>OY970834.1:34565256-44565256 GCA_963853835.1 Calendula officinalis
GCCATTAATTTATGTCAACGGTGGATAAATGCTTCACAAAACTCAGAAGTCGGGATTTCACAATCAGGTGAAAGACTTTGGGGGCAGATTGAAGAAGAGTACAACTCACTAGTTGATAAAAAAACGCACTATAAGTCAACTCCAAGGAAAATGAAACAAGATAAAAACGGACGTTCGCAAGTTTGGGGAAATCTTTAAACGGTTCGATTCAAGACGATAAAGTGGCGCCGATGACCAAGCCGTGATGGACGCTGAAAAACAACAATTTTATGACAACAACAATAGAAGACACTTTTTGTTCGACAAGTGTTGGGATGAACTAAAAGATTACCCAAAATTTTGGGTAGATTACAACGTCATGGATGCCCAACCTGAGCCCAACCCAGTGAACCTGGCGAAGACAACACCATCCCGATCCCGACCGCACATGTGGATGCTCTATTACGTGGCGACCCGATACGTCGACCACCGGGTCATAAAGTTAGCCGGCGCACTGCAAGTTCCTCGGATGCAACTTCGTCACGGTATTCAAGTGAAGAAACTCGTGACCGGATTACCGATGTTGCCATACTGCAAGCTGACGCTTTGAAGACTATCAAAGAAGCGACTGAGGAGCGCATGACGATTGATGCTTTTAGAGTGCTTCATTGTTCGGTTCCCGATGGTTTGAGCAGAAAAGAGCGAAAAGCAATTTTAAAATATCGGAAGAGTTTATTGGCAAAATACGCCGATCCAGACTCTACCGATGACGAAGATGACGAGGCCGACGAGTAGTTTTTTTTAAGTTTGATGTTTTTTTATGTTTTTATGTCTTTTTTTAGTTTATGTAATGTATTTTATTTTATTAATGTAATGTTTTTTTTATTTAATGTATTTTTTTTTAGAGTGAATTACATCTAAGGTCCATGTGGTTTACCACTTATTGCAGTCACAGTCCCTAAACTTCATTAAGTACAGTGGGAGTCCCTGTGGTATACTACTTATTACAGGCCTTAGTCTCTAAACTTCATTTATTACACCGGAAGTCCCTGGTGTATACACTTTATTACACCCATGGTCCCTGTTGCCCTGAACTTCATTTAAGTTAATTTTTTCTTTTTTCTTTTGGATCCATATTCTTCCACTTTTATCGTCGCGCCACCAACCCCTGAAAACTCGTACATCTCAAACTCTTACATGTGGTTTGCCTTCTGCCAGCCGTCGGCGATGACGTTCTATCGACTTGAATTGATTCAGACAATGATGCACGTTGCTAGAGGAGTTGGTGTTTTGACCAGGCAGGTCGATAGAGCGTCACTGGCGGCCGGACAACTGGAGAAGCCAACCGCATTTAGGAGTTTGGGATGGATCGACTTTTCAGGGGGTTGATGCGCGACAATAAAGGTTGAAGAATATGAATCCAAGAGAAAAAAAGAAAAAAAATTAATTAACATAATAAATTTCACGGATGGTTCATGAGGTTTATCATTTATTACATCCAAAGTTCCTTATATTTGCTTTATTACAAAAGGCCATAAGGGTATTTTAGTCATTTAAACAAAAATTGAGGGCATCAGAGACCATGGGTGTAACAAAGTGTATATACTAGGGACTTCCGGTGTAATAAATGAAGTTCAGGGACTAAGGCTGTAATAAGTAGTATACCACAGGGACCTTCCATGTAATTTACTCGGGTTTAAATATGAGGAAGGGTGAAAATTACCATAATACCCATCATGTGATGTGCACATGGGGGATTTAACGGCTCCAATAAACGTCCGTTTGCTTCAGGGACTACGTGTGCAACAAAATGGCAACACCAGGACTCCTAGTGTACTTAATGAAGTTTAGGGATTGTGGCTGTAATAAGTGGTAAACCACAGGGACCTTAGATGTAATTCGCTATTTTTTTTATTAATTAAAACTGATGCTGTGGAAAGGATGTGATAGTGATGGTTAGTGATGTGTTATGGTTGGCACGACCGAGTCAGTAGCGTGTCATAGCGTGTCAGTAACGATGGGATGATGTGACGCTACTGATGGGTTTACTGACACGTCACGGTTGGGAGAGGCCTTAGTTAGCAAGGTTGGTAAGTTTTAACACCGACTAAAAGACAGACCACATAGTACATCGAACATGCATTTCCCCGTATAATTTACAATAAACAAATATATAGTCATTTATGAATCAAGTTAAGTATTAAGTCAAGTTTGACTTATTACTAGATTAGTTTATCTAATTAATTAATACAAGTATTTGTACATTTACTAGTTGAGTAAATATACAATGTGTTAATTATAGATTATCCATAATATGATTTAAAGAGATTAAATCATATGGTGTTGGATAATATTATTGTCTAAATTATATAAAGCTTATTATATAATTAATTATTAAAAGTATTAAATACAAATATATAATTCGTGTATGTATATGCCGAATTATATAAGTGTGTAATACTAGACATTTAATAATTAAGTGGGATAATAATAAACTAGTAAAACTATAAGGGTTTAAAGTGTAAGAGATAAGTTTAATTAAGAGATTAATCTTAATTAAACTAGGAGGACTTAAATGAAACTTATTCTATTATAAATAGAAGGCTTAAGGATTCATTTAAACCTAATCATTCCCTTGTTTACACTCCACAAAAGAACCCTAGCCCCTTCCCTCCCCTTGTTCGGGCCGAAAGATCAAGAACACCAACTTTGGTGTTCTTCGTTCTTCGTGTTCTTCAAGTCTTGAAGATCCAAGATCATTACAAGGACCAACTAGAAGGTCGCTCGTCGTGTTCATCATCAATGGACTTATCTTAAGCATTAACCAAGGTGTGATTCATGGAACACTCTTTCTTCCTCTCTCTTGTTCGATCGACTTGGGTTCTTGGTGGTAGTCGACGAACACACACAAGCATTGTGTGTGTTCGGGTTTTTTGTACAAGGTTTCTTTCATTGTTAATCTAATCTAGATCTCCAAGATCCCAATCCTTTAGGGTTTAAGGATTATGTTTAATCTCAGTTCCGCTTTTAGGGATTAAATCAGCTAGTTGGTTTTAACCGGTCAAGAACAAGTTCATGTTCTTGGTCAGTGTGGTTCGAACCAAGTGACTAGGAGGTTGACCCATGTGGTCAATCAGTGTTAATAGAAACCCTTCAGTGGTATCAGAGCGTTGGTTTAGAGATCTAAACTAGATTAACAAAGTTTGCTTGTTTAATTTTTATTAAAGTTTTTTTTTTGTTCCAATTTTTCCTTCTTCTTCTTAAGTCACGAAAAGGGTAAGAACCCTGGGACCAAGTATGTTATACTAGTTAAGTTTAATTGGTCAAAAGGATTCTAGAAAACCCTAGAAATTTCGTGCAAGGCAAAAGAACCCTAGGATCAAGAAAATTAAACTAGTTAGTTTAATTGATCAAAAGGCTTCTTTTCCCTAACCCTAGTATTTTCGGAATTTAGAGGAACCCTGGATCAAGATTGTCAAAAATTTTGATCAAGAGGATTCTTTCCTTATTTACACGATCTTCAAAATCTAGGATCAAGTATATTAAACCAAGTTTTGGTTTAATTGATCAAAAAAGATTCTTTCCTTTTTCCTCAAGATTTCGTGATCAAGGATGTACTTGGACACCAAGTTTGTTAAACTAGCCTAGTTTAATTGGTGGAAAAGTTTCCTAGGCTTTAAGAATTTTTCGAAAAACCCTAGATGTAATCTAGAACCCTAGAACATTAAACTAGTTGAGTTTAATTGTTTAAGAGAATTAATTAGGTTAATAATCTAAAACCTAGATAATTAAACAAGTTTATGTTTAATAGGTTTAATTATTATGTTAATAGATTTATTGAAACATGTTCTTTAGACCTAGAAATCTAGACAAAGTTTATTGTCTAAAAGGTTTAAATTAAAAAGTCTAAATAAATTTATTAGGGTTATAATCTATCTTATAATTTAAACAAAGTTTATTGTTTAAATAGGATTGATTAGAATTAATCTTTTAATAAATAATGTCTTTGATCAACAAAGTCAAAACCCTAGTTTTGATTGATCAAGAACAAGATTATGGTTTAACTAAATTAATGAGAATTAAAAGAAGTGTTAATTTTTAGTTCAAGAAATTTGCAAGATGTATTTATTTATATATATATTATGTTTCGGATTTTTAAATATTTAAAAAGGATAAAATGAATTTTAATAAATAAAGTAGTTTATACGTACTTTAATTAGATTAAGTTAAAATACATACGTATAAATTTGATGTAATATTTTTAATAGAATGTTACAAGTTTATTTTAAAGTAATTATATATATATATATATATATATATATATATATAGGGTCTGATTCAGCGCAGAACCGTTTAAAGGTGCAGAACCGCAGAACCATCCTAACATCTAATGTTTTCTATGTTATACATAAGCTGTACATTTTCATACACGCTGTAACACAGTTACACATCCAGTGTTTCCAATTTTTTATATAATATATTTATATATTATGTGTATAAAAAATTAGAAACATTGGATGTGTAAATGTATTACAACGTGTATGAAAATGTACAACTTATGTATAACAAAGAAAACATTGGATGTTTGTATGGTTCTGCGGTTCTGCACCTTTAAACGGTTCTGCACTTAATCAATTAATATAATATATATATATATACTATTTAATAGGACACTATATATATATATATATATATATATATATATATATATATATATATATATATATATATATATATATATATGGTTGAATTAGTTTCAGAACCAATTAAGGCTATAGAACCAGCAGAACTCAATCTAAACCATTGATTTTTGAAATGAAATGATCTTGGAAGACACATTAATATATTTGATGAGGGACCCCTAAATATTGGTTTGCATGGATGTCATTCATGCATCTATACATATATGTATATGTTTTCATGTATGTATACATAAGTGTTATCTATACATATATGTATACATGCATGAATGACATCTATTTAAACCAATATTTAGGGGTCCCTCATCAAATACATTAATGTGTCTTTCATGATCATTTCATTTCAAAAATCAATGGTTTAGATTGAGTTCTGCTGGTTCTGTAGCCTTAATTGGTTCTGATATATATATATATATATATATATATATATATATATATATATATATATATTAAATACAAGATTAAAATGGAACAATTAAAAGGATAATGTTATTTTGATCTTTAAAGGTTAATAATATAACTAGTTACTCCCTCCGTCCCACAAAAAAGTTCCCATTTCTATCATAAATTTTGTCCCACAAAAAAGTTCCAATTTCTATTAAATAATATTATTATTATGGGCCCCACTACCAACTATCTCTTAAAAACACTTTCTCTCTCCAATTAACCTTATATTTTAATCAAAAATAGTACCAAAGACCCCACTATCAACTATCTCCTAAATACTTGTGCCCAAAGGAAATGGGAACTTTTTTGTGGGACGGAGGGAGTATTATGTAAGTTAATTATATAATTAAAACTAGAAAGTACGAAGTTATGATTTCATTATAACTAGAAATTGTACAAGTTGAGATTATATGATGAATTAGAAATATACAAAGTTATATATTAGTATTATAAGGTGTATAAAGTTATAAGTTATTATAACTAGATAATTATACAAGTATGATATAATTATTTTACAAGTAATGTAAGATACTAGATTAATGATCAAGGGTTAAATAACAAGATAACTTTAAAACCTATATTTAACTAGTTCAAGTTAAATGTAAGAAAGGTTTAAACAAACTAAGAATTATTATATATAGTCTTTATATAATAAGGTTATTAGTTTCACCAAGTATAGACCGGTGATTGTGTTTGCTTAAGTTCCATCATGGTTGTTGGAGCTAGTGGGAGCTACACAAGAAAATCATAAAGTTTATAAATATGTCGTCAAGACATAAGTTTTGGTCGAAGCTAATAAGTCAAAATGTTTAATTTCATTATTAAACATATGAAAAACTAGGTGTGTTAAACTAGATTTATGATTCAAGTTTATGAATCGTAAAAGAATTAAAAGCTTAACATAAGTTTTAAAGTTTTTTCAAGAAAGATAAAACAGTAAAACGTTTTGTACAACTCGTTTTTAGGTATACATATAAAACGCACAAATTCTTGAAACTATAAGTTTTAAAGAAAGTTTTTAAGGGATAAGATTGGAATTCATGAATTCATGAATTCACAAGTCACATATTTTAAACAAGGATTAAGATTGGAATACGGTTTAAGTTTAGTTCAATACTTAAAAAACCCAAGAAAATCTTAGATCTAAGTACTATCCACATAATGGAACACCTCACTTGTTCAACGATATTCATATTGTAAGGATAAAGAACCTTATATATGGATTCAAATCATTGCGAGTGTTAGGGTGCGTAAGGTTCTGTGATAATCGGGAGTCCCGGCGCAGAACATCGCACTGTCTTAGATGGTCTGATCTACTTTGGTGATAATCGGGAGTCCCGGCCCAAAAAGTACTTGAGTAGAATAAACATACTAGACTTTATTACTAACTTAGAAATGTACAATTAGATTGTACAAGGTTGTAATAAGTTATAAGTCTAAAGATTCTACGACCCCTAGGAATCGTGTCAAGTCTTGATACGATCGGTAAGGATGTTACCTAGCAGAAATAGCATGTCTCGTCGGGAAGTGCCCAAACCTTGCGGCGAGAATGTGATATATGGATCCTAGGCCTAAAATATTAATTATGGGTTTATAATATATTTTAGAGAATGTTTATTGATGATTACTAATTAAACTGGATTTGATTTGTAGATGGCAGCAACAACCACAACGACAAGTAACAACAATCTCTCACTTCGCTCAATCCTCGAAAAAGACAAGTTGACTGGGTTAAACTTTCTCAACTGGGAGCGCAATCTTCGCATTGTGCAAAGGCATGAGAGAAAGTGGTATGTCTTGGAAAGAGCAGTACCTAATGTCCCTGCCGCGAATGCTAGAGCTGAAGCAAGGCAAGCTTATGATAAGCATGTCAGTGATGCGCTCGATGTGAGCTGTTTAATGCTCGCAACCATGAGTCTAGAATTACAAGCAGGACTTATGGATGTGCCTGCATTTGAGATGATCCAGCAACTTAGGGATTCATTTCAAGAGCAAGCTCGCAATGAGAGGTTCGACATCAATCGAGCCTTTCAACTCTTGCAAGATGGTCAAAGGAACATCGGTGAGTGCCCACGTCAAGAAAATGAAAGGGCACATGGATCACCTTGCTAGACTTGGTCACCCCATACCGTTGCAAATGGCAACAGACACTATACTCAATTCATTGTCTGATGACTACAAGCCTTTTGTAGTCAACTACAATACGCATAATATGGAGAAATCCATTGCTGAGCTACATTCCATGCTCAAGACAGCCGAATTGAGTTTGGGGACCAAATCTAAGGATGTTCTAATGATCGGTAATAGCAGTGGTGGTGGCAAGAAGAGAAAAGGGCATGGTGATAAAGGAAAGGGTAAAACCAATCCTAGCCAAGGAGTGCCAAATGGTAAAAGTGTCAAACAAAAGGTCAAGAAGGTTAAGCCTAACACAGCGAGGACCGAGAATCGGTGCTTCAAGTGTGGTGAGGCTGGGCATTGGAAAAGAAATTGTCCAAAGGGTGCAAGTGGTGGTGGAGGAAACGCAAGTTCCTCAGGTAACACAACCACACTTCTTAATCACTTTTAAGATACTTGTAAAGTACATTACGAGTAATCTAACTTTTGCAATCGTTTATTGCAGGAGGAGATGGAAAGTGAAGGTGACCAGCATGAGATGATGATTCCACGAGCACCAAGTTTCTATAATTCAGTATTTTATGGATTCGGTAAAACAGTTTTTCATTTTGTTGGATAATTTTTTATTTTATGTTAAAACATGGTTTTATTTGGTTTTAATAAAGAATCCATGGTTGAATTATATTATGTGTGTGCATGTGTGATAATTACACTAGTCAAGGTTTTATAACTAGATTGTAAGTCAAGTTTTGATTTACTTTATATTTCGTGTTTTATACTTGTTTAATTGTTGTATAATAAATAATGTCTTAGAAGCTCAATACTTAGATACTAGAAATTAGAAGTTTTTCTTCTAAAGTATTTAAGAGTCTTATGGAAAGCATAAAGTTCAAAGTACATTGAACTTATTTAAAACATCTTAAGTAATGGTTACTTATGATAGTACGTTTTAAAGTATTAGTATTAATATAGTATGATTATATTGGATATAATCAAGATAGACTTTAAAGAGTATTATTACAAGCCTTTTATACTTGTAATAAAGGAATTTAATTAAGTCATAATTACCTAATAGGAATAATTGGATATTCGTAAAATCCAAGTAAAATGACTTATACATTAAATGAACTCTTAAAAGAGAAACTATATTAAAGTGTTTAAGAATTAAAAGGTATTGTTGCAAGTCTTTTATACTTATAATAAATACAGTATTTAATCAAGTCATAATTCCCTAATAGGAATAATGGATATTTGAGAAATCCAAGAAATGACTTTGGCATTAAATAAGATTCTTAAAAGATACTGATACACTTAAGAATTGGAAGTATCGTTTCAAGTGTTTCATACTTGTTAGATGCAGTAATCAATGAAAGTCATGATTCCCTTAAAAGGAATGTTGGATATTCACAAATCCAAAAGATGACTTTGATAATTGATTAAATTCTTAAAGGGTTAAACTATAAGTTTTAACTAGGTCAAAAGTAGTAGTTTAAGTAATGCTTTTATTCCATAAAATTTAGTGGGAGCTAGGACTAACATATTCACTAGAGGTACTAATGAATATAGTAAAGTTAGTTAGGACATTAACAACAAGGTTTTACCAAGTCGTTAGCCAAAGAGTTAAGAGAAATAAATGATCATTGATTAGATTATTGCGAACCTAATAGCGTGGTCACAAGTCTTGTGACTAATTATTGCATATCTAATAGGATGTTCACATTCCAGTGAACAAGTTAATCATTTAAGGAAATTTCTTTAACTAGTAAGAGTATCTACAAATCAAGTAGCTAAAAGAGATTTAGTTACAAGTCAAGTTTTATAGATTCAAGAAACTAAGGAGTTATTTTCCAATCCTCTTATGTTTACCGAATCATATAAAAAGGCAAGACTAGAACATGTTCTAAATGTTGCACGAACAATATCTAGCAAAGAAAAAAGTAATAGTATTCTTAAATACTCGTCTTATGTCTTTAGTTTAATAGAAATGACTAATTGTAATTAGTGATAAAATTTACAATTAAGGAGTCATTGAGCAATCAACACAAACGCAAAGAATAAGTAATGATCCAGTAATAATTCAGTATCTATGTCCAGTGGGGAATAATACATGAGTTAGTATCATTGTTATTCAGACTTTGTATGTTTTACAAACATCCATGAATAAAAGTCTATTTATTCAAAAAGATATAAATCCGTGACTACTCGTCTTGGTGGGAACCTTGATGGGACGTTAACGTCATCGCGGTATTTGGTGGTAGATTTGAAGTTCTTCGAAGATAGCTACACAAGTTTTGTGTAAACCAAATATCGGTGATATTCTGTTGGAGCTCGACGAATATTGGATTGACCACCGTGATAATACTTCATGGTTGAAAAGTTCAAAAGTATTATTCACTAGGATTGTCCTTAAGCCTGAGTTATTTGGTTTGGGATACATTGACTAATGTGCTTTAGTTCGTCTTAAACAATTCTGAAATATGGTTGTCATACGAGGCCTTACTGGGTACAAAGGAATTTGTATTTTGAATCGAAATATAACAAGATGGTAATTGCACCTCATTTTTAGGAGAGATATTTAGGGGTCCTTTGACATGATGAGATAACTGGAAAGTGCATGGCCATGCCCAAACGAACTGATTTGTTCTTTGTCGTTTATCACAACAGTTTGAATCAAGAAGTCATGAAATGATTTCGAATACAGGAGTTGATATTTTCTACCATGCTCGTATTCGTTATCACAAATATCGTGCTGCAAGGGATAAACCTAACATAGTTGCCCAAGAAGTAGAGACAGAGTGTTCTTTACTAGGAGACGCTATTAAAGAGTTTTTCAAAACTATACCTGGGTTACATAAGCTGTTTTTATGGGGTTGGTTACCTACATGCCCATCTAGAAGGCCACTGTAGCTCGTATCATTAAGACAAAGGTTACAAACTTGCACAAGTGGGAGTCTGAAGGATTTATGTGCACAGTTAGTCAACCTATGATGATACATCCATGCCTACGAAACACTTAAGGGTCACACCGGTGAGTGCGTGTAATACGAGTAAGATATGTAATGATACTTGGAAGATGATTGATTCATAATAGTCATTTATGAATCAAGTTAAGTATTAAGTCAAGTTTGACTTATTACTAGATTAGTTTATCTAACTAATTAATACAAGTATTTGTACATTACTAGTTGAGTAAATATACAATGTGTTAATTATAGATTATCCATAATATGATTTAAAGAGATTAAATCATATGGTGTTGGATAATATTATTGTCTAAATTATATAAAGCTTATTATATAATTAATTATTAAAAGTATTAAATACAAATATATAATTCGTGTATGTATATGCCGAATTATATAAGTGTGTAATACAAGACATTTAATAATTAAGTGGGATAATAATAACTAGTAAAACTATAAGGGTTTAAAGTGTAAGAGATAAGTTTAATTAAGAGGTCAATCTTAATTAAACTAGGAGGACTTAAATGAAACTTATTCTATTATAAATAGAAGGCTTAAGGTTTCATTTAAACCTAATCATTCCCTTGTTTACACTCCACAAAAGAACCCTAGCCCCTTCCCTCCCCTTGTTCGGCCGAAAGATCAAGAACACCAACTTTGGTGTTCTTCGTTCTTCGTGTTCTTCAAGTCTTGAAGATCCAAGATCATTACAAGGACCAACTAGAAGGTCGCTCGTCGTGTTCATCATCAGTGGACTTATCTTAAGCATTAACCAAGGTATGATTCATGGAACAATCTTTCTTCCTCTCCTCTTGTTAGATCGACTTCCAAGAACCCTAGGGTTCTTGGTGGTAGTCGACGAACACACACAAGCATTGTGTGTGTTCGGGTTTTTCGTACAAGGTTTCTTTCATTGTTAATCTAATCTAGATCTCCAAGATCCCAATCCTTTAGGGTTTAAGGATTATGTTTAATCTCAGTTCCGCTTTTAGAGATTAAATCAGCTAGTTGGTTTTAACCGGTCAAGAACAAGTTCATGTTCTTGGTCAGTGTGGTTCGAACCGAGTGACTAGGAGGTTGACCCATGTGGTCAAACAATGTTAATAGAAACCCTTCAGTTAGGTGGTGACTTCAGACAGGTTTTGCCGGTCATTAGACGTGGAACACGGGCTCAAATTGTAGACTCCAGTCTAAGAATGTCACCGCTATGGTCCGTGATTAAAAAGATGAGGCTCACTCTGTATATGAGAGCGCGAACAGATCCATGATTTTCCAATTTTCTTTTACGAGTGGGGGATGGAGATGAAGAAGTTATTGATGAAAATTATATTCGCATCCCAGATGACATGACAATTCCATACATGAATACGGATGGGTCTAAGGAAGACTTGATTAATGCGATATTTCCTTGTATGGAGGTCAACGGAAATTCAGCAGATTATATCATTTCTCGTGCAATCTTGTCAACAAAAATGACCATGTTGATGAGCTTAACGATAAGTTGATAGGTAGATTTTGTGGAGTCGAGAAAACATATTACAATTTTGACGAAGCAGAAGACGACAGAAATGGATTCTATCCTATGGAATTCTTAAACTCACTTAATGTCAGTGGTTTGCCACCTCATGTTCTCCGTCTCAAAATTAGGTGCTCGATAATACTTTTACGAAATCTCGATCCCTCCCATGGATTATGTAATGGCACGAGACTTATATGCAGGAAGTTTGAGCCAAACCTAATTGATGCAGAAATAGCCGTTGGCCAGCATGCTGGAAAATGGGTTTTCTTGCCAAGAATACCCCTATCTCCGTCTGAAGCCGGCATGTTTCCTTTCAAGTTGAAAAGATAACAGTTTCCGGTTAGGCTAAGCTTTGCGATGATAATCAACAAAGCCCAAGGACGGACAATTCCAAACGTGGGCGTTTATCTTCCGAAATCGGTGTTCTCGCATGGGCAACTTTACGTTGCCCTGCCAAGAGGAATTTCACGTCACACAACAAAAGTATTAGTAGCTCCATCAAAAAACTTTAATCTTGATGGAGTTCACACACGAAACATGGTGTATCGAGATATTCTACATGATGAGTAAGATGCATTATATAGTAGTAAGATTTTTTATAACTCTGTTTGTACTTAATTAGGTTTTTTATTAATGCCAGTAACATTGGAGATACATATTTGTGTTATTATATATCAAAGCATGTAACCGAACAACATTTACACGCCGATGATCATTCTTGATTTATATCTCTACTTTTATACACAATTATCATGCTGTTGTACTATAATTGTTATATAAAAAATGCAACCAAACAACATTTTGATCACCTGGAAATATAGTTCGCAGGGTACCCGCAGCCGCATTGCGCGGGTACCCTCCTGCTAAGTTCTAAACACAAAATCCAATACTTATTGATGTATTAAAATATTTGGTTTTGGGTAGTTGACCATCCCTTTGGAGGTTAGTAAGAGTACTCAGTGGTCAGCGGATGTTCGCTCCAATTGGGTCCTACTCCGGCGACACGGTACGATGGGCTACAAGTCTTTTCTTCCCATCATCACTATCATATGATCTTATTTTGTCATTTGGTTAGGGATAACTAAACATACTTAACGAATATAATATTCATAATCCACCATCTAGTATTAGATCTCGTTTCTTACCGTTTAATCCAAGTTCATGTGAAGTACAACAAATGACTATGGCTTTTGACTTCTTAATACGTTTACAATAATAAAGTAAGCGGAAAATAAAGAAGATAAAATACAAGTGAAATATAGCATTTATAATACTGATTCCAACCACTAACTTACTAACTTGTCATTTAAAAAAAATAATAATAAAAAATAATGGTTCCAACCGTTGAAACCAATAACATTGTAGCTTTTTTCAAATAAGCATCATTTTAATACCCTTTTATTTTAGAAGCTAATAATGATTAGTGGTGGTATACTTAAATAGTTGTTACTTGTGTATTTACCATCATCACAAAACAATGAAGATTTTCCAAACATAATAGATTTTTAAAAAAAATTATCGTTTCTATTGTGGTTTTATAACCTATTTTAGAAATACGGTATCCAAGTTTTCAAAACCCATATCCTCTACCCGTCTTGTCTTGGCCACGTGTCATGCGGGTGAACCCATAGTTTTATGCTAGTTTTCGGGATTTCAAATCTTGGATTCAGGTTTCACCTGCCCGACTTAAATACCCACCCATCCGTCTTTAATACCTGAGCTCTTTAACTGACAATCCGGGTTTCTAGATCCCGAATACTCTCGAAATCTGGCAATACGGGGTTTCGAAGCCCGGAATTTTTTACTCGAGATCAGCGCTTTAAATGACAATCACAAAAAATATTATCAACGAGTTGATTGTAAAACAAATAACGAACTCTATGCTCTTTCGCTAAAAACAACCCTTCGGTGTCGGTCGGGTCGGGAACAACTTCACATTTTTTTCAATTTTAAATAGAAAATCGAATACAAGCTGAATAACTTGTTGCATTATTGAGTAAGTAGTAAGTTTTAAGTGAGTAGTGATTAAAAATTTGAGTTTTAATTTAAATTTTTAGGCAAAAAAAAATAACATTAAGGAAAGTGGTTGGTCATTTGAATTGAATATGGTCAAGTTTCTGAGATTCCAAATCTCGGATTTGAAAGTAACGATCAAGTATTCAGGATTCCAATTTCCGGATTGTTTGAAAACAACTCGGGTATTAAAGACGGGTGCCCGGGGTATCAAAGACGTGTGGGTAATTAAAATCGGGTATAAAATCCCAAGGGAAACTTGATTGACCTGGTAAATGGGATACGGCGCATTACACGTGGATGAGACAAGGTGTATAAATCTAGGTTTTGAAAATCCGGATAATGTATATTTGAAATAGGTTGTAAGCAACCATAGAAACAATAATTTGATTAAAAATCCTATTATTTTACAAAGAAAAACTCCAAATCAATATTCATGCATTGCAATAATACGAAGCTTGTAAATCATCCTTTTACTCTAAAAAGACCCAACAAACATGATATTTCAATTTATGAAATTTATCGAAATAAGTAACGAAATGAAACATTATCATAATAAGAGAATCTAATATAATCTAATGCATGTATTTGTGTTGGGTTTTTACATGCTTTTGGAATAAATACATAAAATCATCACTCCTTTAACTTGCATGATGTTTTTAATCATTTCTTTTGTTTTTGAATGGTCTTATCATGTTTTTCAACTTTAGAAACTATCATTATCAAATTAAATTTTCCACCACATCATCATATATCTTTTCAAGAAATTTATAACAAAACTTTTAATATGGTAGATGACTTATAATTGACGTAAAAATACATTTAGATGACATGACGTCGGACGTGTATTCATGTAGCAAAACCATCAATTTTGATTTTTGACAATGAAAGATGGAATTTTCTAATGATATTATTTTCTATTTAATTTTATTATTTATATTTCTACTATTTTTTCTATTAGTTTGATTAATATAAGACCGGTGCCAATGGTGACGGCAACTGACGCCGTCAGTTGCTGCCAACTCAGCGCCACGTCAGCATACAAACTAACTAACACTAAACTGACGTACACATGCCAACAGCACTCCGTCACTTCACCAACTTTGGGCCCCACCATTTACTTTTCTTTTTCTAATAAAATATACAACTAATTAAAACATATAACTAATAAAAATAAATTACATTAATTAAAAAAAGACATTATATAAAAAGTTTATTTTTTTTAAAAAAAATTGAATTTTTTAGATTTTTTTAGATTTTTTTTGAATTTTTTAGATTTTTTTTAGATTTTTTTTAGATTTTTTTAAATATTACTTTTTTTAAAAAACTTTAAAAAAAAATTAAAAAAAATAAAAAGAAAATATTACACGCTCTCTCTCTCTTCCCCTTTCTCTCTCTCTCGCTCCAGCGTTCTCCTCCTCCGTCTCTTCCCTCGCGACTTTGCCGACTGGCGGAAAACCGGCGGACCAACCGGCGGTCCGTGCCAACGGCGCCGGAACCGGCGGTGGCCAACCGGCGGCCAACCGGCTTAGCGTTGGCAGCAGTCTAAATTAGTTGATGAGTTAAGGACAAAGAATTAATTAATTATACATGATTATTTTACTGAGTAAGAGTAAGATGATAAATTAAAAAGATTTACTAGAAAGTATTACAATTTTTCTATACTATAATTTCAACATGTATATTAACTATAAAAGTTAGAGAGAGTTAATCACATTCACCAATTTACCAACCTTCCTTGATTTGTCCTTGTTTGTATGTATTTATCCAAGTATGTTTATACTTCCTCCGTTTTAAAATAAGTGACCCTTTCTATTTTTAGGTGTTTCAAAATAAGTTATATACTTTGAAAACTTACTATATTTGGTAAAAGATAATGAGCTCATACCCACTAACTATCTCATTTAATATAGTGAAATGACACATTTACCCTTACTTTTACTTTTAAACATCATTAAATTCACTTTAATCAATATATGTGGGACTCATCATCCACTAACTATCAAATTTAATTTAATTAATTTTCATTATCATATTTTGCCTCAAAAATCATGAACTTAAAAGTGTATCACTTATTTTAAAACGGAGGAAATATATGTGTACAAAATTATTATAATCATTATAAAACAATTGCAAAAGATTTTGCTAATTGCTTAATTGCATTGCAATAAAGAAGATGTTATAAACATTAAAGAACGAATTTCATAAATAATTTTTTTGCTACAAATAGTAGGGTGTCAAATTTGTACCAAACAAATGTTGTTATGATCCGTGCTTCGCTGCGGGCCTACATAATAAACACATGATTTTACAAATACTAAGTGATATCGAACATATAACCCATAATACGGGTTTACATTTTATTTTTAAATTTTAAACAAATTAACATAAATATCAAGTGCATAAATTTAATATTAGTTTTTCGGTTAGTTTTAAAGTTATATACGGAGTAATCATTAATAGTGTTCAAATGGTTCATTTGTAAGGATTTTGATAAACTTCTGAGAAATTGCCCATAATACTGTGGAGCTACTTACATTTAAAAGAACCTATCAACCAATTATGTTAAAGTGAACACTAACTTATTATATTATATTATCACAAATGTATTATATGGGTCCGCACGTTGCAAAGAGAATTTAAAGCATTTTCTTTTTTAAGCAAAAATCAAAATTTAATTTATATCGAATTTTATCTTATTTATACGTTACATATATACAAACTAGCTTCAAAGCCCGCCCGAATGGGCGGGAATGCTTCGAAAGAATATGTAGGATAATAACAATATATTGATATTGTTTAAGTGTTTAAATAACATAGCAATCCATAATTGTAATAATGAGAAACAATTTTTGATATATCACTTATTATATGAAATTTATAATCGAAATAAAATTTATTTGTAAACGACATTTGTTGTTGAATTAGTGTAATTGTCATCTTTGTCACAATAAATAACCTTCAATCATTTCTTGTTCTTAATTGTTGATACATCGACATATAATTGACCATGTGAAAATACTGGTTTTGAAGAAATAAACTAACTTGCGACAACGTATTGTCTCCAGTTCAATTTGAACAGGATATTGTCTCCAGTTCAATTTGAAAGGCATCTTGTTGATAGAGGGACTAATAACCATGCGAGAGATAGCGTAAATTGTACCAACGTTGCCGCCAGATATGATCTTACTTTCAATTATATTTATTCTCATTCGTAAGATCTGAAGTCGCGTTCCGTTGTATAATCTTGCTTTCTAATCAATGTTCGCATACACATTACTGGGGCACCGATCTTTAACTTCATAAGTTGAAGCGAGACATTCACATATTTATATTGTTCAAAAATTTAATAAAGAATCTGTAAATCTGTGGTTAGTAATTGATACATTCAATTTAGAATTTTGGATTTTATTAAGTAGCGATGGAATTCATAATTATTACTTTTGGAATACTTTTAATTCATAATTATTACTTTTTTTAGGATTTATTTCAGGTCATTCTCATTTGAGTAAATTGTAATATTTTATGAGTAAAAAATATATAATAATGTCAAATTTGTTGAATTGTGAATCTATAAAAAGCAAAAATTACACAAAATTTAAAGCAAAATGGATTAACAGTTAACGATTTTGAGTTATGAAAGTCAAACTATTCTTAATCAATAATAGTCAGATATTTGTATTGTACAACAATAGACAGAATACATCTTGAAAAACTTTTCTTTGATTCAGTCGGCAATAAAATAAAAATAAACGGAGTAAAATACTACAAAAATATGATTAACCATATTTGATGATGACGGGCCCATTAACACTTAAATATCATAATCTGAATCCTATAAAACATACAACTTTGATAGTCATTATTACCCGAATAAGAAATTCTAAAAAATCAACCTCACAGTACTAATGAGGTTGTTCTTCTCCAATTTATTAATCTACAAACAAAAAAATGAGACAGTTACTTCTTTTAAATTTATGATGAAATAACTTAAAGTTAGTAATTTTCATTATTACCCGAATAAGAAATTCAAAAAAATCAAACTCACAGTACCCAATGAGGTTGTTCTTATCTAATCTATTAATCTACAAACAAAAAAAATGAGACAGTTACTTTTGCAACATGGCAAAGGTAGAGGAGGGAAAAGCCCAGAAAAGCTCAGACCCAGACCATCGGTGCAGCAACAACCAGATCTGGTGCAATCGGACGCCGGGAAAACGAATCGCCGCCGGTGAATCAAATTTTCCGGCAGATGACGATGGTGAGTGTGGGGCGCGTGACTGGGATTTTGAGGTAGAAATACATACGTACATGGTCGGAAAATTGAAGATCTTTCAGTGGTGGTGGTGGTGTGCCCTGATTTGGTAGGTATAAAGCTAGATCTGAGATTAGAAAAAAAGAGAGAGAGAGAGAGAGATAGAAACGCGATGAATCAGTTTTCGTTCTACATATTCTTTCCTGCGTGGGTAGAGAGAGTAGAGATTTTTTAGGGAGATGACAAGTGGCATTTAGGCTAATTACATGTCATCAAAACCATCCAATCAGAAGGCGTAAATAGGACATGTGGACAAATTCAAGTCAAATCTAGGCTCCATATATAGAGGAAAATATTTGCTATTTTAAGTTTAAAAGTAAAAAAACGTGGAGTTTAAAAATTTGGAGCAAAAACTTTTGGCAATATATGTAATTATTAATTTTTTATAGGGCAAAAGGGAAATATGTTGTGAATATCTTTAAAAAGAATTATATATAAATAATAGATAAAATAAAAAGAAATGAGGAGCCAGGGAGGGATTCAAACCCAGGTGGCCTTAGTGGCGTAAGTTTTAAGGGACTGCATCTAACCACTTTGGCAAGACACAGTTTTGTTTATAAATCTAAATAGCTTATATATATATAAAATAAGAAAAAAATTCAACTAATCAAAAACTTGTGAACAGTAAATCTGAATGCCTATTGTATAATAGATAGAATAAAACCAATCAATATGTTACCAATCGAATTAAGAAAAGTTGGTAGCAAATATGTAACTGGTAGCCAACACGTTTGGTTGATAGTACCGTATCAATCAAGTATTTATGGTACCGTAATTATACAAATATTTAAAATAACATGGCTGTACCGTAAATTTATGAAATTCGGGTTGCCATTTTACTGACATGGAGTCGTTAATTTCACATTATACAACGTGGTTATGTAATTTTGTTTTCGTGAAAGTAGGTGGGTTTTTTTTCCACTGCCACAACCGTCGATGCTAAACCATGGCTACGGCCAAACCGATCATCACATCAGGGTAGGGGTGAACGCGGCCTAAAAACGAACGAACCGAACCGAAACCGATAAAACCGAAACCGAAAATGATGAATTTTTAAAACGAAAATCGAACCGATAACATGTTATCGGTTTTGGTTCGGTCCGGTTCAGTTTCGGTCCGGTTTTTATAGATGCTCTTCCTTATCCGAAGACCGAACCAAACCGAAACCGATAAAACCGAAACAAAAAACGATGAATTTTTAAAACTGAAACCGAAACGATAACATGTTATCGGTTACGGATCGGTTCGATTCGGTCGTTTTTCAGTTCAGTTCGGTTTTTTCGGCCCAAATGCTCACTCCTACATCAGGGCCATCTCATTGATTTGGGTGGTTTGGTTTGAAGCTACAACGAGGCCCATAAATCAAGAAAAGCCTGAGTATTATAGGAAATAAAAAGTTTATTAATATTACGCAAATTGTTTCAGGTATCTTATATTTGTTGAAATAATCTAAAAAATAGGAAGGGTAGTTTAGTTTTTTTAGCAAATTGATATGGTCATGTCATGTTTGGTTCTTTAGGATTGTTTGTGACTTTCTGTTAGCTTAGTTCGCGTATAAATGGTAGACTAGGAGTTGTGAGTGAGTGTGGAAAATGATACATTAAAAGAGAATGGAACCAACTATAGTGTATGCCTCTATTGGATCAAGTTTGATAGTACATATATAAGGACATTAAAATTCAAAACACAATATAAAATGCTATGAACATATGCTAAATTGGAGTTTTTTCACAAATGGTTGCTACTTGCGCAGGGTAATCACCACCACTACATCATATGTTGTAACTTATCCGTCGATGAGTAGAAACAAAAAAGATGGAGCATGAATTGGTTGTAGATATGCAAACTGCAAAGTACTATGTTTGCAACCAGCAGACTTAATAGGGAAAAAAAGGTATTTGGAGATCACAAATGCATCAGGTGTTCATTAATATTATGAAAAAAATCTAATGACAAATCTAGAACAGAATTCCCAGGTTTGGTGATCCATATTTTTTATTGATCGATTGGGCTCATCGACTTCACTGCAACAAAAACAACCAATTGCGATGGAAAGTTGTGACGGATTTCCAATAGAATATGTGATAATATAGTATTTTGTCAAATACGTCCCAAATTCCGTCACAAATACGTCGCCATTGAAGATTCATCGCTAAAGATGTCTGTTCCAAATCGGACAAAAACATCTCGAATGCAATTCCATTGCAAAACTATCCTAGTAAATTCATGGCAAAACCGTTGATAAATGGTGGTGTTTTCTTCTTTTTAGGATTTAAAAGAGATATTTACCAATCGACTTGCAACTGCTTTATATGTCGCTAAAAGTAATTGTCCCTCGCAAATTATGTCGCCAGAGTATTTGTCACTTGCCGAAAGTCATTTGCACGACACGGACTACAACCGTCACTACTTTGCATATATGATTATTTTGATTTTGGAATATAGTGAATGTTGGATTAATTCCGGGCCTTCAAATGTGAGGGACAATTTGATTAAAATGAACAGAAACTACCCACGTGAGTGTTTGCCACAACAAATGCAAATATTATTATTATTATTATTGTTATTATTATTATAAATAAATGTATAAAAAATAAATAAAATACATAATTGAACACCCAGTCGTCTTTATTATTTATATATGTTGCTTTCCAGTTTTAGAAATAACTTTTGTTGGCCATCATAGGTATTTAAATTTTTTTCAAACAAATAGATAACTAAATTGCGAGAATCCTCAAATACATAAATTTAGAATGAGATTAATGTAATTCGTGATATCTTATAAATATTTTTGTTTGTTAATGAGAAGATTCATCTATCTTTGCTAAATTCAAAGTGAAACAATGTATAAACCAAATACAACAACGCTATATAATTCCTTCGAATAATGTATATAGTTATATCTCTATCCAATGGTAGAGAGATAATGTATAAATCAGATATGATATATAATACTGAATCAAGTGATGACTTCGACGTTTAGACCTAGAGTAAAACACATTTCCTTATCTTCGGGCGATATGTTTCTCCTCTTGTATAATATCACAACAAATGTACCGAACACATATGACGTGATTAAATGACAGAGGTCTATCGATATTTTCGATTTGAGTTTATACGTGAGAAACACGAAGGGTCCAAAAATGTATTTTATAAAAGTTCTTAACCTAGAAATGGAGTGTTTCTTTTCTATACAAAACTTATGACGTTTAATATTAATAGAACAAAAATTAGTCTATTTAAATTCATGTAAACCAATCAAAATTATAACTCTTAATGTATATTCATGAAAGTTAGAAGAAATTTTCTATAAAATTTAGCTTATTTTAGAAGATAAAGTAAAAAAAGGGGAAAATAGGGGGATAAGGGATAAAAGTAGGAAGAGTGTCCTTCAAAATAGGAGCATTTTGACCTACCGACAAGGGGGAAAAAGCAAAGCAAAATAGTAAGAAGGTCCAAATCCCTTGAAAATGGGATCATTGCTCCAACATCTCCAATGTTTTGATGTGACACAAACTACTGGTGTGCCCTCCTCTACAGTCTTTGGATAACTCTTCTCTTTCTAGGCTTTGTTTTTAATTTATCTATTAAATTAATTTAAAGAGTATTCACATTATAATGAATTCTTCATATACGATCAAGTTTTGCTCATAATATACACAATTAATTATTCTTGTGATTGTTTTTGAACTTTTTCTAAATTATATAATAAATGTTCACCCAGAAAGATCTTAAACCCGTGACTTCTAAAAAAATCATCTGTTAACTCTTACTATCATGTGGTCATGGTTTTTAATTTATTTATATGTTACTTTTAATTATTAACAAACTACAACCAATTTAAGTCTAAATCTTATTTGCGTATTTAAGTTTGAACAAAATCAAAGCAGAAGTTAAGTTCTACAAAAAGTATTAGATCACTTCCAACTATGACATAAATTGATATCTCAGTTTTTGTCAAATTAATGTCACGTCAGCTCACACTTTAACCGACATTAAACTGACATATTTATGTCAACAATACCTTTTCTCTTCAGTTTTTTGAGCCTCGCCATTATAAAATACACATAAAAAAATAATAATACCAAATACCTATTAAATTGCATTGGGCCCCACCATGATTTTAACCAAACTCTTCCCCAAACCGAATTCTTCAACCAATGTGATGCTACAGAAGAGGTGTGCCATTGGGAAGAAGCCGTCAAATTTTTGATATGGGCAGCCGACGTGTGCCATTGGCATCCGTCTTATGTTGATATAAATTTATGTGGTTTCTGAAAATACAATCTTTATATATATATATACTTAAAAAATAGAAAATACAATCTTTATATATATATACTTCAAAAATATTCAAATCACTTAGAGATTTTGCTATTTGTGAATCAACGAGGATATTAGGGTCCACGCGATATAGCGGAATGAAGACACGTTGTTAGTCCCGTGATAAGTGAATTAATACACTTATACGCTTTCACTGACCAAATAAAATTAAAGGCAACACTCAACACTTTTTAAACTTTTCTTTATTAATCAATAATGATATAACAAAGCTACAAGTAGTTTGCGGAATAGCTATGAACAAATCCTAACTAAACTATGAACATTCTTTCGCTGTAATAAGAATGTGATTTGGGAGGGACGTTTGAAGGAGGAACCGGATTTCAGCATCTAAACCCACTAGCTTTTTATCCGCCTCTGACCATTGATTTTTGGGTTTGGTTCTTCAACATCAGACAGATCTTCTTTTTCTTCTTCGTCTTTATCATCTTCTTCCTTCTTCTTTTTCTTTGAAATAGTTGTGCTTTGAACGAACATTTTTGGAATGTATAGACCATTGATAAGAATATATGGTCCCATATCATTTTGATGTTCAATAAATCCTAGAAAACGAATTTTCCACATACCAAAATCATCATTGGTAAGAACAGGGGCATTTGTTTTTGAACCAAGGTTCATTTGTGATAACTTTTCACCCATTTTGATCAGTAAGTAAGCAGATCAACAATTATGAAATAATTGTCCCGCTCTGATACCAATTGTTAGTCCCGTGATAAGTGAATTAATACACTTATACGCTTTCACTGACCAAATAAAATTTAAGGCAACACTCAACACTTTTTAAACTTTTCTTTATTAATCAATAATGATATAACAAAGATACAAGTAGTTTGCGGAATATCTAAGAACAAATCCTAACTAAACTACTTGCAGGAGATAGACAATAACAGATACTATCTAAAATAAGTTTTGATCAACAAATGATCAGGCACAAGACTAGATACTTTCGTTACAGAGATTCAGTTCTCAAATCAAGTAACTAAGGTATTACTGGTTGTTTACACTCTGCTCAAAGAATAAAGTCTGGGAAGATTTTAGCAGCGTGTAGACTTGTTGGGTGCACACCGAATTAGATCCCTAAGTATTCAATTTATAGTATAGGGAAACATGGTGCCAAATGAATGATCGATCGAATCCACGTGTGAGAATTCCGTTGGTGCGGAGGATATTTCATGCGACGAGCACTACTGGCGTAATTGTAACAGTACTTTCTGTCGTCTTGTGATCGCCGATATCTTCTAGAAGATTTGCATAGGATTCCCTTCGTCGGCGACACACAAATTTGTGCTTTACTTGTGTCTTTTTGTGACGCTGAAACTTCAGGCCTTTGTACGCTTCAGATCGCCATGAGTCTTCGGATACTCATGCTTCTTCAGATGGCATTCAGCTTCAGTGACCTTCACTAAGAGTTTTGCTTAGAGAGGTATATGTTCATATGGTTCAGCGTTATTGTCAAGTGTGCGTTGAACCTGCTACAACTATCTGATATATTGATCAGTATCTGATTCCGCACGGGGAACTGATCATTGTTTCAGATGGTGATTAGATAGTGTAGCTGGGTAACTGAAATCCAAACTGATCAGATTCAGTTACCCACAATCTGAGGAACCGATCCTCAGATTGTCTTCTAACTATTTGCCTTTTTGTCTTCATTAAATATCCTTCAGTGGGGGATGCTTTTCATCGACACAACAATCTCCCTCTATTTGATGTAGACAAATAGTTAGGCAACTCCCCCTGAATATGTGAAGGTTTTATATTTAACCTTGAGTGTTTTCACAATTCAGAAATTCTTTGACATACCTAGAAAATATTACAATAAATGATGATCTGATAGAATCGGATCATACTTCAGTTCAGTGACTCATATATTTTCTTTTTGAGTTCTTTTAAGGATATAACAATCAATTAACTCAACTATGTCAAAATAATATCATAATCTGATAAAATCATTCATTCAGAGCATAAGATAAAAAGTAAATTATATAGTGCAAGCAACGATAAAAGTAGAGTAGTTAGATTACAGACAATTGTTTATAAAACACAAATAAATCAACAAAAACACAGGCACACGAACACCGGTACCACCACCATTTTTCATCAGATCACCCCTTCTTGCTCATATGGCTCCCTAAGCCCATCCTTCGGCGCTCTTCTTCCTTGGTCGCTGCTAACTCCTCTTCACACAGCCCATGTCTTCTGGTTGTCATTCTGACCTCTTCTTCTTCAGGAGTCATTGAGCTCTTGCGCTTCTTGATCTTTGAGGGAGGGGAACAACAGGACATTTTCCCTTGTCAAGGGAAGAGTTTTGGATTTTGCATTTGGGAGCTTGATCTGGGGTCCTTCCTATAACAGCTGAGGAAGGGGTATGGGGATTCTAGTAGTACCGCCAAGATGAATAAGATGGATTTCCGGAAGTTCCTCAAACATAACACTCGGCCTCCTTTCATGAGCGGCCATTGGATACCGCTCAGAGATCATCAAACACTGACTCATATTTCCACCACGAACACTATCACGAACTAAAACCTTGTCACCACTACCCATTGCTTCAGCCAGTCCACCAACGACCTTCTCCGCTGTACCTTGTTGAGGCACATATTTCTCCCCTTGAAAATGTGGAGGAGTGGGTGTAGCTGCAACATTTTCTTCATTCATTTGTGATTTAACAAAGTGGTTCGAGATATGAGTGGTTAATTCCTCGAGTCTGTTACTGATGGATTTTTCAAACTTATTTAATCTGGAGGAGAGATCAGCATTTCTAGCGGTGAGGTTGTGAATAGCAGAAATGAGATTATCAATTTTGTTAGATTGTACATTCACATCCTTCTGAATATTTTGCTGATCAGTGGCCAGAATATCCTGCACAGTGTTTGTCATATGCTGCTTGTTGGTTAGATTCTTGATGTTGGTGTTGATGACCCCACAGTAGCTTGTTAGGAGTGCAAGCTGTTTGAAAACCTCATTAAAGTTCTCCACAAGACCAGGGAGATTTCTTGCAACTGGCACACCCCGGTTCATTGAACCCTCTGGTGCGTCAGTTCTCCTTGGTTGAGGGACCTGATCAGTTGCAGGGTTGGGGTCCTCATCAGAACTATCAGTCCAGCTGATGGGTAATTCATTCTCATCATTGGGATTTGCAGCCTGGTTTATTTTTTGAATGGGAGTACCCATAGGCACCACCATTTGGTTCGCAACAACAACCTCTTCATCATGAGGTTCATCAACAAGTTCTTCAACATTCACAAACTTAACATTAGAGACACCACGACCTGACCTAGACACTTGACGAACCGGGGAGGAGTCTGAACCAACATTCTCAGTCCTTAGAGGAACTGGAGTGGGAGAAGGTGAAATTTCCCTAATCTGAATCAGTTACGGGGTGGATGTAGCCCCAGACTTTGAGCTTCTGGTTTTGTACCGGTGAGACTGACTTGTTTGATTTTCAGGTGGTGGTGGTGAGTGATTAGAAGACGGATGGATGTCCTCTTGGGCATCTAAAGAGTGTGCTTGAGAAGCACAATTTTCAGATCCCATCTCCTTCACTTGAGGGGGATTGGAGAGAGAGGAGTGAGTGAAAGTTAACATACCTTCAGGTAATTCAGGGACAGGCTCCGTATCCAGGCTTGTGAAATTTGAGCGACCAACCATTCCAGCTTTAAAAGAAGGTCCAACATTATCAAAGAAATCCTTTTCCCCTAGTAAGTGCAGGAATATCATACATAAAAATTGGGGAAAAGGAATCAATTTCTCTCTATTGGCAGCACCAACCTTCTTTACAAGTTGACCAAAAATGAGGGATCCAAAATCAGCACTGATGTCCGAGAATAATGCAGCTCCAAGAATCAATTCATGACCCGACACCGAATCGAATCCGCCCGTTTTGCAGGTTAAGCACTGAGAAATAGTTATAAAGAAAGCTGACCAGAGTGGACCCATCAACGTTCTAGAGGTGCCTTTGGAATAGGATCCCCTGTATTGAATGTAGGGTAGGATTGACTTCTTTGCTTCTTCCAAAGTTGGAGTTGGTTCATAGACTTGTGGAGCTCTTATGTAGTCCAGTTTGGTTGTTACTCTGAAGGTTGAGAAATTGAAGGATACGGTGTGTTTACCTTGTAGAATGGTTCCTGAGATTACATCTTCGCCAGATTCATTCGATTTTGTGCATGTATATCAGAACTCTAACAACATTGGTTTTGATAATGGGATATCAAAATGTAAGGGGTCTCGTATCGGGTGTGGATCAAAGAATTTAATAAGCTCTTTAACTCAGGTCTTAAGTTCCCGACTCGAGGATTGAGATTGCTTCTTAAGTTGTTCTTTATGTAGTAGATTTAATTGTAAAAAGAATGTGATTTGGGAGGGACGTTTGAAGGAGGAACCGGATTTCAGCATCTAGACCCGGTAGCTTTTTATCCGCCTCTGACCATTGATCTTTGAGTTTGGGTTCTTCAACATCAGACTAATCTTCTTCGTCTTTATCATCTCCTTCCTTCTTCTTTTTCTTTGAAATAGTTGTGCTTGGAACGAACATTTTTGGAATGTATGGACCATTGATAAGAATATCTGGTCCCATATCATTCTGATGTTCAACAAATCCCAGAAAACGAATTTTTCACATACCAAAATCATTATCGGTAAGAACAGGGGCATTTGGTTTTGAACCAAGGTTCATTTGTGATAACTTTTCGCCCATTTTGATCAGTAAGTAAGCAGATCAACAACTATGAAATAATTGGCATGCTCTGATACCAATTGTTAGTCCCGTGATAAGTGAATTAATACACTTATACGCTTTCACTGACCAAATAAAATTTAAGGCAATACTCAACACTTTTTAAACTTTTCTTTATTAATCAATAATGATATAACAAAGCTACAACTTGTTTGCGGAATAGCTAAGAACAAATTCTAACTAAATTACTTGCAGGAGATAGACAATAACAGATACTATCTAAGACAAGTTTTGATCAACAAATGATCATGCACAAGACCAAATACCTTCGTTACAGAGATTCAATTCTCAAATCAAGTAACTAAGGTATTACTGGTTGTTTACACTCTGCTCAAAGAATAAAGTCTGGGAAGATTTTAGCAGCGTGTAGAATTGTTGGGTGAACACCGAATTAGATCCCTAAGTACTCAATTTATAGTATAGGGAAACATGGTGCCAAATGAAAGATCGATCGAATCCACGTGTGAGAATTCTGTTGGTGCAAAGGATATTTCATGCGACGAACACTACTGACGGAATTCTCACAGTACTTTATGTCGTCTTGTGATCGCCGATATCTTCTAGAAGATTTGCATAGGATTCCCTTTGTCGGCGACACTCAAACTTGTGCTTTACTTGTTTCTTTCTGTGACACTGAAACTATAGGCCTTTGTACGTTTCAGATCGCCATGAGTGTTATAAACATAAATTATACCAATTTTAAGGGTAAAAGAAGAAAAGTTTAAGGGGAAAGTGACTTTGAAAGAAACTTTGTAACACCGCATTTTTTTTTAAAGGCAATTAAGTATTAGTCTAAGTACGGAAGCATCTAGTTAGTTATGTTTACAAAACGTGGTCCCACAAAATATTACAACTAAAGTTATTAAAAAGTCGGTATTACTAGACACGGCTCATTTTACAAAACAATAATTTAAGCATGGTCAAACTTCCCGTCCAAGCCCGACCCGTTCAAGCCATCCAACCTGAAATGTGTCAATAAGGGAGGGATTAGCACAAAAGCTAAGTGAATGAATTCCTAACACTAGCAACTACACTAGTCACTACACTAGTCACTTAAACACGGAAGTTATAAAACATCTCCGGTTGGGTAATCACTTATTGAGAGGATCGGCGGCTTTGCGGGCCTTAAACCATGGTCGGCCAAAACCACGGTAACCGATAGCGTTTCGTATCCAACACCCAGGCAACTCCCTCCCCTTAACCATGCAACAAATACAGGTAAGGTCGGATACCCGATTAGTCGATACCCGATGCCCAGCCGTTCTCCTTCCGACACTGACCTCATCCCGAATGTGCACATAGTCATGTATGGTATTCCTTAACACTAGGCATACATAACAAGGAGGCTAGCTACGAGTAAACACCACGAACAACGTCACAATCAGAGTTCCCAATCGCGAACTCTAGTTCACGATCGCGAACTAGAGTTCGCGACGTGGACTCTGATCGTGAACTCTTCGCGACGGCTAACAATTATCTCTGGACCGACTTCACGATCGCGAACTAAGTTCGCGTCGTGAACTCTCTTCATCTGGCGATTTTCTGCATTTTTCACCAACAAGACAATACCAAATGAAATACCCGAAACCCGAGTTGTAGGTCAAATCCACTCACCTTTCAACTTCCGATTCCTTAACTCAGTGAGCTAGTATCACTGAGTATCCTTCCCGGTTCCTGTCAACAACATACCGAGTTAGTGATAATCCACCAAATCGTCAAAATCATCAATTTCAACAACTAACTACACAAGACTCATAAAATGCACATTTTATGACATTTACAACTAGCACAAATCCTTCATCAATACATTTGACCATTTTGACCATTTATCAAGTATTCACAACTAGTTGACCCAAACGGGCCAAAAACCCGAATATGATCCAAACACTTCCACATTTCCATTAACTAGCAATTAATCCTTAAACTAGCAATTCACAATCATTTAACAATTCCATCAAGGTCATAACCATCACAAATCCAAGTATGATACCCCAAAATCACTAGTTAATCATTTTGACAAAATCATCCAAACACTAGTTAAACTACTTCACCAATTAATCAATACTAGGTTTTTTTTAACATCCATAATTTACCAAACATGATTTCACAACCTAATAAACAATTCTATCCATCCAAAACTCAAGAAATCCAAGATTCAACAAAACCCACCTTCAACATCCACCATTAATGGAGGTTGAAGGTGATTTCCACCAAACCTTGGCTTCCTACCACAAATAACCATACATTACATGTAAAAGCTTGCATAAACTCATAAAACAACATCCAAAGGAAGATTCAACCACAAAACACTAGAAATCATAAACCCTAGTTCATGTCATCCCCAAGAACACCAAGAACAAGTGAAGGAGAAAGAGTACCTTACTTCTAGACTTCTTCTACACAAACTCTAGTGTAATTTTCGGACCAAAGACAAAGGTTTAACCTCAAAAACTCAAGAACAAGTATGTGGGTTTTGAGAGGAAAAGCCAATGGAATAGTGTGGGTGTGTGTTTTGGATAATGTTCAAGTGAGAGGGAAAAGGAAAAGAGAGAGGGTTTTCCTCTCTCTCTCGTAGCCGGTCCAAACAAGAGGCGGTGGGACCCCTCTTGGTCTTTCTTTTAATAAAACAGTATATGTCTGAAAGTCCCTTTCGTAATTAATTTATTTAAAATAGCAAATGGACTCCAATTTTAAAACCGAAAGCATTTCTGGAAACGATATTCAACAAGGAATCCAAATATATAAAAATCACGTTTTCATTCCAAATAAATCACAAGTCGGGTATTTTAACCCCTTGGTTAAAATACCACAAAGGACAGCAGGCTAGTTTAATTAACTAGGCATTTAATCAGATAATCATTTAATAATATACCTTAAGGTCAAAAAACTATTAGGCCGGGTTTCGGGATGTTACAACTCTCCCCCACTTAGGAAGATTCCGTCCCCGGAATCCCATCTCGATCAAACAAGGAGGGATAACGTTCCCGCATATCGGCCTCGGTCTCCCACGTCATATCCGCACCCAAACTGTGCTTCCACTTTACTAGAACCATAGGAATCTGTTTCTTTCTCAATTTCGTTAATTTTCGGTCTAATAACTCCACCGGTTCCTCGACTAATCTTTTCTTTGTATCAACCCGCAACTCTTGTACAGGAAGAATTTGACCCGGATCTTCGATGTTACACTTTCTCAAGTAACAAATGTTGAAAGTGTTGTGTATTGCCGACAACTTCGGGGGTAACTCGAGTGTTACCGATTGAGAATTCACCACCTTACTAATTCAAAACGGCCCAATAAACCTCGGGGCCAACTTTCCTCGTTTACCAAAACGAATAACACCCTTCCAAGGTGAAACCTTCAAATAAACCATCTCGTTCTCCGAGAACGTAGCGGGTCTACGTCACGGGTCGGCATACATCTTTTGTCGGTCACGGGCGGCTTTTAACTTTTCTCGAGCAATAGCAACTTTATCCGCGGTCATTTGTACAATATCGGGGCCCGCATATTGTTTCTCACCCGCTTCCAACCAACACGTCGGGGTTCGGCACCGACGCCCATACAACATCTCATACGGTGGCATTTTAATACTTGAGTGATACGAGTTATTATAAGCAAACTCGATCAACGGTAGGTGGGAATCCCATGACCCACCGTACTCTAACACACAAGCCCGCAACATATCTTCTAGCGTTTGTATCGGTCTTTCCGATTGCCCATCGGTTTGGGGGTGGTACGCGGTGCTCAAATTCACCCGCGTCCCCAATTCTCGTTGCAAGCTATTCCAAAAGTTTGAAGCAAAACGGGGATCCCTATCGGACACGATAGAAATCGGAATACCATGTCGAGACACCACCTCATCGATGTATAAATTTGCCAATCTACTAAGTGAGGCGGTCTCACTAGTAGCCAAGAAGTGTGCACTCTTCGTCAAACGATCAACTATCACCCAAATCATGTCGTGACCCCTTTGTGTACGCGGCAACTTGGTCACGAAATCCATGGTGATTCGATCCCACTTCCACTCGGGAATCGGCGATTGAGTTAAAGTTCCATAGGGCTTTTGGTGTTCGGCCTTCACTTGAGCACAAACATGACATTGGCCCACAAAACGGGCAATGTCGGTCTTCATCGTCGGCCACCAATAAAGAACCCTTAAATCATTATACATCTTCGTGCTACCCGGGTGGACCGATAACCGAGAATTGTGAGCTTCGGCTAAAATCAATCCCCGCAACCCCCCGAGTAACGGTACCCAAACCCGAGATTGATACGTCTTCAAACCCCGAGAATCTTCTTCTAAATCATCTTTCCTCTTTACTAAAATCTCGGCCTTCAGATGTTCGACATTTAACGCTTCCATTTGTGAAATCTTTAACCGGGACACCAAATCCGACACAATTCCCATCCGCATAAATTGTACCCGTCCCGAATCTCCCTTTCTACTTAAGGCATCGGCCACCACATTTGCCTTTCCGGGATGGTATCGAATTTCACAATCGTAATCCTTAATCAACTCCAACCATCTTCGTTGACGCATATTCAATTCCTTTTGTGTGAACACATATTGCAAACTTTTATGATCCGTACAAATCACGCACTTAGTACCGTATAAATAGTGTCTCCATAATTTTAGTGCAAAAACCACCGCCGCCAACTCTAAATCGTGAGTCGGATAATTTTTCTCGTGATTCTTCAATTGCCTCGAAGCATAAGCAATAACCCGGTCTCGTTGCATCAACACACAACCCAAACCCGCAAGTGAGGCGTCACAATAAACAATAAAATCCTCCGGGCCTTCGGGTAAGGCGAGAACCGGAGCTTGACACAATAATTGTTTTAGAGTTTGGAAGGACTTCTCGTGATCCTCACCCCACCGAAACGGTACGTCCTTACGGGTCAACTTCGTCATAGGACCCGCTATTTTCGAGAAATCCTTAATAAACCGGCGGTAATAACCCGCCAAACCCAAGAAACTCTTTATCTCGGTCGGGTTCTTTGGAGCAACCCAATCCATAACCGCCTCGATCTTCGCCGGTTCCACCTTGACCCCGTTCGAACAAATTACATGACCCAAAAAGTGAACTTCTCGAAGCCAAAATTCGCACTTCGAGAACTTCGCAAATAATTGTTCCCGCTTCAACGTTTCTAACACTTGCCTTAAGTGTTTTTCGTGTTCTTCTTCGGTCTTGGAGTAAATTAAAATATCATCAATGAACACAATGACGAATTTGTCGAGATAGGGTCGACAAACTCGGTTCTTCAAATCCATAAATATTGCGGGAGCATTCGTCAACCCAAACGGCATAACCAAGAACTCGTAGTGGCCGTACGAGTTCGGAACGCCGTTTTATGAATATCGTTTTCATGGACCCGAACCTGGTGATAACCCGATCTCAAATCAATCTTTGAGAAATAAGAAGACCCTTGAAGTTGATCAAATAAATCGTCAATACGCGGCAAAGGATACCGATTCTTCACCGTTCTCTTATTCAATTCCCGATAATCAATGCACATACGAAGCGCACCATCTTTCTTTTTCACGAATAACACGGGAGCTCCCCAAGGTGAGGAACTCAACCGAATAAAACCCTTATCCAATAAGTCTTGGATTTGTGTCATCATTTCTCGAATCTCGGACGGTGCTAAACGGTACGGTGCTCTAGCCACGGGATCCGAGGACGGAATCCTTTTAAGGGGTAGATAGTTGTAACGACCCGAAATTTGTAAATAAATAAATTGAATAAAAATATGGTAAATAAGGATAAATCGTTTAAAGAACGTAAGAATTGGTTTCGTGTCGTTTGGACACCGTATGAGGAAGTTATGGACGAAACCGGGTCGAGGCGACAACCGAAAAATGCAGCCCTGCTGCATAGGGGAGTTCGCGCCGCGAACTATGGTTCCCGATCGGGAACCGTCTTCAGAGATTTTGGCCTTTGGTCGCGATATAGTTCACGCTAGCTTAACGATCGCGAAGTCTGGAAAATCGCATAGTTAGCGACGCGAACTATTGTTCGCGTCATGATCTTTGGTCTGGCAGCATTAAAATTGGGTTTTCAGCCATTTGTGCTATTTTCAAACCCTAGATACCTCTTTGGCGATTTTTGGAGCTCTTGTGCAGATCTTGGTTGATTCCTTCTCAAATCTTTGATAGATTTCACTCCTAGTTGAAGATTAAAGGTATATCTTCACTCTTTGATCTTTGTAGCTTAAGATCTATGCATTTGATGTATGGGTTTGAAACCCTAGTTCTAGAGTTGGTGATTTATGGTTAAATAAAGGTTGTATACACTCAATAGATGGTATATTGACCAAGGAAACAAGTGTATGATTTCGATTTGAAGAATCTTAAGGGTTGGTTGAACCTAGGGTTTGGGTAAATCACCATCATTGGGGGAAATGAGTTAATAAATGTTATCTAGAGATAGATGGACACATTGGTAGTAGAATGTGATGTTGATAATCCTGTGATTATTGTATTAGGCATTTGGTGAGGTCTTGGAAGGTTGACCGGATTGTGAAGCAAGGAAACTGACGTAAAGCATACGGTTGGAGCACTTATTTTGCTAAGGTGAGTACATGAGACTTTTAAACTGGGTACATAGCAAATAGTTTTGAAAGTACGTATGGTATTGTATCAGTCTTTATTAACAAATATTTTGATAAAGATAGTAATTGAAAATGTATGAAAGTATGTAGAATGTGATACTAGAGTGTGTCTAGTATGATTGATGAATTTGAAGTAAATTATGATAGATTCAAGTAATTATGGAATCTATGTTAATGAACAATAATAATGAAGTAATTGATTAAAAGAATGTATACGGAGCCTTTATTAATAAATGTGTATTAGTAAAGCGATTGGGAATGATTTTATAGTAATGAGTACCTATTGGTAAGATATACTAATAAAAGTAAAGAATGAATATATATGAGAAAGAATATGATGTGACTAGTAATAATTGTCTATTATAGTCAAGGGAGAGATAAAAGTATTATGTTATCGATAAATAAGAAATGTATCTTATGTATAAAGTAGGTATGGACCTCATAGGGTCCATAGATGTAGAAGTAACTGTGGTTGCTTATGATCGGGTCCATGGGACCATACAGGTACGTTCACATTGTGATGAACTAATTATATGTCGTTAGTATTAGATGACTAACTTGTTTGATGTTGGATGTGATAGCCGAAGGCCTTGACTGTCATAACTGTTAGGTTATGGTAAGAGATAGATGGTGGTGACGCGGGGGACCCCCGGTCACTGGACGGTGGTATATATGTTTATACACCGAGTGTATATATGTTTATACACTAAGCACACGGGTGCTTCTAGTACGCATATGTTTGGTACTAGGTATGTTATGTTCTAATACATATATGTTTATGTATTAGACATGTGGATTGGGCTTCTGGTACATATATGTTTATGTACTAGATATGTTTGGGCTTCTGGTACGTATATGTTTATGTACTATATATGATTGGGCTTCTGGTACGTATATGTTTATGTACTAGATATGATTGGGCTTCTGGTACGTATATGTTTATGTACTAGATATGATTGGGCTTCCGGTACATATATGTTTATGTACTAGATATGATTGGGCTTCTGGTACCTATACGTTTAGGTACTAGATATGTTTGCTAGGAAAGCAAAGTAGCTAGAGTCACAACAGGGTGACTAGACGGTATTTATGTAGTTTATATATATGTTTATATATTTATGAAATGACTATTATTGGGGTCTAAAACCCATGTATCTCACGAGGCTATTTTGTCTCACGTACTACGTTTGTTTTGTGGCTATGTACTCAGGTACAGGTTGAAGTGATAGAAGGTTGCACTAGAAGTGGCCTAGAGATGCTTAGTTCGGGAGCTTATAGGTAGATCCCGTTTGCCTATGGTTTTGATATACTTGGTGACATCGTGTTTTTGTAAACTCTGATAAAGGTTTTAAAGTTTTTGTTAAACTGTATTTTGGACAACGTGTAAAATGTTGGGAAATTGTATTTTAAATGATTTAAACGATGTTATAAAAATACGGGTGTTACAACTTGGTATCAGAGCTATAGTTTAAGTGAATTAGGTTGGATGTCCATCCTAGTCTTAGACTGTAGCATTAGGAATGTAAGATTCCTTGAGATCATTAGGTTGACCTTGAGACTTTATGTTAAGTTTAGGGTTGAACCTAGGGGACCTATGAAAGTGTTGTGATTATGGGTAATCAGTGTTATGAGACTCATGAAACGCACACGAGGTACTAATTGTTTAATGTCTTTCGTATAGTCGAGATTGAAAGAAATGGTTAACACTCGAAGAAGTGGGAAAGCCCCGGAGGGCCGGGAGGAGGATACACCTCGTGTTGAGGTTGTGGTTGAATAGGAAAGTCAACCGTCGATGCACCGGGTGGGTGAATCGGAGGTCGGAGCTAATAGAACTCCGGTGACCATGGCGGACCTCCAAACTATTATTGAACAACTCAAGGGAGTGGTGGCCGATGAGGTGCACCGCACAATTGGGGACTGTGAGAGGTCGGATGGAGATCGTGTATCCGAGGCTAGATCGGATGAGGAAACCAGGGGTGGTGGCACTCGAGTGGAGAAATCCTCCACAGGTGGTTGTAGTGATGCAAGGGCGAGGCCCGATGAAAATTATGGTTGTTCTTTTAAGACATTCATGGCTTGTAAGCCAAACATATATACGGGTAGTTCGGACCCGAAGGTAACTATGAGGTGGATCCGAGAGACCGAGCGGGTCATCGGAAGTAGCAAGTGCAAGAAAACCGATATGGTGTTGTATGCATCTCAATTGCTAAAAGAGGATGCTATGGTCTTGTGGGACATAGTTTATTAGACCCTCGGGAGGGAGGTGATAGAGAGAGTGTCATGAGATGAGTTTACCGCGAGGTTGAGGAAGAAATTTTGTCCCGACCGGGATTTGGAGAAAATGCATGAAAAGTTTGTGACCCTAAGGAAGGGTGAGATGTCGGTCGAGGAGTACACGAGGGAATTCACGGGATTACTTTCATTTGTTGCTAAGACCTACTCCGAGGAGAGGTTGAGGGTAGTTAGGTATGCTAGTGGGCTACCTTGGGATTATCAGTTGGAGGTAAAGAGAGCGGTCACGCTAGATGAGGCCATTAGTGCCGCCCGAGGTGTGGAAGAGGTAATCGAGGCAAAAGTTGCCGAGAGGGCGTATGTGGGAGATAAGAGGAATGCCGAGAGTGGCTCGGGTACGGTTAAGAAGAGGAAGTTCACGTCGAACTCCTCTAGGCAAGGAAGTACAGCCTCGTGCAAGAGGTGTGGGAAGAGTCATACCGGCGAATGCAGAGGGGAACCGAAGATTTGCCATGATTGTGGGAAGACGAGACATTTGGCCCGAGATTGTAGATCCAAACCAATGGCCGAGGTTGAGTGTTACTCGTGCCATGAGAAAGGGCATTATAGCCATGTGTGCCCGAAGAAGAAAACCGGATCGCTTGTGTCCGCGGTTCAAAAGAAGGCGGAGCCGGCAAAGGTGAAAGGACGGTCCTTCCTACTCTCACAGGAGGAGGCGCGCGATGGGGCGTCAGGTTCGGGAGCTAAGAATTAGGCGACCCGTAATTGTAACATTGGATGATTAGGTCGGTGTACCATTTGATTCCCTAAGACTTTAGTTTTGGGTACTATTGTAACCTTTCCAAATGTTCTTGTTAAAACCATGTTTTGAATGTTATGAATGTTATTGTTAAACTTTATTTACTTAAAAGATTAATTAAGTGTCGATGAGAGTAGAGGCATTCGGTAAGACCATTGTGATGGATTGGTTGAGTATGCGCCAAGCCAGTGTGTTGTGTGAGTATAGCCATATTGTTAGAATGTTGTCCAATTTGGTGCTTACGGGAATTGGTAGATGAGTTGTATGACGTGAATAGCCATCGTGGGAAATAACCTTCCGGGTTAAATGAATTCGTATTTTGAGAATCATAGACCGGAGTCGATTGGTTGACTCAAAGATGACCGGGATGACCGGCGAGTTATGGTTTATAGAATTGAGTGATAGTTACTTCTGTAGTGGCAAAAGATTTGGAAAAATTTTGTAACAAAGAAATGAACCGGTTAAGGACGGTTAATGTGTAAGTGAAACGATAAATAACAAGTAGAAAAGTGTTATTAGTTACCCGCGGGGTACAATGCATGTGCATTATGTGATGGCCTTTGAAGGCATATGATAACGGAAGGATAATGTTATGTGAGACATGTTAGAGGATATGTCAAATGGAAATGTGTTGAATGGGTAAGAAAACGATGATGTGATAGTATGAAAAAGTGCTAGAATGCATGATGAATAATTGGGCGATTGAACGAGTGAGAAGTAGCAAAGCTACGTAATGCAAAAAGATGGATACCAGATGGTATTGGTGTGACATATACATATGTTTGTATATGTGCACAATAGAGATGTATAGATGGTATCGGTGACATATACATATGTTTGTATATGTGCACAATAGAGGTGTTTATATTGAATTGGCGTGATGTATATATGTATATATATGTATGTATATGTTTATGTGTTTATATGATGAATGTAGAACCATGTGGTTAATGAGTATTGCCATTATGTTATGGTAAATGAGAATTTGGCTTGAAATGCGGGTTGCATTTAGGTCATGTAAATGTAGGGGATGCCTACGATTTATAGAATAGAAGGAAAGAGAAACTCCTAGTGAGCAAATTACCATGTGGTAACCCAGACATAGTACACCGTATAAGGGTGTGGTATGTATTACGGTAGCGGGCCTAGTACCGATAATTTAAGTTGATCAATGTGATACAAAGATGGTTGAAAGAATACTAAGTGATAGTATGAGAGACCAAGTGAAGGTCAAGAACGACAAATGTTATTGTGACCTTATGTTAAGGTGTGACCCTTGGATTAACGGGGACGATTGATGAGAAAGTAATAATAGGTAGAACTGAGAGTGATAGATTGGTAATGATACGCCGTGTGTACGGAAATTGCTAGTTGGAAAAGGTATGGTTGACTTTATGTAAAAGTCAACGTTAGTCAACCCGTGATTGGTTGAATTGGTCTAAGATGGAGGTTGATTCTCGTTTTGATTTACTAATGAATATTGATAGCATAATGTGTCAATTATGTGTTTGTGAAAAAGTTGATGAGATGGTTGATTGAATTGTAGTCAGTTTATACGACTTGACCCGTTTGGGTGATTTCAATGTTGAAATTGGGAATCAAGTGTAAGACTGTAGTTGAATCATAAATTAAAAGTAAATTGTAAAGGAAAGGAGGATTTATGAAACCTTTAACGAAAAGGGAAAATGTTAAGGTATAGTTGACTTTGTGCTTAAGTCAAAGGGTAAACAATGTGGGGATATACCAATGTCGGGATATATCGGCTTGGTCAAGGCTAGAGTTTGACATTCGTTTTAATCAATTAGTTAATGGTATGATTGTGTTATACCATTGTTATGAGAATGAAAGGATTAGTCGAGAGATCGACGGTGTTATGGTCAAATTGTGGAATTTTGACCCGTTTGAGTATTATGAGTTTTAAAGTTGGGTCTTGACCGTTCGGACTTAACGGAGTTAAGTGAATGTCTGAATATGTAATGTTGACGGAATAAGAATGAGGAAAGTTTGGTGGTAATGACCACAAGGAAATGAGAGCGTAATGCTCGGGTGAATATAGGTCGGAAATTTTAGTGATTCCGAGGACGGAATCCTTTTAAGGGGTAGATAGTTGTAACGACCCGAAATTTGTAAATAAATAAATTGAATAAAAATATGGTAAATAAGGATAAATCGTTTAAAGAACGTAAGAATTGGTTTCATGTCGTTTGGACACCGTATGAGGAAGTTATGGACGAAACCGGGTCGAGGCGACAACCGAAAAATGCAGCCCTGCTGCATAGGGGAGTTCGCGCCGCGAACTATGGTTCCCGATCGGGAACCGTCTTCAGAGATTTTGGCCTTTGGTCGCGATATAGTTCACGCTAGCTTAACGATCGCGAAGTCTGGAAAATCGCATAGTTAGCGACGCGAACTATTGTTCGCGTCGTGATCTTTGGTCTGGCAGCATTAAAATCGGGTTTTCAGCCATTTGTGCTATTTTCAAACCCTAGATACCTCTTTGGCGATTTTTGGAGCTCTTGTGCAGATCTTGGTTGATTCCTTCTCAAATCTTTGATAGATTTCACTCCTAGTTGAAGATTAAAGGTATATCTTCACTCTTTGATCTTTGTAGCTTAAGATCTATGCATTTGATGTATGGGTTTGAAACCCTAGTTCTAGAGTTGGTGATTTATGGTTAAATAAAGGTTGTATACACTCAATAGATGGTATATTGACAAAGGAAACAAGTGTATGATTTCGATTTGAAGAATCTTAAGGGTTGGTTGAACCTAGGGTTTGGGTAAATCACCATCATTGGGGGAAATGAGTTAATAAGTGTTATCTAGAGATAGATGGACACATTGGTAGTAGAATGTGATGTTGATAATCCTGTGATTATTGTATTAGGCATTTGGTGAGGTCTTGGAAGGTTGACCGGATTGTGAAGCAAGGAAACTGACGTAAAGCATACGGTTGGAGCACTTATTTTGCTAAGGTGAGTACATGAGACTTTTAAACTGGGTACATAGCAAATAGTTTTGAAAGTACGTATGGTATTGTATCAGTCTTTATTAACAAATATTTTGATAAAGATAGTAATTGAAAATGTATGAAAGTATGTAGAATGTGATACTAGAGTGTGTCTAGTATGATTGATGAATTTGAAGTAAATTATGATAGATTCAAGTAATTATGGAATCTATGTTAATGAACAATAATAATGAAGTAATTGATTAAAAGAATGTATACGGAGCCTTTATTAATAAATGTGTATTAGTAAAGCGACTGGGAATGATTTTATAGTAATGAGTACCTATTGGTAAGATATACTAATAAAAGTAAAGAACGAATATATATGAGAAAGAATATGATGTGACTAGTAATAATTGTCTATTATAGTCAAGGGAGAGATAAAAGTATTATGTTATCGATAAATAAGAAATGTATCTTATGTATAAAGTAGGTATGGACCTCATAGGGTTCATAGATGTAGAAGTAACTGTGGTCGCTTATGATCGGGTCCATGGGACCATACAGGTACGTTCACATTGTGATGAACTAATTATATGTCGTTAGTATTAGATGACTAACTTGTTTGATGTTGGATGTGATAGCCGAAGGCTTTGACTGTCATAACTGTTAGGTTATGGTAAGAGATAGATGGTGGTGACGCGGGGGACCCCCGGTCACTGGACGGTGGTATATATGTTTATACACCGAGTGTATATATGTTTATACACTAAGCACACGGGTGCTTCTAGTACGCATATGTTTGGTACTAGGTATGTTAGGTTCTAATACATATATGTTTATGTATTAGACATGTGGATTGGGCTTCTGGTACATATATGTTTATGTACTAGATATGTTTGGGCTTCTGGTACGTATATGTTTATGTACTAGATATGATTGGGCTTCTGGTACGTATATGTTTATGTACTAGATATGATTGGGCTTCTGGTACGTATATGTTTATGTACTAGATATGATTGGGCTTCCGGTACATATATGTTTATGTACTAGATATGATTGGGCTTCTGGTACCTATACGTTTAGGTACTAGATATGTTTGCTAGGAAAGCAAAGTAGCTAGAGTCACAACAGGGTGACTAGACGGTATTTATTAGTTTATATATATGTTTATATATTTATGAAATGACTATTATTGGGGTCTAAAACCCATGTATCTCACGAGGCTATTTTGTCTCACGTACTACGTTTGTTTTGTGGCTATGTACTCAGGTACAGGTTGAAGTGATAGAAGGTTGCACTAGAAGTGGCCTAGAGATGCTTAGTTCGGGAGCTTATAGGTAGATCCCGTTTGCCTATGGTTTTTATATACTTGGTGACACCGTATTTTTGTAAACTCTGATAAAGGTTTTAAAGTTTTTGTTAAACTGTATTTTGGACAATGTGTAAAATGTTGGGAAATTGTATTTTAAATGATTTAAACGATGTTATAAAAATACGGGTGTTACACCCGTGTTGCCCACATTTAATACATCTTCGAGTTTGTGCCGTACACGGACCGGCATGGGAGGACTTACACGGTATGCACCATGGGTTCCTATGGTTGGAACCTTGAAGTATTTGTGTGCGGCGATCATTTCTTGACCTATGATTTCCTTGGGATTTCTTGTGGTTGCTCGAGTTTGATTTATCATACCTTCCTTTATGAAACGGGGCTTTCTCTCGATTCGCGGCCTTTTGGGCCAAAATGTCACCTTCGGCAGATTTGGCAAGATCATAAGCTTGCAAGAGAGTTCCCGCAAGCCTTGTTACGTTCCGATACTCGGGAAACAACGCCCCGACAAAGTGTTTGATTTGGGTGGACTCATCGGGCACCCATTGTGTCACAAATCGGAGCTTACCATTAAATTGGAGGATAAGCTCATCCACCGTCATCCGCTCGGTCATCTTCAACATCATGAACTCATTCCGGATCTTATCCAACTCAAACGGGCTACAATACCGAGCCTCCACTTGCTCCCTAAATTGCTTCCATGTGACCGCATCCATCATTTCATTGCTAAAGTTCGCGGTCAACCCATCCCACCAATCCATAGCCGGTCCCCCCAACATTCGGGACGCATACCGGACCTTCAAGTGGTCCTCACAATTACAAGCAATAAGAGCCCTCTCGGTGGCCCTAAGCCAAGTTAGAGTTTCCGCCGGGTCGGTACTTCCCCGGTACTCGGTTGGTTTACAATCGAGAAAATTCTTGTAAGTGCACGGTTTCTTCTCAATCGGGAAAGGTTGGTAGAAGAATTGTTGGTGTTGGGCATTGGCAATTGGTACGGTGTGGGCGAGTGGCGGTTGTAGTATGCTTGTATTGGGAGATGAGGAGTCATTTTGGGGAAAGACGGGATTTTGAGTAGTTTGAGTGAAGTGTGGGGGTGGGTTTGCTTGGGTTGGGGGTGGCAAGGTAGACCGAGCCTCGGGTCGCGGCTCAGTCGATTGGCTTTGGCGAAGGGCCCTTATGGTATCCTCAAGTTCCATATTCCGTGTTTCCAACAACAAGATATATTCTTCATTCGGTATTTCATCACCCCCCGAGCCCGCTGCTCCATCGTTCCCAAGGTTCGTGTTCGGTGGGATATTATCCAAGGTGTTTCCATCCGTAGTCATTCCTTCTACAAAACACAACATCTCACCACGGCTTAGTTTAACTCGTTAGTACACATATACTAACTACTAAACCCAATTCACCCTTGCTCTAATCCCCTTTGACCGGAAGGTTTGACCAACACACGAGCCACGATTTGGGAATGGAACACCAACCCCATGTATCCATCGCCAAACCGAAGCTCTGATACCAAGTTGTAACACCGCATTTTTTTTAAAGGCAATTAAGTATTAGTCTAAGTACGGAAGCATCTAGTTAGTTAAGTTTACAAAACGTGGTCCCACAAAATATTACAACTAAAGTTATTAAAAAGACGGTATTACTAGACACGGCTCATTTTACAAAACAATAATTTAAGCATGGTCAAACTTCCCGTCCAAGCCCGACCCGTTCAAGCCATCCAACCTGAAATGTGTCAATAAGGGAGGGATTAACACAAAAGCTAAGTGAATGAATTCCTAACACTAGCAAGTACACTAGTCACTACACTAGTCACTTAAACACGGAAGTTATAAAACATCTCCGGTTGGGTAATCACTTATTGAGAGGATCGGCGGCTTTGCGGGCCTTAAACCATGGTCGGCCAAAACCACGGTAACCGATAGCGTTTCGTATCCAACACCCGGGCAACTCCCTCCCCTTAACCATGCAACAAATACAGGTAAGGTCGGATACCCGATTAGTCGATACCCGATGCCCAGCCGTTCTCCTTCCGACACTGACCTCATCCCGAATGTGCACATAGTCATGTATGGTATTCCCTAACACTAGGCATACATAACAAAGAGGCTAGCTACGAGTAAACACCACGAACAACGTCACAATCAGAGTTCCCAATCGCGAACTCTAGTTCACGATCGCGAACTAGAGTTCGCGACGTGAACTCTGATCGTGAACTCTTCGCGACGGCTAACAATTATCTCTGGACCGACTTCACGATCGCGAACTAAGTTCGCGTCGTGAACTCTCTTCATCTGGCGATTTTCTGCATTTTTCACCAACAAGACAATACCAAATGAAATACCCGAAACCCGAGTTGTAGGTCGAATCCACTCACCTTTCAACTTCCGATTCCTTAACTCAGTGAGCTAGTATCACTGAGTATCATTCCCGGTTCCTGTTAACAACATACCGAGTTAGTGATAATCCACCAAATCGTCAAAATCATCAATTTCAACAACTAACTACACAAGACTCATAAAATGCACATTTTATGACATTTACAACTAGCACAAATCCTTCATCAATACATTTGACCATTTTGACCATTTATCAAGTATTCACAACTAGTTGACCCAAACGGGCCAAAAACCCGAAAATGATCCAAACACTTCCACATTTCCATTAACTAGCAATTAATCCTTAAACTAGCAATTCACAATAATTTAACAATTCCATCAAGGTCATAACCATCACAAATCCAAGTATGATACCCCAAAATCACTAGTTAATCATTTTGACAAAATCATCCAAACACTAGTTAAACTACTTCACTAATTAATCAATACTAGGTTTTTTTTAACATCCATAACTTACCAAACATGATTTCACAACCTAATAAACAATTCTATCCATCCAAAACTCAAGAAATCCAAGATTCAACAAAACCCACCTTCAACATCCACCATTAATGGAGGTTGAAGGTGATTTCCACCAAACCTTGGCTTCCTACCATAAATAACCATACATTACATGTAAAAGCTTTCATAAACTCATAAAACAACATCCAAAGGAAGATTCAACCACAAAACACTAGAAATCATAAACCCTAGTTCATGTCATCCCCAAGAACACCAAGAACAAGTGAAGGAGAAAGAGTACCTTATATCTAGACTTCTTCTACACAAACTCTAGTGTAATTTTCGGACCAAAGACAAAGGTTTAACCTCAAAAGCTCAAGAACAAGTATGTGGGTTTTGAGAGGAAAAGCCAATGGAATAGTGTGGGTGTGTGTTTTGGATAATGTTCAAGTGAGAGGGAAAAGGAAAAGAGAGAGGGTTTTCCTCTCTCTCTCGTGGCCGGTCCAAACAAGAGGGGGTGGGACCCCTCTTGGTCTTTCTTTTAATAAAACAGTATATGTCTGAAAGTCCCTTTCGTAATTAATTTATTTAAAATAGCAAACGGACTCCAATTTTAAAACCGAAAGCATTTCTGGAAACAATATTCAACAAGGAATCCAAATATATAAAAATCACGTTTTCATTCCAAATAAATCACAAGTCGGGTATTTTAACCCCTTGGTTAAAATACCACAAAGGACAGCAGGCTAGTTTAATTAACTAGGCATTTAATCAGATAATCATTTAATAAGATACCTTAAGGTCAAAAAACTATTAGGCCGGGTTTTGGGATGTTACAAACTTATTGTCATGAAAAAACTGATTAAAAAAATAAGGAAAATGATAATGACAGCCTTAGGGCTGTTAATAACAAGGCAAAACTAATTTAAAAACCGCCCCTGAATTTTAGGAACACTACTTTATCAATGAATATACAATCATTTTATGCATCTTAGATACAACCCTAAGAGCTGTCATTAACAAAACCCAAAAAATAAAACCTTACTTCACGCGCCATTACTCCACGTGGCCATAAACATTTTGAAGCCCGTTTTTTTTAAACGCCGTTTTATGGGTTTGTAATAAGCAGTGCCTTTTAACTATGGCTAATGTATTAAAAAGTAATTATATTGTCCACATTACGATTCTCATGTATCTTTTTATTTAATTTTTTATTTAACACCTCTAATTTTATTCAACTAACATTGATTTTACATTTTTATCAACGTCTTTAATGTTTGTCGTTATTTGTATTAAACAATCTTATACAAGTATTGTTTTTGTTATGTTATGAAATATATACATACTAATAAAATAATTCATTTGTCCTATAAAAAACTTCCCATTTGTCGTTTGCACAAATTATTAGGTGATAGTTAGTGGTAGGGTCATTGACAATACTTTTGATTAAAATATAAGATTGAGTTAAAAAGAGAAAGATAATTAATGGATATTAGTGGTGGGGTATTTAGTAATAATAGTTTTTTTATTGTGTGGACCTCATTAAATATGAGAAATGAGAAGTTTTTTGTGGGATAAAAATTTAAAGTGAAATGATAAGTTTTTTATGGGACGGAGGGAGTACTAAATTCAACTGGAAGTTTCGCCAATTATCAATCACACAAAATGGCTAATAATACTAAAATCGTCTAACAATTTATTAGGGTGTAGTTAATAATGTTATACAAATATAAAAAAAAAATCATATAATAATAGAAGTGTAGCTAGGGTTAATGCACGTCTAAATGATCAAAACCTTGCATATATGAAGGGACTGAGACAATGACTAAACAAATACAGCAGTATGAACACTTCGAGGGGACCAACGATTTCAATTTATGTTTAATGGTAATTAAGTGTATCCATGTAGAAAATAAGGCTTTTTGTCTCACAAGAAGATGTGGTTCAAATTTCAATAAATAACACCTTAAGTTGACTAGAGAAAAAAGTCTAGAAAATGTCACGGCAATACGCCATTAGGTAAGTTTAAGGAGCTCCTTAAACTTGATTTTAAGGATCTTTCCACTTTTGTTAGTTAGTTCTCTACCTTAAAAAAAATCACGGCTAATAAGATTCGAACTCAAGACTTCTCCTAACTTATCACTATGTGTTAACCACTTGCTATACATTACACTTTGGTAACACCACCCACACTTAATAACAAAAGTCTGTTACTCGAAAACCATTTTACCCAATAACATTAAATATACGACGCTGTAAATCATCAACTCTTACCAAAATCCACATTTCCGTTTAATTATTTATTTCTAGCAACAATTATTACCGTGTAAACGAACAACACTTGCTCGCCACGAAATATGGTTTCTGGGTACCCGCCGCCGCATTACGCGGGTACCCTGCTAGTACATATAAGATATGTATAAAAATTGGGCCCCCTCTAAAATATGGGCACTGTGCGGATGAACCTGTTGCACTTCCTTAAAGACACACATGACTCATATTATCACTTGATTTTGACACTTATCAAAATCAAATAAGTAGATACATAAATAGGCACATATAAACATTAATACCATTTCTTTTATAAAAGTTATTGTTTTTGTCAGCATTTAAAATACGGGGGGCAAGGTAGAATGAGAACAGGTATTTGAGGAAGATGTGGTCCTTCACATACCTTAAAAGAAAATAGAATTAGTTACTGATATTATACATCACATATACACATCTTTTCATGGATTTTTAATCTATTTTTAATTAAAATAAAGTTATATAAAACACCAGAAAATATGGAGAGATAAGTCAAACGTCAACCATTTCCATTACACTACAAACATTCATTCTTTCTCATGATCCTAAATAACCTTAATATATAACATTTTCGGTTTCAGAAAATCTGGTCGACTTGATTTCTCAAACAAAGAGATTCGCATTATTTTCTACTTAATATTTAAATAAATTTTTCTTCTGATTTAATTAATATAAGTATTCAAATCAAATAATGATATTATGAAGAAAAAAAGTTAATAAGTTTCACATGTAAATCATCTTATGGAATGGATGATAAAATATAGAGATTTAGTGAAGCGATTTACAATTTTTCTTGTCAAAATTTCGGTTTTCTTCAACATCCCTACCTAATGGTAGTACGTACAAGGTACTAACCTTCAACTTTAATTTCTTCTTCATAAACTATGACCGCAGAACTCGTTATTTGGTGAGTCATAGCCATCAGATCTTGTAGCTGGATGTTAACTAAAGTCAATGGGTTAACCTAACACTCGACGATGGGAAAGCAGACAAGTGGAGATAAAGAGGGGATTTGACACGTCTATAAAGTAGGGGGGACCTCTTAGTAATCTATTAGCGACGGGAGTTAAATATTGTGTTAATTTCACAAACATTGTATTTTAAGTAACGTTATATCTCACCGGATCCTCCTAAATACTATACGATTGTGCTAAACATTTGTAACTAAACTAATCGAACAGAAAACTTACATTTGTAACAACCGAAGACAATACTTGTGACCATTCCGGACATAATATTGACTACCTCCAGCATCGGAAAAACAACATTAGAAATTAACGAAGCTGGCATCTAAATTTCCGGCCAAAATGGAAGTATTTCCAACGACAAAAGAATTTTCTAGCCTAAAACGATTGTTTAGTGACCGGTTATAGTCTGAATCAGTAAATACAATTTATTTTTTCAGAAAATTAAATTAATCACCCTATTTTAGATAATAAATGTTTTTTTTATCTACCCCTTAATAGGAAACAAAGTTTTTAATCACTAGTCAATTTACCCTAGATAACGGGGCAAAGCCAAAATCTCTTTCCATAAAGGTTTCGCTACTTACATGATTAGTCGTTGTAAATCTAAACACATGATTAATTACAAAAATGATCCTTCAACTAATACATTTAATTAACAAGAAAACATGGCCCGTGCGATGCACGGGCTTTGTTCATTATAATGAATTATTTTGAACGTAAAAAATATCGTATACATTGTATTGGTGTCACAGGAAAAACACAATATCATGATCGCTAACATGATAAGCTCTGATATTGAGTCATCTACTAAATAAGCAAAGTGTATTGAGAAAAAGGCAAAGTAACAACACGATCATCGTTTCAATCAATAGTAGTTCCTAAAAATCAATATGTAAAAGATTATTAAAAAGGGATAACTGTAACTTATTTCTTTGCAACATAAATTTAATAGTTAATAAATAATTAGAATTTCTATGTGTTTATAAAAAAAAAAACTATTAAAAAAGGTTAAATATAGAGGTTAAATCTTTATTATTCCATTTTAACCCAAAATTACGGCTGATTGAATTGATACGTTAAAACTGACTTTCCTTTTGCTACATTAGGAATCCTTTACTAATAATTATTACTTCCCCCGTCCCATTTTTATTATCCATGTTTCCTTTTGAAATGTCTCAAAATGACTGTCCACTTGAAAATTCAACTAATCAAAAAATACATAGGTGGTAAGATAAAATTCTATTGGTTGCACAGTCTAATAAATGCATTTTTATTAAACTGTGTGATATTCAAATAATATGTGGACAATAATTTTGGGACGGAGGTAGTAATTTATTAATAATATTTATAACAAATCATACATGAGTTTATCTAACTCATAATCATTTACTAATAATTATTTTAAACGTCTTGATATAGGTCGATTTATTAGTTTTTATTTATAAACATACATGAGTTTATTATTTATATTAATTTATTAATAATAGTTTCAAGACTTTTGATATGACAATTTGATGGATTAGAACTTAATGTTACTTCGTACATGGAAATCAATTTTTATTATATAACAATTTGCTACGTTAGGAATCCGTATATATAACAATTTGGTAGATTTATTAGTTTATTAATCATATTTATAACTAACCATACATGAGTTCATTACTCATAATCATTTTCCCTAAATGTGTTTGTTGTTGACTCTACTTGTTAGATGTTTCTTTTGAATGCACTTTTAGAGTGTTAAAATTTTTACAACATGAAAATGAGTATTTGTAAATTCTAATGTGTGAGATTCATAACACTTTTAAAAACCTATTTTATTGAACTTTTTATTATTATCATTATTTATATTTGTTTCAACACTTTTGGTCTTATAATTTAGTGAGTTTGTCAAATTATTATTAAAATGAATTCATTACTATAACTTATGTTAAAACTTTTGATTTTACAACTACAATTTAGTGAGTTTGTCAAATTATTATTAAAATGAATTCATTGCTATAATTTATGTTAAAACTTTTGATTTTATAACTTTTGAGTTGCTCAATATTTATTAGCATGATTTATTTAATATTATAATATATATACAATACCAAGTTGGAACTCAATTATGGATTAAATGTTACAACATCATATAAAAATATATTAATTGGATTAAAAGTAAAATAACAAATCAAATGAACAACAATTATAACCATTAGCATGATAACACATCCATCTTAAATTTTGTGTGATAATATTACACACAATCTCATATACTATAATGATAACTATTAGATCATTATATGATTTCATTATTATACAAAATGTACATAAACAACGAATAACAATTTTATACATATACAAAAGTGGTTGTGTAATTTTAAACTAAAACAACAAACATACTTTCTTTAAAATAAAAATATATTAATTGGATTAAAAGTAAAATAACAAATCAAATGAACAACAATTGTAACCATTAGCATGATAACACATCCATCTTAAATTTTGTGTGATAATATTATACACAATCTCATATAATATAATGATAACTATTAGATTATTATATAATTTCAATTTTATACAAAGTGTACATAAACAACAAATAACAATTTTATACATATACAAAAGAGGTTGTGTAATTTTAAACAAAAACAACAAACATACCCTCTTTAAAATAATAGCATAAACACCTCATCTCTTTGAAGAACATAATCACTAAAAGTCTTTCTTGTTGACTCCACTTGTTAGATGTTTCTTTTTGGATGCACATTTAGAATGTTAAAAATTTTGCAACATGAAAATGAGTATTTATAGACCATAATGTGTAAGTTCATAACATTTGAAAAGTCCTATTTAATGAACTTTTTATTATTATCATTATTTATATTTATTTCAAAACTCTTGATCTTACAATTTAGTGAGTTTGTCAAATTATTATTAATATGAATTCATTACTATAATTTATAACTCTTGATTTTACAACTTTTGAGTTTCTCAATTTTTATTAACATGATTTTTAATAGATTAATCATAAAACATGAAAATGGAACTCAATTTATAATAGATGGTAATTAATGCAACTTCAAAAGTGAAACTCATTCTTTATGTATATATAGATGCATCATCTAATTCTTCTAATCCAACAAAAGGTATATGTTTATTCTATATTGAGATGTTTATTTAATGTATATGAAGTGAAACGATACTACCATAATTCTTCCTTTAATTCGGATATTTATTGTATATTGGGTTTAAATATTTATATTTATTGTAATTCTTCCTATATATCTAGCACCATTAAACTATTGAGCTTCTAAAAACAGATAACGATGTTTAATATTGAATTGAAGTGGTAAAGTGATCATGTTGAGTTTTGTTAACATAGAATTCAAAAAGTACTAAAACCAAGATCGCTAACATGTTTAGCGTTGATTGCAAGTACTCTACTAAATAGCCAAAATGTGTTGTAGGAAAATGCAAAGTAACAAAACCATTATCGTTTTTATTAGAGCAAAACAAAACATGTTCTTCATAACATATAAGTGATACTATGAGAAATTTCATGGTTTGTCTTTTATAAGCAAAAATATGAATCAATGACGATATATCATCAACTAATATCAGTCAATGCGAACATGCTTTTAATTGTACATTTTTTCTCCAAAAGTACATAATAAAAAATAGAAATAAATACAAATACACAAAAACATATGTCTCTCTAATGAAAATACTAAAAAAATCTTTATCTATAACAAAAACAATAAGAAAACTCTCTCGTGTGTAACAAAAACAAAGATGAACAATAATATCCTCCAAGCTGAGCTTTATCGTCACACTCTTTTTTTCATGTGGATGTTCTATTGTGGTAATAAGATAAAACATTTGAAGACTCAAAATCATTTGTATCATGATAGTGTGCTATTTATAGTTTATAATATGTAACTTCTAGGTAAATGAAAAGACTATTACTTAATTGAATTTATTATTTATGTTATTATTTAATTGAATTTACTACTATTATTTAACATAGAATTTACTACTATATAATTTATAATTTTTTTTCATAGTTTATAATATGTAACTTCTAGTTAAATGAAAAGATTATTATTCTAATTGAATTTACTACTATTATTTTTGTTATTATTTATTTGAATATACTACTATTATTTAACATCGAATTCACTACTACATATTTTATATATATTTTTAGATTATAATATGTAACTTATAGTTAAATGAAAATAATATTATTTAATTGAATTTACTATTACTATATTTATATTATTATTTAACTGAATTTACTAATATTTAACATAGAATTTACTAATATATATTTTATTGTTTATAATATTTAACTTCTAGTTATTTGAAATGACTATTATTTAATTGAATTTACTACTATTATTTATGTTATTACTTAATTGAATTTATTAATATTATTTAATATAGAATTTACTAATGTTATTTATAAATTTATAGCACTACTTTTAAATATCTTTGTATATAATGCTAATTCAAACTTGGAACTCAATTTATATATATATATATATATATATATATATATATATATATATATATATATATATATATATATATATATATATATATATATAGGTAAAGAGATGAATAAATATACATAAATATGATAAATTATATAGACAAATGAGTTACACCATTTCAATTCATGAAGAACTTACATTGTAACGTGTGGTAAGAATGATCTTAAACTTTTTGGTTTTGTTACTTCCCAAGTGAGGAACATGGATCGAATATGAGCAAAATAAAATTAATTAGCTCAAACTTATAGAATGAATCCAAACTCTCATTCATATATATGTGTGTTACAACAACAAAATTGACTCACTAAGAAATGTATATTACAACCCTCTTATATAGGTGAATGAATATGACCAATCATATAGACAAATGAGTTACAACAACATGGTAATTAAAACTACATCAAACTTGAAACTCAACTATGATATATAGAATATAGATTCATATATATGTGTGTTACAACAATGATATTAACTCACTAAGAAATGCATATTACAACCCTTTTATATAGGGTAATATGATTATAAGTGAAGAGTCAATGATTAAATATACATAAATATGAGCAATTATATAGACACATGAGTTATAACAACATGATATTAAGATATAATAAATTCTAATATTAACATGGACTCTTCACCTATGATGCATGGTTATTTGGAACTTATTTGAGTGTAAACATTTAATCTGATTTGTATTAAAAATTTTGCACCTTTGGAGTGTTCAAATTTTTGTATATATAGATAGATATAGATATAGATATTTGTTAAGTATTTCTTTTAGATGCACATTTGGAGTGTTAAAATTTTTGCAATATGAGAATGAGTATATATAGATGCTAATGTGTAAGATTAATAAAACTTGAAAAGTCTTTTATTTATTGAACATTTTATTATTATTATTATTTATATTTATTTCAAAACTCTTGGGTTTACAATTTAATAAGTTTATTTATATTATTATAATATAATATTATTAATATTAATTGCATGGTATTAATCGCAACTTCAAAATTGGAACTCAATTTATATATATACATATATATATATATATATATATATATATATTTCAAAACTCTTGGGTTTACAATTTAATAAGTTTATTTATATTATTATAATACAATAATATAATATTATTAATATTAATTGCATGGTATTAATTGCAACTTCAAAATTGGAACTCAATTTATATGTATATATAGATTCCAACAATAAAAATATCACGTAAACCTTTTCTTTTTCGTTTTTGTGCTTTTTATTATTTATCCTCATGTCAAATTTGTTTTTTTATATTTATAAATTTTTTTTCCCCTCGCCTTTTTTACTATGTATTTTTCTTAAGTTTATTTGAAGTTTTTTTAAAGTTTCCATTAACAATCCAACAATATTTGTTTGTATTTCTTTAAAACTCAATTTGGTAGTTCGTCTTTTATAAGATTTTTGGTAAAAGCTATATTGTTTTATTTTGTGATAATTAATTAATTATATGTGTTTTCAAACTTCTTTTGAAAAAATATACATATAAAAACAAAAGGATAAGAAAAAATAGAAGTAGAAAATAAGAAGAGAAAACTAATTTATTCATATAAAAACAAAAGAAAGTACAAGAAAAGATAAAAAGTCAAAATAAGAAGAAAAACAAAACTAAGGGACGTGTGTGAACAACCAAACACTTAGACCGCTCCCAACAGTGGTGGAAACTGACGCCCTTAATTGTTGCCAAATCAGCGTCATTTCAACTCACCCTTCAACCGATACTAAACTGACGTACTCATTCCAACAATACATGTTCCCTTCAATTTTTTTGGGACCCACCGTTACAAAATACACACACATAAAATACCCATTTGGGTCCCAGCACCCAACTCACGCCATCTCTCTTCCCCGTCTCCAAACCGGCGCATGGCAAAGTGGCGGAAATGGTAACCCCAACCGGTGGGGCCGTTGGCAACCGTGTTACTCATTCATATTCGTAAAGCCATGTTGATAGGAATCATCAAATGCCACTTTTCGTACTTAAAATGTTAAAGTGAACTTCCTATTAATTTAAAATATACTAGTTGGACATACGTAGAAAATGAATAGGATAAACCGGAACATAGATACTCTGATTAAACCACGTACATATAATTCAAAGGTTAGCTTTCCCCAAATAATAAGAAAAGTGCAACCTCAACCCTTTACCACTTTGCTAAAGAAAAAAAATTGAAATTTTAAAGGCTGTGAACATAATAAATAAATAAATATTTTTTTTTTACAAGAACAAAGTTAAACAAAACTTGCGCAATTGGACTTTTCAAGTAGATTTTTAGCAATAATAATATATGGATAAAAAGGAAACTAATTTAGAACTATTAAAATTATAAACATAGAAATGTAATGTGAAATACTGATTTATACTTATGTGAATTTGAAATTTGTTGAAACAATTTAGAACTAATATTTCACTTTAAATATGTATCTATATATATATAAAAATTGAGTTTCAATTTTGAAGTTGTAATTAATATCATCCATTTAATATTAATAATAATATTATATAAACTCAATTTTAAAAATAAACTCATTAAATTGTAAGACCAAGAGTTTTGAAATAAATATAAATATTTATAATAATAATAAGTTCAATAAATAAGAGACTTTTCAAATTACATGTATCTTACACATTGACATCTATAAATACACATTCTCATATTGTAAAAATTTTAACACTCTAAAGGTGCATACAAAAGAAAGACCTAACAAGTGGAGTCAACAACAAAGATCTATAGGGTTTTTTTTATTTATCGTCGCTATTAATTGGTAATCATACATAATGTTTATTATTTGTATTTTTTGAAGAAAAAAAATCATAGAGATGAACTCTTTATAATTTTGTTTTAGAGAAAGTATGTTAGTTTTCATTTAAAATTACACAAACTCTTTTGTATATATGTATAAAATTATTATTCGTTGTTTATGTACATTTTGTATAAAAATTATATTTGAGATTGTGTATGATATTATCACAATTATTTAAGATGGATATCTTATCATGTTAATGGTCACAAATTGTTGTTCATTTGATGGTTGTTAGATTTATGCTTAATTCTTTTGTATATGTATAAAATATAAAAATTGAGCTCCATTTTGATGTTATATTAGTTGTTTATGTACATTTTGTATAAAATATTATATTATATAATGATCTAAGAGTTATCATTATAGTATATGAGATTGTGTATGATATTATCACAATTATTTAAGATGGATATCTTATCATGTCAATGGTCACAAATTGTTGTTCATTTTATGGTTGTTAAATTTATGTTTACTTCTTTTGTATATATCTATAAAATATAAAAATTGATCGAGTTCCATTTTGATGGTTACTTCTTTTAAATTTATGCTTACAAATTGTTGTTCACAAATTGTTGTTCATTTGCTAGTTGTTAAATTTATGCTTACTTCTTTTGTATATATGTATAAAATATAAAAATTGATCGAGTTTCATTTTAATGTTATATTTATTATAATAATAAATAAATCATGTTAATAAAGATTGAGAAGCTCATATTTATAAAATCAAGAGTTTTAACATAAATTATAGTAATTAACTCATTTTAATAACAATTTAACAAACTCATTAAATTGTAAGAACAATAGTTTTGTAATAAATATAAATAATTATAATAATAATAAGTTCAATAAAATAAGAGACTTTTCAAGTTTTTATGAATCTCACACATGAGGATCTATAAATACTTATTTTCATATTGCAAAATTTTAACACTCTAAATGTTCATCCAAAGGAAACATCTAACAAGTGGAGTAAACAACAATGACATTTACCGATTTTGTTCTTTGTCCTCGCTATTAATTTCTTTAATTGATTTGTATAACTTATTGATACTCCTTTAATAATCATCAAGGGGATAGTTGTATTTCTGTCTTAACATTAATTTATGAAAAAATTGAGTTTCATGGTTTATGTTGTATTGAATTCTATGTTAAAAAATTAAGTTTTTGTTACAAATGATCCTCATGAATAAATGTAATAGATTATACAAAGTGTTTAACATATATAATAGTAGTAAATTTAATTAAATAATAGTGTTCCTTTTAACTAGAAGTTACATATTATTTAATAAGACAAAGAATTTAACAGAAAAATAATAGTAGTAAATTTAATTAAATAATATTTATTCATATAACTAGAAGTTACATATTATAAGCACACTATCATGATGCATATAATGTTGAGTTTTCAAATGATATTATCTTTTACCCGAACTTCCATTTATAAAAATTGAGTTCCAACTTTGAAGCTGTAATTAATATCATGCATTAAATATTAATAATAATATTATATAAATTCATTTATAAAAATAATAAATTAATTAATTGTAAGATCAAAAGTTTTACCATAAATAATATTTAATAAACACAACAAAATAATGTCCATGCGTTCATGAATCATAAAAATAGTTGAATATCTAGATTATGGTTAAATATTAATTACATAGCAACAAACTTTATAGATTTATTAAAATCAATCAATATAAAAAAATGCACGATAACAGATATTTATTAAAAAATAAACCAGAACCGAACGAAAAAATGGTTTTGGAAGGACCGATGACCGAACAAATGATGCTCAGAACCGAACCAAACCGGACCAAGAATTAGTCGGAACCGAACTAAACCGGGAACCGAGGCAATTTCTTCGACTCTTTTCAGTTTTTTCTCGCTTTTCGACCGAATCGGACCGCTCGGAACCGAACCGGTTGGAACCGAGTACTGATTTTTCTTAAAAATTAGAACCGAGAACCGAACCGATGGAGCTCGGTTCGGTCGGATCCGGTTTTGCGATCCCGGTCGGTTCTCGGTCCAATTTGCACATGTCTACTTACGCATACGAAATCTATTTCAAGCTAAAGAAATAATTGCAATTAACATACACAATCCATATGACTCAATAAAGAACAGCAAACCCTATACATCAATACACATAAGGAATAATTTTGCTCATAAAGTAAACATGTAACCGGTCACGCTTTTCGTACTTTACAGGTGATACCAGTAAATTGTACACGATATGCACTCAAAATAACTCATTATTGTGAACGAAGCCCGTGCATCGCACGGGCCATGCTGTCTCGTTAATTTTCAGTGTTAATTTGGCTAAAATTGGTATAAATTGAAAACAAGTAATACTTGCATAGTAAATCATTTGATAATGGTATCTTTAAGTATATTCTTAAAAAAAAAAAAGAAGAAGAATGAAAATGAATCAAGGAAAACAAAAAGAGAATAACGGCTATGAGGGTGGCCTTCAAATATATTAAACCGAACTAAATAAGAAGAAGTTAACTAGATCAAAACTTCAAAATAATAATAAAATTGTGTATGTTTATTAGGCAAAAAGAATACGAATTTAAGAAGATGATGATGTGTAAGAAAGTGAATCGTATAGGGGTTAAATTGTTAAAGGCCAGGCTGGCAATGAGAAACTCATGTATTAACCGAACCTATTGCCACTAATTAACGTGTCAACCTAAAAATATTAACTTGTCAGCTGTCAGCCCCTAATTAGGAAAACCTCCACTATGGTATGGCATGGCATTGGCTACATCTACCTCCATAAGATTATTCTTTTTAAAAAAACGCAAATATATTTACTCATATAAGAGAATCGAAATGTTCAAAAATATCGCAAAAAAGGACCTAACCAAAAAGATGGAAATGAAACACAAATAAGAAGTTAACTAGATCAAAACATAATGAGTTTTGAATCTAATTTTTCCATTTGCCAATATTTTTAAAACTTCTTTTCTCAAACCATATGAGCAAATTAATTTGAATTAGTGGGAATATGACCTACTGGATTATAATATCTCTGTCTTGCTCGTTGGAGAAAAGGAGTTTCTTTCTCCAACCCCAAATAACTCAGATAAAAGTGTAGATTATTCATTTGACGACTTTTTTTATTTGATCGCCTAGTTTGGATAAGTTATTTGATCTAAATAACAAAGTAAAAATTGTGACTACGCAATTGAATACGGAGTATAATATTATAAGAGTATCTCTAATCCAACTCTATCGTTATAATTTAGAGTTTTTTGCTTCTTTAATTCAATTCTATCACATACTCCAAATATAGAGAGGGTTGAAAATTCCTCTATATATAGAGTGAGAGAAATTCACTCTATCTATAGACATCACATTTTTTTTTGTGAGTGTAATTGCTAGTGGAATGTGGGTTCCACTAATTTTAAGGGTTTTAAAGTGATGAATATAATTTATGGTTTGAGTTGAGATATGTTTTTTTTCCTTGTTACTAATATTACTATTAGGATTTATGGTTTGAGATATGGTTTGAGTTGAGATACTATTTATAGTGAATGAGTCCACCATTTATAGAAGTAGAGTGCTTTTTATAGAGTTTATGGTTAGAGATTATCTAAACCACTTACTATATGTTTTTTTTCCTTGTTACTAATATTACTATAAAGATTTATGTTATTGTTGAAATTGTCACTGAAAATAGGACACCAGGAGACATGGGATTTTTATGTAATGTGTTAATCGCAATTCGCAAACACAGAGTATGATTTTCTGTTCGGTTTTTGGTTTTGTAATTTCATGATTTTCGGTTCGGTCTGGTCCTCGGATAGGGGTGAATATTTATACAGAAAAAACGAATTGAATAAAAAATTGATCAAAATCGAACAAATTAAACCAACACCGATTACAATTTTCGGTTCAACTATAATTTTGTAATTTTATGGCTTTTAGTTTTAGTCAGATTTGGTACAGTTTTAGACTAAGCTCACCCCTAGTGGTGGTGACATAATACAACAGTTTGAGTCATGAACCCAATACTTGCATAATTTTTCGTCTATATATATCTCACCTTCTTTCTTTATCTCTCCCCACACACCTTCCATAACCATTCACTTTCTCTCTCTAAAACCTTATTGTTTCTCTCTCTACATACAACCACCGTCCGCCACCATGCCGGAGGCACCAAAAACCCCAGGTGAGAATTTCATGTCGGACAACAATCTCACTGAGAAAAACAAAAAATCTCTTCAATTCATAGAAGATGTTAGTCTGTTACTTCTAACCCCGACGACGTTCAGCTACGTGTTCTTTCCGATATCCTCACCCAAAATGCCACCGTCGAATACCTTCACCGTCATGGTTTTTCCGGCCAAACTGACCGTGAATCGTTTAAAAAACTCATACCGGTTATCACCTACGAAGACCTTCAACCTGATGTCACACGTATCGCCAATGGTGATAAATCCCCTATACTCTCTTCACACCCCATTTCTGAATTCTTAACAAGGTATTAATTTCTTTAATTATATGATATTACATTTTTATACGTAATGTTTTAATTATGAAATGTGGTTTTGAAATGGTGCAGTTCGGGCACGTCCGGCGGTGAAAGAAAGCTGATGCCGACGATTGAAGCTGAGCTGGAAAGACGGTCGTTATTATACAGTCTTTTAATGCCGGTGATGAGTCAGTTTGTACCCGGTTTAGATAAAGGAAAAGGGATGTATTTCTTGTTTGTTAAATCGGAGGCAAAAACCCCGGGTGGGCTTTTGGCCCGACCCGTTCTAACAAGTTTCTACAAAAGTAACCATTTCAAGGAAAGACCATACGACCCGTATACAAACTACACCAGCCCGAACGAAACCATTTTATGTCAAGATTCATACCAAAGCATGTACTCACAAATGCTTTGTGGGTTATGTTTAAACCAAGAGGTTCTTCGGGTCGGTGCAGTTTTTGCATCCGGGTTCATTCGTGCCATCCGGTTCCTTGAAAAAAACTGGGTGGATCTTTGTAAGGATATCCGGACTTGCACGGTGAACCCGTTGATTACCGACCCGGAGGTTAAGAATGCAGTGCTCCGGATACTGAAACCAGACCCGGAGCTTGCTGACTTTATCGAGCATGAATGCTCGAAAAAGTCATGGCAAGGGATTATTACAAGACTTTGGCCTAACACGAAATATGTCGATGTTATTGTCACCGGGACCATGTCGCAATATATACCAACTCTAGATTATTATAGTAATGGTCTCCCTCTTGTTTGCACCATGTACGCTTCTTCCGAATGTTATTTTGGTGTCAATCTTAACCCACTTTGTAAACCTAATGAGGTTTCTTATACTCTCATTCCCACCATGGCTTATTTCGAGTTCTTACCGGTTGGTGTTACCGAAGAAGATCAAAAACAAAAACTTATCGATCTTTCCGACGTTAAACTCGGCCAAGATTACGAGCTTGTTGTCACCACTTATGCGGGTAAGTTTATATATATTTTATAAAAAAAGACAATAAAAGAGTGTTCTTAACGAAATAATATTTACATAACTTGAATTGTGATAAACTTTTCAGGGCTTTACAGGTATAGAGTTGGTGATGTGTTACGAGTTACAGGATTCAAGAACAAAGCACCTCAATTCAGTTTCATTTGCCGAAAGAATGTGGCTTTAAGTATCGATTCAGACAAAACCGATGAAGTCGAATTGCACCAAGCAATCGAGAAAGCATCAGCCCATTTGGTCCCATTTGATTCGACCATCATCGAGTACACGAGCTTTGCTGACACAACCACAATCCCGGGTCACTACGTGATCTTTTGGGAGCTAAGTGGAAACGGGTCAACCCAGGTCCCGCCATCGGTTCTTGAAGATTGTTGTCTTGCCATAGAAGAATCACTAAACAGTGTTTACCGACAGGGTCGGGCCTCCGACAAGTCAATCGGGCCACTCGAGATCAAGATAGTTGAAAACGGCACATTTGATAAACTTATGGATTATGCCATAAGTTTAGGTGCTTCTATTAACCAGTACAAAACACCAAGGTGTGTGAAATATGCTCCGATTATCGAACTTTTGAACTCGAAGGTGGTGTCGAATTACTTCAGCCCGAAATGTCCGAAATGGGTTCCAGGTCATAAGCAATGGAACAGCATAAACTAAAATGTGATATTTGATGGTGGTAAAGTGGTATTCTTATGAAGCAAGGGATGTGATTTAATTAGGAGATGAAGTGGGTTTAATTAATTATGTACAAAAAGAGTTTGTGTGTTCTAAGAAAAAGTTGATGGTTGCTTTTTATTTGAAGTTGTTGATTATCTGTGGAATTTAATGTAAAACTAGTAGTTTTTAATTATTATAGAATTAATGATGTAGAATCCAACCAGGAATCCTGCCCACTTAACTTTCATGGGGATGGTCTATTAATATTTCCTAGGAAAGCAAACTACCTTTTCTTCCATCCTACTTATGTTTTCTTTCCTCTTTTTTCCAATAATAGCTATTAATTCATTTAATGAAACCTTATAAAACTGTTACTCCTTCTGTCATATAAAATAAATAAAACACATCATCAATAAATTAAAACAATGTTCTTTAATAATTTCAATTAAGTTATAGCTGTGCATTATTTTCTGATTTTGGATCGACACCATAAAAATTATAATTTGTTAAATAGTACTAGTAGTATTATGACTTTTTTTTTATTACAAAACAAGCCTCACTCAATAATTATTCAAAGATAATTGTTTGTAACATACATTAACAAACTACCAAAGTCGGTTTAAGATGTTTTTTTAAAAAAAAATATGAACACCATTGTATTGTCTTAGTTTTATGTCTACATGAATCACAACTATATTAGGCATGATGTCTTGATCCCGTGATCCTATCAGGAACATGCAGCGTAAAATGAATGTCTCGAGTATTGATATGAGCTTCATGTGTCCGGACGATGTATGCATTTTTGCACAATTTACATAGTCCATAATAATCTTAAGATTGGCCTAATCTTAAAGATTGGCCAATACCTCACTTTTAAGATTGCATAATTTAAATGAGTCATGTTTGTGTTAGCAAAATAAAACACGACTTCATATCTTGTTGTTTTCGTATTGAGAAAAACGAATTGATGCCGTGTCGTCATATGGTCACATAGTTTGTCACGAGCAGTGGTGTCATGTGGATTCTGAAAACTCTATGCAAATACATAAGAGTAGCACTCCTATATAAAAGATGTATGTAAAAAATGAGTTTTTTAATATATTCTATTAGATTAGATTATTAAGTTGATTAAAAACTATAAAATTGTATATATTACAAATTGGGCCCTTTAAAACGTGACCCTGTACAACCACAAAAAAACACCCCTAATCACGAGAACTTTATATCATACGTAGAAAGTTAACAAAAGGTGAATAAGACAGACCTCCTTTTTTATTGAATGGAAAAGAATTATCATACCAATCCACTTTTAAATAATTTTACATCATTAAGATTGTAAAATTATTACGGAGTATAGAATATTGTTGATTATACATCATTACATCCTAATATTTATATCACACTAAACAATTAAATTCTAGCTAATATTTATTATATTTCAAAATAAATAGTATATTTTTTATTTTTGGGTATTTCAAAATAAGTGATATACTTTATAAACTTGCTTTATTTAGTAAAAAAATAGTGTGACACACACCTACTAATTACCTCATTTAATAAAGTAAAATGATACATTTACTAATACTTTTACTTTTAAACATCATTAAATCCACTTTAACAAGATATGTGAGACTCATCATCTACTAACAATCCAAATTAATTTTAACATTCATTATCTTATTTTGCCTAAAATCCGTGTACTAAGAAGTGTATCAATTATTTTGAAACGGATGAAGTATTTATATTATATATATATATATATATATATATATATATATATATATATATATATATATATATATATATATATATATATATATATATATATAAATTGAGTTCCAATTTTGAAGTTGTAATTAATATCATGCATTTAATATTACTAATAATTAATATATAAACTCAATTTTAAAAATAAAATCATTAAATTGTAATACCAAGAGTTTGAAATAAATATAAATAATAATAATAATAATAATAATAATAATAATAATAAAAAGTTCAATAAATAAGAGACTTTTCAAATTACATGAATCTTACACATTAGCATCTATAAATAGTCATTCTCATATTGCAAAAATTTTAACACTCTAAAGGTACATCCAGAAGAAATATCTAACAAGTGGAGTCAACAACAAAGATCTATTGGGCTTTTTTTATTTATCGTCGCTATTAATTGGTAATCAAACATAATGTTTATTATTTGTACTTTTTGAAGAAAAAAAATCATAGAGATGAACTCTTTATGGTTTTGTCTTATAGAGAGTATGTTAGCTGTTTTCGTTTAAAATTACACAAACTCTTTTGTATATATGTACAAAATTATTATTCGTTGTATATGTACATTTTGTATAAAAATTATATTATATTAATGATCTAATAGTTATCATTATAGTATATGAGATTGTGTATGATATTATCACAATTATTTAAGATAGATATCTTATCATGTTAATGGTCACAAATTGTTGTTCATTTGATGGTTGTTAAATTTATGCTTACTTCTTTTGTATATGTATAAAATATAAAAATTGAGTTCCATTTTGATGCCATATTGGTTGTTTATGTACATTATGTATATAAAAATATATTATATAATGATATAATAGTTATCATTATAGTATATGAGATTGTGTATGCTATTATCAAAATTATTTAAGATGGATATCTTATCATGTTAATGGTCACAAATTGTTGTTCATTTGATGGTTGTTAAATTTTATGCTTACTTCTTTTGTATATGTATTAAAATATAAAAATTAAGTTCCATTTTGATGTTATATTTATTATAATATTAAATAAATCATCTATACATATATTCTATATATCTATAAAAATTGAGTTTCAATTTTTAGTTGTAATTAATATCATGCATTTAGTATTAATAATAATATTATATAAACTCAATTTTAAAAATAAAATCATTAAATTGTAAGACCAATAGTTTTGTAATAAATATAAATAATTATAATAATAAAAAGTTCAATAAATAAGAGACTTTTCAAGTTTTTATCAATCTCACACATTAGCATATATAAATAGTCATTCTCATATTGCAAAAATCTCAACACTCTAAATGTGCATACAAAAGAAACATCTAACCAGTGGAGTAAACAACAATGACATTTAGCGATTTTGTTCTTTCTCCTTGCTATTAATTTATTTAATTGATTTGTATAACTTATTGATATCTTAACATCTATATCTCTATATAGATTCTGAAAAAATTGAGTTTCATGGTTTATGTTGTATTGAATTCTATGTTAAAAATTAAGTTTTTGTTATAAATGATGTTCATGAATAAATGCATTAGATTATACAAAGTGTTTAACATAAATAATAGTAGTAAATTCAATTAAATAATAGCCTTTTCATTTAACTAGAAGTTACATATTAATTAAATAAGACAAAGAATTTAACAAAAAAATAATAGTAGTAAATTTAATTAAATAATAGTTTATTCATATAACTAGAAGTTGCATATTATAAGCACACTATCGTGATGCAAATAATGTTGAGTTTTCAAATGATATTATCTTTTACCCGAACATCCATTTTTATAAAAATTGAGTTCCAAGTTTGAACTTGTAATTAATACCATGCATTTAATAATAATAATAATATTATATAAATCCATTTATAAAAATAATAAATTAATCAATTATAAGATCAAAAGTTTTACCATCAATAAAATTTAATAAACACAACAAAATAATGTCCATGCATTTCTGAATCATAAAAATAGTTGAATATCTAGATTATGGTTAATTATTAATTACATAGCAACAAACTTTATAGATTTATTAAAATCAATCAATATAAAAAAATGCATGATGACATATATTTATTAAAAAATATTTCAGAATCGGACGAAAAAATGGTTTGGACGGACCAAGGACCGAACAAATGATGTTCAGAACCGAACCGAACCGGACCAAGAATTAGTCGGAACCGAACTAAACCGGGAACCAAGGCAATTTCTTCGACTCTTTTCAGTTTTTTCTCGCTTTTCGACCGATTCGGACCGCTCGGACCGAGAACTGATTTTTCTTAAAAATTAGAACCGAGAACCGAACCGCTGGAGCTCGGTTCGGTCGGATCCGGTTCTGCGATCCCGATCGGTTCTTGGTCCAGTTTGCACATGCCTACTTACGCATACGAAATCTATTTCAAGCTAAAGAAATAATTGCAATTAACATACACAATCCATATGATTCAATAAAGAACAACAAACCCTAAACATCAATATACATAAGGAATATCTTCGCTCAGTTAGTAGAATACCCGCAATCAAAGTAAACATGTAACCGATCACGTTTTTCGTACATTTTCCAGGTGATACTAGTAAATTGTACACGATATGCACTCAAAATAACTCATTATTGTGAACGAAGCCCGTGCATCGCACGGGCCATGTTGTCTCGTATCTTAAACATATAACATTAAGTTCAAGTCCATTTAATATGCATATTTGTTTTAAATTTATTTTTTCCTTCTTTTCCTTTAAATGTTTTTTTTGCTGTATTTTCCCACTAATTTTTTTTTTCTTTTGAATAATTTCTCTTCTTTTTTTAGTATAAAAATATTATGTTTGCAATGTATTTAATTGTATATGTATTTTAACTAGTGACATATTAGTCTACATTATTCATATATAAACACTTTAAAAATTTTACTTCAACATTGTAGCAAAATTTATGATTAGACTGATTTAATTCTTGAATTAACTAACAAACTAATTTTAGTTTTGACTGATTTAATTTATAATTAGATTTTCTTCAAACTAACATTGATCATTTAATTTTGTTTATAATTAAACCTTCAAAAAATATCACTCAGGAACTTGACTTCCTCTCTAAAATTTCGCCCACCTTTGAAAATTGTCCTGGTACCGCCACTGATTATAGAGGCATTTAAAAGCGTATATATAACAAGAATATTGATAACATATTTTCATATTACATAAATTGATACTTTCAATAGAATTATTTATATCTTAGAAGTTTCAATAGAATTAAAGGTAGATGGCATAATAGTGGCTGGTCTTTTAATTGGAGAAGAAATATTAAAGGGGGCATAGAATAAGAACAATATGATAATTTGATGTCTCGTATACGTGGGATTAATTTAGTTGAAGGTAGAGATAAAGTTTGTTGGCATTTAGGAGATGAATGTGATTTTTCAGTAGGCGATGCAAGGAGGCGTATTAATTCATTCTTATATCCCGGATTAGAAGTGAGCTCTAAATGGTGTACTTTAATCCCGATGAAAGTCAATGTCTTCATATGGAGACTTAATTTGGACAGTCTTCCTATTAGATATAATCTTTCCCGTCGCTGTATGAAGATTGAATTTATTATGTGCCCCACTTGTAATCAAGGTACGGAATCAATTAATCATACTTTTTAGACCACTCCCAACCGTTACACAAACTGATACCGTCGGATGTTGCCAAATCAGCGCCACGTCAACTCATCCTCCAACCAACATGAAACTGACGTACCCATGCCAACAATACCTCTTCTCTTTAAATTTTTTTGGGACCCACCATTACAAAAAACACACTCTCAAAATACCCCTTTGGGCCCACCCACCAACTCACAAACACAACTCACACTCGTCTTTAAAGTGGCGGATGAAAACTGGCGGAACTAACTGATCTACTCGTGCCAATGGTTTGGTTCCGCCAGTTGAACTAACATTCCAACCCACGAGACCATTGGGAGTGGTCTTATATGTTCTTTCGCCAAAGAGATTTAGAAGGGTATTTCCTCATGGTGCAACACGAGTTATGAAGATTGCGGGTCGTTTAGTGACTGGTGGAATATGTCTGAAGTCATTCCCAATTATAATCATCATCGACTATATTCAAGTAATTGGATTTACTACATGTTGGATGATACGAAAGTTTAGGAATTCATTGTTATTCGATAGTGGTAAATTAGGTAAATCCAATGTATTAGATAGCATTAAATTGTTTTCATTTTCTTGGCTTTCATACCGAAACCTTAAATTTAAGGTATCAGGGGTGGATTGGCTAAAATTTTCTTTCTAATTTTTGTTTAGTTTAGTGATTTGCTAAACTCAAGTAATAAATTTGCCGTTTAAATAAAAATAAAAAACAGAGTTTAAGTATTTTACGATGAATGTATACTAGAATGCTTGTACTTTTATACGTAGGTCATTATCGTAACGAGAATTTTTTTTTTTCAGAAATAGGCTTGATTTGCCCTCAATTTTCACAAATAGGCTTGTTTTTTTACGGTTTTCAAAAATAGGCTTTATTGAGTCCCCGAGGCCGGCTTCCCCGTTAAAACCCGACTCCTGGAGACCGGCTTTGGCCTTTACAATAAATTACAAAAAAAAAAGAAAATAACATATTTCTAAAGCCGGCCTCGGGGAGTACTTGCGTCAGTGGTCATGTCAGAAGAAGCCAAAGCCGGTCTCCAGGAGTCGGGTTTTAACGGGGAAGCCGGCCTCGGGGACTCAATAAAGCCTATTTTTGAAAACCGTAAAAAAACAAGCCTATTTGTGAAAATTGAGAGTAAATCAAGCCTATTTCTGAAAAAAATTCTGGTAACGATGAGAGCATCACATGTGTGAGTACTTTTTTTCTCATCCTCGTCTCATCTTTTCAAATTATCATAAGTCATAATGCATTCGTAGAAAAATAAGACATAAAAAGGAGGAAAAATAGTATTTTTCTTGAGTGATTTGATTTGAACGGCAGCAAAACTTAAAGCAGCAGTGGTACTACTGTCTGCTTTAAACACACTACTTTTTTAGCCAAAAGTGACTATACATGGATCCAACATTTATCGAATAAACGTTGTTGTATTGCTATCTGTGTCTCAATAGTAAAAACAAGTTCCGATTGATTAGGGCTGGGTTACTGTTTGTACCCAGAAATGATGAAGGGGCCCGGTGTAAAGAAGAAGAAACAAAGAACAAAGTCTAGTGGTCGGACAGAAGATATTAGCGAATAATTTCTGTAAATTTGGAGAACGACAGTTGTACATATTGCTGAGTTAAAGTAGTTGCAGGAGACATAATAGGATAGTAGTATGCAGGTAAGGTGTTTGATTAAATGCCTCTGTGAAAATTACTGTGTCTGTTTCCTCGTTATTTGTCTTGCATTTTTCCATTTTATGCTTGACAGTTATCAGTCCACATTCATGCATTTACTCTTTTCTTTTTTCTGAAAGCCATGATTTTGATTTTTGTCTAGGGTAAAATGAGTACAAATATAATTTTTTTATATCACATGTATTGTTTTTACTTTTTATCTTGTAACCATTTATCTTAAAAAACATGTTTATTTATGTTTGACCATTTTAATGAAGAATATTGATGTAAAAGTAGTTCTATTATGTTTTTAGAGAAATGATATTACTAAATTTTCGTATTTATCTTCCTATTTATGTGATCATTATAAGTGTTAAAATCAAAAATTGTGGGATCAAGAAAAAGAAATAATGAATTCTTTGTGTCAATCATCTTATGCTAGCACGATAATGTAGGAAGATTAAGTAGGAATAAATTCAATTCTCATGTTTTTATTATGTTTTCTTAGACGATCTTTCACAATTTTTATGGGCATTTCCATTATATTTGAATTCTGATGCGTTTAATGCCGTTTATCAATTTCGTGCTATGGTTGTTAATCACTATAAAATTGAAATTCAAACTTTTCAGTGTGATAACAGTAAAGAATTTAATAATTCATCTTTCCTAAACCTCCTTCAAAAACATGGAATTGAAATTCCTTTTTCTTGGCCATACTCCATACACAGTCAAACAAAATGGAAAAGTTGACGTATTATTCGAATCGTTTAATTTGCACTTTCTTATTTCAAGCATCTCCATTGCCAATTTTTTGGGTGTAGACATTCGGCCTTCAAAACAAATGTTGTGGAACAAAAACTATTAATCTATGGGCTAAACATTGGTCTATGTGATACATCATTTTGTTTTCGCAATGTTAAACATTAGTGGGCTATTGTAAAAGCCCAACAGGAGGCCCGTTTCTTCCAGCCCGATACAGCCCTAGGTCAACAACATCTCCTCTAAAACCCTATCTCAGTGCCTCTACTCCCATATATTCACATCCCTCCATCGGCCGTCTTCTTCAAACCCTAACCGGAGAAATGGGTCGAGTTATCAGGGCACAGCGTAAGGGAGCAGGCTCCGTCTTCACGTCCCACACTCACCACCGCAAGGGTCCGGCGAGATTCCGCAGTCTCGACTTCGGTGAGCGCAATGGTTACCTCAAGGGTGTTATCACCGAGATCATCCACGATCCCGGACGTGGTGCTCCCCTTGCTCGCGTCACCTTCCGCCATCCTTTCCGTTACAAGCACCAGAAGGAGCTTTTCGTTGCCGCCGAGGGGATGTACACCGGACAATTTGTCTTTTGTGGAAAGAAGGCTAATTTGATGGTCGGTAACGTTCTTCCTCTTAGATCTATCCCTGAAGGAGCTGTTGTTTGCAACGTTGAGCATCATGTTGGTGACCGTGGTTCATTCGCTAGGGCTTCTGGTGATTATGCAATTGTTATCAGTCACAATCCTGATAACGGCACCTCTAGGTAAAGATCATCTCATTTAACCCTTCATATTTTTGTGCACTTACGTCTTGTTATCTGTATTTGCTTATACCTACTATTGATTTCAATTTGTATTTTGATTCAAACTTTGCTAACTCTGTTAATATTCACCGAGATAAATTGACAGCAGTAGTTTAATTATCCTTGAAATTGACTTGTTTAATCTAAATTCATTCTGTTTATTAATTGTAAGACACCACCTGGATTTGTGAGTTCAGTCTCTATATGTGTATGCTTTCTGGTGTATGCTTTCTGGTAAATAATGATCTCTTTTGTCTCAAATTTTGTGAGTTCAGTCTCATATTTAGGGTTTCATAATTGTCTCAAATCTTGTGTATGCTTTCTGGTAAATAATGATCTCTTTTGTCTCACCAATATGCTTGATGTACTAACTTGGAGTTCTAGCCTTATTTGTAATTAGTACATCCAAAAACATCATATGAATTCTATGTTTACAGTTAGAACACATAATATATTATTCAAAATATAAGATTTTTTAATAAAAAACTTGTCACTAATACTTATTTTCCTATTAATAATTTTCATTAGTTGATCACAATCTTTTATAATTTTTCACTAAATTTGCTAGCACTTAAAACAACCGTTGGTTTTCACATTCATGAATGATGTTTAATTAATCTTGTTTTTTTTCCCAATATTATTTATTTTAGAGTGAAGCTTCCATCTGGAGCAAAGAAAATTGTCCCAAGTGGATGCCGAGCCATGATTGGTCAAGTAGCCGGTGGTGGTCGTACTGAGAAACCAATGCTAAAGGCGGGTAACGCATACCACAAGTTCAGAGTGAAGAGAAACTGCTGGCCCAAGGTTCGTGGTGTGGCTATGAACCCAGTTGAGCATCCTCATGGTGGTGGTAACCACCAACATATTGGTCATGCAAGTACTGTTCGCCGTGATGCACCGCCTGGTCAAAAGGTCGGTCTTATTGCCGCTAGGAGGACTGGTCGTCTCAGGGGTCAAGCTGCTGCTACTGCCGCCAAGGCTGATAAGTGATAAATTGCTCTTGCTTTTAAATTTACTTCTTTCTGTTTGTCTTGGAATTTTTATGTTGGAGAACATCATACTTTTTTATATTTTATCTGGAAGTTTTGCAGTCATTATTGTTATTATCATTTTCTGGATGTTTTGCCTTACTGTTTTAATTTGGAAAATTAGAGGTTATGTTAAACAATATCTCGCTGTTTGTGTTCTACCCATGCAACCCTAAACAATTCCTTGTTAATTAGTGAGATTGAACTTTCTTGTTTGATTAAACATCAACTTAAATGATAAAGTTCTAATACTTGTCACTCGGTAATAACCAAGCTAAAGAAACATCCTTAGTATCCTATGATAAACCATCAAATAGCAATTAACATAATTTATTAGAGTTGTTATTATCTCCATCTTAAGATCTTATATGATACTGATGATACACCAAAAGCGTCAATCCTTAATAGGATATTTGGAGGTATATGATTTATACAAGATCCCAAGCATAATCATAGGATAGTAAAAAAGCTCGATCTGATTCAATCTTACTTGGCTTGAATGTGTAACTTAAAAACCAAAGAATAACCTAACTTGTCTTAGAACAAAGCTAATTGGTTTAATAGGGGTGGCAATTGGGTTGGGTTCGGGTTAGCTGGTTCGGGTTGGTGGGTTAACGAGTTATAATCACTAAACCCAAACCCGACCTGTTAAAATTTTGGGTCAGAAAAAGCAACCCTGACCCGGACTCATTAAAAACAAGGTAACCCAAACCAAACCTGTGTAACCCATAAACTTAATAGGTTGAAGAAAATATAGTGAAATTATGCCAAAAATGTGCCAAAACTGAAACGGTAAAATAAGAAATTCTTCACCTCCCAAATTTACAAGCTTTTAGTTAGGAAAAATATGTCAGAACTTAATTACGTGAGATTTGAAGAAGAAATTCAAATCTGAAAGGTCAAAAAGAAATGGAAATAATTTACGTAGGATAACTAATTTAAGGGGTGTCTTATGTTATATACTATGTACATATTTTTTTGAAAAATCTTAAAAAATTAAACGGGTTGGTGGGTCGACCCGGTTTTAGACAAGACAACATGAACCCAACATGATTTATAAACAGGTTGGACGGGTCGACCTGTTTTTGACCCGAACCCGTTTATGGTCAATCCAAACCCGACATTTTATGTGTTGGGTTGCGGGTCGTGTCAGGAATTGCCTGGTTAGCCATATAAGTGACTCGTGAGAGTAAATTTAATCGTGTTTTCATCTTCAATAGTTAACATCCATAAATTATTAGAATTCTTATTAAAAACATTTAATAATTTAAATTCTGTTGAGTGTATCTCAAATGTTTTTAAACTGTAAATGTTTCATAATATTCTTTTATACAAACTACCGATTCATACGATACATATTAAACAGACTAGGAGCTTAAAGTTGAACCTTTCGATCCTGATCGTGTATTACAATCTTGATCTTTCAAAGACACATCTTCAATGGTTGGGACGTTGAGGATAAAAACAAAATTTATAAACATGAAGCAGTGACAGTCAAGAAACTCGAAGTGACATGGTGTGGGTAGACCAGCGAGCCACAAAGAAGACTGCAGTGGCCTCAGATCACTTTTTTCTACCAACCTCCCCTTTCCTTCACAGACAGCAACCTCTTCGTATCAGGCATCGTCTATTTCATTTTACATGCCATAATCTTCATTTGATTTTAAATCCTTCGTTTCTGTATTTGCCCCATTTAATTACCGAAGCTACTTGATCCCATATGCTTTTAAGGTAATAAACCAATCGGAATTTGGGCACTCTAATTAATTTTGCAGATTACCTTCCTCTATGCATGATTGTTGTAATCCTGAAATTGTTCTAGTGTATCCAATTCATGATATAATTTCTAGTTCTTGTTCCTGTAAAATTGTTTTTGTTTTTAAACAATTCGAATTCGACAAGATGTTTGTATCTTTTGACTAATTAAGATATCACTTCTGTTAGTGACTCCACCTTAGATTAATTGGTGTATTCAGCTGTCTTTCAATGTTCAGATATTCTGAATCAAGGATTCATACGTTTTGATAATTGATTTTGTTTTGGTCGATTTCTTTTTTATTTGCTGCTGGTTTCTGTAGGTCTTCACAACTGATGAAGGACTTCGAGAAGTTTGGTGAAGTAATTCATGGTTCCTCCATCAATTTTGATTCATGCTGATTTTATTTATTTTCTCCAATAACTTTAAATCTTTAATTGCTATTATATTGGTACTTTGTGCAGCTAGAGTGGTAAAGGATCCGGGTTGGTCAAAAGGATTTGGTTTTGTTCGATTGAAGGGGCTGCAGCTGGTATTCAAGGCATGGATGGCAAGGTAACAACTTACACTATTATATATTTAAATATATAAAATGTATATCTAATAGTCTTGGTGTTTATGTTGCAGTTTTTGGATGGTTGGGTTATATGTATGCAAGACCAAGAGACTCTCCTCCTCAATCACCTCCTTCCTATGGAAACAACCAATTTCACAGCTATTAATTGAAGAATTAAAAATTCGTGTATGATTTATTATACTTTTCGATTCTATTGGAAACATTGAAGTTTTGATCTTTATTTATACGATTATGAACCAAATTTAGGACATGGTAACAACTTCTGATAAAGGACACGAGTTAAGAAAGAAAGAAAAAAAGATTATATTCTTCACACAACTTCATTCTCTCCTGCAGCCATTCCGATCATGGTGTCATATAACGGCCTATTCAAAGTTTCCGGCAAGTAAAAGGAAAGAAATCCGCCCACAATTCCACACACCCCGAAAATCATAAACGGCAACCCACCACCCAAAACCACCACAACAGGCGACAAAATTGCTCCTAATTGTGCCGCCTGTGTCGCACATCCAAGGGCGGCATTCCTCACCACCGTGGGAAACAACTCCATTGCATATATAAACAACAAGTTATAAGTTCCCGACATCCCAAAAATCCCCAAAACACCACAAAACATCCTCACCACCTTCCAAACCCCTTTCCCGCCAATAAAACTCCCTGTGATGCAAAAGATCCCACTAAACCACTGTGTCCCGACTGCAAGCGGCTTCCTCCCGAACTTATCAATCAAAACCGCCGTGAGAAAAAACGCGGGCATTTCTGATACTGCGTTTACTAGCACGTTTATGTACAAATTGGTCTCGAGGTTGACCACATTCAAGCTAAGACCATAGTACACCATAGCCGACGTGAAATTGATCCCCACCACAAGAATCAAATGGGTCCTAGTTAACGGCGACTTGAGTGCATCTACAACCGATCCCGTTATCACTTCTTTTGACCGAATCTCGTTACTCTTTCGATCATTATCTTTAGCCTCTTCATCACGAACAACACACACGTTATTTGGTAAAGATCTTCCATTAGTAGCGGAAATCGCACACATGATTTTCATGGCATTATCGGTTTGTCCTCTAATAAGCAGTGCCGTCCCTGAGCCCGGGCAACCAGGGCTACCGCCCAGGGCCCAAGAATTTTAGGGGCCCATTTTTTATAAATTTTCCTGATTTTACATATAGGCCCATTTTTCGTTTGAGCCCAAATCCATTAGTCATTTGCTGTTTGAAGGCCCAAATCCAGCCCTGATGCAGTGATGCCGCCTCAATCCTAGATTCCTAATGCGTATATGAATTAAAAGAAACGAGTCTCACAACAAACGTGAGAATTGAAACGTTTACTGCTAGCGATCATCTTGGCGACTCACAGGGTCACGACTAACCGCTCTCGCCTCTCAGCGACGGAGATTGTAAATCTTTGTAAATCGTCACACGTAACTGGTAAGGCGGTAACTAATAACTTATTTCTTATTCGATTTTTGATAATTGATTTATGATACTGATTTCGTAACTTATTTCGTTTCTTATTTCATAACTGATTTTTGATTTCTTGATTTCGTTCACAATTCATAATCACAGATTCACGGTCCATAATCCATTGGTATCTGATTTCGTTCGTTCAATTGCCATTCTTGCTGTCACCTGTTCTCACTCAGGTGTATCAATTCCAATCTTTTATTTGCTTGCCTAAATCCTAATTGACTGTCAATTTGACTTGATTTTGTTTCGTTCAATTTGACTGATTTGTTGCCTGTTAATTGATGTTAATTTGACTGATTTTTGCCGGTTTTTCCCCAAGTTGTCTTGTTATTTGTCCTAGCTTATATGAATACACAATGTTTAATAGAAAGCATTTATCGGGTAGCCAAAAACGAAAGAAAATGGAGGAAATTGAAAAGGGAAAAAAAGCTTTAAAAGGGTCAATGGATAGGTTTGTTAAAAAATAAGTTTTTTTAATACTTCAAATAAAAATGAAGTTAAATAATATTAATGTGAACGAGAATAATACTAATATGGATGAAAATAAATCTGATAAAGACAAGAATGAAGCCAATTTAGATAATGGTGGTGTTATTTGATGTATACATTTTAGTGAAATATATATATTGCCTGGTCTAACCTTTTTGCAAAAACAAATGTTCTATATGATTTTACTTATATGGGAAAAAAAAAACTATATGGGGCCCCTTTTTATAATTTCGCCCAGGGCCCAAGAATTGTTTGGAACGGCCCTGCTAATAAGGCACCATCGAGGGGATTCCGAGATAAACGGTAGGATCACAAACACGAAAACGACCGAGGGTACGGAAGAAGCAATATATAAAGAGCGCCATGTTTGGAAAATGTAAGCTATCCCGGATAGCAATGCTATTCCTCCCGAGAAGAAATAGAAGATGGACATCCAGGCTTTGCCACGTTTGGTGGGACCCTCGGGCTCGGTGGCGAGAACGAACGCGCACAAGCCGACCCCACCGGTGCTGAAACCGGTGAGAAAACGGAGGAGGACATAGGTTAAGTAGTTTGGTGAAAGGGATGTTAGTAGGCCAAAAATGGCACTAAGTATGCATACAACCGTGAGGGATCCTTTTCTTCCTAGTTTTGAGTCCGAAAGATGCCCAAATGTTCCAGCACCTATAAAATATAAGATAATAAAATGAATTAATTACTTTTCCAAATTGGAAACTAGACAATAAATATAAAAACAAAAACAAAAAAATAAAAAACAAAAAACAAAAACAAAAAACAAAAACAAACTCGATCCTATCCGGATATCCGATCATTAGAGTCGTGTCAGAGTACTGTTTGTTTCAGTTTCATGCTCATCCTTTTTTTTTTCCTGTTTGCCACAACTTTTCACCCAATCAAATTGGAACCCAGTCTAGAAGGAACAAGATTTCATATTTTCTTCTTCTGGGTAATAACTAATAATTACAAATTTAACTATCACCATCAAGTGAACTATCCGTGAGCAACAAAAGATTTGATTTTTCAAGGTTGTTACGTAAGACCGGTGCTAATGGTGGCGGCAACTGAAGCCATCAGTTGCTGCCAACTCAGCGCTACGTCAGCAGACAAACTAACTAACACTAAACTGACATACTCATGCCAACAGCACTCCGTCACTTCACCAACTTTAATTAATTTACTTTCTTTTTAATTAAAATAAAAATATAACTAAAACATAATACTTTTATTAAAATAAAAAAAACATTACAATAATTTAAAAACATAAAAAAAACAAAAAAAAATACAATAATTTAAAAACATAAATTAACGTTGGCGGAAATTTGGCGGGAGTTGCGAAATGTGGTCTACTAGTGCATTGCGAAGTCTATGGTGCGTTGCTTGATCCCGTAGTTCTTTGGCCATTCGAGCGTGTGTTGCAACTCTCTCATTCCACGAGCGTTGCGGCGTGTTTGCCGGGTTATCCATATACGCCTCCTCAAGTGGACACATGTTGCGACCGTTGTCCTCAATTATCATGTTGTGTAAAATTATACAACAATACATGATTCGACTTATTTTATTGACGCTATATGGTCTTGCCGGGTTTTTAAGAATTTGCCAACGTCCTTGCAAAACTCCGAATGCTCGTTCAATATCTTTTCTTGCGGCTTCTTGATACCTTTTAAACCGAGTTTGTTGTTCAGATAGCGGATACTTAAATGTCTTCACAATGGTTGACCATTCCGGATATATCTCGTCACCGAGATAGTATCCTTTAGTGAATTGTTGCCCGACAATGACAAAAGGAATAGTGGGAGTTTTGTCTTGCAGCAAGTCCTTGAATAAGTCTGATGCATTAAGGACATTGATGTCGTTTCTCGAACCAGCTGGGCCGAAGTAAGCATGTCAAATCCACAAATCATAAGACGCAACCGCTTCTAGCATGATCGTTGGCTCCCCTTGGTCACCTCGTGTGTATTATCCTTTCCATGCCACCGGACAATTCCTCCAAGTCCAGTGCCTGCAATCGATGCTGCCGAGCATACCCGGAAAACCATGCACCTCAGCATGACGTTGATGTAAGCGCTCGACGTCATGCGCGTTGGGTTTTCTTAAGTACTCAGCACCAAATAGATGAAACACACATTTGGAAAATTATCCAAACAATCATACGATGTTTGTTGTCCCATGTGTAGATATTCATCAAACAAATCGGCAGAACAACCATAGGCCAATTGTCGTACAACGGATGTACATTTTTGAAGAATATTAAAACCCGCTCTTCCGGTAGCATCATCTCGTTGACAAAAATACAAAAAATGCGCAGGTAAAGGAGTCTCAGAGTAAGAAGTTATACCGTCACATATACGGAGGAATAGCGATCGGGCAATACGAAAACGTCGCCTAAAATAATCCAGCGGGAACGTGGGATTTTCAGCAAAGTAGTCTGCGTACAAACGTTCACCGGCACCTTCACGATCTCGTGGCACATACCTTCTCGGCGCTCTGATCGGAGCGATCTCTTCATCGTCCTCTATATCAGATGAAAGAGCATTCACAATGGCGACCATTTCCTCGGCATTGTAAGAATTGGCTATCGTCAAAATAGCTTCCAAATCGGAATCATATTCGGTAGATGAATCATAAACATTAGACATTTTGTAAGTATGGTTGGGTGGGAGAAGAGAGAATTTTTGTTGTGAAAATATTATAGAATGAAAGTGGGTATTTATAGAGATTTAACAGGATTAAAAAAATAATATATATATATATAATATATATATATATATATATATATATATATATATATATATATATATATATATAACGGTAATATTACCGTTGGGGGATTAAAAAAAAGAAAAGAAAAGAAAAAACCGGCGCTCGCTACCTCTCCCGTCTCCAAACCGGCTGCACCCAAACCGGCGCTCAAACCGACGGTCCGTGCCAACGGCGCCGGTACCGGCGGAACACCGGCGGTGCCAAACCGGCGGACCGTTGGCACCGGTCTAAGTAGCCATTTATAAACTTGAAAATAACAACTTCGAGTGGAGCAAGTTTGTACTCTTATAACCGATTCTATTGAGTTAAATGCCGTAAAACTCAACAGTTACACCTACTTATTCGACACTATACTTAGATTCTGCCTTTCGAAAATAAAAGGTAAGAATACGACGTATAAAAGTTTGTGCCCTTCTTTAGGTGCACACAGAAGAAGGATCACATTAACATTTCATATTTTTAGATAATTATTTGTATTATTTTAATTTGTTATAACTTATAGAAGTATATATTATTATTTTGTAACTTTCGGCATCAATTTGGACCGAATTATAATAAATGAAAATAAGTGTATCGGGTGGCCTGTGAAGTTATTTGGATGCTGACCTCAATGAACAAGGCCCATCGTGTATTATCCCAGTTATTAATACGAGTAGTTATAAATTGAATACGAAGAGTATCTTAAATTACCAAAAGGCTAATAGTCTATCGGTAAAATTGTTTGTCTTATAATGGACATAAGTAAATTTAGGATAGATTAAGATTACCGTTAAAAAAAAAACAGTATATTAAATTATTAATTTTCGTATCTAACATTTGATTTCTTTTCTTAATTTGTATTTAAGTACTATTAATACAATACCACTTATGTTTATGAGCCAGCTAGCACGGGTGTCAGAAAACGATCAGAAAAACCAGGCACAATAACTATCACCGATGACTCACCGGACGATTCCGACGTGTCAACACGGCAGCGTCCTCTCGGAAATTAGGAACTTACCAATCATGCAGCCGCCGAAGAACAAAGCTTGAACAAGCCCCACCTTATACTTCTGACCACAAATTAATCCCCATTCCGCCACCGTAGATATACTTGAACCACCGTCCCACCTCCACGTACCAGGCTGAAGCTGAATTTTTTTCAAAAATAGGCTTCATCGGAAGCTTATTTTCACAAATAGGCTCGATTTTTTTTCGTTTTCAAAAATAGGCTTTCCTGGGTCCCCGAGGCCGGCTTTTCCATTAAAGCATGACTCCTGGAGGCCGGCTTTAAGTTGTTTGACGTGACCACTGAGAAGAGGGACTCCCCGAGGCCGGCTTCTGAAAGAATGCCTCCCGGAGTCATGCTTTAGTGTATTTTTGTTTTTAAATAAAATATTTTTTTCTCTCTCTATTCAATTATCCTTTATAGGGACATGCATATTATTGGGATTAGGGACATGCAGTGACTTTTTCATTTAAGGGGAGACTTACCCTATCAAAAACAAAAATACACTAAAGCATGACTCCGGGAGGCATTCTTTCAGAAGCCGGCCTCGGGGAGTCCCTCTTCTCAGTGGTCACGTCAAACAACTTAAAGCCGGCCTCCAGGAGTCATGCTTTAATGGAAAAGCCGGCCTCGGGACCCAGGAAAGCCTATTTTTGAAAACGAAAAAAAATCGAGCCTATTTGTGAAAACCATACTCCGATGAAGCCTATTTATGAAAAAAATTCGCTGAAGCTCACACACATCGCCGGTTGATACGCACTCTGAGCCCGGTTCACATGTCCAGTCCGGTTGACGGTCAGCAAAAATCATGACCATGGTGTGGAAAGCCTCGAGTGCCCATGCGAGGCACGTGAGAACAAGGTGTTTGAATTGCCAATACCCAAACTCACCGCAGTATTTGCGTAACATGTCGTCAATGCAAAGGCGTTCGATGGGTGGGTCATGGTTACTGTTAGAAAATGAGGCCTTTTAGGCTTATTTTGATGAAGAGGTTTTAAGGGAAAGTTGATTAAAAGTGAAATTTGGAAGAGATGAACACTTGTATTTTACCAAATATTGAATTGCTTTGTTTAAGACTTGATTACAAAATAAGGACACCAACACCTATTTATACTACTCCATGGATTATTCTAGACATGAGATATTTCCATGGATATCTAGACTTTTCTACTAGATATTTATTATACATTTCTAGATATTTCCTATAGATATTATACATGAACCTTCTACATAATTCTTACATAGATTTTTCTAGATATTGGATTTGGGCTTGGATAATTTACTTTGGTGTTGGGCTTAGATAAGTCTCATATGTTAGCCCAACATTATTGGATCAAATCAAGTTTATGATCCAACACCCCCCTTTAAACTTGATTTACCAACTCCAAGCATCATCCTTATTCTTGAAAAAACTTTCTCCTTTAATGGCTTGGTGAAGATGTCGGCTACTTGGTCTTCAGATCTTGTATGTATCACTCGAACATCCTTCCTTGTAATGCATTCCTGAATATAATGATAACGAGTGTTGATATGCTTACTTCGATCATGATAGACTGGATTTTTAGCCAAGTCAATTGCCGACTTATTATCCACATATATCTCTGTCGCATCTCTTTGCTTCATGTGTAGCTCCTCCAACACATTTCTGAGCCATATCGCGTGGCAAACACATGATGTTGCAGCAACGTACTCTGCTTCACAAGTGGATAAAGTAACTATAGGTTGCTTCTTTGATGACCAAGTGAAAGCAGTGTCACCAAGGTAGAATAAAAATCCACTTGTACTTCTGCTATCATCGTAATCTCCAGCCCAATCACTGTCGCTATAGCCTACAAGCTTGAAGTCTTCACACGATGAGTAAAACAATCCGAAATCCAATGTACCTTTTATATATCGAAGGATCCTCTTGGCGGTCTTTAAGTGAGATGTAGTAGGTGCTTCCATGAACCGACTGATTAATCCCACGAGAATAGTATGTCAGGTCTTGTACATGTCAAGTAGCGTAAGCTTCCGACAAGACTCTTAAATAGAGTTGGATCGACCGCTTCTCCTTCATCGTACTTAGTGTGCTTTGCACCATATGCGATGGGGTTGGCAATTGGTTTGCACTTCTCCATGCCAAACCTTTTCAATATCTCTTTTGCATATCCTTCTTGGCATATGAAAATTCCTTCTTCTGATTGCTTCACCTCTATGCCAAGGTAATAAGACATGAGCCCAATATCCGTCATTTCAAACTCTCGTGCCATAGATCTCTTGAATTCATCGATCATGCTTTGGGAGTTTCCTGTGAATATGAGATCATCCACGTACAAGCAAACAACCAATATATTTCCACTTGAAATTTTCACGTAAAGTGCATATTCACTTGGACATTTTGTGAAACCATTTTCTTGAAAATACTTATCAATTCTTGTATTCCAAGCACGTGGTGCTTGCTTTAGACCATATAAGGCCTTTTTAAGTTTTAGCACTTTACCTTCTTGTCCTTTGACAACATACCCTTCTGGTTGCTCCAAATAAACTTCTTCTTCAAGAAATCCATTTAGAAAAGCGGACTTTACATCCATTTGATGGATTTTCCATTTAAACTGAGCAGCAATAGCTATTATCATTCTTATAGTTTCTAAGCGAGCAACATGAGCAAATACCTCTTCATAGTCTATGCCATGTTTCTGCTTGTAACCTTTGGCCACAAGTCTTGCCTTGTACTTCTCCACTTCTCCTTTGGCATTCTTCTTTGTTTTGTATACCCACTTGACTCCAATAGCCTTTTGCCCTCTCGGTAGAGATGTCAACTCCCACGTATCATTCTTTTCTATTGACTTTATCTCCTCATCCATGGCTTGCCTCCATTTCTTGCTTTGCACAGCCTCCTCGAAGCTAAGAGGTTCGCAATCAGCATACAAGCATAGAAGTGTTAGCTCGTCAATCTCATCAGTCTCATCATAGATCTCTTGTAAGCTTCTCATTTTTGGAGATCTTTCACTTGAACTTGAAGGCGAGTCTTGAGTTGAGGATGGACTTGGAGGTTGTTGAGCATCTTCATTTAAGTCGCATGTCTCATCTCCTTCGTTGCCAATAGGAAGGAAATCATATCGCTCACTATCATTCGTGTTCCAATCCCATGCTCCTTCTTCATCAAACTCCACGTCTCTACTTACAACCACCTTTCTTGTGATTGAGTTGTAGAGTTTGTAACCTTTTGATTGCTTGTCGTAGCCAACGAAGATGTGCTTCTCACTTCTATCATCAAGCTTGAGACGCCTTTGGCGTAGTACGTGAACATATGCTATGCTCCCAAATACTCGGAGATGAGAAACGGTAGGCTTTATTCCATTCCATGCTTCTTGTGGAGTCTTGTTATCTAAGCTTTTAGATGGGCACCGATTTGAAAGATAGACCGCGCAATCAACCGCTTCGGCCCAAAACTCCTTTGGCATCTTCTTACTTTTCAACATACTTCGAACCATGTTGAGAATGATTCTATTCTTTCTCTCAACCACACCATTTTGTTGTGGAGAGTATGGAGTTGTTAAAAATCTACGGATCCCATTTTCTTCACAAAATTTGTTAAATTCTTTTGATAAAAATTCTCCACCTCTATCGGATCTCATGGCTTTAATTCTTAAACATTTCTCCTTTTTCAACCATTGCTTTAAATGTTTTAAAAGTATCGAAACCTTGAGATTTTTCTTTTAGAAAATACACCCATGTCTTTCGGGAGAAATCATCGATAAAGAGCATAAAGTAGTTATTCTTACCATGAGATGGTGGAGTAATGGGTCCGCATAGATCTGTATGAATAAGTTGTAATGGCTCATTTGCTCTTGATGTTGCTTCTTTTGGGAATGGGTTTCTAGCATGCTTCCCAAGTAGACATCCTTCACATACTTGATTAGGGTTATCAATAGGGGACAATCCTTTCATCATGCCCTTTGTGGACAATAATTTTAAGTCGCCAAAGTTTAGATGTCCATACCCATGAATGATCCTTCAAGCATGTCTTTAAGCATTTAACTTCATCATGTTCAACGTTTAGAAGGAACATCCGGTTTTTACTCATTGGAACTTTGGTAATAAGCCTTCCTTCATGGTTTCTTATTGTAGCACTACGATCTTTCAAGTGTATATCGTAGTTTTTCTCCAAAAGTTGTCCCAAACTTAATATATTGCTTTTAAGGCTTGGCACAAAGTAAACTTCTGATATAAATTGGTGACTTCCATCTTTGGCAAGGATAAGTATTTTACCTTTTCCTTTCACTGTTGCTTTTGAGTTGTCCCCAAATGTGACGTTCCCCTTCACTTGCTCCATCTCAACAAATAAGCTTTCTTCACCGGTCATATGGCTACTTGCAGCGGAATCTGGATACCATGAAGTTCTTCTATTTTCTCGTTCATCTTTGTTTGCCATCAACAAAGTGAGTTGAACGTCATCTTGCAAGTCCATAATGTTAGCCTTCTCTTCCACTTGTCTTGAACTTCTACACTCGGTAGCATAGTGACCATACTTTTGACAATTATAACATTGTACTTGGGTTTTACCTCCTCTTTGAGCGTAAGAACCTCTTCCACGACCTCTTCTAGAAGGAGACCATTGTGTATCTTTTTCTTTATTTACTTCTTCCCTATCTCCTCGTCCTTGTCCTTGGAATCCACCACGACCTCGGAAAGTACCACGTCCTCTTCCTTGGTCCTTTCCATGTACAAAGCTCTTTTCTCTTTCTTTGAAAGAGAGTTTTGAATATAGAGCTTCTTCCAAGGGTTCTTTCCCCCTTCTTTTCTTCATTTTCTCTTCATGGGCTTGTAGTGAACCCATGAGTTGATCAATGGTCATAGAGTCAATGTCTTTGGACTCCTCTATGGCCACAACGATATAGTCAAAGCTCGGTGTCAAAGAGCGAAGAATCTTTTCTATCACTCTTGTGTCACTCAAGCTTTCTCCATTTCTCTTCATCTCATTTGAGATGGTCAAGACACGAGTGAAATAATCCGAAATGGCTTCGGATTCTTCCATTTGTAGTCTTTCAAAATCTCCTCTTAGAGTTTGAATGCGTACCTTTTTCACCTTATCAATTCCTTTGAAAGCATTTTGAAGAATCTCCCATGCTTCCTTGGAAGTAGTTGCATTTGCAACTTTCTCAAACATTGCATCATCTAAGCATTGATAGATGAGAGTGAGAGCACTTTGATCCTTCTTTCTTGCTTTGAGCAATTCCCCCCTTTGGGCGGCGTTTAAGGAATCTTCATCCTTAACTTCTTCATAGCCTTTCTCGACTATCTCCCATGCATCATATGATCCGAGCAACGCCTTCATCCGGATACACCAACTACCATAGTTATCTTTGGTAAGACGAGGATATTGGAATGTATTCATCATGTTTGACATCTTGATCAACTAGCTCTGATACCACTTTGTTAGGAAATGAGGCCTTTTAGGCTTACTTTGATGAAGAGGTTTTAAGGGAAAGTTGATTGAAAGTGAAATTTGGAAGAGATGAACACTTATATTTTACCAAATATTGAATAGCTTTGTTTAAGACTTGATTACACAATGAGGACACCAACACCTATTTATACTACTCCATGGATTATTCTAGACATGAGATATTTCCATGGATATCTAGACTTTTCTACTAGATATTTATTATACATTTCTAGATATTTCCTATAGATATTATACATGAACCTTCTACATAATTCTTACATAGATTTTACTAGATATTGGATTTGGGCTTGGATAATTTACTTTGGTGTTGGACTTAGATAAGTCTCATATGTTAGCCCAACATTATTGGATCAAATCAAGTTTATGATCCAACAGTTACCGGCGACGTGGGTTTTATCGTTGGGTGGGATGAGGGGGGAACGGAGATCGTCCGGCGAGGAGAATGATGGGTTGTTGGTGGTCATCGGAGGTGCCGGAATATTGTATTCTTAGTTGTAGGGAAATGCGATATATAGTTATAGAAATACGTACGGAATACCGACTCTGTTCAGGGATATATATAACACTTGAATTTGACTTATAACTTATGAGGACATTTATTTGACAAATATATAATAAGCATTTTCTAGACCTTGCGAGAATTTCCTTGCATTTCTGCTGAGTTTAGAACAACTTTATATAAATCGATCTTTAGGCTCAAGAATATTTAGTTCTTGATCTGGAATATACAACTACAAATAATAAAACTTGCGGAATTTAAACGAACAGATTTGTATTGCTAAACAAGGTTTCAACATCATCTTTATATACAATGATTACTAAAAGCTCCAATTCTACATATAAATATGTAGAACGGTTTTAAACTTGTAACATGATCATAATATGACCTTGAGGCTTAGAGTACACACATATACACGTTAAAACGTGGGTTTCAAGAACGACTAATTCTATACCTCTAGTTTTCTTTATATACTAGAAAACCTAGAGATTTACAAGGAAAAGATAATACTAAATCTTTTAAGCTAATAAAGATATACTATATCTTTTACATTTATGATTATCTCCTAAATCTTCATTCAAATATTGACTTCCATATCTTCAATTTAGGTCCTTGTACTTTATAAGTTTTGACGCATCAAATCTTTAATGAATATTATAGAAATATTCCTAACAATTTCCGGAGAAAGAACGGTAAAAAACTTATTTTATGAGTTGGTAAAGGTGATATACAGGGGAAACTTGGACCACGCAGTATTCTGCCTTTGGCGCGCAATTTTTTTTTTTGACATTGTTCACAACGAGACTTGAATTCATGATCTATAGGTCATGGACAACACATTACTCCTTCTATCATAACCGACCTATAGGTCATTGGTAATACCTTATGACTTCCATCATAACCTCAATCCACATAAGAACTTTTTTTACTTCGTTTACGCTTATAATCATATGGATGGTATACAATTATGAGCCGAATTTAGGAATTTGCTAACAAGTTCTTAAAACACATGAAATAGAAGTTACTTAAACGACACAATTTTGACATTACACTTCATTCTCCCCATTAGCCATTCCGTTCATGGTATCATACAATGGTTTATTCAAAGTTTCCGGCAAGTAAAAGGTAAGAAAGCCACCCACGATTCCACATACCCCAAAAATCATAAACGGCAAACCACCGCCCAAAACCACCACGAAAGGCGCCAAAATGGCTCCAAATTGTGCCGCCTGTGTTGCACATCCAAGGGCGGCATTTCTCACCACCGTAGGAAACAACTCCATTGCATATATAAACAACAAATTATAAGTCCCTGCCATACCAAAAATCCCCAAAACACCACACAACATCCTCACAACCTTCCATACCCCTTCATTTCCAACAAAACTCCCTGCAATGCAAAAGATCCCACTAAACCATTGTGTCCCGACCCCTAGCGGCTTCCTCCCAAATCTATCGATCAAAATCGCCGTGAGGAAAAAAGCTGGCATTTCCGCCACCGCGTTGACCAACACATTGATATACAAATTGGTCTCGAGGTTGACCACGTTTAAGCTAAGACCATAGTATACAATCGAGCACGTGAAATTGATTCCCACCACAAGAATCAACCGGATCCTTGTTAACGGCGATTTGAGTGCATCAACCACCGATCCCGTTATGACTTCTATTGACCGAATCTCGTTAATCTTTTGATCAATATCTTTAGTATCCTCATCACGAGCAACACACACATTTTCGGGTAAAGATCTTCCATTTGTGGCGGCAATCGCACGCATTATTCTCATGGCATTATCCGTTTGTCCTCTAATAAGGTACCACCGAGGGGATTCCGATATAAACGGTAGGATCACAAACACGAAAAGAATGGAGGGTATGGATGAAGCAATGTAAAGAGAGCGCCATGTTTTGAAAATGTAAGCTATCCCAGATAGCAATGCTATCCCGCCCGAAAAGAAATAAAAAGTGGACATCCCGGCCATACCGCGTTTGGATGGTCCCACGGGCTCGGTTGCGAGAACAAATGCGCAAAGGCCCACACCGCCTGTGCTGAAACCGGTGAAAAAGCGAAGTAGTACATAGGTTAAGTAGTTTGGTGAAAGGGATGTTAGTAGACCAAAAACGGCATTGATTATGCATACAACCGTTAACGATCCTTTTCTTCCCAGTTTCGAATCCGAAAGGTGCCCAAATATTCCAGCACCTATTAGAAACCACATAATAAAAAAGTTAACCAGTTTTAATAATATAAATAAAATTAGAAAGTGGATCTAAAGAATAAAAACAAAAACAAACTCGATCGGATCAAAGTCAAGTGAGTGTTTGTTTTTATTCTTCATACTCATCCTTGCTTTCTGTTTGGCACATTTTTTCACCCAATCATAATACTTCATATTTTATAAAGGATGATATTGGTTCTTACTAAATTTTAATGTTTATATTTATACTAATTTGATCAATATAAGTATTCAAAATAGATTATAAGTTATAAAAGAGAATTAGGTGATTCCAAATGTTAATATTTTATACGTAGGAAAATATATTAAGAAAATTCAGTATGAACCGGTATAATTTTTTTATAGATCAATATTATCTAGTAGGAAAACATACAAATCTTAATTTTGTTGTACATGAAGAGAACTTACAAAAAAGGTACAAGAATAACTTAAATTAAAAGAAACATATACTTCCTCCGATTCAAAATAAGTGATACACTTTGTGTTTCACGGTTTTTGAGGCAAAAGATTATAATGATAATTAAATTAGATTAACTGGATAGTTAGTGGGGAATGGACCCACACGTTTTGAATAAAGTGAGGTTGATAATGTTTAAAAGTAAAAAGTAAGGGTAAAATTATCATTTCACTTTGTTAAAATAGATAATTAGTGCGCGTAGGCCCCACTATTTTTTGCCAAATAAAGTAATTTTTCAAAGTGTATCACTTATTTTGAATTATCTCACAACGGAAAAGTGTATCACTTATTTTGAATCGGAGGAAGTAATACTATTTATAATCAAATTTTATAATTGTTAGCTACTGAAATTATGCAGTTTATTATTTCCGTTGAGTTTTCTTAATTTAGACCTATGTTTTTCTTAAAAAAAATAATCTTATAAATACGGGTCTTGCTATTAATTTGGCGTATTAAATTAAAGAGTTTTGATTATGACAGTTCTTAGGGCTGTCAATAACATGCATTAAAAAGTTGTATTTTTATTACCGGATAAATGACACCTAAAATACAGGGGGTTGTTGTTAGTTAATGTACAAGTTTTAATGCGTTTTTATTGACAGCCCTAAGAGCTGTCATTATCAAGATTCTAAATTAAAATCAAGAACATAAAGAATTAGATAAGATTACTACTTAATAAAATATTAATTTATCTTGGTTGTATAAAAAACTTCTTCTAAGAAAGAATAATGCTATATTTTATTACTTGAACTTTGTTTGAACGGATTCTTTACTATCATAAATTATTAAAGGTGCAGCATATTGTCAAGAACTTATAAAAATTGTCAATTTAGTAACATTATTCATTAATAATTTGATCACATTTTCTGACATCATTTACTTTCTTTAAAACTTTTAGCGAACCAAAAAATATAACTTCATTTCAACATATTGAAATTAGAAGCAAATAACATGAGAATTTAATACCTAATTATTGAGTCAATGTACTAAACTATCTATGTTTCTAAGTTCAAAGTATCATTTCACATTTTTTATAATCCATATTAGTAGGAGATCCATATTAAATCTATTTTGGACAAAAAGAAATAAAAAGAATATTCATCTCCGATCCAAATTATTCGATGCCAAAATCTTTTTGTCTTTGTATCCAACCCTAAAATCTAACCCCGCCGTCACAAATGAACTTCCTACGTTTGAATTTAGTCAATCAATTTTATATTAAAGTAAGATTTAAATCGAAGTTGGGACCGGGCTAGTGGGAAGGACCGGAAGATGAGGATGTGCCTACCCAACCAAGCTAATAAAGTAAGATTTCAAAAAATATTTTTTAATAAAAATTTATGTGCTTTTTATAAAAAAAACGGACATTCAAAGTCCAAAAGTACCAATCATGAGTTGAACTAGTACACTAGTGAGTTGGGTTAGATTAACTTGTAAATAAATTTTTTAAATTAATGTGTATCCATTTTTATTTTTAATCAATGTGCATCGAAAAAACAGAATATTTTAAATACAAGATTATTGTACCAGTAGTTTAATTAACTTATTAGTTTTAGATTAAGAGCATGCGAAAAAACACATTTAATTAACTAGAAATTTCTTAAATAATTGAAAATGCATTTAATGTATTCCATAAGTTGAGAAAAAACATATACCAAGTAGTTTATCGATAGTTATTTACGCAGCTTAAAGAAATTTTAAGATAATTATATGTCTTATCTCGTATCTTTATATTAGACAAACTCTTATAACAATAATCAAATTTATTTAGATAAATCTATTTAGAATACACTGATATTTTTTGAACAATTTTGACCAGGTTATTACATTTTATTTGAATATAAATTTTGAAGTTTGATAAAGGATAACTACATAAACAAATGTTTAAAATAAATCAAAAGTATTATCCCTACAATAAATATGTTTATGCACCAGGCACGTGTTGCTGACTCAGAAGAAACATGGAAGAACGATCACAATAATTATCACCGATAACTTACCGGACGATCGCGACGTGTCAACTCGCCGCCGGCGACATCTCGGAAGTTATCTTATTTTTAATTGTGTGGCTGTAGAAAAATTAAAAACTTACCAATCATGCAGCCGCCGAAGAACAAGGCTTGAACAAGCCCCACCTTATATTTCTGACCACAAACTAATCCCCATTCCGTCACCGTAGATATCCCTGAGCCACCGTCCCACCCCCATGTACCAGGCTGAAGCTCACACACATCACCGGTTAATACGCAATCTGAACCCGGTTCACATTTCCAGTCCGGTTGACGGTCAGCAAAAATCATGACCATGGTGTGGAAAGCCTCAAGTGCCCATGCGAGGCACGTGAGAACGAAGTGTTTGAATTGCCAATAACCAAACTCACCGCAGTATTTGCGTAACATGTCGTCGATGCAAAGGCGTTCGATTGGTGGTTCATAGCTCCCGGCGTGGGTTTTATCGTTGGGTGGGATGAGGGGTGACCGGAGTTCGTCCGGCGAGGAGAAGGAGGGGTTATCGGTGGTCATAATAGGTTGCGGAATATTGAATCCTTAGTTGAAGGGAAGTGTGATATTATTTGTAGAAACTCTAGAGTTTGTTCGTGTAAGTACCACTTGATTTTTTCCCCTTAAATAAGATATACCAACTCAGTACAGTAAAGTAAAGGTATACACACTTTCTACCTACCTACGAGTGTTTCAAAATAGTGATAATTCTAAAACTTAAACTTATTTAGTAAAATAATGAAATTAATTATTATCTATCTATTTTAATATGATGTAATATTTTTTTATCGTTAATTTCATTTTTAAAAATTATTATTTTCACTTTATTTAAGAAAAGGGGAATCGTCTTCCACTCAGTATGCATTTTAATTTATCTTCCACATTCTCCATGTTGTGTGTTCATACCCATAAATAGGGGTGTCAAAAGGGTCAACCCGAACCGACCCAAACCCGAACCCGATTATGCTAGTCGGGTCGGGTGTATTCGGGTCTTTTTTTGATATCGGGTTATTTTAACCCGACCCGACAAACCCGACGTTAGCATCGGGTCGGGTATCAGGTTAGGATTACTTACTTTTGTCGGGTTTCGGGTTGACCCGATTAGACCATACTAAAGTTAAAAAAAAACTTTTAAATTTTAAAATATTTGTTTAGTACTAGAGTTCAAAAAAATTTAGTTACTTTCTAAATATATTAAACAATACAGGGGTTAAAAACTTTAAGAAACTATACGCAATACCCCTATAAGTTTTAAACATGCTACCTGTACATATAATTACTTAGGAAATTTTGGTCTGTTTCTCAAAATTTGAAGTATTATTGTTCTTTATTTGAGTTTTTTGGTTTGTAATTGTAGATACTACTATAATGTTTAAAACTTATATGAATTTGTTTGAAATTTATCTTAAAAATTGGATACGTACGTAACCCGACTAACCCGATCGGGTTGACCCGACAAACCCGAAACCCGATTATCCCGAACCCGACCAACCCGATTCCTTATAGGGTCGGGTTTCGGGTTAGATTTATTGTAACGACCCGAATTTTTGTGATAAATAAATTCTAATAAAATATGATAAATTAGGATAAATCGTTTAAAAAATGTAGGAATTGATTTCGTGTCATTTGGACACCGTATGAGAAAGTTATGGACGAAACCGGGTCGAAACAAGGAACAAAAACTGCAGCATGTCTGGTGCGGTGAGTTCGCGGTGCGAACTAGATCCTCGCGATCACGAGGATCGGGCAGAAAGTTTGAGTTTTCAGAGATCGGAGTTCGCGGCTGGTTCACGAACGCGAACTGTTCACGACACGCGAAGTTCGCGGCGCGAACTTGGGCTTCGCGGCGCGAAGTCTGTCAGACACAGAATTAAAGTCGGGTTTTGGCTCATTTCATGCCATCTCAAACCCTAGTTTCTCTCCCAACGAGTTTGTATACGTTTTTGAGTGGAAAACACCATTTGGAGCCGATTTCTTCATCAAATCACGTGATTTGTCACTCCTAGTTGAAGATTAAAGGTATATCTTCACTCCTTTGTAGTTGTAGCTCTAGCTCTATGGATCTTGAAGCTTGGGTTTGAAACCCTAGTTCTTGGGTGTTTGGGTTATGGCGAAATAAATGGTGTATACACTTAATAAATTGTGTATACACTTAATAGATGGTATTTCAACGAAGGAAACAAGTGTATGGTTAAGATTTGCAAGAATCTTAAGGGTTGGTAAACCTAGGGTTTTATAAACCATCAAAATTGGGGGGAAATGTTATTAAAGGGTGTTTATAGATAGATGGACACATTGTTAGTAGTATGTGATGTTGAATATCTTGTGATTGATGTATTAGGCTTTTGGTGAAGTCTTGGAAGATTGGTTGATTGTTGGAGCAAGGAATTGGCTGTGAAGAACACATTTGGAGCATTAATTGCTAAGGTGAGTACGTGTGGACTTCACTGAGTACATAGCATTTGAAATATGTTTTCTTACTTGTGAATTGGTCTATTTGATTAATTGTGTAGACTATTAGTATGTAGAGTTTGTTATATATTATTATGAATATTGTGACTAACTTGTTTGATGATTTATGAGATAGCCAAGGGCTTAAATGGAATAACTCGAGAAGTTATGACGAGTGATAGTGTGACGGTGATTCGGGGGATCCCCGATCACTTTGGATGGGGCGGATTGGGCATCGACCCATGGACCATCATGTGTTAGGAGGCTTGCTACCGGACGAGATCCGGCTAGAAGTCGGGTGATGGTAGATTGGGCGATTCACTCTTGCCGTTACAATAAGGCTTATTAAGGCGGGGGATCCCCGATTAATAAGTATGTGAGATGGCGGGTTATTTGGAGATGTTCCGGATAACTAGATAGACTTGCTAAGGAAGCAAGAATGATAGGGTCACAATAGGGTGGCTAGATGTATGATGAGGAGATATATATATATATATATATATATATATATATATATATATATATATATATATATATATATATATATATATATATATAATGCGATACTTGTTTGTTTTATCGGGGTCAAAACCCATGTAGCTCACGAGACTTTCTTGTCTCACGTACTCCTTGTTTGTTTGCTATGTACTCAGGTTCGGGACCAAAGGTGTAGGTACGCATGGATAGAGATGTGGGGCCTAGAATAGAAGAACAATAGAGTGGATTTATGCTTAGCTTTGGTTTTGATATATTTTGTAACAACAAACCTCATACTCTGATTTTCATACCAAAGGTTTTTGTAAATCCATATTTTGGAACCGTTCTTCTATTTATAAAATGGTATATTTTTGGTAAATGTTTTGCTATAAAATTTGAGGTGTTACAACTTGGTATCAGAGCTATAGTTTAAGTGAATTAGGTTGGTTGACAATCCTAGTCTTAGACTGTAGCTATAGGAATGTAAGATTCCTTGAGATCGATAGGTTGACCTTGAGACTTTATGTTAAGTTTAGGGTTGAACCTATGAGACCTATGAAAGTTGATATGATTATGAATATTGAGTCCTATGCGACTAATGGGTTGTACATGAGGTACTAAATTATTTGATGTCTATCGTATAGACTTGAACGAAAGAAAATGGTGAACACTCGTAGAAGTGGAAAGGCTCCACAAGATCAAGGGGATGAAATAACTCGTGTTGAGTTTGTGGTTGAACAAGAAAATCAACCGTCGATGCATGATGAATCGGAGGTCGAAGCTAATAAAACTCCGCTAACCATGGCGGATCTCCAAACTATTATTGATCAAATAAAAGGGACGGTGGCCGAAGAAGTGCACCGTATTATGAGGAACCGTGAAAAGTCGGGAAGTGATCGTGAATCCGAAGCTAGGTCGGATGAAAGGATCGGGGGTGGTGGTACCCGAGAGGATAAGTCCTCAACTGGTGGTGGCGGTGATGTTGGGGCAAGGCCCAATGAAAAAGATGGTTGTACTTTTAAGTCTTTCATGGCTTGTAAGCCAAGCGTGTACACGGGTAGTTCGGACCCGAAGGTAACTATGAGGTGGATTCGAGAGACCGAACGGGTCATCGGAAGTAGCAAATGTAAGAAAGCCGATATGGTGACGTATGCGTCACAATTGTTGAAAGAAGATGCTATGGTATGGTGGGATATTGTTTATGAAACCCTCGGGAGGGAGGTGGTGGAGAAGATGTCATGGGATAATTTTACCACGAGGTTGAAGAGAAAGTTTTGCCACAAAAGGGATTTGGAAAAGATGCATGAGAGGTTTGTGACCCTGAAGAAGGGCGATAGGTCGGTTGAGGAGTACTCAAGGGAGTTCACGGGATTGCTCCCGTTTGTTGCAAAAACTTATTTTGAGGAAAGATCGAGGGTAGTCCGGTATGCTTGTGGGCTACCTTGGGAGTACCAACTGGAGGTAAAGAGAGCGGTCACACTCTATGAGGCTATTGGTGCCGCCCAGGGTGTGGAAGAGATAAATGCGGCGAGGAATGCCGAGAGGGCCCATGTGGACGAGAAAAGGAAAGCCGAGGGTGGCTCGGGAACTTACAAAAGGGGAAAGTTCACATGGAGTTCCTCCAAACAAGGAAGTGTTGCCTCATGCAAGATGTGCGGGAAGAACCACCCCGGCGAATGCCGAGGGGATTTGAAGGCATGCTACAACTGTGGCAAGGTGGGGCATTTGGCTCGGGATTGTAGAACCAAGACGTTCTCCGAGGTGGAGTGTTATTCATGTCACGAGATGGGACACTATAGCAATGTGTGCCCGAAAAAAGGGAGCGAGCCAATGGTGCCCACGGCTCAAAAGAAGGTGGAACCGGCTACAGTGAAGGGGCGTTCCTTCCAACTGATTCGGGAGGAAGCAAAAGAGGTGCACGATGGGGTATCAGGTACTTTATTCATTAACTTCTTGTCAACTCATGTATTATGTTATTCGGGTTTTATTTATTCGTTTGTGCCTCACAAATTTGGTAGAAAGTTGAATGTGATGTCGGGATTGTTAGGTGAGGTCTGTTAAATAGAGGTAGCCAATGGGAAACCTTAACGGTCGAGTGTGTTATTAGAAATTGTGAATTTGGAATAGATGGGGGAAAAGTTTAAAGTTGATTTATTGCCTGTGGGAATAAAGGAATTTGGTATCGTTATCGGTATGGATTGGTTGGGTATGCACCAAGTCGAGATATTATGTGGTCACGGTTTAATTGTTTGATTGATTGCACGAGTTGATGCCTATAGAAATTGGAAAGGAGTCGCACGATGTGGAGACTTATTTTGGGAATAGTCTTCCCGGTTAGTTAGGAGTAAGGAAACATGTATTTGAAAGGATTATAGACAAGTGTGTCGCGTGTAGTAAGAATATAATGGTTGATGCCATTATGTAGCATCAAAGGACGAACCACGAGGATGGTAAGTGTTCCGACCAAAAAGGATGGTAGTACAAAGAAGTACTATGTTTTGGTAAGAATTGCAGTAAGGATGGAAATGTTGGAAATAAAAACCTTGGAAATGAGACTTGAGTATACGGTGGGAACTCGGATGGGAAATGAAATGTTAATATACGTGAATGGTAAAGGAAAGAATGACCAGGGTATAGTGATGCCTTAGAACTCACAAATGGGATGTATGTGGAAAGGAACAAGTGTCGGGAACAACGAATTTTGGTTGTTGAATGTGATTGAGTAAAAAGTTGGCATAAAGCCAAGTCAAGTTTTGTGAAAATAATGATGAATTCGATATCAAGGGTGAGAAATTAATTATTGGTTACATGTTATAGTAATGGCATGACGGTATATGACATGGGGTAGCGTGAAGCTACGGTTGGAAAATAAGTATTTCAAGTATCGCGATGTATAAAGACGAGAGTATGGAATGTTGGGCCAATGTGTGCCAAGTCATGAGTTACAAATGTAGACCGGAGTCGATTGGTTGACTCAAGATGACCGGGATGACCGGTGGGCTATGTTTGAAGGAATAGATTGATGTTTACCCCGGTGGTGACAAAAATTTGGGAAGTTGATTAATAGGGAAATGAACCGTTTAAGGGTGATTAGTGTGTAAGTGAAACGGTAAATGGGAATCAGAGATTTTATTAGTTACCCGCGAGGTACAATGCTTGTGCATTATGTGATGGCCTTGAAGGCATGTGATAATGAAAAAGGTAATGTTGTATGAAACGTGTTAAGTAGTATGTCCAACGAGAAATGTGTGGATATGAAAGAAAATGATAACATGATGTTATGAGAAATGTGTTTGGTTGCATGGCAAATAAATAGACGATTAAATGGGTAAGATAGTAGCAAAGTGTGTGATGTGAAAATGTGTATACTTGTGAAGTATGCATGATAGGATAAGAAGGAAAGGATGTGATTAGCTCGGGGGATCCCCGGCTACTATGATGTTTGGGGGTGGAATTGGTTGGGCGAATCCCAATGATTCCATTCCGTGATTTGGAGATGTTCCAATCACTGTGACAGCTTGGATCTTGATGGATTGGAGGCTTTCTAGTCATCTTGATGTGATAGTTACATTATGGATTGTTGTGTCCATATGATAATATTTATGTATATATATGTGATGAATGTAGGACCATGTGGTTAATGTGTATTGCTATGATGTTATGGTAAGAGAGATTTTGGTGTGAAATGCGGGTTGCATTAGGTCATGTATGGGTATGGGATGTCTATGACTTCTAGAATATGAGTAAGAGAGTACTTTTGGAAAGCAATTGCTATCGGGGGCCAAGATATGGTCAACAGGTGTGAAATTTTGGTATGTGATGCAAAGATGATTGAAATGGTTCTAAGTAATGGTATAGGTGACCGAATGAAGGTTAAGAAGCGGTAAGGGTTGATGTGACCTTAAGAGAATGTGAGAACTCGGAGAAATTTGAAAAGATTGGAATTTTGGAAATATAGACGATTGTTAAGGAAAGAATAATGAGTATAACCGGAAGTGATAAGTCGAGAATGATACCCCATGAGTAGGGAATTTGTTGATTTGGGAAGGTATGGTTGACTTTATGCAAAGGTCAAGATAAGTCAATTTGTGAATTGGTCGACTTGGTCAAGGATGAGCTTTGACTCTCGTTTCGAATGATTAGTGAATGATGAAGGCATAATGTATCGGTTGTATGTATGTGAATGAATCAATAGAATAATTAAAAGAATGATAGTCGGATTTAGTGACTTTGACCCGTTGGGTGTTTAGAGTTGAATTTGGGAATCGAGTGTATGATTTTGATGGATCATAAATCAAAGGTCGATTGTAATGGAAATGATGGTTAATGGAAGCTCTAGTAAATGAAGAAATTGTAAAGGTATAGTTGACCTTGTGCTTAAGTCAAAGATTAGACGACATGGGGTCATATAGTTCTTATGTGTATAGCGGGTTTGATTAAAGGATTCAAAGTGTTATGGTCAAATTGAACAAACCGCTTGGGTATTAAGGGCCTAAGGTTGGTTTTGACCCGCCCGGGTCTAACGGGATTAAGTGAATGTTTAAATGCATATTGTCGGTTCATTTGTAATGGGAATAGTTCGATGGTAATAACCACAAGGGAATTGGAACGCGATGCTCGGGTCGAATGGGGTTGGAAATTTCTGAGTGATTCCGGGGACGGAATCCTTTTAAGGGGTGGATAGTTGTAACGACCCGAATTTTTGTGATAAATAAATTCTAAGAAAATATGATAAATAAGGATAAATCGTTTAAAAAACGTAGGAATTGGTTTCGTGTCATTTGGACACCGTATGAGAAAGTTATGGACGAAACCGGGTCTAAACAAGGAACAAAAAGTGCAGCCTGTCTGGTGAAGTGAGTTCGCGGCGCGAACTAGATCCTCGCGATCGCGAGGATCAGGCAGAGAGTTGGAGTTTTCGGAGATCGGAGTTCGCGGCTGGTTCACGAACACGAACTGTTCATGACACGCGAAGTTCGCGGCGCGAACTTGGGCTTCGCGGCGCGAAATCTGTCAGACACAGAATTAAAGTCGGGTTTTGGCTCATTTCATGCCATCTCAAACCCTAGTTTCTCTCCCAACGAGTTTGTATACGTTTTTGAGTGGAAAACACCATTTGGAGCCGATTTCTTCATCAAATCTCGTGATTTGTCACTCCTAGTTGAAGATTAAAGGTATATCTTCACTCATTTGTAGTTGTAGCTCTAGATCTATGGATCTTGAAGCTTGAAGCTTGGGTTTGAAACCCTAGTTCTTGGGTGTTTGGGTTATGGCGAAATAAATGGTGTATACACTTAATAAATGGTATTTCAACGAAGGAAACAAGTGTATGGTTAAGATTTGCAAGAATCTTAAGGGTTGGTAAACCTAGGGTTTTATAAACCATCAAAATTAGGGGAAAATGTTATTAAAGGGTGTTTATAGATAGATGGACACATTGTTAGTAGTATGTGATGTTGAATATCTTGTGATTGATGTATTAAGCTTTTGGTGAAGTCTTGGAAGATTGGTTGATTGTTAGAGCAATGAATTGGGTGTGAAGAACACATTTGGAGCATTAATTGCTAAGGTGAGTACGTGTGGACTTCACTGAGTACATAGCATTTGAAATATGTTTTCTTACTTGTGAATTGGTCTATTTGATTAATTGTGTAGACTATTATGAATATTATGACTAACTTGTTTGATGATTTATGAGATAGCCAAGGGCTTAAATGGAATAACTCGAGAAGTTATGACGAGTGATAGTGTGACGGTGATTCGGGGGATCCCCGGTCACTTTGGATGGGGCGGATTGGGCATCGACCCATGGACCATCATGTGTTAGGAGGCTTGCTACCGGACGAGATCCGGCTAGAAGTCGGGTGATGGTAGATTGGGCGATTCCCTCTTACCGTTACAATAAGGCTTATTAAGGCGGGGGATCCCCGATTAATAAGTATGTGAGATGGCGGGTTATTTGGAGATGTTCCGGTTAACTAGATAGACTTGCTAATGAAGCAAGAATGATAGGGTCAAAATAGGGTGGCTAGATGTATGATGATGAGATATATATATATATATATATATATATATATATATATATATATATATATATATATATATATATATATATATATATATATATATATATATATATATATATATATATATATATATATATATAATGCGATACTTGTTTGTTTTATCGGGGTCTAAACCCATGTAGCTCACGAGACTTTCTTGTCTCACGTACTCCTTGTTTGTTTGCTATGTACTCAGGTTCGGGACCAAAGGTGTAGGTACGCATGGATAGAGATGCGGGGCCTAGTATAGAAGAACAATAGAGTGGATTTATGCTTAGCTTTGGTTTTGATATATTTTGTAACACCAAACCTCATACTCTGATTTTCATACCAAAGGTTTTTGTAAATCCATATTTTGGAACCGTTCTTCTATTTATAAAATGGTATATTTTTGGTAAATGTTTTGCTATAAAATTTGAGGTGTTACATTTATTTTACTTAAAACCCGACAGACCCGACCCGATCAGAGTCAAACCCGACCCGATAACTCGAATTGACACCCCTACCCATAAACATAAAAAAATTTAAAACTTATGTCTATGCATATTAACGAGACAAGAAATTAGTGAAATATATTTGAATTAATTTCAAACAGAATTTACTACTTAACTAAGTCTACAAGCCGAGTTATGCAAAATTAATGTAATAAGAATTTATTGTTTTAGAAATCATACCTAGTCATAAATATTTAATTTATTAAATTTCTAATTTTATCGGATCATATATGTAATTTATTATAATTAAAGATATCACCTTAAATTTATGTGTCATGCACTAAATTGATTCTTTTTTTTTTTTTAAATTCATGCTAGGAGTTATATTTAATTTAGTTAGATATAAATCATACATATAGAGTAAAGACAAATCTAATTTATACTGTTCACTTAAGTTATATTTTTCTTTACTGGGACTTTCTTAATTAACCAAGATTCATCAACTTACTACTTTAAGAAAATCTTTATTTTTCTCTTTCAATAATTTATGAGGCATATGGCCGGGATTTAAAGTTTCGAACCCTGCACCTCTTGGAATAAAAGGTAGAATACTAATCAATTTAGATACTTGGTTAGATGACTTTTAATTAGTCAATGCTTATAATAAACCAATGTTCTAAATAACGTGAAGCGTGGCGTGGCGACACAATCAAGCCTCAAGTCTTAGAAGTCACACGAAGTCATGACGATATCATGTCGTTTCCTAAGACGTGATGTAAGACGTTAAATCTGTATATAAGTTATATTTATGTATTTATAATTACGCAAACAAAGATGAAAAACACATATTTATAAATTTATAACATATTTTATCAATCTTTTTCTTCGTATTTGACATATCCAGCTATTCTTGTAACTAATTAACTTTATATATTTGAGATATATAACTTAGTTGTTTTAATACGCCTGTAAAACATAATTTATTACGGGTAAATGTGAATCAAGTTGGTTATCAACATATGCAAGCTTTACGCTCAAGACTCGGACCATAGCGTGGCGGCATGATAAGGCTCACCACCTTAGCGCGCCATGGCGAAAGCCAAAGCAAGCCTTTTAAAACCATGTAATAAACCTTTCATTCACATCATTCCTCCCATTAATCAATACACATAATAATTAGCAAACTTTTAGAGTTTTAGTTCTCATAACCTCTGTTTCAATTCATATAGTTATCACCTTTAATGATTTAATGGGAACATTTGAAAATTTATATATATCTCTACTATATTATAAAGAGTTTACCCTTGCCATATTTAGCAAGGTTGAAAATTCAGACAACACACTTGCCATTTTTTTTAATCTTTTGCGTTTAAAAAATTTGGCTGTCTTGAGGGATTCGAACACGGTACCTATATGTTATACATAAGACTCTTACCGCGTGAACTACAACACATAGCGTTGTTTTATTTTTGAAATCTGATTATATATCTGCAATTTGGTTCCAATGAATTTGAAATTAAATCTCTGTTCTTGGATAATCAACCGATGTTTTGGGGAAGTGGAAATGCAGGTGTTGGAACTCAAAACTCTTTACACGGGAGAACTAAACAATCCTTTCAATTCAGTTTCTTCACTTTCAGTATCATATTCTTTCTTGTTCGGTTCAATTTAGGGTTTTGATGAACTGTGAATTTATATGTCTTCCATCTCCGGCGACCACCATAATCCCCAATTTCTAATCCCCATCAAGATCCATCGCAGGTATGCAATCCCCAATATCTTTGTAATTTGTAGGAATCAAAGGATTACTAAATGTACTTATGAAAACAATCTCTATGGCTGCAGATGATGGAGAAGAGTAATTTTAAGATTTGCTCAAATGAAGAGATTGATGTTGCACATTTCGGACAATGTCTTGTAAATCTTTCAATCACAGTTTATTGAATCAAAGGTTGTTTAATCTTTTGTGCTTTTAATTTTTTAAGGTTTTTTTTTTGGATTTTCACCTACTAAGTTGTTGGATTTTGGAGCTTTTACTGGCTCTACTATATGTGTTGCCCTGATTTTGAATATACCTTTAGATTATGCGAAGTTTGTATCAAGAGGTTTGTTAAAGGAAAAAGAGTGTTTTGAGTTTTGTTTATAATTTGGGTCAAGAGGTTGTGGTTTTGGGAGTCAAATGGTTTGTTTGTTATTTGGTTTACTTGAATGTGTTTAATTAATTGGTTTATTAGTTTTTGTTGGTATTTGATCTGGTTGGTTATGTATTTGAAGTTTGTTTTTTTTATTTTGGTTACTTTAGGGTCAATAACTAATTATTTTTGTAATCTCCTGATTATATGTTTTGTTAAAATTAATTCTTAGAGGCACATCCGTAGGTCATTAAAAGCAATGAGTTGGCTACATCAGAAGCATATGCAAAGGATCTTGTGTACCTTAAGAGAAAGGTACATTTTAATTTCAAATTTAGATGCTTTTGTAGACAATTACGACTTTCCATTTCTAGCATATAAAATGGATTTCATATTTCAGGTTGATGTTGGATCATATGTGAATGTCACTCAACTGTTTTACCTTTTAGGATGTCGACAATTTTCTCAAATTTGTGAATGATTGTGTTAAACTTGGAATAACTTGTCCCATTCTTTATGGTATTGCGCTCATGTACAACCACCATGGTTTCATTTGCATGGCTAGTTTCTAGCTGTGCTTCATTTTACACACATAGAAGTTCTTTAGGGTTGTTACTTCTTACAAGCTATCTCTTCTTTAACCTTAATCGTCTTGCTAATCTCTATGATTCAATTGATGAGGTACGTATTTGTTATGATGTTTGGCATGTGTATGTGTTCTTAAGTTTTATATTTTGTTATATAGAACAGAGACAATAACAGGTATGATTCAGATGAAGAAGATGCTTTTGTGATTACTTTGTAGGAAGCAAATGTTTGGCTTACCATTTTCGGGATGAAACCTAAACTTAAAAGACTCAAAATACGCATATATCTGTAAATTAGCAGAAGCAGCTTTTTGAAGTGCTGCACATGCCTAAGCTAAATCTGTAAGTTCTGGATATTTCGGCTTAAATGGGTGTTATTAAAGAAGAGGACAAGGCATTGGAATCATCCATTGCTTGGGTCAAATCACAAAAGTCAACTTTAAGTCAAACTTGATATTAACGAAGGTCATTCTGACTTTTCCAAGGTATATTCGGTGACTTCAGTCAATAGATTGTTATCAAAGTTAAAAAAAAAAAAACTTAACCCGCAACCCGACTCGTGAAGGAATCGGTTTGGTCGAGTTCGGGTTGGGCGGGTTACATACTTCCACCTACATTCAAATTTATTAACCTTTTGTTTTAATAGTTAGTATACGCGGCACTGTTCATGTTAATCTTCTTTGTTGTCAAATGTAGATGGTTGACCAAATAAGAACATGTGACTTGACCAGTATAATCGAGATTGGGCCGAGTTGGCCCTTTTGACACCCTCAACTGCTTGAAATTCGCTTAAAGTCGGTCTTGAATATGTGTTGATGTTTAATCTACTAAAATACAGGTTTATGCCAAGAAAGCAGCAGTCGTGCAGTTAAAAAGCCAGTCAAGCAGTGATCAATCAAACTCTTGCTATATATATTTATTAAGTTTTTTTTTTCTTTATATGATTGTGTTTTAGATGTTGCACCTAGAAAGGTTCGAGCATGTAGGGATGGATAGGATCATCCTGCTGTTTTAATCACTTTGTTACATTTGTTTAATTATATGTTTCCGTAGGCTTTTTTCATTAGAATGGGTGCATCTATAAATTTTAACCTAAATCTATTTGATTACCTCTGCATGACTCGAAACTGCATTCTCTACTATTCTATTGCATTTTGCGAAAAGAGATTATATAGTTAGACTGCTTAAAGTTTGACATATTTTATCAAATAATATTAACTCGCAAGGAATATAGTTATAGGGTACCCGTCGCCGCATTACGCGGGTACCATCTAGTTATCTATTATACTCTCATATATCCTGACTTATTTTTTAACTTTTGAGTTTCCTCAAAATTTACTAACCCACCACCTCTTATTTCCTTTTACTTTCTTACTTTAGGTAAGTCACTCTTCGCCGGTATCCTTCCACCAACACCCTCATTCATTGTCGGTATCCTTCCAACCATTGATTATAGACATATTTATGTTTATCATAATTTCAATTAACATTTATTTGTACAATTTCTGTTAGAAAGAAACACTAATATGGTGTAAAAGTTCAAGTTTAAGTTGGAAAGTAACGCAAGACAAATGTGAAAAGTTCAAATTTTATCCAATGTTCCATTTAAGTAATTTAACCACGGTATTACGCCATCTAGTTTTATACATTAGCATTTAGCTGTGAGACTGATAGATTGGAGCCGTCGAATCCCTTTCTTAGAGATCATAATTTGTTTTTCGATAAGTAAAAATCAGATTAAAGTTAATTATTTTGTTTATGCAACTTTAATTTATAAAATTATCATCCAACCAACCGACTGACTAAGTAGATAAGTATATTTATTTATACATATTTTTACTAGTTGAATGATTCGCTTTATTGAAGATATAATTTGCCACGCGGATGTGAGCAAGACACGTTCCTGATGAGTTGGAAATCATACCGACTGGCAACGTGGTGTAGCCTTTGTAAGTTAAGTTCTCTTATAATAGTGAAAAGTTCAATAATTCTATCAGTTTTATCACATCTGCGTTATATTATTCTCTTTCTTACTCACAAGGAACTGACAAGTTCATATCAATAATCTCTTCAAACTCTCTTGCTCAATGTTTAAAACACGGGTCAACCCGGCCGGTTCAACCGGGACCCGGGAAAGAGGGTGGGTCAAAACTCACTGTTTTTTGCTTAGAATCGACCAGTGTCGACCCGGCGTATATTGTGAAAAACGGCGAATCGGTGACTCAGATTGACCAGGTTTTTAATCATTTTCACATCCAATGTATAACAATGTTCAAGCTTTAATACATGATGTACACATCTTTTGTACAACATTTTTTTATATGTTCTTAGTTGACCTAGGTTGACCCGCCGGTTAACACGTGATCCGGCCATCGTACCTGGCCGAGTAATAACCCGAGTTTTAAAACATTGCTCTCGCCTATCTCTTCCCTTTTCTCCCTCTCCTTACCTATTCCTCACTATGACTCTCTAAAAATTATAAGCGACGACGCGTTGTGAAAGTCGTCGGGAATCCGACAAGTTTGGGGAAATACCAAAACTATAGATCTAAAGACGATACGATGCCAACAGTTGGTACCAATTGACGAGTTCCATGTCAGAGAGACACATTTATTGACTCCCATTGGGACGGGGGCGGTACCAGAAAATTTTACAAAGGTGGACAAAATTTTAAGATGCAAATCTGGTTCCCAAGTGATGTTTTCTTTAAGGTCATATCATAAATCAAGTCAAACCAATTTTATATTGAATAAATTTTACCATTAACCTAATCAATCAAAATTCGCATTCTTAGTTATCTCGAGAACGAAATTAAATTCTAAAATTTATTACTATGAAAATAGAATACAATTTTTTATAGTGGTAGATTTCACATATAAAGTTTGTATTCTTAATCCATATTCGTATTCAGTTTCATTATAAAGTTCAAAATATTTCATTAAAGTGTTCATATATGGATTATATGAATTAACATGTCACTATTTAAAATATACGTGTAGCCAAATAATTGGTAAAATATTACATTTTTAAACCGAGAAATATAGAGGGGAAATGGTCAAAAGAAAAGAAATTTTTTGTGAGAAATAGAACAAAAGAAATGTTAAAACATGAAAAAGAAAAAAAAAGATTTTTTAAAATAATCTGCTTATGGATGAGACTCAAACTCAATGTAATATATTTTAATATATCATGAGGTAATCAAGAAGCTAAAATACGACGTGTATTAGTTATTGTCCATACTCCATATATTATATATATTTGAATGAGAAAAACAAAAAAATAACCTAACTCATAAAAAAGTTATACTAATTATAAATGTCGACCCATCGGAATTAGTAATCGAAGAAGAAGGAATATGAATCGAACAGCCAGCACAAACCCCTCATGCTCCAGTCGACGAGGTAACACCCTTTTTTTTGCATATAAATGTGAAATATGTTATTTCTGCATATGAAAAATAATACTAGTATACGCTATCATTGTGTTTTATTAAAGCGATTCTTCAATCCTTCTTCAATCTTGCTCTCTGCATCGTTTCCAATTAAGTGTTGTAGACTTGTAGGGTGACTTGAGGATCCAAATCGAGGTGCATAATTAGACATGGCACACCAAATCTGGTTACCGGTTTCAAAACTGGTTTGGAACCGGATCGTAACCGGTTTCAATCTCGCCGGATCGAGTCACAAACTGTCGGACCGGGATCGGATCGAGCTGCGGAGGTAGAACCGGTTTGAAAACCTGTTTTACCGTTAGACTAGTCGTTAGAACCAGTTTCAAAATCGGATTTCAACACCTATCCGTCTGAACCGTTTTCAACTGGATAAACATTCCACTCTATTGAAAATATAGTATACTTTGTACACATAGTTTATACTTGAAAGGTAAATAAGGTAAGTATTTGTTATATTTTATTATTTGTGTATTTCTTGGTATATAAAGGTGTGCAGGTACAAGTGGTCATTCTTCAAGGGGCTTAGTGTAAATATTGGTTTGTTTTTGTTTTATAGAAGAGAGAGAGAGATCGAGATGTATCATTCATTCAGTTCAATCATATTTTTCTTTTGTATTTTCTCTGCTCGTTCTCTCTCTCTCTCAAGAACTAGGGTTTCTAGGGTTTTCTGCTCTTAGATTGGTTGTGTTGTTTGGTCATGAGCAGGTAGAGTAGATGAGTGATTTTGTGTTGTAGAAAGGTTTCAGTTGTAATCTGTTCTCATTCGTTGAGTTTAATGCAAAGAGTTTTTGATTATATTCTGAGTTTGTGTTTAGATCTGTAGATCTGTAGTTTTCTTCATGGTATCAGAGCGTGGTTACGTCTGATTTGTGTTCTTCTGGTGTAGATATTGAAGTTTTCGATCGATCGTTGTGCAAATCGCCGCTTAGGGTTTATGCTCTCGATTCCTTGGATCTGAAAAATATTATCGATCTCTCATCGGTGTTACTGTTTCTCAGAGAAGCATTATTCATAATCGCTCCTCTGTCCTGAAGATCTGTGGTGTTATTTTTCGACATTTTTTGATTCTTTTAGGGTTCTTAGTTGTCGATTAGTCAAAAACAAAGGTACGTCATCTGATTTACTTTTAAATTGCTAATCGATTTCGTTTGTTTTGTGTGCTCCGCTGCTGCTCTGGATTAACTTCGTAAGAAGTTATTTGGGCTCACTCACTGTAAGTTTCTCTAAACCTACTCTGAGGTCGTAGCAAGTAACTTTGTATATTTGGAGTGCTTCGAATTGCAAAGAGCTTGACCTACACCAGAGATCAAACTTTAGTATACTTGTCCTTGTATTCAATTGTTTTTTGTCTCTGGTTTTATTGTTGTTGATAGCAGAGAAGGACTTGAGTATTGCATGTCCAGGCTCCATTAGAGAGTCCTTGGAATCTTGTTTCCTCTCAATTTTCCTTGTAGGATCTTGTTGTGGTTTGTATTGTTTAATTGTTGTTTTGTCTGTTGTTTGTGCTATCATTATCTGTTATAATCATGGGTGATAATAATCAAATTAAGCTTGTAAGTAAACTTGACTTTAGTAACCCGTTATATCTTCATGCAAGTGACACCACTGGTGCTCCCTTGATTTCCATCCAATTAAAAGGAACAGAAAATTACAATGTGTGTTGTAGATCTATGATACTAGCTTTAGAAACAAAAAATAAAATCGGCTTTATAGATGGTACTTGTGTAAGAAGTGAAACTGATGAAGTATTAGGAAGACAGTGGGATAGATGTAATTCTATCTAGGGAACCAATTCCAGATGTTAAAGTTGCATATGCTATTATATCTAGAGAAGAATCACATAGAGGAGCTGCCATAAATGAAAGTAGTAATAAAAATTCTACTAGTGCTTTTGTGTCTCAGTTTGATAGTAAGAAAAAGGTTAATAAAAATTCTACTACAAAACTTTTGTGTACTAACTGTAATATGACAAATCACACTGTTGATAGGTGCTATGAAATCATAGGATATCTAGCATCATATAAAAAGAAAAATAATTTTCAAAATAAAGGAAAAAATTCGGTTAATCAAGTTAATACTTCTGAAAATATGTTTTCTAATTGTGATAACTCTCCTACTGGTTTTACAAGTGAACAAATCCAGAAATTGATATTGCTCATTTCGGATAAATCTGTGCCTAACTCTTCAAATATACAATCCAACATGACAGGTATACTTTATAATAACAGTAAAATCTTTAATTCTAATCTTGGAATTTTTTTTAACTCAAACAGTTCCTTAAGTCAAAATAGTAGGAACACTAATAGTTGGATTGTTGATTCTGGTGCCACACAACACATGACAGGGTCATGTACGAACCTGGTTAATGTTGTTGATGTTGGGGCTCTAAATATTTCTGTATGTCACCCAAATGGAACTCAAGCTTTTATAAAACAAATTGGCAACTTAAAATTAAATAAAAATTTAATTTTATATGATGTATTTGTTATTCCTGAATATTGTGTTAGTTTACTTTCTGTTAATAAGTTGGCTAAAGATAGCAAACTGTTTGTGGGATTTGATGAATCACATTGCTATGTTCAGGATTTGAAAGCAAAGATAACAGTGGGGACTGGTAAAGAAATTGATGGTTTGCACATGCTAAATGTAAGTGAACAGAATGTTAATTGTAATATTGTGACTACTTGCTGTTTGTCTAGGACTTTGTGGCATAGCCGATTAGGACACCCTGCTGAGCAAGTGTTAGATCTACTTGCTCATAATCTGAATATAGATAAGAATAGTATGTTGTCTCCATGTGAAGTATGTCATAAAGCCAAACAAACCAGGGAACCTTTTCCTCTTAGTGACCATAAGACTACTGTAACGACCCGAAATTGTGAATAAATAAAATATGTAAAAATATGATAATTATGGATAAATCATATAAAACACGTGGAAATTGGTTTCGTGTCGTTTGGACACCGCACGAGAAAGTTATGGGCGAAACCGGGTCAAGACACTTGATGAAAAGTGCAGCCCTGCTGCCTTAAGAAGTTCGCGACGCGAACTATTGGTCGCGATCGGGAAGTCGGGCCAGGTAGTCTGGATATCGGGCGCGAAGTAGTTCGCGTTTAGATGGCGATCGCTAAGTCTGCGTACAAGGATTGGAGTTAGCGACGCGAACTTAGTTCGCGCCGTGAACTCTGGACGACAGCATTAAAGTCGGGTTTGAGCTCATTTATTGCATTTGAAAACCCTAGTTTTTCTCTCTTCAAGTGTGTGAACGATTTTGAGTGTAAAGCATCATTTGGAGCATATTTCTTGGTCAAATCTTGTGATTCTTCACTCCTAGTTGAAGATTAAAGGTATATCTTCACTCTATCATCTTTGTAGCTCAAGATCTATGGATCTTGAAGCTAGGGTTTGAAACCCTAGTTCTTGGAGTTATGGGTTATGGTGATATAAATGTTGTATACACTTAATAGATGGTATATTAACAAAGGAAACAAGTGTATGATTATGATTTGTAAGAATCTTAAGGGTTGGTTAAACCTAGGGTTTGGGAAAATCGTCATAGTTGGGGAAATGGATTGATGGGTGTTATCTAGAGGTAGATGAGCACACTAGTAGTAGTTTGTGATGGTAACCTTGTTGTGATAATTGTTTTAGACATTCGGTGAAGTGTTGAAGTGGACGAATTGTGAGCAAGGAACCGGCGGAAGGAATACGGTTAAAGCATCTTTATTGCTAAGGTGAGTACGTGTGGAATTTTACTGAGTACATAGCCTATGAAATACATTTTTATTACTTGGGTTATGGTCTATTTGCTTAATTGTATAGACTAGTAGCTAGTAGTTAGTTATACCGATAGTTGTATTGAACTAACTTGTTTGATGATAGACGTGATAGCCGAGAGCTAGATTGACATAACCATCGAGTTATGATATGGAGAGATGATGTGATGATTTGGGGGATCCCCGGTCATGAGGTATGGAATGGGGAGCATTTGGGCGGATCCCCATCGGCCCATTCCATGATAGTAGTCTTGCTAACTGGAAGTAGTCCGGCGAGTAAGGCAGGTATTGGTAGATTGGGCGATTCCATCTTGCCTTTACCTTGAAGCTTGTTAATGCAGGGGATCCCCGGTTAATAAGTTAATGTGGTTCTAGTTGGTTGGGGACGTCCCGACAACTAGATATGATTGCTAGGAAAGCAAGGTTTTAGAGTCACAATAGGGTGACTAGATAGATGGATGATTGCTTACGTGCTTGTTTGTTTGTCATTCGGTTATTATTTTTAACTTTGGGTCTAAACCCATGTAGCTCACGAGACGTTTTGTCTCACGTACTCCTTGTTTTGTTTTGCTATGTACTCAGGTTCGGGATCGAAGGCTTAGGTACGCATTGATAGAGATGCGGGACCTATATTAGAAGAACACTAGATTGGATTTAGTCTTAGCTTGGTTATGATCTATTTTGTAACACCTACTTTTATACTCTGATTTCATACCAAGGTTTTTGTAAATCCAAATTGAGGATGTTTCTTCAATTTATAAAAATGTTTTATTTTGGCCAATATTTGGTATTAAAATTTGAGGTGTTACAACTACTAAGTTAGGAGACCTCATTCACCCTGATGTTTGGGGGCCTTATAGGGTTGTAAGCAGGGATGGTTATAAGTATTTTCTTACAATTGTTGATGACTATACTCGTGCAGTATGGGTTTTTTTGTTAAAAAATAAGACAGAAGTGTTTGAAAATATTAAAAATTTTACTATTTTAATTAAAAACCAATTTGGTCACAACATTAAGACAGATGTTAACAATGCTTTTTTATATGGTAATTTGACTGAAGAACTGTATATGCAATTACCTGAAGGATATTTTGCCAATTCTGATAATAAAGTGTGTGAACTTGTTAAGTCTTTATATGGCCTTAAGCAGGCTCCTAGAAAATGGAATGAAAAATTAACTCAAACTTTAGTAGAAAATGGTTTTGTTCAAAGCTTCAATGATTACTCTTTGTTTATTAAGAAAAATGATAATTCTGTGATTATGTTACTTGTTTATGTGGATGATATTGTTTTGACTGGAAATGATGCGACATAAATTAATAATGTAAAGAAATATTTGAATTCTAAATTTATGATAAAAGATTTAGGAGTATTACAATATTTCTTAGGAATTGAGGTGTTAAAATCTAACAATGGTTTATGTCTATCTCAAAGAAAGTATGTGTTAGAGTTGTTACATGAGTTTGGCTTAACCGGGTGTAAGCTTATTCCTACTCTCATGGAGGTTAATCTGTTTATATCAGATGTTGAAAATTCTAAAATTGATGATAAACCGTTGGAAAATTTATCTGAGTATCAACGGTTAATTGGAAAACTTATATATCTGACAATTACCAGGCCAGATATATATCGTTTGTTGTTAGTTGTCTATCTCAGTTTATGCATACACCTTTGCATTCGCATTTGAGATTAGCTTTGAGAGTCCTAAGGTACCTTAAGGGTTCACCTGGTAAAGGATTGGTGTTTTGTAAGAGTAGTGACTTTAAGCTAAGAGCTTATGTTGATTCTGATTGGGGAAAGTGTTTGGCTACTAGAAGGTCTGTTACAGGGTTTGCAATATTTCTTGGAAACTGTTTGGTTTCGTGGAAAAGTAAGAAGCAACAAGTTATTTCTAAGTCAACGGATGAAGCAGAAGATAGAGCTATAAGTGCAGTGATATCTGAACTTGTTTGGCTTGAAATACTGTTGTTTGAAGTTGGTTTGGAAATTTGTTACCTGTGAATGTTTTTTGTGATAACAAAGCAGCTATTTTAATAGCTGCTAATCCAGTATTTCATGATAGGACAAAACACTTTGAAATTGATTTACGGTCTGTTAGAGACAAGTGTTTGTCAGGTTTTTCAAAATTGGTAAAAATTGACACTGAAATAAATATTGCTGATGTTTTTACGAAAGCCCTCTCTGTGAGAAAGCATGTGTTTTTTTGTAGGGAATTGAAGCTGCTAGATATGTTTCAAATATCAAACTAAGGGGAAGTGTTGAAAATATAGTATACTTTGTACACATAGTTTATACTTGAAAGGTAAATAAGGTAAGTATTTGTTATATTTTATTATTTGTGTATTTCTTGGTATACAAAGGTGTGCAGGTACAAGTGGTCATTCTTCAAGGGGCTTAGTGTAAATATTGGTTTGTTTCTGTTTTATAGAAGAGAGAGAGATCGAGATGTATCATTCATTCAGTTCAATCATTTTTTTTCTTTTGTATTTTCTCTGCTCGTTCCCTCTCTCAAGAACTAGGGTTTCTAGGGTTTTCTGCTCTTAGATCGGTTGTGTTGTTTGGTCATGAGCAGGTAGAGTAGATGAGTGATTGAGTGTTGTAGAAAGGTTTCAGTTGTAATCTGTTCTCATTCGTTGAGTTTAATGCAAAGAGTTTTTGATTATATTCTGAATTTATGTTTAGATCTGTAGATCTGTAGTTTTCTTCACACTCCCCAAAACCGGTTTAAAACCGAACCACTTTTACCAAAACGGATTTCACCGAAACCGAACCAGTTTTTAAAGCAGCCCGGTTTGAAGGAATTAACCGATTTGTGCAGGTCTATTTGTAAAGAAGAATTATCATCGAAAATCATTGAAAGCTTGATAGGTTATAAAAAATGGTTTAGCCCATGGGTTTTATTGGGCTTGACCTTAAGGGTTTATTCACTTTTGTTACATAAACAGGATGTTGAGAACTTGAGATTGCGACGTTGATTTTTTTTTTTTTTTTTTATCGAAGTTGGATGAAGAAGGTTTGGGCTAACTTGATTAAATTTCATTTTAGCTCTTTTATCTTTATTAGTTGTGAATTAATTTATACATCATATTTTTTTATGTTTATATTAAATTGTAAGAGGTGTATTCTAGGAAGTCTAAGGATTTTGCATAGTCCCAAGGAACAAATCCTAGCCATTAGATCAAGATGGTCAAGATCAAATCCCCCACCTAACAGCCACCTACAGCCACCGCCGGCGGTCACCTCCGGCCGCCGACCGCCGCCGATAGCCGCCGACCGCCACCGTCCGCCGCCGGTGGCGGTGGTGGTGGCTGACAGTGAAGGTGCTGGTGGTAATGGGGTGGTGGTGGTATTGATGTATTGAAACACATGTGCTCCACTAAAACACAACATATTACTTCGAAGCACATGTGCTTCAGGTCACGAAACACATGTGTTTCAAGTCACTAAAACATGAGTTCCTAAACACATAGGGGAGCATACGAAGCACATGTGCTTGACGTTATGAAACACATGTGATTCACTAACAAGAAAAAATCAAAACAAGTGACGAACATATCATTATGAAGCACATGTGCTTGACGTTACGAAACACATGTGCTTCACTAACAAGAAAAAAAATCAAAACAGGTGATGAACATATCATTGTGAAGCACATGTGCTTCATAAAGCCAAGCACATGTGTTTTTGTTCCTGAACACATGTAACTTACAAGCAAGTCATTTGTGTTTGAATCACGAAGCACATGTGCTTGACGTTATGAAACACATGTGCTTCACTAACAAGAAAAAAAATCAAAACAAGTGACGAACATATCATTATGAAGCACATGTGCTTCATAAAGCCAAGCACATGTGTTTTTGTTCCTGAATACATGTAACTTACAAGCAAGTCATTTGTGTTTGAATCACGAAGCACATGTGCTTGACGTTATGAAACACATGTGCTTCATTACTTGAAACACATGTGCTTCATTACTTGAAACACATGTACTTGACTGTAAATATACACTCCTTTATTTTCAAAACACATGTGTTTCAAACACATGTGCTTCCAGTCACGAACACCACCACCGGTCGCCACCTCCGGCCGCCGTCCGCCGCCGCCGACCGCCGCTCATCGTCGTCGTCTGCCACCGGCCGCCGAAGGTGGGTGGGGTATTGATGTATTGAAGCACATGTGCTTGTATGGTTTGAATCTTGATCTTGACCTTTGACTTTTTCTTGATCCAATGACTATTAATTGTCCCTTGGGACTAGCCAAAATTCTTGGACTACCTTAAACATTTCTCTAAATTGTAAACTGTATAAATATATAAAATAATTATTATGATGTATAGGTTATAATTGTATCGTGTAAAAGTCTCCACCTTTATTAGAAGTATCTCATTTGACTTGATTTGCTGCTTTTTACTTTGATTCGATTCGGATGGTGACAAATATAATGAAGGGAACCTATATGTATAAAATAGACGTTGATATGAAAATTATGTGATTTTATTTCAAGGTTTGAAAATTATGCTCATTTTATATAGCAAAAGCTATTTGGTAAAGTTTAATAAAAAAAATTAATTTATATATATAATATGCCATCTTGTATATGTTGTGAGGTTTGGAAGATTTGAACATGGTATCCCCTCCCACTATTATGTCTAGTCCGCTAGGCCAAATGAAAATTCTTCGCTTTTATTAACACACGAGATCATTCATCATTTATACTTCCTTCGTTTTAAAATAAGTGATACACTTGAGGTTGCACATTTTTTGAGATAAAATATGATAATGAGTGTTAATTAGATTAAATTGGATAGTTAGTGGAATATGAGTCCCACATATTTAGATTAAAGTGAGTTTAATGATGTTTAAAAGTAAAAGTATGAGTAAATGAATAATTTCACTTTATTAAATGGGAAACTTAGTGGATGTGGTTCCTATTCTTCTTTACTAAATAAGACAAGTTTTCAAAGTTTATCACTTATTTTAAAAGACTATAAAAAGGAAATTGTATCACTTATTTTGAAACAGAAGAAGTATTATGGTTCATGCACAATTTATACCGATTTAAGGTAGTTTTTGGTTAAAACTGAAATCAAAGCGGAACAGATTCATGAAAATGTCAAATCATCGGAATGGTTGTTTTGCTTTTATACTTATCGGGCTCGATTTTATATATAACCTGGCCCAACACAAGAATTGCTAAAACTCTTCCAAAAAAACGCAAATATATAACATACATATAACTTAAGATAAAATATCTAACAAGAAAAAAAGACAATTTCATTTTAAATACATGTTAGATATTTGTATGCGAAATATGCAATATATCATAGGATGAATAGGAAATCAAAAAGTAAAATACAATTACATGATGTATATTATATAAATATAAAACTATTAAAAATGTTTATACTATAAATTGGGGCTGTTTGGTTTTTTTATTTTTTTATAGGTATTAAAAGCGTCAAAACTCGAACAAATTTTATAGTTTTCTCAAATATGAACCAACAAAGTTATTTTTAGATTTTGAGCCGGTTATTATGTCGTTTCTTTTATATGGCAGATTTTATTTTATTTTTATTTTTTATTTGGTTTTTTTTTGGTTTTTAATTTGATTTTGCACACTCAAATTAAACAGTAATAAAAAGAGTTTTAGTACCAAAACGTCACATTTTCTGTGAATATCTACATAGAATAAAACAATGGTTGTGTCATTATCTTTACACGTGCTTCACACTTAACACATGAGTTTTAAAATCATAAATATGACTCAATCTATGGAATAAATGATTTCTTGTACTATCGAAATTATTATTAGAAGTCAAAAGTCAAATGAATGTTAGACAAAATAATAAAGAGTGAAATATTTTCCAAACTAACATAACCTCCAATCTACCACCTATCAACTCAAAAAGTCTTAGCTAACCACTTGACCAAGTTTAAAAACATTACAACCTTCTAACCTAACCAAGCTTGCATAAACAAATCAATTAATTGATTCGATTAACAGCTAAAGTGGCAACGAGGTTGCGAGGTAGTATTATGTTCAGAAGTTAATTAACGTAAAAGTTCGAGCATATGGGGAAAAAAGTTAAGATACAAAGGAGCAAGTTAATAGTGATTATTATGATACTAATGTAACTCACTACGTTAATAGTGATTAACAAGTTAATTAGATATGAGTAGATTGTTAACTAACTCTGATATAAACCTAATATTACTCAATAAGACGAAGTTAACCATTAGAAGTATTTTGAAAATTGATTATAAGTTTTGATGAATGGATTAAGTATTGTTGTTGTTAATCATACGTTATGGGACTTAAATCAATCGTTGACTCTATAAAGTAAATACAATAAAAGTAAAAAGTTCTCGAATAACTAGTAAATCCCTTTTGGTGCTATTTATTTTCTACCTTTACTGGGATGGTTGGTAATAAGTAATAAGTGGTGGGCCAACCAACCATATGGGTGGATATCTAACTTCTTTTTTTAAGTGGATGATATTCTACAAAGCCACAAGTTTTGAATTACTACTTTAACGTCATTATTGACACCCAAAATTGAGTTATCTTTTATAGAGATTTTGTTAATGAAATTTTAACTAAGACAAAAGAAGATATTGATGACAGGCCAAACCAACTCCAATATGGTTAGGGTGTAAACGAGTCGAGTCGAGCCGAGTCCTGTCAAGCTCGAGCTCGACTCGCCAATTAAAACTCGAGCTCGAAACTCGACTCGAAACTCGACGAGCTTCCATTTTTAAGCTCGAACTCGACTCGATGAAAGCTCGAAACTCTACTCGATACTCGGCTCGGCTCGAAAAATTCATATGTCTTTTAAAGTGCATTTTTTTGTTGTGAATATGTATATGGAAAAGGGTAAAAGGTAATTATGTATATGGAAAAAAGGGTAAAATGGTAATTAAATAAGAGCTCGATAAGGCTCGCGAGCCTAACGAGCTGTGTATTTTGGAACTCGAACTCGACTCGAAACCCTACTCGAGTAGCTTGAGCTCGAGCTCAACTCGGTTCACAACGAGTCGATTTCGAGTATTTTTCGAGTTGGTCTCGAGTAACTCACGAGCTGTCTCGACTTGATTACACCCCTAAATATGGTTCATGGGTGTTTAGGATTGCGATTTGAAAACTCATATATTCTTTTTCATTTTGAAAACATAAATAATCTAAAATGAAAGTTTGATAAAAAAAAATTGAAAAATCAATTACTTGAGTTTTGATACATCCAAAACGAAGTTTTGGAAAAATATATGGATAGGTGCTTAGTTCGTTTTGAAAAATTGATTATTTGCATTTTACTAATTAAATAAATAAATAATTAGATTTTCTAAACGCTAAAGCCTAAAAGAAATGATTATCTGATTATTGCGATTTGAAACAACATAATCAAATTTAAATACTATTTTTTAAAATTATATTTTTGTACTGCCGTAGATTTTTAATAAGCAAACTCAAACTCCCTAATTATGTTCTAAATTAGGGATGGGATAAAATGAAGTCTTAAAGAGATGCAAGGATTAATTTGTCTGAATGTAATTATATGTAGTAAAAAGAAATTACTTCGCATCAAAAAATAGAAAATTTTAAATGCATTCAAGAAATTAAAAATAAAATTTACAATATTACTCTTGGCAGGGCTATGTAAACTTCTTCCCTACCCAAGGTCTTGTGGCCTATTGGTATTAGAGATTGTTATAAGGTGTTGCTCATTACCAAAGGTCATGAGTTCAAGTCCCGTCGTAGAAAAAAAATATAGATTAAGTGCCGTTAAAAAATATGTAAACGTATTGATCCTGTGTGCACAATTATGACACCAATAAGGAATGTCCGGATTATCCAGGGTATTGATTAATGCATAGTATACACACATAAGCACGAAATCATTTGATAATTAAGTTTTAATATTACGGGTTACTTAGGTGCTGTTTGTTTTTTCAGAGCAAAAAGATCTGTTGTCTGTGGACCACATCTGCCAGCTGCTGCAGCTTCTGAGCTGGACCAAAGGTCTGCAGTCTGCAAGAAACTGTTATTTGTTTTTTAATATCTGCAGACTGCTTAAATAAACTGAAATATTAATTAAGATAATAATATTATACATTAATATAATAATAATAGTATTAATTAATATATTAATAATATTAGTTAATATATTAATATTATATTATATTTATATATAATAGTAATATAAATAATTTAAATATAATAATAGATAATTTAAATTTAATAATATATATAATTTAAATTTAATCATATATATTATTATCTAATAATATAATAATATTAATTAATATATTAATATTATATATTAATATGATAATAATATTAATTAATATATAATAATATTAATTAATAAAATAATAATATTAATTAATATAATAATATTATATATTAACATAATAATAAATATATTAACAATATAAGGTCTGCGGGCTTCCGAAAAACAAACATTTGCGCAAGCCTTTTTCTGCGCGTGGTCTGCGTCGCGAAGACAAAAGACCTCAGGAAAACCTTTTGTCAAAAAACAAACAGCACCTTACTAATCACATATCTTCAAACAATTTTTCTTAATTTAAAAAATTGATTGTAATAATATCAATCAATCCTACCCTATATATGAGGCCTAAATTTGAAGAGGGTTTGACACCATGGCAATTCCAAACATTCCTATTCATCCATAATGCCACTTGGAATTCCCTGATTGGTCCACGTCATTTGCACTAATACAAACGAATCTGGTACAGCTTACGGTCTACATTCATACGCTCCATATACGGCAAACGAATCTGGTACGGCTTACGGTCTACATTCATATGCTCCATATACGGCTTCCTACATACAAGGAAACAAATAAATAACTATTTAAAAGATCCTACATACAAGGAAACAAATAAATATTTAAATACAGCTTCCTACATACAAGGAAACAAATAAATAACTATTCAGAAGTGATACACGACTCAATATAATTTCCATAAAACCGGCATTCTATGATTACGGCATAAAAAGCTGGATTGTGCAACGGAACCAGACTTCAGATATTACGGATTACGGCATAAAAAGCTGGATTCTTCATTTAATAAAATGCCCGTGTAACATTTCTTCATTTACCATTTTTTTGTACAAAATCATCATCACATCTATCGATTATTATGTCATTTAGAAATATATAAAGTTTTTGGACATTTTTCTACATACTAAAATTTACAGCATACCCGCCCATCGGACGGGTTTTGTAGCTAGTATAAGTATATAACGCCACTTACCACATAATTTATATTTTTTTAAATGGTGACTTGCCTGATCATTATATCATTTACTTCAAAAACTAAAATTATTTTTAACTTTTAGATATTAAATGGTACCGATATTACATCTCTCGTTGTCAAATAATTCAAAAGCGTATAACATTTCCGATTGTTTTACCCAAATACTGTAATATAGTACTCCGTATTATTAATGTATCAATTTGTTTTTTTATAGAAATATTTATTAATATAATTATTAAAACATTTGAAAAAGAAAAGAACAAAAGTAAGAAACAAAAAGGAAAAACAAAATATCAACAAAACATGTTCGGATCCACTATAACCGAGTCATTTGCATAAATGATGCAGTACCCTCTAAGATTGCACACTAATGTTGTTTTCCACCCTTTTGTAAAAATAATGCTAACCGGGTATGCCATACCCGGTTTGAACCATATGGCGACGACTTCGGTTTGCTTTTTTGACTGAAATGGAGGACCCCAATCCCCGTTTGACTCTGACACCGGGTACCTCATTCCCGGTTTGAAGTGCTATACCAGTATATAAACGAAGCCTTCCCGGAAGAAAATCACACCCCCTACAATCTTTTTCGATGAACTCATAATTTTAGTTAGTTTTTAGAGTTAATTACACAAATGGTCCTTTAAGATGATACCATATTGCAAGTGTGGTCCTAATCTTTTAATTTCGACAAGTGTAGTCCTTTATGTTTACCGATTTTGCACGTTTGGTCCTTTAGGCCAAACGGTGTTAAATGTTTCTGTTAAGTGACCTCATATGCAATGCGCATAAGGGTATTTTTGTCTTTTACAATTATTTTCTGTTTCTTGCTCCTCCATCTTCCTCACTCATCTTCATCTTCCTCACTCATTATTTCACAGCTCTGAAACGATAAACCCTAAAAAAACATATTTTTAGATGAGATTTCAGTTTCCATTCTACCGCTTCAAGCAATTGCTTACCTTTTCAAACCGGTTGCGATGCTCTACTAATGATTACACCGTTTCATCTTTAACCTATTCATATTTAACCACCCCCAATCTCTGGTCCACCGTTGTCTTCGTACAAGAATTCCATCGCCTTCTTCGTCCCTCCCGTTCCGTCTGTCATAGTTAGCAATTTCAATTAAGACGTTGCTGCACTCGACTTTAACGAACGTTGGTTTACCGAGGAATCACTTCTCTTCTCAGATGCAGTGTTGCTGATAATACGCCTAATTTAGTTAACAATTGCTTGTGTTTAAAGCCCTGTCAAGAGAAATTATTGTATAGGCATATCTGCGGAAGAAATTATGACTTCCGTGTCTATTTCCGAGATGTAAGCAAAAATATTTGGGGATTTAGGGTTTGTGAAAACAAAATGCTAATACGATTTCCGAGATGTAAGCAAAAACGCTATATTTGGGGATTTAGGGTTTGTTCGGCGGTGAAGATGAAGTGGAGGATGATAATGGCGGAGAAAATGTATTTCCCGGAATCGTTGAAGTCGTTTTTGAGTAGAAAATGTACCAAAACCGTTCAACAATTTAAAAATTGATGGCAGTAGTTGTGTCGGTTGAATCGCTCGATCTTCTCATCCACCGTCGACATAGTTTCCGGCGAATCAGATATGAATTTCGTGTAATCAAGCACCCGTTTTCTGATCTCTTTCGAGTAAATCGGGAGGATATCAATGCATTTATCATTGGCGGAAACAAAAGAGGCAGATGTGGCAGTGAATGCTTCATGTTCCAGACGTTTGGCGACGGACGTGGCTTCTCCGATCGGTAAGAATTTTCATGCCTCAGTTTGGGGTTTATGATTTTTCAAGCCTGATCTTGTCAAATCGTGACAGGGTCTTCGATTAAGCCTTTTGGTCGTTTTCCAGGCATGTTAAATTTTTCAGGCATGATGATCTTCCATGGAAAAAGATGATTTATGGAAGATTTTTAATTTATCGTAATCTGGTTTTATGGAACTTGAATTTGGATTTTAGAGTTTGATGACAGGGAAGAGTTATGTGAAGAAGATGAAGTGTGTATGTTTAAATGGGTGTGTACCTAATGCATGGATAAGTGTATATATATTTTGTTTTTATTCTTTTGTAAAAAATAAATGAGAAAAGACGAAAATACCCTCATGTTCATTGTACATGAGATCACTTAACAGAGAAATTTAACACCGTTTGGCCTAAAGGACCAAACGTGCAAAAGCAGTAAACATAAAGGACTACATTTGTCGAAATTAAAAGATTAGGACAACACTTGCAATGTGGTATCATCTTAAAGGACCATTTGTGTACTTAACTCTAGTTTTTAATTATAAAAATTTATATATTTGACACAAAAAAATTGTAGGGGGTGTGATTTAATTGTGATCCGAATGCTTCCTTTATATACTGGTATTGCACTTCAAACCGGGAATGGGGTACCCGGTGTCAGAGTCAAACCGGGATTGGGATCCCCCTTTTCAGTCAAAAAAGCAAACCGGGATTGGGGCCCCCCATTTCAGTCAAAAAAACAAACCGGGATTGGGGTCCCCCATTTCAGTCAAAAAAGCTGCTGCAGTACTTCTTCGCCTAGGACACGTGTCGCCATATGGTTCAAACCGGGTATGGCATACCCGGTTAGCATTCTTTTTGCAAAAGGGTGAAAAACAGCATTAGTTGTGCAATCTTAGAAGGTACTGCATCATTTATGCAAATGACTCGACTATAACCTAACTAGTTATTAGAGCACTGTCAATAGTTGGTCTTTCTTTGCTCTTCATTTCTTTCCCAAATTAAGGGTATGTTTGGATAAGCTTTTCAAGAGTAACTTATTGACTTCATAAGAAGCTAAGATTAAGAATTAAGGAGTTCCTTATTTCTTGATTTTGACTTCTTAAAAAACCAATAAATCAATAAATACCTTTAGAAAGCATTCTCAAACATGTCTTAACATTGTTGGCATTAGCTCTTCATCGTGCTCTTCTTCGGACCTGTATATTCTTTATAAAATTTGTATTTTGTTAAAATGATGAAAGAAGTAAATAAATTGAAACGAGTATATCAACTTAAACATATTGATTTGTTGTTGACATGAAAAACCCAAAAAATAAAACAAAAAGAATTGTTTTTGGAAGAATTTAAACTTTAATAATACCCGTATTTGGCATTAGTAAAGTCATATTTTCGAAGTAATTGTTTCCTATAAACACTCGACATTAATATTTCTTCAAAAATCAATATCAAATACATACTCCCTCCGTCTCACAAAAAACTTCTCATTTGATTTTTGCACATGTTTTTAGGTAATAGTTAGTGGTGGGGTAATTGATAATACTTTTGATTAAAATATAAGGTTAGATTGGAGAGAGAAAGATAGTTAGTGGATATTAGTGGTGGTGTTTTTAATAATAATAGTTTTTTATTGGGTGGAGCCCACCAAATATGAGAAATGAGAAGTTTTTTATGGGACAAAAGTTTAGAGTGAAATAAGAAGTTTTTTGTGGGACGGAGGGATGAGGGAGTATAACATAACATGACTCTTTTGCTTTATTTCCTTTTGAATTCCGCCATTTTTGTTAGAGTATTGTGCAGTATTGTTTTCGCAAGCTGAAAAGCGGATCTTGTTCCTGCTCCAGCTCAGATTCCTTTATCTTCGTCCTCAAAAAACTCCAGTATTTATAACCGCAATTGAGTTCAATTTAATCACCGGTAAACATCACCAGGTATATCATTAACTCAACTCCAATTAATCGCTCACATTATCATGCTTATGATTATTTGGTGCTTTTTCCTGTTTCGATTGGCGTAATTCAATTGTTTTATGCATAATTGAAGTCTCAATCTGTTTGATTTTGTGTTCCTTCACTGTTCGTTGTTGATTTTGACGAGTTTGATTTGTTTAGTGAATAATGAGTTAATGACGTTGAGTACTTCGCTGGCTGTTGAAAAGTAAAATAAGATCTATATTTTAGGAAATTGTCAACTATGATTTTATATTTGGTATTATCAACGCTTGCTATATTTGGTGCTTTTAGTTGGAAATTTTGTTTCCTATTTCTGAATTTCATCAGGAATCATCCAGCATTGGAAAATTATGATATCGCTTGAAATATCCTTCAGTCGTAACATGATTTACATGCTTTAATCGTGATTTTTAGCTCTTTAAAATCTATCATGATATTTTGATCTACTTTTTTGGCTCTCTTTCATCGCATGTATGTTTCTCTTTCTTCTTCCTTGATTTACACTCGAATTTACTGCCAAGTCTCCCTGAATTCTGTTCATATCTGATCACTTTCGCAGGTGTATTGATGGTTGTTTGCTTTGAAAATACTAAAACACCAGAAAAGAAATGAAAGAGAGATCAGCTGGTTTAATCATTGGGATCTCAATTGGAGTTGTAATCGGAGTGATTGTAGCCTTAACTGGGCTACTTTGTTATAGGTATCACAGAAAAAAACCTCAAATAGGTAATAGCAGTTCAAGGAGAGCAGCAAAAATCCCAATTCGTGCAAATGGGGTTGATACTTGTACAATTTTATCGGATTCATCAATGGGCACAGAATCTTCTAGAACATCTGTTCAAAATGGTATGCCATTATGGTTTGGTGGACTGAAAAAGGGTCATGTGGTTGCTGCTTCTGGAATTCTCGAGTATTCCTACAAGTAAGTTGAATTAAGTTCCTGTTATTCTTTAAGTTTCTTTTTCATCTCAATTTTTCTAACCGTTATATTTTCTTTTCTTTTTTTGGATTAAACAGAGATCTACAGAAAGCAACCTACAATTTCACCTCGTTAATAGGCCAAGGGGCATTTGGTCCTGTTTACAAAGCTCAAATGACAGCTGGCGAAGCAGTTGCTGTTAAAGTTCTTGCAACTGATTCCAAACAAGGCGAGAAAGAATTCCAAACAGAGATAATAATGAAGCATACATAGATACATTTGATTAGACTATATATTTGAGATTGATTAGTTTTAGTCAATTAACATTTTATCACTTTAATTTCAAACCAGATTTTTCAATTCCTGTATATATATTCTTTAACAGGTTATGTTATTGGGAAGATTGCATCACAGAAACCTTGTGAATTTAGTAGGATATTGTGCAGAAAAAGGACAACATATGCTCATATATGTCTACATGAGCAAAGGCAGTTTAGCATCTCATTTGTACAGTACGTCTAAATGTTCATCCAACTTTATCATAATTAAAAAAACAAGAATGCCCCATATAAATCCGATTAACGCTTAATAATCCTCTTAATTTTTTCTTACAATAATGGTGTTAAATTTAGGTGAAAATCATGAATTGCTAAGCTGGGATGTCAGAGTTCAAGTAGCTCTGGATGTAGCTAGGGGATTGGAATATCTTCATGATGGAGTAAGCTCTAATTTATTTATTTAGTTTTTAATTTTCATTTATATGTATTTTCATTTTGTTTGCAAGTATATAAAATGTTCTATTTTATATGTTAAATAATCCAATTTATTGGTCTTTTAACTGCAGGCTGTTCCTCCAGTGATACACCGGGATATCAAATCTTCTAATATCTTATTGGATCATGCAATGGGAGCTAGGGTTTGTTTTCTGCTGTTAATTACCTTTAACTACCTTTAAATATTTATTTAATTACAATTATATTGTGTCCAACACAACAGGTGGCTGATTTTGGTCTTTCAAGAGAGGATATGATTAACAGAAATGCATCTAATATACAAGGAACTTTTGGATATCTTGATCCTGAATATATTTCAACAAGAACTTTCACCAAAAAAAGTGATGTTTATAGTTTTGGAGTTTTGTTATTCGAGCTTATTGCTGGAAGAAATCCTCAACAAGGTCTCATGGAGTATGTTGAGCTTGTAAGATCTCTCATCTCTCTCTCTCTCTATATATATATATACATATAGACACACACACACAAAGCTAGTTCTTTTTTGTTAATTTCTTATTGGTAGTTGAATCGGTTCTATCATGTAAGTAGTAGTTGTTAAATCACAGTTATTGGTAGTTGGTATCCATGAAACATTCTGATATAGCTCCTCTGTCCCAATTAAATGAGACCTTATGTAATAGGTTTCGTCCGGAATTACATGACAGTATTTTGATATTCCCAATTTATAAGCAATGTTTTGATCATATTTTTCGTCATTTATTTTGCATTTAATATAAAGTCAACTACCCTTTTAATGTCGCATGATATAAATCTATTTTATTTATTTAACATATAATTTAATGATGTATATAAATAGGCAGCAATGAACACGGAAGCAAAAAACGGGTGGGAGGAAATAGTGGATTCGCGTCTGGAAGGAAACTTTAACGAGCAAGAATTAAACGATGTAGCAACTTTAGCATATAAATGCATAAATCGTTCCCCAAGAAAAAGACCTTCAATGAGAGACATTGTACAAACATTATCCCGTATAAGACACAACAACAACAACAAAAAACATCATAGGCGCGATTCTTCGTCTGTTGCTGCTGATGAAGTTTCTTTGAATGTAGATCAATTAGGTCGCAAAAGTCCCATGAATAGTGAACATACGAGGTTTGAGTCTTTTGATAGTGCTGCTGATTCGTGTGAAGTTTGATATGAGTTTTGTTTTTGGTTTGTTGGTTTGGTGTTGATTTGTAATATATTTGGTGGTTTATTGTATATAGATTTAGGTTTTGGTGTGATGTGAAATTGAGTGAGGAAATTAGATTTTAACCTGACTCGGTACATTTTGCCTTTGTAAAATCTCTTGTTTAATCTCCTAATACATAACTCGAAAACACAACATTAGAGTTGTATAATGTATACTCGACTATTTATAACATTTTAATCTTTTTTCTAGTAAAAAAACCCATAGATTATATTATATAAATGTTATAAGTTTTTTTAGCAGCAAACATTTATACATATATCACAAAAAAATAGCAAGTAAGTAGAGATAAATAGAAGAACTTCAAATTTGATAGTTGATTAAAAAAGTGGGGGGAAAGCGATGACAAGTAATCCCTTCTACACATGCAAAATTCAACCCAAACATCTTTTAGCCTGTTGCGCTCAATCCCCTAAATTTGCCACACGTAATAAAAAGAAAGTGTACATCATTTTCACTTTGTACATCACCTTTCTTTCCCTTTTTCTTTTGTAGTTTACAAATGACCTAAAATAACATTTTTTATTGAGATAAATATTCATCTACTCACGTTTTTTCTCATTAATAGATTTTTAATAAAATAATGTGTGTACCAGTAGCGAAACGTGAGTGAGTAAATGTACGGGTTGGGCCTTTGAGCCCATTCAAATGTATCCTGGCCCAATCGTCTCACATATGATATGAAGCTTTATCCTCTGCTTGTATCATCATCTAATCTAGTTATCCTCATGCTCTGTAATCTGGTGTGAAGCAGATCGTTTGATATAAAAAATGGCGGCCATTGCTGCTCTCCAGACCTCATTTACCGCTCTTTCTCTCTCATCCATATCTTTTCTCGGTCAACGCTTAGCTCCGTCTCCCTCACTACCTCCGGTACACCTTCTTCTCCTCAATTCTACTTTCTCTGCGAATTTGTTGCACCTATTGCTCTCTACCTCTTATAAATTTCAGATTATAGAATTCTATAATATGTTTCTTAGTTTATTTTTGTACCATTCTCTTTTTTTAGGGCACTTTACCCTTTGTTTTTAATCTGATGAATTTGATAGAGAATTGTTTGTGAAATTGTGTTCGTGAAGTTTTTTGATGATATAGAATTAAAGAACAACAATTTTGGTGCTACATTTGTGAAATGAAATTTGTTATAGACTAGTAAAATAAATTCAATTGGTAAAAACTAAAAAGGACCGTTGATATGTTTTCATGGTTAGTTTAGGTTTTTGATATACGCATGTAGTCCTGTACGTAATAGAACTCAGACTTTTGATTAAAACTGGAGCTTTAGTCACAAACACAAGTGATGTGAAAGAATTTGGGGAAAATTAAATTCTGGGATTGTGATCGAATTGAAGCTTGTTTACTTTTATATACTGATAATTAGAGGCGGCTAAATGTCAAAAGTCAAAACAGATTTGGGTCAACACAGATCATGTACAAAATTCAGGTCAAACAGTTCAGATCAGAATGGGTTCAAATTAACTGGCATGTTAAAATATTACTTTAAATCGTCCAGAAATGGACTTTGGTCAATTTCTTGTTTATAGATATCCGTTAGCAATGTGTAACAAAACTGAAATTACAAACGCTGTAATTTTGTTATAATAAAACATAATCAATGGTTAATTACTGATTAGTCCATGAATAAATTCTAGTTGCAGGTCAATGCGACAAAAACAAAATGTCCTCCTATCAAAGCGAAGGTTAGTATTATCCTTCCATTACTTTTTGTTCTTGCAACTCTAATGTTGACTTTTTATCAAATTTGACTTTTGCAGCTAAAAAGGTGGGAGCGTATAAAATGCAAACCAAACAGTCTTCCAATTGTGCACAAGATGCACGTGAAGCTTGGGGACACAGTTAAAGTGATTGCGGGACGTGATAAAGGCAAAATCGGTGAAATAACCAAGATTGTTAAGCATAACAGCACTATTGTGGTTAAGGAAATTAATTTGAAGACCAAACATGTCAAGAACAAAGAGGAAGGTGAATCGGGCCAGATAATCAAGGTTTTGTTTTTTTAAAAAATAATTAGTAAAACATGAAATGTAGTTACGATAATCATATCTCCATTTTTGTTTATGTTTGATGGACAGATAGAAGCACCAATTCATAGCTCAAATGTGATGTTGTACTCAAAAGAACAAAATGTTGCAAGTCGGGTTGGTCATAAAACCCTAGAAGACGGTAAACGGGTACGGTATTTGTTAAAAACTGGTGAAATAATCGACAGTGTAGAAAACTGGAAGAAGGTGATCAAGGAAAGAGAGAAGAAAACAGAAGAACTTGCTGTTGCATCATAATTCTATAAAATGATCATACTGTAATTGCAAAGTATGATTATTTCTTATTAATGGACTTGTTGTTTGTAGTTTGTGATGTAATGCTATTTTGGCCTATTTGTGATTCTTGTATTCAAGAGTAAATTATTTTGATCCTCATATGTATGTGATGACTTTATGTTTGTAGTTTGTGTGTTACGCAAATATTATGATAAGAACTTGGTTCTTATCTAGAGAATAACACCAGCAGAATCAATAGAATAGTAACAATTCTTTCAATTTGAGAAGAAGGGATCTCCAAGAGATAAATTCTCAATTCATTTCATTCATAAAAGATATCTTTTCTTACAAGACAAAGGGGTATAAATACTACTAAGGCAAGGGAGGGAGTAGGCTGCCAGCTCATAGGCAAGGACACTGCCTCTCCCACTATCTGGCATTTGATAGTGCTCCCACTAAAATGACTACTAGGAATATTCTTACTTAGACATAAATGAAAATAACAATAAGTAAACAATAATTAACTAATAGCATAATACTTTAATTAGCTGCTTGTTCCTGCCATGGATGGTTCTTATCAATACCGGCGTCCCAAACTTTCACCTTGTCCTCAAGGTGGAAATCGAGAAATTGCATGTTTGGTTTCGTTGGTCTCGTCTGTTTTCTTCCCAAACTCATTACCCTCGTCGTCCTCAATCAAGATTACGTTGATCTGGACTTTGCACCGATGATTTTTATGCCATTTTTCATCACATTTGTAGCACAAGCCCCGCGAACGTTTTTCATGGATTTGAGCCTCGGTTAAGGGGCGATCCTCTCCCATATTCCGTCTGAAGTAAGTGTCCGATCGAGGTATGGTTGCGTTAGGGATAGACGGCACAGAAATTCCCGTTGCTTGGAAGTCGGACTGATAATTAGTTTGTGGATTCGGAAAAGCAAACCCACTGGACTCGAGGGCCTTGTTTTTCTCCTCGATCTGCTGGGCCAACTCCATTGCTCGGCCCAAATCGTTGGGAGCCCACATCCGGATCTCATTTTTAATGTTGGGCTGAAGCCCTTTGATGAAGCAGGCTAGGGCAACCCTATCAGATACCCCTTCGAGTGGGGCCGCCAATTCCACAAACTTCCGTACGTACTCGTCGACGGTGCCGGTTTGATCCAGGGAGGACCATTGTTCGTAAAGATCACCACCGTGAATTGACCGGAACTTCTTTAGGAACAGACTTTTCATTTCTTCCCAAGTGGCTATCGGTTGTTGTCGATTCGACCACCTGAACCACGACAAGGCGTCGCCGTTCAAACTCAGAACTGCAGCTTCAATTTTCTCTTCATTTATGAGTTGATAGATTGCAAAGTATCTCTCAGCCTGCAAAATCCAGCCATCTGGATCGCTGCCATCGAAGGAAGGCATATCAATTTTTCTGGTTCGATATTCAAACCTTCCTCTCCCTTGTTCTCTACCGTGAAATCCATGTTCTCTTTCACGTTGATTGAGGTCGAAGGACCCAAATACGAACTCCGGTGGAGGTTGGTGGAAGTTGCTTTGGCTGGGATTCCCGGAATTGACAATCGGTGGTGGCATTGTACCTTTGTTTCGAGCACCGGAGTCACCAAGCGGTGTGAGTAAGCCGGAATGAGGTGTCTCTGTTCCTCCCTTTCCTTGCGATTTTCCGGCCATGTTCATCTCCAACAGCTTGTTCATTGCTGAAGATAGTTCTTCCATTTTGAGCTTCACATACCCCAGTTCAGTACCCTGATTCTGCATCTGGGTTCCCAATTCTTGAACTTGACCTTGGAGATGACCCATATTTTCTTCCAGAGAATCAATCCTTTTGGTAGCAGCTGCATCTTTGTTTGTTGCTCCCATGGTGTGCTCTGATACCAATTGATAAGAACTTGGTTCTTATCTAGAGAATAACACCAGCAGAATCAATAGAACAGTAACAATTCCTTCAATTCGAGAAGAAGGGATCTCCAAGAGATAAATTCTCAATTCATTTCATTCATAAAAGATACATTTTCTTACAAGACAAAGGGGTATAAATACTACTAAGGCAAGGGAGGGAGTAGGCTGCCAGCGCATAGGCAAGGACACTGCCTCTCCCACTATCTGGCATTTGATAGTGCTCCCACTAAAATGACTACTAGGAATATTCTTACTTAGACATAAATGAAAATAACAATAAGTAAATAATAATTAACTAATAGCATAATACTTTAATTAGCTGTTTGTTCCTACCATGAATGGTTCTTATCATATTATTATATTACTCTATATACTTGCTATTAACATTTTGCAACTTTTATGAACAGTAATTTTGTATCTTGTAGTGAAACCTTTGTAATTATATACAAAAACAACATGATGAATAACAAAAAAGTTATACTGGCAGAGTGGCAAACGTGTTCCTAGTGCAACTTTTTATTCAACTTACAAATATGATCATCTTTGTGAGTTTCTCTTAAATAAATAGCAAAAATAGCAAATAATATTATTGATGGTAAAACTCATATATAGTGTAGCTGGATTCAAAACAAAGTCAACAAGAATGACTTTTACATGACAAGAATGGTTAACGGGCCTTGCGAGTGGTCGATGATTAATATAGAAATTAATTTCTGTTTTTCTTTGGTTCGATTGTTGTCTTGGTCTAAGCCCAAGTTTGTTGGTTGTTTAACTTTGATTTGGAAAGTTTTGGTTTGAGTTTAGTGTAGGAGATAATGAGATATGCTCCTTGCAAATATAATTATGATTTTTTCATTTCTTGAGCTTGTATTGTCTTAATATTTTGATTGGTTGAATTTTATAAAATTGTAAAAAGTGTAGCTAGACGGACATATGTCTCCTAATTTTACCAACATAGTATGCATAACAAGAGACAATTTATACACTATCAAGTATGTAATAAGTGACCCCTATATACTAATATCCTATTAATAACGTTATAATAGACAACACAAGTTTTTAACTTAATATACATGCGGCTAGTGTATGCTGAAAGACAATCTTTATCATGTTATTAGCTAAGGTATCTAAGCTATTAAGATAAATGTTGATTATTTAATTATAATTATTTATGTATCTTATTATCTTTATTAATCTTGAAACTTATATTATTTTATTGATCAGCACCACCATCACTACTCACTACCATCACCCACCATCAACAACCACCACAATCACTACCATCGTCACCCACCATCATCACTACTGCCACCACTACAATCATTATCGTCATCGTAAAATATAGTTACACAATATATACTCCCACGTTGCGTGAGTACGATGCTAGTATTTACATAATCAACCTTCTATGTTTTCTAGAAACGTAACTTTATTGATCACAAAAAGGTAACTTTCTTGACCACAAAAAGACAATGAACACAACAACCCTCTAAACTTTTACTTAGAGCACGAGAAGCTGTGAGGTGTTAAACCCACAATAATTTTTTTTTTATTTTTATTTTTTTTTTTTTTGGAAACGGCAAATAGATTAATAACCAACCTTAGCAAGGAGCTAAGAAAAGGAACAAAATACAAAGTTTAAGACAAAGACATAAAAGGAGAAATACATCACTCAACCCAATTACAAGGGCTTTTACACCTATGTTTCAACCACATATAAGACATTGAAATAATATCACCGGCAATCACCAAATGAGACTTGTGGGCATCATTAAATATCACATCATTCATTGCCTTCCATATGCACCAAATGAGACATTGAATTATCATGGTTTTAATGCATACCACGAATATATCTTTTAACATGGTTTTAATGCATACCACGAATATATCATCTTTATTATAACATTCATTTAAAGCATTTAATATCTTTTTCAGACCCACAAAAATACCTCAAAGCAGTCACAATCAGAGCTGTTTCTGGGCACAGGCGACAAGTGGCCGCCCAGGACCCACAAAATATAGGGTTCACTTTCAAAAAAATCAACTCATGTATACATGTAAAACTCATTTGAATCAAAGTAAGTCCAATAAAATATTGAAAATAGACGGACTACATGGCTCAATCTGAACATTTAACTTAGGAACTAGAGTGGTACTTTTAATTTGGCGGAATACAGGGTACCAAACACCCATTGGCGAGGCAATGATTTTCTCAAACTAAAATTATAAAAACACAATTATTATAATTTTTTAAACTGTGCAATTACAATATAAAATATCAAAATTAAATGAAACCAATTAATCTAGATCAATTGGCCACTAAGGGTTATCTTGGAAAGTTTGCCTTCAAGAGGTAGTTGGGTTCAAGATTTGTTGGGGTATTCTTTAGGAGAAAAAAGGTGGTAGAGTTTATTCCCCAAAAAAGGAGATATGTTCGAGGAATGTATACTGCCCGCTTGGATGTCACTGCATATGTCGAACCACTAACTTACTAACTTTCCATTCAAAAAAAAAAATTCAAACTAAAAGAACTTATACATATATTTAAGGGGCGTTTAGCAGGACGTAATCTTTCGTAGGGGCGAGTTTAGTCTATAACTCGCAAGTTCACATTATAATTTAATATTTCTAGACCTTAAAACTATCGAAATATGTTGATCTTACATTTTATAAAAATTTTATTTGATCACTGCGCCCTACTTCTATAGCAACAATTAAGATATTGAATTTGAATCGAAATAATATACTTCCTCCGTATCAAACCGTATCAAAATAAGTGAATCACTCTCTTTTTTGGAGTGTATCAAAATAAGTGAATCACTTTAATAATTTATCTTATTTGATAAGTTTTTTATTTAAAATTACCCATTTACCCTTACTTTATACCTTTTTAAACATCATTAAAGGTGTGACACCCCATCTATTTTTGTCATCTTCCTATAAAAGTAACAAAATAATAAGAAGTGTGGGCCCCCATTCATTCGAATTACCCATTTTAATTTTACTTATCTCTTATTACCTTATTTTGCCTCAAAAAACGTGAAAGACAAAATGATTCACAAATTTTTTATCAAAACCCTAAATTAATACTCAACAAAACAATAAAAACCGGCATTTCTTTTTATCAAAAAGCGATGCAGGCGGACAAATAAAATCCATACCACGTGGTAGCAGTCACGTGACAAGTTAGAAAAAGGTCACGGTCAATACGAGGAAATAAAAAATAGCGTTGAAATACACCCATCCGTTGGATTCTAAACCCCTCCCCATCAATGGCCCAACAAAACCCAGATCATCGTCGCAGCGACGGTTATGGCGGCGGCCGGACTTATTGTGTGACCGGAGCATCAGGTTACATCGGCTCATGGCTCGTTAAGTCTCTTCTCGGAAAGGGCCACACCGTTCGTGCAACCATCCGGAATCCTGGTTCGTATTAAATTAATTTCTTACAAAACTAATTACTGTTTCAGATTAATGATCTCAGATTTTATAATCCATCAGCTAATTGTGATCATCTGTTGACACTATGGCGAGCGGGTGATCGATTAAAATTATTTAAAGCCGATTTGCATGAAGAAGGTAGCTTCGATGATGCCGTAAAAGGTTGTCATGGTGTCTTTCATGTTGCTGCTTCTATGGAATCCATCAATATTCAACCTACTGATGATGGTTAGTTCAAATATTTTTTTGAATTAATTATGATCCTCGACTCAGTTATTATGATTTTGTTAATGATGTTATAGACAAGTATGTTCGATCTAATGTTATTGATCCTTCGATCAATGGAGCTTTGAACATTTTGAAATCTTGCTTGAGGTCAAAATCGGTAAAACGAATTGTTTTTATATCTTCAATTAGCACATTGACTGCTCGGGACGGTAACGGAGAATTGTTGCCGGTGGTGGATGAATCTTGCCGGACACCGATTAATGTTGTTTGGAACAAAAAATCAAGTGGTTGGGTAAATCGATTATCTTTGACTTCCGCATATGAATATTTGATACTTTACCGATCTGTTAGTCGATCTGACACTAAATTAAATTTAAAATGATTATCAAATAAATATGTTCGTATATTATCTGGTACTTTCTTATACTTCCTCCGATTCAAAATAAGTGATATACTTTTCTTTTTGGGGTGATTTAAAATAAGTGATACACTTTGAAAAGTTTCCTTATTTGGCATAAAAAATGGGACCCACACCCACTAACTATGTACTTTAACAAAGTGAAATTACACATTTACCCTTACTTTGTACTTTTAAACATCATTAACCTTACTTTATTCAAAAGGTGTGGGATCCATTCTCCACTAACCATCCAATTAATCTTATTTAACCATCATTATAATCTTTTGCCTCAAAAACCGTGAAACCCCAAGTGTATCACTTATTTTGAATCGGAGGAAGTATAATCTGTAAACTTCTAGAAACATGTTATGTAGGTCACTCTAGCGACCACTAGCTACAAGATCTTTCTTTCATCACTATACATTTACATTGACTTGTCTAATAAGTTTGGGTGATTGATTATGTTGGGTTTTCTATGCATCTAGCTACAATTTGTTTAAGGCGGAAATCAAAAACAACTTGGTAGAACATTGACCCGATTAAAACTATTTGGACCGTTAGGTTTACAATTCAAACGCAACTATATATTTAATAACTAATTAAATATATAAATTCAAAACTTACATTGTTACGGTTTGGCGAGGATGACAAACCTTGTGATCTCGTTCTTGCCAGATTCACACTATGCCTAGGATTCAAGAAAGAATCCCTCTATCGTATAACACCCAAGGGTTATCACGAACAGGACAATATACCACAACGTAGTATAAAGCACCTTGAGAAAACGAGTACCGAAAACTAAACCGAAAACTATTTCGGTTCCGACAGCGGCGGCGCACGGCGGTCCGACGGTGGCAGGCGGCGGCGGCTTCGGTCGACGGTGGTGGTGCTCGGCCGAGAGCTTGAGGAGGCAAGGGATCAAGTGTTTGATGTGTATTAGGTTAATACCCTTGACCTCCTATTTATAATGCACTAACCCTAATTAGAGTCAAACTCTAATTAGGTCAAAGCCCGTTGCCACCAAGCCCGTCCGAACCCTATGCCAAAGCCCGACACATTTAATTAGTTAATAACCCATTAACTAACTAAACCCGTTTAAGCCCGATAGACTATTTAATTAAACAATTAATTAAACACTACGTATTTCTCGTGTTCGTTGATTCCTCGAGGGCAACCCGAATAGGACTCTAAAATACCCGAACCGTAATACCGGTTTATTTGATGTGTTGGACACCAATTCCAACAGTCTCCCACTTGGACATCTCATCAACTATAAACGGTACGCGTTCGTGTATCCTTTAGAGTGTGCATAGCATGTGCAGCTGCTGAACTCTGAACTATCAGAAACAGTCCTATGATAAGTGATCATATGTCCTTCGTTGCACGATATCATGTAACTAGTGACATGGACATCTCAATCACTCTAGTTACGATTATGTTTCCTGATTCGAGATTTATGATGACGTTTTGACTACATAATTGAACTTTCAATTTAGCCATGACCTGCGCAGGTACTTTAGTGTCACATCAAATCAACAGGGGGCCCATAGATATCTCCTCTATCACTTTGATCAGAGGGAACGAATAAACCTTAACTACATCACCTTCCTTCATAGTCATTACATGACGCATGGAACTAATCTGTATAGCTACCAGTTACGAATAGCGTTGGAGTTAGACTAATGCATCACGAAATCGTATTAGGGAACGATGCATCTTGGTTTGAAGATTCATACGATATTATCGCCTCACAATTACCCATGATGAAGTCCATGGGGTAATTCTCTAAGCGTGGGTTAGTCCAACATTTAAACACACCTTTTAAATGCTCATGAGAGTAGCAGCAATCTCCATGCAATGTTCATACCTTTGAACAATCTACTAACTCTCCCATGACATCTTAATTCAGTTCTCATTCCCATGAGAACGACTGACTGTGGACGTTTAAGTAATCTCTTAGATTACTTTGGAATAGGTTCTAAACATGCAAAAGGTTGAAATGGAATAATTAAATACTATATGAATGATAGAACACTTGCAAATTATTTAATCTCCATAAATAAATCATCAATTCATAAAATTTAATTTTCACTACAAATTTCAAATGAATAACACTTTAAGATAAGTCACTATGAAATCTAATTCCTATCGTCCTCGCATGAGTATCATGCTTGGCACGACTTAGTGCTTTAGTGAAAGGATCAGTCGGGTTGTCATCCGACGATACTCTAGTCACTATGATGTCGCCTTCCTTAACACGCTTTCTAACATAGTGATACTTTCTGAGTATATGCCTGGTTCGACAATGATCTTTGGATTCTTTAGTCAAAGCGACTGCACCTTCATTGTCACAAAAGATTTTCAATGGGTCCTTGATGCTTGTTACGACACCAAGATCACCAATGAAATTATTTAACCATGTGGCCTCTTTTGCTGCCTCACTGGCAGCAATATACTCAGATTCACATGTAGAGTCAGCGACTGCCTTCTGCTTGGAACTCTTCCAAGTGACAGCTCCTCCATTTAACAAGAACACCCACCCCGATTGTGAGCACGAGTCATCTCTATCCGTTTGGAAACTCGCGTCACAATAACCTTCCACAACAAGTTCGTCTTTCCCACCATACTCTAAGAACATATCCTTTGTTCTCCTTAGGTACTTGAGAATCGTTTTCACCGCAGTCCAATGATCGCTGCCAGGGTTGTCCTGGAATCGACTCACCATGCTCAAAGCATATGAGACATCCGGACGAGTACATATCATGGCATACATGATCGATCCAATCGCCGAGGCGTAGGGGACTCGACTCATCTTCTCCAGTTCTTGCTCAGTACTGGGACATTGACTCTTAGACAACGTTATGCCATGATTCATGGGTAGAAACCCTTTCTTGGAATCAACCATACTATAACGCTTTAGTATTTTATCCAAGTATGTACTCTGGCTTAATCATATTAGACGTCTTTCTCTATCTCTGTATATCTTTATACCGAGTATGTACGCTGCATCTCCTAGGTCCTTCATTGCGAAACATTTTCCCAACCAAGACTTCACATCTTGCAGTGTAGGAATATGATTTCCAATAAGGAGTATGTCATCAACATACAGTACTAGAATGACTACAACGCTCCCACTAGCTTTAATGTAAACGCATGACTCATCTTCACTTCTAGAGAAACCAAACTCCTTGACTTTCTCATGGAAGCAAAGATTCCAGCTACAAGAGGCTTGTTTCAATCCATAGATTGATTTCTCAAGCTTGCACACTCTATCAGGATATTTCTTATTGATAAAACCTTCTGGATGTGCCATATAGACATCCTCAGTAAGTCTTCCGTTAAGGAAGGCGGTTTTAACATCCATCTGCCAAATTTCATAGTCATGAAATGCAGCTATGGCAAGTAATATTCTGATAGACTTTATCTTGGCTACTGGTGAAAAGGTTTCATCATAATCAATCCCATGAGTTTGAGTATAACCTTTTGCAACCAACCTAGCCTTATAGGTGTGCACATTCCTATCCATGTCTATCTTCTTCTTGAAGATCCACTTACATCCAACAGTTTTAATGCCGGGAGAAGTCTCAATCAAGTTTCATACTCGATTGTCATACATGGACTGAATCTCACTCTCCATAGCCACTTTCCACTTTTCGGCCTCAGGGCCTTCCATAGCTTCCTTATAACTCGATGGCTCATCGTCATCAACTGATAAACTATTACCAGTAGATGCATCGCCTTCAGCAATATGGTAATCATAATAATCACCAAAATGCTCAGGAGGGCGAACAGTTCTAGAGGATCTACGTGGAACGGTAGGAGTTACATCATTTTCTTCAACAGGAATCTCATCCTCTGGTTGAGTGCTAGTGTCAACTATAGGTTCCACTACATCTTCATTGTTTGACTCTTGACACTTTTCAAGATCAATTTTGCTCCCACTGTCTTCTTTGGATAATAGCTCTCTCTCAAGGAAGAATCCTCTTCGAGATACGAACACTTTGTTCTCTTTCGGATTATAAAACCGATATCCAAAAGACTCTCGTGGGTAGCCAATGAAGTAGCACTTCTCTGATTTGTTATCTAGCTTGTCGTGAGATTCATGTCTTACATAAACTTCACAATCCCAGATTTTCAAATGTTTGAGGGAGGGAGGATTCCCTGTCCACATTTCAGACGGAGTTTTGGCAACCTTCTTAGTTGGTACAAGGTTCACGATATGTGCTGCAGTCTCTAAGGCATATCCCCAGAAACTCACTGGAAGTGTTGATCGACTCATCATTGATCGTACCATGTCTAACAAGGTTCGATTTCTCCTTTCCGACACTCCATTGAGTTGTGGAGTTCGTGGAGGAGAGAGTTGAGATACTATTCCACAACTCTTTAGATAGTCGATAAACTCTTGACTAAGATACTCTCCGCCCCTGTCAGAGCGGAGCATCTTAATCTTCTTGCCCAGTTGATTCTCTACTTCCTTCTGATATTCTTTCAACGTTTCAAAAGTATCAGACTTATGTTTAATCAAATAAACATAACCATATCTACTGAAATCATCAGTAAATGTGACGAAGTATCGTTCACCATGTCTAGTGTTAGATTTGAACGGTCCACACACATCGGTATGTATGAGGTCCAATAAATCTTTGCCTCTTTCACACGATCCTGTGAATGGCGCTTTTGTCATCTTGCCAAGTAAACAAGACTCACATACATCATCAGATTTTAAGTCAAATGATTCTAACACTCCATCCTTTTGGAGTTTAGCTATGCGTTTCTTGTTTATATGTCCTAAGCGACAGTGCCACAGACATGACTTATCCAATACACCTTTGGATGAATCAACATTCAATATTAGATTTCTTTTGTTTACGCAACCAACATTTTCATATATACAATTACAAGGAATAGCTTTAAAGTAAAACACATTATTTTTATAAATCAAAATGAAACCATTCTCATTGTCAAAAACAAAATTAAAACCATCCTTAAACAATGCGTAAAATGAAATAATGTTGCGTGCCATGCAAGGCGAAAAACAAACATCTAATAAAAGTAAAGAACATCCACTACTAAGCATGAGCTCATAATCTCCTATCTTGGTGACAGCAGCCGAGACTCTGTTTCCCATGATCAGATTAAGCTCTCCATTCTTCAACTTCCTACCATTCTTAAGTCCCTGCATATCAGTGCAAATGTGAGTACCACACCCTGTATCTAGAACCCAAGAATTAGACATAGAAGTATTGTGGAGTTCAATCATAAACGTACCTAGGACTCCATACTGTTGGATCCTATGATTCCTCAAATCATCAAGGTACTTTGGACAATTTCTCTTCCAGTGACCCACCTCATTGCAATGGAAGCATATGCAGTCTTTGGGTGCTAGTGAAGAGGTTCTCTTCTTCTTAGGCTTTCGTTTGGTATTACCCACTTTAGCCTTTCTTTTCCTCTTAGGCCGAGAAGGTTCACCCTCTTCAGCACCATTATACTCAATGCTCAAGACTTGAGTTCCAAAATCACGGTCGCAAGTAGTTAACAAGTCTTCTTCAACAACTTTTAATTCCTTGAGCAACTCTATGATTGTGGTCTCTCTTTTATTCTTGTCGTAATCTGATACGAACGAAGAATATTCGGGAGTCAGCTTGTGTAAGATCATATCTATAGCTAACTCTTTAGAGATAGGCAAACCCAGACTTTCTGAGTTGTTTATGTATCCTCTCATCTTTTCGATGAAGCTACATACAGATTCTCCATCTTGCATTTTGCATTTCTTGATGAGTTTCATGTTTTCATGAGCAGCACGTGAATTACCCAGATAGTCCACATAGTCAAAGTCTCCAATGCTATTTCGAGATGAAACCTTATTGAGAGACAACTTTGGTCGATGTGGCAGTGCGAGCACAATCGGAAGTGGAGGTGGTTGTGGAAGTGGGACATTGTTGTTATTGTTATTGTTGTTGGCAGACATCTACAAAAGAAACAATTTCTTTGTCAGTGTATTCATTAATAATCCTTATAATAATTTTCCCACTCTTTATTCATAACGCTAGGATACAACCACTAGTTATTTGATGTGAAGAGGGATGCCGTATTTCACACCGAATAATTTCGTGTTGTAGGCAAACTATTGTCAATTTCAATCTCATGAAATCCCTAGTTCTTTGAGATTCAGTCTCTTAGGAGAATGACATGTTAATCTCGAATCAATGCTCTTTCTAATCTATATGACAGGGATGCTGTGGATCATATATTAGAAGGTGAAACAACCATAAGACACCCACGTAGATTCCCGGCTCAAGTTCGCTTGGGTATCGCGAGAATCGTTTCACTCACAAAATAATCTCATAATTAACGTACCGGTTAACCACACGAGTTCCGTTAATCAGATTATAATGTGGGCGCGTGTCATCTTGTGGAGAGCACACGATGTTCACATTTATATTAAACGGGAAGGATTTGTTTAATTTTATGATTATACTTTTAATCTTGACATCATCCTATTATGTCCGTTCGGTAGCTCCATTCTAAGACAAGGGAAGCGGCGGGGAAGGTCAGCGCAAGGCGTGTTAAAAACGCGACCCCGTTCGAGATCATATCTCTCCTTTTCATCTTTTATATGCCTTAGACTATGGGTGAGCCTACTAATGACATAAGTGACGTTGTATTTAACTTTAGTTATAATATATATAAACTATTATATAATTATATCTATGTTAATTAAAACCTTTTAATCACATTTACTAAAGTTATATATAGTATAATTAATTTCATAAACGCGCGAGGACGCGACGTCTTAATTACTACTCCCTCCGTCCCACAAAAAACTTCCCATTTGAGATGGGCACAAGTTTTAAGGTGATAGTTAGTGGTGGGGTCATTGATAATAATTTTGATTAAAATATAAGATTGATTTGGAGAGAGAAAGAAAGTTAGTGGATAGTTAGTGGTGTGGTCCTTAGTAATAATAGTATTTTATTGAAATGAGAAGTTTTTTGTGGGACAAAAATTTAGGGTGAAATGGGAAGTTTTTTGTGGGACGGAGGGAGTATTATAACTATATCTAATATAATATTTAATAAACTTTTATTACATAATATTATATATATAAGGGAGGAATATCAAATCATATTTGATATATATAGGAATTTCGGAATTAATATATATATATATATTCTAAATTAAACTTTTAATTAATATATAATATATAATTAATTGCTTTTAATATTTATGCCTTTATTTCTATTATAAACAATTATAAGCAAATAAGATAATTAATAAAATAATTCGAAAATCCAATCCCTCTTATTTATTTAAAATTTTCCGAAAAATACTTAATAAATATATATATATATACCGAAAAATTTCGGATATATATATATCCATATTTATCAAATTTTTTAAATTTTAAATCATATCCTTTTTAAAAACCCTTTTAAATTTTCGGATATATCACATATCCATGATTTGAATTTTCTCCTTATTTAAACTCCTTTAAATAAGTAAACAAGATTTATTTACCCAAATCTTTTATTTATGTATATATATTTTCGAAAAATATATATATACCATAATAAAAGATTTCTACTTCCAAATTTGTTTAAATCCCTTTTAAATAAAATCTATATAATAAATATATAATTCGAAAATTATATATAAATTATATATTTTAATTTAAAACTTATTTAAATAATTTGAAGATTTTGATAAAATCTTATTTTCTAAAATTCTAGATAATTCCAAATCTTTTGAAATTATCCTAATTTAATATTTAATAAAAAAACGTTTTTAATTATTAAAATATTAATTTCCGAATTTTCGGAAATTATTTAAAACAATTTTAAATTTCCGAAAAATATAAAAAAACTTTTTATGGATTTCGAATTTTCGTCTAGCACAATTAGACTTGTAAACCAATGGCGCTCTGATACCACTGTTGGGTTTTCTATGCATCTAGCTACAATTTGTTTAAGGCGGAAATCAAAAACAACTTGGTAGAACATTGACCCGATTAAAACTATTTGGACCGTTAGGTTTACAATTCTAACGCAACTAGATATTTAATAACTAATTAAATATATAAATTCAAAACTTACATTGTTACGGTTTGGCGAGGATGACAAACCTTGTGATCTCGTTCTTGCCAGATTCACACTATGCCTAGGATTCAAGAAAGAATCCCTCTATCGTATCACACCCAAGGGTTATCACGAACAGGACAATATACCACAACGTAGTATAAGCACCTTGAGAAAACGAGTACCAAAAACTAAACCGAAAACTATTTCAGTTCAGGCAGCGGCGACGCACGGCGGTGGCAGCGGCGGTCCGACGGTGGCAGGCGGCGGCGGCGGCTTCGGTCGACGGTGGTGGTGCTCGGCCGAAAGCTTGAGGAGGCAAGGGATCAAGTGTTTGATGTGTATTAGGTTAATACCCTTGACCTCCTATTTATAATGCACTAACCCTAATTAGAGTCAAACTCTAATTAGGTCAAAGCCCGTTGCCACCAAGCCCGTCCGAACCCTATGCCAAAGCCCGACACATTTAATTAGTTAATAACCCATTAATTAATTAAACCCGTTTAAGCCCGATAGACTATTTAATTAAACAATTAATTAAACACTACGTATTTCTCGTGTTCGTTGATTCCTCGAGGGCAACCCGAATAGGACTCTAAAATACCCGAATCATAATGCCGGTTTATTTGATGTGTTGGACATCAATTCCAACAGATTCCTACTAAGTTTTTTAATTATTTGATCCATATGTTGAAATCATATTAGAAAAAAAATATTTAGTGACTTCCATACATGAATTATTTTAATAATAGAAAAAATAAAGTAAAAAAATTTATAGGAAGCAGAACAATTTTTAATAGGTTTTTCTAAAGTTTAGTGACCTTCTGAGTTTATAGTAGGTGAACTAATACAGTCAATTAACCTAAATTAAAAATGTTCCAAACACTCAACACCATCATAAGACATTATTACCAAGTTGGAGGAGTAGTGCAAAAAAAAAACATACCATTTTTAGTACAACTAATCATATGATGTTTATTTAAAAATGTTTAATTTCATATAGTAGTAATAGTAATAAACTTTCAAAAATGTTCTATTTAAAATTGCATAATTATTTAGGCTAGCTAGGTGCATTGAACTGAATCCAACTTTTTGTGTATTAACGTACTTTTAAACGGTTTATTGTTAATAAATCTTCACTTTTTGCTGTTGCATCTTGCATGCATTGAAGACCTCTTCATCAAGTAGAATATAATTTTTTAAACTTTTGTAAGACTTTTTGCTGAAATGATTCACAGGTTATATGAAGTAGTCAAGTACATACAATAGCAAGAACTGAGATTACAATATTACATACAATAAGAACGTGCAGTAATACATTTTATACACTTAACATTTTAATACGCAGATCAAAACAATCAAAATGGTTTAGTTTATTATCAAATTAAGACTATCCAATATTCGAAAGCCGGGTATTCGAAAAAATATCCGATATCCGCGTATCAAAAAATCCGGATATTAGAATTTTGGATACCGGATCCGATTAGCGTTTTCAAAACCGAAATCTAACATATCCGAAAAATATTTAAATAATTTGTTTTTCAGATAACGGATATATGCATTTTCGAATATACGAAAATTCTAATATCCAGTTTTGAACACGTAACGAGTTACAAAACTCACATCAAAACACCACTGAAGTCTTTAACTCTTTCCTAAACTGGGTACAACCATTTATGCAGGTTTATGTACTTTCCAAACGTTTAACCGAAGATGCTGCCTTCCAATTTGCAAAGGAAAACGGTATACATCTTGTATCTATCATCACACCAACTGTTACAGGCCCTTTTCTTACTTCCATGGTCCCCTTGAGCATTCGGGTTCTCCTCTCGCCACTAACAGGTTGTTAACAGTTGTACCTTGTGCATCGATGATTGTACATGGTTCTGGAGTTCTAACTTGTTGATTTCACAGGTGACCCCGAACTTTTGGGTATATTATCGACTGTGAATTCAAGAATGGGTTCGATTGCTTTGGTTCATACGGAAGATATATGCAATGCCCACTTGTACCTTATGGAGCATGATCATGCACAAGGGAGATATATTTGCTGCACAAATAGTTGTACAATGTCTCAATTGGTTCATTATCTTGCGAAAGTATATCCTTTCCCTAATTCACAAAGGTAAAAAAAACTTAACTATTATAGGGTTGTTACTTGTAGAAAAAACATTTTTTTTCAAAAAAGTTTTGGACACGTTACATTTGGAAACGTTATATTCGAACACGTTATCAAAACATTCAGTAGTTTTCTAGAGGTAAAACCATATCTCATTTTCAGAAAAATGGAGATGGGAATTTAAGATAAAAAAATCTACAATTCTTATGTTGATCCATTTTTTAAGGGTTTTGATAATAACAACTTTTAAGGTTATCAATAAAAAAAGAATATTTATTTTGAAACATAATAATTAATTAAATTATAACCTATTAATTTATTTTATCTTCATTTAGTCAAAACTTCTTCTATTGTTTTAGGAAATTTTTATCACTAATGCAACTAATTCAATAAAAGTTACTTTTCTGAACAGAATATTCTTTTCTTATAGTCAAAACTCATCATGTAAAGCGAACTCAAAACCACCTTATTTTGCATTGTGTTTTTTGACCAACTTGACTGGCTATTTTACAAGTTTTAATTCTGAAATTACCCTTTCAGTCTCTGCCACGTGATTGAGACTTAACCCACAATTTTGAAAAGTCTTGAACACGTGTCAACAGTTAGAGGGTTATTTCGAAAGAAATATGAAGGAAAAAAATAGGATCATCTTGGTGCAAAACCCCTGTTATCTTGGTGATTAGAATGCAACCTCTTTTTAAAGGGTATCTAAAGATTTGACCTTTTTTAGAGGGTATAGAAAGATTTGACTTTTTGTTTAGAGGGTATAAAAAGATTTGACCTTTTTTCTAAGACTATAAAAGATTTGAATTTTATCATTGACTGCAGATTTTTAGCGGCAGAAATGGGATCAGTCTCTACCGAGATATCTTCAAAGAAGTTGAAAGATTTGGGTTTTAGGTACAAGTATGGATTGCAGGAAATTATTCATCAAACAGTTGACTGTTGCATTGACTATGGCTTCCTACCTCCAATCAAAACAAATAAAAAGTAACCACATTAGTGTACAAGAGTACAAGTTCTGATTCAGTGAGTACAACATGTCGACAGTATTTCAGCTAAGAAAATACAAGACATACCCTATAATCATAAAAATGAAGAGTCTACATCAAAAAGTAAATGCCAACTGCCATTATCACCAAATCTTTTAGTAATGTGATATTGTCTAGATATCTTTAAACTCTTTTTATTCATTAAAAATGTGTTGTATTACTTCATTTCACAATAAGCTAATGGGTATACAAAAGTAGACATAGTTATGGTTTTGCATGTACCACAGAGGCACAGAGCATTTGAAACCATGCAATGATGTTTAAAATTAACCATATTGGTGCTTTAATCAGTTGTACCTTAAGCTTTATGTATTGTTTTCTTGACATGAAACCCAATTTTCTTTTGGTACAAAGTATCAAACTTGGAAATCTTGTGGAAAAAAGATAGGATTCCTAACCTCATTATTGTTCCTTAGAGGCAACAAAATGGACAAAAAACAAAATATTACTGAGCAAAGATTGTATATTTGGTAACATGTACGTTTGTTTGTAGTCTAGGACTTTTTGCCCTCTTTCGGGTATAATACATGTAAATGAATTTATTTGAAATTTAAGCTAATATACAACTGATGTACAAATCACATGTTGGTGTGCTTAGATTCTTTTAGGTCAAATCATTAGTCAAATGAGATCCGTTTATGAACGATTGGTTCACTACTAGTGGAAAATAATGTCCGTTAGTAGTAATGAACGATGGGTTTTGTAGTATTTGATTTGTATAGATCCGCCTATGAATGATGAGTACCCTACTTATTTTTTAAATGCATTTACATCATATTTGTCCATAACAAGATTTTGAACAAATAATCTATAGTGGAGTCCACTACTATAGTGGCAAATAATTAGGGGTGTTCGTTTGGATAATTTGGATTTATCCGAACCAAATAGGTGAATCCAAATGGATTTTGGATTTTAAATGTTCAAACCGAACCGTCCAAACTAATTTAAATCCAAACCGATCCGAACCAAATTACAATTTGGATGGTTTGGATTTGTCCGAACCAAACCATTTTTTTTTCTTAACATAACTACTTTATACAATTTCAAAACGATAAACTACTTTATACATAAAAACAAGTCTAATTCATAGCTTGTCGAATCGTCGTAGCTTGATACGAGTGGGCTGTGGGCGATTCACGTATCAAATGGGAAGGGACGAATTGGGATTAAAGTAAGAACTGATAGGGTTAAGATTGTGTTTGGAAACTGGACAGTCGATGAGATCACGGGTCATGTATTAAGTTTTTCGGAATTGGATTTAGAATTGGCCAATTAAGAAGTTAATTGCTTTAGAATTATTTTGGGTCACATGATATTTCGTTAATTTCAATAGTCCCTATATTTGGTTTTCTAGAAATATGATAGAATTGTTTTATATACTTATATTTTATATATTTATATTTTATATAAATATTACTATTTGGATTTTTTGGATAATCCGGATTTTACAATGAAAACCAAATCCAATCTAAAAACCAAACTTTTAATTTGGATCAAGTCCAAACCGATCTGAAAAACCAAAAAATCAATCCAAATGATCCAATCCAAATTGTCCATTTGGACAATCCGGATTTATCCGAATAGTGAACACCCATACAAATAATGTTCATACAATAGTTTTGAATGATCGGTTCGCTACTGAACAAGACATTACTGAATAAATGTTGTATACAGTAGTTATGAATGATTGGTTCACTTCTGAGCAAAGGTCGTATATTTGGTACATGTACCTTTGTTTGTAGTCTAGGACTTTTTGCCCTCTTTCGGGTATAAAACATTTAAAATGTATTGGAAGCTAAGCTATATAATACGTATACAAATTCCAAGGCGATATGTACAAATTACATGTTGGTGTTTTAGATTCTTTTAGGTCAAATCATTAGTTGAATGTGATCAGTATAGATCCGTTTATGATCGATTGGTTCATACTAGTGGCAAATAAAGTTCATATAGTAGTTATAAATGATTGGTTCTATAGTGTGTGATTTTTATAGATCCGTGTATGAATGATTGGTTCATTACTATAATGGCAGATAATATTGTAGATTATTTTTATACAAACATTATTTGCCACTGTAACAAAGAATAACAACTCTGTATAACATTCTAGACTAGCCTTTCCTTGTATTTTACAAAGAGAGTGTTTTATGTATTGTTGCACCTTACGAATAAGAGAAACTAATAAGCAAAACCGGATTTGTACACAATCATAAAAGAACCCAAATTCAAAATGTCTTTATGAATGCATCTGAATTCATAAAGAAAACCCAATGGGAACTTATACAAACTAACCCAAATGATCAAAATTCTATCTAAAGAAACCCTTAGCAAGAACTTTGTACCAACAAAGTTACAAACCATTCAATATGTCACATCTCTAGAGTTTACAAATGACCACAAAACAAGGTAGAAGAGCTTTAGGGCTAAGTAAATAAAGATCTTCAATATTCAAATGAAGCCCGACTTTTCCAGCCAACGAGTCAAAGCCCAATTGGCCCTTTATCTCTTGAATGTTCTCTAGTGGTCGATGCACTCTCCCTGCAATCACTCTACACACCATCAATGCCTTTCGTGTATCGGGCCCGTTTTCGGTCACTTCTATGGATTCAAAAGCCCGAGCACTAGTTGAAGTTGTGAAAACACCAACACCATTCTTGAGCTCCCGATTGGTTGAAAACCCGTTTCTTATAATCCGACAAACACAACATTTATCAGAAATACATAAGCTAGATTCACCATTGACACCAAGTGAACAAGCAATTGTGGTACCATAAAACCTTAAAAGTTCATTCCCATCGGCTATACAACGAGGGTGTTTTTTAGGTAGTTTGCTAGCTTTGGTTTTAACTAATTCTCTGTATTCTTCGAATCGGGCTAGTGTTTTTGGCATATTGTGTATTTTTAAAACCTTCTCTATTCGACCCGAATTGGTCTCGGGCTTTAACCCACTTGGTCTACAGATTATTTCAACTATCTTTCTAGAAGAATCACCCTCCATAAGCTCAGTAACTAAAAAAAGAACAAGAATCTACATTAAAGTTTCATACTTTTCAAGAATTCTATCGAAATGAACACCATTTTCTGGAAAGAATCAAATGTGGGAACTAAAATAACATAAAAACTGAATCTTGGAACAATCTAGAGTCAAAGTTTCATACTTTTTGAATATTCATATTAAATATGAACACCAAATCTACAATTAAAGTTTCGTACTTTTTCAAGATTCATATAAAAATGAACACCATTTGCTAGAAGGAATCAAGAATTGGGACAACATAAACATTGAATCTTGAAAAAATCTACAATTAAAGTTTTATACCTTTTAGACGTTCATATAAAAATGAACTCCATTTTCAAAAAAGAAACAAGATATAACATCATAAAGATTGAATCTTGATAGATTGAATGAGGAATAATTTAATAGAAAAATTACCAGCATGCTTTGATAGATGATGGGCTTCAAGATTTTCCCACTTTCCAAACTGTTTGCCACACTTATGGCACGTGACTGTACCAGCAGCACCAGAAGACCCATGAGATTCTGTCTCTAAAGAAGCTCTACCTTTTTGTGGGATTCCATTCTTTCCACTAAAATGACCAGAATTCACAATTCCATTCCCATCTGATGACGAAAACAATGAATTTGAAGGAACTGTTCTTCTTGTAGTTGCAGTTGTCGGATGATTCTTGAAATTATGCATTGTTAAATGGCCATCACCGCCGGTGACGGCGCCGGTGCCGCCATTAAAGCCGGTGATTTTAAGCTCACACCTCGTATCACTTAAAATAACTTCATGTGCAATTGGGTTTATAAACTCACTACTTCCAATAGATCTAGGACTGCAATTAACTGGCTTTTCCGAGTGTCTTTTGCTACCGCCATGAATGACATCTTTAAGGTTTGCAATGGACCTTGAACAACCCGACCGGGGGGTTTTTCGGGTCAGGATAGTTGCCAAATGTTTCTTGGATTTCGGGTCATGGACTTCTGATGGCTCCGATTTACAGTGAAGAGATTTCTTCAAAGAAAACCAAACTGTTGGCATATCTCGAATATTCTTCTTCTTGATTTCCCCCTTTTATCAGCTTTTTAAAAGTGAAAACCTTTTGTACCCATTTCCAAAAAGCTGAAAACTTTGATTAAAAATGGAGAAAATTATAAAATTGAGGGGTTTGAAGTGGAAGGAGGTGAAGCTCAGTGCCATTAATAAATGACAAACAATCGAGTTCAAATGAAAATTAAAGATTTTCTGACAGCTAAAAAAATAAAATTAAAGAAAGGCATTCACGAGTTACCCTAGACTGGGCGTAATGGGTGACCAAACCCAGTTTGGTCACCCCTGCCACATCTGCGCCACATCAGCTTTCTCTCTCCTGATCAAACACACGATCAGACAGCGACCAAATGCCCGTAATGGGTGACCGTTCGGAAAAAAAAATTTTTAATTTAAATTTCATTAATAATTAAAACATTACATTAAAAATAATTTAAAACATTACATTAAACATAATTAAAAAAAACATTAAAAAAACTACTGGTGGGGTCGTTCGCACCGTCACGTCGGATTTTCAGCGAAGTAGGCTGCCACGAGACGGTCATTCGCACCGCCACGGTCCCTATTCACGTATCTTCTAGGAGTTCTAGGGATATTAGAACTAGAACCTTCAAGAAACGCGACTGCCGTTTGTAAAAAACCAAGATGTATAACCATGTCCTCTTCCTCGTCGCCAAAAATGAAATTAGCGACATTCATTTCATCGTCGGAACTCATTTTTAGTATAGTGTGTGTGATGTGTGTGATGTGAGTAAGTATGAATAAAAGAAATGAGAAGTGTGAAATTTTTTAGAAAAAGATTGGGTATTTATAAGGTAAAAAAATGGGTAAAAATTAGGTTGGAAGTGTGTGTTTTGGAGCCGTTGGAGTGGGCTGCCAACGGTCGACTAGTCGACCGTTGGGCTATGGCGACGCGTCGGCGAGCGGGGGTTGTAACGGGTGGGACCGTCGGGAACGGAGGAGGTGGCGGTCACGACCGCTGGTTTGGTCGAGCGTTACGGATGGTCTTATAAATCTAAAGGGGATTTCATATTTTGAAATAAATTAAAATAAAGTAAATTATAGAAATTATCTACTTTGTATATACTCCCTCCGTCCCACAAAAGACTTCTCATTTCCCATATTTGATGGGCTCCACACAATAAAAAACTATTATTACTAAAAACTCACCACTAAATATCCACTAACTATCTTTCTCTCTCCAATCCAACCTTATATTTTAATCAAAAGTATTATCAATGACCTCACCACCAATTATTACCTAAAAACTTGTGCAAAAGCCAAATGAGAAGTTTTTTTGGGACGGAGTGAGTAATATTTTATTTTTCAGATTTTATTATTAAAAAAAATCGGCTATAAAATATCCTTGTGGAGTTGTGGTTCTTATTTTAGTTTATTTTATCATTTTCAGCGTTAATTGATAAAAGAATTCTTAATTTTATTTTATCTGGTTTTCTAATTCCATTTTTCTTTTTCCTTTGCCATGCTTCTTCATCTCCTACTTTCTTTGGCTTAAAAAAAAGAAATTAAAAAATCAGATAATATAATAGGAAAAAAAAAATTTTAAAAAATAAATTTAAGGATAAAACCAAAAAAATAAAGGTTTATATAGAAAAATTCTACAATTTAATATCTAAATTATTTTGAAAATGCTTTCAAGAAATGGAATTTTTGTTACGGAGTAACATGGACGTGATGTGATGTACGTATATGTGAGATAAGGATGAAGGACCCAACTTGCATTTTCGCCTTTTGGTGTTTGGACTATTTATTTGATTAATCTTGCCATTAATTTTGTAAATAATTTCTATAAATGTAATAACATCTAATTACGGCTGCAAAACAAAGATACAGATGAGGCTAGGCCAATATTACACCAAAATTCCATGTTTAAATTAACCAATCACAAGCTCTCTTTGATGTCTCTAAGTATTTGCAGTTAAAGTTCCATGATGTATCACTTGATAATATTTAATTAGAAATACATATATGGTTTGTATAGTTGATTAAACCAATATAGTCAATAATACCAAAGTGTTTTTTGGGCTAGTGGTATGATGTTTGTCCTTATCTTTGTAGTCGGGGTTTTACTCCCGTAGATATTAGATGGTATTTACATATAGACTACGATTTGTAATCTTCTCCTATATATGAGTCTACATTTGATTAACCTTTGACAACTCATCAGTTTGGAGCTCTTTCATTAGTCGAATATGCCACGTGTAATTCACCCATTGGCCGCCCAGTCAATGCTCAACAAACTCTGGTCAAATTGTATCATAACTCCTGCATTTAATATATATACACGAAATTAAAGGAAATATTTACAAGATAACGGAATTACATTAATTTACACTTGATTCTTTCCGTTTTTATTATTCAATTAAATCACGGTATTTCACCTAAGTTAAGCGGAATTTCAGTAAATTCTACATTGATTAAATTAAAAGGACAAGATTTACTCAATTCTTTCCTTTGAAATCCATTTAAAACCACCAAATCAGTCATTGAATGTTTTTAAATAATGAACTTGATTTAATCTTTATCAATACACGTTTTTTTAGAAAAAATATCACGTAATCAATTCAGAATCATTTCAAAAACTTGATTAAAAACTGTGACTTTTGATTCCTGCAGTTATGAGTTGAACTAAATTTTCGGTAAAAGATTTTCAAAGTCATGTGGTTTCATTATTTTGAAAGTTTTGAATTTGAAAGATTCTTTCATTCAAAACTCATTCAATACCATGCAAAAATAGATTAAATACACCAAAATTAGATTGCCTTCAATCACATAGGAGAACATTAATTTATCAACCAAAATTCCGGAATTGTCTACTGATTTAAATATATTCCTTAAATCCCGTGATTATCATTATCTTTACCATATTTCGAATATATTCGATAACCATTTACCCTATTTATATATCTATTTTACATATGAACAACATACTTACAAAGCAAAAGCCGTAGCCAATTTTGTACAAACTTATCATTACAGCTATCGATTCTTATGTCATTTTTAGAATTATTAATATTTGTTGATATTTTTCTATAATATAAATCTTGAAGCATGTGCGCCCAGTCGGGCGGGCTATGAAGCTAGTTCAAAAGATATGGAAGGAAAGTTCTAAAATAAATCCTTAACTTGCCAGTTATAAAGTCAAAACGACTTGATGACTCCTTTATTTCATTTTTCAATATACGAAAACCTTTTGGAGGAATTGATGGAGGCAAAACTATCATAATCTGGAGATACATTTTAAAAATCTAAACAGGTACACAATCAACTAAATCTGGAGATCCATTTGTCTTAATATTAGTCCTCTAATCTCTAACATGTGTCATTTTCTTGAAAAGTCTTAAGATCTCTCATATTGATCTTGATTTCTTACTCCAGGCCTTTCCTATTACAACCAAAGGTAGATAGGACTGGTAATTTTCGGAAAGCAGTGTTATATTTTTCTCAACTGCTAAAGTTCTAACAATTAATGGTTTGAACAAAATTTAGAAATGTAATAAAGATATTGTATTATATATCTAAAATCATTCATACGGTGGAACATGATTCTTTAATGATATTTGGATATGTTGCTCATATTTCGAGATCATCAAAAAAGAGGACCCGAAGTCGCATTATTACAAAATCGTGTCTTTCTTTCAAATTTGCAAGAGATACGTATTCTCAGATCCAAATATTTGAGACTCGTATCAATACAAAAAAATAATAATAACTGGCATCAAGAATTTAATGAATCATTTAATTCCTAGGCCCACCAATTAGACATCTCAATTTTTCTAAGATCGATCTATAGTATATCTTAACCAAAGTCTTGCTTATTCGCATGCTCTGGCTTTTTAATTGTAATTAGCTTTTCAGGAAGTAACGAACTATTGTCTTTTTTGTGCAAGACTCAATTTAGGGTACTATGTATAAGATAACTCTTACTTCCTACAACTCAAAATAAGTGATACACTTTTTATATTTGGGTGTATCAAAATAAGTGATACACTTTAAAAACATACATAATTTATTAAAAAACTATGGGCCTCACATTCACTAACTATGTACTTTAGAAAAGTGAAATGACCTCTTTACCCTTACTTTTACTTTTAAACATCATCAACCTTACTTTATTCAAAAAGTGTGGGACCCATTTCCAACTAACCATTCAATTAATCTAAGAGCATCCCCAATTAGGGATGGCAATGGATCGGATGTGGACCGGATGATGCAATGTCCACATCCATATCCATTTAAATTTACGTCGTCCATATCCATATCCATTTAAAATCATTTCATCCATCCATATCCATATCCATCGGATTATAGCGGGTAATGGGTATCCGTTGGATGTCAAAAAAAATTATTTTCTAAAGAAAGTACGATAGTTTTATAAATAAATTTGCATTTTTTGTTGAATATGTTCATAGTTTCTTCCAAAACAATCCTACCCTATATATGAGGCCTAAATTTGAAGAGGGTTTGACATCATGGCAATTCCAAGCATTCCTATTCGTCCATAATGCCACTTGGAATTCCCTAATTGGTCCACGTCATTTGCACTAATACAAACGAATCTGGTACAGCTTACGGTCTACATTCATACGCTCCATATACGGCAAACGAATCTGGTACGGCTTACGGTCTACATTCATATGCTCCATATACGGCTTCCTACATGCAAGGAAACAAATAAATAACTATTTAAAAGATCCTACATACAAGGAAACAAATAAATATTTAAAAGATCAATCAGCGACTCAATCGTATTTATTCAGAAGTGATATACGACTCAATATAATTTCCATAAAACCGGCATTCTATGATTACGGCATAAAAAGCTGGATTGTGCAACGGAACCAGACTTCAGATATTACGGATTACGACATAAAAAGCTGGATTATTCATTTAATAAAATGCCCGTGTAACATTTCTTCATTTACCATTTTTTTGTACAAAATCATCATCACATCTATCGATTATTATGTCATTTAGAAATATATAAAGTTTTTTGACATTTTTCTACATACTAAAATTTACAGCATACCCGCCCATCGGGCGGGTTCTGTAGCTAGTATATATATAAACGAAAACATAATTACGAACATACATTTGATGCATCGAGGCATTGAACATAATTTGTAACTAATCCCCAAATACTGATAGATACAAACAAAAACATAACTTAATATATATAAAAGCCTAGAGGATGATTTGTAATGTTTACAAATTTAGTTATTTTCAATGTTATGTTTGTAACGACCCGAAATTTGTAAATAAATAAATTATATAAAAATATGATAAATAAGGATAAATCATTTAAAGAACGTAGGAATTGGTTTCGTGTCATTTGGACACCGTATGAGAAAGTTATGGACGAAACCGTGTCGAAGGAGACAAACAAAAGTGCAGCCCTGCACATTTTCGTGTCACGAAGATCTGGGTTCGTGGCACGAAGTGAGACAGAAACTTGTTTTCGTGATCCGCTGAACGCGAAGTTTCAGTTTCGTGCCACGAAGATAGCCCCGCCAAACCTCGTGCCACGAAGAATTTATTTCGTGCCACGAAGGTGCCTGAACAACATAAAAACGGGAAAAACTAGGGTTCTGCTCATTTTTCACCCCCATTCTTGTGCAGCCGATTTTTGAGAGCCTTTGGGTGATTTTGGGGTTCTAGAGCTCAAATCTTCATCAATCTTGTGGATCTTAACATCAATGGTAAGGATTCTTGATCCTTGATAGTTGGTAGTTAGTTTGTGAGATTTATTTGGGGGAAAATGGTGGTTTGGGTAACCTACCAAGTTATCTTTGGGGAAGATGACTAAGATGAGTGTAGAACACTCATTGTAAACTTGTAATCATTGTGTACAAGTTGGATTTGAGATTTGTTGATGGAAATCTTGAACTAGGGTTTGAGATTCCACCAAGTTGGATGAACTTGGTGGTTAAGAAGGTTATTTTGGTTTGATTAGTGACTAGTTATGGATAATAACTGGAGTATGTGGATATGTTGATGATAGGTCAAGAAGACCTAAGGATTGAAGGTGCTCCAATGGTGGGAAGCAAGGATTCGTGTTGATAAACACGATTTGGATTTAGCTTGGCTAAGATGAGTACATGAGACTTTTACTGGGTACATAGCAAATGATTTTGAAAACTATGATGTTTTATGAGTCTTTATTAATAAATACTTTTAATAAAGATATGATTGAAAAGAGATAAGAAAGTGTAAATAATAGACTATTTAAATATGTCTAGATGATTAATGATTTGAAAGAGATTATGTTAATGAAAAGTGATTAATAACTCTTTATAAATATGATGTATGATTAAGAGTAATGACTAAGAAAGCATGATATTTGCTTTATTAATAATATGTATTAATAAAGCTAATGACAATGATTTTTAAGTATCAAGTATTGATTAGTACATTATACTAATAAAAGTAGAGATTGATCTGCTAAAAGAATAAGTACAAAGTGACTAGTAATAGAGATGTATGCTAGTCAAGGAGAAGTTATAGTAACATGATTTTGGTAAATGATAAGTATGTTTTATTTAGTAAAGGACTTGGTAAAGTCAATATTGAAACTGAATAAGTAATGAGAATGATATGATAAACTAGAATAGATGTATTCTAATAAATGATAGATTTGATGAAAGGAGCTAATGCTCATATGTGATGAATGGAGCTGAGGCTCATAAGTGATGAATAAGATATCCGGAATAAGACCGCCCAGAAATGGGGGAGCATGAGACGTCTACTTGGGGTGGTACCTCCCTGCGCAAAGAGTAGAATGTCACAGTTTACGACACCCAGTGTTTGGTGAGCATGACGACCCGGGAACGGGGAGAGCTTATGAATCTCGGTAAGATGGGGGTTCCCAATTACCTTGATAGTTTACCTATGACGTCCCATATCGGGAGAGTTGGCTTCGGAGAGGTCCGTTGCATATGTGATAAAGAAAAGTGTGAGCTTGGAGATAGCTTACAATATGTGATTAAATGAGGAATAAGCTTGTGGTAAGCTTATTAGTTTATACGATTAAATAAGTAGAAGATGATATATGAGTTAATAAAGTTGATAAAGATAAGTATTTATATTGATATAAATATTATTTTATAAATCTTTTGAGAATGGGTCGAAAACCCATGTATCTCACGAGACTATTTTGTCTCACGTACTACTTTGTTTTTGGCTATGTACTCAGGTTCATGATCGAAGGATTAGAGGGTCGCGATAGAAGTGGCCTAGCGTTGTTTAGCTCGGGAGCTCGTAGGTAGATCCCGTTTATCCTATGGTTATGATATTATCTTTGTAACACCGTGTTTTATAACTCTGATAAACTTTTCAAAGGTTTTTGTTAAACCGTATTTTGGGATATCGGACTTTGTAATATTTTTATTTAAAAATATGATTTAAATGATGTTTTAAAAATTGAGGTGTTACAACTTGGTATCAGAGCTATAGTTTAAGTGAATTAGGTAGGTTTGACCTCCCTAATCTTAAGCTATGCTAGTAGGACCATATGTTTCCATAGGATGTCCATGATTAGTCTTTTGAGACCGTAAAGTATATAGTATTATAGGGTTGATCCCTAAGTCATGTTTTGATCTTTATGGGTTGTATTCGACTGTTAAGTAGAGTGTTCGATTATTGGTTGTTGGATATATTGGTATAACAAAAAGGTGAACACAAGAAGAGGATGAGCTCCTCTAAGTCAAGAAGAGAAATTATAATTGAGTTTCGTCATGTCGTGGTGATGATAGAGAGGGTTCTGGTTTAGACGTAACCCGACCCCGGTAATTTGAGAAATTATCCGGAATCTGTTTAATCTGATGAAAGATGTAGTGAATAAAGATGTGAGCCGGATCGTGGATGACTAGACGAATGAGGATAGGCGGGATGATTCTAACATCCGTAAGAAGAATAGGCCTTCGAGTAGCAAGGTTGGTGCTGAGAAGTCCTCAACGGAAGAGGGTAGGGAAGGATGTCCGTTCGAGACATACATGGCGTGTAAGCCCGATGCGTATTTGGGAAGTTCCGAGCCGAAAGTGACGATTCGGTGGATTCGTGAAATTGAGCAAGTGATGAAAGATAGTAAGAGAATAAAGAATGTTATGATGACTCTTGCATCCCAGTTGTTGAAGGCGAGACGTCGTTGTGAAAGAATGTGATGTACGAAAGTTTGGAAATAGAATATGGTACTAGATGTCGTGGAAGGAGTTCGCGAGTAGATTGATAGTTAAGTTTTGTCCCGAAAGAGTACTTGAAAGAATCTCTAAGAGAATTTATGGCTAGGAATGTGGAGAAAGTAATTCAACGAAAGATCCATGAAGCGTCATCAAATGGAGAAAAGAGGAAGATCGGTAGTAGCTTGGAGTCAACAAAGAAAGAAAGTTCATTCAAAGTTTGTGAAATCACAGTGGTGATGGAATGTGCAAAAGTGTGGCAATGATTATCAGATCAAATGTAGAGCGGGCATGTTGTTTGTTTATTTGCCTCTCGATTTGGTGCAAAAGTAAAATGGTGGCATCTCACGAGAGTAAGGATAAGTGATGTAGTATTATCATAGTGATAATGGTAAAGAAAAAAATGGTTAAAGATAAAGTGAGGTCTTAAAATTCGTAAATAGAAAATATGCGGAAAAAAGTAAGCATCGGGAACGCCGAATTTTAGTAATCGAAAATGGTTGAGTAAAAGTTGACAATTAGTCATGACAAAAGTTTGTATCATGGATGATGGATTCCATGCTAAGGGTAAAAATAATAATAATAATATAAATAATGGTAAAATGTCATTGAAATGATATGCTAAGTCAAGGGTAACAATTAATTATTTGAAAAAAAAAAGACATACAAAAAGTGTGATAGCTTATGTTTAGATTATGGATCGGAGTCAATTGGTTGACTCGAGTTGGCCGGGTGATTCGGTAAAAATGTGGATAATTGAATGTAATGGTGGTCACCCTTTCATAAATAACATCTCCAATGGTTAACCTTTCCAATAAGCTTTTTCTTTTACAAAATTTCTAATTTAGTTTTATCTATCTCAAATGTTTATAAATACCCCCTATATATAATTTGATACTTTTTTGACATTTTACTAAATATAATACTCCCTTCGTCCCACAAAAAACTTTACATTTCTCTTTCAAATTTTGTCCCATAAAAAAGTTTACATTTCTCAAATTTGGGAGGCCCACCTAATAAAATAATAATATTACCAATCATTCAACCAATAAAACACTTTCTCTCTCCAATTTACCCTTATATTTTAATCAAAAGTATTACAAATGGCCCACCACTAACTATCTCCTAAAATATTGTGCTCATGAGAAGTTTTTTGTGGGACGGAGAGAGTATTTTTTAAAATATTTCATACAAAAATATTGTAATAATTAGCATTAGATATTATACAATTTATATATTAACTAATAAAAATATAATAAAGAATTTATATATTATATATTTAAGGTTTAAAATGAAAAGTTATTAAACATAGAGGATTAAAAAAGACAAACATTGAAAGTAAGTTAAAAGCTTAGTAGAGAATAAGTCATTGTAATAAGTTTTTAGAAAAGCTAGTTATTCCAATGGTAAAAAGTCTTTTAAAGACTTATTGTAATAGTAAAAAGATTTTAAAAAAGCTACCATTGGAGATGCTCTAATAACCCTAATTATAAAATTTTGCCTCAAAAACCGTAAAAGCAATAATGTATCAGTTATTTTGAATCGGAGAAAGTATTAAATAATGAGGTTGTAGAGAGAAAATCGTTAAGTTTATTACAATGAATTAATGCATGTATTTTTAGAAATGATAAACAGCAATGACAACGTTCCATTTTTGTTTTACAATTAAGTATAGACAAACTCTGCTCCGGCCAATTTGTGACGTGTGAACAAGAAGCTATGTTTAAGTAGTAGTATTAACAAGAAGCGATTATTGTTTAATATTTAAAAAGGGTATTCCTAAGAGCTCTTTTTAAGAGCATCCTAATGGTTAACCTCACAAAGACTTATTTACTTTTGTCAAATCAATATTCTACTAACTAAAAGTCTTTTCATAAATAGTCTCTCCAATGGTTAACCTTTATAAAAGCTTTTTCTTTTACAATATTTCTAATTTACCTTTATCTATCTCAAATGTTTATAAATACCCCCTGTATATAATTTGACAATTTTTTGGAGATCTTACTAAATATAATATTTTTAAAATGTCTTATACAAAAATATTATAATAATTGGCATTAAATATTATATAATTTATTTATTAACTAATAAAAATATAATAAATAATTTATATATAACATATCTAAGGTTTAAAATAAAATGTTATTAAACATAGGGGACTAAAAAAGACAAATATTGAAAGATGGTTATAAGGTTAGTAGAGAATAAGTCTTTGCAATAAGCTTTTTAAAAAGCTTGGTAATCCAATGGTAAAAAGTCTTTCAAAGACTTATTGTAATAGTAATAAGCTTTAGAAAAAGCTACCATTAGAGATGATCTAATGACCTAATTATTTTCGTATCTATTTTGAACCTTCCACTAATTATTTGGTTAAAGTTTACACATGTAAAGATCAAATCTTAACCTCTAAAATATATTCCACAACTAGTGTTTTGTAAACAAGAAGCTATGATAGCTTGATAAGTAATCGTCGTGCAGTCATAAATGAATTCTAAAGTTAATACTTCCTCCGATTCAAAATAAGTGATACACTTTTTATATTTCGGTGTATCAAAATGCGTGATACACTTTAAAAACATATCTAATTTGATGGACCCCACATTCACTAATATGTACTTTAATAAAGTGAAATGACATCTTTACCCTTACTTTTACTTTTAAACATCATCAACCTTATTTTATTTAAAAATTGTGGGATTCATTTTCCACTAATCATCCAATTAATTTAATTTAACCCTCATTATAAAATTTTACCTCAAAAACCATAAAATCAACAATGTATCACTTATTTTAATCGGAGGAATTACAACTTAAACATATCTTCTTGTTCCGGCCCATTGTGAGCCCAAAATGGGCTAAAAATGTCATTGCAGTTCGAAGGGGTACCCAACGTCTATTTCACTAACTCCGGTCGGATCGCTAGATCTTATTCAATCTACGGCTATAAATCATGATCCGCGTTCTTTAATCTTATTGGTCAAAATCATAACAACCAACCCGCTATACATACAAAGGGGGACCGTTTCCTCGCACAACAAAGTAGAATTCCGATCACCTTTTCTTTTTCTCCGTAGATCCAACAACAACTTTCCGACGCCAAATCTCCGTCAACAATGGCTGGAAGAGGGAAATCCATAGGTTCTGGAGCGGCAAAGAAGGCTACATCCAGAAGCAGCAAAGCCGGCCTTCAATTTCCTGTCGGTCGTATCGCGCGTTTTCTAAAAGCCGGCAAATACGCCGAGCGTGTTGGTGCCGGTGCTCCTGTCTATCTCGCTGCTGTTTTAGAATACCTCGCCGCTGAGGTAGTTACGAAATTCATTGATCCTTTATAATTTTGCAAATTTGATCGTAATTGAATTTCTAGGGTTTTGTTTTTGTGCGAAATTGAAAATTGTGAATTTGATTATTCACAGGTTCTTGAATTGGCTGGAAATGCAGCAAGGGACAATAAGAAAACTAGAATTGTTCCAAGACACATCCAATTAGCGGTGAGGAACGACGAGGAATTGAGCAAACTTCTCGGTGACGTCACCATTGCTAATGGCGGTGTTATGCCTAACATCCATAACCTTTTGCTTCCTAAGAAGGTTGGTTCTTCGAAGCCGTCTGCAGATGATGACTGAGGCATTCTGGTTCGCTTACCGAATTGAAAATTCTTTTGTTACGTATTTGTTAGCCTATGAAATCAACTGTTCTTTTCGTTTCAATTTGTGTTAGAGATAGGGTTTCGATTAATTAGTGTGTATATCTTTCAATTTAGTGGGGATAATATAAGCTTTTTGATAATTAAAATGTATGGTGTTACCTTCTGAATGTTAGATTTACTCCAATTTTGCTGCTTGCAGATCCATTTGTGGATTCTTTTATTGGCTGGGATGTTTAAGCATGTCTTCACAAATTCATTAGAGTCGATTTACCTAAAACAATTTGTATTGTTTTAGAGTTCATGTTCAATGTGTCAAAATGTCAAATGATTGTGTTTTAAGTTTTAAAATGATACATTCAAAACTTCAAATGTGTTGAATGGTTTACAATTAATATATGTAAAACATTGTAGTCAAGGTATTCAAATTATTATGACATTTTAAATTGATTTGAACGCGTAAATTTTGATTATATTTTACTATTCGCTAATGATTTTCTTAAGCAGACAAGATAATACTTAACTATCCAATTTAATATGTTGTTAGCTCGACCTAATCACACAATTTGCTACTTCAAAAGCTTGCATTTGGTATTAAAATCACAGACATTCAATATTTGCAAAACTTCTTAAATTATAACCATGCATGAACGTATTATTTGTAATTTTGGTTAGATTTTACGTTTGTTCCTTATACAATGAACGATGGCTTATTAATATTTCTTACTCATATGTTTTATTTACTAACCTTTTCCCAATTTACATGTCCACTTTCAAATTACACATAATTTATTAAAAATGAAACTATTATTATTTTGATCTTTAAAAAACATTTTGAATTTTGATTGCTGTTTCAGGACACTTATTATGGGATAAAGCAAAATAAAAAAATGGATATTTAAATTGGGACGAATGGTGTATAGATCTTACATGACAGTAATAATCCAAAATCAGTTTTCCTATAACATAAAACGAATGCTAGATTAATTTGCAAATAAAAAAATCAGAAGAAAAAAAGCATGTATCAAACACTGAAAACTTATTATAAAATTCTCCAGATTCGATTAGTTTGACTGTAAAAAAAGCATGTATCAAACACTTGAATTTCATTGTAGATTGAACTCTGCAAATTGATGACACACTGTTTGAAATTTGAATATGCAGTTTCAAATTGATGAAATATTACATATTTAAGTGGAGGTGCAATTTCAAATTGATTATTATAAATTTAAGCGACTGCAATTAACAGAGAACAACCGATCGATAAAATTCATCATAATGATATCCGTTTCACTTATGCATAGATTTAGCAGTTTCGATGAGATGCAAAGTTAAACCATAATTACCCCAATTTATGATTCACAGTCGACAGCAAACAAAAACAAACACATATATCGATTGAAAACTCTATATTACTAGATCCATAATCCTAATCATCAGCTTTAGAAGAGACAACAGAAGCTTTCTTAGGAAGCAAATGAGCATGAATGTTAGGCATCACTCCACCATTAGCAATCGTAACCGCTCCAAGCAATTTGCTCAATTCTTCGTCATTTCTCACCGCCAACTGTATATGACGTGGCACAACTCGACTCTTCTTGTTGTCTCTGGCAGCATTACCGGCTAACTCCAATACTTCAGCAGCAAGGTACTCCATGACGGCGGCAAGATACACCGGAGCACCTCCACCAATTCGGTCGGAGTACTTTCCATTTTTGAGAAAACGAGGCCGACAGGGAACTGGAGGCCGGCTTTGCTGCTACGAGATGTTGCCTTCTTAGTTACAGCGGCAGATCCGATCGATTTTCCTCTTCCGGCCATCACCAAAGTATGTTGAATCTGAATGAAACTTTGAAATCTTCGTTTTGAATTTCATATTTGCGGGATTGGTGTTTTTATAGGGGTGGGTGGGTGGTGGTGAGTCTAGCCAATGAGAGCAGACTACGTGGATCGACTATGTAAACCGTTGGATTTTCTTCTTATAAAATGAACGGCAGATATCACGGTCATAAGTTCCTTTCATCTCATGACTCATCATTTTATTCCCGGTATTTTGGTTTGCACTTTATGCCTTCTCTTAACGGAAAAAATCTTTTATTTTTTTTAAGGAAAATGATAGGGTAGTGATCCATTTTTTGATACTAGGCTAAAACCCGCGCGATGCGGCAGGTACCCTGTCGCGATAGTGATGGTGGTGGAAGCAGATGCATAGTGATGGTTAATGGTATCCAATTCAAGAACACCCTCAAGGCCTCAACTATAATAGGCTAATAGCTAACAACTCTGATTGTCGGTTGTTTCAAAGCAAGATTTGATGAAGTAGGATTTTTAAATTTTCAGGATTTTAAAATAAAATAAAATTGTAAGGATTTTAAAAATAATCAAACAAAATTGTCAAATATACTTTTCATTTTTTGAAAATAAGTTGAAACAAACCTTATGTATGATACAACACTTATAAATACATCAGCTAGGGGATGTGCCGCACAATGGCCCAATTCATATGGAAAAAGGAACACTCTTATAAAATTGAGGGAGTCTATGTAATTAACCGAATTAACCAACTCAGGTGCCTATATTACTCAAACTGACGAAGTATCATCGACCTGTTGCTGACTTTGACTTAATAATTGTATCAAAATCTTTTGCACTATTGCACTAATATGGTCTCTGTTGTCTCCTCAAGCACTGCATTATAGCAACATAAAACATTAATAAAAATATGCATGTAACATAAAGAAAAATGATAATCAAATGAAAAACATGGATCGAAAAGGAATCATTTTTTGGACCCGTTCTCTTTATAAACAAACAACAGAAAAATAATATATTCCATTTCCCCCTTTCCAATCACATGTACCAAACATCCCTAAGATTAAAACACCAAGGGAAGGCAGTCAAATAAGGTCAAAAGCGAACATAAATCCAACTAAACAAAAAGTAAGACCTTTCCTGAAATTGAATAATCAAAATGAGAGTTTATCTTAGTTAACTGTAGATGTAATTGACCAAAATCCTCCACTTTGAGTAAGTCCCTTTTCTGACCAATCAGCCATCCAATTTAATCTTCCAATCACCTGTAAACAAAAATTGGCGACATTTGTTCATATTAAAGAAAAACCAGATTTAATTTTGGTTATTTGAGTTTGACATACAACTTCATGTTGCAACAGAATCTAGAGCAATCCCTTTTTTTTTTTCTCACATAAAAGGTACCTGTTCAATCAAACAAACTACTAAAACTTAACTTATCAACTCAAAACACAATTTATGATAATTATTCTGTTATATAACACTAAGGTAGGACACATGGATATTAAAGCCCCTAGTCCAACTTTTCTCAGAAAGAATAAATTAAATAAATAGTCATTGTTGATTGTATGAAATTATGAACCAGAGCAAAAAAGGCCATTCATGGTTTGTAACACCAATGCAAAAAAAAAAAGGCCATTAAGTTTTTAGGGACCATTAATGTTACAAGTTTCAAATTAAGGATTATACACGTAAATAAAAGAAGTCGAGGGACGAAACCCACAAAATCATACAAACTACAGGGACGCTTTACTGTGGGAAAAATAAGAAAACGAAGGCACAGAGTCTTAGTAGAATCGATTAACGGTTGTCATTCAGATATCAGTTTATCAGATAGAGTCCACGCATGGTTTGTTGAAGTCAATATAATGGCTGTTTATATATTAAAAAAAAATCCTTCTTAAATGGATGTTTATTATATAAAAAAGAAGATAATAGGTAAAATCTTCTCCAACTGTACCTTATTTGCGCCACCATAAATAGGCCCGTACAGTGCTCCAACTGCTCCATCAAGAGCTGTGTAAAATACCATAAAAAACCTATGAGTATCATATTCAGTGCCAATAAGTTTATTCTAAAGAAGAAAAAAAAAGTGAAATTCATACCGTAAGAAGAATATATTTATAGATTGTTCGAATTTAATGATCCAGGATATCAGACGGCTCACAATTCACTTGATCTTGAAGTTGTTACATATGCTAATGATGAAGCAACTATGCCTGCTTGCACTTATTTAGAACTCAATGCAAATAATAATAATAATAATAATAATAATAATAATAATAATAATAATAATAATAATAATAATAATAATAATAATAATAATAATAATAATAATAATAATAATAATAATAATAATAATAATAATAATAATAATAATAATAATAATAATAATAATAATAATAATAATAATAATAATAATAATAATAATAATAATAATAATAATAATAATAATAATAATAATAATAATAATAATAGTACTATAACGGAATACAATTACCAGTTTCCGTGATGTAGATGAATCCAGCACCAGCAGAAGCATAATTCAACCCACGAATCATATCTAAAATCGAACAACTTTGACCTAGACAGCTTCGTTAAATGGAAGGCCGAGATGCATTGCTGATGATGATCAATAAAGTTTTAGATAAACACGATTAAATTTGTTTAGTTTTGATTAATACATGTAATAAAATATGCATAGCAACTGAGAGGGATAGAGCAGAAAACCAGTGGGACATTTCATCGAACACTTCATCTAAAACCCCTAAATTAACTTAGAAAAAACTAAATAGTCCAATTTACTGTTCCAAAAAACATGAATTAAGGAAATCAACTCAATGAAAGTGCACATATTAAGGAAATTTCGCTGTAAGAAAGGAAAAGTCATATTAACGAAATTTGGAGCGTTACTGCAGTAAGCATAGAAACCTTCTCCATAACTCCGAAATTTGGAGGTGTACAGGAGATAATCGCTCTTTCAACTTTGAGTTCAACTTTGGTGATTCGATAGCTTGATTGCTTGACACCAGAGATATAAAAATGAATTTGTCCACTTGAAAATCAGTGAGAGGGGCGCTGTTACGGAACGGTTACCAGCGGTGATCAAGGAGGAATTGACGGTGGCGGAGGGAGGGGTATTCAAGAGACTTCAATGATTTCTTCTTGATTGCTACCGTGGATGAGGCTTAAAGTTAATGAGAATTGCGAGTGTCAAATTTTTCCGTTGAGATTTGCATTTTGAGACAAATATATATTCGAACTCGGAAGGAGATGATCAGATTGGATCTTATCTCAGTTGGTAAAACGTATGCCTTGTGTGCCTAAGGTGCCGGGTTCGAATATTGGTTTGGTTATTTTTTATACAGGGTGGGGATTTGGGTTTTAAGACCTTTCATTAATCGAAAGGCAGAGTTTAAGACCTTCTATAAGTATTATTGACGATTAAAACTTCATTCGTAACATATTTTTAGAACGAGCACAATACATAATTGCAACGAACTGTATGTTTTTTATTTCGATTGTCAGCTTGTGCTTGCTTCTGTCTTCACTTGAAGAATTAAGGCTGACGCAAATTTCTCCAATTACATCTAAAAAAAATTTCATTAATTAGTAGGGTTATATAACATATAAATCCTACATAGTAAAATGAAGTTAATTTTACCAACTGACTTCGAGGCTAGTAATGAGTTATTCAAAATGTTCTCGTATGCAGCAAACTCAAAACCATGTAATGGACCAGACCACTCAGTGCATTCTTTAATCGTTGTGCTTGATTGAAATGAAAGTTTTTCATTCAGGCTAGTAAACGTAAAACTTGACTTGGCATGCCACAACTTACCTCCTCTGATATTGTAAACACCGTCTTCCTTCAATTGTTTTTGAAATCTACTCATCAGTTTAACGTAAATAGAAGCTTGAATCTTGCCTCCCTACAAAAAAAAATGGATAATACATACGATGTTAATTAATAGTTAAATCAGTAAAAACAATATTTTTACGTAATGATCAATTATAGAATATGGTTAAGTGTAATACCTCCTCGTCAATTAATAGCATCTCAAGTGATATTATCTCATTTTTATTGTTGAAGTTCGTGTGGGGCCACATTCGTAGAACCCTGACCTTGAGGTGAATATTGTCATTGAAATCATGAATGTTTCTTATATAGTGCAATCCGATTGTTGACATGTTAAGAATACCTTACACAAAAAAGATTACGAAATTCATACACGGTAGGAATAACATTTGTATCATTTGTTAAAGAATAGAATAAAAAAACAGCGTTACAGGTGCTAACTCATACTGTTGGTTATGAAGGTTTTCTCGGTTTTTGATGAAAACAGTGACGGGTTTTCTCGGTTTATAATACCATTGTTTATATAGAGTGGAGGTAATACGTATTTTAATTTAACAAATTAAATTAATATTAATGCAAAGATTTAATGAGTAGTTATAGCATGAATAAAAAAACGTATAGGTTAAAATTAAGTCTTTATATTGGTATCTGAAATATCCATTGGTTACTATATATTCTCTCTCACAGTTCATAAAGATGAAAAAAACGTAAGTTTGAAAAAAACGTATACATAATTAAGTCTTTATACCTAGTTATAGCATTGACTGACCGTTTTTGTTTTAAGACCTGCTAAAAATGAAAAAAAAAAACATATATCGTATAATTAAGTCTTTATATTGGTATCCGAAATATCCATTGGTTACTATATATTATCTCTAACAGTTCTTAAGCATGGAAAAAACGTAAGCATGAAAAAAACGTATACATAATTAAGTCTTTATACCTAGTTATAGCATTGACTGACCGTTTCTGTTTTAAGACCTACTAAAAATGAATAAAAAAATGTATAGGTTAAAATTAAGTCTTTATATTGGTATCCGAAATATCCATTGGTTACTATATATTCTCTCTCACAGTTCGTAAGCATGAAAAAAACGTAAGCATAAAAAAACCGTATACATAATTAAGTCTTTATACCTAGTTATAGCATTAACTGAACGTTCTTGTTTTAAGACCTGCTAAAAAAGAAAAAACAAATGTATATCGTATAATTAAGTCTTTATAAGCATTTAATTTTCATTAAGTTGGACGGTTACTATCTTACTATTGAATGCGTAAATTGGAACAAGAATTATTTTATGAAGTTAAAAATTATACAACTTCCTTATTCAGTATCACACTAAATTGAGTAGTTGTTTTCACGTTATATTATAGTTATATTTTAGTAGAAACTCTCGAAATCAGGGATTTGATAGTTATACAATCATAATATAATATTTTTATATGGTAATTTTTATTCAATTTGGTCGGCAATAAGTGAATCATTCTTTGAATGTAACCGCAATTTAAGAACCAAAAAATGTATGTAACTCATACCTCACACGGGCACATATAGGGAATTTTCCTTAGAAATCCCTTTGGGGGCTGGGTTTGCCCTCTTATGCGGAACTCGAACTCGGGGTGCTCGCTGAAAAATTGTGAGTAGGCTTCCGTTATTTCATTTGCCGTTTCAAAAAAAAAAAATTTGGGATGAATTACAATTAGTTCATATAATTAATTTGTCCTCTTTGAAATAAAAACGTATATATAAAACATTGCTTTAAAAGGTATGTTTAGTAGGGTATTAAAATTATATTTAATTTGAAAAGATATAAGTTAATTTTGGACTAATAGCATTGGTTCGGCGTTTTTATTACAATTTTGCATAAATTAGGGAATCTATAAGAGCATTAATTTTTTAACTGAAAAATATATAATTCACATTATGTCAAAATAAAATAACAGTTAATCTTCATCAAGTTGGAGTGCTTTAAAAAGCAATTAAAAGCAATAAGTCAATATCGAAAATAAGTCAATATCTTTATATGGTAAATCTAAATTGTCAGTATTAAGGACGTTTTTGTTAATTCGCATTAATCACTAAACTTTCGTCCAAACAAAGATTTTCATTTGCTTGTGGTTGATGTTGACGAAGTATCATTTTGGAGGGTGATTTGATACTTTCTCATGATTTTCCAATTATTACGACACATTAAGAGATAAAAAATAAGTAATAGGGTGTGACAAAATGAGATAATTCACACTTATATAATTTGTATAGTTGCACTAAATTAAATCGTATAACAATAATTTTATTATTGGGAAAGTGAGTAATTTATATTTTTAAGCCAAACCATAATATAAAAAAAAGCATCATTTGTGTCACAAAACGTTATGTGTGATACAATTAATCATTGTTGTTCCATCCGTAGGGGTCTGAAGCACTGAAGCACCATATTGGGTGATTAAAGACATTTAAATTTTTTCAATATGATTGTAAGTTTTCACCTCGTTTGTAGGTTGCTCAACAACTCCATCGTAAGTTGATGGAGTATATATATATAGGTTAGAAAAAAACGTAAAATTCAATATATATCTCTAATGTATAAAAAAACGCACATCATAATTGAAAAAAACGCATGCTTTCAATGATTTCAATGTTTGTAACTTAAAAAATTCAAGAGAGATTTGTGATTTATAACCGTAAAAAAAATAGGATGGAGTGATCTAAACCGCACGAATTCAATGTTAAAATTTAATACAAAAAAACGCATGTTGAAGTAAATTACCATTACTGATTAATTTTTCTAAAAATAAAAGTAGGAAAACGTCTAATTTTTAATGGCTATAATCATTTGCGTCTGCACATTGAAAGCATGGTGGTTTAGTGTTTCGTTTGTGTACCAAATATTTGATGTGGTGTAGTGGTAAGGTTCATAAATGTGTTTCTAGAGAGCCCAAGTTCGAAAAGACCTGCTAAAAGTAGAAAGCCATTCCTCTATTATATATAGTAGAGATTATAGAGCAATTTTTTTTAAAAAGACAATAATACCCTTTTCTTTTACGACTTCTCCTAGTTTTTCTATGTATCCTATCCATATCCTTCTCTCTCCTCAAATCAAAAACCACCACCAAAGTTTTATCCTCTATTTCAGTCAATTTTAAGGCCGAATTAGGATGCACAAAATTCACAGTTGAAATCAGTCACTTTTTACGATCATGGTGGTACTCGCCTCTGCCGGAATTGCCACCGAATCACGCCACCAGACAGTTGCCGGAGTTATAGATACGGCAGAGGCCTAGCAAACAAGAGAGATAGCATTTTATTTTTATTTATCGGCAAAATGGCATTAAAAAATAAAAAACAAGGCCTAGCAAGATGCTAAGACCCAAACAGCAAAGCAACAGGAAGAAAACAAAACACCACAGCAAGACCCAAACATACGACGCCAAAAAAAACACCACAGTAGACCCAAACAAGAGACATAGCATAAGCAAGTGGTAAAGAAACTAACTTCTTTTGTTTACTTACATAAGCTCCTCTTGTGAAAATTATTACTTCCTCCGTATCAAAATAAGTGACACAAATTGGCTTACACGTTTTTTGAAGCAAAAGATTAAAGTAGTGGTTAAAATATAATAAAGTACATAGTTAGTGGAGAATGAGTCTCACTTTTCTTGAATAAAGTGATATTAATGAGTTTTAAAAGTAAAAGTAAGGGTATAATGGTAATTTCACTTTATTAAAGTGAATAGTTAGTGGGTATGGGTCCCACTATTTTTACCAAATAAGGAAAATTTTCAAAGTGTGTCACTTATTTTGATACATCCCAAAATGGAAAGTGTGTCACTTATTTTGATACGGAGGAAGTATAACCATTTGCTTCAATTTCATCCAAAGATTTGTCGATACAGTAACAATCTCAACAGTATCCGGCGTACTTTTATAACTCCGGCGAGTGTCCGACACCGATTCCGGCAGAGGCGAATACCACAATGATCAGAAAAAGGAGCTGATTTTAAATGTGAATTTTATACTCCTTGATCCGGTCTGAAAGATGCCTGAAATAGTGGGTAAAAGTTGATGGTGGATTTTTGATTTGAAGAGAGAGAAACAAATGGCTAGGAGACGTTTGTGAAGAGAGAGAGAAAGAAAGAGATAAGAGAGAAGTCATGAAAGATGAAAGGGTATAATTGTCTTTTCCAATAAAGTTGCTCTACATAGCTAAAAAATGCTCTACAAGAATCAGCTCCCAAAATGATAATCACAGACTTAAGGGCTGTCACTAAGACGTCAATACATGCATAAAAAATTTGTATAATAATCAATAACCGCCCGCTGCATTTTAGGAATCAACCCTCACTACTGAAAGTACAAACGATTTATGCACGTAACCACATCTTAATGATAGCCCTTAAGACTTTAATTAACAAAATCCTTTTTTTAAAACTACTAAATTATTACTAAATCTACATTACCACTAAACTATCATTAAATCTACATTTAGTTATAGTAGTAGTTGAATATATGAACACATACCAATAAATAATATCTTACAATGTTATTCTACAACCACTTCGTCAATAAATATTTAGTAATCTAAATTCCATCTTAATTATAAATCTAAATAAGAGATTGAGATACAAATAAAATTCGAAAATAATTTATGCGTTAATTCATTAGGCTAATAGTTATCCCCTGCACTCGTTTTCTTCAACCACGTTATGCATTTGGTCGTGAATGTTAACCAACGTTGGTAACCTTTATACTCCCTCCGATTCAAAATAAGTGCTACACTTTCCTTATATGGGTGATTTAAAATAAGTGTTATACTTTGAAAAATTATCTTATTTGACAAAAAAAATATTATGACCCACACTCATTAACTATCCACTTTAACAAAATGAAATAACTCATTTACTATTACTTTTTACTTTTAAACATTATTAAACCCACTTTATTCAAAAGGTGTGGAACCCATTATCCACTAACCATTCAATTAATCTATTTTAATTTTCATTATAATCTTTTGCCTCAAAACCGTGAAACCCAAAGTGTAATACTTATTTTGAATCGGGGGAAGTATAAAGTTAGGCTCTGTTTGTTTTAATTTCAATTAAGTTCATTTATATATAAAATGTCTGTTTGATTATATATAGTCTGTATTAATTAAGCAGTTACTAAATAATCATTTTTTTTTTGGCTCAATAAAGCATTAAAATAATTATAGATTACCAATTTAACCCAAGTGATAAATATAAGTGGTTATTTAGCAAGTATTTAATTAATACTCCATCCGTCCCTAAATAAAGTTCTCATTTCACCTTCAAGTTTTGTCCCTAAATAAAGTTCCCATTTCTAAAACTTAAGGGACCCACTTAATATAATAATATTATTACCAATACTTTCACCACTAACTATCTCTTAAAACATTTTCTCTCTCCAATCAAACCTTATATTTTATTCAAAAGTAATACCAAATACCCCACCACTAACTATCTCCTAAAATGTTGTGCCCAACACAAATGGGAACTTTATTTAGGGACGGAGGGAGTATTTGCTAAATAACCACTTATATTGTGAATCCGGGGTGCTCGCTGTAAAATTGTGAGTAGACTTTCGCTGATATCAATTGTCGTTTTAAAAAAAAAAAAGATAATATTATCATATTTTGTCATCATACGGTATGAATTATAAATATCAGAAACAAGATGAACAACCTAATATTTATATGCAATTTATTTCTATAAAAAAGAAATAATTTTTTATGCAAGTTCAATGATAAAAATATGTAATATGGCAGTTAAAATAAATACTCCGTAAATAGTGAAATAAATTATTTTAAAAAAATTATGCGAGGACGTGGTACTTGGGAAGCAAGGGTATTAGTGGAAAAAGATTAAAGAAATGATGATTTAATAGGGAGACCATCATCCCCATTACTTTTCGCATAAAGTCACTCTTTTCATATGAAACAAAAAACAAATAAAATTTAGGTGACTTAGTGGGTTAAGTTATGTCCATATTAAGCCTATTAAATCTAAATCAAACGCTACCTTAGAAAAATATATAAAAAGATGGTGGTGTATCAACCCAAGCTGGTCCAAACAAACATTCATATGTCCTAATTTTACTATTTACTCGTAATCTTTGTTTGAAGTTCCACCCATTCCGATTGTGTTAAATTTGTGTTTGTAGAAAGTGAAAATAACATTTAAACCCGTCATAAAATTTAACCAATTTGTCATTCGGTAATCAGATGAATGCACATAGTATTACAATTGGTGAGATAGAATTAGGGTTCATATACAACATTAACAACACCATCACCATTAAAGTTCCAACAAATAGATTTCAAAAAAGAATCAATGTATGTTGTTGATCACAAAAAACCCTACACACTAATCCTCATCTGAACTAGAACTGTCAATCCGTCGCCCTACAATTGCCGGAAACAACCGTTGCCGTTGATCAGAAAACGTCAACTGAGACGAACCTCCGGCAATCGCCACGTCATCTTTCCGTTGAATCTCAACCGCCAAATCATCGCTTTTTTGCATTCTTGGTGTCTTTACAGGATCACTCTTAACTTCTTTACATACTTTATCAAGAATTATCAAAAAATCACGAACAATCACAAACAATCTCAACCCTTCATCTTTCCCGGAATTCCCGTGAAAATAATCCGCCGTGTTTTTAATCAAAGACATAATTCTCTTTTCTTCTTCAACCATCCAACTAATCTCTTTCTCAGCATTCTTCACAAAACCCACCAAAACTTTCTCAAACTCATCACCATCTTTTTCCACTTTCTTCAAATCTGTTTTTATAAATTCACGGGCTTTTACCAAAGCCCGACCCAATCTTGAAACCACACTGGTCAGCCCATCGGCATCAACAATGGCGGCTTTCTTCACATTTTCAAGCTCGTTACTCAAACCCGAAACAACTTGAAGCCCGAGCATACAGTACCGGTCCTCTGTTTCTTGAGTAGAAGATGAAGTTTCTTTAATAAGATCATCGGTTTTGAAACTTTTTGATTCCCGGGTAGTTCGGGCAGCTTTTATACCTTCTGACCGGATGATTTCTTGAACAACAAAGTGTAAAAGTGTCGTTTTCCCATCGATTCCTTTCACGTCTGACAATTTCAAAAGTGTATCGAGTTTAAATGCTTGTGCACTACCACGAAACGTTCCATCATTCATACGATTCCCGGTTTTCAAAACGGCTTCCAATAGTTTAAGAAACAATCGGCTTTTTCTAAGTTCTACACAAGCAGCCTATAACATAATTTGCAAAAAATACTATAAAATTAGCATGGATTAAATCTTTGAATGATATTTAGAGGTAAAGATTCAAACTTTTTACCTCTAAAGTTAAGAAAGATTCTTTAATCATTGATTCTTCTTCTTGGAATGTGCACATGAAGAGTAATGATTCTAGTCTTTTGAAAGCAAACGGTATTTCGATTAACGGTTTTAAAAACCGTTCTGCGGTCCCAAGATGTGAAAGATCCCCGTTGTACATTCTTAATTTCAGTTCTTCATCGGTAGTTGGTGCCATTTTTATTAAAGTTTGAACAAGTTCTGCGGGAAGCTCGTTTCCTGGATTCAGATCATATAGGTTAGAAATCAGTTAATGAATCAAGAATCAAAATGGGTCAATTTTGGTATGGGTCAGAACGGGCCAGGTTGGGCCAAACAAGTACCTTCTATTAATGCATCACAAATTTCTTGAGTTGTGACATTGAGTGCTTTTAAAAGAATAGACAAATTTTGCGCCTTTTTTGGGTCAATAATTTGAATATACTGAAAAGTTGGATCGTGAGATGCAGAATTCTTTCTGGTGTGATCCTTGTTGTTTTTGTCAGTTGTGTTATACCCAAATAAAGTTTCTATCATTTCTTCACTAAACCTGTTAATTGACAGATGTATAAATCACATAATTTCACATATTTAAATGTTGAATATAATAAGCGAAAAAGAAAAAGAAAACTTACTGAAATGACCCTGATTTAATTTGATGCCAAACCATTGATTGATCAGGGTTAGCCATAACCTTATCCCAAAAGAACGGTTTTAGTTTAGCTTTTGAAGCATCAGCTTCATCACCGCTAGAATGACTGGGTCCTGCTACCGGCCGTGGCGGTCTCAGGGTGCCACCTGGCGGTCTAGGCGGCGGCGCACCGCCACTTGGCGGTGGTGGTGGGCGGGGACCACCTGCAAAAGGCTTGGGTGGCGGAGGTGGTGGTCCGCCTTTAGGTGGTGGTGGTGGTGGTGGACCGGCGGTAGGTGGTGGTGGAGGAGGAGGAGTAGGAGTAGCTGTTGCATTTACAGGCAACCGTTTAGACGATTCTACTCTTCCAGGAGGAGGGTGTAATGACGATTCTACCCTTCCTGGTGGAGGTTGTAATGGTATACCTAATGGAATGCTAGAATCCATTTTCTGAGCGTATAATGATTCATTTCCCATGTTTCCAATATTGTGTACAGGGCTATTTAAACTGTATGACGGTTTATACGAACCACCTGAAATGTTATCGTTAAATTGTTACAAAACAACTAAATACTAACAAAATTGGGCAGATTACCGTTATAACCAGGTAACATAAGGTACGTTATAAGTTTATAATTAAAAAATGGACCGTGTTACCTGTTATAACCCTTAACCATATAACCAACTATATAATAATAATTTATTAAATAATTATAACATACCATAATCACTCAAACTCAGGCTAAGAAGAGGTCTCTCGTCATTTTGGCCACGACGTTTACCACAAGTTCTAATATAACAACAAAAAATCATTGCTGCAAGAAAAAACGTTGTTGTAGCAGTAACAACAACAGCAATTATAACCTTTTTATGGGTATCATTATTCCCATTATTATTCGATTGGTCATTAGCACCCGAATTTGTAGGTGCTTGTGTAACTTTACCCGAATTCGGATCAATTGGTGATACAGGAAAAAACGGTGGGCTAGGTGGTTTCATAATACTAGGAACCATTGCTGGACCCGGGCTAGGACCAGGGCCAGGGCTCGGGCTAGGGCTAGGTGGGTCTGATTCGGCTAGGCTACGTCTTTTTGTGGGGCCGGGTGAAAAATACTCGAGATATTCCAAATACCATTTCTTGTGAGGCTTTTCTTCACCTGATTCAGGGAAAGTGACACTTTTAACATTTAAGCAATCTAATATGATTTTCTTGATATCGAGATCTTGTAAAGCTAATGATTTTAACAGTTTGTCTTGTTCTAAAAGGGTTTTATGATTGCTACTTGATTGAAGATCTTGAAAAGCTTCCGTTAAATGTGTTAATTCTGTTCCGCAATTAGCCCATACTAGTTCAGCCTGCAATCCCCTAACTTTATTAGATCTTTCTTAATCGTCACAAATAAATATAAAACATTATTGAAATTAAAGTGTAATACCGTGTCTTTATCCATAATTTCTTCCAAATTGATCAGATTGTGAAGTGGTAGATGTTGGGGGTCTGTGTTGCTTCTTGATATTGCAGTAAATGGGAAAATTAGAACAACAATCGCCATGATTGAAACTATTTGAATACCCATTTTTTGTTGAATCGGAGAATTTAATTAATGGGTATAACTATGCTCATTTCAGAGAACCGTAACCCCCAATTTGAAGAAAATGAACACAGAAATCTCAATTTTTCTTCAAAGCCCTAATTGATGTCGATGAACAAAAATCAATAAATCGTCAAGCAAGCTTCTACTTTTGATTTTTTCAGCAAAACCCAGAATTCTTGGTGCCGATTTGGTCGAATCAAGATAGCTAAAAATAGTTGAAATTAGACAGATCCAGAGCTGAAGAATAATGGGGTTCTACGGTTTAATGTAGTTTGACCGAATGCATCCGTTGAAGAAGCAGAAAGATTGAAGAAACTTTGGGTCTTCAAAACTCAAAAGTATACCACAAGGCCGTCAGAGTTAGGGGTGTTTGGGAAAGCTTATTTAGAGGTGCTTATGGCTTATAAGCTTATATAAGTCTTAATAATCCCTTTTTAAAGGGATTATTTAAACTTATATAAGCTCATAAGCTATAAGCCCCTTTAAATAAGCTTTCCCAAACACCCCTTAACAAAGGTTTTTGCTTTGATTTGTAAAAAGGAAGAATCAATTACAGTAATTGCAATAATTGCCCCTGAAGTATTGCTAGATTTGCGTGTTTTGTCATTCAATGGAGTCTTTAATGCTTTTGGTCCTTCTTTCCAAAAGTGTTGTATTTAAAAACGCTATGTTGTACGAGTACTATTTTTAAGTTAAAATTTGTGAATGTAACAAGCAGGGCATAAATTTGAGGTCATTTTGATGCAACAAAAGTTGTACCATGTGTTTTTCTGATTAGAATTTGTTTATTTTGAACTTAGAAAATTTTATTTTCAGTTTTTCTTATAAAAAAATAAAAGTTTCATTAAAAAGCAACACAAAGTGATGGTGATTGCAAAATGAAGTTTTAGTGATTGGAATGCAAACCCAACCGTCCCAAAGGCCAAACCATATCATTTTTCACATCTAGTGAAATCCACATCATACAATTTATCACGATCTCCTAAAGAGTCGTTTTTTGGCTTTTCAGAGTTGAAAATGTAAGTGTTGTGATATTTCAAAATGATCATAATATGGTGTGTCACAACATCTAGACATCTTTTTAATATTGGTACTATAATTTTTAATGGTTATATCATATTGTACAGATTTTACAGCTAACTGTACAAATATATTAAGTATTGGATGTGGTACATCCATTAAAAGTTGTGGTAGGAAAATCACCCCTTAAATATATATTGTATACATACTCATCTCATGTTCAATGCCCACGTTGTTTGCGAATAAGACATGTAAAGTACCAAATCTATAAGCGTTGAAAAGAGCACGAAAGTTGGTCCCATTATAAAGTGTAATGTTCCAAACTCAAAATACGATGACTTGCCTAATAACAGTAAAGGTAATTGAAATTGTGGTGAAAACTAAAGTTATCATATAGCATCTCTCACCCGTGTTTATAAGGGTTGTTTGATAGTTGATTGCAAAATTAGTTGTTAATGAATTAAAACTTCTGACTGAAAATATATTATTTAATTATATCTCTTACTGATTGTGTTGAATGATAAAAAATGAATTAGAATCAAAAGACAAGATTGAGTCTAGTATTTTTTATTTATTCGAACCATATCAAAAGACAAGTTTAAGCCGAGTCAAATAAAATATGAGCAAATCAAATATGAAGATTCAGATTACAATTACGAAATTGAACCCAACAAATCTAACATAACCTAAAGTTATCCATGAACCAACGGTCCACTTTCACACGTCACAACCGTAACGAATAAGGTATTGGAAACTTCAATTTTGAATCATTATTGTTCTCGTTTATTTGGTAACCATGGTGTGCTCACTAAATCCATTAAGTCCAACTATCCAACCAAGTTATCCATGAAAAATAAATATATTTTGGTTTATAGCAAAAGTATTTAGCAAGGGTCCAAGAGTGTAATAGAAGAAAAATAAAGGACTGAATTTGTAAGCCGCTGTAAAAGGAACCTTTTGAGATTAATCTTTTAGGCTGAGAGGTACGGGCCAACGCCCGGTGTGGCGTGGGGATGAGGTGGCTTAGCCACGGCGTGGCCATCAAGACGAACACCGCCCCCCCCAACGGCGTGGGGGTTGGCGTGGTGGAAACTCCGGCTGGACAACGGCTGGAAACGGGGCGTGGGGGTGAGATGGGGTGAGGTGGATGCTTTTGATTGGTTGGTGGGTATTTTCTTTTATATTTTATTTAAAATTTAATGAAATAAAAGGGTGTGGTGTGGTGTGGTGGGTATTTCCTAGAGATGATGTGGTGTGGGTGTGGTGTGGTTGCTGAGCTGGCAGATGATGTGGCAGAAAAAATGGGTGTGGGTGTGGTACCCATACCGGACAGCCTTAGGCTACGCGCCTGGTATGGAAAGGAAAAAGAAATTCCATAAACGCGTAAAGGAGCCGGTCTAGGTAATCGAGCCCTGTTTGTGGACAATTTCAATGGGTGAATAAATACGACAAAACGACAACGTATAATATTTCCACTAGAATCTAAATAATGTCTTGGGGCTCCACCAATGGTCGTGCACATGAGTCATGACTCGTTAGACACGCAGGTAACCAAACTCATATTTCTATCACTTGTTTATTTATTAATTTTTTCTCCACGAATCAAACATATAACTATATTTTCATTGTAGTTAAATTAATAATAACTTATAACATCTTCAGGGCGGTACCAAGAAAAATATTAAGAGGGAGCAAAATTTAAAAATTATAAACATGGGCGGTCCAACCAAATTTTTAGGTCATGGGCACAATTTTTAAAATTGGGCCCCCTAAGTAATTTTTTTTCCAAATAACTAAAAAAATTCCGCCAAATTAAAAGTGACAGCCCAAGTTAAATGTCCAGATTAGACCCTTTAGTCTGCCGATTTTTAATATTTCGTTGGACTTACCTTGATTTAAATAAGTTTACACATATGTATACATGAGTTAATTTTTTTTGAAAGCGGACCCCTAAATTTTGTGGGTCCTGGGCGGTCGCCCTTGTCGCCCATGCCTAGGGACGACCCTGTCTATATTTTAAGCCGTGAAAAAATAATACATATATTAAAATTGAGACCATGTCCTACCGCCCCTGGATGATGCGCCAATTAAAATAGAAAAGCAAATAAAGATACATGATTAACTTATTTATGGGATGAAGATGACGAGAGCTTAAGGGCTTAAGGCTTCACTTTCTGAACAACTGAAATTGAGAGTATTAAGAGGAGCGAAGGTCGATGGTCACTAATTTTTGCCGCATAAAACCCTTTTTCTTTTTAAGATTTGGGTGGTCTATTATACCAATATTACAATTTATACTTAAAAAAAATTAAAAAAAATTAAAAACCTAGAAATTGGGGGTGGTCAATGGCCCACCTTGACCCCCCTTGCTACCGCCATTAAACATCTTATCTTATCTTATACATAATACAACAAACACCCAATGAAAAGGTATGTGTCGGCTTTGGTCACCTTTTGATCACAGCATTACACTTGATCTTAACATGATCGATATTTCACAGGCTCAAGGAAGTGATCAAAATTGTTGAATTGGGTTGGCTCGGCCGTTCAGGTAAATTAATTAATGTATAATTTTATGGAAGTAAATCAATATAGTTCTCATTATGAAATAATTTACCAATCATAAAATTTTCATAACAATAATACTGTTCATTGTAATTTGCTTGCACGGAAGGATAATAGTTACCGTTCATAAAGAAATATTTACTATGTGTGGCGATTCCATGATATCCTTGTATGGATGCACCTTCTACTAAACTAAATAAAATTAAGGTGTGAATTCCCTTTAATGCCCTTAAAGTATTTAAGCATTTTCAATTAATATCCTCAAGTTTTGATTTTAGTAATATTGAAATTTTAGTACGTATGAAAAAACTGTAATAAAAACCTAAAAATTAAAATTTGGCACCAAAAGGCAGCATATCTGCCAAGGGTGCTTATTTTTCCATTTCTTTCCTATTTAATTATTATTTATATACTAAATCTTTCACATATATTTATATGCTTTAAAAATAATACTATAATAATAAAAGCTATAATTTTTGGGTTATTCATCTGTAATAACAAGGTTTCATGATGATAAAATTACTATATATACTTTTAGATTTAGTTAAATGAAACTAAAGATTTTAAAAGAATTATGACCGGCCAGCAACAAATAAATTGTGGGAAATGAAACATATTTTAATATATAAATTTATATTAAAAAAAATCTTATTAACTCCTAGAGGTAAACAAGTATTGTAGTAACTGTACGTTGCTACGGGTTTTAAAATATACATTTTGATACAGAGGAAGTATTTTGTCCGGCGCTCAACCAAACAAAGGAATTAGAGTTTATTTCATTTCTCCAGCTTCATTTCCCCTACCAAATATATCCTTGTTATTTATTCCCAATCAACCAATCACATTCTATTATTTGTTTCCAATCAACCAATCCTCTTTTAGTGAACAGTACAACTTCAACCACTATTGAGTCTATTGTATAATAAGTATAATAATAAAAAAAGGAGAATTATAAACCCACAGCAAAACATAAACTTTCACAGTCCTTCGTTAGTGTTAGACTACCTTCATTGGAGGTTTCATGTGTACGAGGTCATGAATATAAATAGATTTAGTATAAAAAATAAAATTAAAGACTTTTGCTGATGGTCTAGGTCTCTATAGACCAGGATTACCATGCTGGTAATGGCGGTAGAAAGGCGTGGGCAGGTGCACACTGCCCCCAAGCTTTCCAATTCTACTAAAAAATTTCATACTTCAATATTATATTTGTATAATAATTTAATGTACATATAATAGAATAGAAAGCTTGAATTTAGATGTTTCCCAATTGAGTTGCGCATTTCCTATTACTTCACTTATGAGACCACAGGTTCGAATATGCACAACAATGATTTGTAGTTTTTTTTATTCTGTTTCTTTTGAATGTGCTTTTATTACAATGAAAGTTATGAATAGAGATGCACAAAAACCGGTTGTTGACCAAACCGGTTTCGGGTTTGACCCAAACCGGTTTTGGTCAACGCCGGTCAAAACCGGTTATTGCTAAAACCGGTTCGGTTAGTAACCGCTTACGATCCCAGAAAACCCCAACCGGTGTAACCGGTTACCGGTTCGGTTACTAACCGGTTCGGTTACTAACCGGTAAAAAAACCGGTTTGGACCGGTTACACTATAAGACATATTTTTTTTTGCCGCAATTTGATATCAAACACACCGTTAAACGTTTTATCAAAACACAAACATTCATTAAGCATAAAAACGTTAAAAACATTCAAGTACACATCATTAAACATAAAAATACGAAAGTTCGAAAGCCCTAACAATACGATTAAATTACAAATCATCGAGATTCGAGATTTACTACTCTTGTAGGTTTTGATTCCATTGTTGTGTGTCTTCACTCTTCGTCGCTATCTTCTTGTGGGTCATTATCTTCATATTCATAACCATCGGAGCTAGATGCTCGGGACGATTCACCTTCTTGAGCTATATCTTCATCGGAAAGTGAGGTTGCAAGACCTTGAGCAACTTCCATGTCGAGAAGTTCTTCTTCAACGTCAAGTTCTTTCTCTAGCTTTTGTTTGTCTTGAATCCGGTCCGCTGCATCCAAGTGATCCTTCAAGCAAATACACATCTCCAAAGACGCCGGCGTGAGTCTTGTTCTCCTAAGAGATAATATCCTGCCACTAAGAGAAAAAGCCGATTCCGAAGCTACCGTAGAAGCTTGGACACTTAGTAAATCTCTGGCCATAACGCTTAGAATGGGAAATTGAGGCTCCCTTTCTTTCCACCAAGCCAATATATCAAAACGTTCGATTTCTCGAGTGGTCATATTGCCTAAAAAGTTTGTTTTTGTATATCTCGACAATTCGCCATTAGCGGATTCTTCACTACTCTCACCCCTTTGTTGTTTAGTTGTTTCCTCTCTTATAGTATTAAATAAATGGGCTAATGGGTCGGTGGGAACATCAACATTGCCAAAAATTGGGGCAAACGAACTTGAAGCATTTGGTTCACCATACTTTTGAAAATAAACCACAAATAAAGATTTACTAGATCATTTTTAGACAATTTCTAAAGTTTTAAACAATCTCGTCTAAGAGTAGTACGACTTACATGATTATAACGTGGTTGAAGCTCTTGTTGGATGAGGCGCGTCAATCTTGGGTTGTCAAAGTGGTTGAACGGCAAACCTTGTTGAATCACGAATTTGGCCATATGTTCTCGACAACGTTCCGCTTGGTACGCAAAGATACCACCGTCTCGTGCCATAGTCGCTTGACCCACTTGTTGTGAACCCCTTCTTACCGTTTGACAATGTTTTGCGACATGTGTCCTCATCGTCGAGTTGGAACTAGCTCCCATGAATTGACCACAATTTCTACAATGCGCCTTTATAAGACCATTGCTTAACTCCACGATGTCGAACGACCCACTTGGTCCAAAAAGTTCGGGAACTCGTGTAGTTGGCAAAACTCTAACAATACTTGCCGTTTCTTCATTTGTAGAACCCACGCCGGTGAAATCTTGACTACTTTGGCTTTGGTTTGGGTGTGACATTTTGACGTTTTTTACTAATCGAAAGTGTTTGGAGAGTGTTTTTGGAGAGTGGAAAGTGTTTTGAAGTTGTGATTTTAACCAAATGCAAGATATGTATTTATAGGGGAGTTTAAGGGGGCAAAATGGTCCAAAAAAACCCAAAAAACGGTCAAAAACGCTCCCCAACGGTAATATTACCGTTTTCTAACGGTCAGAAGCTAAAACCGGTTACAAACCGGTTACAAAACCGGTTACAACGGGAGAAACCGGTTTCCGGTTATAAAAACCGGTTAGGGTCGGTTATTGGTCGAAAAAGGTATAACCGGTTCCAAACCGGCCGGTTATTCCAAAACCGAACCGGTTACGGTCAAAACCGGTTTTGACCGGTTTCGGTTTCGGTTCGGGTGCCGGTTTCGGTTTCGGGTATTTTGTGCACGGCTAGTTATGAAATTGGTAATATAATATAATTATTTTCTTTTTTATCATTTCCTCTGATAATCTAAAGTAATATCATCTCCAACATTATTTCACCCCAACTTGTTATTTCTCAGTCTTATTATTATTCTCTCGTTAATATTCATATAAAATTTGAATCAAACTTGTATTCTAAAATGATACTTTTTCCTATAATTTTATATGAAATTCTACCACGGTAGATAAATTAATTGAATTTTATATAAGAATTTGAACTAAATTTTAAAATGGCGAACATTCAACTCAATTTCGTTTTCCCGTTTAAGGTTTGACGTGGAAAATAAGAACTCTATTGAGGATGTGACTTACTGTCACACCCCGCCAAAAATGGTTTATGCGGAAGAACGGGAGTGGACGTCACGGGTAAACACAAGCATATGATTATCGTAGAACAATAATAAATTTATAAGGTACCATCCAATGGCTTTAATGAAAGTATGCCACGACATTAGTTTTAAATAAAATAACAATAATCCAAAAAGAAATATAGTTTTCATGTTAACAAAAGTGGCATCTTTGACCCATGATATGCTTGACTCCCAACATGCATGAGACTCATACCCCACAATCAAATACCTGAAAAACATAGGTAGAAATCGTCAACAAAAATGTTGAATGAATTCACAGGTTTAAAATTTGTTCAATAGTTCCAAAGTTTTTCGTATGCCGAATATAACAAAAATAGTGAAGTTTTTCGTATGCCGAACATGGCAAAAATAGTGCGATGATATGTTTTAAAATAGCCTGCCACCACGAGCAGTTCGTACGGTAACAACCGCAAAGTAGAACATATAACAATTGCCTGCCACCACGAGCAGTTCGTACGGTAACAACCGCAAAGTAAAATGTATAACAATTGCCTGCCACCACGAGCAGTTCGTACGGTAACAACCGCATAGTTGAAACATATAACAATAGTCTGCCACCACGAGCAGTTCGTACGGTAACAACCGCATATTTGGAACCTATAACATTTTCCTGCCACCACGAGCAGTTCGTACGGTAACAACCGCGCAGTTGGATCTTTTCAAAAATAGTATCATCGAAATTTATTTATAAGTAGTACACGGTTCGGATGTTTTTCAATCCAATAGTAAAATAGTTAAAACATAATAAAAGAGGGGTTGTGAAATTACAGTCACAATAAGATTTGCTTAAATATGATGTGATAAATAATGTAAACATTTGTAAAAGAAGTTGTTATGTTTTTCACCCCAAAGTTGTAAAACAATATAAAAATAGTAAAAGTGGGGCTGTGAACTCACCTGGGTCACATAAAGCTAGCAATGCAATGGAATAATATAATAAGCAAGTCCAATAATGTATCCTAGCGCCCTAAGCACATGAGATTGAAATATAAGGAGACGACTCTATTGGCTCGTCTATGCTAGTTGTTCACTCAACTAGAATGGTTTAAAATCATTAAGTGTTGAAGACTGGTTGGTAACCTTTATAAAACATAGTTTTGTATATCATTCAAATGTCTCAAAATAGTTTAAGTAATCTATATTTAAATCATAATTCATTATGAAAATCGTGATATTAGATTTGACGAGTTTTATATTCTTGTACATTTTGCTTGCACTTCCTCTTTCGGCATGTCTAGCCACGTCACGTTGTGACTATTATTATTATATATACATATATATGTGTTTTTCAAATCTATAAAAGTCTATTATTTTATTATACTTAAAATGTAGATCCTCTAATTGTCGTTAGATTATTATCACCTTTACGTTGCCGAAAATCGTCGGTTTTCGGTATTGGTTAACGAGACTTGTATATTTCACAAATGACTAATTTTATAATTTATTTATGATCATTACTGATTTTCTAGAGTTTTATAATCTAGACCTTAACTTTCATGCTATGACACTTTTAGTCCTTTAACTTTCATTTTACGCATAAATTACCTAAACATTCGGTTTTATGATCTCTCGATTTTTATCCTTACCACACGTTAACCTATATTATTATATTAATAATTTAATATTTCAGAACATAAAATAGTCCCCGAGATTCTGTTTTGATGAATATAGCCCCTTGAGTTTGTGTGTCGACATATTTAGCATATTCATTCGGTTTTCGGTCATACAAGTTGTGTTTTAACACCACTGAAATATGATTTATATTTTAAAACATTTATTTATATAATTTCATTAAATCAGATTTTTAGTTTCTGTTTTTGATATGCTTGGACCCTATAGTTTCATTTTTGTCGGTTTTTGCTCAAAAGTCTATTTTTCTTGGTTTTAATCACAAGACTTATTTTTTTAACACTTTAACCCATGTTTAACTTTTGGACTTACTGGAATAATGATTTTACCAAATCAGTCCCTGGATTTCCTGAATATTACATATGTAGTCCTTGTAGTTTTATTTTTGACGATTTCAGCACGATAATTCATTTTGTTAGCTTTCTAACAGAAGGGCTAGGGTTTTAACACCCAACAAGGTTATTAAATACCAAATAAAAATATTTTTATGTATGTAAATTTATGATAACAAGAATGTAGTTCTACCAAAGTTTATATCATTTTTTCAAGAGTACAACGATTTTAGTTTCGGTATTAACTAGTTTTCCAAAGTTTAAGCCTTGTAAGAGTTTGTGAAATATGGTTATAACATGATTTCTGTAGTTTTTAGTTGTGAGTGAACATATCTAGCATAAAACACAAATATTTAAAGGATTTAACAAAAGAAGAGTGTTTTCTCACTATGCTTTCGGTTTTAAGTTCCTAGCTTTGAAACTTATTCTACTTCCTTTTGTTTTTCTTCATGGCTCCAATAGATTTGTTCTTCTTGGGGAACTTCTTAGAATAAAGTTAATATAAGCATACTAGAAGATGTAGGTTAGAAATGATGTAGAAATTAAAGAATCAAAGCTTACACAAAGCAGAGATACGCAAATCTGGACAGCCCCTTCCTCTGGATTTCGACAGTCCTCCAGTGGATTTGTGAGTTTTTAAAAGGTGTAATATCGTAGAGGAAGTTGTTATGGTGATTTGGCAACTTGAATCACCTAATTTAGAGTTAAAATGAAGAAGTTATGCATGTTTGAAGGTTGAGAAGTGTGGTATACTACTTTGGCCGGATTTGGGAATTGAGAGAGTTTCTTTAGCTAGCTTTTAAGTTATAAGTGACAAATGAGATGAAAGATATGTATTAGGAAGTAGAGGGAAGCTATAATCTTTTGGACAATAACATGGATATATGTACAATGCCTTGTTTGACTTTTGTAAGAAAATGAATGATGGTTTGAAAAGTTGATGAGATTATGTCCCCTTGGTTGTCTAGATCCGTAAAAGAAGGAAATGGTAGGAAAAGGTGAGGAGACTTTTGCTAGCTTTGTTGTACGGAGGTAATTGTCTTAAAGTATGCAAGTCTATTAGTTTTTATGTTCTTGATTTTTATTGTAAAGTATATGTGATTTAAATGGGATGGAATGTGTGTAGGTTAATATTTCACTAACATAAAAAGGATGGAAGGATTTTATAATACTTGGTTATTAGATATAGATTATATGGGTTAAGTTGGTATTGTGTATTAATTCTTCATTGTTAAATTGTTATAGTTTTGTACCAAGGTTTAGATTTTTATGAATGATTGAAGTATTACGGGATATGTTTTGTAATATTAATTGAATATTTATTTTATACTTCTTGGTTCATAACATTTTATCAAAGTATTTAGTGTTTACGCTATTTTAATTCCGTACCATGTATCATTGACGGTTTTAGCTTATCGGATATTGTTTCATATAAATTCTCAAAATATTTTATATTAGATCACAACTTACATAAATAACAATTTATGAAATATATAAAAGTTTTGTCACCAACAGTCGGGATTACGGTACACCGATAAGTTCAAGGTTTGACGCAACAATGGGTAACGGATAATATGAATTAAACATGAAACTTAATATAAATCGGACGTGTGCTAGATTTTAAGTTGTATAAATGAATTTAAATAATTATCAATTAGACAATATGTGTTGGCTTACAATTGCCGAGTACAAAATATATCCGATTTTCGAGGGTTGTCACACTTACGCCCCTAAATTTTACCCCCTTCAAATATTTTTTTGGTACCGCCCTGCGTGCTGGGTCATACAAGTTTTTCATTTTTTAATATTTTAGGATATGAAAAGGTGGAGTTAAGTGATTATCTTATAAGATCAAATTTGTATTTTGTATTCTTTTACATGCTATGCAACAATATAGTACAAACAAACTATGCTTAGCAAAACAAAACAAAAATATCACTATTAATCGATATTCTCTTGGTATTGTAAATTTGGGGCAAAATATGTAAAAAATTGTCAATATCGCCCCAGCATACCTCTAGGATTTTTATTTTATTTTATTATTATTTTTTTATATAACATACATGAGTATAAATTTTTTCATTTTTATTGACACTTAATTTGAAAATCCAAGATTTTTAGCGATGTACTTGTACCCACATAAACATTATGTCTATTTTATTTTATTTTGAAGAAAAAAACGTGGTTTTTTCAGTTTCAGGTTACTGGTTTAACCGGGTTTTTATATTCAATTGGCCAGTTAAGAATGAGCTATATAACCAACGATCTTTTTTTTTTGAAAACGGCAAATGCTATTAACGGAAACCTACTCGCAATTTCCAGCGAGCACCCCGGGTTTGAGCTCATTTACAGGGCAAACCCAGCCCCCCATAGAGATTTTCAGAGAAAAATTCCCCATATAACTAACGATCTAACTGACTCTTTTCTAACCTACTCTTTTCTAACCTACCTTCCGGTTTCCGATTCAACCGGTTAATCCACTTGGTTCAAGTGGGTTTTCAAGCATTGCCCACGTCTCCACACTTTATATAATTTTCATTTTTGTCAAATCATTTTCAAGATGGGCCAATATTTGCTATTTTGGGCCGCAATATCTACTACCCATGTATCCGATATCGAAATTATTACTCTACAATATTATTAATTTATTTTCGTAAAAACTTTTAGAAAGACATGTTTGTGAATTTTTTTATCTATAGGAATAATGATACTAATTGATTTTATATTAAACAGAAGTGATGAACTTGGTATGTATTTCGTATGTGCTTTCTGTAACAAATTTGGATTAGAATTCATAAACTAAGTTGTCTAATAATATGGTACCAAGACCAATAGATTTTTTTACAGGAACCATATGAAAGCTTTAGCAAAATTATTGGACCAAGTTCGTTTGGATGAGAGCTAATTTACATGCCCATGTAATAGTGTAATACATGGGCTTGTTTAGGAAAAGATTAATATGTCTGTGTTTATAACCAAAAGTTTATGCAGTAGAATTGTTAGCCTATATTATTTAGATAGCTCCAGATATCCATTGTGAACTAGAATTGATATTGCTACCATAACTTTTAATGGTTATACCACACAATAGATGTTTTACAGCTAACTGTACAAGTATATTAAGCATTGGATGTGGTACATGCCTTAAAAGTTGTGGTAGAAAAATCACCCCCTATTGTGAACATGTTTTTTACCATTATAATACTCTAAACTACTTTCAAATCTATACTATTTTGTTCAAATTAGGACACGAACCCATGGCCACAAACCCATAGAGAATACCTCCAACATTTTATACCGTTAGACTACAAACCCTTTATTATATGCATTATCAAAATAGTACATAGTAACACTGTGACAATAGAACACAAATCCATTTTGAACTAAAGTTTATCAACAACCATTAATTTGTTTAGACTTTAGGCTTACATGGTTGTTGGATTGTGGATAGAAAAAAACTGAATGCCGAGGCACGTCAATATTCTTTTGACTTGATAGCAAACATAAAATCTTCGACTTTATTTCGATCCAGTTCTATCCGTTATCAAACATATGGTCACCCCTTTACCTTTTTTCCTAGTATTAGAAGTGATAATTTTGATCTCATTACCTATAGTAACGTTTTACTGAAAAATATTGTCATTCACCAACTATTGATAAATATTTTTTTTAATAAATAGAATATAATGTTATGAATATTTAAGTTTATATATATAATGTGTATCTTTGCAAACCCGCATCGAAATGCGGATACATACCTTTTGTTTAACTTTTTTTTAATGTATCTTTAACATGCAAATTGAACAAGTAAAATTTTAGAAAGAAAAAAATTATAAAAAATGAACATGGTAAAGTGGATGAACGAGTCAATATATGGAGCAGATAACCACCAACCCAACCGGCCTAATTGAATCCAGCCTTTAAGGATACTTGATGCGGAATTATAAATGAACCCGCAACCTATGTGTTGTGGAGCAAATCTCTCATATGTCTTACCAACTGGGGTATACGTCAGATGCGAGTCGATATATGGCCAATATTCACGTGATTAGTATTCCTTACAAGTTTTTACTTACAACCTCATTATGATTTGACATTAGTTTTTTTTTTTTTTAATTTATAGAAAAATAAACGGATCATTACTTTTATATCCTTATTATAAAACTTATAAATTATTTCTATATCCTTCTTAAATTCATAAATTATCTATGTATCCTTCTAAACTTTATACTCCCTCCGTCCCACAAAAAACTTCCAATTTCACTCTAAGGGTGTGCTTGGTTGAGGGTATTGAGCGGTGTGCAATGGGATTGATGACCATTATAAATGTTTGGTTAGTTCCTAGGTAATCAATGATTACTCACTAATAAGTAATACACCATTCCCCATCAAATTGGGGTAATGAACTCAATAATGCTTTAATCCACTATTATTATATTAAATTATATTATTATTATATATAAATATAATATAATAATATTATTATTATATATAAATATAATATAATAATATTATTATTATATTAATATATATTATTGTTATAATAATATATAATATTATTATTGTAACGACCGTAATTTTTTCGTTTTTCATTTGTGTATTTATTCGGGATTTATGTGAATTTCGTTATTTATGTTAGTTTACATTTCGGTTTATGTTTTATCGAGTGTTTGAATGATTGGGACTTGGTATAACCAAGTATGGGTCAAAACTTGGATGGAAACAAGTTTAAGGGCCAAGAATCTGGCTGAAACAGCCCTCGCGGCGCGAGGCGGGCGCGAGCCAGGCGCGAGCCAGGCGCGAAGTGGAACAGAAGGATCAAGAGCCCGGACGCGAGAGACTCGCGCCGAGCTCAAGTCGGGGATCGCGTCGACTTCGTGGTGCGAACGAGGCGCGAGGTATGAGTTCCAGCGGCGACCAAGGAGACATCCCGCGTCACCTCGCGGCGCGAGGCAAACGCGAGCGGGGCGCGAGGACTGTCTGGAGTATATAAAGTTGTGTAGAAGCTAGGGCTCATAGCACCTACGAACCCTAGAGAGAGTGCAGTCATTTTTGAGAGCATTTGGGCGGTTTTTGGAGCTAAAGAGCTCAAATCTTCATCATATTGAAGTATTCAAGCATCAATGGTAAGAATTCTTGATCATCTTGCTTAGTTACCTTGATTTTGAGCTTAGTATGGGTAACAATGGTGGTTTGGGGAGCCAACCATATCATCTTTGGGGAAGATGAACTTTCATGAGTGAAAAACACTCCTTGTAGACTTGTAATCAATGTGTACAAGTTGGATTTGGGATTTATGATGGAAAATCTTGAACTAGGGTTTGAGATTCCACCAAGTTGTATGAACTTGGTGGTTGAAAATGTTTAGATGGATTAATTAGTAACTAGTTATGGATTTTAACTAGGTTTTATGATGGTATTGATGTTAGGTCAAGAAGACCTTGTCATTGGAAGTACTTCTTTGATTTGGAAGTAAAGATTGTGTTGGTTAACACAAGTATTGGATAGCTTTGCTAAGGTGAGTACATGTGATCTTTCTGAGTACATAGTAAACCATGATTCATAGTTTGAATTGATTTCTTAGAGTCTTTATTAGATGATTGTTTTTAATAAAGAAAATATTGAATTGAATTGACTTGAATTGAATTGACTTGAAATGTACACTTATGTGTTTAGTTACCACTAGTATGACATGAGTTGTTATATGAGGTTTTGACCCAAGTTGATGATTTGTTATGTGGTAGCTAATCAATTGGATCCTAGTTAACCCACACAAGTTGGGGGAGTTAGTGGCTACTACTTGGGGCGGTACCACCCTGCGCAAGAGTAGTATGTCGAGAAATAGATAACCCGGAAAGCGGGGGAGTTTGAGATAACCCGGAAATCGGGGGAGCAAATAGATAACCCGGAAACGGGGGAGTTTACCTAGATAACCCATATCGGGGGAGTTTGTTTCGGGGAGGCCCGTTACGTATGTGTTGGACTTATGGCAAGCCTTAGAGTATGACTGATTATGTGCATTGTGATAATTATTTAATTATTACTTTATTGCAATTATTTCTAACCGGGTCTAAAACCCATGTTTCTCACGAGACAATATTTGTCTCATGTACTACGTTTACTTTGACTATGTACTCAGGTTCGGGAGCTAAAGATTAGGCGGCCCGTAGTTAGCATTTGGAAGGATTAGCTCGGTGTACTTATTTAATTCCCTAGACTATCGTTTTGATATATTTGTAACACCGGTTTTGGTACTTTCTAATCATTTCAAATGTTTTAGTTAAACCATGATTTTGGATGTTCGGTTTGTAAAGACTTAAATCTTTATTTTGAAAAAGTTTTAATTTGGGTTGAAAAATCGGTGTGTTACAATTATACTAATTAATATTATTATTATATTAATATATTAATGTATAATATTATTATTTTAATTAATTAATTAATATAATAATATATAATATTATTATATTAATTAATATTAATATTATATATTAATTAGTATTATTATTAATTAATATATAATATTATTATATTATTATTTATGTATATATATTATATTTAATTATAAATTTTATTATTATATTGATTAATATAATTAATATTGTTGTTATATTAATTAATATTAAATAATAAATATATAGTATTATTATATTAATTAATATTTTATATATATATATATATATATATATATATATATATATATATAATTATATATTATATTTAAATTATAAATATTATTATTATATTAATTAATATAATTAATATTATTATTATATTAATTAATATTATTATTATATTAATTTATAATATTATTATATTAATTAATATTATATATATATTATATTTAAATTATATATGTTATTATTATATTATTATAAACCAAGCAACATTAATGGTCAAAAGAATACTAAGGAATGTCATTGTATTCCTTAGTATTCCTATTACATTTCCCTTTCCCATTGCACACTTTGAACCAAGCGCCCCCTAAATTTTTGTCCCACAAAAAACTTCCCATTTCTCATATTTGATGGGCTCCACACAATAAAAACTATTATTACTAAAGACCCTACCACTAATATCCACTAACTATCTTTCTCTCTCCAATCCAACCTTATATTTTAATCAAAAGTATTATCAATGACCCCACCACTAACTATCACCTAAAAACTTGTGCAAAAGTCAAATGAGAAGTTTTTTGTGGGACGAAGGGAGTAATTGTCTTCATATCCTTCTAAACCTTTAAAACTTTTTTTACGTCCAAAAACCTATTTTATTATTTATTAAATCATGAAAATATCAATAATACATTATACATGTAAATAAACATGATTTCTAATACATAATCAACAGATATATTGCATACTTATTTGATAACTACTGATATTATAATGATTTAATAAATATTAAAATGTGTTTTTAGACATAAAAAAGAGTTTTAAAGATTTAGAAGGATATGGAGGCAATTACAAAGTTTACAAGGATATAAATATAATTTATAAATTTGAGAAGGATATATAAATAATATATGAGTTTTACAAGGATATAAAAGCAATTATCCCAAAAATAAAAAGCATTCAGATTGCATTGAAACATTACTTATTTTCAATCGTTTATTTTGCCGAATTTGTGTAGTATAATCTTTTATAAATGAAGAGGTGGTTACGAGCTTATGTTATCTTTACGTTTGCATGGAATTCCGAAAAAGTAAGCACTGCAATGCTTGGGTAGCAAGGTAATACATATTCGATTTTAGTGTTGTTCCTTTTGAAAAAACCCAAAAAATATGTGTTATGTTAACATAATAACATTAGATTAGTGTTTGTATCCTACATTCCTACATACCTATGTTGAAGACTTGAAGTTTGTATCGTAATTTTCGAGTCCGATATATTTAGAATTTTATAAAATAACATTATGTTTTGAGATGCAATACATTTGTTAGTTATGAATTTTTGACCCTTTTGTTAATTATAATTTTTAAATGGTCTATCTAGACAATTATAACTTTTTATTGAACTATTTTAGTAATTTAATTGATATATTACATGTTTTGTTGCTTGCATGACAATATTTTATGACATAACTTTATTACACTAACTTAATTACTCCCTCCGTCCCTTAATAAAGTTCCCATTTCACTCAAAACATTTGTCCCAAAATAAAGTTCCAATTTCTCATATTGTAGGGACTCATTCAATAAAATAATATTATTATAATGTCCCTCACCACTAACTAACTTTTAAAAACACTTTCTCTCTCTAAAAAACCTTATATTTTAATCAAATTTATTACCAATGACCCCACCACTATCTATCTCCTAAAATATTGTACCCATGAGAAATGAGAACTTTATTAAGGGACGGAGGGAGTATATGATTTGTCAAGAGCATAAATGTCATCTAGCTATATTAGAGAAATGATATATGTTCATGCTATTTGTTCTAACTTTATCTGTATACACACTACAAGATGATATGTGTAATCCACTAATTTTTCTTTTTCTTATATCATCCTTAATTTTAACACATATCTTCATCTAGTTAATAGAAAGATAACTAGGAATAAACAGTATGAAAATTTGCCATTTCTCTTATGTAGTTCTATATAATATTTGAAATATTGTATTGATTTCTATTAAATTATCATAATTCTTGATTAAATTAGTAGGAAGAAAAATATAAAAATTTAATAAGAACCATATGGAGTAATACTTTTAGATAACCTGAGAATCAATTGACTATGGAAAAAAATAAAGGTATTTTGAATTTTGTTTAAATTTCATTTTATAAACATTTTTTTAAATAGTATCACTTTCTTTTTTGAATAAATATTTAAGGAAGGCTCTGCCCACTGCCATTTGGGGGAAGAAGCAGTCAAGGCCACACCACACCACCACCTTCTACCGGCCTCATAACATTCAAAAACCCAAACTTTTTTTTATTCAACAAAAATTTCAAACCTATAAACAAAACCCTAATCTTGGTGTTTTGTTACAATAATCCAAGATTAATAAAAACAAAAACCCCATTTCATTTTCATAGGTCCATCATCATCTTCCCTGCAAATTCAAGCAATCAATTTTAATACAATCTTGAAATCTTGGTAGCTTTTATTTCAATTTATGGGCCCACCTAACATGCTCTCCACAACCTATAATCTTTCCTTACAAGTAACACGATCACCTAACTAAAACCCCAATTCATCAAATTCTTTCTCACCCATCAACCATTTATCTGGGTTTTAATTATTTTCTGTCTGTTATCAAGGACATATTAAACAGAATGGTTGGGACAGCGAATGGTGGTAGAATTCCACGGCAGGTTTTCTCGGTTGTTAATGGCGGTCAAGATCCGGGTATTCGGGTCGGGCCGGCAAGCAATGTTGGGTCGGATTGTGGAGCGATTGAATTTACTAGAGAATATGTTGAAGCATTGTTGAGTGAGAAGATTAGAGCCAAGAATAAGTTCAGTCTCAAGGTTAGTTTAATTTTAACATTCTTTAATGGAATTTATTTCAAAATTTGAATTTTTTTAACGTTAATTTTGTGGGTTTTTTAGGAGAAATGTGACGTAATGATGGAATATATAAAAAGGCTGAGAATGTGTATTAAATGGTTTCAAGAACTTGAAGCAGATCTTTTATTAGAGCAAGAAAAACATGAGAAACTGTTGGAATCGGCAGAAAAGAAATGCAATGATATGGGTATAATTATAATTATAAATTTCAAGATCATTATTCATTAACTAATAAATTATTATTTAATTGTTTCAAGAAATGTTAATGAATGATAAGGAAGAAGAACTAAATTCGATAATCATGGAGTTACGCAAGAATTACACCGCTTTACAAGAGAAATTCACAAAAGAAGAATCCGATAAATTGGTACAATTTTAAATCAATTTTTAGTAATAACTAAAATTGAAAATTTTAACGGTCAAGATTAATTTCAGGCTGCAATTGAAACATTAACCAAAGAGAAAGATGCTCGATTATCTGCAGAGAGATCACAATCTTCCATGTTGGAAGAACTTGAAAGAGCTCAAAGAGAGAGTTCAAGTGCTAACCAAAAGGTTACATTTTTATTCTTCATAAGAAAAAAAAGAAATAATTTTTTTTTTTGATGTCATTGAATCTAACGGTCTTTATTTATTTATTTATTTATTTATTTATTTCTCAGATAATATCACTCAACGATATGTACAAAAGATTGCAAGAATACAACACAAGTTTACAACAATACAATAGTAAGCTTCAATCAGAGCTTAATCAAACAAATGAAATCCTTAAAAATGCCGAGAAAGAAAAAGTTGCGGTTTTGGAGACGTTGAGCAACTTAAGGGGTCAATGCACTTCGTTGCAAGATCGGTTGACTGCTACAAAAGTCAGATTTTTTCTTTTTTTTAGAAAATCTTTTTCAGTATCTGATTATTTTGAATATATTTATTCATAACTTAATAAACGTGTTTTAATTTATGGATTTATATTTAGGCAAGTAATAACGAGACAGTGAAGCTAAAAGAAGCATTAGTAAGTGAAGTTGGATGCTTAAGATTGGATTTACAACAAGTGAGAGACGATCGTGATCGCCAGCTGGCACTTGTTCAAGATTTGTCAGCTGAAGTGTTGAAATATAAAGAGTGGACTGGAAAGTCAGCAAATGAATTGGGGAATCTTACAACAAAGTCAAACGAGCTCGAGGTTCTTACTTGTCGACTTTTTTTGTTGTTGATATTCCTTATAAATTTGTTATACTTACAATTAATATCTTTTCAGGCAACATGTTCTTCTCAAAGTGAACAAATAAGGATACTACAAGAGAAACTTGCTGCTGCTGAGAATAAACTAGAGGTATCATTAATTATATAATTTTATAAATATAATATTCTGTTAATTATCTTAATTTAGACGCTTTCTGATTAATAATCGACTAATTCTTGTTTAATTTTAATGTTGTAGATGTCTGATGTATCAGCATTTGAAATAAGAACAGGATATGAAGAACAAAAGAGAGTTAACTCAGAATTACAACTTCGTTTAGCTGATGCAGAATTAAAACTTATCGAAGGAGAATCTTTAAGAAAGAAATTGCATAACACAATATTGGTAATATTTTATTATTAATTGAATATTATTATTTTTAACAAATTTATCACTTAAACGGGCTTTTATTTTGCAACAGGAATTGAAAGGAAATATTCGAGTTTTCTGCAGAGTACGCCCGTTATTGTTTGATGATGCTGCTGAAAATGAAACAAAGACTGTTTCTTTTCCTACAACAACTGAAAATCTTGGCAGAGGGATTGAATTATTGCAAAATGGTAATATAAAGATTTGATCTTTTTTTATCATAGTTGACTTTCTTGACCATTTTTTATGTAGGGCAAAAACATTCTTTCATGTTTGATAAAGTATTTGTGCCCGAATCATCACAACAAGAGGTGTTTGTGGAAGTCTCACAACTTGTGCAAAGTGCTTTGGATGGTTATAAGGTGATGAAAATTCTTACTAATGGGTCATTATGGGCTCGGGCTGAAACGGGCCAATTTTAGTTGATCTGAAAATGTTTTAACTTTTTTTTTTTTTTTTTTTTTTTACTTTTTAGGTTTGTATATTTGCTTACGGGCAAACGGGCTCGGGAAAGACCCATACAATGATGGGTACACCTGGGAACTATGATGACAAAGGATTAATACCGCGTTCTTTAGAACAAATATTTGAATCCAAACAAACGCTCCAAAACCAAGGGTGGAAATATGAAATGCAGGTTTGAATTTTCAAAGAAATTATATTCCAAATATATTTTTTTTAATAATAAATATTGGTTTTTACAGGTTTCGATGTTGGAAATATATAACGAAACGATACGTGATCTGCTGTCAACAACCCGACCCTGTTCAACAGAACCGGGTGGTAAACAATATGCAATTAAACATGATGCAAATGGAAACACACATGTTTCTGATTTGACTATACTTGATGTGAGAAGTAGTAGAGAAGTTTCCTTTCTGTTAAACCGTGCTGCACAAAGCAGGTAAATTTTTGTACGGGTCAAAACAGGTCGGGTCGGTTTTAGTTGACCCGTATAACCCGTTCGGCCTTTTATTTTTTTGCTAAATTTTCCTTACATTCAACCGTTGTATATAATTCTTTTTTCATATTTAGGTCTGTGGGTAAGACTCAAATGAACGAACAATCATCAAGAAGTCATTTTGTGTTCACTTTGAGGATAACTGGTGTTAATGAGGTAAATACAAAATTTTGGGGTTTTATTTTATATATTTAATTGTTTGGTAATGTTGATTTATTTGATATAGAGCACGGAACAACAAGTTCAAGGTGTGCTTAACCTAATCGATCTTGCTGGTAGTGAACGACTTTCCAAAAGTGGGTCAACGGGGGACCGTTTGAAAGAAACTCAAGCCATTAACAGAAGTTTGTCATCATTAAGTGATGTTATATTTGCATTAGCAAAAAAGGAAGAACATGTTCCTTTTAGGAACTCTAAACTTACTTATCTTCTCCAGGTACATACCAATACCACCTCTTATAATTTCATAAAATTGAAAATTTGTGATTAAATTTGTATGTGGAACATGTCAGCCTTGCTTAGGTGGCGATTCAAAGACGTTAATGGTTGTAAATGTTTCACCGGCACATAACTCGATCAACGAGTCACTTTGTTCTCTTCGGTTTGCTGCAAGAGTTAATGCTTGTGAAATTGGAACACCTAGAAGACAAACATCTGTCAGACAGTTGGATGCTCGATTAAGCTACGGCTAATTAGTGATTCTTTTGTGGAATATTAAGTTCGAGAAATACTTGTTTGCATTCGTATTATCAACTTAAAAACGGATAGATTTTTGAAATTCTGACAGTTTGGGGTTGATGTGTATATTGGGAAGGAAGATTGAAGAAAGTAGTTATAGCACGTGTAGAGATGAATGAATTTGGATATATTTGTGTTTATTTTGTGTTGCACATTGAAAATTTAATTTTTTTGCATACTTTTATTGGAAAATTTTCATTTTATTATTTTCATTTCTAGGATAATTCAACTAAAACATGTAGTATCTATACCCGGTCCAAGAATCAAATTAAACTATTAGGAATTAAATTGAAAATTGAGAAAATAGTTTTGGCCCGACCGACCGATGATGTCTTGGACCTGGCCGAACTAATGATGTTTTGGACCTGATCAAGAACCGGCTGGAACCGATTCAAGAATCGAGAAAGTTGACTTTTTTTTGGCTTTTTTCCAGATTTGGACCGAATAAAAACCAATTTTAAATAAAAATAAAAATTATATAGCTTATATTTTCAGTCTAGAATGCACACGCCTATCATGTGAAGTACCCCCTCTGTCCCACAAAAAACTTTTCATTTGACTTTTGAACAAGTTTTTAGGTGATAGTTAGTGGTGGGTCATTGATAATATTTTTGATTAAAATATAAGGTTGGATTGAAGAGAGAAATATAGTTAGTGATATTAGAGCATCCCCAGTGGTTAAGTCATTGCAATGACTTATTAGTATTGTCATGTAGATTTTCCACTCAACTTTCATAAAAAGCTATCAAAAAAGCTATCAAAAAAGCTTTGGCTCCAATGCATCTTAATGTAGAAATTTTTTTTTGTGTGTCTAAGGAATGACTTATGGAAGAAAAGCTTTTGAAGCAATTTTTTTTCCTAGAAGGTCATTTACCTTTAAATGACCTAGAAAAAAGGTAAAAAGCTCTAGAAAAAGCTCCCATTGGAGATGCTCTTAGTGGTGAGGTCTTTAATAATAATAGTTTTTTATTATGTGGACCCAACAAATATGGGAAATGGGAATTTTTTTGTGGGATATATTCCGCATTTTTGTGTGGCTGTTATTTTCCCGCGATTATTGCTATTTATCTAATACTCCCTCCGTCCCACAAAAAACTTCTCATTTCACCCTAAATTTTTGTCCCACAAAAAACTTCTCATTTCAATAAAATACTATTATTACTAAGGACCCCACCACTAACTATCCACTAACTTTCTTTCTCTCTCCAAATCAATCTTATATTTTAATCAAAATTATTATCAATGACCCCACCACTAACTATCACCTTAAAACTTGTGCCCATCTCAAATGGGAAGTTTTTTGTGGGACGGAGGGAGTACTCCGTATTTGCTCAAATCTGCATACTGTTTTCTATATTTTTTTTCTTTTTTAATTTCTGTTTTCGAGAACAGAAACATGACATCTTTGCTCCCAAATACTCATTTCAATCCTTACATATATCATTCAGTTCAGTCGAATTTCAATCCCGCATTCTCCATTTCTTCATCAAATTCCCAAATTGAGAAACCAAAAAAGATTAATCTTACATTATCCATTAACTGTAATCTTTCTTCTCCACCAAAATCAAAAGAAGAAGCTATACGTCAAGCAAAAAACTGCATTTCAACCACTTTAGAAAAACCTCTCAACAACCCTAAACTCGCTGCTGGTAAGCTCAAGAAACTAAAACAACCAAGATTCCGTGTTGAAATCCCGGTCATTGATGACTCACCAGATTCATTATCAAAACTTGCACTCCAAGTGTTCGATGAAATGCCACTGAAGAAAAAAGGGTCTAAAGTGAAGATATTAATACTATGGCCCAATTCTACACTAGCACAAGCTGCCAATGAAGTAAAATTCCAATCGGTTGAACATATCGACATTTCTGCAATAACGAAGAATGAAGGAAACCGATTTTTGACTTCTGCTGACGTGGCGGTCTTTTTGACACCAGAAGCTTCACAAATGGAAGTAATTGAGACAGTTACAAACAGTTTGTACCCGAAACCGGTTGTAATATTTAACCCTAGGTGGAGTTATGATGATGAAGAGAGCATGTTTGGTGATTTCAATAATTTTTTGGGATCGTTTGAAGTGATTTATTCGTTTATGGGATTAGAAGTTAGAGGATTGTTGAGTAAGAGAAATGGTGTTGTATTTAAGTGTGTTAGAGATGGGGTTTTGAGTGGAGAAAAATGGAGTATTTTGGTTGAAGAGGAAGGCGAATTAAAAGTGGTTACAAGATTTAATACGAGACCTTCGATTAATGAAGTTGAAAATGTGTTGTATAATTTAATGGCTATTAATTCTCCGATTACCAAATCTGCAAAGTTCTTGAAAGGATTGGTTTCAAATGTAACTGGAAAAAAGTAAGTTTCATTCTTTCGTTTTTTACTAAAATATGTCATACATGCTTCACACTATTTTTCACACTATTTTATTTGCTTCATACTCCGTACTATTAATTATAAAAATTAATACTAAGCTTATGTCATACATGCTATCCTTGTTATTGTTGCCGTATTACCGTATAACATACAGGCCGTCTCAAGCTGATTTGGGGCCCGGGGCAAAATATAAAATGGGGCCCTTAACATGCTTCGAACCATGCTCCGAATCATAATACATAAAAATAACAATTAAATAAAACTCTAAATAAACTTGCATTTTCGAAATATAAAATGGGGCCCTTCCCAATATCAATCAACTTTTATTTTGGGTTAAGTTTGTGCCTATCTAGTAAGGTATGACTTTTTTTTAGGCTGAATATATAGACAACTACTAAAATAAAGGGGCCCTTTGGCGTTTGGGGCCCTGGGCGGTCGCCCAACTTGCCCAGCCCATTGAGCCGGCCCTGATAACATACTAATACCATGCAAATTTCATAGGTTTTATGAGAAAATGGAATCTATATATATGAATTATTTGATTTAATAAAAGAAACAAAAAAATACACTTTACATATCACATGTCTTTCTTGATCTGCTTTCGTCACCGAAAAACAACATAAGATGATTCTGATTTTCCATCATGTATCTTAAATCATAGAACAAGAATCGATGAAAAAATGATAAGAACCATTCTTCTTGTTTGTTCGGGTTCTCATATACATCAAATGTACCCGTTTCTAAGATGCTCTAATGTGGCAAGACTTGATGAATTTATCTGAAAAATTGACATATTTGGCCCATAACGCCCGAAGCTCGGGAAATGCTATATCTAACCATGGTTTAGCTCGACCGTTAAAATGAATAACAGCAGCATTTTTAGCATCTGGTATACTTGTATTTTCTTGGTACCCAAGTCCTAACATATGCCAAAAAGGATCAATTATATGAACATAACCATGAAATGCTATTAAACCGGGAGGCAATGTTCCTAATTGCCACAAACTTAAGTCCGATTTCAAATTCTGAAACAAGAAAACAAATTATTAGAGTAGAATCTTTAATCATTTTTATAAATTATTTATTCGAATTGGGTGTCATTTGTTACCTCTTCGAGCCAATAATGGTAATTATGACTTATGTTGGTATTTCTCCAAGCTTCAAGATCAAATATGTTCATGCCATAAGCCCATGCGCATTCGTTTGCATTGAAATTTTTTGAGATTAATGGATGAGAAAAATTCAAGTAGCTTTTGAACCGTTTTGACATTACAAATTTATCGTCCCCTTTACATGTTTCAACTGCCCCATTTACTTTACCGTTCATATCAATGTCCCATAAAGGTGAAAGATCGGTTTGAACAACAAGATCATCGTCTAGGAACACTACCTTATTAAGACTTGGAAACATCTATAAAAACAATCGTATATTAGCCACATAAGCGATTAAACTTATAAAAAGAACCCTTTTTGTTTGGTAAATTAAGTTGGTTACCCAAAACATAAATAAGTTGTTATCCTCTTATGCAACTAGCCCTTTACAAAATGATGCAAAAACCGTACCTCTGGGAGATAAATCCGAACATGATTCATGAGTGAATTGTACTTAGGACTCATTACTTGCAACTTTGCAGCAATAACATACGGTTTCTCGGTATTATTAGCCACAATAGCTGATGACCCTCCTCTAAATTGAGCCCGAGCCCGTTGATCTTTCTCCATTGCCTCCAAAACGGGCACTTTTCCCTTAGCAAACCAATCAAAATGGTGCAACGCCTTAACCTCAACGACAGCTGGCGTTAACGGGTGCAACGAAAACCAAGCTTGCATTGGTGAGTAAGTTTTTCTATCGGTGATTATGTGAATAACAACCATGTCGGGATGTAATGAGTTGTAAACAAGAGATGTTGCAACAACTGAGGCTGCGAGAATGTTGTCTGATGCAAGAACAAAGTGGAAGTATGAGTTGTCAACGAGTGTTGGCACAAGCTCCGGTGACGGGAGTTGGCGGCGGGCGGCGGCATTGGTGGCGTGCTCGTTGGCTAGCCGGAGAGAAAGACAGTGAAGTTGTTTTGGTATGCTGCTTGATGCCACGTGGCGGTATAAGTATTCTTGGATTTTGGCCTTTCTTGTTCTTTGTTCAAGAAGGGTCACCTAGAAAATAGAAATTAAGTAAAATGTTAAAATGGGTTCAAGATTTGCTAGCCATAGCTAGCTAATGGATATGTTTCATAGATAATTTTATGTTTAAACATTAAACTAATCGTGGTTTATCCATTAAAAAAACTAACCACTTAAATCTACACCATTTTTTATAAAATACAAGTAAAATGGGCAAATAAATAAGTAAATACCATGGATTTGAGCTTAATAGCAAATGTCTTTGCATCTGGTCTATTACTGCCTTTCAAGCTAGAAACAAAATCTTCCAACGTTTGAGGAATGTCAGCTTCAGATCCTGCTAGTGTGTCATATTTACTTGAGTGGTCCTCCAAGACTTGGTATATTACTTCTGGGACCTTGCAAAAACCAAAATAACGTTTATGTAAAGTGGTAAGTCGAACCGCTAAACAACCTACAACGAAAATAACTAATATATGTCCAAACAAGTATCTGAAATGTTGAACTTTGAAAAAAACAATCAACTATTGATTATAACTTTCACTTTATGTAACAAAAAAAGTTTAGAAGGTTACCGTTGATTGAAGGTTTTTACCCAATATATTTGGTCCTAGTTTCTTTAGACAACCTGTCATTAAAACATACAAATAAATTAGTTTGTCATAAGAATAAACTAATTGAAAGTTTTCGATTAATAGTTACACATTTTAGAGTAATGTCACCATTTTGATATACACAACACACATGATTAAGTAATATTAATACAAGCAGGACATTGTTCTTAAACATGTCAGAAACTATTAATATTCCATTATTTATAAAATTCTTTTTTAAGCATTAATAATATAAATATCATGTTAACATATCATGTTTGGTATGTAAATGTTGATTGGTGACACTTAACCGATCTTTTACCATCCCATTAGTTGGTCTATCAATTTGATTCCGGTGGACTTTTGAAGTAGCTTTAGTTGAAAATATGATAAATAAAGAATTATTTCGAATTAACAAATAAAGAATTATTTATAATTAACAATATTATATACGCATTTAAAATTATTAAGAAACTGGATTATAATAAAGATTTAATTTTCATTTCATTAATTACCAAACCCGCTAAAAAACTTAAAAAATATTTTACATAACACATACTTTCAACATACTCATAAATCTATATTATATTGTTCACAACAACAAGACTCAAACTCATGACCACATGTTATTGAGGAATACCTTTCATGAGTTTCACCGCTAGACTACAAACGATTTGGTAAAAATATATAATTTAGAAAAACATACTTAATTTTAAGATCCAAACAACCGCATCCTAACCATCGATCTATTCACGTATTCTTGTAATTGCTTGAACAATATTCGACTATACGAGTACAAGATTCAAACTCAGTTTTTCTTAGAAATGCTATCCATTTTTGACCAAAAAAACGCCAGTTTCACAACCCAAAAAACTTAACATTCGTCAAAATTCGTTCATGGTTCGTCAATAGATTTGAAATATATGTTGATCGATGCAAATGTAGAAAGAAATAGAATTTTACGTACCAATTGTGGAGCATTTGGTTTGACCGTCAATGGTGTCGACGGCAGTTAACACAAACAGAAACCGAAGAAGAAAAGTAAAGAACAAAAGTGAATAAAACACCATCCTATAAGACACCCTTCTTGATCCAACTTTCACTTTTATAAAATCCCTCACTCCTTTGCCAGGCAAAACCGTCACATGTCGTAAACTTGGGGATATATGCAACTGCATTTTCTTCGATCGATCAATTGTTTTTCTACTGGTTTTATGATTATGTGTATATATCTATAAAAGGTTGATTAGTAGTATTGTGAAGGGAAAGAGAAAGATATAAATTGGTAAAGTACAAGGTGGGAAGGCATCCATCTGTTGAGGTTTTGCCATCTCTTACCTAAACTTGCTTGAGGTTTAGGTTATTATGGTTCCAATGGATTCATGTTACATGTATTTTAATTATTTCCATTACTTTCATTTTCAAGATGTTAACCCCTTAACCTCATTAGCTATATTCAAATGTTTGTGTTCTATATATACAAATGTTTTTATGTATATATTAGGGGTAACAATTTCTAACCCGATACGAAACCCGACCTGCATCCGACACGAAAATAAACAGGTTTGGGTTGAGGTAAAAAAAATTTGGGTCAGTCTCAGGTCGACTTAACTGACCCGTTTATTAAACGGGTTAGGTTCCGGTCAATGATAATTTAAATGGGTCGACCCGTCAACCTTTTTAATTATTAATATATATATATATATATATATATATATATATAGAGGACGGTTCATGCGAGAACCATTAAAATTGCGAGAACTGCGAGAACTAATCTTGGCCATCCATTTAATCTAATTACTTTTTTAATATGTAAGGGTAAGATTGTCTTTACATCTTTTTTCAATTAAATTAAATAAATACAAACAATAATTTCCATAATTATTTAAATCAACTCTTAACTACCACTTGCTATCTTAACTACGACTTCCTATTTTATAGGATATAAAATGAATACAAAAAATAATTCTCATATTTAAATAAATCAATTTTTAATTACGTCTTCCTTAATTAATTAAATATTACATGTATTCTATAGAATAACATGCCGTTGTGTTCACTAGTGAACAAACACATAATGATAAACAAATTTGCAGTGTATTTTACTGAACAAAAATATCACTAATAAACAAACTAATAAAGTAACACATGTTTACCGTTGTACATTGCAAAAACAAGTCTATGAATACTAAATTCAACAACCATACATTAATGAACAAAAATACCACTAATGAACAAACTTAACAAACCATACATTATCGTAATAGCTTATGTATTCATTATAGAACAAATCATGTATTCATTACTGAACAAATCTTTCTGGTGTAAGAATATCTGTATAGTTTGCTGTTATTTTATCCATTCACTAATGAACATTAGTTTCTGTCTTCCCTTTTATCGTTCATGATTATGTTATTTATGTGTGTTCAGGATTCACTATTCATCAATATGTAACGTTTTATATCGTCATCTTTGCATCAACTGGAATGTCATTATTACGATACTATGCTACGTTTGGTTTCCGTCATATTTTATCCTTGCTTTTATATATTTGGGTTGACTTATCATCGGTCTCTCACAGCTTCATCACCTGATAATTTTATAAAAATTATTGCTTTGTTAAAACTTCGAAAACACAAGAAATTAATAAACATTTAACAATTAGAAACCATTCCAAGAGTGTTCATTACATTTTAACAATCATTCATTCAATACCGTTTTCCATTACATGTGTGTTCATTACTTGTCAGAAAGTTAAAAAAACCCATCATCATCAACTAATTATTCACTACAAAATAACCAATAAACTTAAGTCATAAACCCTAAACAAAAATCATACAAACAATATTACTAAAAATATTTAAACAAAAAGTAAACCATACACATTAGCACCGTTCATGTAACAACATTAACATATTATTTAAAATATACCCAAACTTTTAGATGCAACTGAATCAAAATAAATTTACTGGTGAACCCTAAGACATAATAAGGAAACAAAACCACTAAATTTTTAGAAATTTTCGCTGAAAAAACGAACCAGATACTCAAAATCGTCAAAATAAACAAACCAAAGTTCGTAAAGATGAACCCTAATACATAATACGAAAAAAACCCAATTTTATTAGAAATTTTATTTCAAAAAAACGAATCATAAACTTAAATCGACCAAAACACAAACCAAAATTCATACCTATGAACCCTAATACATTATACGGAAGGAAACAACAATTATTCTGAAATTTTCTTTGAAAACTCGATTCAGAAACTTAAATCCCAAAAAAAAAAATTAAAATTCGTAGGAGGACATACCTTTAGGCTTCGTAATCGTTAGTCCGATTACTGATTTTGTCATCGCCTGAGTTTTATTACCGTCGCAAGCTCCGTTCCCCTCTGCTAGAAGTTTCTAACCGTTCGAAGAGAGAGAGAGAGAGAGAGAGAGAGAGAGAGAGAGAGAGAGAGAGAGAGAGAGAGAGAGAGAGAGAGAGAGAATACACAATGTATTTAGGTAGTTTAAATGAGATATAATGGAAGACTACCAGATTTTATGGGATTCTACAAATCATCCCCAATTTACACGCATATTAACTAAAATATCTTAATTAAATTATTCGTTCATTGACTAATATACCCTTACATCCACGGAATTTCCATACCAAATTGTTCATTTAATTACAAAATTACCACATTGAATCTTAACCACTCATCTAAAAATCAAAGGGCTATAAACATGTTCTCGCAGTTCTCGCAATTCTAATGGTTCTCGCATGAACCCTTGTCTATATATATATATATATATATATATATATATATATATATATATATATAGTTTACTAGTTTAAACGTACCTAATGGTTAAATAAAAACTTAAAAGGCTGCTTATTAATTTGATGTTTTTATTATTTTGGTATTTTGATATGAATTTGTGGAATAATAACAACATTTTGACATTTTTGACTCATTTAATATGTTTAATTAAATAGATTATATGAGTTAGGTTTGAGTTGAAGGTAAACAAGTTAGGGTCGGGATATATGACCTGTTTATATAAACATGTCGGTTTTAGGTTGAACGTTTCTAAACCACTAACCCATGAACCCGAACCCACCAACCCGAATCCGACCTGATCACTCCTGAAATTATATATACATATGATATGGAGAGAGAATATAGAGAGAGGACGGGGACTAGTTTTTTACTAAAGTCATATTTAAAAAACGTGGAAGAGTTAAGATCAACAATACAATTAGGGTTGTCCGTTGGGTTATTGAGTCGGGTCTGTCGGGTTTGAGGTAAAAAATCTTAACCCGCCCGATATGGAATCGAGTTTGTCGGGTTGACTTGGTCGTGTTGGTCGGATTACACAGAAGTTAGGATTTTTAGATAAAAATGAAATAATTAATCATTTATAAACTTAATTTCTTCAAGACCAAATACCATATTTATTTTCCTAATAGCCAAATTTAAACATACTGTTCTTTCATTCTACGATTTCTAGTTTATAGAATTTTATATTAAAGTTTATGAGTTGATTTACAACTATAATTGTTAATTATTTTTTTATTGAATGATTTATAGTAACTAATGTGATAATTCATTGATTTAATGGTAAAAATATCTTAGAATTTAAGGAAAATAATAATTTACACTTCAATCGGATCTAATCAAGTCAACCTAAAATCTAATAAAAGTAAGCAATCCTAGCCTGAACACCAACCCGATAAGGAATCATGTTGATCGGAATGGTCCTAAATACAATCAGTAAACACGATATTTTTCCTAACCTTAAAGAATCTTTTTTATTTCGTTAATGGGTTATTAATTTGTCATATTAAAAAAAAACTAATAGTATCTTTACCTATATATGCAGCCTAATTTTGAAGAGAGTTTGACACCTTGGCACTTCCTTGCAATTCTATTCGTCCATAATGCCACCCGGAATTCCATGATTGGTCCAGCACATTCACATGTAATTCGCTGCATAATAACTTCGGTCTTCCTGTAATTTTGGAAACGACCCAAAATAATAGGCCAACATTAAGGAATGATTTCAATGTATTTAAAATAAAATCTTAAAAAAATAAAACCTATACCGGACTCACCCTCTATCCCGTGTTTATATACTGAAGTTGATTTGATATTCCTTATTATCGGTGATTTTGTGATTATCTTCCCCCATTTGAATTTTTTTTTATTTATCAATCACCTTATATACTACCTTCCGAACAATTGAGTAACACAATTGCATAAAACACCTCCATCGTATTCTGCATCAAAGCTGCACCACCAGGTCAATCATTATAACTTGATTACCGTGTTTCTTTCTTTCTTATTACCAGAACACCACCTGTTCGATCTGCATTCATATAAGGTGATTGATAATTATACAAATTATTGGCTGAAACTAATTAATACCTTTTGTTACATTACAGGAATCGGTGAAGCTTCTTTTTGATTTCCAATCGTTCGTAATTCAAATACACAGGTTTTTCCCAGTTAATTTATTTTTAAATGTTTTGTGTATGAATTTTACGATTTCAATACTCTATTTTTATGGTATTTGCTTAAATAGACGTTTACTATTTTTTATTGTTTTTTTTTTCTATCAATTTAATTTTATACTCATGTGGCATGCCGATTATGGCTACTACATTTAAATTATTAAATTATTTAAAAAATAATTTAAAGAAAGTAAGTTTAAATATTTTTTAAATTACAGTGAAACTATCCAACAGTTTGACTTTTTTCCAGTCAAACTGCTTGAGTTTTGGAAAAAAGTCCATACTAAATAACAAATGGATTTATACAGAAAAAAGAATATGCGGTTCTGAAACTACAGAAACAAATCCAGCTAATTAATCACATTATTAATGTTTGTTACTGTTAGTCCCAAGACTAAGTAAATAAGATTTGATGATCGATAGCTAAGAAGAATAAAATCAGCTGAAGTACGTATCTCAGCTGAAACAAGTATATGCAATAAATCTTCAACTGAGTTAGTACTTAGCTCAAGATGTCAAGTCAAATCAACAGCAATTCAAGAGTGATCATTCGAAGTCTATGCCCGAAGGACAAAGACAAGAAGAAGACCACTCAGCTGATTGTGGAATCAGCTGATGGTACCCGCTGCAGATAAAGACTTAGTGAAAAATATTCTTGACACTTTGAATATTTTCCTTTCCCGCTCAAAGAAGAAGAAAACGATGAGGATCTTCTATTTCGGTAATAGAAGATAAGTTGTCAGAACATCATCGTTTGTCCCTCCAAGCATGTATAGAGAAAGTCAACATCTTTTGTACTATCATAGTACATCTTTTCACTGTGCGTCAGAAAAGGTTACAAGAGAAGTTGACACAAAGTACAATTGGGACTATAACGTATGCAAGAGCATTTAATGTCTCCTTGGACAAGTCCACATCGACGAATAATATGTTTACACGTCGATTAACTTGTGGACAAAGGAACATGGATCTTGGGCTATAAATAGAGACGTAAATACTTGCATTTACACACACCATTTAGCATTCATAGCACAAGAACATTCTCTGAGAGTTTGTTATTGTCTAGTATTAACTTCCTCATAGTTATTACTCGACATTCAATATCAGCTGTTGGTATCAGCTGATATTACTCTCCTTGCATAATCTTTTTAGTTTGAGCTAGTTAAAGTGTCATTTCAAGTATAAAGTTTTAGTTAGTGTGTACTATCTATTTCCGCAAACTTTGTACTGTATTAAGTTGTTTTAATAAACTCTTAATCATTGAAATCTTGTGTGTTCTTTATTTTTAAGTCTTTACTTAGCCGTAACGCAACACGTTTGTGTTGTTGGGAACCAACAACTGGTATCAGAGCAAGTGTCAAAGTTGTTTTCCATCAACTTTAAGCATCTGTTATGGCTGAACCTACAACTGATCTACCATCATCTGGCAAACCTCCCAAACTCACCCAAACCAACTATCCCATGTGGAAAACTCGCATGTTATCCCACATGGTTACCTATCATCCTAAACTTGAAGATAATCTCACGATAGGAAAATATATCCCTCAAACCCTCATCCCTGATACTCCTGAAATACCAGAACACTATGTTGTTAAATCTGAAGCTCAATGGACGGACGCTGAAAAACGTCTTGTTCATCTTGAGAATAAAGGAAGGGATATGCTTTTTCAAGCAGTTGGTGATGAACTGTATCACAATATACAATTTTGTAACTCAGTAAAAGAGATGTGGGACAGGCTGGCTGAAGTTTATGAAGGCACATCTGTTGTGCGTGAACATAACAAGAACATGCTCATCCATGACTACGAGCTGTTTAGAGCCAAGCCTAGTGAGACTATAGCTCAAACTTTTAATCGTTATAATATCTTATTAAACGAGCTGAAGTCTCATGGGGTTGATAAGGACGATATGTCCAAAATGTGTAAGTTTATGGCTGCCTTACCCGCTAAATGGGCTACCATTATAACCTGCATGAGTACATCTCCCACCTTGAAAGACTATACTCTTTCATCTCTCTATGGTATGTTTCTAAGCCATGAGAGAACTGTACTCAACAAATTTCAACCTCCAAAGGACTCTAAAATGAGTTCCTCAGGATCTTCAACTGCTATTGTTTCCATAAACAAGCCCAGCAGAATTGAATATCCCCCATCAGATGATGAAGCTGACAATACCTCAGCTGTTGATTTGTTCAACATGCCTGAAGTAAGCATCGAGGAGATCAATGAAGATGAAGACAACGAAGCCCTCATATCTGAGCTTGCCTTACTTGTGAAAAACAGAAAATTCTTCAAAGGCAAGTCAGGCTCATTAGCTAAAGGCTCTAGTAGCAGACCTATCTCGTCAGCTGCACCTTCCAGATCCTCTGGAAGTACACATGATATCTCTGAGATAACATGCTACAACTGTAACAAGAAGGGACACTATGCTAACGACTGCAAGCAGAAGAAAGCAAGTTCATCATCTTCAACTGGTGAATCCATTGAAGAAAAATACAAAAAGCTACAAGCCTTCACCAAAAAGATCCTAGAAGAAAAGAAGGCACTTGAAGGCAAAGCTGCTGACAAGGGTCTAGTAGCTGAAACTCACGACTGGGCTGACTCTGGTGACAGCTCAACCGATGATGATGAACCAATGGCCACAATGTGTTTGATGGCTCGTGCTGATGAAAGTATTACAGCTGATGATGCTAGTTCCTACCAATGGGTCAACATAGTTCACAAAAAGATAACCTCTCTAATCTCTGCTGAGGCTACAGAAGCCAAAGATATTGTTGATTCTATCATTTGTGATTTGCACTTCATTGATCATCTGAAAGGTGAATGTTTGGATAAACACAATACTATTCTTCGTGAAAATGCTTTTTTTAAAAGAAAGACTAATTGATCATAAATCTTTAAAGGAAGAACTTTCAGAAACTAAATTTATAAATTTAGTTCTTCAACACGATCTAAGTGAAAAGGTTAAAGAACTTGAAGCAATTAAAAAGATTTGTGAATCATGGTCCCGTTCATCCAAACGTGTGAGTGATTGTGTTAACTCACAAATTCCTAGTCAAGTACAAGCTGTACTAGGAGGAGACTTCTATGCTGCAGCCGCTATACCTGACAGCAGTACAAATGATCTGTACTCCTCATCAGCTGATGCGTCTGTGCCAGCTGAAGAGTTGGGTTTTGGTTCCTTTGTTAGGTCTACCAAAACCTATGCTACTGAGATGTCCACAGAAGAACCTTCTGAAACTACGGGTGAGGAATCTTCAGCTGATTCCTTAGCCTTGGTTGTTAGGACACCCACTGTAGTAATAGTTGAACCAAGAAAATCTATCTTGGGTTCAACGCCTGTTGTCTCTGCTGCTAGACCTCAAAAGAAGACTAACAAGACAGCAGGAAAGAGAACTGTTCTTACACCCTTCAAGGGTGAGACAGCTGGAGTTCGTACTCGGGCTGCAAAGAACAAAGGTAAGAGTGTCTCCAAAAACACTCCTAGTCCTTCCTCAGCTGGTTCTGTCAAACAGCTGAAAAGAAAAATCAGTAATCTGAATTCACTCGTTCAAAATCCGACTCTCTCTGAGAATCAGAAGATGAAAGGGATTTTAGGTCCAGTACCTAATCCTGCTGCCTCGCCCTCCACTCCACAGCAAAAGAACAGAAAATGTTATAGATGTGGAGATCGTGGGCACCTGGCCAGTGAGTGTGACAGTCCAAGCTTAAGACCATCCCCATCCTCAGCTTGTGAGCCTATTGAAAAACCAACCCCTGTGAGCTCCAGCAGGAAGTCTCACGGACCCACAGAAATGTGGGTTCCCAAAAAGAACTAACTTCTTTCAATTCTTGTGCAGGGTTATCAAAGCAAACATGTCTGGTATCTAGACAGTGGTTGCTCAAGACATATAACTGTAAACTACAGTGGTTGCTCAAGCGAGTAGTGTTAACAAGAGATTGTTAAATATGAGTTAACAAGATAACTAATAACGCGGCTTAAAAGAAAAATTAGATGTCTGAGTAGTCTGATAATTATATTTGATCGCGCGAGGGATCGCAAAGAGAGAAAATGGGCATGTTGTGTTACTTGTGATAACTTGTTAAGTGAGATTTGAGTTAAATTGATAATATAGCTTGTGTTGAATTAAAAGCAAGTTATGGAAATGTGAGATGAATGCATTTAGAGTATATGCAATTTGAGTAAAAGGCATGAGTCGCCTACCATCGGAGGTTTATGTGGGATAAATACATTTATTGTGAAAAATGTACTTGTTTGTGTATTGTTTGATAGCGGTGTGAATCGACAAACTGTTATTTTGTTTTAAAACAAACTAATGTCCTATAGAGTAGAGGACATTGAGATACTGCTTATTGGTAGAGATTGCCAATAATAAGATTTTTATATGTCGATAAAATGTAAAAGTGCTAATTTGTTGGAACTGTGCGGGAAAGTTTTTCCCATAAAATTTATTATCATCGCCGTGAGAGGCCCGAGTGTGAATAAGAGCAAGAATTAAACGACCAAGTACCGCGTCAAGTTCATCTGTCACTGCAAACCAAACCGTAACAAATCTCCAAGTGGAGTTGAATCGGAGATTCAACGCAACGTTAACCGCTGGGCGCAACAACGGTGTCCGACTACGAGAGCAAGAGAACGCCTTTAACAGAGTTTCGTGAGCGTTCTTTCGTGTTATTTTCGATATTCTTTTCTTTGCGATAAACTGAGATCCTTAGACGGCAATTCAATTTTATTCTTTTAGCTTTATCGTCGTGCGCCGCGAGAGCCAGAGTTCATTCTGATCGAATAGTTCCTCTGAGTAACTTCATTTCATCGTAACTCATTCGTGTTTTCCCGTTTAAGGAGTACCGCTAACGAGCCTGTGGTGGTGTTTTAGGAGCCTGAACTTCTTCTGAGCGATGACTTCGGGGACGAAGTCTATTTCAAGTGGAGTTGAGTTGTAATGCCCTGGAATTTACATATAATTATATATTAATTTAAATTAATTAAATTATGTTTGTATTATTAAAACTTTAATTGTAATAATTATGGTGTGACATTATGTGGAATAAAATGATTCGTGATTAATTATGTTGTGCTAATTAATAATGGGGTGCGACGTTTCGTTATACAAGTTAATTAATTATTGAGACGTTTATTATTGTGGCATTTTATCACCATGACGTTTAATTCCGAGCTTTGATCTTCTTTGAGTTTTGCGTCGAGTTTAGAGATTTTGAGGCCCGGCCATCTTGGGCATGGGCCGAATATCGAGTGCAGCTAAGTGAGGGCCATTTTCCTTACCCATTTTGATATTGAGGTCGGCTAGGGAGAATGGGTCGAACCCTTGTCCTGATTTTCTTTTTCTTTGGCTCGGCCAAGAGACCAAAAACCAAACTCATTATTTCTTTTGTCCATAAATCCGGCCTGCTAATTAGTGTGGGAGATGTTGTGGGCCGAAGTTGGTGCCAAGGGCAGCAGGCTAGATGGCCCGAAGTCTTCCACCATCGTGAATTCGTGATTACGTTTATTCCCCTATCTAATCCCTAATCTTTCCCATCGTTAATCCCAATCAGCCTCTATCTCGCTCTACTGCTTCCTTCGTCCAAATCCTCCCAAGCAATCTGTCGTTTTTCCTTTTCTTTCTTGATTCCTTCGTAAGTCGTGTGGAGGTATTCTTCCGGTCAAAGGTTGTAGGCTGCCAGTAGAAGATATGTGGTGGAGATTAATCTTGTGGGAAGAAGGTAATGATTTATTAAGGGCTAGCCGAAATTCTTTTGGTCCCACAGCACTTAGATAAGTCGGTGTAATCCATTCCTTGTTACTTTTCTTTTTTTATCATCGAGCAAACAAGCTGAAGGATTAATCTGTTATTCTTTTATATGGGGGAAAGTGTGAATTGTGCATGGCGGTGGATAAAGGACCAAGCATTCAAGCTATTATTTGTTTTATTTTAGTCTTCTTTTGGTGACGGAGGCTGTAGAAGAATTTTAGGCGCAGATTGGGGCAGCAAAATAAGGGAGCAGCCAAGGGGAGCGTGTGACTTTTGGGTGGTAACAAGGTTTGGCGATTTGGTGAAGTGTTGTGCTTATTCTCCATTCATTCTGTGTACCATTGTTTTAATCGGGTTGTTCCTTGCCATGTGTGGTGACCGTTGGTGGGGTTGAGCTAGGGGTCTTGCTGTCGAGATAGAGCAGGCAGATTACGAGCAGATTAAGAAGACGTCAAGGTTGTGGATTGGTAATCGGGCTCGTTCTTGACTATGGTAGTTCTCTATGTCCCCGTCTTCGTCGTTTTATTTATTGTTTCTAGTTCCTTACAGGCTAACTGTTTTGGTGTAGAGTATATAGCAGGCTGCGAGTTGTTGTTGGCAATGTCGAAACCGAGTCTGTGAGAAGTCGAGACTAATCACTGAATTTGTGGGTGTCGGGTTGGGTAAAGATCGCGGGTTTTAATCTAGACGTTTTATTAACCGAAAACCGAACCTTAGGGTTCTTGGTTTCCTAAACCGAAAAAGAGTTTTTTTTTCCTATAAAGGACCAGATTAATTGTAAACGTGATTCTGAGTTGTTAATAGTTTTCGGGTGCCTCGGGGATAAAAGGGTTGATGTCGGGAATTAAAACGGGTCTTTAACGTAATGCTGAATTTTTGTCAGAATCTGCCCTCCGACTTTAAGTCTGTTTTTGTCACTGTTAAAATACGTTTTTGGATTTTTGGCCCGTGCTGGTCTCTAGTTTTCCGTGTCCTCTTTCCGTTGCCGCTGACGTCTCGTCCATCGGATTTGTCATCTAAAAGTTATTAATATTTTTGGAAATCATCGCAGAATAGTTTCGGTTCAGCTAATCAGTCTTGTGGGTCTGTTTTGAGCCTTTTCTGTTTGGATCTAGCTTCCGAAGCCTTCTGACAAATTGTAGTACTCTGAATTATTTAACTACTGTAAAAATTTGAATAATATCTAGTGAGCGGTTTGAGAGTTATAGGCGTTCCCGCAAAAGTGCTGAGTGCTGTTTAGTTTCTGCTGAAACAACCTTTGAGTCTAATCCTAACCCGAGCTTCCTTGTACATTGTAGGACCTTATAGGACCTGTTAGAGACGCTCTTCAGTACCGAGGATATTTAGGAGCTTACGGTTATTCGAGGTGGGTAATCTCACTATAAACTTGTACTTACTTTCGATTCATGATTTTGTGATATGTGTTGTGAATTGTCTTGTTGATTGAGCTTGAGTATTGATTGGGTGATTTATTTGAGTTATCTATGATTTGAGTTATCTGGAGCCTGAGTTATCTGAGTTTTGAGTTCTTGAGTTAAAACATTAAACATAATATACTTGAGTTGTCTTGGTACCGAAGAGTACTAGTGCCAGACGTTTTGACTCAACACCGAAGAGTACAGGTGTTGAGCCTTGAGTTGTGTGAGGCGGGTCGAGGTTGATCTCTCGTCCCAAGTCACACAAGCGCGCTATATAAATTTAAAATCTGAGAAAATAAACTTGAGTAATTGAGAATTGAGTAGAGTCTCTAGGGATCACTTATGTGGCTTGAGTTGTTTGTATTTATTTGTTTATTTTGATATTATTCACTCAGCGGTGGCTGACCCCAATCACTCCCCCATTTTGCAGGTACTAGCAAAGGCAAAGAGAAGGTCAATGGTTGATGAGCTGCGTTTCTATTTTTTTTTATATTTATAGATTTGGATCAAAACATTTATTTCGAGTCAAACATGTTTTGTTTTAAAACCTTTAATTATTCCGCATTTAAACCACGAGACGGTTTTATATTTTTATTTATGAGTTGGGACCTTTGAGTTACTTGTACTCTGAGAAAATTAATATATTTTATTAATTAAAATTTTTAAATTTCCTCTGATTTTTGGGATGTTACAAGTTGGTATCAGAGCTCTGACTTGAGAGAATTGGGTTCACAAGGGGTGGATTCCAAACTCAAGTCGAAGCACGACTTTTCAAAATGAGTTTTTCAAAAGTGTTTTTAAATTGAGTCCAAATCCAAATCGAGAAACGGCGCATCACGAAGACCTTATGCCTCTAGTACTGATTTATGAGTTATTTAGTTTATTTAACACGTCGCGAGTGACATTGATTACTAAGAGAATAAAAGAGAATTAACTTGGGATGAGCGTGAATTGTGCGACTATACATAGATATATATACTAAACTTGTTTATGTGAACTACTTGTTATGTGGATGGTATGAGGATGGGAGATCGTGGAATTTTTTAAACTGGCTCGAAACCATGACATGGGTAGGTGCAGATAATAATAGAGGGCCCCTGTTATTATGCGCACATGACTCATGCCTATGTTTCGAAAAGGATTCAAGGAGACCATTGGTCAAGCATCTAGGTAACATGAAAACCTTCAATTATTATATATAAGTCGATAATAAAATTCGTAAAAGAGATTTATGAGAAAACAGTGCAATCAATTGAATAAGTGAATCATCAAACACGAATTGATAAAGTGCTACAAAACATGTCAAGAGAGAGACTAATAAATCAAATTGAGTTGAATTCTTTAATTGATCTAATTGAGTTGTTAATAAACCAAGAGCGATTGAGCAATCGTTAAAGCAAAATAAACGAGAAAATAAGGAAAATGGTAAGTTCAGATATATGAGTAAATGAGATGAAGACACCACTAAATCAAGATTTATAAATAATAAAGAGAAGAGAGCATTAATTTTAGTTGATAAGGAGTTATCCAAACATATCAAGTGAAAGTTATTAAACCAAATTGAGTGAGAATCACTAATGATAAATTATTAAACTGAGTAATATTAATTGGTCAAACATCTAATATAATAATTAAGTAGGAATGATTTAGAATAATTTAATTCGTATGAAATTACGAGAAAATTTATAAAGAAAAACAATTGGGCAATTACCTAGAACAAATTAAATATAGAGAATTTAATTATACATAATCGTTAAATTGAGTGAAGGAGGAAAACGATAATAATTGAACGGGGTTTGTGAATTGAGAAAATTTTGTGCGAAGATTTATAGAGTAAAATTTTCATTTATGTAATTGATGGGATAAAACATCGAATATACGAAATAAATAAGGATTACTAATTGAGCGAGATGAGAAACTCAAAACGAGTTGTTTAACGAGTTAAGCGACAAGAGAAAATCTACGAGAAATATTCATGACAAATGAAATGAGAATTCTACTTAACGACAAAATTGTTACATGGTAATAATAATACCAAACACGCTATGAGAATTTAGTACTCAGATTTGATCAATTGATAATCGTGAACGTGTAACGTGAAATAACAAATTGTGGTACTAATACATGTAATAAGTTTAATTTATGAGGAGTCATAAAATGAATAATTGTTAATGAGAAATAATTATTACACTATTATGAGTAATAAATTATTTTTATAAGTGATAAAATTTAATGGGTATGGGTGTGAGAGGGGCGTAAAGAATATATGTTGGGACCGACTCACGCCTAGGGGTGTTCAAAAATATCCGAAAAAATGGGTATCCGAAAAATAATCCGATATCCGAAATCCGGGTATCCGAAAATCCGGGTATCCGAAAATCCGGATATCCGAAAATCCGGGTATCCGAATTTCGGATACCAAATCCGGGTAGTGTTTTTCAATATTTTCAGGTACCCGATATCCGAAAAACTACCCGAAAATCAAAAATATCCGAAAAATATATAGAAAATATACGAAAAATACCCAAAATATTTGAGAAAATACCCGAAATATCAAAAAATAACCGAAATATTTGAAAAGTACCCGAAATATTTGAAAATACCCGAATTATCCGAAAAAATACCCGAATTATCCGAAAAAATACCCGAAATATCCCAAAAATATTTAAATATTTTATTTTTTTTCGGATACCGGATACCCGAATTTCGGATACCCGGAATTTCGGATACCCGAAATCCGGGTATCCGAATTTTCGGATACCGGATACGGGTAGTAAAAATCACTATCCGAAAATCCGGGTACCCAGATTTTCGGATACCCGAAAATCCGGTACCCGATTTTGAACACCCCTACTCACGCCTGTACATGACACTTTGATCATCGAGTAATTAAATGAAACCCTAAAATATATAATAAAAAAAATGAGAATCAACAAACCGAACTATCGAGTGTTCGTAACGAGTTCTTTGAGATTTTGAGTGCCACTTCCAAACTCGGGGACGAGTTCTCTCCAAGTGGAGTTGAGTGGTGGTAAAATAGAAAATTACCAATATTAATAGTGCGGATAGAGAATAATTATAAAGTGGTGAATTATTAAATTCGTATAATTGAGCTAATGGAGATTAATAACTCGAGCTAAATGTGAAAATAAAGTTTGTAAAGAGTAAATTAAGAGAGTTACCAAGAGAAAGTTTTGTTAAGTGTTATTATGAGCATTTATGTGAATATAACCGACTAAAAATTTATAAGAGTGATTCATTAATCGAGAAATTATTACTGTGGGAAAATAATGAGATAAAAAGAGATTATTAATATATGAGAATTTTAATAATTGTGTTGAGTAATATAAATACATGAGACTAGGGAATTTATAAGAATAATTGGGAATAATAATTTTCATGTGATGGTATAACTACCAAGTTACAAGAACTTTATAAATCGAGGGTAATGGTGTAAGTGAGAAGTGACAAGTACTATAATTATATAGATAACGAGGAGCTATGAAACTTGATTAAAAAGAATGTTATTAACGAGTCGGTCATGAGAAGATCGTCATAATCAATTATGAGGAAAATTTATTATTATTTAGAAATTACCGAACTGTATAAAAAAAATAAAAATAAAAGAAAAATAAAAATATTACTAAGGGGATTATCAAGTCAAACTATTAAATTGAATGTCGTCAAACATTATGTTTTATCGAGTAAATATTAAATCAAGAATAGTTATTGAAATGAACAACTGAGAAAAATACAAGTGTACTAGATGATAAAATTTTACGAATTCCTAACGGGAGAAGGAGCTAAAAATACAGAGTAATGAGGAAACGTTTTATGGAGAACGAGAAAGTAATTGAGTAATCAGGAGCATGAGAAATAGCGAACGAGTTAATTAATTGAGTAATGAGATATCATTTAATTGAGGCGGTTAAAACTTAAAAATAAATGAGTTTAATAAGGGGAATTTTGGTCAAATTGATCAAGAGATAATTTAAATGAGAACAAAGTGAGAAAATAATTAACAAGCCAAATGATAAAATCATTAATCGCATTGATAAATATCGTTGAAATGAGTTAAGCGAGTAGTGTTAGAAAGAGTTAACAAGAGATTGTTAAATATGAGTTAACAAGATAACTAATAACGCGGCTTAAAAGAAAAATTAGATGTCCGAGTAGTCTGATAATTATATTTGATCGCGCGAGGGATCGCAAAGAGAGAAAATGGGCATGTTGTGTTACTTGTGATAACTTGTTAAGTGAGATTTGAGTTAAATTGATAATATAGCTTGTGTTGAATTAAAAGCAAGTTATGGAAATGTGAGATGAATGCATTTAGAGTATATGCAATTTGAGTAAAAGGCATGAGTCGCCTACCATCGGAGGTTTATGTGGGATAAATACATTTATTGTGAAAAATGTACTTGTTTGTGTATTGTTTGATAGCGGTGTGAACCGACAAACTGTTATTTTGTTTTAAAACAAACTAATGTCCTATAGAGTAGAGGACATTGAGATACTGCTTATTGGTAGAGATTGCCAATAATAAGATTTTTATATGTCGATAAAATGTAAAAGTGCTAATTTGTTGGAACTGTGCGGGAAAGTTTTTCCCATAAAATTTATTATCATCGCCGTGAGAGGGCCGAGTGTGAATAAGAGCAAGAATTAAACGACCAAGTACCGCGTCAAGTTCATCTGTCACTGCAAACCAAACCGTAACAAATCTCCAAGTGGAGTTGAATCGGAGATTCAACGCAACGTTAACCGCTGGGCGCAACAACGGTGTCCGACTACGAGAGCAAGAGAACGCCTTTAACAGAGTTTCGTGAGCGTTCTTTCGTGTTATTTTCGATATTCTTTTCTTTGCGATAAACTGAGATCCTTAGACGGCAATTCAATTTTATTCTTTTAGCTTTATCGTCGTGCGCCGCGAGAGCCAGAGTTCATTCTGATCGAATAGTTCCTCTGAGTAACTTCATTTCATCGTAACTCATTCGTGTTTTCCCGTTTAAGGAGTACCGCTAATGAGCCTGTGGTGGTGTTTTAGGAGCCTGAGCTTCTTCTGAGCGATGACTTCGGGGACGAAGTCTATTTCAAGTGGAGTTGAGTTGTAATGCCCTGGAATTTACATATAATTATATATTAATTTAAATTAATTAAATTATGTTTGTATTATTAAAACTTTAATTGTAATAATTATGGTGTGACATTATGTGAAATAAAATGATTCATGATTAATTATGTTGTGCTAATTAATAATGGGGTGCGACGTTTCGTTATACAAGTTAATTAATTATTGAGACGTTTATTATTGTGGCATTTTATCACCATGACGTTTAATTCCGAGCTTTGATCTTCTTTGAGTTTTACGTCGAGTATAGAGATTTTGAGGCCCGGCCATCTTGGGCATGGGCCGAATATCGAGTGCAGCTAAGTGAGGGCCATTTTCCTTACCCATTTTGATATTGAGGTCGGCTAGGGAGAATGGGTCGAACCCTTGTCCTGATTTTCTTTTTCTTTGGCTCGGCCAAGAGACCAAAAACCAAACTCATTATTTCTTTTGTCCATAAATCCGGCCTGCTAATTAGTGTGGGAGATGTTGTGGGCCGAAGTTGGTGCCAAGGGCAGCAGGCTAGATGGCCCGAAGTCTTCCACCATCGTGAATTCGTGATTACGTTTATTCCCCTATCTAATCCCTAATCTTTCCCATCGTTAATCCCAATCAGCCGCTATCTCGCTCTACTGCTTCCTTCGTCCAAATCCTCCCAAGCAATCTGTCATTTTTCCTTTTCCTTCTTGATTCCTTCGTAAGTCGTGTGGAGGTATTCTTCCGGTCAAAGGTTGTAGGCTGCCAGTAGAAGATATGTGGTGGAGATTAATCTTGTGGGAAGAAGGTAATGATTTATTAAGGGCTAGCCGAAATTCTTTTGGTCCCACAGCACTTAGATAAGTCGGTGTAATCCATTCCTTGTTACCTTTCTTTTTTTATCATCGAGCAAACAAGCTGAAGGATTAATCTGTTATTCTTTTATATGGGGGAAAGTGTGAATTGTGCATGGCGGTGGATAAAGGACCAAGCATTCAAGCTATTATTTGTTTTATTTTAGTCTTCTTTTGGTGACGGAGGCTGTAGAAGAATTTTAGGCGCAGATTGGGGCAGCAAAATAAGGGAGCAGCCAAGGGGAGCGTGTGACTTTTGGGTGGTAACAAGGTTTGGCGATTTGGTGAAGTGTTGTGCTTATTCTCCATTCGTTCTGTGTACCATTGTTTTAATCGGGTTGTTCCTTGCCATGTGTGGTGACCGTTGGTGGGGTTGAGCCAGGGGTGTTGCTGTCGAGATAGAGCAGGCAGATTACGAGCAGATTAAGAAGACGTCGAGGTTGTGGATTGGTAATCGGGCTCGTTCTTGACTATGGTAGTTCTCTATGTCCCCGTCTTCGTCGTTTTATTTATTGTTTCTAGTTCCTTACAGGCTAACTGTTTTGGTGTAGAGTATATAGCAGGCTGCGAGTTGTTGTTGGCAATGTCGAAACCAAGTCTGTGAGAAGTCGAGACTAATCACTGAATTTGTGGGTGTCGGGTTGCGTAAAGATCGCGGGTTTTAATCTAGACGTTTTATTAACCGAAAACCGAACCTTAGGGTTCTTGGTTTCCTAAACCGAAAAAGAGTTTTTTTTTTTCCTATAAAGGACCAGATTAATTGTAAACGTGATTCTGAGTTGTTAATAGTTTTCGGGTGCCTCGGGGATAAAAGGGTTGATGTCGGGAATTAAAACGGGTCTTTAACGTAATGCTGAATTTTTGTCAGAATCTGCCCTCCGACTTTAAGTCTGTTTTTGTCACTGTTAAAATACGTTTTTGGATTTTTGGCCCGTGCTGGTCTCTAGTTTTCCGTGTCCTCGTTCCGTTGACGCTGACGTCTCGTCCATCTGATTTGTCATCTAAAAGTTATTGCTATTTTTGGAAATCATCGCAGAATAGTTTCGGTTCAGCTAATCAGTCTTGTGGGTCTGTTTTGAGCCTTTTCTGTTTGGATCTAGCTTCCGAAGCCTTCTGACAAATTGTAGTCCTCTGAATTATTTAACTACTGTAAAAATTTGAATAATATCTAGCGAGCGGTTTGAGAGTTATAGGCGTTCCCGCAAAAGTGCTGAGTGCTGTTTAGTTTCTGCTGAAACAACCTTTGAGTCTAATCCTAACCCGAGCTTCCTTGTACATTGTAGGACCTTATAGGACCTGTTAGAGACGCTCTTCAGTACCGAGGATATTTAGGAGCTTACGGTTATTCGAGGTGGGTAATCTCACTATAAACTTGTACTTACTTTCGATTCATGATTTTGTGATATGTGTTGTGAATTGTCTTGTTGATTGAGCTTGAGTATTGATTGGGTGATTTATTTGAGTTATCTGTGATTTGAGTTATCTGGAGCCTGAGTTATCTGAGTTTTGAGTTCTTGAGTTAAAACATTAAACATAATATACTTGAGTTGTCTTGGTACCGAAGAGTACTGGTGCCAGACGTTTTGACTCAACACCGAAGAGTACAGGTGTTGAGCCTTGAGTTGTGTGAGGCGGGTCGAGGTTGATCTCTCGTCCCAAGTCACACAAGCGCGCTATATAAATTTAAAATCTGAGAAAATAAACTTGAGTAATTGAGAATTGAGTAGAGTCTCTAGAGATCACTTATGTGGCTTGAGTTGTTTGTATTTATTTGTTTATTTTGATATTATTCACTCAGCGGTGGCTGACCCCAATCACTTCCCCATTTTGCAGGTACTAGCAAAGGCAAAGAGAAGGTCAATGGTTGATGAGCTGCGTTTCTATTTTTTTTATATTTGTAGATTTGGATCAAAACATTTATTTCGAGTCAAACATGTTTTGTTTTAAAACCTTTAATTATTCCGCATTTAAACCACGAGACGGTTTTATATTTTTATTTATGAGTTGGGACCTTTGAGTTACTTGTACTCTGAGAAAATTAATATATTTTATTAATTAAAATTTTTAAATTTCCTCTGATTTTTGGGATGTTACATGACATGAATCCTCAAAATCAAGAAGTTTGTCTATTCTCCCATTCCACTGAAGAGCTAAATTGGTTGTGGCACAAAAGGCTATCTCACCTTAACTTCAAGAATATTTTAAAGCTGGCTAGAGGTCAGCTGGTGAATGGCTTACCACAAATCAAGTATGAAAAGGATAAACTTTGTTCAGCTTGTGAACAAGGAAAACAACATAAAAGCTCTTTCAAATCAAAGCAATGTTTCTCCATCAACAGCTGCCTACATATGCTTCATATGGATCTGTTTGGTCCTATGAGTACTGAAAGTCTAGGTGGAAAGAAGTATACACTAGTTATCGTTGATGAATACTCACGATACACTTGGGTTATATTTCTTCGCCACAAAAGTGATGCAGCTGATGAAATTATCAAGTTCATCAAAAAGATGGAACTTCTAAATGGGTCTAGAGTTAAGATGTTGAGATCAGACAATGGTACTGAATTCAAAAATAGTACATTAGAAGACTTCTGCTCAGAAGTTGGGATCTCTCAAAACTTTTCAGCTGCTAGAACACCTTAACAAAATGGTGTTGCTGAAAGAAGAAATAGGACCCCTGATAGAAGCTGCAAGAACAATGCTTGCTGAGTCAAACATGCCAAAGCAATTCTGGGCAGAAGCTGTCAACACAGCTTGTTTTACTCAAAACAGATCTCTCTACGTGAAGAGACACAAAAGAACTTCTTATGAGATTCTACGTCAAAGAAAACCATACATCGGCTTCTTCCATGTATTTGGTTGTGTGTGTTTCATGTTAAATACACGAGATCAGCTGAGCAAGTTTGATGCTAAAGCTGATGAAGCTATTTTCTTGGGATACTCCACTTCATCCAAGGCATACAGAGTTTTCAACAAAAGAAGACAAACTCTAGAAGAATCTATCAATGTCACTTTTGAAGAACAATCAAAGGCCTTAAATCCCACCTCTGATCAATCATCTGATGCATTTCAAAGGTCGACTGAGCCATCAACTGACGATTCTGCTGAAACATTTGTTGATGCCTTGAATCTCTTCGATGTTCAAATAAATGATTCAGATGATACATTCCATGATGCTCCCACATATCTTGTAGATATTGCAGCTGTGCAACAAGAAATTCCTACAACAAGAGCATCATCAAAGGCAAGACCAAGTTCTAAGCCACCTCTTCCTACTTCAAGAAGATTAGTTCAAAATGAAGTAAATAATCCTGCTGAGCATTCTGTTGCTCAACAAGGATCAAACTCTCCTGAATCCTCCTCTTCTACAGATGCTCCTCAATCTAAGTGGACCTCAGAACATCCAATTGAATTAATCATTGGAGATCCACAACAAGGTGTAGTTACAAGAAGTAAGGCATCATGTAATCTCTCCCTATGGTCGTGCTTCCTAGCAGCTGAAGAACCGAAAAATATTGAAGCTGCTTTAGAAAGCTCCAGCTGGATTCAAGCAATGCAGGAAGAACTCAACCAATTTGAAGTCAATAAAGTATGGCAGCTGGTACCTCCACCAGCTGGTAAGACAATAATTGGTACTAAGTGGGTATTTAGGAACAAAATGGATGAGGAAGGAGTGGTTATTCGCAATAAGGCTAGACTTGTTGCACAAGGGTACAGACAGGAAGAAGGAATCGATTTCGATGAAACATTTGCCCCAGTAGCAAGGCTTGAGGCTATTAGAATATTTCTAGCCTATGCTGCTTACAAAAACTTCACAGTTTTTCAGATGGATGTGAAGAGTGCCTTCTTAAATGGGAAGCTGCAAGAGGAAGTTTATGTTAAGCAACCACCAGGTTTTGAAAATCCCAAATATTTAGACTATGTGTTTAAATTGGATAAAGCGCTGTATGGGTTGAAACAAGCTCCTCGTGCATGGAATGACACACTCTCTACCTTCCTTCTAGCAAATGATTTCACAAGGGGAAAGATTGATAAAACCTTATTTATTTGCAAAATCAAAGGTGATATCATTCTTGTTCAAATTTATGTGGATGACATAATTTTTGGTTCTACTGATGAAAAACTTTGTAGACGTTTTTCAAAACTCATATCTACAAAGTATGAGATGAGCATGATGGGTGAATTAACTTACTTTCTTGGATTACAAATTAAACAATCTAAAAATGGAATTTTTATAAATCAAGAAAAATATATTAAAGATCTGTTAAAGAAATTTGATATGAATTCATCATCATCCATGAAAACTCCAATGGCTCCTCCAAATATCTAGATGCTGACTCAACTGGGAAATCGGTTGATGTCACTTTCTATAGAGGAATCATTGGATCGTTGCTCTATCTCACCGCCAGCAGACCAGATATTATGTTTGCTACTTGCATGTGTGCTAGGTATCAAGCTGATCCTAGAGAATCTCATTTAATAGCTGCTAAGCGAATTTTGAGGTACCTTAAAGGTACTCCAAGCCTAGGTCTTTGGTATGCCAAAGACTCCGGGTTTGATCTAATTGGCTATTCAGATTCAGACTTTGCAGGTTGCAAAATGGATAGAAAGAGCACCACTGGAGGGTGCCAGCTGCTAGGTAGAAAGCTATTCAGCTGGACAAGCAAGAAACAAAATACTGTTTCTACCTCTACAGCCGAAGCAGAATATGTTGCTGCTGGAAGCTGCTGTGCTCAAGTCCTTTGGATGAAAAATCGGCTGGTTGACTTCGAAATGAACTTTTCCAAAGTTCCTATCTATTGTGATAACACTAGTGCTATCGCAATCAGCAATAACCCTGTTCTTCATTCCAGAACCAAACATATTGACATAAGGTATCATTTCATTAGAGATCACATTGAACAAGGTGATGTGGAACTTCATTTCATTTCAACAGACCTTCAGCTAGCTGATTTATTCACCAAGCCATTGGATGAAAAACGCTTTAATTTCTTAATCAGCGAGCTGGGTATGTTAAATGCTTAACTCATCTGCTGAAGTACTATCAGCAGATGATGATGTTCACCTTGTCACTTAGTACACTCAGCTGATTAAAACACGTTAAATTTATCGATCAGCTGAGTAACTCATCTCAAAATTATACTTGTCAAGTTTTATCAGTTAAAACGTTTGGTTTTTCAAAGAAAAGGAATCTTTTAACCCCGTCCACACGTTCTCTGTGGCAAATATTTGCACTCAAGTGGAAATATTTGGCTTTTATGAGGGATTTGACATCCCTGACACAGAAACTGCTCCTCTAACCCTTACTGTCAAATCGTACCTGTTTATTCGCACGAAAACCAATATTTCCATAGTTGGTTTCCAACTATCCATTTTTACCCGGTTTAAATTCAAACAGTTACCCAAAATGGTTCATATTCTCCCTATAAATACCCCTCACCTCTCCTCACTCTTCTCCACTACTCCCAAATAACCACCTTCAAACTTCTTCCTTTTTCTCTCTCAAAACCCTAATCTTCTTCTTTTCTTAACCATGTCTACCTCCAGAAAAACCCAAAAAGCTTCCCTATCCAGAGATGCCATCGAGTTTACTCAAAACTCGAACTTGGTGGCAAACACCTCGCCACCGGACAACCTCAAGGACATCTACCGTCTGGTTGGAAAGTTTTTGCGCCATTGTCTTGTCAGTGGTGCATTCTTGCGCTTCACCAAGAGTTTTTACGAAATCTTGCGTGATTTCTGGATGTCTGCCTCCGTCTCTGGAGACAACATTGTCGCGCAAGTTGGAGATCATTAAATCACCATTACTGTTGATGATTTCTGAACTGCTTGTGGGTTCAACTACTTGAACCCTACTGAAGAACCTCAGGAGATGAAATCTGCTGAGGATGCAAAGAAAAGTCTGATCGATATCACTGGATATCGATTGGAAAGCGCTGAGGACAGGGTTCCGATCTTCAAGAAGTCTCAGCTAACGAGACCATGGGCCTATTTCTTCACTCATATCATTCAGTGTATAGGCGGAAACCATGGGTCTCAAAACCAGTGCAACTCCAAGCTTCAGATCTTTGATGAAGCCCTAATCACCGGTCAGCGGATTGATTATGGGAGGCTGGTGTACGAGGAGGTCAAAACCAAGCTCAAAGGAAAGGGAAATCACATCCCTTATATTCGTTTCTTCACCTTGTGCATCGCTCATGTGATGACCGAGAAGCTGGAGATCGATTACGATGACCTTCCGGGGGAATTTTTCGAGGTTCGTACCTTATCCAACACCATATTCAACTCCAAGAAGGAAGCTGGTCAGGATGTTCCCCTCTCCTCGTATATGCTAAAGATCATTGATGATCATACTAGATCCAGGAGGGATCAATCAAAGGGCACCTTATCGAAGAAATCTGCCCTACAACATGGTAAGTCCTTTCTTCATCTGCAAGGTTCATCGGCTGCTAGTCGTCCGCTAGCTGCTGGTGAAAAGAACCCCACTTCCACAGGGATCTCAGCTCCCACAGAGACGGAAGATGAGGCAGAGGATTTCGTTCCTCTGGTGGTAAGGAGACGAGTCAAAAGATCAGCTCATCGTCTCACCACTTCTTCTCCCCTCCTCCCGTCATCTTCTCCCACTTCACGTGCTCCTTCTTCTCCTCATCTACAGGAGAGAGGGTCTGCTATCTGTGGAGAAGGTATGGCTACTGATGATGCTAATGTCGCAATTGCAGCATCATCAGGATTCAGCCAGGATCCACTGGGGCCCATTTTGAGCTCCAGTTTGAGTGGATTACGACCAGAAGCTGTGCCAGCATCCGTCGCTGACCCTTCTTCTCATTTTCACTTTTGCAGTGTCTCACTAGAAACTTCTCCTCTTCTCGGAGCTTCTAGTCGGACACTCCTGGCTGATCACTCTTTTCTTTCTCTTCCTCTTTCACTTCCTCCTGCTGATCTCTCAACAGGTCAGCAGCTTTCAAAACGGCAATTTCGTTCTTTAGGAGTTAGTGTCGGCTCCACACTTCTGCGTAGCTCCTCAACTGATTCATTATCAGTTGTTGTAAAAAGGGGACAAACTCCACAAGCAACCTCAGTCTCTCAACAGACTGCTGGTGAAGTTTTTGGCTCATCCCAAGCCACCCGAGAGTCAGCTGCACACACACCACCACCAACTTCTTCATCACTTTCTGAGTCAGCAGTTGATGACAGATTGACTGGAAACCAACTCAATCTTGAAACTGTTCTTTCTGTTTCCCACAACGTCACCAGCTTACACCAGCTGAAGATCGAGGAAACCACCACCGCCGATGAAGGGACAACTGTAGACCCAGTTGTTACTGAGGCACTCACCCAAGCTGCCAGTGATCGCGAACATATTCGCCAACTGAGCTGTGAGGCAGCTGACCCACTACCCCGAGGACTTTCTCCTCATGTCTCTATACCAGTACAGACGACTGGTGAGACTGAAGCACAAGGTAATCAAACAGCTTATTCCTTAATGTTTGATTCTGCTGATGAACCCATTCAGCCCTACGACTCGTCTCCTGACGAATCAACAGATGAACCTTGGCTTCAATTTGATTTGACAGCTGATGTCGGCCCTTCTGACAGAACCCCAGAAGTTTCAGCTGGACCCAACTCACCCTCCACAATTACTGAGCAACCCATAGGAGCTATTCCTCCTAACTCAGTAATGACTTCTCCCACAGTTGAGGCTACCACCTCAGCTGGAGACATTCCGGACCCTTCTCCCCAAATTGTCCAAATGTCCCATGCTGGAACCAGCACAGCTGGTGAAGGCATCCCCACCAAGGCCATTGCTGCCTTGGTGTCTAGAGTTGTAAAATCCCAGATACGTCCTCGGATGGCCATCTTGAGGAAGCAGCTGAACACCCTTCGCAGGGATGTTCCTCAGCAGTATGCTCAATCCGTTGAAAATCTATCAACGAGTATTGCCTCTCTGCGTACTGAAGTCCACACTGCCACTCCTCAGCTGGCTCTTCTTTCTGATCAGATTCGATGCAACACCAGCGAGCTCATCAAGCTTCAAGAGCTCACCCAGCGAGAGCTCCGCTCTATTCGAGAATCTGACAGAACCGAGAAGGATAGGCTTCTGGCTGAAGCCCGGGCAGCTGAAGCAGAAGTTGATCGACAACTGACCTTGTTACAATCACAGGTCACCCCTCTCATCTCCGCTGTCGATCGTATTGGCCTTGCTCAAGAAAAGCAGGAATCTCTGCTGGCCAATACTCATAGCCGTCTCGCCAAGGCTATTGATGCTTCTGCTGCTGCTGACTCCACTCGGATGGACAAGCTGGAGACTGAGGTTTGTTCGTTAACCTCTCATGTCAATGGTCTCCAAGGCACCTTTGACCTCATTTTGCAGAAACTTAATGAGGGTTCCCCAGCTGTCCTTCCTTCTGCTGTACCAGAGAGTACATTGCTTCTTCAGGCACTCTTAGAGGGGGAGAAAGAGCAAGCTACTTCAGCAGGTGAACAACAAGGTGAACAAGATTCACAAACCAAAATCACCTCTGCTGTTGGAGCCAATGTACAAGAAGATATTTCAGCAGGTGAAACTCCAAAATCACCAACATTCACCTCTGCTGGAATACAAGAAGAAGAAACCTCAGCTGATGTTCGCATCATTGATACCTTTGAATCAGCTGAGGTCCCACAAGTCCAAACACCGCAAATCCAAAACCCTCAGCCCACTATACAGGTGAATCCTCAACCTGCTGAGGGGGAGCTTTCCGATGCCACGATAGCAGCTGTTCTTCTTGAAGAAGCTGGAACTGCTGCAGATCTTGAAACAGCTCGCTCTCTTCAAAGAAAAACTCAAGAAGAGCTGTATCAAAGAGCTGAAGCAGAAAGAGCTGAGAACATTAGGTTGTTCAACAAATTTCTCTGCAAACGTCGGCAAGAAGCCAGAATCAGCAGCATAAGGTGTCCTAAATCAACATCCAGCTCCCCACAAGAAATTATCATTTATAGAGCTGGAGGGCCCTTAGCTCCTGAAAGGATTTCTCTGAACAAGGTCAGCACTCATTTCAGCTATGATGAATGGAATGAGATGTTAAAAGCTGCCAAGTCTGCAAAACCATCTCCAAACATTGCAGATCTGGAAACTGAGGCAAAAATCGCAATCTACTCCTTCAAGACTCTATGCGACAAGATCAAGAGATACTCTCCTGATTTGGCAAATCGCATACCAGCTGAATTGCGTGAACCTCAAGCTGAGACAGTCAGAGAACCTGCTGGTGAAAGCTCCACAGCAAGAGGGGAGAAACGTAAGTCCATTCTCCCCGAGCCTTTCGCTGAACCCAGATCAGCTGAGGTTGGGTCTTCAATAATCTATGCTAAACGACCAAGACTCAATCTCTCAAGAACCGTACCCACGGGAGTTGAATTTATCCCTGGGCGTATTGTAGCAGAACCCATTTACGGTTTCTGCTATCTGGGTGAAAAGAAGAGGCCTTGCTTCCAAAGAGCTGATGAATTAGACTTATGCGATGTTGAGCAGCTTATAGTCTATCACAAACTGCTGAGCTCCTCTACTGAAGAGGGAAAAGAAATGAAGAAACTAATCAACTCAGCCATCAGCTCAGTGTATCAAGATGTCTTAAGAGAATAAATACTTAAGACTATGTTTTTGCTTTATTTTCCTTGTACTTAAACAACTTCATATCAATGGAAAATTATGTTTGTAATATACTTGTAGAAATACTGTAAAAAGATACAAATAGTCAAAAGAACCCAAAGGGTCAAAGTACATAAGCATTCAGCTGACTAGATCAGCTGAATCATTACAGGGTCAAAATTATACAGCTATTCGATTGCATCAAATAGGGGGAGATTGTTAGTCCCAAGACTAAGTAAATAAGATTTGATGATCAATAGCTAAGAAGAATAAAATCAGCTGAAGTACGTATCTCAGCTGAAACAAGTATATGCAATAAATCTTCAGCTGAGTTAGTACTTAGCTCAAGATGTCAAGTCAAATCAACAGCAATTCAAGAGTGATCATTCGAAGTCTATGCCCGAAGGACAAAGACAAGAAGAAGACCACTCAGCTGATTGTGGAATCAGCTGATGGTACCCGCTGCAGATAAAGACTTAGTGAAAAATATTCTTGACACTTTGAATATTTTCCTTTCCCGCTCAAAGAAGAAGAAAACGATGAGGATCTTTTATTTCGGTAATAGAAGATAAGTTGTCAGAACATCATCGTTTGTCCCTCCAAGCACGTATAGAGAAAGTCAACATCTTTTGTACTATCATAGTACATCTTTTCACTGTGCGTCAGAAAAGGTTACAAGAGAAGTTGACACAAAGTACAATTGGGACTATAACGTATGCAAGAGCATTTAATGTCTCCTTGGACAAGTCCACATCGACGAATAATATGTTTACACGTCGATTAAGTTGTGGACAAAGGAACATGGATCTTGGGCTATAAATAGAGACGTAAATGCTTGCATTTACACACACCTTTTAGCATTCATAGCACAAGAACATTCTCTGAGAGTTTGTTATTGTCTAGTATTAACTTCCTCATAGTTATTACTCGGCATTCAATATCAGCTGTTGGTATCAGCTGATATTACTCTCCTTGCATAATCTTTTTAGTTTGAGCTAGTTAAAGTGTCATTTCAAGTATAAAGTTTTAGTTAGTGTGTACTATCTATTTCCGCAAACTTTGTACTGTATTAAGTTGTTTTAATAAACTTTTAATCATTGAAATCTTGTGTGTTCTTTATTTTTAAGTCTTTACTTAGCCGTAATGCAACACGTTTGTGTTGTTGGGAACCAACAGTTACCTTTCTTCAATTACATATTTTTGTTTAATTTTTGTATATTTTTGTTTAAACACATTTGAATGTACCTAGATTCTCTTAATAGAATACTATTTTTGAATGTTTTACTGTTCAATTAAATATAATTTTTTTAAATTTACACATTTATTTTATTTTATTTCATGAAGTACTAATTCAAGCAGTTTGACTTAGTAAGTCAAACTGTTCTAAAAACTGGTTTTTTCCGGTTGTAAAACACATTTGATTTACCTAAATTCGCTTAACAGAATTACGTATTGGGTCGTTTGACTATTAAAGTGAAACTGTCCAAGATGTTTTTCTCGACATAGTTTTAAACATATCACAGAATAATAATGTGATATGTTTTACTGTTTCAATTAAATATACATTTTTTTGAAAATCCATACTAAATAACAAATGGATTTATACAGGAAAAAAATATGCGGTTCTGAAACATTTGAAAAAAAATCCAGCTAATTAATCACATTATAGATGTTTGTTACCTTTCTTCAATTACATATTTTTGTTTAATTTTTGTATATTAAACTTTTAAACACATTTGAATGTACCTAAATTCGCTTAACAGAATAATAATGTGATATGTTTCACTGTTTCAATTAAATATACATTTTTTTAAAATTACACATTTGTTATATTTTATTTCATGAAGTACTAATTCAAGCAGTTTGACGTAGTAAGTCAAACTATTTTAAAAACTAATTTTTGCAAGTTGTAAAACACATTTGAATGTACCTAAATTCGCCAAACAGAATAACATATTGGGTCGTTTAACTTTTAAAGTCAAACTGTCCAAGATGTTAATTCTCTTCATAACAATTTGATGTTTAAATGTTTTTTCAATAAAAATTAGGTACATTCAAATTCAAATGTTTATTTTAATGTTTCAATTAAATATACATTTTTTTAAATTACACATTTATTTTACTTTATTACATGAACTTGGTGAGAATTAATGCAGTTTGACTTAGTAAGTCAAACTGATAGAAAAATTGTTTTTTTCCGTTTTGTAAAACACATTTGAATGTACCTAAATTCGCTTAACAGAATAACATATTGTATTGTTTGACTTTAAAAGTCTTAGGGATATCCAAGATGTTATTAGTTACATAACAATTTTATTTTTAAATGTTTTTTATTCATTCAGATTGATACGTTTATTATCTTTAAAATGTTTTTTAAAATTATCTTTACATTGAAAAAATAAAATTAGGTATATTAACCGCAAAAATATTTTATATATTTAAAAAACTGTAAAACTGTCCAACACTTTGACTTTTTACAGTCAAAATGATTTAAATTTAGAGAAAAAAAGGATGTTTAAGTTTAATTTTGAAAAAACAGTTTGACTTTTTACAATCAAGCTTTTTACAGTTATAATTTAACAAGGATTTAAATTACATAATCTTTTTGGCTTAAGCAGGATGAATACTAACAACGACAAGGGAAAAGGCAGGATGAATTACCAGAAAACACCGAATTCGTCCGATGGCAGATTGAGGCCTTTGGCAAGTTCAGGTATATCTCTAGGTTCCAGAAGATATCGTTCTGCTGAAAATCCAAACCAGACTCCAGTTAACAGTGGAACAAACCAAGGTAAATAAATTTGACTATCATTTTACTTAATTGAATATATACCATTACTAACTTCTACATGTTTATTTCAGAATATATCAAACAGAAAATAATTACCCCAATAGGGAAAATAGATGGAGGTTTACGAAACGTATCTGTTCGTAGGAGATGTATTTCAATCTGGCATTCCCACCGTAAGAACGAGCCACACAACCCTTATTCTCTAGACTTGGTGCTCCATGATGATCAAGTATTGATGTCAATACATCATAAAACACTTATTTAGTGCACATAATTTAATTGAAACATTGTTAAATTTTTAAATTTAACAGAATGATCGAATCCAAATTTGGATTAATAAAGAGTTTATGTATAAGTTCGAGCCGCTATTCGAGGAAGGCCAGTGCTATGAAATATCAAACTTCACAATTTATCAGAACACTGGGAATTATCCTTTATTACCACATAAATATAAACTGGCCTTTGGATTCAATACAACTGTTACTCGAATTGAACAAATTGATGACAATTTGTATAGTTTATTGCTCGAACCGTATACTGAGATTAAGTCGGCAGATCGTACTTATGATGAAAAACATGCTGTTGGTACGTCCTATTTATATTATAAATTTATATTTTATTTACTATTTTATGGTACATTCAAATTTACTAACGTTATTTGTTTCAGATGTTATTGGCTCTGTTGTTGGGATTATGGAGATTGTAAAGGTACCCACCCAAAGTGGCATGAAATTTCGACGTAGTGTTGTGGTCGAGGATAATAGGTACGTACTACTGACATAGACAGTTAATTAATTATCAATTATTATAAGGAATTTATAAGTATTAACAACTTTATAAAAACAGGGGAGAACAACTTGATCTAACATTTTGGGAAGACTGGGCTACTATGTGGAATGATTATGCAGCCGATCCAGAAAAATTTAGACATTTTGTCGTGATACTTCAGCTAGGCAAGGTTAAGTACTTTAAAGGTATGATTTAAAACATATATCACACATAATCATTTAATGTCACTTGATTCAATTTGTTAATTAAAACAAATGACATTAAGTATTACTGTTTTTAAGGATTTAAATGATATACGTAACAAAACCACTAATATGTACTCGAAGTTTTAAATTTTAATTTTTTTTTGTTAACCACACAATGCAGATGCACCGGCGGTCCACAACGCTTTGTTTGGAACGAAAATAATTATTGATCAGAATCACCCCGCTATTCTTGCATTTAAATCAGAGTGAGTTACATTTTTAATTATCACATAAAATTGTGACAATTACAATAATTAATAACATATGTGCTTGGTATTATTATTGTATTAAAAGGGCTCAAAATCAGGAGGATTATGATCCAAACCAATTCAAAATTGAGTTCTTCTCACCTGATGCTAAAGTGGTTTCAGTATCAGATTTCTTTATGGGGGCTGTTAAAAGCATGGTGGGTCATATTCGTCAGATTCAACATGTATGTAAAACCTTTGTCTATTACCTGATACAACACTACATCTATCTATTTATCATTTCTTTTAATTTATTTTCTGTGTAAATTTAAAATATACATGATTCCCACTGCATCGTATATGCAACCATTCATTGTGTGCACGAACAAATGGGATGGGCTTATATAGCATGCAAGGAGTGCAGCAAAAAAGTTAAAGTAAAATCATCAAATAATCGCCATACTACTTACGAATGCGACGATTGTGGGGCAGCACAAACCGTGTCAAGGTAAGATTTCACTAAACTGACGAGTTCCCCCCCCCCCCCCCCTTTTTTGACTGTTTTATGTTTTTAATTTACAGGTTTAGGGTTGTTGTAACACTTATCGATGAGACCGGTACGGCACAAGTTGTGTTTATCAACAGCTCTATTAACAAGTTGACCGGCCTTACCGTGTGGGATTTGATTGAAAAATACGGAAAGGATCCGTCAAAGTACTACCCCGATGAGTTGAATAATATTATTGGTAAGAGATTGCTATTCAAGCTGTGGTACTCGAAAGAGAACCATACCAAAAACAACCACACCTGCCGGTGTGATGGTATGTCTGAGGAGCCTGAACTAATCAAGCATTTCAAAAAAAAAATTATTGAAGACCGTGTAGTCGCTGATGTTGTGGATGAGGTAACCTTTACTAATGTATATTTATACGAAAAAATATGTATTATAATCCGAAATTTATATTAGTTTTTTAATTATTTGATTATATTTTTTCAGCCGGAGGATGAGCCGTTGGAGGATTTCAACACGCCTTCAACCATTATAAAGAAGGTTAGCATGGCTGATGATAGTGTTAAACGCGTTCTCGACATGCAAACACCAACTTCATGTGAAGGTGCGTCTGGCAGCGGTGGTTCGAGCACTAAGAGACGCCGTGTGTTTATTAATCTTGATGATCTTGACACGGATTCTGAAGATGGAAACACTAACAAAAGCTCGGAGGGTTTGGTTCAGGTGAAGATCGAACCGGAAGATTGAGGTTGATTACATGGCACAATGCTGTTTTTTAAGACAATTTTTATATTTTGGATATCTTATGATTTAAAGTTTTTTTTAGACACAATTGGTGTGTGATGCTTTTAGACTTGTCGTGATGATAATACTTATTTACATTGGTTTTTTTTATCTCTTCATTTAATTCGTTTGGTAAACAAATAATCGTTTTTTTATCAATTAAAGCATTTTGATAAATTCAGTCAAACTGTTTAATGAACATAGCACTGTTTTATTAAATACATCTATTAAAAATTTGATAAACAACTAACATCTTGGACAGTTTGTTACTGTTTTTATTACTGTTTCAGAACCATGTCCAATATGTTATTCTTTTATTAAAAATTGATAAAAAATATATGTAAAAAAAAGCAGGAAACATAATTGTTCCTTAATCAGTTTTGTTAAAAAGTGAAAATGCTTTATTCAACTCAAAAACGAAATATTGCTCAGTTTGACTTTAAAAGTCAAAAGTCAAAAGAGTGATCATTATAAACTTTAATATTTTTATATTTTTTATTTATAAAAAGTAAAAGCCTTATATATACTTCGAATATTTCAAAACTGAGCAAGCATTATCAACATAAATTGGAAAACCGAAAATCCTTAAAATATGGAGAAATCTGTATGGGTGTACCGGGAATATAAATAACGAGTATAAATAACAAAAAATTATAAATTAAGAAAACGATTGTGTACAATGGTCACAAAATCTACAATTTAACGAAAATACCTAATCTTCCTAATATATGGCTAAGATTGAGGAAACAGATATCAACCTAAAGGCTAAGTAAATCCCGTTTTTATATATATAATGTATTCTATTCTATACAAATACCTAAAATCCGTTGATATTCTGATTATCTTTACCATATTTAAATTTTGGTTAACCATCTTCCTTATATACTACCTTATGAACGAAAATCAAAAGAAATACAACAGAAAACTTACAAAGGGTGAGCCAAAACTTCTGACTCCAGGCATCAAGAGATATTACAATATCAGGTAACTTTAATCCCTTCGATCCATTAATTTAAATATCTAGAGTTTATTTGCCCGTGAAATGGCCAAGAAAGGTCTGAAATCTGAAGATCGTCCAGATATTATATCTAGAGTTTTTAAAATTAAGCTAGACTGTCTACTGAAGGATTTCAAAAAAAATCATACTTTTGGTCACGTAAAAGGAGGTATATATCAAACACATTTTTAACTGTTCTCATTTAAATGTTTGTTTCTTTTTATATATTTATTAACTTATTTTTTGTCTTTCTAAATCGCAGTGGTTTACACTATTGAGTTCCAAAAAAGGGGTCTACCGCATTGCCACATATTATTGTGGCTTAAGGCACAAGACAAGATAATCGGAGAATCAAAAATAGATGAATTCATATCAGCAGAGATCCCCGACAAAGAACATGATCTTGAACTGTACCAAATTGTCACCGATCATATGATGCATGGCCCGTGCGGTGTCGATAATCCAAGATGCCCTTGCACTGTCAATTTCAAGTGTACAAAAAAATTTTCGAAACAGTTTAACGAATCAACTTTAATCGACGATAATGGATATGCAATCTACCGGAGGAGAAATGATGGAAATACTGTAAAGAAAAGCGGAATAGAATTGCACAATGGTTATGTCGTGCCATACAATCCAGGTTTGCTTAGAAAATACCAGTCTCATATAAACGTTGAATGGTGCAACCAGATTGGTTCCATAAAATATCTGTTTAAGTATGTGAATAAAGGACCGGACAGGGTTACTGTTGCTGTGGAGGGCGAAGAGGTCGACGAAATAAAAGATTATTATGATTGTAGGTATCTTTCCGCCTGCGAGGCAACCTGGCGTATATTTCAGTTTGACATTCATAAAAGGACACCTTCAGTCGAAAGGTTGCCATTCCATTTAGAGGATGAACAGCCAGTAATCTTTGATGCAAGGCAAAGTATTGATTACGCGTTAGATAAGTCATCTATGAACGAAACCAAGTTTATAGCATGGATGGAACTAAACGAGAGAGATCTAGACGCCCGTAAACTCCTGTATGTTGAGATCCCCCAGTATTACGTTTGGAATCAGCAGCAACGTATTTGGCAGAAGAGAAAAAGAGGAGATACACTTGGGCCTATACATCATGTCCCGCCCTCATGGGGTGAACTTTATTATTTACGTGTATTACTGAACAAGGTAACAGGTCCGAGAAACTGGGATGACCTCAAGGAATGGCGTGGTGTTATTTATCCATCATACAGAGATGCGTGTTATACCCGTGGGCTTCTACAGGACGACAAGGAATACATTGATGGGTTGTTGGAAGCAAGTTTTTGGGGCATGGGTGATTATCTGCGTTCTTTTTTTGTCATGCTCCTCATGACTGATAGTATGTCTCGTCCAGAGTTTGTCTGGGATAAAACTTGGCATGTTTTGCCGGAAGATGTGTTAAACGTTGAAAGAAGGAAGCGTAACGATCCAAGTAATATATTTAAAAAATTCAGTCAATTTAATCATTATTTTTAGTTTTATATTTTTTTCTATTATTTTCATAACTTGTGCCGCTTATGAATGCAGATTTACAACTTTCTGACACACAAAGGATGAATATATGTCTTACGTATATTGAACACATGCTGCTTTGTAATAACAAGAGTTTGAGGTCTTTTTCAAACATGCCATATCCGGATGCAGAATACACGATGGAAAATTACAACCGATTAATATACGACGAGGAATCCTACAACAGAGATGAACTCCGCGACCAGCATCAAACTCTTTATGCCAGCCTTACATCAGAGCAGAAACGTATATACAGAACAGTCATGGATGTAACACCTCAATTTTTAAAGCACCTTTTAAATCATATTTTTAAATAAAAATATTACAAGTCCAACATTCCCAAAATACGGTTTAACAAAAACCAATAAGAGTTTATCAGAGTATTAAAACCGGTGTTACAATGCAATATCATAACCATAGGATAAACGAGAACTACCTACGAGCTCTCGAGCTAATCAACACAAGACCACTTCTAACGCGACCCTCTAATCCATCGATCCTGAATCCTGAGTACATAGCCAAAAACAAAGTAGTACGTGAGACAAAATAGTCTCGTGAGATACATGGGTTTTAGACCCGATAAACAATTAGTCAAATAATATTATTTAATCTTAAAATAATATTACTAAGTTTGTTTTAGGTCACTTTATCACTTTCATCATTGGCCAATGTCAAGATAATCGGAATGCCTCCAATCTATCAAGACCATCATTTCCACGGTAATCGGAATGCCTCCAATCTACCGGGACTCATAGGTATTGGGTAATCGGAATGCCTCCAATCTACCACTAACCTTAAGGTACCGTAGTAACCGGAATGCCTCCAATCTACTACGGCCCTAGGGACATCATCATCATCATCATCATCATTATTACTTATCTTTTATCGTTATGAGCTCATAGCTCCATCATTTCTCAGTCAATCAATCATTTCGTTGTCAAACAAGAAATTCATCATAAATCACATAAATGACTAAATTACTTAGAGACTCGACAAAATCATTAGATCATAAAAACATTTACTAGCTATGTACCCAGTTTAAAAGTCACATGTACTCACCTTAGCCAAGCTAACTCCAAATCGTGTCTATCAACACGAATCCTTGCTTTCCAACTTGTGAAATGTCACCAATCTTTAGGTCTTCTTGACCTATCACCCATATCATCATAAAATCTAGTTATTATCCATAACTAGCTACCAATTAACCCATAACAACATTCTTGGCCACCTAGTTCATCCAACTTGGTGAAACCCCAAAACCCTAGCTCCAGATTTCCATCAATAAACCCAAATCCAACTTGTACACATCATTTACAAGCTTACTATGAGTGTTATACACCCATGATTAGTCATCTTCCCCAAAGATGACATGAATGATTCCCCAAACCACCATTTCTACCCAAACAAAGTTCATAACTAGCTAGATAACATCAACAATCAAGAAATCTTACCTTTGATATTTAGATCCTTCAAGATGGTGAAGATTTGAGCTCAAGAACACCAAGATCGCCCCCTTTCTCTCTCTAAAACGGCTGCACAAGAGTTGGGTAGAAAATGAAGAAACCCTAGCTCAAACCCGATTTATTGCTGCCCGACCAGACTTCGCGGCGCGAACTAAGTTCGCGTCGCTAACTCTGCATATCGTACGCATACTTAGCGATCGCTAACTCAACGCGAACTACTTCGCGACCCAAAGCAAAACTACCTAGCCCGACTTCCCGATCGTTACCACTAGTTCGCGTCGCGAACTTTCCAAAGCAGCAGGGCTGCACTTTTCAACTTTATCTCGACCCGGTTTCGCCCATAACTTCCTCGTACGATGTCCAAATGACACGAAACCAATTCCTACATGTTTTAAACGATTTAACCTTATTTATCATATTTTTCCCATAATTTATTTTATTCAAATTTCGGGTCGTTACAATGGACGCCGTTAATAATGAAAAGGGTGGAATGTTCTTCGTATATGGTTACGGTGGTACTGGAAAGACCTACCTGTACAAAACTATGTCAGCTGCATTACGTTCCCAAGGGTCAATAGTATTGAATGTTGCATCAAGTGGTATTGAGGCCCTTTTGTTGGATGGTGGTAGGACGGCTCATTCCAGGTTTGCACGTCATTATTATACTCGACCACAACATTATACTATTATAATCTATACTTTGTATGCTAATTTCTAATTATGTACTATTTTCAGATTTGCAATTCCTATTAATGTGGTGGAAGATTCAGTGTGCCACATATCAGCTGACGGTGACTTTGCTGAGTTGATCCGAAAAGCAAAGCTAATTATCTGGGACGAGGCAACAATGATTAAACGATATTGTTTCGAGGCATTTGATAGAACTCTGAGAGACATATGCAGGGATGACCCGTCGACACCATCAAAACATGTTTTTGGTGGAAAAGTTGTTTTGTTTGGTGGTGATTTTCGGCAAATTCTCCCTGTTATTCCAAACGGCTCTAGGCAAGATGTGGTTCATGCGACGATCAATGCTTCATATCTTTGGGACCACTGCACTGTCTTGAATTTAACAGTAAACATGAGGTTGGGATCTGGATCATCTGATGTCGAAAGAAAAGAGATAAAAGAATTCGCAGATTGGATACTTGATATTGGGAACGGCACTATAGGTGTGTACTTAATTTTTTTCTAAATGATATTAAACCATTCGCATATTTTTACTTAATGATATCAATTTTTTTTCTAATTACCTAAAAACAGGTGGTGAAAATGATGGTGAGTCGTCAATAGAGTTCCCGGACAACATGCTGATTCCACCGTCTGATGATAATGTTGGGGCTATTATTCGAGAAACATACCCTCATTTGATTGATAATCTATGGCAACACAGCTTTTTTCAAGATAGAGCCATTCTTGCTCCCACGCACGAAATGGTTGACGTAATAAACGACCGGATGCTGTCTTTAATTCCCGGAGAAGAAAAGACATACGAGTCATCAGACTCTGTTTCTGCTGCAGATGAAGATGATACTATGTTCAACCTTGATATATACACTTCTGAATTCTTGAACAATATCAAAATGTCAAGCGTCCCACAGCATATATTGAAGTTAAAGATCGGCGTTCCGGTAATGTGTGTGCGCAATATTGATCAGAAATCTGGATTGTGCAACGGAACCAGACTGCAGATATTACGTATGGGGGTAAATATAATCGAGGGTAAAATCATATCTGGCGGCAAGGTGGGTACAATTTGCGTTATCCCTCGAATGGTCATAAGTCCTTCCGACAACAAGATGCCTTTCAAATTGAACCGGAGGCAATTCCCCGTTCAGTTATGCTTTGCTATGACCATTAATAAAAGTCAAGGTCAGACGTTGTCTCAGGTTGGTCTGTTTTTGCAAAAACCGGTATTCTCACATGGCCAGCTTTATGTAGTTGTATCTCGAGTTAAGAGCAAGAAAGGATTGAAGGTCATTTGTTGTGACAGAGATGGCAATTACACTAATTCAACAGCAAATGTCGTTTACAAAGAAGTCTTATTTCGTTTGTAAATTATATGTAACATTTCTTCATATATCTATTTTTTTTTACAAAATCATCACCACGTCTATCGATTATTATGTCATTTTAGACAATTATTTAATCTTTGTTGGTAATTTTCTACATTCTAAAATTTGAAGCATATCCGCTCATCGGGCGGATTTTATAGCTAGTTAAACATATATTATGGTACGATTTCATAATCTAAACCAATTAGTCATGTATTACTAGATGAACTCCTTTTATGGGTCCCGTGGTCATTTATCTAATTTGAGTAACGCTAGCAAGAAATCGAGAAAGTGTAACAATGAAAAACATATACTCCCTCCATCCCATAAAAAAATCTTCAAGGAGATAGTTAAAATATAAAGTTAGATTGGATAGAGAAAGTATTTTATTGGTGGAATAATTGGTAATAATATAATTTTATTAGGTGGACCCCCCAAATTTGAGAAATGTAAACTTTTTTATGGGACAAAATTTTAAGGAGAAATGTAAACTTTTTTTGTGGGACGGAGTGAGTATTTCTTAAGATCGCTGGGCGGGTGATAGTCATGTCATAGTTATGTTCTCACATTCTCATTTGACGTTAAAAAACATATATTTAATTAAAAGAATTTATTATATAGCTACCAATTTTCTCTAGTACAATTAAAAGACATACAACATATAACATCATTTGGAATTTTATTGTTTGAAACAAAAGGGGAATGTAAGATGAGAGGGCGTTGTTTGGTGATGATGAGCGAGTTTAACGTTGCCAATACGTAAAGTTATGTAATTTACTAACATAGTTCTCACATGGAAATGAAATGTGTCTTCTTTTATTATTTCAAATTCATTCATTCTCTGATAACAGACCGCGACCCACCAACACCTTCGTTTACACTATTTTACTTCCTTCATCATAAAACAGCCTCCTTGTTCAAGACACCCGAAATACTCATGACTACAGGTGTGTATAAAAACCGGAAAACCGGAATCAAACCGGAATCGGCTTAACCGGTCCGATTCCCAGTTCTTAGATTTGATCAAAAATAACAAACCGGGTTTACCGGTTCCGGTCCCGGTTCAGTTCCGGTCTTTGCGGGTTTGGAACCGGCATTTAAATATGTATATAGGCTTACGAATTTTCATGTATATATGTCGAAATAATAGGTATATAGACTTTTAATAGAAACATATTTTACTTGAAGCAACCCGTGAACACCCGCAAACATCATACTTTTATTAAAAATACGCTAAAATATTGAATCTATATATTCTAAGATGAAAATATGCACTGAAAATGTATAATCGGATGGCAAACACAAAAACCGGGTTTACCGGTTCTAAACCCGCTAGAAGACCGAACCGAACCGGATCCGGTTTTAACTGGTACGGTTCTCGGTCTTGGAAATTTCCTTTTTCCGGTTTCCGGGTTTACCGGTTCGGTCCGGTTCCGGAACCGAACACACCCCTACTCATGACAACATATTCTAAAAACAGCAAATAACATGAAGGAGATATGATGTAGCCCAAACCATGGAGAAAAAACTCTTGTTTTTTAAGGTCCAATATCACATGAATAAATGACCTATACCAAAATAGGCATAAGTTAGGATACGAGGCTTCATTTTAGGCCCGCGAACGGGAGAACATGGGAGTAAACAATCATAGGCGGTGTACGAAACTTTATGACCCAAAAAACTTTTTATTTAATGAGTTATTTGCATTTTTAAGTTTTCCAAAAAAAAAATTTTAACTTCGTTTGTGGACTAGTTTCGACATGTTTGTCTTTTTATGACCATTCGAAGTTCTAGATCTATTTTAGTGTTTCATTGAGACGTTCAGTTTTGATATTTACGAAATTTCCGTCTTTCTCTTTTAATTCAGAGAATCCTCGTTTGTTTGAAAAAGACCCTAATTATTAGAGAATTATATCATATTCACATGAATCAATACGTTCAATTTATGTTTATAACGTTTTAGTCTACATGAAGATAGACCAATGACTTTTAAAATGATGGTACTAGCTAGTTACACATAACACAATCACATATAATTATTAGGAAGAGACCATTTTTTTATAGATAAATCTAATTATTCTTAAATACCATATATGTTCACAATCAGATCAAACACCATACAACTAGGCCAAATGTCATTTAGTTATACAATACCTTTTTTAACGTAAATAAATAAAGCTCCGTGGCTCCGCCCCTGTATAAAACGCACAAAAAAGGTAAAACAAGAAAACGTTGATGGTCAACTAAACCGACCTGGCCAATGTTCAAAAATCAAAATGATCCGTTTTACCTTGTTTACATTGTTTCATTTTGACATCTCTAATTAAAAAGAAAAACACTCACACATAAGGAGGTTATATTAATAAACTATAGTCTTGTTCTTGCCGGCCAAAGTGGAGTTGTCATGTATGCTTGGATTTGCACCTGAAAATGATGGCCAGTAAAGTAAGGCCTATATATCTTATGGTAACACATGATCATATTTAGGGGTATCATTCGGGTTGTCGGGTCTAGTTATGGCTCTTATCGGGCCTAGCCCATTAGGTTTGAGGTGAAAAATTATAACCCAAAACCCGACCCTATAAGGAATCGGGTTGGTTGGGTTTTGGATTTGTCTAACATATAGTTTTGTATAAAAGAGGACTGCATTCCTTTCATATCATAAATGGTCTTTTTGTATAAAAGAGTCGTTACCTATTGACATTATTGGGTTGTATTGCAATCGTTGAAAATTGAAATAAAAACAAACTTAGCTGGTCCCTAAGACAACGAAACATACATATATCAACCAAAACCATCATAATCTTGAGTAAAATGCAAATGAACCAGTCTCCAACAACGTAATAATATCAGAACAGGGGAACAAATCAGGATCATGCGTTGGTTTTATGCCATTTGGAGCGTTCGCGTTTTGTGGAGCTCGTCAACAGAATGATTATGAACGTAGACATGGTCAAATTAGCATTAACACAAGGATTAATGTGCTCACTTTTGCATATGAATAGAAAGCCACAAGTAAACTTGCAATTATCAAGGTTAAAAAGGTATAAGTTGCATGCTCTGTTAAAAGAAATTGGTTTAAGTTATAAGAAAATAACAATTACTTATTTAATATACTTCACATGTTATTTTAAATTATTTCACAAATATATAATGAATACTTTACTTTATACTTCCTCTGATTTTTTTTAATTGATACATTGTTGATTTTTGTGAATTTTGTAGCAAATATTATAATGCAGATTAGAATGAATTAAACTAGATAGTTAGTGAGTGCAGATCATACTATCTTTTAATAAATGAATGTTAATGATGTTTAAAAATAAAAATAATGTTATTTCACTATAGTACAAGCTCCGCTATCTTTTACCAAATAAAGTAGATTATCAAAATGTATAACTTATTTTAAAATTACTAGAATACAAAGTGTAAAGAATATAATAAAGTAGTATAAACTACGAATTAATATATGGTCGACAATCCAAAAGTTAACCAAGCAAGACCATTAAAAGGTAATTTTATTTGAAAAAACTTAAGTCATATTAAAAAAAGGGTTAATGTCCAAGAAATAGCAACGTATTTTTAGTTTCGTTCCCTTTTCATATTATTTTGATCCGATCCACTTTAGTTATTGACTTTATAATTATAAGTTTTCTGTTCATTTTTAAAAGGGCAATTGACCATAATACCCCTAAAATGATGATACTTACAAGTTACAATGATATACACTGATTGTAATATTTATCTGAAAAGTGACCAATATGGTAATATTTTTTCAGAAACTTAATGACCAACACATATAATAATAATATGTTTTTATTACTATAGAATGGTATTCTTATTATAAGGGCTCTCGTACGGCCGGGCTTATGCTCATGTTGTGCACAACTTAACCATTGCTGTGATCGTTTTCGACATTTTCATAGTAAATGTTTACTCAGTGAGGAATCGAACTCGTGTAACCTTAGAAGGCTTACAACTAGATGGTTTAATGACAACATAAATTGAATATAAATAAAATGATTAAAATGAAATAAAACAAAGCAAAACAGATGCATCGATATTTTTTTTGACATTGCTCCTATTCGGAAAAAGGTAAAACTAGACTCTTCCTAAAATGTTAGCTCTAAGATTCGAACCAGGACATAAAAAAAGACAAGTGCTAGTTCATAAACATGTCTGAAATAAAAAGACAATTACATAAGTTCAAACATGTGTTGTGGGAATTGAAAGGATTAAAGAATAGAGAGATATAGCAATCGAAGATGGCGTCCGGAATGACAGATTCCAAGAGCTAATTCCATCACTAAGACAATGCCGGCTTTAACTTTTATTTTATTTAAAAGTCTAGATTTTGAAGACGACAGAATCAAAGATGCCATTATGTAATAGTAACGGATATATTTTTCTTATTTAACGTCCACAACATCTAAATGCTAATCATTCTTTTCAATCATTTTAAGGTTTAAATTAAGCTACTCATTCCGGTGAAAGGCGGAAACAGAATAGGAAAATGGAAGAGAGTTTAGTAAAGATAAAAAAGACGGGATATTTCGGTATGCTGAAGGGTATGATAAGTTTCTTATGTTTTGGGGGACGTTAGGAAGCATTGGAGACGGGTTGCAAATCCCGTTGATGATGTATGTTCTTAGCGATGTCATTAACGATTATGGAAATCCTAATGTCATAATCTCTAATTCCATCGTTGATAAGGTAATTGACGATTCCATCACTTTATTCTTCGTGTCTTCGTAAGTTTGTGTTATGTCATTTTTAACTTATTTACTCCTAAAGTTGTTGAATCTTTCTGTTTGTTTATTCTGTTTCAGTATTCTCTTAGGCTGCTTTATGTTGCAATATTAGTTGGATTATCTGCTTTTGTTGGTAAGTTGTTTAATTCCATTTATTGTACTTCCTCCTATTCAAATCTAGCTATACACTTTTCCATTTTTGTTGCTAAAATGCAATTTTAATATAATGAAATTATATTTTTATTTTTACTTTTAAATATTATTAACGTCGTTTTATTCAAAAGGTGTGAGATTCATCCCATTAACTATCTAGTTTAATCTGTTCTAACTTTCATTATATTTTTTTACCTAAACACCGCGAAACCAACCATCTATCACTTAATTTGAATCGGAGGAAGTATTAGTTTTGGCATTTTAAACCTATTTAATTATAGTGTTTTGTTAACGACAATCATAAGGACTGTCTTTAAACGCATAAAAAATTATACATTAATTTTTGAAAGGGTAATTACTAAAATTCAGGGAAGGTATAGATTGATGTACAAAATTTTGATACATATTTTTACATTTTAATGATAATCCTTACGACTGTTAGTTATTACTCCCTCCGTCCCACAAAAAAGTTTTCATTTTACCTTTAAATTTTTCCCACAAAAAAGTTCTCATTTCTCAAATTTAAGAGCTCACTTAATAAAGTAATATTATTATCATAAATGGGTTGTGTTCAAGGAAGTCCTTGATTTTTATGAAGTCCCAAGGAACAAATCTCAACAATTGATTAATTATAAGTAATGGTCAAGATTAATCACATATTTAATACATGGAGGGGTATTTGGTCATTTAAAAAATATAATATTATTTTTATTTTTATTTTAGAATTATAATTTTTTTTAATTATTATTTTTTAATTAATAACACATAATGTGATTATATACTGAATCACATGTGATTGCGTACTGAATCACATGTGACTATACTAAAACATCAAATGTGATTAAATGTACATTCACATGTGATTTTACACTAAAATCAAATGTGATGAAGTACTATACGTAATTATCAGATAAATATTGTTTTTAACGAAAAAATAATATTAAATAATAAAAAAATAAAAAAAAATTATAAAAAATAAAAAAAAAATCGACATTTTTTTAAGTGTCAAATGACCAAAATACCCTTCATGTGTAAAATATGTGATTAATCTTGACTATTAGATCTTATTGATCAATGGTTGAAATTTGGTCCTCGGGACTACGCAAAAATGATGGACTTCCTTGAACGTTTCTCTTGTCCCACCACTAACTATTCTTAAAAACAATTTCTCTCTCCAAATAACCTTATATTTAACCAATTGGTCTAGATCAATTGGCCACCAATGATTGCCTTGGGGTTTTCCTCTAAGAGGTCTTGGGTTCAAGCCTTGTTGGAGGTAAAACTTGGAGTTTAAAAGGTGGTGAGGTTTATTCCCCATATGTGGAGGGTTCGAGGGAAGGCATACTGCCCCTTGTGGATGTCAATGTCTTAGCTCGAACCACTAACTTACTAACTTGCCGTTCAATAAAAGAAAAAAAAAACCTTATATTTTAATAAAAAATATTACTAATATTCTTACCATTAATTATCTCCTAGATACTTGTGTTCATGAGAAATGACATCTTTTTATTAGACGGGAAGTATTTTCCTTAATTATATATTGGTTGTTTTGGATTGTGTTGTATTCTAAACGGGTCCAACAAACTAAACATCTCCACCCTTAATTAGTTGTTGAATTTATCAAGTTACATGATATTTTGGATTTACGTTCTTTCTTTTTTGGTGTGTGATCGTGTTGGTGTTTAGAGGGACTTTGTTGGGCTAGAACTGCAGAACGACAAACTTCTCGAATGAGATTAGAGTACCTCAAGTCCGTCCTTAAGCAAGATGTCGGATTCTTCGACACTCAAGAAGCTGGCTCCTCCACAACCTACCAAGTTGTCTCAACCATCTCTGCTGATTCCAACACAATCCAAATCACAATCGGCGAAAAGGTTCTCATTTACCCCCCCTTTTTTAATACGATCGATAAACAAACATCTTGAATCATAAAAATTGAATCTTTTTCGTCTATCTAACTAAAGTTTAATTTTTTTTTTCTAAACCCAGATCCCGATCCTTCTTCTTCTGCCACGTATTTGCATTCGTTCTCTCATGGCGGCGGCTCTTCCATTCTCCGTCATGTTCCGGCTCTTGGATTTGGTAAACACATGATGGATGTAGGGATGGCGATGATTGCATCATATGGTGCTGCTGGGAGTATTGCAGAACAGGCGATTTCCTCCATAAGAACCGTGTATTCGAGAGTCAAACAATTGATAAGTTTAGTAAGGCCCTAAAAACAACCATGGAATTAGGGATCAAACAAGGGTTGGCTAGAGGACTGATGCTTGGAAGCATGGGGACTATCTATGTTAGTTGGGCTTTTCAAGCTTGGGTTGCATCTCTTCTCGTCACTAAACATGGTGAAAAAGGCGGTGTCGCTGGATTCAATGTGCTCATGGGAGGATTGTAAGTTTTTATTCTTCCATCTCATATTATGTAAAGACAACCGGAAAGCAGTCTGTTATACAGAATGAAATCCCAAACTTACAAGAAAACTCATTTTTAAAGGACTGTTCATTACAATTAAATCTAATTAGCGACACTAAAAAAAAGTGTCACCAAAGTAACAAAAGTGTGTATAAAGTAAAAAAGTGTCACAAAAAGTGTGTGCATGGCCGTTTCAAGTTTATTTGAGGCCCGGGGCAAGATGGCAAAGCCACAAAAGCCAAACAACCTAACAACTATATAAGGATGAAAAGAACCAAACCACCTGATAGTGATAGTCTATGAATCTATGATAGCCTCTTTACTTTTCCCCTCAACTTTTCAAATTGCAAGATCGAATTGCCAAAGCCAAATGCCAGTCTATGAAAAATAAAATACTTATTCTTTTATTCTGATAATTTATAAATATAGAAAAAATGTCTAAAAAAATCAATGTAGTGCAATTTCAACAAACCAAACAACATAGGGCCTTCAGTTTTCAAAAGGAGAAAATTCATTCATTCAGACATTTTATCAAACAGTTTATGTGCATAAAAAACTACATAATGTCTAAAGTCAATCAAGCAATATCGAAATGAACTGAATGGAGCTATGGAAGTAAGGAATTCTCAGCTATATAATAAAAGAAAATGAGGACATAATCACCGAAAGCAATAAATGTATTTGTAAGAGAGAGAAACCAAACCTCTATGAATTAGTGAATATGAGAATCTTTGAACTTCATTCTTGAACTTGAATGCTTAAATCGTATAAATTGGAAGGATAAAGAAATGTGCAAGTTGCGAGATCAAATGAGAAACTGGAGAAATTAGATAGTCGATTAGGATTCTGTATTTTTTTAGGAACATCAATTGTGAAGACGAATTCGTGTTATGGACGCTTTTGAACGTTAGCCGACATTTATTTGGGTTTTGGCCTTTTGGGCTGAGCAATGGATTATTGGCCTGCATTTCTTCAAAATATTTTAGCTAATGTGTCATCCACATAGTAATCGCGTGGCATTCGGAAAAACTATTTCACATGCTTTCATGAGAGCCATGTCAGTAATTATAACACGTGGAAGCATACATTCATCTAATGCCAACTTTAAACACTCTAATACCCATTTATATGTCGTCTATCTGTAGTTTTTATAAAATAGATTTTTTAACTTAAAACTGGGCCTACTAATCTACTATAAAATGTACTACAAATTTGGGGCCCTTAAAATTGTGAGGCCTGGGGCGATCGCCCAGCCTCAGAGACGGGCCTGAGTGTGTGTAAAGGTCATTAAGGTAAACACCTACAGTGACACAAATAAGTGTGGATAGTAAAATTTTAACCTTGTAATGATATGAGTTTTTGTGAAGATTGTGACTAAAACATTAAATTTTTTACTAGTTTTATAGAGTGTGAGTAAAAGTTATAACTTTTTGTTACACTTTTTAGAAAATTGTCACTAAAACACACATATACTAACATTTTTACATCTTTTTGTGGTGTCACTAAAAACATCATCAGTCAGACAGTCACTAAATTTCGCTTTTCTCGTTTGTGGTTGTAAATTTCAAATGTTCTACCAACAATATCAATTGGACTAAAGTAACTTTATCTATCTATCTATCCTGAAATTAATAGTTGTTCATAAACAAAAAATCAAGTAATTTAACATATTTACATTAGGAGGTGATTTCAACACTACAAAAATTAATTTATACACCATAATTATTATTTTACATTATTTGTACGATTTACAGTAAATGTTATATAATATGATGTATGAAGTAGAGTTTCCATTTACATTTTTTAGTTAGCAGAACACAAATGATTTCCCTTATTGTTTTTAGATACAGAACTAAAAAACTTTGGAATTTTGCAGGAATATCTTAACAGCACTTCCAAATCTTACTGCCATAACAGAGTCCCTACAAGAATCAATGAAATGATCAACAGAACTCCAACAATAGATTCTGAAGACAAAAAAGGAAAATCAGTAAGAGGCGAAATTGAGTTCAAAGGCATCTATTTTAGCTACCCATCAAGACCAGACACCACAATTCTACAAGGTTTGAATCTCCGGCTGGCAAAACCGTGGGAGGCAGCGGTTCAGGAAAATCAACTATTGTTTCATTAATTCAACGCTTTTATGATCCGATAGAGGGTGAAATATTCCTGGATGGATATAAGATAAAGAAACTTCATCTCAAATGGTTGAGATCCCAAATGGGGTTGGTTAATCAAGAGCCGATTCTCTTTGCAACATCGATTAAAGAGAACATATTGTTTGGGAAAGGAGCATCTTTGGATGATGTTGTTGCAGCAGCCAAATGCTCATGATTTCATCGTTAAATTGCCAGATGGATACGAAAAAGTTCAAATTCACAACAATTGTTTTTAGACGAAACCTGGAAAGTAATATTACACTTTTACCCAGGTTGGGGATTCCAATTATCAACGGATTGCAATTGCTCGCGCCCTAATTCGAGATCCCAAAATCCTGCTACTTGATGAAGCAACAAGTGCACACAATCTGAAAGAGTCGTGCAAGAGATCAAGCTTCAGTCTACAATAGTAATTGCACATCGGCTCTCGACAATTATCTGATTTACGTTCTTCAATCAGGGAAAGTAATCGAATCAGGCTCACACGATCAACTTATAAAATCAAATGGGGAGTACTTCAAAATGGTACAATTACAACAATCTAATCCACAAAATGAAGCTGTCAACCAAAGATAATACCCCTGTTCGACGTAGATCCATGGTTGCACAAAGTCCAGCAAGCGCAAGATCAAGTGCACCCCATCACTGAACCCATTCAGCCCTGCTTTTTCAATTATTCGGTCCAATTTGATGCTTCTTATGAAAGTGACGATGAAGATGATCAATTGAAGCAACCGTCTTACCTTCGCAATTTCGGTTATTGAAAATGAATGGGCCCGAAAAGGCTTATTTGGATGCTTAGGGGCTATCGGGTCGGGTGCAGTCCAGCCCATAAACGCGTAGGTGGCTTGATCAATGTTTATTTCAGGCCCGATAAATCGTCGATTGTGAGTCACGCACGAATCTACTCGTTCGTGTTCTTGGGACTTTGTGTTTTTAACTTCTTTACTAGTGTTATCCAACACTATTACTTTGCGGTGATGGGAGAAAAATTAACCACACGAATACGTGAAATGCTACTTGAAAAGTTACTGACTTTCGAGATCGGATGGTATGATCAAGACGAGAACACGAGTGCAGCCATTTGTGCACGGTTATTGACCAAAGCTAATATGGTTCGGAGACCGTTTATCGTTACTAACACAAGCGTTTTTCGGGGCAGTATTTGCTTACACTTTAGGATTAGTACTCTCATGGAGGCTAGCACTTGTATTAATGGCGGCACAACCTCTTCTCATTGGTAGCGTTTATGCTACAAGTGTTCTAATGAAGAGTTTATCCGAAAAATCACAAAAAGCCCAAAAAGAAGGAAGTCAATTGGCGAGTGAAGCCGTGATTAACCATCGAACCATAACCGCATTTTCTTCTCAGAAACGGATAATCGGGCTCTTTAAGGATACATTAGAAGGCCCGAGAAAGGAAAGCATCAAACAGTCTTATTTCTCGGGTATCGGTCTTTGTAGCTCCCAGTTTCTGGCTGCGGCTTCAACCGCATTGGCTTATTGGTACGGTGGTCGGTTACTAACAAAAGAGCTAATTGCTCCCGAGAAGCTTTTTCAAGCATTTCTCGTGTTATTATTCACCGCATATTCAATAGCCGATGCGGGGAGCATGACTAAAGATATCTCGCGAGGAAGTAACGCGGTTGGTTCGGTTTTTGCAATTCTCGACAAGAAAACCGAAATCGATCCGGATACTTCATGGGGGCGTGATTCTATCAAAGGTAACATTCGAGGTCGTGTGGAGTTAAAAAACGTGTTCTTCGCGTATCCGTCTAGACCGGATCAAATGGTGTTCAAAGGTTTGAATCTCAAAATAAGACAAGGAACTTCGATGGCGCTTGTTGGTCCGAGTGGGTCGGGTAAATCTACCATCATCGGGTTGATTGAAAGGTTTTATGACCCGTTGAAAGGCGCTGTTTTTATTGATGAACGGGATGTTAAAGATTATAACTTGAGAGCTTTGAGGTCGCATATCGCGTTGGTGAGTCAAGAACCGACACTTTTTGCTGGCACCATCCATGAAAACATTGCTTATGGGAAACCAGGTGCTAAAGAATCTGAGATCAGGAAGGCTGCAATGCTTGCCAATGCTCATGAGTTTATAAGGTATTAAGCTTCATGATATATGTTTAATTTGGCAAATTTCATAGAAAGGAAAATTACTTTAGGATGACTTCTGTTTTAAAAAACAAACTCTGTTTTCACTATAAAAAAAACTAGAAAATAACTACTACAATTTAAAGGAGTAAATTTTATCCATGTGGGCTGCAGGTCGTGAGTTCGAATCCCTTTGGGAGCGTTGCATTAGCGTAATTTAACTCATACCTCACACGGGCACATATGAGGAATTTTCCTTGGAAATCCCTTTGGGGGCTGGGTTTGCCCGCTTATGCGGAGCTCGAACTCGGGGTGCTCGCTGAAAAATTGCGAGTAGGCTTCCGTTATTTCATTTGCCGTTTTCAAAAAATATGAAACTGCTTCTGGTTAAAAACTAGTCCGTATCTCCATAATTTGAGTTTTAATATAAGGTAACCTGAGGTTACCTTTTTCAAAAGTTTGGTGCGGCAAATAACTTTGACCATATTGACATTTCTTGAAACCAGTTAACCTACAAAATTGCCTAAATAATTCTTTTGGTACCTTTTTATAGGTAGAGATATAACAATTTTGGCCAAATTAAGTATAGTATATTTTTCATTCAATTTGCCCCATGACTATTTTCAAGCCATATTGCATAAACTAACCAATTCATACAACTTATTAATTAACAGTGGGATGAAAGATGGTTATGTGTGGAGAAAGAGGAGTACAGCTATCTGGTGGTCAGAAACAAAGAATCGCACTGGCTCGTGCAATGCTCAAGAACCCTAGCATTCTACTGTTGGATGAAGCAACAAGTGCTCTGTTTCAGAGAGCCTGGTTCAAGAAGCATTGGAGAAGATGATGAATGTATCGTGGTGGCTTTCCACCATACAAAAGTCCGACTCCATTGCGGTGATTCAGGACGGCGGAGCAAGGCTCTCATTCCGATCTGCTCGGTGGAGCTTATTCTAATCTTGTGAAAATGCAAGGTGGTAACTCACCTTACCGGTGATTAATTAATCACGGTGGTTAATTAAGCGACTGTAGTGCGTCATATAGTATGGCGCGCACTAGGGTTTTGTAAATTGAAGTAGAATATGGGCTTGTGAAATCGATTTGTTAAAAAAAAGAAGAAAATTGTGACATTTTTCTTTATTTTTGCGTAAATATCAATATATTTTGAACCATGATCCTTTTCGGTGCAAGAAATTAAAACTCTTTTGAAAAAGCACAAGGATACGAGATACTACTAGAGATCGAGTAGAAACCCCATATAATATAATATATAACTTACGCATACATATACATGAAGCAGGGCGGTATTTTTCAAAAATGGTCAAACTTCTAGAGAGTAAGTAGTGATTTGGACTAAAATAAAATCAATTTTAACATTGAACTAAATTCTTCAAAGTGTTTGATATGTGGATGATTTGGACTAAAATGTCACTAGTTAATACGTGTAATCAAATAAATTGCAAACATAATGTTTTTAAACCAAGAAAAATAGAGAGAAAATTAGTCAAAAGAAAAGAAAATTTTATTGGTAAATAAAGCAAAAGAAACATTAAAAAAGAAATAAAGAAAAAATAAATTAAAAAAATATGTATATGAAAGGGATTTGAACAGAATGTTATATGTTTTAAAATATATCAGTTAACCACTAAACTAACATATGATGTGAATTAGTTATTACTCATATAAAAACCAAAAAATTTAGACTTGAACAGAAGTATATATTTAGATGAGTAAACCAAAAATAAGATAACTTATAAAAAATTTATACTAATCAGAAATTTTTTAGGGTGGGAAGCTGTCCACCTTGCCCACCCTCTAGGACCACCCTCTAGGACCGCCCATGACATGAAGTATATAAACACTACTTTTAACGAGAAATTGAAGAAGAACAGAGGAAGTTTGGGGCTATTGACTGCAGCCTTTTGATCAATTCATTAATCCTAAAAGAAACATTTATATACTCGACTGAAAGCCAAAAACAGGGGAAAACCGAAAAACTAAACACTAACATATTGGCAAAAACAAAAATGAATGGCCACTATGGCCTTGATTTGGTTTGACCTCACAAAAGTTATACTTCCTCTATTTCAAAATAAGTGATACATTTTGGCTTTTACGTTATTTGAAGCAAAATATCATAATGAAGGTTAAATTTGATTAAATTGGATAGTTAGTGGAGTAAGGGTCCCACATATGTTGGTTAAAGTGAGGTTAATGATGTTTATATAAAAGTAAGAGTACATGTGTCATTTCACTATTTAAATGAGATAATTAGTGGATGTGTGACCCATATCTTTTTACCAAATAAAGTAAATTTTCAAAGTGTATCAATTATTTTGAATCGGATCGGAGGAAGTATAAAAGTTATTGGTGGGGTTTGAAATTAACTTGATAGACTAATAATAATCTGGATTAAAAACATATTTAGCCTAAGAAAACAAGGAAGCACACACGATTGTGTGTTTTATTACAAGATGACGATTTATTATTCTCATATATCAACGTAACTAAACCCTAGGGGCTGCGATTGGGCAATCCTCCATTTCCAATTTGCAACCGTTAGGGAGATTGTGAGCTTTTCTCAACATCTGTCGCATCTTTATCACTCCAACTCCTCTTCGTGATTGGTCAAACACCTCCTGGATCGCCGCACTGTTCTTGCACTCCCCTGAGCTGGTTGCAGCACAGTTGAAGGTTGTGTTGTTGACGAATCGGGTTCTCCACTGACATTTTCAACATCGGATCGGAGGAGATCCCCTGAGTCAGGTGCATCTCGCAGTGGTTCAATTGGATCTGGCTCCGGCACTCTTGCTGAGTTCTGAACAACTCTTCATAAACATAGATCTTTAGGCTCAAGAATAGTTAGTTCTTATCTGGAATAAGCATATACAAAACATAAAATTGCGGAATTAGTTGAACATATATGTATAGCTAAACAAGTTTTCATCATTAAAAGCCTCAATTCTATATATAAATACATAGAACGGTTCTTCGTTAAACAGGATCAAACGATCTTGAGGCTTAAGTTTTACACACAAACACGTTAAAACGTGGGTTATAAGAACATCTAATTCTATCTCATTAGGTTTCTTTATATACTAGAAAACCTAAGACTTACAAGGAAAAGATAATACTCAATCTTTTAAATTCAAACAAGATATACTATATCTTTTACAATTATCATTATCTCCTAAATCTTATTCAAATCTTGAATTTCATATTACCGACTTAGGTCCTTGTAGTTTAGTAGTTTTGACTAATCAAATCTTTAATGAATATTAATAAAAATATTTCTAACAATCTTCCCCTATTTGATTTGACAAAACTTGTAGAATTAGCTAGGAATTTTCAAGTCTCTTCCCCTTTTTGACATAATCAAATCAATCCGAGAAACTTGAACTTCCCCTTGAATGATCAACACTTTTTCTTCCCCTAAAAGTGTGATATCATTCTTGTGTTCTTCAAGGCTATATTAATTACATTGAAAACTAACTATCTTCTATTTGAAGTTGAAGTAGAAACTCAAACTAAGCATCACATTCCGTCTAAATATAGTAATCAGCAACATCATATCTTGTATGAAGGACTTTCTTATCTTAGTCTTCAACAGATCTTTTCGTTAAGATTCGGTTGAATTGCAGTTACAACAATACATAACATCTTATGTAGTAAGACTTTCAACTTCTTCTTCAAATAAAATATAATCACTCTTCTTCTGTAATCAATTGATAAAGATCAAATATGTAACAAATATAAAACTTTCCTTTATCTTCATCAAGCCTTCAACCTGTGTGTGAATAATGTGATTCGTTTCACATTATTATCAGATACGATCAATAAACCGTGGTATGGAACGAACATGGTGTGTGACATGCTTTCCAAATATGATGTATCAGTCAAAGAAAGAAATCAGTATCAAAATTTTTCTTCAGAACTGTGTAATACTGATTAGTAACAAAATCTTCTTCGGTTAGTACTGATCAGTAGTAAAAAAATGTGTAGCCGTACAGTTTAGTACTGATCAGTAGTAACTTATATACTACTGTGATCAGTAGTAAGTAATAAATATTTAGTACTCTGTTCTTGAGTAACAGCCTTTCTCTTCTTTGATTGGGGAGTTGAGGATTCACCAGTAGTTGATACACTACCAGCTTTAAATAAACTTGGACTGATTGGAATTAGGGCTTTTGATTTCTTTGCTTCTTTTGCTTCTTGTTCAGCCAAATCCTTCTTCTTGGCAGCACAATATTTTTCAATAATGATCATCATCTTCATTCTGCCAAAGGACGTTGTACTGTGCCCTTTTGTTTTCAGATATTCAATCATATTGGTCTTCTGTTCAAATACATCATCAGTTAATTCACTTTTAGTTCTCTTGCATTCAGATACCAGATCTTCAAGACAATTGATATGTTCTTCTTCAACTTTTCTAAGCCTCTTGAATTCTGCTTTTTGAGCTTCTATCTGAGCATCTTCTATTTGAACAGGTACTTGAATAGGAATTTCATTTTGAGCCTTCTTCTCTTCAAGAGCTTGATACTTAGCTACTTTCTCCAAGTATCTCTTGTGTTTTACCTTCCATCTAGATTGTTTATCAGCTCTGACAAGATTTATCTTGTTTACCATAAAGTGACCAAGTGCTCTATTAGGGTAATCTTCATCATATACTTCTTTACCCTTTCCAACACAAGCTGAAGGTGGAGGTGGAATGTATTTCATATCAGGCACACCTCTGATTATGATTGAAGGAGAAAACAATGTAAGTTCATTTTGTTGAAGTATTTTTGGATGTGGAGGAAGTGAGCACTCATCAACTTCAAACCAGTTCACATTATCATCAATGTCAGGTATGATAAGTGGTTGATCAGGTGTAGGTGGTTTGGTGATGATTTCAAATATTTCTCTTTCAATTATCCCTGGTAAAACTAGTTCTTCCTCTTCAGTAGTTACTACTGGTGTGACTTCAGGAGTTACTACTGATAGGGCATCAGTAGTGTTTGGTGCATTGATTTCCTCTTGTGGATTTACTACTGCTATGATGTCAGTAGTAGGAGTTACTACTGGTATTTCTGTATGTTCATCAGTAGCAGGCACATCAGTAGTATCCATGTTTTCTGGGCCTTCAACATTTTCCTGGCCTTCATCAACTTCAGTTTCTTTAAGATTGAGAAGAGAGGTTGCTGCTGCTGCAATTGATTCATCAATCATGGTTTGAATGTTGTCCTTCTCCCCCTTAGTGAGCTCAACTGGTGGAGCCTCACTATTTTCAATCTTTTTTTTCAATCTTCTTATAATTTTGGTTTGTTGATGAAGCCTGTGCTCATACATTCTCATCCTTTTGTTGATTGTATTAATATGCTTCTTCATCACTGTTATTATTATTCCCTGATTTGTGAGATATTTAAGACAATCTTGTACAGTGGATTCAAGAGAATCCAATTTATCCGTCAATTGGTTGGTTTTAATACTGCCCTCACTCCATCTAGCAAGATCATCGGGCTCACTAATAGGTACATTGGCTTTGAGGTTTTCCATCCTTTCCGTTAATTCAACAAATCTACCCTCATCACTTCTTGGTGATTCATTGGGTTGTTTAGACACTCTCTTCTTCCTAGAAGAAGCAGAAGTGCCCCCCCCCCCCCCTTTTGGTTTCTTGGCACCGGGGTCCTCTAAGTAATTCCTCAAAAGAGTCATCACTCAGAGTTGCCGAGGTCTGGGTCCTATTGATGTTTTCAATGTCCTGTGCACCCACCTTTGGGGCATCAGTAGTGAAAGCCCTCGCCTCATGTCCTCTCTCCTCCTTGGAGGACAACTCTTGGAGCCTGGGGTGTGACTCAATTTGTCCCCTAGTGTCCTTGAAGGAAGATTTCTTCCTTTTATAGATTGTGGATATGTTTTGGGTTACATTGGGCAGGTCTTCCACAGAGTGAAGAGTAGCACTCTGAGGATTTATTTCAAGTTCCTGGGACACATTCAGGACTTCTATTTGTGTGGGTGATTGAGTGACTATTTGGGGTTGTGTTTGGGCTGCATTTGGGGGTGATGGAGTGGGTTGAGGTTCAATATGGGTTGTATCTATGATTGAACCCTCTCCAAGTTGTGGTGGATCTTTGATCATGTTAGGAAACAAAGGGGTTTCCTTGCCCGAAAATTTAAATTGTTTCCTCATATTTGAGAAAACTTTCTTGTTCAACTCAGGAGTTGTAAAAATATTTTTGGGAGTTGACAAGTTTTGTAATTCACAATTGATAATATGTTGAAGAAATCTGGGATACATTAAAAATTTTGAGGAACTAAGATTTCCCAACATACCTTCAAAAATCATATATGAAAAATTAAATACTTGGTCTGTGCATAAACAGACAACAGCAGAGGCTATTGCCTTATTAAACTCATTCCAAGTACTTCTTTTAGGAGAAATACAATGCTGAATAGTATGTACAAGAAATTTCCATTGTGGGGAGAGAAGACCTTTTTGGAAAGTGACAATGTCAAGTCTTCCCTCATATCCCATTTTGTTTAAAATTTCAACAACGTATTCCTTAGGAAGAGAAAATTTACCTTCATCATCGTGCAGTTGTAGATGGTGTCTGATGGATTGTTCAGTGATTGTAATAGTCTTTCCATCCACAGATGATTTAATCATAGGCACAGTTGCACCTTCTGTTCTTTCAGCATTGGTCCAGAAATCAACCAAGTGCTGTTGATATGCTCTCGAATTTATAGTTAGAGCAATCTTTATGTATGAGTTTTTCAGGAATTGTACGATTGGTCGAAAGTCTTTTGTACCATCAGGATTGCGTAGAAACGCACACATATTGTGGAACTCTGAGTATTTAAGATCTGTTTGAACATCGAGAGATTGTAGAGTTGCCATTGTTGTTGATTTTGAGAAATACGTATGAATTTTGTTACTGATGAAGGGTTTTTGATCGTAAGTTAGGGTTTATCGAGATGATTTAGCAAATCGAAGTGAAGATAATGCTAAACTAATCGACTTCTGCTATTTATATCTTACGATTTATCCTGCGAAAATACGAAATTACCCTTCGAATCATAACACAACGGTTATTTTCATGGGGGTTAGTTTGGTAAAATGATAGTTGAAAGACCAGTAGTAAATGAGATACCAGTAAGAAAACGTCAGTAGTATCTACGAAAATCAGTAGTAACTAAGGATTTTGACATCAGTAGTAACTATAGACATCAGTAGAAACCACTAGCACACAGGACCAATAGTATATGTGGATACCAGTAGTACTGACTTACCAGTAGTATTTTTGTAAACCTAATACACACCAGTAGTATTGACCTACCAGTAGTATTTTGTGCACAAGCCTACATACCAATGAACAGACTTACCAGTAGTAAAACACTTAAACAAATAAATAACTTTTTACAACAAAACTTTACACATGATTTTGAGTGAGAAATTAATTTATTAAAATCATTCCAATACTGCTAACCAAGAAGTTGAATCTTCCTACATCAAATGCTTTTGTAAAAAGATCTGCTAATTGATCATCAGTATGAATTTTAACTACTTTGATTAACTTCTTTTCATTGCAATCTCTTATAAAATGAAATCTTATTTCAATGTGTTTAGTTTTAGAGTGTTTTACTGGATTGTTCACAATACTAGTAGCACTTTGATTATCAATAAAAATAGGAGTTTTAAGGATAGAGATACCAAAGTCTAGCAGTTGGTTTTGAATCCAGAGTACTTGAGCACAACAAGCAGATGCAGCTACATACTCTGCTTCAGCAGTTGATGTTGATACATTTGTTTGTTTCTTGCATTGCCATGACACCAGTCTTGATCCAAAAAATTGACATGTAACGACCCGAAATTTGTAAATAAATAAATTGAATAAAAATATGATAAATAAGGATAAATCTTTTAAAGAACGTAGGAATTGGTTTCGTGTCGTTTGGACACCGTACGAGAAAGTTATGGGCGAAACCGGGTCGAGACAAGGTTGGAAAAATGCAGCCCTGGCTGCATTGGAAGTTCGCGACGCGAACTCATGGTAACGATCGGGAACGCCGATCAGGGATCTGGGCCATTGGTCGCGATGTAGTTCGCGATGGCTTAGCGATCGCGAAGTTTGGGAAAACGCAGACTTAGCGACGCGAACTATTGTTCGCGTCGTGAACTCGTGTCGTGCAGCATTAAAAACGGGTTGGAGCTCATTTGATGAAATAGAAAACCCTAGTTCTTCCTTTTGGCAATTTTGGAGCTCAAGTGCAGATGTTGGTTGATTTCTTCTCAAATCTTTGATAGATTTCACTCCTAGTTGAAGATTAAAGGTATATCTTCACTCCGTGATCTTCGTAGCTTAATATCTATGTATTTTGATGTATGGGTTTGAAACCCTAGCCTTTGGGGTTATGGGTTATGGTGATATAAGTGATGTATACACCTAATAGATGGTATATTATCAAAGGAAACAAGTGTATGATTATGATTTGTAAGAATCTTAAGGGTTGGTTAAACCTAGGGTTTGGTAAATCACCATAATTGGGGGAAATGAGTTAATAAGTGTTATCTAGAGATAGATGGACACCTTGGTAGTAGAATGTGATGTTGATAATCTTGTGATTATTGTTTTAGGCATTTGGTGAGGTCATGGAAGGTTGACCGAATTGAGAAGCAAGGAAACTGACGTAAAGAATACGGTTGGAGCACTTTATTGCTAAGGTGAGTACATGAGACTTTTTAAACTGAGTACATAGCAAATAGTTTTGAAAATACTTATGATATATTATGGATAATTTGATAAAGATAGTGATTGAAAATGTATGAAAGTATGTAGAATGTGATACTAGAATATGTCTAGTATGATTGATGAATTTGAAGGAAAATACGATAAGTTAAAGTAATTATGAAATCTATGTTAATGAACCATAATAATGAAGTAATTGATTAAAAGTATGTATAATGAGCCTTTATTATAGATATGTATTAGTAAAGCAATTGTTGATGATTTTATAGTGATGAGTATCTATGGGTAAGATTTACTTATAAAAGTAAAGAACACGTATATATATGAAAATGAATATGACAAGACTAATAATAATCGTGTATTATAGTCAACCAAGAGATAAAAGTATTATGATATTGATGAAATAAGAAACGTATCTTATGAAGCGAGTAGATATGGACCTCCCAGAGTTTATAGATGTGGACATAAATGTGGGTTGCTTATGATCGAGTCCATGGGACTATACAGGTACGTTCACAATGTGATGAACTAGCTATATATAGTTATTATTAGATAACTAACTTGTTTGATAGTTGATGAGATAGCCGAGAGCTAGATTGACATAACTGTTAAGTTACGGCAAGAACGAGATGATGTGATGCTAGTTAGTTCGGGGGCAACCCGATAACTAGACATGGTGACGTTTCTAGCTAGTTCGGGGGCAACCCGATAGTTAGATATGTTTGTGCTTCTAGTTAGTTCGGGGGCAACCCGATAACTAGATGTGTTGTGCTTCTGGCTAGTTCGGGGGCAACCCGATAGTTGGATTTTATGGTGCTTCTAGCTAGTTCGGGGGCAACCCGATAGTTAGGCACGATAGTGTGGCTAGTTAGTTCGGGGGCAACCCGATAACTAGATATGTTTGCGGGGGGGGGGGGGGGGACCCCGGTCACTGAACGGTGGTATATATGTTTATACACCGAGTGTAGATATGTTTATACACTAAGCACACGAGTGCTTCTAGTATGCATATGTTTGGTACTAGGTTTGTTAGGTTCTAATACATATATGTTTATGTATTAGACATGTTTGTGCTTCTAGTATATATATGTTTATGTACTAGATATGATTGTGCTTCTGGTACCTATATGTTTAGGTACTAGATATGTTTGCTAGGGAAGCAAGATCGATAGGGCCGCAATAGGGCGACTAGACGGTATTGATGTAGTATATATATATGTTTATATATTTATGGAGTTGTTAGTATTATCATTATTGGGGTCTAAAACCCATGTATCTCACGAGACTATTTTTGTCTCACGTACTGCGTTTGTTTTGTGGCTGTGTACTCAGGTACAGGTTGAAGTGATAGAAGGTTGCACTAGAAGTGGCCTAGAGATGCTTAGTTCGGGAGCTCTTAGGTAGATCCCGTTGTCTATGGTTTTGATATACTTGGTGACACCGTGTTTTTGTAAACTCTGATAAAGATTTTAAAGTTTTTGGATAAACTGTATTTTGGACAATATGTCATATAACTGGGGAAAAATGTATTTTAAATGATTTAAACGATGATATAAAAATACGGGTGTTACATGACATCCACCCGTAGTGGACTTTCTATCTTGACATTCACCTCCATAGTCACTATCTGTGTAGGCTATGAGTTCAAAGGGTGAATCATGTGGATACCATAGACCAAGTGATGGTTTGCCTTTCAAGTATCTGATTATTCTTTTGACAGCCTGCAAGTGTAGTTCTTTAGGTCTTTTTTGATATCTTGCACACACACAAACACTGTACATAATGTCATGTCTTGATGCAGTTAAGTACATCAAAGAGCCTATCATTGATCTATATAATTGTTCATCTACATCCTCCCCCTCAGCATCAGGATGTAGGTGTTTGTGTGTTTCTATTGGTGTACTTGCACTTTTGCAGTCTTTCATATCAAACTTCTCCAAGATGTCTTTAACATATTTTGATTGGTTTATCAAAATACCATCTGTTCTTTGATTTACTTGGAGTCCAAGGAAGAAGTTCATTGGACACATGGAGCTCATTTTAAATTTGATTTGCATGAGATTTTCAAACTCTTTACATAATGCATCATTTGTTGATCCAAAAATGATATCATCTACATAAATTTGCACTAGTAGTATATCATCTTTGACTTTCTTTGTAAACAAAGTTTTGTCAATGGCTCCTCTTTTAAAATTATTCTTTAATAGATATGATGATAATGTATCATACCATGCTCTTGGTGCCTGATGAAGGCCATACAGAGCTTTGTCTAATTTGAACACATAATCACCATGTCTTGGATCTTCAAATCCTGGAGGTTGGCATACATAGACCTCTTCTTCAATCTTCCCATATAGGAATGCACTTTTCACATCCATTTGATAGACTTTGAATTTTTTGAATGAAGCATATGCTAAGAATATCCTTATTGCTTCAATTCTAGCAACAGGAGCATATACTTCATCATAGTCTATTCCTTCTTCTTGAGTGTATCCTTAGGCTACAAGTCTGGCTTTGTTCTTGATCACTATACCTCTTTCATCTTTCTTGTTTCTAAAGATCCATCTTGTTCCAATGGCTCTTTTTCCTTTGGGTAGAGGTACAAGTGTCCAAACAACTTGTAATTTGAATTGAAGGAGTTCTTCTTGCATTGCCTCAATCCAGTTTGAGTTCTTCATTGCTTGTTGAATCTTCTTTGGTTCATCCTGAGACAGAAAGCATTCAAACATACATTCATTAGCAATTAAACTTATATTACACATGTTTGCAGTTAAGCTTTTGTTTAATTTGCTTCTTGTTTGCAGTGGTGAGTTAACATCACTTAGAACAAGGTCTAATGGATGGTTCTTCTGAGTCCTTGTTGTTGTAGCTCTATCAACCACTAGTTGATTTTCAAGATTGGACTCATTTGTCTCAGGCATTTGCTCCTTTAGAGATCCTTCATTGTCATTGATGTTTGGTTCATCATCATCTTGGTCAGCATTACCACTGTTATTGTCTTCATTGAGATCAGTACTATTGTTGTTGTTACTGGGATCAGTAGTATCTTGAGAATTTAGGTTATTGCTAGGACCAGTAGTATTTTGAGTACTATTACTGATACCATTAGTATTTGAATTACTACTGTCCTCATTCTCAGAGTTACTACTGCTTCCAGTATTTGAGTTATTACTGTCCTCAGTATTAACTGTGGGAGCAGTATTAACTACTATGTATCTCATCTCTTCTTGACCAGTATTAACAGATGATGTTCCTTCCTTTTGAATATGACAATTTGAATCACCTGCATTTAAATCCAAGTTAATATTAAAGGATTTGGTTAGATTGTCTATGTTAAATAGCCAATCTGGACCATTTCCTTGTTCATTGGAAATATTCTCATTAAAGGATACATTGATGCTTTCTTCAATTATCCTTAATCTTTTATTGAACACTCTGTATGATTTGCTTTGAGTAGAGTATCCCACAAAGATTCCATCATCAGCTTTGCAGTCAAACTTACCAATTTGTTCTCTTGTAATCAGAATAGTACAAGGACACCCAAATGATTTTAAAAAACTTATAGAAGGTTTTCTTTTATTAAAAAGTTCATATGGTGTTTTATAATGTGGCTTCACTATTAATACTCTGTTTTGAACATAACAGGCAGTATTAACAGCTTCAGCCCAAAAAGTGATTGGTAACTTTGAATCTGCTAACATTGATCTTGCTGCTTCAATGATGGTTCTATTTCTGCTTTCAGCTACACCATTTTGTTGAGGAGTTCTAGGTGAGTTGTATTTCCTGTCAATACCTTTAAGATCACAAAAGTTTATTAAGTTAGCATTTTTAAATTCTGTGCCATTATCACATCTTATGGCTTTAACTTTTTGATCAGATGTGTTATCCAGTTTAACAATTAAGTTCTTGATGAGTTCACTTGTTTTCATCTTTTGTCCTGAGAAAGAAAACCCATGTATATCTAGAAAAGTCATCAGTAATAACAAGACAGTATTGTTTCTTTCCAATACTCATTACATTTGTAGGTCCAAACAGGTCCATATGTAAGAGTTGTAAGGAACAAAAATAGAACTCACAGATTTGGACTTATGAGAAGTCTTGTGTTGTTTACCTTTTAGGCATGCAACACAATGATGATCACACGTGAATTGTTTTTGAGGTAGTCCAATGACCAAATTCCTTTTTACTAAATTGTTCATGTTTTTGAAATTAGTGTGACACATCCTTCTATGCCATAGTTCTGATTCAGTCGTGTTTGCCTTGGATATAAAACAGTTGACCTCATTTGAAGAAATGAGTTCTCCCCCTATATCCAGGCAATACACATTGTTTCTCCTTGGAGTTCTCAAAACTACATATTTTTCATCTAAAATAAAGTCAGGAGAAAGAATGATGCACTCAATGTCTGTGAAAATAATTTTATTCTTTTTATCACAAACTTGAGACACACTGACAAGATTGTATTTTAGCTCAGCTACATAAAATACATCATCAAAAGTAATCTTACCATTTATAACTGTACCTTTCCCTGTAATCTTACCTCCCTTTGGGTTCTCACCAAAAGCTACATAACCTCCATCAAAGAACTTGAAATCCTTTAAAATTTGCAGATTTCCAGTCATGTGCCTTGAGCATCCACTATCAATATGCCATGTTCTTCATTCTTCTGGGATCTGAATGCTCTGCACAAGTAAATAAAAGGTTAGTTAAGTTTGGGAACCCAAGCTTTATATGTCTTGGGTTCATCCTTTGAGAAATCGGATTTAGAACAGTTTACTTTAAACATTTTTGGTACCCATACCTTTTTAGTACTGGTGTTCTGTTTTACTACTGCCCTTTTGGATTTGTCTGAGTTTACTACTGATCTTGATCTATACCCATTGTTTTTAGCTTTTGAATACTTTACTACTGATGGACCAGTAGTATTTGGGTACTTACCAAATTTAGAATGACCAGAAGTGTTTTGAAATTTTGGTTTGGTAGCAGTAGTATTTTTTAAATTAGGGTTGTTACCAGTAGTGTTTTTGTACTGGTACCAGACAGCATTATAATTAGGGTTAACACCAGTAGTAAAATTGTTAAAGTTTTTACTGGTGTTGGAAAATTTAAAATATTATTTATTTTGATTTGATTTTCCATTGTTCTTGAAGTAATTGCTGTTCTTAGGGCTTCCAACTCTTCTACTTTGCACAAACCTTGATGCACTTCTTCCAAATCTTGGTGTTTCAGCTAATTCACCAAGACTTGAAGATTCCTAGCTAATTCTACAAGTTTTGTCAAATCAAATAGGAGAAGATTGTTAGGAATATTTTTATTAATATTCACTAAAGATTTGATTAGTCAAAACTACTAAACTACAAGGACCTAAGTCGGTAATATGAAATTCAAGATTTGAATAAGATTTAGGAGATAATGATAATTGTAAAAGATATAGTATATCTTGTTTGAATTTAAAAGATTTAGTATTATCTTTTCCTTGTAAGTCTTAGGTTTTCTAGTATATAAAGAAACCTAATGACATAGAATTAGATGTTCTTAGAACCCACGTTTTAACGTGTTTGTGTGTAAAACCTAAGCCTCAAGATCGTTTGATCCTGTTTAACGAAGAACCGTTCTATGTATTTATATATAGAATTGAGGCTTTTAATGATGAAAAATTGTTTAGCTATACATATATGTTCAACTAATTCCGTAATTTTATGTTTTGTATATGCTTATTCCAGATAAGAACTAACTATTCTTGAGCCTAAAGATCTATGTTTATGAAGAGTTGTTCAGAACTCAGCAATTTGAGTTTTTGTTTTATTTACTACTGAAGGACCAGTAGTATCTTTTAACTTTTGTGTTTTTGCTTTTTCTTTAAAATTTTTAAATTCTTTAAACGCTTTACAGTTAATTGGATTGAAGTGACAATCCTTTGCTAAATGATTTACTTTGTTGCACATAACACATCTTAATTTCTTATCTTTAGCACCTTCAGGTTTTCTTTGATCTAAGAGTTGATTTTTATTTATTTCATTTCCCCTTTTTAGAATTTGTGGTATATTTTCTGCATTATATTTAGGAGAATCTTCTTCACTTTGTGCTGTGTGAAAACTTGTATCAATTGAATTTGTAGATTCAGTTTGAAAGATTGTAAATTCAATTGAGTTTGTAGTTCTAGCATCATCAGAAAAATCATTTGATTCAGATGTTTCATTATTTAATTCATTAATTATTCTTTTTGAACTGTTTTTAAGTGGAGGAATGAATTTATATGGAGGTGGTACAGCATGATAGCCCACCCCATGAACAACTTTTTCTGTAGTTTGATTATTAGTTAATTCATCAAGAATTTTAGTGCTTCTTTCAAATTTCTTAATTGTCAATTTATTTTGTTCAATTTCAAGTTAACATTCTTCTAATTTACTTGTTAGTTCTTTATTTTTTACTTCATAGTAATCTTTCTCATCTACAGCTTGGAGCAGTTCTTCCTTTATTCTTTGATCAATCATTTGGTACACCTTTATCTGATGTTCTTGATCAGCAATTACACCATCAAATTCATAATTTCTTCTTAATGCTTTTGCTAAATCTTCATTTAGTTTAGTGTTTTCTTTTTCTAAATTTTTAACAATTTTAATACATTCAGAAGTACAAGGTTTAGGTTTTACCTCAGATTTGCTGTCAGTAAAGGCCATAAGAGCTTGATTTTGAGCATGTTCTTCTGCTTGAAAGCTCCAGTCATAGCCTTGTCCTTGTTGTGAAACAAGAGCAGTTGATTTTGATCTTTTGTCTGGCTGAGGACATTCTTTTGCAAAGTGACCAAGATTGTTACAGTTGTAACATTTGACTTTAGTTTTGTCAAATCCAGCTTTGTCACCTTTGTTGTAGTTGAGACTTGTCCTACCAGTCCTTTTTAAGAACCTTTTGGTTCTCAGGCTCAGCATAGCCATCTGCCATTTGAGATCCATCTCCTCAAGATCATCAGGATTCAATTGTTCCAAATCATCACTAATTAGTGCAGTATGCACATGACTAGTGAAAAAGGATTCTCTTGCAGCATCTTCACAATCTGCAGCCTTTCCTGTGGCAGTTTCTTGACCTTGACCTGTACTAGATACAAATGCAGCATTATTAGAAGAAATAGAAGGGTTCTTTTGATTTACCTCAGTTTCAAATACTCTGAGATCATTGTAGAGTTCATCTAACTCCTTTTCTTCTAGTGCATCTCTCTGTCTGTATATCACTGTGTACATGGCCCATTCTTCACTAAGAGACCTTAGGAACTTCATGTTAACATCTTCTTGATCCATCTTAACCCCAACCTGGTTAAGTTCACCAATTAGCTTGTTGAATCTGTCAAACACTTGAGTGAGTGTCTCATTGGGCTTTCCTTTGAAGTTTTCAAAGTCTTGCTTGAGAACAGACTTCAAGTTCCTCTTGGTGCTCTTGGTGCCAACGAATCTCTTCTCCAGTGCTTGCCACAGCACCTTTGCATCATCATATTCAACAAAGAGATGTTGATAGTCATTAGGGATGGCCAGTAGGAGAGTGCTTAGAGTTTTGAGTTCGATTCCTCTGTCTTTCTTCTCCTTTTCACACTTGAGTTTGTCTGCTTCAGTTGCAGAACTGCTTGCTTGAGCAGGACCAGTTTTGTTTCCTTCAATGACAACTTCCCACATGGAATAATCAGTAATAAGCATGTATTGCTTAATACGATTCTTCCACATCCCAAAGTTATTGGGAGTGAGTATAGGGATTTTGTTAGCTTGAGTGCTTTCATTATTATTATTAGTCATGATTAATAATGTGTGTGCTTTAAAGATTAAAACTTTTTGTTGTTCTTAAAAATCGTAGATCTAGAACCAAAAAGCTCTGATACAACTTGTCGAGTTCTGAACAACTCTTCATAAACATAGATCTTTAGGCTCAAGAATAGTTAGTTCTTATCTGGAATAAGCATATACAAAACATAAAATTGCGGAATTAGTTGAACATATATGTATAGCTAAACAAGTTTTCATCATTAAAAGCCTCAATTCTATATATAAATACATAGAACGGTTCTTCGTTAAACAGGATCAAACGATCTTGAGGCTTAAGTTTTACACACAAACACGTTAAAACGTGGGTTCTAAGAACATCTAATTCTATGTCATTAGGTTTCTTTATATACTAGAAAACCTAAGACTTACAAGGAAAAGATAATACTCAATCTTTTAAATTCAAACAAGATATACTATATCTTTTACAATTATCATTATCTCCTAAATCTTATTCAAATCTTGAATTTCATATTACCGACTTAGGTCTTTGTAGTTTAGTAGTTTTGACTAATCAAATCTATAATGAATATTAATAAAAATATTCCTAACAACTCTTCCATGGTTGTGGTGGTGGTGGTTCTGTATGCAGAAACCCAGAAAATGTTACCATGGCCGCCAAGGCAAATGCAATGAGTACTGCAGGTTTTGCCATTTTATGAAACTACTCTACTCTGTTTGTTTTTCTAGTTTTACGTTAATTAATTACCTGTGGTTGATAGTCGTAGTAGAAAGGAATTGCTTTACAGTCGAGTTAGTGGATTTGCATGGCATACACGTATACAACTTCTGAATTTTGATGACACGTATGATGAAGAATGATACAAGTGTAATTATTCTTTCTTTCTTTTTTTTTGGACGGCTTCAATTAAAACTAGCAAGGAGCTAGAAATTACAAGTACAAAAGGAAAAGAAAGTTAAAAACAAGACATTGAGTTACTACACCACTCCGACCATCTATTGGCTAAATTGCTTGATTTATTCCTATTCTTAATCCAAAAAAACGAATTACTTTGTATTTCACTAAAAAGTAATGCTTCTCTTCCTTTAAATGTTGATCCGAACACCTTCCCATTTCGATATTTCCAAATGTTCCACATTAGGCTTTGTATTGCGGTATTAATTGCTTTTAGCTTATCACCCTCTATACCATTTTTGAATCCCCATTTAATCAATTGTTCTACGGTTTGAATGTCTTTGGCATCAATTCCCCACCATCTACTGAATTCTGTGATTATTTGTACCGTGAATGGGCATGTTGCAAATAAATGATTTTTTGTTTCCGTATCCGATCCTCATAGAACACAATCTGTCGAGATAATAGGTATATTACGGTATGCCAGGTTGGTTTTTGTTGGCAATCGATCATTGTAAGCCTGCCACGCCAAGATACCTATCTTTGTCGGGACCCAAGACACCCATGAAAATTCTCTTTTTACGGATCTTTTTAGAAGAAGATCGTCAATCGCCTTTCTCATAGAGCACACCGTGAACATTCCCGATTGATTTAAAGCCCATTTTATATCAATCTGTGTCCCGCAATTGGTTTGATTCAGCTGCTTAATAAACCACAATTGTATTGGAATATTCAGTTTTTCAAGAGGTTTATGTATTTTTGCTATGTTGTTCCAAGTACCGGACGTCTTGCCGGACGGGATGGAAGCTTCAAGACCACCATGCATGCCATGAATTTCTTGAACTAATAGTCTCCACAACGAATCTTTTTCGGTCTTAAAACGCCACCACCATTTGGTTAAAAGGGCGATATTCAACGCCTTAAGACTTCCGATCCCCAACCCACCATTGTCTTTATTGTTTAATAGGATATCCCAAGCAATCCATGGGATCTTTTTATGGCCTTCTTTACCGCCCCAGAAAAATTTGAGGCGAAAACTCTCTAATTTTTTAATTATTTTTTCTGGTACTTTGAATAACGAGAAATAGTACAAACCCAAATTGCCGAGCACAGATTTGATGGTAGTTATCCTGCCACCGGTGGATAATGTTGTTGTCTTCCATTTTGATAATTTAGTTGTGAATTTCTTTATAACCGGCTCCCAGAATTCTGTTTTATTCATCGAACAACCTGTTGGTAAGCCAAGATAAACAAACGGTAATGTACCTGATTTACAATGGAATCTGTTTGCGAGTACGTCAACCGAAGCCTGATCCACCGAAACACCCATGAGATTGCATTTGTTGAGGTTAATGTTTAAACCCGAAGATAGGTAAAAACATCTAAGAATGCGAATAAGGTTTGCCATGTTGCGAACGGACCATTCACCAATAAATATGATATCGTCTGCAAATTGCATGTGCGATATTGAAAAATTTGATTTTGGAAATTTAATTCCATCATATAACCCACACCTAATTGCTGTTTTCATAGCCACATTTAGTGCTTCTGCTGCTATTATGAAGAGAAAAGGTGCTAATGGGTCGCCTTGCCTTACTCCCCTTTCCATAGAGAATTCCTCTGATGGCGACCCATTTATTAGTACCGACAAACGGGCCGACGATAAGCAGCCTGTTATCCATTTCCTCCATTTTATTCCAAAGTTCATTTGTTTAAGAATATCATCCAAAAATTCCCAACTAATCGAATCAAAGGCTTTATCAAAATCGATCTTAAAAACCATGGCTTTGCGCTTGTTTTTCTTATACCAAGCAATTATCTCATTAATAATTAACGGCCCATCTAAAATGCACCGGCCCTCGATAAAGGTCGTTTGTTCCGGTCCAACCACTGAATCTATCACCTGTTTTAACCGGCTAGCTAGACATTTTGCAATTATTTTATATAGGCAGTTTAAGAGACTTATCGGCCGATATTCATGGAATGCCAATGGGGAACTAACCTTTGGTAATAAGACTATAAACGATGAGTTACAGCCGTGATCGAAAATCCCCTGTTCAGAAAAGGAGCCAACCGCCGCCATTAGATCTACTTGAATTATTTCCCAGAATTTTTTGAGGAATGCAAAGGTGAAACCATCGGGTCCTGGAGCTTTATCTGAACCCAGGCCCCAAACTGCCGACTTTATTTCTGATAGTGTGAATTGATTTTCCAGAAAGTTAGACTGCTCTGATGATATCTTTTTGAAATAATTGCTTCGAAATGACGGACCAGATTGCGAATTCAGTAGGAATTTTGACCTAAAGAATTCTTTTGCTTCCAATTTTATAACCTGCGGATCAGTGGCCCATACACCGTTATTGGATATCCCGTGGATAAAGTTGTTTCTTCTGTTTTGATTAAGAAGCCCGTGAAAATATTTTGAGTTTTCATCACCAAGAGTGGCCCATTTGACTCTCGATTTCTGTTTCATATCCATGATTTCTTTTTTGGTAACTTCGTTTAAATTCATGATGGCATTTTTTCTATTTTCGATGTCTTGAGCTGTTACCATGGAGATCTCTGCCTTGTTTTCAATTTCTTCCACTATTTTTATGAGATTACTTTTGATTTCTTGATTGCGAGGTTTGATTTCTGCTCTCCATTTTTTTATTTCTGTTTTGACTGTTTTGAGCTTTTTCATAAACCGGGTCATATTTGAACCATGGCCCGTTTGATTAGAGACTCCCCATGCCCGTGACACTAGGCCTTCCATGTTTGGGTCTGACAACCATGTATTAAAAAATTTGAAGTATGTTGGGCCGAAGTCAACCGTTGCTGAGTTGAATAAAACCGGGTTGTGATCCGAGTGTAGTTTTGGGAGAATAATTGTAGATGGGTTTGGCCTGAAATGTATGAGGATAACCAAAGAACCCGAGCATCTGACCTGAAATCGATCTTGACCGGATCAAATTAAAGCAACACGACCAATCACTACATGCATCAAATTTTAGGACATGTGGTCCTAATAAGATTCCCAATGGCACTTTATATCATATAGGACCAAATATACTGCACCCTAGGCCCTAGCTATAAAATGCATTTTAGTATGTTTTGTGCTCCTAATAATTGTCTTTTAGAAACCCAATTTGGATCTCTAGTAGACTTAAATTTGTCTTGTTGGCTAAAATGAATTTGAAATTAATTCAAGTCTTATCCAGCTTTCTTGTAGTTAATTGTTTTCTCTCTAGTTTCGTTCTTGCTAGATGATTTTAATTCTACCTCGTTGGCAACATAATTTTTTTTTTGAGATGTATAATCAATTTTTTTTTTTGCTATTGCTGAAATATATATATACTGTCCGTCCTAATTTTATTATCACGTACATTTTCTTTTTGATATGTCCCAAAATTATTATTAATTCAAAAATTCCACTTATCAAAAATAATTAGGTGATAAAGATAAAATCCAACTGGTTGCACAATGTAATAAATGTAATTATATTAATTATGTGATTCTTGTTTATAGACAATGAAGTAATTACTAGGAGCATATCGAATGATCGATGCCTGACATCACATTGTGTGATGATATACCATGCATGTAAGCAAATGAAATATATATAAAGTTGCAACGTAAGAGAGGTAACGTGGGAAGGATTAAACACCCAATTCAACCATGAAAAGTTAGCGTTTTGTTTCTACTAATATTCACAAAATTCGCCCTTTATATATTTGTTTTCGTAGATTGTGTCTATATTTGTTTTCATAGTTCGTGTCCAGTGTGCACGAAAATCCCCATTAACATATTTGTTTCCAAAAGTTACACTAACAAGGAGTTAAACTAAACAATCACAATTAATAGATGAATTTGAATATAGTTTACATAAGAGCGAGGGGTATAGTCATGGAAGGGTGTCCGGCAAAGTGATGTGGCACCATGTTGGCGAGATTTTGCCTCCACCACCACACCGGGTGTGCGCCGGGCCACTGGCGAGAATGGCGTGAGAGGGGGTGTTTTTCGAGATATTTTTTAAGGTATTTTGTGAGTGGGTGGTATTTTAGTTTGGTAGAGAGAATATTTAAAGTTTTGAATGTGAAATGTGAAATAGCGAGATGACATTGAGGTGAGCTTTTAGCTCGAGCCACCATACCTAGCCCTCTAACCACTAATCTAATTTCTTGTACTAATGTATAGATATAAATATCTATATTTATAGTCTTCTATCATTAAGTTATTCGTTCAAAAATATTTTTTTATATATCCTATACCTTTCCCCCCCTTTTTTCACTGATTTTCTTGCCTTATTTCCACTATTAAAAATGGAATGGAAAATATACCACTTAACACAAACTTAATCTATATTTTTAGCTTAATTTTTTTAAAGGTGAATTTAGCAAATGTTTTTTTTATCTACCCTGATACTTGTGTCAACTATATATATACGAGATGGTTATTTTTCTAATTTTTTTATTAGTGTTGATTGTACGTAAAGGTGAAGCTACTATATTTTTGTCGTTATTTTTCATTTACAATATTTAAAGGGATCGGGCATATAGTTTGCTGAGTTTAGAACAACTCTTCATAATCGTCGATCTTTAGGCTCAAGAATAGTTAGTTCTTAATCTGGAATAAGCATATACAAATCATAATATTGCGGAATTAAACGAACATATTTGTATAGCAAAACAAGGTTTCATCATCATCTTTATATACAATGATTACTAAAAGCCCCAATTCTACATATAAATATGTAGAACGGTTTTGGTTAACAGGATCAAACGACCTTGAGGCTTAGAGTACACACACATACACGTTAAAACGTGGGTTTCAAGAACGACTAATTCTATACCTCTAGGTTTCTTTATATACTAGAAAACCTAGAGATTTACAAGGAAAATATAATACTAAATCTTTTAAATCAATAAAGATATACTATATCTTTTACATTTATGATTATCTCCTAAATCTTTATTCAAATATTGACTTCCATATCTTCAATTTAGGTCCTTGTACTTTATAAGTTTTGACACATCAAATCTTTAATGAATATTATAGAAATATTCCTAACATAGTTTAATGGAATGATATGATTGATTAGATGCCACACAACTTACACACACGATTGTTTTATTACAAGAAACTTGCTTGCATCTCGAGCAAGAAGCTCATGACTTGCTTGTATCTCAAGCAAGAAGCTCACGTCCGAGCTATCATTATTATTATATTTACATTACATAGATATATTCATGTTATAACATGACCTTAAACCTGATCTGGTATTGGGATTTGGATTGGGCAATGCTCGACTTGTAATTTGCATAGGTTAGGGAGCATCTTAGTCTTCCTTAAGATTTTTTGTTGTCCCCTAATTTCTTGTGGTCCCGCTTGTTGTTTCAGTTTTTGTGTTTGCTTAAACACGTGTTGGATCGTCGGACACTGGCACTGCTCCTCAACTTGTCGGAGTTGGTTGCAGCACAATTGAAGGTGTCGTTGTTGACGACTTGGGTTCTCCACCGACATCCTTAACATTGGATAGAAAGAGGTCCCCTGACTGAGGTGCATCAGACAATGATTCAACTGCTGAGTCTGGATATGGCGGTGGCACTCTACTCGTAGGTTGTCAAACTGGAAACTTGTTGTACGATAGTCGTTGTCCTCTGTGATGGTTGCGATGTGGCGCTCTTCACGTGGGACCGGAAGGCTGTCAATCTGATAAACTCCTGGTTTACGATAGCCGTTGTCCTCTACGGTGGTGGTGGTATGACGCTCTTCGGGTGGGACCGGAAGGCTGTCAATCTGAAAAACTCCTTGTTTACGATAGCCATTGTCCTCTACGATGGTTGTGATGTGGCGCTCTTCACGTGGGACAGGAAGGCTGTCAATCTGATAAACTCCTGGTTTACGATAGCCGTTGTCCTCTGCGGTGGTGGTGGTGGTGGTGTGGCGCTCTTTAGGTGGGACCGGAAGGCTGTCAATCTGAAAAACTCCTGGTTTACGATAGCCATTGTCCTCTACGATGGTTGTGATGTGGCGCTCTTCACATGGGACATGAAGGCTGTCAATCTGATAAACTCCTGGTTTACGATAGCCGTTGTCCTCTACGGTGGTGGTGTGGCGATCTTCAGGTGGGACCAGAAGGCTGTCAATCTGATAAACTCCTGGTTTACGATAGCCATTGTCCTCTACGATGGTTGTGATGTGGAGCTCTTCACATGGGACATGAAGGCTGTCAATCTGATAAACTCCTGGTTTACGATAGCCGTTGTCCTCTGCGGCGGTGGTGGTGTGGCGCTCTTTAGGTGGGACCGGAAGGCTGTCAATCTGAAAAACTCCTGGTTTACGATAGCCATTGTCCTCTACGATGGTTGTGATGTGGCGCTCTTCACGTGGGACAGGAAGGCTGTCAATCTGATAAACTCCTGGTTTACGATAGCCGTTTTCCTCTATGGTGGTGGTGGGGTGGCGCTCTTCAGGTGGGACCGAAAGGCTGTCAATCTGATAAACTCCTGGTTTACGATAGCCGTTGTCCTCTATGATGGTTGTGATGTGGCGCTCTTCACGTGGGACAGGAAGGCTGTCAATCTGATAAACTCCTGGTTTACGATAGCCGTTGTCCTCTACGGTGGTGGTGGTGTGGCGCTCTTCATGTGGGACAGGAAGGCTGTCAATTTGATAAACTCCTGGTTTACGATAGCCGTTGTCCTCTACGGTGGTGGTTTGGCGCTCTTCAGGTGGGACCAGAAGGCTGTCAATTTGAAAAACTGTTAGGATCGAATAACCAAAACAAGTTATTGTCAACCCAGATCTACTAATAACAAGAAGTTACAGCGGATTAACACTTGTATTAATATCTTAAGAACAATAGAATACTGTATATTGAACGAACAATGAACAATAATATTAAGAACACAGTGATTCACAAAAAACTTCAATGTATATTATTGATTAACAATACACACGTACGTTTACAATTCGTAAGGAACTACTTATAGCAGTCCTTGAAGCCTAACTATTTACCCTAGTTATTCTAGGACTTGATTTACATCGAATTATAAAAGATATACATTGAATAACATTCTATAACTAACTCTGCGAAGATCTCGGACTTGATTTGTTCCAAATACGCGTACCAGTAGTAACTGCAATCACCAGTAGTAAATATGCATCGTCAGTAGTAACTCTGGTAATCAGTAGTAAGTCCAAAACCAACGTCAGTAGTAACTACTAATGATCAGTAGTATCTTCAATATGTGCATGATCAGTAGTAAGTTAGTTATAGTCTTCACCAGTATCAACTCATCAGTATTAAGTGTTTCTGCCCCATCAATAATAAGTTGAACTGTGATTTGTTCCAACAAAAACTCCTGATTTACGATAGCCATTTTCCTTTACAGTGGTGGTGGTATCGTAAGCAAAAACTTCAGAAAATGCTACCATGGCCGCCAAGGCAAATACGAAGGGAGCTAGTTTTGTCATTGTTATCGAGAAGTTTGTGTTTCTTCTTCTAGAAGTGGAAGGTGTGGTTGACGATAATAGTGATGGGTTGCTTTATAGTTGACTTGGTTGATATGCATTCCATCCACGTGGCGAGGAAGGTTGGCTAGGTGGTCACGGTTAAGGTCTCTTGCTACACGTATAAAATCTTTAAATGTTGGTTAATGACACATTTGATGTAGAATTAATGCTACATGACAGTAGGCCTGTTTTTTGCATACATGTTTAAATTACTTGTCTTGTATCTTTACATTTCCATAATGTAGCATACTATGTTAGTCAAAATTAACATACTATTCGATATTATTTACATCAGAATTAAAGAATACATAATATATAAGCGCGCCATCTTTAATTGTCTTAAATGTCAGGTTTTTATGATTAAAATTTGATTTAATCAACTCTTATTTGTTGATCGAGATCGATTATAAGATTAGAATCAGGATTTTAGCAGATATGGATCCACAGTAATTACATACTTATATCCAATTAATATTAATATTAATGTCAGGGGTAAAGAGTTTGAGATTTTTCCGGTGGTAGTTTCAAAGTTCAACATACGCACGCTACTAACCAACGGGTGATCAATGGTTCGAACCAAGTTAAGCCACCATATTCGGCATGATTGCTACACTTTTGAGGCCCTCCTTTGGAGACTTAGCATCGAGCTCAAATACATACATGAGTTTAATCGTGATAATTGATACTCAAGTCAGGTCAAATCAGGATTAATAATCACGCAATAATTGTTGTAAGTAATTAAAAGTTAATATAAATCAGTGATTAATAATCATAACTTAAACGCTAAATATTTTAGATGATAAGTATATAATTATGCTTTGGCCTTCATTACTTCGTATATTAGAAAAAGGGAGGAAAAGCACTTTTTTTAGCACACTGTCTTTCTCCCCCTCCATCTAGAAAAATACATATCTAAAAAGAAAACAAAAACACAAACCAACAAATATATTTGTTGAAGGAACATGTGTCGAGTTCATACATAGTGACATACGTTTGAAATCCAAATTAAAAATTAATAATCGAACATTAATTCATACATATAGTCAATTTTCTTTTTGATTTTGTTCCGCTACAGATTAAAAAAAAAGAACAAACAACTAAGCAGGTTTAATAAACGAGGCCCATCTATAAAAAGAATGACCTGATGGACTTATCACTTTCGGGTATGAGAATTGATTTTGGTACCACAATTTTTAATAGTTATATCACATAGTATAGATTTTAGAGTTAACTGTACAAGTATATTAAGCATGAGATGTGATATATATATTAAAAGTTATGGTAAGAAAATTACCCCTATTTCAGAAATCGGGCTTAAGAATCTTTGTGGACCTGAAGATACTTTTGGCGCCCTTCTAATATATTGGGCCTGTTGATAGTACGTGTTGATGGATGGCTTTATAGTGGAGTTGGTGGTTAGAGATGCCCAAGAAAATTGGTTTCGAACTGAACTGGTTTGCAATCGTTTTTGGACCGGTTTCAATCTCGTCAGACCTTATTAGGTCACGAACTGCCTGACTGGGATTAGATCGAGCTTCAGGGGATGAACCTGTTTGAAAGGCGTTTTTTTTTTGTCAACGTAGTCATTGAATGAGTATAAAGTTTTGTTATGTTAAAAGAAAATAAATGGTATAAAGATAAAGTAAAACTCTGTCCAATTCTTGATTTTAATTGGATCAACATTTGAATAGATTTGTCTTTCTTTGATATAATGTTGGTGTCATTTAAAATTTCAATTTCATTCTTTTTTTTTAAATCAACGTACTAGAATTTGGTTGAATTGGATTCCAAGATTTGAAACCACACCTTCAATTTTGGAATTCTATTAAGAATATGTAACACGATCATATAAAGTATATTATTTACAGTAGATAATAATTTGTTTCTTGTATAAACAACTTAAGAGGTTACAAGTATTTAAAAACACTTTTTAGTTGTTACAAATTTTTACGTATAGAATAACTAGTATTTAATTAGTAGTTTAAACAGTATACACATTGTCTACTAAAAGAATCGAATATAATTATACACACATAATGAAACATTTAATCTTTACAGTAAATTTCCCTCCATCCACGTGTTACATCTTTATTTCCTTAATCCAATTAACACAAGTCAAAAATCGTCACCGCATTCACGTAGCTGGCTTCTCCATCTTCACCTGCAATAACATATCAATTGAGTATAAGATAAATAAATAAAAGGCGGATAGGTCAAACGGGTCAAAAAGTACCCAAAACGTTTTTATATCAAATATAGACCTCCAAAATCATTTTATCCCAAAAATATTACACTATAAATGAAATAAATTATTTTTGTAATCATTAACTGTTCAAAGACAAAAATTTCCGGTCACCCTAATAACATGTATCAAACATGGATAAAAAATTAAACGGTTTTACCTTTTTCAAATACTTTTTATGTAGTTTCATAGCACCCGAGCAAGCTTTTCTAGCATCTAGATTCCCCGAAGTATCATTCAATATCTGCACAAAAAAAAAAAAAAAAAAAAAGATAAACAAAGAAACCGATTTGCATCAAGAGAATGTTGCAGAAATATTTATTTATATATATTGAAAGTTGACCTTAACAACATCATCGAGTCCTTTGGCTTCTGTGAGCAATTTGACACTTTTCTCCTTGAGAACACTTGCAACAAGAAAAACAGAAATAGGAAGTGTTTCTCCTTCTTTGGTCCCACTTTTCAGATATTCTCTCTCAAATTTGCCACATTGCCGTGATGATTTCGGTTTTCCTTTTGCATCTTCGGGTTTATCAGAATCGGGCTCCTCATATATCGTGTATAAATCAGGATCATACTCTAAAGCCCACATCATCTGTTTCAAATAAATTAATTATCAAAAAGCCCATAAAACCTATTAACCCGTTTCTGACCCGACCCGTTTTGAATTTGAACCAAGATAATTTACCTCCCATAAGTGCAAGGAATCACCAAAAGAGAGTTCTCGTCTGAATAACACCATAAGCATCCTAAAAGCAAATAAATAATCACCGCCACCTAGGTCTTCTGTGCTCATTAACCACATAACAAGGTGTTATTTTTTTAACATTTTTATTATAAATTTAAAATAAAAAACTACAAACAATAAGTTATTGAAAATTACCCAAGTGTTTATGAAGTTTAGGGTCAATAACTTGAATAACATTGGCTAAATTACAAAGTTGTGACTCCACCCCAACAGATATCCCAACGCATTTAAAATTATCTCGCTACAAATTCATTAAAAAAATAACATTTTAATTTCTTGTAAAACAATAAAAGATTATAATTCTAGTAATATGAATTTAAATATTTACAATTCTGCGCATTAAACGTTCAAAGCACCAAAATGCATCTGCTTCATCTTCAAGAAGCATAATCATGGGGGAACAAAGATCACTCATCCCTGTTTTGTATGTTTTAAAAAATATAAATTTCAAAATCAAAATCACAATCCAACACACAACATATTCAATATATTTTTATAAAAATTTAAAAGAAAAAAAGAAAAATATATATACCTTGACCATAACCAACCTCTTTATCAAACCAAGAATAGACAGACAAAATATCCCAAAGTTTTGCTAAATTCTCTTGTTTCTCATAAAAAACCAATGTTCTATCCGTACGAACCACATCAAGACCTAGCATAAGCAATAAATAAATAAAATGTTAAATTTAGAGATATTGTATGATTTACAAAAAAGTATTTAACAAAAAAAATTGTGTATCAACCTATTTGATGTAGGGTAAGTTTCCATTGTATTATTTTCTTGTCTTCTTCCTTAGGACAGGACATGGCTGTATCTGAACCAACTGCAATTATGCAACTAATTAACTAAGGATTTTAGCTAGCATTTAAATCTGATTTAATGTAATAAAAAAACAAATATAATATATTAATTACTGGTTGCTTGATTTGTTGGTGTCATGAGTTTTTCAGGGTTGGCTTCTAGAAGAACAATAGGATCTTGTGTTGGAGTACCATCGTCTGTGATCACGGGAGCAGTGATAAACTTGCCACTTCCAACAAGAGGAAACATATACGTGCATAATTCTTTTAGTCGTATATATTCTTCTCTAAAATTCATTAAAAAAAGAAAAAGAAATATAAATTTTCTTGGATATGTCATAGAGAACAAATAGTGAATATATGCTACCTTCGAGTTAGCCGAATCTCTTGTCGCTCTTCATATGTGCTTTTAGGATCAAAACAACCGAGTAGAAATTCCCATACCTCTCCTCTAATTGTAGGATGTACCCCCTGATTTATCAACAAAATATGTTTATAAATAAATTAAAATTAAAATGAGTATTAATGAAAGAACAATTTAATCAAATTTTCTAGTTGAAATACTTACTCCACGATAAATTCGACTAAGGGTTTGTCCTATATCAAGGTAACCTTCTGGACTGAATGCAGATTGCCACTTTCTTACACTAAGAGTCTTCCCAGACTGATCACCAATAAAATGATTAATTAAATTGTGTCAATCTCATATAAAAACTTGTCCATTTTCCAATATAAACGCAGTCAAAGGCCCCCAAATGGTAATTTTTAGAGTCTAATCTTTCTTATACATAAAATTTTTAACAGCAATATTATTATTGAAAAGCAATTACAAATGGTAAATGAAAAGAGATCCCAAAAACATAAAATTATTACTACACTTGATCTGATGATTAGAAGAACAGGGGAGGGGTTACCTTAATTTTAAACTTGGTTTTGGGAACATCAGTGCATTCAGGTCGAACCTCATAGAATGAATCGGTTGGAAGTCCTGGATCTTTCCACAAAAGATTCATCCTTTTTAGCTAACTTTATTCCTCAATTCGACCCAACTTTTTCAATTTAAATTTGTTCTTTAAATTAAACGAATTAATTCAAAAAATGGTACACCCACGACCCTAAAACACATGAACAAACAAAACCCAGATGAGATCTTGGAATTAACATCCAAAGCAAGAAGCTTTCTTTTTTACCTTTTCAAATTTTCTGTTTTGTATGTTTTATCTTTGTCGTTTTGAACGGAGCTGGATATGGATGAAAAGCGGCGGCGGCGGTGGTTGGTAAAATGGGTGGTGTTACCGCATTTTGTGATGTGTTAAAGTTTGTTCCGACAACAAGATTGTTGGTCTGAAATGCGTGAGGGTGGGTAAATGCAGAATGTTGTGGTTTGTGGAGCGCAAAAGACGTGAGAATGTGGGATGGAGGAATGTGAGGTCCGGCCGCCGTGTTTCGCGGGGATGACATTTTGCTGTGAAATTTCGACGGAGTCAAGAAGATGGATGGATTTGGTTTGTCTTCACGCTCTTGTTTGCGCGTCTTATGAGAAACCAGACTGGGTTCATTACTCCATCCGTCCCTAAATAAAGTTCTCATTTCTTTTGACCACAATATTTAAGGAGAAAGTTAGTGGTGGGTTATTGGTAATAAATTTGATTAAAATATAAAGTTGATTTGGAGAGAGAAAGAATGTTAGTGGATAGTTAGTAGTGGGGTCCATGGTAATTATATTATTTTATTAAGTGGACCCCGTCAACTTGTGAAATGGGAACTTTATTTAGGGACAAAAATTTAAGGTGAAATGGGAACTTTATTTAGGGACGGAGGGAGTATTTTAGTTGACCTGTTCAATCGTCTTTCCAACTATGCATAGATACATACGCCCAACAAAGACCATCCTTCTAATAAATACGTCCAGTGGTTAGGTCATTGATAATACTTTTGATTAAATTATAAAATTATGTTGGAGAGAGAAAGATTTAATATTAGTGGTGGGGTCTTTAATAATAATAGTTTTTTATTGTGTGGAGCCCATCAAATATGAGAAATGGGAAGTTTTTTTGTGGGACAAAAATTTAGAGTGAAATGAGAAGTTTTTTTGTGGGACGAAGGGAGTAACAAATTTTTTTTTGAGTAAATTACATGGATGATTTATGTAGTCTCAAAAATTACACAGATGGTCCTAAAATATGAGGGTCGATCACACTTTTGTTACCTAGGGTAGATGTCCGCTTATGGCCACCTCATAGGTTCACTCGCCCAACTCTGATAATTTAAGGATATCTGATCTTACAATAATTTAATACTTTTGTCATATCAATTTTTCACTAATTAAATCATAAAAAGGTTCTCCAATGATTAATCTCTTAAAAAAAAATTATAAAAGATCTTTTTAATATTAAAAGTTACCAATAAAATGTATAATCACTAGAAAAGTCGACTATAAAGAAAAAAAAAGTTAAGAAAAGGTCCATTTATTGAAATATAAACATAAGTGGATGAATCCACAAATCCAATTCACCGATTGATACATGGTATCAAGCAGGATATCGTGTTTTTACAGTATTGAAAGATTTCAAAGTCCACTTCGCAATTGTTAATTTAAATCATAGCAATATAAAATTAATTTTTCTTCAAGGGACAAAGATAATCAACTACAAAACTAAGGGACCATATATGTAAATATTAAAAGGCTTGAATGGTTGTTTTCAAATACTTAATGGCCGAGCTGTCTAATTCGTAAATAATTTTGAGGAGGGATCAGTTCGTAAGTATATCAAATTCGTAAATAATTTTGAGGAGGGATCAATTCCATAATTTTCACCACCTATTTCTGGAATCTACTCATTGTTCCATTGTACAGTTTACTGTTTTATGGATACTACTACAAGATCAGCCTACAGCTACTGCGTCGCGGAAGCTTTTGCAACGGACTACAGCCTTTGTACAATCACACATTGTTTCTCCCTAAACAGTTGGTGACGAACAACTAAAAATAGTGACGGACTTTCATTTCTTTAAAATTACCAAAGTACAAATAAAGTCCAATATTTGCGACGAATTTTCAACGGAAAAAAGACAGAGCAATGGATAAGAATCTAGAACGGAAGGGAGCAACATTCATTTACAAGTAAATTTACACGATTAATATTTAGCAATATATGAATACCCACCCACTAGATCGAACATTAGCATTTTGGGTGATGGTAAAGAAAAGCATAACTCCCCAAAGCTCTCCTAATTATGCTTTGAAGTGTAATCCAAGAAACCACATTACAAGAAAAGAAGAGATTCACTTGTACAAATACCCAATACATTTGCCTTGATGATTAACATTCATTTGACCTTTATTTAGCCATTCTTTTTCTTGCTTTAAAAATGCAGAGATCAAACATTAATAAGATCACAATGCTAAGTCTTTTCTTGGTGATTCAGAACGTTGATGCATACCAGTTCAAGATTGGTGGTTCCGGTGACTGGAGCCTTGCATCATCATCATCCTATGATCAATGGGCACAAAAAAGCCCGGAGACACCCTTTGTAAGTTTCATAGCTATATCTTTTTGTTAGTCTTGAAAATATATAAGATGCTTTAATTAATTGGTATATATTATAGGGTTTAACTACCAGGCTAACCAGGACTCAGTGCTTCAAGTAACCGAAACCGACTACAAGAATTGTAATACAGCATCACCAATTGCAAACTACAGTGATGGTCACACCATGATCAAATTAACCCAATCTGGTCCTCATTATTTCATCAGTGGGGTTGTAGATCACTGCAAAAACAATGAGAAAGTGCTGATCATTGTATTAGCAGATCGAAGCAACCGTTCTTCAGATACTCCGTCTCCATCTCCATCCGCCGCTCCACCGCCCCCCGCCCCAAGTGCACCCGAACCCCCGGTTCCAGCTCCTTCAGAAGATAACCCGCCACCTCCTACCCCGAATGCTGCTTCTTCAGTCGTTTTGAATTTGTTTTGCTCTTTTGGAGCTCTTGTTGGTTTCTCCCTTCTTTTCAATTTTTGAGTTTATATGTATCCCAACAGTTTGTCAAATAAGTTTGTAATAACACTATTATGTTGAGTATATATCAAGTTATGAACAATGTTTGTGAATAATTTCAAGAAAGTGAATATGTGTATACAACCCCAAGAAGAACAATCTTTACAAGAAAATGTGATTTAGTGACACATTTATAAGTGTCACTAAATGTGAAAAATTATCATTGAAGTAAAAACAGTCACTAAAGAGCTGGTAAAAAAAATAGACTTTTTAATACTCTGTTAGAAAGGAAAAAAAAAAGACTTTAATAGAACATAATAAAGAAGAAAAGATCGACTCGTGTTATAAAAAGAATACATATAACATACATCAGTTTAATTACAGAAAAAAATGCCATCCTAATTGTCGTATCCTTACATAATCTAGGTCAGGGACAAACCAACGGCTACTGCTAATTGTAAAAATGTCTAAGATGTAAGTTCTTTTTGAGAATCGAGCAACTTGTGTAATTAATATAATAAAATTCGGTTTTTGAGCTAATAGGTCTTCCCCAATTCGACCTTTTTCGCCAGTTTATAAGTGTTGTAAAGAATTGAATCCACTATCCCAGCAACCTGAAAGCCATAGACATGTAAAAATAGCAACAGAAAAAAAAAACATTAGAAAAAATTCTTAATTAGTCACCATGAAAATGCAGTTTCCATTTCAGGATGTTAGTTATTGTTGTAATCGTACCGTGAACACACCACCGATAATGGCACAGAGGTTGGTAAGGAAATGAGAAAATGGGTTTGAGTTTTCAGTTATCAAAACCTGTAATTAGCAAGATGTGAAATAAATTAAGCCAGTAATTAACAACAATTATGAGGAAAAAAATGTAAAATTACCTGCATGGGTGAAAACTCAAGATGAAACTTTGCAGCAGGAATGGAATTAGAATGTATGAGACTAGTATGTGCTGTATATTCATAATCCTCAATCAATTTCTTCGACAACCCTAATACTTCCGTTTTCACAACTTGAAGATAATGCTCTATCTGTACAGTTTACATTCAAAATATTTTAATAATCTCTAAAGTATATTAAATGAAAATGAGCTTACTGTAACATTTGCACGGTGTTCTGGATTTGTGATATATTCTTGACCATTTAATCTGTTGTGGCTTACACCAAGATATGGTCCTAATCGCTTCATATCATGAACCATCACTGGAGTAATTGCTGAACCAAAAGAGAGACTAGAAATCACATGTGACATATTCATTTGTGAAGCATCAAACGAGTGTGATGCCGATTCTGCTGAGATAATTAGATTTCCTGGAACCTGTATTAATTACCAAAACATGCATGCCATATAAAACTGTTTTAATTAACATTTTATGGATCAAATACAATAACAAATATGATTAGATTACCTTTTTCACCCATAGAAATCCTTCAATCCTACAACCTTCTTGAGGCGGTGCAGGTTTAATTCTTGTACACTCACCGTACCTGATAGAATTCCTTACGGAATCAAAACCAATAGTTGAAACCATCTCATCCAATTTCTGCATCAAAAAAGAAATTTCAGATTCTAATAAGTGATAATCAATATGTTTCTAGAAACAGAGGAAATTTCAGTTTTCTTACTATAACCAAGGTATCGGTATCTCTATCTCCATAATAAGTTTCATGGATGTGTATGCCATGGTTATCCCTGATCATTTCATCAAGATCCACGCAATTAATTATATAAAATAGTTTGATTACAAGCAACAAGATAACTTACCGCACATCAGTGCCTTTACGATAGATACGGATAGATGGATAACCTTGTACGTGATGCCTGAAAATAGTAGAAAATGAGTAAACACATGTTATAATTTGAGAAAATATATACAGAGCAGTTAATAAATGTAATTTAAACAATTACTTTTTACACAGATCAACTTCTTCACTGCAGTTAACACTTCCAACAATAATACGCCCATCATGTGCTGGATTATATCTTTGTCTCATAACTTTAGCCGCTTTCTCCCATGAAGGTCTCTGAGATACAAAAATAAGCAGAATAGAAAAAATTGTCAAACAACTTGATAAGTTTATAAGCAATAATTTCTGGACATAAATATTTTGTTTATAAAATTAAAAAGGCGATATCTAAGCAGAAATACTTATGCTAATAGTTAATATAGTTAATGCAGTTTTTTCTGTGCAAAATGGTGATTCAGTTATGCATACAAGAAGGGTACTCCAGCGGCACCAGGGAGCAAAAAAATTTACAACCACAACTGGATGCCTGCAATTAATAAGCCAAAACATAATGTATTAAATATTTAATATCAGATGATTATTTAATTGGTTGACTGAGTTGTTATTTTCTTACTCTTGAGTGATTCTATCAAAATTACTGGGATTTAGTGAAATAGATCCTTCACCATATGAGTCATCGACCTTTTCGTCATGCTTAATCTGATAAGTAACTGGCTCAGTATGAAACTCGTGGCCATTAGTGTGAAGATGACGATTAATTGGGTACTTGCGAATTGTTTTTGTTATGTTTAACCTGTTCTGCATATAGAAGAAAACAACCATGTGTAGACTTGCTGAGTTTTATTCATAAATAATATAACTTTTAGAAAAATTAGCGTTTGTATGGTGGGTTTTTTCGACCCTTAAAAAGTATAGTATCCGGGTTTTTAAACCACTTGGCACGTTATATTTAGGACACACTTGAACTTTTAGTTTGAATTTTTATGTAAGTTGATTTTTCTCCCAAAATTTGTGTTCTTGAGTTGAACAAGAACAAATCCACAACATTATTTGAATCAACGTTATTTTGGATTAGATTGTCCTGTATATTCTAAGAATCAACATAACCAATTTGTGTTCTCGTATCGATGATTTGAACTCACTGTTCCCAAAACATCGCTCACGTCCACGGATGCAAACTCACATGATAATAGTGGGAAACTGCATGAAGATTTTAAACAAATGTTAGCCACAAAATTGAAACATGGAGCATAATGATGATTGTAATAACTGTCATGGAGCATATATACCTGATGTTTAAGTCTATGCGCACGGACTCCTCAATAGAACTTTTGTCAACTACAATAGCAGTTGAGGTACTAATTGTCAGATAGCTACGTAACTCCTGTAATACCAAGATGTGGTTTAGTTTATGTACAATACATTAATAGTTCGCGTGTGACAAATAAAGATACCACAAGACAAGAAATATTAGGTCACTGATTCAAAGGTCAATAAACCTGAATTAAGTAAAGAGATTGTGGTTTTATGTCTCAAGTGTGATGAGAAATCTGTTCCTGGTCAATGTTTTGGTGTCTCAAGACATTGAAGAAGAAGGTGATAAGGAAGGTGAAATGTCACATGTGTTTGATGATGTGATTGAAACTGAGGTGGCTGCCGATTCGGTAGAGATTGGTCAAACAGTAGCAGTGACTTTAAATTCTATTGTTGGTATTTCTAATCCTAGAACCATGAAATTGGAGGGAAGAACTAAGGAACAAAGAGGAGTTGTGCTCATTGAGAGGGGAGCAACTGACAAATTTTTTTCCAAACTAGTGATTGATAATTTGATCCAAGGGATGAGATGTTGGATGATATTGTGTTGCAATTTCTTAATTGCCACCTTGAGGACAAGGTGGAAGTTTTACGGGGGGTATTGATACACTTTCCTCTTATCGGATATGATTTACATATATACGATTTACATATGGTAGAAGAAAGAAGGGGAGTATGGGTATTTGACAGGGGAAGTCGGTTAGGGTTAGTATAAATAAGTTGTTTGAGCAAATAAGAGGGAGGCTTGAATTCAGTTAGGTTTACACTAGTTGTTAGCTTTCTCTCTAGTCATTAGTCAATAGCTGTAATATTCTTTTCCTGTAATTCCATTTTCAATTCAAATACACAGTTCAATCGTTTGGTTTTATCAGAATTGTGTAAGATACAATTGGATTGTATCAGACACAAATAAGCTTGTTATACTATAATCTAAATCTTTGACAATAACGTTAAGATATGTCTAATAAGAAACCAAGAGAATGTTTGTGATCGGGGTTCAAGTCTTATTGTGATCTTAGTTGGTATTTATGAGTAAATTAGTATTTGTCATTAAAAAAAACCCAAAATATATTTTAATACTCTGAACTTGGTTGATTAGGTCCTCATAATTGCCTTGAACTATTAAAGGTGAAACATCATAATCTGAACTTGGAAAAATAGTTAATTTAGTATCCTAAAACACTAATTTGGTTTTGAACTCTTGTGCCATTTGGTTATAATTCAATATATTGAGATGAACTTATATTTTTTAATTTGTTAAAAATTATAAGAGAAGTAAATCATGTAACAAAACACGATCAAATGAATAAGTTAGATATTAAATCGACCATTTATGCAAGTTCAAGTATCATGCTACACTTTTAATATTGTAGTAAAGAACACCGTCAACGAAATTCATTTTGGCCAAACAATATTAAGAAACAATAGAAAAAATTGTGCCACAGTAACATACAATATTAAATCATGAAATAGATAAAAGAGTAAATTATGCAAATGGTCATTTAGGTTTGTATCATATTACAACTTTGGTCCTTTAGTTTCAAAAATGATATTGATAGTCCTTATTTTTGAAACTTGTTGCGTCCGTAGTCTTTTAAGCCAAATGGTATTAAATTTTTCTGTTAAGTTCCCTTATGTGCATTATTCCCTTATGTGCAATACACATAAGGGTATTTTCGTCTTTCCGCTTCTATTTTTGTAAAAAATTAAAACCTAGCCTATGTACAACTTTTTGTCGCAAATGCACATAAGGGAAAAGACGAAAATATCCTCATGTGCATTGCATATAAGGGAACTTAACAGAAAATTTTAACACCATTTGGCCTAAAGGACTACGGGTGCAACAAGTTTTAAAAATAAGGACTATCGGTGTTATTTTTGAAACTAAAGGATCAAAATTATAATATGGTACAAACCTAAAGAATAATTTACTCTAGATAAAAAGTTGAACAAAAGGAGCGCATCTTACCATTCCGAACAAAAATATCATGAAAACAGCTGCTATAATGGAAATCCCGGCACCGGATAGTGATGCCTCTGTCAAATCTCTTGGGGTTTTCCTGGAAAAATGGTTCAAATAATCAAGCAGAATATCATAGCTAAATAAAAATTCTTTGAAAGACCAACGAAAGGCGAAAATCCATAGAAATTCTTTCTCCAAATTGAAGTTTAATCTTTGAGACTTAATGGGAATAACTACCTGAAAAAATCTATAGATTTTAACTTCGCTGCAGAAACCATGGTTGGAAGATAGATCTCGGAAGTAAAATCTAATAAATTTAAATTGAATTTGGGTGTTATGTTCCCCAATGCAGGAAACCCTTTGTTCTAAAATTGATTTGGGTTTCTTGTCTTGGAAATGGAAGAAAAAACCTACTGCATTTACAGTTAATTTTAATGATTTATCTGATTACGCCTAAATTCAGGGGTCTTCCTTAAATAATGTTAAGCCGGCCAAAGTTGAGGCTGATATTGAATTTTGTTCATATATATGGGGGATAGGATGGATTCCATCCGAGCTATTTGGATGGACAAAGAAAATAGAATTGAAGAATTATTCTTATCAATTTATTTCTCATTTGAAATTAACAAACTCCATAGTCTCACTAGTTACTAACCAAGGGTTTAAGCATAAACTCCGTTGGGGTTATGGATGTTACCGGTCCACAAAACTACTCCTATGGGGTGATCATTTTTCATCAAGTCACTCTCGACACTTCAGCCACATATCAAAATTTTCTCTCCTGATTAACACACATCACCAAACTTCGACCAAATCCACATAATGGGCGACCGAACCCGTGACCATTTTTTTTTTTTTGAAAAAATTTCAGTTTTCTTAATATATATAAGAGTTTTTCTAACATGTGCCCCTAAAGCACATGATAGAGTCATTTAATGATGTTCAACTATTCCAAAAATGACGTACTACCTCCGTCCCTTAATAAAGTTCTCATTTCTCCTAACATGTTTGTCCCAAAATAAAGTTCTCATTTCTCAAATTATAGGGACTCACTCAATAAAATAATATTATTACCATATATCACACCACTAACTATCTCCTAAAAACACTTTCTCTCTCCAAAAACCCTATATTTTAATCAAATTTATTATCAAGGACCTACCACTAACTATCTCTTAAAAACATGTGTCCAAGAATAATGAGAACTTTATTAAGGGACGGAGGGAGTAATATACATTGATGATGCTTAAGTTTTCTATTTTATTGTAATGTATTAAATGTGTTTTGTAATTTAATTAGAAAGTTTAATATCATTTAATGGCTCTATCGTATGCCTTAAGGGCACATGTTAGAAAAATCATATATATAAATCTAAGCCGTTTAAAAGATAATCTAGTGGATGGAATTCGAAATGACATTACTGTAATTAAGGGGTCCCGATTTTGATGATTTTTTATACAAAAAGGGCACATTAGTAATCTTCCCATTACAATTTACGGTTTTTTATTTTTTTAAATAAAAAAAGATAAAAAGGAAACATGGTTATCTAAAGCCGGCATCTCCTTAATTCCCATAATTACACCCCATTATCCAAATTTATATGGGTTTTTCAATAGAGAGTCTTCGATCGAGAACGAGATAAAATCTCCAAAATGGGGTTAAATTGGTAAGCCATTTTATCACAAAACACATCAAGATTGCTTTGATATTAGAACCTTTAAGATGTCACATGTCCTCTTATTAGACACCAGCTTTGCCACGTGGCATAATGTTATTTGCCCTCTCATTTTATTTCCCGCCTAAAGTGCAAACATGGTTTCTTCTAGCATTGTTGACTCCACATCTTTAAATGAAATTTAAAACAGAATATTTTTCCTTATAGGATTAAATATTAGAATTAATGGAAACTGCACATGTTTGACCCGTGCTTAGAAATGTGTTGTTTCAAACTGAACCTATTTTGACCCATTACCAACCTGCCCAAATAGCATATAAAATGCACTTTCTCTAACATCTTTGTTTTAAAATTAGCGCAACGATCAACAAACATGGAAGTCAACCAATTACATGATTGGAGCATGCTTCTTGCTGCAATTACAACAATTTTTTTAGCGGCAGAGAAACAATGGATGATGCTTGAATGGAAAACCAAACGCCCTGACATGCTTCTGATTTGGATCTGTTTGGTTTTGGGAGAATTATTCAAGATGGTTTTGTTTTTTGTCAAAATGTTCCTATTAGATCATATGACTTCATATGAGGTTAATCAAACTGCAAACGGTAATGAATCATTTGCAGCCATTGTTTCTAATAATGGAGTTATTAGTTTTAATAGTTCCATTTGACATGAAAATGAGTTGGTGGTTTATCAGGTACAGCTAATGATTTTGACTCTTCAAAGATCGATCATCGGACATATAAACTTGAAGGACATAATAGCAATGGTGCATCCACTTTGAACCAGATTCAAAACAGGTACCATTGAATACAGTTGTTGCAATTCGTAAATGCGTTATTGGATTTCAAGAAATTGTGAAAGCCTCTACCAAACCGTGATTCCACCCCTGTGTTGAACCAACATCTTGTTTAGGTATTAAAATGTAATTTTTTTTCCATGCAGATATGTGATATGGTAGCAATAGCTACTCTCATAGTACCATAACTCAATAAACGCTCATTTTGACAAAATACAAGGTATTGTTTCCTAAAGTTTTGTGTAACACCTCAAATTTTATAACAAAAATATTTGGCAAAAATAAATCATTTTCATTAAATAGAAGAACTATTCCCAAAATATGGATTTACAAAAACCTTTAGTATGAAATCAGAGTATAAGTTTTGGTGTTACAAAATATATCAAAACCAAAGCTAAGTTTAAATCCAATCTAGTGTTCTTCTATTCTAGGCCCCGCATCTCTATCCATGCGTACCTAAGCCTTCGATCCCGAACCTGAGTACATAGCAAAACAAACAAGGAGTACGTGAGACAAGAAAGTCTCGTGAGATACATGGGTTTTCGACCCAATAATAATAAATATCATATAGTAAGTAAACACACAAGTATGCACCTTGTCCACCTATCTAGTCACCCTATTGTGACTCTATCAATCTTGCTTCCCTAGCAATCATATCTAGTTATCGGGTTGCCCCCGAACTAACTAGAACCACATTAACTTATTAACCGGGGATCCCCCACATTAATAAGCCTCAAGGTAAAGGTAAGAGGGAATCGCCCAATCTACCAATACATGCCTTGCTCGCCGGACTATCTCCAGTTAGCAAGACTACAATCATGGAATGGGCCGATGGGGATCCGCCCAAATGCTCCCCATTCCATATTCTCATGACCGGGGATCCCCCGCATCATCACATCATCTCACTTGCCATAACTCAGCAGTTATTCCAATCAAGCCTTAAGCTATCACATCTATCATCAAACATGTTAGTTAACCACTATCAATAGTGTCAAGCTAACTCAACACAATAAGTCTACACACATAATCAAATAAGCTAAATGCAAGTAAATGGAACACATTTCTATAGCTATGTACTCAGTAAAGTCCACACGTACTCACCTTAATAATATGATGCTCCAACCGTGTTCTTGACACCCAATCTCTTGCTTCACAATCAATCGACCTTCCAAGGCTTCACCAAAAGCCTAATATAACAATCACAAGTTGTTCAACATCACATTCTACTAATAATGTGTCCATCTATCTCTAGATAACACTTACTAACACATTTCCCCCAATTATGGTGACTTACAAAACCCTAGGTTTAACCAACCCTTAAGATTCTTACAATCTTAACCATACACTTGATTCCTTTGTTAAAATACCATATATTAAGTATATACAACCTTTATTTCACCATTAATCACCAACCCAAGAACTAGGGTTTCAAAGATCTTGAAGCTACAAAGATGAAAGAGTGAAGATATACCTTTAATCTTCAACTAGGAGTGAAATCTACCAAACTTTGATGAAGAAATCACCCAAGAACAGCCTTTATGCTCGAAAATCGCCAAGAGAGAAAACTAGGGTTTGTGTTTTGCATTTATGGCTGAAATCCCGAATTTAATGCCTGGTCGGAAGAGTTCGCGCCGCGAACCTGATGTTCACGCCGCGATCTATGCGTGCCGCGAACTATTCCCGATCGTGAGCTGGCCGTGAACTTGATCACCAAAAATCCCAACTCTCTGCCTCAAGTTCGCGAACGCGAACAATAGTTCGCCCCGCGATCTCCTTGGTGCAGCAGGGCTGCAACTTTCGACCTTTGTCTCTACTCGGTTTCGCTCATAACTTTCTCATACGGTGTCCAAATGACACGAAACCAATTTCCACGTTCTTTAAACGATTTATTTTTATTTATCATATTTTTACATAATTTATTTATCTACAATTTTTGGGTCGTTACATTTTGTTTATAAATGTTTTAATTAACGTTTTTTACCCAATCATACCATTATACTCTCAACTTCTTTTTTAATTATCATATCATTCTTACACTCAGAAAGAGTTCTACACTTATTAAAAGTGCAGGTTATGCAAATTCTACAGTCACCTCACACCAACATTATGAAGGTTATAATTTGCTTTCATAACTCTAAAATGATTGTGAAGTGTAATATAATATTAAAATGACACAAATCCATGTTTTCTTTATATGTAGCTGATTGAAATCTGTAAAATTACAAATTAGCCCTGTCATTGAACATGCTCTTCTTTTGTTTACTTTATTGTACATTAAAGCAGTTACACAATAAGTTAGTTAAATCTATACAACCATAGTAACCAGAAGTGTCACCTCAATAATGTTATTGCAGATAGTTGCAACAATGGCTTTAGTGATAGATAAATTAGTGATAGATAATTGGTTTAGAATTAAAAGCTGGTTGTCGCTAGCGTTGTCTATACTGTCATACTGGCTCACAAGCTCTTGATGTTGTTGCTATTTTATTTGTGATAATCTCCTCTCTGAATCTACAGAGCTCTCCATCGCTCGACGGAATCCTACAGTTAAACTATTCAGAAAAAAGCTTAATCTACATTTACAACTAGAAATTTACTATGAACTTCATACAATTGGTTACAACAAATGTCAACGATTAACACTTCTTTTGGGCCGTGATTATCACGGCCCTTTTAGCTGCCTAGTATTAATTAACTATATTACATTTTGCATCTTTAGCGAATAGTTCCGACTCCCTGCTTCAATTCTACTGACAGCTCATGCTTCAATTCATTTCCCAGCTCTAAGAGCACACGGTATGGTGGCGAGCCCCCATGCTCGCCGGACGCCACATCGGCCTCGCCACCACACCGCCCGCCACGCCAAACCCCCTATCTCGCCATCCGTCCGACGAAACCAACGAGCCAATCACAGCTCGCCTCGTGTACTAGCCGTTGTAACGGCTGAAAATTCGAAAAAATTAAAAAAAATTTAATATACCTTAAACCCTTATAAATACTACACCATTTTATACAACTTGTCACACAACTTCTCTCTACATTTCTCATTCTAAACCTTTTCTTTCAACATTTTATCAACACATCCCTTCTTCCAAAATGCGTCGAAATTTGATGGACACCGAAAGTTATTCGTCTGATATCGACGATGAGACAAATATAATTTTTCTTACTCAAGCTCATCGGTACATGCAACAACAACAAGCTCAAATATCACATTCCCGAGTGCCAATCTTTCGAGATCGTGCAGCTGCCGAGCAACGTTTATTGGATGACTACTTTGGTGAAAATCCGAAGTACCCTGAGTCGGTTTTTCGACGTCGATTTCGTATGAGCAGGATATTTTTAGAAATAGTTGAAGGTATTTCTAACTATTTTTAAAGTATGACCGGATTGTACAGGTCTAATGAGTTTTAGTGTTATTATGAAATGCACGTCCGCCATTCGCCAATTGGCTTATGGCATAACACCTGACTCACTTGACGAATATTTACAAATTGGCAAGCATTGTGCACGTGATTGTTTAAATCATTTTACCAAGTGTATTATAGATTTATATACTGGTGAGTATTTAAGGAAACCCAATATCCATGACGTTCAAAACTTATACACAAAACACGAGAACGCTCATGGGTTTCCTGGAATGCTTGGTAGTATAGATTGTATGCATTGGGAGTGGATCAACTGTCCAAAAGCATGGCACGGCCAATATGGTAGAGGTGATAAAAAATACCCAACAATAATACTTGAAGCTGTGGCGTCGCAAGATTTGTGGATTTGACACGCATTTTTTGGGGTTGGGGGTGCCAATAACGACTTGACTGTGTTAAATAATTCACCCTTGTTTGATAACCTTCTTAACGATATTGCTCATGTAGTCCCTTTTGTTGTAAATAGAGTGACTTATCAGAATGGGTATTACCTAGCTGATGGTATTTACCCACAGTGGGCAAGCTTTGTTAAATCATTTACAGTTGCACGAGATGAAAAACGTGCTTACTTCAAACGTTGACAGGAAGGTGCAAGAAAAGACATAGAACGTGCATGTAACACCCGTATTTTTAAAACATCGTTTAAATCATTTAAAATACATTTTTCCCAATATCTGACATATTATCCAAAATACAGTTTAACAAAAACTTTAAAACTTATATCAGAGATTACAAAAATACGGTGTCACCGAGTATATCAAAACCATAGGCAACGAGATCTACCTACTAGCTCCCGAACTAAACATCTCTAGGCCACTTCTAGTGCAACCTTCTATCACTTCAAACCTGTAACTGAGTACATAGCCACAAAACAAACGTAGTACGTGAGACAAAATAGTCTCGTGAGATACATGGGTTTTAGACCCCAATAATAGACATTTCATAATTATATAAACGTATATATGAACTACATAAATACCGTCTAGTCACTCTTTTGTGACTCTAGCTACTTTGCTTTCCTAGCAAACATATCTAGTACCTAGACATACAGGTACCAGAAACCCAATCATATCTAGTACATAAACATATATGTACTAGAAGCATCAACCTGTCTAATACATAAACATATATGGATTAGAACCTAGCATACCTAGTACCAAACATATGCGTACTAGAAGCACAACCATATCTAGTACATAAACATATATGTACTAGAAGCACCAACATGTCTGATACATAAACATATATGTATTAGAACCTAACATACCTAGTACCAAACATATGCGTACTAGAAGCACCCGTGTGCTTAGTGTATAAACATATATACACTCGGTGTATAAACATATATACCACCGTCCAGTGACCGGGGGTCCCCCGCGTCACCACCATCTATCTCTTACCATAACCTAACAGTTATGACAGTCAAAGCCTTCGGCTATCACATCCAACATCAAACAAGTTAGTTATCTAATACTGACGACATATAATTAGTTCATCACAGTGTGAACGTACCTTATGGTCCCATGGACCCGATCATAAGCAACCACAGTTACTTCTACATCTATGAACCCTATAAGGTCCATGCTTACTTTATACATAAGATACATTTCTTATCTATCGATAACATAATACTTTTATCTCTTCCTTGACTATAATAGACAATTATTACTAGTCACATCATATTCTTTCTCATATATATTCGTTCTTTACTTTTATTAGTATATCTTACCAATAGGTACTCATTACTATAAAATCATTCCCAATTGCTTTACTAATAAATATTTATTAATAAAGGCTCCGTATACATTCTCTTAATCAATTATTTCATTATTGTTGTTCATTAACATAGATTCCATAACTACTTGGATCTATCATAATTTACTTCAAATTCATCAATCATACTAGACACATTCTAGTATCACATTCTACATACTTTCATACATTTTCAACTACTATCTTTATCAAAATATTTGTTAATAAAGACTGATACAATATCATATGTACTTTCAAAATTAATTGCTATGTACCCAGTTTAAAAGTCTCATGTACTCACCTTAGCAATAAAGTGCTCCAACCGTATTCTTTCCGCCGGTTTCCTTGTTCCAACAATTCGGTCAACCGTCCAAGACCTCACCAAATGCCTAATGCAATAATCACAAGATTATCAACATCACATTCTACCACCAATGTGTCCATTTATCTCTAGATAACACTTATAAACTCATTTCCCCCAATTATGGTGATTTACCAAACCCTAGGTTAAACCAACCCTTAAGATTCTTACAAATCATAATCATACACTTGTTTCCTTTGTTAATATACCATCTATCAAGTGTATACAACATTTATTCACCAAAAACCATAACCCCCAATAACTAGGGTTTCAAACCCAACCATCCAAATACATAGATCTTAAGCTACAAAGATCAAAGAGTGAAGATATACCTTTAATCTTCAACTAGGAGTGAAATCTATCAAAGATTTGAGAAGAAATCAACCAAGATCTGCACTAGAGCTCCAAAAATCGCCAAAGAGGTTTCTAGGGTTTGAAAATGGCACAAATGGCTGAAAACCCGATTTTAATGCTGCCAGACAAAAGATCACGACGCGACCATAGTTCGCGTCGCGAACTCTGCGACTCCCCATAGTTCACGATCGCTAACACATCGCTAACTACTTCGCGCTCGTTGGCCAAACTCCCTGGAGCTAGTTCCCGATCGCGAACCTAGGTTCGCGTCGCGAACTCCTGATAAATGCAGGGCTGCACTTTTTCATCTTCGTCTCGACCCGGTTTCGCCCATAACTTTCTCATACGGTGTCCAAACGACACGAAACCAATTCCTACGTTTTTTAAACGATTTATCCTTATTTATCATATTTTTATTCAATTTATTTATTTACAAATTTCGGGTCGTTACAACTATCTACCCCTTAAAAGGATTCCGTCCTCGGAATCGCTAAGAATTTCAACCCCCATCCGACCGAGCATTCCGCTCTCATTCACTTGTGGTCATTACCATCAAACTTTCCTCATCCCCGTTCCATTAACATTACGTATCCCAACGTTCACTTAACTCCGTTAAGTCCGAACGGTCAAGACCCATTTTAAAACTCATAATACTCAAACTGGTCAAAATTTCACAATTTGACTATAACACCGTCATTTTCTCGACCAATCCTTTCATTCTCATAACAATGGTATGACACAATCATACTATTAATTAGTTGATTAAAACGAATGTCAAACTCTAGCCTTGACCAAACTGATATATCCCGACATTGGTATATCCCCATATTGTCTACCCTTTGACTTAAGCACAAAGTCAACTATACCTTAACATTTTCCCTTCTCGTTAAAGGTTTCATAAATCCTCCTTTCTTTTACAATTTACCTTTAATTTATGATTCAATTACAGTCTTACACTCGATTCCCAATTTCAACATTGAAATCACCCCAAACAGGTCAAGTCGTATAAACCGACTACAATTCAATCAACCATCTCATCAACTTTTTCACAAACACATAATCGACACATTATGCTATCACTATTCATTAGTAACTCGAAACGAGAGTCAAAGTCCATCTTAGACCAATTCAACCAATCACGGGTTGCCTAACGTTGACTCTTACATAAAGTCAACCATACCTTTATCCAATTAGCAAATTTCCGTACACACGGCGTATCGTTACCAACCCATCACTCTCAGTTCTATCCATTATTACTTTCTCAACAATCGTCCCCGTTAATTCAAGGGTCACACCTTAACATAAGGTCACAATAACATTTACCGTTTCTTGACCTTCACTTGGTCACTCATACCATCACTTAGTATTCTTTCAACCATCTTTGTATCACATTGATCAACTTAAATTATCGGTACTAGGCCCTCTACCGTAATACATCCCACACCCTTATACGGTGTACCATGACTTGGTTACCACATGGTAATTTGCTCACTAGGAGTTTCTCTTTCCTTCTATTCTATAAATCGTAGGCATCCCCTACATTTACATTTCCCTTACCTTTACATGACCTAAATGCAACCCGCATTTCAAGCCAAATTCTCATTTACCATAACATAATGGCAATACTCATTAACCACATGGTTCTACATTCATCATATAAACACATAAACATATATACACATATAGATATACACACGTATATCACGCCAATTCCATCTAACTACCTCCATTGTGCACATATACAAACATATGTATATGTCACCAATACCATCATTACATCTCTATTGTGCACATATACAAACATATGTATATATCGCACCAATATCAAATAAACATCATCATCATGCACATATACAAACATATGTATATGTCACGCCAATATCTTACAAACATCATCAAATCATTTATCGTGCATTCTAGCACCTCTCCCACAAGACGCCTTATTGTTTTTCCTTCCCATTCGTATGTCTCCCATATGACATATTACTTAGCACAATTCATATGACATAACATTATCTTTTCACAATTTTATGCCTTCTAAGGTCATCATATGATGCACATGCATCGTACCCCGCGGGTAACTAATAACATTCTCTATTCGTTATTTACCATTCCACTTACACATTAACCGTCATTAATCGGTTCATCTCTTTATTACCATATTTCCAAATCTTTTGTCGCTACCGAAGTAACTATCACTCAATTCTATTAACCATAATTTCACCGGTCATCCCGGTCATCTTTGAGTCAACCAACCGACTCCGGTCTATGATTCTAAAAAAATACGAATTCATTCAACCCGGAAGATTATTCCCACGATGACTATTCACGTCATACAACTCATCTACTAATTCCCGTAAGCACCAAATCGGGCAACAATCTAACAATATGGCTATACTCACACAACATACTGGCTTGGTGCATAATCATCCAATCCATCTCAATGGTCCTACCAAATGCCACTACTCTCCTCGACAATTATTCAACCTTGCTAATTCAAATCTTTCAAGTAAATAAATTAACAATAAAATTCATAACATTCAAAATATGTTTTTAACCAAAGCATTCGGAAGGATTACAATAATACCCAAAACTAAAATCTTAGGGAAACAAATGGCACACCGGCCTAATCATCCAATGCTACAATTACGGGCCGCTTAATTCCTTAGCTCCCGAACCTGACGCCCCATCGCGCGACTCCTCCCGTGTGAGTAGGAAGGATCGTCCTCTCACCTTTGCCGGCTCCGCCTTCTTTTGAGCCGCAGACACAAGCGTTCCGGTTTTCTTCTTCGGGCACACGTGGCTATAATGCCCTTTCTCATGGCACGAGTAACATTCAAACTCGGCCATTGGTTTGGATCTACAATCTCGGGCCAGATGTCCCGTCTTTCCACAGTCATGGCAAATTATTGGTTCCCCACGGCATTCGCCGGTATGATTCTTCTCACACCTCTTGCACGAGGCCACACTTCCTTGCCTAGAGAAGTTCGACGTGAACTTTCCCTTCTTAACCGTAACCGATCCACTCTCGGCATTCCTCTTATCTCCCACATACGCCCTCTCGGCAACTTTTGCCACGTTCACCTCTTCCACACCTCGGGCGGCACTAATGGCCTCATCTAGCGTGACCGCTCTCTTTACCTCCAACTGATAATCCCAAGGTAGCCCACTAGCATACCTACCCTCAACCTCTCCTCGGAGTAGGTCTTAGCAACAAACGGAAGTAATCCCGTGAATTCCCTCGTGTACTCCTCGATCGACATCTCACCCTTCCTTAGGGTCACAAACTTCTCATGCATTTTCTCCAAATCCCGGTCGGGACAAAATTTCTTCCTCAACCTCACGGTAAACTCATCCCATGACATTCTCTCTACCACCTCCCTCCCGAGGGTCTCATAAACTATGTCCCACCAGACCATAGCATCCTCTTTTAGCAATTGAGATGCATACAACACCATATCGGTTTTCTTGCACTTGCTACTTCCGATGACCAGCTCGGTCTCTCGGATCCACCTCATAGTTACCTTCGGGTCCGAACTACCCGTATATATGTTTGGCTTACAAGCCATGAATGTCTTAAAAGAACAACCATAATTTTCATCGGGCCTCGCCCTTGCATCACTACAACCACCTGTGGAGGATTTCTCCACTCGAGTGCCACCACCCCCGGTTTTCTCATCCGATCTAGCCTCGGATACACGATCTCCATCCGACCTCTCACGGTCCCCAATTATGCGGTGCACCTCATCGGCCACCACTCCCTTGAATTGATCAATAATAGTTTGGAGGTCCGCCATGGTCACCGGAGTTCTATTAGCTCCGACCTCCGATTCACCCACCCGGTGCATCGACGGTTGACTTTCCTGTTCAACCACAGCCTCAACATGAGGTGTATCCTCCTCCCGGCCCTCCGGGGCTTTCCCACTTCTTCGAGTGTTAACCATTTCTTTCGATCTTGACTATACGAAAGACATTAAACAATTAGTACCTCGTGTACGTTTCATGAGTCTCATAACACTGATTATCCATAATCACATCACTTTCATAGGTCCCCTAGGTTCAACCCTAAACTTAACATAAAGTCTCAAGGTCAACCTAATGATCTCAAGGAATCTTACATTCCTAATGCTACAGTCTAAGACTAGGATGGACATCCAACCTAATTCACTTAAACTATAGCTCTGATACCAAGTTGTAACACCCGTATTTTTAAAACATCAAATATCTGACATATTATCCAAAATACAGTTTAACAAAAACTTTAAAACTTATATCAGAGATTACAAAAATACGGTGTCACCGAGTATATCAAAACCATAGGCAACGGGATCTACCTACTAGCTCCCGAACTAAACATCTCTAGGCCACTTCTAGTGCAACCTTCTATCACTTCAAACCTGTACCTGAGTACATAGCCACAAAACAAACGTAGTACGTGAGACAAAATAGTCTCGTGAGATACATGGGTTTTAGACCCCAATAATAGACATTTCATAATTATATAAACGTATATATGAACTACATAAATACCGTCTAGTCACTCTTTTGTGACTCTAGCTACTTTGCTTTCCTAGCAAACATATCTAGTACCTAGACATATAGGTACCAGAAACCCAATCATATCTAGTACATAAACATATATGTACTAGAAGCATCAACCTGTCTAATACATAAACATATATGGATTAGAACCTAGCATACCTAGTACCAAACATATGCGTACTAGAAGCACAACCATATCTAGTACATAAACATATATGTACTAGAAGCACCAACATGTCTGATACATAAACATATATGTATTAGAACCTAACATACCTAGTACCAAACATATGCGTACTAGAAGCACCCGTGTGCTTAGTGTATAAACATATATACACTCGGTGTATAAACATATATACCACCGTCCAGTGACCGGGGGTCCCCCGCGTCACCACCATCTATCTCTTACCATAACCTAACAGTTATGACAGTCAAAGCCTTCGGCTATCACATCCAACATCAAACAAGTTAGTTATCTAATACTGACGACATATAATTAGTTCATCACAGTGTGAACGTACCTGTATGGTCCCATGGACCCGATCATAAGCAACCACAGTTACTTCTACATCTATGAACCCTATAAGGTCCATGCTTACTTTATACATAAGATACATTTCTTATCTATCGATAACATAATACTTTTATCTCTTCCTTGACTATAATAGACAATTATTACTAGTCACATCATATTCTTTCTCATATATATTCGTTCTTTACTTTTATTAGTATATCTTACCAATAGGTACTCATTACTATAAAATCATTCCCAATTGCTTTACTAATAAATATTTATTAATAAAGGCTACGTATACATTCTCTTAATCAATTATTTCATTATTGTTGTTCATTAACATAGATTCCATAACTACTTGGATCTATCATAATTTACTTCAAATTCATCAATCATACTAGACACATTCTAGTATCACATTCTACATACTTTCATACATTTTCAACTACTATCTTTATCAAAATATTTGTTAATAAAGACTGATACAATATCATATGTACTTTCAAAATTAATTGCTATGTACCCAGTTTAAAAGTCTCATGTACTCACCTTAGCAATAAAGTGCTCCAACCGTATTCTTTCCGCCGGTTTCCTTGTTCCAACAATTCGGTCAACCGTCCAAGACCTCACCAAATGCCTAATACAATAATCACAAGATTATCAACATCACATTCTACCACCAATGTGTCCATTTATCTCTAGATAACACTTATAAACTCATTTCCCCCAATTATGGTGATTTACCAAACCCTAGGTTAAACCAACCCTTAAGATTCTTACAAATCATAATCATACACTTGTTTCCTTTGTTAATATACCATCTATCAAGTGTATACAACATTTATTCACCAAAAACCATAACCCCCAATAACTAGGGTTTCAAACCCAACCATCCAAATACATAGATCTTAAGCTACAAAGATCAAAGAGTGAAGATATACCTTTAATCTTCAACTAGGAGTGAAATCTATCAAAGATTTGAGAAGAAATCAACCAAGATCTGCACTAGAGCTCCAAAAATCGCCAAAGAGGTTTCTAGGGTTTGAAAATGGCACAAATGGCTGAAAACCCGATTTTAATGTTGCCAGACAAAAGATCACGACGCGACCATAGTTCGCGTCGCGAACTCTGCGACTCCCCATAGTTCACGATCGCTAACACATCGCTAACTACTTCGCGCTCGTTGGCCAAACTCCCTGGAGCTAGTTCCCGATCGCGAACCTAGGTTCGCGTCGCGAACTCCTGATAAATGCAGGGCTGCACTTTTTCATCTTTGTCTCAACCCGGTTTCGCCCATAACTTTCTCATACGGTGTCCAAACGACACGAAACCAATTCCTACGTTTTTTAAACGATTTATCCTTATTTATCATATTTTTATTCAATTTATTTATTTACAAATTTCGGGTCGTTACAGTGCATTTGGTGTTTTACAGGGGCGTTGAGGGATTATTCGTCAACCGGCTCATTCGTGGAGTGTCAACAAGCTTCGTAGAACCATGTATACATGCATCATATTGAATAACATGATTGTAAAAGATCAAAACTTTGCCATTAGCGATATGAACGAGTTGTATCTTAGTCCACAACATAAAATACAACGTACTTGGATCGAGACGTGTGAAGTGCAAAGGGTGAGGTCTAGAGAATTACGTGATAAACAAACACACGAGTCACTCCGACGAAATATTATGGAACATATTTGGCAACGCTATCAAGAAAATCATATGTAATTTTTGATATTTTTTTTTATTTTTTTCGGTTTTTTATTTTATTTTTCTGTATTTGTAATGTTTTTATTTGTAGTTTGTAATTTTTATTTGAATGAAATATTATGTTGTTTTGAAAAAAAGAAAAAGAAAAATAAAAGAGGTGAGACCCAAATGACTTAAGTGAGGGTAGAGAGGGTATTTAGAGGTTTTGAATGTGAAATATAAAATAATGATGTGGCGCAGAGGTGACCTGTATGACCATACCCCATGCTCTTATTGCCATGTGCTTCTACCTATGAATTCCTACTCTACCTACTGAATACAAATTTGTTTTCTTTCTATCCCAAATTTCTGTTACGCATCTGACAGATGTTGTCCAAAGTCAAACGTTATTTAGAAACTTTCCAAAGAGTCCCCCTTTACTTTTTAGTATTATCATTTTTATTTAGATGTTTAAATACTCCTTAAAGTATTCACACGTTGTACATCATATAATAATCCTGCACTGTAAATATTAGCAAACAAACTTATTCTCAGTTTCACATGAAAATTAGCAAACAAACAAACCTCTATCAACAATCTTTTAAATGTATTGTAAATATTATATAAACAATCTCCTCGGTATCACATGAAAATCCCACTAATTTTAAACAAAGTCCATAAAAAGCATACATCCATTTCTGCTGCTGAGTTGAACTCATCAAATGAACAAGGCATTAAAATTGAACTCATCACATGAACAAAGTACATAACATTTAACATCAATGCAAAAGAACAAATCCCCAGATCTTGACTACTAATTACATCTTGAAGTTGTTTTTGCTTAAAATTTTGAAAATGAAACAAGGCATTACAGTTCACAAAGCAATTGATCATGATATAACAATATTTTTCTTTCAAGCATTTCATCGACCAGGTAATAGACAACTTATACAAAAATAAAAAATCTAAACCTGAAGATTATACAACTTATGAACACTCACGTAAAGCATACCTTGGAATCACCAATCAAAAACGACTACTATATTTGGTTAACATCCATTAATTGAACATCGATTGCTTGACATTTGATGCTTGAACTTGGATTTGATGAGCAGATTTGGATGAAGAATGGGCGGTGACAAGAAGATTTGATGAGCCCAGAGTTATAATTGCTGTAAATTTATTACGGTTATTCGATTGCTACAGATTTGTTAGGATTATTCGAATTAAACAAACCATCAGGAGAAGCATAGCGGCAATGAAGAACAAAGGAAAAGCCTCAGTCGCCAGGAGAAAGAAAGAGCTAGGGTTACACATTTTCTCAGTTTTGCTTTTATCATGTGAGAGTCACGTGACCTCTCAATATATACTACTAGTCTCATAACCCGCCCGATGGGCGGGCTAGCTTCGAAAAACAAAACACAAAAGTACACTACAAACGTATGAAAATCATGAAACATTTATTATTGCAAGGATGAATACAACGTTTTGTTAAAGACGAAATAAAACTTCTTTGTATACGACGTTTGTCGTTGAGTTGGTATATTTCCCATCTTGGTCGCAACAAATAACTTTCAAACCTTTCCTGCTCTTCACTCTTGAGACAGCTACATATAGTTGACCATTGATTGTGCGTCTACTAAAAATTGTTGAAATATTTTAACAATTTCAATATGAAATATGAAATATTTTATGTTGAATTGTAAAATTACCAGCTTACCCTTTGAGTCAGCATGTGACTCATCATTTTGTAGTGTTGTGATTGGCTGGCTAAGACATATATTGCAAAATATGTATTACCATATTGAAACTGCCAAATTAGGATGCAATATGGACGGTCAAAAACTGAATAAAAATGACGAGGAAACAAACCTGTGTACATAGGAATCCACCAGTAATAACATAAACACTAACCACAAACCTTATGTTGAAGACGAAGGCTGCAAAAACAAATAGAACACTTTAAATGCTTTAACGAATAAAGATGCTTGATGTTATGTTATGAAAGACATCTCTACGTATATATAACAACATAAGCCTTAACATTATATGGTAAAAATCAATATTTAAATGAAAAAAATAGAGTTTCCGCAATTAGGGATGGTAACTGTCGGGTCATTAATGTATGTTCAATAATTTAACAATTATGGGTTGATAAAATATAGAATTAGTTTTGAATCCATAAAAACTTATTTATGGGTGGTTTGGTCAAGGAAAACGGAATATATTTAAACGAATTTCCCTAAATTAGATACCAGATATTTAAGTGTCCTGATTTAGTCAACGAAGAAAATTAGGCGATTTATGGAAACTTAAGTATCAATACATTCCGTTGTGAAGTAGATTTGGTAAAATTTATATGAATGTGGATTTTTGGGAGATATGAGTATAATACTATAATCGTGAGAGTCAAAGGTATATTCATTATAATTGAGAACTTTGAAAAATTAAATATATATTTACCTTAAATCAATGTACTAAGACTGCTCCCAAATCATTACTGTTTCCGGAACCTATTTTTTCTGAATCGTTCGACAAAAAGGTCATGCACCAGCACATTAAAAATGTTAATTTTTGACTGTTAAAGAATCTGGTGGTATATGCAATAATTAAGGAATCGACAAATAACTGTCGTGGTTGATGCTTATAGTATGAATGTTTGAATGACAGATACCTTGAATGGAGGACGAATGCAACTCAATAAGAGAAGGAAGCTGGTCGGTATAAGGAAGAAAGGTAGAATGTGAATAAAACGTAAGACAACTATATATACAAAACGATTTTTGTTATTTGTAGCAAGTGTATCACAAATATTTTCACCAATTCGGAATTGTTTTAATTGTTAACAAAAATAATTGAATGATTTCCTTCAATAAAATTTACCATAAATAATTGAATATAATTATTGATTTTAAAAATATTGATTTCCGTAAATTTATAGTTTCCAAATTTATATTAGCATAAATAATTTTCGGTTTTTTTTTTTAAATTTTCTGATTTAAAAAAAAAATATAAGTTATTTAAGAAGTATCCGGCTTTATAGAGGAGATTGTGTGTTTGAGAATTAATATATTTACCATAAATACCATAATTCAATTTCGGTTTTTAGGTTAGAATTTTTCCGATTTTCAAAAAAATATTTCATACTCATTTAAGAGTTACCATTTAGACATAAATATTCCATTTTTTGTATACAAAAATTTATTTTTGGTAAAAGATATATACAATAAATACAATAAATATGGCATATGGAATAATTTTTTCATAAATACCATAAATTGAATATATTTTTCCATAAATACCATAAATCAATTTATCATTTATCATTTAAGAGTTACCATTTATCATTGATTATCTGTTTTTCGGTTAATTTAATATATTTTTTCCATAAATACCATAAATCAATTTCCGTTTTTAGGTTATAATTGTTTCAATTTTTAAATTAATATTTCATACTCATTTAAGAGTTACCATTCTGATAAAAAAATATTTAATACTCATTTAAGAGTTACCATTCTGATAAAAATATTCCATTTTTTGTACAAAATAATTAATTTATGGTAAAAAGATATACAATAAATATATTAAATTAACCGGTTATACAATAAATATATTAAATTAACCGGTTATATAAAATATAAAACAAATATTAAAAATCCAAAAAGTTGTAAAATATATTTTGATTAAGCATATTGTGTCATTTCTACTCTGTTAATAAAATGAAATTTGTATCATGTAATAGAAGAGAAAAAAACCTTGTCATTTGACATCTATCCATATACAACATGAACATTCCTGATGGAGACTTGAATGCCATCAATAATCTGGTATGCAGAAAGCTGATGTTTTTCCAGTACCATTTTTGGCTCGTGCAAGAATATCACTACCAGTTAAAGCAATAGGAATACTTTCTTCTCGTATTCGAGAAGGTCTTTCAAAACTTTTTTCATAAATTCCCATTAGAAGTTCTCTTTTTAAAAAATAGTCTTCAAATTCATTTCCTTTAGTAGCTGTTACATCCTCATTATTGTAACGGCTATCTGCTGCAGGTATCTTTAACTGTGCCTTCCAATCTTCAGACCTAAATACACAAAATGGATAAATTTAATTATGACCATCACATAAAAGGTCAAAGATGAAATTTTGTTGACTACTCTAAGTTCTTGGTAGGTAAGTTAGTGAGCATTATTTAGGTCAGACAGCCTCATACGCTCAATTGAGTAGAGGAAATACATCAATTAAGTAATTCAGCTGTATCGAATTAAGTAATTCAGATTAAAAAATTCAGATTCATGTAGAGATTAACAAATTCTGAATCAGTGATGTATCGATTTAAAAAGTATGAATTTATTCAATTGGAGTTTATAAATCAAGTTTTTATTTGTGAAAGCGTAAAAGCTGAAATACAACAGCTTCGTGATGATCAATATCAGAACTTCTACATTTTCAGTTCGTGATTCCAGATTTAGGGTTCTAATAAATTGCAGAAAAATAAACTGTAAGAGGAAGTATTAGAAATTAATATTACTCCGTTTCCCTCTGGCGATCGGAATATGGAACTGTACGGAATTCGGAGATCTGAATTAAGCATTTGCCGTCCTCGCTGGTTTTCCGATGGAGCCGCCGCCTTGATTCCGTCAGTCTTCAAAGTCGATCTGCGTCACTGTTTCGCCGAATATTTGTGGGTTTTTGGATTGATTCGAAGACCGGCAGTATAGCATGAGTCGAATAATGGCATCATGAGTCGAAGAGTTTTTGGGGCGTACGGCGGATTGAGGATGCGTCTGGTAGGGGAGAAAGTGTGTGAGAATGTGAAAAAAAAAACCCTAAAATGAAAGAGTCAATAGATGTGAATGTTGAATTGTAAAATTACCAGCTTACCCTTTGAGTCAGCATGTGACTCATCATTTTGTAGTGTTGTGATTGGCTGGCTAAGACATGTCATCAAAAATAAACTATGCCCTTGCTCCATATATAGGTGGGAGATGTCTAAGTCATTTCTATTTCTCAGTGTTTCTCATTTCTTTGACCAACCAATATCGCATGATTGCTTTTCATATTTAAATGTCAGTCTCCAACGTACATACTCAAATCACCTTTTTCACCATCTTGAGCCACCATCTCCGGAAACTTTCCGGCTACCATTCCGGCCACACTTTCTACTTCTTTTTCCGACCACCTCGGTTACAGGTTCGCCCGTCACAGCCCACCGCCACCCGCATCCTCCACCCCACAAATGTTTCTCCCCATCTGCCTGTTTCTTCTCCGGCGCCGGCCTAGACCTCCCAAAAACCGGTTCTGAATGTTTTTCCGGCCATGATTTCCCTGTTTAAAAGGTATTGACTTTTCAGTTTACAGTTTTCAATATGTGAAGTATATCTTATATCTGTTAATATATAATTTTTGTGGTATTGTACTTTTGATTTTATTTTCTCTTGCAAAAGTAGATTAATTTATAGCTATGAAATTATGGTATATTAATTGGGTTTTAAAGTATTTTGGATAAAAACAATATTAGCGGAAGAAACCTAATTCGATCTCTTTCTGGTTTGTTATATTACATTTGGAAGTAGGGGTGTCATATTGTGTTTTCGGGTCGGGTTTGACTCTTATCGAGTCGTTCCTATTGGGTTCGAAGTAAAAAAATCGAACCGAAACCCGTCGGATAAGGAATCGGGTTTGTTGGTTCGGATTTTGGGTTTATCAGGTTACATAGTTCCAGCTAAAAAACAATGACAAGTTTACATATCTTACTCGTATTACATGCACTCACCGGTGTGACCCTTAAGTGTTTCGTAGGCATGGATTTATCACCATAGGTTGATTAACTGTGCACATAATTCCAGCAAACTGTTCGATGAAATGTCAAAAGATAAGCCCAGATATTACCAAAATCAGGTCAAGTAGATCAATTAAAGAAAAACATTTACATGATGTTACCAAAGTTAAGGATTTAACTATGATGTTAATCCACATGAAAACACTGAGTCTACTACACAACATTAGTAAAGCTGCTCAATTTGACCCACCAACTGAGGTGAACCCTATTTCTTTTTTCAGTCCCTCTGGTTTATGGTTTAACACTTGCTTCATGGTTCATAAACTACAAAGGTTTTGCTTTTTTAATTATAATTTTATATTATTTCCTTAAAAAGACCAACTTTATAGTCTCAATGATGCAGCCTCAGAAACAAATGACTCACCCAAGTCAACAACTTCTGACCCAAAATTTGATTAGTCAAACATTGACTAAAATTTAGTGGTTCATACACTATAAAGATTTTGCTTTTTTAATTATAATTTTATATTATTTCCTTAAAATACCAACTTTATAGTGTATGAACCAGCCTTAGAAACAAATGAATGACCCAAGTCAAGAACTTCTGACCCAAAATTTGATTAGTCAAACATTGACTCAATTTTAGTTCCAAAACAATCCTCAAAATGTAATTCAGCAGCAGCCTTCAATGTTTGTACATTATGAATTTTCAGCAATGATCAATCGATGTATTTTGATTTCAATTTACTAATTGTATTTTGATGAAAAACATAAGTCTCAAAGGATGTTAAATATGCAACCAGTTGTTCCATGGGGCCCATTGTATATTCACTAACTCACAACTATTATTAACCTATTGATTATTTTATTTTTTTACAAAATGTTCTGCTTATGGTTTATAAAGTTATGCAATTGGTTCATTATCATTTTCTCTGGTTCACGAAATCCACTATGAAGGATATTAGGATTAACATGGCAATATCAGCTGCATTCATAAGCATAAAAATTATTTCAATTTATTTTCTTATTTAATTAGTTTGATAATATGTATCATTTTTAACTTTTTGGTATCTTGCTTGGATTTGGTTTGTACGCAATGCTGAATGCCTGTATACTTTTATAGTTTATAAATGCCTGTATACTTTTATAGTTTATAAATCCGACTTACCATAGTTAATTGTATCTGCTGTATCTTTCTTTGAAGACTCATTTAAGTAAGATTTGTTTAATTTATTTGGAGTTTATCATGGATTAATGTAATGTTTGGTTTTTCAGATTTATTGATGGAGTTTGTAGATTTTTTACGCATTTGCATGTTGTTCATCTCCAATTAAGAATGTCCAACTATCTTATGCTACATTGGTACTCAAGTAAGTACCTTTAATGTAACTGTTATGTTGTGATATCAACACATATTACGAATTTAGTAGCGTATTAATTCATCACAAGCTTTTTATTGCCCTAAATTATTATGTGAAAATGTGGCCATATAGGTTTTGTTTTATTATAGTTGTAGATAGATAGAGGTGTAAATGGCTCTTGCTCACCTATATTAATACCCGCATTTCTCACATATTAGCACCAATATTTGACACGAAATCCATCTTGATTAATTTATAAAAGCAAACATACTTTTGGTTTACTAGAAAGAGTGAAGAAACCAGTTTTGGGATGCTCTTTATCCAAATGTTTTGACCCGTAACATCTTTTGTTTGGATTTTGTTAAATTCAGAATCTTAGAGTAGTTCTGATGTTTTAATATTGAGAAATTAAATAATGACTAATAACTTATCTTGAATATTAACATGGCTTAGAGAATAATACAAGTGACTATGAGAAATTAACTTCGAGTTTATAAAAATACAGTGTTTCATCTGCAGTAGCCAATGTTTCAATAGTTGACTGGCTGAGAAATGTTGTTGGTTTGGTTGACCCCTAATTTTCAATTTAGATATATGCCGCATGACACAAATCTATCATAGATGCTGTATGATTTATATTTCTTTCTGTCAATTATACTTCACATTAAGTTATTATCTTAATTAATTTTCTCTTTAATCCGTTATATACTTTTTTATATATAATTAGCTATATAATGTTATTCGTTGGTGTTATATATACTTTTTTAGACATTCTAAGAATAATAGCTTATTTAATTGGTTTTTTTCAGATATGATGAACAAGTACACGGAGGCGAAAGAATCCATGATCCTCAATGTTTTATCTTCTACATCACGTATTTCAGCATCTCATTCGATTAAAATCTTAACAGAAGACGCCTGGCGAAAGACGTTGTTTGTCATTACTTGCTCAGATGAATCACCGAATAATATCGTCCATATTGTAGACTCTCTTTCCTTAAATGATGGTATTGGGGTCGCGTATGTTAGACGCCCGAATGACAAGGAAAAACAATTTTATGTCCGGTCAGCGGAAGAGGCACTTTTCATTAATCATCGTGGAGTGTCACAAATAGACAAGGCAGTCGTAGGGGTTCCATAGTTGGCCAAAAAGCTCGTAAATATTCAACTCATGATGGTATTCGACTGCTTACCCGATATCGCCAAAAACATTGATGACAAACTCAGCGAATCAATTTCGAATCTTAACAAACTACCGGTTTCCGCAGTAATGGAATCACTAGTTTTCTAAGTATGTTCTATCCCTCCATGGAGGCACTCGTTGGTCAAATGATAAGGAGAGACGTTGACGAGTATCAAAAAAATGTTGGCTTATGTGAAAACAACTTCCTAGATACTGAAGTTGTTAAAATCCAAGCAAAATCTGGCATAAATTCCAAGTCGGTGTTCTTGAGCCCGCTTGAGGATAAAATCATCTCCATACATAAAGTCACAATTTTTCATAGACAAAGTGCGTACCTATATAGAAACACTTACAACATAATTGTTGACCAACAATTTTGGTGTTTATAAAGAGCTTTCTCCTGTCATTATAAAAAAAATGATCTGCCGTGATACAGAAAATGAAGGAGGAGTTTTGTAAAATGTCAAAATAGAGTTTAGAAGTAGAAAAGCTAAACACCTTCACATGTGACAAGGATTACATCTTTACACGAAACATGCTCATGGGAACTAACCGTGAGAATTTTATCAAGGCAATGACCAATCGATCTCCTATCGTCATGATTGAATGAGTTGGCACATTCAATGTTCACCACCTACATGATGTTTCTGAAGCTATAAGGAACGAAGCATTTGACGGGTCAAATGCCTATATGAAAGTACTTGTGAAAAGGGGTTGTTGACACAACAGCTTTCCAATTGCGGTGTCAGATAGAGGTTGTGTTCACGCGAGATATACATAGAGAAGTTATGAAGATATTGCATTGTCACGACGACATGGAGAAGATGCTCCAACCACCAATGTCCCTTACCGATGAGAAGGAGACTACTGAAAACACTATTCAGTCGTTGCTGGAATCCAGGAGACACGTGTCACACGCTTTAAAGATGGTTCCTCAGAACCGATAAATTTTCAAATTCCAATCATGCACGGCATGATTCCCTAGCTTGTATTAATTGCTTTCTTTTGTTCGTGAAACTTTGTACTCTCTCCGATTCTAAATAAGTGACACACTTTCCTTTTTGAAATGATTCAAAATAAGTGTCACACTTTGAAAAGTTATCTTATTTGACAAAAAATAGTGGGACCCACACCAACTCACATCTACTTTAACAAAGTAAAATGACTCTTTTACCTTTACTTTTTACTTTTGAACATCATTAACCTCACTTTATTCAAAAGGTGTGAGACTCATGCCCCACCAACCATCCAATTAATATAATTTAATTATCATTATAATCTTTTGCCTAAAAATCATGAAACCTAAAGTGTGTCATTTATTTTGAATCGGAGGAAGTATTTCTTTTAATTGAAACTTTGTATTTCTTTTGTTTGAAACTTTGTATTTCTTTTGTATTAATATCTCTTTGTAATCAATTGAGCAATTGATTTCAAAAAGTATTGAGTCGTTCGTACGTTGTTTTTCATCAGAGAGTTGGGGGGTCTTTATTTCCAACCGAAGAGACTAATTTGGCAAAGAATTTCTTCACTAAATTATTTCATTTTAATTGCCAAGTTTAGTTTAATTAATTTTATTTGGTAGTCAATGTCAAACTTCATAAGAATAACTAGCTCCCATGATGCGCGGGTTAGGTTTAAAAAATAAAATGCATAACAATGAAAAAAAAGATGAATTTATATAGTAAAATATTATTAAAATAATAAAAAAAACGTTTAATTATACACAAATAAATGCTAAAAAAAATTCAAAGACGAAATAAAACTTATTTTTAACTTTCAACATTTTCTTACTCTTCACTCTTGACACAACGATATAATGTGTCATGTGAGAATACCGGTATTTGTAAAAATAAACCAACATGGGATAATGTTTGCCATTGGCTTCTATTAATAGTCATGGTAAAACATATTTTAACATGAAATAATCTACGGTTCAATTTGAAAGACATCTTGTTGTACGAAGGAATAATGATCATATACGAAATAGTGCAAATTTTACCAAATTTGCCTCCTGATATGATCTTACCTTCAATTATATTAATCCTCATTCGTAATTTGCATGATGTAACACCGCAAATTTAGAATCCATTTTTTTTTAAATATGGATGCGTAATAAATAAGTTACACATTAAAGTCTTTCATAAATATACGTAATCCATTACAATATTCATAATATATTAATTATCCCGAATGGTGCTACTAAGCAAAATGGCGCGACATAAACATATCGAGTACCGTCACACATTCTCGAACAAGCGCAACACCCAATCGAGAAGAGTCGTGTCACAGGTCAAAAAGATGGTTCCTCTTAACTTTTCAAATTCCAATCCTTCTTTATGTGTATGGTATGCATGATTCCCTTGTATTTGCTTTCTTTTGTTTGAAACTTTGTATTTGCTATCTGTTCTTTGGAACTTCGATTTAACTAGTCGTTGTTGAGTTGAAACTTGCATGGTAACTTTTGAGACTGTTTAAATACACTACTATGCAATGACTTTTATAGATCAGACGTGTAATTTGCATTTTGTTTAATCATCGCCTTGTTTATTGGATCTTTAAGGTATTTGTGTACTAATTTTGCCAAAGCAAATAATAGTTGATGCATGAAGATGTTGGGTTAATCGTTAACAACCTGGTCATGGGTCAAAATTATCAGAGCTCGGGTTCGATTGAAGGACGGTTTGAGAGTCGGTTTGAAAAAACGGTGTAGCCCGTCGCTACGGGGCGGAGATCGAGAAATGGGTTTTCAAAGCGGAAGGAAATCAAAGCGGGTGGCTTTTCGTGTTGCGGGGCAACAAACACTACAAGAAAAATCATATTTTGCGACCGGAGGCTTTTTTGCGGCGACATATTACTATTTGGCAGATGGCGTTATTAGGCGATCATAGGCGAACAATAATGTTAGAGTTTAGCAAGTACATCAAAGCTTGCATGGTAGAACAACATATGTGCAGTATCGACACATGTACGTAAGTTGTTTTATCTCTAAATTAGTGATTTGGGTAAGGGTTGACCCGTTAGTGGTGATTTGGGTAAGGGTTGACCCGTTAGTGGTGATTTAGGTAAGGGTTGACCCGTTAGTGGTTATTTGGGTAAGGTTGAACCTTTTGTGGTTATTTAGGTAAGGTTGAACCTTTAGTGGTTATATGTATTGATGTTGCATAAGTTGGTGGTATTGATGTTTGTAGTGCTGTTATTGCCCTCTTGAGTTCAAAGAGTTGCAAAAAGTAATTATCCAAGAAGCTAAAAATGTATTCAACTAAAAAAGTGGATGATTGTTATCATATAGTTTTGTACGCATTTCTTATGCATTCGTTGGTTATTGATAAAAACTTAATATTAAATAGGTGGTGCATCTAATGATGATATCATATGCATGCATGCTATAAATATGATTTTCGTCTGAGCGTAGCTCCATTGTTTAAGTTTATTACGATGATGAAAAATCACATTGAGGAGAAGAGGCGATGCCGGAGAGGGAAATGTCCATATTTTGTACGCCAATTACTATTTGCATATAATTTCTTAACGTTTTGCTATCTAATACTTCTGTTGACAAATGGCCCGCCACGAAGCGCGAGCCTAGATACTTCATTATACCATATGATGATAGAATAACTCTAAATCTTCACTTGAATTTTAATTATGGAGGTAATTTGTGCACTACCATAGTTTGTATGGTGTGTACATTTTTTTTCCTTCATAGTATAGCAACATGTGTGTACAAGTGGATGTGGAACCATTGCATTTGGGTTTTTTTTATTCCGAAACTTAATTGTAATTTTTTCATCAAATAAAACCGTTAGCTTGTAAATTTGTTTTATATTAATCTTTTATCTCAAGAATAAACGGCGTCATCTCAATGAAAATAGACCAATAAAAATATTAAACTAAAATAACTAATCATTTGCTACTTTGCTAGCATTTATACTCTCTCCGTCTCACAAAAAAAATTTCATTTTTTTTTTGACACAAGATTTTAGGAGATAATTAGTAGTGGGGTCTTTAGTAATACTTTTGATTAAAATATAAGGTTATATTGGAGAGATAAAATGTTTTAGTGATAGAATAATTAGTAATAATATTACTCCGTATTTTATTAAGTGAGCCCCCAAATTTGAGAAATAAGAATATTTTCGTAGATAAAATTTAAAGGAGAATTAAGAACTTTTTTGTGGGACGGAAGGAGTATTACATAAAACATTATATGAAGACGTTAAACAATGTAGAAAAAAGGTGTTGCTTGGCCACACATTAAAATGACAAATTCGAATATCTAATCAAAGTTTTATTAAAAAACACAACATAACAATAATGTTAGAACAAATCACAGTTTAACTTATTACTGATGCTGCAGTTAGTACTGATCATGGTTACTACTGATGAAGACTATGGTTACTACTGATGGGGCAGAAACACTTGATACTGATGAGTTAATACTGGTGAAGAGTATAACTAACTTACTACTGATCATGCACATATTGAAGAATACTACTGATCGTTAGTAGTTACTACTGACGTTGGTTTTGGACTTACTACTGATTATCAGAGTTACTACTGATCATCACATTTACTACTGATGATGCATATTTACTACTGGTGATTGCAGTTACTACTGATACGCGTATTTGGAAGCAAATCAAGTCCGAGATCTTCGTAGAGTTAGTTATAGAATGTTATTCAATGTATATCTTTTATAATTCAATGTAAATCAAATCCTAGAATAACTAGGGTAAATAGTTAGGCTTCAAGGACTGCTATAAGTAGTTCCTTACGAATTGTAAACGTACGTGTGTATTGTTAATCAATAATATACATTGAAGCTTTTTGTGAATCACTGTGTTCTTAACATTATTGTTCATTGTTCATTCAATATACAGTATTCTTTTGTTCTTAATATATTAATACAAGTGTTGATCCGCTGCAACTTCTTGTTATTAGTAGATCTGGGTTGGCAATAACTTGTTTTGGTTATTCGATCCTGACAAGTGATATCAGAGCTTATTGGTTCTAGATCTACGAATCTTAAGAACAACAAAAAGTTTTAATCTTTAAAACACACAGATTGTTAATCATGACTGATAACAATGAAAGTACTCAAGCAAATAAAATCCCTATACTCACTCCCAATAACTTTGGAATGTGGAAGAATCGTATTAAGCAATACATGCTTATTACTGATTATTCCATGTGGGAAGTTGTTGTTGAAGGAAACAAAACCGTTCACAATCAAGCAACAAGCTCTGCAACTGAAGCAGACAAACTCAAGTGTGAAAAGGAGAAGAAAGACAGAGGAGTTGAACTCAAAGCTCTAAGCACTCTTCTACTGGCCGTTCCTAATGATTATCAACATCTCTTTGTTGAATATGATGATGCAAAGATGTTGTGACAGGCACTGGAAAAGAGATTTGTTGGCACCAAAAGCACCAAAAGAAACATGAAGTCTGTACTAAAACAGGACTTTGAAAATTTCAAAGGCCAAAAGAATGAATCCATATCTCAAATCTTTGATAGGTTCAACAAACTCATTGGTGAATTGAATCAAGTTGGTGTGAAACCAGACAATGATGATGTCAATAGAAAGTTTCTCAGATCTCTTGGAGAAGAATGGTCTATGTACACAGTCATATATAGACAAGGTGATGCTTTGGAAGAAAAGGAGCTGGATGAACTGTACAATGAGCTTAGGGTGTTTGAATCTGAGGTAAGCTCTAAAACTCCGAATTTATCTTCAAACAATGCTGCTTTTGTGTCTAGTACAGGAACAGGTCAGGAAACTGCAAAGGCTGCAGATTGTGAAGATGCTGCAAGAGAATCCTTCTTCACTAGTCATGTGCATACTGCACTAATTAGTGATGATTTGGAACAATTGAATCCTGATGATCTTGAAGAGATGGATCTTAAGTGGCAGATGGCTATGCTGAGTCTAAGAACCAAAAGGTTCTTGAAGAGGACTGGTAGAACAAACCTTAACTACAACAAAGGTGACAAAGCTGGATTTGACAAGACTAAAGTCAAATGTTACAACTGTAACAACCTTGGGCACTTTGCTAAAGAATGTCCTCAGCCAGACAAAAGATCAAACTCAACTGCTCTTGTTTCACAACAAGGACAAGGTTATGATTGGAGCTTTCAAGCAGAGGAACATGCACAGAATCAAGCTCTCATGGCTTTCACTGATTCTCCTACTAAGGTACATTCTAAATCTTGCACTCCTGAATGCATTAAAGCATATAAAGATTTAGAAAAACTTAATAAAGAAACACTTTAAGAGATGATTCTAAATAGAAATAGAAGAATTGAATATAATGGTTGTATAGCTGATCTTGAAAATCAAATTAAAATTTATAAAATAACTGATCAAAAGATAAAAGAAGAATTGCTACAAACCACTTATGAAAAAGAACATCTTGAATTAAAATTAAAAGAAACTTTGATCAAACTAGAAGAATATCAAATGGAATTAGAACAAAACAAATTAACCATTAAAAAGTTTGAAAGAAGTTCTCAAATTGTCAATGAATTAACAAGTAATCAAACCACTGAAAAAGTTGTTCATGGAGTGGGATATCATGCTGTTCCACCTCCAATTAATTTTATCCCTCCTCTTAAATCAAGCACAGGAAGAATTTTAGATGATTTAAAAATGACAAATAACTGTGAAACTAGTAATGAAACATCTGAATCAAATGATACATCTGATGATGATCAAACTACAGACTCAATTGATACAAGTTTTCACACAGCACAAAGTCAAAATGACTCTCCTAAATATGATGCAGAAAATATACCAAAAATTTTAAGAAGGGGAAATGAAAAGAAATAAAAATCAACTCTTAGATCAAAGAAAACCTGAAGGTGCTAAGGATAAGAAATTAAGATGTGTTATTTGCAACAAAGTAAACCATTTAGCAAAGGATTGTCACTTCAATCCAATTAACTGCAAAGAGTTCAAAGAATTTAAAAATTCTAAAGCAAAAGCAAAAACACAAAGGTTAAAAGACACTACTGATCCATCAGTAGTAAATAAAACAAAATCTCAAAAATCTGAAACACCAAAATTTGGAAGAAATGCACCAAGATTTGTGCAAAATAAAAGAGTTGGAAGCCCAAAGAACAGCAATTATTTCAAAAATAATGGAAAAACAAATCAAAAGAAACAATATCTTAATTTTTCCAACACCAGTAAAAACTTTTACAGGTTTACTACTTATCCTAACCCTAATTACAATGCTGTTGGATACCAGTACCAAAACACTACTGGTAAAAACCCTAATTTTAAAAATACTACTGCTGCCAAACCAAATGTTAAAAACACTACTGGTTATCCTAAACATGGTAATTACCCAAATACTACTGGTCCATCAGTAGTAAAGTATTCAAAAGCTAAATATAATGGGTATAGACCAAGGTCGGTAGTAAACTCAGACACCAGTAACAAATCTAAAAGGTCAGTAGTAAAACAAAACACCAGTACTAAACAGGTATGGGTACCAAAAATGTTTAAAATTAAATCCTCTAAATCTTACTTCTCAAAGGATGAACCCAAGACATATAAAGCTTGGGTTCCCAAACGTAACTAATCTTTTACTTACTTGTGCAGAGCATTCAGATCCCTGAAGAAGGTAGAACATGGCACATTGATAGTGGATGCTCAAGGCACATGACTGGAAATCTGCAAATTCTTAAGGATTTCAAGTCACTTGATGAAGGGTATGTGGCCTTTGGTGAGAACCCAAAGGGAGGTAAGATTACAGGCAAAGGTACAGTTACTAATGGTAAAATTACTTTTGATGATGTATTTTATGTAGTTGAGCTAAAATACAATCTTGTCAGTGTGTCTCAAGTATGTGATAAAAAGAACAAGATTCTTTTCACAGATATTGAGTGCATCATTATTTCTCCTGACTTTGTTTTAGATGAAAAATATGTAGTTTTGCGAACTCCAAGGAGAAACAATGTGTATTGCCTGGATATAGGGGGAGAACTCATTTCTTCAAATGAGGTCAACTGTTTTATATCCAAGGCAAACACTACTGAATCAGAACTATGGCATAGAAGGATGTGTCACACAAACTTTAAAAATATGAACAATTTAGTAAGAAAGAACTTGGTAATTGGATTACCACAAAAACAGTTTATGTGTGATCATCACTGTGTTGCATGCCTAAAAGGTAAACAACATAAGTCTTCTCATAAGTCCAAAATTGTAAATTCTATTTCTGTTCCTTTACAACTCTTACATATGGACCTTTTTGGACCTACAAATGTAATGAGCATTGGAAAGAAACAATATTGTCTTGTTATTACTGATGACTTTTCCAGATATACATGGGTTTTCTTTCTCAGGACAAAAGATGAAACAAGTGAACTCATCAAGAACTTAATTGTTAAACTGGAGAACACATCTGATCAAAAAGTTAAAGCCATAAGATGTGATAATGGCACAGAATTTAAAAATGTTAACCTAATTAACTTTTGTGATTTTAAAGGTATTGACAGGCAATACAGCTCACCTAGAACTCCTCAACAAAATGGTGTAGCTGAAAGAAGAAATAGAACCATCATTGAAGCAGCAAGATCAATGTTAGCAGACTCAAAATTACCAATTACTTTTTGGGCTGAAGCTGTTAATACTGCATGTTATGTACAAAACAGAGTATTAATAGTTAAGCCACATCATAAAACACCATATGAACTTTTTAACAAAAGAAAATCTTCCATAAGTTTCTTAAAATCATTTGGTTGTCCTTGTACTATTTTGATTACAAGAGAACAAATTGGTAAGTTTGACTGCAAAGCTGATGATGGAATCTTTGTGGGATACTCTACTCAAAGCAAATCATACAGAGTGTTCAACAAAAGATTAAGGATTATTGAAGAAAGCATCAATGTATCCTTTAATGAGAATATACTTAATGAACAAGGAAATGGTCCAGATTGGCTATTCAACATAGACAATCTAACCAGATCCTTTAACACTAACTTGGATATAAATGCAGGTGATTCAAATTGTCATACTCAAAAGGAAGGAGCATCATCTTTCAATTCTGGTCAAGAAGAGATGAGATACATAGTAGTTGATACTGTTCCCACAGTTAATACTGAGGACAGTAATAACTCAAATTCTGGAAGCAGTAGTGAATCAGACAATGAGGACAGTAGTAATTCAAATACTACTGGTCCCAGTAATAACTTAAATACTACTGATCCCAGTAGTAACTCTGAACCAGCAAATGATGATGAACCAAACATCAATGACAATGAAGAACCTCAAGAGGAACAAATCCCTGAGAAAAATGAGTCCAATCTTGAAAATCAACTAGTGGTTGATAGAGTTACAAACTCAAGGACTCAAAAGAACCATCCTTTAGACAATGTTCTAAGTGATGTTAACTCACAACTACAAACAAGAAGCAAATTAAATAAAAGTCTAACTGCAAACATGTGTAACATAAGTTTAATTGCTAATGAATGTATGTTTGAATGTTTTCTGTCTCAGGATGAACCAAAGAAGATTCAACAAGCAATGAAGGATTCAAAATGGATTGAGGCTATGCAAGAAGAACTCCTTCAATTCAAATTACAAGATGTTTGGACACTTGTACCTTTACCCAAAGGAAAAAGAGCCATTGGAACAAGATGGATCTTTAGAAACAAGAAAGATGAAAGAGGTATAGTGATCAAAAACAAAGCCAGACTTGTAGCCCAAGGATACACTCAAGAAGAAGGAATAGACTATGATGAAGTATATGCTCCTATTGCTAGAATTGAAGCAATAAGAATATTCATAGCATATGCTTCATACAATAAGTTTAAAGTCTATCAAATGGATGTGAAGAGTGCATTCCTGTATGGGAAAATTGAAGAAGAAGTATATGTGTGTCAACCTCCAGATTTTGAAGATCCAGAAAATGGTGACTTTGTATTCAAACTAGACAAATCTTTGTATGGCCTACATCAGGCACCAAGAGCATGGTATGATACATTATCATCATACTTGTTGAAGAATGATTTTAAAAGAGGAGCTATTGACAAGACTCTGTTCACAAGAAAGGTCAAAAATGATATACTAATAGTTCAAATCTATGTAGATGATATTATTTTTGGATCAACAAATGATTTATTGTGTAAAGAGTTTGAGGATCTCATGCAAACCAAATTCAAGATGGGCTCCATGGGTCCAATGAACTTCTTCCTTGGACTCCAAGTGAATCAAAGATCAGATGGTATTTTGATAAACCAATCAAAATATGTCAAAGATATCTTGGAGAAGTTTGCTATGAAAGATTGCAAGAGTGCAAGTACACCAATGGAAACACACAAACACCTACATCCTGATGCTGAGGGGGAGGATGTAGATGAACACTTATATAGATCAATGATAGGCTCTTTGATGTACTTAACTGCATCAAGACCTGACATTATGTACAGTGTTTGTGTGTGTGCAAGATATCAAGCAAGACCTAAAGAACTACACTTGCAGGCTGTCAAAAGAATATTCAGATACTTGAAAGGCAAACCATCACTTGGTCTATGGTATCCACATGACTCACCATTTGAACTCATAGCCTACACAGATAGTGACTATGGAGGTGAATGTCAAGATAGAAAGTCCACTGCTGGTGAATATCAATTCTTTGGATCAAGACTGGTGTCATGGCAATGTAAGAAACAAACAAATGTATCCACATCAACTGCTGAAGCAGAGTATGTAGCTGCATCTGCTTGTTGTGCTCAAGTACTTTGGATTCAAAACCAGCTTCTAGACTTTGGTATCTCTATTCTTAAAACTCCTATTTTTATTGATAATCAAAGTGCTATTAGTATTGTGAACAATCCAGTAAAACACTCTAAAACTAAACACATTGAAATAAGATTTCATTTTATAAGAGATTGCAATGAAAAGAAGTTAATCAAAGTAGTTAAAATTCATACTGACAATCAATTAGCAGATCTTTTTACAAAAGCATTTGATGTAGGAAGATTCAGCTTCTTAGTTAGCAGTATTGGAATGATTTTAATAAATTAATTTCACAATCAAAATCATGTGTAAAGTTTCTCTGTTGTAAAAAGTTATCTATTTTAATAAGTCTTTTACTACTGGTAGGTCAGTATGGTGTGTATTGAGTATGCACAAAATACTACTGATAAACGATTGTACTCACATATACTACTGGTATCTAAAATGGTGGTTACTACTGCTATGGTTGGTAAATTAGGTCAGTATTAAAATTTTATTAGTTACTAATGATGTCTACAGTTACTACTGATGTCAAAATCCTTAGTTACTACTGATGTTCATAGATACTACTGACGTTTTCTACTGGTAACTAATTTACTACTGGTCCTTAAATTATCAAAGTTACCAAACTAACCCCCATGAAAATAACCGTTGTGTTATGATTCGAAGGGCAATTTAGTCTTTTTGCAGATCAAATCGTAAGATATAAATAGCTGAAGTCGATTAGTTTAGCATTATCTTCACATCGATTCGCTAAATTCTCTCAATAAACCCTAAATCGCGATCATAAACCCTGCACCAGTAACAACATTCATATTTTTTTCTCTCAAATCAAACGATCAAACACAAACATCGACGACAATGGCAACTCTACAATCTCTTGATGTTAACACAAATCTTAAATACTCAGAGTTTCGCAACATGTGTGCGTATCTAAAGAATCCAGACGGAACAAAAGACTTTCGTCCAATCGTCATGTTCTTGAAACAGTCTTATATAAAATTTGCACTCACTGTAAACCCTAAAGCTTATCAACAATACTTGGTTGATTTCTGGACCAATGCTGAAAGAACCGAAGGTGCAATTGTGCCTATGATAAAATCAACTGTGGATGGAAAGACTATCACCATAACTGAACAATCCATCAGACACCATCTACAACTGCACGACGATGAAGGTATGTTTTCTCTTCCTAAGGAATACATTGTTGAAATTTTAAACAAAATGGGATATGAGAGAAGACTTGACATTGTCACTTTCCAAAAAGGTCTTCTCTCCCCACAATGGAAATTTCTTGTACATACTATTCAACACTGTATTTCTCCTAAAAGAAGTACATGGAATGAGTTTAATAAAGCAATAGCATCTGGTGTTATTTGTTTAAGCACATACCAAGTCTTTAATTTTTCAAATATGATTTTTGAAGGAATGTTGGGAAATCTTTCTACTTCAAAATTTTTAATGTATCCCAGATTTCTTCAACATTTAATAAATTGTGAATTGCAAAACTTTTCAACTCCCAAAAATATTTTTACAACACCTGAGTTGAACAAGAAAGTTTTCTCCAATATGAGAAAACAATTTAAATTTTCGGGCAAGAAAACCCCTCTGTTTCCTAACATGATCAAAGATCAACCAAATATTGGAGAAGGTTCAATCAAAGATACAACCCCAATTGAACCTCAACCCACTCCTTCACCCCCAAATGCAGCCCAAACACAACCCCAAACAGTCACTCAATCATCCACCTAATTAGATGTCCTGAATGTGTCCCAGGACTATGAATTAAATCTGCAGAGTGCTACTCTTCACTCTGTAGAAGACCAGCCTTTAGCCAAATCATTCCAGAAAAACTATAAAAGGAAGAAATCTTCCTTAAAGGACACCAGGGGACCCATTGAGTCAAACCCCAGGCTCCAAGAGTTGTCCTCCAAGGAGGAGAGAGGGCATGAGGAAAGGGCTCTCACTACTGATTCCCCAGAGGTGGGTGCACAGGACAGTGAGAACATTAATAGGACCCAGACCTCGGCAACTTTTCGTGATGACTCTTTTGAGGAAGCACTAAGAGGACCCCGGTGCCAAGAAACCAAAAGGGGGGGACTACTGCTTCTTCTAGGAAGAAGAGAGTGTCCAAACAACTCATTTCATCACCAAGAAGTGATGAGGGTAGAACTGAAACTGTTGATTTGACGGAAAGGATGGAAAACCTTAAAGCCAATATACCTGTTAGTGAGCCCGATGATCTTGCTAGAAGGAGTGAGGGCAGTATTGAACAAACACAATTGACGGATAGGTTGGAATACCTTGAATCCACTGTACATGATTGTCTTACATATCTCACTAATCAAGGAAAAACCATGACCTATATGAAGAAGCACATTAACACAATCAACAAAAGAATGAAATTATATGTGCACAGGCTTCATCAACAAACAAAAATTATAAGGAGACTGAAAAAGAAGGTTGATAATAGTGAAGCTCCACCAGTTGAGCTCACTAAGGGGGAGAAGGACAACATACAAAGCATGATAGATGAATCTATTGCAGCAGCAGCAACTTCTCTCCTCAATCTTAAAGAAACAAAGGTTGATGAAGGCCAGATCAATGATGAAAGCCTAGAAAAGATGGACATTACTGATGAGGCTACTACTACTGCTCCTATGGAAGAACAAGCTCAAAAAGAAGCATCAGTAGTAACTCCTACTACTACTGATGTCATAGAAGTAGTAAATCAAGAACAGGCAGCAAACACTACTGATGCCCTATCAGTAGTAATTCCTGAAGACATACCAGTAGTAACTACCTTGGCTACTACTGATGATATTATTGAACTGCCACCACTACTAGAGCCTGCAGTAATAATTCCACCATCACCAGCAACACAGTCAACACAATTGGTGGTGAAAGACATTGATGATGACATCAACTGGTTAGAAGTTGATGAATGCACTTTACCTCCACATCCCAAAATAATTCCCATGTCACAAATACATACCTATGGTCACAAATTTAGAATTGAAGCTGTACCAGATAAAAAGAGTGATAATTACATAGGAAAGGGAAAGGAAATTGCTGATGAAGACCAACCTAACAGAGCTCAAGGTCATGAAATGGTCAACAAAATCAATTATGCTAAATCAGCCAAGCAGGATAGGTGGAAAGTAAAAAGGGCAAATTATTTGAAGAAGGTTGAAGCCTCTCTAGACATTGAGAACAGAAAATTAGCAGAAAGGGCTTAGAATATTAAGACAACCCTTCACAGAAATAAAATTGGCAGATATAGCTGATATATCAAAACTGCCACAATTTCAACACAAGGTCAAAACCAAACAAGTTGCAGAAATCAGAAAAGAATTACAACAAAGAGAACTACAAAGAATAAGGCAACTTGAATCTGAAACAATAGAACTTCTTGAAGCACAAGTACAAGAATGCAAAGAGCAGAAGGCTGATATGCCAAAACAATTTGCAGACAATAAGAAAGAAATGGTCACATTCTTGAAGTCAAGAGGTCACAACACAAAGGCCTTTGGAAGAATGAACTTGATCAATTTAATAGAGAAGTACTGTGTGGAGAAGAAGAAGGACCTTCTTGAACAAAAGTTGAAAGAGAAGGACACCACAAAGCTTGAACAGATAAACCTCAAAGAAATGAAAGAAAGAAAAACTATAACAGGTGAAACATCTGGTGAACTCTCTTTAACTACAAGAAAAAGGAAAGCTGATCAATCTGAACTAGAACAACCAAAGAAGAAACTACAAATAGTTCAAGTTCATGATCTTCCTATTGCTCCCCTAGAAAGCAATCCAATCATCAACTGGAGATGTATAGATGATGTGATTGAGATTGTTAGAGAAGATAAGGTCACTCAAAGATTTAGAGCTTGGAAACCTTTAGTCATGTCCCTAACCAGAAGTGACATAATCAAGATGTTGATTATTGGTAAACCAAGAATGACCAAGAAGACCTGGAAGAATTCAGCTGCAGGTTACATTACAGAAATGATTAATGCTGCTTTCTATCCAGATGAATATTCAGAGAAGTTTACAAATCCAGAGAATATTCAAGCCTGGAATGTGCTACCAACAGTCAACATGTACTTCTTTGAATATACAAGTAAGAAGTGTGATTTATTCCTATATGAAAAAGAGTATCCTCACTCTGAGAAAAATCTTTATCAACTTTGGTGCATAACTTTATTAAACCTAATGATGTTGTGATGTTCCAAAACAAGTTGAATGAATTTGTGAAAAAGATCAGCAAATATATTATTGCACAAAGGAATAAAAGAAACCAACAGACTTTAGAAGGTGATTAAAGAAGAGCAAAATTGTTGGAAGAAAAAGAAAAGAAGAAGAAGATGTGAAAAAGAAACTTGATTGATTGAAAGAGAATCAATAAGTTTAGGGGGAGATTGTTAGAACAAATCACAGTTCAACTTATTACTGATGCTGCAGTTAGTACTGATCATGGTTACTACTGATGAAGACTATGGTTACTACTGATGGGGCAGAAACACTTGATACTGATGAGTTGATACTGGTGAAGAGTATAACTAACTTACTACTGATCATGCACATATTGAAGAATACTATTGATCGTTAGTAGTTACTACTGACGTTGGTTTTGGACTTACTACTGATTATCAGAGTTACTACTGATCATCACATTTACTACTGATGATGCATATTTACTACTGGTGATTGCAGTTACTACTGATACGCGTATTTGGAAGCAAATCAAGTCCGAGATCTTCGTAGAGTTAGTTATAGAATGTTATTCAATGTATATCTTTTATAATTCGATGTAAATCAAATCCTAGAATAACTAGGGTAAATAGTTAGGCTTCAAGGACTGCTATAAGTAGTTCCTTACGAATTGTAAACGTACGTGTGTATTGTTAATCAATAATATACATTGAAGCTTTTTGTGAATCACTGTGTTCTTAACATTATTGTTTATTGTTCATTCAATATACAATATTCTTTTGTTCTTAATATATTAATACAAGTGTTGATCCGCTGCAACTTCTTGTTATTAGTAGATCTGAGTTGGCAATAACTTATTTTGGTTATTCGATCCTGACAAATAATAATTAAATATTATCAAATCACGTGCAAGTATGGTATCATTCCACACAAAACTATTCCAGCGGGTATATATCTCACAACCCAAGAAATTTGAAACAGAAAGTCAAACTCCCTATTCCTTTTTACCAACACTTCACGCCAACATCTTTCCCCCCTGCCAACCTCTTTCATTTCCTCATGTATACTTAGCTACTTTTCCTTCCTTTCACATAAAACTATGCTGTCTTCATTTCTTTAAATGTCCCAATATCCAAACAATTAACTCATAACATATATCTTCCTTTTAGGGCTGGTAAAAATTAACCCGACCTGTCAACCCGACCCATTTAGAACCCGAAATTAGCGGGTTGGGTTATAACTTTCAACCCGTGGGTCGTAAACGGGTCAACCCGTTTACAACCCGTCATAAAACTAGTCGGGTTGGGTTCAAATTTCTAACCCATTTATGACCCGTCAACCCGTTTAAATATTATATATATCTTAAATGCATAATATAATAAAATATATTACTATTTATTTATTTATTTTAAATATATAATATAATATATATTATTATTTAAAATCTGACATACACATAATATGAGTCACGTATTTATCTTCTTGGAAAAATGAACAGTCTAAATAGCCTAAATCTCTTATAAGATATTTATGTTATAGAACTATTTTAATATTTAATATTTTTAAAGAATAACTTTTCACTGAACAATAGGCTTAAAAGAAATTTTGTTTGTAAATTACAACTAATCAACTTATTTTGGATTTTAATCTTAAACGATGTGTATTTTTTTTTTTATTTTATAAATTGATGTTTTATTGGGTCAACCCGTTTATGACCCAACCCGTTTAATAAATAGGTTGGGTTGAAGATCTCAACCCGTTTAGATAAAAAGGTTGGGTTGGGTTGTAATTTTCAACCCGCGAACCCGAACGGGTCAACCCGTTAATGACCCAACCCGCATTATTGCCACCCCTACTTCCTTTCTCTTGTTTGACTAAAGAGTCAAATAAAAATTATCCACTTTTCTTTCCATGTTGCACCTGCAAGGTTCTCCTCATTTCCCTAAATTTTCACCCTTTCATGTTCCATTCCTACTTTCAACATCTTTCCTGCAACCTGAGATGATTTCTATACCAAATTTGTCTACACTCTCTTTCAATAAGGATTCTAACTCTTATATTTCCTCCTCACCTTTTAACAATCCAGGAAACAAACACTCAATTCTCTCTTTCCAACCCAATGTTTGAAATCCGGTTTTGAGTTCTATACATACATAAACAAACTAAAAACCTCATAACTTTTGATCTAAAGCTCCAAATTTGGTGATTCAAGTTGCCAAATCACTCCCTTAGTATTTCCTTTTATAGTCTATACTAATGTAAACAATTCCGGCGGGCTTTGAAGCTAGTATGTTTATATAGTAGTTTGACATATTTAAATAATCGATCACTCCCTTAGTATTTCCTTTATAGTCTATAATAATGTAAACCATCTAATCCAAGTTAAATTCATGTTTGTGTTAATTCAGGCAACAATGGTAAAAAAGCGCAAGATTTCCGTACAAGTAAACAACTAGACCACGACATCTGATGATGGTGCAATGACACCTTTTGTCGACGATCAAAAACCAAATTTCCCACCTCTTGTTTCATCTTTTAATGACAAGAATACAAGATACGTCCCATACCAAAACCGGGGAGATGTTTTTCTTCCCGCTATCAAGTCTGGATCTCTAATGCATTGAATTTGTAGTAAAATATGGGTAAAAATTGACACACTAATTTCACTCTAATCAATGAAACTAGAATAAAATTAAAACCCTCTCCCGAATCCAAGTGATATAATCAATATTAGTTATAAGCGGAATAAGATTACCCTATCAATATGCAATCAACGACACAACGAAATATATAATGCAGTAAATATAAAGAGACACAGAGATTTACGTGGAAACCCAAAACGGGAAAAAACCACGGGCGGAGGAAGCCGAGAATCAATCCACTATAATGATGTAGTGTTTACAAAATAAGACTTACAGAGTGAATAAATGGTAAAAGAATCAATCAGGGTTAAAAACCCTAATTCGTACGTTCGTAACGCAGCTGTTCGTAAGAACGAAGCTGTCGAAGTCGTGTACGTAGCCGCCAAGAAAGTGAATTGTGTGAATAAGTCTAAAACGCCACATGATGTAAACTTATAGGAATTAATTAAGTTTCCTAGGTTTGGCAAGTTTAGTTCTTGAAGAATAGAACTCATTTAATTTGGAGTCAAATACTCTTCAGAATTCGACTTCCAAATACTGTTACTGTTCGTATCTCCATCCCTTAACACTATATTTAATGTTAGTGAATAGCGTAATCGCTAACATTATATATAATGTTGTAACCTTATGTTCGTTTGTTCATCCTAATTTAGGTTTAAGCGCTACCAGTAAAAGCACATGTTCTGTAATTTGAAATTCTATTCTCACATCTCAATGATAATGGCAAATACATTATATTGATATAAAAATATTAGAAAATTATAAAATAAAGGCATTTCACCACACCCATAACTGGGATGAGAATGGCCCTTTAAGTAACATTGTTTCTAAAAGAAGTATTTATGAATGCAGATTTAGAGATGATGTTAGTGTTGATAGTATGATTGAAAATGGTGTTTGGAAATGGCCAGATGATTGGCTTCAGTGTTACCCAAGGCTGAGTAATGTAAAAGTGCCTATGTTGAGAAATAATTGTAAGGATGTGATACAATGGAGATCAAGAAATGGGAGTTTGGTTGATTTTACTGTGAAAGGGGATTGGGATTTATTAAGTAATAATAATCTTACCTATCCTTTATGTAAACAAGGAAATGATTCTCACAAACATTTGTTCTTCAATTGTCCAAAAATATTTGGGATAATATGAAGGGGTTGATTAAAGTTGACAATTTGAGTGATGATTTGGACGATATAGTGACTGCTCTTGCTGCTAGAAGCTCTTCCCTAGTTAATCTTTTTTTCAAAAAAAAAAAAAAATGATAAATTCAAAGAAAAGACATTATATCATGCGTAACTATAATATCATTTCAACCGAAACAACAACATAGTCCTCCTCTGTTAAAACAATGTTCATCTGGTTTACAAATTCCAATAGCTGCACTCCTCTTTCCCTTCTCACATAATGTATGACAATCTAGATCTTTGCAACATTTTTTTGTACAAAAATTTGCTGGTATTTTTCGGTTTTCTGTAAATTTCAATATAATTAAATAATAATTATTACATAATATGTGAAAAACTGGAGCAATACGATGTAACTACTTACCTATGCGAGTCGCATGGGTTAAAACAGAAGAAACAATCATCAATATTACAAGAAGAGAAACGAACTTATAAGATGCCATAATGTTCTATTATTTGAGCTTTTTAAATCAAATGATGTTTGTTATCTTCTAAAGTACACCTAAGGATTTATATAGGACTCATGAAGCATAAAAAATGATTGAGAAATTAAATGGTAATAAATATTGATTCGATTCACACTCATGGCATTCAATATAATCAATGACACAAAGTTTCTTTTTTATTCACGCTGCACCATGAATAACTACCGGTCAATATTCGCCAATAGTTATAAGTCTTATAAGGATAAAAGAGGTGATAGTTATTCAAAATAGCAAATCATGTCGCTCCTTAGAGCTAGGGGTGTTCAAAACCGGGTATCCGGAAATATTTCGGGTACCCAAAAATCCGGGTAGTAGATTTCGGATACCCAAAATTCAGATACCCGAATACCCGAAAATTTAACAAAAATGGAACCTCAAACTAAATGAAACAAGAATCAAGAAATAACGCAGATGTATAACTTCTTGGATACCTAATCAATAGACAGGCTTAAAAATTTTGAAAAACCAATTATATAAATTTAGCATATATGAACATTTTTTTTCAATTTCATAGAATTATTTTGTGTACGAAATATATTTCATATATTCAAAGTTACTTTGTGTACGAAATATATTTCATATATTTTGTGTGGAACGGCGTCTGAGAGAGTGAGACGAGACGAGTTCACGTAATTGAGTTTTACAATGTTAAGAGTTTTCGGCTTTTAGACTCACAGTTAATCAATTATAAAGGAGCCCAACTTTCACTGATGGACTTAGAAAGCCTTAATCTATTATTATATTGTATATAAAGTTAAATATAAAAAAACATTTGAATTATTTATCCGAATACCGGGTACCCGATTACCCGAATTTTCAGAAAATCACTAACCGTATCCGATACCCGAATAACTCTCGCTCATAAAATACCCCTCATAAAAAGAGAATAATATTTATCATTGGATTTATTTTCATATAGCAATAATATAACACTAATGCAACTTTGTATTAAAAAGTCGCTATATATTTACTAAAAGTTTTGATTTTGTTCTTTATGTCTCAAAGAATACACATATAATCCCTAATACCAAATATTGTCACATTTTGATTCCTGGTACTAATTCCCTTAAATACTTCCGTTAATGATTGTTTAAAGGAAGGTAAAATTATATTTTTATGTTATTTTTCTTATTAATTACTAGTCTATATCTTATAATAAATCACTGGTGTCTTACACAAATTTTCATAATCTTTTACTTCTTTAAATCACTACCATTTGAAAAAAAATTCATATGCAAAATAAATATTTTCATATATTTTCTTAGAACGTGAACTATAGAGGTGTTTACAATTAGCAAAAGAATTCCGTTAAACCTACAATCTCTCAGAAAGCTCTAAAAATATGTCCTATTTTTGCAAACAACAAAGGCCGCTCAGTAATAGAGGAAACGTTAATTAAAGATGTCAATCACGACCCATTTATATGGAAATGGGTCGATTAGGATTGGTTTTGTTGATAATGGGTCAAATGAAGAAAGATTGGATAAAAGTTTAAGTGGTCAAAATTCGTCCAACATGTGTCAAATACTTAAAGTGTAGTAAATTGTTTTAGTTAAAAGAAATGTACATACTTTTAAGTAACATGGTTTATGTAAATACATGAAATAAAGAGATAAAAGTATAAACAATGTTACATTATCACCTCCAGATTCAACCTAAAACGGCTTAGGTTCTTACATACTAAAAAAAATTAGGGAATTTATTTCTACACCACAACTTTTACTTCTTATATCATACTGTACAAATTTTATAGCCAACTGTACATGTATATCAAGCATAAGTTGTAGTAGATGCATTAAAAGTTGTGGTGTAAAAATCACCTCCTAAAAAATTAACCGTATGTACAGTAGCTGACATAGAAACCGGGAGTGCACCACATACTATGAGGAACACGTACCATAGGATTATCCAGCCCCCAAAAATGAAAACATAGCTGGTGCCATTTGGCAGTTGACTACCCATACAACACACGTGTACATCAAGAAACGTTGACCGTTTAAATTTGTAACGATAGAATTAAGTTACTCACCCTGGCAATTACATTTTTCCCCTGATTTTGTTGCTGCTATAATTTCTAGTGATTCTAAGGTTATTACTTATTACTATTTGTTTCATTCCGTGAATAAGCATAAAAAATAGTTTTATGTAGGGGTGAGCATAAAAACCGAAAAACCGAAACCAAACCGTTAAAACCGACAAAACCAAACCGATAAAACCGAAACCATTTCAAAACCGATGGTTTGGTTTTAGATTTTGAAAAAACCGATGGATTCGGTTTTAACCAATAATCGCCCCCATTAAGAAACCACCCCGCTAATATTTAATATATTATATGTATTTTTTTAATTTTATATTTATTAAATAGAAGTCAACCTATTTAAGTATTTGAAAGTCCATCTACTATGGTTCATTAATGCTTATATCGTTATTATATGCTACAAAATACGTTTATAATTTGAATTTTGGGCTGAAAATGGTATTCAAAGTTGAAATATATTATTAGACATTAAACTTAATGATGTGAGTTAGATATTATTACTAAAAATTGTATGTAATTTTGAAAATATAAAGATTAGTGCATGAAATTATGTATCTATGTATAAGACGAGGTGGATTCATTTTTAAAACCGAAACCGAACCGTTAAAGGCTAAAAACCGTTAAAACCGAAACCGTTAGAAACCGAAACCATTGGGTTTGAAAAATCCTAAAACCGTAATTAGCGGGTTCGATTCGGTTCGGTTTGAGCCTAAAACTCGCCCCATGCACACCCCTACTTTTATGCAATCGGAAGTTCGATAATTATGTTATATTATAAGTATTAAACAAAAAGCATTTTGAAGATCAAGAAAGCGTTAAATCAAAATCAAAATTTAAATTTGAAAATTAGGAAGTTTGACTCCCTAAAGTCAACAAAACCTTACGTTATATAAATGGGTTTTCCCATTTTATCACCGATTAAAAACCCATAAAATGATTCCAGCTTGAGCAAGTTGTCAATGGTCTCTAGGACCTACAAAATAAAAACAATTTTGACCCATTTAATTTATGAATAGGCCGATTTGAGTTAAGCTTATCTCCAACGGAACCAATTAGCTAATTTTCAACTCATTCAACACAATAACTATTTATATAAACTTTTATATAATGGTCTAAAAAATGTTTGAAGGTCAACCCAACCAGCATTAAAAACACCCGTTTTGACCCATAACCCAAAACACAGAAAAAACTAAAATTAAATTGAAGATACTTTGCAGCCTAAGCTATCCTAAACAAATTCAGATTCGTAGGTAGGACTAAATTATTAATCATAATTGAATTTAATAATAATCATAACTGAATTTTATAAAAAAAAATCGATCTCTAGGGACAGCGTTTAAACATCACGAACTCAAACAGAATCAATAAAAACTAACATTCATAAAAAACCTAGAAATTGGAAATAGATACATACATCGAGCAGCAATATGCATCGATCGAAACTTTGATACATATGTATGTCACAAATAGCATCACATAGAGGAATAACAGAGCTCCAAACTAAAATCACAAATGAAATGTACGACAAAATTTATCAAATTAACCTTACATTTTACTAATTACCGATATATGTTGTGATGATTTTCAAAATTCATGAAACGCCGATGGCGAATTGAAAACCCAAATTGGATTTTGGAATGTCAATTTAGCATAAGGATATGACTTATAAACACTATATGCTGACGTATTAGTAACCAAAATTTGAGTAGTAAACACTTTCAAAACTAATAGGTTGTACATTTATTAGGATCAGATCACATATTATAAACACTTTGATTAGTAACAGGATGTATTGAAAACCCAAATTCGAGTTACAAAGTCAATTTTCTCACTCTAATATAGCATCAGCATCTACTTACAGCACTTCGAAAAACAGATTTTGATCATAGATAAATAATTGTTTTAAATTGTAAAAAGGGAATCGAATCTACCATTACCAAGTAGGCCATTTGGGCTATAAGCCCTTTGATTTTTGAGTTAGCATCAGCATCTACTTACAGAGAACCAAAAGAAAGCGAAGAATTCACTCCGATGTTAAGTTTTCGAATAGAAAATGAAAATCAGAAGAGAATCAGCAGACAGACAGTTAGAGGAAAATTTGAGGAGATGTCTTTCTTCCGGCTATCTCCGATGTATTGAATTCGACTTCCGGTTACTGTTACCGGTCATATCTAGCTAAATCCACCAGCATTCAGACAGTCGTTTTAGTTCGTACTAATGTTGGCGTTGTTGAAGTTGGATCCATTCTGTCGTTATCGGAAAACCCTAAGCTTTTCCAGTCAATCCGATCTTCGTTTCCGTTAATCCGGTGTTGATCGGCTGGACTCTTAACCCTAAGAATTGGAAAAGTGTGTGTTTGAGCATCCACCAAATGGATTGTGTATTTGTGTGTTTAATTGTGTCGTGTTTATGTTTTTGAAGTGAAAATATAAATGACATATTTTAAAACTATGTGTCGAGGGCAGTAATTAAAAAAAAAAAGAGTTAACTGTAATAATGGTCTCGTGGTTTGGTCAAATTGCACGTTTGATCCTTGTGTTTCATTAAGTGCAGGCACGGTACCCATGATTTACAGTTTTTACACTCGTGGTCCCTCCGCCCTAACAACGTTAAGTCAACTCCGTTAGTTGAGGGCATTTTGGTCATTTTACACATTTGGTCCCACCACTCTCACCCTCTCTCTTTCTCATGTACACCATGCTTAAAAACGTTATACACCATGCTTAAAGTATTGTATACTATGCCTAACAAGCTGTACATCCTTTCATAGCATATTCATCATCTCTTCAAAATCAGAAATCAGAAACATAAGTCGAAATCAAAACCAAAATATGTCGTCGGAATCTAATCTGCTATGTCGACGGAGCTGAAGAGCGGTTGATCTGATCTGCTAAAACAGATAAATGCTCCGGCGAATCCTTCAAATCCGGCGAAGTCTCCGTCGACACCTTTTTCATCTCGCATCACCTCCGCCACTTTCTTCATCTGTTATACTTGCTCCGCCACCGGCGTTTAATCCGCCGAGTCCGGTTCCATCACCTAAATCTGTAACTGGGTGTGTAATCCTGATCTGTATCGAAGATTGAATATCTTCAAACCAGATCTGTATCTGGGCGTTTAATCCGCCGAGTCCGGTTTTGTTTACAGTGAATCGGTTCCTAAATTCGGAGTTGTGTTGGTGTGTAGACGACGAAGAGTGACTGCAATTGTCCCTTCTTTTTAAAAAACAGACGATGCAAAATTGATTTTTCTTCTAAAGAGACTAAAGAAATGTGGGTTTCGACTGTTTGACTTCCGATTGTCCATATTACACATGTATTTGAATTTGCATCGTTTCCACCTGTCAATTTTTTGTTATGTGGTTATGGTTTTATCTTTATCTTGTGGTGATGGTCCCGTGACTCAATTCCCCCTTTAAGTATAGTTTCCACCGGCGGTTCAATTCTCGCCGGAAAAATGAATGGTGGTGGTCGCCGGAGAAAAACGAAGAAGATTTGCGCCTGGTTGTTTGAGAAAAACGAAGAAGAAAAACGATAGGGTTTATTTTTAAATGATTTGGGTTTTGTTACAGGGAAGAAGATGATGTAGTGGGACTATACATGCAAAATGACCAAATTACCCTCAACTAATGGAGTTGAGTTAACATTGTTAGGGTGAAGGGACCACGAGTGCAAAAAATGCAAACCATGGGTACTGCGCCTGCACTTAATGAAACACAAGGATCAAACGTGCAATTTGGCAAAACCACATGGACCATTCTTGCAGTTAACTCAAAGAAAAGAAAAAAAAGATAGTGTTTAGAGAATAATACATAGAATGAATATTAGTGAGTGTTTTACTTTGTAATTCTTTCTCGATATCAAATAAAAGTATTTTTCAATCACAAACAATTACAACCTTGAAATTTGTTGTTAAGAATGTATTTTATATTTAAGGTGGTAGTAATTTATGGTTGCAGGTTGTAATTTATCATGGATAGAGATAATAATGAGTAATTGATAGCTAATAATGTACCATATTTTAAGCATAATTCTTGTGATGTAAAATTCAATTCACATTAACATAACGTTAAGGTTGGCTGGAGTTTCTTAAAGGTAGCATAACAAAAGACCAATTCTAATTATAATCTCCAAGTAAAGCAATCTTGTCCATAACCCTTTCCACAACTTCCTTGGAGTTGTTTAGCAACTCGATACGCTTCTTCAAATTCTCCCTCTTGGCAGCAACGGATGGTGACTCCACCAGCATCTGATCAATGCCAATGCCACCCATCACTTCACACGCCATCTCCCTCTCCAAATCCTTCTTCACAAGCTTCTGAATCGTGAACTGAAGATGTAACGCCGTTGAATCAACTAATCGTTTCATAACAATATCCCAATAAGCCACCATTTTCATTTTCAGTTTGTACGCTTGATCCAACTTTGAACGATCCACCCCAAAATTTCGAAGATGTCCCAATTCTATTAACCCGTACTCTATTATCTCAAAGCTCGTTGGTCCAACGTATGTTTTGTTATACATTATGTGAGCAAGCCTTTCGGGAGTCTCCATTTGTTGTGACCATGAAGACAATAATTCAGGATCACGAGTATAATCCGAAACGTTCTCCATCTCCACAATCTCCAAAACCCTTTCCATTAACTTTTCTTTCGTACGTGTAATCATGTTGTGAGCTGCTCTCTTTATGGCGGAAAGAATCTGAGGGTAGTTTTCACAATGTGAAACAAGCACTCTAACAACCACCATTTCAATGTGATCCCATACTTTTTCGACTACCAAAACGGGCATCTTAGAGACCGTATTAATATTTTTCTTGACTAGAGACTGAAAGGCGGATCGAGGAGTGAAATTAGGCAACCAAATCCCACTAGCTTCCCCCAAAACTTGTAGCTCGTGGACCAGAAAATTCTCAATGAAATGCATCTTGCTCGTGTTTTGAATCTCTATGTAAAACTCATTAAGTATTTCAGATAATCGAGCGGTTGAATGCATGTCTAAATCGTTTGCATATTCATCAAACTCGCCTGCGATTAGAAGCTTGCGAAGAGAATCTTTAGACGATCCAATAATTTGCATGAAAACCGTCATTGCTTCTTGGACGGTTGATGGTTTATGTGGTAGCTTATTTAGCTCCAAAATATGCATATTCAACTTGTCCTTGATCTTTCTAACAATATCAGGCAAGCTTTTGGAGATAATGGTTTATTGAATATTGGTCAGCTTGTCGGCTAATACAGGAACACCCACCATCGATTTATCTATTTTTGAAAGCAACGAATGAGTTTCAAAAAGAGCGGTTTCTCTAAGTCGAGCTTCTTCAAATGTTTCATCTCCAATTCGATTTCTAACACAAACGTAGCCAAGGCCAATGTTGACATCATCTGCGGTTACTTTCTCAAGAAGACCCTCGGGTGCTTTATCTACTTTTGTAACAACCGCAAGAGTCCTTTGACCGGTTTTGTCCACTTTTTGTGACATTCTAATTGATTCACACGTTGGAAAGTCAACAGTTGCAGATAGAACATTCAGAATTATGGTTTCTTCTGGCACTATATATTGCATAATGATTCCTACAAGAAAATGAAAAGTGGATTGTTACCACAAATTTGTCAATTTTACACCACTCATTAGGTATATTTGTGCGCACAAAGCACACAATTATGAACAACCCATAAGAAATTTGTCCTACTAATTAATTATAGATCTTTAACACTTAAAAATTAAGAAAAACTTGTTAATTAAAATTTAAATGTTTGGAAAATCATCTAAATTCCCACACTTCTAACTAACAACATGGACATTTACCTACAACTTAAGAACAGTTTAGCTAGAACTCAACAATTTTATACATCTAAATATCATAATAATTCAATGTTTCTAATCTTTGTTATATACAATATGTGAAAATTTCCGTTTTTACATAAATCTTGGAGAAACCACATACTCACCATCGGCATATTAAAAGTGTCCACATTTTTCTGTTATTGTTTAATTTGTTTGTTAGTTTGTTCCACAAAAACTAAAAATCAATTAAACAGGAAATTAGATAAAAACTAAATTAGTAGTTACCGGATATTTGCTCGTAGATGTTTTCCGGTTGACCATGAACGGGAACCCTAGTGATTCCGGGCAAATCAACCAACGTAAGATCAGGGACGCCTTTCTTCTTCACTACCAAAGTTAAAGGCACATTTGATATCCCCTTGCCTCTGCCGGCGATCTCATCCGTCGCCAAAGTGATAGCTTCTGCAATCTTAGCTTCGTTCACCGGAACAGTCTTCCCTTGATACTCTAGATAAATTTCCGGCACCGGACTTGGGAGGTGCTGTAGCCTCATGACTAGAGGAACTCGAGTACAGATTCCTTGGCCCCGAGGCAAGCTAACTCCTGCGAGCGACTCAAGAACACTGGACTTGCCGGAGGATTGATCTCCGACAACGACTATAGTTGGGAGGGAGATACCTTCTTGGTTGACCTTGAGATGACGGAGACTGTCAACGGCGTCGAGAAGTGGACGGATTCTGTCATTATATGATGATACAAGCGGTGGCACTACGGCCGGTAACGGATTTTGTTTTTGGATGGCGATAAATGAAGAGATTGCTTTCACTGGACCAACTTGGAAAAGAACAGCGATTATAATGAAGATAACTTTACTAGTCGCCGGACTTTCATCGCCAGCCGATGATAAGACGGATTTGTAGTACTTCATCTTATTATGCAACGTTTCTGATTCCATACACAGTGAAACGCTACCGGTTTAAATGGGGTAAAATGGAATGAGAACGGTCGGATATTTGGATCACTTTATTTCTCCACCACAACCTTTTGATTCTTACACTAAACTAAATTATATACTTCCCTTACATTTAAAATAAGTGATACATTGTTGGTTTCACACTTTTTGAGTTAAAAAATTATAATAAAGGTTAAATTAGATTAATTGGATGGTTAGTGGTGATTGGGTCCCATAATATTTGAAAAAAAGTAAAGATAATGATGTTTAAAATTAAAAGTAAGGGTAAAGGGGTCATTTCACTTTATTAAAGTAGGTCGTTAGCGAATGTGGGGCCCATGACTTTTTACCAAATAAAGTAAATTTTAAAAATGTATCACTTATTTTGATACACCCAAATATAAAAAGTGTATCACTTATTTTAAATCAGAGGAAGTATGTTTTATTAAGTGTGCAAATATATTAAGCAATAATTATAATAGATAGATTAAAAATTACGATGTGAAATCACTCTTATATTTTTTATATGAAAAATACATAATTAATACTCCCAGCATTTATAAAGTTACTATGACGTCATTGTTTTTCACCCAAATGTCAAGAATCAAAATCAATTGGGTCCTAAAAAAAAACTCTCAAAACTTTTAAAGTCAAACAAAAATGTTGGAAACTGTATTCAAGATTCTGAAAAGATCTCTGAAAAGTTATTGATATCTGCCAACACATATTTCAATACATTTTAATTATCCTTTCTCTTTTTCATATTAACAACTTTTAATCATTTTTAAATATACTTTAAAATTTTAACCTGTCTTTTACAATCCAAAAATCTCAACTGTATCTCAAACAATATGATCTCTCAATCAAATGATACAAAATAAGTATGTTTTACGGGCTTTGTTCATAAAATAAGTATGTTTCAACTATTAAACAAATGTAATCTCAATAGGTATGATTTTAATTCACTCTTAAACTACAAAAGAGATAATCAGACCGAGAGAGAGTTAGAGATAGATAGAGGCAATAGAGAGAATCAGAACTCGATGAGAGTCCGAGCGAGAGACTGTAGAGAGAGTCCGAGAGAGAGTCGGGGAGAGAGTACGAGAGAGATGCTTATAACTAGAAACGAGAAAGACGAGAGAAAGAGAGAGAAACCAACACTGTCGGTGGTTGTGCGAGCAGCAGATCAGATTGGCGGAGTGTCGACGGCAGTGTGGCGGAGTGTGGCGGCAGAGTGGCGGAAGGCGGCCAGATCTTGAGAAATCCAACACAGAGCAGAGTGGTGAAGTGCGAACATCAGATCAGAGTGGCGGAGGGGAACGGCGGCGGCAGAGTGGCGGACGGCGGCGGCAGAGTGGCGGGCGGCGGCGGCTGCAAGTTTTTATTTAGTCTAAGGTTTGAGAGAAAAAGAAGGGTTTGAATGAGGGTAGAAAGCTGAATTTATAATTGGGTGTTATTGGGTTTAATTGGGTTATTGCCTATTGGGCTAAATACTGTCACCAATCATTTATATAATAATTACTTTTTTACTATGGAGTTTATTTAGACTTACCCAATCAATTTAGTGAAAATATCTGTCTCGGGACCGTACTTTTTGACTTAGGTGAAATGTTGAGAATTTTTTTCAGAAATAGGCCTGTTTTGATATGGGTTTTCACAAATACGCTCGTTTTTTTTCGTTTTTCAAAAATAGGCTTACCGGAGTCCCAGAGCCGGCTTTCCCCTCAAAATCGGACTCCACGAGACCGGATTTGGGGTTGTCTGACACGACCACTGACACACAGCCTCCTAGAGGTCGGCTTCCCTTAAAAATGCCTCCCGGAGGCCGGCTTTAGACTAACCCCTAATTCACCTCTCGCCTATAAAGTCATTGGTCGTGTCAGATGACTTGAAGTCATTGGGATAGGAAAATTGATTAGTAGTTTTAAAGTGACGACTCTGAAAATGCATAGACGTTAAAACAAAGAGAAAGAGAGAGAGTGGCAATGGGGCATTTTTAAACATATATACTTCCTCCGATTCAAAATAAGTGATACACTTGGGGTTTCACGGTTTTTGAGGCAAAAGATTATAATGATGGTTAAATTTGATTAATTGGATGGTTAGTGGGGAATGGGTCCCACACCTTTTGAATAAAGTAAGGTTAATGATGTTTAAAAGTAAAAAGTAAGGGTAAATGGGTCATTTCACTTTGTTAAAGTAGATAATTAGTGGGTGTGGGTCCCATTTTATTTGCCAAATAAGGAAACTTTTCAAAGTGTATCACTTATTTTGAAGCACCCAAAAAAGGAAAGTGTATCACCTATTTTGAATCGGAGGAAGTAGTACATTTTCTGGGAACAGATATGCTAGATGGCAGTGTACTAGAGTAGTACAATGAACTACATGCAATTATAAAATTATTTTCTTCTAGGGCACAATGAACTACTTTTCTAAATTTGATTATGTAAGAAAATAGGGTTTTGTTAATGACAGCTCTTAGGGCTGTCACTAACATTCATAAAAAGCTTGTACATTGATTAAAAAAGTAATATTCCTAAAATTCAGGGGGGTTGTCTTTTGTTATTTTGTCTTCTTAATGACAGCCCTTAGGGCTGTCATTATCATTTTCCAATAAAATATTATTCATTTCTTTTTTCTTTTTTTTCCTACAGTTGGAGTGTTGGACTAAAAAGCTTAAGTCGGAAGCAAATATTTTTTTGTTAAATACTACTATAAAAATTACTTACATTTTTTTATATTTTTAGATATATTAAAAAAGTCATATTTCTTTTATATTTCTATTAAAAAGTCGTATCGCTTTTAAATATGAAGATCAATCAGCCGAATATGCATTATCTTTAACTTAATATTCTTTTTATTTTTATTTTTAATATAGCATAGTAAAACCGTTTTTAATCAATGTTGCTGGAACATTTAGGATACATTTATTTTAAAAATATTTTCTTTTCTTTTAATGTGTTTTTAGGGTTTTGCTAATGACAGCCCTTAGGAGGGCTGTCACTAACATGCATAAAAAGGTTGTACATTGATTAAAAAAGTAGGAAAATGATAATGACAGCCCTTAGGGCTGTCAATAAGAAGGCAAAAATAGAGTAAAAACCGTCCCCTGATTTTAGGAACAATACTCCATCAATGAATGCACAACCGTTTTATGCATGTTAGAGACAGCCCTAAGGGCTGTCATTAACAAAACCCAAAAAAGTAATATTCCTAAAATTCAGGGGGGGGTTGTCTTTTGTTATTTTGTCTTCTTAATGACAGCCCTAAGGGCTGTCATTAGCATTACAAAATTAAACACGTTATTACGATTGGGTCTATCCAATCGTATTAAACACATTATTAAACTAAAGAATTTAGGTTTAAATTATAATTTTAAAATTTTAAGGCTGAAGTACTATATTTTCCATTTTCAGTTTGGATATTTCAAATTTTCTTTTATTAAACGTATTATATTTTATATGAAAGTCGGCATTATTTGCCGAAAGTTTTATATATTTTTTGATTTAGAAAATTGTTATAAAAAATAGCATTATAAAAGAAAAAATATTACATATTACATGTTGCTACAGTAAAATTGTGGATACATAATACATCCACAAAACTTGAATGCATCATTTTTTTTACCACAAATATCTATTTATCAATAAATATTTTAGCATTTGCTTACTTTCTATATACATATATGCAAAAAATTTCGAACAGATGCTTTTACTCATTTCTTTTTTATATCCACTTTAAATACCCCTAGTTAAATTTTTATTTCTACGAATATTACTACTAGTTGTATAAGAAACAAAATTAAATTATATCTCATTTTGATTTAATGCGAAAATAGTTGATGTGATATTGACATTATCACTTCAATCACTTTGGTAGGAGTAGTGAAAAGAGTTGGTAGGGTTAGACTCACCCATTATTTATTTAAAGTTTTTTCTATTTAAAAAAGTTATCATGGTGATGGATGACATATCAGGAGAGAAGAGAAGGATTTAAGACAAAAGATACTTTCACATATATTTGGACATAAAGCAATCTCAAATAGTCTTGTCAGGCGTAGGAAGTCGGCCTCTAGGAGGCCGTGTGTCAGTGGTCGTGTGAAACAGCCCCAAAGCCGGTCTCGGGGAGTCCGATTTAAGGGGGAAGCCGGCCTCCGGGATTCCGGTAGGCCTATTTTTGAAAAACGAAAAAAAACGAGCCTATTTGTGAAAACTCAAAGCAAAACAGGCCTATTTCTGGAAAAAATTCAAATGTTGATCTAATTTGTTTTTATAAATAATAATATACATAACTTTTTTTAACGCCACCTAATCTAATCTTTTTTTTGTTCACGACGGGACTTGAACACATAACCATTTACTCATGGATAATACCTTATATCAATCTCCATAACCACCAAGTTACAAGCCTTATGTTATAATATACACAACTTAATACTGAAATTTTGCTAACATTTGGGATGCCAAAGTAAAATGTTGCTAACATTTGGGATGCCAAAGTAAAAGTTTAGAAGTAGCCACAATATACTAGTATATCAGAGGGAGAAACTTAGCTGGCAAAGAAATTGTAACGACCCGAATTTTTGGTAAATAAATAATTATATAAAAATATGATAAATAAGGATAAATCGTTTAAAAGACGTGGAAATTGGTTTCGTGTCGTTTGGATAACGTATGAGAAAGTTATGGACGAAACCGGGTCGAAATGATCAACAAAAACTGCAGCCTGTCTGGGACAGGCAGTTCGCGGCGCAAACAATGGTTCCCGATCGTGAACATCGGGCAGTGAGTTGGGGTTTTTGGAGATCGGGGTTCGCGACCCGATCACGTTCGCGAGAAGTTCACGACACGGGAAGATCGCGGCGCGAACTCGGGGTTCGCGGCGCGAACTCTTCAGACACAGATTAAAAACGGGAAAAGCTAGGGTTTTGCTCATTTTCACCCACAACACTTGTGCAGCCGATTCTAGAGAGAAAGGACGTTTTTGGGTGTTCTTGAGCATAAAACATCACCATTCTTGGAGATCTTCGACCCTTGTCAAAGATCTAAGGTATCTCCATCTTCTAATTAGTATATGGGTTGAGTTTTGGGTAAATCATGGGTATGAAGAGTCTATGTTGGAAATCTTGTTAAAAGATGTATATAGTGAGTGTAAAACACTCCAATATTGTATGAGAACCTTTGTTCTTGATGGATCTGGGATTTGTTGAGTTAACATCAAGTTAGGGTTTTGAGATTTCCACCAAGTTTGGGGAACTTGGTGGTTAAGGGTATTATAATGATTAAATGGTCTCTAGTTATTGATAATAACTAGATTGTATGATGATATTGATAATAGGTCAAGAAGACCTAAGGATTGGTGATATTTCACAAGTTGGAGAGCAAGAATTCGTGTTGATAAACACGATTTGGATTTAGCTTGGCTAAGGTGAGTACATGTGAACTTTAAAACTGAGTACATAGTGGTAAAGAAGCATTTTCATAATTTGTGATTACTGATGTCCTAATTAGTTGTTTATTATTATTATGACTAGTTGATTTAATTGTGTGAATACTAACTAAGATTAGTATATGGTCATATTGTGTGACGGCCATACGACATTGTTGATTGATGTGACATATAGTCACATGTAGTGGTTATAACGGGTAGATTGAGATAGGACAGGTACGTGGTAGATTCAGAGGCATTCTGGATTATCATGGTATCTTTAAACGGGTGGATTGGAGGCATTCCGATCACCCAACAAGATGTTGGATCTTACTGAACCGGAGGCATTCTGGTTAGTAAGATTAAGATAGCTCACTTTGGCTGAACACTGTGGCAATGAAGGTTCTACTGAATCGGAGGCATTCCGGTTAGTAGGGCAAAAATGGGGTCTTGTTGGTTTGGAGGCATTCCGAACAACTTGACGGGTTGAATAGGCTATAAATGAATGTGATAGGATTACCGAAGAGGTGATCGATGTATATGAATGAGATAGGGTTACCACGGAGGTAACTAAAGTATATAAATATATACATATATTTATATATCTAATAAATGTGATTATTTATATGTTAATGTTGGGTCTAAAACTCATGTATCTCACGAGACAATTTTGTCTTACGTACTATGTTTGTTTGTGATGCTATGTACTCAGGTTCAGGAGCTAAGGATTAGGTGCGTTTGCTAGTGAAGGCGCACGGGATTAAGTAGAGATGGCAAGGTGGATTTACGTTTGGCTTTGGCTATGATATAATTTTGTAACACCAACTATTAATTTTTATTTAATGCCAAAGATTTTGTAAATCCATATTTTTTGGGACAATTACTCTAATGTTTTTAAAAGGATTTTACGGAAATATTTTGTATTAAAAATTTGAGGTGTTACAACTTGGTATCAGAGCTATAGTTTAAGCGAATTAGGTTGGGTTAACCACCCTAGGCTTAAGTTGTAGAAGTAGAATGATATATTTCTGTTAGATAACTAGGTTGACCTTGAGAGCTTTAGGGCTAAGTTGTCTTATGGTCGAACCCTAGGAAGGATTTCCTTATGTGGTCATATTCGAGTTTGAGAGTCCTAATGGACTATTGAATGGATAATTAATTGTAAATTAGTTGTCATCTTTTATAGCAAAATGGTGAACGTGAAAAGTGGACGGACTCCACTTAACTCGGGAGAGGAGCCGGAAATTTATGCTAACTACACGCCGGTAACTTTGGAAGTGGTCTGTGATATGTTCGACCGAATGAGGGAAGAGGTGAAAGAGGACGTGAACCGGGTTATTGATGACCGGATGATCAAGGACAGGGAAGGTAATTCCAATTCAGGTGTAAGGAGTAAGTATTCGGGTAGCAATGCCCACTTGGAGAAATTCTCAACTGAAAAGGGAAATGTTACGAGTCTTGATAAGAGAGATGGAGGTTCGTTCGGGGCATTTATGGCATGTGAGCCCAAGGTGTATTCGGGAAGTTTTGAGCCAAGAGTCACCACCCGGTGGATTCAAGAAACTGAGCAAGCTTTGGGGAATAGCAATTGTAAAAGGGAGGATATGGCGACTTATGCTTCCAGAATGTTGAAAGATGAAGCACACATGTGGTGGATTATGATGTACGAAGTCTTAGGCAAGAAGGCGATATACAAGATGTCATGGGAGGAATTCACGAGCCGTTTGAAGGAGAAATTTTGCCCTAAGAGATGCTTAAAGAAAGTGCAAGAAGAAGCTATGATTTTCAGAAAAGGAGATAAGTCGGTGGATGTGTACACCGAGAAAGTGGATCAGTGGGTGGTTCAAGAGCTACCAAGAGATGGAGAAAAGAGGAGAATCGAAGATAGTTTGGAGCCATCAAAGAAGGGAAGGTTCACACCGACTTTGACCAATAAAGTTGGTGGTGGAAAGTGTCATAATTGCGGTAGGGGCCACAAGGGGGTATGCAAGTTTGGGTACAGCTTTATGCTTCACATGCGAAAGAGTTGGGCACAGGGCAAAAGACTGTGGGGTGAATAACATCCAAGAAGTGGAGTGCTACACGTGTCACGAGAAGGGGCATTTTAGCGGTGCATGCCCGAAGAGAGGAACTGGTGTGCTGATATCAACTGCTCTCGGCGAGGCTAGGGGAAGCCACAATATCGCTTCAGGTACTATGTTTCTAAATCTTACGTTATAATTCTCGAATTACTTGTTGATGAGTCGCACGAGATGATATCTAATGAATTAGGTCATTATAGTCGTTAGATGAGCATTTGTTGTGAAAGTAGCTATTAGAGTGAACTTCCATGGCCTATATATAGGATAAAAGTTCTGAATTAATGACCGGTGTTGGGAGAGGAGAAATTAAATTATGTGGGAGGGAGTATCGATGGGAATCCTTCATGAAAGTATAAATTGATGTTGAATAAATGATTAATATATTATGATTGGCAAAAAGGAAAACTATGGTGTCATGGAGTATCAAAGACGGAATATGAAAGTGGTAAAAGTTTTCTAGGTAAGGTTGATAGAATGTGAAAGTGTTATTTTGTGGTGAGAAAGTCGTGCTCGGGTGGAAGGCGACGTGAAGGAAATTGTAAAGTATGACGTTATTAATAGTGCAAGAATCGAGACAGGTAATGGAATAACGATATGCTTGAGTGTAACGTGTAACATCTGAAAATGATTTAGAATCGTGATCAGACGATCATAAGTTGATATAAAGGGGTAAAAAGTATGTTAAACTTTTAGGGAAGGTATGGAAATGACGGGGTGTCAGAAATCACAATTATGGAAACTGGTGATTGGATAGGTCACAGGTGTGACGTAGTGTCGCGGATGGGAATGGATTTCCCCTTAAGCTCTAGATGTAATGAGGACTGAACATGTAGGGTATCAATTATCTCATAAGCGATAAATAAATAAAAATGTTGAGATTAATGGTTGATCGGATCAAGGTGACCGGGAAAACCGGAGAGTTATGAACTGCTAGAAAGTTTAATGGTTACCACATTAGTAACGAGAGGGTTGGAAGATGGATGTAATGGGAAGGTGAATTGGTTAAGTACAATAAAAAAATAATAATAAATGGAACGGTTAGTGGTATTAGAAACCGGTTCTGTGTGAACCGGGAATGTGTGACATGTATGCTATATGTGCAGTGGTCTATAGAAAGCATGTGATGTCAGTGATGACCGCCTGTTGTGAAAACGAGAAAGTATAAGGTATATGATTTGGTAAGAAATGAAATAGTGAAACTGAGTGATGTGGAAGATGTATGCAGGTATGGCATGCATCATAGAATGGATTAGTTGGCCCTTGTGGGATCGGAGATGATCAGATGTGTTAGAGCTATGGTATTATTATCTTGTGTGTGTATGATTATATGGTTAACGTTGTAGCTACCCTTATGTGGACAAATGAGAAATGGAATTAAGAACGCGAACATCAGCACGAGGAAAAAGATAAGTGTAAGGAACACTTACGGATTGTAAGAGATAAACGAAAGGAATATTTGAAGGTAGGAATTGTTATACCTATTGGACAGGTAAGGAAAGTAAGCTAAGAGATTGGTGTGAACACACTAGTGAGGCTAGTGTGGGGAAATCATCGCTTGCAAGAACGATTGGTATGATGATGAACAGATTAAAGTTATTAAAATGATTGATGTGATACATAGACGAATGAAAGGATGCAAAGAAATGGTGTAAGCGACCAAATAAAGGTTAAGGAACAGTAATTGCTAATGTGACCTTGAGTAAAGGCATGAGTTTCTGATTATTTGGGAGAAGTTGAAATTTTGGGAAAATGGGAACAATTAATAAGGAAACAATAACGAGTGGAACCGAAAGTGAAAAGCTAAGGAGGGGTATTCTGTAAATAAGAATATGATAGTTTGGTAAAGTATGGTTGACTTTATGCATAAGTCAAGATTAGTCAAGATTGTGATTGGTTGACTTTTGGTCAAAGTTGGACTTTGACCCTCGTTTGAAACGACTACTAAATAATGGGGGCATGATGTATCGATCGCATGTATGTGAGAAGGTTAAGGGAATAATTGGAAGAGTCATAGTCGAATTATGTGACTTTGACCCGTTTGAGCGTCCGAATTGAAATTGAGAATTGAGCATAAAATTCTTGGTGGATCACGAATTGAAGGTGGACTATGAAGTAAATAGCTTCTAAGGGAATTTTAGAGGGCAAGAAATTGTTAAGGTGTGGTTGACTCTGTGCTTGAGTCAAAGGATAGATAATGTTGTAATATGCTGGCTTGGTCAAAGCTAGATTTTGACCTTCATTCTGATTGATTAGCTAATAATAATAATCAAGTCATGTCATTTGTATGAGTGCTAAGGGCTGGTTAAACAATTCAAGGTGTTGCGGTCAAACCGTGAAATTTTGACCCTTTGAGTAATATGAGGTTAAAGATTGATTTTTGACCCGTTCGGGCCTAGCGGGGTTAAACGGATATTTAAACGAATGTTGTTAAGGATTCATGATTGGAAAGTTCAGATGTAATAAACACGAGAAAATGGATGTGGAATGCCCGGGTTGGGAATCTTTGAGTTGATTCCGAAGACGGAATCCTTTTTAAGGGGTAGATAGTTGTAACGACCCGAATTTTTGGTAAATAAATAATTATATAAAAATATGATAAATAAGGATAAATCGTTTAAAAGACGTGGAATTGGTTTCGTGTCGTTTGGATAACGTATGAGAAAGTTATGGACGAAACCGGGTCGAAATGATCAACGAAAACTGCAGCCTGTCTAGGACAGGCAGTTCGCGGCGCGAACAATGGTTCCCGATCGCGAACATCGGGCAGTGAGTTGGGGTTTTTGGAGATCGGGGTTCGCGACCCGATCACGTTCGCGAGAAGTTCACGACACGAGAAGATCGTGGCGCGAACTCGGGGTTCGCGGCGTGAACTCTTCAGACACAGATTAAAAAAGGAAAAAGCTAGGGTTTTGCTCATTTTCACCCACAACACTTGTGCAGCCGATTCTAGAGAGAGAAAGGACGTTTTTGGGTGTTCTTGAGCATAAAACATCACCATTCTTGGAGATCTTCGACCCTTGTCAAAGATCTAAGGTATCTCCATCTTCTAATTAGTATATGGGTTGAGTTTTGGGTAAATCATGGGTATGAAGAGTCTATGTTGGAAATCTTGTTAAAAGATGTATATGGTGAGTGTAAAACACTCCAATATTGTATGAGAACCTTGTGTTCTTGATGGATCTGGGATTTATTGAGTTAACATCAAGTTAGGGTTTTGAGATTTCCACCAAGTTTGGGGAACTTGGTGGTTAAGGATATTATAATGATTTAATGGTCTCTAGTTATTGATAATAACTAGATTGTATGATGATATTGATAATAGGTCAAGAAGACCTAAGGATTGGTGATATTTCACAAGTTGGAGAGCAAGAATTCGTGTTGATAAACACGATTTGGATTAAGCTTGGCTAAGGTGAGTACATGTGAACTTTAAAACTGAGTACATAGTGGTAAAGAAGCATTTTCATAATTTGTGATTACTAATGTCCTAATTAGTTGTTTATTATTATTATGACTAGTTGATTTAATTGTGTGAATACTAACTAAGATTAGTATACGGTCATATTGTGTGACGGCCATACGACATTGTTGATTGATGTGACATATAGTCACATGTAGTGGTTATAACGGGTAGATTGAGATAGGACAGGTACGTGGTAGATTCGGAGGCATTCTGGATTATCATGGTATCTTTAAACGGGTGGATTGGAGGCATTCCGATCACCCAACAAGATGTTGGATCTTACTGACCCGGAGGCATTCTGGTTAGTAAGATGAAGATAGGTCACTTTGGCTGAACACTGTGGCAATGAAGGTTCTACTGAATCGGAGGCATTCCGGTTAGTAGGGCAAAAATGGGGTCTTGTTGGTTTGGAGGGATTCCGAACAACTTGACGGGTTGAATAGGCTATAAATGAATGTGATAGGATTACCGAAGAGGTGATCGATGTATATGAATGAGATAGGGTTACCACGGAGGTAACTAAAGTATATAAATATATACATATATTTATATATCTAATAAATGTGATTATTTATATGTTAATGTTGGGTCTAAAACTCATGTATCTCACGAGACAATTTTGTCTTACGTACTATGTTTGTTTGTGATGCTATGTACTCAGGTTCAGGAGCTAAGGATTAGGTGCGTTTGCTAGTGAAGGCGCACGGGATTAAGTAGAGATGGCAAGGTGGATTTACGTTTGGCTTTGGCTATGATATAATTTTGTAACACCAACTATTGATTTTTATTTAATGCCAAAGATTTTGTAAATCCATATTTTTTGGGACAATTACTCTAATGTTTTTAAAAGGATTTTACGGAAATATTTTGTATTAAAAATTTAAGGTGTTACAGAAATTAATATTAGATTGATATATAAGGATAGTTATAGTCATGTTATAATATTATTGGACTTATAACTTGGCTATAACTTGGGGAAGAAAAAGTGACTTCTTTGTGTTATAGTTAAAATAGTGTTATAGGGGTTCCACTAAAAGGGTTAAATTCAAAAAAGTAGTTGTTGCCCCTCCCCTTTCGAACTTTGGCTGTCCACCAAACCCACGGCGAAACCGGTGATGTTTTTATTTATTTTTTGTTATTCTATTCTATGTTTCACATTTTATTACTACATAATCTTAGATTTTCTCATGTTTATTTAAGTTGTTAGTTTTTATTCCGTTATTTACGTTTTAGAAGCATTATATATTTTCTTATCGTTGATGTAATAAGCATGTAATTAACGCTAAAATTTTGTATTCTATGAAAATTACGTTCAACGAAATTATTGACATGCCGTAAATTTTCACGGATTATAACCTATTATATAGTATATATATATATATATATATATTAAAACAATTTTTTTGATAATTCTAAGGGCGTAATTGCATTTTCTTTTATATAATTACTACAGTAGAGATGGAGAATTGTTTTTACACTACATGTCACGATTTTATTAATATTTTTAGTGCCTGACATGATCTTATCGAAAGATCATTTAATAAATATAATATAATAAATAAATATCGAGCGATGTGTACCGTTTTTTTAGACAGACTTTAACCGCTTTTCCGGTTTCTTATAGGGTATCAGTTTCGGGCTTTCGGCAACACTTGACACAACCCTCGTCTCAGTTCCCACTGTGTAATCATTTCCGGCAACAATGGTTACGGTTAAGAGCAGCAACGTCGCCGTACAAGTAAAAAATGACTCCATAAAAACCAACGGTGGTGCAGTAACACATCCTTCTTCCGACGATCACAAACCGCCACTCATATCATGTTACAATGATAAAATCCTGTTGGAACAAAATCACAGATCAACTTATTACTGATGCTGCAGTTAGTACTGATCATGTTTACTACTGATGAATATTATGGTTAGTACTGATGGGGCAGAAACTTACTACTGATGAAGTTGATACTGGTGAAGTCTATAACTTAGTTACTACTGATCAAGGCATATTGAAGATACTACTGATCAATAGTAGTTACTACTGACGATAGTTTTGGACTTACTACTGGTCACCAAACTTACTACTGATGTTGCATATTTACTACTGGTGATTAGTTTTACTACTGATACGCGCTTATGGAACATATCAAGTCCGAAATCTTCGCAGAGATAGTTATAGAATGTAATTCAATGTATATCTTTTATAATTCGAATGTAAATCAAGTCCTAGAATAACTAGGGTAAATAGTTAAACTTCAAGGACTATTATATATAGTTCCTTACGAATTGTAAACGTACGTGTGTATTGTGAATCAATAATATACATTGAAGCTTTTTGTGAAACTGTGTTCTTAATATTTTTGTATATTGCTTTACAGTTCATTGTTCTTAATACATTGATATAGTGTTGATCCGCTACAACTTCTATTATCAATTAGATTTAAGGTGTTTATTAACTCTTCATAGTTAATCGATCCTGTCAGATCCGTCCCATTCTTGACGCCGTCGACAAACTCCGCCGCCTTAACGTCACCCAAGAAGGCATACCTCTGCCAACCATCGTCGTCGTGGGTGACCAGTCCTCCGATAAGTCAAGCTTGTTAGAGTCACTCGCCGGCATAAGTTTGCCACGTGGACAAGACATCTGCACAAGGGTACCTCTTATAATGAGGCTTCAACACCATCCGGAAGCTGTGGCAGAGTTCTTATTGGAGTACCAGAGAGAATCGGTTAAGATCAAAGACGAAAACCAGATATCGGAAGCCATTGATAAGGCCACCGTGGAGATCGCCGGGAATTCTAAAGGTATATCGAAAGTTCCGTTGACTTTGGTAGTCAAAAAGAAAGGTGTTCCCGATCTTACCATGGTTGATTTGCCTGGAATCACTCGTGTTCCCGTTGGTGATCAACCCCCAGACATTTATGAACAGATTTCAGGTCCGTACATATTTCCTTTTAATATTAATATTACCACTTTTTATGCTTGTTTGGCTCTGTTTTTGATCATTTGGTTAATTTATATGGTGAAGCTCAAAGTCAAACCAAGAAATCAAAATTTGATATATGAGGAATGTTGGAAGTAAATATCAAATGTAGATGTTTTTATTATTAACAAATTATTAATTATTGTAATTAATAATTAATGTGTATTACTCCCTCCGTCCCATAAAAAACTTTACATTTCTCCTTCAAATTTTGTCCCACAAAAAAGTTTACATTTCTCAAATTTGGGAGACCCACCTAATAAAATAATAATATTACCAATCATTCAACCAATAAAACACTTTCTCTCTCCAATCTACCCTTATATTTTAATCAAAAGTATTACAAATGCCCCCACCACTAACTATCTCCTAAAATATTGTGCTCATGAGAAATGTAAAATTTTTTGTGGTACGGAGGGAGTATTAAGTTTCTGATCTTTCACATACAGACGCAATATACTCTGTTTTCGTCAATAAAGGCAATATGGCCGAAAATAATCATCATCATTATCAAGTCTCTAATTAATCGGGTGAAGGAAAGACAGAACAGTAACAATTTTGTCATGTAACCCATTTTACAAGGTTTTTACTGAAATTTTATAACTAAAACTAGTTAGATACTTTGGTGGCATCTGAATGTGATATTTGAGTGACTTTAATAAAATCTATGTAACTTAGGTAACATATTCATATATTACCCCTCATATCATGATTTAGGTAATACATATATGTGATAAACTTGTTTTCAAATGTTTTAAGGTATCATAATGGAGTACATAAAGCCAGAAGAAAGCATCATTCTTAGTGTTCTTTCTACCGCTGTTGATTTCACTACATGTGAATCAATTTGCATGTCGCGACGTGTAGACACAACTGGTCAAAGGACTCTTGCCGTTGTTACAAAATGCGACCGTTTCCCAGATGGGTTACTTGAGAAAGTTACCTCAAATAATGTGAACATTGGGCTTGGCTACATTTGTGTTAGAAACAGGATTAATGATGAAACATATGAAGAAGCTCGGACTAAAGAATCCAATCTTTTTGAAAGTCACCCTTTGTTGTCCAAGATTGACAAATCTATGGTGGGGATTCCTGTCTTGGCTGATAGGCTTGTTGAAATCCAGTCTAAAATCATATCAGAATGTTTACCCGATATTGTTAAGAAAATCAATGAAAGGCTCAATGCTTCGATTTTGGAAGTGAACAAACTACCACGGACTCTTACGGGTATTCCTGACGCAATGGTCGAATTTATGCAACTCGTTGGGTCTTTTAAAGAAACTCTTCAAAAGCTTTTAATCCGAGGGGAGTTTGATGAGTATGAGAATGATAAACAAATGCATTGCAATGCTCGGTTGGTTGAAATGCTAGATGAATTGGCAAAAGAACTACATACAAGTGTCAAGTTTTCTGAAGATTTCTTGGTGGAAGAAATGCAAGTTTTAGAAGAAGCAAATGGGATTCGGTTGTCTCATTTTTTTCCTCACTCGGTGTTTCAGTGCCTACTGCAGAGAAAAGTGAAGAGCGTATCTGAAATGCCCGTTAGATTTGTTAACAAAGTTTGGGGTTATCTTGAAAGTGTTTGTGCTAGAGTATTAGTTGACCGTTGTGGGAATTAGCCGCAATTGCTTCCTTCCATGAGGAAAGCAACTCAGTGTGTGATGATGAAAATGAAGGCTGAGTTTGCGGAAAGAGTTGGTGAAATGATTGAGATGGAGAAGATTACAGACTACACGTGCGATCCTGATTTTATTGCATCTTATAACAAGTTGATGGGGTACCGTGATCAGTTTGTGAAGTCAATAAGCAGCTCATCCCCGACACTAGTTGTGGAAGGTTATGGGACAATTAATGTTAAGCATCTGATAAACGTGTCGACAAACACAAGGGATCAAGCTTATGATCTGAAAATGAGGATTACGGCTTACTGGAAAATTGTTCTGAAACGTATGGTGGACTATTTAGCGCTTCAATTGCGTTATTTTATGCAAAAAGTGGTGAGCAAGGAGATTGAGAGGGAGATGGTGAATGATGTCATGGTGAATGGTGGTGGGATAGAAAAGATGTTGGATGAACCGCCATCCGTCGCTAAAAAGAGGGAGCTGCTTCAACGTAGCATCGGCTTGCTTCAACAATCCAAAGAAATAATCGAGCTAGCCATGGATGGGATTGTGGTTGCTACTGATTAATTAGAGTTTTGGTATTGGAATCAAAGTATTTTAGTTGCATGTTTAACTTATAAGTAATAAATGGTCGAATTATGACTTTCTAGTATGTGTTTGTGGTAAGTTTTTTTTTTTTGGTTTTGAGTTCGGACCATGACATTGTTCTTTTCAAGCCTAGCTTTATAAGAGGAGATTGGGGCTCCATACTTCCTTAGTTTCAAAGATTGTCTTTCATTCTTCAAGAGATTCGTTTTGAATATTGGAATACTTTTCAAGTATTAACAACATAATTAACAAAGATGGTATTTAATAATTGATTAAAGTTAATTAAAACCATAAAATTGGCATCAGACGCTACAAGAAAAATAATTTAAGTGACTAAGTTGTTAGTGACGGCAAATGATCTGGTCCTGATTATCATCATTTAGTCACGTCAATTTCGGTCATTGCTACAATGCTACAAAATTGAACACCAATAGTCCAATACCAAACACTGTTCACAAATTAGTCACTAAACTGCCTACAGAGAAAATAAATCTAATCTTAATGACGAGTATCAGTGATCAAAGAGTTGTCATCACTGAAAAAGAAGGTTAGTGACTATTAGTAGTTAGTTATTTTGAATATTGTAATTGATTATTTCTTAATTACCTCCTCCATCATAGAAGAGTTTATTGTATCTTTGATAATGTGTTTTGCCTATAATAAGATATATTTCCTTCTCATTATGTACTGTTTTGACCATAATAATCACATGGTATCAGCCTAACTATCCTCCTCAAAGTACTGACCCGGTACAGTTTTAAAATGATGTATATGACAATTGGCAAGCTTGCTACTCAAGTGTATACATTTAGTTTATCGTCACATTAATTCACATCTTTATGTTTATATATAATAAAGGAGACTTTTTTTGAATCTTTAAAGCCACTTGGCAGCAAAATGCCACATGAATGACACGTAAAAGTCCACCTATGCAATTTAGTGCCATATCACATCCACCTCTGCAGGCCAACCGAATCAGTGTGTCATAATTCCTCTAATGATGCATAATTGAATCAGCCTATGTTACTTTCGGTTATAATTAAATCAACCATTACTCTTTCTTCAAAATCAGCCCTCTTTAGTCTTCCATATAACGCTTCTTCATCATCGCCTATTTATCCTCCCCTAATTACTCTGCCATAATTCTACGGTTTCTATTGATAATTAAATCACTTAATATTGTTTACGTTCATTATGAATCATGTTTAAATTACGTTCATTATGAATCATGCTTAAATTGCTTTTTCTTTCGGTTGAGATTTTTATTCGATGTTCTTGCCTCAAATCGTGTATGGATATTGTTGCTGTTATACCTTTGAAACAGGAGTCGCTGATTGAATCAAGGTCATAAGGTATGCATTTCATTAATGAGTTTTCTAAATCTAGCGCACACCAACTGTTTATAAAATGTGTGGAAAATGTTTTGATAGTAGTTTTGAACAAGATTTGAGGACTTATGTTTCTGGTAGATTGCTTGTGTGGAGCATTATAAATGGATGTCAAGAACGAGGAAGCAACACCCCTGATTTCTTAAAGGAAATACCATAACTTTGGTGAATCAAGAAATATTATTGAGATGTTATTGAAATATCAGAAATAACTATCCCGTGTTATATGAATATGATGGTAATTCGATTACTACAAGTATGATTTTGGCAAAATGTAGAACATAACTATGTTCATGTGTGTAGATTTATAGACTACAAGTTGTTTAGGCTGTTAGTTTATGTTAAACCAGTTATCACATGATGTTATGTAAAAAATTTATGATGTTCAATATAACGGTAACATGAATTCCTTTCGATAAACAACATACTTAAATATCTTAGTCCTGCAATTTGACAATTTATTTGTCACGAATATGTTTTGTTGTTACTTATATAAATATAAATTGTAAATGGCAGGACACATTGTTACTTTATGTGGGTGGCTGCAAATCAAATGACAAAAGTGCATCTCTAAAGCCTCATATCAGTGGAAACATAAACTGACGACTGGTATTTGTTTATTATTAATTTTTTTTAATCCTCTCTTCATTATAATAGGAGATGCATAGTCAACTCATGTTTGAAACAAACAATTAAGTTTTGACTTGTATACTTACAAATGGGTCGATTCAAGTTGTGTTTTATCTCATAAGGATCAAATGGGTCAAATGGTGATAAAAAAATAGCTAAAAGGTGAATGGGTCAAGTGGGTAGAAAACCGCAATTGTGGTATGTACGGAATTGTATGTAAAAAAAAAGTTATATGTAAAAAATTTGTGGCCCAACCAGAATTGTACTAAAGTACATTGTCTTACATTACTGCTAGAATGTGGTGATATTCCAATCTTGAGTCTGTTTCGGTCACCTTGTATCTTTCATGTAATTTGTTAGTATTCTGATAGTAGTTTTTGAACCAAATCCGTTTTGCCTGTTACCTGACCCTTTCTAACCCCATTTTGTCACCTCTAATTGATTTCAATGGTGTGACAGGCCTTAGGATATGTCCATGGTGCAAAGGTTGTTCATGCTTTTAAACTTGTCCATGTATGTTTGAGGTATTCAAATAAATTATATAAAATTTTGCAATAGTATTTAGGATTTTTGTTCATATTAACTTCACTACTCATCTTATAATGGATGTAATTCAGTCTCTATTTTGCATCATTTTTATAACTATGGTTTTTGTTTAAAGCATGTGGTTCTTTATCATTCTTTTATGCAACATGCAAAATCACGATTAAAAGAACTCATACCTTTAGCATGGAATTGTTCTGATGAAAAACTTTCTTCTGCAGTTGACCAAATGTTTGACCCTTTTTTTTTGTGAAAGTCAACTTGATCAACAAACCTCTCTTGATAATCTGTTCGCTAATGGAGATTTATGGCATTTAAAATATGGTGAAGGGATGCCATATATGTCAAATATGCTTTGACTATCATGGAGATCAATTTAGGAGGTTATATGCAAAAATACAAAATAAAACAAGTTTCTTAATTTCCTCGACTTTATGATATTTTTTTAACACATGGGGCCATGGGGGGCCGGGTAAGGAACAAAAACGGGTTCAAATAGAAAGGTAGTTTTTACAAACTTTTTACTTGGTATATAATGTTTGAGTTAAGCTGTAATTATATCATGGTTTATTAATTTAGATGTAAAGGGTTACAATTTTCAATAAATAAAGTATTTATAAGGAAGTAAAAGATTATGAAAATTATAAAAGTGTTATGAAAATTTATATAAGCCACCCGTGATTCATCACGGGTTATAAGCTAGTTAACAAATTAAAAGCGTTAAAAGGTTTCACGGAAAAGTTTTAAGTTCTTAAAGGCATGAAGTAACGCCATGAATTGTGTGGTGCTCGCGAAGAAAATTGAGCAAAGAAGAGAGACATGGTGGTATATGTCACTGTGTGTATATGTATTTTGGGTGTAGTGGGTCGCAAATTTGGTGTGGTGAGTAAGTAATAAGTTAGTGATCCAAGCAATTCAATGTGGTTATTGGAGTGTTCAAAAGTATTGAAAACATGATATTTAAAAAAGTATTCAATATTCAAAATTTGGGTATCTAAATTTCGGATAGTAGGATCCGGATAGTATTTAATATAAGATTTTCGGATAACCGATATCCAAAATATAAAAAATATCGAAATAATCTGAAATATTTAAAAAATACCCGAAATATCTAAAAAATTACTTGAAATATCCGAAAAATACCTGAGAATATTTGAAATTCCAAATATTCGATTTTGAACACCACTGATTACTGTTGTGTGCGTACTGAGTAGGGGTGTTCAAAAATAACCGAAAAAACGGGTACCCGAAAAAATATCCGGTATTCGAAATCCGGATACCCGAAAATCCGGATACCCGGATTTCGGGTAACCGGTTTCCGGGTATCAAATACGGGTAGTGTTTTTCTAATAAACCGGGTAATTGGGTACCCGGTACCCGAATTTTATTTTTCCAACTTATTTTTATATTATTATTAGACATTAATTATCATTAGATATGGGCATATGCTTGACTCATTTTGACAAATGTCTAAAATTTAAAACCATGTCTCAATTCTCACGTACAAACCATCTAATTCTCACCTCCGTCGTTAAATTATGGTTTTAAATCATTGGATGTCTTTAAAGATTTGGTTAGATTCATTACTAGTAACGATTTTTCTTTAAAGAAAATCATAACGTAAATTTTTAATAACAAATTTATTAATAAGATTTAAAGAAATTAAATATATAAATAATGGCGACTTCCATTTATGTAATTTTTGAGACAAAGAAATTATATTTCTGAGTACCGGGTACCCGAAAACCGGGTATCCGAAAATCCGTGTTGGAGCAAAACACAGATCAACTTATTACTGATGCCGCAGTTAGTACTGACAATAATTAGTACTGATGGGGCAGAACATGTTACTACTGATGAAGTTGATACTGGTGATACTATAACTTAGTTACTACTGATCATGCACAGATTGAAGATACTACTGATCTTAGTAGTTACTACTGACGATGGTTTCTGGACTTACTACTGATCACCAGACTTACTACTGATGTTACATATTTACTACTGGTGATGAGTTTTACTACTGATACGCGTTTTGGAAGAATATCAAGTCCGAGATCTTCGTAGAGATAGTTATAGAATGTAAATCAATGTATATTTTTATTATTCGATGTAAATCAAAGTCCTAGAATAACTAGGGTAAATAGTTTAGCTTCAAGGACTATTATAAATAGTTCCTTACGAATTGTAAACGTACGTGTGTATTGTTAACTCAATAATATACATTGAAGCTTTTTGTGAAACTGTGTTCTTAATACTTTCGCATATTATTCACAGTTCATTGTTCTTAATTACATTGATATAGTGTTGATCCGCTGCAACTTCTATATTCAATTAGATCTAAAGTGTTTATTAACTTTTCTATAGTTAATCGATCCTGACAAGTGGTATCAGAGCCAATTTTGGTTCTAGATCTACTATTTGTTAAGAACAACAAAAAGTTTAATCTTAAAAACACACATTATTAATCATGACTGATAATAATGAAAGCACTCAGGCCAACAAGATCCCTATACTCACTCCCAATAACTTTGGGATGTGGAAGAATCGTATTAAGCAATACATGCTTATTACAGATTATTCCATGTGGGAAGTTGTTCTTGAAGGAAACAAAACTGGTCCTGGTCAAGCAAGCAGCTCTGCAACTGAGGCAGATAAACTTAAGTGTGAGAAGGAAAATAAGGACAAGGGAATCGAACTTAAAACTCTAAGCACTCTCCTACTGGCCATTCCTAACGACTATCAACATCTCTTCGTTGAGTATGATGATGATGCAAAGATACTTTGGGAAGCACTGGAGAAGAGATTCGTTGGGACTAAGAGCACCAAGAGGAACATGAAGTCTGTTCTCAAACAATACTTTGAAAACTTCAAAGGAAAACCCAATGAAACACTCACTCAAGTGTTTGACAGATTCAACAAGTTAATTGGTGAACTTAACCAGGTTGGGGTTAAGATGGATCAAGAAGATGTCAACATGAAGTTCCTACGATCTCTTAGTGAAGAATGGGCCATGTATACAGTGGTGTATAGACAAAGAGATGCACTAGAAGAAAAAGAGTTGGATGAACTCTACAATGATCTCAGAGTATTTGAAACTGAGGTAAATCAAAAGAACCCTTCTATTTCTTCTAATAATGCTGCATTTGTCTCTAGTACAGGTCAAGGTCAGGAAACCTTCACAGGAAAGGCTGCAGATTCTGAGGATGCTGCCAGAGAATCCTTCTTCACTAGTCATGTGCATACTGCATTGATTAGTGATGACTTGGAACAATTAAATCCAGATGATCTTGAGGAGATGGATCTTAAATGGCAGATGGCTATGCTAAGTCTAAGGACAAAAAGATTCTTAAAGAGAACTGGAAGGACAAGCCTTAACTTCAACAAAGGTGACAAAGCAGGATTTGACAAGACTAAAGTCAAATGTTACAACTGTAACAACCTTGGTCACTTTGCAAAAGAATGTCCTCAGCCAGACAAAAGATCAAAATCAACTGCTCTTGTCTCATAACAAGGACAAGGCTATGACTGGAGCTTCCAAGCAGAAGAGCATGCTCAAAATCAAGCTCTCATGGCCTTTACTGACAACAAAACTGAGGTAAAATCTAAACCTTGTACTTCTGAATGTGCTAAAATTGTTAAAAACTTAGAAAAAGAAAACACTAAATTAAATGAAGATTTAGCAAAAGCAGTGAGAAGAAATCATGAGTTTGATAGTGTGATTGCTGATCAAGAACATCAAATAAAGGTGTACCAGATGATTGATCAAAGGATAAAGGAAGAATTGCTTCAGGCTGTGGATGAGAAAGAGTTTTATGAAACAAAAAATAAAGAACTAACAAGTAAATTAGAAGAATGTCAGCTTGAAATTGAACAAAATAAACTAACAATTAAAAAGTTTGAAAGAAGCACTAAAATTCTTGATGAATTAACTAATAATCAAACTACAGAAAAAGTTGTTCATGGGGTGGGATATCATGCTGTACCACCTCCATATAAAATCATTCCACCACTTAAAAACAGCTCAGAAAGAATCATTAATGAATTAAAAACTGAAAAACAAACTGAATCACATAATGAAACATCTGAATCAAATGATTCTTCTGATGATGATCAATCAATTGAATTTACTATCTCTCAAACTGAATCACCAAAATCAATTGATACCAGCTTTCACACAGCACAAAGTCCAAATGAATCTCCCAAATATGATGCAGAAAATATACCTAAAATTCTAAAAAGGGGAAATCAAAGAAACAGAAATCAACTCTTAGAACAAAGAAAAATCATAAAGGCTCAAGATAATAAATTAAAATGTGTTATTTGCAACAAAGTAAACCATTTAGCAAAGGATTGTCACTTCAATCCAATAAACTGCAAAGAAGTAAAAGAATTTAAAATTTTTAAAGAAAAAGCAAAAACTCAAAAGTTAAAAGATACTACTGGTCCTTCAGTAGTAAATAAAATCAAAACTCCAATTGCTGAAACTCCAAGATTTGGAAGAAGTGCACCAAGATTTGTGCAACACAGAAGAGTTGGAAGCCCAAAGAACAGCAATTACTTCAAGAACAATGGAAAATTCAATCAAAATAAACAATATTTTAAATTTTCCAACACCAGTAAAAACTTTAACAATTTTACTACTGGTGTTCACCCTAAGTATAAAGCTGTTTGGTACCAGTACAAGAATACTACTGGTAAAAACCCTAATTTCAAAAATACTACTGCTCCCAAAACAACTTTCAAAAATACTACTGGTGTTAACTCTAAAAACACTACTGGTCATTCTAAACATGGTAAGTACCCAAATACTACTGGTCCATCAGTAGTAAAGTATTCAAAAGCTAAAAATCATGGGTATAAACCACGATCAGTAGGAAATTCTCACACCAGTAATAACTCCAAAAGGGCAGTAGTAAAACAAAACACCAGTAATAAACAAGTATGGGTACCAAAAGTGTTTAAAGTTAAATCCCCAAAAGCTTATTTCTCAAAGGATGAACCCAATACATATAAAGCTTGGGTTCCCAAACTTAACTAATCCTTTACTCACTTGTGCAGAGCATTCAGATCCCAGAAGAAGGAAGAACATGGCATATTGATAGTGGATGCTCAAGGCACATGACTGGAAATCTGCAAATTCTTAAAGATTTCAAGTCATTTGATGGAGGATATGTGGCTTTTGGTGAGAATCCCCAAGGAGGTAAGATTACAGGTAAAGGTACTGTTACTAATGGCAAAATTACCTTTGATGATGTATTTTATGTAGCTGAACTAAAATACAATCTTGTCAGTGTGTCTCAAGTTTGTGATAAAAAGAACAAAATTCTTTTTACAGACATTGAGTGCATCATTCTTTCTCCTGATTTTATTTTAGATGAAAAATATGTTGTTTTAAGAACTCCAAGGAGAAACAATGTGTATTGCCTAGATATAGGGGGGAACTCATTTCTACAAATGAGGTCAACTGTTTTATATCCAAGGCAAACACTACTGAATCAGAACTATGGCATAGAAGAATGTGTCACACAAATTTCAAAAACATGAACAATTTAGTAAAAAGAAATCTGGTCATTGGATTACCTCAAAAACAATTCATGTGTGATCATCATTGTGTTGCATGCCTAAAAGGTAAACAACACAAGACTTCTCATAAGTCCAAAACTGTAAACTCTATTTCTGTTCCTTTACAGCTCTTACATATGGACCTTTTTGGACCTACAAATGTAATGAGTATTGGAAAGAAACAATATTGTCTTGTTATTACTGATGACTTTTCCAGATATACATGGGTTTTCTTTCTCAGGACAAAGGATGAAACAAGTGAACTCATAAAGAACTTAATTGTCAAACTGGAGAACACAACTGATCAAAAAGTTAAAGCCATAAGATGTGATAATGGCACAGAATTTAAAAATGCTAACTTAATTATCTTTTGTGATCTTAAAGGTATTGACAGGCAATACAGCTCACCTAGAACTCCACAACAAAATGGTGTAGCTGAAAGAAGAAATAGAACCATCATTGAAGCAGCAAGATCAATGCTTGCAGACTCAAAATTACCAATTACTTTTTGGGCAGAAGCTGTTAATACTACTTGTTATGTTCAAAACAGAGTATTAATAGTGAAGCCACATTTTAAAACACCATATGAACTTTTTAATAAAAGAAAACCTTCCATAAGCTTTCTAAAATCATTTGGCTGTCCTTGCACTATTTTGATTACAAGAGAACAAATTGGTAAGTTTGACTGCAAATCTGATGATGGAATCTTTGTGGGATATTCTACTCAAAGCAAATCATATAGAGTGTTCAACAAAAGGCTAAGGATAATTGAAGAAAGTATCAATGTATCCTTTAATGAAAATGTATCTAATGAACAAGGAAATGGTCCAGATTGGCTATTTGACATAGACAATCTAACCAAATCCTTTAATTCTAATATGAATTTCAATGCAGGAAATTCAAATTGTCACAATCAAAAGGTAGGAACATCATCAATTAATACTGGTCATGAGGAAATGAGATACATTGTAGTTAATACTGCTCCAAAAGTTAATACTGATGTCAGTAATAACTCAAGTTCTGGAACCAGTAGTAACTCTGAGAATGAGGACAGTAGTAATTCAAATACTACTGATACCAGTAATAGTACTCAAAATACTACTGGTCCCAAAATTAACCTAGATTCTCAAGATACTACTGATACCAGTAACAACAACAACTCTACTGATCTCAATGAAGATAATAGCAGTAGTAACTCTGACCAAGAAGATGATGAACCAAATATCAATGACAATGAAGGATCTCTAGAAGAACAACTACCTGAGACAAATGAGTCCAATCTTGAAAATCAACTAGTGGTTGATAGAGCTACAACTACAAGGACTCAAAAGAACCATCCATTAGACCTTGTTCTAAGTGATGTCAACTCACCACTACAAACAAGAAGCAAATTAAACAAAAGCTTAACTGCAAATATGTGTAATATAAGTTTAATTGCTAATGAATGTATGTTTGAATGCTTTCTATCTCAGGATGAACCAAAGAAGATCCAACAAGCAATGAAGGACTCAAACTGGATTGAGGCAATGCAAGAGGAACTCCTTCAATTTAAATTACAAGCTGTTTGGACACTTGTACCTCTACCCAAAGGAAAAAGAGCCATTGGAACAAGATGGATCTTCAGAAACAAGAAAGATGAAAGAGGTATAGTGATCAAGAACAAAGCCAGACTTGTAGCCCAAGGATACACTCAAGAAGAAGGAATAGACTATGATGAAGTATATGCTCCTGTTGCTAGAATTGAAGCCATAAGAATATTTCTAGCATATGCTTCATTCAAGAAATTCAAAGTCTATCAAATGGATGTTAAGAGTGCATTCTTATATGGGAAGATTGAAGAAGAGGTCTATGTATGCCAACCTCCAGGTTTTGAAGATCCAAAACATGGTGATTATGTGTTCAAATTGGATAAAGCTCTGTATGGCCTACATCAGGCACCAAGAGCATGGTATGACACATTATCATCATACCTATTGAAGAACAACTTTAAAAGAGGAGCCATTGACAAAACTTTGTTTACAAAGAAAGTCAAAGATGATATACTACTGGTACAAATTTATGTAGATGATATCATCTTTGGCTCAACCAATGATTTATTATGCAAAGAATTTGAAGAACGGATGCAAATTAAATTCAAGATGAGCTCCATGGGTCCAATGAACTTCTTCCTTGGACTCCAAGTCAATCAAAGAACTGATGGTATTTTGATAAATCAATCAAAATATGTCAAAGACATCTTGGAAAAGTTTGATTTGAAAGACAGTAAAAGTGCTAGTACACCAATGGAAACACACAAACACCTACATCCTGATATTGAGGGGGAGGATGTAGATGAACACTTATATAGATCAATGATAGGCTCTTTGATGTACTTAACTGCATCAAGACCTGACATTATATATGTATAGTGTTTGTGTGTGTGCAAGATATCAAGCAAGACCCAAAGAACTACACTTGCAGGCTGTTAAAAGAATATTCAGATACTTGAAAGGCAAACCATCACTAGGTCTATGGTATCCACATGATTCACCATTTGAACTCATAGCCTACACAGATAGTGACTATGGAGGTGAATGTCAAGACAGAAAGTCCACTACTGGTGGATGTCAATTCTTTGGATCAAGACTGGTGTCATGGCAATGTAAGAAGCAAACAAATGTATCAACATCAACTGCTGAAGCAGAATATGTAGCTGCATCTGCTTGCTGTGCTCAAGTACTATGGATTCAAAATCAGCTTCTAGACTTTGGTATCTCTATCCTTAAAACTCCTATTTTTATTGATAATCAAAGTGCTATTAGTATTGTGAATAATCCAGTAAAACACTCAAAAACTAAACACATTGAAATAAGATTTCACTTTATAAGAGATTGTAATGAAAAGAAATTAATCAAAGTAGTTAAAATCCATACTGATGACCAATTAGCAGATCTTTTTACAAAAGCATTTGATGTAGGAAGATTCAACTTCGTGTTTAGCAGTATTGGAATGATTTTAATAACTTAAAATCTCACTTAAAATCATGTGTAAAGTTAGTGTTGTAAAATATTACTTCTTTACTTAAGTGTTTTACTACTGGTATATCTGTACTACTGGTGTGTAGGCATGTGCACAAAATACTACTGGTAGTTAAATACTACTGGTGTGTATTAGGTTTACACAAATACTACTGGTAAGTCAGTACTACTGGTGTTCACATATACTACTGGTCTTGTGTGTTAATGGTTACTACTGATGTATATAGTTACTACTGATGATCTTATAGTTACTACTGATGTCAACATCCTTAGTCACTACTGATGTTAGTAGATACTACTGACGTTTTACTACTGATATCTTATTTACTACTGGTCATTCAGAAACACAATTACCAAACTAACCCCCATGAAAATAACCGTTATGTTATGATTCGAAGGACATTTTAGTAGTTTTGCAGGATAAATCGAAAGATATAAAAGGCGGAAGTCGATTAGTTTAACATTATCTTCACATCGATTCTCTAAATTCTCTCGATAAACCCTAGTTTACGATCAAAAACCCTTCGTCAGTAACAAAATTCATTCATCTTTTTCTCAAAATCAACATCAAATGGCAACTCTACAATCACTGGATGTGCAAACCGATCTTAAATACTCAGAATTTCACAACATGTGTGCCTTCCTAAAGAATCCCGACGGCACAAAAGATTTTCGACCGATCGTAAAATTCTTGAGAAATTCCTATATACAGTTTGCATTAACGGTAAAACCAAAATCATATCAACAGCACTTGGTGGATTTCTGGACCAATGCTGAGCAAACGGAAGGAACAACTGTATCAATGATCAAATCACAAGTAGATGGAAAGCATATCACAGTAACAGAACAATCAATCAGACACCATCTACAACTTCACGATGATTCAGGTATGTCTACTCTTCCTAAGGAATACATTGCTGAAACTTTACAAAAAATGGGTTATGAGGGAAGACTCAATATAGTAACCTTTCAAAAGGGTCTTCTCTCCCCACAATGGAAATTCTTAGTTCATACTATTCAGCATTGTATTTCTCCAAAAAGAAGTACTTGGAATGAGTTTAATAAGGCAATAGCATCTGCTGTTGTCTGCTTATGCACAGACCAAGTCTTTAATTTTTCTCAAATGATTTTTGAAGGTATGTTGGGAAATCTAAGTTCTACTAAATTTTTAATGTATCCCAGATTTCTACAACATATCATAAATTGTGAATTACAAAACTTGTCAACTCCTAAAAACATTTTCATACTACCAGAGTTGAACAAGAAAGTTTTCTCAAATATGAGAAAACAATTTAAATTTTCGGGTAAGGAAACCCCTCTGTTTCCTAATATGATCAAAGATCATCCCCATACTGGAGAAGGTTCAACCATTGTTACTACTCAAGTTGAACCTCAACCCACTCCATCACCCCCAAATACAGCCCAAACACCACCCCAACTAGCCACTCAATCACCAGCCCAAACAGAAGTCCTGAAAGTGTCCCAGGAACTTGATTTAAATCTGCAGAGTGCTACTCTTCACTCTGTGGAAGACCTACCAGATAAAACCAAAAATATTTCCACACTTTACAAAAGAAAGAAATCTTTAAAGGACACCAGGGGACACATTGAGTCAAACCCCAGGCTCCTAGAGTTGTCCTCCAAGGAGGAGAGAGGACATGAGGCGAGGGCTTTCACTACTGATGCCCCAAAGGTGGGTGCACAGGACAGTGAAAACATCTTTAGGACCCAGACCTCGGCAACTTTGAGTGATGACTCATTTGAGGAGTTACTCAAAGGACCCCGGTGCCAAGAAACCACAAGGGGGGGCATCTCTGCTTCTTCTAGGAAGAAGAGGATGTCTAAAAGACCCATTTCATCACCAAGAAGTGATGAGGGCAGATCTATTGATTTGACGGATAGGATGGAAAACCTTCAAACCAATGTACCTGTTAGTGAGCCCGATGATCTTGCTAGATGGAGTGAGGGCAGTATTAAAATCACCAAATTGACGGAAAAAGTGGATTCTCTTGAATCCACTGTACAAAATTGCCTTACATATCTTACAAACCAAGGAAAAACCATGGCTGCAATGAAAAGGCATGTCAATACCATCAACAAAAGAATGAGATTCTATGAGCACAGGCTTCATCAACAAACTAAACTCATCAGAAAATTAAATAAGAAGATTGATGATAGTGAGGCTCCACCAGTTGAGCTCACTAAGGGGGAGAAGGACAACATACAAACTATGATTGATGAATCAATTGCAGCAGCAGCATCTTCTCTCCTAAATTTAAAAGAAACAGAAGTTGATGAAGGCCCAGAAATGATGGTTACTGAAGATGAGCCTGTTACTACTGCTACAATGGAAGAACAAGTTGAAAAAGCAATACCAGTAGTAACCTCTACTACTGATATTATAGCAGTAGTAAATGAAGAAGAGGAATTGAAAGCAGCAAATACTACTGATGCCCTATCAGTAGTAACTCCTGAAGTCACACCAGTAGTAACTACTCTGGTTACTACTGAAGAGGAAGAACTACAATTTCCAGAGCTGATTGAAAGAGAAAGACATGTCATCATCTCCAAACCTCCAACACCTGATCAACCACTTATCATACCTGACATTGATGATAATGTGAATTGGTTTGAGGTAGATGAATGCACACTTCCTCCACGCCCTAAAATCTTACCAGAAGGTCAACTACATCTATTTTATCCAAAACTTCTGATGATGGGTATACCAGATATGAAATACATTCCACCTCCACCATCTGCTCATATTGGAAAAGGAAAAGAAATATATGATGATGATTATCCAAACAGAGCTTTAGGACATCACATGGTAAACAAGATTAATCATGTAAGAGCAGAAAAGCAATCCAGATGGAGAATTAAACACAGAAATTTTTTGGAGAAAGTGGAAATGTATCAAGCTTTAGTAGAAAAGAAAACGAAAGTTCAAAGTGCAACTACTGTTCAAATACCTGCTCAAATCAAAGATGTTCAGATAGAAGCCCAAGAAGCAGAATTCAAAAGGCTCAGAAAAGTAGAAGAAGAACATCTAAACTATCTTGAAGATCTGGTGGCTGAATGTAAAAGAACAAAAGGTGATCTACCAGATGATATTTTTGAACAAAAGACACTTATGATAGACTTTCTCAAAACAAAAGGGCACAGTGCAAAATCTTTTGGAAGAATGAAGATGATAACTATTATTGAAAAATACTGCACTGCAAAGAAGAAAGACTTGGTTGAACAAGAAGCTGAAGAATCAAAGAAAGCCAAAACTTTAATCCAAATCAGTCCAAATTTGCTCAAAGCTGGTAGTGTTTCAACTATTGGTGAAACTTCAACTCCCCAATCAAAGAAAAGAAAAACTGATGATCAAGAACAAATCTCAAAGAAGAAATCAAAACAAATTGTACCTGTTCTTGAAATGCCTATTGCTCCATTGCAAAACAATCCAATTATTAACTGGAGAGTGATACAAAACAATGTTATAGAAGTCATAAGGGAAGACAAAGTTGTACAGAGATTCACTGGATGGTTACCTTTAATCAGATCATGTTCTAGAAGTGATGTAATCAAGCTTCTGATTATTGGAAAACCTAGAATGACAAAGAAATCATGGAAAGAGTCTGGTGCTGGATACTTAACAAAAATGATAGATGCTGCATTTTATCCAGATAATTATCCAGGACAATTTACAGATCCAGGTAATGTGTATGCTTGGAATGTCATTCCTACTGCTAATATGTACTTCTTTGAGAAATCAGGCAAAGTGTGTGAATTGTACTTATATGAAAAAGAATATCCACATTCTGAGAAGACTATGTATCAGATATTCATAAACACTTTGATGAAACCCTATGATGCTGTTATGTTCCAAAACAAACTGAATTACTTTACTAAGAGGAACAGCAGATATATTATTGAACAAAGGCTTCAACAGAATCAAAGAACTCTTGAGAAAAGAAGAAGAGAACAAGAAGAGCAAAAGAAACTTGATTGATTAAAAGATAATCAATAAGTTTAGGGGGAGATTGTTGGAGCAAAACACAGATCAACTTATTACTAATGCTGCAGTTAGTACTGACAATAATTAGTACTGATGGGGCAGAACATGTTACTACTGATGAAGTTGATACTGGTGATACTATAACTTAGTTACTACTGATCATGCACAGATTGAAGATACTACTGATCTTAGTAGTTACTACTGACGATGGTTTCTGGACTTACTACTGATCACCAGACTTACTACTGATGTTACATATTTACTACTGGTGATGAGTTTTACTACTGATACGCGTTTTTGAAGAATATCAAGTCCGAGATCTTCGTAGAGATAGTTGTAGAATGTAAATCAATGTATATTTTTATTATTCGATGTAAATCAAAGTCCTAGAATAACTAGGGTAAATAGTTTAGCTTCAAGGACTATTATAAATAGTTCCTTACGAATTGTAAACGTACGTGTGTATTGTTAACTCAATAATATACATTGAAGCTTTTTGTGAAACTGTGTTCTTAATACTTTCGCATATTATTCACAGTTCATTGTTCTTAATTACATTGATATAGTGTTGATCCGCTGCAACTTCTATATTCAATTAGATCTAAAGTGTTTATTAACTTTTCTATAGTTAATCGATCCTGACAATTCGGGTACCCGAAAACCGGGTACCCCAAAAATTCGGGTACTGATACGGGTACCTAAATCTACTACCCGAATTTTCGGGTACCCGGTTAAATCCGGGTACCCGGTTTTGAACACTCCTAGTACTGAGAACACTCTTCTTGGAAATAACTCCTTGAGCTCTTACAATTTAGAATTTAATGTTATGTGATTTTATTATTTACATATATTTTTGATTTCATTTCTTGAGAATCTGTGAAAATACAAATGAAATCTCGTTTTATGATTTTACTACTGTTGGTCATTCTAAACTTATTTCCACACCATGGTCATTTGGCCAACTACCACATGGCCTTGAGGTAATTTGAGTCTTTAATCAATGTTAGATTAAACCACAGGATCGGAATGCATTCAAATTTGATATATCTCAATTGTAAGCTCAATTCTTCTTTTGGCTCAAAAATAGGTCGAATGGAGCTATCGAAGCCGGTCATTGTGGTGGTTGGGTCAGCGATCCTAAAGGTAAAGGATGTTTTGGGGCGGTCATGTAATTTTGTTGTATTTATTCTTATGGTTCGTGTAGCCGGCTGTTTAGGCGTTTCCGTTTTCCTTGTATTGTATTTTGGCTAGTTTCTTGCTATCATTGGTTTTATTTATTTAGTTTCCTAGGTTTCTTGGTGGGGGTGATGGCTTTGCTGAAGTTCCCGGTTGAAGTTCCCTTTGCTGTTAAAAAAAAAAATCAATGTTACATTAATTTACGAGCGTTATCAAGGCCAAAATATAATGGTTAAGATTTAAGAATGCAAAATAATGATAGTAGTGACGTTAAAAATCAATCTGAAAGATTTTGGAAAAGTAATGGTTTGAAATGGACTTAATGCCTGAAGCACATCATATCCAAAAGATTTTGAAAGCTCGTAGTGACGTCAAGAATAGATTTGAGGACTGGTACCGATATATTCGTCCCTAGTTGCCCAAGGTCATGTCAATAGACCTCAGAGTTTTGTTTATTTTTGATTATATAAATAGAGTTGCGTTCAATGAGTTCCATCATTTTTATAAAGTGTCGAGGAACAAATATCAACCGTTGATTAATAAGATATAATGGTCAAGATTTATCACATATAATAAACATGGAGGGGTATTTTGGTCATTTTAAAAAAATAAAATATTTTATTATTATTTTTTATTTTTTATTTTATTATTATTTTTTTTAATTTTTTTATTATTGTTTTTTCAAAAAAAATTATTATTTTTTCATTAATAACACATAATGTAATTGCATACTGAATCACATGTGATGGCAAACTGAATCACATGTGATTGAACCAAAACATCAAATATAATTAAAAATACAATCACATGTGACTAAGTAGTACACGTAAGTATCAAATACATATAATTTTTTAACGAAAAATATAATAAAAAATAAAAAATAAAAACAAATTAAAAAAAATTAAAAATTAAAAATATAAAATATAAAATAAATTTTTTTTAAGTGCCAAATGATCAAAATACCCCTTCATGTATAAAGCATATGATTAATCTTGACCATTAGATCTTATAAATCAATGGTTGAGATTTATTCCTCGGGACTTTGTAAAAATGATGGACCTCCTTGAACGTTTCTCTATATAAATATTGATAAAGAATAATATTTCATTCAATTCAAAATAAGTACTCCATCCGATTCAAAATAAGTTACATTTTTTTAGGATGATTCAAAACAATTGATACAATTTGAAAAATTATTTTATTTGACAAAAAATAGTAGGACCAACACTCATTAGCTATCTACTTTAACAATGTCAAATGACGTCTTTACCCTTATTTTTTACTTTTAAACATAAATAACCCCACTTTATTTAAAAAATGTGGGACTCATTCTCCACTAACCATCCAATTAATTTAATTTAACCATTATTATAATCTTCCTCAAAAACCATGAAAGTGAAAGTGTATCACTTATTTTGAATCGTATGAAGTAATATTTTTTTTTCATTTTAATATTTATCAAAATAAGTGATACATTATGAACACTTATTTTATTTGAAAAAGGTGGTAAAATCTAGCTACATCCACTAACTATCTTATTTAATACAATTAAATAACCTTTTAACTTTAACTTTTTTTTAAACATCATTAACGATTTAACGTCACTATATGCAAAAAGTATGAGACCAAATCCCACTAAATATCCAATTTAATTTAACACTAATCTTATTATAATTTTTATCTCAAAAATTGTAAAATTAATAATACTTCCTCCGTTACAAAATAAGTGATACACTTTAGAGTTCACGATTTTTGAGGCTAAATATGATAATAAATGTTAATTAGATTAAATTGGATAGTTAGTTGATGATGAGTCTCACATATATTGATTAAAATGAATTTAATAATGTTTAAAAATAAAAGTAAGGGTAAATGTGTCTTTTCACTATATTAAAAAAGATAGTTAGTGGGTGTGGATCCCCATACCTTTTACCAAATATGGTAATTTTCAAAGTATATCACTTATTTTGAAATACCTAAAAATGGAAAGTGTATCACTTATTTTGAAACGGAGGAAGTATATCGTTTGGGAATTAATTTTACTACCACACTTTTTGATGCTTATACCACTCTATACAAGTATTTTTGCATACTGTACAAATAAGTAATGCAATCGTTGTGGTAGATGTATTAAAATATGTGATGTAAAAATCACCACCTATATCGTTTATTTTGAATGAGAGCAAATATGAAAACCCTTTAATGACAATTCAACTAAATTCAAGTCTTAATTACGCATATTTTGTGATATTAAAAATGATAATAAATAAAAAAGGTTATAAAACAAAATTTGATTTTAGTCTATAATAACCCATAAAAGTATTTTCTATTGTAACTCACATGTGACTATTGTTTTGCTTACACTTATGTCTCACATTTATGTGTATTAACACCATGACTCTTGGCTTACATACCTTATTCTATATAAGATAGTTGTATGTACATTTCTTTCTACACTATTGTAAGAATACATGTATATGAATGAGAAGATCGTATGATTGAGCTAATTTGCCTTACAACACGTTATCAGCACTTTGCTCAAAGTTGTCCACGTTCGTCGTTCAAGAAGTAACAAAACCAAAAAAAAGTTAAGATCATTCTTCCCACACATCCCAAAGTGAGTTTGTATGTTTTTTTCCATACCTATATATTAAACTGAGAAATACACTAACGGTGTATCAATTCAATTTTCATGATGTATTATAATATGTTTCCCTTTCATAAACATAATAAGTTAACCAACTATTTTGTTATTCAATAAACAAAAGTTGAATGCGGTGGTATACTGGAATGATTCGAGAAGAAACTTGCAAAACTGTTTTATAATATGACATGATAGCCTCACTTTATATGGTACATACTTTTATTTAATTGTCATTACCATCTTAGTATTTTGTTTATGTATAAAACTTGGAGGGATGAAAATAAAAAAATATATTTTACTTTGAAATATATATTGGATAAAATATTTTTATTTATATATCCACATTTATGTGTATTCATATCAAATCAAAATGTTTTATTAAATACATTCATTTTGAATTTATAAGGTTATATTTATTATAATACACCATAATAAGTTTGATACACGAATTAATATTGTATCATAATCAAAGATAACTTGGGCTACTTTGCACGTTAACGTTGATAAGGAACGACGTGAAAGAACGTGGCATGTACCCAATTTGTCTCATATGGATCCCCCGACTGCACATCGTGATAAGGATGTGCACAAACTTAGAAATCTATAAAATGTTACTAATTAGCTACCAGACGCATGTAATGACTTAGCAAATGTCACGAGATCAAATATACCCGCTGCAAATGTGCCTGCAAGGAAAGACGTCCATGTGAGACACCATGTTCCGTTTGAACATGTTGCATCGGTCGAACCCACTGTACAAAGGACGCTACTATTGGTTGTCCAGTCCGCCGCTCTTCCCAATAAAAGAGGAAGACCGGTTCGGTTTCAAGGATGTTCTGCCTCAAAGGAGGAGAAATTCTGTTGTATTTGTTTTGCCACACGTGATCATTAAGGATCATGGGAGTGTATTGGAGAAGCGTGTTCCCGATGAAACACCAATTTCTCATCATCCCGTTAATCTTCAAATATATGTCGAGTATGCTAGCTTAGATGATATTTTGATGCAAAACGAGACTGTCATCGATGATTTGCTCATATACGCAGTGGCTACTGACATTATGAGCAATGATGACATGGAACCAAGTACTATTGTTGAGTACAATGTACTGGTCTTAATGGAAACATGCAATCCAGGTAAAATTGGATTCCTTACCGAAAAGAAGAGTGTTTGGACCTGTTGCTCCAACACCACCTAATGTTAAACCAATTGGTTATAAATGGTATTCGTAAGGAAGCGTAATGAGAATAATGAGATTGTAAGATACAAAGCTCGCCTCGTGGCGCTAGGCTTCTTTTAAACGCCCTGGAATTGATTACGAGGAGTTGTATTCTCTCGTAATGGACGTTATAACGTTCCACTACTTAATCAGTTTAGTAGTTTCCGAAAAACTGAATATGCAGCCTATGGATGTGGTTCACAACCTATCTCTATGGGGATCATGACACAGAGATATACATGAAAGTCAACGATGGACTCAAGTTGCATGAATCAAGTAGTTCCAGACCACGGAACATGTTCTCGATACAAAAGAGATGATCACTTTTTGGATTAAAATCCAGACGGATGTGGTATACCCGTCTAAGTGAGTACTTGATCAGACTGGGATATTTGAATATTGTGATATGTCCATGTGTGTTTATAAAAGATATCCACTTCGGGATATGTTATTATCGCAGTCTATGTAGATGATTTGAATCTCATAGGATCCTCGAAAGAGTTGTTTGAAACTGCTGAAATCCTGAAGAAGGAATTCGAGATGAAAGATCTTGGGAAAACACGACATTGGCTCGGCATGCAGATCTAGCACCGTAAAGATGGGGTTTTTCATTTATCAATAGATTACACATAAAAGGTGTTAAGACGCTTAGTTGCCATGACGCAAAACCCCAATCTGCTCCCATGGTCATCCATTTCTTAGACATCAAAAGGGACTCATTCCATCCAAATGAGGGTGATGAAGAGATATTGAGCCATGAGTGTTCATATCTCGGTGCCATAAGCGCAATATGGTACCTCACCCAATGTACTGGACTGGACATCTTATATGTTGTGATATGCATGACTAGGCATAGCAATGCGCCAACACGCCACCATTGAAATGGTATTAAAGACATCTTCCGTTACTTTAAAGGTAATACGGATATGGGCTTATTCTATCCCTACGCGTCATCGAGTGGATCAAATGTGATTGATACTCGAGATAACGCGACCCTTATCAGCTATACCGATGCAGTTTACTTATCAAACCTGCACAAGGGACATTCCCAATCTGGTTATGTCTTTACCATAGGGAATGTGGCGAAATCCTAGAGTTCTTGTAGATAGACTCTAGTTGATACTTCGACAAATCACTCCGAACTACTCGCGCGCGTTGAAGCGACTAGAGAGTGTATATGGCTTTGAGATGTAAGAGGCCACATTCGAAGTAAATGTGGTTTGGATTATGATCTCAATTAACCATTTGTCATATATGAAGATAACACCGTTGTTATCGATCAATTGAACATGGTTATATCAAACAGGATAACACCAAACACATCTCGCCGAAATTGTTCTTTACACATGAACAACAAGCATTTCAAAATATTGAAGTGCAACATATTGGATCAAATAAGAATCATGCAAACTTGTTCACCAAGTCACTGCTAAAGTATTCTTTCCAAAACATGTTAAAGCTATTTGACTTAGGAAAGTCTCTGAGCTACATAAATGACATATATCATGCACCTAGTTGTGTACGAATAACGATTGCATCCTGATGTATGTCTTGCACCCTGTTGAGTGCAGATAATGACTGCATCCTGATGTATGCTTTGCACCATGTTGAGTGCGGATAATGATTGCATCCTAACGTATGCTTTGCACCCTGTTGAGTGAGAATAATAATTGCATCCTGATGTATGTTTTGCACCCTGTTGAGTGCATGTGAGGGGGAGCATCCTGACGAATGCTTGTGTACTGTTGTTTCCTTTAGTTCAAGGATTTTGTCCCATTGGGTTTACCTTGACAAAGTTTTTAATGAGACACTAGCAATACCCTATTCTCACTAAGAATTGTTGAATTCAGGGGGAGTATCCAGTTGAATACTTATTAACCATTGTGCACTCTTTTGTCCTTCGTTAGAGTTTTTGTCCCACTGGGTTTTCTCTAAACAAGGTTTTAATGAGGCACACCATATATGTTTCTTTCCATCGCTCAAGACATCCAGATCGTACTCTTTTGTCCTTCGACCAGAGCTTTTTTCCCAAGGGGTTTTCTCTGACAAGGTTTTAACGAGACGAATGTTTCATGGATTGTCTAAAGATATAAGGCGAGGCTCAAGAATCCATATCGTACTCTTTTGTCCTTCGAATGGAGTTTTTGTCTCAAAGGGTTTTCTCCGACAAGGTTTTAACGAGGCGAATGTTTCATGGATTGTCTGAAGATACAAGACCAAGTATATGAACAGCTCAACATAAATCTAAGCAACCAAGGGGGAGTATTGTAACTCACATGTGACTATTGGTTTGCTTACACTTATGTCTCACATTTATGTGTATTAACACCATGACTCTTGGCTTACATACCTTAGTCTATATAAGATAGTTGTATGTACATTTCTTTCTACACTATTGTAAGAATACATGTATATGAATGAGAAGATCGTATGATTGAGCTAATTTGCCTTACAACATTTTCAATTTTTTACCTTTATTTGCCACGTGTCAGTAAACCCATGAAATTTATTTGCTAGTGAGGAGGATCTGGAATCCGCGCTTTATGACGGGTTGTAAAAGGACAAATTATATTTATAAACTAGCATACTTCCTCCGATGCAAAATAAGTGATACACATTCATTTTGAAGTGATTCAAAATAAGTGATACACTTTGAAAAATTACCTTATTTGGAAAAAAAAGTGGGACCTAAACCCACTAACTATTTTTTTTTTGAAATGTCAAATCTAATCTACTCCTAATTACCACATATGTCCACGACGGGACTCGAACTTATGACCTCAAAGTTAAGAGTCAATCACCATACCGCTAGGCCATAGGCCCTTTGGTACCCACTAACTATATACTTTAACAAAGTGAAATGACATATTTACCATTACTTTTTACTTTTTAACCCCACTTTATTCAAAATGTGTGGGACCCATTCCCCACTAACCATCCAATTAATCTAATTTAACAATCATTATAATCTTTTACCTCAAAAATTATGGAATCCAAAGTGTATCACTAATTTTGAATCGGAGGAAGTATTATTAATTTCGTTAGGATACCTTAAACAATTATTATCATAATTCACATTGGGAAGACGTGCACCAAACATGATGGATTAGTTGTAAGTTTACTTAATCTCTACACTATAATTATATAAAATAATTTCAAATAATCAAATAAATATAATAAAAGACATCATAAAAAAAATACTATTATTGTATATAAAACGTCAAAAAGAAAGATAGAATCACATAAAAATTCAAAAATAAAATCGACAACAGCAAAAAATCACAGTTTGTAGGTGTTGTACATGTCAACAATCCACACTTTTGGATTCTATATTTATTTCCTCTGTTTCAGAATAAGTGATACACTTTAGAGTTCAGGGTTTTTGAGTCAAAATATGATAATGAAGGTTAATTAGATTAAATTGGATAGTTAATGGAGGAAGGGTGGGTCACACATATATTAGTTAAAGTGAATTTAATAATTTTTAAAAGTAAAAATAAGGGTAAATGTATCTTTTCACTATATTAAAGATACTTAGTGGGTGTGGGTCCCACTACCTTTTACCAAATATGATATGTTTTCAAAGTGTATCACTTATTTTGAAGCACCCTCAAAATGGAAAGTGTATCACTTATTTTAAAACGGAGGAAGTATAATGTTTGTTTTAGTTATATTAAATGTATAAATAATCATATTTAATATAAGTATATATAATATTTTTAATTAAAAATAGACTGTGTAACTGCATGTTCTGGTTAACCGACGGATAGCGGTTCCTTAAGACTGCTCTCAATGGTAAAACAATCTGATACCGTCAGTTGTTGTCAAATCAGCGCCACATCAGCTAACCCTCCAACTGACACTAAACTGACGTACTCATCCCAACAATATCACTTCCCTTTAATTTTTTGGGACCTACCATTACAAAACACACACATACAAAATACCCCTTTGGGCCCACCCACCAAACCGGTGCTTACCTCCTCCCCCGTCTCCAAACCGGCGAGTGTCCTACCGACGAAAAACTGGCGGAGGGCGTGCCAATGGTGTGCACAACTAGCGGAATAAGTGACGGTAAAGTGACGATATTATTGACAGTGTTCTAATTTAACTATATTGTGACAATTCCGGTTGTAATTCCAGTTATCAATTTATACTGCTAAATCCTATTTATAACAGGATTCCTTTCTGCAAGGCTGCAACCAGCATTATATCCCCACCCCACTACACAACCTCCTGCTCCCACCTCCCTATGTTTGGTACTCTGTCTCCGGCAACAATGACTGCGAGCAGCAAGGTCTTTGTTCAAGGTATCAACCGCACCACAACAACCGACGCCGGTGAAGTAATCCATCCTATTACTGACGATGACAAAACAAATTTTCCGCCACTCGTATCCTCTTATAACGACAAAATACGTCCCGTTCTTGACGCCGTTGATAAGCTCCGCCTCCTCAACGTCGCGCAGGAAGGCATCCGTCTCCCCACCATCGTTGTGGTCGGAGACCAGTCCTTCGGCAAGTCAAGCGTTCTAGAGTCACTCGCCGGAATAAGTTTGCCGCGAGGAGATGGTCTGTGCACAAGGGTCCCTCTCATTATGAGGCTTCAACACCACCAGGAGCCTTCGCCGGAGTTCATATTAGAATATCAGAAACGAAAAGAACCGATTAAGATTAAGGAAGAAAGCAAGATCTCGGAAGCCATTGATAGGGCTACAGTTGAAATAGCCGGGGAGGATAAAGGGATATTGAACGTGCCGTTAACTTTAGTGGTTAAGAAGAAAGGTGTTCCCAATCTCACCATGATTGACTTGCCTGGAATCACAAGGGTTGCCGTCGGTGACCAACCGCAAGACATTTACAAACAAATTTACGGTATTTCTTTCATTTTCTTCAAATCTTTAATTAGCTACAGTAATATCACTTGTACATTGTTTGATTTTTTACTTTTGACTTTTTGGAAACTACGGGTGTGTAAAATCGGCACACTACAAGACCTTTTCGTTAACAAAGAAAAATGTCACCAAAAAAAGGTTACAAAAGTAACAAGTTGGTTGACCTAGAGGTTCTACTCGTTAAAATGTGTGAGTGAGGTTCACAAAAAGAATGTCTATAATAAATCTGTTACCTTTTGTGACTCTATCTTCATAAAACCTGTCACTAAAACCTTAAATGATATTGTTACTTTTTACGTATAATTTATAAAGTGTCACCAAAACACAAATATAGCGACACTTTTTATTGTTTAAGAGTGGCAAACAAGCCCAACAGTATGATCAATACTGGGCTTAAGACAAGTGGCCCAAATCACGAGGCCAGATCACTTGGGACCGGAAGTATAATTGTTTCAAGTTACAACAATTTCATCCAGTTTTCAGTTTTGGACCGGTCTAGACCGTTGCATACAGACTCTATAGTATATTCGGTAGCAAGAAATAAAATATGGTTTTATTTCAAGTCTCACCTAAACGATTATGCTTAATTAAGTAATAAGAAATAAAACCTGGGGACAAGTTTCCCACATACTATACATTTACAATTTCGTTTAAGTAAAATATGGTTTTATACCGAGTCTATTTTAATGTAGTTTGGTATAGTTTTTAGATACATTTAATTTATTGAATGTTTCAGATATGATAATGGAGTATATAAAGCCCGAAGAAAGTATCATTTTGAATGTTCTTGATGCCAATGTTGATTTCTCAAATTGTGAATCGATTAGCATGTCAAGAATTGTGGACAACACGGGCCAGAGGACTCTGGCTGTTGTTACCAAATGTGACCGATCCCCTGTCGGCCTACTTGAGAAGGTTAATGCAAACGATGTGAACATTGGGCTCGGCTACATTTGTGTTAGAAACATGATTAATGATGAAATCTATGAAGAAGCTCGTGTTCAGGAAGCCAAACTTTTTGAAGGTCACCCTTTGTTGTCCAAGATTGACAAATCCATGGTGGGTATTCCTGTTTTGGCCAATAGGCTCGTTCAGATACAATCGGTGATCATATCGAAATGTTTACCCGATATTGTAAAGAATATCAATGAGAAGCTCAACGCTTCGGTTTTGGAACTCAACAAATTACCCAGGAATCTTACGAGCATTCCTGATGCAATGGCTGCATTTATGCAAATTGTTGGGTCCACGAAAGAAACTCTTCAAAAGATTTTAATCCGAGGTGAGTTTGATGAGTATGAGAATGATAAACAAATGCATTGCAATGCTCGGTTGGTTGAAATGCTAGATGAGTTGGCTAAAGAACTACAGACAAGTGTCAAGTTTTCTGAAGATTTCTTGGATGAGGAATTGCATGTTTTGCAGGAAGCTAATGGGATCCGGTTGCCACATTTTCTACCTCACTCGGTGTTTCTTGGCATGCTGCAAAGAAAAGTGAACACCGTATCTGACATGCCCATTAGCTTTGTAAACAAGGTGTGTGGTTATCTTGAAACCGTTTGTGGTAGAGTCTTGATTGATCGTTGTGGAAATTACCCGCAATTGCTTCCTTCCATGAGGAAAGCAACTCAGTGTGTGATGATGAAAATGAAGGTCAAGTTTGCAGAAAGAGTTGGTGAAATGATCGAGATGGAGAAGATTACAGACTACACGTGCGATCCTGATTTTATTGCATCTTATAACAAGTTGATGGGGGTACCGTGATCAATTTGTGAAGTTAATAAGCAGCTCATCCCCGACACTAGTTGTGGAAGGTTATGGGACAATTAATGTTAAGCATCTGATAAACGTGTCGGCAAACACAAGGGATCAAGCTTATGATATGAAAATGAGGATGATGGCTTATTGGAAAATTGTTTTGAAACGTATGGTTGATTGTTTAGCGCTCCAATTGCGGTTTTTAATACAAAAAGTGGTGAACAAGGACATTGAGAGGGAGATGGTGAATGAGCTTATGGTGCATGGTGGCGGCCTAAAAAAGTTGTTGGATGAGCCATCATCCATGGCTAAAAAGAGGGATCGGCTTCGAAGCAGCATTGGCTTGCTCCAAGAATCCAAAGAAATAATAGAACAAGTCATGGATGGCATTCGGGTCTCAGCTGATTAAAATTTTAGATGTGTGTTTAACTTTTTAAGTGATGGATGGTTGAATTAACACTTTCTAGTATGTGTTTTTGTTAAGTTGTATTATGTGTTATTAGTAATGAACGCTTGAATCCTGACTTTGTAGTATGTGTTTGCGGTAAAACTTTCTTTGTTTTGTGTTTGAACCATGAGTGCTAATTCTCTTCAAAAACCGTGTTTCATTCATTTAAAAAATTTGTATGAAAAAATGAAATGTCACTTAACTTTTACTACTTGTATGTTATGGTAGTTGCGGTATCTTGTGTTGTACAATATTAAATGTATTATATTGCAGTAGAGATGGAGAATTGCATTTTTCAATACATGTCACGCTATTATCAATAACTTTTAGTGCCGCATGATCGTATCAATAAATCATTTAATAATAGCGGTTTGTGCCATTTAGTATAAAGGTATCAGGCTTTCGACCCGCATCTCAGTTCCAACTTTAATTGTATTCAATTCCGGCAACAATGCTTACGGATAAGAGCAGCAAAGTCGCCGTACAAGTCAAAAATGACTCCAAAATAAGTCCCATTCTTGACGCCGTCGACAAACTCCGCCGCCTTAACATCACCCAAGAAGGCATACCTCTACCAACCATCGTCCTCGTCGGTGACAAGGCCTCCGGTAAGACAAGCGTGTTAGAGTCACTCGCCGGCATAAGTTTGCCACGCTGCACAAGGGTACCTCTTATAATGCGGCTTCAACACCATCCGGAAGCTGTGGCAGAGTTCTTATTGGAGTATCAGAGAGAATCGGTTAAGATCAAGGACGAGAACCAGATATCGGAAGCCATTGATAAGGCCACCGTGGAGATCGCCGGGAATTCTAAAGGTATATCGAAAGTTCCGTTGACTTTGGTAGTCAAAAAGAAAGGTGTTCCCGATCTTACCATGGTTGATTTGCCTGGAATCACTCGTGTTCCCGTTGGTGATCAACCCCATGACATTTATGAACAGATTTCAGGTCCGTACATCTTTTTTATTAACGGCACCTCTTTCCTTTAAATATTACTCCCTCCGTCCCAAAATTATTGTTCACATTTGAATATCACACAGTTTAAGAAAAGTGCATTTATTACACTATCCGACCAATAGAATTTTATCTTTACCACCTAAGTGTTTTTTGATTAGTTGAATTTTCAAGTGTACAGTCATTTTGAGACATTTAAAAATGGATACATGGACAATAAAAATGGGACGGAGGGAGTACTACTTTCTATATGCTTGTTTGCTTCTATCGTTGATCATTTAGTTTATTTACGGAGTATATGGTAAATGATTAAATGGGCTTCCTGGACCCAGAAACAAGCGTGTTTAATACTCCCTCCGTCTCTTAATAAAGTTCTCATTTCTCATGGGCACAATATTTTAGGAGATAGATAGTGGTGGGGTTATTGGTAATAAATTTGATTAAAATATAAGGTTTTTTAGAGAGAGAAAGTGTTTTTAAGAGATAGTTAGTGGTGAGATACATTATAATAATATTATTTTATTGAGTGAGTCTCTTTAATATGAGAAATGAGAACTTTATTTTGGGACAAAGGTTTTGAGTGAAATGAGAACTTTATTAAGGTACGGAGGGAGTAGTTCCCAAATGTTGGTATAACACAAATAAGTTAATGGATTATATTATGTTACGCAAATAAACTAATGAAGAAAATATTGGTTTTATTACTGCTTGTTAACCTATACTTAATTTGCAACAAAAGCAAGATCAAATATATTTATATCACATAAAAGCAAAATATTGTAGAACGTTCAGTATCATGGATTCATGGGATAATGTTGTATTTAAAAGGTTTTATTCACTCAGTCACTCAGACATCAAAGAGGGTAGAAGCCGCAGGAAGAAAAAAAATAACTTGTTATTAGAAAAAATCGTAGATTAGAAAAAATCTCAACTTTAAAGCTTTAAATTATCACGCATTTAGTTGTAATATATGAAGAAAAAACGTTAATAAATTATAAATTAAGTCAAATATATTTTAGACAAATCATTAAAGTTGTTCCTGGGTATTTTGTCATGTAACTCATTTTACAAGGTTTTGGTTAAAATTTGTATAACTAAAATTAAATTGATACTTTTTCAACTCGTTTAAGTAAATAGTTTGAGTTTGGTTTCTCAAACCCGTGAATCTAAACAGATCAACCTGTTTATAACCCAACCTGACTTATTGTCACCTCTAATCATGATTTAGCTAATACATACACGTGATAAACTTGTTTTCGAATGTTTTAAGATATCATAATGGAGTACATTAAGCCAAAAGAAAGTATCATTCTTAATGTTCTTTCTGCCGCGGTTGGTTTCCCTACATGTGAATCAATTTGCATGTCGCAACGTGTAGACAACACTGGTCAAAGGACTCTTGCCGTTGTTACAAATTGCGATGATTTCCCGGATAGGTTACTTGAGAAGGTTAATGCAAATGATGTGAACATTGGGCTCGGCCACATTTGTGTTAGAAACCAGATCATTGATGAAACCTATGAAGAAGCTCGAATTGAAGAAGCCAATCTTTTTGAAACTCACCCTTTGTTGTCCAAGATTGACAAATCCATGGTGGGTATTCCGGTCTTGGGCGATAGGCTTGTTGAAATCCAGTCTAAAATCATATCAGAATTTTCACCCGATATTGTTAAGAAGATTAATGAAAGGCTCAATGCTTCGATTTTGGATGTGAACAAACTACCACGGACTCTTACGAGTATTCCTGATGAAATGTTCGAATTAATGCAAACCATTCGGTCTTTTAAAGAAACTCTTGAAAAGATTTTAATTCGAAGCGAGTTTGATGAGTATAAGAATGATAAACAAATGCATTGCAATGCTCGGTTGTTTGAAATGTTAGATGAGTTGTCAAAAGAACTACAGACAAGTGTCAAGTTTTCTGAAAATTTCTTGGTGGAAGAAATGCAGGTAATAAATGAAGCAAATGGTATTCGTTTGCCTTTTGTTCCTGACCACGTGTTTCCCTGCCTAGTGCAGAGAAAAGTGGAGAACATATCTGAAATGCCGGTTAGATTTGTTAACAAAGTGTGCATGTGGTTATCTTGAAATTGTTTGTGCTAGAGTATTAGTTGATCGTTGTGGGAATTACCCGCAATTGCTTCCTTGTATGAGGAAAGCAACTCACTGTGTTTGATTTTGATAATGAAGGCTGAGTTTGCGGAAAGAGCTGCTAAAATGATCGAGATGGAGAAGATTACAGACTACACATGTGATCCTGATTTTTATGTGTCTTACAACAAGTCAATGGGGTACTATGATAAGTTTGTCAAGTCAATGACCAACATCTTCCCTAGACTAGTTGTGGAAGGTTATGGGACAATAGATGTTAGGCATCTGAGAAATGTCCCAGAAAACACAAGGCGTCCAGCTTTTGATCTGAAAATGAGGATGACGGCTTACTGGAAAATTGTTGTGAAACGTATGGTGGACCTTTTAGCGCTTCAAATGCATTTTTTTATGCAAAACGTTGTGTGCAAGGAGATTGAGAGGGAGCTAGTGAATGAGGTTATGGGGATCAACGCAGCATCGGCTTGCTCCAAGAATCCAAAGAAATAATCAAACAAGCCATGGATGGGACTTTTAGTTGCATCTTTAACTTAAAACTAATAAATGGTTGAATTAGGACTTTCTAGTATGTGTTTATGGAAAATTTTCTTTGTATTATGTTTCGAACCATGCCATTGTTTTTTTTAAAGTCTGACTTTATAAGATAAAGAGATTGGGCCTAGCTCCCTACTTCTTAAGTTTCAATGACACATAACTTTTCTTTGTACCATCTTTTCCATGAACAAATATTGAGCTGATTCTTATAGAGTAATTTTTATCGATATAAAGTAATTTCATATTAAAGAACAATCATGTTCTTAGTGGGAGAATGATATGCAAAGTGTGATATAGGCGGTAATTAACTAATCAATTATGTTAAACAAAACAAAATATAAAAGTTAGTGATGTGTGTTTTTTTCTAGTAATTGTACCTTTATATACAATTGTGGTAGTTAAAAACTATTATTTTACTGTTCACTCTAAAGGAATTGGTTGATTTGTTTTTTTTTTTTAATTTGTCTTTCATGTACGTGGGATGCCGCAGGAGAAATCTCCAAGTGGGATGCAGTAGAGAAATCTCCAAGTGGGACTTCAACCAAAATGGTTCTATTAAATTTTCAAAACTCACCTTAAAATAGGGATTATTTTGTAAATATTTTTATTTTTACCCTTAAATTATTTTCTAATTACTTTACAAATATAACTTCATTTAATTTCACTTTTATTTAAAAAATTAAAATTATTTAATTTCTAAGAAGCCCACCATTAAATTTTTTTATTAAATTACGATCGGAACTAGCATAATATTACAATATTTTTAATTTTCCAACCGTTTAAAATGCATTAATATGTATATATAATTTATCAAAAACATTAGATACTTTGGTGAGTCTTATAAAAATAATAATCTTACTTCATAACTATTACATTTATGTATTAAAAAAGATGCTAGCATAATATGTCGGTTTTTTATAATCAGTTTAATTAAAAAGATCATTTAAACAGTGTCGCTACATCGTGTTAAATATTATAATTTTCATTAGTATCGTAATTCTCTTAAGAAAATGAAAGCTATAGATTTCCGCTACAACGTGCGGGCTTAATATTATAAATATAATGTTTAAATTGTTAAACATTATATACTTCAAAGATTGAAATTTAATACTATTTAAAACAAATCAGGCACTAATAAACCAACAATAAAAATTGTCGAATTAAAACATTTTAATTATTAAGTTTTGCTATATTCAAATAATAAATTGTGAAAGGGTGAAATGAAAAAAATAAAGTTAAGTAAAAATTTTATAATAATATGTTATTAATCATCAAGTAAATTTATATCTTCGAGAATTTTGATGTTTACAACATTGTTACATTGTATAAACGAAGAATAAAATTCTGCAGCGAAGCGCGGCTCCATTACCCTTGTTTATTTTAACAACATCTAAATAAATAACTCTATTTGTCAACAATGAAACTTGAACACATGACCTATAAGACTTCCCATTGGTATAAATGGGGTTGGGTCACCTAATAAAATAATAAGAAAAATTAAAGAGGGTCACCAAAAATTAGTAACTTAGATTGTGGTGGGAGACCATAATTGAAAAGAGTCACCAAAAGTGGGTCATCTAAACTAGTATATTTTCTTTTATTCTTTTTGATTTTAATATGATGTAGATTATTTTGATTGGTATGTTTGATTTTTAAAGGATAGGTTGAGTTGCTTGTTAATGTGTGTAAAAAATTAAATTGATTGGGCTGGGTAGGTGAAAGAGAGAGAATTAATTTTTTAATAAAAAAGTTAGGTTAGGTTATGAACAGGGATAGCCTAAAATCATGGGCTATAAGGTCATGGGCCACTTATCTTGTAAACAAAATACCTTGTAATTCGTATTTTGTTTTCCTAACATAAAATAATCTTCTGAATATGTTACATATAGTTTTTTCGGGTGTTAGTGAAAAATCTCGTTCGCAGCTAAAAGTGTAAAGCCTACTAGTTTTAAATACATTGTTCTACAAATGTACTATATTTTTAATTCTAGTCGAACAGAGAAACGAGTAATGGTTGGAAATGGACTTATGCCTGAAGCACATTGTCAGGATCGATTAACTATGACGAAGTTAATAAACACCTTAGATCTAATTGATTATAGAAGTTGCAGCGGATCAACACTATATCAATGTATTAAGAACAATGAACTGTAAACAATAAACGAAAATATTAAGAACACAGTTTCACAAAAAGCTTCAATGTATATTATCGAGTTAACAATACACACGTACGTTTACAATTCGTAAGGAACTATTTATAATAGTCCTTGAAGCTAAACTATTTACCCTAGTTATTCTAGGACTTGATTTACATTCGAATTCTATAGATATACATTGATTTACATGCTATAACTATCTCTACGAAGATCTCGGACTCGATATGTTCCATATAAGTTTATCAGTAGTATTCTGCAATCACCAGTAGTAAATAAGTAACGTCAGTAGTAACTTTGGTGATCAGTAGTAAGTCCAGATCCATCGTCAGTAGTAACTACTATTGATCAGTAGTATCTTCAATAAGCTTGATCATTAGTAACTAAGTTATAGCCTTCACCAGTATCAACTTCATCATTAATATGTTTCTGCCCCATCAGTACTAAGTATGATCAGTACTAACTGCAGCATCAGTATCAAGTTGATCTGTGATTTTGTCCCAACAATCTCCCTCTAAACTTATTGATTATCTTTCAATCAACTAAGTTTCTCTTGTTCTTCTTGTTCCCTTCTTCTTTTCTCAAGGGTTCTTTGATTCTGTTGTCTTCTTTGCTCAATGATGTATTTGCTGTTTCTCTTTGTGAAATAATTCAATTTGTTTTGGAACATAACAGCATCATATGGCTTCATCATTGTATTTGTGAATATCTGATACATAGTCTTCTCAGAATGAGGATATTCTTTTTCATACAAATATAGCTCACAGACTTTGCCAGATTTTTCAAAGAAGTACATTTGTGCAGTTGGAATCACATTCCAAGCATAGACATTTCCTGGATCTGTAAATTGTTCTGGGTAGTTTTCTAGATAAAATGCAGCATCAATCATCTTTGTTAAGTATCCAGCACCAGAATCTTTCCATGATTTCTTTGACATCCTTGGTTTTCCAATGATCAGTAGTTTAATGACATCACTTCTTGAACAGGACATGATCAAAGGTAACCATCCAGTAAATCTCTGCACAATTTTGTCTTCCCTTATAATTTCTATCACATTGTTCTGCATAACCCTCCAATTGATGATTGGATTGTTCTGCAAGGGAGCAATGAGCATTTCAAGAACAGGTACAATTTGTGTTTTTGATTTCTTTTTAGAGCTTTGTTCTTGATTAACAAGTTTTCTTTTCTTTGATTGGGGAGTTGAGGTATCACCAGTAGTTGATACACTACCAGCTTTGATTAATGTTGGACTGATTGGGATTAAGGCTTTGGCTTTAGATTTCTTTGCTTCTTTTTCTTCTTGTTCAGCCAAATCCCTCTTCTTGGCAGCACAGAATTTTTCAATTATAGTCATCATCTTCATTCTGCCAAAGGATTTTGCTCTATGCCCTTTTATTTTCAAATAATCTATCATATTTGTCTTCTGTTCAAATACATCCTCAGTTAGTTCACTTTTAGTTCTTTTACATTCAGAAACTAATTCTTCAAGACATTGGATATGTTCTTCTTCAACTTTTCTGAACCTCTTGAATTCTGCTTCTTGAGCTTCTATCTGAATGTCTTTAATTTGTACATGTACTTGAACAGGAATTGCACTTTGAACTTTCTTCTTATTTTCCTCTAGTGCTTGATACATTTCCACTTTCTCCAAAAATTTCCTATGTTTTATTCTCCATCTAGATTGCTTTTCTGCTCTGACATGATTAATCTTGTTTACCATGTGATGACCTAATGCTCTATTGGGATAATCATCATCATAGACTTCTTTTCCTTTTCCAATGCAAGCAGATGGTGGAGGTGGAATGTATTTCATATCAGGGATACCAGAAAGTAGTAGTTTTGGATAAAACAATTTAAGTTGATCTTCTGGTAGTATCTTGGGATGTGGAGGAAGTGTACATTCATCTACCTCAAACCAATTCACATTATCATCAATGTCAGGTATGATAAGTGGTTGATCAGGTGTTGGTGGTTTGGAGATGATGACATGTTTTTCTCTTTCAATTAGCTCAGGAAGTTGCAGTTCTTCCTCTTCAGTAGTAACCAAAGTAGTTACTACTGGTGGACTTCAGGAGTTACTACTGATAGGGCATCAGTAGTATTTGTTGCTTTTACTTCCTCTTCTTTACTTACTACTGCTATTATATCAGTAGTAGGAGTTACTACTGGTATTTCTGTATGTTCCTCAGTAGCAGGCACATCAGTAGTATCCATGTTTTCTGGACCTTCAACATTTTCTTGGCCTTCATCAACTTCAGTTTCTTTTAGATTTAGGAGAGAGGATGCTGCTGCTGCAATTGATTCATCAATCATTGTTTGAATGTTATCCTTCTCCCCCTTAGTGAGCTCAACTGGAGGAGCCTCACTATCATCAACCTTCTTTTTCAATCTTCTGATAATTTTAGTTTGTTGATGAAGCCTGTGTTCATATAGCCTCATTCTTTTGTTGATGGTATTGACATGTCTCTTCATAACTGCAATGGTTTTTCCCTGATTTGTTAGATACTTAAGGCAATCTTGTACAGTAGATTCAAGAGAATCCACTTTATCCGTCAATTGTTTGGTTTTAATACTGCCCTCACTCCATCTAGCAAGATCATCGGGCTCACTAACAGGTACATTGGCTTTAAGGTTTTCCATCCTATCCATCAATTCCACAGATCTGCCCTCATCACTTCTTGATGATTCATTGGGTCTTTTAGACATCCTCTTCTTCCTAGAAGAAGCAGAGATGCCCCCCCTTGTGGTTTCTTGGCACCGGGGTCCTTTAAGTAATTCCTAAAAAGAGTCATCACTTAAAGTTGCTGAGGTCTGGGTCTTAGAGATGTTTTCACTGTCCTGTGCACCCACCTTTGGGGTATCAGTAGTGAAAGCCCTCGCCTCATGTCCTCTCTCCTCCTTTGAGGACAACTCTTTGAGTCTGGGGTGTGACTCGATTTGTCCCCTGGTGTCCTTTAAAGAAGATTTCTTTCTTTTATATGTTGTGGAAATATTTTGGGTTTTGTTTGGTAGGTTGTTGGAGCAAAACACAGATCAACTTAATACTGATGCTGCAGTTAGTACTGATCATACTTAGTACTAATGGGGCAGAAAACATTTACTACTGATGAAGTTGATACTGATGAAGACTATAACTAAAGTTACTACTGATCAAGACTTATTGAAGATACTACTGATCAATAGTAGTTACTACTGACGATGATAATGGACTTACTACTGATCACCAAGTTTACTACTGACGTTACCTATTTACTACTGGTGATTGCAGTGTACTACTGATACGCGTTTTGGAAGCATATCAAGTCCGAGATCTTCGTAGAGATAGTTATAGCATGTAAATCAATGTATATCTTTATAATTCGATGTAAATCAAAGTCCTAGAATAACTAGGGTAAATAGTTTAGCTTCAAGGACTATTATAAATAGTTCCTTACGAATTGTAAACGTACGTGTGTATTGTTAACTTGATAATATACATTGAAGCTTTTTGTGAATCTGTGTTCTTAATATTTTCGCATATTATTTACAGTTCATTGTTCTTAATTACATTGATATAGTGTTGATCCGCTGCAACTTCTATATTCAATTAGATCTAAGGTGTTTATTAACTTCTATATAGTTAATCGATCCTGACATAGGTCTTCCACAGAGTGAGGAGTAGCACTCTGCAGATTTATTTCAAGTTCCTGGGACACATTCAGGACTTCTATGTTAGTGGGTGATTGAGTGACTATATGGGGTGGTGTTTGGGCTGTATTTGGGGGTGATGGAGTGGGTTGAGGTTCAATTTGGGTTGTATCTATTATTGAACCCTCTCCAATTAGTGTTTGATCTTTGATCATATTAGGAAACAGAGGGGTTTCCTTGCCCGAAAATTTAAATTGTTTTCTCATATTAGAGAAAACTTTCTTGTTCAACTCTGGAATGATAAAAATGTTTTTGGGAGTTGACAAGTTTTGCAATTCAATGTTTATGATATGTTGGAGAAATCTGGGATACATTAAAAATTTTGAAGAACTAAGATTTCCCAACATACCTTCAAAAATCATGTAAGAAAAATTAAATACTTGGTCTGTGCATAAACAGACAACAGCAGAGGCTATTGCCTTATTAAACTCATTCCAAGTACTTCGTTTTGGAGAAATACAATGCTGAATAGTATGTACTAAAAATTTCCATTGTGGGGAGAGAAGACCCTTTTGAAAGGTTACTATGTTGAGTCTTCCCTCATAACCCATTTTGTTTAAAATTTCAGCAATGAATTCCTTAGGAAGTGTAAACATACCTGCATCATCGTGTAGTTGTAGATGGTGTCGAATTGATTGCTCAGTGATTGTTATTGTTTTTCCATCCACTGATGATTTAATCATAGGTACAGTTGCACCTTATGTTCTTTCAGCATTGGTCCAGAAATCCACCAAGTGCTGTTGATAGGCTTTCGGTTTCACAGTTAACGAGAATTTAATGTATGAGTTCTTTAAGAATTGCACTATTGGTCGAAAGTCTTTAGTACCGTCTGGATTGCGTAAAAACACACACATATTATGGAACTCTGAGTATTTAAGATCGGTTTGAACGTTGAGAGATTGTAGAGTTGCCATTGTTGTTGATGTTGGGAGAAAGATGTAAGAATTTTGTTACTGATGAAGGATTTTTGATCGAAAGCTAGGGTTTATTGAGAGGATTTTGCAAATCGAAGTGAAGATAATGCTAAACTAATCGACTGCCGCTTTTTATATCTTTCGATTTAACCTGCAAAAAGACTAAAATGCCCTTCGAATCATAACATAACGGTTATTTTCACGGGGGTTAGTTTGGTAATTGTGATTCTGAAAGACCAGTAGTAAAAATGATATCAGTAGTAAAACGTCAGTAGTATCTACTAACATCAGTAGTGACTAAGGATTTTGACATCAGTAGTAACTCTAGACATCAGTAGTAACCACCAACATACAAGACCACTAGTATATGTGAATATCAGTAGTACTGACTTACCAGTAGTATTTATGTAAACCTAATACACACCAGTAGTAATGAACTACCAGTAGTATTTTGTGCACATGCCTACAACCAGTAATACAGATCTACCAGTAGTAAAACACTTAAACAAATAAATAACTTTTTACAACAAAAACTTTACACATGACTTTAAGTGAGATTTTAATTTATCAAAATCATTCCAATACTGCTAACCAAGAAGTTGAATCTTCCTACATCAAATGCTTTTGTAAAAAGATCTGCTAATTGATCATCAGTATGGATTTTAACTACTTTGATTAATTTCTTTTCATTGCAATCTCTTATAAAATGAAATCTTATTTCAATGTGTTTGGTTTTAGAGTGTTTTACTGGATTGTTCACAATACTAATAGCACTTTGATTATCAATAAAAATAGGAGTTTTAAGGATAGAGATACCAAAGTCTAGAAGCTGGTTTTGAATCCATAGTACTTGAGCACAACAAGCAGATGCAGCTACATATTCTGCTTCAGCAGTTGATGTTGATACATTTGTTTGCTTCTTACATTGCCATGACACCAGTCTTGATCCAAAGAATTGACATCCACCAGTAGTGGACTTTCTATCTTGACATTCACCTCCATAGTCACTATCTGTGTAGGCTATGAGTTCAAAGGGTGAATCATGTGGATACCATAGACCTAGTGATGGTTTGCCTTTCAAGTATCTGAATATTCTTTTGACAGCTTACAAGTGTAGTTCTTTAGGTCTTGCTTGATATCTTGCACACACACAAACACTATACATAATGTCAGGTCTTGATGCAGTTAAGTATATTAAAGAGCCTATCATTGATCTATATAAGTGTTCATCTACATCCTCCCCCTCAACATCAGGATGTAGGTGTTTGTGTGTTTCCATTGGAGTACTTGCACTTTTGCAATCTTTCAAATCAAACTTTTCCAAGATGTCTTTGACATATTTTGATTGATTTATCAAAATACCATCTGTTCTTTGACTGACTTGGAGTCCAAGGAAGAAGTTCATTGGACCCATAGAGCTCATCTTGAATTTAATCTGCATCAGTTCTTCAAATTCTTTGCATAATACATCATTTGTTGAACCAAAAATGATATCATCTACATAGATTTGTACTAGTAGTATATCATCTTTGACTTTCTTTGTAAACAACGTTTTGTCAATGGCTCCTCTTTTAAAATTATTCTTCAATAGATATGATGATAATGTATCATACCATGCTCTTGGTGCCTGATGTAGGCCATATAGAGCTTTATCCAGTTTGAACACATAATCACCATGTTTTGGATCTTCAAAGCCTGGAGGTTGGCATACATAGACCTCTTCTTCAATCTTCCCATATAGGAATGCACTCTTCACATCCATTTGATAGACTTTGAACTTCTTGAATGAAGCATATGCTAGAAATATTCTTATAGCTTCAATTCTAGCAACAGGAGCATATACTTCATCATAGTCTATTCCTTCTTCTTGAGTGTATCCTTGGGCTACAAGTCTGGCTTTGTTCTTGATCACTATACCTCTTTCATCTTTCTTGTTTCTAAAGATCCATCTTGTTCCAATGGCTCTTTTTCCTTTGGGTAGAGGTACAAGTGTCCAAACAGCTTGTAACTTGAATTGAAGGAGTTCTTCTTGCATTGCCTCAATCCAGTTTGAGTCCTTCATGTCTTGTTGGATCTTCTTTGGTTCATCCTGAGACAAAAAGCATTCAAACATACATTCATTAGCAATTAAACTTATGTTACACATGTTTGCGGTTAAGCTTTTATTTAATTTGCTTCTTGTTTGCAGTGGTGAGTTAACATCACTTAGAACAAGGTCTAATGGATGGTTCTTCTGAGTCCTTGTGGTTGTAGCTTTATCAACTACTAGTTGATTTTCAAGATTGGACTCATTTGTCTCAGGCAGTTGTTCCTCTAGTGATCCTTCATTGTCATTGATGTTCGGTTCATCATCATCTTGGTCAGAGTTACTACTACTATTGTCTTCATTGAGATCAGTAGTATTGTTGTTGTTACTGGTATCAGTAGTATCTTGAGAATCTAGGCTATTGTTAAGACCAGTAGTATTTTGAGTACTATTACTGGTATCAGTAGTATTTGAATTACTACTGTCCTCATTCTCAGAGTTACTACTTGTTCCAGAATTTGAGTTATTACTGTCCTCAGTGTTAACTATTGGAGCAGTATTAACTACTATGTATCTCATCTCCTCTTGACCAGTATTAACAGATGATGTTGCTTCCTTTTGAGAGTGACAGTTTGAATTTCCTGCATTAGAATCCATGTTAGAATTAAAGGATTTGGTTAGATTGTCTATGTTAAATAGCCAATCTGGACCATTCCCTTGTTCATTAGACACATTTTCATTAAAGGATACATTAATGCTTTCTTCAATTATCCTTAGTCTTTTGTTGAATACTCTGTATGATTTGCTTTGAGTAGAGTATCCCACAAAGATTCCATCATCAGCTTTGCAGTCAAACTTACCAATTTGTTCTCTTGTAATCAGAATAGTACAAGGACACCCAAATGATTTTAAAAAGCTTATAGAGGGTTTTCTTTTATTAAAAAGTTCATATGGTGTTTTAAACTGTGGCTTTACTATTAATACTCTGTTCTGAACATAACATGCAGTATTAACAGCTTCAGCCCAAAAAGTGATTGGTAACTTTGAATCTGCTAGCATTGATCTTGCTGCTTCAATGATGGTTCTATTTCTTCTTTCAGCTACACCATTTTGTTGTGGAGTTCTAGGTGAGCTGTATTGCCTGTCAATACCTTTAAGATCACAAAAGTTAATTAAGTTAGCATTTTTAAATTCTGTGCCATTATCACATCTTATGGCTTTAACTTTTTGATCAGATGTGTTCTCCAATTTAACAATTAAGTTCTTGATGAGTTCACTTGTTTCATCTTTTGTCCTGAGAAAGAAAACCCATGTATATCTGGAAAAGTCATCAGTAATAACAAGGCAATATTGTTTCTTTCCAATACTCATTACATTTGTAGGTCCAAAAAGGTCCATATGTAAGAGTTGTAAAGGAACAGAAATAGAGTTCACAGATTTGGACTTATGAGAAGTCTTGTGTTGTTTACCTTTTAGGCATGCAACACAGTGATGATCACACATGAATTGTTTTTGAGGTAGTCCAATGACCAAATTTCTTTTTACTAGATTGTTCATGTTTTTGAAATTTGTGTGACACATCCTTCTATGCCATAGTTCTGATTCAGTGGTGTTTGCCTTGGATATAAAACAGTTGACCTCATTTGAAGAAATGAGTTCTCCCCCTATATCCAGGCAATACACATTGTTTCTCCTTGGAGTTCTTAAAACAACATATTTTTCATCTAAAATAAAGTCAGGAGAAAGAATGATGCACTCAATGTCTGTGAAAAGAATTTTGTTCTTTTTATCACACACTTGAGACACACTGACAAGATTGTATTTTAGTTCAGCTACATAAAATACATCATCAAAGGTAATTTTTCCATTTGTAACTGTACCTTTACCTGTAATCTTACCTCCCTTTGGGTTCTCACCAAAGGCCACATATCCTCCATCAAATAGCTTGAAATCTTTAAGAATTTGCAGATTTCCAGTCATGTGCCTTGAGCATCCACTATCAATATGCCATGTTCTTCTTTCTTCTGGGATCTGAATGCTCTGCACAAGTGAGTAAAGGATCAGTTAAGTTTGGGAACCCAAGCTTTGTATGTCTTGGGTTCATCCTTTGAGAAATAAGCCTTTGGGGATTTAACTTTAAACATTTTTGGTGCCCATACTTGTTTATTACTGGTGTTTAGTTTTACTACTGCCCTTTTAAAAGTGTTACTGGTGTTTGAATTTTCTACTGATCTTGGTTTATACCCATGATGTTTAGCTTTTGTATACTTTACTACTGATGGACCAGTAGTATTTGGGTACTTACCATGTTTAGAATGACCAGTAGTGTTTTTAGGGTTGACACCAGTAGTATTTTTGAAAGTTGGTTTAGGAGCAGTAGTATTCTTGTAATTAGGGTTTTTACCAGTAGCACCAGTAGTGTTTTTGTATTGGTACCAGACAGCATTATAATTAGGGTTAACACCAGTAGTAAAATTGTTAAAGTTTTTACTGGTGTTGGAAAATTTAAAATATTGTTTATTTTGATTTGATTTTCCATTGTTTTTGAAGTAATTGCTATTCTTTGGGCTTCCAACTCTTCTGTTTTGCACAAATCTTGATGCACTTCTTCCAAATCTTGGTGTTTCAGCAATTGGAGTTTTTGTTTTATTTACTACTGAAGGACCAGTAGTATCTTTTAATTTCTGTGTTTTTGCTTTTTCTTTAAAGATTTTAAATTCCCTTAACTCTTTGCAGTTTATTGGATTGAAGTGACAATCCTTTGCTAAATGATTTACTTTGTTGCAAATAGCACATTTTAATTTATTATCTTGAGCCTTTATGATTTTTCTTTGTTCTAAGAGTTGATTCCTATTTCTTTGATTTCCCCTTTTTAAAATTTTTGGTACATTTTCTGCATCATATTTAGGAGATTCATTTGGACTTTGTGCTGTGTGAAAACTTGTATCAATTGATTTTGGAGATTCAGTTTGAGAGATTGTAAATTCAATTGATTGATCATCATCAGAAGAGTCATTTGATTCAGATGTTTCATTATGTGATTCAGTTTGATTTTCAGTTTTTAATTCATTAATGATTCTTTCTGAACTGTTTTTAAGTGGTGGAATGATTTTATATGGAGGTGGTACAGCATGATATCCCACCCCATGAACAACTTTTTCTGTAGTTTGATTGTTAGTTAGTTCATCAAGAATTTTAGTACTTCTTTCAAACTTTTTAATTGTTAATTTATTTTGTTCAATTTCAAGTTGACATTCTTCTAATTTACTTGTTAATTCTTTATTTTTTAATTCATAAAATTCTTTCTCATCTACTGCTTGAAGTAATTCTTCCTTTATCCGTTGATCTATCATCTGGTACACCTTTATCTGATGTTCTTGATCAGTAATCACACCATCAAACTCATGATTTCTTCTTACTGCTTTTGCTAAGTCTTCATTTAATTTAGTGTTTTCTTTTTCTAAGTTTTTAACAATATTAGCACATTCAGAAGTACAAGATTTAGGTTTTACCTCAGTTTTGTTGTCAGTAAAGGCCATGAGAGCTTGATTTTGAGCATGCTCTTCTGCTTGGAAGCTCCAGTCATATCCTTGTCCTTGTTGTGAAACAAGAGCAGTTGATTTTGATCTTTTGTCTGTCTGAGGACATTCTTTTGCAAAGTGACCAAGGTTGTTACAGTTGTAACATTTGACTTTAATTTTGTCAAATCCAGCTTTGTCACCTTTGTTGAAGTTAAGACTTGTCCTACCAGTCCTCTTTAAGAACCTTTTGGTTCTTAGGCTCAGCATAGCCATCTGCCATTTAAGATCCATCTCCTCAAGATCATCTGGATTTAATTGTTCCAAATCTTCACTAATCAGTGCAGTATGCACATGACTGGTGAAAAAGGATTCTCTTGCAGCATCCTCAGAATCTGCAGCCTTTCCTATGGAAGTTTCTTGACCTAGACCTGTACTAGAGACAAATGCAGCATTATTAGAAGAAATAGAAGGGTTCTTTTGATTTACCTCAGTTTCAAATACTCTGAGATCATTGTAGAGTTCATCCAACTCCTTTTCTTCTAGTGCATCTCTCTGTCTATATACCACTGTGTACATGGCCCATTCTTCACTAAGAGATCTTAGGAACTTCATGTTGACATCTTCTTGATCCATCTTAACCCCAACCTGGTTAAGTTCACCAATTAGCTTGTTGAATCTGTCAAACACTTGAGTGAGTGTTTCATTGGGCTTTCCATTGAAGTTTTCAAAGTCTTGTTTGAGAACAGACTTCATGTTCCTCTTGGAGCTCTTGGTCCCAACGAATCTCTTCTCCAGTGCTTCCCATAGCACCTTTGCATCATCATATTCAACGAAGAGATGTTGATAGTCGTTAGGAATGGCCAGTAGGAGAGTGCTTAGAGTTTTAAGTTCGATTCCCTTGTCTTTCTTCTCCTTCTCACATTTAAGTTTGTCTGCCTCAGTTGCAGAGCTGCTTGCTTGACCAGGACCAGTTTTGTTTCCTTCAAGGACAACTTCCCACATGGAATAATCTGTAATAAGCATGTATTGCTTAATACGATTCTTCCACATCCCAAAGTTATTGGGAGTGAGTATAGGGATTTTGTTGGCCTGAGTGCTTTCATTATTATCAGTCATGATTAATAATGTGTGTGTTTTAAAGATTAAAACTTTTTGTTGTTCTTAACAAATAGTAGATCTAGAACCAATAAGCTCTGATACCACTTGTCAGGATCGATTAACTATGACGAAGTTAATAAACACCTTAGATCTAATTGATTATAGAAGTTGCAGCGGATCAACACTATATCAATGTATTAAGAACAATGAACTGTAAACAATAAATGAAAATATTAAGAACACAGTTTCACTAAAAGCTTCAATGTATATTATCGAGTTAACAATACACACGTACGTTTACAATTCGTAAGGAACTATTTATAATAGTCCTTGAAGCTAAACTATTTACCCTAGTTATTCTAGGACTTGATTTACATTCGAATTCTATAGATATACATTGATTTACATGCTATAACTATCTCTACGAAGATCTCGGACTCGATATGTTCCATATAAGCTTATCAGTAGTATTCTGCAATCACCAGTAGTAAATAAGTAACGTCAGTAGTAACTTTGGTGATCAGTAGTAAGTCCAGATCCATCGTCAGTAGTAACTACTATTGATCAGTAGTATCGTCAATAAGCTTGATCAGTAGTAACTAAGTTATAGCCTTCACCAGTATCAACTTCATCAGTAATATGTTTCTGCCCCATCAGTACTAAGTATGATCAGTACTAACTGCAGCATCAGTATCAAGTTGATCTGTGATTTTGTCCCAACAATCTCCCCCTAAACTTATTGATTATCTTTCAATCAACTATGACGAAGTTAATAAACACCTTAGATCTAATTGATTATAGAAGTTGCAGCGGATCAACACTATATCAATGTATTAAGAACAATGAACTGTAAACAATAAACGAAAATATTAAGAACACAGTTTCACAAAAAGCTTCAATGTATATTATCGAGTTAACAATACACACGTACGTTTACAATTCGTAAGGAACTATTTATAATAGTCCTTGAAGCTAAACTATTTACCCTAGTTATTCTAGGACTTGATTTACATTCGAATTCTATAGATATACATTGATTTACATGCTATAACTATCTCTACGAAGATCTCGGACTCGATATGTTCCATATAAGCTTATCAGTAGTATTCTGCAATCACCAGTAGTAAATAAGTAACGTCAGTAGTAACTTTGGTGATCAGTAGTAAGTCCAGATCCATCGTCAGTAGTAACTACTATTGATCAGTAGTATCTTCAATAAGCTTGATCAGTAGTAACTAAGTTATAGCCTTCACCAGTATCAACTTCATCAGTAATATGTTTCTGCCCCATCAGTACTAAGTATGATCAGTACTAACTGCAGCATCAGTATCAAGTTGATCTGTGATTTTGTCCCAACACACATCACATCAAAAAGATTTTGAAATATCATAGTGACGTCAAAGTCAAAATCAATTCGAGAATTCAAAGGTTGTCCAAAAGTGGTGTTTCTACAACCACCAAAAATTTCCTTTGATAACCGAAAATTCTTTTGATTTGACCGGAAGCACACGCCACCCCTTTCCCTCTGTTATTTGCCTCATATAGTAAAGAACAGTTGCTACTACTCCTCCTTAGTACTTTGGTTCCGGCAACAATGGCTGCGAGCAGCAACGTCTTTGTTCAAGGTATCAACCGCACCACAACAACCGGCGCCGGTGAAGTAATCCATCATCTTTCCGACGATCACAGACCAAATTTTCCGCCACTCGTATCATCTTATAACCACAAAATACGTCCCGTTCTTGACGCAGTTGACAAGCTCCGCCTCCTCAACGTCGCCCAAGAAGGCATCCGTCTCCCCACCATTGTTGTCGTCGGAGACCAGTCCTACGGCAGGTCAAGCGTTCTAGAGTCACTCGCCGGAATAAGTTTGCCGCGTGGAGAAGGTGTCTGCACAAGGGTACCTCTAATTATGAGGCTCCAACACCACCAGGATCCTTCGCCGGAGTTCATATTAGAATATCAGAAACGAAAAGAACCGATTAAGATTAAGGAAGAAAGCAACATCTCGGAAGCCATCGAAAGGGCTACAGTTGAGATTGCAGGGGATGATAAAGGGGTATTGAACGTGCCGTTAACTTTAGTTGTGAAAAAGAAAGGTGTTCCAAATCTCACCATGATTGACTTGCCTGGATTAACAAGGGTGGCCCTCGGTGACCAACCGCCAGACATTTACCAACAAATACACAGTATTTCTTTCGTTTTCTTCAAATCGATCATTCTTTAACTACACTACTTCACTTCGTATTGTAATATCCACTTTTTGATTTTTAACTTTTCGTTTGGTATAGTTTTTACATACATTTAATTCATTCAATGTTTGATCAGATATGATAATGGAGTACATAAAGCCCGAAGAAAGTGTGATTCTGAATATTGTTGACGCCAATGTTGATTTCCCCAATTCTGAATCGATCAGTATGTCACGGATTGTGGTCAAAGGACTCTGGCTGTTGTTACCAAAAGCCCCTATCGGCCTACTTGAGAAGGTTAATGCAAATGTTGTGAAGATTGGGCTCGGCTACGTTTGTGTTAGAAACAGGATCAATGATGAAACCTCTGAAGAAGCTCTTGTTCAAGAAGCCAAACTCTTTGGAACTCACCCTTTGTTGTCCAGGATTGACAAATCCATGGTGGGTATTCCTGTTTTGGCCAATAGGCTTGTTGAGATTCAATCGGTGATCGTTTGAAAATGTTTACCCGATATTGTAAAGAGGACAAATGAGAAGCTCAACGCTTCGGTTCTGTAACTCACCAAATTACCAAGGAATGTTACCAACATTCCTGATGCAGTGGCTGCATTTGTGCAAATTGTTGTGTCCACGAAGGAAACTCTTGGAAATATTTTAATCCTAGGTGAGTTTGGTGAGTATAAAAATGATAAACAAATGCATGGCAATGTTCGGTTGGTTGAAATGCTAGATGAGTTGGCAAAAGAACTACAGACAAGTGTCAAGTTTTCTGAAAATTTCTTGGTGGAAGAAATGCAGCTTTTAGAAGAAGCAAATGGGGTCCGGTTGTCTTTTGTTCCGTACTCGGTGTTTCTCGGCTCGGTCCAGAGCAAAGTAGAGAGCTTATCTGAAAAGCCCGTTTGCTTTGTTAACAAAGTGTGCGGTTATCTTGAAACTGTTTGTGATCGAGTCTTGATTGATCATTGTGGGAATTACCCGCAATTGCTTCCTTTCATGAGGAAAGCAACACAGCGTGTGATGATGAAAATGAAGGTTGAGTTTGCAAAAAGAGCTGCTGAAATGACTGAGATGGAGAAGATTACAGACTACACGTGTGATCCTGATTTTTATGTGTCTTATGACAAGTTAATGGGGTACTATGATAAGTTTGTCAAGTCAATAAGCAGCTACTTCCCTAGACTAGTTGTGGAAGGTTATGGGACAATTGATGTTAGGCATCTGAGAAATGTACCAGAAAACACAAGCCGTCAAGCGTTTGATCTGAAAATGAGGATGACGGCTTACTGGAAAATTGTTCTGAATCGTATGGTGGAGAATTTAGCGCTTCAAATGCGTTATTTTATGCAAAATGTGGTGAACGAGGTGTTAAACATGAAACTCAAAATAAGGAAACCAAATCACCTCTTGGTGACAGCCGAATTACAGCTATTGCCTCACACGTTTCCAGCAATCAACTTTATTGTTTCTCCTTTTATTTGTTTCTCTCCTTGTGTATAAATACCAAGCATCACCTACATTGTAATACACACAACAAATATACGAATACAGTTTAGCATACAACGTTTTATATTCAATTTCTTATCATGGTATCAGAGCGGGTTTGTTCATCATCTACCGAATAAACCTGCAGAAATATCTCAGCCTCAACGAGTCGCCATGTCTACCGACGGCAACTCAGAAACTTCGTTATCTCTACAACTAGCCAATCTGTTAAAGAATGGTATTAAATGTCCAGAAGACATCAAAGTTTATTCTCGAATCAGGTCAGAACAGAAACTTTTCCAATTTCTAAACTCTCTTGATCGAAAATATGAACACATTAAAAGAGAGATCCTTCGATTGGAACCTCTCCCATCTACGGAGGCAGCCTACGCTACTGTACGTAAGGAAGCCGCTCACCAGGCGATTCTGGGAGCAACTAACCTTGACACACAGGGTACAGCATCGGGTATGTCAGCCAAAGCCACTGAAACTGAAGGAATAGGGCTGGCGACTAAAGGCTACCACCGATCAGAGGGGAGAAAGTTTGGCTCAACAAATCGAGAAGATAAATCTCACCTGCTATGTGAGGAGTGTGGCATGAGTAGACACACTAAAGATCAATGCTTCAAAATCGTAGGTTACCCGGAATGGTGGACCGATGGCCACAAGAAAGGTATCAAAAATTCCGGACAAGACAAGAGAAAGACACCCCACGACGGAACCATCGTCGATCGGAAATCGTCATCATCGTCGTCCGGATTTGGGGGTGTGGCAGCGGCGACACACGAATTTGGAGAAGAAGGGTTTTCTGTCGACAACACTGGTAACGGGGGTGAGAGTAAAAACTCAAAATCCCCCAATTTCGTTTTTGATTCTTACGCAACAGACAAAAAAAAAGGGGTTTTTAATTTTTCCAAAACAACCCCTCAAGAATTAAGTGTTGCATCGAACAAGAAACATGAAGTATTTTACAAAACAGACCTTCCCGTTTTTAATTCAAGCACATATCCTTTGAAAACTAATTTAATTAATCCCAATGAAAGTGCTTCCTATCATTCAGACACGTTTAATTCTTTTTTAATTAAAAGTTTTCAAAATTGTAATAAGGTCAATAATATGGGTGGTTCAGTTAATATGGCTCAACATATTAAAAAGCGGGAACAATTGTGGATATTTGATTGTGGGGCCACGGACACCATGACCCACGACTTATCAGATTTTACAACAATAAATGAACCAACAAAATCTTTTATACAAACTGCAAACGGAGAAAAATTACATGTAAAAAAGGGAGGGAGTATTGAGATCTCTCCAACTCTTAAACTCTCTAAATGTCTTTACATTCCCGATCTATCACATAAACTTTTATCCATTAGTCATGTCACAAAGGAATTAAACTGTACAGTCCTCATGCACCCAACCTTCTGTATCTTGCAGGATATCAGGACGGGAGCGATAATTGGGCGTGGCACTGAAAGAGATGGACTATACTATGTGGATGAAGTTACTCAAACTGGTAGAGCAAATATCTCATGGAACGATAGAAAGGGAGGCATGGTTATGGCATAGAAGACTAGGTCACCCATCCACCAATTATTTACATACTTTATTTCCTAAACTTTTTCCTTTAACTGGTAAGTCTCATTGTGAAACTTGTGTTTTTGCCAAAAGTCATAGAAAAAGTTTTAAACCAAATTATACAAGGGTTGACATACCTTTCTCTTTAATTCACTCGGATGTTTGGGGTCCATCCCCAATTCCTGGGGGGCAAAACTATCGTTTTTTTGTTATGTTTATAGATGATTGCACTCGCATGACTTGGGTATACTTATTAAAAAATAAAAACGAAGTCTTTGAAAAATTCACTATTTTTTATAACATGGTCCAAACCCAATTTAAGAAAAACATTCAAATTCTTAGGTCGGACAATGGGGGGGAATTTATTAATTCCAATATGACACAGTTTTGCCAAAAGAATGGTATAATCCAGCAGACGTCATGTCCTCACACCCCTGAACAAAATGGTGTCGCCGAGCGTAAAAATCGTATTATTTTAGAAATCACTCGGGCACTTTTAATCGAATCACGAGTCCCAAAATCTTTTTGGCCCGAAGCCCTTGTTACAGCAGCCTACCTCATCAATCGCCTTCCAACCCAGATTCTAAAATCCAAAACTCCTTTACAGGCTCTTACTGAGTACACTAACCCACCCCCATTCTCACTCTAGAACCTCGAATATTTGGTTGTACTGTCTTCGTCCACATACCAAAAACCACTAGAAATAAACTCGACCCATGTGCGGAAAAATGTGTCTTTGTCGGGTACGGAATCAATAAAAAGGGGTATCGGTGTTATAATCCAAAGACTCGGCGCATGTTTACCACAATGAATTGTGACTTTCTCGAAACAGAATACTACTACACCTCCAACCTCAGCGGTCAGGGAGAGAACGAATATAATACAAATGACACGCTGAGTTGGCTTGAACACATAGAAGACGAACCCGAGGTAAGTAATACTCCTTCATATGATACTGAAACTAACAATTTGTCAGTACAAGAAAATATACAGGAAACAGTACTGGAAACAAGTAATGAAGACGAAGAGAATGAACACATCCCAACTCAAGAAGATGAACCTGATCAATTCACCCTACCCCCAAGGGCCAACCGGGGTGTTCCTCCAAAGAGATATTCCCCAGAAAGAGAAACAAAGAGGAGTAGATACCCGATGGCCAACATTGCCAAAGGGAATCTATCAGAACAAGCCAAGGCCTTTACAGTGGCACTGTGCACAGAAGAAATTCCTACAACCACCAAGCAAGCCTTAAAATCTAAACAATGGAAGAATGCTATGGAAGAAGAAATGGAAGCCCTAAAAAAGAACAAGACTTGGATTAAATGTACTCTACCGCCAGGGAAGAAAACAGTTGGTTGTCGTTGGGTGTTCACAATCAAATACAAACCCGATGGAACTATTGAAAGATACAAAGCAAGATTAGTAGCAAAAGGATATACCCAGACATATGGAATTGACTACTCAGAGACCTTCTCACCTGTAGCAAAAATCAACACTATCAGAGTCCTTTGTTCCATAGCTGCAAACCAAGGGTGGCCTCTTCACCAATTTGATGTGAAGAATGCTTTCCTCCACGGAAATCTACAAGAAGAAGTATACATGGAAGCTCCACACGGCTTCACAAATGACTTCAAAAAAAGGGAAGTTTGTCTTCTTAAAAAATCTCTTTATGGTTTAAAACAATCCCCTAGAGCTTGGTTTGGGAGATTCACCATAGCAATGAAAAGCTATGGGTTCAAACAAAGCAACTCAGACCACACCTTGTTCCTTAAAAGGAGAGGAAAATTAATAACATGTCTAATAATTTATGTTGATGATATGATTATTACAGGAAACGACAAAGAAGAAATAGCAAAACTGAAGAAAAGCATGTTCTCGGAATTTGAAATGAAGGATCTAGGAAACCTCAAATACTTTCTAGGAATCGAAGTTCTCAGATCAAAACAAGGGATTTTCATGCACCAGAAAAAATATATCCTCGACTTACTCGCAGAAACCGGAATGCTCGACTGCAAACCAGCTGAAACCCCAATGATTATGAATCAAAAACTCCTTGACGAAGAAAATGAAGTCTCAGTTGATAAAATAAGATATCAACGAATGGTGGGGAAATTGATATATCTCTCACACACTCGTCCCGACATAGCATATGTCGTAGGTGTGGTGAGCCAGCATATGCACAAACCCCAAAAACCTCACATGGAAGCCGTCCTACGAATCATAAGATATCTCAAAGGAACAGTAGGACATGGAATCCTATTTAAACAAAATGGTCATCTCGATACCCAACTCTATACTGATGCAGACTGGGCAGGCGACAAAAATGACAGAAGATCAACTGCGGGATACTTTACCCTTGTTGGTGGAAATCTTGTAACATGGCGTAGCAAAAAACAAAAGGTAGTAGCCCTGTCAAGTGCAGAGGCAGAGTTCCGTGGAATTGCGAGAGGAATAACCGAAATACTATGGGTAAGACATTTACTAACAGAGATAGGGTATTCTCCACGGACACCCAGTAAAGTTTTTAGTGACAACGAAGCAGCAATTCAAATATCTGAAAATCCGGTTCAACATGATCGAACAAAACACGTAGAAGTGGACCGACATTTTATTAAAGAAAAATTAGAAGCAAAAATTATCACACTTCCGTTTGTGTGGTCAGAAGAACAACTAGCTGACATCTTAACTAAGGCTGTTAATGAGAAATCTCTACACGAAGTTCTAGTCAAGTTGAATTTTGGTGATCCCACCATTCAACTTGAGGGGGAGTGTTAAACATGAAACTCAAAATAAGGAAACCAAATCACCTCTTGGTGACAGCCGAGTTACAGCTATTGCCTCACACGTTTCCAGCAATCAACTTTATTGTTTTTCCTTTTATTTGTTTCTCTCCTTGTGTATAAATACCAAGCATCACCTACATTGTAATACACACAACAAATATACGAATACAGTTTAGCATACAACGTTTTATATTCAATTTCTTATCACGAGGAGATTGGGAGGGAGCTGCGGAATCACCAGCCGTTGCTGAAAAGAGGGACCGCCTTCGAAGCAGCATTGCATTGCTCAAAGAATCAAAACAAATAATCGAGCAAGCCATGCTGATTAGAGTTCGGATATGGGAATCAAAGTATTATAGTTGCAGGTTTAAGTTATAAGTAATAAATCAGGACTTTCTAGTATATATGTGTGTTTAAAAGTTTAGATGTGTGTCCTAATTTTAGGTGGTAGAATTAGGACTAGAATATATTAGGTCGCGTTCTGTTTTTATAAATAATGATCCAACGCTTGAATCATGACTTTATAGTGTCTGTTTATATTAAGTCGTACTCTGTTTTATAAGTAATGAACGCTTGAATCCTGACTTTCTAGTATCTGTTTGTGTGGTAAACTTTCTTTGTTTTGTGTTTGAACCATACGAGTGTTCTCTTCAATTATTTAACTTTATAAGAAAAAAAGGAATGAGACTCCCTACTTGTAAGTAGGCGTGAGCATTTAGCCTGAAAAAACCAAACTGAAAACTGACAAAAACCAAACCGAACTGAACCAACACCGATTATGATTCAGTTCAGCTTTTGGTTTTGTAATTTCATGATTTTCGATTTTAGTCCGTTCCTCGGTTAGGGGTGAACATTTGAGCTGAAAAAACAGACTGAAACCGAATCCGAACCGAACCGAACCGAACCAACACCGATTATAATATTTGGTTCACTTTTTGGTTTCGTGATTTAGAATTACACACTTCAGGAAATTTTGAATCCAACACACTGTCAGTATTAATATCAAAGGAAATTATGTATGTGAAGAATATTCAATTTTTATTTTGTTAAAGAAAACATCACTTTGAACCTAATCATACAGTTATTTTTTCAACTTAAAACGCAAAACCAGAATATTAAACACAATTATAGTCCAATAGTATTACTGCTATAGGGTTGTGTTCAAGGAAGTCCTTGAATTTTATGAAGTCCCGAGTAACAAATCTCAACCATTGATCAATAAAATCTAATGGTTAAGATTAATCACATATTTAATACATGGAGGAGTATTTTGATGATTTGACACTTAAGTCTCTTGATATATTTTTTCACTTTTTTACCCTTGCATTTCTCAACAATTTATTTTCCTTTTTATGTTACTACAACCTTTATATTGTTATTGTCAATGGCCATGTTATCAAATTTCGTGTATATGTTAGGTTTCTTTTTTACATTTTTCCTAATAAAAAAAACATTTATCATGTATCTATTAATAATAATCCATGTCCAAAATAGAAATTATAGATTTGTCATATTGTTTTCTATAATAAATAAATCACACGTAGGCAAGCTAAACAATAGATTTGTCATATTGTTCTAAACATTTTTTTTAAATAATATTCTTTGCTTGTGTAAATTTAACAAGTTTTGGGACTTTAATATGTAAAAGTGTGGTTGAATGACTTTTCTTGTGCAAAATAAGAAGAAAGTAAGTATATATATAAATGAAAACAAAACGAAGGTTAATGATCATGAATTGAAGTTGTACGGAGAATTAGAAATTATGATTTATGACTATACGTTCATTCGTAAAAAAGACAAAAAGTTGGGTGTCCTATGATGCAATTAAATAAAACCAATATTTTTATTTCTAACTAGATATCAAATTTAACTATCCCATTAATTTGGATGGCCTAAGATGCACTAACTACTTAATTATAGGAAGCAATACATTTGACCATGTCAAAACATTTTTTTTATCCTAGCGATTCCATTCAACGTAAAAGAAATCATCCCATAGCTAGATAACATTCGGAATTTCTCTTAGCTCCGCGGAACCCCCAAGCAAGATTGAGGTTCTTCCTGGGAGGTAAAAGAAATTCCGTTGGTTAACAAATCTTTGAGCCCGCGTTGGTGTTGCTTGGTCTCGTGATAGAATTCTCATCTAATCAGAGACAAAAACGCAACGCTATCGTGAGTTCAAGTTATGCATGAATCATGTCAATGACCCGAGGTGGGCGCAATAGTCGCCGCCTTGTTCCTAAAGAAAATGAGGGGTTGTTTATGGTGTTGTATGACCAAAAAACGAGCCAAAAGGAAGAAAGACTCTTCCGATTTTAAAGAAACTAAGGAAGAGTCCTTCCCCGGATTTTCTCTCGGAAATGGTAAATTCTTTTATTACTCGTCTCTTGGTTGTGATTACACGAGATTCGTTTTTTTTTCTTTAACGCGATCAAATATAAAACATGTAGATAGCTTTAGAAGAAGGTACATAACGGATGAGATAGCAAAATATGGAAAAGAAAACAATTCTTCACAATTTTTCACATACAAGGAGTTGTCCGAGGCAACCAACAACTTCAACTACGACTATTTGATTGGAGAAGGCGGTTTCGGGAGGGTCTACAAAGGCCACATTGCCACCAAAAACATTGTATGCTTTAAAATCATGATCTTGATCGTATAATAAACGATCAAAACCTGTCCTGATTTGTGTTTTTACCTTTTTTTGTGTGTTTCATAGGACATTGCGGTCAAAAAACTTGATAGAAACGGATACCAAGGCAACCGTGAGTTTTTGGTCGAGGCTTTGTTGTTGAGCCTTCTTGATCACTCGAATCTTGTTAACTTGATCGGATATTGTTGCGAAGGTGACCAACGGCTTTTAGTTTACGAGTTTATGCCACACGGTTCTCTTGAAGATCATCTATTTAGTACGTCCTCCATTATTATCCATAACATTTGTTTGGTTTTCATTTCACGGGTCAAAATGAAATAATTTGAGTTAAAACTAAGTTCATATATTGTTTTCTCATTAAGATTGGGGAGCCGAAGACCAAAAGCCACTAGAATGGGACATAAGAATCAAGATTGCAACGGGTGCAGCCAAAGGGCTTGAGTACTTGCATGATAAAGCCGTCCCACCGGTGATCTATCGTGATCTCAAAGCTTCAAACATATTACTAGACGAGGAGTGGAACGCAAGGCTTTCCGATTTTGGGTTAGCCAAGTTGGCTCCAACCGGCCAACAAACTCATATCACAACTAAGGTGATGGGAACTTACGGGTATTGTGCACCTGAGTATGCATTGACCGGTAAGTTGACTAGAAAATCCGATGTCTACAGCTTTGGAGTCGTGTTCTTAGAAATCATCACCGGAAGGAGAGTCATAGACGATGCAAGACCAAGCGAAGACCAAAATTTAATCGCTTGGGTACGTTTAAACCAAACAAAAATAATAAAAATGATAATAATAATAATAATAATAATAATAGTAGTAACAAACAAATACCGTTTTCTTAAGGGTTTTTTTTACAGGCAGAACCATTGTTTAAAGACCGAGAAAAGTTCCAATGCATGGCGGATCCATTGCTTAAAGGGAGATACCCGAGAAAGGAGCTCTATGAAGCATTAGCCGTGACGGAAATGTGTCTTCAAGAAGATGCTTCAAAACGGCCCACCATGAGTGAAGTGGTTAAGACTCTCGAGTACTTAGCTTCAGAAAAGAACCAACAACAACCAACCGAAGATCATAAGGGTAGCCGTAGTTCCGAGAGAGATTGAAGGAGCTCGTGTAGGCCAGAAACAACCTTTAGAAACGTGTAAATATAATGTACCCTTTTTTTCGTTACATTTAGATGACAAGTTTTGTAAATTTGTTATGAAATTTTGTGTCGAGATGTTTATGCTGTTTGTGACTCACTCGAATACAGCCGTTTGGGACCAAATATCCAATAACAATGAGTAACTCCACGTTCATATAAAAGAGTATAGAAATAATAAGATCAAATCAGAGTGGCGCAGCGGAAGCGTGGTGGGCCCATAACCCACAGGTACCAGGATCGAAACCTGGCTCTGATACGAGAAAAGCTTCCAAACCGGCATTTTTTATTTTTGTTTTCACGAAACATCCATCACTATCTTGTTTTCCTCTTTTTGCCCCATAATTATTTCTGGTTTCATTTATCATCACTCACCTTTTTGTTTTCCAGTCTTTCATCGTTTACGCTCTGTTTTCACTTGTCGTTGAATTAATAAAAGATCGTTTTTTACATAGTGAAAGAAGGTAAACGGGCAACAAGCTGCATCGCTATCCCTTTTTGAATTGCAAAACTAATTCTTTTAAAAACAACATTCGTGGATCTATGTGTTATAACATTGTTATACATAACACGCTTGACTCTGTTGATCTACGCTTTGTTTTCCAATTGCAATTCTGAAGGAAAGAAATCGAAATGGGGAGGGTTAAACAAATTGTGTGCTCTCAAGATTTTTTTTAACAAAATTGTGCTAGCTCATTTGATTCATTTAAATGATTGGGTTATGCCAATCGTTAAGCACCTCTTTCCAGTCTTAGTCAAATAGCCACCGTAGGCAAGGGGGCGCAGTTCTTAAACAGAAGAATGGCGATAAAGAGGAAATTATTCAAATTCATGGATTAGATGATACCACTATGCCAACTCGAACCCGCAAATTGGATAAGCTAAGCGGGTTGAGTTCGAGTTAAGTGATATCAACCCGCTAACCTGAACTCGACATAAATTGTCACTCTATTATGTCAAACTTAATGAATAAAAAACAATTAACTTAAGTAAAAAATAAGTAATGTTAATTTCAAATATTATTAATAGGATAATTTCATTTTTTTTTTGTGAAAAATCAGAATTTCAATCATTTGGACAATATTTTTGTTCACAAAACAAACAATTTTGGTTTCAGCTTGCAAAATTTAGAGTCATATTTTCTACAACATACATGGAATAAGACCGCGTACAATTAACAACTTCAAAAATAAACTAACACCTTAAGGATTTATAATCTAGCGGTATATGTTACATTATTTTCCAAAAAACTGAAGAACAAAGCGTTTAAGGTTTTTATATTTTGAAAATACCAAAGGATTTATAATCTAGCGGTATGTGTTACATATCAATCGAGATATTGTTTGTACAAATCTTGCATGAAACATGTGTAAGATAGTGCGTTGTATAGTCAGGGCCGACCCAATGGGAGTTCCAAGTTTGCATGTGAACAGGGCCTACCAAAATTAGGAGGCCCAATATTTTTATTAGATATTTATTAGCCTAAGTTCATTAGCCTAACTTATATTAGGTTTGTTCATAGGGAATCAACAACCATAATTAACAACATGCGTGAATCATTAAATCACAAACAAGGTGTTTACTATGCATATAAACATGAATTTTGTTGTTAAAAATGTAATAAAAAAAATTAGTATTTGCACTAAAATTAAAAATTAGAATTTTGTCATTTTATAATTTTTGACCGTTTAAATTTTGGGGCCTATTTTTCCGAAAATGAACCGAGCCTTCAAAAATTCCGGACCGGCCCAGTGTATAATTGTGACTTCTGAGAATGTTTTCCGTACAAAAAGAATATGAATCCTGAAAAATATGATATGTAATTGACCACATTTTTAATAAAAATCATTAACTACTGATTTAAAAATTGAAATACTACCTCTTACTTTGACAAATTAGAACCGTCAATTTCATTTTTGTAATAATTGCTGAGAAAATTAAGAAATCGGTAAATGGATCTGTTTTCAAACTAATACTTCCTCCATTTCAAAATAAGTGATACAATTTTATTTTGGGGTGTTTCAAAATAAGTGATACACTTTGAAAACTTACCATATTTGGTAAAAGGTAGTGAGGACCACACCCACTAACTATCTCCTTTAATAAAGTGAAAATGCACATTTACCCTTACTTTTACTTTTAAACATCATTTAACCACAAGGGTGGGTGCGGTTGGTAAGACTTGGGCCTCCTATGTGGGAGGTCCCGGGTTCAAACCCCGTGAAACCCCTCTTGTGGCCACCAGCCCCTTTGAAACGTGGGTCCCTCTCTGTGCTGAAAATGCTGGGTCTCGTATATCGAGCCCAAGCAGAGGTGTGGATATCATTGTTAGGTGATTTGCCGGGGAATGCACCTGTTGCTGGGTCGGGTGTCCGGTCACAATATGTGGCCAGTGTCAGTGGTACACTCCTTTACCCTTTTTTTTTTTTACTTTTAAACATCATTAAATTCACTTTATTCAATATATGTGGGACTCATCCTCCACAACTATCAAATTTAATCTAATTAACTATTATTATCATATTTTGCCTCAAAAACCAAGAAATCTAATTTGTATCATTTATTTTGAAACGGGGGAAGTATATTTTTTAAGACCACACATAAATAAAAAAATATATATACATCTTTTTAGAGAGAAAATGTCTACACGGATTGAATAATAACTTGTAAAGTTCTATAATGTTTGTCACGTGATCCTTTTAAAAAGTTAATTGCCACGGACATAACTATTATCCCGTTCATTCCATTTCGAACTTGGTTTTTTTCTGAATTGCCTAGCCAATTCGTGTTGGATATCCAATTTATTTACAAGGAAAATGTTAATGACCCGTCTATAATACTATCAATAAGGTATTCAAAGATGCATTAATAGTTGTACATTAATTAATAATCATTTCTGAAGAAAAAAAATTCATCTTGGATCATTAAAAATCCAGATTAATAATACATACAACAATTTCTTAAAGACAACCCTAACTAAATATAAATATATTCATCGGGTACAATGACATTTTTATCCATGAAAAATGATCTTTACTACAAAGCCTGCCATCGCCTTCACATACCATACCGTAACTAAATATGTAAAATACAATGACAAAATAAACTTAGAGGGGGAGGCATAGTTCCTCTTTAAAGCCTGCCATCACCTTCGCATACCATAACTAAATCAAGACACTTTTAACCCTATCACAAGATCTTTTAATAAAACAAATAAGGTTGACATTTTTACCCCTATCACAAGATCTTTTAATAAAACAAATAAGGTTGACAGTTTTACACCTAAAAGGTATTCCTGTTATAAGAGTTCACCGGGTTGCAAGACCGAAGTTATGCTCGTGATGTACGTGATTAATCGTTGCAGTGGTTATTTTCGAACATTCACCTTACCATCTAACAAATATTTACAAAGGAAAAGATTGAACTTTGTAAGCTATAAAAAGTTATTTTAGAGCTTTTACTATTAGATTACCACTTGATCTTTTACCTCTATCACATGATCTTTTAAAATGAGATGTCAAGTGGCTAGAAGGTGGACATCATGAGGCCCCCAAACAAAACTTAAATGTTTCCACTGCATACCCATGAACATAGCAATGCCACATTATAATCACCAAAACCTTTACAAGATCCTTACCTTTTTATTTAAATGAGCCAAGATTTCAAATTCAACACCAAACAGATGACTTTGAAACCTACTCCTACCACTATTCAATTGGCACCGTCAAAAATGGTTGCAGAAACACCAATCAAAATTGGCACAAAAGGAACCATCGGATCACTCATGATGAAAGAAATCGAGTACTTTAACCGGATTGAAGTACACTCCCACAAGCGTAATTTACAAGCCCCAGAAGCGGCTGTGTCCTCGGGTGGCGGTCAACCAAAGTCAAAGCTAGATTTGGTGACCATAATCACCAGAAGCAAGAAAAGAGGCAACAAGTGCTTACCAAGTATTTGTTCTGCTATCGATGTAGTCGACAACAATGGGCCTAAAATGGTTTCGGGCTTTAGTTATAAGACTCTAAAAGCCGACACCCGTAGATTGCAAGTTTAGTTTTTGTGAAAGTGAGCTTATTAAATCGATCTTTTATGGGGTTCGTGCACATATCCCACTCCCACATTGTATGTCGATAACTTCAAATATCCATCTATAGATATATTATGAGCATGAAATTTAGGATTGCTACTAGCTTTTCGAGCATTATTGTGTTTGGTTTTTTGCATAATGTTTGCATGTTTTTCGTTCATATGATTGCTTCTTCATCGATGTAGTTGTAATTCTTTAAGTTTTGTACCAAAAATAGCATCTAATGATTGAGTGCATATCTTAAAGTTTCTATCTTTTTTCACACTAACTTGATCAATATCGAATTGCCACAAAATGTTCAAATTTTGCAAATCCTTAAAACAAAGAAAGATTCAACGGAAGAACCCTTAAACATGGATGTCACATTATCACACAATCAAGATTCAGAAATTTCAGATAATTAAACCCCATTACTATTTTCTGTAAATTTGGCACGTACAAATTTCACCTAATGAATCATCTTAAAGCCTCAATTAAGGCATTGAATATAGGGATAAGTCAACAACTAATTCATTAATTTTCCAACTGCAAAAATTAAATACCTAGGCTATAAGAACATTCATACCCCAATGCCTACTCTTTAAATCAATCTTAAGTTATATAGGGGGTTAAGTTAAGTACTTCGAATAATGACAAGTTAATGCAGGGGCGTCTCCGAAATTTCGAGTGCTCTGTGCGAAAACACGAAAATGGGCGCCCTTGCATATAAAACTTTTATAAAAATTTGGACTTTCTTCTATTAAATTACTAAGTTGGCTTAAATTTTAATATTATATATATAGAGAAATGTTCAAGGTAGTCCTAGAATTTTGGCTAGTCCCAAGGGACAATTAATAGCCATTGGATCAAGAAAAACTCAAATGTCAAGATCAAGATTCAAATCATACAAGCACATGTGCTTCAATACATCAATACCCCACCCACCTCCAGCGGCCGGCGGCGACGGACGGCGGCGATGGGCGGCGGTCGGCGGCGGCGGACGGCGGCCGGAGATGGCCGCCGGCGGTGGTCACCGGTGGTGGTGTTCGTGACTGGAAGCACATGTGTTTGAAACACATGTGTTTTGAAAATAAAGGAGTGTATATGTACAACCAAGCACATGTGTTTCAAGTAATGAAGCACATGTGTTTCATAACGTCAAGCACATGTGCTTCGTGATTCAAACACAAATGACTTGCTTGTAAGTTACATGTGTTCAAGAACAAAAACACATGTGTTTGGCTTTATGAAGCACATATCATAATGATATGTTCGTCACTTGTTTTGATTTTTTTCTTGTTAGTGAAGCACATGTGTTTCATAACGTCAAGCACATGTGCTTCGTGATTCAAACACAAATGACTTGCTTGTAAGTTACATGTGTTCAAGAACAAAAACACATGTGCTTGGCTTTATGAAGCACATGTGCTTCATAATGATATGTTCGTCACTTGTTTTGATTTTTTTCTTGTTAGTGAAGCACATGTGTTTCATAACGTCAAGCACATGTGCTTCGTGATTCAAACACAAATGACTTGCTTGTAAGTTACATGTGTTCAGGAACAAAAACACATGTGCTTGGTTTTATGAAGCACATGTGCTTCATAATGATATGTTCATCACTTGTTTTTATTTTTTTTCTTGTTAGTGAAGCACACGTGTTCCATAACGTCAAGCACATGTGCTTCATAATGATATGTTCGTCACTTGTTTTGATTTTTTTTTCTTGTTAGTGAAGCACATGTATTTCATAACGTCAAGCACGTGTGCTTCGTATGCTCCCCTGTGTGTTTAGGAACTCATGTTTTAGTGACTTGAAACACATGCGTTTCGTGACCTGAAGCACATGTGCTTCGAAGTAATATGCTGTGTTTTAGTGAAGCACATGTGTTTCAATACATCAATACCACCACCACCCCATTACCACCAGCACCTTCACTGTCAGCCACCGCCACCGGCCGCCGGTGGGCGGCGGCGGGAGGCGACCGCCGGAGGCCGGAGGTGGCCGCCGGCGGTGGCTGTAGGTGGCTGTTAGGTGGGGGATTTGATCTTGAACATCTTGATCCAATGGCTAGGATTTGTTCCTTGGGACTATGCAAAACCCTTGGACTTCCTAGAATACACCTCTATATATATAAGATATATATAAAAATTGGGCCCTTATAAAATATGGGTCATGTGCGGCTGCACATCTTCAAAGACACCCCTGAGTTAATGTATGCTCTAAGAGGATATAATAGAGTGCATTTTTATAAAGCGGTTATTTTCATTAAAACAGAACATCGGAATGGTATGGACTATGGAGTATGGACGATCCAAAGGTGCTGATCCATTAAGCAGCAAGTAAGCTTAACTATAGCGAACAGTGATTTATTTTAAATATAGTTACACCGTTAATTTAAAACGCATCTTTAGTGCATTCAATAATAATTAACATAAGATCGGATTTGTGATATGTTATCACAAAAAAAGGCGTTTAGTGACACACACAATGACACAAAAGTGTCATTATGTATATTTTAATGACACTTTTTCAATGGAAAAAAATTCCGAACTTTTATTTGTACTTTATCAAATGTGCTCGTAAAATTACAAAATTTGAATTTTTACTCACACTTCCTAAAAAAAATTGTACAAGTAAAAGGTAAAAAAAAAAAAAGTACGCACATTTTTTGTGATTATTTCCTTATGATTATTCCACATCGCACAATCACTTTAAAAAACGACACCAAACACACAGTAATCTTAAAATTACATAATTACCCCTATTTGTAACCAACCAATAATACTTTTCTAATTATTTTTTACTCACAATTACATACAGGTTATAGGAGTTCATTCAGGGACCGTAAGTCCGTAACTTTAAAGAGCAACATAGAAGCCATAGGAGACCGGATCACAAACGGCCCATTACTTACTGGGCTCAGTTTCAGGCCCACACCCGTACCCAATGACGGTGCGCGAATTCCATGCAATAATCGGTAAATAAACAAGAAAGCAAGCATTAGAAAAATGGGGCGGAAAGCCCGATGTTATAGTGGTTTGTGTTGGTGGTGGGTCAAATGCAATGGGCCTATTTCGTATAAATGTTAGATTAATTGGTGTTGAAGAGATTATCCAGACTAGAAAGCATAATTCCAGCCCAATTAGAAACATCACATGTAGTTGCTTAATTATTTGGAGAAAACATTACCAAATGGCCATTATATTGCAGTGGGAGAGGTGACAAGACGTTCATAGTTCATACTGCCATTAAACACTTGAACCTTTAATTTCAATTTACTTAAAATTAAGGGATTAAGACAAATAGCTAAATTAAGATAAATAACAATTGTCTTATCAAAAAGATGATGCTCATTCATCTTTATTATCTACAGAATTCAAACCTTAATCATACGCAGCAGCAGCTATATATAAAACACATGACTCTTGTTTATGCTACAAACAAAAAATCTCTCTTCTTCTACCAACTTATTGTTTTGCCTGAAAACAAAGAGAACAACTTGTACACGTTAGATAGAATATAATCATTTGTTTTCACCAATATAAAAGGCTCAAACTTACAAAAATGTTTAAGAAAACCTCAAACTTATAAAAATAAATTAAAAAAACTAATTCGGGTCAATTTGACTCAGTGACCCGGCGATAGACATGGCAGCTTCTCAGTAACTTTGACCATATTGACTTTTCTCTTACGTGATATTTGAAGGCAAATTAACTTACAACATTACTGTTAGAAAGTTTGACCGAGCCTTTTATAGATAAAATTTAATACGGAGTATATAAAAACAAAGAGGGTCAACCAAAATAGTAAAGAGACCAATATTTTGTCATCTTTTTATTCCTTAAAAAAAATACGTACACATATAGACCATATCGCAATAAACTACAAAAAGTTTTTGTTTTTGCTCCCAAACATGAAAATCAAAAAACAATTTGCTGCATATGTGGTCCAAAACAACACAAACCATTAAACTAGTGGACAAATGACAAATCTTTACCACATGATGCATGCAGTTTTGAATTTTCATATGGTCTTAAACGACAAATGTAAGCCAATACGTACCTGAGAATACAAGAAAGTTCCAAGAACAGCGATTGCTGCACCGAGAGCATTGACAGGCTGGACAGGTGTACGGAAGATAATGATTGATGAAACTATGACACAAATACGTTTAATTGTATTTCCGATACTAAACGTTAAGGGTGAGATTTCATCAAGTGACATGTACGATACTTGATTGTAAAAGTGGTAGAATATACATTGAGCTGCTACCCACCTATCCCTTCGTCCCTAAATAAAGTTCTCATTTCTCCTCCAAGTTTTGTCCCTAAATAAAGTTCTCATTTCTCAAACTTAAGGGCCCCACTTAATATAATAATATTATTACCAATACTTTCTGATACGGATAGAGATAATGTCGAGAATGGAGACCCACCAAATCGTTAACTTAGGCCTTAAGTTATCGATTGAAGCATATCTTTTGGAGATTTCTTTTTATCTTAATTTTAGTAATTGAATAATGACCAATTAGACTTTTATTGGGACTTATTTTATTTCCTTAGTTTATTACGTGAACCTTTTAAGTATTGCATTTGTTTGTGGAAAAAGGGCAGACTGTTTTTGCTAATAACTTTAATCGAAATTTTCGATTGTTCTTTTTCTTGAGCGTACTGTTGTTTCTTCATTCTTCAAGATCCCTATCAAGTGGTATCAGATTTCAGGGTTACGGCGACATGGTGGGCAGAGGACGACCAAGAAACACCCGCCAGGGTGGCGTACCTGCGGCGCCTGTTATGAACCGTGACCCACGAGACATTGAAGAAATCACAAGGCTTCAACAACGAATCCGAGAATTAGAGATTCCTTAGGATGATCGCAAAGAGGAAACCGAGTCGGATTCAGTCGTCTGGGACGATGAATTTGACGGAGAGGAGAATCCTTTCGGCCGTCATCCACAATATCACAACCGACCACCTAATAACAATGATGTACTCCGTTCTTTAGGACTACGGGTTGAGATTCCAGAATTTATGGGCACAGCGCAACCTGATGAATTCATCGATTGGATCAGCACGGTGGAACGCGTGTTTGATCTAAAAGATATTCCCGATCACCTCAAGGTTAAGGTCGTTGCTATTAAGTTGCACAAATATGCATTCCTTTGGTGGGATCATGTCAAGCATAAACGTCGTCAACAAGGTAAGTCCCGCATAGAAACATGGGATAAGATGAAGAAACTTTTACGGTCCAAATTTTTACCACTTAACTATCGACAAGATGCATTCCTTGAATATCATAGTTTTATGCAACATAATTTGTCCGTCGAGGAGTTTATTGCAGATTTTGATAGGTTACGCATGCGTTGTGCGGCAGACGAAGATAAGGAACAGGTCATCGCCAGATTTTTGGGTGCATTGAAACTGGATATCGCATATATTGTCCACTTACAACAATTTTGGACCCTTGACAATGTCTCTCGTCTAGCACTCAAAGTCGAAAAACAACTAAACAATAAAACCCGATCAGCCCCTACTCGTCCCCAACCGGCTGCTCGAACCCCTGCCCCATCAACCTCCCTGTCAGGATCGATTAACTATGAATTAGTTAATAAACACCTTAGATCTAATTGATAATAGAAGTTGCAGCGGATCAACACTATATCAATATATTAAGAACAATAAACTGTAAACAATAAGCGAAAGTATTAAGAACACAGTTTCACAAAAAGCTTCAATGTATATTATCGATTAACAATACACACGTACGTTTACAATTCGTAAGGAACTATTTATAATAGTCCTTGAAGCCTAACTATTTACCTAGTTATTCTAGGACTTGATTTACATTCGAATTATAAAGATATACATTGAATTACATTCTATAACTATCTCTGCGAAGATCTCGGACTCGATATGCTCCATAAACGATTACCAGTAGTAAAACTAATCACCAGTAGTAAATATGTAACGTCAGTAGTAACTTTGGTGACCAGTAGTAAGTCCAGATACATCGTCAGTAGTAACTACTATTGATCAGTAGTATCTTCAATATGCCTTGACCAGTAGTAACTAAGTTATAGAATACACCAGTATCAACTTCATCAGTAATAAGTAATTCTGCCCCATCAGTACTAAACATGATCAGTACTAACTGCAGCATCAGTATCAAGTTGATATGTGATTTTGTTCCAACAATCTCCCCCTAAACTTTGATAGGTTACGCATGCGTTGTGCGGCAGACGAAGATGAGGAACAGGTCATCGCCAGATTTTTGGGTGCATTGAAACTGGATATCGCATATATTGTCCACTTACAACAATTTTGGACCCTTGACAATGTCTCTCGTCTAGCACTCAAAGTCGAAAAACAACTAAACAATAAAACCCGATCAGCCCCTACTCGTCCCCAACCGGCTGCTCGAACCCCTGCCCCATCAACCTCCCTGTCAGGATCGATTAACTATGAATTAGTTAATAAACACCTTAGATCTAATTGATAATAGAAGTTGCAGCGGATCAACACTATATCAATATATTAAGAACAATAAACTGTAAACAATAAGCGAAAGTATTAAGAACACAGTTTCACAAAAAGCTTCAATGTATATTATCGATTAACAATACACACGTACGTTTACAATTCGTAAGGAACTATTTATAATAGTCCTTGAAGCCTAACTATTTACCTAGTTATTCTAGGACTTGATTTACATTCGAATTATAAAGATATACATTGAATTACATTCTATAACTATCTCTGCGAAGATCTCGGACTCGATATGCTCCATAAACGATTACCAGTAGTAAAACTAATCACCAGTAGTAAATATGTAACGTCAGTAGTAACTTTGGTGACCAGTAGTAAGTCCAGATACATCGTCAGTAGTAACTACTATTGATCAGTAGTATCTTCAATATGCCTTGACCAGTAGTAACTAAGTTATAGAATACACCAGTATCAACTTCATCAGTAATAAGTAATTCTGCCCCATCAGTACTAAACATGATCAGTACTAACTGCAGCATCAGTATCAAGTTGATCTGTGATTTTGTTCCAACAATCTCCCCCTAAACTTATTGATTCTCTTTCAATCACATAAGTTTCTTTTGTTCATCTTCTTCTTTCTTTCTTTTCTCCAACGTCCTTTGATTTTGTTGATGTCTTTGCTCAATGATGTATTTGCTGTTTCTCTTTGTGAAATAATTCAATTTATTTTGGAACATAACAGCATCATAAGGTTTCATCATTGTATTTGTGAATATCTGATACATAGTCTTCTCAGAATGTGGATATTCTTTTTCATATAAGTATAGCTCACATACTTTGCCTGAGTTTTCAAAGAAGTACATGTTGGCAGTTGGAATCACATTCCAAGCATAGACATTTCCTGGATCTGTAAACTGTTCTGGGTAGTTGTCTAGATAAAATGCAGCATCTATCAATTTTGTTAAGTATCCAGCACCAGACTCTTTCCATGATTTCTTTGACATTCTTGGTTTTCCAATGATCAGAAGTTTAATGACATCACTTTTGAACAGGACATGATCAAAGGTAACCATCCAGTAAATCTCTGCACAATTTTATCTTCCCTTATAATCTCTATAACATTGTTCTGCATAACCCTCCAGTTGATGATTGGATTGTTCTGCAAGGGAGCAACAGGCACTTCAAGAACAGGAATGATTTGTGTTTTTGACTTCTTTTGAGTGCTCTGTTCTTGAGTAATAGCTTTTCTCTTCTTTGACTGGGGAGTTGAGGATTCACCAGTAGTTGTGATACTACCAGTTTTGATTAATTTTGGACTGATTGGAACTAAGGCTTTGGATTTCTTTTCTTCTTCTGCTTCTTGTTCAGCCAAATCCTTCTTCTTAGCAATGCAATATTTGTCTATGATAGTAATCATCTTCATTCTGCCAAGAGACTTTGCACTATGCCCTTTTGATTTCAAAAATTCAATCATATTGGCCTTCTGTTCAAACACATTATCTGTTAATTCACTTTTAGTTCTTTTGCATTCAGAAACCAAATATTCAAGGCATTGTATATGTTCTTCTTCAACTTTTCTGAGCCTCTTGAATTCTGCTTTTTGAGCTTCTATCTGAATGTCTTCTGCTTGAACAGGTATTTGAATAGGGATTGCCCTTTGATCCTTCCTTTTATTCTCCTCAAGAGTTTGATACATCTCCACTTTCTCCAAGAATTTCCTATGTTTTATTCTCCATCTAGATTGCTTTTCTGATCTGACATGATTAATTTTGTTTACCATGTGGTGACCTAATGCTCTATTGGGATAATCATCATCATAAACTTCTTTTCCTTTTCCAATGCAAGCAGATGGTGGAGGTGGAGTGTATTTCATATCAGGGATACCAGGAAGTGGTAATTTTGGATAAAACAGTTTAAGTTGGTCTTCTGGTAGTATCTTGGGATGTGGAGGAAGTGTACATTCATCTACCTCAAACCAATTCACATTATCATCAATGTCAGGTATGATAAGTGGTTGATCAGGTGTTGGTGGTTTGGAGATGATGACATGTTTTTCTCTTTCAATTAACTCTGGTAAAATCAATTCTTCCTCTTCAGTAGTAACCAAGGTGGTTATTACTGGTGTGACTTCAGGAGTTACTACTGATAGGACATCAGTAGTATTTGTTGCTTTTAGTTCCTCTTCCTGACTTACTACTGCTATGATATCAGTAGTAGGAGTTACTACTGATACTTCTTTTTCAGCTTGTTCTTCCATGGGAGCAGTAGTTGGCTCATCATCAACAACCATCTTTTCTGGGCCTTCATCAATATTTGTTTGTTTAAGATTGAGGAGAGAAGTTGCTGCTGCTGTAATTGATTCATCAATCATATTCTGAATGTTGTCCTTCTCCCCCTTAGTGAGCTCAACTAGAGGAGCCTCACTATCATCAACCTTCTTTTTCAATCTTCTTATAATCTTTGTTTGTTGATGAAGCCTGTGTTCATAAAACCTCATTCGTTTGTTGATGGTATTTACATGTCTTTTCATGACTGCAATTGTTTTCCCCTGATTTGTGAGATACTTAAGACAATCTTGTACAGTGGATTCAAGAGAATCCACTTTATCCGTCAATTGTTTGGTTTTAATACTGCCCTCACTCCATCTAGCAAGATCATCAGGCTTACTAACAGGTACATTGGTTTGAAGGTTTTCCATCCTTTCCATCAAATCCAAAGATCTGCCCTCATCACTTCTTGGTGATTCATTGGGTCTTTTAGACATCCTCTTCTTCCTAGAAGAAGCAGAGATGCCCCCCTTGTGGTTTCTTGGCACCGGGGTCCTTTAAGTAATTCCTCAAATGAGTCATCACTTAAAGTTGCCGAGGTCTGGGTCTTAGTGATGTTTTTACTGTCCTGTGCACCCAACTTTGGGGCATCAGTAGTGAAAGCCCTCGCCTCATGTCCTCTCTCCTCCTTGGAGGACAACTCTCTGAGCCTGGGATTTGACTCGATTTGTCCCCTGGTGTCCTTGAAAGAAGATTTCTTTCTTTTATAAGTTGTGGAAATATTTTGGGTTTTGTTTGGTAGGTCTTCCACAGAGTGAAGAGTAGCACTCTGCAGATTTATTTCAAGTTCCTGTGACACATTCAGGACTTCTATATTAGTAGGTGATTGAGTGACTATTTGGGGTGGTGTTTGGGCTGTATTTGGGGGTGATGGAGTGGGTTGAGGTTCAATTTGGGTTGTATCTATGATTGAACTCTCTCCAAGTAGTGTTTGATCTTTGATCATATTAGGAAACAAAGGGGTTTCCTTGCCCGAAAATTTAAATTGTTTTCTCATATTAGAGAAAACTTTTTTGTTCAACTCAGGAATGATAAAAATATTTTTCGGAGTTGACAAGTTTTGTAATTCACAGTTTATGATATGTTGGAGAAATCTGGGATACATTAAAAACTTTGAGGAACTAAGATTTCCCAACATACCTTCAAAAATCATGTATGAAAAGTTAAATACTTGGTCTGTGCATAAACAGACAACAGCAGAGGCTATTGCCTTATTAAACTCATTCCAAGTACTTCGTTTTGGAGAAATACAATGTTGAATAATATGTACAAGAAATTTCCATTGTGGGGAGAGAAGACCTTTTTGAAAAGTTACTATGTTAAGTCTTCCCTCATATCCCATTTTATTTAAAGTTTCAGCAATGAATTCCTTAGGGAGTGTAAACATACCTGCATCATCGTGTAGTTGTAGATGGTGTCGAATGGATTGCTCAGTGATTGTGATCATCTTTCCATCCACCGATGATTTTATCATAGGTGCAGTTGCACCTTCTGTTCTTTCAGCATTGGTCCAAAAATCCACCAAGTGCTGTTGGTATGCTTTCGGTTTCACAGTTAAAGCGAACTTAATGTATGAGTTCTTTAAGAATTGAACGATTGGTCGAAAGTCTTTAGTACCGTCTGGATTGCGTAAAAACGCACACATATTATGGAACTCTGAATATTTGAGATCGGTTTGAACATTGAGAGATTGTAGAGTTGCCATTGTTGTTGATTTGAGAGAAAGACGTAAGAATTTTGTTACTGGTGCAGGGTTTTTGATCGAAAGCTAGGGTTTATCGAGAGGATTTAGCAAATCGAAGTAAAGATAATGCTAAACTAATCGACTGCCGCCTTTTATATCTTTCGATTTAACCTGCACAAAGACTAAATTGCCCTTCGAATCATAACATAACGGTTATTTTCACGGGGGTTAGTTTGGTAATTGTGATTCTGAAAGACCAGTAGTAAATATGATACCAGTAATAGAACGTCAGTAGTATCTACGAACATCAGTAGTGACTAAGGATTTTGACATCAGTAGTAACTATAGACATCAGTAGTAACCACCAACACACAAGACCAGTAGTATATGTGAATACTAGTAGTACTGACTTACCAGTAGTATTTATGTAAACCTAATACACACCAGTAGTAATTAACTACCAGTAGTATTTTGTGCACATGCCTACAACCAGTAATACAGATCTACCAGTAGTAAAACACTTAAACAAATAAATAACATTTTACAACAAAACTTTACACATGATTTTCAGTGAGATTTTAATTTATCAAAATCATTCCAATACTGCTAACCAAGAAGTTAAATCTTCCTACATCAAATGCTTTTGTAAAAAGATCTGCTAATTGATCATCAGTATGAATTTTAACCACTTTGATTAATTTCTTTTCATTGCAATCTCTTATAAAATGAAATCTTATTTCAATGTGTTTAGTTTTAGAGTGTTTTACCGGATTCTTCACAATACTAATAGGACTTTGATTATCAATAAAAATAGGAGTTTTAAGGATAGAGATACCAAAGTCTAGAAGCTGGTTTTGAATCCAGAGTACTTGAGCACAACAAGCCGATGCAGCTACATACTCTGCTTCAGCAGTTGATGTTGATACATTTGTTTGCTTCTTACATTGCCATGACACTAGTCTTGATCCAAAGAATTGACATCCACCAGTTGTGGACTTTCTATCTTGACATTCACCTCCATAGTCACTATCTGTGTAGGCTATGAGTTCAAAGGGTGAGTCATGTGGATACCATAGACCAAGTGATGGTTTGCCTTTCAAGTATCTGAATATTCTTTTAACAGCCTGCAAGTGTAATTCTTTAGGTCTTGCTTGATATCTTGCACACACAAACACTATACATAATGTCAGGTCTTGATGCAGTTAAGTACATCAAAGAGCCTATCATTGATCTATATAAGTGTTCATCTACATCCTCCCCCTCAACATCAGGATGTAGGTGTTTGTGTGTTTCCATTGGTGTGCTTGCACTCTTGCAGTCTTTCAAATCAAATTTCTCCAAGATGTCTTTAACATATTTTGATTGGTTTATTAAAATACCATCTATTCTTTGACTGACTTGGAGTCCAAGGAAGAAGTTCATTGGACCCATAGAGCTCATCTTGAATTTAATCTGCATCAGTTCTTCAAATTCTTTGCATAATAAATCATTGGTTGAACCAAAGATGATATCATCTACATAGATTTGTACCAGTAGCATATCATCTTTGACTTTCTTTGTAAACAAAGTTTTGTCAATAGCTCCTCTTTTAAAGTTATTCTTCAATAGATATGATGATAATGTATCATACAATGCTCTTGGTGCCTGATGTAGGCCATACAGAGCTTTATCCAGTTTGAATACATAATCACCATGTTTTGGATCTTCAAAACCTGGAGGTTGGCAGACATAGACCTCTTCTTCAATCTTCCCATATAGGAATGCACTCTTCACATCCATTTGATAGACTTTGAACTTTTTGAATGAAGCATATGCTAGAAATATTCTTATTGCTTCAATTCTAGCAACAGGAGCATATACTTCATCATAGTCTATTCCTTCTTCTTGAGTGTATCCTTGGGCTACAAGTCTGGCTTTATTCTTGATCACTATACCTCTTTCATCTTTCTTGTTTCTAAAGATCCATCTTGTTCCAATGGCTCTTTTTCCTTTGGGTAGAGGTACAAGTGTCCAAACAGCTTGTAACTTGAATTGAAGGAGTTCTTCTTGCATTGCCTCAATCCAGTTTGAGTCCCTCATTGCTTGTTGGATCTTCTTTGGTTCATCCTGAGACAAAAAACATTCAAACATACATTCATTAGCAATTAAACTTATGTTACACATGTTTGCAGTTAAGCTTTTATTTAATTTGCTTCTTGTTTGCAGTGGTGAGTTAACATCACTTAAAACAAGGTCTAACGGATGGTTCTTCTGAGTCCTTGTAGTTGTAGCTCTATCAACCACTAGTTGATTTTCAAGGTTGGACTCATTTGTCTCAGGTATTTGTTCATCTGGTGATCCTTCATTGTCATTGATATTTGGTTCATCATTATCTAGGTCAGAGTTACTACTGATGTTATCTTCATTGAGATCAGTAGTATTGTTGTTGTTACTGGGATCAGTAGTATCTTGAGAATCTAGGTTATTGCTAGGACCAGTAGTATTTTGAGTACTCTTACTGGTACCAGTAGTATTTGAATTACTACTGTCCTCATTCTCAGAGTTACTACTGGTTCCAGAAATTGAGTTATTACTGTCCTCAGTATTGACTGTGGGAGCAGTATCAACTACTATGTATCTCATCTTTTCTTGACCAGAATTAACAGATGACGTTCCTTCTTTTTTAGTGTGACAATTTGAATCACCTGCATTTAAATCCATGTTAAAATTAAAGGATTTGGCTAGATTGTCTATGTTAAATAGCCAATCTGGACCATTTCCTTGTTCATTAGGAACATTTTCATTAAAGGATACATTGATGCTTTCTTCAATTATCCTTAGTCTCTTGTTGAATACTCTGTATGATTTGCTTTAAGTAGAGTATCCCACAAAGATTCCATCATCAGCTTTGCAGTCAAACTTACCAATTTGTTCTCTTGTAATCAGAATAGTACAAGGACAACCAAATGATTTTAAAAAACTTATAGAGGGTTTTCTTTTATTAAAAATTTCATATTGTGTTTTAAAGTGTGGCTTCACTATTGATACTCTGTTCTGAACATAACAGGCAGTATTAACAGCTTCAGCCCAAAAAGTGATTGGTAATTTTGAATATGCTAACATTGATCTTGCTGCTTCAATGATGGTTCTATTTCTTCTTTCAGCTACACCATTTTGTTGTGGAGTTCTAGGTGAGCTGTATTGTCTGTCAATACCTTTAAGATCACAAAAGTTTATTAAGTTAGCATTTTTAAATTCTGTGCCATTATCACATCTTATGGCTTTAACTTTTTGGTCAGATGTGTTCTCCAGTTTAACAATTAAGTTCTTGATGAGTTCACTTGTTTCATCCTTTGTCCTGAGAAAGAAAACCCATGTATATCTGGAAAAGTCATCACTAATAACAATACAATATTGTTTCTTTCCAATACTCAATACATTTGTAGGTCCAAAAAGGTCCATATGTAAGAGTTGTAAAGGAACAGAAATAGAGTTCACAGATTTGGACTTATGAGAAGTCTTGTGTTGTTTGCCTTTTAGGCATGCAACACAGTGATGATCACACATGAATTGTTTTTGAGGTAGTCCAATGACCAAAATTCTTTTTACTAAATTGTTCATGTTTTTGAAATTAGTGTGACACATCCTTCTATGCCATAGTTCTGATTCAGTGGTGTTTGCCTTGGATATAAAACAGTTGACCTCATTTGAAGAAATGAGTTCTCCCCCTATATCCAGGCAATACACATTGTTTCTCCTTGGAGTTCTTAAAACAACATATTTTTCATCTAAAATGAAGTCAGGAGAAAGAATGATGCACTCAATGTCTGTGAAAAGAATTTTGTTCTTTTTATCACAAACTTGAGACACACTGACTAGATTGTATTTTAATTCAGCTACAAAAAATACATCATCAAAGGTAATTTTACCATTTGTAACAGTGCCTTTACCTGTGATCTTACCTCCCTTTGGGTTCTCACCAAAGGCCACATATCCTCCATCAAATAACTTGAAATCTTTAACAATTTGCAGATTTCCAGTCATGTGCCTTGAGCATCCACTATCAATATGCCATGTTCTACCTTCTTCAGGGATCTGAGTGCTCTGCACAAGTGAGTAAATGATCAGTTAAGTTTGGGAACCCAAGCTTTATATGTCTTGGGTTCATCCTTTGGGAAATCAGATTTAGAACAGTTAACCTTAAACATTTTTGGTACCCATACCTTTTTAGTACTGGTGTTCTGTTTTACTACTGACCTTTTAGTTGTGTCTGTGTTTACTACTGATCTTGGTCTATACCCATTGTTCTTAGCTTTTGAATACTTTACTACTGATGGACCAGTAGTATTTGGGTAGTTACTATATTTAAAATGACCAGTCGTGTTTTGAAAGTTTGGGTTGGTAGCAGTAGTATTTTTGAAATTAGGGTTTTTACCAGTAGAGTTTTTGTACTGGTACCAGACAGCATTATAATTAGGGTTAACACCAGTAGTAAAATTGTTGAAGTTTTTACTGGTGTTGAAAAATTTAAAATATTGTTTATTTTGATTTGATTTTCCATTGTTTTTGAAGTAATTGCTGTTCGTTGGGCTTCCAACTTTTCTGTTTTGCACAAATCTTGGTGCACTTCTTCCAAATCTTGGTGTTTCAGCAATTGGAGTTTTATTTTTATTTACTACTGAAGGACCAGTAGTATCTTTTAACATTTGAGTTTTTGCATTTTCTTTAAAAGTTTTAAATTCCTTTAACTCTTTGCAGTTTATTGGATTGAAGTGACAATCCTTTCCTAATGATTTACTTTGTTGCAAATAACACATTTTAATTTATTATTCTTAGCCTTTATGGTTTTTCTTTGTTCTAAGAGTTGATTCCTGTTTCTTTGATTTCCCCTTTTTAGAATTTTAGGTATATTTTCTGCATCATATTTAGGAGATTCATTTGGACTTTGTGCTGTGTGAAAACTTGTATCAATTGATTTTGGAGATTCAGTTTGAGAGATTATAAATTCAATTGAGTTTGTAGTGCTATCATCATCAGAAAAATCATTTGATTCAGATGTTTCAGTGTTAGATTCAGTTTGATTTTCATTTTTTAATTCATTAATTATTCTTTCTTGAATTGATTATGGTATGTTGACCCGCTTGGGTCAAAATGTGCTGCTTAAGATTTGATTTTGACTAGTATGAGTTCAAAATTGATGTGACTTTATGTTATGAAAGAGTATTTTTGAAAAAAAAAATTAATTGATTAAGACTGGGAATTTTATTGGAAATTCTTAAAATTATGGGTCGTTTAACGAGTAAAACTGTGCATGATTGTAATTTTCGTTAGAATAAAGAATGAAACGAGTAGGTATTTGAGAATTGAAGTAAGTGTGTGACCTTGTTTATGGAAATGATGTTGTAACTTATGCTAGTTGATTAACTGTTATGGCATGGAAAATGCTAATTTTTTATGAATGGTAAATGCTATATGAGTAATGAGACTATTTGGAGTAAGTGTAGACTACAGAAATGAATAGATTGTTAATTGAAATGATAATGTTTTGCGGGAACATTATATGAAAAAGTTAGAATTGTTAAGTATACTATAAAATGCATGACATATTGGATGTGATTTTGTTTGAGCATGTATACGTGAAAGTGATTGGATTAGAGTTGTAGACGTATTGTGATAAATGCTTGCTAATTGGATTTTGTTGTTGGATTCCGGGGACGGAATCCTCTTTAAGGAGGGTAGAGTTGTAACATCCTAAAACTGGCCTAGATGTTTTAGGTATATTTTGATATTTGAAAATATCTATTTGACTATATGTGGAATAATTTGACTAAATGTTAAATTTATTGTTTGACCTTTTGTCCTTTTGTGATATTTTAATCAAGGGATTAAAATATCTGTTTTCTGAAATGTTTAAATAAAAATGTGATTTTTCTATCTTTGGATTCTCCTTTTTATATCGTCTCCGAATATACTTTCGTTTTTAAAATTGGAACCCGTTTGGTATTTTAAATAAATTAACTACGAAAGGGACTTTTGTATTGTATTTGTTTAAAAGTGAAAAAAATAATCAAGTGGGTCCCACCCCACCCCTTGACCGGCTCCAAGATGGGAGTTGCCCATCTTTTTGGTCATTTTCTTCATCTCACTCTCTCTCTACGTCTCTCCTCCTTCTCTCTAAATCCCCATCTTCTTCTTCTTGTGTTCTTGATGATTTCTTGAAGATTTCTTGGCCAATCTTTAATCCGAACACGTTTTTGAAGAGCTCTTGAGGTAAGCTTCAACCTATATGTGTTTAATTTCGATTCCATGATAGTTGATAAATTAGGGTTTATGTGTTCTTGAGTTTTGGTTGGTGATTATTGTGTTAGATGTTATATTAAGTATTTGTGCAAAGTTTGACATGTATTGTTGCTTGAGTACAAGTAATTTAGCACAAGGTACAACTATTTTAGCAAGGTGTACAAGTTAGGGTGTTTATGCTAAAAAGTAGGTTATGTGGGTTTTGTCAAACCTTGGAGTTCTTGTTGTTTGAATGCTTGGAATTGTTCATTATGTTAAGAAAACATGTTTGGTAAGTTATGTATGTTAAAAACCAAGTATTGGTGGATTTTGATAAGTAAACTAGCTAGTGTTTGGCTAATTGGGTGAAAAGATGAACTAGTAATTTTAGAAGTAAAATACTTGGGTTGTTGGTTGTCATGACTTGATGAATTGTTTAATTGATTATGACTTGTTAGTTGTGATGAATGTGTGCTAAATGATTGAGCTTGGGTGGTGTTTGGATGGTTATTGGGAGATTTCATGAACTAGTGAAATTGGTGGTTAATAATGATCTAGGATGGAGTTTTGATCTTGTTAAAATAACTAGTTAGTTATTAATTGTTAAATGGTGTGATTATAGCAATTATAGTTGTGCTTGAAAGTGTTGAAGTAAAAAAGTGTTGTTTTGACCCGTTTGGGCCAATGGGTAGTAAAGTGACTTAAATAACTTGGATTGTGAAAGTGTAAGTATTTTGTTAGGATTATGTGATTAGTAATGTTATTGGTAACATTTGGTGAATTGCAAGTTGTTTACATGATTGTAGTTATGGAAAGTATTATGGTTTTAATAATCCGGTTTTTGACCCGTTTGAGTGTAAGAAATGCAATATGGCTAGTTGACTTGTTGTGTAAGTGTAAATGGTCATGACATGTTCTTATGATGGTTTAAGTGTTTGGCTATTTAGTTAGTGCAAGTGTTAGTGTTAAATGTATATTTAACATTGTTTATAATTTGGTGGAATTATATACTAATTCGGTATTCCTTTGGTGTACAGGAATCGGGATCGTGACTCAGAAACATTAGACCTCTGAGTTTGACAAGTGGAAGGTTTCGGTGAGTGGATTTAACCTCCAACTTGTGTTTGGTTACAATTGGTTCGGTATATTGCATACTTGTGAAAATGCAGGAATTTGGCTGATCTGGGGAGATAGCTGCTATCTTTAAATAGCGGCGCTATCTTGGCTGGTTTGCAAACAGAAACTCGAAATAGCGGATGCTATCTCAAAATAGCGGCGCTATCTTAGATAGCGGCGCTATTTTGGCTGATTTTTGGGGAAAATGTATTTTTTGACATTTTTTTTGATTTATGTATGCCTAGTGTTAGGGAATACCATACATGATTAGGTGCACAATGTGAAGAGACTTTGCTTGATTGCAAGCAACAACTCGGTGTGTGGTTATCCGAGGCTCGGTTTGACGTGGTGACCGAGGTTTGAGAAGTCAGTGCGCTGAGCAAGGGGTGTCGACTAAAGGGTATCCGACCTTACCTGTATTTGTTGCATGGTCAAGGGAGGTTGTGGCCCGGGTGTTGGACACGAAACGCTATCGGTTACCGTGGTTTGGCCGACCATGGTTTAAGGCTCCGGCAGGACCCCGATCTTCTCGAACAAACAGTGTTGTCCCCAATTGGAGATGTTCTAGAACTTCCGTGTTTTAGTGGACGGTGATTCGTAGTTACGTGGCCTTTAGACCGTAGGGATGTCTATGCTAGCTTGTTGGGCTTTACAGAAATTGTAGATTATATTCATTCACTTAGCTTTGTGCTAATCCCTCCCTCGTTGATTCTTTTCAGGTGGTCGGTGCTTTGGACGGGATGGTTGACCAAGCTCAGTTGATATGTTTTAAAAAGGAGCCATGTCGTTTAAGTGACACCGTTTAAATAATTAATGTTAGAAGTTTATTTTGGGACATTTGGTTTGTAAACCTAAACCTAAACTTATTATTATATTTATGCTTCCGCTAAACTAACCTAGAGGATAACCTAATCGCCTTCGGGCATTTAAAAAAAAAAAAAAAAAAAAAACGCTTCCTAAATTTTGCGGTGTTACAACTTGGTATCAGAGCTTCGGTTTGGCGATGGATACACGGGGTTGGTGTTCCATTCCCAAATCGTGGCTCGAGTTTGGTCAAGCATTCCGGACGAGTGGGATTAGAGCAACGGTGAATGAAGTTAGTTTATAGTTAGTATGTGATTACTAACGATTTAAACTAAGCTTTCGTGAGTTGTTGTGATTGTTATAGATATGACAGGTAAAGAGAACCCGACCCCCTTGGCCCTAGGAAATGTTGGCACATCAAGTAACGATGCGGGAGTTACTTGAGGAGCATATATACGCACGTGGGGAAAATGAAGTACATTAGAGGAGGTCAATTTGGGCAAGATGGAAGTTGACCTTGGGAAAAGAAAATGGGTTGCGGGTCAAGGACGGGGGGCGGTCGGGGAATCTTCACCAACCGTGGACCGACAATGATAGCTCGGGTATGCTTTATTAAACTCAATACTGGTGTTTATGTAGAATTGTTAACTGATAAGGTTGCTTAACTAAGATTTGTGAAATGTTGTGATAAACTGAACTGCTTACCTTCGGTGTGTTATGTCACTTGAATTAGAATAATTGATTGCTTGTTGATTTGGGATACTTCTTATGTGTCAGGAGTGTTGTAGATATAAATGAGGTATGCTTACATGTTCCTTTTATTGAAACTTGGACTAAGTTTAGAGTGACATAATGTATGGATTAGTCTAGTTAATTAAAGTTATGAATAAATGTTATAGGAGATTGAATCCTTTCTTGTTTGTCGGGACACATATAGTGTCTCGGTGGTTAAAATTGCTCGTTTTCATGTTATGAAAATTGATGATATGTTGATTGTAACTGTTTGTTTGTTCCTTCACTCTAGGAGAAGCGAAGAGAATCGGTTGTATGTCGGTTTCGGTCACAACATATGTGACCATGGATCAAATTGAGTATAGTAGTAACTATTGTAAACTGTGGGAATTGTATGCGTGAATTGAATAGTCCAAGTAGGACTAGTGTTTGTTATGTGAAAAAGTTGGAACTTTTGTTGTGACCCGTCGGGTCACATATAGTGACTTGTTTATTGAGAGTCAGAAATGTATGTCCAATGTGAACAAAATTGATGTTTAATTTTGTTATAGACATTAATTATGGCAGATAGTCGGTGATAAATGTTGGAATGACCTGAAATGTTTTGATGCAAACCTGATTGGTTTTCTATGTTGAATTTGGATTCTGAAAAGTGACTAATGAACTGTATGTGTAGATCTTTTGAAATGACTTGTGATAATAATAATTGAAGATAAAGGAGACTGTTAAATGATTTTGCATTGATTATGAAATTATTTGAGAAGAGTTTGAAAATGTGATTTATACCTAAATCTAGTGTTTAGATTTAAATGATTGTATAGAAGTGATTTTAGTTAATAAAAATTGATCATAGTTTAAATTGATAATTTAAAATTGCTCAGGGTGATGATGACGTTTATTGATTGTAATGAAAAACTGTTGAATTGAGGTTTTGAGGTTTTATGTCTTAGGGGATACGTTTCTAGATCAAATAACATGATAGAAATGATAAAAGTTGCTTATGCTTAATTGTGAATTGAATTGTTGGAATTACCTTATTATTTGGATGTTAATAGGTAAGAGTTAAGAACCAGTTGAATTGTGATTGGTTGACTTGAAGTCTAAGTAAAAGTTGACCTGTAATTGAAAATGCTTATTAGTCATCACATGAGTTTGACATGTTAATGAACTGTGAATTGTATGTTTGAAATAGATATGATAAATTTCTCAATGTGGAACCGTTAAAGGTAATTAGTGTCAAGACTGGATTGGATGCTTTTAGTTGTTAAACTTTGATTATGATGATAATCGTTGTTAATTGTTTAAGTTGGTTTTGTTAAAAACCTTAACATGTTATGGACGTAATAAAACAAGTTTTATTTTTGTTTTGACCCGTTAGGTCGCGAGTATGGCTAATTTGGTATAAAAGATATTACTATTTGTATTGCCATGATTGTTATGAAATATGTGGGGTAGACTTGAATTGTGAAAACTGTGACTAGTTTTGTCAAAACGTGCAACTTGACTTTATGAAATTGTGATCCCCGTGTAATAGGGCCAATTAAGCATGGAATAATACATGATTGTTAGAAGTATTGTTAATTAAGGACTTGATAGTGTTATGAAGAATTGCTTGATTTGGACCTAGTATGCTAAAATTGGACTAAAGTGCATTTTGTGGTTCATGACTTGACCTTAAAGATCTTTATATGTTACTTGTGAGTTTATGTAATAGTTAACCTCGAAATAGAATATGTCCGAATTAAATTGTAAGTTTTGACCCGTTTGTCTATTATGTATCAAATTGGTGAAATACAACTATTGACTTGATACTTGTTTGACATTTTTTGTAGTTCAATAAGTGGATCATATGAGAGTTGTTATATGCATCTTAACATGCTTGAAATGCTAATTTATAGTCTTGAATTGATTATGGTATGTTGACCCGCTTGGGTCAAAATGTGCTGCTTAAGATTTGATTTTGACTAGTATGAGTTCAAAATTGATGTGACTTTATGTTATGAAAGAGTATTTTTGAAAAAAAAAATTAATTGATTAAGACTGGGAATTTTATTGGAAATTCTTAAAATTATGGGTCGTTTAACGAGTAAAACTGTGCATGATTGTAATTTTCGTTAGAATAAAGAATGAAACGAGTAGGTATTTGAGAATTGAAGTAAGTGTGTGACCTTGTTTATGGAAATGATGTTGTAACTTATGCTAGTTGATTAACTGTTATGGCATGGAAAATGCTAATTTTTTATGAATGGTAAATGCTATATGAGTAATGAGACTATTTGGAGTAAGTGTAGACTACAGAAATGAATAGATTGTTAATTGAAATGACAATGTTTTGCGGGAACATTATATGAAAAAGTTAGAATTGTTAAGTATACTATAAAATGCATGACATATTGGATGTGATTTTGTTTGAGCATGTATACGTGAAAGTGATTGGATTAGAGTTGTAGACGTATTGTGATAAATGCTTGCTAATTGGATTTTGTTGTTGGATTCCGGGGACGGAATCCTCTTTAAGGAGGGTAGAGTTGTAACATCCTAAAACTGGCCTAGATGTTTTAGGTATATTTTGATATTTGAAAATATCTATTTGACTATATGTGGAATAATTTGACTAAATGTTAAATTTATTGTTTGACCTTTTGTCCTTTTGTGATATTTTAATCAAGGGATTAAAATATCTGTTTTCTGAAATGTTTAAATAAAAATGTGATTTTTATATCTTTGGATTCTCCTTTTTATATCGTCTCCGAATATACTTTCGTTTTTAAAATTGGAACCCGTTTGGTATTTTAAATAAATTAACTACGAAAGGGACTTTTGTATTGTATTTGTTTAAAAGTGAAAAAAATAATCAAGTGGGTCCCACCCCACCCCTTGACCGGCTCCAAGATGGGAGTTGCCCATCTTTTTGGTCATTTTCTTCATCTCACTCTCTCTCTACGTCTCTCCTCCTTCTCTCTAAATCCCCATCTTCTTCTTCTTGTGTTCTTGATGATTTCTTGAAGATTTCTTGGCCAATCTTTAATCCGAACACGTTTTTGAAGAGCTCTTGAGGTAAGCTTCAACCTATATGTGTTTAATTTCGATTCCATGATAGTTGATAAATTAGGGTTTATGTGTTCTTGAGTTTTGGTTGGTGATTATTGTGTTAGATGTTATATTAAGTATTTGTGCAAAGTTTGACATGTATTGTTGCTTGAGTACAAGTAATTTAGCACAAGGTACAACTATTTTAGCAAGGTGTACAAGTTAGGGTGTTTATGCTAAAAAGTAGGTTATGTGGGTTTTGTCAAACCTTGGAGTTCTTGTTGTTTGAATGCTTGGAATTGTTCATTATGTTAAGAAAACATGTTTGGTAAGTTATGTATGTTAAAAACCAAGTATTGGTGGATTTTGATAAGTAAACTAGCTAGTGTTTGGCTAATTGGGTGAAAAGATGAACTAGGAATTTTAGAAGTAAAATACTTGGGTTGTTGGTTGTCATGACTTGATGAATTGTTTAATTGATTAAGACTTGTTAGTTGTGATGAATGTGTGCTAAATGATTGAGCTTGGGTGGTGTTTGGATGGTTATTGGGAGATTTCATGAACTAGTGAAATTGGTGGTTAATAATGATCTAGGATGGAGTTTTGATCTTGTTAAAATAACTAGTTAGTTATTAATTGTTAAATGGTGTGATTATAGCAATTATAGTTGTGCTTGAAAGTGTTGAAGTAAAAAAATGTTGTTTTGACCCGTTTGGGCCAATGGGTAGTAAAGTGACTTAAATAACTTGGATTGTGAAAGTGTAAGTATTTTGTTAGGATTATGTGATTAGTAATGTTATTGGTAACATTTGGTGAATTGCAAGTTGTTTACATGATTGTAGTTATGGAAAGTATTATGGTTTTAATAATCCGGTTTTTGACCCGTTTGAGTGTAAGAAATGCAATATGGCTAGTTGACTTGTTGTGTAAGTGTAAATGGTCATGACATATTCTTATGATGGTTTAAGTGTTTGGCTATTTAGTTAGTGCAAGTGTTAGTGTTAAATGTATATTTAACATTGTTTATAATTTGGTGGAATTATATACTAATTCGGAATTCCTTTGGTGTACAGGAATCGGGATCGTGACTCAGAAACATTAGACCTCTGAGTTTGACAAGTGGAAGGTTTCGGTGAGTGGATTTAACCTCCAACTTGTGTTTGGTTACAATTGGTTCGGTATATTGCATACTTGTGAAAATGCAGGAATTTGGCTGATCTGGGGAGATAGCTGCTATCTTTAAATAGCGGCGCTATCTTGGCTGGTTTGCAAACAGAAACTCGAAATAGCGGATGCTATCTCAAAATAGCGGCGCTATCTTAGATAGCGGCGCTATTTTGGCTGATTTTTGGGGAAAATGTATTTTTTGACATTTTTTTTGATTTATGTATGCCTAGTGTTAGGGAATACCATACATGATTAGGTGCACAATGTGAAGAGACTTTGCTTGATTGCAAGCAACAACTCGGTGTGTGGTTATCCGAGGCTCGGTTTGACGTGGTGACCGAGGTTTGAGAAGTCAGTGCGCTGAGCAAGGGGTGTCGACTAAAGGGTATCCGACCTTACCTGTATTTGTTGCATGGTCAAGGGAGGTTGTGGCCCGGGTGTTGGACACGAAACGCTATCGGTTACCGTGGTTTGGCCGACCATGGTTTAAGGCTCCGGCAGGACCCCGATCTTCTCGAACAAACAGTGTTGTCCCCAATTGGAGATGTTCTAGAACTTCCGTGTTTTAGTGGACGGTGATTCGTAGTTACGTGGCCTTTAGACCGTAGGGATGTCTATGCTAGCTTGTTGGGCTTTACAGAAATTGTAGATTATATTCATTCACTTAGCTTTGTGCTAATCCCTCCCTCGTTGATTCTTTTCAGGTGGTCGGTGCTTTGGACGGGATGGTTGACCAAGCTCAGTTGATATGTTTTAAAAAGGAGCCATGTCGTTTAAGTGACACCGTTTAAATAATTAATGTTAGAAGTTTATTTTGGGACATTTGGTTTGTAAACCTAAACCTAAACTTATTATTATATTTATGCTTCCGCTAAACTAACCTAGAGGATAACCTAATCGCCTTCGGGCATTTAAAAAAAAAAAAAAAAACGCTTCCTAAATTTTGCGGTGTTACAGTAGAGCTCATCCAACTCCTTTTCTTCTAGTGCATCTCTTTGTCTATATACCACTGTATACATGGCCCATTCTTCACTAAGAGACCTTAGGAACTTCATGTTGACATCTTCTTGATCCATCTTAACCCCAACCTGGTTAAGTTCACCAATTAGCTTGTTGAATCTGTCAAACACTTGAGTGAGTGTTTCATTGGGCTTTCCTTTGAAGTTTTCAAAGTCTTGCTTGAGAACAGACTTCATGTTCCTCTTGGTGCTCTTGGTCCCAACGAATCTCTTCTCCACTGCTTCCCACAGCACTTTTGCATCATCATACTCAACGAAGAGATGTTGATAGTCGTTAGGAATGGCCAGTAGGAGAGTGCTTAGAGCTTTAAGTTCGATTCCTTTGTCTTTCTTCTCCTTCTCACATTTAAGTTTGTCTGCTTCAGTTGCAGAGCTGCTTGCTTGACCATGACCAGTTTTGTTTCCTTCAAGGACAACTTCCCACATGGAGTAATCAGTAATAAGCATATATTGCTTAATACGATTCTTCCACATCCCAAAGTTGTTGGGAGTGAGTATAGGGATTTTGTTGGCTTGAGTGCTTTCATTATTATCAGTCATGATTAATAATGTGTGTGTTTTAAAGATTAAAACTTTTTGTTGTTCTTAACAAATAGTAGATCTAGAACCAATATGCTCTGATACCACTTGTCAGGATCGATTAACTATGAATTAGTTAATAAACACCTTAGATCTAATTGATAATAGAAGTTGCAGCGGATCAACACTATATCAATATATTAAGAACAATAAACTGTAAACAATAAGCGAAAGTATTAAGAACACAGTTTCACAAAAAGCTTCAATGTATATTATCGATTAACAATACACACGTACGTTTACAATTCGTAAGGAACTATTTATAATAGTCCTTGAAACCTAACTATTTACCCTAGTTATTCTAGGACTTGATTTACATTCGAATTATAAAGATATACATTGAATTACATTCTATAACTATCTCTGCGAAGATCTCGGACTCGATATGCTCCATAAACGATTACCAGTAGTAAAACTAATCACCAGTAGTAAATATGTAACGTCAGTAGTAACTTTGGAGACCAGTAATAAGTCCAGATACATCGTCAGTAGTAACTACTATTGATCAGTAGTATCTTCAATATGCCTTGACCAGTAGTAACTAAGTTATAGATTACACCAGTATCAACTTCATCAGTAATAAGTAATTCTGCCCCATCAGTACTAAACATGATCAGTACTAACTGCAGCATCAGTATCAAGTTGATCTGTGATTTTGTTCCAACACTCCCATACACGCGCAGCTCCTACGCAGCGATCTGACGGGGCGCCCGGCGGATCTACGAATTCACAAGTAAGCAAACGTTGTTATAAATGTCAAGGGATATGGCATTTTGCTCGAGAATGCCCGAATAAACAACACGTTACTTTTGTTGATGATACTTGTGATTATGATACCGAAGGCGATGACGAACTTGCATCAGTTGAACAACAGCTTATTTTTCCAGACCAAGGTGAAGCCTTAGTCATCCAACGTGTTCTCTCCACTCATGTTGACACCGCTACAGACGATACTTCTTGGCTACGAAACAATATTTTTCGTACCAAATGTACGACAAAGGGCAAAATATGTACGGTAATTATCGATGGGGGTAGTTGTGACAATATAGTCGCCACTTCGATGGTCGATAAATTGGGATTGTCGGTTCAAGACCATCCTACACCATATCAGTTGACTTGGTTGAAAAAAGGGAATGTCATACGTGTAACCCAACGTTGCTTGGTCAGTTTCTCTATTGGTAACAAATACACGGACGAAGTGTGGTGTGAGGTCATCCCAATGGACGCTTGTCACTTATTATTAGGGCGTCCCTGGCAATATGATCGTCGCACGAAGCATGATGGATTCCGCAACACTTATAGTTTTAAAAAGGATGGCTTAAATATTGTTCTTGCTCCTCTCGACAATCGTGACTCCACTCCCAGCACATCACTTTTGTCACAGTCCGCTTTCCTCAACTACTATAAAGCAAACGATCCACTTTTCCTACTTGCACTAGTGGTGACGGAACAAAACAAAAACACTACCGAGATACCACCATTAATTCAGCCCTTGCTTGCTGAATTCTCAATGGTTTTCCCCGATGACATTCCGGCTGGCCTTCCTCTCATGTGTGAAATCCAACACTGTATCGACTTCTTACCCGGTGTGAGTATTCCCAATAAACCCTCTTATCGTATGAACCCGAAGGAGTACGAAGAATTACATCGACAAGTCACGCAATTACTTGAGAAGGGCCTTATTCGCGAGAGTATGAGTCCTTGTTCCGTCCCGGCCTTACTAGTTCCAAAACATGGAGGTAAATATCGTATGTGCATTGACAGTCGCGCAGTTAACCGAATTTCCATCAAATACCGCTTCCCTATTCCACGTTTTGAAGACTTACTTAATCAATTGCATGGTGCTAAGATTTTTTCCAAAGTTGATCTTTGTAGTGGGTATCATCAAATTCGTCTACGACTGGGAGACGAATGGGAAACGGCCTTTTATACACGAGATGGGTTATACGAATGGATGGTAATGCCGTTTGATCTTTTAAATGCTCCGAGCACCTTTATGCGACTAATGAACCATATCTTCCGTGATTTCATTGGGCGTTTTGTGGTTGTCTACTTTGATGACATTCTCATTTTTAGTAAGACAATACAACAACATTTGCAACACATACGTGATGTGTTTGCTGTTCTCAAGGACCAACAATTATTTGCCAATTCAAGTAAGTGTCATTTCCTAACAAATGAAGTCATCTTCCTTGGTTATCTTATTTCAGGTGAGGGTATACGCATGGATGACACTAAGGTTCACGCTATTACCTCATGGCCAACCCCGAAAACATTACACGATATCCGTAGCTTCCACGGCCTAGCGTCATTTTATCGAAGGTTTATTCGTAATTTTAGTACTATCGTGGCACCAATTACTGAGTGTTTGAAGGGTGGTTCATTTATATGGACCGTGGCGGGACAACTAGCATTCGACAATCTCAAACTTTGTGTTACTAGCGCACCCGTCCTTGCACTACCAAATTTTGGTGAAGTCTTTCACGTTGAATGTGATGCGTCGGGTCTAGGCATTGGTGGAGTACTTAGCCAAGGCAAGCGCCCAATTGCCTTCTTTAGCGAAAAACTCAACGAGACGAGACGTAAGTATAGCACATATGACAAGGAATTTTATGCTATCATTCGAAGTCTCGAATATTGGCGTCACTACTTATTGCCAACGGAATTCATCCTTTTTTCGGATCATCAAGCGCTACGTTATATTCAAGGCCAAGCCAAACTTAATCCACGACATGCTAAGTGGGTCGAGTTGTTACAAGATTTTTCATTTATTATTCAACATAAAGCAGGTTCTTCAAATACGGTTGCTGATGCTTTAAGTCGACGTCACACCCTTTTAACCTCTATGCGACTTCATGTGCAAGGGTTTGAAATGTTTCAACACTTATATATAGATGATCCGGATTTCTCCTAAAAAGTTGTGCCCAAGAGAAATAAGAACTTTATTTAGGGACGGAGGGAGTATTATTTTATAAAAATTAAATCTTTTAAGCATTTGGCTAATAATAAGAAGTTGGTTTAATGATACAAAATACAGTAAACTGTACTTAAATGGCAATGGAATTACCAATTTCTGCCATCCAACTGCCCAAACTTGTGGGCCCTCAACAACAATTGCAAATGGAGTAAGAATCAAGAGTGAAAACAATGACAAACAAGCATAATAATTCATTCCACTAACAGATTTTCCCTTCGTTCCTTTCTTTGAAAATATATTCATAAACACAAATGCCAAATTCGAAATCATAGCTCCCATAAATCCTGAAAATCATAAAAATAAATGATAAAACATTAAAACCAAATTCAAATCTACTCAAAATAGATAATAATTACAAAAAACTAGTGATTACCAGTCATGTAGAAGTTGAGTTCAGTTAAAGCAGTAAGACCACAACCGCCAATTAATGGAATAAGTGATAAATAAACGGGCATTGGGAACGTTTCGCCCAAAATAAAGTGTGAAACCAAAACACTAAAAGTCTAAAAGCAGGCTCACTACTTTTAATTATGTGAGTAAAAGAAATTGCAACTTTTGACATACTACATAACCAATTGTATGTGCTAATGCAACCTAATTAAACACATAACAAAAATCAAGATTTCAGGAAATAACTATAACAATATTAAACATACCCAAAATTTCAAATTTTTATACATAACCCATGTATAAAATGGATAATTACACAATACCCAGATCACAGAATTGCATTTAAATGCTAAATTGCTTACAGGGAACAATGACTTCCAGAAGTCAATATCAGTCTTTGGTGCTTCAGCAACTTTTGTAGCCCAAGAAATTAACATAATGAGAGATCCAGCAGCAACTGATAAAGTTGATGTCAACCATGGAAATGGAAAAGCATTTAAAACTTTTTTATTATAAATATTAAATATCACATTTAAAAACCACCATGTTGCAAGATAAAACCCAATTTTCACTTTTCTAGCTTTCTCAACATCAACACCTTCTCCTTCAGCATCATATGCGTTGCACGTGATCAATGATTTCCTTTTTAGTTGTACTTGCAATGATTCAAAAGTTTTAATTGAAGAAATATGTAGAGGTTTGGTGGCGGAAACAGCAGAAAAATTGCAACTTTTTTGCATGGAAATTAATGGTGAAACTGTAAATTGAACAATGGGATTTCTTTTAAGATTTGAATTAGAACCCAGAAACTGGGCTTGGTTTACAGAACAGATCATGATGTTATGATGTACAATCGATCAAAACTTGGAATTTTTTTAAACCCTTGTGAGATCAAGTGTGGATTTTGACTAAAAATTGGAAATTTAAATTGGTCTTAGGTGCAATATAGAGTGGGAAGAAGATTATAAACTGGAAATCAGAGCCACCGAACAATTCATGCGTTCGTTTGTATAAGGATCCGTGACAACTTTTTTATGGTTAAATTATATATTTTTTAATTTAATTTATTCAATATGTACCTAGAAATTGGCTAATGGAGATTGGCACGTAGCTGTTATGAGTAAACGATATGTGTAAATTACAGTCAACTTTTAATTAATTTCTATCTGAGCTACCTTAATCCACTAACAATGAAGTATAACTCTAACGTAAATCGAATAGTATTAAAATAGTGTTACATTTAAAAAAATAAAAAAAAGTTTGTGTAGGTGACACTCCTGAAAAAAAATGTACAACCTGAGACACTTCTTAATTTTTGTCCAGGGTCCCGTCGTTAGTAATGAGTACTTTTCAAGTTTTAACATAAAAAATGAGCTTTCCTTCAAACATACTCAACTGGAAACTTGTACATTTAACGCAATACTCTTTACTAAATGTAATATTACGCTTCAATGTACATATAATTTAATTAAATACTATTTTGTATAAGGAACAACTAAGGCCAACACCAAATTACCAATCGTCTTCATCGGTTGAAACTGGTATTATTGATGTCATAGCGTTTACTCATATGACGTCATAGCTTTTATTTATATATAACTTGGTATTATTGTGACCAAATTATATAACTTGATATTATTGTGATTAAAGATACATCTTAAAAGGTATTGAATTAACATAAATTTCAATGACTCGTAACTTTTCTTTCTACCACTCTTGCCCTAAACAAAAACGGATATAAGTTATAACTTATAAAGGGGGTAATTAATCAACGTTAAACTGACCAAAATATAAAAGTTAGTGATGCATGTTTATTTTCCGGTATAAGAATCAAATCCATATATATATATATATATATATATATATATATATATATATATATATATATATATATATATATATATATATATAATCCATATATATATATATATATATATATATATATATATATATATATATATATATATATTAACATAAAAATTGAGTTTCAATTTGAAGTTGCATTTAATAGCCGAGCAATTAATAAAAATTAAATCAACATAATTCTATTTGAGTTTCATGGATGATGTAGTCTTTATTACCATCTATTAAATTTGCAATTAATTGAACCGTCCCCAAAATATAATCCGAAGCCTACATGCGTTAGAAGTTTGAACTTGGCATTAAATGTTGTGTTAAAGTCAATTGCAAAAGAAACCATTGGCATATGGTGTTTAAGTCAATTAAAAAAAAAAAAAAAACCATCCGCAATGCATAATTGAACCGTCCGCAATAATTCAAAGTTTAATTACAAGAGTAATTCATGAATACGTTTTATTTGTTTAATTCAACCATACATGAGATTTACAATAAGTAACTGATATACTTTCAAAACGAATACGTTTTATTACACACTTAGAAACGTATGTTTAATTAAATGCATGAATTCATGTATTGTTTCATTACATACGTGCACTTGGAAACGTATGTGTAATTAAATAATGAATTCATTTAAGTACATTTATTTGCAATAGAAACCAATAGAAAACCGATATATTCAATTTAAATATCATTAATTATATACGTTTAATTGCAAACGATTAAAAATACATTTGTGCATTAAATTTCCACCATGTCCTACACATATAAAAAGGGTTTCTAAAGCTTTCAACTTTGCTGTTACAAAACCACTCCAAACTTATGTTGACGTCAGCATATAATCAAACGTCCACTACACCCTCGATCAACTCAAGGAAGGCGAACACAAATGTGTTGTTAATGATTTGTCGTAAATGAGATGTGCATAACATTAATGAAAAGGTAACATTAACCATTCCCATTTTAATTTTGTTCTTGCTAATTCGTATGTTTGTACCTATTTTTTTTTTTTTCCAGGGGAACTACTCTGGTTTTCAGTCATAGACAATTCTACGTAGCACTATCGATAGTCACAACACTTATGTTATGAATAACATGTTTTGTTTTATGTTAATTTAAGCACTCATGTTTATTTACTTTACATTTTCCTCTGGCACACTTTGAGTTGTCCGTACTTTGCGATTTACATCAACAACTTCTTATAGTGAACAAAGCATGTGCATTGCACGGGCATGGATGATGTAGTATTTATCTGTACTACTTATAATACATTTATACCTTTCCATAAATACTGGCTGAAAATTCAGCCAAATTCTTTCCATTTTTGAAATTTCTAAGTTTTGCTATAAAAAAGAAGAACTCAAGGTTCGAACCTGCTACATGCAGCTCAGACGACAACACGCAAACCAATTGCGCTGCAGTAACTATGCTTTTACTTTCCTAAACACAAGTCTATTAAACATAATTAATAAGCCTCTTCAGAATTGAATGGGCTTCGACCCGCCAAAAGAATTCGCCGTACGCCTGTCGCTATAACCTATTCACTCCCACTGAATTAACACTTTCAAAATTCAAATCTCGGGTAATCAAGCGACACTCTGAAAAGGGGGAAACTGAAAGACGTTTTGGAACTCACAATTCATTGCAGTAAGATTTGGGTTTGCTTTTTAAACCTACTTAGGGTTTTTCCCAATCTTTTGTACGGGGAGACAGAATCACATCTCTCTTTTTCTATGAGAAATTAGTTCAATATTTCACGATCCCACACCCTAGGTTAAGTATTCTGTTCAATTTCTTCTACTTTTGGGCTTGCAGGTCGAGCGCTGCATCTTTGAATACATGAATACAACAGTGTTTCATGTATACACCACTTTCATTCATACGTGTAGAGGTTAGAGAAAGGTATTTTTGAAATTTCATGGATTTGTTTCTTTTTTTTATCTTTTGAATCTGGATGTTTCATTTTTTGTAAATCTATCTCCCGAGAGCAGAAAGTTTTCTTAAATGTGTAGGTTTTAGGGAAGAACGAAGTGGGGGACCAACGAAGGGAAACTGCAAGAGGTGCTTTTTTTGTTTAACAGGACTCCTAAAAACGCATGTGTTCTATTGTTGTACTGTAATTAGTGTTAGAATATTTTTCTAATTTAATTTCAAAGTATCATTCTTGAAGGTATTGGATTTGGGATTAGATACCCAAGACAACTCAGTGGATCCACACTTAATTGTGAAAGTGACTTAAATAATCGATTTTGGAGTGCCGGTGACTGATCTAAATGTTGATGGAAAGGTTTGTCTCTTAGACTAATATTCGTTTTTGAAAAACTGTAGTTTCAGTATTGGCTATTGATTTCAAATTTGTGGAACTTTACATCACTTACATTGGCAGAAGTTGGAGGTTTACAAATCATATAACATATAAATGGTCCTTAAGTTGCTCAGTCATTGTTGCAGGTTAGTCAAGGTGAATTAGTACCTCCATTTTGCCTTATTTCATTGTGTTACAAATACTATCCTATCCATATATACAACTTGTCTTTATATGATAATGTGCCAATTCAGGTTGACCTTTTCTAAAAATGGGTCAAATGAGTGAAATATAAGAAGCATATACAGTATGAATTGGGTCGAATGGGCCAATTTACTACATTTCTAGATGTTAGGGCTACAGAGAGGACTAATGGTATTAAAGTTATCTTTTTACAACCAAAAGAGGACTTCATTTCCTTATTAATATATATTTAAGTTTATTTAAATGCAGACTTTTGTTAACGGAAATGTAACCGAAAAGTTTAGCATCTTTCTATCTACTCTGAACAATTCTTTTGAATAAAATGATTAAGTTGCTTATATTAAATTAAAATATTATTTTGTCAACTTTTGATCTGTTTGTACCATTTCAAATAAAACATAACCTGAATAAATTCATGTATAATATTTTTTGTTGAAAATGTCCCATTTAATATACTTCATGCATCACTAATTCTTTTGTTTGTTTACTTTCACTAGGGTTGGGAGAGATGAAGCTAAAATCACTGCATGGCCGAATTTTGTAGAAGGCAAAAGCAGAAGCAGAAATAAGGAAGTTAGAGGTTTCATTCATCTCTCGGTCTCTCTTAAATATTTGTTAATTGTTTATTCCGCAAACTTAAATGTATTAACAAAGGCAACGAACATTAAATTTCTTTTTTGGTTTTAATGAGAAGTTTATTATATGTTCAAAAATACGCCTGATTTGTTAATTGTTCACTGCATAATATTGTTTCAGGGTACCCGCCGCCGCATTGTGCGGGTACCCTGCTAGTTACTATCTATTAAATTTTAAATTTGCAATAAATTGAATCGTCCCAAAATATAATTCAAAGCCTACATGCATTAAAAGTTTGAACTTGGCATAAATTGTGGTGTTTAAGTCAATTGCAAAAGAAACCATCGGCATGTGATGTTTGAGTCAATTACAAAAAAAATAAAAAAAAAAATAAAAAAAATCCGCAATGCATCATAAAACGTTGAGTTTCATTTTATTATTCAGGAACATATGTGGCATCAACTTCCATTTCTCTTTTTAGTCTTTTTTAATTTTATATTTGATTATTTTAGTCATATCATTTGGTTGGTAACATGACACGTGCGATGCACTGACTTTCTTCACAATAAATAGAAATTTTGAAATAAATCGTATATATTGAAATAATGTTTTGGAAAAATTACCTAAAACATGATCACTAACATGTTTAGCTTTGATACTCTATTAAATAAGCCAAGTGTGTAGTAGGATATTTGGACGATACCATGGCAACGCGGCGGGTGGAAAAGACAATTACTAAAACGGGTCAAATATGGTCGAGAGTCAAAATGCCAATGTGACTTAAAATCCTCATGAATGAAGATAATGACAACAACTTACACTACAACACAAGAAATATTGTGCTTTATGAATAACATGATTTGTCTTTTGCTAATCTAAGTACTCATGTTTTGTTAAAGAACATTTTTCTTCAACACACTTTGCTTTGTTAATACTTTACAGGTGATGAATAATTATAGAATTCTTCTCATGTACCATTATGATCTAAAAATCAACTTCCACGTACAAAGTTACCAACTATATTTTTTTGTTTATAATGAACAAAGCCCGTGCATCGCACGGGCCATGTTGCCTCGTATATATAAAAATTGAGTTTCAATTTTGAAGTTGTAATTAATATCATGCATTTAATATTAATAATAATATCATATAAACTCAATTTTAAAAATAAACTCATTAAATTGTAAGACCAAGAGTTTTGAAATAAATATAAATATTTATAATATCTATATCTATATATATCTATATTAACATAAAAATTGAGTTTCAAAACTAAAGTTGCATTTAATACCATTGTCATTATTACACCCATTACAAACATTCAATAAAAAAAACCCATTAGAAATGCCTAAATCTTTAACTCTTCCCAGTAGAAATATTCAATAAAAAAACGCACACCTTACATTTAACTCTAGCCTTTCATAACGTTTTAATTCTACCCTTTCATCAATTCACTTTATATATGCAACTTAATTCAATTAATTAATCCATTTCAAACGTAATAATGTAGGAAACGTTTTAATTACAAACGTTTGAGTTCAAAAACTTAATTAAATACGTTTGTGTGTACTTAAAATGTAACGTTTTAATCAAAATAACTCCTTAACCCATCAAGAAGCTCAAAAAACCTTTCAACATTAAATTTCCAACTACACACATATAAAAAGGGCTACCTAAAGCTTTCTACACGTTACATAATTTGCTACTACAAAACTATTGCAAAATTATGTGAAATCATCAAATAATCAAACCGCCAACTATACCCTCAACCAACTGAAGGAAGCGATCAAGGGCCCATTGTGGTAATGATTTTGTTCACTTCTTGCTAATTGTATGTTTGTGCCTGTTTTTTCAGGGAGTCAAAAATCAGCAAATAATCAAACCACCAATTACACGCTCGACCAACTCAGGGAAGGCCATCACGGGCCAATTATGATAATAATTTTGTTCACTTTTTACTAATTGTATGTTTGTACCTTTTTTTTTCAGGGAAACACAATCACTGTACAATGAAAAGCAACATATCACATTGTTTTAGTGATAAGGTTGTAAATGGTAAAATTTGTTCTACACATCATTTATAGATCATAACTACACCCTTGACCAACTCAATGAAGTGATCACGTGCTCATTGTGGTAATGATTTTGTTCACTTCTTGCTAATTGTATGTTAGTACCTATTTTTCAGGGAGTCGAAAATCAGCAAATAATCAAACCGCCAATTAGACGTTCGACCAACTCAAGGAAGGCGATCACGGGCCAATTGTGGTAATGATTTTGTTCACTTCTTACTAAATGTATGTTTGTACCTGTTTTTTTTTCAGGGAAACACAATCATTGTACAATGAAAAGCAACATATCACATTGTTTTATTGATAAGGTTGTAGACAGTAAAATTTGTTCAAAACATCATTTATAGATCATAACTTACTCAAAGTTGTAAAGAAATTTTATTGTATATTCTTAAGAATTGTAACATAGTATCAACAGAGAATTTTGATATAACTAATAATAGTTTTGTAATAAAACCATTTATAAGAAATAATAAACTAATCAATTATAAGATCAAAAATTTAATCATAAACAATATTTATAAACACATTTCATACCAAACGTTGACATAAATAATAGTAAACTTAAGAACTTTAACATACTATGACACCAAAAATTTGATATAATTAATAATAATTTTGTAATAAAACCATTTATTATAAGAAATAATAAACTAATCAATTTTAAGATTAAAAGTTCAATCATAAATAATATTTATAAACACAACAAAATAATGCATGTACGAATGATTTACATAATAATCAATTGTTTGTCTTTATAATGCATAAAGTATAAGTTTGGCATCATGTCTTGAAAAAAGGTAAGATAATGTTATAGTATTCAAGTTAAAAAAAATCACCATTAAACATGCTTGGACTTATCAACTATTCAAATAAACAATTTTACATATTAAAACATCTTAGAAAAACTTAAATATCGTTCACAACTTAGGTTATCTCAACTATCTCTAGCATGCTTAATTTGCACCGTTCCTGTAAATTATCTCATTCATACTATAATGGCTAACTTGCCATAATCCACAAAAACAAAAAGAAAGACAAACAATTAAATAATTAAAGTTGATTGCAAAGTGCAAACCATAAAAAAATGAGTATAAGGAATGCAACATAAACAATTGAAGACATGTCAAAACCTATAATGAAATGTCTTGAATTACCAATTTATCACTAATAGTAGTTATGACATTTCAAAACCTATAATGAATGTTTTGAATCACCGGTTTATCACTAACAATGATTATGATATATAAAAAATAATGGATATTACATTAAACGAGATGTGTAAAAAAACGAAATAATTAATTGATGAATATATTAAAAGTCAAAAAATGAAAACGTATGAACAAAGCCCGTGCATCGCACGGGCCATGCTACCTCGTATATATAAAAACTAGCTACAAAACCCGCCCGATGGGTGGGTATGCTGTAAATTTTAGTATGTAGAAAAATATCCAAAAACTTTATATATTTCTAAATGACATAATAATCGATAGATGTGATGATGATTTTGTACAAAGAAACAGTAAATGAAGAAATGTTACACGGGCATTTTATTAAATGAAGAATCCAGCTTTTTATGCCGTAATCCGTAATATCTGAAGTCTGGTTCCGTTGCACAATCCAGCTTTTTATGTCGTAATCATAGAATGCCGGTTTTATGGAAATTATATTGAGTCGTGTATCACTTCTGAATAGTTATTTATTTGTTTCCTTGTATGTAGGAAGCCGTATTTAAATATTTATTTGTTTCCTTGTATGTAGGATCTTTTAAATAGTTATTTATTTGTTTCCTTGTATGTAGGAAGCCGTATATGGAGCATATGAATGTAGACCGTAAGCCGTACCAGATTCGTTTGCCGTATATTGAGCGTATGAATGTAGACCGTAAGCTGTACCAGATTCGTTTGTATTAGTGCAAATGACGTGGACCAATCAGGGAATTCCAAGTGGCATTATGGACGAATAGGAATGCTTGGAATTGCCATGGTGTCAAACCCTCTTCAAATTTAGGCCTCATATATAGGGTAGGATTGAGTTTCAATTTTGAAGTTGTAATTAATATCACCGAACTAAACCGGGAACCGAGGCAATTTCTTCGACTCTTTTCAGTTTTTTCTCGCTTTTCGACCGAGTCGGACCGCTCGGAACCGAACCGGTTGGAACCGAGTACTGATTTTTCTTAAAAATTAGAACCGAGAGCCGAACCGATGGAGCTCGGTTCGGTCGGATCCGGTTTTGCGATCCCGGTCGGTTCTCGGTCCGATTTGCACATGTCTACTTACGCATACGAAAGCTATTTCAAGCTAAAGAAATAATTGCAATTAACATACACAATCCATATGACTCAATAAAGAACAGCAAACCCTATACATCAGTACACATAAGGAATAATTTTGCTCATAAAGTAAACATGTAACCGGGCACGCTTTTCGTACTTTACAGGTGATACCAGTAAATTGTACACGATATGCACTCAAAATAACTCATTATTGTGAACGAAGCCCGTGCATCGCACGTGCCATGCTGTCTCGTACACATAAAGAATGAGTTCCACTTTTGAAGTTGTTTAATTACCATCTATTAAAAATTTATAATTAATCTATTAAAAATCATATTAATAAATAATTTGAGAAAACTCAAAAGCTGTAAAATTAATATAATCTATTAAAAATCATGTTAATAAATAATTTGAGAAAACTCAAAAGTTTATATATTATATTCTTTTATACATAAAGAATGAGTTCCACTTTTGAAGTTGCATTAATTACCATCTATTACAAATTTATAATTAATCTATTAAAAATTGTATTAATAAATAATTTGAGAAAACTCAAAAGTTGTAAAATTAATATAATCTATTAAAAATCGTATCATGTAAAGTTTATATATACATATAAAAAATTGAGTTCCATGTTTGATATTGCATTAATTATCATGATTTAATTACCATATATTAAAGTTTTCATACCAAAAGTTTTTTATAATTAAAACTAACATTACTTGATGAATATATTAAAAACAAAAAAAAACCCCCCAAAATTATTAAGTCCTATAAATGGTAGAAGTTCAAACAATTTGATGTTACCTTTTAAATTTACTATATAAACATATGTTTTAAAGTTCACACTCACAAGTTCACTAACAAACTAACAATATACTTATTGATTTGTTAAATTAATAAAAAGTGGTAAAATTAATATAATCTATTAAAAATCATGTTAATAAATAATTTGAGAAAACTCAAAAGTTTATATATACATATATATATACATATAAAAAATTGAGTTCCATGTTTGATGTTGCATTAATTATCATGATTTAATTACCATATATTAAAGTTTACATACCAAAAGTTTTTTATAATTAAAACTAACATTACTTGATGAATATATTAAAAGCAAAAAAAAAAACCCCCCCAAAATTATTAAGTCCTATAAATGGTAGAAGTTCAACAATTTGATGTTACATTTTAAGTTTACTATATAAACATATGTTTCAAAGTTCACACTCACAACTTCACTAACAAACTAACAATATACTTACTGATTTGTCTTCAATATAAACAAGTTGTCAACACTCCTTACAATATGGATCAAGGTTTGAATGAACAAGTTATCAACGGTTTTCTCAAGTCGCCAAAGGCATGAATGTAGCATTTTGTAATTACTTTTTTGATTACTAATATGAACGGTTTGTTTTAATTTAGTTATTGTTCTTATGATTTGTTAAAGTTTATGATTCATTTGTGTTCTTATGTTATTGTTTCTACATGAATGTAGCATTTAGTAATTACTTTTTTAATTACTAATATGAATGATTTATTTTGATTTAGTTTTTGTTCTTATGATTTGTTAGAGTTTATGATTCATTTGTGTTCTTATGTTATTGTTTCTAGAGTTTAGTTTTATGAAGTTGATTATGATTTTTATTAGTGGGTTTATGTTTTTAAATTTTTTATTGATTATGCATGTTTATAATAAAAAATAATAAACACATATTAAGACTTTTAAAATAATTATTAGTAAATAATTATGAGTAATAAACTCATTGTGGTTTTTTATAAATATAATTAATAAATTAATATAATGAAAAATATAATAAAAACCAAAGTCGCCAAATTGTTATATCAAAGGATTCTTAACGTAACAAATTGTTATATTTAAAAAGAAAAAAAAAACTCAAAATAATTAAGTCAAATAAATGGTAGAAGTTCAAAAACATTTGACGTTACCTTTTAACTTTACTATATAAACATATGTTTCGAAGTTCAAACTCACAACTCCACTAACAATATACTTACTGATTTGTCTTCAATATAAATAAGTTGTCAACACTTCTTACAATATGGATCTTGGTTTCAATGAACAAGTTATCAACGATTTTCTCAAGTCGCCAAAAGTATGAATGTAACATTTAGTAATTACTTTTTTAATTACTAATATGAATGATTTGTTTTGATTTAGTTATTGTTCTTATGATTTGTTAAAGTTTATGATTCATTTGTGTTCCTATGTTGTTATTTTTAGAGTTTAGTTTTATGAAGTTGATTATGATTTTTATTAGTGGGTCATCTTTTTGAATTTTTTTATTGATTATGTATGTTTATAATAAATACTAATAAACACATATTAAGACTTTTTAAATAATTATTAGTAAATGATTATGAGTAATAAACTCATGTATAATTTGTTATAAATATGATTAATAAATAAATATAATAAAAATAAAATAAAAACCAAATCCATCAAATTGTTATATCAAAGGATTCCTAACGTAACAAATAGTTATATATTATAGGCAAAAAAAAAAACCCAAAATAATTAAGTCAAATAAATGGTAGAAGTTCAAACAATTTGACGTTACCTTTTAAGTTTAATGTATAAACATATGTTTCGAAGTTCACCCTCACAACTTCACTAACAATATACTTACTGATTTATCTTCAATATAAACAAGTTGTCAACACTCCTTACAATATGGATCAAGATTTGAATGAACAAGTTATCAACGGTTTTCTCAAGTCGCCAAAAGCATAAATGTAGCATTTAGTAATTATCTTTTTAATTACTAATATGAATTATTTGTTTTGATTTAGTTATTGTTCTTATGATTTGTTAAAGTGTATGATTCATTTGTGTTCCTATGTTGTTGTTTCTAGAGTTTAGTACTTCCTCCGATTCAAAATAAGTGATACACTTGGTGTTTCACGGTTTTTGAGGCAAAAGATTATAATGATGGTTAAATAGATTAATTGGATGGTTAGTGGGGAATGGGTCCCACACCTTTTGAATAAAGTAAAGTTAATGATGTTTAAAAGTAAAAAGTAAGGGTAAAGGGATCATTTCACTTTGTTAAAGTAGATAGTTAGTGGGTGTGGGTCCCATTTTTTTGCCAAATAAGGAAACTTTTCAAAGTGTATCACTTATTTTGAATCACCCCTAAAAGGAAAGTGTATCACTTATTTTGAATCGGAGGAAGTATATATTATGAAGTTGATTATGATTTTTATTAGTGGTTTTATGTTTTTGAATTTTTCATTTATTATGTATGTTTATAATAAAAACTAATAAATACATATTAAGACTTTTAAAATAATTATTAGTAAATGATTATGATAAGGCGATTTTATCATTAAAATATATCGTTAAATGTTATATTCAGAAAATTTCATTGTGTGTCAATTATAATTCTATATGCCAATGAATAGAGGTGTTAAATTATGAGGGTCTAACTTATATTTTATGAATAACGTGTTTTGTGTTACGTTAATAAAAACGATGATGTTTTGTTACTTTGACATTTCCTCCGACACAATTTTCTTATTTATTAGCGTACCCGCAATCAAAGTCAAACATTTTAGCGATAGGTACTTTGTCCTTAACACCAATAGAATGTGTAATGTTACGTTAAAAAAAACTATTTATCATGAACAAAGCCCGTGCATCGCACGGGCCATGTTGTCTCGTTGTTTATATATCGAACATAAAAAAAATACATATCAAATGTAATTTGGCGTTTCGCCTTTCACAATTTCATCAACACTACACTAAACATTATCGTGACCATCATTATTACTAATAAGTAACCTCGCTTTCGCCTTTGATTTCATATCATCGAGATAATGTTGATACACATACGAAACCGAACCCCATAAAGCAAGAAGTAACGCAATAGCCTTCACACCATCCATACGATCACCAAAAAATATAACAGCAAGAACAGGAACAATCGGTAACCCCAATGTACTAATCACATTCGAAAAAAGAGAAGAAACTTCAAATATTAGCCCCAAAAGACCAACCGAACAAATTTGCCATGATATAGCGGTCCATAATAATGTCATTACGTAAGAAACCCACCCCTTTTCATAATCATTCATTTCTTTTTTTAACCCGTTATATTCACCACTAGCAAAAAGTCCGACCAAAGAACCACAAGCCGCCACGAACGAAGAATATATTTGCATTTCTAGCACAACCTTAAAGTTTTCACTTTTAATTACTTTTTCAAACGATAGTTGTAATAACGAGAGATATAAAGAATAAGCAGCAGATGCACCTAACGTGCATAAAAATCCAATTATGTATTTCCCTTTAGGAATTTTTGAAGAATTATCCGAGTCGGAATTTATTGCGATTAATGAAGCGGAAATTGTAAGGAGAAATAACGAGTTGATAATTAAGGATGTGAATTTTTGTGAATTAAAAAGAAATGAAAAAAGAGCATTGAAAGCTAATTGTGTTGCACATAGTAATGAGTATGTAGATACGGGTAGGTATAAGAGACCGTATGAATACATTAAGTTATCACCGGTCAATAGTAGGCCAAAAAATAAGTAAAGGAGCACTAAGGTAGTGGTGGTGGTGGGTGGCAGTGATGTGGCGGTGGCGGTAGTGGTAGATTGTAGGATGAAAAGTAGGCCAGGGATTAAGATTGGGAAGCCGGCCGATTGGACAAAAGTGGCCATCCATTTACTATTGCCGCCTTTGTCGTAGTAAAGGCCGCCCAATAGGGTGGCGGTTGCTTGGCCGGATAATAGAAAGGTGATATAGACCACCACACGCAACCACCATTTGTATTGTTTGTTTTTTGGAATATGATTTTGGTTGGTTGAACTACAGTTTTCCTTAGAATTGTCATCATTAGCTGTCAAAATAAAAGATTAAAAATATAATCAATTTACTCTGTCTTAAATTTATAGATAAAGTTACATACATCTTGTTTGAAGTTCCACTTCTTGATGTGCATCCGCCATAAAAAGAATCCGTACGTAAAAGATGTTCAGGGATCAAGTTATAGTTTTCAGGAAATGAGATAAAAAAGTCAAACTTTGCTTATAGTACATGAGTCAACTCACGGAAACTAGTGAAAATTAGCAGAAAGTCTAACTTAATGCAAAGTTTCTTGACTTTAGCTCCTTGATTGATTTTGACATTTTACTTCTTTTTTTTTTTTGTTTTTAAACGGTAAATCTAATCTACTCCTATTACCACATATGTCTACGATGGGATTCGAACTCCAGACCTCAAGGATGAGAGTCATACACCATACCGCTAGGCCCTTTGGTTTTTGACATTTTACTAACATGATCATTTTCTGATGGTTGGTAATGGGTCCACGTCTAAGTTTTATGTTTTCCTTGGTATATTGTTGAAGTCAATCTGAAATAAAGTTTGACCAGTTTTAATTTGGTCAAAATTGGTTTGCCATTCTTATTTGCGGCAAGATACAGACAACTTACGTCATGTTGATGGAGTAATTGACACATTTTTTGTTTTAATTTTACAGGAATTAATCAATACAAAGATACATTTGAAGGATCTGTTGATACTCTAACCAAAAATCTTTTGCTAATTTAATTTATTATAATTAATTATAATAATTTAACTTAAAAATTATGAAATCAACATAAATGAACGTACATAAATAAACGATTATAACTACACTTACGTGATGTAGTGTGTCACAGTCCTTGATCCTTGATTCGATTCAACAAATCATCAAAACCTACACATGTATCGACGTGAAACAAAGATGAATCAATATCAAGATACGAACCATACACTTGTTACTTTGGTTCACAACTTTATGTGACTCCACATCGAAACCACGTCGTTTTGTCAAGAATAAATCAACTATTGCCACGTTAGTTGGTAACTTTACCGGTTTTTATGCAACCACCTTCACTCGTAACGCCGCCGTTACACATGACCAAAACCCCGGTTGATTAGAACTCCACCACCTATCTCCGCCGTGGTTTCACTTTTCCGATTCTCATTTCACAGATGGATGAGGTTTCACACCATTCGTAATTCCAATTCTCCGTTTCTTCTCCGCAAATTCCTGTACACCTACATGGCACCGGCGGATCACTCTCTTTCGCCGGAACAATTTGCTCTGGTATAGTTCATTGACCGTTATTCCAGCGTCAGACTCTTCACTTGCTATTAGTATGGGTTCACAAACGGCAGCGGAAGTCGAATGGCAAAGTGAGGGATTCTTTTATTAAATTCTTGGAAGATAAAAACCACGTGTACTGGAAATCAAGCCCTGTGGTTCCCGTCAACTCTTCTATTTGCCAACGCTGGTAGATTAATCATTTCTCTAATTTCGTATTTATATCATCGGAAATTAGAACCTGGCTGGAAGAACTCTTACGTCATGTTAATCGAGTAATTCACACAATTTTACAGGAATGAATCAATACAAGCCTATATTTTTAGGAACCAAATACATCTCTAAGCAAACACACAGAAATGCATTCGAGCAGGTGGTAAACATAATGATCTTGATGATGTTGGTAAAGATACATATCACCATACATTTTTTGAAATGCTTGGTAATTGGTCTTTTGGTGATTATTTCAAAATTGATTGGGCTTGGGAATTACTCACAACAGTAAGTCAATTCATCATTAAATCCAATCATTTATGAATCAAATTATATCATGAGTTTGCTTATTGATGATTAGGTTTTTAAACTACCAACTGATCGAATATATGCTACTTACTTTGGTGGTGATGAGGAATTCCAGCTGATAATGAAGCCAGAGATATATGGTTAAAATATCTAAACGCGTCTTACCTTTTGGTTGTAAAGTGAGTTCTTTCATTTCAGGAGATTTTACGGGTGGGTCAATATTTGACCTCTGTAATTATAACAGGACAATTTCTGGGAAATGGGTCATACTGGACCTTGTAGTGAAATACATTTTGACAGAATTGTGATGCTGCAGAGTTAGTTAATAATGATGATCCTACATTAATTGAAATATGGAATGTTGTGTTCATTCAAGTAAGCATTTATACATATTATTTTATAATTTTGTGTAGTGATTTAACATTAATTTGATGTTTATTCGATAGTTTAACAGAGAATCTGATGGTTCATTAAAACCTCTGCCTGCCAAACACGTGGAATGGGTTTTGAAAGATTGACTTCTATTCTTCAGAATAAAATGAGCAATTATGATACTGATGTTTTCATACCTATTTTTGAAGCTATACAACAGGTTAGATGTCATATCATATCATACATATAATAATCTTAAATTTAGTTAATCTATAACTTATTATTATATTTATACATCTTTTATTTTATTTAATTTAGGCAACTGGTGCTAGACCTTATTCAGGGAAAGTTGGTTCAGAAGATGTGGATGGGGTTGATATGGCTTACAGGGTTGTTGCTGATCATATCAGAACTCTTTCATTTGCTATTGCAGATGGTTCTTGTCCAGGTTATTATTAAAATAATATTTTTCCATTTTCTTTGTTTTATTTAATTTATATTAAATTTGTTTTACAGGAAACGAAGGGCGTGAATATGTTTTGAGGCGTATTCTTCGGCGAGCTGTACGTTATGGTACAGAAGTGTTGAAAGCAAAGCAAGGATTTTTCAACGGGTAATTGTAAAAATGTTGCTTTAAGTTATTAGTAATAATTTATTATTAATTATCAACTGTTTATATTTAAATTAGGTTAGTAAAGGTTGTGGTGGATGTAATGGGCCATGTTTTTCCTGAGCTAAAACAGCGGGAAAAACATATTAAGGAAATCATAGCAGCAGAAGAAACAAGTTTTGGCAGAACATTATTACATGTAAGTTTGTATCGAATCGGATGATGTTTTTTTAAATTTACAAGATAATTATGTTTATCAGTATCGTCTTTTTAGGGAATTGAGAAGTTTAAAAAAGCTGCTCAAGATGTTCAGGGGAAGATATTAAGTGGACAGGTAAGTATTTAAAATCTACAGTTTGATTATATATATTACATATTTTAATTAATGGTTAACGTTAATTTTTCGAAGATGATTCTTCATCACTCGTTTTTTCTCTTTTTTTAAATATAAAAAAAAAAAACAGGATGCGTTTGTTTTGTGGGACACTTTTGGATTTCCATTGGATCTTACTCAGGTGAGTGTAGTGTTTTTTTCCTTTATTTTTGAAAAAAGTACAATATTAATAATTGTGTATTTATATTCTACCAGTTAATGGCAGAAGAAAGAGGATTAGTAGTTGATGTTAAGGGTTTCAATATTGCTATGAATGAAGCAAGAGAAAGATCAAGAAATGCACAAAACAAGGTTGATCGCTTTTCATTTTTTATTATATTAATTAATCCATTATTAAATGCAAAACTACTTCAAAAATTAGCCTACTTGCTGATGTAATTATTAATATTGTGACAGCAAGCTGGTGGTACTATTGTAATGGATGCAGATGCCACCTCAGCACTGCACAAGAAAGGGATTTCTACAACAAATGATAGTTTTAAATTTACATGGTTTCAGGCATGCACACAGATTATATTTAAAATTTTAATATGGTTTCAGGCATTATATATATTGGTCAAAAGTCAATTAATCTGAGCATTTTGCATTTTATTTGATTTTTTCAAATTTTCAGGACCATAATAGTGTGATTAAGGCTATTTACACAGGCAGTGAATATGTGGAAAATGCGACTGCTGGTAATGAAGTTGGTATTATTCTTGAAAGTACAAGTTTTTATGCTGAACAAGGTGGTCAGGTTAGTGGCATAACTAAGTAATTTCTAGATGAATACAATATATACTTTTTTAGTTTTTTTTTTAAATTAAATAATATAACGACATAAATTATCGGGATTGCAGATATTTGATACTGGATCACTTGTAAGCCCATTTGGATTATTTGAAGTTTGTGATGTTCAAATTTATGGTGGATTTGTGATCCATCTTGGTAAATTTACAGGAGATTCTAGCAAATTATCTGTAGGTGATGAAGTTGTTTGTAAAGTAAGTGAGATATGATATTTATTATTATTTTTTTAGAATTAAAATGTTTAATGCCATCACTCATACAGGTTGACTATAATAGACGCCAGCAAATTGCTCCCAACCACACTTGTACACACATGTTAAATTTTGCGCTTAAGGTAATATTTAAATGATTTCATAATTTTTAATTTTTTTTCTAGTTCTTGAAGTCGCTGCAATATAAATGCAGGAAGTACTTGGGAATCATATTGACCAAAAAGGGTCAATTGTTCTTCCAGAAAAACTAAGATTTGATTTTTCACATGGTAAATCCTATTAGCACTCTATTAAATTCTATCTTCAAAATTATTAAACAAATATTTTTAAATCATGAACAGGAAAGCCCGTGAAGCCTGATGAACTTAAGAAAATTGAAGCAATTGTGAATGGACAGATTAAAGCTGAACTCGATGTTTCTGCAAAAGAGGCAAATTTGGCGGATGCAAAACGTGTTAATGGATTACGGGCTGTTTTTGGTGAAGTATGTTATTATAAGTTCTATTAGGTGTATCTAATAACTGTAGTTCACAATTTCGACTCGTTTACTTAAACGGGCCGATTCGGGTTTTATTCTCTTTCTGTAACTGACTAAACGGGTAAATTTTAAAAAAGGATAGCTAAAAAGGAAACGGATTGAATGTTTAGTAAAACCCCATAAATAATATATCCAAAAAGTTATTTTTTTATTGGAACAATATAAATCTTTAGTTATCTTGACAACATAATTAATTATACGAAAGTTGTAATTTTTGTGGAAAAAGTGTTTGGGGTCACTTATGATGCTCGACCCAAATCAACCTGACCCGTGTTGACTGACATAAAAAGTTTTTAGCTTTGATTTTTGACCCGTTACCCAACCCGACCCGCCCAACCAGGTATATCCAGATCCAGTTAGGGTTGTTGCAATTGGGCGAAAAGTGGAAGAGCTTTTGGCAGATCCTGAAAATGAAGAATGGTTATCCATATCTGCAGAGCTTTGTGGAGGTACTTGCATTTTCATTAAAAATTATATATTTATAAACTTCATATATTAATATAATATTGTTAAAATCCATAGGGACCCACATCTCAAATACACGAGAGGCAAAGGCATTTGCACTTTTGTCAGAAGAGGGAATTGCAAAGGGGGTTAGAAGAGTAACTGCTGTTACAACTGATTTTGCTTTTGAAGCTATAAAAAAAGCATCTGAATTTGAACAAGAAGTTAATGATGCTTCAAATTTACAAGGAAACCTACTTGAACAGGTTAATTTCTGATTAATTTAATTATTCTGTTGTTATAATCAAAATTCTGCAACATGTTAATGTGTTACTTTTTGTTTTTTTATTTATACTTTCTTTTGGTTACAGAAAGTGACTTATTTAAATGGTCAAGTGGAATCTGCGTCTATTCCTACAGCAAAGAAAGCTGATTTAAAGGCAAAAATATCCGTCTTGCAGGTATTATAATATCATCTGAATAAAGTATAGTTAGTTTAATCATATTTAATACACTAATTATTAAAAAAGTTAAAGGAAAAATGAAGAAATTTTGTTGGGTGAACTGTACTTAAAAAGTACAAAAAATTACATAGATGGTCCCTGTGGTTAGTACAAAGTTGCGAAAATGCTCACCAAGTATAAAAAAATACACCAGCGTTTTACTAATATTGAAACTAGTAACGGATTCCCATTTGAAAATCCAGTTAAAAATATCAAAATGACAATATTACCCTTTTGAATAATTATACTAAAAGCTTGTTAATTGAATTAAAACGTTAATATGATAAAATGGGTGTGTTCAGAATGAAGTGATAGAAGCAAAAAAGAAGATTAGTGAAGAAAATATAGGAAAAGCAGTTAAAGCGGGCATTGAAGCAGCATCTTGTGAGGGAAAATGTTTCTGCATATCACATGTTGATGTAGGTACAGATACTGCTGCTATCCGTGAAGCAGTTGTCAAAGTAATGGACCAAAAGGTAGTTCTTTTTGTTTTTTTTTTTTTATAAATAATTGTTTATTGATTTGTGTTGAATGGTGTTTAGGGAATAGCGGTTATGGTTTTTAGCAGTGATGAAAATGCAAAAAAAGCTATAATTTGTGCTGGAGTACCTGAAAAAAACAGTAAAGGTAAAAGTGAGAATTTAAATGTTTTAGAGTGGTTGAAAGTGGGTTTTAGAAGGTAAAGGTGGCGGTGGGAAAGGTGGTGTTGCTCAAGGCCAGGTCAGCAAATTATTATTACTTGGTTTTATATTTTTTATTATTTATTTTAAGAGGTAATTGCAGGGAGGTGAGATAAAGCATGTAGCAGAAGCAATCAAGTCTTTTGCTGCCCTCAAGTTAAGCTGAAAACATGATAAATATTTTGGTTTGTAGTTACAAAAACAAATATATGTCATGCTAATGCCCATATTAGTTTGATTTAACTTTGTTGGGGTCTTCGTCCTTTGTAACTAACCATTAGTTTTTTAGAAGTTTCTATGGTTATAACTGCTGTCTGCTGATTTAATATTACCCTCCCATGAACGTTAAAAAGTTAGCCACAAAGCAAAATGTTTGTTTCCAAATAGGCACCAAACGTAACAAGTAATGCAGTAATCATTCATTAAAAATCAATGTGTTTATTAGTAAAAGAAAAGAATTGTAGTCTCGACTACAACTTGAATATTGAAATGTTTCTGCTTTAACTAATCCCAAACAAACTCTTAGCATTGGTGGAAGTTTTCTTCGCCCTTTTATTTCTAAACCCTCCACTTTCCTGTCAAAACAACAAACAAATTATAGTTACAAATATCACATGAACCTTCAATACTAATTTCTAACAACTAATCACATTGCATACTTGAAACAGTACTATAATTTGTAACAAACTTTTGTGACCCACAACCTATTCACCCCTTTTTAGGTTTGTAAAAAAGCTGATTAATTGCCCTCTTTTCCGCTAATAGAAAACAATTATGACATTATAGCTGTATGCAATTGACTTGCAAGTTCTTAAAGAGACATTTGCAACATTCAAACGATATTCAGAAGAAAAAGTTTTTAACATGAAATTTTCAGTTACAAAACTAAACGATGGAAGGAGATGAATCTTAGCATAAGTTAAGTACCTTTTTATAAAGCATGTAGGCAGCCCGACCAGAATGTTCTTGCCCATTTTTGCTAACATAAACCTGAAAGTTTATAACATGTAAGATATTAATTTTAAAATAATCAAAATATTAAAGCATAGACAATATCAGGCTCCTGGAATCCTATTGAAAAAATAAATCTGATGGATGTATATGCCAACTTACTCTCTTTCCATCTGAATTTGTGAACCAATGCCCAGAACCAGAACCAGCAGCTTTACCATCTGCTTGAACCCTTCTTCTTCCAGCATCTTTTGGGATCCCTTTTTCAGTTTTTTCTTTAATCTTTGATTTTCTTGGATTTTTTCTTGAGCTTGAAGTTGTATTCGTTTATTATGATTTCATTACAAGTTTGCTTGAGTATTTAAGAACAAGGAAAACAATTATACATGGAAGGTCAATAATGGTGATTCTCTAAAATAGTGAGCTGTGATCGTGGAGAGGATTAGTTGTCATATGGTGAGCATAATTAGTGAGATCTGATACGATCCTATTAGTAGGATATTATTATTATTATTATTTAATTATTATTATTTAGTCATTGAGAAATTGAGTCGTTTATTGTTTTGTCTTTCATTGTTATTAGGGAGAAACCTGGTTCTCCAATTCCAGGATTATCAATAAAGCATTCGATTAGTGTCTTTAATTACCGGTTCGTATCAAATTGGTATCAGAGCTGTTCGGTTCTGGATCAATCGTTCAAAAAAAAAAAAAAAAAAAAAGTACTGTTCACGATTTACTGTTCATCGCAGCACTGTTCATTGTTCACGCGATTACTGTTCATCGCGAACACTGTTCATCGGTTACTGCTCATCCGGAGGTACTGTTCACGAAAAAAAATTCGGTTTATTCAAGATGTATGATGTTGAAGCTGATCTAATTCAATCCAAAGTCGCCACTGGTAAAAGATCTAGTAATTTTGAACAATGGATGATTGATTGGAAGGAAAAGGACCGACAATGGAGGGAAGAGGTCGAACGACACAAGGAAGTGGAACAACAACAACACAATGAAATTATGAACCTGCTCCGAAGTTTGATTGAAAACGGAACTCTAGTAAGAAGGGCAGATTCGCCAATGCCATCAACCACATCCTTGAAAGAGATGGAGAAAAAAGTCGTGTAAGAAGACCTAACGGTTGTTATTGAACCAGGGTTGATTGATGGCAACAATAATGAAAAAGAAGAGATGAGCAAGACTAAGATAAAAGAGGTTAATGAAGATTGCCCTGATGCTGAAGATAGAGGAGAGCCGCAATCAACGAGAGAAACAAGACGAGTTAAGGCGATAGAGTTTTGGAAAAAGTTTGTTACTTTAACGAGTCAAACCAGAAATACAAAGCCACAAACTACTGGTCAATGAGTTGGAGATGCATCTTATCACAAAGGCGTTAATCTTTGCCATGATAATTTAACTCTACAAGGGCCAAATAGAAAACAATTAAGCCAAGACTCTTTTGCAAGCGTTTTGCGGTTTCACTTTGACTCACAAAAGATGGACCTACAAGTCAAAACATGGGATCCAGGAATCGCTTGAAGCCACACCTTGAGGACAAGGTGTGTTTTGGGGGCGGAGTAATGATACGATCCTATTAGTAGGATATTATTATTATTATTATTTAATTATTATTATTTAGTCATTGAGAAATTGAGTCGTTTATTGTTTTGTCTTTCATTGTTATTAGGGAGAAACCTGGTTCTCCAATTCCAGGATTATCAATAAAGCATTCGATTAGTGTCTTTAATTACCGGTTCGTATCAAGATCTTGTTTCCTTCCTTTTCATGTTTCCTGTTTAACACTCCCCCTCAAGTTGAATAGTGGGATTACCAAAGTTCAACTTGTCTAGAACTTCATTTAAGGATCTTCCACTGACGGCTTTAGTTAAGACATCAGCTAGTTGATCTTCAGACCATACAAACGGTAGTGTAATGATTTTGGCTTCTAGTTTCTCCTTAATAAAGTGACGATCCACTTCCACGTGTTTTGTTCTATCATGTTGCACTGGGTTTTCACATATTTTAATTGCAGCCTCGTTGTCACTAAATACTTCACTCGATTGCTTGGGAGGATATCCCAACTCTTTTAGAAGGTGTCTTACCCATAGGATTTCAGTTATTCCCCTTGCAATACCACGAAATTCCGCCTCTGCACTGGATAAAGCTACTACCTTTTGCTTTTTGCTACGCCAAGTTACAAGATTCCCGCCTACTAGGGTGAAGTATCCTGCTGTTGATCTTCTGTTATTTTTGTCTCCTGCCCAATCTGCATCGGTGTATAATTGAGTTTCTAGGTGCCCATTAGGTTTAAATATGATTCCATGCCCCACTGTTCCTTTAAGGTATCTTAAGATCCTTATGACTGCTTCCATATGAGGTTTTTGAGGTTTGTGCATAAATTGACTCACAACACCTACGGCATATGCGATATCTGGGCGAGTATGTGAAAGATATATGAGTTTTCCAACCATCCGTTGGTATCTTATTTTGTCGACAAGGTCTTCTTTTCCTTCGTTGTAGAGTTTTTGGTTTATGATCATTGGTGTATCAGCTGGCTTGCAATCGATCATGCCGGTTTCTGCCAATAAATCAAGGATATATTTCTTCTGATGCATGAAAATTCCTTGCTTTGATCTTAAAACTTCAATTCCTAGAAAGTATTTGAGGTTTCCCAGATCCTTCATTTCAAATTCCGAAAATAAGTTTCTTTTTAACTTTGCGATTTCTTCATTATCATTACCTGTAATAATCATATCATCAACATAAATTATCAGACATGTTATTAATTTTCCTCTACGTTTAAGAAATAAAGTATGGTCAGAGTTGGTTTGTTTGAACCCATAGCTTTTCATGGCTATGGTAAATCTACCAAACCAAGCTCTAGGTGATTGTTTTAGACCATAAAGAGATTTTTTAAGAAGGCACACTTCCCTTTCTTTGAAGTCACTTGTGAACCCATGTGGAGCTTCCATGTACACCTCTTCTTTTAGTTCTCCGTGGAGAAACGCATTCTTCACATCAAACTGGTGAAGAGGCCACCCTTGATTTGCAGCTATGGAGCAGAGAACCCTGATAGTATTGATCTTTGCTACAGGGGAAAAAGTTTCTGAGTAATCAATACCATACGTTTGTGTATAGCCTTTTGCCACTAATCTTGCTTTGTGTCTTTCAATGGTTCCGTCTGGTTTATATTTAATTGTGAATACCCATCGACATCCAACAGTCTTCTTCCCTGGTGGTAGAGTGCATTTACTCCAAGTTTTGTTCTTTTCTAGGGCTTTCATTTCTTCTTCCATTGCCTTTTTCCAATGTTTAGATTTTAGGGCTTGATCAGTGTTTGTAGGAATTTCTTCGGAACACAGGGCAACTGCAAAGGCTTTGGCGTTTTCGGATAGGTTTCCTTTAGCTATATTTGCCATTGGATACCTACACTTCTTTGTCTCTTTTCCTGGTGAGTATCTGTTGGGTGGAACACCTCTGTTTGTTCTCGGAGGTAAAGTATATTGTGGTGGTTCTTCTTCTTGAGTATCATTGGTGACTTCTTCTCTATCTTCATCACTTAATCCCTGTGTTTGTGTTTCTGCTGACATATCATTAGTTTCATTAAGTGAGGGAGAAGAAATACTTACCTCGGGTATCAAGTCAGGAGTCGAGTCTTGGGGGGCACTGTCTTCAGTATTTTGAGGACTGTCTTCAGTATTTTGAGGAGCTTCTGTTGAAGATGTATCTTGATTTTGTTGGTCGTTTGTTGTTATATTTATAGTTTCAAGCCAACTCAGCGTGTCATTTTCGTGAGTTGTATTCTCCCCCTGACTACTGATGTTGGAGGTGTAGTAGTATTCAGTTTCGAGAAAGTCACAGTTCATGGTGGTAAACATCCGTCGGGTTTTTGGATTATAGCATCTATACCCTTTCTGATTTACTCCATACCCGACAAAGACACATTTCTCCGCACATGGGTCAAGTTTGGACCTTGTAGATTTAGGTATATGTACGAATACAGTACAACCAAATATGCGAGGTTCTAAAGTTAGGTTGGATGGTGGGTTTGTGCATTCAGTGAGGACTTGAAGTGGGGTCTTGAATTTTAAAATATGGGTCGGGAGACGATTTACTAGGTATGCTGCTGTAGCAAGGGCTTCTGGCCAAAAAGATTGAGGAACTTTGGATTCTATCAAGAGAGCCCGGGTAATTTCTAATAAGATACGATTTTTCCGCTCAGCAACACCATTTTGTTCAGGGGTATGGGGACAAGAGGTTTGATGAATTATTCCTTTTTGTTGAAAAAATAGTTTCATATCCGAGTTAATAAATTCTCCACCATTATCTGATCTAAGAACTTGGATGGATTTTTGAAATTGGGTTTGGACCATATTGTAAAAAATAGTGAATTTTTCAAAAACTTCATTTTTATTTTTTAACAAGTATACCCATGTCATACGAGTACAATCATCAACAAACATGACAAAAAAACGATAATTTTGTCCCCCATTAATTGGTGCTGGGCCCCACACATCTGAATGAATCAATGAAAAAGGTAGGTCAACCCTTGTGTTATTTGGTTTAAAAGTCTTTCGATGACTTTTGGCAAACACACATGTTTCGCAATGTGACTTACCATTTAATGAAAAAAGTTTAGGAAATAAAGTGTGTAAATAGGTGGTGGATGGGTGACCTAGTCTTCTGTGCCATAACCATGCTTCCCTTTCTTTTGTTCCATGAGATAACATTGCACTTCCATTTTGAGTTACTTCATCCACATAGTATAGTCCATCTTTTTCAGTGCCACGCCCAATGATCGATCCCGTCCTGATATCCTGTAATATACAAAAGGTGGGTTGCATAAGGACCGAACAATTCAATTCTTTTGTAACATGGCTAACCGATAAAAGTTTATGTGACAGATCGGGAATATAAAGACATCTAGAAAGTTTGAGGGTTGGAGAAATTTCAATATTCCCCCCCGTTTTGACATGTAACTTTTCTCCATTTGCAGTTTCTATATATGTTTTTGTTGGTTTATTTGTGGATGTAAAATCTGATATGTCATAGGTCATGGTGTCCGTTGCCCCACAATCAAAGATCCATGACCCATTTTGTTGTTTATTGCTTTGGGTCATATTTACCCAGCCCCTTTCAGAATTTACCTTTTTACAATTTGTAAGGCTTTTATCAAAAAAGGAATTAAAAGACACTGATTTAAATGGGAATTTTGACAAAATAGGTGGGTCCCCGTCAAAACTTGTGAATTTAAAATCCTTTTTATTCAAAGTGGTTTGTTTTGGAAATTTTAACAAGTCATGGTTTGTAGTATTAAAAATTGAATAAGTTTTGTGGGGTTTTTGTAAGTTCAAAAAAGCTTTGTGGGGTGTTTGTAAATTTTGGAAAGAATCAAGGGGGGTTTTCGAGCCTTTTAAACTCTCAACCCCTGTACCTCTCTCAACCAAAGAACCATCGTCGTCATTTTTAGCAGCGTCGGCGACGTCCCCAAATCCGGCACCAGAAGACGATTTCCGGTCATTAGCAGTGGCGGCGACGCCCCCAAATCCTGCACCAGAAGACGATTTCCGGTCATTGTTGTTGCCGTCGTTCCTTCCCTGCTCTGGCCCGGTGCTTTTGGTGCCCTTTTTTTGGCCATCGGTCCACCAATCGGGGTACCCGACGAGTTGAAAGCACTGTTTTTTCGTGTGTCTGCTCATGCCACATTTTTCAGACTTAAGGTGCGATTTATCATCTCTGCCCGTCGAATTTTCGGATAGTTTGAGATTTTGATTTTGCGGATTGATATCATTTCTGAGGAGATTGGCTAATTGCAACGAAAAACTTGCATTCGAGTCGCCGTCGGTAGACATGGCTGGGCTCGAAGGGTTTGATCGTCGAAGCTTAGAACGAATCGGTAGATAATGAGCTACTCTCGCTCTGATACCATGATGAAAGTAATAAAAGTTGTATTCGTTTATTATGATTTCATTACAAGTTTGCTTGAGTATTTAAGAACAAGGAAAACAATTATACATGGAAGGTCAATAATGGTGATTCTCTAAAATAGTGAGCTGTGATCGTGGAGAGGATTAGCTGTCATATGGTGAGCATAATTAGTGAGATCTTGTTTCCTTCCTTTTCATGTTTCCTGTTTAACAGTTTCAGCTATATTATTTCCACTACCCTTTTTACCTTTTTCAGCATTGCTAAACTGGCCACTAGAAAACACAAACCACATGATATAAAACATCATCACAAAAATTGTCACTTATGTAACAGAATTAACTTACATGTAATCAATGTTTGATGTGCTAGGTTGCTCAGAATCTCTATTTTCTGCATCTAACGGGAAAAAATTGGGTAATCGAGCCCGAACTAGATTTTGAACCCTTAAATCATCATGGAAAAAGTACTGATGAGCAGGTGGTCTAGGGTCACACAAATCTATTACATTATTTGTAACATGATTATTTTGGTGGATCTTTTCGTTACTCTGACATTTATTTTTATTTGTGTCTTTATCTTTCATGGAACTGAAATATTCCTCACAGAACTCATCAAATGCAGGTGTTGGGATATGAGAGCTCTTCACGGGTCGAAAATCTTCCCATAAATCTTTCTTAATGGATGTATTGATTGATGAGTTTATATTTTTCTGCTCATTTATAGATGATTTTGATTCGTTATAAGGTTTTTTTGTAGCAGGTTGACTGATTAAAGGATAATCAGAATCAGAGTCAGAATCAATCAACTGAAATCTTCTAAGAGGACTGATGGTTAATTTTGGAAACGGTTGTTTGTTGCAGTTTGTGATTACGGATTCTGGTGCATCTGATATGTTTTGCTTTCTTTTTCCTGATTGTTTTGTTAAAACACCATGTCCATTAAGTGGAAATTTTGAACTGTTGCAGACTGAACGGTGTTGTGTTGAAAAATGTTCATCTGCAACACATGAGAACATTGATCGTTAAAATTAGATTGTTAAACAAACATATGACAGCAATACTTAAACATATGACAGCAATAAATATTTAGTTTATTCCATGTATGAATATGCATGGGCAATCCAACCCTAGAAGAGATTGAGCTTGGTAATGATTAATGAAGAAACACAGTGATTAGGTCTAGTTGAGATCTAATTGGATGCCAGATTCAATCCGATATGCTACAAAAATCATAAATAATCTACTTTCAAAAGCATGCATTTTTTCCAAGACTGATTAAAAATGAATAGTATATTCCAACCTGTACGATTATCCTCTGGTGAAGAAAAATCTTCGATATCGTCATCATCAACAATTACAGGAAATTGCAAATCCACCTTACTGTTAATCGAAGCCGATTTTGTGTTCTCGGCGGTGGATCCTCGCCGGAGGCGTTTCAATTTCGGAGGTGAAACCTGATTATCAGAGTCTGAATCAACGACTGTTAGGGTTTCAAAATCATTATCGTTATCTTCTAGTATTGTAGAAGCTTCGGAAAACTGATTTGATGTAGATGGAGCTTTATTTTGTTCATTTGCTGGAGCAATTTGGGGGTCGGAATCAAATAAATCGAAATCAAACCCTAAAGAGAACGAAGGTGCATCAAAATCCGCCATGAGTACAAACAATTGGGGAAGGGTTTCGATTAAAGATGGAGGGAGAGAGTATGAAGGGATTCGTATATTGCAAGTTTTTTGGTACTTTCAAACATTTAGGCGGTCTTTTCTTGAAATCATTTCCATGGCGCGATTGTATATTTTCAAAAAGAAAAATTAATTTCCTAAGTATTTCTCGTAACCATCATTTTCAAAAATAAAAATAAATTATACTTCCACCTATTCAAAATAAGGGCTACACTTTGAGTTTCATGATTTTTGAGGTAAAAGATTATAATGATGGTTAAATTAAATTAATTAAATGGTTAGTGAATAATGGGTCCCACACATTTTGAATAAAGTGGGTTAATAATGTTTGAAAGTAAAAAGTAAGGGTAATTTGGTCATTTCACTTTATTAAAGTAAATAGTTAGACTATGCGTAGTGGGTGACCGATATACCATATCGGTCACCCCTGTCACCCCTGCGCCACATCAGATTTATCTCTTCTGATCAAACACATGACCAAACAGTGACCAAACCCACGTAATGGGCGACCGAATCGGCGACCAAATTTTTTTTTTAAAAATTTCAGATTATTAATATATATATTTTTTTATATTATTTATTGTATATATAATATATTATTAAATTATTAATTATTAATTATTAATGTGTGTGTATAAAGGGAAGAGCAAGACGACCAATAGCCATTGTAGTGGTCATGCAGTCGACCAAAAAGTCATTAGGACGCGTCTTATGCATTTCGTGTAAGGGGGAGGGACGCGTCGCTGGAGGGGAGGTGGCGGTCGCGACCGGCCAGATGGTCGTGCGTTACAGATAGTCTTAGTGGGTGTGGGTCATACTATTTTTTGCCAAATAAGGTAATTTTTCAAAGTGTAGCACTTATTTTGAATAACTCATATAAGGAAGTGTAGCAGTTATTTTGAATCGGATGAAGTACTTCCTCCGTATCAAAATAACTGACACACTTTCCATTTGGGGGTGTTTCAAAATAAGTGACATACTTTGAAACTTTCATTATTTGGTAAAAATAGTGGGACTCATACTCACTAACTATCCACATTAATAAAATGAAATTACCCGTATACCCTTATTTTTACTTTCAAAACTCATAAATATCACTTTATTCAAGAAAAATGGAACTCATCCTCCACTAACTATGTACTTTAATCTATTTTAACCTCTACTTTAATCTTTTATGTAACGACCCGAAATTTTGTATCGAATAAATTATTGAAAAATATGATAAATAAGGATAAATCATTTGAAATACGTGGAAATTGGTTTCGTGTCATTTGGACATCGTTTACTATGTGAAATGCATCGTTAAATTCGAAACCGGGTTGAAAAGGTCAACAAAATGTGCAGCCATAGCTGGTAGGCAAAGTTCGCGGCGCGAACTTTTGTTCGCGTTCGCGAACCCTCGACAGGTTTCAAACAGAATTTTGTTTTCGCGATCGCGAAGTTTTTAGCGTGCACGAAGTAGAGTTCGCGTCGGGCGAAGACATTCACGTCTGGCGAAGAAATTCGTAAGTAGGGGAAATTCGCGGCGCGAAGTCCGGGATCGTGGCGCGAATTATTGCAGGTCACAATAAAATCGGGTTTTTGGCCATTTGTGCCCATTTTCAAGCCCTAGTTTTCTCTCTCAAGTGTTTATACTCATTGTGAATGGAAAAGAGCCATTGGAACCGATTTTCACACTTAATCTTGAAGATTCTTGCTCTATTGTTGAAGTATAAGGTAAATCTCTACTCCTTTTTGCTATAGATGGTGTTTTTGGGTGAAAATGGTGAAGTATGCAAACCCTAGTTGGAGGGTTTGTCATGGGTGATGAAATGGAAGTTTTATAACTCAGATCTATGGTATTTTAACAAGAAAAACATGTTCATAACATGGATTTATGATAATATTGAGATTTATGAAATTAGGGTTTTGTAGACATTTGGGGAAAATGATACTAGTGATTATCTAGTGGTATACTATGTAGTCAATGGTGATGTTTGATGTTAAACCTTGTGTGGTTTCATGATTAGGGCATTTGTTGAAAGACTTGGAGTTCACAAGTCTTGGGAAATGAAGACTTGGTTCAAGAAGCACAAGATGATTAAACTTGGCTAAGGTGAGTACATGAGACTTTTACTGGGTACATAGCAAATGATTTTGAAAACTATGATGTTTTAAGAGTCTTTGTTAATAAATACTTTTAATAAAGATAAGATTGAAAAAGATAAGAAAGTGTAAATAATAGACTATTTAAATATGTCTAGATGATTATTGATTTTGAAAGAGAATATGATATTGAAAAGTGATTAATAACTCTTTATTAATGTGATGCAAGATTAAGAGTAATGACAAAGAAAATATGATAATGGGTTTATTAATAATATGTATTAATGAAGCTAATGACATTGATTTGTAAGTATCAAGTATTGATTAGTACATTATACTAATAAAAGGGTGATTGAATTGCTAGATGGATAAGTATAAAGTGACTAGTATTAGATGTATGCTAGTCAAAGGAAAGTTAAAGTAAGACGATTTTGATAAATAATAAATATGTTTTATTTATTAAAAGACTTAGTAAAGTTAGTAATGAGAATGATAAAATAATAAGAATGACATGGTAGCTAGAATAGATGTATTATAGTTAATGATGAATGTGATGAATGGAGCTGATGCTCATAAGTGATGAATAAGATATCCGGAATAAGACCGCCTAGAAATGGGGGAGCATGAGACGTCTACTTGAGGGTGGTACCTCCCTGCGCAAAGAGTAGAATGTCAAGTTTACGACACCCAGTGTTGGGTGAGCATGACGACCCGGAGACGGGGAGAGCTTATGAATCTTGGTAAGATGGGGGTTCCCAATTACCTTGATAGTTTACCTATGACATCCCACGTCGGAAGAGTTGGCTTCGGGGAGGTCCGTTGCATATGTGATAAAGAAATGTGTGAGCTTGGAGATAGATTGCAATAAGTGATTAAATGATGAATAAGCTTATGGTAAGCTTATTAGTTTATGTGATTAAGTAAACAGAATAAGATATACGAGTTAATAAAGTTAATAAAGATAAGTGTTTATAAGGTTATAAATATTATTTATAAATCTTTTGAGAATGGGTCGAAAACCCATATATCTCACGAGACTATTTTGTCTCACGTACTACTTTGTTTTGTGGCTATGTACTCAGGTTCAGGATCGATGGATTAGAAGGTCCCGTTAGAAGTGGCCTAGTGTTGATCAGCTCGGGAGATCGTAGGTAGATCCCGTTATCCTATGGTTATGATATTGTTTTGTAACACCGGTTTTAAACTCTGATAAACTTTTAATGGTTTTTGTTACACCGTATTTTGAAATATTGGACTTTGTAATATTTTTATTTAAAAATATGATTTAAATGATGTTTTAAAAATTGAGGTGTTACAACTTGGTATCAGAGTTATAGTTTAAGTGAATTAGGTAGGTCTGACCTCCCTAGTCTTAAGCTATGCTAGTAGGACCGTATGTTTCCATAGGATGACCATGTTTGATCTTTTGAGACCATAAAGGTATGAGTATAATAGGGTCGATCCCTAAGAGGATATATAATGTTTTGGGCTATTTGGGGTATATTTGACTATTGAGTCAATCGTTTGATCAAAATTACACAAATAGTCCTTCAATTTTAAAAATTACTAGTACTTCCTCTGATTCAAAATAAGTTATACACTTTCCTTTTTGGGTGATTCAAAATAAGTGATACACTTTGAAAAATTACCTTTTTTGGCAAAAAAAATAGTGGGACCCTCACCCACTAATTATCTACTTTAACAAAGTGAAATGACTCATTTACCCTTATTTTTTATTTTTAAACATCATTAACTCCACTATATTCAAAAGGTGTGGGACCCATTCCTGACTAACCATCAAATTAATATAATTTAACCATCATTATAATCTTTTGCCTCAAAAATCGTGAAACCCAAAGTATATCACTTATTTTGAATCAGAGGAAGTATAAGATTGTAACAATTAATTGCCTCTATAATCAAATATACACAAAACGTGATCTATTCAAGTCTGGTTAGAAGTAGTGTCAAAACATTTTTTTAACATCAAATCCTAATTTACTCATAAATATCATTTATGTACACTATGAGATTTGAAGACGACCAAAGATCCTTTGGTATTATCCACATTATTTATTTAATAATTTTGCTCAATTGTGATTGTCAACATTATAAGTAGTGTTTAAGAAAAGTTGGCCCTCTTTATACTTTGTTCGATTCAAAATAAGTTATACATTTTTCATTTTTTAATGTATCAAAATAAATGATGTATTATTAGTAAACTTGTTGATATATATAAATGAAATATTGAGAAATGAAATAAGTTTCATTATTTGATAACATCATAGAATTAACATTATAAATTAGCTGAGAAATCATTTCCCTGTTTAGTAGCAAAATCAGAAAAATGAAATGGATAAAACATTAAAATTATAAAATACATATATTCAACTTCAAACAATCCAAAATACATAAACACATTAAAATTATAAATTCCTAAAACAAATCATACATTTGTTGCAAATCATAATAGGTAGGTGAAGTAATAAATAAACACTTAGAATGGTCAACTGAAGATGTGTTCAGAGGCACGCAGCTACATAGACATACGAGATACGACGCATAATTTTATTTCTAGTTTTTTCATTATTTGATATATAAAAATAGTAAAATCAGCAAAAGAAAAAAATACAAGAGGGGCGTTCCGAGAATCGAACTCGGGACCTCTCGCACCCAAAGCGAGAATCATACCACTAGACCAAACGCCCAATTTGATATTTTCGCTTACTCTATCTATTTGTATCGAAAGCAGTTCCATTTTTTCCTCTTATCTATCGTACCTTATAAGCATGTGTCTCTTTGTTTACTCAAGCATTTGCAGTTTGCACATGTCAAACGAGTCTAATAAACATGCTACGGTACTTATGGCATGATCGTATATGTTGATAACTTTATTGTAATAAGACTTGATATTTTCATAACCAATACACGTATTTATCTGTGAAAGATGTTACCAAACAGGTTAGTTACTCATGAAACCAATTACTTGTTAAGTGTTGAGTTGTTATCGGTTTAAATTAGTTAACTTTTTAATTATTTTCCTTTAGTTTTGTTTTAATAAAATTAACAGATTACATTTGTGCACACTGTCACCATGAAATTCCCATGATCCTGATGAGTTTGTTTTCGTACAGCGTAACTTTCTAAAATATAATCAAGTCAAAGTCAACTTTAAATAAGAGTATCGAATTGCCATTTTCGTACAACAATATACCCTTATTATAAGGCACCCTTCAAATCGAGAAACTTGTAGTCCAAGAAACACTAGAGTGCTGCTATGCACTCGATTTCAATCCTAGCATCAAGTGGCAATGCTGCAACTTGATATGTTGACCGTGCAGGAGCTGGTGCAGGGAAATCTGCAACAACATTTTTCAACAACTTTAAAGTTAAAATCAAAATTAAAACTTTCAATAAATATGTGAATTGGTACTCACATTTAGAGTAGATTTCATTAACTTTCTTAAAATCCTTCAAATCAGCCAACCTGAAACCAGAAAAACATATTATAAAAATCAATATCCACTCAAAATTTAAATAGAAAAATTATAACCACTGAGGAATAATTAGCTCCACTAGCTTTCAGTATCTCCCCCATATTCTTGAGAACCTGAAGAAAAAAAATATTAAAATAATAATTTTTCTTCTTTAAATCGGTTTAAATGAATAAATTAAATACCTGCTCTGTTTGTTCCTCTACATCATCTGAAACAAACTTCCCCGTCTGTACAAGTAAAGTATTACAACAGATTTAAAAGTACAAATGTTATATTTGTGTATAGACATATAAATAGTACCAAGGTGCATTCATATTATAAATTATGAAAAGAGATGAAGAATGTGAAATATGAGTGTAATAAAATTAAAACCTCAGGAATAAGACCAAGAACACCAGATACGAACAGAGTGTTATTGGCCTTAATAGCTTGAGAATAGGGACCCAAAGCTGCTGGAGCCTTGTCTGTTATAACTGCTTCCTTTAAACCTAAATCAAATACAAAAAACTTAATATTCATGTCAAATTTGTTGAAGAAAAACGTTTGTATTGATTTGAATCCTTAATAACTAAATGTAATAATCCAAATCCCTTTATTGGAGACTTTTCTTTTATGCCAGCTCTACTGGTTTAAAAATAAAACTATTGGAGCTAGTCATAACTCACTACACAAAAATTATTATGTTAAAGGAATTTAGCCATATCAATAAAATGCAAGTCAATTAAAGAAACCAATAGAAATCCATGAAATTGCAATTAAATTGAGTCAAATACACATTCGGATTATCCTGATTGTTACAAACATTAACCATCCCATAACACCTGCGAACTTTTATGTAATTAACAATTTATTTTTATGTCGAAAGCATAAATGTAACCTGTTTAAAAAGATACAAATCGATTCCAAATTGACGGAGGTAGGTAACGTTTCGTAAACAATAACAATTTTAAAGTTTTCACAAAACTCGAAATCAAATTCAAGGAGCTAATCAACATCCAATGAATTATGTAATAATTTGAGCACTTAAACTATTAAACAAGAGATTGCTCACTAGCATCAGTAGAAATGCTCAAGCAAGCAAATGGACTTGATCGGTTGGAGAACGAAGGCAGAGAAGAGCGCCACAAGGTAGAGCCAGCGAAGGTGGCGCAACCAATACCGGCGACGATCGGAGCACGATGGCGGTGTACGCCGATGTCTATCGCCGGCACATTAAACAACCTTGCTAGACCAGAAGCCGTCCAAGCCATTCTCGTTATTCTTTCTTTCTTCTTTTTCTTTCCTATAAAATATTCTGATGGAAATGAGACGCTATTTAAGGAAAAAAGAAAAGTTATTGGGCTTCAATTGGGCCCATTGTAACAATAGTAGTACTAAAATTAGCACATTTTGAATTTTTACTTTTACGAAATTAAGTTCAAGATAATTTAATCAATCCATATATTGGTAACTAGTAACAACTAGAAGAAAAAACTTAAGAATATTCGTAATGAGTGACTAATACTATATTGGTCACTCACTTCGTCTCTGCGCCACATCAGTTTTCTCTCTCATGATCAAACACATGATCAAACAGCGACCAAACTCCCGTAATGGGTGGCCGATAACGTTTTATTTTTTTTTAAATTTCATTTAAAATTAAAAACATTACATTAATAATAATTAAAAACCATTACATTAATAAAAAAAAAATTACATAAATAACTTAAAACTATTAGAAAAAAAACAACAAACTAAAAATCCAATTTATATTTGGCTTTGATCTCACGCTTCTTTTTCAAAACCTACTCAAGATAAGGGTCGATCAAGTGGTCATGCGGTTCAGCGTAGAATTTCATTTTCTTGATCTCGTGGCTTTCTTTTTGTATGGCCATGAAATCATTTATAGACGCTTTCCGGAGGTTAAAAAAGTCGTTTGTGGTGTCTTTCCATCTGTCGACTAAATGGTCAACACATGCGGCTCACCTAAATCTGAACCTTGAGCAGCTGATGACGATGTCGTTGCTTTCTTCTTCGCCTTGTCTCGCCCCATTGGTCGAGGGGGTGCAACTTCCACTTCTTCAGAATACTGATCCGCATTGACGCTGGCATGTCATGAATCGGACTGCTCTCCCGACGTCCTTGACTTTTTTCCACGACTCTGCGCGAACATCTCCAATTGTTTTGGTTATTCAGCATGCTTCCACTTTGGATGGTCCTTCAACAATCTCCAGCAATCCACCTCTTTCTACGAGGTTGTCATAATTCGCACAAAAGTTTGCAATTTTAGGCCGAAACCTATTCTTCCACTTGCAGTTTAGGGAGTCGTACGTGTGGTTCGTCCCCTTCATTTCTTTCTCAAAGTAAGTTAACACCGCCTGCCAAAAACCCCTGAGCACCATGAAGTTACTTTCCACTACATTTACGGACGTGTTGATCCAAGCCTTGCATAAGGCTAGCTTTTCGGCTGGCGTCCATGTCGCGCTTCCTCCGGTCGTACCCTTTCGCGGTGGTTGACGCCTTTTTGATACCTTCTTTGTCGGCGCTACAACGGGAGAGTCGGAAGACTCAGATGACTCGACATCGACGGGAGTGGCGGAGCTCGAGCCTTGATGTGGTTGGTATGCGTCGAGCCCTTTGAAAGGATCAAACTGATCAAGGTTAGGAAATTGTTGGTATTGTTGTGGTGGTGGTGGTGGTTGTTGTTATTGTGGTGGTGGAAAGTAGGGTTGGTATGGTTGTTGGTAGTATTGTTGGTTGTAGGGGGAGCAAATAGATTATTTTGATAACCTTGTGGTTGAGTATGAGTTTGGTGTATAAAAGTTGGTTGTTGAAAGTTGATAGGTGGCGATTGAGAGGGTGTGGGATTGTTTGCTTAGCGTCGGGATTTTGAAGCTTTGGATTTGGTAGCTTTGTTCTTGGAAGACATTTTTGAGAGAATAGAGTGTGTGATTGAGTATATTAGAAAGAAATGAGAAGTGTGAAATGTTTGGTAAAAGAATTAGGTATTTGTAGTGTAAAAAAGGGGTAAAAATTAAAGTTAGAAAGGGTTGTGGTTTAATTAAAAAGAACCATTTGGGGGGGGGGGGGGGGGGCGGGGGGGGGGGGGGGGGACAGTGTTTGAAAGGGTTGTGGTTTAATGGTCGACTATACGACCGTTAGGCTGGTCGCCGGTTACGTATAGTCTAATAAGTCACCGACATATGATGTTTAAATATCCAATAAAACTGTAAGTTCAATTCCTATTATGAAAAAAATAGTTTGTTATGAACAAAAATAGTACAAATTTAGATATGTGTATTAGTAGCAGTTAAAAAACAGATAACCTCAGTCATACCTTACCGGCTTACCTTTATACGACACCTCAAGTAGGGGGCATAGCAGGGTACTCACCGGTTCCTCAATTTTCAGAACCGGAACCGGAACCTCCGATTCCGGTGCCGGTTCCGGTTACACTGTCTCTAAAATCGTAAAATTAAAATAAGATGCAAAGCTTAAATATTAATCATTTTTTTTATCATTTTATCTACTAATCTTTGAATAATCATAAATTTCAAACACTTAAACATATGATTATCTAACTATTATATTGTTAAAACGCTATATTTAGATTATTCATTGACTAAACTCATTCAAAATTACACAAAATTTATCATATTGTCAAATTTGGACATCAAATTTCTCAAATATATAATATTTTAACAAAAAAAGACCGAATAGTCGCCGGTTCTGGTTATCCACCGGTTACCGGTTCCTAAATTTTGAGAACCGGAACCGGAACCTCTAAGGGCGGTTCCATAATTGTAGGAACCGGAACCGGCGGTTCCGAAGCGGTTCCGATTCTAATTCCGGTTACCCGCTTTTTCTGCTCACCCCTAACCTCAAGTACTAAGATTATTTAGTGTGCTCGTCACGTGAGGCCATGGGGATAGTAACCCTTGCTAAGATATTACTCTATAAACACGACACTAGGCAAGAAAACACACAAATCGTATATCAGTTTCTCATTCTAGCAAAAGACAAAATATAGAAATGTGAAATAATACTTCTACCGAAAATAGTGACACCCAAAAAAAACATCCAGAAAAAACATATGGTGGAAAAAAATGAATTGATACTTCGTGTCATTGCCTAGCATGAGAGAAACAAACATGGATTTATTTACACTTCCAAAACATTACAAACCACCCCGTTGGGTATTACATTATGTCCATTTGACCCCTAAACATCATTTCTACACATAGGGCAAGAACCACTTATAATTAGCCACTCATCTATGCATTTTAAATGAAATACATGCCTACAATTTGGTAACTCTCTTCCCTCTTCTCTGTTTTTGAAGCTTTGTAAACAAATTGCACAATTGTTCTCATTGCTTCTATTTCCTTCGATGTCCCTGCAATCACTTTTGAAGATGCATCTTGGTAATTTCTTTATTGAATCTTCACATAACCCTTTTGACCCATTGGTCTCAAATACATCAAAAATATCCACAACACTCGGTTCAAGTCCACTAATCTGTATAACCGTAAACCCAAAATTAGAAACAAGAGGACTTCTATTTAGAAAACTATAAAAAGTCAGTTTTTAGAAATTTAGTTATAAAATTAAAAATTGATTTTTTTTAGAAAAGTAACACATTTTTTATGCAACTAGAAAACCTTTAATTGTGGATTAATCAGAAAATAGTGTGGAAAAGTGACTTACTTGCCACTGGTAGGCTTTAAACACAGCTGGGTTGACCCAATCCGTAACGATTTGCCCATTTACAAGACTACGTAACAATGATACCTATATAACACATGCATGTTAGATTTTTGGGTTTGAGTTTATTATATAACGGGCCAAATGTTTTAGCTAAGAAAATGGAACATGTCAATCAGGTTAATTTTTATGGGCCAGATAAAGTAAGCTACAATACATAATAAAAAAGCTAGTCAAATAGGTCAAACAAATCGATCAGTCAAAAATCACCTGAATTATAACAAAAGGATTTAACATATTCTTAGAAGAATGTAAATTATTTTCTAATAACATATATGTTTTTTATATGTTAAAATAGACACTGCAGAAAGAGGGGATTGTACAACCTTGGAGAATGGTTCGCCATTAATGATCATATCCATAATCTGCAAAGCCGTAATCGCACCGGCGACTGCACCCACACAAGCTCCACGGATCAACCCTGTTTCTGTAGCCGGACCTTTAATTATTCCGGTTATGATTCCGATGGTTGCTCCACCTGAAACCAATATGATCAACATAATCATTAACAAACAAGAAAAACCACAACTCATCATATAACACCCCCCAAGTGTTCGACGTAATGTCATATGCAATTCGTTAGTTCATTTAAGAAATTGAAAGCAAAATTCAGAAGCATAATACCAAGAGCGACTGTGCAAGTGAGAATAGCCATGAAAACTCTGTTGAGACGGTTGAAAAAAACGCTAAATTCATAATCAGCCATTTTTTTAGATGGTTGTTTTAGGACGTTTTGAAAGAGATTGAATTAAGGTTCTAGGAAAACAGAGGAATGCATTTATAGAACGAGAAAACAGGGGAGAGTGCATTAATTGATGGATTCAGAAAGCTACGTAGCTCTCCACTTGCCATACATGCACGATGTCATCCCCAGTTTATTTAATGAAGATTTTTTATAACTATTTACTAGGAAATTTTTGTGGATAAGAAAACCGTACTAGAGTAATAAAAAAATCGATGGAATTCTTTTTTAAAACATTATGGTAATTTGACCGAAATAAAATGCAGTTTTAGTACGCCAGCTTGATATTTTCTTAAGGGAAGGTACTAGTAATATATTTTTGCGAAAAAATGGTTGATACAAATACAGGTGAGTAATGCGTACATCTATTTGTATTACATTATAAATACGAAGTATATCTTTCTACCTTTTAAGATCATGATAAGTGGTAATATTATATTTACTGTATTGTTTGAAAAAATAGAGGAGTAAATGACATTATAATGATGAGGAAAACAAATTAAATTTATCTTGTTAGATAATTTGGTTTGTTGATTTCTGTTTAATTACCTTGTTAGAGAATTAACTAGTATGTAATGATGAGGAAAACAAAATAAATTTATCTTTAAACCTTCCAACATAGTATATTTCATTATGAATCGACTAGTTGATGATCAACAATTTATACAACAATAACAATAATTGAAAGTTTATAAAATAACTTAAAAATATACTACTACACTAGCAGGTACCCGTGCAATGCGGCGGCGGGTATCTTGTGACCATATTTTGCGGTGACCAATTGGTGGGAGGTGACAGAAGTGTTGGGGGGTTGGTGGCGATGGTGGTTGTAATATCGAGATTTTAAGGTTTGAAAGATTGATAAAGATAGTATGGTACCCGCGTAATTTGGCAGTGGCGAGAAGATTTATATTGGTAAAAAATGATATGTTCCTGTAAAACAAATTTTAAACTTCTTTTGTGGCTGGCGGTGAATATTATCCCAAGCAAGATTCAAGCAAGGGTTATAGGGTTCTTAATGTATGTTACAGACTCCATCTTAAAAGCCTTCTACGAAGTTGTTCTTACAGTTTTTTTATATTTGAAAATAATCATATGATTTTGTCCGATGTGTATTTATCAAGCAACAAAACCTTAGAAATGTATTCACAATTGCACTTGTTCTATCTTTTTTCCTTTTTTATAGATTTTAGAAATTCACTATAATTAATAATACCCATAAGGTTATCAAATGTTAAAGATAATAAAATGAATTGCGTCTTCAGGAACACCTGTGATACATTTTCAATTAACATAATTCCCGTTTTGATCACGGATCACATGACCATCAAGAACTGTTATTGGCACGCTACTTATTTAAAAAGAAACTACAAATTCTGGAAAAAAAAAAGTGTTCAAGTCAACCCAAAGCATACTCAATTCTGGGAAATTAGTGCGTTGCCGTTACCTAAATTTTACAATCCCACATATTTTTTCAGTTGCCATCGATAAATTCAGAATATATAATTTAAAGGAAAAAAAAATGACATGATCTTTCAATTATTAGTTCAAGTAGCATGGCTATGACATAAACCAAACTAATGTATTAACTAAGTAACTAATCTGATAGTAACCAGGTGGTAAACTGCATATTGTCTGAAATTGAGTATGGCATAACTCGACTCGTGTACATGAAGTAAGCAATATTACATAAATGCACGAATTCTAGTATGGCAGTACCCTTCCAACAGGCAGAGAAACCATTCTTCTACTTTGTAACCAAATTCAATAAATTTCACCACTAATCTGTTTAAATTAATGAAGAACAATTAGTACGTTGAATCAGAAAACAATATACTGTTATCATTTGCATTGATATAGTATTGTTAAGAAATCAGGCAAAATGATAGTTGGAAACCTTGAGCGACATGTTTAGGTTCCCAGGAAGTGCAATAACCGAAGAATTGGGTAGCTGATTAAGAAATTGTTAATTGAATAAAGTAAGTAAATGCAAGATTTCAACATGTTATCTTAGCCCGTTAAGACTTTAAGCAATGTATCGTAACAAAGCACCGTTAGAAATAACAAAAAACAAAAAATTAGAAATCTAATAGTAGTAGTAGTACTCATATTTAAGACTAAAAGTGCATAAAAAGAATATTAAAGATCATATTTAGGTACTTACAGAAAGCAAACCTTGAAACGAATTCAAAAAAGTAGGGAGATGCTTTCCATGAACTACTTCAGACTCACGAAGATTCTTATATCTCAATCCAAAGAGGGCAATTCACACCATCTGTAACTGAGTTTGCAATATTTAACTAAGTTTTATCCACCTGCAACAACGTATTCCAAAGCGATAATTCGAACCAAAACTAAACCTATAAAAAGTACACCAACAATGAATAGACATTAAATTAACATTTCTTCAAGCAATAGCATATACTAACCTGTTATTTTGCTCTCATAAAAATAGAGAAACACTAATTATTAAAAATAAAATAAAATAATAAGTATACTTATTCAGGAGGTTTTGTACTATCGAAAGAAGACTTGTAAGCTTCAGTAGCATATTTCAATGCCTATTTGTTTCTTCAGCACTGTAATTAAATGGAAAATAGCTGAGAATTACACCCCAACTCTAAAACAAGATCACCAAAAGCAACATGTTTAAAGTTTAAAACAACTTGCGTATGTAGATTAATCAGTCTGAAACAAGTTGCAAAATGAAAATAGAGGAAAATGCCATCGAAATAAAAAATTATAGATACAGACACTTACATGGAAAGAAAGTTTAAAACAAGTTGATATTGTGTTTCATGGTTGAAGGTACCGAGGGTTTTGAAGAAGTGAAGTTTGAAGAGGCGTGCATTGGAATCGAGGAGGTATTATGGAATCGAGGAGGTTGGATGATCAGGGTTACGGGGAACTGAAACGACCGTGAGGGGTATCCAATCGTCTATTTAGTTTTGCCCTATCGGCGTTCTCGTATTCTGCTATGCCGCTGTCACCCATCCCATGAGGCGTGAGTTTCTAAGTGCAGAGAAATAAATCGAGTAATGAACCCAATACATGGGAGCCTGCTAAAGTTTTGATGCCCACTCCTTTAAGTGCTGTCCTGGGCCCAAGCCCAGATCGTAGCCAAAACTACTACGGAAAGAGAAGTCTTTAATAGTTATAAGTTTAGCATCACAATCACAGCTCCAAGTAGCTCAGCTGGTACGGATGTTGTGGTTAAAACCTGTGGGTTGCGGGTTCGAAACTTGTGCAACGATATTTTTAAAATAAAATTTTTAGTTTCCATAATTAGCAAGTGTGTTGGCTGAATTTTCAGCCCTGCTAATTATGGAAGGGGTAAACCCTTTATAATATAGTAGATATATAATAATAGTACACTATAAATTAGATGCATCAAGCAAATTAAGCCTTTCTTTTTCACGAATCACATCAATTCCGATTTTCATTTTAAATCATATCCATAGAGTGTATGTTATGATAACTCGTGCAAAAATCATGAACGTGTTGTATTTTATGTGTATGAATAAAAAAATATCCTAAGAAATTCAATTTTTTAAGACAAAAACACACAATCAAACATGTACTATAATTATTATTAGTTCTCTTATTAGTCATACCGTAACTCAACTTTCGTTCAAGAGTACGTACTTGAATTTGATTGATCACTTATTTGTGTCCCGATGCTGATGCTTAATGCTTAGTCACAATCCAAATCCTAATTGTTCGAGCAAAGCAACTTTAACATCTTAGTCAACATCATCTAATTGTAACGTGTTGCTAAACTTTATGTGTTTTTGTTTCTGAAGTTAGATCAACATTAATATTGTTTATAGTATACAAATGTTGCGCGGAAACTAAATAAAATTATAAAGTACCTACATAAATGTTTTATATTGGTATTTGTATTTTCTTTATTGTGACTTGATAATTAAATACTCCTTCCGTCCCACAAAAAACCTCCCATTTCACTTTAAATTTTTGTCCCACAAAAAACTTCTCATTTCCCATATTTGATGGGCTCCACACAATAAAAACTATTATTACTAAAGACTCCACCACTAATATCAACTAACTATCCTTCTCTCTCCAACCCAACCTTATATTTTAATTAAAACTATTATCAATGACCCCACCACTAACTATCACCTAAAAACTTGTGCAAAAGCTAAATGAGAAGTTTTTTTGTGGGACGGAGGGAGTATATGTATATATCTCGTCGTGGTTATCAAACGCTTATTTATTAGGTTATTATATTCTATATTGGTCAATGGTCATAAAAGGTGTGTATTGTTTGACGCAAAAACTGAATTGTATAAACATTTTAGACAAGTTTTCCCCGACATGATTTTAGTATAATTTTTTGTCATTGTATTGGTGTTATAGTCTAATGGTCAAATGAGTTATACTACGTATGATAGTTATATCTTATAAAATATATAGATAATAAAATGGTAACAAAGAAAATCAATATATTTTACTTTGTTATTGTTAAGTCACAGTTGTACACTTTGTTTTTTGTGGTTTGTACTTTGTACCCATGCAAGATATTTCAGAAAATAATAGGAAACAATGTGCAAACCAGGGGAAGGTAGTCTAAAAGAGTGGAAATTTCTGTGGGCTTGTGATGGGCCTTCTATTAATGCTTTTAATTGTACATTTACATAGTGTCCCACTCACACCACACCCTTATTATGTTAGTGCAAAACCCATGTGTGGGTTCAATGTTTTTATGATTTATTAAATCATGGTAATTAAATTGAAATAATCTAGGGAAAAAATACAGTTAACTTTCATTCTTCTACAATTCTTTCTGGAGCCTGCACTCGCTTAAAGAGTATGCATGCGATCGCTAGTTGAAACGTATCAACATGCCCTCGTGACAACTGTACATCTAATAGTTGGTGTATTTGTCTAAACCACGACGTTGCAACTGTTGTACGTTATGTTGGATATATGGGTTTGTAGATTACCGGATAAACCTTTGAATCGTGTGATCACTTTCGCAATAAAGTATTTCGACCCAACCGATTGCCTCCGGGTTTCACGAAATCTTTAATGGGATAAGACAAAGGCACAACTCAAATTCAAGGCAACATGAAATTGAGTCTAAACAAAGAGTATATATGTTATTTATCATATCTACAATTGAGACCAAACTTCATGTAAATATAGGATGAAAGGTTGCAACTCTTATGATGAAAAACTACATCATTGTTCCATCAAGATAGAAGTCAGTAAGAAAACTAACTTGAGGTTTTCAATTTGTGCAAAGAAGTTTCCCTTCTCTCGGCCAACTTCTATTTTTTCTTAAAAAATGAAAACCATCATCATGTGTGTATTTATACAATTACTTAACCGTAAAAATAATAATGACCACATATTTAATTATTGTTTAAATAAGAAAATAATAACTAACAAATGCAATCTTTCAATTTAATGAATCGTATTAGTTAAATCGAGTGTGCACTCCGCACCTCCAAACTCGTATTTTAACTTAACACATATTCCATTGGTCTCTAGTAAATCACAATTACACTAAATAGCCGATGACACTAAAATCACCAACAATCCTCCCCATTTTAGTGTAATCCTTTGATATACTAAAATAACTTGATAAAACATATAATATGTCACAAACTCATGCATCAATGAAAATGTCGTGACGATTGAATTTTCACCTAGTACATTACACATTCCAAATATTCGAGAATCAGGGTGTCGCTAAGGATTGAACCCTTTCAACTCACTTGAATACTTGAAGATAATATACACATAAGTTTGTACTCTATTGTTTATACTTGACGCTATTACAAGCCATGCGTCCATATCCATTCATGAGTATATACAAAGCCAAGTCCAAGCTTATTGAAGCGGCAACACTTCATACTCATATAGGTAGTTCTTTTAATCATGCACCGGCATTTGCATTTTTTCAAAAGAACTGTTAAGAAGATACCCTTCACCCTGGCTATCTTACCGGTCCGAACACATACCTTGGGATATATAACATGTGTTCCAATCTCTAAGTGTAAGCATTCCGTATTGAATTCAGCTTCTAACGTTGTATTAAAAGGGAATTGGGTGTCTCACATTTAAAGATTTAAATGGACTCTAATCGCATCCCTATCGCCGACTTGTGCACTAAGTCTAGTTAACCCCTTCGTCAAGAGGCACACTATCGATAATGTATTTTTGCTACCGCAATTTATAAAATATCATAGCTAACTTTTAAACATAATATGATTATTAAAAGTTTCTCAAACCATTTTATCTCTTTGCAACACGAAGACAAAATCAACAAATGTTAATGACAATAATTAGGGCCCTTTAATTAATGTCACAACAACTTTGTTATTTCGATGTATAAGACATAACATCTCCAACAAGTGTGAAAAACCAACCACTTATAGATATTTTGTCTTCTTGACCAACTTGTATTAACAAATTTCAAAATCACTAAAGAAAACCTCTTTGTGTTTAAAACCATATTTAGATATCTAAATATACTTTAATCTCATCCATATGCCGACTTCAATCAGTTTACTAGCAACCCTTGTGAAAGGTGTCACTAAGTTTTTACTCGATCGTAAGAGAGTACCGGTGATCACCCTATTTATGATAAACTGACTCAATAGTCTTTGTTAAGTCCAATCTTTTTGGACTTATCGGTGTCCTCTAAATTTTACACCTTTTTAGAGTAATAAATAATATACCCTCTATGGCTCTATCCACTAAGCTTCAATAAAACAAGAAACTCATATAACAAGTTATAATGCCATACGTCAATATTTTTGCTCTGATCCAAGATATCCATAATAAGTGTAAAATTCCTACAACTCATAGACGTGTCACCTCTTGATCAACACTCTAACTTGTATTACTAGTGGATTCTTTATTCAAAATACCATAATTGAGTCATTGTTTCTACAAAGTACTTCAGTACTAGGTTACAACAAACAATAGAAATCAAATATGCTCAAACTCGAATACAATTGTTATTTGAACAATTAAACACCAATCGAGCACATATACTATTTTATGTTTCTATAAAAATAATTTTAATAAATCACATAATGACAATCATGTCTAATGATCATATCATATTTTAGACCACCGCTAGACAATTCTATAGTTGAAGTATTTAATGATAAATATCTCTTCACACACACCGGTATCGACAAGAAACTGATTATGCAAAAAACCAAAACACAGCCGTGACTAAATGTCATACTTAAGTCACATAATTAGTTTCAATTATATGCATCAACTTTGACATGAACGAAAAACCATCTAGGTTTCTCACTTTACCACTTGTGTGTATAGAAAATTCCCACTATATAGAAAATCATATTAACATGAATCCAAACATGGTTTACCAATTGTCATTGAGATTTAAAAAAAAAACAAACAAATCATTCAAGGGTTTGCTTGAAAATAAAATATAATCCAGAATAGAAAACTCTTCATTCATTGCAAACACTAGGTTTTCATTAACTTCATTAATAAGTTATTGTCAGGATCGATTAACTATGAAGAAGTTAATAAACACCTTAGATCTAATTGATTATAAAAGTTGCAGCGGATCAACACTATATCAATGTATTAAGAACAATGAACTGTAAATAATAAACTAAAATATTAAGAACACAGTTTCACAAAAAGCTTCAATGTATATTATCGAGTTAACAATACACACGTACGTTTACAATTCGTAAGGAACTATTTATAATAGTCCTTGAAGCTAAACTATTTACCCTAGTTATTCTAGGACTTGATTTACATCGAATTATAAAGATATACATTGATTTACATTCTATAACTATCTCTACGAAGATCTCGGACTTGATATGCTTCCAAAACGCGTATCAGTAGTAAACTGCAATCACCAGTAGTAAATTCATATCATCAGTAGTAAGTTTGGTGATCAGTAGTAAGTCCAATATCAACGTCAGTAATAACTACTATTGATCAGTAGTATCTTCAATATGCCTTGATCAGTAGTAACTTAGTTATAGTCTTCATCAGTATCAACTTCATCATTAGTAAGTTTCTGCCCCATCAGTACTAAACACAATATTCATCAGTAGTAACTATGATCAGTACTAACTGCAGCATCAGTATTAAGTTGATCTGTGATTTTGTTCCAACAGTTATGGAATAAATTCAATCGAATTTCGTTACACGTGTCCAAATGGATAAGCATATAGATAAATTACACATATGACTGCCGTTTATCCACAGATTTATCTTCTTAAAAATTTGAGTTTTGATATAATCCCTTAATTTCTCATTGGATTTTAACGCATGAAAATCAAGCAAACTTTGATTTTAAATAAATGTGTTAGGTACTAGATATGTTGTAATAGTTAGTCTAGGGGGTAATAGTGTAACAATGTATAGATGTTAGGTTTTATTACCAAAATGGTCCTAACTAACCAAGAATTGAGCCATGGTATAAATAATGTAAGGCTCAATTCTTCAACTTTTGCCATTAATCAAATTCTCATTTCCAGCAATTGTTCTCTTTACCATCTCTCTACTTTCTCTCTCTAAAAGCCCTAATCTCATTCTTCACTTTTCTAGCCAAAATCATCATCCAACACCATCAAATGGATTGAATCAGTGTTATTGTGCTTTTCAATTGGTATCAGAGCATAATTTCATCTTGAAAACGATCCAAATCCATCAATTGGTGTTAAAATCAGAAGAATCAGTGGGTTTTTTGAAGGTTTTTGAAGAAAAAGGGGTTTAAGATCAAAAATCAGATTTAAGGTACTATTTCTTGTTATTATGGATTGAATAGCTTCCTTTTATTGATATATTAAGCTTAGAATCAAGCTAGGATCGAATCTAATCCATACTGATGAAGAATTAAGGGTTTTAGGAAAAACCATTAAAGCTTCAAAAACCTTTTAAATTCAAATTTTCGAATAGATCCAGGTTGTTTTTGAGTAATATAGTTGCAATGGATTGAAGAAAATAGTATTTGGGTTAGTTTGCTATAAGAATCAGTGAATTTGGGTAAGAAACGAGCATTTTAGGATCAAATTAGTGGGTTTTTCAGGTCTGCTCGTAACAGTTCTGCTCAAGAAATTGTTCGGCCCGAGAACAGTAACAAGTTCGGCCCGAACTTCACACCACAACTTCGGCCCGAACATCATCAACAACTTCGGCCCGAACTTCACACCACAACTTCGGCCCGAACATCATCAACAACTTCGGCCCGAACTTCACAACACAACTTCGGCCCGAACTTTAACCCTACTTCGGCTCGAACTTCAAACCCTTCTTCGGCTCGAACTTCTTTCACAACCTCGGTCCGAACTTCTTTTGAACTTCGGCCCGAACTTCCTTTACACTTCGACCCGAACTTCACTAGTACTTCGGCCCGAACTTCTTCTCTACCTCGGCCCGAACTTCTTTGTACTTCGGCCCGAACTTCTTTTCCAAATTTAAATATTTTTTTTCGGTCGTTCTTTCTTCCAACAAGATATGACTTCCAAGGACGCCTTGTCTATTGGATCAGACACGAAACCACCTGTTCTCTACCGAGGAGAATACGGTCAATGGAAGAAACGGTTTCTCCATTTCATCCTGAGCCAACAAGCTGGTCCATCTATCCTTGAATCCCTTACAACCGGACCCGCTAAGTTCTATCGTGCAGTGGCTCCAGCCCTAAACACCGAACCAGCAATACCTGGAGGTGTAATCGAAATTCCCCCGGCGGAATACACTCAAGAGCAAAAGGACAGGGCTAGGGCGGATGTGCTCGCACACTCCTACATGCTACAAGGCATAACAAATGAAATCTACAGCAGCCTTGATAGTTTCAGCACGGGGAAAGAGCTTTGGGATGAAATTCAAAAGCAAACGGAGGGTACCGACCTGGGTAATAAAGCAAAGATGGTTTCGACCTTAAACGCCTATGGTCAATTCAAAGCTACCCCAATGGAAGAACTAGGGGAAACGTATCTTAGATTCTGCAACATGCTCAACGATCTCCGAAAGAACAACCTCATCAAAGAGAAGCTTGAGATCAACATCAAATTCATCCAATCCCTACTACCGGAGTGGGAGATGTTTGGAAACAGTGCAATGCAGCACAAGGATTTGAGCTCCATAGATATTCATGAACTATATGAGTACCTACATCAAAACGAGCCTATGGTGAAAGGAATCGTCAAAAACAGGCAAGATATGACAGACACCTTGGCAATGTTGACCAAACAAAATCTGGCTCTTAACAAAGGTATCAACGAAGCAATGGTTGCAGCACAAACAAAAGAAGTGGTACATGAAGAACCAGAAACTCTGATCCCAGCGGGGACACAAGATGAAATCGACTCAGTTCGTCAAGCCTTGGCTCTCATTTCCTCCTATAACAAAAAGTACTATAAGAAACCAACCAACAACAATCTTAGATCATCCTCAAATTTCAAATTCAATTCCTCTTCTCAAACCCCGAACAACAAATCCTCATCCTCCTCCACCGAGCCACCTAAGAAATGTTACAACTGTGGTCTGACTGGCCATTTTGCCAAAGAATGCCAGAAGCCAAAGGTGAAGGACTCAGAATACTTTAAACGGAAAATGCTCATGGCCAAACAAGTTGAAAATGGGAAAGTTCTACTGGCTGAGGATCTACAGTGGTTGGAGGACTCTGATGATCAAGAGGAAGAGGAATGCACAGCAAGCCTGGCTCTCATGGCGAGATCTAACGAACTCAGAGCTGCACTGGGCATTCCTGAGAATGATGAAAATGAGGTACACTCTTTATTAACTGATTCAGAAACTGATGAATCAGAAAATTCCTTGTTTAATGAAAAACTCTTTACTAAAATTGATGAGAAATCACACTTGACAAAACAAATAACTGATTTGGAATCTGAAAAAGATCAACTCTTAAATGATTTGAGTGAATTAAGTCAAGTTTCTCTTCAAATAACTCAAGTAAACAAGGACTTACAAAATCAGTTGTCTACATCAAAATCAGCTTTTCAATTTCAAATTACTGAGTTACAAAATGATCTACAAACACAAATAAATACAACGAATGTATCAAACACACAAATCCAAAAATTAAAAGATGAAAATTTAACCTTCCGTCGCCAACTTGAAACTCTTGTTCCTCAAGTAAATCAAATTAATAATTCAAATCAAAAAACACAAGAGTTACAACAACAGTTGTCAACATTTCATGCTGCTCACACCAGTGAAGTAAATCGTCTAAATCACATAATTAATACAAAAAATCTTGAAATATCAAACCTAAAAATGATGAAGACGGTATCAAATGACAAAGACGACTCCAAGCAGCTGATAAGTGACTTAGCTATCCAACTCAGTCGAGAGCAAACATGGATGAAGTCTGCTGACATCAAGATGAAGGATTACCAAGATAAGTTGAAGGCAGCTGATAACGAAATTCAAAAACTAAATGAACAAATCACAAACATCACAAACAATTTTAACAAGGAAATCGATGACAAATCAGCAACCATACACAGTCTTACTGTCAAGAAAGAAAATGCTGAAGAACACATCTCCAAACTGGAGCAGACGATTGTGAAAGCTGGTCACACTGAACAAACAATAAAATTAAATCAACCAAAAGAGTTCAGATCTTTCAAATCAAAAGTGGGTCTCGGCGCTGAGAACTCCCGTCCCCTGGAAAAAGCTGCTGATGTTGTTCCCACACTATACAATTACGATTACATGAACTTGGGAATATGGCAAAGCTTTCTTCATATGCCGGACGAGGAAGCAGAAATCGAGAAATTCAACAGAGAAAAGAAGGAATACGCTCAAATCAGCTTTAACTATTCTGAATTGAACTATACATATGAAAAGAATAAAGCAAAATTTCAAAACAATGAGTACTTCCCGATTGTCACTCCAGAAGAATTTTCCATTTCTGATAATGAAGTTTTAAAACAAACAATTGAACCAAAGCTTTATGTTCCACCGTTGATTTTAGAAAAGAAAATTGTTCAACTTGAAACTGAAATTGACGACACTCACAAGGCCTTTGATAAAGAAAAGGAAAAACTTCAAATCAAAATACATAATTTAGAGGACACCATTTTAGAATTAAAAACTAAAACGAGCAATGCTGTTTCCAAAAATTCTAAAGCCTCTCTATTAGGGCCAGCACCGACAAACCCAGTTCCAACGATCTTGAAGAGAAGCTCTAATCCACCTATTTTGAATCTTGCAGATGGAAGATTAGAGTCCAGAGGGAAGAAGTCCATGAAGCAACCAGAAGTCAACAGAGCCACACAGTCAAAGAAGTCTATTCAGACTGGATCCAGTATGCTTAAGAAGCCTAGTCTACTTAAGAAGTCTAGTCCACCTAAGTCTGTAGTTTCATCTTTTTCTGTTCAAAATAAATGTAATGACTCTAGACAGTTTATTTCTCCAAAAGAAGCTCATGGCATGTGTAAAAACTCTAAGTTTGTGAAAACTATTTTAACTGCTTTTAGAACAGACTATGATTCTACTGTTTATCGTCCTGTCCGTTACTCTCCTGATTTTGGCGCTGTGTATGTTAAAACTGACAAATATGGAACAAAAAGATTTTTTGACAAAATTACAAAGAAACAGATAACTCAAACTGATAAACGTTTTTTTGTAAAACTTGATGCACCTTGCAGTATTCATAAGAACATCGTCTCTCATAAATCTGGTAAACTTATAAACACATGAAGAACGTGCTATCCATATCTATGCAAATCACACGTCACTAAACCAGCAAAATCAACTCAAAAGATCTTATCATCTCCGGTTTTCAAACAACAGAAGAAATCTTCTCAAACTCCACAAACTTCTGTTTCTAACAAAAGATCAAAAGCTCAAAAGCTACCCTCAAAACAATCAAAGATGCCGTCTAAACAACCACAAATTTCTGTTTCTCACTTCTCTTCTAGTCGCACATCTCCTCAGGGTAAAGCTACACAAAAGCCAAAACCGTCAGTTCTCCCCAAATTCGACAAAACATCCATTAAAAAGTCCACTCATGTGAAATATACTTGGGTTAAAAACGAAAAATCTCATTGGATTATCCAATCCTCTGAAAAATCTCTCAAATGGATCATCAAATCTGAACTGCCTCCTAGCAGTTCCCAAAAGCTCTAAATTGATCATCTCACAATATCTGCATAAAACATATGTCTCTAATCGTTCTGGACCCATACAAGATTGGGTACCTAAAATGTTTTATTTGTTTTATGTAGAATGTGTGGTACCTCGACTCGGGCTGTTCGAGGCACATGACAGGAAACAAAAATCTCCTGACCAACTTTCGTGAAAAATACTTAGGAACGGTCAAATTTGGAAATGATCACTTAGCAGCCATCTTAGGTCTTGGTGATCTTATCTGCCATAACCTGATAATCAGAAATGTTGCCTTTGTCGAAGACCTCTCACATAATCTCTTCAACATCGGAAAATTTTGTGACAAGACTCTAGAAGTAAACTTTCGCACAAAGAAGTGTGTCATTCGGACATATGACGGGGATGAACTTCTAACTGGAACTCGTGACACAAACCTCTTCACTATTGATCTTAATGACCTGAGTACAACCGAAGAAGTCTGTCTCGTGTCTAAAGCTACTGCCAATGAGTCATGGTTATGGCATCGACGTTTGTCTCATCTCAACTTTAAAACCATGAACAAACTCGTAAAAGGAGGTCATGTGTCGGGATTGCCTGATGTTGCCTTTGACAAAGATCACAAATGTTCTTCGTGTGAAAAAGGAAAAATGACCAAAAAGTCTCACAAACCTAAACCTGCTCCCAGTACTTCCAAACCTCTTGAACTTCTTCATATGGACTTATGCGGTCCAATGAGCGTTCACAGTCTTGCAGGAAAACGTTATGTTTTGGTTATTGTTGATGACTATTCCAGATACACATGGGTTTATTTCCTTCGTTCAAAGGATGAAGCCACAGAGATCATAATCTCATTTATCAAGAAAACTCAAGTAAACCTGGAATTAAATGTTCAAACAATCCGTACCGACAATGGTACTGAATTCAAGAATCGGGTCCTTGACTCTTATCTTGAATCTGCTGGCATCACCCATCAATTTTCCGCTGCACGAACTCCTCAACAGAACGGTGTTGTTGAAAGACGAAACCGCACTTTAGTGGAAGCTGCTCGTACGATGCTTTCATTTTCAAAACTTCCTCTGTCGTTATGGGCAGAAGCCATCAGCACCGCATGTTTTACACAGAACCGCTCAATCATAAACAAAACATACAACAAAACTCCTTATGAGCTAATCAACAATCGAATACCAAATGTTAACTTCTTCCACATCTTTGGTAGTCGATGCTTCATCCTATCTGATAACGAGAAACTCAACAAGTTTGAAGAGAAAGCCAAGGAAGGAGTGTTTATAGGCTATTCAAAGGATTCAGCCTCATTCAGAGTATACAACCGCTCTACAAGAATGGTCAGAGAAAGTGTCAATGTCTCATTTGATGAAACATTCTTGCTTGATTCAAGCTCAACTGGCATTGAAAGACCTCTACCCACAACCTCCACTAACCATTCATACTCTCTGAATGATCTTGAAATCCTATTCCAACACTTCCATGATGAATATCACAACGTCAGACACCCAACCCCACCTCCACCCCCACCCCCACCCCCACCTCCACCCCCACCCCCACCCCCACCTCCACCCCCACCTCCACCTCCGGCTGATGCTCAATCAATCACAGCTCCGGAAATCAACACTCCATCCCCAAATGAGACCCCATCACCTACCTCACCTGCTCCAAACTCACCAATACCCACATCAAGTGCACGTCCTTCAATATCAACACAAGGAACTCAATATTCACCAGACGATCCCCCACCTCCATCAGATATTATCGCTCCACTGGTGATTGATTTCTCTAAATTTCATCTTCCTCGAGTCGATCCACCACCTCAGATCAATCCTCATAATACTGAAACTGCAATCATACCACATCCTGCTTTCACTGATAATTCCAACGTTAACCCTGGTCAACTCCCACTTCCTCATTCTACGAAGTGGACAAAGGAACATCCTTTGGACCAAATCATCGGAAACCCAGCCTCCTCGGTCCAAACTAGACGGGCTTCAGCGGATGAATGTCATCATGCATCATTCTTAAGCTCCACTGAACCGAAGAAAGTTTGTGAAGCACTTTCCGATCCAGACTGGATAATTGCGATGCAGGAAGAGATTAATCAATTCGAAAGATTAAAGGTCTGGCGCTTAGTTCCTAAAACACCGGGATCATCAGTCATCGGAACTAAGTGGATTTTTAAGAACAAGAAAGATGAAAATGGAATCGTCATTCGTAACAAAGCAAGGTTGGTAGCTAAGGGTTACGCTCAACAGGAAGGCATTGATTACGAAGAAACATTTGCTCCTGTTGCCCGCATAGAAGCCATTCGCATTTTCTTAGCATATGCAGCTCACAAAAACTTTACTATCTATCAGATGGATGTAAAGACTGCATTCTTAAATGGTATTCTAAAAGAGGAGGTGTTTGTTCATCAACCAGAAGGGTTTGTAAATCCCAAACATCCAGATTATGTCTATGTTCTCGACAAAGCTCTCTATGGCTTGAAACAGGCCCCTAGGGCATGGTATGATGTTCTTTCCCAGTTCTTAGTTGAAACTGGTTTTTCAAAGGGAAAAGTTGATACCACTTTGTTTATCAAACGACACGGGGAAGACATCATCCTAATTCAGATCTACGTCGATGACATTATTTTTGGGTCTACAAATCCGAAATATTGCAAACGTTTCTCCGATCTCATGGTAAAACGCTTTGAAATGAGCATGATGGGTGAGATGAACTTCTTCCTAGGTCTTCAAGTTCGTCAACTTCCAACTGGCATCTTCATCAATCAATCAAAGTATATCTCTGATCTGCTGAAGAAGTATCTCATGGACGACTGTAAACCTATCGCAACACCGATGTCCACGACCGCCAAACTAAATGCTGATCTGGATGGTAAACCGGTAGATGTCACAAACTATCGGGGTATGATTGGATCACTCCTTTACTTAACGGCCATTCGTCCGGATATCATGTTTTCAACATGCATCTGTGCTCGGTATCAGGCTGCTCCCAAAGAATCTCACTTTCTGGCAGTCAAACGAATCTTTCGTTACCTAAAAGGCACCAGAGATCTTGGTCTTTGGTACCCCAAGGAGACCTCGTTTGATCTTTATGCCTTCTCTGATGCTGATCATGATGGGTGCATGCTGGACAGGAAGAGTACATCTGGGGGAGTTCAATTTTTGGGAGATAAGCTAGTCAGCTGGTCATCAAGAAAGCAAAACTGCGTCTCACTATCAACATCTGAAGCAGAATATGTTGCCGCCGCTAGCTGTCTGTCCCAGGTGATATGGATGCAATCACAATTAAAGGACTACGGCTTTTCCTATAGCCGCATTCCTTTATATTGTGATTCCAGAAGTGCAATTGCAATATCTTGTAATCCAGTTCAACATTCTAAAACCAAACATATCGATCTTCGATATCACTTTATCAAAGATCACGTTGAACTGGGCAATGTTGAATTGTACTTCGTCTCCACCGATTTTCAATTAGCAGATTTGTTTACCAAGGCTTTGGACGAAAAACGTTTTAATTATCTTGTCTCAAAGCTTGGTATGCTAAATCTCAAAACTTAATTGTCTACAATTCATATTTTTCAAATTGTTAAATCGTTGCATTCTTCGTATCATCACAATGGCTTTCAAGAAACTCGTCTTGAAACCCGGTAGTCAAACAATCGTCAAATGTCGAATGAGAGATTCAACTCATCTCATCAGTATCGGGGGACTGATGCTGCGTTACTTAAATTCCGTCTCTAGACATTAATTAGGATTTTTCTATATTTTCACCAAATTTTTAATTTTTAATGCTTAATTTTCCTTTTGTGTTAACTTTCTATTATTTAAAAAAAAAAAAAAAAAAAGGGGTGAAAATTCTTCGGGCCGAACTAAACACTGTTCAATGCCCGAAGTTCATTATCGGTTAAGAAGTTCGGCCCGAACTTCTGTCCTATAAAGCTCAGCCGAACTTCACTATTCTCTTCTCTTTCTCGAACACACACACCAAAAACACCTGCGAAACACACAGTCCTCGTTCCACTTCGATTCTTCGTCATTCAATCTCGATTCTGTCTTCACAACACTCGGTTCCTTCTGTTCAATCGATTTCGGTAACTTTCTAACCTTCAATTTCATCTCTTGAACCGTTGCTGTACACACAATCGACAGATTGACAGATCGACTTTTCTAGGGTTTCAAAATGGTGCTTTAGTTCGATCTAGGTTTCTATAAGTTGTCCTACGTAATCTACAATGTTCGATTAGTTAAACCGAACCCCATAGGCCAGTTTTTACTGTACAAATCGATCTAGGAATGGAAAAATTTGAAAAACAGATAGGGAAACCAAACATCGTAAAAGTCTTCGGCCCGAACTACTTGAACAACTTCGGCCCGAACTACTTACTCATCTTCGGCCCGAACTACTTATTCAACTTCGGCCCGAACATTTACTTGTTCTTCGGCCCGAAGTTGTTACACATGTTCGGCACGAACATCCTACGCCCGAAGTTGTTACTGTAGCTCGGCCCGAACTACTTTTCTTTCTTCTTAGTTTTTTTTTATTATTATTTTTTATAATTATAATTTACTAATTTTTATTTATTAAATATTTTTAATAAATTTAAAATTTTTATATTATTCTTATCTTTTAAATACTATTAAAATTACTTTGAACCCTCTCGTCTCGATAAGTGTGCAACATCATCGTTACATTTCTTTTGTTAACACTGTGCACTAACTTTAATCATTGTTTTGTGCCGCATGTTCTTAGTGTCTAAACCACAGATGGCGGCACAAGATATCATTGACGAGAACACCCTGGTTCCTCCATACAGGCTCAAACCGATGGCGGAAAACAACCCCTACTGGGCACCGGAAGAAGAAGTCTCGTTCTCCATCAACTACCCGATTCATTCTCATGTTCTCCAACGCCATCCTCTTTATTACTCGATAAATGCCAGACCATCAGTTCCAGCGGTGTACGTACAACAGTTCTTCGTTAACCTAACACTGGTGACATCAACAACCCCACACCGTTTCGAAACTATTATTGATGAACAACCAATTCAATTCACAAAAGATGATCTGTATGACATCTTCCGTTTACCTCGTGCCGATTCAAGACCACCACTCACCACCTTTGAACCTCCGCTGCCATTCCAGCAAGTGTATTACGGGATACACGATCTTGGTCTTCTCCTTCCTCGGGAAACTATTGACTTAAGAGAACTCAAAAAGAAAAATATGGCAAGAAGCTGGTCACATGTTTTCACAATCTTCAACCGTTGCATGACGGCAAAGAAAGGTGGTCACGACACGGCCTCAAAAGAAGTTCACCATGCCTATCATGCCATGTGCTACAACCACCACTTTGACTATGCTGCCTACTTGTGGGAAGAATTCAAGCTCTCCAAATCAAAGGAACCGGCATTTCTGCCATACCCGAGGTTCTGGGCAATTATGATAGAACATTTCATGGAGAGATACCAAAACATTCATACCAGAGATGTTGCACGAAAATTCATACCATCGAGCGTTAATTTTCTAAGGGGCAACAGTGGTACAACTGAAGTCAATGAGGCCGCGATCCCACTCCCACTCCTTAAAATCGCAAACTTCAATCTTGATAGTGTGAACCACTACCGGGCTCTTCATTATCCTGACTGGACACCCGAAGGAGCACCTCCTGCTCCAGATCAACCAGCTGCTCCTGCACATCAAGCTGCCCCAGTACAACAACCACAAGCTCAACCACACCAACCACCACCTCAACCACGTCCTAGACGTAGACAGGCTGAACAGCAACAACCACCGGCTCACCAACGTGCTAAACGACCTCGAACTTTTTCCAGCGGTGCCTCAGGAAGTGGGTCGGTTGCCACTACCTCATCTGAACAAGTTCTTCCTCCGCCAACTTGACCCATCATACGACAACCACAACAACCAGCTGAACCGTCCTCTTCTTCATCATCAACAGACTCAGCTGCAACGATATCTGATCGACCAGGTTCACCACCATCACCACACGGTCCACCTTCACCACCACAACAAGGTCCACCTTCACCACCACAACAAGATCCATCTTCACCACCACCACAAGGATCCCCAAACCCCTTTGATGATACTATCTTCACGGATCCCTCTCCACCACACACCCACCAACCAATCACATCAACAATTCCCACTACCACAACATCTGATCCTCCTATCTCATCCACCATCCCAACTACCACAACAACAGTCCCCCCACTATCATCCACAATTCCAGCCTCCACAATCACTTCTCCACCAGTTACAACAACAATCCCACCAGTCACTACTACACTCTCACCAGTCACAACCACCATACCACCAGTCACAACCACAATCCCACCAGTCACTACTACACTCTCACCAGTCACAACCACCGTACCACCAGTCACAACCACAATTCCAACAGTAACCACCACAATTTCACCGCCTATAACAACACCTCCAATAGACACATCACTTCCCTCATTCTGCACAAGTGGTACTGCCTCGAGGGTCGATACAACTCCTCATGTAACAGTTGTAATGACTCTCCCTCAACAGTCTACATCATCCGAGGCTACCACTACCACAACAACTGAAATGCCAAATCCAGAAATGCAGATCATCCCTCATCTCACCTCCACAATCCAATCACTCAGTACGAGGTTGGAAAACCTTGAGGGTAGGCTGGCAACTGTTGCTCCTCTTCCACCGGCTTCTGATCCACTTAACCGAGAAATGCTCCTGGCAGCATCCCGTTCATTTACAATTGAACAAATTAAAGCGATGTTCAACTATCGCTTAGAAGAACTGGTCGAGCCATGCAATCCAGGATCCCTTTTATTCAGAAGTCCTGGTGACCCTGAGGATGATCCTCAGGGAGGAGGACAGAGAAGAATACTGGAACACGGGGGTTCCAGTTCTCAAACTCAAGGAGGTGCAAGTCATTCTCAACAACAACCCAGCTCCTCTCATCAAACACAGGGAGGAGGACAACAAGACTATGAATACTTTCATGACTGGGCGGTTGTTGAGTTTGATTACGATCAGGTGCTGAACGTTGAACCACTCAACCAGTGGCGAGTAGATGAGAGTGAAGACATCTTGCCCCAAAATAACCGTAAATCCAGTGAGATGACTGAAGCCGAAAAACTTGAATCTATGTGTCATCTCCAATCTATAAATTTTGAGGTTGAGAACAATAAAAACGACAATGTTCAACAGGTTCTGAGAAAAGAGGCGGACACAGTGATTGATTTACCTAGTGACCCGGAAGAAGACAACATTGTGAGGGATGCTTTTAACGAATCAACTCAACCTGCCACCTCCCCTTCAAACGATGACTCCGACAGCGACAAAGCAGGGGAGGATGAACCATTTGACGTCAAAAGATATCCCTTCACCCGAGAAAATTATCACCGTTACTTCCGGAACTACGATCAACTGGTCGCCGCCAGAACTCCAGCACCGGAACCACCAACTGCCTCTCCTACACATGATGTGCCGGTATTATCATATAGCGAGAAGAGAGCGGCGGATAAAGCTAACAAACGCCGCCTGAAGATCTCCAAAGCGTGCCTCTTTCAACAAGTTAAAATGCCATTTGTTGAAGATCGCTTCTCTGCTATTTTCCAGGAGACAGAGCTGCCTGTAATCTATCAGGATTTATACAAAGAAGTGGTACTGCCTTTCCGAGAAAAGAAAATGTATTACCTTACAATGCATTACCTTAGGGGCAAAACTGATCGATACAGCAAATTCCCGATAACACAACTCCTGGAGATAACGACCGACCACTTCTCAGGCTACTACTGGTACACAATCTTCCATATTCGCAGAGCAGATGATCAACTGTACACAATTACTGAAGGAGACTTCTATATTCTTGAACCTCGGGATATAGAATTTCTTTACAACACAGTACGCTTACTACCAGACACGCCTCATCCAATTAAAAATCATGCGAGAAATTTCGCTCAGGCTGCTCTGAAGCGCTTCATGCTTGTTAAAACATTAGCTGCTCGAATGGAAGATGTGCAGATGGCTATTGAGAGTGGTACAGCAAAGGTTCACTTAGCTGCTCCTTACAGATCACTTCCCTCCGAGATTCAAACTCGGAGAACAGTTGTTCTAGGTGAACCCAACTTGGGAATGACTTACACGAACTACTTCAAAGAACGAGTCTTCTTTCGTGTGTCAGACATTGCCAAGTACTGTGACGGCACATTGAACATCCTCAAGAAGAAATTGGAGAAAAAGGGGAGGCACATGAACAGAGATCCCAGCAACCCAGAAAACACCTCTCTTCGAAGCAATATTGACACACTAATCACTGCCATTAAGGAAAGACTAAGCTGGCGAATAGTGATTAGGCATTTTGAGGTTCACCTGGGTGTACGACAAAGAAGAAACACGCCTTCCTACACAACTGAAGTTCCTAACATGCCACTACCTTTCGGTCAATATCATGGGCTAAGATGGCAGGACGAATCAGTTAATCGCCAAAAACCGTATGAAAGACGTGGGCGACATTAACATTCAAATGCTGGGATGCACTTCACCTGTTCCACTATGGCTTCTGATCAAAACAGATTCAGGACCCGCTCTTATAGGAAACCACAAATCTCAATCAAGCTTAACCGCAACACCTCTCCTTCAACCCTCCAACGATGTATAAGGTACGTTTCTACAACTGACAACTTTTCAAAATCTTTGTTTTGTCGAGGGGGAGAAATATTAATTCTAGGGGTAGAATTATTATTTCTAGGGGGAGAAAATTCAGAAAACCAAAAACAAATTACCCAAATAAAAAGTTTTATGTTTGTAACGCTAATTATAAGTCGTTGTAATATCCGTAAACGATCTCTTTACTAGTTCTCTAGTAAAGATTGCATCTGTTTATTACAAATTCTTTTAATTCTCGTTACTCACTACTTCAAAAGACATACCTTCCCATGGTTTGCCAGATCCGGCCACACCTTCTCAGGGAAATATTTCAGCCAACTGGTAAATGTGAGAGTTTAGGTCTAGGGTATAGTAATAGGTGAGTGCAAGGTGATGTGAAAACATGATAAATCAAAGAAAACACACCTTATGAGTGCATCCAAACCGAAAACAAACCGGGCAACCAATTAAATAGGTGATCATTCATTCGTTGAATGTTTCACTAGACTTTACTGGCCCAGTAAAGCAAATGCACGCCACCACCAACTACTCAAATTCCTCTCAACAGGGATTTGTTTCATTTCATCAGGGGACGTAGCACAAAAGCTACTGACTACTCATTCGGAGTATGTCGGTATTGAATAATAATAACCTCCTGCCCCGGGTTAAGTCTCATTTGTATGCACAGTGTGTCTAGTTCTCACCCTCAAGAACCTTCCAATATAGGACACTTGCACTATAAAAATGGATCTCAGTGAATCCATCGGAACACTTGTAGTGGCATCACAATCTGATGTTTCACGAGGATCGAGTGGAAATCCTGCTAGAGCTAAAATCACGCCAACTCTAAACGCAGGTCACACATTTGAATCAACGGTTGTGCAAACGACTACAGATTCATACCGTGTGCTAACGGATACTCTATGTGAGTCCGGTGTTACCTTAAAAGAACAAGTTGCTGTGCCTTAAACTTCAAAATCATTCAGGCAACAACTTATACCGGAAACACATAAAATTCCGATGAAAAATCCATGTGAACTAAAATGCAACATCTTGAAAGCTGATTAAAATGCACATGAGCGTAATAGTCCACTCTCAAATTACTCCTATGATCTGCTAAACCCAGCATGATCTTCCCCGGAGCCACCGACAATATAGGAACTAAAAAGTGAGGGTCCCTAGGTCTAGGTGAGCAGAATCAAGTATCATGGGATCTTGATTGGGGTGCGCTGAGGTAAAAATTGAGAGGGGGTATGAAGTATGGGGTGCAAATCAGCTTATCACATGGTAAAAACAAAAATGAGGGTGTGGTTGAAAAATGAAAAAGTGAGTTGAGTGAGGAGCGTGTGTGAAAGGGTTAAAAGAATACGGAAAACCCTCCCTAAACCGAACAAATGACCGGGTAACCTCATCTATATCAGATTGCATATGTTGCTTTCTGATTAAGACATCATGGACCCAGTGATGCAATGCACAACCCCCACTGACCACTCAAGTACAAAAAGTACTTGTTTCAAAATCACGGAGATTACCACATCCACTATCGACATCTCATTTGGAGATTGTTGATATTGAAAAAGAGGACCCACCTCCAGTCCTCGCCTTCGTTTGTCCACGTATAGAGTCTAGAACCGAATTAAATTTCTCTAGGACACAGGCACTCTACCAAGCATATCTTTGAGATATTGCCGGAACATTCATAGTAATACCAAAATTATTGGTATTCCACGATGATTGAATGGAAATCCTACCAGTGCTAACATCAATGCCAACACTGAACGTAGGTCACACAGTTTCTGTAACTGTTGTGCTAACAGGCAATCTATGTGATCCTGGGTTACCCTGATACATTCTTGTGCGAAGATCAGACGACCGTACTCCATTCTTATCAACAACGGTCACTATGTCTGATAGAAAATCTGATGACTGTACTTCAATCTTATCAACAACAGTCAATAAATCAGATAAGGGATTCTATGACCGTACTCCAACATTATCAACAACGGTCAGAAAATCCACAACATATCAACATTCCGCACTGCTTCAACTTCAACAAACATCAGGAACCAATGATCTGCAGCAAATCGACAAACGCCACAACTTCAAGAAAGGACTTCCGCTGCTAACCGCTCTATCTATGGGTCTACTTTCAGTCGATTTGCATGAAGTCTTCTGGAATACTTTATATTGGTTGAAAAGCCGACTAAAAGTATATCTGTCACCGATGATCAAAGGCTGATGCTGTTTTATCAACAAAACTGCTCAACGGTTCAATTCTCAGCTCCAGCCTTACAATCACAGAAGTCTTCAAAGATATGCAACCTAGTCTACTATTACAAAGGGGGAGATTGTTAGGTACTAGATATGTTGTAATAGTTAGTCTGGGGGTAATAGTGTAACAATGTATAGATGTTAGGTTTTATTACCAAAATGGTCCTAACTAACCAAGAATTGAGCCATGGTATAAATACCAAAGTGTAAGGCTCAATTCTTCAACTTTTGCCATTAATCAAATTCTCATTTCCAGCAATTGTTCTCTCTACCATCTCTCTACTTTCTCTCTCTAAAAGCCCTAATCTCATTCTTCACTTTTCTAGCGAAAATCATCATCCAACACCATCAAATGGATTGAATCAGTGTTATTGTGCTTTTCAAAATGTAAACACACAACCTCATGTTTATATTTAATTCGGCCAACACTAAGATCTTGTTATTATTATTACTATTAATATAACTCTTTTTTAAAATTATACAAAATCCTTTTGAAATAACCTTCTTAAACGAATAACCGCTTTAATTCACCACATTTTTATTTTTAAGCGCTACTTATTCATGTGATAACCGTTTGAATAGATTACTCTTGGGTTTCTTGAATAACCATTAATCATCATGGCAATTAAACTATTCCATAAAATATATGATTAAAACGATAACACCACCCAACTATATTGGGTGATCTAACATCTCTGTAACTATTCAAACAATAAAAATAGAATGATTTTAGAAAGTGATTGAAACCAAGTGAATTAATTAAAATAAAAAATATATGTACCAGACATCGAATTCAATGTTTAAGAAACCCATAATCAATTAAATAGATTTATATATATATATATATATATATATATATATATATATATATATATATATATATATATATATATATATATATATATATATATATATCACATGCATGCTACGATTAAGAAACTGTGAAACTCTTTTTATCACTTCTCATTCCCATGTTCCATATATTCAAATTTTGTTTCCGTTTCATGATTCATCTAGAATCAATAGAAGAGTGGCCGAATTAAATCAAAAATAAAATTAGAGTAACAAACTGAGTTTCAAATAAGTTAGTGCGTACCAGACTTTCACCGTTTTTAAAAACTTGTATTAACTTCATCTTCAGAAAACTGCTTTGATAGTTATCCGCCAAAATAGTATATTGATTCCACCGTCTCCACTAAATTGTTCCAATTATATTTGTGATTGAATCCACTCTATGATTTTACTGATGTCGCATGAATCCTCCAATTTGAGAGCACTCCAATTTAACATTATCCCTCAATCGATTGCAGAAAACATATGAACTCCATTATTCATGTTATCTTATAGTATTTTATCATAATATGTTCTAGACATTTCTTTACCGACGAACATATATCTTTCTCTTCCTTTTCTTATATATATGTATAAGAAAATTAATTCACATCAATGATAACTCACAATTGATTCTTTTGAAGAAAATACATTATTGGTGGTTTAAACCAATTAATAAAGTCAGTAATCCGTACTTCCCCATCAGCCAATTAATAAACCAATTAATTGCACCATCATTTATTTCCAATGAATAAACCGCCAATGTCTCAGTTACCTTCATAATATTCTTATCAACCCAGAAAATTTCACAGACTTCATCAAAGGTTTATCACATCAAAAATACTTTATTGCTTTGTTGGATATATGGGTTTGGAGATTACCGGATAAACCTTTGAATCGTGTGATCACTTTCGCAATAAAGTATTTCGACCAAACCGATTGCCTCCGGGTTTCACGAAATCTTTAATGGGATAAGACAAAGGCACAACTCAAATTCAAGGCAACATGAAATTAAGTCTAAACAAAGAGTATATATGTTATTTATCATATCTACAATTGAGACCAAACTTCATGTAAATATAGGATGAAAGGTTGCAACTCTTATGATGAAAAACTACATCATTGTTCCATCAAGATAGAAGTCAATAAGAAAACTAACTTGAGGTTTTCAATTTGTGCAAAGAAGTTTCCCTTCTCTCGGCCAACTTCTATGTTTTCTTAAAAAATGAAAACCATCATCATGTGTGTATTTATACAATTACTTAACCGTAAAAATAATAATGACCACATATTTAATTATTGTTTAAATAAGAAAATAATAACTAACAAATGCAATCTTTCAATTTAATGAATCATATTAGTTAAATCTAGTGTGCACTCCGCACCTCCAAACTCGTATTTTAACTTAACACATATTCCATTGGTCTCTAGTAAATCACAATTACACTAAATAGCCGATGACACTAAAATCACCAACACGTTATTTAGCTTGAATTGATGTACGACATTAAATTGTTAGTATTGTTATTTTAAGAGCATGCACTCCCGACGATCTTGTTAGTAACTTGTTGGAAACTTGTCGGTTGTTTCTTTTCCTTCTTCTCTTCGGATATATGACGACAAAAGCGACGAGTTGTAGAGAATGAAGAGATATTATTGACATGAACTTGTCGGTTTTTTGTCAGTGGGGAAGAGAAAGATGTAACGCTAACATGATAAAACTTATGAGTTATGCATTATGAGTTAACCATTGGGAGAGGCCTAACCCGATTGGTAAATTCTTCCAATTATATTCATTATAAATAATTCAATTCCGTAAACTAATGTTTGTTCGAAACACATCTCTTGTATTGTATTGTGTTGCTTTTGCTATCTATATATGTGTACGTACACTGTCGTTTATTCCAGCCTTAAGAATTTGTAGATATCTGTATTATCTATATAGGTTCGATAGTCACATTCTCTCTGATCAATCCAAGGAGGGGGTGTCATAATTATGATATACTCCTTTCGTCCCACAAAAAACTATCCATTTCACTTTATTACAAGTTTTAAAATAATAGTTAGTGGTGGGATTATTGGTAATAATTTTGATTAAAATATAAGATTGGTTTAGAGAAAGAAAGATAGTTAGTGGATAGCTAGTTGTGGGGTCTTTAGTAATAATAGTATTTTATTATATGGAGCTATCAAATGTAAGAAATAAGAAGTTTTTTATGGGATAAAAATTTAGAATTAATGAAATAAGAATATTTTCTGTTGGATATATGGAGCGAGTACATGTGTGCATTAAAAATTAAGTTTTTTTTCTTTTCTTCTTTCCTTTAAACCTTTTCTAAGTGTTTATAATTATTTGTCACTTTATAACTTTTTACAAATAAGCTTATGGGAAATGATAGGTCTTGTTGACGAAATCTTTCATGTTTGCGCAAAAGCTAAAAAAGGTTATATTTTCACTACTCGAACATTATTAATTTTTTTTAAAAAGGTATTCCAGTTACCGGTTTCCCGGCAAGCTTATACTCGTGATATACTCAACTTAACCGTTGTCGTTACCGAACCTGGACGTTAATCTGACCATCTGGTAATGTTTACATAAGGAGTGATTGAATTCGTGATATTTAGGAAATCATTCAGAAACTCTTACCACTAATCCACCACCATTTTTAATAATAATAAATACAGCCAACGTATCATTTCTCCTAAGTTTATAAAGTTTATTAGTACCCTTATCTTTGTGAACCATGTTCTAGAGTTCTTTCAAAACAATTATATATTACTGAAAATGTGAATTTTATGAAACTTAAACTCTAAACAGAACAAGATTCTTGTACATTTAACAAGAATCTTAATAGCATTGATTGGATCACAGTGCATTCCTTGCCGATAATAAACAAAGGGTCCAACAGTCAACCCTCATGACAAGTATTCTTTCCTTCTTTCCCAAATTTTCTTTTTTATAACAATGACACTCCATCTGGGTTCTTCATTTCGTTCATATTTCTTTATAACCCATTAAAAAAAATTCAATCTTTACACATAACCCATAAAAAAGATTCAAACTTTAGCATATTTAGAACGTACATCAGGCCAAATGGGTATGTCTCTAAGCAAAGGCAAAGAACCCCAAACTCCGGCAGAGCTCCGGCAGCAGAAGTCACAGTTGGTCAGGAGAGGATCAATCTTAGACATACAAATTAAAGATATTAAGGCTGATTTCAAAATGGGTAATCAAATAGGTAGTGGTAAATTCGCAATTACATACCTTTGTAGAGAAAAGTCAACGGGCAAGAAATTCGCTTGTAAGTCAATACCCAAAAAAAGACTTGTTACAGATAGCGAAAAAGAAGATTTAAAGAGAGAGGTTAGAATAATGGAGCATTTAAAACGTCAACCAAATGTTGTTGAATTAAAATATAAATATGAAGATCATAAAAGTGTGCATTTGGTAATGGAGTATTGCAAAGGTGGTGAGCTGTACGGAAAAATGGAATCGAAGGGTCAATATCCTGAGAAAATTGCAGCACAAATTCTTAGTTCTATAATGAAAGTTGTTTTTTCTCTTCATTATATGGGTGTTATGCATAGAGACTTGAAGCCAGAGAATTTTATGTTACCAGAAAAAGGTGCATTAGGATTTGTTCCATGTTTTGCTGATTATACGTCATTGAAAGCAATCGATTTCGGGTTATCTACATACATCGATCAAGGTGTTTTAAATATAATTCGAGTATTTTCCAATTTCTGATCGATAATGCTTTAAGTTGTATGTTTAGAAACTAATTTCGAGTTTTGTTATATGTTTAATGAAAAAAGAAATCTTTTTTAGTGAACCAGGAGAAAGTTGGAACTGCATTTTACGTTGCTCCTGAGGTTTTACTGCGTCAAGTATATGGAGAAAAAGTCGATATATGGAGTGCAGGGGTGATTTTGTACATGTTACTCACCGGGGTACCGCCTTTTTATGGTGGTAAGATTATAATGTGTTTTTCCAACAAATCTTAAGTTTAATCGAATAAAATTGTAGATAATGATAAAGAAATATTTCGTCGCATATTGAAAAGAAATCTTGATATGGAGAACTATCCATGGCCATTGATATCGGAAAATGCCAAGAAACTTGTTGAGAAAATGCTCTCACTTGATCCAACAAAACGCCCAACTGCGGCTCAAGTTCTTAGTAAGTTTCCAATATCAACTATCTTGAAACTGGTTATCTAATTATTGCGATTTAAAACTTTATAGATGATCAATGGTTGATAGACAACGGGGTAGCAACAGAAAATCCAACAGAAAACATGTTTGTCGATAAAATGAAGCATTTCCGAGCTATGAACAAATTCAAGAAACTCGCGCTCAAGGTATCTTTTAAAAATACTCAAAAAAGTGTAACAAGGGGTAAACCGTAATAAGTTTTTAATTACTCGAAATATTCTTAGATAATGACGGAAGTTATACCGCAACAAGAACTTGAAAAACTAAAAGCAATGTTTCACAACTTTGAAACTGACGAAAAGAAAGCTATCACGCGTGAAGAATTAGAGACATCATTGCTTAATCTTGGATCAAACCTTAAACCAGAAGAAGTTAAGCAAATTGCCGAAGCCGTAAGATTCTTCAAAAATGAATTACTAATTATAAAATCTTTATATTTATACAATAATATTTCGCATGCTGCAGGCTGATACAGATAAAAATGGATCTATAGACTATGACGAGTTCATGATAGCCATAATGAACTTTCAGAGACAACATAAAGAGGAAGACCTTCGTAATGCTTTTAAGCGTTTTGATAAGGACGATAATAAGTAAGAATTTTTATGTTTTTTGCATTTTCATTTTATTACAAACTAATCGTTTTTTATGGGAATTGGATTCGTTGATAGACTTATTTCAAAGGAGGAGCTACGATCAGCATTGGAAGAATATAAAATGGGCGATGAAGCAACCATTGAAGAAATCATAGCAGACATCAATGCAAATGACGTAAGTTTGTACATCGTCGATAATGTTTAATCCCCAAACTTTCAAATATTTGGCGTTTAAACTCTTAAACTTTGCTTTTTATAACTCTTTTATCATAATTTAAAATTGAAATTTGACTTACAAGCACTTCTAACCTACTATATCAGTTTACTGCCTATGTGGACGCCACATATGCATTTTCGGTGATTTGGCCTCCACATGATTAATAATAATTCAATAAAGTAATATTATTATTAAACCAATATTAACCCTTTATTGCATATGCAAGATTGCAAGTTATTGTAATTGAACAAATATAGTGTGAGTCATATTTGACACTCGTGCAGGATGGTGAAATTAGTTATGAAGAATTCTGTGAAATGATAAGAAGCTAAAACCAAGTCGGGTTACTGTTCTAATGTCGTTTGTACATATATTCATTCTTTATTCATTAGAAATTGTACATATATTATTAATTTATATTCAATTATGAATACATCCGCAGATGTCTCTCCCACACACACACACACACGTTTGTTGTCTATTAAAAAATGGTTGTGTATAGAAATGTATCTAACTTATCGCGTATTGTTATTGTATGTAGTGTACTTCTAAATTGTGTTACGAATTAAATAGATTTTAAGTTCTTGCTATTGTATGTATTTGACCTCTTGTAACTTGCAAAAAAATCTTACAAGAATTGAGAAATCACCAGTTTGTTGATGTCTAGGCCACTCTATCCATACAATAGCAACAACTGAGCCTTACTTGAAAGTATGCTACATAAATAAATAAAAACAAATTAATGCAAGATAAGTGTATATTTGACTTCAACATATTTGATCAAATACCTAAAATCAACTTCATAGCACTCGAGTATTACAATACATACAATACAAGAAAATGTATATCAAGCATTAGGTAAACGGTTGAGGTCCATTTCAACTTGTTGAATCGTCCACTGCATATTTTCCAGTTTCTGCAACCATAAATTTCAAAACACTTTTATCATCTTATATAAATAAAAAGTAACATAACCATAATTGAGCAAGAGTAACTGCTATTTTACCTTGACTATATCTTGGTATTGCATTGCAATTGTGTCAAAATGTGGGTCAACTCCTTGATATTCCCTAAGTCGTGTTACCTACATATAAGTTGGTGAAATTATGCCACGTGTCATTCGGGTTATATTACACTCTTACGGGCCAAGCTAAAAGATTTAACTAAATCAAACGGGTTAAAAGTCATGCAAAATGCATCAAACTTTTATTAAAGAAAAGTTAAAATATTATTGTAACAAATACAATAAAGTATTTGTGGGTCGGTCCAGCCCGTGCCCAACCCGCTTATTTGACACAATTAAGGATTCATGATGATATAAAAATGATGTAACGTACAGCTTTGTTGTATGCAAGTGAAGCTTCTTCTGTAGCTTCCACTAGATATTTCCTGTAACAAAATGTAAAATGGATAATCATATAAAATAAGTTATAATCAGACTGGATTTATAAAAAAAATACCTTATCTTATGCAGTGCTGGAACTGATTCCTGTGTATAAGTCTCAAGCAGTAGAATATGCTCCAATACTCTGAACAAAATACTTTGATTATGATATCGATTGACTGATTATTTAAGATCATAATTAGTATTAATTTTCTGATTTAAAGTAAGCGCATGAAGATAGTGACCTCAATTTGGCACTCATGGTTTCACATCTTTTGCACAACCAAGTCTTTTGCAGTTCATCCTGCAAAAATTTTATATAAATTATGTTTATTTGATTAAAAAGATAAACAGATTTGAGAAAACATAAAACATGTTCCCTTACATATTTATGTTGATGTTGCAACTTCAAATCTTTCACAAGTTTAATAAGCACACCAAGTATCTGCTCCAACACCTGTCCAAACAAATGTCATTTCAAATTAGCCAATTTACTAGACATGGAAAAATGGGTGGGTCAGGCATATTGGGTAAACGGGTCACATACATTGTAATATTCTGCAAACTTTCTGTCAGCAGAATATAGATCTTCACGTAAACCAACTTCTTCTCTTTCAATCTCCTCAATAATTAACTTTACCCTGTTTTAAACAATTAATTAAGAGACTATATTTAAACTCCCTAATACAATTTCTCGTTAAAAATGGAAACAGAGTTAAAAAAAATCCAAAAATAACCTTTCTGGAAGCCGAGCACTTGAATTTTGACTACCAGTTGACTTATCTGCATCGGAGGAGAGTTAAAAAAAAGTCAACAGCTTATAATATTCAACTGTGGTATAACTAAACTCGAAAGTCAAATAATTAGATTCAAACTTGTACCCAAGTCATCTATAAAAGCATCAGCTAACTTATCACATTTAGACTTTAATCGTGTCTCAATCTCACGAAGAAGTGGCATTTGGTATTCTGCCACATCCTACAAAAAATAAAAATAAAAAGTAAATTAAACAATATAAAAATGCAAAAAAAAACTATATCTTATTACCATAGGCAATGGTGCATGTTGGGCCTGAGTTTGCCACAAATAAGCAGGCGTTATTCCAAGAAACCGATTAGGAACACCACCAACTCCAGGATCTAAAGCATCATTAGGAAAAACATTACTTGAATTTGAGGTTATTGTAATACTGGTACTTGTACTATCAAGTGAGCTTCTTGATAATACACTCATTTTTTCTATTTCTTCCTCGTGAACTTCACCATCTTTAGAAATTAGAGGAAGTCTTAGTTTTTGAGCAGCTTCTGCAACAACTAATCGATGCTCAAGTGCCTCATATACCTGAAAATATAATGATATATTAAAAAAAACACATTTATAATGCCCAATTATAGATTTGTATATTGAAAACCTAAAAGAGTATGAAAATTAAACCAGAGGAGAATTCTTAAGGCCATGATTGGAGTCTCGAATTCCTCCAAGATTAGAGACAGAAACAGCCTGTTGATAATCTTCAACCATGCCGATTGCTTCACAGTATATAGCCTACATATTGTAAATCACTATACTAATAAATACCTAGAAAAAATAATCCCCAAAATGCTGTCTACACCAAAATAAATCCTAGCGATTCACCAAATATAGATTTCTAACCAAACGACCGCTAAGGCGTAAGATAAACATCAACTTTGGAGTTTGTAACAACTGGTTGAAATTGTAGAGATCATGATAGATCGAAGAAAAGAAAACCTAACTAGAAAAGGTTAGGGATATAAACGTGAGCTAATAAGAAATTACCATGGCTTCCAAATAACGTAGTCTTTCTCTCGACATTTCCTCTCGCGCCTGTAACATAATTCAACAAATTATAAGACAAACTGTTGTTATCACATCAAATTCGAGAAATTGGATTGAATAATGTGAGTGGAATCGATCGTACAAGTTGGAGATCGTTATAGACAGATTTGGTAACAAGAGATCCATCGGGAGCTAAACAGTGACGCTCCAATTGATCGATCAACTGATTTACATCTGCTGGAAGGTTTTGCCCGCCTCCTTTTGCCATTTTTGGTGTTTTTGTTTTTCAAAATTTTTTATAGTATACTTTATACCAGTCGGGTTGCCGGGTTTGCTTTGGCCGGCCGGTAGACTTTTGTTTGAATTCGACCTCATAATTCAAAATAGAATTATTAGGTGCAATGTGTAACATGTTTGGCAAAACTTATTTTTGAAATTTTTAGCTTAATAAGTTGCGTAAGAACATGTTTCAAATATGTCACTTAAATCCTCCACAACCATGAAATATCATTCAACTTTCTATTGTGACATATCAACTTTACAACGATTGTTTACACCATTGCAATTACAACACACTTTCAAAAGTGATTCCCACTACCATATATAATTATTGAGTGGCCAACATTGCAATAGCTAGAAGATTTTCATATTTTAAAAGTGAAAAGCATAGATAGAGTTTTAGTTAGCTTGTTGGAAAGATCATATTAGATTGGTTTATAGCTCGGTTCAAATTCAGTTTAACCGAAACCGAAAAACCATTTTTTCTAGAAAAAACAAATAGACACCAAGAATAAGTCTTAGATATGATAAAGGTTTCACTGAACCACTAAGCATCACATCAGCGTCAAATTAGATTTTCACTCACTAAAAAGTAACCATCATAAATGCCAAGCCATAAATATCATGTTGCTCCATACCAATCACTAGAGATGGGCAAAGATCGATTTCAGATCAATTTTGGATCCACTCTAATCAGTCTTTTTTAAGACTTTACCGATCCAAATCCATTTTTTTGTCAATTTCTTTAGGGCCAGTCTAAATTTAGACCAGTTTCGGTCCGGATCAAATTATTTGCTCGAACATACTTTCTTTACTTGAACAATATATTTCTCATTTAAAGTTCCAGTAATATAATAGTTTTAAGTGGAGTGTGATACATTATCTGTCTAAATGGACTTATGATCATATTAAATATTATTTATTTCGTGCATGTTAAAGAAATTTGTAAGTTATGATTTACATCGTCACCACAAGCTCAATACAGATCTCACGATTTCAACTGTTCTTTTTCTTCTCATAACTATAAAACTCATATTTTACGAATGGGTAGTGATTTCTCACCACAAAAAAAAAAATTATACCACACCACAACACGTGCATCAATATACTTGTACAATCTGCATTAATACTTGTAAACTATGGTAGATGAAGTAAGTTTTGTGGTGTAAATATCACCTCCCTTTACGAATGCAAACTTTCTATTATCACAGAAGTTCACAGAAAAAAAAAAAAACCTTATTTATATTTTATTTTCAAAACATTGTTTCAAACAGCATATGCCTAGTTGACCTGCGTATAGCTTAAAAGAAAAATCAGAAGAATGATGCGTGATACACAAATGAAACCATAACCACACCAATTGCTACCAAAATACTGAATTAAAAATTCATTACCCAAAATCATTCAAGAAGCCTCTATTATCAGAAACAGAAACTGAATTTCTGACATTATTTAGAACGCTGAAACGTAAAATAACAAGAATAAAAGGTAACATTTTGGGAAATTTGAACATTTCACTCTATGCCTTGATCAAATTCCTAATCACATACTGAAGGATACCACCATGATCAAAGTATGTCAATTCTACCTGCAAATTCCTTGTATTAATTTACATTAACAGTCCAATAAACAATTAGAAAAATTAAATATTGCATACCTGTGTATCAAAACGGACTGTACATGTGAATGATTTCCCATTATCAGTTGTAACAGTGACATCTTGACCGGGCTTTATGTGACTAACTTTTGATGGTAAGTCAATGGTGTAACGCTCATGACCAGTCAAACCCAAGCTATCCGCATCCTCACCAGCTTTGAAACAAAGTGGAATGATACCCATTCCCACCAGATTACTCCGATGAATTCTCTCAAAACTCTTGGCTATCACTGCTTTCACCCCCTATCAAATTCACAATCCCAATCAAATCCATCACAAGTTGGCACTTACTAAAACTAAATAATTAGTTACCTGTAGCATTGGGCCTTTAGCAGCCCAATCTCGAGAGCTACCACTTCCATATTCAGCTCCAGCCAAAACAATAGTATCCTGCCCCGCCTCTTTATACCTCTGCAACATTTTTGTAAAATTAAAATAAACTCAAACATTATTAAAATAAAGCAGTTTATACCATTGCAACATCAAACACAGAAAGCTTGTCTCCAGTGGGAATATGAATAGTCTTGGGGCCCACTTCACCGTTCAACAGCTTATTAACAATACGAATATTAGCAAAAGTTCCTCTAGCCATAATTTCATCATTACCACGACGACTACCATACGAGTTAAAATCTCTTCGGTCAACACCGCGCTCAAGGAGGAACTTTGCAGCTGTGCTGTCTTTATGGATGCTGCCAGCTGGCGAGATATGATCGGTTGTAATACTGTCACCAAAATTGAGTAGACAGTAAGCATCTTTGACTCCATGTGGGCCCGGTGGGTCCATTGTCATGTCTTTGAAATAAGGTGGTTCGTGAATGTAGGTTGAGTTTGGGTCCCACGAGTACAGACTTGATGATGGGACTGATAAATTGTTCCACATTGGATTTCCTTGTGTGATTGCTTCGTAGGTGCTTTTAAACATATCTGGCAACACACTTGATTGAACCACCTGAATAATAATATAAAATTATAAATTATTATAAATAATTATTATTATAATTATAAAAGGATACCTCAGCAATTTCTTCGTTACTTGGCCACAGATCCTTAAAAAACACACTCTTTCCATCTTTTGTAGTGCCAATTGGCTCCTTTTCAAAGTCAATGTCGACCTAAAATGCAACATATTTGATTTTTGTTAAAATTAAATATTGAAAAATACATAAAAGAGCTGTAAAATAAAAATACTATTTTATTTTATTTTTACATACAGTGCCAGCAAGTGCATAAGCTACAACCAAAGGAGGCGAAGCAAGATAGTTGGCTCTTGTTAGTGGATGAACACGTCCTTCAAAGTTTCTGTTTCCAGAAAGCACAGCAGCAGCAACAATATCTGCAACAAATTAAAACCAAAAATGCTAAATAATAACTCGAAACAAAACGGCAAAAAATAAATATATATATATATAGTGGTACAATAATTACAATCATACATACCATTGTCTGCAATTGCAGAAGCAACTGATTCATCAAGATCTCCTGAGTTTCCAATACATGTGGTGCAACCATATCCCACTATGCTGAATCCCTGTTGGTCTAAGTATTTTTGCAGGCCACTAAATATATATAAGAAATAAACTTATCAGCTAAATATATATATATATATATATATATATATATATATATATATATATATATATATATATATATATATATATATATATATATATATATATATATATATGGAAATAAAAGACGTACAAAATATGAGAAAAATATCACCAATTTTAATAATTACCTCTGGAGCAAGTATTTTGTAACAACACCAGAACCAGGAGCCAGACTTGTTTTTATCCATGGTTTAACCTGACACATGATTAAAAAAAAGGCAGTTTATGAAAAACTTTTTTTTTTTTTTTAATTTTACGTATATAACATTTAAGAAGGGTGTACTGACCTCTAAACCAAGTTCACAAGCTTTCTTTGCAACAAGACCAGCCCCAAGCATAACACTAGGGTTTGATGTGTTTGTACAACTTGTGATTGCTGCTATCACAACACTGCCATGTTTCAGTTCACCAGTTTGTCCATGAAATGGAAAGCTCACAACTTTTTCTTGTGCATCCTTTGGTACAGCAAAACCCTGAAAATAAAATTTTAAAAGATTAAAAATTATTACAAAAATATATTTTTTTTCCTAGAAGCAAGGAAACAAGAAAGCTTATATCACCTTAAATCCAACTTTGTTGTCAAGGCATGAGTGCCAATCGGTCTTCATTTCTTTTATGGGAACACGGTCATGTGGTCTGTTGGCAGTTATGGATTTAAGTATAAACTTCATAAAATAAGCTAAATAGTAGAAATCGTGAAAGAATATAATACAGAATAACATACCTTTTTGGGCCCGAAATACATGGTTCAACCTCACTTAGGTCAAGTTGTAGATAAGATGAGTAAACTTTCTCTTGTTGAGGCTGATTTCACAACATCATCAGAAATGAAGTGGATAATATTAGAGCATATTTTGAAGAGCTTGCAAAAAACAGGAATGATAAAACATGAAGGGAACTAACCTCATTATAATCGACAAACATTTTGTTTGCTCGTAAGTATGCTTCAATCATAGCCACCTAAAAGAAATCAATGCGGAAAACTTAATAAAATAAAAGAAGAATAAAAATATATCATTCAAATTTTTACTTGTGAATACAAAAAAAGACAACTTACAGTATCATCACTTCTTCCTGTTAATTTAAGGTACTGCAATGTGACATGATCTACAGGGAAGAAGCCCATGGTTGCACCATATTCCGGTGACATATTTGCAATAGTTGCTCTATCAGCCAAAGATAGTTCACTCATACCCTCGCCTGCATTTATAAAAAAAAAAGAATTACATTATTAATTAATTATTTGAAGCATGATTGTACATAAATAAACAAAGATCAACATTACCAAAGAATTCAACAAACTTCCCAACAACACCATGCTTTCTTAACATTTGGGTAACAGTTAACACCAAATCGGTAGCTGTTACACCATTTTGCAGTTTTCCAGACAACTTGAAACCAACAACACCAGGCAAAACCATGCTCATGGGCTGTCAAGGTCAGGGAAAAGTCAACCAATTGAATAAATTGTCAAAGGGCTTTTTTATGGGCTTTTTAATGTACTATACCTGTCCAAGCATAGTTGCTTCTGCTTCAATTCCTCCTACTCCCCAACCAGCTACTCCCAATCCATCAATCATAGTTGTGTGGGAATCAGTTCCAACAACACTATCAGGATACAAAAGGCCATCAGTGTTGAAGACAACTCGTCCAAGATACTCCAAATTCACCTGGTTATATTTATAAATAAATAAAGAAAGAAAAAAAATAATAGGTTCAGAGTAAAGGTATTAGCATGTCGTGTGATCATAAAATTACAGAATAATGATTAAAATGTTTAAATCTTTACCTGGTGAACAATACCAGAACCAGGAGGGACAACAAGCATGTTGTCAAAAGCATGTGATCCCCATTTAAGGAAAGCAAATCGCTCATTGTTGCGTTTAAATTCAAGGTCCATGTTCACTTGTACAGCATTTGCACTTCTTGCAACATCAACTTGAACTGAATGGTCAATCACAAGGTCAACTGGTACCTGGAAATTATGCAAAAATGATGAATTTAATTTGGAAAAAGAAAGGCATAATACAGAAAGCAGGTAGTTAAAAGATTACTCACCAATGGATTGATCTTCTTAGAGTCACCACCAAGCCTGTTCATTGCATCTCGCATACAAGCAAGGTCAACTACAGCTGGAACTCCAGTAAAATCCTAGAGAAATATCATTACATTATTAAACATGAACAAATGGTTGCAAACTACATATGCTTGTGTATTCATGGTAGATACCTGTAAGAGAACACGAGCAGGTTTGAATGGAATCTCCACTTGTTTTGGTGAAGTGTTTTCCCAGTCAATGATCTTTTCAACATCATTCTGGGTAACTTGAAAGTTATCACAATTACGTATAGCAGACTCCAAAAGAATCCTGATAGAATACGGGAGCTTGTCTGCAAACATGTGAAATTACATATGAATAAATTATGTTTAAATAACAAATTGAAGGATAAAGTAGCTGCCAACAAATAGTAAGAGACTAAGAGTATAAATGGAGGACCACCTCCAGTAAATACTCTAAATAATGATAATTTAAAACTTTTTCATATGTAAATTTGATTAACACTAATTAACTGAATAACAATCAGAGTTATTAAGTATTAACAAAAAATAAATGTTCTACCGAATGAGTACAAATTCCATGTACATACCAATCCTGGGATCATTTAGAGCAGGAAGACTGTAGAACTTTCCGAATTCACCTCCTCCAGGCCTGGGAAGAGTGGTCAATATACCCTTGAAAGGATTTTCAGAAGCTGCATAGTTTAATAAAAAAAATTAGTATATAAGAAAAATAACATGGATTCCAGCAACTATATATAAAATCAGCCAATAAAGGCAGTGGTTCAAGTACCACAGAAATAGATTGGATTCCAAGCGATCCAATTAAAAAAGTAGCATCGAATAAAGTGTTAATCAGCAATATAAAGCCAATATCCCATAGGATTCAGTATATAGACATGTGTACACTTCGATTCAATACAGTAGCAAGTACAAGTTGAAAATACCGGTATCTAATTCGCACCAAATCCAGATCAACATTGATTTGATGAAAACGCCTTGTTCAAATAAAATAAAATTTTAAGACCACGTTTTTGCGTGTGTTTGTAGGCTATCAGTTGACAAGGACTAAATTAATGATAGATTAAATAACTAATATCAATAATCCAGTGACGAGAGGTCAATTTGACTAATCTTACATCAACAAAGCAATAAAAAATCGATCGTAGTAATATAGATGCATAGATATACCCATGGAAGCGATTTTTCGTTGAAACTGTTGAACGACAGGAGCTACAGTTCCGATCTGAGACCTAAGAGTGGAAGTGGATCTCCAGTCAACACCGTGAGTCCACCGTGAACCAGAACGGAACGCCGGTGATGTGCTAAGCGATCTGAACGGCAAAGAAGGAAATGAAATTCTGGAGAGAGAAGGTTTGGATAAAAGAGGAGAAATACAAGCCCTAGAAGATGCTCTGATAAATACAGATGAAGATGGTGAAGTGGTAATTGCTATATGCATCACGTTGTATTGTACCAGAACGAAATTAAAATAAAAGAAAAAAACCAAGAAATTAAAATTGGAGAGAGATACAAAAGTCTTTCATGGCTGCTACTGCGAGTGGAGCGTGAAGAAGAGTTGGTTCTAGTGTGGGGAGGTGTAGTGTAGGACGATGAGGGTGAGTAGATAAGTGATGAAGGACGGTCAGATTTGGATGACGACAATAATCAACGGCGATGATGCATGGTTTGACCGTGTGAAAAGGATTGTTTTAGATGATGACTTGATATGGCTTTATTTAGAAGTCGGCTAGAAATAAAATGAGCGTGGGTTACACACCCCAATTTACCTGTTTTATTTTTGTTTTTCTTCTTATCCATGCCAAATTTTTTGTTTATTATTTCTTCATAATAATTACTCCCTCCGTCCCTAAATAAAGTTCTCATTTCTCTTGGGCACAACTTTTTAAGAAATAGTTAGTGGTGGGGTATTTGGTATTACTTTTGATTAAGATATAAGGTTTGATTGGAGAGAGAAAGTGTTTAGGAGATAGTTAGTGGTGAAAGTATTAGCAATAATATTATTATATTAAGTGGGCCCCTTAAGTTTGAGAAATGAGAACTTTATTTAGGGACAAAACTTGAAGGAGAAATGAGAACTTTATTTAGGGACGGAGGGAGTATATCGAACTTCATTTTTTTTTTTAAATAAAAGAAATATTCATAATTACTTTTATAAAGGGATCTAAAACGTAATCATAACAGTCATCATTAAAGGTGGAATTATGGAAAGGTAATTAGTAGATGATAAATGTTATTTTAATGGAATATTTTTATAAATCTGCTTTATAAGTTTATTTGATATTTTTTTGAAATAACATTTTTTAATATAAAGTGCATATTAGAGCGCTTACATTTTACATATGTGTTAGATAAATTATTGAACTTTAACTTTTATTATTTTAAGAGATATATTAAGTGTAATTTTTTATTTAAATGAAAGTTTTATTTTAATTAATTACATGTATTAACGAATGCCTTAGTGTATCATATCGAATAACTACATGGGCCAAATGCTGGGCTGGTTGGGCCGAAACCAGCTGGAAAAATTCCGGGTCTTTGGAGAAACATACTTAAAATCTATAAAGACTTCCTTAAATTGAATATCTCGCTCGGCGGTTGGTTTCAAAGGACAATTTCGGATGACATGTCTTCAAACAGACTGATTTGGGGTCTTAACCCGGCTGCCGGGGTCTCCGTCTCTTCTATTCGGAACGCATATGATGATCTCACTTTAAAAAAGGCGGTAATTGATCAAGCAATTTGGTCTTCGGTAATGCCTAAAAAATTATGCGTCAATGCTTGGCGTATTGCCCATGGTCGTCTGCCTACAAAATTGAATATGGAGAAACGTGGAGTCCCACTTCTTTCCTGTGCGTGTCCACTGTGCGGAGTGGAAAAAGAAACCGAGGAACACCTCTTTATTTCATGTACTGTTACTCGCCCTTTTTTGCGGGAAATAGCAGATTGGTGGAACCTTCCGTGTCACAATGTCACGACAATTTCACAAATTTGGTCGTGGGGTCGAGATGAAAGTTTATCCGGGCAAAATCTCTTATACTTCACTGGAGTGGTCCTTTCGTACCTCTGGTTTGTTTGGAAACACCGCAATGACGTGGTCTTTAAACCTCAAGACAGGAGCTACTTCAAGCTTGATATATCCCAACTTCAAGCCCAAGTATTTTTTTGGTTGAAGAATAGATCAAAAGGGAAAATTGGTGCTGCTCATTGGGGTGGATGGGTGACGGACCCAAAGAGGTGTTTGGGTTAATTCTGTTATTTAAGACTTTTGTTGGTTGTGGTGTTTAGGTGTTTTTGCCTTTTTCCTTCCTTTGTTTTGTAACTTTTGCTAAGCTCCTGGCTTGCCTTATTTTAATGTTAGTTTTTGGGTGCTTTGGAGGGGTGATAGCTATGCCAAAGCTCCCGTCCAAGATTTCCCTGTTGCCGTTAAAAAAAAAACTACTCTACAAATAATAAATCAAAATGGATATGCCAATATACCCAAACTTAAGGCATGTGATGTGTCACAAGAAATTTTTTCTTGAAATTCCTTTTCCCAATAGATGACGTGACGCTTTTGTCAACACTGATTTTGTCCATACCTACCCACCGTGCATTGATCTGTACAATAAATTAATTTTGAAGAACAATTTTGTACGTTAACTAGTAAGGTATATCGCGTGTTATTGCGAGGATTTTTATACAACGCTGAAAAGATTGTTTATAATATTAATGTTTCAGTTGTACAACTTCTAGTTATTTGTGCAGTCTTTGTTATGCTTATTTTACCAAACTTGTTTTTATCCTTAGTCAAATGCTTTTATTTTTTACTTCGCTATTTATGTCAACCCGAAAAATTTATAGTAAAAATAAGATCATATAATTATTACTAGCTTCAAAGCCCGCCCGACTGGACGGGCATGCTTCGAGAGATATGTAGGAAAATAATGAAATATTATTAGTGTTTAAATAACATAGCAATTCATAATTGTAATAATGAGACACAATTTTTGATACATCAATAAATTTTATATGAAATTTATAGACGGAGTAAAACCTTTTTGTAAACAATATTTGTTGTTGAATTAGTGTAATCGCCATCGACAATTATCCAGAACTCTATAAACTTTGTAATCTAATTTTCAGCATCATTTTTATTGTAAAATATATTATCAAACAATTATATGTAATTATAAAATTACATATTGTAATCTTGTTTTAATATTGTAAAAGTTGTAAATCACTACGTGTTTCGACGCAATAGGAATTTTATACATATTTTTCTAGTATTCGTAATGCTATTACGTGTTAAATTACGCATTTTGCAACATATACTTGTCTAATAATTTGTTGTGCATAACTTTAAGCTATCATAAAAATATATATTATAATTTGAATGATTTTTAGTTATCATATAAAAATATATAAGATAGTATTGTTTAATTAAAGACCACAATTTACGTAAATATTTTCATGTTTTGTTTTGTGATGACAAGTGGCACTTTTTATATTTACATGTCATCAATAAAAACCAATAAAAATGCTTTAATTATATTTTAGAAATATAATTACTAACTAGCAGGTACCCGTGCAATGCGGCGACGGGTATCCAGTAACTATATTCACATGCGATCAATTCATAGGTGGTGATATTAGTGATGTGTCTGGTTGTAGATGGTGGTGGTAGTAGTTGTCACGGATTATCGGTTTGGTTTTGGTTTTGAAAATTGATTCTATCAATTTCGATTTGTTTAAGTTATTTGACCGCGCTCACCCCTAATCTAATAGCTAAGTTGGTTTGGGCACTATGTTAATAACATATAGGTTACAAATTCAAGTCCGGCGTAATGCAATTTTGTTATAAACATATATCCACCCCAAAACAGCAATTGTGTGGCTAAAAATAAAGACTTTGTAAATTTGAGAGAAATTAACAAATGCATTATATATATAGAAATGAATTCCTAAATATTAAATGTACTTGTTATATCAAATTGTTAACATAAAGTAGTACTAATTGTTGAAACCCATATCTTTGTGCTTCTTGTTGAGCTAGCTGTTTTTGTTCTTAATATATTACTCTTTGTCTTTCCTGCCAAACATAATGGACAAAATATATTTAGACATTATGCAAAAAAGACTATAAAAAACAGATTACTGAAACGAACAAGACAAAATAAACACTTGATTTGGCATCCAATTCTATTAAAACACTTTTACAGCATGACAACACATATCATTCTGAAAGCAGGCGTATTGCAACACTTAATATTTCATCGAGATTGCATTGCTTTAAATTCAAAAGCTTTTTATGATAATTCCAGCTGCATTGTCTCTTCCTGTTTCATAAACCTAAAAAAAAAAACAAAAACGAAAACAACAACTACCACAAATTATCAACACAAAAAAAATCACAACTACCACAGCATACAAAACTAAAAATTGCAGAAAATAAGAGAAGAAAAAGTTGGGGGCTAATTTCAGATGGATTTAGCATCAAATATCATAACAGAAGATACATGATATTAGAGTTGAAAATACCATATTAAATGGAGAAAAAATGACTAACGGAAGAAGTGTCGACACAGGGTGGATGAGGAATCAATTTGCAATCACCGGAGGAGGGGTGGCCGACGGTTGTGTGAACTCAGGTAGGGAGTAGATCGGCTGCTTTTCGGAGAAGATCGGCTGCGTGTGAAATGGATGGCTTTATTTTAGGGGTGTGTAAATGGAAAAGGAGAGGGAAAGGGTTATCTGATTTAAAAAAATAATAATTTAACTTCCCAATATAAATCGTTTAAATGCTCAAGAAAGAAGTATTGGTTGGTTGGAACTTGGAAGAGGAGACGTATTCATTGGTTAATAGGGCGGTGAATTTGGCAAAGGAGTTATGTTGTATTATTTATATAGAAAGTTTTTCAATAAAATCACAAAAGCCTAATTGCCCAGTTGGTTTGAGCGTTGCTTTATCAAATCTTAGTATGTCTCAAGTTCGAAACCTGTTCATGCCTATATTTTTAAATGCTATTCATTTCCATAATTAGCAAATGTGTTGGCTGAATTTTCAGCCTTGCTAATTATGGAAAGGATAAACTCTTTATAATATAGTACTAGCTGGAACTCGCGCAATGCGGCGGCGGGTACCTATAACTATATTTTGCGATGACGTTAATGATGGTAGTTAGTGGTGTTGCGTAGTGACGATGGGTGGCTGTGGTAGTGATTGTGGTGGTGGTGGTGGTTGATGGTGTGTCTCAGTAGTGAGTAATAATTGTGTTGGTGGGTGATAAATGATAATCAATAGAATAGTAGAAAAAGAGTTTAGGGATTTTCAAAACATGTACTTACCAACACAAATATCAACCAAAGGGTCAATGGCCTAACGGTAAGGTATTTGCCCTCCAACCTAGTGGTTGAGGGTTCGAGACACATAGTGAACATAGGTGGTTATTTAGGAGTAGATTAGATTTGCCGTTCAAAAAGAAAAACCAACACAAATATCAAGCATCAACAATATGGATACATCAAGTAGGACTACAATACAAAGATTGTAAACTTATTTTGAGATTGATTAACTGATAGAGACCTTCTGCACAATAAATTTTGGTGATCTAGAATTTGTAACAATTTCTCCAAAAGAACAGCAATAACCAAATAAAGGATTTTATCATGCCCACTGGAAAAGGTAACCATTCCGATTCACCTTATTCGCCATCATCCACTGAAATTTCTGCTTTCCCACACAAATCCTCAAGCACTTAGGCTGGACGGAGCGGGCAGGGTGGCGTTACCGTGGGGCTGAGGTGGCAAATGAGCCACGGCGTGGAGAGTGACGGAATACCGCCCCCCACACGGCGTGGGGGTTGGGCGTTGCGGTGGGTGGCCACGGACACGAGCTTTAACAGGGTGGTGGGCGAGATGATCAAGAAATTCTAACCGTTGGGACTTGGCAGAAGGGTTTTTTATTGTACAAAGGTTGAAGATGAAATGTACAGCAAGAAAAAAAAACCTGCGTTCGTGGAAGTGAAGACGATAAGAGGTTGAAGATGACTTAGGGTTTTTTAAGTTTTTTTGTTGGGCCTCTAAAAATGGATTTTTTTTCATTGGGCTTTTATTTTGGGCTTTTTATCCCATTAATACCACCAACACAAAGTTTGCAGTGTACTGTACGAAGTGTTTTTTTTAATAAAAAATATGAATTAAATTAAATTAAATTAATTTAATATTTTGTTATTTTATGTTTTAAAAATAAATGAAATAGAAATAATGAGATGGAAAAAAAATGGTGTGGTGGGTATTTCCTGGATAAAGTAGTGTGGTGTGGTTGCTGAGGTGGCAGATGATATGGCAGAAATTTTCAAGTGGTGATTAGACCCATACCTGATAGTCTTAACAGTACCTTTCTACTGCTGCATGTAAACAATTAATGCATAACTGATAAACATAATTAAAAGAAATAAGAAAATGGAAAATAACCTTGACATTAGGTGACATCTGGTTCAGTTGATAACAACGAGTCATCACTTACTTTTTCCCTGGCTTTTGGATTTCTAAATGCAGATGTATTAATATCCTGTAAATTCATTTCAATGATTAGGGCAATATATGTATAAATATAATTCAATCAGCTAATATGTGGTGCTAATTACAATATTACATGCTCATGTGGACATGGAATGTCCCCTTTCTTTATATTTGAGGACTTCATTGTTGGTGGATAAATTTGCTCCTTTGATAGGACCCGAGAAAGATAAAAAATTCTATAAATAATAAGAAAGGCAAGTTTAAGATTAGAGTACAATTTATGTATTCACAATATTCCAGATTGTAAATTTCCAGCAAGAAAATTTTCAAAATCCTTTAATTTAAGCATAGAAGTTAGAAAGTTAATTATATTGAATAACCGTTCACAATATTCCAAATTGCGTCACAACATTCAAAGTTGGTAGACTTTAATTCTATGTCTAAACATATATAGTTACACACAATGATGTATGTACATGTGTAATAGGTGTACCTGGTGAAATAAAATTGCATGACAGAGCAAATCTGTATAAGAGTAAAATTTATTCCAGCTTTTATTAGGAGTAAGGGTTTCAATTGTTCCTAGCACACCAAATAAAGAATAACTAAAAACTAAATGAAGAAAAATCTAAAAAAAAAACTAAGACTCTTATCATGAAGGTTACATGTAACAATTAGCCAATAATAATAATAATAACATTACCTCGAAGCAATTTGCAAGTGAGGTTAACTACTCAGAGGTAATCACTGCAGCAGAATTGTATGAATCAGGCAAAAGCAACCCTAATAATTTGTTCCCAGCAACTTTTTTTTTCTTCTGAATTTAAGACAAAAATGAATGCATCAGGATTTGCAGCTTCAATGGCTCCTTCAAACCATTCATGGACACCAGGAGCTTCGAGAACTTAATTCAAGATAACATCACCGGCCAGCTACAATTCATATAATATAATAAGCTTCATTAGACAACTTACATTAAACGTTAGGTCAATAGCAAGCCCCCCAATTTTAATTAGTAAAACAATTCAGATTTGAATCGATCCTTTAAATCACGAAGCCCCCCCCCCCCCCCCCCCCCCCAATTTTAATTAGTAAAAAATTCAGATTTGAATCGATCCTTTAAATCACGAAATACCTTTTCAATCAATTGCAAAATAACCACAACACCAAGCTCCTGAAGATAACAGTAGTTGTAAGCTAATTAATATGTTCATAATCATTTTCTTGATTTAATCTTCCTGATCGTGCAAGGGCTTCATAAGCATGATTTCTAGTGTGTCACTTGTGTAACTGAACACACGAGTTCTAAAATGTATGTAACAGTTAGCCCTAAATAGCTCAAAATATACAAATTTGTCTGAATCTCTAATCTACAATGTCAAACACAATAAAAAAAATTAAGTAATGAATTATAAACCTAGCAGAAATATCATAAATGTTAAAATAAAATAAAAATAAAAATATTCAAAATCTCACCATCGGAGAGTTCATCATTCTCGGAGGTTCGTCAGTATGGAAAATGATTGACAGCGATGAACAAGAAGAAGGGGCGGTAAAGGGATTGTCGCAACATTGTAGTGAAGACAATGAGGAGCGTTGTTGACTTGTTGTAGTGATTAAATGGAGCAGTCACCGGCGGTGATCAAGGATATCGACGATGGAGAGCAGTAGAAGGTAGCGGGAGGAGGGAGTATTAAAAGAGACGTTTTCTTCAGGGTAAATTTAAAGAGTCAGCGTTCCAAACCTTTCCACTTCTCTGAAAACCCGTTCACAAACCCAAGAAGAAATACCACGTTGGAAGATGATACGTTTGTATTGGTCAATTGGAGGTGGGTTTAAATTATTATTTTTAAGTTGAGTATTGGATATATCAAAACTTGTTCAAGGAAAATTGTATCGGATCTTGTAGCTCGCTTGGTTGGGCCTCTTGCTAATAACCAAGGTGTCGGTGGTTCGACTCCTGCCTCCTCCTTTTTTATATAAGGGCAAATAAATCCCAAATTAGCAAGTGTGTTGGCTGAATTTTCAGCCTTGCTAAATAAGGAAGGGGTAAATGCTTTATAATATAGTATAGAAGATAATAATAACAATAAAAATATAGGTAATAATAAAAAAAATATTAATTAAACTAATCATATTCAGAAGAAAAATTACTATTATAATATGGAGTAATAGTTAAAACAAAATCATTATTTTCAATTATATAGGATTCATTAATTGTATGGAAATTTAAAAATTGTAAAATAAAGTATGATTTTTAAAAGGGAATTAGTTTTCATACTACACTTTTTGATGCATCTATCACGATGTACTAGTATTCTTGCAAACTATACAAGCATATAAAGCAATCATTGTGGTACAATGAGTAAAAGATGTGGTGTAAAAATCACCCCCTTTTTTAAATGATTTAGAGATTGAATAATTAGTTTAGGGTACTAAATTATTATTTAAGAAAATTAAAGTTATGGGGAAGAAATTGTAATTTGAGGAAACTTAAAAAGGAGGGGGGTGAATTGTAGTTTAGAGAAACTTAAACGGAATGGGGAAAAAAGAGAAAAAAATTAAAAAGGAATGAAAAGATTCGAGCAGCAGACCTCCCACTCAACTTCGTATGGACCTTACCAACTTGGGCGGATTTCATATATTAAACTAACCGCCTATAATAATTAAATAAAAGAAAGAAAAAACACTAAAGGACAAAAGTCACCGTTCAGCTATATGTAAATGTTATATAGTTAATAACACGAAAGTGTAGTTAATGTTAAAAACACATTTTAAGTTTTTTCAGGTTTTTTTAGAAACGACAAATATTATATAAAAGGAACCGAGCTTAGTAAGAGACTAAGACGGAACAAAATTACAACAAAGATTAAAGTGGAGAAATTCCCCAATCAACCGAATTACAATATAATTTACTCTTATGTTTCAATCATAGATATGAAATATCGATAATATCACATGCAATGGATGAATGTGACTTATGATCATTGTTGAAAACCACCTCGTTTCTTTCCTTCCAAACACACCAAAACAAATATTGTATAATTGTTGTTAGTGCTTTCCTTTTGTTGACACAACTACCCCAACCTACACCAAATTTAATGAGTTCCGTTACCGAATGAAAAGAAGGAAGTGAAATGCCACACGAATTGAAGATCCATGATAAAACTTCCAACACACGGGACACCGAAGAAAGACATGTTCAATATCCTCATCACCATTGTTACATATTTTGCGTGTAATAGAACCAATGTTAGCGCCCCTTCTTTCTGAACCTTTAGCAACCGGAATGCGACTTAAGCCCACCCTCCATACAAAGCATTTAATTTTAAGAGGGGCAGTGCTCAACCATGGCATATTAACATAACCCATATGTGGTAGTCAATTTTTGATCAATCCAATTACGAAAAGGACCCATCATTGGACACCTTACAAATTAGTTTATCGGGTATGGTGCTTAACCGAATTCCACTTATAAGATTCAACAAAGAGATAAATTCATTGACTATAGATTGGTTATTAAAATCATTTTTCTACTCCCACCGATAACCTGTTGCCGTGATACGATCGGAACAACACAAAATTTGCATTTTTCCATGCCATATAAACCCGGAAATCTCGATTGAAGTGAGCAGTTGCCGAGCTAAGAATCTTTCCAAAACAGAAATGATGTGCCGGAACTGATGCAAAGGGAGAAAGCATTGGAAAAGCTATAATCAATTTTAGTGAGTTCGGGCTCAACCCGTGAAATACTACCCAACTAATTTTTTTGTCACCCCATAAAAATCGCCTTCTAATTTGTTCGAGATTATTGATGACACAAGTGGGTGCTTTAAACAATGAAAAATAATATAAAGGTAAATACTCGTATTGTATTCTCTCATGCTATAGTCTAATTGGTGTTAAATGCTCGTGAATTCAATACTTTTTAGAGTACAAGAAGTAGTTTACATTTGTCAATTCAAAATGGCTGACTTCTGGCGAATATTCAGCGCCACCAAAAGGTTATAATGGGCTGTTATGCTATAATTAATAAATAAATCTTACATAAAAAATAATATGTCAGTCATTTTTTATTTTATTTAGTTATTTCCCTTGGTATTTAACATGTCATTTAATATAGGGTTTTGATAATGACAGCCATAAGGGTTGTCTCTAAGTGTATTAAAAATTGTACAAATGAGTAATTCCTAAAATTCAGGAGTCATGAATATACAAAATCATTTATGCATGTCTTATGACATCCCTTAGGGCTGTCATTATCAAAACCCTTACAAAAGATTAAACCACATTATATAAAACTATACATTTATGTAATAGTTACTCGTTATTGAGCAGTAAGGGTGAGCATAAGCAGGATTCTTGGAACAAGACCTGGTAATAGTGGTTTCTTAACTTTCATTGCCGGTTTCAATTACCCGGTCTCTAAAATTAAAAAAGTAAAATGAACATGTAATCTCCATCTTATTGACGAGAGAAAACATTAGTTTATGTCTCCAATTCCATATTGACTAAAAGTAGTAAAGTAAAAAAAACACCAATTTAGCAATCTGGGTTGGCCTCGAGAGAAAAGAACCTAGGAACAACAAATTGAAGAGGTTGTCCCTCATCACACCATGGAATGGATCCATCCAAAACTGGCTCGAAGACAACAAACCAACCTTCTTGATAAAACAAGAGTTATTGATATCATTACAAGTTTGAATAATAAGGAGTTTCCCAAGCTTATTGATACCAACAATAACACTCCAATTACAGCATTTATTTATGTTAATCCCCACTGGAAGCCCTAAGTACACAAAAGGAAGAGCATCATTTATTTTCATTGCCAACCTTAACAACTTCCAAATGATTGGCACAACTTTTCGAGAGATTAACTTTCAATCCATAAGAACAATCACTGGAAGCATTTTCAATGGACCAAGCTCCAAAAAAGAATGTTGTCGTCCACAAATCGAAACAAGGTAAGTTGGATCTAAATATATGAAGAAAAAAAAATGATAAGAGCAATTAAATTCATGTTCTACAAAATGAACACAAGATCTGAAACAAGTGATATAATCATGTAGGTGGTTGCCATGTTCCTGGTCTAAAGGAGGCACCCGATCCTGTTGCTTCTGCTGACCTGTAAACAAATATATTAACCACTTCATTCAAATACCCGAATTGGACTTACCGCCTGCTTATAAACGGGTCGTCGATTAGGCAGTGTTTTATCTCTAAAAGTATAAGTTTAATATAATAAAAATCATTTCATTCAAAAAAACAGCTTATTATTGTATTAAAATAAATAATACTTATTTGGCAACCTGATTAATAATTATTTTTAAAAAAGTTAAATTTTGGACAAAAAGGTTTGACCCGACCTGCCCAATTCGTGACCTCTACAAGCTTAAGTGTTAAACAAAATATAGAAAGGTGCAGTTACTCTGGGTCTTGTTTTGCTTGATCAGGGACTTGTTTCTCTTCTTGTTTACTGGTACTCCTGTATTAGGAAATTAAAATTATAATTGAATTAGCATCAACAGGAGATTAATATATGCTAAAGTTGACCAAATATAGATAAGTTGACTAACCACTTTCTATTTGTTGGTTCAGATGCTTCCCCATATTTATCAGCTTTAAGAAGAACATTCATAGATAAATTAGTCAAATACTTACTTATAGGCGCTTGATAGCTAGTTATAGTATTCTCCTAAAACAATCAAAATAATCTTTTGCTGGTTATTTTTTAAATAATATTATGGATGGGTTGGGTGATGGGTCAAAAAGGGTAACTTTTCCCTAGTTGAAATGGGGCCGGGTTGACCCAGCACATTTTTGCAAAAAATATGTTTTTCGAACCTAGTGTGTCAAATTTGATTACAAAAGTATATTATTCCATTAACATAATATTTTAGATTAAATGAATTGACACTTTTTACCTTGTGAATCAACTGGGAGTTGCTGAATGAAACTTTTTAGGTCTGGGCCATCACCTTTACCTGTAAAAAATTGCATAACACCATGTTCTTAATCCGCATGTTTTGTAAAAAAAAATTGTAAATTATAATTTTAATAAAAAAAGTAAAAAAGAAGTGTAGGTTACCCATGCTTGATATTTTACGACTACTGCCTTCCCTAGCTTTTCTTTCTTCTTCTTCCTTCTTAAGAACTTGATCATATAAAACAAATTACTACTAGGGTTTTCATATAATAAGATATAAAATAATAATATATAATATATACACGAGTAAAGGATAAACGGAAAGATAGTCATACTTACAAGCAACATTTTCTTTAACACGTTGACGCCTTGCCTCCAGTATAGACATCTCCTAAGAAGTACATGATTAATTTTGTCAACAAATAAAGAATAAAATCCAGAATACATATTCAAAGAAGATCAATATTGTATGCACTCTCTTCAGGGATTAAACAAACAAACAGCACTATTAAAAACAGTTTAAAAAATCGATGTGGTCAACCCAGTCAACAGGTGGGGTTGGGTGGGAATTACCTCTGGTGAGGGAGCTATCTTGCGTTGCCCATTCAGCCAACATACCCATTCAACTACAATGAAATTCACAACAATATAAATCCAAATGATTAGCCTTTAACCTTAAGCATGCACATTAATTCATATTTTACAAACAAAAAGCTTTTTTTATGTCCATTTCAATTAATAAACTTAACTGTAACTAATACCTAGTTGCACGGTCGGTATTTGTGTCTCATAACTCATTGCAGGACATAGGGTAAAATTGAGTAATCTCTTTCGGACACTTTAATAGTTCTAAAATGGCTGGTAAAAATTAAAATAATGCCTGAAAATATGTAAATAACTGATGTTTGTTGTATAGAGTTACCTGGAACGGAAGTCGAATCAACTTCCCCTTTAAACTCTACCCATCGTTTCTCCTTCACTGTTGCATCAAAAAGGTATCGTCATACAAGACGTATTTTGGCCTACAAATCGTTACAGATTAATGTCGACAAATATGATGTTATAAACTTACACCAAGTCACTAGCTAGCAACATAAGATGACATGTATAAGACACATGAATTAAACAAATCTCTAATATATTAAGCATAAACCATTAATTATCCTACTGAAATGAGGTTCCAATGAGTTCAATTTCTTCCTATCAAAACCATAAAACCATCTAAAAACTATTTGTAATTAAGCATGGAAATTGATGTTGAGTCCAAGTGAGTTCTAATTACAAGTATCAAGAGCATATCTCATGTTGCATTCAAATATCATATTTTTCAGTTTTTGAAAAGAAAGTTACTAGAATCAACGATACAAATTACAACTAGAAAACAAAAACAGATAAATTTAGCTCTAGTACGAATCACATAGATCATACATCATTCAATTAAACTAAAACCATTACCATATGAGCTGAAACAAAATTGGATTAAGAGAAAGCAAGAAGACGCACTTACTGATACCGTCGATCTGTTCAGTACGAACATAGTATTGATTTCCTGATTTGTCGCCACCGATCAACGTCCGATTTCTGAACATCGCTGAAAACCTCGACCATAATTTTGACATTTCTTCCCTACGAGTTTTAATTCAGAATCTATCTGCAAACAATATACAGAATTAGGGTAAATCAATTACAACCTGATGGGCATGTATTCATTCTGGAAAGGGGTTTTGCACCCTTAGGCCTCTCCCAATCCTTACCCATCACTAAACCCATCAGTAGCACCACGTCAGCACATCTCGCTACTGACACGGTCGTGCCAACCATAACCCATCACTAACCCATCACTAACACACCCTTTCCACATCATCATTTTTAATTAAATTAAATAATTATAAAATAAATAAATTATATTAATTTAAGATACATTATTTAAATAAAAATATATTTTTATTATTAAAACAAATATATAAAAAAAATAAAATAAAATGAAAACTGAGAAAAGAAACATTTTTTTATAAAAAAAACATAACTGGTACAAGTCTTGAAGCACAAGGTACAAGTCCAAAAACACAATGTACAAGGTACAAACCCCTTCCTTTTTCTTCTTCCCCTCCTTTCTTCTCTCTCTGCTCCACCACCTCCCTCGACGGCTGCAGCATTCCGTCCTCCCCACGACGACTTTTACAGACGCCAAGCTCCGACGGGTCCGTGCCAACGGCATCGTTGGCCGACGCACAAAAAAACCCTACGACGGGTGGTGTTGACGCAGCGTCGGCACGAGTCTTATCAACCCGACATAAAAAGTTTTGTAAAGTCATGGTTGACTCGTTATACTTACTACTTAGGGGCTGTTTGTTATTTTTACTCATTAAGTTCTGTCTGGTTAAAGTGTCTGTCTGGATATATTATGTTTGTCTGGATAAATTAGTATTCTCGTTTGTTTTTCAAGCTGAATGAATGGTCTTAATAATAAATTTTGACAATTTTTCAATTTTTAATTTCTCATTATTATAAAAAAAACATAATTAAATGATATATATAATTTCAAATTAAAGTTTTTAATAATAAAAAATGTTGGTATATAAGTAATAAAGTTAAAATTTAAAATAAAAATTTTATTTAAAAAGAATAAAATTATGAATTAAACATTTTTTACCAAACCATATAAAACATGAAATTTTAATTAATATAAATTGAATATATATAAAAAAGAAAAAAAAGTTATGACTTAATGGGGAAAGCATCATCCCATGACTTTTTCAGTTAAGTCATGACGTCTGCATTAAGACATAAACAAACAATCTCTTTAAGACTTTCCCCATATAACTATTTCCCTATTAAGTCGATTAAGTCGAAATCAAACGCCACCTTAGGCATGTTTGCCTAAGCTTTTTTAAAAAAGCTTATTGGTTTATTCACCTTTTAAAAATGTCATAATCAAAAAATAAGAAAGATTTTTTTAAAAGAGTTTATGGCTTTTTAAAAAGACAAATTCAAAAAGTAAAGGGCTTCTTTTACTTTTTGATTTTGACTTTTCAAAATGTTAATATGTGCTTGGTTAGAAGTATTGAGGGGTGTGCAATGGGATTGATTATCATTGTAGATGCTTGGTTTGTTTTAAGGTAATCAATCATTACTAACTACAAAGTAATACACCATTTCCCACTAAATTGAAGGTAATCAACTTTATAATGCTTTAACCCACTATTATTATATTAAATTCAATTATTATTATATATAAATATAACATAATATTATTATATTAAGTTATGTTATTATTATTATGTTAATATATAATATTATTATTATGTTAATATATAATATTATTATATTAATATATAATATTATTATTATATGAACTAATATTATTATTATATATTAACTAATATTATTATTATATTAATATATAATATTATTATATTAATTAATATTATTATATTATTAGATAATAATATATATTGTTAAATTTAAATTATATATTATTATATTTAAATTATATATATTACTATTATATATAAATATACTATAATATTATTATATTAACTAATATTATTAATATATTTACTAATACTATTATTATTATATTAATATATATTATTATTATATTAATGTATAATATTATTATCTTAATTAATATTATTATATTAACTATTATTAATATTATATATTAATTAATATTAGTATTATTATATATATAAATATATTTTTTTCTTTCAATATTAATCTTATTCATGCACATATTAAATAGTTGATAAACCAAGCAACATTAATGGTCAAGGGAATACTAAGAAATGCATATTATATTCCTTAGTATTCCTATTACATTTCCCTTTCTCATTACCCACTTTGAACCAAGCGCCCCTAAATTATTTTAAAAAGCTTAGCTAAACATACCATAATCTTTTGAGGTTAAACCTTCTAATTTGGCAAATACAAATTTTTGGGTCAACATATAAATTGTCTTTGTAGCTTGATAATCCGAAAGATTTAATCCGACTAAACCCGTAACCCGATGGACCTGAAGCCATCCATCATGATTCCTTATAGGGTCAGATATAGGCCCAATAAGAACACAAATCTAACCCGATAAGCTGATACACACCCCTTAAACAGTTAAATGTGTGTTTTTTATTTTGGTATGCAAATTTATTTTTTTAATAGGGCAAATTGCATAAAATATTAACGTACGATCAGGTGCTTCTTAATTCTAACAACAAACTATCAAAAAATTTTAAAATAGCAACTGACTTTTAATTTTTTGCAATTTGAGAAACATTTTACCCAAAATAACGATATTCATTGTTTTATAGAAAATAAAGAAGAGTCGTTATGGAGGAACCGTATAAGAAACAACAATTAATAAAAAACATGAATGATAACATCAAGTAAAACAACAATTAATAAAAAACAACAAATCAATATCCATAAATAATAAATAACAACGTGAATTAAAAACAATGTCTTTCCTAATGAAAATAGCTTGTCGGTAAATGAGACCAAAAGCACTCATTCAGCTTCTAGAGCTGCCCTTTTTGCACTTTCTAAATCTTTACGAGCTCGCTCAAGAAAAATAAGCATCCTTCCTTGAGCCCTACAATATAGCAAGTTACAAATTAAATTTAATAAAAAAGAATAAAAATTGTATTTTCTTTACCTCTTTCTTTCCTTTATTGTAAGATGATGGGGAATCATTACTAAGAATAGAAGAGGGAGCACAAAAACTATAAACGCCAACGCACCAGCTACAAATTCAATATATTTCCATGTATGGAATATACATGAAAAGAAAAATGTTGTACTACACCAAACGCCAAATACAACAAAAGATTGGAACATTATTCAATTCCTTCATATAAAACCTTTGCAATAACTAAACTGGCAATGCCAAACGCATTGGTCCCTGCCAGTATATAATAGATTGCAACGAAGGAAGTATAATTTTGTATCAAAAAACGTAAAAACTAATTTGTATCATTAATTTTGAAACGAAGGAAGTATAAACAATGATGTTACAATATAAGCCCCCCAAGAGGGACCATTTATGTAATTTACTTTTACTTAGGACAAAACAACCATATGGGTCCCCACCTCAAGCACTGTGTCGTCTTCCTCTGAATCGTAAACCAACTTTTACTAAATTGATATAAATCATTTTGTGCATAAATGGACCTGAAGCTGCTTTTTGTTGGATATAAATGTGACAAGGGAAGAGTGCTTTAGAGTTTAGAGTGGGTTTGTCGTTTGTGTGTGATGGCCAAAAGAGGATATTTAGACAATGTTGAAAATGTGAAAAGAGCAAGGAAGATGTGCCATACACCGAGAAAGAAAATTTTGTGCAAGTAGGCAATGGGGCTCGACAGTCAAGGGGTTGTCAAGTTTGACCTTCACTTTTGGGAGGGAAAAAGGTTTTAGTTTTTAAAATTTGGGTATTTAAAAGTGTATTATTGTAACTTAACTTTTATTCGGTAATTAACGAGGATTACTCATTAGTTGAGAAATTTCAGTTCAGATAATTATTTTGTTAATTTAAATATTTGCGTTTTATATTGCATAGTCTTTGCTTTTATCACATATAATGTTTCGTTCGCTAATTTCCTTATCAATTGTTTCGGTTGAAATATTGTTCAATACAAAAATATAAAACTTATATTTTTGATTCAGTTCGTAATTATTTTATGTTACGCTACTAACTCGTTAAATTTAAGGTTTTCAATTGGATAAAGTACCTACAAATAACGTGTGCATAAATAGATGTGTACTACCGACACATGATATGAGTTTTACTAGACTCCAAATGATTAATATATGCTTTCATACATAAACAAAATATTATACAAACGATGCTTGGTTACTATTGTGACGGGAGAACAATCTGTTTTTCCAAGGGTTGTCACATTGCAAATTGCAACTCGTCCTTCTTTTTCTAATAGTTGTAATCATCTCAACATTTTAAGTTGTTTATTTTTCATCATCAAGTAGGTTAATGGTATTTATTTAGATTACAAGTTTAAAGGGTATCTTAAATAATTACATGAATTGATTTAGAAGGTGATTGACGATATGGAAGGTGTTTCGCAAGGTTGTAAAAATTTGTTGTCGGTACCTAGTCGGTCGACCACCTTCAAACGATTAATCAGTCTTATCGGTGATTAATAAGTTTCTAGGAGCTAGGTATAATAAGAAATTTATTTTAAAATACAAATATTAGCAAATCCTTGCAAAATTATACAAACTAACATCGCAATTCGGTGATTTTCTCTATTTATATACAAATTACAATCACTCGAAACCAAACCGAACTGAGCCGAAACCGATACAAATTACAATCACTCGAAGCGATTACATGTTTTCGGTCTTGGATCGGTTTGGTTCAGTATTTAAGCCTAAATTCTCACCCATATCTGAGGACTGAACCGGGTGGACCGAAACCGAAAAATCAGGAAATTACAAAACCAAAAACCAAACTAATTATATGTTTTCGGTTTGGTTTTTTCGCCCCAAATGCACACCCCCTGTACCGGGTCAAATAAAAACTCGGGTTTGAATTTTTTCCCCACTTTCTTATATTTGAACATGCACTATAATTATATAAAACATACTCAGCAGAATTCTAGCTTTAATCAAAAAATTTAATCTTTATTACCATAAATTAGGGATGTATAGTTGTTGGACTGACCATTCAAGAATCGAAAACAGACGTTATATTACTTATAGTTGTTACACTCAGCTGTAGCCAAATCGAGAATCGAAACACACATATTTGATGTGCAAATACACCATTCAGACTTCAGAGTGATGTATAGTTGTTGGACCCACTTTTACTGTTTTAAATACATTTTGGGTGAAAAAACTTATATACATAAACATTGTATTTTCAGTACATAAACATTGTATTTTCAGTGACTGCTAACCTTTATATGAGATCTTTTTAGATCGAGATCATTACGTAATCATTAACTATGGTTAGCCAATAAATATATGAATAACATATACAAATAGTACTTGGGATTAATCCCCCGCTCATGTGTAGTCGCTCTAGCTATAAGACATGTGAGATATATATTCTATTAACAACGTCGTGGATTTGACAACGTCGTTAGACTCGACAAACTTATGCAACTTGGATTTGGGGTTGATTACAGCCTAATTAACTTATACTTTAAATACAATGTCTTGCAAACATGCTAGAGATTGCGTCACACTTAAAACTATTTTGATCACGGATTTGAAACACTTAGATTTGATCGTACATGGATATGTACACAAAGATTTACTATTATTGTGTCATTAAAACTTGTGAACTCACAAACCTTTATGTTGATAACTTTTTATAATATGTTTTCTCAAATACCTTAGATTGAAGTAATTTACATGGCATTTTCTATTTCAATGTTTTAGAGTCATGTTTTTCAATATTTGCAATGTAATTTTCTATTTATTTTAATATTAATGTCAAGTATTTTAATATTTTATATGAGATATCTTAAAAAATGTTAAGTTTTATGAAATGTTATAAAAATTGTCAAATTATACACGTGAGGGGCATTTATAAAACAATGAAGATAGATAAAGTTAAATTAGTAAATATTAATATGAAAAAGTTTTTGAAAAGGTTAACCATTGAAGATTGTTTTTGTGAAAAGCTTTTTGGTTCGTAGAAAGATAATGTGGCAAATATAATAAGCTATTGAGAAATTAATCATTGGATAGGCTCTAAGAGTCTCGGACGCTATAACTATTTAAGTGGGCTAGGCTTAATTGGAGCTAAAATTACACATACGGTTAAATAGTGCTCAGTTGGGCTACAATTAAATAATTGGGCTAAAAAATAGTTAGTATATGTCACATAAATCATATAAAAATATATTTAATATTTATAAAATAAGCTGCCATATATATAAAAAAATTGTTATTATATCAAATAATTATATTTTCTTTAGCATGTAAGTACTGGTTTTAAAGTGTGTTCCCCCAGCTCTTGTGCATTTAATACATGATATTCCTCCTAAATCAAGGCACTCATGAAGATACTTTGATACAACACAACACATCCACAGTGAATAGGCTGCGATATAATTATATAATCAAGAAAATTTGTGGGTAGAACCGTAGAAGTTGTTTATATATTTCAAGAGAATTGGACTAAATTACCTTATCACAAAATTTCACTACTACAATTAAGGACATATTGTAACGCCAAAATTGTAACAATTTTTAAATTCGTTACAATAGGTATGTCTAATGTAACTGAATTGTAACGCTTAGTATAATTACTGTCATGTGTTACAATTGAATAAATGGCGTTACAATAGACTTTCGATTTAGTAACACCAAGTTCACTATTGTAACACCCCATTCTCTATTGTAATGCCTCTTATGCTATTGTAACGGCTACTCTTTAATGTAACGATTCTTTTATCTAACGAGCATAGTAGCAATCGCGCTTCGCTGCGAGTTTATGTTTTCAATTCATTTTATCACAGGTATACATGATTGTAGATTAAAAACTTATTATGTTTTACCTTTTATTTTGATTACATAAAATGATCACTAAATATAAACATTTAGAAACACATTATCAAACTCATGCTCTCACAATAATTATTTGTAAATATGAAGTGCATGGAATATTTAAGTCTATGATTAAAAATAAATAAACTAACTTGAATTTTAAATTATTTCAATTTAATTATATAATTGTAACGGTTCAATTTTATTTGACAGGAAAATAAAATTACATTCATAGAGACAGTATTTTATTTGAAACAAACAATTTTCATTCTTCATCTTACAGCATTCAGGTCACATTTTCGGCTCGAGACATAATTTTAGATTGCATACATTTTATGTCTACAAAAAAGCCACCACCTTAATCTACTAATTTTATATTATTTGTCTTTAATATTTTTTATAAATTATTCTCTTTTCCACTACTACGATTTGTATATTGATAAGCTTATAATATTTAAAATTTAGATATTAATATAGTTTTTTGTAAGTTAACATTTTAATTAATTTTTATTCACAATAATGTATGTTAATATATAACATGATTAACATTTGATTTATTTTATTATCTTAACGTAATAAAACCATATACTTCATTTATATGTATATTTGTTAGTCATTATGCTTATTTTAAATTGAAGGATTGTAGATAATAGATGTTTAGAAAATGAGGGTGGAATTTGAAAGTTTTATATAGATCTTCATTTAGTGGTTAATAGTTGATGAGGCATGTCCTTGATGTACACGCACGTGAGCTTTAGAATGTGCAGGCAACAATTTTTAACCAATAAGAATCAAAAGATGTATATACGAAGTACGGAGTAATTGCTTTGCGGATCTTTATTTCAATATTTAGTAAACTTCATCAACGGAGTCAATATCAACGGAATATTCCATGAACAGTAAGATAACAGAATTTTGAACCATTAATGTATAACTAGCAGGGTACCCGCGCAATGCGGCGGCGGGTACCCAGAAATTATATTTTGTGGCGAGCAAGTGTTGTTCGTTTACACGGTAATAATTGCGCTAATGAATGATTTTTTCCGTCTTTAAAAATTGCAATTAGTAATCATTATCATCTTGAACATAATAATACATTCAAGTTCAACAAACTTAAGGATTATAATTAAAGAATATGTGAGCACACAAACAAATACCTTGATCATGGAAAGTTTGATACAATATGTTTTCTATTTAAATTTGGTTGTTTATTTGTTCTAAAACAAAGTGTAAATCAAATCGGTTAACACACATTATGTACTTAGAAAAATGTCTTGTGTTCGAATCCTATAAGCAACAATTTAACTGGAGCATATGTCATGGGTAAAACGTCGCCTGATTTGTAGCATCGTGTTTATGTGTAGGTTGTGGTCGAAAATAAAAACGTAGCTCGGAAATAAAAGATGGTAAGAAAGGTCAAAGCGGATTAATAAAAGATGGTAAGATAGTTTTCGGAAATAAAAAGCAAAACGGAAATAAAAGATGGTAAGAAAGGTCAATTAATTAATTTCCGGAAATACAAACCGAAACTGAAAAGCTCAATTAATTAACTTCCGTAGATATAAGGGCAGGTCAAATGCTTGGAATTACAGCCTATTATATTTTGTTTTCCGGAATTACAAACCGAAACCGAAAAGGTACATTAATTGACTTCCGGAAATATAAGGTGTTGTGGTCAAATGCTCGGAATTACAGGCTATTGCATTTAGTATTGGTGGTTTGAAATAAAGTGTAAGTTATAGCAATTGGTTAGCACATAGTGACTACATAGGAGAGGTCTTGTGTTCGAATCTTGTAAGCCACACTTTATTTTTTTAGTTAAAGAACTTACTAAAAGTGGAAATCTCCTTAAACTTAAAATTAAGGAGCTCCTTAAACTTATTAAAAGAGTTAGGCCTAAATGCATTATTAAGTAGTAAGATAGTAGGAATGTAACGCCACCTAGTAATTTGATATTAAATTAAAAAGAAAATTATAATAACTACTCCGTATTTTTCTATTCTTTAACACCTGCTCTCGCGCGCGTTTCTTCTCCCAAAATTTCAAAACCCTATTATCTGAAACCTGCTATCCCTCATTTTCTCTCCAAGTTTTCCAAACGTTGGGTCTTTCACCTGCGCTCGAGTTAGCGAATATTGAAATTGATTACCTTATCAGTTGAATTGATTACTTATTAACTTTCATCAAATCTAAAACCTTTGTTCCGAGATGATCTCTGGCGATCTGTTGCAGCAAAGTCCCAGCGAGATCTCTTGAAGAGGTTCGTTTTCTGAATTTTTGTACTTATCCTTTAATTGTATGATGTGCGATCTAAATGTCATTTTCCTTTTGCTCGTGTTCGATCTGAATTTTTGCAATTATCCTTTAGTTATTGAAGTCAAATTTTGAATGTCAGCATCATGCTAATTTCATTCTAAATTCGCTTCTTGTTTTTGTTCGATCGAAATTTGCGGATCTGGTTATAATAATATTTTGTAAAATCAACTTAATTTATCTTAATGTTGAGTAATTAGCGATACATCCTTAGAAATTACCGATACTGTAAGCCTTAAGTAGACGTACATCTATGGAAACCGACTAATGAGCAGATTTCTCCCTTTTCTAAGTATATATAAAATGAATTTGTAGCCGTACACGAAATAAATGCAGATAGCTATAAGTATGATTTTCTTCGTGTGTTTAATCTCGTGAATGTTTACTAGTTACAGGCAGTCACCATAATTTCAGTCTACATCATCATTTCCTCGAAGTCAATGTGGTAGTCATCCCCAACAACCTTATTACCCTGTTTAGGAAGCTTTTCCTGCATATCCACAACACTATCCTGCCTGCACCTGCACCTGCATATAGTGGTCAATCCCATAGACCACAAAAGATGCTTGACTGGAGATACTCAAGGATTGCTGGTAATTATAGTTCGTTGTAACAGATAGATTTGCATGCATTTTTGTTATTAATTTTAAAGACTGATACAAAATGGTCTACTTTTTTGTTGTCACTTTTGGTATTATCTTAATATTGTTGTCACTGCAGATCACAGAGTCAGTTTATTTCTAAGGGAAATCGGTGTTATTTAATTACTTCAAGGTTTTCTTTCTTACCAACTAATTATAGTTATTTAATTCTGAGATATATTTTTGTATTAATTTTAATAAGAAGGCTTAAATGTTAATTTTATAAGTTTTATATCCAGATAAAGAACTTCTTCCTGAAGATAAAGAAATGACAATATTTGATCATCTTGAAGAATTAATTTTTTTATCTCATAATTACTTGAAGCGCCCATTAGAACTCAAGGTGTTCGGTTCTTGCAATTAGCTCCTGGAGAGTTTTTCTTCATGACTATAAAGGTTGACTTTTAACTATTAGGGGTTTTAAGATCGTGTTAAGTATAAATTTTGTCTTTTTGTATGCAGGTATTGGGATATTGTGGTGATTTTGTATGAAATCATAGCGTTTGTTCTACCTGGATTAACAAGATCCGAAAGAAAATTCTTGGGCCCAATAGTTTTAGGATCATCGATTCTTTTCTACACCGTGATCGTTTTTTCATACATAGCTCTCACTGCAACTGCTTTAATTTCTTTGTTATATATGCAGAAGGGGTTGTTGAATCATTGTGGTCGATTGATCAATACTTTGAGTTCAGTACATGGTTATCCTTCCAGGCATTCTTCTCTCTGTTTATCTTTAAGCAAGTTGGATTAGTATAGGGTGCTCAGATGTTATCGGTTTGGAGATACGTTGTAGTTGGTGCACTGCTTGCAACCACTACTGTGACTTCCATCAATAGACCTACTTATGGCTGACCCAGATGCTTTTGACTCACTTATGGGTCTTTACTTTGGTGGTCAACTCGTTAAGCTCGTTGGTAAGTAAGCGGTTCGGTTTGTGTAAACAATAGGATAAGAAAAGTGTTATATAGATTCACAATGTACAATGATGGTGTTTTTGGCTTTATATAAAGTTAGATATTAACAGATTTCTTAAATACATTTTTAATGCAGATACATTCTATACAAAGACCAAAGATAAGATATAATAGCACCAGAAACTTGCTTGTAAAGGTAAGTATGTTTCTTCTGTTTTTATATAATTATACATTTATACATATAAACTTATATTATATACACAAGATGGACAGATTGTAGTATTGTTGTTGTAATAGTTGTTGCTTATCTTGCTCTTGTTGATGTACTTCTATAGAGTTGACTTTGGTTTGCCTAATTTTGTGTTTTTTTTCGTTATCAGATAGACTTAGAACGCCAGATGGATGATGATAAAGCTAAAAAGATACAAATATTTATAATAAAGATGCAGGAAGTGTGCATCTTATATGGTGGAATGATTAAATTATGTTGTAATTACATTTTAGGGAGAAATTTTGAATTGATTAAGTCTAAAACTGACAAATTGTTCTTGTAAAGACTTTGATTCTAATATCAAATTTTATTTATATATTAATGTGTTTCTCTAAATCTAGATTTTATATATATATATATATATATATATATATATATATATATATATATATATATATATATATATATATATATATATATATATATATATATATAGGGTCCGATTCAGCGCAGAACCGTTTAAAGGTGCAGAACCGCAGAACCATCATAACATCCAATGTTTTCTGTGTTATACATAAGTTGTAAATTTGCATACACGCTGTAACCATCCTAACATCCAATGTTTCCAATTTTTTATACAAATAATATATAAATATATTTATATATTACTCCCTCCGTCCCACAAAAAAGTTCCCATTTCTAATGGGCATAAGTATTTAGGAGAGAGTTAGTGGTGGGGTCCATGGTTATATTTTGATTAAAATATAAGGTTTTCTGGAGAGAGAAAGTGCTTTTAGAAGATAATTAGTGGTGGGGTCCATAGTTTTAATATTATTTTATTAAGTGGTCCCTCATCATTTGAGAAATGGGAACTTTTTTGTGGGACAAAATTTAGAGGGGAAATGGGAACTTTTTTGTGGGACGGAGGGAGTATGTGCATAAAAAATTGGAAACATTGAATGTATAAATGTGTTACAACGTGTATGGAAATGTACACATTATGTATAACATATAAAACATTGGATGTTAGGATGGTTCTGCGGTTCTGCAGCTTTAAACGGTTCTGTGCTGAACTGGGCACTATGTATAACAAAGAAAACATTGGATGCTAGGATGGTTCTGCGGTTCTGCGCTGAATCGGACCCTATATATATATATATATATATATATATATATAGTGCCCAGTTCAGCACATTTCCATACACCTTAGAAATGTACACCGATTTCCCTAGCATCCAATGTACACCGATTTCCCTTAGAAATAAACTGACATATGTAATATAGGTCCTAACATCCAATGTTTTATAGGTCCTAACATATGTAAACTGACATGTACACCGATTTAAAGCTAGGATGGTTCTGCGGTTCTGCAGCTTTAAACGGTTCTGCGCTGAATCGGGCACTATATATATATATATATATATATATATATATATATATATATATATATATATATATATAGGGTGCGATTCAGCGCAGAACCATTTTTAGCGACAGAACCACAGAACCATGTATCAACCAATCACGTTGCAGCAAATATTAATTATTATTTATTTATTATTATTAATCTAAAAGGGTATTTTAGTCAAAAAAACAAAAACAAAAAGTATATGGAAACTAATAAATCGTGGGATCCCTAAAAACATGGCAAGTGGGTTTTGTTTTCCTTTATCCCATAATCCATTTAAGATCATAAAACCGATTATGCAGTTATTGTTTCTAAATCAACGCAGTTTTCCAAAATAAAGATGAATAACGAGCAAGAAAATTCAATAAACGCATCAGAAAACATGGATGAAGATTATAATCAGGAACACACTCCAGAAAAATAAACATTCATTGTATATTCGGTAAATCTGTAATTTTCAAGTTCAAAACATCAAATGTATATGCAGTAATGATAGAAAACATCAAATGTAATATCAAATAAACATTCATTGTATATGCAGTAATGATATAAACATCAAATGTAATATCAAATTTAATATCAAATACGAAAACATCAAATGCAGTAATGACAGAAACATCAAATGTAATCAAAAACATCAAATGTATGACACGATATTGACTAAGAATTTTTAAGATTCAACACGATATTGCTGCACGAATAACATTAGCTTCATCTGTTTAGGCCTCCGACTTTCATTGTAATTAATTTGCCTCGCCTTCTTCCTACAGCTTCTCCTAACACAACTGCAATCATCACATAACACAAATATGAGCTATTTTTATCTGGGAAAAAAATTCAATCTTTTTTAAGAAAATTGATAGTGATGTTATGCAATTGATTGACGGGAAGAATATAAAGATAAAGAATAACAAAATGCACTAACAAATTTTTGGAGTGGAACTCCATTTTTGAGTCTTCAAAAACTTCCTGCAATTCATGAGAAGAAGAAAATGACAAAACCTTTAAATTTTCTAATTAATTAAACCAATCCTTTTCTCATTATTCAAAAACCCATAAAAAAACAAAAATTGACACGATGATCCCTGCTAATAATAGTTTTGAATTTCACTTAACAAACCTTCAAATCCTTGTTGACTTCTTTGTTGTTTACTTTAAACATCCGCCACTTTCAAAGCATCAATTTGTCGGGCATCTCTGTGTTCGATCGCTTCAGTTTCTACTAGAAGGAATATAAAGATAATCATAAATTAATTTAAATTACCTAGGTGTCTTCAATTACTTAATCTTAACAAAAATAAAACAGAAGACAATAAAAATTAAAATTTAGCAAATTAGCTGAAAACTTGGCCAGAGTCTTGATTGAACCTTTTGCCCTCAAATAATTGCAGGTAAGTTTAATATCGGAAGTTTTAATGGTTTTATTTTGAGACCACTTTCACCAAACTGTATTTAAAACATACAAAAATCATTTCATGCCATATTTAAAAAAATATATGATACTTACGAAGGAAGACTAACCTCAAACATAGACTTGAAGCACTATTTGGTGCCTATTAAAGAAATCATAAATCATGAAACTTGAAATCCATGTAAATAAATATAATAGTTAGTAGAATCCATAATAGAAATGAAGCAATTAAGATGTGTACAATAAATCGACTGTAGAAAACCTCCGCAGCCGCAACCCTCTGCCGTCGCACAAAACGATCAATTGATCTTACAGAAATTGCGAAATTCGAATGCTTTCTATAAAATTAAATAGCATAAGTTGGATCGCATTTTAGTACCAGTAGATAGAGAAGAAGAAGAAGCCTTGATTGTTCCGATTGACCATAGAAGGAGAAGAAGCTGGTTACGTGTTTTTGAAATTGGGTAGAGAGAGAATTAGGGTTAACTTAAAATGAGAAAGTGGAGTGTGGGGTGCGACGGTTTAGGAGGGTTTTTGCAAAATACCAATTGTACCCTTTTATTTATTTTCTTACTAAAATTATAATTGGTTATATTTACATAAATGGCACAATTGATCTAAACCGTTAGTTTAAAATTTTAATGGTCTGAGATTGGGTTCTGCGGTTCTGTCGCTAAAAACGGTTCTGCGCTGAATCGGACACTATATATATATATATATATATATATATATATATATATATATATATATATATATATATATATATATATATATATATATATATATATATATATTCGTGTGTGTGTGTGTGTGTGTATGACGTTACAATAGATAGATTAAGTGTTACATTTGTCATTGGCGTTACAATAGACCTATTGTAACACTAAAAAAACCTATTGTAACGGTACATTGGGTTGGTTAAATAGCGTTACAATAGGCATATAAAGTGTTACATTTGCCATGACCGTTACAATAAACCTATTGTAACGGTAAAAAAGGCTATTGTAATGACATATTGGGTGGACAAAATAGTGTTACACATGCGTTACAATAGACTTGCTACTGTTACAAAGGCGTTACAATAGATCTATTGTAATGGCAGCGAATGTAATGGATAAAGTGGCGTTACAATAGACCTATTGTAACAAATTTAGGTCTTTATGTAATGAATTTTGGTGTTACAAAAGGTCCTTAATTGTAGTAGTGTTTGCATTCCCTCTATCCAGGTGCGTTTAGATTAGGGGTGGCAATTTCTGACCCGACACGAAACCCGACCTGAAACCGACACGAAAATAAACAGGTTTGGGTTGAGGTAAAAAATAATTGGGTCAGTCTCGGGTTGAATCAACTGACCCGTTTATTAAACAGGTTAGGTTCGGGTCAATGATAATTTAAATGGGTCGACCCGCCAACCCGTTTAATTATTAAAATATATTTTAAAACATATATATTTATACTTAATTTATAGTTTACTAGTTAAAACGTAATTAATAGTTAGATAAAAATTAAAAATGTTACTTATGAATTTGGTACCTAGCATTTTGTTATGAATTTGTGTAATAATAACAGCATTTTGACCCGTTTGACCCGTTTAACTTATTTGACTTGATAACCTGTTTAACCTTGTTTTATTATATGGGTTATATGGGTTAGGTTTGGGTTGAAGTTAAACAGGTTAGGGTTGAGATATCTGACCCGTTTATATAAACAGGTCGGTTTCGGGTTGAACGTTTCTGACCCGTCAACCCACGAACCCGAACCCGTCAACCCGAACCCGACCTGAATTGCCACCCCTAGTTTAGATGAAGTCGTTCACATGGTAGTAAGCAGTTCTGTGTTAAGCAAATTACAAAGTAGCACATCAAGTTTAAGAAGTGCACCAAATTCATAACCATACAATTGAGTAATTAATATAAAGAGGTAAGTTTTGTGATTTCTTACAATTATTGCAATCTCTGTTAGCTACACTTATATTTCATTCAGTAGCAATTATCAGTCCTGTTCATCACATATATCACTACAAGAAAAACTGCTTTTTGCGATGGGAGACTTTTTGCGGCGACAAAATACGCAGCAAAAGGCCATAAAATGACAAAACAAGCGAGCGCCCGTGCCTGAAAAATAAGGCGGGATGATTTCCCCCCATTTTTTAGGGGATCGCCGCAAAAGAGGTAGTCTCGCCGCAAATAGGTCGCCGCAAACGACCTAATGCGATTTAGGGTTATAACAAATGGGCAGATTTCAGTGTTGCTCATTTGCATCGACCAGATTGACGAGAGATACAGATCGGGCGACGAGGAGAGATTGAGAGTTACAAATCGAGCAGAGCACAGTTTTTACAACCTCCGGCGAACCACCACCACTTCTGACGAACCACATCGCTACATCCAACTGATCGAGCAGAGAAACGATCGAACAGAGACATGGATCGAGCAGAGAAACAGATCGAGCAGAGACACAGAACGAGAACCTCCGACCGAGCAGGCTTCATTCTTCACTCCTCACCACCTCCGACGAACCAGTCATCTCCGATCGATCGATCGATCAGCTACTCAGATTCAGGTAAGTACTCCAAATTTTAACAATTTTCAGTTACTTCAATGTTTATTTTATATTTTTATTTCAACTGATGTTGATTTTGCTGATTGTGTGGAATTGCAGCCCGAGGTATTCTAATGTCATGTTTGTAGCTTATTTTATATTTTTATTTCGCAATTATGAATTTTGTAATGAGCTGAAACTTTATCAAGCATTCTTATTTTGTTATTCCAGCAATGATGAAGTTCTTACTGAATTTGCATCACAGAAGCGTGTGTATGAAGTTGTTGCAAAGCCTGTTGTCGAGGTTTGGAGCAGCATTAAATAAAGTTTATATTTTAATTATTTTATTAAAGATTAAAAGGTGGTGTGCAGAGTGTGCTTGATGGATATAATGGAACAGTTATGGCATATGGACAAACTGGTACTGGAAAAACATACACACTTGGAAGACTTTGGGATGAAGATACTTCTGCTCGCGGAATTATGGTCCGTGCAATGGAAGATATATTTGAAGAAACCGATTCTATATTCGTTTACTATTTACAGGTGGTTCTAGTTAACTATATATTTGTTGTTTATCATGTAGTATGGATTCTAACTAACAATACTGTTACTTGCAGCTATACATGGAAACAATACAAGATCCTCTTAATCCAACCAACGATAATTTATCAATAACGGAAGACCCTAAAAGTGGAGATATAACACTCCCAGGTGCTAGCTTAATTGAAGTTCGGGATCAACCGAGTTTTGTACAACTGTTGCGGTTAGGTGAAGCTCATCGGTTTGCTGCTAACACAAAATTAAATACAGAATCTTCTCGTAGTCATGCTATTTTAATGGTGAGATTTTTTCAAAATATAAATATTCATTGTTTCAAATCCTAATAACATGAACTCTACTCTTTCTTCAGGTGCATGTTAAGAAATCTGTCAAGGAAAAACAGTGGAATGGAAATGGTAGTAGCAAATCCCACATAATGAAGCCACCTGTTGTACGTAAGGGGAAATTAATTGTTGTGGATCTTGCGGGTTTCAAATACGTTAGAGGAAGCATTGTCGGAAAACAGTTCTCATGTTCCTGTTCGTGATTCCAAGCTTACAAGATGGCTTGGGGATTCATTTGGAGGTGACTTTGACTTTTTAGTTTGACTTTATTAGTTTGGAATTGGATAATTTTATTGTTTAATGTTTGCAGGCAAAGAGTAAGCTTAAACTTATTATATAAATTAAATTATCATCTAATTATTTTGTGAAAATTTGGGTAGGCGATGAAAGTAGAAAATATGTTGAAGATAAAGAAGGAATTTGATTACGAGAGCTTGGCTAGAAAGCTTGATGTACAAGTTGAATCACTCATTGCAGAACACGAAAGGAAGCAAGAGCTTGGCTAGAAAGCTTGATGACAACAATTGATGCAGTGATGCGAACATTGACAACAAATTCAGCAATTGATGCAGCAATCAGATGGTTTATGAAGATCCACATAGTTGGCTATTGATTCGATTAGCATATTATCTGATGATTTAACAATCATTTAAATTTCAAACATGTTCGTTTGTTAACTTTGCTAGATGTTTTGTATGAAATAATTAACTTGAAATATATGATTTCGTTGATCTTTGTTGGGGTTTTATAGATACACCATGATTTTAAAAATTATTGCCAAATAAAGCAGAATTATTATAAAAAAAAAAAAAAAAAAAACAGCGAAATCTCGCCGCAAAAGGGTCGCCGCAAAAGGTTCAATTCTGGTCGCGAAATGGTCGCCGCAAAAGAGCTCGCCGCAAAAGAGCTCGCCGCAAATACTTAAAATCCTCGCTGCAAAAAGTCTTAAACTGCGAAACTGTTGCGACGATCCTTTTGCCGCGATTTCTCGCCGCAAAAAGTCTTTTGGGGCGATTTTGTCGACTTTTTGCGACGTTTTTGCTCGCCGCAAAAAGTGTTTTTTCTTGTAGTATACGTTCTTAATTGTTTAATGCTCCAATCAAATTTTTTGACTTTTATAGTCAAATTGATAAATATTATAGTCCAAAGCCTGGATCAAAATAAGATTCAGATAACTGATTAAGATATAGATGGTGTATTAACAATTCAATCAGTTGTATGAAAGCAAGTCAAAAAATATTATATAATAATGAGCAAATATACAACTTACCTGATACTATTGGTTTGTGATAAAAATCTTAGTATTCAAACAAAATTCTAAATCTAATGTACTTAGTATATTTGTTATCATGTTCACCGGATGGATTGAACATTTTGTGATGATGATAATACACCTGAATCGCCATGTTATTTATAAATAAACAAACAAAAACAAAAATTAAAGTATACGTAAAACTTTAAAAAAAAATTGCAGGTCAAAGGAGAAGGGAAATAACCTGATACTCATGGGTGTTAAGACGGAGGACCTGCTGTTGTTGCCATTTTCCAGCAACGTTTTAGGTTCTAATTTGTGGTAAACCATACTCTGAGCATGAATAAAAATGTTACTTCAATATTTCTTCAAATATACTAAATCATACTAAGAAACCAATTGCATGGCTAGAATACCCAATCATGAGTAAAATTAAACTGCAATTAAATCTCAAAATACACAATCAATAGAAGAAATAGTTCATAATCTACTATTATAATAAAATAAACTTTTATAAACCAGTGGCACAAACCGGTTTAGTTAACGAGTATTATAGTTAACAGAAAATATATTCAAATGAAAGTAGTAATATACTTTAATTAACGAGTAGATAATTGTAGATTGTTATATACAACATTTTTCATGTTGCTGTTTATAGAGAAGCACAAACTGGTTTTACTGAAAAAGCGAACCGGTTTAAAAACCAGTTCGGTTCGGTCAACAGCGGTTAAAACCGGTTCAGCCGGTTTCGGTAAGCAAGGGTATGTCCGGTCGAAACCGCTTCGGACCGGTTCGATCCGGTTTTATGATGAAATGTTTAGACTGGTTCTAAAAGCTAGGTTAACAAAAAAGCCGATTTTCAAATCAATTCATCCGGCAAAACATCTGTCCTGTCCAAACCGGCAATTCTTAAACTAATCCGGTCCGATGAGGTTAAAACCGGTTTTTAAAACGGTCCGGTTCGGTAATCGTTTTTTGTGTATCTCTAACTGTTTGAGCCAATAAGCATGAGGCCATCGAGATAGGAGCTATAAAAAATTAAAAACCTCCTTTTGGTTCGTATTAATGTTTTTTTTTTTTGGAAAATGGCCCGTGTAACAAAGTGTATAAATAATTAAGTGCATCCAGGTATGTGATTGTTTTATTTAACGGTATCTAATTTACATCATTTATTCACGACGGGACTTGAATTCATAACTTATAGGTCATGAATTCCTATAGGTGATGAATTGTTTATATGTATATTTTTTGAAAAGTAAGACTATGTGTAATGAGTGACCGAACCCAGTATGGTCACCGCTGACACATTAGCGTCACATCAGCCTTTTCACTTGCAACCAAACACATGAAAAATCCCGACCAACTCACGTAGCAAGCGACCAAACCCATTCCCTTTGAAAACAACCACCTCCCTTATGACCTTAAATCATGTATGCTTGTTATACAAATTTCAGAGATGAACCAGAGATACACAATGGTTTGTTTGCAATGAAAAGCAAGTCAATAACTCAATAAATATACACACATAAATATACTCGATTTTCTAATTTCATGTTAACCAGATAATTCCTATAATATATTTTAGATGTGTAACTCCATTCACAATTATCAACAAGATCTATAACAAGCATACATGATGATTTAAGGTCATAAGAATTGAAGTTTCGAACTGAATTTTACAAACCTAGTCAGAAAGATTACCGGTAAACAATCACCGTCGACCACCCTTAGAGAGAGAGCGGCGGAGAGAATGTCGGAAGAGAGAGCCAACGGAGAGAAAACCAAAGCAAAGGAGAGAGAGAGCAGCGCAAAAAGAGCCGAAGGAGAGAGATCGATGGAGAGAGAGGGGTGACGGAGAAGAAGGCAAAGAGAGGGGCGACTAAATACCTGTTGTTTGGGGGAGACGACAGCGGCGATGGGTTGAGTTCCGGCAGACGGAATTTGAAGACCTTGGGCGGCGATGATTTGGGCTGGAGATGGAGAAATGACGAGGGGTGATGGAGAAAGGCGGGGGAAGGAGGCTGCCTTCTTTCTATTTCTTTTTTTTTCTTTCCAAAAAGACCCAAAAAGCTATATCTCAGGTCTGTGTGGCACAGACCTTGGCAGATCTTTTTTGTCTGCGGGCTTCTAAAAAACAAACATCTGCAGGAGTGCTTTTCTGCCCGTGGTCTGCGCCACGCAGACAAAAGACTCCACGCAGACCTTTTTGCAAAAAACAAATACCACCTAAAAATTGTGATGCCGGAAAGCTCCCTTTTACATATCTTGGTATCACATATCTCGGTATCACGACTGGGGCAAGCATGAAAGTAGTTAAAAATTGGAAATCCGTTATCGATCAACTTAAGTTAAAATTGTCATATTGGAAAGAAAAAAACATATTTTATGGTGGTAGAGTAACTCTATGCAAAGAGGTATATGGTAGTCTACTAGTTACTCATTGTATTGTTTCATACTAAATTTTTATATTTATCATATTCATACAATGATTGATATATGAATAGATCTCTTTCCTAAATCCTAATCTCATTCTTTCATTTAGAAATTTGTATTAATCAAATGAATAGAAAATTTTACTAGAAAACAATATTCTCTCTCAACTAACATAATATACAAACAGAAAGAAGTATTTAATAACTATGTTGTACGTAGTATATGTTTGTAGACATGGCTTAGCCCAGGTAGGGCGGATTTTTTGACTGTGTGTGAGCCAACACTAAACGTGGTTAATAGCCCCTCGAACTTGTACAAGCTATAGTGTGAGCATATTACCAACTAAATGCTTGATGGATTTAGGTATGATATTTCTTTGATACTTTCTCCGTACCCAAATAAAGTTTCAATTTCTTTTGGGTACAAGTTTTAAGGAGAAGTTAGTGATGTGGTCATTAGTATTAATTTTGATTAAAATATAATAGTGGTTTGGAGAGAGAAAAATAGTTAGTGGATAGTTAGTAGCGGAGTCTTTGATAATTATATTATTTTATTAAGTGAACTCTCATCAACTTGAAAATGAGAATTTTATTTAGGGACGAAGGAAGTATTATATAGAATTTTAGTTAGTAGCGGAGCCACCGCTTGTAACACCGCAAAATCTGAACCATTTTTTTTAAATACGGAAGCGTTTCAAAATTACATATATATAACTTGTTAATCACAAGTTATAAAAAAAACATAAGATGTATAATTTTTCAAAAGTTAACTTTCCAAAATAGTGTTACTTAACATTACGGCTCGATATCAAAATCATTTCTTTAAGTCTTGGTCAATCATTCCTAATCTTAATCTCCAAAAGACCCATCCATCTACAACCTGTAAAAGATTCAACATAGTGGGGGATTAGCACGAAGCTAAGTGAATGAAAATATAACATTTTATATTGTCTAAGTACAACAATCTCGATTTACAATTTTCACGGATTCACAATCTTAACAAATTCACAATCTTCACAGATTCACAAATAACGAAAGGACCGGCGGTATTGCAGAACCTTACAACTGTTGTGGGCCTAACAACAGCTTACCGGAGGCCCTTTACTCATTAGCAACGGTAAAGCTTCCTTCAAACACAACACATATGCCAAGGTACAATTACCGCTGTCTAACAGTAAACGAAAGCCCAGCCCCCCACGCAGACTGTCCTCTACTCTTTTCCATGTGCACATATCGATTAATTAACACATAGCCAGTTAATTAACATTAAACCATACACTGTAAATCACAACACAAAGTTTTTGTAGCCAAACAGCAAGTTCGCGTCGCGAACCCCTGCTCGCGCCAGAATTCGCGTCGCGACTAAGAGATCGCGTCGCGATCTTGTCCGCTAAAAAGTTCGCGTTCGCTATTCGGGTCGCTGTTTGGTTTTGGTTTCACGGCAACAGGTTCGCGTCGCGAACCTACACAGTTCGCGTCGCGAACTGCTTCAGATGGTCAAAATCCTGCACTTTTCAACTTAACAATTTTCAAAACTAAACCCAACAAATTGCAACCTAAATCATTGCAATTTAAACAGTACAAAGGTTATAAATCCACTCACATTTGCCAAATCTCTTTCCACTCAGTTGTCTAATATCACTGAGCCTCTTTCCCTTTCCTGCAATCACAAGTAACACTCGAATTAGTAATCGTTTGACCCGAAATGCGTAAAACTGCACAATACACTATACAGACATAACAACAAGTGTACTAACTCAAAATCTGCACTACAATCCTGCACATTGACACTCTGACTCACGAAAGTCAAATCTGATCAAAACTTACACAGTTGGTCGAATTTAACCAAAAATACCCAAACGGGTCAAAAGCTCATCTTATTACCTTACTATTACAACTAATTTACAATACAATTACCAAATCATAATTATCATCCAATTAATAATAAAATCTCAGGTTTGACCTAATACAAAGTCAACAACTTAAATTATGACCATAGATAAAAACCAGAATCTGCCAAACCCGCGACTGCTCACCGCAACTGCCATAACTTTCAAACCATTTATCCTTTTTTTACCAAATTTTCACCACTTACTCTAGACTCATAATTCTACAACTCATATTCAGAACGCTCAGCTCGAATCTAACCCTAAAGGCCTCGAAACTGCCTCACAATACTGCAGAAACGCACAGTGTTTTCAGCACTGCGACACTTCACGAAAATTGTCGTAACTCACAGACCGTAAGTCCCATTGACGAGCGGTCAGCGGCCATGGAAAGCTAACTCATCGGACTACAATAGTCCAGAATACCTGGAGCCCGGATTCTGTCCCGAACAGGGTCGAAAACAGACCTGAACATAATGACAGCAAGCTGTCCCAAAACGCAGCATAATACAAAGTGAACATCTTTATCAAACGCTAACTTATACAACACCACTTTCCCTAATAAACTTACTATTTCATTTTAATACCTCCAAATCATATAATTCAATTACCATTTCAACTTCTTGATCATTTTGACATAAATAAAGTCAAAGTCTAACTAGTTAAGTTTGCATTTAAGCAAATTCAAATATCTCGACCCAAACGGGTCAAAACTCAATTCTTTTCTAAAACACTTAAAACATCAATTAATAATCTCATAATTCATCAAATTATCTTACTTCATTACCAAATACATATTTATAAGACTTTGACATTTCTTAATTTCATTCAACTTTAACAATTCTATCAAATTTAGGTTATAACTAATTACCAACATCAATTATAATCCTAAACACAACCACTTAACCTAACATAACCATAAGTAGCACAAAACCCCAATTCCAAAATTAGGGTTCATCCCCAAGATCACCAACAATGGTAATTTCTCCAATTCAAGATTACAATGATCAAGAAACCATAAACTAAGCCATAAAAACTCAAAGAATTCATCAAACTATCAGTTTTAACAAGAATCATCAAAAACCTTAAAAAACCTAGTTCTTCAATAACTAAGAATCTCTAGTTTAATGGTAAAAAGATTACTTACTTGGTTTCTTCACCAAAAACGAAGTTAAGGCTGGAAAATCACAAAAGCTATCACTTGAATCTTTGATTTTTAAGAAAAAAAATAAGAATATGAATGTGTGTATGTTGTGGAACGAAACAGAGGAAAGCAACACCCAAAAATTGATTTTTTTCTTCTTTTGACAACTCAACTCCCACACATACATCAAATACTACGTGTCCTCCATATAAGGGTCTAAATTTTCATTTTATTTAATGTAATACTTATCTAATTCCGAGTTAATTAATATACAATATCTAACTAACTAAGTTTCAGACAACGAATATATTTTTTGGAACTCTGGTTTAAAAGTTAACTCAAATATATAAAAATTATTTTAATATAGGTACATCTCAGTTTTACTAATTTTTAATCCCTTGTTTAAAATACAATTGAATTTAAACAATTAAAATAAAATCATATAAAATAACAAACAACATTTATTACTTACCTAAAGTAACAAAAAGGTTAGGCCTGATTTCAGGATGTTACACCGCCGCCCGCCGCCGCCATTCGCTGCCGGAGGCCGGCGGCCGGCGGTGGTGGTGGTGGCTGACAGTGAAGGTGCTGGTGGTAATGGGGGGGGGGGGGGTGGTATTGATGTATAGAAGCACATGTGTTTCACTAAAACACAACATATTACTTCGAAGCACATGTGCTTCAGGTCACGAAACACATGTGCTTCAAGTCACTAAAAACATGAGTTTCTAAACACACAAGGGAGCATACGAAGCACATGTGCTTGACGTTATGAAACACATGTGCTTCACTACACGGAAAAAAAATCAAAATAAGTGACGAACATATCATTATGAAGCACATGTGCTTCATAAAGCCAAGCACATGTGCTTCATAAACCCAAACACATGTGTTTTTGTTCCTGAACATATGTAACTTACAAGCAAGTCATTTGTGTTTGAATCACGAAGCACATGTGCTTGACGTTATGAAACACATGTGCTTCACTACACAGAAAAAAATCAAAACAAGTGACAAACATATCATTATGAAGCACATGTGCTTCATAAAGCCAAGCACATGTGTTTTTGTTCCTGAACACATGTAACTTACAAGCAAGTCATTTGTGTTTGAATCACGAAGCACATGTGCTTGAAGTTATGAAACACATGTGCTTCAGTACATAGAAAAAAGTCAAAACAAGTGACGAACATATCATTATGAAGCACATGTGCTTCATAAAGCCAAGCACATGTGTTTTTGTTCCTGAACAAATGTAACTTACAAGCAAGTCATTTGTGTTTGAATCACGAAGCACATGTGCTTGACGTTATGAAACATATGTGCTTCACTACACAGAAAAAAAATCAAAACAAGTCACGAAGCACATGTGCTTCCAGTCACGACCACCACCACCGGTCACCACCGCTGGCGGCCACCTCCGGCCGCCGTCCTCCGCCGCCGTCGACCGCCGCCCATTGCCGCCATCCGCCGCCGCCGTCTCCGGCCGCCAGAGAAGCACATGTGCTTGTAGTGGTGGTGGTGGTTTTGAATATTGATCTTGACCATTAATTTTTCTTGATCCAATGGCTAAATAAATATCACTTGAGACTAGATAAAATTAATGAACTACCTTGAACATTTCACTAAATATATTATACATTTGTAAACCTTTTATATTAAAAAAAGTTGGCGGCGGACGGTTAATTCCTTGTTATGTATACATTTAGTGATGCATATTTTAGTTTACACAAAAAAGTGTCACTATCTGTAAGTTGTTAGTAACACTTTTACTGAACTGCAGGAAAAAGTTTGAATTTTTACTCACACTATAAAACTATGTGGGTAAAACCGTAGAAGTAAAAGTTTCATAAGTTTTACTACTAATACTTATGAAGATTTTTATTGTTATAGTGAAGATAAAATGCCTTAGTTATTAAAATACTAATGAACTATAATTAACTATTTACACATACATAAATCCATTAAGCTAGTAATTAAGCCGGTAATAGTGTGTAGTCAGATTAATCTGCTCTACTCAGGCTCGACATACACACACCTATATATATATAGCTATGTTGTATTGATATTTCTATCTACAATATTCTCTATCTTTTAACACGCTATGATTTTTCTAAAAGACACTAATTATTAAATTACAATAAAACAACTACGAATAATTCTGATGTGATGTTCTTTAAAGGAATAGTATATTATTTTAGCATTAATTCATAATGTTATATTTTAGCATTAACTGGTATGTTATATTTTAGCAATAATGTTATATTCATGTTTGAGAATCAAATGTTAGTGGAGAATTCAAAGACAATTAAATTCTCGAATTTGAATTATATATATCAAATATATAATCTTCATTATATATATTGCATATTTGCATGTATCTTTTCAAATTAATAATTCTTAATTTTAAGCTAACATAATTGATATTTCAAATTATATTTTATATTCATAAAAAATATGCATCATATGATACTTATACTTGTGACATCCGCGTTATTAATATAATTCATTATTTAATTATAATTATCATTATTAATTACTTAAATTTTAAAAAATTATAAACTACCACCATCATCTATCATCCTCAACCACCGTGCATCACCAACCAACATCATTACACCTACTACCGTCCACCAATTAGTCATTACAAAATCTTCACATATATATGTGGAGCTAAGCATGAATTTATTTTGATGACATGCCCATTTCACATAATTTGATTGGTCCTTTTTAATGACGTGTAATGCTGACTCAAAGGGCATAATCAGAATTTAATTACAGTTATCAACATTGACCTTTATAGTAGTCAATTAACTTCTTTATTCTAATTATAGTAATTTATGTATTTCTCTATTCTTCGTTTTTTCCACCATAACTTTGTTTTTTCTTTACAAACAAAATTTTTTAAAAATATCAAAGTTCTTAAAATTAAATTCTCTACAAAATGAGTATAATCTTAAAATTTTGAAAAAACAATGTTATGGTTCAAATATATTATCAACCAAAAGTATTATGATTTAAAAATTTTCGTAATTATTAATGAAAAACTATTTTAAATTCTTTTAGAACATATTTATGTATAATAAAATGTTTATTCATAATTGCAATAATAATTGACTACATAATTTCCTATGTTATTCTCATTGTTATTCATTTATCTATTTTGAAGCATATCCGCCCATCCGGGCGGACTTTGAAGCTAGTATGGTTATATAGTAGATGACACTGAATTATATGGTTATATTAGATAATATACATATTCATTGAAACATTTATTATAGTTGTAATGTATTAAAGGTACGAGTCACAGTTTTTATTCTGCATCAAACTCGACTAATATATACGCCGTTAATGCATTTACGATTTTTCTGTGTGCTTTTTTTATAATTTATATATTCTTCACATATATATGGAGCTAAGCATGAATTTATTTTGATGACATGTCCATTTCATATCATTTGATTGGTCCTTTTTTATGACGTGTAATGCTGACTCAAATGTCATAACGGAATTTAACTGCAGTCGTCAACATTGACCTTTATAACCAGGGTTATAATTGTCAATTAACTTCTTTATTCTAATTATAGTAATTTATGTATTTCTCTCTACTTCGTTTTTCCACCATAACTTTGTTTTTTCTTTACAAACAAATTTTTTTAAAAATGTCAAAGTTCTTAAAATTAAATTCTCTACAAAATGAGTATAATCTTAAAATTTCGAAAAAACAATGTTATGGTTCAAACATATTATCAACCAAAAGTATTATGATTTAAAATTTTTCGTAATTATTAATGAAAAACTGTTATAAAAACTAATTTAAATTCTTTTAGAACATATTTATGTATAATAAAATGTTTATTCATAATTGCAATAATAATTGACTACATAATTTCTTATGTTATTCTCATTGTTATTCATTTATCTATTTTGAAGCATATCCGCCCATCCGGACGGACTTTGAAGCTAGTATGGTTATATAGTAGATGACACTGAATTATATGGTTACGTTAGATAATATACATATTCATTGAAACATTTATTATAGTTGTAATGTATTAAAGGTACGAGTCACAGTTTTTATTCTGCATCAAACTCGACTAATATATACGCCGTTAATGCATTTATGATTTTTCTGTGTGTTTTTTTTTTATAATTTATATATGCATCTATATCTCTACTATCTATAATGAGTGAATGACTTTCTAATTATAGCAGGTCTTAAAATTGGCCTGCTATTTCTGGAAGGTCTTAAACCCACGTCTTAAATGAAAAACAAAGCCATCCGCAGGATTCGAACTTGGGTATCTAGACTCCTTTTTATTCACCTTACCACTTAACCACATCACATTTTTAAAGCAAAAGCGAAACACTAAACTGGTATGCTTTAACTGTTACAAATAAGGCGTTTTTAATATTAACACATTAATTAAAAGCGGTTAAAATTACTTATGTTTTGTAACATTTAAATCCTTTAAAATTTTACTATCCGTTTTTTAACATCGAAATTATTTATACATTAAAACAATCATTTACTTCATACGTTTTTTTGCTTCAATAATGGTAAGGTGAATAAAGCGTTTTAATTTTAGCACCTTAAAAACCATACGTTTTTTATGGATTAAATCATTCAACATTTGACTGAACGTTTTTCATTGAATTCCTTATTAATTTTACGTTTTTTTAGCCATAATTAAATCATTCAATATTTGACTGAACGTTTTTCATTGAATTCTTTATTAATTTTACGTTTCTTTTTAGCCATAATTAAATCATTCAACATTTGACTGAACGTTTTTCATTGAATTCCTTATTAATTTTACGTTTCTTTTTAGCCATATATATATATACACCATCAAGAGACGCTGGGATTGTAGTGCAACCTACAAACGACGTTCACACATACAATCACATTATCTACTTTATGGCTTTAATCACCCAATATGATGCTTCATTGCTCCAGCCACTGCCACGACCAGCTGAAGAAGTTGAGGTACCGTCTATTTGGCTAAATTAAGAGTTTCAAATTCTTACTTTAAAATCATAAAGTTGTTGTTAACTAATATTTTTCTATTTCTCTTTCGAAGGAATTTGATGGATATGAACCGATTGAAAACTTTGAAGACCTCTGGAATCCACATTACTGGTACAAATGTAAATTTGTTCGAGTTGAATATGTTTGGCTTGACCACAAACATAACAAACTATATTTGTTTCTGCTTGACAAATTTGTAAGTTCCTACCAATTATTATACGCTCTCTTTATTTATTGTACTAATAATCATTTATTTTCAGAGGCACAAATTCGTTGTGATTATCCCCCCCGTCTTATTGTCTGCATACCAACGCCGAAAACTAGAAGGCGGCGTCTTTTCTTTAAAGTATTTCAAAATTGATTACAACGACGTCGAATACTATCCTAATTTCAGTTGAAAAGGCGTGGGAAAATTTTGAGTTTTGCATGATCTTTAAATGCTAGAGTTTGTATTAACGGCCAGGGTATTTAACGGATTGTGGCGGGTCAAAATGGGTAATATTTTTACGGGGCCTCTTTATAACGCTAACGTAAATGAAAACTACAGGTAAGACCTTAACCCGCCCGAGCAATTGATGATGGAAACTTTGAGTCTTTGACTCGATAGCTAATTCACCGTTCACGTCTACAAAGAGAATACAACCATAATGAAATGAATTGTATGGTTTCTTTTGCAGCCGCTTGTGTTTACCACTCAACCCATCGGAGGCCCAGAATGAGTCAAGTGGTTTGGGCCTTAGAAGGATACGTTGAATGTCTGACCTAAACGATGGTATCCGACCCGGTCAAAGCTCAGTCTACTTGTCCCATAGGAACTCATTTATTAATTTTGTAGTCAGAAAAACATGTAACCGAACAATATTTGAATTAAAAAGGGTTTAAATTGGCGTTTGATGTGATTTTATTTGAATTAAAATGTGAATATGTTGTGCGTTGTTAATCACTGCCTTTTTGGCAAAATAACCATAGTCACCATTTAGTCTATTTAATAAGATGCAAATTTAGCTCCTTTTAAAATACGTTTTGTAAATTCACATGTTGAGTTGAGATAAATCTGATGGAAGGATGATACTTGAGATTGAACATGAACATGAACGGGCAGGGTAATGTTTCAGGTCAAACGGGCAATTTATTCGTACATGTTGAATAGGCATGGTCCAACGAATTGTACGGGTTTAATATGATATGTTTGTCATGAATTATATATTAGGTGAGACTTTGGTTTTGAGTATACCTTAATGTTAAGTTTGACCCGTTTGACAAGATTGACAAATTTGACATGTTTGACCCGTTTAATATAAAAAAATCATGTTGAAAATGCTCTAGATTTTAATGATTTTGTAGAGATTATATAAATACTTGATTTAACCTACTTCTCAACTTGAATCATTACATATTAATAAGGTTAAGGTTAACCCATTTATGGAATTTTAAAATTAACCTTTTTAATGTACCCACCGCCGCAAAGCGCGGGTTGGTTTAAGACCGTGAGAAACTTATATATGGTTTTAGAACCCTTGCAAGATCTTTCTGGTTTTGAAAATTCCTAAAGATTTTGACTATTTTTTCTCTTTCTACATATTCGTAATTTTGGTTAATCTCCAAATTAATACTGTTAAGTATCGTATTTAATTCATATCATCCAATTATCTCGAGACTAAATGAAAAACAACATGTAGATATGAGCCCTTTACTTTAATAACAATCCATTTTCTGATTAGGTAATGGTTTTTATACGCTAATTACTTTTTTTGGAGTAAATTTTCATAACTTCATATTGGATTAACCATGTTAATTATATCTAAAATACTATTCTGAATATGTCATTTCAATCAATTTTATACAGGCATATTATTTTTCAGAAGACCATAAACCTGGACTTGAGGTTGAAAAAGAGAATATACATAAAGCTGGAGGTTATATTCATTTTGGTTGAGTTGGTGGGAGTCTAAATTTGCCTAGAGTTATTGGTAGTTCACTGAGAATCATTTGTTTTTCTTTCTTCTGATTATTTTATCTGTATGGATAATGAAAATGAGTCTTTAATCATCTTTTAGGTGATATGGAACTGAAAAGAGATATAACACCTCCCCCTGTGAAGCAAATTTTAACGGCTAATACAACAATTTAAACTTGGTAAGTTGAAGCTTTTTCATTAGTGTTGTTATTAGTAACATGATTAGTTGCTTGCAGAGGTGGAAAATCGGGCGGGTCAACTGAGTTGCGTAACAAGTCAAAATCAAAACGGGAAATTTTTGTATGGGTTGAAAGATGGTCATCAACTCAGGTAAATTTAATTTGTTATATTGTCTTTGACTTTAAGGTCAAACAAACCAATTCAACTTCGAATCTCAAATGAATAAAAATGGCGGCAATTCAAACAAACTAGCGATATTGTCTTTAGCCTTCGAAGTTACTTGCCTGTTGTTTTGGGTATTCATTGAATAAGAATGACGGGAATTCCATTTTTATTAATTAAATAAATTTTGTTGTGTTGGAGACATACAACATGATTAAATACATTTATTTTTTGTACTAAATATTAATGGGTTTTTACGATATGTGTTTTAATGTTCTTGCAGCTATTTTGTGCTCATCTTTTGTGTTACATGGTTTGATTTTGTGCTCTTCATTACCATATGTAGTTTTTTTTGCATTTGAGTTAACAATCCAGCATTATTGGTGGCAATTGGATCTGCTTCAAAGTCTAATTTGTTGTTACATGGCTCAATTCGAAAACCTCATGTGTCTGATATTGTTTAGCTATTTCAATATTAAACGACTCATTATTATATTTGATTGGATAGAGTTTATGCATAACTAAATGAAAAAATTTATAACCCCAATGATGTTATTTACTTTGTATTGGCAAATAATTAGTTTAGTTTATAATTTGGCTATGGGCAAAATCATTTATTGAGATTCTACAACGTGCATTTTGTAATTAACTGTAATTAGTGAGTAATTATGCAATATTAGCATACTCACTTTATGTTAATCTGATTAATGCCAAATATTTGACAATTAAGTAAAAGTAAAGACTGGTTTGGAAAATTTTGACAAAATATAACTTTGAATCCTTAATTTTCCGATAGTTGAACTTTCACAACTAAATATATAATTTAAATCATTTGTGTAGGGGACATCTAACATGTTTTGTATACAAATTTGACCTGTTTCTTATGATAACCATTTGATGTGTTTTATCCATTTTGTATAATGTCTTTTTGACCCATTTCGTATAATACCCATTTGACATGTTTCATTTAATACATATATTACCCATGGCACCCATTTTTACACATACTAATTTATTTTAATATTAGGTCACAAGATAGGTGACATACATTTAATTTTGACTTAGACGAGTCATTTTTGGCTTCTTTTTTTTCAAGGAATACTCTTTTGACCATTTTTAGTTAATATACATTTGACCCTTAGACCCTGATGCATTAATAGAATCACCAATATAAAAAATATGAATATTGAAAAAATTTGGGAGTTTCGCTGATAATATGTTATGGGGCCCTTTTAAGATTTTAGTGTAGTTAGCCTAATTTTTGCGTTTTTTCGGCATGCTTATTATCCAATACAGTTAAGCATATACATATTGAGGTATTTACATTGCATTTGATTATCTCTTTACTATATATAATGCAGGTCTTAAACTCGCATTTCTTTTATTGCAAGGCCTTAAACCTACATCCGAAACCTGCAATAAAAAATGCACAACCCGAGTTTCGAACCTAGGACCTCAGGCACACAACATAATTGGCTCAAAATTGGGTGCCCGATATTACTTTTACGGAATATCTATCCCTCCCAGGGATTATGTAATGGCACGAGACTTATATGCAGAAGGTTTGAGCCAAATCTAATTGATGCGGAAATAGTCGTTGGCCAGCATGCTGGAACAAGAGTTTTTTTTGCCAAGAATGCCTCTATCTACGTCTGAAGCCGACATGTTTCCTTTCAAGTTGAAAAGAAAATAGTTTCCGGTTAGGCTAAGCTTTGCGATGACAATCAACAAAGCCCAATGACAGACAATTCCAAACGTGGGCGTTTATCTACCGGAATCGGTGTTCTTGCATGAGCAACTTTACGTTTCCCTTTCAAGAGGAATTTCACGTGACAATACAAAAGTATTGGTAACTCCATCAAAAAAATTAATCTCGACGGAGTTTACACGCAAACGTGGTGTATCGAGAGGTTTTACATGATGAGTAACACGCATAAACATACATTTTTCCCCATATTTTATACTCCCTCCGTCCCACAAAAAACTTCCCATTTGACATGGGCACAAGTTTTAAGGGGATAGTTAGTGGTGAGGTCATTGGTAATAATTTTGATTAAAATATAAGATTGGTTTGGAGAGAGAAAGATGGTTAGTGGATAGTTAGTGGTGGGGTCCTTAGTAATAATATTATTTTATTATGTGGAGCCCAACAATTGAATGAAATGGGAAGTTTTTTGTGGGACAAAAAATTAAGGTCAAATGGGAAGTTTTTTGTGGGACGGAGAGAGTACTTAATTAGGTTTATCGTGTTACCTCTAATTTATTCACAGTTTTCATGTTTATGTATTGTATTCGTTTATGTAACTAATGGACTTTTAATCGCTATGAATTTATAGTTCGCAGCCCGCCGCATCGCGCGGGTTTCAACCTAGTGTATCATTGAAATATAAAAACGTCAATTTTGTGAATATATCGATTTGAGTCGTTACAGTTTAAAATTTTAGGTCACCAAAATCTGGTTCTCTTTTGATTCATATATACGCATTGGCCAAACTTTTTTTTTTTGAACAGCAAAAAGGGCAACAGGAACGAGCTTCGGCAAAGCCATCACCCGCACTTAAGCCCCCGAGAACATATATTAATATAAAAGACTAGTACAAAGCTATATACAAATATTATACCGCAACCTACACCTTGTCTAAATACTACCGAATACTAAGGCCACAAACACCAAAACAGTTATATAGCAGGATTCTTGTTCCCGTCATCCTCAATCGGGTTTACAAAGAAGTTGGATCGCTACACCAAACCGGCCACTCGATACTTCCCCATTTGACCTTTGACCTATGTTTGATCCAATAAAACGCTTGAGCTTCAGCTTCCCCGAATATCGAATTCAACCCTCCTTCGTTATTATTAAAAACTACATTGTTTCTGTTTTTCCATATACACCAAAGCGTCGTGACAACCGCTGTCATGTAATGTTCGGATTTGACTTTTGACAGATTTTCTCTAACCTTCCACTCCATTAAATCAGACAACCCCCGTATTGATCCAATATCGATTGACCACCATCTACAAAACTCTAGCCAAATTCCTCTCACCTTATGACAAGACCAAAATAAATAAGTCTCATCCTCTATTTCTCTTTCACAAATGCAACAAACTACGGATTGCAATATAACGCCTCTTTGCAACAAATTGACACACGTGGGTAAACGCTTTTGGATCAATCTCCAAAAGAAGATATTAATCCTTATCGGAATTGTTTTTAACCAAGGATTGTCGACCTCACTAGCTGGGCCAGAAATCGTACTTTGAATTGCATGCATGGCCGAAGATACTGAGAAAGATCCGTCTTGCTCGAACGCCCATGTCCACCGGGTCACCTGCGTGTCTGAATTCTGCACCACCTGAAACCAAGAATCAATCGGAATATTAAATTTATCTAAATTATTACGAATTTTAACGATATTATTCCAAACCCCCGGGAATTTACTTTTAGGAATATAAATATTAGATACATTATGTAAGGATACTATTGCTCTTTTTCATAGCGACCCCTCCTCGTTTTTCATTCTCCACCACCACCTCAAAAGTAGCGCATAATTTTGCGCTTTAATGCTTGGTACATTTAATCCTCCCGTATTAAGTGGATTAAGGATCTTCTTCCAATCAACCCAGTTAATCTTTCTTTCACCATTTTTAGATCCCCAAAAAAACCTTGCTCTAATTGCTTCCAATTTATTAATAATACCTTCCGGAGCTTTAAAAATAGAGAGAAAATATGAACCTAAAGCCCCAAGTACAGATTTTATTAATGTCAACCGACCCCCATAAGATAGGGTTGATGCTTTCCATGAAGAGAGTTTTTTATTAAATTTATTGACAATCACATCCCAATGTTCCACTCTATGCATTTGAGCACCAATTATCAACCCGAGATATTTAAATGGCGACGAACCGACACTACATTTTAGTACATTTGCTACCCGGTTGACCCTTTCTCTCGATACACCAAAATCATGTATATTACTTTTAAGCATATTCACTTTAAGACCAGAAGCGAGATAAAAACAATTAAGAATACGTTGATTAAGGATCAATAAATAATTTGATTTAATTCAAATAGATATATATTAGATGGAATATTTAGTTTATTTAAATTTTAATTTAATTCAATCATTAATAAATACATAATTACCGATTTAATTTGATGACGTGATATCACGATAATAAACAAATAATTTTTTAACAATACTTTTATTACCAAAGTATAGCAAATAACTAAACTAAAAAAAATGAAAATTCAACAAATAAAACTTTATGATTATGTTTTAGTACATATATATAGATATGAAACTTGAATTTAAAATCATTTTTTGTATAATAAAAACATGTTATAAAATCCAACACTAAATTATATCAACAAACACATGTTTAATATTACGTCAAAAGAAAAAAAAAAACTTATTCTTTATCTAACTTTTAATAAATATCGTAAAGATGATAAGTTATAAAATGGTCGATCAATTTCTTAAAGATTTATGCGTTGTTTGATAAACCTTTTTAATTTAATGATTTAGTTAAGAAGACAACCTCTTAATCAGACAAATTCAAAACGTTTGGTAAGACCTATTAATCAGCATCTGGATCAAAAATAGAACATGTTTTGCCTCTAAATCGGACAGATGTAAGGAGGAGTCTGAATCATTCATACATCTGCATCATTCAAATATTAATCATACGATTGCTACCAAACAACACCTTTGAGAAAGCTAAAACATGCATAATCTAAGCAATTCATGTTAAATCCATTGAGATTTGAAGATCAAAGTGTGTAAGTGTGTGTTTTAGAGATAGAGAGATATCTAGAGAGAAGGAGGAGAGAATTTGGAGCTTTCAATAGGTCATCACAATAAAAGTGTGGGAAAGCTTACATCATTAGCCTTAATACAAAGTATTTATACCTCACTTGTAAACTAGTTTAATCAAGCCTAATTACACATTTAAACACAAAACTAGTCCTAGCAACCTTAAAGTTTAAATTAAGAGGATAGCTTCTTAATCAGACAAATTCAGAACGTTTGGTAAGATCTCTTAATCGGACAGATTTAAGGAGAAGTCTGAATCATTTAAATATATGCATCACTAAGATATTAATCATACGATTAACAAACAACACCTTAAAGTTTAGAATTTGCTCTGAATTATTAATGCAACGAACTATTAAATGCACATCAATAATGAAAGAAAAATAGGTCACTTTCATTATTCTTTGAGCGATTTAATTTTTTAGTTTCTATTAAATATTTACATTTAATTTTTTCATTAATTTTATCAATATAAATGTCAAATCAAAATATGTGACTGAAAAGAAAATTATACTCATATCAAACATTTCTTAATAAAATAATAAAATGAAAAATTTAATAGAAAATAATACTAAGTTTCTTAATCTTTTGTTACACAATAACGGACAATTAATGAACCAAACATTTCTTAATCAATGTAAAGTAAAATGATACTTCCTCCGTCCCTAAATAAAATTCTTATTTCTCCTTAAATTTTTATCCCTAAATAAAGTTCTCATTTCACAAGTTGATGGGATCCACTTAATAAAATAATATAATTACAAGTCTCCACTACTTACTATCCACTAACTATCTTTCTCTCTCCAAAACAACTTTATATTTTAATTAAATTTATTACCAATAACCCCACCACTAACTTTCTCCTTAATTCTTGTGCCCAAGCAAAATGAGAACTTTATTTAGGGACGGAGGGAGTATTAACTAGTTATTAATACTTATGTTTTAAATCGATGTTACCCTTACCATTACTAAAAATCAATATAAAAATGTCTCCCTACATTTTAGGATCACTATTCCATCAATGAATGTACAACCATTTTATACATGTTAAAGATAACCTATAGGATTCTCATTAACAAAACTCAAAAAATATTTAATATTAGGGGTGAGCATAAAAACCGAAAAACCGAACCGAACCCGAAAAACCTGAAAAAACCGAACCGTAAAAACCGAACCATTTGAAAAACCGACATCAACGGTTTTGATTTTTGGAAAACCCGAATGTTTGGGGCGGTTTTCGAGGGCATATGAAAAACCAAACCGAAAAACCCGCCCCGCCCCGCCTTTATATATATTTCAAGTTTTATAAAAATATTCTTATATTTTTAAAAGATTTGATATAAATTTGTTTGCAAAAGGAAAACAACCATGCAATGAAACTTTTATGGATGAAGACATTGACAAGATTGTTGCGAAAGATGATTGGATGTTATTCTATTATTAATTTTTTTTCAAATTATGTTAGTTGAATTTAACATTACATTATATTAAACTTACTAGTTGTTTTTTATATATGATGAAATGAGTTAAGGTTTGGAAGTTTGAATCATAATATTAGTTTTTTAAGGCAACAAATTGGTAAAATTAAAGGAAACTAAAAAACCGAAAAAACCCGAAACCGAACCGAAAAACCCGAAACTGAACCGAAAAACCCGAAAAACCGAAACCGAAAAACCCGAAACCGAACGGGGTGTAATTCTAAAAACCCGAACTTTCAGGGCGGGGTTTGGTTTTAGTTAAAAACCGCCCCAAACCGTCCCATGCTCACCCCTATTTAATATCATATGCACCCTAAGTCACATTCTAGAAAAACTTATACTTCCTCCGTATCAAAATAAGTGACACACTTTCTATTTTGGGGTGTATCAAAATAAGTGACACACTTTGAAAACTTTCCTTATTTGGTAAAAATAGTGGGACCCATACCCACTAACTATCCACTTTAATAAAGTGAAATTACCCTCATACCCTTACTTTTACTTTTAAAACTCATTAATATCACTTTATTCAAGAAAAGTGGGACCCATTCTCCACTAACTATGTACTTTAATCTATTTTAACATCTACTTTAATCTTTTACCTCAAAAAACGTGTAAGCCAATTTGTGTCACTTATTTTGATACGCAGGAAGTACCTTATATTCCGGAACATAAATTCTATACCCCAGAACACAACTGCTTTAAAGACTTGTACGTTGCTTTGTACAGATATTACAGTGCACCTATTTATGGACCACTAGTTTCACATGCAAAAATAGTGAAGCCCGATTATCAAACAAACAAGAATTTTTTTCAGAAATAATGCATTTTTGCCAAGAATTTTCACAAATAATGCTGTTTTGTATTGACTTTCAAAAATAATGCATTTGGACTCAAGGAGTCCGGAAATACCATAAAGTTGTACCCCTAGAGTCCGGAAATACCATAAACTTGTACCCCTGGAGTCCGGAAATTGCTTTTACCTCGTACCCCTGTCAGAAACGGACATAAAACCTGAGTTCGGTACTCTTGGAGTCCGGAAATGGTCTCCATGACTCCTAGAGTCCGGAAATAATTGATTTCGAACTCCCAGAGTCCGGAAAACCTTACGGCTTTATATATACACAATATCTTCAAAATCTCCACACACAAATTCCCTACTTTCAAAACCACCTTTAACCAAATATACTTTTAAAACACTTCACAAAAAAACATATTTTATATTCTAAATATTTTGAGTTTTTAGAATGTGGCGCACGCAAGCAGTATCCGTCCTTTTACTTCAAAACCAGATCGAGGATTTGCAAGATACAGTTGACCAAATGGAGGGCCACTCTGAACGTTCACGAATCCGAGACCTTCGACTACAAATGGATGAGATACAAGATATTGTTACCGACATGCATTGTCGGGCTGATTCAGCTGCGTTTGAGGAGAAGAATCAGGAGGCACCTGAAGATGAAGACTATCACTCCGAGCCATCTCTTTCAAGTACACACAGGAGGATGTCATATTCCAGGATCCGACATATGAGGGAAAGACCTCCACCTACAATACATCTCAGGGAGCAGCAAACTCAAAACTCCGCATCAGGGAGTCAACAAACACACACAAATGATGTGGTTACTCAGCATGGGTGGGCCCGAAGTGTAGAAGAATTTTACATCCACGGGGATAGCCGCGGTAATGATACTTTTTGCTATATTGCATTCTTAGGTCGTAAAAAAGTACCAAGAGAGTTTTGGAGTGTCCTAGTAGGTGAGAATGCAAGCTCTTCTTTGTGGCCTATGGTAAGTAATTTAATTTTGTTATTATGAGTTTTATGTAATCAAATCTCAAATTTAACTAATTATATATTTTTTATAGCATATAGAGGCTTGGATTAAAAGATGGATGCGTTACCGGTGGTACGTTGGGTATAAAACCGGAGAATATACGCGATGGACAATAATATCCACCGGATTTGAGCCTCTTTTATCACCACTTCACATATCAGAGGCAGCTAAATATGCGGATGGCAGTTTGACACCTTATCCCGCTTGGGGGGACGTAGATGTTGTATACATTCCTTTTTGTTTAAATGATAACATTTGGTCACTTGCGCAGATGAATCTCGTTACAAACGAGACATGTTTTATCTGTAGTTGTAAGAAGTCCTTAAAAAAAGAGTTGTTTTTGTCAATGGTTAGACGTTGGAACGAAAACTTGTCCGCTTTACGTATGGCGATTTCGTACGAAGGAAGACCCGACCAACCTAAATCGTCTATTTATTTCGCCAAAGGCATACCTCAAGGAAGTGCAGAAGACTCTTCAGTGTTTATTTGTAAGTTTATGAATTATTTGGTAACAGGGAAATCAATCTTGAAAGATGAAGGCATCGATTATAATCAGGTGGCTACGGATTACCGACAGCTTATGGCTCGTGAATTTTATAGCTATCGTATTTTAGAATCACATCCCAAAATATTTCCTTTTAGACCTACGATGTTATTTGAAGAATTGGAATAAAGTTTAAATTGTATTTGTTATTTATGTAGTAATAATTTGTGTTCCAAAAAAATTATTCGTCTAACTTTGGAGCTTAGTAGAGTACGCTCTTTAATTATTCCGATACAACTTTTTAAATACTAGTTGTAATATTCATGAGAATTTAAACATCTGAAAAAGAATCAGACAAAATAGATGAGAAATGAAAGAGTTATGATAATTTCAAAATGGCAAAAAAAAATTATTTGTAATGCCAAAACTTTCAAAATGCTAAATTTATGGATTGATAACTTCAAATCTACAAGGTTCTGGACATAAATGTAAATTGTATTTGTTATTTATCTATGAATAATTTGTCTTCCAAAAAATAATATTCGTCTAACTTTGGAGCTTAATAGAGTACGCTCTTTAATTATTCCGATATAACTTTTTAAATACTAGTTGTAGTATTCCTGAGAATTTAAACATGTGAAAAAGAATCAGACAAAATAGATTAGAAATGAAAGAGTTATGATAAATTCAAAATGGCAAAAGTGATAAAAATGATAAAAATCTAATGATGATTGCAAAGTGATAAAAATGAATATATGACATTATTTACATGTGCAATTCACTTCAAAATAAATACTTGCATAACTAAAAAATAAAAAAAATAATAAAATAATTTAATGATTGTGGCCCATTCTACCTCCCGTACCACAATCCGGCGGTCTTATATTTCTGCGCGACCTACCTCGTTGTTCGTTTTCGTAATCAGGGTCCCGATTAATGTCAAACATATGGACCGGAGTAACATGTCTATCTGGATGTTGGAAAGAAGATCCGCCTGGCCAATAATTTTCAGGGCAATCAGACAAATTACCTGCCTGAGAAAAAAGTGGGGGTGCAGCGGCATAAGGGGTATTAAACCCCCAATTTGGGAGTTCGTTGTTTTGAGGCATTTCATGAATATTAAGAAAATTTTCATTGTATGCCATACTAGAATCCTCATTTTGATAATGCATACTTGAATTCCCCGGTTCAAAGTTGAAAGTTGGAATGTAGGCATCAGTATTATCCTGGTTCGATGTGCCCATCTCCAGCTGTTGTGATGAACTGGCACCACCAGTATTATCCCGGTTCGAAGTGCCCACATGTCCAGTTTCAGTTTGTTGGGAGTTACGTGACCCCCGCCGCCGCATCCATCTAGGAATTCCCCTTCTTTCCTCCTGGGTCAGTTGTCTGTCAAACGGTTGACGGTGATCCTGTGACACAAGAGAATTCCAATCTATTGGACGCTCATCTGCATGTGCTGTCTGCAAGACTGACTGGGACATTTGCAAGATGTTGCCTAATAAAGGCTCATACGCCTCTTGTCCCACCAAAGGTTGCATCATTTGTTGAACGTGGGTTAACCCATCAACCTACATACCAATAAATATTATTATTATGATATTTTACCGATGTGTAAATTTTGATATGATATATTACCGTAAAATTTAAATTCCCTCCCAAATTATGGCCACGCAAGTTGTCTGGACCAAATGCTGGATTTTTAATATGGATTATGGTACGTTGGTAGTACCAAGTCCTATAATCATGTGAAGTACTGGGAGTGTTCGTCACCTCTGCGGTGACGTAATTCATATGGCGGTTGTTCCAATGTGCTAGAAATTGGTCTAGAACCCTCTCCCAATCTTTTCCGGCTTCTCTCCGGCCAATTTTTTGTAACCATATGTGTTGATTTGCGTCTGAAAGGGGGGGAATAGGAATATCTTGAAAGAGATTAAATTGTCTCATTACCCTGTTGGGTAAGTACTGCTCAACTATTCCCCAGAAAATCACATATGTTACACAGAGCCAGTTCTCAGGCTGCTCTACACACACCGGTGCTAGAAGATGCCCATAATTATCATAGGGAGCCCATATGAACTGCAAAATATTGTTTTAGGTTATTTAGTCTAAATCAATTAGCAATTATAGAATTGATTTTAAAAGTAGAATACCTCTTCACTAGTTAATGCTTCCAACGCTGACCTATAGGATGCCAAATTTGACCTGGTTGTACGCGTGAAGCTTAACTTCTGATTCCACCTGCATTTCCATACATTATAATAGTTATCAATAGTTATCAATAATTATCAATAATTTTTTCATTTTAATGTATTGATAACGGATTACATACCTACAACCAAATGTTTTTCCCTGTACGAGACTAGTATCTCTAATACTAAGAGTTGGAGATAATAATGGAAACCTACTCCAAACCCAAAACTGCAGCAAACCTATAGGACCACAAATTTCTGTTGCGTCCTTATTAGTTGCTTTGCCAAGGTTTCGGTAGAGACTGGCGAGAACAGCACTACCCCAACTATATCGCCCGCACATCTCTAGGTCTTCAATGATGTCCAAAAAATACAACTGGACCACAGAGTCACTTGAGTCGGTAAATAAAGTACCACTAAGTAGAATGAGTATGTATATTCTGGCCCTTTGTTCATATTCCACGTCATTTTGTGGTGGGGGAGCCTGTGCTAGAAAGTCTGTAAAACATGTACGTTTTACCTGGCGGGATCTGAAATCATTCAACGTTGGCCTAAAACCGAACATACGTTGAAACTTGTCTAGCAGATCAGAGGAATACTTGTATCCCGGGTCCTTACGGGTAACGGCCGGGCCATTTATACGCAAACCCCATATTGCTTGAACGTCTTGCAAGGTCACGGTGACCTCTCCTATTGGCATGTGAAACGTATTGGTTTCAGGACGCCACCTCTCGACAAAGGCTGTGATAAGAGCGTGATCAATTTCCCGCCATTTACAGGCGAATACTCCGGCAAAACCAGCCTTTTCTAACAAGTCAATCACGCCTTGGACAGGTGGGTTTGCTTTGAAGATTTGAAAAAATCGTTTGTCATTCCGCCTGACATGTAAATCATTTTCTGGGATCTGATTATAAAACAGATGATAAGCTCGGTGTTTGTTAGCTAAATATAACAACTCCTGGTTGATGGGACCGGGAACAAGTTGCATGTTACTCATTTTGTAAAATGTGTTAGAGGTTTTTGATGGTGATTGTTTTTTTGATGGTGATAGTTTTTTTGAAGAAATGTGTTAGAGCTTTTTGATCGTGATAGATTTTTTGAATGTGAAGAAAAATTAATTTTTGATGTTGATATTTATAGTTATAATTTTATTTTGTGATTATAAAGAAAAATTCGATGGAAAATGTTTGTATTGTAAATGCTGAACGTCTGAAATAAATTTGTGGTTGGGGTTAAATGATACACAGATTTCACGGGTCCTTAAATGTTGTGGTTGGGTAGCTTCACAATTAATTCGGTGGTTGGGGTGAAGACAAAGGTCAATGGTGTTCCCCGAGTCCGGAAATTGTCCTTTTGGACTCCTAGAGTCCGGAAATCCTTACAAGTTGGTACACTCGGAGTCCGGAAATCTGACGCGGTGCAGTCTCGGAGTCCGGAAATATGACGCGGCGCAGTCTTGGAGTCCGGAAATCAGCTGTTCGTCCTCCCCGAGTCCGGAAATTCTGAAAAGCAAGGCAGAGTTTTAAATTTTAGTGGTTGGGTTCGAATATAAATGTTGTGCAGTCAAATCGGGTTTAATTTTAGTGGTTAGGGAATCCGAATATTAAGTAGTGATGTGATAAATATTAAAGTAAAAGTACTACTTTATATTAATTTTTTTGTCTTATTTCCAATTTATGTACTGATAAAATAAAAGATTGAATAATGTTTGTAGATGATGACCACCAATTTATCTCTATAAATACAACCTTTATACTCAAACACAATATATCCTCTAACTATTCAAACACAATATATCCTCTAACTATTCAAACACAAATATCCAGTAATATTATCCTCCAAAATGTCTTTGACAAAACCTTTCATTGTTACTATATATTGGGGTGGTAACCTTCAATATACAAACGGCAACATAATAGGTGACAGGGAAAGCAAGCAATGTTCTATTGTTTTTGTAAGAAGACAAAATTACGAAGCGTTTCAAAATTTGGTTTACAACCATGTTCAAGTCCCGCAAGAACAATACAAGTTACATTACCTTTTATGTTATGAATACCTGGGAATATTCTATATGTCTAGAATCACAAGTGATGAAAGCTTAGAGACATTATATTTCATTGCCGGTTCAAGTGAACATTTTATGGGTCATATAATTGTGGAATTGCACAATTATATGCAATATATGGGGCCACAACCTCCACAAATCGGGTTTGTGGAATTGCACCAACATTGCTCAGGTGCAGAAGTACTTACTGTACCGGAACCTCCAACTCGTTATCAGTCCGCAGTTATGACTGGTCCATCGGCATCTGCCCGCTCGTTAGATGATCCATTACCTGACCTGAATCTCGCCGTTGATAACAATGAAGATGACGGCTTAGACAGATCGGAAGACGAACCACAATCTGATGATACGAGAGATGAATTTTATGACAACGGTGAGGCGGATCGTTTTGATGATAAACCAAATCAGCATGTTGATCAACAGCCTCAACATGTTGATCAACGTCCTTAACATGTTGATCAACGTCCTCAACAACCTTTGTATGACTTTTCCCAATTTGAAACAAATGCATACAATGAGGCTGATAATGGCCCCATGCTTGATGAACACGATGAAATATTTTTTTGGAGATCAGACAGGCCTGATCACCTTCACATTAATATGTATTTCTCTAACAAGCAAGAGATGATTGATGCAGTTAGGTCTTGGAATATAGGCCAAAATAAGGAGATTTGGGTTATCGAAAGCACATCTAAAAAGTGGGTTGCTAGGTGCTCTACTCTTAGACCGCAAAAAATTGAGAACAACCCAGATGACAACCCAGATGACAACCTCCCATCCACGAGCAACCAATCTACCAGAAACCCATCTACCCGTAGCAACGCATCTGATATCATCCCATTTACCAGCAACTCAGATAATGAAGAAGAGGAAATACCATGTAGTTCAGATGATGAAGAGGCGGAAAAACCATGTACTTGGTATGTTCGTTCAATTAAGAAGCGGAAGGAAGGGTTGTGGCAACTAAGAAGATGGGTATCCATGCACAATTGTGAAAAAGGTACGGTTGTTGGAAACAAAAACAAATGTTTGACGTCCGCGTTCATAGCCACCCAAATCCTCCACCACGTACGTGTCAATATCGCATACCCCGTAAAACACATTATGGCTCATGTCAGTGAACATATTCACGTTACCATATCTTACATCAAGGCTTGGCGTGCTAGGCATATTGCTATAGAGAGGATATTTGGGAGTTGGGAAAGCAACTTTGAAGAGTTGCCAAAGTACATTAATGCTTTAATTCAGTCAAACCCTTCCACAATCGTTCAGTGGTCACTTAGGGGGAGGGAGAGTCCTAATGACACCCGACAAGTTTTCAAGTCTATTTTTTGGGCTTTTGGACCTGCTATCGCAGCCTTTCGATATTGCATGCCTGTTATTTGTGTGGACAGGACATTTTTGAAAGGCTCCTACAGAGCGAAGCTCTTGACTGCCGTCACAAAAGACGCAAATAATCAAATTTTACCTCTCGCGTATGCTATTGTTGACGAGGAGTCTAACGAAAATTGGGTATGGTTCTTCAATCACCTACGGCGATACGTTGCAAATCACAGTGATAGACGGTTATGTGTCATTTCTGACAGGCACCATGGGCTTCTATATGCAATGAACAATCTACAAGAGTGGCAAGAGCCACGTGCGTATCATAGATATTGTCTGAGGCACGTCAGAAGCAACCTCAACAAATGTTTCAAGAACCACCGAATGAAGCAACTATGTTGGGTGATGGGTGCCACGACTGAACAACGTAAGTTTGACGTAGCCAAAGACGAACTCATATCTATCAACCCGGCCGGGTGGGCGTATCTGGAGGAAATCGGGGTTGATAAGTGGAGTCTTTTGGGAGACGAAGACCATAGACGTTGGGGGAACACGACGTCAAATATTGCCGAGAGTTACAACAACGTATTGCGTGGAGCTAGACTTCTTCCAATTAAGGCGATGATTGACTTCACCTTCACAAAAACTGTCATCCTTTTCAGGGACCGCGCGGAAAATGCGTCTAATTGTAAGACGACACTAACCCCGCGTATGTGGGGTCTTTTCACCACGCGAGACAGATATGCCCGGCAGCACGATATTCTGAACTTTGACTACGAGGAGGGCGTGTACAGGGTGAGGACAAGGGTTCAATTCGGCCATGGTGGGAACGATCAGACGGTGACTTACAACAACGGAAACGGTGATTGTACATGTGGGAAGTGGCAAATGATGCGCTTTCCGTGTTCACATGCTATTGCAGTTTGTCGTCATAGGGGGGGGTGACCCGAAAGAACTTGTGAGTCGGGTCTATAAAATAGATATGTACAAACGTCAATATAGGGGAGCTTTTACACCGCTACCCCATGTCTCTTACTGGCACGACCCAAATTGGGGATTGAAAGCCGCAACTGGAAGAATTTCAACAAGAAGAGGGAGGCGACAACAGAATAGGATCACTACCGAGATGGACCAGGCTAATCCAAGGCAAGGATACAGAAAACGTTGTGGAATTTGCACCGAGATAGGGCATACCAGAACCAGATGCCCAACTATTAGTAGAGATTGATTGTAGAAGCATTATGTTCTTTTTAGTTTTTTAGTTTTTAGTTTTTTATTTTTGGTACTTAAATTAATGTATTATTAAATTTCGATAAGTTTTTTAATGCACTTTTTAATATGATAAGACCGGTCTTATTTCACATGATATATCAAACTATATTACATATCATTCATTCTCACGTTTAACAGTAAAAATGACATTTCTACCATTAGTCTGATAGTCTTCATTTATGATAAAAGTACAAAGTTCATCAGGTAGAATTCCGTTTTCATGCATGAAATGCTTGAAATCACCACTCATTTTAACTTCCCCAAATCGAGTAGCATGGAGGTCCATGACTTCAACATAATCACCTCTTCGTATCACGCAATGTCTTTTCTGAAGGAGGTGGTTATGCTGCCTCACAAACCGAGGCGGTAAAAGCTGAAAATACCAAAAAATTATGATTTTAGTTAATTGAACAAATATTATCTTGTAATTTTAAACGTACCATTTTTTGCTTTCTCGTGTGAAAATTCTTAAACCTCCCTTTTAACTGCCAGAGATGAATAACCGGTGGTCCTATTTCACGCAACATTTGAGTATGTCACTCATATTGAGCTTGCTCTGCATCAAGCCAAAGAAGTTGCTCCTCGTCTGCAAGTTCTTCCGCATGCACCTCATTGTAATCCATAGCTATCAAACATTCTAACTCAGCCTCATCTAAAGGAGGCGAATCATACACGGGGTGATATGGAGGTGACTCGTTATTCGACGAACTCATTGTTATTTTGTTGGGAGAAATACAGTTGTGAATAGCTTAAGTTGAGAGATAGAAGTGTTGAGAGATAGAAGTTTTGTGATATAAATTGTACATATATAGCCGGTTGAGGGGTTAACCTTCATGGTACCATTTCCGGACTCGGGGAGTATGAAAACCCAAATCCGGACTCTAGGAGTCATGGTGACCATTTCCGGACTCACGGAGTACCAAACTCTGGTTTTCCGGACTCCAAGATTCCAAACCGTACTTCTGCACCCAAACTGTACTTTCCCATTTGCTGGTACGATGTAAAAAGAGATTTCCGGACTCCGGGACAACTAATTCAGCTCAATTCCGGACTCCGTGAGTCCGACTACATCATTTGTGAAAGTCAACAAAAAACAGCATCATTTGTGAAAATTTGAAGGAAAACAGCATTATTTCTGAAAAAAATTCAACAAACAATGGCAGGACTTCATCTGGTTTCTCCCTACAGAGCAAATCTCAGCCGTGCCATCTCACCGTCACCGTCCGCCCACCGCAGATCCACCGTCATCGCCGGTGTGCCCCAAAGCCTATCATACTGGGATTCAATACATTCCGATATCGACAACCACCTGAAAAAAGCCATCCCAATCCGTGAACCCCTTTCCGTTTTCGAGCCAATGCCTCACTTGACTTTTGCACCACCCAAAACCACCGCGTCGGCGTTGTGTGTTGCCGCCTGTGAGGTAGTCGGCGGCAAGCGTGAAGATGCTATAGTGGCCGCGTCAGCAATTCATTTAATGCATGCCGCTATGTACACCCATGATCATATGTTGTTAACGGATCAGGTTCGGCCCGAACCCGAAAACCCACACAAGTTTGGCCCGAATGTTGAGCTTCTCACCGGCGACGGGATTCTGCCGTTCGGTTTTGAGTTACTCGCCGGCTCTCTAGACCCGGTCAGTAACAACTCCGATAAGATAATGAGGGTGGTTATGGAGATCACCCGAGCTGTGGGAGCTGAAGCGATGGTTGACCAGTCTGGTGGTCAAACTTCACGACAGCTCCACGGATGTGGTGCCACGTGTGGAGCCATTTTAGGAGGTGGTAGTGAAGATGAAATTGAAAGATTGAAAAAGTTTGGAGTTTATTTGGGGAAAATACAAGGACTGTTAAGTGGAAATGAAGGGGGTAAAATGGAATTAGCTGATAAATGGAGGGCTTTGGCTCTAAAGGAACTCGAATATTTTGATAGCAAAATGGTTAAGCAAATTTCGAGCATTGTGAATCTAGAGTTTTCTTATTTTGTTGAACCATCGATTATGTCTTGTTAACCTTCTCAATTTTATTAATGAAATAAATTATTATTATGATACATGATTTAACACCAAAGGGCCAATGTCCTAGCGGTAAGGTGTTTGCCCTCCAACTTAGTGGTTGAGGGTTCGAATCCCATAATGGACATAGGTGGTTATTTAGGAGTAGATTAGATTTGCCGTTCAAAAAAAAAAAATAAAAAATGATACATGATTTAACATTGAATTGATTAGAATCAAATATTTGAGCAACTAGTCTTTTTAATTATATTTATAATCAAGAATTGAATTATTGATCAGCTTCGTATTAATTTGTTTTGTTGGGTTGATCTTAAAAATATCAATCTCAATAATCGGTTCTATCATCTATGTGGTATTACTTCATTAGAGCACGACTAGCAGTTACCCGCGTAATGCGGCGGCGGGTAACAATAGTGATGGTGGACTACGGTGGTGCTTAGTGATAATATTAATTTTAGATATTTTTTGTTTTTCCACCGGGAATCTTACGCCTCGGTTCGCCTCGAGGAGTCGAATATTAAAATCTTGATTAAGCAGATGAGTTTTTGTGCTCCTAGAGCTAACAAACAAGTAGATGCAACTTCATATGTGAAGCATTATTAATGACAATAAATTGCAAATAATTATGTTGTATTATTATATCATGGCAAACTGTACCTATAAGTAAATCCATAGACTATATAGCATACATGCAATTCAGTACATCCCCAGAGCTTGAATACCCAAGATTGCTTAAGTTGACAATTGAATCATTATCCAGCCTCACACGAATTTGATGAACATCAACTTTCATCACTTCGCCTTTTGCTCCAAAATCAATCCTTTCCACAACTCCTCATTCTATCAAAAATTATAATTCAAGTCGCAAACATTGTTACAAATACATGATTTTTGGCAAGAAATTAAAAATAAAAATTAAAAAATTTACCTTGGTTGCAAGAAAATTTCTAGATGCAACACTGACATTATCATGCCAACACCTATTTTCTCCAAGTGGGCGAATGCTGCATAAAGATGGTCATGGTGACATTTTTGCTTCGATCATTAGACAGATTCTACCACTACATCTGTTGTTGTTTTAAAAGAATCAGAATCGGTAATTCTGTATCTTCCAACATATATGTGATCACGGCCCTGCAAGAATTTAACACGAATACCTATCATTGAAGGCCAGATTTCATCAAATCTATCTCGAATAAGATTATTATCTATCCAAATTTCCCCTTTCAAATAGTTTCACTCACCTTTCTGAGCTAAAAGCATGTCAATATGTACATGTGTCCTTGGAACAACAAACAGTTTGCTTTCTTCATCTTTTAATTGTTCATCTTTATTCCTAAAACGTAAAAATCCAGTTATCCCCTTACCATAAAAACATTTAGCGTCACAGCAAGCCGCCTCCTTCCTGCAAAAAAGAACCTAGCTGCGCTGCACAACGACCTCCTTCCTGCTCGTTTCTTCATGTCAAGCAGCTCGTCTCCTAATAGAAATCCCTTGAGATTTGTTAATGGTAACCATATTCTCCTTTATCTTTTTCCTTGCGATTTGGTACGCGACTCGACTTCAATCTGGAACGTGAACCCTGTGTCGGTCGGAACGTGTTTGTACCATGATTCGGTACACGTGATCTGGATCGCGGATCGTGGCACTTGTAGCGATATATGTGACTCTGATTGCACCGAAGAACTGTTTCTCAAGCAGCATCATGAACTTCAGGTTTCTCAATTCTTTTCTTATGGATAACTTCCAATGAGGCCCCCACAATGTCCTGTAAAATGTCAATAAGCAAGAGAACAATTAGTAACACTATTAATGTTAAATTTAACAAAAAGACAACATGTTACAAGAAACATGTGAATTAATGAAATTTACTGATCTTTTTGTGTTGCTTTCGGTACATTGCAGTCCATGTGAGCTTTGGGGCTTCAGATTATTATGGAAATACATGTTGCATTAGAATTTGCAAATAAGAACTCCTAAATTGACAACACACAATACAAATATATTAATTAAATTGAAAAAATGCAGCAAAGAACATCACCATAATCTAATCATATACATGTGAGTCGGATATAATGAACCTCATACCCCTTACTGGATAAATCTTCACTCCACTGAATCGGTAGAGCTCAGTCCTATAATTAGCGATACAAAATGTCAATTTCTACAACCTTGAAAACATTAATGCGAATTATAATCACATGAACTATGTTAAAAAAACTTCCTGGTGTAAATTTTGGGGGAAAATACCATTAAGCAGATAATGAATTTCTTCAAGTTTAAAATCAATTAAACAAACAAATAAGAGTGACAAATATAACGACAAACAATTAAGATGAATCAACTGAAAAAATAAAAAGAACCATACTTGAGAACCACGACAGCCGCTGCAATATTTTTTGTCTTCGATAAAACACTACAAAACCTAATTCGTTTCGTTCTTATAAATCATCATCGATAGAATATTACGATATGATAGAAGAATATACCCGAGAAAAGCCCTAGATGCAAAGGGGGTGCCGGCGACAACATACACAGCGGCGGAGGAAGCAGCAAGTGTGGCGGAGTATAATCCCGTGGAATGTGTGGTTTGATCATTGACGCTTGGATTTTTCTTCAATAGATACATAAGCAAAGCTATTCCGCCATTGTTATAGGATGTAGAAGAATTGATAATGATGTTAATTAGAACCTGTAGATATAAATGATGCTCAAACCTGATGCTATTGTAAAACGAATAAATTGAAAGCTTATTTGAGTTCGTTGAAGCTTTTACAAAATGATCGATAGTAGTACTTTTCTGAAGGGGAGATCACTGCCCAAGAAAAAATTTGATAACATGTACCAGGAATGTGCATGCATTGGCTCATAAGACGGTGGCTTTACATTGGCCCTTGAGGCGGTGGGTTTTAGCCCACGGGCAAATTTTATTGATAATGATTTAAGCTTGAGAAAAAGAATGTCCAGCTAGCTAGCTCGGTTGGTTGAGGTATATGTAATCAACTCATTGGTCACGCGTTCGAATCTCGCCAGAGGTAAATTTTTTAAAACCCGAATCATTCAAAAAATAGCAAGTGTGTTGGCTAAATTTTCAGCCTTGCTAATTATGGTATGGGTAAATACTTTATAATATAGTAAAGATAGAGCACAGTGCGTGGGACGTGTTAAAGTTTAAGTTATAAGGTTTCTTTGGAACTACAAACCCCCCCCCCCCCCCCCCCCCCCCCAAAATAATTTTCAAAAATTAAAAAGAAAAAAAAAACGTTTAATGCAGCATTAATTTTATGGCTCCCAACCTTTGACGCCACCCCCTATCCCTTGCTCGTCTGCTTTATTGGACCCATTTTCATTGTCACAATCGCAACTCAGGACGGCGTTGATCATAAATAATAAAGATCACTGAATAAATTAGGGTGTATGTGAAGTTGGAAGAACTGAAGGGTCATTGTCATTAAAGTTAATAAAAAAAATCCATGAATAACTTTAGCATTTACACGGCACTTAATCCACACCATATTGTCTACGATTAGACTTGAAATTATAACCTATTGGTCATGGGCAACACCTTAATTTTTCACATTTACCACAAGGCTACAAGCCTTGGGTAACTTTATCATTCATTATATACAGTTTCGAGTTTCAACCAGTTTTCGGTTCAATTTGCTCACGGCTATTAATTACCCATTATAATGTTTTGCATTATGTGTAATATTCCATAACACATTTAAGTATTTTCAATCGAGTATTAGAAACAAAACATACCTTTTAAAAAGGAAAATGTAATGTCACCGAATGATTCTTCACATTAAGTTATGTCTCATGAATTTTTTTTTTTTTTTTTTTTTTTTTTTTGGAACCGGCAAATAGATTAAAAAACACTAGCAAGGAGCTAGAGAAAAAGAACAAACGAAAAAAAAGAGCAACAAGAACAAGCCAAAGTTAAAAACAAAGAAGAGGGTGCAAAACCCACTCAATCCACCCCAAATTGGAATAATGAGCCCTATACTTCCTCCACTGATAGACCATAGTCTTTAGAGTGTCCAAGATCGCCTCTGTACTTTGCCTTTCACCTCTAAAAATCCGACCATTTCTCGCTTTCCAGATACACCAAAAAGACCCATAGATGATTGCCAAAAGGATCTCTCTTTTCTTCGGACAATGACCCCAACTTCTAACAAAATCAAGCACATCGGTGATCATCGCGAAATGAGACGTGACGATGTCAATCCCGCACCACTTAAAAACCAAAACCAGGAAGTTATAAGCCAATGGGCACGCAACCAGCAGGTGATCCACCGTCTCCTCATCCCCGTGGCAAAAGGAACACGAAGAAGGGCCAATGGGAATGTTGCGTTTAACAAGCTCCGCCGCAACCGGGATCCGGCCCTGCAAAGCTTTCCAATTGAAGAAAAGCACATTTTTAGGGACAAAATTAATCCAACTAAGAGGAACGTGACAAACAGGATGGAAGGCGCGATCAATTCTGTTTCGAACTTTAGCAACGCTATAGACACCGTCCACCACAAAATCAGAATTCCAACTATCACCATTATCATTAGAGTATAAGATATCAGTCACCTCTATATTAAGTTTCCCAAACGCCTTCTTAGATCTGGCTATGGACGCCCAAGCACCACTAACCGAGGAGTTCGCCAAGTGATAGAGCGGTTTGTTATCAAGATGATGGATGCCACGAATAACCCGAGCCCAAAGAGAAAGGGGGTCGGTTTTAAGCTTCCACCACCATTTGGAAAGCAAAGCCAGATTAAGACTCCTAAGGGAACCCAAGCCCGCTCCCCCAACCTCTTTCGGGGATTTAAGAGAATCCCAAGAAAGCCAATGGATCGGACGTTTACTAGGCGTGTCATTCCAGATAAATTGTCTTTGAATTTTCTCCAAATCATCGATGACACCGATGGGGGCAACAAACATAGAGAGGAAGTATGAGGGCAGGTTGCCTAGAACCGCTTTAGCAAGCGTCATACGGCCACCAAAACTCAGCGCATTCGCCTTCCAAGTAGACAACTTGTCACGAAATTTATCAACAACCGGCTTCCAAGCAGATTTCCGGCTCATTTTATCTCCAACCGGGACCCCTAGATAGGAGAAAGGAAGAGAAGCCGACTCACAGTCAAGGGTCGAAGCCCAGTTTATAACCTCCGCAGAATCCACGCCAATACCAAAAACACGAGATTTATTGAAATTAACCTTTAAACCGGAAACAACGTGAAAGCATTTAAGAATTCTCGCCAGGTTCTCGATATTCTTTTTAGACCACTCTCCCACGAATAAGGCGTCATCTGCATAAAACAAATGAGAAACAATAATGTTAGAGTTAGGGATCGTGACCCCATCAAAAATCCCTTTTTCAACCGCCGCTTTCATCATGACATTCAAACCCTCCATGGCGATGATAAAGAGGAAAGGAGATAGCGGATCTCCTTGCCTAACACCTCTAGCCATAGGGAATTCTTTAGTAGGGGAACCATTGACAAGCACCGAAGCTCTAGCGGAATGAAGACAAGCCATGATCCAAGTTCTCCATTTCGAACCAAAGTTCATTTGCTCCATCACCGAGTCGAGATAATTCCAGTCTCATGAATTAATAACTCTGGATTAAAGGGTGGGATGTTGTGAATGAAGTTAGACCGGTGCTAACAGAAGGACGAGAAACTCGCTGTCATCTCATCATTGTTGGCACGCCCTAAATCCCAAACTCGTCGGTAGCAACCTCCTCTCCGTGGGGAAGAGTTCCTAAAACTCGTCGTGAGGTTTGTGGGGGGTTAATATATATATATTTTTTAATTAGTGATAGGTTGATGTTCGCATGAACTTGTAAGTAACTCGTCGGTAGGGAAGAGAGGGAAGAGGGTGATGTGACGCTACTGACGAGTTAGGAGGCGCGTTCGAGTGACCTTATAAAACTACTCTTTTGGTCATTTGATAGTTTCGAAAATCAAATCTTTTCAATAAAAAAAATGTTTAGAGGTCGTTTGATAGTTGCTAACTGAGTTAATGCTGAGTTAGTTAATGATTGAGTTAATTGCTTACTAAATCAGAACTTCTAACTGAAACTATGCATTTGATTATATAGCTAATTGAACATTTGAATGAGTCCAATACTTTTTTCAATCGGACCGTGTTAGTAGTTTTGGTTAGGCCCGGTCAGTATATCAGACCAAGTTAGACAAAATATAAAGAAATCAAAGACTAAGTCCTAAGTCAGAGTCAGAATCCAAAATTAATATTAAATCATACAGAGCCTTAGGCTAGATGATGTAGTGGACCTGATTATTTTAAATTCTATCAAATGGATTCCAATGGAGCGAATGTGGCCCGTCTCAGTTGGCCTCTTTTGGTTATGTACTTGGTATTTTGAAATGTGTTTTTTTATAAATCAAATATATTTAGAGGAAAGGTATTTGTGCTTACTAATTGTGCCTATTTATTTGATGATGATAACTGACAAGTATCAAAATCAAAAGATGATATGAGAAAACAGAATTTATGGGTTATACATGTCAAATTTAGAGATGAGTGGACACATAAGTAGGTACAAATTAATGGTAGGCACAAATATCATTTCTCAAAATGTATAAAAACACCACAAAAAGCATGACTAACAAGAAATACGGGAAGAAAAACACACAACCAGAAAAAAATACAAACAAATTAACCCGGATCAAAACAAAAAGAAATTTTGAAACAAAACATTCGCTAAAGAGACACCATGTGTCATGTGTTTTAATCAAGTTATTGAGTAAATTACATCAATCCTCTTCGTTATTCAGTTTTGCAGGTTTTATCCTTAAATTTTATTTTTTCTTCACTTTTTTTGTTTTTTTTGTCTTGGCTTTATAATGACTCACCACTAGCTATCTTTTAAAAATGTGTACAATATTGAAACGAAAACTTTATAATGGGATAGATGGAGTATACTAGATTAGATTAGATTATATTGTATTGTATATTATATTTGATTTTTAAAACAAGTAAAAATAAACACACATGATGACATGAACAACGAAAAATTAGAAAACAACTCACATTATGCACTCAACACACCTTACATGTTTTTCTTCTTTTTTCAAAACAAAATACTATAAATTATTCCACCAACATATATCCAAATTTGGATTGTCCTCTACTGTGAATGCTGTTGGTCTAGAAAAACGATTGCTTTTCCCAGAACAAAAATTTTAAATTCCAGATCGACACTTCTTTAACCACTTGTACGTTGCTTAGGACAGAAAACAAAAGCCTTCTATTTATATCTCATGTCAGTGGACAACTTATGCATGTTCTTGCTCTCAAGTCTCATGTCATCAACAATGGCTGGAATTCAACTTTCTCTGTACAGATCAAATCTCAGCCGTCCATCCGTCTCACCGGCACCATCTGCTTACCGTAGATTCACCATCATCTCCGGTATGGCCCAAAACCAATCATATTGGGATTCAATACATTCAGATATCGACTCCCACCTGAAAAAAGCCATTCCAATTCGTGAGCCCGTTTCCGTTTTCGAGCCAATGCACCACTTGACATTTGCACCACCCAAATCCACCGCGTCGGCGTTGTGTATAGCCGCCTGTGAGCTAGTAGGCGGCCACCGGGAAGATGCAGTTGTGGCGGCGTCAGCCATTCACCTAATGCATGCTTCTATATACAATCATGAGCATCTCTTGCTAAGGGAACGGGCCATGCCCGAATCCAGAATCCCACACAAGTTTGGCCCGAATATCGAGCTTCTAACTGGCGATGGGTTTCTGCCTTTCGGGTTTGAGTTGCTGGCTGGATCTGCGAACCCAGCTAGTAACAACTCTGATAAAATACTAAGGGTGATCATAGAGATCACCCGAGCCGTAGGTGCTGAAGGGATGGTTGACCATTTTACTGGTCAACCATCCCGACAACTCTACGGATGTGGGGCCGCATGTGGAGCCATTTTAGGAGGTGGGAGTGTTGAGGAGATTGAAAGATTGAAAAGTTATGGGGTTTATGTGGGGAAAATACAAGGACTGTTAAATGAAGAAAGTGGAAGTGAAGGGGTTAAAGTGGAATTAGCAGAGAAATGGAGGGCTTTGGCTCTAAAGGAGTTAGAATATTTTAGTAGCAAAAAGATTGAGCAAATTGCCAGCATTGTGAGTCTACAGTTTTCTTATTTTAGTAAGCCATCAGTTGTATCTTGTTAAGATTTCCATACTATCCTTGAAATAAGTTAGTATTGTACGTTGTTTTAGCATGTGCTAATAGGTAACAAGTGAAAGCACACAAAATGGACATGTACCATATCTCCATATCCAACTCGGTGGTATTTTAGCCAAAATTTATTTTAGTACTCTTAATTTGATCGATCGAGTTATATACTATTTTGAACTATTGAAGTTGTAATATACTATCATGAAATTAGAAAATAAACAATTTAGTACCCGGCCAACTCAGTGAGTCTTGAATTCTCAAGTCGTTTGCTTTTAATTTTAATACTTCCTCTGATTCAAAATAAGTGATGTACTTTGGGTTTTACGGTTTTTGAGACAAAAGATTATAATGAGTGTTAAATTAGATTAATTGGATGATTAGTGGAGCATGGACCCCATAATTTTTTAATAAAGTAAGGTTAATAATGTTTAAAAGTAAAAAGTGAGTGTAAATAAGTCATTTCACTTTATTAAAGTACATAGTTAGTGGGTGTGGAGTCCACTACTTTTTACCAACCAAGGTAAAATTTCTATATGCGTCACTTATTTTGAATCACCCAAATATGAAAAGTGTATCACTTATTTTGAATCGGGTATATTGAAATTAACTTGTAAGTAAATCATGTTAGAAGACATGAATCATTAATGATTCACCGTACTAAATTGATCATTTTTGAGAATTCGGGTACCATATATGTTACACATTTAGTAATAACACGAATGTTGCATGTTCGAATCTTGAGGCTGTCAATTTTTTCAAAACACAAATATTTCCTAAAATTGGGAAGATCCAAATGCCCTAAAAATTGTTTAAAAGACATTCCTGTGAATGTACCTGATTTGCATAACAATTCATTTAAAAGCTAAAAGCCAAAGAAATAAAACAAACACAAATGGGTACAAAAACAAGACCATATATCTGGCAATGCACAAAACACAGGAAGAGAAACCAATGATATGTATCCACTACATCACAGACTGTAAAACAGTAGAACTGTAGAAGCCACTACAAACCAACACCAACCGCCTGCCCTATACACAAGTCGGTCACAACTCACAAGCGAGAATCCAAATTCTGATATCTATTCAAAGATTCCTTGTTATCGATTCCGATATGGAACATTCTGGTACCTATGGCTCGGACCATAGGTACACCAACAATTAGCAAGTTTTATTTAATCACTATCATAAATTCATACTAAATTAATTCGTTATCTTCACAACCTTGAAGTAACTTTTGAAAGAAATAAAAAGTTTAGGTGCGGCAGACTAACCTAAATCCGTAAGCACAAGGGGTCGACAAACGTTAAACTAATGTTAAATGTATTTTAACTCTTTAACGTGGGTGTGACACTCCCCCCAAATTAACCCTTATATCATATAACAATTTTTAAATTTCCACAAAAAATACTTCAAATCAGTCACAATTTACAAAAAAAAGAAGAAAAAAAAATTCCTTTAACGTTTTAAAGTGTTGGCGGGAGGGCCTTTAACATGGCTTTGGCATGATGTCAGGTATGATGTAACTATGTTAAAATGATGTTAAAGAGCTTTTAACATGGCTTTGACGTATCACACCGAGAACACCAAGAGTCTAAGGTGCTAGTTTCATTTTTATACTTCCTCCGATTCAAAATAAGTGATACACTTTCTTTTTTGGGGTGATTCAAAATAAGTGATACACTTTGAAAATTTTCCTTATTTGGCAAAAAAAAAAAAAATGGGACCCACACCCACTAACTATCTACTTTAAAAATGTGAAATGACCCTTTACCCTTACTTTTTACTTTTAAACATCATTAACCTTACTTTATTCAAAAGGCGTGGGACTCATTCCCAACTAACCATCCAATTAATCTAATTTAACTATCATTATAATCTTTTGCCTCAAAAACCGTGAAACCCCAAGTGTATCACTTATTTTGAATCGGAGGAAGTATGAGAGATGATAATATTTCTTAGTAAATCTTTCTATTTATTTTCTTACTCATTTGATAAATACAAATATACAATTGTCTAAATCAAAGAATAAAATTAGGAAAGAAAATTAACAGATTTCACTAAGGTGCTGTTTGGTAGCATCTGAATGATGCAGATGTCTGAATGATTCAGACTTACCCTTCCATCTGTCCGATTAAGAGGCAGAACATGTTCAATTTCTGATTCAGAGGCTGATTAAGAGGTCTTACCAAACACTCTGAATCTGTCTGATTAAGAGTCTGTCCTCTTATCTGAATCATTAAGAGACTTACCAAACAACACCTAAATAAATTAACAATAGAAGATTTCTTTTTATATGTGAGCTGTAATTGAATTGGGCAGTTCTTGCAAATGTTGGAGTAATTTTAATACTAACATTTGCTTTGGCAAATGTCTGCTCATCAACAGTTGATGAGCAGTGATGAATCAATTCATTGATTGTGATGAATCAGTTCGATGCCTTCATTTTACACGCCACCAATAATTTCTTCATTTTACACGCCACCAATAATTTCTTCTTTCTTCTTCACTACTCTTCTTCATCTTCATTTTGTAGGGCGCCAATAATTATCTTTCTTCTTATCCACCATATCCATCGTTGTTAAGGTTTATCAATTAAATTGACTATGGAGGAAACAGATCCGTAATCCTCATTTTGCACCTCTGAACGGATATTCATTTTGAAGGTGTGAGGGAAGGAGATTTGGCCTGGAACAAGATCTTCATTTTGCACCTCTGAATGGTGGCCGACGGATTCCAAATCCTCAATCGAACCGAGATCCTCAATTTCATCAAGATTCGCAACTCTTGCTGCACGTATGGAACAATATATTCAATCAACCATACGTTAAGTTTTTATTTTTTTGTTTATAAATTATTTGACCAGTATTAGTGAATATTATTTGGCAGATCAGAGTGTTGTAAGCTACTTTGGACAAGATTGACAAAACAGACCCTAAATATGCTGATATGATGGTAATATTTAATCAGTATTACTTTTTGTTTACTTAATCCGGTTCATAGGAATGTACAGAAGGAACAAATTACATATTTCATTTCCTACTTATGTTGGTTCTTCTATTAGTTCCATCAGTAATCATTAGAAAAAGATTTTTTATCTTAGCCTGCTAGGACTGCTACATATGAGGAATTTTTTTCAAAAATAGGCTACATTTTATCTGTTTTTTCACAAATAGGCTTGTTTTTCTTGGGTTTTCAAAAATAGGCTTTATGGAGTCCTGGAGGCCGACTTTCAAATTAAAAGAGTACTCCTGGAGGCCGGCTTTAGGTTCTGCCTGACACACCCCTTAAAAAGTGCCTCCTTGAGGCCGGCTTCCACTTAAAAGTGCCTCCCCGAGGCCGGCTTCATTCCAACCGAAATACAATCCCTCGCCTATATAATCCACACTTCACAACCGTTCTAAACCACTCTTCTTCTCCCCAACACTTCACAAAAAAAAAACTATAAAAATCAAGATTCACTTGAAAAAAAATACAAAAATAAAAAGAGGAAAATATCATTTTTCTAATACCATGTGGAAAAGACAACAAACTTTAATCTATGAACTTCATCTACAGATTCAGATGTTAGAAGAATCAGTTGACCAAATGGGTCAACAAGGTCGAGCCCATGAACTTCGACTTATCATTGAGGAGATGCAACGTACAATGCATGAAATGGATAACCTGGCTTATGAAGGGGCGAAGGAGGAGGCGGTTCAGGAAGCAAGCACACATAGGATGCGACGTACGAGGGAAATGCCTCCACCGACATTACAGGATGTGGAGCAGGAAACTCAGAACTCCTCAATAGGTAATCAACAATCACACACAATTGACTTGGTTGAGGAGTATGGTTGGGCCAGGAGTGTAGAGGAATTTTACTTGAACGGGGATAGGCGCGGGAATGAAACCTTTTGCTATATTGTATTCTTAGGTCGTACCCAGGTACCTAGAGAGTTTTGGAGTACCATGTTAGATGATAATTCAAGCTCAGTTTTGTGCCGTGGGGTACGTAATTTAATTATGTTATTATCCATATTTTTAATAAAATCTCAAAGGTAAATAATTGTATATTTATTACAGCATATAGATTGTTGGGTTAGAAGATGGATGCGTTATCGATTGTAACTTGGCTATAATACTGGAGAATATAAGCGATGGACAATAATGCCTACCAAGTTTGAGTCTCTACTCTTACCACCTCACAGATCAGATGCTGTAAAATATGCAGATGGCAGTTTGACACCTTACCCCTCTTGGGGGGACGTAGATGTCTTATACATCCCGTTACGTTTTAATGATAACGTTTGGTTGCTTGTACAGATGGATCTTGTTAGCAACGATACATGTTTATTTTGCAGTTGTCGTCGTTCCATAAAGCATAACGTGCTTACAGCAACCCTAAAACGTTGGCGAGATGTTTTGCCCGGTTTTAAAAGGAGTTTCTCCTGTGAAGAAAGAAACCCCCAAGTTAAGGCGAATCTTCATTTCGCCAAAGGCATACCTCAAGGAAGGGAAGAAGACTCTGCTGTGTTTGTTTGTAAGTTTATGCACTATTTGGTAACAGGGAAATCAATCAAGCAAGATGGAGTCGTCGATAGTAATCAGATCGCTACGGGTTATCGACAACTTATGGCTCGTGATTTGTATAGCTATCGTATTTTAGAATCCCAACCAGAAATTTTTCCTTTTAGATCTGTGGTTTTATATGATGATTTGGATTAAAGTTTCAATTGTATTGGGTATTAATTTATAAAATCGTGATGTTAGTGTTTATTTGTCATTTAAAAATCAAGTATTAAAAAAAATTCAAAAAAATTAAATGTCTAAGTTTGGAGCTTGATACAGTACACTTTTAAGTTATTCAGATATAACTTTCTAAATGATAGTTGTGGTATTGATTAGAATTTAAACATATGAAAAAGAATTAGAGCAAAAAGATAAGTAATGAAAGAGTTATGACAATCTAAAAATGCAAAAAAAAGGGTTTTTTGTATCTCAAAAACATACAAAATGGTTTGCAAAAGTCAAAAAATTAAAACAAAAATAAATACTTGCATAATACAACTTTGGGCAAAAATATAAGCTAATGATTGTGGCCCCTTCTACCTCCTGTCCCACAATTCGGCGGTCTTCTGTTTCTTACGGGCCTAACTTCTTCTTCCTGATTAGATGGGTCTATATTGATGCCAAACAGATGGACCGGACTCACGTTTCTATTCGGTTGTTGATCAGAAAATTCGCCCGCGAAATAATTCTGAGGGGGATCTGTCAAACTGAATTCGTGAGAATATTGTTGGCGAGCATACGCGCGGGGGGGGGGGGGGGGGGGGGGGGGGGGGGGGGTATTCGCAAACAATTCCGGGAAAAAATTATAATCGTTTTGAGATATCCCATCCATATTAATTGGATTATCGTTTTGAAATTGCGTACTAGAACCCCCCTGTTCAAAGTTTGAACTTGGAACGTAGCTCATTTGGTGTGATGTACTTGCACCACCAGCATATTCTGTTTGCGTTTGTTGGGCACTAGAATCCCCCCAGTTTGATGGGCCATCATCTTCTGTTTGTGTTTGTTGTTGGGACCTACGAGCCCCCCGCATCCATCTGGGAACCGGCATTAATTCCTCTTGTGTCAGGGGTGGCGGTTGTTGGTGATGTTCTGACACACGAGCAGTCCAAAAACTTGGACGTTCTTCCGCACCGGCTTGATGCAAGTATGTTTGGGACCATTGATACATGTCATCTACAAAAGGCTGAAACTGCTGTTGTCCCAACATTAGTTGCATCATCGATTGTAGATGTGTTAACCCATCAACCTACATACATGTTATATCAATTATTAATACATATTATGACTAAGTGTACATATAAACATTATTATGACATATTACCGCAACATTTAAAGCTCCTCCCAGATTATGGCCACGTGAAAAATTGCCTCCAACAGGCCTTGGATTTTTAATAAAGCCTATGGTACGCTGAAAGTACCAAGGCATATAATCATCAGCAGTTGTTGGACTGCTCATCCATTGCCCGCCCAAGGAAAAATTAAACCAGTTGTTCCAGTGTGTCACATAAACGACAAGCTCCGCCCGCCAATCTTTACCTACGCGTCCTCTACGGTTCTGTTTACGTAACAACCTATGATCCGCTATAGTAAAGAGGGGCGCCATTGGAATATGTTGGTAAAGCGAAAATTGTCTCAAAACCCTGTTGGGTAAGTACTGCTCAACTACTTCCCAATGAATAACATATGTTACACATAACCAATTCTGGGGGTTGTATGTACACACTGGTGATAGAACTCCGGCAAAATTTTCATAGGGAGTCCATAAGAACTGCAAAATTTTGTTATAGCTCAATATTTTGTATAACATTTTTAGAATAGATTTTACTAGTAAAATACCTCTCCACTTTCCAGCGCTTCTAACCCTGACCGATAAGCTGCCACGTTGTTCTTGGTTATCTGCACGTAGCTTAACTTTTGATTCCACCTGAATTTTAATATATTGAAATTTAGTTATATTATTATCATTTTAATATAATGATAACGGATTACGTACCTAGCACCAAAAGTTTTTCCTGTTAATTGTATATTGCGATCAGTCAGAATCGGAGATAAGTTGGGCAACCTAGTCCATGCCCATAATTGAAGCAAACTCATAGGCCCGCAAATGTGCCATTTTTTAGGATTAGTTGCTTTGGACAGGTTTCGGTAGAGACTGGCCAGAGCAGCACTACCCCAACTATATCGACCGCAAGCCTCTAGGTCTTCAAGGAAGTATAAAAAATACAAATGGAGGTGGGTGTCAGTATTATGCGTAAATATAGTACCGTTAAGTAGAAGGAGTATGTATAATCTTGCTCTTTGTAGCCACTCCACTTCAGTCACCGGGGTAAAGTCCTCCATAAATTTAGTGAGACATGTTACTCTCACCTGACTGCCTTTAAAATCAACTCTTGCTGGCCTAAACCCAAGCAACCGCTCAAAGTTACCAATTATGTCGTCATAATTGGTTCCGGGTTCAACACCTGTAACAGCGGGTCCATCAGTCCGCAAACCCCATATTGCTTGAACATCTTGGAGGGTCACTGTGACCTCTCCAATTGGGAGGTGAAACGTATTTGTTTCCGGACGCCACCTCTCGACGAGTGCTGTGACTAGACCGTGATCAACTTCCCTGTATTTACAGTCAAGCACTCCTTGAAAACCTGCTGTAGTTATGAAGTTCCAGAAGACATCTGGAAGTGCCGAACGGACAAGATTGTGAATTCGAAAAAATGTTTTATCAGCCCGTCTAATATGTAAAACATCATCAGGGATCTGATTGAAAAATACACTATAAGCTCTGTGCTCATTAGCTAAATATAATAATTCTGGGTTGATATGACCGGGAACAACTTGCATGTTATTCATTTTTTAATGAAAAAGATGGTAATGTTTTTGAAGTATTTGTTTGAAGTAGAGTTTGAGAAATTGAGTTTGAAGTAGAGTATGAGGGATTGAGTTTGAGTATGGTTTGATGTTGAGGTTGGGAGGTTTTATAAGGAAATCATGCCTTCTCAAAACCTGCTTTTTGAACTAAAAAAAAATTAAATAACCCTAAATGGCCTCCCCGACGCCGGCTTTGACTGAAAAAGGCCTCCCCGAGGCCGACTTTGACTGGTTAATGGTGGTGGTTGGGGCCAGTTTTTACCGAAGTAAATGATTATGGTTGGGAAGTCCGTGAATAAATGTGAATACAGTCCGTGAATTAAAGTTGATATAAAGTGCATTGCAGAGTTCAGCCTTTTAAGTGTAGTCAACATCAATATTTGGTCCGTGAATTAAAAGATGGTAGTTGAATTTTCAGTCGACATCAATATTTGACATAAATGGCTGACACCTCCCTCCCCGAGGCCGGCTTTGGTCTGACAAAGGCCTCCCCGAGGCCGGCTTCCCCGTAGAAAGTCCTCCCCGAGGCCGACTTCCATCAAAAAGGACAAAAAGTGAAGTAATTCTTGACAAAAACTTGGCAAAAACTCGACAAAAAACTTAATCAGTGATGTAATTCGAATGCTTCAATTACAGTTGACATAAAGTGAAGTAATTCTTCAGCCTTATTATGACAACTTTATATCAACTTTATGTCCGAATCCTACCATCAACAATCCAGCTATAATTATTTTGTGGTTGGGAGCAACTGTGTTGTCAAATTCGAATAAGAAAGTACAGATTCACTGAAAAGTTTTATATTTTGTCGTTGGGTGGTATTTAACCTTCAGCTATATAAATACGCATATCAACAACCATAACTTTCAATTTCACTATCAACAACCATAACTTTCAATTTCTTCCACTACTAAAATCCTTCCACTGCTAAAATCCTTCCACTAAATACATATCCTTCAAATGGCTTTAGCGAAACCTTTTATTGCTACTCTATATTGGGGTGGTAACCTTGATTTTTCAAACGGCTTAGTATCAGGTGATTCGTACCTGCAATGTTCTATTGTTTTTGTAACTAAACATAGTTACGAAAGTTTTGAAAACTTGGCTTACAGCCATCTTCAAGTCACGAAAAACCAATACAACTTACACTACTATTTATGTTATGACTTATACGGTTTAAGTTACACTGCAAGAATAACAAGTGATGAAAGCTTAGAAACATTATACTTTATTGCCGGTATAACTGAAGAATTCATGGGTCATATTTTTGTGGATATGCAAAATAGGGGTCCCTCACAACCTCCCCAAATCGAGTTTATGAATATGCAACATTGGTCAGTATCAGAAGTAGTTACTGCTCCAACCGCACCAGAAACTACAAATCATTATGAGTCCGCAAACATGGCTGGTCCATCGACAACGGCCCCCTCGTTTGATAATTCGCACCCTCCACCAGCAACCAGTCTTGGCCTTAATAACAATGAAGATGGCGACTTGGATAGTTCGGAAGACGAACCACAATCCGATGACACGACAGACGAATTTTATGACAACGGTGAGGCGGATGAAGGAGGCCCGCACGTTGACAACGTCCTCAACAGGCTTTGTATGACTATAACCAATTTGAAACAAATGCACAAACTGAGGTTGATGAGCAGGGCCCCATCTATGATGAACAAGATGAAATATTATTTTGGAACTCAAGCAGGCCTGAACACTTACAAATTAATATGTTTTTTTCTAATAAGCAAGAGATGATTGACGCAGTTAGGTCTTGGAATATAGGCCAAAATAAAGAGATTTGGGTTGTTGATAGTTCAACTACAAGGTGGGTTGCTAAGTGCTCTACTCTTAAACCATCTAGCCAAAACCCATCCACCAACAACAACACATCTGCTATCATCCCGGCCCCATGTGAATGGTATGTTCGTGCAATTAAGAAGCGGAAGGAAGGGTTGTGGCAACTAAGAAAATAGGTAGGCATGCACAATTGTCATCAAGGTACGGTTTCTGGAAACAACAACAGATGTTTGACGTCCGAGTTGATAGCCACCAAAATCCTCCACCACGTAAAGATCAATATCGCATACCCGGTAAAACACATTATAGCAGATGTCGGTGAACATATTAAAGTTGATATATCTTACATCAAGGCTTGGCGTGCTAGGCATATTGCCATAGAGAGGATATTCGGGACTTGGGAAAGCAACTTTGAAGAGTTGCCCAAGTACATTGATGCTTTATTGGCGTCAAACCCTTCCACAATCGTTCAGTGGTCAATTAAGGAGAGGGAGAGTGCTGATGACACCCGGCATATTTTTAAATCTATTTTTTGGGCTTTTGGACCTGCTATCTCAGCATTTCCGTATTGCATGCCTGTTATTTGTGTAGACGGGACATTTTTAAAAGGCTCGTACAGAGCGAAACTGTTAACTGCCGTCACAAAAGACTCGAATAATCAGATTTTACCTCTCGCGTATGCCATTGTTGACGAGGAGTCAAACGAAAATTGGGCATGGTTCTTCAGTCACCTACGACGGTACGTTGCAAATCAACGTAATGAACAATCTGGCAGGCTACGTCGGTTATGTGTCATTTCTGACAGGCACCAAGGGCTTCTATATGCAATGAATAATCTGGAAGAGTGGCGGGAGCCAAATGCGTATCATAGATATTGTCTGAGGCACGTCAGAAGCAACCTCAACAAGCGTTTCAAAAACCACCGAATGAAGCAACTATGTTGGGTGATGGGTGCCACGACTGAATTGCGTAAGTTTGAGGTAGCCAGAGACGAACTCATATCTATCAACCCGACCGCGGGGCCGTATCTGGAGGAGATCGGGCTTGATAAGTGGACTCTTTTGGGAGACACAAACCATAGACGTTGGGGGAACACGACATCAAACATCGCCGAGAGTTACAACAATGTATTGCGTGGAGCTAGGCTTCTCCCAATTAAGGCAATGGTTGACTTCACATTCACAAAAACTGTCAACCTCTTCAGAGAGCGTGCTGAGAAAGCGTCTAAATGTAACACGCCACTAACCCCGCGTATGTGGGGTCTTTTCACCAGGCGCGACATATATGCACGCCAGCACGATATTTTGAACTTTGACTACAGCGAGAGCGTGTACAGGGTGAGGACAAGGGTTCAACCGGGCCAAAGTGGTGGGAACGATCAAATAGTGACTTACAACGACGGGAACGGTTCTTGTACATGCGGGAAGTGGCAAATGATGTGCTTTCCGTGTTCACATGCTATTGCCGTTTGTCGTCATAGAGGTGACCCGAACCGTCTCGTGAATCGGGTGTATACAACACACTTTTGGCAACGTCAATATAGAAAAGCCTTTACACCCCTACCCCATGTCTTTTACTGGAACGACCCGAATTGGGGATTGAGAGCCGCAAGTGGAAGAATTTCAGGAGACAGGTGAATAGGTTCCATACCGAGATGGACCAAGCAGATCCAACGCAATCTGGTAGAAACCGTTGTGGAATTTGCGATCGGCCAGGGCATAACAGAACCAGATGCCCAAATATTAGTGGAGATTGATTGTACTTAAGTTAATATATTATGTAATATGTAATAGTTTTTTAATGCAATTTTTAATATGATAATAGCATTTTTATTTCACATTATATATCAAACTATATTACATATCATTCATTCTCACGTTTAACAGTAAAAATCACATTTCTACCATTAGTCTGATAGACTTCATTTATCGTAAAAGTACAAAGTTCATTAGGTAGAATTCCGTTTTCATGCATGAAATGCTTGAAATCACCAGTCATTTTAACTTCCCCGCGAAAAGGACGGAGGTCCATGACTTCAACAGAATCACCTCTTTGTATCACGCAATGTCTTTTCTGAAGGAGGTGGTTATGCTGCCTCACAAACCGAGCGGGTAAAATCTAAAAATACAAAAAAAAAATATATGATTTTAGTTAATTGAACAAATATTATCTTGTAATTTTACAACCACATTTTAAACGTACCATCTTTTGCTTTCTCGTGTCAAAATTCTTAAACCTCCCTTTTAACAGCCTGAGATGACCAACCGGTGGTCCTATTTCACGCAACATTTCAATATGTCGCTCATATTGAGCTTCCTCTGCATCAAGCCAAAGAAGTTCCTCCTAGTCTGCAATTTCTTCCGCATGCACCTCATTGTAATCTCTAGCTATCAAACTTTCTACCTCATCCTCATCTAAAGGAGGCGAATCATACACGTAATGATATGGAGGAGACTCGTTATTCGACGAACTCATTGTTGTTTTTTTGATTTGTGAAGAAGATGGATAAGTTGTGAAATATGATTTTTTTTTGTCAAGTGTAAAGGGAGAAGAAGATGTAAATGTTGAAATAACGCGGTGTGATATATATATATGGGTTGAACCCGGCCTCGGGGAGGCACTTTTGAAGAAAGCCGGCCTCCAGAAGGCCCTGTTTCAGTAGTGTGTCAGACCCCCCCCCCCCCCCAAGCCGGTCTCCAGGAGTACATTTTCAATTCGAAAGCCGGTCTTCGTGAGTCAGGAAAGCCTATTTTTGAAAAACAAAAAAAAAACGAGCCTATTTGTGAAAATTTTCGCAAAAATAGCCTATTTTTGAAAAAAAATCACATATGAGCATAGATCATTGAATAATGTTTCGAAAATCCAGCCAATTGAAACTACAATTCTAGAAGGGTCAAAACCGTACAATCATCTACAAGAACCGTTTCAGTTATACTTACAGTTACAATCTCCTATTACCTAAATAACATTTGTCAAGGACTGCTCATCTACAGTTGATGAGCAGTGTTAGTTTTTTTTTTCTTTTGTAAATAAAGATGTAATTACCTAAATAACATTTGTCAAGGACTGCTCATCTACAGTTGATGAGCAGTGTTAGTTTTTTTTTTTTTTTTTCTTTTGTAAATAAAGATGTAATAAAAGCATGCATCTATTGACTACTTCGAGCATAATGAAAGGTGTGAAGTAATTTCCACGATACTTTATCAGCTTTGTTCTCAAACTGATTTTTCAAAACAGCCTTAGATAACTGATTTCTTTGTTAAATCTGTTCTTTAGTAGCAGTGAAATGAAGATTAAGAATAGGAGCAGCAAATATCGTTAATTTCATCTATGATAAATTTTGTTTATGAAATGGAGCTGAGTTTTATTTTTCCTTTTCTTTTAGAGCTACTAATTACATTAATCAAAACAGTTATAAAATGTATAAAAATATCGTTTGTGAAATGGAACTGAGTTTTCCCCCTTTTTGTTTTAGAACTACTATTTACAATAAACAAAACAGTCATCAAATGTTTAAATCACTAAAACTTTGTAATATTAGAACTAACTTGAGATTTGAAGAATTAGGTCAGGGTTAGGGTTAAAACAACCCTGCCAAATCGACGGCAAATATGACATGTGAAAAGAGGGGGAAATATCAAACCTCTAGAAAGAAGATGAAATTGAAGTTTGAAGGTGGATGAACCCTGAGCTAATCGGAGATATTAGAAAGAAGATGAAATTGATGTTTGAAGGTGAATGAACCCTGAGCTAATCGGAGATAATGGTCGGCGGCGTCATCAATCTGGGTGATTTTGGAGATGACGTACGTTTTTCTTTATCGGCTTGCTTTGGAAGTTTCATAACATAGCAAATCCCATTTGTACAATTGTACATAAATAGTCCCTCTACATATTACTATCTTTCATTTATTTATTTTTGTAAATAGTCCCTGCAAATTCCAATTGGTACAAACATTTCTATCATGTTTTCTTTCCTAAAAAGTTTAGCAAAGATTTAATGAGAATATATTTGTCCATTTATTAAATATCTTTAGTCACCGTTTCATTTATAAATTAATCTTATAAACTCGTAACTATTATATTGAATTTAATAAGTTAACAAGGTAAAAAAGTTATACACATTGAATATACTAACATTTTTATTTTCATTATTAATATTTATGGTGTTTAAATAGCTTTATATTGTCTTTTATCTGATTATTTTATTATATGACATTATTCATATAATTATAATGTACATATTAAATTAATTTGCAACTAATCTAAATTATTTTATAATTATAGCATATATATTAAGTAAATTTATAATAATTCAAACTATTTGCATGTCTCATAAAGGTCAGGTAATATTTGTCCAAGTTACCAAAACGATATCAGTAATATATTAGTTTATAAATATAATGTGTATCTTTTCAACCCGCCGCGAAGCGCGGACCCCAATTCCTCGTTTCTAAACAAAATGATATAAATTTAAAGAAAAAAAGGTTAAGTTTTCGTGACCATTTTCATCTTTAATCGCAAGTGGGTTTTCATTATTACGTATAGTTTATTAATCTTGAACTAAGAATTTGCTCTAAAAGTGGGAAATTTTGGATCTTTTTTCGTTTTTCGGGTATTATTGACAATACCCAATAGTTTTGGTTTTAGGGTTTGTTTTTAAAAGATGAACTATGGACATGAAGACGGTGTAAAGTATTATGATCCCACATTGGCTAGAGTAAAAAACTAAATGGTGGCTTATAAGCCAAAGTGTCCCCTCCTCCTTCAAGCTAGCTTTTGGGAGTGAGTTCTACACTTGGACTTATAAGCATGGTGCGAGCCTAGTATGGGATGGGTTCGTATCATAAAGGTGGAAATTGCACATGTTATGAAATCAAATTTGTATAAGAACAATAAAAAGAAAAAGAAGAAAAATGATGAAGATTTCGTTGGGTGTTGGAATAAAGGGGTCTATTGGCAGTTGTGTTTCTTCAAAATCTAAAGTTGACAGTTCTACCACTTGAATCAGCAGTCACTTTGGTGAAATTCTACCTCCCTTTTTTTGTTTTATTGAATTAAATATCTAAAGGTAATTTACCACCAATTTACTAACTGTATTTGTTGCAACATGGCCCGTTTCAACTTTCAATCCGTTAACTTTTTTGAATAGCTATGGAAAAGAGTTTGTGCAGAAACTACAACACAAATCAACCATCTTATTGAGAATTGTAAGTATATTCTCCAAAGTTTAATTTGCCAGGTGTTTTCTCTTTCTTAATTTCACCTTTTGAAGTAATCTTTCAATCTAATTTTAATCACATAAATAATTTGATTTACAATAAATTCCTAAAAATCAGCAATTTTCAAAATTATTTATATTATCCCGGATTACATAAAATGCAACTTCTATAAAAACATAATCATATTGTTTTGGGTCATGCACCTGTATTTGACTGTTGTATGAGTCGGCGACAATCAATTGGTTAGTTTCAGTTTATGTTTATCTGCTCTGGGAACCGAAATTGGACCGTTTATAGATAAATGGGTTGAAAATGATGTTTTCTGTTATTAGATTCTTGCAGTTGGTAAGATTTAAGTCTGTAAATTTCTTATGACCAGATCCGTGGATTAACAAATGTTAATATTTCAAGTTTAAGTGTTTAACTGTGTATCCACACATGTCTTAATCGGTAGCATTTTTAATTTGGTACTTGCAACAATCACTTAAAAATGGAAAACAATTGATCCAAGTAATAATCTCATTTCTATTTTCATCATTCATCGCCATTAATTCTTACAAAAAAGGCTTACTTGATTTTTCCAATGCATTAGCCGGTTTTGGAATTATGGTTGTTCATGTCTCTGTCAGGTTAATGTCATTTACATGTTAATTTGATTTAAGATATGTGAAGTTAGAATTTGAAATCAAATTACTGCTTTTTTGTTAAATTTATGAAATTAGTAGGTAACAACATTGTTAGAATCTCACAATCATATTCACCCTGTAGGTTAAATGGTGGAACATCATGCTGATTTACAAGAAAAATATAACAAGTTAGTGGAAAATAACCGGTTAATTATGGAAGGAATTATGGAGGTGAAACGGGCTTGCAACTAAGCGGCCTCAAAGAGAAAGAGGGAGGTAGAACAAAACCATAGTTTTTTTAGAAATAGGGAGAAGCAGGTTTTTAGTTTTGCCTTTTTAAAATGTTAATGTTTGTATTTTGTCATATTTTTAAACATTTTTATATTAAATTGTACTCTCTCGATAAGTATAAAAATCCAATAATCACATGTTTTTGGCATAGGTTGAACCAGTCAACCCAGCGAACCAGTGATGGAATCGGTTCAGATTCCAATCCTGCATGTTGTGTGTTTAGGGGTATGGAAGCAAAAGTTGATGACAATGAGGAACCTTTAGTCCATGAAAGTAAGTTCTCATTTATTCTATTTATTTTAGTTTTTTACATAATTTGAAACTCAAACATTATAAAATTTGACTTTAAAAGTCAATTGTACCGCATCAGTTTGAAGTATATTAAATAGTGGGTTTAAAACTTGCCTTTCCTGAATCAAGACAGAAATACACAATGATATATGAGTCATTCAATCACTTATATTTGACCCTATCTATTAATCAAATGTAGTCTTGTAAAATTTGATTAATGGTATATATGTTGACTTGAAAAGTCAACTGTTTTTTTTATGAATTTGAAGTTTTATATAATTTTAAGAAAGTCAAATGCTAAATACAGTTTTCAAAAGTCAACTGCTGTATACAATTTATATATATAAAAAAAACAATCCCAGAATTATAAGTCTATGTACTGGGATACCAATTGTTGATCTCATGAGGTTATTCTAGTTTGAGTTTGGGTTTTTAATGTAATTCATTATGATGTTAAATATCTTTTTAATTAGAAGGATGATAGCTTCTCTCAATAGTTAATCACCGTTATTGGCACTACTATTATCAAGTTCATTTAGAGGATTTCCTTGCTTCTGGTGGATCGAAAGACGGTGTTTTCTAGGTATGGATGATATGTTTATTATTTATTAATTACATCTGCATAGTTATCATTAAATATACTTCATTCTCACAAGTATATAATGACAATGTTACTAAGCATTTGAAGGCTGCTAATACAATATTTTCATTTATCAGGTCATTTCCTTGCTGCTAATACAACTTAGGAGAGAGATGAAAAGATTTTGAGCATCTATTTTGTATCTTTCCTTTCTTTCAATGGTATTTCAATCCTTTTTTTCTCTCTCTCAAATTTTAGGGTTTTCACTTTTCAGCTCTCTTTTTATGCTGATCATTCCGACTCTGAACTCCGATCAATGCCGATTTCGTAGGGTTCGTGTTCTTTTCATCTTCATTACATTTCTAAGTTAAATTTCATGTAGATTTGTGGTTTTTGTTCAAATTTTTTGTGTTTTGAATTCTCATTTAGTAATCTGCTATGTTTTTTGACATGTAAAGCGATTTTGCAACTTTATAATTCCATGTTCTTTTTCCAAATTTTCCATCCTTCATAGATTCAGTTAGGTCGATGTAGTGAGTAATTCCATTTAATGAAGGATTGTTATCAGTGGGTTTTGTAAATTGTTATATGGAATTTTGCAGTCCATGGAGGTCAGATTCGGGAAGATCTCTTCGAAGACTAATGTTGTACCATTTCTCAATTTATGAAAGTACCTCCGTTTTTGCATCCTCTGTTTATTTAAAATCTTCAACCATAATTGAATTTCATTTGTTGTTTAACTTAATTGATTTAAATCATTTATTTTTTATCTTGATTTCAGGCTGCAATTTAAACATTGATGACCGAAAAAGATGCTAGAATGATACCTGAACGGTCACATGCTTCCCTCACAGAAGATCTTGAAAAATGTCCTAGAAAGAGTTCAAGTGCAAATCAAAAGGTTTAATTTTTATATTTTTTTAAAATATATTGGGAAACTATGAGTAGTTAATAATTGTTAAAGTTGGGTGGATTTCTACTATTAATGATTAAAGAATTGATAAACAAAATAATTTCGCAATTTTTTTTTTATCTAGATCAATGGTTGGGACTGATGTTAATCATTAATGGTAGATGATCAAAATTTTATTACTTTGGGACTGTAGTTGCATGTTTTGTCAAAAAATTTATTACTTTGGGATTTGCATGTTTTGTCATACAATGTTGACATCAAGGGCTCATTTGATAACGAGGTAAAAAAAATGTATTAACCGTAAAGCCCTAATACATCAAGTTTGTGATTTTCTAAATTCGTTTTGGTTATGATGTAGGGATTATGGTCAGCAACAAAGACATGCCTATTTTTGTGGAAGTGTGGTTGTTCTATCCATTTTTTGTGGGTTGCTCCATCCTTTAAATATTACTATGTTAGTGTATGTAATATGTTTTGTTTGATATGATGCGTGTACCAGATGAAGCGCTAGAAAATGATGTCGGGCAAGAGATGAGAGGAAGATGCGGTTTCATGTCACCTAGGGCTTTATTTGACTGAAGCTATTTTTAAATTAACTAAAAGTTTCAAGTAATTGCTATGCTTTTTTTATTAAGATATAATTGGAAATTAGAGAGAAGCAGTGGAGGCGCTTATTCAAGAGCAACAAAAGTTTGTATTGACAACGCTGATTGTAGCGAATGTTTGAAAGAATTTCATATACGTAATGAGGTAATATTTCTTTATTCCACCATCCCACAACGGGTCGAGTTTAGACGAACAGTTCCATAGTTTTGCCAAGTTACAATACACTGCTGTTGTTCATCCTAATTATCTGATTTTTTTTCAACATATACATGCTGATAGTTGATATTGTTGCATTTAAATGTGTGCATGTATCTTTTTGCACCATCTTTTGTATCGACTATAAATATGCTAATCTATAAAATATAATATGTATATTTTTACCCCAATTTCTCGTATCAATACATCATTGAAGTGGGGCTTCTGTGTGTGTGATTTCTTTTTAAGTTTAACCTCCAAGTCCCAACTTTGTAGCCCATCAACTCGGCTCTAATTCAAATTAAATAGTTCAGTATTCGTGTGACAACAACACTGATGCAACAAAAACTCTCTTTTGATCCTAAAAATTTTATTTTATAATATTACTCACTATATTATTGGAAAGTAAAATTGTTCGGCTATTATTTTGTTATAGGGAATTGCTATATTTCCCCAAACTTTATAAAAAGATAAGCAGTGCATTTTGTTACCTGTTTATCTTCGTGATAGAAGAACGGACCCTCATGTTTATAGAAACCCACGACCGGGGTAGAAAAGGGGATCAACTTAAAAGGCCATAACTTTTGGCTCGAGTCTCCATTTCAGGCGTGTGAATAGGCGAATCGAAACTTGTGACGAGGGCTACTATATGATAAACGCCGTACACGGTATACCCAACTTCCTGGCCCAAAAAGCCTTGTTTTAGACACTTTTTTATGCTTTCATGTTTTTTCCTTAATTTTACAAACTTTGTTTAGGCCCAACTTTTGGCCCGTTTGATGTTTTGTCCAATGGAATAAGCAGTTGAATTTTTTGCAAAAATTGAGTTTTTTCTCTCCCAAAATTATTTTGTGTTTGAACAAGTTTTGAAGGCCAATCCTAGAATTCTTTGAATCAACGTGGTTTTGGTTAGTTTATCCAGTATTTGTAGAATCAATGGGTCAATCTATAATATCGTTCTACAACACTTCGTCTTGTATGTAATATATGATTTTATTTTATTTATGCAATTTGATGTATCAAATTATGGATATTTTTGAAGTATTTCATCTTTGTCTGGATGTACTAAAAGCTCTACAGATTCTCCTGGAAAACAGTAATAAGAAATATACAATTGGCTATTAGATCCATCTTTAAAAAATCACATTAAAGTTAGCAGATTTTATTATTTATTTAAACTCTTGTATTTAAGAGTTTACTTTGTAATTATAGCATAGGATCACCGAAAGTCTTAAAATAACATTGATAAAAAGTTACAAACCAACATAAGAAATTTGGGACAATTGATAGTGGCATGGAACACCTGGTTGCAAAAGCATGTGCAAAACCCACGTGTATACTCGTACGAGCACATGGTCGACCTCTTTGTGATGTTTTTCGGTGACGGTTTGTTTATTGATATATGATATTGATTTCTATTTAATATTCCTGTTAATTTGATCAATACAAGTGCACATATTAAATTCTAATATTAGGATGAAATTTTTTTTTAATGAATTTCACGTATATTATCTTACCTAAGAACCCTGCTTCTTTTGTGGGGAATCCGTTTATCATGATGGAGATAGAGGCCGACTGAGAGACAACCGAGAATCCAATATCTCCAATTGGAACAAAAACCCTAAAATAAAGATAACTTATACACAGTACAATTAAATTTGTATGAACAAGCGATTTAAAGTAGACAATATTACTTTCCTCTTGTAGAAACAAAAAAACGGAAAAAGGCACATGATGAAGTATGAAATGTAAAATATCAAGCTGAAATGTTTGTTGCCTATAAATTGGTTGCCTTTCCACAAAGAAAAAAACTAAGTTCCAAAAATATATCTATTGCTTCCTACTAAATCTTTTACTTTTCTTTATATTCAAATCAATACAAGTGTCAAATCCAAATATTGAGATTATAAAAGATAACTAGTTAATTTCACATGTCGATCATTTTATGTGTATAAAGATGAAGTATAAAGATTTAGTAAAAAACAATACTTCATCCGATTTCAAAATAAGTGATACACTTTGGGTTTCACGCTTTTTGAGGCAAAAGTTTATAATAATAGTTAAATTAGATTAATTGGATGGTTAGTGGGGATTGGGTCCCACACTTTTTGAATAAAGTAAGGTTAATGATGTTTAAAAGTAAAAATAAGGGTAAAGATGTCATTTCACTTTGTTAAAGTAGATAATTAGTGAGTATGGGTCCCACTATCTTTTGCCAAATAAGGTAAATTTTCAAAGTGTATCACTTATTTTGAATCACCCCAAAATGGAAAGTATATCACTTATTTTGAATCGGAGGAAGTACAATTTTTCATTCCAAAAACTCAAAACCGAAATGATAAGATCTAGCTTTACGAACAAAGAAAGTTGTTTGAATGCTTTCTAAAGCAAAATACCCAAAAGTTGTAATAGCCAGTTTTAATATGGGAGTTCATTTCTGCATCACAACTTTTAATGTCTACACCACGATATACAAGTCCTTAATGCAACAGTTATGGTGTATAAATCACTACTTTTTTAATATATTTAGTCGAGATGGTCCATAAAAACTTATGAAATAATTCAACCAACTCCATATTCGTCTTCTAAAAATCCCCCAAAAAAGCATTTAAATTTCAACAAGCCGAAATGGTAATTTGGGGTTTACGAGAAAGAAGCTTGTTTACTTGTTAGAATGACTTTTACGGCAAATACCCACAACCCAGAATAAATATAAAATTATCATAAATTCATACACACATTTCGTACCATCATAATAATACCGGAAACTAATATAAAGTCGAAAACCGAAAAACGGTGTCGGTGAGGCCCTTTTTCCAATATATTCCACAACACACCAATTCTGTTCACACTTCACAACTGCTATCAACTCACTCTCAAGTCTCGACAGTTGTTTCGAACTCAAATAAAGGTCAAAATTTAGAATCAAGATCTTCAATTAGGGCTTGAACAGATTGAATTTTGGAAATCAATTAGACTCGGGGGTTGTTTCTTGGACCCGATTCTTGGTTTCTTGATTCAATTGAGTGGGTTTATGAGATGATTTTGTGTTTAATTTAGATTGATTAGCTTAATTTGGCGTTACGAGAAAAACCCAAAATTGACAACCATGGGTTGGAAGAACAGAGGGGGAGCAGAGTTGAATTCAAGAAACTTGGTGTCAAGAAAATTGACAATTTACCTATGTATCGGTTTCTTTTTTGCTGGAATGTTGTTCACCGACAGGTTTTAGACGAAAAAGATTACTTTTTTTATGTTAAATTATTTATCTTATATGCATAATATGTGTCAATTTTTTATGGGTATCTTGTTCCTTTTGGTTATTGAATCTTGATGATGTTATTTTACATGATTAGAGTTTAGTAACAAAATTGACGTTATGGTGACTGGTAATTGACTAACTTTGTCAATTTTTTTAATCATTGTACACTTTTTATATTCGTATAGAATGTGGACTGAACCCGATGCTAAAAGCATATCGAGACCAAATGGGACCGAATCCGAAAAACTCAAGTTATTAGCAGATTGCAATTCAAGATCAGTGAGTAATTATCTATTTTTATTTTATTCAAAAAAATGAAATTAACTTTATGGTATTTTTGGTTTTGATTAGAAAGATGTAAGGAGGGATTCTAAAGAAATAATTGGGGAAGTTTCAAAAACACATAATGCCGTCCAGTAAGCTTCAAATTGTTTACATTTTCTTAATATTTTTTTATATCCACAAAAAATAATGATGTTAAAAATTTTAAATGTAGAACATTAGACAAAACAATTTCAAATTTAGAAATGGAATTAGCAGCTGCAAGAGCCATGCAAGATTCTATAGTTACAGGATCACCAATATCTGATGATTTAAGGTTACCTGAGCCCATTAAAAAAAGAAAATATTTAATGGTAATTGGTATTAATACTGCTTTTAGTAGTAGAAAGAGACGAGACTCTGTTCGGGCTACTTGGATGCCTCAAGGTTGTTGTTATATTTCATTTTTCTCTTAATGCTTGTAAGGTTGAAAAATGGGCGGGTCGGGCGGGTTTGGTAACGGGTCAAAGTTGGTAATTTTTTGGTACGGGTTGGGTCAGGTTTTTGTCCAAATTTTCTGAATTTTATATAAAATTTTAGCATGTGAAATATGATTGCAAAAGCTATTTTATCCTAATAGTATCCTATTACAACATGATTACAAAAGTTACATTATGTCAAAACCGGTCATTTTTTTTATAGGTCGGGTCGGGTTGGACCCCAAACACTTCTGTCAAATTTTAAATACTTTTTTATAAATATTAACGTGTCAAATATGATTGCAACAGTTATGTTATTTCATCAATAATCTATTTTCTTAAATAAAATAATTAAGAGGTTTAATACATGATAAAATACACTATCGGCGACTCTCAGCCCATATAATTTTTTAGCTGATTTTTTAAATTTTACCCGTTTGACCCGTCAAAGATAAACATAACCTGAATTGACACATTGATAAGTAAATGGGTTGACTTTACCACATCTAACTTATAATATTTTTTTTAAACCATACATTCAGGTGATAAACTAAAAAAGCTCGAGGAAGAAAAGGGTATTATCATGAGATTTGTGATAGGTCATAGGTAAGCAACAAGTATTATAATATTAATATAATTATTATATACATAATGAAAAAAAAGAACATAAATCTGATTTATCATGTTTGTGTAGTGCTACATCAGGTGGCATTCTTGATAGAGCTATTGAAGCAGAAGAAAAGAAACATGGAGATTTCTTACGGTTAGAACATATCGAGGGGTACCTTGAATTATCAGCAAAAACAAAAACATATTTTACGACAGCTGTCGCTATATGGGATGCCGATTTTTATGTTAAAGTTGATGATGATGTACATGTTAATATAGGTATTATTATTTATATTATTACATAAATGCAGATGACATATATATGCGAATTGTTATTTATAAAGTTATAATTATTTATTAATGAAGGTACACTTGGAGCAACATTAAGTAGATATCGATCGAAACCTCGTGTATATGTTGGATGCATGAAATCTGGTCCTGTTCTTGCTCATAAGTAAGTCAAACTTGTTATGTTTCAGTTTGACCCGTTTTCATTCAAATGGGTTGAAATCGTCAGATGTAAAAATATTGGTTTCTAACTTGTTCAATTTTGTGTTCAGAGGAGTGAGATATCATGAACCCGAATATTGGAAATTCGGTGAAGAAGGAAACAAGTATTTCCGTCACGCGACAGGACAATTATATGCCATTTCAAAAGATTTAGCTACTTATATCTCAATAAACCAGTAACTACCATTTTTTTTCACCTTTTTTTTTTCTCTTGATAAATCCTTGTGTTTTTCATCTCATTTTTTGAGAATTTGGAATGTTGTAGACACGTACTACACAAATACGCCAATGAGGATGTCTCATTGGGATCATGGTTTATTGGACTAGATGTGGAGCATATTGATGACCGGAGGTTGTGCTGTGGAACACCACCAGGTAATAATTGTAAAAATTATACTGCCATATATTTGTCTAAAATAATAATTGTATAAACTTTTGTTCATTTGGGTAATTAAAAGATGGTTTTGAGTCCCTTTTGGATCATTACAAACCTTTTAAATTAATTGGTACGTATAATTCTAACAATCTTAATGATTCGTTTGGCACAAAAAATCATCATGTATTGACCCAATTGGACAAAAGCTTGTACACGGACAAGTGTACAAGTACGCTGTACAAGGTTTTTATCTTCATGTTAAATACATTTATTATTAACACAAGTTGAAAGAAGTTGGACTAAAAATGTTGGCGGGTCAACCCAATTGGCCCGTCACCTAACCCGCCCGTTTTACCACCTTTGATTCATATTATTAATATTGAAATGTTGGTGTAGATTGCGAGTGGAAAGCTCAAGCAGGAAACATATGTGTGGCATCTTTTGACTGGAGTTGCAGTGGGATTTGTAGGTCTGCTGATAGAATTAAGGATGTTCACAAGCGTTGTGGAGAAGATGAAAATGCTCTTTGGAATGCGTCTTTCTAAAAAACAAAAAACATTTTTGTAGCATCATGTTTTGTTTGTTTTGTAGAATGTGGAGGATAGGAGATAGATGTTGCAGGCACAAGGGTCCATTTTAGCTCAAGAGAAATATACCCCTTATTAATATGAGAGTTAAATATATATGGTTTTTTTGTATGAGTTTGAATAACCATTTTGGATTTGTAAAATATGTTTGAATCTCAACTTGATCTTGATAAAAAATATCAGTACCATTTACTGACAGATTAACATCTGCTGCAGATATCTTTTCAGTGAATTTTGTTTTTCATTTGATTAAGATCAATTAATGGTTAGCCGAACTTGTTTTTCATTTTGATTTTTGATACTAGCCAACATGCCGGCTTAAGTTGGTCCAAACTATTGATCGATAGGACCACTCACACTCACGTGTTGCACCTGAATATATATATATATATATATATCGAGCAATAATACTTTGCGATATTAAATACATATATAGCTATGACGCTTCATGCTGACATTTTCATTATTTCAGTCAATCTACGAGCAATAAAAAAGGGTACGTGGTCTGTTTTCAAGTCTTACCAAATCCAGACTTGTCAGGATCGATTAACTATAAATAAGTTAATAAACACCTTAGATCTAATTGATTATAGAAGTTGCAGCGGATCAACACTATATCAATGTATTAAGAACGATGAACTGTAAGAACAATATATAAGAATATTAAGAACACAGTTTCACAAAAAGCTTCAATGTATATTATTGAGTTAACAATACACACGTACGTTTACAATTCGTAAGGAACTATATATAATAGTCCTTGAAGCTAAACTATTTACCCTAGTTATTCTAGGATACGATTTACATCTAATTATAAACGATATACATTGATTTACATTCTATAACTATCTCTGCGAAGATCTCGGACTTGATATGTTCCATAAACGCGTATCAGTAGTAAAACCAATCACCAGTAGTAAATAAGTAACATCAGTAGTAAACTTGGTGATCAGTAGTAAGTCCATAATCAACGTCAGTAGTAACTACAATGATCAGTAGTATCTTCAATCTTTGTATGATCAGTAGTAACTAAGTTATAGAGAACACCAGCATCAACTTCATCAGTAGTAAATGTTTCTGCCCCATCAGTAATAAATATAATTATCACTAACTGCAGCATCAGTACTAAGTTGATCTGTGATTTGCTCTAACAATCTCCCCCTAAACTTATTGATTATCCTTTAATCAATCAAGTTTTCTTCTGTTCTTCTTCTTCTTTCTTTCTTCTTTCTAATGTTCTTTGATTTTGTTGAAGTCTTTGTTCAATTATGTATTTGCTGTTCTTCTTGGTAAAGTAATTCAATTTATTTTGGAACATAACTGCATCAAAGGGCTTCATTAGAGTGTTGATGAATATCTGATACATTTCCTTTTCTGAGTGAGGATATTCTCTTTCATATAAGTACAACTCACAATTTTTACTTGATCTTTCAAAGAAATACATATTGCAAGTTGGGAGAACATTCCATGCATACACATTTTCTGGATTTGTAAATAACTCTGGATAGTTATCTGGATAAAAAGCTGCATCAATCATTCTTGTTAAGTATCCAGCTCCAGATTCTTTCCAAGATTTCTTTGACATTCTCGGTTTTCCAATGATCAGAAGTTTAATCACATCACTTCTTGTACAGGATCTGATCAAAGGTAACCATCCAGTAAACTTTTGAATGATTTTGTCTTCCCTTACAACTAATATAACATTATTAGGCAAGACTTTCCAGTTTAGTATTGGGTTATTTTGAAGTGGAGCAACAGGTACTTCAAGAACAGGTATAATTTTTTCTTGTTTTGCTTTCTTTTGAAAACTCTGTTCTTGAATTTCATTCTTTCTTTTCTTTGTCTGAGAAGATGAGGATTCACCAATAGTAGACACACTACCAGCTTTGAGCAAATTTAAGTTGATTGGTACTAAAGTTTTGGCTTTGGCTTTCTTTGATTCTTCAGCTTCTTGTTCAGCCAAGTCTCTTTTCTTTGCAGTGCAGTATTTTTCAATTATGTTTATCATCTTCATTCTTCCAAAAGATTTTGCACTGTGACCCTTTGTCTTTAGAAAGTCTATCATAAGAGACTTCTGTTCAAATATATCATCTGGTAAATCACCTTTTGTTCTTTTGCATTCTGCTACAAGATCTTCTAGACAGTTTAGATGTTCTTCTTCTACTTTTCTAAACCTTTTGAACTCTGATTCTTGGGCTTCTATCTGAACATCTTTAATTTGAACAGGTAATTTAACAGGAATTTCTCTTTGATTTTTCTTCTTTTCAAGAGCTTGATATTTAGCTACTTTCTCCCAATATCTTTTATTCTTCACCTTCCATTTATCTTGTTTATCAGCTCTCACCAGATTAATCTTGTTTACCATGTAATGACCAAGAGCTCTGTTAGGATAATCTTCATCATATATCTCTTTACCCTTTCCAATGTGTGCTGAAGGTGGAGGTGGAATATATTTCATGTCTGGCACTCCACTTATTATAACTGAAGGAGAAAATGTTCTAAGTTCATTTTGTTGAAGTATTTTTGGATGTGGAGGAAGTGAGCATTCATCAACCTCAAACCAATTCACATTATCATCAATGTCAGGTATGATAAGTGGTTGATCAGGTGTTGGTGGTTTGGTAATGATGACATGTCTTCTAGCATCAATGAGTTCAGGAAATTGTAGTTCTTCCTCATCAGTAGTAACCAGAGTAGTTACTACTGGTGTTATTTCAGGAGTTACTACTGATAGGGTATCAGTAGTGTTTAGTGCAGTTAATTCCTCTTCTTGACTTACTACTGCTATATCATCAGTAGTAGCAGTTACTACTGGTATCTCTGTTTCAACTTGTTCTTCTATTGTAGCAGTAGTAATGGGCTCATCTTCTGTAATCATCATCTCTGGGCCTTCATCAACTTCTGATTCTTTTAAATTCAAGAGGGAGGAAGCTGCTGCTGCAATGGATTCATCAATCATTGTCTGTATGTTATCCTTCTCCCCCTTAGTGAGCTCAACTGGAGGAGCCTCACTATCATCAATCCTCTTTTTCAATTTTCTGATAAGCTTTGATTGTTGATGAAGCCTAAGTTCATATTGTCTCATTCTTTTGTTGATGATATTGACATTTCTTTTCATAGCAGCCATAGTTTTTCCTTGATTTGTTTGATAGTAAAGACAATCTTGTACAGTGGATTCCAAGGAATCCACTTTAGCCGTCAATTGTTGGATTTTAATACTGCCCTCACTCCATCTAGCAAGATCATCGGGCTTACTAACAGGTACATTGGTTTTAAGGTTTTCCTTCCTTTCCATCAATTCCACAGATCTGCCCTCATCACTGCTTGGTGATTCATTGGGTCTTTTAGACATTCTCTTCTTCCTAGAAGAAGCAGAGATGCCCCCCCTTGTGGTTTCTTGGCACCGGGGTCCTTTGAGTAATTCCTCAAAAGAGTCATCACTCAAAGTTGCCGAGGTTTGGGTCCTAATGATGTTTTCACTGTCCTGTGCACCCACCTTTGGGGCATCAGTAGTGAAAGCCCTCCCCTCATGTCCTCTCTCCTCCTTGGAGGACAACTCTTTGAGCCTGGGGTGTGACTCGATTTGTCCCCTGGTGTCCTTTAAAGATTTCTTTCTTTTATAGATTGTAGATATATTTTTGGTTTTGTCTGGTAGGTCTTCTACAGAGTGAAGAGTAGCACTCTGCAGATTAATATCAAGTTCCTGGGACACATTCAGGACTTCTGTTTGAGTTGGTGATTGAGTGGCTATATGGGGTGGTGTTTGGGCTGTATTTGGGGGTGATGGAGTGGGTTGAGGTTCAACTTGGGTTGCAGCAATGGTTGAACCTTCTCCAATGTTGGGTTGATCTTTGATCATGTTTGGAAACAAAGGGGTTTCCTTCCCTGAAAATTTAAATTGTTTTCTCATATTTGAGAAAACTTTCTTGTTCAACTCAGGTAATACAAAAATGTTTTTAGGAGTTGACAAGTTTTGTAATTCACAGTTTATGATATGTTGTAGAAATCTGGGATACATTAAAAATTTAGAAGAGCTAAGATTTCCCAACATACCATCAAAAATCATATTAGAAAAATTGAATACTTGGTCTGTGCATAAACATACAACAGCAGATGCTATTGCCTTGTTAAACTCATTCCAAGTACTTCTTTTAGGAGAAATACAATGCTGAATGGTATGAACCAGAAATTTCCATTGTGGGGATAGAAGGCCTTTTTGAAAAGTTACAATATTAAGTCTGCCTTCATACCCCATTTTATTTAAAGTATCAGCAATGTATTCCTTAGGAAGAGTATACATACCTGAATCATCATGAAGTTGTAGATGATGTCTGATTGATTGTTCAGTTACAGTGATGTATTTTCCATCTACTTTCGATTTTATCATTGATGATGTGGTTCCTTCTGTTCGCTCAGCATTGGTCCAGAAATCCACCAAGTGCTGTTGATATGCCTTCGGCTTTACAGTTAAGGCAAACTGTATATACGAATTTCTCAAGAATTTTACGATTGGACGGAAATCTTTTGTTCCGTCGGGATTTTTTAAAAATGCAACCATGTTGTGAAATTCTGAGTATTTGAGATCGGTTTGCACATCGAGAGCTTGTAAAGTTGCCATTGTTGTTGAGATTTTGCAAGAATTTTGTTAAAGATGAAGGGTTTTTGATCGTAAACTAGGGTTTATCGAAAGGTGTTTAGAGAATCGAAGTGAAGATAATGCTAAATTAATCATCTGCCGCCTTTTATATCTTTCGATTAAACCTGCAAAACTACGAAAATAGCCTTCGAATCATAACATAACGGTTATTTTCATGGGGGTTAGTTTGGTAATTGTTTTTATGAAAGACCAGTAGTAAATAAGATATCAGTAGTAAAACGTCAGTAGTATCTACTAACATCAGTAATGACTATGTATTTTGACATCAGTAGTAATTATAGACATCAGTAGTAACCATTACCACACAAGACCAGTAGTATATGTGAATACCAGTAGTACTGACTTACCCGTAGTATCTGTGTAAACCTAAAATACACCAGTAGTAATAAACTATCAGTAGTATTTTGTGCATACACTTTCACACCAGTAGTACAGCAATACTAGTAGTAAAACACTTAAGAAAATAATATTTTACAACACTAACTTTACACATAATTTTAAGTGAGATTTTAAGTTATTAAAATCATTCCAATACTACTGACCAAGAAGTTGAATCTTCCTACATCAAATGCTTTTGTAAAAAGATCTGCTAATTGATCATCAGTATGGATTTTAACTACTTTGATTAATTTCTTTTCATTACAATCTCTTATAAAGTGAAATCTTATTTCAATGTGTTTAGTTTTTGAATGTTTTACTGGATTATTCACAATACTAATAGCACTTTGATTATCAATAAAAATAGGAGTTTTAAGGATAGAGATACCAAAGTCTAGAAGCTGATTTTGAATCCATAGAACTTGAGCACAGCAAGCAGATGCAGCTACATATTCTGCTTCAGCAGTAGATGTTGATACATTTGTTTGCTTCTTACATTGCCATGACACTAGTCTTGATCCAAAGAATTGACATCCACCAGTAGTGGACTTTCTATCTTGACATTCACCTCCATAGTCACTATCTGTATAGGCTATTAGTTCAAAGGGTGAGTCATGTGGATACCATAGACCTAGTGATGGTTTGCCTTTCAAGTATCTGAATATTCTTTTAACAGCCTGCAAGTGTAGTTCTTTGGGTCTTGCTTGATATCTTGCACACACACAAACACTATACATAATGTCAGGTCTTGATGCAGTTAAGTACATCAAAGATCCTATCATTGATCTATATAAGTGTTCATCTACATCCTCCCCCTCAACATCAGGATGTAGGTGTTTGTGTGTTTCCATTGGTGTACTAGCACTTTTACTGTCTTTCAAGTCAAACTTTTCCAAGATGTCTTTGACATATTTTGATTGATTTATCAAAATACCATCAGTTCTTTGACTGACTTGGAGTCCAAGGAAGAAGTTCATTGGACCCATGGAGCTCATCTTGAATTTAATCTGCATCAGCTCTTCAAATTCTTTGCACAATGTATCATTGGTTGAACCAAAGATGATATCATCTACATAGATTTGTACCAGTAGTATATCATCTTTGACTTTCTTTGTAAACAATGTTTTATCAATGGCTCCTCTTTTAAAGTTGTTCTTCAATAGGTATGATGATAATGTGTCATACCATGCTCTTGGTGCCTGATGTAGGCCATACAGAGCTTTATCCAATTTGAACACATAATCACCATGTTTTGGATCTTCAAAACCTGGAGGTTGGCAAACATAGACCTCTTCTTCAATTTTTCCATATAGGAAGGCACTCTTAACATCCATTTGATAGACTTTGAATTTCTTGAATGAAGCATATGCTAGAAATATTCTTATTGCTTCAATTCTAGCAACAGGAGCATATACTTCATCATAGTCTATTCCTTCTTCTTGAGTGTATCCTTGAGCTACAAGTCTGGCTTTATTCTTGATCACTATACCTCTTTCATCTTTCTTGTTTCTGAATATCCATCTTGTTCCAATGGCTCTTTTTCCTTTGGGTAGAGGTACAAGTGTCCAAACAGCTTGTAATTTAAATTGAAGGAGTTCCTCTTGCATTGCCTCAATCCAGTTTGAGTCCTTCATTGCTTGTTGAATCTTCTTTGGTTCATCCTGAGACAGAAAGCATTCATACATACATTCATTAGCAATTAAGCTTATATTACACATATTTGCAGTTAAACTTTTGTTTAATTTGCTTCTTGTTTGAAGTGGTGAGTTAACATCACTTAGAACAAGGTCTAAAGGATGGTTCTTTTGAGTCCTTGTTGTTGTAGCTTTATCAACCACTAGTTGATTTTCAAGGTTGGACTCATTTGCCTCAGGTAGTTGTTCTTCTTGAGATCCTTCATTGTCATTAGTATTTGGTTCATCATTATCTTGGTCAGAGTTACTACTGCTATCATCTTCATTGAGATCAGTAGTATTGAAGTTGTTACTGGTATCAGTAGTATCTTGAGAATCTAGGTTATAGTTGGGACCAGTAGTATTTTCAGTACTATTACTGGTACCAGTAGTATTGGAATTACTACTGACCTCATTCTCAGAGTTACTACTGCTTTCAATATTTGAGTTCTTACTGATATCAGTATTAACTATGGGAGCAGTATCAACAACTATGTATCTCATCTTTTCTTGACCAGTATAAACAGATGATGTTCCTTCTTTTTGATTAAGACAATTTGAATTACCTGCATTGAAATTCATATTAGAATTAAAGGATTTGGTTAGATTGTCTATGTCAAATAGCCAATCTGGACCATTTCCTTGTTCATTAGGTACATTTTCATTAAAGGATACATTGATGCTTTCTTCAATTATCCTTAGTCTTTTGTTGAATACTCTGTATGATTTACTTTGAGTAGAGTATCCCACAAATATTCCATCATCAGCTTTGCAGTCAAACTTACCAATTTGTTCTCTTGTAATCAGAATAGTACAAGGACAACCAAATGATTTTAAGAAACTTATAGAAGGTTTTCTTTTATTAAAAAGTTCATATGGTGTTTTAAAATGTGGCTTCACTATTAATACTCTGTTCTGAACATAACAAGCAGTATTAACAGCTTCTGCCCAAAAAGTGATTGGTAACTTTGAGTCTGCTAGCATTGATCTTGCTGCTTCAATGATGGTTCTATTCCTTCTTTCAGCTACACCATTTTGTTGTGGAGTTCTAGGTGAGCTGTATTGCCTGTCAATACCTTTAAGATCACAAAAGTTAATTAGGTTAGCATTTTTAAATTCTGTGCCATTATCACATCTTATGGCTTTCACTTTTTGATCAGATGTGTTTTCCAGTTTGACAATTAAGTTCTTTATGAGTTCACTTGTTTCATCCTTTGTCCTGAGAAAGAAAACCCATGTATATCTGGAAAAGTCATCAGTAATAACAAGACAATATTGTTTCTTTCCAATACTCATTACATTTGTAGGTCCAAAAAGGTCCATATGTAAGAGCTGTAAAGGAACAGAAATAGAGTTCACAGTTTTGGACTTATGAGAAGTCTTGTGTTGTTTACCTTTTAGGCATGCAACACAGTGATGATCACACATGAATTGTTTTTGAGGTAGTCCAATGACCAGATTTCTTTTTACTAAATTGTTCATGTTTTTAAAATTTGTGTGACACATCCTTCTATGCCAAAGTTCTGATTCAGTGGTGTTTGCCTTGGATATAAAACAGTTGACCTCATTTGTAGAAATGAGTTCTCCCCCTATATCCAGGCAATACACATTGTTTCTCCTTGGAGTTCTTAAAACAACATATTTTTCATCTAAAATAAACTCAGGAGAAAGAATGATGCACTCAATGTCTGTGAACAGAATCTTGTTCTTTTTATCACAAACTTGAGACACACTGACAAGATTGTATTTTAGTTCAGCTACATAAAATACATCATCAAAGGTAATTTTTCCATTAGTAACAGTACCTTTACCTGTAATCTTACCTCCCTGGGGATTCTCACCAAATGCCACATATCCTCCATCAAATAACTTGAAATCTTTAAGAATTTGCAGATTTCCAGTCATATGCCTTGAGCATCCACTATCAATATGCCATGTTCTTCCTTTTTCTGGGATCTGAATGCTCTGCACAAGTGAGTAAAGGATTAGTTAAGTTTGGGAACCCAAGCTTTATATGTCTTGGGTTCATCCTTTGAGAAATGAGCTTTTGGGGATTTAACTTTGAAGACTTTTGGTACCCATACTTGTTTATTACTGGTATTTTGTTTTACTACTGTCCTTTTGTAGTTATTACTGGTGTGAGAATTTCCTACTGATCTTGGTTTATACCCATTGTTTTTAGCTTTTGAATACTTTACTACTGATGGACCAGTAGTATTTGGGTACTTACCATGTTTAGAATGACCAGTAGTGTTTTTAGAGTTAACACCAGTAGTGTTTTTGAAATTTGTTTTGGGAGCAGTAGTATGTTTGAAATTAGGGTTATTACCAGTAGTATTCTTGTACTGGTACCATACAGCATTATAATTAGGGTTAACACCAGTAGTAAATTTGTTAGAGTTTCTACTGGTGTTGGAAAATTTAAAATATTGTTTATTTTGATTGGATTTTCCATTATTTTTGAAGTAATTGCTGTTCTTTGGGCTTCCAGTTCTTCTGTTTTGAACAAACCTTGGTTTACTTCTTCCAAATCTTGGATCTTCAACAATTGGATTTTTAATTTTATTTACTACTGAAAGACCAGTAGTAACTTTTAACTTTTGAGTTTTAGCATTTTCTTTAAGAACTTTAAATTCTTTTAACTCTTTGCAGTTTATTGGATTGTAGTGACAATCCTTTGCTAAATGGTTCATTTTATTGCATATAACACATCTTAGTTTCTTATTTTTAGCACCTTCAGGTATTCTTTGGTCTAAGAGTTGTGTTTTATTTCTTTCATTTCCCCTTGTTAAAATTTTTGGTACATTATCTGCATTATATTTGGGAGATTCATTTGGACTTTGAGCTGTGTGAAAACTTGTATCAATTGATTTTGGTGATTCACTTTGAGATATAGTAAATTCAATTGATTGTTCATCATCAGAAGAATTATTTGATTCAGATGTTTCATTAGATGATTCAGTTTGATTTTCAGTTTTTAATTCATTAATGATTCTTTCTGAACTGTTTTTAAGAGGTGGAATGATTTTATATGGAGGTGGTACAGCATGATATCCCACCCCATGAACAACCTTTTCTGTAGTTTGATTATTAGTTAATTCATCAAGAATTTTAGTGCTTCTTTCAAACTTTTTAATTGTTAATTTATTTTGTTCAATTTCAAGCTGACATTCTTCTATTTTACTTGTTAGTTCTTTATTTTTTGTTTCATAAAACTCTTTCTCATCCACAGCTTGAAGCAATTCTTCCTTGATCCGTTGATCAATCATCTTGTACACCTTTATTTGATGTTCTTGATCAGCAATCACCCCATCAAACTCATGATTTCTTCTGATTGCTTTTGCTAAATCTTCATTTAATTTATTGTTTTCTTTTTCTAGATTTTTAATAATTTTAGCACATTCAGGAGTACAAGGTTTAGATTTTACCTCAGTTTTGTTGTCAGTAAAGGCCATGAGAGCTTGATTTTGAGCATGCTCTTCTGCTTGGAAGCTCCAGTCATATCCTTGTCCTTGTTGTGACACAAGAGCAGTTGATTTTGATCTTTTGTCTGGTTGAGGACATTCTTTTGCAAAGTGACCAAGGTTGTTACAGTTGTAACACTTGACTTTAGTTTTGTCAAATCCTGCTTTGTCACCTTTGTTGAAATTGAGGCTTGTCCTTCCAGTTCTTTTTAGGAATCTTTTGGTCCTTAGGCTCAGCATAGCCATCTGCCATTTAAGATCCATCTCCTCAAGATCATCTGGATTCAGTTGTTCCAAGTCATCACTAATCAATGCAGTATGCACATGACTAGTGAAGAAGGATTCTCTTGCAGTATCCTCAGAATCTGCAGCCTTTCCTGCGGAGGTTTCTTGTCCTTGACCTGTACTAGACACAAAAGCAGCATTGTTAGAAGAAATAGAAGGGTTTTTGTGATTTACCTCAGTTTCAAACACTCTGAGATCATTATAGAGTTCATCTAACTCCTTTTCTTCTAAAGCATCTCTTTGTCTGTACACCACTGTGTACATGGCCCATTCTTCACTAAGAGACCTTAGAAACTTCATGTTGACATCCTCTTGATCCATCTTTACACCAACTTGGTTGAGTTCACCAATTAGTTTGTTGAATCTGTCAAACACTTGAGTGAGTGTTTCATTGGGCTTTCCTTTGAAATTTTCAAAGTCTTGTTTGAGAACAGACTTCATATTCCTCTTGGTGCTCTTTGTCCCAACAAATCTCTTCTCCAGTGCTTCCCATAGTATTTTTGCATCATCATATTCAACAAAGAGATGTTGATAATCATTAGGAATGGCCAGTAAGAGAGTGCTTAGAGTTTTGAGTTCGATGCCTTTATCTTTCTTCTCCTTCTCACATTTAAGTTTGTCTGCTTCAGTTGCAGAGCTACTTGCTTGAAGTTGACCAGTTTTGTTTCCTTCACAAACGACTTCCCACATGGAATAATCTGTAATAAGCATGTATTGCTTAATACGATTCTTCCACATCCCAAAGTTATTGGGTGTGAGTATAGGAATTTTGTTGGCCTGAGTGCTTTCATTATTATCAGTCATGATTAATAATGTGTGTGTTTTAAAGATTAAAACTTTTTGTTGTTCTTAACAAATAGTAGATCTAGAACCAATACGCTCTGATACCACTTGTCAGGATCGATTAACTATAAATAAGTTAATAAACACCTTAGATCTAATTGATTATAGAAGTTGCAGCGGATCAACACTATATCAATGTATTAAGAACGATGAACTGTAAGAACAATATATAAGAATATTAAGAACACAGTTTCACAAAAAGCTTCAATGTATATTATTGAGTTAACAATACACACGTACGTTTACAATTCGTAAGGAACTATATATAATAGTCCTTGAAGCTAAACTATTTACCCTAGTTATTCTAGGATACGATTTACATCTAATTATAAACGATATACATTGATTTACATTCTATAACTATCTCTGCGAAGATCTCGGACTTGATATGTTCCATAAACGCGTATCAGTAGTAAAACCAATCACCAGTAGTAAATAAGTAACATCAGTAGTAAACTTGGTGATCAGTAGTAAGTCCATAATCAACGTCAGTAGTAACTACAATGATCAGTAGTATCTTCAATCTTTGTATGATCAGTAGTAACTAAGTTATAGAGAACACCAGCATCAACTTCATCAGTAGTAAATGTTTCTGCCCCATCAGTAATAAATATAATTATCACTAACTGCAGCATCAGTACTAAGTTGATCTGTGATTTGCGCAATTGCTGAGTTTAGAACAACTCTTCATAATCGTCGATCTTTAGGCTTAAGAATAGTTAGTTCTTGATCTGGAATAAGCATATACAAATAACAAAATTGCGGAATTAGTTGAACATATATGTATAGCTAAACAAGTTTTTATCATTAAAAGCCTCAATTCTATATATAAATACATAGAACGGTTCTTCGTTAAACAGGATCAAACGATCTTGAGGCTTAGGTTTTACACACAAAACACGTTAAAACGTGGGTTCCAAGAACGACTAATTCTATACCTCTAGGTTTCTTTATATACTAGAAAACCTAGAGATTTACAAGGAAAAGATAATACTAAATCTTTTTAAATCAATAAAGATATACTATATCTTTTACATTTATGATTATCTCCTAAATCTTCATTCAAATATCGACTTCCGTATCTTCAATTTAGGTCCTTGTACTTTATAAGTTTTGACACATCAAATCAATAATGAATATTATAGAAATATTCCTAACAATCTTCCCCTATTTGATTTGACAAAACTTATAACTTGTAGAATTAGCTAGGAATCTTCAAGTCTCTTCCCCTTTTTGACATAATCAAATAAATCCGAGAAACTTAAACTTCCCCTTGAATGATCAACACTTTTTCTTCCCCTAAAAGTGTGATATCATTCTTGTGTTCTTCAAGACTATATTAATTACATTGAAAACCAACTATCTTCTATTTGAAGTTGAAGTAGAAACTCAAACTATGCATCACATTCCGTCTAAATATAGTAATCAGCAACGTCATAATCTTGTATGAGGGACTTTCTTATCTTAGCCTTCAACATATCTTTTCGTTAAGAGTGTTGAATTGCAGTTACAACAATACATAACATCTTATGTAGTAAGACTTTCAACTTCTTCTTCAAATAAAATATAATCAATTATCTTCTGTAATCAACTGATAAAGATTAAATATGTAACAAACAAACCATCTTCCTTTATCTTCATCAAGCCTTCAACCTGTGTGTGTGAATAATGTGATTCGTTTCACATTAATATCACAAGTTATTTTTATTCTCTTTTTATCAAGAATAAAAATTAACAAGTGATTAACCAAATACAATCAATAAACCGTAATATGGAATGAACATGGTGTGTGTCATGTTTTCCAAAATTTGATGTATCGGTAGTAAGGAAGAAATCAGTAGCAAAAAGTCTACTTCAGTACTGATCGGTAATCAATTCTTCTTTAGTACTGATCAGTAACAAAAATTTATTCGGTTTAGTACTGATCAGTAACAAGTTTGAACACTGCTTTCTTCATTTACTACTGATCAGTAGTAATATTCAATAAGTTAATTTCCTCATTTACTACTGATCAGTAGTATTTTTGGTGGAGCAGTAGTAAATAGCGAACCAGTAGTAATCTTGAATTTTAAAGATCAGTAGTAAACCTTGCAAAGTTGATATGGAGTAGCAGTAGTAATTGTTGTTTTACTAGTCAGTAGTAATATTTGAATTGGGATCAGTAGTAAACATAAATGTGTTCGTCCATTGTTTCTGCCTGCTAATTCGTGCGTCCAAACAGAAAGAAAAAATTTGCGTACTTTTTCTGGCTCCTTTGTTTTCTTTTTTCTTTGGAGGCCCACAAATATTTCACCTCCTTTTTAAATTATTCTCCTTCTTAAATTAAAAGAACATCCCACGTTCACCAAATATTCAAGTAGTCAATTTTGGAATTACATATTGACCATCTCTTACATGCATCTTTACCACCATGTGTTCACTTGTACAGTACAAGTATGTACAGCTGAACCAACATTCAAATTTTTATGATGACCTCTAATCGTTTTAGGTATAACTCAACAATTTATGCATATATCTTTCTGAGATATTCTCGTAAATACTCATATACTTTTTTTTTTTTTTTTAATCACGAAGAACACTAATTGATGTATAACGCATTACTACTAACCTTTGATCCATTGTTATAATTCAGCATCATTGATAGATTCTTATTTCATTCCAGATCTGAGCCACCGCGCTCTGATACCAATTGCTGAGTTTAGAACAACTCTTCATAATCGTCGATCTTTAGGCTTAAGAATAGTTAGTTCTTGATCTGCAATAAGCATATACAAATAACAAAATTGCGGAATTAGTTGAACATATATGTATAGCTAAACAAGTTTTCATCATTAAAAGCCTCAATTCTATATATAAATACATAGAACGGTTCTTCGTTAAACAGGATCAAACGATCTTGAGGCTTAGGTTTTACACACAAAACACGTTAAAACGTGGGTTCCAAGAACGACTAATTCTATACCTCTAGGTTTCTTTATATACTAGAAAACCTAGAGATTTACAAGGAAAAGATAATACTAAATCTTTTTAAATCAATAAAGATATACTATATCTTTTACATTTATGATTATCTCCTAAATCTTCATTCAAATATCGACTTCCGTATCTTCAATTTAGGTCCTTGTACTTTATAAGTTTTGACACATCAAATCAATAATGAATATTATAGAAATATTCCTAACAAGACTTTTCTTCTTATTAAACGATTTTTCCAGTGTAAACTCTTTATTCTACTATATATTAGCTGCCAATACAACGATATAATGTTGGCAATATCGATTACTTTATTTTATTTTATTATTTGTATATATTATTATATTTTATAGGTTACTTTAGAAATTAGTTACAAGTATACGTACTCGATCAAGCGTTTATGTACTATACAATAAATTATGTTTATTTTTAAATGGAAAAATTTAGCTATATATGTTTCAAATAAAATAATATTTCATAACTATTTGATAAATGTTCATTACATAGTTGCATATTTACCTGATGACCACCGTTTACATCACGAGCAACGCTCAGTCATCCGCCGGATAGCCCACTATAAGGATCGGAATACCTTTAAAGTAACAATTAAGCATCATGAAGGTGTTACTTATGGAAGAAATCCATCAGAAGTTTATGGCATAACACCAAGGGATTTCCGACCGAATAATAACCTAAAAACTAATGATCGTTTTGTTACAGATTACCGACGAATTAGCAATGTCAGTAAGTTGCGTAGAATATCTCTAGGAATTTTTTGTAATTTATCTAGGAATTTTTAATGAATATAGTAGAGACTAATTAAGCAATTGCTTGAAAATAAATATAAAATAAAAAACAGCTGCCATCGTACGTCAGGCCAAAACTATAAATATTGATATTGGCCACAATCCAGTACACCTGCGTTATAAGCCACTCGTTTGTAGTAGAAAAATTAACCCACATGCAGCACATCTCCATTGACCAGAATTCTTCCCACCCATTTGTTGAATGTTATGTATCGTAAATATTAAATATTGTTTTATATAATTTTCTGCGTGTTTATATACTCCCTCCGTCCCTAAATAAAGTTCTCATTTCACCTTCAAGTTTTGTCCCTAAATAAAGTTCTCATTTCTCAAATATGAGGGGCCCACTTAATATAATAATATTATTATTAATACTTTCACCACTAACTATCTCTTAAAACACTTTCTCTCTCCAATCAAACCTTATATTTTAATCAAAAGTAATACCAAATACCCCACCATTAACTATCTCCTAAAATGATGTGCCCAACACAAATATGAATTTTATTTAGGGACGGAGGGAGTATTATACAAGTATATATATACATCAATCATATATATATTCATCGATTCACAATCAGAAACACTTGTATTATACATACATAATATTATAGACCGATCAGAGACTATAGATTATTTATAGATATAGATGGCCTCGTTGTTTGATTTCTTGAACTGCTTTTCAGAGACATCACCGGCCGGGAAATTCGTATGCGATGGAGATGTATGTGTTTTGAGAAAAGACAAATCTGGCCGCCATAGTGGTGGTGGTGGCGGTGGCGGTGTCAATTTGAAGAAGAAACAACGAAGTTTATGGATTCCGTTTGTTCAACACACCGCTCAAAAGGGTAATTAATTAATTAACCGATCATGAATTCATGGACTTTCTTCCAGATCTTCATTGATAGATCATAGATATACAGCTATAGCTTGTATATATTTATTATTTTAATCTCCTTTGATACATCATTTGTTTAGCAGTAGTAATCTAATTCGATTTGATTTCTTTGCCGATTATTTACTGATTAATATATATCATGTATGATGCTTGTTGTAGCTCTGACCCTTTGTTTCTTATCTTATATGTAAACTAGTTTTTAGGCCCGTGTAACATTATCAAAAGCTTTGTGAATTCACTGATTAGGGATAAACCAGTTAGTGTAATAATTTTGTATATTACGACATTTGAAACCTTTTTTTTTTTAAATCTGGAGACATTAATTAGTTTGGGCAATTGAACTAGCGGTATAGACGTATAGTGTCTCTATTCCATCCTTGTGATGGTGTTTAAGTTTCATAGTGGACATATGCAATTGTTGTGAGTAGATTATTATTTACAGTTAAGAAAAAGTTAAGTACATGTCATGCCTCTAGCTTAACGGTATGTGAGCGACACATCAACAAAAAAGTTATGGGTTCAAGCCTAAGTTAAGGCATGTGTGTATTTAAAATATATGCGTGAACGACCAAACCTTTGCCACATGTGTATGGGTACGCGTCTGAGAGATCGTTTGTAAGGGGAATATTGACTAGCGATGGTTGTTAGGCGACCTCCCCTTTACGCCCAGTCACATAAATAGTACTCCCTCCGTCCCACAAAAAAGTTCTCATTTCTAATGGGCACAAGTATTTAGGAGAGAGTTAGTGGTGTGGTCCATGGTTATATTTTGATTAAAATATAAGGTTTTCTGGAGAGAGAAAGTGCTTTTAGAAGATAACTAGTGGTGGGATCCATAGTTTTAATATTATTTTATTAAGTGGTCCCTCACCATTTGAGAAATGAGAACTTTTTTGTGGGACAAAATTTAGAGGGGAAATGGGAACTTTTTTGAGGGACGGAGGGAGTATGTCACATTTGACATTGAAAATGTAAGAGGTAAATGATCACTACAAGAAATATGACTTTTAGAGACCACAAATATTGTGGCAACAACTCTGAAAGTTGTCTTAAAAGGGGTTTAGAGACCACTATCCACTACAAAAAAAAGCCCTTTTAGCGACACAGATAGCGACATCATTAGCGACATATTTGAAGCTAGTGACACTCATAGTGACATCAACCTGAGAGTCACTACTAAGAAGTCGCTGATTTAGTGACATTCACCATCATGTCTCTAAATAGTAGAGACGCTAGTAGTGACGTTCATTATATTGTCACTATTTTTATTAAAAAGTCGATATTTATGTCGCTAAAAGTGTCACTATTTTATCAAAAGTCGATATTTATGTCGCTAAAAATGTCACTATTTTTATCAAAAGTCGATATTCATGTCGTTAAAAATGTCACTATTTTTATCAAATGTCGATATTCATGTCGCTAAAAATGTCACTATTTTTATCAAAAGTCACTATTTGTGTCGATAAAAATGTCACTAATTTTATCAAAAGTCACTATTTATGTCGCTAAAAATGTCACTATTTTTATCAAATGTCGCTATTCATGTCACTAAAGATGTCACTATTTTTATCAAAAGTCGATATTAATGTCGCTAAAAATGTCACTATTTTATCAAAAGTCGATATTCATGTCGATATAAATGTCTATTTTTATGAAAAGTCGATATTCATGTCATTAAAGATGTCACTATTTTTATCAAAAATCATTATTCATGTCGTTAAAGATGTCACTATTAAAAAAATATCATTTCACTTTTAGCATCTCATCATTATTTATAATAAATATAAAGACACAAATCTAACAATTTAAAATATTCTATTGTCAAAGCAAATATCTAAAAAGATTGTATATTACATAAATAATACCATGTATCATCAAATTTCAATTCAATTTGAAAACTATAAGATTTTCAATATACACGACTATTGGCGACCTCAAATTACATCTAAAATTTGATGGTTAGCTTGTCATTTCATGTGTCACTGCTTTACCAAGAGATGTAGTTCCTCCACCTTCATTTACGCCAACAATATTATGATTACTGCTGGTTTCCTATAAACAAACATCATGAGTAATAGACATTAACGAATTCAATCTTACCAAAAAAAAAAAGACACAAAATATGCCAAAAAGCCTTCCACAAACCTGAATCCAAGTTTAAGATCTGTTTTAGCACCCTCTTCTTCAAAGCATCCTGCAAAATATGCAAATAAGACAAAGCTGAAAGATCGACCCTAAAAAGTTTAATGAACTTTTAGTTCGTTTACTTGCAGTGTTCAGTGTTCTACTGCTTAAAAAATAAAGCTATAAAATGTTACCTCTTCTAATTCATCAAGAACTCGGTCAGTGTCAGAGAGATGCAATTAAAGCTTCCTTGCACATATTTTGTGTGTGGAGCTTCATCACCAGGCAGAACCCGTACAAATTCTTCATTCTCCACAAACAATAATTTGGACAACATAAACATGTCATTTTCCCTTTTTATAACTATATTTGATAGTCCAATCATTTACAAAATCCAAGACAAAAAAGCATAGGTGCACCCTTTACTATTTGTAGTTTTGTACATTTATAGTTAATTGCATACCTTGACTCTAGAAATCAAATGAATAAAAAAAAGGATAAATTTGATTTTTCTTAACTATAATCAAAAGAGATCAACCATTTTATTTTTTGGGTTGCCTATGATATAAAATGTTTAAAGGTCAAGGTAGGGGTAACCATAATCAAAAGAGATAAATTCATTTTATTTTTTGGGTTGCCTATGATATAAAATGTTTAAAGGTCAACCATTTTAGTGAATGTGCACAAGGAAGAGATAGGATATTTGCATGATCTTGTCCATATTTCTCTTCTGCCTCTTTCAGTTCTACCAACTGCAATTAAAATGAGTAAGATTAAATCTTTATCAAAATGGTTTGTACTTAGGTTTGTATTTGGGAATTTCAACACATGTTCACACCTGCATAAGGTCAACCATTATGTTGAGTTTTGTTTTTTGAGAAATGATTATTTAATTAAATGCCTCAGGAAATTTAAAACTAACCTCTTCTTTCTCTGAATCACTAACGACTAACTCTCAAAAATCACAACCTGCATAAGATAGCATAGAGTATAAACCTAAGATTCAGGAGCAAAAAGAAATATAAAGACATTTGATTAGCAGAAATCCAACCTTACTGAGTTAAATATTCTCTTTTAATGATAATATGTTGAATACTCTAAACCTTACTGATATGGAGTATCTATATTCTTAGCATACCATATCAATAATCAAAACACTATATCAAAACTTGTGAACCGCAATCAAAGTTACTAATTTGAAATTAGTGATCAATAAGAAACATAATAGTCCAATACGATCAATACATGTATGCATACATCCATAGATCATTAAACAGAATAGTCCAATAAGGTCAATACTTGTATGCATACATCCATAGATCAAACAATGATATATACACACAGATTTGTACATGCATTTATATACTCTACATACAAGGCTTGATCACTTATGCATAAGCTTTTCCACCATGATGTTTACATTAGTTGAAAAACTTACATAAGTACTAATCTTCCATTTGTACCAAACAATGTCAATAATCATATTCTCCAAAAATACATAATTAACGATTATTACTATTGCAAATCTATTAAAATCTAATTCAGTTCAACTAAAATAAGAATTCAACACAATTTGATCTTAAGGAAACACACCTGGCATTCGATTCTAGCAGTACATTTGACGAAATAGTTTCACGCCAAACTCTTCAAAATCTAATGGAAATACAACGAATCCGATCAATAAATTATCAAATCACTTAGAAAATATCGACTAATTAGTTCAGAGACTAATGAAACATCGAACGATATATGAAGTTGATTAAAAAGACGTGTGAAACAGAGCAAAAACAAGCAAATTCAAATCAATATAAATCTGAATTCGTCTGTGATTTTAATTAGATATAGAAACATTTCACAGAAATAAAAAATTTCATTAGATTACGAGCGGATGAGATTACGAGTATGAACTTACAGATGCGGATGAGATTACGAGTACGATCTAGATACAAAATCAGTATAAATAACTATGAGATTACGAGCGGATGAGTATGAACTTACAGATGCGAGCCGATAAAATTACGAGCTGGTAGAGAGGAGATTTGAGATTACGAGCGGATGATTGACACTACAGTTGAGTGGCGGTGGAGTATGGCGGTGGAACAAATGTAGATGAGCCTCGTCTTCCGATTAAGAGCGGATAAACACTCGTCTTCATATTACGAGCGGACGATTGTGACTTGTGAGCACCATAGAGGGACGATTGTGCTACTGGTCGATTTTGATCTGATGTAGGTAGGGTTTGAGCCTTTTAATTAGCCCAAGTTAAATCAATTAAGGCCCTTTTCTATTTCTTAAAACCGACTTCAAAATAGAAGGTCGTTATAAAATAAATCTGGATTGTAATAATTATTATTATTATATATCACTATAAAATAAATTTGGATAAAACTTAAATGACATTAATTTTATATATATATATATATAAATTATAAATTATATTTATTTATAAACTAACGACTTACTTGATGACCTTGTAATTAAGTCTTAAAAATTAACGACTTGAATAGTGTCTTTTTTAAGCAAGTCACAAATTTAACGACTTACTTTGTAACTTGTTTGGGCTAAGTCACAAAATTAGCAACTTTGTTAGAGACATGTTTGAGCGAGTCACAAAGTAGCGACTTACTTAGTGACTTTTTTAGAAAGTCACAAATTAGCGACTCGCTTGGTGACTCGTTTGGGCAAGTCACAACATTAGTGACACAATCAACGACACAATTTCTGACTTTATGTATTATTGTATTTTATGACATAATTTACGACGTGGAAGACTTGATGGTCACTAAAACTGTCAATAAATTTGTCGCAATTTTGTGACATAAATTCAATGTCACTAAAAATGTCGCTAAATGGCTTTTATCTTGTAGTGATCGTCTCTAAAAGTTTCATCTCAGTAGTCCCATCAATGGAAGTGTAAGAGGTTGAACTAGTATAATGTACTATATTCAATAGTGTATTCAAATGGGTTAGATGGGTTAGCATACTAAAAAAAGGATTAGTGATAAACGTAGAGAAGCTACTACATCTCTAATCCGATCAACGTGGGGCATCTCATGAATCATATTATAAGATTTGGCGAATGACACAGTCTCCATGGAGCAATAAACTTATAGCCAAAAACATATAACATGCAAGTTGCAACCATTTAAATTCAAAGGGTAGTGATTTTGGGAGCACGTAAATTATTTCACTCATCACATTGTATAGGATTTAAAGCATATTGTACAAGTATTGTAAAATAATAGTTGTGATATTTAGAATAATTTATGTGGTCCCAAAATCACTTCCCAAATCTAAAAGTGTTTGTCCAAAATCATTTGTAATATACATACACAAGTATCTTAATTAACATGTCAAAAAGGTGAAATGTTAATAAAACTAAAAAAAACATTAGAAAAATTATAAAGTGTTAATTAATTCATAAGTGTTGTATTCAAATATACTAAAGGGATCAATGTATTCAATGCTTTTACGGGTTTTCATATAAGACCAATGTCAATGAAAAGTTAGTTGAGATCTCAACCGATGAGATAAGTCCCATTGGCACATCCCATCTCTTACATTCCATTGGTGAGATGAAGAGGAGATTGGTGGGCCCCTGCAATATAATATTATGCTTGATATATTGTGTGTGTATATATTTTATAATTGTGGGACAAAAAAAATTAAAGAAAATGAATATTGATGGCATGAGTATGTCAGTTGAAGTGTGAGCTGACGTGACGATGATTTGGCAAAAATATAACGTGGTCAGTTGCATTACTGTTGACACCAATCTAGCGTACAGAAGTTTATTCTAATTACGCATTAACATAAAAAGTTTCGGGAAACCCACTTTAATAAAGATAGTGAGTAATGGTGGTGGTGATGGTTGGTGGTTAATAAAATAATATGAGTCTTATAATTAATAAAGATAATATGATACATAAATAACATCAGTTAATTATCAACATCTGCCCTAGTGGCTCAATTGGTTAGAACCTCTTGTTTATAACATGAATGTCACATGTTCGAGTCTTGAGGTTGTCATGTTTTTCAAAAAAACACAAATATTTCCCGCATGAGGAAGTGTCTTAATTGAAAATTTAGCATTGTTAATTAAAGGTTGAAACTGGATTATATATAGTACAGATACTGTTTTTTGAATTTCTAACGCCCTTTTTATATATTATCAAACTTGATCTAATAAGGGCACAACTCCTAGATATTTACAAGAGTGAAAGACGTAGATTGAATATGAGCCACATATAAAAATGAAGAATAATTATCTCCAAACAAGGGTATAATAGTTAAGCATTTCGTAAATTACAGGATATCATTTATAGTTTCGCATCGGATCATCCAAATGAATAGAACGGCCTGATTTAACACACAATAACCAAACTTGCTTTTGATTTACAAAAATAGTAATATGTCTTACTAAATTATCTAAAACATGAAGAAGAAAATATAATTTCAAGTAAACAGTCATATGAAAATGGAAATTTATTTTTAAACCATAACTTTTAGCTTATATTTAAACTAGGTTATGACCCGTGAAAAATCACGGTTTGCCATTAATTTTATTGAACATAATTTTTATATAATACAAAAATTAATCGTTAATTGCGTGATTATTAAATCAACGATAGGAAAATATATGTTGCTTATAAAACGCAAATTATGAAATAGGAGCTAACAAATTATATACATTATAAAAAAAATGATAAACATTACTATGATAAAATACATAATAAATGTTAACAAACGAGGTTGTAAAACATTTAATTTCTTAAGCGAAAATTAATTTTGATTTATGCTGGATTTGATTTTTTTTATTTGCATTTATGATCAAAAAATTAAAGTATAATGTCACATAACAGTAACAATAAAAAGAAGAGTGTTAACTATAATGTCATATAAAGTTAATGTGTTATTATATAAATACAAAATTTGTTAGTCATCTTTAGGGGCTATTTTGCAAATATCAAGTATCTATTAATAATAAAATTAAAAGAAAGTTGTAGGCAGCTAGCAAGAATCGAGCACTAGTCAACTGAGTAGCACTGCCTTATCTTGGCCGAAGGCAACCAATTGCACCAAGTTATGTTTTGTTTAATTCTCAAATAAAAAAACTTTTATTAAAAACCTTATGAACAGTGATTTAGTATGCTTATTGTATATATAAGTAATAATATGAAAAAATTAAGATTTTAAGATTATGTAATAATAAAAGAAATTATACGTAATTTTAAAATAAATGTTAAAAAAAATAAAAACATATGTCATCACAAATGATAACATACATGATAAAATTTTAGATTATGTAATAAAAATGATAAATATAAAATAACAAATAAAATAAAAAAATCAATTAAAAACATTACTATGTAAATGTTAATAATTACGAAACAATCTCTTTAACAAAATAACAATTATAAAACCAAATTATTTAAAAAAAATAATAAAAGTTAAAGATTGATTTCTACATGGTCTTCAAAGAGTTTTGTTTTTGGCCTAATCCACTATGACCGATCAATTGCACAATTATAAACCCTTTTTGAGCATTTTTTTTCCGACAGTCAATCTAAGCGTACAACTTATAAATGTATTTTTAAACTGAGAATCTTACATTTTGTAACCACGTACATATTTAAACTTTTAATAACTATGGAAACTTCATTAAATGTTCTTTTGCCACTTAATGATTCTATTAAGTGTATGAATCTAAATCTGTAAGATTTAAACCATTCGTTTGAAGATTATTTATCATCTAAATCGGTAAGGTGTGGTTAATATGAAACTTGATCTGTGAGATCTAAAGTATAATTTGATTCGGTAAGATGTATGTTATGTATTTTATTATACTTATTAATAAGTTTGGTCATCAATAGCAATGTCATCCAAATATTTATAACCAAACAATAAAAAATAGTTTAAATTAAGACAGGTCATCTTTATCATTCATATAACTAACCAAACAATAGTTATAATTATCATTCAAATACAAACTCATAAGCTTCTTCCGTCATTCAAACAATTGCTTCTATTACAATTGTTATAGTTAGTTTTGCAACGTCATCCACCATATATATGTACACACCAATCATTTTATTTTCTTAAATTGTTTTGAAGTTTTTTTAAATCAAATTATTGTGCTTGTTAAATGAAGAAATTTTCATAGTTAATAGAGGGACACTTATATTAATTTAAAAATATTATGTCATATATGCATACAAATTAATTGAACATGTTACGATTTCAAAAAGGTATTAAAAACGGTAAATCATTAATCTAGATTTGTGGTCATGGGCTAAAAAAGCAACCGGTGTAATTGCCATTTTAAAACAATCCATGTATTCGTTGTTGAGCTGAGAATTATAGCCCATTTCGATCTTAGTTATTTTTTACCCCGTCTCTCTTGGCAACCGGTGTAATTGTGAATTTTAACAACCTTCTTTTACAATGACTGAAACATTTGACTGAATTGATATTGTAAGCCCATTTCAATCGGCCGTTAAGCAAAACCCTAACAGTGGTGGCTACGGGTTTCTCAACAATGAGTCTTCCTTCAAGTGAGCTGTTGCGCACCTATACCTGCACTAACACAACTTGACAAAGGTAATTTAAAGTAGATTTGTTTGTACAAATACAGAAATACTTGCTCCACTGATGAAATAAGAATTCTGTATTCTAATGATTCTGACTTAGTATAAGAAAATTGAAAATAACAAAATATAAATTTGACTTTAAAAAAATGCAATATTACACGGGAAATTATGGTTAAACCTATTTACAGTTAAATTGCTGGTGACTAAATTAGGGTTAAACCTAATTACAAAAAGTAAAATAAAAAAATTGGGTATTTGTATGTCTTTTTTATGCACTGTCATACAAAAGAATGCAAAAACAGAATTATGCCAATATTCTCAAATAAAATTAGGGTTAAACCTAATAACAACATTTTGATAAAAAAAAAATTATACGACACTGTAGACAGATAATGCAGTATGCAGTTTAGGAATTAAGCATACCTTAAAATAAAGTTAGGGTTAACAATGATTATTACAGTTAGGATGCTCGGGTGGGAAACAACAGATGTTTTGTATAGTACTACATTCTCTTAAGTCCTAATGCAATATCAGAAGTTCAATACAAAAATTAACTGTCCCAATTGGTTTTAATTTTTCGGCCTATTTAAAACTTCCATACAAAAATCAGTGATTAAGCTGTAAAATTTATTAGAAACCCTTCAAAAGTTGGTGTTTATACTTACTATTTTTTTTTTGACCCATTTAAAAGTTCCATACAAAAATCAGCGATTTACATAAAACCAAAATATGCAGCTTATGTATAATTATGATATATTGAAAATATGATGCATAGAACATGCTACATCAGCATATTAAGGGGGTGTTTGGGAGAGCTTATTTAGAGGGCTTATGAGCTTTTAAGCTTATTTAAGTTTAATAAGCATTACTAAGTGTTTGATTAAGCTTATAAGCTTATTTAAGGGGTCTTAAGAAAGATATTTTGGAGGGGATTATGAGCTTATTTACGATTTTTACCTCCTTACCCCCTCATTTCATCAATTGAACATTTTTTATATAAGCTCAATTAAACCAAACAATTGAGTTTATTAACTTATTAAAAATGTTCTTTTTAATCATTTTACAATAAATTTATATAAGTCCTTCTAAATACTTTATTTAACAAAAACTTATCAATTTAATTAAGCTCATAAGCTTATAAGCTAATAAGCATAAGCCTTTTAAATAAGCTTTCCCAAACACCCCCTAAATGTGATACAAGTATATTGGATGCATGATATATGACATTGCATACATGATTTCAAGAATACATGCTGCTAAAACATATTGATTTAATGAGTATTAAATACCGATTTACCTGTTGCAAGTATTTCGAAGAGTAATGATGATGTAGCAAAGTGCGCTGTATAGGCTTTGTAAGGCAATATGATGAGGTATTTGGCCTTCGGCCTGATGAGTTTATATAGAAAAAAATAGAAGGTTTAATTGAATTTGTTTCCATAAAAAAAATGCGTTATATCGGTATGTAAATCTTCATATTTCGAAATTGAAATTATCCTTAACAAAATAGAGGGAATTTGTTTTAAATATTCTTAATTTTGTATTTGAATGTGTTTTATTAATTAATTAAATAAATAACCTAAATATTGAAATTTTATGACAATTTTTTGTTAAGAATCAGTATACCTAATAACAAAATGCGTTTACACCTTTATATGTATTTTTTGAAATTTTATGACAAAAGGCTATTAAATGGTTCCCAAAATAATAGCACATTAATTACTTACTAAAATAGAGGCAATTAATTACTCCCTTCGTCCCACAAAAAACTTCTTATTTGAGATGATCACAAGTTTTAAGGTGATATTTAGTGGTGGGGTCATTGACAATAATTTTGATTAAAATATAAGATTGATTTGAAGAGAGAAAGATAGTTAGTGGATAGTTAGTGGTGGGGTCCTTAATAATAATAATAGTATTTTATTGAAATGAGAAGTTTTTTGTGGGACAAAAATTTAGGGTAAAATGGGAAGTTTTTTGTCGGACGGAGGGAGTAGTTCCTATATTAAAGGCTCGAAATTGGCTAGGTCCATGGGCGGGAAAAAAATATCTTTGACGAATAAGACACTGCCATGTGTCAATATGGCTTCTTAAAAAGCGCCATGTGGCATGTTAAATACTTATTTTATTATAATTATAGATAGATAGTACAAACTGTACAAATCTTCCCCTATATATGCAGGTACATCCGATTTTGATTCGACAACTCAGCACTTTGCAGCTTTATGATTGGTCCATTAATCCACGTGTAATTCCATGATTGGTCCACTGTTTTGCTCTCAATCAACCTAGGGCTAATTCAAAAATGTCATTCCCCTTCCCTCGCCGCTCATTCTTCCACACTCTCTCACCGATATTCATCTTCAACCTCTCTCGCAGCTAATCATCGTCCACTTCTCTCGCCGTTCTCCCCGGCATACACAACCTCTGGATTTAGACTGGATTTCATCTGCAAGCTTCATATCGGATGAGATGAATCGTCGATTAGCGGAATGAAAAGACAGTATGATGAATAATTTTTCTTGATTCAATCTTTGATTAGCAGTTTTTCATATCAATTTTTTTTTATTATTTGTTCGTCTCTTGCAGATAATGAAGTTAAATTATTACGGGATTTTATTACGGAATTTTCTCAAACATTGAATGTTCTTTACTATTCAGACGTTTGCCAACCCTAGCTGCGGAAATCAACAAATTTGGTAGCTCATCCTGATTGATACCATCAATTTTAGCTCCGGATTTAAACAAAAGATGTATGATTGAAATGGATTCGTTGGAGTTTGCTCAATAGTATGTCCATCTTAGTTTGATTCAAGGTTTCTTATAACATCTTTCTACATTGATTTCTGATCACTTATAAGCTTATACAGGAATTAATAGGTTGTGCATGATAAGCTTAACTTTAATACTGTCTGCCCGTAATAGCTTATTTGAAGTACAATGTAGAAAGACGAATGCCTATTAGGTGTTTGATGAAATGTCTGGTATATATAATTTGACATTTGGGTTATATAAGTTATTTCTAACAGCTTAAATGGGATGGGTTATACGCAACATCGTCATTAGCGTTATTTTTTTGTTAATTTACATTTTGATGAGACTTGAATGTAATGATTTCCATAATTTCCGAAATTAATTATGTTTTGAGACACAAAAACAGTCATTATTTTGTTATTGAAATAATTTTATATTAAAGTTAATTCACCTATGTATTATGATTATGTTATTAATACAGTTTTTTCGAACTCTGAGCAAATTATATGAGATTTTGGAATTGCATCTTAATAGAGATAATCTCAAACCGTATTTGAAGATATAATTATGGTATTGACTAATAAGATATAAATGTATTACTAGAATTAACAATTTAGGTATTGATTAATTACATATGATATTAACAATTGACAGAACAAATTTGCACAGCCATCAGGACTTTCATTGTCACCAGGTAACTATTTACATTAAGTTACCTAAACTTAAATTGTAGTTGATTGGTTAGCCTAACTCACTGTTTAAATTACATGTTGTAGATGTGAAAGAGACATACATTGCAGACCGTGAGAGTAGCTCAATTAGGGCACTCAATCTTCATAAGGGATAATCAAGGTATATCTTCCTGCAGATACTTTGGTTTTTATTTTTATGAAAATGTTGGAAATATTTATTATATTTTGGAAACATGCTACTAAAACAATGGTCAAAATTGTTTGAATTAATACATTTTGGAGGTTACAAACGCAAACACCAGATTATGCCATGTTCATCGTTTAATACATCTGCATCATTTTCATTTTATCCGTTTCTTTAGATTTAAAGTTCCTGTTTGACCTAATACAATAATGAATAGCCTAAATTGACTCATTTTCACTTAAATGGCCCCTGTAAATTTTCACAAATGGTCGGGTCGGGGTGTTAACCGAAGGCCCGTAAGGGTAGTTTAGATGCAAAATAAGTGTAATATGAGGGTGCTCAACAATTATTTGGTAATGCTTGCATTTTGATACAAGAAAGGCAACACGTGCTTCTGAATTAGTGCACTATGGTTGTATCCATGATGTAACACCGCAAAATTTAGGAAGCGTTTTTTTTTTTAAATGCCCGAAGGCGATTAGGTTATCCTCTAGGTTAGTTTAGTTTAGTTTAGTTTACAAACAAGGTCCCACAATAAGCTTCCAAAAAACATTTCTTAAACAATACATTAACGGTGTCACTTAAACGACATGGCTCATTTTTAAAACATATCAAACGGAGCTTGGTCAATCATCCCGTTCAAAGCACCGATCACCTGAAAAGATTCAACGAGGGAGGGATTAGCACAAAGCTAAGTGAATGAATATAATCTACAAGTTCTGTAAAGCCCAACAAGCTAGCATAGACATCTCTATGATCTAAAAGTCACATAGCCACTACACTAAACACTTAAACATGGAAGTTATAAAACATCTCCGGTTGGGGAATCACTGAAACACGGAAGTTATAAAACATCTCCGGTTGGGGGAATCACTGTTTGTTCGAGAAGATCGGGGTCCTGCCGGAGCCTTAAACCATGGTCGGCCAAACCACGGTAACCGATAGCGTTTCGTATCCAACACCCGGGCAACTCCCTCCCCTTAACCATGCAACAAATACAGGTAAGGTCGGATACCCTTTTAGTCGATACCCGATGCCCAGCGCAGTGACTTCTCAAACCTCGGTTACCAATCAAACCGAGCCCTCGGTTACCAATCAAACCGAGTTGTTGCTTACAATCAAGCCAAGTCTCTTCACCTATGTGCACATGGTCATGTATGGTATTCCCTAACACTAGGCATACATAACAAGTAGGCTAGCTACAAAAAAACACCGCGAAAAACGTCACGGCAGAGTTCCCAATCGCGAACTCCAGTTCACGATCGCGAACTAGAGTTCGCTACGTGAATTCTGATCGTGAACTCTTCGCGACGACTAACAAATTCCTCTGGACCGACTTCCCGATCGCGAACTAGGTTCGCGTCGCGAACTCCCCCCGTCTGGTGATTTTCCTGCATTTTTACCAAGTATACATATACCGAACCAATTGTGACCGAACACAAGTTGGAGATTAAATCCACTCACCGAAACCTTCCACTTGCCGAACTCAGAGGTCTAATGTTTCTGAGTCTCAATTCCGATTCCTGTACACCAAAGGAATACCGAATTAGTATATAGTTCCACCAAATCATAAACAATGTTAAATACACATTTAACATTAACACTTGCACTAACTAGATAACCAAACATTTAAATCATCATATAAACATGGCATGACCATTTACACTTACATAGCAAGTCAACTAGTCATTTGCAAGTCTTACATTCAAACGGGTCAAACCGGGTTATTAAACAATAATACATCCTACAATTGTAAACATAACATCAACTTGCAATTCACCAAATGTTACCAATAACATTGCTAATCACATAATCCTAACCAAATACTTACATTTTCACAATCCAAGTTATTTTAAGTCATTTTACCACTAAATGGCCCAAACGGGTCAAAATCACATAATTGATATACACACACACACACACACACCCACGAACACACACACACACACACCCACACATGTGTACACTTTGCTAAAAAAGGTTGTACCTTATGCTAAAATACTTGTACCCATACAACAAAACATGTCAAACCTTGTATAAACACTTAACATAACATCTAACACCATAATCACCAACCAAATCTCAAGAACACATAAAACCTAATTTATCAACTATCATGGAATCGAAAATGAACACATATAGGTTGAAGCTTACCTCAAGAGCTATCCAAAAACGTGTTCGGATTAAAGATTGGACAAGAAACGAGCTAGCAATCTCACTTGGAGCTCAAGAACTTGAAGGAGAAAGAGATGGAGCTTTAGAGAGAGAGAGAGAGAGACGAACAAGAGAGAGAGAGGGAGAAAGATGTGGATAAGAAAGAAGAGAAGGAAAGGAAGAAGGGGTTGCCCCCCCCCCCCCCCCCCCCCGGCTGCCGAAATTCACAAAGGGGGGCCCACTTGGTTAATTTCAAACTTTTAAGAAATACAATACTACAGTCCCTTTCGTAGTTAATTTATTTAAAATAGCAAACGGACTCCAATTTTAAAAATGAAAGCATTTCTGGAGACGATATTAAAAGGAGAATCCAAAGATATAAAAATCACATTTTCATTTTAACATTTCGGAAAAACAGATATTTTAATCCCTTGATTAAAATATCATAAGAGGACAAAAACCAAACAATTCATTTAACACTTAATCAATTTATTCCACATATGGTCAAATAGATATTTTCAAATATCAAAATATACCTAAAACAACTAGGCCAGTTTTAGGATGTTACAACTCTACCCTCTTTAAAGAGGATTCCGTCCCCGGAATCCAACAACAATACCCAATTAGCAAGTATTTATCACAATACGTCTACAACTCTATTCCAATCAATTTCACGTATACATGCTCAAACAAAATCGCATCCAATTTGTCATACAATCCATATAGCATTTACCACTCATAACAAGATAACATTCCTCATGTCATAAAAGTTATCCAACTAGTATAAGTTACAACATCATTTCCATACACAAGGTCACACACTTATTTCAAGTCTCAAATACCTACTCGTTTTATTCTTTATTCTAACGAAAATTACAATCATGCGCAGTTTAACTCGTTAACCGACCCAAAACTTTACGAATTTCCAAAACAAAATTTCCGGTCTTAATCATTTAATTCTCAAAACTACCCTTTCATAACATAAAGTCACATCAATTTTTGCATACTAGGCACGAACTGGTCAAACTCAAGCAATTCATCGTGACACTATCAAAGTCCTTAGTTAACAATACTTCTAACAATCATCAACTATTTTATGCATAATTAGCCATATTACAAAGATGACAAAATTTTACAACGTCAAGTTGCACGTTTTGACAAAACAAGTCGAAGTCTACACAATTCAAGTCTACCCCACATATTTCATTACGATCATGGCAATACAAATAGCAACATCTTTTATACCCAATTAGTCATACCTATGACCTAACAGATCAAAACAAGTTTTATTACATCCATAACATGTTAAAGTATTCAACAAACCCAACTTATACAATTAACAACGATTATCATCATAATCAGGGTCTAACAACTAATTGCATTCAATCAAGTCTTGACACTAATTACCTTTAACGGTTCAACATTGAGAAACTTATCATAACGATTTCAAACATACAATTCACAGTTCATTAACATGTCAAACTCATGTGATGACTAATAAACATTTTCAATACATGCCAACTTTTACTTAGACTTCAAATCAACCAATCACAATTCAACTAGTTCTTAACTCTTACCTATTAACATCCAAATAGTATGATAATTTTTTTTTTCTCAATTCAATTCACAATTAGGCATAAACAACTTTTATCATTTCTCTCACGTATCGCACAAAACACTCATGACATATTTATATTACTCATTTCACGATAAGTAAAATATAAGGTTTCATAAAACATACCTGTATCATCATCGGATGTGGTAGAATCCTCCGCAGTCATCCAAAAAGCTCTACCCGTGGGTGGCGATTGGCCCTTCCTCTTTCGCCCCGTGAACGACCCACCGCCCGAACCCGAACCCGAACTCTCTCTCGATGGACAATCACCCGATCTATGTCCCTCTTTCTTACAGTTCCAACAAACACCACGAGGATATTCACAATCATCACCCGAGTGCCCTATTATCCCACATCGGGCACACCGCACAGTCTGATGGCTACAAGGTCCTGAATGGGAATTTCTACAACTATTACACCAATGCATACCTTGAAATTCCTCTCGTTGCGGGGATCCGAATGGTTCGCGCTTCATTTCGGTTAAAGGTGCTTTCTCCCGCCTCACCGACCTTTGGGCCTTGATATCACTTTCCGTAGCCTTAGCTAAATCAAAAGCTTGCAAGAGGGTACTTGCGAGTCTAGCCACGCGCCGGTATTCGGGCAAGAGCGCCCCAACAAAATGTTTGATCTGTGAGGGCTCATCTGGCACTCATTGTGTCACAAACTTGAGCTTATTATTAAACTCCAAAATAAGCTCATCCACGGTCATCCCTTCATTCATTTTCAACATCATAAACTCGTTCCGAATCCTATCCAACTCAAACGGGCTACAATACCTAGTCTCCACTTGTACCCTAAACTGTTTCCACGTGATTGCACCTAACATTTCTTCGCTAAAATTAGTCGTCAACCCGTCCCACCAATCCATGGCGGGTCCCCCCAACATCCGAGACGCATACCGGACCTTCAAGTGGTCTTCGCAACTACAAGCACCAAGAGCTCGCTCGGTGGCCCTAAGCCAATCCAAAGTCTCGGCCGGATCGGTACTTCCTCGATACTCAGTCGGTTTGCAATTTAGGAAATCTTTGTAAGAACACGGTTTCTTCTCAATCGGAAATGGTTGGTAGTAGAGTTGTGGGTGTTGGGCATTTCGGTCAACGGGTGGTGGTTCGGCTCGTTGACCCTGACGGATATTTCTCACAGTTTCCTCGAGTTCCTTGTTTCTAGCTTCCAATACTTGAATATACTCTTCACTAGTCATTTCATTACCTCCCGGAGCCCGATGCTCCAAGGTTCCCGGGGTTCGCGTTCGGTTGGGCGTTCTCTAGCACATTGTCATTAGTAGCCATTCCTGCTACAAACACAACATCTCACGAAATCTTAGTTTAAATCGTTAGTACCTACCTACTAACCATAAACTAACTTCATTCACATTTGCTCTAATCCCACCCGTCCGGAATGCTTGACCAAACTCGAGCCACGATTTGGGAATGGAACACCAACCCCGTGTATCCATCGCCAAACCGAAGCTCTGATACCAAGTTGTAACACCGCAAAATTTAGGAAGCGTTTTTTTTTTAAATGCCCGAAGGCGATTAGGTTATCCTCTAGGTTAGTTTAGTTTAGTTTAGTTTACAAACAAGGTCCCACAATAAGCTTCCAAAAAACATTTCTTAAACAATACATTAACGGTGTCACTTAAACGACATGGCTCATTTTTAAAACATATCAAACGGAGCTTGGTCAATCATCCCGTCCAAAGCACCGATCACCTGAAAAGATTCAATGAGGGAGGGATTAGCACAAAGCTAAGTGAATGAATATAATCTACAAGTTCTGTAAAGCCCAACAAGCTAGCATAGACATCTCTATGATCTAAAAGCCACATAGCCACTACACTAAACACTTAAACACGGAAGTTATAAAACATCTCCAGTTGGGGAATCACTGAAACACGGAAGTTATAAAACATCTCCGGTTGGGGAATCACTGTTTGTTCGAGAAGATCGGGGTCCTGCCGGAGCCTTAAACCATGGTCGGCCAAACCACGGTAACCGATAGCGTTTCGTATCCAACACCCGGGCAACTCCCTCCCCTTAACCATGCAACAAATACAGGTAAGGTCGGATACCCTTTTAGTCGATACCCGATGCCCAGCGCAGTGACTTCTCAAACCTCGGTTACCAATCAAACTGAGCCCTCGGTTACCAATCAAACCGAGTTGTTGCTTACAATCAAGCCAAGTCTCTTCACCTATGTGCACATGGTCATGTATGGTATTCCCTAACACTAGGCATACATAACAAGTAGGCTAGCTACAAAAAAACACCGTGAAAAACGTCACGGCAGAGTTCCCAATCGCGAACTCCAGTTCACGATCGCGAACTAGAGTTCGCGACGTGAACTCTGATCGTGAACTCTTCGCGACGACTAACAAATTCCTCTGGACCGACTTCCCGATCGCGAACTAGGTTCGCGTCGCGAACTCCCCCCGTCTGGTGATTTTCCTGCATTTTTACCAAGTATACATATACCGAACCAATTGTGACCGAACACAAGTTGGAGATTAAATCCACTCACCGAAACCTTCCACTTGCCGAACTCAGAGGTCTAATGTTTCTGAGTCTCAATTCCGATTCCTGTACACCAAAGGAATACCGAATTAGTATATAGTTTCACCAAATCATAAACAATGTTAAATACACATTTAACATTAACACTTGCACTAACTAGATAACCAAACATTTAAATCATCATATAAACATGGCATGACCATTTACACTTACATAGCAAGTCAACTAGTCATTTGCAAGTCTTACATTCAAACGGGTCAAACCGGGTTATTAAACAATAATACATCCTACAATTGTAAACATAACATCAACTTGCAATTCACCAAATGTTACCAATAACATTGCTAATCACATAATCCTAACCAAATACTTACATTTTCACAATCCAAGTTATTTTAAGTCATTTTACCACTAAATGGCCCAAACGGGTCAAAATCACATAATTGATATACACACACACACACACACACACACACCCACGAACACACACACACACACCCCCACACATGTGTACACTTTGCTAAAAAAGGTTGTACCTTATGCTAAAATACTTGTACCCATACAACAAAACATGTCAAACCTTGTATAAACACTTAACATAACATTTAACACCATAATCACCAACCAAATCTCAAGAACACATAAACCCTAATTTATCATCTATCATGGAATCGAAAATGAACACATATAGGTTGAAGCTTACCTCAAGAGCTATCCAAAAACATGTTCGGATTAAAGATTGGACAAGAAACGAGCTAGCAATCTCACTTGGAGCTCAAGAACTTGAAGGAGAAAGAGATGGAGCTTTAGAGAGAGAGAGAGAGAGAGAGAGAGACGAACAAGAGAGAGAGAGGGAGAAAGATGTGGATAAGAAAGAAGAGAAGGAAAGGAAGAAGGGGTTGCCCCCTCCCCTTGGCTGCCGAAATTCACAAAGGGGGGCCCACTTGGTTAATTTCCAACTTTTAAGAAATACAATACTACAGTCCCTTTCGTAGTTAATTTATTTAAAATAGCAAACGGACTCCAATTTTAAAAATGAAAGCATTTCTGGAGACGATATTAAAAGGAGAATCCAAAGATATAAAAATCACATTTTCATTTTAACATTTCGGAAAAAAAGATATTTTAATCCCTTGATTAAAATATCATAAAAGGACAAAAACCAAACAATTCATTTAACACTTAATCAATTTATTCCACATATGGTCAAATAGATATTTTCAAATATCAAAATATACCAAAAACAACTAGGCCAGTTTTAGGATGTTACACATGACCAAATTCTGATTAGCTTTAAAAGTAACGTGGTAATTAGTTAAAGGTTCTAATCAACAATTACAATTCCATAATAGATGTATGTATTGATGGTGTTTTATCATTGGGTGTTATCTACTTTGTTTTGTTAATCAGGTTCGTATACGCAACGACTGTGTTTCAATGATTTTGGCTTAATGTTTGAAGACTTGACTAGGTAAATCTCATTTGTAACCTATTTTCAACCCAAACTCATGTTGAACAAAGAGTCAATATGTTTTATATATGGACTTTTTAGAGTTTTTTTTCTCTCAATTTTATCTGCTATTGATTTGCAACATATGAGAAAGATGAAGCCCCTTCAATATTAAAGTTATCATTTATTGCAATATATGCTGGTTAAAACTTTTTTTTCTCTAGTTCTATATTATGTCTCTCGAAACATGTCCGCCCAATCGGGCGGGCTTTGAAGTTAGTTAATTATAAAACTATACTAAGCAACGGTGAATACCGTAAATGTAATAAAAGTTTGTGATGTAAATTTTGCTCTTTGAGAAAATACAAAATAGTACGTCACCGGATCTGGGTTATACCCTGTGGCCTTTCCGGAAATACCTAAAATGATCGTTTTTGCCGCCATCTTTGTTAAGCTTAAACCCTCTTCAGTATTCTCTCCCCCACTGTTGAAATCGAAACACCCTCAGCATCATCAATGGAGAAACTGAGAACAATTGTAAATCAAATAGCATATACACCCAAATCTCAAGCACTCTCCACTCTCTCTCCTCTTCATCTCTCTCTCATCCCTCTCCTCTTTCTCTCTTCATCCATCTACAAAATCGCTGTATCCTTCCGTCACGCTCTCTACCACTTTGGATTTATTCGCAAACACAGGTAAATTCAACAATCTTTACTGATTTCATGTTTTTTAAAGTGTAATCGCGTTAGGGTTATCATTCTCCCCTTGATTTGATCTGCGTGTATGTAGGGTTTGATACATTTTCATGGCTGTTGAAGGTTACCGGTGCCGGTGATCAGCGTCGGAAATTTGACGTGGGGTGGTAATGGGAAGACTCCGATGGTTGAGTTCGTTGCAAATTGGTTAGCTAATGAAGTTAGGGTTTCACCTCTCATTCTCACCAGGGTATGTTATTTACTCAATTTCATTACCTTGTTGAAATATAGATACAGTGCTACGTTTTGACTTTTTGAGGTCAAACCTTATCAGTTTATTTCTGTCAAATTGATGAGATTTTGCTGCAAATTATCACAATAATTGTTTAATTACAATATATTTGTATTGAATGTAGCTAGAAATTCTTTAATTTGTTTGTTTAATCGTTATTCATCTTGAAATTTCTTAAAGTTGAAGCTATTAGGCTTGATATCTAAAAGTCAAACAACAGTTTCGTTTTAATTTTTGCTACTGTGGTTGACAGGGATATGGTGGTGCTGATGAAGCTAAAATGCTTCAAAGGCATTTTAATGGGATGTCTGTGAAGATCGGGGTGGGGGCAAATCGAGCAGTTACTGCTGCCACTTTTCTTCAAAAACATGGTTTCATTTATCCTTTTAACATCGCATGTTTCGAGAAACCGATTCCAGAAAACCAAGTTGTTTCTGATCAAATTGGAGTTGCAATTCTTGATGATGGAATGCAGGTAAAAGTAACGTTTTTTACTGTTATATTTGGATGCGTGTTTCGAAAGTGGTTATGGAATATTGAATAAACAGTTTTTGTAAAACAGGTTGAGGTTGTAGTATTTAGATATGCTTATTGAACTTGTAATAATCAGAATATCCGATAATCAGTTTGTTAAATGTTTGGCAAATTCTGATTATTCAGGGATTAAATAGATGAAATCACCAAAATAGGAGAGCGTTTGTGAAATAAAAATAATTGTGTTCCTTAATTACAAATAATTGGAATATATATTTTTTTGGAATGGATTAAAGTTCATTGAGTTATTTTGTTACAGCATATCAGTATGTCACGTGATCTTGAAATTGTGATGGTGAATGCTTTATCTCCATGGGGAAACAACCAATTATTACCCTTTGGGCCTTTACGGGAACCTTTGACTTCATTTTCTCGTGCTGATGTTGCTGTTATCCATCATGCTGACATGGTATAAAGAATCCTATAACTTGAACAAAAGTGGGTATTTTCTAGAGGCTGTATAATGGGCGGTTCAGGTGGGTTGTAACAGGTCAAAACGGGTATTTTTTGGCACCGGGTGAAATTGAGTCAGATTGGCCCGAAACATCTTTGTCCAAATTTTGTATTTCTTCTATAAATAGTTAGTGTGTAAAGTATGATTAGAGTGATTCTAATTTTTTCCAATAATAATTAGATCTTTCGACCCGTTTCCTTTTAAGCTTTTATTTAAATCTATTTGAACTTTTAGATATAAAACATGACACGAATGGACCCACTCGTAAGTTAGTGGGTCGAAATTACCCCTTTAAGCATCTTTATTCAACAAATGTGATGAAAAAAAATTCAACAATTGCAGGTACCGGATCAAAGTGTTTCGGTTATTAAATCAAAGATTCTTGAAATGAATCAGTTTCTTCCCATATATCTATCATCAATGACTTCTTCACACTTCTTTAAGGCACCAAATATTTCAACCCATATACCGTTAGACGTTGTATCTGAAAATATCATTTTGTGTGTTTCTGCTATTGGTTCTCCTGATTCGTTTGTACACAAGATTAAGAAGGTACTATTTGGATCCATTTTTACTTATATACGAGTCAATTTGGGTTATGTTTGATCTCAAAAGGATTAAATCAAAAAAATTTAGCTACAAATGGAACGGGTCAATTTGGGTTATATTGCGTGCATACAACCTTTTCAATCACTTTAAAGATCATTGTTGTAGTGATAAAGATTTTAGTAAGCATATTTAACACATTAGTTACTAATAAAAAGGATAAAATAATAGACAAAAAAGTGTTTTGGGGTAGTCAACCCAACTTGTTTTGACCCATTATAAAAAATAATTTTTTGACCCGAACCCGTTTGCCACAGCTAGATCTTTCCATGATTGTGTAGGGATCAGAACATGCTAGATGATCATGAAGTGAACTGAACCACTCTATGAGAAGTAATTATAAAGATATTACAAATTGGGGCCCAAAAGTATGGAACTTATTAAATTAATATATGCTAAACTGCAGATGAGCGCGTTACATGTTGATCGGTTAGACTATAGTGACCATCACCAGTTCCAACTAGAGGTATTGCTATTTTCATTTTCTTAAAATATAAATTTACATTCCAACATTATAAATCCATTCAATACTCTCTATTTAGGACATCAAGATGATGAAAGCAAGACTTGAAGATCTCAAGAACATGTTTGGTTCCAAACCAATCATTGTCATGACAGAAAAGGTTTGTAGATCTCAATAGAATATGCTTCTTCTAACAGTCAATACTCCATAATCCTAGCGATATTAAGGTTTAAAATTGGTTTTTTTTTTTTCCTTCATAATTTTGGTTGCAGGACTATGATCGAGATAGTGAGATTCTTAAAGGATTGGATCCTTTTGAAGTATTGGTGTTATGTTGTAAACTGCAGATTTTACATCACAATGGTTGTTCACAAGATAGCTTTAAGAAGATGTTGACTCACTCTTTGAAGTAAATAGGGCAAATGTATGATGTTAATTGGTTTGTTTGACTTTGACCCAATCGAAACTGTTTCAACATTGGATTGTTATATTTCTAGAAACAACTTGGGTACATGCATTTTTACTACATTACTACAATCCTCTTTTAGAAACTTGACTTTTGTTCTCTTTATGTTTTTCTTTTTGATACTTTTTTTTTTATTAAATTATGTAAATATAATTTTTCAAATGAGAAATGTTCTACAAATGAACATACCTAATGATGTAATGACATTTGGCAACAATATAAAAATGGCACATGTCATCATAATTGAGTAGGGGTGAGCGCGGTTCAGAAATCGAAACCGAAAACGATGAATTTTCGAAATCGAACCGATTACATATTTTCGGTTTTAGTTCGCTTCGATTTCGGTCCCTTTTTTTTGTAGCACAAATGCTCTTCCCTTCCAGAAATCCGAACCGAAACAGATAGAACGGTAATGGAAAATGATGAATTTTCAAAACCGAAACCCAACCAATTACATGTTTTCGGTTCAGTTTCGATCGGTTTTCGGTTTGGTTTTCTCGGCCTAAATGCTCACACCTAAATGTATTGCTCCATCCATATATCCAATTTGTAAGTCTAAAATTCTAAATAACATTCTTCTTTTTAACAAGCATATTTTACTATGATTGAGTTGGTCCATCTATAAAAACACGCTCAAAATGTATAAGGAACTGAACTAGGCCTATACGTACAATTACATATACAACTACTGCGTTCTTAGTCTTGACTCTTGAGTTTATACAAAATCATTATGTAAAATCACATATAAAAGAATTGAGTTTCTATTCGTGATCCTGGAATTTGTCAAAATACAAAGTTCTCGATTGACTGATTTTCAATTAAACTATGTTTCATATTACAAACTTTTAGCTGCCATGTTTCTTAGTAGAGCTTAACCTTCCTGAAGTTATTGAGCATAACATACTTAAAATCGTAAAAAGAAAAGTTTTTATAACTAGGGAATTGGAAGGGGCTGCGCGAACGCAAGCCCCAACAGCAACAAATTATGACATAGACTCAACCACTTGGGCTGATCTTAGGCTGGCACCCCTCCTATGTGCAATGGAGGTCACCAACCTAGGCCATGGATCTTCTTGATCATCCATTGACCCTGTCCAGGTAAGTGAGTTTTACATTGCCTTCCTTCCCCTTTTATACATCCTTCCCCCTATCAACCTCACCCTTCTCAACCGATGTGGGATACCATTCACATATAACTTGTTGTACCATAAGCATGAAAGATGATACTCCCCCTTTCTAGTTCTAGTTCTTTTTTTTTTTTTTTTTGTACGCACAAGTTTTACTTGGATAAAGACGTCTCATCAAGTAGATACACAAGATTCTTAATCAAAACTTGTCATCGATTCCAAATGTGTTCTACAAAGCCAAAGTTTGATAGAAGAATATGATTCTTTCATTGAGATGCAAGTAAATAATTAAATTTGCAACTCCAAAAGGTTAAAACGGTAAACAAAATGTAAGCAAACTTTCCTTGATTATACACGCGACCTTCAGTCTGACGCTCTCCCAACTGTGCTATCCCCGTTGTGTCTCTGTTGCCTGATGTTACCTTATACTTCTACATTCACATGAGAATATAACGTAGTCTAATTTGTGTTCTATAAATAAGCTATGGTATTTTTAATCATGACAGGTTCTGCTTTCAAATATACATCCATATACTATTTATATTTTATAATCTGAGTTTCGAATGCTTTAATTACTTTGCGAGCCGATTAATCATAGGTTGATTTCCCGCTTTGCAGTGGAAAATACTTGTGCTTTTTAAAAAAATCTATTATTTCAAGTATACAAGCATTTTATATATAAATAGCTAGTGATACTGGTTTGACTTGGTAGCAATTCGTTAAATGTTTCCACACATCTTTTTTAATTCTTCCAAATTGTAATTTATGTATCTGTTTTTACAATATAATAACTTGACTAACACGAAAACACTTGCCCCTTCACTCAAAAGGCAAAATATTGAGTAATTTTGTGTTATATCATGTTATAGAGTATAGACGATGCACTATCGATATTTAATTTAATTCTTTATCCCCAAACTTATTTTTTTTAATTGTCAATTTATTTGTGATGTTAATGTTAATGGATCATTTTCATCTTTATTTATAAGGGTATCTTTCAAATTTTAATAAACATGTTTCAACAAAAGAAAAGGACATACTGTGAGCCAATCAGCAAATATTAAAAAAATCAAGCTTGGTTTTCACATTTTCATGAATAATTATTTAACTTTAAAGTAATTGATTTACTTGAAAGTTAAAACATATATGAACTTTCTGCAATTTCTTAATATTGATGTTTAATCCAAAATTTCCTTCAAACAATGCTGTAAAATATATAAAAGTTTTGTTAACAATAGTCTTGTGCTATGGTTAACCAACCATCTTGTGATCCTTTAGTGCTAAGGGCTCCCGAGTTACTATCTAAAGGTTATAGGTTCGATACCTCTCCGAGAAAAAAACATTACCACATGACTAAGGGAAGATTCATAAACGGTCAGGAGAATGGTTAGATATCGTACATTTCGAGCATAAGTCCGACTACCTTGAGGGAGTTCGTTTTAAAGGGGAGTAGTGGATACCCTTTTAAAGGAAGGAAAATCATCTAGAGATGACATAGTAATAAAGACTCCTGGATGATTTGATAGAGGTTACATATTCGATCAATTCCTATATAAATATTACCAAATAATCAGTAGAAGGTTACAAAAAGATAATAATTAGGTTGCATATATTCCAAGCGAAACTCGACTAGTTAGAAATAACTCATTAGGTATGTGAATACCCTTTTAATAGAATAACCTTTTGCTATGGTTAAAGGATAAAATTTATTACCATTTGAAGTGTTCAATAATTTTGATTGGATATAATCTTAAAAGTGCAAATATCATATGCTAGTAATGAATATGAACTTTGTAACAAGTTAGCCCTAAATCTATTATTTGCAAAACCGTTAAAATAAATACGAGCATTGTAAAATACAATTACCGAATCATAATCGTAAACAAATACTCGAATCTTTATGGTAATAAATAAAAGAGTTTTTCTAACGTATGTCCCTAGACATACGATAACGTGCATTTAATGATGTGATAATTTCCTAAATATGTACCGAATGACAGCAACGCACAATTTTATGTTTAAATGGTAATTACTGTCTCATTAAATGCACGTTATCATATGTTCCAGGACATACGTCAAAAAACCCTAAATAAAAATCTTACATAACTTATGGCCTAATTTTAATAAAAATAGAAACATTGCCATTTATACAAGTTACCCCCTTGAAGAAACAAATCGAACAATTAGAAGCCTCCAAGAAATTCATCATTCGCGGCGGCCCCTGCCCTACGATTATTCCACAGCATCTGCGTTCGTCAACCTTCTATTTCTCATTCAATCCATTCTCCCCGAACAAGATCCAAACTGTTCTTCAATCCGGTAATTTAATTAATCAAATTGCAAAGATCTAGACGCATCTTCACTTATTTTATTAATTTAAATTATTAGGTTACCGCGCTCTCTGTATATATGTTTATGTTTGTTCAAATTTCATCTATGCAAATCTGATTTTGAATCTTCTGGTCTATGTTTATAAATTTGTATCGTCTTGGTTAACAGTGTGTAAAGTTGAAGCTAACGATGTTTGGCGTTTTTCGACGAAAAGTGGTGAGCGGAAGCTCTTCTGCTTCGGTAAGTCTCGATTTCATTCTCAATCGCCTGTTAGTTTATGTTTATTTAATTGCTTCGGTAAGCCTCCGTCATTTGTGTTATCTTTTGAGCTAAGATTATATAGAATCTGTTATTGTGTGCAAAAGGAAATTAATAATCACAGTACTCCATATCTGCCTTAATATACAAGTATAAGTAATCGACAAGAACTTGACAATATTTTACTGTATTTTTGACAGATCATAGGAAAATCATGGCGAACAACTCGTCCTGTAGCATCTGCAACCGCCACTTGTTTCACCTCAGAAGGAGAGGTAGTGATTGTTTTGTTTTTCCAGCATTTTTACTTATTTAATAATGTTTTGTAGTTAGTTAATCACTTCATGCTTTATGATTCTATTTTAATGATACTAGGTTTAAGTTTGTTTACTCAATAAGCTCCAACTCCAATTTTGGAGTGTGGTCTTTATACTTTTGCTAAAAGATAAATGAAAAATATCTAAAATTTCATTATGTTAATGAAAAATACAACTTAAGCACATTCTCTTCTAGATTTATTACATACATGATACACCACAAGTGTAATGATGTATTTGATCTGTACATGCCATTTTTTATGTATAGGTATTAAAGTGTTCGGGAATTATTGGGAACATTCGAAGTATACATCATGTTGCACAACCTGGTAAATTTCTCCCCATATTTCCGTTCATACTTTCTAGAAAAAAAAAATTCCTTTTAAATGTAATAATTTTATTATTAAGAGAATTAAAATTTTCTTTTTTCTATTTCTGTCACAGGTGGTGCCATGAATTTAAAGCCATTAAGGTTAGTGCATAGTTCTATCTTTTAACTTTTGTTAAGAATGATAATATTGTCGATGAAAATCAAAATCTAGAAGCATGATGCATTGGGATGTATTAGTACTTGCTCATTTTTGTAACATTTTGCATCAAGATTTATGTCTATTTTTGAATGCTAAATGACTATTGGTTTAAGTAAACCTCTTTTGTTAGCAGGGAAGTTATGACCAGTCTTAATCCATGTGTCAGCATGAATTTGCAGAGCAGAATGTTCTCTTCTGGCAGTGGTATCATATTCATATATTCCTTTTCTTTACATTTCATTTGTTAATTAATTTTTTATATCTATTTTTCTGACTTAAACCCAACCACTTGGTTGATGAGGCACCTGATATTCACGTTACAATCTTAATGTTTTTAAGTTGATTGTAAACTATTAATGTTTTAGAGTTAAATATTGTGTTTATGTTTTGAAGGTGATCTGGTTGATGCTGTTGTTCCATTTATGGGTGAATCTATAAGTGATGGTACACTGGCAACTTTCCTAAAGAGTATGTTCCTCTGTTTGTATTTTTAATGCCTGTGTATATACTTATATCAAAAACTACAAAAGAAAAAAGAAAATTCAAGCATTTTACTGAATGGACCTGAGCTGCCCCTGTATTTCACTAACAATATTCTTATAGTTATTAAACTCATATTTCTAATCAAATTTCATGGAGCAGAACCTGGTGATAGGGTAGAAATTGATGAACCAATTGCACAAGTAGAAACAGACAAGGTATATATACATGTCTTATAAGTAGGTTGTAATTAAATATATTATTTTTAACAATGAATTGTTTATGTTGCAGGTGACTATTGATGTTGCTAGTCCTGAAGCCGGAATTATTCAAGAGGTAAAAAATTATTAAATTTTGCAGCACTATGGCTAAAACATGTTCAGAATTTTTAATGTTAAAAATTAAAAATGCTGATTTATTTTTATTTTTTTTAGTTTGTAGCAAAGGAAGGAGATACAGTTGAACCAGGTACAAAAGTTGCTATAATTTCAAAATCTGCAGAAGGTGCAGCTGCTCCTACAAAGAAGGCATCTGAAAAGACTGTTTCTCAGCCACCTGTTGAGAAGGTTGAAGAGAAGCCAAAGCAAAAAGTCGAAAATACCCCTGCCATTGAGAAGCCTAAGCCAGCTTCACCATCACCACCTGCACCTTCTAGAATCACCTCTGCCTCAGAACCACAGCTCCCTCCTAAAGATAGAGAAAGACGCGTGAGTGTTCTGTTAACTGTATTTTCTTGTTATTTATTCAGGTTAAGTATCTCATACTCCCTCCGTCCCACAAAAAACTTCTCATTTGCCTTTTCCACAAGTTTTTAGGTGATAGTTAGTGGTGAGGTCATTGATAAAGCTTTTGATTAAAATATAAAGAGTAAATTACAGTTTTTGTCCCTGTGGTTTGCCCGATTCTGCGTTTTTGTCCCTGTGCTTTTTTTTCTGTTTTTTTGTCCCCGAGGTATGCAAAATTCCGTTTTTTTGTCCTTCCGTCCATTTTCTGCCGTTAACTTACCGCACATGCCAAACATGTGAGGGTATTTTCGTCTTTTTACTCAATCTACTTGTACTCTATGCTTTCAAATTTGCACCCCTCTCTCCTCTCACATTCTTCATCATTATACACATCATCTTCTTCAGAACCTTCATAAGAACCCAAATTATGTAATTAAAATCAAAATCAAACAAAAAACTTTATACAAAACCTTCAAAACCTTCATAATATCAACTTTTCAACTTCACATGAAAAAACCCCAAATCCACTGCTGGTTCTTCTCGATTGTCGGCTACACCATGAGCACCACACCCAATTCCCAATTGATTGATTCTCTCACCCCTCACGTCTCTCTCTACAATTTCCACTCACCATCTTCATCATCATCATCATCAAACCCAAACCCTAACCCTAGATCCTCAATTCTCAAATGGTTCATATCACTCACACCTCACCAACGCCAATCGCACCTTACTATCGTCGATAGCTGTTGGATGTTGCTGAGTGCTGCTATAACTTAACAACCAAAAAGCTTGGCCCACAGCTCTTAATCCAGTTGCAATTCAAACTCTAAAACAACGGACATGGTTCGTTCATCGTCCTTCCGGGCATACCTTCTTCTTCGTCAAACCCTAATATTCCGAGCTTCTGTTATTGGAAATCGCATGGATTGCTAACGAGAATTAGCGAACTTTCGAAGCCTGAGAAGCTAATTCGTGAATCTGTACAGGCGTTCTGATGATTTGGGGGAAGCTTGTGGAAGCTATCGCCAGTCAAGAGGTGGTCGGAGAAATTGAGGGCGGGGTTAACAATGATAGAGCAGGATAGAGGGAAGAAGATGAGTGATAAGGCTAGGAAATGTATGTTGTTACCTCTCATGATCCTGCCTGACTCTGAGATGACGCCGACGAGGTTCAGGGTGTGTACCAGAGCAATATCCATGACGGCGGCGGATCACGGTTGTTAAAAGGAATTTGGTCTTGAAAAAGGAATTTGGTCTTGATTAAAAGAATCCATGTCTGATATTCATTATTAGTTTAGGGTTTCTTTCAAGGATATGAATAAGAGGAAGAAGATGAGAATATAAAGAAAAATTAAAAAGGGAAAATGAAAAAGACGAAAATACCCTCACTTTTTAGCATTTCTCGTTAGTTAATGGCCAAATTTGGACGGAAGGACAAAAAAACGGAATTTTGCATACCTCAGGGACAAAAAAACAGAAAAAAAAAGTACAGGGACAAAAACGCAGAATCAGACAAACCACAGGGACAAAAACTGTAATTTACTCAAATATAAAAAATTGAGTTGAAGAGAGAAAGATAATTAGTGGATATTAGTGGTGGGGTCTTTATTAATAATAGTTTTTTATTGTGTGGAGCCCATCAAATATGAGAAATGGGAAGTTTTTTGTGGGACAACAATTTAGAGTGAAATGGGAAGTTTTTTGTGGGACAGAGGGAGTATTTTTTATTAATGTTTTTTTTAATACAGGTTCCTATGACCCGTTTAAGAAAGCGAGTTGCTACACGTTTGAAAGACTCTCAGAACACATTTGCTTTGCTGACAACATTCAATGAAGTTGACATGTAAGTCACAATTGTATGTCAAAAAAGCAAACGGGTCAAACGGGTCCTAATAAAAACCATTTCTAATTTTATTGTATGTTTTTGCAGGACTAATTTAATGAAACTCCGTTCTGAGTACAAAGACGCCTTCTTCGAGAAGCATGGAGTGAAGTTGGGACTGATGTCTGGATTTGTTAAGGTGAGGAATTATATTATCATATCTTTTTCTTTTGATTGTTATCCATCTTTTCTTAATATAAATCATATAATAAAACTTTTTTGAAATTTCAGGCTGCTGTAAGTGGACTCCAAAATCAACCAATCATCAATGCAGTTATTGATGGTGATGACATCATATACCGGGATTATATTGATATCAGCATAGCTGTCGGTACTCCAAAGGTATAACCTTCAAAAAATATTTAAAAATCTTGCTTTTTTGGGAATAATTGTGTTTTTCTTTTAGGGTCTTGTTGTGCCAGTTATTCGCAATGCTGAAAAGATGAATTTTGCTGAGATAGAGAAAGAGATTAACACTCTTGCTAAGAAAGCAGTTAATGGAAGCATATCCATTGATGAGATGGCAGGAGGGTCGTTTACAATCTCTAATGGTGGTGTTTATGGAAGTCTTTTGAGTACCCCCATCATTAATCCTCCTCAGGTATGTTTTATAATCAATAAGGACTATCGTTGTCATTTTTTAAAGTAAAGGACCATTGATAAAAATTGGGCGTAACTCTTAAATGTTTTTCATATAGAAATATAGTGCAGTCATTGACTAACGTATGTATTGTATTTACAGTCAGCAATTTTGGGCATGCATTCAATTGTAAGCCGACCAATGGTTGTTGGAGGCAACATAGTACCAAGGCCCATGATGTACATTGCTCTAACCTATGACCATAGGCTAATTGACGGCAGAGAGGCCGTGTTTTTCTTACGCCGGATTAAAGATGTGGTTGAAGATCCAAGGAGGTTGCTTCTCGACATCTAAACCTCATTTTGGTTGAGTTATGGTATACTTACAAGTATTCGTTTAACCAGAATAAAATACTGAAAATTTTGTAGGCCTTTGCTGCTATATAACAGCTAGCCATATTTGCATTTCATATTAAATTACATTACTGCCCAAACCATAAGTTTGTTGCTGCCGTTGGTTTGAGTTTCTCGTCAGACTCTGTCATTTGTACTTGAATAACTTTGTCAACAACGTTTTGGTGATGATTATAAAATCTTGCCAAATTTATTGCTCCCAAGTGTAACCATTTTTGCAAGCTTTTAGTGCCATGAGACATGCTTGACCCTTCTATTGTCGATAAACTGAAGTCCAAACTAAGATGGCAAACGACTTTTATCAATTTATATGAGCTTTCAAGTTCATACTGAGTTTTTTTTTTTAAAAAAAACAAGCACAAAATATATAATGAACCAAACTAAGACTTATAAGAACTCCTCCCCAATTTTTCACCAAGTCGTGTATATACAGTGTTCTAAGTACGGGTGTTCATTTTCGGATATCTGGAATTTTGGTTATCCGGATTTTCGGATATACGAAATATCCGAATCAATAGCTTTAATGTCATATTTAGCTAAAAAAACCAAAATTTACATCTTTTTTACTCGTATCATCATTTTTCCAGTTTTTCGTACATTGGACTTACCTTTTTATGTTTAAAGATAGGATTTTAGATACAATAATTTATAGAATTAGAAATACTCTACTGTAATTGCTTCAAACTGAAAACAGAAAAGCAAGATACAGAATAGAAGCTAGTGAGTGGATATTATACATAAATCTGGAATGTAAAGAATTCATGCAATTGAATGGCTTCTGGTAATTACTGATGTATCAAGCTTGTGAGTCAATATTGTGACCATATATCTCATATAACGGGCCAATGATAACTCACCATGATTACCCATTGTTCTTGGATTCTGTATTTCACAAATAAATTCTTTTGGCTAATGAGAGATTAGTTATCATGTAGTAGCTCTTGTAAAATCATGGTAAGCATACACTGGAATTTCTTTTACTAGTGAGAGTTATTTTATATATATTATTAATAATGGTATTTAATTAAAGTTAATAATTTCAGATGTTCGGATATCCGAATTTTGAAAAAACACTATCCGTATCCGAAAAATCGAATATCCGAAATTGCGGATAATTTCAGATGGGATACTACCGAGTTTATACCAAATTATGTATAATATGTAAAATTAATATAAGTATTGAGTATGTAAAATTACAAATATAAGAATTGAGTTCTTATTTGTGATCCTGGAACTTGTTAAAATATCATAAACAATACGACTTTTAGAACCTTAAAAATACTGAGTACTCACATTCGTGATTTTTTAATTGAGCTTTGTATCTTATTAAGACTAGCAGGGTACCCGCGCAATGCGGCGGCGGGTACCCTGAAACTATATGTCGTGGCGAGCAAATATTGTTCGGTTACACGTTTTTTTTTCTAACAATAGTATGATATCCACGCAAGGCCTTTATGGGAATGGGAATATGGAATGGGAAAGAAAAGTAGGACCTTAATTCCTTATTTGCAATATATTGTTTTTCATCCAAGTCTTCGACATGATAATCTCCAGATTTAAAAAGGGAACTTAAGCATCATTTCATTTACTAAATAGGAGGTGATTCCTTAATTAAAATTGAAGTATCTTGTTACAATTGACTTGTATCAATTTGTCACTTGTAGCAGGAAGGGTGATAATTACCTACATTTCTCATAACATGGTCTTTAATGCACATGAGTTGCCTAATCTCATTTCTTACAAAAATATAATTTCAAACACCTTAACACTTCAAAACCACTAAAGCTGAACTAAATTCTTGAACAAAGACTTAACGGGCATTGCCATTAATGACACAAAATGTACAAAACAAACTTCAACAACATTATACATAGCAAGTGCAATACAAGGACCTTTAAAAATAAAGAAGATTGAACTCAACAAGCGTTTCTTTCTCTGGAACTGAAAAAAATCATGAAACAAATATGTTATCTTACACTTTAAGTAGAAATTGACAGAAAATGAAATAATCTATAGCATGTGTGACCAGCCTCAAACATGTATAAACGGGTACAACAAATCAACATATTCAATTAAGCTCTCATTTATGATTTCTGAATAAGACTATCCTTTCACCCTCAAACACCTCAATATAGTGCAACATAGACGCCAAATGTGAAAGGATATAACATGCCTAGATCGCTCGCAGGCCAGTTCAAACGGACCCGTTCACGCACTTTCCACATCTGGGTCTGCTCGATCTTGCCTTGGGAAAGGCTAGTAAATCATCTTTTTCCTGAAATAAACAAGAAAAATACTTCAACAGATTCACCATCATTTCTAATTTATGTTTAATGAACTTAAAAAATAAAATAAAATCAATGACCAGATAGCACTACACTTGGAATATCGCAATCACTTGTTAGATCTTCATAACCATCGTTTGTGACTGTTATTAGTTTGGCCAAAGCATGGTCCCCTGCAAAAAATTAGTACTTTGGATAGGGATCAAATAGATATTTACATTAGTCATACAAGTTAGGGGTGGCCAGGCTCAACCGAAAAGATAAAAGATAAAAGATTGACAGTAAATCCGCAAAACGTGTTACCTAATATATATGGCATACAACATGAGAAGCAACACCAAGTAACCTGTAAATTTTGTGATACAAAACTTGACATTTAGGAATCACATGTTACTTTTCAACTAATTCATATGAATTCATATAAAATATAAGTAATTCAGTAATAAATATTAATATGGCTATTAATATTATTTCACCTTCTGAAACATCTACATTAAATGTTTGGCTTGTTGTGGGTCGGGTGATACTTTTAATGAAGCACTGCCAATTGCTCGTCTTTTTGTTGCTGTAAAAACCTTTACATAAATTAGCTACCGAGACTTTTGCTTTTGGTTAATGGGATCATTTGTAAGATGTTATGATTTGCCAGAAAATTGAATGATAAATCTTATGCACAACAATAAATTTCTCACCCACTTGAGTCTGAATCGTGTCCTGAACATGTTACCTATAAATTAAAAAGTACCCCTGATGTAAAATCAGAATTGTAAAAATGTTAATGTATAAACAAAATCATAGTTAGTGGCTTACCAATATAGACCAATACAAGGAAGTTAAAAAAGCTATCAATGTAATATATCAATCTTTTAACTTACGGACAAACTGAGGAATCAATAACAAATTGCATAATTATAAACCACAATTTTCGTAAAAAAATGGAAAAAGAATATGAATGAGATTTAACAAAAAAAAGAGTATAACAATCTAGAGCAGTAGTTAACTTGCAATAAATGCGAACATATTATAACCTCATATTTCAAGCAAGAACTACAAGATGGTGGAACTGATTAGCACAACTCCACAAACTATTATTGTGTCAAAAGATTAATGCACGACTTCTTGGAAATTTAGACAAAGTTACTTATAAAAGATTCTGGTATGTAAAAATATTTGATTTCTAAATGACGAAAACAAGATATTTTAAAAGAAGCAAATTTACCTTCCACTTCGAGAGTTGACGAACAAATCGTGCAGACAAAATTTCACCATGAAGAAGGAACAAACTTCATAATCATCCCCGGTGACGTCTGTGTGCCCTCTTCTGTCTTCTTCATTCAAATTGCGATATAAAAGCTTAAGCACAACCAATAAGCAATTTAGATTATTAGGGTTTCGAAAATTCAAGTCCATATATGCATAAATTGACATGCAATTAAGATCAATTCGAATAAAATATTCCAAAATTAAAACCCGAATAAAATCACTGTAAACACAAGATTGCTGGGGATTGCATAAAAAAAGTTAAAAAACAAGTTAAAATTAAAAGACGAAGAATGTTATTTGATGATTGAATCGAAATTAGGAGACATACCCGCTTGTTTGCTTAAGGACTGATTCAGTATTTGCAATGGATATTTCGATTATAACGTAGCAGGAGATCGTATGGATCGATTTCCAAAGAAGTTTATCCAGTTCCCCGCACACGTTTGGAATTCCCCAAAAAAATAAGCCATGCGTATGTGCAGGAGATGGGCATGTGGACACGCTAATTACTTGAATCGAGGTGGGTAGAGAAATCGAGGTCGTGAGGTGATCGAGGGAGGCAGAAGTGTGTAATAGGCGGTATATGAAAGGGCGCGATTCGTGCTTTTGTTCTGCAGGCCGAATGTGAAATTGATTTATAGGAAATGTGTTTTTAATTTTAGACACGAGCATTTTCTAGACCAGTTGGTTAGGTTCATGTTAATTAAGTGGGAGGTCGCGGGTTCGAGGCATGCCTGTTACTTTTTTTATTCATTTTATTAAAATCCCAAAATAGAAAGAAAATGGCTGAATTTTCAAAATATCATTTAAGGAAAGGTCTAAATGCTTTATAAGTAGTAGAGATAAACTGACTTTTTGCTTCTAATAATTATGTTAGCTTAAATTTTCTTGGCAAAAATTGAGCAGAATATACAAAAATCATAGAAAGTAAGTTTTTATAACTAGGGAATTGGGAGGGGCTGCGCAAACGCAACCTCCAACTGGCACAAATTATGACATAGACTCAATGACATAGACTCAACCACTTGGGCTGATCTTAGGCAGATGCCCCTCCTATGTGCAATGGAGGTCACCAACCTAGGCCATGGACCTTCTTAATCGTCCATTGACCCTGTCCAGGTAAGTGACTATTCCATTGCCTTCCTTCCCCTTTTATACACCCTTTCCCCTATCAATCTCACCCTTCTCAACCGATGTGGGATACCATTCACACAAGTTTACTTGGATAAAGACGTCTAATCAAGTAGATACGCAAGATTCTTAATCAAAACTTGTCATCGATTCCAAAAGTGTTCTACAAAGCCAAAGTTTGATAGAAGAATATGATTCTTTCATTGACATGCAAGTAAAGAATTGAAATTTGCAACTCCAAAAAGTGAAAAAGGTAAAGAAATGTAAGAAAACTTTCCTTCATCACCATTCTCTTTCTTTCTTTCCATAATTTACATTTCATTTTCCTGAAATCGGTCAAAAAAGAAAGGATGATATCACCTCTTTTGTTTATGGTCCTAGCGATCGAAATGGGAGTGATCATACTTCTTTTGTTTCACTCACCTTTGAGAAACCTAATCATGATGGGGTTGGATCGGTTGAAGCAAGGTAGAGGATTAGTGACCTCAAGGACAGTTGCAACAACGTTATTTGTAGTTTTTGTGTTCAACTTATACGGTATTTTTAAAACTCAAAAGCGAATGATGGAAGGTGGAGCCACTAATCCAACCGATCAAGTTCTTTTCGCCTATCATATTCTTGAGGCATCGCTCATGGGTACATTTTATTTTGTTAATTACCTAACTAATTATTGTATACAAAGTTTGTTCTATGCATATTTAGGCACATAATGCATTTTCCACAATGTAGGTTTCTGTTTATTCTTGGGATTGATGATCGACCGACTTCATTACTACGTCAAGGAATTATGGCTGTTAAGGAAGAGTTTGAAAGCGACTCGTAATCAATTAGGTGATTCTGATCTGATTCAACCTGTGAACAAAAACAAGAAAACTTACGGGACAAACTCAGATTAAAATCCACCTTTCGTTAATAATTCATCTATGAACTAAAAGTAAATTCGAAAGTCTCGCCCAGATTAGTCCGACAGGTCATATGGTATTTATGATCTTCGTTATTCATGTCTAGTAAGTAAAAAACTAGTTCTTCATGTCCATGTAATAAAATATATTGTGAATGTAATCTGATTGCATCCGTTTATAGTTTATATCATGATAACAAAAGTAGTCAGTTATGAATAAGCCAATTGATTTTTTGAATTTATATAATTGTTTGATAAGTCGTATTAATGATCTCATTAAGATGAACACTTTAATTGGATATATTAGGGGTCCTTTGTATAGGTGTGCTAAAAAATATCTGAAAAATCGGGTATATATGAAAATGTACCCGGCATCTGAAAATCCAGATATCTGAAGTTCGGATATCGGATCCGGATAGTGTTTTCAAGCTTTTCGGATACTATCCGAAAAGAAAAGTTTCCCCGAAATATAAATAATATCCGAAAAATATTTGAATATTTTGTTATTTGGTATTACGGATATTGGATATCCGAAATCCAGGTATCCGAATTCTGTATACTGGATTCGGATAGTAAAAATCATTATCCGAAAATCTGGATACTCGAAATTTGCGTATCCAAAAATTTGAATACCCTGTTCTAAACACCCCTACTTTGATAAGCCCACTTAATCAGATTTTTAGCGATGTAGGTCAAAAAAATAGGTTGTATATATATCACCATACTTTTTTATAATAGTAGATGAAATTTCAAACATGAGCGTTTCTAAATGTATTCATGTAAAGCGCTACAAATCTTTCTTTAAAATGCTAAATTATTCTAAGGGGCGTTTGTTTCGCGGAATGTTTTCCAATGGAATTGGAATCTTGGATGCAATTGGAATTTGAAGGAATTTAAATTTGAATCAAATTCCTTGCGTTTTGTGTTTGGTTGGGTCATTAGGAATTGGAATTTAAATGTAGTTATATCACTCCACAACCACCTAGGGGTGTTGTTCGGTCTGAACTTTCGGGCCATTTAGGTCGGGTTTAACGGTTTTTATTGTGGGTTTTTAAAATTATGTTATATTTTTTTCGGGTTTTTTCGGGTTATAGCCGGATAGAAACCGGTTTTGGGTTCGGAATAACCGGTATGGACCGGGTTCAACGTTCCGGAAGGGTAACCGGTTAGAAACCGACCAGTTTAAAAAAACCGAACCGGTTTGGGTCAAAACCAGGTTTGGCCGGTTCGGTTTTTCGGTTTCGGGTCCGGTTATAGTTCGAGGTTTTTGTGCACCTAAAACCCAAATAACATACCCGATTATAACCCGAACTTGAATCGGGTTGGTTGAGTTATTTGGTTCGGTTATAACCCGACCATATAAACCGGAAATCCAATTAACACCCGATCAGGTGAAGGAGAGGTCTAGTAGTCGGAAGGAATCTGAATTCCTTAGGGTGTGGGAAGGAATCTGAATTCCCTCAACTGAAGGAAAGTTTTGGTGCACTGGATTCCAATTTCATCCTAAAAATAGTGAACCAAACGCAGGAAAGCTCTGGAATTAGATTCCAATTCTCAGTAATTTCAGGGGATTCCAACGAACCAAAATGACACCTAACTTGTTTGATTGGTTATCTTTGTTTAACTTGTACCCGATAGACACAAAATAAGGAAAATTAATTAACTTAAACTTTATCATTGTCATTCATTGATATTAAGAAAAACATTTAAGATATTAAAAAGTAGAATTTATTTATGTATAATAAATACAGTTTTCGGTATTAAATTTGAAGTTCTTTTGGTAGAGACTAGAGAGACAGATTGACGTTACATTCTATTTCTTTATCCATTTCACATCACTCACATTCTATTAAATTAATATTTGGGGCATAAGAATTATGTAGGTGTCCTTTGTCCTTTGGCGATATAGTTATGTCCAAACCCTCAAAGTTGTAAACAAGAACACACGGTAACCATAACTACCCAAAAAAGGGTAAAAGTCAACTAATATGCAGATAAAAGATTCCAACAATTTTTAGAGATAATACTGCTATCTATTAAATATTTATATTTATTTTTCTACTCAATTGATCAATACAAATATTTAAATTAAATGAAGAGATTAAGAAAAGAATTTATAGATATATTAATTATTTATGGATAGGAGGATTAAATAGAAAGATTTAATAAAAATTAATACAATTTTTTTAAGCTTTATTCATTTCACCTGCTCATTGAAGACATGATGATTTGGTATGTACCCTTTATCCCTCATTCCCTCTAATCATAATGGTATTTTCAAAACTCAAATTAGTAGATAAGAGAAAGTTAGGTAATTTACCTAATTACCCTCAAAGAAAGTGAAAGTCAACTAATTTGGTATTAGTGATGACTTTCTTAAAGGATGTTGCCTAATGTCAAGCATATTACCACAAAGTTAAAAACCAAACTCCAAACCCAAATGGACACACAAAGAGACAAGGGCATATTTGGAACCCTATTTTCATGTGTAAATTCACCTGGGTTTGTGACTTTGTGTACATGGCCCCAAAAGTTGGAAGTCTTTTAATAAAAAAGGTGCTGACCTGTTGACTTTTAGGGGACTTCACCTTTAACAAAGGAGTAAGCCAAGAGGAAAAAGTCAAACTTATTGACCTCCTCGATTGCTATGTACCTAATCTCATTTTCTTCTTATTTGGCTTCAAATTACCAAGGAAAGATTGGTTGACCTGCCAAAGAGGTTGACGTGTTCTAGTTTAAAAGGAAGTTAATTGTTTGTTCAGCACCAAAATCGATAAAATAAACAAGTCAACACATTGAAATATTGTGATTTAACGAGAAGTAAATACATTGAAATACTGTGCTTTAACAATAAGGAAGTTGTTGTAAAGCTTCTGTTGTTAGTCTATTGATACGTATAATACAACAACAATACTCAGTCACTTCACATGAGGGTATAAAGAAGATAAAATATGGATAATCACACATTTATCCGAAAGTAAAGAGACTATTTATAGAGTGACCTAATAAAAAATGTGAGAGATGAAATGAGTGTCAAATGCGAATGTGTGTGCGTACCTATAAAACATACACAAATAAATACTGCGAGTATATGATATATATCATCTTATTTTCACGAGTGTTTATTACTTTTCGGTTTGCTTTTAGTTTATATAGTGTGGCACGATGTTAAATAACGACCGATCTATATAAAACCCGCCTGATTTGATCGAGGTTGCTTTCAATTGGATTGGTTCTCGGCTGTGTTATTCATTTGTATAAACTATTTCAAATAACCGAAAACCCTAATCCGTAACATTTTTAAGTCATGTGTCAAAGTAACAATATTCAATTTATGTAGATTTTAAATCACAAAAAGAATCTTTGATGTATGCAACTATATACCCGAATGATCATGCAGTTAAACCTCTGTCATTGTTATTTTTGAGTGTAATAAAATGGTATTGTACAACATTAAGATCCAAAAGCATGATAAATAAATGGACTCTTTTATTTGCAAAAAAGAATCATTAATTATTTCATCAAAATTAAGAACTCTTAATACAATCAAATACTCTAAATCACCATAATCTTCATTTATAACTAAGCTTTCAAGCTCTACTTCTTCGTCATCTACATTCAAAATCGAATTCGAAAAACTAAACGGCAAACATGAAGTAGTATTTTCAAGCTCTACGTTTATACTACCGAAATCTTCATCTTCAACATTCGATTCATCAATTCTATTAGTTCTAACCGTGATCCAATCGCCTTCATCATCCCAAACAGGCAAACATGAAGTAGTATTTTCAACCAATTGCATTATCCTCACCATAGGAGACTCGCCGGAGAAGTCAACCATTTGGGTAGGCACCGGTGAAGATTCCGGCACCAATAAAGATTCCCAAAAACCTTGATCCAGTGTACTCGTTGGTGAATTCCTTATTTCACAACCCGAATTCGAATTACAAACAAATGGGTGTTGCAAAAGCTCTTTAATTGTCCACCTTTCTTTAGCATCTTTCTGTAAACATTTATCCAAGAAATCTTTTCCGTCCTCCGGCAGCCATCTGGGAAATTCCGGTACATCGCCGGAATACCCAATTTTATATAAACCAGCTACCGGATCTTTAATCTCCGGCCATGGGTTGGACCCAGTTGCCATTTCAATCACTGAGCACCCAAGAGCCCATACATCAGCTGGAAACCCCTGTTCTTCACCTCGTGCAACCTCCGGCGACATAAAAACCGGTGTACCGGAAATTTGAGAAGTTGCAACTCCACCGTTTTCCACCATTTTTGCACAACCCAAATCGCCAATTTTCACACCGTCATCACAAACCAATAAATTCGAACATTTAATATCACAATGCACCAAATTATTGGAGTGAAGATGCTCTAATCCAAGTAGAATTTGGTTTGTGTAAGATCGGATTAAAGTTTCATCAAGTGATCCACCTTGTTTCTTGATCACGTCGGAAATTGTGCCGCCGGTGGCATACTCCATGAACAGATTATACATGGGTTTCTTGTTATCATAACCAATATCAAAACCCATGTATTTGATTACATTTTTGGAGCTTAATTGAGAAAGAAAGTGTTGTTCTTTCTGTAAGAATGCAGAGGCGGAAAGCTCGGTAGATTTGACAGCAAAAATATCTCCGGTTGGTGTGGTGGCGACGGAGACGGTGGCGTAGGATCCCCGGCCGATTATGGGGCCTCTTTTCCATTCCATTGTAGAGATAGAGTGAGAATTTGATGGGTGTGATCTGGTGATGTATGAGCAGAGGAAAGATGTTTAAACTTTAATATATACACAACACAAACACATGATACCAACGAGGATAGATTTTTATGACAGTTGTTGGGGTCTTTTTTATTTTATTTTTGGTTTTATATTTGGTTGTTTTTAAAAGAATAATATCATTGACTAAAAATAACGGTTTTATTAAATGTTAAAAAGGTATTAAATTAGGGGCAACATACTATTAGGTAATTTATAATCCTAATAACTACTATTTTTTAAAAATAAAAATAGATTTTTAAATTTTTACAATTTGAGAAATATTTTATCTGAAATAACGGTATTCACTATTCAGTAACATTTTTTAGCAGCCAAATAAGCTAAAACAAACACCCCCAAATTAGTATAGATTTAATGTTTAGCTCTAAAACTAACAATGCTTAAAAACGTTATTGTTTGGATCTAATTTGAATTAGTTAAGAGATAACATGATAGAATTAAGGTAGCTTCATTAAACTATCACATTTTCTTCTAATGATGATGGGATCAATTATTGCAAATTGATAGTAATATATTAGTTATTATCAGAGGGCCAATAAAACCTTAACTGAAACAACCTTTGATTCGAAAGGTGGGAATGAATGTAGTCTCCCACTTGATCAATCCATGCTTGCTATAAAAAATACAGATTGTAAAAGAAAAACTCTATATTATTATTAAGACACAAAAAATGAGGTCATAAAACTTAAAATTCATTTTTATTATATATATGAGAAAATTATTTTACTAAATTGAGAAAAAAAAAACCTATTAAAAGCTTAAACTATATATCATGAGATGGTTATATACCTTTTCATAAAGTTAATTATTTGGTAGCTCTCATGATTATAACTTCATATTCTTATGATGTTATAGAAGTATTTATGTATCATAATTTTCATACATCATATTTTGTAAGTTTTACATCAAATTGTATAACTACATCTAACAATAGTTATGGTAATTAAAATTAAAATAAGAATTATAATATATAAATCACCTCATTTATGATTAATCTAGCTAAAATAGGACCAATGTGAATATACTAATTTATAGACAACTTGTTGATATATGAAGCAGATGTTATTACTATTCAGAAAATTATTCGAACAATATAAACAACTAATCTGTAGATACATTGAAACATTTATATGTAATCTCAACCTTTTGAGCTTAATCTGAGTTTCTAGGGTTATATATTTTTAAAATTTATTATTTAAAAAAGTGACAACATATTAAACAACTAGAATCATTATCGTTTTCCGTCCAATGATAGCATGCCATTTACCATTTATATTAAATTAAATAATATAAAAATATGGAGTAATGGGTGAGTTGTGATTGAAACGCGTGGCAAAAGGTGGTGAGATTGACAGCTCCGGCCGACGGTGCTTGGCGTGAAAATAAAAATAAAAATAAAATCATTTTTGAAGAAAACACGTGAGAGCACGTGTCCGGATACGCGTAATCCTCCTCCTGTGATCGATCTCTGGTGTGGGAAGCTGGCTTCGTATTACGGCGCTATTTGGTATCTACATTCGTTATAATTGTCAAACTCATTTTTCTTTCTTAAATTATGGTATTGATGTCGTTTTTGTTTGTTACGAGAAGGAGAGATGTATACTTTTCTACAATAGTTTTGCAAGATATATGTTATGTACATTAAAGAATGTACCGTAAATAATTAGTAACATGTTCATTTAGAAAAATATTACTATAGGTAATTTTTAGTATTAAAATTCATATGAGATATTAAATTTTATAAGAAACATACAAATAAAACTTTAATTTAGAAAGCATGTCTAGTCATCTTATAAGAATGTCACGATTAAAAGATAAATGTATTCCACAAAGTGCTTATGAATTCTATTTTAAAACGTAATGAGATTTTTTGTATTTATATAGTATGCTAAACTTAAATATATTCATCAATAACAAATATCGAAAATGTACTCTCACCCACTTATCTCTCCCTAACTCGTCATTGTATTGACAAGTATGTTAGACCCTAATTAGTCTACAAAGTAAGACACATATTAGGTTAGAAAACCATTTAGTGAGTAGTGACATAAAGGAAACTACATCTCCTTTTTGGATAAATTTTAGTCAAATTACACCAACTTTTTTACATCTCATTTCGTAAATAGATATATAAATCATTCTCTCTTACTTTTTTACACCACCACCGCTTAGTCAGATTGGAAAACCGCCAAAAAATAAAAAACCATGTCGCGGCTTTGGGCGTGGACAATTCTAGTTTAACTATAATAGATATTCTTATTAAAGAAATATTAAACGAGACTAAAAATAAGCATAACAATAGCAAATGTCATTAACGAGCGATGTAGGTCCGCCCTCCACTGCGATCGTAGGTTAAAAACATTCATAGTATAATCCTTTTCTTGTTAAAAAGTTTTGAGCCATACATTTTTAATTATATTGTACATCTTTTAGATTTTTCTATATAATTATTTTAAAGAATTGTGGAAATAAAATATCTTATAAGCTATCTAAGTGTATATATTATGTATGTTAATTGTAGTCGTTTATTGTTTTAAATATGTAACTGAAAATCAATATATAAGCATTTATTTATTTATTTTTTAGTATATCACAATATTCACTTGTATCTATAGTGAGTTGAAAGTTAATAAACATCAAAATTTTATTTTACTAAAGAAAATAAATCATAAGAAGATATAAATTAAAACAAATCAAATATATGTAGTGCTGCCGCTAGTTATCAATTTAATACAGTATTAAAGTAAGAAAATGGTTTTTAAGAATCTGCAGCCATCATACAACGGATGCATACACTACAATTAAACCACATTAATTTTATATTAATATTTTGAATGTATAGCTCATTATCCAATCAATTTTGAGTGAATAGTAACTTGAATCACAATTACATATATAGATGAATTCCATTTATCAAAGGGCATTTAGCCTAGTAGTATGGTGTGTGCCTCTCAACCTTATGGTCAGGGGTTCAAATCCCTTCATGGATATAGGTGATAATTAGGAATAGATTAGATTTGCCGTTCAAAAAAAAAATAGATGAATTCCATTTGAATTTTGTAAAATAGGAAATGTAATATATAGACGTACAGTACATAAAAATGAAATTATGACATTTGTGCTCGCCATTTTAAAACCCGGGTTATTACTCAACCCGGTATGATGGTCGGGTCACGGGTCAATTGGTTCAACCGTTGAGTTGACCCGGGTCAACTAAGAATATATAAATATATATATTATATAAAAAAAAGATGTATACCTCTTGTAACTTGTTATACATATGATGTACAACTTTTTAATGCAACACAGAATTATAAAACAAGTATTCCCCTAGTTATTCAAACCTCTTAATCTCGCAGCAAAACATGATTTTGATATCCTTCTTCCATGATCTCATATTCTCATTCACAACCAACAACCTTTTTCAAATTCTTGAAATTAATCAGAACTCAGTCCAACCTCAAAACTCAATCTTTTTGTTCCTAATTATCATTAATATTACAATTAGATCTAACCCCATCAAGATTCCCGTCACCATTTTCATTTCCTAACACTAAAATATGTTCATAAATCACAGCTCTACCAAAATCAGGATCACGAACCTGATTATCACATACCAGTTTAACATCTATAGCATTCTCATGAGCAATATGAGTTTGCATATGCAAAATTAAACAAGATATTGATAAACAGATCAAACAAATATATAATCTTCCTTCGTATCCATAAGTAGAAAGAGTATATTAGTATATTACACCTGCGGTCGGGTCATTTTCCGGGTCGCCGGGTTTAACAAAAACCCGCCGGGTCACATGGGTTTAACAAAAATCAGCCTGCTCTCTTCCCCGGGTTAACCGGGTTGAACCGCCCGGGTCGACCCGGGTTTTAAAACATTGCTCGCCATATTATTAGACCTATTTTTAGGCTTATTTAAATAGCCTCGATCAGCACTTATTTCTCATTATTACTCCCTATTAAACTAAATACCGTATTTAAAGTTAGAATTATGAATAGCATGTTTTTAAAAAGAATTACTTAAAGAGAAAAAAAGGTTTATTAATAATGCAACTCAAGTTAAAAAAAATTCGATTTTACTTTAAGAATGGGAAATGGATTAATTGCTTCCCATAATGTGAACGATTGGAGAAAGTAAATGAAAGCTTCGAGTTTGATCATTTCAACCATAGTTGACCATTCCAAAAAAGTTGACCATTAACTACAAAACTATCTACGGAATATTATTAATTTTGTATCAGCGTAACGATATTTAAATATAGTACTCATGATTTGTATTTTGAATAAAAATACCATTTAAGACATGCTATAAAACACGTTTTTAAGAAAACCATGAATTGGATTCATATATAAAAAATCACGTTTATTAAGAAAACCATGAATATTTGATTCACATATAAAAAATCATTGACTCAGCTTACACATGGTTATTTAATAGTGTTCATATTTGTGAGAGAACAAGAAATTATCAAGTTGACTTGTTGGAAGGATGATGGTAATAGTTGGTCAACAAAGACGTTGAAATGAACCAAATAAGAAGGTTCCAAATAAATTTCACGTAAAAGAGTTAGTTAGCGCGAACACATGATGTCATATTTTTAATAGGTACATGAATTATGCATAAATACATTTTAGGTGATTTTAGTTAGTATTATCAGTTATTTTATATGTTTGTGATTTACCTAAAAAAAATTTTAACGGCAATTTTGTGATTTACTTAATATTGATGGTTTTCGGGTTAAGCTCAAATACAAGATAAGTGAGTGTAAGATGAGTGAGTGTGGAATGTACACTTATTCTAGATAATTTGAAACAACTTATAAAAGATAGCGGAAGCAAGGGGGCGACACCCCCTAAGTGGGGTCCGCTAAAAATGAATGATTATGTTTGTTAAATGGATTTTGATAATAACAGCCCTTAGTGGATAATTACATTATTTGTTATTAAATATTGATTAATTACAAATTAACCAATAACCACTAACCCATATTTATTTGTTTTTCTTCGTTACTAGTAACCTCTTCAACAAACCCCATTAAAAAACTGCCCACCAATTCATAATTGCGTAGCACTGTTACTGTAGCAGTACATTCCAGAGATTTAGAAACCAAAATGAAAATCATTTCAGGTTAGGGTTCCATTTTACTATAAGCTTGAACCGTCATTTTATAAATTGCAGAGGTTTTCTCTTAAAGGTTGTTTTCATTAACTTTTTCATCAACTGCTCTCAAAAAAGTTTCTTCTAACTTCTTTTTCGGAAATTTGAAATTCATCCCGGGTATCATCTTCTGATTCCGTAACCTCTTCCTGTTCATCGAGTATTTGAGGAAATGGGTCGGTTTCATTTTGAGTAGTTTTTTCAATATCATAAGATGTTAATTTATCACAAGATTAAAAAGATGAAGATGTTTAATTTTTGTAAGATAAAAATGTGATTTTTGACGAAACAAAAGGGGGTGTTTAATTTCCTTTTTGTTTGGGAAAGGTCACAGGGGGTGATTGGGAAGCATACAGTGATTAAAAGTCATTTAATTTAATTTTGGTGATATACAAATTTAATGAGTTGCAGAGACAAGCTACAAATTTTTAATGATTCTCTGGATGAGATTTGGTTTTACGCAGATTGATTGCAGGAAGACAGGAAGTTTGGCTAGGAAGTTTGATCGGAGGAGGTTGCTGAAATAAAGGAAGAAGAAGATTCTAATAGTTAGTTAATGGTTAATATATAATTAATTAAGGGTTAAAAATGTAATTATTCACTCTTAATGACAGCCCTAAGGGCTGTCATTATTAAAACCCCTAACAATACCAATACTCTAATTCTTATTATCATTATGATATCTGTTTTTTAAAACTTAACTTTAAAGTGTTTAATCGTATCAATATGTGTTAAGATGTAGAAATCACTAATAGGGAATTATCAGTAATCATTTGTGAATTTGAATGTTTAACCGGCAAGCAACATTTGTAAAGAAATCCTTACTTTTTGCACACCCACATTACCTCTTTACACCCATAGATCCATCCCACCCATCCACACCTTACCTTACACTTTTTTGCTTTTAAATTTGAATCCGTAATTAATTATTTAATAATAAATAAATTATCATAATTCATGAATAACAACAGTTTGTAAATGTAGATGGACAAAAGAAAAGAACAAAAGCTAGCCTACAGCAAAACTTAACTATAAAAACAGAATCTGATGCCTGCCTGCACAACATTGTTATCTTTGTTACTCTTTTAGTTGGATATTCATACTATATTGTTTCCCAAAGTAGTTGGTATCTGAGAACCCGAAGCTATCCACAAATACCATATCGAATTATTATCTAGGCCTATGAAAATCGACAGCTCATTATGGTGCTGGCTACCTTAGTTACTAATTTCTTCTTTGTGTAATAAGGCTCATACCACATATTTTTAATTTTTCCAAAGTGATAAAATAAGTGTTGTTGACAGTGATATGTCAGTTAGTGTGTCAGTTTAAAAGTGCATATGTGTTGCTATTTAAAGCGGTAAAGCTAACGAATGAAGGAGAAGCAAGGGTCTAATGCCATCTTTGAAATATTAATAATTTGTAGGGATGAAAAAACTGAAAATCATACTAATTATTTAGTGCGTTTGATTCTAGATTATTACATTGAGTTGTTCTTCATTGAAGTATACCCTGTTTTTCCTATTAGGTAGTGATTATAGTTAACTTTTTAAGTTAATGATATAGAGGGTATTAATTTATAGAAAGAGTAACAACCTAACAGACATAATTCACAGAGTCATGGGCACTCGGAGACATCAATTTTATTAAAACGTCTATTCAGCTTTTTATACCTAAAATGCATTCATATAGTGTGAAATGAAAAAAAAATATCTCTCAAAAAAATATTATTTAGGTCTACCTTTTAAATCCACAAATTAACATACTTATAAAAGAATGTCAGTTGGCAAAATTAATAAACTAAATGAGTAGATAGCAAAATAGAAATAACAGATGTTACCAAATTCATTATGTATGTTTATTTGTAGCATTGTAGGTCTAAAAGGTATGCATAATTAGTGTTTCTCTAACTAAAAATAGAAAACAAAATATACGGGCCACACACCTCACTCTTTTTTGTTTGAAAGCATATAATCAACTCTTATTTATCCCTAACTAGACTTGAACCTATAATCTATAGATTATGGACAATATTTTACACCTTACACTAATATCTAGGGGTGTTCACTATTCGGATATAACCGGATTATCCAATTGGACATTTTGGATTGGAATATTTGGATTGGTTATTTGGTTTTTTGGATCGGTTTGGACTTGAACCAAATTAATATTTTGGTTTTCGGATTGGATTTGGTTTTCGTTGTGAAAACCGGATTGTCCAAAAAAACCAAATAGTAATATATATACCAATCCTTTTGGAGTTTTTGATAAAGTTGATGTCAAGATTTTTGCATATATGATTATAAATGTCACAAGTTATAAATTAGACTTGTTTTTGTGTACAAAGTAGTTTATCACTTTGGAATTGTACATATCGAACTTAATATTATTTATGTTATATACATTTGTAGTATTTTGAAATTTTTTTAGGAAAACCAAAAGGATAAAACCAAACCATCCAAATTGTTATTTGTTTCGGATCGGTTTGGTTTTCGAATTAGTTTGGACGGTTCGGTTTGAACTTTTAAAAATCGGACTTTATTTGGTTTCACATATTTGGTTCGGATAAAACCAAACCGTCCAAACGAACACCCTTACTAATATCATTAGACTACAAACCTTAGTTCACACACCTCAGTCTCAATCCCTCTTTTACAATACCACCACTTAACCTAAAAAAAAAAAAATTATGATTCTGTCTCCCATTTTTACATCATCACGGTTATATTTGACCATTTCTGAAAACTGCCTAAAAGATAAAATAAAATAAAAACTGCCAAATATAATTGAATATCGCAAGTACCGTTCTAGAAAACTGCCTAAAAGATATTTGACCATTTCTGAAAACTGCCTAAAAGATAAAATAAAATAAAAACCGCCAAATATAATTGAATATCGCAAGTACCGTTCTAGAATGTAATAATTAATATTAATTTTTTTCAGAAATATCTAACCTTCTAAACGCTCTTATCATTGTGCCCTTGATAGTTGATGCATATGCTACAACTCTCAATTATGCAATATCTCTATCAAGAAATTCTAAGAGAAGTTTCAGTTTTTCTGTATATGGTTTCGGGCTTTGGGCCTAATTGGGCCTGGTTTTCAATATATACGCCAATTTCAGAAAAAAGAAAAAAAATATTTATCTATATTTTTGAGGAGTAGGAAACAGAATACAGTTGGTCCACTGTTTGACTCCCAAGATCCCAATTCCCCGCCCCCGGGATTTTAAGGCGACAACGTTATTTTGCTGGCTTAAATTCAAGTTTATCACTTTGGAATTGTACATATCGAACTTAATATTATTTATGTTATATACATTTGTAGTATTTTGAAATTTTTTTAGGAAAACCAAAAGGATAAAACCAAACCATCCAAATTGTTATTTGTTTCGGATCGGTTTGGTTTTCGAATTAGTTTGGACGGTTCGGTTTGAACTTTTAAAAATCGGACTTTATTTGGTTTCACATATTTGGTTCGGATAAAACCAAACCGTCCAAACGAACACCCTTACTAATATCATTAGACTACAAACCTTAGTTCACACACCTCAGTCTCAATCCCTCTTTTACAATACCACCACTTAACCTAAAAAAAAAAAAATTATGATTCTGTCTCCCATTTTTACATCATCACGGTTATATTTGACCATTTCTGAAAACTGCCTAAAAGATAAAATAAAATAAAAACTGCCAAATATAATTGAATATCGCAAGTACCGTTCTAGAAAACTGCCTAAAAGATATTTGACCATTTCTGAAAACTGCCTAAAAGATAAAATAAAATAAAAACCGCCAAATATAATTGAATATCGCAAGTACCGTTCTAGAATGTAATAATTAATATTAATTTTTTTCAGAAATATCTAACCTTCTAAACGCTCTTATCATTGTGCCCTTGATAGTTGATGCATATGCTACAACTCTCAATTATGCAATATCTCTATCAAGAAATTCTAAGAGAAGTTTCAGTTTTTCTGTATATGGTTTCGGGCTTTGGGCCTAATTGGGCCTGGTTTTCAATATATACGCCAATTTCAGAAAAAAGAAAAAAAATATTTATCTATATTTTTGAGGAGTAGGAAACAGAATACAGTTGGTCCACTGTTTGACTCCCAAGATCCCAATTCCCCGCCCCCGGGATTTTAAGGCGACAACGTTATTTTGCTGGCTTAAATTCAAGTTTGTATTTATCAATGTTTTAAAACCCGGGTTGACCCGGCCGGTTGAACCGGTCGAACCGGGACCCGGTACATGAGGCGGGTCAACTCGGTCCGGTTTAATTCCTATTTTCCGCCCGCTGAGACCCGGCCGGGTTTCCGGTTGAACCGCCGACCCGGCGACCCGTTGACCCGGTAAAAACCCGGAATTTACAAAAAAATCCCTAATATCAGTGGTTTTTCAGCCGCTACTACTACTTTCGATTCTATCTCGCTCGTTTCTGCTCGTCCACCGTCCACCCACACAAGGTAATTTCATTAGTTGCTGCCCGATTTATTTCTACAAATTCATTGTTATGTTCTACAAATTGATTGCTCAAATTGATTGTTGATACAAATTCATCTTTGCTGCCCGATTTATTTCTCCAAATTGATTGTTGCTGCCCGATTTATTGATTGTACAAATTGTTGTGTTCTATAAATTCATTGGTTGCTCAAATTTATCAGTGATATCTCTCTCAAATTAATTTGTTTCTGTTTTTGGTTCTACAAATTGAGTGAAGAAACATGCGTATGCAACTTTTCATATGTTTTTCGGTAAAACGGTTGAACCGCCGGTTGAACCGGTTGAACCGTGACCCGGTCATCACACCGGGCCAAACAATAACCCGGGTTTTAAAACATTGGTATTTATTATTATCATTAGTTAGAGAATTGTTATTATCTCATACAATTTGTGAATATTTATATCTCTATATATAAATGTCAGAATTAATATATGATATGAAAAAATCAAGGTTTTAAAAGACATAAGGCGCGGTGTGGCGGCACTATCAAGCCTTAAGATATGACGAGCCATGGCGAGACATGTCGTTTCTCAAGGCGTGACTTAAGTCGCCAATTTTGTATATAATTTATAATTTTATATACATTATTATAAATTTATAACATAGTTAATAAAAATTTTTTCTTCATTTTTGACATATTCAACGATTCTTATAACAAAATACCTACCTCAATACCTTTAATATGCTTAAAAACACAGCTTATGACATAATTATTTAGAACCAATAACATTTCTTGCATTATTTTTTTGGAAACGGCTTTCTTATAAACAAAACTAGCTAAAAGCTAGACAAAACACGAACAAGAGTTAAAACAACTAACTGTTACAAGGTAAAATAAGCCATTCGGCCCAACTAACTCTAAATTTATGCCTACGATTACAAATCCAAAGAAACGTTACTTCTTTAATTGAGTCAACCAGCAAATGCCTTCTAGCTTCTCCACTATTAAAAGTAATAGCATTTCTATGAAGCCAAATTATCCAAGTCGTCGTAAGAGTCACTGCTTCAATAATCAATTTAGACTTGGACGTAATGGAACTCGAATCCAAATTATACAAAAATTCATCCATAGTATCCACATTAGTATCAATAACTTGCAACCAATTACCTATTGCCCTCCAAACGCTTCTAGCAACTTCACACGACCAAAATAAATGATCCACATCCTCCACACCATCCCCACACATAACACATTTGAGATCTTCAAACGTGATTCCCCTCGACACCAAATTCACTTTAGAAGGGACTCGATTCAAATTTATTTTCCAAAAAAGAATGTTAACTTTCTGAGGCACTAAAGAATTCCATCGTGTCTGAATGACCGATGACGGAAGAATTAAATTGTCAATCCATTTTCTAGTACTTTTAACAACATAACCACCCTCGCCCTCAATATCCCACCTCCAATTATCCGCATCATTTGACAACGGAACGTTACTCACAACCCGGTTTAATTCCCGGACTTGCTCCTCCTCTCTTCCGCCCCGAATCTCTCGACGCCAATTCCCTAAAACCGAACCATCCCTCACCCGATCCGCCACTGTGCATTCATCGTTCACCTCGAGCCTATACAACCTCGGGAATTGCTCCCGAAGCGTGTTCGAGCCCACCCAAATGTCGCTCCAAAACCGGGTCATACTACCGTTGCCGATACACCTTTTCAAATGACATAAAAGGTCAATACCGTCCTCTTTAAGCCTATACACCGTCTTCAAAATTTGGGGCCATGGGGACGACCCAAGCACACAAGGATTGGCCATATCCATAGCACCATTACGACCATAAATCGCCTTAACCACCTTAGACCACAATAAATTTTCATTTTTAACAAATCTCCAAATCCACTTCACAACAAGCGAGATATTAAAGGCATATAAGCTACCAATGTTTAAACCCCCATTTTGATACGAGGCCAACACCGAGTCCCATTTAATCCAATGAATCTTCCGTTTTTCCTCGGTTCCTCCCCAAAAAAAAGAGGCTCTAAGTTTTTCTAGCTCATTTGCAACAACTTTCGGCATAACAAATAGGGACATATAGTAAATACCCATCCCTCCCAACACCGTCTTCAATAACATAGACCTCCCACCGACCGATAACATATTAACTTTCCACCCGGACAACTTTTTCTTAAAACGATCGGTCAAAATATCCCAATTCTTCTTTCTCGTCATACACGCACCAACGGGAAGTCCCAAATATGTAAACGGAAATTTATCATAACAAACGCCGATCATCGAGGCCATGTTTCTAACATCTTCATCCGGAACCCCAACACCATACAGATTGGATTTATGAAGATTCAGCTTCAAACCCGAAACCATATGAAAATAGTGTAATATAATAAGAAGACTTTGCATGTTATTAAGCGACCATTCCCCCAAAAAAATAGCATCATCAGCATATAATAAATGAGAAAGAGTCACCGAATCAGTGTTTACCTTGACCCCGGTAAACAAACGCTTTGATATCGCTTCCTCCATGGCCACATGAAGGCCTTCCATGGCAATAATAAAAAGAAATGGCGATAAAGGATCCCCTTGCCGCAATCCCCTGCCGAGTTTAAACTCAGCCGAAGCATTCCCGTTCAAAATAACCGAAGCTCTAGAGGAATGAAGTGTTGCACCTATCCACTTCCGCCACTTAACCGGGAATCCCATAAATTCCATCATTCTATCTAGAAACTCCCAACTGATAGTATCATACGCTTTCTCAAAATCAATTTTAAGCACCATTGCCCTTCTTTTCTTCTTTTTATACCAATCAATAACCTCATTCACTATCATTGGACCATCCAGAATCTGCCGACCTTTTACAAAAGCAGTCTGTTCTTGACTAACGACCGAATCCACTACCAGAGCTAACCGAAACGCCAGCAATTTCACGATAATTTTATATTGAACACCAATGTGACTGATGGGCCGATAATCATTAACAGCAAGCGGGTTGATAACTTTTGGAATCAGCGTAATGAGTGAAGAATTGCACCCCGCCGGAATATAACCTGTGTCAAAAAACTCAACAACAAAATTAAATATATCTAATTTTAAAAGATCCCAAAATTGTTTAATAAAAGCAAAAGTAAAACCGTCAGGCCCCGGGGCCTTGTCGTTTCCACAGCTCCAAACCACCGCTTTCAGCCCGGTCATTGTAACCGAACCCACTAGTAGCTCAGCCTCATCACGTGACAAATTTTTGAACTTTTCGCTACGTCTTGCAACTCTAATAACCGGGACACTTTTAAATTTGTCAGCATAATAATCATGAAAAATCTTCTTCACATCCACCGGGGACGTATTCCACACCCCATCTTTTTTAACCCCTCGGATCAAAGAATGTCTCCTTTTACTATTGATGATCCCATGAAAATATTTGGAATTTTCATCGCCCTCAATACACCATTTGACCTTCGCTTTTTGGGACAGATCCTTCCATTCTTTTGTTTCCAACTTATATAACAAAAGCTTGGCATTCTGACGTGCCCGCATCTCTTCTTCCGTGGCCTGAAACTCGTCCATTTTCTTCTCAATTTTATGGACTTTTTCCGTCAATATTTTCCGCTCCGCAACCTGTTCAACGTTTTTATTCCGCCACCAAATTTTACATTTTTCCTTTAAACTCTTCAATTTATCTTTAAATTTAATAAAATGATTGTCGCTAGAACTTTCCACATTCATACCTCATGCTGACTTAACCATCTCTTCAAAACAATTATCATCCATCCAGGAATTAAAAAACCGAAATACCCTGGGACCATAGTCGACCGAATCTTGCGTCAAAACGATTGGCCTATGATCCGATATTATATCAGACATAACGTTGGCCGCAATATTTGCACAACCCTCGAATACCCCTTCACTAGCAAAAAACCGGTCAAGCTTACTCATTTTCCGACCATCCGAGCTAATTCTCGTATAAGCAGATCCACCCATAGGAACTTCAACAAGGCTTGCCGAGTCAATAAACTCATTAAAATCATTGATTTCCCGTGTGTGAATCTCACACCCCCATCTTTCATTTTCCTCCCGAACCGCGTTAAAATCCCCCAATAAGATAAAGTTCTCTTCGTGTGACTGCACATAATTCACAATAAACTCCCATAAACGTCTTTTATCAACCACACTTTGTGGAGCATAGACGTTCCCCATAACACACTTAAGGTTATTAACCTTCCACTCCCCATGTACAAAAAGGACATTTTGAAAACTTTCTATTCGAGAGCTCGAGAAAATTTCCGGGTCCCAAACCGAAAGAATACCACCCGACGCACCAATAGCACTACTAATAGCAAAATCAAAAGATAAATTTGCCCAAGCTTGTTTAATCATAAACCAATCCACCTTCGATACCCTTGTCTTTTGAATTCCAAGAAAAGAAACCTTATATTTATTACAAATACCACCAATACGTTTCCTCTTAACAACATCGCCAATACCGCATGCATTAATGGACAAAATATTCATTAATTACATTTATCGCCTCCCATACTACTTATCATACGTTCGAGCGAAATTTGACACCCTTCCATGTCAAGACCCATGGCACCACCAACATCAATGTACCTTTCCAAGTCATCAATTAACGATACTACCTTTTCATTTTTCTTCATATACCCGGTTGTCTCGCACGATCTTTCTAAAGGGGTTCTCTTCTGTTCACCATTATCCTCACCTCCATTCCGTTTTTTGTTTACAAGAACTTCTTCAAAACCCGGAGGCTTAGACAGAAAAGAAGGAACCGTACCTGGCTCCTTTTCCGCCCGTGTCTCTTGTACCGGTTTGGGTGCCTTCACATTATTGCTACTGTTTTGAGGTATATCATGCCCTACCGAACCACCCGCTACCGCCCCTGCATCAGCACCATCGGGTTTCATCGACCCCGCATTCAAAGGCGACTCCACATCATCAACATCAATTATGGGTTTCACCGATCCCATATTCCCACTACCACCCTTAGCTGTTTCATGCGTATTAAATTTCTCATTTACTTCCACTTCGTCATCACTACTCCCCATCGAACCCTCTTGGGACACGGACACATCATCCTCATCACCATTGCTTTCGGCGTCCACATTCTTCATAGAGGGTTGCCACAGCGCAATTTCGTACACCCATATAGTATGTTTTTTGTTGTTTATAACTACCTCAACTTCTTCATTTATCCTTCCCCCCAATTTAGTTTTAATGCACACTTTCTCCGTATGCCCGTCTCCATTATCACCGTCTACAAACTGCACTTCTCCCCAACTTGCCACTATCTTCTTAATAGCACTAATTGTCCCGGCTAACAAAGGCAGCCCATCGAGACGGACCCATACCACTTTATCATCCACAATAAATTCATCATCTAGCTTATGTAATTTGGTGAAATAAAACTCCATGTCTTTGTGCTGTAAGAAATTCATATACGTCATTTGGTCCTCAAATTCCATCCACACCCATGACCCACCAATATAGTGGAAGTCAATATCTGAGAAACCTTCTTTTGCACACACTACTTTGATGTTCTCAATCAGGGAAAGATCCCTAACTTTGCCTACCAAGACAGTACCTTCATCGTGCATAGGCATAACATCTTTCCGTTCTAACGTGACAACTTTCTTGCTTTTTTGATACCGCGTTTCATTCACTTGTTTAGGCTTGGCATCTGTTTTAAACAGATCGGAGAATTTGACCGATTTATTTACCGTATGTGAACTATCTGTGTGTCGATCAGGTGCAGCGTTACGATGTTCTGGCTGTTTCACAATACGAGCCTTACGCTCAAACCTAGACAGTGACACAAACAGGTGAAAAGACCCGTACCATGCACCGTTCAAACGACCCGCTAGGGTTTCTGCATTATCAACCCTAATAACCTAGCGAAACCAAACCTACGGCCGATTTTTGAAAGTTTTCGGGGAATAAAGACATCTACTACCGTACCAAATACCTGCATTGCCTTCCAGAGATCACTCTCATCCCAATGAGAAGGGAAGTTCGTGACGTAGAAAGAAATCGCAATTCTTTTCAGATTCAATTCTTCTCTTTGTGCCGCAGCTCTCCGATTCGTATTATTAAACGACATTCTGTTTCTGTTTTGATTACTAGCATTCGCCATCGAACCCAACCCTTCCCTCCCTCCCGATCGCCGAGGAAAGAGCCGGAGTCAAACCCTAGGAGTCGCCGGAATCGCCAACCCTAGAGTCTTTTTCTTTTTTTTTCAATACATTTCTTGCATTATTGACAATAAAATTTGCATTCAATTATAATTCTTATATCTACGTATTTTATTAGGAGTACATATTAAGTTGTATTTAAAGTGAGGGGTATGGTGGCATGCCACCTTAATTTCTCTGACGTGACACGACAAACTGCGCCACCAACACATTGTCTGCTGTGTGAGTGGCTCTTGCACGAGATGAGTGACACAGTTGGCTTGAGTTAAAATGAAAATTTTGATGGGATTCCAAATGATTGTTTTGCCTTCAGTTATGAGTAGAAGAGTATTGAATGTATAAATGTAAAATGTGAAAAACCGATGTGAAGCTAATTTAGCTGCACACATCATGTTATAACAATATCTTAAAACGTTTTATGCTTAACCTTTATTACTTTAATTATTAGTGTTGTTATATTGTTGTGAGTTGTAACTTATATCAATTTCTAATTAATTAAAATAATAATATTCATGGAACATACAGCTGATTTTTATATGGATTTGAATTTTATAAATTTAGTTGCAAAATATCACGTTCGTTCATAAGAAAAAAACCAAAATTTAAGTTATAACCCAATTAACGTGTAACTGTTGATTAAAATAAAATAATCACATTCCTCTTTTAACAATATTAAACAAATCCCACAACCAATAAGATATGGGTAGTTGTGGGCTTCATGCATTTATGGCAGTCGCCACCTTCGCTTCAATTGTAACTTTAGTCTTTAACATGTTAAGAAGCATTAATTTTGTTGTATATTTAAAAAGCTATTCAAGCTTCTCATATACATTTATATATATGTGATATGATCTTTATCCTGTATAACATTGTTATAATATTAATATCAAAATCTATAATTTCCTCCCTATAATATATTTGTAACATTCATTTGAAACTCTCAAAAAAACTCAAATCAATTACAAATTTTATAAAAAAAATATTCTTTAACAAAACATTATCTTAACTCTTTATTTCAAATTGTAAAACCAGAATAATGCATGGCAAGAAACCTAGTTGACAACTAAACTAGAGTGTGCCCCAATCAACACATGCACATAATATTGAAAGAGTGCATGACAAGAGGTCAACTCCCTCCTTTACTCCCCTTATAAAAACTTCAATTCCATCATCTTCATCTCCCCCAAACCATCTCCAATCTAAACAAACCCTAACTTCAAGAACCCAAATCAACCCTTCTGAGATCACCTTCTTCCACCATCAATCATCATGAAGATTATGCAAATAATCTTCATGGTAGCCATCACCATCACCATCACCATAGCCATCACTGGCACCATCACCACCACCACCAAACCATCTCCGGTGACCACAAGACCATTTCCGGCAAGGCCCAGAAGCCGTTTTCTCGCTGAGAAAGAACGGAACCCTAGAGCTGCAGACCATTGCAACAAAGACAACGAAATTATTTGTTACATTTTGGAAGGTAAAAACTCAACTTGCTGCAATAACAAGTGCATGGATTTGAATGAAGATAAGAAAAACTGTGGAGCATGCAAGAACAAGTGTAAGTTTACGAGCTCCTGCTGCAATGGAGAGTGTGTGAATTTGGCGTACGATAAGAGGCATTGTGGGTCATGTGGTACAAAGTGTATGCCCGGTGGTTACTGTATATACGGTCTCTGCAACTACGCGTAATCAACATAATTTTATTATTATTCGATCTTCATTCGATCGCTATTTATTCGTGCATATGTGCTATTAATAATGATCGTGTTTGTCACGTGTCAACACGAAAAATTGTTGTTAATTCGTACTTATACTATTTACGATCATTTGAAACTGTGTAGTTTTCGACTTGGTTCGTGAAACAAAATGTATAATGATATTTATGTGAAGTCGTTTTTAAGAGCTTAGGCCAAATGGCCAATTTTGCTAAATTTGGTGACTTTTTGTCTATTTGTCTTTGTTCTTGGTAAACGTAGCAATATGGACTATTTGACACTTTTTGAGTAGTTTGCGACGAATGTGGGCGTCACAAATGACCGATATTTTAGGCGTGAAATGAGAGAAAGTGGCGTGCAATTGTTGTTCAATATTTCCTTTATTCCGTATTTGAAGTTCCTCTACGATAATTGGTCGGTTATAAACAAGTTATTTCTTGTACAATACCCTTTAGTGTTAACTTTTGTAAGAGTTTATAAATCATACTCCGTACATTAGTACTGAGATTTTGGTTATGTGATTTTGCCCTATTGAAATACTATTAATATGAAAATATAACTACAATCTTTGGCGCTGTAGTTAGAATAAGTATTTTGAACTTGTATATTAATTAACAATCATCACTATATTTTAGGTGTCATTCTTCTATTAAAAAGGATTTTGATAATGACAGTCCTTAGGGCTGTCCCTGTAACACCACAATCTTAGAGCCATTTTTTTTTTTTATAAAAAAAATAAGCATACGGAAGCAATTTAAGAAATACCATAAATCCTAATTATTACACATCATAGAAACCAAATACATAAAACATTTAAAGGTGTTACTGAAAAACGGGCTCGACTTGGTTTACAAAAATCAGAGTATGGTCAGACTTCTAAAACCCGACTCAAGTCAAGCTAATCCACAACCTGAAAAGAGTCAACAAACGAGGGATTAGCACAAAGCTAAGTGAATAAAAATAGCTAACAATTTGCATAACCACAACAAATTAGAGACAAAAGAAATCAATCTGGAAACCCGTCCAAACTTCCACAAGCAATTGGACGTTATGAGAGTATCGGTGGTCTGGCGCAGAGCCTACAACTGTTGTTGGCCGAACAACAGTTTACCGATGGCTACTTTACTATTGGCACGGTAGTCCCCCCTGACGGAACACATTCGTAGGAGTCCGAGCACCCCATCCAATAGTAACGAAGCCTAGCCAAAACCCACCCATAGCTAACCTCTAGAAAACATGTGCACATACTACCATTAACAATCCCACAATTAATGGTATCACCGGAAAATTATTAAAACCAAGAAAAAATGAATTTTCCCAAAGCCAACTAAGATAGCACCGCTATCTGCCAAAAGATAGCGTCCGCTATCTCAAGTCCAGAAGCTATTTCGGGCTGCTGTTTCACTTTTCCAAAACCAAGCAAAGATAGCGCCGCTATCTCCTCCAGACCAGCCAAAATGCTGCAACTTTTCTCCTACAACTCTACCATACCAAAACCTTTGTACATCACACAAGCAGAAGGTTAAATCCACTCACCTTAGTTTCCTTTTGGTACCGAGCTCATTAATCTTATATCACTGAGGCTCCTTCCCTTTTCCTGTACAAAATGAATACCGAATTAGTTACCCGAAATCATCAATTATGTAACAAGTAATATAAGTTTAAGGCCACATCTTTGTAACAACAACTTACAACCTATTACTTGCATTTCCACATATCAATTACCAAAGTCTAGAATTCTATCTAGTTAATTCATCATGTATTTCAACCAAATTACACCTTAGGCCCAAACGGGTCAAAAACAAGAATAATGAATCGGGGATATACACAACATCATCCAATGAGTAATTTTACTTATTCAACATCAAAATTAACCAACTAACATGCTACTTGCATCCAATTGCAAGTATAACCAACTTTGACTTTATTTAAGTCAAATTGCACAATTTAACAACCAAACGGGTCAAGACCCGAAACCAACACAATCAAGCTTACAATTCATACAACTAACACATTGTTAACATGAAATTGGTAATTACAGTTTGCAAGCTATACAAGACTAAAGTCAACTTCCAGGTTTGACCAAAGTAAAAAATTCATGAATTAAGTTAGTTTATGACTAAATTCCCATCTAGCCAAACACTACCATCCTTTAGGCATTTTCACAATAGTTAACTAGTTATCTTCATAACTAACAATTATCATTCTAACATGCATAATTAACCTAACAAAACTTCAAGAACATCATGATACACATTTCACCAAATTAGGGAAGAACTACATCTTCTTCCCAAGAACACCATTGATGGAGCTTCATGAAAGCTTCACCAAATGAGCTATAACTAACAACAATCCATACAATACTTGCAAGAACTCAAATAAACACTAAATCATGCATCAATTTCAAATTACAAGCAAGATACATTAAGAACTCCACAAAAACCCATTAACATAAGAACCCTTATTCAACCAAGCTCAAGAACATGAACCCTAGCTCAAGGAGGAAGAGAACTTACTTAATCTTGCTTCTAGATTCCGAAAATCATACAAAGAAGGCAAGAACTACAAGGATTGATCTTCAATTTGGGAGAACAAGCTTCAACTATGAGTGTGTGTGTGTGTGTGTGTGTGTGTCGTGTACAGGCGAGGAGAGGGAAGAGAAAGACCAAAAATGACATCTGCCCTTCAAACATAATACGTACACCCCTCCCCCAAATACAGATACATTCATTTAAACACATTGTAGAATATTAGGTTCGCAGATAATTAATTTAGACCCAACTAACTCCAATTTTGACAACGAAGATATATTTAGAACCCCGGTTCAGAAGTGAACCCAAATACGTAAAAATCATTTTAACATTTAAATATCTTAGTTTTACTAATTTTTAATCCCATGGTTAAAAATACAATTAATTTATAAAAAATCAAATAAAATCATATAAAATAATAAACAATAAGATATTACTTACCAAAAGTAATAAAATATTTTAATGCTACTAGTCCCATCATTACTACCGAACACACCATTGCTACTAGCATCATCCTACAATCACTATCGTCATTGCAAAATATAGTTACAGGGTACCCGCCGCCGCATTGCACGGGTACCCGGCTAGTACTTTCTAATGCTTATAATAATTTTTTTTAAAACAACTCTTAGGTTTATCGTTAACAAAACACTTAATAATTATTTACCCAGTAACGTAAATATGTACGAGATTCAAATTATTCTCGTTGAAGACGTGTTAAATTCTTGAATTATTGCTATAAATAAGTCAGAATTATTATTAAGTAATTCTAGCTCGATCAAGTCAACTTTCAGTTTCAAGAATTTCTTATTATGGTTTACCGTTTACGTACGTATTACTAGTATTTTTGTTGATCAACTTGCTAAATATATATTTCCATGTTCAAACTCTTGAACCGAGCTTTCAATATTATTTAACGCAAATTCTAATAGATATTTTGAACTATTTAAACTTCCAAATCGAGCTTGAATAGTCTTTCTCAAGTCGAACTCGTATATCAGAAATATTTGTCGAGCGATCATACTGTCTCGTGAGTCAAGTTAAAAAATATGACTGCCACAATGACGGGTTGACCCAGGTCGGATGATCTCGACCGTACACGTCAACAAGTGTGCAGTGTGCTCTCTTCAAGTTCAGTTTTTATTCCAAATACTTTATTCCCATATTTTGGGCCGGTCCACCGAAATAGTTATTGGACACCCATTCAAGGCCCAAATGCCTTTGGACAAATACGGCAACGTTTGTTAAAAATCTGGCAATTGTGTTGGGGATTATAAGAGGAATTTACCCTACGAATTTGGGAAATTTGAGACCGATTATAGATCCTGGAAAACGATGCACGCTCGAATTAACCGCAGGGTTTATGATTTCGTGTTGTGATAAGCGTGAGCGAATTCAATCGTATTTTTGTACGAAGTAAGGATTGCAATCTGTGATGATGAATCGTACACGAGATTGAAAAAGGCGCGAAGTGATAAACAGAGGAATTATGATTTCATCGAGTTCATGGAACAGATTACCTGTGAATATGGTTGAGAAGATAACGACGGGTGTTGGCGGTTATGATCGCAAGTAGGTGGTGATCAACACCGGTCTTATTTCTTTGCTATTTTGTTGGCCTGCGTTTGGCCGGACGATGGTGGTTGTGGCGGTGGTTTCTACGGCCGGTGTGAAGTTTAGATGTTGTGTCACCAACTTGCATTGTGTGGTTGTGGTGGTGGTTTGTTTGCTGCACAAATTATTGAAGTTTCTACTTTTGGTTTTTGTAAGTTCATAGAAGTATTACAAAAACACGTGTTAGGGACTGATTGTGCTAAAGAGTATAATTAAAGATCTTGTTAGGCCATGAAGGGATTCTTCATCTCGATTCTACTTCAGTTGGTTTTGATTGGGTAAACCAAAGTGAAAAGCGATGAGGGTGTAGTTAATTTTTGTAGGATATTAGTATTTTGTTTGTGTATTTTATGTATATAATATCAAGCGAAGAGACATTATTGATATAAGTGTGTCCATTGGGTGTCAGTTAATCTGATGTTGGTTTGACAAAATTTGAAGTGTCACAGTTATTAGTGGTCTTATACAAGGTTACCACGTTAAGACCGGCTATTAAATTTCAGAGCAACATACAAATTGGAAGCTTAAATCTAGAAGTTAGAATGTGATTATTTCTTTGAGGTGTAAGTTTAGGATGAATATAGAACACTACAAGTAATACCAAAGTAAAAATGTGCAACATAATATGGTAAAAATTAGAAAACCCCATTACCATTTGTCCATTTTATACTATATATTCCCAATTTCTCCTAATTATTTCAATTCTATAATGTACAAATTGTTTTGGGGAAAGTCGAAGAAATGACCCCTCTTTTGTGTATACTCTTAATAACGGAGATAAACGTGATTATGGTCCTCTTGTTTAGAACACCTCTAAGGAAACTAGTGATGTTTGTGTTGGATCGTTTAAAGGAAGGCCGAGGTCCCATAATGTCAACCGTTGCAGTGACATTGTTTGCAGTGTTGATGTCGAGTTTGTATAGTATAATGAGGATTCAGAATCAGTCGATGGAGAGTGGAGTGATTAATCCAAATGATCATGTTCTTTTGCACAATCATATTCTCGATGCATCACTCATGGGTACCTTTTTTTTTTTTTTTTTTTTTTTTTTTTTGTTGTTAAAATTTGCTAACTTATGATTCCAAATAAACATATTGACTGAAAATGATATGATTGATATGTTGCAGGTTTTTGTCTATTCCTTGGATTGATGATAGATAGACTTCATTATTATATTAGAAGGTTTGATGATTCTGAATTCATCAAAACCATGAAAACTTATGAAGCGGAATCGGATTGAGTCCATCTTTATGTATATAAACAAAGGAATGAAGTCACATGATATATTTCATTCGTCAAGTGACAATTGTATAAAACTTTGTTAATTCGTTATTAATGCTTGGAAAAGTAGAATGATTCTTCATTTGCACTTAACTTTTACATGATGTATATTTCCTAAAGTAATCAAAATTCTCTTGTAGCAGCCAAAATGGAAACTTAGAAAGATATGTAGCATAAATATTCAATTTTTTAGTTGAGATTAAGATTCGGTTTTGATTGTTTTTAAATTATTTATCTTGTATGTACAAACAAAATATAAAAACATATATTCATTTTAAGTTATTTTTATTTGAAATTTCATAAAACAAAAATATTATCGTGTATAAAGAAAAAGTCACCTTAAACAAATCACCTTCTTAATAATATGGGACGGTGGATTTATAATTGTTAGGTATATAGAACATGGAGGAAATGGTTGATTTCCTACCAAGTTTGATGAGTCACCTTAAAAGTCAACGCACAATTTGTAATGCATGTGAAGGGGGATAAATTTGAGTTTGAATAAATGGTATGAACGAGAAGGTGTTACCAGTGTAATACCGTGGAGAAAACAAATATTTAAAGAGTATTATGAGATTAGAATAAGAAGTGATTATAGTAATTTTTTAAAAAGTTTAATGTTTCAATGATAAAAATCTATTTAAAAATTAATTCAAATAATATTATGTATCGAAGAATTCAGTCTTTTTCCGGGATAACCCACCAAAAGACCAGCTTTTGAAGCGGAGAAAGGGTGAAAGCTAATAATAACTTTTTTTTCCGGAAAATGGAAACTCATGTCCTTCCTTAATCTTCCTAACACTACTTGAAATCATTATAAATTATTATACGTTTGGTCCAAAAAGACCTTTACCCTTTGACATTAATATTAGAAAAAAAAATATTATTCTTATTAAATCTTACTGCTTAATCATATTACTTATAAAATAATTAACATGTTTAATTTATTTTTATTTTAAATTTTGAATTTGTACATTTGTATTGATCATATAAGTAGAAAGATAAATAGTAAATTTAGTATAACTCAATATCATCTTTATAGTGTATACTAAAATCAAGTTTAGATTAACACATGTTCAGGGGTGGCTTTGAGGAGGTGCAAGAGGTGCAGTCGCATATGACCCACATTTTAGAGGGGGCCCAATTGTCTTTATACATCGTATATATAGATTTATATAATTTTAAAATTTTAAGTAAACTTAATAATTTAATAGGAAAAAATAGAAAGTTCAGTTTTTATATGTATATCTTGTATTTAGAAGACCCATTTTCATCAATTCGTAGACGGCTTATAGAATCTTGGAGACCCCCTCACATGTTATCCATTTGACACGTAATCATCGTCCAAGTTCACGCGATCCATCCATTTAGTCATTGTTTGGAATGCATTGATGTATACAATGATCACATTTGGAGTGATTTCACAATTATGTCAACTAAAATGAGATACAACAAAACGAAGATAATATTGATGCATCAGTTACAAACTAAAACATATCTTTATTTTTCACTTTAAACTGCCCCTTAAAATAATCTGTATAAAAAAATTAATCAACCATTTAACTTAACAAAAGGGTTTTCTTTACCTCTCTAAACAAAAGTAAAATAACTAAGCACTGGCAACATCTACAGGACGACCAACAAGTCTCAAGGCTTCCACAAGCGTTTCTCTAAATCTACTCAAATTTAATCTCAAATCTTGTTTATCTAAATACATTTTTCGTGCAGCATCATATCCTCCTTTTGCAGCCACTGATGCAGTATCTTGAAGCACTGGATGATCTAGGCCGTACAAATCGACCAGTGAGCTCTCATCCGGTTGCATCATATATTCCAAATACTTTAAACCCATTGCTGGACCCGGTTCACTATAAAAAGTATCGACGTCCCATTGGAACCCCAGTGGTCTCACCTGTACCATAACAGCCCCATCAGGCAAAAACATTTCATTAGCTAACCCGGCCCCATGCGCCCCCACCATAACGCTGCAGGAGTTTATCACATGCGAAAATTTCTCAACGTTCGACATTTCCTTTGCTGAGCTAGCGATAATCACTCGAAAGCCTAATTCTTCCATCATTTTCACCATTTCTACTTGATTTATGAATTTTCTAGTTGTTTGGCGTGAAATTAGAAGTAATACCGGTGGATTCGGTGCATCGGAAACGGTTTTTGTTTTCAATTTATATGTTCGTCTGATGAATTCTCTGAAATCAGGCATTGAGTATTGATTTTGTGGTGTTTCTGACGTGTTTATGCCTAGAAATTTGTGAAATTTTAAACCGATTACAGCTCCTGGAAAGCAATGCACGCTGGAATTCACGGCTGGATTTATGATTTCGTGATCGGATAACCGCGAAAACACACGGCGGTATTTTTGAATGAATGAAGGTTTGTAATCGACGGCGATGAAGTGTACGCGAGATCTGAATAGGCGAGAAGTGATGTATAAAGGTATAAGGTTTTCGTTGAATTCGTGAAATATGTTTCCGGTGTATCCGCCGGATGAGAAGATCACGGCGGGGTGTTGGTGGTTATGATCACAAGTAGGTTGCTCTGGTTCGGTGGTTATTATGGTTACCGGAGTAATATCGTTCATAACGTAGGGATTTCCTTGCATTGCGTATGGCCGGACAACAGTGGTGGTGTTTTCAGTGGCTGGTGTGACGGACGGTTGAAGATGGACTTGCATTGTGCTCGTGTCGATTTTTACAGGGTTGTTTGCTACACAAACCAGTGACCATGAACTGCTATCACAGGCAAAGCCTGTGGAATCGAGTTTGTTTCGATCTTTTCAAAAACATAATTCAGTAAATTACCAGAGTAAAATGATGTGATAACAGGAAATGCTACTAGACAACATCTAATACTTCATATGTTTCAAAATAAGTCATCAAACTCAATTTAATCATAATATGTCATTCACTAACTATCCAATTTAATCTATTTTAAATTTAATTATAATCTTTTACCTCAGAAAATGTAAAATACAAAGTATATCATTTATTTTGAAACGGATGATAATATTCTTTTAAATGTAGTGCAATTAATATGTTAGTGCATAAATATAATTTGTAGCAAACCTATCACGAATTGTTGATATAAGCGCTCGTTTTTAATGAATTACTACGAAAATAATGAATTGGTCTATTATGTGACCGGCATATGTGTATATAATACTTAACATGAAAAGTTGTCGTCCAAAATGGGATTTTTTGTACTTCATAAGCGTATGAGCATAACGTGACACGCAAATTCTAATTTCTAATACAAGTTTCATTTTATATTATTTATTTAGCATTTTGATGACGTCATCCATTGAAGCTCAATTTTTTTGCAGAAACGCTTATAGGAGATACCTTTTTTACAAATTTACTTGGTTTCTTCAAGATCATAATATCTACATCTCTTATTCAACTTATACAAAAATTCTTAATTTTTTACCAGAGTTAATGAACACCTTGAATTTTCGGTCGTTGAATCTAAAGGAAAATGTTCATATGTAGATCACAAATCGATCAGCCAATCATCCCAACTTTTTATTTAGGTGACCTACTATATATTTCATTCACAATACTAACAATTGACATTGAAGAACTGTATTTAATAGTAGGAACATATAATTAAACTCATGATCAAGGAAAAGATCGGAATGTTGGTTGATGACTGTAATAATTAGTACGCAGTGAGGGTTTATAATCAATCTCATTTATAACATGATCTTGAATAACCAGGCATTTCTGGAAAAAAAAAATATACTCCGTATATAATAAAGGAAAAAAAATCATTTTTGCATGATATATATTCAAAACTATATTGATTTCTGATTTTAAGTCCTGATTATTGTATGAATAATATAATGTGTGCAGATGAAGAATACGAGAGAAAGAGAGAGACCTCCTACTAGTCTTGTTAAAAGATATTGCAGAGATTGAAGTTGATCATCCTTCTTAACTGCCATGCTCAAATCAGCTTTCCATTCTGATAAGATTTGCCTCCCTGTAACTGTAGGTATTCAACCTTACTAGCTACAAGTCATAAATCAACATGTAAAAATAAATCAATCTAAATAAACTTACATTTAATTTGTTGAGAAGGGATAGACTTGAAGGTGAAAAGTTCAATATAAAGTAAATGAAAAAGAAAAAAGGCACAAAGTGCTTGAGTTGCAAACAAAAGAACTCTCCCTCCTCTCTCCTTCTCCATTTTCCCAACACCACTTTCTTTTTGAACCATTGCTGTTATGTCTTGATTACCTTACCTTACACTACTCCCTTCTTATATACATAACACAATCTTGTTTATATATATATAACTTAAATACTAGGGGTGTTAAAAGGGTCAACCTGACCCGATCCAAACCCGAACCCGATTATGCTAGTCGGTCGGGTATATTCATGTATTTTTTTGATATCAGGTTGTTTTAACCCGACCTGACAAACCCGACGTTAGCATCGGGTTGGGTATCGTTAAAATCTGTATAACTTGTATTGACCAAGCAAATAAATACATGCGCATATAGTATATCCTGGGGTTTTAACTTTTAAGATTCAATGTATTCAATTATTAATTGTTATATTAATTATTATTAATTAATTGCGCAAACTTAATTATATCAATTGTTATGAGTTTTTTTTTTCGAAGTTCTGTCCCGAAAATTTTAAAATAGCATTATTCGTTATTTGAGTTTTATTCTTTGTAATTGTAGAGGCTACTAGAATATTTAGAACTTATGAATTCGATACATAACCTGGCTAATCGATCAAGTTGATCCGATAAACCCGAAACCCGACACCCTTATATATAATCATATAATGATTGCCTAATAATAAGAGCGTATGAAATGATCTCTTAAAAGTCATGATTTCAATTTCTTTCCTAGATAAACATTTATTAGATGGTTTGGGGAAGTTTTGAATACGACCGTGTCAATGGCTAAGCACATATACCACGAGCAAAATCTTAACTACCCATTGATCGATAGCATCTCATGAAAGGAAATATCTTTAAAACAAATATTGCATATATATTTGACCTTTAAATGTGAGGACTATATTACTTTATTTCTTTAATCTTTCCTTTTCCCAACACAAGGGATTACAACTTAATTAATTATTATTTTTAATATGATAAGATTAATCTACCTATAAATTTGTCCCTTAGCAACTTCTACAAAGTTAGAAATTAAGGTAGATCCATAATAAAAAGAAAAAAATAACAACTCTTGTTTGGTCGGGCCCGCTTTTTTTTTAAGCGTTGCCTCTTTCGAGTTTGTGTGACCATGGATTCGGACTAGGATACCGTATGGATTTAGTAGGCCAAACATAAGACACTACAGTAAAAAATGTTTCCCTGATACGTTGCACTAAGTTTTTTTTTTTTTTTTTTTTTTTTTTTTTGGTTAATATGAGCCTCGATCAGCTTTACGGACCGACTAATTTCAGAGCGATCACCCACTTTGCGTGTGGCCCGGCGTCGTCGCGAGTAAACCACCATGGTCAAATGAGGTATTTTTTGTTTCTCGTAGGGATTGAAACTTAAAATCCCCTTAGGGGGCGTTTGGCTCAACGTAATCTTCCGTAATGTAATTGAATTAGGTTGTAATTGAATTTAGTTGTAATTGAATACGCTTATGCGTTTGGCTACCAAATTTTTGAGTTGGAATTCAAATCAATACGTATGCGTTTTTTTTTAACTTTTTTAGATTCTTCTTTTAAATTTTAAATTTTATTATTTTTTTATAAGTTTTTTTTTTAATATTTAATTTTTTTTAAAAATTAAAAGTTTTTAAATTTTTTTTTTATTTTTTTTTGTTTTTAAATTTTTAAAATTTTTTTAAAAGATTTTTTAAAATCTTAAGCATACAAAATATTCAAATTTGTTAGTTCACTAATGGACCGTATTTGAAATCATAGGGTGTCGGGACGGATTTCAATTACAACGAATACCGTAATTCGAATACGTCATAACTGAATTACGAAAAAAGGTCTATCCAAACGTCCATCCGTAATGTAATTGAATTACAATTACGAGGGATTACGGAGGATTACGTCAAAACAAATGGGGCCTTAGACTTTAACCTTTTACGGAAACCACGTCTTACCATTAAAATTTTGTAGAGAGATTTTTGTGATTTATGTAATAATTCGACATTACACAAAATTAGACCCGATTTAACAAATTTCTCAACTTCATTTTTAATTATGACCCTAATTTTATGTTTACCAAAATAAATTAATTAATAATAGTCCCAGATGTGGAAATTAGTTGTAACGACCCGAATTTGTAAATAAATAAATTGTATAAAAATATGATAATTATGGATAAATCATATAAAATACGTGAGAATTGGTTTCGTGTCGTTTGGGCACCGTACGAGAAAGTTACGGGCGAAACCGGGTCGAGACAAGTTGGAAAAAGTGCAGCCTTGCTGCCATCAGGAGTTCGCGACGCGAACTATAAGTTCCCGATCGAGTTGTAACGACCCGAATTTGTAAATAAATAAATTGTATAAAAATATGATAATTATGGATAAATCATATAAAATACGTGAGAATTGGTTTCGTGTCGTTTGGGCACCGTACGAGAAAGTTACGGGCGAAACCGGGTCGAGACAAGTTGGAAAAAGTGCAGCCTTGCTGCCATCAGGAGTTCGCGACGCGAACTATAAGTTCCCGATCGGGAACTTGCTCCAGGGAGTTTGGCCATGTGTCGCTAAGTAGTTCGCGACTAGGTAACGATCGCTAAGTATGCGTGTAGAAGGAGAGTTCGCGACGCGAACTATGGTCGCGTCGTGAACTTGTGTCTGGCAGCATTAAAGACGGATTTGAGCTCATTTATTGCCAAGATCAAACCCTAGTTTCTCTCTTCGAGCTTGTAAACGATTTTGGGTGTCAAGCATCATTTGGAGTCGATTTCTTCATCAAATCTTGTGATTCTTCACTCCTAGTTGAAGATTTAAGGTATATCTTCAATCCTTTGTAGTTGTAGCTTTAGATCTATGGGTTTAGAAGCTTGGGGTTGAAACCCTAGTTCTTGGGTTATGGATTATGATGATATAAATGGTGTATACACTTAATAGATGGTATATTAACAAGGAAAACAAGTGTATGATTATGATTTGTAAGAATCTTAAGGGTTGGTTAAACCTAGGGTTTGGTAATCATCATATTTGGGGAAAATGGATTGATGGGTGTTATCTAGGGGTAGATGAACACATTGGTAGTAGTAATTGATGTTGATCATATTGTGATAATTGTATTAGGCTTTTGGTGAAGCCTTGGAAAGTTGATTGGATTGAGAAACAAGAGTTTTGGTGTCAAGAACACGGGTGGAGCATCTTTATTGCTAAGGTGAGTACGTGTGGAATTTACTGAGTACATAGCCCTGTTAAATATTTTCATTACTTGTGTTATGGTATATTTGCTTAATTGTGTAGACTAGTAGTTGATAGTTAGTTATACCTATGATAGTATTGAACTAACTTGATGATGATGAAAGTGCTAGCAGAGAGCTAGATTTGCATAACCATAGGGTTATGATGAGATTGAGATGATGTGATGATACGGGCTACTCCCGATCATGAGTTGTGGATTGAGGGGCAGTTGGGCGTATTCCCATCGACTCTTCCACGTTAGTCATGAGATGACACGGGCAACTCCCGGTCATGAGGTGTGGAGTGAGGGGCAGTTGGGTGAATTCCCATGTGAATTCCCATCGACTCATCCACGTTAGTTATGCGATGTCACGGGATACTCCCGGTCATGAGGTGTGGAGTGAGGGGCAGTTGGGGTGAATTCCCATCGACTCATCCACGTTAGTTGTGATTGCTAGGTAAGCAAAGTTGTTAGAGTCACACTAAGGTGACTAGTCTGGATGGTTGGATATATATATATGTATATTGATTGGTTATATGAAATGTGACATTCATTTTTATTATCGGGTCTAAACCCATGTAGCTCACGAGACGTTTTTGTCTCACGTACTCCTTGTTTTGTTTTGCTATGTACTCAGGTTCGGGATCGAAGGTTTAGGTACGCATGGATAGAGATGCGGGGCCTAGAATAGAAGAACTTTAGATTGGATTTATGCTTAGCTTTGGTTTTGATCTATTTTGTAACACCAAACTTTATACTCTGATTTTCATACCAAAGGTTTTTGTAAATCCCTATTTTGGAATAGTTCTTGTATTTATGAAAAATGTTTGATTTTGGGCAAATGTTTTGTGTTTAAAATATGAGGTGTTACATTAATTAGATGGATCACAGAATATCAATATCAATAATATTACAAACGTGGAAATTAATTATATGGATTTCAAAATTAATTAGTGATATTGGTTTTTGGTGTTTCTAATAACCTAAGATCATGGCTTAAGTCCATGAACAAAATTTGGGTATATTAGTGAGCTATTAAAAAAATATAATTATCTTTATGGTGAAGTCTTGACCATGCACCCTAATTTGGAAACAAATAATATAAATTTTACTTGGATCCATATTTCTAACATAAACTGTGGCCTGTTAAGCCTTTAATCATATAACACGGTTTAAGAATTTGATATACGTAGTCAACTTTCATAACGTGGAGGAAACTGGTTACATACATTTTCACAAATGAAATAAAGAAAATAAAAAATTAATATTCAAGCATATATAAAGAAAAGTTTGATCACCAAGTATTTGACTAATTCCAAGTTATTTTCTTACAATAATGTATACCAGTTGTATGTATGTCCACACAAATACTATTCACAATCATAAGAAACTTCAACTGTTGAACATGGGCAAAAAACACAGCTTTACAATAATAATAGTTTTTAAATATATGTAAAAAGGTTCATTAATATTATGGAAACTGTTATAAGTATTCAAAAAAGTTTATTAATATTACGAGTTGAAAAGAAAAACCGAGTTGAAAAGAAAAATCCATTGGGTGAATTGGGAAACGGTTTTAGCTTCTTTCGAGAATGGTGGTTTGGGTATCGGGAGTCTTTATGCTTTTAATATTGCTCTAGTGTTTAAGTGGGTTTGGCGGTTTGTGTCGCATGAAAACACCTTGTGGTCGAAGGTGATTAAGATGATTTATGGTGATCAAGGAGCATTGGATCTTATGAATTATAATCGGTTGGGTCCGACACCTTGGGCACAAATTATTAAATTGTTGGGTCGGTTTAAAGATAATGGTATTGATGTACTTTCTCATTTAATCCGAAAAGTTGGTGATGGGCGGGAGACTCGGTTTTGGAAAGATAAATGGGTCGGGTCGAATCCGTTAGCTACGGTATATCCGAGAATCAGTCGGTTAGATTCTGATATTAATTACTCGGTTTGTGATCGGTTTTTAAATAACTCGGTTAGATGGAGTTGGGTGAGAGAAATTCGTGGAGGGAGGGAAGAAATTCATGTTGCGGAGTTAAATAGATTGTTAGAAGATGTTACGTTATCAAGTGAAAATGATAAGTGGGTGTGGGATATAGGTATTGATAGCGAGTATGAAGTTAGGAGCACAAGGAGGTGGATTGATAATTTAATTCTACCTTCGTCTATTGAACAAACTCGTTGGAGTAGTTTAGTGCCACGAAAAGTAAATATACTTTTTTGGAAGGTAAACTTAAATAGAATTCCCACCAAAGTGAATTTAATGACTAGAGGTATTATGTTTGATGATGTGAAGTGTGTAATGTGTGGGGAGGAAGTCGATAATACGGAGCACATTTTTTGGAATTGTGAGGTCACTAAAAATGTATGGCGGGGAATTGGTCGGTGGTTACAAGTGGTGGATGTTAATGTGGATTCGTTGAGTGACTTTTTATTTAATTTGGATTTTAGTTCGCTTTCAACGAAAGTTAAAAAGATTGTGGAGGCGGTAACGCTTACGGTGATTTGGATTATGTGGCGGTTCAGAAATGACATTACGTTCAACACGGGTGAAGTCCGGCGGAATATGCTAGTGGAGTCCATTAAAGAAGTGTCTTATTTGTGGATTTGTAATCGTCGGAAAAAATATAAAGTTAGTTGGATTGAGTGGTTAATTTTACCATGTAACGAATAAGTTTGTTTTTGCTAGCTTGTAGCTAGTCGTTTTGTTTTAATGTTATCGAAAGCCGTTTCCAAAAAAAAATATTACGAGTTGAAATAAAAAAACAATTATTATTATTAATTATTTATATTACAAAAATTGTGTTGAAATAAAAAGTTTTTTTTAGGTCAGACATCTCCTGACCACATGTACTTCATGTTTGCACCGGATCCAACGGGAATACTAAATTCGTATAGACATTAAGTCTAAACATTCATATTTGTTGATTAAATTTTTTTTAGCTGCATGTGCCATTCCCATGAATATATGAACATGCGAGTTATATAGTAAAAATAAAATAAAAAATAAAATATAGCCCCTTGGATTGTGAAAAATAGGAAAAAAAAATTGTATTAGCTTTCTACTAAATTTTACCATTTAATTATCTTACTCATAAGATAATAATTGTAATATGTATATAACTTACTTTTTGAAAACAGCAAATGATATTAAAACGCCCAATTTAGAAAGAAATAAAGAGGGAAAAAGTACAAGTAGAACAAAGATTACAAAGAAATATTGAAAGGCGAAATACTCTAATCCACCCAATTACAAACAATATTACTCCTATGTTTAGTCCATAGATAAGAAGTAAATATGATATCGCCAACCGTAGTTATGTATGGTTTATGAACTTTATTGAAAATCACCTCATTTCTTGCCTTCCATACGAGCCAAAACGTGCATTGTATTATTGTGTATAACACCTTTGTCTTATTATCACAATTTCCCCACCCCGACCCAAATTCAATGAGATCCTTTACGGATGATACTGAAGGAAAATGGATATCACACCATTTAAAAATCCAACGCAAAACGTCGATCATATATTGGCATTGAATAGCAATGTGATCCACAGTCTCCTCGCTACAATTGCACACCAAACATCTAGTTGATCCAACATTTATATCCCTAGTGCTTAGACAACTAGCCACGGGATACGTCCGAGCCCAATCCTCCAAATAAAGCATTTTACTTTTAGCGGGGCTGCACTTAACCATGGCATTTGAACATATCCAGCCAGAAGACGTTAACTTTATGTCAATCCAACAACGCCTAAGATCGTGCACAACAAAGGAATTCTCTTTTTTTTTTCTAATTAATTTCATATTTAATTCAAACACTTATATTAACACTATTTTTAATACAATATCATCTCTAAAAAAGATCCATACACATTCTATCATTTTTAATATTTTACTAAAATAATTTATTAGGAACGCAATATCATATCAAGAAAAATATAGAGTTTGAAAAGTTATTTTTTATTAGGTCAAATGGATTATTTTATGTGATTAATGCGTAGGTAACTCTAGAGTAAAACTTCATCCGTGCTAATATTATTGTGTACCAGATAAAAATAAAAATGCATTAATTATATTACATAACAAATTGAATTTTCTTTTTCTCACTTTAATGTTTATTGATTGGTATAAACTTAGGATTAGACAATATTTTAGGATAAACAAAAATAGAATTGTGGACAATAAAATTGGGACGGACGGAATATTAATTTATATCTTTTAATCTTTACTCAAATTTATCAAGTGGACTTGAAGTTTAGAGCACATGATTAAGGTGCCATCTGTATAGACACAAATTTGTAGGGCTTGCGATAGCTGAGTTTGGGTGTGTCTTGTGGACCTTATTAATTTCACAATTTTATTTCATTTTTATAGCTGTCACATTATTCATATTTCTAATCCCGTCATCAATTATTTCTTTTTCTTGTTTAATTGAACAACTGTATTTTTATTTATATTTAATACTAACTAATTAAAAAATGATTGATAGGGAAGCTTGAACCATAAAAACTAAAATTGAACTCATGCTCTTGGTGTTTACGACAATGCCATATTCTTTATTGTTTTTAGAGGCTCTCTCATGGTTTTGAATTCATTAATCACGGTATTATCAACATAGAGTTGCGTTCAAGGAGGTACATGATTTTTACAAAGTTCCAAGGAACAAATCTCAACCATTGATCAATATGATCAAATGGTCAAGATTAATCATATATTTTATACATAGAGGGGTATTTTGGTCATTTGGTACTAAAAAAAATTATTTTATTTTTTATTTTAAAATTTTAAATTTTTTTTTATTTTTTTATTTTTTAATTGAGGGGTATTTTGGTCATTTTGAAAAAAATATTTTTTTTTATTTTTATTTTTTATTTTTTATTTTAAAATTTTTAATTTTTTTAAAAAAATTATTTTTTTTAAAAAATTATTTTTTTAAAAAAAATTATTTTTTTATTATTATTTTTTAAAAAATTATTAAATTTTCATTAATGACACATAATGTTATTTCATAGTGAATCACATGTGATTGCATTCTGAAATGCAATCACATGTGATTTAACTAAAACCTGATTTTACACTAAAATCACATGTGATTTTACACTAAAATCATATGTGATTAAGTTATACACGTAATTATCAAATAAATATTATTTTTTAATAAAAAAAATAAAAAAAAAATTAAAATAAAAAATAAAAAAAATCGAAATTTTTTTTAAGTGCCAAATGACCAAAATACCCCTTCATAATAAAAAATAAAAAAAATAATAAAAAAATAAAAATTTTAAAATAAAAAATAAAAAATAAAAAATAAAAAAAATTGTTTTTTAAAAAATGACCAAAATACCCCTCAATATATAAAATATGTGATTAATCTTGACCATTAGATCTTATTGATCAATGGTTGAGATTTGTTCCTTGAGACTTTCTAAAGATGATGGACCTCCTTGAACGTTTCTCTATCAACATAATATAATTAATGACCAATTTTTATTTTTATTTTTGAATGGCAAAAGGAAGCAAGAGAAAGGAGCTTCGGCAATGATTAAATAACACACCTTGATGGTGATTATGCTACCAATTTATTATTATATTAATCATAATGGTCTACGTAATAAGGAAAAATCACACCATATTTATTGATTTGGACTATAAAATTATATGGTTCAAATCTTTTACTAAACATCAGAATTATAGTTTATTAGTTTAGCCATTCAAAGAAAATGATGTCAAGATGGCTGTGAATGAAAAGAAATAACAATATGAAAATAATTTGTTATATAATGAATTATAATTATAATTATAATTGGCTGATTGAATTAAAATTGAGAAATCAAAATGTAAATAAAATAGTTTTTTATTAGAGATTAACGTTCCTATTTTTGCTGATTTCTTTTGTTGTATAAGAACGTAATTATTTGTTTGTATGTCACAATCCCAGTAAATTATTAGGAGGTAGGCAAATAATTAAAAAAAAGTATATAGAGATGTCACCTTCTTAAGAATTTTAAAGAAATCCTGATCTCTCAAGTCTCAATAATTTTCGCAATTAGGCTAATAACATGCGGACGGTGGATTTTAAATTGTACCATAAATATAGTATGTACCTCGTGTAGGAGGTGGTTGATTTTGAACCAACAACTAATTATATATCACATAATAGCTCTTACGGACTTTAAACTACAATCATATAGTTTGTGTACAACTTATTATTGACCCATTGCTATTAGGAAGTAATATATTTGTGTGTTGTCTATTGTATACATGAGTTATTAGCTAGAGTTTTTTTTACAGAATTTTAGAGCAGAGCAAAACTTGAGAGAGAAATTCATTGATGATTTTCAAAATGGTTGAGAGAGTTAGCGTCTAAATTCTTGTAATCCTTATTATTGATAGGAGATTTGTGGTTGTGGAGTAGATTCAAGTAAATTCGTGTATCATATGCTTTTTGGTATTTGTTTATTATTATTATTATTATTATTATTGTGTGATTTCTTGTTGTGGTTATCGATCCCAACACAACTTACATACCGTTAGACTACAAACATTTTGGTACATAAAAAAAACACTTTAACGTGATTTTAGATAAACCTGTGCGAAAATCTCGTCTTTCTTATAAAACATATTCTGCAAGCTAGTTCAACCTCAAAACCATAATACACACCTGAATACACAATGAATGCAGACTTGAAATAACCACTAGATTGCCTAGCTTTGTTCACAGAATGAAAATAAAAATGTTGCTAAGCCTAAACCTTAAAACCTAAACCCGAAGCAATAAACCTAAACGCTTGGCTTACCCGTACATATAAGAAAGGCTGCCGAGACTCATCCATATCAAGTGAAAGAAGACTTAGATATTTGAATCTGGAGATGATTTTTTTTTTCCCAAACAACAATTCAGTTAAAGAATGATGGCTGCTTTCAAGAAGCTATGACAAAAATCACAAAAGTTGTACGGACAGTGCAGGGATTATAAAGACGAACAGTCCAATTTAGATCGACTCGTTTACATTTATTAGATATTCAATTAAAAGAAGAAAAATGATACATTCAATTAGAAACAATTTATTACGCTTGATCATATCGAATACACTTGCGATGAATGTACCAATTGAATAACATTGAGGTTCCAACTTCTGCAACATTAATGAACTTTTTTCTTTTTCTTTTTTTGATATTTCTAATGATCAAATAACAAAAAGACATCCTTAATTTGTGTTGGTATTTCTCAAAGCAATCTCTGAATCAAATAGAACTCTGTATATTTTGTACGATAATATATTAAAATTTGAAAATTTGTATTGATTTCTACTAAATTTTCACATCTTTGATTTAAATATTTGTGATGAGTAGAATGAAAATCATTCTTTTTTTTAGGAATCAATCAATCAATATCCTTTCTCTTAAAATTTACAAGCTTAAGTCCGACAAGAAATTTAAGTTATCAAGAGTTCGCAACATCTTTATGACGTCCTATAAACCCCAAAGCTTCAACAAGTGTTTCTCTAAATCTAATTAAATTTAATTTTAAATCTTGTTTATTCAAATATATTTCTCTTGCAGCTGCATATCCTCCTTTTGCCGCCACAGATGCCGTATCTGCAACCACCGGATGATCAAGACCGTACACGTCAGCTAACGAACTCTCTTCCGGTTCAATCCTGTACTCCAAATACTTCAAACCCATTCCTGGACACGGTTCACTATAAAAAGCATCGGTGCCCCACTGGAAGCCCAGTGGTCTCACCTGTATCATAGCAGCCCCATCAGGCAGAAACAGTTCGTTAGCTAACCCGGCCCCATGCGCCCCCACCATAACACTGCAGGAGTTTATCACACGCGAAAATTTTTCAACGTTTGACATTTCCTTATCCGAGCTAGCAATGATCACTACAAACCCTAATTCTTCCATCATCTTCACCATTTCTGCTTGATTTAGGAATTTTCGTGTTCTCTGACGAGAAATTAGAAGTAATACAGGCGGGTTCTGTGTATCGAAAACGGATTTTGTTTTCAATTTATATGTTTGTCTGATGAATTCTCTGAAATCAGGCATTGAATAGTAATTCTGTGGATTTTCTGATGTGTTTACGCCTAAAAATTTGTGAAATTTTAAACCGATTACAACACCTGGAAAGCAATGTACGCTTGAATCGACAGCCGTGTTTATGATTTCGTGGTCCGATAGTCGCGGAAATACTCGTCTATATTTTTGAATGAATGAAGGTTTGTGATCAACGACGACGAGATGTACGCGAGATCTGAGAAGGCGAGTAGTGATAAATAAAGGTATAAGGTTTTCATTGAATTCGTGGAATAGGTTTCCGGTGTATCCACCGGTTGAGAAGATCACGGCAGGATGTTGGTGGTTATGATCACAAGCAGGTCGTGCTGGTTCGGTAGTTGTGATAGTTACCGGAGTAATGTATTTCATAACGTAAGGGCTTTCTTGCATTGAATATGGCCGGACAACGGTGGCGGTGTTGTTTTTAGCTGCCGGTGATGGCTGCAGGTGGACTTGCATTGTGCTCATATCGATTTTGACATGTTTATTTGTGACACAAAGTATTGACCATGAAGTGTTATCACAGGCAAAGCCTGTTGACTCAAGCTTGTTTCGATCTTCCCCTGTTTTCAAAACAAAAATAAAATTTATAAAAATTAATGAAATAATAATCATGTTCTACCATGCTCTTAATGTTTTAGTTATTTGGTTATTTTTTTATCTTTTTTGAGCGATTAGTTAGTAGCTCGAGCTAGACAATGACATCCACAAGATCTATAAGAAATAAACTCCATCACTTATTCACGTGAGGAACTATGACCTCTAATTGTAAAGTTTAGTTACTTACATAACATTCTAAAATAATAATAAAACTTTAATCAAACCATCGGGCAATAGTCTACTGATAAGGGTGTCGGAAATTATTTCATATAAAGGTATGAGTTCAATCACTTCTCTTGATAAACATTTACGAGATGATCAAATGGATGTTCGTAAACGATCACGATAATAGTTAGGTCGCGTACATCTCAGGAAAACCGGTTCTTCAATCAATAATATGGACCTTGCGTATTATGATGAAATAAAATAAGAGAGTTGACATTCATTTCGTGTGGCTTTTTGTGGTTTTATAAGCCTCGTTACTTTCCCTCACCATCACTCCATATGTAAGCACATGAGCTAGAAGAGGGTCAAACATAAATTTTAATTTATGTTTTGTATAATTTCGTATTGTGATAATATGTTAAACCAATTAAAATGCTATACGTAAGTGACTTCAATTGTGCACATGGGTTGAAAAGAAGACATTTTGTCATTTATTATAAATTAAATTGAATTATTAATCTAAGATAATGACTTTGGAACATACCATCTTCAATTAAGATTCCCAAGGGACGGCCATTTTGCCTTCTCTGGTTCAATTCATAGAGAGGGGCCGGCGGCCATTTGATGGGCCCACCCACGAAAGTTTTAAAATACATATGTGTGATCAGGGGGTGTTAACGATTCGAATCGAGTCGAATATCAGGATATTTGGGCTCGGCTCGTTTAATAAGTACTCGGCTCGAGCTCGACTCGAGCTCGAATAAGTTTTTAAAATTGAGCTTGACTTTGAGCTCGAATTTTTATATAGTCTTCGGGCTCGAGCTCGAAGCTCGTTTATGGTTCCATATTTTTTTGTTGGACTAATTTACAAACTCGAAAAGCTCGTTAATTACTCGACTCGTTAAGTCCCCTATTAATATATGTATATTCTTATACTTATTGTATGATAATCATCATTTTGAAAAGAAAAAAAAAACTAAGTTAACGTGACATTTGGAAAAAGAATTAAAACTTTATCTAGACAAATGACATTTTGATCTAAGTATAGAAAAAGATTCTGATAATAACAGCTCTAAGAACTATCAATAAGAAAGAAATCTTTTATTTTGAAAATGAAAGAAATTTTGACTAATAAAGATAAATATGGATTAATAGCTTATAATTCAATTAAGGGCTTTGATATGACAGCACTAAGAGTTATTTTTAAGTGCATAAAAAGTTGTACAAATGAGTAATTCTTAAAATTAAGGAGACTATTATAGATTAATGTACAAGTTTATAAACCATGTCTTTTAGGACTGTTATTATCAAAACCTTTTGATTAATTATTATTTTTTAAAATAAAAGATTTTCTTTTAGGATGTGATAATTAAAACTATAGAAAAAATATGCCTAATTAATATGTCTATAATGTAAATTTAGATGCATATAAAGGTCGGGAAAGATATTTGGCATGGAATGATATCAACCAACAGTGGATTTATAAGGACATGCGTATCATGATTTAAATTTGTGAATCTTTTAATGGAGAGGAGAGGAGAGAAATAGAAAGAAATTTTTTATTAATTTTCTTTCTAAAATTTCATCTTAAAGTTGGGAAGATTTGGAGAGAAATTTTTTTCCTTTTTAATTATTTTTAATTTTTTCCAAATTTAAAATATTTCTTCTATATTTTTAATTATTTCTCTTCTCTTCTTTTCTTTTAATGAAAATTTATGGAACACAACGTAAATCTATTGTATTGCAGAATCCTAAATTCTATCCTTTGTGTGATTTGGAAAACTGTTTAGAGATAGACTTGTTAGGAGACATCGTTAATAGCTGATCATGTTGCATGAACAATTTTCTTGCTTTATTCATGCAGTTAATAATTTCAATTTTATTTGTGAGAGAGAGAGAGAGAGATGAACCTCCTACTAGTCTGGTTAAAAGATATTGCGGAGACTTGTTACGATCATTCTTCTTAACCGCCATGCTCACATCTTTCTTAACCACGGGACTCACATTCTTGTTAACTACGGTCAACACATCCTTCTTAATTTCAGAATTCACATCCTTGTTAACTACAGCATTCAAATCATGTTTCCTATCTAATAATATTTGCCTCCCTGTAACTACAATATCCACTAGAATTCAAACATATATATTAGAAGTCATTAGCATGAACACTAATTAAACAACATATTTTAATATTAACAAAAAACAATGATTAATTAGAAGAAAGCTTACACTGAATTTGTTGAGAAGGGGAAGACTTGAAAACAAGTTCACAATAAAGCAAATGGAAAAGAAAAAAAGCACAAAGTGTTTGAGTTACAAATACAACGATTCTCCGTCCTCTTCCTTTCTTCGTCTCTTTTTGAACCATTTTTCGCTTCCCTCTATTTTGTGTTTATTGCTTTACAATTCTTCCTTCATATATATACATACAATCTTGCATGTGTCATTGTTGACCTAGGAATATATTAAGACTTTTTTTCCTCTATATATTTCGTTAATGAAAAATACTAATTTATTTCTAAATATCACATATATTCGCAAATGAGACTTGAACATTCGATTAAAATTCCACTTTCCATTTTGGATTCTCTTGATCTCCCCAATTCTCTTAATCTTTTAATAAAAAATAAGCACTTCAAAATTGTAATTTTAGTTTTTTTTTTTTTGGTGGATTTTATGGGGATTTAGAAGATAGAAACAAAATGAATTTTCAATCGAATCATCCTCGCAAGTCGCAAGGATACATTAGGTGACGATGTTAAGTTATTTTCTTCCATTTGGATCTCTAACATAAGAAAAAATGTTTCTTTGTAATTGGGTTGAGTGATGTTAAAATAACACCTCATTTTTGTACTTTTTAATCTAGCTCATTGTTAGATCTTTTTATAATAAATAACTGTTAAAAAATGAAAGACACATCATATTGCTAGGTCAAATAATTTTTTATACTCTGTCTTTCTAATTATTATCATAGAACATAAACAAGTTAATTACTAAATTCATCATCTTTTATTTCTCCTAAAATTTAAAGTTTAAATTAGTAAGTTGTTTGCTTTGGTTTTGTTTTGTTTGCTAACAAATTAATGTCAAAACGATGGTTAAGTTAGATGTCTCACTAATAAATAGTTATTTTATTTGAGAAGCTAACCTCTATTTTGTCATCTAGTAATTTTTCACTTCATTTTATGTAACATCCTAAAACTGGCCTAGAATTTTATTACTTTCGGTAAGTAATTTAATTGTTTATTGTTTTATATAAATTAATTGATTTAATTATATTCAAATGTATTTTAACCATGGGGTTAAAATTAGTAAAACTGAGATATTTAAATATTAAAATGATCTTTATATATTTGGGTTCACTTCTGAACCGGGGTTTCAAAAATATCTTCGTTGTTAAAATTGGAGTTAGTTAGGTCTAAATTAATTATCTGCGAACCTAATAATTTGTACTGTGTTAAATGAATTTGTCTGTGTGGGGAAGGGGGTACGTGGCCAAGGAGGGAGTATGTGTCAAATTGGGTTCTCTCTCTTTGTTCTTGCCTGGTACACGACACATACACATGCACACACTCTTTTGAAGTTTTTTCTCCCTAAATTGATGATAATTGCTTGAAGATCTTGCCTCCTCTTTGTGAAATTCGTGATTAGAAGCCAGAATAAGTAAGTTTCCTTCCTTCTTTAACTAGGGTTTCATGTTCTTGAGCTTAGATGAACTAGGGTTCTTGAGCTAGTGGGTTTTCATGAAGTTCTTGTTGAATCTTGATTATAATCTGGAATTGATGCATGATTTGGTGTCTAATTGAGTTCTTGCAAGTATTGTATGAATTGTTGTTAGTTATAACTCATTTGGTGAAGCTTTCATAAAGCTCCATCAATGGTGGATTTGGGAAGAAGATGGCTTTTTTCCCTAAATTGATGAATTGTGTATTTTGATGTTCTTAATGTTGTGTTAGGCTAATCATGTTTGTTAAATGATGATTGTTAGTTATGAAGAATCACTAGTTACTTGTTATGAAAATGCATAAAAGATGGTAGTGTTTGGCTAGATGGGAATTTAGCCATAATCTAGTTAGGTTATAGATTGTTGACTTTAGTCAAACCTGGGAGTTGACTTTTGGTCTTGTATAACTTGTAAACTTGTATTATCATTTTCATATTAACAATGTGGTAGTTGAATGAATTGTAAGTTTGATTATGTTGGTTTAGGCCCATGACCCGTTTGTTTCACAATTGGTTGCGAATTGTGCAAATTGACCTATTTTAGGTCAATAGATGATTAAATTATACATGTATACAAATGGTGTGCAAATTGCTTAGATTAATGTTAAGTAAGGAACTTGACAATATGAAATTGTTATTTGACAAGTATGAGCTCGAATATGTGTTTGATCCGTTTGGGCCTAATGTGTGCAATTTGATTTAAATGCATTAAGTTTGGTTTAGAATTAACTTGATGGAATTCTAGACATGGTAAGTATTATGTGTTGAAATGCAAGCTTTTGTTGCCATTTGATTGACCTCAAATAATGGTGTTTGGATGGTTATTGGGAGATTTCATGAATTAGTGCAAGTGTTAGTGTTAAATGTATATTTAACATTGTTTATAAATTGGTGGAATTATATACTAATTCGGTATTCCTTTGGTGTACAGGAATCGAGATCGTGACTCAGAAACATTAGACCTCTGAGTTCGACAAGTGGAAGGTTTCGGTGAGTGGATTTAATCTCCAACTTGTGTTCGGTCACAATTGGTTCGGTATATTGCATACTTGGAAAATGCAGGAATTGTGCAGGTCTGGGGAAGATAGCGCCGCTATCTATAGATAGCGACGCTATCTATGTAGTTTCGGGATACCAACAGAAACAGAAAGTCGAAATCGCGAAGCTTCAAGAAATAGCGACGCGATTTCTCTGGAGATAGCGTCGCTATCTCATAGATAGCGACGCGATTTATGGGTTTTGCAGCTTTGGGCTTTATTTAGCTTGCTTGATGTTATGTATGCCTAGTGTTAGGGAATGCCATACATGATTAGGTGCACAAGGTAGAGACCTTGCTTGATTACAAGCAACAACTCGGTGTGTGGTTATCCGAGGCTCGGTTTGACGTGGTGACCGAGGTTTGAGAAGTCAGTGCGCTGAGCAAGGGGTGTCGACTAAAGGGTATCCGACCTTACCTGTATTTGTTGCATGGTTAAGGGAGGTTGTGGCCCGGGTGTTGGACACGAAACGCTATCGGTTACCGTGGTTTGGCCGACCATGGTTTAAGGCTCCGGCAGGACCCCGATCTTCTCGAACAAACAGTGTTGTCCCCAATCGGAGATGTTCTAGAACTTCCGTGTTTTAGTGGACGGTAATTCGTAGTTACGTGGCCTTTAGACCGTAGGGATATCTATGCTAGCTTGTTGGGCTTTACAGAAATTGTAGATTATATTCATTCACTTAGCTTTGTGCTAATCCCTCCCTCGTTGAATCTTTTCAGGTGGTCGGTGCTTTGGACGGGATGGTTGACCAAGCTCAGTTGATATGTTTTAAAAAGGAGCCATGTCGTTTAAGTGACACCGTTTAAATAATTAATGTTAGAAGTTTATTTTGGGACATTTGGTTTGTAAACCTAAACCTAAACTTATTATTATCTTTATGCTTCCGCTAAACTAACCTAGAGGATAACCTAATCGCCTTCGGGCATTTTAAAAAAAAAAAAAAAAAAAAAAAAACGTTCTCCAAATTTTGCGGTGTTACAATTTGGTATCAGAGCTTAGGTTTGGCGATGGATACACGGGGTTGGTGTTCCATTCCCAAATCGTGGCTCAAGTTGGGTCAAGCATTCCGGACGAGCGGGATTAGAACAACGGTGAATGAAGTTAGTTGTAGTTAGTATGTAGTTACTAACGATTTAAACTAAGCTTTTGTGAGTTGTTGTGATTGTATAGTTATGACAGGTAAATAAAACCCGACCCCCTTGGCCCTAGGAAGTGTTGGTACATCAAGTAACGATGCGGGAACTACCGGAGGAGCCTATATACGCACGTGGGGATATGAAGTACACTAGAGGTGGTCAATTTGGGCAAGATGGAAGTTGACCTTGGGAAAAGAAAATGGGTTGCGGGTCAAGGACGGGGGCGGTCGGGGAATCTTCACCAACCGTGGACCGACGATGATAGTTCGGGTATGTTTTAATGAACTCAATACTTGTGTTTATGTAGAATTGTTAATTGAGAAGATTGCTTAGCTAAGATTTGTGAAATGTTGTGATGAACTGAACTGCTTACCTTCAGTGTGTTATGTCACTTGAATTGAGATAATTGATTGCTTGTTGATTTGAGATACATCTTATGTGTCAGGAATTTTGTAGATATAAATGAGGTATGCTTACATGTTCCTTTTATTGAAACTTGGACTAAGTTTAGAGTGACATGATGTATGGATTAGTCTAGTTAATTAAAGTTATGAATAAGTGTTATAGGAGATTGAATCCTTTCTTGTTTGTCGGGACACATATAGTGTCTCGGTGGTTAAAGTTGCTTGTTTTCCGTATTGTGCAAATTGGTGATTAGCTGATTGTAATTGTTTTGTTTGTTCCGTCACTCCAGGAGAAGTGAAGAGAATCGGTTGTATGTCGGTTTCGGTCACAACATATGTGACCATGGATCAAATCGAGTATAATAGTAACTATTGTAAACCGTGGGAATGTGATGCTTGTAATTAAAATGGATGGAATTGTATGCGTGAATTGAATAGTCCAAGTAGGACTAGTGTTTGTTATGTGAAAAAGTGGAACTTTATTGTGACATGTCGGGTCACATGTAGTGACTTGTATAGGGAGAATCAGAAATGTTTGTGCAATGTGGACAAATTGATGTTTGCTTTTGTTATAGACAGTAATTGTGGCAGATAGTCGGTGATAAATGTTGGAATGACCTGAAATGTTATGATGCAAACCTGATTGGTTTTCTATGTTGAATTTGGATTCTGAAAAGTGACTAATGAATTGCGAGTGTAGATTATTTTGAGTTGACTTGTGATAGTAATAATTGAAGATAAAAGAGACTGTTAAATGATTTGCATTGATTATGAAATTATTGAGAAGAGTTTGAAAATGTGATTTATACTTAAATCTAGTGTTTAGGTTGAAATGATTGTATTGAAATGATTTATGTTAATAAAAAAAATGGATCATAGTTTAAATTGATGATTCTTAAATTGCTCAAAGTGAGGACGATGTTTTATTGATTGTAATAAAAGCTGTTGAATTGGAATTTTGAGGTTTATGACTTAGGGGATACGTTTCTAGATCAAATAGCATGATAGAAATGATAAAAGTTGCTTATGCTTAATTGTGAATTGAACGGTTGGAATTACCTTACTATTTGGATGTTAATGGGTAAGAGTTAAGGACTAGTTGAATTGTGATTGATTGACTTGAAGTCTAAGTAAAAGTTGGCATGTATTGAAAATGGTTATTAGTCATCACATGAGTTTGACATGTTAAGGAACCGTGAATTGTATGTTTGAAATTGTTATGATAAATTTCTTAATGTTGACCTGTTAAAGGTAATTAGTGTCAAGTCTTGTTTGGATGCATTTAGTTGCTAGACCTTGATTATGATGATAATTGTTGTTAATTGTATAAGTTGGTTTTGTTAAATACTTTAACATGTTATGGATGTAATAAAACAACTTTTGTATAATAAAACTTGTTTTTATCTGTTAGGTCATAGGTATGACTAATTGGGTATAAAAGTTGTTGCTATTTGTATTGCCATGATCGTAATGAAATATGTGGAGTAGACTTGAATTGTGTAGACTTCGACTTGTTTTGTCAAAACGTGCAACTTGATTTGTAAAATTTTGTCATCCTTGTAATATGGCTAATTATGCATAAAATAGTTGATGATTGTTAGAAGTATTGTTAACTAAGGACTTTGATAGTGTCACGATGAATTGCTTGATTTTGACCAGTTTGTGCTTAGTATGCGAAAATTGATGTGACTTTATGTTATGAAAGTGTATTCTTTTGAAAATTAGTTGATTAAGACCGGAAATTTTATTGGAGATTCTTAAAATTGCGGGTCAAGGTTGTAAATTTTGTTAGAATAAAGAAGAAAATGAGTAGATAATTGAGACTTGGGTTAATTGTTGTGACTTTGTGTAAGATAATTCTTAAACATATGCATGTGGACCGCTTGTATGTCATGAGAAATTCTAACTCAGCCATGAATGGTAGTTGATATTTGTTTATCGAGATGTTTGAATTTGTGTATAAAGAAAATGAAATGAATTGATTGGATGTTTTAAGGTAAATGCTATATGAGTAATGAGATTATTTGGGGTGAGTATAGACTACAGAAATAAATTGATTGTTAAAGGAAATGGCAATGTTTGCGGGAACATAATATGAAAAGTTGGAAGCGCTAAATATACTATGAAGTGTATGACAAATTGAATGAAATTTTATTTGAGCATGTATACGTGAAAGTGATTCGAATAGTGTCGTTAACTTTCTGTGATAAATACGTGCTAATTGAATATTGTTGTGGGATTCCGGGGACGGAATCCTCTTTAAGGAGGGTAGAGTTGTAACATCCTAAAACTGGCCTAGAATTTTATTACTTTCGGTAAGTAATTTAATTGTTTATTGTTTTATATAAATTAATTGATTTAATTATATTCAAATGTATTTTAACCATGGGGTTAAAATTAGTAAAACTGAGATATTTAAATATTAAAATGATCTTTATATATTTGGGTTCACTTCTGAACCGGGGTTTCAAAAATATCTTCGTTGTTAAAATTGGAGTTAGTTAGGTCTAAATTAATTATCTGCGAACCTAATAATTTGTACTGTGTTAAATGAATTTGTCTGTGTGGGGAAGGGGGTACGTGGCCAAGGAGGGAGTATGTGTCAAATTGGGTTCTCTCTCTTTGTTCTTGCCTGGTACACGACACATACACATGCACACACTCTTTTGAAGTTTTTTCTCCCTAAATTGATGATAATTGCTTGAAGATCTTGCCTCCTCTTTGTGAAATTCGTGATTAGAAGCCAGAATAAGTAAGTTTCCTTCCTTCTTTAACTAGGGTTTCATGTTCTTGAGCTTAGATGAACTAGGGTTCTTGAGCTAGTGGGTTTTCATGAAGTTCTTGTTGAATCTTGATTATAATCTGGAATTGATGCATGATTTGGTGTCTAATTGAGTTCTTGCAAGTATTGTATGAATTGTTGTTAGTTATAACTCATTTGGTGAAGCTTTCATAAAGCTCCATCAATGGTGGATTTGGGAAGAAGATGGCTTTTTTCCCTAAATTGATGAATTGTGTATTTTGATGTTCTTAATGTTGTGTTAGGCTAATCATGTTTGTTAAATGATGATTGTTAGTTATGAAGAATCACTAGTTACTTGTTATGAAAATGCATAAAAGATGGTAGTGTTTGGCTAGATGGGAATTTAGCCATAATCTAGTTAGGTTATAGATTGTTGACTTTAGTCAAACCTGGGAGTTGACTTTTGGTCTTGTATAACTTGTAAACTTGTATTATCATTTTCATATTAACAATGTGGTAGTTGAATGAATTGTAAGTTTGATTATGTTGGTTTAGGCCCATGACCCGTTTGTTTCACAATTGGTTGCGAATTGTGCAAATTGACCTATTTTAGGTCAATAGATGATTAAATTATACATGTATACAAATGGTGTGCAAATTGCTTAGATTAATGTTAAGTAAGGAACTTGACAATATGAAATTGTTATTTGACAAGTATGAGCTCGAATATGTGTTTGATCCGTTTGGGCCTAATGTGTGCAATTTGATTTAAATGCATTAAGTTTGGTTTAGAATTAACTTGATGGAATTCTAGACATGGTAAGTATTATGTGTTGAAATGCAAGCTTTTGTTGCCATTTGATTGACCTCAAATAATGGTGTTTGGATGGTTATTGGGAGATTTCATGAATTAGTGCAAGTGTTAGTGTTAAATGTATATTTAACATTGTTTATAAATTGGTGGAATTATATACTAATTCGGTATTCCTTTGGTGTACAGGAATCGAGATCGTGACTCAGAAACATTAGACCTCTGAGTTCGACAAGTGGAAGGTTTCGGTGAGTGGATTTAATCTCCAACTTGTGTTCGGTCACAATTGGTTCGGTATATTGCATACTTGGAAAATGCAGGAATTGTGCAGGTCTGGGGAAGATAGCGCCGCTATCTATAGATAGCGACGCTATCTATGTAGTTTCGGGATACCAACAGAAACAGAAAGTCGAAATCGCGAAGCTTCAAGAAATAGCGACGCGATTTCTCTGGAGATAGCGTCGCTATCTCATAGATAGCGACGCGATTTATGGGTTTTGCAGCTTTGGGCTTTATTTAGCTTGCTTGATGTTATGTATGCCTAGTGTTAGGGAATGCCATACATGATTAGGTGCACAAGGTAGAGACCTTGCTTGATTACAAGCAACAACTCGGTGTGTGGTTATCCGAGGCTCGGTTTGACGTGGTGACCGAGGTTTGAGAAGTCAGTGCGCTGAGCAAGGGGTGTCGACTAAAGGGTATCCGACCTTACCTGTATTTGTTGCATGGTTAAGGGAGGTTGTGGCCCGGGTGTTGGACACGAAACGCTATCGGTTACCGTGGTTTGGCCGACCATGGTTTAAGGCTCCGGCAGGACCCCGATCTTCTCGAACAAACAGTGTTGTCCCCAATCGGAGATGTTCTAGAACTTCCGTGTTTTAGTGGACGGTAATTCGTAGTTACGTGGCCTTTAGACCGTAGGGATATCTATGCTAGCTTGTTGGGCTTTACAGAAATTGTAGATTATATTCATTCACTTAGCTTTGTGCTAATCCCTCCCTCGTTGAATCTTTTCAGGTGGTCGGTGCTTTGGACGGGATGGTTGACCAAGCTCAGTTGATATGTTTTAAAAAGGAGCCATGTCGTTTAAGTGACACCGTTTAAATAATTAATGTTAGAAGTTTATTTTGGGACATTTGGTTTGTAAACCTAAACCTAAACTTATTATTATCTTTATGCTTCCGCTAAACTAACCTAGAGGATAACCTAATCGCCTTCGGGCATTTTAAAAAAAAAAAAAAAAAAAAAAAAACGTTCTCCAAATTTTGCGGTGTTACATTTTATCTTATTGGTATAAGACAAAACCATATAGGTTAGAAAATACTCCAGGGACGATTTTTGTAATCAACTTTTTTTCTCTCCTAAAATTGCAACTTGATTAATATAAAGTTATTGTTTATATGAAAGAACTTCTAGGGTCTAATACCAATATAAACTAACAAACAATCCTCCTCCAAGTTTAATATTAAATAGACTTATTTTTTCTAAACGTAAAATCACGACTAGTACGGAGTATTTAATAACTAGTACGAGTAGTTTTTACCCAGCTTAATATTATGGTGCATTCATATGATATCCAAAAGATATTTTAGTGATATTTATATAACATTTAAAAGATAGTTTTATATTAAAAACAAAATATGGGTTCTAAGATATTTCGATTACGTAACTTTCATATGTTAATTTTATATTTGACGTTATTTTTTATTAAAAAACAAAAGACATGTTTCATATTATTTCCGATGAGAAAAAAACACTTAAGGCTACCGATACGCCGTACCCGTAATTCCGGACTAAATCCGCAAGGCTTTTTTGACATTTTGGAATTTTTTATAAATATAAGATTTCTTTGGTAGTTAATATGCAAATTATTCAGTAATATATTTAAGAAAGAAATAAGATTATTGCTCTTATCATGTTAAATCAAATTGGGCTGAAAACTCGCACATGGGTTAGGCCCATCATTAGATGTTTCTCGCTCAAAAGGGCCACTAAATTATACCATTTTATAGTTGGTGTAGATATCAGTAACTCAGTAAGCCTCTCCAGCCTAACCAGATGGTGAGATGGGCATAATATGTATGGGCCTTAGGAGCTGGTCTTGCTTCTTCTTTGTTTTTTATTTTTGACCGACATCTAAACGGGCCATATGGCTTCCTCAAACTAATTTTCATTTTTGGATAATAAATTCACAATGCTTTCAGAAATTTTTTATTTTTTAAAGGAAAATCCTTCTTCTACTGTTCTACATCAATAAAAAGTTAACTTCATTTAACCATTAACTTGTACTCGACTTGTACTCCCTCCGTTCATAAATAAAGTTCATATTTCTCCTCTAAGTTTTATCCCTAAATAAAGTTATCATTTCTCAAACTTAAGGGCCCCACTTAATATAATAATATTATTACCAATACTTTCACCACTAACTATCTCCTAAACCATTTTCTCTCTCCAATCAAATCTTATATTTTAATCAAAAATAATATGAAATACTCCACCACTAAGACTGCTCCCAACGGTAGTCAATCACTGATACCGCCAGTTGTTGCCAAATCAATGTCACGTAAGCATATACACTAACTAACATTAAACTGACATATCCATGCCAACAATACAACCTCCCTTTAATTTTTTGGGACACACCATTAGAAAACTCACACACACAAAATACCTCTTTGGGCCCACCCACCAAAACTAACGTTGTCTTCTCTTCGGTCTCCAAACTGGCTTGTGCAAACCGGCGGAACCACTGGCGGACCCGTGCCAATGGTGTCCCCAAACTCACACTAAACTAACGGTAAACTGGTCCTATTGTTGGCACCCGTCTAACTATCTCATAAAAAGTTGTGCCCAAGAGAAATGAGAACTTTATTTAGGAACGGAGAGAGTATGATTTTAGTCTCACTTTTAGTCTAGAAACTTTACAATAGACAAGAAGTTTCAGTCATATTTGGGATCTTGATATCGATCATTGACATAGCTAAATGACTCTTAGAAATACAAATGCTTTCATGTAAAAGATTCTATATATTTGTGTATTTTCTTCTTTTAATTTTTAATCGTTATTTAACGTCTATATCTTTCAAGTTTTACCGAAAACTTAAAGCATTTCTAAGTTTATATTAAGATATATTGGATGCTTCTCAAAACCCGCTACTTGGCTATTTTCATTTCGGTGATACAACTACGTACATTTTGTTATTCGTTGTGATGTTACTTGTTATGAACTAGCAAAAAGTACCCCGCGCGATGCCGTGGAGATTTTCATACGATGCACAAAAGGTGGTTTATATCAGTACACGTTTCAGTTGTACAACGTATAGCTATATGTGAAACTTTTGTAATTATCCTGATTGTATTCAACTTGTTTTCATCCTTAAATATTATTATGTAAATTTCTATCCATTTATTTTATTTTGTGTAGTTATATGTGCATCTCCTATCAAAGCTTGATGGTAAAATAAGATCATATAATCTGTAATTTTATAAATTAAGAACTCTTTGAAACTAATTTTTAATAACAATAAAAGAATCAAATATAACTATTTATAAGTGAAACATATCTCAATATTGATTATAAACAAACTTTATTATGTGCCAACAAAGAGTAAAATAAAAGTTAACAATGAAGGTAGAAAGAAAAAAATGGCCAATAAAAGAGTAAAAGAAAAGTCAACAACGAAGGCAGGAAAAGAGAAAAAAAAACTCACATGTGTGCCGCTATTCATCCATAAGCAAATGTTATATTATTAATATATTTAATACTTCCTCCGTATTAAAATAAGTGACACACTTTCCATTTTGGGGTGTATCAAAATAAGTGACACACTTTAAAAACTTTCCTTATTTGGTAAAAATAATGGGACCCATACCCACTAACTATCTACTTTAATAAAGTGAAATTACCCTTATACCCTTACTTTTACCTTTAAAACTCATTAATATCACTTTATTCAAGAAAAGTGGGACCCATTCTCCACTAATTATGTATTTTAATCTATTTTAATTTCTACTTTAATCTTTTACCTCAAAAAACGTGTGAGCCAATTTGTGTCACTTATTTTGATACGGAGGAAGTATGAAATTATGTATAAGTACGTGGCAAAACTTCAGTAGATTTTTACCCCGCGTGACGCAGCGGGGAATTTTTATATGATACCCTAAAAAATGTTTATTGATATTCGTACAATCATAAATTCATATACTAATTTTCACATTATAATATATAGACAAAAATTTAAATATTAAACAAATGAGGTTCAAATGTAAGTATTACAAACTTGAATGTCAAAAGTCTTAAAGGATAGAATAAAAAAAATAGTCAAAATTGTAGGTAGAAATGAAAAAAATGATTAAAATGTAAGTATTCTAAACTTAAATGTCAAAAATTTTAAAAGGCTAAAATTTTAAAAAAATAGTCAAAATTATGGCTAGAAATAATAAATAATAATAAGAGTTCACCTAGAAGCAAGATTCGAACTTGAGTAGGACAAGAGCCGTAGAACTTATCAAAAAGTAACATTACCACGTGAGGTGGTTTCCAGATTGTATTGAACCTTGAAATGAATATCTTTAATATGACATTCTGTGTGGTACGTGTCAAAACCTGAACGGAAGATCTACTATTCACCCGATGTAAGGTATATAATTTAGGGCAAGGTATAAACAAATATAGACGTTATAGGTGTTCTATCATATTCCCAAATTTATAAATGTGTGTAAGTCCAGATAATTGTAAATCTATCATGTTTAAATTGTATTTCGGAAAGATTATTCGCATTTACTTAAAAGATAAATAATATTGGTCTCTATATTTTGTGTCTATTTATGTGTTTATCCACTTGATAAGATACGATGATATATTTAATCCACTAATTCTCTCTCATAATGTTATCTTTTGATTTTGACACATATCTTAATCAAATGGATAGATACATAAATAGACACTAATACCATTACTCTCACTTAAATTATATTATCAGTGTAGAATAAAAAGATGGAAATGCATCATTCTTACAATTGATTGTCACCACCATTGTGAGTCATGACAAACAAAATAATCATCTATAGTTTAAGGTAATAGGAGAACTGATAAGTTTGAATATACCGAAATGAAATGCATTTTGACATATTTTAAAAGCATCATCGTGTGCTTAAAAGTGGTGTACGTCCAAGAAGTCTTAGCGCTTCAACAAGCGTACCCTTAAACCTATTTACATCAACTCTAATATTCTGTTTATCCAAATACATTTCCTTCCCTATATAATACCCTTTTGCAAATACGGATCCCGGATCCGAAATAATCGGGTCGTCACGTGCATACGTGTCAATAAGCGAACTCTCCTCCGGTCCAATTTTGTAATCCAAATAGTGCAACCCCATCCCAACCGCCGGTCCACCAAAATAAACCGTGGAAGGCCACACCAACCCTAGCGGCACCACCTGCACCACCACCGCTCCCTCCGGCAAAAACACCTGGTTTGTCAACCCGGCACCGTGAGTTCCGACGAGAACACTGCACTTGCTAACCAACTTAGAAAATCCTTCCAAATTTGACATCTTTATATCACTCCTCACCACCACTACATCGAACCCTAATTCTTCCATCATGTCAACAATTTCATCTTCATTCAAAAACACCCTCGTTTTCCTACGAGAAACAAGGATCAAAACCGGCGTTGTGGGACCCGTATTCGTGATCTTCAAACCGTACGTTGTTTGGAGGAATTTCTTAAATTCTATCATGGAGTTCCCTTTGGGAACTTCAGAAGAGTTAATGGCTAAAAAGCTATGAAACTTGAGACCAACTACAACTCCCGGAAAACAATGAATGCTCGTGTTTATCACCGGATTCAATACGTTGTAATTCGATAAGCTCGAGAAAATTTGTTTATATTTCTTGATGAAAGAAGGGTTGTAATCAACTAGAATGAATTGAACTTGTGATTCCAAAAGTCGGGTAGTCATATACAATGGGATTATAATTTCGTTAAATTCATGAAATAGGTTTCCGGTGAATCCACCGGATGAGAAAATGACTGCCGGAACTGTATGGTTGTAGTCACATGAATATCTTGCCGGAGTTTGTGGTGGTTCTTGGATGAACTTGACCGGAGTTACATTTTTCAAGAGTTCAAATTGGCCCCATGCATATGGCCTAACTTCTGCAACTTTTCCGCTTTCTTTAAGTGAAAAATTAGGAATATTAGTTGGATTGAATTGAGTAGGCATATAGATATTCATTGTTTTGGTATCAATTTTTATGGGGTTACTTGCAACACAAACCAACGAATAAACAGTAGAATCACAAGCGAAACCTGTCATTTCGAGCTTTTGTAGATTATCATCTGCTCCTGTAATAAAACATGAACACTTCAGCAATTTTACGATTACATATGCAATGAGTTTAATTTTAATTTAAGGGGGCTTAAATAGTTAAATGCATAGTTTAGTTGATTCATGCCCAAAAGTGGATGAAGAGTTGAAGATCTGTGTAAAGAAAGTGGTTGTAATAAAATGGTCATAACTTTTAATCCGGGTCTTTATTTCAGGCGTGTGAGTAGATCAATCGAAGCTTACGAACGTCATGGTAAACTATTGTCGCCGAACTTTCGGACCCAAAACGCTATACTTTGAAAGTTATTTGCAATTTTACGTTTTTGTTTATTATTTATAACCTTGTTTTAAGTTCAATTTACGGATTTTTTTGTCTTTTTTGGCCCATTTAAAATTATGGGCCTTATTTAGGATTTTTTTTTGTGTAACTTGAATTGTAATTTATGTTCTTATGTAAATAGAGTTTTCTCCTAAAATTTTGTTTTTGTGTTGAACATGTTTTGAAGACTAAATCCGCGGAATTCATTGTTCAACATAGTTTTTGAAATAGATTATTTCGGTATTCTTAAAATAAAAAAAATAAAAAATAAAAAAAATAAAAAACTGTAATCCTCTTTAATTTGTTTCCGCCTATGGTCAAAAGCACAAGGTCTTCAAGCAAAAGTACCTCTTGAAATTTAAAAACGCACTGTCCAAATTCTTCTTTTTGTAATTTTTTATTTTTTGTTAAAAGTTAAAAGCTTAACCTGAAGATACACGACTTGTACGATATATATGCGATTTCTTGTGCAAATACAAATATGCAGGTTAGATTTTTACACCCTTTCATATTAAAAAACTGGCCAGATAAATCCATTATCGTGCTGGCAAATATTTGTCTTTTAGAGTTTATTGCTTTTATAATGCATTTTTTTTTGTTAATCTAACTTGTCGTTTTCTTTGCTGCTAAACAATCATTAAATACATATATTAACTTAACCACATTCTGAATCATGATGGCACTATGGCACCACCGGTGGTGGTGGAGATCGAACTGGAGATGATGACAAATCTTAGCGGCAGATATAATGAAGATATAACGAATGTGGATAGTGAGTGTGTGTCTGTCACGTACCTAAGCTTAGGTGTGGAACCACCTATAACTACATAGTTTTGGTTAAAAAAAAAGTCAAAACGGTTATTTTTACAATATCTTGTCACTTTCTCACCCTATTAAAACACTTACATAATATAAGAACATCAACTCAACACCATTTCAAGAATATGACATTTATTCAATATAAACATCATTTCAAGAATATGAAACTTGAATTACCGATTCAACAAAAACATAATTAATATTTAAGATAATTAATAAATTTTAGACGGGATTTGATATACTAATTAGTTTATGTAGTGAGTTATAAGTTTTTTTAACCTAAATTATGTAGTTTTAGATGGTTCCACACCTAAGCTTAGGTATGTGACAGCCACACACTCACTTTTCCCATAACGAATTTGTATTATTTTTTAATCTTTTTTTACACACACCGTTTAAAAAATTCTGAACACGAAAACAAAGAGGGATCTATGCTCAAGATATCCGGAGAAAATCACTTTAATGTACGTGGCCTAATTAACCAGTATATATTTTCGTGATCATTATGAGACTTTTTTTTATCATCCTAAAGTATTACCCAATATGGTGGATAATGATAGTGGTGATATTTGAGGGAGAATGAGAACGAACCTATAAGCGATGTGAATGATGGTGGCAAGTTATATTTGCTAACACCAGATTCTTCCATAGTTGCATTCCACTTCAAAGAGTTTTGTGTGCCTACACAATTAATGTACATAACACCAACCGAATGTCTAACGTCAGTTTGACAAATTAAATATTAAAACATGATTAACCTGAAAATAGAACACACCAAACCAAAGCTTGATAGGGTCGAATCCGAAAGATTGAGTGTAAAACAAGTAGATGAAGGCAAGTAAACCGATTGTCTGAGTTGCACCACAAACCAGCACCCTTCGACGCCCCTTCATTATTTCAAGAAAATAGTTTTTCCGTTATCAGAGTAAGTGATTGAAAGGTGAAAATAATTAATCAGGAGCAAGAAGCATGAGCTTATAATCTTTCCATCTATAAATCCAAGAAAGTTGGGCCAACTTTTATCAATAATGTGTTTCTTGTCGCTTTCGACTTCCTATATACGTGGGTCTCTCTCGTTGGGAAATAAAGATGCCAAAAAAAATCAAAAATAAAATAGAACCTGACAAGTTCATTTGAAATGCATATTATCGATAAACGGCAAAAAATTAATTATTATGTACAGGGGTCAAACGTGTCAAATTAGAGCGAATTACATCTAAGGTCCCTGTGGTTTACCACTTATTGCAGTCACAGTCCTTAAACTTCATTAAGTACACTGGGAGTCCCTGGTGTTGCCATTTTGTTGCACCCGTAGTCCCTGAAGCAAACAGACGTTTATTGGAGCCGTTAAATCCCCCATGTGCACATCACATGATGGGTATTATGGTAATTGTCCACCCCTTCCTCATATTTAATCCCGAGTAAATTACATGGAAGGTCTCTGTGGTATACTACTTATTACAGCCTTAGTCCCTAAACTTCATTTATTACACCGGAAGTCCCTGGTGTATACACTTTGTTACACCCATGGTCCATGTTGCCCTGAACTTCATTTAAGTTATTTTTTTTCTTTTTTCTTTTGGATCCATATTCTTCCACTTTTATCGTCGCGCCACCAACCCCTGAAAACTCGTACATCTCAAACTCTTACATGTGGTTTGCCTTCTGCCAGCCGTCGGCGATGACGTTCTATCGACCTGAATTGATTCAGACAATTGATGCACGTTGTCAGAGGAGTTGGTGTTTTGAACAGACAGGTCGATAGAGCGTCACTGGCGGCCGGACAACTGGAGAAGCCAACCGCATTTAGGAGTTTGGGATGGATCGACTTTTCAAGGGGTTGGTGGCGCGACAATAAAGGTTGAAGACCAAGAGAAAAAGAAAAAAAATAATAATTAAGATAATAAATTTCACGGATGGTTAATGAGGTTTATCACTTATTACATCCAAAGTTCTTTATATTTGCTTTATTACAAAAGGCCATAAGGGTATTTTAGTCATTTAAACAAAAATTGAGGGCATCAGAGACCATGGGTGTAACAAAGTGTATACACCAGGGACTTCCGGTGTAATAAATGAAGTTCAGGGACTAATGCTGTAATAAGTAGTATACCACAGGGACCTTCCATGTAATTTACTCGGCTTTAAATATGAGGAAGAGGTGGAAAATTACCATAATACCCATCATGTGATGTGCACATGGGGGATTTAACGGCTCCAAAAAATGTCCGTTTACTTCAGGGACTACGTGTGCAACATAATGGCAACACCAGGGACTCCCAGTGTACTTAATAAAGTTTAGGGATTGTAGCTGTAATAAGTGGTAAACCACAATGACTTTAGATGTAATTCACTCGTCAAATTATTAAAGTGTATAATAATGCTTCCCACATGGTCACGTCTTACAACTTACAAGCAAAAGAATTTGGAATAATTTCCCATATATATACACACACATATACTATTACATTACGTTTAATACGGCGACGAGCAACCTATAATTATATTTTACGATCATTATAATGATGGTGATGGTGCGTAGTAATAGTTAGTGAGGGCGATTAGTAGTGATGATAATGATGGTTGATGGTCAATAGAATACTACCCCCTCCGTCCCAAAATTATTGTCCACATACAAAAATCACACAGTTTAAGAAAAGTGCATTTATTACACTGTCTACCCAATAAAATTGTAACTTTTCCACTTAACTACTTTTTGATTGGTGGATATTTTAGTTTGACAATAATTTTGGGATAACCCAAAAAGGAATAGTGGATAATAAAAATGGGACGGATAGAGTATTAGTTTATGGAATAATAAATAGAATATAATATATAAGTAATTGCAGTCAAGTAATCAATGTACGCCCTGTTAGTTCAGTTGGTTAGAGTTTCTTGCTAATAAAATGAATGTCGCATGTTTAATTATGAGCTATCATTTTTTTTACAAAATGCAAAACTTTCCAAAATATCAAGTGATCGACTTTGTTGAAAAATATTGTTAATCTGGATAGGTCTCAAATGCATTATACATAATAAAAGATAATCTTGCTTAATTATTAACAATATTAAACTTACTAGCTTCATAGCCCGCCCGACTGGGCGGGCATGCTTCGAGATATAGAATGCATAATAATGACTCAATGAGAATAACATAGGAAATCATATAGTCAATTATTACTGAAACGATAAATAAACATTTTGTTATACATGAATAATCTGATAAAAAAAATGAATAATCTGATAAAAAAAACTTAAAGACGAAATAAACTTATTTATATATAACGTTTGTCGATGAGTTGGTGTAGTTGTCATTATGGTCGCAACAAATAACCTTTAAGCCAAACCATCTCGATTGTTATCAGCATTGTTTATCGAGAACCCCAAATTGAACGTGATACTAAAATTCGTGATCTGCATTGAGCTATCTAGAATTTATCATATACTTTTTAAGTCTTAACCTGATTGTTGAAGACTTAGCAATCTATCATCAACTTTTAGTTTGAAAACTTGACCAAAGTATGCGTCCTAGCATGTAAGCAAATTTAATTAATATTTTAAGTAAAAATTCTCAAGTGGTTCACTATCATCATTATAAATAAGTTGATGGTGTAAATTAACGTCTACAGATCCACTTATTTGCCTTTATTGATGGGGATTTTGCACATTTGATACACTGTCAAACATTTTACTTAAACTACATGTGAAATCAAATAACACAAGAGAAAACAAATTCTGACCTTATTAGGATTAGTCACCGGTTTTTTTAAAGCTTCCATCTTCTCATTGAATCTCTCTTTGTCGCTAAACGTGAAATTAAGAAAAGAGAAAAAATAAACACCTTCTTCTTCCCTTCGTGAAATGAAGAGAAAAGAAAGAATAAACACCTCGATGATTAGAAAAAAAAAATTCCAATTCATAAATTCAAAAGTGAGATCGACTTAATAAAAATTGAAAGGATATGCCAAGTTCCCGCTAAGAAATTAACAAATGATAACCTAAATAAACATATAAAAGCAATTAAATAAATTCCATGGTGGAAAAACGTAACTTTTCTAAATTATTTCAAACATACTCATTTCTAATCTCATTTTCCATATTCAGCAGCAACTCTTTTTTCATTCAATGTCATAACTTGGTTTTTCTAGGTGCAACATAACAATTGAGAAAGTAACTACACTCATCATTAAGGATGTAAATTGTGATTAGGGAAAAACAATGCATTCATTATAAGTTGAAACACAGCAATGAAGACCAATAAAACATTGTTTAATACAAGCTTCCACTTTGATAATACTTTAAAACCATATACTATAAAGATTTCAATTTCAGAAGCTTTCCATAAACTCTAATAAAAAGTAATACTAATTAACTTATCATCAAATCCAGTCTAGAGATAGAACGAATTACCAATAAATTGATAAATGTCCAACTACAAATAAAATAATATATGCCATGTACTCACAACAATGATCTCGGATACCTTAAACTACCGATTGTGCAGTTGAATTTCTCACGGCAAAATTGAAGGATTTATGTGCACAGTTAGTCAACCTATGATGATACATCCATGCCTACGAAACACTTAAGGGTCACACCGGTGAGTGCATGTAATACGAGCAAGATAAGCAATGATACTACGAAGAGGAATGATTCATAATAGTCATTATGAATCAGTTAAGTATTAAGTTAAGTTTAACTTATTACTAGATTAGTTTAACTAACTAATTAATACAAGTATTTGTACATTTACTAGTTGATTAAATATACAATGTGTTAATTATAGATTATCCATGATATGATTTAAAGCTATTAAATCATATAGTAAATTGGATAATATTGTTGTATAAATTATATAAAGGTTATTATATAATTAATTATTAAAAGTATAAATACAAGTATATAATTCATGTATATGGGTACCGAATTATTAAGTGTATTAATACTAGACATTTAATAGTTAAGTGCAACAAATAAACTAGTTAAAACTATAAGGGATGGAAGTGTAAAAAGGAAGTTTAATTAAGAAGTTAATCTTAATTAAACTAGAAGGGTTTTAAGTGTAAGATTTTTTCCTATAAATAGGAGGCTTATGACTTAACCCTAGATGTTGGTTTCCTTGCCTCTTTACACGAAATTCCTCCCCCCTTATTCCCTGCATTCGGCCGAACCTAGAGCAACACCAAGTTTTGGTGTTCTTTGTTCTTCGTTCTTCGTTCTTCGTGTTCTTCGTGTTCTTCAAGTCTTGAAGATTCGAAGATCAAGTTCATTGCTTAGATCAACTAGAAGATCGCTCGATTTGTTCATCATCAGTGGATCTATCTTAAGCAAACAACAAGGTATGTTTTGAGAATACCCTTTTCTCTCTTCTCCCCTCTTGGACGATTTCGACCAAAGAACCCTAGGGTTCTTTGGTGTTGGTCGAAACACACACAAGTGTGTGTGTGTGTTTGGGTTTTCGTACAAGGTTTCTTCCATTGTTAATCTAATCTAGATTTCCAAGATCCCAATCCTTTAGGGTTTAAGGATTAGGTTTAATCTTAGTTCCGCATTTAGGGATTAAATCAGCTAGTTGGTTTTAACCGGTCAAGAACAAGTTCATGTTCTTGGTCAGTATGGTTCGAACCAAGTGACTAGGAGGTTGACTCAAGTGGTCAATCAGTTTCATTGAAACCCTTCAGTGGTATCAGAGCGTTGGTTTAGAGATCTAAACTAGATTAACAAAGTTTGTTTGTTTATTTTTTATTAAGTTTTTTTTGTTTCAATTTTTCTTCCTGTCCTTCTTAAGTCACGAAATAGGGTAAGAACCCTAGGACCAAGTATGTTAAACCAGTTAAGTTTAATTGGTCAAAAGGATTCTAGAAAAACCCTAGAAATTTCGTGTAAGGGTAAAAGAACCCTAGGATCAAGTGTGTTAAACAAGATTTGTTTAATTGATCAAAAGGCTTCTTTTCCCTAACCCTAGAATTTTCGGAAATTATGAAGAACCCTGGGATCAAGATTGTCAAAAATTTTGATCAAGAGGATTCTTTCCTTAGTTATTAGATCTTCAAATCTATGATCAAGTATGTTAAACCAAGTTTTGGTTTAATTGATCAAAAAAGATTCTTTCCTTTTTCCTTAAAGATTTCGTGATCTAGGAGGTTTCTTGGACACCAAGTTTGTTAAACTAGCCTAGTTTAATTGGTGGAAAAGTTCCTAGACTTTAAGGATTTTTCCAAAAACCCTAGATGTAATCTAGAACCCTAGAACATTAAACTAGTTTAAGTTTAATGATTTAAAAGAATTAATTAGATTAATAATCTAAAACCTAGATAATTAAACAAGTTTATGTTTAATAGGTTTAATTATTATCTTAGTAGATTTATTAAAGACTAGTTCTTTAAACCTAGAAATCTAGACAAAGTTTATTGTCTATAAGGTTTAAATTAAAAAGTTTAAATAAATTTATTAGGGTTATAATCTATCTTAGAATTTAAACAAAGTTTATTGTTTAAATAGGATTGATTAGAATTAATTTTTTGATAAATAATGTTTTTGATCAAGAAAGTCAAAACCCTAATTTTGATTGATCAAGAACAAGATTAGGGTTACACTAATTAATAAGAATTAAAAGAAGTGTTAATTTTTAGTTCAAGAAATTAACAAGATGTATTTATTTATATTTATATATATATTCGGATTTTAAATATTTAAATGAGTAAAATGAATTTTAATAAATAAAGTAGTTTATACGTATTTTAATTAGTTCAAGTTAAAATACATGTAAATTAGATGTAATATTCTTGTTAGAATGTTACAAGTTTATTTTAAAAGTAAATATATATATATATATATGTATATATATTAAATACAAGTTTAAATGGAACATTAAAAGATAATGTTATTTTGATCTTTAAGAATAATAATATAACTAGTCATTGTGTAAGTTAATTATATAATTAAAACTAGAAAGTACAAAGTTATGATTTCATTATAACTAGAAATTGTACAAGTTGAGATTATATGATAAACTAGAAATATACAAAGTTATATGTATTAATATTATAAGGTGTATAAAGTTATAAGTTATTATAACTAGTAATTATACAAGTATAATATAAGTATTTTACAAGTCATGTAATATACTAGATTAATGATCAAGTGTAAATAACAAGAACCTATATTTAACTAGTTCTAGTTAAATGTAAGAAAGGTTTAAACAAACTAAGAATTATTATATATAGTCTTTATATAATAAGTCTATTAGTTTCACCAAGTATAAACCGGTGATTGTGTTAGCTTAAGTTCCACCATGGTTGTTGGAGCTAGTGGGAGCTACACAAGAAAATCACAACGTTTATAAGTGTGTCGCTAAGACATAAGTTTTGGTGAAATCTAGTAAGTCAAAACAAATGTTTAATTTCATTATTAAACATATGAAAAACTAGGTGTGTTAAACTAGATTTATGATTCAAGTTTATGAATCGTGAAAGGATTAAAAGTTTAACATAAGTTTTAAGTTTTTCAAGAAAGATAAAACAAGTAAGTTTTATTTTTTAGATAAGGTTTTCCACAAAACCTAGTGATACGTTTTGTACACCTCGTTTTTAGGTATACATATAAAACGCGCAAATTCTTGAAACTATAAGTTTTAAAGAAAGTTCTTAAGGTTTAAAAAGGATGTCTTGTTGAATTCTTGAATTCACAAGTCACATATTTTAAACAAGGATTAAGATTGGAATAAGGTTTAAGTTTAGTTCAAGACTTAAACAAACCCAAGAAAATCTTAGATCTAAGTACTATCCACCTAATGGAACACCTCACTTGTTCAACGATATGTCGATATTCATATTGTAAGGATAAAGAACATTAGATATGGATTCAAATCATTGCGAGTGTTAGGGTGCGTAAGGTTCTGTGATAATCGGGAGTCCCGGCGCAGAACATCGCACTGTCTTAGATGGTCTGATCTACTTTGGTGATAATCGGGAGTCCCGCCCAAAAAGTACTTGAGTAGAATAAACATACTAGACTTTATTACTAACTTAGAAATGTACAATTAGATTGTACAAAGTTGTAATAAGTTATAAGTCTAAAGATTCTACGACCCCTAGGAATCGTGTCAAGTCTTGATACGATCGGTAAGGATGTTACCTACTAGAAACAGCATGTCTCGTCGGGAAGTGCCCAAACCTTGCGGCGAGAATGTGATATATGGATCCTAGGCCTAAAATATTAATTATGGGTTTATAATATATTTTAGAGAATGTTTATTGATGATTACTAATAAAACTGGGTTTGATTTGTAGATGGCAGCAACAGACACAACGATAACTTACAACAAACTCTCGCAACGTTTCTTTCTAGGAAAGAAAGAGTTGACTGGGTCAAATTTCCTCAATTGGAGACGTGATTTCAAAATCATGCTCAGACAAGAGAGGGATAGGATTGACCAAGAAAGAAACGTGTTGAAAGCCCCTGCCAAGGATGCAAAGAATTAACCAGGACAAGCATTTTACGCTTGTAGGTCGCTCGTTTATTGCAAAATGGCTAAGGGAGCATCAGTAGGTGCACACGTCATGAAAATGAAAGTGCACATCGATCACCTTACTATACTTGGTCACCATGTGCCATTGCAGTTAGCAATTGACATTGTACTCAACTCATTGTCAGATGACTACAAAGTCTTTGTAGCCAACTACAGCAAACGTAATATGGATAAATCCATTCCCGAGCTACGATCCATGCTCGAGGCTGTTGAGTTGAATATTAAGACCAATTCTAAAAGGAGTCGCACGACTGATGATAGCGATGAAGAAGGGCATGGTGGTAAAGAAAAGGGTAAAACCAATCCTAGCCAAGAAGTGCCTAATTGTAAAGGTATCAAACATAAGGTCAAGAAGGTTAAGCCTAACGCAACGAGGACCGAGAATCGGTGCTTCAAGTGTGGTAAGGCTGGGCATTGGAAAAAGAATTGTCCAAAGGGTGCAAGTGGTGGTGGAGGAAACGCAAGTTCCTCAGGTAACACAACCACACTTCTTAATCACTTTTAGATACTTGTAAAGTACATTACGAGTAATCTAATGTAACACCTCAATTTTTAAAACACCTCTTAAATCATATTTTTAAATAAAAATATTACAAGTCCAACATTCCCAAAATACGGTTTAATAAAAACCAATAAGAGTTTATCAGAGTATTAAAACCGGTGTTACAATGCAATATCATAACCATAGGATAAACGAGAACTACCTACGAGCTCTCGAGCTAATCAACACAAGGCCACTTCTAACGCGACCCTCTAAAACATCGATCCTGAATCCTGAGTACATAGCCAAAAACAAAGTAGTACGTGAGACAAAATAGTCTCGTGAGATACATGGGTTTTAGACCCGACATTAATATATATAAATAATCACATTTATTATTAATCACATTTATTAGACATATATATATATATATATATATATATATATATATATATATATATATATATATATATATATATATATATATATATATATATATATATATATATATATATATATATATATATATATATATATATCTATATACTTTGGTTACCTCCGTGGTAACCCCATCTCATTCATATACATCAATCACCTCTTCGGTGATTCTATCACATTCATTCATAGCCTATTCGACCCGTCAAGTTGTTCGGAAAGCCTCCAAACCAACGAGACCCCATTTTTGTCCTACTAACCAGAATGCCTCCGATTCAGTAGAACCCCCATTGTCACAGTGTTCAGCCAAAGTGACCTATCTTTATCTTACTAACCAGAATGCCTCCAGTTCAGTAAGATCCAACATCTTGTTGGGTGATCGGAATGCCTCCGACTCATCAGTTTTATTCAAGATACCATGATAACCAGAAAGCCTCCGATCTACCATGTACCTGTCCTATTTCAATCTACCCGTCATAACTATTTCATGTGACTATGTGTCACATCTATCATCAATGCCATAAGGCCATCATACAATCTATCCACATGCTAATCTTAACTAGCATTCACATAATCGAATCAACTAGTCTCGTTATTAGTAATCATACATTATAAAAGTACACTCTTTTACGTCATATCAATAATTAGTTATTAATTACTTTTCATTATCATGATCTCTTTCAAAATCATCAATCACTTTAGACATACTTAGATAGTCTACTATTTATCACTTTCTCATCTTTTCAATCATATCTTTATTAAAAATCATTTATTAATAAAGACTCACAAAACATCATATATATTTTAAAAGAAACATTTGCTATGTACCCAGTTTTAAAAGTCTCATGTACTCACCTTAGCCAAGCTAACTCCAAATCGTGTCTAACAACACGAATCCTTGCTTTCCAACTTGTGAAATGTCACCAATCTTTAGATCTTCTTGACCTATCATCCATATCATCATAAAATCTAGTTATTATCCAATACTAGCTACCAATAAACCCATAACAACATTCTTAGCCACCAAGTTCATCCAACTTGGTGAAACCCCAAAAACCCTAGCTCAAGATTTCCATCAATAAATCCAAATCCAATTTGTACACATCATTTACAAGCTTATTATGAGTGTTCTACACCCATGATTAGTCATCTTCCCCAATGATGACATGAATGATTCCCCAAACCACCATTTCTACCCAATTTGTTCATAACTAGCTAGATAACATCAACAATCAAGAAATCTTACCTTTGATGTTTAGATCCTTCAAGATGGTGAAGATCTGAGCTCAAGAACACCAAAATCGCCTCTTTCTCTCTCTAGGATCGGCTGCACCACAATTGGGGGTGAAATGAGCAAAACCCTAGCTCAAACCCGATTTTAATGCTGCTCGACCAGACTTCGCGGCGCGAACTAAGTTCGCGTCGCTAACTCTGCATATCGCACGCATACTTAGCGATCGCTAACCCAACGCGAACTACTTCGCGACCCAAAGCCAAACTACCTGGCCCGACTTCCCGATCGTTACCACTAGTTCGCGTCGCGAACTTTCCAAAGCAGCAGGGCTGCACTTTTACAACTTTATCTCGACCCGGTTTCGCCCATAACTTCCTCGTACGATGTCCAAATGACACGAAACCAATTCCTACGTGTTTTAAACGATTTATCCTTATTTATCATATTTTTCCCCTAATTTATTTTATTCAAATTTCGGGTCGTTACAACTATCCACCCTTAAAAGGATTCCGTCCTCAGAATCAACTCAAGGATTTCCAATCCTCATTCCACTCCCAAATTATGATTCAATAATACTTATGCATTTAATCGCCCACTCGACCCGTTATACCCAAACGGGCCAAAGATCCAAACTTGAGTTCCTAATACCCGAACGGGTCAAAATTACACAATTTACCATAACACTCTCTATCTTTTAACCAATCCTTTTATCCACATAGGGATGGTATGACCCAATCATTACTAATAACCCATTGACCAAAATGATAGTCAACCCCTCGCTTTGACCAAATTGTCAACATTGTTCCACCCTTGACTTAAGCGCAAAGTCAACAAATCTTGAAAATTTTCCTTATCCATTAGCGGTTCTATTAACCATCAATTCTTTAACCATCAATCTTACACTCCTGGTCCAACAACAGCCATACTCAATTTCTAAATTCCATTCGAATTGCCCAAAGGTCAAAGTCGCACCCTTTGACTACAATTATTTCCATTAATCAATCAACCACTATCATACACACATATATGCGATACATTATGCTCTTATCCTAGACTAACCATTTTAAACGAAAGTCAAAAAACCAATTTTTTTGACTAAAGTCAACATCCCATCAGTTGATCAACCTTGGCTTATGAATAAAGTCAACTCACCTTGCTAAATTCCACATGTTCTTTATTACTAAGGCATCGCTTCCCAAGCTTTTCATTCCCGATTTCATATTTAAATTTCTTTTTTCATTTGTTTCCTTTTTCCTTGATTTCGATCCCCACAGTCGATTAACAAATTCCATTTAAATTGACATCAATCTCTATTACTCCTTTACCTTCATTCAAATTCTTATACCATTCATAATTCCTTTCAAACATCCCTATACCATACTTGAAGTTCCCGATTACCGGCTATAAAGCCTCAATCATATCCAATTGTGGCCTAACCACCCGTTATACACCTTTCACCACTCATTGGCTACTAACCACTTTGCTTCCTAAAGCTTTCCTTTTTCATAAACCATTAACTTGTAGGTATCTCCTACACATACTTCTACTTAAACAAGACCCGTGATTTCAATCCAATTTCTCACTTACCATATAATTATAGCAACAACTTAACCATACGGTTCTACATACGTCCGATGCAAACCTCATATTCCTTAAATATCAAATTATACTTAACTAACTTATCGAGATGATCGGAAAGCCTCCAATCCATCCCGACGCCAAACTGTCACAATGATTGGAAAGCCTCCAATCCAAAGTGACTCATACAAAACTATTCCATCTTGCATACAATTCATGTATGCATTATTATACTTAGGATCATGCTATCATTTTCTTTCACAATTTACTTTCAATTTTCCTACTTATACATCATACCACACAGTATACACATAATCATTTCTAGTGCTTCCCACCAATCTACTTATTTATCAACCGTCCTTATTTGATTCTATTATTACTAAAACTTCTAACTTTTCTTTCACCCGGTCATCATGAGTCAACCAATCACAAATTGATAAATCTTGACTTTTGCATAAAGTCAACCATACTTCTCCCAACTAACAATTTCTCTACTCACGAGGTACTACCCGCAATTTATCGCTTCCGGTTTTACTCATCATTATTCCCTTAATAATTGTTCCCGTTTCCTTTTTACTTAAGGTCCTCCCCAAATAATCCGAGAGTCGCACCCTTACTTAAAGGTCACACTAACTGTTAGGTCACAACGAACCCTGGTTTATAATGTTAATTGATAGAATATTATACTTAGAGAAATATTAGAGTGATAACACAAGAATATAGTCAATGTATAAATCCACTAAGTGTGGCTTGTTGCGGAATAACAAGACCACTGATCAATTACAAAAGATGTGAATGTGTAAAGTAAATTGGTAAGTACTCCTTTGCAAGATGATCTCTATTTATAATGTTATAGAGATCTTACATAATGAGCAAAGGAGTAACCGAAGGACTAAGCAAGGAAAATGACTAAGATCAAGGGATTTGATCTTAGTCCGTTACTATACTGAGTATCACTCAGTCCTTCTACTCAGTATCACTATCTGATACTGAGTACTGATACTGAGTTCCAATACTGATCACTCAGTATCAGACCTAAACTTAGCTATATTATTCTACATATTAATCAAAGCTAGTCTAGGTTGTTTTGTTATCTTAAGATCTAAAGGGGCAAGGCTTTTTGCCTTAACAATCTCCCCCTATCTAATGATAACAAAACAATTTACAAAGAAATAAACAAAAATTACAACATCATAGGTAACAATATCTTCTTCTTCATTTGCTGTTGATGGCTTCATTCTCATAGAAGACTTCTTGTTTGATGTGGACAAACTCTTCTCTGCTTTTGAGTTCATCCCTTCTGCTATTCAGTACTGCAACAATCTTCTTTCTGAACCAAGAGTCTTCTTTCTTAGTGATCATCCATTTCAGTCCAACAAGGTGACTGATTTGAGCTTTTGGTAGATCTTCTTCAGAAATGAAGCACTCTCTATCCTCTGAGTCAGTATACATATATCCAGAAGTTGGATATATGACACTCTTTTGATCCTGAAATACAAGGTTAGGAGGAAGAGGGTACTTTCTAAGATACTTATATGTATGGAGGCATTCTGGTCTGTTGTTTGAGTAAGCCTCAGTCATCACACTGAGTGTTCTGTACTCTATTTCATGAAGTAAGTCCTTCTCATAACATACTGCAGCTACAGCACAGATCTCATCCAAGACTATTTGATCATAGGTTGATTTCTTTGGAAGCTCTTTGATCAGTCTTGTGATCTTCACCCAGTCTTGAAGACCAATTCTTTGAATGTCATGAATAAATATCTTCATGGGGGGACTGGTTAAGCCAGTACAAGTGATAGTAATTCTTCCTTCTTTGAGCTTCACTTTTACTTTATTAACATCCAGATTTAACCAATGTATCCCCCTTACATTTTGAAATGTTTTGGTCCTCAAGAACTCCTTTCTTTGTTCCTTATACTGAGTCCTAGCAGCAACCATATTCCAATAATGTTGAATATGGTCTGGACCCTTTCTTGAGATTCTATGTGAAGGACCAGGAGTATCAGTATCTGGGTCAGATTCTGGTTCAGTTTTGACTCCCAACTCTTGCTCATATAAAAATCTTTCTTGTTCTGCCCAGAGTTGTTGAGGAGTCAGTCTTGGAGCCTGCTCGGTATCACTGTCCCTTGTAAGAACATGTCTTCTTTGTCTTATTACCAGAGGAGCAGATTCCTCACTTGATTCAGAAGAAGTGAGAACAGCATTGATAGGTCTTCTTGATAAGGAACTCCTTCTTCTAATCACCAGATTTTCTGGTTCTTCATCATCCGAGGATGATGATGAAGAACTTTCTTGTTCTACCAGATTTAGTGCATAGTTTACTAAATCTGGTTCTTCATCTTCATCATCAGCAATAGGCCAGATGAAAGGCCTATAGACCACAATTTGTAAATTATTCTCTTCAAAAGTTTGCTGTGGTTGGTCAGTATGAGTCTCCCCCTGAGCAGATGGCTCAAGTGGGTCTTGAACTTGTAATTCTGACCTTGTTCTTTGTCTTCTTCTCTCATACTGAATGCGAAATAGCTCAGTATGAGGGCTTTGCTGATGTTGTCGTTGTGGAGGTTGATCTTCATTCAATCTTTTTCTTTTCTCCCCCTGAGCAGAAGGCTCAGTTTGATCAACCTCAGTATCTCTTTGTCTCTTCTCCCCCTTTTTGTTATCATTTGATGAGGAGGGAAGAGGATCAGTATCACCACCCATGTCCCCTTCAGGTTGTTCAAGAGTAGGGGAGGGCATGGGCTCAGTTGCAGCATCAGTATCACCAGCACCTCCTTCTCCTTCTCCTTCTTCATTGTGGTCACCATGTGAACCTGGTGGAGTTTGTGGAGGCTGCTGTGGTTGTTGAAGGAGTGATACTGACTGTTTTATTAGATCAATATCACCACTCATCTTGTCCATTCTGGCTAGTATTACATTTTGAGTTTGTTGGATGGCCAGAATGTGCTGCATGATTGCTTGCAGAGTCACTTGGTCTGCTGCAGCTTGAGATGCTTGAATACCCTGCACAGTTGGTGCTAAAGAAACAAAAATGTAAAACTGGTTAGAAAGAGAGGTTTATCAAATAGAATTGTGGTGTTGTTTAATTCTACAATCATATAAACAGAGTTTGTGAAGTCTGTATTTCATCTGGTATAGGATGAAATATTGTGGACTTGTGCATAGCATGTGTAAGAAGATTTTAGTAAAGGTGAGTGTGAAAATTTAAGTAGCTCAGTATAGGATAAGTCACATTTACTAAAAGGTTTGGGTGTGGGAATTCGAAGCCTGGGATGTGCTTCTTGTTATTTTCAATGTTTATCACTCGGTATGAGAGTGATAACAGAAATGTGGCTAAACCCCATTGGATATATTTGGATTTTGTGGCTTAAGGGTTTGGGATCATTTCTTGAATGATGCTACCCAACTCAAAAATAAGTTGGACATTATTCAAGCAGCACCAGTGGGTGTCAGTATGACATCAACCACCATTGTCTCTTTAAATGTTGAGACAACTATAGACTGACAATGATCAATTTAGTGTGCGCAGTATATGAATTTTGCATAGCAGCAGTGGGCTAGCTATGTTGGCCATAAGAGGATATATATTTGAAAGATCGTTTGAGACTTTGGTCAGTATTGAGTTGGTACTGGCCAATACTTAGTCTCTATTTGGGAATGAAATATATATATATAAGTTTAAGGCTTTTTAGAAATTCATACCTGAGACTCTGTCAGATTCCCTTCGAGCATCTGCAGAGGTCGGTGCAGGATCATGTGTTTGTTGATGTGCAGCACCAACATCTTCAATACCGACCCCTCTGTCATGCTGAGCACCTTCCAGTGCAGTTTGTGCATATTGAATCTCCACATCAAGAGGAACATGAGGTTCCTCAATTGGTTGAGCAGGTGGAGCTTGTTCTGGACCTGGAAGGTCAGCGGTGGCTGCAATAAAGCTTTGGGCTTGAATAGATGCAGTTAATGATGGAACATTTGCAGGCTGCACCTCCTCAGATGATAAGTTGCCCATAATGATAGGAGAAACATTCCTTCTTCTTCTTCGAAGGACCAGTGGTGTGTCTTCTGAGGACTCAGTTTCAAGAATGTTTTCAAAAAGAGGTGCAGCAAGATCATGTGCAGGTGGAGAGATATGTTGTTGAGTCGGTTCTTGAACTTGTGAAACATCCTGCATCTCAATATTTGGACCAGCCTGTGCTCCATTACCACTATCATCATCATTATCATCATCATCATCATTGTCTGACTCAGTATCAGACATGTGTTCTACATCATCAATGTGTTCTTGAACAATGGCCCACATAGGAGGACTTAGAAGAGGTTCTCCTTCTCTTGGTCTGTAAAAGAAAATCTTCTCACTGAGTGGAGGAAGATCAACTCTTGGGCTGTGAAATTCATCATAAATGTGTGTGGGCATTGAGTGTTGAAATATGAGTGATAGAAATCTGCAGAAAGGGACATTGCATTCCCTTGTGGTTGCTCGGACCAGAGTAGCTAATTCATTGAAGATTAGGCGAGCAAAATCAATGTTTCTTCCATAGTACAGAGCATGTACTATTTGCATCCCAAATTCGTTTATTTGGTCCAAAGCTCCCGTCTTGTGGGTCATACATCGAATTATTGTTGTGATAAGAATACCCCACATAGGACCAAATTCATTTCTTTTGATTGTGCCCGTTGTTCCTCTTCGACCCAGAAAAGGCAGTACAGAGCGTGCCTCTGATCGATCAACAAATGGGTCATACTGAGCTTGGGCGGGAAGTCTCAGTGCTTCACGAATGATTGCAGTAGAAACAAATGCCCTTCTTTGATCTCTAATTACCCACCCAGCAATCATATCTGGAGAATCGAGTGAAGCAGAGTACCAAAACTCGCATAGCATTTCTGGGTAAATTGCTCGAGGAGACAAGGTCAGTGCACGAGCAATTGGGCAATTTTTCAGAAAAGTCACAATGTTTGTGAACTCTTGGCATGCCCAGGCTTGAGGAATATTGAAATTTGCTGTGATGTTGTTCCTCGCAAACCTGGGTACTTCATTATTTCGGAATTGGATTTCCGATTGAACTTCTGGAGCAACAAAAGTGTAATTCGCCATCTGTGATTTTGATTTGAAAGAATTTGCTTGCTAAGAGAAAGTGAAATCATTAATCGCAGAGAGAATTGAAGATGAAAGAAAGAAATAACAGTTAAAAAATTTGAAGTAAAAATAAACGGTTATTTATAGGAGATTTGAAAGATAATTAAGGTATTGGGAAGTAAAAACGGCTGATTTGACTGCCTTATCCTCTGCCAACGGTAACTTTCTTATCAAGAAAGGTTACCGTTTGAGCAGTATGAGGATTAAGCTCGGTGTAAGAGCCGTCATACCCCAATACCGAGTAAAAAAAATTTAATTTAAAAAAATTTTAAAAAATATAAAAACAATTAATTTACTCTTGAAATTAATAAAAAAAATAAAAATTTAAAATTTTGATGATAACAGACTAGTGATACTGAGTGGTCAGTATCAACAGGAGTGATACTGAGCGCTCAGTTTTAAAGAAAGTTAATAAAGATTAAGGATTCAACATACCTAATTGCCCTAGTAAATACATAAACCTTTCCTCAGGAAGAGGTTTAGTAAATACATCAGCCAATTGTTCATTTGTTGGTACATAATCTACTTCAACCTTACCCTTTTCCACATTATCTCGAATAAAGTGGTGTCTGATATCAATGTGCTTGGTTTTGGAGTGATAGACTGGGTTCTCTGTGATAGCAATAGCACTCTTGTTATCACAATGAATAGGAGTCTTATGAAAGTTGAACCCATAGTCTAAGAGTTGATACTGCATCCATAATAATTGAGCACAACAACTTCCTGCAGCAACATATTCTGCTTCTGCTGTGGAAGTTGCTACCGAATTTTGTTTCTTGGATGACCAGCCAACTAGTCTTCCACCTAGGAATTGACATCCTCCACTTGTGCTCTTTCTGTCCAATCTACAACCTGCAAAATCTGCATCTGTGTACCCTTCAAGGTCAAAGTTTGAGTCTTTGGGATACCAAAGACCCAGGTTAGGAGTACCTGTAAGATATCTAAAGATGCGCTTAACTGCTTTCATGTGTGATTCTTTAGGATCAGCCTGATACCGAGCACACAAACATGTGGCAAACATGATATCAGGCCTACTAGCAGTTAAGTAAAGTAAGGAACCAATCATACCTCGGTATGTGGATTGACATACTGGTTTACCAGTTTCATCCTTACTTATCTTATCCTGAGTACCCATAGGAGTGTGCATGGAAGATAAATTTTCAAAGTTGTATTTCTTTAACATGTCATGCACATACTTACTTTGATTTATAAAAGTGCCATCAGGCTTTTGTTCAACTTGTAAACCAAGAAAGTAAGTAAGTTCTCCCATCATACTCATCTGATACTGAGTTGACATTATCTTAGCAAACCAGTCACACATAGACTTGTCAGTGGAACCAAAGATAATGTCATCTACATATATCTGAATGAGTAAGATGTCAGAACCTTTCCTTTTTGAAAATAATGTTTTATCAATTTTACCTCTTGTAAACTTATTTTCAATAAGATACTCAGACAAGGTGTCATACCAGGCTCTTGGAGCTTATTTGAGCCCATATAGAGCTTTATCAAGCCTGAAAACATAATGAGGAAATTTGGGATCAACAAAACCTGGAGGTTGTTTAACATAAACTTCTTCTTGTAGTTTTCCATTTAGAAAAGCACTTTTGACATCCATCTGATAAACTTTGAAATTCTTAAACTGCTAATACTGAGTTCTTAAACTCAGTACCATGGTCACTTCTAAGTTGCTTGACCTTGTTGCCTTTTTGAAGTTCCTCTCTTTTTATAAAGGCAATGATTTCTGTTGTTGCATCTGACTTAGTCTTGAGGAAGATGACCCAAGTATATCTTGAAAATTCATCAACTAAGACTAGAGTATAGATCTTTTTGGCCAAAGATGGTGTGCTGATGGGGCCAAAAAGATCCATATGTATCATAGTAAGAGGTTCATTGATGGAATGATTGACTTTAGATTTGAATAAACTCTTCTTCTGCTTGCCCATTTCACATGCTGAGCATAACTTATCTTTTGAATAAGTAATTGTGGGCAATCCTCTCACCAGTTTCTTCATACTGAGCTCGTTGATATTTCTAAAATTGATGTGAGAGAGTTTCTTGTGCCATAGCCAATGTAATTCTGGCTTGACTTTAGAAAGCAGGCATACTCGAATAGTTGGGTCTATTTCAGATAGGTTGACCACATATACGTCTTTTTCTCTTCTAGCAATGAGTACAGGCTGCCCTTTATCATTGTAGATGATTCCTGCAACCTTTCTGAATCGAGCTTCATTGTCATCATCACACATTTGGCTAATACTGAGCAGATTGTGTTTAAGACCCTCTACATAGGCAACTCTTTTAAAAGTTATGTTGCCTGCCTTGATCACACCATAACCTCTTGTCTTTCCCACCGAGTCATCTCCAAACTTGACAGAAGGACCCTTCTCTGGAGTATAATTAAGAAGGTATTCCATACTGCCTGTCATGTGTCTTGAGCAGCCACTGTCTAAGTACCACTTTCTGTCACCCTGCACAAGACACAAAATAAGAGTTAGTTCCTTTTAGGAACCCATTTTTGAATGGGACCTTTGGTGGGATAAACACAATTTGACTTGATCTCTTTATGTGGAGAGGTCGGTATCACTTCAGGGGTAACTTTAGAAGTTTTCTTTGGTGATACTGACTTAGTTTCTCTCCTTTTCTTTGGTACTGAGTACCTAGGACTTGAGAGATCAGTCCAGCATTCATCTCCCTTATGACCAGAATGATGACATCTATAACATTTCCTAGGTCTATTTCTAAACATATTTTCATATGGTATTTTAGAAAAATGTTTCACTTTTGGTAGGTCAGTATGAACGAGTTTTGCAAATTATTTACTTAAAGATTTGACCTGATCACCAAGTGTTTTTAAAACATTAATTTTGTTATTTCTAATAGATGTATTAACATTGTTTTTAACTGGTTTAGGAGATGGAGGATCTGGTTGCTTATTTTTATTTGGCAGAGAAGTCTTTCTAATTTTATTAGTGGTAGACTTCTTGTCTTTGCCAACCATAGACCTAGTTGAAGTTGTCTTTTGTTTATCATGTTTTGAAGGAACAACTTTAACAGGTTCTTTAGATGTCTCAGTATATAATGTTTCTGTTCCTGCAACTTCTGTATTTGATGAAACATGTGAGATAGAAGTTGTTTTATTATCATTATATAATTCAAAAGTTGTTGTATTAAATAATAATTCAAAAGGTGGAACAGCAGAAGTGTCATACTGAACTATTGGTAGCTCGGTATCAGAAATTTCTGTTATTTGAAATTCAATACTGAGTTCTTGTAGCTCAGTATAGCACTTTGAGCAGATGGAAGGACCAATAGGTTTTTCTAAAATTTCATTTTCTTCATCATCTGACTCAGTTTGACATCCAACTTCACATAAAGTTTTAGCTTTTACAAAATTAATAGGGTTCATAGTAGAAAACTCTTCAAATAAATCAGCAAAATTGTTCCTGTTTTTAAATTGAGGATCAACACCAAGTGCAGCCCTCACATTTTCTGGAAATTGTTCATTTAAACATTTATTTAATTTTATTGAAGCATTTCCCCAAGATTTACACTGTTTTTCAAATTTCTCTTTTTCAAGTTTGTGTAAATGAGCTTTATCAGCTAATCTTTGGTTAATGTCTTTTAAATCTGAAAAATTTAGTTCTAAATCTTTATATTTTGCTAATTTATCCAAGTTTTCATTATTTACCCTTTCAAGTTCTTTAATTGTTAATTTTAAAGCTTTTTCTTTTTGTACAGAAGTTTTAAGATCAACAAGCATATACTCAAAAATCTTGGTTTTTTCATTCACTGAATAAGTTTGAAAGGAACTTACCTTGTACAACTGAGTGGAATCCCAATCAGTATGAACACTCATCCTCTCAGCCTCTTTGATATCCTTTTCAAAGGAACTCTTCAAATCATCTTCAGTGAAAGCCATAAAGGCTTTATTCTCAATCTCTTCTTCATCATCACTTAACTCTTCATCCATCCAGGCTTCTGAGTAAAGTGCTTGATGAGGTGCTCCATTTCCTTCTGCCCTCTTTCCCTTGCTCCAATTCTTCAGCTTGACATATTTGTCTCTATATCTTTTTGCTCGGTATGCAATCTTGTCATTTTGGTCAGTCTCAGAAGACTTAGTATGACAATTTGCAGCAATATGTCCAGGCTTTCCACACCTATAGCACAGACCTGATCTAGGATCAGTATTAGAAGAGCTAACACCAAGCCTCTTCTTCTTCATTTGGAGTTGAAAAGAAATTTTCATATTTCCTTCTCATGTTGCTTTTTCTTTGCAACTTCACCTTTGCTGTACCTTCATAGGTGACTGATAGGCTATCCCACATAGCCTTTGCTGTTGGCAATTTCATAATTGCATTAAGTATCTCTTTTGTAACAGCATTACCAATCACCCCTTTAGCTCTGGAGTCTAAAGCATACAACTGACGGTCAGTATCAGTCCAGTTGTGCTTTAGTTTAGGTACAGATCTTATGCCCTCAGGAGCATCATCAGTAGCAGCAACCGGTTCCACAGTTTGTGGAATGATGGGACCATCATTTAGCACAGTGAGCATCTCATGGTGAATAGATTCAAGATACCACTGAGCTTTGAGCTTCCATTGATGGAAGTCTTTTCCATCAAAGATGGGTACTCCCTTTCCAGACATAACTGGTGCAATAATTGTAGACATTTTGGATTTTTGAGTGTTGGAGGGATAGATGTAGGAAATGGCTGCCAGGGTTATAGATCGACTAAATAAGAGATTATTTAGCCTGCTCTGATACCAGTTGTTAGGTCACAACGAACCCTGGTTTATAATGTTAATTGATAGAATATTATACTTAGAGAAATATTAGAGTGATAACACAAGAATATAGTCAATGTATAAATCCACTAAGTGTGGCTTGTTGCGGAATAACAAGACCACTGATCAATTACAAAAGATGTGAATGTGTAAAGTAAATTGGTAAGTACTCCTTTGCAAGATGATCTCTATTTATAATGTTATAGAGATCTTACATAATGAGCAAAGGAGTAACCGAAGGACTAAGCAAGGAAAATGACTAAGATCAATGGATTTGATCTTAGTCCGTTACTATACTGAGTATCACTCAGTCCTTCTACTCAGTATCACTATCTGATACTGAGTACTGATACTGAGTTCCAATACTGATCACTCAGTATCAGACCTAAACTTAGCTATATTATTCTACATATTAATCAAAGCTAGTCTAGGTTGTTTTGTTATCTTAAGATCTAAAGGGGCAAGGCTTTTTGCCTTAACACTAACATTTACCGTTCCTTGACCTTCATTTGGTCACTCATACTATCACTTAGTATTCCTTCAACCATCCTTGTACCCCACCGATCAACTTCATAACTTTTTATTCTCAAACATCGGTATTAGATCCTCTACCGCAACACATTCTACAATTTTCACAAAATTTTACCATATCTTGGTTACCAAGTAATAAATTGGTCTCTAGGAGTTCTCTTTCCTCATATTCTATAAACCGTAGGCATCTCCTACCCATACATGACCTAATGCAACCCGCACCAGCAAACCAACTTCTTATATAACACGTAGAACTATAACAATACAATTCAACCACATGGTCCTACATTCATCTCATTAATGCATAAACATTATCATACGGACATAACAATCCGTAATTCAACTATCACATCAAGATGACTGGAAAGCCTCCAATCCATCAAGATCCAAGCTGTCACAGTGGTTGGAACATCTCCAATCTCGGAATGGAACCATTGGGATTCGCCCAGTCAATTCCACCCCCAAACATCATAGTAGCCGGGGATCCCCCGAGCTAATCACATCATTTCTTCCTTATTCTACCATGCATACTTCACTAGTATACGCCTTTTCACATCACTTACTTTACCCCTATCTTACCCCTTTAATCGTCCATTTATTCACCATGCAATTCAGCACATTTTTATAACATCGCGCTATCATTTTCTTCCATATTCACACATTTCTCGTCGGACATACTACTTAATACGTTTCATATAACATTACCTTTTTCATTATCACATGCCTTTAAGGCCATCATATAATGCACAAGCATTGTACCTCGCGGGTGACCAATAAAATTTCCGATTCCCATTTACCGTCTCACTCACACACTAATCACCCTTAAACGGTTCATTTCCCTATTAATCAACTTTCCAAATCCTTTGTCACCACCGGGGTAACTATCAATCTATTCCTTCAACCAAAGTTCACCGGCCAACCCGGTCACCTTTGAGTCAACCAATCGACCCCGGTCTACATTTGTAACTCATGACTTGGCACACATTGGCCCAACTTTCCATACTCTCGTCTTTATACATCGCGATACTTAAAATACTTATTTTTCATTCGTAGTCTCACACTACCCCATGTCCCATACCGTCATGCCATTACTATGACATGTAACCAATAATTATTTCCTTACCGTTGATATCGAATTCATCATAATTGTCACAAAACTTGACATGGCTATATGCCAACTTTTTATTCAATCACCTTTGACAATCAAAATTCGTCGTTCCCGACACTTATTCATTTCCACATATTTCCCATTTACGAGTTCTAAGACATCACTATACCTTAGTCATTCTTGTCTTTACCATTCACGTGTAACAACCATTATGTTACTTATCCGGCTTCTCACCAACATCCAAGTTCCATTTCCCAAGGTTTCTATTTCTAGAATTTCAATCCACACTAACGCTCTTACCAACACTTAATACTTCCTTGTACCTCTATCCTTTGTTGAAACACATTTACCATCCTCGTGGTTCGTCCCTTGGTACTACATAATAGTGTCAACCCTTATATCCTTACTTCCTGCGACATACCTGTCTATAATCTTTTCAAATACATGCTTCCACACACATCACTAACCGGGAAGACCATTCCCAAAAATAAATCCCCATGTCGTACGACTCGTCTCCAATTTCTAAAAGCACCAATTCGTGCAACAACCAAACAGTTAAGCCATAATCACATAACATCAATCTTCACCTAAGATCTCTGAGGCTGCATCATGAACTCCCCTCTAGATTTCCTTCCGGGAAGACTTCCCCTTTCAACTCACTCGTGAGTTCCTTTCACAACATATTGTACCGCACTCTCTTTCCAAAAGTTTCATACTACACATTCCACCGTGTCGACGCCTCACCCTTTAATTATATGGATGTCAAACTTATCATATCTTTCTTTCTTCGCTTGCTACTCTCTAGCACTTGCTCAATCCACCGAATCCACCAATCGTGACCTCCGGTTCAGAACTTCTGATTTACCCAACGGTCTTACATGCTATGACAACCTTATACAACATCCTTCCATTTCTTCCGACTAGGTCTGGCTACCTCTTTATGTAGCTACTTCTCACTACGGGCTTCGCCATTCGATGACTCTTCCTTCATACAGGTATTGGAATCATTCCTCCTATCCTTAATCATACGGTCATCAATAGTCTAGTTCACATTCTCATTCATAACTCTTCCCAATTTAGTGGAGCTCGTCCACTTTCACATTCATTCTTTCGCCATACCAACGTATTCAACAAACAAGATTCAAACGGTCAGCTCAACAGTCAAAAACAACACGATTAGATCAAAACATGGCACTTATCATAGGGGTCGACCCTATCATACTAATGCCCTACGGTCTCAAAAGACTCATATTGCGCCCTGCATAACAACTTCCATAGGTCCCCTAGGTTCAACCCTAAACTTAACATAAAGTCTCAAGGTCAACCTATCGATCTCAAGGAATCTTACATTCCTATTGCTACAGTCTAAGACTAGGATGGACATCCAACCTAATTCACTTAAACTATAGCTCTGATACCAAGTTGTAACACCTCAATTTTTAAAACACCTCTTAAATCATATTTTTAAATAAAAATATTACAAGTCCAACATTCCCAAAATACGGTTTAACAAAAACCAATAAGAGTTTATCAGAGTATTAAAACCGGTGTTACAATGCAATATCATAACCATAGGATAAACGAGAACTACCTACGAGCTCTCGAGCTAATCAACACAAGGCCACTTCTAACGCGACCCTCTAAACCATCGATACTGAATCCTGAGTACATAGCCAAAAACAAAGTAGTACGTGAGACAAAATAGTCTCGTGAGATACATGGGTTTTAGACCCGACATTAATATATATAAATAATCACATTTATTATTAATCACATTTATTAGACATATATATATATCTATATACTTTGGTTACCTCCGTGGTAACCCCATCTCATTCATATACATCAATCACCTCTTCGGTGATTCTATCACATTCATTCATAGCCTATTCGACCCGTCAAGTTGTTCGGAAAGCCTCCAAACCAACGAGACCCCATTTTTGTCCTACTAACCAGAATGCCTCCGATTCAGTAGAACCCCCATTGTCACAGTGTTCAGCCAAAGTGACCTATCTTTATCTTACTAACCAGAATGCCTCCAGTTCAGTAAGATCCAACATCTTGTTGGGTGATCGGAATGCCTCCGACTCATCAGTTTTATTCAAGATACCATGATAACCAGAAAGCCTCCGATCTACCATGTACCTGTCCTATTTCAATCTACCCGTCATAACTATTTCATGTGACTATGTGTCACATCTATCATCAATGCCATAAGGCCATCATACAATCTATCCACATGCTAATCTTAACTAGCATTCACATAATCGAATCAACTAGTCTCGTTATTAGTAATCATACATTATAAAAGTACACTCTTTTTACGTCATATCAATAATTAGTTATTAATTACTTTTCATTATCATGATCTCTTTCAAAATCATCAATCACTTTAGACATACTTAGATAGTCTACTATTTATCACTTTCTCATAGTTTCAATCATATCTTTATTAAAAATCATTTATTAATAAAGACTCACAAAACATCATATATATTTTAAAAGAAACATTTGCTATGTACCCAGTTTTAAAAGTCTCATTTACTCACCTTAGCCAAGCTAACTCCAAATCGTGTCTAACAACACGAATCCTTGCTTTCCAACTTGTGAAATGTCACCAATCTTTAGATCTTCTTGACCTATCATCCATATCATCATAAAATCTAGTTATTATCCAATACTAGCTACCAATAAACCCATAACAACATTCTTAGCCACCAAGTTCATCCAACTTGGTGAAACCCCAAAAACCCTAGCTCAAGATTTCCATCAATAAATCCAAATCCAATTTGTACACATCATTTACAAGCTTATTATGAGTGTTCTACACCCATGATTAGTCATCTTCCCCAATGATGACATGAATGATTCCCCAAACCACCATTTCTACCCAATTTGTTCATAACTAGCTAGATAACATCAACAATCAAGAAATCTTACCTTTGATGTTTAGATCCTTCAAGATGGTGAAGATCTGAGCTCAAGAACACCAAAATCGCCTCTTTCTCTCTCTAGGATCGGCTGCACCACAATTGGGGGTGAAATGAGCAAAACCCTAGCTCAAACCCGATTTTAATGCTGCTCGACCATACTTCGCGGCGCGAACTAAGTTCGCGTCGCTAACTCTGCATATCGCACGCATACTTAGCGATCGCTAACCCAACGCGAACTACTTCGCGACCCCAAGCCAAACTACCTGGCCCGACTTCCCGATCGTTACCACTAGTTCGCGTCGTGAACTTTCCAAAGCAGCAGGGCTGCACTTTTACAACTTTATCTCGACCCGGTTTCACCCATAACTTCCTCGTACGATGTCCAAATGACACGAAACCAATTCCTACGTGTTTTAAACGATTTATCCTTATTTATCATATTTTTCCCCTAATTTATTTTATTCAAATTTCGGGTCGTTACATCTAACTTTTGCAATTGTTTATTGCAAGAGGAGATGGAAAGTGATGATGACCGGCATGAGATGGTGATGATCCCACGAGCACCAAGTTTTATAATTCAGTACTTTTATGGATTCAGTAAAACAATTTCATTTTTTGTTGGATAATTTTTATTTATGATTAAAACAAGTTTTATTTGGTTTTAATAAAGAATCCATGTTTGAATTATATTATATGTGTGCATGTGTGATGATTACACTAGTCAAGGTTTTATGACTAGATTGTAAGTCAAGTTTTGATTTACTTTATGTTTCATGATTTATACTTGTTTGATTGTTGTGTAATAAATAATGTTTTAGAAGCTCAATACTTAGATGCTAGAAATTAGAAGTTTTCTTCTAAAGTATTTAAGAGATTTTATGAAAAGCATAAGGTTCAAAAGTTATTGAACCTAGTTGAAACATCTTAAGTAATGGTTACTTATGATAGTAAGTTTCAAAGTGTTAGTATTAATATAGTATGATTATATTGGATATAATCAAGATAGACTTAAAGAGTATCATTGCAAGTCTTTTACACTTGTAATAAAGGAATTTAATGAAGTCGTAATTCCTTAATAGGAATAATTGGATATTCGTATAATCCAAGTAAAGTGGCTTAGACATTAAATGAACTCTTAAAAGGGACAAAACTATATTAAAGTATTTAAGAATTAAAAGGTATTACTGCAAGTTTTTTATACTTGTAATATATACAATATTTAATCAAGTCATAATTCTCTAATAGGAATAATAGATATTTGAGAAATCCAAGAAATGACTTTGACATTAAATAAAGATTCTTAAAAGGTACTAATACACTTAAGAATTGGAAGTATCACTTCAAGTGTTTCATACTTGTTGGATACAGTAATCAATGAGAGTCATGATTCCCTTATCAGGAATGTTGGATATTCGCAAATCCAAAGGATGACTTTGATAATTGATTAATTCTTAAAGGATTAAACTATAAGTTTTGACTAGGTCAAAAAGTAGTAGTTTAAGTGATGCTTAATTTCTATAAAATTTAGTGGGAGCTATGACTAACATATTCACTAGAGGTACTAATGAATATAGTAAGTTAGCTAGGACATTAACAATAAGTTTTTACCAAATCGTTAGCCAAAGAGTTAAGAGAAATAAATGATCATTGATTAGATAATTGCAAACTTGATAGCGTGATCACAAGTCTTGTGATTAATTATTGCATATCTAATAGGGTGTTCACATTCCAGTGAACAAGACAATCATTTAAGGAAATTTCTTTAACTAGTAAGAATATCTACAAATCAAGTAGCTAAAAGAGATTTAGTTACAAGGCAAGTTTTATAGATTCTAGAAACTAAAGGAGTAATTTTCCGATCCTCCTATGTTTACCGAATCATATAAAGGAAAGACTAGAATATGTTCTAAATGTTGCATGAACAATATCTAGCAAAGACAAAAGCAATAGTATTCTTAATACTCGTCTTATGTCTTTAGTTTAATAGAAATGACTAATTGTAATTAGTGATAAAAGTTACAATTAAGAGTCACTGAGTGATCAACACAAACGCATAGAATAAGTAATGATCCAGTAATAATTCAGTATCTATGTCCAGTGAGGAATAATACATGAGTTAGTATCATTGTTATTCAGAATTTGTATGTTTTACAATATCCATGAATAAAAGTCTATTTATTCAAAAAGATATAAATCCGTGACTACTCGTCTTGGTGGGAACCTCGATGGGACGCTAACGTCATCGCGGTATTTGGTGGTAGATTCGAAGTTTTTCGAAGATAGCTACACAAGTTTTGTGTAAACCAAATATCGGTGATATTCTGTTGGAGCTCGACGAATATTGGATTGACCACCGTGATAATACTTCGTGGTTGAAAAGTTCAAAAGTATTATTCACTAGGATTGTCCTTAAGCCTGAGGTATTTGGTTTGGGATACATTGACTAATGTGCTTTGGTTCGTCTTAGACAATTCTGAAATATGGTTGTCATACGAGGCTTTACTGGGTACAAAGGAATTTGTATTTTGAATCAAAATATAACAAGATGGTAATTGCACCTCTTTTTTTGGAGAGATGTTTATGGGTCATTTGACATGATGATAACTGGAAAGTGCATGGCCATGCCCAAACGAACTGATATGTTCTTTGTCGTTTATCACAACAGTTTGAAACAAGAAGTCATTAAATGATTTCGAATACAGGAGTTGATATATTCTACCATGCTCGTATTCGTTATCACAAATATCGTGTTGCAATGGATAAACCTAACATAGTTGCCCAAGAAGTAGAGACAGAGTGTTCTTTACTAGGAGACGATATTAAAGAGTTTTTCAAGAAACTATACCTGGGTTACGTAAGCTGTTTTTATGGGGTTGGTTACCTACATGCCCATCTAGAAGGCCACTGTAGCTCGTATCATTAAGACAAAGGTTACAAACTTGCACAAGTGGGAGTCTGAAGGATTTATGTGCACAGTTAGTCAACCTATGATGATACATCCATGCCTACAAAACACTTAATGGTCACACCGGTGAGTGCATGTAATACGAGCAAGATAAGCAATGATACTACGAAGAGGAATGATTCATAATAGTCATTATGAATCAGTTAAGTATTAAGTTAAGTTTAACTTATTATTAGATTAGTTTAACTAACTAATTAATACAAGTATTTGTACATTTACTAGTTGAGTAAATATACAATGTGTTAATTATAGATTATCCATGATATGATTTAAAGCTATTAAATCATATAGTAAATTGGATAATATTGTTGTATAAATTATATAAAGGTTATTATATAATTAATTATTAAAAGTATAAATACAAGTATATAATTCGTGTATATGGGTACCGAATTATTAAGTGTATTAATACTAGACATTTAATAGTTAAGTGCAACAAATAAACTAGTTAAAACTATAAGGGATGGAAGTGTAAAAAGGAAGTTTAATTAAGAAGTTAATCTTAATTAAACTAGAAGGGTTTTAAGTGTAAGATTTTTTCCTATAAATAGGAGGCTTATGACTTAACCCTAGATGTTGGTTTCCTTGCCTCTTTACACGAAATCCCTCCCCCCTTATTCTCTCCATTCGGCCGAACCTAGAGCAACACCAAGTTTTGGTGTTCTTTGTTCTTCGTTCTTCGTTCTTCGTGTTCTTCGTGTTCTTCAAGTCTTGAAGATTCGAAGATCAAGTTCATTGCTTAGATCAACTAGAAGATCGCTCATTTTGTTCATCATCAGTGGATATATCTTAAGCAAACAACAAGGTATGTTTTGAGAAAACCCTTTTTCTCTCTTCTCCCCTCTTGGACGATTTCGACCAAAGAACCCTAGGGTTCTTTGGTGTTGGTCGAAACACACACAAGTGTGTGTGTGTGTGTTTGGGTTTTCGTACAAGGTTTCTTCCACTGTTAATCTAATCTAGATTTCCAAGATCCCAATCCTTTAGGGTTTAAGGATTAGGTTTAATCTTAGTTTCGCATTTAGGGATTAAATCAGCTAGTTGGTTTTAACCGGTTAAGAACAAGTTCATGTTCTTGGTCAGTATGGCTCGAACCAAGTGACTAGGAGGTTGACTCAAGTGGTCAATCAGTTTCATTGAAACCCTTCAAAAATGTTGCCTGATTTGACCTCTCACAAAAGTTGACCACCCGTTTAAATTGTTTTACATAATACTTATAATCAAATTCAAGATACATATACTTACCATTCAAATTTCAGAGTCAGAATCATGATTTCTCCCTAAGTCTACTTTCATCACATTCAGCTTCTTCAAAATCATTGTATTTATTCTCATCAATTATACCTGCAAAAACATAACAAACACTATACATACTGAAATGATTGATTAAGCAACTATAAAAACTGATTTTCTACCAAAATAAAAAAAAATGTCACCTTTCTTTATCAATAAAGCTTCAAATTTTGGGGATGCTAAAATCTGTCTTTTCCTTAAATCTCAAAACCCAACCTGCCTAACTCCTACAATTCCTTATCTGAAAAATGAAATAAATCGTATAAAGTGAAAAAGGGGGTTTTGTCTTCTCCACGCTTATAATAATTGATGTTAGTAAAAATTTATAATTCAAGTTTGAGATGCAGATCAAGTCTTGCTTTTCAAAACTACAACTGCATAATAACCGAAGATTAAATAGTTAAAAAACACAGATTCATACTTGACGAAATTGTTCGTAAATGCTCGTAAGTCCCTGCAATCATAAACATCTCTTCTCTACATATCACATGCAAAACACATGTCAAATCTCAATCAATAATGAATAAGAAAAAAAAATCAAGTATGAACCTGAAATCGGCTAGATACAACATCTGAATCTTGCAGATACTCAGGACGCCCCAAAGACATAAAAGCAATCTTCCACTGCAACTCATAGCAGTTTTTATATAAAAAAAGAAAAAGAAAAGAAAAAAACATGACTGGTATTTTAGAAAGAAAAAAAGTGAGCTAGTACCTTTGAAAATTCCCCAAAGACATAGGAACTAAATTAAAAAACACGAAGATTGGAAAGAAACTTGAATTCGATACGGATTCGAAGATTGCAATTCAAAAACCTACACTTGAGCCATAGAAATCAGAAGGAAAAAAAACCTAAAAATCAAAATCAAAGCTAAAGAATAAACAAATCTTACTTGAATATTGTTTAAGAATCGTCGTTCTTGATGAATCCTATAAAATTCGTGTTCTTCAAATGAATTTTCCGTATGAACAGATGAAATACGTTCATCGATTGGGGATAGAGGCTAGAGAGGATTGTGTAGGATGGAAGACCGAGTTATAACCCGATGGTGGGCGACTTGGAGGTGGTGATAGGGGCTGTCGTTAGTGGTGTTGTGGAGGAGGCAGTGGTTTAGAACCCTAATTGTCGTTGAGGAATGCTTGGACAGGTGGACCAGTGAGCGATTTACAGCTGGCATTTTCGTCCAATCAGAATCGTTCGTTGTGATGAGGTGGCATGAAATCATCATGTGTAACCTCATATATGGGGGAGGATTACCATAAGTTGTACGTTAGCTCTGTGTTTGTTTATAAGTAACAAGCAATTATTCAAAAAATATAATACTAAACATATAACATATATTTCTGATTGATTAAGCATTCGTTTAATACTAAAATGTTTCAAATAATATGCTTCTGGTGAATTATACAAGAAATGACATACACGTTTCATAGTTTTTGAGGCAAAAAATTATAGTGATAGTTTAATTAGATTAATTGGATGGTTAGTGAGGAATGAGTCCCACATATTTTGAATAAAGTGAGGTTAATATTGTTTAAAAGTAAAAGTAAGGATAAAAGGATCATTTTACTTTATTAAAGCAGATAGTTAGTAGGTGTGAATCTCACTATTTTTTGCCAAATAAGGTAATTTTTCAAAGTGTATCACTTATTTTGATTCACCCTAAAAAAGAAAGTGTATCACTTATTCTGAATCGGAGGAAGTATATTTCTTTGTGGTCACCGATATCATTGTTAACAAATCCAGTCGTTTATATCATGTTTCTGCAAATGACATAACAATTTCATGCAATAAAAGTTTGCTGAAAATCAAGTCCATTTCAAAAATTCATAAAAAAATAAGTGATATTTACAAAAGTATCTACATCTGTTTCTTCAACCAGATACATGATCCTTGGGTTGGACATTTTCCTCAAGGGCTTCCAGAAGATTCAAACAAGAGAAAATGGTAACCGTTTATTTTATACGGCTTGATTTGGGTAGTGTTTATCATTAATAAAGTCTTTTTTTAACACGAATTAAACGTTTTTAAATAATAATGATAATTTTAAGTTTATTAAAGATGTTTAATAAAATAAAAGCACCCCTAATGATAATTTTTGAGTTTATTAAAAGCCATAACCCATAAAAAAACACCCCTAAATTGGGATTCGAAACAGCCCTTCGTTATCATTTTCCATAAAATAAAATGTTGTGATTTTTTCACCACATGTTTTAACTCATGTACCACAATATATGCTTTATATAGTTGTACAATCTGTAGAAATAGTTGTATGATGTGGTGTAGTCATCAAATTTAGTGGTATAAAAATTAACTCTCTAAAATAAAAGCACCGAATCGCTTTCGCGCCATACTCTGCTAAACACACACACACACTTCGTCTTTCCCAGCGATCCTCTCACTATCAGTCTCCTCACAGAGTTTGTGCTATGGAGGAGGTCGACGAAACAGAAGCTGTACCTCAGGTGCGTTCAATTTTACGCCATACATTCGTTCTTACTCTTAATCAGCATACATACCAACTGATAACTTACATGCATTTTCATATTTTGTAACCTAATTTCTAGCTGTTCGTTGTTTTCATGATTCCTTAGTTGCTTCTTATCGTTTATTAATCACTTCAATGAATTAGGCGTTATTTGTGCTAATGTTTGATTTCTAGTTTGCGCCTTATAATTTCGTTTGTTTAATCTCATTTTCCGTATTTTTTTTTATCTCTATCAACTGTGATTCTGGTTTCTAAATGGATATAAGTAGACGAATTTTTGCTAGTTAGTAGTTTGTATCTCATCAATTGCAACTCACTGATGCAATTAATGATTCAGTAGAATAATATGAGCAATCCTGTGAATTTTTCAAATCATTCAGCAAAAGCATGCCGGCTTTAAATAGGATACACACTGGTTCATTAATAGATTGCCACATGGACAACACTAATCCGCCTTTTTAACTAACTTTGGGAATAAATACTTAGGAAATGCTAAACATATGGCGGTGATTAAAAACCATTTATAGTTAACTTTTTAATTATTTTTGCTATCCTATAAGGCTGGAATAACATGATACAATATTTTGCCTGAACATCTTTGGTATTAATATGGCTTTTCTATGCAGGTCTACATGGCATGCCTCATGCATGGTCAAAGGTAAGCTCCTTAGGTCAACAAGCATCAGTGTTAATTGCCATTTGGTAATTCCTATTGCATTGGCATGTAGTAACACCATGGTGATGTAATATAATACAAACTAATATAGGATAATATGCATAGTCAAAATTTCCTGCAGCCAAAATATTACCTTTTAAATCATTGTTTAGTAACTTCTGGTGGAGTTAACTCGTTATGAAAATCATGTTGTCAGAGTTGGAATTTCATATTATGATACTCTTACACGTGAACTCCATGTGCTGGAACTTTGGGAAGATGGTACTTCTGAGTTCCCTCTAATTGATATGGGTAAAAGATACTTGTGCTTGTCCTCTTACATACAACATTTATTTCAAGTTGAAGCCAATTTAGTTGGCTCATCAATAACAACCCTCTCATTTTTCTTAATTTATCATGTCTCAGTCAAGTATCAGGTCAAACCCTTGATCATATACACAAGTACTAAGACCGAAGAATCTCTTTTATCTGCTTTACAACAAAATGGTAATATCAATATATCATATTTTACTTGCATTATGCACATTGAGCTTGTGGATTCTTTATTTATTATTGTCAGTGATACAGATACAGATGGTTCAAGTGAGGTGCCTACTGTGAAGCTTATGAAGAGCTCAATATTTAGCTATGAACAAGCATGGCACAGGTGTAGTATGTATACACTGAAAAGTTCTACAGTTATGCAATTCCACCTAATTTTTGTTTTCAGCAATGAAACTCAGTTATTGATGACTGTTTTTAAGGGGAATGGGATGTAAATACAGGGGACAAACGAAAATCTGCTTAATTGTTGATTTGATGTTTTGTATCTTATATTTTCATAAAGCAGATTAGTATATCTTCGAGTAACAGGAATGGATGATGGGTTAAACATCAAAGAAAGAACCTGCTTTGTAAGTATTCACATGAATATGCCAATTTATCACTACTTTGTAGTTGTAATGTACTAATGTTTCCATCCATAAATGATTATATTTTGAATTGAGTGACCATTCTTATTTTTTTTTCTTTCTTTTAACTATAGTTAAGTTCTATGATGGACATCGATAGTGAAGTTCAAGTTCGTGCTAGTGGAGGACTTCTTGCCATATTGGAGAACGAGAGAGTCGTTGATACTATTGAACAGAATGAATGTGGGAGTGTATCAATTGCAATCAATTCCGTCATGCAAATCTCATTGTATATATCTCATCATAATTTTTCCTGTTTTTGTATAACAATCTACTGGTTTTTGGTTTGGTTATTATTTTCCCATTTAAAATGCAGAAACAAATTCCTTAAAGTTGACTCTGCAGCTCACGAGGCACTGCAGATATTCCAAACAGACAAACATCCAAGCCACATGGGTATTGGTAGAGCAAAAGAAGGGTAATCATTAGTCTTAATTCTACTTACGTATATACCAAAAGTAAATTTAAATTATGGTTAATTGTTTGCAGGTTTTCTGTCTTTGGCATGCTGAATAAGGTATGGAGATTTCTTTTTCTTTTAGTCTTCCTTAGAACTGAAAATTCAATTCCAACTAACTGATGTTTTCGATTTTAGTGTGTGACACCTATGGGTCAACGTCTTCTCAGGTAAACACGGATTTGCCTCTTTAATTTCAGTAAATATAACTTTACTTACAGGTTAAATACTGATGGTGTTGGATGGATTGTTTTCTTTGTAATAATAGGACATGGTTTCTCAGGCCCATACTAGACCTTGACAACTTGAATAGTCGTCTTAATGTCGTATCCGATCTATATACATCTTCCTATTTCTTATGAGATTATTGATGCAAGCAGTGTAACTGATTTCAAAGGTTGTTAATGAGTGATAGATAATCAGCACTTTAGCATTTGTGATTCATTTCTTAATTATTACACTTGTAAGATGGAGTGGTGATATTGAAACATGTCTTGCGGGATCTTACCAAAATAGCCTCAATTTTTCCCTTAAAATTGCATTTCTTCTAGTAGTTAGTTGTGGTAGTAGAGAAGTATGAATCAATTTTATTTTTATTTTAGGTTAGGGCAGAAAAATCTTGGGTGGACAGTATAATTGTGGGAAGGACAAAAATGGTTGTTTTCTTTGACAGATTCAGATATCATTCTTTGTATCATCTGAAGAATTGTTGACTTCTTTACGGGCTACACTGAAATCTGTTAAGGATGTTCCCCACATACTGAAGGTACATTACTATCTTCTCTATTCTCTTCAAGCACATGTTAATTTCTTTGATGTTGTTGTTTAATCATGCTGAGTTAAATAGTATGCTACAATCCTCATTTCTGTAGCATTGATTTTTTTTAATATATGGATGGGTAATGAAATAGTTCTGTTTGCTAATTGTTCTTTCTGTATCTTTATCATGTATTTTCTCTCCATATTTATCATTTTCTTTGTCATGGAAGAAATTCAATTCCCCAAGTTCAGTATGTACCAGTGCTGAGTGGACTGCCTTTTTGAAGGTAATATTTGTTCTGTGTTTCAAGTTAACTCTGTCTTCAGTGTATGAACTATATAGACAATTCGTTAACCTTTGGGCTTCTGGTTGACCTTGAGTCATTAATTTTATGTTACAACTTATACATAATTATATATATTCTTTTATTTTTGTAGAGCCTTGCAGCACTCCTTCATATCAACAAGATATTTGAACTAGGAATTTCTGAAAATCTTCAGGAGCATGTTAACTATTATAATATACATATACATATTGTTGACAAGGTATAATTTTTTTTAATAGCATGGTAATGCTGCAGGATTTTGTCATTTGTTTTCATACGATCCATTTAGTTAGCAGGCTATTAATTAATTTTTGAGTTGTGACAGGCTGCTGCATGCATCTCAATGGATTTAGCTTATGTTTATGAACTGGTTAGTTCATTTCATTATATGCTTCTTCAAGTTAGACTCAATTGCAGTGAAGATATTGTTACTTCCTCTAAATGCTAGTTTAATTTAGATAATATAATTTAGTTATTCTTTTCACTAATTTGTATCCTGAATGACTAATTTTCAAGTAAAACCTGAAACTTAATGATAAGAAATTCCATAAATTTTCCTCACCTGATTTTCCTATAATGTTATAATTGTTTTTTTTTTTCTGTAGGTAATTGGTGTTATTGATGTAAATAGAAGTAAAGACAAAGGTTATGAGACAACTGTGAAAGATGGTTTTTGTGACGAGGTTAAGGACATTATAATTGGATTCCCTCACCTGTTTATGTGTATGTTCCATTCTCATGAAAACCCATAATAAAATGCAGTTGGATGAACTGAGGCAAATATATGAAGAATTGCCAGAATTTCTGGAGGAGGTAAGTCAACATTGGAAACTGAAACAAAAAATCAAGTATATAATATATTTTGTGCATCTATTGTGCTAATATGATCAAAATCATTGCTTTAACAGGTGTCATCATTGGAACTTGCACGTCTTCCTTACATGTCCAGGGACAAATTGCTTCCACAAGTTGTTTATATAAATCAAATAGGTGTGTTACTCTTCATTTGTTGAGCTTATTTACCATGTTTGATATATAGTCTAATAGTTAATTTATAGGATACCGCTTAATTTTCTTTCAACAAAAACAAAATAGTTATCAGGGAGAGTGATAAAGAAAAAAAGTGATACTCTTTGGGTTTGAAACAATAATTGTCAGGTTGAGATTATGGAGAATGAAGTCAATCGTCAGTTACATTGGGGTTTTAATTTAGAGTTGATCAATTGTTTAACACTTAAAAGGCTATAGTTCTTTTAAAATCATAAGTTGCTTACAATCCCACATCGTCTGAGTGAAGAAAAGAAGGATGAAGGGAGTGGGTATAAAAGCAGCAGGCCATGGAGTGAATAAGCATACCTTTCTCGGCCTTTTGGCTAAGATCAAGTGTAGTATCTGTTCTTATCAGTTTAATATCTGATATGTGGGCCATCGGCCCACTCGATATTAATCTTATTTTTTATGGGGAAAGGCCCACCACAATAGCTTGCTATTGAGGTCTTTGAGGGTCGTCTTGGTGTTGCACTATTGCCTTGGCCTGGCCCACCCCTCCAATACATAGTTAAACTTTTTTGCTTTAAAAATTCTGAAGTCCAAATAATGAGATGAAATAATTTAGAGTTAATGTGATTAGGCAGCAAGCTGGGAATTAGAATCTTTCTCCTGTTGTTAAATCAGTGTTGAAATTGTGAGATATCTTCATATTCTTGCTTTTTGTTACCATCATCAAATAGGTTATTTGATGTGCATATTTAAAGAAAAACTTGAGGAACGGGTTCTAGCTAACCTTCAAGACTATGAATTTGCTGTAAGCTGGTTACTTGTTATCATTCAAGAAGTGGATGCTTTATATTAAATCCTAAATTAGAAAAATGATTTCTGTTATCTAGTTCTCTGATGAAGATGGTGATGTTAAAAGGTTCTACTACCGCAATGCAAAAACACAAGAACTGGACAGCCTTTTAGGAGACATTTATCATAAAATCCTCGGTATGTGCTCTTATATCTCAATGTGTTGTACATTGAGATATTCCTTTCTGCAATTTTAAAATATGGTAACTTGATTATATATATGTTTTTGTTTCAATACTTGATCCTTAAGACATGGAGAGAGCCATCACAAGGGACTTAGTGTCGCATATTCTTGAGTTCTCATTGCATCTACTCAAGGGAATCAATTTTGCAGCCGAACTTGATTGGTCAGATACATTATTTAGTTGATTGCTTCTTTTTTCTTGTTGACTTAATTTTTTTATCGACTATCTTTGCTCATGTTTGTATAGCTATTTGTCATTGGCATTGGTTGCTCGTCAGAACAATTATGTAAGACCCACATTGACTGCTGAACCTGTGCTTGACATTAAAAATGGAAGGTCCGAATTTTATTTTATTATATTTTATAATTAAAAAACCCACTCAGCACACTGCACTTCTCAGAATGGACTTTCAAATGGATTCGTTTATTTATTAAGCATTTACGTAGTCTGTGGGCAGACATGTTTTGCAGGAAATGACAGTTGACACATTTATCCCTAATGATACAAAGATTATCGATAATGGTATGTGTTATCTATTGTTTCTTGGTTTTCCTGGTTTTTGGGACTAATAAGAAACACCATGCTAATTCTTTTAACATTTTTCAGGGAGTATTCATATCATTACTGGACCTAATTATTCAGGCAAAAGCATATATATAAAGCAGGTTCAGTCCAATGATTCCTGTTGAACAGCCTCTGTTCTATGTATATTGAATTTGTTTAGGTCAACGGTCACGTTTAAAAAAAAAATGCAGGTAGCACTAATAGTTTTTCTTGCCCACATTGGAAGTTTTGTACCAGCAGATGCTGCAAAAGTGGGTTTAACTGATAGGTTTGGTGCTTTGCTTTTCACACTTTTTTCCTGAAATGCATCTAATAATATACAACTGACTACCATATATGTAAAATTATAGAATTTTCTGTGCTATGGGAAGCAAGGTTATGACTGCAGAACAATCCACATTTATGATTGATTTACACCAAGTTGGAATGATGCTGAGGTAGGTATCTCTTATGTAACCAACCAATCATAACTAATTTGTCATACTGATGTTAAAAACTTTCAAGGCATGCTACTTGTCGATCATTATGTCTGCTAGATGAATTTGGCAAGGGAACACTTACTGAAGGTTAGTTGTTGACAGGTGTAAATAATTTCTGTATATGATCGATCATGTATTAATGTAAACTAAACATGCCCCAATTTTTCTTTGTAGATGGTATTGGTCTCCTTGGTGGAACAATTGATTATTTCATCTCAATGCATACTCCTCCAAAGGTTTGTTACTCTTTCCGTGGTTTACATTTAATACAAACTTATGTGACAATTATATATAGTTTTGAGGTTAATAAATAAGATTTTATGAAGTATCCACAACTTTTGGAATAAACCATGTGAGATTGTTGACTACCTGCTTTTGTTCATACATGCATGGTGCAGGTTCTAATCTGCACTCACTTGACCCAGATATTTGTTGATACTGATTTATCTCAGGTATGCAACACAACCGACTTCAAAGCATTTTAAGCTTTTAGTCATATGTTACTAATTCTTATCATTGATATATATCAGTCTGATAAAGTACAATACCACACTATGAGCGTGTTAAGACCTGATGACAGTAGTGACAACATTGAGGAAATTGTATTTCTATATAGATATTGCCATAAACTCACATTGTTAGCATATGTACCCACCCATTAAAGATCGTTTGTATTATATGAAACTAAAAGTGGTATTAAAAGAATATACAATTTCTAAGTCATTGTTTATGTTCTCTTGCAATACATGTAATATTTGTGTTGTATATCTCAGGCTGGTCCCTGGACATGCACTTCTTAGCTATGGTATGTTAGTATCAATTATTCACCATGGGTAAAAAACTTTTTTTTTGTTAATGTCACTCATTTTAATTCTCTTTTGCAGGACTACATTGTGCTCTACTTGCTGGTATGTTCAAAAAAATCTGAATGAATTTTACCATATCTGATATCATTTCCTTTTTTTAGCATTTGAAGATAGTAAATGAATCATGTCTGATAGAAAACTGAAAGTAACAAGCATACATAGACTTGTGTTATAGAAGCTGCTTGGAGTTATCTAAGGAAATTGCATTGCATTAGTTGTAGCATAGAGAGACAAATGAAATTGTATTGGGTTTTAATATGATACAAGCTTGTGTAGGTGTACCTGAAGAAGTAATTAGGAGAGCAGCAGTTATATTGGATGCTACCACCAAGGGCACTCATATAGACCGAGCTTCTAATGAAATGATATCAGCTCAAGATGAACAATATAAGGTAAGGTGCTATATTTACTAAGGTTATGTATGTATTTCTTTTTTGTATAAACTATAACCATCATGGCAGGATGCTGTGGAGAAGATGGTAGCTTTTGATGCTGTTAATGGTGATCTGGCCCAGTTTTTTCAACATCTTTTCCCTGGTCAACCCTAGAAGCTACTTTTTTAGTTAAAGCTAGTTGTAGCTTCTTACCAGTTTTTGAACTATCTTCTTCATTTTGGTAAAAAAACAGTGGCTTTATTCATATGCTATAGTTGTCGACTCTTTTAGCTTATGTACCAGAGAAACTTTATGTCATTGTTTTGCTATAGGATAAAAAACAAAAATATAGTAAAGTTGGTGGTTGAACAGGTTAGAATTGGGAGTTGAAAATGACGAGTGAGAGGTTTATGGTTCAGCCATCTTGTAGTCAAATCGGGTAAACATATAATTAAGAAACATTACAAATGGTAAAGGAATATAAATATGTAAGGCCATGCTTACCATCTGATAAGGTGTCATTCAGTCCTAGTCCTTTTTCAGTAATATGCTGATGTTTTTGTAAAAATTGTTTACTGTTTTTTATAATAAGTGCTAGTACCAGGTGGAAATGTCTTATAGTGGGCTCGTGTGCTACTGCTCACCTTTTTAGGGACATATTCCCATATCTTGTAATGGTAAGTATGACGGAATTAGTTAACAAATTACCAAGCAGATAGAGTGAAGAAAATAATTGGAATTTGATTTCAACCGAATATGTGTATTCATTGGGCTAACTGCTAGTCTGATTATAACAGGTGTCATGTCGTAATTGGAACTTGCACGTACTGCTAGAGACAAACTTTCTACAAGTGGTTCATATAAATCAAACAGGTATTTTACCCTCCTTACCGTTTCTAGTTTTCTTTAGCACCTAATGGAATATAGTTCATCTGGGCTGGAGTTGGTCGTTTTAGTCTTCATTGGTAATTATGAATCTGTTGATATCTGTGAGGAGTGAATATAAGTTAGAATCATGATACTTTAGTTTGTTATGGTTTTAAATTTTGAGGAATGTAAGGAAAACAGGGCAAAAGCCAAAAGTTACTCACAATCCCACATTGGCTGAGTGAAGAATTCATAAGTGAAGGGAGTGGGTATAAAAACAGCGGCCCTGGAAGTATTAAGGCATACCTTTCTCGGCCTTTTGGCTAAGATCAAGTGTAGTATCTGTTCTTATCAGTTTAATATCTGATATGTGGGCCATCGGTCCACTCGATATTAATCTTATTTTTCATGGGGAAAGGCCCACCACAATAGCTTGCTATTGGGGCTTTTGAGGGTCGCCTTGGTGTTGCACTACTGCCTTGGCCTGGCCCACCCCTCCAGTACATAGTTTAATGTTTTCAGCTTATTAAAGTGATGAGAATTATTTTAGGGCTAAATTAATTGTAATTTTACCAAACAGCAATAAAAATGCCTCCTTATTTTCTCACCCTAACATACTTTTCCTGTCAATTATCCATACTACCCTTCCTTCTTTCTTCTACCATATATATCTGATAAGAGGAGGAAAGTGTATCATATAATGTTTCTTGGTTTTACCTGGGCTTGAGATTTCTTTAGGACATGATGGTTTTTGTTTTAATGATTATTTAAATTACTTTTCTCAAGGTATATGCATATCGTTACAGGACCGTATTATTCCTGTTCCTCGTTTTATCTGGCTTCTGACACTAATGCTCTATGTTTTAATCAGGTTTGTTACTCTTTCCCTGGTTAACATTCTTCATCTATACAAGGAATCCATCCATCCCAATCAGAAAATTTGAGAAAAACCACAACCTGTAAGCTGTACTAACTGGAGGAAGTATAACCAGTAACTCATTGCCATAGACTTCATCTTATCAAAATGTGTAACATGCCTTCACAAGGATTTAAACTTCCATAAGTACTTAAACTATGAATTGGAGCAGTAGTGCAACACCCAAGCGACTTAAACTATAGATTATATTTTGGACTTGTCCTCTTCGCACCCAAGTGACTTAAACTATAGATTATATTTTGGACTTGTCCTCTTCATTCATGCATATTTTGAAGATGAAACATTACATGTGTGCTACTAGCCGACACATTTATCCTCTCTCACATCAATTTATTATTAAATTACTAAAGATTCAAGTAATTATTTCAAATGCTTACACTAATTACTGAAGTTTCTCTATCCGGATATGAATCTCATATGCTTCAATCTTTCAAAAGACTCATTTCAAAACAAATTCCAACCCACAATGTAGAAACAGTGGGACAAGGATAAAAAAATGTTGACCAAGTTGACTTCTGTATCAACCCCAAGAAAATTGTATAAAACGAGTAGGTTTCCCCGCGCGATGCCGCGGGAGAATTTCATATAATATCTTAAATACTATTTATCGATAATACTAAAGATTAAAAAATATCAAGATTTAAATATTAATTGTCAATAGTAAAATGCATATTCTTACGAATTGCATCCACTATGAATATTTAGAGGATAATATACTATAACTGAAGAAGAAATAAATCAACAAAGAAAAAATATGGTAAAAAGATCAAGAAAAACAGATAGAAAAAAAGTCGCAAAAAAAAAAAAAAACAATAAAAGTATAAAAAGCTAAATTTAAGAGGAAAAAATGTAACTCTTGTAAAGTTACGGGAAAAAAGGGTAAAAGATTCAATGGAAGAAAAAGTCTAGATATTAAATGTTAAAGTTAAGGGTAATAATTGTCATTTCAGAAAAATTAATGTTCAGGGTGCAAAATGTAATTTAAGAAAAGCTGGGAAAAGGGAAAACAAAAACAAATGCCGCCGAGTTTCGACCTCACGACCTCCTCGTCATTTATACGGAGACCTTACCACCTGGCTAGAACCCCAGATTTGTTTAATTGCCGTCTTTAAGTAATAAATAAAGGAAAGGCGCTAAAAGACAAATTTCATTGTTCACTCCATGCTAAATGTTATATAGTTAATTATCCCCAAAACCTCAATCAAGAGCTTTGATTCTGATAAAAAGGAAGATTTTTCTTCAATCATTTCAGACACCATTTAGTGCTACACCTGCACAAGAAACACAACCACTAGAAACGAGTTTTATGACACCGGATGATGATTCGATGATGTAACCTAAAAAATTTACTAGACGTTTAAGTGGTAGAAATTGGATTACATTTGAAACTCGTGTTAAGAATAAAACTTCATGAAAAGTGTTTCTACTGCTGGTAATGATGATAATTGATAACGATGATGATTTTGTGACATTCTTTCAGGCGATCTCTTTGCAACGGTAAGCCGATTATGATATAACACTTTTATATCGTTGTTGAACAGTTATTTTGCTCCGGTAATCCTAATTTGTCAAACAAAAACGTAACTAATCCCTAAATACTGATAGATACAAACAAAAACGTAACTTAATACATATAAAAGCCTAGAGTATGATTTGTAATTTTTACAAATTTAGTTATTTTCAATTTTGTGTTATGTATAAATTTTATTGAATCAAAGATGTGTATACATATATTATTAACTATGTGAAATTATAATATAAAAAAAGTTAATTTCGGGTTAAGTGGATTCATCCATGGATTGAAAATCATCATCCATATCCACTCCAATAAACATCCATATCCGCTCCACATCCGATATTCACCCATTTAACTTCATCCATATCCACTACTGGTGGATCGGATCGGGTGGATGATCATCGGATCAGATGATCATTGCCATCCCTAGCCACAATACCTTGCAGATGTGGTCTGTGGGCCGCATATTGTAACACCTCAATTTTCAAAACAACATTTAAATAACATTTAATCCAAAATACAAAGTATTGCAACGGTGTCAAATACCGGTTTTACAAAAACGAAAAGGTTTCTTGTTCGAGATTATCAGAGTTTACAAAAACGGTGTTACAAATTATATCTTAACCATAGGATAAGGACTCTAATCATCAACACCGAGCTAATCTCAACAAGGCCTCTTCTAAACGGGCCTCCTAGATCTTCGATCCCGAACCTGAGTACATAGCAAAAACACAAACATAGTACGTGAGACAAAATTGCCTCGTGAGATACATGGGTTTTAGACCCGATAAACATTTAGTCAGATAATATCATTTAATCTTAAAATAATATTACTAAGTTTGTTTTGGGTCACTTTATCACTTTCATCATTGGGCAATGTCAAGATAATCGGAATGCCTCCAATCTATCAAGACCATCATTTCCACGGTAATCGGAATGCCTCCAATCTACCGGGACTCATAGGTATTGGGTAATCGGAATGCCTCCAATCTACCACGAACCTTAAGGTACCGTAATAACCGGAATGCCTCCAATCTACTACGACCCTAGGGACATCATCATCATCATCATCATCATCATCATCATCATCATCATCATCATCATCACTTAACTTTCATCGTTATAGCTCCATCTTTTCTTATTCAATCATTCATTTAACCATCATACAAGCAATTCATCATATATTACATAAATGACTAAATTACTTAAAGACTCGATAAAAATCATTTAATCATAAAAACATTTACTAGCTATGTACCCAGTTTGAAAGTTCACATGTACTCACCTTAGCCAAGTTTATCCAAAAGTTGTGTTCCTTGAACACCAATATCACTTCTCAAGATTTGAATGCCTCAAATCCACAAACCGATAACCTATTATCAAAACCAATACAATGGTTGCATCATTTATCAATACCAACTACATAATCCAAGTCTAGTTAACTACTAGCACCATTTTCCCCAAAATTACCAAACCCTAAGTTCATAAATCACCATATTTGGATGTATTCATAACATGACCACATTTTCCTTGTTAAAATACCATAGATCTAAGTTATTTCACTTCCATTTAATCATTCATGAACAAATCCATAACTAGGGTTTATGATTCAAGCTTCCATACTCAAATCTAAGACTTTTAACACAAGAGAGATGGAGATTTACCTTAGATCTTCAACTAGGAACAAGAATCACCAAGATTTGATGAAGATTAAGCTCCAAACGACCCTTATGCTCCAGAAATCGTTCACACACAATGAGGGGGAAAAACTAGGGTTTTATGTGTGTAATAAATGAAGATTCCCGTCTTAAATGCTGGTATCGCCCAAAGTTCGCGATCGCTACCAGAGTTCGCGACGCGAACTCTTTCCCACTCGCATAGTTCGCGATCGTTACCGGTCCGGGAACTACTTCGCGATAAATGACCCAAATCGCTGTACCGAGTTCACGATCGCCATCCATTCTTCGCGCCGCGAAGTCCTAGAGCAGCTGAGGCTGCACTTTTCCATTTATGTCTCGACCCGGTTTCGCCCATAACTTTCTCGTACGGCATCCAAACGACACGAAACCAATTCCTACATTCTTTAAACGAATTATCCTTATTTAACATATTTTTGTACAATTTATTTATTTACAAAATTCGGGTCGTTACAACTATCTACCCCTTAAGGAGATTCCGTCCTCGGAATCTCATCATAGTTCACGAAGTTCGGGTATCTTTTCCGAATTTCATCCTTGACTTCCCAAGTCAAGTTCGGCCCAAGGGAATGCTTACACTTGACCAACACCAACTCAATCTCTTTATTTCTAAGTTTCTTGGTCTTTGACTCTAATATGGCTTCGGGTTCTTCTATCAACCGGTTCGGGGCATCAACCCGCAATTCTTGTAACGGAATTATATTTTCAACCTCACCCACGAACTTCTTCAAATAACTTACATGAAACATATCGTGAACACCTTGAAGTTCGGGTGGAAGTTCTAACTTGAAAGCTTGCAAACCGACCCGTTTCAAAATCTTAAACGGGCCAACATACCTTGGGCTCAATTTGCCTTTCTTACCAAACCGCATTACGCCTTTCCAAGGCGATACTTTCAACATCACCATGTCTCCAACATTCAAATCATATGGTCTCTTTTTCAAACCCGAGTAGCTTCTTTGTCGATCTTGGGCGATTTTCATATTGGTTTGGATTATCCCAATCTTTTCATTGGTCAACTTCACAATCTCGGGGCCCGTGAGTTTCGTCTCACCCGCTTCGAGCCAACACGATGGAGTCCTACATTTCCTCCCATACAACGCCTCATAAGGCGGCATCTTAACGGTCGATTGGTAACTATTATTGTAGGAGAACTCAACTAACGGTAAATGTTCATCCCATTTACCTCCAAAATCTAGCACACACGATCTTAGCATATCTTCAACCGTTTGAATAGTTCTTTCACTTTGACCATCGGTTTGCGGGTGGTAAGCCGTACTCAACCGCAATTTCGTTCCCAACTCCTCTTGCAACGATCTCCAAAATCTCGAGGTGAACCTCGCGTCTCTATCGGACACAATTGACAACGGGACCCCATGAAGTCTTACTACTTCATCCACATATAACTTTGCCAACTTCTCAAGTGGCATGGTTTCCCGAATTGCCAAGAATAATGCACTTTTGGTCAACCGGTCGACAATGACCCAAATGGCGTCGTGGTTCTTGCTCGTTTTTGGCAATCCAACAATAAAATCCATTGTTATATCATCCCATTTTCCGGCCGGGATTTGCAACGATTGAGCTACCCCGTAAGGTACTTGATGCTCGGCTTTTACTTGTGCACACGTGGCACACTTAGAAATATACTTTGCCACTCTTGCTTTCATCCCGGGCCACCAATACATCTTCTTCATATCTTGATATGTTTTTGTACTTCCCGGGTGGATCGAATACTTTGACTTATGAACATCGTTTAGTAACTCTTTTCGGGTACCCCCGAACTTGGGAACCCAAATTCGACCACCCACGGTTTTCAACCCTTGCTTGTTTTCCACAAAGTGTTGGTTCTTTCCCAAACGCTCTTGCCTTAACTCATCCTTTCCCATCACTTCCCGTTGGGCATTCTTGATTCGTTCAACTATACTCGAGACTACTTCAATACGTGTTAGCTTTCCCTTAATCGGCTTTTCATACACCTTTCGGCTTAAGGCGTCGGCTACCACGTTGGCCTTCCCCGCATGGTAGACAATTTCACAATCATAATCTTGTATCAATTCGATCCATATTCTTTGCCTCATATTTAGGTCTTTTTGAGTGAAAACGTATTGAAGACTTTTGTGATTACAACGTACACCTTGTACCATATAAGTAGTGTCTCCATAACTTTAAAGCAAACACTATCGCCGCCAACTCTAAATCGTGAGTCGTGTACCTTTCTTCCGCATTCTTTAGTTGTCTCGAGGCGTAAGCAATCACTTTCCCCCGTTGCATCAAAAGACAACCCAAACCTTTATGTGAAGCATCACTATACACGACGAATTCTTCCATCCCTTCGGGTAGCGTGAGAACCGGGGCGTTACACAATTTTTCTTTCAATGTGGCGAATGCTCTTTCTTGCTTTTCTCCCCACACGAACTCACTACTCTTTCGGGTCAACAATGTGAGTGGTGTCGCCACTCGAGAAAAGTCTTGAATAAATCGACGGTAATATCCGGCAAGGCCGAGAAAACTTCTCACTTCGGTTGGAGTTCGTGGCGGTTCCCACTTCATAACCGCTTCAATCTTCGACGGGTCAACCTTGATTCCTTCTCGCGACACAACATGACCAAGGAATTGGACTTCTCGAATCCAAAATTCACATTTTGAAAACTTAGCATACAATTTTTCTCGTTGTAGCACTTCTAACGTTTGTCTTAGATGACTCTCGTGTTCTTCTTCGGTTTTCGAATAAATAAGAATATCGTCAATAAATACGATAAGAAACTTGTCGAGGAATGGCTTGCAAACCCGATTCATAAGATCCATAAAAATGGCCGGTGCATTAGTCAACCCAAATGGCATCACCAAAAACTCGTAATGCCCATAACGTGTACGAAACGCCGTCTTCTCGGTATCTCCTTCTTTCACTCGAACTTGATGGTAACCCGATCTCAAATCAATCTTCGAGAAATAGTCGGCACCTTGAAGTTGATCAAATAATTTGTCGATTCTAGGCAATGGGTACCGGTTCTTAATAGTCATTTTGTTCAACTCTCGGTAGTCAATGCACATTCTCATTGAACCGTCTTTCTTCTTAACAAACAATACGGGCGCACCCCATGGAGACGAGCTAGGACGAATAAATCCTTTGTCGAGCAATTCTTGCAATTGGGACATCAATTCCCGCATTTCGGTGGGAGCCAATCGGTATGGAGTACGAGCTATCGGCGTCGCTCCCGGAACTAAATCAATACGGAATTCTACTTGCCTCTCCGGTGGCAATCCCGGTAAATCGTCGGGAAATACCTCGGGAAAATCCCGAATCACCTTTACATTTTCCACCGACTGCTTCTCTTTCCTTTCATCTAATACATATGCTAAAAAGGACGAACATCCTTTGGCTAAACATTTCCAAGCTTTAACCGCGGTCATAAGACATGGTAGATGGTGTCGTCTCTCACCATACACATAAACTTTTTCATTGTCGGGAGTCCTAATCGAGACTATCTTCTTCCCACACAAAATCTTTGCTTGATTCTCACCCAACCAATCCATACCTATAACTATATCAAAACCCGCAATTTCCATGGGTAATAAATTCACCTTAAACTTTCTCCCATCTATTTCCAATTCACAATTTCGACACATATGTTGAACTATGGAGGTTTTACCATCCGCAATTTCTATATCATAAATTTCATCAAGGAGTTCTAACGGCACATTCAACACCACAACAAAATCATGTGACACAAACGAATAAGTAGCACCCGAGTCAAATAAGATCCGGGCGGGAATAGAATTTACGAGTAGGGTACCTGAAACGACATCGTGGACTTCTTTGGCTTCATCTCGGGTAAGTTGGAAGGACCGTCCCTTGACCTTCGTCGGCTCCGCCTTTTTTTGAGCGGTCGACACCATGGTCTCACTTCCCTTCTTCGGGCATGCATTGCTATAGTGCCCTTTTTCATGGCACGAATAGCACTCGATTTCATCCAACGGTTTGGCCCGGCAATCCCTTGCCATATGCCCCGGTCTTCCACATTTGAAACACGACTTTGTATCCACCAAACATTCTCCTTTGTGGTCCTTGCCACACTTCTTACAAGCACCCACACTTGTTTGTTTAGAGAAGGTCGGGGTGAACTTTCCCCTCTTCACCGAACCCGAGCTCCCCTCAAACTTCCTCTTTTCAAACTTTTCAAACTTTGGCCTCTCGTTGATTCTCCTTTGGCCCACTTCCTCCACATTCTTTGCCGCACTAATAGCCTCATCTAATGGTGATTTTCGGTTAAAACAAGAACCAAAACGCAGCGGAAAGATTTAATCACCATGAACGGATCTTGATATCAATCATATAATTAAACTATAAGAAAATCAAAGAGAATGGTATAAGAATTCATACCCTTGAAGCCTTTGATCTTGTTGTGGATTCGGATGGATTTGATGATGGATTGAAACCAAGTATTCAATTAGAATACCTCTAAAAGAAAGTCCACACAACACTTGCAAGAACACCAAAGGAGGATGCTAGTCCTTGATTCTTGAGAGCAAAAAGAAGGAACAAAAACACACACACTTGTGTGTGTTTTGGACGTCCAACTTATGGAGTCAAAAAGAAAACACAAAAATTTCTTAAAGTTATGTGTAGTTAAATAACAAAGTTGGTCCAAAAGGAGGAAAAGAGGGAAGGTTTTATGGAGCCATTATTTCCCTTTAATGATGCCATAAACACCCTTTAATGATTTCCAAAAATCATACTTTCATTTTGCACTCTAGTCCCTTGTTATTTGTTTCTTCTAGTTTGCTCACAATAAAGTTTCAATATTAACAATTAATATTAAACTTATATATTATATACAAGCATGTAGCTTATATTAATATATAATGTAATTACCTTAATTACACTATATATCTTATGGTGTTAAGTGTTTAAGTGTGTGACCCTTTAGGCTCACAAACTACTAGCCATATAACTATATGTTATACGCGTGAAGCATATTCCAACAGCTCCCACTTGCGCACGTGATAACATCAAGTAGTTATACAAGCAAAGGTTAGAGTCTAGCAACCCGCCAATGCCCCTAGAAGTACATGAGGAGTTTCATAAAATCTTTGTTCAAAGTTTTTCGAGCAGTTATCCTTTTGTTACTGATACTATGTTGAATTTTAGACAAGGATTAATGTCAATCTAAAATTTCAACGATTCTGTTTCTCGATCTATACATTGAAGTAGATTACCAAAACCAATCAAGATTCATCTTGATTACCTTTTGGGTGTGGCCACACATACATCTATTCAAATCATCGAGGGGCCCAGTAGTATCTAATCCACATACGTGGAGGAACAAATTCTTTATTGACTACACGTGTTTGTCATATGTTTAATGACAAACCCGATAATGGTTGTTATAGCAGCCTTATTCAGGTCAGCGTTTAACCATATCAAAGTTTGCCCCTCTACATACACAAACCAACTTGCATCTCAAGTCAGAGGATAAGTGACAAAGCCTTTGTGAGATTCACTTGTGACATAAATCCAGGAAGTGATTTCTCATAGGTTGGGTCAGTCCAGTTGTGCATCATTATGAACAACATGTGAGTTTGATTTCATTATCCTTAGTCATACTAAGATAATGTCATCAATGCCCTCAGATTTGTCTTGATAATATTCCCATATTATTAATATGACAATGGACAATTTAGAATATAAAACACAGTAAATATTCAAGGATATAAACATGCAAATATAGAACACAGTAGATATTCATATAAAAACGATCATATCAAATATATCAATTTATTCCAATATAAACTGCTCACAGTTCCATTATCCAAATACTAAAACAGATTTACATGAAACTACTAGCTTGTCGAACTCCAATGTTCCATACATATTCAAGATGTTTGGTACAAGACATTGAGTTTGATAAAGCGTCAGCTAGTTAGTTATCTGTTTGAACATTAAGTGTACGAATTTCACATATCTCGATAAATCATTCGAATGTAGTGAACCTTCGTAAATAGGATCTAGCGTTATCACGACCTATTTCAAAACCAACACAAGTATAGCAAGTATACTTAGTTTCAGTTCAGTATCTCCACCATGACCAAGAAACATATCTCCAGTACGTTAAAATACTTCAATGTGTTCTTAACAGCAATCCAGTGACCTCTCATGAATTCTGTTGGTATTTTCTAGTAAGGTCCCCTAAGGACGTTACATTTGGCCTAGTGCTCCTTAAAGCATACATGATGAATGCAATAGCCGATTCATAGGGGATTACATTCATCCGCTTCACCACATCAGGTGTGGAAGGTCCTTGAGTCTCACTCATGGCATACGAGGACTTCCTCGTTTGGGAGTACCACTCTAAACCATTTAGAATTTTGTCAATAAGCACTTTAACTTAAACCAATTGACCGCTTTGATCTATCATTATAGATCTTTACTTCAAGTATGTATGTCGTGTCCCTACAATCCTTCATGTCAAAACATTTTCCAAGCCAAGATTTTCATCTTGTAGCATTGGTATATTGTTTCACATGAGTGACATGTCATCAACATGTATGACTTTGAGAAAGGACAATGCTCCCACTAGCTTTCATATATACACATGCTCAGTTTGGGTTTTAGGTGAAACAAACGTTTTGATTTCATCATCAACCAAATATCATAGTCATAGTACACTACTTTGGCTATAAGAATCCTAATGTCTTTAGTAACAGGCGAGAAGGTTTCATCATTGTCAATCCAGTAGGATTGAGTGTAACCTTTTGCTACTATGAGAGATTTATAGGTGTGTATATTTTCATCCATGTCAACAGTCTTACTGTTTTGAGAAAGATCAACTAAGTTCAAAACTTGATTGTCTCTCATGGATTTTATTTTCGCATTCATAGCTTCAAGTCATTTTTCGAATTCAAAATTAGATAATGCAACTTGATAGTTAGGGGTTCATAATGATCCTCGAAACTTGCTCCTCAGCATCGACATAAATCTATATCGTTCAGGTGCATGAAGTGTCCTTGCGGATCTATGAATGGGAACAACATCATCATGTGGTCCAAAATCTATATGTCCAGCCTCAGAATGATATTTGCTAGTGTTACCAGAAGGTTGTGTATCTTCACTTTGAATCTTGTCAAAGTCTATAGTGCTCCCACTTGCTTTGTGAAATGAGACTGTTCTCAAGAAACTCAGCATACCGAGTAACAACCATCTGTTCTCAGTTGGGAAGTAAAATAGTAATCGAAGATATACTTGATAGATATGGGCTCAAGTTTGTTCGGCATGTCTCGTTCCACGAGATCCTCACAACCCCAGATCCTCAAGTAAGACAAATTAGGGATTTTCCCACGCCATATCTCATATGGTGTCTTTTTAACCTTTTGGTTGGAACCATATCAAGTATTCGAGCAGCAGACTTCAGTGCATGCCCCTCAAAAGGATAGTGTAAGAGTAGTAGGACTCATCATAGATCGCACCATGTCATACAGGGTCCGATGTCTCCTTTCAGACGCACCATTATCTTGTGGAGTGTATGAAAGAGTGAATTGTGAGACAATCTCAAGATGTGAGGGATGATCCAGAAACTCTTGACTCATGTACTTTCATCCTTAATCAGGACTGAAAGCTTTTGTTGTCTTGCTAAGTTGATTTTCTACTTTTACTTTAGAAAGCTTTGAACGATTCAAAGATTTCATGTTTATGTCTAATCAAGTAAACATAACCATAGCGACTGATATCATTAAAGATTCCATGTTGATGTTTAATCAAGTAAACATAACCACATCGAATGATATCATCAGTGAAAGTAGGTGGCACCTTCCCTAGTCTTAGTTCTAAAAGGGCCACATACATCAGTATGTATGAGTCCAAGTAGATTTTTAGCTCTTTCGCCTACATGGGAGAAAAGCTTTCTTGTTATCTTTCCATAATATACAAGAGAGGCATTTTAAATGATTCATAATCATTTGTAAAGAAGCCCGTCGAGTTTTAGTATCAAAATGCGTTTCTTGTTTATGTGGAAAAGATGACGATGCTCTAGGTAAGTAGAATCCAAACCAATTTGGATCTTGAGTGCTACATTTGTATATAGAACTATCGTTTGAATTAGGATCATGCATATTAATTTCAAACATACTATTTACAAGGAATAGTTATAAAAAATGTTATCTTTCATAAAACAAAATATCATAATCCATTATTCAACAAACGATAAAGCTAAACAATGCATAATTGACAATTGTTCAAAACAATAATTAACGCATTAGGAAGTATAAGATCACAGCTTCCATTCATTTAGCTTTCTACTTCACATTCAATCTTGCACATTTGTGTAAATGTGAGTTCCATAACTAGTGTCATACACTCAAGATTTATCACGAAAAGTATAGAGTTCTATAATGAAGATACCTAATGTGCTAAATAGAACACATTTGTCCTTTATCAACTCTGCCACGTAGGCAGGACAATTCCTCCTTCAATGGCCAGTTTCATCGCAATGATGGCAAGAAATATCCTTTGCAGGGTGCTCCTTTTTAGCAGGTGGGGGAATCGTAGGTTTGGAAAAGTAAACTAGCTTACCCTTACCTAGACTCTTGCCTTTGTGCTTGCGGTTTACCTTCCCTGATTGCAAGAAAAGTATTGGGTAACCCTTGCTTAACCAGTTTTACCATAGCATGTTCAACGATTGTCTTCCCCATGCTATGTACTTTTAAAACACTTTTCAAACTGGTCGTAGTCCTTGGATAGTGAGGTAAGAATCAAGCTCATTCCAAGAACTTGTGGTAAGGGTTAACCAAGACGTTCCATTGGATCAAGATAGCATTACATATTCAAGATGTAAGTGCTAACTGATTGGCCGTCCTCCTGATTGCAAGCCTGGAATGCTTTAACTGTTTTGAACAGTTCAAGTTCTGCCTTTTTGTTGAAATATCATTTTCAACTCGCTTATCATGTCATATGCTGTGAGTTCCTCGAAGTACTTTTGAATCTCGGGGTTCATGCTCACAAGCATATGAGTAGCAACTTCTTGGTGTTCGTTAAACGTTTCGGTAAAGGCTTGACGAACAGCAGCAGAATCACTGACAGGAGGTGCCTCAGGTAAGGCCTCTTATAGGTGTGTCAACTTTCTCATCTCTAAGGACAATCCTTAGAATTCGATATCAGTAGATAAAGTTGATATTAGTCAGTTTCAGTTTTCAAGAACTGATTTTTGAGTGGAGATACTTAGGTTTTGATGTTGTTGTTATCTGTATAACAACCAAAGTTCAAAAAATAGTATTTTCAATAATAATTTCTTTTAATCAATTAACTACCCAATTAATTTTAATTAAAAGCTAAGATCCCATTGAGCTTCTATCATCGCATCAGTTGATCTGCTAGAGATGATAGATCCAATAGGTAGGTGACGATCAACAATTGCATTACAAGTGCAACTCTTAGAGGTATGGGACTTCATGGCACCTAGTGAACAAGCATCTAGGGTCAAGTGGCATGTTTGTCGCATCTTCGCCTCGAGTCAAGGTCTCACCGTTAACTTGATTAAGTCATCCAATGTGAAATCATGTCAAAATAAATCTAGGTCTCACCGTAGTGAATAATGACCTCGGATCTAAATTCAAACCACGTCTCACGTGAATTCAAAAATAGAAGCAAGTGATTATCAACCGATTGGACGGCGTGACTTAAATTTTAGGTATGTTTAAATTTTATTTAATAAAATTTTATTAAGATATGAATGAATCATGTACTTCATTCATATCACTTCATAAGTCGTTTAATAAACGGTAAAAACATTTAACGATTATTAAGGTTTAAGTTTCAAATCGTATTTAAACTTAGTTTAATCTCTAAACAATTTTAGATTTAAAGGTTTAATCATCAATGATTAACGATTATTTTAAGTTTCAAATCATATTTAAACTTAGTTTAATCTCAAAACAATTTTAGATTAAAGGTTTAATCATCAATGATTAATGATTATTTTAAGTTTCAAATCATATTTAAACTTAGTTTAATCTCAAAACAATTTTAGATTAAAGGTTTAATCATCAATGATTAACTAGTAAGTATCGATGATTAAATGTTTGGATGTTTTAATGTTTGTGTCAAAAAACCGTTTTTAATTGTTTGATTTACTTGTATCTAATAGGAAAAGAAAACAACCACAAACATAAATAAAACATGCAACAAATTTTGTGCAAACCTCGACCGATGAAATCCTAGGTTCGGTCACGTGAGTCATCACGACGGAACGAAGGGTCAAACTAGGGGACGTGCCAACATGAACCCAAACGGGCCTACATAAACCCAATGGGCTCCCACTTGCTCCAAGACATTCTTGAGCAAGTAGAACCAAAAATTGTGAAAAAGTGTAATCTGCCAGAAAATTCCAGCAGACTTTGAAGCCCGAAAAGTCACTGAAGGAGTCTTCGTTAGTCTTCCCGGCCTTCTGGAAAATTGTAGCCCACGACTTTGCAAGCATTTTAGGCTTTTGAATCGCCCAAAACGGAGTCCGTATGCCTCTGGAAAACCTGTTTTCGTACAGCCCTCGCTTTTGTGACGGAAATTTGTTGTTTTCTTCTTTTGTCTTTAATTTTGGTCAACAATTTACAATTAAAATAAATAAAGAAAGACAATCTATTCTATTACTTTTACATTATAAATTGCCCCAAAACATGGCACCAAAATTAAATTAACAAATAAAAATTAAACAAATTACAACAATAAAGCCAAAAAACAAGGCTTTTCCCAAATCAACCAAACAACCAAACAATCAACACATTCATTCACAAAGGTATAGGCTTTCATCGGTTTGCACAAACAAGCAACAATTGACAAGGCTTTGGCTTGGGATATGGCAAAAATACATGTTTTGCCATATCAAAAAACATAATTAAACAAGAATTCCAAGCCAAATAATCAAAAAATTCAATAAACTAGATTAACTTTTTGATTTGATTTTGTAACAAGTGACAATAGGGTTCCAAAAATACGTTATTTTAACCCTCATAATTATACAAAACCGAAAATTAAAATAAAAACCCGTAGGGTTTAATTTTCGTCCGATCGGTTTGTTAAAAACACCAAAATCGTTTGATTTTTGCCACTTTTCACAAAATCTAGCTAATTATATGATTAATATAATGACTCGTGATACCACTAATGGTGATTTTCGGTTAAAACAAGAACCAAAACGCAGCGGAAAGATTTAATCACCATGAACGGATCTTGATATCAATCATATAATTAAACTATAAGAAAATCAAAGAGAATGGTATAAGAATTCATACCCTTGAAGCCTTTGATCTTGTTGTGGATTCGGATGGATTTGATGATGGATTGAAACCAAGTATTCAATTAGAATACCTCTAAAAGAAAGTCCACACAACACTTGCAAGAACACCAAAGGAGGATGCTAGTCCTTGATTCTTGAGAGCAAAAAGAAGGAACAAAAACACACACACTTGTGTGTGTTTTGGACGTCCAACTTATGGAGTCAAAAAGAAAACACAAAAATTTCTTAAAGTTATGTGTAGTTAAATAACAAAGTTGGTCCAAAAGGAGGAAAAGAGGGAAGGTTTTATGGAGCCATTATTTCCCTTTAATGATGCCATAAACACCCTTTAATGATTTCCAAAAATCATACTTTCATTTTGCACTCTAGTCCCTTGTTATTTGTTTCTTCTAGTTTGCTCACAATAAAGTTTCAATATTAACAATTAATATTAAACTTATATATTATATACAAGCATGTAGCTTATATTAATATATAATGTAATTACCTTAATTACACTATATATCTTATGGTGTTAAGTGTTTAAGTGTGTGACCCTTTAGGCTCACAAACTACTAGCCATATAACTATATGTTATACGCGTGAAGCATATTCCAACATCATCTAGTGTGGCGGCCCTCTTTACTTCCAACTCGTACTCCCACGGGAGTCCATTGGCATACCGAACAATTCGGGATCTCTCATCCGGATACAATTTGATCACAAACGGGATTAACCCCGTGAACTTCCTAGTGTACTCATCGACACTAAAACCACCCTTCTTCAAATGAACAAACTCTTCTTGAAGTTTTTCTAAGTTTCTCTCGGGGCAAAACTTTGCCTTCAACCGTTTCACAAACTCATCCCACGTCATCTTGTACACCGCCCTCTTTCCCAACGTTTCATACATGGTGTCCCACCAGACGAGGGCTTCATCTTTCGATAAACGAGAAGCATAGATTACCATATCACATTCCTTGCATTTACTAGCTTCAAGGACTTGTTCGGTTTCACGCATCCAACGGATCGTGACTTTCGGTTCGGAGCTACCATAGTAGTTATCGGGCTTAAAAGCCATAAAGTTCTTATACGTGCACCCCTTCCTTTCCCTCGGTTCGGGGTCGCTCTCATCTTCTCCGTTGATGATTTCTCAGTTTGAGCAACACTACTTGACTTGCTCTTTGTGCGGGGTGGAGATTCCTCCCGCCTTTCACGTGCCATATGCTCATTGAGAAGTCGGTTCACATCCTCGTTCACTATGTCCCTCATTTGATTGAACATAGTTTGGAGGTGTTCTACGGTGACCGGGGTGTGAGTGTTCCTTTCAACACCCGAATTCTCCACTTCATCCCGAGGTGGAGGACCAAATACCGGTTCAACAATGTTATTCGAATCTTGCCCTTGATCAAGTGGGCCTCTTGCACTTCTAGTTCTCACCATTTTGCTATAATAAGACATCAACCATTTAGAAGTTAATTTATCAAAGTAACGGTGGCATTGACCGTTCCACATCCAACATGACCTATTCCCTTAAGGTCAACCCTAATGAACCTACACTTAAGGTCTCAATAGCCATTTCATAAGTATCCTATGGAACCTACGGTCCTACTAGCTCAGTTTAAGTCTAGGATGGTCAACTCAACCTAGTTCACTTAAACTATAGCTCTGATACCAAGTTGTAACACCTCAATTTTCAAAACAACATTTAAATAACATTTAATCCAAAATACAAAGTATTGCAACGGTGTCAAATACCGGTTTTACAAAAACGAAAAGGTTTCTTGTTCGAGATTATCAGAGTTTACAAAAACGGTGTTACAAATTATATCTTAACCATAGGATAAGGACTCTAATCATCAACACCGAGCTAATCTCAACAAGGCCTCTTCTAAACGGGCCTCCTAGATCTTCGATCCCGAACCTGAGTACATAGCAAAAACACAAACATAGTACGTGAGACAAAATTGCCTCGTGAGATACATGGGTTTTAGACCCGATAAACATTTAGTCAGATAATATCATTTAATCTTAAAATAATATTACTAAGTTTGTTTTGGGTCACTTTATCACTTTCATCATTGGGCAATGTCAAGATAATCGGAATGCCTCCAATCTATCAAGACCATCATTTCCACGGTAATCGGAATGCCTCCAATCTACCGGGACTCATAGGTATTGGGTAATCGGAATGCCTCCAATCTACCACGAACCTTAAGGTACCGTAATAACCGGAATGCCTCCAATCTACTACGGCCCTAGGGACATCATCATCATCATCATCATCATCATCATCACTTAACTTTCATCGTTATAGCTCCATCTTTTCTTATTCAATCATTCATTTAACCATCATACAAGCAATTCATCATATATCACATAAATGACTAAATTACTTAAATACTCGATAAAAATCATTTAATCATAAAAACATTTACTAGCTATGTACCCAGTTTGAAAGTTCACATGTACTCACCTTAGCCAAGTTTATCCAAAAGTTGTGTTCCTTGAACACCAATATCACTTCTCAAGATTTGAATGCCTCAAATCCACAAACCGATAACCTATTATCAAAACCAATACAATGGTTGCATCATTTATCAATACCAACTACATAATCCAAGTCTAGTTAACTACTAGCACCATTTTCCCCAAAATTACCAAACCCTAAGTTCATAAATCACCATATTTTCATGTATTCATAACATGACCACATTTTCCTTGTTAAAATACCATAGATCTAAGTTATTTCACTTCCATTTAACCATTCATGAACAAATCCATAACTAGGGTTTATGATTCAAGCTTCCATACTCAAATCTAAGACTTTTAACACAAGAGAGATGGAGATTTACCTTAGATCTTCAACTAGGAACAAGAATCACCAAGATTTGATGAAGATTAAGCTCCAAACGACCCTTATGCTCCAGAAATCGTTCACACACAATGAGGGGGAAAAACTAGGGTTTTATGTGTGTAATAAATGAAGATTCCCGTCTTAAATGCTGGTATCGCCCAAAGTTCGCGATCGCTACCAGAGTTCGCGACGCGAACTCTTTCCCACTCGCATAGTTCGCGATCGTTACCGGTCCGGGAACTACTTCGCGATAAATGACCCAAATCGCTGTACCGAGTTCACGATCGCCATCCATTCTTCGCGCCGCGAAGTCCTAGAGCAGCTGAGGCTGCACTTTTCCATTTATGTCTCGACCCGGTTTCGCCCATAGCTTTCTCGTACGGCATCCAAACGACACGAAATCAATTCCTACATTCTTTAAACGAATTATCCTTATTTAACATATTTTTGTACAATTTATTTATTTACAAAATTCGACACATATCTTCTGGGAGATGATATCACAACCACAAAAGTTACTTAAGCTGTTCTAGATTATTTAGGCTGGCAAAGCCCATTCTTACTAAAAATCCATTCACTTCATCAAATAATTAATTCTAAAAATTTATTTAATCTTGCCAAATTGTATATTATTCACCTGAACTTTTATTGATTCTAAAAGTTATATATAGCAAAGCTATATCGAAAAAGGTTCACGTGACATTTCTTTTCTTTTCTTTTTTAATATTCCTATGAACGAGCAGACTTTATTCAGTCTTTTAACCAACGAAAATGTGATTTAAAAAATTAATAACATATTTAAGTTTTTAGAGAAACTTTTATATTACTGTGAAACTGTATAAACGAAGAAAAAAAACCCCGTAGCGGAGCACGGGCACTTATTACACTCTTTGTCTTCATCGTTGTTTACTCCGGACATGTTGTAAATTGTGATGTTTGTCAGTCGATCATTCGACCAACTTTCAATGAAGAATACTCGTTTCAGTCGTTTGTGTAGGGAGCGTAGGACTATAGTAATATCACTTGCACACCCCATAGTTTGGAACTAATGACATTAACCTAGAGGCTAGAGGAAACAACGATACGCTAACCATGTTCATAAATAATGTATTGTTTATTTTGGCTATATTTTAAACCTGTTATTAAAAAACTGAGATCATCTAATATTAAGTTTCATCAATATACATGGCAAACTTGTAGATATAAGACCGAACACGTGACCAAATGCATTATCAAACCGGGGGTAACTGTTGAATGCTGGCTCTTACAAGAAGTTCGGTCGCCAAAGAGACCATGCCGAACAAAAAATAAAAAGAGCACGCATCATGCCGGAGTCATGTAGTAGTGTGACATGTTGGCAGCGACCAACAAAAGGTCAACCTTACTGGTGGCCTTAAGCCATATAGATGTAATCTTCTTGTAACTTAGAAAAAAACTGGGTTTGTACGTGGCAACCAATTGGTGGGTGATGGTGGCAGTAACAATGATGGTGATGACTTTTTAAGGTTTAAAAGATTAATAAAGATAAATTTGTATCAAGTCAGGGATATATAGTGATACGGATCTAGAAGATTCCTATCAAGTCTATCTTCAACCATCCAACATATTTAGAGTTTATCTTTTGTTTAGCCTTATCTATTAGTTTTCCTTATTATAGTTTAATTAGTATTTATCTTTATTTGCTTATATATAGGATAATAATGTATGGTTGGATGACAAGTATTGAATTAATAAGAAAACGTTTCGTTTGAAACAAGAACTCGTGTTCTTGATTGTGAGTCGGTTGGCCGAACACACCCTTAAGCTAGGGTTTAGCCTCCACTAATACGAATCCGTATCAAGTGTTATCAGAGCATCAGGTCATCAGGATGTCAGGCCGTGAGGAAGATCGTCGTCAACACCGTAGATTCGCCGCCAGAGGCAACGGCCATGAACAACGTGACCCACGAGACGTCGCTGAGATTGAATGGCTACAACAACGGATTCGCGAGCTCGAACTAAATCGGTTTGATCAAGATGATTCGGCCAACAAGTTCATAGAGATGTCCGACCGTGAGGAAGATCGCCGTCAAAACCGTAGATTCGCCGCCGGAGGCAACGAGTTTGAACAACGTGACCCACGTGACATCGAAATCGAACGATTGCGGCAAAGGATCCGAGATCTTGAGCTTAAGCAACCCGTTTACAAAGTCTCCGCCACCTCTAATGTTTCTGATATGTACCCGTACGAGCCCGATGAAGATGATGACTCGAGGACGAGTCATTTTTTTAGTGGGGGAGGATGATACGGATCTAGAAGCTTCCTATCAAGTCTATCTTCAACCATCCAACATATTTAGAGTTTATCTTTTGTTTAGCCTTATCTATTAGTTTTCCTTATTATAGTTTAATTAGTATTTATCTTTATTAGCTTATATATAGGATAATAATGTATGGTTGGATGACAAGTATTGAATTAATAAGAAAACGTTTCGTTTGAAACAAGAACTCGTGTTCTTGATTGTGAGTCGGTTGGCCGAACACACCCTTAAGCTAGGGTTTAGCTTCCACTAATACGAATCCGTATCATTAGTCTAGTAACTCATTTCGTTAGGCTTGTGTTAGGGCATGTTCGGGTAAATTTTTCAAAACTCCTTATTGATTTATTGGCTTCTTGAGAAGCCAAAATCAAGAAGTAAAGAGCTTTTTACTTCTTGATTTTGGCTCCTCAAGAAGCTAATAAGGAGTTTTGAAAAGCACTCCCAAACATGCCATTAATAACACAAAGATCGCAATTTCAAATCCTGCATGACACTTATTTTTTATAAACACAAAACTGTCCTGAAATAGCAAATGTAAACTTTACTAATTTTGAAAGATCCAAAATGTATTATAAATAGTAAAGATATATAAACAGGATTGTTACATAAACAGAACAAGTTTTATTTTCACACACACTATAGGATTTTGGATACATTTTGATGAGGAAGAAACCAGCTCAATTTCCTCTTAGTTGCGGTAACGCAAGGATTTCTTCCCCGTCCTCCATTTCCAACTGTCACACCCACAATTTATTAAATATCAGCACCTTCATATATCATACCAACCAACAGACCAAAACAACATCTCAAAACGGGTAATCTTAATTCTTAATCTTTATGTGCAGGTCAAAACGGATCTTATTGATCCAACCCATTACACTTTTGTCCGTTTTTATATACTGTAAATAATTAATGTATAATAAATGGTTACGCGAAATTATATCATTGAAGGAACAACATGCTCTTTTTTTACATAAAACGATGTAAGCCATTGTTTTTAATTAATTGTAGTTCAAATTATTTAATTCGACGATCGACCATCCCAACCCACTTGCATATTTTGACCCGTAGTCAACCCGCTTACTCAACAATTTTGCCACCGTTAGTACTTAGTAGTATATAAGGTTGGTTCACTCTAGTAGAGATCTACATTTGTGTTGTGTGTGTGTGTGTGTGTGAGAGAGAGAGAGAGAGAGAGAGAGAGAGAGAGAGAGAGAGAGAGAGAGAGAGAGTACATCATCGGGGGTTTCCTCCCTTGATAATCGACGCCCACGAAACATGAAAGCCACACCGCAAGATCCGTAAGCAGCATTTAGATGACAGTATGCATACATAAGCTTCTTCAGTTGTGTGCTCCTTTTCATCTTAAAGTAAAACTCCTTACCATCCTAATAAATAATTAAAAGTGGCAAATAATAAAATCTACACCGGTTGGTAAATGCAAGTCATTTGTTAAACTCAAATTTGACAACAAGTTGCTTACTTTTTTGTAGAAATAAACAACGGTAGCCACATTTATATGTATACAAATATTAAATGTCAACAAATTTGAAAATAAGCAAACAAATAGTAATCAGTTATATAATTAGCGTGTGATATTTGAAATCTACATAAACCTAAGAAAAGTATAAACGGTTAATACTAGTTGAAATACAATGCATAAAATGGGTACTTGGACTCAATTATTGCTATAAGGTTAAAAGATCAAATTTGTGTTATCCAAATATAGCATTAGACCAAAGGACCTGGCGGTATAAGATGTTGAAGAGTCCTTATGACTAGTTTAGACTTTATTTAAAATCGAATTCATTACTGTATAATTCAGACCGACCACCGGCTTCGTTGTCTTCATCGCAGTTAAGTCCGGGCATGCTGACGTTTTCCTGTCGATCGATTGACGGACTTCCAATTCCGAATTTGGAGTTCGAATACATTATAGGGTTTACTGGTGGGGGATTTTGATTTTGTTGAGGATGGGGGTTAGGGATTGGAGCTGGATTCCGGCGAATTTGTTGAATCTCCGCCGTTAGGGTTTGAAGATTTGCATTGACCCTTGTGACCTCACCTGTTGTACGGCGGCAGATAGGGCTTGGAGTTGAGCCGTTGTTGCCTCAGTTGTTGTTTCTAGGTTGGTCAGGCGATTGTCCACCGTCGAAGTTCTCAATTTCGGCATGTTGAGAAGCACGAAAGAAGGAAGATGAGAGGAATAGCATTATTTTTATTTTTATTCATTTTTGAGCTTAGGTGACTTCCTGGCTTTTTGAAGTCAAAAAACTATTTGAATTATCTAAAATCACTTCTAGAAACATTATTTTATTTTATTTTTTAGTAACCTATTTTCATAAAGTTTATACATACATATATACCTTCTTAAAATAATTTACAGAATTTTTTTTATCTTCTTAAAAAAATGATACTCACTTTATACAAATATTTATTACTTTATATTACTACTTATTAAATGTTTAACATCTAAAATCCATTAATCTAAATGACACAACCAAAAATTCATAATCACTTTCATAAATCATGAATGCAGTTTTACTTAAATCTAGTGTATCAACCTTAAATCCAACTTAGTGAACACCTTAGCTCCATTTAATTCATCAATTAGTTCCTCGATAACATGAATGGGAAACTTATCATTTACTGTATATTTGTTCAACTATCCATAATTTATACACATTCTCCAAGTTCCATTTTTTTAATCATTAGAATGGGCTAGGGGTGAGCTGTGAGCATTTGGACAAAAAACCGAACCGAACCGAAACCGGTAACATGTAATCGCTGATAATAAGTAGAAATATTATTGAATTGCTCTGTTTGTATTACTTTTGTATGTTTTGATTACAGGGAACGTCTACTATTTTATACACAAGAAGGAGAGTACAAAAAAGGAAAAACAATCAAAAAGAATCATTGTCTTCAAGGCTGTGATCGGATACTGAGCTGGAAAGGAGACACCAATATTGTTTCCTTTTAATATTTATTGACTTTCTAACACTCCCCCTCAAGTTGAATGGTGGGATCACCAAAATTCAACTTGTCTAAAACTTCATGTAGAGATTTTCCACTAACTGCTTTGGTTAAGATGTCAGCGAGTTGATCTTCTGACCATACAAACGGAAGTGTAATGATTTTGGCTTCTAGTTTCTCTTTTATAAAATGTCGATCCACTTCTACATGTTTTGTTCGGTCATGTTGGACCGGATTTTCTGATATTTGAATTGCTGCTTCGTTGTCGCTAAATACTTTACTAGGTTTTCTTGAAGGGTACCCGATTTCGGTTAGAAGTTTCCTTACCCACAATACTTCAGTGATCCCCCTTGCTATTCCTCTAAATTCTGCCTCAGCACTCGATAAGGCAACTACCTTTTGTTTCTTGCTGCGCCAAGTTACAAGGTTACCACCGACAAGAGTAAAATACCCTGCTGTAGATCTTCTATCATTTTTGTCCCCTGCCCAATCTGCGTCGGTGTATAGTTGGGTTTCAAGGTGACCATTTGGTTTAAACCATATTCCATGCCCGACTGTTCCTTTAAGATATCTCACGATTCTTAAGACTGCTTCCATGTGAGGTTTTTGAGGTTTGTGCATATATTGGCTCACTACGCTTACAGCGTATGCTATGTCTGGGCGAGTGTGAGAGAGGTATATAAGTTTCCCTACCATTTTCTGATACCTCATTTTATCTGCTAAAACATCATTTTCTTCGTTAAGGAGTTTCTGGTTCATAATCATTGGTGTTTCAGCTGGCTTACAATCAATCATCCCAGTCTCTGCGAGTAGGTCAAGGACATATTTTTTCTGATGCATGAAGATTCCTTGTTTTGACCTTAGAACTTCGATTCCTAGGAAGTATTTGAGATTTCCTAGATCCTTCATTTCAAATTCTGAGAATAGATTTCTTTTGAGTCTTGTTATTTCTTCTTTGTCGTCACCTGTAATGATCATATCATCAACATAAATTATTAAACAAGTTATTAATTTTCCCCTTCTTTTAAGAAATAGAGTGTGGTCTGAGTTGCTTTGTTTGAATCCATAGCTTTTCATAGCTATGGTGAATCTCCCAAACCAAGCTCTAGGGGATTGTTTTAAACCATAAAGAGATTTTTTAAGGCGACACACTTCCCTGTTTTTGTAGTTTTCTCTGAAACCGTGTGGAGCTTCCATATATACTTCTTCTTGTAATTCTCCGTGTAGGAAAGCATTTTTTACGTCAAACTGATGCATAGGCCATCCTTGATTTGCGGCTAGAGAACAAAGAACTCTGATAGTGTTGATTTTTGCTACAGGAGAGAAGGTCTCTGAGTAGTCGATCCCATATGTTTGTGTATAACCCTTTGCTACTAATCTTGCTTTGTGCCTTTCAATTGTTCCATCGGGTTTGTATTTGATTGTGAATACCCATCGACACCCAACAGCTTTCTTTCCTATCGGTAGGGTGCATTTGATCCACGTATTGTTCTTCTCTAGGGCTTTCATTTCTTCTTCCATTGCATTTTTCCATTGTTTTGATTTAAGTGCTTGATCAACAGTTGTAGGGATTGATTCTGAACATAAAGCAACAGTGAAGGCTTTGGCTTGTTGAGATAAGTTTCCTTCCGCTATGTTGGCCATTGGGTACCTACTCTTCTTTGTTTCCCTTTCTGGTGAGTACCTGTTAGGTGGAATGCCTCGGTTTGATCTTGGAGGTAAAGTATATTGTTCAGGTTCATTTTCTTGGATTGTTGTGAGTTCTTCATCTTCTTGATCTATTTCCTGCACATTTTCTTGCTCACATAAATTGTTAGTAGGGAATGGGCCACTTACCTCGGGTACCAGGATAGGAGTCGATTCTTGGGGGGCACTGTCTTCAGTGATTTGAGGAGATTGAGTTTCTGTAGAAGTATCTTCAGTATGTTGAGTTTCTGTGGAAGGATTGTTTTGGTTGATCGTTGTTGTGTCTACTATTTCTAGCCAACTCAGTGTGTCGTTCGTATTATTCGTACTCTCCCCCTGACCACTGATGTTGGAGTAATAATATTCGGTTTCTAAAAAATCACAATTCATTGTGGTAAACATACGTCGAGTTTTAGGATTGTAGCACCGGTAACCTTTTTGGTTTACTCCGTATCCGACAAACACACATTTCTCCGCACATGGATCAAGCTTGGATCTAGTAGTTTTGGGTATGTGGACAAATACGGTACAACCAAAGATACGTGGCTCTAGAGTGAGGAAAGGAGGAGGGTTGGTATATTCAGTAAGAACTTGTAACGGAGTTTTAAATTTTAAAATATGGGTGGGAAGACGGTTGATGAGATAGGCCGCTGTAGCAAGAGCTTCAGGCCAGAAATATTTTGGGGTTTGAGATTCGATTAAGAGAGCACGAGTAATTTCTAGGAGGATACGATTTTTTCGCTCGGCAACTCCGTTTTGTTCCGGAGTATGAGGACACGAGGTTTGATGATTTATACCCTTTTCTTCGCAAAAAAGTTTCATATTAGAGTTAATGAATTCACCACCATTATCAGACCTGAGGACTTGGATATTTTCTTTAAATTGAGTTTGAACCATCGTGTAGAAAATTTTAAATTTCTCAAAAACTTCATGTTTATTTTTTAATAAGTAAATCCATGTCATTCGAGTGCAGTCATCTACAAACATGACAAAAAAACGAAAGTTTTGGCCTCCAAAAACTGGAGCGGGGCCCCACACATCCGAATGAATTAACGAAAATGGTCGGTCAACTTTTGTAAAATTTGGTTTAAACGTTTTTCGATGATTTTTAGCAAACACGCATGTCTCACAATGTGACTTACAATTTAAAGGAAAAAGTTTAGGAAATAAAGTACGTAAATAACTGATAGATGGGTGACCTAGTCTCCTGTGCCACAACCAAGCCTCCCGTTCTGTTGTGCCATGAGATAACATTGCACTTCCATTTTGAGTAACCTCGTCCACATAATATAACCCGTTCTTCTCAGTGCCACGCCCAATTATCGCTCCCGTCCTGATATTCTGTAAGAGACAAAATGTTGGGTGCATGAGAACTGTGCAATTTAATTCTTTTGTAACGTGACTAACAGACAAAAGTTTATGGGATAGCTCGGGAATATAAAGACATTTAGAAAGCTTGAGGTTTGGAGAAATCTCAATGTTCCCCCCCATTTTCACATGTAATTTTTCTTTATTTGCAGTTTGGATAAAGGTTTTTGTTGGTCTATGCGTTGTCGTAAAATCAGATAAGTCATAGGTCATGGTGTCTGTGGCCCCACAATCAAATATCCACGATTGTTCTCGTTCACTCATATTTTGAGCCACGTTCACCGTACCAATTTTATTTGTTGCATTATTAAAAAATTGACAAGATTTAAAGCTTTTATTAAGGAAATATAAAAATGTATTATTTTTGACAACTTTTAAACTGTTTGAAAAACTTTTAAGGTCATTATTGGTCACGGTGGTTTTTAATAAAGCATTTTGATTTAAATGGTGATGTAAAGAGTTGGGGGGTAAATATTGACATAAATTAGAAGAGTAGAGGAGGGGGTTCGAGATTTTCATTCCCTTACCCCCTTTACCTTCTTCAACCGTAAACCCCAATTTCTCTCCCAAGTTTGCGTCGGCTGCCGCTAATCCACCAAAACCAGAGCTTGGTTTCCGATCGAAATCGCCGCCGTTGATCGATGATCGACCTTTCCCTGGTCCGATATTCTTGCTCCCCTTTTTGTGACCATCATTCCACCACTCCGGGTAACCCACGAGTTCAAAACATTGCTCCTTAGTATGTTTATTCATCTTACAGTGGTCGCAGAATAAGTTCGATTTATCTTCTTTGACAAAGGTTTTTCTTCCCTCTGGCCGCCTATATCCTTTTGTTGCTAGACCTGCTCCCTCTGTTTCTGCTGTCATGAGTCCCGAACCAATACCGTTGGTCGATGAACCCTGCACTTCGAGATTTGCTGCTCCCAGAATACTCTGGTGAGCAGCTTCTTTCCGGACAGCAGCGTAGGCAGCCTCAACAGAAGGTAGAATTTCTAGACGAAGTATTTCTCGCTTTATTGGCTCGTATTTGCGGCCGAGGGAATTAAAAAACTGAAATAGCTTTTGTTCTGATCTGATATTCGAATAGGTCTTGATATCTTCTGGACACCTCATAGGATTGGGGTCGATCCTATCGATTTCTCCCCAAATCCCTTGGAGATTAATCCAAAGTTCTTCCAGCGTGCTGCTATTCTGTTTAATTTCATTGGCTTTGACATGGAGGTTGAAGGTCTGCAGCTTGTCTTTTCCACTGCTGTAAGTAACCACCAAAGCATCCCACAGACTTTTGGCAGTGGGATATTCGGTCAGGTTGCCAGCAAGTGTAGGCTCAATATTTTGAATGAGCCATGAGAAGACAATAAGATCTTCTTGCTCCCATTGATCGAAAGATTCGTCTCCTGGGTTTGGAGGATTCGAGGTTAAATGAGCTAATAACGCCTTGGATTTTCCACCTATGGCGACTCGAATCATTCGAGACCATAGGGAATAGTTTTGATTATTGAGTTTGAGGTTAATCTGAAGATTATCAGATAACTTCGGATTCTGTTGTTGAGAATGAATTCCATTCTTCAAGAGGTTGGCTATTTGAATTGATAAACTGGTTTCCGGGTTGTCGTCTGTTCCAGGCATGGTGACCCGTTGAGATCGAAAAGAAATTGCAGGCTTATTCGGTAAATGATGAACAAACCCGCTCTGATACCATGATAATAAGTAGAAATATTATTGAATTGCTCTGTTTGTATTACTTTTGTATGTTTTGATTACAGGGAACGTCTACTATTTTATACACAAGAAGGAGAGTACAAAAAAGGAAAAACAATCAAAAAGAATCATTGTCTTCAAGGCTGTGATCGGATACTGAGCTGGAAAGGAGACACCAATATTGTTTCCTTTTAATATTTATTGACTTTCTAACAATCGCTTTGGTTCCGGTTTTAAAAATTCGGCATTTTCTGTTTCGATTCGGTTTCTGGACCGTGCTCACCTTTAGAATAGGTGAAGAAAAGGTACTTTGGCTTATCCCAAATTACACCAGAATCAAGCAATTCTTTGACCAACAATCCTATAACATCCTTATATCTGGTTTACTTGTAAGTTTTACTGGGTATGCCTTACATACCGCTTTTGGATCTTATATTATAAGGTAGTACATCAGGCATTAATTGGATTATATGATCATGTGACCTCTTGGGTGGCAGTGTAATAGGAACATCAACTTGAATTCTGTCAGCAGGTCTGTTAATTGTTGACTATCAAATGCTTCATTTTGATTCTTCTGTTGAGCTTCCAATTGAAATAAAGTATGAGGACACACACATATCACCATGCAACATTAGAAAATGTTGTGCTTAAGTGCCTTATAATACATGTGCATTGAAACTAATCTTACCTTCTGATCCTCATTGATTTCGTCTAGAAGGAAGAACTGTGGAACTCTATATATATATATATATATATATATCCAGCCTTGTACGTACATCCTCACCGGGGAATTTTGGAAATTCAATTTTTTGTAAGTTTTCCGTACTGTCTTACTGATTTTGCCAGTTGTTCCTTCTCTGTTTTTAGTTTTATGGTTGTCGTTAGTAGCGAATTGTTGAAATAGAAGTAATCCAGCAATATTTTCCGACATCTTATTAATGCTCCATCCTTAAAAACATTAAAAGCTTAAAGAAGGGCTTAACCAATACTAAACTCTGTTTTCCGTTTGTATGTATAAATCCACAAGAATCCACCAGTATCACCTCCTCCTGTTTGGTGCAGCATTGCATCGATTTCATCCCCATCTTCCATCTCCAACTGTCAAAATGGGCCAAAAGTCAAAACAGATTATATCCAGGTGTTTGGGTCAAAAAAGATTACAATGAATATTAAATTAAATTGGATAAATAATTTTTAAAAATAAAACTACGGATAAATTACAAAAAACCAACAACCTCAAACCGACATGCTCTGATACGGATCTAGAGCCCGTTGAAGACCCGCCCAATGAAGATCCAGTCCAAGCAAACCCGATGACCCGTGGCTAGAAAAGTCCCACCGGTTTTATTTTAAAACTATCCAACTATCTTTAGGATTTATCTTTTTAGGATTATCTCTTTTTAAATTTGTTTTAGCATTTATCCATTAGCTTGTCGTTTCCTTATTGAATTAGGATTGGTCATAGTTCTCTTATTTAAAGTGTGTCATTGTAAGTTGGATAGTTAGAATTTAAAAAGTTAATAAACGTGTTTCTGTTGAAACCAAATTAATTGTTTGTGTTTGCTCGGTTGGCCGAGAAACGTATCACTCGATCGTTGAATCCGTATCAAGTGGTATCAGAGCACTAGGTATTCAGGATGTCCGGACGCGAGGAAGAACGTCGTCATCACCGTAGATCCGCCGCCCGAGGCAACGGGTATGAACAACGTGACCCGCGAGATGTCGCTGAGATCGAACGACTCCAGCAACGGGTTCAAGAACTCGAGCTAAACCAACCCGCATATGATGACGATTCCGCTACTGAATCAGTCGTATGGGAAGACGAGGGAGAGTACAATATTTTTGGCCGACGGCAAGCTCACCGTCCGCCAAGAACACCACCACAGCCAACGGACCCACTGCGATCGTTGGGAATCCGACCGCAAATTCCCGAGTTTGAAGGACGTATGCAACCCGATGATTTCATCGACTGGCTTCAAACGGTCGAACGAATCATCGACCTACAACAAATCCCCGACGAATTAAAGGTAAAAATTGTCGCTATTCGTTTACGTAAATACGCTTCTTTGTGGTGGGAACATGTACAAAACCAACGATCTCGACAAGGGAAAAGAAAAGTCAAGACGTGGGACAAGATGAAACGCTTATTGTGTAACACCGCAAAATTTAGGAAGCGTTTTTTTTTTTTTTTAAAATGCCCGAAGGCGATTAGGTTATCCTCTAGGTTAGTTTAGCGGAAGCACAAAGATAATAATAAGTTTAGGTTTAGGTTTACAAACCAAATGTCCCAAAATAAACTTCAAAACATTAATTATTTAAACGGTGTCACTTAAACGACATGGCTCCTTTTTAAAACATATCAACTGAGCTTGGTCAATCATCCCGTCCAAAGCACCGATCACCTGAAAAGATTCAACGAGGGAGGGATTACCACGAAGCTAAGTGAATGAATATAATCAACAATTTCTGTAAAGCCCAACAAGCTAGCATAGACATCCCTACGGTCTAAAGGCCACGTAACTACGAATCACCGTCCACTAAAACACGGAAGTTCTAAAACATCTCCGATTGGGGACAACACTGTTTGTTCGAGAAGATCGGGGTCCTGCCGGAGCCTTAAACCATGGTCGGCCAAACCACGGTAACCGATAGCGTTTCGTGCCCAACACCCGGGCCACAACCTCCCTTAACCATGCAACAAATACAGGTAAGGTCGGATACCCTTTAGTCGACACCCGATGCCCAGCGCAGTGACTTCTCAAACCTCGGATTAACACACACCGAGCCTCGGCTAACCAACACACCGAGTTGTTGCTTGCAATCAAGCCAAGTCTCTTCACTTTGTGCACATAACCTATTTGACTCATCTCTAGCAAATAGGTACTAAGCTAACAAGCTAGATACAACGAAACTGCATCAAAAGCAATGCAACTGAGTTCCCATCGCGAACTCGAGTTCGCGTCGCTAACTCATGTTCGCGCTCGGGAACTCAGTCGCGAAGTGTTCACGACCAACAGTAAAATTCTCTGTCTCGAGTTCGCGTTTCGCGAACTCTAGTTCGCGTCGCGAACTACCTGAAGCTGGTACATTTCCTGCATTTTCAACAAGCATGCATATACCAAACTAATTGTAACTAAACACAAGTTGGAGGTTAAATCCACTCACCGAAACCTTCCACTTGCCGAGCTCAGAGGTCTAATGTTTCTGAGTCCCGATCCCGATTCCTGTACACCAAAGGAATACCGAATTAGTGTATAATTCCACCAAATCATAAACAATGTTAACTACACATTTAACACTAACCCTTGCACTAACTAGATAACCAAACATTTAAACCATCATACGAACATGTCATGACCATTTACACTTACACAACAAGTCAACTAGTCATTTTGCAAGTATTACACCCAAACGGGTCAAACCGGATTATTAAACAATAATACTTCCTACAACTATAATCATATCATCAACTTGCCATTCACCAAATGTTACCAATAACATTACTAATCACATAATTCTAACAAAATACTTACACTTTCACAATCCAAGTTATTTTACTACCCATTGGCCCAAACGGGTCAAAATCACATAATTGTCAACATGCCCAATTGTTACCTCCTTAATCCTACAATGAACTTTACCATGACATTAAACCACATTTGGCAATTCATAATCATATATCAATTCATCAAGTTCAAGTTACCAACAATCCATGCATTTTACTTCCAATTTACTAGTTAACCATTTCTAACTAAGAACATCCAAACACAACTACAAATGCTAAAATCTACCATTTAGCAAAACATAACTAATTAATCAATCTAACAAGTTCATAACTATCACAACTCAACTATTTTACTTCAAAATCATAAGTTATAACTTTTGACCCAAATCATCCAAACACTAGCTATCAAATCTCACCAAAACTTGACATAATCCATAACTAACATATTTGACATATTATCACTTCCTACATATTAATTTAACCCACATTAACATTAAAACCCAAATTAAGTCAAGTTGGAAGCATAAACCAAAGCCACACAATTGATACACACACACACACACACACGAACACACACACACTCACCCATGTGTACATTATGCTAAAAAGGGTTGTACCTTGTGCTAAAATACTTGTACCCATACAACAAAACATGTCAAACCTTGCATAAACACTTAACATACCATTTAACACCATAATCACCAACCAAATCTCAAGAACACATAAACCCTAATTTATCAACTATCATGGAATCGAAAATAAACACATATAGGTTGAAGCTTACCTCAAGAGCTTTCCAAAAACGTGTTCGGATTAAAGATTTGCCAAGAAACGAGCTTTGGATCTTCCAAAAACACCAAGAACTTGAAGAAGGTGGTGTAGGTTTAGAGAGAGAGAGAAAGAGACGGTAGAGAGAGAGAGTGGGATGGAGAAATGACAAAAGATGGGGCCTTCCCCATCACATAAACCGTCCAAATGGGGAGGGGTGGGACCCACTTGGCTTTTTTTCCATTTTTAACAAATACAATACAAAAGTCCCTTTCGTAGTTAATTTATTTAAAATACCAAACGGGCTCCAATTTTAAAAACGAAAGCATTTCTGAAGACGATATTAAAAGGGGAATCCAAAAATATAAAAATCGCATTTTCATTTAACCATTTCAGAAAACAGATATTTTAATCCCTTGATTAAAATATCACAAAAGGACAAAAGGTCAAACAATTCATTTAACACTTAATCGATTTATTCCACATATGGTCAAATAGATATTTTTCAAATATCAAAATATACCTAAAACATCTAGGCCAGTTTTAGGATGTTACAACTCTACCCTCCTTAAAGAGGATTCCGTCCCTGGAATCCAACAACAATACCCAAATAGCAAGTATTTATCACAATACGTCTACAACTCTATTCCAATCAATTTCATACATACAGGCTGAATCAAAACATCACATCCAATTTGTCATATACCTCATACCGTACTTAGCAATTACAACTTTTACCTTAAAACATCCAATCAATTCATTTCATTTTCTCTATACACTAATTCAAAACGTCTCGATAATCAAATATTAACTACCATTCATGGTTGAGTTAGAATTCCTCATGACATACAAGCGATCCACGTGCATATGTTTAAGAATTTTCTTACACAAAGTCACAACAATTAACCCAAGTCTCAATTATCTACTCATTTTCTTCTTTATTCTAACAAAATTTACAACCTTGACCCGCAATTTTAAGAATCTCCAATAAAATTTCCGGTCTTAATCGACTCATTTTCAAAAAAATACACTTTCATAACATAAAGTCGCATCAATTTTCGCATACTAAGCACAGCCGGGTCAAAATAAAGCAATTCATCGTGACACTATCAAAGTCCTTAGTTAACAATACTTCTAACAATCATCAACTATTTTACAAAGTCAAGTTGCACGTTTTGTCAAAACAAGTCGGAGTCTACACAATTCAAGTCTACCTCACAATTTCATTACAATCATGGCAATACAACTAGCATCATCTTTTATACTCAATTAGTCATACCTGTGACCTAACAGATCAAAGCAAATTCTATTATCCAAAAATTGTTTTATTACGTCCATAACATGTTAAAGTATTTAACAAAACCAACTTATACAATTAACAACGGTTATCATCATAATCAAGGTCTAACAACTAAATGCATCCAATCAAGTCTTGACACTAATTACCTTTAACGGTTCAACATCGAGAAATTTATCATAACTATTTCAAACATACAATTCACAGTTCATTAACATGTCAAACTCATGTGATGACTAATAAGCATTTTCAATTACATGCCAACTTTTACTTAGACTTCAAGTCACTCAATCACAATTCAACTAGTCCCTAACTCTTACTTATCAACATCCAAATAACATGATACTTTTCGTCAATTCAATTCACATTTAAGCATAAACCACCTTTATTGCAATCAATAAGACATCATCATCACTTTGAGTAGCTTTTGTTTAAAAGTTTCCAATTTAAACTATGATCAATTTTATCAACATAAATCATTTCAATAAAATCATTAAATCTAACATAGATTTAAGCATAAATCACAATTTCAACACTGTTCTCAAATAATTTCATAATCAATGCAATCACTTACACCCTCTTTTATCTTCAATTATTACTATCACATGTCAATTCAAAATAATCTACACATACAGTTCATTAGTCACTTTTCAGAATCCAAATTCAACATAGAAAACCAATCAGGTTTGCATCAAAACATTTCAGGTCATTCCAACATTTATCACTGACTATCTGCCACAATTACTGTCTATAACAAAAGCAAACATCAATTTGCTCACATATCACAAACATTCCTGATTCAACTATACGAGTCACTACATGTGACCCGACATGTCACAATTTTCACTTTTTCACATAACAAACGCTAGTCCTACTTGGACTAGTCAATTCACGTATACAATTCTATTCATTTTCATTACAAGCATCACCTTCACGAAGTTTACAATAATTACTATTATACTCAATTTGATCCATGGTCACATATGTTGTGACCGAAACCGACATACAACCGATTCTCTTCGCTTCTCCTAAAGTGAAGGAACAAACAAACAATTACAATCAACTAATCACCAATTTTCACAATATGGAAACAAGAAACTTTAACCACAGAGGCACTATGTGTGTCCCGACAAACAAGAAAAGAGACAATCTTTTATAACTTTTAATTCATAACTTAACTAACTAGACCAATCCATACATCATATCACACTAAACTCAGTCCAAGTTCCAACAGTTAAAGACAGGAAAGTATGCATCATTTATATCCACAAAACTCTCGACATATATGATGTATCCCAATTCAATAAGCAATCAATTATTCTAATTCAAGTGATAATACACACCGAAGGTAAGCAGTTCAGTTTATCACAACATTTCACAAATCTTAGCTAAGCCATCTTCTCAATTAACAATTCTACATAAACACAAGTATTGAGTTTATTAAAGCATACCCGAGCTATCATTGTCGGTCCACGGTTGGTGAAGATTCCCCGACCGCCCCCGTCCTTGACCCACATCCCATTTTCCCTTCCCAATGTCAACTTCCATCTTGCCCCAATTGACCTCCTCTAATGTACTTCTTTTTCCCCACACACGTATATATGCTCCTCAAATAGCTCCCGCATCGTTACTTGATGTGTCAACATTTCCTAGGGCCAAGGGGGTCGGGTTCTCTTTACCTGTCATATCTATAACAATCACCACAACTCACGAAAGCTTAGTTTAAATCGTTAGTAACTACATACTAACTACAACTAGCTTCATTCACCGTTGCTCTAATCCCGCTCGTACGGAATGCTTGACCAAACTTGAGCCACGATTTGGGAATGGAACACCGACCCCGTGTATCCATCGCCAAACCTGGCTCTGATACCAAATTGTAACACCGCAAAATTTAGGAAGCGTTTTTTTTTTTTTTTAAATGCCCGAAGGAGATTAGGTTATCCTCTAGGTTAGTTTAGCGGAAGCACAAAGATAATAATAAGTTTAGGTTTAGGTTTACAAACCAAATGTCCCAAAATAAACTTCAAAACATTAATTATTTAAACGGTGTCACTTAAACGACATGGCTCCTTTTTAAAACATATCAACTGAGCTTGGTCAATCATCCCGTCCAAAGCACCGATCACCTGAAAAGATTCAACGAGGGAGGGATTACCACGAAGCTAAGTGAATGAATATAATCAACAATTTCTGTAAAGCCCAACAAGCTAGCATAGACATCCCTACGGTCTAAAGGCCACGTAACTACGAATCACCGTCCACTAAAACACGGAAGTTCTAAAACATCTCCGATTGGGGACAACACTGTTTGTTCGAGAAGATCGGGGTCCTGCCGGAGCCTTAAACCATGGTCGGCCAAACCACGGTAACTGATAGCGTTTCGTGCCCAACACCCGGGCCACAACCTCCCTTAACCATGCAACAAATACAGGTAAGGTCGGATACCCTTTAGTCGACACCCGATGCCCAGCGCAGTGACTTCTCAAACCTCGGATTAACACACACCGAGCCTCGGCTAACCAACACACCGAGTTGTTGCTTGCAATCAAGCCAAGTCTCTTCACTTTGTGCACATAACCTATTTGACTCATCTCTAGCAAATAGGTACTAAGCTAACAAGCTAGATACAACGAAACTGCATCAAAAGCAATGCAACTGAGTTCCCATCGCGAACTCGAGTTCGCGTCGCTAACTCATGTTCGCGCTCGGGAACTCAGTCGCGAAGTGTTCACGGCCAACACCAAAATTCTCTGTCTCGAGTTCGCGTTTCGCGAACTCTAGTTCGCGTCGCGAACTACCTGAAGCTGGTACATTTCCTGCATTTTCAACAAGCATGCATATACCAAACTAATTGTAACTAAACAAAAGTTGGAGGTTAAATCCACTCACCGAAACCTTCCACTTGCCGAGCTCAGAGGTCTAATGTTTCTGAGTCCCGATCCCGATTCCTGTACACCAAAGGAATACCGAATTAGTGTATAATTCCACCAAATCATAAACAATGTTAACTACACATTTAACACTAACCCTTGCACTAACTAGATAACCAAACATTTAAACCATCATACGAACATGTCATGACCATTTACACTTACACAACAAGTCAACTAGTCATTTTGCAAGTATTACACCCAAACGGGTCAAACCGGATTATTAAACAATAATACTTCCTACAACTATAATCATATCATCAACTTGCCATTCACCAAATGTTACCAATAACATTACTAATCACATAATTCTAACAAAATACTTACACTTTCACAATCCAAGTTATTTTACTACCCATTGGCCCAAACGGGTCAAAATCACATAATTGTCAACATGCCCAATTGTTACCTCCTTAATCCTACAATGAACTTTACCATGACATTAAACCACATTTGGCAATTCATAATCATATATCAATTCATCAAGTTCAAGTTACCAACAATCCATGCATTTTACTTCCAATTTACTAGTTAACCATTTCTAACTAAGAACATCCAAACACAACTACAAATGCTAAAATCTACCATTTAGCAAAACATAACTAATTAATCAATCTAACAAGTTCATAACTATCACAACTCAACTATTTTACTTCAAAGTCATAAGTTATAACTTTTGACCCAAATCATCCAAACACTAGCTATCAAATCTCACCAAAACTTGACATAATCCATAACTAACATATTTGACATATTATCACTTCCTACATATTAATTTAACCCACATTAACATTAAAACCCAAATTAAGTCAAGTTGGAAGCATAAACCAAAGCCACACAATTGATACACACACACACACACACACGAACACACACACACTCACCCATGTGTACATTATGCTAAAAAGGGTTGTACCTTGTGCTAAAATACTTGTACCCATACAACAAAACATGTCAAACCTTGCATAAACACTTAACATACCATTTAACACCATAATCACCAACCAAATCTCAAGAACACATAAACCCTAATTTATCAACTATCATGGAATCGAAAATAAACACATATAGGTTGAAGCTTACCTCAAGAGCTTTCCAAAAACGTGTTCGGATTAAAGATTTGCCAAGAAACGAGCTTTGGATCTTCCAAAAACACCAAGAACTTGAAGAAGGTGGTGTAGGTTTAGAGAGAGAGAGAAAGAGACGGTAGAGAGAGAGAGTGGGATGGAGAAATGACAAAAGATGGGGCCTTCCCCATCACATAAACCGTCCAAATGGGGAGGGGTGGGACCCACTTGGCTTTTTTTCCATTTTTAACAAATACAATACAAAAGTCCCTTTCGTAGTTAATTTATTTAAAATACCAAACGGGCTCCAATTTTAAAAACGAAAGCATTTCTGAAGACGATATTAAAAGGGGAATCCAAAAATATAAAAATCGCATTTTCATTTAACCATTTCAGAAAACAGATATTTTAATCCCTTGATTAAAATATCACAAAAGGACAAAAGGTCAAACAATTCATTTAACACTTAATCGATTTATTCCACATATGGTCAAATAGATATTTTTCAAATATCAAAATATACCTAAAACATCTAGGCCAGTTTTAGGATATTACAACTCTACCCTCCTTAAAGAGGATTCCGTCCCTGGAATCCAACAACAATACCCAAATAGCAAGTATTTATCACAATACGTCTACAACTCTATTCCAATCAATTTCATACATACAGGCTGAATCAAAACATCACATCCAATTTGTCATATACCTCATACCGTACTTAGTAATTACAACTTTTACCTTAAAACATCCAATCAATTCATTTCATTTTCTCTATACACTAATTCAAAACGTCTCGATAATCAAATATTAACTACCATTCATGGTTGAGTTAGAATTCCTCATGACATACAAGCGATCCACGTGCATATGTTTAAGAATTTTCTTACACAAAGTCACAACAATTAACCCAAGTCTCAATTATCTACTCATTTTCTTCTTTATTCTAACAAAATTTACAACCTTGACCCGCAATTTTAAGAATCTCCAATAAAATTTCCGGTCTTAATCGACTCATTTTCAAAAAAATACACTTTCATAACATAAAGTCGCATCAATTTTCGCATACTAAGCACAGCCGGGTCAAAATAAAGCAATTCATCGTGACACTATCAAAGTCCTTAGTTAACAATACTTCTAACAATCATCAACTATTTTACAAAGTCAAGTTGCACGTTTTGTCAAAACAAGTCGGAGTCTACACAATTCAAGTCTACCTCACAATTTCATTACAATCATGGCAATACAACTAGCATCATCTTTTATACTCAATTAGTCATACCTGTGACCTAACAGATCAAAGCAAATTCTATTATCCAAAAATTGTTTTATTACGTCCATAACATGTTAAAGTATTTAACAAAACCAACTTATACAATTAACAACGGTTATCATCATAATCAAGGTCTAACAACTAAATGCATCCAATCAAGTCTTGACACTAATTACCTTTAACGGTTCAACATCGAGAAATTTATCATAACTATTTCAAACATACAATTCACAGTTCATTAACATGTCAAACTCATGTGATGACTAATAAGCATTTTCAATTACATGCCAACTTTTACTTAGACTTCAAGTCACTCAATCACAATTCAACTAGTCCCTAACTCTTACTTATCAACATCCAAATAACATGATATTTTTCGTCAATTCAATTCACATTTAAGCATAAACCACCTTTATTGCAATCAATAAGACATCATCATCACTTTGAGTAGCTTTTGTTTAAAAGTTTCCAATTTAAACTATGATCAATTTTATCAACATAAATCATTTCAATAAAATCATTAAATCTAACATAGATTTAAGCATAAATCACAATTTCAACACTGTTCTCAAATAATTTCATAATCAATGCAATCACTTACACCCTCTTTTATCTTCAATTATTACTATCACATGTCAATTCAAAATAATCTACACATACAGTTCATTAGTCACTTTTCAGAATCCAAATTCAACATAGAAAACCAATCAGGTTTGCATCAAAACATTTCAGGTCATTCCAACATTTATCACTGACTATCTGCCACAATTACTGTCTATAACAAAAGCAAACATCAATTTGCTCACATATCACAAACATTCCTGATTCAACTATACGAGTCACTACATGTGACCCGACATGTCACAATTTTCACTTTTTCACATAACAAACGCTAGTCCTACTTGGACTAGTCAATTCACGTATACAATTCTATTCATTTTCATTACAAGCATCACCTTCACGAAGTTTACAATAATTACTATTATACTCAATTTGATCCATGGTCACATATGTTGTGACCGAAACCGACATACAACCGATTCTCTTCGCTTCTCCTAAAGTGAAGGAACAAACAAACAATTACAATCAACTAATCACCAATTTTCACAATATGGAAACAAGAAACTTTAACCACAGAGGCACTATGTGTGTCCCGACAAACAAGAAAAGAGACAATCTTTTATAACTTTTAATTCATAACTTAACTAACTAGACCAATCCATACATCATATCACACTAAACTCAGTCCAAGTTCCAACAGTTAAAGACAGGAAAGTATGCATCATTTATATCCACAAAACTCTCGACATATATGATGTATCCCAATTCAATAAGCAATCAATTATTCTAATTCAAGTGATAATACACACCGAAGGTAAGCAGTTCAGTTTATCACAACATTTCACAAATCTTAGCTAAGCCATCTTCTCAATTAACAATTCTACATAAACACAAGTATTGAGTTTATTAAAGCATTCCCGAGCTATCATTGTCGGTCCACGGTTGGTGAAGATTCCCCGACCGCCCCCGTCCTTGACCCACATCCCATTTTCCCTTCCCAATGTCAACTTCCATCTTGCCCCAATTGACCTCCTCTAATGTACTTCTTTTTCCCCACACACGTATATATGCTCCTCAAGTAGCTCCCGCATCGTTACTTGATGTGTCAACATTTCCTAGGGCCAAGGGGGTCGGGTTCTCTTTACCTGTCATATCTATAACAATCACCACAACTCACGAAAGCTTAGTTTAAATCGTTAGTAACTACATACTAACTACAACTAGCTTCATTCACCGTTGCTCTAATCCCGCTCGTACGGAATGCTTGACCAAACTTGAGCCACGATTTGGGAATGGAACACCGACCCCGTGTATCCATCGCCAAACCTGGCTCTGATACCAAATTGTAACACCGCAAAATTTAGGAAGCGTTTTTTTTTTTTTTTTAAATGCCCGAAGGAGATTAGGTTATCCTCTAGGTTAGTTTAGCGGAAGCACAAAGATAATAATAAGTTTAGGTTTAGGTTTACAAACCAAATGTCCCAAAATAAACTTCAAAACATTAATTATTTAAACGGTGTCACTTAAACGACATGGCTCCTTTTTAAAACATATCAACTGAGCTTGGTCAATCATCCCGTCCAAAGCACCGATCACCTGAAAAGATTCAACGAGGGAGGGATTACCACGAAGCTAAGTGAATGAATATAATCAACAATTTCTGTAAAGCCCAACAAGCTAGCATAGACATCCCTACGGTCTAAAGGCCACGTAACTACGAATCACCGTCCACTAAAACACGGAAGTTCTAAAACATCTCCGATTGGGGACAACACTGTTTGTTCGAGAAGATCGGGGTCCTGCCGGAGCCTTAAACCATGGTCGGCCAAACCACGGTAACCGATAGCGTTTCGTGCCCAACACCCGGGCCACAACCTCCCTTAACCATGCAACAAATACAGGTAAGGTCGGATACCCTTTAGTCGACACCCGATGCCCAGCGCAGTGACTTCTCAAACCTCGGATTAACACACACCGAGCCTCGGCTAACCAACACACCGAGTTGTTGCTTGCAATCAAGCCAAGTCTCTTCACTTTGTGCACATAACCTATTTGACTCATCTCTAGCAAATAGGTACTAAGCTAACAAGCTAGATACAACGAAACTGCATCAAAAGCAATGCAACTGAGTTCCCATCGCGAACTCGAGTTCGCGTCGCTAACTCATGTTCGCGCTCGGGAACTCAGTCGCGAAGTGTTCACGGCCAACACCAAAATTCTCTGTCTCGAGTTCGCGTTTCGCGAACTCTAGTTCGCGTCGCGAACTACCTGAAGCTGGTACATTTCCTGCATTTTCAACAAGCATGCATATACCAAACTAATTGTAACTAAACAAAAGTTGGAGGTTAAATCCACTCACCGAAACCTTCCACTTGCCGAGCTCAGAGGTCTAATGTTTCTGAGTCCCGATCCCGATTCCTGTACACCAAAGGAATACCGAATTAGTGTATAATTCCACCAAATCATAAACAATGTTAACTACACATTTAACACTAACCCTTGCACTAACTAGATAACCAAACATTTAAACCATCATACGAACATGTCATGACCATTTACACTTACACAACAAGTCAACTAGTCATTTTGCAAGTATTACACCCAAACGGGTCAAACCGGATTATTAAACAATAATACTTCCTACAACTATAATCATATCATCAACTTGCCATTCACCAAATGTTACCAATAACATTACTAATCACATAATTCTAACAAAATACTTACACTTTCACAATCCAAGTTATTTTACTACCCATTGGCCCAAACGGGTCAAAATCACATAATTGTCAACATGCCCAATTGTTACCTCCTTAATCCTACAATGAACTTTACCATGACATTAAACCACATTTGGCAATTCATAATCATATATCAATTCATCAAGTTCAAGTTACCAACAATCCATGCATTTTACTTCCAATTTACTAGTTAACCATTTCTAACTAAGAACATCCAAACACAACTACAAATGCTAAAATCTACCATTTAGCAAAACATAACTAATTAATCAATCTAACAAGTTCATAACTATCACAACTCAACTATTTTACTTCAAAATCATAAGTTATAACTTTTGACCCAAATCATCCAAACACTAGCTATCAAATCTCACCAAAACTTGACATAATCCATAACTAACATATTTGACATATTATCACTTCCTACATATTAATTTAACCCACATTAACATTAAAACCCAAATTAAGTCAAGTTGGAAGCATAAACCAAAGCCACACAATTGATACACACACACACACACACACGAACACACACACACTCACCCATGTGTACATTATGCTAAAAAGGGTTGTACCTTGTGCTAAAATACTTGTACCCATACAACAAAACATGTCAAACCTTGCATAAACACTTAACATACCATTTAACACCATAATCACCAACCAAATCTCAAGAACACATAAACCCTAATTTATCAACTATCATGGAATCGAAAATAAACACATATAGGTTGAAGCTTACCTCAAGAGCTTTCCAAAAACGTGTTCGGATTAAAGATTTGCCAAGAAACGAGCTTTGGATCTTCCAAAAACACCAAGAACTTGAAGAAGGTGGTGTAGGTTTAGAGAGAGAGAGAAAGAGACGGTAGAGAGAGAGAGTGGGATGGAGAAATGACAAAAGATGGGGCCTTCCCCATCACATAAACCGTCCAAATGGGGAGGGGTGGGACCCACTTGGCTTTTTTTCCATTTTTAACAAATACAATACAAAAGTCCCTTTCGTAGTTAATTTATTTAAAATACCAAACGGGCTCCAATTTTAAAAACGAAAGCATTTCTGAAGACGATATTAAAAGGGGAATCCAAAAATATAAAAATCGCATTTTCATTTAACCATTTCAGAAAACAGATATTTTAATCCCTTGATTAAAATATCACAAAAGGACAAAAGGTCAAACAATTCATTTAACACTTAATCGATTTATTCCACATATGGTCAAATAGATATTTTTCAAATATCAAAATATACCTAAAACATCTAGGCCAGTTTTAGGATGTTACATATTGCGTTCCAAATTTTTGCCCGTAAATCACAAGCAAGATGCGTATATAGACTACCATAATATCAAACAAAACCAACTTACGGTAGAAGAATTCATCGTTGAGTTTGAGCGTCTACGGATGCGATGCGGTATAGAGGAAGATGATGAGCAGATTATAGCACGATTTTTGGGCGCAATACGACCGGAGATATCCGATGTCGTAATGCTACAACAATATTGGTCTTTTGTTGATGTGTGCAGGTTATCACAACGGGTCGAGAAGCAATTGACAAACAAACAGCGAGCCGCACCCCCTCGTTTCACGAACCGAGCACCACCGATATCGAACACACCAACTCGGGCAGACCCAAACAAAGCCGAACCAAGTACACCAAACACGTCCACCGGACCGCGTTCCAACCCGCTTCGGTGCTTCAGATGTCAAGGTCTCGGCCATTTAAAGCGGGATTGTCCAAATAAACAAGTGGTAGCCTTTACTGATGAACCACCACCAACTTATGACACTGAGGACGACGACGAAGACGAACCCACGGAAACCCTCTATCCCGATCGGGGCGAGGCACTCGTAATTCAACGTATCCTAAACACCAACGTCCATACTCCATCAGAAGATACGACATGGCTACGTAACAATATATTCCGCACCAAATGTACTTCAAAAGGAAAGATTTGCAATGTCGTCATCGATGGCGGTAGTTGTGAAAACATCGTCGCCACCGCCATGGTCGAGAAACTCAACTTACCACTTCAACCACATCCGGAACCATACCAACTAACGTGGTTAAAAAAAGGCAACCTCATCAAGGTTACACATCGGTGTCTGGTACAATTTTCCATCGGTAATAAATACACAGATGAACTGTGGTGTGAGGTACTTCCAATGGACGCATGCCATCTCCTATTGGGCCGTCCTTGGCAATACGACCGCCGTGCCAAACACGACGGTTTCCGGAACACGTACTCCTTTAAAAAAGATGGTATTAATATCACCCTTGCTCCACACGACCCACGAGATGAAGGTGTCGAGTCAATGCTAATATCGGGCCCACTTTTCACCAATATCACCAAACCGTCCCCTATGAATCCCGGAAACATCATTTTTGGACTTTTAATCGCCGAAGAAAACCCGATTATCCCAACCATTCCGCATGAAGTCCAACCGCTCCTATCCGAGTTTCGTGATATTTTTCCCGATGACATCCCTGCGGGCCTTCCCCTTGAGCGAGACATCCAACATTGCATCGATTTCCTTCCCGGTGCAAGCATCCCAAACAAACCCGCCTACCGCATGAATCCAAAAGAGTTCGCCGAGTTACATCGACAAGTCACCGAACGTTTGGAAAAAGGTCTTATCCGGGAAAGCATGAGCCCGTGCGCGGTCCCCGCACTACTTGTCCCAAAACCCGGAGGAAAATTTCGCATGTGCATTGACAGTCGAGCCGTGAACAAAATCACTATTAAATACCGGTTCCCCATCCCTCGATTTGATGATCTACTCGACCACTTACACGGGGCCTCCGTATTCTCAAAGATTGACTTACGTAGCGGATATCACCAAATCCGTATGCGTCCGGCGATGAATGGAAAACGGCTTTCAAAACACGAGATGGGTTGTACGAATGGATGGTTATGCCGTTCGGATTGTCAAATGCACCTAGTACGTTTATGCGGTTAATGAATCACGTGTTTAAACCGTTCATCGGAATTTGTGTTGTCGTTTATTTTGACGACATTTTAGTATTTAACAAAAATGTCACAAAACATCTACAACACCTCCGCGAAATCTTTACAGTTTTACGGGAACAAAAGTTATTTGCTAATAATAACAAGTGCCACTTCCTTGTTTCCGAAGTAATCTTCCTCGGGTACTTAATTTCAGGTCAAGGCATTCGCATGGATGAATCCAAAGTGTCTGCCATCACAACGTGGCCAACACCCACATCCCTCCACGACGTACGGAGCTTCCACGGACTTGCATCATTCTACCGACGATTTATCCGTAACTTTAGTACACTTGTCGCACCTATCACGGAAACACTAAAGAAAAGCAAGTTTACTTGGTCCCCGTCCGCACAACAATCGTTCGAAACGCTCAAAAAAGCCGTCACACAAGCACCGGTTCTGGCACTTCCCAACTTCGAGCACGTATTTCAAATTGAGTGTGACGCATCTGGCGTTGGTATTGGTGGCGTTTTAAGTCAGCTTAACAGACCCATAGCCTTCTTCGGTGAAAAGTTGAATGATACACGAAGACGATATAGCACTTACGATAAGGAATTTTATGCTATCGTTCGGAGCCTTGAATATTGGCGACATTATTTACTACCGGGGGAATTTATTCTATACTCCGACCACCAAGCCCTCAAATTCATACAAGGGCAAACGAAGCTTAATCCGCGACATGCCAAGTGGGTCGAAATGCTACAAGACTTTCATTTTGTCATCCGCCACAAAGCCGGCACCGCAAATTCTGTGGCCGACGCCCTGAGTCGCCGACATACCCTCGTCACGTCCACGGCGTTTCAAGTCCTCGGGTTCGATTCCTTTGCAAATCTATACCAAGACGATCCCGACTTTTGTGAGGTATGGACCAACAGTTCTTCTACTCCATATCGTGACTACGTTCAAAAAAATGGATTACTCTATAAAGGAACCCGCCTTTGTGTTCCCTTGTCTTCGTTTCGAGAGGCTATCATTCTCGAGTGCCATCAAAGAGCATTAGCCGGTCATTTCGGACGTGATAAGACTATTGCATTAGTCCAAGATCGATTTTTTTGGCCAAAATTAAATCGAGACGTATCAAAAATCGTCAAAAGGTGTCGCACTTGTCACATTGCCAAAACACATCACACAAACCAAGGCCTTTACACACCATTACCAACACCCGACCACCCGTGGGAAGATGTTAGCCTCGATTTTGTGATGGGTTTACCATTAACACAACGAAAAAAGGATTTAATTATGGTCGTTGTCGATCGGTTCTCAAAAATGGCTCATTTTGTCCCGTGCGTAAAAACGTATGATGCGTCTCAGATTGCTCGTTTATACTTATATCAAATTGTACGGTTACATGGTGTCCCCAAAACCATTACTTCCGACCGTGACGTTAAATTCGTTAGTCATTTTTGGCGAACGTTGTGGAAACAATTGGGTGCCAAGTTACAATTTAGTAGTTCTCATCATCCACAAACCGATGGACAAACCGAGGTCACCAATCGGAGTTTGGGAAATCTCCTACGAAGCCTTGTCGGGAATAATCCGAAAAAGTGGGATCTCGTTTTGCCACAAGCCGAATTTGCTTACAGTCGCTCGAATCATAGTTCGACCGGGCAGAGTCCATTTTTTGTTGTTTATGGTCGCAATCCGTTTACTCCCCTTGATTTAACACCATCGACCGAACAACAACATTTTAGCGCCGAGGGAGATGAACGTGCCACGTAAATTAAACGTTTGCATGAACAAGTGCGCCAACAAATTGTTGATCACAATCTACAGTATCAAACAGGAGCTAATAAGCATCCCCGAAAGGTTGTTTTCCAGGAAGGTGATTTAGTATGGGTTTATTTACGTCGCGAAAGGTTTCCACAAGGACGGTTTGGTAAACTACATCCTCGTGTTGATGGGCCATTTTGAGTGCTCCATCGTATCAATGATAATGCTTATAAAATCGACCTTCCCGGTCATTATAAGGTATCCGCTACTTTTAATGTTGCTGATTTGTCCCCGTACGAGCCTACTGATGATGATAATGACTCGAGGACGAGTCCTTTTTTAGAGAGGGAGGATGATACGGATCTAGAGCCCGTTGAAGACCCGCCCAATGAAGATCCGGTCCAAGCAAACCCGATGACCCGTGGCTAGAAAAGTCCCACCGGTTTTATTTTAAAACTATCCAACTATCTTTAGGATTTATCTTTTTAGGATTATCTCTTTTTAAATTTGTTTTAGCATTTATCCATTAGCTTGTCGTTTCCTTTTTGAATTAGGATTGGTCATAGTTCTCTTATTTAAAGTGTGTCATTGTAAGTTGGATAGTTAGAATTTAAAAAGTTAATAAACGTGTTTCTGTTGAAACCAAATTAGTTGTTTGTGTTTGCTCGGTTGGCCGAGAAATGTATCACTCGATCGTTGAATCCGTATCAAGTTCAACGATCGAGTGATACGTTTCTCGGCCAACCGAGCAAACACAAACAATTAATTTGGTTTCAACAGAAACACGTTTATTAACTTTTTAAATTCTAACTATCCAACTTACAATGACACACTTTAAATAAGAAAACTATGACCAATCCTAATTCAAAAAGGAAACGACAAGCTAATGGATAAATGCTAAAACAAATTTAAAAAGAGATAATCCTAAAAAGATAAATCCTAAAGATAGTTGGATAGTTTTAAAATAAAACCGGTGGGACTTTTCTAGCCACGGGTCATCGGGTTTGCTTGGACCGGATCTTCATTGGGCGGGACTTCAACGGGCTCTAGATCCGTATCATGCTCTGTCATCAATTGAGGTAAAACCGAAGTCAGTCGCTTTTGCAATTCATGTACCACTGGGAGTGGTCTAATTTGACATCATGGATCCTGACCATTTTGTCTTCATGGTCACAAGTCAAACATAAATGGTGGCCCAAATCTACCCCCAGCCCTTTTATTTTTTTCTCATCTGCCCATACCCACTTCTTCCTAATTTTTATTTCATTTTTAACCACTTGTGTTTTTTTCACAAATTACTCAATATATAATTGGTACAATAATTATAACCAATAAGAACATATATTTAAAACTTTTGAACTCAATATACCTGATAATTAAACATCTAATTAATACTCATTTTATTTAATTAATTCGGACTCATTTTAAAATATGATAAATAATACTCATTTTATTTAATTGCAGTCACAATAATTTTTTAACGTAACATTTTCATATCATAATGAATCTGGATCACTACATTTTTTGATTATGAAACTCCTGGGTTTGTAATATTTATAAATCATAGACTATTTTCAATTTTACATGTATACTCATTATGTAACCATATATGATTTTACCCACCCCACGATTACCCACTTCATTATACCCTCCCTCCCTCCCTCCATTTCACCCCCAAACCCACCACTTTCACAGTTTCACACAACCTCACACCTATAAATACTTAACTCCATAAACCCTCAAATCTCCATCTTCAACCCCATAATCCTCTAAAACGCATAATTCATGGCAATGGCAATAACTTCCTCCATCTTCGCCACTCTCCTCCTCTTCTCAGTCGTCCAATTATCCGGCGCCACGGGTATCATCGGAGTGAATTACGGCAGAATTGCCGATAACCTCCCGGATCCAACTAAAGTTGTTCAACTACTCAAATCAAATGCAATTGACCGTATCAAAATCTACGATACCGATTCGGCCGTCCTCAAAGCTCTTTCCGGTACCAAAATCGCCATCACTGTCTGCCTCCCCAACGAACAACTCAAATCCGCTGCAGCAAACCAAGCTTTCACTGACGATTGGGTGCAATCGAATATAGTTCCGTACCATCCGTCAACTATAATCGAAGCAATCGCTGTAGGTAATGAAGTATTCGTTGATCCAAATAACAGAACCGATTTTCTCGTTCCCGCCATGAAAAACGTTTATGCTTCGTTGATGAAAAACAAAATTAGCATCAATGTTTCTTCTCCGATTGCTCTTAGTGCTTTAGCTACTTCTTATCCTTCGTCTTCCGGTTCGTTCAAACCTGATCTGGTTGAGCCGGTGATTAAGCCAATGCTTAGCTTCCTTAAAAAAACCGGATCATACCTTATGGTGAACGTTTATCCGTTTTTCGCTTATGGATCTAACACAGACACTATTTCGTTAGATTACGCTCTGCTGCGTGATAACAATGGCGTGAAGGACACAAAAACTGGCATCACTTACAAATCGCTTTTTGAAGCACAGCTAGATGCTGTTTATGCTGCCATGGATGCATTGCAATTTAATGATGTTAAAGTGGTGGTTTCGGAAACTGGATGGCCGTCGAAGGGCGATTCTAATGAACATGGCGCCGGAGAAGATAATGCTGCTCAATATAACGGTAATTTAGTTCGGCGAGTACTCACTGGCGGTGGTTCTCCGTTGAGACCTAACGATCCGTTAGCGGTTTATCTGTTTGCATTATTTAACGAGAATCAAAAGACCGGTCCAACATCTGAACGGAATTACGGTTTGTTTTATCCTAATGAACAGAAGGTGTATAATATTCCGTTGAGTATGGGAGCTTTGGCCAACTTGCCGTCGGCGGTTGGCAACGGTAGCAAGGCGGAGGTGGCGGAAGCTCCATCTCCGAGCGGCGGAGATGTGACGGGAAGTAGTGTAGGGCAGACGTGGTGTGTGGCGAATGGGGAGGTTGGGCATGAGAAGTTACAGAATGCGTTAGATTATGCGTGTGGGGAAGGTGGTGCTGATTGCCGTCCGATTCAGTCTGGTGACACGTGTTATAATCCTAATACACTTGAGGCACACGCTTCATATGCGTTCAATAGCTTCTATCAGAAGCAAGCACGTGTGAGTGGATCGTGTGATTTTGGTGGTGCGGCTTACGTAGTCACTCAACGTCCGAGTACGTATCCTAACTTCTCTCTTATTTTCCGTTTCTAATACTATTTTCCGTATCTTTAATCGTAATTATAATTTCAATATAATGATTAATTTATCAAAAAATGTTAATTTACATTTGACAGGATATGGCAGTTGCAAATTTCCTACTGGTTACTAGAAAGAAGACGAGAGTAACGAGTTTGGTGTGGTTGTTTAACTCGATGCTTAGGAGCCATTTATTATTATATTTTATCATATTATTTATTCTATTATAAGTTTTCTTTTTTTAAATCTAGTTAGGTTTGATTACCTACATTTGTTATGACTTTAATGTTTCTTGTAATTTAGTTCATATATCCTTTCCTATAAGGATTTATAAGCTATCTTGTGTTTATAACATTCTATTATATTAGAATATGTATTCTATCCAGAAATGGTGTTTATAACATTCTATTATATTAGAATATGTATTCTATCCAGAAATGGTCGTGTTGTTCCATAATAGTATTAAGAAGCGTTACAATATTCAAATTTTTGTACAAAAATCAAACTTATTTATCACTGCTTTATCATAATTGTTTAACGGGCAAAAACCAAATTCACATTTTATAAACCAACGGACAACGGTTACACTAATTAGTAATTAGTGCAGTGTTTTCGTGACCGGGTCGGACCTGCCGGCCGGACCGAACTGGGTCAAACCGGGCCTTTAAACCGGGTAATGGGCCGGATTTTTTTTGGGTTTTTATTGAAAATTCCTGACTTGATTTGGTGTGTAACACTGGATTTATAGTGTAGTTGAAGGAAGCAACAAAGGTTCTTGGACCAATGTGGGATACTACTTTTAGTGGGAAATCATTTAGCTAATACTTTTTATTTTTATACTGAAGGGAATTTAGATAGAATACATGTTACGATGGATGTGGGAACTTTGCAAGTTATGTCTAAGTAAACATAAAATAAAGCAACCCAATGGAATAATTTCCAATGTGCAGTACTTTACAAACTCTTCCAGCCGGATATTTGTGTTAAAACTGCAAACATAGTGTATTTAACAGTGTTTAAAGCAATCATGTTTAACATCAACTTCTTAATGACTTCCTCCTAAAGAATCAGAATATAATGAATAAGTGGTGGTAATTTGTTAAAAACTAAAAATCGAAAGATATAATGAAAAGAAGCCTTACATGCAGCACATATCATACTACATAAGTATATATGATCAACTTCTTAATAGATAATATTCAGAATTTTGATTAGTTATAAAACTATTCATAATTAACCTATTATAAATAATGAATACATTGTATCCGGTTCAACCGGTCCGACCGGTTCGATCGTTTTTAAGGCATCGGCCGGTCAGATTCGAGATCCGGGTTATAAAACATTGAATTACTGTCAAAGAGTTTTACTTATCATTAAAATCTCTGGATCTAATTAAACTCAAACCATCTCTAGAAGAGACCCGAAACTCAAATGAACTTAAAATAAATTTTTTGAACGGCAATTAACTTAAAATTATTTTATGGGTTTTTCTAATGTGTGCCTCTAAGGCATACTTTAGGTGCAATCAATGAAGCATCAAATTTCCATTTTAATTGAAAATCATATTTATTGCATTATCTAAAATGGTAAAAATTAAGGATCATTAATATTATTTAAAATGTAAATGGAAATTTGATGTTTCATTGATTGCGCCTAATGTATGCCCCAGGGGTATACATTAGAAAAACTCATTTTATAATGAACAAAATAGATTGCAACATAAATTCTCACTATAGACTCATCACACAAAGTTATCAAACACCTAGATTAGAATGGTTAACGAGTTGAAGAACTCCATAAAGTTGACAAAACATACGAACACAATATCAATAAAAGCCCCTTTCGAGCATGACGAACATTAACCCTAAGGGTGTAGAACTCTCAAGGGTTTGATTAGTATATCCAAGTTTGACCAAATCAGTCATTCAATCTTCAGCAACATTTACTTGAGATCTTATGCTTCCTCCTTTCACGGATCAGCCCCTTTGTTCATTTCTTTGACAACTCGTACCACAAATATGCATTTCTTTCCGCCTTACAACTTACATTAGAAATTTAACTTCAATAAGCATATTTTTTATACATCTAAATATGTGTTCTAAGTTTAAATTTTGTATTTCAAACGTGAGAAACGTTCTAGTAGTCCATCTTTTGGTGAAGTTCTGAGGGATAAATATCAGTCATTGGATCAATCAATCTCCAAATCATCACCATCACCACCATCACATGTGATTTAATACATCAACACTACCACCAATTCATGTGTATTAAATCACATGTGACTGCACACCGCCGACCACCACCATCACCAACCAATGTGTATTAAATCTCATGTGATTCAACACTGCCGACCACCACCACCACCGACCTCTGCCGGCCACCGTCTCCACCACCGGCAACCCCTCACCACCGTCGGCTGCTTACAGTCACATGTGATTGCGTATCCAATCACATGTGATTGCATCGGCCGGAAGCGGCGGCGGGTGGCGCCGATCGGCGTCGACAGTGGCCGACGATGGTGGTGGTAGCCGGTGGTGGTGGTTGTGTATTCAAGCACATGTGATTTGATGACGGTGGTTGTTAAAAGATTTTTGATCCAATGACTAAGATTTGTCTCTTAGGGCCAAGGTTCTAGAAAGCGTAAGGCGTGGCGTGACGCCACTATCAAGCCTCAAGCCATGGCGGCGGGTCATGACGTTTTTCAAAGTGTGACTTAACGCGGCAATTTTTTTATATAATTTATATATATACGTATATTAAATTAAGTTTTTTTATAGATCCATTTGTTTATATAACAGTTCATATATAAAGTTCACAAAAAGTGATATATTCAAATTTATAACTATATATGTTATCATTTTTTTTAGAAAAAATTATTTTTTTCAGTCGTCTTACAAAAAATTTAATTTTCCCAGTCGTTTATAATAATGTTGATCAGCAACTTCACTTGGTGGTTGATGAGTGCACACTTTAATTAAAATGTGTTCCTTATAATCGTGAGAACATGGTTTGTCAGGGCAGAACAAAATTGAAAATTGAAAGATATGTGTCGTGGCTATACATTTTTACAATGTTTTAAAACCCGGATTTTAAATCGGACCGGCTAATGTCTAAAAAATGGTCGAACCGATCGGACCGGTTGAACCGGATTACTTAAAAAGGCCTAAAAATACAAAACAATCATTATTACAAATCTAAAACAATTCCAAAAATTATTTCCCAATAATATTAAACAACTTTAAGTTTCATATGTAACAAAAATTATAGTAAACGCGTAATAATGAAGTTTTAAACATCAAATTTTAGTTCATTATTACATGTTTACTACTCACTCCGTCCCACAAAAAAGTTCCCATTTCCCTTTGGCACAAGATTTTAGGTGATAGTTAGTGGTGGGGTCATTGGTATTATTTTGATTAAAATATAAGGTTGGTTTGGAGAGAGAAAGATAATTAGTGGATATTATTGATGAGGTTCTTAATAATAATAGTATTTTATTGTGTGGAGCCCACCACATGTGAGAAATGAGAACTTTTTTGTGGGACAAAAGCTCTAGGAGAAATGGGAACTTTTTTGTGGGACGGAGAGAGTATAATTTTTGTTACATATGGAACTTAAAGTTGTTTAATATTATTGGGAAATAATTTTTGGAATTGTTTTAGATTTGTAACAATGATTGTTTTGTATTTTTTAGGCCTTTTTAAGTAATCCGGTTCAACCGGTCCGACCAGTTTGACCATTTTTTAGACATTAGTCGGTTCGATTCAAAATCCGGGTTTTAAAACATTGCTATTTCCCATCACAATTAATTTCAAGAGAAATGAAAACTGCTGAAAATCAAGAATTGGGGAAAGGGGGCAGAACCTACCGATTAGGGTTCAATGTTCATAGCACGGGAAACCGAACGTAAACCCTAACCCCACACGAACACAAATTACATCTCGATTCATCTTCCACAGAAGAAAAACTACAACAATCTAAGTGAATATGGATAGATTTCTGTTTTAATCAACTATTTCTTGTTAATCATCATCCGTCGTGAATCCTGTTGTTTATTTTCTTCTTTAAGAAGAATTCAATCCGTTATGCGGGGTGGCAGAGCAGCAGCAGCTCCGGTGACTATCGGGTCGGGATCTGCAACGGAAATTAGGTTTAGAGGCGTGAGAAAGAGACCATGGGGTAGATTCGTTGCAGAAATTAGAGATCCATTGAAGAATGCTAGGGTTTGGCTCGGTACCTTTGATTCAGCGGAAGATGCTGCCCGTGCTTACGACGCCGCTGCTCGTAGTCTCCGTGGAGCTAAAGCCAAGACGAACTTTCCGTCAACCATTCCGTCTACGGGTCATCAAAACCATAACGGTAGTCATCCGTTTTCCGATCAACATACGGAGCACCAAATTCCTGTACCACAGAGACCGGCATGTAGCAGTTTGAGTAGCACTGTTGAGTCATTCAGTGGCCCAAGGCCGCCGATGACGACGGCGGATGTTGTATTGCGGACACTTCCGGCGGTGATAGATAACTGTTGTGATTACTGTGATTCTTCATCGTCTGTGGTAGTTGACGAAGAAGGAGACACCGGCGATATCACTTCTTCTTTCCAGAAGACGTTACTTCCGTTTGATTTAAACATGCCGGCTCCGGCGTCGGTGGATGAGCTCACTCTTGCTTCTCCTGTAGACGATTATCATTGCTGCACAGAGCTTTGTCTCTGACGACTATATTTGATATCACATTTTTTTACAAATTTTTCTGCACAAAAAAAAAAAAAAAAAAAAAAAATCTGCTTACAAATTGACAAGATTAAGAGAATGAAATACTAAGATTATACTTGATGAGAGTGTTGATGTCAAATGTTATTGTTGTCAATTTTATGATTCTGAACCATGTAAGAGATGCTTACATTCTGTTTATCTTTTTGGACACCTTGATCCAAAATTGTAACATTGAGCTTTATTTGTGTGTCAATTAATGTTAGCTGGTACCGATCGGATTTGAATCAACAATCACTAACAGTAGAATAAAGGTTTGTTGTTTGATGGTGTACACCAAACCTTTTGCCCTCGTCTAGAAAGCTAAGACCGTTCGGTATGGGTCACCACCCGTTGCCGTGGTGGTGACATGGCTAGGCGGTAACGGCGTGGGCGAGCGGGGAACACCGCCCCCCTTAACGGCGTGTTCAACGGTGGTGGCTTCTCGGGGGCACGGTAACGAGGGGCAACGGGGTGGAGATGCTCTTTTTCGACCGTTGGGAGGAGCGGAAGCTTGTAACGGTCATATGACCGTTTGATTTAAAAAAAAAAAAAATTATTTATTTATTTTTCCCCTATATATACACACAATATACAATATTTTTTACACAACTACAACCACACAATCTCTACAATCTCTACAATCTCTACAAACTCAATACCAAATGGCTTCCAACCAAAGCTCACCCGAATCATCCCCGGTAAACCCTAACACCAACGACCAAAGTAACCTTGGATTTGCCCACTTCGACCAATACGTTAATTTGCTCAACACAGGAACACCCATTCAACCAAATCCCCACTACCAACAACATCAATTCCAACACCCACATTTCCAAAACCAACCATTCCAAAACCTACCATTCCAACAACCACCATTCCAACCAACTCAATTTCAAAACCCTCCATTCCAAAACCCACCATTCCAACCAACTCAATTTCAACAAAGTCAATATCAAAGTGCACAATTCCAAAGTACACAATTCCAACAAACAGAGGCTGGCGGTAACGGTAGCGGTAGCAAGGCAAAAAAGAAAGGAAAGGGGAAAGCCAAGGAGAAAGTAGTTGTTGATACTGACGGTCCAATGCCTTGGACGACTGAAGAAGAAGTTGCTTTGTGTAAAGCTTGGTGCACCGTCTCAAAAGACCCAAGGGATGGGAATAGCAAGAAAACGAAAGGGCTATGGGAGGCTGCCTCCAAAGTTTTTCACGATCTCATGAAGAGCCCGGTGTACAGAAACCACGACCAACTGTCTGGGAAGTGGCGTCAACTAGTCACCATTTTAACAAAGTTTAACGGTATCTACAACAAGCTTATGTCAGAAAAACGGAGCGGGATGAGTGATTTTGATGTTATGGACGCGGCAAGGCTAGAATACAGATCAGTGGTTGGTGGCCGTCATGGTTTTGAGTCAGAAAAGCAGTGGTTGGTTGTAAAAGACGACCCAAAATGGTTAGCTTCAGTTACTGTACAGGAGCAACAAAAAAAACAACAAAGACAACAACAACAACAATCAAAGCGGTCTCGTAGTTCCCACTCGGTGGATGTTTCTGATGGTCATACAAATACTTCGCGTATCGACCTTAATGCTGGTGATGACGACATACCCGATGACATATTCGATGAAGTCGAAGAAACCCCCACTCCAACCCGACCGGTAGGAAGAGATAAGACCAAACGAGCACAACGCCATGCGGCGCAACAGGCATCGTCGAACAATACGATGGATGAAGTGGCTAGGATGTTGGCCGAACATGGTGTGACGTCAAAAGAGAAGGTCCAGTTGAGGAAGGAGAAACGGCTGGCCGACAAGACCGCTACCGAGGGAACAATAATGCTCAATACCATCTCCATTTTGAAGCACAAAGAGGACGATTTGGAGGGGGAGGATCTCGATATTTTGAGGGAAGCGAAGGCGAAGGCGAGGGCCGCTTTCCGCAATTTAGGCCGCTAGTTTTTTTTTTCAAGTATTGTATTTTTTAATTTCTAGTATTGTAATGTTTAAATTTTTAATTTTAATGAAATTTTTATTTTATGTTTAAAATTAAATATAAAAGAAATGATGATATAGAAAAAAAATGGTGTGGTGTGGTGGGTATTTCCTGAAAAAAGTGGTGTGGTGTGGTGGGGTTGCTGAGGTGGCAGATGATGTGGCAGAAAAGTTGGTGTTATGGTGAGGCCCATACCTAATAGCCTAATGTTTCCACGAAGGCATCACCTGAAAAGGTTATTCTTGCTTGTCATTCTCAACAAACGCTAATTTACTCCAATCACCATTGGATACTATGCTTGTGTAATTCTTTGCACAATCATTGGTCATGCAAATTCTACATTATCCATATTATTGATCAGTTCAGCTTAGAGCATCTCGCCATCTCCAATGGGAGGTTGAATTGGAAGGTTGAAGAAGAGGTTGATACTATTTGAATAACCTCTAAAATGATTTTTTTTATCATTAGAATGAATGACTTTTTTAAGAGGTTACTCCAACCACTTGATCTTTCCCAACCACTTGAACAACTTTCAATGTTTGATTATTTTAATCCTTATATTTAACAATTTTACATTTTAAACCCATGTATATATTTATATGTGAATAATTTATTGTTTCTATAACTATAAATTGTAATTTATCATATTTTAATATTTTTTAAAATCAAGCATTATAATATTTTTGTAAGAGAAATTTTATAATAATGTTAAGTTTTGTAATGCTATAAAAATTTTTAATTACATAAGTGAGGGGCATTTATAAAACATTTGATATAGATAAAGGTAAATTAGTAATATTAGTGAAAAAATCTTTGGAAAGGTTAACCATTGGAAAGGTTTTCAACTAATAGGTTATTAGATGATGTGACAAAAGTAATAAGTCATTATAGAGGTTAACCATTGTGGATGCTCTTAGATCTTAAATTTAGTTCGATTACATAGAGGAACAGTTGTGCACCGAATCACCAGTCACCAGGGGCGTCTCTACGATTTTGAAGGCCCTGTACGAATTGACAAAAATAGGCCCCCTAATTACAAGATTTATATAAAAAATTTGGGATTTTTAATTTTTTTTTATTAAATTAATAAGTTAGACTTAAATTTCTAAAATTGTATATATAAAAAATTAGACCCCTATAAAAAAATGGGTCTTGTGCGGTTGTACATTCTCAAAGACACCCCTGCGAGTCACCAACATATTTGTTTCGATGCCCAGTTTCGAGGGTCTTAACAAATGGAAAAATAAGTGTTGAAGTGTCAACTTGTCCAGTTAAACCCTATAACTTGCACTTGGAAAGTTAATTGTAACCGCATCAGTTAGGGTGTATTATGGATTTGAGGCCCACTAAATATGCCTCTAGAAGTATATTGATAGAACATATTGACACACTAGATGAACATGGATCATAAAGGAATTGACATTGACATTTTATTATGCCCTATATGTAGTGATTATGTAGAGGATGTTTATCATCTTTTTTTCTCTTGCGGGATGGTAGAAGAACTTTGGGCTTTATTGGCTGGTGTGAATTAGATATTCCGGTTGTTTACAATACTATAGTCTAGCTTTCATGGTTACATATATGCTGGGTAACGAAAAACGGGTTTTCATCTACGAAGATGTTGTCTACCCTACATTTATTATTTTGTAATTATTTCTTTTTCTAGCTTTTACTAGTTTATGTAATATCATCATTAAAAAGAAAAATTAAGTCGCGATAGTGTTATCACCTTTTAAAATGATGTTTATCTTCGAAGGTGAGGAATCAATTCTTGTATTTAAACTAGCATAATGTTACCCGCGCGATGCTGCGATTATTTTCATACGGCGTCCAAAAGATTGTTTAAATCAATAAACGTTTCGATTGTATAACGTTTAGCTATATCATGTGTTATCTACCTAAAGGTATACAATTAGTCAGGAGATTCTTTACGCATTTAACTACCTCTCAATAATATTAATAATAAAAGTACAAACGATTGTATGAAAATTAAGGCCTCGTTGAAACCAACTTTATATATAAATAACTAATAATAATATTAATAATAAAAACGAAAGTATTATTAACATTTGTCTTATGCAAAAAAAATACATATAATAATAATTGTTCAAGAAAAACCGGCATTTTTGTTATATAAGAATTTTTTAGTTATATAGAAATATGGAAAAATTGTGGGTAAACGATAATTTTTTGAAGAAATGTAGATGTCAAATATTAAAGTTCATGATAGTAATTTGTTATTTAAGAAAAGTTTAAGCTCAGGTGAGTAATTATAATAGATTAATAGATGTTGAATATTAAAGTTTAGGGTAATAATTGCTATTTAAGAAAAGTTAAGGTTCAAGGGACTAAAGTGTAATATCATGAAATTTGATTAAAAAAAAGAAAAGGACAGTGCAAGATTCGAACACAGTGGAACAGGTCAACAATAAATGGCTTAGCCACTCCGGCAGATTGCTATTTAAGCTTTTCTTCACCTACAAGCAATATATAGTTCAACGAAAATGATGTGCTGTCACAAACTGATTCGTCCAGTAACTATTCACCCGATGGTAAATGTTAGGTATATAATATACAAATATTAAATTAGGATCCATAGATAGCTCAACTATTTTATTATCATACAAATATAAAAAGGAAATAATATTGGGAGGTGTCGATCTGCCTTAATAAAAAAATCGATAAGAACCTGATTATGTGAACAGCTGGTTATATAACATGGCATGCGTATCATAGATTTACAGCCGTTGGCCGTGATTGATGCTGTTTTCGTACACGTTGCGTTTTATGTATGGTTGATGAAGTGTGACGTGTGACCATGGACTCTCCATCCCATAATTATCATTGAAAATAATACTCTTTTTAAGAAACAATAAAACTTTAAACAACTACAGAAAGTGTATCGAAATCATATTACAAAAGTTTTTATAATGTATGCTTTAAAATTATACATTAAGTTGCATTTAATGAATATAAAGTTTCCACTAAAACTGAATATCATATTTAATACTAGCTTATAACCCGTGATGAATCACGGATAACTTATATAAAATCTCATAATACTTTTATAATTTTAATAATCTTTGTACCAACTTGTTACGAAATATATCCAAATGTAAGGGATGATATTCTTCTAATAATTAGTTTACCATCTATTTGATACATGACTACACACATGCAAACATTACGATAAAACCCCTCAAAACTTCAAAATATTTGGTTTAAGGTCATCTACACAACAATGTTGACCAAAATGTTTTTGCTTTTAGGAATTTGAACGTCTTCACTGTTAGAAAGGCTGGCCGACAAAGATTTTTGAAAATTTGCTATCAACATTTTAATTTTTGGTTTACAATTCATACCAAAACATAATTACTTTAAACCCAAGGAAGCATTTCTCTCAAAGAACTTGAAAATGAATCAATACAAAGAGCAATTGTGTTGTTATATTAGTTAAAATCAAATATCGATCAAGGCAATAAAAGTTGGTCAACAAAGGTTTTTTTAAAATAGTCATGCCGTTTAGCAATCCCTCACTCTTCATCGGAATAATCAAAGTTTATTGAGCGAGACTGTAAATCAATTTATTTGACCTTACATGTAACTTCCACGTTTCTTTTGCATCTTGTGATATCAAAAATCCCTATGTTAAAAAATAAAATAAATCTCCAAATCTATAAAAAAAAAAAAAATTTAAGCCAAATACACTTTAATAATACCAAAACATAATTACTTTAAACCTAGGGAAGTATTTCTCTCAAAGAACTTGAAAATTAATAAATACAAAGCGCATGTTGTTATATTAGTTAAAGTCAAATATCGATCAAGGCAATAACAGTTGGTCAACAAAGGTTTTTTAAAATAGTCTACCGTTTAGCAATCCCTCACTCTTCATCAGAATAATCACACTTTATTGAGCGAGACTGTAAATCAATTTATTTGACCTTACATGTAACTTCCACGTTTCTTTTTCATCTTTTGATGTCAAAAACCCTTATGTTAAAAAAAAATTATGTTAAAAAATAAAATAAATCTCCAAATCTATTAAAAAAAATAAAAAAATTAAGCCAAATACACTTTAATAATAAAAAATTGAAATTAAAGACAAAAAGTAGAAAAACTTGATTCATAGCCGGATCAATCATCCTGGTTCACCATTAACCTGCCCGGTTGATTCGACATGGCATGCTTTTTGTTTCCCGGTTATAGGTTCTACATAAGCATTACAGTTGGTATATACAGCTGAAAGCCCGTCTTCATTCTACAGGCACCGAAGTTGAGCAAGAAACGCAGCACAAAGTTCCAAAAATAAAAATTGTGGTCCGGTCACCCTCTGCAGATCATGCTGATACTTTACTTCACAGGTTTAGTAAAGCTTCAATGTTCAATACAAAACGTAACATGGTGTTATTGACTTACTGTTAATTGATTGGAAAATTATGTTACCTGAACTTCAAACTTGAACATTTGATGAGGTGGTAGTGATACCAGTTGCAACATCTACTATGGCTGATTCATCATCATAAAAATGGGTACTTTGCATGCCATTATTGTCTGTGGTAACACGATGACTAGGGTCCCATATGCATTTCATGTTGTAATGCCCGATTTTCTTCCAACACACGTTCAGTTCTTGTAACGCTTTTACAACTTCTGTTATTATTCCAGGAGGATGTGCTCAAGACTGTTCAAAAGAATAAAAAAAACATTCAATGTCAAAATAAAATAAAATATTTTAATTAAAAAAAACAAATAAAGGTGACAAAACCTGAAGCCTAAGAACCTGGCTTCTAATATTTGTTCCTTGATAATCTATGAATCCAATAGGCCGTTGTGATACAACTGAAATGGTAGTACAACTGTACCCACAGTTGGGTTTGGAATTCAGCTCCAAGATAACTATTTGAGTTGCGAAACCTATTGTCAAGTAGCAAATAATAAGCAAAAGTACCCTGTAAAAATATAGCAAAAATTAGCAAGATTGTCATCAATTAAACTTACATAAAAAAATAGGGGTGATTATGTTTTAACCCTAAAAAGAGTTTGAGTGATAATTGATAAACCACTAAATAGAAAAGTTAAAAAGTTTATGTAATCATAGCTGAGACAATCGGCATCACAGGTGCTCACTAATTTTAAAGCCTCAGGTGTATGTTCAAAACACATTATCCTCACAATTACCTCTAATTCAAAAAAAGCATTAATATATAAGCCAAACCAAGTGAATCATGAAACAAATCATAGCACTAATATTACATTTTTTAAAAGAAGGGTGTGGGTACCTTTGGCAACTACAAATTTAGATAAATCCTCAATTTTTGTAGCATCCATCAATTCAGAAATGTCACTATATAAAAACTTCAAAAGATAAAAGCTAACCCCTTCAAAGTTAGGACCATTGTTAGTTTATCATAAAAGAGAAATGTAAACATATATGAGAAAGCTAATTTGTTTACCTTCAACTTTATAAATCAAGCATAAAACTTTATAACCACAACATGAAAACCGCAAAGAAGCATATTGGTCGTATAATTCATTTTTATAGCTTTTAGCGTTTTACAAATCCCCTCTTTTAGCCTAAAAACATGAAATTGAACCGAAAACACTTTCAAGAAATAAATCACATGCTTTTTGGTAAAATAGCAATAATGATGAGTAAGTACGACAGATGGTGAAAGAGATATTGGTGATGTTCAAGAAATAGTAATCGGCGTTAGATAGAAGATTGATTAGGGTTCATTTCCTGAATTTCCACCATATGTAGTAACATCAAATGGAACATCTAAGGGCATTATAAATTAATAAATAGAACTGAAGATATTGATCATATAAAGAAATTGATCATTTTAATGCATTTGACATGGCTTTAAATTGCACATATGGAATTGTAGTGGCATTTGACATGGCTTTAAATTGCACACATGAATTTTTGGTGGCATTTGACATGGCTTTGAAGTGCCAAGTGACATAATTAATGAAAAAACACTTTGGTTTATTATATATAAAGATATGAGTTTTTCTAATGTATGCCCCGGAGCATACATTAGATGCAATTAATGAATATCATATTTCCTTTTAAATAGAAAATCGTATTTATTACATTTTCTAAAATGGTAATGTTTAAAGTTTATTAATGTTTTTCAAAATATATTAGGAAAGCAGATACTTCATTAATTGTATCTAATGTATGCTCCGGGTGCATACGTTAGAAAAACTCTTAATATATAATCATATTAATCTAAAATGGTAAAAATTATAGTTAATTAATATTTAATACATTATTCAAGTTATTTTAGGAAATAAACATATTCATTATATGCAACATAATGTGTGTTATGAGTTGTACGTTAGTAAAACCTTACTAGAAAAGTCTTACTTATTAAATATCTTTATCTATTTCATAAATGTGTTAAAATAAGTTAAATACTCCCTCCGTCCCAGAAAAAACTTCTCATTTGCCTTTTGCACAAGTTTTTAGGTGATAGTATATGATGGAGTCATTGATAATACTTTTGATTAAAATATAAGGTTGGGTGGGAGAGAGAAAAATAATTAGTGGATATTAGTGGTGGAGTTTTTAATAATAATAGTTTTTTATTGTGTAGAGCCCATTAAATGTGAGAAATGAGAAGTTTTTTTTGGGACAAAAATTTAGAGGTAAATGAGAAGTTTTTTGTTGTGGGACGGATGGAGTACTAATTATAATTCAACAATATGATACAAAAAATGTTAGTGTGAAGACTTATAAATTGTACCTCATTTGCAATATTAGATTTCAAGCCGATCTTACGATCATGCCATCTATCCTACAATAGTACAATATTATAACTTGGACGTGAAAGTCAATATCTGAAGTTTAAACCTATTTCCAAGATTGAATCGCCTATAAATATTATAATTGGTGTAAATTCGATTCTTTTAGATCAAATCCGAATTGATTTCCAACCCTGTCAATCATTTTAGCTAGTTTATATTTACAATATACGAGCTTAGGTTAAACTCTAATCTAAATTAAACAATTTAGTTGGAATTCAAGTTCGTTTAACTAGTTAGACTTCATATCCAAGTCGGTTTTCGAATATGCATTGGAAATTTTCAAACACGAACGACCAAATATGAATCAAACGAAGAACCCAGTAAACAACCCTGTGTGAAGGACATCCAAGTATGTATATAGTTACGTTTATATGAAAATTTGGCTGTAAACATGTTAAATTATGAGATTTTTTTTTATAAGTCTTTGACAGTTTAAACATATTTTTTACCTTATACAACAAACAAAATTTATTTTATGTTCCTTATCCAGCATGTGTTGTTCTTTTTTTCCTTCTTCATATTTTGCATTGAATGAACCACATATTTGTTTTTATTAGTTTCACGACCTTCAAATTTATTATCAGTAGTAGTTAACATATTATTAAAGATTTATATTATAACCAGGGGTTTTCCTTTAAAACCTCACTTTGTCTAAAATAAAAACTTGAAGAAAGAGTGAAAGGGAAAGGGTGAAGACGTTGACGAAAGATGGTGATTTGTAATTATGAACTATTGGCAACACAAATGCGACATGGGATGATAAAATAAAAACCTAATCCATAAAAAAATAGGAAATATCACGGGAATCAAGCAACATATCACATGTTGTCACTTTTCCACCACTTTCTATCTTACATGTGCCAAAGAGGGTATTTATTTGCTCTGTGGTTGAGTTGTTGCAGTTTAACATATTTATTTTTTTCATTTGTGTATTTGAATTTTAAGCCTTTCTCTTAATTTAGGCATTTGACAAAAAGTATGCCTAAACAATTTGAACAAACCTATGTGCATAGTCCTAATGATATACTTTGGTCAAAGACATTAGGTAATATAATATTCAAAAAATATGCATATTGAAAAGACATAAATGTAATTGATGATAACACAAGTTAACTTATTTATACCATTTATTACGATAACTGAATTCAGTATCACGTTATAAAATAAATAAAAAACTAAGATCATTCCTTCATAAATTTAAATTTTAATGACCAAATTACAACAAATTTCTTTCCTTGTTTGTTTTTTGTAATTGGCCATATAAAGAACAAAAGAAATCTTTTTGGATGAATATTATTGTTCGAAGGTTAATTACAGATATCAAAATATTTCAGGGGGTTAATGGTAATTAAAAAACCTTCGAAGCGTGAATTGCTAATATTTAAACTCAAGGGTTATTTTACAAAATTCAACCCATTTTAAATTATAGTTACCAAGTAAATCAAACACAATCCTACACGGCTGTCCCCGGATTGTTCGTTGCCAGGATCCAAATGGCCATGGAAGACGTAAGGGCAACTCTGCTATCAAAACGCAGAGGATTCAATCGGAGTGCCTCACACGCTTACGATGAGCTCCATAGTTTCCGATCATATCTCCGGTGGATGTGTGTTGATCAGTCAAACGGTTGGACTGCATCTCTCTCGTGGATCGTGTTCATCATCTTCACCTTCGTCATTCCAATTTTGTCTCATTTCTATCTCGCCTGCAGCGATTGTGATAATCGTCATGCTAGACCTTTCGATGGCCTTGTTCAGTTGTCTCTGAGTAGTATCGCTACGCTTTCGTTCGTTTCGCTCTCGCAATTTGTGAGGATTTATGGACTTCGTAGGTTTTTGTTCTTTGATAAGCTTTGCGATGAAAGTGAAATCGTTCGTAAGGGGTATACTGCACAACTCAATGTATGTACTCTGTTTCTGTTCAATTTTTTATTGTTTGTGGATTTTATAAGGATTGATTAAATTTTGGATCTCTGGTTATGAGTTGAATACTTGAATTGGATGATATTCTGATTTAGTTTTAGTTAATGAGTGAATTAAGAGAAAATGAAAATGATTGTTTTTAAGAAATTGTTTTCCATTTTTATTTTTATGTTCATCGTTCACTTGCAATAGGATCATTATGCTGTGTAATTATGCTACTATACTTGTTCTCATGTTTTTTCTTTGTTGAATCTAGTAAGACTGATCATTTTAGATCTCTGATCATGACTTGATTGCACGAGCTGACTTGAATCACTGAATGACTGTAACTATTAGGAAAATGACTGCTGTTGAAAAATCTGTGGTCATTTTTTAAAATATTTTTGAATTTGTTCATCTTGTTTAAGGATCACTGTACTCTACAATTATATTAGTCTTCTTGATTTCATGTTTGTTTGTTGATACTGGTACGGTTGATTACATTTTAGATCTCTGGTTATGGGTTGATTTGAAAAAATTAATAAATATATGATTGGACTTGAATTACTGAATGAATTATACTGCAAAGAAAACGATTCAGTATTAAGTTAAATTTTGTTATGTTTTTACCATGTAAGTTCTAAATTGGTTTGAAACTCAAATAAATTAATATTTATCAAGTATTATTTGTATATATATGCAGAGATCACTAAAAATCCTCTCCATCTTCGTTATCCCATGTTTTGCTGCTGAAAGTGCATACAAAATCTGGTGGTACAGTTCAGGTGCAACAGCTATTCCCTTTTTGGGAAATATTGTAGTGAGTGATACAGTAGCATGCATTTTGGAACTCTTTTCATGGCTGTATAGAACAGTGGTCTTTTTTCTTGTTTGTGTCCTTTTTCGTCTCCTATGTTACCTCCAAATTCTCCGTCTACAAGATTTTGCAAAGGTTTTTCAAGTTGATTCTGATGTTGAGTCTGTATTGAGGGAACATCTGAGAATCAGAAGACACCTGAAGATTATAAGTCATCGTTACCGTGGGTTCATATTGTTGGCACTTATTATTGTTACAGTTAGTCAGCTTGCTGCACTTCTTAATACTACTCGAAGCACTGCTGACCTCAGCATTTTCAAATCTGGTGAACTTGCAGTAAGTGTCTGTAGTTATGGCCTATTTGTGGAGGTGACAAGCGGGCCTGACAGGCGGTTTGGTTAACGGGTCAATACGAGATCAGGTTGAAATGGGCTGGTTTGACATGCAAACACTTTTCTGTTCATTTAAAAAAATTGTTTACTTTTTCAAAAAGAATATTATTAGTGTAATAATCTAGATCGTTTAATTAAACAATTTAGGAGGTTAAAAATATACTTTATGAGAATTTTACCATGTTTGACCTATTTGACTTGTTCCTCTTTTTGCTACTACTTTTGCTTTGACCTGTTTGAGAATTTAAAACAAATTAGAAAAATGCCACTTTTACTTATTAGTTATTACAACAAATGGCAATTTCGACCAATTTACTTATGAATGTGTTGATTTAGGTTGTGTTTGACCTCAAACGGGTCAATTGGGTGAAATAAAAGAAGTGAGCAAAAATGACCTTTACTCATAAAATTTAATTTGGTGATGAAAATGTAAGATTTATATTTTGTCTTACGACATGTTTTTTGTTGTTGTTGTAGCTGGTTTCTGTAAGCCTTCTGGCAGGACTAATGATACTGCTAAGGAGTGCCACTAGGATCACCCACAAGGCACAAGGAGTGACATGTCTGGCTGCCAAGTGGCACGTGTGTGCAACAATTGATGTCTTTGAGTCACCTGAAGCTGCTGATACTGAAACCCCAACTGTGGTGGCTGTTGGTGGCAGCCAGGTGTTTCCTTGTGAAGCATCATCATCATCTGATTTTGATGATGTTGGTAGTGAAGAAGATGAATTGGATAACACTAAACTTATACCAGCTTATGCTTATAGCACAATTTCCTTCCAGAAAAGACAAGCCTTAGGTAACTAACTCCCTTAACATCATTTCAATAAGTGAAGTACTAACGATTATGTTTTTGTAGTGACGTATTTCGAGACCAATAGAGCTGGGATAACGTTATTTGGGTTCATGCTAGATAGATCTTCGATACGTACGATAGCGACTATAGAAATGTCACTAGTCTTATGGTTGCTTGGAAAAACCATTGGTATTTCTTAAGCCTAAACAAAACAAAACATAACAATGAAAGAAATCGCAAAACAGTTGGTAGCATCGAGCAATTAACGTTATTTTTTCTCAAAAACTGCATTAGACTGTAAATTTTGAAGGTTTGAAAAGAGGGAAGGAGTATGGGCTGTGATCATCTGTTGTTGCAAGTTTGTTGATTGCTGTAATGGTTCGTTTTTGTTTGTTATTTGTTCGCTCATTCTTTTTGCTTGTGCTTTTTATTCACCGTTTAAACGTGATTGTAAGCTCTACATATGTGCAGTTAGTAGTATTTGTGAGATATGTCTGATTGTTCAATTAATACTTGTGTTTGTTTATTAAGTTATCCCTCTCTTTTATCTTCTTTCTTTTCTTAAAATTTTGGCACATTTTTCTCTTCAAATCCCATAACGATTGTCGACCTAGTTACACGTTTTGGAGAAAATTGTGAGCCCGTTGAATTACAGACATAAGGACAAAAATGAAAAAAACTCTAGAGAGCTTCAAAATTGAATTATTTTCCTAGAAAATTGTATTTTTTTTATCTTTCTATCTATAAAATGATTTGATATGTAAAATATATTAATTCTCTTTCCTAATCTTACATCTGATCAGTATAGACCCTAAATAATACATCGTAAAAGAAACACAATTCTAGTCCATATCAAATCCACATAGAATGTTCAATGATGAGAAGACAAATTAGAAATAAAAACTAAAAGCGATGTGATAATATTTATCTCACATTTTTATTACCAATAATGTACCTTATTATTGGATGAAGCTTTAGCCTTCGTCTTACTCAAGCAGAGCTAATGCTTCCACGAAGCCATTAGCTACCCTAAGGGATTCGTCAACCTTCGTAGTTAATATAAACAAAGTCTAGTTTCGTCAATGGAGTCTAGACTACTTTATTATACTGCTGACATGATGATCTTACTTGTTATATACTTTGGCCCATTGGCACGTCACGCCAGGGGAGCTCATCGTGGGCTCCAAACTCGTCTTCATCTCATCAAGCGTTAAACTCGTCTTCTAGGGAAGAGTTTTGCCTTCTCGTTGGTGGGTGTGGGTGTGGGTGGGGGTGGGTGTTATTTTAATATTTTCTTAAATGAGGATGAGTTAGTGATTAGTTGTTGTTGGCACGATCTTGTCAGTAACTCGTTGGTAGGGAAGAGGGTGATGCGACGCTTGGGAGATACCTTATATAACTATATGGTTGCTTCTAAAGAATAGAAACTTTGGTGGTGTTAACCCCCACTACAACGTGATCATGAAATGATCCCACACTATTTCGTACCCCACCCTTCGTCCATGGCCATAATGGTGTTAGACCGGTGTCAATAGTGACGCAAGTGACACTTTCAATTTTAGCAAAATAAGTGTAATCTTAGCTCACACTCCAAATGACATTCAAATGATATACACATATCATCAATACTCATTCGTTTCAATTTTTTAAGTCTCGCCATTATAAAATATACACATAAAATACTAAATATCTTATTAAATTACTTTGATCCCACCAAACACCCGTTTCCCCTCTTCCTTGAAGCCCATAGTTAAACCGATAGCTAGGTCAGAGATGAGACATGCCATCAGCTTTCACTCGTCGGTTGTAGAGAATTCTCCACCGAAGAATCCCGTTGGGACTAATCTTATCACCTTATGAATTTGATGTTTATCTTCGAATGTGAGGAATCAATCCTTGTATTTAAACAAGTATTGTATTGCCCCGCGCTTCACTGCGGATATTTTACATATTTAATAATTACATACACATTTTTCATTAGTACATGTGAATATATACATGTTAACATGTATATCAAAGTTTTGAAAAAAGTAGACGAATTTATAGTTTCTTGTTTTATGTAACAACCAGTTGAAAAAAAAAACTTAATACGTATAAAATTTATATGTTTTTATACTCTATTATAACGAATCAAAGTTAACAATAAAAACAATCAATTTTTCAACCTTAATAAGATCTCAAATATTTGAATATTTTCTTTCATTCTATCTGGTCATGAGTTCAACTCCTGTCGTGGATAAAAAAATGAGTAGATTATATTTCGTAAAAAAAACTTTTACTCAGTCACCTAGGAAATCTAATTGCTCATCATCAAGATGTTTTCTTCAAAACTCTATTTGTTTAATTATAATTAAAGTTAATATTCAATTTGTTTTTGTTAATTGTCAGATTTTAAATCATTAAAGTATATAACTTTCACACGATATTTAGAATATGTAAATTTATGTTAAAGAAGTTAATCCAAAAATGTTATAGTGACAAAATTAAAATATATAGTACTACGTACTTTATATATGATCACAAGATAATTTGTAAAATGAAAACCCATATACAAATCTATTTAAACTTAGGGGTTAAAATAAAAAAAAAAGTTATGAAAGTTTAAGGTATATAATATAAGTGGAAATATACAATTTAAAAAAGGGAACTGATTCGTACAGAGCAACTTTTAATCATACAGAGCAAATTCATCCTAAATGACAATCATACCCTTTTCTTTCCTTTTATCCCTCTTCCTAATCAATCACGTTCCCTAACCAATGGGTTGTACAGTGAGAACAAAAATACAGTCCCAATACCCAGAATTCTATATGCATCCATCTAAATCCAGCAAAGCTGTAACACCGCAATCCTAGAGCCATTTTTTTGTTTTTTTTTTATTTTTAAAAGACTTAACGGAAGCGAATGAAAAAGACATAAGTCCAAATAATTACAAGCCATAAAAACTTTTACATAATAATTAAATATATATATATATATATATATATATATATATATATATATATATATATATATATATATATATATAACTTTCAAACGGTGTTACTAAAACGAGGCTCGACCCAGTTTACATAATCAGAGTACGGTCAGACTTCCAAACCCGACTCTAGTCATAGCCAAATCCACAACCTGAAAAGAGTCAACAAAGGAGAGATTAGCACAAAGCTAAGTGAATAGAAATAACTATCAATTTGCATAACCACAACAAATTTGAAAACAAAGAAAAATCAATCTGGAAACCCGTCCAAACTTCCACAAGCAATTGGACGTTATGAGAGTACCGGCGGTCTAGCGCGGAACCTACAACTGTTGTTGACCGAACAACAGTTTACCAATGGCAACTTTACTATTAGCACGGCAGTCCCTCCTGACGAAACACATTCGTAGGAGTCCGAGCACCCCATCCAATAGTAACGAAGTCTAGCCAAAACCCACTCATAGCTAATAGGGATGTGTTCGGTTCCGGAACCGGACCGAACCGGACCGGAACCGGTAAACCCGGTTACCGAAAAAAGGAAATTTCAAGGACCGAGAACCGGACCGGTTAAACCGGTTCCGGGTCGGTTCGGTCTTCAAGCGGGTTTAGAACCGGTAAATCCGGTTTTTGTGTTTGCCATCCGATTTTACATTTTCGGTGCATATTTTCATCTTAAAATATATAACTTAAATATTTTAGCGTACTTTTAATAAAAGTATGATGTTTGCAGGGGTTCACGTGATGTTTCAAGTAAAATATGTTTATATTAAAAGCCTATATACCTATTATTTCGACGTATATATATATATGAAAACTCGTAAGTCTATATACCTATTTAAATGCCGGTTCCAAACCCGAAAAAACCGGAACCGAACCGGGACCGGAACCGGTAAACCCGGTTTGTTAATTTTTATCAAATCTAAGAACCGGGAACCGGACCGGTTAAGCCGGTTCCGGTTCGGTTCGGTGCCGGTTCCGGTTCGGTCCCGGTTTGGTTCCGGTTTTCCGGTTTTTATACACACCCCTAATAGCTAACCTCTAGAAAATATGTGCACATACTATCATTAACAATCCCACAATTAATGGTACCACTGGAAAATCAATGAAAACCAAGAAAAATGAATTTTCCCAAAAATCAGTCGAGATAGCGCCGCTATCCAAGATAGCGTCGCTAAATTCCAGAAGATAGCGTCGCTATCTGAAGATAGCGTCGCTATCCTCCAAAAGTTAGCGTCCGCTATCTAATTCCAAACGCTATTTCGGACTTTTGTTTCAATTTTTCCAAAACGATAACAAGATAGCGTCGCTATCTTTCCCAGACAGACAAAATCCTGCAATTTCTCTTATGAACTCCACCATTTCAACCTTTTTGCACATTACACAAAGAAGAAAGTTAAATCCACTCACCTTAGCTTCCCTTGTGAAGAACTCAGTAGTCTTATATCACTGAGTTTCTTTTCCTTTTCCTGTAACACAACGAATACCGAATTAGTTACCCGAAATCACCAATTTTGCAACAAGTACAAACTATAAGTCAAACCATTATTTGTGTACAACCAATTGACAACTTAGCACTTGCATTTTAAAACATATTAATTGACAATGTATAGAATTCCATTAAGTCACTTCTAAGCAATTCATCATGCATTTTTATCCAAGTTGCACATAATCGGCCCAAACGGGTCGGGACACATAATCAAGTCAAACTTGCAATTTTCTAATACCACATTGACAAGTTATCAATTTATCACTGATTTAAGTTATTGACATACTACTTGCATCCATATACAAGCTTAACCTCTTTGACATATTTAAGTCAAAATGCCCATAAAGACGTCCAAACGGGTCAAGACCCAAAACTATCACAATTATACTTCCAATTAATCAAGTAACACATTTATGACATGAAATTGATAGTTTCAAGTTTACAAGTCATCCAAGACTAAAGTCAACTTCCAAGTTTGACCAAAGTCAACAATTCATGAATTTAACTAGCTATTCTAAAAAAAGGGTCAAAATCACAAACTACCATTTAAGACATGTTAATATACTATATCACAACTCTTATATGATCAATTTATTGAACTACAACAATGACCAACAATTTTCAAATTAAAGTCATATACTACCTCCGTATCAAAATAAGTGATACACTTTCCTAAAAGGGGTGGAACAAAATAAGTGATATATTTAAAAAAAATTCCTTATTTGGCAAAAAAGTGGGACCCCTTCTCCACTAACTATCTACTTTAATAAAGTAAAATTACTCTTTTACCCCTACTTTTACTTTTAAACATCATTAATTTCACTACATCCAAAAGAAGTGGGTCCCATTATCCACTAACTATCCACTTTATACTATTTTAAATCATTTTCCAATCTTTTGCCTCAAAAATCGCAATTTTCCAAATGTATCACTTATTTTGATACGGAGGTAGTATTACCAATTTGACTAGTTTTATGCCTTTTACCTAAAAACATCCAAACACTACCATATAAAGATCAATTCATCACTTAACACTTTCATAAATATACTAATGTCATTTTACTTCCAACTAAACATTCAAAGTATAAGTCAAATGTTAAAATTATGCATTTAGTCAAGTTTCATCATATAAGGCCCAAACGGGTCAAAATCGTTTTATTAACTTCCAATGTTTACAAACACTTATTTATCATTTCATCAAGTATACAATTACCATTATAATAACCGATTTCATGTTAATTAGTTATACTTTGAAACACCCAAAACAATCAATACAAGTTTGACCTAAAAAGATGCATTTGACCACCTGTTAATAACTCAGAAATCTGATCACTTTTATAACCATATCAGTTCAGGAAAATATTATATTATTAAAGTAGACTCATAGACCTTCGAAACGACTGGTCGCACGCCCAAAACGGAGTTACGGTTGATTTTATATGATTTTTGCAAAATGGTCAAAATCTGCCATATTTTGTGCTTACGGGATTTTTACCAAAAACTCATCCAAACTTGTTAATTCATGACCATTTCAACAATTTAAGTTACAATCAAACCTATACAACAATTATCACTTCTAACATGCATATTTTAACCTAACCAAACATCTAGAACACCAAAATACACAATTCATCAAATTGGGAAGAACTCCATCTTCTTCCCAAGAACACCATTGATGAAGCTTTTATGGAAGCTTCACCAAGAGAGCTACAACTAACAATTCTACACATATAACTTACAAGAACTCAAATAAACACCAAATCATGCATCGATTTCGGATTTCCAACAAGATTCAACAAGAACTTCATGAAAACCCACTAACACAAGAACCCTAGTTCATCCCTACATCAAGAACATGAAATATAGCTAAGGAAGAAGAGAACTTACTTAATCTTGCTTCTATATTCTGAAAATCACACAAGAGAGACAAGACTTCAAGCAACAATCTTCAATTAAGCAAAAACCTTCAAGTGTGTGTGTGTTGTGTGTGTGTCGACTGGAAAGAAAAGAAGGGAAGAAAAGGCATTTGACACCTGCCCCTCTACCAGACCACGTACCCCCTCCCCCTTTTCAGATAAATTCATTTAAACACTGTACAGGTTATTAGGTTCGCAGATAAATAAGTTAGACCTAACTAATTCTAATTTTAACAACGAAGATATATTTAGAACCACGGTTCAGAAGTGAACCCAAATATGTAAAAATCATTATAATATTTAAATATCTCAATTTTACTAATTTTAACTTCATGGTTAAAATACAATAAAATATAATTAAATCAAATAAATTATATAAAACAATAAACAATTAAATTACTTACCGAAAGTAATTAAAAATTCTAGGTCGGGTCTCAGGATGTTACAAAAGCTCCACCGCCGGTGGATACAGAGATGGTGAAAGAAGTGCTATTGGAAACGCCCAATCGAAAGCAATCACCTAAAATCGAAAGCATATATCTATTTTCTTGATAACATTAAAACAAATAGAGAATTCGTACGGCAAATCGAAAGCAGTTATCTACATATTTGACTTTATATTTGTTACGTCTCATTGATTTGTCTGTTCTAGAGCGGAAAAATGATGCCAAAATCACAATCAGGTTACCAAGACAAAGCAATGCCTTCACATGATCAAATTCAACAAAATTACTATCGTGGAAATACTAATATCTCCGGCGAAATCTCCGAGATCTGCACTAATATGAGTGAGAGTAACCATTCACAATTAATTAAGTTTCTTAATTTGTATAATTCAATTTCGTCATGAATCTGCATCTATGCGAACAACCATTCACAATTAGAAATTGATTATGATAATGCCCATCAAATCTCTCCTTTTCTTTGTGTTTTCGTTTTAAATGAATGCCGGTGGAATATCTGATAATACCCATAATATATGTACCTTTGCTTGATTTAGATGAATGCTATGGAATTCTGGAGATTGAGACTGTAATTCTGTGCTCACTAAATGATCCATTGGTTAGGGAACGTGATTTATTAGGAAGAGGGATAAAAGGAAAGAAAGGGGTATGATTGTCATTTAGGAAGAATTTGCTCTGTATGGATAAAAGTTGCTCTGTACGAATCAGCTCCCTTTAAAAAAAGACAAAGCAGATTTTATGTGCTTGGATTTCAACGTGGCACTTCACCTGCAATTATCCATTAACTTTCCATAAACCATTAACGGCGTATATATTGACGGAATAATCCGTGAACAGTAACTTAACAGATTTTTGAACCAATATTGTATTATAGTAGGAATATACAAATATCAAATTAGGATCCATAAATAGCTCAAATATTTTATTATCATACAAATATAAAAGGAAAGAATATGGAAGGTGTCGCTTTGCCTTAGGTGCTGTTTGTTTTTTAAGAGATAGAAGGTCTGCAGTCTGCGGACCACATCTGCAGATAAGATTTGGACCAAACGTCTGCAGTGTATAAGAAGAAGAGTGTTTGTTTTTTAGTGTCTGCAGATTGATAAAAAAATTAAGTGGCAATATTTTTGGTGGGTGGCGGTGGGTGGTTGTGACGGCATGTGGTGGTGGTGGTGGTGGGTGGTGGCGGTAGATGGTGGTGGGTGATGGCGGATGGTGGTGGTAGATGGTGGCAGGTGGTGGCGGTAGATAGTGGTGGGTGGTGCTGGCGGTAGATGGTGGTGGGTGGCAATTGCGGTAGATGGTTGTGCCGGTAGATGGTTGTGCCGGTAGATGGTGGTGGGTGGTGGTGGGTGGTGACGGTATATGGTGGTGGGTGGTGGTGGCTGGTGGCGGTACATGGTGGTGGGTGGCGGTGGCGGTAGGTGGTGGTTGGTGGCAGTGGTGGTTGGTGGTGGGTGGAGGTGGGTGGTGGGGGTGGTATGTGGTGGTGGTAGTTGTAGATAAAAAAAATTTTACATGTAGGTAAAATGTCTTCAAAGCTTGAAAGACTATGGTGGTGGGTGGTGGTGGCCGCCGGCGTCGGCCGGCGGCCGGCGGTGGTGGTGGTGGCTGACAGTGAAGGTGCTGGTGCTAATGGGGGTGGTGGTGGTATTGATGTATCGAAGCACATGTGCTTCACTAAAACACAACGTATTACTTCGAAGCACATGTGCTTCAGGTCACGAAACATATGTGCTTCAAGTCACTAAAAACATGAGTTTCTAAACACGCAAGGGAGCATACGAAGCACATGTGCTTGACGTTATGAAACACATGTGCTTCACTACACGGAAAAAAAATCAAAACAAGTGACGAATATATCATTATGAAGCACATGTGCTTCATAAATTAAGCCAAGCGCATGTGCTTCATAAAGCCAAACACATGTGTTTTTATTCCTGAACACATGTAACTTACAAGCAAGTCATTTGTGTTTGAATCACGAAGCACATGTGCTTGACGTTATGAAACACATGTGCTTCACTACAAAGAAAAAAAATCAAAACAAGTGACGAACATATCATTATGAAGCACATGTGCTACATAAGCCAAGCACATGTGCTTCATAAAGCCAAGCACATTTGCTTCATAAAGCCAAGCACATGTGTTTTTGTTCCTGAACACATGTAACTTACAAGCAAGTCATTTGTGTTTGAATCACGAAGCACATGTGCTTGAAGTTATGAAACACATGTGCTTCACTACATAGAAAAAAAATCAAAACAAGTGACGAACATATCATTATGAAGCACATGTGCTTCATAAAGCCAAGCACATGTGTTTTTGTTCCTGAACAAATGTAATTTACAAGCAAGTCATTTGTGTTTGAATCACGAAGCACATGTGCTTGACGTTATGAAACACATGTGCTTCACTACACAGAAAAAAAATCAAAACAAGTCACGAAGCACATGTGCTTCCAGTCACGACCACCACCACCGGTCACCACCACCGGCGGCCACCTCCGGCCGCCGTCCTCCGCCGCCGTCCGCCGCTGCCGGCCGCCGTCTCCGGTCGCCGGAGAAGCACATGTGCTTGTAGTGGTGGTGGTAGTTTTGAATCTTGATCTTGACCATTAATTTTTTTTGATCCAAGGGCTAATAAATGTCCCTTGAGATTAGATAAAATTAATAGACTACCTTGAACATTTCACTACTAAAATATTCTAATCTCTTTCATAAATGTATTAAAACAAGTTTAATAGTACTATCATAATTCACCAATATCATACAAGTGAAAACTAATTTGTACCTCTTGCAGTATTAGGATTTCAATTTTCAAGCCGATCTTACGATCATACCATCTATCCTACAATATTATAACTTGGTTGTGATTTGTGAAAGTCAAAACTTGAAGTTTAAACCCATTCGCAAGATTGAATCGCCTAGAGATATTATCATTGGTGTAAATTCGATTCTGTTAGATCAAACCCAATTTGATTTTTGACTCACTTTTGCAGTTCACATTTACAATATACGAGATTAGTTTAAACTCTAGACCAAATTATACAATTTACTTGAAATCGATGTAACCGAATTCAAGTTTGTTTAACTAGTTAGAACATCTATCCAAGTCGATTTTTGAATATGGATTGGAAATTTTCAAACCCGAACGACCCAGTTTTAATAAAACGAAGAACTTAGTGAAAAACCCTATGTGAATGACATCCACGTATGTATATAGTTTTGTTTGTATGAAAATCTAGCCGTAAAGTCATAAATACGTTAAATTACTATATTGTTTCCAGTTTTTTGACGATGAAAAAACATTTTATTACCTAAACAACTTTTCAAGATGCATATTATAACCAAGGGTTTTCCTACAAAACCTCACTCTCTCTAAAATAAAAACTTGACAAAAGAGTGAAAGGGAAAGGACTAAGACGTCGACAAAAGATGGTTAATTTCACTTATTTGTACTATCACCAATTTTTTGGTTACTACCCTTGACAAAAAGGACAACTATAAATTATTAGTGGTGTGATTCGTTTTATCTATGTTAATTCTTTGTTTCCCTTTGTTGTATTTTATAGCTCCTTGTTAGTTTGTTTATAATGAAAACTTTTTATTGCCATTAAAAAAAATGAACTATTGGCAACCGCTAAATGTTATTGTTTCGTATAATTTGTATCTACTTATCTTTCTACTCACTAGATCAAGACAAGTGTCAATATCATGAGATTACATATGGAAAGAAAATGAGTAAATTACATATATGATATTGTAATGACCAAATGGCTTATAGCCTAACGGTATCAATGTGATTAAGTGTTCAACGAGGTTGTGAGTTTAAGCCCGGCGTGGATAAAATGATGTAGTTTAAGGCATACATATGTGTGATGTTCAAAACAAAAAAATCTCTTTAAATTAATAAAGTCGGGACTTAGAAATTTATTAATTTAGAGAGTTATTAATTTATCGATAAATTAATAATTATTAATTTAAAAGGTCAAACGTGTTCAATGTATTCTTAAGCAAGTTTGAAATAGTATGACTTTTAAATGACTCTAAATTAATGATGCATTGGAAATCAATAATAACTTTTGAAGGACAGTAGTAAATGTGAACAAATGTGTTCAATGTATTCTTAAGCAAGTTTAACATATATAAATTACATGAATATGTTAGAATACTCAAATATACTTGAACTTTAAAGGAAAACATATAACTATTCAATCAAATTTCAATAAAATGTAATATATATATATTTTTTCTGTTTCTATGAATTATTAATTTATGATTTTCTTGGGACCAAATATTATAAAAGGATCTCCTAAAAATTTATTATCTTATTATTTTATCGATTTTTTCAAAATTTTGGACTAGACAAATTTATTATTTTAGAGGGTTTATTAATTTACCGAGTATTAATTTAATGAGATTTTACTATATGAAGATGAAGAGAGTACTCAAATAATATGTATTAAGCAATAGTATGAACCAAATGCGACATGAGATGAGAAAATAATTTAATCCGTAAAAAATAAGAAATATCACAGGATTCAAGCAAGATATCACATGTTGTCACTTTTCCAACACCTTCTACCTTACATGTGCATGTGCCTACTCACACTTAGAGCAAGGGGTGTGGTAACGAGTGAAACTCTAAGTCGGACACCACCTCAGCTTTCGACCCAAGCCATCATACCGCAAGTTGGGTGAGTGAAGCCCCAAGTCGGATGAGTGGCGTAGCCCACGAACCAATAGGAAGAAAGATGGTATTTTTGGACCAATGGGAGGAGAGAGGTTATTATTTTTTTAATTGTTTTTATTTTTTTAAAGGAGTATTATTGGTTAGTGATGGTAGAGGGGGTATTTAAGGGTTTTGAATGTGAAATGTGAAATAATGATATGACGCATAGGTGGCGCGGAGGTGGTATCCGACCCCAAGCCACCACACCTAATGCTCTTACTTTTTCCTTATTTTATCAAACAAACTTTCACTAAAATAGATTATACTTTTTTCTTCTTGTAATCTGGTTTCCAAACATACTTTATAAGCCGACTAATTATAAGAAGATTATTCGCTTTGTGGATAGGCTGGAGTCAGTACAGGAGAACCTATGTAGCTAAAAATGATTTTTTATTCATATGGATTAAATCTAAGATCTTTTAGAATTTCGTCGTATATCAAATCAAACCACTAACTCCTATTCTTGTGGTTGAATTGCTACAATTTATAATAATACAACACAAGTTAGTTTGCAAAGATTGATAACCGAACTCAGTATGATGTTAAAAAAAACAAAAAAAACTCATATCGTTTCTTCATAATTTTAAATTTTAATGACGAATACAACAAATTTGTTCGTCTTAGTTTTTTGCAATTAGCCCTATAAAGAACCAAGAAATCTTTTGGGATGAATATTAACGTTTGAGGGTTAATTGCAGATAACAAAATATATGAGGGGATTAATAAAAAATAAAAATAAAAACTGTGAAGCATGAATTGCATATATTTAAACTCGAGGGTTAAATTCCAAAATTCAAGCCATTTTAAAATATAGTTATCAAGTAGTAAATCAAACACAATCCCGCACAGCTGTCTCCGGATTGTTCGTTGCCAGGATCCAAATAGCCATGGAATACGCAAGGGCAACAACTCTGGTACCAAAACGCAGAGCATTCAATCGGTGTGCCTCACACGCTTACGATGAGCTCCAAAGCTTCCGGTCGTATCTCCGGTGGATGTGTGTTGATCAGTCAAACGGTTGGACTGCATCTCTCTCGTGGCTCGTGTTCATCATCTTCACCTTCGTCATTCCAATTTTGTCTCATTTCTATCTCGCCTGCAGCGATTGTGATAATCGGCATGCTAGACCTTTCGATGGCCTTGTTCAGTTGTCTCTGAGTAGTATCGCTACGCTTTCGTTCGTTTCGCTCTCGCAATTTGTAAGGATTTATGGACTTCGTAGGTTTTTGTTCTTTGATAAGCTTTGCGATGAAAGTGAAATCGTTCGTAAGGGGTATACTGCACAACTCGATGTATGTACTCTGTTTCTGTTCAATTATTTTTTGTTCGTGGATTTTATTAGGATTGATTACATATTGGATCTCTGGTTATGAGTTGAATACTTGATGTGGATGATATTCTGATTTAGTTCATCGCTCACTTGCAATAGGATTATTATGCTGTGTAATTATGCTAGTATACTTGTTTTCATGTTTTTTCTTTGTTGAATCTGTTAAGACTGATCATTTTAGATCTCTGATAATGACTTAATTGTATCAGCTGACTTGAATTACTGAATGACTATAACTAATAGGAAAATGACTGCTGTTGAAAATTTTTTAAAATATTTTTGATTATGTTCATCTTGTTTAAGGATCACTATACTCTATAATTACGTTAGTCTTCTTGATATCATGTTGTCTGTTGATAGTGGTACAGTTGATTACATTTTAGATCTCAGGTTATGACTTATGACCTGATTTAAATAAATTATTAAATTTATGATTGGACTTGAATTACTGAATGAATTATACTACAAAGATATTGATTCAGTTTTGAGTTAAATTTTGTTTTGTAGCTACTATTTAAGTTCTAAATTGTTTTGAAACTTAAATAAAATAATATTTATCAAGTATTATTTGTATATAAATGCAGAGATCACTCACAATCCTCTCCAGCTTCGTTATCCCATGTTTTGCTGCTGAAAGTGCATACAAAATCTGGTGGTACAGTTCAGGTGCAACCGCTATTCCCTTTTTGGGAAATGTTGTAGTGAGTGATACAGTAGCATGCATTTTGGAACTCTTTTCATGGCTGTATAGAACAGTGGTCTTTTTTCTTGTTTGTGTCCTTTTTCGTCTCCTATGTTACCTCCAAATTCTCCGTCTACAAGATTTTGCAAAGGTTTTTCAAGTTGATTCTGATGTTGAGTCTGTATTGAGGGAACATTTGAGGATCAGAAGACACCTGAAGATTATAAGCCAACGTTACCGTGCTTTCATATTTTTGGCACTTATTACTGTTACAGTTAGTCAGCTTGCTTCACTTCTTAATACTACTCGAAACACAGCTGACCTCAGCATTTTCAAATCCGGTGAACTTGCAGTAAGTGTCTGTAGCTATGGCCTATCTGGTTTGACATGCAAACACTTTTTTGTTCATTTAAAAAAAAAATTGTTTATTTTTACAAAAAGAATATTATAGCGTAATAATCTAGATCGTTGAATAAAACAATTTAGGAGGTCGTATGCGTTGAAAATATTCTTTAGGCGACTTTTAACCTGTTTGACCTATCTGACTTGTTCCTCTTTTTGCTACTACTTTTCCTTTGACCCGTTTGAGAATTTAAAACAAACCAGCAACCCTACGATAGGTAAATGTAGGGGTGAGCATTTGGACCGAAAAAACCGAACCGAATAAAAAACGACCGAAACAGAACCGAACCGAAACCGATAACATGTTATCGGTTCGGTTTCAGTTTTTAAAATTCATCGTTTTCGGTTTCGGTTCGGTTTGGTTCGGTCTTGGGAAAAGGATGAACATTTGGGCTAAAAAAACAGAACCGGAACCGAACCGGACCAAAACCGATAACATGTCATCGGTTCGGTTTTGGTTTTGAAAATTCATCGTTTTCAGTTTCGGTTCTATCGGTTTCGCGGTTCGGTTTTTGGACCGAGCTCACCCCTACGTAAATGGGTCAAAAATGCCACTTTTACTTATTCGTTATTACGATAGATGGCAATTTCGACCAATTTACTTATGAATGTGTTGATTTGGGTTGTGTTTGACCTCAAATGAGTCAATTGGGTAAAATGAAAAAAGTGAGCAAATATGACCGGTTTCAACCAGAACCCGTTTTACCACCTTTACTTATTTAATTTAATTTGATCATGAAAATGTAAGATTTATATTTTGACATGTTTTTTTTTTGTTTTGTTGTAGTTGGTTTCTGTAAGCCTTCTGGCAGGGCTAATGATACTGATAAGGAGTGCAACTAGGATCACCCACAAGGCACAAGGGGTGACCTGTTTGGCTGCCAAGTGGCACGTGTGTGCAACAATTGATGTGTTTGAGTCACCTGAAGCTGCTGATACTGAAACTCCAACTGTGGCGGTTGTTGTTGGCGGCAGCCAGGTGTTCTCCTATGAAGCACCATCATCTGACTTTGATGATGTTGGGAGTGAAGAAGATGAATTGGATAACACTAAACTTATACCAGCTTATGCTTATAGCACACTTTCCTTCCAGAAAAGACAAGCCTTAGGTAATCCCCTTCAACTTTTAACATCATTTCAATAAGTAAACTATTAATGATTATGTATTGAATTTGTTGTAGTGACGTATTTTGAGAACAACAAAGCTGGGATAACCTTATTTGGGTTCATGCTAGATAGATCTTCGATACGTATGATAGTGACTATAGAAATGTCACTAGTCTTATGGTTGCTTGGAAAAACCATTGGTATTTCTTAAGCCTACACAAAACAAAAGAAAACAAAATCAACAAAACAAAATGCAAACAGTTGGTTGCTTTGAGCAATTAATGTTATTTTTTTCTTCTGAAGAGGGCTGCATACAACCATGTAGAACACTGCATTTTTGAACTTTGAAAAGAGGGAAGGAGTATGGGCTGTGATCATCTGTTGTTGATTGCTGTAATGTTGATGTATAGTTCGTTTTTGTTTGTTATTTGTTCGCTCATTCTTTTTGCTTGTGCTTTTTATTATTCACAGATTAAAGTTGACTGTAAGCTACATATGTGCAGTTAGTAATATATGTGACATATGTCTGATTGCTCAATAGATATTCGCCTTTGTTTATCAAGTTATCCTGACTTCCATTTCTTTTCTTTCAAACTTGAGAACACTAAAAAAAATAAAAATACTGCCACTTTATAAATAGCAATTATTTAAAAAAAAATGCAAGTAAATGTAAGATTAAATTTCATGCGTAAAATTTTAAATTTTAATCAAAATATAAGTAATTCAATTAACTACTATATTTTAACCATAAAATCAATCGGCCATTTTGAAATTGCATATACAACGAGCAGGTGAATACACATGTAACTCAAGAGATGATCGAGATCATATCTTCATATTCAATTTATATTGTTTATATAATGAAAACAAAGTGTAATAATTATTGGATGATTATGCAGGAAGCCAGGAACTCTGTTAATACAAAACAAATGATTAAGATATACATATACTTAATACTAGTATAGTGTAATTTTAAAATCCAAATTCGTTTTAATGTGAATATGGTCATGTAACTCCAAAAGGAATCTATTCATCTTGAAGATCTTTACTCCACGTCTAAAAGATATCAATGATAATTGTTTTTTGAATAGTTATATACTTTATTAAGGAGGTTGGGAACATGAGCCTATGTGTAAGAGTGCAACACTGGTGCCAAACGGTTGGGAACTGAAGGCATCAGTTGACCCTCCCCGTTGGCACGCCTCTTAGGTGGGGGGTTAGGGGCTGCACTCTTCGGTTAGGGGAAGAGTTGGGGAAGAGATTTTGGTGTGGATAGGGGCGGATTTGTTTAGTGTCCCGCAGTGGCACGTGCAACTACTCAAATTTTTTTCCACATGTTAAATTTTTCAGAATTGTTTTTCTTATAATACGGAGCAATGCTTCTACCGGATTAAAAAAACCTACAAATAGTGCAAATCATTTTTAAATAGAACTAAAGTATTAACCAATAGTCCAAAACTCAAAGCTCAAACAAATTTAAATCAAATAAAAAATTCAAAATGTGTGTCTTGCAGTTTTATAGTTTTAGGTGTATCTCGTAGTTGTCTTTTAGATTTATGAAACTAATAATTAGTTATTGAAGACTTGGTGTATATAATCAAACATGGTGTTTATGTAATATAGTCATTTATGTCAAAATTCATTTTTGTTTCGACGCGCTCCTTTGACGCCACTAGGGGCGCTGCTCCTGCGACCCTGTAAGAGAGTGCAACACCCATGACATTCGCCTTTTTATCGCCGCAAGGGTGCTCCTGCTGATGGAAAATTCTAGTTTCGCCCCTGGGTGTGGACAAGGTATTTTAATAGGGTATTTGGTATTTTGTGTGTGTATGGTGGGGCCCAAAAAACTGAAGAGAAGTGGTATTGTTGGCATGAGTATGTCAGTTTAATGTCGGTTAGATTGTGAGCTAACATAACACTAATTTGGAAAAAACTGATGACGTCAGTTGTGTCACTGTGGCGAGTGGTCTAAGCATTACACCAAGACCATACTTTTTTGTAGTGTACTTTTTACAATTTACTCGGTATTCATCGTTGAAGCGAAGTTTTTTTTAAAGCAAGGGGTATGGGAGGCATTATTTGCTCGCCAAACCCAACAACCCCGCCAAACCCACACACCCATCTCGTTATTTGCTCGCCAAACCCAAAAACGCTATGGGTTTGGCGGTTTGCGAAACGGTTTTATGCTTGAAAATACCCTCTATAACGCCGTCAAACCCTCACCACCATATGGGTGCATGTTATAGCCATGTTAAAGCTATGTTAAAACCCAAAAACTATATAACATTCCAATAACTAAGCCTCCATACATTGAGCTCTTATCACTTAATTATCATAAACCTTCCATATTTATGGTAAGGCTTATTAATTGGTGTAATCATAATATATAATCACAATCAATATAACGATTAAATATTTGCGTGCATGATATTCCAATATTGAGGGCTTCAAGTCTTGCATGCTTGTTCGGATGACTCGTTATTAGGATTCATGATGCAACAAATGCTTGAGAAAGATAAAAGAAAACAATCAATTTGTGTGAAACATTAATAACTAGGGTGGTGCCTTTTGACACGGGGATGGTACCATAACGTCTTTGGCAGGGTGCTACACCGATTGTTTTAGAAAGAGAAGCTTATTTAGCACAATAAGAGTTGTTTGGATAACTTTAAGAAAACTTACTTTATTTTAATAACACGATATAAGGAAAGATTCTCAAAATGAGGTTTACCCAAACACGTTATTAAGCCCCGTACGTAGCCTGAGTTTGTTACTGGTCTATTTGTTTATGTATAGTTTTGTATTTTGGTTATTTAGATTTTGACTTGCATTTACGATCAGATTAATCCCAGCAGGACGACTACATGCTTTGCAGTTAGAAATTCCAGATTTCAATGCTTGGGTTCTCTGAAGTCGTGATACACTTTCAGATTAAAGTATTTCGGTGGTACAATCGAAATTCTCAATCAGATAAATAAGATATTTTTAGAACAAAGAAGTTGAATTTGTTACGATTCAATGTACCAATATCAAATGACCAAAAACGAGATATTATCTCTTGTCTGCAGAAACCAACGAATTGCCATAAGGCAGTTAGATAACCAACGAAGATCGCCATAAAACGGGTTGTATTCGGGTAAGTTGGGAAAAAAAACCAAGTTTAGAATTCAAAATTCAAAATTTTCATGCGTTTTTCATAGAGGAACATTAACCCCTACCAAAGCTCGTAAAGTGCGTGCTTTAATCCAAATCTATATATCTATATATACATAAAAAATGAGTTTCAAAATTGAAATAGCATTTATTACATTGTGATTATTTTGCACTTATTTTACCAGTTACACAATTCTAGCAATTATTACCATGTGAGATTTTGCAATTTTTATCGGTTTGCATGGTTAACAAATAATAACGGTTAACCTAGCTTTAATTTCCATCCTTAAATTCTAGCCCTACAGTTATTTGGGCAGTCACAACCCAGCTTTAAATTCCAATAATAAATTCTAGCCCAACAGTCCTCATTCTACCCCCACCCTTCGTTTGTCCTTTGAACCGTTTGTCTTGCCTCTCCCAATTGCCATCTACTTCGAAACGTCATCTCCAACCGTAATCGGTGCCTCCCCAACTGAGCTTTCACAACCTCTCAATCGGTCTTTGTATCTATAAATACAAGACCTTGCGTTCATCAATTTCAAACAGCTACAAATGCATCACCGTTGAACATTCATTGTTCCCGCCGGCGTTTCTCCAACTATCAATCATCGCCGCCGTCGGTAACTATAAATACAAGACTTTGCCGTATATCAATTTCTGTCTCACTTCTCATGGTAATAATCAAAATTTTCGAGTGACCTAATTCGTTTCTTTCCGCTATTTTGATACTTTTTTTTTATTGATTTCATCTTATATTTGTGATGAATGTAATACATGCTTTTGTGATTTGGAAACCTTGACTTTTAGTTTGACTTTTTAATGAATGTAACACATGTGGCAAGTTCTTTACAAATGATTAGTTGTTTGTAGAATTCTGTTAGTAACTCATTAGATGTTCATAAGTTGTTTGTGGAATTCTCAAACTTTGTTCAGCAAACTTTATATATACCAACAAATTGTGTTAAAAACAATATCTTAAAGTAACTGTTGGGATGTAAATTGCAGTCTTTTTCATTTGCATTCTTTATACCCGCAGATCGGTCTAGAATTTGAAGTTTGGTTTTATTTTGGTTAATGTCATTTTTGTTAGAACTCTATAAAATCCAAATGAATGTTCAAAAATTGTATGAGGGGTGGAAATATTTGTATGTTCAAACGAACGAAAGAATTTGATGGAAAAATTAAACTTCTAATTTCATCTTTTTTCTCACCAGACATGCTATGAAATGAAATTCAAGTTTCCAACTCCAAAAATAAGATGTTGTTATGAATCAAATCTTAGCATGAGAGAAATTCAACATGGGTTGCTGTTATGAATCAAATATTGGCATGAGATAAATTCAACATGGGTTGACTGCCCAATCGAATTTCCCATATGGATGTTATGTAAGAAGTTTAGTTTTATATAGTTATCCTTATCTCAAACGGGCCGAAAAGGTTGATATTCGATTAAACAAACAAGTTCACTGTAAAATTGTTTAATCCATGTGACCTATTTCAACGGGCAAAAAGTATAAAAAATAGCCTTCTAACGGATAAAATTACCCCGAATGATATAGCACGGGTCAGAAAGTATCGAACGGGTCAAATCGTAAAGTTGGATCAGTTATTTATGCAATTTTGGACAACTGGCGTTTTGGTTTTCATGTTCTGTTTTAATTAAACATTAGTTTGTCAAGTGTTTACCCTCAATAGTTTAGTTTTTGTCTTTCAAATTAATTTGCAATTGTTGTTGAGTTGTTTTAAGATCGATATTTATGTTTCAGTATGATGATATATTGAGGGCACAAATCGCTATCATGGAACTGATAGGTATGATTTCAATTCTTCATATTGACTCTCATATGTGATCTTTTATGCCAATTAAGTTATTTAAAAAGCTTTTTTTATTAATAAAATCTTAAATTTGTTTTGTAGGATTCGAACTTTATATGTATTATTGAAGGTTTATTTGGTTAAATGTTGATTGATGCAGATTGTTTACTTATTTATGGTCATATGGTTGCACTTAAGATATTCTACTATGTGAATTAGACTTATATTCTATCAAAAAGCAAATTATTGTGTTATGAATATGTTAGGTAAACTGATTTACAGTCCTAGATAATACCTGCTGACAAATGGAATGGAGTTTTGGTTTCAAGCATGTAAATGATAGAATAAATTTGATTGCTAACTTTGCATTTGTAACGAGTAAATGCTAAATCAAAATGGTGTTTAGTTTGAAGTTTAAGTTTTTTTTTTCTTATGTTGTGTTTACTTTACTATTACATTTTAACATATTGTCTTTTCACCCAACCATTCAGAATTTACAAATGGCATTTAGCCTACCAGTATGGTGTTTGCCCACCATAGTTGAGGTCGGGGGTTAAAGTCTCATCGTGGTCATAGAGGGTAATTATAAGTAGATTAAGATTTGTCGTTCAAAAAAAATTTGGCGGAACACACGATGTGGCAAATACCTGTTGGCGGTGTTAAAACGTTTTGGCCGATAGCACACCATGTGATCTTATGGTGAACAAAGCCCGTGCATCGCACGGGCCATGTCGCCTCGTATATATAAAAATTGAGTTTCATGTTGATGTTGGCATTAATTACAAATCATATTAAATTTTAAACTCAAATAAGTTCCAAATAACCATGCATCATAGGTGAAGAGTCCATGTTAATATTAGAATTAATTATATCTTAATGTCATGTTGTTATAACTCATGTGTCTATATAATTGCTCATATTTATGTATATTTAATCATTGACTCTTCACTTACAACCATTGCCCTATATAAAAGGGTTGTAATATGCATTTCTTAGTGAGTTAATCTTATTGTTGTAACACACATATATATGAATCTATATTCTATATATCATAGTTGAGTTTCAAGTTTGATGTAGTTTTAATTACCATGTTGTTGTAACTCATTTGTCTATATGATTGGTCATATTCATTCACCTATATAAGAGGGTTGTAATATACATTTCTTAGTGAGTCGATTTTATTGTTGTAACACACATATATATGAATGAGAGTTTGGATTCATTCTATAAGTTTGAGCTAATTAATTTTATTTTGCTCATATTCGATCCATGTTTCTCACTTGGGAAGTAACAAAACCAAAAAGTTTAAGATCATTCTTACCACACGTTACAATGTAAGTTCTTCATGAATTGAAATGGTGTAACTCATTTGTCTATATAATTGCTCGTATTTATTCATCTCTTTACCTATATAAGAGGGTTGTAATATACATTTCTTAGTGAGTTGATTTCATTGTTGTAACACACACATATATCTATATCTATATAAAAATTGAGTTTCATATTTGAAGTTGCATTTATTACCTTGCATTTAATATTAATAATAATAATCTAATAAATCCATTTATAAAAAATAATAATAAATTAATCAATTGATATATATTATCTATATCTATATTCTATATAAAAATTGAGTTCCAATTTTGAAGTTGCAATTAATATCATGCATTTAATATTAATAAAAAGTATTATATAAATCCATTTATAAAAACAAAGTCATTAGATTGTAATACAAAGAGTTTTGAAAATGATTATAATATTAAAAGGTTCAATTAAATATGAGACTTTTCAAGTTTTATGAATGTTACACATTAGCATCTATAAATACTCATTCTCATATTGCAAAAAATGTAACACTCTAAAGGTGCATCCAAAAGAAATACCTAACAAGTGGAGTCAACAACAAAGATCTATAGGGTTTTTTAATTTATATTCGCTATTAATTGTTAATCTAACATAATCTTTATTATTTGCATTTTTTTAAGAAAAAAAGTCATAGAGATGAAATCTTTATGATTTTGTTTTAGAGAGAATATGTTAGTTGTTTTTGTTTAAAATACACAACCTCTTTTGTATATATGTATAAAATTGTTATTCGTTGTTTATGTACATTTTGTATAAAAATTATATCATATAATAATCTAATAGTTATCATTATAGTATATGAGATTGTGTATGATATCTTATCATGTTAACGGTCATAAATTGTTATTCATTTGATTTGTTATTTTACTTTTAATCCAATTAATATGTTTTGATCATCGTTTTTCACAACTTGCGATTCTTTAATTAGTAGGAAAATATTAATTAAATATATTGATGGTTGTTGAATTTATGCTTATTTCTTTTGTATATGTATAAAATATAAAAAATGAGTTTCATGTTGATGTTACATTTATTATAATACTAAATAAATCATGTTACTAAAGATTAAGAAGCTCTGTAGTTGTAAAACCAAGAGTTTTAAATTAAACTTGCGATTCTCTAATTAGTAGGGAAATATTAATTAAATATATTGATGGTTGTTAAATTTATGCTTACTTCTTTTGTATATGTATTATCTATATCTATATATAAAAATTGAGTTCCAACACTAGTACAAAAATGAGCAATGGTCACACTACAAAACTGTGACCGTATGCCTTTAGTCACTCAAGTTTTTTCCCACTAAAAGCGTGACCAAAGGTCGTGTCATTTTAGGCAACATACGGCTACATTTAAATTTAGTGGTTATATTAACCGAAAAACAGTAGCCATAGCCTAAAAGTGTGGCTATTGGGGAAGAAAATTTATTCTTGTAATCATGCATTTTATCTTAGTACGTGGCCATAAACTCTTTGTAGACACACAATTTTTGATTTTTGGTGACTATTGTATAGCCAATAGTTACACGAATTTATTTTAATAGCGGCGGTTGTTACTATTTAGTCACAAAAACATATATTTATTGTGACTATAGTGTTCCTTTTAGACACAGAAAATTACTCAAATAGTGGCAAAAAGTATATATAATAAGGACATACTATTACAATCTTTAAAAACCGGGGTAACTGATTGAACTGTGACTCAAATACACAACCGGTTTGATTGCTTAAAATAACTGTAAAAAAATTTATTGGTCAGGACCGACCGATAGTAGTAAAACCGTAGTAAAAACCAGGGTTAAACCGTGAAAGATTTAAGGGCGTCAAGCTTTACCTTTTCCAAGAGAGTTGGTGTCCCCTTCTTTTTATAACAAAAATAATTCTCCAACTTTCTTACAAATAGCAATGTGGGATAACATATAGCCACATTTAAACATATTAACGTGACGAATAATTATTTACGGTCACACATTCATAGTCAATTAATCTATGCCAATATGTTACTTTTAGCCACATAAATTGTTATCACATGTGACCTTTGATAATATTTAGTCATATTTAACACCATTAACGTGACAACAACGAACTCATGTGGCTGATATACATATATGCTCAACTATACTTGTACCACCTTCTCTCTTAGTAGTGGTTACACATATAAATTTAATCATGACTATTGTTTGTCGTTTGGCCACATAATTCTTTGTCACATGTGACATCTGATAACATTTAGTCATATTTAACATTATTAACGTGATAATTTATTACTTGTGGACACACATCTAAAGTCAATTAAATTGTGGTCACAAACTAATTATAGTGACATATATTAGTTTTACCATTATCATTGCTATTGTTTATGTTATAGCCACACACAATTATAGTGACTATGTTTTAGGGAATGACACATATCAATCATATAGCCACACATACAAAAAAAAATAAGTGGCTATTATTTGGCATATAGCCACATGACACATACAATAATGATTGTGGTTGTATACTACCTTTCAACAACAATGAATTCATGTGGCTATTAAACACCACTTTTGGACACACAAGCAATTCATTGACATGACTAAATATGTGTTTTTGACCACACATATTAACCATTACAAAATAATGACACATTTTAAGAAACAAGTATGGCTAAAAGTGTGACATTTGGCCACACTACGTGAATGTGGCTAGCAATGGTCACTTTTATCATGTTTAGTAGTGGCTAAAGTGTTCTATCCAATTTAAAATTGTCACATTAATCAAGTTAAATGTGGCTAAAACAACATTAGAACTTTCTTTGTCACTTTTAGCCACACGAATAAGTCAAATTGTGGCTAGACTATTTTAAAAAACTGTGGCTATAGCTTATTTTTGTACTAGTGCAATTCGAAGTTGCAACTAATTTAATGCATTTAATATTAACAATAATATTATATAAATTCATTTACTAAACTAAACTCATTAAATTGTAAGATCAAGAGTTTTGAAATAAATATAAATAATTATAATAATAAAATGTTCAATAAAATAAGAGACTTTTCAAGTTTTATGAATCTTACACATTAGCATCTATAAATACCCATTCTCGTATTGCAAAAAATTTAACACTTTAAATGTGCATCTAAAAGAAATACCTAACAAGTGGAGTCAACAACAAAGATCTATAGGGCTTTTGTTATTTGTCGTCGCTATTAATTGTTAATCCAACATAATCGTTATTATTTGTTGTTTTTGAAGAAAAATAGTCATAGAGATGACCTTTTTGTTATTCGTTGTTTATGTACATTTTGTATAAAAAAATTATATCTTATCATGTTAGTGGTCACAAATTGTTGTTCATTTGATTTGTTATTTTACATTTAATCCAATTATTGATGGTTGTTGAATTTATGTTTATTTCTTTTGTATATGTATAAAATTTAAAAAATGAGTTTCATGTTAAATTGTTATTCGTTGTTTATGTATATTTTGTATAAAAATTATGTTATATAATGATCTAATAGTTATCATTATAGTATATGAGATTGTGTATGATATTATCACAATTTTTTAAGATGGATATCTTATCATGTTAATGGTCACAAATTGTTGTTCATTTGATTTGTTATTTTACATTAAATCCAATTCTTGATGGTTGTTGCATTTATGTTTATTTCTTTTGTATATATATAAAATATAAAAAATGAGTTTCATGTTGATGTTGCATTTATTATAATATTAAATAAATCATGTTAATAAAGATTGAGAAGCTCAATAGTTGTAACATCAAGAGTTTTAACATAAATTATAGTAATGAATTCATTTAAATAACAATTTGACAAACTCATTAAATTGTAAGACCAAGAGTTTTGTAATAAATATAAATAATTATAATAATAAAAAAGTTTAATAAAATAAGAGACTTTTCAAGTTTTATAAATCTTACGCATTATGATCTATAAATACTTATTTTCATGTTGCAAAATTTTAACACTCTAAAGGTGCATAAAAAAACATCTAACAAGTGGAGTAAACAACAAAGACCTTTCGCGATTTCGTTCTTTCTCCTCGCTATAAATTTCTTTCATTGATTTCTATCAAGTATATAACTTATTTATATCTTAACATCTATATCTATATTCTATATCTATATATATAGACCATTAAAAGATGAGTTTCATGTTTTATGTTGTATTGAATTCTATGTTAAAATAAGTTTTTGTTATAAATGATGCTCATGAATAAATGTAATAGATTATATAAAGAGTTTAACATAAATGATAGTAGTAAATTCAATTAAATAATAATCTTTTCATTTAACTAGAAGTTACATATTAATTAAACAAGAAAAATAATTTAACAGAAAAATAATATTAGTAAATTTAATTAAATAATAGTCTTTCTATAAACTAGAAGTTACATATTATAAATTATAAATATTACACTATCATGATGCAAATAATATTATTTTTTACCCTAACAAAACACCATTTATAAAAATTGAGTTCAACTTTGAAGTAACAATTAATATCATGCATTTAATTTTAATAATATTATATAAATCCATTTATAAAAAATAATAAATTAATCAATTGTAAGATCAAAAGTTTTATCATAAGTAATATTTAATAAACACAACAAAATAATGTCCATGCATTTCTGAATCACAAAAATAGTTGAATATCTAGATTATGGTCAAATATTAATTCATAGCAACAAACTTTGTATGTTTAGTAAAATTAATCAATATAAAAAAATCACGATGACATATATTTATTAAAAAAAAGAACCGAACGAAAAAATGGTTTTGGACGGACCGAGCACCGGCATATGATGCTCAAAACCGAACCGAACCGGATCGAGAACCGGTCGGAACCGAACCGAGACAATTTCTTCGACTTTTTTTTAGTTTTTTTTTGGGTTTGGACCGAATCGGACCGCTCGGAACCGAACTGCTTAGAACCAAGAACTGATTTTTCATAAAACTAGAACCGAAAACCGAACCGATGGAGCTCGGTTCGGTATGGTCCAGTTCTGTGATCCCGGTCGGTTCTCGGTCCAATTTGCACATGCCTACTCACGCACACGAAATCTATTTCAGGCTATAGAAATAATTGCAATTAACATACACAATCCATATGACTCGATAAAGAACAACAAACCCTAAATCAATACACATAAAGAATAACTTTGCTCATTTAGTAGAATACCCGCAATCAAAGTTAAACATGTAACCGATCACGCTTTTTGTACTTTTCAGGTGATACAAGTAAATTGTACACGATGTGCATTCAAAATAACTCATTATTGTCAATGAAGCCCGTGCGATACTCGTAAATTCAAACAAATGAGCATTTCATATCATAAATATTTATTAAAATTTTTAATCAATAAATTTTTAGATTAGAGTTATAACTTGTTAGAGCATCTCCAACCAACCTCTATCACTCCCTCTATCTCCATATTTGAAGGATTTTCTCCTCCAACCCACCTCTATCTCTGACTCTAAATATAAAGTGAGAGAAAAGCTCACTCTATATTTGAAGTGAGAGAAATGCCCACTCTATCAATGGACCCCACCAAATAAGTGAGAATTAAAAATTTTGTTTGATATAATAAAAAGGAAAATTCGTAAAGATGGTTATAGAAATTGGTAATCAACAGATGATATTTTGTAGCCCAAAAAATTTCTGTATACCCAATAAATCCCAATAAATCCACATGTCGGTATCTACCATTTCTTCGTAATTATCATTAAAAAATTTCATTATTTTTAACATTTCATTGCTTAAATTGGGCTTTATTTTGTTCAGTCACTCTTGCCAGCCAACATCTTTTTAATAAAAACTTCCATAAACTTAAATTAATACATAAACTTTAAAATATATTATATATAAACTTAACTTAACATACACTTAAATACATAAACTTTAAAATACATTAGACATAGAGTGGATAGAGTTTTAAAGAGATGGATAGAGTTTATGGTTGGAGTTGAAGTTTTATTTAGAGTTAATGGTCCCATTAAATATAAAGATAGAGTGGCTTGAATAGAGTTGATGGTTGGAGATGCTCTTAACGTGTAGTCGTAACTTGTACGCACGTTAGCAATAAAACATTAGAAAAACCCTGTAAATTTAACATCACTCAAAGGTTTGGCGCCTCGCACGGCCAAAGGGAAAGGGGAAAATATATTTGACTGTAGTTTTAAACTTTTCAAAGTCGGCGAGATCTGGAAATTAGGGATTTTCATAAATTTTCAAATTCAAATGTTCTTGATCTAGATAAGGTCTTCAACAAAACTGTAGTCCGTGTATTGTTAATTTAATAGTTTTTCATATAATGGAGATTGATTCAGCAGCTATTAGTCGGTGCTCTGCAGAACATCAGAAGATCTACAAAGAATGGTTTAGTGCTGCTGATTCAGGTTTCTATTCTCGTTATCTACTCTATCTTCATCGTTTTATATTCTTCTTTTTTGCTGTGCTTTCTAAATCGTTTTTTTTTTTTACATTTTAATTGCAGATGGTGATGGACGCATCACAGGTACTGATGCTACGAATTTCTTTGTCATGTCCGGTTTATCTCGACAAGATCTCAAGCAGGTTTTATCTCCGTTTATATTTATGCCCTAACTTTTGTTTGCATTTGCTGTAATTAAAGTAACTGTGATAACCCTAGCTTGTACGGAACTTGTTTTTATTAATCTGTGCTTGCTTAGTTTTAAGTTTATTTACAGTCACGAAGCAATAGCGCATCCTCTTTGCAAGCTCTGATTCATTACTTTGGGAATTGCAATTGAAAGCTGAAATGCTTGTTATATACTTACATGAAACAAAAAGCATACAGACTGTCAGCTACTTGTTGGCCTTTTTTCTTTTCCAAGTGTTCCATATGTTTAGAAAAACCAAACATGTACCTAATGTACCTAACCATAAACAACCAACACCATTGGCATGTGATTCAGTTTATTCAAAACTTGCAGAAGAACATGCCACAAGTGAACTAAAACATCATAGGCATTCTAGATATATCTATATTATCTTAAAGTTAAGTATCCTTGATAGGCTTGACAATTGGCATGAGACCTGAGAGAGACAACCTATTTTTTGCATTTTGTGAAGCAGAACATGAATCACATCAGCAAAAATGGCCTCCTTAAAGCTAATTTTACTCTAACTGCATGCTTACTCACATGCTTCAAGGGTGTCATGTGTTTTCAATTTTTTGTTAGTCACACACAAGTTGTGCATAATCTTTCTGTTGAGTATTCATGGTGGCCGGCTTATTGGTGTCATTAAACTTGCATGTTGGTTGCCTCAAATTTGGATTTATATGATATTTTATGTGTTATTTTTCGTTTTTTAGTTTATATTTTTATTTTTCATAATAATTGGCTTTATGCCTTTTCTACTTCTGAATCCTGACCTATTCATACGACTTCTTAAGGTGTGGGCAATTTCAGATTCTAGACGACAAGGCTTTCTTGGCTTCAAAGAGTTTATTACTGCAATGCAGGTGTTTATTTATTTATATATTTATTTTTTAATATTGATCTTCTTTTTGTTGTATCCATAATTTCTCTACACATAACCTTTTTGTGTATGTGGTAATTGTAGTTGATTTCTATGGCACAAGCTGGACATGCATTAAGAAGTGACCTCTTAAATTCTGATGGTAAGCATAGTCATATTTTTTTCCCGTTACATTACAGTTTAACATGTAATATTTATATTTCCTACATTTGATATTTTTTAATTGGTTACATGTTATTTCACATTGCAGTTGATTATGAAAATCTGAAACCACCGGTTATGGACGGTCTGGAAATATTATTAGTTGTATGTATTCCTACCTCTCACTTTAACAGAAAAGAAAAACAAGGCCTCTATGAGCATAGAAACTAAATATATCTTTTTTTGATAAAATAACTTGTTTACCAATATATGCAGAAGAAAAACCGTAAGAAAAATAATGATTCTGAATCACCTGAGCTGCAGACTTCACCTTCATCTAGTTGGTTTACTTCCTCAAAATCTGCAAAAAAGGTATTATGCATTATTAATTTTAGTTTCTGTTTTTTTTAAACATGAGTTATTATTTAATATTGTTTTAATCCTATACAATTAATATATATATATATATCTATTTATGGTTGTTCAGGTTCCATTAACTGCTGTTACATCAATCATTGATGGCCTGAAGAGGCTGTATATTCAAAAGCTGAAACCTTTAGAAGCCACATATCAATTTAATGATTTTGTGTCACCCTTATTGGTAAATAACCGTAACCATGTGTTTATGAGGCATCATGTGAACTATAAATCCATATTTATAGATGGTTTTCTGATTTAATGTTTTTTTTGTAGACCAATAGTGATTTTGATGCCAAACCGATGGTGATGCTTTTGGGTCAATATTCAACAGGGAAAACGACATTTATTAAGCATTTGCTTAGAAGTAGTTATCCAGGCAAGCTCTCTCTCTCTATCTCTCTCTTCCTTGTTTGTAATATGTTTAAATTATTGTACATGGTTATAACAGGAGCTCATATTGGACCTGAGCCTACTACAGATAGATTTGTTGTCGTTATGGTATGCCTAAAAATCTTTTTTTTACTTCCTTGGTATTAGCTTTGATATGATTGACGGGTTCGGTAATGGGTCAAAATGGGTTTGGGTAGAAACTGGATGTGTTGGGTACTTGGGTTGACCCTCATCTCATTTTATCCATTTTTAAAAAAATTATATAAATGGTTAATGCGTTAATTACGATTATCGAAACAATATTGATACAATAATAAGATAAATATTTGATTAGACAATTTAGGTATGCATCAAAAGCAGGCTTTGGGCCACCTTCAACCCGTTCTCCTTTTATCTAAATTTTTGTTTGACCCTTTTGAGATAAAATACAATCCTAATAACCAATTACTCCCCCCGTCCCACAAAAAAGTTTACATTTCCCTTTGGTACAAGATTTTAGGTTATAGTTAGTGGTGGGGTCATTGGTATTATATTGATTAAAATATAAGTTTGGTTTGGAGAGAGAAAGATAATTAGTGGATATAAGTGGTGTGGTTCTGATACAAACTACAAAATCAAGAACAGAAAGATGATGCTAAACTGTGACTGTATTCAAGAAACAATCAACAGTTGGTGTTTATTCACATTCGAGAGGTGAATAGCTCTCCCAAGTAGTACTTTCTTTACGTACAAAACAGAATGAATAACAACTATCCTCTACATCTCCTTTTATAACAGTTCCAGCTATTGACTTCTCTAACCGACCATTTGACTTTACTAACAACTTATTGTATTTTGACTAAACTACCCTTATTCGTATCAATACCTCCCCCTGAAACTTTCACCTTGTCCTCAAGGTGAAAAGAAAGAACAAGATTCTTATATCCCATTTCTAGAAGTCGTTTTATTGTATCAATCATCAAAAGTGCATGGCCATTATTCTTAACTGCTCTGCATTTTTTTCAAATTCTTGTCTAAGTTCTGAAAGGGATAGTCCATATTTGTCAAGATCATCATTGTACTTTACTGGTTTAATGACTTTAATATCACCATATATGTGCCCGCCTTATGCTTCAACCACTTAGGTGGATCCCGGCCATAGAGTGCCTTAAACGCAGTACATTTCAAGTATTTGTGGTATGTAGAATCGTACCAGGATTCTGCCCCTTCCAAACACTGCCTCCATATGAAATCAATCTTCATTTGAAACCAATAGTGTTCCATTTCATTAAAAGTTGCATCTTCATTGATTTGAATAACCCACTCAATTATATCTTGATCGTGATGAATAGCCAGTTTTCTTATCAGTAACAAACATGTATAGTGAAATTAAATCATACCAACTGATTTTTTCATGTGTATTCTTCCCTTAGAAATTATAGCAGGTGATATACTTGACAACATAATTTTTTTCTTCTTAATTGGTGAAAGATGTAGTGGAACACATAACCATTTCGGTTTAGCGAATGGGGTAGGTGCATCGAAATAGGTGTTGATGGTTGGTTCACATGAAATGGTGTGGGTTGTAAGAGGGTTCACAAAATCACAAGCTTGGGAGATTTATGTTCATGTATGGCATACCAAGAACCACGATAATTGGTGTAATATAGGGGTTTAGGTGGTTTATTGCCCCAATGAATACACAAAAACCATACAATTTAGTTTCATCACGGGGTTTAGGTTGTTTACCACCCCATATATCATATAAAACGAAATAGAAATTTAAGAATTCTGGTTCTCTGGTCAAATTTGACTGATCCACGCCATCGAACGTCGGTATTTCGAGCTTCCGACCTTTACTCGAATGAAATGATCCAGTCCCGTAATGTCGACCAGCACCGTTCCGTACTCGTCCATCTTCCGTACTCGAATTGCTCGGACCAGCTTGATTCGGTGTCGCTTGATTCCGATTGACCGTCTGGCTGATTGAATCCAATTGCTGCATCATCGTTGCAAGTGTTCCTTCAACCGATACAAATCTCGCATCGATTGCATCGAATTTCTGGTTCATAATCGGTTGCGTATTTTGCAGATTCCCTACCGTAGCTTCCAATTCGTCGAATCGACTTTGATTTGATCGAGTAGCCGCCATGATCGTAACTGCTCTGATACCAATTGATACAAACTACAAAATCAAGAACAGAAAGATGATGCTAAACTGTGATTGTATTCAAGAAACAATCAACAGTTGGTGTTTATTCACATTCGAGAGGTGAATAGCTCTCCCAAGTAGTACTTTCTTTACGTACAAAACAGAATGAATAACAACTATCCTCTACATCTCCTTTTATAACAGTTCCAGCTATTGACTTCTCTAACCGACCATTTGACTTTACTAACAACTTATTGTATTTTGACTAAACTACCCTTATTCGTATCAGGTTCTTAGTAATGATATTATTTTATTATGTGGGGTCCATCAAATGTGAGAAATGGAAACTTTTTTGTGGGACAAAAGCTTAGGAGAAATGTAAAATTTTTTTATGGGACGGAGGGAGTATTATATATATGGGTAATGGGTCAGGTCAAACTTTACACATCTACTCAATATGATCATTTGAATACATTGTGTGCAGTTACCCGTGGGTGTCTAGATATTTGGTTTTAAATAATATGCAAGTTCATGGGTACAATTGACAGTGGGTTGGATGCAATTATTTCCTATACTTTATATTATAAGCCTATATTCTCATACTGCTCATTATAAGAGTATTGTTGTAAATATTAAAGGTGTGACATGTAAGCTATTATTTGCATGAAAACATATAAACCTCATATAATGCTTTGTTTTTCACAGAACGGGCCAGATGAAAGAAGTATACCCGGAAATACCGTTGCGGTTCAAGCAGATATGCCCTACAGTGGTTTAACCAACTTTGGAACAGCATTCTTGTCAAAGTTTGAATGCTCTCAAATGCCACATCCTGTTAGTTGTCATGAAAAAAATAATTTTTTTTTTAAATCTATATATATTATGTTTCATGCTAATCATATACATTTTTTTTTTTGAAATTATTAAAAGCTGCTGGAACATATAACATTTGTGGACACTCCTGGCGTTTTATCAGGAGAAAAGCAAAGAACACAAAGAAGTTACGACTTCACAGGTGTCACATCCTGGTTTGCTTCAAAATGTGATCTGATTTTGCTTCTTTTTGACCCCCATAAGCTTGATATCAGTGATGAATTCAAACGTGTTATATCATCCCTCAGAGGACATGATGATAAAATACGCGTGGTCTTGAACAAGGCCGATCAAGTTGATACCCAACAAGTATGAAATCATTACATTTTTCTTAATATATTGTTGTTTACAAGTGGATTTTATATTGTAGTTGATGAGGGTGTATGGAGCACTAATGTGGTCACTTGGTAAAGTCCTGAACACTCCGGAGGTTATGCGTGTCTACATTGGGTATCATCTTCTATTTCAAATTTATTTTTCAATTTTGTTTCTCTCTGTGAATAATATTTTAATAAAAACGCGGGAAACTTATGGCATGTTTGTTTTATTTTATGGTGACAGATCCTTTAATGACAAACCTATAAATTCGGTTACTACTGGTCCAATTGGGACAGAGCTGTTTGAGAAAGAACAGGATGATCTTCTTAGCGACTTGAAAGACATACCTAAGAAGGCTTGTGATCGCAGAGTAAGCTTTCTTCAAATTACTTATTAATAAGTAAATAAGTCAAACCGTATTCTAATAATAAATAAACATATTCTGTTTTTCAGATCAATGAGTTTGTGAAGCGTGCTAGAGCAGCCAAGATTCATGCTTTCATTATCAGCCATCTTAGAAAAGAAATGCCGGCCATGATGGGCAAAGCTAAAACTCAGCAGAAACTCATTGATAACCTAGAAGATGTTTTTGCAAAGGTATTTATTTACTTACTATTTGCCTCCTTCAAAGTTACATACATACTTAATGGTATTTTCCATAAACAGGTTCAAAGAGAGCATCATTTGCCAGCTGGAGATTTCCCATATGTAGAAAGTTTCAGGGAGAGATTGAGTGGTTACAACCTTGATAAATTTGAAAAGCTCAAGCCCAAAATGATCCAAACTGTTGATGATATGTTGGGTTATGACATCCCTGATCTTTTGAAGAATTTCAGCAATCCATATGGTTAAAATCCCATGACAACCATTGAGACCTGTTTTTCGACTGTGTAACAATATTTGTAAACATTTACATTTTTTTGCATGAGTATGAACATGCTACTGCTCAAAACCCTCTCAAAATTCAAGTTGCAAAATTTCGTTTCAGTCTCTACTTCTTTAACCTATTTAAACGTTATGATGCATGGAAACACCTCAAAATTCAAGTTACTACTATTATTATTATCATCATTATATATCTGTATCTATTTGTACTAATTATAAAAGATATAGGACATAGTTATTAAATTTAAGAGTAATACGAGTAGTATTTCTTCCTATCATACTCTTACTCATTTTGATGATGATAAGTGTCAAAATCAAGTGATGATATGAGGAAAAAGAATTAGTGGAATACACAGTTAACTTTAAAAGTGGGTGGGCTTATGGGTAAGAAGAAATATCATTTCTCTAAATTTAATTTTTACTAAGAAGAAATATCATTTCTCTAAATTTAATTTTTACAAGTGAAGCGTGTATTTTGTACAAACATCTACAAGCATCATTAAGTCATAACCGAACTGAAACTCTCGGTTAACCAAATATAAAAAACTTAATTAACGGTTATCAAAGAAGTTTGGTTAATTTGACGCGCTTAAATTGATTAACTCGGTTATACTCTAGATCGGTTAATTAGTTTTTCCATCAGAAAAATAGAAGCTTGTATTTATAGTTAGTTAGTTAGTTGATTACGATTAGGGGTGTTCACTATTTGGATATAACCGGATTGTCCAAATGGACAATTTGGATTGGATCGTTTGGATTGATTTTTATGTTTTTTGAAGCGGTTTGGACTTGAACCAAATTAATAGTTTGGTTTTCGGATTGGATTTGGTTTTCATTGTAAAATACGGATTGTCCAAAAAATCCAAATAATAATATACATATATTTAAATATATTTAAATCTAGATTGAACTTTTGCATATATTATTGTAAACGTCACAAGCTATGAATTAGACTTGTTTTATGTATAAAGTAGTTTATCGTTTTAAAATTGTACATATTAAACTTAATATTAGTTATGTTATATACTTTTGTAGTCTTGTGAAGTATATTAAGTAAAAAAACGATTTGGTTCGGACAAATCCAAACCAACCAAATTGTAATTTGGTTCGGATCGGTTTGGTTTTAAATTAGTTTGGATCGGTTCGGTTTGAACATTTAAAATCCAAAAATCATTTGGATTAACCTATTTGGTTCGGATAAATCCAAATTATCCAAACGAACACCCCGATGACAAACGAAGCTTGGGTTGAAAAATATACTAAGAGATCATATGGTAAATTAAAATTGTTTTGTGTTGCTTATAAAGTTTTTAAAGTTTAGTGGCTATTTCACAAATAAACATGATGCAAATAATCGCCGTCGACAACCCATGCTATCCTTTTTTCTAGAGACGGACTGCAAAAGATTTTAAGAACTCACCTGAGACGATTCCGGCGAAGTCTTCTTTGCAACTGAAGAACCACCCTGCCGGTAGGCTTCCGTAAATTTACATAGCTGCTCAATTCGTTTCACTTCTTTAAAAAGTCTCTTGTAATTCCTATAACAATTATGAACACCCCATTTAATGATGATATAAGCACGTCCGTCATCTATTCCGATTCTTTTATCGTTTTACTTTCATGCTCTGTGCATTATTGTTCATGGGAATGGAAACCCCAAATGCATACCAGGTGTTTGATGAAATTCCCCAGAGAAAGTTATTTCACAATAATGTTCTGTTTTGGGTTCATTGAATTGCATATTTAATTGCTGTAGAAGTCCCACAACAATGATCACCTGCTTTGTGTTTATAGTTTATACTGAAATTTGGATGATTGGAATGATTGATTCTATTAATTTTCAGGTTAAAAATAGTGATAACAATGTTAACACATAAGATGAAGAAGGCTATTACATATACTCCGAAGAAACTTGCAACCTTGATTGATCTTGTTAACTTACCTTCAACACTTAGAGTTTGTTGGACAGTCTCAAAGTTCTCGATTAGGCTGTTTTCGGCATGTTTGGTCCTATATAAAAGATAACAATCTTCAGGTAAGATTCTTGTGTTTCAAGATTGAAACTTTTTCACTTGTGTGGTTTTATTTATAAATAATTTAACTAAGATTCTTGTGTCTGTTATAATTCAGGATCCAAATAACAAGAACATAGTCAATTGTGATGAAAAACTGAAGAGTATCCTATTGGGCAAAACAAAGGTGGAGCTAACTGAACTTCCTATGCTGATCAAGCTGCATTTTCCTAAGCAACAAAAGTAAATTTAATTTAAACATGCGGTTTTAGTTTCTCTTGATAGTCATTTGAACCCAAATTATATAACATCAATATGTTTGAAACTAGCATTATACCAGCACAAAGTAGCGGATTGGTATTTATTATATAAAGCGTCTTAAATTGAATATATAAAATTTATAAATGTGGACCACGTGTTACAGGTTTTTCCATTTCGAGTTGTATGTACATTCCCAATAGTTATAATTAAGATAATTCCAAAATGACAACATACATTTCACCCTAAAAATAATACATATACACCTTTATTGTTCAATTATCATTGTTATCTTCCTTTTTCATGGAATCAGAGCTCATAATTCTAAGATTCTTCCTATACTGAGGAGAAGTTAATCTCCTTTCTAAAGGTGTTTTTCTTTTACTCACAACAAATCGATTAACCCCTTTACGCATTGGCATAATTGATGGGAAATCTTCATCAGGAATTTGACTCAACTCTGAAATATCCTTAATTTGTGCAACCCGTTTAAACCATCTTTCTGCTTTAGCCTCTTCTGACATATCCAGCGGGTCGGGTTCTGTCACTGCTGATCCCTCCAGGCTCGTTCCCGTCCACCCACTTCTAACATTCGGGTTTTGTTGACTTTGTTGACCAACATGTGAGGTTTCGGGTTTAGCCCTGTTTGTTCTAAACTGGTTACTAGATGAATCAGTATTCATATCTCCATTAACTAGGGTTTTGTTACCAATGAACGAATTATTTCTGTTATTGGGTTGTTGCTGGTTATCTTTATTGGAAAAATAATCAGGTGGAAACGGAACAAAAGGAGCAAAACTGCTAGTGCTTTTTTGGTAAGAAGAAATGGGTCGATTTGTATTTTTGTTATCTACAAAATGGTTTTCCTCTTTACGCATAATTTGAGGAAAATCATCACGTGAAATAGCACTTGTGGGACCAGCCTCACCGAGTAACTCTTTTACCTTTTTGAACCATCTTTCAGTTTTATGTTCTTTATCATAATCTTGAGTCTGCCTGCTCTGAACATATGTTGTTGATATTTCAGAAGATTGTAATGAAGCCTCATCTGGTCTTCTAAACTCGCATTTCAAGCACACCAAATTCTTTCGGTAATTAAAGAAATTACATCTAAAAACCAAAAAATATCACATTTTTGCAGTAAGTGTCTCACAATCGGTAAATTTAGGGTTTAAATAATTCTTTACCTAGGACAATCCCACTCCCCGTTAGTCAACTGTCTCTGCGGTTTCATCTCTTCACATTCCAGACAATTAGTATTCCTTGCAAAGTTCATGAAATTGCATCTGCAAGTAACACAAGAATCATAAAAGTTTATGCTTAAGGTAAACCCTAAACCTTAAACCTTATACTAGTAGCTTAAGTACATACATAAGGAATCAAAACAAGGAGTGGAACTTACTTTGAGCATATCCAATCGCCTTTTTTCATTGTAATATTTGGTCCAAGATTTCTTGGCATTTGTTCATACCGATCATCTGTTTGGCCTCTATGTACAAAATTAGACAATTCTTGTAACAAGCTTCGGGCAGCTGATTCAGTAGCCTCATTACTGTTTCTTTCATTGCTTACATAACTCAATAAATACTTCATCAAGTCCACTGATTTTGCTTCATTTGATCCGTCTGCCTTTAATTCGATATAATAAATATTAAGTATTACATGATCATAGTTATATACATATTCAGTAGGTATACGAACACTTTCAGAAGGGAACCTGTAAGAAAGCCCTCATTCTTCTCTCAGCTCCATGGGCAGTTTTGAACAGAAATGGATATCCATTGTTGATAAGCACCTCAATATCCTTCCTTGGTAAGAACCTGAAAGAAAAATCATATAAACAATCTGTTATAAAAGTAAATCCGAAACTAAGTATTCCTTGAGAACCAAACTAATTCACTAATTTAGTCACTTTCATTTACAATGTTACACATATTGAGCAAAGTCACAAAACAGTAAATCAAAGTTATAGTGAATCAGTTTGCTTGTCAACAATATTAAGTTTATTATTTGATTTATCTTAATCTCATGAAATACATCATTTTAGGAGATGAACTTGTTCATCCGATTGATTTTCATTTTGTTGATAACAATGAAGTTCGCAATTTATTTGCTGCAATTCGCATGGGAGCACAGATGAAATTGATACGATGTAATGTGACAGATTTAGGAAATTTAGAGAATAGAAAGAAATTCGGATTGCAAAACCTTAAGATATCAGCTCGATCACGAGCAAAAGACAGACATGAATTCGCAGCAGCAACAAATTCCACTGACAAATTATCATTCGCCACAAAATCGTTTTCAGCATTACCGTTGCCGTCAAAGTAACCTGCAAATGACAGAGATTCAAGTAGGCGAGACCATTCCGGCCACGGATGCGATGGCAAGACGTGGTAGCCGTTGGCGGGAATATGATTGTTCTCTTGCCATACGTTATTAGTCACTCTGGAGTTATAATTTCGAGAAAATTTGATCTGAGTAAGAGAATTGTGGTCAGTTATACGGCGGATGTGGTTAGGGGCGGCGCATAGGGTAGTGAGTGGGACGGAAAGAGAACGGCGGCTAGCTAATCGGAGGAGAGCGAAAGGGCGGTACGAGATTGGATTGGTTAATAAAAAGAGTAGTCTTGATGTAGCTACTACCATTTGCTCGGTGGGAATGATCACCGGAGGAGATGATCTGGTAGTTAACCTAATACAGTATTTTGCAGTTCGGGAAATAAATGCTTTTACTAGTGTTGATCTTGGGCCATGATTCCGAGTTTGGGCCGGAATTGCCAGTAAAATTATACCTTTTTAGTGTAAAACCTTCAAATTTACCATAATCCTACAAGTGTATTATTATAGTGTCAACTTCATATGGATAAAATAGGCACTCGACGGGTGTAACAATATAGATAAAAATGTGATTGTGTTCTTAGGAAACTGGTTTTGTCCCAAATGACATCATATACTTGTTTCGAATTTTGAGCTAGCTGAGTTTAGCTCATTCTTTCACTAAAATGATATAATGTGAAGTAAAAAAGGATCTCGACATGGATGCTATGAATACCATAAATTGATCGTATGTATAGTCCAGTACGTATCCATGTCATAAATCGTTCGGTTATCTAAGTGAGATCAAAGCAAATGGGATATTAAGGTGTTCTGTTCTATCACGAGACTTGAAATTATCACCATTCTAGGACGCCATGCAATTTTAGCCTATTTCGTAAGCTAAAGTTACTTATTTGTGTTCATGGATAAATGAATATTTAAAAGAAATAAATCAGTCTGAACAAGCAAGCTCTGCGAATACATGGATAATAACATCAATCGTCAAACTGTCAATAATCATGACCATCTTTACTACATATTATACATACTTGTCTAAGAAACAGTCACTACAGAAATGCTACCAAAGAGTTGTTGATTGTGTGTTGTGCAACTATCATATTTGTCTTCTCAGAAGGGTGAAATGAATCCCAAAATACATATTTATTTGCATCGTTACATGTGAACGGGTTGAATTTGTTGCACATGTAACTCATCTCAAAGCTTCCGGTTGCACAACATGCTCTCTCTCCAACCTCAAAACCTGCAACCAGAAACATGCAGTGTAGGTTAGTTTGCAGTTGACGTTACTCTAGTTAAATACCATAATCTGTATAGGGGTTAAAGTCATCAAAGTGTATACGAAGTATATAGTATTGTCCAAAAATGTTGATCATTATATATGCTTTACCTTTTTATGATGTGGCATTTCTAGTTAAAATGTGAGGTAATTGGTTTTAAGGATACAAATGACTTAAATGGCCAAAAAAAGTACAAAACCTAAAATCGACACTTTTGTAAAGCATGTTACGTTTCATTGACTTGAACCCATATATCCGATCCATCCATATAGTGCCAACTTTGTTTTTTCAATAGCATGCAAACTGCATTGAAAAAGTAATCAACTTTGGTTAAATTTCTATTTACGTAACCAACTTTTTTCACCCCAGAAAAAACCATCAACTATCAAATTTTAATTCGAAGTTATCTTCCAAGTTAACGTTTCCATGTGAACATGGTCAAAGTAACTGACACGTGGGCTGTCCAGATCTTCATTTTGACCGGTTAACAGGGTCAGATTACCTTAAATTAAAGTTCTTGAAAGTTGATTACCTTTAAGTCAAGATGTTTCAAATGGTTTTTTGTGGCCAACAAATGTTGGTTACCTAAAATAGAAATATGACCAAAATTTATTACCTTCTTATGTTAATTAGCCCTTCATAAAGTGATAAACTAATACTAATAGTGCATGTGAATAATTGTTAAATTATTTGTTCGCTATTTTAAAAAAAATACCAAAAGAGCGAGGATTCTTGATAATATCCGAGAGAATGCTATATATGTCTGCGTAGACCAACTGTATGCCACCCAACTCCCGGTTCAAATTCCTAACTAATTGTTGCAACTTCACATTGTACTCTCGAGCCACACGATTGTATATTTGTACACATCTTTTCCCTAAAAAGTAATTTTTGGTTCTTTCTAATGGCAAGCAGCCCATTGGAGGAAGCCCGCCTATTGATATTTTACGGGCTCCTAGAAAATACAAATCTGTAATGAAATTTCTGGCAATCTTTAAAAGAAAATTCTCATATTCTTCAATGGAATAGATTTTTGACCTAAATGGAAGTGTGTAATAGTTCTCTAGGAAATCATTTGTTCCTAGACTTATGAGATAAAGTGCTTCGCTTAATACGTTGCTAGCTTTTATAGCTCCGAAATGATCGATCATTTTGTTGGGTTTATTTAATCTTGACATATTATTTTAGTACTAGTTTTAAGTATTTGCTTTTATTTAATTAATTAAGTATTAATAGGTCATAGGTTGAAAGAGTATGTGGGACCGGGTATTTGGGAGAGAGTGGGTTGTTAGCATGGAAAATGGAAACGTGGAGTTTACCATTTATTTGTTAGTTGATGTACTGGTTATAAATACCCCACATATTCTATGAATAAAATAGTACTTCCTCTTTAAAAAGTCTCTATCACTTTCACTGTGATCTTTCACTTCAAAACAGAAGCAAGATACGGATCTGTGTATATATATTTTAAGTATACTGACTTTGGTTTCCAACATTTGGTATCAGAGCCTAGGGCTCCATTTGAAGAAGAATGAGAGGTGATTCCATGTGAATCATCAGAAGAAGGTGTGAAGACCGGCTGCTACAGCAGCAAAGACCGACACCGGTAGACCGAAATTATCCGGTGTAGACCGTACAGACCGACGCCGTCGAGAAGACCGAGAAAGCTCCGGCGTAAGACCGAAGACCGAAAAGACCGACGCTGTTGAGAAGACCGAGAAAGCTCCAGCGTGTGACCGAAGACCGAGGCCGTTGAGAAGACCGAAAAAAAACTCCGGCGAAAGACCGAAAGACCGTTAAGCTACAACAAAGTTTGATAGCTAATACTAGACCGAAATAGGTGACCGGAGACCGTTAGTTCACCTAAAGAAGAAGGAAGAATGGAAGGAGAAAATGCAGTCCGTGAGCAAGGTAATTTGTCTCTACATTGTCCGAAATTAACCGATTCTAACTACACTACTTGGTCCATTTTGGTTGAAACTGTGTTGAGAGCACATGGCCTTTGGAAGACAATCACCGGCGAAGACGATAACGAGAAAAGAAACTATACTACAAAAGCTATAATTTTTCAAACCCTCCCCGAAGATGTTCTTATGCAGGTTGCTAAACACAAGGATGCACAAGATGTTTGGGAATCCATTCGGATTCGGTACTTAGGCACCGAACGGGTTCAAAAGGCACGGTTGCAAACTCTAAGGGGTGAGATGGAGAGGTTGAAAATGAAAGAGACCGAGACAATCGACGATTTTTCGGGTAAGATAAGTGGTATAGTTGAAAGATTTAAGAGTCTTGGTGAGTCTCTTGAAGAAGAAACAATAGTGAGAAAGTTTCTTAATTCGCTTCCAAAGAAGTACTTGCCAATTGTAGCTCCGATTGAGCAATATTCCGACCTTGAAAGTATGCCATTTGAAGAAGCGGTTGGAAGGGTGAAAGCTTATGAAGATAGGCTTCAAAGTCATGAAGTTAAGGAAGAAGAGCATAATCAACTTTTAAAATTACACACACTCCACACCACAAAATACTATAGCTTTAACCTACTTAAATACTAAAACATGAACAAACCTAACTACCACTCCTAAACTTAAGCAACACTTAAGCAACCCACGTCTAATTTGACTTGATCATTTCAAACAATTATTAAACTTCAAGATACATCCATTTGAAGAAGCGGTTGGAAGGGTGAAAGCTTATGAAGATAGGCTTCAAAGTCATGAAGTTAAGGAAGAAGAGCATAATCAACTTTTAATGGCAAGTGAACAAAAATATGGTGAAAGTAGTAGACGTGGAAGAGGCCGTGGTAGAAACAATGAAAGAGGTCGTGGAAGAGGAACGGGGCGAGGTGACAAGAGTGGAATTCGTTGTTATGATTGTGGAGTTTTTGGGCACTTTAGTTATGAGTGCACAAAGTGGAAAGACGACGAAGCCAACTTGATCCGAGATGAAGAGCCGGCATTACTTTGATGGAAAAAACGTGTCAAGATTAAGAGGGTGAATGTTGGGTTTATTTAATCTTGACATATTATTTTAGTACTAGTTTTAAGTATTTGCTTTTATTTAATTAATTAAGTATTAATAGGTCATAGGTTGAAAGAGTATGTGGGACCGGGTATTTGGGAGAGAGTGGGTTGTTAGCATGGAAAATGGAAACGTGGAGTTTACCATTTATTTGTTAGTTGATGTACTGGTTATAAATACCCCACATATTCTATGAATAAAATAGTACTTCCTCTTTAAAAAGTCTCTATCACTTTCACTGTGATCTTTCACTTCAAAACAGAAGCAAGATACGGATCTGTGTATATATATTTTAAGTATACTGACTTTGGTTTCCAACACATTTTGTTTTGATATTCCTTGAAGTATTCGAGCTCCTTCCACAATGGTATTACTGACTGCATTTACATTGCAAATGAGCAGGTTTGGTGAAGAGTCAAATAGTTATGGGTTAAAATTGGTCATTCCTAAAAAAGGTCAAATGGATCGTGTTGTGTCAGGTTGACCCGCTAGTTTTTCAATTTATATTCAATTTTACAATATTAAATGCAACTTAAAATTTTTATTTAAAAATACTAATACTAGACTGTAGATCCAAAGGTGAATCTACTACAATGAGAATGTAATGAGTCATAAGCATTAAATGTATATAGCCTATTTAATTTTAAATAATGTAGTCCCAAAACTTTATTTATTTTGAAAATATGGTTTTTGTAATCCAATTTAAGATTTTAAATAGAGTAAATTACACGGAAGGTCCCTGAGGTTTGCCACTTATAACAGCTACAGTCCCTGAACTTCGTTTATTACACTGGAAGTCCCTGGTGTATTCATTTTGTTACACCCAACGTCCCTCGGCCTAACGTCTGTCAATTATAAACGTTAAATGGGTCATGTGCAATCACATGATGGGCAAAATTGTCATTTCACCTATTTCTCCAATTTTCTTTATTCTTCTTCCCCAACCTCCTAACCCTTTCTTCCTCAAACCCTACCAGAAAGAAAGAGACGACAAATGAGAGAAACAGACACCAATCCACCATCCTTCTTCTCCGGTAGAGACACCTTCCCGCCGGCGACCACCACAGCACCACCACCACAACCTTCTCCCCCTCTCGCTTGATATCTATCTATCCTCTAGTATAAATTAGCGCAAAAATCCACATACGGCTCAGATTCGGCTCTGACATCATAGTCGGATCTGGAAATTAAGAGCTAAATTTGAGGAGATGATAAAACGGATTGTTTTCACTATCTTCGATTCTCCTCCAATTGATAAAAGCTGAGCTACCGGGAAGATAATATCGATTATAAAAATCATCAAGAAAGAGATATATTGGGTTCGATTTGAAGAAAGGGGATTTGAAGTTCGTCTTCTCCGGCAAGAGTGCCAAAACTTCAACTTTTGAATCTGAAAACCCTAACTTTTGAATTGATTTAATACCCCATCAGATCCGCCCCAATTCAAGTTCTGCAGGGGAGTAGGGACGGAGGGAGAAACCCAAATCGAAACCATTGATTAAGCACAAATCCGTGGAGGAGGGAGGAGGCGGTGGCGTGACAAGGATTTGCAAGAACTACATCAAACTTATCTGCTCTTCAATCAAATTTTCTGTTCTAGTAATTGTAATATCATAAAAATGATTATTTTGTATTATATATTGTATTATCATAATATAAAACATTTAAGCAAATAAAGAAAGTTCAAGTTAAAATAATATTATTGGTTGTGATTTTGCAGGTGAACAATCGATCAGTATGTTTGTGATTTTGCAGGTTGTGTGTTTGCGTTTTCTAATTTTTTGGTGCAAGAAGATATAGCAGAAAAAGAAAAAAGATAAAGGAAATACAAAAAAGATGGGAAATGACAACTATGTCCATCATGTGACTTGCACATGACCCATTTAACGATTAAAATTGACAGACGTTAGGTCGAGGGACGTTGGGTGCAACAAAATGTATACATCAGGGACTTTCAGTGTAATAAATGAAGTTCAGGGACTATGGCTGTAATAAGTGGTAAACCACAGGGACCTTCTGTGTAATTTACTCTTTTAAATACTTATAAAATTCCAAGAAGAGTGACAAAAAGTGTTAGCGGGTTAGCAAAACCTGATCTTGCCCGTGAGTTCTTAAGCATTTGGATATGTTGGTTTCACCCAAACAAAGCCAAAAGGTTAGCAAAAACCAAAATTTGACCCATTGGACCCACTACCCGACCATCTCGTTTACTCATCTGACCCACTACCTAACCGGGCCATTTTCCAGCTTACATAAAAAAAAGTTGCGAGCTTACTAATATAGCAGAGGTAAAATTATCAAAACCGGTTCCAGCTGAAGCAAAACTAACTCCTTTAGCAAAATCTATAATATTATAACGTGGGTCCAAATACGCGGGTACTATACTCCTGATACCAAAAGCCTCCGAGATAAAATCAGTAGCAATCCGCCCATTAGAAAAACGACCCGTGGGTCGGCTATCATAGAAATCACAACCATAAGGCTGAAAATTACTCTTTGCAACAGTTGCTACATGGTTGTTGTTGCCCGAATCCACTGAAGAGTCTCCAAATACAATAATTGATGATATTTCTGCATTGATTATGATCATTTGACCTAAGAACTCACAAAATAACAACAAATGTTTGCCCTTTATTCCTGCCATAGTTATAAGCCAAATTATTTTAAAGAAAATTTACAACCAATTGATGGAAATGGAGATGATTGGTGCGTTGCAATGTTATTATGGTTGTATTTTTGCATGTTTAAACTTTAAATGTATGATTTGCATGATTATAAGACGATTATGTGGATTTTATCACTGATTTTGTGGCTTTTGGTGGTGAGTCGGTGAGGGTGTTTCACATGTTTCATGTTAATCCTGCTAAAGAGGTTTTGATTGTGTGTTCTGCAACTATCAAATTTGTTTTTCCAGAAGGGTGAAAGGAATCCCAAAATACATATTTATTTGCAGCGTTACATGTGAATGTAAATAAAGCTCAACGTTTTCTCCAAACCTCTAAGTTTGAACGGATTTAATTTAAGTTGTTTATACAATCGTATTAAAAAAACAAATAACCGCTACTTTGTTCTAGAAGTTGTTGAAGAATGAGATGTTGTTACTGTAACGGAAAACATGTTTCATGAAATCTGCTGATTCTTTGTAGCAAGTCATTAGTTATTGCATTAAAAAATGTTTAGAAACATATTTTGTCATAAAAAACTGAATATGTAACTTTTTTGTTAATTTGTCGGTTCAAACCGACTACAGACGCCTTTAATAGGGGTGTTCACTATTCGGATATAACCGGATTGTCCAATTGGACATTTTGGATCGGACTATTTGGATTGGTTATTTGGTTTTTTGGATCGGTTTGGACTTGAACCAAATTAATAGTTTGGATTTCGGATTGGATTTGGTTTCCGTTGTGAAAACCGGATTGTCCAAAAAAACCGAATAGTAATATATAGTAAATTGATTTATATACTAACACTTGTTGGTTTCCATTGTAAATTTGTAAGTAATTATGGTACTCTTTTTATTTACATTTCTTATAGTAAAATGATTTATATACTAACACTTGTTCCACTTTATATTGTATCATTTGGTGATATACCAATCTTTTTGGTGTTTTTGATAAAGTTGATGTCAAGATTTTTGCATATATGATTATAAATGTCACAAGCTATGAATTAGACTTGTTTTTATGTACAAAGTAGTTTATCATTTCGGAATTTTACATATCGAACTTAATATTATTTCTTTTATATACTTTTGTAGTATTTTTGAAAATTTTAAGGAAAAACCAAACGGATAAAACTAAACCAACCAAATTGTTATTTGGTTCGGATCGGTTTGGTTTTCAAATTAGTTTGGACGGTTCGGTTTGAACTTTTAAAAACCGGACTTTATTTGGTTTCATCTATTTGGTTCGGATAAAACCAAACCGTCCAAACGAACACCCCTAGCCTTTAAGAAACAAGGAAATTTGCACCATTTTGATTTTATGATGTAATTTTTTTTAGGAAGTATTCATGTTATAAGGGCTCCGTTCGAGGTGGCTGAGTTTTGCTCATGATGTACATGATCTAATCATTGTCATGATCGTTTACGAACCTTCCTGACCTTTAGAAAGTTACTTGGAATTTTTTTCTTATACGGTGCAAAATTGGACAAAATTATCATTTGTACTTGCTTTTCTTACCTTTCACTTATATGGTTTTCGGGTCCTCTCATCTCGGATTTAGAAAAAAAAAGTTGAGATATTGGATCCCGAATTTACCTTTCACTTACATGTTTTTTTTTATCTCTCTTTGGTTCGGGCAAAAGAAAAAATCCCCAGTTGGTCAAAAAGTCAAAAATACCAAAATAGTTTTTTCGACTTCAGGCTTTCTCGATTTTGGACCGAATTGAACCGTTCAAAATCGAGAACCAAACCGATATAGTTGGGTCCGGCCCCTATCGATTCTCGGTGCAATTTGAAATCTTTGCTCGCCCCTTTTTTCTTCTCCTTTTCGTTTCTTTCTCCCCAAGCACATAAACCCTAGAAATATTCTTTCCTTTTTTTCACTAATCAATAGTCATCTCTCCCGCAAATTGGTTGCTATGGTAGTCGCGAGAATCACCTCCCGGATTGCAAGGACCGTCGTTACCAGCTACCGGAGTTCTTCAATCCTCTACGCCCGACCTCATAACCATCTCTCGATATCAATAATCGGAAATCATTTTCACTCCCTTCCTACTTTACAGAACAAGGTAATCACAGAAAAATGTTTAATTTGCAATGATTTATTTATCAATTTGTTTTCTTTTACGTTTTACACCAGCTAGGGTTTTATTAGGGTTTAAGGAGTCGTTGTAAGAAAAAAGGATTTCCTGTTCTTATTTCTTATCGAATCGTTTTCGGATTTGTTTTTTCTACTCGCCGAATAATCTTTCATGTTTTTTGCTTTCCGATCCTGTAAAAAATGCAACAACTTTTAACTTATATCATGTGACATTACATTTAATTTTTAAGTTTGAACTTAAAGTGGATATTCTCCTTCAGTTGTTATGTTCTATGGGGTATTTCAATCACGTTTCTACATATATAAAAAGCAGAGGCCTTCCCAATGATGTTTTTTTTTTTTCTACATGAAAACTCTTATGAGTAAATCCAAGTTATTAGTCAGAAAAGCAAAATGTTTTTTAAATAAAACTTGAATTCAGATTTTTATTTGTCAATAGTTGAAATTTAATGAAAATGATTTTATTTTTTTTTGCATTTAACGCTATTAACAAATTTTATATGATCCCAACTGTAGAATTAAGGCAACAAAGCTATGCTCATTATATCATTTATTCATTCTTTATTTTTTGCAGGTGATAACCAGTCAAATATCTTTTTCACATAATTTTTCTCTTCAAATATTTGGGTACTCATCATCTGTATCCCCACAATCCGATGAAAAGAAAACTTCTGAAAATGGAGAAAAAACTTCCAATGATGCAGAAGAAAATGCAAGTGGTGATGACGAAGGACAAGGTTTGTTATTAAAAACCATAGTTAATATATTCATTTTTTTAATTAGTGCTAGAGGTTATATGAAAAGGGGTCAATTTGGGTCGAATGTGATTGATAACGGGCCAAATGTAGAATAAACTTTCTAAAATGTAAGGGGTCAAATTAAATGCGTGGCAGGTCACTTAGCTAAACATGTATTCAGATATTAAAAGAAATTGTATTTTTATTTTAAGTAGTATTGTTTTCTAATCGTATTGAGTACATTAATTATTTACAAAGTTCAAAAATTGGAAGAAAAGGTGCATGGTGGATTGGCCCATTGACCCGTGTGTTTGACCTAAACCCCTTTTCCACCTCTAATTAGTATTTAGTAGTAACTAATTATAATATTGTTATTGAGGTGCAGGTGAGGAAGATTTGACAATGGAGGATTTGATTAAACTTGTGACAGAGAAAGAGGAACTTTTGAAAACAAAAGAAAAAGAAATTGAGCAAATGAAAGATAAAGTTCTTCGAACGTATGCAGATACAGAAAACATCATGGATAGGACAAAAAGAGAGGCAGAGAACTCAAAGAAGTTTGCAATACAGGTTCAGTATTTCTTATAATTTTATGTATGTATATATGTATGTGTGTTTGATGGTGGTGTTTATGTTGCAGAATTTTGCAAAGAGTTTACTAGATGTTGCAGATAATCTGGACAGAGCATCTTCGGTTGTGAAAGAAAGTTTTGCAAAGATTGATACATCTTCAGACAGTGCTGGAGCTGTTCCACTCCTAAAAACACTGCTTCAAGGCGTTGAGATGACTGAAAAACAGCTGGCAGAGGTAATATATTTCTTAAACTGCTAGCTGGCAAAATGAGTAACGGATATAAATTGGTCAACTTTTTAGGTCAGGTCAAAAGTCAAAACGAGTCAACACTTTTTTCTTGTCAAATTTCATAAAAAGTTTAACCTGGTTTATCTGTTTCTGTTGTAGCTGTTAGTTTTAGTTTTACAATTCTGCTCGTTAACTATAAAGTTTGGCCTGTTTTCACATAATAAAAATGAAATTTGTTGGTTTTGTTAGGTTTTCAAGAAATTTGGAGTGGAGAAATATGATCCTACAAATGAGGAGTTTGATCCAAATAGGCATAATGCAGTATTTCAAGTGCCAGATCCTACCAAGGCCCCTGACACTGTTGCTGTTGTGCTCAAGGTACCAATTTTGATAAAATAAAATTAAATAAATTTGAAGTTTTGTTTGTGACTTATGCATGTTTTGTTTTGATTTTGCAGGCTGGATACACTCTGCATGAGCGAATTATACGACCTGCTGAAGTTGGTGTGACCATTAAAGTTGAATAAAATAACAAATCGTGTCTTGCTGATATATTAAGATTTCGAGTATTTTGTTCTTTTAGAACAGGGTACCCCACCCCCCACCTTATCACCCAAAGAAAAAAGTTTTGTAATCAGCCTTTGATTTACTTCATTTTTTGTATCAGCTCTAATAATATATTCACACTACAAGGGTATGCATTACCTTGAGTGGATTTTGGGTGTGATTTGTATTACTTCATGTTGTTGGTGTTAGTAATTTAAGTCAGCTAAACCCTTTTCATCCGTTTATAATTCTGACTTATTTGAATGGGTTATTGGTTTTGGTTCGGTTACAAGTACAGTGAACTATCTAAATTACATCAAAGAAATGGCTATGATTAAGTTAATTTTGTGGTCTACAAATTACTTCAATGCCTGTTATTTGAGGATGATTTTTTTTTATTTCTCCGTTTCAATTTGTAAGTTGTACGATCCAAATCTGATTATATGGATTATGGATAGCTCAAATTATTTGGATCTGGGGACTCGATTTTCAACACCAGAATAACCACTCTAGTGCGTGTTTATAACGATCAAGATTTTGAGTCATGATTTGCTCAAGAAAAGAGATTTATTCCCACAAGAAAATATAAGCAGACAATATACCCCTAAAGATAATTTTGCTCCAACATGAGTTATGACTCGAAAGGTTTTCTTAATTAAAAAGATTTTTATCTACTTAATAATAACATAAAATGTCCTATTAATAGTAAGTATTATCAAAAGGTTAATTTAGAAACAAATCAAACATTTTATTGTATATAAAAAAAGTTACTTTCATAATCTTCCGTTTTAAACTTACATTTTAAATTAAAATATAGTAACAAATGTTGGTGGGAATAATATCAAGGTGATTGTTACATGCCAAGCAAGTCCTCTGTTGAAAATGGAGGAGACGAGCAGAATGGTTTTGCCATTTTATTGTCAAAGGTTTTCTAGAGTAAGAGCAATATCAGAGAACACAACACATCAAACGATTAATTACAGTAGTCAAAGGTTGTACTACAAGCACAAAGACCTACAAATTGCCAGACAACTTCATTCGATGATGATGTTGATGGTTTCAGCATGCAAAACCCCTCCGTGCAGCCTTCACCCAATCAGCCACTTTGTTTGGGGCCCCACCTAAATCACGGTCTTCATCATCATCATCCTTCAAATCAATCTCCAAATCCATCGCTTCATTGTTCAAGTCTTTGCTTGCTACACTCTTCTCTGATGCCTGGGTAACAGGCAGGTCAAAATGGGTAATGATAACAATAATCATATCTTTTTCAATGACACTTAATTTTCTGAATAGGATAGTTTAAGAGGTTATGTGTTAAATAAATGATTAATGCGTTAATTATGTTTACAAGAACCATATTACTACAAGAAGAATCTAATTTTCTGATGTAGGAAGTTGTACGCATCATAAATACACTTTCAGAGACTTCTCAGCACATATGACCCCCATTTGATATGTTTCATTTTTAGACGCGTTTAGGATAAAACAGAAGACACATTGACCCATTTAAAAGTACATGGATCAAATTCACCAATCACCTGAGTTTTTGCAGCAAGGACATTATCGTCATTTTCTGAAGTTCCTTGACCATGAGATTGGTTTGTCTTGCTTGCTTCTTTAACATCAACATCACCCTTTTCAGCTTCTTTTTTCTTACTTTCTAGCACAACAATCTGCACAAATACTTACCAAACTTAATACACATATTATACCTTTTTTTTTTTTAATTTAGGATAAATAATTTAGAAACGTTATCCTAAGTTTAAAGGCGCACGTGTTTGATCATTTTCAGAAATAGCCAAATAGGATAATGATTAATAGATAATTTAGCAATTGTAGCCTAGCCTAAGTTTAAAGCATCATCCACCAACAACCTTGTTAAAAAGGGACAAAAAAGATTGTTTCCTTGTCAGCAAGCATCTGCTTTGCGTTAGAATCAAATTCGCCACTGAAAATAATATCCTTTTTCCAAAAATGAAACTAGACATGCTGAATCACAAACTGTTGAAATTAAAGGGAAGATTCACAAAAGGTGCGAAACTTAGGAACCAAATATTTATTAACAAACATCATAGATTGATTTTAAGGAATATAATCGAATGAACATGCGGCACATAGAATTCATATACATACCAAATCAAGAACATCAACTATCTTATACTACACAGAAAATTCTATTTAATTCTAAATAAAACTGATGAATCAAAATTATATGCAATTCTAAATTAAATTGATGATAATATGATTGCAATCATTAAGTATGCAGGTAAAACAGGTATTTGGGCAGTGGAATTCTCTAGTATTTAACTAGAACAGAAAAAGCCTTTATAGATGAATATCGGTAGATTTTTATCATACTTAATGTTCACCTAATTATAGTAACTTAATTCTCCAGACGTAACTCACCAATTTGAGGAATAACGTATAGATATAGAGAAATTTAACAGTATTTCAGCTCAACCATAAATTAAATTATAGAACCCAAGTCAGTACGAAAAGCCCTAAAAACCTGAGCTGGATGATATAACTTCAGCTTACCGGTGCATACCGTAGCTTCCTTCTCGGCCTCTCTTCCGGCACGGATTCCGAGTCTCCGGCGGACTGAGCTGACGGAACGGGAGTCCAACGGCGAATCCGTACAGCAGAAACGTTGTGGTCGTTAGAATTGGAGGTGTTGTTGTTGTTATAAGTGACGGAAGAAGATGCTGATGACACATGAACCCACTGCTTCTGCCACCGTCTCACTGGTCCGGTGAACACCGGCGCCGAGCCGTACCGTGAAGACGGTCTGCCAGTACGCGAGCCGATTCCTTCCATAGAGTAGAGAGTACACACAGAGAGTACAAGTGTCGTTGAGTGCTTCGACCTTTCAAGAACTAGTGGAGCATGTCTATGATCCAAACGACGTCGTGCTATGCTTTCGGGGTTTAGCTGGGAGGTTGGTACTGCCACGTGTGGGTTACAGCCTACGGGTCAAATTGGCCCTATTGTACCACAGTTGTAATTATGAATTCATTTCTTCATTATAATTTTTATTTCGTACGAGATAATATGGTCCGTGCGATGTACGGACTTTATTCATGATAATGAATTATTATCTCGAAAGTAAAACGTATACTCCCCCGTCCCATTTTTATTGTCCACATTAATATTTTAGTTTGTCCCAAAATAATTGTCAATTTCAAATTACAACCAATCATATGAATTATAAGTGGGTAAATATGAGATTTGATTGGTGAACAGTGCAATAATTGCATTTTCTTAAAACTATGTGTCATTTGTCTAGTGGACAATTAATTTGGGACGGAGGGAGTATATTGTTTTTGTGTCACGGGCGAAGTACAAAATTATGTTCACTCACATGTTTAGCTTTAATTGTGGGTACTTTACTAAATAAGCAAAGTGTGACAGAGGAAAATATAAAGTAAGAAAACCATCATCGTTTCTATTAGCGTAACACAAAAAAAGTTATTCATAACATAGAAGTTATACTACTAAAAAATTTATACATTGTCTTGTAGAAAAACAACTATAAATGAACGACGATCTATCTTCATTATAATCATTTATTAATCTTAATTATGACAAATTATACGTGTGTATCAGTTATAATTATCTACAAATAATTATTTTATTTATGACCAAAATTCATTTTTATTTATATTAAATAAATGTAATTAAATGCTACATTAGTTTAGACATTATTTCAAGACTTTTGATATGAAAATTTGATGAAGTTATTAGTTTTTATTACATTAATTTCCTATTTTTATGACAAAACTCAACTTTTACATATATTAATTTATTTATATTTATAAATATGTAAGTGAGCACTTATATGAAAATGAATGATTTTGTTTATCATGAACTTTGCTACATATTGATTATTAAAGTAATGTACAATGTGACTTGCCTTCACCTCCGATCGTAATTTATTCCTTTTGTTTTCCCGTTTGCATTGTCATCATGCATTTTGTTGCCCAACGATCGTATCGTCAACCCACATGTTTAGCTTTTGGTGTGTGTTATATATACTATCTAGACTTTAATATGTTTAGCTTTTGGTGTGTTTTATATATACCATCTAGACTTTAACACCTGAGTATAAGATATAATCAAAGAATTAGACGATATAATCAAAGAATTATGAGGAACTGAATGATACCGATTTGAGTATAAGATATTGTGTAATCATCATAGTAACACCGCTGGAGATAGTCGATCCTACAAAATAAACAAACCTAAATTAAACGATGTATCATTACATAAAAATCACTTAAAAACATCAAGACATATTTGATTCATTAATTCACCAAAATGAAATTCATAATAGGAGAATAAATGAATGAGATTAACAACCTTACTTACCTATTTATACTAAATAATTCATTTTTAATTTGTATGAAAAATTATAAATTAATTAATACTTTTAATATGTGTCTTTACATTTGCTAGAAACTAAAACATATATTAAATATAACAATTTAATTTACCTTTAATACGTGTTTTTACATTTGCTAGAAACTAAAACCTATATATTAAATATAATAATTTAATCTTATAAATGAATTTATTACTTTATTAATATTATTAATATTATGGTTTTTCTAACATATGTCCCTGGGCATATGTTAAGGTACATTAACTAACTCCAACTTTCCATTAGAATTAAAAAATGCATCTAATACATCACTTAAAAATGTAAATTTTGAACTTCATTAATGTGTATTGAGACTTGATTAGGAAACTTTGAGTAAATCAATGTATCTTAACATGTGCCTATGAGGGACATGTTAGAAAAACCCTTAATATTAAATGAGGGTATTAAATTCAACTTCATTTTTTATGTATATATAGATAATATATCGTACAAATTTTATAACTAATTATGATAGATGAAATAAAATTTATGGTGTGAAAAAAACCCCCTCTTATGAATCGAGACCGTGCCAAATCAGTGTTACTTAACTACACTTCAATTAATGGCCCAATTTATATACACATATCAATAATAGTTTTTTAGTCAAGATTTTATACATAAAATAACATACATAAAAAATAACAATACTCACAAAATTAACCCATAAATACGTCTCATTATACTAAGCCTAGCCGAAGGAAATAATTGAAGCCCAACTGAAAGAAGCGTGTCTACACCTCCCCCAACCGAGGGGTCAATCAAAGGAAAGAGACATTACTGTTGACACACACCTTATAATTTATATAAAACCAGTTTATATATTACTTGTTCGTGTTTTATATTATTGTTTTGGGTTTGTTAACAATAAAGACTGTCTTTGAAACATTATTATATACATTTTAAATTCGTATTTTCTTTAATTAAGGATAATATTTTAAATGCAAAATATAGTTATTGATATAATGATAACTATTAATAACAACAACAAATTATTATAAAATAAAACCGCTTTCTATAAGAATAATCACTTTTACAACGATACAAATGCCTTGATTCCTTGAAGGAAACGCCTTCTGCGACAAAGATTCTTACTCATACAATGTTAAAACTTAAAAGTGTTCATCGACTAATCGAGGGACTACGAATATAGAAAGGTGATAGAACAAGGACCTACATGAAAACAAGTTCAAAGAACAGGGGCCTATATTACTTTACCCGGAAGGTAAAAAGATGAAAAGACCGGAAAAAACCCGGACTAAGGGGTGTTTAGGAAAGCTTATTTAAGGAAACTTATGGCTTATAAGCTTATATAAACTTAATAATCTTACTATTATATAAAGCATTTAGGCCTACCCCATTAGGCAAATTTAAGGAGCTCCTTAAACTTGATTTTAAGGACCTTTCCACTTTTGTTAGTTACCTCTCTACCTTAAAAAAAATAAATCACGGCTAATAAGATTCGAACCCAAGACCTCTCCTAACTTATCACTATGTGTTAACCACTTGCTATACATTACACTTTGGTAACACCACCCACACTTAATAACAAAAGTCTGTTACTCGAAAACCATTTTACCCAATAACATTAAATATACGACGTTGTAAATCATCAACTCTTACCAAAATCCACATTTCCGTTTAATTATTTATTTCTAGCAACAATTATTACCGTGTAAACGAACAACACTTGCTCGCCACGAAATATGGTTTCTGGATACCCGCCGCCGCATTGCGCGGGTACCTTACTAGTTCATTTTTAAAGAGATTATTTAAGCTTATATAAACTTAATATAAACTTATAAGCTTTCCCAAACACCCCCTAACTGAGAAAAATTAAACCGTATTAGTATCCTATCCACTGAGCTGCCTTCTGCTATCTTCAACAGAGCTTCAAAGTTCAAACATCTAAGCACCAATGGAGCTCTGCAGTTCAACGTCATTTTATTTGAAATCTTGTGTCGTTTCACCTCCAATTTCTTCGATTTCTCTCTCGAATTCCTTCAAACCCAACCTACGATTCAATTCTCTAAAAATTTCTCATTCTTCTCGTCAATTATCTCAATTCCCAAAAAAATTATCAATCTGCGCTAGGGCTTCGGCGCCCCCGGCCGTTAATGACGCCGTCAAAGAGCCTTTGCCGGCGGATCTTATTGTTGAAGAAACCCAAGAACCGAATTGCAGGGTGAGCTATTTCAATAGTATTTTTATTCTGAACTGACTAGATTGAGTTTTGTATTGTTTATTACGTTCCATGAATTAGGATTTTTAATTTGAGTGAATTAAGTTAGGGTTTTGCGTGTATTCATCTGCAAATGCTCAAAGTTTGAATGAAACCGGAGATAATATTCATCATAGTATTGGTTTTCTGAACTCTTTGTATGCATTGAAACTGTTTGTTGAAAGTCCCCAATGAAATTTTCTACGACTATTGCTACAAACATAATAATGTTTGTGTTGAATATGGAGGAGTTCCGTTGAATTTGAAAACTGCCACTTTTGACATCAAAAGTCGAAATTTAGATGTTTTTCCTGCAAAGCAGTAACTAGTATTGAAAATGGATAGTTAATTTAATCATGATAGTCAATATTTCTGCATTTAAACCTTTGCTTTCTGCAGATTCGGTTGAGCATAGAAGTTCCATCAATTGTATGCGATGATTCTTACAAAAGGGTCATGAATCAGTTTATGAAGAAGGCAAAGGTACAATTCTATTTCATCATCTGATTCTCAACCAATTTGAATTTTTGTTTTGTGGGAAAACGACTTCAATAATGCTTATGGTTAATACTAATGATGGATTGTGCTATGTTTATTTCCATATTTGTTCAGGTTCCTGGATTTCGCCCTGGAAAGAAAGTTCCAGAAAGCATTCTCATAAGTTATATCGGGAAAGACGGTGTCAAAAAGGCGGTTGTTGAATCTATTCTAAAGAGAACTCTTCCACATGCCATGTCTTCAGTATGTACTTTTTTTAATAATATAATATTAATAAAATCTGAAATATTACTGCAGTTCGATGATGTTTTTACTTTTTAATATTAGGGTACATCTTAATTTGCAGGTAGACGGACGGGCTCTAAAGGACTCCATCCGCATTACATCAACATTTGCTGAAATGGAAACAATCTACTCTTCTTCGAATATCCTAAGGTATGTTAAAGTTTCCTATTTATTTATTTATTTATTTATTTTTATTTTTATATATTTGCGGTTAGAAAAAGACAAGGATCTTGTTATTTTGGATCTTGATTTGATTTGTGTTGTGGGTATAGATATGATATTATTGTAGATGTAGCACCTGAAGTGAAATGGGTCCCAGAGGACGGTTACAAGAATTTAAAGATAGTAGTTGAGCTTGACAGTGAAATAGATGCTAAAACAGCTGCTGAAAGAGAATTAAAACGCTGTTATAAGTCTCTAAGTGTAATGAGAATTGTCACAGATAGAGGATTACAGGTACTTAATTGTTTTAGAAGCCCATATTTCAATTTTTCATCTAATATTTGCACAAAATAAATATTAAATATGAAATGTAAAACGATTTCCATAGATTGGTGATGTAGCCGTACTGGATATATCAGCAACAACAGTTGAGCAAGATGGATCAGAAGCAAAAAACGTTCCAGCTGCAGAGAGTAAAGGTGTTCATTCATCCATCCATAAAAAGTCAAACTTTAATTCTGTGACTTTTTCTCTCAAACAAAACATCGGGTGCTTTGAATTTGCAGGTTTCCATTTTGATACAGAAGATGGAGATAGAGTTATTCCTGGTTTTCTTGACTCAATAATTGGAATTAAAGGCGGTGAAACAAAATCATTCCCGCTTGTATTCCCAGATTCTTGGAAACAAGAAGATCTTCGTGGTCTTCCTTGTCAATTTACCGTAAGTTTTATTTATTTTACAAATCATGGTTGAATATTTATAAAGAATTTAATTTATTTCTGTGTGATTTATTGGTAGGTTGAATGTAAAGAACTCTTTTATAGAGAATTACCCGAGATGAATGATGAGATTGCTGATAAGCTTTTTCCTGGATGCACCACCATCGAGCAGGTTAAACATCACAGCTGTACTTTGCCACGTCAGCATGTTTTTACACCATTTGGTTTGTATATATTATATTATATTAGATATTAGATTGAAATATTATATTTTTGGTGTATGAATCTGTAGGCTAAGGAATCATTGTTGGAGAGATGTGTAGAACTAGAGCAAACGGCTAAAGATCAAGCAACAGATAATGCCATTCTTGACCAGCTTCGAAAGGTGTTTAATTTTTTACAAGAATTAAGTACAGGTGGCAATTTGACCTGTTTAGTTATGAACGGGTAAATTCGGTTTATGTTTAATCTCAAGCGGGTCAAAAGGAACGGGTCAAACGGGATGAAAGTTGCCCAAAGTGTGTTTAAACAGTCTAATGTATAAAACCTCCTAAAAAGTACGTAGATTTGTTTAAAATAGTATGTCTGGTCAACCTAACATGACCCGTATGAAAAGTAAGTCATTTTGACCTTCCTGACCTGCCCATCTTTAAGTAACAATTTCTTTGTTTGAATTATTATATTTAGATGATTCAAGTTGAAATTCCACAAACGTTGTTTGAAGAACAAGGCAGACAACTTTATGGAGGCAGGCTTCTACAAATTCAGGTCTAATAAACCATTGTAATTATACAATAAAATGTTAGACCGGTTTATTTAATTATTTTAGTTAAACGTGGCTGAAAGAATGGTCTTTGACCCTGAAAAGTCAAATGTAAACGTTGTGTATAATTTGATTTACATGCAGGCAAACATGAAACTAACTGAAGAGCAATTAGCAACGCTTTCAAGCCCAACGGCCGTAAGAGAGTATTTGGAAAACCAAAGGGAGAACATAGAGAATATAATCAAGCAAAATCTTGCAGTTGGAGATATTTTCAAACGCGAAAATCTACAGGTTTAAAAGATTTGATTCATCACAAAAAATGTGACAAATTACTAACAAATTACTTGTGTTTTGTTTACAGTTTTCAACTGAAGATCTTGTGAAAGAGGTTGAGAACTCTGTTGCTGAGTTCAAAAAACACAACCAGGAGTACGATGAAGAGAGTGTTCAGGAGCAGGTCTTTTTTCCATTCCCTCCAAAATTCTAAACATCTTCATATAATATAATATAATATATTATGGAAAATAACTAAATCCTAAACATATGATCTGGGATGCATTTATATGAAGAATTGTTTAATGTGTATTTTTCTACCTTTTTTTCTTGATAATTTTATAGCATTATCTTTTTGTTGAATGTTAATAGGTGCAAGAGGTATTAGAAGGAGCAAAAGTGCTTGAATGGTTGAGAGAAAATGCAGATATTAAATATGTAACCAAATGAAAAACATGAAGCAGCAGTATCCAAAAACACATTTTTGTTCCCACGTGTATGTGTTTATTTCTAGCATGTTAATGTGTCAAAAAAGGGATGTAAGATTTCGGTTATTCAGTGCTTGTAAGATTTTGTTGTAGTTGAAAAAGACTTTTGTAGCAGAGAAGAGATATTGATAAAAACGTTTTCTCTAATCATGATTAAAGAGTTTATTAATTGTCATATATGAGAATGATTTGTGGTGATATAAAAATGGCAACAAGGTAATTGGGTTTGGAATTGGAGAAGGGATTTAAGAGGCGGTTTAGAATCGGAACAATTGAGAAATATGTTGGAAATAGTGTCCAACACATCAAATAAACCGGTATTACGGTTCGGGTATTTTAGAGTCCTATTCGGGTTGCCCTCGAGGAATCAACGAACACGAGAAAAACGTAGCGTTTAATTAATAGTTTAATTAAACGGACTAACGGGAAAGACGGGCAAATCTAGTTAATGGGTAATTAACTAGATTATGGTATCGGGCCAATTATTAATTAATAGTTTAGTTAATACTTGCGGGCTTAATTAATAGTTAATTAGAAGCGGGCTTTCGACCAATTAGGGTTTTACCATAATTGGGTTTTGGCAAGTATATATATTAAGGTTAAGGGGTTTAACCTAATCAATACTTGATCCCTTGCCTCCCAAAGCTTCGGCCGAACACCACCACCTTCGACCGAGCCGCCGTCGTGCCACCGTCGCCGGACCGCCGCATCGCCGCCGTCCCCGTCGCCGGAACCGAAACTGTTTTCGGGTTTTGGTGCTCGTTTTCTCAAGGTGCTTTGTACTACACTGTGGTACATCGTCCTGTTCGTGATCAACTTTGGGTGTGAAACGATAGAGGGATTCTTTCTTGAATCCTAGGCATAGTGTGATAACCTGGCAAGAACGAGATCACAGTGTTTGTCTCCTTCGCCAAACCATAACAATGTAAGTATTTGAATTTATATTTAATTAGTTATTAAATATTCTAGTTGCTTTAGAATTGTAAACCTAACGGTCCAAAAGTTTTATCGGGTCGGTGTTCTAATCAAGTTACTTGTGATTTCCGCCTCAAGTAAATTGTGGCTAGATGCATAGAAAACCCAACAGTGGTATCAGAGCGCCATTGGTTTACAAGTCTAATTATGTTAGACGAAAATTCGAAATCCATTAAAATTGTTTTAATTATTTTCGGTATTATTAAAATTGTTTTATTAAATCCGAAAATTAAAAAATTGTTTTTTTTATTATTTCCGATTTTCGGAAATATTATTTTAACATTAAAAATGTTTTTTTATTAAAATAAATTAATTAAGATAATTACAAAAGTTGGGAATTATCTAGAATTTAAACCAAAAGATTTAATCAAATCTAGATATTATTTAAAAAGATTTAATTAAATATTTTATATAATTTTATATATTTTTCGGAATATATAAAAGTTTTTATATATATATATATTTAAATTAATATTTAAATAAAATAATCATATTTATGAATATATATTTTTCGGAATATATATTTGCCATAAATAGATGATTTGGCCAATCTAGTTTGTTATTTAAAAGGTTTTAAATATAGATAAAATTTAAAAATTATAAATTAGGGATATATTAGATATATCCGAATATTTTAATTTTTTTTGAAAGGAGATAAGTTTAAAATTAAAAGATATTTTAAATATGGATATAGATATATCCGAAAATTATTTTCGGTATATATCTATATATATATAAATATTTTTCGGAAATTTTAAAATTTTAAAAGGGATTGGATTTTCGAATATTTTATTATTTATCTTATTTACTTATAATTGTTTATAATAGGAATAATGGTATAAATATTAAAAGTAATTAATAGTATATTATATATATTAATTAAAAGTTTAATTTAGAATATATATATATATATATATATATATATATATATATATATATATATATATATATATATATATATATATATATATATATATATATATATATATATAGTGTAGAATTAAAATCAGAACCAATTAAGGCTACAGAACCAGCAGAACTCCATGTAAACCATTGATTTTTGAAATGAAATGATCATGTAAGACACATTAATGTATTTGATGAGGGACCCCCAAATATTGGTTTGCATGGATGTCATTCATGCATGTATACATACATACATGTATAGATAACACTTATGTATACATACATGAAAACATATACATATATGAAAACATATACATATATGTATACATGCATGAATGACATCCATATATGTACATGGAAGACACATTAATGTATTTGATGAGGGACCCCCAAATATTGGTTTGCATGGATGTCATTCATGCATGTATACATACATGTATAGATAACACTTATGTATACATACATGAAAACATATACATATATGTATACATGCATGAATGACATCCATGCAAACCAATATTTGGGGGTCCCTCATCAAATACATTAATGTGTCTTCCAAGATCATTTCATTTTAAAAATTAATGGTTTAGATTGAGTTCTGCTGGTTCTGTAGCCTTAATTGGTTCTGATTTTAATTCAACCCTACATATATATATATATATATATATATATATATATATATATATATATATATATATATATATATATATATATATATATATATTAATTTCGAAATTCCTTTATATATCAAATAAGATTTGATATTCCTCTCTTATATATATAATATTATGTAATAATAGTTTATTAAATATTATATAAGATATAGTTATAATAGTAATTAAAACGTCGCGTCCTCGCACGTTTATAAAATTAATTATACTATATATATAACTTTAGTAAATGAAATTAAAAAGTTTTAATTGTCATAGAATATAATTATATAATAGTTTATATATATTATAACTAAAGTTAAATACATTGTCGCTTATGTCATTAGTAGGCTCACCCATTTTCTAAGGCATATAAAGGATGAAAAGGAGAGATATGATCTCTAACGGGGTCGCGTTTTTAACACGCCTTGCGCTGACCTTCCCCGCCGCTTCCCTTGTCTTAGAATGGAGCTACCGAACGCGCATAATAGGATGATGCAAAGATTAAAAGTATAATCATAAAATTAAACAAATCTTCCCGTTTAATATAAATGTGAACATCGTGTGCTCTCCATAAAACGACACGCGCTCGTATTATAGTCTGAGTAACGGAACTCGTGTGGTTAACCGATACGTTAATTGTGAGATTATTTTATGAGTGAAACGATTCTCGCGATACCCAAGCGAACTTGAGCCGGGAATCTACGTGGGTGTCTTATGGTTGTTTCACCTTCTAATATATGATCCACGGCATCCCTGTCATATAGATTAGAAAGAGCATTGATTCGAGATTAACATGCCATTCTCCTAGGAGAATGAATCTCAAAGAACTAGGGATTTCATAAGATTGAAATTGACAATAGTTTGCCTACAACACGAAATTATTCGGTGTGAAATACGGCATCCCTCTTCACATCAAATAACTAGTGGTTGTATCCTAGCCTTATGAATAAAGATTGGGAAAATTATTATAAGGATTATTAATGAATACACTAACAAAGAAATTGTTTCTTTTGTAGATGTCTTCCAACAACAATAACAATAACAACAACAATGTCCCACTTCCTCCACCACCTCCACGTTCACAACCACCTCCTTTGAATCTGTCATTTGCTGCATCTCAAGCAATTCTAGACATGTTCCCTACTCAAAGTGTTATGAGTATTGAACGACTGGAATACAATGAAAAGAGATGTGCGGCATTTGAAAGCTTGCGTCTCTTCAGTATGGGAAAGCTAGACGAGGGGGAACCTGTGTGTAGCTACGTTGAAAGAATGTTAGGATACATAGACAAGGTTGAGGAATTTGGATCAAATCCTAGTGACAAGTTTATAGTTGGTTTGATCCTTTATAATCTTCCACCATCTTATTCTTCAATATCCAATGATTATGAAGAGAATAAGATAAGCATATCCAAATCTGAGTTAGCTGATGTGCTAAAAGTTGCTGAGGCAAAGTTGTTAGCAAACAGTAACTCTTAACCTCCCACCAATCCTGAGTGTAACGACCCAAAATTTGCGAATAAATAAATTCTATGAAAATATGATAATTAAGGATAAATCGTTTAAAGAGCGTAGAAATTGGTTTCGTGTCATTTGGACATTGTATGAGAAAGTTATGGACGAAACCGGGTCGAGACAAGGAAAAAAAACAGCAGCCTGTCTGGTGCAGCGAGTTCGCGGCGCGAACTAGGTTCTCGCGATCGCGAGGATCGGGCAGAGAATTGGAGTTTTCAGAGATCGGAGTTGGCGACCAGTTGGCGACGCGAAGGAGTTCGCGACACGGGAAGTTCGCGGCGCTGAAGTCTGTCAGACACAGCATTAAAGTCGGGTTTTGGCTCATTTCATGCCATCTCAAACCCTAGTTTCTCTCCCAACGAAGTTGTATATGATTTTGAGTGCAAAGGCTCATTTGGAACTGATTTCTTGGTCAAATCTTGTGATACTTCACTCCTAGTTGAAGATTAAAGTTATATCTTCACTCCTTTGTAGTTGTAGCTTTAGATCTATGGATCTTGAAGCGGGTTTGAAACCCTAGTTCTTGGGATTATGGTTAATGATGAAATAAATGTTGTATACACTTAATAGATGGTATCTTAACAAAGGAAACAAGTGTATGGTTAAGATTTGTAAGAATCTTAAGATTTAGCAAAACCTAGGGTTTTGGAAATCATTCAAATTGGGGGAAAGTGTTGTTAAAGGATTCTAGTGATAAAAGGGGGTTATTATTAGTAGTATTTGTTGTTGATCAGGTTGTGATTATTATGATAGGCTTTGGTGAAGTCTTCCAACTTGTTGAAGCAAATGGATCGGGTGTGAAGAGCACATTTGGAGCATTAATTGCTAAGGTGAGTACATGAGACTTTTAAACTGAGTACATAGCAAATAGTTGTTAAAAATGCGTATGATATTTTATTGGGCCTTTATTGATATATATTTTGATAAAGATAGTGATTGAAAAGTTATGGAAGTAGGCATAAAGTGATACTAGAACATGTCTAGTATGATTGGTGAATTTTGGAAGTAAATATGGTAATCTAAGGTAGCTATGGAAATCTTCATTCATGAACCATAATAATAAAGTTATTGACTAAAAGAAAGAGTACTAAGTCTTTATTAATAGTTATGTATTAGTAAAGCAAGTGGTAACAATTTATATAATAATGAGTAATTATTGGTAAAATTCTCTAATAAAAGTGAAGAACGAAAATATATGGAATTGAATATGCTGCGACTAGTAATAAATGTGTATTATAGTCAAGGAAAAAACAAAGTATTATGATGACCATAAAATAAGGAAGGTATCTTATGAAATAAGTAAGTATGGACCTCCTAGGGTTCATAGATGTAGAAGTAAATGTTGGTTACAAATGATCGGGTCAATTGGACCATGCAGGTACGTTCACACTATGTTGAACTATTTACATATAGTTGTTATTAGATAACTAAATTGTTTGATGATTGATGTGATAGCCGAGAGCTAGATTGACATAACTGTTGAGTTATGGTAAGATTGAGATGATGTGATGTCACAGGCGACTCCCGGTCATGAGGTGTGGAATGAGGGGCAGTTGGGTGAATTCTCATCGACTCATCCACGTTAGAAGTCTTGCTAACTGGACGTATTCCGGCGAGTAAGGCAGGTATCGGTAGATTGGGCGATTCCCTCTTGCCGGTATCTTGAGCTTCTAGTTAGTTCGGGGGCAACCCGATAACTAGATACGTTGTGCTCCTAGCTAGTTCGGGGGCAACCCGATAGTTAGATATGTTTGTGCTTCTAGTTAGTTCGGGGGCAACCCGATAACTAGATATGTTTGTGCTTCTAGCTAGTTCGGGGGCAACCTGATAGTTAGGTATGTTTTGCTAGGAGAGCAGAAATCGATAGGGTCACAATAGGGTGACTAGACGGTATTGATGTAGTATATGTATGTATATATATATATATATATATATATATATATATATATATATATATATATATATATATATATATTTATGAAACGATTATTATTATTATTTGGTCTAAAACCCATGTATCTCACGAGACTATTTTGTCTCACGTACTACATTTGTTTTGTGGCTATGTACCCAGGTACAGGTTTGAAGTGATAGAAGGTTGCACTAGAGGTGACCTAAAGATGTTTAGCTCGGGAGCTCGTAGGTAGATCCCGTTTGCCTATGGTTTTGATATACTTGGTGACACCGTATTTTTGTATACTCTGATAAAGATTTCAAGGTTTTTATTAAACTGTATTTTTGGACAACATGAGATATGTTGGTAAAAACGTATTTTATTGTTTTAAATGATGTTATAAAAATACGGGTGTTACACTGAGGGTGCAATTATGAATGGAAATTCCAACCCCTGTCACAAGGGGAAGGCTAAAGTGGGTCATACCCAAAGTAGCCGTAAGAGAAAGAAAGATTCAAAATTGACACCGAAGGATTCGGAATGCTTCTACTGTCAAGGAAAGGGTCACTGGAAAAGAAGTTGCCCAAAATACCTGGATGATTTGAAGAATCATAAGGTCCAAAAGTCTGGCACCTCTGGTACGTTTATAATTGAACTCCACAATACTTCTATGTCTAATTCTTGGGTTCTAGATACAGGGTGTGGTACTCACATTTGCACTGATATGCATGGACTTAAGAACAGTAGGAAGTTGAAGCATGGAGAGCTTAATCTGATCATGGGAAACAGAGTTTCGGCTGCTGTCACCAAGATAGGAGATTACGAGCTCATGCTTAGCAGTGGACGTTCTTTCATTTTATTATATGTTTGTTTTTCGCCTTGCATGGCACGCAACATTATTTCATTTTACGCATTGTTTAAGGATGGTTTTAATTTCATTTTTGATAATGACAATGGTTCTATTTTTGCTTATAAAAATGATGTGTTTTATTTTAAAGTTATTCCTTGTAATGGTATATATGAAAATGTTGGTTGCATAAACAATAGAAATCTAATATTGAATGTTGATTCATCCAAATGTGTATTGGATAAGTCATGTCTATGGCACTGTCGCTTAGGACATATAAACAAGAAACACATAGTTAAACTCCAAAAGGATGGAGTGTTAGAATCATTTGATTTAAAATCAGATGATGTGTGTGAATCTTGTTTACTTGGCAAGATGATAAAGTCGCCATTCACAGGGTCGTGTGAAAGAGGCAAAGATTTGTTGGACCTCATACATACTGGTGTGTGTGGACCGTTCAAATCTAACACTAGACATGGTGAACGATACTTCGTCACATTTACTGATGATTTCAGTAGATATGGTTATGTTTATTTGATAAAACATAAGTCTGATACTTTTGAAACGTTCAAAGAATATCAGAAAGAAGTAGAGAATTAGCTGGGCAAGAAGATTAAGATGCTCCGCTCTGACAGGTTCGAAGAGTATCTTAGTCAAGAGTTTATCGACTATCTAAAGAGTTGTGGTATAGTATCTCAACTCTCTCCTCCACGAACTCCACAACCTAATGGAGTGTCGAAAGGAGAAATCGAACCTTGTTAGGCATGGTACGATCAATGATGAGTCGATCAACACTTCCAGTGTGGTTCTGGGGATATGCCTTAGAGACTGCAGCACATATCGTGAACCTTGTACCAACTAAGAAGGTTGCCAAAACTCCTTCTGAAATGTGGACAGGGAATCCTCCTTCCCTCAAACATTTGAAAATATGGGGTTGTGAAGTTTATGTAAGACATGAATCTCACGACAAGCTAGATAATAAATCAGAGAAGTGCTACTTCATTGGCTACCCACGACAGTCTTTCGGATATCGGTTTTATAACCCGAATGAGAACAAAGTGTTCGTATCTCGAAGAGGATTCTTCCTTGAGAGAGAGCTATTATCCAAAGAAAACAGTGGGAGCAAAATTGATCTTGAAGAGTGTCAAGAGTCAAGCAATGAAGATGTAGTGGAACCTATAGTTGACACTAGCACTCAACCAGAGGATGAGACTCCTGTTGAAGAAAATGATGTAACTCCTACCGTTCCACATAGATCCTCTAAAACTGTTCGCCCTCCTAAGCACTTTGGTGATTATAACGATTACCATATTACTGAAGACGATGCATCTACTAGTAATAGTTTACCAGTTGATGACGATGAGCCATCGAGTTATAAGGAAGCTATGGAAGGCCCTGAGGCCGAAAAGTGGAAAATGGCTATGGAGAGTGAGATTCAGTCCATGTATGACAATCAAGTATGGAACTTGATTGAGACTTCTCCCGGCATTAAAACCGTTGGGTGCAAGTGGATCTTCAAGAAGAAGATAGACATGGATGGGAATGTGCACACCTACAAGGCTAGGTTGGTTGCAAAAGGTTATACTCAAACTCATGGGATTGATTATGATGAAACCTTTTCACCAGTAGCCAAGATAAAGTCTATCAAAATATTACTTGCCATAACTGCATTTCATGACTATGAAATTTGGCAGATGGATGTTAAAACCGCCTTCCTTAATGGAAGACTTACTGAGGATGTCTATATGGCACAACCAGAAGGTTTTATCAACAAGAAATACCCTAATAGAGTGTGCAAGCTTGAAAAATCAATCTATGGATTGAAACAAGCCTCTCGTAGCTGGAATCTTTGCTTCCATGAGAAAGTCAAGGAGTTTGGTTTCTCTAGGAGTGAAGACGAGTCCTGTGTTTACATCAAAGCTAGTGGGAGCGTTGTAGTCTTTCTAGTACTGTATGTGGATGACATACTCCTTATTTGAAATCATATTCCTACACTGCAAGATGTGAAGTCTTGGTTGAGAAAATGTTTCGCAATGAAGGATCTAGGAGATGCAGCGTACATACTCGGTATAAAGATATACAGAGATAAAGAAAGACGTCTAATAGGATTGAGCCAGAGTACATACTTGGATAAAATACTAAAACGTTTTAGTATGGTTGATTCCAAGAAAGGGTATCTACCCATGAATCATGGCATAACATTGTCTAAGAGTCAATGTCCCAGTACTGAGCAAGAACTGGAGAAAATGAGTCGAGTCCCCTACGCCTCGACGATTGGATCGATCATGTATGCCATGATATGTACTCATCCGGATGTATCATATGCTTTGAGCATGGTGAGTCGATTCCAGGACAATCCTGGCAACGATCATTGGACTGCGGTGAAAATGATTCTCAAGTACCTAAGAAGAACAAAGGATATGTTCTTAGTGTATGGTGGGAAAGACGAACTTGTTGTGGAAGGTTATTGTGACGCGAGTTTCCAAACGGATAGAGATGACTCGTGCTCACAATCGGGGTGGGTGTTCTTGTTAAACGGAGGAGCTGTCACTTGGAAGAGTTCCAAGCAGAAGACAGTCGCTGACTCTACTTGTGAATCTGAGTATATTGCTGCCAGTGAGGCAGCAAAAGAGGCCACATGGTTAAAGAATTTCATTGGTGATCTTGGTGTCGTAACAAGCATCAAGGACCCATTGAAAATCTTTTGTGACAATGAAGGTGTAGTCGCTTTGACTAAAGAATCCAAAGATCATAGTCGAACCAGGCATATACTCAGAAAGTATCACTATGTGAGAAAGCGTGTTGAGGAAGGTGACATCATAGTGACTAGAGTATCGTCGGAAAACAACCCGGCTGATCCTTTCATTAAAGCACTGAGTCGTGCCAAGCATGATGATCATGCGAGGGCGATAGGAATTAGATTTCATAGTGACTTATCATAAAGTGTTATTCATTTGAAATTTGTAGTGAAAATTAAATTCTATGAATTGATGATTTATTTATGGAGATTAAATAATTTGCAAGTGTTCTATCATTCATATAGTATTTAATTATTCCATTTCAACCTTTTGCATGTTTAGAACCTATTCCAAAGTAATCTAAGAGATTACTTAGATTACTTAAACGTCCACAGTCAGTCGTTCTCATGGGAATGAGAACTGAATTAAGATGTCATGGGAGAGTTAGTAGATTGTTTAAAGGTATGAACATTGCATGGAGATTGCTGCTACTCTCATCAGCATTTAAAAGGTGTATTTAAATGTTGGACTAACCCACGCTCAGAGAATTACCCCATGGACTTCATCATGGGTAATTGTGAGGCGATAATATCGTATGAGTCTTCAAACCAAGATGCATCATTTCATTAGTACAATTTCGTGATGCATTGGTCTAACTCCAACGCTATTCGTAACTGGTAGCTATACAGATTAGTTCCATGTATCATGTGATGACTATGAAGGAAGATGGTGTAGTTAAGGTTTATTCGTTCCCTCTGATCAAAGTGATAGAGGAGATATCTTTGGGCCCCCTGTTGATTTGATGTGACACTGAAGTACCTACGCAGGTCATGACTAAATTGAGAGTTCAATTAAGTAGTCAAAACGTCATCATAAATCTCGAATCAGGAAACATAATCGTAACTAGAGTGATTGACAAGTCCATGTCACTAGTTATGTGATATCGTGTAACGAAGGACATATGATCACTTATCATAGGACTATTTCTGATAGTTCAGAGTTCAGCAGCTGCACATGCTATGCACACTCTAAAGGATACACTTACGCAAACCGTTTATAGTTGATGAGATGTCCAAGTGGGAGACTGTTGGAAATAGAGTCCAACACATCAAATAAACCGGTATTATGGTTCGGGTATTTTAGAGTCCTATTCGGGTTGCCTTCGAGGAATCAACGAACACGAGAAAAAGGTAGTGTTTAATTAATAGTTTAATTAAACGGACTAACGGAAAAGACGGGCTAATCTAGTTAATGGGTAATTAACTAGATTATGGTATCGGGCCAAGTATTAATTAATAGTTTTGTTAATACTTGCGGGCTTAATCAGTAGTTAATTAGAAGCGGGCTTCGGACCAATTAGGGTTTTACCATAATTGGGTTTTGGCAAGTATATATATTAAGGTTAAGGGGTTTAACCTAATACACTCAATACTTGATCCCTTGCCTACCAAAGCTTCGGCCGAACACCACCATCTTCGACCGAACCGCCGCCGTGCCACCGTCGCCGGACCGCCGCATCGTCGCCGTCCCCGTCGCCAGAACTGAAACTGTTTTCGGGTTTTGGTGCTCGTTTTCTCAAGGTGCTTTGTACTACACTGTGGTACATCGTCCTGTTCGTGATCAACCTTGGGTGTGAAACGATAGAGGGATTCTTTCTTGAATCCTAGGCATAGTGTGATAACCTGGCAAGAACGAGATCACAAGGTTTGCCACCTTCGCCAAACCATAACAATGTAAGTATTGGAATTTATATTTAATTAGTTATTAAATATTCTAGTTGCTTTAGAATTGTAAACCTAACGGTCCAAAAGTTTTATCGGGTCGGTGTTCTAATCAAGTTACTTGTGATTTCCGCCTCAAGTAAATTGTGGCTAGATGCATAGAAAACCCAACAAAATATTGCTTGCAAATATTAATATGGGGATGGGTTCGGACAGAATGCAGTGGACACATGAGCCAAATTCCGAGTTTTCGGTTTCATTTCATGTGCTCTGAAGTTGATCGATAAGGCTCTTCATCCGGGCTTGAATATTTCGATCAAATGGGTAAAACAAGTCCCTATAAAAGTAAATATATTCATGTGGCGGGTGACTTTGGACCGGCTTCCTACATGACAAAATCTTTCTAGACGGGGAATGGAGATTGATACTATTGTTTGTCCTAATTGCCAAATGGGCATGGAAACGGTAAGTCATTTACTTTTTTCGTGTCACTTGGCGAAGCAGGTTTGGAATAAGATTTCGAGATGGTGTGAGGCGGGTATTTTTTATGGCAATTCGTTGTTTGATTGGTGGGGTTGGGTGTCCTCTACAGCAAAGAACAACAAGCAAGAGTTGAAGTTAAACATCACAGGAAGTGCTATGTGTTGGATGATTTGGAGATTTAGAAATTCTATGCTTTTCGATGTTGGTAGTATTCGTAAAGGAGACTTATTTGATTATATTTTTTTATTTTCGTTTAACTGGTTAACCCATCGAGATCATAAATATAAGATTTCGTGGGTTGATCGGCTTAGGAACCCTGTTTGTAATTGCTAGCTCCTTGCTAGCTTTCGTTTTTAATTTATTTAAGTTTTGGTGGGGGCCATCGGGAGGGTGATGGCAATGCCGAAGCTCGACCCGTTGCCTCCTTTTTTGCTGGTAAATAAAAAACAACAATGTTCTTGTGTGTCATGTATCGAATCTTACCCAAATCCATTCAAGATGCCCATATCCATCATTTGGCCAACAATGGAGCAATATTTTTGTTACATGAATCATCATTGTATATACCACAAAATTACCTTATTTACTATATTACATTTAACATACTATGAACAGTAACTTTATAATATAAAATTAACTATGCCGTGTTTTTTAACTTTTTGAGCTGAGGGATTTTCTTTAATATGAATTACCGTTTTCAAATATAAGGTGACTCCTGTACCAAGAAAAAGAAATAAGCACACGTGGAATTTGGTTTAACATTTTCAAAATTATGTTTTTTCATATTTTGTCCGTTCAAAATAAGTGATTCAGTTATTATGCTGAGGTGTTTTTCAAAATAAGTGATGCCCCTTTAAATTTATCTTAGTAGGTAGAAAAATATTGGAACTCATACTCATTAACTATCTTCTTTAATAAAGTGAAATGACTCATTTATCCTTAATTTTTTTAAATCATTAAACTCACTTTAACCATAATACGTGGGACACATTACTCACTAACTGTCTAATTTAATTTAATTTAACTTTATTACAATATTTTGCCTAATAATATTGTGGAATCCAAATTGTATAACTTACTTTAAAATGAAAAAAGTATATGAGAGGCTATAAGTACACATGGAGGTTAGATTTTCACACTTTCAATTTAAATTTTAAATATTGTAAATCACTTAGTATTTTTCAGCTCTTATACCTTCACCTATGGACCTTAGATTGTACTCATATTATCAAATAACACACCCCTCAACATACGCTTAGGTGATTTTTTGTCTTACCTATCACACAAATACACAACTATCTTTTTTTGGAAACGGCTTTCATTAAAAAAAACAAGCAAAACTAGCTAGAAGCTAGCGCAAAACAAGAGTTAACCATTACAAGGTAAAATCAACCACTCGGTGCAACTAACTCTATACTTATGACGACGATTACAAATCCACAAAAAAGACACTTCTTTAATAGAGTCCACAAGCATATTCCGACGAGCTTCACCAGAATTAAATATAATTGCATTCCGATGGCGCCAAATAATCCAAATCACTGTAAGCACCACCGCCTCTACAGTCTTCTTCGCTTTTGTTGATATCGAGCTTACCTCCAAATTAAACAAAAATTCGTCCAATGTTTCCACACTCGTATCAAATACTTGAAGCCAACGACCAATACTACGCCACACACCCTTTATAACTTCACAATTCCAAAAAATATGCTCCGTGTTCTCAATACCGTCCCCGCACATTACACACTTTAGATCATCGAACATAATGCCTCTCATCAATAAATTAACTTTTGTGGGAATTCGATTTTAATTTACCTTCCAAAAAAGTATATTCACTTTACGGGGCACTAAATAATTCCATCTTGTCGGCTCAACCGACGAAGGGAGTAATAAATTATCAAGCCACCGCCTTGTACTCTTGACTTCAAACACTCCTTCATTGCCGATATCCCAAACCCACGAATCGTTATCATTTGACAACGTCACGCCTTCTAACAACCGACTTAACTCGGCAATTTGCGTTTCCTCTCTGCCCCCTCGAATCTCTCGAACCCACATCCACCTGATCGAGTTGTTTGTTAATCAATCGTGCACCAAACAGTTAACATCTATATCGAGCAAACTAATTCGTGGGTATACCGAATCTAGTGGGCGTGACCCAACCCACGGGTCTTTCCAGAATCGAATCCGCCGACCATCACCCAACTTTCTTTTTAAATGTGATAACAAATCAATACCGCTATCTTTGAATCTACACAACATTTTTACGAGTTGTGCCCACGGCAACGTACCGAGCCTATGAGAATTCACAAGATCCAAAGCTCCATGATCACCATAAATCAACTTTATAACCTTTGACCACAAGCTAGATTCGCTTGTCACAAACCGCCACACCCATTTTAGCACAAGAGCAATGTTAAAGGCATAGAGGCTTCCAATATCAAGACCACCATTTTGGGTGGACGCCAAAACCGCATCCCAACTTACCCAATGAATTTTTCTTTTCACCTCAGTGCCTCCCCAAAAAAACGAATCTCTCAACTTCTCTAAAATGTTTATTACACTTTTAGGGATCACAAATAATCATATAATAAATGCCCATACCTCCCAAAACTGACTTTAAGAGTAAGGATCTTCCTCCTACCGAGAGGGTATTAACTTTCCACCCTGACAATTTGCTTTTAAATTTATCCACCAAAGGATCCCAATTCTTTCTTCTTGACATACAAGCCCCCACCGGAAGACCTAAGTAAATAAATGGGAATTTCCCATGACAAACACCAAGTGAAATCGCCATATTTCTCACCTCCCCATCCGAAACACCAACACCATAAAAATTAGATTTGTGCAAATTTAATTTCAAACCCGAGGCCATATGGAAATAATGCAAGATAATCAACAACTTTTGCATATTATTAAAAGACCATTCGCCAATAAAAAAATACACAACTATCTACTATTTAGTTCTATGAAATTAATAATTTTGCTTTGATTAATTTAACATATTCATGTGTTTTATTGTACTTTGAGTATGATATGAAATCGCTATACATTTTTTGGGTATCATATGAAAATTCCCGTGGCAACGTGCGGGTAAAAACCGACTCGTTAATGTACATACTACATTGAATTCAACTTTTGGTCCAACAAACATAGATTATTATAAGAGTAAATTATGAAAATTATCCACGGGTATTTCAGAATCTGTTTTTGTTCCTAAACATGTTTCCGTTTTTTGTCCTTGTGAGCCTCATTTTTTATTTATTTCGTCCATTTCTACTTAAATTGACCAAAATACCCTTAAATTTAGTTCATCAGATTTTTTAAGTTAATTTCCTTTTCCGGTCATTTTCTCCGGCGACTTTCGGGGTCCTCTATCTAGACTCTATCCTCTCTATTCACTCTCTCTGAAAAAAAAAATTAGGGACAAAAGTTCGTTTATAATCACTCCTAATTATTGGCATTCTATCAAATGTGTTTATTAGCCCTTGGAATTAAACTTTCTTATCTAACAAGCATAAATTGGGTTAAAGTGCTCAACTTTCAGTAATGTTGTTAGATAGAAAGTTTTTTTTTGCTCTCTAGGGTCGGCGATATTGGCGACTCCTAGGGTTCCGGCAGTTCGCATATTGATCCCGGATCTTTCTCCGGCGACTGGGTGGGAGGGTTGGTTTGGGAGCAATGTCGAAGTTAAGCAGTCATCACAGACTGTCGAACAACAATGAGAGACGAAGATTGGCGGCGCAGAAAGAAGAATGGAACCTAAAAAGAATCGTGACCTCCTTCTATGTTACGAATTTCCCGTCTCATTGGGATGAGAAGGATCTCTGGAAGGCGATGGAGGTTTTTGGTACGGTAGTAGATGTATTTATTCCTCGAAAATTGTCAAAAATTGGCCGTAGATTTGGTTTTGCTAGGTTTATTAGGATTGATAATACAGAAACCCTAGTGGATCGGTTGAATGCTACTTGGTACGGATCGTATCATCTATTTGCATCACTGTCGTGGTTTGTTCGGAAACCTCGTATTGTTAAGCAATCCGAACCTCGTACCAATGCACCGGTAAAGCAATCCGTACATGGTGCGGCACGATCCAATACTAGTTCTCGTGAGGTTAGCAAAACAGTCAAGTTCTCTGATTTGTTTAAATTGGAACCGAAATCTAAACAGGTTAAGGAAGCAAGGGCTACAAAAAGTAAAAAGGTTGTGAAGTTAGAAAAGAAAGACATCATGCCCATGCATAATGAAGGTTCGGTATTGGTTGGAAAAGTGAGGGATCTATCCTTAATCGAGAATATCAAAGTAGTGTGCGCAAAAGAAGGTTTTGCGGATATCGATTTTCATTATATCGGTGGGTCGTGGGTTTTGATGGAATTTGATGACCAATTGGCATACAATAAATTCTTGCAACATAAAGATATGGAGTTTTATTTTACTAAAATCCACAAGTTAGATGACGAGTTTATTGTTGATGACAGAGTGGTTTGGGTCCGTATTGACGGACTGCCCTTGTTAGCGGGAATGGTTAGCACCATTAAAAAACTTGTAGAAGATTGGGGAGAGGTAATGTTCGTTGACGGGGATAATGGAGAGGGCCACACGGAGAAAGTGTGCATTAAAACTAAGTTAGGAGGGAGAATTCATGAGGAAATTGAGGTAGTCATAAATGATAAGATACATAGTGTATGGGTGTACGAAATAGCATTGTGGCAACCATCTATTCGAAGTGTCGAGGCGGAAAGTAATGACGATGATGATGATGCGTACACATCTCAGAATGGGTCAGTGGATGTTAGCGACGAGGAAGAGGATTTAAATGGAGATTACAATAATGATGGTACATTTCAACAGGAGGAAAGTAGAAACATGGGGTCGGTCAAACCAATCATTGATATAGAAGAGTATGATAACAGTGTGAACACCGATAATGTGGGGGAGGGGGTGGAAACGGATGTCAAGGCAAATAATATCAGTGTGCAATTACCGACTCCGGTTCATGAGACTTCGGTGGAAAAAGACAAAGGGCATTCGTTTATATCTAAACCACCGGGGTTTGAAGAAGTGATTGCGGGACAAAAGAAAACTGAAGGTCGAGGAAAAGAGGAAAAACAACAGCCCCAGGTTGAAACATCGTATGAATCAACAGGTTACATGAAGAAAAATGGGAAAGCGGTATCCTTAATTGATGACTTGAATAGGTACATTGATATTGGTACGGCCATGGGTCATGATATGGAAGGGTGTCAAATTTCGCTTGAACGGATGATAAGTAGTATGGGAGGTGATAAACGTTTTCAATGAATATCATGTCCATAAATACATGTGGTATTGGCGATGTTGTCAAGAGGAAACGTATCGGCGGTATTTGTATTAAATATAAGATCTCGTTTCTTGGAATTCAAGAGACTAGGGTGTCAAAGGTGGATTGGTTTATGATCAAACAAGTTTGGGCGAATATGTCGTTTGATTTTGCACTCAGTAGTGCTATTGGCGCGTGGGGTGGTATCCTCTCGGTTTGGGACCCGGCTGTATTTATGAGTTCGCGTATTGAAAGTTTTCAGAATGTTCTTTTTGTTCACGGGGAGTGGAAGATTAATAATCTGAAGTGCATTATGGGTAACGTGTATGCTCCTCAAAGTGTAGTAGAGAAAAGAAGACTTTAGGAGTTCATAGCTAATTATATGCAGGCTCACGAAGGGAGTTTTATTTTATTTGGTGATTTTAACTCGGTTAGGGAGGAAGGTGAAAGATGGGGTTGTGAGATTCATGCTAGGGAAATCAGTGATTTTAACGGTTTTATAGACTCTGCTAGTCTCGTTGAAGTACCCATGGGAGGATCAGCGTACACCAGGCTTAGCTCGGATGGTCGTAAAATGAGTAAACTTGATCGTTTTTTAGTTAGCGAAGGGGTGTATGAGGCTTGTGCGGGTATCACGGCTAATGTTATGTCAGACATAATATCGGATCATAGGCCGATTGTTTTGGGCCAAGAGTCAGTTGATTATGGCCCGAGGGTGTTCCGGTTTTTTAACTCCTGGATGGATGATGAGTCTTTTGATGAGGTGGTCAAGTCTTCTTGGGGTACGAGCATGGAGGGGTCGGGTGGTAGTCAGAGCATTAAGTTTAAAGATAAACTTAAGAGTCTTAAGGAGAAGTGTAGAATATGGTGGCGAAATAAAAGCGTAGTGCAGGTCGAAGGAAAAAAGAAGTTGATTGACAAAGTGAATAAAATTGAACAGAAAATGGACACGTTTTTGGCCACGGATGATGATTTGCGGGATCGGCACGATGCTAAGGTTTTGTTGTATAAAATGGAGGCCAAAGAATGGAAAGATTTGGCCCAAAAGGCAAAGGTTAAATGGTGTATTGAAGGCGATGAAAATTCTAAATATTTTCATGGGATTATTAATAGTAAAAGAAGGCATTCTTTGATCCGGGGTGTGAAACAAGATGGGGAATGGGTTACGTCGCCGGGGGTGGTTAAGGATATCTTTCATAATTATTATGAAAGTAAGTTTAAAAGAGTTCCGGTTATTCGAATTGCTAGACGTAGTGAAAAATTTAAGAGTTTATCGCAAGCAAATGCCGATTTGCTCACGGGTCCGGTTTCTATGGAAGAGTTGAAAGTTGCGGTGTGGAGTTGCGGGAATGACAAGGCCCCTGGGCCGGACGGTTTTACTTTCGCTTTCATTAAAAAGTTTTGGGATCTTATAAAATTAGATATTTTTAATTTTGTTGTTGAGTTTTTTGATACAGGTATCATTCCGGCGGGTTGCAATTCATCGTTCATCACGTTGATCCCGAAAGTTGTTAATCCGCTTGCGCTCAATGATTATCGGCCCATAAGTCTTATTGGTGTTCAGTACAAAATTATAGCGAAACTGCTAGCACTTCGATTAGCTCTGGTGGTGGATTCGGTCGTCAGTCAAGAACAAACGACTTTTGTCAAAGGTCGTCAGATTTTGGATGGCCCTATGATTGTGAATGAGGTGATCGAATGGTACAGAAAGAAGAAGAAAAAGGCAATGGTGCTTAAAATTGATTTTGAAAAGGCTTACGATACTATTAGTTGGGAGTTTCTAGATCGAATGATGGAATTCATGAATTTTCCGGTTAAGTGGCAGACATGGATAAGTGCAACGCTTCATTCTGCAAAGGCCTCGGTTCTTCTCAACGGTAATGCATCTAGTGAGTTCAAACTTGAGAGAGGTTTGAGACAAGGGGATCCATTGTCTCCTTTTCTTTTTATTATTGCTATGGAAGGATTACATGTGGCTATGGAGGAAGCTTTGTCAAATAGTATGTTTAAAGGAGTTAAGGTAAGTAAAGAGTTGGTGTCGGTTTCCCATTTATTTTATGCAGATGATGCTATTTTTCTGGGGGAGTGGTCGCTTAATAATATGCAAAACCTGCTTATTATTTTGCATTTTTTTCATATGGAATCGGGTTGAAATTGAATCTGCATAAATCAAATTTATATGGTGTGGGGGTTCCGGACGGCGAGGTTGTGGAAATGGCTTCTTTAATTGGTGTTTGTCATGATAAATTCCCATTCATGTATTTGGGTCTACTGGTGGGCGGACGTATGTCAAGGCAAAAGAACTGGGATGTGTTGATCGATCGGTTTAGGAAAAAATTATCAGGGTGGAAAGTGAATACTTTATCGGTTGGTGGTAGATCCATGTTATTAAAGACGGTGTTGGGAGGGATGGGCATTTACTATATGTCTCTGTTTGTGATGCCGAAAGTGGTGGCAAATTGCCTTGAAAAACTTAGAGCTTCATTTTTTTGGGGTGGCACCGAGGAAAAAAGGAAGATCCATTGGGTTAAATGGGAGTCGGTTTTGGGCTCATATCAAAACGGGGGTCTAAATATTGGTAGTTTATATGCTTTCAATATTTCGCTTGTTGTGAAATGGATTTGGAGATTCATGAAAAATGAGAATATGTTATGGGCAAAGGTGGTGAAGGCGATTTACGGTAGGAGTGGTGGTTTAGATTGGGATAACATCCGCGATTTTGGGTCGTCTCCTTGGGCTCAAATTGTGAAGATGATTTTTAGACTTAAAACAGATGGAATTGATTGTTTATCTCATTTAAAAAGGCGCATGGGTAATGGTAGGTCGAATCGGTTTTGGAGTGATGTTTGGGTCGGGAATAACACGCTTCGGGAGGTGTTTCCGAGACTCTATAGGCTTGAGTCTGATCATGATGTTTCAGTGGCAGATCGAGTACTAAATGGCTCGGTTTTGTGGGGGTGGAGTCGAGATATTTGGGGCGGAAGAGAAGAGGAGCAAGTAAGGAATTTGGAGCGAACCGTGGGGAGTATCACGCTGTCCGGGGTTGCGGATGATTGGAGGTGGGATCTTGGGGGTGAAGGAGTCTATGAAGTCAAGTGTACTAGAAGATGGATTGATAATCTAATTCTTCCGTCTTCAGTAATACAGACTAGATGGAACCCGTTGGTGCCTCGAAAAGTGAATATTCTCTTTTGGAAAATTAATATGAATAGAGTTCCGTCTAAAGTAAATCTGGGTATGCAGGGAATTATGTTTGAAGATCTAAAGTGTGTTATGTGTGGAGATGGTGTCGATGAGGTAGATCACATTTTTTGGTCGTGTGAAGTAGCAAGAAGTGTTTGGAGGGCTATTGGTATTTGGTTGCAAGTTGTAGACACTAGCGTCGAGAATATGGATGAGTTTTTGTACAACTTGGACTCGAGCTCTCTTACAGTGACTTGGATTCTTTGGCGTCATAGGAATGCGATTACTTTTAATAGCGGTGAAGCGAAGAGGAATATGCTAGTTGACTCGGTTAAAGAAGTAACGTTCTTTTGGATCTGTAATCGTAGACCTAAATTAAGAGTTAGTTAGGCCGAATGGCTAATCTTACCTTGTAACAATTAGTTTTGGATTTTCTTGTATGTTCTGTTTTTCTAGCTTTTTGCTAGTTGTTAATAAAAAAACTGTTTCCAAAAAAAATGCTGTTAGATAGGATATTGAGTAGACTCCCTTCTTTCCAGACTGTTGTAGCATGCGGATTCATATTTGAAAAAAATAAAATATAAAAGACGAAAATGTTATTTTTCTACTTTTCAAATGTTGGGGATTCTAAACTCTCTAACAAAATCCAATAATTTGATATCCACAAATACTAATCATAACAAGTTCTTACTGTTTAAAATATCATAACCCGTTTTGCAAATTCAATAATCTATATTAAAAATGTCATTTTATATGTTGGTCATAATTGCAAATTAATTTATAACATTTTCATTTAATGGAAACATTATCAACTGAAATGAAAATTTAATAGAAACATTATCAACTAAAAATTAAAAGCCGAGAAATAAGGTCTGATTTTCTACTTTCCCCTTTCCGGTCCACAAATTGGTCAAATATTATTTAAGACCGAAGTTTCATATACGTAATTACGTAAATAACCCCAAATAACTTTGGCGCTAATATATCAAAATTTTTTAACTATTGTAATATTTTTGGTTTAACCTTAACCCAACTCATACAAAGTTTTTCAGTTTAAAAATACTTTTTATAAAATTAATTATATTGTTTGAAACTAATTTTTTTTTATTTTATTCAAATACTTATAAAATAATTGACACGTGGAATCCAATAATTCTTTTTGTTAATTTCATCATTTGATTTAGACACTTATATTAATCAAATGAGTATGAAGATTTGATAAGAAGTAATAGAATCTATAATATTTAAAAATATATATGTATTTGGACTATAACAAAATAGCACTCAATAATCGCCCGTTGCTTTATAAGATTATTTGATGAAAATAAAAGTAGTCTAGGACGAATTTTCTTGTCGTGTCTTCTTCATAACGTTATTCATAGTAAACTTTTAAAATCTGTGTTCAATCAAATGCTTTTGTAAGAAAAATTTGTCTAGATGAATTCAATTTTGTTTAGAATGTGTTGAATCAATGTAACATCAAAGAAAGATAAAATTTAAAATTTAAAAGAGTTGTTTGATTACCACCATTGCTTTAAAATCCGGGTTATAGAGGATAACGAGTTTCAACCGAGTTAAAAAACTCCTTATAATTCGCTTCAAATCGGGTAAATTAAGTTCAAACTAGGATGGTTGAATCAGTTGATTTTTTTTTCTTTTAATCACAGTTTTTTTTTTATAAACGGATTGTAAATTGAACCGACCAATAAGAAGTTAAAAAAAAGTTTTAAAAATTTCGTATACTTTTTTTAATTAAAAAAATAGTATATTTTTCTATTAAATGTACAAATTAGAAGGAAAAGACTATACCTTTAAGAGGGTGATTTTTCTACCACAACTTTTGAGGCATCTACCACATACAATGCTTAATATACTTGTACAGTCAGCTGTAAAACCTGTACAGTATGGTATAACCATTAAAAGTTATGGTAGCAATATCAATTCTCATACCTTTAATGCAATTAAAAATTTCAATTTAAAAAAGGAAAAACAATTAGGACAATTATTGCTAAAGGACTGTATTTTCAACCGCCTCCCTCAGTCCCTCCTACACGCTCCATTTCCTTATTCTGTCCTTTTTTCTATCACTCACACAAAAAAGACAGTGATACTTGAAGTACTCTGACCACGAACCTTCGCGAAAACCCTAAATCAGCGTCCGATTGCTGTAAGTTTTTCTTCTTTGCTTCATAATCGGTACAAATGCACTAGTTTCTTGTGCAATTATCGTACGATTCTGTACATTAAGGTAAACTCTGTTCGTTCTGTTCTGGCCTGAATTCGTTGCTCATTTCGAGATCTACGACGTTTTAAGTTCGTAAAAACTTGTTTAGATGCAAATGTAATTCTGTTTGGTCATAAATTGACGTACATTTTTGTGCAACGACAAAAAAGGGTTTATAGAAGCGAATTGCTTAAAATGGATTTCTCATTTTTGTTAAGTAGAAATAACAATTGTAAGATTGAGTGACTAGTTAGTTTTTAAGAATTCACTATCGCTTAGTTAGGGTTTTATTATTATTATTTGTTTAATGTATTATTATTTAATATTTAATACTTCCTCCGATTCAAAATAAGTGATACACTTTCCTTTTTGGGGTGTATCAAAATAAGTGATACACTTTAAAAATTTACCTTATTTGGCAAAATATTGTGGGACCAACACCACTAACTATCTAGTTTAACAAAGTGAAAATACCCCTTTACCCTTACTTTTACTTTTAAACATCATTAACTTCACTTTATTCAAAAAGTGTGGGGCCCATTTCCCACTAACCATCTAATTAATCTAACTTAACCATCATTATAAACTTTTGCCTCAAAATCCGTAAAATCTAAAGTGTATCACTTATTTTGAATCGGAGGAAGTAATATTAATATATGCATTCGGATTTGTAACTTGTAACTTTGTGAACTTTGACTTGTGTAATTCATGTACAGTGTTTAACATTAATGCTTGTTCGAACAAAATACTTTGAATTTTGGAGCTTTGGTACATTCAATGTCTACTTTAATGCTAGTTATAACAAAATAGTTCATGACTTTAGGTAGCTAGATATATTGGTACATTTGCAAATTCTGGTGTCATTTTGATGATTATATTAACAATCAGAAATTAGGTTAGTTACGTTATAATGAGTCACAGTTAGAATGTTAGATGTCATGTGCATTCATACATGTTGTCTCATAAATAGCCTTGTAATACAGATGGCAGGGGTTGAAGTTCAAAATCCTCTTCTTGGAGAAACAACTTGTGGTACTTTACTGCTTCAGTTGCAGGTGAAACATACTTTACACTAATTATATCTTAATTTCATCATTAAAGACATCACATGTCGCTTTTTTCATGAAAATTTAGTTAATGAAGTCAATTTTATGTATTAATGCAGAAAATATGGGATGAGGTTGGTGAAACTGATGTAGAAAGAGATAAGATGCTTCTTCAATTAGAACAAGAATGCTTGAATGTGTATAAGAGGAAAGTTGACCAGGCTGCAAAGTCAAGGGCACGTCTTCATCAGGCACTTGCAGATGCTAAACTTGAATTCTCCACTCTTCTTGCTTCACTTGGAGAAAAAACAATTATAAACATTGTGAGTAATTAGACATTTCGAGTTTTTTTAAGTTATTTTCTGTATATTTATCATCTTTTTATTTATTTTTGTGGTTTAATTTGCAGCCTGAGAAGACTTCAGGAACTATTAAGGAACAACTTGCTGCAATTGCACCAGCTCTAGAACAATTATGGAAGCAGAAGGAAGAAAGGATAAAGGAGTTTCTAAATGTGCAGACACGAATACAAAAAATACATGGAGAAATTGCAGGGGGTAATGATCAGGAAGGAAAAGCTGCAGTAGTTGATGAATCTGATCTATCCTTGAAGAAGTTAAAAGAATTTAATGATTATTTGCAAGAACTTCAGAAAGAAAAGGTAAAATAATTGTTATAAAATGGTATTTTTAAAATAGTAATCTAATTATATGTTATGAGATGACTAATATCAAACTCTGTTTTGCAGAGCCAAAGATTGAACAAGGTTCTTGAATATGTGAACATTGTACATGATATATGTGCTGTTCTTGGGGTTGACTTTTATAGTACAGTCACTGATGTCCATCCTAGTTTGAATGATGTCACTGGGGTACAATCTAAAAGCATAAGCAATGATACACTTGCCAGGCTGGCAAACACTGTTATAGCTTTGAAAGAAGCTAAGAAGCAAAGGTTACAGAAGGTACAACTTTCATATTGCATGAAATTAGATTTTCATTATTTGTAGTAACTTAAAACATTGCATTTGTTAAAGAAATGGTAATAACTTAGAAACTAAAAGTAACCTTCTTTATGATAATTTTGTTTTTGTGGCAATTTTCAGCTTCAAGAATTAGCAAGTCAGCTAACTGAACTTTGGAATTTGATGGATACTTCTGAAGAAGAGAGAAGCTTGTTTGATCATGTTACTTGTAATATATCAGCTTCAGTTGATGAAGTAACTGTCCCAGGGGCACTTGCTATTGATCTGATAGAACAGGTACCTAAGTTTGAATTTTTATTGGAATAATTATAGGTGGCAAATTCAACCCTTATACTTATAAATGGGTCAAAATGGGTTATTTATAATCTCAAACGGGTCACAAAAGAACACATTAAAAGTATGAATTATAATATTTAATTGTTCATATCTGTTAGGCTGAGGTGGAAGTTGGAAGACTGGATGAATTAAAAGCAAGCAGAATGAAAGAAATTGCTCTTAAGAGACAAGGAGAGCTTGAAGAGATATTTGCACTTGCACACATAGAGATCGACACAAAGGCTGCAAGAGAGAAAATTATGGAATTAATTGATTCTGGAAAATTGGAGCCATCTGATTTGCTTGCTGACATGGATGCTCAAATTATTAAAGCAAAAGATGAAGCTTTCAGTAGAAAAGATATTTTGGATAAGGTTGAAAAATGGATGTCAGCTTGTGAAGAAGAAAGTTGGCTTGAGGATTACAACAGGGTAATTCATTAATCTAAAATTATAATATAAATAATAACTCAACGCATATTAGTATAATTTGAGTTATATTTAATCATGAAAAATAGAAGTTGGAGTACCTCAAATTGAAATTTTCATAAATATGGATACCTTTTTGTGGAATTTACCCTTTTATATTATATATAATTTTTTAATTATAAATTAGATTTTGGAATTTACAATTAGGGTTTCGGGATATGTGTGACAGGATGATAATAGATACAACGGAAGCAGAGGTGCACACTTAAATCTCAAGCGAGCTGAAAAAGCCAGAATTTTGGTTGGCAAAATTCCAGGTATTGAATATTTAAATATTATCTACTTTGGTTTTAGGAATATTTAATATTAATTGATACAACTTAGATATTTAGTACGTCTTAAGCGTTTGTATTAGATGTGACAGAATGAGCGGGCTGGGCTCGTGGGAAACGGGCCAAAATTAGCTCATTTTTCTATTGGTTGACCGACATGTTTTTTGTCCAAGTTATTTAATAATTAATTAGTGTGTTAATTAAATCTTATTATATAAGTTTTGAATAATAATATGCAGGCCTTGTTGACACACTTGTTGCTAAAACTCGAGCATGGGAAGAGGAAAATGGTATGATTTTTGCTTATGATGGTGTTCCACTTCTGGCCATGCTGGATGAATATGCAGTTTTGAGGCATGCCAGAGAAGAAGAAAAAAAAAGGATGAGGGTTAGTTTCGGTATTTCACCCATTATTTATTTATTTATTATTACAAAGACATGATTTTGAAAATTGTGACAGGATCAGAAGAAATTCCATGAACAGCTGAACACAGAGCAAGAAGCGATGTTTGGGTCAAAACCAAGCCCAGCTCGGCCCGTTAGTAGCTCGAAGAAGGCCTTGGGCCCACGTGCAAATGGGCCCCTTAATAGGCGGTTATCAATGAACCAAAATGGGGGCGGGGGTCGGTCAGTTAGTAAAGATGGAAAAAGGGACATGAGGCCCGTTGCTCCTGTCAACTATGTAGCTATATCAAAGGAGGATGCACCATAAATGAAATATATGATTGATTAGCTTTGAGGGGATAATTGACTAATTTTCGGTTTAGAGATTTCAAGTCATTATGACAAATATGATATCTAGTTTACTATGAGTAATTGTGTATTTGTAGGAATATTAATAGCTACTAATATTGAAGTAAATTGCCAGTTTGGTATGTGAATCTACAAGTATTCTTCGTTGGTTGTTTTTTGTGTGTTAATCCTGGTATAATTTGCTACCACCTTTTACCGCAACCTTAATATATTTTTAAAAATATATGATATTTGTGTTTACTCATCTGATGGTGACACATAGCAAGATGGTAGGAGTAACTGACAAGAGGGGAAACCTACTGAAGATCTTCATTTTACTGTCAAATTGTTGGGCCTGCCAACACCATTAACTAGTCGGTTGATTGAGCATATAAAGAAGCAAAAACATACATCAACTTGAGTACCTAATTTATATGTCTAACAAGGAGAGAGTGAGAACGTAAAAAACTATAGTTTATTGACAAGTATATGCAAGACAAATGCATCACGTAACACATGTTTGGGACTAAAACTGTGAAAAAAACTATAGTTTATGGACAAAACCTAAGACAGAAAAGAAAAAGAAACATCTGAGGTTTGTTATTAGTTGGGGGAAATATTTGTAAATTGCTTCGAAAAGACGCCGTGGGGCACAATATGGTTCTTGCAAGCAACTCCAACATCGATCAAAATTCAAAACCCCAGCTTTCCTTTTCCCCTTTGCGAGCGTTGAACGCAAAAATTTATGGCGAGCGACAACGAACCAGCTAAGCTACTATTACCTTACCTTCAACGTGCCGATGAATTGCAAAAGCACGAGCCTTTGGTCGCATACTACTGTATGGATTCTTCTTCTTCACCGCTTAATTTTTCTCTAAACCCTAATATTCCTACAATTTACTTGATTTGAGTTATTAATTGGTTGTTTCGTGGCGAATTGTTCGATTTTCAGGTCGATTGTATGCGATGGAACGAGGCTTGAAGATTCCTCAAAGTGAACGAACAAAAACCACAAGTTCTATCCTCGTCTCCCTCATGAAACAGCTTGAAAAGGTCCGGTTTTATTTTAACTTGTTATGTTATTTAAGTTTTGTTTTGATTACTTGATTTTGGCGATTCTGAAGGTTGTGATTCGTTGCTGATAATTTAGTTTTACGCACAGTGAGTTCTGAGTTCTGTTTGTAGACTGTATGAAGCTATGATATGGCTGTGTTGAGGATATATGATTATGTATCTGATCTTAGATCAAATTTTACAGTTGTTGATAGTTGGATTCTGTAATCAGAATCTCCATGGCTAATTTAGACCTATGGTTAATGTTCCTATAACGTTTTTGAGATCCTATTGCAACTAAACTGATGAAAGATCTGCATTTATCTGCAGTAGAGTAGCTACTGATAATTTATGTAATTTGTAGGTATTAGGTGAATTTGTTTTTGTTCTGTGTCCATTATCTAGATTATATGTTTATATACAGGATAAGAAGTCATTGCAATTGGGGCCTGATGACCATCTCCACCTGGAAGGTTTTGCATCAAATGTCTTTGCAAAAGCTGATAAGCAAGACCGAGCTGAGAGAGCTGATCTGTACGATAAGTTTACCTTTTTATGATACACCTATTTTAACACTTATTTGCTAAGATTTTACACAAAACGGATTAGTATTTGTACTTGGAGAAATAATTGTCTTAGGTTACTGAATCTCAAAGTTCATGTATACTCCTTGATAGTTTGTCATATGCAGTGTAAAGTCTTTCTATTGGGCATGGGCTATTGGGCTGACATTACCTTCTACTTAATTAATTGGTTTTGTATACCTTTAAGAGTAATAATACTTGATTTTAAACATGTGACAGCAATACAGCAAAGACATTTTATGCTGCAAGCATTTTCTTTGAAATCCTTAACCAGTTTGGTGATGTACAACCTGATGTGAGTCCAGTTTCTACAACTTTTTTTATTTATTTTACTTTATTGTAGTAATTGAGAGAGAAGATAAGACAAAATGTAGGTTAATAAATCATTATTGGTTTTATAGCTTGAGCAGAAACAGAAATATGCAGCATGGAAAGCAGCAGATATAAGGAAAGCTATAAAAGAAGGAAGGAAACCTGTACCAGGTCCCCCTGGCGGTGATGGTGATAAATATCTTTCAGATACATCAAGCACTGGTGGATATGTAAGATCCTTTTACTTTACAAATGGGTCAATTTGGGTTTTATTTTATCAAAAAATGGGTCAATAAAATATTAGTTAGCTAAAAAGGGAATCACCCAATTAAGTCACTCAAAGTCAATTATTAATGATTACAACCTCCTAAACCGCTTTTATCCAAAGACCTAGATTCATGTCGTAATAGTTTGTTTTTAATCATAATTAACCCATTTAATTTGAACTTTTTGACTTTTTAGGACCTGGAACCGAGCAGGAGTGAACCAACAATCAAACACGAACCAGAAAACTATCCATCATTTCAGTCATATGATAGAAGTGATTCTCAACACTTCACAAATAACAGTCTTCCATCACCACCACGTGATACACCACAACCACAATCTTCCACCAGTCGACCACCACCTATAAATTTCCAACCACCATCTTCCACCACCCAACCACCACCTTTGAATTTCCCACCACCATCTTCCACTATTCCACCACCAACCTCCTATTCTTCTGATGATTATCAGCCTTCCAATAACTATCAACAACATCCTTCTGATAACCCAACTTACTCACAAACACCGTATCAGCATCCATCATCTTATCCACAAGAACTACCACCACATCACATTTCCCAAAACTACCCTTCTCAAGATCCATCATATAATAATTATCCTAATTTCCAATCTTACCCTAGTTTTTCCGAAACTACCCTTCCAGCAGCTCCACCTCATTTCCAATCATCTTACTACCAAGGATCTGATCAACAACCCTATTCTCCTTCTGGTACTAGACCAACTGATTACGCATCAACGGGTCAGTACAAACCCACTTCAGGGAACGGGTCGGTTCCGGTTCAGGCTCCGGTTCCAGAACCTGTACAGTCTTATCAATATGACAGTAATTACCAACCTGCCCCTGAGAAAATTGCTGAGGCACATAAGGCAGCAAGGTTTGCAGTTGGAGCTTTGGCGTTTGATGATGTTTTTGTTGCTGTAGATTATCTTAAGAAATCACTTGAATTGCTTACTAATCCTTCTGCCAGTGTTTGATTTGTGGTCAATTTGTCTCAGTTTTTTTGCAAAAGGTTATTGGATATATTTTTCTACATGTTTTTGTAAACTAACGTATTTATTTGAGTGAATAGATATCATGATGCATGTTGATGTTTTTGTGAGAATTTTCTTATTGATTGTTTTTTATTGGATTGCTCTAAATTGTTCACACAATGCGAACCTGCATACGATAGTGTTAATAGGCTCTTAAAAGAATACATTAAATGCTAAACATTAAACCAACTAATAAAAATTCAAAAATGTGCTCAAGTTCTCTTTCATGGCTAAAAGCTTCAGGAGTCATAAAGTTTATACAAAAAATCGTTTCAAATACAAAATAATCTGAAAATTCTGACCCCTGTGAGGGTTTTAAAGTCAGGTATGTGCCTGTAATTCACCAATACAAACCACCTTGTACATGAACTGATACACACTAAAATGCTACTCATGAACATGTAAATGAAAATAATGATAAATGACCAAAGAGATTGAGATAAAATGAAAAGGGCATCTGGAATAATTGTGAAAAAAACCAACTCTTTCTGCACAGTTATGAACCAAACATTGAATTGCACGCAAAACCATGAAATCTTCATCACAAAAAGTAATCTGGTGCTGCCTTTTTAGCAGGAGCTCCTCTTGAATCCTGTATTTTTATATTAATTAAAGTCACATAAAAAAATTTCACTAGTAATTTTGGTTATAGAATATTGTTTAAGACTGTATCAAAGCACAACTTTGTAAGAAAACGGAAAATGTGACCCCAAAATTTCTACTTAGGTCCCAGTGTAAGTACCTGCGGGGCCGCTTCAAATACACGAAATTCTTTATTAAGATTCTCATCCAGCTCAAGAATAGCAGCTACATTACCACACCTACACAACAAATTAGAAGAAAAAAATTAATAATTTAAGAAAAAAAACATTAATCAAACAAACAAAAGGTTTTGTGAATTTACCGATAACAGTAATTTGGAGCTGACCAAACAGTAACTATCTGGCTATTAAACATCCATTTATAACCTTCCATTACCAACTGGTGGGCCCGACAAATATAATCAATATTATTGGTGTGATTAAAAGAAGTGACAACACTGCCACCAAACAAGAAACCAGCGCCACGTGGACTCAAACCCCAGCCGTCCACAATATCCTCTGGGTCTGACCACATCAGATCACACATTGCACCTTCGTGAGGTACCTCTTGCTTCCGGTCAATTGTACGGATCTGATGAGTTATTTATTATTAAATATTTATAAAAATTATGAAAGAAATTGTTATATATTGTGTTTTTTCAGACCTGGTCTAATGTGTTGATGGCGGGAGAGAGGCCACCGTGAACTGAAAATATTTTGTTCTCGATGAGAGCAGACAAACTGTAAATGTTTCTAGTTAATGCCTACTTTAAATAAAATGATATCAATTAGTTAATTGACAATATAAATAAACCTTAGATAGTCAAATATGTCAGTGCAGTATCTCCAAACATTGACAGAACCATACTTCCTCAGGCACTCATCATAGAATCCATACACCTATAGCATACGGGATAACTGTAAGTTTTTAAATAAAGTAAAGATAAAAATCCAGTAAAAAATGACATATTATAATATACCTGTGTGATCTGTCGGCTTTCATGGTTGCCTCTAATTAGTGTAATCCGATCCGGATACCTCACCTGAATTACATTTATTTTAAAATGTGCAGTTATATTAAAATACATGTCACATAATCTCATAATAAATTAAAACAAGAAATTTGACCTTTAGGGCAAGCAAAAGTAAAAAAGTCTCCACAGAGTAAAACCCTCTATCCACAAAATCCCCAAGAAACAAGTAGCTAGTCTTTGGGCAATCGCCACCTACTTTAAAAAGCTCTTTCATGTCAAAAAACTGCCCATGAATATCTCCACATATCTATTATTACACAAACACAATTATTAGAATATGATTCAAAAAAGACAAAAAGTGAGAACAGTTACGTTTGTGTAAAAATGTGTCATTTCATGCCATGTTCTTCATGTTTTGTCCTAAATTATCTTAGGGTAAACTGGCTAGTGTTGGCACTGAAATCAATTGTGATGCTTACCATCAGATCAAGTAACTGTGTAGGAATCATTCACCAGATTAAGAGTAAACCCTAAGTTACTGGAGTATGAATTTGCTTTAATCCTTATGTCTCTCCAAGAGTCCAAGTGTCCAACTTACATCACATATTAACCCTAATACTTACATTCTACATAGGTGTTGTAATGATAGTATGAATGTCAATTGTTAATTCAGAAAAAAAGAGAGTACTTTTAACAGTCCCAATCAACAAACTAGCACAAAATCATCCCTTCTCAAACCCTATTGTTGCCAATGGGACAATTGAGATAAGATCAAGCCACTATGATTATTACAGTTCGAAAATGAATTCAGCCTTAAACACCAAGGACTTTACCACATTTACGCAAATCAAATTATTCTACGGGTAGGCAGAAATCTAGAATCAGTGAACAGCTTTCATCAAGTGTGAAAAGGTGCACTTAACATTTTAACAATTAGCTAAATGACGCCAAATGAATGAATCGTAATCTGTGGGGGAAAAACATTACGGTAACGGGAGCATCGACTCTTTGAACGTTGCTCTCTTCAACGAGGATTTCCATTGCTTTCAAGCAAAGAGCCTTGACTTCAGACTCTTGCAGCGGTTCACAGTTCTTCAGCTGCTCAATTTGCCGGTCTAGGTCTGACATCGCTCCGCCGGCAGCCCGCCCCTTCCTCTCCCTGCTCGCCCTTCAATCTATTCGATAATTAGGTTTTCCGGTGGGTAAAAACATAGGGCAAAGAGGACGAAAGTGGCGTGGGCTGTGATTTTGGCCGACCGCCGCCGAGTTTTAGTCGGACGGAGGACCAGGAAGGGTGGTTTATGTGCTATTCTAATTTCTGCGACTGTGTTACCACTTCATGTGGTGGTCGCCCTTGGTAGATTATTGCTAAAATGGTCAATGTAGCGTTTAAGTACACATATAAATATTTTGTGCTATAGTCAGTGGAGGTAAGAAAATGTTTACAATTTTTTCCAATATCTCAGATGAAAATTAAATTGTATTTCAGAATATAAATGTAGAGAAATATTTAAGGAGGCTATTATTTTTTTTTATCAAAGTCTTGATGAACAAATCTCAATCATTAATCAATAATATCTAATGGTTAAGATTAATTACATGTTTTGGTCATTTTAAATTTTTTACTTTTTTTTACTTTTTTTATTTTTTAATTGAGGGGTATTTTGGTCATTTAAAAAAATTATATTTTATTTTTTATTTTAGAATTTTTATTTTTTTTAAATTTTTTTATTTTTTTAATATTATTTTTTTTAAAATTATTATTTTTTCATTAATAACACATAAATGTGATTGCCTAGTGAATCACGTGTGATTGCATACTGAATCACATGTGATTACCTAAAACATCAAATTTTCTTGTTAATTCCCAACCCGATTTCTTACTTGGGGATTCTTCAACCACTTTCTCTTTCTCCTTCAACTTTTCTTTCTCCTCACGTCTAAATTATTCAAAGGTTGACCGGACCATGTCCGCCATTCTATTCATCAACCTTTCTTCCCTCGGAGATACCACTTCCTCTTCTTCATGATTACTAGGGTTCGTTCCTTGAGTTCGAGGAACCGAGGGGCTTAATTCGGGACGCTCCGCACTCCTCGAGCCATCATTATTACTGTTACTACTTCCTTGATCCATCCCTAGCTGAAATATATAAAAATATGACGAAGGAATTAAATAACACTCACCCTAGCATTTCTATTGACCCACAATTACATATCCAACCTATGGTTTGTATCCGACCTAAACTCTTAGCCTATACACTATACCATCAACGCCTAAGTTTGAGTCTAGTACCACAATGATACCTAGTTCACTCAAACCAATGCTCTGATACCATATTGTAATGACCGAATCCAAAAAAACAACCAACTTTACATCATAATCAACAAACCTTCCGTAATTAACCAAAATACAAGTTTTATACTAAAACTAAGTCACAAAACAACCATATCAAAAGACCAACTAACTACACCGGATACAAACCATCTATACAATCCCAAAAGATGAACAACAAAAAAAACTATAACACTATACCAAAATAGAAACTTTCCCAAGCTTCAAGCAAATCCAACTTCAAATACCTACTCACACTTTCCCTTGCCTTTATCTATCCCTGAAATATGATGACAACTAAACGGGTAAGCTATAAAAGCTTAGTGAGTTCCACAATGTATAATGTTATACTAAATAATCATATATATCAACATAAATAATCAAACAAGTATCAACGGGTCAATGTACCGGGTTATCTCAACAATATCACCACAATGCATCACATAACAATACCGGGTCAACAACGGTCAAGTACAATTCCGGATTCAACAAAGTGCGTCATTCCCTCTTAGGCCATTAGGGAATGAGGCCGATGAAGGTGATCAAGGCACCCCTAAATGAGTCCAAGATCCAGCTTCACCACCACGGTCCATACCACTCCTCCGCCAGGTACTCCCGCGTCCACCGCCCGACATATTACACGAAGTAATACTCGGACCGCCATGGGTCCTCACGAAATGAAATTTCACTCAAGGCATTCCACTCAAACGGGTCAAGGCAATAATAAGGTTTGACAAGGTAAACTCAATGTTCAAGGCAAAACACAAGTCATTCAATCATAAGGAATACCATTTAGCCACGTTGCACATATATAATTAAAAGTATACACATTGCACATAGTGAACTCACCTGGGATTAAGCAACTTGAACTATAAACCGAGCAATTCCAATGTCACCGACCAATGGTGTTGCCACAATCTTCCAATTGCTTACCTAATACAATTACACATAATTCAATCAACATTCCAACCTATAATCACATCTATTGTAATCCCAAATCACCAATTCTCCCAAATTGGTGATGAACCCAAAACCCTAATCTACTAACTACCCATCTAGGTGCATAATCACATGCTTACCACAGCTTTCGCTACTAGAAACTCATTTATACAAGTATACAATATCAATTTCCATATTTATAACTCAAGCCCTAACTAGGGTTCTTGACCTACTAGCCTTATACTTCAAGTTCTACACATGCATAGAGATAGAGATGATGAATTACCTTAATTATAGACACAAGTGATGAAAACCCTTTGATTTCTAGTCAAAATCTGCCCAAGAACACCCAATATTGCCCAAAATCGTCCACACTCGTCGAGAGAGAAATTTTGAGAAGAAATGAGCTGAAATGGGTCAAAAATCCCGTTTTTATGTCTAACCTGCACAAGATAGCGCCGCTATCTTCAAGATAGCGCCGCTATCTTGCCCTCCCTTGCTTTTTAGCGCCTCTATCTTTAAGATAGAGCCGCTATTTCCCAAATTTTTCGCGTTTTACCCAACGCTAAAATGAGTGGCTGTTCTATTTGCACAAGATAGCGCCGCTATCTCTAAGATAGCGCCGCTATCTCCCAAAAAGGTTGCAAATTTCGATTTTTCTTCCTTTTCAACTTGTACCACTTAATCTAATACCCAAAACACAGATTTCTCATCAAAATTTTAACTATCAAGACTTAATTTCTTATCATTTATCGACTAATAATGAACTTAACAATTAAAATACTTGGATTTAAAACACGTATGTTACAATTACCTCCTCCTTTTGAGAATTTCGTCCCGAAATTATATTGACTTGAACAAGAATGGATACTTCTCAATCATATTATCCTTTCTTTCCCATGTGAAATTTGGGCCTCTATGATGCTTCCATTTCACCAATACTTACTGGATTTCCTTATTCTTGAGATTGACCGTCTTTTGGTCAACTATTTCTTCCGGTTCCTCCACATACCTCAATTTCTCGTTGACTTTGACTTCGGTCAACGACACCGTTTCATTATGCTCTCCAAGACTCTTTCTCAAATAGCTAACATGAAATACATTGTGAATACCCGCCAACTCTTCTGGTAATTCGAGTCGATAAACTTGCTTTCCGACCCGTTCTATGATCTTAAATGGGCCGATAAATCGAGGACTTAATTTACCTTTCTTCCCAAATCTCATGACACCCTTCCATGGTGAAACTTTTAACATTACAAAGTCGTCTATTGAAAACTCTATCAGTTTTCGCCTTTTATCCGCGTATGACTTTTGACGATCTTGGGCCGCCTTCATTCTTTCCCGAACAATCCGAATTTTATCGCTTGTATCTTGGACCAACTCGGGTCCCACCAACACCTTTTCTCCAACTTCTCGCCAACACAAAGGTGTTCGACACTTTCTTCCATATAACGCTTCATAAGGTGCCATTCGAACCGAGGAATGATAACTATTATTATAAGAAAATTCAGCTAATGACAAATATTTATCCCAACTTCCCCCGAATTCTAAAATACAAGACCTTAGCATGTCTTCCAAAGTTTGAATCGTTCTCTCGGTTTGCCCGTCCGTTGTGGATGATAAGCGGTACTAAGAGCTACTTTTGATCCCAATTCTTTTTGCATGCTACCCCAAAAATTAGAAGTAAACCGAGAATCCCTATCCGATACAATCTTCAAAGGGACACCATGTCTAACAACTATCTCGTCTAGATATACTTGTGCCCATGAATCCATCGGTGCCGATTCCCTCATAGCAAGGGAATGTGCACTTTTGGTCAAACGGTCAACAATCACCCAAATACAATCGTGTTGTCGAGCGGTTCTCGGAAGTTTGGTGATCAAATCCATGGAAATTTCTTCCCACTTCCAAACAGGAATGCTAAGTGGTTGCAAACTCCCGTAAGGTTTTTGATGTTCGGCTTTAACTTGTGCACAAACATTACATTCTTGCACAAACTTCCCGATATCCTTCTTCATTCCCGGCCACCAATAATCCAATCTCATGTCATGGTACATTTTATTCATACCCGGGTGAATTGAGAATTTTGAACTATGAGCCTCTTTTAACACATCGATTCTCAAATCTCCGATTCTCGGTATCCACAATCGGTTATTAAAAACTTTGACACCTCGACCATCCACTTCCAAATCCTTCTCATAATTCACCATCCTTTCCTTCTTAATATATTCAGTTTTTAACGCCTCATCTTGCCACTTCTTGAGATCATCGAGTAAAATAAACTTCAATGTAGTGGAGGATATTGCATAACACATACTCGAGTGATAAGGCTTATGACTTAAAGCATCTGCGACTACGTTAGCTTTACCGGGATGATACAAAATCTCACAATTGTAATCTTTTATGAGTTCCATGGCACGTTGTTGTCGCATATTCAAAGATTGTTGGCTAAATATATATTTGAGACTCTTATGATCGGTAAAGAGTTGGAACTTAGTCCCATACACTCAAGATCATGAGTCGGATAATTCTTTTCATACCCCTTCAATTGACGGGAAGCATAAGCAATGACTTTTCCCCGTTGCATGAGAACACACCCGAGCCCCATTTTCGATGCATCACTATATACAACGAAGTCTTCCTCACCCTCGGGTAATGACAAAATTGGAGCATTTGTCAAACAATCTTTTAACACACGAAAAGCTTTCTCTTGTGTCTCACCCCATTCATAATTCACATCTTTTCGGGTAAGACTTGTGAGAGGCACTGCAATACGAGAGAAATCCTTAATGAATCGGCGGTAATAACCCGCAAGACCTAAGAAACTTCGGATCTCGGAAGCATTTCGAGGCACTTCCCAATTCTTAATCGCCTCGATCTTGGAAGGATCAACCGATATACCTTCACCTGATACCACATGCCCAAGGAATTGAACTTGGCGCAACCAAAATTCACATTTGAAAAACTTGGCATACAATTTCTCTTTTCGCAACAAATGAAGAATTTCACGAAGGTGTGATGTATGATCACTTTCGGATTTAGAATATACCAAGATATCGTCGATAAAAACAATAACCGACTTATCCAACATTGGACGACATACCCGATTCATCATATCCATAAAAGCGGCCGGAGCATTCGTTAAACCAAATGGCATGACTAAGAATTCATAATGCCCATATCTAGTTCGAAATGCGGTTTTTGGTACGTCTTCTTTATAAACCTTCAACTGATGATAACCGGACCTCAAGTCAATCTTAGAAAAATAACTTGCACCTTGCAATTGATCAAAAAGATCATCAATTCTAGGCAAAGGATATTTGTTCTTGATTGTCACCTTATTAAGTTCTCTATAATCGATACACATCCGCATCGTCCCGTCTTTCTTTTTAACGAATAAAACCGGTGCACCCCACGGTGACACGCTCGGTTGAATAAACCCTTTATCAAGCAACTCTTGCAATTGACTCATGATTTCTTTCATTTCTAGCGGGCCTAAACGATAAGGAGTTTTGGCGATTGGAGCCGCACCCGGTACAAGGTCAATTCGAAATTCTACCTCTCGATCGGGAGGTAATCCGGGTAAATCCTCGGGAAATACATCCGGGAACTCATTAACAATAGGAACATCTTTCACGGATTTCTTAACTTCTACAACCGGGTTAAGAACATAAGCTAGAAAGGAATAGCATCCATGAGACATCAATTTACTAGCTTTCAAGAAAGAAATTACCCGCCTTTTCTTCATTTTTCTATCACCATACACATACAAAGGTTTTTTTTTTCCTTGTACGGGAATTCTAATCATTTTCTCATAACACATGATGTCAGCATGATACTTCGACATCCAATCCATCCCGATAATAATATCAAAATTTGGCAAATCTATCAACACTAGATCTACTAAGAATTTATGATCATCTATCTCTAACGAGCAATCCCTAAATACACGATCGGCTACCAAAGTCACACTACCCGCAGTATCAACACAGAATGGATTCAACAAAGGAGATGGAAGCACATATAACAACTTAGCAAATTTCACAGATACGAAAGAATCAGAAGCTCCAGAATCAAACAATATATGAGCGGGTTGGGAATTAACAAGAAATGTACCAGAAACGACATTTGGATCTTCCCGGGCTTCCTCCGGGGTTAACTGGAAGGCACGACTTCTCGCCTTGGGGACCTCCTCCTTTTGACCTGAAGCACCCGCTCGCGGGCGTTGTTGTACCGAACCTCGGCTTTCTGTAACCCGATTTGAAGGATTAGGGCATTGACGCCTCCGATGACCTACTAACCCACAACCATAACAAACCACATCCTTATTCGGGCACCTAGATTTTATGTGGCCATCTTCAAAACAACCAAAACATTTCACGGGCCCACGATCACTAACGCACCGTCCTCGGTGGTTCTTTCCACAAGTTTGACAATCTCGATTTGCATCCGATTGAATAGAGAATGATTGGGATTGGCCACGAGGCCGAGATGACCCTTGAGATTGGGTTCGACGGTTAAGAGTAAATCGATTAGAACGACCGGATGGGGAAGAAGTAGTTTGTTCAACTTTTTGACGTTTCGATTCGGGAGTCAATTCTCCACGAAGACTCAAATCGTGCTCTCTTCTCCGAGCATACTCCACCGCCTTAGCAAACGACGGGATATCACGGTTGCTCACAAAATCTTGGATCTCATACCTCAACCCTTCTACAAACATTTGAATCTTCTCAACTTCGGTCGGGATGTACTTTGTGGCAAATTGTGCCTTTTGATTAAACAAATTTTCATATTCACCTACCAATAAAGTTCCTTGCTTGAGTTCTAAAAACTCTTTCTCCAACCTTCTTCTCATATCACTTGGGCAATATTGTTCAAGAAATCGGGCCTTGAACGAATCCCAACTCATGTGATCTTTTTCTTCCTCGCTCAATATCTTAAACGTGTTATTCCACCAAGTTAAGGCCTTCCCGGTAAACATAGCGGTGGCATACACCGTTTGATCATCTTTGGCGACACGAGAGATACGGAACACCTTCTCCGTATTTTCAACCCATAACAACGCCTCCACGGGGTTTGACACACCCGAGAATTCCGTGGCCCCGCTACTACGGAAAGTTTTAAACGAGACTGAACCCGATTTCTTACTTGGGGATTCTTCAACCACTTTCTCTTTCTCCTTCAACTTTTCTTTCTCCTCACGTCTAAATTGTTCAAAGGTTGACCGGACCATGTCCGCCATTCTATTCATCAACCTTTCTTCCCTCGGAGATACCACTTCCTCTTCTTCATGATTACTAGGGTTCGTTCCTTGAGTTCGAGGAACCGAGGGGCTTAATTCGGGACGCTCCGCACTCCTCGAGCCATCATTATTACTGTTACTACTTCCTTGATCCATCCCTAGCTGAAATATATAAAAATATGACGAAGGAATTAAATAACACTCACCCTAGCATTTCTATTGACCCACAATTACATATCCAACCTATGGTTTGTATCCGACCTAAACTCTTAGCCTATACACTATACCATCAACGCCTAAGTTTGAGTCTAGTACCACAATGATACCTAGTTCACTCAAACCAATGCTCTGATACCATATTGTAATGACCGAATCCAAAAAAACAACCAACTTTACATCATAATCAACAAACCTTCCGTAATTAACCAAAATACAAGTTTTATACTAAAACTAAGTCACAAAACAACCATATCAAAAGACCAACTAACTACACCGGATACAAACCATCTATACAATCCCAAAAGATGAACAACAAAAAAAACTATAACACTATACCAAAATAGAAACTTTCCCAAGCTTCAAGCAAATCCAACTTCAAATACCTACTCACACTTTCCCTTGCCTTTATCTATCCCTGAAATATGATGACAACTAAACGGGTAAGCTATAAAAGCTTAGTGAGTTCCACAATGTATAATGTTATACTAAATAATCATATATATCAACATAAATAATCAAACAAGTATCAACGGGTCAATGTACCGGGTTATCTCAACAATATCACCACAATGCATCACATAACAATACCGGGTCAACAACGGTCAAGTACAATTCCGGATTCAACAAAGTGCGTCATTCCCTCTTAGGCCATTAGGGAATGAGGCCGATGAAGGTGATCAAGGCACCCCTAAATGAGTCCAAGATCCAGCTTCACCACCACGGTCCATACCACTCCTCCGCCAGGTACTCCCGCGTCCACCGCCCGACATATTACACGAAGTAATACTCGGACCGCCATGGGTCCTCACGAAATGAAATTTCACTCAAGGCATTCCACTCAAACGGGTCAAGGCAATAATAAGGTTTGACAAGGTAAACTCAATGTTCAAGGCAAAACACAAGTCATTCAATCATAAGGAATACCATTTAGTCACGTTGCACATATATAATTAAAAGTATACACATTGCACATAGTGAACTCACCTGGGATTAAGCAACTTGAACTATAAACCGAGCAATTCCAATGTCACCGACCAATGGTGTTGCCACAATCTTCCAATTGCTTACCTAATACAATTACACATAATTCAATCAACATTCCAACCTATAATCACATCTATTGTAATCCCAAATCACCAATTCTCCCAAATTGGTGATGAACCCAAAACCCTAATCTACTAACTACCCATCTAGGTGCATAATCACATGCTTACCACAGCTTTCGCTACTAGAAACTCATTTATACAAGTATACAATATCAATTTCCATATTTATAACTCAAGCCCTAACTAGGGTTCTTGACCTACTAGCCTTATACTTCAAGTTCTACACATGCATAGAGATAGAGATGATGAATTACCTTAATTATAGACACAAGTGATGAAAACCCTTTGATTTCTAGTCAAAATCTGCCCAAGAACACCCAATATTGCCCAAAATCGTCCACACTCGTCGAGAGAGAAATTTTGAGAAGAAATGAGCTGAAATGGGTCAAAAATCCCGTTTTTATGTCTAACCTGCACAAGATAGCGCCGCTATCTTCAAGATAGCGCCGCTATCTTGCCCTCCCTTGCTTTTTAGCGCCTCTATCTTTAAGATAGAGCCGCTATTTCCCAAATTTTTCGCGTTTTACCCAACGCTAAAATGAGTGGCTGTTCTATTTGCACAAGATAGCGCCGCTATCTCTAAGATAGCGCCGCTATCTCCCAAAAAGGTTGCAAATTTCGATTTTTCTTCCTTTTCAACTTGTACCACTTAATCTAATACCCAAAACACAGATTTCTCATCAAAATTTTAACTATCAAGACTTAATTTCTTATCATTTATCGACTAATAATGAACTTAACAATTAAAATACTTGGATTTAAAACACGTATGTTACAATTACCTCCTCCTTTTGAGAATTTCGTCCCGAAATTATATTGACTTGAACAAGAATGGATACTTCTCAATCATATTATCCTTTCTTTCCCATGTGAAATTTGGGCCTCTATGATGCTTCCATTTCACCAATACTAACTGGATTTCCTTATTCTTGAGATTGACCGTCTTTTGGTCAACTATTTCTTCCGGTTCCTCCACATACCTCAATTTCTCGTTGACTTTGACTTCGGTCAACGGCACCGTTTCATTATGCTCTCCAAGACTCTTTCTCAAATAGCTAACATGAAATACATTGTGAATACCCGCCAACTCTTCTGGTAATTCGAGTCGATAAACTTGCTTTCCGACCCGTTCTATGATCTTAAATGGGCCGATAAATCGAGGACTTAATTTACCTTTCTTCCCAAATCTCATGACACCCTTCCATGGTGAAACTTTTAACATTACAAAGTCGTCTATTGAAAACTCTATCAGTTTTCGCCTTTTATCCGCGTATGACTTTTGACGATCTTGGGCCGCCTTCATTCTTTCCCGAACAATCCGAATTTTATCGCTTGTATCTTGGACCAACTCGGGTCCCACCAACACCTTTTCTCCAACTTCTCGCCAACACAAAGGTGTTCGGCACTTTCTTCCATATAACGCTTCATAAGGTGCCATTCGAACCGAGGAATGATAACTATTATTATAAGAAAATTCAGCTAATGACAAATATTTATCCCAACTTCCCCCGAATTCTAAAATACAAGACCTTAGCATGTCTTCCAAAGTTTGAATCGTTCTCTCGGTTTGCCCGTCCGTTGTGGATGATAAGCGGTACTAAGAGCTACTTTTGATCCCAATTCTTTTTGCATGCTACCCCAAAAATTAGAAGTAAACCGAGAATCCCTATCCGATACAATCTTCAAAGGGACACCATGTCTAACAACTATCTCGTCTAGATATACTTGTGCCCATGAATCCATCGGTGCCGATTCCCTCATAGCAAGGGAATGTGCACTTTTGGTCAAACGGTCAACAATCACCCAAATACAATCGTGTTGTCGAGCGGTTCTCGGAAGTTTGGTGATCAAATCCATGGAAATTTCTTCCCACTTCCAAACAGGAATGCTAAGTGGTTGCAAACTCCCGTAAGGTTTTTGATGTTCGGCTTTAACTTGTGCACAAACATTACATTCTTGCACAAACTTCCCGATATCCTTCTTCATTCCCGGCCACCAATAATCCAATCTCATGTCATGGTACATTTTATTCATACCCGGGTGAATTGAGAATTTTGAACTATGAGCCTCTTTTAACACATCGATTCTCAAATCTCCGATTCTCGGTATCCACAATCGGTTATTAAAAACTTTGACACCTCGACCATCCACTTCCAAATCCTTCTCATAATTCACCATCCTTTCCTTCTTAATATATTCAGTTTTTAACGCCTCATCTTGCCACTTCTTGAGATCATCGAGTAAAATAAACTTCAATGTAGTGGAGGATATTGCATAACACATACTCGAGTGATAAGGCTTATGACTTAAAGCATCTGCGACTACGTTAGCTTTACCGGGATGATACAAAATCTCACAATTGTAATCTTTTATGAGTTCCATGGCACGTTGTTGTCGCATATTCAAAGATTGTTGGCTAAATATATATTTGAGACTCTTATGATCGGTAAAGAGTTGGAACTTAGTCCCATACACTCAAGATCATGAGTCGGATAATTCTTTTCATACCCCTTCAATTGACGGGAAGCATAAGCAATGACTTTTCCCCGTTGCATGAGAACACACCCGAGCCCCATTTTCGATGCATCACTATATACAACGAAGTCTTCCTCACCCTCGGGTAATGACAAAATTGGAGCATTTGTCAAACAATCTTTTAACACACGAAAAGCTTTCTCTTGTGTCTCACCCCATTCATAATTCACATCTTTTCGGGTAAGACTTGTGAGAGGCACTGCAATACGAGAGAAATCCTTAATGAATCGGCGGTAATAACCCGCAAGACCTAAGAAACTTCGGATCTCGGAAGCATTTCGAGGCACTTCCCAATTCTTAATCGCCTCGATCTTGGAAGGATCAACCGATATACCTTCACCTGATACCACATGCCCAAGGAATTGAACTTGGCGCAACCAAAATTCACATTTGGAAAACTTGGCATACAATTTCTCTTTTCGCAACAAATGAAGAATTTCACGAAGGTGTGATGTATGATCACTTTCGGATTTAGAATATACCAAGATGTCGTCGATAAAAACAATAGCCGACTTATCCAACATTGGACGACATACCCGATTCATCATATCCATAAAAGCGGCCGGAGCATTCGTTAAACCAAATGGCATGACTAAGAATTCATAATGCCCATATCTAGTTCGAAATGCGGTTTTTGGTACGTCTTCTTTATAAACCTTCAACTGATGATAACCGGACCTCAAGTCAATCTTAGAAAAATAACTTGCACCTTGCAATTGATCAAAAAGATCATCAATTCTAGGCAAAGGATATTTGTTCTTGATTGTCACCTTATTAAGTTCTCTATAATCGATACACATCCGCATCGTCCCGTCTTTCTTTTTAACGAATAAAACCGGTGCACCCCACGGTGACACGCTCGGTTGAATAAACCCTTTATCAAGCAACTCTTGCAATTGACTCATGATTTCTTTCATTTCTAGCGGGCCTAAACGATAAGGAGTTTTGGCGATTGGAGCCGCACCCGGTACAAGGTCAATTCGAAATTCTACCTCTCGATCGGGAGGTAATCCGGGTAAATCCTCGGGAAATACATCCGGGAACTCATTAACAATAGGAACATCTTTCACGGATTTCTTAACTTCTACAACCGGGTTAAGAACATAAGCTAGAAAGGAATAGCATCCATGAGACATCAATTTACTAGCTTTCAAGAAAGAAATTACCCGCCTTTTCTTCATTTTTCTATCACCATACACATACAAAGGTTTTTTTTTTCCTTGTACGGGAATTCTAATCATTTTCTCATAACACATGATGTCAGCATGATACTTCGACATCCAATCCATCCCGATAATAATATCAAAATTTGGCAAATCTATCAACACTAGATCTACTAAGAATTTATGATCATCTATCTCTAACGAGCAATCCCTAAATACACGATCGGCTACCAAAGTCACACTACCCGCAGTATCAACACAGAATGGATTCAACAAAGGAGATGGAAGCACATATAACAACTTAGCAAATTTCACAGATACGAAAGAATCAGAAGCTCCAGAATCAAACAATATATGAGCGGGTTGGGAATTAACAAGAAATGTACCAGAAACGACATTTGGATCTTCCCGGGCTTCCTCCGGGGTTAACTGGAAGGCACGACTTCTCGCCTTGGGGACCTCCTCCTTTTGACCTGAAGCACCCGCTCGCGGGCGTTGTTGTACCGAACCTCGGCTTTCTGTAACCCGATTTGAAGGATTAGGGCATTGACGCCTCCGATGACCTACTAACCCACAACCATAACAAACCACATCCTTATTCGGGCACCTAGATTTTATGTGGCCATCTTCAAAACAACCAAAACATTTCACGGGCCCACGATCACTAACGCACCGTCCTCGGTGGTTCTTTCCACAAGTTTGACAATCTCGATTTGCATCCGATTGAATAGAGAATGATTGGGATTGGCCACGAGGCCGAGATGACCCTTGAGATTGGGTTCGACGGTTAAGAGTAAATCGATTAGAACGACCGGATGGGGAAGAAGTAGTTTGTTCAACTTTTTGACGTTTCGATTCGGGAGTCAATTCTCCACGAAGACTCAAATCGTGCTCTCTTCTCCGAGCATACTCCACCGCCTTAGCAAACGACGGGATATCACGGTTGCTCACAAAATCTTGGATCTCATACCTCAACCCTTCTACAAACATTTGAATCTTCTCAACTTCGGTCGGGATGTACTTTGTGGCAAATTGTGCCTTTTGATTAAACAAATTTTCATATTCACCTACCAATAAAGTTCCTTGCTTGAGTTCTAAAAACTCTTTCTCCAACCTTCTTCTCATATCACTTGGGCAATATTGTTCAAGAAATCGGGCCTTGAACGAATCCCAACTCATGTGATCTTTTTCTTCCTCGCTCAATATCTTAAACGTGTTATTCCACCAAGTTAAGGCCTTCCCGGTAAACATAGCGGTGGCATACACCGTTTGATCATCTTTGGCGACACGAGAGATACGGAACACCTTCTCCGTATTTTCAACCCATAACAACGCCTCCACGGGGTTTGACACACCCGAGAATTCCGTGGCCCCGCTACTACGGAAAGTTTTAAACGAGACTGAACCCGATTTCTTACTTGGGGATTCTTCAACCACTTTCTCTTTCTCCTTCAACTTTTCTTTCTCCTCGCGTCTAAATTGTTCAAAGGTTGACCGGACCATGTCCGCCATTCTATTCATCAACCTTTCTTCCCTCGGAGATACCACTTCCTCTTCTTCATGATTACTAGGGTTCGTTCCTTGAGTTCGAGGAACCGAGGGGCTTAATTCGGGACGCTCCGCACTCCTCGAGCCATCATTATTACTGTTACTACTTCCTTGATCCATCCCTAGCTGAAATATATAAAAATATGACGAAGGAATTAAATAACACTCACCCTAGCATTTCTATTGACCCACAATTACATATCCAACCTATGGTTTGTATCCGACCTAAACTCTTAGCCTATACACTATACCATCAACGCCTAAGTTTGAGTCTAGTACCACAATGATACCTAGTTCACTCAAACCAATGCTCTGATACCATATTGTAATGACCGAATCCAAAAAAACAACCAACTTTACATCATAATCAACAAACCTTCCGTAATTAACCAAAATACAAGTTTTATACTAAAACTAAGTCACAAAACAACCATATCAAAAGACCAACTAACTACACCGGATACAAACCATCTATACAATCCCAAAAGATGAACAACAAAAAAAACTATAACACTATACCAAAATAGAAACTTTCCCAAGCTTCAAGCAAATCCAACTTCAAATACCTACTCACACTTTCCCTTGCCTTTATCTATCCCTGAAATATGATGACAACTAAACGGGTAAGCTATAAAAGCTTAGTGAGTTCCACAATGTATAATGTTATACTAAATAATCATATATATCAACATAAATAATCAAACAAGTATCAACGGGTCAATGTACCGGGTTATCTCAACAATATCACCACAATGCATCACATAACAATACCGGGTCAACAACGGTCAAGTACAATTCCGGATTCAACAAAGTGCGTCATTCCCTCTTAGGCCATTAGGGAATGAGGCCGATGAAGGTGATCAAGGCACCCCTAAATGAGTCCAAGATCCAGCTTCACCACCACGGTCCATACCACTCCTCCGCCAGGTACTCCCGCGTCCACCGCCCGACATATTACACGAAGTAATACTCGGACCGCCATGGGTCCTCACGAAATGAAATTTCACTCAAGGCATTCCACTCAAACGGGTCAAGGCAATAATAAGGTTTGACAAGGTAAACTCAATGTTCAAGGCAAAACACAAGTCATTCAATCATAAGGAATACCATTTAGCCACGTTGCACATATATAATTAAAAGTATACACATTGCACATAGTGAACTCACCTGGGATTAAGCAACTTGAACTATAAACCGAGCAATTCCAATGTCACCGACCAATGGTGTTGCCACAATCTTCCAATTGCTTACCTAATACAATTACACATAATTCAATCAACATTCCAACCTATAATCACATCTATTGTAATCCCAAATCACCAATTCTCCCAAATTGGTGATGAACCCAAAACCCTAATCTACTAACTACCCATCTAGGTGCATAATCACATGCTTACCACAGCTTTCGCTACTAGAAACTCATTTATACAAGTATACAATATCAATTTCCATATTTATAACTCAAGCCCTAACTAGGGTTCTTGACCTACTAGCCTTATACTTCAAGTTCTACACATGCATAGAGATAGAGATGATGAATTACCTTAATTATAGACACAAGTGATGAAAACCCTTTGATTTCTAGTCAAAATCTGCCCAAGAACACCCAATATTGCCCAAAATCGTCCACACTCGTCGAGAGAGAAATTTTGAGAAGAAATGAGCTGAAATGGGTCAAAAATCCCGTTTTTATGTCTAACCTGCACAAGATAGCGCCGCTATCTTCAAGATAGCGCCGCTATCTTGCCCTCCCTTGCTTTTTAGCGCCTCTATCTTTAAGATAGAGCCGCTATTTCCCAAATTTTTCGCGTTTTACCCAACGCTAAAATGAGTGGCTGTTCTATTTGCACAAGATAGCGCCGCTATCTCTAAGATAGCGCCGCTATCTCCCAAAAAGGTTGCAAATTTCGATTTTTCTTCCTTTTCAACTTGTACCACTTAATCTAATACCCAAAACACAGATTTCTCATCAAAATTTTAACTATCAAGACTTAATTTCTTATCATTTATCGACTAATAATGAACTTAACAATTAAAATACTTGGATTTAAAACACGTATGTTACAATTACCTCCTCCTTTTGAGAATTTCGTCCCGAAATTATATTGACTTGAACAAGAATGGATACTTCTCAATCATATTATCCTTTCTTTCCCATGTGAAATTTGGGCCTCTATGATGCTTCCATTTCACCAATACTAACTGGATTTCCTTATTCTTGAGATTGACCGTCTTTTGGTCAACTATTTCTTCCGGTTCCTCCACATACCTCAATTTCTCGTTGACTTTGACTTCGGTCAACGACACCGTTTCATTATGCTCTCCAAGACTCTTTCTCAAATAGCTAACATGAAATACATTGTGAATACCCGCCAACTCTTCTGGTAATTCGAGTCGATAAACTTGCTTTCCGACCCGTTCTATGATCTTAAATGGGCCGATAAATCGAGGACTTAATTTACCTTTCTTCCCAAATCTCATGACACCCTTCCATGGTGAAACTTTTAACATTACAAAGTCGTCTATTGAAAACTCTATCAGTTTTCGCCTTTTATCCGCGTATGACTTTTGACGATCTTGGGCCGCCTTCATTCTTTCCCGAACAATCCGAATTTTATCGCTTGTATCTTGGACCAACTCGGGTCCCACCAACACCTTTTCTCCAACTTCTCGCCAACACAAAGGTGTTCGGCACTTTCTTCCATATAACGCTTCATAAGGTGCCATTCGAACCGAGGAATGATAACTATTATTATAAGAAAATTCAGCTAATGACAAATATTTATCCCAACTTCCCCCGAATTCTAAAATACAAGACCTTAGCATGTCTTCCAAAGTTTGAATCGTTCTCTCGGTTTGCCCGTCCGTTGTGGATGATAAGCGGTACTAAGAGCTACTTTTGATCCCAATTCTTTTTGCATGCTACCCCAAAAATTAGAAGTAAACCGAGAATCCCTATCCGATACAATCTTCAAAGGGACACCATGTCTAACAACTATCTCGTCTAGATATACTTGTGCCCATGAATCCATCGGTGCCGATTCCCTCATAGCAAGGGAATGTGCACTTTTGGTCAAACGGTCAACAATCACCCAAATACAATCGTGTTGTCGAGCGGTTCTCGGAAGTTTGGTGATCAAATCCATGGAAATTTCTTCCCACTTCCAAACAGGAATGCTAAGTGGTTGCAAACTCCCGTAAGGTTTTTGATGTTCGGCTTTAACTTGTGCACAAACATTACATTCTTGCACAAACTTCCCGATATCCTTCTTCATTCCCGGCCACCAATAATCCAATCTCATGTCATGGTACATTTTATTCATACCCGGGTGAATTGAGAATTTTGAACTATGAGCCTCTTTTAACACATCGATTCTCAAATCTCCGATTCTCGGTATCCACAATCGGTTATTAAAAACTTTGACACCTCGACCATCCACTTCCAAATCCTTCTCATAATTCACCATCCTTTCCTTCTTAATATATTCAGTTTTTAACGCCTCATCTTGCCACTTCTTGAGATCATCGAGTAAAATAAACTTCAATGTAGTGGAGGATATTGCATAACACATACTCGAGTGATAAGGCTTATGACTTAAAGCATCTGCGACTACGTTAGCTTTACCGGGATGATACAAAATCTCACAATTGTAATCTTTTATGAGTTCCATGGCACGTTGTTGTCGCATATTCAAAGATTGTTGGCTAAATATATATTTGAGACTCTTATGATCGGTAAAGAGTTGGAACTTAGTCCCATACACTCAAGATCATGAGTCGGATAATTCTTTTCATACCCCTTCAATTGACGGGAAGCATAAGCAATGACTTTTCCCCGTTGCATGAGAACACACCCGAGCCCCATTTTCGATGCATCACTATATACAACGAAGTCTTCCTCACCCTCGGGTAATGACAAAATTGGAGCATTTGTCAAACAATCTTTTAACACACGAAAAGCTTTCTCTTGTGTCTCACCCCATTCATAATTCACATCTTTTCGGGTAAGACTTGTGAGAGGCACTGCAATACGAGAGAAATCCTTAATGAATCGGCGGTAATAACCCGCAAGACCTAAGAAACTTCGGATCTCGGAAGCATTTCGAGGCACTTCCCAATTCTTAATCGCCTCGATCTTGGAAGGATCAACCGATATACCTTCACCTGATACCACATGCCCAAGGAATTGAACTTGGCGCAACCAAAATTCACATTTGGAAAACTTGGCATACAATTTCTCTTTTCGCAACAAATGAAGAATTTCACGAAGGTGTGATGTATGATCACTTTCGGATTTAGAATATACCAAGATGTCGTCGATAAAAACAATAGCCGACTTATCCAACATTGGACGACATACCCGATTCATCATATCCATAAAAGCGGCCGGAGCATTCGTTAAACCAAATGGCATGACTAAGAATTCATAATGCCCATATCTAGTTCGAAATGCGGTTTTTGGTACGTCTTCTTTATAAACCTTCAACTGATGATAACCGGACCTCAAGTCAATCTTAGAAAAATAACTTGCACCTTGCAATTGATCAAAAAGATCATCAATTCTAGGCAAAGGATATTTGTTCTTGATTGTCACCTTATTAAGTTCTCTATAATCGATACACATCCGCATCGTCCCGTCTTTCTTTTTAACGAATAAAACCGGTGCACCCCACGGTGACACGCTCGGTTGAATAAACCCTTTATCAAGCAACTCTTGCAATTGACTCATGATTTCTTTCATTTCTAGCGGGCCTAAACGATAAGGAGTTTTGGCGATTGGAGCCGCACCCGGTACAAGGTCAATTCGAAATTCTACCTCTCGATCGGGAGGTAATCCGGGTAAATCCTCGGGAAATACATCCGGGAACTCATTAACAATAGGAACATCTTTCACGGATTTCTTAACTTCTACAACCGGGTTAAGAACATAAGCTAGAAAGGAATAGCATCCATGAGACATCAATTTACTAGCTTTCAAGAAAGAAATTACCCGCCTTTTCTTCATTTTTCTATCACCATACACATACAAAGGTTTTTTTTTTCCTTGTACGGGAATTCTAATCATTTTCTCATAACACATGATGTCAGCATGATACTTCGACATCCAATCCATCCCGATAATAATATCAAAATTTGGCAAATCTATCAACACTAGATCTACTAAGAATTTATGATCATCTATCTCTAACGAGCAATCCCTAAATACACGATCGGCTACCAAAGTCACACTACCCGCAGTATCAACACAGAATGGATTCAACAAAGGAGATGGAAGCACATATAACAACTTAGCAAATTTCACAGATACGAAAGAATCAGAAGCTCCAGAATCAAACAATATATGAGCGGGTTGGGAATTAACAAGAAATGTACCAGAAACGACATTTGGATCTTCCCGGGCTTCCTCCGGGGTTAACTGGAAGGCACGACTTCTCGCCTTGGGGACCTCCTCCTTTTGACCTGAAGCACCCGCTCGCGGGCGTTGTTGTACCGAACCTCGGCTTTCTGTAACCCGATTTGAAGGATTAGGGCATTGACGCCTCCGATGACCTACTAACCCACAACCATAACAAACCACATCCTTATTCGGACACCTAGATTTTATGTGGCCATCTTCAAAACAACCAAAACATTTCACGGGCCCACGATCACTAACGCACCGTCCTCGGTGGTTCTTTCCACAAGTTTGACAATCTCGATTTGCATCCGATTGAATAGAGAATGATTGGGATTGGCCACGAGGCCGAGATGACCCTTGAGATTGGGTTCGACGGTTAAGAGTAAATCGATTAGAACGACCGGATGGGGAAGAAGTAGTTTGTTCAACTTTTTGACGTTTCGATTCGGGAGTCAATTCTCCACGAAGACTCAAATCGTGCTCTCTTCTCCGAGCATACTCCACCGCCTTAGCAAACGACGGGATATCACGGTTGCCCTCGTGATCGCTTAGAGCCCCTCTTCCATCAATAGGTACTCCCAAGGCGTCGACCACACGCCCTAGCATAGCCTTTCCCTCACAAAATCTTGGATCTCATACCTCAACCCTTCTACAAACATTTGAATCTTCTCAACTTCGGTCGGGATGTACTTTGTGGCAAATTGTGCCTTTTGATTAAACAAATTTTCATATTCACCTACCAATAAAGTTCCTTGCTTGAGTTCTAAAAACTCTTTCTCCAACCTTCTTCTCATATCACTTGGGCAATATTGTTCAAGAAATCGGGCCTTGAACGAATCCCAACTCATGTGATCTTTTTCTTCCTCGCTCAATATCTTAAACGTGTTATTCCACCAAGTTAAGGCCTTCCCGGTAAACATAGCGGTGGCATACACCGTTTGATCATCTTTGGCGACACGAGAGATACGGAACACCTTCTCCGTATTTTCAACCCATAACAACGCCTCCACGGGGTTTGACACACCCGAGAATTCCGTGGCCCCGCTACTACGGAAAGTTTTAAACGAGACTGAACCCGATTTCTTACTTGGGGATTCTTCAACCACTTTCTCTTTCTCCTTCAACTTTTCTTTCTCCTCACGTCTAAATTGTTCAAAGGTTGACCGGACCATGTCCGCCATTCTATTCATCAACCTTTCTTCCCTCGGAGATACCACTTCCTCTTCTTCATGATTACTAGGGTTCGTTCCTTGAGTTCGAGGAACCGAGGGGCTTAATTCGGGACGCTCCGCACTCCTCGAGCCATCATTATTACTGTTACTACTTCCTTGATCCATCCCTAGCTGAAATATATAAAAATATGACGAAGGAATTAAATAACACTCACCCTAGCATTTCTATTGACCCACAATTACATATCCAACCTATGGTTTGTATCCGACCTAAACTCTTAGCCTATACACTATACCATCAACGCCTAAGTTTGAGTCTAGTACCACAATGATACCTAGTTCACTCAAACCAATGCTCTGATACCATATTGTAATGACCGAATCCAAAAAAACAACCAACTTTACATCATAATCAACAAACCTTCCGTAATTAACCAAAATACAAGTTTTATACTAAAACTAAGTCACAAAACAACCATATCAAAAGACCAACTAACTACACCGGATACAAACCATCTATACAATCCCAAAAGATGAACAACAAAAAAAACTATAACACTATACCAAAATAGAAACTTTCCCAAGCTTCAAGCAAATCCAACTTCAAATACCTACTCACACTTTCCCTTGCCTTTATCTATCCCTGAAATATGATGACAACTAAACGGGTAAGCTATAAAAGCTTAGTGAGTTCCACAATGTATAATGTTATACTAAATAATCATATATATCAACATAAATAATCAAACAAGTATCAACGGGTCAATGTACCGGGTTATCTCAACAATATCACCACAATGCATCACATAACAATACCGGGTCAACAACGGTCAAGTACAATTCCGGATTCAACAAAGTGCGTCATTCCCTCTTAGGCCATTAGGGAATGAGGCCGATGAAGGTGATCAAGGCACCCCTAAATGAGTCCAAGATCCAGCTTCACCACCACGGTCCATACCACTCCTCCGCCAGGTACTCCCGCGTCCACCGCCCGACATATTACACGAAGTAATACTCGGACCGCCATGGGTCCTCACGAAATGAAATTTCACTCAAGGCATTCCACTCAAACGGGTCAAGGCAATAATAAGGTTTGACAAGGTAAACTCAATGTTCAAGGCAAAACACAAGTCATTCAATCATAAGGAATACCATTTAGCCACGTTGCACATATATAATTAAAAGTATACACATTGCACATAGTGAACTCACCTGGGATTAAGCAACTTCAACTATAAACCGAGCAATTCCAATGTCACCGACCAATGGTGTTGCCACAATCTTCCAATTGCTTACCTAATACAATTACACATAATTCAATCAACATTCCAACCTATAATCACATCTATTGTAATCCCAAATCACCAATTCTCCCAAATTGGTGATGAACCCAAAACCCTAATCTACTAACTACCCATCTAGGTGCATAATCACATGCTTACCACAGCTTTCGCTACTAGAAACTCATTTATACAAGTATACAATATCAATTTCCATATTTATAAATCAAGCCCTAACTAGGGTTCTTGACCTACTAGCCTTATACTTCAAGTTCTACACATGCATAGAGATAGAGATGATGAATTACCTTAATTATAGACACAAGTGATGAAAACCCTTTGATTTCTAGTCAAAATCTGCCCAAGAACACCCAATATTGCCCAAAATCGTCCACACTCGTCGAGAGAGAAATTTTGAGAAGAAATGAGCTGAAATGGATCAAAAATCCCGTTTTTATGTCTAACCTGCACAAGATAGCGCCGCTATCTTCAAGATAGCGCCGCTATCTTGCCCTCCCTTGCTTTTTAGCGCCTCTATCTTTAAGATAGAGCCTCTATCTCCCAAATTTTTCGCGTTTTACCCAACGCTAAAATGAGTGGCTGTTCTATTTGCACAAGATAGCGCCACTATCTCTAAGATAGCGCCGCTATCTCCCAAAAAGGTTGCAAATTTCGATTTTCTTCCTTTTCAACTTGTACCACTTAATCTAATACCCAAAACACAGATTTCTCATCAAAATTTTAACTATCAAGACTTAATTTCTTATCATTTATCGACTAATAATGAACTTAATAATTAAAATACTTGGATTTAAAACACGTATGTTACAGTGTGATAGAAAAATGGGTTAAACAGGCGCGTGTATTGATTCTTTCAGAAAGCCCTTTTTGGGGTTTTGATTTCAACTGCTTGCTATAACAAAAAGAAGACTAAACACAGTAACTTTAAATTTTCCCAATGAGTAACAAATACCACTTTAAACTTCAACTGTAGAGGCTTCCTTTGACTTTCATGGTGAAGGAGGTGTTTGGTCGCGGTTGCCTTTATGACCCTCCACTATGTGCAGTCTTGAGTCTTAGAATCATAATGTATCCACCACAATCAACTCGGTAACAGTAGCATTTTATCATAATAATGTGAAGAGTGACACCATTTTTTTTTCCAGTTAAAATATCTTCTCAAAAACTCATTTAGAGTATAAAAAAATCTCTTATTAAAAGTTTATTACTCAGTTATGTAATTTAAATTTGATTTATCTGAGTGATCAATTTTGACATATAGCAGTCACGATCTATGATATACTCACAAATACAAGTTCTTCTATGATATATTCTAGTGTATTCTACATCACTTTACAAAATGTTTACAAATAAAATGTCTATTGTTCCTTTTCAATAATCATGGCTGATAATATAATAAAAAAACTTGGAAATAGTTGGCCAATTAATTTATGCAAAAATGTAATCAACCCACAAGATTTTGTGGCCACACAGTCACACACTCGTTTTCATAAATTTCTTTTATACTCATTCCCACATCGGGAACTGAAAACTTATACTCCTGCTTTATAGAGTGAATTTGTGAGGCAATAGTCACCGGGCTTGATAGCGCTTGCCTATAATTTAAGTGAGGGTATTAAAGATGGTTGGATGGAGATAAGCCCAGCTAGATTGGTCCTGTCGGTACATAAACTGGTTTGCCCGTTCCAAGTTATGAGTTGAACCATGTGGCTTAGGCGAAGGCTTGAGTCTCATGGTTCCTAAAGTAAGGGGGCATTGCGTTAGGCTGGTTTCACAGAGCTGCGAAAACATCTCGCTCATGACAGTGGAAGGATAACAGATTGGGGTGCCACATGTCCATATAATCTACTAGGTTCTCTCAATTGAACACCATCTTTTTATAAACACAAGTGCCATTAATTTTGTTCTGGAACCAATGTGATTTTTCAGACTTGTTATATAAAGGTGGCCATCTTAAATGAACATTTTCTTTTCATAATCAAAAACAAAGTTTTACTTAGATTTGAAATGATGTTTATATCATTAATTCTGTTTTAAAAACCTGGTTTCACAGAGCTGCGAAAACCTCTCGCTCATGAGAGTGGAAGGATAACAGATCGGGACGCCACATGTACATATAATCTACTAGGTTGTCTCAATTGAACACCATCTTTTTATAAACACAAACGTCATTAATTTTGTTCTGGAACCAATGTGATTTTTTAGACTTGTTATATAAGGGTGACCATCTCGAATAAACATTATCTTTTTATAATCAAAAATAAAGTTTTACTTAAATTTGAAATGATGTTTATATTAGGGGTGAACATGGTATGGTACCGTGTATATTTTCTTCATACCGTGTAGCGTACCAACTATATTTGGTACACTGATTTAGCTACCAATATCATACCAAGTTTACTTGGTACCAATTTGTTTGGCTACCAACAATCGTGGGTGGTACGAATTAGTAATGATATATACCAACATCACAAACTTATATAAAATTAAAAAAATTAATAACAAAATAACAATGATATATTATCATTATCGACCACTTAAACATATTAACAAATTTTCTGAACACGAAAACAAAATAAGCAAAATGATATAATATGTTACGTGCTATATAAACATAATCTGGTACGATAAAGTAACAAAAGATGTAGCTATCTTGGCGTAATTGGAGTCTTGGGCAAATAGGTTGTAGTTTGGTACAATATATTTAACTAACAATCATATAATATATATATCTTGGTTGGTACGGTATATCACGGTATTTAAAAATTTTGTATCATTACCGTACCATGATTACACAATTGGTACGGTACTACCAACCAAACATGTTAGCTACCAACTATTCTTTGTACGGTATGTTGGTTGGTTTTATTCGGTACAAATTTGACACCCCTAGTTTATATCATTAATTCTGTTTTGAAAAAAAGGTTCATATAAATATGTAGAAACCATTAATACAACCTTTTTCATGGAAATTTGAATCAGTTTTCTGAAATGGACATTAAACGACATCGTTTACGCCATTAATTTTGTTTCGAAATCATTTCGAATGTCTGGACTTGTGATTCTAAATTTTAATCTTTACTGTATTATAAAAAGTTTACCACTTCCATAATTAGCAAGGCTGAAAATTCAGCCAACACACTTGCTAATTATGAAATTGAAATCCTTTTAGAAAAAAAATCAACAGCCTGGTTTCGAACCCGGCACCCGCTGGTCACATCACACCCGCTAGGACAAGCCTGCGGCTACGTTGTACTAATTATATAAGCTGCAACAAGGCGGGTTAAGCCCAACAATGACTTATAACGATTGTTTAAAACCCTTTGGCCCATCCCCTTTAGTCTACGTGACCCATCATCCCCTTTAATCCTATCTGTTTGTTCCCATTCAACGGCTAACCTGCCTCCTACATTGCATATGTTCGTCCCCGCGTCGATTCAATTCTCCCTAAACCCTAGACGCCTCCTCGATTCTACTGCCTTGATTCATTCAAACCTAATTGTTTGTCAGCAATTACCTCGGTTGCCTGCAAGTAATTTCAAATTCGTAATCCACACATTACTAAAAGCTTTTATTTTATTTTTTCTACAATTTTATTCTATTTTAACAATCTACTTGTGATTTACAATTTTCAGATAAATCATATTTTTTATGATTTTTTTATTTTAATCATCATATGTATATGTTTATACTTTATGTTAATTCTTTATCGCATAAATCCATCACCACCTCATCGATTGATCGATGATCATTGGTTAGTACTTTATGTTTCGATTTGTTATTTTCAAATCATTTGAATATGCATATAAAGCTGTAATGAAATCAATGAAATGTGTGCTTGAGACTTGAATTGTTTAGTTCAAATCATTTGTAATGTTTTATGTTTTCGTTCCAGAATTTGAGATTGGGCACCTGTTATTGGACTTACTGTGAAGAAATGGGAAGGAACTATGTTTGGTTCTAGCAACAGTAAGGGGTTTTCATTTTATTTTTGAAGTTATCTCACTTGTCGTTTTAAAGGGTTTTTTTTATAAAGGTTTGATTTGTTTCCAGGAGCTAAAAGGGTGGACATTTCAAGTTTTAAGTTTTGCACTAAACTCAATCTTATTCTCCTTAATCTCACATACCCTCGTTACTGTTCATTTGTTCTTAGTTTAGCCTAACGCTAATCTTCTTCATAATTTTTATCACTCAGTGATTTCAATCCAAGCATAAGTTTGATCATCATTTGTGAGGTTTTGAATGGGTCATCCAAAATCTTGGAAAGAAATTGGTCTTGATTTTGTGAAGGCACAAGAATGTAAGTCATCTATATTCATGGTTTGTTCATGTTTTTCTTATTATTGATTGAGTAAATCTAAACTGATTTGAACATCTGTTATCGTTTTGTAAGTTTTCTTTTTTAATTTATGATAACATGATATCCGCATCTGATCATTGTTTTCATGAGTGCATTGTTTGTTTAGGGTTTATTGTGTTGAATAGAAGACTTTAATTGTTGATTGTTGCTTAATTCATCAAGTATCCAGCTGCTCTAACAAGATATGTATGAAAAGGGTCAAATTCAATCTGTTTATCTGGAAATTGGTCATTTTTGGGTCATGTATAACTAACCATTCAAATGGGTAAAAATATATAGCTAAAAGGTATCCATAGTGTATTTTAATGCAACTGCTTACTCCAATAGTATTGATATCATCATATTTTGTTTGGGATTGGCAGGTATTCCCTTGATAAAAATCAAGTATTTTTTATGAATGCAGATTCTACAATTAAATTGGCCCCTTTAGCAACAAAAGCGCTAGCAGGGTGGACTGGTCTTGAATACAAAACTGCATTTCTATTCTTAAGATATGGTCCTATGGAATTGACGATCAATCAATGCTTCTTATTCTTTTAGTCTTCAAATCTGTTTTTTATTCAAATAAATCATTTCCCATTACAATAATTTATGAGTAAAGCAAAATGTTCTCACTTATTTTATAAAGCATCCGATTTCACAACTTCACCTAGGTAAACCCTTTTATGCAGAAGATGCCTTAACCCATTTTTACTTGTTACTTAAGTCAACTAACTTCATACCTGATATATTGATGGTTCAGTAGTTTGAAGAGACTGCTAATCAGATATTTAATATGTTGTTAAGCTTGTATCCGTTGCAGGTTCATAGACTTGGCACATTTGAAGATTCTGCTCCTCAAGTATGGTTCAACAGCCTCTACTTTGTATTTGAGTTAATCCATTATTCTATTTTGAGTGATTTGTTGGGCATATTTTTCCAAATGCAAGATAAAAAACAAACAGGTTTGGTCAAATTCATTGTATACTTCGATCGATTTGACAAACATGATGGTCCTGTTCGTGGAGCCCATTTCCACACAAATCGCAGCCTCTTTTTGTTTCCCGAAGTAAATTGAATTAATGAATTGCATTGGTAATTTAATAAGGCTTGCCTATAGGATGCTCTTTTTGGATTCAATTAGGTTGATCTATACGTGAAATGTATCTTCCGTTGTCAAGTTTTATGAAATTATACTTGTACCAAAGATGATCTAAGAATTTGATGGATTGGATAGCAGATTAGATCCTATTAGTTGGATTTAACAACTTCATTGATTTATTAAAATGGTAATGATCTGTTGAAACTTCATATTTGTGCCAATTTTAGAGACGACACTTAACTTCTATTATGATGCTCATTAGTCAATTTATGGAAAATACCAAAGTGATTTGGCCCTGGTTATGTCGTCTATGATTAGGTGTCTATACATACATACGTGCATACATGCATACTTACATATATGTATCTAACTATTTATAGAGTATATGTTCATCCAGATTTGTAGTTTCAATCGTCTTTATTTGGGTTGGGTATCAATCTTTGAGATTTTCAAATTGTTATTACCGGAGATGATTACAAGATCAATGTTTGGATCGTTAGTTGATGAAACACACAGATCTGACGCTACATTTTGGATCTGCATTATGCAGGGGATGCACTTAAAAAGAGGTTGCGCCCCACAACTTAAAGTTAGATGGTTTATGAGTGTTTGCTTTTATATAATTTTTTCCTTGGATGTTCTTTTAATTCATTTTATGTAATACATATATTTTTCGACTTTGAAACATAACTTACTTAGTTCAAGAAAATAGTTATATAAAAGTGTTTTTAATAAATACAAAACAAATCTATATTAGCTGGTATGATTACTTGATCTTCCATCATCACTGCTTACCACCACCCGCCATTACGATCACTACCTTTGCCACCAACTATCACTATTGCCACTATCACTATCGTCACTGCAAAATATAGTTTAAGGGTACCCGTCGCCGCATTGCGCGGATACCTGCTAGTACTAATTAATGGCGTAAAGAATTCCTTAGCCATGACTTAAATCCAAAATACTTTCAAAACCTTTGGAGAGTGGCCCTTCTAATTCTTCTATTTTTTACTCCCTCCGTCCCTAAATAAAGTTCCCATTGTCCCTTCAAGTTTTGTCCCTAAATAAAGTTCTCATTTCTCAAACTTAAGGGGCCCACTTAATATAATAATATTATAAACAATACTTTCACCACTAATCATCTCCTAAAACACATTCTCTCTCCAATCAAATCTTATATTTTAATCAAAAGTAATATCAAATGCTCCACCACTAACTATCTCCTAAAAAGTTGTGCCCAAATGAAATGAGAACTTTATTTAGGGACAGAGTGAGTGAGTACTTCGCATCCTAAAACTTCATTTTATTCTTGTTATGTCTTACGAAACAGTCCTTTAAAACCACCATAAATACTACTCCCTCCGTCCCTTAATAAAGTTCTCATTTCTATCAAAATATTTGTCCCAAAATAAAGTTCCAATTTCTCAAATTAGAGGGACTCACTTAATAAAATAATATTATTATCATGTACTTCACCACTAACTATCTTTAAAAAACACTTTCTCTCTCCAACATAACCTTATATTTTAATCAAATTTATTATCAAGACCCCACCACTAACTAACTCCTAAAAACTTGTGCCCAATTGAAATGAGAACTTTATTAAGGGACGGAGGGAGTATACCACTTGCATAGTTGTACTTGTATCTTCCTCAAATTTAACCTACATAATTTGTCAAAATTATACTTCCTCCGTATCAAAATAAGTGACACAAATTGACTTACACGCTTTTTGAGGTAAAAGATTAAAGTAGAGGTTAAAATATATTAAAGTACATAATTAGTGGAGAATGGGTCCTACTTTTCTTGAATAAAGTGATATTAATGAGTTTTAAAAGTAAAAGTAAGGGTATAAGAGTAATTTCACTTTATTAAAGTAGATAGTTAGTGGGTATGGGTCCCACTATTTTTACCAAATAAGGAAAATTTTCAAAGTATGTCACTTATTTTGATACACCCCAAAATGGAAAGTGTGTCACTTATTTTGATACGGAGGAAGTACTTTAACTTTAATATTTTAAAGTTTTTGCCAAATGTCAATCAAAATGTTATATATTTGATAATATGGTTTTTAACTATTTACTAGTTTAGTATGTTCTTAAACAATATATACCTTTTAAATGTTAAATAAAAACCATTATATATTTATTCACGAAATAAGTCAGATGGATTGTTGGCTGTTTTTGTAAGGTACTTGCCTTACGTAAGAAATGTTTTAAGTTCAAATATTGCTCTATGTAATTTTTTTATTCCTCCATTTTAATTAATATTTTATCCATAACTCCTACGGTCCACGAGAGGTATTGAATTTAAGCTTCATTATTTTCTGTCTTTTCTTCTTCTTATTTCCTTTTCCCCTTATAGTAATTGGATTTTTTCATCTTCTTTTCGTCGCCGTAATCACATGTGATTGGATACGCAATCACATATGATTGAAAGCAGCTGAAGGTGGCGAGGGGTTGTCGGTGGTGAAGACGGTGGCCGGCAGAGGTTGGCGGTGGTGGTGGTGGTCCGCGGTGTTGAATCACATATGATTTAATATACATGAGGTCGTGGTGGTGGTGTGCAATCACATGTGATTTAATATGCATGGGATGTGGTGTTGTGGATTTATTGAATCATATGTTATGTTAGTGGTGGTGGTGATTTGAGAGCTGATTGATCCAAAAATTGAGATTCAGGATTTTACAAAAATAATAGACCTTTGAACATTTCTCTACAATTATTAAATTTAGGAAAATGATAATGACAGCCCTAAGGGCTGTCACTAAGACGTCTAGACACGCATCAAAAACTTGTACAATAATCAATAACCGCCCCCTACATTTTAGGAATCAACCCCTACTACTGAGAGTACAAACGATTTATGCACGTAACCACCTCTTAATGACAGCCCTAAAGCTGTCATTAATAAAACCCTTAAATTTATTATATGACAAAATCAATCAGTTATAGGCTTATAGCTCTACAGATTGAAAATTTCGGTTAGCAAATTTTAGAAAACCCGTTAAAAAAAAAGAGAAAATTTTAAGAAAATCAAACAGTGGGATGTCAAAACAATTCGATTAATTTGGAAGGGTTAAAGTCGTATTATAAGCAATAGATTATGGATTCAAGTCTCACTATAAGCAAAATAAATGTAGATTAAATGTCGTTAAAAAAAATAAAAATACTTCTTCCGATTCAAAATAAGTGCTACACTTTGGGTTTCATGATTTTTGAGGCAAAAGATTATAATTATGGTTAAATTAGATTAATTGAATGGTTAGTGGATAATGAGTCTCATACCTTTTGAATAAAGTGAGGTTAATAATGTTTAAAAGTAAAAAGTAAGGGTAAATGAGTCATTTCACTTTATTAAAGTAGATAGTTAGTGAGTGTATGTCCTACTATCTTTTTACCAAATATAGCACTTATTTTGCATCACTCGAAAAGTGTATTTTGAATCCGAAAATTTGGAAGGGTTAAATCGTTATGGCAGTTTTATGCTCACCGTAGCTCGCGGGTATACTGCTAATCTAAAGTACGATACGACAACAAGGCCGCCGGTTAATGGTGGCGCCGTGTGTCCCAAACTATAGTCATCATCTCTAGTTTCATCGTTTTCTATTGATTCGATCGATTAACAGCTTCAAGTTCAATCTCACAGTCCGTATCACTGATCCGTTGAGGTAATTCTTTCCGGGTTCGTTTAATTTCGCCCTTAATTTCCAGTTTTTATGCATTGATCGCGTTTTATTCGAAAAGTTCTTCCATATTGATCATCGGTTTGATTCAGAGAAACAAATATACTTTATTTCCAGAAATCGACTGTTTTCATCAATGCCCTAGGTTCCGAAAATTTGGGAATTTCATAGCAATTATAGCTAGACGTCAAATCTATTATGTTATGTTCCATTAAATCGATGCAGATGGCCTGATTATATAGATCCTGATATTTTTATGCGATTTTAACATTTTTGGGAATTCTGCAACTAACTAGAAATGCTCATAATGTACACAGCTTGTCTGTGTACAACGGTGATAGCAAGATCTCAACTTTAACGTAGCTGATTGTATAATGGTTGCTGGTGATTGATGTATTAGGGTTTATGTTACTTGCTTTTCAGAAAACAATGGCTTCTTCTTCGGATCCATGGACAAGGGAATATAATGAAGCATCTAAACTTGCTGATGACATCACCAATATGATATCTGAGAGGAGTTCCTTTGGTTCAGGTCCAGAAGCACAACGTCATTCATCTGCTATTCGGCGAAAAATCACAATTTTAGGAACCAGACTTGATAGCTTACAGTCTCTTCTCACAAAACTTCCTGCTAAACAACCCTTGTAAGTATATTTGTTACTTTTGTCTTGATACATTGTTGAAGCTGCAACAAAATAATTTGAGGACAGAGAAAGAAATGAACAGACGCAGAGATATGTTGGGAAATTTGAGAACAAAAGTAACACAAATGGCTTCCACATTGAACATGTCAAACTTTGCTAATAGGGACAGCTTACTCGGGCCAACCAGCTGATGCAATGAGCAGAACAGCTGGTTTGGATAACTCTGGTGTTGTTGGTCTTCAGAGACAAATTATGAGAGGCAAGCTGTTCTTTCTCACATTTTACTTTTTGATATTTATTCGAGTTGTGTTGGTGATCAATGTTATTTTGGAATTTATTTATGCAGAACAAGATGAAGGGTTAGAGAAACTGGAGGAAACAGTTATAAGTACCAAACATATTGCTTTGGCAGTTAATGAGGAACTTAACCTGCATACTAGACTGATTGTATGCAATTTTCCTGCTTTTCACTTATATTCCAATATGTTTTCGTTTAGCCCCTTATTAAAATTTATAAATTAATTTGCCTTAATGAAAATGATCTAAAGGTCATGCTTCTTTGCTCTTGCAGGATGACTTGGATGAACATGTGGAAGTTACAGATTCCCGACTTAAGGTTTCATTCTAACTAATATGCTTAAATCATAACACCACATATTTTATCATAACTAGCTTTCATATTTTGTTTTTGTAACATAGTACTTCAATCATTTATAAAGTTCAAAGATAATCAATAAAGATAAAAAAAGCTGAAATGGATCTGGTTTTTATCAGCATGATGTTTGACAATTTGTATTGTATTGAAACAGAGAGTACAGAAGAACCTAGCGGTTTTAAACAAACGCACGAAAGGTGGTTGCTCGTGCTTGTGCTTATTGTTGTCCGTGATTGGAATTGCAGTTCTTGTTGTTGCTTTATATATGATCATAAAATACGTGTGATGCAAAGTGTATCTATCTTCTGTTTTGTGTGGTGATGAAGTGGTTTGTTTGTGTAATAATTTGTGTTTTCTGCTTAAATTAAACAGCTGTTGAGTGCATATATGCTTTCTTGAATGTTATATCTATCAGTGTAGACTTATACTACACGAAGAATGAATTTGAGTTGCTAAATATCATTCCCTCGTAAAGTTTATATGCAATTTTCTCAAAATCTTGAGAATTCTAAGTTCAACTAAATTGATGAAAAATAAATTAAGTTGATAAATGATATCATTAAAAAGACTAAGAAGATGCTTTTATATGCCAACATTAACGAACATACAAATACTTCATTCAACAGACTCAATATGTACTAATTGGTTACACTGAAGAACACCCATAATATGATAATTTCATGTTTATTTCCTTTAAGAAAGGCTTCATGGAGTGACTACTCAAAACAGAGCCAAAAAGCCGCAAATTTCCTTCCATCCATAAATCACAAATGCATACTGCCTCATTCTCCTTCGCTCAGAATTGGGACAATCAGTGGATTCATTTGTGCAAGATAAACAATTGCCCACCTGCAACAACCCCAAAAACATACCTTTTTGAGCTCTACTTTATCACATAACGGGTCAAATGGGTTACAAGCTAAAGAATTTAACTAAAAAGAAAACGGGTCAAAAGGGCCGTAAGCCATTTCTAAAACGCTTCATTAGAATGTGAATTAGTTTTGTAATTATATATAGCACATTATTTACTTATAAAATAAAAAATGGACAAAAGTGCTGTTTGGGGGTCGCTCAACCCGTTTTCACCCTCAGGAATAAGTCATAATTATATGTGGCATATTATTTATTTACAGTTTTAAGTAATTAGAATAATGAGCAAATTACACCTAAGGTCCCTGTGGTTTACCACTTATTGCAGCCACAGTCCCTAAACTTCATTAAGTACACTGGGAGTCCCTGGTCTTGCCATTTTGTTGCACCCGTAGTCCCTGAAGCAAACGTCCGTTAAAAAGCTCTGTTAAATCACCCATGTGCACAGCACATGATGGATAGTTTGGTAATTGTCCACCCATTCCTCAAAGTTAAACCCGAGTAAATTACATGGAAGGTCCCTGTGGTATACTACTTATTACAGCTTTAGTCCCTGAACTTCATTTATTACACCGGAAGTCCCTGGTGTACAGGGGCGGACCTACTATAGGTCCCGCGGTGGCACGGGATACTACTCAAATTTTTTCTCACAGCGTAAATTTTTTAGATTTTTTTTTTTGGTATTATGGTGTAGTGCTTCTTCCAGATTAAAAAACCTATCAATAGCCCAAATCAATTTTTTTTTTAAACCTATCAATTAACCAATAGTCTAAACTCAAAGCCCAAAAAAAAATCTAAACTAAATATAAAATAATCCAAAGTGCGTATCGTGTACTTTTTTTAGTTTTAGGTCTATAAAGTTAGTAGTTGTATTTTAGGTTTATGAAATTAATAATTAATTATTGAAGACTTGGTGTATATAATCAAACATTGTGTTTATGTAATAGAGTCATTTATGTAAAATTCTTTTTTTGTTTGGACGCATTGCCCCTTGGACGCCACTAGGGACGCTGCTCCTAGAACCCTGCAAGAGATCGCAACCCCCTTTACTCCTGCCTTTTTATCCCCGCGAGAGTGCTACCGCTGATAGAAATATCTAGTTCCGCCCCTGCTGGTGTATACACTTCAACCTTTATTGTCGCGCCACCAACCCCATGAAAAGTCAATCCGAACGGACACGAATGGGGCCTTGTTCATGTTCGTTTGTTAAGGAAAAAATGTGTTCGTAAACGGTTCACCGACACTTCTCGAACTAAATTTTGTGTTCGTGTTCGTTTGTTAAGAAAGTTTAGTGTTCACGAACGGTTCGTGAACGAGGGTAACAAACATAAACGAACATAAAGAAACACAAACAAGCATAAAGAAACACAAACGTATACGAAACAAACATAAACAAACATAAACGAACACGAAACAAACACAAACGAACGTAAACAAACTCAAACGAACACTAACAAACGAACGTAAACAAACGAACACGAACAGATGTTCACGAACGTAAACGAACGAACGGGCATTTGTTCGTGTTCGTTTGTTTAACTAAACGAACACAAAATCTTGTTTGTGTTCGTTTGTAGGCCTGTAAACGAACCGAACGAACACGAGTGGAGTCTTGTTCATGTTCGTTTGTTAAGGAAAAAATGTGTTCACGAACGGTTCGCGAACACTTATCGAACGAAATTTTGTGTTCGTGTTCGTTTGTTAAGAATATTTAGTGTTCATGAACGGTTCGCGAACGAGGGTAACAAACATAAACGAACATAAAGAAATACAAACGTACACGAAATGAACACAAACGAACACAAACATATACACCAGGGACTTCCGGTGTAATAAAAGAAGTTTAGGGACTAAGGCTGTAATAAGTAGTATACCACAAAGACCTTCCATATAATTTACTCGGGTTTAAATATGAGGAAGGGGTGGACAATTATCATACTACCCATCATGTGCTGTGCACATGGGTGATTTAACAGGGTTTTTTAACGGACAGTTGCTTCAGGGACTACGGGTGCAACAAAATGGCAACACCAGGGACTCCCAGTGTACTTAATGAAGTTTAGGGACTGTGGCTGCAATAAGTGGTAAACCACAGGGACCTTAGATGTAATTCGCTCTAGAATAATTTAGTGTTTAGTATTCTCTATTTCTCCTTACATGAAAGATCATTCTGAATAATTTGCCAACAAATTGCCACTATCCATACTTGAAAGATGGTCAATCTATAGGGAAAATGCGGTTTAAAGGGCTAACGTATAAGCAGATTATGTTCTGAATTCACAATATCACCAATAATCTTCAACATTTAGTATAAAAAACTTTAGTTAATAGTCATGAGACAAACTTACATCATCCAACAGCATACAGTTGCAGTAATCACCAACGTGAGATGTAACCTGCACCCCATATACATATTAATAACGAATAATACACATACACAAAGGTAATTTTTTTATAAAAAAACATGGTATTGAACTATTGATCATCCAAAGATATAACAAATATGTGTTGGTTAGTTGCAGAATACCAACTGTATCACTCAACCTTTTCATTTGAACCTTATTTATTCATTGCTTTATAATAACTGATAAATCCAAAGTCATCTTAGCCAAATGCAAAAACCTACTATGCATGATCCAGTTATCATTTAACCACCAACCGGTTGAATTATTTAATCAGATGCATATGCTTTTAATTGAATACATAGGACAGCAATCACACTTCTAGTGACCTAATTTTAATCAATGCGGCACTTTGAGCAACTTCAAGCATGAAACGCAAATTTTATTACGTTTGTGTGTGTGTTTGTTTATGTTGACGAGAGCAAACATTTTTGATGAAATCTGAGAGTAAAAATGAGTATAATCGAAGCATACAGATTAGCAGCAGGGCCTTTATTGCAGCAGATTCGGGTGCAAAGGCACGCAATGATTCCGATAGCAGTGAAAATCAAAGTGGTAAGGATAAACCCCATTGCATCAGATCGATCTCAATATCAAATCCAAATCCAGAACACACGCGTGCAAAATCAAACCCTAATTCGTATGAACAATTATGTGATAATTCGCGTAAGAGCATCTCCAACCATAAACTATATAAAACTCGCTCACTCTATAATTGGTGATCCATTCATTCTAAATATAACCTCAACTCTAACCATAAACTCTATCAATCTCTCTAAAACTATTGGAACCCACAGAAATCATATATTTAATTAATTTATTAAGGGTATGTGGGGTCCATGGATAGAGGCATGGATAGAGTGAACACTCTCTCACTTCAAATATAAAGGGAGTTTTTCTCTCACTCTATATTTAGAATGAGGAATAGAGGTGGATTGAAGAAGATAAAACTTCAAATAGGAGACGATAGAGGTTGATTGGAGATGCTCTAAAAAAATAATAACCGGACCTCCGGTAACCGGCTCGCCTCCTGTGGACTGTGGTTGTTAACACGGGCTGAGATTTTTTTAAGATCTTATCCACTAATTAAAAGTTTAAAACTTTCAATATTCCGACTATTAAAAAAGGTATGACGTCATTCAAGAGTTGCTCGTCGACCCAACAAGTATAATTGGGCCTTCACTCTTCAGGCTAAGCCAGTTAATGAGTTCTACTAATAGTTTTTGGCTAAAATGTATTTTAGTATCCTGAACTTGGTTAACTGAATTTTCTATTACCCTGAACTATTAAAGGTGCAGCATCGTACCCTGAAATTGACAAAATGGTCGATTTAGTACCCTGACTCACTAATTTGACCTTTTTTTCTCATGAGATTTGCTTCTAATATCAATATATTGAGATGAATGTATATTTTTAAATCCGTCAAAGGCCCCAACGAAAGTAAGTCATGCGAGAAAATGTGATCAAATTAATGAGCCAGGGTACTAAATTGACCATTTTGTCGAGTTCAAGGTACCATGTTGCACCTTTAATAGTTCAGGGTAGTAGAACACCTAGTCAGCCAAGTTCAGGGGTACTAAAATGCATTTTGGCCTAGTTTTTTATTTGATAAAAAGTTGTTATAATGAAACTATATCAGTTAGAGTGTTAGTTCACATGCTAAGTTGAATTGCGATTAAAAGTGGTCTAATTTAGGGGTGAGCTCGATACGAAAACCGAACCGAACCGATAGGACCGAAAACCGATAAGGCTAAAATTCGGAAACTGAAACCGAACCGATAATGTGTAATCGGTTTCGGTTTGGTTTTCGGTCCCGAAACCGATTTGGACCGATAAGCTAGAGCACAATGTCATGTCAAAATTGAGACGTGTATTGAAACTTTTAAGTCCATGTAAGCTCCTACCTTTGTTATTGTGAGTAGTTGAGGAGGCAAAATTAATTGTTCAGGAGGCAAAATCAGTATTGGACCGAGAGGGATAGGTAGTTCAGAGAGGCAAAATTGATTGTTTGTTACTTGGCATTTATCGTTTCGGTCCTGTCTGGTCCAAAACCGATACTCAATGGACCGAAACCGATATAGCCGAATTTCTTAAACCGAAAAACCGAACCGAATTCTCTTATCCTTATCCGTTCGGTATCGGTTCGGTTTTTCGGCCATTTTGCTCACCCCTAGTCTAATGAATTAAAACAATTCATATCAGATTCCTTTTTTAGAAGTAAGTATTTTTATCACTTTCAAGCAAAACATGATCCTGTGATGAAACATGATATTAACCCAAAACTCCCTTACCATAATTTTGAACTGAATAATATGAGAAATATATGAATAAAATAAACTTTATCCTTCATTTGAATTGCCATCAATTTCAAGAAAGACGAATAATAGGAAGAAAAAAAATCGACAACCTACTATGAATTGAAAAGAAATCATGATTTTGTGGGGGTGGTTAGTGTCGTGGGTATCTAGGATTGTGAAGTTTTAAAAACAAAATAAAATGATACCGCCAATTTTTATAATTGTGTATGTTAAGACGTATAAATTTAGGGTAGTGATTTTGGGACTATATAAATTACTCCAAACATCACAACCACTGTTTTATAGTACTTATACAATATGTTTTAAATGTTGTACAGTGTGGTAGATGAAATAATATGTGTGGTCCCAAAATTAGGGGTGAACATGGTACGGTATCACATATTTTTCTCAAACCGTGTACCGTACCAACTATACTTGGTACACTAATCTAGCTACCAGTACCGTACCAACTATAATTTGTACCAATTTGTTTGGCTACCAACAATCATGGTTGGTACGAATCGGTACTGATATATAACAAGATCACAAACTTATTTGGAATTATTACTAAAAACAAAACATTTTTCTATACTATTATATTTGGTAATGGTATACGTTAAATGTTATATTAACACTGTCTACGATAAAGTAAAAATTATATAGTATTCTTGTCATAATACACTAGCTTGTAACATTCTCGTCTACTTCACACGCTTAATTATTAACATCATATACAAACACAATAACAAAAATGTAATATATTGTTCGATTAGGTTAAGAAGTTGTAACTTGAATGTTTTCATGTTATGATATCATAACTTTTATTAAAAAAATAATACATACGCAGTTTACCTTTCTCGAATTCTTCTAAATAATAAATATAGTATATAAATTATTGGTTGGTACAGTACTACCATGATATTTAAAATTTTATATCATTACCGTACCATGACTACTTGATTGGTATGGTAATACCAACCAAACATGTTGGCTACCAATATATTGGCTACCAACTATTCTTGATATGGTTGGTAGCATGTTGGTTGGTTTTATTCGGTAAAAATTTAATACCCCTACCCAAAATCACTACCCATCAATTTATATAGCAATCAATAATAACTTTGATTTTAGGAATTATCCCTTGATTAATGAAAATACAAATTTAAATGTAATAATTTTGTATGTCTAACAAAATCCAAATAAAAAGAATAATTAATAATTCTGGCGATTTTGAGGATCTGGGTATCTGGTTAGCGAGAGTGGAGGTGATCCCATCTCCACTATGGTTTAAGCACAGATTTCAGATAATCAATCAAGAACTTAAATTCCTCTATCACTTTCACATCGGTACCACCCTTGATCAACGGTGGAAAGAATAACCAAAAGCTTGTAACCGCAACAAACCCCACCGTCAACAACCACCGGCAACTCTAATTTCCCAGCTAGGGGTGTAATCGAGTCGAGACAGCTCGTGAGTTACTCGAGACCGACTCGAAAAATACTCGAAATCGACTCGTTGTGAACCGAGTCGAGCTCGAGCTACTCGAGTAGGGTTTCGAGCCGAGTTCGAGTTCCAAAATACACAGCTCGTTAGGCTCGCGAGCCTTATCGAGCTTTTATTTTATTACCATTTTACCCTTTTTCCATATACATAATTACATTTTACCTTTTTCCATATATATATTTACAACAAAGAAGTACACTTTTAAAAAAATATGAATTTTTCGAGCCGAGCCGAGTATCGAGCCGAGTTTTGAGCTTTCACCGAGTCGAGTTCGAGCTTAAAAATGGAAGCTCGTCGAGTATCGAGTCGAGTTTCGAGCTCGAGTTTTAGTTGTCGAGTCGAGCTCGAGCTTGGCAGAACTCGGCTCGTTTACACCCCTATTCCCAGCCAAAGCTCTCTTCACCGATAACTCAATGACAACACAGATCCCATGGAACACAAAAAACAATGTCATATCCCACGTGGGACTCGCACGTGTCACGTAGTAAATCAGTAATTCGTGCATGCACCGGAGACTACAAATGTCGCCACGATCGCCGGCAGCGCTGCCCATTCGTGGTCAGAAAACATATATTTCACGGGCTTGTATACTGTGTGACGCAGGGTATTTGTTACCGTGAGGTTCCATCGCCGGCCCCAGAAGTCTTGCAACGACGTCGCTAGGTATGGCTCGTCAGAAGCTCCACTCCGAACACCGCCCAAATCACGGCATTCGAAACGAAAACCACAAGATCAACCAATAAAAAAAACTAGCAAACAGTAGAGGATTAATACGACATATAGATTCAATTCCTGTTTGTGGTTATAAAGAAAGTTGATCAGCACGGGGAAAACGATCCACAAATTTAAACCTGACTTCGTGTTAGTTTTGAAGGAATGGGATCTGATTTTGACGAAATCCATCAAGGATTTTGGCGGGAAAAGTGGGCCTTGATTGAAAGCGAAGAGCAGGAGTTTGGAATTGGTGAGCCATGTGAAGAAGGGCCGTAGCAAAGGCGGAGGAGAAGAGGAGGGGTATGTGACAACCCTCGAAAATCGGATATATATTTGTACTCGGAAAATGTAAGCCAACACTTCTTATCCAATTGATCACTAATGAAATCCATTTTTATTCTTTAAAAGTCTCGCACAAGTCCAACTGTCCAAGTCATATTTGAGTCCATATTTGCTTCATGAGCTTCATTATCATTTGATATGTCAAAACTCGAATATATTGATATATTGTAATCCCGACTCTTGGTGACCAAAATGTGTATGTATTTCATAAATTTATATTTATATAAGTTTTATATTACTAGGATATAATATAATAACAATTTGATAGTTTATACGAAAAGCTAAAATCGTCAACTATATCGCGTACAAGTCTAAAACTGCGTCAAATGTTCACCTTTTTATTGAAATTATAAATCAAAAATATCAAACTGTTGTCCAATCAATAATGATCTATAACATCACAAGCTCATACGAAGAACAAATTATAAAACATTAAAAATGAGAATTTCAACGACTAGGCGATGAACTTTGCACAACGTAAAACAAACGTGCATAATCAATGGAACGAATTAAGGATTGATTTATCCAATCATACCAAATTATAATATAGTAATATAATCAACTAATAACATTATCTAATCACCTAATGAACATCTAATACTCACTAATAATCTTTAAGCACCCGATTAGCCCTAATAGAATAAGAATAAAGCCCTAGTAACCTATTTAGCTAACCTAATCTTTCTTGGATACTTCCTAGTCATTCTAGAGGTCAAAATGGACCCCATGTTCTTGTAAAAACCGTCCACATGTGGGGCCCCCTCTTTTCTTTTGCTTGCTTGCACACTTACTCTTACACACCATCATGACACTCTTACATCTTCTACTTACACACTCAATATGCCCATACCCTAGTCATGATTAGGATGTAAAGTTCTTGCACGTGATATAAAAGACCTTAAATAACACTCTCCAGCTTTTACATCTTCATTTCATACCAGATAGAAATCTCTCCCTCCTTGAAAACCCTCCCATCACAGAAAGTTAAAACCACCAAAAAGACTTGATGTTTCCTACTTCCAAGCCATAATAAACCACCATAATCCACCACAATTACACTCAAACAATCCCCTACCTAGCTCAGGTATTTATTAGTCGAAATCCATCTTGTAAGTACTCCTTTTAATATTTTTTTCCTACAACAACGTGTTCTGGCAGATTACGTATACTTTTGTTTTGACTATCTCTCCAGCCTTTCAACTCAATCTCTCCCGGAGAGATTCACATAAACTATGTTTAAGACCCGTGAGAAGTAATAGCAAAAAGAATCAGGACGTTAAGAGCTTTGTACAAGGAGATAAGCCTCTTCAAAGTTGAAAAATCCTAATCTAAAACATTGTGAGAAAAACCTTTGTTCATCTTTACTTTCTAGTGCTATATTATTATATTTTATGCTATGATTGTTCACTCAACACCTAGAACTATCAAAATATAAGGGTCTTGTATTTTATAAACTATATTTAAAGTTCAACCATTTAAAATCGGGTAAACCGAAAATTAACCGAAAGATACATCAAAACTAACATAGATTATGATTTTACCAAGTCTTCTTATGGAAACCTAAATTATTTTAAATTTAGGTATTTTATAGTTGATAAATTAATTTTGGTGTTAAAACTATAACCTTGTGTTAGAAAGTTAACCAAACAAACTATTGTGCCAAAATCTTCAAAAACAAAACTACAAGGACTACATACGTAACATTCTCGAAATATAGGTACTGATTTGGTAAACTCTTAAACTCAGAAAGTTATCAAGTTAAGACATGAGATGAAATGCTAAAAATATAAGTCTTGCGATTAAAACCAAGAAAAACCGACTTTTGAGCTAAAACCGACAAAAACAAAACTACAGGGACCAACCTTGCCAAAATAGAAACTTAAATTCTGATTTCATAAAGTTATAATAATAAATGATTTAAAATGTAAATCATAGAATGATGGTGTTAAAACACAACTCGTATGACCAAAACCGAGAAACCGAATGAATATGCTAAATATGTCGACACACAAACTCAAGGGGCTAAAGTAGTCAAAAATAGAATCTCGGTGACTGATTTTAAGTTCTGGAAATATTAAATTATTAATATAATAATATAGGTTAACATGTGGGAAGGATACAAACCAAGAGATTATAAAACCGAATTTGTAAGTAATTTAGGTGAAAAATGCAAGTTAGAGGACTAAAAATGTAATAACATGAAAGTTATGGTCTAGATTTTAAAATCTAGAAAATCGGTAACGAACTTGAAATAAAATATAAAATTAGTCATCTGTGAAATGTACCAGTCTCGTTAACTTATACCGAAAAAGCAACGATTTCCGACCATGTAAAGGCGATAATAATCAAACGACAGTCTTTAAGAATAATAAAATAAATAGACTTTTTGAGATTTATATAATAATAGTCACAACATGATGTGGCTAGAAATGACGAAAGACGAAACGACAAACAAAATGTACAAGAATTTAAAACTCGTCAAATCTAATATCATGATTTTCATAATGACTTATGATCTAATTATTGATTCTTAAACTATTTTGAGACTTTGAAATGATATACAAGACTATATTTTATGGTCACCAACGAGTCGTCATCATCACTTAATGATTTTTAAACCATCTAGTTGAGTGAACAACTAGCATAGATGAGTCGGTAGAGCTGTCTACTTACTATGTTAATCTCATGCGTTTAGGGCGCTAGGAGATCATTTGTTGGACTTGCTTATTATATCATATTCCATTTTGCTAGGTTGCGTGAGTCAGGTGAGTTCACAGCCCCACTTTTACTATTTTTATATCGTTTTACAACTTTGGGGTGAAAAACATAACAACTTCATGTTTACATTATTTATCACATCGTATTTAACAAATCTTATTGTGACTGTAAGTTCACAACCCCTCTTTTACTACGTTTTAACTATTTTAATTACTATTGGGGTGAAAAACATGTAAACTATTATTGTTTTCGATTATTTGTGATGAAACTATTTTTGGAAACGTGACAACGAATCCTTATCTCGGACTAGGTTTAGATGTAGTGCATGGAAGTGCGTATATGCTTACATACATAATCATTAGCTAGTTGTGACTAGGCTCTGGATATGCAAATAGTACTATTGGCTGAGACTTACCCTCCCCCGTATTTGGTTGGTCGCGCTAACTAACGATGTTTATCGAACCCGTGGAGTGTATATCCAGAAAGTGAAATACGTTTGAAAGTTGTTATTTTGGTTATGGGCTTAGGGTCGAGATTTTAACTCAAAAGGGTATAGCTAACCTTTTGGGGGATCACCGTCACATGTTTCTTCTTGCGATTTTATCGTGCCCCTGTTCTCGGAGCAGGTCATTTTAACGTTTATATCATCACACTATTTTTGACAACGATGGCATATGAAAATGAATACTGCTTTTGTGCAGACTATTTTTAATGTTTATATCATCACACTAATTTTGCCAACAATGACACACGAAAACTATTATGTTTTTACTACTGCTTTTGGAGCATACTATTTTTAACGTTTTATATCATCACTCTATTTTTGCCATGACTGGCATACGAAAACTATGGAACAAATTGAACTTATTAAAAACCTGTGAATTCACTCAACAATTTTGTTGATACTTTTACTTATGTTTTTCAGGTATCTAAGCTAAGCATTGAGTCACATGCATTGGAGTCAAGCTTTCGTTTTGTAAAGATGTCACCTCTAAATTTTAGTTAAAAAAATTATGTTTTGGTTCAACTACTTTGTTTACTTTAAATTTTGGTGACATTATTTTTATCATACATTTATTGTTGACGATAATCATATGCTATGTTTACCCATGATAGTCGCACGCCCGTTCTTCCGCAAACCACTTTTGGCGGGGTGTGACAGGGTAAAATTGTAAAAATGGAAATGATTGGTAGTAGAGATGTGAGCCTGTACATTCCGTTGGGGAGATTTGAAGAGATGAAATAAGAGTAAGATAGAGAACCAACAATGGCGGAGAAGAAGATGATAATGTTCATGAGTTCACCCTCCGCCATTGTTGACCACAACAAAACTAGCCAATGAAGATGAAGACGACTCTTTACCAAATAGATATAGTGATAATTTATAGTATAATTCAAAGGGAAATCAACAGCACCTAAATAGCGCCAATTTTTTTTATAAAATATCACGTGGCCATTTGATTCGTCTTGGAGATTGGTAGGCAAATTGGACCCCATGCCGCAACTTGTTTATCTCAGCTAAATTGGACAATTAGTTTAGTACCCCAATCTTCCCATCATCAGGGATATAGAACTAGATATTTGAACATGTATCCATACCGAATTGGAATTAAAATCGATTGAAATTAGATTATTAAAAACCAATTTGAGTATCAAATCTAACCTTTTTATGAAATCGGGTATCGGGTCCAGATACATGGGTTCGGGGTCTAAAAACCGGAACTGAAATTTGATTAAGGGTTTCGTTTTGGTACAAATAGTATTGTAATTTGGTTCGGATCAATTCGGTTTTTGAATTTGTTTGGATGCTTCGGTTTGAACTTTTAAAAACCAAAAACCATTTGGTTTCGTCTATTTAATTTGTTCGGATAAAACCAAACAATCCAAATGAACACCCCTAATATTACTATTTGTAGTGTTCGGTTCATGTTTGTTATACGATTGCTAATTGTAAATCATTCTAATACTACATGCTTAAAGTAATAAATATGATGCAAACACCCGAAATCGGCTCCAATTACTATTTCGGTTCCAATCAGGTTTAACTATATATAACAGATTTATCGGAACGACCAAATCAAATCAGAATTGTATTCTGTAAAAGAGTTATGTTCTCGAGTCTACTAATCATCTGAAATCAAGTCTCGGGTATAACGAGTCCGGGTTCATCTGGTCAATTCCAGACCCGATCACATCCCTACTCCTATGTTTTCGCGAAATCTTTTGATACGACACTCATCCGAGTTGAATTTCATACAAGTATATTTTTTTGTCACCCATATTTGGATTAACAATTAAATTGTTTCGAGCTTTCCATATTACGTTTTAAAAGTTACATTCATATATTTTTTTTAACCTAGCAAAAAAAGGGGCAACGGATCGAGCTTCGGCAATGTCATCACCCTCCCGAGGACCCCCACCAAAACTTTTATAAATAAACGAAAGCTAGCAAGAAACTAGCAATTACAATAAAGGGTTCTTAATCCAGTCAACCCAAGAAATCGAAGAATGACCTCTTTGAGTTAACCAATTAAAATAAAACAAAATTATAAAATCAAAAATATCTCCTTTACGAATACTACCAACATCAAATAAAAGAGCATTCCTATAACGCCAAATCATCCAACATGTAGCCAAACCTATCGTATTCAACTTACTTTCACCATCTTTTGTATGCCTCACGTTTGAACAGTGGCTCATCCACTCAACCAAAGGGCTGCCCACGAAATCCTCTAAATCGCACCATTTGGTGATCATTTTCCAAATTTGAGCTGAAACATTACATACAAAAAACAAATGCCCCGCAGATTCCATACCGATATGACATATAGGACACAAGATAGATTCGATTTCCATCCCTCTTCTTGATAAATTTTGTCTAGTCGGCAGACGATCCAATCGCAATCGCCAACCAAATATATTTATTTTTATAGGCACCGTTTTACACCAAATAGTATTCGAATCTATTCCCGGGTGAATAATATTAGCAATGATTCTTCGAGCACCTGCAACCGAGAAACCTTCTTGATGTGAATCTGCCCAACGTACCTTATCATTTCCTTCACCAATATTCTTTTGACCAAGCAACAATTTTAAATTCTCAAATTGTTCTAATTCAATCCCACTTCTTAGCTCTCTTCTCCAATTCCACACCCAATTTCCCTCTCTCCATTTATATTTAACAAAACAACTATTGTCAAGATCCAGCCGAAATAACCGATTAAATTTCTCACTTAACGGAAGTGAATCTAACCATATATTGGACCAAAACTTTATCTTATCTCCACTTACTAACTCATACCGAATGGCATTATAGTCAATAATATTATTATCATGGAATAATTAACGGTACCAATTATTCGGAACCACGTACCTTTAAAAACCCGATTAGAATTTCTATTATAAAATCCACCATCATCTCCATACATCGCTTTTATGACACGGCACCATAAGGCATTTGGTTCTTTGAAAAATCTCCACCTACATTTAACTAGAAGTGCCAAATTTAACGCTTTTATACTTGCAATATTAAGACCGCCTTTTTCTTTAGAAGCAATAGCATTCTTCCAAGAAACCCAAGAGACTTTATGTTCTTGATCTTGACAACCCCAAAAGAACCGAGCGCGCATTCGTTCCATTTCATAAATAACTCTCTCCGGGGCTCGAAATAACGACATCCAATATATACCAACACTACCAAGCACTGATCTTAAGAGGGTTAAACGACCTCCAATAGAAAGCATCTTGACTTTCCAATTAGACAACCTTTTACGAAATGCTTCAAGACTACGTTCCCATGTATTATATTTAGCCGTGTTACCTGCCAACATTAAACCGAGATACATACACGGCAAAGACGTTGTTGCACATCCCGTACGTAAAGCCATGTTCTCTATGATCACCTCAGTACTTACCCCAACACCATATAAATTGGATTTTTGAACATTTATCTTCAATCCAGATTCATTATAAAACTCGTTTAACGTGTGAATAATACCATCCATGTCATCCACGTTCCAGTCCGTTACCACAATCACATCATCTACATAAAAAAAATGTGAAATATTTAAATTATTTGAACCAATAAACTCCCCTTTTATGAGATTTTCTTCCATCGCTTTTTCAAACGATAAGTGTAACCCCTCCATAGCTAGAATAAAAAGAAATGGAGAAAGGGGATCTCTTTGTCTCAAGCCCATGTACACAGCAAATTCTTCCGTCGGGCTACCATTTATCAACACCGAAAGAGTAGCCGACGACAAACAACTCTTCATCCAGTTTCTCCATTTAAGACCAAAGCCCATTTGCAACATAATAAAGTCAAGATAGTCCCAACTCAAAGAGTCATATGCTTTCTCAAAATCAACTTTGAAAATAAGTAATTTTTTCTTTTTCTTCTTGTACCACTCAATAATTTCATTAACCATTAACGGACCGTCTAAAATTTGCCTTCCTTTTATGAAAGCAGATTGCTCATTACTTACCACTTTATCAACAACTTTAGCTAATCGAAGAGCCAATAACTTTGCAATAATTTTATATTGCATGCCAATCAAAGAAATAGGCCGATAATCATTTACCAAAGTCGGGTTAAATACCTTTGGTATTAAAGTAATAAAAGACGCGTTACAGCCTTTAGGAATCTGCCCCGTATCAAGAAATTCCTTCACCGAGAGCAATAGATCATCTTTAAATAAATCCCAGAATTTCTTCACAAATTTAAAATTAAATCCATCTGGTCCCGGAGTTTTATCGGATCCACAACTCCAAACCGCATTCTTTAATTCTTCTAAGGAATAAGGCTGTTCTAAACCCGCCATTTGAGGCTCATCAAGCCTGTTAAAACGAGCCCCATCTAAAACCGGAGTCGAGGAAGAGATAGACGCAAATTTGTTGGGGAAAAAATTAAGGAAAACCGATTTCACCTCTGACGGATTCGTATGTCATTGACCATCTTCCATCACACCTTGCACCATTTGACCTCTTCTTCTTTGTTTTATCAATCCATGAAAAAAAGAAGAATTTTCATGCATCTCCCTCCACATTCCATTTAATTTTTAGTTTTTGTAATGCATCCATATTTTCTATCCTTTCAAATTCTTTCAAAGTTACATTCATATATGTAAGGTACAATCGATACCATGCAACTCGAGCAGTAGTTATCACATAAGTGTGGACGTAGATATATCGCGGTGTTATATGTAAGTGATCATAAATCATCCTATAGAAAAACAAACAGGTCTCTACCTACGTTGCATAGTGGTGAAGACGTGAAGTCTCCTAAGGTCTCAAACGAGATCACAGTTCGAAACATCTTCCGGTAACATTTTAAGATGGTCAAGGAAAGTCCAAACACAGCCACCAGAATACTGATTAGGCAATGCATATTACAACGTACGTGTTGAAGGCTCGACTTTCTACATATAGCATAAACAAAAATGTCTCTCCGTACGTTTATCCATTTAAATGGAGTTATTTATGACAAAACGTTGATATGAATTAATTAAATGGAGTTATTTATTCCTTATCCTTGTAGTCGAGAGTATATAGGTGTTGTTTAACACTAGTAGTAATTAAGATTCGTGGTTAAAAAAAATTGTCGGTACCTTCAATAATGGCGTTTACAATTATGGATGGCACTAACTTCTAGGCTATTTATTTTTTTGATAACTTGTTCCGAAGACTTCTTCCCGAAAACAATATAATATGTCATCTCCATCGTCGTAAAGGCCTTCCTTGATGTGTAGTATACATTGTATACTTATATTATATGTATATTTTCGTATTTATATAAAATAATGCTCCTAATTTTTTTTTGGATTCATTTACTTTTTCAAAGGATACAGAAACAAACAACTTGTTCATCATTTGGTATATATTTTAAAGAAAAAAATATGGATCGTATCCCAATAGTTAGTGCTTACGAGAGAATAGATTAATAAATTAACATTGATCGAATATATTTTTTCTTTTAGATTTAGTCTACACATGAATCATTTTTTTTGAACACTGACAAAAAAGCAATCATGGAAGAGCTTCAGCATCGGGTGTGGTCGACTTCAGTCCCATATCCTTATTTTTTTTTTAATTCTTGACAAAGTCTAGATCGCTAATCGATTCTGAAAAAGCTGCAAGAATGGAGTTAAATCAGAAAATCATAGAGATAGAAAGAAAAAAAAAAAGACCTGATTGATTTGAATTAGAAATCTCGTTTGAACTGGATGTTGCATAGAGATGAAGACTCCAAGTTTTTTCACCACACATGAATCATTAAGGACAATTATTTCTTATACAATGTTGATCATGAAATAATTTCACTTATGTTATGGCTTAGTTTGACCAACATCAAAATTTTCTATACATTGTTGATCATGCAATCAGGACCGATCCAAGAGTTGTTCTAAATATACAACTATACAAGTGAATAGGCTTACCAATAAAGGGGGTTAATATTTTTCTTGCATGTATATTAGGCTAGGTTCATTATTAATATTATTAGAGATTAATAGTTGCACGCAAGTAAAAATGAAAATTAGATTATTTTTTATTTATTTATAATTTTCGATATTTTAACTTTCATGGCCACCGCGCCTCCAAAAATTCCGACCGGCCTATGTTTAACTAATATTGAAAGTATATAAATATCTATTGATTCTTATTTTGTTAATTAGAGTGGTATGGTTATTATTTCTTATTTATTTTAAGACCTAAGACCACTGCCAACGAGGGAGTCTGTTGTCTATCGGCGTCTTCTCCCCTACCGATGGCACCATAAGTCAGTTGGAGAGAGAGCTTCAATTTTGGCTGTTGAGCCACGAGAGGAGACGAGTTTTGGTGGGTCTAAGGGGTTTTTAATATGATATTGTGTGTATTTTATAATAATGAAACTCGAAAAACTGAATAGAAAGAGTATTAATGACATGCTAAGTATATTAGTTGAATATCAACTAGAGTGTGAGCTGACATGAGAATTGATTTGATAAAAACTGAAGTTTAAGTTTGTGTCATTGTTAGCACTGCTCTAATACTAGAAGTGACAAATGTATACGAAATTCGACCTAAGAATAGGTGTGTACGAAATTCGACCTAAGAATAGTATTAAATTGTTTTCTTTTTCTTGGTTTTGTCACCAAAATCTTAAAATTAAGGTTTCATGAGTGGAATAGCTACTATTGTCTTTGTAATGTTCTTAGTTTAGCAATTTGCTAGACTCTCGTTAATAAAATTTCCCATTAAAAAAAGAATAGGTGTGTAGCAAACTAGAGCTTTTATTTTATGTATAGTATAATATTTCACTTTACCTTTCCCTGTTTTTCTATCCGCAGTTCGTACAAACACAAAACAACACATCATTGCAACAAAGTGTCATCATGATCTACGGGTGATGTAACTGTACCATCAGATGCCACATCATCAACCGACAAATTCGAGATATCGGGACCACCCACGGAGTTATCCTCATCCCCGTTAACGGAAGGTTCCGGAGATGCTTCAGGAGTGTCGGCAACAGATGATGCTGACGATAGTGTGTCGTCACTAGATTGTTGCAGGCTCCAATACATAATGCTGGCTGTAAGCATAAGTATCATCTTTTGGTTCACCTGTTAATTAATGACATGTTTCACAATGTGAAATTAATGCATTAACAATTTGTACCGTACAACATTATTGAACTAATTAGTAATTACCTCCATGATGTCTTCCGGCAACAAGAATATCGAGCATCCAAGCTTTCGGGCTACACTGATTATGTAAGTGGCATTCAGCTTCTTTTCCTCATCTATCAACACCACAAGAAAAAAAAAATATAATCAGATAACATTTGCATAATTGTGAATTATATATAATATATATACCGGTTTCACCCTTGGTTACAAGGTTCCAATTAACCACCCGAGGTTCAACAGCACTCAGAAGCTGGAGGAAAAATATTCCGTTTGAAAGACGTTTATCCTGCATTAATGAAACAAGAAATAAAACGATTGTTGTTTATGCATGAAACGATAATATGAAAAAATAAACATTGTATCTGACCTTAAAACTATCCATTTGAGCTGTTCTCCCGGTGTTCTTCACTTTTTTGTTTGCCCATTTCAAAATATCAGCATCTGTTATCTCCTTCCCTTGAGATCGTGATCTCAAGTTCTTTAAAAGTTGAAGCATGTTATATCTCATCAACTGCCACAAGAAAGCTGACAAAAAGATAACAAAAAAAAGTTTTTTAACGAGAAATACGTGGCATGTACAGGTGGCAAGATGTGAAAGGTTGTGTTACCGAGTATGAGTTTCTTGTTCCCTTGAACGAAATCATTTCCAGCTACGTTGACAAGTGAGAAGTTTAACTGTTTTCCTATTTTAATAATTTGATTGCAATTTTCCACTTTTCTAAAAGGCATCTTAATAGGAGGTTTTGTTGATTGCTTCCAGTTAACCGACCCCGGAGAAACTTTGTCAAGAACTTCTAGAAGCACCCATCTGTATCAACAAGATTCATTAAGTTGCTTAATCACACAATTTTTCTCTAATTTATCATTTCAAATAGAAGTTTTAAATGAGCGGGTTGTGGGCAACAGGTCAAAAGGCTTCAATTAAAATGTGTTATTTTTTTAGTAGTGAAAATACAAGATTTGGTACCAAAAAATGTGTACATACATACCCGTTTCTAACATCCTCAAACAAACTGTTGACATAAGAAGAAATTCCAAGACTATTGATCCAAAGTCTGAAACATCTTTCATCTCTAGACATTTGTTCATCGTCTGTCATCATCTCAGCAAATGACATCTTTTTGCTATCAGTAGATAAACCATTCCTGAAACACGATTACAACCCAACAGATCAAATAATGGTAACACAAGGGTATATAAGTAATTTTTGATAATCATATCATTTAACTCTACCCAAACACTAGAAACTGATTATTAGATAGTTCTTTCCAAAATGCACATCCAAATACCCCTTGACAGCAAACTATACTAAAAGTGACATTTAGTGACAGGGGTATTATCGACACACAAAAAGTGTCACTATATATGGTTTTTAGTGACACTTTGTCAAAAGTGTAGTATAAAGTTCTATTTTTTACCCACACTTTTAGAAAGTAGGTACAAAGTATAAATTTTAGGTTCTACTCGCACTTTTTAAACAAAATTTATGTCGCAAAATTTCAAAATCTATTACACACGCTTTTTTTGTGTCACTATAGGGTTTAAAAGTTGTAAAGTTTTTTTTATGAGTGTTTTGACCTATGAGTGACACTTTTATGAGTGTTACTAAATGAGAGATTTTTCCTGTATTAACAAAATGAAATATTATAAGTGGTGAAACATGTTTGACCTTTGGTGGAATATTTGAGCAACAAATGCAAGATTTAAATTTGATGAGCCTTCAACTATGTCATTTGGAGTTAAGTATCTTTTGCAATCCATTTTTTCTGCATGCTCAAGTACCAAATCTGCCCTTTCAACAGGATCTTTGGCATCAAGAGTATTCGGGCTCCCGTGTTCTGGTGCAAGAACATTAAGTAGGTATGCATAAGCTTCCCCATCCTGCACAATTTTATTTTTGTAATACCGTGTTATATTTGAATTGATAAGGGTCTTTTTCTAGCAAAGAATATACTAGATATGGCAAAACAAGTGGGTAGGGTAACGGTTCAAAAGGAATTTAGGCAAAAAAAAGGGGTAATTTTTGTGCGGGTCAAGTCGGGTCGACCCACCAACACTTTCGTGCCTTTTTTTTGCATTTTGTGGATAATTAATGTATTAAATTAATGTATTAAACACGGTTAAGAAAAAAAGTATTATCTACGTAATTGTAAGAGTTTGTATACATGTTAGGGGAATTCTGACATGTTTAACCCGTTCAACCCCATTGACCTGTTTCATTTTGAAACTAATTCTCTACATTTGACCCGTTATCAATAAAAAAGAACATGAATTGACCCGTTTCCAATTAAATGATTTGACAAAAAGAGAAAATTACCTTAAGATCAGAAGAGAAATTTGTTACAGGTTTCTTGTAGCCTGCTTTCTTTAGGTGAAAGTTCATCCATTTTAATAACAGTTTTTCAGGTGCTAATCCCATGAGCTCTTCAACATCCTGCAAAATCATAATTAACAGAATTTATGTACAAAAATGTAAATTATCACATTAACCACATTAATAGGTATCTCATTCCCGAGATATTATAAAGAATTACATTGTTGTCCTCCACCAATTCCAGGAGCTGTGGTGTCTTCCTAAGGTTGAGATCTGCCAACAGTTGGATCTGAAAGTGTTGCAATTTCAAAAAGGAAGAGTTAATAAATAAACAACTATCTTCAAAAACTAATATTCATTATTCTGCTTCTATAGCCAAAAAAAAAAAAAAAAAACTAATATTTTAATCATGATAATTTCAGATTTTATGATGAGGAACATATAACACAACTCAGTGATTAATATAAGGAATTCCTTAGGTAGAAAATTTCAGTATTCTAAATATAATTTTGAATTTGCCATGGGGAAAACAAGATAAATACATGAAACTTACCTTTATAATTTGAGAAATTAGCCCAAGTACCAGATGAGGCTGCAAAATAAAATTGTCAAATATCAGATTATGAAAAATATAATCATCTTTAACTTAAAATTAAGGAAAAAGCTTACTCTTCCTTCGATTAAATCCTGTGTGCCAATATTGACAACTGTACATCCAATTGCTTTAGCAGAGTTGAGACAAAGAGTATGATTTTCATTTCTTTCCCAAGGGTTTAATATTCTCTTTGTGTTAATAGCCCGTTCATCTATCGTATTGGGTACAGCTACATTTATAAGTTTACTGCATTTTACCATAATAATACATCACCATAAATGATTGGTTCGTGTAGAGGTGAGATTCTGACCCGTTTACTTATGAAGGGGTCAATTCAACCTTAAAGGGAAAAGGGTAAAAATGGCCCAATCACAACCTCTTATATCCCTTTATTCAAAAATGAGATTATTGGTATATTATATTACATTTCCTGGCAATTTTCCCCATAAAATATTAAAAATAGGACAAAAATGTTTGCATCCCAACTCGACCTACCAAAAAAGCACTCGTTTCAACCTAAACTTGTTTTGACATGTTCCCAACCCAGTCGACCCGGAGTAGAGCATAATAAAGCAGAGCATACCATAGAAGAACACCATCTCTAGCAAGCTCAAACAATGCATTTGTGGCGGGATCTATTGGAAGAAACTGCTTCATAAATGGATCATCTCTAAGATAACTATTTATATGAGCAACGTATGATTTTTTTTCTGATTCGTCAATCGTGTGAAGTAATGTTGTGGTTGTTGCATTAAGAAATGAAGATGAGCTCTTTGAATTAGTTGCAGCTTTTGATTGTAAAGTTGCATAAGCCTGCCCTTGCAATGCAATGCAGTTAATGTTTAATACGTACTCTAGAGATTTAAGTAAAGTTGCCACCTCTAAAAACATGAACACTAATTAATTACCTTGAGGAATCCTTCAAATCCGACTTCATTACTGGTATCAATATCAGATGCACATAATACATCCCTTATTTCATCCTCCTTAAACATCTCACTAAATGGCTTCAATTTCACAAGCAATGCGGGCAGATCACCAAAAAGAACTTGCTCATTTTGTTTCTGTGATGCTATGAACTAGAAAAACCAATAACAACAGACGGTTTTAAAAATTAATCTTGGGCGCAAATGATTATCAAACATATAATCAAAATAATCAGTAGATTCAAAATGAAAAGTCAAACATCTATCCTCAATCGTCACTTCAGCATATAACAACAATGTGATAAGCGGAAAATTAAGATCTATTCGAAAAATGAAGTTAGATGAATCACCTTGGATTTGAGACTAAGAAGTTGTACTTGAGTGAACTGATTTTGAAGAGAATGATCAGAAACAATAACTCCTTCATACCTAGACATCGTTTTCTTCCCCAAATTTCACAAACCGAAAACCGAATTTAATCCAATTGTGCACTTAACTTCCTTCTTCAATAGATCGATTACGAAACCTTCTGTTAAAGTAACTAGTCAAATCAATCATCCATCACCAGTACAATATTAATCAAACATAAAAATCTGACAATCTAAACAAATCATTGAAACAAACAAACGTGCAAACACAAATTACATTATAATCGGTAGTCGGTAGTCGTTGAATATTCAAACCTAGCACAGAATTGATTACATTAATCAATTTTAAACGAAATTGAAGCAAAAACAGCAATACATTAACACTAACCTGCAGAAGCCAGCTTTAATTACTATCTGATTATTTGATTTCGTGAGCAGCGAATTGATTAAAAACAACTGAGTAAGTTGCTTTCAGAAAACAGAAAAAATCAAAATAGTAGAATTGGGGGAGCTAATTAAGAACAACATTTTACCATGAATAAGGCATGGAGGGTGAAATCCAGTTAAGAAACGGCTGTCTGGGCGCCTCTAATATATTTTTATTTTGTTTTTTAATTTAATTTAGTTAATTTATATTTATATTTATAATTAAAATTTTGTGAATTTAATGAACGTTGTCCCTACTCGCGCGTGGAAGGAAGATTTGTACACGCGTCTAGTTGTAGAGAAATAGTTGACAAACAATTTTACACCTATAATGTCCACATCATCAGCTTTGCCTCTATATCGACGTATGTGGACGAGGCTCAAACGAATGGTCTTTGGAATTTTATAATGTTTTACATTAGGTACACATATAATGTTTATCGAAAAAAAAAGTATGTATATACACTTACTTATAATAATCAAAAACTTATATTAACAACTAAATGCCTACATATTTGAGAAATAAACTTAACAAACATGTGTGCCAATGTCATAGATAATGTATCCTCACTTGTAGTGGTGTATTTTATTTTGGTTTATATGTAATTACATGTCAAAGCAATTATAGTGTTGAAATTGATTAAGACTACATGAATGCTTCTATATCGTAAGAAATGCCAACTTTTTATTTTGATCAAATATAAAACCACATTTATTGTCTATACTTTTCATGTTTGGTGAGATTTGATCCTTTCATTGTCTTATTTAATGAGGGCAACCGTAAGCCCATGATGTACTTCATAAATGAGGGACACATTCGCCATTTTACATCATCTTCATCTTTTGAACAAATTAAGATCCAAATTGTTAAATTTCAAACTAAACTTCAAAAAATGATTTTCAATAATTAACGAATATTCCTCATACTCTTGTATTTCCAATCATTTCAAACCTATGAAAACTTAAATCCGCAGATATAACTATAGTGGCATAATTTATCGTTATACCAAAAGAGATGATTTTTATAAGAGTAAATTACAATAATTGTCCCTAACAAAGTTCAGATTATGTGTTTTTTCCAAAACTTTTTTTTTTTTTCTGAGTTTTGTTTCCGTGTGATATTTTTTTTTCTCTCGTCATTTCCCACCTAAATTGGTCAAAAATACTCCTATCATTAATTTTTCTTTTTTTTTTAACATTTTTTATTTTTCTTTTTAATTCTAGTTGATTAGTAGAATTTTTAGTGATATTATACACGTCGTATGTTTTCTTTCCATTTTATGCAAATTGACAGGTGTTATTAGTTGCTAATTGCAATCAATCAGCTACTTTGCGGGGATAGTACTAAGTCGGCGCACATAAACCTTTATGGTCAAAAGAAAGTATTTTATATATTTTTATTTTTTTTATGCATAGAAATTGAACATGTGACCTAAAAATTTCACTTTTATGAAGATCAGATGTAATCACTACCACCCCTTTGGTTATAGAAATGAACAGGCCAAGTTTGAGGGAAAAGAACTCGACTCTAATGTTTTAGTGAGCCTTTTTAGTCTTACATATGTGGTAATATTTTTGCATCATGTTCATTCTTAAATATTATTTTAATGTGTATTTCCAAGCTCCAGAAATCAAGCCCAAACATTTCTCAAAGCAACCCGAACCCGCCCGCCTATTTACCACCTTTACAAACAATAATATAAGAAAAACAATTTTAAAAGCATTAAATAACTGTCATTAAACAAAAACAAGATTTGAAGAAACCAACAAGTCTTGTAGAAATCAAAATAAACCAATAAACTTGATAGCATCTCTGTATATGCATGGTCTAGCAGTAAACACAATGATTAAAATTGTAACATGAAATTAAACAAAACTTTCCTAAAAATACCCACAAAATATGAATTCAGTTAAAACGGTTATGGAATAGAGACAAGATCTTGATCTACTTGGCCCAGTCCTTCTGGATGTCAAAAGTGTAGTTAAGCTCCAAGTAACATTTGTTATCATCATCAACAAACTGGACATAATTCCGTCAAAATAAGCGAATATTAGTGCATGGAATAAAATATAATAAAAAATTAAAAAACCAGGGTCAAACGATAAAATAAAAACAAAACGAATGAAAATGAGGTTGTGAAATTAAAAAAATTTGAAGGAGTCAAAAGTTGACCAAAATGTATTTTAACACATTAACCCCTAAATCATTTTATTAAAAAAAAAATGGGTTTGTAAATTATTAGTTTTAACCCAACACACCCATATAAAAGAACCTAAGAGACAAGTTATATAATTACCTTGGTTTTAGCAGAATAATTTCCTCTAGCAAACATGCCCGAGGGAGTAACCTCTTCGGGCATTACATGTATATAAGGTTCTGCTTGCGGGCTAAAAGTCCCCAACATCTCTTTTGAGCTGTCAACTACACAAATAAACATCCAAATAATAACTACCAGAATAATAATTTATAAAAAAACAAAAACATGAATATAATAATAGAAAGAAAAGAGAGGGTACCCTTGAGGCCCGTTTTCCAGACGTTATTGGTGTACTTTAGTCCACAAACAATGTCGTTGCTAATCTTAATTGAGAATTTAAGATTATATTTGCTGCCTTCTTTTAAGGTAAACCACAGGCCTTTTGGGTTCCCAGATTCTGGGATTTCAAGAACAAGATCTGGTCTATCCGGAGATGCGATAATAAGGCTCACTATCTTCACATCTGGTTCTTGAACATCTGTCAAAGCAAAATTAGTTAATAACAAAATACACAAATCTCATGAACAGTCAGAGAAGAAAATGGGCAAATAATTAATTCTAGTTTAAACTTTTAAGTCAAACAATTAAATGTTGCATAATCATATAAAGTAGTTACAGTAAAAACTCTTTAAATTAATAATGTCAAGACATGATAAATTTTTTTTAATTTAAAGAGTTATTAATTTATCGATAAACTAATAAATATTTATTTAAATGGTTTTTAAGTAATTATGCATTACATACCAAACAAAAAGACAAATTAGTCTATACCTCTTAGAATTATGTTGCAGCGAACCTTGAGACTCAACGTAAATTAGTAACTATACTGTGTTCATATGCATTGGAAATCAATAATGAATTTTGAAGTACGGTAAATGTAAACAAGAATAGAGTGTAATATAATTTTTTCAATAATGACTATTGTGTTCATATGCATTGGAAATCAATGATGACTTTGAGCACTAAATAGACTTAACTTTAAAGGAAAACACACAACTATTGAATCATATTTTCAATAGAGTGTGATATATTTTTTTTCAGTTTCTTTGAATTATTAATTTATGATTTTTTTGGGGTCTCCCAAAAAATTATTATCTTATTATTTTATCCAGTTTTTCAAGTTTTTACATTGGCCCAAGTCGGGACCGGACAAATTTATTATTTTAGAGAGTTTATTAATTTACCAAGTTTTTAATGTATTTATGAAATTTTGAAAAATGAAGACTACGATCATTAAGAGGTCTTCATGGCGATTTTGAACTATTTGCGCACCCTGAATTTATTTATTTTTTGTGTTTTTGTGATGTGAAAGGAAATATAAAATTGTACCTTCACCTTGACTAATATCAACACTTCCAAGCAGCTGTTCTTTCCACCTCCTCAAGCTCTCATCATCCTAAACAAATAAAACAAGACAATAACAATCACTTTATCTCCAAATAACAAAAATAAAAAATAAGAGAATGGGGTATGAATATATTTCTACTAAAAATGAATAAAGAAAATAAAAATAAAAACCTTATCCTTCTCAAGATGCTCTTTGATAGTAATTTTTGGGCCCAAATGTATTTGGGCATCTTCTTCATCTTCAGTTCCATAACAAGAGGAATCAGTTGCATCATCATGAACTGCAGATCCAGATGCTGGTGTGTCTTTATCATCAGTGCCACCCATATTTCTTCAAAATCTGATTAATTCAATTAATAGAAAAAGAAGTTATAATCTTTAACATAATACAAGAACAGTAGTAATTTAAGAGGGAAATTCAAGTAATAATGCTAAAAAGACTCCAACTTTTGAGTACCTCAAAATTATTTTAGAAATAAAACTAGTTCAAGCTTTTATATGATTAAGAATTAACCAAAAAGATTGGAATTTACGGTCCAAGATTCTGCAATCTTGTCAAGAACAGTGAAAAACCAAGAATTACCCAGGATGAGAGGTAAATTTAACTTAAAATAAAATGGTTAGAACAAATTAAAAGTTGCCAAAAGTATACATACTAGAGTGTTTAAGACCTCCTAAATTGCTTTAATAGCAAATTTGGATCACTACCTCTATCAAAGCTTTTATGATTATATATTAACTATATGCAGAAATAAAGACAATAAATTTTGACGGGTCGATCCAAGCTGGTATGGCCCGTTACCCAATTTGGCATGATTTGTTTGTTTTGTGGGTTGTTGTAAGAATTGTCTAGACAAATGATGATATTGTTATACTAAAGAACCCTTGATTAACTTTGAAAAAGCAAGAAAAATAAAGAGAATTTATTAGTAGAAGAACAAATTCAACCTATTTTTTGGAAAAAATATTTAATTTGGATATATATTTTTTAAATGGGTGTAATAAGATTTAGCTAATAAGAAAACAACCCATCAAACCCTTAGCAATGTATCATAATCAAACATTCACAATATTCTAATAAGTTGTTTTTATTTATAAAAACTACATCATTGTTCTAATAAGATCTTAAAATCATATTTAATACGATAATTATTGGATTGGAAAAGGACAATGATCAATAGGTCTACCCAACCCAAACCATATCTTATCCATAAATGCAATGAATTGACGCATCTACAAAGGAAACAATTGTCAAAACAAGATAGAAATATAGAGAAACAGTCAGAATAATCTACAATCGATAAAATAATTGAAACCTAAGAATAATGCATGCCATGAACAGTGAAAAGGCTACAAATAAAACCTACCCATTCAAAAAATTGGATTAAAACGACAATAAATTTAAGAGAAAACAACAATTAAATAGTGGGTTGGTGAAAGAATTATCAAGATTCCTCTCCTAAGAAAAAAGAACCCATTAAGTAATGATGGGATTATATCAGAAAACAATAAAGATATAAAATTCAGGCAACAATTAAAAAGAATACTATATTCTATTTAGAAATGAGTAGAAATTTGAACAAATTAATCAAATATTAGAAGCTTCTAGTCACAAAAACCAAAAATTGAGAGGGAAAAAGTCAATAATCTGCAATCAAATGCAATGTTGATGTTGAAAAGCTACAAATAAATACAGTATATAAAACTAAAAATAAAAAACAAAATTAAATTGTGGGTTGGTGAAAGAATTATGACATACCTCACAGGATAAAAATTCAAAAAGAACCCAGCAAGTAATGATGGGTTATACCAAAGAACACTTAACTAACTTAGAAAAATCATCATCAAATTCTTGAAAAAGATAGATAGCATCCAGTAAAAAAGAATTGGGAGAAAATCGGGTGGTTTTGGGGGAAATTATGGTTCGATTGAAGAGAGAGGGAGAAAAAAAGGGGTAAAAGCGTGTTTTATTTCAATTAACGGAATTGGAAAGTGGGAAATGGTCGTGTGGTGATACAAATATGGTGATGATTTTAATCGGATTGAAATATGAGCCTTAAATCGATTGCAAATTTTGGAGCGTGATACTGTTTTTTTGTTTTTCCTTTTTTAGCTTCTTGGTCATGATGAGATGGCGTAATGCAAAGATTAAATTTTATAGCCGTCGTATGTTAGAACTAAAATTTAAAACCTATATTTTATATGAATTTTAGTGTGGAGGTAGAAAAGTAATTTCAGTTTTTACGTTTAATTATCAATTTATCATGTTATATTAGTAGGATTATCAAATGGTTTATAGCCCAACATTATCCGGTGTTTATGATATTTCACATAATTATTAGTTCAAGTCTCGGCATGAATAAAAAGATGTAGAATTAAGGGGAGAGTGTTAGCCGTTAAAAAAAATATATTAGTAAGATTAATTAATTAATAGCCACACATAATGGTAATTGACATGTCACATGTGATGATATAAGTATCTATAAGATATTTTTGAATGATATAAGATTAATCAGTATAGTATTATACATTCATTCACAACAAAACTGAAAATACTTCATTTTGCTCTTTAATTTGATATAGTTTTACTTTATACTTTTATAATAGTTTGTTAATTTAGGAGAATAATAATATTTATATGATATATATTATATACTACTACTATGCATTTAATATCTAATGCTCAAAATTTAATAAGAAAAGAGAAATATGTATGGCGATTTATATTATTGTCATGACAGCAAAATATATTTACTCGAGGAAGAGGTTGTCTGATGCATACAAATGGATATTAATACCCTACATAAGATAACAATATGTGATAAGTTGGATATATTTTCATGCATTAAGGCTTTTTTATTTATCTTTTTGTTATGTAGGTCACTGAACAACAAAATTAAGATCAGCATGGCAAAAATGACAGTTCCTGACTTTTGTACCAAAAAAAAAAAGGTTGCTCAAGTTAGCAACAAAAGTTAGTATATAAAAAACCTACCAGTAACTAATTTATAAGTTACAACAACATTTATTTAATCATAAATCCCACTCGATCGCTGCTATCAGGAACCAAATTTAATATTCAAGTAACGCGAGTTTTCAAAATGAATATAGATACAATCTCTCCCTACCAAATCTAACTGAATATTTTCCGTACCAAACACTACTCTGCAAGGTACAACATTTTCTTCACCAAATACGATATTACAATTATCGTAAACACCCTCTTTAGGTGGAAGATTTAGTAAGCAAGATTTTGGAAACGATATCATATTTTTATTGTTAATAAAACTTTGGTTATCATTAATATTAAACGATGATGGCGACCAAGAAGCTCAGAAACATATTTCATGTCTCCTTGTGAAAGTGCATAACGAACACGGGTTGATGAAACTTGACCTTTTTCTTTTGTGTCGGGAAATTGTTTGTTTAATTTGGTTTGGTTTTTGTCCATTATTGGGTTTATAATGTATGCCTCTATACCGTACTCGTTGCATAATCTTAATAACTCTGATGCATCCCCTGAAGCTCTGTAACCAAATCGATAATTTTTGCCTGCAATCATATAAGATATTTCATTTGGTTTTAATACGTAAATAGTTATAATTAAGATATATATAATATTTTTATTTTGTGTTTACGTACCTGCCACAACACCACGTACACCAAGCTCTTTTGATAACTTGTGAACAAACTGGCGTGGGGTGAGATTTCGCACTTTAGAAAATTCAATTTCAAGCTCTGTGGGGCCCACTTCTCCACAACAAGCAGACCAGGATGAAAGCACTATCACATTTTGCAACTACAGGATCCCTGTTTTCAAACCAACTAAATTTCAGAATTTCAGACCAAGTTGACTTTACAGCTACTCTTTTCTATTTATATGTTTGACTTTGACCCATTTTGATATGAATGGGTGGAAAGCATACCTAGGTTCCCAGCCAAGAACTTGTGCCATTCCAGTAAATGATAGTAAAGCCTTTGATGCTTGAATTGCAAGCTCACGATGACCGATATGTAGTGCATCAAACTTTCCAAGAGCTACTATCCCTCCTATAAAAAAAGAAAAAATTATAATAATAATACATGAAACAACACAACATAGTCTATTCTAGAGTTTGTTAGATACAAAAATAAATAAATAATTATACCTGCTACGGATGACAATTTTTCAGAGCCATCATCTTCCTCTTGACTTTGTGCACACATAAAGACACAAAACGAGTCAAACAAGTTAAAAATCACCGAAATATACCAAGTGTTTGAATAACACATCAATTACATGATGTAACAAAGAGAAAAAAAATGTTAAGTTTGTAAATTTCATAAGGCAATATCACTCCATTTTCTCACTGGATAATTTCATCTATAAAAATTTTGGAACCATATTTAAATATATTAAGTATCAATATTATAACGGTTTTTTTCAAAGGGAGAAAATATATGTTTAATTGTCAACCCAACCCAACTCAACCCAACCCAACCCAACCCAACCCAACCAACCCACCCACTTTGACCAATTACCCAACCTATCCAACCCACCGTTTGTAGTAAATACAAACCAAAAATAAGAAAGTAACTCATGAAATGCATACCTTTTTGCCTTCATATCTAAAGAAGATAAAGAGAGAACCCTTCTTGAATTAACTGGTAACCTAATACCACTAAACAAATCAAATTTTAGTTTAGTTTTATAAACCAGAACCTGCTTCAATTAGGCTTACCTGTTTAGGTGGACAAACAACTTCTGATTCATGAGCATTGTTTGTTTCAGGCTTTCAGATACAAAAGTTCCTTCTAGTCTAATCGTCAAGACATTTGTATCGAATTGCACTACAATCAACTTGTGAAATCTACAATAGATGTAACCCTCAAAGCCATGAAAGCTGCAATTACTGAAAAACACACCATCATTTAGTGATTGAAACATGAAAGTACCTAATTTTCAACCGTTCTAACTACTGATTTGTTGATTCTCATTCTTATATTTCAAATCTCAGTTATCACTTTTCAAGCACACATTTAAACACCTCCTAAAGTAACAAACTTCATGTTTTACAATACAGCAATGCCAAAATTGTCTGCATTTGACTAATTTAGCCTTCAATTCTTCATAAATAACAAAAAAAAAAAAAATGACCTGGAAGACAAAGTATCCACATTCAATTACTTCAGAAGATGTTAATTGATTAATGGTTTTGAGTTTTAGATGCATACAAGTAGTTCATTGAGCAAGAGGGAGAGTACTCATATGTGAACTAAACCCTAAGTAGTAATAAAAGAAGAACACTGACCAGAAAAGATGCTAGCCGGCGGTGATGGGTTTTCCTCCGATCTGGGTTCCGGCAAGCTCAGGAGTGCGGGTGCGGACGAAATGAATGACTGCAAATATACTCTCGTAGAGTCGTAGGGACTTTAAACTTTCTATCTTTTTGGAGTGAATTACAAAAAGGCCACAACTTTTAACTTGTACAGTTTGTAGGAATATATGTATAGTGTGGTAGGGTAATCAGAAAGTGTGGTTAATTCCCATTACAAAATGGTCCACAAGTATTCCTTGGCCATGTTTCATCCACCAATATTACTTTTATCAATTTTAGTCATAAAATTACTTAATCTTAGCTCAAATAAAACTACGTGTTGCAAGTTTTATATAGGAGGACATTATAGTAATTATTTAGAAGCCCAACTATTTTAAGGTAAAAATGCATTTTATTACCTTTAACTTGACTAACTAGGTCCTCTACTACACTGAACTATTAAAGGTGCAGCATGGTACCTTACACTTGACAAAATGGTCGATTTAGTACCTCAACTCACTAATTTGACCTTGTTTTCTCACGATATTTGTTTCTAATATCAATATATTTAGATGAAATGTATATTTTTTAGTCCGTCAAAAGCCCAACGAAAGTAAGTCAAGCGAAAAAATAAGACCAAATTAGTGAGTTAGGGTACTAAATCGACCATTTTGTCAAGTTCAGGTACCATGCTGCACCTTTAATAGTTCAGTGTAGTAGAGGACCTAGTTAGCTAAGTTCAAGGTACTAAAATGCATTTAACCTTATTTTAATGTACCATATATCATATCGTTCCCGTAACTCCGGTAGGCCTTAAGTTACCAAGTTAAAGCTCCTAATTAGCTAATTATGCTTATGACATACACAATTATTTCAAAAGGTTTTCTCATTATAAGGCTTCCTTGGAGTGACCGATATTTGCTCTACATAACTGTTGTCGTGATCGTTATCAAACTTTCATTTGATCATATACTAAGTGTTTACTCATTGAGCGATTGAACTCGTGACATCTAGGAAGTAATTTGAAAATCCTTACCATTATCACCAAATAATTGCATATGACATACACATACAAGACACATTATTGAGAAAGGGAAAATATGTAAATGGTTACAATTGAAAACGATTAAGACGGATAAATATATAGCTTAACTAAGTGGCTAAAGAAGACTCCGCAGAGTTAATTTTATTTAACATATTTTGCCAAGTGTGTTGCTATATTTGCAAGATACATATGACATTTTCATAGAGTACGGGATGCTATTGTTATTAAAGAAAGTTTCTTTCTCAAAAACCTAATGTGTGAAATATATAACTAATGGATGAAAGATGAACATTCATAACATATGGAGGACCATTTTGTAATTTCTCTTAAATTCTCCACAGCAATTGCCAATTAGGCCCCTAAAATCCAAACTTTTTTAGGTGGCCCAGACACATACACAACTTCTCAAACAAATCAGGAGACACAATTCGAAGTCGGTATGTCGATTTGATCTCTTTCATTCTCAATTTGCATAAACACTTGCATATATATTCATCTGTATATATGCTTGGTGTATGGTTTAAATTCAATTTGGGTATTGTTCGAAAATGCCGATGAGGTGTTCGACGAAATGCTAATTAGGTATTCATTTGAGCAAACATCGATAGGGATGAAAGTTATGAACTAACGATGTCGGTTGGCTCATTCATGGGGAGGGCTTTTGAATCTTTTCATATTGTCTGCTCACATGCATAAAAGTAATTAATTTGATCAATGTAGTACTTGAGGTTAGGTTAGATTAAATCCCAACCCTCCAATATAAGAACTATATTGATGTTGACGTCATATGCTTTGATTGTTAACTTCATGGTGGTTGTAAAAGAGTTATTGCATGACCAAATCATGGAAATCTTCATAATTTAAACATGATAATAATAGTGTGATACAACTAACTGGGGTTTAAATTACTAAATTTAAGAATTTCGATTTTTTGCATGTTGAACTGTTGAATCTTAAGACTTCATGAAATTCACTCTTACGAGCCACTTAGCTGGTTAGCACATCTGATGTTTTTATAACAAAGTTAGCCTATTTGTAGCATTTTAGTTCACCAATTTGATGGGATCAAATCAAATTAAGATCAGGATCTTACAATCCTATGGTCAGGATCGGGTTCCTGTGCAAGATCATATGCCTTCAGGGATCCTGTGTAGGATTGACACTTTGTAGTTCATTAAAGTCGTAAAACTGTAAGATCAAAATCATGATCTTAATAACCATGATAAAATGTACTATAGGTTTAAAATGAACTTTCAAACATCAAGCTATCTATGGACCAAATGTAGTATTACATGATAACATGATTTGGTTCATCATCTTCTTGTTATGTATGCTTCACTACTAATCTGATAACATTACAAATGATAAGAAGTGATTAAGTATCTTCCCCTATTTTTTTTTTTTTTTACCATTTTAAGAAGTGAAAAAGCTTCTTATATTTCATTTGAATTATCGATTAAAAGTGTACGGATATAATTCGCTGAATGTACGTTTCAAATATATGATAATTTTCTTGTTGGTTATTTTGTCACTTAATTTAATTGACAGTTTGTAAAACAAAAAGGCTAGATGTCTTTGTGCTTTCCGTCAACACCTCACAAGTTGTGGTCGACTATTGCTTTGTTCCTTGGTGGTTCGTTGCTATTTGGTGGCGGTTTGTATCTTTCTTATGTACATGTTGCTCCTCAACAAGCCCGCATAAAAGCCCGAAATGATTTTGTAAGGGATAAATTGAAAAAGAAATACGGATATGACAAATATAACGAGCCAAAAACAGCCTAAAACTTCACTTTATGCTTATGGTAGGTATGTTCTATATTAATGCTCATATAAGTTTATTTCGCTACTATTTTAGATGCAATTTATATGAACTTGTAATTCTGTCCCAGTTTGTTTTTTGTAAATTGCCTTAACGTATTTTGTATATGTGTCATATCATTAATACTTAATACAATGATTGCAGACTGATCAATCTCAAAATGCAGTGCCTATGTTTGTTCTATCAAAGCGGATCGTGAGAGGAAGAAAACCTTGTTTTTATTGTTTAAATGATTCATGTAAGAGATATATGTGAAAGACTTGGATAATGGTACCTGTGTAAAAGATATGTTTTGGTCTATATGATCATAGTACATAAGTCTACATGGATTGAATTAAACGTTTAGTGAGTTACTCAATGTGAAGTATTTTATGTTTATTGAACTGTTATTAAACACGAACTTGTTTTTTTGTTCGTTTGATTGAAATTGAGATTTTTGAATGTAGATTTTCAGATTATGGATACTTTTCTAAGCCTGATTTTTTAGCTTAGTCTTGTGCTTTTGTGTTGATTTATATGTTGGTTTATTTTGTGATCATTTGGTATATTAACCAACACAAGCAAATTAATTTCTTGACTAATGAACATAACAGAGAAAAAAATTATGTTCACATATACCTGGTTATATATCCTTGAAAAATAATTATAGGATTATTTGTTTATGATAATTCAAGTGTAATACTAAAAAGTGCATTTCCGAAAATCCTGAATTAAATGGGCATGTGGAAACTAAATCGAGAACTAGCAGAACCGTCAACCGGACCAACCCAGATCAAACCAAGCAATACTGGCCCAGTTTTCAGTTCTATTTTTATACAAAATTGATTCTTGGTCCGGACCAAAACAACAAATAACCAAAAAAGATTGGAAAACAAAGGTTCTCAGTCCTGGTCTGGACATCCTATCAATTCCATCTTCGATCCGCCCAAAACCAATTTCTCAGTCAATGGTTCGGTTCCAAAAAGTTTAGTTCGGTTATTGTACATAGGCCTAGACTGAAAAACCAAAACCATGATTATTTTTCTTTTTCCTTTTAACAAAAAGGTATCATTTTAGTGAAGATTGAAGTTAGTAGCCAAAACTTCAAGCATGGTGCATAAAAGAAGTACTTGGTTCAAAGTCCCAATCTTATACCAGAACGGTTCAGTTGCACAACCTAAATTTAGTTAATTAAGTTGTCATAAACTAAAGTCAAAAGCACACAATATAAAGAAAAGCATATAATTAAATCAACAAAGTCAACATTTTAACAAGCAAAACACATCAAAATTTCAGTTTCAAGCCTTAGTGAGCAAAAAGGAACATAAATAGGTTTAAGCAGCACCCTTTCCTTTCTTCTTCTGGAGCTTCTTCATGTAGAACTCAAGTTCCTTACCCTCCAAAATGTATCTACAAACAAACAAACAATTATTTGAGGAAAAAAATTAACTAATTATTAATTTGCATAAACAAAAAAAAGAAATGAAAAAAGTAGAGAGAAAAAAAAAACATACCCATCAGCACGACCACACTGACCAGGGCGTGATGAAATAGCAGCATAAAGACGACCACCTGAAAATTGTTCTTCAACATGAGAATCAAGTTTGCGTTCTTCTTGACGTTTTTCCAACTTCCTCACAACATGATTGCTCTTTTTGGCCTCTTCAGTAGCACCTTCAGCTTCCTATAAATAAATAAAAGTTAAAACAATTAAAAATACATAATAAAAATATTAAAAAGATAATAAAAAGTACCTCTCCCTCTTTCTTGGTAGCAGTTGCTGCTGTTTTCTTCTTGCGACCAATATCAACACCATAATGCTGAAGATACCATTGTTTAAAAGGTGCAGCATCAACTTGAACAATGGCACTCTTGACTAGAGTTTGGGTTCTAACCAACTCATTGTTTGAAGCATTGTAAACCACATCCAAAATACGGGTCTTGCGGGTAACTGCCTCACTTCCCCATGAGAAGTTACCTGTATCTAACCTCAGTGCACGCCATTTCACATTTCCACCACGAACTCTAACCCTTCTAACTGTTTTGTTGCTAGAGATTTTAGTGTTTGCAGGCTGTCTTCCCAACTCATACCTAATATAAACAAAATATACAGTTATTAGATGGATAAAAATTCAAAAGATAACTATATGTGTGGAGTTAAAAAGCATTACTTTGGCTTTAATTGTTATAATATGTCAATATTCAAAGTTTACCAGATTTATACTCAGCACAAGGCTTTTTAGAGAAATTTAAATCATTGTATTACGACTAAATTTATGCAGAATAAACTTGAAATTGAGCTGATTACTACAACACAGCAAGAACAGATACAAAAATGTCTAACAATATTTATTAAATAGATTCTAAGGCTATGTTTGGGAAAGCTTATTTAAGGTGCTTATAAGCTTATTAGCTTATATAAGCTTAATTAACCAAAGCAGAAATTCATTTGAGTGTCGAAATGAGATGGTGCATATAATGTAGCAATGTAAGCATAATATTATAAATCATCATCCGAATCAGAACCAGTAAAAACGAAATGATTAACAACAAAACAATAAACAGAGTGACCACAAATTGCAAAAAGTAACTATTAGATGCTGCATATATAGAACTTGGATACCGAGCAAAGAATCAATAAGTTAATTTAGAGGAAAACTTACTTTCGCTTCTTTCTCCATGCCTTCTTCTTGCCACCAGTGGCACGTCTCTTGTGCATCGAATCACGAGAAATACCTGCAACATTAGCGATTCATTAGCTGCGTGCTCATAATCGTAACATCACGAATACGAAGATTACGAAACGTGTAGCAAATCGGAGGTATGAATTTGAGTTAGCCATCGGCAAAACCTACCCATTTTTGCAGATCACGGATAATCCTCCTGGCGCCTCTGAACACTCAACTTCGTGGGTGACAAAGAGATAGCTAGGGTTTGGCAAACTGCTATAAAAGGATGTAGCGAATTGTTCTCTATTAAAACCCTAGTCCAGTTGTTATAAATGGGCTTCTGAGATGTACAGGCCCAATTCGGTTGACCCAGACAAAAGATCATTAGCCCATGGAGGTTTTACTATTTGGACACCCCTCACTGTAAAATAAACACCCCAATTAAAGTCAAAACTTGAAAATTAGAATCACAAACAATTAATTAAATGGTTATTCAGACTGTTTTTTTAACTTAAAACTAGTGGTCGACGGTGGTGGTGGTGGTGGTGAACGGCATATGCGATGTGGTGGCGTAATTACTTGGTGGTCGCGGAATGAATGACAGATTGAACCATCGGAGCGAGTTGGTGGTGGCGGAGAGAGCGGCGACGGTGACCGGCCGATTCCGATGCGAGTGAGTTGGTAGGGTGGTGTTTAGCGACAGAGTTCAACAGAGGCTACGAAAAATTTTATTTGTTACTAATTAAGGAATTTGGGGTGTCCAAATAGAATTACGGGGTGTCCCAATAGTCAATCCCTTTATCTATGATGTTGTAAAAACTAAATTGAGGAAATTATTTTTAATTGAAACAATAATATTTGCAATCATCGAAGTAATTAGAGCATCTCTAACCCAATACTAAAATTATACTATCACACTATAATTTACACTCAAATGCTCCAACCTCACACTAAAACGATACAAAGTATAAAACAAAACTCTAACTTTCAAATGTTTAATCGTTGACAAATTTAAAAAGAAAACCCATATAATGTTTTCCGAGACAAGTCATAACTCATTTTAATGGATACGGAGTACGTACTCATTAGCTTCGTTTATGTCATACGTCCTAAATTTTAAATCAAGAATATTTTTACCCAAATGATGTAGGATATAACCTAAAGCTTATATTTATATCGACTTACATCAAATATTAAAAATATATACAAAGATGTATTATTACTTACATCTCCGTTTACTTATACAATAAGGATACTTACGTAATGTGTCGTTATGTATCATTTAACTATATTTTACAGCGATCAATTGGGGTAGTGATAGCCACAGATGGTAGGTGGTGGGTGATGCTAATGGTAATTTCAAAATATAAAGTTTAAATAATTAATAAGATGATTATAGTATAGTATTGAATATGTCACGAGTTCAAGACATCAATAGTGTATATTTTTCAAGACATCAATAGCTGAAAATTAGTTTGCTAGTTTAAGTATTTACCTACTTTATATATAGTAAACATTAAAAATATATGGCTATAAGATTACTTTAAAACATAAGTTATAGTTACACACATTTTTTCTCCATATATATAGTAACCATAAAATTAGTGTGGGCTTTTATAACCCGGCAAAACGCAACAGTTGATAAATTTGGTTCAGTTTTCACGTCGCCGGTGACACATCATTAGGAACTGCAGGTGATATTATCTTCTCCGACTAGTCTTACTTTTCACAAACCTTCTAAGTTCTTCTTCTGCTCTATCAATCGATCATTTGCACGGACTCCGATATATTTCCCTCATGTAGCAATTAGACTTGATTTTGATCTGAGATTTTGTAGCTTCCTATCGATCATTAGTTTCGACATTGAGCTACGTAACGAACAATAGAAAGAGAACAACGATGGTGTTCAAATCGCAATCGAACTGTGCTATTTTCTTATTAATGAGAAATTTGTTACTAGATGTTGTATTGCTAAATCGACCTATTAGGGCTTAGGAGGACCAATATTTGTGCATAATGTTTAGGGTTTAATTAGCTGACGCAATTAACAGTTGATACACAAATTAACATGCTACGAAAATCAAAATACAAACAAAGATAACCTAATTTCAAACTACCAAATCCCTCTCTCACATAGGTACTTCAATTATCTCATTAGCTCTTATATACATATGATGTCGACAAACCCAAGCAATTTGACCATCATCTCTATATCTAACTCTCCACAATCCAAATTTCTCTGCAATGTCTTTCCCTGAAGAACACCCCTTTTCCCTTAAAAAATCCACAACCCACTGTTGTGCTGCTTTCATATCTTGCTGAATATCAGTTGACCTCCCTCTACTCCCGCCAACAGCCGCCGCCCCTGCCACCCCAACTGCCGCCACACCTGCCGCCCCGTAAATAAGCGGGTTTCCCGCCAAATGTGCCACTTCTCTACTCAAATCCGGTATCATTTCCCCCATTCCTGCAGCTATATGAGCTCCTATTTTCAATGCAAATGTTAACAGTTTCATGAATCCTTTCATGTATGGAGCTAATGATTTAACTGCTCGGTTATCAACTTGCATCATTTCAACCCCCATTTGTTCTCCAACAACATGCATTTCTCCTTTAAATTCACACAACATGTGAAGTCTTAATGCAGTCATTCCAGATATCATATTTGTAACTAATCTTCTCGAGTAGTTTTCGGTATTTACAAAATAAAACATGTTTGGTACCTTTCTTTCTTCTATCTGAACGTTATAATTCGTCAAGAAATTAACTTTACGATGTAGTTCCGTTAACAGCCTATGTTCATAGTATCTTAGCCCTTGGATTTCTTGTTTTAAATCTCTGATTTCCTGCTCGATAATCTTGAGTCTTTGAATTACCTCTTCTACCCCTTTAGCAATTCCAGCAAATGACGGGTCAATTTTACCCGTTTCATCTTCTTGAGGGTAATTCTGTCCATCTGGATTATTCTCTGCTGGCACTTGTAACTCCACAGCTAGGTTATAAAGGTCATGATACCTTCTATGAAGCACTTCTCTAAAGTCATCATCGGATAGTAAATCACGAGCAAAGTCAAATCCGGATCTCAATACGGGTCGACCCGATTCAGAAACCGGGTTCCATGTATGTTGATAATCATACATACCATCTGCTGGAACCGAGAGTAGAGCCTGTTTTAACTGATTAAGTGGTACAAATTGGGTTTTTCGGTATCGAGGGGGTGTTAGATTTTTGACACATTCGGGTCGAATGATGTTTTCGGTTAATGTTACTCCATTACAAAGACTTTGAATTGCTGGGTATATAAGCTCTTTAAAGAGCTTTAGGGTTTCGGTTAGGTTTCTTGTTGAGCAAGCAAGCACATCAACATAGTAACCCAGCTGTCCTCCCAGCTCGACCCTGATGTGGACCCCGTTTATGTTTATTAAAATGAGGGATTTTTCTAGATTGTATGTTGCCCCATGTTGGCTCTTCAGTCCAATGATTTTGTTGTGTAGGTGAACCTGTTTTTAGGTAGGAAATAAGAAAGTTAATTAGCCCTCTAGAAAAGAAACATATATTGAGCTGTGTTTTATCTCAAACGGGTCAAATCTAAGATCTTAGCTTAATAGGATAACGGGTCAAATGGGTCAAACATGTCAAACGGGTAGAAAGTCGCTCTAAGTCTACATCTTATTGTATGCAATCAGTCACTAAATATTGTAAACGAGTTACATTTTGGTCGCTTTTGAACACATGACCAATTACCCGTAAACTTTTACATTTTTTAGAAAAAAAGGACAAAAAGTGTTTTTAACGATCCAGATCAAATCAAGAACATACCTGTAATCTTGGAAAGAATCCGGGAGTGAGAAACATGTGGCTGGAATCATGGCATTCAAGATGTCTTCCTGCAAAAACACAATCCGATGCAATTTCCCGCCATTTTGGAGTTCTTGTTCTGCTTTCTTCAAGAAAAGAAGGAATCAGCAACAAAGATTCATGATCAGATAAATCTTGTTTATAACATAATTCAAGTTTCAACATCATGTTCACAAGATCACCAGCATCCAAATTCTCAAAAATCTTGGGCCCCATACCCGGAATCTGACTTTGTAAACTCCCTCTCAAAATCTTCTCAAACTCTTTTCTACTCACAAATCCACCATTAATATCGTCATTAGCGCTCACTTTTTTAACATTTAACTTCACCAACTGACCAATCACTTCACCGAAAAACCACTGGAAATCCAGAATCAAGAACCCTAATTCTTCAAAATATATCACTTCTCCAATATGATGAAGACACGTGGCAACCGCCTTTCTTCGCATTTCCACTTTTTTAAAAATGTGATTGTTTCTCGATTGCACTCGTAAAGATGGAACCCTAATCTGACACAAATCATTAAATTCTTTCCACTTCATCGCTGGTTTCTCGTGATTTTCTGACCTCCAATCGGATAATATAGTTATGAGATCATTACACAGTTCATAAACCCTAGGTACTCTTTGCAAAACAGTTTTGCTAGTTTTTCGAATGTGATGTGTGAGTTTACTCACAGATGCTGATGATCTGGCATCAACCGTGAAAACCGTCGGATAAAAGTCAACGTACCCTTGAAATTTATCTCTAATTCTCTGAACAGCGAGCACTGTGTTCTGGTAATCCGGTGTAGTCTGGTCCACCTTATCATGGTGGGTTAGAACCACGGTTACATTGGGTAACATGCATTGTTGAGCTGCTTTTTTTGAGTTTGAGACTATGAATCTTAGCCAGTATTGTAGATCTTGTTCTAATTCTGATGGTGATTTTGGTTCTTTGTTGTTTGGTTTATGGAATAAGCTTGAAATGATTATGAAAAATGAAGCGGTTGGAAACATGAGATCGTGAAAAGAAAATAATTCGTGTTGGCCTCCAAGATTCCATATTGAAAACTTTGTATCTTCATCTTTAAATGTTTTTATTTTCATTCCTGTTGTTTTAATTGCTTGCTCAACGGGATTTACTAGACTTTTTACGTGTTCGATGTAAGGTAGCTTTGATGAAGACAAGTTTTGTGATATTGAATTGCATAATGTGGTTTTTCCTGCATGAAATTAATGTTTTTAATTTATATAATTAAATAATGATGTCATAACAAAGATCATATTGGAACTTACCAGCAAATTCTTGTCCACAAATGAACACTCTGCAGCTTCTGGGCACGCTCATAGGCATATCCTTAAGCAAATCAGCTTCAACTTCGGGTTCAAATCTCGCATTTTGACCTAATTTTAAATAAATTTCTTCCGCTTTTCCCGAATTCTGTAATGGAGTTCTTGCAAGATCAATCTCTTCAATCCAAGGATTGACTTGTAAAGTCTCCATTATACTCTTTAAAACTAAATCACCATCAACCCCTTTGCAACCTTGCAATGACAAACACTTCAAACTAACATTTTTCTCCAAATTCTTGAAGATTCTAATAATATCTTGCGGTCTTAAGCTTTGATCTTCATAGATCCCTAATTGTGTTACCGTTTGGTTCGTGTTCAACATCTGCAAAATTGCAATCAACCCGTCTCTCCCGATATTAGTTCTTTTTCCTCCAAATGTTATCGACTTTAACGTTATATTTGCTTGAATTTGTAGAGTTGAAAACCGAGTTAATGGGCAAAGTAAATGTTCTACGCCAATCCCATTAAACCGGTTATCATTTACATTCAAGATTTCCAAATTTCGGTTTTTGAAAAGGCCGGCTGCAACGTAAACAATTCCTTTGTTTTTTAACCCCGTTTTCGTGAGGTTAACTTCTTTTAAACTTCGATTCTGTTCAAGAACCCACCGGAACTCCTTGGCCCATCGGGATTTTAACCTAACCCCGGTTAAGTCAAGAGACTTAACCGTTGTATTCCACCCAAGTGCACAAACAACCCTACATGAACCCGAAACGGTTAGCCGGTATACCCGTAACGTGTTGCTCTCGGGTGCAAATTCAACCACTTTTGAGCTCGTGTTTTTATCGTGTTCTCCACTCCATACATGAAGTTCTATCGATCTGTTTCTTGCCAGCACTGCAGATATCAATGGGGTGGCAGTGATTGGGCTCGAGTCAAAGATGGTCAACATTTTCAAAGTCGAATTTGCTTCGATCATTTTGGAAATTTCTTCTGCACCCTTTGATCCAATCGAATCTTCCCATATTTGCAACTCTTGTAAACTAGTATTCACCTTTAAAGCTGAAGCAATTAAACTAGCTCCATATGAACCGATTCTTGATTCACACAACATGATCTCTTTAATCACTTCATTTTTTTTCAATATTTTTGCCAATACTTCCATGCACTCGACATTTATGTTGTTTTTCATAAATACGACACGTTTTATGTTTGGAGAACCATCGAGTAACACCTCGAGACTCTTCATTTCTTCCAACTTCCATTCAATTTGGTAAAGCTCGAGATTTTGCAGCGAAAGTTGGGTTTCTGAAGATGTTGCTAATAGTGTGAGGATATTAGAAAAATAGTAATCATGGGTGTCATTTGAAATGTTTATATGAATGGAATCTTGTGTTTCTTGATGACAACATGATGTTGGTTGTGAAAGATGGAAAGAAATGTTTTGAAGATTGAGATTTTGGGTTTGTATTGATTGAAGAAGCCATTCAAGATCTCTTAAGTTTTGGTTGGATGCCATAGTAAGGTAATGTGCTAATGGAAATTATGTTTTAGTTTATTGAGTTTAGATAACAGAACAACGCCTAAAATCACAAATTATTTATGTTTCTGCAGAAAACTAGGGTTAGACTAATTAAATATTTTCAAAATGGTTTCTTTCGGTGGAAAATAGAATTTGCTTTTCACTTTAGTTGTTTTGCTTTTATTTACCAAACTTTGAATAATTTATTAGTTATTACTTACTCGTTAGAATTGATCTCTGGTAGAATATGAGTTCGACATAAGCAAATTACGTATATATATTATGAGTAAAGATTGACTACGTTAAAATAGCATTTTATAATTTAAATTTTGTTAATGACAGCCCTTAAAAGACTTGTACATTCATTGATAGAGTAGTGATCCTAAAATTCTTACTCTGATTTTACCTTCTTATTGACAACCCTAAAGACTATGATTATCTTTTTCCTTTAAATTTAGTTATCTACCCGTTAGAAAAAGGATAAAAAAAAGGGAAAAGTGGATCATGTAATTTCTCACACCCTCATTATCTTGTTGATATGGGGACAAAAAAAAAAAGACGGATCACGATGCATGACTTTTTGTACACAAACATTTTAATTTCTTTGTGCGAGAATTTCGGGGTTTTTCGACTTTTATTTAATTATTACATATGTCACTTTAGAGAAAGCATGTTTGCTCGTAAAGAAATGACAAATTCCTTGATGCCTGGCTGATTGATGCTTCAAAGCACTTATACCATTCTTGATTTCTTGGTACAGTTGAATTCGATTCTATTAAAATAGGTACTCAAACAGTTTTTAACATGTACACACACGGTGGGTGGGGGTCACGGGTTCGATCCCTCTCTGGATATATATTTACCAGAAGGCTAGGAGAATGTTTGGAGACGTGCACGGCCACGATTAGGTCGCGTGATACACGAGTAAAACCCAGTCAATTAGGAGGAACCCATTATAACGAGAATGCTTTTTTAAAAAATAAAAAACAGAGAGATCATGTACAACACACATCAATTCAGAGTTGATTTTTTGAAAAATTGATTGAATAGGATGACTATAAAATTAAAAGATAGAATCTTTTTTTATAATGAGTTTCAATTTATTTTGCAAGCCGATTAATCTTAAAGTGATCATCTATTTTGCGGGTAGATTGGAGCCGGTGGGTGAACTTCCATGGCTACACGGAGGTATTTACTTTGCTCATAGCACAGAATGAACCTGAGACCAACAATAAAATTTCACGTTTATGAAGAACGAATTCAATAATTAGACACCACCCTTATGGTTTTAAGATAAAGATTTTTCAAAAAGAATAATTTAAAATGGATCACTTATGCAGGCAAAAGAGAATGCTCAAATCATCATTGCCCTTTACCCATCATAATAATATATTTAAAATGGATTACTATAAGCCACACAAAAAAACTTGTAATAAAGTGCATCTAATTGGTCAGAATCGTTGGTCACGCCTTGGCCTTGGCATTTCACGTTTTTTTAGGCCGGTGGGTATGGGACAATGGCGTGAGGCCTGGAGATGAGGTAGAGGCTGGCAACGGCGTTGAGGGTTGGAGGAACACCGCCTCCCACAACGGCGTGGGGGGGGGGGGGGGGTTGGTGTGGTGGGGAGGTGCAACGCAACAGGGCGAAACGGCGTGGGAGTTGCAAGTTTTGATGGAAAAAGAGTTGTTGGGGGATATTGGAGGTTGGAGACTTGAAGAAAAAGGGAAGAAAAACATGCCTCTTGGCCGGAAATAGCTGCCGGAAATGATGGAGGCGTCCAAGTGAAGAAGACAGACTAATAAATTAGGTTTTTTTGGTTTTTAGTTTTGGCTTTTGGGTTTTGTTCCTTTTTTTGGGCTTAAAAAAATAGTGTTTTTTTGGGCTTAAAAAAATGTGGATTAATAAAAATAGTTCCTCTCATATACATAATAAATCTGCTATAAAATTTTAACAATATGCCTTAATAAATTAATTAATTTTTATGTTATATTTTATAAAAGAAATAAAAAGGAATTGGTGAGATGAAAATTAAAATGGTGTGCTGTTGTGTGGTGGGTATTTCCTAGAGCTGATGTGGTGTGGGGTGGTGTGATTGCTGAGGTGGCAGATGATGTGACAGAAAAACTTGGTGTGGGTGTGGTACCCATACCTCATAGCCTTAGAACTCTTGTAAATAGATCTCAACTATGTGCAGCCCCCATCCTATTTTCTTGTTAAAAATCAAACAAACTGATGGAACTTATTTTTGAAGTCTTTCTATAATGATTTAGGTCAAAACCCGTACTCAATAGAGAGGGTGAGGAATTCTATATATTGACCAATTTACAACAAACATTCCATACGTACAGGAATGAATAAAGGAAAGAGATAATTACAATAAAATACAATTATTGACTATAATATTATCATCTAATATCCCCCTTCAATCGAAACGGTGGCGGACCTAGACGAAGCATGATGCGAAAGGTTTCAAATTGAGCACGAGGTAGACTTTTGGCAAAAATGTCAGCCACTTGAAGATTGGTTGGTACAAACTTGGTCACAAGCTTGTTTGAAGTCACGAGTTCTCGAATAAAGTGGTAATCCAAGTCCATATGCTTTGCTCTTTTATGGGCAACGGGATTTTGTGTCATGAACAAAGCACTTTTGTTGTCACACAATAACGTTGGTCGGTCCGGAGGAAGAGCTCGCAGTTCCCGTAACAGGTGGGTAATCCAAACTATCTCCGCGGCGGTGTTAGCCATAGCTCTATATTCCGATTCACAACTAGAGCGGGAGATTGTGGGTTGTTTCTTAGCACTCCAAGAAATAAGATTACCACCTAAGTAGATGGAATAACCATAGCTAGACCGACGAGTGTCTAAGCAACGGGCCCAATCGGCATCCGAATACCCGAGAATATTATATTGTTGAGGACGGCTATAGGTGAGACCGAATGAAATAGTTCCTTTGACATATTGAAGAATTCGTTTTACCGAATAAAAATGATCAACCGTTGGAGCTTGTAAGAATTGAGAGACTTGATTTACCGCATAGGACAAGTCTGGTTGCGTGATCGTTAAGTATTGAAGAGCACCAACGAGTGACCGATACATAGTGGGATCGGTAAAGGGAACACCATCTTTGGTAAACGATATGTGCGGAGATAATGGAGTATGAACCGGTTTAGCATCATAAAGTTGAGCACGTTTAAGAATATCGGTAGCATACTTGGCTTGTGTAAGAAAGAGACCATCTTTGGATCGAATAACCTCAAGACCTAGAAAATAATTTAAATCACCAAGGTCTTTGATGGCAAACTCATTGTTAAGAGCCGTAATGAAGGTGGAAATAGCGTCCTCGTTGTTACCGGTTAATATAAGATCGTCAACATAGACCAAAAGATACATGGTGCATGAATTTCGTGAGAAGACAAATAATGAAGTGTCGGCACGACTACACGTGAAGCCATAAGAAACAAGAAACGTGCTTAAACGAAGAAACCATGCACGTGGTGCTTGTTTTAGACCATAAAGAGCCTTTGAGAGTTTGCACACATGAGTGGGATGTTTTGAGTCTACAAACCCCGGTGGTTGTTCCATAAAAACGGTTTCATTCAAGTTTCCATTTAGGAATGCATTTTTAACATCAAGTTGATGAAGCTTCCAATTTTGCAAGATGGCAATAGATAAAACAATGCGTACGGTCGATGCTTTGACAACCGGGCTAAAGGTGTGAGAAAAATCAAGACCCGGAATTTGAGTGTATCCTTGAGCAACGAGACGAGCTTTATAACGTTCAATTGTGCCATCCGATTTGTATTTAACACGATATACCCATTTAGAGCCTACCACATTTGTGGAATGAGGACGAGGAACCAATGTCCACGTTTGATTTTGTTGAAGGGCTTTTAGCTCTTCAAGCATTGCATCAACCCACTTTGGATCCTTCGACGCACCTTTAAAGTTGCGTGGCTCAAGCTCGGCGGATAATGCATGATGAAGAGGATGAGTTGATAAGGATGCAATATCGGCAACATGTTTAGTTTTGACAATACCCGATTTGGAGCGGGTATGCATAGGGTGCACAGAAGTGGATTCCGAATGCACTGTTGGGCCGGAAGTAGTAGTAGGGCCAGTGGCAGTTTGGGCCGGCTCAGTAACAGTGGGAGTGGGGGCAGCAACAGGGATGGTTGGGCCTGTTAGGCCAGTGGGATCGGTTGTGGGTAAAGGTTGTGGATCGGGTAATACAATTGGGGTTTGGGCCGTATTATTTGGAGTGGGATTTTGGGTAGTATTTGTGGATTGATGTGGCGGATCAGTGGTATGGGGTGGACATAGGGTGCAATTTGGTGAGGTTGGTGTATGAAAATTTGAGGCAGTAGGGTCAGTGGGTAAATTCGTGGATGGTGGGGTTGGTAAGACATCCATGGGTACATCATGCAAAAAAGAAGTTAATTCCAAATTTCTAATGTGTGAAATATGTGAATCACCTTTAAATGGAAAAATACCTTCATTAAATCGAGCATGACGAGTTACATATATTCAAGATGTAGTAGGATCAAGACAACGGTATCCTTTATATTGAGAACTATAGCCAAGAAAAATGCATGGAATGCTCCGTGGTGCAAGTTTATGCGGAGAATAATCTCGTAAATACGGAAAAACTTGACATCCAAATGCCCGAAAATTACCATAGTTTGGAAGCTTATTAAAAAGAACTTGAAATGGAGACTTTTGATCCAAAACCGGTGTAGGAACTCTATTAATAATAAAAGTCGCCGATGTAAAGGCGTCTACCCAATAAGAGGCCGGAATACTTGAATTAAAAAGCATGGCTAACCCGGTTTCCACAATGTGACGATGTTTGCGTTCTACCCGACCGTTTTGTTGAGGAGTATAAGGACACGAAAAACGATGAAAGGTGCCGTTTTCCTCAAAAATTTTCCGTACGGTATGATTCACAAATTCCGTACCACCATCACTTTGAAAAAAATTTATTTTGAGGGAACACATAGTTTGAGCAAGGTTAATGAAGGTCGGTAATATTGTATAAAATTCTGTTTTTGTTTTTAGTGGGTAAAACCATGTGAAACGGGAGTGATCATCAATAAAAACAACATAGTAACGATATCCATCCTTAGAACAAATTGGAGAAGGTCCCCAAAGGTCACAATGTATCAAATCTAAAGGATGTGATGATCTAGAATCATTATTAATAAAAGGCAAACGTTTACTTTTAGCAATTTGGCACGAAGTGCAAACAATAGGTTTAGGCAATAATGAAGAAACCGACAAAAAACCTAACTTATTTAAAAGTGAAATAACATCAAACGAGACATGACCCAAACGGGTATGCCATAATTCATAAGACTCCTTTTTGCTTTTGGTAGCAACAAAAGCACGATGTGCATCTTGAAGTACGTAAAGCCCGTTTTCACATCGACCACTAGCAAGAACCTTTTTGGTTTTCCGATCCTGAATATTAAAAAATGGTTGGGAAAACAAAACATCAACAGGATGGTCAGTAGTTAGCTTGCTCACGGAAAGTAATTGCTTAGTAAGATGCGGAATAACAAGCACATTTTTTAATGAAATATCCTTAGTGATATGTGAAAAACCGGTATGAGTAATAGGTAAAGAGTTACCATTACCAAATAAAACTTGTGTACTACCTTTGTAAGGGGCCGTTTGATGAAGATTATCACAAGATGCGGTCATATGATCCGTGGCTCCCGAATCAACATGCCAATCGGGAGCATTTGTAGTGACATGCCATTGAGCATGGAATGCCTTTGCAAGAGCATCATCAGTTGGTGGAGCTTGAGTTGCATAAGTAGCAAGGTTGGGGCATGATGATGCATAATGACCGGAATTCCGGCATAATTGACAATGAGGTGGCCGGCGATTTGCGCCACGGCCACGAACCCTATAGTTACTGCCACGGTAAGAGTTCCCACGTCCACGAGTGCTTGTATTGTGAGACAGATTCTGTTGTGCTTGAAAGGCAACAGGCGAGGAAGAAGCACCGTGTAGAGAGAGTAAGAATAACTCATGGCTCTCTGCCTGCGATACAAGATCTAGGAATTTTGGGGCTGGCTTGGTTGCACGTGTGGCAGTGGAGAAGGTTTCATAAGACGGACCTAGGCCGCACAAAAACCAGTGTAACTTATCAATCTCGTCAACCGGATGCCCGATAGCCGAGAGCTGATCGGAGATCGCTTTGAACCGACGAGAAAAATCAGAAACTGAGGCGGTACCCTTGCTGAGTTGACGGAGAGAATCGCGAAGGGAATGTACCCGTTCAACGGAGGCGTTGCTATAAGCCGCCTCAAGCGCCGTCCAGATCTGTCGCGCAGAATCGAGGCCGAGAACCTCCGCGGCAGCCTCCTCAGTGAGCGAGGACTGCAATAGAATAACGGCTCGCTGTTCGGTTTCAGACCATACGGCGGCTGCTGGATTGGGTACAGATTTCTCGTCAATAATAATGGTGGGCGACGGAGAAACAGCAGTACCATCAACATGGCCAAGCAATTTCTGATACGTAAAGATGGGTATCATATTGTTGCGCCATAATAGGTAATTCGATGAAGACAGTTTGATTGTCATCATGTGTAAAAGGGTGTTCATAGAAAAGAGATTATCATTGGAGGAGGAAGATGAAGCCATTGAAGAGCAGCGGCGGTAGGGTTCCAGGGAAGAAAAGAAATTCGGTGGGGGGAATGTTTTAGGCTGATACCATATAATGATTTAGGTCAAAACCCGTACTCAATAGAGAGGGTGAGGAATTCTATATATTGACCAATTTACAACAAACATTCCATATGTACAGGAATGAATAAAGGAAAAAGATAATTACAATAAAATACAATTATTGACTATAATATTATTATCTAATACTTTCGGATCTAATAAATCGTTTCCAAAGCTCAAACAACAACATTGAAGAAACTAAATTCGGATCTGACCAAATCGAAATAGAAAATTAGATGTGAATAAATTAACACCAGATTACAATATAACATCGATATAGAAAACCAGACAGAGTGTTTAGCGATTTTAAAACACGTGACATAGTGTGAACGCATTAAATTTGTTTTGCGGTGAGAACGTCGCATGGTTGTCAGCTTGTCACGTAATCACTGACGTGGTCCACCTGGATTCCTCCTTTACTCACGCCGTTAATAGGAGTATTCAAAGTCTTCATTTCTAAAATTTTTGTCAATAATTCTAAATTAACAAATTCCTACTTTATATATCTTCAAAAAAGTATAAGGAAATATAAATCAACGATCAGCTTTAAAATTAACGAATTAAAGGTGTTTAATTAGTCAATGACTAAAATATAAATCACCGATTAAACATTTAAAAATATAATTTATAATTTTTTTGAGACTTAAACAACTTATCTTTTACAATAACGTAGACATTATCTGTAAGATGATGAGTAAAACGGACTAATGAATCCCATAATATCTCTCATGCATGTGTCTATATATATGCTTGCATGTCTTTTACTCTTGTTACATGTTCAATAAACTTCTCGCTTAAGTATCAAGTCTAGTGACGTCTATATTCATATCTATGTATTACATATTTATATTTAAAAGGATGCTTAATGTTAATGATAGAAGGTTGATGGTAGATTATGATACTAGTTTCTATATGTTGATCATCAGACCACCACCAATATAGTCTAGTGGTACCGTGATAGATGTCCTGATTAACCTATTAGATGCAAAGGAAAACATTAAAAGTTTTATGCTAAATACGAGTTACATAACTTAGGCCCAATTAACCTATTAGATCCAATTATAAGAACCAAAAGGCCTTTGGCCTAGCGGTATGATATTTGCCTCTTAACCTTGAGGTCAGGAGTTCGAATCCCGTCGTGGACATAATTAAGTGGTAATTAGGAGTAGATTAGATTTACCGTTTTAAAAAAAAAGATCCAATTATAAGAGGGAACCATAAATAAAATTAAAAAGGTCTACTTTATTGGTCTTCTTAGTTCTAAATACCTACAGATTATGAGAGTACCAAATGATCCATATAATAATTTAAAAGACCCACCGAACCCCTTCTTCACGTTTCTCGTGAGATGACAAGACATGGAGATTTTCGATAATTAGAAAATATTTCATAAGGCCTCTAAAATTAATGTAAAGCTAAATGCTTTGAGGGTTTTGATCCACCGAATTTAGTTGATTAATCAGTTCTTGTTACAAGCATGTTGGGAAATTCACTGTTAGCTAGACAGGTACCCAACGTTGACTTTGGACATGTGAAACCAGTTGACAAATAAAGGAATCCTTGTATAATAAAGGATACATTGTCCGATTATATCGGACGACGAATACACCATAACAATGGCATTTTTGTTAGTCGTAATAAACAAACATTTTTGTTAGTTTTAGTTCTCATACACACGTCATAAACCTCACATGTAAATAAATAGATTTGAGTCATAAACCGATTGACATGAGACATATTAACTCATTTAATAAATATGTCAAAATTAGGGTTGGCATACTGCCCCTTGTGGATGTCACTGTTTAGGCTCGAACCACTAACTTATTAACTTGCCGTTCAAAAAACAAAGAAAATTAAAGTTGAGATATATATTTTGCAGTCAATATCCCAACTCGAGCGCACGACACAAATTATCACGCCTAATTCTTATTTTGGACTTAGTGGTAAAAAATGTTTTTGGCTTATATTTATTAATTGGTAATAAGATGTTTATATTTTTTTATTAATTTAATTATAGTTTTATTGAATTTTACGATTTTGACATCTTGGTATTATGCAAAGACATTTCATTGTGGTGATCGATAGAGTATTATTTTCATATAGTAAGGTATAGTTGACTAGAGATCTTGGAAGTGAAGCAAATCTTTATATCTAATACCTATATATACACACAAATGTATGCTAACTATCGTTCATGTTCTACTTCTTCTTTCTTTCACAGAGCTTGTTACAATGATGGTATATATGTTGATCTACAGATTTCTTGTTCTTAAGTAGGATACAACAAACCAATTAAATTTATCAAAATTGTGTTTATTGTAACATGTTTGATACAAATATTTAGTTAAATTTTTGGGTAGTTTTGCTAATTGATTTACATCATGTTTGCAGCAAAAGATTGTGATACAGATGCAACCCAAGTGTGGAAAATGTCGAACGAAAGCAATGATGGCCGCTGCCAAAGCATTAGGTAATATAATTAAGTATCGGTTTATTAAGTTCTATTTAATCTTGTTAATACTTATGAATGTAAGTAAATTCTTGAATTATGCTCTTAATTATGAATTAGCTACTCGCAAACATGCCCTTGGCCTATTGAAATCGAATGTGTATTGTTTAGGAAAGATTGTATTGCTTCATATTAAATCTTTCTATATTATCAATCTACCCATAAAATGATTGACATATGAAACAATTGATTATCTTTCATAATATCATCATTTGATTTGGATACTTATATTGATCAAATCAGTAGGAAAATTTAGTAGGAAGCAATAATATCATCTCTCGAGTATGTGTGAGTTTGTTGTTAAAAAAGTTTTTGTAAAGATTTTTGCAAATGATGATGTGGGTGACACAATTTGAATTTGTGTGTACGTAGGTGTGAGTTCGGTAGAGCTACAAGGGGAAAACAAGAACAAGATGGTGGTGATCGGTGATGGGGTAGATGCGGCTGCACTGACAAGCTCGGTGAGGAAGAAGGTCAAGCATGCATCACTTGAAACAGTTCAAGAGTTGTAGCTTCTTTCAAGATAATGGTCCCTAAATTTTCGTTATAAGAATTAAACGTCGTGTTTGTAATGTTTTTATTTGCATCATCGTTAGGGTTGATTTTATATAATTGTCGTTACTTTTTACTTCAATATGTATTGTCATCGTGAATTGTGTTATTAATAATTACACTTAATAATATTTCGACCTTGTAATTTCCATATATTATCAGTTTGATTGTATATCAAAGGGCCTTTGCCTTAGCGGTATGATGTTTACCTACAACTTTTGGGTTGGGGGTTCAAGTCCCGTCGTGGACTTAGGTGGTTGGGTTTATTCCCCATAGGTGGAGAGTTCGAGGGAAGACATACTGCCTCTTGTGGATGTCACTGTGTAGACTCAAACCACTAACTTAATAATTGAACGTTAAAAAAGATCAGTTTGATTGTATATTTAATGATTTTTTATTTATAAAAACAAAAATGAAGAACTTCATATGGATAGAAAATGTAACTGTTCAATGTAATTACCACTGTGTACGCCACATGAACGTACATAGACTTGTACCTGACGTTGACTTTAACATGTTAATTTAGATCATTGAAAAAGTCAAGTAGTTGACTCAAGCGCATAGTCATTATATATCCAAGACGCGGCTTGGTGCAAATATCATTTTGAATGTTATATACTTCATGTTTAAGAAATGTAAATGTATACAAGGTTAAAACCCATATGATGCGGCGGGCTGCGAACTATATATTTCTAACGATTAAAAGTCCAATGGTTACATATTTTTATAACGAATACAATACGTATGAAAACTGTGTATAAAATAGATGTAACACGATAAACCTAATTAAGTATAAAATACAGGGAAGAAATGTCTGTTTATGCGTGTTACTCATCATGTAAAACCTCTCGATACACCACGTTTGATGTATAAACTCCGTCGAGATTAATTTTTTTTGCTGGAGTTACCAATACTTTTGTATTGTCAAGTGAAATTCCTCTTGAAAGGGCAACATAAAGTTGCCCATGCGAGAACACCGATTCCGGCAGATAAACGCCCACGTTTGGAATTGTCTGTCCTTGGGCTTTGTTGATTGTCATCGCAAAGCCTAACCTAACTGGAAACTGTTTTCTTTTCAACTTGAAAGGAAACATGTTGGCTTCAGACAGAGATAGAGGTATTTTTGCCAAGAAAATCTTTTTTTCCAGCATGCTGGCCAACGGCTATTTCCACATCAATTAGGTTTGGCTCAAACTTTCTGCATATAAGTCTCGTGCCATTACATAATCCCTGGGATCGATCGATATTTCGTAAAAGTATTATCGGGCACCCAATTTTGAGCCGGAGAACATCCGGGGGAATACCACTGACATTAAGCGAGTATATTAAGAGTCAACCTTATCTTCTTAATCACAGACCATAACAGTGACATTCTTAGGCTTTTAAATATAACTTACGAGGTGTTTGGGAAAACTTATTAAGGGGGCTTGTGCTTATAAGCTTATTTAAGTTAATAAGTTTTTTTTTAAATAAAACTAGCCTATAACCCGTGATAAATCACGGGTGGCTTATACACTGTTTTGAATTCATCAATCAATTGTAAAGTGTTAATTTCCTAACATATAATTAACGAAAAATAAAAGATGTGGATTATTCATAAGTTGCATAAACTATTCATGATAAAAGTAGAAAAATATGAAGACAACAGAAGTTCTTCTGGGTCAACCCGCCCGACCTGCCCCATACAAAGAAATCTCTCATTTTGACCCATTTTTCAAGTTCTAAATATAAAAAAGTTGGAAGTAAAAAGAACAGAGTATGTATCATGATCTCTCATATACAAAAGGTCACCACTACAAGTGCTATAATAGCTTCTACATGGATTCTTGCAACTGCATTCAGGGCATTGACATGCTTTCTTCTCTTTATATTCATCAATATATTTTATCATTAACATAAAAATTAAGATTTTTTATAGGTATGACACATTTGATAGATACAATTTAGGTTTATACGAAAATTTAGTTAAACCTTCACAAGTTCTAACACCATGGCGTTTAAATCCAGTAGGGCATGCACATTTACCCTTTCACTATCCTGTTTAACAAAAAATTTGTTAAATTCTTATTAAAAAAAGAGATGGAAATATAGTTTATGAAGGGAATATGAAATTATGAACCGAGTATGAATGCCCATCTCGGGTTTCATGCCAACATCCTCCATTATTGATCTTGCGGCTTACTACAAACAGAGTAAGTTAACCAAACCAAATCAGGTGGTTAAGGTATTTTTAAAGTACATGGCAAATTGGAAATAGTCAAATAGTTACATTTTTATTAGCGGGATGATGTAGTAATTTAAAAACTAAATAGATGTTATAATAACCGATTTATTCATCACTGCATTTAATCAAAGAGATTACCTTCACAAAAGGTATGACAATCTCCTTTAAAATGTACTCCATCAACCAATGGGCATTCACAAACCCTACCACGAAAGTATCCTACACTACAAATTCATCCAATCAAAAAATCATAATATGGAATATGAATATGTAGCCTATCTATCTTGCATGCAGTTAAATTGACAATTTTGTTATGCCAACAACCGCCATGGTTATCTGAACACTCATATGTTTCAACATCTAAGTTAAAATAATTAAATTAACTAATCAATTCTTAATTACGTATAAATTGATGATTATTAGCTTACCATCACTCAAACAAGCAGCTGGCTTCAAAACCAGCACAAATGACCTTCAGAACAGCACCATTTTCCAACTTTCCTGTCATCACAACGTTTATAATTTATCTATTTTTTGTATATGGTTCCAAAATTTATAACTCCACATAAAAATCTATAATTTTAAATTTCATACGTTTAGGAAGTTTTATGCAATAAATATGCACTTAGAGACATGACTTATTAGCTATTTTCTAAAATTCCGGTTTGACCCATTAGAGAGAAAACATAACCCGAATCGACCCATTAATGGATCAAAGATAACACCTTTAAATTTAACAAATTCATGCATAATAACTAACCTTGGTATTGTTGGTTATTGATAACCAGCGTAGGCAATATAGTCACATGCACTAGCATTTTGGGAGTTCCATACCTTTAGAGTGAAAAAGCAATCTGGAATAACAAAATTAACAAACATGAATCACACAAACAAAAACCCAGGGCTGGCAAATAAAACATCGATAAGACAAAACATACATTAACAGCTAAAAACCATAAATTAACAATAAACATACAAAACTACCTAAATAACTAAAGGAATATGCTATTAACTGTGTAGTACAAAAACACATACAGGTAGGTGTAATTTCAATCGATTTTCCATGAGCAATAATGAAGAAACTTCAAGTTTCATTTTAACGACACTAAGAAAGGCATGTATATGATGTTACTAATCTCTATTTTAATCTTACTTTTGGCCAAACACTCACATTCTAGGCAATTTTACTATGTTAACATTTAAACTTGAGAAAACGTTATAACAACGCACACAAAGTCATAAATCAGGTTAAAATGTTACCAGGAATGTACACAATTAAAATCCTTTCGTCAACATCATATCACTACAAGTACTTATTTGACAATAAATCTTTCAAATGTTTGAGGACAAAAAAGTTCAAGCATATTTCAAAAGAAGCAAATTGAATACCTGCTTCAATGGTTAATTATTCAAAAATATTGGTGCTGCAGCAATGAAATTTGATGCATCGTTTGCAACTACTGACATTGCAAACACACATAAGTCTCTTTTTGGAGAAACAAATGAACCTAATAACCAATTCAAATTATGTGGCATGATTAGCTAACTTCCGACCAGCTTTGATAAACTCACAAGAATAATTTGTTCCACATTTTATAAAGAAATGAAACGAAACAAAAAAAAGTAACTAAAAATCAATTGGGCTTCATAGTAATTTCATCGAATAGTTAGTATGCGCACGAAACAGGTTAACTACCGAAGGTATTACATGAGAATTTGTAGAAATTTGAAACTCAATTATCGAGTAAGACATCAGACTTGGACATGAAGATGCCCAAATTACAGCTCTGAACCTTTTCAGATGAAACTCTACCATGACTGAAATCTGCTATGACAGTTTGAAAATTTATATATATATAGTTCAGCCTTTAGTAGACTCCAAAAATCGTTATTAGAATCGACCGATACTTACAATGGGAATGAAAAACAACGATTATTTGAAGATCTTCATCCCGTTTGGCTTCTGAAAATCACAAAAGGGGGAAGAATGTTAAACGTAATTCATTAAAACACACCAACAACATAAAATTAGTTGCAGCAACATCATCGACATCTTATTTATCTGAGGAACAATATATATTATCTGAAGAACATCTATATATCAGAGATATTTGTACCAGAATTTGAAAAAATAAGTAAATATAATACTAGATGCTCCTTCACCTACAACAGCAGGTATTTGGCATTACTCTTATGAAACAATTGATACCAGCTCACCCCTGAATCACATAAAATCAAATGTAAAATATGATTTTACAAGGAAGAACGTAGATGAGAGAATAAGAAGAGCGAAGATGAAAACCTAATTTATGCTATGATCGATAGGTAAGTTTAGGGAAGTTGACAATTGAAAAAACAGAGATTCATAGCAATACGAGTGTGAAAGGTATCAATTGATGATTAACGAATTTGATATGGCGAATTTGATGCCTTCATGGCCTCACAATGCACAACGAATGCTTAAATTTGAAACGTATGAAAGGTATCAATTGAAACGTACGCTTGAATTTGCTTGAATTTAAGGAAGAATACGTTACTCATTGAATCACAGCTTCATATGCATAACGAATTTGACTGAGCTTACGTGGACATTGAAAGCATACGTGGACTTATATGTGGCATTAGATGTGGCTTTTTAACTGCCACATGGCTTTATAAATTCAAAAAAAGTTTCGTTTATTAGATATATAATAATAATAATAATAATAATAATAATAATAATAATAATAATAATAATAATAATAATAATAATAAAGATGTTTGGATGAGTTTATTTAAACTTCTTGTAAAATTACTAAATATGATCGAGGTGAGCTATGAAGGACAATCTATGGAGAAGAAATAGGGTTAAATGTGAGGGTAAAAGGGTAAAAAGGTTTAATAAGCTTAGTAATTCCTTACAAATGGGCTTATTTAAAACACTTTTAATAACCCTATAAGCATAAGCTTATAAGTTAAAACCAAACACTTAAAAAAAGTTATTTAGGTTAGTAGCATGAACCCGCACTGTAACGACCGTAATTTTTATATTCGTGTTTGTATTATTTAATCGGGACTTTTGCGAATTTAGTTAATTATATTAGAATGCGGTTACCGTTATGTTATGTTGAGTGTTTGAATGTTTAAAACTTGTGTTAATGGAAAATGGTTCAAGATTGGGTGAAACAACAAGTTGGAAAAATGTGTTTTGTTTCAGAGACTTTTAGAGATCTCTAATCTGAAGATTAGCATCGCAAGTATTAATGGCCAAAAGTGTGTTTTCAAACAGTAAATTTTAGAGATCTCTAATCCTGATCTTAGCATCGCGAGTTTGGGCACCCGCGACTTTTAGCAACGCGAATTTTAAGATTAGCAATGCTAATTCGCGCAGGAAGTATAAAAAGAGGGTTTTAGCTATGGTTTTCTCATTTCAAAACCCACTTGAGCTTGGAGCCGTTTTCTAGAGAGAGAAAGGGTGATTTTGGTGTTCTTGAGCTCAAATCTTCATCATCTTTGAAGATTTAAACATCTAAGGTAAGAATCCTTGTTAGTTTATGCATTTCCTTGTAATATTGAGCTTGATTTGGGGGGAAATGGTGGTTTAGACAACCTACCAAGTTATCTTTGGGGAAGATGACTAAGATGAGTGTAAAACACTCATAGCTAACTTGTGAACCTTGTGTTCTTGTAAGATTTCGGGATTTTTGATGTAACCTTGAACTAGGGTTTGAGATTCCACCAAGTTAGATGAACTTGGTGGTTAGAAATGTTATCTTAGGTTGTTTATGGTTAGTTATGGATAATAACTAGATTATATGTGTAAATGGTGATTAGGTCTTAAAGGATTAAGGATTGGTGATACTCCTTGATTCATGGAGTAAGGATTTGTGTTTACTAACACAAGTTTGGAAAGCATTGCTAAGGTGAGTACATGTGATCTTTTCTGAGTACATAGTAAACAATTTTTTTATGATTAAAATGATTAAAAGAGTTTTTACTTGATGTATGAATTGATAAAGAAATTGATTGAAATGCTTAGATGTTATGAGATGAAATGTGATCTTGATATGATGAAATGATGATTGAAATGGAGCAGTGGCTCATGTTTGTTGACCAATTATGTGATAGTCAAATTTCCGGAAACGATAACCCATTCGTGGGGGAGTTGAGATTACTACTTGGGGCGGTACCTCCCTGCGCAAGGGTAGTATATCTATGTGAACGATAACCCGACATTATGGGGACTATGATAACCCGATAAAAAGGGGGATTACGATAACCCGCGAGACGGGGGAGTGATGATCTCGGTAAGTTTGGGAGAACCCCAATTACCATGAGATCTTTTGATGATAACCCACATCGGGGGAGTTTGCTTCGGGATGACCCGTTGCGTATGTGTGAGCTTAGGATAAGCTCGGGACTATGTTTGACTTATGTGCAATGTGATATTTACTTATATATTATTTAATTGCAAATGTTTATAAACGGGGCCAAAACCCATGTTTCTCACGAGACATTATTTTCTCACGTACTATGTTTTCTTTTATGTCTATGTACTCAGGTTTGGGAGTTAAGGATTAGGCGGCCCGTAGTTATAACATTGGATGATTAAGCTCGGTGTACAATTTTAATTCCCTTAGACTATAGTCTTGATATGTTTGTAACACCGGTTTTTGGCATATTGTTAATCATTCCGAATGTTTTATTTAAATCATATTTTGATACTATGGATTTTGTATTAAATATGGAATATTTAAAAGTTTAAATTGTTTTGAAAAATTTAGGTGTTGCACGCACAATATGGCGACGAGTACCTTGTGACTTTTTTTTGCGATGTCAAGATGATGGTCAGACGGTGTGCATAGTGGTGTTAACGAATGGTGGGTGATGGTTATAATTTCAACGTTATAAGGTTTACAAGATTAATAAACGTATTATAATCAAGCAACGAACATGTGAGGTAGTAGTTTAGTTGGTTAGAGCAATGTGTTAATATTTGAGTAAAGTTTTCTAATTTGTTCTTAGTACTTGCCAATTTATGTAGAACAAATTGGTAATGCAAACTATAAAATTCAAGAAATTGACTTCTGAATGTATTTGTAGCCAACGTAAAAAAGTACCATTAGTACATAACAAATTGGCTATTTTAAAAATTTTGATTATAAATTGAAATACTATCGTCACAAAACATATAGTTATAGTTTTTAATTTTTAACTTTATTTTGACTTAAAAACTCAAGAAATTGACTTTAATTAAAAAGTAAATAGTCCAAAGTCAATATACATTATTACATATGTACATAACCCTTTAATATTTAAATTAACGTAAACAAACTGACTTTAATATTTTAATAATTAAAACCTAAACATAATAGATGTTTAAATAGTGTAGCAGCCCATAAAACTATAATATACATTGTAGTAATTTGAGTTAATAATTTAGGAATGGTTTAAAATAAACAAAGAACCTGAACAAGTTTGTAATAGAGACAGAGCTAGCATATAGATAAATCAGTACATCGTTAATCTATAAATAAATATACACAATTTGTGTTGTTAATAAAACAGAGACAGTGATTCTTTGGAATAACACTCTACATTGGATTTTTTTTATTACTTTTGCTGAACTGATAATTAACAGCATATGTTATCAAAAATATAAACATATTCTGTTGTTTCATAAACAAAATATGCTGCTGTAATTGAGAAGATAATTAAAATAACAAATGGTTAGGCTGTTGCAATATAAAAATAGACTTTAGTAAAGATCACAACAATTTTTTAACAATTAGAAAAAAAAAATTGCAGAAACACTAACACGCATATACGTAGAATTGAAACAATAACCTGATGTTATATGCCACAAAAACAATAAAATTGAGAAAAAAATGGAAACACTCAAAACAGATTATAAAGGTTCCTGCATAAAAATATTAACATTAGAAACATTTGTTAGATACATAGTAATGGAGATTTTAGTTTCTATAAAAATAAGTACATACGGAACTTATGAAAAACATCAAAAGATGATACCTGCAAGAAGTTTGAATGTTTGAATGATAGTATGTTTGTTAAAGAAAATGAAACCTTGATAACCATCTATATATATACACGGATTTTAAATTTTTTATTTTTAAAAATAAACATAATTCCGTAATTTAAGCATATTTTTTTAATTAAAATAAAAAAGTCATCTATATTTGGTATAAATTAAATTTCTTAAACGTTTCTTTTTAAAAATAAATTACATTGCCTAATATTAGTTGGTCCGATATTAATTATACAAAACATAATAGCATTTATTTTCGGAATGACATTAACTCTTATTTAAGTTATGACTTTTAAAATTCCGTTAGCAAATGACAGCTAGTAGTGGTATGTTACGAAACATAGTCACCAAGTTGCATCTAGACTAGTGGTAAGCTTCCTGCCTGGGGTACCTGCCCACCCGGGTTCGAATCTTGGCAGCAGCAATTTTAAAATTTTAATTTTAACGTGGGTTTGGACATTGCTAAAAACGGAAGTGTTGAAATTCAGACCTTCCTCTTTTAGAAATGTGCAATCTGCATTTTAAAGTAGTATAGATATAGACTAGTATAGATAACGAGGGATTAAGGTCCGTGTTTTGCGGCGGGTTAAAAAGATACACATTATATACTTCCTCCGATTCAAAATAAGTGACACACTTTGAATTTCATGATTTTTGAGATAAAAGATTATAATAATGATTACATCATATTAATTGGATGGTTAGTGGAGAATTAGTCCCACACCTTTTGAATAAAATAGAATTAATAATGTTTAAAAGTAAAAAGTAAGGTAAAAGAGTCATTTCACTTTATTAAATTAGATAGTTAGTGGGTGTGTGTTAAATTATTTTTTGCCAAATAAGGTAATTTTTCAAAGTGTGTCATTTATTTTGAATCACCCAAAAAGAAAAGTGTGTCACTTATTTTGAATCGGAAGAAGTATAAACTAATATTATTAATTGGTTGCTGAAACTTACTAATGAAAACATCAATATCATTTGGTCTTAAAAAAAACATTACTATTCATCAACTATTCATCCCTTATAATTGTTATTATATATGTAATGTAATTTAGCTTTATACTAAAGTGACATAATTTAATTGAAAGAGATATTGGTCATGTAGTAGACTAAAAAAAAGACCCTTTTAATTAGGTATATATATTGATCATCTAGTAGACTATAAAATATAAGTTTCTTTTTTCTTTCTATTTTCTTCACTTTGTAACAAAATAAAAACATACTTATAATTCGTTGCAGGATTATTACCCATTAATGATAATTCTAGAATTTAGTTCTTTATGTGTCATTAGGTAGATCTAGAAAAGATTAAGAATTTGATTAGAGAGAAGATGATTAACTTGATATATGTGTTTTCTTATTAATCATGATCAATTATATTTTTATAAATAAGATTTTAAGAGTTTGATTGCAAAGTGTGCGTGCGACGAGCTAAGTAGTAGAAGAGAGGGATATTTGAAGGTGATCGCTGAAAGAAGCAATAAATCGGCTGCAAAATAATCGAAGAAGGCGGTTGTTTAGTGCTTGATTTTTTTAATAACATAACACATACCTTCTAAACGAGGAACGTTTTCCAATACCTTATGCTGTAGGTTTTAGTGAGAAAAAAAAACCTAGGTAGCCTAATGCTTTAGTGATGAACCCGATTAATTTCGAGTATTGTGTATTCCACTTTAAATGATAAGAGAAATGATATTTCATCTTATCTTTTAGTCTATCCATAATCTTTCCCATTTGATTATGAAAAATGTTAAAATTAAGAGATAATATGAAGAAAAAGAATTAATGGATGACACATATCAAGTTTAGAGATATGTAAGACATTAAGACTAAGTAGAACTAATTACACTTGTAAATAGTTACAATACAGCCCCTATAGTCTATATAGGTTACAATACTGTGATCTAATATCTATGTTTAACAGTTTGGTATCACCGAGCTATTTTGCAATATGGGTCCACTATTCTGTTTATCTGTCTTTGGTATTGGCTCTACATAACATCGAGCTTCAGGATTATGAGTGTGCAAAACTTTGGACAAAACCTTGATACCAATAAACTGTAGTGGAACCATATCGTCATGTACGGGTACAAGTAGGGGTGTCAATGTGTCAAAAGCTTCGGCCCGACCTGACCAACCCGACCAACCAGATTTCTTATAGGGTCGTGTTGCAAGTTAGTTTTTTTTTTTACTACAAACCCCGATCGGCCCGACTCGATAAGAGCTAAACCCGACCGACAACTTAATTTGACAGCCATAGGTACCACTATGGTACCGGATACCGGTTACAACAACAAATTGGCTTTTAATACGGTATATTGGTACTAGTATGGAACGGGTCGAAACCTTTTTTTTCACTTGAGTCAAAAGGACGTCGTTAAGTATAGCTCAAGTTTAATTTGGAACCGACCCGACCCTGTATTTTGTGCACATATTTTCAAATCCTGGGTACGTGTAAAGAAAAGGACGGTACATGTTTCCATGAAATTTCGGAGAATATTCCAATAACTGTGTAGACATAAAGAAAAAGACAAAAGGAATTGGAATAACTACCAATGTTGACCAGATCCCTATCAATAATTTGTGTGTGGATATATTTATCTTGTATGTGTATGTGGGTGTGTGCCAAATTCGGTAAACATGGAAGATGTTGATCAAGCATCATCCATGGATATACCTGTTAAATTGTTTCAGCTTTCAATTTTAACTATAAACAACTTTCTACTCTTGCGTGGGTTTTCTGCTTCAATACACCTCTGTTTTTTGCTTCTTGTATTCATCAGTTTGCTCTGCAAAAAGTCCAGTATCAATGGCCAAAAAGGTCCTAAACAGACCCTGTTTTACAAACAAACCTTATTTTCTTGTCTGCTTCTTGTGCTTCTTGACCTTATTATGTGTTTCTTGAACCTTTTTTATTGGTATAGAAATGGTTGGACTAATGAAAACATTATCGCCTTTTCAGATACCGGTTTACGAACCTTTGTTTGGTTATTCGTTTCTGTTTACTTAACAGATTCTAAGTATCCCTTTGTATTAAGGCTTTGGTGGGTATCTTTCTTCTTAATCTCTTGTTTTTGTGTTGTTCTAGACTACTTTTTCTATAAACAGAACCAATATCTAGCAGCTCAATTCTTGATCTTTGATGCTTCATCTACTTTCATTGGCCTATTCCTATGTTACGTGGCGGTTTCGGGTAAGAACGAAGGTGGGCCCACAAGCCATGTTTACCAAGAATCGCTGCTAGACGGCAGTTATAGTGTCGTTAGGGACGAAAATATAACCCCTTTAGCAACCACCAATATTTTTAATCTTGTTACTTTCTCTTGGATCAATCCTTTGATTTCTCTTGGATATAGAAAACCGTTGAATCTTGAAGATGTACCACAACTTGATAGTGTAGATACTGCTAAAAGAGCCTTTTCGGTTTTAGGGAATAAACTCGAGTTGGATAAGAATAAACAACGCGAAATAAACGCTTTTAGTCTCGTGAAGGCTGTAATTTCGACAATAGGGAAAGACATAATAATCACAGCACTTCTTGCTCTTGTGTACACTTTAGCTTCATATGTCGGCCCTTTTCTCATAGATACATTTGTTAAATACCTAAATGGGCCACAAGATTTAAGAAAGGGATTTCTTCTAGTTTCGGCATTCTTTGTTGCTAAAATCGTCGAGTGTTTGTCACAAAGGCACTGCAGTTTTAAGTTGCAACAAGTTGGAATTAGATCTAGAGCTGCTCTTGTTGCAATTATCTACCACAAAGGTTTGACCCTTTCGTCTCAGTCAAAACAAGGACACTCTAATGGTGAGATTATAAATTTCATGGCTGTTGATGCTGAAAGAATTGGTGATTTTAGTTCATACATGCACAGACCTTGGCTTGTTATTATGCAAGTTGGTCTAGCACTAGCGATATTGTACAAAACTCTCGGGATTTCGTCGCTAGCTACTTTCGTTGCTACCATAATCGTCATGCTGTCTAATATACCCTTAGGTAGTTTTCAAGAGAAATTTCAAGAGAAATTGATGAAATCTAAAGATAAAAGGATGAAAACAACTTCTGAAATCTTAAAGAATATGAGGATTCTCAAACTTTATGGTTGGGAGATGAAGTTTTTGTCTAGAATTTATGATATAAGGAACGATGAGGCACATTGGTTGTATGAGTATTTATTTACATATGCAATGAGCAATATTGCATTTTGGGTGGCCCCCACAGTTGTGGCTGTAGCCACTTTTGGTACTTGTATGTTTATTGGTGTTCCACTTGATTCAGGGAAGGTTTTATCTGCACTTGCAACGTTTAAACTTCTCCAAGAATCCGTTTATAATCTTCCGGAAACAATATCTATGATGGCACAGACTAAAGTTTCATTTGATCGAATTGCATCGTTTCTTCATCTTGATGAATTAGATCCAAATCTTGTAGAAATGGTCCCTAAAAATAGTTCTGACTTTGCGATTGAGATCATTGATGGGAATTTCTCATGGGATTTGACATCTTTCAATCCGACATTAATTGATGTAAATTTAAGATTTGTTCATAGAATGAGGGTTGCTGTTTGTGGCGCTGTTGGTTCAGGGAAGTCAAGCTTAGTGTCTTGTATTTTAGGAGAAATGCCTAAATTGTCAGGAAAAGTCAAACTTTGTGGTACAAAGGCTTATGTTGGTCAAACACCATGGATACAGAGTGGAAAGATAGAAGAGAACATTTTGTTTGGTAAGGAGATGGATAGAGAAAGGTATGAGAAGGTTCTAGAAGCATGTGATTTGAAGAAAGATCTAGAAGTTTTATCATTTGGCGATCAGACGGTTATAGGCGAGAGAGGAATCAATTTGAGCGGCGGGCAGAAACAGAGGATACAAATAGCCCGTGCTCTGTATCAAGATGCTGATATTTATCTATTTGATGACCCGTTTAGTGCCGTTGATGCTATTACACGAAGCCATCTTTTTAAAGTGAGTTAATGCCTTTTGGATTCTAATTATCACCATTTTTGTTTTTGTTTTTTGAAATTTTAAAAAAGTTATGAACAGGAATGCATAATGAAATTTCTGGAATCGAAAACAGTAATTTATGTCACACATCAAGTGGAGTTTTTACCTTCTGCAGATCTCATCCTAGTACTAAAGGAAGGAAGAATCACACAATCTGGAAATTACGAAAATATCCTCAACTCTGGAACCGATTTTATACAACTTGTTGGTGCACACAAACAAGCGTTACTAGAAATAGATTCTATCGGGCAGAACTTAGATTTTGGTCACAAAACTTTAAAAAAAGTTATAAAAGAAGAGATTATAAATGACCAAAACAGTAAGAAAAGGCAGCTCGTGGAAGAAGAAGAACGAGAAAAAGGTAAAATCGGTTCATCAGTTTACTGGAAATACCTCACAATTGCTTATGGGGGTGCACTCGTGCCAATTTTGTTACTATCCCAAATTCTGTTTGAAACATTTCAAATCTCGGGTAATTACTGGTTAGCTTGGGCATCTCCTAAATCAGAACGTGTGATCGGTTCTAAACTCATTATCGTTTATGCGGTTTTTGGAATTGGGGGATCTTTTTGTATTCTAGCAAGATCGTTTCTTCTTATGAAAGTTGGATATGAGACAGCTAATCGGTTATTCTACAAAATGCATTTTTGTATTTTCCGTGCCCCGATGTCATTCTTTGATGCCAACCCATCTGGACGAATCCTAAACAGAGTTAGTAATTACATGTTTTTTTCGTGCATTTTGCTTGATCATGTTAAGAAATGGAATAATAGTAATGGATCGATAATCGGGCTTTTTGCAGGTATCTACAGACCAAAGTGTAGTGGACGAACAAATAGCGTATGTTGCTGGCCCGTTTGCTTATGTGGCCATACAACTTTTGGGGATTATTATAGTTATGTCACTTGGCGCTTGGCCCGTGTTCCTTGTTTTTTTCCCTGTAATTGGAATTTGCATATGGTTACAGGTAACGATCATCATACTGACGTAAATCGGGCCTATAAATAATCTTTTATTGCTCTTATGTTTCATAAATATTTGTATTTGTAGCAATATTACTTACCTTCTGCACGAGAACTGGCACGACTTGTTGGAGTATGCAAAGCCCCTGTCATACAACATTTTTCTGAAACAATATATGGATCAACAACAATTAGAAGCTTTGATCATGAAAATAGATTTAAAGAAATTTGTTTGATGTTAATCGACAATTATTCTAGACCAAAGTTTCATGTGGCTGGTGCGTTAGTTTGGCTAGGCTTACGTTTAGATATGTTATCGTCTTTAATTTTTGCTTTCCTTCTCGTCTTCCTAGTGTCCATTCCTCAAGGAATCATTGATCCAAGTAAGTAATTTTATCACTCACAACCAGTATTTTTGTTTATATATATTTTTTAATTTTAATAATTAGTATAAATTATCCTTTAATCCATTGAAGGTACCGTGGGCTTAGCAGTTACATATGGGCTAAATTTGAACATGTTACAAGGTTGGGTAATACAAAAACTTTGCAGTTTGCAAATAAAATTTATATCAGTGGAAAGAATATTTCAATATAGTTCAATCCCTAGTGAACCTCCTCTTGTTATAGACTCAAATAGACCTCATCAATTCTGGCCTTCACAAGGGAAAATCGATATCCACAATCTTCAGGTAATTACCATTTTCTTTAACAATATTTCGTGCAAGTGAAACTCGACTATATAAAATTTTAAAAACGTGTGAATAGGTTCGATATGGGCCCCACATGCCACTTGTGTTGAGAGGACTTACATGCAATTTTCATGGAGGTACAAAGACGGGAATTGTGGGGAGAACGGGAAGTGGTAAATCTACTCTTATTCAAACACTCTTTCGTGTTGTCGAACCTACTAGTGGAGATATTTTGATAGATGGAATCAAAATATCATCGATCGGGCTCCATGATTTAAGATCTAGATTAAGCATAATTCCTCAAGATCCTACCATGTTTAATGGAACCGTACGAAGCAACATGGACCCACTTGAAGAGTATACGGATGATCAAATATGGGAGGTACAACGGATCAATATAATTTGCTTATGCTAGCATGTAGTATCATATCATACGTATGTTATTACTTAGAGAGTTGATATTATTTCCTACTAAATCTTCCTACTAATTTGATATAAGTGTTCAAATCAAATGATAATATTAAGAAAGAGAAATACTGGATTTCACATGTCAATTATTTTACGGGTAGAAGGATGAAGTAGGCAATACAATTTTTCTATTACTTATTACTTCTTAGTTACATTTTTTACAGGCTCTTGATAAATGCCAGATCGGAGATGAGGTTAGAAAGAAGGCAGACAAGCTTGATTCAACAGGTTCTTGATTCTTGATCATTCCACCAATATAACCGAAGTTTATATTTGCATTTTTGCATAAAAGTACAAACTTTTCACAACCAATGTTTGTAAAATTGGTATAGTTACCGAAAATGGGGAGAATTGGAGTATGGGTCAACGGCAACTGGTCTGTTTGGGACGTGTACTACTGAAGAAAAACAAGATTCTGGTTCTTGACGAGGCCACTGCATCAGTTGATACTGCAACTGATAACATGATTCAGAAAACACTTAGAAAACACTTCTCTGACTGTACTGTCATTACAATAGCACACCGAATCACCTCTGTGGTCAATAGCGACATGGTTTTAGTTCTAAACAATGGTTTGTCAGAACTGAAATCTTGTCATTGTCACCCCTTATTGTACCATCTTTTATGTGCATAAAAAACTTTTCTATGATATGCAGGTCTTATTGAAGAATATGATTCTCCTACAACTTTGTTAGAAGACAAATCCTCTTCTTTCTCCCAGCTGGTTGCGGAGTACAACATGAGGTCAAATTCTAGTCATATGGAGTAACTAACAAGGTGTAAAACAGAGTTACAAATACAATTCATTCAGTTATTTGATAATTAATGTGTAAAATAGAAAATTGTATTTCAAACTTACCAAAAAAGCAATAATGCTTCGTTTGTTATGTGATCATTTTGATGCTTGTTTGGGGTGTATTGAGGAGAAACTTCTCTGGATTAATTATTTTCTCTAGATATATGCAAAACTCGATATAAAACTGTAAAAACAATAAAACCAAGCCCAAAATATACCGAACAAAAATCATATAGTTCGTTTCAATAATGAGAAAAAACCAAAAACCGTTAGCCTAGTGACCAGTATGCGTGTTAGAGTGCCCATTTAGGTAACCCAAAACAAGCCCAAATTTTCAAATGTGATCTTACCGAAAACCGATAATTACACGGGCCCCCGGACCATTTTGGTAGCCCTGGCGCTGGCGCACAGCAACTTCTCTGTTTTCCTTGAACTGCTTTTATCTAGGGAAAATTGGTTATACATCCTTGTAAATATTATAAATTATTTTTATATCCTTTCAAAATTTATAAATTGTCTTTATATCCTTCTAAACTTTTTAATTATCTTCATATCCTTTTAAACCTTTAAAATTTTCTTTTATGTCCAAAATTTATTTTATAATTTATTAAATCATTATAATATCAATATTCATTACTATTAAATGTGTTTATTTAAAGAAGTACTATATTACCCTTATTCTATCTAAACTTAAACCTAAACTTAACCCTAAACCTTAACCTAAATTAACGAAAGATAAGTGTATGAAATCGAGTGGCTGAAGACTAGCGGTGAATCATGAAAATTGTCATTCTCGACTTCCATATGATTGCATTAATTTAAGTAATTGCATTAATACGACTAGCGGTGATTCACGTGTACTACTTCTACTTCCAAGTAATTGCATTTTTTTTTCTTTTTTTTTGAACGGAAAATTTTATTAAAATAGCAAGACGCTAGAACATTACAAACAAGAAAAGGAAATAAAGAAAACAAGAATTACACTCAAAGCATAAGACAAACGCACCAATATGACCACCTATTATTCAAGAAATTGGTTTTTGCCCTGTTTTTTATCCAAAAGTAAGAAGTACTTTGTATTTCACTGAACAATAATGCCTCTCTGTCGCTTTGTGTTGATCCAAAGATTTTAGCGTTTCAGAATTTCCAGATGCTCCATAAAAGACATTGAACAGATGCCGTGAATGCCTTTAAATTTTTCCCCGATAATCCGATGTCATGGCCCCATTTTCACATGTTTATGATACTGTTGATCGGTTGTGGGTTAAGGCCCCACCATCGTCCAATTTCTGCAATTAATTGACGTGAGATTAGAAAATGAACAAATAAATGTTCTTCCGACTCTGTTTCTGAACCGCACAATTCACAATCCGTGGAAACAACTGGGATGTTGCGATGCTGGAGGTTTACCTTGGTGGGGAGCCTTTCATTGTAAGCTTGCCAAGCCATTATCCCCACCTTGGTAGGAATCCAATTAACCCATGGGAAGTCGCCTTTATCCGTACTCTTTAACAAAGATGCATCTATTGTCGTCCTCGTTGACTTAACTGTGAATAGCCCGGTTGGGCTTAGAGCCCATTTGTAACACTGGCCGCCGTTGGCAAAAGCCGGTTGATTAATAAACCACGATTTTAGAGGTATATTCAACTTGTCTAATGACTTATGGATTTTAAGCACATTGTTCCAAACACCGGATGTTTTGCCGGAAGGATTATTAAGATCAATCCCTCCGTGTGGGCCATGAATTTCTTGAATTACTATTTTCCACAAAGAGTTGTTCTCCGTTTTGAATCTCCACCACCATTTGGTTAAGAGAGCTAGGTTTAATGATTTTAAACTCTGTATTCCCAATCCACCTTTCTCCTTCTCATTTAAAATTACATCCCAAGCTACCCAAGGAATTTTTTTGTGTCCCTCTTTTGATCCCCAGATAAAATTTAAACGAAGGCTTTCCAATTTTTTTATGATTTTTTCGGGTACTTTGAAAATGGAGAAGTAGAGACCAAGATTACCTAAGACCGATTTGATGGTTGTTAGTCTTCCACCGGTCGATAGGGACGAAGCCTTCCATTTCGAGAGCTTAGAGGTGAATTTGTTGATAATCGGCTCCCAATATATATTCTGTTCTATTCATCAAGCATCCAGTAGGGAGACCAAGATATAAGAATGGTAAAGTCCCCGATTTGCAATGAAATTTATTTGCAATGGTCTTTACCGAGTCTATGTCAACCGATACACCCATGAGGCAACTTTTGGTGATGTTAATTTTGAGTCCCGATGCTAGAAAAAAGCACCTCAAAATCCGAATGAGATTTGCCATGTTACTTTCAGACCATTCCCCAATAAAGATAGTGTCATCGGCAAATTGCATATGTGAGATTGTAACATTGTATTTTGGAAATTTAATTCCTGAAAAAATCCCACTAGATACGGCTGATTTCATTGCTACGTTTAAGGCTTCCGCGGCAATTATAAATAGGAATGGAGCCAAAGGATCACCTTGTCTCACACCCCTTTCCATTGAGAATTCTTCTGATGGTGATCCATTGACTAAGACTGACATACGAGCCGAAACGAGACAACCCGACATCCACTTCCGCCATTTGGATCCAAAATTCATTTGTTGTAAGATGTTATCAATAAATTCCCAGCTAATTGTATCAAAAGCCTTTTCAAAATCCATTTTGAAAATCATTGCCTGGCGTTTACATTTTTTGTACCATGCGATAATTTCATTAATGATTAATGGCCCATCAAAAATACATCTCCCGTTGATGAAGGTTGTTTGTTCGTGACCGATTACAGAGCCAATGACCAGTTTTAGATGATTTGCTAGAACCTTAGCAATGATCTTATAAAGACAATTAAGTAGACTGATCGGCATGTGTTACTGAAATCCGATTGGGGAGTTGACCTTTGGCAGCAGCACGAGGAATGATGAATTGCACCCGGTATCAAATCTCCCCTGATCTGCAAAAAAATTAACAGCTGCAATTAGTTCAGTTTGGACCGTATTCCAATTTTTTTTTTAAAAAGCGAAAGTGAAGCCATCTGGGCCCGGGGCCTTGTCTGATCCTAAGCCCCATACTGCTGATTTGATTTCGGACACTGATATTGGGCCTTCTAAGCTGCAGGCCTGCTCCGGGCTAAGCTTCTGAAAAAGGTTGTTACGGAATTTGGGTCTGGACGAGGCGGGTTGCAGAAATTTGGCCCGATAGAATTCTTTGGCTTGGGCTTTGATTTCCGATGGGTTTGAAGTCCACACCACGTTTACCGATATGCCACGAATGAAGTTGTTTCTTCGATTTTGGTTTAAAAGACCATGGAAATATTTCGTGTTTTCATCGCATAATTAATGATGCCCATTTCATTCGAGACTTTTGCCTGATGTCAAGAATGTCTTTTTTTGATAGTTCTTTTATTTTGAGGACAACATTTTTACGGGCCTCGATGTCGTTATCTGTGATAGTGAAGTTCTCTATTTTAAGTTCAACATCTTCCACAATTTTTAGTAGAGTTGTCATCTCATTCTGATTAGACCTTTTGACTTGATTCCTCCACCTTTTGATCTCATCTTTTACAAATTTTAACTTGAGCATGAATTGTTTCATACCATTGCCTGGCATGACCGATGCACCCCAGGCCTGGTCTAATCAGAGTTGAAGAATTTTAACTATTGCGTCCAAACCCGGATCTAATAACCAAGAGTTGAAGAATTTAAAATATAATGGGCCAAAGTCCAAGACTGCCGAATTGAACAAAATTGGACTATGATCCGAATGAAGCTTCGGAAGAATAACAGTAGATGGGTTAGGCCACTTCTCTAATAATTTGGGATTGACAAAGAAGCGGTCTAGTTTGCTAAGTTTGCGACAATCTGTGCTCAACCTTGAAAACTTCCTACCTCCACTTTTAACTTCGTCTAGACCTGATTCGTGGATGAAGTCGTTGAATTTTGATGCACCATAGAAAGAGAAGTTTGTACCTTTTCTATCTTCACTGTTTCTTACCTCATTGAAATCCCCGAACACAACCCACATTACATCATGATGTTGGCGCAAGATGTTAAGCAAGTTGGACCAAAGGGTGTTTTTTCTGGTTTGATTTTGTGGCCCATGTACGTTAATAAAACCGCATCGAACATTACCATTTTGCCCAGATACCCATGACTGCAAGAAAGTTTCTGTTATGAATTGATTCAGTTTTGGTGAATAAGAGTGGATCCCATATTGATATTATACCTCCCGATCTACCAAACACTTCAACCGCTTCATAATCGAAATTGCGATTCCCCCATAATGCTCTCAATAAGAATTGATCAGGGACTGATACATATGTTTCTTGAATACCTAAAAATTGAATTTTATTTGACCTACAAAGATTGCAGATCCATTCCTGCTTCGAGATTGAAGCAAGACCCCGGGAATTGATAGACATGATATTCATCTATCAACGCTAACATCCCCATTAATGGAAATTAGCTGACCGATTTCAGAGTCGTACCCATCCATTCCAAACCCGAAAATTTCCCCAATTTCCTTAGTGTTGTGGACCTTTTCCCTTTTAGAACAACCTGCCTCACTGCTTTGAGAAGATATTGGTTGCTTGTTGAGATCGATTGGTGCTCTTGATTCTGCTCCATCTTCGTTGCGAGAGGAGTTGCTGGAACCGTTTCCTGTTTTGGGTAACTTTTTACGCCGGACCCCTTGGGAGAGAATAGCTATGGGCCTGAATGGGAATGGAAGTGATTTGGAACATCTATTTTGTCGGAGTTGGGCCGTCGAAAAGTTGATTTGGTAAGGCCCAAAAGGAGTTGGATTTACTATGGGCTTGTCGAGCTCAGGCTCAAGCTCGATAATTGGAGTGCCATTATTATAGTCCGTTTCTGGTGATTCTGGGACCCGTGAGGCCACAGGCCCAATAACTGAATTGGTGGGGGTTTCTTGCATAGGGATGGTGTCGGTAGGGGTGCTATCAGCCGCCGAATTTGTTTCCACTTGTCTGTTGTCTTGGTTGAATACATTCTCGGTATTCAATGTTTCTTTTTGATTCTCGCGCTGATGATTTGCTTCCCCAATGTAGTCTGACTGTTGATCTTCCCCAACCGTGTCGAAACTGCCGGAAAATTCTGAGCCCTCTTCGTGTGAAAATTCTGAGTCTACCCCATGGAGAAAAGGATCATCCTCCATGTTATTGAAAGAGTTATGCACAGATTCCACCACATTTTGGTGAAATGGATTAAATCTCATGGATTCCATACGGTCCTCCGATATACTTATTTTATGAAGTACCTCATCAATGTAGATTGATCGGGTGGTGTTTATACAATCTTTATTCTCCGACAAGACGACCACTTTTCCCATTGACATATTAGAGTTGTCTTTTGAACATTCCTCTTGGATCATAATCGAACCCCATTCTTTTGCGATTTCTGAGAAGGTGTCAGGTGTCCAGGCGTGTGGCGGAACACCGTAAATGTATAGTGACGCAAACCTCTTTGTTACTTTGAAATCTGGACACCAAGTTACTAGGGTGCTAAACCAATTGGACCATGTTTCTTTGGCCCTGACGAGGAATGCAACAACTTCGTTTTTGTCGTTGAACTCGATAAGGGTAGAGAGGCCACCTATGTATCGGATTTTAATTATATTGAGTCCTTCTGCTTCTATGAGGTTGTTTAGACCCAGCAAATGTTCGTAGGATTTTGCGGTACCAATCAGATTTGTACGCATCCATTTCACTGATTGAGTTGTCATGGACAACTTTAATGGAGGAGGAGGAAGTTCCTCCTGATTATGCTTAACCAGCACCGACTTATTCTTGTTTTGGCCACCAAGAGCCTCTGCATAGGATCTATGTGACGTACTCGTGGTTGGATCTCTGTCTTCCTATATGATGAGTGGTAAGGAGTTGTGTGAGATAGTTTCTTATCTCGTTCATACCTGGCCAGATTAACGAACAGCCTTTCTTTACCAATGGCCACGCTCTTCAGCATGAACTCGAACCTTTTTGGATCGTGAACTCCCAGGAATCTTGCAAATCCAAATCTTTTGTTTTGCCGATTCACCTTCTTAGCGATATAAACATCTACTAATCTGCCTTGTAGCGATAATAGCTTCCATAGATCTGCTTCCATAATCTCTGGATTGAAGTTTGAGATATAGTAAGTTGTGGCTTTTGAACTGAAAATATCCTTCTTGTTGTGGGTCTTGGAACGATCTTCATGCTGATGGTTGTTTTGTTTGATGTTGATGTTGCAGTTGTCGGAGGTTTGTTTTTTCCGGCGACTGACTTCCGTCCATTCGTCTCCCCGTTCTCTCTCGCGCTCTCTCTCCATTTTTTTCCAAGTGATTGCATTAATCTAATTCTTTATTTATTACATATGATTGTTTTTTCATGAATCTGATTCTTTATTTATTACATAGATTAATGCAATCACATGGAAGTCAAAAATGCCAATTTTCATGAATTACCGCTAGTCGTCAGCCACTCGATTTCATACAGTTATCTTTCGTTTAATTTAGGTTAAGGTTTAGGGTTAAGTTTAGGTTTAAGTTTAGCTAGAATAAGGATAATATAGTAATTCTTTAAATAAACACATTTAATAGTAATGAATATTGATATTATAATGATTTAATAAATTATAAAATAGGTTTTGGACATAAAAGAAAGTTTTAAAGGTTTAGAAGGATATAAAGATAGAGAAATGTTCAAGGTAGTCCAAGAATTTTGGCTAGTCCCAAGGTACAATTAATAGCCATTGGATCAAGAAAAAGTCAAATGTCAAGATCAACATTCAAACCATACAAGCACATGTAGCACATGTGCTTCAATACATCAATACCCCACCCACCTCCGGCGGCCGGCGGCGGACGGTGACGGACGACGGCGATGGGCGGCGGTCGGCGGCGGCCGGTGTCGGCGGACGGCGGCCGGAGGTGGCTGCCGGTGGTGGTGTTCGTGACTGGAAGCACATGTGTTTGAAACACATGTGTTTTAAAAAGAAAGGAGTGTATATGTACAACTAAGCACATGTGTTTCAAGTAATGAAGCACATGTGTTTCATAACGTCAAGCACATGTGCTTCGTGATTCAAACACAAATGACTTGCTTGTAAGTTACATGTGTTCAGGAACAAAAACACATGTGCTTGGCTTTATGAAGCACATGTGCTTCATAATGATATGTTCGTCACTTGTTTTGATTTTTTTTCTTGTTAGTGAAGCACATGTGTTTAATAACGTCAAGCACATGTGCTTCGTGATTCAAACACAAATGACTTGCTTGTAAGTTACATGTGTTCAGGAACAAAAACACATGTGCTTGGCTTTATGAAGCACATGTGCTTAATAATGATATGTTCGTCACTTGTTTTGATTTTTTTTCTTGTTAGTGAAGCACATGTGTTTCATAACGTCAAGCACATGTGCTTCGTGATTGAAACATAAATGACTTGCTTGTAAGTTACATGTGTTCAGGAACAAAAACACATGTGCTTGGCTTTATGAAGCACATGTGCTTCATAATGATATGTTCATCACTTGTTTTGATTTTTTTTCTTGTTAGTGAAGCACATGTGTTTCATAACGTCAAGCACATGTGCTTCATAATGATATGTTCGTCACTTGTTTTGATTTTTTTTCTTGTTAGTGAAGCACATGTGTTTCATAACGTCAAGCACATGTGCTTCGTATGCTCCCCTGTGTGTTTAGGAACTCATGTTTTAGTGACTTGAAACACATGTGTTTCGTGACCTGAAGCACATGTGCTTCGAAGTAATATGCTGTGTTTTAGTGAAGCACATGTGTTTCAATGCATCAATACCACCACCACCCTATTACCACCAGCACCTTCACTGTCAGCCACCACCACCGCAACCAGCCGCCGGCACAGGCCACCGGCGGCGGACAGCGGCGATCGGCGGTGGTCGGCGGCGGCGGACGGCGGCCGGAGGTGGCTGTTAGGTGGGGGATTTGATCTTGACCATCTTGATCCAATGGCTAGGATTTGTTTCTTGAAACTATGCAAAACCCTTGGACTTCCTAGAATACACCTCTATAAAGACAATTAAAAGTTTAGAAGGATATAAAGACAATTTATAAATTTTGAAAGGATATAAAAATTATTTATAATATTTACAAGGATATAACTAATTATCCCTTTTATCTATTGCAATGTGGCGCAAGGCTCATAAACTCTGCTTCTGCAGTGCTTTCATCAATCTATACTAGAGACAATCGATTGATTAGGGTTTCTGTAAAATAATCTAATACATTTTTTTTTCCCGTGAACATCTTTTAGCAATGTCAACCAATTCAAATTACTCGATTATCCAAAAACCCCAGGCTTACTGTTCGTTTATCTGTAATCTAAAAAATTCAGAAAATATACTACGGTTTCATAAACGCAAAGTGAAACGAGTATCTGTTAATAATTGGAAGAATATGAGAACTAATGATTTTATTTAGGAATATAATACTTCAGAATAATGATTAGTGATTGCATCAATTATTTGGCAATTAATCATCTGAAGAGGATCGTTGATGTCAAAGATGGTTTTATAAGATTTAGTTGAGTTGTTAAGCTCATGGCTAATGTGATCGTCATTGAACATGATAGACTTCATACCGTAGGTTAGCAGATTTATGTGTACAAGATTGAGCACACCACATGCTCGATGAAATGCCTTAAGGATAGACTAATTTGTATTTCTCCACACCAGCCTTGTTTTATTAGCAGAAGCTGGAGACTGGAGAAGATTTGTTACAAATTTGACTATTTGACTTTACGATATATTTTGTCAACATTTTATATATAATAACTAGCTTCAAAGCCAGCCCGACTGGGCGGGCATACTTCGAGAGAGATGTAGGAAAATAACGGAATATTGATATTGTTTAAATAACATAGCAATTCATAATTGTAATAATGAGAAACAACTTTTGATACATCAATAAATGTTATATGTAGTTTATAGACGAAATAAAACTTCTTTGTAAACGACATTTGTTGTTAATTAGTGTAATTTCCATGTTTGTCGCAACAAATAACCTTCAATCATTTCTTGCTCTTAACTCTTGATACAACGACATACAGTTGACCATATGAGAATAATGGTTTTTGAAGCCACGTGTCCAACTTGCGATAAAGTCTGACCTTGACTTTTATTATTAATCATAGCAAAGCAAACTTGAACATGATATTGACTCCGATTCAATTTGTAAGCCATCTTGCTGTCGGAAGGACTAATAACTATGCGAGGGATAACGTAAATTGTACCAACTTTGCCGTCAGATATGATCTTACCTTCGATTATGTTGACTCTCATTCGTAATAATCTGAAGTCGAGTTTCGTTGCATAATCCTGCTTTTTGATCAAAGTTCCGCATACACATTACTGGAGCGCCAATCTTTAACTTCAACCTATGATGCGGGACACCTGACATATTTATATTGTTCAAGAAATCGATGGTGTAAAGATCCAGGCTAAACATGGTATCATCTTCATCTGCAACAGAAACCAAGTCTGATGACTCGTATATCTTTTGGTCTACTGAAATTAAAGAAAGAATTCGTTCATTGATCATGTCAACCATTTCATGCGTGAGAGCACTTGCAAATTCTTTAGATGTACGCATTATGTTTAAATATTAATGCACAAATATTATACTCCCTCCGTCCCTAAATAAAGTTCCCATTTGTGTTGGGCACAACATTTTAGGAGATAGTTAGTGGTGAGGTATTTGGTATTACTTTTGAATAAAATATAAGGTTTGATTGGAGAGAGAAAGTGTTTTAAGAGATAGTTAGTGGTGAAAGTATTGGTAATAATATTATTATATTAAGTGGGTCCCTTAAGTTTGAGAAATGGGAACTTTATTTAGGGACAAAACTTGAAGGTGAAATGGGAACTTTATTTAGGGACGGAGGGAGTACATGTTATAATAACAAATAAAAAAGATCAATATAGTTGTAGTTTTTATTTGTCATTAATAATGACGTTTATTTATGAAAGTTAACAAAACCATCCTTTTTAGAAATTAATTTTTTTTCAAGAAACTAAAGATGAAAGGGAGGGATTACTGATGGCTAAAATTGTGAACAAATACTTTTTAAATCTGTTAATATTATTGGGTGAATGGTTTGTTTTGTAAAAATGATTTGGGATTCTCCTTGTGATTGGGTGGGTTGTTATTAAGGGAAGTCAATAAAAAGTTATGTGATAAATGGAATTTACGTGTTATTTTGGTATTGGACAAGTGGCATTTTCAATCAATTACACGTCATCATTAAGGGCGAATGGGAAAATGACATGTGGACAAATATAAATCAAAATTAGGCTCCATATATAGTAGAAGATGCTTAGTTTATGTATCTACCTAATGCAGTGAATAATATTAATAATAATAGGAGACTTTGACTAATGACTAATCCCTAATTCTAATTTCTTCCACCAAGGGTCAATCATTTCATAACCTTAGATATGAAAGATCCTGAAACATCATTAATGGGTATCAAAATCAAGTTTTCACCCCTTGTGAATTTACTAACAGATGATGATGATAGCAACAGAATCTTGCGTGGTTCGATGTACACTGGTTTCCTGCTTATTTTAGTCATCAGTTGGTTTGATAGAAAATTCAGAAGCAGGAATAATTTGTATCAAGAATTCAAAACCAAAGGTATTTATAGTCTTTTAACATTCTCCTGGATTCATCCTTTGATTGCTAAAGGAAATAAGAAGCCATTAAACCTTGAAGATGTTCTAGATCTTGAAAATGTTGATAGTGCAAAACGAGCTTTTTCGGCTTTAAGAGACAAATTAAAGTCAAATGAGAGAGAAAATGGTCAAATAACTACTTTTAGTCTCACAAAGGCTGTGGCTTGGACAACATGGAAAGACATAATAGTTACAGCAATCCTTGCTCTTTTGCACACATTGGCTTCATATGTTGGGCCTTTTCTTATCGATTCATAGTCTTTCCAATGGTGAGATTATCAATCTAATGGCTGTTGATGCTGAAAGAATCGGTGATTTTAGCCGAAACATGCATACCCCATGGTTAGTGATTGTACAAGTTGGTTTAGCACTAACAATTTTGTATAAAAATCTCGGGTTTTCTTCAGTTGCTGCTTTTTTTGCTACCATAATTGCGGTTTTGGCCAATATACCGTTAGCTCGTTTCCAGAGAAAGTTTCAAGAAAAGTTAATGAAATATAAAGATAAAAGGATGAAAAAAACTTCTGAAATCTTGAAAAATATGAAGATTCTCAAACTTCATGGATGGGAGATGAAGTTTTTGTCTAGAGTTTATGATATTAGGAATGATGAGTCACACTGGTTGTACAAACATGTTTTTATTATGGCAATGACAACTTTCACATTCTGGGTGGCCCCCACATTTGTGGCTATAACCACTTTTAGTACATGTGTTCTTGCTGATATCCCGGTTGACTCGGGAAAGATATTGTCTGCAATTGCAACGTTCAAGAATCTGCATTTAATCTTCCTGGAACAGTATCGATGGTGACACAAACTAAAGTTTCACTTGATCGTATTGCATTATTTCTTAATCTTGATGAATTAGATCCAAATCTGGTAAATTTGGTCCATAAAGATAGTTCTGACTTTGCAATTGAAGTTATTAATGGGAATTTCTCATGGGATTTGACTTTTTTTAATCCGACATTAATTGATATAAATTTAACAGTTGTTCATGGAATGAGGGTTGCTGTATGTGGTGCTGTTGGTGCGGGAAAATCGAGCTTATTGTCTTGTATTTTGGGAGAAATACCTAAATTATCAGGAAAAGTCAAACTTTATGGTACAAAAGCTTACGTTGGTCAAACACCATGGATACAGAGTGGAAAGATAGAAGAGAATATTCTGTTTGGTAAGGAGATGGAGAGAGAAAGGTATGAGAATGTTCTAGAAGCATGTGATTTGAAGAAAGATCTAGAAGTTTTATCGTTTGGTGATCAAACAGTTATAGGCGAGAGAGGAATCAATTTGAGTGGTGGGCAAAAACAGAGGATACAAATAGCCCGTGCTCTGTATCAAGATGCTGATATTTATCTATTTGATGACCCGTTTAGTGCTGTTGATGCTATTACAGGAAGCCATATTTTCAAGGTATTTACATATTTGTGTACAATTTTTGTCATTTTTAGTTGAGTTAATTTCATTAATGGTCCTTTAACTGACCTCATTTTGCAACTTTGGTCCTTTTGTTTTCAAAGTTCCAAGCGAAATACTTTATGTACTATTTTATTGCATGGACAGTCCTTTTAAACGGCTTCCGTGCATTAAAATGGTTATTAAGTAACCACATGTGCCATTTAAAAGAACTCTCCATGCAATAAATAATGGTTCATAAAGTACTGAGTTTGGAATTTTGTAAAAGAAAGGACCAAAGTTGCAATATGTGTTCAATTAAAGGACCATTTATGAAATTAACACTTTAATTTTCACCATTTTTGGTAACTTCTTATCAGGAGTGCATGCTGAAATTTCTGGAATCGAAAACAGTGATTTATGTCACACATCAAGTGGAATTTTTACCTGATGCAGATCTCATTCTGGCAAGCTTTAAAATTATTATTATTATTATTTATTATCACATTTTATAAATATCTGACTAAAATGGCCTTCAAACCAGGTCTTGAAGGATGGAAGAATTACTCAAGCTGGAAAATATGAAAATATTCTCAACTCAGGAAGCGATTTTATACAACTTGTTCGTGCACACAAACAAGCTTTATTAGATATAGGTTCTGTAAGCAATAATTTAGCATCTGACACAGTGGACATGAATGAGAAAGTTTTATTTATTTATTTACTTTTTTTGGATTTTGTAATGAAAGTTTTATTAAAAAATCTTTTTGCAGGTATCTACAGACCAAAATACAGTGGATGTAAAGATAGCAGATACATTAATCCTATTTGCAGCTTTGGTAATACAAATTTTAGGAGTTATTATAGTTATGTCACTTGGTGCTTGGCCCGTGTTCCTTTTTTCCATTCCGGTGATTGTATTATGCATTTATTTACAGGTAACCATTTTGTTATTATTTTTATATATTTATGATAATAATATTATTATATTTTTAAATCCTGTTTTACCTGAACTTTTAGCAATATTACATACCTTCAGCACGAGAACTGGCACGATTAGTTGGAGTATGCAAAGCACCTGTCATACAGCTTTTTTCTGAAACAATATCCGGATCAACAACAATTAGGAGTTTTAATCAGAAAAATAGATTTGAAAATTTATGTTTTAAATTTATCAACAATTATTCAAGACCAAATTTACATGCGGCTGGTGCGTTTGATTGGTTAGGTTTGCGTTTGGATATGTTGTTCTTGTTTATTTTTGCATTCACTTTGATTTTTCTAGTCCTCATTCCTGAAGGAGCTATTGATCCAAGTAAGCAGCTTTTATAATACAATTTTAATTACAATTTAATTAAAAATATAAATGAACCCTAGGTACCGCGGGATTAGCAGTAACATATGGATTATATTTGAATAAATTACAAGGTTGGGTAATACAAAAACCCTGTAACGTGGAAATAAGATTTATATCGGTTGAAAGAATATTCCAATATTGTTCAATCCCTAGTGAGCCTCCTCTTGTTATTGACTCAAATAAAGCTGATAATTTCTGGCCATCGGATGGAAATATTGATATTTACGATCTTCAGGTAATAAAGTTATTTATTTATTATTTTTATTTTCTTGAATTAAATTAAATTTTGTGAATAGGTTCGATATGGGCCCCACATGCCACTTGTATTGCAAGGTCTTACATGCAGTTTTCATGGAGGTAAAAAAACTGGAATTGTGGGGAGAACGGGAAGTGGTAAATCTACTCTTATTCAGACACTTTTTCGTATTGTTGAACCGATTAGTGGGAAAAATTTGATAGATGGAATTGATATATTATCAATTGGGCTCCATGATTTAAGATCTAGATTAAGCATAATTCCTCAAGATCCAACCATGTTTAATGGAACTGTAAGAAGCAACATGGACCCACTTGAAGAATATACAGATGATCAAATTTGGGAGGTACACTGACCTCATTATTATAAGAATTTTTATTATGTTGGAATGTAATTTTGTATATTTCTTCATATTCAGGCTCTTGACAAATGTCAGATTGGAGATGAGGTTAGAAAGAAAGAAGGCCAGCTTGATTCAACAGGTTCTTGATTCAGTAATTTTTCTGCGATTTGCAAAAAAAATATAAACTTTTTACAACCAATGTTTGTTAAATTATTATAGTTACTGAAAATGGAGAGAATTGGAGTATGGGTCAACGGCAGTTGGTCTGTTTGGGGCGTGTGCTACTGAAGGAAAACAAGATTCTGGTTCTTGATGAGGCCACTGCATCAGTGGATACTGCAACTGATAACATGATTCAGAGAACACTTAGAAAACACTTTTCTGACTCTACTGTCATAACAATAGCACACAGGATCACCTCTGTGGTCAATGGTGACAGGGTTTTGGTTTTAAATAATGGTTTGTGTGAGCTCTGATTTAGTCATTTTGACCTGATAATTAAGCATAAAAAACATTTGGTTGTGAAACCTTTTGTTTTGCCAATGATATGCAGGTGTTATTGAAGAATATGATTCTCCTACAAAATTGCTACAAGACAAAACATCTTCTTTTTCCAAGCTGGTTGCTGAGTACACCATGAGGTCGAATTCTAGTCACAAGTAGGGTGTGATTGTTGGATGCTGTATATTTTCAAACAATAATTTATACTTGTATTATATATTCTGCCATTAAGAGATTATTGTTGTTGTCATTGTTGCAAGAGATTATCACATAACTAACTTTCAAGTTATACATTCAAAATATAAAGTTGATATCCAGGGCCGGTCCGTTGGTTTTTAATACCCAGGGCGAGATGAGAAATTTATGCCCCGTTAATTTGGGCCGGGTTAGGTCGACCCAAAACAACACTATTTAGCATCTGTAAACATTAAAAGACTGTATTCCAGCATTAATGATAAAAGGCCAGCAGTTGTAATTTAAAATTAAAAAGCATGTATTCAAGAGGGACATTTATCATCCACTTTAATCACATCCAAAACACTAACGATTCTGTATTATTGTATGTTCTTATGTTTTCTTAGGTAGACATTATGTTTTAAGGCCAACTAGGCTTAAGCTTGATTGGATATAAGAGATTGATTCTGGCAAAAAGAAAACCAATTCGTCTTTTGCAAACAAGTGATCAATAAACAAGTTCACACAACATTAACCCTAAATTATTAAGCTAAGTAGCAGTACATTTACAAAAGAAATTTACAGAAACATGAACAGAATAATCGAACATTGAATGCATGTGTAAGTAAAACGAATCAAAATCGATAGTTTAAACATAAGTAAGATTATACATGCCTGAATCAGAAGGAAGGGGGCACGGTCAGTTGATTAGACGAAGAAAGAGACGATTGCACTAGACGAGGTTTGACCATGGCGATTATCAAAACCATCAGCAGATCAATAAACGGCTCGTTTCTCTCCTTCTCCGATTCCCTAAGCGACGATTGCATTTTCAATGATATCTTAGGGTTCAAAATATAAAATTATTTTGAAGCTTATTGTTGTGGCCAAATACAATTAAGCAGCCAAACAGAGCTTGTTGTCAAAGATCGAATGAACACTCATAATAAAACTGTAGCCACAGATGGAAAGAAAAGGCATGCAGAACAATTATTAAGCAACCATTGATTCAATTGATGAGGTCAAACCTTGTTATATATTGGAAGACAACTTCTGTGAGGCGATACATCGAACATCTGGTGGGCGCAAGTGGCCATTAATAACCATTATTCTGGAACCCTCAGCAGCAAATACAATAAGATAACAGTGCTTTCGTGGACCAAAAGTCCGTTCTTTAGAGCATTTCATCGAGCATGTGGGGTACAAAACCATGAGCTGCATTTCTTTTTTTAAATAATTGTCAAACTACAGTAAACATTATGCACAGATGTCGTTTCTCCACCTTAAAATTCCACTTTCCCTTTTGCAATCTGTTGAAGTTCAATGAAAGATCTGATTTATCAGGAAACTAACTGAAGCACACCTTCAATGGCGTCTTCTTCAGCATCATCCATTTACAACAGCTTCAAGTATGATGTATTTTTAAGTTTGAAGATACTCGTAAGAACTTCGTTGACCATCGGTCTTCAGCAGAAAAGCATTCACACTTACAAGGATGATGAGAGAATCGAGAAAGGGAAAAGGATGAGTGATGAACTCATGAGATCCATTGAAGACTCGAGATTCTACATCATAGTTTTCTCCAAGAATTATGCATCCTCATCTTGGTGCTTGGATGAAGATTATGGAGTGCCAAAAGACAACCGAGCAGACGGCTTACCCTGTCTTTTATGATGTGGAGCCCACGGAAATCCGCAAACAAAGCGGATCAGTTGGAAAAGCGTTTGCCAAACTCGAAAAGGAAGAGGCTGCAGGCAAGTGGAGAGAGGCTCTCAAAGAAGCAGCCGATCTGGCTGGGTGGGAGTTGAAGAACACCGCCGATGGGTAATCAATTAATCTTTCATCATATATTTATGCAATATTCTTTTCGTTTTCCATTTTTAATCTGCATTTTAAACATGCTTATAGGCATGAAGCTAAATTCATCCAGTTGAGGTGATTTCGCTAGAGCTGCGTTTCATTAATTCAAGTATTGATGGAAAACTAATAGGCATGGGTGAAGGATGTAGTTTCATCTTTGGGAACAGGTTTTGATGATGTTCGCGGGGATAGGTGGTGGTGGGAAGACAACTCTCGCTAGGGCTATCTTTGATCAAATATCCCTTCAGTTTGAATATAAAAGCTTTGTTGAAAATGTCAGGGAAGTTTCAAAAGCCTCTTTGTACGGTTTGACTAAGTTGCAAAAACAAGTCCTTTCAGATGTGACAAATGATCGAACCATTAAGTGTTTATGATGGTAGAAGTATGATAAAAAAGATGATGTGTTGTAGAAAGGTTCTCATTGTTCTAGATGACGTGGATAATATAGACCAACTTGAGGCATTAGCAGGTGAACCTAATTGGTTTAGTAGAGTCATCATTACAACAAGAGATAATCAAGTGTTGGTAGCGCATCGAGTGAACTTTATTCATGACGTCAATCTGCTATCTTATGAAGAAGCGATTTGCCTCTTCAGTAGGTATGCATTTGGGAGAGAGATTCCAGTTTATGGGTATGAAGAGCTATCAAAACAAGTTGTATGTTATGCAGCTGGTCTTCCGCTAACGATCAGAGTTTTAGGTTCGTTTCTTTGCGGTAAAGATGATCTTGAATGGACAGATGCCATAGAAAGATTAAAAAAAATTCCGTTGAAGGAAACTCTAGAAAAATTAGAATTAAGCTATACTTGCCTAGAGGATGATTATAAGAAAATATTCTTAGACGTTGCATGCATATTAAAAGGTTGGGAAAAAGACAAAGCAATCAAAGTGCTTGAAAGCTGTGGATTTCATGCTAGAAATGGTTTAAGAGTTCTCGAGCAAAAATCTCTCATAACTATTTCAGATTGGGGGTACTTGGGCATGCATGACCATATAGAAGAAATGGGTAGGAATATTGTTCGTCGTTTGCACCCCGATGAGCCTCACAAACATAGCCATTTGTGGATTGATGAGGAAATCGAAGATATATTGGCTCATGACCGTGTAAGTATCAAGTTTATTTGCAAGCTAGCTGGAGAAAACTAACACATATTCATTTGTTATGACCAAAGTAATTTCATTTGTTCTTGCTTTTGGTTGGCAGGGGACTGAAGCAACAAGATGTATAGTCATGTCGCGAGTAAAGAAACATGAAGTTATGAGAGGTCTTGAAAAGATGAAGAAACTTAGAGTTCTTCTCCTTAATTATGGATTTTATCCGAAATTTGATGTAGCTGGCCAATGTTTTCCAAATACTTTACGATATCTTAGTTATCAAAACTACCCTTTTGAGTCTTTACTTGAAGCATTTCAAGTAGACAAGCTTGTTGGGCTTAACATAGTTTTTGCTTATCATCTTTGGAAAGGGGGAGAAAGAAAGGTTGAATAATGCTTGATTGGTTTTTTTTTATGATTGATTATAATTTAATAATCTATGTGTTTGTTGTTACACCAAGTTATTCATCTTTGTTTTGCTAATAATAGGTTCTTAATAATCTCAAATTCTTTGACCTTCAGTGTTCAAAGTTGAGGAACTTTGACCTTGGGCTGACTCTGAATTTGGAGACGCTAGTTCTTAAAGATTGTGTTGATTTTGTAGAACTTCACATGCCCGATGGATGTACAAAGCTCAAATCCGTCAGTCTCATTAATACAGATGTGAGAACCTTAAACATTGGGCTGACTCCAAATCTCGAGACTTTAAGTCTTGAAAGATGTTTTTATTTGGAAGAACTTCACTTGTCATTTGGATGTCCAAAGCTCAAATCATTGAACGTCTCTGATTCACCGTCATGTTTAAGGAGAGTTAATCTTGGGCCAACGCCAAATCTTGAGATGATAACTCTTACAGGATGGAAAGCTCTTTCTGAACTTCACATGCCCTTTCCATGTCCTAAACTCAAATCCCTTAGCCTCTATGGGATGAATTTGAAGACCCTTGACCTTGGGATGACTCTAAATCTCAAATCCCTCAACATCAATAATTCTAAGTTGGGGAACCTTATCCTTGGGCCTACTCCAGATCTCGAGACGTTAGATCTTATTGGGTGTGATTCAGTAGAAGTAGAACTCCACATGCCCTTTCAATGTCCAAAGCTCAAATCTCTCTGTCTCAGCAAGTCAAATTTGAGGACCCTTGACATTGGGCTGACTCCAAATCTTGAGAGGCTAGATCTTAAAGAATGTTATAATTTGGTAGAACTTCACGCTCCTGTTGGATGTCTAAAAAAGATTGTCTACTTAGACTTGAGTGGCTGTGGGAGGTTTAAATCTTTTTTATTTGACAAAAGGTTTAAATCACTTAAGATTGGTTCTTTATCAGAGTTAGATCTATTTGCAGAGTCAATAGATACATGCCCATTGCAATGTGACAATAATTTGCCAAAGTTTCGGTTGTCATGTTATTATGAAGAACATCCAGCTTCAACGTTTGGAAATCTTGAGAAGCTTATTTCTATAGGGCTCTGTGCTTGCACAAACCTTGAGCGCTTTTCAGCAAGTATTTTTGGTTTACTATGTTTAACAAAACTTACACTTGAAGCCAATATACCAGAGTTACCTGAGGACCTTCACCACTTAGAATGTCTGGAGGCGCTAAGTTTGTCGTATGCACAGATTAAACATCTTCCGGATAACATTTGTATGTTGAAACATCTGAAATTTCTTCAACTTGAATCTTGTTGGCTAATTGAGAGTTTACCCGAGGATATTGGTCGATTAGAGTGTTTAGAGGAGCTAGACCTAACAGAGTGTGTATCTTTAAGAGATGTTCCTAAGAGCATATGTGAGATGAAACGTCTACAATATTTACATCTCCCGTACTGTATTCTGGTTGAGAAATTGCCCAAGGAACTTGGACATTTAGAATGTTTGAAAGAGTTAAATATAGAGTGCACAGGCATAAACCATCTTCCGCAAAGCATTTTTCAGTTGAAAGGTGTGCGTATTGTTGGGTCTAGGTGGCGGCTTGAGTCTTATGGTTTTACATCCTTAACTATGGTTCAAAACTCGAAATACACGGTCTACTGCTACATATAGCCGTCAGGCACCCACAACATATATGAGTGACCTCTAAGACACAAAGGAGCAGATCCTCAAAGAAGTATACACTCTCTGGTTTTGGGTCTAGAAGAAAGCATTGTAAAAGGTACTTTCTCATTTTCATATTAATTAATCATCTTACTTCAATTTGAGTTTGAAATTGATGCAGCCCCAAGTGCATGGGGATTGGGGAGGAACGGGCTCTTTTGATTTTGTTTCTAGAGGCTCAAGATCGTGTGAGAAAAGGGTTGCAAAGACATATTCATGTAATTAACTTGTTCCAAAATATCTTATACATCAAAATGTCAAATTTGTCAGTAAGCAGGGAATTTACTCTAGTAGATTGCTTATTAGATGTTTCACCTATGCTTAAGCCCTGCATATTTGGTACTGCACTAAACCATATATGCCATTATGAGCTCGATGTTTAATCACTGGCCTTATTTGTTTTATTTCAGCTCTATAAACTTTGACCATCTCTGGAAACTTTCTACGAAAGATGCCTAAACTACAACAAAAATCTAATAGCGATAAGTCAAAAAAATGTCACTAAATGTCAAAATGCAGTTACTAAAGTTCGTATCAAAAATAGAACTTTTTATCGTGTGTTTTCTGTAGATATAAAAAAGAGGGTAAATATACACCTATAGTGACACAAAAAAGTGTTGGTAAATAGATTTTTAACCTCTTGATAACTACTAGAAAAAAACGACATTTATTGACTCGTGTTTTAGTGATACTTTTCTAATTCTTTTTGCGAATTTGCAAAAAAAAGATTAACTTTCTACAAACCATGTTTGTAAGATTATCGTAGTCACTGAAAATGGAGAAAACTGGAGTGTGGGTCAGAGGCAGCTGGTGTGTTTGGGGCGTGTGTTACTGAAGAAAAACAAAGTTTTGGTACTCGATGAGGCCACTGCATCAGTTGATACTGCAACTGATGGAATGATTCAGCAAACGCTTTCGCGACATTTTACCGATTCGACTGTGATAATGATTGCACATCGTATAACATCTGTGCTCGATAGTGACATGGTTTTGGTTCTAGAACAAGGTTTGTTAGTTAGTTAGTTAAGCAAGTTTGTTGGAGTTTGGGGGGCCGTGTTTGTTGGGTTTGTTAGGAATATTATTAATAATATTCATTAAGGATTTGATTATGTCAAAACTATTAAACTACAAGGACCTAAGTCGGTAATATGAAGTTCAAGATTTGAAAAAGATTTAGGAGATAATGATAATTGTAAAAGATATAGTATATGTTGTTTGAATTTAAAAGATTTAGTTATTATCTTTTCCTTGTAGGTCTTGGGTTTTCTAGTATATAAAGAAACCTAATGACATAGAATTAGATGTTCTCAGAACCCACGTTTTAACGTGTTTGTGTGTAAAACCTAAGCCTCAAGGTCGTATGATCCTGTTAACCAAAAACCGTTCTACATATTTATATGTAGAATTTGGGCTTTTAGTAATCATTGTATATAAAGATGATGATGAAACCTTGTTTAGCTATACAAAACTGTTTATCTAATTCCGCAATTTTATGTTTTGTATATGCTTATTCCAGATCAAGAACTAACTATTCTTGAGCCTAAAGATCTATGTTTATGAAGAGTTATCAGATCTTCACAATTGGTATCAGAGCACGGTGGCTCAGATCTGGAATAAAACAAGGACCAGTACAATAAAAAGCACAGCGAAAGTCGAATTGAAAAGAATTGGGGTTTTATATTCACAGTGATCGTTTTAGGGTTCCTCATATTCTTCAATTCCCACATCCATTAATTAACCCATATACGAAAATTTGAAGCGGTGAATCGAAATTTGAGATTTCTAGGGTTCAAAAACCTCAGCCGCTTTATCTCACGTTCCCACATCTGAAACCCGACGCCGGCCTCTTCCATCCTCATATTTCAGATCCAACCTATTGAAAAAGAAAACAAACATTCGGGAGCCAATTTAAGAAGTTAATTTTAGTGTGCGATTTAAAAGCCATATGCCAATGAAGAAGGGAACTAAGAGAAAGGCTGCAGCAGCAAGCAGTAAGGATGAATCAGCTTCAAATTCTACAGCCACCATTGAACAGCAACAGAAGCAAGAAAAAAAGGAGACCTCAAAAGTTATTCAGAAACCAAAACGTACAAAGGTTTTAAAACCTGAATCAGAGCCAGAGTATTTTGATGAGCAGCGTGAATTGGTAAAGTTTTATGTGCTGCTAACTTGATATTTTGTGCTTTATTGGATTTTTCTAACTTGATTGCTCTTATGCATATTTATTTTGGATTACTCTTGATTTCGAGGGATTTCAATGGCTGCATATTTAGTTGTCAATCGCTGTACAAATTGAAACTTCAATTTTACTACTGCTCTATCAATGGCAGTAGTATATCATGTTAATTTTCAACGATTACTACTGGTGAATGAACAAGGAAGTTTGCTACTGATCTTATTAATTAACTTTTACTACTGATCCTTATTCAACGTTTGTTACTGATCTCTATTCGAACAAAGTCTACTACTGCTCCAATATTCAATTTTACTACTGATGCTCCTAATTGAAATATACTACTGATCAGTAGTATGTCTCGATTACTACTGATTCTTTGCTCATGTTCGAATTTACTACTGATCCTTTTTCAATTCGATGTTTACTACTGATCTCAATACATCAGTACTACTGGTCCGACTTTACTACTGGTCCGATTCGAAAATACTACTGATCAGTAGTAAATGAAGAATCACCACTACCGATCAGTAATAGACTGAAATTTACTACTGCTGCGTTGACTGATCAATTATTAAAACAGTATTGACCGAAAAAATTTTGAAGAATTTTTTTTTTTTTTTTTTTTTACTGATACATCATACTTTGGAAAGCATGTCACACACCATGTTCATTCCATACCACGGTTTATTGATCGTATCTGATAATAATGTGAAACGAATCACATTATTCACACACACAGGTTAAAGGCATGATGAAGATAAAGGAAAGTTTTTATTTGCTACATATTTGATCTTTATCTATTGATTACAGAAGATAATTGATTATATTTTATTTGAAGATGAAGTGGAAAGTCTTACTACATAAGATGTTATGTATTGTTGTAACTGCAATTCAACCGAATCTTAACGAAAAGATCTGTTGAAGACTAAGATAAGCAAGTCTCTCATACAAGATATGATGTTGCTGATTACTATATTTAGACGGAATGTGATGCTTAGTTTGAGTTTCTACTTCAACTTCAAATAGAAAATAGTTAGTTTTCAATGTAATTAATATAGCCTTGAAGAACACAAGAATGATAGCACACTTTTAGGGGAAGAAAAAGTGTTGATCATTCAAGGGGAAGTTCAAGTTTCTCGGATTGATTTGATTATGTCAAAAAGGGGAAGAGACTTGAAGATTCCTAGCTAATTCTACAAGTTTTGTCAAATCAAATAGGGGAAGATTGTTAGGAATATTATTAATAATATTCATTAAGGATTTGATTATGTCAAAACTATTAAACTACAAGGACCTAAGTCGGTAATATGAAGTTCAAGATTTGAAAAAGATTTAGGAGATAATGATAATTGTAAAAGATATAGTATATCTTGTTTGAATTTAAAAGATTTAGTTATTATCTTTTCCTTGTAGGTCTTGGGTTTTCTAGTATATAAAGAAACCTAATGACATAGAATTAGATGTTCTCAGAACCCACGTTTTAACGTGTTTGTGTGTAAAACCTAAGCCTCAAGGTCGTATGATCCTGTTAACCAAAAACCGTTCTACATATTTATATGTAGAATTGGGGCTTTTAGTAATCATTGTATATAAAGATGATGATGAAACCTTGTTTAGCTATACAAAACTGTTTATCTAATTCCGCAATTTTATGTTTTGTATATGCTTATTCCAGATCAAGAACTAACTATTCTTGAGCCTAAAGATCTATGTTTATGAAGAGTTATTCGATCTTCACAGGGTTGATTAAAGTGTTGAAATGTGTGATTTTTGTTGTGTATGCAGGTCTGATTGATGAATATGATTCTGGTTCTTGATGAGGCCACTACATCAGTTGATACGATAACATGATACAGAGAACACTTAGAAAATACTTTTCTGACTCTACTGTCGTAACAGTAGCACATAGGATCACCTCTGTGGTCAACGGTGACATGGTTTTGGTTTTAAACAATGGTTCGTGTGAGCTCTATATTTTAGTCATTTTGACATGATAATTAAGCATAAAAAACATTTGGTTGTGATTCCTTTTGTTTTGCCAATGATGTGCAGGTGTTATTGAAGAATATGATTCTCCTACAAAATTGCTACAAGACAAAACATCTTCTTTTTCCAAGCTGGTTGCTGAGTACACCATGAGGTCGAATTCTAGTCACAAGTAGGGTGTGATTGTTGGATGCTGTATATTTTCAAACAATAATTTATACTTTATTAGTATGCCATTAAGAGATTATCGCTGTTGTTGTCATTGTTGTAAGAGATTATCACATAACTAACTTTCAAGTTATACATTCAAAATATATAATTGATATCTTAGGGACATGGTCAACATTGGTGAAATTATTATCATCTCCTTTTGTCTTTTTCTTGATATATACACAAATAAATTCAAGCTTGTTGTGGCCAAATACAATTAAGCTGCTAAACAGAGCTTGTTTTCAAAGATTGAATGTCTAAAAATGGCAGCAACTTTTATAATAAAACTGTGGCTACAAATGGAAAGTAAAGGCACGCAGCACAATTATCAAGCAACCATAAAATCAAACCTATTTTATGATTCAAATGATGAGGCCAAACCTTGTTAATTATTGGAAGACAGCTTCTTTGAGGCAATACATCAAACATCTGGTGGGCGCCAGTGGCCATTAACAACCATTATTATTCTGGAGCCCTCAGCAGCCAATACAATAAGATAACAATTCTTTTGTGGACCAATGTAATAAAAGTCTATTCTTGGTGCAAAAAGACTTCCACCATCAGCTGTATTTAATTTAATACGGAGTAATTTTCAAACTACAGTTAACATTATCCACACAGATATCGTTTCTCCACCCTACAATTCCACTTTCTCTTTTGCAATCAGTTGAAGTTCAAAGAAAGATCTGATTTACCAGGATACTAACTTTAAGCATACCTTGATCAATGGCGTCTTCTTCAGCATCGTCCATCTACAACAGCTTCAAGTATGATGTGTTTATAAGTTTTCGAGGTGAAGATACTCGTAAGAACTTCGTTGATCATCTTTATTACGGTCTCCAGCAGAAAAGCATTCACACTTACAAGGATGATGAGAGAATCGAGAAAGGAAAAAGGATCAGTGATGAACTCATCAAATCCATTGAAGACTCGAAATTCCACATCATAGTTTTCTCCAAGAACTATGCATCGTCATCTTGGTGCTTGGATGAGCTTGTGAAGATTATGGAGTGTCAGAAGACAATCGATCAGACTGCTTTCCCCGTTTATTATGATGTGGAGCCCACTGAAATCCGCAAACAAAGTGGATCAGTTGCAGAAGCGTTTGCCAAACTTGAAAAGGAACTATGGAAGAAGCAGCCGGTCTGGCTGGGTGGGAGTTGAAGAACACCGCCGCTGGGTAATTAATTAATGTTTCATCATATATATATATCTCTGCAATTTTCTTTTCTTTTTTAATCTCTGCATCTGAAAGGGTCTTGAATCTTGTCAAACATATAGGCATGAAGCTACATTCATCCAAAAGATAGTTGAGGTGATTTCACTAGAGCTGCGTTCCATTGATTCAAGTATCGATGGAAAACTAATAGGCATGGGTGAAGGATGTAGTTTCATCTTTAGGAACTGGTTTTGATGATGTTCGCATGATAGGGATCAAGGGGATAGGCGGTGGTGAGAAGACAACTTTGGCGAGAGCTATCTATGATCAAATATCCATTCAGTTTGAAGGTAAAAGCTTCATTGAAAATGTCAGGGAAGTTTCAAAATCGTCTTTGTACGCTTTGGCTAAGTTGCAAAAACAAGTCTTTTCAGATGTGTCGAAGCATTAAAGTAACTAGTGTTTATGATGGAAAAAATATTATGAAAAAAGATGACGCGTTGTAGAAAGCTTCACATCGTTCTAGATGACGTGGATAATATAGACCAGCTTGAGGCATTAGCAGGTGAGTCTAATTGGTTTAAGCCTGGAAGTAGAATCATCATTACAACAAGAGACGAGCAAGTGTTGGTAGCACATCGAGTGAACTTTATTCATGATGTTAGTCTGCTATCTTATGAAGAAGCGATTTGCCTCTTCTGTAGGTATGCATTTGGGAGAGAGGTTCCAATTCATGGGTATGAAGAGCTATCAAAACAAGTTGTACGTTATGCAGCTGGTCTTCCGCTAACGATCAGAGTTTTGGGTTCGTTTCTTTGCGGTAAAGATGATCTTGAATGGACAGATGCCATAGAAAGATTAAAAAAAATTCCGTTGAAGGAAACTCTAGAAAAATTAGAATTAAGCTATATTTGCCTAGAGGACGATTATAAGAAAATATTCTTAGACGTTGCATGCATATTAAAAGGTTGGGAAAAAGACAAAGCAATCAGAGTGCTAGAAACCTGTGGATTTCATGCTAGAAATGGTTTAAGAGTTCTCGAGCAAAAATCTCTCATAACTATTTCAGATTGGGGGTACTTGGGCATGCATGACCATATAGAAGAAATGGGTAGGAATATTGTTCGTCGTTTGCACCCCGATGAGCCTCACAAACATAGCCATTTGTTGATTGATGAGGAAATCGAAGATATATTGGCTCATGACCGTGTAAGTATCAAGTTTATTTGTAAGCTAGCTGGAGAAAACTAACACATATTCATTTGCTATGACCAAAGTAATTTCATTTGTTCTTGCTTTTGGTTGGCAGGGACTGAAGCAACAAGATGTATAGTCATGTCGCGAGTAAAGAAACATGAAGTTATGAGAGGTCTTGAAAAGATGAAGAAACTTAGAGTTCTTCTCCTTAATTATGAATTTTATCCGAAATTTGATGTGGTTGGCCAACGTTTTCCAAATAATTTACGATATCTTAGTTATCAAAACTACCCTTTTTAGTCTTTACTTGAAGCATTTCAAGTCGACAAGCTTGTTGGGCTTAACATAGTTTTTGCTTATCATCTTTGGAAAGGCGGAGAAAGAAAGGTAGAATAATGCTTGATTTGTTTTTTTTTTATGATCGATTATAATTTAATAATCTATGTGTTTGTTATTACACCAAGATATTCATTTTTGTTTTGCTAATAATAGGTTCTTAATAATCTCAAATTCTTTGACCTTCAATGTTCAAAGTTGAGGAACTTTGACCTTGGGCTGACTCCGAATTTGGAGACGTTAGTTCTTGAAGATTGTGTTGATTTTATAGAACTTCACATGCCCGATGGATGTACAAAGCTCAAATCCGTCAGTCTCATTAATACAGAGGTGAGAACCTTAAACATTGGGCTGACTCCAAATCTCGAGACTTTAGGTCTTGAAAGATGTTATCATTTGGTAGAACTTCACTTGTCATTTAGATGTCCAAAGCTCAAATCACTGAACGTCTCTGATTCACCGTCATGTTTGAGGAGAGTTAACCTTGGGCCAACTCCAAATCTTGAGATGTTAACTCTTGAAGGATGTGAAGCTTTGTTAGTACTTCACACGCCCTTTCAATGTCCCAAACTCAAATCCGTGAGCCTCTATTGGATGAAGTTGAAGACCCTTGACCTTGGGATGACTCTAAATCTCAAATCCCTCAACATCAATCATTCTAAGTTGGGGAACCTTATCCTTGGGCCTACTCCAGATCTCGAGACGTTAAATCTTACTGGGTGTGATTCAATAGAAGTAGAACTCCACATGCCCTTTCGATGTCCAAAGCTGAAATCCATCTGCATGAGTAAGTCAAAGTTGAGAGCCCTTGATATTGGGCTGACTCCAAATCTTGAGACACTAGATCTTAAAGAATGTTATAATTTGGTTGAACTTCACGCTCCCATTGGATGTCTAAAAAAGATTGTCTACTTAGACTTGAGTGGTTGTGGGGGGTTTAAATCTTTTTTATTTGACAAAAGGTCTAAACGACTTGAGGTTGGTTCTTTGCCGGAGTTAGAGCTAATTGCAGAGTCCATAGATACATGCCCATTGCAATGTGACAATAATTTGCCAAAGTTTCGGTTTTCATGTTATTATAAAGAGCATCAGCTTCAACGTTTGGTAATCTTGAGAAGCTTGTTTCTATAGGTCTCTGTGCTTGCACAAACCTTGAACGCTTTTCAGCAAGTATTTTTGGTTTACTATTGTTGGAACAAAATCACAGATCAACTTATTACTGATGCTGCAGTTAGTATATCATGGTTGGTACTGATGGGGCAGAAACTTACTACTGATGAGTTGATACTGGTGAAGTCTATAACTTAGTTACTACTGATCAAGCACATGTTGAAGATACTACTGATCTTAGTAGTTACTACTGACGTTGTATCTGGACTTACTACTGGTCGCCAGACTTACTACTGATGATGCTTATTTACTACTGGTGATTGCAGATTACTACTGATATACGATTTGGAAGCATATCAAGTCCGAGATCTTCGCAGAGATAGTTATAGAATGTAATTCAATGTATATCTTTATAATTCGAATGTAAATCAAGTCCTAGAATAACTAGGGTAAATAGTTAGGCTTCAAGGACTATTATAAATAGTTCCTTACGAATTGTAAACGTACGTGTGTATTGTTAATCAATAATATACATTGAAGCTTTTTGTGAAACTGTGTTCTTAATATTCTCGCATATTGTTTTACAGTTCTTTGTTCTTAAATATATTGATATAGTGTTGATCCGCTGCAACTTCTATTATCAATTAGATCTAAAGGTGTTTATTAACTCTTCATAGTTAATCGATCCTGACAAGTGGTATCAGAGCATATTGGTTCTAGATCTACTATTTTTTAAGAACAACAAAAAGTTTTAATCTTTAAAACACACACATTATTAATCATGACTGATAATAATGAAAGCACTCAAGCCAACAAAATCCCTATACTCACTCCCAATAACTTTGGGATGTGGAAGAATCGTATTAAGCAATACATGCTTATTACTGATTATTCCATGTGGGAAGTTGTCATTGAAGGAAACAAAACTGGTCCTGGTCAAGCAAGCAGCTCTGCAACTGAAGCAGACAAACTTAAATGTGAGAAGGAGAAGAAAGACAAAGGAATCGAACTTAAAGCTCTAAGCACTCTCCTACTGGCCATTCCTAACGACTATCAACATCTCTTTGTTGAGTATGATGATGCAAAGGTGTTGTGGCAAGCACTGGAGAAGAGATTCGTTGGCACCAAGAGCACCAAGAGGAACATGAAGTCTGTTCTCAAGCAAGACTTTGAAAACTTCAAAGGAAAGCCCAATGAGACACTCACTCAAGTGTTTGACAGATTCAACAAGCTAATTGGTGAACTTAACCAGGTTGGGGTTAAGATGGATCAAGAAGATGTCAACATGAAGTTCCTAAGGTCTCTTAGTGAAGAATGGCCCATGTATACAGTGATATACAGACAGAGAGATGCACTAGAAGAAAAGGAGTTAGATGAACTCTACAATGATCTCAGAGTATTTGAAACTGAGGTAAATCAAAAGAACCCTTCTATTTCTTCTAATAATGCTGCATTTGTATCTAGTACATGTCAAGGTCAAGAAACCTCCACAGGAAAGGCTGCAGATTCTGAAGATGCTGCAAGAGAATCCTTTTTCACTAGTCATGTGCATACTGCACTGATTAGTGACGATTTGGAACAATTGAATCCAGATGATCTTGAGGAGATGGATCTTAAATGGCAGATGGCTATGCTGAGCCTAAGAACCAAAAGGTTCTTAAAAAGGACTGGTAGGATAAGTCTCAACTACAACAAAGGTGACAAAGCTGGATTTGACAAAACTAAAGTCAAATGTTACAACTGTAACAACCTTGGTCACTTTGCAAAACAACCTTAGTGACGATTTGTTCTTGCTTTTGGTTGGCAGGGGACTGAAGCAACAAGATGTATAGTCATGTCGCGAGTAAAGAAACATGAAGTTATGAGAGGTCTTGAAAAGATGAAGAAACTTAGAGTTCTTCTCCTTAATTATGGATTTTATCCGAAATTTGATGTAGCTGGCCAATGTTTTCCAAATACTTTACGATATCTTAGTTATCAAAACTACCCTTTTGAGTCTTTACTTGAAGCATTTCAAGTAGACAAGCTTGTTGGGCTTAACATAGTTTTTGCTTATCATCTTTGGAAAGGGGGAGAAAGAAAGGTTGAATAATGCTTGATTGGTTTTTTTTTATGATTGATTATAATTTAATAATCTATGTGTTTGTTGTTACACCAAGTTATTCATCTTTGTTTTGCTAATAATAGGTTCTTAATAATCTCAAATTCTTTGACCTTCAGTGTTCAAAGTTGAGGAACTTTGACCTTGGGCTGACTCTGAATTTGGAGACGCTAGTTCTTAAAGATTGTGTTGATTTTGTAGAACTTCACATGCCCGATGGATGTACAAAGCTCAAATCCGTCAGTCTCATTAATACAGATGTGAGAACCTTAAACATTGGGCTGACTCCAAATCTCGAGACTTTAAGTCTTGAAAGATGTTTTTATTTGGAAGAACTTCACTTGTCATTTGGATGTCCAAAGCTCAAATCATTGAACGTCTCTGATTCACCGTCATGTTTAAGGAGAGTTAATCTTGGGCCAACGCCAAATCTTGAGATGATAACTCTTACAGGATGGAAAGCTCTTTCTGAACTTCACATGCCCTTTCCATGTCCTAAACTCAAATCCCTTAGCCTCTATGGGATGAATTTGAAGACCCTTGACCTTGGGATGACTCTAAATCTCAAATCCCTCAACATCAATAATTCTAAGTTGGGGAACCTTATCCTTGGGCCTACTCCAGATCTCGAGACGTTAGATCTTATTGGGTGTGATTCAGTAGAAGTAGAACTCCACATGCCCTTTCAATGTCCAAAGCTCAAATCTCTCTGTCTCAGCAAGTCAAATTTGAGGACCCTTGACATTGGGCTGACTCCAAATCTTGAGAGGCTAGATCTTAAAGAATGTTATAATTTGGTAGAACTTCACGCTCCTGTTGGATGTCTAAAAAAGATTGTCTACTTAGACTTGAGTGGCTGTGGGAGGTTTAAATCTTTTTTATTTGACAAAAGGTTTAAATCACTTAAGATTGGTTCTTTATCAGAGTTAGATCTATTTGCAGAGTCAATAGATACATGCCCATTGCAATGTGACAATAATTTGCCAAAGTTTCGGTTGTCATGTTATTATGAAGAACATCCAGCTTCAACGTTTGGAAATCTTGAGAAGCTTATTTCTATAGGGCTCTGTGCTTGCACAAACCTTGAGCGCTTTTCAGCAAGTATTTTTGGTTTACTATGTTTAACAAAACTTACACTTGAAGCCAATATACCAGAGTTACCTGAGGACCTTCACCACTTAGAATGTCTGGAGGCGCTAAGTTTGTCGTATGCACAGATTAAACATCTTCCGGATAACATTTGTATGTTGAAACATCTGAAATTTCTTCAACTTGAATCTTGTTGGCTAATTGAGAGTTTACCCGAGGATATTGGTCGATTAGAGTGTTTAGAGGAGCTAGACCTAACAGAGTGTGTATCTTTAAGAGATGTTCCTAAGAGCATATGTGAGATGAAACGTCTACAATATTTACATCTCCCGTACTGTATTCTGGTTGAGAAATTGCCCAAGGAACTTGGACATTTAGAATGTTTGAAAGAGTTAAATATAGAGTGCACAGGCATAAACCATCTTCCGCAAAGCATTTTTCAGTTGAAAGGTGTGCGTATTGTTGGGTCTAGGTGGCGGCTTGAGTCTTATGGTTTTACATCCTTAACTATGGTTCAAAACTCGAAATACACGGTCTACTGCTACATATAGCCGTCAGGCACCCACAACATATATGAGTGACCTCTAAGACACAAAGGAGCAGATCCTCAAAGAAGTATACACTCTCTGGTTTTGGGTCTAGAAGAAAGCATTGTAAAAGGTACTTTCTCATTTTCATATTAATTAATCATCTTACTTCAATTTGAGTTTGAAATTGATGCAGCCCCAAGTGCATGGGGATTGGGGAGGAACGGGCTCTTTTGATTTTGTTTCTAGAGGCTCAAGATCGTGTGAGAAAAGGGTTGCAAAGACATATTCATGTAATTAACTTGTTCCAAAATATCTTATACATCAAAATGTCAAATTTGTCAGTAAGCAGGGAATTTACTCTAGTAGATTGCTTATTAGATGTTTCACCTATGCTTAAGCCCTGCATATTTGGTACTGCACTAAACCATATATGCCATTATGAGCTCGATGTTTAATCACTGGCCTTATTTGTTTTATTTCAGCTCTATAAACTTTGACCATCTCTGGAAACTTTCTACGAAAGATGCCTAAACTACAACAAAAATCTAATAGCGATAAGTCAAAAAAATGTCACTAAATGTCAAAATGCAGTTACTAAAGTTCGTATCAAAAATAGAACTTTTTATCGTGTGTTTTATGTAGATATAAAAAAGAGGGTAAATATACACCTATAGTGACACAAAAAAGTGTTGGTAAATAGATTTTTAACCTCTTGATAACTACTAGAAAAAAACGACATTTATTGACTCGTGTTTTAGTGATACTTTTCTAATTCTTTTTGCGAATTTGCAAAAAAAAGATTAACTTTCTACAAACCATGTTTGTAAGATTATCGTAGTCACTGAAAATGGAGAAAACTGGAGTGTGGGTCAGAGGCAGCTGGTGTGTTTGGGGCGTGTGTTACTGAAGAAAAACAAAGTTTTGGTACTCGATGAGGCCACTGCATCAGTTGATACTGCAACTGATGGAATGATTCAGCAAACGCTTTCGCGACATTTTACCGATTCGACTGTGATAATGATTGCACATCGTATAACATCTGTGCTCGATAGTGACATGGTTTTGGTTCTAGAACAAGGTTTGTTAGTTAATTAGTTAGTTAAGCAAGTTTGTTGGAGTTTGGGGGGCCGTGTTTGTTGGGTTTGTTAGGAATATTATTAATAATATTCATTAAGGATTTGATTATGTCAAAACTATTAAACTACAAGGACCTAAGTCGGTAATATGAAGTTCAAGATTTGAAAAAGATTTAGGAGATAATGATAATTGTAAAAGATATAGTATATCTTGTTTGAATTTAAAAGATTTAGTTATTATCTTTTCCTTGTAGGTCTTGGGTTTTCTAGTATATAAAGAAACCTAATGACATAGAATTAGATGTTCTCAGAACCCACGTTTTAACGTGTTTGTGTGTAAAACCTAAGCCTCAAGGTCGTATGATCCTGTTAACCAAAAACCGTTCTACATATTTATATGTAGAATTGGGGCTTTTAGTAATCATTGTATATAAAGATGATGATGAAACCTTGTTTAGCTATACAAAACTGTTTATCTAATTCCGCAATTTTATGTTTTGTATATGCTTATTCCAGATCAAGAACTAACTATTCTTGAGCCTAAAGATCTATGTTTATGAAGAGTTATCAGATCTTCACAATTGGTATCAGAGCACGGTGGCTCAGATCTGGAATAAAACAAGGACCAGTACAATAAAAAGCACAGCGAAAGTCGAATTGAAAAGAATTGGGGTTTTATATTCACAGTGATCGTTTTAGGGTTCCTCATATTCTTCAATTCCCACATCCATTAATTAACCCATATACGAAAATTTGAAGCGGTGAATCGAAATTTGAAATTTCTAGGGTTCAAAAACCTCAGCCGCTTTATCTCACGTTCCCACATCTGAAACCCGACGCCGGCCTCTTCCATCCTCATATTTCAGATCCAACCTATTGAAAAAGAAAACAAACATTCGGGAGCCAATTTAAGAAGTTAATTTTAGTGTGCGATTTAAAAGCCATATGCCAATGAAGAAGGGAACTAAGAGAAAGGCTGCAGCAGCAAGCAGTAAGGATGAATCAGCTTCAAATTCTACAGCCACCATTGAACAGCAACAGAAGCAAGAAAAAAAGGAGACCTCAAAAGTTATTCAGAAACCAAAACGTACAAAGGTTTTAAAACCTGAATCAGAGCCAGAGTATTTTGATGAGCAGCGTGAATTGGTAAAGTTTTATGTGCTGCTAACTTGATATTTTGTGCTTTATTGGATTTTTCTAACTTGATTGCTCTTATGCATATTTATTTTGGATTACTCTTGATTTCGAGGGATTTCAATGGCTGCATATTTAGTTGTCAATCGCTGTACAAATTGAAACTTCAATTTTACTACTGCTCTATCAATGGCAGTAGTATATCATGTTAATTTTCAACGATTACTACTGGTGAATGAACAAGGAAGTTTGCTACTGATCTTATTAATTAACTTTTACTACTGATCCTTATTCAACGTTTGTTACTGATCTCTATTCGAACAAAGTCTACTACTGCTCCAATATTCAATTTTACTACTGATGCTCCTAATTGAAATATACTACTGATCAGTAGTATGTCTCGATTACTACTGATTCTTTGCTCATGTTCGAATTTACTACTGATCCTTTTTCAATTCGATGTTTACTACTGATCTCAATACATCAGTACTACTGGTCCGACTTTACTACTGGTCCGATTCGAAAATACTACTGATCAGTAGTAAATGAAGAATCACCACTACCGATCAGTAATAGACTGAAATTTACTACTGCTGCGTTGACTGATCAATTATTAAAACAGTATTGACCGAAAAAATTTTGAAGAATTTTTTTTTTTTTTTTTTTTTTACTGATACATCATACTTTGGAAAGCATGTCACACACCATGTTCATTCCATACCACGGTTTATTGATCGTATCTGATAATAATGTGAAACGAATCACATTATTCACACACACAGGTTAAAGGCATGATGAAGATAAAGGAAAGTTTTTATTTGCTACATATTTGATCTTTATCTATTGATTACAGAAGATAATTGATTATATTTTATTTGAAGATGAAGTGGAAAGTCTTACTACATAAGATGTTATGTATTGTTGTAACTGCAATTCAACCGAATCTTAACGAAAAGATCTGTTGAAGACTAAGATAAGCAAGTCTCTCATACAAGATATGATGTTGCTGATTACTATATTTAGACGGAATGTGATGCTTAGTTTGAGTTTCTACTTCAACTTCAAATAGAAAATAGTTAGTTTTCAATGTAATTAATATAGCCTTGAAGAACACAAGAATGATAGCACACTTTTAGGGGAAGAAAAAGTGTTGATCATTCAAGGGGAAGTTCAAGTTTCTCGGATTGATTTGATTATGTCAAAAAGGGGAAGAGACTTGAAGATTCCTAGCTAATTCTACAAGTTTTGTCAAATCAAATAGGGGAAGATTGTTAGGAATATTATTAATAATATTCATTAAGGATTTGATTATGTCAAAACTATTAAACTACAAGGACCTAAGTCGGTAATATGAAGTTCAAGATTTGAAAAAGATTTAGGAGATAATGATAATTGTAAAAGATATAGTATATCTTGTTTGAATTTAAAAGATTTAGTTATTATCTTTTCCTTGTAGGTCTTGGGTTTTCTAGTATATAAAGAAACCTAATGACATAGAATTAGATGTTCTCAGAACCCACGTTTTAACGTGTTTGTGTGTAAAACCTAAGCCTCAAGGTCGTATGATCCTGTTAACCAAAAACCGTTCTACATATTTATATGTAGAATTGGGGCTTTTAGTAATCATTGTATATAAAGATGATGATGAAACCTTGTTTAGCTATACAAAACTGTTTATCTAATTCCGCAATTTTATGTTTTGTATATGCTTATTCCAGATCAAGAACTAACTATTCTTGAGCCTAAAGATCTATGTTTATGAAGAGTTATTCGATCTTCACAGGGTTGATTAAAGTGTTGAAATGTGTGATTTTTGTTGTGTATGCAGGTCTGATTGATGAATATGATTCTGGTTCTTGATGAGGCCACTACATCAGTTGATACGATAACATGATACAGAGAACACTTAGAAAATACTTTTCTGACTCTACTGTCGTAACAGTAGCACATAGGATCACCTCTGTGGTCAACGGTGACATGGTTTTGGTTTTAAACAATGGTTCGTGTGAGCTCTATATTTTAGTCATTTTGACATGATAATTAAGCATAAAAAACATTTGGTTGTGATTCCTTTTGTTTTGCCAATGATGTGCAGGTGTTATTGAAGAATATGATTCTCCTACAAAATTGCTACAAGACAAAACATCTTCTTTTTCCAAGCTGGTTGCTGAGTACACCATGAGGTCGAATTCTAGTCACAAGTAGGGTGTGATTGTTGGATGCTGTATATTTTCAAACAATAATTTATACTTTATTAGTATGCCATTAAGAGATTATCGCTGTTGTTGTCATTGTTGTAAGAGATTATCACATAACTAACTTTCAAGTTATACATTCAAAATATATAATTGATATCTTAGGGACATGGTCAACATTGGTGAAATTATTATCATCTCCTTTTGTCTTTTTCTTGATATATACACAAATAAATTCAAGCTTGTTGTGGCCAAATACAATTAAGCTGCTAAACAGAGCTTGTTTTCAAAGATTGAATGTCTAAAAATGGCAGCAACTTTTATAATAAAACTGTGGCTACAAATGGAAAGTAAAGGCACGCAGCACAATTATCAAGCAACCATAAAATCAAACCTATTTTATGATTCAAATGATGAGGCCAAACCTTGTTAATTATTGGAAGACAGCTTCTTTGAGGCAATACATCAAACATCTGGTGGGCGCCAGTGGCCATTAACAACCATTATTATTCTGGAGCCCTCAGCAGCCAATACAATAAGATAACAATTCTTTTGTGGACCAATGTAATAAAAGTCTATTCTTGGTGCAAAAAGACTTCCACCATCAGCTGTATTTAATTTAATACGGAGTAATTTTCAAACTACAGTTAACATTATCCACACAGATATCGTTTCTCCACCCTACAATTCCACTTTCTCTTTTGCAATCAGTTGAAGTTCAAAGAAAGATCTGATTTACCAGGATACTAACTTTAAGCATACCTTGATCAATGGCGTCTTCTTCAGCATCGTCCATCTACAACAGCTTCAAGTATGATGTGTTTATAAGTTTTCGAGGTGAAGATACTCGTAAGAACTTCGTTGATCATCTTTATTACGGTCTCCAGCAGAAAAGCATTCACACTTACAAGGATGATGAGAGAATCGAGAAAGGAAAAAGGATCAGTGATGAACTCATCAAATCCATTGAAGACTCGAAATTCCACATCATAGTTTTCTCCAAGAACTATGCATCGTCATCTTGGTGCTTGGATGAGCTTGTGAAGATTATGGAGTGTCAGAAGACAATCGATCAGACTGCTTTCCCCGTTTATTATGATGTGGAGCCCACTGAAATCCGCAAACAAAGTGGATCAGTTGCAGAAGCGTTTGCCAAACTTGAAAAGGAACTATGGAAGAAGCAGCCGGTCTGGCTGGGTGGGAGTTGAAGAACACCGCCGCTGGGTAATTAATTAATGTTTCATCATATATATATATCTCTGCAATTTTCTTTTCTTTTTTAATCTCTGCATCTGAAAGGGTCTTGAATCTTGTCAAACATATAGGCATGAAGCTACATTCATCCAAAAGATAGTTGAGGTGATTTCACTAGAGCTGCGTTCCATTGATTCAAGTATCGATGGAAAACTAATAGGCATGGGTGAAGGATGTAGTTTCATCTTTAGGAACTGGTTTTGATGATGTTCGCATGATAGGGATCAAGGGGATAGGCGGTGGTGAGAAGACAACTTTGGCGAGAGCTATCTATGATCAAATATCCATTCAGTTTGAAGGTAAAAGCTTCATTGAAAATGTCAGGGAAGTTTCAAAATCGTCTTTGTACGCTTTGGCTAAGTTGCAAAAACAAGTCTTTTCAGATGTGTCGAAGCATTAAAGTAACTAGTGTTTATGATGGAAAAAATATTATGAAAAAAGATGACGCGTTGTAGAAAGCTTCACATCGTTCTAGATGACGTGGATAATATAGACCAGCTTGAGGCATTAGCAGGTGAGTCTAATTGGTTTAAGCCTGGAAGTAGAATCATCATTACAACAAGAGACGAGCAAGTGTTGGTAGCACATCGAGTGAACTTTATTCATGATGTTAGTCTGCTATCTTATGAAGAAGCGATTTGCCTCTTCTGTAGGTATGCATTTGGGAGAGAGGTTCCAATTCATGGGTATGAAGAGCTATCAAAACAAGTTGTACGTTATGCAGCTGGTCTTCCGCTAACGATCAGAGTTTTGGGTTCGTTTCTTTGCGGTAAAGATGATCTTGAATGGACAGATGCCATAGAAAGATTAAAAAAAATTCCGTTGAAGGAAACTCTAGAAAAATTAGAATTAAGCTATATTTGCCTAGAGGACGATTATAAGAAAATATTCTTAGACGTTGCATGCATATTAAAAGGTTGGGAAAAAGACAAAGCAATCAGAGTGCTAGAAACCTGTGGATTTCATGCTAGAAATGGTTTAAGAGTTCTCGAGCAAAAATCTCTCATAACTATTTCAGATTGGGGGTACTTGGGCATGCATGACCATATAGAAGAAATGGGTAGGAATATTGTTCGTCGTTTGCACCCCGATGAGCCTCACAAACATAGCCATTTGTTGATTGATGAGGAAATCGAAGATATATTGGCTCATGACCGTGTAAGTATCAAGTTTATTTGTAAGCTAGCTGGAGAAAACTAACACATATTCATTTGCTATGACCAAAGTAATTTCATTTGTTCTTGCTTTTGGTTGGCAGGGACTGAAGCAACAAGATGTATAGTCATGTCGCGAGTAAAGAAACATGAAGTTATGAGAGGTCTTGAAAAGATGAAGAAACTTAGAGTTCTTCTCCTTAATTATGAATTTTATCCGAAATTTGATGTGGTTGGCCAACGTTTTCCAAATAATTTACGATATCTTAGTTATCAAAACTACCCTTTTTAGTCTTTACTTGAAGCATTTCAAGTCGACAAGCTTGTTGGGCTTAACATAGTTTTTGCTTATCATCTTTGGAAAGGCGGAGAAAGAAAGGTAGAATAATGCTTGATTTGTTTTTTTTTTATGATCGATTATAATTTAATAATCTATGTGTTTGTTATTACACCAAGATATTCATTTTTGTTTTGCTAATAATAGGTTCTTAATAATCTCAAATTCTTTGACCTTCAATGTTCAAAGTTGAGGAACTTTGACCTTGGGCTGACTCCGAATTTGGAGACGTTAGTTCTTGAAGATTGTGTTGATTTTATAGAACTTCACATGCCCGATGGATGTACAAAGCTCAAATCCGTCAGTCTCATTAATACAGAGGTGAGAACCTTAAACATTGGGCTGACTCCAAATCTCGAGACTTTAGGTCTTGAAAGATGTTATCATTTGGTAGAACTTCACTTGTCATTTAGATGTCCAAAGCTCAAATCACTGAACGTCTCTGATTCACCGTCATGTTTGAGGAGAGTTAACCTTGGGCCAACTCCAAATCTTGAGATGTTAACTCTTGAAGGATGTGAAGCTTTGTTAGAACTTCACACGCCCTTTCAATGTCCCAAACTCAAATCCGTGAGCCTCTATTGGATGAAGTTGAAGACCCTTGACCTTGGGATGACTCTAAATCTCAAATCCCTCAACATCAATCATTCTAAGTTGGGGAACCTTATCCTTGGGCCTACTCCAGATCTCGAGACGTTAAATCTTACTGGGTGTGATTCAATAGAAGTAGAACTCCACATGCCCTTTCGATGTCCAAAGCTGAAATCCATCTGCATGAGTAAGTCAAAGTTGAGAGCCCTTGACATTGGGCTGACTCCAAATCTTGAGACACTAGATCTTAAAGAATGTTATAATTTGGTTGAACTTCACGCTCCCATTGGATGTCTAAAAAAGATTGTCTACTTAGACTTGAGTGGTTGTGGGGGGTTTAAATCTTTTTTATTTGACAAAAGGTCTAAACGACTTGAGGTTGGTTCTTTGCCGGAGTTAGAGCTAATTGCAGAGTCCATAGATACATGCCCATTGCAATGTGACAATAATTTGCCAAAGTTTCGGTTTTCATGTTATTATAAAGAGCATCAGCTTCAACGTTTGGTAATCTTGAGAAGCTTGTTTCTATAGGTCTCTGTGCTTGCACAAACCTTGAACGCTTTTCAGCAAGTATTTTTGGTTTACTATTGTTGGAACAAAATCACAGATCAACTTATTACTGATGCTGCAGTTAGTATATCATGGTTGGTACTGATGGGGCAGAAACTTACTACTGATGAGTTGATACTGGTGAAGTCTATAACTTAGTTACTACTGATCAAGCACATGTTGAAGATACTACTGATCTTAGTAGTTACTACTGACGTTGTATCTGGACTTACTACTGGTCGCCAGACTTACTACTGATGATGCTTATTTACTACTGGTGATTGCAGATTACTACTGATATACGATTTGGAAGCATATCAAGTCCGAGATCTTCGCAGAGATAGTTATAGAATGTAATTCAATGTATATCTTTATAATTCGAATGTAAATCAAGTCCTAGAATAACTAGGGTAAATAGTTAGGCTTCAAGGACTATTATAAATAGTTCCTTACGAATTGTAAACGTACGTGTGTATTGTTAATCAATAATATACATTGAAGCTTTTTGTGAAACTGTGTTCTTAATATTCTCGCATATTGTTTTACAGTTCTTTGTTCTTAAATATATTGATATAGTGTTGATCCGCTGCAACTTCTATTATCAATTAGATCTAAAGGTGTTTATTAACTCTTCATAGTTAATCGATCCTGACAAGTGGTATCAGAGCATATTGGTTCTAGATCTACTATTTTTTAAGAACAACAAAAAGTTTTAATCTTTAAAACACACACATTATTAATCATGACTGATAATAATGAAAGCACTCAAGCCAACAAAATCCCTATACTCACTCCCAATAACTTTGGGATGTGGAAGAATCGTATTAAGCAATACATGCTTATTACTGATTATTCCATGTGGGAAGTTGTCATTGAAGGAAACAAAACTGGTCCTGGTCAAGCAAGCAGCTCTGCAACTGAAGCAGACAAACTTAAATGTGAGAAGGAGAAGAAAGACAAAGGAATCGAACTTAAAGCTCTAAGCACTCTCCTACTGGCCATTCCTAACGACTATCAACATCTCTTTGTTGAGTATGATGATGCAAAGGTGTTGTGGCAAGCACTGGAGAAGAGATTCGTTGGCACCAAGAGCACCAAGAGGAACATGAAGTCTGTTCTCAAGCAAGACTTTGAAAACTTCAAAGGAAAGCCCAATGAGACACTCACTCAAGTGTTTGACAGATTCAACAAGCTAATTGGTGAACTTAACCAGGTTGGGGTTAAGATGGATCAAGAAGATGTCAACATGAAGTTCCTAAGGTCTCTTAGTGAAGAATGGCCCATGTATACAGTGATATACAGACAGAGAGATGCACTAGAAGAAAAGGAGTTAGATGAACTCTACAATGATCTCAGAGTATTTGAAACTGAGGTAAATCAAAAGAACCCTTCTATTTCTTCTAATAATGCTGCATTTGTATCTAGTACATGTCAAGGTCAAGAAACCTCCACAGGAAAGGCTGCAGATTCTGAAGATGCTGCAAGAGAATCCTTTTTCACTAGTCATGTGCATACTGCACTGATTAGTGACGATTTGGAACAATTGAATCCAGATGATCTTGAGGAGATGGATCTTAAATGGCAGATGGCTATGCTGAGCCTAAGAACCAAAAGGTTCTTAAAAAGGACTGGTAGGATAAGGCTCAACTACAACAAAGGTGACAAAGCTGGATTTGACAAAACTAAAGTCAAATGTTACAACTGTAACAACCTTGGTCACTTTGCAAAAGAATGTCCTCAGCCAGAAAAAAGATCAAAATCAACTGCTCTTGTTTCACAACAAGGACAAGGCTATGACTGGAGCTTCCAAGCAGAAGAGCATGCTCAAAATCAAGCTCTCATGGCCTTTACTGACAGCAAATCTGAGGTAAAACCTAAACCTTGTACTTCTGAATGTATTAAAATTGTTAAAAATTTAGAAAAAGAAAACACTAAATTAAATGAAGATTTAGCAAAACCATTAAGAAGAAATTATGAATTTGATGGTGTGATTGCTGATCAAGAACATCAGATAAAGGTGTACCAGATGATTGATCAAAGGATAAAGGAAGAACTGCTCCAAGCTGTAGATGAGAAAGAGTATATGAATTAAAAAATAAAGAACTAACAAGTAAATTAGAAGAATGTCAACTTGAAATTGAACAAAATAAATTGACAATTAAAAAATTTGAAAGAAGTACTAAAACTCTTGATGAACTAACTAACAATCAAACTACAGAAAAAGTTGTTCATGGGGTGGGATATCATGCTGTACCACCTCCATATAAATTCATTCCTCCACTCAAAAACAGTTCAGAAAGAATAATTAATGAATTAAAAAATGAAAATCAAACTGAATCTAATACTGAAATATCTGAATCAAATGACTTTTCTGATGATGATAGAACTACAAACTCAATTGAATTTACAATCTTTCAAACTGAATCTCCAAACTCAATTGATACAAGTTTTCACACAGCACAAAGTGAAGAAGATTTTTTTAAATATAATGCAGAAAATATACCACAAATTCTAAAAAGGGGAAATGAAAGAAATAAAAATCAACTCTTAGATCAACGAATACCTGAAGGTGCTAAAGGTAAGAAATTAAGATGTGTTATATGCAACAAAGTAAATCATTTAGCCAAGGATTGTCACTTCAATCCACTTAACTGTAAAGAGTTCAAAGAATTTAAAACTTTCAAAGAAAAGGCAAAAACACAGAAGTTGAAAGATACTACTGGACCTTCAGTAGTAAATAAAACAAAAACTCAAATTGCTGAAACACCAAGATTTGGAAGAAGTGCATCAAGGTTTGTTCAAAGTAGAAGAGTTGGAAGCCCAAAGAACAGCAATTACTTCAAGAACAATGGAAAATCAAATCAAAATAAACAATATTTTAAATTTTCCACCACCAGTAAAAACTTTAACAATTTTACTACTGGTATAAACCCAAATTATAATGCTGTCTGGTACCAGTACAAAAACACTACTGGTAAAAACCCTAATTACAAGAATACTACTGCTGCTAAACCAACATTCAAACATACTACTGGTGTCAACCCTAAAAACACTACTGGTCATTCTAAACATGGTAAGTACTCAAATACTACTGGTCCATCAGTAGTCAAGTATTCAAAGGCTAAAAATCATATGTATAGACCAAGATCAGTAGTGAACTCAGACACCAGTACCAAGTCTAAAAGAGCAGTAGTAAAACAGAACACCAGTACTAAAAAGGTATGGGTACCAAAAAGATTTAAGGATAACTGTTCTAAATCTGATTTCTCAAAGGATGAACCCAAGACATATAAAGCTTGGGTTCCCAAACTTAACTAACCTTTTATTTACTTGTGCAGAGCATTCAGATCCCAGAAGAATGAAGAACATGACACATTGATAGTGGATGCTCAAGGCACATGACTGGAAATCTGCAAATTCTAAAGGATTTCAAGTCATTTGATGGAGGTTATGTAGCCTTTGGTGAGAACCCAAAGGGAGGTAAGATTACAGGTAAAGGTACTGTTACAAATGGTAAAATTACCTTTGATGATGTATTTTATGTCGCTGAACTAAAATACAATCTTGTCAGTGTGTCTCAAGTGTGTGATAAAAAGAACAAAATTCTTTTCACAGACATTGAGTGCATCATTCTTTCTCCTGACTTTATTTTAGATGAAAAATATTTTGTTTTAAGAACTCCAAGGAGAAACAATGTGTATTGCCTGGATATAGGGGGAGAACTCATTTCTTCAAATGAGGTCAACTGTTTTATATCCAAGGCAAACACCACTGAATCAGAACTATGACATAGAAGGATGTGTCACACTAATTTCAAAAACATGAACAATTTAGTAAAAAGAAATTTGGTCATTGTACTACCTCAAAAACAATTCATGTGTGATCATCATTGTGTTGCATGCCTAAAAGGTAAACAACACAAGACTTCTCATAAGTCCAAATCTGTGAATTCTATTTCTGTTCCTTTACAACTCTTACATATGGACCTATTTGGACCTACTAATGTAATGAGTATTGGAAAGAAACAATATTGTCTTGTTATTACTGATGACTTTTCCAGATATACATGGGTTTTCTTTCTCAGGACAAAGGATGAAACAAGTGAACTCATCAAGAACTTAATTGTTAAACTGGAAACACATCTGATCAAAAAGTTAAAGCCATAAGATGTGATAATAGCACAGAATTTAAAAATGCTAACTTAATTAACTTTTGTGATCTTAAAGGTATTGACAGGCAATACAGCTCACCTAGAACTCCACAACAAAATGGTGTAGCTGAAAGAAGAAATAAAACCATCATTGAAGCAGCAAGATCAATGCTAGCAGATTCAAAGTTACCAATCATTTTTTGGGCTGAAGCTGTTAATACTGCCTGTTATGCTCAGAACAGAGTATTAATAGTGAAGCCACATTTTAAAACACCATATGAACTTTTTAATAAAAGAAAACCCTCTATAAGTTTTTTAAAATCATTTGGTTGTCCTTGTACTATTCTGATTACAAGAGAACAAATTGGTAAGTTTGACTGCAAAGCTGATGATGGAATCTTTGTGGGATACTCTACTCAAAGCAAATCATACAGAGTATTCAACAAGAGATTAAGGATAATTGAAGAAAGCATCAATGTGTCCTTTAATGAAAATGTTCCTAATGAACAAGGAAATGGTCCAGATTGGCTATTTAACATAGACAATTTAACCAAATCCTTTAATTCTAACATGGATTTAAATGCAGGTGATTCAAATTGTCACACTCAAAAGGAAGGGACATCATCTGTTAATACTGGTCAATAAAAGATGAGATACATAGTAGTTGATACTGCTCCCACAGTTAATACTGAGGACAGTAATAACTCAAATTCTGAAACCAGTAGTAACTCTGAGAATGAGGACAGTAGTAATTCAAATACTACTGGTACCAGTAATAGTACTCAAAATACTACTGGTCCTAGCAATAACCTAGATTCTCAAGATACTACTGATCTCAGTAACAACAACAATACTACTGATCTCAATGAAGACAATAGCAGTAGTAACTCTGACCAAGATGATGATGAACCAAACATCAATGACAATGAAGGATCACTAGAGGAGCAACTGTCTGAGACAAATGAGTCCAACCTTGAAAATCAACTAGTGGTTGATAGAGCTACAACTACAAGGACTCAGAAGAACCATCCATTAGATCTTGTTCTAAGTGATGTTAACTCACCACTGCAAACAAGAAGCAAATTAAATAAAAGCTTAACTGCAAACATGTGCAATATATGTCTAATTGCTAATGAATGTATGTTTGAATGCTTTCTGTCTCAGGATGAACCAAAGAAGATTCAACAAGCAATGAAGGACTCAAACTGGATTGAGGCAATGCAAGAAGAACTCCTTCAATTCAAGTTACAAGCTGTTTGGACACTTGTACCTCTACCCAAAGGAAAAAGAGCCATTGGAACAAGATGGATCTTTATAAACAAGAAAGATGAAAGAGGTATAGTGATCAAAAACAAAGCCAGACTTGTAGCCCAAGGATACACTCAAGAAGAAGGAATAGACTATGATGAAGTATATGCTCCTGTTGCTAGAATTGAAACAATAAGAATATTCCTAGCATATGCTTCATTAAAAAAGTTCAAAGTCTATCAAATGGATGTGAAGAGTGCATTCCTATATGGGAAGATTGAAGAAGAGCTCTATGTCTGCCAACCTCCAGGTTTTGAAGATCCAAAATATGGTGATTATGTGTTCAAACTGGATAAAGCTCTGTATGGCCTACATCAGGCACCAAGAGCATGGTATGATACATTATCATCATATCTATTGAAGAATAACTTTAAAAGAGGAGCCATTGACAAAACTTTGTTTACAAAGAAAGTCAAAGATGATATACTACTGGTACAAATCTATGTAGATGATATCATCTTTGGGTCAACCAATGATGTGTTATGCAAAGAATTTGAAGAACTAATGCAAATTAAATTCAAGATGAGCTCTATGGGTCCAATGAACTTCTTCCTTGGACTCCAAGTCAGTCAAAGAACAGATGGTATTTTGATAAACCAATCAAAATATGTTAAAGACATCTTGGAGAAGTTTGATATGAAAGACTGCAAAAGTGCAAGTACACCAATGGAAACACACAAACACCTACATCCTGATGTTGAGGGGGAGGATGTAGATGAACACTTATATAGATCAATGATAGGCTCTTTGATGTACTTAACTGCATCAAGACCTGACATTATGTATAGTGTTTGTGTGTGTGCAAGATATCAAGCAAGACCTAAAGAACTACACTTGCAGGCTGTCAAAAGAATATTCAGATACTTGAAAGGCAAACCATCACTTGGTCTATGGTATCCACATGATTCACCCTTTGAACTCATAGCCTACACAGATAGTGACTATGGAGGTGAATGTCAAGATAGGAAGTCCACTACTGGTGGATGTCAATTCTTTGGATCAAGACTGGTGTCATGGCAATGTAAGAAACAAACAAATGTATCAACATCAACTGCTGAAGCAGAGTATGTAGCTGCATCTGCTTGTTGTGCTCAAGTACTCTGGATTCAAAACCAGCTTCTAGACTTTGGTATCTCTATCCTTAAAACTCCTATTTATATTGATAATCAAAGTGCTATTAGTATTGTGAACAATCCAGTAAAACACTCTAAAACTAAACACATTGAAATAAGATTTCATTTTATAAGAGATTGCAATGAAAAGAAATTAATCAAAGTAGTTAAAATTCATACTGATGATCAATTAGCAGATCTTTTTACAAAAGCATTTGATGTAGGAAGATTCAACTTCTTGGTTAGGAGTATTGGAATGATTTTGATAACTTAAAATCTCACTTAAAATCATGTGTAAAGTTTTTGTTGTAAAAAGTTATTTATTTGGTTAAGTGTTTTACTACTGGTAGGTCTGTATTATTGGTATGTAGGCATGTGCACAAAATACTACTGGTAGTTCATTACTACTGGTGTGTATTAGGTTTACATAAATACTACTGGTAAGTCAGTACTACTGGTATTCACATATACTACTGGTCTTGTGTGTTAATAGTTTCTACTGATGTCTATAGTTACTACTGATGGCAAAATCCTTAGTTACTACTGATGTTCGTAGATACTACTGACGTTCTCTTACTGGTATTTAATTTACTACTGGTGGTTCAAACTCAAGATTACCAAACTAACCCCCATGAAAATAACCGTTATGTTATGATTCGAAGGGCAATTCAGTCTTTTTGCAGGTTAAATCGAAAGATATAAAAGGCGGCAGTCGATTAGTTTAGCATTATCTTCACTTCGATTTGCTAAATCCTCTCGATAAACCCTAGCTTACGATCAAAAACTCTGCACCAGTAACAAAATTCTTACTTGTTTCTCTCAAATCGAAAAATCAAAACATCAAAATCAACAACAATGGCAACTCTACAATCTCTCAATGTTCAAACAGATCTTAAATACTCAGAGTTCCACAATATGTGTGCATTTCTACGAAATCCAGATGGTACTAAAGACTTTCGACCAATCATACAATTCTTGAAGAACTCATATATTAAGTTCGCTTTATCTGTAAAACCGAAAGCATATCAACAGCACTTGGTTGATTTCTGGACCAATACTGAAAGAACAGAAGGTGCAACTGTGCCTATGATAATATCATCGGTGGATGGAAAGACGATCACAATCACTGAACAATCGATTCGGCACCATCTACAACTACATGATGATGCAGGTATGTTTACACTTCCTAAGGAATTCATTGCTGAAATTTTAAATAAAATGGGTTATGAGGGAAGACTCAACATAGTAACTTTTCAAAAAGGTCTTCTCTCTCCACAATGGAAATTTCTTGTACATACTATTCAGCATTGCATTTCTCCTAAAAGAAGTACTTGGAATGAGTTTAATAAGGCAATAGCCTCTGCTGTTGTCTGTTTATGCGCAGACCAAGTATTTAATTTTTCATATATGATTTTTGAAGGTATGTTGGGAAATCTTAGTTCCTCAAAATTTTTAATGTATCCCAGATTTCTTCAACATATTATAAACTGTGAATTGCAAAACTTGTCAACTCCCAAAAATATTTTTATCATTCCTGAGTTGAACAAGAAAGTTTTCTCAAATATGAGAAAACAATTTAAATTTTCGGGCAAGGAAACCCCTTTGTTTCCTAATATGATCAAAGATCAACCACAACTTGGAGAGGGTTCAATCATAGATACAACCCAAATTGAACCTCAACCCACTCCAACACCCCCAAATGCAGCCCAAACACCACCCCAAATAGTCACTCAATCACCCACACATATAGAAGTCCTGAATGTGTCCCAGGAACTTGAAATAAATCCTCAGAGTGCTACTCTTCACTCTGTGGAAGACCTGCCCAATGTAACCCAAAATATATCCACAATTTATAAAAGAAAGAAAACTTCTTTCAAGGACACCAGGGGACCAATCGAGTCAAACCCCAGACTCAAAGAGTTGTCCTCCAAGGAGGAGAGAGGACATGAGGCGAGGGCTTTCACTACTGATGCCCCAAAGGTGGTGCACAGGACAGTGAAAACATAACTAAGACCCAGACCTCGGCAACTTTAAGTGATGACTCATTTGAGGAATTACTTAAAGGACCCCGGTGCCAAGAAACCACAAGGGGGGGCACTTCTGCTTCTTCTAGGAAGAAGAGGGTGTCTAAACAACCCAATGAATCACCAAGAAGTGATGAGGGTAGATCTATGGATTTGATGGAAAGGATGGAAAACCTTAAAGCCAATGTACCAGTCAGTAAGCCCGATGATCTTGCTAGATGGAGTGAGGGCAGTATTAAAACCAAACAATTGACGGATAAAGTGGATTCTCTTGAATCCACTGTACAAGATTGTCTTAAGTATCTTACAAACCAAGGAAAAACAATGACTGCAATGAAAAGGCACATGAACACCATCAACAAAAGAATGAGATTCTATGAGCACAGGCTTCATCAACAAACTAAAATCATAAGGAAATTGAAGAAGAAGCTTGATGATAGTGAGGCTCCTCCAGTTGAGCTCTCTAAGGGGGAGAATGATAATATTCAAACAATGATTGATGAATCAATTGCAGCAGCAGCATCCTCTCTCTTAAATCTAAAAGAAACAAATGTTGATGAAAGCCCAGAAAAGATGGTTGTTGATGATGAGCCAATGACTACTGCTCCCATGGAAGAACAAGCTGAAAAAGAAGTATCAGTAGTAACTCCTACTACTGATATCATAGCAGTAGTAAATGAAGAAGAGGAAATAACTGCACCAAATACTACTGATGCCCTATCAGTAGTAACTCCTGAAGTCACACCAGTAGTAACTACCTTGGTTACTACTGAAGAGGAAGAACTACAACTCCCAGAGTTAATTGAAAGGGAAAGACATGTCATCATCTCCAAACCACCAACTCCTAATCAACCACTTATCATACCTGACATTGATGATAATGTAAATTGGTTTGAGGTAGATGAATGTGCACTTCCTCCACACCCTAAAATTTTATCAGAGGATCAACTACACTTATTTTATCCAAAACTTCTGATTCTGGGTGTACCTGATATGAAATACACTCCACCTCCACCATCTGCTTGTATTGGAAAAGGAAAGGAAATATATGATGATGATTATCCAAACAGAGCATTAGGTCACCAAATGGTGAACAAAATTAATCATGTCAGATCTGAAAAACAGTCCAGATGGAGGGTAGTTACCTTATGTGATTAAAAAATGAATCAATAAGTTTAGGGGGAGATTGTTGGAACAAAATCACAGATCAACTTATTACTGATGCTGCAGTTAGTATATCATGGTTGGTACTGATGGGGCAGAAACTTACTACTGATGAGTTGATACTGGTGAAGTCTATAACTTAGTTACTACTGATCAAGCACATGTTGAAGATACTACTGATCTTAGTAGTTACTACTGACGTTGTATCTGGACTTACTACTGGTCGCCAGACTTACTACTGATGATGCTTATTTACTACTGGTGATTGCAGATTACTACTGATATACGATTTGGAAGCATATCAAGTCCGAGATCTTCGCAGAGATAGTTATAGAATGTAATTCAATGTATATCTTTATAATTCGAATGTAAATCAAGTCCTAGAATAATTAGGGTAAATAGTTAGGCTTCAAGGACTATTATAAATAGTTCCTTACGAATTGTAAACGTACGTGTGTATTGTTAATCGATAATATACATTGAAGCTTTTTGTGAAACTGTGTTCTTAATATTCTCGCATATTGTTTTACAGTTCTTTGTTCTTAAATATATTGATATAGTGTTGATCCGCTGCAACTTCTATTATCAATTAGATCTAAAGGTGTTTATTAACTCTTCATAGTTAATCGATCCTGACAACTATGTTTAAGAAAGCTTAAACTTGAAGCCAATATACCAGAGTTACCTGAGGACCTTCACCACTTAGAATGTCTAGAAGAGCTAAGTTTGTCGTCGGCACAGATTAAACATGTTCCAGATAGCATTTGTATGTTGAAAAATCTGAAATTTCTTGGACTTAAATCTTGTTGGCTTATTGAGAAATTACCCGAGGATCTTGGTCGATTAGAGTGTTTACACCTATCAGAGTGTGTGTCTTTACGAGATGTTCCTAAGAGCATCTGTGAGATGAAACGTCTAGAATATTTCCATCTCCCGTATTGTATTCTAGTTGAGAAATTGCCTGAGGAACTTGGACATTTAGAATGTTTAAAAGAGTTAAATATAGAGGGTACAGGCATAACTCATATTCCGGAAAGCATTTTGCGGTTGAAAGGTCTGCGTGTTCTTGGGTCTAGGTGGCGGCTTGAGTCGTATGGTTTTACATCCTTAACTATGGTTCAAAACTCGAAATACACGGTCTACTGCTACATATAGCCGTTAACATTGGTACCAACAACATGAGTGACCTCTGAAGTACCCGAGACACAAAGGAGTAGATCCACAACTCTCTCGTTTTGGATCTAAAAGTAAAAGGTACTTTCTCATTTTCATATTAATTAATCGTCTTACTTCAATTTGGAGGAACGGCCTCTTTTGTTTATGGAGGCTCAAGATCGTATGAGAAAAGGGTTGCAAAGACATATTCATGTACTTAACTTGTTCCGTAAAATCAAAATGTCAAATTAGTTAATAAGCAGGTAGATTGCTTATTAGATGTTTCAAGTACTACTCGGTATCATGTTAATTAGGGGGTGTTTACTCTTAACTTATGGGCTTAATGGGGGTGAGGTGATTAATTGTATCTTATTTGCTTTTATTGCTTATGTGCATCGCGTAGTTGGGTTGTTCTCTGCATTTTTAGTACTACATACACTCAACCAAAGGATTATATATGCCACTATGAGCTCAATGTTTAATCGCTGGCCTTATTTGTTCTGTTTCAGCTCTATCAACTTTGATCATCTCTGAAAACTTTCTACGGAAGATGCCTAAACTACAAGAAAAATCTCATATAGCGATAACTCAAAAAAATGTCACTAAACGTCAACAGACAGTCGCTAGAGGTCGTGTAAAAAATAAAACCTTTTACTATGTTTTATGTAGGCATAAAAAGTGGGTAAATCTCTGGTAGGTAAAATCCCTATAGTGACAAAAAAGAATGTTGGTAAATAGATTTTTAACCTTTTAATGACACACCATTTTCTTTAAAACTGTTACTAAACCTAAATTTCTTACTTTCATCAACAGTGTGGGTAAAAATCAAACTCTCTTGTGTCACTAAAACCCGCATAATGTGACACCTATTTGTGAGTCACTAAACTCTATCACTAAATGTCATTATCCTTGTAGTGAACTGTGTTGAGTGTGTTCTTTCGACCCTTTGATAAGTTCCAAAAGTATGATTGTTTTGGAAGTGATCAAAAGCAGGATCGATTTTAAAGAAGTTGCCTCATATTAGGCAGAACAAATGTTACTCAATCCTTCATATTTGTTGGTTGTTTTTACTTACTAATCTTTTATATGCACATTATTGTAAACCATAGTCAAATGTATTGATTGCATAGATTTATAGCATTCATTGTGACCAATTATGTCTTGTTTATGTTACATCTTTTGTACACTATAAATAGTGCTTCATGAGTACCTTTGTAGACACACAAATTATCAATAAGAAGTGTGGTTGGAATGTTTCATTGTCTTTGAGCTAATTCGTTTACAACACGTTATCAGCACGTTGCTAGAAGTCGAAGCACCATTTCTCCACGTTCATTGCTCGAATCATTCATCTTTCAAATTCCCAAGAAAATGCCTATCAAACTTGATTTCCCGATCTTGGATGCTGCCGGCAAGAACTATTTGGATTGGACTCAAGATATCCAGAACCATCTAGATACTCAAGGCCTGTTAGATGTAATCTATGCCGATGATAATCGTGAGATTGAATTTACTCGCGAAATGAATGCTAAGGCGATGATATTATTTCGTCGTCATATGTCAGACACGATGAAGTCTGAGTTCATATCAATCACCTCACCCAAGACATTATGGGACTCTTTGAAACAACGTTTCGATCACCAAAAGACCATATGGCTTCCTGAAGCCCGCCAAGATTGGCTCAATCTACGATTCCAAGACTTCACTTCGGTTACTGAGTATAACGCTGAAGTTTGTAGAATTCGTGCACTTCTCCACTATTGTGGTCAACAGTTAACTGATATTGACTTGTTGGAGAAGACTTACACCACATTTCCTAGTTCTGACAACTTGCTTCAAAAGCAATATCGCCAATCCAAGTTCACAACCTTCCCCGAGCTCATTACCCAATTATTGTTGGATGAGAAAAATAGCATTGTTTTAATGAGAAATAACAATTCTCGTCCTGCTGGGACAAAGGCAATTCCAATGCCTGATGCTAATAATGTTCGTGGGCCTCAACCGCGGAACGGAAACCGAGATAAGGGCCAGTCGTCCCGAAAGCCAAAGAACTATGGTGAGCGTAAACCTCACCAAGCGAAGCGAGGTTCAGAATATAATCCATACCAAAGACCTTCAGGTCGAGGTTCGGAATATAATTCGCACCGAAGACCTTCAGGCCGAGATTCGGAATATGATAATTACCGGAGGCGTTCGGCCCCTAAGCAATCTCGTACTGGGAACAATAACAGGACCACCAGTCGTCCCAATGAAAGGGAACATAATGCTAAGCAAAACCTTTGTTACAAATGTGGTGGTTATGGTCATATGCAACGAGTTTGTAAGGCTACTCCCGACGAAGTTCGTAACTATCATAACGGGAAAAGAGCTGAAGCAAATGTGGTTGAAACCAACACACGTGAAACTTTTGAGACACCTGATTTTGTGGCTCAAATTGAAGATTAGAGCTATTGTTAAGCTCCTGGATCATATTTTTTTTTATATGCTTTCAAGTTTTAATAATGTTTATCTTTTGGATAATGGTTTGTTTACAATGAACGCATTTCTCGAAATAATTTAAAGTTTTTTTCCTTATGAAAATACTACATACGTGTGACCGATTTTAAATTATTTTTACTTTTAGGCATGCATATTGGGTCAGTTGATTGTCTGGTTGACAGTGGTACAACCCACAATGTCCTAAAAAATACAAGGATTACTGCATCAACATAACGCCTAAAGTAACTTCATTGACAACTATTTCGGGCCCGTCGACCCTTGTTCAAGGCTTTGGTAAAGCAAAATTTACGTTGTCAAATGGTACCGTGTTAACCATTAATGAAGCCTTATATTGTCCAAGTTCCGGTCGAAACTTGTTGAGTTTTAAGGATATTCGAGAAAACAAGTTTCATATTGAAACTGCTTCAGAAAATGGTATTGAATACCTTTACATTACCTCCGATAAATACGACCAAAAGCGTATATTGGAGAAGTTGAGATGTTTGTCAAGTGGTTTGTATCTTACCACGATAAAACACATTGAAACCAATCTAGTCATTCGTCGAGCCCCCGTTGATGAGGGAACTTATATGTTATGGCATGACCGGTTGGGACACCCGGGTCAAAATACGATGCTTCGAACTATGAATGCATCTCATGGGCATCCTCTTGGACATAAAAATTTCGTGATTAAACCGAAAAGCCTATGCCAAGCATGCTCGATTGGCAAGACACATCTCAAACCACTTCATGTAAAACCTACAAAAGTGGTTTCCCATTTTCTTGAGAGAATTCAAGGGGATATTTGTGGACCTATCCAACCAACATGCGGACCATTTAAATATTTCATGGTATTGGTTGATGCATCAACACGATGGTCACACGTCACTTTGTTGTATACAAGGAATGCAACATTTCCTAAACTCCTAGCACAAATCATTAAGTTAAGGGCTCATCATCCGGATTATCCAATAAAGTCAATTAGACTTGATAATGCCGCAGAGTTCACATCGAAAACATTCGATGATTATTGCATGACATTGGGCATTGATCTTGAACACCCTGTTGCGTATGTTCATTCCCAAAATGGTCTTGCAGAAGCATTCATTAAAAGAATACAAATGATTGCGAGAACTTTAGTTATGCGAACAAAACTTCCAATTTCTGCATGGGGTTATGCGATATTGCATGCTGCTGCATTGGTCCGTCTGAGGCCCATGGCCACCCAACCACTTTCTGCGTACCAACTGGTAACTGGATACGAGCCGGATGTCTCACATTTACGCGTGTTTGGGTGTTTGGTCAATGTTCCAATTGAACCTCCAAAGCGTTCGAAATTTGGACCTCAGAAACGACAGGGAATATATGTTGGTTATGAATCCCCGTCCATCATACGCTATTTAGAGCCCTTGACAGGCGATCTCTTTAACGCTAAATATGCGGATTGTGACTTTGATGAGACAATCTTCCCGTCGTTAGGGGGAGATTTGCACGTTAACGTTGATAAGGAACGACGTGAAATAACGTGGCATGAACCCAACTTGTCTCATATGGATCCCCTAACTGCACATAGTGATAAGGATGTGCAAAGAATTCTAAGTCTACAAAATGTTGCTAATCAGCTACCAGACGCATTTAATGACTTAGCAAATGTCACGAGATCAAATTTACCTGCTGCAAATGTGCCTGCAAAGATAGACGTCCATGTGAGACGCGATGTTCCGTTTGAACATGTTGCACCGGTCGTACCCACCGTGCAAAGGACGCTACCATCAGCTTTCCAGTCCGCTGCTCTTCCAAAGAAAAGAGGAAGACCAGTCGGTTCCAAGGATGTTCTGCCTCGAAAAAGGAGAAATTCTTCTGAATCCGTTTTGCCACATGAGATCATTAAGGATCACGGGAGTGTATTGGAGGAATGTGTTTCTAAAGAAACACCAATTTCTCATTATCCCGATAATCTTGAAATATATGTCGAGTATGCTAGCTTAGACGATATTTTGAAGCGAAACGAGACTGTCATCGATGATTTGTTCGTATACGCAGTTAGGGGTGAGGACAACAGGGTACCCGCCGGTTCCGACCGGAACCGGAACCAGAACCGGAACCACAGGTTCCTAAAATCTCGGAACCGGATCGGAACCTGGAAGACAGGTTCCTAAATTTTCAGAACCGGAACCGGAACCGCCGGTTCCAGAACCGGTTCCGGTTACCCTGCCTCTAAATTCATAAAAATTTAAGTGTTACAAACTAAATAAACAACACAATAAATCACACAAACTAGCAATTACATATATCGTCTAACGATTATAAATACCATTTAACGATTTTAAATATAGTTGAACGAGTTCAAAATAGAAATAAGTGAACAAAAATCACTTTCTGGTACTTGACTTCCATATTCAACGAGTTTAAATATGGCTCAATCAATGATAATGAAGATACCCATTTTATTTAGACTATTAAGTTTGTGAGGTATTTTACATTTAGGCAAACCTCTTAAATTTAGTGTATATTATTATATTTATTAAAAATATACCGAAAAACCGCCGGTTCCAGGGTATCCACCGGTTCCAGGTTCCTTGATTTTGAGAACCGGAACCGGAACCTCTTAGGGCGGTTCCATGATTTTAGGAACCAGAACCGGAACCTCCTAGCAGGTTCCTCGTCCGGAACCTCCGGTTCCGATGCGGTTCCGGTTCCAATTCCGGTTACCGTCTTTTTCTGCTCACCCCTATACGCAGTGGCCACTGACATTATGAGCAATGATGACATGGAACCACGCACTATTGTTGAATGTCAACGTAGAACGGACTGGCCTCATTGGAAACAAGCAATCCAGGTAGAATTGGATTCCTTAGCGAAAAGAAGAGTGTTTGGACATGTTGCTCCAACGCCACCCAATGTTAAACCAATTGGTTACAAATGGGTATTCGTAAGGAAGCGTAATGAGAATAATGAGGTTGTATGATACAAAGCTCGCCTCGTGGCGCAAGGCTTCTCTCAACGCCCTGGTATTGATTACGAGGAGACATATTCTCCCGTAATGGACGTTATAATGTTCCGCTACTTAATCAGTTTAGTAGTTTCCGAAAAACTGAATATGCAGCTCATGGATGTGGTTACAGCCTATCTCTATGGGGATCTTGACACAGAGATATACATGAAAGTCCCTGATGGACTTAAGATGCCTGAATCAAGTAGTTCTAGACCACGGAACACGTTCTCAATAAGACTGAGACGATCACTTTATGGATTAAAACAATCTGGACGGATGTGGTATAATCGTCTAAGTGAGTACTTGATCGGACTGGGATATTTGAACAATGAGATATGCCCATGCGTGTTTATAAAGAAATCCACTTCAGGATATGCGATTATCGCAGTCTATGTAGATGATATGAATCTCATAGGAACCTCGAAAGAGTTGGTCGGAACTGCTGAAATCCTGAAGAAGGAATTCGAGATGAAAGATCTTGGGAAGACACGTTTTTGCCTCGGCCTGCAGATCGAGCAACGTAAAGATGGTATTTTTCTTCATCAAGAAAATTACACCCAAAAGGTGTTAAGACGCTTTAGTCATCATGATGCAAAATCGTCATCTACTCCCATGGTCGTTCGTTCTCTGGACATTAAAAAGGACCCATTCCGTCCAAAAGGTGTTAAGACGCTTTAGTCATCATGATGCAATAGGTGCTTTATTGTACTTGGCTCAATGTACTAGATCGGACATCTCGTTTGCTGTGAACTGCTTGGCTAGGCACAGCATTGCGCCAACACGCCGCCACTGGAATGGTATTAAAGACATCTTTCGTTACCTAAAAGGTACTATAGATATGGGTTTATTCTATCCCTACGCGTCGTCGAGTGGATCAAGTCCTAATGATACTCGAAATAACGCGACCCTTATTGGATATGCTGATGCAGGTTACTTATCAGACCCGCATAAGGGGCGTTCCCAATATGGTTATGTCTTTACCATTGGGAACACATCGATACCCTGGAAGTCTTGTAAACAGACTCTAGTCGCTACTTCGACAAATCACTCTGAACTAATTGCACTCTTTGAGGCAACTAGAGAGTGTGTATTGCTTCGATCTGTAATTGGCCATATTCGAAGTACATGTGGTTTAGCTTATGACCCCAATGAACCAGTTGTTGTATATGAAGATAACACTGCTGTTATTGACCAAGCGAAACATGGTTACATCAAAGAGGATAACACTAAGCACATCTCTCCAAAATTGTTCTTTACACATGAACAACAATTTATTCAAAAGATTGAAGTGCAACATATTGGATCAGAGAAGAATCATGCAGATTTGTTCACCAAATCACTGCCAAAGTATTCATTCCAAAAACATGTCAAAGCTATTGGACTTAGGAAACTCGTCGAGCTACCTAAGTGACATGTATCATGCACTTGTGTACGAATAATGATTGCATCCTGACGTATGCTTTGCACCCTGTTGAGTGCATGTGAGAGGGAGCATCCTGATGAATGCTTGTGTGCTCTTTTTTTCTTATTTTTTTCTTTAGTTCAAGGGTTTTGTCCCATTGGGTTTACCTTGAAACGTTTTTTTTATGAGACACTAACTGTATCCCACACTCAATAAGAATTGTTTAAGTCAGAGGGAGTATCCAGTTGTATACTTATTAGTCATTATGCACTCTTTTGTCCTTAGTTAGAGTTTTTGTCCCACTAGGTTTTCTCTTAACAAGGTTTTGATGAGGCACACCATATATGATTAGTTCCCTTGCTCAAGACATCTAGATCGTACTCTTTTGTCCTTCGTCCAGAGTTTTTGTCCCAAAGGGTTTTCTCTGACAGGGTTTTTAACGAGGCGAATGTTTCATGGATTGTCTGAAGATACAAGACGAAGTACATGTATAGTTCAACACAAATCTAAGCAACCAAGGGGGAGTATTGTAAACCATAGTCAAATGTATTGATTGCATAGATTTATGACATTCATTGTGACCAATTATGTCTTGTTTATGTTACATCTTTTGTACACTATAAATAGTGTTTCATGAGTACCTTTGTAGACACACAAATTATCAATAAGAAGTGTGGTTGGAATGTTTCATTGTCTTTGAGCTAATTCGTTTACAACACACATGTTTTTTTTTTATCAAAAATAGTAAAATATTAGTAACCACAAACTAGGGGTGAGCATGGGGCGGTTTTTGACTAAAACGAAACCCCGAACCGAATATTTCGGTTTTTAAGAATTACAAACCGTTCGGTTTCGGTTTTTTTAGTTTCGATTTTTCGGTTTTTCTCAATAAAGCGGTTCGGTTTCGGTTTATTTTTCGGTTTTTTTGTTTTCCATAAAATTTACTAATTTGTTAACCTAACAATTATGATACAAATTTTCAAACTTTAACTCATTTCCTCTATTTATAAAACAAACAAATAGCCCAAATTTCCATTGTTATACAATTATAAAACAAAATAAGTATGAGTAAAATGTGTCAAAAGTTTAAATGATACTCAATATTATATTTTTGAAATAGTTAAGCATCAAATCTTTATAAAGATAAAAATATATTTACAAATTTGAAGAACATATATGGCGGGGCGAGGCGGTTTTTTCGGTTTGGTTTTTTGTATGCACCAAAAAACCGCCCCAACATTTGGTTTTTCTAAAAACCAAAACCGCTCACAACGGTTTTTCAAATGGTTCGGTTTTTTCGGTGCGGTTTTTTCGGTTGGTTTCGGTTCGGTTTTTCGGGTTTTATGCTCACCCCTACCACAAACAACCATGTGGCCACATGACATAGAATATAATGGAGTTATAATCGATTGGCCCGATAAATTTTCTATTTCTGTAAAATGTTACCTTAATTGAACAGTTTGGTGTAGTATGTTTGATGCAGGCCTAATGATAGAGGAGCGGATCTTAATGTTTATGGAAGCCCATAATCGCGTGAGAAAATGGGCTTTAGTAAAAAGGGCATAACTTTCAGCTCGGGTCTCTGCGTTTCAGGCCCGCGAGTAACCGAATCGAAGCTCGAGACGAAGACTACGACATGATAAACGTCGTAGGCGGTTTACCCAACTTCCCGGCCCAAAAAGCCTTGTTTTGGACACTTTATTTACGTTTTTGTGTTTTTTCGTTAAATTTTCGAACTTTGTTTAGGCCCAGTTTTTTGCCCGTTTGTCGTTTTATTCAAAATCTTTTATTCGAAAATCTGGGCCATATTTAAAGTATATTTTGTCATATGGAATAATCAGTTGATGATTTTGCAAACTTTGAGTTTTTATCTCCCGAATTTTGTTCTTGTGTTTGAACAACTTTTGAAGACCAATTCACGGTATTCTTTTTGAATCAACGTGTTTTGTGTTAGATTAATCCGGTATTCATTTGAATCAACGGATTCTAATCTTTTCTATCTTTTCAGTTCTACATCAATGTTCCTGAAATTAGAGAAAAGAAATACTACCTCCGTCCCAAAATTATTGTCCATATTTTAATATCACGCAATTTAAAAAAAGTGCATTTATTAAACTGTACAACGAATAGAATTTTATCTTTACCACCTAAGTATTTTTTGATTGGTTGAATTTTCAAGTGGAAAGTCATTTTGGGACATTTAAAAAAGGAAACATGGACAATAAAAATGGGACGGAGGGAGTAGTATTTTTTGCCTAAATTTATAATACGATCTCAGCAACTGAAAACTTGATCGAAACATCATCTATGAATTAAGCGGAGTCTTAAGTAAATTTAGACATATTACAAGAAGAAACTATATTTATGGTTACACACATCAAAATCTAGAAATAGTGGAAATATGCCAAGATTATGTTAGTATTCATCGTTTAGATCCTTAGAATACATAACTCGATTAGCATTAATCTTTGTGTATATTATCATTTGAAGAATCAAGCTCGGATCATCAAGCACCAATTCCTATATATTATGTAGCTGCTAAGTTTTCAAAACTGGAATTTGATCTCATACTATACTCTGCAACAAGCTTTGCAAATGAAGACGATTTATCTTCCAGCAATTTCTGTGGAGAATCATATTCATCAATCAGACCTGCATACACAACAAAAATCACACATTTCAACACTTCTATTAACCCAACAAACACGGCCCCCAAACTCCAACAAACTTGCTTAACTAACTAACTAACTAACTAACCTTGTTCTAGAACCAAAACCATGTCACTATCGAGCACAGATGTTATACGATGTGCAATCATTATCACAGTCGAATCGGTAAAATGTCGCGAAAGCGTTTGCTGAATCATTCCATCAGTTGCAGTATCAACTGATGCAGTGGCCTCATCGAGTACCAAAACTTTGTTTTTCTTCAGTAACACGCGCCCCAAACACACCAGCTGCCTCTGACCCACACTCCAGTTTTCTCCATTCTCGGTAACTATAAATAACGTTATATACGAAAACTAATAAGCAAATACTTCCTCCGATTCAAAATAAGTGCTACACTTTGGATTTCACGGTTTTTGAGGCAAAAGATTATAATGATGGTTAAATTTGATTAATTGAATGGTTATTGGATAATGGGTCCTACACCTTTTGAATAAAGTGGGGTTAATGATGTTTAAAAGTTAAAAGTAAGGGTAAATATGTAATTTCATTTTGTTAAAGTAGATAGTTAGTGGAGTGGGTCCTACTATTTTTTGCCAAATAAGGTAATATTTCAAAGTGTAGCACTTATTTTGAATCACCCATATAAGGAAAATGTAGCACTTATTTTGAATCGGAGGAAGTATAATAAAAAGTAATTAAGAACTATTGATTTAAAGACTATGAACAATATATACCTGGTGAGTCGAGTTTCCCGTCCTTGCTCCTCACTTCATCTCCAAGTTGACACTTATCAAGAGCCTAAAAGTAACAAAATTTGTTAGATTAATTATAGCACGAATCGATATTAATTATGTAATTTAGTTAGTTACCTCCCAAATTTTATCATCTGTATACTCTTCAAGGGGATCCAGGTTGCTTCGAATAGTTCCTTCAAACATGGTTGGATCTTGAGGAATTATGCTCAATCTAGATCTTAAATCATGAAGTCCAATTGAAGATATGTTAATTCCATCTATCAGAATCTGTCCAGCTGCTGGATCAACAAGGCGGAAGAGTGTTTGAATCAGAGTTGACTTTCCACTTCCGGTTCTTCCTACAATCCCGGTTTTCTTGCCCCCGTTGAAAGTGCACGTAAGTCCTCGTAACACAAGTGGCATATGTGGCGCATATCGCACCTTTTTAATTAAAACAAAACCATTAATTAGTCATTAAATCTATAATTATATATGCAAGTAAAGAGTATGATGATTTAAGTACCTGCAGATTACAGATATCAACTTCTCCTTGTGAAGGCCACTGATCATCAGGCCTATTAGATTCTATAACAAGAGGAGGTTCACTCGGGATAGAAGAGTACTGAAATATTCTTTCAACCGAAATTATTTTGTTTTCAAGGTTGGTTAAAGTCCATACTACCCACCCTTGTAATGTGTTCAAAGTAAGCCCGTAAGTAACAGCCAAACCCGCAATACCTTAATAACAAATTAAGAAGCCAAATTTCGGTTAGTTAGTCGTGTATTCTTCACTACTGATTAATGTATGTAAGAAGAAAAATAGACTAATTAACTTACTTGGATCAATAGTTCCCTCCGGAATAGAAATCAAGAAAATTAAAAACGTGGCAAACGTAAAAGAAGACAACATATCCAACCGTATGCCTAACCATTCCATAGCCGCAGCAGCATGAAACTTTGGCCTTGAAAAATCATCGTTTAATTTCAGATTCAAGTCCTGGAATCTGTCTTGTTGGTCAAAGCTTCTAATCGTTGTCGATCCCGATATTGTTTCAGCAAAGTTTTGTATCACGGGACCCTTGCAAACTCCTACTAACCGAGACATTTCCCGTGCTGAAGGCAGGTAATATTGTTGTAACCAGATGCACAATCCCGCAACGGGAATAAATACAATGATCACTTGCCAAGCACATTGTGTCATCACAACAATGATCCCGAGAAGTTGAATGGTAGCGTTTACAAAAGATCCAACTTGGTAAGGAATTTGCATGTCCACCGCACTTTGATCAGTCGATGCCTATATACACACACAAACATAGTTAGTTGCTGATTGAGTTAGTTGCTGAATAAGTCAGAATGTTAGTTGCTGAATAAGTCAGAATGTTAGTTGCTATTGGAAAGAGGTTAATTTGCTTACTCTATTTAGTATTCGTCCACTTGGAGTGGAATCAAAGAACGACATGGGTGACCGGAATATAGACAAGTGCATTTTGTGAAAAAGAATAGTGGCGGCTTTATATGCAACGGTTGCAAGAAGCAAGCCTCTAATAAGTATGGATAATGCACATCCAGCTGCTAAAGCTACATAAACCATGATCAGGGTCGAGCCTGTAACCGGGGTTGGGTCACTAGCTGACACTGGAGAAGCCCAAGCCATCCAGTAATTGCTCCCGATTTGAAGTATTTGGAAGATGATTTGTGCCAAAACTATGAGTGGAGAAAGTGCTCCTCCGTAAGCCGTTGTTATGTATTTCCAGTACACTGACAAACCTACTCTTCCTTTTTCTCGTTCTTCTTCTTGGACAAGTTGCGCTTTTGAGCCCAAAATATCATGATCGTCGGTTTTACCGTTTTGAGTATCGTTTGTGTTCTTGGTACAAGTTTCTGTTTGTTCTTGAGTAGTTGTGCCCATGGAATCTATGGCTGATAAGGCTTCTTTGTGTGCACCTACAAGGCCCATAAAGTCGCTTCCTGAATTTAGGATGTCGTTGTACTTTCCGGCTTGTGTGATTCTTCCATCTCTCAAAACCTAATTATAAGGAACAATAACACAATTGTTAGATCCATATATGTAACAATATGTATAAATTAATTGAACAATTAAGGCTTAGATAGATTACCAGGATGAGATCTGCAGCTGGTAAGAACTCTACTTGATGTGTGATGTAAATGACAGTTTTTGAATCCAAAAATTGCAACATGCATTCCTAACACATTGAAAAGAAAACAGAGTTTACCTTTATATAAAGTGATTAATAATCTTTAAATACGATAATTAAAAAAACTGCTTACTTTGAAAAGATGACTTCCTGTATGAGCATCAACAGCGCTAAACGGGTCATCGAAAAGATAAATATCAGCATCTTGATAAAGAGCCCGAGCAATCTGTATCCTCTGCTTCTGACCGCCACTCAAATTAATCCCTCGCTCGCCAATAACCGTTTGATCACCAAACGAAAGGATTTCAAGATCTTTCTTCAAAGAACATGCTTCTAGAACCTTCTCGTACCGTTCTCTATCCATCTCTCTACCAAATAAGATATTATCCTCAATCTTTCCACTCTGTATCCATGGCGATTGAGCTACATACGCCTTTGTTCCTTCTACTTTCACACTACCTGATATCTTCGACACCTCACCCAAAATACAAGAAAGTAAGCTTGATTTGCCCGACCCGACGGTCCCACAAACCGCAACCCGCATCCCATGATTCACTCTAATGTTTATATCTCTCAATGTCGGGTTAGAAGATACATTTAAATCCCATGCAAAATTCCCATCTATGATCTCAACAGCCGTATCAGAAGATTCAGAACTACCTCGTGTTACCTTATTTATGGCACTCAAATCGATGTCATTGAGCCGAAGATATGTGGCAATTCGATCAAGTGAGACTTTAGTTTGGAAAAATACCGAAATCGAGTCGGGAAGATTGTAAATCGGCTCTTGAAGTATTTTAAAAGTTGCAAGTGCAGAAAGCACCTTTCCTGATTCAAGTGGGATTCCAATGAACAGACATGTAGCAAAAGTGACTACAGCTACAATAATTGGAGCACCCCAGAAAATAAAAGAAGTCATGGATAAAGTATACATGTATTTCTTCAATGCACCTTCTTCTTCATCCCTAAGTTTTATGATTTTTGACAAAAACTTCATCTCCCAACCTTGAAGCTTAAGAATCCTCATGTTTCTCAAGATTTCAGATGTTGATTTCATCCTCTTATCTTTAGATTTCATCAACTCATCTTGAAGCTTTTCTTGTATATTTCCAAGTGGATAATTGGCCAACAACACCACGATTGTAGCGATTAATGAAGCAACCGCAGCAATTCCTAAATTTTTATATAAAAGTAATAACGCGACACCTACTTGCACGAGAACTAGCCAAAAATCATGCATATACCAAGCATAGTCGCCTATTCTTTCAGCATCAACCGCCATGAAGTTAATGATTTCGCCACTCGAGTTCCCTTGCTTTGACTGGCCGGAAATTGTCAAACCCTTTTGGTAGATCATGGCAACAATAGCTGACCTGGCCCTAATCCCAACTTGTTGGAGCTTAAAGTACCAATGTCTTTGTGTGAAACACCCAATAATCTTGGAAACGAAAAAGGCAGCCACCAAAACAAAACCTTGGTTTTCATAATCCCGTTTTCCATTCAAGTATTGCACGAATGAATCGATGAGGTAAGGACCAACAAAACTAGTCAACGAAGATACTAGAGCAAATATTCCCGTGATCACAATTTCTTTCCAAACGATGTAGATCAAGGCTTTTGTGAGACCGAATGTGGTAATTTGATTATTCTCATTGCTAAAAGACTCTACTTTTTCTAAGAGAACAGGAAACGCTCCTCTCACACTATCGATGCCCGCGAGTTGAGGGACATCTTCAAGATCTAACGGTTTTTTGTTACCTTTTGCAATTAAAGAACTCATCCAACTAAATGTCAACAAACTTAAGAAACTTGCATTCTCATAAGTTGATGCAGTTTCACTCTTAGCTCTAGGGGCACTAGAATTCAAAAGGGGTTCTTCAAGATTGTCAATTTGAGCTTGTTCCTCTGTTTTATGGGATAACCCCACAAAACAAAGAAACAGACCCATGAAAATAGACACGGAATCAGAGACAAAGAACATGGAAAGCGAATCATGGGTTCTTTTGTAGTAAACATAGTCAACCACAACGGAATAACAAGAAACTGTAAAGAAGAACACCCACCAAACCCTCAAAACAAATGGGTATTTTCTTGATTCTGTCGACGAATTCGAAACAAGAGTGTGTAAATAAACAGAAACGAATAACCAAATAAGTGTTCCAAGAACAGAATGCAAAAGGGTTATAATCTTTTCATCACTCCAACCATTTCTATACCAATAAAAATTGTTCAAGAAACACAAAGTAAGATTAAAGAGTGAAAGAAAAACAGAGCAAAACAGAGTTTGTTTGTAAAACAAACACCCGAAACTCTGTTTTGGAACCAAACTTCGATCAATCTTAAATCTTTTCGAAACCCAAGATATTAACATAAAAATCAAGAACACAAATTGTATGGAAGCGACACACCCATGTAAGAAAATTGGGTCTAACAAGAGATTAGTAGTGGGGTTCATGATCGTATAATTGAAAAACATACCAAAATCTTGAAACTTTAGAATCTTTATTTGTTTTCGGTGTTCTTAATGTCACCACTCACCGATTTCACAGTGGGTTTTAAATTAAAGCACGAGTGATGATGGGGTTTGGGGGTTTATGGGGTGTTATTTATATAGTCTTCTTTCCATGAAGAAAGAGAAGGTGGATTGAGTCAAAGGTGGGTTTCTTGAAAAAACAACGTGGTGGCCAAGAATCAGGAGACGGAGACAACAACGTTTGAGACAATTGCGTTGTGTGGGATTTCAGTTGGAGAAATCAATTTTTGATTTCTGAAAGATTCTTTGTGGTAAATTTTGATGAGAAGATAAATATTTCATCCTGCTCAAAATAAGTGCTACACTTTTATTTTCTATTTTCTAATGTAAAATATTATAATAGAGATTATGATAGATTAAATGAGATAAGGCCTCTCCCAACAGTGGCGCGTCACTAAACCCGTCAGTAGCGCCACATCATCACATCCTTACCGACACGCTACTGACACGGTCGTGCCAACCATAACCCATCACAAACACATCACTAACCCTTAAAATATTACATTTAACCCCCCCTCCTCCCTCACAAAACGCTCCCCGACGCCCTTCTCTCTCCCGTCGAAAAGACGACGTCTCGCCCACGACGCCGGCCACGACGGCTCGGTGCCAACGCCGTCGTGGCTCGACGCCCCGTCGACGCCCCCTGACGGCTTCCGTTGGCAGCGGTCTAATTAGTGAAGAATAATCCCACAATATAATCTTTGACTTTATTCAAGAAAGAAAAAGTAAATTAGATAATCTTAATGATGTTTAATAAAGTTAAGTAAAGATAAAATAGTAATTTAATATATATTACCTCCGTCCCAAATTTATTATTCACTAGACAAAAGGTACATAATTTTATGAAAATGCAATTATTGCACTGTCCACCAATAAAATCTCATATTTACCCACTAATAATTCATATGATTGGTTATAATTTGAGATTGACACTTATTTTGGGACAAACTAAAATAACAAGGTGGACAATAAAAATGGGACGGAGGGAGTAAAACATTACCAAATAAGGAAAGTGTAGTACTTATTTTGAATCACTCATATAAGAAAAGTGTAGCACTTATTTTGAATCGGAGGAAGTATATATTTTTTAATTGTCTCTGACATTTGGAGGTTAGGAACCAGTTGATTTAGATTCACTGGGTAATTTTGGGGTTTCTTTTATATGATTTTAAATTCGAGTTTTATTGAAGGTTTTTTTTCAGGCGGAAAAGAAGGTCGGATTTATTCTCTTAAGATGTGGTTTCGATGAATATATATAGTCCGCTTGGATATCACTATCATACTCAAACCACTAACTAAATACTATATGTAAATTTAAAAATAAATAAAGTTAGGCTTAATAATTATTACTTATTTGCGAAAGAATATTCTTGGAGGCGGAGGCTTTTATATGATGTTTCCAATAAAATGTTTATTCACACTTCAAAATAATAAGAAAATACTCTTCTTACTTGATAGTTGTTGTAGTCGTTATTTCAATGTAAACTAAAGGTTGGTTGTAAAAAGAATTGTTTAGTTAATTGTATATGGAAATATAATCATATACCATCCATTTTTAAATAAGTGATACATTTTGGATTTCATAATTTTTAAGGTAAAAAATTATAATGAATATTAGATTAGATTAAATTCAAATAGTTAGTGGAGTATGAGTCTCACATATTCTGATTAAAGTGAGGTTAATAATATTTAAAAGTAAAAATAAGGGTGAATGAGTCATTTTACTTTATTAAATGCAAGGAAAATCAATTATTGCTTTAAAAGGAACGTTTCTTTTGATGAATAAATGAAAATATTACTTTATCAATTTCTGGAAATCCTATTTTTACCTGTGGTCTCAACCAGGAAGTATTTATATAAACCAATTTCTCGTTGTGTTCGTTGCGGCCAGGTTGGGCATGATATCGGTAATTGTAGGTTCCCGAGGAGTGTGTGTTGGAATTGCCAGAAGGAGGGACACCGAGCGAGTGAATGTTTTTCATATAAGAAGACGGGTTCGGTTTCGGGTTCTGGGTCAGCTGGGGGATCGACGGCATCTACAGCACAAAAGAGAAAGACTCACCCTCCACCTGAGGGTAGAGCATTCAGGATGTCGGTGGAAGATGCTACTGCCACTGATGATGTCATTACTGGTATGTTTTTGGTTAATTATGTTCCTGCACGTATATTATTTGATTCAGGGGCGAATCGTTCATTTATTTCTATGTGCTTTTGTGATAAATTAAAATTACCTAAATCTGTGGTGACTACTCCATTGGAAGTGGAGGTAGTCGATGGTCAAACAATTCCAGTCACAACATCTGTGTCTGGAGCTCAAATTGATATTGATGGTACTTGTTTTCCTGCCTCTTTACTTTTAATGCCTATATCAGGCTTTGATGTGGTATTAGGGATGGATTGGTTAAGTCTAAACAAGGCTAGTATTAAATGTCATAAAAAGATTATTTCTTTTCCTTTAGCCGACGGGACACATGTAGTAGCCTGTGGTGAAAGACCCAGTTCTTCTTTTCCAATTATATCTTTTATAAAGGCCAGAAAATCTTTGGCCAAAGGGTGTGAGTCTTATATCGCCTATGTTATTGATGTTAAAAAGGAGAAACGGATAGTTCAAGATATCCGGGTGGTTTCAGAATACCCGGAGGTCTTTCCTGATGAGTTACCTGGGTTACCTCCTATTCGGGAGGTAGAATTCAAAATAGAATTGATACCGGGAGCTAATCCTGTAGCTCGAGCACCGTATCGGTTAGCACCATCAGAGATTCGGGAAATTATGACACAAACTCAAGAATTATTAGACAAAGGTTTTATCCGACCGAGTTCCTCACCTTGGGGAGCTCCGGTTTTATTTGTTAAAAAGAAAGATGGTACGATGCGGATGTGTATAGATTATCGGGAGCTGAATAAAAGAACCGTTAAAAACAAATATCCGTTACCGCGTGTTGATGATTTATTCGATCAGTTACAAGGGGCTTCGTATTTTTCTAAAATTGACTTGAGATCCGGATACCATCAAGTTCGTGTTCATGAGGATGATATTCAAAAGACTGCTTTTCGAACCAGGTATGGTCATTATGAATTTCTAGTTATGCCGTTTGGATAAACAAATGCTCCGGCTATATTTATGGATTTAATGAATCGGGTATGTCGTCCTTTTCTTGATAAATTTGTTATTGTGTTTATTGACGATATACTAATCTATTCTAAAACTGAATCGGAACATGAGACACATTTGAGACAGGTTTTAGAGACACTTAAACGTGAACAATTATATGCCAAATTTGGCTTCGGGAGGTGCAGTTTTTGGGTCATGTTATCTGTTCTGAGGGGGTTAAAGTTGATCCGTCTAAAATAACAGCGGTTATGAATTGGTCTGCACCGAAGACTCCATCAGAGATAAAAAGTTTTCTCGGATTAGCGGGTTACTACCGGAGGTTTATCAAAGACTTTTCCAAAATTACGGGTCCGTTAACGAAATTGACACGTAAAGATGTACCATACATATGGAGTGATGAACAAGAGAAGGCTTTTCAGACTTTGAAACAATTATTATGTCAAGCTCCTATACTTGCGTTACCTGAAGGTTCCGAGGATTTCATTGTATATTGTGATGCTTCTTTTGCCGGTATGGGTTGTGTTTTGATGCAGCGTGATCGAGTCATTGCTTATGCTTCACGACAATTAAAACCACACGAAAAGAACTACCCGACACATGATTTAGAATTAGCGGCGGTTATATTTGCGTTAAAACTTTGGAGACATTATCTATACGGGACAAAATGTGTTATTTGTACCGACCACAAAAGTCTACAATATGTATTTACACAGAAAGATTTGAATATGAAACAACGAAGATGGTTAGAACTTATTAAAGATTATGATTGTGAGATTAGATATCATCCCGGTAAAGCAAATGTAGTAGCCGATGCGTTGAGCCGAAAAGGTACTACCGAAACGGTTCGATTCATGAAAATTGAGATAGTTTCAGATTTGGTGGATAGACTTAAAATTTCTCAACTTGAGGCTTTGAAAGACGAGAACTTGAAAACCGAGATATTAGTTAAAAGAAAAGATGATTTAGTTAATGATTCTCGGGGATTAAAAACTTTTCAATCACGAGTTTGGGTACCGTTAGTTGGGGGATTACGAGAATTAATATTATCGGAAGCACATAAATCTCGATTATCTATTCATCCGGGTAGTACAAAGATGTATAATGATTTAAAGATGTTGTATTGGTGGCCAACTATGAAAACTGATGTTGCACGGTTCGTTGAGAAATGTCATATTTGTGCTCAGGTAAAAGCCGAACACCAGAAACCGTACGGATCGTTGAAACAGTTAGAGATTCCGGAATGGAAATGGGACAACATTACGATGGATTTTGTCACGAAATTACCTCGAACACAGAAGAATCATGATATGATTTGGGTGATTGTAGATCGATTAACTAAGAGTGCCCATTTCTTAGCTACAACTGAGACAGCTTCACTTGGTAAGTTGGCACAATTATATATTGATGAAATTGTTTCTCGACATGGTGTACCGTTTTCAATTGTATCAGATCGGGATCCGAGATTCGTATCTAATTTTTGGAATAGTTTACAGCGAGAGTTGGGTACACGAATTAATTTAAGTACCGCCTACCATCCTCAGACAGACGGTCAGACCGAGAGAACTATTCAGACACTCGAGGATATGTTACGGGGGTGTGTTTTGGAATATGGTGGTTCTTGGGATTCGCACCTGCCATTGATTGAATTTGCATATAATAACTCTTATCATTCGTGTAACACCGCATTTTTTTTTTAAAAGGCAATTAAGTATTAGTCTAAGTACGGAAGCATTTAGTTAGTTAAGTTTACAAAACGTGGTCCCACAAAATATTACAACTAAAGTTATTTTAAAGACGGCATTACTAGACACGGCTCATTTTACAAAACAATAATTTAAGCATGGTCAAACTTCTCGTCCAAGCCCGACCCGTTCAAGCCATCCCACCTGAAATGTGTCAATAAAGGAGGGATTAGCACAAAAGCTAAGTGAATGAATTCCCAACCCTACCGACTACACTAAACACTTTAACACATATTCTGATTAAAGTGAGGTTAATAATATTTAAAAGTAAAAATAAGGGTGAATGAGTCATTTTACTTTATTAAATGCAAGGAAAATCAATTATTGCTTTAAAAGGAACGTTTCTTTTGATGAATAAATGAAAATATTACTTTATCAATTTCTGGAAATCCTATTTTTACCTGTGGTCTCAACCAGGAAGTATTTATATAAACCAATTATCCAAGCATTCCCTTGACTTTCTAGTAGATATGCAAACGGGTACGGGTAATGTAACACCCTAAAACCCAGCCTAGTATTTTATTATTTTCGGTAAGTAATATTTTATTATATAGTATTTTATATAATTTTATTTGAATTATTTGTGTTTTTAACTACGGGGTTAAAAATTAGTAGAAACTGAGATAGATAGATCTTAATATAATTTTTATATATCTGAGTTCACTTTTGAACCAAAGTTCTGAAAATATCTTTGTTGTCCAATTCAAAGTTAGTTAGGTATTTTAAATAAATTAACTCAGTGTTGTATTATAAATAAAATTAAGCCTTTAGTGTTTATACACGTGTGAACTGAGCAGAGAGTTTAAAAAAATGACTCTTATATTTGATTCTTTCCTGGCTTGGTCGACACACACATATACCATCATACTTTGGGCAAAATTTAGCATATCATTTGAAATCAATCAAGAACTTTTGAATCACTTATCTGAACTCGAAATTCTTCTAGAAACAAGGTAATAATTCTTCCTCTTGAATTAGGGTTTATAGTTCTTATGATGAATATGAACTAGGGTTTTGGTGTTAGTGGATTTTGTTAGTTTTCTTGGTAGTTTTTACTTGAAATACGAAAATTTACACATGATATAGTGATTAATTGAATACTTGCAAGTGTACATGAACTATGATTAGTCAAAATCTTAAGTTTTGAAGTTTACATAAAAGCCTCCAACAACAGGGGTTTTAGGAAGAAAGGTAATTTTATTCATTTTGCTAAAAGATGCAATTTGATGTTTTTGATATTATACTTAAGCTAGATAATCATGTTAAATGTTATTTTAAAGTTGTGAAAAAAACTATTAGTTAGTTATGTAAGCATTATAACTTGGTAATGTTTGGATTAAAGAGGATTATAGGTTACAACTAGCAAATTGGCAAGAATGAGACTTTAGTCAAATTGGGCTGTCAACTTTTGTCTTAAAACTGAAATGAGTAAGAAGATGTTAGTAATACATTTAATGAATTGTTTGTTGAATTGATTGGAAGTATTTCGACCGTGTGGTTATAAAGTGTAAAGATGGTTTAAAATGTATTTTTTCTATTGTTTTACTTTGACTCATAAGAGTCCAAATATAATGATAATTGCACATTTGGTAAGGTTTGCAACAAAATGGTGATGTACGTAAAGTAAATGGCTCATTTCTTAATTTGTACAAGTAAATGGTATTATTTGGTGAATTATGGGATTAATTCAGTTTATGTTGTGTATTACAGATAAAGGGAAAGAGACTCGGTAATATAGACTACTGAGTGTGGTGTGAAGAAGTGTTAAGGTGAGTGGTTTTAACCATCTTACTTGTGTTGTAATATCAATTTTGGAAAAATGCATTTAGGTTGGAAAAAGACATTTAGGTTGGAATATTACAGCTATGACTTATAGTTTGGTTGCCTAATAGTGGTATATAGATGTATGTGCATATAGGAGAGGTCAGCTATGGTGAATTCAGCTGAGCTATGGTTACTTTCGGTTACGATAGTTGGACCTTCAACTTATTCGTTATTTTAAAGGAAGTTCTACCGTACCGTTTAGTAAACGAGCTATCGGTTATCATTGTTAGGCCGACAATGATTTAGGTTGCCGGTCCTCTGTTTTGCCAGTTCGTTCTTGTGGAAGTCGAACTGGAACTTACTAGTTCGTTCTTGTGGAAGTCGAACTAGAACTTGTTCGTTCTTGTGGAAGTCGAACAAGTGTAAATGCAATGTGTTGTTCCTTGGTTAATATTATTATACAATTTGGTTGTTAATTCTATTCACTTAGCTTTGTGCTAATCCCCACCTCGTTGAATATTTTTCAGGTTGTTAGTGAAAGCTTTTGGTGGTGTTTGGCTTGTTGGGAATTGATTGATCAAACTCTGATATTTTTGGTTGTCGAGCCGTATAGAAGTTAACATCGTACTTTTAATTATTATAATCTTTTGAACCATTATGTAAATATAAAATATGTAAATCGTTTTATGTTTATAAAATAACGCTTCCGAATTGTTTAAAAAAAATGGCTCAAATTTTACGGTGTTACAGTTTGGTATCAGAGCCTTGGTTTGGCAATGTGTGCACATTTAGGTGTACCATTCTCAAATCTTGGCTCGTGTTGATCAATCATTCTTGACAAGCAGGGATTAGCGTGAATATGAATTCTGGTTAGTAGGTAGAGTACTAACGAGTTTATACTAAATTATGTTGAGATGTTGTGATGTACAGATATGGCAAATAATGAAGATGCAAACATTCTGATCCCTCCACCCGAGAACCCTGTTGTGGTGGGAACATCTAGAAATTTTAATAATGAAACAGATACCCATGAACGTATTAGGTGACTGGAAAGTCAGTTACAGGAGATGCGGGATACTTTAAGGGGTTATCAACAGAATTCGACCACTCAAACTACACAAATACCGACCCCTCCAGTTACTCAAAATCCAATACCAAATCCTACTACTCAACATCTGGTATGCCACAACCTACATTTTATTTTCAATATCCCTCACAAGAACCTCAACCGATACAATTTGGAGGATTTACTCCTCAAACAGGAACCAAACCACCATGTTCCTATAAACACTTTCTAGATTGTAAACCGATGGAGTATGAAGGTAGTAATGACCCGAGTGTGACTCTAAACTGGTTGAGGCATATGGAAAAAGTTTTAGATGCTTGCGGTTGTGATGACCATTTGAAAGTTAAGTATGCATCTCGTATGTTTCAAAAGGCTGCTTTAGTATGGTGGGATTCAATAACACTTCATCTTAGTAGGGAACAACAGGATAGTATAACTTGGAGTCAATTTTATGAAAAAGTATGTGCTCGATATTGTAGTTCATTTGAGATGGATCATATTAAACAAGAATTTTTGAATTTAAAGATGACAAACCAGATGACAGTTGACGAGTTAATAGAACAGTTTAATAATAAGTTAAGGTTTGTGAAACAATGGGTGCCGGATGAGCCTTCACAAATACAACATTTTGTCAGAGCCTTATTACCTGCTTATCGATCAACTACAAGGTTTGCTAATAGCCTATCACATGCTTTTACTTTGGCTAAATCAATTGAGGAAGATCTTCATGCTCAAGATGTTGAAAATAAAGACAAGTCGGTATTTCAAAGACCAAAACAAACACAAACACAATCTGGGTTTCAACAAAATAAGAGGTGGCAGGGAAACCAAAGGCAGGGAAGTTTTAATCGTCGACTAATAAGTAGCGGTTCAAGTCAACGATTGCCTTGGTGTAGTAGTTGTAGATCACCACATCTTGGTCCGTGTACAAAACAAACCACTCGTTGTGTTCGTTGCGGCCAGGTTGGGCATGATATCGGTAATTGTAGGTTCCCGAGGAGTGTGTGTTGGAATTGCCAGAAGGAGGGACACCGAGCGAGTGAATGTTTTTCATATAAGAAGACGGGTTCGGTTTCGGGTTCTGGGTCAGCTGGGGGATCGACGGCATCTACAGCACAAAAGAGAAAGACTCACCCTCCACCTGAGGGTAGAGCATTCAGGATGTCGGTGGAAGATGCTACTGCCACTGATGATGTCATTACTGGTATGTTTTTGGTTAATTCTGTTCCTGCACGTATATTATTTGATTCAGGGGCGAATCGTTCATTTATTTCTATGTGCTTTTGTGATAAATTAAAATTACCTAAATCTGTGGTGACTACTCCATTGGAAGTGGAGGTAGTCGATGGTCAAACAATTCCAGTCACAACATCTGTGTCTGGAGCTCAAATTGATATTGATGGTACTTGTTTTCCTGCTTCTTTACTTTTAACGCCTATATCAGGCTTTGATGTGGTATTAGGGATGGATTGGTTAAGTCTAAACAAGGCTAGTATTAAATGTCATAAAAAGATTATTTCTTTTCCTTTAGCCGACGGGACACATGTAGTAGCCTGTGGTGAAAGACCCAGTTCTTCTTTTCCAATTATATCTTTTATGAAGGCCAGAAAATCTTTGGCCAAAGGGTGTGAGTCTTATATCGCCTATGTTATTGATGTTAAAAAGGAGAAACAGATAGTTCAAGATATCCGGGTGGTTTCAGAATACCCGGAGGTCTTTCCTGATGAGTTACCTGGGTTACCTCCTATTCGGGAGGTAGAATTCAAAATAGAATTGATACCGGGAGCTAATCCTGTAGCTCGAGCACCGTATCGGTTAGCACCATCAGAGATTCGGGAAATTATGACACAAACTCAAGAATTATTAGACAAAGGTTTTATCCGACCGAGTTCCTCACCTTGGGGAGCTCCGGTTTTATTTGTTAAAAAGAAAGATGGTACGATGCGGATGTGTATAGATTATCGGGAGCTGAATAAAAGAACCGTTAAAAACAAATATCCGTTACCGCGTGTTGATGATTTATTCGATCAGTTACAAGGGGCTTCGTATTTTTCTAAAATTGACTTGAGATCCGGATACCATCAAGTTCGTGTTCATGAGGATGATATTCAAAAGACTGCTTTTCGAACCAGGTATGGTCATTACGAATTTCTAGTTATGCTGTTTGGATTAACAAATGCTCCGGCTATATTTATGGATTTAATGAATCGGGTATGTCGTCCTTTTCTTGATAAATTTGTTATTGTGTTTATTGACGATATACTAATCTATTCTAAAACTGAATCGGAACATGAGACACATTTGAGACAGGTTTTAGAGACACTTAAACGTGAACAATTATATGCCAAATTTGGCTTCGGGAGGTGCAGTTTTTGGGTCATGTTATCTGTTCTGAGGGGGTTAAAGTTGATCCGTCTAAAATAACAGCGGTTATGAATTGGTCTGCACCGAAGACTCCATCAGAGATAAAAAGTTTTCTCGGATTAGCGGGTTACTACCGGAGGTTTATCAAAGACTTTTCCAAAATTACGGGTCCGTTAACGAAATTGACACGTAAAGATGTACCATACATATGGAGTGATGAACAAGAGAAGGCTTTTCAGACTTTGAAACAATTATTATGTCAAGCTCCTATACTTGCGTTACCTGAAGGTTCCGAGGATTTCATTGTATATTGTGATGCTTCTTTTGCCGGTATGGGTTGTGTTTTGATGCAGCGTGATCGAGTCATTGCTTATGCTTCACGACAATTAAAACCACACGAAAAGAACTACCCGACACATGATTTAGAATTAGCGGCGGTTATTTTTGCGTTAAAACTTTGGAGACATTATCTATACGGGACAAAATGTGTTATTTGTACCGACCACAAAAGTCTACAATATGTATTTACACAGAAAGATTTGAATATGAAACAACGAAGATGGTTAGAACTTATTAAAGATTATGATTGTGAGATTAGATATCATCCCGGTAAAGCAAATGTAGTAGCCGATGCGTTGAGCCGAAAAGGTACTACCGAAACGGTTCGATTCATGAAAATTGAGATAGTTTCAGATTTGGTGGATAGACTTAAAATTTCTCAACTTGAGGCTTTGAAAGACGAGAACTTGAAAACCGAGATATTAGTTAAAAGAAAAGATGATTTAGTTAATGATTCTCGGGGATTAAAAACTTTTCAATCACGAGTTTGGGTACCGTTAGTTGGGGGATTACGAGAATTAATATTATCGGAAGCACATAAATCTCGATTATCTATTCATCCGGGTAGTACAAAGATGTATAATGATTTAAAGATGTTGTATTGGTGGCCAACTATGAAAACTGATGTTGCACGGTTCGTTGAGAAATGTCATATTTGTGCTCAGGTAAAAGCCGAACACCAGAAACCGTACGGATCGTTGAAACAGTTAGAGATTCCGGAATGGAAATGGGACAACATTACGATGGATTTTGTCACGAAATTACCTCGAACACAGAAGAATCATGATATGATTTGGGTGATTGTAGATCGATTAACTAAGAGTGCCCATTTCTTAGCTACAACTGAGACAGCTTCACTTGGTAAGTTGGCACAATTATATATTGATGAAATTGTTTCTCGACATGGTGTACCGTTTTCAATTGTATCAGATCGGGATCCGAGATTCGTATCTAATTTTTGGAATAGTTTACAGCGAGAGTTGGGTACACGAATTAATTTAAGTACCGCCTACCATCCTCAGACAGACGGTCAGACCGAGAGAACTATTCAGACACTCGAGGATATGTTACGGGCGTGTGTTTTGGAATATGGTGGTTCTTGGGATTCGCACCTGCCATTGATTGAATTTGCATATAATAACTCTTATCATTCGTGTAACACCGCATTTTTTTTTTAAAAGGCAATTAAGTATTAGTCTAAGTACGGAAGCATTTAGTTAGTTAAGTTTACAAAACGTGGTCCCACAAAATATTACAACTAAAGTTATTTAAAAGACGGCATTACTAGACACGGCTCATTTTACAAAACAATAATTTAAGCATGGTCAAACTTCTCGTCCAAGCCCGACCCGTTCAAGCCATCCCACCTGAAATGTGTCAATAAAGGAGGGATTAGCACAAAAGCTAAGTGAATGAATTCCCAACCCTACCGACTACACTAAACACTTTAACACATATTCTGATTAAAGTGAGGTTAATAATATTTAAAAGTAAAAATAAGGGTGAATGAGTCATTTTACTTTATTAAATGCAAGGAAAATCAATTATTGCTTTAAAAGGAACGTTTCTTTTGATGAATAAATGAAAATATTACTTTATCAATTTCTGGAAATCCTATTTTTACCTGTGGTCTCAACCAGGAAGTATTTATATAAACCAATTATCCAAGCATTCCCTTGACTTTCTAGTAGATATGCAAACGGGTACGGGTAATGTAACACCCTAAAACCCAGCCTAGTATTTTATTATTTTCGGTAAGTAATATTTTATTATATAGTATTTTATATAATTTTATTTGAATTATTTGTGTTTTTAACTACGGGGTTAAAAATTAGTAGAAACTGAGATAGATAGATCTTAATATAATTTTTATATATCTGAGTTCACTTTTGAACCAAAGTTCTGAAAATATCTTTGTTGTCCAATTCAAAGTTAGTTAGGTATTTTAAATAAATTAACTCAGTGTTGTATTATAAATAAAATTAAGCCTTTAGTGTTTATACACGTGTGAACTGAGCAGAGAGTTTAAAAAAATGACTCTTATATTTGATTCTTTCCTGGCTTGGTCGACACACACATATACCATCATACTTTGGGCAAAATTTAGCATATCATTTGAAATCAATCAAGAACTTTTGAATCACTTATCTGAACTCGAAATTCTTCTAGAAACAAGGTAATAATTCTTCCTCTTGAATTAGGGTTTATAGTTCTTATGATGAATATGAACTAGGGTTTTGGTGTTAGTGGATTTTGTTAGTTTTCTTGGTAGTTTTTACTTGAAATACGAAAATTTACACATGATATAGTGATTAATTGAATACTTGCAAGTGTACATGAACTATGATTAGTCAAAATCTTAAGTTTTGAAGTTTACATAAAAGCCTCCAACAACAGGGGTTTTAGGAAGAAAGGTAATTTTATTCATTTTGCTAAAAGATGCAATTTGATGTTTTTGATATTATACTTAAGCTAGATAATCATGTTAAATGTTATTTTAAAGTTGTGAAAAAAACTATTAGTTAGTTATGTAAGCATTATAACTTGGTAATGTTTGGATTAAAGAGGATTATAGGTTACAACTAGCAAATTGGCAAGAATGAGACTTTAGTCAAATTGGGCTGTCAACTTTTGTCTTAAAACTGAAATGAGTAAGAAGATGTTAGTAATACATTTAATGAATTGTTTGTTGAATTGATTGGAAGTATTTCGACCGTGTGGTTATAAAGTGTAAAGATGGTTTAAAATGTATTTTTTCTATTGTTTTACTTTGACTCATAAGAGTCCAAATATAATGATAATTGCACATTTGGTAAGGTTTGCAACAAAATGGTGATGTACGTAAAGTAAATGGCTCATTTCTTAATTTGTACAAGTAAATGGTATTATTTGGTGAATTATGGGATTAATTCAGTTTATGTTGTGTATTACAGATAAAGGGAAAGAGACTCGGTAATATAGACTACTGAGTGTGGTGTGAAGAAGTGTTAAGGTGAGTGGTTTTAACCATCTTACTTGTGTTGTAATATCAATTTTGGAAAAATGCATTTAGGTTGGAAAAAGACATTTAGGTTGGAATATTACAGCTATGACTTATAGTTTGGTTGCCTAATAGTGGTATATAGATGTATGTGCACATAGGAGAGGTCAGCTATGGTGAATTCAGCTGAGCTATGGTTACTTTCGGTTACGATAGTTGGACCTTCAACTTATTCGTTATTTTAAAGGAAGTTCTACCATACCGTTTAGTAAACGAGCTATCGGTTATCATTGTTAGGCCGACAATGATTTAGGTTGCCGGTCCTCTGTTTTGCCAGTTCGTTCTTGTGGAAGTCGAACTGGAACTTACTAGTTCGTTCTTGTGGAAGTCGAACTAGAACTTGTTCGTTCTTGTGGAAGTCGAACAAGTGTAAATGCAATGTGTTGTTCCTTGGTTAATATTATTATACAATTTGGTTGTTAATTCTATTCACTTAGCTTTGTGCTAATCCCCACCTCGTTGAATATTTTTCAGGTTGTTAGTGAAAGCTTTTGGTGGTGTTTGGCTTGTTGGGAATTGATTGATCAAACTCTGATATTTTTGGTTGTCGAGCCGTATAGAAGTTAACATCGTACTTTTAATTATTATAATCTTTTGAACCATTATGTAAATATAAAATATGTATATCGTTTTATGTTTATAAAATAACGCTTCCGTATTGTTTAAAAAAAAATGGCTCAAATTTTACGGTGTTACAGGTAGCAGCGGGTACTACAAAACCCGTACTCGACCCGCTATTTCCATACCCGTACCCGACTCGTGCCCGGTCAAATCCCGGTCGGGTTTGGGTAGAAAAATCCCCGTCGGGTACGGGGAACCCGACGAGTACCCGTTCAATAAAAAAAATTAAACATTATAGCTAAAACATTTAACACTCTTGGTTCGTTAAAGCTTATTTCGTTCAATATGTAATAATGGACTAACGGGAGACGGGCCAGATTTTAACCATTATTAGATTAGGCAAATGAGATTAAGAGTTATGATAAGTTTGAGTAGTGACTAGTGGGCTAAACCTGTATTAAAAAAAATTACATATTGATATATATATATTCGGGTTGGGTATAAACGGTGCGGGTATTATAAAAGTCGTACCAGACCCGTCCCCGCTCTTGGTATGAAATTTAAACCCATCCCCGACCCGTTACCCGTTTAGACGGGTAATACCCGCCCTCAGGGGCGAACCCATGTGGAACCAAGTGGGGTCCATGGCCACCACTTGGTGGACCACTTCCATGTGGAAAAATATTTGATAAAAGAAAATTAGTGGTAAATTTATATGTGGTTCCCACTCAAAATTTTATGAAAACCCCGGTTGAATTTAGTTCTGAATTCGCCACTGCCCGCCCTATAAGACTCGGGTACCCGAAGGTACCCGAGCCCGCGGGTCAAATTTGCATCCCTACTTTCTGGGTTATCATTCAAGTGTGCGGCTAAACCCTTCAATGATACGCGGACAAATGCTAGAAAATTCATTTATAATGGATAATGCTATTAAGAAGTTTGATACTCTTGTTCCAATACCAATGATTGGGTCATTGGCTAAATCAAAATTTTGTAACGTATTGGGCCATCTTGTTGGTAAGGCGTTTTGGGCCGATTTATCAGATTCTTATATTATTAGGTATGGGTCCCACTACTTTTTACCAAATCTATCTATCTATCTATCTATTCTAATAAAAGAAGCTTTTAAAAAACCACGTGTCATTTTATAAAGCCTCTAATGTCACATGACAGCATAAGAGACCACCTCTTTTTTAGATTGTTAATTATTTAATTAATAATTAATATTAAAATTCAAATCTTTAAATCAATATAACACACGTAACTGTTATCCTAATTATCCTAATCTTTAAATCAACTCTTATAAAATTTATCCTAATTTCTTATAAAAATTAAAAAGATACGTATAGCTGTTAATCATTTAATTAATAATATAATTTAAATCCTTTTCGTTTTGATATTATATTAGAATTTAAAGTCTGAGTATTATTTAAACAATATAACCCTAAAACTGAAACACTAATCACAAAAAAATTATTTAATACCCTAATACACTAAAAATTATACATTTAATAAAGAGAATATATACTTTTATCGAAGCATTGGGTACTCATATTATCGAAACAGTTGTTATAACTGAAAATAATGTTAGCTATTGTACTTTTATATCAAGATTTTCTTTGACACCATCTGACAGTATGTATCCATTTAACTTTAAAAGAAAACAATTTTCATTAGCTCTTTGTTTTGATACGACCATTAATGAGAGTCATGTACAATCATTACCAAAGGTTGGTTTGTATTTGAGAAAACTAGATTTTTTTTTTTGCACACGGATAGTTATATGTAACGTTATATATAGTAAAGAGAAGAAAATGTTTAAAAATATTAATAGAGGATAAAGATTGTGGTATTGCAAATAAAACATTAAATGTTGTTTTTAAAGAAGTCTTTAAAAATATATATTTTAAGTCATATTTTATTTGTTATTCAGAGTTGCGTTCAAGGAGGTCCATTATTTTTACGAAGTCCCGAGGAACAAATCTCAACCATTGATCAATAAGATCTAATGGTCAAGATTAATCACATATTTTATACATTGAGGGGTATTTTGGTCATTTTTTTTAATTAAAAATATTTTTATATTTTTTATTTTAAAATTTTTATTTTTTATTTTTTTATTATAAAGGGGTATTTTGGTCATTTGATACTTAAAAAAATTCAATTTTTTTTATTTTTTATTTTATTTTTTAATTTTTTTAATTAAAAAATAATATTTATTTGATAATTACGTGAATAATTTAATCACATGTGATTTTAATGTAAAATCACATGTAATTGTATATTCAATCACATTTGACGTTTTAATTCAATCACATGTGATTCAGTATGCAATCACATTTAATTCACTAGGCAATCACATTATGTGTTATTAATGAAAAAATAATATTTTTTTAAAAAAATAATATTAAAAATAAAAAAATTTAAGAAAAATAAAAATTCTAAAATAAAAAATAAAAAAATAAAAAAATATTTTTTTTAAATGACCAAAATACCCCTCAATAAAAAAATAAAAAAAGAATCGAAATTTTTTTAAGTGCCAATTGACCAAAATACCCCTTCATGTATAAAACATGTGATTAATCTTTACCATTAGATCTTATTGATCAATGATTGATATTTATTACTCGGGACTTGATAAAAATAATGGATATTTTTTAATGTTTCTCTTGTTATTTATTTACCTTTAGTTTTATTACATTTTTTCATGTCATTTATTGAATGTTTAATTTTTTTCATATTTCTTACTGTATGTTATAAATATTGTGACTCCGTAATCATATATCATAATGACCATAGCATTATAAATAATTCAATAAAATAATTACCTTATAGGAATATATTATATCTTTTATATATTATATAAATGCTACTTTCAATAATTACGATAACCCGTGAATTTTTACGGGATATAAACTAGTAATGTATATTCTCAAAGTGTATCACTTTATTTTGAGACAGCACAAAATAAAAAATTTTATCACTTATTTTGAATGGAAGAAATATATGTTTTGATGTAATTATATAAGTTACATCAACCGGTACATAAATGCTAGTATTGTAATTTGTATTGTAATTTTGTTATGCATATTGTAATTATGTTATGCAAAATGCTAAAGAATGTTCTTAGTTCAGTAAATAAAAACATTTAATTAGTTAAAGTATAAACTTAAATGCATAACTACTTTAAAGTAGTTGGTGATTTTTAAATTCTTAGTTTTTTTATAGTTATGATACAAATGCTTTAAGTATGTTTTTTATTTTTTAATTATAGCTTTAAAGGTAATGGTTAGTAAATCCTTCATTTTATATATAATTACATCAAAATATAATAGATGGAAAACACAGAAACTTTTAAACAGAAATTGAGAATCAATGTAACTGTTTGAAATGGAGAGCAGGTATGACAATGAATGCGACTGTTGCAATGAAGAATTGGTTCCATAGTGGAATTAGGTAGGAAAAAACAAAAGTGAATTAGGGTTCTAAGGGTGGACGATAGTTAATCGATCTCAGAGTATCTCTAATGTGAGTTAAAGAAGAGGTTGATACTTTTTAAATAACCTCTAAAATGACTTTTTACCATTGAAATGAATTATTTTTTTAAGAGGTCACTCCAACCACTTGATCTTCCCCAACCACTTGAACAACTTTCAATATTTGATTCTTTTAGTCCCTATATTTAACAATTTTACATTTTAAATCCATGTATATATTTATATGTGAAAAATTTATTATTTCTATAACTATAAATTATAATTTATCATATTTCAATACTTTTTAAGGTCAAACATTATAATATTTTTGTAAGAGAAATTTTATAATAATGTTAAGTTTTGTAATGTTATAAAAATTGTTAAATTACATAAGTGAGGGGCATTTATAAAACATTTAATATAGATAAAGGTAAATTAGTAATATCAATGAAAAAGTCTTTGGAAAGATTAACCATTGGAGAGGTTTTCAACTAATAGATCATTAGATGATGTGACAAAAATAATAAGTCATTGGAGAGGTTAACCATTGTAGATGCTCTGAGTAGTGAGAATTCCTTAAATTTTGGATAAAGGAGTATAGATTACATTAAAATATAAGTATGTTGGATATAATGGGGAAAATAGCATGTTATACTACTATATACAACGAAAAGATAAGAGTATGTTACATTTTCTATAAATGAAATTGCTTTCACAGAGGATTGTTATGTTGAGAAGTGTGCGGACCAAAAGAGTTACAACTTAGTCATATAGTTATTACTATTTTTAGAGATGTATATAACTAGCTAGTACTAAAATGTTATTATGCATATTAAAAAACTAGTCTATAACCCGTGATGAATCACGAGCGGCTTATAAAATTTTCGTTAATTAATACAAACAAACTTTTAGTTACATGTAAAATATATATTAATATTAAAGTCATTCATTATAAATTTATATGATAAATAATCATAAGATAAGGGTACAAAATATTTAAAAATTAAAATATTATGCATAATATAAAAGACATAACGTGAACATTTATTCATATGTAAAATTACTTAAAGTTTAATTCTTATGGATGGAATCTATATTTAATTTTGATTAATTTTTTTGTAGTACTTCATGTTAGACAACGTTTGATGTCTTCTTACAAAGTTTCCCGTCTTTATCGTATATCCATAACTTCAATCCTTTATGACTTTTAACCCTAGAAAAAGTGACATCAAGCTGAGCGTGAGTGAAGACTGGCTTGGGCAAAAATATTCCAACTTTTGATAATGCATGGCCGTGGCTTTTGTTTATTGTCATGGCAAAACAAACAGATAACAGACAGTTTGATCAATATTTTGAAGTAGCATTATCGGTGCACCGACTTTTACAAATAATATGTTGTGAAGCTTCACCCCACTCTTTTCTATATAAAGGTGATTTTCAGGCCTTTTATAAATAGGATAACCATCAGAGTCCGTCGTAATGCGATCAACTAGATAACAGACAATTTGATCAATATTTCGATGTAGCATTATCGGTGCATCGACTTTTACAGATAACATGTTGTGAAGCTTCACCCCCGCTCTTTTCAATATAAAGGCCATTTTCAGGCCTTTTATAAATAGGATAACCATCAGAGTCCATCGTAGTGCGATCGTTAAATTTCTTTGGAAAATTCTTTGTGCATTTCCCTCTAACAGTGCAAGGACATTTTGGATTATTATCCCCACAAGGTCATGCATCATATATTCACTTACCAGACGATACAATTGGGGTTCAATATGTTTGTCTGGTATCTCGGCACAGATGAAATCATCAATCTTTTCATGATTAACTAACTTATCATCTTGGTGTAGAAAAAGACATATGTGTGCGTGAGGGAGACCTCTCTTTTGAAACTACACACCATATAAAATATAAATCATATTAGTTTTATACAATTTAAAAGGCATTGTAACGACCGTAATTTTTCATTTGTAATTTCGTATGTTTAATTTGGGAGTTATACGAATTATGATATTTATGTTGGTTTTCGTCTACCGTGGTGTTGTATCGAGTGATTATTTGTTTGAGACTTGATATAATCAAAAATGGGTCAAGACTTGGTTGGAAACAAGTTTAGAGAGCAAAAACCTGGCCTGAACAGCCCTCGCGTCACGAGGTGGGCGCGAGTAAGGAAACAGACCAACAGCAACTTCAGGAGAGCTGGAGACTGGTTCGCGACTGGCTCGCGTTTGACTCGCGACTGGATCGCGACTGGATCGCGACTCGAGGCAAACGCGAGGTGACGCGGGACTGAGCTGTTGGGCGCGAGAAGCTGCAGAATCTTGTTTAAATCGGGATTTTTGTCATTTCTCTCATTTCCAAACCCTAGAACTTCCTCCCAAGTGTGGGTATACGATTTTGAGTGTAAGAAGGCCATTGGAATCGATTTTCACACTCAATCTTGAAGATTTTCACTCCATTGTTGAAGTATAAGGTAAATCTCTACTCCTTTTAGTTATGGATGATGTTTTGGGTGAAAATGGTGAAGTATGCTAACCCTAGTTGGAGGGTTTGTAATGGGTGATGAAATTGGGTTTATATAACTTAGATCTACAACATATTGTCAAGGAAAATGTGTTCATAACATGGATTTGAAGTAAATCTTAAGATCTATGAAACCTAGGGTTTTATAAGTAGTCAAATTGGGGAAAAGTGATACTAGTTGTAAACTAGTGGTAGATTATGTAGTCAATGGTGATGTTTGATGTTAAACCTTGTATGGTTTTATGATTAGGGCAATTGTTGTAAGACTTGGAGTTCACAAGTCTTGAATAGTGAAGATTTGGTTCAAGAAGCACAAGAGGATTAAGCTTGGCTAAGGTGAGTACATGAGACTTTTACTAGGTACATAGCAAATGATTTTGAAAACTATATGATGTTTTATGGGTCTTTATTAATAAATGCTTTAAATAAAGATATGATTGAAAAGATAAGAAAATGCAAATAATAGACTATTTAAGTATGTCTAAATGATTAATGATTTTGGAAGAGATTATGATAATGAAAAGTGATTAATATGATGTATGATTAAGAGTAATGACTAAGAAAGTATGATATTTGGTTTATCAATAATATGTATTAATAAAGCTAATGATAATGATTTTTAAGTATCAAGTATTGATTAGTATATTATACTAATATAAGTAGTGATTGATTTGCTAAAAGAATAAGTATAAAGTGACTAGTAATAGATATGTATGCTAGTCAAAGAGAAGTTAAAGTAATATGATTTTGATGATTAATAAATATGTTTTATTTATTAAAGGACTTAGTAAAATGAATAATGAGAGTGATAAAATAATAAGAATGATATGATAGCTAGAATAGATGTATTCTAGTTAATGATGAATGTGATGAATGGAGCTGATGCTCATATATGATGAATGGAGTTGAGGTTCATAAGTTATGAATGAGATATCCAGAATAAGACCGCCCAGAAATTGGGGAGCATGAGACGTCTACTTGGGGTGGTACCTCCCTGCGCAAAGAGTAGAATGTCAAGTTTACGAAACCCAATGTTGGGTGAGCATGACGACCCGGAAACGGGGAGAGCTTATGAATCTCGGTAAGGTGGGGGTTCCCAATTACCTTGATAGTTTACCTAAGACATCCCATATCGGGAGGGTTGGCTTCGGATAGGTCCGTTGCATATGTGATAAAGAAAGAGTAAGCTTGGAGATAGCTTACATATTTGTGATTATGTGATGAATGGGCTTATGGTAAGCTTATTAGCTAATACGAATAAATGATTAGAAAATGAGATAGAAGTTGATATGTGAGCTAATAAAGTTGATAAAGATAAGTATTTATAATGTTATAAATATTGTTTATAAATTTTTGAGAATGGGTCGAAAAACCCATGTGTCTCACGAGACTATTTTGTCTCACGTACTACTTTGTTTTGTGTCTATGTACTCAGGTTCAGGATCGATGGATTAGAAGGTCCCTTTAGAAGTGGCCTAGTGTTGATCAGCCCGGGAGCTCGTAGGTAGATCCCGTCATCCTATGATTATGATATTGTTTTGTAACACCGGTTTTAATATTCTGATAAACTTTTAATGGTTTTTGTTAAACCGTATTTTGAGACCTTGAGTTTGTAATATTTTTATTTTAAAAATATGATTTAAATGATGTTTTAAAAATTGAGGTGTTACAGACATTATGACATATTTATGAAAAATTAAGTATATATATATATATATATATTTTCTTATGTTTATAGTTTAAAAAATAATAAGTAGTCAACAATTACCTGCATTTACACGGTCAAATATACATGATTTTTTAAAACTTTTTATCAAATTATCAAGCTTCATCTTGAATATTCAATATTCTACATATAATACCCCGCCTATCTTCTGGATGAAGTCCAGTTCCATTTAAAAACCTTGTAATCTCTAGCCACTTAGGATTGCATGTAAAAGTATGAAAAAATCTGGATGGTCGTACCATGTGCACAATGAAATTGCGTCTAAGTAGTTTTAACGCATATATTTAGCACCGCCAGTAAATGAAGATGGTAAGACTACACGCTTGCCGATTGTTGATGAATCTTTATTGCCTTTATTTGCATTTTCTATTTATTTTTTATAGGATTCGACACGTAGAATTTTTTGTTGAGTTTTTATCATTGTATACGCATCAACCGCAAATTGTTGAAAAAGTCTTCTAGAGTTATGATGCAGGGAGTATTTATGTGGTGTTTCTTGAATGATATAAGCAAAATATTTTCTTGTTGTTAACCAATGTCGTTTTTATATATCAGGATGTATAGTGTCTTCATGAAAAATATATGTCGAATATCCATCTTCATCATAAGGAAATAAAATAGGATATTGCAGGGCTAAAAATTGTGGATGCATTACATTAATATGTTGAATTTCACATGTTTGTGTTTCAACCAGAATATCTATTTTATCAATCAAATCTTTTATGTCACCCACAATTAAACCAGTTATATCTGAAGTGTCGGGTGTATTTGATAATAAACATGATAAACTCGGATTTGGAATATCATCATCTTGGGTCATGATTTCATATATTTTATCCCTGTGAAGGGACACGTTGTAAAAAGTTTATTAAACATAATAGTAAAAATATATATATTATATCATCATAGTGAAATGTTTAAGGTAGTCTATAATATTTGAATAATTTTAAGGGATAAATCTCAATCATTGATCAATAAGATAAGATCTATATAATAAAAGAACCTTTTTTTGCCACGTTATTAATGTCATGTCATAATAGATTCTGCTACGTATGTGCCATGTCAGCCCATGTCATAATTATGAGGTTATTGGGATAAAATTTCGTTTATAAAAGGGAAAAATTATAATATATCAATCCATATCCGTATATAATTGTTAGATGACTCAAAAGTTTGAAAGATTTTAAAATTAATAGATTGAATATAATAATCCTTATCTAATTTTTGGATAAATAGGAATTGAATTTATATAGGTGGTGTAAAATCGAATGACATGGGCTGACATGGCACATACGTGGCAGAATCTATTATGATATGGCATTAATAACGTGGCAAAAAAGGTTCTTTTATTATATAGAAAGATGGTTGGTTATATTAAAAAATATATAAATATTCTACCTATTATATAATTATGGTAGGAATGTTACTGCTCACTTAATTATGATTGGTGGGTTTTTTTTTAATTTTTATGAATATAAATTGCTATGTGCATGCATTTACAAAAGGGGGTGATTTTTCTACCACAACTTTTGAGGCATGTACCACATATAATGCTTAATATACTTGTATAGTCAGCTGTAAAACCTGTACAGTGTGGTATAACCATTAAAAGTTGTGGTAGCAATATTAATTCTCATTTACAAATGTATTTCTCCGCTAGAGTGGCTATCATTCATCCAAAGGAGCTAGGTTGTTTGTGTTCGAAACCAAATAGCTCCTAATTTTCTAATAGTTTACTGCTATCCCTATAATTGTATACGATAAATAAATTCCCATGAAACCAAATTTTTATATTTTAACGTAATACAAACCTTTCTACACTAAACATTTATAATTACACTTTTATTCTTAGGAAACATTTAATATTTCTTAGGAATTCTTGGGTACTAACTAACAATTTATTCCCTAAAACTTTCTAAAATTAAAACTTCTTGATCCATAAAATTCAAAATCATAAAACAACGACGCATCGATTTTATTTTATTTATGTATTATTATTTTTTTGTTTTTTTGTTTTTGGCATCTATTTAGTACATCACGTATAAATATTTGGAAAATGATAATGACAGCCCTAAAGGGCTGTCATTAAGAAGGCAAAATAACAAAAAATAATCCCCCTGAATTTTAGGAATATTACTTTTTTAATCAATGTACAAGCTTTTTATGCATGTTAGTGACAGCCCTTAGGGCTGTCATTAACAAAACCCTAAATATTTTTAGTACACCACGTATAAATATTATTCAAAAAAAATAATATATATATATATATATATATATATATATATATATATATATATATATATATATATATATATATATATATATATATATATATAGTAAAGGATTCCATACAGAACCAAAATAATCTACAGAACTTTTAGAACTATTTTAGACCAATGATAATCAAGATAAATCAATTTCATTTAATATTTATATTTAAGTATGTAAGGGCAGTATAGGCAAATCAGAATTTTCGGTTTTTGGAAATTCCTAAGAAATAGGATCGGTTGTTTTAACCCTAGTAAATCCTGTACGTTTATTCTACCGTCATTAATCGTCTTCTTCACTGCTAATCATCTCGTTCTTCCATATTTCATGATTTTCATGTAAATATTGGTTACAGTATCCAAGATGTCGCATGATGATGATGGAATTCGAAATAATGAAGATCATCCAATACACAACGGCATTATCGACATATATGATGATAGTTATTGTGATCAAGATCCTCAAAATATGGAATTCCAGTCAGAGGATGATATTCAGTATCAACCAGGTTTAATTTATTTTTTTTAAATGCGTGTTATTATTATTACTTTGTGATATTCGTTTAGCTATTCGTTTGAATCCTTTGTAAGATACGTATTTTGTGTTTGATTGGTATGTTTATTTCATACGGAAATTCAATATTTTACACTTTTTGGAACAGTTATGAATGGTTTACATTTTTTTATATAGTTAATGTGTATGACGTTTTTTATCATGCATTCATGTATGTAATGTGCTTTTTATTTGTTAATGATGGAGTGATACACCGATGTTACTGTGTTTTTATTTGTTAATGATGGAGTGATACACCGATGTTACTGTGTTTTTATATGTTAATGATGTAGTGATACACTGATGTTATACACTGATGTTTTTATTTGTTAATGATGGAGTGATACACCGATGTTATACACTGATGTTTTACATTTTTCATATTATGCAGATCAAGATGATGAATTGGATATTAATGACATTGAGCGTGTATTCACTCCTGGCAAGAGTACTTATTGGGTCCCAACAGTAAATGTAGACGAGAAACCAAAGTTAGGTGACATGTTTGATAATTTCGATCTTTGCTATGATATGTACAAACTATATTCGCAGAAGGCTAGATTTAATATTTGTAAATCTGGCATAAAAAAGTACAAGGGGCAGATTACTCATAGGTATGTTAGTTGCTATACGGTTTTTTTTATTATATGTTGCAATCGTAAGTTTGCCATATTGTTTTAATTTTATCATTCTTTTACAGGTAGTATACAACAAACAAACTGGTTCAATAACATGTTCATGCGGTAATTATGTTCGTCACGGGTATTTATGTCGTCACATTTTTTGTGTTCTTAAAAACAATTTTGTTGATAGAATACCAAATGCTTACATAAATGTTCGGTGGACCAAAAACCCCTTACCAGCGAATATTATTGCGTCCAGAAATAAATATGCCCATTCACTTGAAGAGTATGAAAAATTAGCATCTGATGTTCACGTAGTAGTAGACGATTGTCTAAGCTTCATGCATGAAAATGTACCACTATTAAAACAGTATCTTAAAAATCAGGAAGAATTGAAAAGTAAGCTGGGAGATGAATTGCAAATAAATAAGAAGGTTCAAAACGACGACGAATGTTGTTCTCATATGTTACGTGCCAAACGTCGTAAAAATGTTGAAGTCGTGAACCCAGACAAATCTAGGCATAAGGGGTGTAAAAGGATTAAAAGTGCTGCTGAGATTGCTAAAAAAGCCTCTTCATCTAAATCATCTAGGAAGATACCTTTCAAATCTCGCCAGTGTAGCGTTTGTCAAGAATTTGGACACAATAGGCGTAAACATGAAAAAGATGGATTAGAAGAAAATTTCGATGATGAGGCAGACCAAGTTGAATCTGAAGGAGAAGAAGACTTTGAGGATTGATTTTTTGATAATTAGACACTCATGTAAACATTTGTTTCAATTTTTGTCCCCAGTTTCATTACTGTTTTTTTAATAATTATACATCAAGTAATTATTTCTTTAATTTTTGGTTTCATCATATATTGTTTTTACACAAATATTTATGTGCGTTGTTCTTATAAATGTTGAATCATTTAACGTTGTATTCTCATTTACATTTATGCAAAAAAATGTAAATGAGTACATCTTTGTAATTAAAATCATTAATGTTTATTACCATACATCATACAAGGATGTAGGGCTTATCACAAATGCATAAATGTATGTCACTTATACATGGATGTTGGATTCATCATACATCTTTGTAATTAAAATCATTAATGTTTATTACCATACATCATACATGGATGTAGCAATATTGCTTACATAGATGTATCACATATTACTTACATAGATGTATCACATAGTGCTTAAATAGATAGATCACATATTGCTTACATAGTGCATACTTAGTGCATATACTTCAAGTGATAGTGATTACATAGTTGTATCACACAGTGAATACATAGATTATGCCTGAAACCTACACAAATGCATTAATGCATAAACCAATTATGACATGAAAATTATCAACAACATACAAACCTAGTTTAGATGGAATTGTTTCTACTTTAAAATCTAGCATTCTGGTAAACCCCATTTCATCCAGGCAACCCTTTTGGTTAGGTTTCAAGATAGATAACATAGCTTGAAACGCTTTCGGACTAGACCTTGTTTGCAACACCTCTACTGTTTTTGACATTTGCACCGTCGCATCACCACCTTCTTTGGAAGTTTCCCCTAATATTGCCTTCACTTTTTCCTTTTTTTTTTTTGCATCACGGCTGCTATAATTTTACACTACGTTAGTATAAACAAAATTTAGATCGGGTATTATAAAACAAAAAAACCAGCTTACACCTTTTCTTTCCTTCACAGCATTTTTTGGACTGTCGTTGTAATCAACCTCTCTTCCCCTCTTCCTTCCACTTCTTCTTAAACCTGCTACAACATTAATGTTATTATATAATCAACATACCAAAATACAGCATCATACACATATGTTTTTTACTTAATTTCATTAAAACATCAACCTAAACTACATCTATTTAGGCCTTCTTTGAACAACATTCATGCATATCTGTTAATTACTATTCCACCAAACAAACACCAGTGTATGTATTACAAAAAAAAATGCTAATTTTCAACTCAAATTATGCAAATATCACATTAACAAAAAACCCATTTAGCTTAATGTATCATAATTCATTTATGTATCTCGAAGCTCTATCAAAAGTTTGATTTTCTGAAATCAAACCCCAATTACCTACTGTTTCAGCAACAAATCCCACATTTAATCAAAAAATTGTCTTGATTTCTTAAGACAACAACCCTAATAGCCCATACATGCATGTCGCCAACGGCATCTGTTCGATTACTTTCTTTTGAATGACGAAACAAACCGAAATACAACGATGTTAACCATTAAACCTAGAAAACCCAAAAAATTTCAACTTTCCGATACCTACCAAACACGAATGCATATATGCCGTACAACAAAAATTCGTAATACATACATGTTTTTCTTAGTAAACGATTAAACAATCAACAGAAAATCAACTTACTTTCCATATTGAAGACACAACTGATCGCTGATTTTAAAACCTCCGTCGTTTTCCGCAGCCGCTAAACAACAATAAGAACCCTAATTGCTTTTTGAGACCTTTTTAAAGTATAAAATCGGTGTATATCTTGCCGATTTTTTTGAAGATTTGGATTCAATTGCGCTTTGAAAACGGACGACGACTGTATTCGGGTTTAATTTTTGTTTCCTAAATACCAGAAGATGATAATCTTCTCAAATCCCGTTCTTCCAGGAAGATGATTTGACCGGATACTAACCCACCTTCATTAGGAATTTCCGAAATTACCCTTACGGTATTGATGCAACACATTTTAAAGTCACACATATTTACAAATATGCCACCGCCATTCACAACCTTTGATTTACAAAACATGTGGTCAAGATCTTTTCAAAAAATGTTCTATGAGTTCTGTAGTTAATAATGGTTCTGTATGTAATTCAACCCTATATATATATATATATATATATATATATATATATATATATATATATATAGGGTCCGGATCCGGTGAGGACTCTTTTCCCGGTGAGGACTGCGAGGACAATTTTTGTCCACTCATCTTCAAAAGGGCATAAAGGTCATTTTTGAAACCCCCTTTTCCTGTTTTTGTCAGTTGTCCTCTTATAATTGGAAGTGTGTTTTTCCCCACACTTTGTTTTTCGCCCATAACTTTTTTTTATTTGTAAAATAAAAAATCTAAAAATGTCAAAAATTTTAAAATTAAATTTTGTACAAAATGAGTATAGTCATGAAAATTTGAAAAAAAAAATGATCCAAAATTGACAATAATCCATAAGTAACAAAACGATCCAAAAATTAACAATAGTCCAAAGTAAATAAAATGACCATGAATGAACAAAATGATCCAAAATTATATATGATATATTAATTGACTAATTATTTATACAAAATTATGTTTATGCAAGATTAACAATGATCCAAAAATAACAAAATGATTCAAAATTATGACAATGATTCAAAATTAACAAAATGATCCAAATTTAACAAAATTATCCAATATTTTATCCGCGTTTTTTTTTCAAAATTTCATGACTATACTCATTTTGTAGATAATTTAATTTTAAGAACTTTGGCATTTTTAGTTTTTTTTTTTTACAAAGAAAAAAAAATATGGCCGAAAAACAAAGGTGGGGGTAAAAAAAAACCCATCAAATCAAGGCTTGACATGTGGCACTAGGAGAGAGAAAGTGTTTGCAAATGACTATTTTAACCCTCTAAATTTTCTTTTTCCCCCTATTACTTTGGTAAACTTTACACAAAACCCCTCAAATTTCAACCATTGTTTATCTTTTTCACATTAAATCCTAGTCATTAATTTTTATGGATTAAAGGCTTAGATTTGTCCTCGCAGTCCACACCGGAAAAAGAGTCCTCACTCGATCCCACTTCTATAGTAATAAATGTCAACAAGTGGAAAACAAAATGATATTACCAAAAGGTAGCTCAACCAGTAATGTTGGTCTCCCACGTATTAATCCATACATTTTAAGGCATTCATTTAATTAAGGATTTTAATTGTTCTTAAAGATCTTCTTGAATGTTATCAACTTTAACCTAAAAATTAAGTAATATGTAGTTATGATAATCTGCAAATAAATGAGTAAATAACAATTAAAGAGCATAAAGATACAAACCTGAATTTCATCAGATTTTCCATCATGGTCTAAAAGTCGTCGATACAATCTTCGTCGGAACCCTTCACATAAACATTAGATACATGCTTGCGATCGACGGACGATTGCTGAACCAGATAGACGTATTTGATACATGCTTGCGATCGACGGACGACTGCTGAACCAATTGCCTTCTTCTCCGACGAACTTCTTTTCCGGCGGCTTTCTTCTTAGGCTGGCGACTGTCGTTCTTGAGAGAGAGGGAGAGACCTGTTAGTTTTTTGGGCATTCTTTGAAAATTAGGGTTGATAGAGAGTTAGAAAATTAAGGACGGTTATTTGACCGAAAATCAAGGAGTGTTAATAGATTTTTTCTTTTTTTCTTTTTTGACAGAATTACTCTTTTACCCCTCTAATTAAAACTTACTAAAAATGAGATTTTTTTTATTTACAAAAATGGCATAATTAATCTTAACCATTGATTTTTAAATCTAATGGCCCAAATTGATTAATTAAAAGTTCTCAGAGTTCTTTTTAAAATCAGAGTTCTCAATATAACTCTACACTATATATATATATATATATATATATATATATATATATATATATATATATATATATATATATATATATATATATATATATATATATATAGTGTAGAGTTATATTGAGAACTCTGATTTTAAAAAGAACTCTGAGAACTTTTAATTAATCAATTTAGGCCATTGGATTTCAAATCAACGGCTAAGATTGACAATGACATTTTTTAAATAAACAAATCCGTTTTTTTAGTAAGAATTAATTAAAAAGGGTAAAATAGTAATTGCGTAAAAATAAAATATACAATATATTTTTTAATTAAACGGTTTCCTTTTAAATAGGAATCTTTCTCTATTTCTACTCTCACCACTCCCATAACCCTAAAAAGTTTTCTCAGGCCACTTTTTTTATTTGTAGATTTATTCGTGAAGCAATCTTCGTCGGCCAACTGAAATCCGGCCAACTAACTCTTACGGAAGACGATCACAGCAGATCTGGCGTTCGGGTTTCCGGTGGTTCCATTTCTATCCTTCTAACTCCGATTTTCAGCACTCTTTTGTGTCGCCACATTGACCACCGATTGGTTTTGCCTGTGAGGGAAATGAAGCCGTTACTTGCACTTTTGCCAAGTTAAAAACTACGTAACGTTAACCCCCACATCAAACAACCTCTCCTTACTTTTTTGTTTCATCTTTAAACTCATTTATGATAATTAAGGTTTTTTTCTCATTTCAGATCCAAACAATATAAACCCCAAAACAAAATTTAGGGTTTTTTTTTTCGATTTTTGCTTGTCTTATGGATGGATCTGAGACATTTAATTCGAGTCACAATGTCGGGCTTGGATTTGTTAAATCGGGTACCCAGCGGAAACAAATCAATGGTGGCGTATTACTGAGAAGTAGACCCGATTCAGTGGAGTCATGTTCTGGAAACCCCATCATAAGCACTCTTCTCAGGTTCATTTTTTCTTTACCTTTGTCGTATACATTTTTTGTTTAACAATTATATTACTGAAAAAAATGGGGAAATGAGGATTGAATAAACAATTTAATTGCTTTTTTATCTTCTGTGTCAAACAAACAATGACTTTTGGTAAAAGTTAGGAATTTTTTTACAAATACCAATAAATGAAAATTAGCATTTCAGTTTGATAATTAGTGTGGTTTTGGTGAAGTTAATGGCAAAAAAAATATTGTTAGTGTTATTTTTTTTCTAAACAAAATGTCACTTTTTTAATACGTGGCTATAGTTTTAACTCAAATACTTTTATTGTACCAAATTGTATAAATCTGATTTTAAATAATTTATTAATTTAATAGGACGCAGGGGGGTAAGTTATTGAAGCATGGTACATGGATGATAACAACTTGTTCGTAGAAAACATATGAGTTATTTGTTTGAATACATATATGTTATTGCTCGTATATATGTTCATTATTAACAAAAAATTATTCAATATGATTTATTGAAAATTTAACTCCGACAGTATTTTATAAAAATTATCATCTTTGTGTTTCCGTTTTTGCTTACACGTTCATTTTTCAATAACAGAATTATTAATTGATGTCTTATGATTTTGCATATGTGTTCTTCACTAATATCTTTTTTTTGGTCATAAATGTAACAGGTTTTGCTTGATGTGTTCACTATCGAAAGACAAATGAGAAAATTAGATGAAATATAAGTTGGAATAGTGGGAGATCTTGCTAATAAAAGTTAGATGTTCCATATCTTGCACACGAGCAGCTAGTTTGATGCAAATATGATATTGTTTGAATACATTGTGTTATTGTAACCGTTTTTCTAACATTTCAATATGTATTTCATTTATTCAACATGTATGTTTTATCGTCTAGATGTATGTTTTATGTTACATATATGTTTTTGGTAAACCAATTTCTACTGTAAAGGATGATATGTCTATGTTATAAAATTATAAAATAACATATATGCAACAATTACGGAAAAATAACACTGATGTACACTAATTACGGAAACATGACATTATTTACCGGAATAAACATATATGCACAACCGGCTGGTCCGACTCGACAAAAATGAAAAAATAACAATAAATATTTGAAAATAATTCCTATATTTTAGGAATTTTCAAAAAAGGAAATAATTTTTTTTTGTAAAATGTCGTAAATACCCCTGAATAATTAATTTGAATTAAATAAATCAAAATTAATTTACTAAATTTTGATTGGTTAATAAGAGTTCTCAGAGTTCTTTTTGAAATCAGGGTTCTCAATATAACCCGACCCAATATATATATATATATATATATATATATATATATATATATATATATATATATATATATATATATGGGGATAGTGAGTGTGTGGCTGTCACGTACCTAAGCTTAGGTGTGGAACCACCCATAAATATATAGTTTTGGTTAGAAAAACTCAAAACAATTATTTTTTATATAAGTCTTGTGACTTTCCCACCATATTAGAACACTTACACAATAAAAAAAAAAGTATACACACATATGGACATGCATTCAATATAAACACCATTTAATGAAACATGAAGCTTGAAATATCATATTAACAAAAACATAATTAAGATTCAAGATAAGTGATGAGTTTTAGATGAGATTTGATTCATTTGATACACTAGTAAGTTTATGTGTTGAGTTATAAAATTTTTTTGATCAAAACAACCTAGTTTTGGATAGTTTCACACCTAAGCTTAGGTATGTGACAGCCACACATTCACTTTTTCCTATATATATATATATATATATATATATATATATATATATATATATATATATATATATATATATATATATATATATATATATATACTAGCTTCAAAGCCCGCCCGACTGGGCGGACATGTTTCGAGAGATATGTAGGAAGATAACATGTAAATTTTATCTTACAATAAAAGTTAATAAGGTCCGTTTAAAATAACGTATTTTGCTTAGCATATGTGTGGGTGTAATTTATATAGGTGTCAACATGATGGTTAAATGAAAATCTGAATTTTTTTGAAAAGTTATATATTTCCGGTTTTTTTTGGGTAACAGATTCTGATTTGTTAGTTAAAAAAACATTTCCTACATTTGAGGACCGGTTTCTATGTAACAATTTAGTTGTTATTTAATGGGAGATTATGGGTGCTCTAATTAAATCTTCAAACAAATATGTTAAAATTGATTATTTTATTGGTAAGTGCAATTTTCGGAAAACTCCCAAAATACTTAAAATTTTCGAAATGAATTATGGGGCAGAATTAAGGAACTAAATCGGTAGGTTGTTAAACATGTCAACTATTTCTTAAGAAACCGGATATTGGATTATTAAGGTGGTACTTTTGCCAAATTCAAACAAATCCTAATATATGTAACACTATTTAGAGAAACTGCAGTTATAAATTCGGAGTAGATTGTTTTCTTAAACAGTTTTTTTAAGAAAAAAATAAAATAAGAAGCTGCAGTTATAAATTCGGAGTACTCCAGTGTTAAAAACATAAAAACAATTAATAAATTGTTTTCTGATGATGATGTTTATGATTTGAAACTGGAAGCCATCTTATGAAAATAATGGAGGAGACGATGTTGACACTGGTCACACTGGAGTAAACAGTCTATTAAGCGTATGAAAAATCAAGGCATGAATATAAAGTTTTACCTGATGGTTTTCAGTAATGCATGTAATCAGAATAGGCTGTTAAATTGTAAGTGTTACGTTCATAGGTTGTATGGTTTATATAGGGGTCAATGGTTTTCGAAATTTTAAAGATGGTAAAGATAAGTTGCAATCACGGGATTTAAGGAATAGATGGTGTGATATCATCCTATTCCGGAGTTTTGGTTGAGTCTTCAATAAGGCTGTTTTTGTATTTAATGTTTTGAATATCACCCCCATAAAAACATTCCCTGATAAAAACATTCAAAACGCTGGTGTGAGTTATCAATAATATAGAATGTTTGGTATATTAAAAATTTTACCATAAAAAGTTTTGGGAATTATTTGGCAATTGCCGTTAATATTGGGGGTGGTTCATAATGGGAGTGGTTTATTTGAGGCTAAATGTATCAAAACAGCAAGATTTGAAATTATTCAGCATGTATTCCGTTGGTAGATTTAAAATTCTGTGATTACAAAGATATGAAGCATTTATGACTAAATTCCGTGAATCTCGTATTTCTTGGTATACGCAGGAGGAAGAGAGATAAACTGTTTTTTTGTGTTTTGAAGATGCCACATGGACGTATGAGGGAATTACATGTGGCATTATGGACCAATGAGAGAGCTTGAAAGTGATTAGTTGTCAAAAGAATTTCAAAATTAGGCCTCATATATAGGTTAAGATATATATATATATATATATATTTGCATCTATTTAATTTTAATATTTATAGTACAGCACGTATAAATATCGAAATGAAGACATAAACGAACAAGAAAAACATAGTATGTCAAAGGTATAATCGAGAATCCATATTCGTAACTTTTTATACACTTAAGTAATCTACTCTACTACTATAATAAAACAAAGTCATTAAATGTCACGTGGCATGTCTTAGAGAGCAAGAGGACACATGTCAGCTTTATAGGAGCCCATGGGTTTTTTAAAAAAAATTACATATTTTTTTCCTATTAAATAGCCATATTCGGTGGTTTTTAAAAAAATTACATTAACTATTTTTGCTATTAAATAGCCATATAAGGTTGGCTTTATCCTTTTATGCATATATTATTATTATTATTATTATTATTATTATTATTATTATTATTATTATTATTATTATTATTATTATTATTATTATTATTATTATTATTATTATTTATTAACCTTTTTTTTTTTGTTTGCTCGTGGCTGTAGTAGCATATTGATACAAAATATAGAAGTTACATATTTTCATTAAATTCATTTTTATTACTCCCTCTGTCCTAAAATTATTGTCCACGGACAAAAATCACATAGTTTAAGAAAAATGCATTTATTACACTTTCTAACCAATAAAGTTCCATCTTTACCTCTTAACAATTTTTTGATTAGTGGAATTTTGAAGTTGACAATAATTTTGGGACAAACTAAAATGGAAATGTGAACAATAAAATTGGGACGGAGGGAGTATTACGTTTGTGGCTGTCACGTTTCTATTTATAAAAGGAGCATATTTCTATTTAGTATAAACAACCTATAATATATGGATTTGCTAACCATTGCCCTTAGGGTAATAGTTGAGAATAGTTGGGATGATTAATGTACAAATAAGAAAGCATAACTACTCAAATGTGGTTAATAAAATTAACAAGGGGTAGTTTTTTATAGTTAGTTGTATAACATTTATAAGCATTTTTTTTTTAAACAATGCCCTAAAGATTACCATTATCATTTCTCATATGTTATAAACATAATAAACATATTTCTTGGCAGACAAATATGCTCCCTTTGATTAATAAAAGTCACGCCTTCATTTTTGCAAATGGTGCACGAGATCCTAATAAATCAAATTTGGCTACATGCTAAACATGTTTCTTGCAATGATTAATCAAACTGTACATGTTTAATTCATGGATATAATATGGGTTGAATTCCTTTAATAAAATAATGTAATTTGTTTTATAGTTAGTTTTAGTGATTTGATTTGTTTTTTTCAATTTAAGTATTAAAATTAAAATCATTGATTTGTACAGTAAATCTCTTTAAATTAATTGTGTTGGAGAAAATTATTAATTTATTAATTTAGAGAGTTATTAATTTATCGATAAATTAATAATTATTAAATTAAAGAGTTTTTAAGTAATTATAGTGTATATACCAAACAAAAAGGCAAATTAGTCTACACCTTTTAAAATTACGTTACAATGAACCTTGGACTCAATGTAAATTAGTAACTAACTGTGTTCACATGCATTAAAAATCAATAATGATTTTTGAAAATAATTATTATTATAATAATAAAAATATGTGTTCAAAGTGGTACTTGATTTTTAGGAAAATGATAATAACAACCGCCCCTGAATTTTAGATACACAAATCTATCAATGAATGTACAATCGTTTTATGCACGTTAGAGACAGCCCTAAGGGTTGTCATTAACAAAACCCTAATTTCGAAATAAAAAATGTATCACTAATTTTGAAAGGAAGAAAGTATATTCAATCATTTTTAAACATATACTATAATTATAATTTATTATAATTATTACTATTATTGATTTTCTTATTATTAATACATATATTTGTGTAATAAGTTTGAAATACATCACGGATTTCCGAGACGATAAATATAGAAAAATAGCTAAAAAAGTTTATTTGGATAATAAAAAATCCAAAACATCTCTATACTACATCGTACATACAACATAATTATTCATAAGCCTTTAACATTCAAGTCAATGATATACTATAGAGTAGGGGTGTGCAAAAAATCCAAAAAACCGAAACCAATCCGTTAAAGCCGACAAAACTGAACCGTTAAAACAAAAAACCTTTCAAAACCGATGGTTCGGTTTTGAATTTTGAAAAAACCGATGGTTTCGGTTTGGTTCGGTTTAACCTAAAACCGCCCCATTAAGAATCGGCCCTACTAATATTTAATATTATATAAGTCAATCCATTAACTTCCTATTCTCATTAACTATTAGGGTCCATAAACAATTATGGTCCATTAACTATTATGATTTTATGATACAAAATACGTTTAATTTTGGATTTTTTGGCTGAAAATGATACTCAATGATTAAATATATTGTTAGACATTTGATTTTTTACGTAATGTTTGGAAAATGAAAATTAATGCATGAAATTATATACTACCTCCGTATCAAAATAGGTGATACATTTGAGTAAACACGGTTTTTAAGGCAAAAGATTAAAGGGGAGTTTAAGTTAGATTAAAGTGGATAGTTAACGGAAAATGGGTCTCACATCTTTTGAATAAAGTGATATTAATAATGTTTAAAAGTAAAAGTAGGGGTAAAAGGGTAAGTTCACTTTATTAAATTAGATAGTTAGTGGGGAAATGATCCCACTTTTTTGCCAAATAATGTAAGTTTTAGAAGTGAATCATTTATTTTGTTTCACATTTAAATAGAAAGTGTATCACTTATTTTGGTATAGAAGTAGTATTAATGTTGAAACATGTCGCAATGAGAGTTTTATAAATTGCTACATGTGGTATATTCTAAAGCTCTCATTGTCACATGTTATTGTTGAAACATGTTTGGAAAAGAAGCTTTTAAATTTTTAGAAATCAAAAGTCGTGCGTCAAAAACCGTTAAAACCGAAAGTGATAGGAACCAAAATCATTGGGTTTGAAAATTCTATAACTGAAATTAGCGAATTGGATTGGGTTTAAGCCTAAAACCACCCCAAACCGCCCCATGCACACCCCTACGGCATATAGTATCATTTAAAAATATAACACCCTATAATTAATCTTATTTATATTCGTACTTTACCATTTAGCATAAATCATTATAATTAGTATTGTGTATTTGTGTTTAACTTGAGTAGTAATCAAAATACAATTTTCAAATTCGTTTATTTTCTTTTCTTTTCTTGATTTTTTAGATTAGTAAATAAAAGTAAGAATTTATTAACAATCTTAACATAATTAACTATAAATAATATTGTATTTGGCTTGATTTGTGGTCAAAACATAATTCTTTATTATTTATATATTTTTTAATTCTTTATTATTTATTTTTATATTTTTTTATTAATAAATAAAATTTAGACTTATTAGTAGTAGTCTTAACATATTTCACTTCAATCAGTATTTTGTTTGACTTGAATAGTAGTCAAAACACAATTCAATATTTTTATTAATTTTTTAAAATCTTTTGATTTTTTGATTAGTGAATAAAAGTAAGATTGTAGTAGTATTAACATAATTTACTATAAAGAGTATTGAGTTTGACTTTAGTCGTACTCAATACATAATTCAATATTTTTATTGATTAGTTTTTAACTTTTATTGTTTTTTTATTAGTGAACGAAAGTAAGAATTTATTAGTTGTTTTAAGATAATTCACCATAGATAATATTGTGTTTGACCTGAGTAGTAGTTAAAACACAATTCTCCATCCTTTTAATTTTTTTTATTAGTGAACTAAAATTAAGACTTTATTAGTAGTCTTAAGATATTTCACTTTAAATAGTAATATGTTTGACTTAATTAGTAGTCAAAACATAATTCAATATTTTTATTACTTTTTTATTTTAATTTTTTGATTTTTTGGAAGTAAGACTTTTTTAGTAAATAAATAGAAGATAAAAATGACGGTCTGTCAAATAAACCATCAAATGTTGTTTTCAAAAAAATACTTAGAAATTTATCTTAATATTTCTTATTTCTTATTTCTTATTCAGATATATTTTATTGTATTTATATAATTTTCAGTTATTATGATTTGTTTAATGTTATAATTTTCACCTTTGATATCATATTTATAATATTATTATCCCAATATAGTATATAGTCATGTCTATAACATTATCAAGTTCTCAATAAATTAATTACCTTATGAAAATATTATATAATTTCATGTTTAATATTTTATATGACCTACATATAAAAAAAACATATTTCAATTGTATAAAAGTTACGTTTGACGACAACCCGTGAATTTTCACGGGTCAGAAACTAGTATTAATATTATAAATTGAAGCGTAGTACAAAATTAATAATTGTATAGTGAAAAAATAAATATAAATTTTACAATGGAAAATTATTCTTGCATCATAACTTTTTATTACTATACTCAACAAGTAAAAACAATGAACTCTTTTAATCAGATATAGTATTATATATATAAAAACTTATAAGAAAATATAGATGTTATAAAATCCACAGCAATGCGTGGCATATATTATCCACGTTGTAATACAAATGCTGAAATGCACAACTGATTTTCAGACTCACATGAGAAAAAGAAAAAATAAATAAATAACTTTTTTTCTCTAGTTTCCTCTCTTAAGAGTTGTGGTTTGCAAGTGTGTTCCTTTTTTTCTTACGTGTTAGAACTTCTTATTGAATTTTGAATACTTAAATCTTTGAAGGTGTATAATCGGATTAAAGTATTTTGTTGGTACTACAAAATCATCAATTGAATACAATCAAAGAGAATTCAAGAACAAAGAAAATTCGTCTTTTATATTTTCTGTACTAGTGAAAGAGATAACCAAATCCCCATGTCATCCACAATATGTGGAAACCGAAAGGAACTGCTCAAAGCAGTTTAAACTGTTAAAAACCGTCCAAAACCGGGTCGGATTCGACGGGTCAGAAAACCGGGTTTTCAATCCGAATTCGGATTTTCCATGCGTTTTTATAAAGCAATACTAATGCAAATAAAAAAAATTCAAGCTAACCTGGCAGCTCGACCCCATCCAGGGGCGCTGCCCATCAGAGCCCGTTCCCACGGGCGTTGCCTCCGGATCCCCGTTGAGTCAGTATATTTTAATCAGAATAAATTCAAACAAGTGTGCACTCCACACCACCCTTACTTGTTTAATATTTATTAAGATTTCATTTGGTTAACAAGTTTATCTCATTACAATTAAATCATATTGGTGATACAAATCATCAACATTACGTAAGTCAAACTAGATCGTGTTCTTTGATTTATTATAATTGTTAAACCACGAAAAAATTAATGATCATGAATCGAATTATATAGAGTCCTTTAGAGCATTGGGTGTGGTAACTTAGTCGGAACGCCAAATCAGCGCAGTGCCAAATCATCATTTCACATTTCACATTCTAAACCCCAAATACACCATCTACCATAACTTAACCTAAAATATTTTTTTGGGACCCGCTAAAATACCTCTTACCCAATAAAAACACCCTAAAATCTCTCTCTCTCTCTTCGCCGGCCTCGCCAAACATTCGGCGCACACCCTCACTAGTCACCCAACGGGCGGTGTGGTGGCGAGGGAGGAACAAGCCGGCGTGGGTGCCACCTCTGCAAAATGGAGATGGCGAGGAGGGCTCGTTATTGTACCCAACGCTCTTATATAGGGTTAGATAAGCTTTATAGTCCTAACAAACTATACAATTCAAATGCTTTTGTAAATCTATGCTTTATGAGGAATAACTTATTAAGGTGATGTATGTAATGCTACAAAATACTTTGTTTCCATGAACTTGCCCTATAAACCCAATTATTGATGCCCTTACAAAAACAACCTTAATTTTCTTTTTGCTCTTTATTTAATGGTAATTAGCTTACTAGATATACCATAACCATAAAATCCATCCAAATGACACACATACTTAGGGGTTATTTGTCGTTCTACACCTTTTAGAGACAACCAAAATCCTTAAATTTAGGAAATTTAAACATTTATTTATATTTTGTAACTTTAGCCCTTTTTATCATCATTATTATCTTTATCGTCATCCAACAATTATCTTTTCACCTTTGTCACCCCCATCACATCCAAACATGAGTCATTCACCACCCTTTTTGTAGCTGGATACAAAAGTTTCAATACGACTAGCGAGTCTATATCAACAAAGAATCAAATCATCAAAGCTCAATGAAGAAGTTGAACATTTGTATATTAAAAGGAAGCAAGCAGTAGAAAAGGGTTTGGCAACTAAATTTTATAAAGAAAACCTTATGGACGTTCTAAAGAAGTTTAACATTTAAAAGGAACTCAAAAGTGATTTATCATGTCCAAATCTCTATAATAAGCTTCATATTAATGGTAGGCTGGCAAAATTCAACCCGGCTTATCGAACCAACTCATTTAAAACTCAAAATTAAAGGGTTGGGTTGTAAATTTTGACTAGTTGGTCATAAACAGATCAACTCATTTATTAACCCACTATATAAACATGTTGAGTTGAGTTGAGCTTAGATTTACAACTCATTTACAAGCCGTCATCCCGTTTAAATATTAGATGTATATTAAATATTTCTTTATATTTAGATTTAACCTAAATAAACCTTAATTTAGCTCATTTGTCATCGTATATGTTCGTCGAGTTTTGATGATTCATTTATCTTGTCTTTTAATATGCTATTCTTCTCTTTATATTAGTATTTGTTAATTTGTATTTGTATTTCTAACTAATGGACTAATTTTGTTATTTAATTTTTAAGGTACGTTCATTATTTTTCTATTTTTTTTATGTTATGATATTTAAATTGGTCAACCTATTTGCAACACATTTAGTAAACATGATGGATTGAAAAATATCTAAACAAGTTAAGTGTTTATGACCGAACATGTTTAATAAATATGTTGGGTTGAAAATTCAACCCGTTTAACTAAACAGGTTGGGTTGGGTTGAAAGTTTCATCCGCGAACCTAAACAGATTAACTCGTTTATAACTCAACCTAACTTATTGTCACCCCTAATTAAGGGGCATAACATATTTGTTTTGTGTCAATAACTAATTTTTATACGTAAAAAAGGCGTGCCAACGGTTCTTTCGGTTCAAAACCAAAGGCCTTTGACAAATTGACATGGATGCCATCAGATCTTTAGTTCGTTCGTTGGCAGGAATGAGTCGCTTTGCCGAAGGACAAGAGAAGGAATGTAGGCTCATTTGAATAGAAGTGACATTTTATATATATATATATTTTACAAAATGCTAAAGAGAATGTGAGTAGAATGTCATGTTAATAGTGACAACCGTTAAGTGCATTTAAAGCTTTAACACACTATAAATATAAATATACTAATATAATAACATATCCTAAAAATTACTATTGTTTTATATATCTACGTAATGTGACTAGACTAATATAACCATCTAAACTATGTAATTCTTTTAAACTATTTTCAATTATTGATTCTTATCTTTGTTAAATCATGGAGAAAAAAATCTACTGGCATACTGTTTCACGTGATAATATTTAATGCTCATGTCGTATCCGGTGTTTCCTTTGAAAACCAGACTAAATACTGATTCACTTTTGCCGTGGCTTGTTAAAAAATTAAAGAAAGACAGAAACATAAATATTTTATATTTTTATAGATTAAAAAAGAATTTTATTATATTTTTTAAAGACATAAAATTGTTAAAAATATGTAATCATCAATTGAATATATAAAATTATAAAATATCGTACAGAAAGATGTTACAATATACTTATAAATAGACTATCTTGTAAATAAACTATTAGTTTTTTTAACACCGTGCGATACCGTGGGGATTTTTATTTGATTCCAAAAGATTGATTATTAATATTCATATAAGTTATAACATCCTAAATACTCCCTCCGTCCCACAAAAAACTTCCCATTTCACTCTAAATTTTTGTCCCACAAAAAACTTCTCATTTCTCATATTTGATAGGCTCCACACAATAAAAAAACTATTATTACTATAGACCCCACCAATAATATCCACTAACTATCTTTCTCTCTCCAACTCAACCTTATATTTTAATCAAAAGTATTATCAATGACCTCACCACTAATTATCACCTAAAAACTTGTACAAAAGCCAAATGAGAAGTTTTTTGTGGGACAGAGTGAATATTGTTTTAGTTAAAAAAAAGTACAGGTTTAATGAAATTTCATTTCCAAGATATTTGTGACGACATAACCGTATTTGCATACTTTATCTAAATTCTGTTATTTAAAATAAAATCTTATACCTTTTCCTCGGTAGAATATTTTGGTCCATGTGGGTAGTATAAATTTACTACGTATTCTTAAAAATAAAGGTTGTATGAGGTAATTATAAGTTTGTTATCTTTACTAAGTGTATTAATGAGTGGGTATTTATAAATGTAAAAAATTTAATTTTTTTTGAATTTTTTTCAGTCTTTTTGGAATTTTTCTGAAATATTACCATTATTTTTCAAAATATTACCGTTTATTTAAAAAAATATATATACATTTTTATCCCAACGGCTAGAAAATCAGAGGGGCCCCCACTTTTTTCAACCAGCGAACACTCTCCCTCTCGTCTTCAAACTTAGCCTCAAACCGGCGCTCAACCGGCGGGGCCGTCCCAACGTTCGCCACAACCGGCGGGACTAACCGGCGGCGTCACTTGGTGCCGTTGGCACTCGTCTAAATATCATTTCTTACTCCATATAATTGCTAAATTTGATCTAAAGTCGCTTGCTTTAATACAATGTGTTTATGTATGTGTTGAAACATTGGTGTAGTGGACTTCTTTTCCAAAAAGACGGCCATAGGATAAGATAGAAATTTGTCCATTTGGGGGACTACCTTCCCAATAATTTCTTGCTACTTACGCACACTTGTCGTTTTCTATTATTAGAGTAAAATTTAATAAAGACTACAAAATTCTGACTACCAAAAATAAAGACTACAAAATTTCTTGCTACTTACGCATATTTTTTTATAAAAATTATTTTACTAATTGTATTGAATAAATTTTAAAATAAACTATATAAGAATACTAAAATATATATTGTGATATACTCCCTCCGTCCCATAAAAAAGTTTACATTTCTCATTAACCTTTTATCCCACAAAAAAGTTTACATTTCTCACATTTAAGGGACCCCACATAATAAAATATTATTTTTACTAAGAACCCCACCATTAATATCCACTAACTATTTTTCTCTCTCCAATCCAATCTTATATTTTAATCAAAAGTATTAGTAGTGACCCCATTATTAACTATTACCTAAAATCTTGTGCCCAAGAGAAATTTAAACTTCTTTGTGGGACGGAGGGAGTATGATGTAGTTATTGTGGTATAAAAACACTTTCAAAAAATATACTTCCTCCGCTTCAAAATAAGTGATACACTTTCCATTTTGGGGTGTTTCAAAATAAGTGATACACTTTAAAACTTTCCTTATTTGATAAAATATAGTGAGACTCATACCCACTAACTATCTCCTTTAATAAAGTTAAATTACTCATTTACCCTTACTTTTATTATTTAATATCATTAAACTCACTTTAATCATAATATGTGGGATCTCTCACTCACTAACTATCCAATTTAATCTAATTTAACCTTTATCACAATCTTTTACCTCAAAAAATGTGAAAACTAATTTGTATCACTTATTTTGAAACGGATGAAGTACACCGTTTTGATATTAAACTTGTTTTAGTTAAATACTTCCTCCAATTCAAAATAAGTAATACATTATTGGTTTCACGGTCTTTAAGACAAAAGATTATAATGAGTATTAAATTAGATTAATTTGATAATTAGTGGGGAATGAGTCTCACACCTCTTGAATAAAGTGTGATTAATAATGTTTAAAATGTAAAGGTAAAGGTAAATGGATCATTTCACTATATTAAAGTAGATAGTTAGTAGGTGTGGTGTGGACCCCGCTATTTTTTGTCAAGTAAGGTAATTTTCAAAGTGCATCAGTTATTTTGAATCACCTCAAAAAGGAAAATATATCACTTATTTTGAATCAGATGAAGTATTAGATTACATGTAAGGGGAGGTGGCCCAGCGATTATCGCTTTTAATGCAACGCACCCTCCCCTTTACATACGATTGAGCGACACGTCCCCATGCATATGAGGCTAAGGTTTGGTCGTCTGGGTGATCGATGGAGGTCGCTTGCAACATGCACTGGTCGTTTGTACATTATGCATATTAAGTGATACATGTATTAGTAATTAAAATTAATTTAAACTTGGTTGCGAGTTTGGTTACTACTACATGGATGTGGTGATGTGGTCAGGTTTACTACGTATTTAGTCGAAAGAGAAAGTCTCTTACAGATAGTCTTCGAGCATCCCTAATGGTTAAGTCATTGCAATGACTTATTAGAATTGTCATGTAGACTTTCCACTCAACATTGATAAAAACTTTCAAAAAAGCTTTTGCTCCAATGCATGTAAATGTGAAAAAAGCTTTTTGTGTGTCTTAACAATGACTTATGAAAGAAAAAGCTTTTGAAGCAAAAGCTTTTTGCTAGAAGGTCATTTACTTTCAAATAAACTAGACAAAAGGTAAAAAAAACTTACATTGAAGATGCTCTTAGTTACAACACTGTTTCAAGGTGAAATGACTACAGAAAAAATTAATAGATGAAATCATTAACATATTTATTTTAATTAAAACTTTGCGTCTTAAATTATTTATAATACATAGATAAATTTTATACTTTCTTCGTTTCAAAATAAGTGATACACTTTCCATTTTGCGTTGTTTCAAAATAAGTGATACACTTTGAAAACTTACCATATTTGATAAAAGATAGTGGGGACCACACCACTAACTATCTTCTTTAATATAGTGAAAAAATATATTTATTCTTATTTTTACTTTTAAACACCATTAAATTCAATTTAAATAAATATATGTGGGACTCATCATTCACTAACTATCCAATTTAATTTAATTAATCTTCATTATCATATATTATCTCAAAAAATTGTGAACTCTAAAATGTATCACTTATTTTAAAACAGAGGAAGTAAGTTTTTTTATTTTTAGGAAAATCACAAAATACTAACAAATAATTAAATACTTTATAAAAAAATAAATAAATTATAGAAGATCCAAAAAATAATAATTAAGACTTGAATTTTTTTAATAGTAAATCTTAATCTAAACCTAATTATCATATATGTCTACAACGAGACTTGAACCCTCAACTTAAAGATTATGAGACAAAACTATACCACTAGGCCAATACCCTTTAGTAATTAAGACTTGATTTATAGAGATTTTTGTATTCAACCACCAACTGTCAATCATTTGCTACCTTTAATCATAATGTACGAACATTTTAAATATACAAGTTATTTTTAGGGTTGACTATTTGAACAGCCTAAAGTAGTATTTGAACACTTCATATTTACCTAATAATTAAGTAATAATTTAAATTTATAATATTCAACCCCCGAAAATAAAACCAAGACTTATTTATCTCAACCTTAAATTGTCGTAAGTTACTTTTATGTCATCTTATTCACAGCCAAAACTTCAATCTCTTTCTTTGAATTCTCTAACAACCTCTACCATATTCCGGCGTAAACCACAACCACCACCAACTCACTCACATCGGGAATCTGTCAGAGGTAGGGTGTTTGGTGGTTGTTTCCGGTGGATGGTGGATAACCATGTAAATAAATTTATGTGATCACAAATTTGAAGGTAAAAAATAATTGATTTTAGCTAGGTGTTTATTAGATACTTTCAAATAAAAGCATCTATTTTTAAAGATAACCTGATTGTTAGCAAAACTATTAAATAAAAAGATATTATTTTGTTGACTATATAACTTTGCAACCCGAACGTGCTTCCCAAGTTGTTCGAAAGTTGAAACACGAGACGAATCCCGCCAGTTGATTTGAATGTCCTTTTCGAGGGTATTTATTAGGGAGCTGATTCGTATATAGCATATTTTGTAAATACAGAGTAATTTTTAGTAGAAAGACAATTATACCCTTATCTTATTTTACCTCTCCAATTAAAACCTTCCTTTCAAAAATTAAATAAGCCATTTGAACCCCTTCTCTCATCTTTATTGCCGTTCAAAAATTGAACGAAAATACGAACAACTTGCCTCTACTCTGTCTTTTAAACATGCTTCTGAAAATAGAACCTAACCCCTATGGAAGAAAATAAACATTGATTTTATAAATCATTTAAGAAACTAAAATAAAAACAATTAATTGAATCGAAAAAAACAATTCTATCTCATTTTGAACTTAAAGAATGCGCATAAATGATATTGTCACTACTCGTAAGAATCGAAACATCTCTGTAAGCATCATCAAATAAACGATCCCATGATTCTGACGTGGAGGCATAGACACAACAGCTTCTCCGCTGCGGCACCGCCTTGAGTGACGTCACAGTCGCCGGTAACGGAGGCGGCACTGGTGAATCTCTTTTGACAACCATTTCACTTTCCTCGTAACTGCATCCCATGATTTATAAATATTTTCTATTAAATTATACCAAAATCAAATTATTAAGTATAGATTGATGCAAATGATGATGATAGCATAACGTGAAAGTTACCTAATGCGTACAGATTGGAGAATAATGGCGAAATTGATCTTAAGAATTACTTCCTCCGTATCAAAATAAGTGACACAAGTTGGCTTGCACGTTTTTTGAGCTAAAAGATTAATATAGAGGTTAAAATATATTAAATTACATAATTAGTGGAGAATGGGTCCCACTTTTTTTGAATAACGTGATATTAATGAGTTTTAAAGGTAAAAGTAAGGGTATAAGGGTAATTTCACTTTATTAAAGTGGATAGTTAGTGGGTATGGGTCCCACTATTTTTACCAAATAAGGAAAGTTTTCAAAGTGTGTCACTCTTTTTGATACACCCAAAAATAGAAAGTATGTCACTTATTTTGATACGGAGGAAGTATTTGAAATCAGTTTCCGAGCGTTAATTTCAATTATTTGAAATCAGTTTCCGAGCGTTAATTTCATTTTCGGAAACCTAAATATCGTCAATCTCTTTGTGTCAGTGTTTAAAACTGAGGTATCTAAAATGAAAGAAATGGTATAATTGTCTTTTAATATAAAATTGCTCTGTATGGATAAAAAACACTCTGTACGAATCAGCTCCCTATTTAATAAGTTGGAGTGCTCGTTATTTTCAAGTATTTAACAAAAACAGTGGTGAATATATTCAAATTTGGCTTTTAATTAGACTGATCAATAACTTAAATATAGTAAGACCGAATAACCTTGTTGGATGAAATAGGTGACAATATTATTGGAGACTTATAATGCAATAATTATGTAACTATGTACAGATTTAAAAAAAAGTTAAAATAAATAAAAATAAATACCATAAAGATTTAAAAAAAATCAAAATCTATTTTTCAACAAAATTTAATACTTTTAAGTTTCAAAATGGGGTTGCCTATTAAGACACCCCTTTAATCTATACAAACACCCTAATCTAATTATTACTTTTATTTATTAACATGTCAATCTAATGATTACTTAATTATTATTACTTTTATTTATTATGGGTTGATTATTTTGTATTTTATAATTTTCATTTCATAATTTATTTTGTAATTTCTAATTTGTAAATTTATTTTAAATTTTATAATAAGAAAACAAAAATTACAATAAATATGACAAGTTTATTAACAAATTCCTTCACCTTTTCAAGAGACACGAACACCTAAAATTCAAATAATATATGTTAATAAATTGTACGTAAAAACTTGAGAAAAATTAAATCACTTTATAAGTATCATACCTTATATGCAGTTAAAAAAAAGTATCACATCTTATTCGTAAAAAAATGATGACGATATTTCTCCAAAAAAATTTAACGTTTTTGAGTAATTACTACAATTATAAAAAATAATATTTAATTATAAAAACTAATATTTAATTATAAATAAGAAGGAAAAAAAGAGAGTAAAAGTCACAATTATTTAAAAAGATAAAACGATGAGCATAAATGAGGTTATAAGTTTAAAATAAAAGTAAAATTAAAACCATGTCGTCAATTTATGGGTTGTTTTGTTAATCTTCAATTTATTTATATGTAAATTGTTAGTCTCTAATTACAATCTTTAATAAATTATGTATCTGTTAATTTTTACTTTTAAAAAAAAAACTTTTGCCGTTGCACTTTTTTCTTACTGTTCAAAAACTATTTAAAAAAAAATGTGATTTAAATGTAATTTATTAATCTTTGAACACAATTTCCAAGGAAAAAACATGTGAAGTTTGATGGGGTGTTTTTTTGGTAGGTTGGGGTGTTTGAATAGGAGGACCCTTTCAAAACCTATATAAAAAATTTCAATTGTTTATTTTGTTTATCTATTTCTTTTAGAAAAAAAATGGTTGTTTCGGTTCAACTGACCGATTCAATCAGATATTTATATCCAACTGGTCGGTTCCGGCCTAGTTATAACCACCTATTCAGCTCATTTTGACCGGCTATTATGGGTGTCAAATTGGGTTGTTGGGTCGAGTTAGCCTCTTATCGAGGCGGACCCATCGGGTTTGAATTAAAATATATCTAACCCGAAATCCAACCCTACAAGGAATTAGGTTAGTCGGATTCAAGTTGGTTCAAGTTTCAGGTTTGTCGAGTTGACCCGATCAGGTTGGTCGGGTAAAATAGTTCCAGCAATCACAAGTTATTAACTCAACAAACATACATATAATGGAACACACATACTTACTCTTAATTAAATACATTACCTCAACTTCAAATTGCTATTAGGTATTGTTTCCTTTTCCTCCAATATGATAAATTAGCACCATATATTACTCAACATGTTCATGTGTGAAAAGAGATTTTGTTATTTAAACATTTCATTCTAAAAGAATTAATGTCAGTTATGCAGTTAATTGTTCACTTACATGTTATTGTTTTTCATTATGTCATTTTGTTACAAAAGAGGCATAGTAAATTTGAGTTTTTAGAGGCTATTTCTAATAAGGTTAACCCGAAACCTTATAAAAGTAAGCACTCCAAACCCGATATTCGACTCGACGCTAACGTCGGGTTTGTCGTGACGGGTTAAAAAAATATGATGTTAACATAAGACCCGAATACACTCGACCCGACTAGCATAACCGGGTTTGGATTGGGATCGGGTCTGGTTGACCCTTTTGACTCACTACTGGCTACTTTCCCATTTCCTTGTTGGACTTGTCCGAAAGGCCGGTTCAACCGGGTTTTAAAGCATTGGTATTGTTATGGGTTAGGAATTAAGTAGATACATGTATTTATATGTCAAACAAATACAAGTCTAGCCCATTAGATTATAGCAATGTTGGCCACTTGGCCCGTATATAAAATCATATATTGTCCAGATTTTGGAGGGAACAGTGGCACAAGGGCTTGCTAGAGTTCCTAGATTTGCTTGATATTCGAGCTACAGCTCAACTTTGGGGTGGAATATAATGAAGAATTATACATAATCTTGAATAGTTGTGCAGCTTCCATTCTACATCACTTCAACACAATGAAGAACTTTGCCCATTGAAGCTATATTATACTCCTCCGTCCCACAAAAAACTTCCCATTTGGATTTTGCACAAGTTTTTAGGTGATGGTTAATGGTGGGGTCATTGATAATACTTTTGATTAAAATATAAGGTTGGATTGGAGAGAGAAAGATAGTTAGTGGATATTAGTGGTGGGATCTTTAGTAATAATATTTTTTTATTGTGTGGAGTCCATCAAATATGGGAAATGGGAAGCTTTTTGTGGGACAAAAATTTAGAGTGAAGTGGGAAGTTTTTTGTGGGACGGAGGGAGTACTACTCAAGTTTTCATTATGTCCCTTTGTGAGACGTGTGACCAACCTATTAGCATTAGTAGTTTGGCCCAACTCCAAGGCGTAAATTCCACCGTTTAGGGCTTCGATTTCAACTTTTCCCCAATTTTCAAGATTTATAATTTGTATTTTATATTTATATTTATATTTATATTTATATTGATTTAATGTAAATTGTGTGAGGAAGTTTTGCCGAATCATAATCCATCCGTTGAGAATTTCAATTTTTCAAGTTATATATTTTTAACCAAATATTAAAACTAAAAACGTACTATAAAACATTAGATTTCTTTAAAGGCATCTTAATAAACAATAGTTTTCCTTCAAAATGAAACACATAATTACCTATAATATGTTTTTTTTTAAAATTATTATTTATCAACTGTTCATAAATATTATTTTTTAATAAAATATATTATTATAAATATATTAATTTATAAGTATCAGGGAAACATATTTCTCATTTACAACAAAAAGAACTTATTCATCATAATCTGAACCAACATTGTTGGTACAAGTAAGAAGTACATTACAAAGATTCATCATTCCCACCAGGAGAGCCCTAACTCTCACTTGAATAAGAACAAATTCTGCACATGTGTACCCGACGTTTTCTACACAGATAACTCCGTAAAAAAAGACATTTTCTTTCTAAATAACATAATCAGACCACTCATTCACATGTGTCACATGATCCATAGAAAAACTAGGAATCTTATCATTTTTAACAGGATTCTGTTTCCCTCCAATTAACCTAGCAGGGTTTCCAACAGCAGTAGTTCTAGCTGCCACATCTTTCAAAACAACCGATCCATTTTTGCACCGCCACCAATCCTGATATTCCCCAAAACACAAATACCTGCGCCAATTAAAACACCATCACCAATTTTAGGATGCCTATTTCCACCGCTTTTTCCGGTCCCACCCAATGTCACATTATGCAAAATGGAAACATTATTTCCGATCACCGCCGTTTCTCCGATCACAACTCCGGTGGCATGATCAAACATAATCCCGCTCCCGATTTTTGCTCCCGGATGTATATCAATTCCAAACACCTCAGAAACCCTGTTTTGGATCAAAAGTGCTAAAACTTTTCTATCTTGTAACCATAAGTGGTGTGATATTCTATATGCTTGACAAGCAAGAAACCCCTTGAAGTTTAGAAAACAGTGTACATAGCTTATGCAAGCTGGGTCTCGTTCTCTTACAGCTTTTAAATCATCTTTAACAGCTTTGACAATTTCTTGATCCTCTGTGAGCACACCCACGATAAGATCGTATAGGGTTGCACTTGATAAACTTAAAGTACTCAACTTTATTGAGATATGTTTAGCTACAGCACTTTCCATTGAAGAATGAGACAAAATTGAGCTAAAATAGTAATTTGCCAAAATGGGTTCTTGATTAACATCTGATCTAGCTTCATCTTTCATTTTCAGCCATAGATCTTGATCTTTATCTTTACCTTGATGATGCTGTTTAGTGATCTTGCAAATGGTTTTGCAAGAAATTTGATCAGAGTAATCAGATCTGCAGAATTTGGAATAATTGTGATTACATTCAAAATTTTCAAGAACTTGTATTCTTGAACTGTTGATACAAGCGGTCATTTTTATGTGTTTTTTGGGGGGAATTTGATGAAATAATTTTGTGGGTATGTTGGAAAGATTGAAAATTTAGATGATTGATTGTGAAGAACAGGGGAAGTTGAGTATGAGATTTAGGGACGCAACCCTATATATAGTTATATGGAGTTGAAGTGGCATGTGTGGGGTAATGACCGGAGCGTTTACCGGAAACGATTAAGAAAATGGTGGTAGTGGGTTTAATCTGTTTGTAGGATTGTAGGATTCGTGGTTTCACGGCAACCGGTGGATGTCGGCGGTGGTGCTGGAAATTGTTCATAAGAAAACAAAGTAATTACTAACTACTTAAATAAATATGTTTACAAAACCAAATTTGCCTAAGATAATATGAGTTTATTTAATTACATACCTCTTGTTATCTTATGTAGTCTATTTTGAACTTACATTATGATGTACATAATTTTAAATTTTACTATTGCATGTAACTGTGTGTTATATACTAGGGGTGTTCAAAACCGGGTATCCGGAAATCCGGATACCCTAAAACCGGGTACCCGAAAATTCGGGTAGTAGATTTAGGTACCCGTATCAGTACCCGAATTTTTGGGTACCCGGTTTTCGGGTACCCGTATTTTCGGATACCCGGTTTTCGGGTACCCGGAAATATAATTTCTTTATCACAAAAATTACATAAATAGAAGTCGCCATTATTTATATATTTAATTTCTTTAAATCTTATTAATAAATTTGTTATTAAAAATTTACGTTATGATTTTCTTTAAAGAAAAATCATTACTAGTAATGAATCTAACCAAATCTTTAAACACATCCAATGATTTAAAACCATAATTCAACGACGGAGGTGAGAATTAGATTGTTTGCACGTGAGAATTGAGACAGGGTTTTAAATTTTAGACATTTTTCAAAATGAGCCAAGCATATGCCCATATCTAATGATAATTAATGTCTAATAATAATATAAAAATATATATATAAATAAGTTGGAAAAATAAAATTCGGGTACCGGGTACCCAATTACCCGGTTTTTTAATAAAAAATTCTACCCGTATTTGATACCCGGAAACCGGTTACCCGAAATCCGGGTATCCGGATTTTCGGGTATCCGGATATCGGATATCGGATATTTTTTCGGGTACCCGTTTTTTCGGTTATTTTTGAACACCCCTATTATATACCTCTTAATTGTAAGTAGAATTATGCCTGAATAAAATTGACCGCTTTTAAAAGTATTAGGTTAATAACATGGTAATAAAAAAACTAAGTTAAACAAGGTTTAAGATTATATGTTAATATAGAAACAATTTAAAAATTATATAATGTTAGTAAAAATTTAACACTTAAAATCATAATTAACATTTTCAAAAACTTTAGTTAACTAATATTATTAATAAAGGTATATGGTATTGGTATGGTGTTTCACATGATTTAAAGGTTATAAATTCAAGTCTATGTAGGGATAAAATGGAGTAAAATAGAAGTTGTTAAAAAAATCAATATAATTAATAAGTGTTTGATAATAATAACGCTCTGTCTTGAAAAATGAAATTAATAAATGAAATGATAATCAAGATAACAATAGCTCTTGAAAAAAAGTTAGCATCTCTATGTTCGAAAATAGATATCTACAATCTTTTTTACCATGTTTGAAAATTGAGAATTCTTTAAAATATTGGGTTAATTTGATTATATTAAAAGAAAATTTTGTGAAACATAATTATGGATATCGGTGACGTAAGCGGTGATGATGGGAAGATGGTTCACGTAATCGTTTACGTTCTTATGATGGTCAACATAAGAGTCCACGCCACAGGTGTTTGTCACTTGTGCAAAAAGCTTCCGGTCTCCAAGTAACATTCCAATCCGTTAGTAATTATTGGATTCATTTGACTCTTGAGCCGCCGGCCCCCACATTACCATACACATTTTTTTTTAACAGCCAAACAAAGGGACGACAGAAACGAGCTTCGGCATTGTTATCACCTGCGCCGACGACCCTGAAAAATATATAAAAACTATCACGAAATTACAAGACAATAAAGTTTTCTCAACCATCACCTATGCCTAGATAATACAACAAGGCCACCAAATACTCCCACCCAAACATTTACACAAAATTTACATATATGATAACTAAAAACTAAAAATACTCCCAAATCAAATAGATGTTCAATTCCTTCTGTAACACCACAATTTACAATCTTAGAGTCATTTTTTTTTAATATGCATACGGAAGCGATTTTTTTTTTTTTGAAAACTATAAACCCTATTTATTACATATTATAAAGGCCATTTACATATTAACCAAAATATATAAAACATTTAAAGGTGTTACTAAAAACAGGCTCGACCCGGTCTACAAAATCAGAGTACGGTCAGACTTCCAAAACCCGACTCTAGTCAAGCCAAATCCACAACCTGAAAAGAGTCAACAAATGAGGGATTAGCACAAAGCTAAGTGAATAGAAATAAACGTCAATTTGCATAACCACAACAAATTAGAAAACAAGAGAAATCGATAGGGGAAAACCGTCCAAACTTCCACAAGCAATTGGACGTTAAGAGAGGATCGGCGGTCGGGCGAGGACCTTCGACTGTTGTCGGCCAACAACAGTCAACCGATGGCTTCTTTACTAGAGGCACGATGATCCCTCCTTACGTAACGAATTCGAAGGAGTCCGATCGCCCCCACCAAGAGTAACGAAGCGTAGCCGAAAACCACCATAGCTAACCTCTTAAAAACATGTGCACATACTACCATTAACAATCCCACAATTAATGGTACCACTGGAAAATCAATGAAAACCAAGAAAAATGAATTTTCCCAAATCAACCCAGAAATCTGCTCATGACCAAGTTCGCGTCGTGAACTCAGAGTTCGCGTCGCGAACTAAGAGTTCACGAATCGGGAACTACATCACGACCAAACCCCAACTTCTCTGACCCGTGTTCGCGTTTCGCGAACACAAGTTCGCGTCGCGAACTACCCCAGATACCCAAATCCTGCACTTTTCTCAAAACTCTACCATTCCCTAATTTTGTACATCACACAAGAAAGAAGGTTAGTCCACTCACCTTAGCTTCCCTTGTGAAGAACTCAGTAGTCTTATATCACTGAGTTTCTTTTCCTTTTCCTGTTACAAAACGAATACCGAATTAGTTACCCGAAATCACCAATTTTGCAACAAGTACAAACTATAAGTCAAACCATTATTTGTGTACAACCAATTGACAACTTAACACTTTCATTTCAAAACATATTAATTGACAATGTCTAGAATTCCATTAAGTCACTTCTAAGCAATTCATCATGCATTTTTATCCAAGTTGCACATAATCGGCCCAAACGGGCCGAAAAACATAATCAAGTCAAACTTGCAATTTACTAATACCATATTATCAAGTTATCCATTTATCACTAATTTTAGTTATTGACATACTACTTGCATCCATATACAAGCTTAACCAACTTTGACTTTATTTAAGTCAAATTGCACAATTTAACAACCAAACGGGTCAAGACCCGAAACTACCTCAAACATACTTCCAATTAATCAAGTAACACATTTATGACATGAAATTGATAGTTTCAAGTTTACAAGTCATCCAAGACTAAAGTCAACAATTCATGAATTTAACTAGCTATTATAGAAAACGGGTCAAAATCGTTTTATTAACTTCCAATGTTTACAAACCCTTAATTATCATTTCATCAAGTATACAATTACCATATAATAACCAACTTCATGTTAATTAGATACACTTTGCAACACTTAAAATTATCAATGCAAGTTTGTCCCAAAAAAGACACATTCGACCACCTGCTATTAACTCAGAATTCTGACTACTGTTCTGATCTTATTAGTTTATGAAATTATGATATAAGTAAAGTAGACTCTTAGACCTTCGAATCGACTGGTCGCACGTTCAAAACGGAGTTACGGTTGATTTTATATGATTTTTGCAAAATGGCCAAAATCTGCCATTTTTCTTTAGCTACGGGATTTAGACCAAAAACTCATCCAAACACTATGATCATCATCTAAACTTCACCAATTTAACTCATAATTAGATGCAAACAACTAATATCAATTCTAATATGTTATTTAACCCACATAACACATAAAAACACCAATTCATCCAAACATTATCTACAAATTGTCAATTCAACAATAAGATAACTAGCAAGTTCTACACTATCCATTATCATTATAACATGCATAATTAACCTAACCAACTTCAAGAACATCAAGATACACATTTCACCAAATTAGGGAAGAACTCCATCTTCTTCCCAAGAACACCATTGATGGAGCTTTTATGGAAGCTTCATCAAATGGAATACAACTAACAACAATGCACATATAACTTGCAAGAACTCATTTAAACCCTAAATCATCTAACAATTTCGGATTATAAGCAAGATTTGACAAGAATTTCATCAAAACCCACTAACTCAAGAACCCTAAATCAAACCCACATTAAGAACATGAAATTCTAGTTGAAGAAGGAGAGAGCTTACCTAGTTTAGCTTCCAAATCCGAAAATCACAAGGAGGAGACAAGAACTACAAGGATTGATCTTCAATTTTGGGAGAAAAGCTTCAAGTGTGTGTTGTGTGTGTGTGTCGTGTGTCTGGCAAAGAAAGAAGAGGAAAACCAATTTGACACCTGCCCTCAAACATAACACGTACACCCCAACCCCAAACACAGATAAATTCATTAAAACACAGTACATGATATTAGATTCGCAGATAATTAAGTTAGACCTAACTAATTCAAAGTTTAACAACGAAGATATTTTTAGAACCCCGGTTCAGAAGTGAACCCAAAAATATAAAGATCATTTTAATATTTAAATATCTCAGTTTTACTAATTTTAACCCCATGGTTAAAATACATTTAAATATAATTAAATCAATTGATTTATATAAAACAATAAACCATTAAATTACTTACCGAAAGTAATAAAAATTCTAGGCCGGGTCTCAGGATGTTACAATTCTACCCCCTTAAAAGATTTCGTCCTCGAAATCTCATTGATTACACACAAAAGAAATAAAACAAGTTTACAAATATCATTATATCTTTGTCTCATATTTACATGTCAAAAATAATAATCCTTATTGTTCCTCCATATTACTAACATTATCGAAATTATAATTTATTAAATCCTCATTTTCTTTTCTTTGTAATTTCAAACTTAGTGTCTCATCTGACAAATTCTCTAGTTACGTTGTTTTTAATTTATCCACTTAACGAAAAGTCATTTCCATTTACATAATTCACATATTAATCATAATTTCTTCAGATAATCACACACTGTAAACTCTTTTGGTATGAACAATTTGCACGATTTATATTTAAAAGTTGATAATTACGCAATGTCATTTATCACAATCTCCAGGTCATGGTTCGCATAACTCCACTTATACTATTATAAACATTAAAAGCATAGACAATCTATTTTTATTTAATGTAATTTAACATTTTAAGTGTCTTAGATTCTCAAATATCCTCTTTTATTTATTATTTCAACGAAATTTTGCACTCTTAAGCAGTTTAACTTTGTTAAAATCTCGTAATTTAGAATTATTATTAATAAATCCACAGTCATAACTCACTAATTCTCAAAATTACACTTTTCGAAATCCAAATTCTAATCAATTTTCACATATAACGGCATTAATTCTCATTATTTCAAAATGTATCTTTAATAAATTTCTCAATCTTATTAAATTTTATATTCACTCTGAAATTTATCCATCAATATAATCGGAAATCAATTCAATAGGGTCAATAATTTTAACTCTTCATGTCAATTTTCATTTACACATTGAACATAAAAGGCATTTTTTTGAAAATCCAACCTATAACAATTCGAGTCATAGAGAAATCATTCAGAAATATTTCATTATCTTTCTTTCTTATTTAACATCTATAATACATGAAAGAACCAATTAACACTTTTATAAGCATACAACAATGTATTTCAACTAAGTGGCTATGCAAAATAAAGGTCAATATGTCAGTCCTCACTTTTCAAACCACTACTTGTGATTTGACAGGTCATGACAAAGATTTCATATTTAAAAATACTAGTCATACCCGGACTACTTAGACTATGCATAAGATTACATCAGTCTAACTATAGGCATTACATTAACGGATGCTTATAACAATCATTTATCAAAAACATTTTGAACCTCAAATACATGCATTATGACTTGAATCCGTATATCACTAACTATCTTTATTTCTAATGGAGTAAACGTACAAGCAATTTTAGTTAATCACATAATTCATAATCACAAATAAGCAATTTGCTTCAATACAATTAACATACGTATAATTAAATAGATTGTCAAAAACATACCTGTGATATCATCATCAGTGGAGGTAGTATCTTCGACAATCATCTGAAATGACCTACCCTCGGGTGGAGGGTGATTCTTCATCTTCTGGCCCGTTGAAGATAACGACCCACTCGCCGACCCCGACCCTGAACCCGATTTCCTCTCTGAAGGACAATCACCGACCCTGTGACCCTCTTTCTGACAATTCCAACATACATTTCGCGGGAACCTACAATCATTCCACTCGTGCCCGAACTGACCACACTTGACACATCGCATAGTTTGAGTTGTACAACCACCTGTGTGAGAAGATCTGCACCTAGTACACCATTGTGCCTTCTGACCCGAACTACCTTCTGACTGTATATGATTCGAGTTTTCATACTTTTGAATCCCTGCCCTTTCTTATTTTGTTTGGAATCCGATTGTTCAGACTTAAACTTTTGATACTCTGACCTATCCCTGATCACCCAATCTCGAGTATTCAAATCACCTTCTACTGTTTAGGCCAAATCGAAGGCCTGTGACAAAGTGGTTGCGAGCCTCGCTGTAGTTCGGTATTCGGGTCGCAAAGCTCCAATAAAATGTTTTATTTTCGAAGACTCATCAGGTACCCATTGTTGTACAAACCTTAATTTTTCATTGAACTGCTCGATCAAATCATCTACCGTCATCCCCTCTGTCATCCACAAATTTATAAATTCTGATCGAATTCTATCCATTTCAAATGAATTACAATAACGCTTACATACCTGCTCTCTAAATTGATCCCACGTTATACTGTTTTTAACTTCCTTGGGTAAATGTTCAATCAGGGTGTCCCACCAATTCATTGCACCACCTATTAATTTTCGTGTAGCATACATCACCCGATATTTATCATCACAACCGCAAGCATCTAAAGTTCTCTCCATTTCCCTCAACCAGTTCATTGTGACATTGGGGTCTCTACTTCCGCTAAATTTAGGGAGTTTACAATCTAGGAATTGTCTGAAGGTGCAAGTCGGTTTCATACCTAATGGATAAGGTTGGTTCGTGAATTGATATTGAGGTATACCTTGACTTGGGTTAACATAGTAGTATTGTGGCTGTGACATTACATGATGAGGTTCGGATGAGGTTGACATCAAGGGAACCGTCATTGTAAAGGCTGGAGTTGTGGGAATTTGCATGGTAGGGGCGGATAGTATAGGGGTAAACATGTGAGGGATGTTTGGTGGTTGGTTATTCTGATTCTGATTCATGCTATCAACAAGATTTTGGAGGTGTTCCAATCGACTTTCCATTCTCAAAATATAACATTCTCTGTCTGCATTTGCATTTCTAGATGTACCAATGATTTCCGGTTCGGGGTTCGACGGGATTACCAACGGGTTGGGATCGTTATCGGCCATACCTGTAACAAACACAACATCTCACAAACTCTTAGTTTAATCCGTTAGTACCTATTATACTAACTACTACTAAACCACAATTCATATTCACCCTACTAATCCACTCCAAAATTAAGGAAGTTTGACCAACTCGAGCCAAGATTTGGGAATGGTACACCTAAATGTGCAACCATCGCCAAACCGAGGCTCTGATACCAAATTGTAACACCACAATCTTAGAGCCATTTTTTTTAATATGCATACGGAAGCGATTTTTTTTTAGAAAACTATAAACCCTATTTATTACATATTATAAAGGCCATTTACATATTAACCAAAATATATAAAACATTTAAAGGTGTTACTAAAAACAGGCTCGACCCGGTCTACAAAATCAGAGTACGGTCAGACTTCCAAAACCCGACTCTAGTCAAGCCAAATCCACAACCTGAAAAGAGTCAACAAATGAGGGATTAGCACAAAGCTAAGTGAATAGAAATAAACGTCAATTTGCATAACCACAACAAATTAGAAAACAAGAGAAATCGATAGGGGAAAACCGTCCAAACTTCCACAAGCAATTGGACGTTAAGAGAGGATCGGCGGTCGGGCGAGGACCTTCGACTGTTGTCGGCCAACAACAGTCAACCGATGGCTTCTTTACTAGAGGCACGCTGATCCCTCCTTACGTAACGAATTCGAAGGAGTCCGATCGCCCCCACCAAGAGTAACGAAGCGTAGCTGAAAACCACCATAGCTAACCTCTTAAAAACATGTGCACATACTACCATTAACAATCCCACAATTAATGGTACCACTGGAAAATCAATGAAAACCAAGAAAAATGAATTTTCCCAAATCAACCCAGAAATCTGCTCATGACCAAGTTCGCGTCGTGAACTCAGAGTTCGCGTCGCGAACTAAGAGTTCACGAATCGGGAACTACATCACGACCAAACCCCAACTTCTCTGACCCGTGTTCGCGTTTCGCGAACACAAGTTCGCGTCGCGAACTACCCCAGATGCCCAAATCCTGCACTTTTCTCAAAACTCTACCATTCCCTAGTTTTGTACATCACACAAGAAAGAAGGTTAAGTCCACTCACCTTAGCTTCCCTTGTGAAGAACTCAGTAGTCTTATATCACTGAGTTTCTTTTCCTTTTCCTGTTACAAAACGAATACCGAATTAGTTACCCGAAATCACCAATTTTGCAACAAGTACAAACTATAAGTCAAACCATTATTTGTTTACAACCAATTGACAACTTAACACTTGCATTTCAAAACATATTAATTGACAATGTCTAGAATTCCATTAAGTCACTTCTAAGCAATTCATCATGCATTTTTATCCAAGTTGCACATAATCGGCCCAAACGGGCCGGGACACATAATCAAGTCAAACTTGCAATTTACTAATACCATATTGTCAAGTTATCCATTTATCACTAATTTAAGTTATTGACATACTACTTGCATACATATACAAGCTTAACCAACTTTGACTTTATTTAAGTCAAATTGCACAATTTAACAACCAAACGGGTCAAGACCCGAAACTACCTCAAACATACTTCCAATTAATCAAGTAACACATTTATGACATGAAATTGATAGTTTCAAGTTTACAAGTCATCCAAGACTAAAGTCAACAATTCATGAATTTAACTAGCTATTATAGAAAACGGGTCAAAATCGTTTTATTAACTTCCAATGTTTACAAACCCTTAATTATCATTTCATCAAGTATACAATTACCATATAATAACCAACTTCATGTTAATTAGATACACTTTGCAACACTTAAAATTATCAATGCAAGTTTGTCCCAAAAAAAGACACATTCGACCACCTGCTATTAACTCAGAATTCTGACTACTGTTCTGATCTTATTAGTTCATGAAATTATGATATAAGTAAAGTAGACTCTTAGACCTTCGAATCGACTGGTCGCACGTTCAAAACGGAGTTACGGTTGATTTTATATGATTTTTGCAAAATGGCCAAAATCTGCCATTTTTCTTTAGCTACGGGATTTAGACCAAAAACTCATCCAAACACTATGATCATCATCTAAACTTCACCAATTTAACTCATAATTAGATGCAAACAACTAATATCAATTCTAATATGTTATTTAACCCACATAACACATAAAAACACCAATTCATCCAAACATTATCTACAAATTGTCAATTCAACAACAAGATAACTAGCAAGTTCTACACTATCCATTATCATTATAACATGCATAATTAACCTAACCAACTTCAAGAACATCAAGATACACATTTCACCAAATTAGGGAAGAACTCCATCTTCTTCCCAAGAACACCATTGATGGAGCTTTTATGGAAGCTTCATCAAATGGAATACAACTAACAACAATGCACATATAACTTGCAAGAACTCATTTAAACCCTAAATCATCTAACAATTTCGGATTATAAGCAAGATTTGACAAGAATTTCATCAAAACCCACTAACTCAAGAACCCTAAATCAAACCCACATCAAGAACATGAAATTCTAGTTGAAGAAGGAGAGAGCTTACCTAGTTTAGCTTCCAAATCCGAAAATCACAAGGAGGAGACAAGAACTACAAGGATTGATCTTCAATTTTGGGAGAAAAGCTTCAAGTGTGTGTTGTGTGTGTGTGTCGTGTGTCTGGCAAAGAAAGAAGAGGAAAACCAATTTGACACCTGCCCTCAAACATAACACGTACACCCCAACCCCAAACACAGATAAATTCATTAAAACACAGTACATGATATTAGATTCGCAGATAATTAAGTTAGACCTAACTAATTCAAAGTTTAACAACGAAGATATTTTTAGAACCCCGGTTCAGAAGTGAACCCAAAAATATAAAGATCATTTTAATATTTAAATATCTCAGTTTTACTAATTTTAACCCCATGGTTAAAATACATTTAAATATAATTAAATCAATTGATTTATATAAAACAATAAACCATTAAATTATTTACCGAAAGTAATAAAAATTCTAGGCCGGGTCTCAGGATGTTACACCTTCAGATCGATGTCGGGTTGCTACACCATTGCGCCCATTCAATGCAACTCCAATTCGCCTTTGTTCTATTCTTGATCCAATAGAATGCTTGAGATTGAGCTTCCGAGAAAATAGGGTGAAGATTTCCACAACTATTATTAAAAAATATTTCATTTCTATATTTCGAAATGTGCCAAAGAACCGAAACCAAAGCAGTCACGAAATTGTTAGAGTGACGTTTTGATAAATTAGCTCGCACTCTCCACGATAATAGATTGTCCAAGCTTGAAATTGACCCAATATCAATACACCACCACCTGCAAAAGTCGAGTCATATCTCTCGGACTTTGCAGCAACGCCAAAGCAAATGTTCTTCATCCTCGATTTCTCTTTCGCATAAACCGCAGATTGTAGAATAATACCTCTTTTTAGGAGGTTAAAACAAGTAGGCAAACGCTTAAGCTGACATCTCCAGAAAAATATGTTAATTCTAATCGGTATTTCCTTAACCCACGGGAAATCACCAAGACTGCTCGGGCCGGAAATAGTGTCTTCTATTGCACGTCTAGCAGATTGTACTGAAAAAGCTCCAGTCGGCTCGAGTGCCCAAGACCATCGCTGCAACCCTGTTCCGGGACTCCCCGATACATGAAACCACGAATCAATTGGAATATTTAGTTTATTAAAATGAGCTCGTACCTTAACGATGTTGTTCCAAACGCCCGGGAATTTGCTAGAAGGAGAACAATGGTCCGAAATATTATGTAATGATGTGATTACATTCTTCCAAAGGTATTTATCGATTTGGGGATTTTCATTATGCGCCGATACATCTTGGACGCCAATAGAGTCTGTTACTTGTTGGTATTTATCGCCATTCTGGGCCGGTCCATTTGAATTAATGATGGGCTCACTTGCTAATATATCTCCAACTTGATCACTGGAATTATTAATGTTAATTCCTTTATCTGGAAGATTGGGCCCGAATAGGTTTGGGCTTAAAAATTCATTTTCGTTGGACTCCCCGAATAAGTATGCCTGATTTTGACCCGATACCTCCCAATCACCAATTAGGTTTTTTATGGGGCCAACCGAGAAGGTATCACTGACAACCACCTCGTCATTATTTTGATTATCCACCCTAGAGTCTTGGCAATCCCCATCCGACTCTTCCACTCCCCCATGCGCATTTAATGGAGGCTCTAGGTTATCCTTGGTAAAATTCCGATCATCTACCGGCGGGTTTTCCGGTGGGTCTTCATATCGGAATTCCCCATCTTCTCGCTCATCAACATTGTCAAATTGATTTTCCTCATCGTCATCGTCCTCGTCATCTATCGAGTCCCATTGTGCTTCTGAGATTACTCCGGGCATCAATTTGATGGATTCTTGTTGGTCTTCGGTCACCCTGATTAAGTATTCTTTATTATCCACGGTGATTCTGATGATCTTGTTTATCCAACCAAGTTGAGAAGTGAGAATTGCCATTCTTCCGAACCCCATATAGATATCATCTGCAGAACATTCATTTTCGATGATAACTTCACCACATGTTTTGCCGATTTCATTGAATGTTTCTGTCTCCCATGCCATCGGTGGCACCCCGTATATTAAAACCGATGCAAATCTTTCTGTAATGACCGTATCTGATGACCATTTGGATAAACTGGAAAACCAATTACACCAAATATCCTTTGCTTTTGCGAGGAAGGTTTTTTCTTCATTTTTGTTGTAGAACTCAAGCATTACCATTAGACCCCCCAGGTATCTAATTGTAATATCCGAGCATCCATCTGCTTCCTTAAGGGCTTCCAAATTCCAAAGAGTTTTATAATTTTTTACCTTCCCTACTAGGTTAGCAAATACCATTTTAGATGTGGCATCAGCCGTTGCAATGTGAACAACAGGAATGGCCAGTGGTTCATCTTGGGGAATACCCTTAACTGCATCTGCAAAAGATCTACCATTCTTCCTTGCACTTAAGTTTTGATTACCGAGCGGTTTTTGGATCGGCGGTGGTGGTGGGGGATTATGATTCTTGATTTCTAACGGCCTGTGTTCTCTATCAAATCTTACAACATTCACCGTGATGGTGCTGGTGCTCCTACGAATCCTGATTTTTTGCAGACTTCGAACAAAGTAGGTGGGGGCTTCCACTCCTATGAATCTAACAAAGCCAAATCTCCTTTCGTCCTTATCTCTCTTTCTTGCAATGTAAACATCAACTAGGTTCCCATATCTTTCGAATTCTTTCCATAGTGTGTTTTCATCGCAATCTTCTGGGAAGTTCGTTATGTAGAAGGATGTGGAATTTCTGAATCCTGGTCTTTGATTATTCGATTGAGGTTTGAAACTACTCCGATTCACCTTTCTGTTTTGAACGATCTTCCATTCTCCGGCAGGGTCTTTTTGTCTTCCGTCGAGCTCTCTCCACTCTCTCTCACCTCTCATTGTCTCTATTTTACCTACAAATACTTGATCGTTGCATTACCATACACATATTTTTTGCAATTTACTAGAAGGGTATCATACAATATAGTATTAGATTCCTTTGTAATTGTATATTATAACGACCAATTAGTAAATAATGGTGGCAATAGTGGTGGTAGTGGTTGTTGTGATAATGATGATGAATGATAATTGTGGTAATGAATGGATGGTGGTAAATAGTAATAATTTTAACATTTTAAAATTTATTATTTTCATTTTCGGTTTAAATGCGCTCAATCCTAAATAATCACATTCCTACCTCTTTTTAGTCATCTTACGTATTTTTTATGTAAATTTACATTTTTTTTTCATCTCTAACTATCATTAATTATTTTAACAAATATCTTTATACAAGTAATATCTTATATTTCCTCCGTCCCACAAAAAACTTCTCATTTAACTTTTGCACAAGTTTTTAGGTGATAGTTATTGGTGAGGTCATTGATAATATTTTTGATTAAAATATAAGGTTGGATTGGAGAGAGAAAGATAGTTAGTGGATATAAGTGGTGAGGTCTTTAGTAATGATAGTTTTTTATTGTGTGTAGCCCATCAAATATGGGAAATGGGAAGTTTTTTGTGGGACAAAAATTTAGAGTGAAATGGGAAGTTTTTTGTGCCACGGAGGGAGTACTATTCAAATTGGTCAAAATTACTTTATTAATGTACCTATACAATACATATGCATGACTATTATGAATACATAATTTTATTTCATGAGTGTTGTTGGGTGCATGAAACTAATTTTTCTGCCAAACTATATATCATATCATGTTATTTTACAGAAAATACCCACCATTTCATTATTTTAATTTTCATTATATTCATTTATAGGAGGGGGTATGGTAACGAGGGGGAGGGCTCGCCGGCCTCACCACCACACCCCTCGTTACGTGAGCGTACCGCCGGCCACACGACGAGAGCAACGAACGAATCAAGGGGCGCCACGTGGACTAGCCGTTGGGCAACGGCTAGAATTCGAAAAAATTAATTTTTTTTTTAAATAAACCTTTAACCCTTATAAATACCCACCCTTTTATACAATATTTTCACACAACATTTCTCACCATTTCTCAAACTAAACCCTTTCTACACAATCTTTGATCAAAATGCGTCGAAATTTGATGGATCCCGGAAGTTATTCGTCCGATGTCGATGATGAGATGGATATATTTTTATGACTCAAGCGCATCAATACATGCAACGCCAACAAGCTCAACCAACCCGGACTCGCGTGTCAGTCTATCGAGATCGTGAAGCTGCCGAGCAACGTTTATTGGATGACTACTTTGGTGATAATCCAAAGTACCCTGAGACGGTTTTTCAGCGTCGATTTCGTATGAGCAGGCGATTATTCTTAGAAATAGTCGAAGGTATTTCTAACTATACTGTTGAACCTCTTCCTGACCATTTTGAATTTTTTAAAGTACGACCGGATGCCACTGGTCTAATGGGTTTTAGTGTTATAATGAAATGCACGTCTGCCATTCGCCAATTGGAGTATGGCATAACACCTGATTCACTTGATGAATATTTACAAATTGGTGAACATTGTGCATGTGATTGTCTAAATCATTTTACCAAGTGTATTATCGACTTATAAACCGCTGAGTATTTAAGGAAATCCGACATCCATGACGTTCAAAACCTATATACAAAACACGAGAACGCTCATGGGTTTCCTGGAATGCTTGGTAGTATAGATTGTATGCATTGGGAGTGGACCAACTGTCCAAAAGCATGGCACGGCCAATATGGTAGCGGTGATAAAAGATACCCAACTATAATACTAGAGGTTGTTGCCTCGCAAGATTTATGGATTTGGCACGCATTTTTTGGGGTTGCGGGTGCCAATAACGACCTCACTGTGTTAAATAACTCACCCTTGTTTGATAACCTTCTTGACGATATTGCTCCTTCGGTCCCTTTTGTTGTAAATGGAGTGACTTATCCGAACGGGTATTACGTAGCTGATGGTATTTACCCACAATGGGCAAGCTTTGTCAAATCATTTACTGTTGCACGAGACGAAAAACGTGCTTACTTCAAACGAAGACAAGAAAGTGCAAGAAAAGACGTAGAACGTGCATTTGGTGTCTTACAGGGGCGTTGGGGGATTATTCGCCAACCGGCTCGTTCGTGGCTTGTCAACAAGCTACGTAGAACCATGTTCGCATGCATCATATTGCATAACATGATTGTAAAAGATCAAAACTTTACCATAAGCGATATGAACGAGTTGTATGTTACTCCACAACTTAATTTACAACGTACTTGGATCGAGAGAGCCGAAATACAACGACTGAGATCAAGGGAATTACGTGATAAACGTACACACGAATCGCTCCAACGAAATATTATGGACCATATTTAGCAACGATATCAAATAAATCGTATGTAATTTTCGGGAATTTTTTTAAAAAATTCGGTAATTTTTTTTTCGGTTTTTATTTATTTATTCGGTATTTGTATTTTTTAATTTGTAGTTTGTATTTTTTGTTTTAATGAAATATTAAGTTGTTTGAAAAAAGGAAAAAGAAATAAAAAAGAGGTGGGGCCCAAATGGCTTAGTGATGGTAGAGGGGGTATTTGGGGGTTTTGAATGTGAAATGTGAAATGGTGATGTGGCGCAGAGGTGGTGCAGATGTGACGGTTTGGCTTAAGCCACCACCCCCATCACTCTTAGTTTTTAAAACATAAAACAACCCTTCATTAAATTAAAAAAAAAAAAAAAAAAACAAGACACAAATCTGGGATGAAATCTCTTAAACACACTAGGGCATGCAAGACACATGTACCAACCAAATAATCTGCCAATGAAACGATGGAACAAACTCCCAACATCTATAACACGTGTCATCAGTCTATAAAATAATATTTATAGAAGTTGTGGCTTAATCACAACCATAAATTGCCAATATATTGGAAACTATAGGCTATGGCTGCGACATAGAAACACTACTATTCCACAATGGTTGGCTGATTGCTATCAACCTCTGGGACCAAAGTACCATTATTTAACCACTAAAATAAAATCAAGCTTAGACGAGTGGGTACGGGCCAACGCCCCACAAGGCGTGGGGGTGTGACTCGGCACCAACGGCGTGGCTTCGAAGGGGAACACCGCCCCCCCCAACGGCGTGGGGGTGCGGCGTGGTGAAAGCAGGCAACGGTCGACGCAGGGAAACGGGCGTGGGATTGCTTGTGCCGAACTTGTTTGGACGGAAACTAGCCGTTATACAACGGCATTAATAGCCGTTACATTTAAAAAAAAAAAAAAAATTTTATTAAATTATTTTCCTATATATATTACACACTTTCACTCATTTTATACACACAATTAACCCATTTTACTCTCTACAAACTCCTATCTTCATACCTCTCTACTTACAATGGATCCACACAACAATCCTCCACAAACACCCAACCAACCTTCACAACAAAATATACCGCCGAACCTAGGATTTGGTTGCTTCGACCAATACGCGAACATCCTAAGTTCCGGTGTTGTCCCACCTCCACAATATTATCCACAACCCCCACCTCAATTTCAACTCCCTCAATTTCAACAACCCCAATATTCACAAAATATATCTCAATTTGCACCCACCGGCCAATATTTTCAACAACAAGAAATTCATCAACAAGCCCAAACACAAGAACAACAAGCGGGGGGGAGCAAGAGAAAGGCGAAAGGGAAAGGGAAAGGGAAAAGGAAAGAAAAAGAGGTTGTTGAAGACGTTGGGGGAGAAGATGTGGAAGAAGACACGCAAATTCCATGGACGGAAAAGGAGGAACTTGCGTTGTGCCGAGCTTGGTGTGCGACTTCTAAAAATGAGAAGGACGGGAATGGCATGAGAATTAAAAACTATTGGGAAGCCATTCTTTCTAAATTTCATACCTTCATGGGAGTCGCGCCGTACCGAAAAGACAATAGTCTTAGTAGCAAATGGCGTGACATAAACAACAAGGTTACAAAATTCAATGGTATATACAACAAACTCTCGTCGGAAAGAAGTAGCGGAATGGCCGCGTTTGATGTTTTGGAGGCCGCCAAGAAACAATACAAAGTTGAAAAAAATGGCCATCCTTTTGAGCTAGATCGACATTGGTTGATTTTAAAAGATGATCCAAAATGGATGGGCACAATTACTAAAGATCAACAACAATCGAAGCGCTCAAAAAGTTCACAATCGGTTGACGTTTCTGATGGTCGTTCTCGTGTCAACCTTGATGCACCAGACGATGAATTTCCCGATGACGTATTCGACGACATTGATGAAAACCCAACTCCTCTTGAACGACCAATTGGAAGAGACAAGGCTAAACGAGCGGGTAGGCATGCGGCGGAAAAGGAAGCGAAGAGCAAGCATAGGCAAGACATTCAAAAACGATTAGACGAGCACTTTGAGGCAACGAAAGAGCGCGTAGAGATGCGTCGTCAACAAGTTCAACTGGAACAAGAACGACGCCAGCAAGAGAGGGAGCTTGCAACCGAACAAAGAATTATCAATAATATGAATATTTTGACTATGCAACCGCCGCCAGGCATGCCGCAAGAAGATCTTCAACATTTCCTAGCCGCGAAGGAAAGGGCCCGAAAAGCCATGAGCGATTTAGGATTGTAGTTTTTAAATTTTAAGTATTTTTAAATTTAAGTATTTGCATTTTTAATTTTAAGTATTTTTATTTTTAATTTTAAGTATTTGTATTTTTAATTTAATTTAATGTATTGTTATTTTAATTTTAATGGAAGTTTAATATTATGTGTGAAAAATAAATGGAAATGAAATGATGAGTTGGAAAATAAAATGGTGTGGTGTGGTGTGGTGGGTATTTCCACCAAATGATGTGGTGTGGTGGTGGTGTGGGGGTGTGAGGTGGCGATGATGTGGCGGAAAAGGGCACCACCACATGTGGTGCCTATACCCACTAGCCTTAGAACAATTGGTCAAGATATTGGATCCGTCGGTCAAATAAGTGACCCAATAGGTCGACCTATACACACGGATTTTTACTTGGGGTTAGATTCATTTAATATGACCAAATTAAAATGAACAAATTACCCTTTACCTATTATTTTTTTTATTTTCTTCATATTTAAATGATATCTACGATATCAAGAAATGGTTTAAAAAAATCAAAATTACAAACAATATAAATAAACAAAACACACATTGAATGTCTTTGTGCTTGAAGGTGATCAAACATCTTACATTAGATTGCAAACTGATGGGTGTTTGAAACAACTTATACATAATTTGTGTGATCAGTAGTTAATCGACTTTTTTGTCATGAGATAGCTGAAAAACAAACCTTCATAAAAGAAACTGTATGATGGACAATATTTCATGGACAAACCTTCAAATCATTACATGGACACCATGTGTCACACCCCGCCAAAACTGGTTTTGCGGAAGAACGGGCATGCGACTTACATCGGATATCACAACAATCGATCAATAGTAAAACATAGCATAAAAATGGATTACCAATTGTTAAACTTTTACAAACATAACATAAATTGTTTACGATAATAGATTTGAATAAAATGTAAATTATATAGACTTCAAGTTGACAATCTTGACTTCATACTAGGTAAAATACTATTTTCCCAAAAAGTGGTAATCCGGTTTGTGCAAATGCCATGCAAAACACTTCAAGCTAAAGTACCTGAGAAACATATTAGAAAAAGTGTCAACACAAAGGTTGGTGAGTTCACAGGTTTATGACTCTATAAATCATTGATTTATTCCAAAATGTTTGCAAGTACAACTCATGTACTGAGATTATCTTTGAATTCTTTTGTATTAAATGTAGTGTCACATCTTAGTATCACAGTGTGTACATCGCCTTATGGCATGTGTTAACCAAACTCATGGCAAGTATTCACCAAACTCATGGCAAGTATTCACCAATCTCATGGCAAGTATTCACCAATCTCATGGCATGTATTCACCCTCATGGCAAGTATTCACCCTCATGGCAAGTATTCACCAAACTCTTGGCAAGTATTCACCAACCTCATGGCAAGTATTCGTCAAACTCGTTTAGTTTTTCAAAGTCTTAATTAAGACCTTTTCATAAAAATGGTTGTTTGAGTATGTCTTTTCAATGACCAGTTTTCTCAAAAGTATTGTCTATCCAAGTTTTCGCAGAGGCTGATTGTACTAAAATATTGTTCATATATGTCTTTCAAAAGACCAGTTGGATCAACTTATTGTTTAAGCATGACTTATCACGTTAACGATTATCAACTATACCAAAATGTATAAACATATATTTATAAAACAGTTAATATGTTTCTCACCCCAAAACAGTTAAAAATGCGGTAAAAAGTGGGGCTGTGAAAACTCACCTTGTCAAATGCTAGCAACGATGAATAAATGAGTACGGTGGCCGAATGAATATGTTTCAACAACCTAAATATGTATGGTCAAATAGTAAGTAGACAGCTCAACAAGCGCGTCTATACATGTAGTTCACTCTATTGATGTGTTTAAAATGCCGTCAGGCGTGAGTGGCTAATTTATGACTTTATAAAAGATATTATTGTGACTTAACTAATAATATTATGTTTAAGTTACATCCACTTATATTTTGTAAGCCAAAAATGTATATCAGTTTGCTCGACATTCAATATTGTAATATTTATAAAATACACATTTTATCTTCTTGTGGATTTTTGAGGTAAAAAAAAAGACATTATAAAATAGAATATCTTTATTTATTTATTTATTTTATTTTATTCAATTTCTAATATTTATTTATTATATAAGTATATATGTATGCGTGTGGATTTGGACGGTACATGTTTAAGCAGACCCCAAATCACAAAAATCAATTTATTTAATATCACTTTGCAAAATCAATTTATTCATTTATGCCTCAATATTTTGACTACTTCTCCACGTGAAGCATATTTTCGGACATAGACTGTCTTTTTGCGTATGATGCTTAGTGTGGTGTTTCTTTTATACATGTGTATTGTTTGTCCAACACTTAAATCATATTATTAACTATCTTTAACCTTTTGTGTTAGATTTAAACTTTGTAAATGTTATGGACTTTGTATTTAGCACATTTTAAGTAATTTTTTCTTGTGAGTGAACTTTACTAGCATAAAACACATAGATCTAGAGATTTAAACAAGAGAAGAGGGGTATTCTCACAAAGCTTTTCGGGTTGATGGTTTGTAGCTTAGATGAGTTCTTTCTCCTTCTTCAAGCACCAAATGAAGTAATTCTTCTTAGAGAACTTCTTAAAATGAAGTGAATGTGAGTATACTAGAAGATCTAAGAAAGAAATGAAGTAGAAGTCAAGAGATCAAAACTTACACAAGATGTTGAAGAAAAATGATTCTGGACAGCAGATTCAACTGAATTTTCGACTGTGGTACAGGGAGTTTTTAGGTGTTTTGAGGGTGAAATGTTGTAGAGGAAGTTGTTATGGTGATTTGGCAACTTGAATCATCAAATTTGGACTTAAAATGAAGAAGTTGTGATGATTTGAAGTTTGAATTGTGGGTGATGAACTTGAAACCGGATTTCTTGTTATTTGGAGAGTTTCTTCATATGTTTGAGTGTAGTGAGAATGGTTTCAAATAGATAGGGTATTGTATGGGTAAGTGTACGTATGTGTAGACATAATTGGATGGTTTGACAATGTAGGATTGAGGAATTGCATGAAAAGAGGGTTGGGATACCATTTTGGTGTTTAGAATGTGCAGGCAAGTTGTGTGCATGCATGGAAAAGTTGTCCTTTTAACTTTCTTGGTCAAAGGAGGGAAAAGATGGGTTTATGGAGAGTTGGTCTAAAGAGGAAATGTAGACACAATTGAGCAAAGAGAAAAAATGAAGGAAATAGGTTTCTTTCACCAAGAAGTGAAAGTTTAGATGCAGGCTAAAATGGCGTGAAGGTTGGCAAGCACAAGGGACAAATTTGACTTTCAAAGTCAGTTTATTGGAATGATAAAATCCTTGTGTATGGATATAAACTGTATTTTGTTTGATTTGTTAAATAACATATTAATTTAATCTTATATTTAACTTAGTTCCTAACGTTGATAATATTTGATTTTAATAATTATCCGGGTTTAGCTATCGCATATTAAATTTGGTAGCTTCTTAATTGGACGTGGTTAGCGGTTCACGCTATATTTTTCTTATAAAATTGATTCAGTTGGATAGACTTCATTGTAAAAATATAAAATTTATATTTTTAATTCGAATTGGTTATCATTTATGTTACAGCACCAACTCGCTAAATTGTGGATTCTACTAGAGAATCACTATATTCCAATAAGGTACTGGCGTGCATGACGTATGCTAGATAAATGTGTATGATCGACACATAATAAGGCTTTTGCTAGACTTGTTATAATAATTAAATTCTTTCGTTAATGGCTGATCATTTTTTTTCATTTTCGTGCTCGGCAACAACAAGTATAGAAAATGACACATTTTCGAGGGTTGTCACATTCTCCCCTTGTTAAAAAAATTTCGTCCCGAAATTTAAAACGACATACTAATAAGTTTGGGTGTCGGGAAAGAGGAGTGGATACGTGCGTTTCACTAATAATTCCTTATCGTCAACATGAGTTAGGGAGACTTTGTAATCTTTTCGTAGGTATTCGTGGTTTTCATTAGTTAATGATTTTAAGACTAATGATTATTTAAGATAACGTACCGGTTTCCATATCGTGAGCTTGATGGTCATCTTGAGTTTCGATAACTCGTGCTTCCTTGTTGAGCTTGTTGTTATTCTGATTCTCCCACTCAGGGCAATTTCTCATGTAGTGACCTGAGACTCCACATTTAAAACATCCTCTTTCAGTTGAAAGGGTCACTTGACATGTCTGGGCCTTGTGCCCATACTTTTTGCACCGATTGCACTGTAGACATCTACCTAGGTGATGACGTTTACATTCGTTGCACTTTGGAAGATCTCCAAGGTAGGGTTTGGATCCTGTGTTGGTCGGGTTAGTCGCCACGTAAGCACGAACTGTTTTTAAGTGTTTATTGTCGTGTTGATGGAAGTCGTGATCATCTTCCCAATTTCGTTTACCACTCTTGTTGGATTCATCATCATTTTTGTTTCCTTCAACCATCACTGCTTTCCCAACAGCGGAATTCTTTTTCGCAAGTTGCCCCATTCGAATTGCATTGTCGGTCAAACTATTAGCTAAATGGATTGTGTCTTTCATGGTAGTTGGTTTAGATGAAGTGACCATTCCTCGGATTTGGGGTGCCAATCCCCAGATGTACTTCTCAATCTTCTTAACCTCTGGGGTCACGATATGAGGGACAAGTCGGGCTAACTCGTTGAATCGAGTAGTGTAGCTAGCAACATCAGAACCTTCCATTGACAGTTCCCACAATTCAGATTCTAACCTTTGAAGTTCATTACTAGGGCAGTACTCTTCTATCAGGAGAGTTTTCAGTTCATCCCAAGTCATTTGGTAGGCAGCATCTCTACCACGCGCTTGAAGTTGCGTGTTCCACCAGGTCAAAGCTTCATGAGTCAGGGTGCATGTGGCATACTTCACTTTGCAATCTTCTTGACATGCACTGATGTCGAGTACCACTTCCATTCGTTCGATCCAACGAATGATCCCGACGGCACCTTCAGTACCGTTAAATTTCATTGGGTCACATCCTAGAAAGGTTTTGTACGAACAACCTCTTTGTTCGTTCCCTGCTCCGCCGCCACCATTTTGGTTATCGCCTCCACCGCTCCCTCCAGCTTGGTTTTGTAGGGCCGCAGCTACTTGTTCAGTGATAAGGTTGGCGATTTGTTCGGCAGTAAGAGAAGCTTGTCCTTGGTTGTTGTTATTTTGTTGAGGAGCTCTTCGAGGGGCCATGTTTGATTTCTAGAAACTAGAATAGAAGGACGTAAGATAATAGAGTAGATAAATCATGATAAACATGAGAACATCAAATGGATGCGAAGCGATTAGGTACGACGTAGGATCGCTCTTCCGAACTGATTCAATTTACTATTTTCTACTTCTATGTTGTATTTCTTGTTTAACATGAGGGTTTCAATTCCATGAGTTGACTCATTTTTGTTTGTTCCAATTCTAAGGGGGTTGGATGGTATTCAACTGGTTTATTCAACAAATCCTTTCAATAATCCATGACTTTGATAATTCCACATTGTATTATGTATTATAAACACGGTGATCAGGCGTTTTTATAATATCATAATACAATATTTCCTCATCATTATCACTTCATATTCTTCATTCATGAATATGAGTGTTTCCTCCGTACTTCCATTATACGCGGAATTTCAGGAATTGCACTGTCTTAAGCGTTGTGGTGGCAATGCTCGCGCGTGGAACAATGTGTGAGAAAGATATATAGTGTGTGATTAAAGTACGCGGTGCACGTTTAGATGTGTTTGTTGAAGGGCGTCTGATGATATGTCATGATGCTCAATGTCCAGTTGAGTAATGTCGTCAGCATATTCACCGCTCGTAGGCGTTCGGTAAATATTCTCGATTTCGGGTTTTCGTGCAAGTGATTAGGGAAATGTAGATAAGGTATCGAATAAAGGCTTACAGTATGTGAAGTAAGTGTATAAAGAAATGTAAGCGATCTTTCTACTACAAGTGTAAGGCAGTGTAACAACAAGGTGATGTGAGTGTAAAGTGAACGCTATAGGGCAATGTATTGAGTTTCGATGTACTGCAATAGATCTCACATATAGTTTCATGTATAAATATCAAGTAATACGATAGTGCTTAACTTAATATAGTATAAGGCCAAGTAACACTCCTAGTAGTAGGTCTAGGGAATGATATAATATGCGACTCTATATGAAGTGCAACTTTATGTGTAATGCAACTCTACATGAAGTGAAAACGTTTTGACCCAAAAATCTTTTTCAGATTATAGACTAGACTCTCGCTAGTTCACTATAACCAACCAGGCTCTGATACCAATCTGTCACACCCCGCCAAAACTGGTTTTGCGGAAGAACGGGCATGCGACTTACATCGGATATCACAACAATCGATCAATAGTAAAACATAGCATAAAAATGGATTACCAATTGTTAAACTTTTACAAACATAACATAAATTGTTTACGATAATAGATTTGAATAAAATGTAAATTATATAGACTTCAAGTTGACAATCTTGACTTCATACTAGGTAAAATACTATTTTCCCAAAAAGTGGTAATCCGGTTTGTGCAAATGCCATGCAAAACACTTCAAGCTAAAGTACCTGAGAAACATATTAGAAAAAGTGTCAACACAAAGGTTGGTGAGTTCACAGGTTTATGACTCTATAAATCATTGATTTATTCCAAAATGTTTGCAAGTACAACTCATGTACTGAGATTATCTTTGAATTCTTTTGTATTAAATGTAGTGTCACATCTTAGTATCACAGTGTGTACATCGCCTTATGGCATGTGTTAACCAAACTCATGGCAAGTATTCACCAAACTCATGGCAAGTATTCACCAATCTCATGGCAAGTATTCACCAATCTCATGGCATGTATTCACCCTCATGGCAAGTATTCACCCTCATGGCAAGTATTCACCAAACTCTTGGCAAGTATTCACCAACCTCATGGCAAGTATTCGTCAAACTCGTTTAGTTTTTCAAAGTCTTAATTAAGACCTTTTCATAAAAATGGTTGTTTGAGTATGTCTTTTCAATGACCAGTTTTCTCAAAAGTATTGTCTATCCAAGTTTTCGCAGAGGCTGATTGTACTAAAATATTGTTCATATATGTCTTTCAAAAGACCAGTTGGATCAACTTATTGTTTAAGCATGACTTATCACGTTAACGATTATCAACTATACCAAAATGTATAAACATATATTTATAAAACAGTTAATATGTTTCTCACCCCAAAACAGTTAAAAATGCGGTAAAAAGTGGGGCTGTGAAAACTCACCTTGTCAAATGCTAGCAACGATGAATAAATGAGTACGGTGGCCGAATGAATATGTTTCAACAACCTAAATATGTATGGTCAAATAGTAAGTAGACAGCTCAACAAGCGCGTCTATACATGTAGTTCACTCTATTGATGTGTTTAAAATGCCGTCAGGCGTGAGTGGCTAATTTATGACTTTATAAAAGATATTATTGTGACTTAACTAATAATATTATGTTTAAGTTACATCCACTTATATTTTGTAAGCCAAAAATGTATATCAGTTTGCTCGACATTCAATATTGTAATATTTATAAAATACACATTTTATCTTCTTGTGGATTTTTGAGGTAAAAAAAAAGACATTATAAAATAGAATATCTTTATTTATTTATTTATTTTATTTTATTCAATTTCTAATATTTATTTATTATATAAGTATATATGTATGCGTGTGGATTTGGACGGTACATGTTTAAGCAGACCCCAAATCACAAAAATCAATTTATTTAATATCACTTTGCAAAATCAATTTATTCATTTATGCCTCAATATTTTGACTGCTGCTCCACGTGAAGCATATTTTCGGACATAGACTGTCTTTTTGCGTATGATGCTTAGTGTGGTGTTTCTTTTATACATGTGTATTGTTTGTCCAACACTTAAATCATATTATTAACTATCTTTAACCTTTTGTGTTAGATTTAAACTTTGTAAATGTTATGGACTTTGTATTTAGCACATTTTAAGTAATTTTTTCTTGTGAGTGAACTTTACTAGCATAAAACACATAGATCTAGAGATTTAAACAAGAGAAGAGGGGTATTCTCACAAAGCTTTTCGGGTTGATGGTTTGTAGCTTAGATGAGTTCTTTCTCCTTCTTCAAGCACCAAATGAAGTAATTCTTCTTAGAGAACTTCTTAAAATGAAGTGAATGTGAGTATACTAGAAGATCTAAGAAAGAAATGAAGTAGAAGTCAAGAGATCAAAACTTACACAAGATGTTGAAGAAAAATGATTCTGGACAGCAGATTCAACTGAATTTTCGACTGTGGTACAGGGAGTTTTTAGGTGTTTTGAGGGTGAAATGTTGTAGAGGAAGTTGTTATGGTGATTTGGCAACTTGAATCATCAAATTTGGACTTAAAATGAAGAAGTTGTGATGATTTGAAGTTTGAATTGTGGGTGATGAACTTGAAACCGGATTTCTTGTTATTTGGAGAGTTTCTTCATATGTTTGAGTGTAGTGAGAATGGTTTCAAATAGATAGCGTATTGTATGGGTAAGTGTACGTATGTGTAGACATAATTGGATGGTTTGACAATGTAGGATTGAGGAATTGCATGAAAAGAGGGTTGGGATACCATTTTGGTGTTTAGAATGTGCAGGCAAGTTGTGTGCATGCATGGAAAAGTTGTCCTTTTAACTTTCTTGGTCAAAGGAGGGAAAAGATGGGTTTATGGAGAGTTGGTCTAAAGAGGAAATGTAGACACAATTGAGCAAAGAGAAAAAATGAAGGAAATAGGTTTCTTTCACCAAGAAGTGAAAGTTTAGATGCAGGGCTAAAATGGCGTGAAGGTTGGCAAGCACAAGGGACAAATTTGACTTTCAAAGTCAGTTTATTGGAATGATAAAATCCTTGTGTATGGATATAAACTGTATTTTGTTTGATTTGTTAAATAACATATTAATTTAATCTTATATTTAACTTAGTTCCTAACGTTGATGATATTTGATTTTAATAATTATCCGGGTTTAGCTATCGCATATTAAATTTGGTAGCTTCTTAATTGGACGTGGTTAGCGGTTCACGCTATATTTTTCTTATAAAATTGATTCAGTTGGATAGACTTCATTGTAAAAATATAAAATTTATATTTTTAATTCGAATTGGTTATCATTTATGTTACAGCACCAACTCGCTAAATTGTGGATTCTACTAGAGAATCACTATATTCCAATAAGGTACTGGCGTGCATGACGTATGCTAGATAAATGTGTATGATCGACACATAATAAGGCTTTTGCTAGACTTGTTATAATAATTAAATTCTTTCGTTAATGGCTGATCATTTTTTTTCATTTTCGTGCTCGGCAACAACAAGTATAGAAAATGACACATTTTCGAGGGTTGTCACATTCTCCCCTTGTTAAAAAAATTTCGTCCCGAAATTTAAAACGACATACTAATAAGTTTGGGTGTCGGGAAAGAGGAGTGGATACGTGCGTTTCACTAATAATTCCTCATCGTCAACATGAGTTAGGGAGACTTTGTAATCTTTTCGTAGGTATTCGTGGTTTTCATTAGTTAATGATTTTAAGACTAATGATTATTTAAGATAACGTACCGGTTTCCATATCGTGAGCTTGATGGTCATCTTGAGTTTCGATAACTCGTGCTTCCTTGTTGAGCTTGTTGTTATTCTGATTCTCCCACTCAGGGCAATTTCTCATGTAGTGACCTGAGACTCCACATTTAAAACATCAATATGATAAGAGAGTCGTGTCATATAATGCAACTTGTTTAAGGTTAAGGTTAAGATTTTGACATCTTGTAGATTGTAATAATGCGACAAAGGTTAGGTTGAGATATTGACTTTTGTCTAATAATGCAACTTGTCAATACTCTCTTATCAATATCCAAATTAGTAATATGTTAATGAGCCCTACCACATATTTGGTATGACACTCTTAATTAAAAAAGATAGTCACCAAAACTTGTAATTGACTTCTGGTAAGTTACGCAATTGTGTAACAGGGGTGATTTGAGTTTGTATTATATGCTCTTTCATTCTGTTAGAAAAAGAAGGGTAAAAATATTTAGGCATCGTGTCTTAATATCTAATCAAATGATATCAGACATAGTTAAATTTACTCAGATATTGACATATTGTTAAACATACAGGAAAGTAGGGCATAAGGTAGTCCTGCACAAGAGAATTAAAGTCAGTGGCATCATCATAAACTCCATAAAAAACGATTTTTAATGGATGCACGAGATCATGGCCGATGTGAATGGTAAATATGATAATAATGTGTGTTTTAGGTTGTTGATGGTACCAATATACCTGAGATAAATCTGTATCAACAAATGTCTGGGTCAAGTGAGTGCAAATTAGAACCTGCATCATGCATTTATCAGCAAAAACAGGTAATTAATGATTTCCACAGTTCACTTCAAAAGTTGTAGATACTCCATAAAATGCTTCACTGCATATCTAAATCACATTCATTAAAGCAGGGCTATTAAAGCAGCAGCCCAAGGAAATAAAGAAGCATACCTTTCTCGGCCTTTTGGCTAAGATCAAGTGTAGTATCTGTTCTTATCAGTTTAATATCTGATATGTGGGCCACTCGATATTAATCTTATTTTTTATGGGGAAAGGCCAACAAGCTATTGGTGCCTTTGAGGGTCGCTTTGGTGTTGCACTATTGCCTTGGCCTGGCCCACCCCTCCAATACATAGTTAAATGCTTTTAAAAAAACTACTCGTACACTTTCTTTTGGAATTCTTTAGTCCAAATTCGCCTAGCAAAAACTAACCTTCAATAATGTTTCCTTGCCAAATTCGCCTAGCGAAAACAATGATCGCCCTTGAAAAAGCTATTGACATCAGGAACAAAAAATTAGCTGATTTGACTCCAACAAATTAGATCTGACTATCTTCATAAAAGACGCATACCAATTTAGAACTATCTTTCATAGAAGATGCATACCAATTTAGATCTGACTATCTTCATAAAAGATGCATACCAAATTAGATCAATAAAAATGTGGATTGTTCTGCATTCATAAGCTTGCTTCCCATCACATTAAACTAAAAAGGATTCAATATGCATAAGACAGGCAAATACCAATTTCATTTAAAGATATGTTAAAAGACGGTCTTTTTTAAGAGTGTACCGAGAATTTGTTTGATACACATCCTAAAGGGCTGTCCAATACTCGTGTTTTAGTATTGCGGTAGTAGAACTCTTGAACATCATCTTTTCACCAGAGAACTAAAAAACGGAATCCTGTCGCCTTTCTTCAAAAATACACATGGAAACACTAACAGCAAGAAAAGAACAATACATTCTCAATTTCAACACAAACTCCAGCTTTGCATAATACTTGGAATTGATTTGTTAAAGGCACATTTTAACACAAATTAATTTTTTTGACATTTATACCCTTGTGTATTTTTATCCCTTTTTTTAACCCTAACCACACCCTAATCAAATGTTTTGCCGTCTACCCAAAAAAATTCATACGTACACTGTTCTGCCATCATTTGACAATTGCATCCACCACCACCATATCTACTCTTGCTTGAGAAATGTTTGTGAATTTATTTCTCCAATCACATAATAGGGATTCTGTTATATTATTACTTTATGGAAAATCTTCTCTTTATGTTTGGGCATCTACCGATTTTTAAAACTTATGGAATTTATTACTCTTTTCTCCAATCACATAAAGTGGTAAAATGTCAAAAAAAAAAGAATCGCAGAACTTTAAACATTATGTGATTGGATAAATTATTCACAAACCTTTCTCAAACAATTGTTAACATGACGGTGGCTGCAATTTTCAAATGACGACAAGAAGGATACGTACGTAATTTTTTTTTTTTTTTGGGCAGACAGCAAAGTGATGAGGCCTGAGGGTGTTGTTAGGGTGGGTTAATAAAAGGGTAAAATATATGCAAGGGTATAAATGTCAAAAATTTATATTTGCCTTGGATGTGTTAAAGTTTGCCTTTAATAAATCAATTACCCTTTACTACCTACAATAAAACTCACAGAAGTTATTGGATCCTCCTCACTTAGAAACTTTAATAAGCCAAAAACATTAAACTATGTATTGGAGGGGTGGGCCAGGCCAAGGCAGTAGTGCAACACCAAGACGACCCTCAAAAACCCCAATAGCAAGCTATTGTGGTGGGCCTTTCCCCATAAAAAATAAGATTAATATCGAGTGGACCGATAGCCCACATATCAGATATTAAACTGATAAGAACAGATACTACACTTGATCTTAGCCAAAAGGCCGAGAAAGGTATGCTTCTTTACTCCTTGGCCTGCTGCTTTTATACCCACTCCCTTCAGCTTTGTGTTCTTCACTCAGCCAATGTGGGATTGTGAGTAACTTTTGGCTTTTGCCCTTTGTTTTCCTTTCATTTCTCAAAATTTCCAAGAATCCTTAATTCCATCTTGAATGTAAATAGATAACCTCTACATCCTGATCATGATTCTAAGTTTCTAACGTATATCACTCCAACATGTATCAAGGGATTCATACTTACCAATGAAGACTAAGACGACCAGATGAACTATATACCATTAGGTGCTAAAGAAAACTAAAAATGGCAAGGAAGGTAAAATACCTGTTTGATTTAAATAAACCACTTGTAGAAAGTTTGTCTATAGGAGCACGTGCAAGTTACAATTATGACATGAAACCTGTTATAATCAGACTAGCAGTTAGTCGAATGAATACACATATTTAGTTGAAATCTAATTCCAATGATTTCCTACACTCTCTCTGCTTGCTAATTTCATTAACTAATTACGTCATACCTTCCATTACAAGATGTGGGAATATATCCCTAAAAAGGTAAGCAGTAGCACATGAGCCCACTTAGACATTGCCAGTTGCCACCTGGCACTACCACATGTTATTAAAAAAAACAGTAAAATTTTTTATAGAAATATCAGCATATTGCTGAATAAGGACTTGTACTAAATGACATCTTATCAGATGGTAAGCAAAAACCCGATAACCCAATAACCTGTTCAACTACCGACTTTACTATACTATTGATCTGCAGTCATAACTTTGCTTCCCATAGCACAGAAAATTCTATAATTTTACATATATTGTAGTTAGTTAGTTGTATATTATCAAAATGCATTTCAGGAGAAAGTGTAAAAAGCACCAAACCTATCAGTTAAACCCACTTTTGCAGCATCTGCTGGTACAAAACTTCCAATGTGGGCAAGAAAAATTATTAGTGCTACCTGCATTCTTTTAAATGTGAATGTTAAATTTCAAGACACATAAAACAGAGGCTGTTCAACAGGAGACTAAACCTGCTTTATATAAATGCTTTTGCCTGAATAATTAGGTCCAGTAATGATATGAATATTCCCTGAAGAGAATTAGCATGGTGTTTCTTATAAGTCCCAAAAGCCAGGTAAACCAAGAAACAATAAATAACATATACCATTATCGACAATCTTTGTATCATTAGGAATAAACGTGTCAACTGTCATTTCCTGCAAAACATGTCTGCCCACAGACTACTTAAATGCTTAATAAATAAATGAATCCATTTGAAAGTCCATTCTGGCAAGTGCAGTGTGCTGAGTGGGTTTTTTAATTATAAAATAAAATAAAATTCAGACCTTCCATTTTTAATGTCAAGCACAGGTTCAGCAGTCAATGTGGGTCTTACATAATTGTTTTGACGAGCAACCAATGCCAATGACAAATAGCTATACAAACATGGGCAAAGATAGTCAACAACAGCAGGTTAAAAAACTCACTAAAGAATGTATCTGACCAATCAAGTTCGGCTGCAAAATTGACTCCCTTGAGTAGATGCAATGAGAACTCAAGAATATGTGACACTAAGTCCCTTGTGATGGCTCTCTCCATGTCTTAAGGATCATGTATTGATGAAGAAAAAAACATATATATAATCAAGGTACCATAATATCTCAATGTAGAACACATTGAGATATAAGAGCACATACCGAGGATTTTATGATAAATGTCTCCTAAAAGGCTGTCCAATTCTTGTGTTTTTGCATTGCGGTAGTAGAACCTAACATCACCGTCTTCATCAGAGAACTAGATAACAGAAGTCATTTTCCTAATTTAGGATTTAATATAAAGCATCCACTTGTTGAATAATAACAAGTAACCAGCTTACAGCAAATTCATAGTCTTGAAGGTTTATCTAGAACCCGTTCCTCAAGTTTTTCTTCAAATATGCACATCAAATAACCTATTTGATGATGGTAACAAAAAGCAAGAATATGAAGAAATCTCACAATATCAACAGTGATTTAAAAACAAGAGAAAGATTCTAATTCCCAGCTTGCTGCCTAGTCAAATTAACTCTAAATCATCTCATCTCATTATTAGACTTCCGAATTTATATAAGCCAAAAACATTAAACTATGTTTTGGAGGGGTGGGCCAGACCAAGGCAGTAGTGCAACACCAAAACAACCCTTAAAGACCCCAATAGCAAACTATTGTGGTGGCCTTTCCCATGAAAAATAAAATTAATATCGAGTGGGCCGATGGCCCACATATCAAATATTAAACTGATAAGAACAGATACTACACTTGATCTTAGCCAAAAGGCCGAGAAAGGTATGCTTTATTACTCCTTGGCCTGCTGCTTTTATAGCCCTTCCCTTCACCCTTCTTTTCTTTACTCAAGACGATGTGGGATTGTGAGGGACTATTATTAATTGTTACTAAAAGTAGCCTTTTAAATCATTGACACACCAAATGTAACTACTGAATTCATCCATAACCTCAATTATGATTTCAAATATAAAGAGCGCAGTATTGATCACTCACTTTTTTTCATCAGTGGCACTTTATTAATAAACCTTGCCAACAATATGTAGACTAAAATAGTTAAAATGCTCTTGAAGATTTTCAGAATTTCCTAGTTCAGATTTATATCTTGTTGGGTGCAGCAAGGCTCTACAAGATTAAAAGCATATATGGTTATGTATGACTAAAAGAAAAGGACAATCTCCACACCTTATTCATCATGCCAAAATCAGAGAACCTGCAAATAAACGAAGATTAATATTTACTTTTGGTATATAAATAAGTAAATAACTATATAAGCAGAATTAAGATTAATGATTACCCCTCTTTTGCTCTACCAATACCCATGTGGTTTGGATGTTTGTCTGTTTGGAATATCTGCAGTGCCTCGTGAGCTGCAGAGTCAGCTTTATGGAATTTGTTGTTCCTGCATTTTAAATGAGAAAATTATAACAAGAAACCAGTAGCTTGTCATACAAAAACAGGAAAATTTATGATGAGACAGATACAATGAGATTTGCATGACAGAATCGAATGAAACAAGAACAATTTGTTCACAAAGAAGGCATTATTGTTTTCATAAAGTAAAATATTATTTTTTTCATATGCTCTATCGAGCAGAAACCTTTTTAATGCAATAAGTACAAACCACATGATTTGATCTGAGATATCACATACAAGAGGGCATCGTATGTGCTGATATTCAGTTATGATTAAAAATGTAAATGATCAACTATATACTTATGTGGTATTTAGTTGTGTGAAAAAAAATCCCTTTCAATAGAATAATAATATAATTTTTTAATGAAATACAATAATGCTAATACTGATGATCATTGTTCATTTATGAAGCTTACTGCTTACCTATGACCATGCATGAGGGTTGCCAATTGCCATGTAAACCTGCATAGAAAAGCCAATTTAATGCCAAATAAGGTTGAGGAAAATATTGTATGGAATCTTAGAACAAGAACAAAAATAACAGTATAACACTTGCATATTCCTTTCAGGAAAATAACATGAGTTTGGTTTTTGGAGGGAAATCTCTAATTACACGACATCAGTTTGGTCCTTGAACTATTAATTAACTAATTAATTACATTAATCATGTTAACTAATCCTGAAGTTGGTTGAAATGGTAGGGTAATGATGTACACGTGGCAAGGCATTACTGGACTAGTATTTAAAGACCATTTAAGAGAGTAACCAAACATGCGTTTGCGGATTGTAATGATAACTTCGCTCTCTGTTATGTTACTCTTATGTTTCTCTCTTCTTCTTCTTTCACTCAATTGCTCACTCTTTGCTGAACTATCAATGGCTTCCAAAATCGTCCAATTATATATATCATATGAAATTATAAGGGGGCAATCAATACATCAAACATTAGCAGCAATAACGCCGAATTAATCCACGTAATTATTAAATTGGACCGGAAGCAATTAAGAAATCATGAAAATAATGGGAGGAAATGAACATGTAAAAATTAGATTACAGAATATGAAATTAAATGTAAGTAGCCTGATCGGATGAACATTATAGTGAAGTACTGATTAAGAGTGAGAATGAACGTATGGCGCCAAATTGAACGCACCTGAGGCACTGCATCTGTTTCGTCTACCTTCTCAATAGCACAAAGTGACTGTGTGTGTGTGTGTGTTACTGATAGTTGAAAGGATTCTATGGGGAACCGCGAAGAGTGCGGGTGTGAGTGAGTGCGTGCGTGCGTGTGTATATGTGTGTGTGTGGGGACTGGTATGGCGCGAAAGCTGGTGGGTGAATTTCTTTTGTTTTCGGTGTTTCTAACATATGTATACTCATTTTTATTATTTAATTTTGAATACATTTATCAAATTGATGATAAAAGTAGTTATTTTCAATTTGTTGAGTTTCTTTTTTATTTTTCTTTAACAACCATTATTCAGACTAGCAAGTATCCGCGCAACACGGTGGCGGTTATCCTATAACTATATTTTGCGGCGAACAGATGTCGGTAACGATATGTCGTCTTTAATACTTTACTTTGAAAGCGAACATATCATCTTTACATTTAAAACGCCAAGAGTAAAATTAAAAGAATTCGCAACTTGTTGATCATATTAACAATTTTCAATTTTAGGTGACCTAACTTTTCAATTTTGTCCTGTAACGGACTCATACATTATACATTTTTTTTCTTCCACAAAAGTTCAATATAGCTTCGGCATTAAGAACAAGTTTCATACAATGTACAATAGGATATGACAATACAAGAACACACCAAAAGACTATCTTTTCCAAGGCTGCAATTTCACATTCAAATTCCTTTCAACCATCTGCACGTGCTTGGTTGGAAGTCTTGACCTGCAAGCTCATAAGTTGCATTCTAACATTCTCTTTAATGATACCCAAAAGAGTCTCAACTGTCATAAACTTTTGGCTAAATAATCTCACATTCCTTTGCTTCCATATATGATAGACTGCTACAGCAACAACCATTCTCCTTAATACACCAAGACCTGGCCATCATCCATAATTTTGAACGATATTGACGTGTACCTGTGCTGTAAATAATACAAAAAGTAAGAAGATTAATGTTATCTTTTCAAATATTAGCAAAAAAATGTGCAACATATGAATTAGAAATGAAAATTTCAATCCATTTACCTATAGTTGAGTTAGGAAGTATTTTATTCTTAAACTGGTCAAATGGGTCATATGAAAAAAGAGCTAAATAAAAACCCATCAATATTGATTTCAAAAGTTAAAGGTGTGACCTCAAAAATCAGAATATTGCATTTCCTTGAAATTAGCAACATTAGTTATTGTAATTCACAAACCTTTAACGTTAAAAAACGGGTTGTTGATTACTCATCCAAATTTTAAAGAACACCATGAGGATCCAATAATGAAGCTGTCATATTCATTAAAGCTTGAACTGTCAAAAATGTTATAAATCACAACACCCATACGAAAAAAACTCAATCTTTAAACCATATATTTCATTTAAAAAAACAATAAAACATACCTTCAATGTTAACCCATCAATTAATCACTCATTGCATGCCATGTCATATACTTGGCAGTTTAAGGGCACATATACAATCTCTCCAGCCTTAAAAGTCCATCCATGTCTACATACAACACACAAAACGAATATACATTACACATTAACATGTAACCGAATATTAGTAAATTGTTAAAAAAAATATAATTCAGAAAAAGAAAAAAAGAGATAAAAATATCTACTATATATTGATCAATGAAGTGAATCTGAATGAAGCAATGTGATCAATGAGCTTTGCAAGTGCAATTTCATCCTCAGAAAAGATAAGAAAAACATGTTTTTACATGGGAGATTGGTATAATAAATATATAAAGATATGGAAATGTGATATCATAATAATAAAATTTCACATTCCCATCTCAACAGGAGTAAATGTTCCTCAAATTTCTAATTTTTGAGTGTATAATTAACCAATCGAAAATCCTTGTTAGGCCACAGTTTAAACAGAAAGAATTTACATATAATTTCAGTAGGTTTGTTAATATATGCATGAAAGTAAGATGTAAAAGATTAATACTTATACATATAGAACAAGCTTTGTTACAAACCTTGAAGAGAAGAGAGAGAGCTTCAGACACTAAATTTCGGCGGCTGTCGCCAGATCAATCTTCAAATGGTGGCCCAAAGCTTCATAAGGTAAATGAACGGAAGCTCATCTGACTTCGTTGGTAGGGCTCGGTCAACCTGAATTTGATAAATACTGCAGCGAATCCAAAAAGGATACAATTGACTCCATTCTTAGAAACCCTAAATCAAAGGAGAATAATAATTTGACCGATACGTAATGAGAGCGTGGACTTGATTTAATAGGTATGCAATAATTTGGAGATGTGATTGGAAAATATTAACCTTTTAGCTCATTTTTCGGGTGCCTCTCGATCAGTCTTCAACGGTGGCCAAAGTTTCGACGGTAAATCTTCGGATTGAGGATAGGTTGCCTGCAAATTCATTTTTTCAACAATAATATTTCATCAAAATGAACTCATTTCGTGTTCACCAAAATGATTTTTTCAACAATAATTCTTACTTGAATTGATTAAAGCCAAAACCGAGGGCAAGCTTCTTTCAAATTGCTAGGGTGGGTTGGGCGGAGGGCTCAGAGAAGGTAAGAGCAGAATACGTAATAAGTTTAGTCTGGTGGGTATGGGCACCACATGTGGTGGTGCCCTTTTCCGTCATATTAGCGCCACCTCAGCAACCACACTACCACCACACCACATCATCTCTAGGAAATACCCACCACACCACACCATTTTATTCCATTAAATTTTAAATAAAATAAAAAGGAAAATACCCCTCAACCAATCAGAAGCCACCATTGTCCAAAAAAGCAACCCCACGCCCGTGCTCCCCCGTCGTCCGTGCCCCTCTCCACCCACGCCGACCCCCCACGCCGTTGTGGGGGGCGGTGTTCCCCTTCGAGGCCACGCCGTGGCTGCCGAGTCACACCCCCACGCCCTTTGTGCCGTTGGACCATACCGTCTAGCCTTATGAAGTTTGATTTCCAAAGTCGGTTCCCAAAGCAAACAGACCGTTCAGTGTCCAAGACTAAACTCGATTGTGTATAGTTTTTGAATTATGTTAAATCTTGTTCCAAAATTTAACAAAAGCCCCTTATCTCAGTTGGTTAATTGAGATTGATTGTTACCAGAGGTCTCGTGTTCGATTCTCGCAAGAGGCGTTTTTTTAACCCAAAGTAAATCTAAAAATAGCAAGTGTGTTGACTGAATTTTCAGCCTTGCTAATTGTGGAAGGGGTAAATACTTTATAATATAGTAGAGATTCGCTTTATAAGCCGGTTAATCTAAGGAACTATACGTTTGATGAGTAGCATGAAATCGGCTCGGATGAACTCTCTGTGGCCTTAAGGGGTTCTTTCAGAAGATTTATTCTAAAATCTATGTTTTGTTTTTAACATAAAATAAATCAAATATAAAAACTAGTATATTTATTTGAAAGTTATGTCATCAAAAATATCTTGTAACTCATATTTTGTTTTATTAATACAAAATAATTCTTTAAGTATCGTAAGAGTATATCAATATTTTTTTGTATTATATGAAAATCTTTTGCATTATTACACGAGGAAAAACCTAATAGTTTTAGACATAACTGATGAATACTAATTGTGTTTTAAAAAATTTAAAGAATATTATATGTAGTCCGCATGTTAATAAATAGATTATAACAAATGTTAAAGATATGTTAGATCTAACATAGTTTATATACATCTTTTTTAGTATTATCAAAACAGTAGACCTACCGACATAAAACTCAAGGTTGACAATTATCCTGATTTTACGAGTAAATATAGTACGGACTATTTGATTTAATAAACGATTTTTGTATTATCTTGAACTTATACAAATGTACATTCTACACCTTCTAACTTGCACTAGAATCAAAGTATGAAACTCATGAGTCATGACATACATATTATTTCTATTATACATTTATACTAAAATTAGAATACACGACCAGAATACGGTAGATTGGAAGAGAAACGAGCGCAACAAATTAAATTGGGTTAAGAAGAGTCCATGGACATTAATTTTAAATGTACCCAACAAATTATCAAGTGTTCAAATCACGTCTTCTCTACTATAATATATATCCAAATAATGTAAGATGACAACTTTTCATAACTTCGGCAATTTATAATGCTATAATAATAATAATACTCAATTTGTTTAAATGGAGGTATGAGAAAAATAAGATGTAAACAATTACATATCTATCTAGAAGTCAAGAGACGGGTTATAAAGAAACCTTCAATAACAGTTTATAGTAGTACATATAATAAGTTGAAAAGATGTTGCATTTTGCAATATCAAAACTTTAAAATTTAAAATTTATACTTTCTGAATCTTATCAAACGTACCAAACCATCCGGCTTTTTATTCTTAAACCACGAGGGGATTTTCAAAAATTGCTTAGTATACGGTTAAATTTAAACATCAGAAATATATGGCTTGAACTGCCCAATGTGTGTATTAATAAACGGTGAACCATTTATTATATCTCCATAAACATAAGGACATCTTTTGTCATCTTTAAATTTGGTCAGGAAAGGGTAAAAAAACACGGACAACCGCAAAAGAATGCGTTTTCATTGATCAGAAAAAGTCGTTACAGAAAAACAATTTTTCAGTTAAAGAAGTGGTGCTTCACACATCACACACACTTCACGTCTAAATAGTAAATACGTACTGACACTACTCCAAATTTTCACACACACATAAAATAATCACCGGTGTATGATGGAACCACCGTTACACCACCGTTGCCGCCTCATACACACCATCTTTCTCATCATTTTCTACGTCTCCACCACCCAGATAATGTCCGCACATGGCGGCAGCCACCACCATCACAGGCGGCGGTTATTGGAAGATGAAGAGTCTTACTCTAGCCTCGTTATCGACCCATCTCTTGATTTTGAAAATATACGAATCAAGAACGCGTATCTTGCGTTACAAGCATGGAAAACCGTCATTGTGTCGGACCCGCACAGTGTAACAAATAATTGGATCGGGCCGGATGTTTGTAACTACACGGGCGTGTTTTGTTACGAATCACTCGATAATCCAAAAGAACGAACAGTTGCGGGAATAGATTTGACTCACCAAGATCTAGCTGGCAAACTACCCGAACACCTAGGTTTGTTATACGATCTAGGTATCTTTCACATCAATTCAAATCGGTTTTGTGGGACCCTCCCAAGAAGTTTTGTGAATGTTAAGATTCTTTCCGAGCTCGATATAAGTAACAACCGATTCGCGGGAAACTTTCCTCAATTTGTTTTGCAACTTCCCAAGCTTAAATATCTCGATATTCGATTTAACGAATTCGAAGGTAAACTTCCCGAAGAGCTTTTTAGTAAGAATCTTGATGCTATATTTGTGAATAACAATAGGTTTTCAGATAGTTTACCTGAAAACATTGGGAATTCACCAGCTTCGGTGATCGTTCTCGCGAATAATAAGTTTTCAGGATGTGTTCCATCGAGTATAACAAATATGGTGGGATTAAACGAGTTGATTTTGAGAAATAATGGTTTTGATTCTTGTATCTTGGAAACAATCGGGAAGTTAAAGAATTTGACTGTTTTGGATTTGAGTTATAACAGATTAAAAGGCGGGATTGCCTTCGAGTATGGGAGAAATGGAGAGTTTGGTGATATTCAATGTGGCTCATAATCTGTTATCGAGGGTTTGTGTTTGCTTCCTGATTTGAAGAGTGTTGGATATGAGTATAACTTTTTTGTGAATCAGACTAACAAGTGTTTGGAATTGGGTGGTTATGATGATAAAAGAAATTGTTTTAAAGAGAGACCACAACAAAGAACAAGAAAACAATGTGGGAACTACTTATCTAAACCGTTTAATTGTAGCGCTATTGAGTGTGGCCAGCCTCCACCGCCAACATTGCCTCTTCCACCACAACCACCTCTAGCCCCTGCTCCACCACCACCGCTGCCAGTACCGTCACCAACACCATCATTACCGTCACAGTTTCCGCCTGAGACATCACCAACACCGCCGGTTTCCGCCCCTCCCGGACCACCACCAACTCAAGTGCCTCCTCCTCCTGATTCCTCAGAAATACCACCACCATTGCCTTCTATTTGTCCACCTTGTAACCAAGTACCTACACCATGTCCACCACCACTGACGCCAAGTGATCAACCAGAACCACCACCATCATCACCGCCAAGTGACCAACCATTGCCACCACCACTAACGCCAACTGACCAACCAGAACCACCACAATCTCCACCATCAAGTGGAGAAAACCAAGTGTAGGGCCCGCCTTAACAACTTCCCACCATCACCAGAATATATTTAACTTTTGCACATTTCAGCTACTTAATTTTGTACCTCCACCACTAAAACTCTTCAAAAAATCTCTTAAAAACACAACATATATAAGTCTGCAACAAAATTTAATGTGAACAAGGTTCCAGACTACAGAAAACAGTAATCGGAGAATGATGTGGAGAATTTACTGTGAAAGGTCGATCAGTACTAATTTTGAAGAAATTCAAGGTAGAAAAGTGAATAGGAGGAATACCGATGTTAATAAGAGGATTCACATATAGATTTGAGATAGAATTATAAAATGGTAACGTAACTATCCAAGAGTCTGTTTCATGAATCAGTTGTTCTTTTGTGTTGATTTTAGGGTATTATATTGTGGCCTAACCGCACTTTCATTAACTTTTAAATGTTATTTGGGGATCACCATTGCAGTCGGATATTTTAGGCATTACATAAAGGTACGAAATTGTTTTCAGTCTCCACAACTCAACAGTTATAGTTCAGTAGTTTTAAGAGTAAATGACAAAAATAGTCTAGGTGTTTTGCCCAAATTGCACGTTTGTATAAATTGAAACTTTTAGTCAGTTTTAGTTTATCCCTGGTGTTAGAAGGTATCCAATTATCCATTAATTAAGGGTATTTTTTTGTCATTACCAATTTCTTTCTGGATATATGTTGAACATGTGGTTGTTGTTGCCTAACAACCAGACCCGTTTTACCCAACCTGAATGCCCAGGAACCTAACTTGAATCCCAGATTCGAGAGTAGTTAAATTTTGGGGTAAAACCTTGAGTTACAACTAAACAAAAGATATACCTTTTCATCATTTTTGAAGATTTCGTCGTTTACGCCCAAAGAGCATTAATCTTACGCATATAAAAGAGTAAATTACGGTTTTTGTCCCTGTGGTTTGCCCGTTTCAGCGTTTTTGTCCCTGTGGTTTTTTTTCTGTTTTTTTATCCCTGAGGTATGCAAATTTCCGTTTTTTTGTCCTTCCGTCCACCTTCCGTTTGATTTTAGCCGTTAACTTACATCATGTGCCAAGCACATGAGGGTATCTCTGTCTTTTTAATAAAAACAATTGTACCATGTGCTTTAAAGTTTGTACATTCATTTTTACTTTTAATTTAAAAAAAAAAAATCACAGTGTTCATATCATCTTCAAACATTCAAACTAAAAAAAAAAATCAAAATCGGAGATCTTATGGGAGGTTGGTCGGAATTCCACCGGCGTATTGGAGTAATTTTTTGGGAGGTTGGTCGGAATTCAGTGGGGAAGAGGATGACCGTGGCCCATCATCCCCCAGATAAGCCACCTGATCGGAATCGGAGATCTGCGAGACTGGCAGGTTCGTCGTCGGAGCTGCAGGGCGGTGATTCACCGGATTCCGGCCGAACTGGTGGTCGTGGTAGGGCGGAAAAGACTCGGGATGATGAGATCTACAAAACCCCCAAGTCGATTCCGAGTTCCAGTCAAGTTTCTAAGGGTGATTCTGAACGGGATAGGGTTCCGGCGCCGCAGGTTGTTGTTTCACCGGATTCCGGTGACGGTGTGGGTGATACGAGTATGGAGGGTGATCGTCTTGGTGAGGGGAGTATGTCTCCCAAACCAATTTCAGTTTCTACTCGAGTTTTGGAGATTGAAGCTTTAGCGTTCTCTGCTACGGCGGCGAGTTTGGTACGGGAGCCGGAAAAACGCGATTCCAGTGATTGGGTTCATGGTTCTGGTCGTATTGAAGCTAGTAACATGGATTCCAAACTGATTGATACTCCTGATGAGGTATATCTCACCCCCCCCCCCCCCCCCCCCTTAAAAATTTGGAAACCTGTTACAGATTATTAGATGATGGGGGTAGGGTTCTTGATGAAGATGGTGAAGAAAGTAAAAGTACAATTTTTAATGCACAAGATACAAATAATTTGGGGAAAGGACTAAAATACCCTCACATGTTTGGCATGTGAGGCAACTTAACGGCTTAATTCTAACAGAGTTGGACGGAAGGACAAAAAAACAGAATTTTGCATACCTCAGGGACAAAAAAACAGAAAAAAAAAGTACAGGGATAAAAACACAGAATCAGGAAAACCACAGGGACAAAAACTGTAATTTACTCCATATAAAATCATCTTTAAACCCTAGTCAGAGAAAACAAACAGAATTTGTTGCATTTGAACAATACGAACTTGGATTTGACTGATTTCATCCCTGGATTCGAACAATTTGTAGCAGAATTTGACTTAATTTCGTGGTTCCTTACTGTTTTCAATCGCCGTTCATTCTTCGCGTCCGTCGGAAATGGGGGTTCGTTTCCATCGGCGACGGTGAGAGATGCAGACAGGGCGAGAGGGGATGTCGATGAAGATCGAGAGCAGAAAGAGATGGTCCCATTTTGGTAGCCTGAAAATTTGGAGCGTTTTTCCGTATACAGTATATGATTTTGTTTTTGATAAAGATGAGAGTAAATTACCTTGTGGTATACCATTAAGAGCATTTCAATGATAGCTTTTTACAAAGAGAAATGATAGGTGTGTCTATAATTTGTATTTACCTATATAGTTACTCACTTTTAAATTTAACATGTGTCATTTATTAGTTCTCTTTCTTCATATTATTCCTTGATTTTGACACTTATCATGATCAAATTGATAGACACATAAGAGCATCTCCAATGGAAGCTTTTTGTAAAGCTTATTACTATTTAAATAAGCTTTTAGATGACTTTTTGCTATTGGAGTAAAGAGCTTTTTTAAAAGCTTATTCAAATGACTTATTATTCCATAACCTCTTAACTTACTTTCAATGTTTGATTTATTTAGTCCATGTATTTACTAATTTTACATTTCAACCCTTATATAAATTTATATGTGAATCCTTTACTATATTTATAACAATAAATGATAACTTTGTCATATAAATGATAAATTTATATGTTATCATTTATGTTACAGCACCAACTCGCTAAATTGTGGATTCTACTAGAGAATCACTATATTCCAATAAGGTACTGGCGTGCATGACGTATGCTAGATAAATGTGTATGATCGACACATAATAAGGCTTTTGCTAGACTTGTTATAATAATTAAATTCTTTCGTTAATGGCTGATCATTTTTTTTCATTTTCGTGCTCGGCAACAACAAGTATAGAAAATGACACATTTTCGAGGGTTGTCACATTCTCCCCTTGTTAAAAAAATTTCGTCCCGAAATTTAAAACGACATACTAATAAGTTTGGGTGTCGGGAAAGAGGAGTGGATACGTGCGTTTCACTAATAATTCCTTATCGTCAACATGAGTTAGGGAGACTTTGTAATCTTTTCGTAGGTATTCGTGGTTTTCATTAGTTAATGATTTTAAGACTAATGATTATTTAAGATAACGTACCGGTTTCCATATCGTGAGCTTGATGGTCATCTTGAGTTTCGATAACTCGTGCTTCCTTGTTGAGCTTGTTGTTATTCTGATTCTCCCACTCAGGGCAATTTCTCATGTAGTGACCTGAGACTCCACATTTAAAACATCCTCTTTCAGTTGAAAGGGTCACTTGACATGTCTGGGCCTTGTGCCCATACTTTTTGCACCGATTGCACTGTAGACATCTACCTAGGTGATGACGTTTACATTCGTTGCACTTTGGAAGATCTCCAAGGTAGGGTTTGGATCCTGTGTTGGTCGGGTTAGTCGCCACGTAAGCACGAACTGTTTTTAAGTGTTTATTGTCGTGTTGATGGAAGTCGTGATCATCTTCCCAATTTCGTTTACCACTCTTGTTGGATTCATCATCATTTTTGTTTCCTTCAACCATCACTGCTTTCCCAACAGCGGAATTCTTTTTCGCAAGTTGCCCCATTCGAATTGCATTGTCGGTCAAACTATTAGCTAAATGGATTGTGTCTTTCATGGTAGTTGGTTTAGATGAAGTGACCATTCCTCGGATTTGGGGTGCCAATCCCCAGATGTACTTCTCAATCTTCTTAACCTCTGGGGTCACGATATGAGGGACAAGTCGGGCTAACTCGTTGAATCGAGTAGTGTAGCTAGCAACATCAGAACCTTCCATTGACAGTTCCCACAATTCAGATTCTAACCTTTGAAGTTCATTACTAGGGCAGTACTCTTCTATCAGGAGAGTTTTCAGTTCATCCCAAGTCATTTGGTAGGCAGCATCTCTACCACGCGCTTGAAGTTGCGTGTTCCACCAGGTCAAAGCTTCATGAGTCAGGGTGCATGTGGCATACTTCACTTTGCAATCTTCTTGACATGCACTGATGTCGAGTACCACTTCCATTCGTTCGATCCAACGAATGATCCCGACGGCACCTTCAGTACCGTTAAATTTCATTGGGTCACATCCTAGAAAGGTTTTGTACGAACAACCTCTTTGTTCGTTCCCTGCTCCGCCGCCACCATTTTGGTTATCGCCTCCACCGCTCCCTCCAGCTTGGTTTTGTAGGGCCGCAGCTACTTGTTCAGTGATAAGGTTGGCGATTTGTTCGGCAGTAAGAGAAGCTTGTCCTTGGTTGTTGTTATTTTGTTGAGGAGCTCTTCGAGGGGCCATGTTTGATTTCTAGAAACTAGAATAGAAGGACGTAAGATAATAGAGTAGATAAATCATGATAAACATGAGAACATCAAATGGATGCGAAGCGATTAGGTACGACGTAGGATCGCTCTTCCGAACTGATTCAATTTACTATTTTCTACTTCTATGTTGTATTTCTTGTTTAACATGAGGGTTTCAATTCCATGAGTTGACTCATTTTTGTTTGTTCCAATTCTAAGGGGGTTGGATGGTATTCAACTGGTTTATTCAACAAATCCTTTCAATAATCCATGACTTTGATAATTCCACATTGTATTATGTATTATAAACACGGTGATCAGGCGTTTTTATAATATCATAATACAATATTTCCTCATCATTATCACTTCATATTCTTCATTCATGAATATGAGTGTTTCCTCCGTACTTCCATTATACGCGGAATTTCAGGAATTGCACTGTCTTAAGCGTTGTGGTGGCAATGCTCGCGCGTGGAACAATGTGTGAGAAAGATATATAGTGTGTGATTAAAGTACGCGGTGCACGTTTAGATGTGTTTGTTGAAGGGCGTCTGATGATATGTCATGATGCTCAATGTCCAGTTGAGTAATGTCGTCAGCATATTCACCGCTCGTAGGCGTTCGGTAAATATTCTCGATTTCGGGTTTTCGTGCAAGTGATTAGGGAAATGTAGATAAGGTATCGAATAAAGGCTTACAGTATGTGAAGTAAGTGTATAAAGAAATGTAAGCGATCTTTCTACTACAAGTGTAAGGCAGTGTAACAACAAGGTGATGTGAGTGTAAAGTGAACGCTATAGGGCAATGTATTGAGTTTCGATGTACTGCAATAGATCTCACATATAGTTTCATGTATAAATATCAAGTAATACGATAGTGCTTAACTTAATATAGTATAAGGCCAAGTAACACTCCTAGTAGTAGGTCTAGGGAATGATATAATATGCGACTCTATATGAAGTGCAACTTTATGTGTAATGCAACTCTACATGAAGTGAAAACGTTTTGACCCAAAAATCTTTTTCAGATTATAGACTAGACTCTCGCTAGTTCACTATAACCAACCAGGCTCTGATACCAATCTGTCACACCCCGCCAAAACTGGTTTTGCGGAAGAACGGGCATGCGACTTACATCGGATATCACAACAATCGATCAATAGTAAAACATAGCATAAAAATGGATTACCAATTGTTAAACTTTTACAAACATAACATAAATTGTTTACGATAATAGATTTGAATAAAATGTAAATTATATAGACTTCAAGTTGACAATCTTGACTTCATACTAGGTAAAATACTATTTTCCCAAAAAGTGGTAATCCGGTTTGTGCAAATGCCATGCAAAACACTTCAAGCTAAAGTACCTGAGAAACATATTAGAAAAAGTGTCAACACAAAGGTTGGTGAGTTCACAGGTTTATGACTCTATAAATCATTGATTTATTCCAAAATGTTTGCAAGTACAACTCATGTACTGAGATTATCTTTGAATTCTTTTGTATTAAATGTAGTGTCACATCTTAGTATCACAGTGTGTACATCGCCTTATGGCATGTGTTAACCAAACTCATGGCAAGTATTCACCAAACTCATGGCAAGTATTCACCAATCTCATGGCAAGTATTCACCAATCTCATGGCATGTATTCACCCTCATGGCAAGTATTCACCCTCATGGCAAGTATTCACCAAACTCTTGGCAAGTATTCACCAACCTCATGGCAAGTATTCGTCAAACTCGTTTAGTTTTTCAAAGTCTTAATTAAGACCTTTTCATAAAAATGGTTGTTTGAGTATGTCTTTTCAATGACCAGTTTTCTCAAAAGTATTGTCTATCCAAGTTTTCGCAGAGGCTGATTGTACTAAAATATTGTTCATATATGTCTTTCAAAAGACCAGTTGGATCAACTTATTGTTTAAGCATGACTTATCACGTTAACGATTATCAACTATACCAAAATGTATAAACATATATTTATAAAACAGTTAATATGTTTCTCACCCCAAAACAGTTAAAAATGCGGTAAAAAGTGGGGCTGTGAAAACTCACCTTGTCAAATGCTAGCAACGATGAATAAATGAGTACGGTGGCCGAATGAATATGTTTCAACAACCTAAATATGTATGGTCAAATAGTAAGTAGACAGCTCAACAAGCGCGTCTATACATGTAGTTCACTCTATTGATGTGTTTAAAATGCCGTCAGGCGTGAGTGGCTAATTTATGACTTTATAAAAGATATTATTGTGACTTAACTAATAATATTATGTTTAAGTTACATCCACTTATATTTTGTAAGCCAAAAATGTATATCAGTTTGCTCGACATTCAATATTGTAATATTTATAAAATACACATTTTATCTTCTTGTGGATTTTTGAGGTAAAAAAAAAGACATTATAAAATAGAATATCTTTATTTATTTATTTATTTTATTTTATTCAATTTCTAATATTTATTTATTATATAAGTATATATGTATGCGTGTGGATTTGGACGGTACATGTTTAAGCAGACCCCAAATCACAAAAATCAATTTATTTAATATCACTTTGCAAAATCAATTTATTCATTTATGCCTCAATATTTTGACTGCTGCTCCACGTGAAGCATATTTTCGGACATAGACTGTCTTTTTGCGTATGATGCTTAGTGTGGTGTTTCTTTTATACATGTGTATTGTTTGTCCAACACTTAAATCATATTATTAACTATCTTTAACCTTTTGTGTTAGATTTAAACTTTGTAAATGTTATGGACTTTGTATTTAGCACATTTTAAGTAATTTTTTCTTGTGAGTGAACTTTACTAGCATAAAACACATAGATCTAGAGATTTAAACAAGAGAAGAGGGGTATTCTCACAAAGCTTTTCGGGTTGATGGTTTGTAGCTTAGATGAGTTCTTTCTCCTTCTTCAAGCACCAAATGAAGTAATTCTTCTTAGAGAACTTCTTAAAATGAAGTGAATGTGAGTATACTAGAAGATCTAAGAAAGAAATGAAGTAGAAGTCAAGAGATCAAAACTTACACAAGATGTTGAAGAAAAATGATTCTGGACAGCAGATTCAACTGAATTTTCGACTGTGGTACAGGGAGTTTTTAGGTGTTTTGAGGGTGAAATGTTGTAGAGGAAGTTGTTATGGTGATTTGGCAACTTGAATCATCAAATTTGGACTTAAAATGAAGAAGTTGTGATGATTTGAAGTTTGAATTGTGGGTGATGAACTTGAAACCGGATTTCTTGTTATTTGGAGAGTTTCTTCATATGTTTGAGTGTAGTGAGAATGGTTTCAAATAGATAGCGTATTGTATGGGTAAGTGTACGTATGTGTAGACATAATTGGATGGTTTGACAATGTAGGATTGAGGAATTGCATGAAAAGAGGGTTGGGATACCATTTTGGTGTTTAGAATGTGCAGGCAAGTTGTGTGCATGCATGGAAAAGTTGTCCTTTTAACTTTCTTGGTCAAAGGAGGGAAAAGATGGGTTTATGGAGAGTTGGTCTAAAGAGGAAATGTAGACACAATTGAGCAAAGAGAAAAAATGAAGGAAATAGGTTTCTTTCACCAAGAAGTGAAAGTTTAGATGCAGGGCTAAAATGGCGTGAAGGTTGGCAAGCACAAGGGACAAATTTGACTTTCAAAGTCAGTTTATTGGAATGATAAAATCCTTGTGTATGGATATAAACTGTATTTTGTTTGATTTGTTAAATAACATATTAATTTAATCTTATATTTAACTTAGTTCCTAACGTTGATGATATTTGATTTTAATAATTATCCGGGTTTAGCTATCGCATATTAAATTTGGTAGCTTCTTAATTGGACGTGGTTAGCGGTTCACGCTATATTTTTCTTATAAAATTGATTCAGTTGGATAGACTTCATTGTAAAAATATAAAATTTATATTTTTAATTCGAATTGGTTATCATTTATGTTACAGCACCAACTCGCTAAATTGTGGATTCTACTAGAGAATCACTATATTCCAATAAGGTACTGGCGTGCATGACGTATGCTAGATAAATGTGTATGATCGACACATAATAAGGCTTTTGCTAGACTTGTTATAATAATTAAATTCTTTCGTTAATGGCTGATCATTTTTTTTCATTTTCGTGCTCGGCAACAACAAGTATAGAAAATGACACATTTTCGAGGGTTGTCACATTCTCCCCTTGTTAAAAAAATTTCGTCCCGAAATTTAAAACGACATACTAATAAGTTTGGGTGTCGGGAAAGAGGAGTGGATACGTGCGTTTCACTAATAATTCCTCATCGTCAACATGAGTTAGGGAGACTTTGTAATCTTTTCGTAGGTATTCGTGGTTTTCATTAGTTAATGATTTTAAGACTAATGATTATTTAAGATAACGTACCGGTTTCCATATCGTGAGCTTGATGGTCATCTTGAGTTTCGATAACTCGTGCTTCCTTGTTGAGCTTGTTGTTATTCTGATTCTCCCACTCAGGGCAATTTCTCATGTAGTGACCTGAGACTCCACATTTAAAACATCAATATGATAAGAGAGTCGTGTCATATAATGCAACTTGTTTAAGGTTAAGGTTAAGATTTTGACATCTTGTAGATTGTAATAATGCGACAAAGGTTAGGTTGAGATATTGACTTTTGTCTAATAATGCAACTTGTCAATACTCTCTTATCAATATCCAAATTAGTAATATGTTAATGAGCCCTACCACATATTTGGTATGACACTCTTAATTAAAAAAGATAGTCACCAAAACTTGTAATTGACTTCTGGTAAGTTACGCAATTGTGTAACAGGGGTGATTTGAGTTTGTATTATATGCTCTTTCATTCTGTTAGAAAAAGAAGGGTAAAAATATTTAGGCATCGTGTCTTAATATCTAATCAAATGATATCAGACATAGTTAAATTTACTCAGATATTGACATATTGTTAAACATACAGGAAAGTAGGGCATAAGGTAGTCCTGCACAAGAGAATTAAAGTCAGTGGCATCATCATAAACTCCATAAAAAACGATTTTTAATGGATGCACGAGATCATGGCCGATGTGAATGGTAAATATGATAATAATGTGTGTTTTAGGTTGTTGATGGTACCAATATACCTGAGATAAATCTGTATCAACAAATGTCTGGGTCAAGTGAGTGCAAATTAGAACCTGCATCATGCATTTATCAGCAAAAACAGGTAATTAATGATTTCCACAGTTCACTTCAAAAGTTGTAGATACTCCATAAAATGCTTCACTGCATATCTAAATCACATTCATTAAAGCAGGGCTATTAAAGCAGCAGCCCAAGGAAATAAAGAAGCATACCTTTCTCGGCCTTTTGGCTAAGATCAAGTGTAGTATCTGTTCTTATCAGTTTAATATCTGATATGTGGGCCACTCGATATTAATCTTATTTTTTATGGGGAAAGGCCAACAAGCTATTGGTGCCTTTGAGGGTCGCTTTGGTGTTGCACTATTGCCTTGGCCTGGCCCACCCCTCCAATACATAGTTAAATGCTTTTAAAAAAACTACTCGTACACTTTCTTTTGGAATTCTTTAGTCCAAATTCGCCTAGCAAAAACTAACCTTCAATAATGTTTCCTTGCCAAATTCGCCTAGCGAAAACAATGATCGCCCTTGAAAAAGCTATTGACATCAGGAACAAAAAATTAGCTGATTTGACTCCAACAAATTAGATCTGACTATCTTCATAAAAGACGCATACCAATTTAGAACTATCTTTCATAGAAGATGCATACCAATTTAGATCTGACTATCTTCATAAAAGATGCATACCAAATTAGATCAATAAAAATGTGGATTGTTCTGCATTCATAAGCTTGCTTCCCATCACATTAAACTAAAAAGGATTCAATATGCATAAGACAGGCAAATACCAATTTCATTTAAAGATATGTTAAAAGACGGTCTTTTTTAAGAGTGTACCGAGAATTTGTTTGATACACATCCTAAAGGGCTGTCCAATACTCGTGTTTTAGTATTGCGGTAGTAGAACTCTTGAACATCATCTTTTCACCAGAGAACTAAAAAACGGAATCCTGTCGCCTTTCTTCAAAAATACACATGGAAACACTAACAGCAAGAAAAGAACAATACATTCTCAATTTCAACACAAACTCCAGCTTTGCATAATACTTGGAATTGATTTGTTAAAGGCACATTTTAACACAAATTAATTTTTTTGACATTTATACCCTTGTGTATTTTTATCCCTTTTTTTAACCCTAACCACACCCTAATCAAATGTTTTGCCGTCTACCCAAAAAAATTCATACGTACACTGTTCTGCCATCATTTGACAATTGCATCCACCACCACCATATCTACTCTTGCTTGAGAAATGTTTGTGAATTTATTTCTCCAATCACATAATAGGGATTCTGTTATATTATTACTTTATGGAAAATCTTCTCTTTATGTTTGGGCATCTACCGATTTTTAAAACTTATGGAATTTATTACTCTTTTCTCCAATCACATAAAGTGGTAAAATGTCAAAAAAAAAAGAATCGCAGAACTTTAAACATTATGTGATTGGATAAATTATTCACAAACCTTTCTCAAACAATTGTTAACATGACGGTGGCTGCAATTTTCAAATGACGACAAGAAGGATACGTACGTAATTTTTTTTTTTTTTTGGGCAGACAGCAAAGTGATGAGGCCTGAGGGTGTTGTTAGGGTGGGTTAATAAAAGGGTAAAATATATGCAAGGGTATAAATGTCAAAAATTTATATTTGCCTTGGATGTGTTAAAGTTTGCCTTTAATAAATCAATTACCCTTTACTACCTACAATAAAACTCACAGAAGTTATTGGATCCTCCTCACTTAGAAACTTTAATAAGCCAAAAACATTAAACTATGTATTGGAGGGGTGGGCCAGGCCAAGGCAGTAGTGCAACACCAAGACGACCCTCAAAAACCCCAATAGCAAGCTATTGTGGTGGGCCTTTCCCCATAAAAAATAAGATTAATATCGAGTGGACCGATAGCCCACATATCAGATATTAAACTGATAAGAACAGATACTACACTTGATCTTAGCCAAAAGGCCGAGAAAGGTATGCTTCTTTACTCCTTGGCCTGCTGCTTTTATACCCACTCCCTTCAGCTTTGTGTTCTTCACTCAGCCAATGTGGGATTGTGAGTAACTTTTGGCTTTTGCCCTTTGTTTTCCTTTCATTTCTCAAAATTTCCAAGAATCCTTAATTCCATCTTGAATGTAAATAGATAACCTCTACATCCTGATCATGATTCTAAGTTTCTAACGTATATCACTCCAACATGTATCAAGGGATTCATACTTACCAATGAAGACTAAGACGACCAGATGAACTATATACCATTAGGTGCTAAAGAAAACTAAAAATGGCAAGGAAGGTAAAATACCTGTTTGATTTAAATAAACCACTTGTAGAAAGTTTGTCTATAGGAGCACGTGCAAGTTACAATTATGACATGAAACCTGTTATAATCAGACTAGCAGTTAGTCGAATGAATACACATATTTAGTTGAAATCTAATTCCAATGATTTCCTACACTCTCTCTGCTTGCTAATTTCATTAACTAATTACGTCATACCTTCCATTACAAGATGTGGGAATATATCCCTAAAAAGGTAAGCAGTAGCACATGAGCCCACTTAGACATTGCCAGTTGCCACCTGGCACTACCACATGTTATTAAAAAAAACAGTAAAATTTTTTATAGAAATATCAGCATATTGCTGAATAAGGACTTGTACTAAATGACATCTTATCAGATGGTAAGCAAAAACCCGATAACCCAATAACCTGTTCAACTACCGACTTTACTATACTATTGATCTGCAGTCATAACTTTGCTTCCCATAGCACAGAAAATTCTATAATTTTACATATATTGTAGTTAGTTAGTTGTATATTATCAAAATGCATTTCAGGAGAAAGTGTAAAAAGCACCAAACCTATCAGTTAAACCCACTTTTGCAGCATCTGCTGGTACAAAACTTCCAATGTGGGCAAGAAAAATTATTAGTGCTACCTGCATTCTTTTAAATGTGAATGTTAAATTTCAAGACACATAAAACAGAGGCTGTTCAACAGGAGACTAAACCTGCTTTATATAAATGCTTTTGCCTGAATAATTAGGTCCAGTAATGATATGAATATTCCCTGAAGAGAATTAGCATGGTGTTTCTTATAAGTCCCAAAAGCCAGGTAAACCAAGAAACAATAAATAACATATACCATTATCGACAATCTTTGTATCATTAGGAATAAACGTGTCAACTGTCATTTCCTGCAAAACATGTCTGCCCACAGACTACTTAAATGCTTAATAAATAAATGAATCCATTTGAAAGTCCATTCTGGCAAGTGCAGTGTGCTGAGTGGGTTTTTTAATTATAAAATAAAATAAAATTCAGACCTTCCATTTTTAATGTCAAGCACAGGTTCAGCAGTCAATGTGGGTCTTACATAATTGTTTTGACGAGCAACCAATGCCAATGACAAATAGCTATACAAACATGGGCAAAGATAGTCAACAACAGCAGGTTAAAAAACTCACTAAAGAATGTATCTGACCAATCAAGTTCGGCTGCAAAATTGACTCCCTTGAGTAGATGCAATGAGAACTCAAGAATATGTGACACTAAGTCCCTTGTGATGGCTCTCTCCATGTCTTAAGGATCATGTATTGATGAAGAAAAAAACATATATATAATCAAGGTACCATAATATCTCAATGTAGAACACATTGAGATATAAGAGCACATACCGAGGATTTTATGATAAATGTCTCCTAAAAGGCTGTCCAATTCTTGTGTTTTTGCATTGCGGTAGTAGAACCTAACATCACCGTCTTCATCAGAGAACTAGATAACAGAAGTCATTTTCCTAATTTAGGATTTAATATAAAGCATCCACTTGTTGAATAATAACAAGTAACCAGCTTACAGCAAATTCATAGTCTTGAAGGTTTATCTAGAACCCGTTCCTCAAGTTTTTCTTCAAATATGCACATCAAATAACCTATTTGATGATGGTAACAAAAAGCAAGAATATGAAGAAATCTCACAATATCAACAGTGATTTAAAAACAAGAGAAAGATTCTAATTCCCAGCTTGCTGCCTAGTCAAATTAACTCTAAATCATCTCATCTCATTATTAGACTTCCGAATTTATATAAGCCAAAAACATTAAACTATGTTTTGGAGGGGTGGGCCAGACCAAGGCAGTAGTGCAACACCAAAACAACCCTTAAAGACCCCAATAGCAAACTATTGTGGTGGCCTTTCCCATGAAAAATAAAATTAATATCGAGTGGGCCGATGGCCCACATATCAAATATTAAACTGATAAGAACAGATACTACACTTGATCTTAGCCAAAAGGCCGAGAAAGGTATGCTTTATTACTCCTTGGCCTGCTGCTTTTATAGCCCTTCCCTTCACCCTTCTTTTCTTTACTCAAGACGATGTGGGATTGTGAGGGACTATTATTAATTGTTACTAAAAGTAGCCTTTTAAATCATTGACACACCAAATGTAACTACTGAATTCATCCATAACCTCAATTATGATTTCAAATATAAAGAGCGCAGTATTGATCACTCACTTTTTTTCATCAGTGGCACTTTATTAATAAACCTTGCCAACAATATGTAGACTAAAATAGTTAAAATGCTCTTGAAGATTTTCAGAATTTCCTAGTTCAGATTTATATCTTGTTGGGTGCAGCAAGGCTCTACAAGATTAAAAGCATATATGGTTATGTATGACTAAAAGAAAAGGACAATCTCCACACCTTATTCATCATGCCAAAATCAGAGAACCTGCAAATAAACGAAGATTAATATTTACTTTTGGTATATAAATAAGTAAATAACTATATAAGCAGAATTAAGATTAATGATTACCCCTCTTTTGCTCTACCAATACCCATGTGGTTTGGATGTTTGTCTGTTTGGAATATCTGCAGTGCCTCGTGAGCTGCAGAGTCAGCTTTATGGAATTTGTTGTTCCTGCATTTTAAATGAGAAAATTATAACAAGAAACCAGTAGCTTGTCATACAAAAACAGGAAAATTTATGATGAGACAGATACAATGAGATTTGCATGACAGAATCGAATGAAACAAGAACAATTTGTTCACAAAGAAGGCATTATTGTTTTCATAAAGTAAAATATTATTTTTTTCATATGCTCTATCGAGCAGAAACCTTTTTAATGCAATAAGTACAAACCACATGATTTGATCTGAGATATCACATACAAGAGGGCATCGTATGTGCTGATATTCAGTTATGATTAAAAATGTAAATGATCAACTATATACTTATGTGGTATTTAGTTGTGTGAAAAAAAATCCCTTTCAATAGAATAATAATATAATTTTTTAATGAAATACAATAATGCTAATACTGATGATCATTGTTCATTTATGAAGCTTACTGCTTACCTATGACCATGCATGAGGGTTGCCAATTGCCATGTAAACCTGCATAGAAAAGCCAATTTAATGCCAAATAAGGTTGAGGAAAATATTGTATGGAATCTTAGAACAAGAACAAAAATAACAGTATAACACTTGCATATTCCTTTCAGGAAAATAACATGAGTTTGGTTTTTGGAGGGAAATCTCTAATTACACGACATCAGTTTGGTCCTTGAACTATTAATTAACTAATTAATTACATTAATCATGTTAACTAATCCTGAAGTTGGTTGAAATGGTAGGGTAATGATGTACACGTGGCAAGGCATTACTGGACTAGTATTTAAAGACCATTTAAGAGAGTAACCAAACATGCGTTTGCGGATTGTAATGATAACTTCGCTCTCTGTTATGTTACTCTTATGTTTCTCTCTTCTTCTTCTTTCACTCAATTGCTCACTCTTTGCTGAACTATCAATGGCTTCCAAAATCGTCCAATTATATATATCATATGAAATTATAAGGGGGCAATCAATACATCAAACATTAGCAGCAATAACGCCGAATTAATCCACGTAATTATTAAATTGGACCGGAAGCAATTAAGAAATCATGAAAATAATGGGAGGAAATGAACATGTAAAAATTAGATTACAGAATATGAAATTAAATGTAAGTAGCCTGATCGGATGAACATTATAGTGAAGTACTGATTAAGAGTGAGAATGAACGTATGGCGCCAAATTGAACGCACCTGAGGCACTGCATCTGTTTCGTCTACCTTCTCAATAGCACAAAGTGACTGTGTGTGTGTGTGTGTTACTGATAGTTGAAAGGATTCTATGGGGAACCGCGAAGAGTGCGGGTGTGAGTGAGTGCGTGCGTGCGTGTGTATATGTGTGTGTGTGGGGACTGGTATGGCGCGAAAGCTGGTGGGTGAATTTCTTTTGTTTTCGGTGTTTCTAACATATGTATACTCATTTTTATTATTTAATTTTGAATACATTTATCAAATTGATGATAAAAGTAGTTATTTTCAATTTGTTGAGTTTCTTTTTTATTTTTCTTTAACAACCATTATTCAGACTAGCAAGTATCCGCGCAACACGGTGGCGGTTATCCTATAACTATATTTTGCGGCGAACAGATGTCGGTAACGATATGTCGTCTTTAATACTTTACTTTGAAAGCGAACATATCATCTTTACATTTAAAACGCCAAGAGTAAAATTAAAAGAATTCGCAACTTGTTGATCATATTAACAATTTTCAATTTTAGGTGACCTAACTTTTCAATTTTGTCCTGTAACGGACTCATACATTATACATTTTTTTTCTTCCACAAAAGTTCAATATAGCTTCGGCATTAAGAACAAGTTTCATACAATGTACAATAGGATATGACAATACAAGAACACACCAAAAGACTATCTTTTCCAAGGCTGCAATTTCACATTCAAATTCCTTTCAACCATCTGCACGTGCTTGGTTGGAAGTCTTGACCTGCAAGCTCATAAGTTGCATTCTAACATTCTCTTTAATGATACCCAAAAGAGTCTCAACTGTCATAAACTTTTGGCTAAATAATCTCACATTCCTTTGCTTCCATATATGATAGACTGCTACAGCAACAACCATTCTCCTTAATACACCAAGACCTGGCCATCATCCATAATTTTGAACGATATTGACGTGTACCTGTGCTGTAAATAATACAAAAAGTAAGAAGATTAATGTTATCTTTTCAAATATTAGCAAAAAAATGTGCAACATATGAATTAGAAATGAAAATTTCAATCCATTTACCTATAGTTGAGTTAGGAAGTATTTTATTCTTAAACTGGTCAAATGGGTCATATGAAAAAAGAGCTAAATAAAAACCCATCAATATTGATTTCAAAAGTTAAAGGTGTGACCTCAAAAATCAGAATATTGCATTTCCTTGAAATTAGCAACATTAGTTATTGTAATTCACAAACCTTTAACGTTAAAAAACGGGTTGTTGATTACTCATCCAAATTTTAAAGAACACCATGAGGATCCAATAATGAAGCTGTCATATTCATTAAAGCTTGAACTGTCAAAAATGTTATAAATCACAACACCCATACGAAAAAAACTCAATCTTTAAACCATATATTTCATTTAAAAAAACAATAAAACATACCTTCAATGTTAACCCATCAATTAATCACTCATTGCATGCCATGTCATATACTTGGCAGTTTAAGGGCACATATACAATCTCTCCAGCCTTAAAAGTCCATCCATGTCTACATACAACACACAAAACGAATATACATTACACATTAACATGTAACCGAATATTAGTAAATTGTTAAAAAAAATATAATTCAGAAAAAGAAAAAAAGAGATAAAAATATCTACTATATATTGATCAATGAAGTGAATCTGAATGAAGCAATGTGATCAATGAGCTTTGCAAGTGCAATTTCATCCTCAGAAAAGATAAGAAAAACATGTTTTTACATGGGAGATTGGTATAATAAATATATAAAGATATGGAAATGTGATATCATAATAATAAAATTTCACATTCCCATCTCAACAGGAGTAAATGTTCCTCAAATTTCTAATTTTTGAGTGTATAATTAACCAATCGAAAATCCTTGTTAGGCCACAGTTTAAACAGAAAGAATTTACATATAATTTCAGTAGGTTTGTTAATATATGCATGAAAGTAAGATGTAAAAGATTAATACTTATACATATAGAACAAGCTTTGTTACAAACCTTGAAGAGAAGAGAGAGAGCTTCAGACACTAAATTTCGGCGGCTGTCGCCAGATCAATCTTCAAATGGTGGCCCAAAGCTTCATAAGGTAAATGAACGGAAGCTCATCTGACTTCGTTGGTAGGGCTCGGTCAACCTGAATTTGATAAATACTGCAGCGAATCCAAAAAGGATACAATTGACTCCATTCTTAGAAACCCTAAATCAAAGGAGAATAATAATTTGACCGATACGTAATGAGAGCGTGGACTTGATTTAATAGGTATGCAATAATTTGGAGATGTGATTGGAAAATATTAACCTTTTAGCTCATTTTTCGGGTGCCTCTCGATCAGTCTTCAACGGTGGCCAAAGTTTCGACGGTAAATCTTCGGATTGAGGATAGGTTGCCTGCAAATTCATTTTTTCAACAATAATATTTCATCAAAATGAACTCATTTCGTGTTCACCAAAATGATTTTTTCAACAATAATTCTTACTTGAATTGATTAAAGCCAAAACCGAGGGCAAGCTTCTTTCAAATTGCTAGGGTGGGTTGGGCGGAGGGCTCAGAGAAGGTAAGAGCAGAATACGTAATAAGTTTAGTCTGGTGGGTATGGGCACCACATGTGGTGGTGCCCTTTTCCGTCATATTAGCGCCACCTCAGCAACCACACTACCACCACACCACATCATCTCTAGGAAATACCCACCACACCACACCATTTTATTCCATTAAATTTTAAATAAAATAAAAAGGAAAATACCCCTCAACCAATCAGAAGCCACCATTGTCCAAAAAAGCAACCCCACGCCCGTGCTCCCCCGTCGTCCGTGCCCCTCTCCACCCACGCCGACCCCCCACGCCGTTGTGGGGGGCGGTGTTCCCCTTCGAGGCCACGCCGTGGCTGCCGAGTCACACCCCCACGCCCTTTGTGCCGTTGGACCATACCGTCTAGCCTTATGAAGTTTGATTTCCAAAGTCGGTTCCCAAAGCAAACAGACCGTTCAGTGTCCAAGACTAAACTCGATTGTGTATAGTTTTTGAATTATGTTAAATCTTGTTCCAAAATTTAACAAAAGCCCCTTATCTCAGTTGGTTAATTGAGATTGATTGTTACCAGAGGTCTCGTGTTCGATTCTCGCAAGAGGCGTTTTTTTAACCCAAAGTAAATCTAAAAATAGCAAGTGTGTTGACTGAATTTTCAGCCTTGCTAATTGTGGAAGGGGTAAATACTTTATAATATAGTAGAGATTCGCTTTATAAGCCGGTTAATCTAAGGAACTATACGTTTGATGAGTAGCATGAAATCGGCTCGGATGAACTCTCTGTGGCCTTAAGGGGTTCTTTCAGAAGATTTATTCTAAAATCTATGTTTTGTTTTTAACATAAAATAAATCAAATATAAAAACTAGTATATTTATTTGAAAGTTATGTCATCAAAAATATCTTGTAACTCATATTTTGTTTTATTAATACAAAATAATTCTTTAAGTATCGTAAGAGTATATCAATATTTTTTTGTATTATATGAAAATCTTTTGCATTATTACACGAGGAAAAACCTAATAGTTTTAGACATAACTGATGAATACTAATTGTGTTTTAAAAAATTTAAAGAATATTATATGTAGTCCGCATGTTAATAAATAGATTATAACAAATGTTAAAGATATGTTAGATCTAACATAGTTTATATACATCTTTTTTAGTATTATCAAAACAGTAGACCTACCGACATAAAACTCAAGGTTGACAATTATCCTGATTTTACGAGTAAATATAGTACGGACTATTTGATTTAATAAACGATTTTTGTATTATCTTGAACTTATACAAATGTACATTCTACACCTTCTAACTTGCACTAGAATCAAAGTATGAAACTCATGAGTCATGACATACATATTATTTCTATTATACATTTATACTAAAATTAGAATACACGACCAGAATACGGTAGATTGGAAGAGAAACGAGCGCAACAAATTAAATTGGGTTAAGAAGAGTCCATGGACATTAATTTTAAATGTACCCAACAAATTATCAAGTGTTCAAATCACGTCTTCTCTACTATAATATATATCCAAATAATGTAAGATGACAACTTTTCATAACTTCGGCAATTTATAATGCTATAATAATAATAATACTCAATTTGTTTAAATGGAGGTATGAGAAAAATAAGATGTAAACAATTACATATCTATCTAGAAGTCAAGAGACGGGTTATAAAGAAACCTTCAATAACAGTTTATAGTAGTACATATAATAAGTTGAAAAGATGTTGCATTTTGCAATATCAAAACTTTAAAATTTAAAATTTATACTTTCTGAATCTTATCAAACGTACCAAACCATCCGGCTTTTTATTCTTAAACCACGAGGGGATTTTCAAAAATTGCTTAGTATACGGTTAAATTTAAACATCAGAAATATATGGCTTGAACTGCCCAATGTGTGTATTAATAAACGGTGAACCATTTATTATATCTCCATAAACATAAGGACATCTTTTGTCATCTTTAAATTTGGTCAGGAAAGGGTAAAAAAACACGGACAACCGCAAAAGAATGCGTTTTCATTGATCAGAAAAAGTCGTTACAGAAAAACAATTTTTCAGTTAAAGAAGTGGTGCTTCACACATCACACACACTTCACGTCTAAATAGTAAATACGTACTGACACTACTCCAAATTTTCACACACACATAAAATAATCACCGGTGTATGATGGAACCACCGTTACACCACCGTTGCCGCCTCATACACACCATCTTTCTCATCATTTTCTACGTCTCCACCACCCAGATAATGTCCGCACATGGCGGCAGCCACCACCATCACAGGCGGCGGTTATTGGAAGATGAAGAGTCTTACTCTAGCCTCGTTATCGACCCATCTCTTGATTTTGAAAATATACGAATCAAGAACGCGTATCTTGCGTTACAAGCATGGAAAACCGTCATTGTGTCGGACCCGCACAGTGTAACAAATAATTGGATCGGGCCGGATGTTTGTAACTACACGGGCGTGTTTTGTTACGAATCACTCGATAATCCAAAAGAACGAACAGTTGCGGGAATAGATTTGACTCACCAAGATCTAGCTGGCAAACTACCCGAACACCTAGGTTTGTTATACGATCTAGGTATCTTTCACATCAATTCAAATCGGTTTTGTGGGACCCTCCCAAGAAGTTTTGTGAATGTTAAGATTCTTTCCGAGCTCGATATAAGTAACAACCGATTCGCGGGAAACTTTCCTCAATTTGTTTTGCAACTTCCCAAGCTTAAATATCTCGATATTCGATTTAACGAATTCGAAGGTAAACTTCCCGAAGAGCTTTTTAGTAAGAATCTTGATGCTATATTTGTGAATAACAATAGGTTTTCAGATAGTTTACCTGAAAACATTGGGAATTCACCAGCTTCGGTGATCGTTCTCGCGAATAATAAGTTTTCAGGATGTGTTCCATCGAGTATAACAAATATGGTGGGATTAAACGAGTTGATTTTGAGAAATAATGGTTTTGATTCTTGTATCTTGGAAACAATCGGGAAGTTAAAGAATTTGACTGTTTTGGATTTGAGTTATAACAGATTAAAAGGCGGGATTGCCTTCGAGTATGGGAGAAATGGAGAGTTTGGTGATATTCAATGTGGCTCATAATCTGTTATCGAGGGTTTGTGTTTGCTTCCTGATTTGAAGAGTGTTGGATATGAGTATAACTTTTTTGTGAATCAGACTAACAAGTGTTTGGAATTGGGTGGTTATGATGATAAAAGAAATTGTTTTAAAGAGAGACCACAACAAAGAACAAGAAAACAATGTGGGAACTACTTATCTAAACCGTTTAATTGTAGCGCTATTGAGTGTGGCCAGCCTCCACCGCCAACATTGCCTCTTCCACCACAACCACCTCTAGCCCCTGCTCCACCACCACCGCTGCCAGTACCGTCACCAACACCATCATTACCGTCACAGTTTCCGCCTGAGACATCACCAACACCGCCGGTTTCCGCCCCTCCCGGACCACCACCAACTCAAGTGCCTCCTCCTCCTGATTCCTCAGAAATACCACCACCATTGCCTTCTATTTGTCCACCTTGTAACCAAGTACCTACACCATGTCCACCACCACTGACGCCAAGTGATCAACCAGAACCACCACCATCATCACCGCCAAGTGACCAACCATTGCCACCACCACTAACGCCAACTGACCAACCAGAACCACCACAATCTCCACCATCAAGTGGAGAAAACCAAGTGTAGGGCCCGCCTTAACAACTTCCCACCATCACCAGAATATATTTAACTTTTGCACATTTCAGCTACTTAATTTTGTACCTCCACCACTAAAACTCTTCAAAAAATCTCTTAAAAACACAACATATATAAGTCTGCAACAAAATTTAATGTGAACAAGGTTCCAGACTACAGAAAACAGTAATCGGAGAATGATGTGGAGAATTTACTGTGAAAGGTCGATCAGTACTAATTTTGAAGAAATTCAAGGTAGAAAAGTGAATAGGAGGAATACCGATGTTAATAAGAGGATTCACATATAGATTTGAGATAGAATTATAAAATGGTAACGTAACTATCCAAGAGTCTGTTTCATGAATCAGTTGTTCTTTTGTGTTGATTTTAGGGTATTATATTGTGGCCTAACCGCACTTTCATTAACTTTTAAATGTTATTTGGGGATCACCATTGCAGTCGGATATTTTAGGCATTACATAAAGGTACGAAATTGTTTTCAGTCTCCACAACTCAACAGTTATAGTTCAGTAGTTTTAAGAGTAAATGACAAAAATAGTCTAGGTGTTTTGCCCAAATTGCACGTTTGTATAAATTGAAACTTTTAGTCAGTTTTAGTTTATCCCTGGTGTTAGAAGGTATCCAATTATCCATTAATTAAGGGTATTTTTTTGTCATTACCAATTTCTTTCTGGATATATGTTGAACATGTGGTTGTTGTTGCCTAACAACCAGACCCGTTTTACCCAACCTGAATGCCCAGGAACCTAACTTGAATCCCAGATTCGAGAGTAGTTAAATTTTGGGGTAAAACCTTGAGTTACAACTAAACAAAAGATATACCTTTTCATCATTTTTGAAGATTTCGTCGTTTACGCCCAAAGAGCATTAATCTTACGCATATAAAAGAGTAAATTACGGTTTTTGTCCCTGTGGTTTGCCCGTTTCAGCGTTTTTGTCCCTGTGGTTTTTTTTCTGTTTTTTTATCCCTGAGGTATGCAAATTTCCGTTTTTTTGTCCTTCCGTCCACCTTCCGTTTGATTTTAGCCGTTAACTTACATCATGTGCCAAGCACATGAGGGTATCTCTGTCTTTTTAATAAAAACAATTGTACCATGTGCTTTAAAGTTTGTACATTCATTTTTACTTTTAATTTAAAAAAAAAAAATCACAGTGTTCATATCATCTTCAAACATTCAAACTAAAAAAAAAAATCAAAATCGGAGATCTTATGGGAGGTTGGTCGGAATTCCACCGGCGTATTGGAGTAATTTTTTGGGAGGTTGGTCGGAATTCAGTGGGGAAGAGGATGACCGTGGCCCATCATCCCCCAGATAAGCCACCTGATCGGAATCGGAGATCTGCGAGACTGGCAGGTTCGTCGTCGGAGCTGCAGGGCGGTGATTCACCGGATTCCGGCCGAACTGGTGGTCGTGGTAGGGCGGAAAAGACTCGGGATGATGAGATCTACAAAACCCCCAAGTCGATTCCGAGTTCCAGTCAAGTTTCTAAGGGTGATTCTGAACGGGATAGGGTTCCGGCGCCGCAGGTTGTTGTTTCACCGGATTCCGGTGACGGTGTGGGTGATACGAGTATGGAGGGTGATCGTCTTGGTGAGGGGAGTATGTCTCCCAAACCAATTTCAGTTTCTACTCGAGTTTTGGAGATTGAAGCTTTAGCGTTCTCTGCTACGGCGGCGAGTTTGGTACGGGAGCCGGAAAAACGCGATTCCAGTGATTGGGTTCATGGTTCTGGTCGTATTGAAGCTAGTAACATGGATTCCAAACTGATTGATACTCCTGATGAGGTATATCTCACCCCCCCCCCCCCCCCCCCCCTTAAAAATTTGGAAACCTGTTACAGATTATTAGATGATGGGGGTAGGGTTCTTGATGAAGATGGTGAAGAAAGTAAAAGTACAATTTTTAATGCACAAGATACAAATAATTTGGGGAAAGGACTAAAATACCCTCACATGTTTGGCATGTGAGGCAACTTAACGGCTTAATTCTAACAGAGTTGGACGGAAGGACAAAAAAACAGAATTTTGCATACCTCAGGGACAAAAAAACAGAAAAAAAAAGTACAGGGATAAAAACACAGAATCAGGAAAACCACAGGGACAAAAACTGTAATTTACTCCATATAAAATCATCTTTAAACCCTAGTCAGAGAAAACAAACAGAATTTGTTGCATTTGAACAATACGAACTTGGATTTGACTGATTTCATCCCTGGATTCGAACAATTTGTAGCAGAATTTGACTTAATTTCGTGGTTCCTTACTGTTTTCAATCGCCGTTCATTCTTCGCGTCCGTCGGAAATGGGGGTTCGTTTCCATCGGCGACGGTGAGAGATGCAGACAGGGCGAGAGGGGATGTCGATGAAGATCGAGAGCAGAAAGAGATGGTCCCATTTTGGTAGCCTGAAAATTTGGAGCGTTTTTCCGTATACAGTATATGATTTTGTTTTTGATAAAGATGAGAGTAAATTACCTTGTGGTATACCATTAAGAGCATTTCAATGATAGCTTTTTACAAAGAGAAATGATAGGTGTGTCTATAATTTGTATTTACCTATATAGTTACTCACTTTTAAATTTAACATGTGTCATTTATTAGTTCTCTTTCTTCATATTATTCCTTGATTTTGACACTTATCATGATCAAATTGATAGACACATAAGAGCATCTCCAATGGAAGCTTTTTGTAAAGCTTATTACTATTTAAATAAGCTTTTAGATGACTTTTTGCTATTGGAGTAAAGAGCTTTTTTAAAAGCTTATTCAAATGACTTATTCTTCCATAACCTCTTAACTTACTTTCAATGTTTGATTTATTTAGTCCATGTATTTACTAATTTTACATTTCAACCCTTATATAAATTTATATGTGAATCCTTTACTATATTTATAACAATAAATGATAACTTTGTCATATTTTAATATTTTTATTAAAGAAAAAGCATGATGATTATTTTTGTCTTTTTGTGATATGTTAAGTTTTATAAAATGATATAAAAATTGTCAAATTATATTTGAGGGGTATTTATAAAACATTTGAGATATATAAAGATAAACTAGTAAATTTAATAGGAAAAAGCTTTTTGAAAGGTTAATCATTGGAGGTGCTTTTTATAAATAGGTTTTTAGTTGATGTGTCAAAAATAATAAGTCATTGTGAGGTTAACCGTTGGGGATGCTCTTTTACAAAGCTTATTACCTTTTGTGTAGGTCATCTAAAGGTAAATGATCTTCTAGCAAAAAATGTTTGCTTCAAAAGCTTATTATTCTCTAAGTCTTTCTCAAGACACAAAAAACTCAAACTTTTATGTAGGTTAATATGCATTGGACCAAAAGCTTTTTAGAAAGCTTATTTGTAAATTTTGAGTAGAAAGTCTAGGTGACAATTACAATAAGTCATTGCAATGACTTAACCATTGGGGATGCTCTAATTATAATCATAATCCTTGAACTCCGTTTATTACACCGAATGTCCTTGGTGTATACATTTTGTTACACCCAAGATCCCTGCTGCCCTTAATTTTTTTAAATGACCAAAATACCCTTTTAGTATTTTGTAATAAAGTGAAGATGAAAGACTGTTGATGTATTAAGTGATAAATCAAAGGGATCATCTGTGAAATTTTACTCTATTAATTGATTTTTTTTTCTTAATTTTTTTAACTTTAATCTATATTTTTCCACTATATTCAGACTCACCACTCACCTCTCTATAACCATTATTAACGCCCAAGCTACTAGAAATTTGGAAGTTAAACTTCATCCCCTCCAGATTTTACCTAGCTACTTGTAATATAATTTATTTCCATGGCACAAAAAATATACTAAAATTCAAAACATAAATATAATAATTTCCAAACAGATCAGATACATAAACCATCTTGAAGCAACAGATACAAAGACACTACATATCGATTTGGTTTGTGTCCATCACTCTATGAATGTATCTAACTTAATTAAGCTTTATATTTCTTTCAATTGTCCTTGCATTTGTCATGGCATATTGCCAAGCAGCTCTTCAATTCACTCGAACCTGAAATGTCAATGTCAAACAATAAAAATTTAATACCTTGAAATATCCACAAATTGCAATAAACTGGTTTTCTAATTAAGTGATATTAAATTTAACTTAAAAATATGGTGATAACACTGTCAAAATCAATGGTGAAAAATAAATAAATAATAATAAGTGAAAATTATATATAATCTAGAGTTAATTACACGGATGGTCCTTTAACTTTATACCAAATTTCACCAATGATCCTTTAGTTTCAAAAATTACACTGATAGTCCTTATTTTTGAAACTTATTGCACCGATAGTCCTTTAGGCTAAATAGTGTTAAAATTTTCTGTTAAGTGCCCCCATGTGAGGTGCACATGAGGGCATTTTAGTCCTTTTCCCATTTATTTTTTGTAAAAAACTAAAAATCAAACCTATTTACAACTTTTAATGAAAGAAGTACCACACCCACTTGCATACACCTAATCTTCTTCACACCCAATTATCTTAATCGCATCTCTTAACTACAAGCATGAACTACAAAAATCAAACTCATTTGGAAACCAAAAACACAAATTGAAGATCTGTAAGTGTGTTTGTGTTTAAAACCTAACCAAAACCCTAAACCTTCTTCTCGATTTCCGAAAATTTTACATTCAAAATGTAAAAATTAGCATCTGAAAGTTTGACATTCAATATCTAACTGTACCTAGCTTCTTGTTTAATGGAAGTATTATGAACACACATTCCTTTGCTCTATTGATTTTTATTCGTTTTAATCTATGGGATAAATCATATATGGATAACTTCTATTCAATTTCAGATATAAAAATTGAGATATAGACAGAGATCTTATGTGTGTTTCTTCTATGCTTTACTTAAAAGATTAAAATGACGGTGTATATAGAAATATTGTTTGTGTGTTCTGTCATCTCTTTAATTCATGAACACAATTTTTTTGAAAATTTTGTTTTTTGGACGTTTTATTTTTGTTTTTGATTGCGATTTAGAATTTAGGCTTCATTCATGAACTCAATTTTTTTGTAGTTCATGTTAGAGTTGCAATTAAGATAATTTGGTGTATACAAGTAGATGTGAAGAAGATGAAGTGGGTGTGGGTGTGGGTGTGGGTGTGGGTGTGGGTGTGGGTGTGGGTGTGGGTGTGGATGTGGATGTGTGCAAGTGGGTGTGGTACTTTTTGCATTAAAAGTTTTAAATAAGCTTGTTTTTTAATTTTTTTGCAAAAAGTGAAATGGGAATAGACTACAATGCCCTCATGTACATCTCACATGAGAGACTTAACAGAAAATTTTAACACTGTTTAGCCTAAAGGACTATCGGTGCAATAAGTTTCAAAAATAAGGACTATCAGTGTAATTTTTGAAACTAAAGGACCATTGGTGAAATTTGGTATAGAGTTAAAGGACCATTCGTGTAATTAACTCTATAATCTATTGAATGGATTATTTATGTCTTTGAATTTATTTATCAAGATTTTTCTAACATGTGAATGTGCTTTTAGTTAGACCGGTGCCATCGGGGGATCGGTTGGCCGCCGGTTGGCCACCGCCGGAACCGGCGCCGTTGGCACGGTCCGACGGATAGTGGCGAGAGAAGCGGCTGAAGCGTTTGATTTTTTTATTTTTTTTTCTTTTTTTTTCTTCTTTTTCTTAAATGGTAATATTTAAAATTAAATAGTAATATTTTAAAAAAATTCAAAAAAATTTAAAAAAATTCAAAAAAATTTAAAAAAATTAAAACCTTTTACATCTATAAATATCTTCTCATTTCGTCTATTTTTACACCACATTCACCTTCTATTTTTTTAATTAATGTCTTTTTTTTTAATTAATACTCCCTCCGTCCCACAAAAAACTTCCCATTTTACCCTAAATTTTTGTCCCACAAAAAACTTCTCATTTCAATAAAATATTATTATTACTAAGGACCCCACCACTAACTATCCACTAACTATCTTTCTCTCTCCAAATCAATCTTATATTTTAATCAAAATTATTGTCAATGACCCCACCACTAACTATCACCTTAAAACTTGTGCCCATCTCAAATGGGAAGTTTTTTGTGGGACGGAGGGAGTATCTTTTTTTTATGTAATGTATTTTTAAATTAATGAAATTTATTTTATTAGTTATATGTTTTAATTAGTTGTATATTTTTGTTTTAATTAAAAAGAAAGTAAATTAATTAAAGTTGGTGAAGTGACGGAGTGCTGTTGGCACGGGTACGTCAGTTTAGTGTTAGTTAGTTTGTCTGCTGACGTGTCGCTGAGTTGGCAGAAACTGACGGCGTCAGTTTCCGTCACCATTGGCACCGGTCTTAGCTCAATAGTTCCCTGTATATTTGAAAAATGTTAGGTGTTGTTTGATAAATTTCTTAATTATTCAGTTAAGAGGGTAGCCTCCTAATTAGACATATTCACAGCGGTTGGTAAGACCTCATCAGCATCTGAATCAATAATTTAACATGTTCTGCCTCTTAATCGGACAGATGTAAAGAAAATTCTGAATCATTCAGATATTAATCATTCAGATGCTACCAAACATCACCTTATACAAATTAATAAAGTTTTAACTTTTACATATTTATGAGCATTTTGAATTATATAAAGTAATATTTTAGATTATTAAAAACATCTTAATATATGCTCTTAAAGCACGTATTAGGGTAATCATATTGTGGGTTCAAGTTCTGATTAGAGAATATGTATGTTTGCCATTTAAAAAAAAGTAATCATATTTATTGTAGTGCATAACATCACTCATATGAAGATGGCAAATCGCACAAGCAAAAGTATATGAAGTTTTGAATTTTTTGAAAATTTATAATTCAATATGCTCACAGTTGATTTTTAAAAATAAATTATGAGACTAAATGATTGAGAATCCCTTTTTTAATAAAAGATTCACAAAACTGGAAATTAATTTTTTTAATAAGAATTCTAATCTACTTATAAATATCACATATGTCCATTATGAGACTTGAACCTCCAATTATGATGTTGCGTAAACACTTCCTATTGGTAATTTGAAATTAAATGATTTTAGTTGTAACAAACTTTAATAACTTTAAATGACTTTAAAGTTGAAGATTTGAAAATTTTCAATACTTTTTATTGCATATATGATCATAAGTTTTAACTTTGAGAGCTTTTATGAAAATCATTTAATTTTTCGAAATTATTATCTAAAGCATTCAACTTCCTAAATGCCATAATGATATTCGAATCGAGGTCTTATGACAAAATTTAATGTGGAGGTAAAGTAAGATAAATATTTATTTTCCCCATTTTCAAATAATAAAGTGGGCAGAAAATAAGACACCCGGACCAAACTAATTTTAATACTTAGTTAACATTGCTTATTAAACATTCTATAAAGGATGCACAATTGGTGTTGATGACGAACAAGAAGTATGTACAACGAATAGATTATGTAACAAAGATGCATAAAACAAAAAATATTGAATTTATTTATTTCTTTCTTTTAAGAGGGAAATCTCATTTATAATGGGTTTTCCCGATTGATCAAATTTTTCTCGTGATTTATGCGACCTAACCATTGTCGTGATTGTTTCTAAACATTCAAATACCAACTGATAGCAATTTACATAGGAATCGGTGACAACTAGCCTTACCACTAGTTTTATTATACATAAGTTGAGACTATAAATAGAATGAAAAGAATTTAATTATACCAATAGTTAATATTTATTTATTTAATTTATATAGACAATTATGAGAACGTACCATGGTAGTGTATCATGCAAGATTGCAAAGAACAATTGATTGTGCAAATGTCTCTTTCATCAAGGTAAGATTCACGGATGTCGGGTGCGGGAGCGGTGAAAAAGTCAGTATTAGCATCCGAATCTGCTTCTAAATCTAAATCCGCAAGCGGATCAGATGGTGATGGTGCCGATGCCGGTGCCGGAGATCCAACTGACGATGGCGGCGATGGTGGTGGATTACTCGTGCTAGGCGGAGTGCCGAGACGGGGTGGATAAAAACATGTGGCCAAGCAATTCACATAACATGGAAATCTTCCAAAATTTCTATTATTAGTCAAGAAACATTGGTTGAGACACCCTCCCCAACAAGTGTATAGCCCTGCTGCCTGCCCTTGTTGTACCAACAACACCACCACCAGAACACTGATCAATGTGCTACTCTTGAAGCTCAATGTACAACCGCCCTTCATCATCTTCATGGTCAACTCATCCAAATGTGATTGACAATGGGTGGCTTTTAAAGGACAAGGATGCAAGAGATTCAATTTAATGCTCATTAATATTGTTTATTTTGTCATGTACATAATTATAACAATTGACAATATTTTGTTTTTATTATTTGTCAATGGTTTTATTTCATCATATAATAATAAGTCATGGTTTAAAAGTCATGGTTTAGAGGGTGTGTAAGATTGCGTTTTAAATCTTTAGTGGTTTATTGCATTTTAATTGAAACTAGTAGGATTTTACCCCGCGTGTTGTCGCGGGGTAATTTCACTCATTTATGATTCATTTTGTATATTTTAATTTGGGTTTTTAATGTCAGCTATGCATCTCTCCTTAATCCATATCACATATTGTTGAAATCTTTTTTCTTTTAGTGTTTGATCTAAACCCAATGGATATGTGATTGGAAACTGTTATGTGGGTATTTGAATTTGTAGAAATTAAGGATCAGAGTGTTTGAATAAAAAGAATATTAAAAAGTAATGTATAAAGTTAAAATAGACATCCCACATGAAGTCAACAAAGACGGCAGCCACATATTAAAGAAAATTAAAATTTCACCTGGCTGGCTACTAGTCTACTACTATTCATCATCGATGCAAAATGTAATATAGTGAATATCTCGTTAGGATACATTTGGTTGGGAGAAAAAAAATTAAAGAAATGAAATAGAATTTTTTTCTAGGTTATGTTTGGTATAGAGAAATGAGAAGGGAGAAAAGGTTCTCTGTACCAAACATACCCTTACAGAGAAATAAGAAGGGAGAAAAGAAATTAGCAATCAATTCCCTTGTTTGGTTACACTGAGAAAAGAAAAAAAAAAAGGAGAAATAGCATTTCCAATTCTCTAGATTTGATTCTCCATCTTAGAGAAAAGGTAGGAATTAAAAATCGAGAATTGATAAAAAAAAACACGGAGATTTACAAAGCCCTTTCGAAGTCGTCTCCTAAAACAGAATTGGGCAATACAACTTCCGCCGCACAATCGAACGTCTACACACAGACAATTTAAGTTATTATATTGATTTAACCTTAGTAGGTGATTTGGTGGATGTTGATATAATCAAGCAGAAGAGTCAAACCCAAAGGTTAACATCTTCGAATTCTTCATAGTTTGTTAATTAAGTTCCCTAGCTCTTCTTCCTGAATTTGTGTCTGTTTTTTTTTTTTTCTAATTACAAATAATTTGTTAATTACATGATTCACCTACATAGCATCGCACTAGATATGCTGCTTCAAACTTATAATTGTCATCGTAAATGTGTATATCGTAAATGTATATAAAATCGCGGTGTCTTACGAGAATTTAAAAGATTGGAAATTTTTATTGAATTCGAAATTAATTTTATGTTTATATGTCATCTACTGATCTACGTATGATGTGTATTTGAAAAAGTATAATTTTATAAAACTTGTACCAACATCACATCAGAAAAAATCAAAGATAAAACGGAAAGAGGTTAGGAAGGCAGAAACCTCTTCTCACGTTTGCTCAAGTTTACTTTTTTCGTAGTATTGATTTATGGCACCACAGACACCAGAATGATTGATATATGGGATGGTAAAGTTTTATCTTCAGTCCATGAATCTTCTTTTTATGCTGAAATTAGATTGCTAAATGTGTTTAAAATTTTTGCAGGTGAGCAAGCTGTGAAGAAAAGAAAGGTATAAAAATTTACTTCAATTATTGGTTATTTGGGCAGTTTTCTGTTAGCTATTTAACCGCATATAACACGAACTGGTTATTGCAATTTGCAGGTGTCTAATAAGACTTGTTATTCCTGCTATGGAAGTAGAGCTACCTAGATGCTCATACATACTGAGGTTTACTTTCGGCATTTAGGCACACCAACTGCACAATTTTAATGAATTGCACAACATAAAGATGAATTTTCATGCACAGTACCTTCAAGCACAAGTCAAGCAATTCGAGATCCCCCCACTAAGTGATACTTTTTAGTGTGACCATGGTTTGATTAAAAATTATGTTTTTGGATGCTATTATTGATTTTATTAATGAATCTTTATATTAATTTATCCATATTTTTGTATGTTTTGTGTTTGAATAATGATTGTTGTGAAAAAAAAATGCAATTCTCTATTGGATTTTTTGTTGTACCAAACAAGAGAAATGATTCTCTGTTACATTTCTCTGTTGAAGTCTCTGTGCTACCAAACAGAAGAGTCAATTCCCATTCTCTGACTAATTCTCTTTCTCTACAATTCCATTCTCTGGAATCATTTCTCTGCAATTTCATTCTTTGTACTAGGGATGCACACAAACCGGTTTTTGACCAAACCGGTTTCGGGTTTGACCAAAACCGGTTTTGTTCAACGCCGGTCATAACCGGTTTCTCCAATAACCGGTTTCGACCCTCGAAAACTCTAAACGTTTAATGGGTATTGTAACCGGTTCGGTTCGGTTATAAACCGGTTAACCGGCCAAAACCGGTGTGTTGACCAAATTTGTGGTCGGTTTTGGTCAAAACCGGTTTCGGGTAACCGGTTCGAACCATAAGAACCCAAACCGGTTAGGAACCGATCGGTTAGACAAAAACCGAACCGGTTATGGTCAAAACCGGGTTTGACCGGTTCGGTTTCGGTTTTGATTTCGGTTTCGGGTATTTTGTGCACGGCTACTCTGTACCAAATGCACCCTTACTCTTTACTCATATTAGCTAATCATCTTTTCATGCGGTATCATCAAATTTGTAGACTATAAGTAATTTTACAAAGTATCCATAATTCCATATATAGCAATACTATAAATATAAGCAAGCACACATTGCTTTGTTACTTTGTAGGTGTTTATTTCATTACATTAGTAATAAGCATTAACTGTACATCCATCCAAATATATATTATAAGAGGGCGTGTTTTGTATGGAGAAATTCAGATATATGAAATGAAATAAAGAAATGAAATGAGTTAGAAATAAAATGCATTTTGTTATTTGGCAGAGAAATTAACCTTGGAAATCGACAATTAATTTCTTCAAAAACTACCAATCAACATTAAATAAGTGAAGGAATCTTAGTTTGCAATTTAGACATTGTTTTTATATTTAAAAAAATAGCGAATTACATCTAAGGTCCCTGTGGTTTACCACATATTGCAGCCACAGTTCCTAAACTTCATTAAATACACTGGGAGTCCCTGGTGTTGCCACTTTGTTGCACCCGTAATCCCTGAAGCAAACGGACGTTAATTAAAGTCGTTAAATCCCCCATGTGCACATCACATGATGGGTAGTATGGTAATTGTCCACCCCTTCCTCATATTTAAACCCGAGTAAATTACATGGAAGGTCCCTGTGGTATACTACTTATTACAGCCTTAGTCCATGAACTACATTTATTACACTGGAAGTCCCTGATGTGTACACTTTGTTACACACATGTAGGCATGTAAACGTACGAATGGTTAGTGAACTAGGGTAACAAACATGTGTTTCTTTATGTTCGTTTATGTTTGTTAAGAAAATTTAGTGTTCACGAACGGTTTGTGAACTATGGTAACAAACATAAACGAAAACAAACGAACATAAACAAATACAAACGTACACGAAACAGACACAAACGAACACAAACAAACATAAACAAACACAAACGAACACGAAACAAACACAAACACAAACAAACATAAACAAACTCAAACGAACGTAAACAAACGAACACGAACGGATGTTCACGAACATAAACGAACTAACGGACCTTTGTTCGTGTTCGTTTGTTTAACTAAACGAACACAAAATCTTATTTGTGTTCGTTTGTTTAGGTAAACGAACGAACATAAATGAACTCTCGCCGAACGGTTCGCGAACGATTCGTTGAACGTTTGGTGCGTTTACAGGCTTACATGTGTGTAACAAATTGTATACACCAGGGACTTCTGGTGTAATAAATAAAGTTCAGGGACTAAGACTGCAATAAGTAGTATACCACAGGGACCTTCCATGTAATTTACTCAAGTTTAAGTATGAGGAAGGGTGGACAATTACCATATTACCCATCATGTGATGTGCACATGGGGGATTTAACGGCTTTAATTAACGTCCGTTTGCTTCAGGGACTACGGGTGCAACAAAGTGGCAACACCAGGGACTTCCAGTGTACTTAATGAAGTTTAGGGACTGTGGCTGCAATAAGTGGTAAACCACAGGGACCTTAGATGTAATTCGCTCTTAAAAAAAGGTTTTGTTGATGATAGTCCTAAGGCTATCTCTAATATGCATAAAAAATTTGTACATTCATTGATAGAGTAGTGATCCTAAAATTCAGGGTTATTTTGATTTTGTCTTCTTATTGATAAATCTTAGGGCTGTTATTATCATTTTCCTTAAAAAAAAGTTTGAGAATTGGTTTTCTAGTATAGTATTTTTTGTAGACAATAAAGTAGAGAAATAGATTTCTCTACAAAATGACTGATTTCTCGAGAGAAAAAAAACTCTCCGTGTCTAAATTTTTAGAGCCTACCAAACACAATGACAGAGAAATGAGAAGGGAGAAAAGGAATTAGCAATCAATTCCCTTGTTTGGTTGCATTGAGAAAAGAAAAAAAAGGAGAAATAGCATTTCCAATTCTCTAGATTTGATTCCCCATCTAACATAGAGAAAAGGTAGGAATTAAAAATCGAGAATTGATAAAAAAAAACACGGAGATTTGCAAAGCCCTTTCGAAATGGTTATTAGGCCTACTATTTGGGCCTACTCATAGACTTACTCATTAGATAAAGACATGTGTCAAAATCAAGGGATAATATTAGGAGAGAGAATTAGTGGAATACACATATCATCCTATCAAGTAGGTAGGACTATGAGTATGACCAAATAGTAAGACTAAATATCATTTCTCATTAGTAAATTACACATGTGATATTTATAAGAACTATATATATGGGTAATTACATGAAATACGCATATTTAACATTTCCTTCCCTTTTTATTTAAACATTTCAGAAAATATGCAATCCAAACTATCCCCTAGATAAAGCTAAAGATGGTCTCTGTGTTCTTTTTTTCATGCATTATACATACTACATTGTGTAAAATTGATAATGTAGCATGATATGACAATACATTTATAAAAGTTTGAAAGGTTTTAAGAGCATCTCCAATGGGAGGTTGAAGAATAGGTTGATACTATTTGAATAATCTTTAAAATGACTTTTTACCATTGAAATGAATGACTTTTTTAAGAGGTCACTCCAACCACTTGATCTTCCCCACCCACTTGAACAACTTTCAATGTTTGATTCTTTTAGTTCATATATTTAACAATTTTACATTTTAAACTCATGTATATATTTATATATGAATAATTTATTATTTCTATAATTATAAATTATAATTTATCATATTTCAATATCTTTTAAGGTCAAGCATTATAATATTTTCATAAGAGAAAATTTTATAATAATGTTATGTTTTATAATGCTATAAAAATTATTAAATTACATAAGTGAGGGGCATTTATAAAACATTTGATATAGATAAAGGTAAATTAGTAATATTAGTGAAAAAGTCGTTGAAAAGGTTAACCATTGGAGAGGTTTTCAACTAATAGGTTATTAGATGATGTGATAAAAATAATAAGTTATTGGAGAGGTTAACCACTGTGGATGCTCTAATATTATGAATACCTTTATGTATCAGCTTTGAAACATTAGTGGTTAAATAATAAGGAATTTTATAGTACCTGTCTCATGGGCATATGATAGTAAATAATAAACGTCTTTTATTCCTGCATTTAATTATCAAAACACATCATTTTCAATAATTGTAAGAGTAAAATCAGTTTAACATAAAAGCATTAATAACTCATCAATACCATTTTAAAATGATTAAGGAAATTTTAGTTTATTAAATGTTAATTTAGCAAGGCACATATTAGTAAAGATAGTTGATTCGTACAGAACAATTTTTACTTATGCAGATCAATTTCATATTAAATGACAATCATGTCCTTAGTGAGGGGGTGAAATGAAAAAATATGATAAGAGGAAAGTAAGGACATAATTATTCCTTAATATGAAATTATTCTGTATAAATAAAAATTACTTTGTATGAATCAGCTCCTATTTGTGAAACCAAATACTAGAGTAATAAATATCAAACAAGTTACTAATTTCAAGCAATAAATGTCTTAACACCAAACTAGCCAAGACCCAACTGGCTTCTAATATAAATTCAACAATACATTTAAGATTAAGTCATAGATAGCATTACTTTATGTGTTTGAATTAAACCTTTTTTTTTATCTATAAATAATTAAATCACATTCCTTATATGACATGCTCAATTAAAAACAGATAAAACTTGGAGTTGACCTTTTTTTATGTATAAATTGTAGAGAGAGTAGCAGGGTACTCGCGCAATGCGGCGGCGGGTACCCAGAAATTATATTTCGTGGCGAGCAAGTGTTGTTCGTTTACACGGTTTTTCCAACAATAATTGCGCAAATGAATGATTTTTTCCGTCTTTAAAAATTGCAATTAGTAATCATTATCATCTAGAACATAATAATACATTCAAGTTAACCAACAAACTTAAGGATTATAATTAAAGAATATGTGAGCACACAAATAAATACCTTGATCATGGAAAGTTCGATACAATATGTTTTCTATTTAAAGTTGGTTGTTTATTTTTTCTAAAACAAATTGTCATTTAGCGCAATTGGTTAACACACAGTCAGATTTCACAAGAGGTCTTGTGTTAGAATCCTGGAAGCAACACTTTTTTATTTTTGTGGTGTTGAAGAAGTTACTAAAAGTGGAAATGTCCTTAAGTTTAAGTTTAAGGAGTTGGTATGTTTAGTAGTCCTAAATGCTTTATAGATAGTATAGATATAGATATAGATATAGATAAATTTGTTAAATTTGAATATTTATTACGTCTTTAAATACAAAATTCAACGTTGCTAAAGATACGAATACTTCCTTATTTCAACGTTACATAATTAACGTGCACAATTAGTAGTTACTTACAAATCTGTCAAGCAAAAACAAATATAGTTTGTTTTGTTTGTGGTCAAACCAAACATATTCAACGCGGACACATCTGCATTTGTATCAGTACTGAGGTTTCCAGAGGTCTTGAAAGTTTTCAATTGTCTTGTATGGTCCAAAAGCCTTGCAAAAATAGAATGAAAAAATTCCATTAGAATAAAATACCCCCAGGCGTAATACACACCTATTGATCACAATGTGACATAATAGTATTTCAAAATTTGTTATGAAAGTTGTACCTCTTGAGCCTCAAAAGTTGAATCCCCTGCATGTGGATGTGGTGGTGCAGTGAGCATTGAAGTACCAATTAATGGTGATTTTAGGTTAAAACAAGAACCAAAACGCAGCGGAAAAGTTTAATAACCATGAACGGATCTAATATTGATAAATACAATTAAACTAATAAAGAAATCAAAGAGATTGGATGAACAATTCATACCCTTGAAGCCTTTGATTATATGGGAATCGGATGGAGATGATGATGGATTGAAACCAAGTATTCAATTAGAATACCTCTAGAGAAAGTCCACACAACACAAGCAAGAACACCAATGGAGGATGCTAGTCCAAATCTTCAAGCAAAGAGGAAGCAAAAGTGGAGAGGGGTGGTGTGTAAGGGGCGGCCGAAACAAGGGGATAAAAGGGGTGATTATCTTGCCCTAATCCTCTTTAATGACTTCCCATAACTACAATAGATATTTACACACAAGTCCCTGTCTTTTGTTCCTTCTAGTTTGCTCACAATAAAGTTTCAATATTAACACTTAATATTAAACTTATTATATACAAGCATGTAGCTTATATAAATATATAATGTAATTACTCTAATTACACTATATATCTTATGGTGTTAAGTGTTTAAGTGTGTGACCCTTTAGGCTCACATACAACTAGTCATATAACTATATGTTATACATGTTAAGCATATGAGGAGTTTCATAAAATCTTTGTTCAAAGTTTTTCAATCAGTTATCCTTTTGTTACTGATACTATGTTGAATTTTAGACAAGGATCAATGTCAATCTAAAACTTCAACGATTCTGTTTCTCGATCTATATAATGAAATAGATTACCAAAACCAATCAAGATTCATCTTGATTACCTTTTGGGTGTGGCCACACATACATCTATTCAAAATCATCGAGGGGCCCAGTAGTATCTAATCCACATACGTGGAGGAACAAATTCTTTATTGACTGCACGTGTCTGTCATATGCTTAATGACAAACTCGATAATGGTTGTTATAGCAGCCTTATTCAGGTCAGCGTTTAACCACATCAAAGTTTACCCCTCTACATACACAAACCAACTTGCATCTCAAGTCAGAGGATAAGTGACAAAGCCTTTGTGAGATTCACTTGTGACATAAATCCAGGAAGTGATTTCTCACAGGTTGGGTCAGTCCAATCGTGCATCGTTATGAACGACATGTGAGTTTGATTTCATCATCCTTAGTCATACTAAGATAATGTCATCAATGCCCTCAGATTTGTCTTAATAATATTCCCATATTATTAATATGACAATGGACAATTTAGAATATAAAACACAGTAAATATTCATGGATATAAACATGCAAATATAGAACACAATAGATATTCATATAAAAACGATCATATCAAATATATCAATTTATTCCAATAAAAACTGCTCAATGTTCCATTATCCAAATACTAAAACAGATTACATGAAACTACTAGCTGGTCGAAGCCCAATGTTTCTAGCATGCTCAATATGTTTGGTACATGACATTGGCTTCGTGAAGGGATCAACTAAGTTGTCATCTGTATGAACTTTGAGTAAGCGTACATCTCCCATTAGGATCGCATCTCTAATGTAGTGAAGCTTCCTCCTATAATGTCTGGCGCCTTTCTGAACACCGGGTTCGTTGGCAATGATGATAGCACCTGTGTTGTCACAGTACATATCCATAGGTCTTTCATTGCTGGGGACAACTCCAAGCCCAGAAATGAATTTCCTCATCCAAACAGCTTCCATTGCAGCTTCAGTAGTTGCAATGTATTCAGCTTCTGTAGAAGACATAGCGATAGTTCTCTGCTTTGCACTCTTCCAATCAACAACGCTTCCGTTCACAACGAAAACATACCCCTTTTGAGATTTGGAATCATCTCTATCAGTCTCAAAACTAGTATCAGAATAGCAAGTGACGCTTAGTTCATCTTGACTTTCACCACCATAAACAAGAAACATATCTTTAGTATTCCTAAGATACTTCAGTATGTTCTTAACAGCAGTCCAGTGTCTCTCACCTGGATTCTGTTGATATCGACTTGTAAGGTTCTGAGAGAACGCTACATCAGGTCTTGTGCACCGTACAGCATACATGATTGATCCTACTGCCGAGGCATAGGGGACATCACGCATACGTTTCATCTCATCAGGTGAGGACGGTCCTTGAGTCTTACTCAAGTGTACATTGTGTTGCATAGGGAGGTTTCCACGTTTGGAAGCATCCATTCTAAACCGTTTTAGAATCTTATCAATGTACGCACTTTGACTTAGTCCGATTAACCGCTTAGATCTATCCCGGTAGATCTTTATACCAAGTATGTATGCCGCTTCCCCAAGATCCTTCATAGCGAAGCACTTCCCAAGCCAGGATTTTACATCTTGTAGCATTGGAATGTTATTTCCTATGAGTAGTATGTTATCGACATATAGGATTAGGAAGATGACAATGCTCCCACTAGCTCTTACATATACACATGGCTCGTCGGGATTCTGAGTGAAACCAAACGTTTTGATTTCTTCGTCGAATCTTTTGTTCCAACTTCTGGATGCTTGCTTTAGTCCATAAATGGACCTTTGAAGCTTACATACTTTCTTAGGGTGCTTTGTACTTACAAATCCCTCAGGCTGAACCATATAGACATCTTCATCGAGGTGTCCATTTAAGAAAGCAGTTTTAACATCCATTTGCCAAATCTCATAGTCATAGTACGCTACTATGGCTATGATGATCCTAATAGCTCTAACGTTGGCAACAGGCGAGAAGGTTTCATCATAGTCAATCCCGTAGGTTTGAGTGTAACCTTTTGCTACCAACCGAGCTTTATAGGTGTGTACATTGCCATCCATGTCGGTCTTCTTCTTGAAGAGCCACTTGCTGCCAACAGTCTTACTGTTAGGAGGAAGATCAACCAAAGTCCATACTTGGTTATCTTTCATGGATTGTATTTCCGCGTTCATAGCATCAAGCCATTTGTCAGATTCAGAATCTGCTAATGCAGCTCGATAGTTAGGGGGTTCATTATGATCCCCTAAACTTAGCTCCTCAGCATCGACATGGAATCCATATCGTTCAGGTGCATGAGGTGTCCTTGCGGACCTTCGAACGGGGACTTCATCATTTTGAGGTGCAACAGGAACAGTTTCATGTTCAGCCTCATCTTGATGTTCGCTAGTATCTACAATAGGTTGTGCATCTTCATCGCTTGGAATCTCGTCAAAGTCGATGGTACTCCCACTTGCTTCTTGTGAAATGAGATTGCTCTCAAGAAACTCAGCATAACGAGCAATAATTACCTTTTGCTCAGGTGGGTAGTAGAAATAGTAACCCATTGTTTCCTCAGGGTATCCTATAAAGATGCACTTGACAGCTCTGGGTTAAAGTTTGTTCGGTGTGTCTCGTTTTACGAGAGCCTCACAACCCCAGACCTTCAAGTAAGACAAGTTTGGGACTTTCCCATGCCATATCTCATATGGTGTCTTTTCAACCTTCTTGGTGGGAACCATATTCAGTATTCGAGCAGCCGATTTGAGTGCATAACCCCAAAAGGATAGAGGCAGAGTGGTAGGACTCATCATCGATCGGACCATGTCAAGCAAGGTGCGATTTCTCCTCTCTGATACACCATTATGCTGTGGTGTATAAGGGGGAGTGAATTGTGAGACAATCCCATAATTCTTTAGATGGTCTTGAAACTCATGGCTCATGTACTCTCCTCCTCGATCGGACCGGAGAGCCTTTATCTTCTTGCCGAGTTGATTTTCTACTTCATTTTGGAAAGCTTTGAACGTTTCAAAGGTTTCATGTTTATGTTTAATCAAGTAAACATAACCATAACGACTAAAGTCGTCAGTGAAAGTAATGAAGTAGGTAGCACCTTCCCTAGTTCGAGTTCTAAAAGGGCCACATACATCGGTATGTATGAGTCCAAGTAGATCATTGGCCCTTTCACCTACATGGGAGAAAGGTTTGCGCGCCATTTTGCCAGATATACAAGAAACACATTTATCAAATGATTCAGAATCATCTGATTTTATAAGTCCAGATATCCTTTTGTAATTTTAAAACACGTTTCTTGTTAACATGGGAAAGGCGACAATGCCATAGGTAAATAGAATCCAAATTCTTCTTGGATTTCGTGTTGCTACAAGTATAAATAGAACTGCTGTTTATTACACGATCATGCATATCATTCTCAAAAATACCATCACAAGGAATAGCATTAAAATAAAAAATATTATCCTTTGAAACCGAAATACCATAATCTGTAAAAGTGTGAATAAAACCATTATTCCACAAACATGAAAGCGATACTATACCCCTAGTAATACTAGGCGCATAGTGACAATTGTCCAATACAATAATTAAACCATTAGGAAGGATTAAATCATAGCTTCATATAGCTTCGACCGGTGCACGCATTCCATTGCCCACGTACAAGTCCAAAGCTCCATGGTTTAGCTTTCTACTTCCCCTTAGACCCTGCATGGTATTACAAATGTGAGTTCCACAACCAGTGTCATATACCCATGATTTCTTAGGGAAAACATATAGTTCTATTGTGAAGATACCTGATGTGCCAATCTTATTGGCTTTGTTCTTCATCAACTCCGCCAGGTAGGCAGGACAATTCCTCCTCCAGTGGCCTTTAGCAGGATGCTCCTTATGAGTAGGTGGGGGAACCTTTGGCTTGGGCTTGTAAACTTGCTTTCCCTTTCCTTGGCCCTTAGCAACTACTTGCGGTTTTGGTTTTTGGATCTTTCTTTGCCTTATGGCAAGGACAGTAGGGGTTGGAGTTTTCTTGGGTAGCCCAGCTTCCGTTTGTTTCAGCATAACATGTAATTCGGTGAAAGTCTTCCCCATACTATGCATATGATAAGTCATGACAAACGGCGCATAGTCCTTGTGTAGTGAAGTGAGAATTAACCCAATTCCAAGGATATGAGGCATAGGGTAGCCAAGTTTCTCCATCTGGTCTAGGTAACTCTTCATCTTCAAGAGATAAGAGCTAACAGACTGTCCCTCCTCCTGCTTGCAAGCATGGAAAGCTTTGACCGTGTCAAAGAGTTCCTGATCAGCTTGCTTTTGATATGATGTTTTAAGTTCAGCCACCATATCGAATGATGTGAGGTCCTCGAGATTCTTCTAAATCTCGGGGGTCATACTCACCAGCATGAGCGCGGCGACCCCTTGCTGTTCGTTGAACCTCTTGGTATAGGCCGCACGAACAACAGCGGTGGCGGTAGTAGCAGGGGCAGGGGGCATTGCCTCCTCCAAATGGTGGTACTTGTGCTCGGACCTAAGGACAATCCTTAGGTTACGAGCCCAATCCACAAAGTTCGTTCCATCAAGTTTCTCTTTTTCGAGAACGGAACGAATGGTGGTGTGAGTTAGGGTTTGATTAGTAGAAGTCATCTACAAAATTAGAAAATTCATTAATTAGTATTTTCAATAATCATTTCTTTTAATCAATTAACTACCCAATTAATTTTAATTAAAAGCTAAGATCCCATTGAGCTTCTATCACCGCATCAGTTGATCTGCTAGAGGTGATAGATCCAATAGGTAGGTGACGTTCAACAATTGCATTACAAGTGCAACTCTTAGAGGTATGAGACTTCATGGCACCTAGTGAACAAGCATCTAGGGTCAAGTGGCATGTTTGTCACATCGTCGCCTCGAGTCAAGGTCTCACCGTTAACTCGATTAAGTCATCCAATGTGAAATCATGTCAAAATAGCTCTAGGTCTCACGCGTAGAGAATAATGACCTCGGATCTAGATTCGAACCACATCTCACGTGAATTCAAAAATAGAAGCAAGTGATTTACAACCGATTGGACGGCGTGACTTAAATTTAAGGTATGTTAAATTTTAATTAATAAAATTTTATTTAAGATATGAATGAATCATGTACTTCATTCATACCACTTCGTAAGTCGTTTAATAAACGGTAAAAACTTTTAGCGATTATTAAGTGATAAGTTTCAAATCATATTTAAACTTAGTTTAATCTCAAAACATCTTTTAGATTAAATGTAACGACCCGAAATTTTGTATCGAATAAATTATGGAAAAAATATTATAAATAAGGATAAATTATTTAAAAGATGTGGGAATTGGTTTCGTGTCATTTGGACATCATTTGGTTTGTGTATTCCCTTGTTAAAATCGAAACGGGTCAAGATTGGGTAAAAGACCAAGTTGGAAAAGTGCATTTTTGTTCCAGCATACTTTAGAGATCTCTAATCCGAGGACTAGCATCGCGAGTATTGATAGCCAAAAGTACATTTTCAAGCAGCAAAATTTAGAGATCTCTAATCCTGATTTTAGCATTTGCGAGTTTGGGTACCCGTGAGTTTTAGCAACGCGAATTTTAAGATTAGCATTTCTAATTCGCGCATGAAGTATAAAAAGAGGGTTTTAGCTAGGGTTTTCTCATTTTCAAAACCCACTTGAGCTTGGAGCCGTTTTTGGAGGAGAAATATGAGTTCTTGCTCAAATCTTCATCATCTTGTAGGATTTGAACATCAAGGGTAAGGATTCATGATTATCTTGCTTACCTACTTTGATTGTAAGCTTTATTTGGGTAAAAATGGTGGTTTGGACAACCTACCATGTCATCTTTGGGGAAGATGACCAAACATGAGTGTAGAACACTCAATGTAAGCTTGTAAACATTGTGTACAAGTTGGATTTGGGATTTCTTGATGTAAATCTTGAACTAGGGTTTGAGATTCCACCAAGTTGGATGAACTTGGTGGTTGGGAATGTTGTTATGGATTGATTAGTGATTAGTTATGGATAATAACTAGTTATTATGATGATATTGATTTTAGGTCAAGAAGACCTAAAGATTTGGAAGTACTCCTTTGATTAGGGAGTAAGGATTGTGTTGAATTACACAAGGTTTGGAAAGCATTGCTAAGATGAGTACATGTGAACTTTAAAACTGAGTACATAGCGGTAAAGAAGTATTTTCATAAATTGTGATTACTAATGTTTAAACTAGTTGTTTATTATTATTATGAACTAATTGATTTAATTGTGTGAATACTAACTAAGACTAGTATACGGATATATTGTGTGATGGCCATACCGCATTGTTGATTGATGTGACATATAGTCACATGTGGTGGTTATAACGGGTAGATTGAGATAGGACAGGTACGTGATAGATTCGGAGGCATTCTGAATTATCATGGTATCTTTAAACTGATGGATTGGAGGCATTCCGATCACCCAACAAGATGTTGGATCTTACTGAACCGGAGGCATTCTGGTTAGTAAGATAAAGATAGGTCACTTTGGCTGAACACTGTGACAATGGGGGTTCTACTGAATCGGAGGCATTCTGGTTAGTAGGACAAAAATGGGGTCTCGTTGGATTGGAGGCATTCCGAACAACTTGACGGGTCGAATAAGCTATGAATGAATGTGATAGGATTACCGAAGAGGTGATCGATGTATATGAATGAGATAGGGTTACCACGGAGGTAACTAGAGTATATATATACATATAGTTATATATCTAATAAATGTGATTATTTATATGTTAATGTTGGGTCTAAAACTCATGTATCTCACGAGACAATTTTGTCTTACGTACTATGTTTGTTTGTGATGCTATGTACTCAGGTTCAGGAGCTAAGGATTAGGTGCGTTTGCTAGTGAAGGCGCACGAGTTTAAGTAGAGATAGCAAGGTGGATTTACGTTTGGCTTTGGTTATGATATAATTTTGTAACACCAACTAATGTGTTTTATTTAATGCCAAAGATTTTGTAAATCCATATTTTTGGGACAATTACTTTAATGTTTTTAAAAGGATTTTAGGGAAATATTTTGTATTAAAAATTGAGGTGTTACAACTTGGTATCAGAGCTATAGCTTAAGTGAATTAGGTTGGGTTAACCACCCTAAGCTTAAGTTGTAGAAGTAGAATGATATATTTCCGTTAGATAACTAGGTTGACCTTGAGTGCTATAGGGCTAAGTTGACTTAGGGTCGAACCCTAGGAAGGATTGCCTTATGTGGTCATATTCGAGTTTGAGAGTCCTAATGGACTATTGAATGGAATGGATAATTGATTGTGATTTAGTTGCCATCTTTTTATAGCAAGATGGTGAACGTGAAAAATAGACGAACTCCACTTAACTCGGAAGAGGATCAGGAAATTTATGCTAACTACACGCCGGTAACTTTGGAAGTGGTCCGTGATATGTTCGACCGAATGAGGGAAGAGGTGAAAGAGGACGTGAATCGGGTTATTGATGACCGGATGATCAAGGAAAGGGAAGGTAATTCCAATTCAGGTGTAAAGAGTAAGTATTCGGGTAGTAATACCCACTTGGAGAAATTCTCGACTAAAAAGGGAAATGTTACGAGTCTTGATAAGAGAGATGGAGGTTCATTCGGGGCATTTATGCATGTGAGCCCAAGGTGTATTCGGAAAGTTTTGAGCCAAGAGTCACCGCCCGGTGGATTCAAGAAACTGAGCAAGCGTTGAGGAATAGCAATTGTAAAAGGGAAGACATGGCGACTTATGCTTCCAGAATGTTGAAAGATGAAGCACACATGTGGTGGATTATGATGTACGGAGTCTTAGGCAAGAAGGCGATATACAAGATGTCATGGGATGAATTCACGAGCCGTTTGAAGGAGAAATTTTGCCCTAAGAGAAGCTTAGATAAAGTGCAAGAAGAAGCTATGATTTTCAGAAAAGGAGATGAGTCGGTGGATGTGTATACCGAGAAAGTGGATCAGTGGGTGGTTCAAGAGCTACCAAGAGGTGGAGAAAAGATGAGAATCGAAGATAGTTTGGAGCCATCAAAGAAGGGAAGGTTCACACCGACTTTGACCAATAAAGTTGGTGGTGGAAAGTGTCATAATTGCGGTAAGGGCCACAAGGGGGTATGCAAGTCGGGTACAACTTTATGCTTCACATGCGGAAGAGTTGGGCACAGGGCAAAAGACCGCGGGGTGAATAACATCAAAGAAGTGGAGTGCTACACATGTCACGAGAAGGGGCATTTTAGTGGTGCATGCCCGAAGAGAAAAAACCGATATGCTGACATCAACTACTCACGAGAAACCGAACCAGTTACAAGTCAAAGGGTGTGTCTTACATATCGCTCGGGATGAGGCTGTGGGAAGCCACCATACCACTTCAAGTACGATGTCTATAAATCTTATGTTATACGATCCGCGAATTGCTTGTCGAGGAGTCGCACGAGATGACATCTAATGAATTGGGTCATTATAGTTGTTAGATGAGCCTTTGTTGTGAAAGTAGTTATTAGAGTTAACTTCCATGACCTATATGTAGGATAAAAGTTCTGAATTAAGGACCGGTATTGAGAAAAGAGAAATTAAAATTATGTGGAAGGGAGTATGGATGGGAATCCTTCATGAGAGTATAAAATGATATTGAATAAATGATTAATGTATTATGATTGGTAAAAAGGAAAACTATGGTGTCATGGAGTATCAAAGATGGAATATGAAGGTGGTAAAAGTTTCCTAGGTAAGGTTGATAGAATGTGAAAGTGTTGTTTTGTGGTAAGAAAGTCGTGCACAGATGGAAGACGACATGAAGGAAATTGTAAGGTATGACGTTATTAATGGTGCAAGAATCGAGATAGGTAATGGAATAACGATATGCTCGAGTGTAACGTGTAACATCTGGAAATGATTGAGAATGGTGATCAGATGATCATAAGTTGAAAAGTATGTTAAACTTTTAGGGAATGTATGAAAATGACGGGGTGTCAGAAATCACAATCATGGAAATTGGGGATTGGATAGGTCACGGGTGTGACGTAGTGTCGCGGTTGGGAATGGATTTCCCCCTAAGCTCTAGATGTATGAAGGACGGAACATGTAGGATATCAATTATCTCAGAATCGATAAATAAATAATGTCGAAATAAATGGTTGATCAAATCAAAGTGACCAGGAAAACCGGAGAGTTATGAACTGCTAGAAAGTTTAATGATTACCACAATAGTAACGGGAAGGTTGGAAGATGGACGTAAGGGGAAGGTGAATTGGTTAGGTACAACAACAACAAAAAATAAATAAATAAATAAATAAATGGAACGGTTAGTAGTATTAGAAACCGGAAATGTGTGAACCGGGAATGTGTGATATGTATGATATATGTGTAGTGATCTATAGAAGGCATAAGATGTCGGTAATGACCGTCTGTTGTGAAAACGAGGAAGTATAATGTATATGATTTAGTAGGAAAGGAAATAGTGAAAATGAGTAATGTGGAAGATGTATGCACGTATGGCATGCATCATGGAATGATTTAGTTGGTCCTTGTGGGATCGGAGGCATTCCGATTTGCAAGGATTGGTTGGGTCACTTTTGGTTGGAGGCATTCCAACTATCGTGACGATTTAGATCTTGATGAGTTGGAGGTATCCCAATCATCTTGATGTGATACTCAGATTGATGATCGGATGTGTTAGAGCTATGGAATTATTATCTTGTGTGTGTAGGATTATATGGCTAATGTTGTAGCTACGTTTGTGTGGAGAAATGAGAAATGGAAAATAAGAACGCGAACAACGTTATGGTGAAAAATATAAGTGTAAGAGACACTTACAAATTGTAGGAGATAAATGGAAGGAGTATTCGAAAGTAGGAATTGTTATACCTATCGGACAGGTAAGGAAAGTTAAGCTAAGAGATTTGCGTGAACACACTAGAGAGGTTAGTGTGAGGAAATCATCATTTGCAAGAACAATTGGTATGATAATGAATAGATTAAAGTTATCAAAATGATTGATGTGATACATAGATGAATGAAAGGATACAAAGAAATGGTGTAAGCGGCCAAATAAAGGTTAAGGAACAGTAAATGCTAGTGTGACCTTGAGTAAATGCGTGAATTTCTGATTATTTGGGAGAAGTTGAAATTTTGGGAGAATGGGAACAATTATTAAGGAAATAATAATGAGTGGAACCGAAAGTGATAAGTTAGGGAGGGGTATTATGTGAGTAAGAATATGATAGTTTGGTAAAATATGGTTGACTTTATGCATAAGTCAAGGTTAGTCAAAAATTGTGATTGGTTGACTTTATGCATAAGTCAATGTTAGTCAAAAATTGTGATTGGTTGACTTTTGGGCAAAGTTGGACTTTGACCCTCGTTTCAAACGACTAGTAAATAATGAGGGCATGATGTATTGATCGCATGTATGCGAGAAGGTTGAGGGAATAATTGGAAGAGTCATAGTCGAATTATGTGACTTTGACCCGTTTAGGTGTTCGAATTGAAAATTGGGAATTGAGCATAAAATTCTTGGTGGATCATGAATTGAAGGTTGACTGTGAAGGAAATGGGGTCTAAGGGGATTCTAGAGAGCAAGAAGTTCTTAAGGTGTAATTGACCTTGTGCTTGAGTCAAAGGATATACAATGTTGTAATATGTAGGCTTGGTCAAAGCTAGATTTTGACTTTTATTTTGATTGATTAGCTAATTATAATGATCAAGTCATATCATTTGTATGAGTGTAAAAGGATTGGTTAAATGATTGAAAGTGTTATGATCAAATTGTGCAATGAGATAGGGTATAATGAACACAAGATGGAATTTTGACCTGATTGGGTATAAAGGGGTTGAGTGATCTTTTAATTGTATAATTATTATTGAATCATAATTGGGAGCGGAATGGGGATTGGAAATCCTTGAGTTGATTCCGAGGACGGAATCCTTTTAAGGGGTAGATAGTTGTAACGACCCGAAATTTTGTATCGAATAAATTATGGAAAAAATATTATAAATAAGGATAAATTATTTAAAAGACGTGGGAATTGGTTTCGTGTCATTTGGATATCATTTGGTTTGTGTATTCCCTTGTTAAAATTGAAACGGGTCAAGATTGGGTAAAAGACCAAGTTGGAAAAGTGCATTTTTCTTCCAGCATATTTTAGAGATCTCTAATCCGAGGATTAGCATCGCGAGTATTGATGGCCAACAGTGCATTTTCAAGCAGCAAAGTTTAGAGATCTCTAATCCTGATTTTAGCATTTGCGAGTTTGGGTACCCGCGAGTTTTAGCAACGTGAATTTTAAGATTAGCATTGCTAATTCACACAGGAAGTATAAAAAGAGGGTTTTAGCTAGGCTTTTCTCATTTTCAAAACCCACTTGAGCTTGGAGCCGTTTTTGGAGGAGAAATATGAGTTCTTGGTGATTTCTTGCTCAAATCTTCATCATCTTGTAGGATTTGAACATCAATGGTAAGGATTCTTGATTATCTTGCTTACCTACTTTGATTGTAAGCTTTATTTGGGTAAAAATGGTGGTTTGGACAACCTACCATGTCATCTTTGGGGAAGATGACCAAACATGAGTGTAGAACACTCAATGTAAGCTTGTAAACATTGTGTACAAGTTGGATTTGGGATTTCTTGATGTAAATCTTGAACTAGGGTTTGAGATTCCACCAAGTTGGATGAACTTGGTGGTTGGGAATGTTGTTATGGATTGATTAGTGATTAGTTATGGATAATAACTAGTTATTATGATGATATTGATTTTAGGTTAAGAAGACCTAAAGATTTGGAAGTACTCCTTTGATTAGGGAGTAAGGATTGTGTTGATTTACACAAGGTTTGGAAAGCATTGCTAAGGTGAGTACATGTGAACTTTAAAACTGAGTACATAGCGGTAAAGAAGTATTTTCATAAATTGTGATTACTAATGTTTAAATTAGTTGTTTATTATTATTATGAACTAATTGATTTAATTGTGTGAATACTAACTAAGACTAGTATACGGATATATTGTGTGACGGCCATACCGCATTGTTGATTGATGTGACATATAGTCACATGTAGTGGTTATAATGGGTAGATTGAGATAGGACATGTACGTGATAGATTCGGAGGCATTCTGAATTATCATGATATCTTTAAACTGATGGATTTGAGGCATTCCGATCACCCAACAAGATGTTGGATCTTACTGAACCGGAGGCATTCTGGTTAGTAAGATAAAGATAGGTCACTTTGGCTGAACACTGTGACAATGGGGGTTCTACTGAATCGGAGGCATTCTGGTTAGTAGGACAAAAATGGGGTCTCGTTGGATTGGAGGCATTCTGAACAACTTGACGGGTCGAATAAGCTATGAATGAATGTGATAGGATTACCGAAGAGGTGATCGATGTATATGAATGAGATAGGGTTACCACGGAGGTAACTAGAGTATATATATACATATAGTTATATATCTAATAAATGTGATTATTTATATGTTAATGTTGGGTCTAAAACCCATGTATCTCACGAGACAATTTTATCTTGCGTACTATGTTTGTTTGTGATGCTATGTACTCAGGTTCAGGAGCTAAGGATTAGGTGCGTTTGCTAGTGAAGGCGCACGGGTTTAAGTAGAGATAGCAAGGTGGAATTACGTTTGGCTTTGGTTATGATATAATTTTGTAACACTAACTAATGTGTTTTATTTAATGCCAAAGATTTTGTAAATCCATATTTTTGGGACAATTACTTTAATGTTTTTAAAAGGATTTTGCGGAAATATTTTGTATTAAAAATTGAGGTGTTACATTAAAGGTTAATCATCAATGATTAACTAGTAATCATCGATGATTAAGAGTTTGGATGTTTTAATGTTTGTGTCTAAAAACCATTTTTAATTGTTTTACTACTTGTATCTAATAGAAAAGTAAACAACCACAAACAAATAATAAAACATGCAACAAATTTTGTGCAAACCTCGACCGATGAAATCCTAGGTTCGGTCACGTGAGTCATCACGACGGACTGAAGGGTCAAACTAGGGGACGGGCCAACATGAACCCAAACGGGCCTACATAAACCCAATGGGCTCCCACTTGCTCCAAGACATTCTTGAGCAAGTAGAACCCAAAATTGTGAAAAAGTGCAATCTGCCAGAAAATTCCAGCAGCCTTGGAAGCCCAAAAAGTCACTGAAGGATTCTTAGTTAGTCTTCCCGGACTTCTGGAAAGTTGTAGGTCTCTGAGTTGCGGCACTTTTGGCGGTAGTTTCAGGTCCAACGGATCAGCCAATCTCCGGGAAAGTATGTTTTCGTGCAGCTGCGCAGGAGGTGCCGAAAATTGTTGTTTTGTCTTCAAACTTTCTCCATCTTTGGTCAACAAATTACAAAGTACAAAGAAATAAAATACAACTATTCTAATTACTTTTACAATGAAATTTCCCCAAAAAAAATGGCACCAAACATAAAGGAAAAATTGAAACAAAATTACAACAATTAAGCCAAAAATACGGTTTTTCCCAAAACAATCAAACAACCAAACGACAACACATTCATCACAAGGTCTAGGCTTTCATCGGTTTGCACAAACAATCAACAATTGACAAGTTTTTGGCTTGGGATATGGAGAAAATACATGTTTTGCCATATCAACAAAAAAGTAAATTAAAATGTAAAATCCAAGCCAAATAATCAAAAAAACAATAACAAGATTAATTTTTTGATTAGGGTTTTTGTAACAAGTAGCATGTAGGGTTACTAAAAATCATATTTTTAACCCTTGTAATTAATAAATTGAATTTTTTGCTACTTTTACAAAAACTAGTTAATTATATCATCAATATAATGACCCGTGATACCACTAATGGTGATTTTAGGTTAAAACAAGAACCAAAACGCAGCGGAAAAGTTTAATCACCATGAACGGATCTAATATTGATAAATACAATTAAACTAATAAAGAAATTAAAGAGATTGGATGAACAATTCGTACCCTTGAAGCCTTTGATTATAGGGGAATCGGATGGAGATGATGATGGATTGAAACCAAGTATTCAATTAGAATACCTCTAGAGAAAGTCCACACAACACAAGCAAGAACACCAATGGAGGATGCTAGTCCAAATCTTCAAGCAAAGAGGAAGCAAAAGTGGAGAGGGGTGGTGTGTAAGGGGCGGACGAAACAAGGGGATAAAAGGGGTGATTATCTTGCCCTAATCCTCTTTAATGACTTCCCATAACTACAATAGATATTTACACCTCCTAGATCTTCACGGCACCTCCTCCACCATAGTGTGAGCTGGGAGCAGCTCCGAAAAGCGAGGAGTTCTATTCGGCGACCGGTAGGGAGAGGATGGGAGGAGAGAACGTCGACCTATCAAAGCCGCTGTCCCAATAGCTTCGTTCAGGAGCGAACAACCACTAAATTGCTTGTTAAATGGAGACCTAAAGTTTCAGGATATGTTCGACCAAAGATTTTACCTACCCAATAGTGAAATCCTGCAAATAAAGCAAAAACGGCTCCCATAGAAAGTACATAATGGAAATGTGCAACCACATAATAAGTATCATGTAGATATCTTTTGTTCCTTCTAGTTTGCTCACAATAAAGTTTCAATATTAACACTTAATATTAAACTTATTATATACAAGCATGTAGCTTATATAAATATATAATGTAATTACTCTAATTACACTATATATCTTATGGTGTTAAGTGTTTAAGTGTGTGACCCTTTAGGCTCACATACAACTAGTCATATAACTATATGTTATACATGTGAAGCATATTCCAACACCAATATGTGTGGTTGAAGACATTTTAGTTGCTTACACCTAGACAGTTGAAATATGCAAAGTTAAAGAAAATTAGTATGAGAAGATAACAATCGATTGTTAATATATGTATGATCTTAAACGGACAACAAACCTTAACACCGGAGCATATGTCATGGGTAAAATTGTTGCCGGAAATCGCAGGCGGGTATAACGTCGCCTGACGTTTTGGTCGAGGCGATTTGGTCGAGGCGTTATGAACAAAAGCTTTCTATATTGTTAAGATATGCGTGAAGAAGATTTAGTATAGTCAAAAGGTCAATTAATTTGGTGGTAAGACAATTAATAGTTTCCGGAAATATAAAGATGGTAAGACAATTTAGTATAGTCAATAGTTTCCGGAAATATAAAATGAAACGGAAATAAAAGGGCTGGTCAAATGCGATGATGTACAACCTCTTATAATTTGTTTTGGTGGTTTGAAATAAAGTGCAATTTATAGCAATTGGTTAACACATAGTGATTACTGAAGGGTTTCATTGTAACTGATTGACCATCTGGGTCAACCTCCTAGTAAACTTGGTTCGAACCATACTGACAAGAACATGAACTTGTTCTTGCCGGTTAAACCAACTAGCTAGTTTAATCCCTAAAAGCGGAACTGAGATTAAACTTAATCTTTAAACCCTAAAGGATTATGGGATGTTGGAAATCTAAACTAGATTAACAAGAAAAGAAGCTTGTACGAAAAACTCGAACACACACACATACTTGTGTATGTTCGACGGGTTCTTGGTTCGAATTTCGTCCAAGGGGAAAGAAGGAAAAAGGGTTTTTCCAATTCATACCTTAGATTGCTCAAGATAGATCCACCAGTGATAAACACAACGAGAAGCCCTCTAGATAAGCTCTTGTAATGATCCTTGTATTGATCTTCAATCTTCAAGTCTTGAAGAATATGAAGAACGAACGAAGAACACGAAGAACACAATGCTTGTGTTCTTGGGGATGTGTTCGGCCGAAACCAAGGGGCGGGAAGGAAATTCGTGGGTAAGCAAGCAGGAATTAGGGTTACCCTAAGCCTCTTATTTATAGATAAATAAGTTGCGCTTAGGACCCTCTAGTTTAATTAAGATCAATTCCTTAATTAAACTTTCATTTTTACGTTTCCTTTCCTTATAGTTTACTATTCTTTTATTATTGCACTTAACTATTAAATGTCTAGTATTAATACACTTTAATATATATTTCGGTGTAATACATACACACGAAATATATGCCTTGTATAAATACTTTTAATAATTAATTATATAATAACCTTTATATAATTTACACAATAATATTATCCAACACCATATGATTTAATTACTTTAAATCATATTATGGATAATCTTTAATTAACACATTGTATATTTACCCAACTAGTAAATGTACAAATACTTGTATTAATTAGTTAGATAAACTAATCTAGTAATAAGTTGAACTTAACTTAATACTTAACTTTATTCATAAATGACTATTATGAATCAATCCTCTTCCAAATATCATTACATATCTTACTCGTATTACATGCACTCACCGATGTGACCCTTAAGTATTTCGTAGGCATGGATATATCATCATAGGTTGACTAACTATGCACATAAATCCTTTAATTACTTAGAAGAGGTCTTGTGTTCGAATCCTGTAAGCAACACTTTTTGATTTTATTTTAGTTGAAGAACTTACTAAAAGTGGAAATCTCCTTAAACTTAAAATTAAGGAGCTCCTTAAAATTCCTTAAAATGGTCGTCCTAAATGCATTAGTAAGTAGTAAGATAACATGCTATAAAGTTGTAATTGAAATTTTCTTTTAAAAGTGTATATCTAGGCCTAGATTGTAAACGAACCAAACGAATATAATAAGAACCTGTTCGTGTTCGGTCGTTAAGGAAAAAAGTGTTCATGAACTGTTCGTGAACACTTGTTGAATATATTTTTGTGTTCGTATTCGTTTGTTAAGAAAATTTTCACTTAAGTGTTTTTTTCTTTTAAAAATTAATATATTTTTTACTATTAAATTAATAAGTTATCATATTAATAATGATAATAGGGCAATGAAAATTCTTTCTACAACATAATTTTTAATTCGTACATCACACAATATAAGTTTTACAACTAATTGTACAACCAAAATAAATAATGATTGTATTATATACAATAAAAATTATGGTATAAAAAATCACTCCTATAAGGCAATAGGCGCAATTAGGGGTGAGCATAAAAACCGAAAAACCAAAACCAATCCGTTAAAACCGACAAAACCAAACCGATAAAACCGAAACCATTTCAAAGCTGACGGTTTTGTTTTAGATTTAGAAAAAACCGATGGATTCCGTTCGGTTTCGGTTTTAACCAAAAACCGCCCCATTAAGAAACCGCCCCACTAATATTTAATATATTATATATATTTTTTAAATTTTATATTCATTAAATAGAAGTCGACCTATTTAAATATTTGAAAGTATATCTACTATGGTTCATTAATGTTTATATCGTTATTATATGCTACAAAATACGTTTATAGTTTGAATTTTCGGCTGAAAATAGTATTCATTGTTGAAATATTTTATTAGACATTGAACTTAATGATGTAAATTAGATATTGTTACTTAAATTTATATGTTATTTTGAAAAAAATAAAGATTAGTGCATGAAATTATATGTCTACATTTAAAACGAGGTGGATTCGGTTTTAAAACCGAAACCGAACCGTTAAAGGCTAAAAACCGCTAAAACCGAAACCATTGGGTTTGGAAATCCTAAAACTGAAATTAGCGGATTGGTTTCAGTTTGAGCCTAAAACCGCCCCAAACCGCCCCATACACACCCCTAGGTGCAATTACTGCACTCTTTCAACAAAGCTACCAAAAATCACAATATTTTTTTTATCTATAGACTTTTTAAATTTTATATTAGTTTGAAATTATAGTGAAATTCCACTTCAGTACTATTCCATTTTGATAAAATAGAAATTAGCAAATAATTACTGATTTAGGGGTATTTATGATTACTTATTGAAAATAGATCATACGTTCGTAAAATGAATAGTCATATAAGCAATGGTTACAAAACGTAATTATGAAAAATAGTGTTTGGATTTGATTATGTTGTTTGAAATCGTAATAATCAGATAATCATTTTTTTTAGTGTTTGACAAACTTGATTATTTGTTTCTTTAATAGATAAAACGCAAATAAGCAGTTTTCGAAACGCAATAAGCACCTCTCAACCTACTTTTTCAAAACTCCATTTTGAAGCTCCCAAAATGCGGATAATTGATTATTTCATATTTTTTTGCCAAACACTCATTTTAAATTATTTGCGTTTTTAAAAACACAATAAGCAGATAATGTATCCCAAAACGCAATCTTAAACACCTTCTTAATATAAACGGGCAAACGGAGAGGGACCCCAATTATGACTATACAAAGAAAGTCGAGTATTCAACTATGATGTACACGTCGTAACTGGTATCCCCGTGATTTCAATTTTTTTTTCCCTGACCATTTTAAAGTATTACCTAATCAGGTTTAAACCCCGATTGTTAGAGATAAAAGGTCTTAATTCAGACACCTGGTTACCTATATAAAGTATACTTTATTTTAAAAAAATATATAACTTTATTTTAAAAATGTATCAACAATCCACGAGCATTTATCCCTCTTTACCAAGTTTCTATAGGTAACCTTTGATTTTGCTAAGTTAGGAACCTTTGATTTAAAATTGACCTAACGTGGAAACGAATTTGACCAAAATTATTACACAGTACACACAATGAGAATTTTTTTCAAAAATAGGTCTCTTTTGGTCTGGTTTTCACAAATAGGCTCGTTTTATTTTGCTCTTCAAAAATAGGCTTGTCGGGGACCTGGAGGCCGGCTTTTCTCCGTAAAACGAACTCCCGGAGGCCGGCTTTGGGGCTGGTCTGACACGCTCTGTTACATGGCCTCCCCGAGGCCGGCTTCCCTTAAAATTCCCTTAAAACTGGGAAAAGGTGTCTTGCTATTTTTGTTTTCTTGAGTGTTTTGACGAGGAGTGGAAAAAGGGGAAGGAAAAGAAAGTTTGAATAAGAGTTGAGAGATTTGTGGCAAGTTAGACAACTTTGGGAGTTTGTAATGTGCAAGGAAACAAGATAGCTTTCACCAAAAGGTGAAAGGCTTTTGTGCAGGCAAAAATACAAGGGTGTGGGTCCCCATTGTTTGACCAGACAAGTCTATTGGAGGGAAAGATTTAATGTGGCCTTTTTACACAAAGCTGTTACGAAATTAGGGCAGCTGCTATGGTGAGGGTAACGAGAGAAAGGGAAAGCAAGGAACACATGGAAGCCGGCCTCGAGGAGGCCTTTTTACACAAAGCCGGCCTCGGGGAGGCCTTGTGACAGTTGTGTGTCAGACCAACCCTAAAGCTGGCCTCGGGGAGTCCGTTTTACAGAGAAAAGCCGGCCTCCGGGTCCCCGGCAAGCCTATTTTTGAAAAATAAAAAAAACGAGTCTATTTGTGAAATAACAGACCAAATCAAGCCTATTTTTGAAAAAAAATTCACACAATGACACAAACCAAAAATGGGTAACATTATCGCATTATTGTACGTTGTGCTTCAAAATTTGTACATCAACTTTGTGAATGGAACAAGTGGCTAGACAAAAACCAAACCACGTCAAAACCGCACTCTAACCTCCCTTCACGTTTAGCCTGTGATATCTTTTTTCTTCTCCCCAATTCCATTTCTAGAGAGAGAAACTTAGATTCTTGAGAGAGAGAGAAAGTCGATCTTCTTCACCGCAAGCAAAAATTTAGGGTTCTCGTTGTTTGGATTGGTTGCTTGATTGTCGTCACTCCGTAATCCATCATCAATTATCATGTAAGATATATATTGCTTAATAGAATCTCGTTTGTCGTAAAATAATCCGCTATATTTTGATCTAGCTTCCATGCGTTTGATCTCATGTATTTGAATCTTCTGGTTCTTGTTTATGCGTTGAGGTTATCTTTGCTCAGTTGCCTAATCATTCACATTTTAGGTTAAGTTTATTGAAATTACTATCGCTTACAAATGTTCTTCAATTCTCGTGAATGTTTGTGTTATATATATATCTCTTGTGTGTGTACCTGTATTAGAAATTACGTTTGGTGATCGCTAAGTTTTGAAGTGCCTAAAGGATTATTAATTTGAAAGTTTATATGCTGCTTTGCAATGAATTCGCTGCAGCAGACAATTACATCTATTTTTTCTGAGTGCATGCGTGTTTTTCTCTTGTATCTGAGATTTCATCAGGTAATCTATTACTCTGGTGCAACTAGGCATGTTTTTGGGGCTGTAATTATGGAATTTTGTCTTTGATATTTGCCATGTCTCTTATTATAAGTTACAGCCTTGTTTTCCTCTGCCTTCTAGAAGCTTGTATTTCTGCAGTTTTAACTAATGATAACGATGAATCTTTTTCTGATCGGTACTCAAGAAGACATTTGATGAACTAAAACAATGAAGGCAAGATCATCTTCATTGAATCCATTTGCTACTTCCTACATTCCACTCTCCAGAAGAGGGACAACTGATGAAATCAAAGGCTATGATCCTGCAAGCACAACACAAAACCAGTCTCCAGTTTATTCTGAAAACCATGATGCTGTGAACGAGACTGCTGAAAGCTTGAAACTAAAGAATCAATCTGGTTTTGATTCTTATGGTTCGTCATCACATAGCCCAGAGTTAGCTGGAAAAGAGGAAAATGATGTTGATCATGACATGAATTTGGCTTATCTTCAGATGATTTTTACTGGTGTATCTGATGAGTCTCTTTCTAGTGTTTATACTGCTTGCAGAGGTGATATGGAAGCCACTATCGAAATGCTTAATCAACTTGAGGTAAAATTTACTGTTTATTGAATGAATTCATTTCACACTAATTTTAAGGGAAGTTTTTTTATAGAAAAAACTCACTTTTCAATTTTACAACTAAGTTTCTGAAAACTGACTTTTATAGTTTTCAACTATTTCCATTGTCAGAAATAGAAAACTTATCTTGTTTTCTAAACTGGAAAATAAAAACATTTGAACAGTTTTTCAAAATTTTCTACAGTTTTCTAAAGGTAAAAAACACTTCCCATTATCTAGAAAAATCAAAAACAGAGAAACTAAATAACATTTTCTGCAATTAAACGCACCAATAGTTTTCAATCCTTTCCATAAATTGAAAACGCTTGTTTTCTAATCTGGAATATGAAAACATTTGAACACGCTTCAGTAGCTTTATAAATAAAAAAAGCACCTACCATTTAAAAAAATAAAAATAAAATAAAATTCTGCAACTAACCGCACCCATAATTTTGTATTCTTGTCCTTTTCTTTTAATTAAGTTTATTATTGGCAATTTTTGCAGATGTACAGTGGTGATTTTACTGAGAATCTTCCAGACTCGTTAGACATTGGTGATGTATCAGAAGCTGGATCATCGAGTGAAGGTGGATCTCAAAAACTGAAAAAGGTGGCTGTTGGAGAAGGCAGTTGGTGGACCCACACATCATCTCACAAATAGAAACGTGCAACTGTTTTCCTTTTGTGTATATTTTGGTAAAACTCTCCTCAGTTGTACACTATATAGAGAGTTGTTTTGGTTGTTTGTATAGATTGGGGGGTTGCTTATGCTTCTTGTGTTAGAAATTGTTTTTGGTATTCTCATGGGTATGATTCAAATTTGGTTTTAATACCCATATACTTGGTTTTGAATCATAGTTGTATGCATGACTGGAAATTGAAATTGATGGGTGTTACTTCTCGATTTTCTCATCATGTGAGTTTTGTTGGGAGTTATGTGGGTTTAAATTAGGGGTGTTACTGACTCGAGTATCAATAAAATTGGGCTTGGCTCGAGATACTATTATTCGGATTGGGATCAAGCTCAAAATCAATTTTTCTAAAAAGGGCTCGAACTTGTGATTTTAGTATTAATAATCGCTCGAGCTCGAAGCTCGTTTTACCATTTCTTTGATTATCTATGTTTTCTATAAGCTCAAGTTCATTTATGTCATGAATAACTAATAGTGTTATTGCACCCTCCTTAAAAAAATGTTATATAATTAGTAAAGGTTAAGACATGATACATCGTTTGTTTTACGAAACATGTATTTTTAACTAGAACATGTATAGGTTTGTTAAGATCGTTTAGTTCGAGACTACGAAACATGTATTTTAAGCCATGCTAATAGTACTCCTCTATCAACTTCAAGCCATACAATCCTTTTTCTAAAATTTTAAAACTTATAACTTAATACATAAATACATCAGTATATCTCTTGCCAAATGAAGGTAACAAAATATCTAAGTCTTCCAAGGAAGATTACGTGTGGCCGTAGAAGATGTGTCATGTCCTTAAGATATCGACATCTACACTGTCATCAAGCACACTTTGGTTACGATTGATGATCTCTCCCAACCTAATTGCATTTTGAGTTCTGATACAGTTTCACATTATTCCTCACATATTCAAGCATAAAATACCGTGTAGGGAAACCCTAATGGATTTTTCAAGAATCAACAACTCAGATGCACAAATACTCACGACCATCTCTATATATATATCCTATGCAAGATCGAAGGTTTAGATGCTTTTTAACGCCTCATAAAGTGACACTTATAATCGAAGTTCCCTGTATTGAAACAATATTGGGTGAAATATTAAGAGAACTATTGATAGTTTCCAAAATACAAGATAACGAAAACAACAATTAAATTTGTCACACGAAAAACCTATGTTAATAATTATCAAATACATAGGAACACCAAAATACCTAACTGAAACCTTGCTAATAGCTTGATAGCATTGGTAGTATTTGCCATTTGGGCTTAAAACAACTTCTTCATTTTGATATTTGGTAACTAATTATCTAAATAATATTTAATTTTTTTATATATAAATATGAAGTATGTTAATTTATCGTAAAACTCGAACACATACTACTCACCATAATATTTATATATAACAATATTAAAATTCTGATTTTCGGTAAAATATTATGAAAGTGAAATTTGCAAAACCATATGACATGATGTTGGTCTGTTGCAAACTTGCAATGTAAATTTGGGCGCACTAATGAAGCGGATAGGCGCCAATTAGATCACACACAAATCCTTTTTGCCGCTTCCACCGAACCCCTTCACGTTCCTCCGATTTTCCCCCCACGATTCCTCCGTCACTCAACTCCGATTAACCGGCGTATGTATATTGTATAAACAGATTACAGCAATAACGAATCTAGATACAGTTACCGACTGAAAATGACGCAACCGCCGGCATCGCCTTCTCTTCCGCTCGCACCACCACCACTGCCACCACCGCAACGACCACCGGCGTTCCTTAGTTCTCCTGTTACTAGAGGTTGTCAAGTTCGTTGCGCTGGTTGCCGGATGATATTGACCGTCGGACCGGGGCTGACCGAGTTTGTATGTCCTACATGCCAGTTACCGCAAATGCTGCCGCCGGAGCTGATTCGGCCTCCGTCACAGGTTCCGGCTCATGGAATCGATCCGAGTAAGATCCAGCTTCCGTGTGCTAATTGCAAGGCTATCCTTAATGTTCCTCATGGTTTATCACGATTCGCATGCCCTCAGTGCAAAATGGAACTTGCGGTTGATCTCTCTCGGATTAAGCAGTTTTATCCTCCACCACCAGAGGAAGTCAACGAGGTGTTTTTAACATATGCTCAGTATTTTCATTTCTTCGTCCTATGTGTTTATCAGCGAGGTTTTGCTGTCTCGATATATGCATACCTTTTTCTTCAATTTTGACCTAATTTGCTTGTCACAGACACAAGTCGTTGGAATTTAGGGCTTTTGTTTTTACACATTATAATATCATTAAGTAAAACCTCTCATCATGCTCTACGTGAATATATTCATCTGAGTCTTCCAGTTTCACGAGTACAGTGCTATTAATCAATTACTTTTCTTATAATGCTGCATTAATTCTGAAATAACGTACATTATTCAGTCAACTCACAAATGGTTATATGAGAACATAGGAAGGGAACAGATCTAGCTAAGGAACATAGTTCATGAGAGCTTAGGATGTGTTGATTATCATTTGCCCCTATGGATTACATTTTAGCATTCTTGTACTTAAAGGTTCAGGTAATTAGTCTTAATACTGTATTACTGTTAAAACTATCTAGAAATCTTTATATTGTTTAAAGATACATTACATTATGAATTTAAGAGACAAGGAAGTCAAAAGAGTAAGGTTGGTTACTGTAAGGATTATAACAGAAACCAAATAGATTAATAATAATAGCAATTATCCTGATAATTTCCATTGTTAACTCTGGTCCTGACTCTTGAGGCATTTATACAGTGAAGGACTAGCGTTGGTGTAATTTCTATGAACATATTATGCTGTTAAGTTGAAAAGCATTTGCTTATAACTCATCCGATCTTACAAATCAGATAAGAAAGTAGAAAAATGCAGGCTGCAATCCTAACCTAGGTTCATGATTTCCTAAATTTGTATTTTTTTTCTGCTTTTTCTGTGTTTCAGGTAGCTATTGAAGTTGAACGAGAAGAAGATGGTGGAGGTGTTGTGGGAGAAACATTCACGGACTATGTGAGTCTTTTCGTTTTCTTGTACTACTCTCATGTATGGTTTCTTGTTTTCTGGTATTATATATAAGTGTAAATATATATTTTATTGAATTGCAGCGTCCACCAAAGGTGTCTATTGGTCCTCCACATCCCGATCCTATTGTAGAAACCTCTTCCTTATCTGCAGTGCAGCCACCTGAACCAACATATGATCTTGAAACAAAAGATAATTTGGAAACTTCAAAAGCATTATCATGCTTGCAGATTGAGACACTAGTTTATGCTTGTCAGGTTGTTTTTTGAACTTCAATATGAACTTTTAATCACTTTATGACATATTAAAAACTTCAAATTTATCATTTTAATTTGTTTTTTTTTCTTCTTCAGAGACACCTTCAACATCTTGAGAATGGTTCGAGGGCAGGGTTTTTCCTTGGAGATGGAGCTGGTGTTGGTAAAGGACGTACAATTGCAGGGCTAATTTGGGAAAATTGGCACCATGGGAGGAGAAAAGCATTGTAAGGTCTTGGTTGGTGGTTGCATATGACTAATGTTGTCAGAATGATCTTTGAATAAAGCAGTGTGTGCTCTATTTTTCATGTTGGTAATTTTAATCATGATGATTCCAGGTGGATTTCTGTTGGTTCAGACTTGAAATTCGATGCAAGAAGAGATTTGGATGATGTTGGAGCTACGTGTATTGAAGGTATTATTAAGTAACTTCATATTCTCTTTTGCTAACTACACTTGTTAAAATTCAATGATTTTTCATGGTTATGGTTACAGTAGTTATGTTTTGTTTGCAGTGCATGCTTTGAACAAACTGCCCTATTCCAAGCTTGATTCCAAATCTGTTGGGATTAAAGAAGGTGTTGTTTTCTTGACATATAGCAGCCTTATAGCTTCTTCTGAGAAAGGTCGCTCTCGATTGCAGCAACTTGTGCAGTGGTATGGATTAGAATATGATGGGCTGATCGTGTTTGATGAGGTACCAACATCTATTTATTTCAATTTTTTAATTTTATTTTTACGGGCTGTCAATTTAGTGTTTGACTGTTTTCTGAGTAGTCTTACATTTTAGAACTTATTTTCTTGATTGTAGTGCCACAAGGCCAAAAACTTGGTACCTGAAGCTGGAGGACAACCAACACGAACTGGTGAAGCGGTTCTTGAACTTCAGGTTTATTCTCACTAACTTCTTGTTAATTAGTTTACAAAAACACTCTGCACTTGTCATTTTGTGTAATCTAATGATATAATCCTCTGAAGATTCTTAAAGGTTTAAAGAGGTGTTTGTTGAATGTATAACAGGCAAAACTTCCTGAAGCACGTGTTGTTTATTGTTCAGCAACTGGCGCTTCAGAACCCAGAAATCTGGGTTATATGGTTCGCCTTGGTCTCTGGGGAGCTGGAACTTCTTTTGAGGATTTCCGTGAATTTTTAGGTTCAAATTCCTTACCTTCAACTTATATCACATCTTGTTGGCAGTGAATAATTTTATCATTTCCAATTTATTTTATAATGTGAAAGCTGTCATAATATGTGCCTGTATTATTATATTATTTATCTATGTGTGTGCTTGTGCCTGTATTAAACACATAAAAATATTCACTTTAAATTTGTGTGCAATTCTCCATGCAGGTGCTCTGGATAAAGGAGGAGTAGGAGCACTTGAACTTGTTGCAATGGACATGAAAGCAAGGTTGGCACTTATCATATAATAATATAATATAGGTTAATTAACTGATTACTGTTCTAATTGCTAATTAGGTTATTTTACCTTTCAGAGGGATGTATGTATGTCGGACTCTGAGTTATAAAGGAGCAGAATTTGAAGTTGTTGAGGTTCCATTAGAGCCCAAAATGAAGGTACCAAATAGTTTTCTGCATCTTTTTTTATTTAACAATGTATCTGCAAGATTTGCAAATTGCTAATGCTCTTGTAATATTTTATAACTTGCAGGAAATCTACAAAAAAGCAGCTGAATTTTGGGCTGAATTAAGAGTTGAATTGCTGTCTGCAAGTGCCTTTCTTGGCGATGATAAGCCTAGTTCTAGTCAATTATGGAGATTATACTGGGCGAGCCATCAGGTTTGCCAGTTTCATTTTCTTTTTATTTATTTATATATGTATATGAACGTCTCTTTTGTGGTTACTTTAATTTGTTTATATGTTTTTTTTGCTTCTGTTATATTCTAGCGTTTCTTTAGGTATGTATGCATGTCAGCAAAAGTGCCAGCTGTCGTAAGCCTTTCTAAGCAGGCACTGATGGACAACAAGTGTGTGGTTGTTGGTCTTCAAAGTACCGGTGAAGCAAGAACAGAGGATGCAGTAACAAAATATGTGAGTGTGTTTTCCTTTATTTGATGTATAGTTTTAATTTTAATTTTAATTTTTATAGGGGATTGAACTTGATGATTTTATTTCTGGACCTCGTGAGCTGTTGCTTAAATTTGTTGAAGAAAACTATCCTTTGCCTGAAAAGCCTGAATCTCTCCCAGGTGTTTATTGGCTTCTGTGCTTTTGTAATATTGAAATTAGTTTTTTATAGTTTCATTTATATAATTTGTATTTTATTTCTTTTAGGAGACGATAGTGTGAAGGAACTTCAACGTAAGAGACACTCAGCAACACCTGATGTTTCATATAAAGGGAGGGTAAGGAAAGCTGCAAAATGGAAACCTGAAAGTGATGAAGAAAGTGATTTAGAATCTGAATGTAAGACCTTTTTGTTTCTTATATCAATATTATTTGATTTTTCTCTGAATAAGTCATAATTCTTTAACTAATGGTAATTTTTAAATTTGTTCAACCTTGTAGCTGATTCTGACCATGAATCTGTGGAATCTGATGACGAATTTCAGATATGCAACATATGCAATTCAGAAGCGGTACACATGCCTAGTTCTTGTTGTTTGCATTTTAAATATGTTGTTCATTATAATCATTGGTATATTATTTTTAATATATTTTATGCAGGAAAGAAAAAAATTGCTTCAGTGTTCATGTTGTGGTCAACTTGTACATCCTGCATGTGTGGTCCCACCAGAAACAGATGCAAAATCTCCCGATTGGTCCTGTCATTCTTGCAAGGAAAAAACAGAGGAATATCTTCAAGCAAGACATATATATCTAGCAGAATTACAAAAGAGGTATGATTATTTCTCTTCTATTGCTTCACAAATCTGAATTAACCTAATATATATTGCCAGTTTTAAGAAATTTTAACATCTACTATGTGGAATGTGTTAGATATGAAGCAGCAATAGAGCGCAAGTCAAAGATTTTGGACATAATTCGAGCTTTTGACCTTCCAAACAATCCATTGGATGACATCATTGATCAGGTATTTAATAAACATATTTTTGTTATTGTGAAATTTGTTTTTTCTTTACTCTGATATTGCTGAAATTGCAATAATTGCAGCTTGGAGGCCCTAGTAATGTTGCAGAAATAACAGGTAGACGGGGTATGCTTGTTAGGTCAGTCAATGGAAAAGGAGTTACTTATCAGGCACGAAACACGTGAGTTTACGCTGCTGATTATTTCTAAGATAATATGTAATTCTTTTTTTTCCTTCTAGCTGATTCACTCTTTTATGTAATATACAGGAAAGATGTAACTATGGAAATGGTCAACATGCACGAAAAACAGCTGTTTATGGATGGTAAAAAACTAGTTGCCATAATTTCTGAAGCTGGATCAGCAGGTGTTTCTTTGCAGGCTGATAGAAGAGCCCTAAATCAGGTAAACAGATATTCAGTTCATAGTAAATTTAATATTGGTCCCTGTGGTTTATTCAAAATAATGGTTTTGGTCACTCTTGGACACTGTTTGCCGTTATGGTCCCTAACGTTACTATTTTCTTCCAAATTTGGTCCCTTGTCCACTTAATCTCTTTATTTATTAACGTTTCTTTTAATCCACTGTACTCAATTTATTCATATTTTTTAATATCTTAAAGCTTAATTAACATTATACAAAAAAATAAGTTAAGAAATAATGTTTGATAACAGAAAAGAAGGGTTCATGTGACTTTAGAACTACCTTGGAGTGCTGATCGTGCAATTCAGCAATTTGGAAGGACTCATCGTTCAAATCAAGCTTCTGCACCTGAGTACAGGTAGATATCCTCATATGGCCTTCTGTCTGTATAACCTCTTAATGGTGGGGGTTTAGGCTCTTTTTTTCTGACTATATTTACCAATTTACCCTTATAGGCTATTGTTCACAAATCTTGGAGGTGAACGACGGTTTGCTTCCATAGTTGCCAAGAGACTAGAGTCACTTGGAGCTTTAACACAAGGGGATCGTAGGTAACTTAATGTTTCAATATCCAACTATAATTAGGTTAACTTTGTTATAATATAGTTTAACACAATTATACCTTTATTAGTTTATCATCTATCATTTTTCTCCTTAAAATATATCAGGGCTGGACCGTCTCTTAGTGCTTATAATTATGATAGTTCATATGGGAAAAAGGCGTTAGTGATGATGTACAGGGGAATTATGGAGCAGGTTTTCATCTCTTTTTATTCGGTTAATATATGTGGGTCCCTCTTAAACCAACCTAAACCTTGTTTTTTTCAGGATTCTCTTCCAGTTGTACCACCAGACTGTTCATCTGAAAATCCTGCTACAATCAGAGATTTTATTGAAAAGGGGAAAGCTGCTCTTGTTTCTGTTGGCATAGTTAGAGATTCAGTTGTTGGTATTACTTTTTAATTGATTACTAGATTTTTACCAATTTACCCTTATATTATGTACTGTTGTTCCAATCAGTTTTTTTGAACTATTTTGTACAGGAAATGGCAAGGATTCTGGAAAGATATCTGGTCGCATAGTTGATTCAGATATGCATGATGTCGGACGTTTTCTAAATCGGCTTTTAGGATTGCCACCAGATATCCAAAACAGGTTATGTTTTTATTTATTTATTTATTATTATTTACTTTCTGGATTTACATTTTTATTTTTATTAATTGATTGCAGGCTGTTTCAATTGTTTGTTAGCATCCTTGATCATCTCCTTGATAATGCACGCCTTGAAGGTCACTTAGATACTGGTATTGTTGATATGAAAGCTAACACTATTGAGCTACAAGGAACTCCAAAGGTTACATGATGCATATTTTATTTTTATTTACACATTGTAACATGTATTTTAAACTTTAATTTTATATTTTTTTTGCAGACTGTTCACACTGATAATATGTCTGGTGCGACCACTGTACTATTTACATTTGTTATGGATCGTGGCATTACATGGGAGGTATGGTAAACTAAATCACAGTTGTAGTTATTTTTATCTTTGTATATATTTATATATTTTTATTTTGTTTATTTATAGTCCGCTTCTGCATTGCTAAGTGAGAAGCAAAAAGACGTGTCTGCCTCTTCTGCTAATGGATTTTATGAATCTAAGAGAGAATGGCTCGGAAAAAGGCACCTTCTTTTAGCGATCGAAGGGTATTTAAGTTTGATATGATTATTTTTCACTCTGCTATTTGGCATCTTTTTTTTTTTTTTTTTTTTTTTTTTGGTTAATAATGTCATTGTATTGTTCTCCACTAAGATGCACTCTTTACATATTTCAGGTTATCTGGTATGTTTAAGATATTCCGCCCTGCTATTGGTGAAACAATCAGGTATATAAAGTCAAAAACCTCAACCTATACTTATCACATCCTCTATATGTATGTATATATTTCCACTTTTAAGTTGGTTCTGATAGTTAATTTAACTTGCAGGGAAATGTCGGTAGTGGAGCTGAAAGATAAATATCGAAAGACAGCATCATTAGAAAAGGCACACAGTGGATGGAAAGATGAGTATGATACTTCATCCAAGCAGGTATAATGTACTCAATTTTTAAATATTTTCTTTTTGCAATAAATGAAACTTTTGTATACTTGACTAATGTCATGCGTTGCTAACTAGATTAATTGACTATTTATTGTTACGAAACGTGCAGTGCATGCATGGTCCAAATTGTAAGGTTGGAAGCTTTTGTACAGTTGGCAGAAGAATACAGGAAGTAAATGTACTTGGTGGCCTTATTCTTCCAATTTGGGGAACAATTGAGAAGGCCCTATCTAAACAGGTAATGTTTGACAAACATACATAAAGTATCGTTTTTAAATTTATCTAAAGTGCCATGAAATGAGAAATGATATTTAGTCCTACCATTTAGACCTACTCATAGGCCTACCCACTTGATAGGATGACATGTGTATTCCACTAATTCTCTCTCCTAATATTATCCCTTGATTTTGACACGTGTCTTCATCTAATGAGTATGTCTAAAATATATTATATGTCTAGTCTATGGGCGAATAGTTATAATTTGAGTTATATTGGATACAGGCCCGACTAAGCCATAGGCGACTACGTGTTGTGCGCATAGAAACTACAACAGATAATCAGCGAATTGTAGGACTTCTTGTTCCAAATGCAGTAGTAGGACCTGTGCTTCAAGGTTTCTCTCTCTCTCTCTCTCACACACACATTAATATTTGATAATCTATAAAATGTCATGTACTAAAATGGTCAGTTGGTGACATTATGGCAGATTTAGCATGGGTTCAAGAGATTGATGACTGAAGATATAAATTTGGTAGGGTATTTTGCGATGGATAATAATGGTTATTATATGTATGTGTTAGTGTTACCTTCCATCAACAACTACATGTTTCCAAGATAAGAGTCGTTAACTAATATTTGACCTATTCTTTTGTACTCGGTCCAAGTTTTTTTGTAATTATTTTTACCCAGGGGGAATGAATACTTATTATTCGAATGTATAAAAAACTTGTATGATGATACTCCTACATCTTGACTTTGCATCACCCGAGCATAATATTATACTTTTTTCTTCTTTGGAGTCTGATCTATATATGTCTTTGTTGTGTGAGTGGGACATGGGTAGATTTGTACATGTCTTGTAACGTTTTAACACGTTAATGAGAAATTGATGAATATATTGTGAAGAACTAGCAGGGTACCCGCGCAATGCGGCGGCGGGTGCCCTGTGACTAAATTAGACGGTGACCAAGTAGTGGGTGGTGACGACGGTAGTGATAGTGGCTGCTGGTTGAATCGATACTTAATATATATACGCTTTTAAACGGATGTCTTACCATAACACCGGAGCATATGTCATGGGTAGTATATCGCTGGAAGTCGCAGGCGGGTAAACGTCGCCTGATTTGTAGCATCGTGTTTATTTTACGGTTGTGGTGGAGGCGTTGTAGAATCCAAGTAAGACGTTTTGTAGATGTGCGTTATGTTGAAAGATGAACAAAATCATCAATTTAGGAAGTAAATTAATGTAGAGTTTTGTAATGTAGAGTTTATTTTAGTAAATTAAATGGGTGGTAAGACGTTTCCGAAAAATTAGTATTGAATAAGTGTTGAATAGTCAAGACGTTTCCGAAAAATTAAATTGTATCGGATATAATAGTTTTGTACTTCGAGGGTTTGCAGTGTTATGTAGAATTGTTTTTGGGATAAAATAAAGTGTCATTTAGAGCAATTGGTTAACACACAGTCAGTACTTACAAGAGGTCTTGTGTTCGAATCCTGTAAGCAACACATTTTTAAACTTAAAGTGGAAAACTTCTTAAACTTAAAATTAAGGAGCTACTGATGTATTAGTAAGTAGTAAGATAAGTTATTTACAAAAAAGAAACTACTGAATAACTGTTGAATCATTCTAACCAATAGTATTTTAATGCGTTCCTTGCATTGTGCACGTCTCCTAACAAATTGGACGAAACTACAACTTTTAGCTGACCAACAAACAAGTAGTTTTTGACAAGTATTTCGATTGAAATTACACAGAAAATAATATGATTACAACAATATAAACACAAATAATATATTTGAGAAAAACTTGTGATGGAAATACTGAGTAACATTTTTAAATTTTCTACTAGTCAAAACATTTCTCATAAAATACTCCAACATTAGTAGATCTAGTGTTTATCACGTTCCAAGCTACCTTAAAGACCCTTCCATGAAAAATTTAAAATAGGGAATTTCACCATTAATAACTACACAAGTAAACCATCAATTCATTGAAAAATTACAAAATATTGTGATAAAGAACAGGCAGAGGTTTGCCTAGTTGTCAACTTGTGAGGTTGTGGGAGTGGTGACAGGTTGAATTCGTACATACGGATTTCTAGTTAAAGTTTCTCCCTTTAAAGCAGCCACATATCTATCGTTTGTGTTTTCCTTCCTCTGCAGTTCCCCAAGGAACTCTCCCAGCCTCTCTTTATTCACTTTTGCCATCATCTGATTCACAAAGTTATCTTATTGAGAAAAATAAATTCTCCATTCTTAATAATTTCATTTTAAAAGACGTCATAGATTGAATATGTTTCAGATGTGCTACATCCTTCAAGAGAAAGATAGAACATAACAATACTCCGACTTGCTTTAAATATATATCGTGCCAATTTGACATTAAAGGAGTACAACCTGTTGAATAATTCTACATTCATGTTCTTTGACTGGTTAGTTCCTAATTTGTTGTTGGTAACCTTCGCTTTGTAATCTCAGGGTTAGTTCCTAATTTGAGTTTGACACGTGCATCAAAGGCGTTGGAAATCATTTCTACTTTGTGGCGTATGTTTTCTATATTCTTATGAACACTGTGTTTTATATTTTATTTGATGAATTCCACACCACAACCAGAGCCCTAATTCGGCCTGTTAGATATTGTTTTCTCAGTAATCAATATTAAGCTCATATTTTCGGTGTAAAGAGAAAAAATCAATTAAACAAACAGATTAGAACTAGACTAGGGCATGGTTAACCTAAATTAAAGGTTATTTGATCCACAATAGGCATAGTACTGAAATAGACTTAAGCTGGTAATATTAATAATAGCATTCTCAGATTCAACTAATTAAACAGATAAATTACTAATTAAATAGACGGATCATGATCATAGCAAGCATGTACGAGGAAATACTAAATCAATTGAAGAAAAGGGGGAAAGTAAGTGAGAAAGATGGTGGTGGATGAACTAACAAGCGTATCAGGGCGAGCGTTGCGGCGGAGGTCGGCTTCGAGCTGCTCGTTGCGTGAATTAGTGGCCTGCATCACATAATAACCGACGGCACAAGGGACCACAACACAAACTGTAGCAAACCCGAAGAAAAAAGGCTTTGAATCTCGCGTCTGCCTCACTATCCATCGCCATGTCGAGCTTTTCTCCCATAGAAACGACATGTTTTCCGTCCTTCCGGTGGTTCTTCGTCAAACGCAGGTGGTGTGGGTGGGATAAAAGTAATAACAGTTAATGGGCCGCAGTGGTACCTTTTGTTAGTGGACTGTTTACTTATAGGCCCATCTTTTGTATTTGTGTATGTACGATATGGTTTATGCGGGGAGATTAATACGCGGAGAGCAGGTTCTTTCGATTTTTCTTTTTTTACTTTTTTAAATTGAAGCTAGGGAATATTTTGGCTTACACCTTTAATTCAAACAACCGAATTAAACTGTTTAAAATCAAATTAAATTAAGAACTGAGAAAATCATTTTGACCGTATTGAGGATCGATGGTGTTTGGAATCGAATCGAATCGAAATTAAACCGAGAATCGAGAAATTAAACCGAATTGGACCGGAACAAACCGCTCGGAACCGGACCGAGAACCAATTTTGCACAAAAATTAGAAACGTCAATTAAATAAATATACCTCGGTTCGATGGTTTAGTCAGTCTCGGTCCAGTTTTTACATCCAATTAACTTCAAAATTAATGGAAATGATTTGTAAACTTCTAAACTAATGCTAATTACATTTAACTATTATTTTTTAAAGATATAATTTGCTTAGAATTACAAAAAAACTAGATAGTTATTTTTACGTACCTTTTATTATTTAATTTTGAACAAATAACATAAAATAAAGGGATAATTTCGTACATATTGTTGCAAACTTCAAATATTTGTAAACTTCATTATTACGTATATATATTCTTCAAAATTCTTAAATTTTTTATGTATACCTAATTTAATAATATTTATATTTAAATCATTTAAAATTTATAAAACATAAATCTTAATTTAAATTAATGGTAAAATATCCATTAATGAACACATTGTTATATATTGCGAGAATACATGAGTGAACTTAACGAAGCAAATTAGCAAAAATACAACATCCACGCATGCCTGTATCTGAAAATAACAGATTTTTGGGCAGCAAGTTCTAGCTTTACATTCATTTTTATTGCTCCCAGTAATAGGTAAACGCCAACTAAAGTAGCTATTAATCAGTAGTTACAAATACAGTGTATTGAAATAAGTTATTAAGACAACCTCAGAGATAGCTTGATTAACTACCTTTTATATATATGTAATTAATTATCTGAATTCCAAGATTATATATATAACCTAAAAGCTAAAACACAGACATACATTCACATATGTATGCATGTATATAAGTAAGATCGATGGAGCTAGCTAGCTGAAGGAAGAGCTTCTTCCTTGTGGAGACATATTGGAATTACTATTAGTAGTAGCAGTTGAGAAAGTAGCCCTCTGCATGTTATCCATTGAACTATTTGATGACAATGGTGGTCTTCTTGGTGATGTTCCTTCCAACTTCTTTGGATGGTCAACGGGCCTCAAACCAAGATGATTATGATGATCGATGTTATGATTGTTTCCTAAGGTTAATGGTTTTGTTTCATAAAAATGGTCGACGGGGACATTAATATTTGAATCAAGATCACATCCATCTCCTCCTCCACCTTCGGAACTGTTGTTAGATAGTACCCCAATATGATGATTATGATGCTCGGATGCCCGATGATGATCATCTTCTGACCACATTAAGGGGCTCTTTCGGGCCGTAGCAGTACCTGTGCTATATTCAATTCAAACGAGTTAAAAATGTATGTATTGCACCATATATGAACAATATATATTGGAAAAGTATTTTACATTTAATCATATAATAACCATAATATTATAAAATAAAGTTGAAGTACCAATATGTATGTAGGGTAAAAATGTATAATGTGAGGATACTTTAAAAAAATTGAATGATAAAACGCTCAAAAAGCTTAAATTCAAATTATATATATAATCGACAATTCAAAATTGACGTTAGCTACCTTCTTGCTAAGTGTTATCCAAGATGCTGCTAAAAAAAATTATTATCTCAATATACATAAATTCATAAATGAATAGATGCATATTTATATGATCGAAGTCGAAAGATTGTAGGTGTACATATTTGATTGACAAAACATATAAGTAAAAAACTTCAATCTCACTTATACATAAAGTACTTGTAAGCTAGATATGGTAGCTAGATGTGCCAATTTATAAAGTTCAAAGTTAAAAATTTATTGATCGTTGTTGTTTCATGTTTCAAAATGTAATTGAACATTTCAATGAAATTATATATAGACGACAGAAAAACCAATTGGTAAATTCATTTAATTTCTTTTTCAACAAATGAAACCGTTTTGAACAAATGTAATTTCACTAAGCCATGCATTTTCCCATAGTACATATAGATCCGTCCCTATATGTATCTATCTATCTAGCTAGCTATGTATATATGTATGCATGTATCTATATATATAAGTTAGTGATGAACAAGAGCACCACCTGCTGCTGCAACTGCCGGTGGTGATGGAGATGGTGAAGTGCCATAAAGATTAAGGTCTTGAAAAGAAGGAAAATTGAGAGATCCAAAGTCCTTGATAGCCGATGGCACGTGATCACCGGGAAACATCATTACACCACCAGTACTTGTATGGCTTTGTGGTTGTTGATCAAGATGACTAGTGTTTGCATTGATATTCATACTCATGCTCATATTCATGTTCATGTTCATTCCGATGCCTGCACCACCAATACTTCCGACCACTTTATTATTATTGTAACTACCACCACCACCACCAGCCGCCATGCTTTGATCTCCAGCTAGGGTTTGACAAGCCTTTTCCAATATTGTTTGCATGTATTTTCCTTGGGCTTCAATCCTCAATTGCAAATGCCTTTGTACCTGCAAAAATATTAAATATTATAATCGATAAGTATATGTTTATAGTTAGCTTAAAGGAGAAAAAGAAGGAATATTAGCTTTAATTTTAGGTACCTCTAATTGTTCATGAAGTCTTCTTTGTACCTCAATTTGCATTCTAAAATTACACCAATTTGATTTAGACTATGTAATGAATATAATAAATATTAAATTGCATATATATATATACATATAGGAAGTGAATATATACTTACTCATTCATACTTCGACCCATCATTCCAGAAGACGATGCATTAGTGCTTCTTTGAAGTTCTAATGCCGAAGCTGAGATGTATAAACATTTCATATATGAAATTTTGATCAAACATATGAAACATGCATATCGAAATTGCTGATCTTCTTTTACTATTTTTATTTTTGAAGGGCATATTCATTAAAAAGCTTAAGAGAAGTTAGGGCAAGAAAAAAACATTACTATGAAACTTTACTATGAATCTATGATATATAAGGAAATTTTGTGAACACATACTCTCGCATAATCGAACATAACTCACCTCTTTCACTATCTTTTATTGAGTGATCATTAAATTCCTTGTGAGGTTGCTTTCCTAACCTGAATTTCTATTAATTCCAAAAAAAAAAAAAAAAAACAATACAAATTAGAATCAAGAAATAGAACTCATTAAAATTTTCCATTTGATCGAACATAACTAAACTTAATTAAGATACCTGGAGATGACTTTTAAGATGGTAAAGGGTGAGACCCTTAACACCCATGACTCTCATAATCGTCTTTGGTGTTGCCTCTACAAATTTATTGCAATACAATTAAGTTATTAATTAAATATTAATCCAAACAGTTTTCATAACAAGATCTAATTAAACACACATAGAACATATGATTTGAAAGTAAATAAGAGAGCGAATTGATTATAATAAAGTTGGCATACTGTCTGGTCCTCCGAGCTGAGCAACCGCATCAACAAACCGTTCATGGAGCTCGACGGTCCACCTGAGCCGTGGCTTGGGGTCAGTGGTCAAGACCAGACCCGAGTCACCTTGTATGGTGCCCGCACCGGTGGTGTTATGGTTATTACCACACATGTTGGACCGTTCATGATGGTGATGATGATTATGATGAAGTGAATTCATAGCAGTTGTCGATCCGGCACCTGCTTTCTTTGAATGGAACATTCTTTGTTTCTTAATCTGTGTGTGTGTTGTGTGTGTGTGTGTGTGTGTAAGGGAGGTAAGAGATTCAACAAGAACAAATGCGATATGCAAATAGAGGATAGAAGAATACGGTTCGTCTTTTAAAGATGGGAAACCCTTTTTTGCATTGTGCATCATTTAATATTAATTGTATAAAAATAGCCTCAAAAAGAAGCTAACTAATTTAGTTACCTTTACTATAACATTAAATAATTGTAAAAAAATAATTATAAACTTATTTACTGTCACTGTTACTTGCTTGGTTTTTAGTTAACCACGAGCAACAAAGGAAAAGAGAGAAGAAAAAGAATAAAAAAATTAAAAAGAGAGAATCTTTGTGTGGCGAGTATATATGTATATCTATGTATCAAACTTATTAGTAAGAGTAAATTACACAGATGGTTATTTAAATTTATAGTAAATTTCACAAATTGTCTTTTAGTTTAAAAAATTACACCGATGGTCCTTAATTCTGAAAGATTTTTCACCAATAGTCCTTTACACTAACGGACATTAATTTTTCTGTTAACTTACCCCATGTGCAATGCACATGAGGGTAAAAAAGTCATCTTTCATTTCTTTTCTTTTTATTCTAAAATAAAAAACTTTTATTTAATATAAAAAAATTAATTTAAGAATGAAAGAAATGAAAAATGACTTTTTTACCCTCATGTGCATTGCACATGGGGTAAGTTAACAGAAAAAATTAACGTCGGTTAATGTAAATGACCATCGGTGAAAAACCTTTCGGAATTAAGGACCATCGGCGCGATTTTTGAAACTAAAGGAATATTTGTGAAATTTGCTATAAACTTAAAGGACTATCCATGTAATTTAGTCTACTAGTAGATAGCGTGTATTTATTTAGGATCCCAACTAAACTAAGTTCTTTTAAAATATATAGATCGAGCTTCATTTTTATTTGTACTCTGACGATTTTTTTTTCTAGCTTTCTAAGAATTCTAAATTGATCATTATAGCTTGCAATTAACTCATAAAATTAAAGATGAATAGATATTAATTAATAGAAACTTATACTTCATCTGTATCAAAATAAGTGATACATTTAAGCTTTTACGAATTTTAATGCAAAAGATTAAAGTATGAGTAGAATATAATAAAGTGGATAATTAGTGGATGATGAGTCTCACTTTTCTTGGATAAAGTAATATTAATGAGTTTAAAAAGTAAAAGTAAGGGTATAAGGGTAATTTCACTTTATTAAAGTTGATAGTTAGTGGATGTTGGATCCCACATTTTTGTCAAATAAGGTAACTTTTAAAGTGTATTACTTATTGTGATACGGAGGACGTATATAAGACTGCATCCAACCATTGCGTTAGTATTCCGTGAGTTTGGCGCCAGTTGAGGGAAGCCATTGGCACCATCCGTCTCTTGAAGCCGCCGGTTGCCATTCGCCAGTTTGAAGACGGGGGAGAAGGAAGCGTTAGTTTGGGTGGGTGGACCCAAAGGGGTATTTTGTGTGTGTGTTTTGTAATGACGGGTCCCAAAAAATTAAAGGGAAGTGGTATTGTTGGCATGAGTACGTCAGTTTAGTGTCGTTTGGAGGGTGAGCTGATGTGGTGCTGATTTGACAACTGACGGTATCAATGATCACCGCCATTAGGAGCAGTCTAAGTATTTTAGAAGATTTTAAAACAGAAAAGTAAAATCAATATTTTATCATTGATTTGCCAAATACTGAATTTGAATGGAATATGAAAAGAAATTTGAAAATGTGTGCATTAGGAGTAAAAAAAGTTACAATATATTTATAGGTCTAATATTTATATTTGACTCAACTATCTATTTATAATAAAAATAAAATAAAATAAAAATGACATTATATTTTAATTCAAATTCGTAAGTCGATCATATTAGTTAATTAAACTGAATTAAATTTAACTTTATGTATGATATTATCATTATTTATTTTATTTTAATATGTACACCAAATTTATGATTTAATTAACAAAAAGAAGTAATATAAAACTAGTTAGCAATATAAAACTAATATATTAATATATAAATTTTTTAGTGAAACATATTCGTATATTATACAAGAAGAAAATTAGTTCTCTTTTTAAGAATTCTATTTTTTTTTAGATATGCCAAAATTAAAATACTTTGTTTATTTTACCAAATTCGCAAACTTAATTAAATGTATAAAACAAGAAGGATCGATCGAGGTGAATTTTGTAGGTAGACTCATGTATCCAGGGCTGTCCTTGGGCACGGGCGACAAGGGCGGTCGTCCAGTGCCCACAAAATTTAGGGGGTCATTTTCAAAAAAATCAGCTCATTTATATATATGTGTAAACTTATATGAATCAAGATAAATCAAACGGAATATTGAAAATAGGCGGACTACAAGGTCTAATCCAGATATTTAACTTGGGGATTAGGGCGACACTTTTAATTTGACGGAAACTTTTTAGTTATTTAGAAAAAAATTACTTCAGAGGGCTAATTTTTAAGATTTCGCACAAAGCCTAAAATTTAATTGAATCGGCTCTGCATGTATTCAAGGTGGGTTTCATAGATAGACGTGTGCAGTGTGCTCATCAACCAAGAGGTGATATGAATTAAATGGATATATTATTGTTCCATCAAGTTCATAAATATTATATATTTTTTCCGTACCATTTTTATTGTTTAGTATATTATTTTAGTTTATCCCACAAAGAATGTTTTTTCTAAATTTCAACCAATCAAAAAACATTTAAGTGGGAAAAAGAAATTTTAATTGATGACATAGTATAATTAATCTACTTTTCTTAAACTTTGTGCTTTTTATAGTGGATAATAAATTTGGGACGGAGGGAATAGTAAATTAATATTTCACTAAAATATTTTTAAATGTTACGTCGAGATGCTAATGATGAAAAATGCAACAATGTTAAGAGTCGGGAACATCCTCATTTTTGTATCCTTGAAATTATTAGTAAGCTTTTTCGTTTGTGGAATAGCGTAGAGATCGATGCTTAACTAAAATCGATGACCTTTTTTTACGTTGTTTTCTTTACACTTTATATTAATTTTGCTATTGTTTAAAAATATATGATCCCAATACTCACAGTTCTCAGTAGGTGGAAATGCTAATTCTTTAATTTGACTCTCAGAGTTTACCCTTTCGGATTCATGCGAATGGATAATAACAAAAAAAAAAAAAGAGTGCATGCACACTTACTATATATGAAAGATCCAATGTAGCTTAGACATAGTCAATCTAACTAATTTTTAAGCCCTATAAATATTCTTAGAAAGGGTTAAGTAACTTTTTCTCCAAATAAGCAAATCCTTCTGTAAAAATAAAAGTGTTGCTCCAATTCTCAAATTATATGTACGTTTTATTCTTTTATGCCCTTTAGTCGGTCCATTTTTAATACTACATTAAGTATTCCTTGATTCAAGTGGATTTATACACATATGTATGCATATATTACGGAGTATTATTTTTATTTTTTGAAAATGGACCTTAAATTTTGTGGGTCTTGCACGGCTACCCTGGTGACCCATGCCAAAAACCAACATTGGCATTAGAGGTGCATGGAATGGAGATTATCATACTATGTAATTTCAACACGTTTTGCATTGCTTAAAAAACAATTCCAACTTGTTTGGCGAGGGTTATTAAATTTATGCCATATTCCGATATCTTTCAATTAAGACCTCATGATTTAATATCACCAGATTCAATTCATGCAACTCGATTAACCATGAAAGTGATGAAACGTTTCAACATCATATTATATATGGAGCGCAACCCGTGCATTTCCTTGTAGCTAGGCTACATCTTAATTGAGTAATATTTGATCGAGTGTTTAGGCTAAACTTTAATTAACGATAGATCATAGATGTATCATGTATGGTTAGTATTTGAAGGTATATCTTCTTGAATTTTCGAAATTGTGCACGAATTCCAAGGTGATTCAACCCAAAAAAGAAAAGAAAAGAAAGATGAAAAGCAGATAAGCATTGAAGAAGAAGAAGAAGAAAAACATATAGTGGAAACTAAGTTTGTTGTATATGAAAAAGAAAGTAGTAAAGAACAAGATATTATGGAAGTAAGTGACTTTATAAAATTATGGATATAATATGTGGTTCTTAACTTTGATAGATATGAAATCATCATGAGAATACATTTTTAAAGTGAAGATAGGCAGGTGGCGAGGGGGACCTCTTTCTACTAAATTAAAGCTTCTTCCTTCAATTTTTTCACTTGTTGGGGGTTGTAGAGATCGAGGGATTCTTGATTTTTTTTTTTCTTTTTTCTTCTTTTAAATTCTTTCTAATTATAAACTTTTGTAGAATACAAGATTGTCCACCTGCCATGCATGCATGCATATATGCATGTGCTTTCCCATATGTCTTATTAAAGACTGTTAGATCTGCAAATTAAACCAAATAATACCCAATTTGAAATTAGATTTGATTTTGTCATGAATACGTGCATATGTCATGCATGGCCCATGCATCTTCAATTGACTATTGTATTTGTATTACTATACTTAATTACTATGATTTTCCTAAATGGCCTTTGGTTTATCGGTATGGTATTTATTTCACAACCTTGAGGTTAGGGATTCAAGTCCCGTGAACATAAGTGGTAATTAGGTATAAATTAGGATTTGTCGTTTACAAAAAATTACTATGATTTTCCTACAATGTGTCTGTGACATGTGTTAATATTCATTTAATGTGACAAAATTTCGTTAATTAAACGGAGTATAATAAATGTATATTTGCTAAACTAGAACATTAGGAAACTTCAATTTAGTACAAAAACAAAATAGACATTTAACATTTCTACTAATGTCCATAGACCATATATTAGTAAAACTTAATTACTAGTTAGGTGACGATTAGTTCGGATCCTGGGAATTTGAAAGAATTAGAATTCAATTCCTATGAATCCTGTGAACCAAAAAGAATATTGAATTAAATTTCAATTCAATTTTGTGCCAATTAAACATATAATATGGAATTAAAATTCAATTCCTGACAGATTTCAATTTTTCTTAGATTCTAATTTTATCATAAACATTTCAGTGAAGCAAAAGCCCCTTCATGAATATATTCTACGTAGGTAGGTACCCTAAGTAGCTAAGTAATTAAGGTTAAATATCTAAAGCATCTAAATTGTAAAAGAAAGATGGAACGGATGCTTCAAAACCCATCGGAATAAATGCTTTCTTCTTTCACAATCAAAAGAAGATTCGCATTCTTCTTTTGTTTTTATAATCCTTTTCTACATTCAAAATAACTGCGACGTATACCCATTTCTTTCATAAATAAATATAAAAAAAAAAGAAAAGAAGAAAAACTAGACATTTTCAATGTGTCATTTTATGGCCGGCCGGCCTTGTGCTTCGATCTTAATGCATTAACAAAATAATTAATTTGTTTTTCGCAGTATTTAAAAAAATGCAAATAGCACGACCTTATATATTTCAACTTTTGAAGTTGAGTTGGTAGGAAAATGATAATGACAGCTCTATAAGAAGATAAAATGAATTTAAAAACCGACACTTGAATTTTAAGATCACTATTCTTTTAATGAGTGTAGAACTGTTTTATGCATGTTAAAGATAATTCTAAGAGATGTAATTAACAAAACTCAATTTAATTATATCTGTTAACAATGCTAGTTTTTTAATTCTTACGAAAATATCATGTAGATCACTTTTAGTAATTAATTAAGTTTGACGATTTTTTCCACAAGAGCAAAAACATAATAATCCCTAAACTATATTTCATCTTCTTATTTTTTGAATAACAAATTCACATGCAATTAAACTTACTTTATAAATGCACCTTTGTCTTTATTAAGACTTGAACCACAAGTCTTAGTAGATGCGGCACCTTAGTTATAAAACAAATCAAATACATACTAAGTCTTTTTTTTTTAATGGCAAGTTTGTAAGTTAGTGGTTCGATATATGCAGTGACATCTAAGCGGGAAGTATGCATTCTTCGAACATATCTCATTTTTTGGGGATTTTACTTCTAAAGAATGCCCCCAACAAGTCTTGATTCTTGAACCCAAGACCTCTTGAAGGCAAACTCCCTAATGCAATCCTTGGTGGCCAATTGATATAGACCAGTTGGTTAAATACATACTAAGTTTTAATATGGATTTTTGATAACCATGCCGCTAGGAGATCATTTAGTGTTTAAAACAATTAATTGCACCTTAACCATTAAAATCCACCAATTTAAAAATTATCAATCACTTTGAGAAAATTATAATTTAGAAATTGTCTATTAACCATTAAAAAAGCTCAATTTTACGTATACCCATTTTTTTGCTGAGTACTAATGTTGTGAAAAATAAAATTAGAACAACCAATCTATCTCCATCGACATTACGTATTTAAAAGGATGGAAAATTTCAAAATTCGAAGATCCCATCTCATCTTGATTATAATTGATTATGAAAATCGATCTATCTCCATCTTAATGTAAATAATTATGATAGTTTCCTTATACGGGTCATGCCGAATAAAATTGTAAAGAAAATCAAAACTGATCTTGGTGAGATTCAAATGTTGTTATAAACTGAATTGGTAAGGAATTCAACTTTAGATCTAATGATTTTGGTGAGATTCAAATGGTAATGTAATAAATTAATACATTTAATATCATATTAGAAGGTTTAAATATTTGATATTAATATTAATAAGAATACGTAATTTAATATCTAAATTTTAAAGATTATTACCAAAGGGCCTTTGGCCTATCGGTATGGTGTATGACTCTCAACCTTGAGGTCTGGAGTTCGAGTGCCGTCGTGGATATATGTGGTAATTAGGAGTAGATTAGATTTGCCGTTTCAGAAAATTAAAAAAAAATAATAATAAATAAATATTATTTATGAGTTTGTTATAGTTAGCTGTATAAGTTTTCGATACATATCTTATGATAACCTTTAAAGCTGTCATTATCAAAACCCTTTATTTATTTATAAATTGAGAACTGTTTATTAAAAATAATAAAAACAAAGAAATTTGATGAAAAATTAAATTAAATATTAGTTGAATAATAATAGAAAATGTTAAATTGAAACATTAAAAGTTAAATGCAAAAAATTAAAAGAAATGAGAAATTGACGTACACTAATGAACCGTTACATAATTTAATTACAAGATATCCACAGTGTTACATGAATAACCTTCTAGTTAATATTAATGCAATATCTATTTTTCTCTACTACGGAATACATATCTTAGTAGATCTACTGTGTATATATTTAACAACACAAAACTACAAAAGCATGTGTACTAAAAAGAAAGTAAAAGCTAAGATTTAACTTTTAGTTCATTAATGTTACTATTAGTTAGTATTTAATACTACTAGTATGTTTGTTTAATAAATCAAATTAAACGAGTTGTAATTCTTTTCAATTAATTAGTTTAGCTGGGATTGCTTGCTTGAGTTTGAAGCATCTTGAATTATATGCTTTTGGAATTTATTCTCATCTTCTCGATGAATATATTCTCATTCGATGCTCAACTTTTTATTGGCCATGTACCACTTAAGGATGGACAGTTGAGATTTATATACCTTTTGAACATGAAACCAATCAACCGCGCCATCATAATCTAACTCGCTTACATATATACAAGTCACCTTATTTTAGTTTAAGTAATACTCGTATTAATTAAGTATAATTAAGAAAAGCAGTTTTAGATATAAATGTCAATGTTTACACTAAAGTAATAGCGTGTCATTTTGTATACTGGATTTTGCTGAGGAATGCCCTTAGGGTAATGGTTAAGAAGATATCTTAAGTACATTTACAAGATGAAATTTATTAGTTCCATAATGTATAATGAATGTGTATTTTGAATCATAATAATTTAACTAATGAAATATTAACTAAAATGAAGAACATAAAATATTTTTTTCTAACTCAAACTCTTTATTATTAAAATAAAAAGAATTAAAAGTGTAGCGGAATAAATTAAGAACAATTATCTTAATCTATGCAATTGATAAGAACAAATACAATCTAATGACTCAAGACAAGTATTAGTCAATTAGTGATCAAATACCAAAAACAGAGACTGAGCATCACACAAGTAAAACTGATGTTAGAAGTATGTACACTGAAAATATATCTCTGAAGTATCATTTACATTTGCATCAAAGTCTTCTATTTATATTTTGTAGGTTTGTATTGTGGGAGATTCTTCTGCACTCTGATTGATTCATGTGATAGTATACCGTTGGTTTTAAAAGGGCATACATATTCATACACCAACAGAATTCTGTTATGTTGTTTTGTTTCTATTGTGTCACTGAGATCTTTATAAGATTTGCATAAGATTTTATCTTGAGTAACACTTTACATATATCGATGACAAATAGGGAATTTAATACTTAGGACTTGTATATTCAGATTGAGTAGTCAGAGGAACACTGGGGTATACAACAAAATTGTATACTTAGGGAATGTAATTTTTAGGGTTTGTCTAACACTTGTTTATTTGTGTGTATTAAATCTATGTAAGATGAATGAGTACTTTTAGTGGCACAACAAAAATTATTAATATTTGTTAATAAATTTCATAATAATGATAACAGAAAATTATCTTATTTAAAGGAGAAGCTACATCATGATGTAACTGTATTTTCACAAAACTAGAAATATTATCAACATTGATAGTATATGTAACACCTAACAAAATTGTTGGTGGTGCCGATATATAATTATGTAAATTTGCAATATTTACATATTAGCCAAAACAAAAAAAGAAAAAAGAAAAAAGAAGATATCCACCTCCTACTTATCAATTTCAAGGCGCCTCCTTCTTCAAGAAATCATCGTGTCTACTCTACTCCCACCTCCTGCTTATGGATTGACAACTGCCATGTCATCCCACCGACTTTAGTAAACTTGCTATCTCCAATTTATCTTCAAGCCAGATGGTTATTTTTTTTCTAGGTCATCCCTTTTAATTTGCAACCCCCTGGTAATATATGATTTGCTTCCAAAACTAGGGTTTTTTATATTCAACTTAGGGGTGAATTAGTAACCTTAGCTCAGATCTTAATTCAACTTAGCGTTTTTTTAGAGGTGGCTTTCATGATATTTACTAAGTTAGAAAATGGAGCAGAAATTTGTCTCACAATTGGCAATAGATTAATTACTCTACAAAGTGAGCAGAAATTGAATCATACCGTAATTAAGGATTAGTTGTTGACTTTTGCATTACCCCGTTAGGACTTAAGAGATGGCTTATAACCATTAAGAAAGCTACCGGTTTGATCCAAACCTTCATCAAGGAACTAATACAACTTTGTAGTATATTAATTAAGAAAATTGAGGGTCACTTTGCAGAATCAGCAGAATTTGCAACTTGCTCAATCAGACACTCATATTCTAACGTCTGTTTTCTTGACATAATCTATATTTAGTTTTTATAAATGATTCACTTAATCATGTCTTAATAATTCACTCTATGTTGTAGGAGCTATATTCAGTCAAGGAAATGGTAACTAAAACAATAAACTACTGCATTATTTATCCTTCTATCTGATTATAATATTTTTATCAGTATTCATATTCAAAACCCTTTCTTTTATTGTTTAACTAAGCAAAAAATTCTAAAGCATGAGCTTGGATGCAATTACTGCGATTCCAAAGTACCATGGTGAGAAGAACGATTAGGATTCATGATGTAAGATTATTAGCAGATTAGAACTTATAATTAGTATTTTTAGTACAAGTCATTGATTTGTATTTCACAATTATGCTACTATGCAGACCTGATTTGTAGCTTGAAACATGAAGTTGAAACAAAAATATGGAGTTTGCAGCATGTCACAATTATTCTATCATGTCACATTTGAAACTCGAAATTGTGCGAACTTTATTTGGTTTGTTGATGGAATTTAACGATTTCGTGGAATTGTTTAGAACAACTATGTAGGAAAACCCCCGCGGCATCGCGCGGGGTAGTTTCTACTAGTTATATTACATCTGAATTGAGAAAGAGGGAATGACAAAAAGAACTAAACTTGTATCAGTGATGCAAATTTGACCCGCGGGTACGGGTACCCGAGTCTTATGGGGCGGGTATTACCCGTCTAAACGGGTAACGGGTCGGGGATAGGTTTAAATTTTATACCCGAGCGCGGGTACGGGTTTTATAATACCCGCACCGTTTATACCCGACCCAAATATATATTAATGTGTAATTTCTTTTAATACATGTTTAGCCCACTAGTTACTACCCAAACTTAACCCAACTCTTAATCTCTCATTAGCCCAATCTAATAATGGTTAAATCTGGCCCGTCTCCCGTTAGTCCATTACGTATTGAACGAAATAAGTCTGAACTAACTAAGAGTATTAAATGTTTTAACTATTTTGTTTAACTTTTTTATTGAATGTGTACCCGTCGGGTTCCCCGTACCCGGCGGGGGTTTTTCTACCCGAACCCGACGGGGATTTGACCGGGTACGGGGCGGGTACGGGTATGGGAATAGCGGGTCGGGTACGGGTACGGGTTTTATAGTACCCGCTACTACCCGTACCCGTTTGCATCTCTAATCCGTATGTTGTGGGTTTTCGCTACATTTAGAATGCCGATAGACTAGCTTACCTTGATCGAGCCTGAGATGAGCGAATTATGTTACTAATTAATGCGTATACGCTAGTTACCAGTTGTTTTAATTAGATGTGTATCATAGTTAATAACATAAAACCATTCATAATCAGGATTATCCTCGGGTTTTTATGAAGCGCATTGAACAAAACCAATGCACATACTAATAGGGAGATACTATTAGTATCTAGTGAAATAAGATGAAAAATACGATGAAAAATAAGATGAAAAATACGTTTTAATACGGGGTATGCTTGTTTTCTCAATGTAGGTCGAAAATGGAAACTACTCCGCAATTGTGCGGTATTATGGTGTCGTTTTTGATTCTGTATTGATTTTGTGGCTTCTTTCAACAAATAAACAGGAAAGCGAATACATTGCTGGTCTTCGGGTTGTTGAAAATTACCTGTCAAATACGGTATTTATGGTGTCGTTTTTTATTTTGTATTGATTTTGCGGCTTCTTTCAACAAATAAATAGGAAAGAGAATACATTGTTGGTCTTCGGGGTTGTTGAAAATTACCTCTTAAATATGTGAAGGTGTTGACTAGTGGTTTTTCTTAGTATGTAAGTATCAACTAATGTGAGATCATGACATGCACTAATAACTTTATTCTTCACCTTTTTGACTCGCGTCATTATTAAAACTGATATATCATTTCATCTAAATTTAGTGCTTAAAGATATTGTATTAATGATATGATTGTTTTATTAGGAAATAGGGAGGGAGGGAGATATAATGCCAAAATGAACGAGAGAAGTAGCTTGATAATATGCTTCGACGAATATTAAAGTGGAAAAAACTTGTTAATATTATCGATCTATGTTGTTAACCTTTTTTGGTCTATAGTATTCTTTAGTAATTTATCTTAATAAATACTAAAAGGAAAAAGCATTTATAAAATTTTACAAGTTTATTTAAACTTTTTAAGTTAATGAGTTAAAAAGCTTCTTAAATAAGATTTTTCAAAAAGGGCGAGTACAAAAATTGAAAAACCGAATCGAACCCGAAAAAACCGAAAAAGTCGCCCAAAAAAAACTGAATCATTTGAAAAACCGATTTCAACGGTTTTGATTTATGGAAAAACCGAATGTTTTGGCGGTTTTTGGGGTATATGAAAAATCGAACCGAAAAACCACTCATCCCCGGCATTATATATTTTTCAAATTTTATAAAAATATTCTTATATTTATGAAAGATTTGTAAATATTAATCTTATCCGAGTTATGCTAATTGAATTTATCATTATATTATATGTAACTTACTAATTGTTTGTTTTATTTGTAAATGAAATGAGTTAAAGTTTGAGATATGGATCATAATTTTTAAGGTAACAAAATGAAAAAGTTAAAGGAAAATAAAAAACCGAAAAAACCCCGAAACTGAACCGATTTATTGAGAAAAAACTGAAAAATTGAAACCGAACGAGGTGTAATTCTTAAAACCCGAAGTTTACGGTTCGAGGTTTGATTTTAGTTAAAAACCGCTTCATGCTCACCCTTATCATATGTTATCGATGAATTATAAAATTTTCATATTCCTGTTTTATACGTATTATATAAAAAAGTTGATGTACCCATTTTATTTTGGTAGTAGAAAATTGAGATTAAAAATATGGTTTATAGACGTTTTAAATACAAGGATGCCGGCCGGTCGAAGACAAAAAAAGAAAAGGGTTCTTTTCTTGACGATATTGAATTGAAGGTCAAAAAAAGAGTAGAAATCACTCCAGAAACCCTCTTTACCTCCGTCGTTTTCCGCCTCCGGCCACCGTCTGATTTGCCTGCTACATCTTCATGAGTAATGCAACAGCTCCGATGAGTTCTACCGCCGCTGATTCCCTGGATGCTCCTAGAAGAAATTCAAAGCGACCTAAATGTAAATCTTCTTTTCATTACATTCTGTAATTACAGTAACATAATTAGCGTTTGATACTTTGAGTTCATTGCTTTCATCAACAACTATTATCTCGATGTGATTTAATTTTAGACTGATCTCACTTTCCGTTTTCAATTTCCGATTTTAGATTCTAGGTTTACGCAGCAGGAATTACCAGCGTGTAAACCAATTCTCACCCCAAGATGGGTGCGTATATTTAATTTTTTTTCTCTCTTCTAACAATTGAGTATCAATACCTTACAGTAACCTAATAATTAGGGTTTCTACTGCAGGTGATTTCAGCATTCCTGCTTGTGACTGTCGTTTTCGTACCAATTGGACTTGCATCCCTCTTTGCTTCACGCGATGTATGACTATGTATCAAACTATCAACATTTCAATTGTTACTCATAGTCTTTAAATTTAAATTTCGTTTTTGTATTCTTTTGGTTAATATAGGTAGTTGAAATTGTTGATCGTTATGATGATCAATGTGCACCAACGGGCTCCAGAAGTGATAAGGTCCGATTTATACAATCCGATGCTGACAAAACCTGCAATAGAACCCTAACTGTAAGACTTTCTTGATACACACCTTCATTACACTTATGAAATTTAAAATCTTTCTTTGTGGCAACATTATCATTAAGGAATGTAATTTAGGTTCCAAAACGCATGAAGCAGCCTATTTATGTGTATTATCAGCTTGACAACTTCTATCAGAATCACCGAAGGTACATTACTATCTATAAAATAGGTCCATATAAATAGTTCCATTACAACAATAAGTGGTTTGATTTGAATGTTTAATGTTTTATTTTGCAGGTATGTTAAGAGTCGAAGTGATCAGCAATTAAGGAACCGAAATGCTGAGGGTGACACGAGTACATGTAAACCTGAAGATGTTGTAAATGGGACTGCAATTGTGCCTTGTGGTCTTGTTGCATGGAGTATGTTTAATGATACTTTTAGTTTCTCAACTAATAACAATCAACTGCCTGTTACAAAAAGAGGTATTTCATGGAAAAGTGATAGGGATCATAAGTTTGGAAAAGATGTTTTCCCTAAAAATTTCCAAAATGGTCCTCTTATTGGTGGTGCACGTCTCAATGAATCCATACCTGTAAGCCTCTTAACCATTATTCATTGTGCAAAACAGTTAATCTCACAATATGTTTGTGTGTGAATTTATAGTTAAGTGAGCAAGAAGATCTTATTGTGTGGATGCGAACTGCAGCTCTACCAACTTTCAGAAAATTGTATGGAAAAATAGAGGTTGATCTTCAAGCAGGTGATGTAATAACTGTAATTATGCAGAATAATTATAATACTTACAGTTTTAATGGCAAGAAAAAACTTGTGCTCTCAACTACAAGCTGGCTTGGTGGAAAGAATAACTTTATTGGAATTGCTTATCTTGCTGTTGGTGGATTGTGCTTGGTTCTAGCTATGACTTTTACCGTTATTTATCTCGTTAAGCCAAGGTAATTATTTTTTATTTTACTGTTTATATAATTGATGAATTTATAACTTATATAAATGAATTTGCAGGCGTCTTGGGGATCCATCTTATCTGTCATGGAACCGTAATCCAGGCGGTCATTGATTCACACGGGTTAAAAGGATATATGTATTTAAGATATGTTTCTAATTTCTTGAAGTTTAATTTGTGAGTACGATACGAAAAGTAGGTGTGTTTTGTATATTATATTAGGAGCAGCTAGTAAACTCGCCATATCAAGTTCTAACTGCCATATTGTAACATATAATTGTGATTTGTTTCAAATACTTTTCTTCGAGGTGCTAATTTAGGGGATTGGATACGACAATATCCCAAACTTCATTTCTAGAAACTGCATATTCATAAAAACAGTTGAATCAAACGATATCTTTCTTTGAATTGAAATCGTTCAGAATGATATTATTATGGTTAGCTAGTTCTGAAGCAGGAGATGATGTATCAACTCCTATGCATAAAAAAAGTTAGACACAAATTAATATGATAAACTATTTTGTACTTTAAGTAGCAATGGCGTATTACCAAATATGAATCAAGATGCAGAAGCTAAATATTCGTGAGTAACTTTGATTCATAGAATTATACGTGAAAATCCTTGTTATTTGACCATAATCTCTTGTACATACGAAAGGGAAAATGGCCTAGAAAGTTGATATAATATAACAATTTTCCTCGTTCGTCTAAAGTAACATAAATCAAATCTTAGACGACCTTTTAGGGGAACTTTAGTAAAAAATTGTAATTTTTATATACCCACATGGCCACATTTTGGAATATTATGTTGCCTTTTTGACGAGCGTAAAGTTGGTAAACCAAGTTGTGGGTACACGGTTGGCTAGCTATGTGATAGTCAAGGCGTTTGAATTTTAAAAGAACCACAACCTACATGATGTCACTGATTTGCTACTACATGTCGCATTTCTTTTGACTTAACTTATTTCGAAATCACTTTATTTGTTAGCTACATTATTTCATCCGTGAAGACTTCATACATACTATTGTTGCCTACTCAGTGACTTTTGTGTCCTCTCATGGTGAGTTTGTTGAATGTCATCCACCAGATGGTGGAGTCTTGTAAAAGCACTCAGAATGGTGACCCTCAAATTCAGCTATGTGTTGTAGGGTAGGTACTTTTTGCTCTGTCTAAGATGCAATATGTGTGATTATTGAATAAATATTCAAGGTTACTTACCATGGTCGATTTTATACGCGATTCTAATCTTGACGGGTGAAGGCCAAATCTCAAAACTCAAAATTTATAGCTACAAGTAAATTAAACCTGGCAGCTAAACTCTGATTTCGTGGAGTTTACTTATTAAACCAAAATGAATTAAAGTCCAAATTAGGGGGAAAAAATCTTAAGAGTCGAATATTGGGATCCGACTCGTATCTTCACTTTATCCACGAAAGAGTCGGGCGAAAATGGGTAAGAATTTATTGTCTGTATTTGGAGGTGACGGACTTTAAAATGTCCTGCACCGCAAAACATCATATGCCTTTTTGCAAACGTTGAAGTGGGTCATCGTTGAAAAAAAAAACAACTACAAATACAGAATCTGGCTGCCTGATATAAAAGTTGACATCGTATCAACTATGAATTCTATGAAAGTAACATATTCGAGCATTTTGCTTGCAAAACTCTTATTACTGGTGCATGATGCATACGCAAGCATACATTTAGATTTAGGACTCTAGTTTCTACACTAACAATAGCTCGCCTTTTTGCATAATGGAAGCAAGTGTTTGCCGTTAACTAATGTCAAGTTTCAATTACACATTTTCTATAATTGAATGCGGTTTTTGCCATTTTGTGTCGTTCATTAATCACTTTTTGATCGTTCAATAACTTACATTAATCACTTTTTGATCGTTCAATAACTTCTTTTGACCCGTACGACATGACTTATTTTTTAGCTAATGTTCGGATGTATATTTGTTCTAGCCTTGACTCATACTATTTACAAAACAGAACAACAACAATAACGATACTCAATTTTTTCAAATGAACCTCTACCCATGTATTTACAAAACAGAACATTAAGAGCTAATGACAAAATTTGATATAAGAAAAAAAGATAGAAATAGCTAGCTGGGAATCAATAAGTGATGAATAAAGAATTAATAAAATAAGTTGTAGTTGCTTGTTGGTTCATATTCACATATTTTTTTTTATTTCTTTGACATTCGAAAACTTATAATAGGATATTTTTGTTGGTGGTGGAGAATAGAGATGTTGGAGTGTCCTACCATTGCATTGGTGAATTTCATAAGTTCAATAAAGGGGTGTTTGGATGCGTGTTTTAAAACTGGTTATTTATATTGAATAATCAGAATCAGATAATTATCAGTAATAAAATGTAACTAATTTAGTGACTACTTCCGCGGCAAGATATTGTTTTTGGATGTTAATAGGAAGAAAAAGAAAATGAAAAGAAGAATGAGAAAGTAGCCATTAAGCCCATATGGCCAAGAAAGACATACATCCAGCCCCTAGAAGAAGTGAGACATTTGCACCTAATTGAAGCCTTAAGTTGTTTTGCATCCTTGGGTTCATAAAATCTGCAGCCAATAGGTCAACTAGAGCCATGTAAATCAGTATCCCAGCTGAACCAGAGTTCAATATCCCTTCAATTATGAGGGATGTTGTGCTATTTTCTCTATAAATGCTCGATATTCCAATACCTATCGCAATTCCCGTTGGTGTTGTTAGCGAGAAAAATATCGCCATCATCGCTGTTGAGATAGATTTATATTTTGCCTGCAATTTGAAAATTTTCGTGATTAATTAACAAATAAAAATAAATGGAGCGCGGGTGATATGAAAAAATCATTATCAAATAATGAAATTGTAATAATAAGATAATTAGTTGTTTGACGATTTAACTTACATTTCGGCTTATGGGCTTATTGGAAAGCGAGTAAGCCCATTTTTTCTAGCTAGTCTATGAGCTTATTGGCTTATTTTTTTTATTTTGTTGACGAACGGAAAATATTAATTTACACACCTATTACAACCTAAGAACTCGCACATGTGCGAGACTTGAACCCGATCTCTCGATTGATGGATCACTCTAGGCTTTAAGCTCTTTGGTTATGGTTTAACTAAGTTATAAACTTAAGTTGATAAGCTCATAAGCCAAAGAAAATGAGTGTACATTTCAAAACCCCGATAATCCCAAAATTATTAAGCTTTAAAAATAAGCTAATCCAAAGACCTCTTATTAATAGATAAAAATATATACCTGAGAGATGCATCCACCAAGTCCCATGCCTTCAAAAAACTGATGACATGACAAGGCTGCAAGTAGAGACTTTATGGTAGAAATATTTTGGGAAGCCCCTAATGACACTCCAATTATCACCGAGTGAATAATAATTCCCACCTCCAATACCTAAGAAACATATAATATGGGTCTAAAGATCAATAAATATAATATGATACATAAGTAATTGCAGTCTTAAATGCGTACGTTATATACAGTAAAGATGAAGATAACTACCTGAGATATTATACGGTGCCTGATGAGCTGCGACTCATTAGATGATACAACAGAGCCATGAGCATGGCCATTAGTGGCATGTGCATGTACATGAACATGACCATCATGATCATCAACACCACCACCACTATAACTCTCTACATCGACCACTTGTCGACCCTTTTGCTTGTTAAAATGGATCTTTGTATAAAAGCTAGTCGCAAAGGTGTCCACCATAAGAGCTCCAACGGCGCAAATCATAGCAACAAAACCCGCAAAAGGGAACTTACCCCACGGGTTATGCGGAAGACAGGGTGAATTTAGATTTTGAAAAGCATCTGGTAATATGTGGATGAAACCAGTGGCTAAGATCACTCCTGCTGCAAAAGCTTTGATCATGAAAAAGATGTCGTTATCGGGGTTTAGAGCTGATACTTTCTTGCCAAGTTGAGGGATGCTGACACCGATTCCTCCGGTCAAAAGGATGGTGATCAAAGCGGCTATTTTGTATTTAAGGGGCTCGTGTTTGTTGGTGGTGGTGTCATCAACCGTGCATTGTGGTGCAACCATGGTTGGTAGTAGAACAATGAACAAGACAACTAGGTTGATTGTTTTGTCGGAAGAGATACTCATATTGCTACTTTTTTTAGCAAAGTGTTCCAAGTCAAAAAGGACTTTTGATGGTTACCACAGAGAAGCTTGTGTTTGTTCAACACCTATATATATGTAACAAATATATGCAGATACATATACATATATCTATATATATGGAGAGAGAGAGAGAGAGAGAGAGAGAGAGGTGGGGATGGAAGGAGAATAAAAAAGGGATGGCCTAAGTGGTAGAGAATCTATGAAGAAGAAAGATGGAGGGACAAGAATGAAAGAGACATATGACGACTCATGTTAGGACTATTATAGTACAATTGTCTCTAGGGGTGTGCAACGGTAAAAATCCAAATTGGGGCCGGATCAAATGGCCATATTGAACTAGAACCGTAAAATTTGATCCACTATGAACCACACTCAAATTTGTGCTAGTGATTCAAGATTTCAAACCTCATTCTTGTTTAAACAGTACAAAAGGATGGACTAATCAAATGGCCAATACAAAAGAACGGGTTATGATTTGTACTGTTGTACATGTGTGACCAAAATTGTTGAATCGCCATTCATACTAAATGGGCATATTAGTTGCACGCTATAAAACTATTGTTTTTGTTAACCTTTTAAATAAAATAGAACAACAATGCATGTTTTTTTAAGACCATAAACATCTCTTCAGATATCGATCTATCTTGAATCATTTTGTTCTTTTCAGAATGGTTCTTTGACCGGTGCTTAACTGAACATTGACTATTATTTTTTCAAAGATTCTTGGCTAAACTATTGTTTTTGTAAGTATGATATATAACCATTCTCACTCTATTATGTCTATTCTATCATCTTTCTCTCTTTAATTTCAAATTTTATACTTAAAAAAAAAAGTAAAACTTGAAATGAAAGGGCACGCAAGTGGCAAATCAAAAAAGAAATATGTTGTTGGAATGAACTTTTTGATTTTTCCTAGTATATATCAACATTTAAATTAGTGATGGATATATGGTTCAAAATTATATTCAAAAGAAAAGTTGTATAACTTCTTACTTAACTACAATTTGTCATCATAGTATCTATAAAATGATTGGTATGTGAAATCTACTAATTTTCTTCTGTAATTTTATTTTTTAGTTTGAACACTTATATTGATCGAATGAGTAATAATATAATTATAGAGATTTAATTAGTATGAAACAATATTAGTCTTATTTAGATAAAATACAATAGAAGGTTATATATGTATAGGGCTTATTTCACCAAAATATTTTTACTAAATTGTGTAATAAACTTGTTTTAATAAATTCATGTAATTTTTTTTTATTTTGTTGTCATTGAATATATGCAAATTAAATGGAAAAAAAAGGAAGAGTAGTTTTCACATTTTTATCACTTAGTTCAAGGCAAGTACATACAATTGAATTAAAATATAAATCTATTACCTTAAATGCTAAAAAATAAAGGTTTATTATATCCAATGTCATATTAATGAAAGTGTTAACATTTATAATAGAGATATAGAAGAATATTCAATATTTTCAAATGTAATATATAATGAAAATAAGATGTATATAATCATATATTTATCCGTAAGTAGAGTGTTTTATTTTAGAGAAAATTGGGGCAAAAGAATACAAAAATAATACAAACAGACTATCTTTGAAGGACTTTATGATAAGTAAAGAAGAAGTTTGTCAATGGTGGATTAATATATTATTAGTGATCAATGACAACATTGTGTGTACATACAACGCACGATAACCACCTTTTCCTTAGATATTACCACACTCCCTTGTAGGTATGTCCTCATTCAAGCCGTCTACTTTTTTATCTGCCATCAATGGAGTGGAACCTTTTCTTACTTTACCTTCTACCCCTATCAGGGCCGACCAATTGATTTGGATGACTCGGTGCAAAACTACAAAAAGGACCCGTAAATCCTATTAACTTTCTACGTTAAACGATCATGTCACGGACTAACTTAATTGTATGGCGTATAAAATATATGGTTGTCATATATTGTATGGCGTTTAAAATGCCTGTCTCACCGACTAACTTAATTTTTAGGCTACCTAAAATATTAAGTTTTAGGCTTACCTAAAATATGATACTAACTTGGCTCATCAAACAGTAAATTTTAGACGGTTACTAATTTATCACTTATATAAAAGCTTAGGGTAAATGTCAGAAATTGTCCCTGTGGTCTTGGGTTTTCTGACTTTTTATCCCTAAACTTTTTTTTTCAAAATTTTTGTCCCTAAACTTTTTTTTTCAAAATTTTTGTCCTGTACTCTTTAAAATTCTGGTTTATTGTCCTTCCGTCCAAATTTGGCTGTTAACTGACGGAATATGTCAAAAGAGTGAGGGTATTTTCGTCCGTTTACCTTTTCCAGCCCTAACTCCAGATTCTTCCCCGACATTCACATTTGTCTTCTTCATATCTTCAAGTGTTCTTCATCAACAAACCATAATCTCATGAACCTTAATCCTAAATTACGATCTACTAATGAGATTTATGATTCATAATATGCATTCAGTCACTTGAATTTCGTGTATTAAAAAGTCAAATTGTGAAAAAATCACTTCCAATTTCATAATCAGAATATCATGGATCCAAAATTCAATATTACTTCACATAAATTTGTTTTTTTTTTTTTTTGGAGATTTGTACCAAAAAGCAAGTGGGGAACGACATACGCTAAAACCGAGTACAATACCAGAGCCAAAAAATCCAATCGTTCAGATTCGTTTTCATCTGCTTCAATCGTTCCATCTGCTTCAACAAATTTGCTTCAACAAATCTTCAATCGTTTACAAGTGTGCGTTCAGCATCGTGTATTGCAATCGTACATATCACTGAACGTATTCTTCAATCGTTCCATCTGCTCAACATGTGATTAGACTTGTATTTCATACTTGTATTTCATTATGACGTATTCTTCACGTATTCTTCAATCGTTCCATCTGCTTCAACAAATCTGTTTTTCCTTTTCAATTGTTCAATCGTACATATCACTGAACGCTCCAATCGTTCAGAGAACCCCAATTTGAAAGAACCCTAACTTGAAGAACCCTAATTTCAAGGGTAGGAAGAAATCTGATGGTGATGATGAAGAATAGAGATGGTGTTGACCCATTGATAGAACCTGATGGTGTAGAATCTGATGGTGATGATGAAGAACCCCAATTTGAAAGAACCCTAAAAGGAAGAAAAGTTATAAAAATTAAAAATTGAAGGGCGAAGAATCAAGATGAAGAACATGAAGAAGGAGTGAGAATGAGGGGTAATTTGGGAAAAATGACAAAAGTATCGTCAGTTAACAGCCAAATTTGGACGGAAGGACAATAAATTAGAATTTTAAAGAGTACAGGGATAAAAATTTTGAAAAAAAAGTTTAGGGATAAAATGTCAGAAAACCCAAGACCACAGGGACAATTTCTGACATTTACCAAAAAGCTTAATTTAAAATTATCAAAGAGAATATATATCCATTCTCACTTTTTATGTTTAAGCAATTGGAACAATGATAGTTGAAACAACATTAGCCTGGCTGCAGCATAAAGCAAACAAGTAGAGGCCAAATTAGAAATGAGATAATTACTCAAAAGAACAAAAAAAAAAAAAATGCTAACAATTTGTGTGTGACTCTGGCTTATTTTTTTATGCGACCAAGATGTCTTTTTTTTCTTTGCGACTAAAATGTTTTTTTGCAAATGATGTATAACCAGACTATTTTTTTACTTCATATTGGTACTAATTCAAAAGATAACATGTATAATCTAGTACTTTTTTTCTAACATCATCTTTTGATTTTGACAAATATGCACAAAGGGTAAACACCAATATCATTATTATTAAATATCTCTACTATATTATAAAGAGTTTACTCCTTCTATAATTAGTAAGGCTGAAAATTCAGCCAACACACTTGCTAATTATGGAATTGGAATTATCTTGGAAAAAAAACATCAGACAGGTTTCAAACTCGCCACCTCCAACTTATATAACACAGGACTTACCACTTGACCAAGCCTTTGGCTGCAATGCTCTTCCTTAACAACGTGTATATATCTCTTTAAAGACGGGTGAGGCCCTTGAAACTAGACAACCCATAACCCACCGCCCCACCCAATTGTTGGAATTAAAATAATTAATTGAAGAAAACTTTCTGTTGTAATTCGTATCTTTCAACACATACAACTCAATGCTTAAATACACAAAATAAACCTTAACTACTGCTATGCTAAACTTGAGGGATACTCAAGATTTATTGCGGACTTAGTTAACCAACTAAACCCACTTACTCCTAAACGTATGCAACAAACAAAGCATCAAACAAAAAGATTCTTTTATGCCAACTTCACATACGGGTCTTTCTTTATTCGGGTGGGCGGACTCGGATACGGGTTCTGGTGACCCGGTGAATAAACGATTAACCCAACACCAATTACAAATAACATTGGAACTCGCAATTAATTAATAAATCGACGGGGTAATCCCCTTCATCCTACAAGTTTTTTCTTGGATAATCAACCGACGGAATCGGGAGATGGAAAAGCATATTGGAACTCGTAATTCATTATATCCGAGATTTGTGTTTGCCTTTTCAATCCCAGCTAGGGTTTTTAACATATATTTAAAATCGAGATTTAGGATATGCTTCAATCGGTTTTGTGATCATCTATTAATTGCGATTGCATGAAGCTGGAATGTTTGATGAAAGCTTTCGATCTTACCATTTGTCCTACATTCATTAGATCATCCTTTCAGTTTAATCTGCATATAGGTTTTTTATGGCTATAATTTTCGGTCAGTTAAAGATAAACGTTCTCTTAATATTGCGTATTAGATCACCAATGATTTGTTGCGTTTTCTTAATAATGTTCTGTTTCCTTCCACATGTCTCTTGATTTGTTTGGGGGATTTATCAAGAACAACATTGCAGTAGATGCATCTATTCTCCAGTATTCAAATCAAGGTTTGTTTCCAATCACCCTGCGTTTATCAAATCGACCGATTAGGGTCTAGGGTTCTTATTTTCTTTCAAGTTATAAATTTACTTTCAGGATTTCCGATGATTCCTAATGATATAAGCACCGAAGAGGTGGCTGTCTTATTGTTAAAGCTGTAAGTGTAAGTTTGGTTTCAGGCTATCTTCCTCTCTAATGACAAGTTTATTTGTTTATTGATTATTTTGGATTATCTTCGCAGGATTATTTTGGCAGATCTTGGTGTGTCAAAGAACTAGCAAAGCATTTTAGAACTTTTTTCTTTTATGAGACCTTTTGTATCTATGATCGTAAATAACAGATTTTCAGCATATAGTGAGCGTGCAAGGAGTTATCATCCTGATATGAAGAAGTATGTTGTTGAGCTTTACAAATATTAACTGCTATATATATATATATATATTCTGTTGGTTTTTATGGCAGTTATCGTCATCATCTTTCAGCAGTTTAAGGTTCTCTGTGTGACCATTTTTGACTTTTATGAACTTATATATTTCCAGAGAAGTAGGAGCTGAACAAAAATTTAAGGACATTACTGATGCTTATGAGGTAGCAGAGAATGGAAGAAATGACAAGTGAATAAGCATAGAATGGAAGAAATGACATATTAATCGACTAAGATATGTCTTAAAACAACGAAGTAGATCAGATGTCATGTTTCATGGTAAGTTTAAGGTCTTGTAATTTGTTTGCTCTTGCAATTTCTAATATTTTATTCTACATGTTATGTTAAAGGTTGATCGAAAGTTGGAATATCTAAAATAGAGGTGATGTTGAAGGACATATTTGAAGGAAAAACACTCTCTTGTCATTGGCTGCAATTGTGGAATGTTAACCATTCCAAACATTGCTTGTTACATATATATTTCCTTTCCTTGCACCATGAATATTTTTGTGGAAGAAAAGGTTAAATTACACCATTGAAGACAGTTGATTGATCTTGGTTTAACATTGTGTTAAACTGTTAATGATGTTTTAGCCACCCATAAGACAGTTGATTGATCTTCAATGAATGATTTATTGTTATTTTCAGTTGATTTAGGTTATCTTATTATATGTAAAATTGATTATATACAATTAACTAGGGTGTTTTAAGTGTTATTTTACAGTACTTTAAAGCTGTAATGTTTTATTGAGTCTTCCAGTTGGTTAGTCTTTCTTGTCACCTCTTTCGATGTTTGTTTACAGTAAGTTGCAAACACTAAGATCATTACTGTTGTGTTTTCTTCTATGATGTCGTTCAACTATTTGATTCCATCTTTTTTTATTTTATTGTTACTACTTGACCGAATTTTCAAATAGGTATTTTATTTTTGTTCATTAAATTCAACTTCTCAAAAGGAGTTTCAACATGTTTTAAGGTTTGATATCTATTTCAGTCATCCATGTATGTAATTGTTCCAAGATCTAATAAAAAATAAATGCTATCATAGTGAAACAACTAATATTTTATATCTTTTTATCGGGTATTGAACATTTGAGTTACCGTGGTGTATTGAAATGAAATGAGGTTTCAACATAATTAAGGTTACTGTCAAGTTCATTCATCCATGTATGTAATTAGGTTAAGTCCCGTTGTGGACGAAAAAATAGTAGATTAGGTACCGTTAAAAAAAGTAATAATATCAAGATTTTATTAAAATTAATTTTTTTATTGGTAGCTTCAAATTTGGTATTTTACATGAGAATTTAACATTTGAGCTACTGGGGTGTTTCAAGTGGCAACGCTAAGATAGTGGCTTATATTTTCCCGTGGGTTCACCACATCAATCCGGACCACCACCACCACATCTTTACAAACGCCACCCACCACTATTACTATTGTCATCGCAAAATACAATTACAAGGTACCCTCCGCCGCATTGCGCGGGTACCTGCTAGTAGCTCTTTTAAATCCTCATCGCTAGAACCGAATTTCTTAATCAAACACAAAGTTTCAAGAATCTTGCTCCAATCATACTCCAAAACATTGTCCTCAAAAACCTTCACGAAATCCTCATTTACTAAAATATTCGGGCACGAAATCACGAGCTTAACGACACTAGATTAATTGAGTGAAACCCTTTGCTTGAAGAAATTGAAGTTTTGACCACAAACACCCATAATCTTAATCTTTACTATTTCTACTATATTATAAAGAGTTTACCACTTCCATAATTAGGAAGGCTGAAAATTCAGCCAACACACTTGCCAATCATAGATACATTTGACCTTTATTAAAAAAAATGCGTCTAACAGGTTTCGAACAAGCGACACACGAGTCACAACTGAAGGCGTTAACCATCTTAACTAGCAGGCTAGATGTTTATATATTCACTTTTATTATTTTTAAAGACTCCTTTCACTAACTTTTGGCACTACATATTTTGAATTTTCCTATTTCCAATAAGAAGATGAAACGTTCATTGGGAAGCTGAGAAACATTGAGAACGAGAAAGCACAAGGATCCATAGCCCACTCATGAGCTTTTGTTCTGCCCTATGTATCATCAAAGAAATCTTCACCTTTTAACTCCTGTACGAAGAATCCATACAAACCGATCCATTTACTTCCTACTCCTTTTCTGCATCACTTCTCCACGCCGGCCACCTTCAACTGTAAAACCCTTGCTTTCGTTAAACCACGTATTGTTTAAGTAAGCATATCGTTTAATACATACACATATACTTTTCCTAATGTTCTGATTTGAGCTTGATGTTGTTTTTTAATTACTACAAGTTATCGACAGCTCATCAAGTGTTCGACAAAAAGTCTCACTCTTACTACAAGTTATCGACAGCTCATCAAGTGTTCGACAAAAAGTCTCACTCAAGGCTGTCAATTTTGGCAATGATATAAATTTTACATATTTAGCAACAACAGTCTATACTGGGTCCTCTTAGGTTGTTTACATTTCAGCTAAATTGTTGTGTTGATACACATAAATTAAATCTCAGGTTTGTTCAATTTCAACTAAAACTAAGGTTGTTCAATTATGTTTGGGTATCTTTTTCTTAATTTTATTGTTTCTTGTACTTTTTGCTTAAAAGTTTCATAGCGTTTGATTTGAGGTTTGATGGATATATGATTAAAAGTCAGTCCGTGCATATATCAAAACCCTTGATATTATTATATCTTCCATTTGATTTGAATTCTTCCTGCTCACTTTTTTAAAAAAATAATTTAAATGGAATTGTTCTAATGTCAGATGATCAAAGTATCATTCCTGTTGGTCGTTGGACACAAGTTAGTCTCACCAAAATCTCATAATCCTATAGAATTAACTCAATTCGGTGGTAATTATCTTGTTCAACTATTCGTAGTTTAGGGTTAACGACGTGAAATCATTTTTCAGCCATAGCACTGGAGATCGATCATGGTCTTTGTTCTTGTAGCCTGAGGTGACAATTATTTTTATCAAATGTCATGTTCTTTTACTTCAAGTAATACGTATTTAATACAATATAATTCTTGACGTTTTCTTATGTAAATGATGATATGCAGGGGCTTAGCAACACTGATGCTTTTAATTGCATGGATAGAGACATGATTATATCTTGCATACAAAAGGTCAAAAAGTGGAAGCAGCGAGGTGGGGAAAATGTTCGGGGTGATAATCTACTACTCAATACGAATGTTTTAATTCAAGGGTTTTTAGTTGATCTGTTACGATTGCCGGGTCAAGGGTCAACTGGAGCAACCCGGAGGTCAACACGGGCTACTGACATGGTCGTGCTAACAACAACCCATCACTAACACAACACTAACCCATTTTTTTCACATCATCATTTTTAATTAAAAAAATCCACTACATTTAATTTATTAAAATGATATATTTAAGAAAATGATATATTTTTTAAAAGCATAAAAAGTTAAAATTAAAATATATGTATATATTCCCTCCGTCCCTAAATAAAGTTCCCATTTCTCTTGGGCACAATATTTAAGGAGAAAGTTAGGGGAAGGTTATTGGTAATAAATTTGATTAAAATATAAAGTTGATTTGGAGAGAGAAAGATTATTAGTGGATAGTTAGTAGTGAGGTCCATGGTAATTATATTATTTTATTAAGTGGACCCCATCAACTTGTGAAATGAGAACTTTATTTAGGGACAATAATTCAAGGTGAAATGAGAACTTTATTTAGAGACGGAGGGAGTATTTTTTATTAAAAATTAAAAAATTAATTTATTAAAATTTAAAACAAAAGTTAAAAAGTTATAACAAAAACTTAATTTAAGAGAATGGTATATTTATTATTATATATATAAAAATTAAAATAAATACCCAAACCCCCCACCCACCTCTGCCTTCTTCACCCACATGGCCCACCAAGTTTACAGACGCCATGGAATCCCCGTCCCCTACACGACCTGAATTAGTGATTTTGCTCACCGACGTGGCCGTGCCAACGGCGTCGGTGGGTGACGCGCTCAAAATTGTGCCGACGGGAATCTTTAACGTACCGTTAGGCCTCTCCCAACCCTTACCCATCACTAAACCCATCACTAGCGCCACGTCATCGCATCCTTACTGACTCGCTACTGACACGTTCGTGCCAACCCTACACATCACTAACCCATCACTAAACCCATCATTTCCACATCATCATTTTTAATTAAATTAAATAATTATAAAATAAATAAATTATATTAATTTAAACATACATTATTTAAATAAAAAAATGATATTAAACTAAAAAAATTACATTTATTAAAATTAAAAAAAAAACATATTTTTTTCTGAAAAAAAGTATTATATTTTTATTCTTAAAACAAATATATAATTTATTTTAAAATTGAAAAAAAAAATTATAAAAAAACAGAGAAAATAAGCAATTTTTTATTAAAAAAATGAAAAATGTACAAGATTTTAAGCATGATGTACAACCCAACCCCTTCCCCTACCCCTCTCTCTTTCCCCTCCCCCTCTCTCTCTCTCCCCCTCTCTCTCTACGACGGCATTCTCTCACCCGTCTTCATCCAGACGTAACTCCGGCGACGCCACCCACGACGCGGCCGTGCCAACAGCGTCGTGGGGCGACGGCAAAAAAAAGGGCCTCGACGGGTGCCGCTGACGGACGGTTGGCACAGGTCTTAGCAGGGGTCTTATAATGTTGTTACTTTGAATGTCGAATATAATTACTGCCATCTCATACGATATGTTAACTTTCAAAGTAAAATATCAAAACAATATTTTGCTACCGGACAATATTTGCTCGGCACAAAATATGATTATAGGGTACATGTCGCCGCATTGCGCGGGTACCTGCTAGTATCTCTTTAATATATGTGTCACACCATTTACCTCTCATATGTTGATGTGAGGGTTGATTAGTGTGACCTCCAGAAATTCAGATGAGAAGAGTTTTTTGAATGCGGACAATTACAAAAATTTGTTCCCCGTATGTTTGACTGATAATTTAATAAATTTGTATAGAATTTAAATTTTGTAGAATAAAATTTATAAATTATAAGTGAATCAATGTTCTCGTTCTTTTTTCTCACCGTTATTATCCTATCATAATTTCAATAAATGGGAAGATATCAAATAAAAAGGAATTTTCATTTTGGAATAAAAAACGTAGAAAGCATTCGATTCGTCAAATGAAATTTGATTAAAGATCTAAACAAGGTTCTAAAAGGTACTTTATGACGCCGCCAATGTGCAAGGCACAACGCCACGTTATGAAATAGACTATGACGGTCAAAATAAAAATTTGTGGCAGTTAGCAACAAGTTGTCTTTGATACTTCAGATTGAATCTATATCTATATATATATATAAAAATTGGGTTTCAATTTTGAAGTTGTAATTAATATCATGCATTTAATATTAATAATTAATAATAATATTATATAAACTCAATTTTAAAAATAAACTCAATAAATTGTAAGACCAAGAGTTTTGAAATAAATATAAATAATTACAATAATAAAAAGTTCAATAAATAAGAGACTTTTCAAATTACATGAATCTTACACATTAGCATCTATAAATACTCATTCTCATATTGCAAAAATTTAAATACTCTAAAGGTGTAACCAAAAGAAATACCTAACATGTGGAGTCAACAACAAAGGTCTATGGGGTTTTTTTATTTGTCGTCGCTATTAATTGGTAATCAAAAATAATGTTTATTATTTGTATTTTTTGAAGAAAAAAATCATAGAGATGAACTCTTTATGATTTTGTTTTAGAGAGGGTATGTTAGTTGTTTTCGTTTAAAATTACACAAACTCTTTTGTATATATGTATATTATTATTATTCGTTGTTTATGTACATTTTGTATAAAAATTATATTATATAATGATCTAATAGTTATCATTGTAATATATGAGATTGTGTATGATATTATCACAATTATTATAAGATGGATATCTTATCATGTTAATGGTCACAAATTGTTGTTCATTTGATGGTTGTTAAATTTATGCTCACTTCTGTTATACATATACATTTTGTATATGTATAAAATATCTTATCATGTTAATGGTCACAAATTGTTGTTCATTTGATGGTTGTTAGATTTATGCTTACTTCTTTTGTATATGTAAAAAATATATAAATTGAGTTCCATTTTGATGTTAATTGGTTGTTTATGTACATTTTGTATACAAAATTATATTATATTATGATCTAATATTATAGTATATGAGATTATGTATGATATTATCACAATTATTTAAGATGGATATCTTATCATGTTAATGGTCACAAATTGTTGTTCATGTGATGGTTGTTAGATTTATGCTTACTTCTTTTGTATATGTATAAAATATAAAAATTAAGTTCCATTTTGATGTTATATTGGTTGTTTATTTACATTTTGTATAAAAAATTATATTATATAATGATCTAATAGTTATCATTATACTATGAGATTGTGTATGATATTATCGCAATTATTTAAGATGGATATCTTATCATGTTAATGGTCATAAATTGTTGTTCATTTGATGGTTGTTAAATTTATGCTTACTTCTTTTGTATATATGTATAAAATATAAAAATTGATCGAGTTCCATTTTGATGTTATATTTATTATTATAATAAATAAATCATGTTAATAAAGATTAAGAAACTTATATTTATAAAATCAAGAGTTTTAACATAAATTATAATAATATCATCATCAATAAAAAAAAGAAATCAATAAAAAAGAAGGCGATTGCTTACGTCACTAGGGTTTGGCCACCGTTTTTCAGATTCTGACCGTCGAATCTTCCCGTCCGGCGGGGAGGGGGGAGGGTTGGAGTTCGTAATGTCAAAGGGGTCCAGGCAGTGGACCAATTCGATGCAGAATGGGATACACAGTTCCGTATTTCGACGTGAAGAGTTAGAGTTGAAAAGGATTGCAAAATCCTTTTACGTAACAAACTTTCCTGCAGATTGGGGAACGACAGAATTATGGAAGGCGATGCAGACTTTCGGTATGGTTGTAGATGCATTCATTCCAAAAAAGTTATCGAAGATTGGGAGAAGGTTTGCTTTTGTGCGCTTCATTAGAGTCGGTAATGTGGAAACCTTATTGAATCGGTTAAATGCTACTTGGTACGGTTCGTACCACTTGTTTGCTTCGGTTTCCAGATTTGATCGGAAACCTAATCAACAAACGGGGACATGAGGAATTAATAGGGCGAGGGATACGGATCAATTTGATTCGAACGTTCATGATTCTCAAAAGGGCCAAAATAAGGTTAAGTATTCGGAATTATTCAAACCAGGACCGAATAAAGTAAAACCTTCTGGTCTTCAATCGCAGCAGGTTGGTGTGGGTTCCAGCAACTTGATGAGGAAGCAGGTAATTAATATTGAAAAATCTGATTTCATGTCATTTAATAATGAAAGCACAGTGTTGGTTGGGAAAGTTAGGGATCTTTCATTAATCGAAAACATCAAGTTAGTTTGTGTTAAGGATGCGAATCTGGATCTATCAACGGAGCAATCCTAAAAAAAAGGCTGGGCAGGGACTAAGAACCTTACGAGAGCACGCCTTCTTTATATATCTCGTTGGAGAAAGATCATCAAACAATGTCATAAAGAAGAAGATATGCTTGGCCTTTTCTGCTACCATTGCTTGGATTTCGTAGTCGATCTTGACCGCGCTACACACAGACAAAATGAGGATGTTTGACACCTCGATTGTCCCGAAGCCCTCTCATGCGAATTAAAGGGTTCGTGGATGTGGATGTTGATGTTCATTATGTTGGTGGTTCGTGGTTATGGTTAGAATTTGAAGATGAATTGACGTGTATAAAGTTCAAGGAGCATACGGATATGAAATATTACTTTTGTCAGTTAAGGCATTTGGACGACAGCTTTGTAGTTGATGACAAAGTAACTTGGGTTCGGATTGACGGTCTTCCTTTATTGGCGGGCACCGTTAAAGCCATAAAGAAGATTGTCATGCAATGGGGAGAGGTTAAGTTCGTGGATGAGGAGACGGGTGAAGGTAGTTCCACAGGTAAGGTTTGTATTAAAACCAAGTTAGGTGGTAGAATTAACGAGGAGTTGGACGTGGTGATCGGTGAAAAAAGATACACGGTGTGGGTATATGAGTTAGCTCTATGGCGACCTTCGTTCAGGATTGCGGATATTGAAAGTCGGGATGATGACGATGAGGCGTCATTATCGCAAGGGGAGGAGGAAAATGATGATAATGGGGAGAGTGATGGGGAAATACCACCTGCGGTTGATGAAACAGTGAAACCAGTGGAAGTCGGTAATGAAGCAGTAGGGTCTACGGGTCCAGATCAACAAGTGGAACAACCGGTATTAGAGGCTGCGGCACAGTCACGAGATGGGGGAGTGAACGAGCGGAATTCAGAATCGGGTACTGGTAAGCAAAACTCGAGTAAAAAAGGTGGTGAAAGGAGGGGTAACGGGGCAGCATCTTTTTTGTCTAGGCCAACAGGATTTGATAAAAAAATATGGTAACGGTGAGAAAGGTGTTTCGGGGATGAAAGACAGGACTGGATCCAATGCGGAGCAGTCTTGTGAATCCACCGGGTTTATGAAAAAGAAAGAAAAAACTGTGTCCTTGATTGAAGACTTGAATAGGTTTATTGATATTGGTCAGGCGATTGGTTTAGATATGGATGGGTGTCAAACGTCTCTTGAACACATGATAAATAGTATGGGAGGTGGAAAAGGTAATTAATGAATATTATGTCCATTAATGCGTGCGGTATAGGCGATGGGATTAAAAGGAAACGAATTGGTGTCATTGGTAATAAATATAAAATATCTTTTCTTGGGGTTCAAGAAACTAGAGTTTCTAAGGTTGATTGGTTTATGATTAAGTAGTTGTGGGGAAACATGTCGTTTGGTTTCGCGTTAAGTAGTGCAGTAGGTTCTTCGGGTGGTTTAATTTCGATATGGGACCCGGCTTTGTTTTCAAGTTCTCACATTGTCAGTTTGCAGAATGTACTTTTTATGCATGGGGAATGGAAGAATAATAATCTCAAATGTATTATGGGTAATGTGTATGCGCCTCAAAGTGTTGTAGATAAAAGAAGATTGTGGGAAACCATTGTGAATTACATGCGTGATAATGAAGGTAATTATATACTTTTTGGTGATTTTAATGCGGTTAGGGAAGAAGGGGAAAGGTGGGGGTGCATGGTTAATGATAGGGAAGTTGCTGATTTCAACGGTTTTATTGACTCTGCTAGTATTGTTGAAGTTCCTATGGGGGGTTCCGCGTTTACTAGAATTAGTTCGGATGGTAAAAAAATGAGTAAGCTTGACCGGTTTTTTACAACTGAAGGAGTATATGAGGTTTGTGCAGATATATCTGCTAATGTTATGTCGGATATTATTTCTGATCACAGACCGATTGTGTTGGCCCAGCAAATGGTTGATTATGGGCCACGTGTTTTTCAGTTTTTCAATTCCTGGATGGATGATGTGTCGTTTGAAGAGATGGTTAAGAACTCTTGGACGACCGAGGTTGAGAGTATGGGTAGTTGTCAGTTCATAAAACCCAAAGACAAATTAAAACTGCTTAAAGAGAATTGTAGAAGATGGTGGCGGAAAAAGAGCGTTGAACAATCAGAAGATCGGTCTAAGTTGACAGACCAAATTAATCGGATCGAGAAAAAAATGGATGATTTGTCTGTTACTGAAGAGGAGTTGGCGGACAGACAGACAGCGAAGCGGTCGTTGTACAAACTTGAGGAGAAAGAGTGGAAAGATTTGTCTCAAAAAGCTAAAGTGAAGTGGTGCATAGAAGGTGATGAAAACACGAAGTTTTTTCATGGGATCATCAATAGCAAAAGAAGGCATTCCATGATTCGTGGTGTTAAACAGGATGGTGCTTGGATTACGTCGCCTCACGATGTTAAAGACATCTTTTTTAATTATTATGCAAGTAAATTTAAGTCTGTGCAGGTTATTAAAGTTGCGAGGCGGAGTGACAAGTTCAAAAGCTTGTCACAAGATCATGTGACTTTGCTCTCGGGTTCGGTGACTATGGAGGAGGTGAAAGCGGCGGTGTGGAGTTGCGGAAATGATAAAGCCCCGGGCCCTGACGGTTTCACATTTGCTTTTATCAAGAGATTTTGGGATCTTTTAAAATCTGATATTTTTAACTTTGTTGTTGAGTTTTTTGTTACAGGTTTTATTCCGACGGGGTGTAATGCTTCGTTTATCACTTTAATTCCCAAAGTGATAAATCCTCTCGCGGTGAACGATTACCGGCCGATTAGTCTCATTGGTTTCCAGACTAAAATTATTACTAAATTGTTGGCTCTCAGGTTAGCTTTGGTGGTGGACTCGGTGGTGAGTTGTGAGCAATCGGCGTTTATCAAACGGCGACAAATTTTGGATGGTCCTATGATGGTGAATGAAATTATTGAATGGTATAAAAAAAAGAAAAAAAGTGCTATGGTTTTAAAAATTGATTTCGAAAAGGCGTACGATTCTATTAGTTGGGATTTTTTAGATCGGGTGATGGAGTTTATGCGGTTCCCGGATGTGTGGAGGAAATGGATAGGTGCTATCCTTAAATCTTCTAGAGGTTCGGTTATTTTAAATGGGAACGCTTCCAAGGAATTCAAGATTGAAAGAGGTTTAAGACAAGGTGATCCTCTTTCACCTTTTCTTTTTATTATTGCCATGGAAGGTCTTCATGTGGCTATGGAAGATGCCACATCTCAACATATATTCAAAGGAGTCAAGATTAATGATTCGGTTTCTGTTTCACACTTTCTTTATGCCGATGATGCTATCTTTTTGGGCGAATGGTCGGCTAATAATATGCAAAAGTTGATTATTATCTTACATTTTTTTCATATGGCTTCGGGTCTGAAATTAAACTTGCATAAATCGAATCTTTATGGCATTGGTATCTCGGAGTCAGAAGTTAATCATATGGCGGTCATGCTAGGGGTGTGTCCTGGTAAGTTACCGTTTATTTATCTTGGGCTCCCGGTGGGGTCTCGTATGTCAAGAAGTAAGAATTGGGATAGCTTGGTTGAGAAATTTAAAAATAAATTGTCGAGTTGGAAAGTAAGTACGTTATCGATTGGTGGTAGGTCGTTGCTTTTAAAATCGGTGATGGGTGGGTTGGGCATTTATTATATGTCTATGTTTGTTATGCCTAAAATAGTTGCGAGTAAGTTGGAGAAGTTGAGGGCTTCGTTTTTTTGGGGCGGTACCGAGGAGAAACGGAAAATTCATTGGGTAAATTGGGAGATGGTGTTGACCTCTATTCAGAATGGAGGGCTTGGGATAGGGAGTTTAGCAGCGTTTAATATTGCTCTTGTATTGAAATGGGTGTGGAGGTTTGTGAATGACGGAAATATGTTGTGGTCGAGGCTTATTAGATCGATTTATGGGGAAAATGGTGGACTTGAGTTAGTGAATTGTAACCGTCTTGGGCCGTCGCCATGGGGCCAGATGTTGAAGATGATGAGTAAGTTCAAAGAAAGCGGTATGAATTTGCTATCTCGCTTGAAAATAGTAGTTGGTGACGGGAGATCTACTAGGTTTTGGTTGGATCGGTGGATAGGTATGACTACGTTAGGGTCGTTGTTCCCAAGATTATGTTTGATCGATAATAATAAACATTGTTTTGTGGCCGACCGCATACAAAATAATAACATAGTCTGGGATTGGAGGCGACATATGCGGGGTGGGAGAGAAGAACAACAAGTTCACGAGTTGGGCCGGAAATTAGAAGCGGTTGTTTTGTCGAGTGGTCCGGATAAGTGGAAGTGGGAGTTAGGAAATACGGAAGAATTTGAGGTGAAAAGCACGAGGCAATGGCTTGAGAATTTATTGTTACCCACTTCTTTGGTTCAAACTAGATGGTGTTCGTTGGTTCCCCGGAAAGTTAATATTCTATATTGGAAGATAAGTCTTAATCGGATTCCTACAAAGGTTAATTTATTGATGAAGGTTATCCATTTTGATGATATGAAATGTGTTATGTGTGGGGATGGAATTGATGACACGGATCATCTTTTTTGGCAATGCGATGTTTCTAAGGCGGTATGGCGGGCGATTGGTAATTGGCTTCAAGTTATTGACACTAATGTTGATGATTTAGAAGAGTTTTTTTACTCCTTGGATTCGAGCTCTATTAGTACAAAAGCAAAGGTGGTAGTAGAGGCGGTGGCTTTAACGGTGGTGTGGATGCTTTGGCGTCATAGGAATGCGATCACTTTTAATAATGGTGATTCTCGGCGAAGTTTTCTTGTTGATTCTATAAAAGAAGTTTCGTATCTTTGGATTTGTAGTCGTAATGCTAAGTATAGAGTTAGTTGGCCGGAATGGCTTATTCTCCCTTGTAATTAATATTTTTGTTTTTGTGTTCGTCTAGCTTTTAGCTAGTTTTTTAATGAAAGCCGTTTCCAAAAAAAATTATAATAATGAACTTATTTTAATAACAATTTGAGAAACTCATTAAATTGTAAGACCAATAGTTTTGTCATATATATAAATAATTATAATAATAATAATAAGTTCAATAAAATAAGAGACTTTTCAAGTTTGTATGAATCTCACACATTAAGATCTATAAATACTTATTTTCATGTTGCAAAACGTTAACACTCTAAATGTCCATCTAAAAGAGACATCTAACAAATGCAGTAAACAACAATGACATTTAACAATTTTGTTCTTTCTCTTCGCTATTAATTTCTTTAATTGATCTGTATAACTTATTGATATCTTAACATCTATATCTATATCTACATCTATATATATAGATTATGAAAAAATTGAGTTTCATGTTTTATGTTGTATTGAATTTTATGTTAAAAAATTAAGTTTTTGTTATAAATGATGCTCATGAATAAATGTAATAGATTATACAAAGTGTTTAACATAAATAATAATAGTAAATTCAATTAAATAATAGTTTTTTCATTTAACTAGACGTTACGTATTAATTAAATAATAGTCTATTCATATAACTAGAAGTTACATATTATAAGCACACTATCTGATGCAAATAATGTTGAGTTTTCAAATGATATTATCTTTTACCCGAACATCCATTTATATAAACTGAGTTCCAACTTTGAAGTTGTAATTAATACCATGTATTTAATATTAATAATAATATTATATAAATCCATTTATAAAAATAATAAATTAAGTAATTGTAAGATCCCGGTCGGTTCTGCGATTCGGGTCGGTTCTCGGTCCAATTTGCACATGCCTACTTACACATACGAAATCTATTTCAAGCTAAAGAAATAATTGCAATTAACATACACAATCCATATGACTCAATAAAGAACAACGAACCCTGAACATCAATAAACATAAGGAAATGCACATGTAACCGATCACGCTTTTCGTACTTTCCAGGTCATACCAGTAAATTGTACAGGATATGCACTCAAAACAACTCATTATTGTGAACGAAGTCCGTGCATCGCACGGGCCATGCTGTCTCGTATAATAAAAAAACAAGTTTCAAATATGATGTTGCATTAATTGCATGCCTTAAACTCTAATACAAACCATGCGTTTATATACCATTAAGAGTAATGGTATTTAGGCCTACCATTTAGACCTACTCAAAGGCCTACTCATTAGATGAAGACATGTGTCAAAATCAAGGAATAGTATTAGGAGAGAGAATTAGTGGAATACACATGTCATCCTATCAAGTGAGTAGGCCTATGAGTAGGTCTAAATGGTAGGACTAAATATCATTTGTCTACCATTAATTGCAATACGTTTCAACTATCTAATATCAATTTAAAACTTTCCGTAGTAATCATTGTAATACGTTTCATAGTAATCAATTGCCATTCATCTAATACGTCTCATAGTAATCATCGCAATCAATTTAAAACCGTTTCAAAACTTTTGAAACATTATTGCTATGTATATATATTAAACCAAGGTTTGTCAAGTCCACAAATTTTCAGAAACATTACTACTCTCTTTTGTTAATGATTTACGGTTTAATCAAGTAAAACGCAGCGGAAAATAATATAAATCACTAATAACGGATCTACATATTGACAATATAATTAAGCAATAAAATCAAAGAGTTAGGATGAAAATCATACCCTTGAAGCCTTTGATTACACCAATGAATGAGGATGAAGAACTCCAAGAATTCAAGGTAGAATTCCTCTAATGGTACCCACACTACACCATATCAAGAACACAAATTGGATGCTACTCTCTTGAACAAGAATCAAAACCCCAAGACGTACGCACGTGCAAACAAAATTGGGAAAAGGAATCTTTGGTTTTTCACTGTTGTGCGTACGAGAGAATTCCAAAAAAAACAAAACAAAGAAACTTCCTTTTGTTTTTGTGTGTAGCGGCCGTATTAGGTTAGGGAGAGATTAGGGTTTTTTTTTCTTACTCCCTACTCTAAGAATATATCCATAATTACAAGTTATGAGATATGACACTTGGTTCCTTATACTTTTGATTCTTTAGATTACTCACTAATATGTTTTAACTTAACAATTAATTAAAACATAACTAGCCAAGTAATCTTAGTTTATATAAATAATGTAATTACCCTAATTATATTATATATATTAAATGGTGTTTGGTGTATAAGTGTGTGACCATTTAGGCTCACATACGTCTAGTCATATAACTATATGTCATGAATTTGAAGTATATTCCAACAGCTCACACTTGCGCACGTCATAACATCAAGTAGTTATACGAGCAAAAGTTAGAGTCTAGCAACCCGCCAATGCCCCTAGAAGTATATGAGTGAGTTTCAGAAAAGTCCAGGTTCAAAGTTTTTCAATCAGTTATCCTTTTGTTACTGATACCATGTTGAATTTTAGACAAGGATTAATGTCAATCTAAAATTTCAACGATTCTGTTTCTCGATCTATACATTTAAGTAGATTACCAAACCAATCAAGATTCATCTTGATTACCTTTGGGTACGGCCGTACAAGCATCTATTCAAATCATCGAGGGGCCCAGTAGTATCTAATCCAAACATGTGGAGGAACAAATTCTTTATTGACTACACGTGTTTGATATACGCTTAATGACAAACCCGAAGATGGTTGTTATAGCAGCCTTATTCAGGTCAGCGTTTAACCACATCAAAGTTTGGCACTCCACATACACAAACCAGCTTGCATCTCAAGTCAGAGGATAAGCGACAAAGCCTATGTGAGATTCACTTGTGACATAAATCCAGGAAGTGATTTCTCATAGGTTGGGTCAGTCCAATTGTGCATCACAATGAACAACATGTGAGTTTGATTTCATCATCCTTAGTCATACTAAGATCATGTCATCAATGCCCTCAGATTTGTCTTAATAATATTCCCATATTATTAATATGACAATGGACAATTTAGAATATAAAACACAGTAAATATTCAAGGATATAAACATGCAAATATAGAACACAGTAGATATTCATATAAAAACGATCATATCAAATATATCAATTTATTCCAATATAAACTGCTCAACGTTCCATTATCCAAATACTAAAACAGATTTACATGAAACTACTAGCTTGTCGAAGTCCAATGTTCCATTCATATCCAATATGTTTGGTACAAGACATTGAGTTCGATGAAGTGTCAGCTAGTTAGTTATCTGTTTGAACTTTTAGAGTACGAATTTCACATTTCTCGATAAATCATTCGAATGTAGTGAACCTTCGTAAATAGGATCTAGCGTCATCACGGCCTATTACAAAACCAGCATAAGTATAGCAAGTATACTTAGTTTCAGTTTGGTATCTCCACCATAACCAAGGAACATATATCCAATTTTTCAAAAATACTTCAATGTGTTCTTAATAGCAATCCAGTGACTCTCTCGTGGATTCTATTGGTATTTTATAGTAAGGTCCCCTAAGGACGTTACATTTGGCCTAGTGCTCCTTACAGCGTACATGATGAATGGAATAGCTGATTCATAGGGGATTACATTCATTCGCTTCACCACATCAGGTGTGGAAGGTCCTTGAGTCTCACTCAAGTTTACATTGTGTGGCATACGAGGAATTCCTCGTTTGGGGGCACCATTCTAAACCGTTTAGAATTTTGTCAACGTAAGCACTTTGACTTCAACCAATTAACCGCTTTGATCTATCATTATAGATCTTTACTCCAAGTATGTATGTCGTATCCCTACAATCCTTCATGTCAAAACATTTTCCAAGCCATGATTTTCATCTTGTAGCATTGGTATATTGTTTCACATGAGTGGCATGTCATCAACATGTATGACTTTGAGAAACGACAATGCTCCCACTAGTTTCATATGTACACATGCTCAGTTTGGGTTTTAGGTGAAACAAACGTTTTGATTTCATCATTAACCAAATCTCATAGTCATAGTACATAACTTTGACTATAAGAATCCTAATGTCTTTAGTAACAGGCGAGAAGGTTTCATAATTGTCACTCCAGTAGGATTGAGTGTAACCTTTTGTTACTAGAAGAGCTTTATAGGTGTGTATATTTTCATCCATGTCAACAGTCTTACTATTTTGAGAAGGATCAACTAAGTTCAAAACTTGATTGTCTCTCATGGATTTCATTTTCGCATTCATAGTTTCGAGTCATTTTTCGAATTCAAAATTCGATAATGCAACTTGATAGTTAGGGGGTTCATTATGATCCTCAAAACTTTACTCCTCGGCATCGACATAAATCTATATCGTTCAGGTGCATGAGGTGTCCTTGCGGACCTACGAATGGGAACAACATCATCCTGTGGTCCTGTAACACCGCAAAATTTAGAAAGTTTTTTTTTTTTTTAAATGCCCGAAGGCGATTAGGTTATCCTCTAGGTTAGTTTAGTTATCTTAGTTTAGTTTAGTTTACAAACAAGGTCCCACAATAAGCTTCCAAAATGAACATTACTTAAACAATACAAAAACGGTGTCACTTAAACGACATGGCTCACTTTACAAACACAACCCATTGAGCTTGGTCAATCATCCCGTCCAAAGCACCGATCAACCTGAAAAGATTCAACGAGGGAGGGATTAGCACAAAGCTAAGTGAATGGACATAAACTTTAAATTATGCAAAGCTTGACAAGCAAGCACCAACATCTCTACGATTGTTACTCCTCGTAACCGCTTGACCGTTGTTCCCTTGAATCACTGTTCCACCGAACCAGTAACCGCTAACTGTCTAATCACTAACACGGAAGTAACTCTACATCCCCGCCTACTAACCTCGGAAGTAGATACTACATCTCCGATTGCTAACACGGAAGTTATAAAACATCTCCGCGTTGGGTAAACACTATCACTGAGGAACGGTGGCTTTGCGGGCCTTAAACCGTGGTTGGCCAGAACCACAGTAACCGTTGGCGCTTCGTATCCAACACCCGGGCAACTCCCTCCCCTTAACCATGTAACGCATACAGGTAAGGTCGGATACCCTACTAGTCGATACCCATTGCCCAGCCGTTCTCCTTCCGACACTGACCTCTTACCTATCCTCGATTTCCACTAATCGAGTTGTTACCCATCAAGCAAAACCTTTTCATCTATGTGCACATATCCTATCTCACATAACCCGATCAAACCGATACCAACAACCGAGCTTATTTACGAAAGACTGCATCAAAAGCATCCCAGGCAGAATCCCCTAACACTAAGCATACATAACGAATCGACTAGCTACGAATACACCGCGAAAACACCACGAAAGAGTTCCCAGACGCGAACTTCAGTTCGCGTTCGCGAACTCAAGTTCGCGTCGGGAACTGAAACGCGACCGAGTTCACGACTAATCCCCATTTTCTGTGTAAGCACTTCGCGATCGGGAACGAACTCCCCACGTCTGGTAAAATCCTGCAAATTTACTAGAGTACACAAAACCAAACCCAAATGAACGAGACCCGAGTTGTAGGTTAAATCCACTCACCGTTACTTCCACTTGTCGAACTCAGAGGTCTAATGTTTCTGAGTCTCGATCCCAGTTCCTGTACACCAAAGGAATACCGAATTAGTATATAATTCCACCAAATTATAAACAATGTTAAATATACATTTAACACTAATACTTGCACCACATAAATAACTAAACATTTGCAATATCATATAAACATGTCATGTTACACTTTTGAAATTCATGTCAAATACAACCAAGCCATATCTAACCAATACAGCATAATACATCCAAACGGGTCGAGACCCGAATTTAACTACAACAAGTCAACACATTACCATTTACCCAAAATATGTAATTATCATGTTATTGTCATTCATAGACCAAGTAAATCCATACTAAATACATTTAGTCAAACTTTCACCATATTTACCCAAACGGGTCAAAACCCTATATTTGACTTCAACACTTTCCAAACACCCCTTTAAAGTTATAATTATACCATTTTAGTAAGTTCATAACCAACTAGTCATTTTAACAAGAGCAAACTTTATCTCTAGGGTAATATCAACAACTTCCAACTACTAGTTCACATTTTAATTGTAAAACTACCATTTCCACCAAAAGACACCATAACTTGCCAAACACCAATAATAACTAGCATTTTTATTACATCTCATAATACTTGACATAAATCATTAAATAACATTTCTAGCATGTTAATTTAACCTTTCTAATAATAAAAGTCATAAAACACATAAATGACATTTTACACCAATATAACAACTAGTTCACTATTTAAACATAAAATACTAACTAGCTCTTTAACTAACAATTTTATTCATACAAGTCAAAATGAACCATTTTAACATTTAATGCTTCCAACCTATTAGTTTAACTTATATTAACAATATCAACTATAAGAATCCAAGATCTGACTATTTTGATAAAAATCCATCTTTTTCCAAAATCATGATCTTACTAGTTTTAGAACATAACAAGTTTCATTTAACATATAAAACACAAGAGATTCATAAACTTTATCATTTAACAACAAACCCACCAAATCTTACAACTCTAGCTTATGAACTAGTCAAGAACACCAAAAGCAACTAACATGTATCATCAATGAAATCAAACTCTTAAACACATATAAAATAAACCATAACAATATCAAACAAGAATCATCCTCTAATATGAATACCTAGTTCATAAACTTGCAATAAACTCAAGAACCAACAAAAGAATCAACACTTACTTGGATGCTTGCAAAAAACGAGGCTGTTAGCTAGGAATAAGAAGGATTTAAACTTGTTTTCAAAGTGGGGTTCTTTGAGAGAGAGAAGCTTTCTTTTGATTTTAGAGAGAGAATGAGAGATATGGAGAAAAATGGATTGGAAAGGATAATGTGTCAAAAAGAAACAAAAGGGAAAAGGGGCATCCCCAATCTGCCGAGCTTGATCACAAGGGGGGCCCACTTTTGGTTTCTTTTATATTTTATTTACAATATAAAAAGCCCCGTTCGTAGTTAATTTATTTAAAATGTCAAACGAACTCTGTTTTTAGCTTCGAAAATATATTCGGAAACGATATAAAAAGGAGAATCCAAAAATATAAAAATCATACAATCCTTTAAACATTTCAGTAATCGGATATTTTAATTCCTTGATTAAAATATTACAAAATGACAAAAGGTCAAACAATTCATTTAATGTTTAATCAATTTATTCCATAAAGGGTCAAATAGATATTTTTCAAATATCAACATATACCTAAAACAAATAGGCCGGTTTTAGGATGTTACAGGTCCAACATCTATATGTCCAGCCTCATAATGATATTTGCTAGTGTTACCAGAAGGTTGTGTATCTTCACTTTGAATCTTGTCAAAGTCTATAATGCTCCCACTTGCTTTGTGAAATGAGACTGTTCTCAAGAAACTCAGCATACCGAGTAACAACAATTTGTCCTCAGTTGGGAAGTAAAATAGTAACGAAGATATATTTGATAGATATGGGCTCAAGTTTGTTCGGCTTGTCTCGTTCCACGAGATCCTCACAACCCCAGATCTTCAAGTAAGACAAATTAGGGACTTTCCCACGCCATATCTCATATGGTGTCTTTTTAACCTTTTGGTCGGAACCATATTAAGTATTCGAGCAGCAGACTTCAGTGCATGCCCCTCAAAAGGATAGTGTAAGAGTAGTAGGACTCATCATAGACCGAACCATGTCATACAGGGTCCGATATCTCCTTCCAGACGCACCATTATCTTGTGGAGTGTATGGAGGAGTGAATTGTGAGACAATCTCACGATGTGTGGGATGATCCAGAAACTCTTTACTCATGTACTTTCATCCTCAATCGGGACTGAAAGCATTTGTTGTCTTGCCGAGTTGATTTTCTACTTTTACTTTAGAAAGCTTTGAACGTTTCAAAGATTTCATGTTTATGTTTAATCAAGTAAACATAACCATAGCGACTGATATCATTAAAGCTTCCATGTTGATGTTTAATCAAGTAAACATAACCACATCTAATGATATCATCAGTGAAAGTAGCTGGCACCTTCCCTAGTCTTAGTTCTAAAAGGGCCATGTAACACCGCATTTTTTTTAAAGGCAATTAAGTATTAGTCTAAGTACGGAAGCATCTAGTTAGTTAAGTTTACAAAACGTGGTCCCACAAAATATTACAACCAAAGTTATTTAAAAGACGGTATTACTAGACACGGCTCATTTTACAAAACATAATTTAAGCATGGTCAAACTTCCCGTCCAAGCCCGACCCATTCAAGCCATCCAACCTGAAATGTGTCAATAAGGGAGGGATTAGCACAAAAGCTAAGTGAATGAATTCCTAACACTAGCAACTACACTAGCAACTATACTAGCCACTACTCTAGTCACTTAACACGGAAGTTATAAAACATCTCCGGTTGGGTAATCACTTATTGAGAGGATCGGCGGCTTTGCGGGCCTTAAACCATGGTCGGCCAAAACCACGGTAACCGATAGCGTTTCGTATCCAACACCCGGGCAACTCCCTCCCCTTAACCATGCAACAAATACAGGTAAGGTCGGATACCCGATTAGTCGATACTCGATGCCCAGCCGTTCTCCTTCCGACACTGACCTCATCCCGAATGTGCACATAGTCATGTATGGTATTCCCTAACACTAGGCATACATAACAAAGAGACTAGCTACGAATAAACACCGCGAAAAACGTCACAATCAGAGTTCCCAATCGCGAACTCTAGTTCACGATCGCGAACTAGAGTTCGCGACGTGAACTCTGATCGTGAACTCTTCGCGATGGCTAACTATTTTCTCTGGACCGACTTCACGATCGCGAACTAAGTTCGCGTCGTGAACTCCCTTCATCTGGCGATTTTCTGCATTTTTCACCAACAAGACAATACCAAATGAAATAACCGAAACCCGAGTTGTAGGTCGAATCCACTCACCTTTCAACCTTCGATTCCTTAACTCAGTGAGCTAGTATCACTGAGTATCCTTCCCGGTTCCTGTCAACAACATACCGAGTTAGTGATAATCCACCGAATCGTCAAAATCATCCATTTCAACAACTAACTACATAAGACTCATAAAATGCACATTTTATGACCTTTCCAACTAGCACAATTTCTTCATCAATACAATTGACCATTTTGACCATTTAGCAAGTATTCACAACTAGTTGACCCAAACGGGCCAAAAACCCGAACATGATCCTAACTCTCCCACATTTCCATCAACTAGCAATAAATCTTTAAACTAGCAATTCACAAACCTCTAACAATTCCATCAAGATCATAACCATCACAAATCCAAGTATGATACTTCCAAAATCACTAGTTAACCATTTTGACAAAATCATCCAAACACTAGTTAAACTACTTCACTAATTAATCAATACTAGGTTTTTAACATCCATAACTTACCAAACATGATTTCACAACCTAATAAGCAATTCTATCCATCCAAAACTCAAGAAATCCAAGATTCATCAAAACCCACCTTCAACATCCACCATTAATGGATGTTGAAGGTGATTTTCACCAAATCTTGCATTCCTTCAACAATCTACCATACAAATGATGTAAAAGCTTGCCTAAACACAAAAAACAACATCCATTTCAAGATTCATCCATAAAACACTCTAGATCACAAACCCTAGTTCATAACAAAGTTTAAGAACAACAAGAACAAGTAGAAGAGAAGGTGTAGCTTACTTCTAGGATTCTTCTACACAAACTTTGGTAAGAAATTCGGGTCTTAGCACCAAGAAATCACCAAGATCACTCAAGAACAAGTAGGAGGTTTTAGAGAGAAAATGGGTGCAATGGAATAGTGAAAAAAAGAAGAAGATAATGTTTGAATAAGTGAGACAAGGAAGAAAAGGAGGGTTTCTCCCTCCCTCTCTCTTGACCGGCCAACACAAGGGGGTGGGACCCCTTTGTGGCTTTTTTTATCAATTAGCAGTATATGTCTGGAAGTCCCTTTCGTAAATAATTTATTTAAAATAGCAAACGGACTCCAATTTTATAAACGAAAGCATTTCTGGAAACGATATTCAACAAGGAATCCAGATATATAAAAATTACGTTTTCATTCCAAATAAATCACAAGTCGGGTATTTTAACCCCTTAGTTAAAATACCGCAAAGGACAGCAGGCTAATTAATTTAACTAAGCATTTAATCAGATAATCATTTAATAAGATACCTTAAGGTCAATAAACTATTAGGCCGGGTTTTGGGATGTTACAGGCCACATACATCAGTATGTATGAGTCTAAGTAGATTTTTAGCTCTTTCGCCAACATGGGAGAAAAGCTTTCTTGTTATCTTTCCAAAATATACAAGAGAGGCATTTAAATGATTCATAATCATTTGTAAAGAAGCCCGTCAAGTTTTAGTATCAAAATGCGTTTCTTGTTTATGTGGAAAAGATGACGATGCTCTAGGTAAGTATAATCCAAACCAATTCGGATTCTTGAGTGCTACATTTGTATATAGAACTATCGTTTGAATTAGGATCATGCATATTAATTTCAAATATACTATTACAAGGAATAGTTATAAAAATGTTATTTTTCATAAAACAAAATATCATAATCCATTATTCAATAAACGCTAAAGCTAAACAATGCATAATTGACAATTGTTCAAAACAATAATTAACGCATTAGGAAGGATAAGATCAAAGCTTCCATTCTTTTAGCTTTCTACTTCACTTTTAATCTTGCACATTTGTGTAAATGTGAGTTCCACAACTAGTGTCATACACTCAAGATTTATTACGAAAAGTATAGAGTTCTATAATGAAGATACCTAATGTGCTAGCTAGAACACATTTGTCCTTCATCAACTCTGCGAAGTAGGCAGGACAATTCCTCCTTCAATGGCCAGTTTTATCGCAATGATGGCAAGAAATATCCTTTTCAGGGTGCTCCTTTTTAGCAGGTGGGGGAATCGTAGGTTTGAAAAAGTAAACTAGCTTACCCTTACCTAGTCTTTTTCCTTGTGCTTGCGGTTTTACCTTCCCTGATTCCTAGAAAAGAATTGGGTAACCTTTGCTCAACTAGTTTTACCATAGCAAGTTATCAGCGATTGTCTTCCCCATGCTATGTACTTTTAAAACTCTTTTCAAACTAGTCATAGTCCTTGGATAGTGAGGTAAGAATCAATCTCATTCCAAGAACTTGTGGCAATGGGTAACCAAGACGCTCCATTTGATCAATATAGCATTTCATATTCAAGATGTAAGTGCTAACTGATTGGCCGTCCTCCTGATTGTAAGCGTTGAATGCTTTAACTATTTTGAACAGTTCAAGTTCTGCATGTTGTTGAAATATCATTTTCAACTCGCTTATCATGTCATATGCTGTGAGTTCCTTGAAGTTCTTTCGAATCTCGGGGTTCATGCTCACAAGCATAGGAGTAGCGACTTCTTGGTGTTCGTTAAACGTTTCGGTAAAGGCTTGACGAACAGCAGCAGAAGCATTGACAGGAGGTGCCTCAGGTAAGGCCTCTTATAGGTGTATCAACTTGTTCTCATCTCTAAGGACAATCCTTAGAGTTCGATATGAGTCGATAAAGTTGATATTAGTCAGTTTCAGTAGTCAAGAACTGATTTTAGAGTGGAGATACTTAGGTTTTGATTTGTTGTTGTTATCTGTATAACACACAAAGTTCAAAAAATAGTATTTTCAATAATAATTTCTTTTAAAAAATTAACTACCCAATTAATTTGATTAAAAGCTAAGATCCTCATTGACTTCTATCACCGCATCAGTTGATCTGCTAGAGATGATAGATCCAATAGGTAGGTGACGATCAACAATTGCATTACTAGTGCAACTCTTAGAGGTATGAGACTTCATGGCACCTAGTGAACAAGCATCTAGGGTCAAGTGGCATGTTTGTCGCATATTCGCCTCGAGTCAAGGTCTCACCGTTAACTCGATTAAGTCATCCAATGTGAAATCATGTCAAAATAGATCTAGGTCTCACGCGTAGAGAATAATGACCTCGGATCTAAATTCAAACCACGTCTCACGTGAATTCAAAAATAGAAGCAAGTGATTTCAACCGATTGGACGGCGTGACTTAAATTTTAGGTATGGAAAATTTTAAGATAAAATTTTAATAAGATATGAATGAATCATGTACTTCATTCATACCACTTCATAAGTCGGTTAATAAACGGTAAAAACATGTAACGATTATTAAGGTGTAAGTTCAAATCGTATTTAAACTTTGTTTAATCTCAAATACAAGTTTAGATTAAAAAGTTAATCATTAATGATTAACAAGTAATCATAGATGATAAAAAGTTTGGATGTTTTAATGTTTGTGTCCAAAATCGTATTTTAATTGTTTTATTACTTGTATCTAATAGAAATGAAAACAACCACAAACATAAATAAAACATGCAACAAATTTTGTGCAAACCTCGACCGATGAAATCCTAGGTTCGGTCACGTGAGTCATCACGACGGACCGAATGGTCAAACTAGGGGACGGGCCAACATGAACTCCCATTTGCCCCATGACATTCATGGGCAAGTAGAAACCATCATTTTGTGAAAAAATGCAATCTGCCAAAAAATCCAGTTTGACTTCAAGGCCCGAAAAGTCACTGAAGGAATCTTCGTTGGTCTTCCCCGCCTTCTGTAAAGTTGTAGGTCTCTGAGTTGCGGAAATTTTGGCGGTGATTTCAGGTCCAACGGAATAGTCAATCTCCGGGAAAGTCTGTTTTCGTGCAGCTGCGCGGGAGGTGCCGAAAATTGTTGTGTTGTCCTCATCTTTTCTTCACCTTTGGTCAATAAATTAAAAAGTACAAAGAAACAAAATACAAATATTCTAATTACTTTTACAATAAAATTTGCCCCAAAAAATGGCACCAAAAATAAAAGAAAAAAAATGAAACAAATTACAACAATTTAAGCCAGAAACACGGCTTTTCCCAAAACAACCAAACAACCAAACACAATCACATTCAATTACAAACGGTCTAGGTTTTCATCGGTTTGCACAAACAAGCAACAATTGACAAGGCTTTGGCTTGGGATATGGCAAAAATACATGTTTTGCCATATAAAATATTAACAATTAAAATAAAAATTTAAGCCAAATAAAATAAAAAATTCAATAAACAAGATTAATTTTTTATTTTTGTTTTTGTAACTAGTAGCAATTAGGGTTCCAAAAAATCAAAATTTTAACCTTATATCATAAAAATTTTCGAAAAAATTAAAAACAAAGAACCCTAGGTTTCTTTGCCGATCGGCGTAACCATTAGGCCAAAAAATACGAATTTTTTTTTTGCTACTTTTTACAAAGAACTTGCTAATTAAATCATCAATATGATGACTCGTGATACCACTGTTAATGATTTACGGTTTAATCAAGTAAAACCCAGCGGAAAATAATATAAATCACTAATAACGGATCTAAATATTGACAATATAATTAAGCAATAAAATCAAAGAGTTATGATGAAAATCATACCCTTGAAGCCTTTGATTACACCAATGAATGAGGATGAAGAACTCTAAGAACTCAAGGTAGAATTCCTCTAATGGTATCCATACTACACCATATCAAGAACACCAATTGGGATGCTAGTCCCTTGAACAAGAATCAAAACCCCAAGACGTACGCACGTGCAAACAAAATTGGGAAAAGGAATATTTGGTTTTTCACTGTTGTGCGTACGAGAGAATTCCAAAAAAACAAAACAAAGAAACTTCCTTTTGTTTTTGTATGTAGCGCCGTATTAGGTAGGGAGAGATTAGGGTTTTTTTTTTCTTGCTCCCTACTCTAAGAATATATGCATAATTATAAGTTATGAGATATGACACTTAGCTCCTTGTACTTTTGATTCTTTAGATTACTAACTAATACGTTTTAACTTAACAATTAATTAAAACAGAACTAGCCAAGTAATCTTAGTTTATATAAATAATATAATTACCCTAATTATATTATATATATTAAATGATGTTTGGTGTATAAGTGTTTGACCCTTTAGGCTCACATACGTCTAGCCATATAACTATATGTCATGAACGTGAAGCATATTCCAACATCTTTGTTGCTCGATTTTTAATTTGCTTATCTGTATTAAGAAATTAGGATTATGTAATTGTTTGGTTTGTTAATTTTCAGTGTATACTCACATTTAGCATTTTGATATCTTAATGCGGTAAATTAATAAGTTTCATCGTAAATTCTTTGTGAAAAGCTTGACTTTGATGTGAAATGGAGATGGAAATTGTGAAATAGATATTTTCTAAATTAATGGTAAGGGGTTTGAGTAGCTTTAGGAATTTCAAAGCAATTATAAACTGACGCCTTAACCATCCTCTATTGAATTGTAAGTGCTAATATAAATTCTTTGTAATAATCCTACAATTATTTTTATGATATTTATATTGATTTTGTGTTTTTTAGTTCCATGGGTTGAAATTTGTTATGAAGCGAGTCAATGGGTCATTTGTATAACATGAATTAAAATTGGTTTGGGGAAGAAACTATCATGATAATTAAATCATGGAATTGTTATTATGATGTCAAGGTCTTCTTCATCGAGAAATTGTTATTACGTTGTTTGAGTTTGAGTTTGATTTATTGATTTTTGATGTTTGGGAGAACAGTGTACGTAACATCCTGAGATCCGACCTAAAATTTTTAATTACTTTCGGTAAGTAATTTAATTGTTTATTGTTTTATATAAATTATTTGATTTAATTATATTTAAATGTATTTAACCATGGGGTTAAAATTAGTAAAACTGAGATATTTAAATATTAAAATGATCTTTACATATTTGGGTTCACTTCTGAACCGGGGTTTCAAAAATATCTTCGTGGTTAAATTTGGAGTTAGTTAGGTCTAACTTAATTATCTGTGAACCTAATATCATGTACTGTGTTTTAATGAAAATATATGTGTGGGGAAAGGGGTGTACGTGTTATGTTTGTGGGCAGGTGTCAAAATTGTCTTCCTCTTCTTTTCTTTTCCAGTTACACGACACAACACACACACATACACTTTTCTTGAGCTTTCTTCCAAATTGATGATAATTGCTTGAAGATCTTGCCTCCTCTTTGTGAAATTCGTGATTAGAAGCTAGAATAAGTAAGTTTCCTTCCTTCTTTAGCTAGGGTTTCATGTTCTTGATGTAGGGATGAACTAGGGTTCTTGAGTTAGTGGGTTTTGATGGAGTTCTTGATGAATCTTGCTTGTAATTCGAAATTGATGCATGATTTGGTGTTTATTTGAGTTCTTGTAAGTTATATGTGTAGAATTATTAGTTGTAGCTCTCTTGGTGAAGCTTCCATAAAAGCTTCATCAATGGAGTTCTTGGGAAGAAGATGGAGTTCTTCCCAATTTGTTGAATTGTGAATTTTAATGTTCTTAAAGTTTTGTTAGGCTAATTATGCATGTTAGGATGGTAATTGTTAATTATGAGGATCACTAGTTACTTGTTATGAAATTGCATAAAAGAATAGTAGTGTTTGGCTAGTTGGGAACTTAGTCATAAACTAGCTTAATTCATGAATCGTTGACTTTTGTCAAATCTGGGAGTTGACTTTAGTCTTGTGTGACTTGCAAACTTTAATTATCAATTTCATGTTAACAATGTGTTAGTTGAATGAATTGTAAGCTTGATTATGTTGATTTCGGGTCTTGACCCGTTTGTTTGACAATTTGTGCAATTTGACCAAAAAAAGGTCAAAGTTGGTGAAACTTGCAATTGGATGCAAGTAGTGTGTTAGTTATGTTATTTTGATAATTGATCAAGTAGACTAACTTATTGGATAATGTTGTGTGTATCCCCGATTCACTATTCTTGTTTTGACCCGTTTGGGCCTAAGGTGCATTTTGGTCAAAATGCATAATGAATTGACTTGATGAAGTGTTAGACTTTAGTATTGGTTATGTTTTGAAATGCAAGTGTTAAATTGTCAATTGGTTGTACACAAATAATGGTTTGACTTATAGTTTGTACTTATTGCAAAAAAAATTGGTGAATTCGGGTAACTAATTCGGTGTTCGTTTTGTCACAGGAAAAGGAAAAGAAACTCAGTGATATAAGACTACTGATTTCTTCACAAGGGAAGCTAAGGTGAGTAGATTTAACCTTCTTCTTTGTGTAATGTACAAAAAGGTTGAAATGGTGGAGTTCATAAGAGAAATTGCAGGATTTTTGGCTGTCTGGGGAAGATAGCGGCGCTATCTGTAGATAGCGGCGCTATCTTGTTAACGTTTTTTGGAAAATTGAAACAGCAGCCCGAAATAGCGTCTGGACTTGAGATAGCGGACGCTATCTTTTGGCAGATAGTGGCGCTATCTTGGTTGGTTTTGGGAAAATTCATTTTTTCTTGGTTTTTATTGATTTTCCAGTGGTGCCATTAATTGTGGGATTATTAATGGTAGTATGTGCACATGTTTTCTAGAGTTTAGCTATGAGTGGGTTTTGGCTAGGCTTCGTTACTATTGGATGGGGTGCTCGGACTCCTACGGATGTGTTCCGTCAGGGGGGACTACCGTGCCAATAGTAAAGTAGCCATCGGTAAACTGTTGTTCGGCCAACAACAGTTGTAGGTTCTGCGCAAGTCCGCCAATACTCTCATAACGTCCAATTGCTTGTGGAAGTTTGGACGGGTTTCCAGATTGATTTCTCTTTGTTTCTAATTTGTTGTGGTTATGCAAATTGTTGTTTAAATCTATTCACTTAGCTTTGTGTTAATCCCTCATTTGTTGACTCTTTTCAGGTTGTGGATTTAGCTTGACTAGAGTCGGGTTTGGAAGTCTGACCGTACTCTGATTTTGTAAACCAAGTCGAGCCTATTTTCAGTAACACCTTAAATGCTTTACATATTTGGTTAAAACGTAAATGTTTTTATGAGATGTAATAATTAGGAGTTATGGTATTTATTAAATCGCTTCCGTTTGCATATTAAAAAAAAATGGCTCTAGATTGTGATGTTACAGTGTAGGATAGCAAAGGTTAGCATGTACAAGGAGAACATTGTAGTCGATGAAGATTTTGCTTCCAAATGGAGCGTTGTTTTTATCCTTTTTTAATTTATGTATAGAATTTGCTTCAATTTAAAATTTTATTTATGTTGTGGTGATTTGGTGATTCATTCCTTACAGCTACAAGCCTGATTTAGAAGAGTTGATGTCTTATTTGCACTACTAATTTTTTATATGTAATTAATAATTTTAATTTATTTGGCTAGAATGTTTTATGACAACAATTGGTGATATTTGATGGCAATAATTGAAAGATGTCATATAAAGTTGTGTTGGTATTAGAACAATTGGTGATATTTGATGGGATTCGAGTCAGGATTGACCCAAGGGGTGTTCAAAACGTGCATGTGAACAGGGCCTACCAAAATAAAGGGCCTCATAATTTGCTTGCATATATATTAGCCTAGGTTAATTATTGGTCTGAGTAATGTTAGACTACATTATTAATAGTTAGTGGGAGTCATAAGCAAGCTAGGAAAACCCAATGTTACAATTTTTTAATTATAATTTTTGATAGTTTAAGTTTGAGGCCTAATTTTTCAGAAATGTACCGTGGCTTCAAAAGCTCCGGACCGGCCCTAATCTGAGTATGCTATTTATAAAGATATTATTGGGAGCTTCATGTAAGAATTAGATTAAAATAATCTTGAAATTTTTAAATAAAGTGAATTTATTGAGGTTTAAACTGACCAACAAAATTAAGCAGAGGAATAAAAGTATTTTGGAGCTTTAATATGATGGTTTCATTAGAAAACAATGTTGTACAACAATCTGAATAATCTATTTATTTCTGTCATTTATGCACAATAACTATTTATCATGAACAAAGTCCGTGCATCGCACGGGCCATGTTGCCTCGTGACATTAAAAATCAACATGATTGGGGTAAAAGTCCCAATAGTACAAATAATTAAATGAAAGTAAACGAAATTAACTAACAAACTAGGGGTGAGCATAAAAACCGAAAAACCGAACCAAAACCGAAAAACCCGAAAAAACCGAACCATTTGAAAAACCGATGTCAATGGTTTTGATTTTTGGAAAACCCGAATGCTTGGGGCGGTTTTCGGGGGCATATGAAAAACACGTCCAAAAACCACGCCCCGCCCCGCCATTATATATCTTTCAAATTTTGTAAAAATATTCTTATATTTATAAAAGATTTGACATTTAATTATCTTTTAAATAATAATATTTTATTATTAATCTTATTACATTATATTAAACTTACTAGTTTTTTTATTTATAACGAAATATGTTAAAGTTTGGAAAGTTTGAATCATAATATTAATTTTTAAGGTAACAAATTGGTAAATTTAAAGGAAAACGAAAAACCGAAAAAAAACCCAAAACCGAACCGAAAACCCCGAAAAACCAAAACCAAAAAACCCGAAACCGAACGGGGTGTAATTTTTAAAACCGAACTTTCAGGGCGGGGTTTGATTTTAGTTAAAAACCGCCCCAAATCGCCTCATACTCACCCCTGTAACAAACTCAACAATCAACAAAGGCCTAATGATTGAAGCGTATATTTAGAGGGGGGAAATTATACTTGGTTAGAAATACAAACATCTCTACACCGAAAATTTAATCTGGGTTCTCTTTCTTTCCTTCTATGTTAACACTAGGGGTGAGCATAAAAACCGAAAAACCGAAACCAAACCGTTAAAACCGATAAAACCAAACCGTTAAAACCGAAACCATTTCAAAACCGGCGGTTTGGTTTTACATTTTAAAAAAACCGATGGATTCGGTTTGGTTTCGGTTTTAACCAAAAACCGCTCCATTAAGAAACCGTCCCGCTAATATTTAATATATTATATATATTTTTTAATTATATATTTATTAAGTAGAAGTCGACCTATTTAAATATTTAAAAGTCCATCTACCATGGTTCATTAATGTTTATATCGTTATTATATGCTACAAAAAACGTTTATAATTTGAATTTTGGGTTGGAAAATAGTATTCATTGTTGAAATTTATTATTAGACATTGAAGTTAATGCTGTAAATTAGATATTGTTACTGAAATTTGTATAAAGTTTTGGAAAAATGAAGATTAGTACATGAAATTATATATCAGTGTTTTAAACGAGGTGGATTCGGTTTTAAAACCGAAACCGAACCGTTAAAGTCTAAAAACCGCTAAAACCGAAACCGTTAGAAACCGAAACCATTGGGTTTGAAAATCCTAAAACCGAAATTAGCGGATCGTGTTCGGTTTGAGCCTAAAACCGCCCCAAACCGCCCCATGCACACCCCTAGTTAACACATGCACTATACACACACCACTAGCACCACCATTGTTGAACAAAATATTATCATCACATTAATCATAAATAATCATACCCAGTTCAGCAATATTCCACTATCTTATTGGATTCATTTTTTTTTTGTCGAATTCCGTAGTTAAATAAGAGAATACAACTATAAACATTCTTTTCAGATGATGTAAATAAAAACATGTTAGCCATGACATAAATTGCTAATCCCTTCTAAAAATGCAGAATAAACACAAAAGAGGAGGATGGCAACATTTAAATATAGCTTATGAATAATGTTATTGGCGTTTAATCTGAATAGCACTTGACCGTCCATAAGCACAAATATCTAACTTCTAATATCAAAAACAAAACAACTAAATTGACACCAGAATCGTAAGTCATCAGCAGGGCCTTAAAGAAGTCATTCAGTCCAGAAAGATGGTGTTCTTTAGGCCTCTCCCAACCCTTACTCATCACTAAACCCATCACTAGCGTCACGTCATCGCATCCTTACTGACCCGCTACTGACAAGTTCGTGCCAACCATACGCATCACTAACCCATCACTACATTTCCACATCATATTTTTAATTAAAATTTTAAAATTATAAATTATAAATTTTTTGAAGAAAGAAGTAATATATTATTCCTATAAAATAAATATATATAAAAAAAATTAAAATTAAAAAAAAATGAAAAGAAAACAGAGAATAAATACAAAATGTATAAGTTTTGATCCACAATGTACAACTCCTGGAAGCCCCTTCTCTCTCTTCCCCCTTCCTCTCTCCTAGGGGTGAAAACGAGCCGAGCCGTTCGTGAGCTACTCGGGATCGGCTCGTTAAAAGCTCGAAACGAGCCGAGCTTAAATGAGTATGAGCCGAGTTCGAGCTTAACTAAGAGCTCGTTTATTAAACGAGCCCGAGCCCGAGCTTGATGCACTAAGATTGATTAGGCTCGCGAGCCTAAACGAGCACATATATATTAATTATTATAAAAAAAATTATATATTATATATTTTTATACTCATGTGTGTATGTATACTATACATATATATGTATATAACATAATATAAAAATGAAGTACTTACATAATATATTAAATATTATAATTAAATAAAATAAAAAAGTTTATATAGTTTGTGTATATGAGAGCTTAAATGAGCTTAATCGAGTCGAGCCCGAACCTGCGAAAACCTAAACGAGTCGAGCCCGAACTTTACATATAAGGCTCGAAACGAGCCGAGCTCGAGCTCGAGCTCCTTAAAACTTAAACGAGCCGAGCTCGAACCTAGTCGAGCTCGAGCACGGCTCGGCTCATTTACACCCCTACTCTCTCCCCCCTTTCTTCTTCCTCTGCACAAGGACGCCGGCAGGAACACGTCCTCACCACGACGAATTCATCTCGACGCCCCGCACGACGCCTCGGTGCCAACGGCGTCGGCGGGCAACGGCCAAAAAAAGCCCACGACGGGTCTGCGACACAAGCGTTGGCAGTGGTCTTATAAAGACCTCTACATTAGTCAACAAAATTATGTAATTATTTGACCAAACAATAACATAAAAATATTTTTCTCACGGCAAATCCCACGAGGTAATGGCAGAATCTGCTCCCCAAGGCGATAGGATGTGAAAACGCCTGCTCCGGAAAATGGGATCCTCCGAGTGAACGGATATCAACCATTGTAATACCGGAAAGGCTCTATTTAACGACGATTTATCATTAAGTTTTACGAAAATTAACTATTTCGCCTCAAAGATTTAATAAATCGTCGAAACAAAAAGCGTCAAAGCTAATTTAACTATTCAAAAAAGGTAATCACAATGAAAATTAGCAAGAACAACGTGTACATACTGGACCACGATCCAAAAAATAATAAGGAATTGTAGGAACATCAGAATGCATCGACAGAAATCGGATCCTGCAATGCCAGAATATCAGTACCAATTCATATTGGCAACGTACAGCACTCAATCCACTACCGAACAAGTGAATGAGCGACTCTAAATAGTTGCCTCGAAATCAAATTTTCAAACAAAATCAAAATTAAAACAAAAATTAAAAAGAGGGGAAAAGATGCCTCAGAAATTGGATGCAAATCTAATCAAACAAGGATAAACCTTTCAGATGGTACGGACAATACATCATACATCATTGGCAATTTCTATTCCTTTACAGTTCAAAGCTTACCAGTAATTTCGATTTTTAAGGCATCGGCTTGCTGGAATGATAATTTAGGGATACGGATATTTGTATCTTTATAGCGATCAAGAAACCCTAGTATTACGATTTTAATGAAATTACCATAATACCCTTATTAGTTTTCGCTTCGGTCTTCTTTTCTCCGTTTAGAGCATCTCCAACCATAAACTCTATATAATTCCCTCTATCTCTATAAACTGTAGGACCACTCACTCTAAACAATATCTCAACTCTAACCATAAACTCTATTCTTCCCTTCAAAAGCTTTTAAAAATAGTGGGACCCATATTCCACTAACACTTGCACTCACAAATAAATGTGGGACCCATGGATAGAGTTAATTCCTCTCATTTCAAATATAGAGTGGGTTTTTCTCTCACTCTATATTTAGAGTGAGTAATAGAGGTGGATTGGAAAAGATAAACTTCAAATATAGAGATAGAGGCTTGGATAGAGTATGGTTGGAGATGCTCTTAGGCTATAGCAAAAAAATAAAATAATAATCAACTCCTATACACCTGTTTGGTGTTTGGTATGCAGTAATGAACAAAATAATGGAAAAATTCATTCACAGAGAATAAAAAAGATAATGGAGGATATTTAATTAATCTTAAATTAATTTGTTGTTGTATTATAAGGACAGTTTCGTGATTGTCTATCTTTTTATTCAATTCAGTTTTAAAATTTTAAAATCAACCAAACATGAAAATGAATGTTAAATATTTATTCCATTACTTTATTTATTCCATTGCTACATCCGTTCTATTCTTTTGTGATTTTATTACATCCAGCTAAAAATACTATTTGTTCATAGTGGAACTTAAAGTCATAATTATTAGAATATGAACACACCTTATATACATATTATTATTAGCTTACAAAGTTTGAGTAGAGTATAACAATGATAATTGTGGGATACGGATGTTTTTTCTTTCGTTCAGATTCAGATATTTTTTTGCTATTTGCTAAGTGGTTCATTGAATTTGTAATGTATTTAGTTTAATTATGCGTTTAAAATTTTTTCTGAAGTCAGAATAAAATGTTGTACACATCGGATGATATTCATTTCTATACTTCAACTAAAAATCGTTGGATACTCCCCAGTCCCACAAAAAACTTCTCATATCACTTTAAATTTTTGTCTCACAAAAAATTTCTCATTTCTCAAATTTGATGGGCTCCATACAATAAATAACTATTATTATTAAAGACCCCACCATTAATATCCATTAACTATCTTTCTCTCTCCAACTCAACCTTATATTTTAATCAAAAGTATTATCAATGACCTCACCACTAACTATCACCTAAAAATTTATGTAAAAACCAAATGGGAAGTTTTTTGTGGGACGGAGGGAGTATTTTTTAACTCTAGACATAATTAGGTATGAGAGGAATGACTTGGTGTGATCTTAGGTGGCAAGCGATCACATTGTGAAGACAAATGAAACATCATCCACACCACCGTGATGAGGTTCCTGATAAGGGAGTGTTCACATTCATAGAAGAACATGAGTGTGGTGGGCAGAAAATTGGTGGGTGTGGTTATGTGGTGAGTTGACTATCTACATCTTACATCTTATAGAAAATTGGCAGAAAGGATTGATATCGTTATCAATTAGATTAACAAACATATCAATCAAGAAAAGAGGAAAACTCGGTTCACATCTTCACAAGAGTCCACTCGAATCCGATCATATACCACACCTACATTAACACATCATAATTAAATAAACACAAGATCAAAGTCACATTGTGTTGGCCATAAAAAGGTCCTTAACAATTTATCAAGAAGTGTACTTGCTTATCTACTTGAACAAAAGAAAAAAACATCAATAGATAAAAAAACGTTAGCTACACCGTAGTTTTGTGTTCGGGCCTATGACTGAACTCAAAGTCAATATGAACAAACGCCCGTTCAACATCGGGCAATTGCTCAAGTTTTTCTTGCAGCATTTCCCCAATATTATGAGCTTTATGGAGCAACATATCTTCTGGTAACACAATATCAACCTCCACAAAATACTGAGAACCAAATGTATATGCTCTCACTGTATCTATATGTTTGATTTCCTCATGATGGTTCCATGCTAAATAAGTCAATTTTGATAAAAATTCCGGCGGGGCTGTTCTCCCTATTAAAGATTGCACGTTTTCCATAACGGTTCTTGCCCATGTACTGATTGTATATAGCGCTATCTGCAAATAACCAATAATTAATCATTTGTTGTTCATAATTATATGATAACCAAATTAGTACTATTTTATAGACTTTAAACTGTTTTTGTTTGTTCTTATACTTACAATTATAGCCCCCACGGGATCAATCCACCATTGGTAGCGAACAGCTAAGACAGTTGAAGCTAATCCAACAGAATTAGTGATAACATCAAATAAATGGTCTTGTGCATATGCTCTCACAATTTCATTTTTAAATCTTCGGCAATAAACCATGAGCATAAACTTCACCACCGTCACACCCGCCATGATGCTAATTACCCATTTTTCATTATCAGGATTCGTATCAGGGTGAGTCTGAAATCAATTTCACATTAATATTACAGAAAACATTTAGGACAGGTTTGGGAAAGCTTATTTAAGGGGTTTTTAAACTTATTAGCTTAATAAGCATTAATAATTTACAAGCTTATTAAGTTAATAAGCTCAAAAACCCCTTAAATAAGCTTTCCCAAACACTCGTGGTTAATTAATTTAATATTTAACTGGTAATTATGATCATTGGTTAAGGAGTGACTTAATTAACGGGTTTCATGAGTAGAGTTACTTAAATGACTAGAGAAAAATACAACACTTAAAACGAATTTTTTTAAAAAGTACTTTGCGAATTTAAGAATATCAAGATTGGTAAAATAATTGATACTAAAAATATGATCGAGGGCATACCTTGGCAATTAGTTGTCTAGCGGACTCTAGCAATATTTGCAACCCAAGAGTTCCCATGACGGATGCAAAAACAATGATTCCCTAAAATCCAACATAATTAGTGCAAAGTTGCATTAATACGAGGATAATGGTATTTGGAGGCCACCTAAGTAGTCAACTTTTTTCATTAAGGGGTGAAAAAACAGTTTCAATAAAAATCATGTCAAATGACAAAAATTAAACTTAAATTTAATAAGAGAGAGTGATATAGTAGATTGAAGAGCTGCTTACAACAGGCTGCATCCTCGTTTTTCCAATTGGATAGTGAAATTTATTAGGCTTTCTCATAGCATGTGAAGTAAACCATAAAATAAATCCGGATAATAAATCCAAGAGTGAATCAAGGGTTGATGCAATGACAGCTAGCGATCTACTCTCAACAGATGCATACACTTTTGCTATGAAAAGGATCAAATTCGCCGCGTTTGATACCGTGATCGCCATTCTCTCACTCTTAGCCAGATTCTTCATTTCATCCTGCAAAAAAATAAGTAAAAATATATTAACATTATACTCCCTCTATCCCTAAATAAAGTTCTCATTTTCCCTTCAAGTTTTGTCCCTAAATAAAGTTCCCATTTCTCAAACTTAAGGGACCCACTTAATATAATAATATTATTATCAATACTTTCACCACTAACTATCTCCTAAAACACTTTATCTCTCCAATCAAACCTTATATTTTAATCAAAAGTAATACCAAATACCCAACCAATAACTATCTCCTAAAAAGTTGTGACTAAGAGAAATGGAAACTTTATTTAGGGACGGAGGGAGTATATTTTAATCTTGTATCAGCTTAATCAAAGATCCTACAAATCTAGCAAAGTTGGACTAAATATCAAGAAACACATGTCATAAAATATCAATATACTTTACACGTTTTTGATTGGGTAGTGATTTTGGGACCACATAAATTACTTCACCCACCACACTGTACAAGATTTAAAGTATATTGTACAATTACTTCCCTATCTAGTAACTAAAAGAAGTTTTTTTTGTCCCTATGTAGTTATTAATTATAATTACCACTTAAAAACTTGTAATTACCAAAATGGACTGCTATATTGTTATTTTATGACATTTATACACAAGTATCAACCAAACCTCGGTTAAGCCTTCGGGTAAACATCCTGATTCGTTGATTGTTTCCATCTCATTGAACCCTTCAAGAAGTCGTTCTTGCTTCTTGTAATACTCTCGAACCTTTCCATGTTTCCCTATACGGAGAATTAATTAACAGGTCCTATTTAATTTGGGCAGTTAATATGTAAGTACAAACAGAAAGCAATTGTGATACCAAAAGTCATAAACTAATGTGGGATAAAAAAAATGTGTTTAAAAGTCGTTAAAGTTCCAAACAGTTGAAATTATTTCCCTGCTCATAATAGTTTATACAACAACATTATTCATAGACAAGAAAAAAAATTGTATTTTGACAATTTTACCCTTACATCCCATACACTCCTTTTTCAGTTGTACTTATGACGTAAGGGTAATTTTGACAAATAAAACAAGTTGCTGTTGTGTATACAAATCACCTCCCTATGTACCATATATGAAGTGATCGACTTCCACTACTTGTTTTGTAGTTGATGTATTTATTTTATTCGATGTATAAGTAACACCAATTTTCGTTTTCTATACTTGTAATATATTGGTCCTTAAAAATGTCAGTTGTAAACACTCAAAGTTGGCTAGTTTAAGCAAAAAAGCTAAATTTAGTCATCTTTTATAGGAAGTAATATAGTACGTTTGTTTTATTTACTAAGAAGAGTAATCTCAATTAAAGATGATCATCCGTCCATAGTTCCAAAATCGAATTATTCATTGTAGTTGTTGGTACGGCATGCGTGTCGGTTTCATTCAAATTCAATGTATTTCCATAAATATGTTTTCATTTTCTTTGTAATATATGTGTTTATCACATGAACCAAACAACAAAATTGCTTTAAACACTAGTATCTCCTACAATGCATCCAATAAGCAAATTTAAACTAAAAGAAATGAAAAATAAAATTAGCAGCATTTTAGTCCAATAATCAAAGGTAAAAATACGTTCTAGGTCATAAAGAAAATTGAAATAAAGATTGCAATTTGGGGGCCGGGTGTAGTAAATAACAACAATAATAAGAATGAGTTAACTATAAACTATATAATTAATTTATGTTACACAATGATGATCATGGATTTGATGCATGGTGCAAAATTGAAGTCGCTATTCAACTAATTAATAAAGAGAAATTAATTGATTGATTACTTGGAGTACGGCGGAAGAGGCGTCGGAGAGTGGATAATCGACCGGAAGAATTAGAACCAGAGGAGAATTCCGGCAGTCGGAAGTTATCGAGGTTGAGTCTCCATGAAGAATGTTGTTGTGGCGGAGGAGATAGGAGGAGGTTCGTCGGAGCGACGGCCGTATCATCGGAATTACCGATAGTATCACCTTCCATTATCGTTGGGGAAGAATCAACGTTCTATTTCGTATCTATTGCAATCTATAGGGTTTAATGGTATATATATCTATCTGTGTATTTGTGGAGAGAGAATGCAATGCGAGAATGACGGCGTGAAAACTAAATATATGCAGGAAAACGGTTAAGTAAAAAGGGAGATAATTCAATTGAAGAACAAATTTCTATTGATTATGGCTGCCATCGCATTTGAAGTTTTATTTATTAATTTCAAGAAATTAGAAACCAACTGCTCCACTGCCGTTAGATGTCATCCTTTTTCATCCACTAACTTGTGCTATCGTCTCCTAATATAACCCTTTCCTATGTAATACGTGTACATATATTTTATTATATTTGTAGTTCATGGTGTGCTATACATGTTACAAATAAATAAATGCATGTTCTGTCAGTCATGTCAATATAAGCTTGTCATATATAGGTAGCTTGTTGAAACATAGATGATTAGTTCAATAAACGGGTAAATGGGCCAATGATTAAAATTTTCAGAGGAATGAATGAAGACATTTTGTTTTCTCTGTCTCAAAATAAGTTCTACTTTGCAATTTTGCTGTAGCCGTGTGTGTGTGCATATTCTTTGATTCACCAGCAACTTGTGGTTAAAAATAGTAAATAAAAATAATGTCAGAAGTGGGATTTGAACCCACGCCCTCTCTCGAAGACCAGAACTTGAGTCTGGCGCCTTAGACCACTCGGCCATCCTGACTTGTTTGTTCTTTGTCATTCTTTCTATATTATCTTCTATTGTCCGGCCCCCTTCTAATTTCATGTAGTTATTTATCATTTTTGTTTGTTTCATTGGGTCTAATGTATCATTTTTTTAATGGCTAACACATAATCTATTCTTGAATATCACTTATATCTATTGTGGACTTGAACCCTCTAATTATAAGAATGAAGCCAAATACTACACCACTATGCCAAAGACCCCATCATTTTAACATATAGTTTATTACATTTTAGTCATTTATTTTTTTGTAATGAAATTCTTCACTCTTGGCCTGTTAGATTTTTGGGGTTTGTAAAGGAAATTTATATCTCTTTTGGGTTCCTAATGAAATCCTTCACTCTTGGTCCGTCTCCAAACCGACTCCTGACAATTTGATAAATATTTACGTGGCTAAGTGATCGTGAAGCACCCACACTCTCTTTGATAAATTCGTTGGATATACATATACCACTTTAGGCATAATCTTTTGTATAGGTAATGGGTCAAAACAAGCTGGTATGTACCGAGATGACACAAAAATACAAGTCCTAAACTGTACAATATAACCAAACTTGTAAACTTGGAAGTTCAAACTATCTTAATATTGATGCTACTTCAAAGGGGCAATCCGATATTCAAGTCCATTAGAAAACTAGAGACCCCTTCTGCTCCCTAATTTCTAAGATCACAAAACGTAAAGCCCTTTTATTGGCCAAAAAAGTAGAAGCATGAAACGTGTAGGATGTTTATGAGGAATAAGTGGGTTAATGATAGAATAGATAATACCTTCGTAATAGAAACAAAGATAATGCACGTCAATTCGTACTTAACACCTAATCAACATCGTTATCTCCTTTTCTAAAGGTAAAAAGGCTTAAACTGTGTTGTAAAAAGGAAGTGCTAAATAAAACACACACATGAGACTGAAAATCTATAAAGAGGTGTTAAAACTATTGCTATATCGCAAATGCATAATTTTCAATTGGGTCTAATACAAGGGAAGCAATAGTTCATAAACACATATCACTAATTAAACTACCATTATGATTAGCATTATAACGATATGATAACATGCTTCTGACATTAGAAAAAAACACCATGAACATCATTGTAATTGCAAGCATTATTAGAAACTCAAATTCATTGCAAACACCACTTGGAAACAGACTACATAAACCAAATCACTAAAAGTCCTAAAAAACTACTCAGTAAAGATGCAGAAATTTCAAAAAACACCACCTCTAAGACGCAGGACAAGGTGCAGAGTAGACTCCTTCTGGATGTTGTAATCAGCTAAAGTCCTACCATCTTCCAACTGTTTTCCTGCAAATATGAGCCTCTGTTGATCAGGTGGAATGCCCTCTTTATCCTGAATCTTTGCCTTCACATTATCAATAGTGTCTGAGCTCTCAACCTCCAGAGTTATAGTTTTCCCAGTCAATGTCTTCACAAAGATCTGCATTCCTCCCCTCAATCTCAAAACCAGATGCAATGTAGACTCTTTTTGAATGTTGTAATCAGCTAATGTTCTGCCATCTTCCAGTTGTTTACCAGCAAAAATAAGACGTTGTTGATCGGGTGGAATTCCTTCTTTGTCCTGAATCTTAGCCTTCACGTTATCAATTGTATCGGAACTTTCAACCTCTAGAGTAATGGTTTTACCGGTTAGGGTTTTGACAAAGATCTGCATCCCGCCACGAAGTCGGAGAACCAGATGCAACGTTGATTCCTTCTGGATATTGTAATCGGATAGGGTTCTGCCGTCTTCCAACTGCTTGCCGGCGAAAATTAGCCTCTGTTGATCTGGAGGAATGCCTTCCTTGTCTTGGATCTTAGCCTTCACATTATCGATCGTATCAGAGCTCTCGACCTCCAGAGTAATTGTCTTGCCGGTTAGGGTTTTGACAAAGATCTGCATCCCACCACGAAGTCGGAGAACGAGATGAAGGGTCGATTCCTTCTGGATATTGTAATCGGCTAGGGTTCTGCCGTCCTCAAGTTGTTTTCCAGCGAAAATCAACCTCTGTTGATCTGGAGGAATGCCTTCTTTGTCTTGGATCTTAGCTTTGACGTTATCGATGGTGTCGGAGCTCTCGACCTCCAATGTAATCGTCTTGCCGGTTAGGGTTTTGACGAAGATCTGCATACCGCCGCGGAGACGAATGACGAGATGAAGAGTGGACTCCTTCTGGATGTTGTAATCGGCTAGGGTTCTGCCGTCCTCGAGTTGTTTTCCGGCGAAGATGAGACGCTGTTGCTCTGGCGGAACCCCTTCTTTGTCTTTGATCTTGGATTTGACGTTCTCGATGGTATCGGAAGTCTCTACCTCGAGAATTATGGTTTTTCCGTTGAGGGTTTTGACGAAGACCATAATTGGACGATTGATTTGTTAAACGAATTCAGTTTGAATTGGAGTTATGAATGAGTAAAGAGGGAATGGGCTGAATTTATAGATTGCGAGATGATGAGATTATTACGTCAACACCGACTCCGTTAGGATACACGGGTTTCTAGAATCTTCTGGGTATGGCACATGGCAATTTTTTATCGTGAACATTTTAAAAATATTTTGTTACTTGTTAGTTGTTATTAGTCAAATGTTATCAAATACGAATTAAATTGTGCCAAGTACTTTGCTAAATCATTCGATTTTTCTATGCATGTAATCTTTTTAAGTTTATATATTATATCAATTAAAATAATATGAACCAATGAACCATCCCCTATGTGTATATGTATTTATAAATTTAAGAAACAATAATAAGTGTTTGAAACTGATTTTGTATAACTTTGTTCAAGAAATGAGTTCAATCCTATGATTGGTGAAAGCCTGAAAGGCATCGTGTGCATGGATGATTCTTAAGAACCATACTATTATTTACTTCATTTACGTGCCCATTAATATATTCCTTTAATTGATCGTATCTATGCAAAAGTTCTCTTTACCCGTAGTTAACACCTTCTGAAATATCGTAATGCAAAAACTTTTGTTTTATGTGGATATAAAAATTATAGACGATTAGTGGTAGCAATTTCAACCTATTTTTATTATATTGTTTTATTATTTCTGACAACGGCCGGATGGATAAAACTAAAAATAATTGCAACAAAAAGTTAGTCAATCCATGACATAATCATGTGTTAGTGTTACATATTTCCTTGCCTTCTTATAACCGCATATACTATCAGTCAAGATATATAATAACTTTCACGTAATTAGTTATCTCCGTCTGATTCACCAAAGAGAGTTATAATCTTTACAGAAATGGGTTCATCAATATTGAATGCATGATTTTATTGAGTTTGTGCATCACAAGAGACTATAAACTAGTAGTAATAAATGAGTCAGGTCAAATAGCCGCATATCTTGTTTTTTCAAGAAAACATTTTCTCTTAAGTTCGGTTGCCTATGTGTTCTGAAGGCAAATTCGCACACCACATACCTATACATGACCCTGCACATTTGTCACACATGGGATTGAACACGCACGCAACCAAGTTGGTAAATGTTGAAGCTTAATACATTTCGACTATCTCTAAGCTAAAAGTTCATTATTAGTAATTGTGATTTGAACCTATAATAAACCAAACTAAATCACATTTCGTATTTAAACGTGTGCCAATAACATCAGTGGCGAATCCAGGACCAAATTCAACCGGGGCTTTCATGAAAATTTAAGTGGGGACCGTATAAAAATTACACACAAATTTTCTTGATCAAACTTTTTTCCACATGAGGATCAGGGCCGGCCACGAGAATTTGAAGGCCCTGTGCAATTTATCTAAAAAGGCCCTAAAAATTTGTAAATTCTAAAATTTGTATTAAATCTCATAATATACCTAAAAGGACAATATCAATTAGAATATTACACAAAAAGATGAACCTATTTCTAACTAAAAAGTGCCATCCTTCTAATATTTGTCGAGATAAATTTTGCAATTACGTCTTCATAAGAAATTTCATCCAAAAGTTTCCTCTCTATAGCCATCAAAGCCAGCCCGTTTAGTCGTTCTTGGGTCATGGTAGATCTTAGGTGATTCTTCAATAACTTCAACTTGGAAAAACTTCTTTCGGCAGATGCAACTGTAACATGAATAGTCAACAAAATTCGATAAGCTATAGATGTATTAGGAAAACAACCAACATGTTTCAAATATCCTAGAATTTCAAAAGCTGTCATCTTTTTTTTAGGCAACAGATGTAAAAGTAATTTCAACTCCGAATATAATTCATTTCCATCTATATCTGTATGTTCATCATTTTTAAGTGAAGTTTCAAGAGCATTACAACGAGACTTTAAGCTTACATCATCTAATGAATATATGTAACTTGTCAGAACTAAACAAAAAACCAAACATATCATCATATTGTTCATATTGTTTAAACCTTTCCATAAGAGACATAATTGCTTGATCAACTATATAATCAAAATATTGAACTCTAAATGTATCTTCAGGTGATGGTGAAACACTAGAAGATGTAACATTTGAAATCTCATCAAATTGTCTTTTTCTTCTAATTTCACGTCTTTTAGGAAAAATCGGATCAATGTTCATTTCGAAAGCAATTTCTTTTGCAATTTGTAAAGCACTTTGAAACCCCGTTTCTCTATATTCTTTGAAAAAGGAAACCAACCCATTTATATTTTTTCAAAGCAACATCAATAAGCATATCTTTTAATTGCAATTGCTTGCTTACAAAATTAACAGTATTTAACATTTCATACCAAATTACTAATGCCACTATAAACTCAAAATTACCAAGTTCGTTTTCTGCTAAGGATTTAGCTTCACTTCTTATTTTTGGATCATTATCATTTTCAGCTACTAGAAGTAATGATTCTTGTATATCTAAAATTTAGAATCTTATGGCTTTAACACTCTCGACACGACTCTCCCAACGAGTGGATGACAATGATTTTAAAGTTAAACCTTTTACATTATCTTTTAAAATTTGCCATCTCTTATTAGAATTTGCAAATATTGTATAAATTCGTTGTATTACCCCAAAAAAATCTTTTGCTTTTCCACATGTATTAGCCATATCACACAAAGTTAAGTTCAAACTATGACAACCACAAGGCGTATAAAATGCTCTAGAATTTATATCTAAGAGTTTTTTTTGAACTCCTTGATGTTTACCTTTCATATTTGATCCATTGTCATAGCCTTGTCCACGCACATTACAAATGTCAAGATCAAGCAAATTTAATTCATTTTGTAAAACATCAAAAAGTCCTTTCCCGGTTGTATCATTTACATCTAAAAACCCTAAAAATGATTCTTCAATGGAAACAGAACTTGAAGACACATCCACATATCTTAAAATCAAAGTCATTTGTTCTTGGTGACTTATGTCGGGAGTACAATCAAGTATTACGGAAAAATATTTTGCTTCTTTTATTTTTTTAATAAGTACGGATTTCATTTCAGAAGAAAGCAAAAGTATTAATTCATTTTGTATCCTATGGCCAAGATAATGATTTTGCATACCTTTTTGATTTGTAATACGTTGAACATGCTCTTGAATAACTAAGTCAAATTCACCCAACATTTCAATTACCCCTAAGAAATTTCCATTATTGCTTTCAAACAATTTTTCATTAGTACCACGAAAAGCTAAGTTATGTTTAGCAAGAAATTTTACAATGGATATAATTCTGAACAAAACTTTTCTCCAATGTCTCTTTTCGTTTTCAAGTTGTTTTTGAGTGGCATTATCAATAGTTTTATCTTTTTGTAATCTTAGGCGCAAATCATACCAAGTATTTATATTTTTAACATGTTCTAAACTTGTTTCATGCTCTTTAATTCTAGTGTTAAGATGTATCCAATCCCCAAATCCTTCATTTGCTAGTAGACCCTTTCCATACCCTTGTCGAAAATTTTTACAACAAAAACAAAATATCTTATCAAGTTCTTTAGAATAAACAAGCCAATCTCTATCACATTCTTCTCGATTTGGTAAAACTTTAGTATAATAAATTGCAGAAAATCTTCTTAAGTATTTATCTTTTGGACCCTTTTTAATAGACAAATCTCTTTTAGGGCCATTTAATGCTAAAATATTTATCATGTTCGAGTCAAGAGCATCCCAATTTCTTGGATCAAATATATCAAATGTATGAAAATCATTACCAGTATCAAGATTGTTTTCCTTAACATTACTATTATCAACATTATCATTATTAGCATTACCATCAATATCATCATTAATAGCATTACCATCATTAGCATTACCCTCAACATTATCATTATTAGCATTACCATCAACATTATCACCATTAACATTAATATCATCATTTGAACAATTAACATCATCATTTGTAACAGTCTGGTTTTCATTTTCTGGAGTGTTTGATGGTTTTTTTATTATGAACTTATGTATTGCTCCTTCTTGAGACTTATTAAATTCTTTAATTTTTTGTTTTTTCTTGCGTTTTTCATAACCAGATTCATACTTTTTAATTTTTGGAGGCATACTAAAAGTCTAAAATACAGAACAAAATCAAAAGATTAAAGGAAAGAAAACACCTGATTTGCAAATTTCTTTACCCTCTGGTTGAGCAACCAAATTAGATAATGCAGTTTCTTTTAATCCCCTCTTGAGCAACCAAATTAGATACTGTAGTTTATACAAATTACAATTTACAAATCATGATTCATGATCGTTGACTGATTACAATATAGGAATGAATGAAAGCAAATTAAATTACGTTACCTGTGATTTAGGAGGAAATCACTAACAAGAAGTCAAAAATCATTGACTGATTACAAAAAAAACAGAATGAGGAATCACCGACGACGAAAGAGCCGAATGACCCGAATCGTGAGAAGAATCGTTCGCTGTTTGATTGTATGAAGGAGATGAATCGTTTCGCTGTTTGAAGGTGAAAAATCGCTCGATGTTGCAGTCGTTATTCCCAATTTGTGAGTGACGTGTTATTAAGTAACTGAGATAAATCTAATTGAGAAATGGACCTAATGGATTTCTGAAGTATTAAAAATTTTGGGCCCTATTGACAAAGGAGGACCTGTTCGATGGCACTGGTGGAACATGTATATGGCCGGCCCTGATGAGGATCACCAACCAAGTGGTGGCCATGGACCCCACTTGGTTGGGCATAGATCCGCCACTGAATAACGTATTGAGTTGGGCGTCAGCTTGTGTCGGTAAATCGAGGCTATTGGCATGCCCCCTTCGGCTATCACGTTAGTTGAATGCCTTCGGTTTGGAGAAGTTAAAATTGACGAGGGAGATGTAATTTTTGTTGGTATTGACATTTTGTGTGTTTGTGTATATATAATATTAAGTGAATGAGTATTGTTGACATTTATATGTCAGTTGAAGTGTTAGCTGGCGTGGTGATGATTTGGTAAAAACTGAAATGTCCGGTAATATCACTAACTCACGATTGAGAGCAATCTTTGGTGTGAGCATAAAACATACCACCAATAGAATTATCGAATCAAAGATAAATCCCAAGGTGTGTTTGGAAGCAGGAAGACATCAAGCACTGAGTGCTTATTTCAGAACAAATATGCATTTAGATTTTAGATGTCTAGATGCAAAAAAAAAAAAAAAAAGAAGAAAGAAAGTATTATTTACTTATTTTACGTTAAAATATACTACGTACATTTTTTAAGCAATGAATTTAACACTTATTTTAAAATCACGTTTTCAAAACATTCTTAAAACTTAAAAGTGCCCCCAAACTTCCTAAAGGCTAAAACTAAGCCAAACACCCCTTAACTTTTAATAGGAAGAATCGACGAGAGTAGACGGTGGTAGTCTTCGGCGTGTGATCCCCCTCTCTATTTCTGCATCAATTGAATTAGGGTTTCTGAAGCAACTTCAAAATCAAAATGGCTAGTCTTATAATCAATCGTTTCATTCATTATCTTCTAGGTTTTCATGCCAAAACAACCACTGATTTTTTTAAATTCATACTGACTTTACAGAACAAATTGGGCAGAGGGCACCGTGACAAGCTTCAACAGTTCACCTCAATCACCGGCGCAAGGTGCTCCCCTATTTTCATGAAATTATTACCTATTATGCTCTTATTTAGTGTTAATTCCACAATGCCAGCAGTATCTCATTCCATTTTTAAAAAAAATAATTAAAATCATGATATTATTATACCGTAGCTGATTGTTTGTCAAAATGTGTAATAGCTAACATTTGATTTTGAGGCATTTTGTTTCGATTACTTGAATTTGATAGTGTGTTTCTCTCTCTATGATTCTGATTGCAGCGAGAAAGTTGCTCTTCAGGTTTTGAAGGCCAGTGATTGGCATCTTGAAGCAGCATTTGATGTATTCTACAGTCAACCTCAAGTCAAATCAACTACAGATTCAAGAAATTTTGAGGAACTCTACGATAGATACAAAGGCAAGTGTAATAATACAGTGTCGCTTTTATCATGTTTGAGGAATTTGTATTTGCGTTATGATATGATTCAGAATGATTTAATTTAAAGCTTTTTTTATGTTGTCTTTCAGATCCTTATGCTGATATGGTAATGGCTGATGGTATTAGCACCCTCTGCAATGACCTAATGGTAAATTTAACATACATTTTTATCTCAATATCTATGATATTCACTGACTAACTTCAATTTTTTAATTTCTTATTAAATATCTATATGTCATTTGGCAGGTAGACCCTCAAGATATTGTCATGGTATGTCGACATGAACTCTAATATTTCAAATTACAGATTTATAACTTTATTTATATGTGAGATATTCAGATATATATCCAACTTAATTGACATGTTATTAATTATTACTTCAGTTAGTGGTCTCATGGCACATGAAAGCTGCTACAATGTGTGAATTCTCCAAGCAGGAATTTGTTGGTGGCTTGCAATCTCTTGGGTACTTGTTCTTTTCATAATTGCTTGATTATAAAAATCAATTAGTATTAAAAACAAACATCAAATTCACTAATTATGTTTTGTGATTAAATTTATGTGACAGGATAGATTCACTAGAGAAGTTTCGTGAGCGATTACCCTTTATTCGTTCTGAGATAAATGATAACCGTCAGTACCAAACCATAACTTTCTTACTACTTACTGAAAATATGAACCTTAAAGATTTTAAATTATGCTACACTTTCTTCCTAATTTGAAATTATTGTTTCAATTAGAAAAATTCAAGGAGATCTATATATTTGCGTTTGGCTGGGCAAAGGAGAAGGTAAAAATGTAGCATATTCACTATATCACTTATAAAATAGTAGCCGGCCCTATTTTTTAGTGATTATTTTAGTGTATGATAACAGGGGCAGAAATCACTAGCACTGGATACAGCTATCGGAATGTGGCAATTGTTGTTTGCAGAAACAAAGTGGCCATTAGTTGATCATTGGTGTCAGTTCTTACAGGTAACCTTAAATGGCCTTTTTTTTTTTTTAATATTATTTTTTGATTTTAAATTTCAGGAGAAGCATAATAAAGCTATTTCTCGGGACACTTGGTCTCAACTATTGGAGTTTGCAACTGTAAGATACACAACTTCATAATATCATGCTTAATATTACAAGTTTACAACCCCTTAGTTATTTTTGAACCTGCTATTATGAAATATAATAATGTTATATATATACTATATATATGTTTGTAGAATGTGGATCCCGCTCTTTCAAATTATGATGCTGAAGGTGCATGGCCGTATCTAATTGATGAGTTTGTGGAATATTTAACTGAGAACAACATAATTCATAAGGGTAGGGGGTTAAAGTTGTAATTTCAACAGAACACATGTTAGCCTTATTTTGGGTAAAAAGGATGTTAGGTTAACAATAGGAGCGAGTGATATTAATACCATGATCGTTTGTTGTTTTTGTTTTGCTCAAACTTTTGATTGAATTTGGTTAGACCATAGCACATGACTAATAGATGCATTAATGAATATATTTATACAAAACAAAGAAGTATCAAACCATCTGGTGATAGAGATCATGAGTTCACTTCCTTCCTTAGGTAAACATTTACCAGATGACCAGAGGAAGGTATGGAAATGGCCACGACATCATTGCGTACATCAAGATCGCTTAGCCACATGAGTTGAAGTGTCTGTCATAAATGGAAATACCTTTTTAAATAACAGAAAATAAAGAAGGAAGTATCAAATATGGTATATGAGAAATCAATCATGTTATGAAAATTGTTTGACAATGTTGTCTTCCTCGATTTGCAGTTGTTGTATGCAGTGATCGAAAGCAACCACCAGCTCTATTATGCTTTCTTCTTTTTGTTGCTTGCCATTTGCTAAGAAAACCAAATGATCTCCTGGTGTCTGTTTATAAGTAATGTCTGTATTTGTATCTATACAACAAGGAGAATCGAGCCATTGTCTCAGACTAGCCACTGTTTGAAACTCTATTTTGTCATCATGGCTATCCGTAGTCGGGTGATTGATGACATCATCATCGTCTTTGTTGGTGATTCTTTGAAGCAACTCATCGTGTTCCTCGATTGTGTGGAAACTTGCACATCGTTCAATTGTTGACTTGTTGACCTCGTGCAACGATTGTTGGTCATCGGTGTTGGCATTAATTGTCAACAACATAGTATCATGGCTATCTTTCTTTGTTGTTGAATCTGTAGTTGGTTGAATGACATCATCATCCTCATTCCTTTGAAGCAACTCATCATATTCCTCAACTGTGTGGAAACTTGAACATCGTTCAATGGTTGAATTGTTGACCTCAAGTGACAACTGATGCTCATTGGTATTGGCAACGATTATCATATCATCATGTTTCGGTGGTGGTGATTCGATGATCAATTTTGATGCATCGTCAGTTGTACGTTTGGCATCTATGATTGCAAGTACGTGATGGTTGGGGTTGATTAGGTCGTTTAGTTGTGGATCAGTGGATGATTTAGAGATTATGCAACCCATTTTGCAAGTTTTAGTTTAAGGGGGGAAGAAGAAAACTTTTGACTGAAAATAATATGATGATTATTTTGATTCAGAATATGAACAAAAGAGGCAGCCCTTGTTTTCTGACTTTATGAACATTCTACTTACCAATACCAATCACCCTTCTCTTCCTTAATCATAACCATCATCTGATAATAGTAAGGATTTCCAAATAACTTCATAAAGATCACGAGTTTAATCCTTTTTTTGGTTGACTTTTATCAAATTGTCAGATTAAGGTTCGAAAACAACCATAGAAATGATTATGTCACGTATATCATGAACAAAACTCAGCCATAAGGAGAGCTCATTATAACGGGAATACTTTAAAAAATAATAATAATAAAACTTCTCTTCCTTAATTTCATACATTCTTTTTTATTTAATTTTTAATACATTTTATAAATGATAACTTCATTTAACCAAAGCCTCATGTAGGGACGGAGCTGCATAAGGCAGGTGGGATCATTATGAAACTTCTGATTTTAATATACGAACATTATTGTAGACCCTTGTTTCTAACAATCATCATTTTCTTTTGTATTTTGTTTTGATTTGATTTATAAAGCAGGCGACCCAATTGTTATTTTAATTAATACTATAGGTATTACGACTCCACTATCTGCTGATTTAGCTTACACCATATTTTCACTTGTTCTAGATGTCCCATAACATTCAAACCCATGTGCAGAATTATGTCTATTATAGCCGACGCTAATTTCGAAAAAGAAAGAAATAATGATATGGACCATTTATCAATCGGAAGTCTAGAACAATTAGACAGAGAAATGCTAAATGGTTCTATCGTTTAGATTTATAAATTGACATATCTTATATGGTGAAATTTGACAAATTTAGTAGAGTAAATGAGGGGTGAGAAAAAATATGTTAATATATATTGTGGAGGTCAATTTATAAGTTTAAATAATAAGATCATTTAGCAATTCTCTTTTAAATAAATTTCAATTTAAGATATAACTCTATAGATAGAAAAATAGAAAACCCACAATAGATGGTTAAAACTTAGGGTACGTTTGGTACAGAGAATGAAATTGCAGAGAAATGCGTGCAGAGAATGGAATTGCAGAGAAAGAGAATTCGTCTGGAGAATGAGAATTGACTCTTCTGTTTGGTAGCACAGAGACTTCAGTAGAGAAATGTAACAGAGAATCATTTACCAACTTCTGCACATATTTTTTTTCCACAATAATCATTATTTAAACACAAAACATACAAAAATATAAATAAATTAATAATAAAAATTCATTAATAAAATCAATGATAACATCTATAAATACTCAAGTAAAGCAACTAAAAATCAAAATCTTATAGGAACTCAGATGATTAAACTCAAATTTATGAAAACACAGATGTTTACTTTCAATAACTTTGTAACAATTCAGCAAGTTTACTTCTATATTAAACAACAAAAATGACTAGAATTAACAAGACAAAATCTTTTTTTAATTCTCATTATATGAGTCTCCCCTTGTTTAGTAGAGAATTAAAATTAGAGAAAAGGAAAAGTTTTTTTTTCTCCATCTTCTTTTCTCAATGTAACCAAACAAGAGACATTACCTTCATTTCCCTTTCTCTGTCTCCAAATCTCTGTACCAAACACACCCTTAAAACCAAAAAAACCTGCCCTTTTTTTCATTCCCTTTTTATGAAGGACCCGTTAGTAACTTAGCCCATCGTACCTATTAAAACGTATTCACGTTTGCATAAAAAGTCACATGTAACTTATTCAATGTATAATTTAGGCGAAACCCAATGTTTTAACATCTCCATTTTGAATCGGAATCCGACTGGTAAAATCGGTCGGTTCGGTTGAACCGGATTATAATATTATTCAATATATACTTCTATGATAATTTAATAATATAAAAGGCATGTAAATAGTAATAAAACCTAAAAAATACAAAACAAACCTTAAAGTGTTTTTAAGTACTATATCTCCTAAAGAGCGTCTACCATGCATGTTAAAATCCTGAATTCAGATAGTAATTTATCATCCTGTAAGCAATATAATTTCCGTAATAAATGTTGCATGTTACGATATGCTATGAGAATATAACATCAGTTAAGCATTTCATACTAAAATACCATAATTTATTAAAAAAATAAAAAAAAGTTATAAGGATGCAAAATTGTATAGTCGTGCAAGCAAGTCCACAATTTTGCTATAAAATCTAAAATATTAGGTCTAATTTTCGATGGAATCAGGTGCTAGGTGGCTTTGATTCCTCAAAGTATATAACTAAAAGGGAATCGGCAATTGCTCAAGATGGCACCCGTATTCCTATATCAATTGTCTATTATCTGAAAAGAATTAGTGAAATGGGCGCTAAATTTTGTTCATTTAACTTATACAAAAAATCGGGCCCAACTCAATTTCATAGGTCCGATTCAAACCCGTTCGGTCAAAAAACCCATAGATTCAATCCTACCACTTCTTGCTTATTGAACGACTACATCCTGCAGACACAACATATATTTTCCGGTTTGACCGGTCCGATACAGTCATTAAAACATTGGTGAAAACCCCTTGTATGTGAAATGGGTATTTGGATAAGGATGCAATAATTTAACTAACAAAGTATTTTTAAATAATAGTTTTATACTCCCTCTATCCCTAAATAAAGTTCTCATTTCTCCCTAAATTTTTGTCTCTATATAAAGTTCATATTTCTAAGTTCATATTTCTCAAGTTGATGGAGAAGTTTATGGAGGGAGGGAGGGAGTAATTGATAAGAAACACAAGTTCAGGGACTTTAACTGCAGAATCTCAATTCTTCGGGGGTTTCTGTTTCAGTTTCGGTTTTTAGGAAAATCGTAATAGGAATCAGGGGCAATGTAGACTTTATGAGGAAAACCTCATCGTTTGAGTTTTGACTTGATTAGTTGTTCACCAAACATTCACACACTTGCTAAACATTCATATATCTGCTCAAAGAAAAAGAAAAAAATAATCGAAAATACAAAAGTAGAAAGAAATACACAGAAAACCGACCTTAAACTTCCCAAACGATTTGAAAATTGTCCCCTCGACAACAAAATTAGGTTTTCTGGGTGTGAGTTCACGAATTAATCAACAAAATCGCAAAGCAAATACTGATATGTTTTAAAGGTATGTAATCTAATTTTCATCTACTGGTGTAGTTGATATTGTTTTTTCATAATCAAAATATTAGGGCTCTGCTCTTGATTCTTATGTTATTATGTTCAGAATTTGGGTTTTGATTGTGATTGGGTATGTATCGGGTTTGAATATGCTTCACATCAATAGTCATGCTGATTATTACTCCCTCCGAAAGTTCCCATTTACCATGGGCACAATATTTTAGGAGATAGATAGTGGTGGGGTAATAAATTTGATTAAAATATAAGGTTTTTTTTGGAGAGAGAAAGTGTTTTTAAGAGATAGTTAGTGGTGAGGTACATTATAATAATATTATTTTATTGAGTAGTTCCCTCCAAGGCTCCAATATGTGAAATGAGAACTTTATTTTGGGACAAATTTTTTTGAGTGAAATGGGAACTTTATTAAGGGACGGAGGGAGTAATAAATTTCTATCTTTTGAGTTCCTTGTTTCTGATTTTGTCTCTTAATTTTGTTTTGGTTAGCAGTATTTACTATTTTACTAGGATTTTTACCGGTGTTTACTAGCACTTTCTAGATTAAGACATTCTTAGTATGGTTATATAGTTTCTGTATTTATGAAACCGGTCATTTAAGTCACTAGCACCCAGATATAAATTTTAGCCGGTGACAAAATGATGACATGACCATTATTTATCTGTGGAAAATAAGATGGGGGCTAATGAGTTCACTCTACTTTATGAAAAAATTTCAATTTGATCATTGTACTTTCTGAAAAAATTTGTAATTGCTGTTAACATGTTGTAGGTTTGGTATAATAATTGATGATAAATCAGGAACAAGATCAAATAAGAAGCTAAGAGCGCGTTTAGTGATAGTTTGTCTTTAATTTTTTTGTGTAGATTTCAGAATGAGGTGTGTATCCGTATGGCTTTCATACAGTTTTCATGGTATTCCGGAATCAATATTTATCACGATTGATACTTTAATTTAAGAAAACCTTATAATGGATCCTTCAAAACCCAATTACTATGTCAACTACCAATTCCAAAACAATGAATCAGCAGCAGCATCTTCATCTCATGGATTCTTAAACCCTAATACAAGACCTACAGAAATTAATCCCGTACTTAATTATTCAATCCAAACTGGTGAAGAATTTGCTCTCGAATTCATGTGGGACCGCCTGAATCCTAGGATGCCATTCCTCCCACATTCTGCAAGCGATCCTATCCGTACACCTGGCATTCTGCAACCAAACGGTATCAATCACACTCGATCTGAAATCATACAAAGAGGTTTAAGTAATAATTCTTTACCCGTGTCATCAGTATCCCAAACCGATATTACTCGCGAATCCGATAATTCTTGGTTAAAAATCAAGATTCTATGCAGTTTTGGCGGGAAAATTTTACCGCGTCCGAGTGACGGGAAACTTAGATATGTTGGTGGTGATACGCGGATTATACGTATAAAACGGGATATTTCTTGGCAAGAATTATGGCAGAAAACATTGCAACTCTATAACGAAACGTGTTCGATTAAATATCAGCTTCCTGGTGAAGATCTTGATGCATTAGTATCGGTTTCTTCTGATGAAGATTTACAAAATATGATGGAGGAATGTAATGTTCTTGGTTACACCGGAACCTCGAAAAAACTTCGAATGTTTTTGTTTTCTGCAACTGATTTGGATGATTCGCGTTTCGGTTTGGTTAATTCGGTTGGTGATTCTGAGGTTCAGTTTGTTGTTGCGGTTAACGGTTTGGGAATCGGTTCAAGACGGGAATCGAGTTTGCATAGTAATTTAAATCAGTTATCGAATTCATCATCCATCCCGAAAATCGTGCAACCGAATTCATCCGGTTACGAAAACCAATTGAACTCTGATGCAATTAGTGACACGCAAAATCAACAGTCGCTAAAAAAGCAAATTCAAAATCAAGAAATTGAAGAAGGTGATGAGCAAAATTTGATTCAAAACCCTAAATTGAAGGAGAAAAACAATGATCAAGAACATATTGATGCCGTTAACACTGAAAACGTGTGTGAATCGAACGATAATGGTAACGATTCTTATGGTGGGTCTCAGTCCGATCTAATTGATTTGAGTTATCTTGAGACACCGGTCGTACAACCATCACGAGTTTATCATTCTGAAAGAATTCCACGTGGGCAAACTGAGTTCAATCGGTTAACGAAATCTGATGATTCACTCGGTTCTCAGTTTATTTTAACTCATTCACGTTCCGATGTGGGCCCACAAGATTTCACTTCAGAATCTGTTGAAAAATTGCCTTCACAAAATGAGCTGCCGCCAATTTCAACAGGAAAACTGTCGCGAAAAGATGGCGATAAAAAGCCGATTCTCGAATCTACTGCTAATGATGATTCTTGTGCAGAACAAGGAGACATAATTATCGATGTAAATGATCGATTTCCGCGTGATGTTTTGTCTGATATATTTACACGAGCAATGATGTCTCCAGAAAATACAAATTTAATACCAAAAGATAAAGCGGGATTGAGTATGAACATAACAAATCATGAACCACAACATTGGTCATATTTTCAGAAATTGGTGAACGAATCCCCGCAGAAAGATGTTTCTCTTATGGATCAGGATAGGGACCAACTTGTGTTTTCGTCTAGACTTCCAAAAGTTGAAGAAGATTCTGGAAACAATTTTGTTGAAGATGAAGAAAAAGATGGTAATCGTGTTACTGATTCTAGTCAATCGAATTATAATCCATCTCAGGTTAAAGTTAGTGAAAGCATGCAGTTTGTTGAAATGGTACAAAACATTAGGATGCCAGACTCAGAATACGAGGTAAATTTACATAATTACATTAGTTAATTACACAAATCGTCTCCATGGTTTGTATGAAATTATTGATTTCACCGCCCATTGACTTTTTTATTACATAGAGAATCCTTAATTATGAAACTTGTAACATCAACGGTCTTTAATTTTGAAAATTGTAAGTTGTAACATTAACAATCCCTAATTTTGAAACTTATAACATTAGTGGCCCCTAAAAACTTAACGACCATTTTTTTTTATTCTAGGGACTATTAGTGTTACAAGTTTCAAATTGGAAATACCCGTGCAATAGAAAATTTGAGGGATGAAATCTGTAATTTATACTAACCATAGGAGGATGTATGTAATTTACTCTTACTAATTGATTGTTATTTTTTCCTTCTGAAAGTTGATAGATTGTTATGATGGTTGTAGGTTGAGATAAAGAATGTTGGGCTGTCTTCTTTAAATGATCTTGATATGAGTTCTTTGCAGGTACGATGACACCTGTCTAATTGTTAATAATTTAATGTTAACATGACTTTTTTTTGCAGATTATTAGGAATGAAGATCTTGAAGAATTAAGGGAGCTTGGTGCCGGAACATTTGGGACAGTTTATCATGGAAAATGGAGGGGAAGTGACGTTGCAATTAAGCGAATAAAAAAAAGTTGCTTTGCAGGCCGATCATCTGAGCAGGAGAGATTAGTTAGTTTCACTCACTTTATGTCATTTCACACCATTTTATTATTTTTATAACATGTACTAATTATTAATTAAGCTTAGGGCATGAAAATGTATTTTATAATTTATGTAATTTTTGTGAGTTTGATTTCAGACAATAGAGTTTTGGAGAGAAGCTGACATTTTGTCAAAACTTCACCATCCAAACGTTGTGGCATTTTATGGTTTAGTACAAGATGGACCTGGTGGGACATTAGCTACTGTCACAGAGTTCATGGTTGATGGTTCACTTAGGCGTGTTTTACTTCACAAAGATCGGTAATAAAAACAATACATCTGCCTTTTTATTTTTTATTTTTTATTTAAAAAAGTTGATCAGATTTTGATTTTGATGTGATTGATAGGCATCTGAATCATCGAAGTAAGCTTATAATTGCAATGGATGCAGCTTTTGGAATGGAGTATTTACATTCCAAAAACATTGTGCATTTTGATCTTAAATGTGACAACTTGCTTGTTAATATGAAGGATCCTTCACGCCCTATTTGCAAGGTTAATACATTCATTATGTTTATTAATTATTCTTTTTTATAATTATTGAAAATTGTTGTAAGTGTATGTTTATGCAGGTTGGTGATTTTGGATTATCAAAGATCAAGCGCAACACTTTGGTTTCGGGTGGAGTTAGGGGAACCTTGCCATGGATGGCTCCTGAATTACTCAATGGTAGCAGCAATAAAGTTTCTGAGAAGGTATATAAACTTTATATTGCATTAATTTACAAAAATCGTCCCTGTGCTTTGGTCAAGATTTTGGAAACCGTCCCTTGACTTCTAAGATTCCTAATCAAGTCCCTAAAATGTTTTAATTACACTGTTTTGGTCTAAAATTGATCATGCGCATGGCACACAACTCAGAAATGATCATAATACACTTATCACTAAAAATCTACGCAAATATATAATCATATATTGTTGCTTTTTCTTCCAGGTTGACGTGTTCTCTTTTGGAATTGTGTTATGGGAGATTCTGACTGGTGAGGAACCGTACGCAAATATGCACTATGGTGCAATCATAGGTGCGGTTCATATAATCAATTTACTAATTAAATTTACGTCTTTTCTAAAGTCGAGTAAATTATGCTACTAATTAACACGTGTTTAATTTGCAGGAGGTATCGTTAACAACACATTGAGGCCCCCAATTCCAAAGGATTGTGATGGTGAATGGAAAAGGCTAATGGAACAATGTTGGGCACCTAACCCAATGGTCAGACCGTCTTTCACAGAAATAACAAACCAGTTGCGTGTTATGTCGCACACCAAAGGGCATGGTCGCAAAGGATCTTAATTAAAATCATTATTAAAAAAAAGTACATAAATTTTGGCACAAGGAAGAATCGTATATGTTTGATGAATTGGTATAAATTTTGAATTGTGAAGATGATTTTATTGCTTTGAAGTAGTTGCCATGCATATTGTCACGCTTGTTTGTGTTTTAGTATTTGTTGTATCGTTATTGGTAGTTATGTTGATGAGTTGCGAACATAAGGTAAACTTACTTCTTTCTGTACGATATGACTTATTGTTTCTTTGACTGATGGTAGAATACTGACATTGACACTGACTCGGCATCGCCACAAGAATATTATTGCACTTGATCAACGAATGATTCGATCGCCATTGACAATAAATAGAATATAATCATGTAAATGTCTTGTGGTTTGTTTGAAACTACATGATTTTGAATTATCAGCTTCTTTATTACACTAATAATTCTTAATATGAAACTTGTAACATGATGTTAGTGGTCATTTATAGCACTCCCAATGGTTCATTAGTTGAAATATGAGTTTGACTGGTGGAATCAAACATTAGCAGTTTAGCACGCCTAGATCAGTTGAGGCCGCCAGTTTGCTTCCTCCACTTTGAAGACGAGAGGGAGGAGCTTCGTGTGTTGGTGGGTGGGGCCCAAAGGGGTATTTTGTGTGTGTGTATTTTGTAATGGTGGGTCCCAAAAAATTAAAGGAGGAGGTATTGTTGGCATGGATACGTCAGTTTAATGTCGGTTATAGGGTGAGCTGACGTGGTGTTGATTTGGCAACAACTGACGGTATCAATGTCCACCACCATTAGGAGCAGTCTTAAACTTACTCCATTAACTAACTATATAACATTTCATTCAGTGGCTTACAGCTCATTTTTTACACATCATGCTTTGATTAAGAGATGTGATATCATCACCATAAAAGTTATTTCTCACACCACAACTTATATTTTAGTATAGTTATATTTTGTTATATTTTAGATTTTTAGTATAGTTGTACAGCTTTAAAACTTGTATAATTTAAGTGACGTAAATATCACTTCCCTTTGATTAAATGGCTATCTTCACATCTGGGTTTCCTAATTCGTGCCGCCCACCTATTAACCCTATTATATTAACATTTGAATAAGGTTTAACCTTCTCTTGGTTTGTGTCACATGTCTAATTGATACATGGCCATCAAAGCTCTTCCTCCTCTTTTATAGCCCAACTTTCTTGTAGTTCCTTTTCACTTTGGCGATGAGGGATATATAGAAAACAAAATTTGGTTCGTCTTTTTTTTTTTAGTTTCTCCCGTACATTCCAACTTAATAATATATACGCACTTTTCTTTTTAAATTTAATATGTAATATTTTCTTATTGATGAATAGTGGCACACATGTGAGTTTTTCTTTTCCTTTTTTAATTTTTGACTTTTGTTTAATCTTTTATTTGCAACATAATAAAGTTTCTTTCAAACTAATGTTGCGATACGCTTAACTTAAAAATAGTGATATTTGATTCTTCTATTATTAGTCTTTAAAAAATTGGTTTTAAAGAGATCTTAATTTATAAAATAATAAATTATATGATCTTATTTTACTATAAAGTTTTTGCAGTGACATGAGTTGCACACGTAACTACACAACGTAAAACAAATGGATACAAATTTACATAATAATTAAGGATGAAAACAACTTGAATACAACTCGGGAGAATAACAAAAATCTCACATATAGCTATACGTTGTACAACTGAAACGTATATTGATATAAACCACCTTTTGGGCATCGTATGAAAATCCCCACAGCATCACACGGGGTACTTTCTGCTAGTTTTTAATAAAAAGATATCATTGTGATAAAAGGAACGACAAGATTCAAATTAAATTACATGTAATAACATTATTATTATTAATGAATTGTCATAAATAATGTCTTTTTTATTTTTGTTCATGAAAAATGTTTGTATTTTTTTATAAAATATAATAAATATGTTAGTTTATAAATATGATGTATACCTTTCAAATTTTTAATGAAACACTACTTTTCATTCATACAAACCATCACGGGCATCTCAAGCTCGTTAAGAGCTAAAAACAAATTTTGAAACGTGTCCTTTCAATTAATAAGTTACTTATTAATTGATATATTTCATATATCGTAATTATTAATTTTAGCTTTTTATGCATAATCTTTAATTAAGTTTTGCATTATTAAATGTGTGGTTACATTAAAGGGTACTTTGTAAAGCTTATTGTGCGATACTTAATCTCGGCACATTTTTTGATTTATCCATAAGAATTCTTGGTCTAAGGCATGTATTATTTTATAATTTAACATGCGACGCTAGAATAGCATACGTAGAACGATTGAAAACTATACAATTGCGCTTTTCAACTACAAATATATTAATGAGTTGGTAAGATAAGGTTACATCGAAATGCGTGAAACAACATACCGAGTTCTGACACGTTGAAATAAAACCCATACTTGTCATCAACTTGGTATTAAACTAATGATTGTTGATAGAGACTTGTGGATTCTTTATAAATAAGATTGTCGCTGACGAACAAATCTTTAGTGGCGACTTCAGAAACGAATTGAAAATGGAGTCGCCTTTCAAGCCGGAGATTTTGAAAGGCAAGGTAGCCCTTTTGACCGGAGGAGCTTCCGGCATCGGCTACGAGATTTCCACACAATTCGGTAAACACGGCGCTTCTGTTGCTATCATGGGCCGTCGCAAAACCGTCGTTGATGCCGCCGTCGATTCCCTCCGAGCTCTCGGCATTCAGGTATTCAATTCTCATCAACTAATTTTAATGTCACCTTTTGGCTCTTAATTAATTGCACTTGCCGATTTAACCAGGGTTTCGATAATACCAATTAGCTAATATGTTGCATTTATTGTGTACCTTGTTATCTTGTACATATGAATTGAAACAATTTCATCATAATAAACCTTGTTGCGCATCTCGCACATCCTCGAATCTGCCGTGATTAGAAACAATTTAAGTAAAATTCTGAAATGCGGTGATCATGCTTGTACAGGCAGTTGGTTTTCCAGGGGATGTTCGGAAGCAAGAAGATGCAAAGAGAGTTATAGAATCAACCGTCAAACACTTTGGAAAGCTCGATATTCTTGTCAATGGTGCGGCTGGCAATTTTCTCGCATCACCAGAAGATCTTTCTCCAAATGGATTTCGAACAGGTTATTACTTCATATTATATATGGCAAAATGTTTGTACTATAAACTATAAGGGTTTTTTGGTTTAAACTAACACTTAGGTCATTAAAAATTGGCTTTGTGTTCCATTTGAGCTAATAAACAGGTAACATAGTCATTTTTGTTTGTCCCATGTGGGTTACTAGAACATGGATTTGTGTCTGGTTTAGGTCATTTTGTCATCACCCCTAGATACCTTTATGCCTTTATCATGTCAATACTCATTAGGTTGCCAAACAGGACATAAAACTAGGGGTGGCAAGTTAGGTTCGGAGTTGGTTCTGAACCCGACCAAAACGGGTCAGATATGTTATATTAATCTTGATTAAATCAAGTTAATTAATATAATACTTAGGATAAAAAATAATGTAAACATGAAAAGTCACCGGCGGCCACCAAAGTGAACCGGCGCCACCCCCGAAATTCCCGGCAACCGCTACAACCGCCGCCGTTAACTGCCAACGAAACCGTCGTGACTGTTCGTTGATACCGTTTCACATAGTATAAATATGTATAGATTTCGTTTCTGTAATTATCGAATCTCTGTAAAAATCAATATCAATAAAAGTTTAGACTTTGATTATTCTGTCTGAATCTATTCGATCCAACAATTGGTATCAGAGCCTTGTTAAATCAAAGCCATCATCATATACCAAGAACACGGAAGAACCCACCATAACAGGGGAGTGTACCTAATCGGAGAAGACGACCGGAGAATCGATCGGAGGCGGACAGAGCCGCAAGTTTGAAACTAGGGCACAACTATCGTCGCCCAAGAACAATAACCGTAGATCCATCATCAATCAACGATTAAAACAACAAGGATCGTAACAACCGGCCAACATTATCGCCGTCATCCAAAGAAAACATTCGAAAGACGAACGAGAGGAAAGAGACGAAAAAAAACACAGTTGTGTGTGTTTACATTTCCAGAAAACGCGTGGATTTCGTTTTAATGCCTAGTCTTATAAAAACGTTAAAAATTCTTTTGTTTAGTAAGTTTTAAATTTCCAAAGAAATCATTAATTTTAATTTATTAAAGGAAAACGGCTTTTCTTAATAAAAGAAAGTCTTGTGTTTCTTAATCTTTTAATTTTAATATAATATATAAAAAGTTGTATATTATAAATATAATTATAAATTATTTTAAGGAAATGTTTATATAATTTTATTTAAAATAAATTTTATAAATATGACGGGAAAAGATAACAATGAAAAGGCTGAAAGTTCTCAAAGTTACAAAGAAATTGGAACATCTACCGTTTTTCAATGTCCTATTTTAAAATCAACAAATTATACTACATGGGCAATTCGAATGCAAATTATTTTGGAAGCGAATGGTTTATGGGAGACAATTGAACCACAACCAACATCTGAAGCAAATACAAAAAAGGATAAAACTGCTATCGCATATCTTTACCAATCACTACCAGAAGATCAATTGTTGCTCATTTCAAAATACAAGACTGCAAAGGCAGTTTGGGACGCTTTAAAAACAAGACACATTGGTGTACAAAGTGTTCAAGAGGCAAAACTACAAACACTCAAATCAAATTTTGAGATGTTACAAATGGAAGAGAATGAATCTATAGACTCTTTCACTACAAAATTAACGGGCATTATCAACAAAGCAGCCAGTTTAGGGTCATCATATGAAGACTCTACAATAGTACGAAAATTATTAAATTCTGTACCAGATAAATTCCTTCAAATAGTTGCATCAATGGAACAATACTCAGATCTAAACACCATGTCATTAGACGAAGCAATTGGCAGACTCAAGACATTTGAAGAAAGACTCAAATACAAAAGGGATAAATCGGTGAATACCCAAGAAGGATTGATGTTCACACAACAAGAAGATCAAAGACATTTTAAAGAACGTGGACGTAATAGATTTAACCAAACAGAAGACCGAGGGTTTGATAATGTCAGATCAGAAAGAAGAAATTGGGAATCTTCACAAAGTAACTTCAAGAAAGATGACAAGTCAAATTAAAGTACAATGTTTCAATTGTAGGAAATATGGACATTATGCAAACAAATGTCCACAAAGGGAACAAGAGAAAGACCAGTCCAATCTGCTTATTGAAGAAGATTTGGAACCAACATTACTTATGGCAACAATTGAAGAAAATGATGGAGTTTTTTCTCAACCGAGAAAAATCTCGACTTAAAACAACTACAAATAATGAAAGGAGTTGGTCAATCGGGATGGACGGTTGATCAAAGAAGGTGGTCAATCAGGATGGACGTTTGATCAAAGAAGATCTCAACAAAGGTGGAGTGAACCGACATAGGTGGAGTGAACCAACAAAAGCATAGCGGATGGAGTAAAGTGCTTAACAAGACATAGGTGGAGTGAACCAACACCACAAAAGCATACGGATGGAGTAAAATGCCTAATAAAACATCGGTGGAGTGAACCAACATAACAAAAGAATACAGATAGAGTAACACGGCTAACAAAGAGTACTGAAGAACAAGACGCCGGTGGAATGAACCAACATGATCTTTTTCGGGCAATATTGACTTAGAAGATGGAGGAATCAAAAGTGTCAACACATTGCAAGTATATAGAAGCAGATCAAATTCAAGATAACAGTACCAACATCATGAAGATAATCAAGATTAAGGGGGAGAATGTTATATTAATCTTGATTAAATCAAGTTAATTAATATAATACTTAGGATAAAAAATAATGTAAACATGAAAAGTCACCGGCCACCAAAGTGAACCGGCGCCACCCCCCGAAATTCCCGGCAACCGCTACAACCGCCGCCGTTAACTGCCAACGAAACCGTCGTGACTGTTCGTTGATACCGTTTCACATAGTATAAATATGTATAGATTTCGTTTCTGTAATTATCGAATCTCTGTAAAAATCAATATCAATAAAAGTTTAGACTTTGATTATTCTGTCTGAATCTATTCGATCCAACAAGATATCTCAATCCTAACACGTTTACCTTTAACCCGAATACGACCCATATAACCCGTTTAATTAAACAGGTTAAACAAATTAGCGGGTCAAACGAGTTAAACAGGTCAAATGGGTAAACAAGTTATTATTCTATAAAATCATAACAAAATATCAAAACACCAAAATTACTAAATAATCATCGACCCAAACCTAACCCGTTTAATAAACGGGTCAGTGGAGTTGACCCAAGTTACTACAACCCAAACCTTTTTCTTTTCGTTTCGGTTTCAGGTCGGGTCAAAGGTTGCCACCACTACATAAAACTATGTTTTAGTTACCAATTAGATAAATATTTGTGCAATAACTAAAACTAAATTATTGAAGATATACTAAGAATCAAGGGGGTTTTATCTTGGCAGTGTTGGACATCGATTCCGTTGGAACGTTTACCATGTGCCGTGAAGCACTGGATTATCTCAAAAAAGGAGCACCGGGAAGAAGCTCAGACGATAGTGGTGGAATAATTCTCAACATCAGTGCCACCCTGCACTACGGTGCTTCTTGGTACCAAATTAATGTAGCTGCTGCTAAGGTGTGTATCCAAGTGTCTATGTATATGTATACGTATGTGTATAGTGCATCATTGATTGTATGCATGTATATGTATCTCGTTGATTTTTTTTAAATAATCAGTTTTTTAATATCAATATCTTGTTATTTATCTATTATCTAATTCTTTGTGTTAGTCATTAAATAATCAGTTTTACCAAACAGTTAACAGCTGACTATCCCAATACTAATTCATTTGTCTGTCTATTATTGCACTTTGAAAATGTAATGTTTCTTTGTAATAGGCTGCGGTAGATGCACTTACAAGAAATCTGGCACTAGAATGGGGTACTGACTATGATATCCGAGTCAATGGGATTGCACCAGGACCAATAGGTGATACAGCTGGCATGAGAAAACTCGGGCCGGATGAAATTGTGAACGAGAAGAAAGTTAAAGAGATGATGCCTCTCTATAAACTTGGGGAAAAATGGGATGTTGCAGTTGCGGCCCTTTATCTTGCATCAGATGCCGGTTCGTACCCTATACCTTTTTTTTTCTCTCGGTTTTAATAATGAAGTTGGTCGATTATTTTTAGGGCACTTATATAAAAGAAAACATTTGCGTACTTTTTCATTTATCTCACATTATTATTTTTAGTGTACCATACAAAAAATTTAAAAAATGTGTTTCGTTTTTAGAAAACTATGGAAGATTTTGAAAACACCTTCGAATATCTTTATTCGATCTGTACGTACTAAAATCAAGTATCTCTTAAAAAGGAAACTAGTTGGAAATTGTAAAAGTTAATTACCAAAGGCCGTGTAGCTTAGTGGTATACTAGTTGCTAACTAACAAAGAGTATGTGTGTTGAAAAGTGTGGTTTGTTTCTTTTCTACAAAATTATTCTCTTAAGAAGCTCAATTTGCCTTTAAAAATAAAAGTGGAATTTGAACATATTTGGGTGATCCGCCATGTGTTCAATTTTACCCGGTGAGCTCACCGGTCAATATGTTACCCAATAGGTCAAATGGGACATTATAAAAACAACTTCTAGTGACTCACAAAATTAATTTTATTTTCCTAAGGACAATGGTATTTTATGTAATTTACTATATTGTATGCTTGAAATTTAGTTGGCTCAAGGTTTTGAACTAACATCCATGGTGATATGAAATGAAGGTAAATATGTTAATGGTACGACCCTCGTTGTCGACGGAGGACTATGGTTAAGCCGGCCACGTCATTTCCCAAAGGAGGAAGTGCAAGCGCTTTCTCGGGTAATTGAAAAAAAGACGAAAGTTGCACCCGTTGGGTTACCTTCTAGTAAATTGTAAGCCCTAATGGTATCAATTTGTTGAGAAATTACCTTGTTTCCTTTGTCAACTTCATTATCACATTTGAGCCACTTTGTATCTTGATGGCAACAATTATTCATATATATCATTTATATGTAATTTCCTGTTATTTTTATTTTTATTATAATGCAGCATAATGCACAATAAAGAATTACATTGTTTTAACTTGGTGTGTGTAACGTAGTAGTTGGAGTTGTATCTATTTGTGATGGATTTTATAAAAATTGTTGAATATTATAGTGTTATGAAGAAATTGGAAATATACATTTTAAAACAAGGATATATCCTATAGATGGAGAGACAGCGTTTGTGTTTGTCCAAAATGGTAAATGTGTGATTTAGGTTGTTATTTTTAGCCTCTTAATGTGGCTACAAAAGCACGTCATTTTGTTTGTCTTATTTTTATCTTCAAATATGTACCTATAACTATAGTTCAAAATAAAGCAAATTGCATTTGCTTCCCTAGTTCTGTTCTTTTCTTGAATCTGAAACAGTTTATTACCATGTAAATTAAATTTCGTTTGGTCACGTTTTATAATAATTAAAATGGGGAAAATGACGTGCATAAAAGTTGATCATGCGTTATAATAATTAAACTTTTGGAAAATGATAATGATGTCAATAACAAGATAAAATTAATGTAAAAACCGCTCCCTGAATTTTAGGATCACTACCTGTTAGGATCGATTAACTATGAATGAGTTAATAAACACCTTTAGATCTAATTGATGATAGAAGTTACAGCGGATTAACACTATATCAATATGTTTAAGAACGATGAACTGTAAGAACAATATGTGAAAATATTAAGAACACAGTTTCACAAAAAGCTTCAATGTATATTATTGATTCACAATACACACGTACGTTTATAATTCGTAAGGAACTATATATAATAGTCCTTGAAGCCTAACTATTTACCCTAGTTATTCTAGGACTTGATTTACATCGAATTATAAAAGATATACATTGAATTACATTCTATAACTAACTCTGCGAAGATCTCGGACTTGATATGCTTCCAAAACACGCACCAGTAGTAACTGCAATCACCAGTAGTAAATATGCATCGTCAGTAGTAACTCTGGTGATCAGTAGTAAGTCCAGATACAACGTCAGTAGTAATTACTAAGATCAGTAGTATCTTCAATATGTGCTTGATCAGTAGTAACTTAGTTATAGTCTTCACCAGTATCAACTCATCAGTAGTAAGTTATTCTGCCACATCAGTAACAACCATAGTATTCATCAGTAGTAACCATGATCAGTACTAACTGCAGCATCAGTAATAAGTTGACATGTGATCTTGTTCCAACAATCTCCCCCTAAACTTATTGATTCTCTTTCAATCACATAAGTTTCTTTTGTTCTTCTTCTTCCCTCTTTCTTTTTTCTAGGGTTCTTTGATTCTGTTGTCTTCTTTGCTCAATGATGTATTTGCTGTTTCTCTTTGTGAAATAAGTCAATTTGTTCTGGAACATTACAGCATCATATGGCTTCATCATTGTGTTAGTGAATATCTGATACATAGTCTTTTCAGAATGTGGATATTCCTTTTCATATAAATATAGCTCACATCTTTTGCTTGATTTTTCAAAGAAGTACATATTTGCAGTTGGGATCACATTCCAAGCATATACATTTTCTGGATCTGTAAATTGTTCTGGATAGTTGTCTGGATAAAATGCAGCATCAATCATTCTTGTTAAGTATCCAGCACCAGACTCTTTCCATGATTTCTTTGACATTCTTGGTTTTCCAATGATCAGAAGTTTAATAACATCACTTCTTGAGCATGATCTGATCAATGGTAACCATCCAGTGAATCTTTGTATGGCTTTGTCTTCCCTTACAATTTCTATAACATTGTTGGGCATAACTCTCCAATTGATGATTGGATTGTTCTGCAAGGGAGCAACAGGTAATTCAAGAACAGGAATGAGTTGTTCAGTTTTTGATTTCTTTTTAGCACTTTGTTCTTGAGTAACAGCCTTTCTCTTCTTTGATTGGGGAGTTGAGGATTCACCAGTAGTTGACATACTACCAGCTTTAAATAATCTTGGACTGATTGGAACTAGGGCTTTTGGTTTCTTTTCTTCTTCAGCTTCTTGTTCAGCCAAATCCTTCTTCTTGGCAACACAATATTTTTCAATAATAGTTATCATCTTCATTCTGCCAAAGGACTTTGCATTGTGCCCTTTTGTTTTCAAGTATTTAATCATATTGGTCTTCTGTTCAAATACATCCTCTGTTAATTCACTTTTAGTTCTTTTGCATTCAGATATCAAATCTTCAAGACAATTGATATGTTCTTCTTCAACTTTTCTAAGTCTCTTGAATTCTGCTTTTTGAGCTTCTATCTGAGCATCTTCTATTTGAACAGGTACTTGAACAGGTAATTTATTTTGAGCCTTCTTCTCTTCAAGAGCTTGATACTTAGCTACTTTCTCCAAGTGTCTCTTGTGCTTCACCTTCCATCTAGATTGTTTATCAGCTCTGACAAGATTTATCTTGTTTACCATAAAGTGACCAAGTGCTCTGTTAGGGTAATCTTCATCATATACTTCTTTACCCTTTCCAACACAAGCTGAAGGTGGAGGTGGAATGTATTTCATATCAGGCACACCTCTGATTATGATTGAAGGAGAAAATAATGTAAGTTCATTTTGTTGAAGTATTTTTGGATGTGGAGGAAGTGAGCATTCATCAACCTCAAACCAGTTCACATTATCATCAATGTCAGGTATGATAAGTGGTTGATCAGGCGTAGGTGGTTTGGTGATGATTTCAAATCTTTCTCTTTCAATTAGCTCTGGTAAAACTAGTTCTTCCTCTTCAGTAGTAACCAAAGTAGTTACTACTGGTGTGACTTCAGGAGTTACTACTGATAGGGCATCAGTAGTGTTTGGTGCAATTGTTTCCTCTTCTTGATTTACTACTGGTATGATATCAGTAGTAGGAATGACTACTTGTTCTTCTATATGTTCATCAGTAGTAGGCTCAACAGTAGTATCCATGTCTTCTGGGCCTTCATCAACTTTTGTTTCTTTTAGATTGAGGAGAGAAGTTGCTGCTGCTGCAATTGATTCATCAATCATGGTTTGAATGTTGTCCTTCTCCCCCTTAGTGAGCTCAACTGGTGGAGCCTCACTATTTTCAATCTTCCTTTTTAATTTCCTTATGAGCTTTGTTTGTTGATGAAGCCTGTGCTCATACATTCTCATCCTTTTGTTGATGGTATTAATGTGCTTTTTCATTACTGTCATTGTTTTTCCCTGATTGGTAAGATATTGAAGGCAGTCTTGTACAGTGGATTCAAGGTATCCCAACCTATCCGTCAATTGTGTTTGTTTAATACTGCCCTCACTCCATCTAGCAAGATCATCGGGCTCACTAACAGGTACATTGGCTTTGAGGTTTTCCATCCTTTCCGTTAATTCAACAAATCTACCCTCATCACTTCTTGGTGATTCATTGGGTTGTTTAGACACTCTCTTCTTCCTAGAAGAAGCAGCAGTGCCCCCCTTTTGGTTTCTTGGCACCGGGGTCCTCTAAGTAATTCCTCAAAAGAGTCATCACTCAGAGTTGCCGAGGTCTGGGTCTTAGTGATGTTTTTACTGTCCTGTGCACCCACTTTGGGGCATCAGTAGTGAAAGCCCTCGCCTCATGTCCTCTCTCCTCCTTGGAGGATAACTCTTGGAGCCTGGGGTTTGACTCAATTTTTCCCCTGGTGTCCTTTAAGGAAGATTTCTTCCTTTTATAATGTTTCTGGATTGATTTGGTTAAAGGTCGGTCCTCTACAGAGTGAAGAGTAGCACTCTGCAGATTTAAATCATGTTCCTGGGACACATGCATGACATCTATATGAGTGGGTGATTGGGTGACTGTTTGGGGTGGTGTTTGGACTGCATTTGGGGGTGATGGAGTGGGTTGAGGTTCAATTGGGTTAGTAATGATATTTGAACCTTCTCCAAGATTTTGTGGATCATTGATCATGTTAGGAAACAGAGGGGTTTCCTTGCCCGAAAATTTAAATTGTTTTCTCATATTAGAGAAAACTTTCTTGTTCAACTCAGGAATTATAAAAATGTTTTTAGGAGTTGACAAGTTTTGTAATTCACAGTTTAAGATATGTTAAAGAAATCTGGGATACATTAAAAATTTTGAAGCACTAAAATTTCCAAACATACCTTCAAAAATCATATTTGAAAAATTAAATACCTGGTCTGTGCATAAACAAACAACAGCAGATGCTATTGATTTGTTAAACTCATTCCAGGTACTTCTTTTAGAAGAAATACAATGTTGAATGTTATGTGCAAGAAATTTCCATTGTGGGGAGAGAAGACCTTTTTGAAAAGTTACTATGTCAAGTCTTCCCTCATAACACATTTTATTTAAAATTTCAACAATGTATTCCTTAGGAAGTGAAAACATACCTGCATCATCATGTAGTTGTAGATGGTGTCGAATTGATTGTTCAGTTATTGTGACCGTTTTGCCATCCACAGTTGATTTAATCATTGACATGGTCGACCCTTCGGTTCGTTCAGCATTTGTCCAGAAATCAACCAAGTGTTGTTGATATGCTTTCGGTTTTACAGTTAAAGCGAACTTGATGTATGAGTTCTTCAAGAATTGTACTATTGGATGAAAGTCTTTTGTACCATCTGGATTCTTTAGGAAGGCACACATATTGTGAAACTCTGAGTATTTAAGATCTGTTTGAACATCGAGAGATTGTAGAGTTGCCATTGTTGATTTTGAGAAGTTTGGATTGTTTGATTTGAGAGAAACAAGTAAGAATTTTTGTTACTGGTGCAGGGTTTATGATCGTAAGTTAGGGTTTATCGAGAAGATTTAGCAAAACGATGTGAGGATAATGCTAAACTAATCGACTTCAGCTATTTATATCTTACGATTTATCCTGCAAAAATACTAAATTGCCCTTCGAATCATAACACAACGGTTATTTTCATGGGGGTTAGTTTGGTAATTTTGATTTTTAAAGACCAGTAGTAAATTAGATGCCAGTAAGAAACGTCAGTAGTAACTAAGAACGTCAGTAGTAACTAAGGATTTTGACATCAGTAGTAACTATTGACATCAGTAGTGACTACTAGTATACAAGACCAGTAGTATATGTGGATACCAGTAGTACTGTCTTACCAGTAGTATTTATGTAAACCTAATGCACACCAGTAGTAGTGAACTACCAGTAGTATTTTGTGCACATGCCTACATACCAGTAATGCAGACCTACCAGTAGTAAAACACTTAAATAAATAAATAACTTTTTACAACAAAACACTTTACACATGATATTGAGTGAGACATTAATTTATTAAAATCATTCCAATACTGCTGACCAAGAAGTTGAATCTTCCTACATCAAATGCTTTTGTAAAAAGATCTGCTAATTGATCATCAGTAATAAGTTGACCTGTGATCTTGTTCCAACAATTACTCTATCAATGTACAATCATTTTATCATTGTTAGAGACATTTAAACTTTTTTATATATTAACACCAACATAGCGAATTATTTCATAAGTCCGTCATCATGTATTTGGTTTCATTTATAATTTTGTCCAAGAAATTATGTTGAATGACGGGAAACATGAGTATATTTTCTGAAAATATATCAATTTTTTTGAACTATAATAATGAAAACGGAGAGTCAAAATCTAGAAAAGTAAATACTAATTTTTTTTGGAAACGGCAAATGAAATAACGGAAACCTACTCACAATTTTTCAGCGAGCACCCCGAGTTCGAGCTCCGTATAAGCGGGCAAACCCAACCCCAAAGGGATTTCCAAGGAAAATTCCCCATATGTACCCGTGTGAGGTATGAGTTAAATTACGCTAATGCAACGCTCCCAAAGGGAGTCGAACTCACGACCTGCAGCCCACATCGGTATAAACCCAGTGCCTCAGACCAGCTAGGCTGGCCATCATTGGAAGTAAATACTAATTAAATCCTCATTTCCGACTAAACCAACTAAAATCAAGCTGGTAATTAGACTAACCGGCCTAAACTAGTTAGACCGGTGCCAACGGTCCGCCGGTTGGGCACCGCCGGTTGGCCGCGGGTACCGGCGCCGTTGGCACGGACCGCCGGTTGGTCCGCCGGTTTTCCGCCAGCCGGTTTCGAGACGAGAGAAGAGACGGAGGAGGAGCGTCTTTGTGGGGCCTGCCGTACCCTATCAACCAATAAAAAAAAGGTTTTTTTTTTTTATTTTTAAACGGTAATAATTCAAAATAAATGGTAATAAATACAAAAAAACGGTAAAAAATTCAAAAAAATCCGAAAAAATTCAAAAAAAATCAAAAAAAATTCCCCCTCATTTACATCTATAAATACTCACTCATTTCTTCTATTTTTTTCACCACATTCACCTTCTTTCTCTCTCAAAAAAATCATACTTCCTCCCAAAGTTTTCAAAAATGTCCAAAAGACGTCAATCATCGGTATCCAACGACGTGTGGGAGCTATTTAATTCAACACCGATTGACGCCCCACCCTCACCGGCCGGTTCTTCGTCGGGTCAAACAAGCAACCCGGCACCATCTCTTGGTTTTGGGGCTTACTCTCAACCACCACCAAACTACCAATACCAACAACCACCACCAAACTACCAATACCAACAACCACCACCCAACTTCCATTACTCTCAACCACCACCAAACTACCAATACCAACAACCACCACCAAACTTTCAATACCAACAACCACCACCCAACTTCCAATTCCAACAACCTCCTCCAAACACACCTATCTATTCACAAAATTTTCAATCACCATCACCAACCGAAAATGTGGGGGACACCCAACCAGAACCGACACCCACAAGAAAAGGGAAAGAAAAAAGGATGGAAAAAGGGAACGAAAAAGTCGTGCCAAAAAGGGCACAAACAAAGTGGTCAACCCCTGACGAGGTGATTTTAGCTAAACGTTGGATTCATAACTCTGAAGATGGTGTTAAGGGGAATAGCAAAAAAAATATCGTCCATTGGGGTCAAATTCTCGCGGACTTCAACTCGGTTGCTTCTGTGAAGCGTAACATGAACCAACTAACGGGCAAATGGTCCAAAATAGCGGCTGACGTGAAAACTTTCAGTGCTATATACAATTCTTTAAACGACATGCGTGGAAGCGGTACGCGAGACGAGGACGTTCTAAAAGCTTCTCGTCAACAATTCCGTGAGGGTTCGGGAACACAAGGACCGGTTGGCGAAGACGAAGACGAAGACGACAATGAATCTCTTGACTAGTAGTTTTTTTTAGTTTGAATGTCTTTTTTTTTTAATTATTAATGTCTTTTTTTATTATTTTAATGTCTTTTTTTATTATTTTAATGTCTTTTTTTTATTAATGTCTTTTTTTTAATTATTTTAATGTCTTTTTTTTTATTAATGTCTTTTTTATGTAATGTTTTTTTAATTAATGAAATGTATTTTTATTAGTTATATGTTTTAATTAGTTATATACTTTTATTAGAAAAAGAAAAGTAAATGGTGGGGCCCAAATTTGGTGAAGTGACGGAGTGCTGTTGGCATGTGTACGTCAGTTTAGTGTTAGTTAGTTTGTATGCTGACGTGGCGCTGAGTTGACAGCAACTGACGGCGTCAGTTGCCGTCACCATTGGCACCGGTCTTACCTAAGCCAAAATGAAGGATTGGAGATTTAGAGCTATCCATCTACGCTCTCTGTTGAATTCCCTCCGAACTCATTGCCATCTAAAGTTCTGAAACGACCGCATTGAAAACTACAATGTTCTGATTTCTTTCGACATTTTTCAATATTTTCTGTTTTGAACCGAAACAGATCTAGAACTGATTGTACATGCAAATTAGAACGTGGACCCACTAATTTTGTTAACAAAAGAACGTGGACCCAACAATTCGTTCGTTTAAGTGTTCATGTTCGTTCGTTTATTCAGTTGAACTTAAACAAACAAACATGAATAAACCTCATGTTCGTTGGGTTCTTTTGTAGCAACACATTTTATATTTTTCTATGTTTATTTATTGTATAATTGTTTGATCAATTGAGTCATTATATATGGTGTTGTGTCTCATTTGGATAATTTGATAACTTAATTATCTGATATCAATGATATGGATGTAACTTGTTAAGGTCACAAACAACATATACTTGTTATGATACTTTGTCTCATTTGTCAACCTAATAACTTGGTAAGACGAGAATCTTACTAACCTACAAACATAAGAAATAAGTATTTTTTATAACTAAATACAAACATAAGAAAAAGTAGCTTTAAAAAAAAATGAAAAAAAAAATGAAAAAAAAAAAACTTAAAATGTAAGGTGATGGGGGCAAAATCCTAAGACGAACATCTTTGGCCTCTCCTCAACGATAAGGAAAATCCCCAAAATCCTCCACATAATAATAAACCCATCATCCCCTTCTTTCTTTCTCTGCAAAGTCAATCCAAACTCTACTCAACAATGGCTTCTGCAGCTGCTTCACCGGCCACCTTCTCTCTCCTCTCCGGAGCTTCTTCCTCCTCCTCCACTACCTCCCGGACCACCCCCATTGTCCGACTCTCTTCTCGCTTTCTCCGTTCTCCAGTCCGCGGCCTCGGATTCGCCGCCGCTGATCCTCTTCTCTCTGCGCATGTAGCCTCTAAGCTCCGATCACTCAGAACCTCTGCTAAACCGATCACCGGAGTTATCTCCATGGCGAAGAAGAGCGTCGGAGATCTCTCCCCGGCTGAATTGAAAGGAAAGAAGGTGTTCGTCAGGGCTGATTTGAATGTGCCGTTGGATGATAATCAGAATATTACCGATGACACGAGAATTAGAGCTGCTGTTCCTACTATTAAGCATTTGATTAGTAATGGTGCTAAAGTCATCCTTTCTAGTCATTTGGTAATCACTTTTTATCCCTAAATGTCTCTATTACATCTCCATCGTATCAATTTGATTTCAACCTAATTGTTAATCGTCGTTTACATTAGGTAGTTTGAGTTTGATTCAAATTTTAGTTGACTATAGTGAGCTATAATCACTATTATTAAGATCAAGAGGTTTCACTCTTAAGTTAACTACATCTTAGGCGTATGACTTCTAATTAAACCTAATTGATCATTAAGCTGTAGTAGACGGCAATGAGCTATAATCACAATTTTTAGCTTTTGAAATTACACAGGGTGCACCAAAAGGTGTCAACCTCAAATTAACTACATCTTAAGTATATGAATTCTAATTAAACCTAATTGATCATTTACTTTAAGCTGTAGTTAACTTAACTGTAATGAGCTATAGTCACAATTTTGACTTTTTGAAATTCCACAGGGAAGACCAAAAGGTGTCACTCCTAAGTACAGCTTAGCTCCTCTTGTTCCTAGACTATCCGAACTCATCGGTATTGAGGTACTTATTCTTAAAGAGATCTCTTGTTATAAATGTAAAAAATAGGGTACACATTATGAGGAAAAATGATGAATTTGTAGTTTAATGAAAATACACATTGGATTTGATGATGATCAACAGGTTGTAAAGGCAGATGATTGTATTGGTCCAGATGTTGAAAAATTGGTGGCTGCACTGCCAGATGGTGGTGTTCTTCTTCTTGAAAATGTTAGGTTCTACAAAGAGGAAGAAAAGAACGATCCTGCATTTGCAGAAAAACTTGCAGCACTTGCAGATCTTTATGTTAATGATGCTTTTGGTACTGCACACAGAGCTCATGCTTCCACTGAGGGAGTTACAAAATTCTTGAAACCATCTGTTGCTGGTTTCCTTTTGCAGAAGGTATAATAATTTCTATTTATTATATTAAAATTGCCGACCGAAAATCACAAATTCTACTATGTAGTGTGTATTTAATATTTACTCATCAAAAGGAATGAAAGTTAATTTTTTGAAATTAAACAGATTTTTTTTTGGGTCAAAATTGAACTGTAGTTGGCATAATATGGGTTCCTAAATTTGTCAAAAGTTATGTTTTCGCTCTTCTATTTGTTACGAATTAAATTTAACTTTCACAATTAAATTTATCAAAAGCGGATAATTTTTCCTTTCATCAAATATTTTCGGTCCCTAAACTTGTCGAAACTCACTCCCATATTTTAAAAAAAAAATTTAACTTTCACTTTTGAGTTTATCAAAAATTGATTAATTTCTGTCATCAAATAATTGCAGTCCCTAAATTTGTCAAAATTAAACTTTTTTTTTAAAAGTTAGATGTTCACTCCTAAACTTATCAAAATTTGTACTTTAACTCTTAAATGTATCAAAAATTAAACTTCAACATATAATTTTATCAAACATTGAACTCCCACTCCTAAATTTATATAAAAAAACTGAACTTTCTCCCCTTTTGGAGATAGAAAATTACTCATACCCTGATACCCCACATTGTTGAATTTTTGCTATCTTTGGCTACCTTTATGACCAATTTCCCCTTTACTTAACCCTAGCAAGTATATCTTAATAAGTTAAAATATTGAATATAGGAATTGGATTATCTTGATGGAGCAGTTTCAAACCCTAAAAGACCATTTGCCGCCATTGTTGGTGGTTCAAAAGTGTCATCAAAGATTGGAGTAATTGAATCCCTTTTGGAAAAATGTGATATTTTGTTGTTGGGTGGTGGAATGATCTTCACATTTTACAAAGCACAAGGGTTGTCAGTTGGTTCTTCATTGGTTGAAGAAGATAAACTTGATCTTGCAACCACACTCCTTGCAAAAGCCAAGGCAAAAGGAGTGTCGCTATTGTTACCCACAGATGTGGTTGTTGCTGATAAGTTTGCACCCGATGCAAATAGCAAGGTTTCTTATTTTATTTTTTTGTTATGTTAGATCTTTTAAATTGGATTACACCTCTACCTTACATAGCTACATATTTATTCTCATGTTATAACTAATTTTTGGTTAGAAATAAAATCAAAAAACTAAATTTTCTTTTTAATTATATTAGATTGTGCCAGCATCAGCTATCCCGGATGGATGGATGGGATTAGATATTGGACCAGATTCAATCAAAACATTCAATGACGCATTGGAAACCACCAAAACCGTCATTTGGAATGGACCAATGGGAGTCTTTGAATTTGACAAATTTGCAGTTGGAACTGAGGTATGTAAATCTATTTTTTCTTAAATCATTTATATTAGAGAAAATTTCAAAATTACATAAATCGTCCATGTGGATTGCATGAAATTGTGGATTTGGTCTCTCAACCTCTTTTATCATGGGTAATACAACTTATTAGTCAGCCTATATTGGTCACTAAGTTTTTTCGGTCACTATCTGGTAATTAAAAGAAGTATCTTTTTGGCCCTATGTGGTTTTTATTTGTTACATTTTTAACACTATTATTACCAATACAGACCGGCTAAAATCTAGTAATTACCAAAACAGAACTTAAAAAACTTACAATTACCAAAACAGACCTTAAAAAATTTATAATTATTAAAACAGACCTTAAAAACATATAATTACAAAATGAATCAACACCTAAAGTATATTGCCATTTTATGACATTTTATCCATCGGGAAACTTATAACATCAACAGTCCATTATTTTAAAACTTGTAACATCAACGCCCCTAAGAACTCAACAACCATTTTCACTTTAAGGACTGTTGGTGTTATAAATTTCAAAATTAGGGACTATCATGTAACAAAAAAAGTCAAAGGGACGATTTATGCAATTTACTAAAGAAAGGAATCATATGTTTTGAAAATATGAATTGCAGTCGGTTGCAAAGAAGCTAGCGGAACTTAGCGGCAAAGGGGTGACAACAATCATTGGCGGTGGTGACTCAGTGGCGGCGGTTGAGAAAGTTGGGGTGGCAGACGTGATGAGTCACATCTCGACAGGTGGCGGTGCAAGTTTGGAATTGTTGGAAGGCAAAGTACTCCCGGGTGTTGATGCTCTTGATGAAGCATTAGTTACAGCCTAAATCACTCACTAAATCTTGATTAAGCGGTTGCTATTGTTGTTGATGTTTAAGACACATATATAGTTATATATAATCTCTGATTTGATTTTTAAATTTTTTTATAATTATTATCTTGTGTCAGCCCACCATGCTTATGGTTCTGTAAGACAAGAACATGAGTTTGTTGTAGATGATTCTTCATAAAATTTTATGGTCGTTGTATTCGTAAAATCAGAGGTCGGCCTTCAAAATGTTACTCCCTCCGTCCCACAAAAAAGTTCCCATTTCTAATGGGCACAAGTATTTAGGAGAGAGTTAGTGGTGGGGTCCATGGTTATATTTTGATTAAAATATAAGGTTTTCTGGAGAGAGAAAGTGCTTTTAGAAGATAATTAGTGGTGGGGTCCATAGTTTTAATATTATTTTATTAAGTGGTCCCTCACCATTTGAGAAATGGAAACTTTTTTGTGGGACAAAATTTAGAGGGGAATTGGGAACTTTTTTGTGGGACGAAGGGAGTATAAGATATTCGTTTGTGTTTTACATACGAGTAAATTACACTGAAGGTCCCTGTGGTTTGCTACTTATTACAGTCACAGTCCCTGAACTTCGTTTATTACACTGGAAGTCCCTAGTGTGTTCAATTTGTTACACCTAATATCCCTTTGTCAAACGGGCGTCTAAAAGGTCTGTTAAGTGACTCATGTGCACCTGATATGATGGGGACAATGGTAATTCTCCTTCCCCCTCAAACGTGTCTTCCCCAAATTATACCAGCCGTCCCTTCACTTATTCCCTCTCATCTTTCCCTCTGTTCTCTCCACTCTATTTGTTCTTCATAAAACCCTTCTTTTCTAACAATGGCGAGCCAATCGAGCAGTAAAAGAGGTACGAATAATGAAGAAGACAACTGCAATGAACTGTACGGTATGTGTTTTGTGTATTTATGATTTTTTTGAAATTTTTTCTTACCGAACTTCATGATTACTTATTTACAGAGCATTACTATCGTGCCCATCACAACGTGCACATGGGTCACTTAACAGATCTTTTAGACGTCCGTTTGACATAGGGACGTCGAGTGTAACAAATCGAACATACAAGGGACTTCCAGTATAATAAACGAAGTTCAGGGACTGTGACTGTAATAAGTGGCAAACCACAGGGACCTTCCGTGTAATTTTTTCTTTAAAAGGAGAAGGGAAATTACGAATTTGCCCATCATGTGAGGTGCACATTGTAACACCGCAAAAACTAAACCCGATTTTTTTTTTTTAAAACTAACGGAAGCGTAGAAATAACTAAAGTAAAGTAGTTAACATCAAACAGATACTAATAAACAGGCCTTTTACAACAATTTTCCAAAATATCAAAAGTGTTTAAACAACCGGCGGCTCGGTTATTATAATATCAAAATCAGAGTGTCGGTCAACCATTCCTATCACACCCCTTGACCCGCCCAAAAGATAAACCTGCAAAAGAGTCAACGAGGTGGGGATTAGCTAACAGCTAAGTGAATGAACTCAAACCAATAAAATAATCAAACAACCGATGTTAAATTTCATTATCCCAATTAGTTAATTTTGAAGAGTAACGGTGGTTCTGCCGAATCCTTAAATCATAGTTGGCCGAACAATGATAACCGATGGCCCTTTACTCAAAGACAGTGTGTACCCCCTTAGAACAACCAGTGCTTCTAAGGGCGATACACCTTGTCAATAGTAAACTTATGCCCAGTAGAATGTTCCAATTACTGACCTCTTCCCCGAAAGTGCACTTAATTAACTACCGTTATTAACTAAACCAATATATGGGCTTGCAACAACAATTGCAGCCAAGAAACTGCACCCAAGAAAGTTCACGATCGCGAACTCAAGTTCGCGTCGTGAACTTGAGTTCACGATCCGTGAACTTCCTCACGACCCAAACCCAACATCCCTGCCTCGAGTTCGCGATCGCGACCCCAAGTTCGCATCGCGAACTTCTCCAGTTACCAAATCCTGCACCTTTTTACCAAATTGACCATTTTCTAACCAAATTGCCCATCTAAAGTTTGAAGGCTAAATCCACTCACCTTAGGTACGCAATCCAATCTCCAAAACTCAGTATACTAACTACTGAGTTCCCTTGCCTTTGCCTATAATAATAATACAACCGAGTTAGTTACCGAATCAATCGAAATAGATAAAATGCAAGTATTATAGAAATGACCAAGACTTGCACAATTCCATTAACCATTTAGCCACAAGTTCAAATATGACAATAAACATGACCTAAGCTTCCCAATTCAAGACTTGCACCAAAACATGCATTTATGTTCGATTCTAACTATTTAGGCCCAAACGGGTCAAAACCAAACTAAACCAACAACACTTACAAAATAGTTACATTTCTCATATAAATAATGTTAGAATCATTTATAACCATTTGATATCCAATTCTGATCAAGACATCTTTTTAGGTTGACTTAGAAAAGTCAACAATGCACAACTAGCTAGTTAAGGCCATTTCAAGACAATTAGCCAAACACCACCCAATTTAGTAGCACATACACTTACAATTCAGTCAATTTCTATCTCATGATGATTCTACACTAGCTAGAACATCAAGAATTCCATTTACACAATTTATCAAATTTGGTGGGTTTTGGTCATCTTCTCCAAAACTCCATAACTAGGTTTTTAAGGTCTAAAACTTAGACTAACAATTCAACCATAACTATGCATCTAGAACACACAAGAGAAGTTAAGAACATCATCTAAACCCTAGCAATTCATCAATTTCATGTTTTAAGGCAAAGAAACTCCATAACTCAAGAACCCTAAGTTTTTTTTTTACAAGAAAGAACACAAACCCTAGCTAACAAGGAAACATTTCTAACCTTGAGCTTGACTGAATTTCGAAAATGCAGAGAAGAAGAAGAAGATTCAAGCAATAATCCTCCAAGAACTCAAGCAAACTTAAAAACCCTCTTTGTATGTGTGTGTGTGTGTCGATGGCAGAGAAAAAGAAAAGGAAAGGAGGTTTTGACACCTCCTTGGCCACGTGCCCTTACACCCAAAACAACCCTCAATTCATTAAACACAGTGTAATACTGAAAGTCTAGGTCGCGTTTGATTTATTTAAAAATACTTATGCAATTCATATTTTAATAACGAAGATATTTTCAGAACTGTAATTCAAAGTTTAATAAAATGCAATTTTTTATCAATTCTATGCTCAATTAATACAATTAAATCTAATTTTAACCCCTTGGTTAAAATATACCAAAATCCAATTAATTCACATAAATCAATTAAAATAATAAACCAAAGAATTACTTACCGAAAGTAATTTAAAAAATCTAGGCCAAGTCTCGGGATGTTACAAATCTCTCCCCCTTAAAGAGATTCCGTCCCCGGAATCTCACTTCGCTCGAATAAATTCGGATAACGATCTTTCATTTCTGCCTCGGTTTCCCACGTTAGATTAGAACCTAAACTATGTTTCCATTTGACCAACACCATAGGAATCTGCTTCTTCCTCAACTTTGTTACCTTTCTATCCAATAATTCAACCGGCTCTTCTATCAACCTTTTCTTTGTATCAACCTTCAACTCTCGAACCGGCAAGATTTGAGATTCGTCTTCCACTTTGCATTTTCTCAAATAACAAACATTAAAAGTATCATGAATACCGGACAATTCCAGTGGTAGTTCTAAAGTCACCGATTGATCATTAACGACCCGACTGATATGAAACGGGCCAATGTATCTTGGAGCTAATTTACCACGTTTCCCAAACCGAATAATTCCCTTCCAAGGCGAGACTTTTAGATACACCATCTCATTTTCTTCAAAAGTTACCGGTCTACGTCTCGGATCTGCATACATTTTCTGACGATCTCGGGCCGCTTTCAATTTTTCTCGGGCAATGGCCACCTTTTCGGCCGTCAATTGAACTATATCCGGGCCCGCAAACTGTTTTTCGCCTGCTTCCAACCAACAAGTGGGGGTACGACAACGACGACCATACAACATTTCATAAGGTGGCATCTCAATACTTGAGTGATACGTATTGTTGTAGGCAAATTCAATTAGCGGTAAGTGAGAATCCCAAGAACCACCATATTCTAACACACACGCCCGAAGCATATCTTCTAAGGTCTGAATCGTTCTTTCTGTCTGGCCATCTGTTTGCGGATGATATGCGGTGCTTAGATTAACCCGTGTACCCAATTCTCTTTGTAAGCTCTTCCAAAAATTAGAAACAAAACGAGGATCTCGATCCGACACAATCGATAATGGAATGCCATGACGAGAAATTATCTCATCAATATATAATTTAGCTAGTTGATCGAGGGACGCGGTTTCTCTTGTGGCCAAAAAGTGTGCACTTTTAGTTAATCGGTCAACTATCACCCAAATCATATCGTGATTTTTCTGAGTACGGGGAAGTTTCGTGACGAAATCCATGGTTATATTTTCTCATTTCCATTCGGGTATTTCTAACTGTTTCAACGACCCATACGGTTTCTGATGCTCGGCCTTGACTTGCGCGCAAATCTGACACTTTTCAACAAATTGAGCAACGTCGGTTTTCATAGTAGGCCACCAATATAACACCTTTAAGTCGTTATACATTTTTGTACTACCCGGATGGACCGTCAATCGGGATTTATGCGTCTCCGTCAAAATCAATTCCCGTAGTCCCCCGAGTAGTGGTACCCAAACACGAGACTTATACAATTTTAACCCCCGATTGTCATCAACTAACTCATCTTTTCTTTTACTCATAACTTCCGATTTTAAATGCTCTTTACCCAATGCCTCAAGTTGGCATAATCGAATTCGACTTACGAAATCCGAAACAATTTCCATACGCATGAATTGGATCTTTTCTGAAGTACCCTTTCGACTCAAAGCATCGGCTACCACATTCGCCTTACCCGGGTGATAACGAATTTCACAATCATAATCTTTGATCAACTCTAACCACCTTCGCTGCCTCATATTCAATTCCTTTTGTGTGAAAATATACTGAAGGCTCTTGTGATCGGTGCATATAACACATTTGGTGCCATAAAGGTAATGTCTCCATAGTTTCAATGCAAAAATAACGGCTGCTAATTCCAAATCGTGAGTTGGGAAATTCTTTTCGTGAGTTTTTAACTGTCTCGAGGCATAAGCGATAACCCGATCCCTCTGCATTAAGACACAACCTAGGCCCGCGAATGATGCATCACAATACACAATAAAGTCGTCAGACCCATCAGGCAAGGTAAGTATTGGAGCCTAACACAAAAGTTGCTTTAAAGTTTGAAATGCCGTTTCTTGATCGTTGCCCCATCGGTAAGGTACATCTTTACGTGTCAATTTCGTTAACGGACTAGCAATCTTAGAGAAATTTTGAATAAATCTACGGTAATACCCCGCCAACCCCAGAAAACTTTTAATCTCTGACGGTGTTTTTGATGAACCCCAATTCATCACTGCAGTTATTTTGGCCGGATCAACCTTAACCCCCTCTGAACAGATTACATGCCCCAAAAATTGCACTTCCCGAAGTCAAAATTCACATTTAGAGAATTTGGCATATAATTGCTCACGTTTCAAAGTCTCCAAAACTTGTCTTAAATGTTGCTCATGATCTAACTCAGATTTTGAGTAAATCAAAATATCATCTATAAATACAATAACGAATTGATCAAGGAATGGTCTACATACCCGGTTCATTAAATCCATGAAAATAGCGGGAGCATTTGTCAACCCGAATGGCATAACCAAAAACTCGTAATGGCCATATCGAGTTCTAAAGGCGGTTTTCGGAATATCACTTTCTTGAACCCGAACTTGATGGTACCCGGATCTCAAATCGATTTTAGAGAAATATGAAGCCCCTTGCAACTGATCAAACAAATCATCTATTCTCGGAAGTGGGTACTTGTTCTTTATGGTTCTTTTGTTTAACTCACGATAATCTATACACATACGGAGAGTACCGTCTTTCTTCTTTACAAATAATACCGGAGCTCCCCATGGAGAGGAACTCGATCGAATGAAACCCTTATCTAATAATTCTTGAATCTGAGACATCATTTCACGGATTTCGGAAGGAGCCAAACGGTATGGAGTTTGAGCTACGGGACTGGCTCCCGGAATTAAGTCAATTTTGAATTCTACCTCCCGAACGGGAGGTAACCCAGGTAAATCATCAGGAAAAACCTCCGGGTATTCCGATACCACCCGGATGTCACCAATTGTTTTCTTTTCTTTTCGGACATCAATAGCATAAGCAAGGAAAGACTCACACCCTTTGACCAAAGATTTTCTGGCCTTCATAAATGATATAATTGGAAAAGAAGAATTCACACGGTCACCGCGGGCCACTACGTGTGTCCCGTCGGGCAAAGGGAAGGAAATTATCTTTTTATCACATTTAATATTAGCCCTATTTTTACTAAGCCAATCCATACCCAGGACAACATCGAAGCCAGATATTGGCATTAATAAAAGAAAGGTCACAAATTGCACACCATCGATATCTATGCATGCCCCAGACACAGATGTTGTGACCGGAACCAAATTTCCATCTGCTACTTCTATTTCTAATGGGGTAGTTATCACGTTCGTAGGTAATTTCAATTTGTCACAAAAAGTTATAGAAATAAAAGAGCGATTTGCTCCAGAATCAAACAATACACGAGCAGGAACCGAATTGATTAGGAACATACCGGTAATTACATCATCGATTGTAGTGGCCTCCTCGACTGTCATCCGGAATGCTCTACCCTCAGGTGGAGGGTGAGTCTTTCTTTTATGGCTCGTGGTCGATAACGATGCCCCACCCGATCCGGAACCCGCACCCGTCTTCCTAGCCGTAGGACATTCTCCCGCTCGGTGACCCTCTTTATGACAATTCCAGCATACATTCCCGGGGAAGTTACAGTCTTTTGCTTCATGTTTGAATTGACCACATCGTGCACACCTCAAAGTTTGAAGTGTACATGGTCCAGAATGTGATGACTTGCACCGGGAACACCAAGGTGCTCTTTGATCCGATGTAAAACCTGTGCTTTTGCGACTCGAATTACCTTGCTTTTGATTACCCTGCCATTTCCTGCTTTGATGAGAGCATGATTGGGTTGAATTTGACTTATGGAACCCCGTTCTTTCCCTACCCATTTGATCACTTGCTTTAAAATCACTTTCTGCCGACTTCGCCAAAGAAAATGCTTGGGTTAGAGTATTCGCATGCCTAACAGACCCTCGATATTTTGGTAACAATGCATCGATAAAATGTTGTAATTGAGCTTGCTCGTCAGGTACCCATTGTTGCACAAATCGTAATTTTCCATTAAATTGTCTTATCATTTCATCCACAGTCATTCTTTCATCCATTTTCAACCCCATAAAATCTCTCCTTATCTTGTTCATCTCGAATGAATTACAATATTGAGCACAAACTTGTTCATAAAATTGGCTCCATGTAATTGAAGCTAATTGAGCGGCTGAGAAATTTGCGGTTATAGTACCCCACCACTGCATTGCATCACCTATTAATCTTCGAGAGGCGTACATTACTTGTCGGTCATCATCACAATTACATGCGTCAAGGGCCCTAGACATCTCCATTGGCCAGTTTAAGGTAACACTCGGGTCGGTACTTCCACCATATTCTGATGGCTTACAATCAAGAAATTGTTTATATGTGCAAGGTTGTTTCTGGGGTGGTGGTGGTAGATAACCGGGGTATGGGTAAGGATAATATCCTGGCGGTGGATATTGATAGTTAAACGTTGGGGGTGGCATGTTGGTAGGAGGTTGTGTGGTGGTATTCACGGGTGGAGTTGGTATAGAGTAGGTATGATTTTGTTCGTATTCTCTAACAATATTTCTGAGATCTTGAAGTTGGCCTTCCAACGAGTGGACGTACTCTTCATTAATTACCCGATTACTTCCCGATGGTTGATCATTCCCGGCGTCATTGTTCGGTGGGTTCGGGTGGTTTGTATTATCGTTATCTGCCATACCTGCGACAATCACAACATCTCACGAATAATTAGTATAATTCGTTAGTACCTACACACTAACTACTAACACCCTAAAGTTCACTCACTAATCCCAAACCCGAATCTAGGAATGTTTGACCCAACTCGAGCCAAGATTTGGGAATGTTACACCTAAATGTGCGCACATTGCCAAACCAAGGCTCTGATACCAAATTGTAACACCGCAAAAACTAAACCCGATTTTTTTTAAAACTAACGGAAGCGTAGAAATAACTAAAGTAAAGTAGTTAACATCAAACAGATACTAATAAACAGGCCTTTTACAACAATTTTCCAAAATATCAAAAGTGTTTAAACAACCGGCGGCTCGGTTATTATAATATCAAAATCAGAGTGTCGGTCAACCATTCCTATCACACCCCTTGACCCGCCCAAAAGATAAACCTGCAAAAGAGTCAACGAGGTGGGGATTAGCTAACAGCTAAGTGAATGAACTCAAACCAATAAAATAATCAAACAACCGATGTTAAATTTCATTATCCCAATTAGTTAATTTTAAAGAGTAACGGTGGTTCTGCCGAAGCCTTAAATCATTGTTGGCCGAACAATGATAACCGATGGCCCTTTACTCAAAGACAGTGTGTACCCCCTTAGAACAACCAGTGCTTCTAAGGGCGATACACCTTGTCAATAGTAAACTTATGCCCAGTAGAATGTTCCAATTACTGACCTCTTCCCCGAAAGTGCACTTAATTAACTACCGTTATTAACTAAACCAAAATATGGGCTTGCAACAACAATTGCAGCCAAGAAACTGCACCCAAGAAAGTTCACGATCGCGAACTCAAGTTCGCGTCGTGAACTTGAGTTCACGATCCGTGAACTTCCTCACGACCCAAACCCAACATCCCTGCCTCGAGTTCGCGATCGCGACCCCAAGTTCGCGTCGCGAACTTCTCCAGTTACCAAATCCTGCACCTTTTTACCAAATTGACCATTTTCTGACCAAATTGCCCATCTAAAGTTTGAAGGCTAAATCCACTCACCTTAGGTACGCAATCCAATCTCCAAAACTCAGTATACTAACTACTGAGTTCCCTTGCCTTTGCTTATAATAATAATACAACCGAGTTAGTTACCGAATCAATCGAAATAGCTAAAATGCAAGTATTATAGAAATGACCAAGACTTGCACAATTCCATTAACCATTTAGCCACAAGTTCAAATATGACAATAAACATGACCTAAGCTTCCCAATTCAAGACTTGCACCAAAACATGCATTTATGTTCGATTCTAACTATTTAGGCCCAAACGGGTCAAAACCAAACTAAACCAACAACACTTACAAAATAGTTACATTTCTCATATAAATAATGGTAGAATCATTTATAACCATTTGATATCCAATTCTGATCAAGACATCTTTTTAGGTTGACTTAGAAAAGTCAACAATGCACAACTAGCTAGTTAAGGCCATTTCAAGACAATTAGCCAAACACCACCCAATTTAGTATCACATACACTTACAATTCAGTCAATTTCTATCTCATGATGATTCTACACTAGCTAGAACATCAAGAATTCCATTTACATAATTTATCAAATTTGGTGGGTTTTGGTCATCTTCTCCAAAACTCCATAACTAGGTTTTTAAGGTCTAAAACTTAGACTAACAATTCAACCATAACTATGCATCTAGAACACACAAGAGAAGTTAAGAACATCATCTAAACCCTAGCAATTCATCAATTTCATGTTTTAAGGCAAAGAAACTCCATAACTCAAGAACCCTAAGTTTTTTTTACAAGAAAGAACACAAACCCTAGCTAACAAGGAAACATTTCTAACCTTGAGCTTGACTGAATTTCGAAAATGCAGAGAAGAAGAAGAAGATTCAAGCAATAATCCTCCAAGAACTCAAGCAAACTTAAAAACCCTCTTTGTATGTGTGTGTGTGTGTCGATGGCAGAGAAAAAGAAAAGGAAAGGAGGTTTTGACACCTCCTTGGCCACGTGCCCTTACACCCAAAACAACCCTCAATTCATTAAACACAGTGTAATACTGAAAGTCTAGGTCGCGTTTGATTTATTTAAAAATACTTATGCAATTCATATTTTAATAACGAAGATATTTTCAGAACTGTAATTCAAAGTTTAATAAAATGCAATTTTTTATCAATTCTATGCTCAATTAATACAATTAAATCTAATTTTAACCCCTTGGTTAAAATATACCAAAATCCAATTAATTCACATAAATCAATTAAAATAATAAACCAAAGAATTACTTACCGAAAGTAATTTAAAAAATCTAGGCCATGTCTCGGGATGTTACACACATGGGCCACTTAACAGAATTTTTTATGTCCGTTTGACAGAGGGACGTCGGGTGTAACAAATTGAATACACCAGGGACTTCCAGTGTAATAAACGAAGACCAGAGACTGTGGCTGTAATAAGTGGTAAACCACAGGGACCTTCCGTGTAATTTACTCTTTTATCTATTTAGGATATCTATATACATACATGATACACATGACATCACACATTTTTCCCTAATATATGTGCCGGAGGTCTAAGTTCATTGAAAATTAAAGAAAAAAAAAGTAGGGGCTGCCAGGATTAGAAAGTGAGACCCCTTAGTGTTTATCTGCAATGGGCCAGAGGTGCAGATGCTAATACCAACCGGATATAACTAATAAAATAGGATTAAAAAAATCCCTAAACGACAAAATACTATCGTTTATCAACTTTAAGGTCATGAACAATACCTTATACCAATTTCCAATACGGCAATACCACTATGCAACAAGCTAACTTTATGTATGTTATGGTATATAGTTAATGTGCTAAATAGTACTACAAAATAATCCATCTTTCTTTTTAATAATAATGAATTAACAGATATTAGTATAATATTTGACACGTATACATACTATCATATCATATAACTTATACAAAAGTAATCCAGTTTTCGTGTGTGGATCCATGCACATACAAAGATGGCAATCTGGCATGCAGCCGGCAATGGACTAGCTAGCTTAAGCAAAAAAAAATGTGTTGCATTTTGACACCATAATACATATATACATGACAAATTGTATATTTTTTTTCTTCTAAATTCATACTCCTATTCATAAAATGATGGCTATAATGCATTTTACTATCCTGAATTTAACTGACTAAGTCTTTACTATCTTGAACTATTAAATGTGTAACATAATAACCTGAACTTGACAGAATGGTCGATTAAGTACCACAACTCACTAATTTGGTCTTGTTTTCTCAAGTGATCTGCTTATAATATCGATATATTGAGATGGACGTATATTTTTTAGTCCGTCAAAAGTTCGAACGAAAATAAGTCAAGTAAGAAAACGCGATCAAATTAAGGAGTCAGAGTACTAAATCGACCATTTTGTCAAGTTCAGGGTACCATGTTGCACATTTAATAGTTCAGGGTAGTAGAAGACCTAGTCAGTCAAGTTCAAGGTATTAAAATGTATTTTGGCTTAAAATGATTGACATATAATATCCACTAATTCTCTTTCATAATCTATCATTTTATTTGGACACCTGTATGGAAAACAATATCATCTCTATATATACATACTATATTATAACTTATATCTAACAAGCTAGTGTTTTTTGACATAAGCATAACTAGTTTTCAAGTATTACATCCAAAGGTGACTTTTAATCCAAATGATACATTAAAGTTTGTGTCAGGATCGATTAACTATAGACAAGTTAATAAACACCTTAGATCTATTTGAATATAGAAGTTGCAGCGGATCAACACTATATCAATGTAATTAAGAACAATGAACTGTAAATAATATGCGAAAGTATTAAGAACACAGTTTCACAAAAAGCTTCAATGTATATTATCAAGTTAACAATACACACGTACGTTTACAATTCGTAAGGAACTATTTATAATAGTCCTTGAAGCTAAACTATTTACCCTAGTTATTCTAGGACTTGATTTACATCGAATAATAAAAATATACATTGATTTACATTCTATAATTATCTATACGAAGATCTCGGACTTGATATTCTTCAAAAACGCGTATCAGTAGTAAAACTCATCACCAGTAGTAAATGTGTAACATCAGTAGTAAGTCTGGTGATCAGTAGTAAGTCCAGAAACCAACGTCAGTAGTAACTACTAAGATCAGTAGTATCTTCAATCTTTGCATGATCAGTAGTAACTAAGTTATAGCATCATCAGTATCAACTTCTTCAGTAGTAACATATTCTGCCCCATCAGTACTAAGTATGATCAGTACTAACTGCAGCATCAGTATCAAGTTGATCTGTGTTTTGTTCTAACAATCTCCCCCTAAACTTATTGATTATCTTTTAATAAGTTTCTTTTTACTTATTCTTTTTCTGATCTTCCAACAGCTTTGCTCTTTTCTGATCACCTTCTAAAGTCTGTTGGTTCCTTTTATTTCTTTGTGCAATAATATATTTGCTGATTCTTTTAACAAATTCATTCAGTTTGTTTTGGAGCATCACAGCATCATGTGGTTTAATAAAGTTCATGCACCAAAGTTGATAAAGAGTTTTCTCAGAATGAGGATACTCTTTCTCATAAAGGAATATATCACATTTCTTACTTGTATATTCAAAGAAGTACATATTGACAGTTGGCAGCACATTCCAGGCTTGAACATTCTCTGGATTTGTAAACTTCTCTGAATAATTTTCTGGATAGAAAGCAGCATCAATCATTTCAGTAAGATAGCATGCAGCTGAATTCTTCCAGTTCTTCTTAGTCATTCTTGGTTTACCAATGATCAACATCTTTATAATGTCACTTCTGGTTAGAGACATGACCAAAGGTTTCCAAGCTCTGAATCTTTGTATGACCTTATCTTCTCTGATAATCTCAATCATATCATCTATATATCTACAGTTGATGATTGGATTATTTTGTAGGGGAGCAACAGGAAGATCATAAACTTGAACCATTTGTAATTTCTTCTTTGGTTGTTCAAGTTCAGTAGAAATTGTCTTCCTTTTCTTTGATGTTTGAGAAGATACACCAGATGATTCTCCAGTTATTGTTTTTCTTTCTTTCATTTATTTGGAGTCTATCTGTTTAAGTTTAGTAGTGTACTTCTCATTAATATCTTGCTCAGTAAGATCCTTCTTCTTCTCTACACAGTACTTTTCAATTAAGTTAATCAACTTCATTCTTCCAAAGGCCTTTGTGTTGTGACCTCTTGATTTCAAGAATGTGATCATTTCTTTCTTTTTCTCTGCAAACTGTTCTGGCATATCAGCCTTCTCCTCTTTGCATTCTTGTACTTGTGCTTCCAGAAGTTCTAATGTTTCATATTCAAGTTGCCTGAATTTTTCTAGTTCTTTTCTTTGTAGTTCTTTTCTTGTTTCAGCAATTTGTTTAGTTTTGACCTTTTGTTTAAATTGTGGCAGTTTTGATATATCTGCTATATCTGCCAATTTGATTTCTGTGAATGGTTGTCTTAGTATTCTAGCCCTTTCTGCTAATCTTCTGTTTTCATTTGCTAGAGATACTTCAACCTTCTTTAAGTATTTTGCTCTTTTAACCTTCCACCTATCCTGTTTGGCTGATTTGGCATAGTTGATTTTGTTGACCATTTCATGACCTTGTGCTCTGTTAGGATGGTCTTCATCAGCAACTTCCTTTCCCTTTCCTATGTAATTGTCTTTCTTCATATTTGGTTCAGATTCAATAACAAATTTGGGACCATAGTAGTGTATCCGTGATATAGGAAGTATTTTAGGATGTGGAGGTAGTGAGCATTCATCAACTTCTAACCAATTTACATCATCATCAATATCTTTCACCACCATTTGTGTTGTTGACCTTTTTGGAGATGGTGGAAGTATCACTTTTGGTTCTAATAGAGGTGGCAGCTCAATAATATCATCAGTAGTAACTAAGGTAGTTACTGCTGGTATATCTTCAGATATTACTACTGATAGGGCATCAGTAGTGTTTGCTGCTTTTACTTCCTCTTCTTGATTTACTACTGCTATTATATCAGTAGTAGGAGTTACTACTGGTATTTCCTTTTCAACTTGTTCTTCCATTGTAGCAGTAGTAACAGGCTCTTCTTCTGTAACCATCATCTCTGGGCCTTTATCAACATTTGATTCCTTTAAGTTTAGGAGAGAAGATGCTGCTGCTGCAATTGATTCATCAATCATTGATTGGATATTATCCTTCTCCCCCTTAGTGAGCTCAACTGGTGGATCCTCACTATCATCAATTTTCTTCCTCAATTTTTTGATGATTTTGGTTTGTTGATGAAGCCTTTGCTCATAGAACCTCATCCTCTTGTTGATGGTATTGACATGCCTTTTCATGGCAGCCATCGTTTTTCCTTGGTTTGTTAAGTATTCAAGACAATTTTGTACTGTGGATTCAAGAGAATCCACTTTTTCCGTCAATTGTTGGATTTTAATACTCCCCTCACTCCATCTAGCAAGATCATCGGGCTCACTAACAGGTACATTGGTTTTAAGGTTTTCCTTCCTTTCCATCAATTCCACAGATCTGCCCTCATCACTGCTTGGTGATTCATTGGGTCTTTTAGACATTCTCTTCTTCCTAGAAGAAGCAGAGATGTCCCCCCTTGTGGTTTCTTGGCACCGGGGTCCTTTAAGTAATTCCTCAAAAGAGTCATCACTTAAAGTTGCCGAGGTTTGGGTCTTAGTGATGTTTTCACTATCCTGTGCACCCACCTTTGGGGCATCAGTAGTGAAAGCCCTCTCCTCATGTCCTCTCTCCTCCTTGGAGGACAACTCTTTGAGCCTGGGGTGTGACTCGATTTGTCCCCTGGTGTCCTTTAAAGATAATTTCTTTCTTTTATAAATTGTGGATATGTTTTGGGTTTTGTCTGGTAGGTCTTCCACAGAGTGAAGAGTAGCACTCTGCAGATTTGATTCAAGTTCCTGGGACACATTCAGGACTTCTATGTTAGTGGGCGATTGAGTGGCTATGTGGGGTGGTGTTTGGGCTGTATTTGGGGGTGATGGAGTGGGTTGAGGTTCAATTTGGGTTGTGTCTTTGATTGAACCCTCTCCAAGTGGTGTGTGATCTTTGATCATATTAGGAAACAGAGGGGTTTCCTTGCCCGAAAATTTAAATTGTTTTCTCATATTTGAGAAAACTTTCTTGTTCAACTCTGGAATTATAAAAATATTTTTGGGAGTTGACAAGTTTTGTAATTCAATGTTTATGATATGTTGGAGAAATCTGGGATACATTAAAAATTTTGAAGAGTTAAGATTTCCCAACATACCTTCAAAAACCATGTTAGAAAAATTGAATACTTGGTCTGTGCATAGACAGACAACAGCAGATGCTATTGCCTTGTTAAACTCATTCCAAGTACTTTTTTTCGGAGAAATACAATGCTGAATAGTATGGACAAGAAATTTCCATTGTGGGGAGAGAAGACCTTTTTGAAAAGTTACTATGTTTAGTCTTCCCTCATATCCCATTTTGTTTAAAATTTCAGCAATGAATTCCTTAGGAAGAGTAGTCATACCTGAATCATCGTGTAGTTGTAGATGTTGTCGAATAGATTGTTCTGTGATGGTGATCGTTTTTCCATCCACAGTTGATTTTATCATTGGTACAGTTGCACCCTCCGTTCTTTCAGCATTGGTCCAGAAATCCACCAAGTGCTGTTGGTATGCCTTCGGTTTCACCGTTAATGCGAATCGTATGTAAGAATTTTTTAAAAAGTTTACGATTGGACGGAAATCCTTTGTTCCGTCTGGATTGCGTAGAAAGGCACACATGTTGTGGAACTCTGAGTATTTGAGAACGGTTGGAACATTGAGAGATTGTAGAGTTGCCATTTTGCTGTGTTTTGAGAGAAAATTTTTAAGAGTTTTAAGACTGAAGATTAGTTTTTGATCGAAAGCTAGGGTTTATCGAGAGGTTTTAGCAAATCGAAGTGAAGATAATGCTAAACTAATCGTCTACCGCCTTTTATATCTTTCGATTTAACCTGCAAAACTACTAAAATGTCCTTCGAATCATAACATAACGGTTATTTTCATGGGGGTTAGTTTGGTAATTGTGTTTCTGAAAGACCAGTAGTAAATAAGATATCAGTAGTAAAACGTCAGTAGTATCTACTAACATCAGTAGTGACTAAGGATTTTGACATCAGTAGTAACTATAGACATCAGTAGTAACTATTAACACATAAGACCAGTAGTATATGTGAATAGCAGTAGTACTGACTTACCAGTAGTATTTGTGTAAACCTAATATACACCAGTAGTAATGAACTACCAGTAGTATTTTGTGCATACACTTTCATACCAGTAATGCAGACCTACCAGTAGTAAAATACTTAAAAAAAAAACTTTTTACAACAAAACTTTACACATGATTTTAAGAGATTTTAATTTATTAAAATCATTCCAATGCTGCTGACCAAGAAGTTGAATCTTCCTACATCAAATGCTTTTGTAAAAAGATCTGCTAATTGATCATCAGTATGAATTTTAACAACTTTGATTAATTTCTTTTCATTGCAATCTCTTATAAAATGAAATCTTATTTCAATGTGTTTAGTTTTTGAGTGTTTTACTGGATTATTCACAATACTAATAGCACTTTGATTATCAATAAAAATAGGAGTTTTAAGGATAGAGATACCAAAGTCTAGAAGCTGGTTTTGAATCCATAGTACTTGAGCACAGCAAGCAGATGCAGCTACATATTCTGCTTCAGCAGTAGATGTTGATACATTTGTTTGCTTCTTACATTGCCATGACACCAGTCTTGATCCAAAGAATTGACATCCACCAGTAGTGGACTTTCTGTCTTGACATTCACCTCCATAGTCACTATCTGTGTAGGCTATGAGTTCAAATGGTGAATCATGTGGATACCATAGACCTAGTGATGGTTTGCCTTTCAAGTATCTGAATATTCTTTTAACAGCCTGCAAGTGTAGTTCTTTGGGTCTTGCTTGATATCTTGCACACACACAAACACTATACATAATGTCAGGTCTTGATGCAGTTAAGTACATCAAAGAGCCTATCATTGATCTATATAAGTGTTCATCTACATCCTCCCCCTCAACATCAGGATGTAGGTGTTTGTGTGTTTCCATTGGTGTACTAGCACTTTTACTGTCTTTCAAATCAAACTTTTCCAAGATGTCTTTGACATATTTTGATTGATTTATCAAGATGCCATCTGTTCTTTGATTGACTTGGAGTCCAAGGAAGAAGTTCATTGGACCCATAGAGCTCATCTTGAATTTAATTTGCATCAGTTCTTCAAATTCTTTGCATAATAAATCATTGGTTGAGCCAAAGATGATATCATCTACATAAATTTGTACCAGTAGTATATCATCTTTGACTTTCTTTGTAAACAAAGTTTTGTCAATGGCTCCTCTTTTAAAGTTGTTCTTCAATAGGTATGATGATAATGTGTCATACCATGCTCTTGGTGCCTGATGTAGGCCATACAGAGCTTTATCCAATTTGAACACATAATCACCATGTTTTGGATCTTCAAAGCCTGGAGGTTGGCATACATAGACCTCTTCTTCAATCTTCCCATATAAGAATGCACACTTAACATCCATTTGATAGACTTTGAATTTCTTGAATGAAGCATATGCTAGAAATATTCTTATGGCTTCAATTCTAGCAACAGGAGCATATACTTCATCATAGTCTATTCCTTCTTCTTGAGTGTATCCTTGGGCTACAAGTCTGGCTTTGTTCTTGATCACTATACCTCTTTCATCTTTCTTGTTTATGAAGATCCATCTTGTTCCAATGGCTCTTTTTCCTTTGGGTAGAGGTACAAGTGTCCAAACAGCTTGTAATTTAAATTGAAGGAGTTCCTCTTGCATTGCCTCAATCCAGTTTGAGTCCTTCATTGCTTGTTGAATCTTCTTTGGTTCATCCTGAGATAGAAAGCATTCAAACATACATTCATTAGCAATTAAACTTATATTACACATATTTGCAGTTAAGCTTTTGTTTAATTTGCTTCTTGTTTGTAGTGGTGAGTTGACATCACTTAGAACAAGGTCTAATGGATGGTTCTTTTGAGTCCTTGTAGTTGTAGTTTTATCAACCACTAGTTGATTTTCAAGATTGGACTCATTTGTCTCAGGTAGTTGTTCTTCTAGAGATCCTTCATTGTCATTGATATTTGGTTCATCATCTTCTTGGTCAGAGTTACTACTGCTATTATCTTCATTGAGATCAGTAGAGTTGTTGTTGTTACTGGTATCAGTAGTATCTTGAGAATCTAGGTTAATGTTGGGACCAGTAGTATTTTGAGTACTATTACTGGTATCAGTAGTATTTGAATTACTACTGTCCTCATTCTCAGAGTTACTACTGGTTCCAGAACTTGAGTTATTACTGACATCAGTATTAACTACTGGAGCAGTATTAACTACAATGTATCTCATTTCCTCTTGACCAGTATTAACTGATGATGTTCCTTCCTTTTGATAGTGACAGTTTGAATTACCTGCATTGAAATTCATATTAGAATTAAAGGATTTGGTTAGATTGTCTATGTCAAATAGCCAATCTGGACCATTTCCTTGTTCATTAGGTACATTTTCATTAAAGGATACATTGATGCTTTCTTCAATTATCCTTAGTCTTTTGTTGAATACTCTATATGATTTGCTTTGAGTAGAATATCCCACAAAGATTCCATCATCAGATTTGCAGTCAAACTTACCAATTTGTTCTCTTGTAATCAAGATAGTACAAGGACAACCAAATGATTTTAAAAAGCTTATAGAGGGTTTTCTTTTGTTAAAAAGTTCATATGGTGTTTTGAAATGTGGCTTCACTATTAATACTCTGTTCTGAACATAACAGGCAGTATTAACAGCTTCAGCCCAAAAAGTAATTGGTAATTTTGAGTCTGCAAGCATTGACCTTGCTGCTTCTATGATAGTTCTATTTCTTCTTTCAGCTACACCATTTTGTTGTGGAGTTCTAGGTGAGCTGTATTGCCTGTCAATACCTTTAAGATCACAAAAGTTAATTAAGTTAGCATTTTTAAATTCTGTGCCATTATCACATCTTATGGCTTTCACTTTTTGATCAGATGTGTTTTTCAGTTTGACAATTAAGTTCTTTATGAGTTCACTTGTTTCATCCTTTGTCCTGAGAAAGAAAACCCATGTATATCTGAAAAAGTCATCAGTAATAACAAGACAATATTGTTTCTTTCCAATACTCATTACATTTGTAGGTCCAAAAAGGTCCATATGTAAGAGCTGTAACGGAACAGAAATAGAGTTCACAGTTTTGGACTTATGAGAAGTCTTGTGTTGTTTACCTTTTAGGCATGCAACACAGTGATGATCACACATGAATTGTTTTTGAGGTAGTCCAATGACCAGATTTCTTTTTACTAAATTATTCATGTTTTTAAAATTTGTGTGACACATCCTTCTATGCCATAGTTCTGATTCAGTGGTGTTTGCCTTGGATATAAAACAGTTGACCTCATTTGTAGAAATGAGTTCTCCCCGTATATCCAGGCAATACACATTGTTTCTCCTTGGAGTTCTTAAAACAACATATTTTTCATCTAAAATAAAATCAGGAGAAAGAATGATGCACTCAATGTCTGTGAAAAGAATCTTGTTCTTTTTATCACAAACTTGAGACACACTGACAAGATTGTATTTTAGTTCAGCTACATAAAATACATCATCAAAGGTAATTTTGCCATTAGTAACAGTACCTTTACCTGTAATCTTACCTCCTTGGGGATTCTCACCAAATGCCACATATCCTCCATCAAATGACTTGAAATCTTTAAGAATTTGCAGATTTCCAGTCATGTGCCTTGAGCATCCACTATCAATATGCCATGTTCTTGCTTCTTCTGGGATCTGAATGCTCTGCACAAGAGAGTAAAGAATTAGTTAAGTTTGGGAACCCAAGCTTTATATGTCTTGGGTTCATCCTTTGAGAGATACGCTTTTGGGGATTTAACTTTAAATACTTTTGGTACCCATACTTGTTTAGTACTGGTGTGTTGTTTTACTACTGCCCTTTTGGAGTTATTACTGGTGTGAGAATTACCTACTGATCTTGGTTTATACCCATGATTTTTAGCTTTTGAATACTTTACTACTGATGGACCAGTAGTATTTGGGTACTTACCATGTTTAGAATAACCAGTAGTGTTTTTAGAGTTAACACCAGTAGTATTTTTGAAAGTTGTTTTGGGAGCAGTAGTATTTTTGAAATTAGGGTTTTTACCAGTAGTATTCTTGTACTGATACCATACAGCATTATAATTAGGGTTAACGCCAGTAGTAAAGTTGTAAAAGTTTCTACTGGTGTTAGAAAATTTAAAATATTGTTTATTTTGGGTGGATTTTCCATTGTTCTTGAAGTAATTGCTGTTCTTTGGACTTCCAACTCTTCTGTTTTGCACAAACCTTGGTGCACTTCTTCCAAATCTTGGAGTTTCAGCAATTGGTTTTTTAATTTTATTTACTACTGAAGAACCAGTAGTATCTTTTAACTTCTGAGTTTTTGCATTGTCTTTAAAAATTTTAAATTCTTTTAACTCTTTGCAGTTTATTGGATTGAAGTGACAATCCTTTGCTAAATGGTTCATTTTATTGCATATAACACATCTTAATTTCTTATTTTTTGCACCTTCAGGTATTCTTTGATCTAAGAGTTGTTTTTTGTTTCTTTCATTCCCCCTTGTTAAAATTTTTGGTACATTTTCTGCATTATATTTGGGAGATTCATTTGGACTTTGAGCTGTGTGAAAACTTGTATCAATTTATTTTGGTGATTCAGTTTGAGATATTGTAAATTCAATTGATTGCTCATCATCAGAAGAATCATTTGATTCAGATGTTTCAGTATTAGATTCAGTTTGATTTTCAGTTTTTAATTCATTAATGATTCTTTCTGAACTGTTTTTCAGTGGAGGAATGAATTTATGTGGAGGTGGTACAGCATGATATCCCACCCCATGAACAACCTTTTCTGTAGTTTGATTATTAGTTAATTCATCAAGAATTTTAGTGCTTCTTTCAAACTTTTTAATTGTTAATTTATTTTGTTCAATTTCAAGCTGACATTCTTCTATTTTACTTGTTAGTTCTTTATTTTTTGTTTCATAGAACTCTTTCTCATCCACAGCCTGAAGCAATTCTTCTTTTATCCTTTGATCAATCATCTGGTACACCTTTATTTGATGTTCTTGATCAGTAATCACACCATCAAATTCATGATTTCTTCTCACTGCTTTTGCTAAATCTTCATTTAATTTATTGTTTTCTTTTTCTAAGTTTTTAACAATTTTAGCACATTCAGAAGTACAAGGTTTAGGTTTTACCTCAGTTTTGTGGTCAGTAAAGGCCATGAGAGCTTGATTTTGAGCATGCTCTTCTGCTTGGAAGCTCCAGTCATAACCTTGTCCTTGTTGTGAAACAAGAGCAGTTGATTTTGATCTTTTGTCTGGTTGAGGACATTCTTTTGCAAAGTGACCAAGGTTGTTACAGTTGTAACATTTGACTTTAGCTTTGTCAAATCCTGCTTTGTCACCTTTGTTGAAGTTTAGGCTTGTCCTACCTGTCCTTTTTAAGAATCTTTTGGTCCTTAGGCTCAGCATAGCCATCTGCCATTTAAGATCCATCTCCTCAAGATCATCTGGGTTCAATTGTTCCAAGTCATCACTAATCAATGCAGTATGCACATGACTAGTGAAGAAGGATTCTCTTGCAGCATCCTCAGAATCTGTAGCCTTTCCTGTGAATGTTTCCTGACCTTGACCTGTACTAGAGACAAATGCAGCATTATTAGAAGAAATAGAAGGGTTCTTTTGGTTTACCTCAGTTTCAAATACTCTGAGATCATTGTAGAGTTCATCCAACTCTTTTTCTTCTAGAGCATCTCTTTGTCTATATACCACTGTATACATGGCCCATTCTTCACTAAGAGATCTTAGGAACTTCATGTTGACATCTTCTTGATCCATCTTAACCCCAACCTGGTTAAGTTCACCAATTAGCTTGTTGAATCTGTCAAACACTTGAGTGAGTGTTTCATTGGGTTTTCCTTTGAAATTTTCAAAGTCTTGTTTAAGAACAGACTTCATGTTCCTCTTAGTGCTCTTGGTCCCAACAAATCTCTTCTCCAGTGCTTCCCATAGTATCTTTGCATCATCATACTCAACAAAGAGATGTTGATAATCGTTAGGAATGGCCAGTAATAGAGTGCTTAGAGTTTTGAGTTCGATTCCCTTGTCCTTCTTTTCTTTCTCACATTTAAGTTTGTCTGCCTCAGTTGCAGAGCTGCTTGCTTGACCAGGACCAGTTTTGTTTCCTTCAAGGACAACTTCCCACATAGAGTAATCTGTAATAAGCATGTATTGCTTAATACGATTCTTCCACATCCCAAAGTTATTGGGAGTGAGAATGGGGATTTTGTTGGCCTGAGTGCTTTCATTGTTATCCGACATGATTAACAATGTGTGTGTTTTTAAAAATTAAAACTTTTTGTTGTTCTTAACAAATAGTAGATCTAGAACCAATAAGCTCTGATACCACTTGTCAGGATCGATTAACTATAGACAAGTTAATAAACACCTTAGATCTATTTGAATATAGAAGTTGCAGCGGATCAACACTATATCAATGTAATTAAGAACAATGAACTGTAAATAATATGCGAAAGTATTAAGAACACAGTTTCACAAAAAGCTTCAATGTATATTATCAAGTTAACAATACACACGTACGTTTACAATTCGTAAGGAACTATTTATAATAGTCCTTGAAGCTAAACTATTTACCCTAGTTATTCTAGGACTTGATTTACATCGAATAATAAAAATATACATTGATTTACATTCTATAATTATCTATACGAAGATCTCGGACTTGATATTCTTCAAAAACGCGTATCAGTAGTAAAACTCATCACCAGTAGTAAATGTGTAACATAAGTAGTAAGTCTGGTGATCAGTAGTAAGTCCAGAAACCAACGTCAGTAGTAACTACTAAGATCAGTAGTATCTTCAATTTTTGCATGATCAGTAGTAACTAAGTTATAGCATCATCAGTATCAACTTCTTCAGTAGTAACATATTCTGCCCCATCAGTACTAAGTATGATCAGTACTAACTGCAGCATCAGTATCAAGTTGATCTGTGTTTTGTTCTAACAGTTTGAGATAATATATATAGGCAAGGCTTTAATTTGCTGGATCCAAACATTAAAGATCGAAACCATTAATTTTTTCGTCTACAATGTTGCATCAAACTAATTAATCTTGAATCTTGATGGTAATAGTGATGTACCATAATTCTGTATGCGCCAATTAGAGTGTCGGTTTGTGAGCTTGAATGCATGCCAATGGTGATAAGGTTCATGCTTCGACACTTGTTTAATCAAAAGTCAACCAAGCTTCTAAAGGCATGTAACATGACAACAAACAATAAGTGATCATCTACACATCTCTTAAGAAAACGTGGTACGTGTAAATTTGATATTACAACTCAACTTAGTTTAACTTATGATGTTGCAACCAGGGGAGGTACCGAGCGTTAGACATGGTATAAATTTATCCACCATGATATTTTGTGATTAGTATAATTTTTTTATGAATTAGTTATATTTTTGCTCTTGACAACATAAATATATATATATATATATATATATATATATATATATATATATATATATATATATATATATATATATATATATATATATATATATATATATATAATATATGACATTAGTTAATGCAAGTTGCATCTTTATAACTTATTGATTAACACTGATATCTTCAAACATATAATTTATATTTTGAGTCCCTTCTATATGCATATTTCAACAAAAAAAATCATTTATTTGTCTTTTAGTTTTGTTTTCCTTTTTTTCTTATTTTTTATTTTCCCATGTATAAAATCTATCAATGATTTTTTCTACTCTATTTCCCAAATAGTTTTTCTTTTTCTTTTGACACATTTTCCTCTATTTTCCTCGGTGTAAAATATTATGCTCACAATTTACTTGATTACACATGTATTATAACTAATAACATGTTAGTTCACATAATATATGTATATGAACACTTTAAAGAAATGACTTGAGTTTTATAACAAAATTAAATACGCATATGGATTAAGAGTACAAATTTAATATACGAAATCCACCACTATGTAATTTTGTATTTAATTTTTCATATCGCAACATTTCAAATAATTATTCTCGAGATAACTAAAAACACGTTTTTAGATTTTTGATTGATTTTGTTTAAGACTAGAGTTTATTCAAACGAAAACTAATTTGATTTGATTTACAATTTAGCATTGTGAAAAAGAACTCACTTGAGGACCTTACTTATACCCTAAAATTTATCGACATTTGAAAAAATCATGATACCATTGTAATTACATGTATTTTATTATTTATTATATATATTAAAAATGTTAAATATCTTTTTAATTTGCCCATTTATATTTTCTCATTTCTCAGGAACGATACATTTAGTATAACACATAAAAATTAATAGTTCATAATTATTAAATTACATTAGTTAAAAAAGAATTGTTATTAAATATATGTTATATGTGATTTTAGGGCATATTGTAGAAAAACCATATATTATTATGTAACATATGCTATTAATTAAATTTATTGCACTTGTTATCGATTACATTTTTTTTTGAACGGCAAAAAAAAAAAAAAAAAAAAAAAAAAAAAAAAAAAAATTTGTTATCGATTACATTTGATATAACACTAGCGACGAGCTTATATAGCTCCTAATTAACAGTCCCTTTTTAGTATAAAAAACTCATTTAATTATCTGTTAGCATTTAATCTCACATGATAGGTGCTCCAAGTACACCTTTCATTTCCTAACAAATCAATTTGTAATTGTGCTTTGGGAAAGGAGCAGTGATATGTTAAGTAAGCATGAAAGTCATTCAAGTCATCAATGGTTAGTGAATGTTGGCTGAAATAAATTTAAAATCTTATTTGAGAAAAAAAATGTCAAATGGTAGGTGCCAAAATGGTAAAAGGGATTCAATGTGTTGGTTCCCCTAACCCAGACTTTGGATGACCAATATAGTTAGATTTTGTCAATCTTTTATATTATAGTGTAAATTACAAGGATAATCTATGAAGTTTATTTAAATATTATTTTGTGATCTTTTATTTTAAAAAAATAAACTGATAGTCGTTTAAAAAAAACATTTTACATATATAATATTTTAGCATACTGTTCATTAATATTTTCAACTAAAATGTTACACTTGCAGTTCTTTAAAATTACACTGGTGGTCCTTTTTATGTTAAAATATTTAACGGACTAAGACTAAAATATTGTAAATGCAAATAAATTCCAAAACAATGACTACCAATATAATTTTAAAGTAAATGATTATGCATAAAATTCGGAGTAAAATCAGAAACCACCTTTATAAGTTACTCATTTATCATATAGTGTTGAGTCGATATTATATTAATTATACAAGATCCTATACTTGAATCAGACTATTTCATTATGAAATTTAACATATGACACATGGCATAAATTAATAATTTCGAGATTCTCATACTCATAATTTCAAAATTTAACATTTTTTCCTTTTTTTCAAAAACAAAAAATAAAACTATTTGTATTTTATGTTAAGTATAGTTAAGTTTGTCTACTTGATAAGTTGATATAAAAAGAATTAAGAGGGTGTTTTCAAATGTTATTGGGCCACCTTTCAAAGACCCACTATTTATTCTTTTGTTTTATCAACTGATTCCAACATGACAATGAATCTATAAAAAAAATATATATAAATTACTTCATCTATTATATAAACATAATAACTAATTACTTTAATAAAAAAAGATTAAAAACTTTCATTATAATGAGCTTCCGGAGGTGGCCAAACTTTGCTCTTGATGTACACAATTCGATCAATCGGTGGTTATCTGGTAAATATTTACATAAAAAGGAATCAAACACATGACTTCTAATAAGCATTCCATAACTCTTACCACTAGAGATTATCAGATGTTTTAAACATAAAAGCTACTTACAAGCTAGCTATTTTATATTCCTGATTTTACTAAAAACTAGTGAACTATGTGTTTTAATCCATGCAATAAGACAATAAATAGAATCTTTCTCCATCTAAACTATTGTCACGTGAAAATAAAGAGTAATGACTGAATTATTGTAAGTTGTAACTGAGAGAGGTAATGCAATCGAAATCAAGCTAATTCATGATGATTTGTGAAGAAATGAAGATCAAAGTGTGTGTTTTAGTGTGTGTGAGAGTTGAGAGAGAATAGATGGAGGATGAAGCTTTCAGAATGTGTATTTCGGAATTAAAGGTCAAAACCTTATTACAAAATTGGTCATAACAGTAACATCATTGGGTATTAAAAAAGGAGCAAAGAGAAACTCAATAAATCGTATAGGTTTGATATTTCCGGTCAAGATTAATTGTCTTAATTAGTGCTCGGAGAATTTCTTAAGGATGAATCTGTAAATTTTGAATTTGCATCATTTAGATAAACGCCGATTTCTTAGATAATGCGTAACGAACGACTTTCTGCGACAACGACTGAAGGAGGTCGCCTGACGTGCGCAATGGCCGTTTGTACATGTAATAATAAAATCAATTTTATGGTTTGGTTGTTGGTAGGGATGGCAATGGATCGGATGTGGATCGGATGATGCCATATCCACATCCATATCCATTTAAATTTACCTCATCCATATCCATATCCATATCCATTTAAAATCATTTCATCCATCCATATCCATATCCATTGGATTAGAGCGGGTAAATGGACATCCGTTGGATTTCGGAAGAAAAAAAACTCCTAAAGAAAGTACGATAGTTTTATATATGATTTACGATTTTTATTGCATATTTACATAGTTTCTTCCAAAAGAAGAGTCAAACGGAAACATAACTATGATAATCACACAAAAATCTCAAAAGTAACGAGTCATGCTTGTGATTTATAATTACATGCTTGTGATTTATGGGTTGTTGCATTGAAAATCACACAAAAATCTCAAAAGTAACGAGTCATATAATGATCGTCGCCTTCATACTAAGAACAGAATAAGAAACGATAAAATGATTAGTTCCTAAGAAATTCAAGTATGGGAAATGATAATAAATAATTGCCTCATCAGTCAACCTACTATTGAAAACATATATTTATAGTTATATAAAATTATAATATATATTTAATTTCGGGTTAAGTGGATTCATCCATGGATTGAAAATCATCATCCATATCCGCTCCAATAAACATCCACATCCGCTCCACATCCGATATTCACCCATTTAACTTCATCCATATCCACTACGAGTGGAGCGGATCGGGTGGATGTTCATCGGATCGGATGTTAGTTGCCATCCCTAGTTGTTGGTTTGGTCACTGCTTGGTCGGGGTTTATCTTGTGTTTGGTCAGAAGTAGAAAAACTGATGTGGCGCTGAAGTGGCAGGAGTGACCAAACTTACGGGTAGTCTTATAAATTGTCTTGGATGATATCTTAGTGGCTAGGGACATGCTTAGTATGAAAGTCAGGGGTTAATTCACTATCCCAACTCTATCTCTATATATGAAGTGGTGGACCTAGAAAAAAAAATGATGGTCACACAATTTTTTCTGTATTTTGATGATAGTATATGCTTAAACTAGCATTTTTAAAAATATTTTAATAAAATAAATACTTTTTTTCCGGCAAAACAAGAGTAGAAGTTGCACATTTTTATTTTAGGGTATCCACCTAAACTACAAACATAAAATTATTTTTACGATTTAAGAGAAAGTAAAAGGGTTACACGAGTTTCCTTATACTATATGATAGATTGATAGGTGATAGGTCCGCCCTGTTTTTTTTTTTTACGGCAAGTTAGTAAGTTAATGGTTCGACATATGCAGTGACATCTAAGCGGGCAGCATTCCTTGAATATATCTCCTTTTTATGGGGAATAAACCCCACCACTTTTTTCTCTCCTAAATAATACCTCAACAAGTCTTGAACTCAAGACCTCTTAAAGGCAAACTCCCAAGACAACCCTTGATAACCAATTAATCTAGTCATTTAGACCAATTGGTTGGTCCACCCTGCTTATATGATATTATGTGATTTTCATATCGACCACAAAACCAGTATGTAATACCTTTATCTTCGATTTTTAATGTTGAAATTAGAATTGATAAAATGGATAAAAGAAATGAAAAAGTCGGGTAAATGGGCGGGTACGTATGATTAACCTAATTAATCACTTGTTGCCTTGTTGGTGCACTTTGCTGACTTGATCATGATGTCTTTTAAAAAGCTTGATTCTTTGTATTTTCATTTTATAATTTTACCTATAATCGACTTTTTCATAAGTGTGAACATTATGACTATTTATAATATGTTTTGTATTTATAAACGTAACCATCTTGTTTAATTATAATTGCCAACAACATGAATTTTTTTGTCTTTTTTTTTTTAAGTGCATGTGAAGAAAAAAATATTTGCAGGTGACATTTATTTTAATGAAATTTTGACGGAGTTTTCATTAGTTTGCTTATATATTTACTTATACAATATTGAACTAATAATAAACTACAAATCAAAGAAAAGATAAACAAAAGTGGGACCACCAAGTTGGCCATAATCCATATACCCAATCTAGAAACTAATTATCCTGTCGTAAGCATACATACATGAAGTAACTGTATGCATATATAAAGATATATCATATATCATATATATATAGAGAATTAGAGATGAAGGAGAAGAAAGTGAGCATGCAGGAATTCAATTAGGGGGTGTTTGGCTCAACGTAATCCTCCGTAATGTAATTGAAATCGGTGGTATTTGAATTCGGTTGTAATTGAATTGGGTTGTAATTGAATACGCTTACGCGTTTGGTTACCAAAATTTTGAGTTGTAATTCAAATCAATACTTATGACTTTTTTTTAAAACTTTTTTCAATATTTTATTATTTATTATTTTTTTTATTTTTTAAATTTTTTTATTATTTGTTTACATTTAAAAAAAATAAATAGTTTTTATTTTTTTAATTTTTTTCTAATTTTTTTAAAATTTTTAAAATTTTTTAATTTATTAAAAAAAATTTAAATTTTTTTAATTTTTTAAAAATTTAAAATTTTTTTAAAATTCTTTAAAATTTTTAAATTTTTTTATAATTTTTAAAATTTTTTAAATTTTTTTAGAATTTTATAAAATTTTAAATTTTTTTTAATTTTTTTAATTTTTTCAATTTTTTTAATTTTTTTTAATATTTTTAAATGATTTTAAAATCTGAAAGCATATAAGATATTCAAATTTGTTAGTTTACTAAAGGATCGTAATTGAATTCGTAGGGTGTTGGGATGGATTTCAATTACAACGAATATCGTAATTCGAAATTACGTCGTAATTGAATTACGAAAAAAATGGGCCATCCAAACGTCCTCCGTAATGTAATTGAATTACAATTACGGAAGATTACGGAGGATTACGTCAAAACAAACGGGGCCTTAGTGTTTTTAATCATATATATAATCAAGTAATCAATCAGTTGATTAATTAAGATGGGAGGAGGACGTTCCCCATGCTGTGACAAGAGCAAGGTGAAGAGAGGGCCATGGAGTCCCGCAGAAGACGTGAGACTCGTCTCCTTCATTCAGAAAAACGGTCATCCCAACTGGCGATCGCTCCCCAAACAAGCCGGTATATATATATATCCTTAATTAATTTCCTCTAAATCCTTAATTGATCACTAAATTATGTTATGTTAACTTAATTAGTTAATATTGTTTAAAGGTTTGCTAAGATGTGGAAAAAGTTGCCGATTAAGATGGATTAATTACCTGAGACCGGATGTGAAGAGAGGAAATTTTACACCTCAAGAAGAACATTCTATTATTCGTCTTCACGCCACATTTGGGAACAAGTAATTAACCATGCATCTATGTTCTACCACCCTTGTTTTCTATATTCTCGTAGAAATGTTATATAATTATGTAATGTATCTATTTAGTGAATAATTAAGTTGATAACGTGTAGGTGGTCAAAAATTGCATCTCATTTGCCTGGAAGAACAGATAACGAGATCAAGAATGTATGGAATACACATTTGAAGAAACGATCATTAGTTGTGAATAATAATAATAATAATAATAATGATGCTGCTAATAACAAAAACGAGACTGTTGAAGATGTAACTGATCGACCATCAACTCCATCTTCAACTAAATCTGGCAATTCTGGTAATCAAGATCATAACGTTAGTTGTAGTTTGGATGCTCTTTCATATAATGATGAAACAATACAAAATAATCTCGAGATTCCTTTGGAATCTGAGGTTGAGTTTTGGAACACGCTTGTTGACCCACAAACGGTCATTGATATCGATAAACATGATGGAGCGTGTTTCCCATATGGATCATGCAAAGATCAAGATATGGAAGTTGAGTATTGGGTGAGATTGTTAGAGAAAGAACTTGGATTAGTGAGTGCAAGTGATGATAGTCAACAAGTTGACCAAGATGGTCAAACTAAGAACAAGGATGTTAATGAAATTTGGTGCAAAATAAGTGATCAAATATCTCCATTATGGCCTACTTCCCCTCAAAACTTTGGGTCTTATTAGTCAGCCAGGTTGGAAGTTAATTAAATGTTCATGTTAGACTTGGCAACCTTGTAAGCCAATCATAGCTAGGTGCTTCATTGCTGTACTATTTAAGGTAGCTAGCTACATGCTAGCATGACTTGATCAATTTAAAGTGGGTATATGTTCTTAGATAATTATGATTGGAATTAATATTAAGTTTAATCAATTGTATTTTTTTTATTTTTAAATATTATTTCTTACTAAATCTTTCTACTTCATTTTATTTTATTCATAAATGATTGACGTGTAAAATCCATTAATTATCTTTTATAATCTTATAATTTTAGCATTTAATTTAGACAGATGTATTAATTAAATGAATAGAAAAATAAAAATTAATAATAAACAATATTATCTCTCGTATTTTTATTATGTGAATACTTGTGAACTAATTCTACATCACCTTTCACAGCATCCGCATGTATATTATATAATAATAATTAATTATTAATATATATATATATATGTTTGGAAAAATTTACCATCATATCAATTAAATGCTAAAAAAGATTAAAAATAATGTAGGGTTAAAAGTGGTTATATATTTACATAATACTCCCTCTGTCCCACAAAAAACTTCATATTTCACTCTAAATTTTTGTCCCACAAAAAATTTCTTATTTCCCATATTTGATGGGCTCCACACAATAAAAAACTATTATTACTAAAAACTCCACCACTAATATCCACTAACTATCTTTCTCTCTCCAATCAATCTTATATTTTAATCAAAAATATTATCAATGACCTCACCACTAACTATCACCTAAAAACTTGTGTAAAAGACAAATTGGAAGTTTTTTGTGGGACAGAGGGAGTAGTAAATTACACGGAAGGTTTCAAGGTCCTGTGGAATATCACTTATTACAACCTCAGTCCTTAAATTTTGTTTTGTTTATTAAACTAGACGTCTCTGATGTATTCCCTTTGTTACACTGAAGGTCCCTCAGTCTAATGACCGTTAATTTTAAACGTTAAATGGGTCATGTGCAAGCACATGATAGGCATACTTGTCATTTACCCCCTTCTCCCCTTTTCTCTGATCTTCTTCCCCAACTTCCTAACCCTTTCTTCCTCACCCTACATTAAATCTGCTTGAGCTGATTATTATTTTGATAAAGTGTAAAGATGAATTACGATGTGACAATTGACAGATTATCACGATTGATAGACAAATAGCATTCAACATCATTGTTATTTGGGTGGTGAATTTGAGTATATGAGAGCAGGGGATGTGCGGTAGAGATTTTGGTGGGTTTTTGTTTTCCATTTTGGCGGTGGTGCTAAAGTTGAAAGCCATGAATCGTTGGCATTTAAATTCATCTACAGTTATTTAAATTCAGTTGCAAGTTATTGACTTTTTAAATCATAAATTCTAAACCATAAATTTATAGAATTTGCAAGTTATTGAAAACTAATATAACTATAAATTTTAAGTTCAAACTCCAATCTAGCATAGTTAAACCATCTAAACTTAAAAATCCAAAAAACCCATAAAAGTTATTATACAATAAGGATTAACTAATTATCAACAAAAATTTCAGATAATCAATGAGAAAGTAAAGAACTTACGAGCTAATAATACAAAGAGCCCACCAAACATTACGAAGTTTTGCTTATACGATAAGATCATGTACAGTTTCCATGGTCTTCATTACTCTAAACCCTATTTCTTAACTGCCAAAATTAAGCATTAAAAGAAAAGAAATTAGATGAAGTAAGAAACTTTGTTGAGCTGAAGCCTGAAACAAAGGTAGATTCAATTGAGGGTAAATGAACTCCTTGAAATAAAAATTAAATCTTTTAGGATCAAGACACAAGGAATGTAAGGTCTGAGGAAGAAAGGGTTGGGAAGTTGGGGAAGAAGATCAAAGAGAAATGGGGAAATGCCAAGTATGCCCATCATGTGCCTTGCACATGACATGACTGATTTAACGTATAAAATTAACGGTCGTTAGGCTGAGGGACCTTAAGTGTAATATAGTGAATACACCAGGGACGTCCAGTGTAATAAACGAAGTTCAAAGACTGAGGTTGTAATAAGTGATAATACAGGAACCTTCCGTGTAATTTACTCTTTACATAACTTGTTTACTTATTTAGTGTGAACTAAAAAAAGTTGTTAATAAATCAACTCTTTTAATTCGTTTCAAAGATCAATTTTCAAAAGAGAAACCATAATCTGTTTGGATCGATGAGTTTCACCCATTGACTTACAACAGGTATATCCTTGACTTATCAAAGAAACACATATAAAATATGTTAAATAGTTAATTATTATAAAGTACAATTTATCTTTGATGTTCACAATGTATAGTGTAAGATATTATGTGTAAATATTGTGTATTCGTAACTCTATATAATTAGTATCAATACGAAATAGAACCTTAAGAAGTATTTTCACAATCTCCAAGATGATATCGAGTCTATTTTTCTTGAAAACCTAATTCCGGTTGAAACTCTAATTATGCCGTCTCTGCCGTGGAATGCTTATTACTATTATGAAGATGCTATTTTGACATTTCTAAGTGAAATCAAATTTCAAGAAAATTGACTGCAACTGTACTTCATTTATTTCGAAAGTTGAATAATTTATATTCATTGAATCTAATTCATTTCAAAAGTTGTTTAACTTATATTCAATACACTTCAAGATGAGGAGATGCATTTTTCCTTGTATGGGTTTTATGTTAATAGTCTAAACAAGGTGAGAATGATTCAGTAAAAAGTAAATATAATCTCAGATATAGGATCGGGCATATATGGGTTAGGCAACTCTAGGCTCGGTGGGTAAAGTACATATGTGTTACGTTTAATGTTTGAAGATTAAAGAATCAGGATGAATATGTAACTTTTAGAAAGGCTTAAGATTTGTTTTATGAAATTAAAAGTTTATATATTTTATATCAAGAAATCATAAAAACATCAAAAAAATCACTTCAAAACCCACAATCTACATCTTTTATAGCAAATTAAACAATATATTAAAACAATAATTACGATGGTTAAAGTAAATTTTTTTTTAACAGCAAAAAGGGGAACATGAACGAGCTTCGGCAATGTCATCACTCGCATTGAAACCCCCGAGAAGATATATTAAATATAAAAACTAAGATAAAAGCAGTTAAGAATACGTTGAAGATTTTTTGCATTTCCTTCGGACCAGTCACCAACAAAGACGGTATCGTCTGCATATTGGAGATGAGACAAAAGTGGACCTCCATTTGGAAGTTGAATTCCATGAAAAATTCCTTTTTGCGTTGCTTCAAGCATAGCAACGTAGATACTTTCTACCGCCATAATAAACAAAAAAGGAGCCATTGGGTCACCTTGTCTAAGTCCTTTCATAATTTTGAACTCCACCGTAGGAGACCCGTTAAGAATGACGAACGCCCTAGCGGAAGAGAGACACATAAAAATCCACCTCCTCAATTTATCCCCGAAGCCCATTTGACTCATAATCGAGTCTAAGAAATTCCAATTTAAAGTATCATACGCCTTTTCGAAATCCACTTTAAACACTAAAAGTTGTTTCTTTATCTTTTCACACCATGAAATTACTTCACTTAAAATTAATGGCCCATCTAAGATATTCCGGCCTTCAATAAAAGCCGATTGTTCAACACTAATAATATCTCCGATTATCAATTTCATTCGATTCGCCAGCAGTTTAGCGATAATCTTGTAAAAACTCCCGATAAGACTAATCGGGCGATAATCGGACAATGCGAGTGGAATTTCACATTTTAGGATAAGAGTAAAAAAGGACGAGTTACATCCGCAATTCATATCACCACCATTCTCAAACACCACTAGAAAAAGGCCCCTGTTCCTAGGAGGTAATCCCTCGGAAATCCCTCGGAAACGGGTGTTTCCGAGGGATTTCCGAGGGAATCACTTTCCTCGGAAAAGTGTTTGTCGGAAAAAACTTCCGAGGGAATTCTGAGAAAACTTCCGAGGGAATTCCGAGGAAAGAACCGTTGTAGGAAATACCGAGAAATTTGCTAGAGAGTCACCCCGCGTAACGTTTCCGAGAAACTTCCGAGGGGTTTTTTTCCTAGGGATTTCTGAGGGAAAATGTTTCCGAGGAATTTCCGAGGGAATCAGTTTCCGAGGGATTTCCGAGGGGTATATTTTCCTAGGGATTTCCGAGGAGAATTTTTTCCTAGGGATTTCCGAGGGAAACTGTTTCCGAGGAATTTCCGAGGGAATAGTTTCCTAGAGATTTCCTAGGTAAACTATTTCCGAGGAATTTCCTAGGAAAATTATGATACACCATTTCCTAGGAAAATGAAGCTGTAAATAAAAAAAAATGAAAATATTCAAAAACAATTACGCTCAAAATGCATAAAAAATAACATACAAACACCAAATTTAATCCAGAATAAATGTTTTATAAATTTAATACATAATAAATTTAATCCACAATAAAATTAACTAGCTAATAACATAAGTCTAAACAACATATATAATGTTTTAAAACCGTATAAACAAACTTAAGATGTGGAGGGTAGAATTGTTTCTTAACTCCTGCCAATTATGCTTGTTTTTCCATCATTTGAGTTTTCAGAAGTGCTTGATGTTCTATCTGCACTTCCATTTGATAAAATAAGTGAGACTCATCCTCCACCAACTATTCACTTTATTATCCATAGCTAAGTCCAAATTGAAGTCCTACAAGTCGAAATGTTGCAAGTAAAAAAACACAATTACTATTAAACAAATATGTTCTATATAACTATATAAGTAACCCCTGATTTAAATAACAAGAATAGAATAAGTCCACATAGATTTATTTATTTTCCCTTAAAAGCCACACTAAAATAAGAGAACACTGACCAAGTTCAAGTTCAGTAGCTGAAGTTATTCCACCATAAGCCCTCACATGAATATGTTTAGTCATTTCAGCAGCCTCATCAATACCTCCCATTTGAATTAAATAAAAAAAAAATATCAAACAATAGATATAAAAATAGCAATTGCCAGAAAGAATTGATACTTAATAATCTATATCTTATATATTTGTATAAAAAACTTGGAAAGTTTTATACATTTAAAGTAGACTTTAGACTTTAAATCTGGTTGACCCTTTTGATACAAAACACAACCTAAATCAACCGATTATCTCTACTCTACTATATCTAAACCCACCATATTTTTCTGGAATAGTAATTATGTCCATAATCGGCTTGTATATATCACCATTATGTCCATAATCGGCTTGTATATATCACCATATTATATTCTGCTTCTTTCAAGAGACATGTGCATATGATGTCGTAGTTCTATAAGCTTCATGTTGTAGGTTGGAGCATCTACATTATGTTCCTCTACACATGTTCTATCTAATTGTCCTCTAAATTTGGTTGTAATGTGTATCGGTAGACAACCAATTGGAGGACGCCCGAATATTATCATTGTCCGACAACCAAGATTATACAGCTCCTGCAATTTATTCATTCAACTTATAATTGCTTAGATACTTATATATACAATGAATCCCTTCGAGAAAAAATAATGCATCACTTTAAATCAAAATTAATACATCACTTTGAATTCTTCGTACATATACATTCAATAACATAGATATTGTAAATAAAGGTGTTACAACCTGCATTAACAATAACCAAAGCACCGTTTATTACTCAATGCTGGTTGTATATGAAGATGCTTGATAAATGGATAGCTAGATTGAATAAGTTCCACTGAAAAAGGTTATTCAAACCCTTAAAGGTTAATTCTAGCTTAACCAAATGAAGAATCAAAAGATGAGCTTTGGAGTTCTATTTCATTCAATCACAAAATGATTACACAGAGTCTTGATACAACTTCCTATCACAATAAAATAATAAGGAAGCTTTAATATGATTATACTGACATCAAAGTCCCTAAACTGAAATTACCTTCGAAGTAGTGACGGAGATGGTCGCCGGACGCCGATGTCCGCCGGTTGTCGCCGACGGTTGCAAGTGAAAGAGAGAATCAGACGGTGCGATTTAAGCGATAGAGAGGGGATTTTAATTTAGCGGATAGGACAGATAAGATAAGCGTCGAAGGGGAATAGGTTGCGTAAAGTATCAGGGAGATGGCAGGAAAGGAAAGTGAAGCTATATATTTGGGGCAAAATGAAAAAACCCTAATTTCCTCAAAATTTCCTAGCAAACTTCTTTCAACATTTTCTCGCAAGTCCCTAGTAAAATTATTAGCTTTCCTAATAAATCATAGATAATCAGAAAAATTAACCTTTTAATAAATCATAAGAAATTCCTAACAAATCATATATAATCAGAAAAATTAACCTTTTAATAATTACAATACTATTTTTTTAAGATAATAATAATAATAAACAATAAAATTAACTTTTTATTACAATACATCATTTTTTTTATTTCACACTCTTTCAAAACATTATTATATATGAAGGACATTAATTATATCATCTTACAAATTATATATACCTACGTCTATACGTATCCATTGTCGAATCTACACTTAAACATGTTTATCTCATTAATATAACTTGATGTATATGTGTGTAGATGTGTATGTACATATATGTACACATGTATAAGTTGGTGGTATAAAATAATATAGTATGTCACCAAATTTTATAAAATATAGAATGAAAAAAATGACATTTGAACCTTAAAAAATGAAAAAAAATATTTTTCCCTAGGAAATTCCTACGCATTCCCTAGGGATTTAGAAATTCCCTAGGAAATCCCTCGGAAATTCTTACACATTTCCTACGCATTTGCAACAAATGTAAATAGATTTTCGTTTTTAAGTGTCTATACATCGTTTTTTTATTTCACACTTTTTCAAAACATCATTATACATGAAGGACACTTGTTTTATACAAACTATAGAACGAAGTACGTAAAGTGAAAAAAAGTATTCTTGAACATTTCCGAGGGATTTCCTAGGGAAGTAATGTTTTTAAACTTTGCTAGGAATTCCCTCGGAACTTCCGAGGGCTTTCCGATGAATCTTTTTTCAAATGTAATGATTTGAGTTCCCTAGAAAATTTACGAGGGATTTCCGAGGAACTTTTTTTCAAACACCATTTTTTGAATTCCCTCGGAAATCCCTCGGAAATTCCGAGGGATTTTCGAGGAATATTTTTTCAAACCCCATTTTTTGAGTTCCCTAGGAATTCCTTCGGAATTTCCGAGGGGTTTCCGAGGAACTTTATTTATTCGAATTGCCTAGGAAATCCCTCGGAAATGTGTAGGAATTTCCGAGGGAAATTTCCCCTAGGAAAAAATCTGTAGGAACAGGGGCCTTTTTCTAGTAGTGAAATGCAACCACTGCCTTCCATTGATCATCCTCAATAATGTTCCAATATTTTTTATAAAACGCAAACGTAAAACCATCCGAACCCGGCGCCTTCTCAACCCCACAATCCCATACCGCCCTTTTCACTTCGGCTTTAGAAAAACTTTCTTCAATTTGTGTTTTTGGGTTGAATTAAGAGTTTTAAACTTATTGCTGATAAACGTCGGCCTACTCCGGTTGGATTCAGAAAATAATTATTTTAAAAAATTTTGTGATACCTGTTTTCATGTTGTTTGGATCCTCCGTCCACACCCCGTTAATGGATAAACCATGTATGAAATTTTTACGGTTATTATGATTAAGCGATCCATGAAAAAAGCTTGAGTTTTCATCACCTTCAACATTCCATTTTATTCTGGCTTTTTGTTTAATATCCCGGGTTTTTAGATCGTCATGTTCCCTAATCTGCAAATTAATATTGACCCTGTTTGATTTCTCTGTCGTAGACAGCCCGAATTGTTCTGCTTTGAGATCAAGTTCCGCTGCCGAATTGTGAAGTTTAACTATATTAGCATCGGCAGTGGCCAATCTCCACTTTTTTATTTCATTTTTCGCCATTTTTAATTTTTTACAAAATAGTTGGATCGGATGCAAATTGCCAGACACCGACTACCCCCAAGTCGACACAATGACAGGTTCAAGTGAATTATTTGAGGCCCACGAGTTGAAAAACTTAAAGTATGTGGGCCCAAAATCTGCAATTTGTGATTTCAGTAACAACTGGCAGTGGTCGCTAAAGCCTTTAGGGAGAATGTTCACATTTGGGTTTTGCCACACTTGAAAAAACAGGTCGTTTACTAAAATTCGATCAATAAGACTTAGAGTTCCGCTATCCGTAGTGCTCCTGGTATACCTCCTCCCTCCCATTTTTAATTCATTCAAACCTGCCTCTGCAATAATATTATTAAAAAACCTGGCACCGGAGGCAGAGAAGGATGAACCAGTTCTTTCTGATCTCTTTCGAACTTCGTTAAAATCCCCAAACACAATCCAAATCCTGTTTGAATCATCCGCGATAAGGTCCGAAACTGAATTCCAGAGGATCTTCTTTTTCTTCAAATCCTGAGGAGCATATAAGTTTATTACACCAATATTTATATTAGAGCCGGTGATCGTACCTTTAATCACAATGTAATTTTCTTCTTTTATCGATTCTGATTTTGACATCCAGGACGGATCCCAAATTGAAACAATCCCACCAGATTTACCGTTTGACACCGTAAACTCAAACTCCATACTAGATTTTCCCCAATACGATCTAGCAACACCGGGATCAATTTTTTTTTTACCATGGTCTCCTGCATAACTAAAAACTGAACTTTGTTAGAATTTCTTATACCATGAATCCACTTTTTTTTCGGGTGCAATTTACACCCCTAATGTTGATAGATAGTAGTTTCATTTGGCACCATCTTTCAAGCCTGCACCGGTCATAACACTTCTTAATTCAGTCCCAAAATTATCTATCTGAAAACCCACAAGATTGCCGACATCAATAGTGTTCTGGATTTCATCCGATACTGACATCGAGCAATTTGAATTTCTAACCGCAAAAGAAGAGGGGATTTTAGCATACTTCTTTTTTGTTTTCTTTTTTCCCACCATTTTATTCCTCGAAATCTTACCGAACATAATAGGTATCGACGAAGGTCTGCTTGAGTTAGTAGACGATGAACAGGGGACGTTCAAGTCAATACCAGATGTTTTATCTTTCCCAAATTTTTCGTTTTCTATCTCGAGTGATTCACTAATTGTATCGCTTTCCACCTGAATCGTATTATCTTGGATCGAGTTATTTTGAATCACATTATCTTGAAGCGTATTACCTTGATTCGTGTTATCTTGGGTCGGATAGACACCAGAGTTACTTTTGGGCTTGTCACCAAGTGGGTTTTCTACTTGGGCCAAGTGAACTTGATTAAAAATGGTTTTCTCCAGAAAGTCTGCATCGGGCCCAGTGTGGTCATCAAAATAATTATCCGATGGCCCAAATTCTCCATTACCCAGATTTTCATTTAGTGGGTCGATGGGCCCTACCGAAAAGGTATTACTTTCTTTTTCATTAAACTCTTCCTCGGGAGTTATAACCTTGGAACCTCAACCGTCTAGAGACCCACGTTGAGTCTCTCCCACTTTCTCATCGTGAATTGACTGCGTCTTCTCGACTCCCGCATTTGAATTCCCATCATCGGTGAGTTCCTTTTCCGGCGGAAAGGGGTCCCGGAATTCACCGTCTTCTAGCTCATCATCATCTCCATCATTACTATCGTCATCTTCGTCGTCTGAAGAATCCTAGTGTGAAACACATGCCTCTCCCGGAGTAAGTCGAATTGATTCTAGTTGATCTTCTGTGATACGAATTGGAAAATCTTTCTCATCTATTGAGACTTTTATTATTCTGTTGATCCATTCAAGCTCCGTGGTTTGGACTGCAATTCTACCGACCCCCATATTTGCATTATCGCTTTCACATTGTTCCTCAATAATCACTTCACCCACCGTTTTACCAATTGCGTTGAAAGCCACCGTGGTCCAGGCGTGAGGAGGCAGTCCATATATCAGAAGTGACACAAACCTCTCCGAACTTGTTACGTCCGGGGACCATGGGGATAGGCTAGTGAACCAATTTTCCCATACTTCCTTTGCTTTCTCAAGAAACATCGCAGCTTCTTCATCTTTTTCAAATTCCAGTATTACAGACAGACCACCAATATATAGAATGTTTATATCATTACATCCATCGGCATCTTTAATAGCACTTAGATTCCAAAGTGCCTTGAAATTGGGAACCCTACCAATTAAGGTAGAAGACAACCACCTCTTGTTACCATGCGCCGACACAAGTTGTGTAACGACCATAATTTTTATATTCGTGTTTGTATTATTTAATCGGGATTTTTACGAATTAAGTTATTTATATTAGAATACGTTTACCGTTATGTTATGTTGAGTGTTTGAATGTTTAAAACCTGTGTTAATGGAAAATGGGTCAAGAGTTGGGGTTATATCAAGTTGGAAAAACAATGTATAGCTGGAGCAGGGAGATCGCGACGCGATCTCCGAATTCGCGACGCGAATTGTGTAGTGGTCTAACAGCGACCCGAAATAGCGAACCGGCCTCGCGATTTCACGCGGGACCAAGATCACGACGCGATCTTGGATCGCGACACGAACTTCTGTTGGGTCTGTTTAAAAGTCGGGTTTAGCCTAGGGTTTTAGGCACCAACAACCCTACTCACCTACCAGTCGTTTTTAGAGAGAGAGAGAGCTCGTTTTTGGTGATCTTTGGCTCAAATCTTCATCAATCTTGGAGATTTTAACATCAAAGGTAAGGATTCTTGATCCTTCATGCTTGGTAGTTAGTTTTTCAAGCTTTTCTTGGGCATCAATGGTGGTTTGGGGAACCAACCATGTCATCTTTGGGGAAGATGACCAAATATGAGTGTAAACCATTCCTTGTAAGCTTGTAACCAATGTGTACAAGTTGGATTTGGGTTTTATGAGTAGAAATCTTGAACTAGGGTTTGAGATTCCACCAAGTTGGATGAACTTGGTGGTTGGGGATGTAGTTATGGATTGTTTATGGCTAGCTTTGGTTAATAACTAGATTAATTGTGTAAATGATGATTAGGTCTTAAAGACTTAAGGATTTGGCGATACTCCTTCATCCAAGGAGTAAGGATTTGTGTTTGCTAACACAATTTTGGATAGCATTGCTAAGGTGAGTACATGTGATCTTTTCTGAGTACATAGCAAGGTTAAACTTTATGATATGAAATGTTAAAAGTCTTTATTAGATAATTGATTTGATAAAGAAATGATTGAACTGTTATACACATGAATTGAACTGTTATTGAATTGATTTGACTACCACTAGTATGATGTGATTTATATCATGGAGCATTGGCTCAAGATTGTGAATTGTATGTGGTAGCTATGTAATCGGATCCTAGTTAACCCACACAAGTTGGGGGAGTTAGTGACTACTACTTGGGGCGGTACCACCCTGCGCAAGAGTAGTATGTCGAGAAATAGATAACCCGGAAAGCGGGGGAGTTGAGATAACCCGGAAATCGGGGGAGCAAATAGATAACCCAGAAACAGGGGAGTTTACCTAGTTAAACCATATCGGGGGAGTTTGTTTCGGGGAGGCCCGTTACGTATGTGTTGGGCTTATGGCAAGCCTTAGAGTATGATTGACTATGTGCAATGTGATAATTATTTAATTATTATTTTATTGCAATTATTTTCTAATCGGGTCTAAAACACATGTTTCTCACGAGATAATTTTGACTCACGTACTACATTTCTTTTGACTATTTACTCAGGTTCAGGAGCTAAGGATTAGGCGGCCCGTAGTTAGCATTGGAAGTGATTAGCTCGGTGTACTTATTTAATTCCTTAGACTTTAGTTTTGATATTATTGTAACACCGTTTTTTGATACTTGTAATCCTTCCAAATGTTTTGTTTAAATTACTTTTGGATATTGTGGATATCTATTTACCAAACTTGTTTATTTAGAAAATTTAAATTGGTTTGAAAAATTGAGGTGTTACAAGTTGAACCACAGGGTCGGGTACCCCGGGTGTTGCTAACCACCTCGGCGAACGATCTACCCATGGTCTTAGCAAATCGATCAAGCGGGTTGTGTGTTTTTTGCGGTGGTGGTTGCTGGTAGTGATGATGGGGGATGAAATTTACCGGTTTGTGAACTCGATCGTGTCTGGCGATGTTTACCGTAATCACGTTGTAACCAATCCGGATATTTTGGATCTTCTTCTCGAAAGATATTGGGTCTGAGACCCCTGCGTAACGTAAGAATCCAAATTTGTTGCCGGCTTTATTCCTCTTTTTAGCGATATAAACGTCCACCAAATTCCCGTATTTCGGCGATGAAAAAAGAGATCGACTTCTTGAGCTCCGACCTTTGAGATTCGAATATGTTGTTGTCTCAGTAGTCTTTCCCTCTTCTTCTTTGCACCGTCTGCCAGATCCCTTCGCCGGCCAGTCTGTCGGCGTGAATTTCTCTCTCTCTCTCACCTCTCATATTTTAACGGGGTTAAAGTAATTTATATGATGTTAAAATCACATCTCAATTAATAAAAGGTCAAATTAATCCTTTGAACATGATTTCTTGAGCGTTTTATCAAGAATTATTTCTTACTAGGAAAATTCAACAATCACACCACCTCTTATTCACCACTTATAAAAAAAAGAGGTGTTTTTTACACCACAACCTTTAATGTATCTACCATAACTCATGTTTGATATACTTGTATAATTACCAGTAAAACTTATACTGTGTGGTATAAGAAGTAAAGTTGTGGTGTACAAATAAATTCCCTATAAAAAAAAATATCTCAACAGAATCTGTCTGAAAGCAAATGGGCTTCAGAATTACAATTGAACTAGCTTATTGGGTTTAATTTAACGATATAGCCCACTTCAATTAGAGTTTTGAGCGTTCTTGTATAACAAGAGACATTTTTATTGGGCTTTTCTTTATGATACGGTTTTATACCTCTTAAAAATCTATAAACTAATGAAGTATATTATTACGAGTTCAGATTGTGATGGGAAGAAGGTACCAACTAATGGCAAAATCTATTGTTGTGGATAGCTTAAAAGCGATAAATAGAGTTACTTAACTTTGATTGGTCTATGACTATACGGTTAAATTATTAGCTTATGTTTTATTACTGATACAGACATAGCACATAAGCCTCAAAAGCCTAACAAGCTGTCTAGCCAAAAGACAACACAAAATTTAGCATATATTTTATAGTTCGACTCATGATCAGAGTATATATGGACACAAATTTTAATGAGATCGAGCAAAGAAATGCAAGAGATATCTGATATTGTACTTGCAAATGCCCCAATTCGATATGAAAAACGCTATACGTGTTCAGTGTATTTTTTATACAAAAGAGGCCAGTGCAGTACACGGGCGCTGATGACAATTCGAGGATTTCAATTTTTTGACTAAACTTGTTCAACTGCGAGAAACCCATTGTTTTTCATTTTATAGGCTACAATGGTTTTTATCAAGATCTTAATTATCCTTGATATCTTTGTCTGCTTATAAAAGATGATGTATTACTATTAACACCAACATTATGATACAAAAAATGGTAATAGACTTGCAACAGTGTACACATGTTACAATCTCTATGCAAGCGAAAATTTAGGTAAAAGCATCATGCCAAAACAAAGCACATGGCCCAACCATATCATTCCATGAATAAAACAAAAGAAAGTAAAATTTTAATCTTCATTTCAATATCATTTAGAATTTTCCTTAATTCACGGATAATATCGCTAAAACAATACAAAAAATCATCTATCTGCTGCCATCAGCTAGTTTTCTTTTTTTTGGCTGTTTTTAACCTCTCAAAAAGCGATTGCACACCAAGTTCTCACTCTCACGTCCACAATCATAATAATAAGAGAAATATATTGTTTTATACGGAGTACTAAATTTTTCTTAATTATCTTTTTATTTATTTAATCGATAAAAGTATCTAAATCAAAAAATAGATTATGAAATAGAATTATTAGTAAATTTTACATGTAAATTATTTTATGAACACAAAATATAAATATTTAGTAAGAAGTAATATAATTTTTCTAATAATAATTACGAAACGCAAATAATTGTAAATACTTATAAAAGATAATGAGTAAGTAAATTTGGTAAACAACCATCTCCATTAACTTAATTTATGTACTTCGTACTAATTAAATCAAGCAAGAGCTATGCACAGACCACAATAATAAAACCGATCTGTTATCGTATATGTAAATATCAAGAGATTAATTAAGAAGTTACTAATCCTGATAAAAAAAATTAAGCTAACAGAAGAACTCATCGGCTAGTAGAATCTGGAGGTGATCGAAAGAAGCTTCTTCACCAAGCCTCAAAGCTTCAAGTACTCGTTCAAACAGGATGACGTGGCAGGGAATTCGAAGAACACCTTGCTGCTCGTAGCCGTACTCTTGAGCCGATTTATTGAGAAGATTGATGAAAATTGGGTGGTTTAGTAGTTCAGCGCTAACGATAAATCTCTCCATCTCGTCACCGACGTACACCGGTAAGTGTCCCTCGGGTACTCCGCCGCACCGGCGAGTCTTGCTGCCGGTGGTCCGGGGACGGCGGGAGATACGTGAGTCAGATCTTAAGAGAGAGTAGTGAGATGAGTCGGCAACACGGGAAAGACGGCGGATGAGTTTCTTCATCGTTAAGTTTAAGGATTGAATTTTGAAGGTTTAAGGCTGTCAGTTGTTTGGGTGAGATGAATGGTTGTTTAGAGTGTGGTTTTTGCGACTATAAAAAGGGGATAGGGGAGGAAGGAGGGTACAGGTAGGCGTACTTGGAAGGTACAATTACTAACCTTTTATTTTTTTATTTTATTTTTAAAATTAAAAATTCTGTACGAGTGAAACAATATGGGTCTTGTGACTCATTACCTACTACACTTTTTCAATTATTTTTGTTTTTCTTATTTATAATTAAGTTTGTTTCTGAAGTGCTAGAATTCAATATTACCCACCGTTACCACTTATACTACTTCACGTTGTTTCAACTTATATTCCATTTTATTTGTCTCGATTCATGTTTGATTCCACCGTATTACGATACGCACATGAACATACATTATATCACATAACTTTATTATTGTTATTGTTATTATCATTATTGTTATTATAAAACATGTCATGTGAGTTTTGGGTTTGTTATATATTGTTGATGATTTGTATCACTAATATTAGTTAAGTGTGATGTGATAAATTTATTAACCAAATGTAATCTTGATAAATATTGAACAGGTAAAGATGGTGCGGAGTGCACGCTTGTTTGAATTTATTCTGATTAAAGTACACTGACTTAACGAGGGTTCGGGGGCAGCGCCCCGGATAACGGGGTTCCAAGGGGCAGCGCCCCTGGCGGGGTCTGGGGCAGCGCCCTGGTCGGGGTCCAAGGGGCAGAGCCCCTGGCTGGGGTCGACCCGGTTTTGGGCCTTAGGAATTCGGGGGTGATTGTATCAATAGAAATTGAATAGAAAATCCGAATTCATGATTTGAACCCGGTTTTTTTACCCGTAATATTCGACCCAGATCCGACCCGGTTTTGGGCAGTTTTGGAGCAGTTTAAACTAGGGGTGTTCAAAAATAACCGAAAAAACGGGTACCCGAAAAAATATCCGATATCCGAAATCCGTGTACCCGAAAATCCGGATACCCGGATTTCGGGTAACCGGTTTCCGAGTATCAAATACGGGTAGTGTTTTTCTAAAAAACCGGGTAATTGGGTACCCGGTACCCGAATTTTATTTTTCCAACTTATTTTTATATATTTTTTTATATTATTATTAGACATTAATTATCATTAGATATGGACATACGCTTGGCTCATTTTGACAAATGTCTAAAATTTAAAACTCTGTCTCAATTCTCACGTACAAACCATCAAATTCTTACCTCTGTCGTTGAATCATGGTTTTGAATCATTGGATGTCTTTAAAGTTTTGGTCAGATTCATTACTAGTAACGATTTTTCTTTAAAGAAAATAATAACGAAAATTTTTAATAACAAATTTATTAATAAGATTTAAAGAAATTAAATATATAAACAATGGCGACTTCCGTTTATGTAATTTTGTGACAAAGAAATTATATTTCCGGGTACCGGATACCCGAAAATCGGGTATCCGAAAATCCGGATACCCGAAAACCGGGTACCCTAAAATTAGGGTACTGATACGGGTACCTAAATCTACTACCCGAATTTTCGGGTACCCGGTTTTATGGTACCCGGATTTCCGAGTACCCGGCTTTGAATACCCCTAGTTTAAACTGCAATTTGGCAGTTTAAAGAAGTTTTCGTCAGTTTTTCTAGCAAGTGGGATAACACTGGTTTTGGTTATCATTCTCTGGTATGAATTCATACTAATTTCACATTCTCCGTTCTTGAGATCTCTCTAATTTTATCCGATTGAAGATTTCGAATGTACCTTCGAAATACTTTGATCTGAAATTGACTACACGACTTCAGAGATTCCAAGCATTCGAAATTTCAGTACAGTTTTCTAACATATATTGGCTAGGGTTTTGGGTTTGTTATAAATTAACAGACGAGACGAAATGTGCGTTGCGGGATTAGATGCAATTAAGCTAGGTTTTTTAGATGAGCTATGTATCTCAAGACAACATGACATAATTTCTCTTATTATACAATTACCATTCATATTGCCGTTAGTTTACTATTCATAAGAAGATAACTTCGTTAGAGAGCCAAACACATTTCCCGAACTTTAGTTATATTTTAACTTCAATTATTTAAATAGATTAAATAATAAAAAATTTAATATATAGTTTAAAATAGCATATATATAGAAAAAGTGAATGTGTAACTGTCACATAACTAGGCTTAAGTGTGGAACTACCTAAAAGTACGTAGTTTTGATTATAAAAACTTAAGAAACATCAAATAAACTCATTAGTGTATCAAATCCCATCTAAAACATATCAGTTATATGAAATCTTAATCATGTTTTGGTTGAAATAGTGTTTCAGGTTTTATATTTCTTAAAAATGGTGTTTATATTGAACCCATGTGCATGTGTGTTTACATGGTTATTTTGTTGCTTAAGTATTTTAATATGATGGGAAAGTGGCAAGACTATTGTAAAAATAAGTTTTTTGAGTTTGTTTTAACCAAAACAACATAGTTTTGGGTGCTTCCATATATAAGGTTAGGAACGCGAGAATAGATCTCAGCTGTCGATCATGGTGTTGTCAGTTAAGGAAGCAGAAAAGATATTTAAAAAATGAAAGTAAAAAAGAAAATATAGAATGACAAAAAAGCATGTGAGGTTAGTATATATCAGGTGAATTGCAAAAGGCGGACATTTTAACTAAACCGTTGGCACGAACAAGGTTCAAAGAAATGAGGAGATTGATCGGAGTTGAAGCTTTCTCAAGTGCGCCTTAGGAATTCGGGGGTGATTGTTGGACTTCATGCGGCCCAAAGGCAAGGTGGCCTTTTAGGGTAAGGGGATATCCATAGGAATTGCAATTCGAGTTGGATTTGTATTCCTTAATGTAGTCTAGTTTCTAGCCTATAAATACATATGCCAAGTTAGGGTTTTATGTATCCAAACAATTTTATTTAGTTTAGAGTTATATTCTCAATTTTTATCAAAGAGTTATTTTGGTTATTTGCTTTTTTTAATTGGTATCAGAGCCGATCATGGGTGATAACCCGCCGCCGACGAGAGGGAAGGAGGTTGGGACGACCTCCGTCCAATGTCCGATGCTCACGTCCACAAACTACACGGTGTGGGAGTTGCGCATCAAAGTGGTGCTGCGTATTCACAAGGAGGGGGAAACGATTGACATGGGAACGATCGATAATGCCAAAAAACCGATCTAGCGATGGGTTTATTGTATCAATCGATCCCCGAAAGTCTGATCATGCATATCGGTGATCAAGATACGAGCAAGAAGTTGTTGGACGCAATCAAGACTAGATACGTTGGGGCCAATCGCGTAAAAGAAGCTCGATTGCAAACCCTAATGTCCGATATCGATAGACTCAAGATGGCGGATGGCGAGACAATCGACGACTATGCGGCAAAGTTGTCCGAGATTGCCTCGAAATCATCGGCGCTAGGAGAAGCTATCGAAGAATCGAAACTCGTTAAGAAATTTCTCAAAACTCTCCCACGAAGTAAGTTTATTCACATAGTTGCTTCTCTTGAACAAGTACTTGACCTTAATGCAACCGGTTTTGAAGACGTTGTGGGTCGCTTAAAAGCGTACGAAGAACGAATCAGTGAAGATGATACTGTGGACAATAGTCAATCTAAACTATTGTTCACAAGAGACGAGTCGAAAAGTAACTCAAAACCACAATGGAAAGGAAACAAAAACACCGGTAAAGGCAAGTCACAAGCTTTCGAGAAGAAAGGCGGTCAGAATCAAGGAAAAGAAAAGAAGGATCGGTCAAAAATCGTTTGTTATCGATGCGACAAACCGGGACACTGTGCGTCTTAGTGCCCAGATCGAAAACAAAAACAAAAACAATAAGAGTCAAACTACGTTGAAACCGATGATAACGATGCCACCTTATTCAAGCATGGGATCGTTTTTTTAAATGAAGAAAAGATGATACCATCTCGATATAATTCAAAAGAAAAAGATGTATGGTATCTCGATAATGGGGCAAGCAATCATATGACCGGAAACCGATCCTACTTTACCGAACTCAATGAAAATATTACCGGCCGTGTGAAGTTTGGCGACAATTCATGTGTTTCCATTAAAGGAAAAGGTGCGATACTTTTTCAAGGAAAAACGGGACAACAAAGACTAATGACGGACATATACTATATACCGGATCTCAAGAATAATATCATTAGTCTCAGGCAAACCACGGAAACCGGCTGTCGCATCCTAATGAATGGTAATTATCTTACCATGCATGATGCTAATGAGTGTCTCTTGATAAAGGTACTAAGAACTCCAAATCGTTTTTATAAAATTCGTTTACAAATTGGAACCCTAGTGTGCCTTCACTAAAAGATCAGTGAAGGTACTTGGCGTTGGCATGCCCGACTCGGACACATCAACTTCGAGTCAATGCAGAAGATGTCGAATAAAGGGCTAGTCAATGGATTGCCGAAAGTTGATCATGTAAACCAACTTAGTGAATCTTGTTTGGTGGGAAAACAAACAAGAAATCCGTTTCCAAACGCCACCTCCTATAAAGCGATCGAACCACTCGAGCTAGTTCACGGTGACTTGTGTGGTCCGATCACACCGGCCACAATAGGAGGAAAAAGGTATGTTCTCACTTTAATTGATGATTACTCACGTTTTATGTGGACATATTTGTTAAAAGAAAAAGGCGAGGCTATCACTCACTTCCAAAAAATTCATGACTTTGGCGGAGAAAGAAATAGAAAAGTCATTGAAAGTATTTCGAAGTGATCGGGGAGGTGAATTTATGTCAACGGAATTCCGAGAATTTTGTGAAGAAAAATGAATCAAGCGACATCTTACCGCTCCGTACACACCCCAACAAAACGGGGTTGTGGAAAGACGAAATCGAACACTTATGGAGATGACAAGAAGCATATTGAAAGCCATGCAAGTTCCAAATAATTTTTGGGGAGAGGCGGTAAATCACTCAACCTACATTATCAATCGGGTTTATACCCGAGTGTTGGTTGATAAAACACCGTATGAAAAACTCAAAAAGAAAAAACCGAATCGCAAACATATGCGTGTGTTTGGGTGTCTAGCCTATGCAAAAACCAAACCTGTTAATTTAAAGAAGCTAGACACAAGATCGAGACCACTAATACACCTTGGCTCGGAAACAAGAGGGCGTATCGGTTATTTGATCCGTCAAATAAGAGAATTGTAATAAGCCGTGACGTCATCTTTGATGAGTCAAAAGGATGGATCTGGAGAAACAATCAAGAGCCCGAAGATGAACCTCCAGGATCTCTTACAATTCCGTGGGAATATGTCGGTGCCGAACCCTAAAATGACACACCCGATGAGCAACCGGAAGAAGATCAAAATGAACCGGAAGAAGAACTTCAACCTCCACTTCCGGTAATACCCGCTCAAAACGAACCTCGAAGATCCTCAAGACAATCTGTTCTACCGACTAGACTTCAAGATGACTATATACTTCTTGCTAGTCTCGATTATGATGAACTCGTCTTAGATACAAATGAAGAACCGACAACGTTTGAGGAAGCGAAAATACAACCGGAATGGGTTAAAGCTATGAAATCTGAAATCGAGTCAATAAACAAGAATGATACATGGAAGTTAGTCGACAAGCCAATGGGGGTGAAACCAATCGGGTTAAAGTGGGTTTTCAAGGTCAAGAAAAATGCGGACGGATCAATTAACAAATATAAAGCACGGCTCGTAGCAAAAGGGTACGTTCCGGTGTTGATTTTGAAGAGGTATTTGCTGCGGTAGCCCGTATCGAAACGATCCGACTTGTCATTGCTATAGCCGCCACAAATGGGTGGGAACTTCATCACCTAGATGTAAAAACGGCCTTTCTACATGGCGAGTTAAAAGAGACCGTGTTTGTCTCACAACCGCAAGGATATATAAAAAGAGGCAATGAGAATAAAGTATATCGTTTGGCAAAAGCTTTGTATGGTCTAAGACAAGCACCTCGAGCTTAGAATACAAAGCTAGACACAATTTTAAAGAGTTGAAATTCAAAAAAATGTACAAAAGAACCCTCGGTTTATCGCAAAACCGAAGGCCAAAAAATACTAATATTAGCCGTTTATGTCGATGATTTGTTTATAACTGGTTCTTGCTTGGATGTGATCAAGAAATTCAAGCCGGAAATGGAAAAGAACTTTGAGATGTCCGATCTTGGTAAATTAACATATTATCTTGGTATTGAAGTAACCCAATATAATTCAAGGATCACCATCAAACAAGAATCATGTGCTCATCGAATCTTGAAAGAAGCTAGTATGCATGACTGCAATGCGGCTCATTTGCCTATGGAGCCGGGTTTGAAGTTGTCAAAAGCTGAAGAAGAACCAGAAATTGATGCAACCCAATACCGAAAACTTGTGGGGTGTCTATGATACTTGTTACAAACAAGACCAGACATGGCATATGCGGTTGGAGTTGTGAGCCGATATATGCAAAACCCGAGACAGTCACATTGGGCGGCAATCAAGCAAATCCTAAGGTACCTTCGCGGTACTAAGGAATATGGCATTAGATATGAAAGAAACGGTACTTGAAGTTTATAGTGATAGTAGTCATAACATTGACCCGGATGATGGAAGAAGCACAACCGGGCATGTGTTTTACTATGGGTCGTCCCCAATTACATGGTGCTCACAAAAGCAAGACACCGTTGCTTTATCTTTATGTGAGGCAGAATTCATGGTTGCCAATGCAGCAGCATGTCAAGCGGTTTGGTTACAAGAATTGTTGAGCGAAATATCAAACAAGGAATAATATGTTGTTACTATACGTGTTGATAACAAATCAGCAATTGCTCTCACCAAGAACCCGGTCTTTCACGGAAGAAGCAAACACATTCATGCGCGGTTTCATTATATACGTGAGCGTGTTGAAGATGAACAAGTAAAGGTCGAGTATATATTGGGTGAATTGAAAAAGGCGGACATTTTAACTAAACCGTTGGCACGAACAAGGTTCAAAGAAATGAGGAGCTTGATCGGAGTTGAAGCTTTCTCAAGTGCGCCTTAGGAATTCGGGGTTGATTGTTGGACTTCCTACGGCCCAAAGGCAAGGTGGCCTTTTAGGGTAAGGGGATATCAATAGGAATTGCAATTCGAGTAGGATTTGTATTCCTTAACGTAGTTTAGTTTCTAGCCTATGAATACATATGCCAAGTTAGAATTTTATGTATCCAAACAATTGTATTGAGTTTAGAGTTATATTCTCAATTTTAATCAAAAAGTTATTTTGGTTATTTGCTTTTGGTTCTTTAGATGGGTCCAAATTCTCGAGTACCACCGTGTCGCCTTGATAAAGAGACCATGAATTGTGTATAAATACCTAGGGAAAATCTTAACAAGCAAATCGATATAAATTGTCTACTTAATAGATCAACGTATGTTGTATTAAAATAAAGCTATTAGATCGTGCCACCTACTGAACCCTTCATTTTTGACACATCAACGTTATGTAAGTTGACATTTCAACTGACACAATCATACCAATAATATCTCTTCTTTTGAAATTTTTATGTCGTGTAAATTATAAAATATACACACAATATACTAATACTCTATTAAGATACCCCTTAGGTCCCATCTTCCACTCTTCTCTTTACTGCGCATCACTGAAGGAATTTACTTTCTCTCTCCAAATGAAGGCATGATGCCAACGTTTGGAATAAAACTGACAGAACCGAAGGCCTGGCCGACATGTCCATTGGCACATGTCTCAGTTTTGTTTCAATATCTAACCAATTAAATTTTGTTTGAACAAAAAACTTATATTTTTGCACATACCACTTAGATAAGATTATAGATCTAAAATTTGTAAGGGTTTATTTAACAAGGCGTATTTAATTAATTCAAAATTTTCTAATTATATCTCAGTATCTCTCTGTATAATAAAAGAAGCTTTTTACCATCTAAATAATGTCATGTCATAATGTGATACCACTTATATGTTGCCACATCAGCCCTTTGCCACCTAGAGATCAAATTGATAAACTTGCGGAATATGTAAAAATAAATGATATATTAGGCCATTCACATCCATGAAATACCATTTAGATTTCAATTATGTCACATCAGCTTTGCAACTAATTTTTACATCAGTGTAATTCCAACACACTTTTAAAAGTTGACCCACTGCCACATAACCTTTCAATATATGCTTACTGAAAATGAAATATAAATAAATTAGGATGATCTTTTATTAAAAAAATGAAAAGAAATCCACTTTGAATTGCAAATAGAATTTCTTATTTTGAAATTCTCTCTCATATGTGGCTTGCAAAAGGTAGCTTGCAAGCGCTTTGAAAGCAGCGATGTGGATGCCCTTAAAAGGTATAACTTTTTGAATTTTAGAATTAATTTCAACGCCATATAACATTCACACTAAAATTGCTATAAATGAGGCTTCTAAAATCAATATGAATGCAATGTTAGATAAAATCGCTACTTATTATTTTATATAAATTGAGTAGACTTGGCAATGGAGCGGATTTTAACTCTGATCCGATCCTAACCTGCAAGAATTATATGTGTTTGGATCGTAGTTTTTGATTTGTTTACCCGCTAACGACCCGTACATGTTAACCCTTTTACTAAAAGGGTCAGGTATGGATCAACAACGTTCTGATCCGTTTATAACCCGCCCCACATTTAAATCTAGAAATAATAATTTATATATTCATATTTATGGTTTATTTAATCGCCCTTTTTAAAAACCAATAAAAATTTAGGAATTAGAAGTTAGAAATCACTTCAAGGCTTCCAATTTCTCAACTTTATTTATAGACTTGCTTGCGACTACCAATATTATATATGAAAAGTTTTTCTACAATGTGACATATGTTAACATGCATTTAATGAGTCAAAGTTTCCTTAACTAATGAACTTTTATGTATTATACCTAATGTGCCTTTATTAAAAGTGAGAAATGAAGAGAATTAAAATTGTGTTTTTAATACAATGGCAAATTTGATATTTAACATTTCTTATAATATGGCCTTAGGGCACATATTAGCAAACACTTATATAAGAAATATTTAAATTGATAAGCGTTTTACAAATTAAAGTCAAGAATCGTCTAAGGTAAATGGGTCGGGCAAATAGGTCAGATATCCACTGATTCGATGGATAAGGCCATAAGGGTATGGGTTTAATAATTCAAAACCATGGGGAACACGGAGCGGGTTTGTATCATCTTTTGAAATTTATTAAAAGGGTTTTGATCAAGGTTGATCCGCTCCATACCCTCTTCATTGCTAGGTCTAAAATTGAGCCTTCGTATTCTCTTGTGTTATTTTCTAATGTGATGACAATGTTAGATAATTGATACCGCTATAATTCTTATTACTTTCAATATTAGATTATCGACAGTGATTAGTCTATATAGTGTGGTATAATCATTAAAAGTTGTGGTACCAAAATCAATTCTCAAACTAAAATGCTTCAAATAGGTTTGGCTGCTAACCGGTTGTTCTATATGCTTGTCTATGTATGTATATGTTTTCAGGCAGTTTGCGTCATGCATACATCTCTCAAAGTTCATACGAGTAATAATATTTTTTTAGGACGGGGTCGAGTGATGAAATTATCTGGAATATGGAATAGTGGAATACTTATTCCATATTTTTCGAAAATATTCTGAATTTTAGAAAAAGATTTAGAATTTTCCTATTCTGAATGATAATGTGTATATATCAGCTGAAATGGTAATTTTAGAAATGAGAATTTTCCCTATTCAAAATACAAATTTAGTTTTTCATTTTCGTACAAATTTATATATTTTGGATAATTTAATACACGTCTTTGCAAACTTTCAATATTACGTATATATCCTTGCAAACTTCATTATTACGTATATATCCTTCCAAAATCTCAAACTTTTCATATACTTCCTCCGTTTCAAAATAAGTGATACAAATTAGAGTTCACGGTTTTTGAGGCAAAATATGATAATGAAGGTTAATTAGATTAGATTTTGATAGTTAGTGGATGATGGGTCTCACATATATTGATTAAAGTGAATTTAATAATGTTTAAAATTAAAAAAAGTAAGGGTACATGTGTCTTTTCACTTTATTAAAGGAGATGGTTAGTGAGTGTGGTCCCCACTACCTTTTACCAAATATGGTAAGTTTTCAAAGTGTATCACTTATTTTGAAACACCACAAAATGGAAAGTGTATCACTTATTTTGAAACGGAGGAAGTATATCCTTTTACCTAATTTAATAATATTTAAATCTTTTAAAATTTAAAAAACATTAATCTTAATCTTAATTTATGGTAAAATCGCCTAAAAACCTTTGACGAAATAAAATGCAATTCTCGAATTTTGTAAAAAACACCCTTGACGAAAGAAAAGATCCTTGACCATTAAGGGTATTTAGGGATTTTTACTAGGGGTGTTCACTATTCGGATATAACCGGATTGTCCAATTGGACATTTTGGATCGGACTATTCGGATTAGTTATTTGGTTTTTTGGATCGGTTTGGACTTGAACCAAATTAATATTTTGGTTTTCGGATTGGATTTGGTTTCCGTTGTGAAAACCGGATTGTCCAAAAAAACCAAATAGTTATATATATACCAATCTTTTTGGAGTTTTTGATGAAGTTGATCTCAAGATTTTTGCATATATGATTATAAATGTCACAAGCTATGAATTAGACTTGTTTTTATGTACAAATTAGTTTATCATTTTGGAACTGTACATATCGAACTTAATATTATTTAAGTTATATATTTTTGTAGTATTTTGAATTTTTTTTAGCAAACCCAAACGGATAAAACCAAACCAACCAAATTGTTATTTGGTTCGGATTGGTTTGGTTTTCGAATTAGTTTGGACGGTTCGGTTTGAACTCTTAAAAACCGGACTTTATTTGGTTTCACCTATTTGGTTCGGATAAAACCAAACCGTCCAAACGAACACCCGTAATTTTTACCATTAATTTAGATTAGTATTTATGCTTTATTAAATTTTAAATGATTTAAATATTATTAAATTAGGTAAAAAGATATATGTGAGAATTTTGAAGTTTTGAAAAAATATATACGTAATAATGAAGTTTGTAAAGATATATACGTAATATTAGAAGTTTGTAAGGACGTGTATGAAATTAACCATATAAAGTTCATATAATTTTCTAAATTCGGGATATTTTAAATAGGTACATCTTCCCATTAACATTTTGTCCGTTTCATTTGCGGGACATTTGGGTCATAGCTAGTCAAGCTTTTAATCCACAAGATGATTACCAATGTGTTGTAACTAAATAGTTCTTTGGGCAACTAGAGAAAGACAAGACCCCTCCAATATTAAAATAATCATTATTGCAATACGTGTTTCTTATATCGTTTTTACTTAGCTTATATATATTTTTTGTGAAAATTTCTAAAAGCCACCCGTGATTTATCACGGGTTATACGCTAGTAGATTATATAGTTAATGAATCTAACTTTTTCTGTGTATTAATGAAATTTTAGTTCTAGAAGTTTAATTTAAATTAAATAAACTCATAAGAGCGCATATTAGAAAATTCAAACTATAAAAGATTCATTACTAGAAGTATTAATATAAGGATCACATAAATAAATATCACCTTATATACTATAAACTAAATATTTAATCTATATCTTATCAACTAATATTAACAATACTAGTGATACGCGTCAATAATCTACCTAGTATGGATATATAAATGTTAACTACATCATATTTGTCAAGTGATATAGTTTCAATTTCAATTTAATAAGGTGATTGTTTTTAATTGATTCCATTTTAAAATGTGGTATCTAATCTAAAATATATATATGGAATGATTTGTTGAAAAGAAGAGTGGATGTAGTTATGAACGAAAATGGGTTGTCTTGAAGAATCTTATCCTACGTGCTGATGCTATGGCATGGAGGAAAGGCAAAGGCAAAGAGATATTGTTGTCGTTGGTTTTGCATCTCTTTACCACCACCTTTTATTTAATTAATTGCTAAAGTTGAATTCTAAGTCGTCATCATCATCTTATTTTTATTAGTCTTTATATTTTTGGACAGTCATGTACCAGCTATATATGGTCACGGGTAATCATTAATCGAATTTTGCTAAGTTTAACTAAATTAATAAAAAAATAAAATAATTTATGTGATGCAATGATTGATATGAATGAATAAAACTGTGTTAAAAGACGAGGCATGGTGTGAATCCGTGTCATGTATAATAAAATTAATAACCAATAAATCAATCAATATATATATACTATATAAAAAAAATTAATAAAGTGACTACTCTTGGGTACGTGGGTATGACGAAGAATGTTACACTCCCTACGAAAAAGCAACATTTGATGATCGAAAGGTAAACCAACTTGGCCTTCCAATCTGCATCTACATAGTACCTAGCGGCGAACATAAAAAAAAACTAAATGGTATCACTGGTTATATATTTTTTTAAACTTTAGAAATAACTTATGATAATATAAAATTTAATAATCTATATCTATACTAACATAAAAATTGAGTTCCAAAAACAAAGTTGCGTTGAATTCCATTGTCATTATTACCATCTATTAAATTTGCAAATTGAAAACACCATTAACATCTTCGCTATTTACCGATTGAGTTCCTATGTGCTCCATCTATTAATTTTACATCTTCCCCACTAAATTTTTCTCTTTAATGATGTACCATTTATTGTTGTTTAAATGCAATATTAAATTGCAATGTATTTCTCGGTGAACTCATTCACATCCCATTAAACTTTTCCTTTTTGCTACATGTATCCATGTAATGATATAGCATTCATTGTTTTAAATGTAGTGTATTAAATTTGCAGTTTATTTATTCGGTGAACTCATTCACATCAAAAAATATGCGGGCAAAGGCGTAAGTCAAATTCACATCTGACAAATATCTCACTATATATGTATATATCCATCCATCCATGGGTTAACTTTATTAATTTTGGTAATTTATTTTTCTTCAGGTTGGTATCAATGTGTATTCATGGCTTCACAAAGGAAACTATATATGTATATACCCATCCATCCATGGGTTAACTTTATTAATTTTGGTAATTTATTTTTCTTTAGGTTGGTATCAATGTGTATTCATGGCTTCACAAAGGAGGACAGAAGGTATACTATTATATAATGTTGCAATTAAAAGATCAATGATTCAATCTCAGTAGTGTTTTCAATTCACAATCTAAGCATGGAAATTTTCATTTTTGTTAAAATAACATGTTTTTTTATTATAAATAAACAACATATAATTCCTCCGATTCAAAATACACTTTTCATATTTGGGTGATTCAAAATAAGTGATGCACTTTAAAATTTTACCTTATTTGGTAAAAAGCAGTGGGCTCCAACCCCACTAACTACATACTTTATAAAGTAAAATGACCCTTATACCCTTACTTTTTACTTTTAAACATCATTAACCTTACTTTATTCAAAAATTGTGGGACTCATTCCCTACTAACCATCCAACTAATCTAATATAACCCCTATTATAATCTTTTGCCTCAAAAATCGTAAAACCCAAAGTGTATCACTTATTTTGAATCGGAGGAAGTACATGTAATATGGATTGGTGCTAAGAAATGAGTGATGCTTAGTATGGGAGGTTCAAATGGTTTCATGTGTAATTGTTTTATTAACAAATAGTACAAAAGTATGATTTTTTCTATTTTTTTTAAAGTCGTTTTGTAGGGAACATTAATCTTCATTCTTGAATCCTTTTTTAGTAAGTTGATGAGGAGGCGGATTCTACAAAAGTTGGGAAACTTGACATGGTTTGTATTTAGTTATCATACTAATTATTTGATGTGAAATTGCAGATAATTCAAATGGTTTCATGTATATGTGTTTTAGAAAAAATTGTACAAAAATATTATTTTTTCATTTTTAAAGATGTTTTTGTTAGGAATCATTAATCTTCATTCTTGAATCCTTTTTTAGTGGGTTGATGAAGAGGCGGGTTTTGCGAAGGTTGGGAAATTTGACAAGGTTTGTATTTAGTTTTCATGATAATTTTTTGATGTAAAATATTATTTTTTCCATTTTTTTAAAGATGTTTTGTAGGGAACATTAATCTTCATTCTTGAATCTTTTTGAGTAAGTTGATGAGGAGGCGGATTCTACAAAGGTTGGGAAACTTAACAAGGTTTGTATTTAGTTTTCATGCTAATTGTTTGATGTGAAATTACAGGTAATTCGAATGGTTTCATGTGTATGTGTTTTAGAAAAAAAGGGTACAAAAATATTATTTTTTCATTTTTTTAAAGATGTTTTGTTAGGAATAATTAACCTTCATTCTTGAATCCTTTTTTTAGTGGGTTGAGATTTTGCGAAGGTTGGGAAATTTGACAAGGTTTGTATTTAGTTTTCATGATAATTTTTTGATGTGAAATTGCATGTAATTCAAATGGTTTCATGTGTAAGTGTTTCATAAAAAATGCTACAAAAATATTATCTTTTTAAAGATGTTTTGTTATGAATCATTAATCGTCATTCTTGAATCCTTTTTTAGTAGGTTGATGAGGAGACGGATTCTGCAAAGGTTGGGAAATTTGACAAGGTTTGTATTTAGTTTTCGTGATAATTTTATGATGTGAAATTGCAGGTAACAAGTTATATATTAAGTTAGGATGAGTGTTTATATTTGCACTAATTAATGGGTTTCAATAATATGATGATGTGTGGGTGATTTTATTATTTTTTTCCGTTAAAAAAAATTGGGAAAAATAAAGATGAGCTTTAGCATTGTCATCACCCACCTAAACCCACCCACAAGAACTTATATATATAATAAAAACGAGGCCTGAGGCCACAAATACAGCAGAAATTCGAAAGAAACCATAAGACAAGCCTTAGGCAGTGATGATGAAATTTGTAAATGTACTAATTTAATCATTAAAGATAGAAGAATTAATGTGTGGGTGACTTACTTACGTTTAATTGCGTACAAGTTCACTAAACTTATGGTAAGCTATTCATATGTTTATTGGGGGTTGCTCATGACTAAATAGGTTGTGTACTCGATTTGATTTTGGTAAAGGAAACACGTGAAAAACTGTATGATCTTTATATAAACATCTTGTATCTATTAGGTAAGGGATGGTGACGAGAATGGGATCCAGTCCATTTGATATTGTCCCCTTTTTCGACAATTATATGTTTGTTTGTGTTCAGATTTTATGTAACCGATCTCGCTTTTTGTACTTTATAGGTGATACCAGTAAATTATACAGGATATACACTCAAAATAATTCATTATTGTGAACGAAGCCCGTGCATCGCACGGACCATTCTGCCTCGTATTCGTAAAAATTTAAGATGTACCACGAACTAATGCCATCACGGTGTAAAATTAATGAAAAGCCACTAAAATAGTAAAATTAATAACCAATTCATATTCAAGCACTTGTGATACCTTTCACGTCTCAGTTTCTTGTTTATGATGACTACTTGAACTATAAGCCTCTGTTTGTTGAAATCGTTCAAATTTTGTTAAGTTAAAAGCAAAAATTGACAGATACTAGAGATCGATGGCTCACTAAACCAAGAAAACGACAACAATCAACCAGCCGATATTATATGTAATAAATTATATGTCATTCTTATATTTGTTTCTATGATCTTTCACATTCCTTGAATCCCTTATCAATCATTATCATGCTTACCATGATATAAAAGAAAGTGAACCATATGGACTAAGGTGCTGTTTGTTTTTTGACAGAATGTTTTCCTGGGGTCTTTTGTCGTCGCGGCGCAGACCACACACAGAAAAAGGCTTACGCAGATGTTTGTTTTTCGGAAGCCCGCAGACCTTATATTGTCTGCCTAAGGTCTTCCCCAGGAAGACTTGGACATTAACTTCTTGGCTCTTCCAAACTTTAAAAAAAAATCTCCAAACTTAATTAATATTATTATATTAATATATATTGTTATATTAATATATATTATTATTATGTTAATATATAATATTATTATATTAATTAATATTATTAATATTATATTAATTAATATTATTATTATATATTAATTAATATTATTGTTATATTAATATATCTTATTATTATGTTAATATATAGTATTATTATATTAATTAATATTATTATTTTATTAATTATATATTAATTAATATTATTATTATATTAATATATAATATTATTACATTAATTAATATTATTATATTATTAGATAATAATATATATTATTAAATTTAAATTAGTATTATATATAAATATAATATAATTACTAATATATTATCTAATATTATTAATACTACGTATATTAATTAATACAATTATTATTATATTAATATATAGTATTATTATATTAATGTATAATATAATTATCTTAATTAATATTTCAGTTTATTTAAGTAGTTTGCAGATGTTAAAAAATAAACAATAGTTTTCTTGCAAACTGCAGACCTTTGGTCCATCTCAGAAGCTGACAGATGTGGTCCGCAGACAGCAGATCTTTTTGCTCTAAAAAAACAAACAGCACCTAAGATATCAAAAGTACTTGTTCTTTTATTACTTGCGGTTTGGTTAGAGTTCACAATTTTGAGAATTGATTGTTAAACCATAAACAAAATAAGATTCAAAATTATTACTTTTCCCACTTGGATCTACAGATACCAACGGTTAATAAATATTCATTTCAAATAAATATAATAATATACCAATTTTATCAGCATCAGCTCTTGGTGTCGAGAGGTAAAATCTACGCTAAACTACATTGGTGGTTGTGCCAATTAGCCACAACACCAAATTGATTGTGCACCCTAAAAGCAATACTTCATTTTAATCCCTCCGTCCTACAAAAAACTTCTCATTTGGCTTTTGCACAAGTTTTTAGGTGATAGTTAGTGGTGGGGTCATTGATAATATTTTTGATTAAAATATAAGGTTGGATTGAAGAGAGAAAGATAGTTAGTGGATATTAATGGTAGGGTCTTTAATAATAATAATTTTTTTTTTTTGTGTAGCCCATCAAATATGGGAAATGAGAAGTTTTTTTGTGGGACAAACATTTAGAGTGAAATGAGAAGTTTTTTTGGGATGGAGGGAGTATTTTTTTTAGATTATGATTAATTTGTGTTGTTTTTGGTAAGTCCTAAAGAAGTTTTTTATTAATGTTAAACGAGTACGGAGTAATATAATTTTGAAGTGTATATTAAAATCATTATTAAAGTCATTTTGGCTTTAATACAACTTTAACGAATTCCTCACACCCCATAAGAAATTGGGAAATAGACCCACGTTAACATTAAATTTTCATACAACACATTTGTTGATTATTGACATATATTTGCATTTAACATAATTTAAATTATCATTTAATTGTATAGTTTTAACACGTAAACGAACAACATTTAAATCGACACAAAATATAGTTAACATGATACTCACCGAATAGTTTACTACTTATAAAAAAAACAAAAATCTAGTATAATCAATAAGGTTTGGGCTCAATCCATTGTGCTCGATTACCAAACAAATCACAGAAATTGATATCACGTCACACCAAGCCTCGTGTTCCATTTTTCTACACGGGTGACATTGAAATATATACGTGGACACTTACTTATTTGTAAATGAAAGAAAAAATTAATTTTAACTAAAGCAATCGAATAGTCCTGAACCGAGCCATTCGGAATAAACCCATGAACCTGGAAAATGGTTTCGGTCTAACCAAGAACCAAACCAAACTAGACCGAGAACCAGCTGTAACCAAACCGAAATGAGAACCGATAAAATTTCTTCGATTTTCTTTGATTTTTTTCTCGGTTTTGGACCGAACAAAATCAAATTGTATGGAGAACTGATCTTGCATTAAATTAGAAATGAGAGTCGAACTGATATAGCTCGGTTCCGATTTGCACAAAAACAATGGAATCCCCCCCCCCCCCCCCCCCCCCCCCCAATTTTTTTTTTTTGATCTTTTGGTTATGGCCCATTTGGTTTTATTTTGTGAGACGACAGAGGAGATCACCATATATTTTCATTACCGATAACCAATAGTTGACCATCAAATGAATGAATTTAATGTATATAGGGTAAATGCTAAAAGTCTTAAGACTATCAATATTAGCTTAAATAATTGGCGTTCTTTGGTTTTGCAGGAGAAGACTAGTTACTATATATGCATTTTATTTTGGTGTTTTTCTTTGTAATTAGTCTAGTTTTAGCCTTTAGGGGTTGCTTGTTGTTTAGTTTTGTTCTTTCTTGTTGTACTTTTGGGGCTAGCTCCTTACTAGTTTTCCTTCTTTAATTTCATTCTCTAGAATTGCTGGGGCGGGTGATAGTTCTGCCGAAGCTCGTTCCTGATTTCTCTTTTTGTTGTTCAAAAAAAATATCAATATTAGCTTAAAATCTTTATTTTTTCAGTAAAATCATAAGAATATTTAACTAAGCAACAAAAAAAATTGATTTTACTGACTTACCAACTTAACTATTTCGCTGGATTCACAAATTCAATCATTAGTTAGTAGTTCTAGCCTCCAACCAGTATTGCAACGCAATGGATAAAGCTCAGGCTTTGGTTCTTTCTTGTTTAATCAACATAAAAAATGCAATTAATTGATAAAATTTAAAACTCCTCATAAGATACGTATGTCTCAATCGACAGAAAAAATGTTTACCTCATTGAATATTTGACACATGATTTTTTTTTCTATTTTAGTTTAGTTTAAATTAAGAATTTTATTAACTATGGCCCTAGCTAAAGTTGTGGTTAAAGATAATACTTCCTCCGTCCCAAAATAATTTTCCAAAGATAAAAACACATAATTTAATAAAAGTATATTTATTATATTGTCTAACTAATAAAATTATATCTTTACCACTTAACTATTTTTTAATTTGTGCACTTTTCAATTAGACAATAATTTTAGGACAAACTAAAAGGAAAATGTAAACAATAAAATTAGAAGAAGTGAGTGATATACAAGTGTTGGCCATTAGTGAAATATAAGGTAGCGATTTTCTATGATTAATGTACAATAAGTTTAAGTTTTATTTTTTTTAAACACTAGAAGCTAGAGTTATACATCCTCCGTTTCAATATAAGTGATATACTTTCATTTTTGACGTGTTTTAAAATAAGTGATACACTTTAAAAATTTGTCTTATTAATAAAAGAGAGTAGGACCTACATCCACTAACTTTATCATTTAATAAAGTGAATTGACTTATTTACCCTTACTTTTACTTTTAAACATCATTACACTCACTTTAATTCAAATATGTGGGACCCATCTTCCACTAACTATCCAATTTAATATAATTAATATTCGTTATCATATTTTACCTCAAAAAATATGCAACCTTAAATGTATCACTTATTTTGAAACGGAGGAAGTATAAATCTTTAATTTAATACGTTTTAAGCTACCAATTACGCATTCTATATTGATATTCTAAACTTATAAAATTATAAATCATCTTGCCACAAAATGATATATTGATATATGAGTACGAATAACGTGACTCCGTAAATGTTTCTTTGTTTTATTACGAAAGATGATGATTAGAAGGAAAGAAACGAAATTAGTGTGTGAAGTAAGAAAGTAATGGAGTAGTGGGTCCCGATAGTTTGGCTTATAGTGACGAGTAACGTACCTATGTAGTGTGTCCGTAACCGTAATTTGCCGTACGGTCCATGCCGTACACCGGATCTGACATGACCTGACCTGTCCACGTCTCTCCTTTAAATGCTTCTTCTTTTCCGTATTTCATCATCCACTTGTAATAAAATAAAAAATAAAAAATAAAATATATAATTAATGGCCCCATAACACTACTCACTAGTCACAAACACATCATTCTCACCCAACTTTCGGACTACCTTCCCCTTACAACTGGTATTGTTTATTTTGTGTTCTTGTTTCCATCTTTCAACCAACCCCACATTTTGATATTTTCATTGGCATTCTAAATCTCATGTTATCTTTTGATTAACATAACTTAAAAGGAGAAACTAAGAGCTTGTAGCCTAACGAAATAAGATATTGAAAGATGCTTCTCATTAGCGTGTGGTCATTTGTTTGAGTCTCGTTGTTGACAACATGATATAGATTTGGAAGTAGTTTAAATAGTGTGTAATACTGTGTATGTTCTGTTATTAAAAGTAAACTAAAAAAAGAGAGAAAAACAGGTTACATGTCATTTTCTCATTTTTCTTCTAAAAGAATACAAAGTTCCGTAAATACATACAAGAATATCGGTAATGAGAATAACGACAAATAGCTATGGAGAAATAAAGTAAGACATTGCCAAAGGACTAGGGTTGTGGCATATACTTTTTGGTAAATTTTGATCCTTCACGTGTTCTATTACTATGTTATTGGATGATCATTCGTGAAATACAGCAAACTATACATTGCTTCGTATTGTTTATTGTTACTATAACTTGTATTTTGTATCTTATGTAATACATTTTCTTCCATTGATAGCATAGATAAACAATGGTTAACCAATGGAGTACTGAGTAGTACCGAAAATAAAAACATCGCCATTGGCCAAGCTAAGCCGTTCCTCCATAGTCCACACTAGGCTAGGTTCACCCTTGGATATAACAAGAGGAATATAAAAAAGAGAGATGTGGTATTATTTTTTACTAAATATGTGTACTCATCTACATACTTATTTGATTAATACAGATGTTAAATAATAATGTTAATAAAAAAATAAGTCAATTTCATATGTTAACTATTTTATGATTTTATAAAAAGTACTATAATTTTTTTAAAAGTACATGTGTATGGAAGCATGTCAAATCGATTGTTGCAATTTATATAAAAACAAAAAATGAATTTTTAAGAACGCGTCTTGTATGGCGAAATAGTGTGGAATGATGGCGAGGATGGGAGCATGTGCAGGGTCGCAGTGACACAGTAGTATTTAATGCTTGAGAAGTTATGTGGACATAAATAGTAGTTGGACTCAACCGTACACATTACATCTCGCTACGGAATTAAGATTAAGATATTTTGTCTTTAAAATTCAACATGTCTCGTTTCTACAATGTTTTTTTTTTGAACGGCAAGTTAGTAAGTTAGTGGTTCGAGTATAGACAGTGACATCCATAAGGGGCAGTATGCCTTCCCTCGAACCTTCCACCTATGGGGAATAAACCCCACGTCCACGACGGGACTTGAACTCATGACCTTGGCCATGAGCAACACCTTATCTTATCACCAATACGACTAGGCTAGAAGCCTTGGGTTCGTTTCTACAATGTTGACTTGAATTCATAAAAAAATGAATTAATTTATTTCTATATATATTTTTCTGAACTAGAATTGTCTAAAATTCAATCTCAGTATTTGCATCAAATGTTTTACGTCATTTTGATACGATCAATAGTAACATCCAGATTACATCAAATTCAGCATCAAAACTTAAATACTACTACTATCTATATTTTAACCTCTTTTATGTATTAACTACACGATATTATGGGCCATTTTATAATATAATGAGAAGTCAAAACTAAAATAAAAACTGCCCCTGAATATTTGGATCACTATTCCATCAATAAATGTACAATAATTTTATGCGTGTTAGAGACAGCCATAAGGGCTGTCATTAACAAAACTCATATACATAACACCCTAACTTAGCAAGAAACTAAGAAAGGGCAAAGAAAAGAGAGATTACAATGAAAATAGAAACATACAACAACTCCAATCCAACTAACTACTCGAAATTTTGCTCCTATATTTACACCACAAGAAAGAAATGGATATAATTTCACACGCGATTGTCGAGTATGAATTTAATAAAACTATTATTTCCTAATATATATCGAATAATATTAATGTATTTTATTTTTTATCATTTTTAAAAATTCATTAAATAAAATTTAAATTTAAATAGAAATAATTGTTTTTATTGAGAAAAAAACTAATTTCTTTATCATTCAACTTTGCTCTGGATTTAATATTTTATTGATGGTAATCTAGTTTGTGCTGACTTTCTATTAGGGGTGATAAATGTAGCACATCTTTTAATGGATACACCACGATTATTGCTTTATATGTTTGTACAATTTACAATAATACATGTATGTTGTGTATATAAATAAAAAATTTAGGTGTAGAAATTAATTACCCTTTCTATTAGAGGTTTTTTGCTTATGTAAAGTAAAATTACTGAGATGATATATTTTTTATTTTCCATGGTTATTATTAAGGTTTTGGCCATCGGATTTACAAATTAATATAAAAATTAAAATTATTTTTTGAAGCAGTCAATATAGTCTAAATAATAATAATTGAGTTTGATATACCAATACTAGTGGACTGAAATCCAATGAACAAGGGAAAACCCCAAACGAACTAACTATGACCCAAAAGAGTCAAAAGACAAGTCTTAAACTAAACAGCCTAAGGGCTTGTTTGTTTTTTTCTATTATTAAGTGCTGTATGGATAAAGTGTCTGTCTGGGTGTATGAGGTCTGTCTAGAAATAGCAGTCTGTTGTTTGATTTTTTATGTTGAATCAACTATCTGAATAAGAACAAATTACTTTTTTAACCTTATGTATATAATAAGTATTATAAATTACCAATTAACTCTTGATTTTAAAATAAAGGAACAAAATATTTGATTGTTTCATAATTATTTAAAAATAATAATTATATGATAAAATATTTTCGATCAGTTTGCAGAAGTTTTAAGTAACAATTTATAATCAAACTAAAAAAAGATCACGCTATATAACAATAATATATACTACGTAATTTTACTTGATAATAATTATATTATAAATAACATAGATAAGAATGAAAATTTGAAAACATGCAAATTTAAACGCATGACACAATGGCAACTATAATCTCGTTTGAAACTAGGAGAAATCATTGAGCATATCTATGTTTGAGAGATAATTATGATGTTGTTAGAGGATACAGATTGTGTTTGTTAATATATAAATAGGTGAAGGGTGATAATTAGAATGTCTAGAAGTAAATATATATAATGAAGGAAAATTTGAGGAAGAAGATGCAGATATCTAGAAGTAAATATATATAATGAGGTAAAAACTTTGAGGAAGAAGACGTGGAGTACGTGGGGAAGCAATGGTAGAAATGGGAAAAGGTTATGACTTAATGGGGAGACCCTCACCCCCATGTCTTTTCATATTAAGCACATCTTTATAAATTAAGCAATAAACAAACAACACTTAAATGACTTAATGAATTAAGTTAACTACATATTAAGCTCATTAAGTCCAAATCAAACACTACCTAAATGACATAACTGAAAGCACGGCCTAATAAAATCCAACGTAGCATGCCTCCCCTGAAGTCCAAACCAAACTAAACCCGGCCCAATAATAAGTCACAACTCACAACACAAGTATGTAATCTAGTTTATTAAAAGGGTAAATTACAGTTTTTGTCCCTTACCTTTTTCTGATTCGGGGTTTTTGTCCCTAAACTTTTTTTTCTGTTTTTTTGTCCTTGTGGTTTTTAAAATTCTGCATATTTGTCCTTCCGTCTATTTTTTGCCGTTAAGTGACTAAAAATGCAAAAATAATAAGGGTATCTTCGTCTTTTTTCCTCATTCTTCATTTCTTCAAGAAACCCAGATTTTCCTTCTTCAATGTTCTTCATTAACAAACCCTAATTCCTAAATTGATGAACCAATCCTAAACCAACTAATATTTAGGGATCGATGACCAAATTTTGAGTAAAATACTTGCCGCCCTAAACCTGAAAAAATACTTGCCGTCGCCGGCGGAGAAAATGATGATCGGAGGGTTTTGGCGAGGCATAATCGATCACACTAGACCCCCAACACCACCACACTAGAAAAACCCTAAACCTGCAGATCTGTGGTGACGGTTCGTTTGGGTCCGGCGGAGTTTGGGTCTGAGCTTTGGATCGAGTGTTCGTCTCTCTATTGCGGTTCCAACGGTGGCTCCAGATAGTTCATCAGAAGCCGCACGCGCCCCCACACGCCGCCACGAGGTGGCGTCTGTAATGGAAAAATCGCCGTTGGAATCTCCCGGCGGCGATACGGTGGTTTGCGGCGACGGGAAGGTTCGAGGTGGTGGGGGTTCGACTCGGAATGTTGTGGGGAACAAAAGCTCTACGTTAATTTCTGCTTCTGTTAAGGTTTCAGGGTTCGATTTGAAGGCTGTGACTGTTTCGCCGGAAATGGGTATATCGCCGGAAAATCGTGAATCCGGTGAGATTGGAATACATGGTCCTGCTCGGAATTCAGTGGGGAGCTTCAATTTTGTACAGTAACGAAAGATTTTGGACGTGAAATTGACAGTGGTCGGAGCTTCAATTTTTGGTCGGAAGATTTAGATTGCGTTAATTAGTTTAATTGGTTCACTACTGGTCGGAGCTTCAATGGTTCAAAACGTGAAAGGGTTTTTTTGATGATGATGATAGGGGTAATTTGGGGAAATTGACAAAAATTTCGTCAGTTAACGGAAGATTTTGGACGGAAGGACAAAAATGCGGAATTTTAAAAACGTCAGGGACAAAAAAACGGAAAAAAAAAAATTTAGGGACAAAAACTCAGAATCTGTAAAACCCCAGGGACAATTTCTGTAATTTACCCTTATTAAAATGACAACACCAAACACGTGACCTGCACATCTTGAGCTGACCAAGTCTATGTTACCATTATCCTTATTTTTATTATTAGCTTTGCAATATATTTCCTTTGATTAAGTCAATAGGTTAGTGGGTAGTTTTCCTTTTGTTTAGGAAACGTGAGTGTGGGTTAGTTACCCCACTTTCTTTGCATTTTCAGTATTTATGTTTGCATTTTGTAATTCCCGAACTATTTAGAAAATACACAACTCTTTTGTGTAAAGTGTGTGTAAATTGTGTTCTCCCCAAAAGAGTGAGTGTGCGTGTGTGTTGTGTGTTCTTGTTGTGTACAAAGAACTGTGTTTTCACTTACAAAAGTTTTCAATTGGTATCAGAGCTTAACCCATGTCTGATCTTCAAGTAATCGGTGGTGTGAAGAAACTCAATAATCAGAACTACAATTACTGGTCAACCTGCATAGCATCATATATGCAGGGACAAGACTTATGGGAAGTTGTGGGCGGTTCAGAGACGAATCAGCCGGAGGTAGAAGACAATAATGGGGTACTAAGGAAATGGAAGATAAAGGCAGGGACGGCCACGTTTATTCTGAAAACGACGGTTGAAGAAGACGTGCTTGAACATATTCGTGATACAAAGACTCCTAAAGAAGCCTGGGATACGCTACAAGTGTTATTCTCGAAAAAGAATGATACTAAGTTACAACTTCTTGAGAATGAATTAATGTCTGTATCACAACGTGAAATGACTATTCCCCAATACTTCCATAAAGTGAGGACAACGTGTAGAGAAATTTCTGAACTTGATCCCGAGTCAAAAATTGGTGAAACCCGCATGAAAAGAATAATAATTCATGGTCTTAAGCCAGAATTTAGAAGCTTCGTGGCGGCAGTTCAAGGGTGGCCCGACCCTCACTAGTAGAATTTGAAAATCTTCTAGCGGGGCAGGAGGCACTCGCAAAACAGATGGGAAGTGTCTCAATTAAAACCGAAGAAGAAGCAATGTATGCTGAAAGAAGTAAAAGTAAGCATTCGAATAATAGCTTCAAAAGGAACGGGAAGAAAGGCAAGTATCAAAAATATGAAAAGAAAGAAATAGTACAAGAAAAAGTTGAATCTTCCGGAGAAAAACAGAAACCTAATCAAAACAAAAGGTTTCCCTACAAATGTTACAATTGTGAGTAGGGGTGTGCATGGGGCGCTTTGGGGCGGTTTTAGGCTCAAACCGAACACGATCCGCTAATTTCGGTTTTAGGATTTTCAAACCCAATGGTTTCGGTTTCTAACGGTTTCGGTTTTAGCAGTTTTTAGCCTTTAACGGTTCGGTTTCGGTTTTGAAACCGAATCCACCTCGTTTAAAACATTGATATATAATTTCATGTACTAATCTTCATTTTTCCAAAATTACACACAAATTTCAGTAACAATATCTAATTTATAGCATTAACTTCAATGTCTAATAATATATTTCAACAATGAATACCATTTTCTAGCCCAAAATTCAAATTATAAATGTATTTTATAACATATAATAATGATATAAACATTAATGAATCATGGTAGATGGACTTTCAAATATTTAAATTGGTCGACTTCTATTTAATAACAATAAATTTTTAAAAAAAATTTATAATATATTAAATATTAGCGAGGCGGTTTCTTAATGGAGCGGTTTTTGGTTAAAACCGAAACCAAACCGAATCCATCGGTTTTTTCAAAATCTAAAACCAAACCGCCGGTTTTGAAATGGTTTCGGTTTTAACGGTTTGGTTTCGGTTTTTTGGTTTTTATGCTCACCCCTAATTGTGAGAGAAGAGGTCACATGGCTAGAGACTGCCACTCAGAGGCAGTCGAAGAAGGCAATGCTGCAACGGTTCAAAAAGAAGAGGCTTGGGACCCCGAAGCCAACATGGCTTTGGTAGTTGAAAATGAAGTCACATGTATGGCGACAACCGACAAAAATGAAACCAAATTAGATGAATGGCTTGTCGATTCAGGCTGTTCAAATCATACGACCGGAAAGAAAGAAATTATCCAAGCACCTAAGAAGTATGAAGGCAGCCGAGTGGTAGTTATTGCAGACAACTCAAAACTGGATATTGCACATTTCGGTGATGTGGTATTCAGTCCAGATGATAACATGGACCAGTTGAAACTGCAACATGTTTATCATGTTCCTGGAATGAAGAGGAATATGTTGTCGGTTTCACAATTGACAAAGGGAGGCCATTATGTTCTGTTCGGGCCTGAAGATGTCAATATCTATACGAAGTTTGAAACCACTAGTACACCTGTTGCCACCGGCCATCGATCTGAATCCATTTATGTCATGTCTGCAGAAACAGATTTTGTAGACAAGACTAAGAAAAATGAGAATGCGGATTTGTGGCACATGCGTTTGAGCCATGTAAGTTATGATAAACTGGAAATGATGATGAATAAAGAGTTGGTGAGTGGGCTGCCCAAACTCGAAGTGTATTAAGAATCCGTGTGTGCTGGCTGCCAATTTGGAAAAGCTCATCAGTTACCTTATGAAAAATCAAGCTACAAATCAAGCAAACCACTTGAGCTAGTTCACTCAGATGTGTTTGGACCGGTGAAACAAGCTTCAGTCAAAGGAATGAGGTACATGGTTACTTTTATTGATGACTATTCACGGTTTGTCTGGGTATACTTTATGAAGGAAAAATCGGAAACCTTCAACAAATTCAAAGAATTTAAAATTGAAGCAGAAAGGGATACTAAATATAAAGTAGAGAAACTCAAGTCAGACATTGGGGGTGAATATCTGATGAGGGAGTTTGCTGATTATCCTAAAGAAAACAAGATAAGTCGACAATTGACATGTCCCAACACTCCACAGCAGAATGGAGTGTCAGAACGCAAAAACCGACACCTTGCTGAGATTTGTAGAAGCATAGTACATGACAAAAATGTGCCTGGTCGGTTCTGGGCTGAAGGAATGAAGACTGCAGCATATGTCATCAATCGTATACCTCAACAAGAGCTGAGTTATGTCTCACCATATGAGAAGCTGATGAATTTAAAGCCTAATGTAAGATATTTTCGAGTGTTTGGATGTGTCTGCTATGTGTTTGTACCGAATCAGCTAAGACACAAGATGGAAAAGAAAGCCACGAGATGTATCTTTGTTGGATACGATAATGAAAGGAAGGGGTGGCGATGTTGTGATCCAAACACTGGAAAGTGCTATGTTTCCAGAGATGTTGTGTTTGACGAAACATCATCTTGGTGGTCATCAAACCAAGAAACACTTCCTGACTCTGAAGAGCTGAAAGAAGGGCTTGAATCATCTAGGGTGAAAATAAATTTGGGTGAGGAAGTTACCGTCATTGAATAGGATGAGGTTCGAGCTATGAATCAACAACCATGGCAGACAGGTGTTTTTCAAGCCACAAACCAACAGGAAGATGAAGCAGAACCAACAAACCTAAGACGGTCGTCTAGGTCCAGAAAAGCAAATCCCAAGTATGCCAATGTAGCATTTGTAATCGATGAGCTGAATGAACCTGAAACGTTTGAACAAGCCGTTTCAAAGAAAGAGTGGGTGACAGCCATGAAAGACCAGATGGGTGCCCTAACTAAGAATCAGACATGGGAATTGGTCCCAAAGCCCAAAGAAGTTTAGCCCATCTCGTGTAAATGGGTCTACAAGATCAAGAGAAAGGCCGATGGCTCAGTTGAAAGATATAAGGCCCGTTTAGTAGCTCGTGGATTTTCACAACAATTTGGGCTGGATTATGAAGATACATTCAGTCCAGTAGCTAAATTGACTACCATTCGAGTTCTCCTAGCCCTAGCCGTAAACAAAGGTTGGAATTTATGGCAAATGGATGTTAGTAATTGAAGGGTTTCATTGTAACTGATTGACCACTTAGGTCAACCTCCTAGTATGCTTGGTTCGAACCATACTGTCAAGAACATGAACTTGTTCTTGCCGGTTAAACCAACTAGCTAGTTTAATCCCTAAAAGCGGAACTGAGATTAAACTTAATCCTTAAACCCTAAAGGATTGGGGATGTTGGAAATCTAAACTAGATTAACAAGAAAGAAGCCTTGTATGAAAAAACTCGAACACACACACACACATGCTTGTGTGTATTCGACGAACTGACTAAGAACCCTAGGGTTCTTGGTTCGACTTTCGTACAAAGGGGATAAGGGAAAAATGGTTTTTCCAATTCATACCTTAGATTGCTCAAGATAGATCCACCAGTGATAAACACAACGAGAAGCCCTCTAGATAAGCTCTTGTAATGAAACTTGTTCTTAAAGACTTGAAGAACACGAAGAACGAACGAAGAACACAAGGCTTGTGTTCTTGGTGTGTTCCTCGGCCGAAATAGGGGAGGAGGGGGAGCCAAATTTCGTGGCTAGGGTTGTGTTGTTGGAGAAATAAAGTGAAGCCTTGATCTTCTATTTATAATGGAAGATCTTTCACTTAAGTACTTCTAATTTAATTAAGAAACGTTTCTTAATTAAACTTTTCCTTTTACACTTCCAACCCTTATAGTTTATGTACTTATTATTGTTGCACTTAATTATTAAATATCTAATATTAATACACTAATATACTCCGTATATTATATACACGAAATATATATACTTTGTATTTATACTTTTAATAATTAATTATATAATAAACCTTATATAATTTAGACAATAATATTATCCAACACTATATGATTTAATTACTTTAAATCATATTATGGATAATCTATAATTAACACATTGTATATTTACTCAACTAGTAAATGTACAAATACTTGTATTAATTAGTTAGATAAACTAATCTAGTAATAAGTTGAACTTAACTTAACACTTAACTGATTCATAAATGACTATTATGAATCATTCCTCTTCCAAGTATCATTACATATCTTTCTCGTATTACATGCACTCACCGATGTGACCCTTGAGTGTCCTATATACATGGACGTGACATCATAGGTTGACTAACCGTGGACATAAATCCTTCAGACTCCCACTTGTGCAAGTTCGTAACCTTAGCTTGATGACACTAGTCCTGCAGCGGCCCTCTAGCAAGCAATACAGGATAACCAAGCCATAGAAACTCTTATACCCAGGTATTGTTTCAGAAAAACATATTAATAGCGTCGTCTAGTAAAGAACACTCCGTCTTTACTTCTTGGGTAACGTGTTAGGTTTATCCCTTGCAGCACGATATTTGTGATAACGAATACGAGCATGGTAGAAATTATCAACTCCTGTACTCGAAATCATTTCTTGACCTTTTGATTTAAAACTGTGTGATAACGACAAAGAATAAATCAGTTCGTTGAGCACGGCCGTGCATTTTCAGTTTATCATCATGTCAAGGGACCCATAAATATCTCTCCTAAAAAGGAGGTGCAATTACCATCTTATTATATTTCGATTCAAAATACAAATTACTCTGTACCCAGTAAAGCCTCGTATGACAACCATATTTCAGGCTTGTCTAAGACGAACCAAAGTACATTAGTCATTGTATCCCAAACCAAATACCTCAGGCTTAAGGACAATCCTAGTGAATAATACTTTTGAACTTTTCAACCACGAAGTATTATTACAGTGGTCAATCCAATATTCGTCGAGCTCCAACAGAATATCACCGATATTTGGTTTACACAAAAACTTGTGTAGCTATCTTCGAAGAACTTCGAATCTACCATCAAATACCGCAATGACGTTATCGTCCCATCAAGGTTCCCACCAAGACGAGTAGTCACGGATTTATATCTTTTGAATAAAATAATTTTTATTCATGGATATTCTTAAAACATACAAATTCTGAATAATAATGACACTAACTCATGTATTATTTCCTCACTGGACATAGATACCGAATTATTACTGGATCATTACTTATTCCTTTTTGCTCGTGTTGATTACTTAATGACTTTTACAACCTTAATTGTAACTTATCACTAAACCAGTCATTTCTATTAAACTAAAGACATAAGACGAGTATTTGAAAAATACTATTTCTTTTGCCTTTGCTAGATTTTGTTCTTGCAACATTCTAGAACATATTATAGTCTTTCCCTTTTATGCAATTCGGCAAACATAGGAGGATTGGAAAGTAACTCCTTAGTTTCTTGAATTCATAAAATTCGCCTTGTAACTAAAGCCTCTTTTAGTCACTTGATTTGTAGATATATCATTACTAGTTAAAGAAATTTTCTTAAATGATTAACTTATTCACTGGAGTGTGAATATCCTATTAAATTTGCAATAATTAATCACAAGACTTGTGACCACGCTATTAGGCTTGCAATAATTTAATCAACGATCATTTATCATTTCTCTTAACTCTTTGGCTAACGACCTGGTAAAACCTTGTTGTTAATATCCTAACTAACTTACTATATTCATTAGTACCTCTAATGAATATGTTAGTCATAGCTCCCACTAAATTTTATGGAAATAAACATTACTTAAACTACTACCTTTGACCTAGTCAAAACTTATAGTTTAACTCTTTAAGAATTAATCAATTATTAAAGTCATCCTCTGGATTTGCGAATATCTAACACTCCTTTGAAGGGAATCATGACTTTCATTAATTACTGTATCTAACAAGTATAAGACACTTGAAACGATACTTCCAATTCTTAAGTGTATTAGTATCTTTTAAGAATCTCATTTAATGCCAAAGTCACTTCTTGGATTTCTCAAATATCCATTATTCCTATTAGGGAATTATGACTTGATCAAATGTTGTATTTATTACAAGTATAAAAGACTTGCAATAATACCTTTTAATTCTTAAATACATTAATATAGTTTGTCCCTTTTTAAGAGTTCATTTAATGTCTAAGTCATTTTCCTTGGATTATACGAATATCCAATTATTCCTATTAGGGAATTATGACTTCATTAAATTCCTTTATCACAAGTATGAAAGACTTGTAATAATACTTTTTAAAATCTATCTTGATTATATCCAATATAATCATACTATATTAACACTAATACTTTAAAACTTACTATCATAAGTAACCATTACTTAATATGTTTTAAATAAGTTCAATGCACCTTGAACTTTATGCTTTCCAAAAAAAACTCTTAAATACTTTCATTAGAAAAACTTTCTAATTACTAGCATCTAAGTAATTTGAGCTTCTAAGATATTCACACAACAATCAAACAATATAAACAATGAGATCATTATTAAGTCAATACTTGACTTTATAATCTAGTCATAAAACTTGACTAGTATAATCAACACACATGCACACACAATATAATTCAACCATGGATTCAACGATAAACTTAAACTACCAAATTTATCATAAAAATAGAAAATGTAATTTTATTCAAAACAACTTAAAAACGAAAATTGTTTACTGAATCCATACGAAAAATGCTTAATTAAAACGTGGTGCTTGTGTGATCATTATCTCATGTTAGTCCATCTCACTTTTCATCATCTCATGCAATAAACGATTGCTAAAGTTGAGTTACTCGTGATAACTTTTACAAGTTGGAAAAGGAGTATCTAGAAGTTGGTCAAGTCAACTGAGTAGCAAGCATGGCCTCCTACCCTTTGACCCTCGCCACAATCAAAACATCGTTTCTCGATGCTTGTCTTGTTTGGCTTTACCTTCTTGACCTTTTGTTTGACTCTATTACCCTTGGGCACGTTTTGGCTGATATCGGTTTTACCCTTTCCCTTTCTACTGCGCCTCTTTCTCCTTTTCACTACCATCATCAGTTACTACGAGATCATTCTTAAACTTGGTCCCCAAACTCAACTCATTAGTCTTGAGCATGGAATGTAGCTCATCAATGGATTGCTCCATGTTATGCATGTTGTAGTTGACTACATAAGACTTATAGTCATCTAACAACGAGTTGAGTATCATTACTGTAGCTAACTGCAACGGTACTGGGTGTCCTAGTATTTTTAAGACGATCCATGTGCTCTTTCATTTTTCATGGCGTGAGCACTTACTGATGATCCCTTAACCATCTTGCAAGAGTTGAACACTCTACAAGCGTAATATGCTTGTACTGGTTCATCTCTAGCATTCGTGTCAGGGGCATTTACCATTACTCTTTCTAGGACATTTCATTTTCTCTCATGCCTAAGCATAATTCGAAGATCACGCTTCCAATTGAGAAACTTTAACCCAGTCAATCTGTCCTTTTCTAGAAACAAGCGTAGTGAGAGATTATTGGTACGTGTCGTTTTGGTTGTTGCTGCCGTCTACAAATCAAACCCAGTTTAATAAGTAATCATCAACAAACATTCTCTAAAATATATTATAAACCCATAATTAATATTTTAGGCCTAGGATCCATATATCACATTCTCGCCACAAGGTTTGGGCACTTCCCGACGAGACATGATGTTTCTGGTAGGTAACATCCTTACCGATCGTATCAAGACTTGACACGATTCCTAGGGGTCGTAGAATCTTTAGACTTATAACTTATTACAACTTTGTACAATTTAATTGCACATTTCTAAGTTGCAATAAAGTCTAGTATGTTTATTCTACTCAAGTACTTTTTGGGCCGGGACTCCCGATTATCACCAAAGTAGATCAGACCATCTAAGACAGTGCGATGTTCTGCGCCGGGACTCCCGATTATCACAGAACCCTACGCACCCTAACACTCGCAATGATTTGAATCCATATCTAAGGTTCTTTCTCCTTACAATATGAATATCATTGAACAAGTGAGGTGTTACATTAGGTGGATAGTAGTTAGATCTAAGATTTTCTTGGGTTTGTTTAAGTCTTAAACTAAACTTAAACCTTATTCCAATCTTAATCCTTTAAAATATGTGACTTGTGAATTCAATAATTCTACAAGACACATTTTTTAAATCTTAAGAACCTTTTTCTTTAAAACTTATAGTTTCAAAAGGTTTGCGCGATTTATATGTATACCTAAAACGAGGTGTACAAGACGTTTTACTAGGTTTTGTGAAAAACCTTTTTTTCTATAAAACTTGCTCGTTTTATTTTCTTTGAAAAACATGAACCTTATGTTAAACTTTAAAATGTGAATTTTAATCCCTTTATGATTCATAAACTTGAAACATAATCCTAGTTTAACACACCTTGTTTTTCACTTGTTTAATAATAAAATTAAACACTTATTTTAACTTCATTAAATTCACCAAAACTATGTCCTAAGGACATCTTTATAAACTTTGTGATTTTCTTGTGTGGCTCCCACTAACTCCAACAACCATGATGGAACTTGAGTAAACACAATCACCGGTCTATCCTTGGTGAAACTAATAAACTTATTATATAAAGACTATATATAATAATTCTTAGTTTCTTTAAACATTTATTACATTTAACTTGAACTAGTTAAATATAGGTTCTTAAATTTCCTATGTTATTTTACCCTTGATCATTAATCTAGTATTTTACGTAACTCGTAATATACTTGTATAAATAACTAGTTATAATTACTTACAACTTTATACAATCTCATTATAATATTTATAACTTTTGTATAATCTAATTATAATATAACTTCGTTTGTACAATTTCTAGTTGTTTACAACTTTGTACATTCTAGTTCTAATTATAACTTAATACAAATTTCTAGTTACTTAATATTATAACTATGATCAAAACAACATTTAATTTAATTGTTCAATTTAATCTTGTATTATATATATATATATATATATATATATATATATATATATATATATATATATATATATATATATATATATATATATATAAAATTTATTTCTTTAAAAACTTATAACATTCTTAGTAAAAATATTACACCTAATTTGTACATTTGTATTTTAACTTACACAAATTAAAATACGTACAAACTATTTTATATTTTAAAATCACTTTTAAATAATTTGGAAAAAATCCGAAAATTATATATAATATAATATAAATAAATCTTGTTAATTTTAAGACTTTAAAATTAACACTTCTCTTTTATCCTTAATTAAATTTAATTAATTAAACCCTTATCTTGTTCTTGATCAATTAAAACCTAGTTTTAATTTTCTTGATCAATAACATCTTTTAGTTAAAGATTAATCCTAATCAATCTTATTCAAACAATTATTAAACTTTGTTTAAATTCTAGGATAGATTATAACTTTAATAGATTTATTTAAACTTATTTAATTTAAATCTTCTAAACAAAAACTTTGTCTAGATTTCTAGATTTAAAGAACTAGTTTTAATAAACTCATTAAAACAATAATCAAACCTTATTAAACATAAACTTGTTTAATTTTCTACGTTCTAGATTATGTTCTTGATTAATCATATTAACTAATTAAACTAAACTAGTTTAATGTTCTTGGTCCTAGGTTGAATTCTAGGGTTTCGAAAATTTCCTTAAGGCTAAGAAACTTTTCCACCAATTAAACTAAACTAGTTTAACAAACTTGGTGTCCAAGTTTCCTCATGATTTTCGAAAATCTTAGAAGAAAGGAAAGGATCCTTTTAACCAATTAAACTAGGCTAGTTTAATATACTTGGTCCTAGATTTTGAAGATCAAAGTAAAAAGGAAAGAATCCTCTTGACCAAAAATTTTGACATTCTTGATCCTAGGGTTCTATATTTTTCGAAAATACTAGGGTTAGGGAAAGAAGCCTTTTGACCAATTAAACTAAACTAGTTTAATGTTCTTGGTCCTAGGGTTCTTTCTAGATCTTGAAATTACTAGGGTTTAGAATCCTTGTGACCAATTAAACAAAATGGTTTAACATTCTTGGTCTAGGGTTCTATAATCCTCATTCGAAATCCATGGGAAGAAAAAAGAAGAAGGAACAAAAAAATAAAAAACTTGGAAATTAAACAAACAAAAACTTTGTTATTCTTGTTTAGATTTCTAAAGCAATGCTCTGATACCACTGAAGGGTTTCATTGTAACTGATTGACCACTTGGGTCAATCTCCTAGTATGCTTGGTTCGAACCATACTGTCAAGAACATGAACTTGTTCTTGCCGGTTAAACCAACTAGCTAGTTTAATCCCTAAAAGCGGAACTGAGATTAAACTTAATCCTTAAACCCTAAAGGATTGGGGATGTTGGAAATCTAAACTAGATTAACAAGAAAGAAGCCTTGTATGAAAAAACTCGAACACACACAGACATGATTGTGTGTATTCGACGAACTGACCAAGAACCCTAGGGTTCTTGGTTCGACTTTCGTACAAAGGGGAGAAGGGAAAAAGGGTTTTTCCAATTCATACCTTAGATTGCTCAAGATAGATCCACCAGTGATAAATACAACGAGAAGCCCTCTAGATAAGCTCTTGTAATGAAACTTGTTCTTCAAGACTTGAAGAACACGAAGAACGAACGAAGAACACGAAGAACACAAGGCTTGTGTTCTTGGTGTGTTGCTCGGCCGAAATAGGGAGGAGCGGGTGCCAAATTTCGTGGCTAGGGTTGTGTGGTGGGAGAAATAAAGTGAAGCCTAGATCTTATTTATAATGGAAGATCTTTCACTTAAGTCCTTCTAATTTAATTAAGAAACGTTTCTTAATTAAACTTTTCCTTTTACACTTCAACCCTTATAGTTTATCTAGTTATTATTGTAGCACTTAATTATTAAATGTCTAGTATTAATACACTAATATACTCCGTATATTATATACACGAAATATATATACTTTGTATTTATACTTTTAATAATTAATTATATAATAAACCTTATATAATTTAGACAATAATATTATCCAACACCATATGATTTAATTACTTTAAATCATATTATAGATAATCTATAATTAACACATTGTATATTTACTCAACTAGTAAATGTACAAATACTTGTATTAACTAGTTAGATAAACTAATCTAGTAATAAGTTGAACTTAACTTAACACTTAACTGATTCATAAATGACTATTATGAATCATTCCTCTTCCAAGTATCATTACATATCTTTCTCGTATTACATGCACTCACCGATGTGACCCTTGAGTGTCCTATAGACATGGACGTGACATCATAGGTTGACTAACTGTGCACATAAATCCTTCAGTAATGCCTTCTTGTATGGTGATCTTGATCACGTAATTCATATGGATCAACCAAAAGGTTTCGAAAGCAAAGATCACCCGCATTACGTATGCAAACTCAAGAAGGCTATCTATGGTTTAAAGCAGTCACCTAGGGCATGGTTTGGAAAAATTGCTGAATTTTTGGAACATAATGGTTTTCAAATGACATCTGCAGATGCAAGTTTATTCGTGAAAGGTACAACTGGGAAGGTGCATGAAGAGATCGTCCAACTCAAGAAGAATCTGGGCATTCGTTTTAACATGAAAGACCTAGGAAAGCTACATCACTTTCTGGGTCTCGAGTTGAAATATAAACCCGAAGGTATTATTCTACACCAAACCAAGTATTCTGTTGATTTACTTAATCGATTTGGAATGCTCGATTGCAAACCTGCAGTAACCCCCACAGACACAAACGTTAAAATGTGTGCTGTTACGGGCAGTGAATTAGAAGATGTTACTATGTATAGGCAGATTGTTGGGAGTCTCATTTATCTTACTTTAACAAGACCCGATTTAGCCTTCATAGTCGGTGTGCTTAGCCGGTTCATGCAAACTCCCAGAAGATCTCACCTTAATGCAATACAGAGAGTGTTAAAAGGTATGTAAAGAATACGATATCCTATGGTATATTTTTTAGAAGGGAAGAAGAATGTGCTTTGGTTGGATATTGTGATGCAGATTATGCCGGAGATCTCAACACACGTAGATCAACAACATGTTATATATTTATGTTGGGATCTGGGGTTGTTTCATGGTGCAGTAAGAGACAGCCTACGGTGTCACTGTCCACCACGGAGCCCAAATATCGAGCAGCAGCCATGGCTGCTCAGGAGAGTGTGTGGCTAGTGCAACTTTTGAAAGAACTAAAACAAAGTGTGGGGGGCAATATTCCGCTATATTGTGACAACATGTCATCAATTCAACTTGCTAAAAACCCCACATTTCATGCAAGAACCAAACACATTGAAGTCCACTATCACTTCATTCGTGAGAAGGTTCTGAAAAATGATATTGACTTATCATATGTCAATACAGTGAACCAAATTGCAGATTCATTCACAAAGGGCTTGACAAGCAAGAAACTGAAAGAAATCTTTGATCAAATGGGAATGATGGATGCAGGTGTTGAGAGGGAGTATTAAAATGACAACACCAAACACGTGACCTACACATCTTGAGCTGACCAAGTCTATGTTAGCAGTTATCCTTATTTTTATTATTAGCTTTGCAATTTATTTCCTTTGATTAAGTCAATAGGTTAGTGGGTAGTTTTCCTTTTGTTTAGGAAACGTGAGTGTGGGTTAGTTACCCCACTTTCTTTGCATTTTCAGTATTTATGTTTGCATTTTGTATTTCCCGAACTATTCGGAAAATACACAACTCTTTTGTGTAAAGTGTGTGTTATTGTGTTCTCTAAAAACGTGTGTGTTCTTGTTGAGTACAAAGAACAAGAGTTTTTCACCTTTTCAAATTTTCATAGTTAACATAATCCTTTAGTTTGCACGTGTTTGAAATACAACAGAGAGCCAACCTTTGAACTTGGGGGAAAATGTCTTCCAATTTAGTTTTAAATAAACATACATTATTCATACTCAAGTAGAATTCTTTTATATTATTTTATCTCTAATGAGTTATTGAGATTTTTGCAACATTTGCATCAAGATTCTTTCTTCTTCAGAATCATCAGTGTCTCATTTCACTTTCACTGTTTTATTATAACTTGTATATTTATTTATAAAAAATAAGTAGTATTTATGCCTATTATTTATACATACTTCATGTTGCTACTTATTATAAAATTATATGTATAATTCACTAATTTTCATTATTAATATCATCTATTGATTTTGACACTTATCTTGATCACATGGGTAGACACATAAGTAGACAAAAATAATATACATTAATATCATTTCTCTTATTTATATTATCCCGCTATGAAAATAGTTTGCCCAACTACACTTATCCTTGGTGGATCACTGGACGTCAGGGGTGTCTTTGATGAGATGCAGGAGGTGCAGCTGCACATTACTCATATTTAATAGGGGCCCAATTTTTATATATATCTTATATATATAATATCAAAATTTAAGCCAACTTAATAACTTAATTGAAAAAAATTAAAAAGTCCAATTTTATAAAAATCTTGTATTCAGGGAACCCATTTTCGTGTTTTCGCACAGGGTATTCAAAATCTCGGAGACACCCTCGACGTTAAGATATTGAATTTTGAATTATACTTGCAATGTATATAAGAGTCGTTACCAACGTCCCTACATTATCGCTGACATAAAACTATAGTTTTATTTCAAATGATTATGTTGTTGATTGGTTGTATTATATCTTTTGTGATTTTTAGATAAGATTTGCCCTTGGCCGCTCCCATTTCCTACAGATAGACAAATCTTGTCAAATACCGGTACCAGACATGGACATCCCCACAAACAACTCAACTGATGGGCAATCGCTTTCCCTTCGATGAAAAAAGTGATATTTATTTGAAATTTTGATTCAAACATATAATAATATAATTAAGGATTTGTGTATTTTTGTATATATATAAATTGCTTTTGCCTTTTGGACGTGTTTGGGAAAACTCATTTAATACTTCTAATTTTTATTAGATAAAGTGTTGAAAACCACAATAACACTGATTCAATCCATAAAATGGTGTTTGATGATGATTTTGAGGAGAAAAGTGAAGAAGATGGATTAGGGTTTTAGTGAGAGAAATCTAGAGAGAGAGAGAGAGTGAACAAATGCAGAGAAATTGAAATGATAATTGTGCAAAAGTTAAGGAATTAAGCCTTACACTTTGGTATTTATACCATGGCTTAATTCCTTGTTAGTTAGGACCATTTCCTAAATAAAACTTAACATATATACAATGTTACATAACTAGTCCCTAGACTATTGATTACAACTAAATATGACCCAACAATCTCCCCCTTTGTAACAATAGTCTGGGAAGCGTATCTTCGAAGTCTTCATCTCTAGCAAAAGCTGCACCTGGTAGAAATTTCGTTGAATAGTGATGTATCAGGATCAGCTTGAGCTTTGTCAACATGTGAAAACGGATACTTCTTGTAGCTTTTCAACCACTAGAAGTATTTTGAAGACTTTACTTTGAAGATACATATAGATCGACTTAAAATAAGACTCATATTAATAGAGAGATTAGCAGCGGAAGTCTTTTCTTGAAGTTTGTGGCTTTATGTCGATCTATGATGTGATAATTGTTGTTGAGGTAACATGTTTATAACGGTTACGCTCCCCCTCAAACAAACAATTATTCTGTTGGCCAGTTACCCTTTTCTCACGTATGAAGGAGGTTCATGCTCTAAATGCAAACCTTTGTTCTGACCAAATGTTGGTAGAGGGTTGCGTATCTTTGTGGAGAGGTGGGCATGCTACGATGTTTACTTACTCTCAGATGCGCTTCAGAATGTTGAATTACATTTCTTCAATTTAATCCTTTGTCAAAACTGTAATTAACATATCTATGTTTTGCAGTTCAATGTTTACATCTGAGTGGCAGTGGAAGCAATTTAGAATTCTGCTTTTGACATGCAAAACTTTTCTGAATTTTAAGAAAGTATCATCACAGAACTTCGAAGTTTCAAACACTAAAAGAAAAAAATATTTTTCGTTGAATCTGTTGGTGTAAGAAAGATCTAAAAATGTCTCATTTAATGTTAAAAGTTCTGGTAATGAAATGTCAGTTGGGAAGGATTTATCTGGGATTTCAGTTATTGGGGATTTTGTTTTTGGATTTTTGAGGTAGAGGTTTTGTGAGGACATGATAATGATGTTTTGAATTTTGTAAAGAATGATAATGATTTGTACTTTTAAGATTTAGATTGTGATGATTGAGATTTTGGAGAGAGATTTCTTTAGATGAATCGGTTTCTTCTTCTTCTTCACTTGATTTTCTGTTTAATACATTGATTCTCACTTGATTTAGAATATTTCTGATTTTGCAGTTGATCTGAGTACTTGCACTGATAAACCCAGTACTTGCACTGTTTCTTGCTCTTTTCTCCCCCTCATGAGGATCATGACCAGGGTCCTCATGCTAATGCTGAATGTTTGTCTTGTGTAGACGGAGAGAGGAAATTGTGTGTCGATGTAATATGTGAGCCAAGATTTTGATATTTGTGGGTTTCAGAATCTAGAACCAGTAACATGTAGTACTCATGAAATAACCAGATAAAAATTGATTTATCCAATAATCTTGGAGAAAAATATTTGAAAAATGAAGAATAGCGATGTCAATAATCACGTGAAGTCATAAACAGATGCAATCTTTACTGAAGAACTTCAGTAAAGAGATCGTTTACGGATATGACGAACACGGTGATTAAAGACATTGTTAATCAAATATTTGAAATTTAAAAGAAATCAATTTGTGTGGTTATATCAAAGATCAGTGAAGTATACCGCTTACAAAGATGCAATTTTATCTGAACGTGTGCAGAGAAAAGATCGACGGATATACAAAGATCAATGATCTAACAGTGCATTAAAAACGATTTTGTGTGTGAGATAAAATGAAGAAGTCAGAATTGAATCTGAACAGTATGGAGAAAACAGATTTTGTGTGTGAGATAAAAATGATTTCTCCATTGATCGTTTAAGTATGAAAATCGTTTGAAAAATAGTAAGAACACTCAATCCAAGAAGGTGTTAAAAACAGATGCAATCAGTACTGATTGTAAACAGTAAAGAGATCGACGAATTTAACAGCAAATTGTGTTGAATGTTGCAAACAAGTATTTTTGAAAAATCGAAAATTTATGTGCAAAATCAGAGTTTTGAAAAATAGAGCCACAACGCAAGAGACGAAAATTTGTCATAAACAGATGCAATCAGTACTAATCGAGATTAGTAAAGAGATCGTTTACGAATATGACAAAAATTTATATCCTACGTTGTGAACACATCATTGTGAGCACAAAGTGAGATAAAATTTTTGGAATGTTGATCATCACTGATTAATAAAGATTTGATATAAATGTGATGTCAGCAACTCAATTTGATTTAAAAATATTTTTAATTGAGTATTGACATGTGCCAGGTTGTGTGGCATCAGAGAAGTTCAAAGATTTGGAAAATCAAAATTGTATTAAAAATGAGAAAAATCGATTTACAATTGAAAAGGTTGACAATGAAGAAACACAATTGTAGCAATGAGAAATAAGAGAATTTGCAATAAACAGATGCAATCAGTACCAACCTAGACTGGTAAAGAGATCGTTTACGAATATTACAAAAGCTAATACTCAAATTGATAACCTTGTATGATTGTAAATTTGCACGAGGTTGAAAAAACTGTTTGAGGAAAATAAAAAATTTATTAGCAATATAGAGTAGGAAGATTTGTAATAAACAGATGCTATCAGTACCAATTGAAATTGGTAAAGAGATCGTTTACGGATATTACAAAAATTGATACCACATATTGATAATTATAAAAATATTTGAAGGGAGCACTGGAAAATTGGTTAGCAGTTCTGAAAGGATGCTCCCCCTCAACAGTTGCGTTTCATAAATCATAAAATCAGTTATACTCCCCCTCGATATATTAATAATGATTTTCTCCCCCTCGACAAGTGAATATAGAAATTCTCCCCCTCAACCAATGATATCGATGAAAAACGGGTTTCAAGCAGATGCACTTGAAAGCCATTCGTTGGAGAGCGGGTCATACACTGTAGTATGTATAAGTCATTCTGTTGTGGCGCGAGTTATACACTGATGTGTGTATAAGTCATTGACCGTTGAGGACCGAGTTATACACTGAAGTGTGTATAAGTCATTCTCCAAACTCCAAACACCTTTCTGGTAATTCTACATAAAACAATTAAAACATGTTTGGTACCCAATTATGTATGGGTCCTATACGATTAGTGACAGATGTTTTATGTAAAATTGTTTTAAGATTAATTTAGAGCTTTGGAGAACTGCAAGGAGGCAGTTCAGAGGTTGTGGATTTAACTATCCATTTTAAAGATTTTTCAGAGGATTGGATAATCCAATGAGATTTTTCATTTTTGATCCATGTGTATTTAACAAACGTTGAAGATTTGGTCGTTGTTTTGTTGTCGCTGTTTGAGGAACCTGAAGACTTTGGCTTAGGTGCGGAAGATCCTCGAGAAACTTTGTGACGAGAAGACGAGTGTTTATCAGAGATTGGTGGGGTTTTGGAAGAACTCTTCGCCTTTTTGGAAGCATGTGAAGATGAACCTTTTTTATTTGGTTTGTGTGGATGAGAGACAGATTTCTTGCATGGTTGTGGAAAACATGTTTTGCATGATTTTATAATTTTACCAGATCTATGGAAAACATTGACTTTTAAACCATGTGGAGCATTTAGCTTAACAAAAAATCGATCATCATTCTGAGAAATTTGTTTATTTGTAGATTTATCTCTCAATATCTTTTTACCAAGTTTTTCAGATTTGACACACACATTACCAAAATCAGGTGAGTAATTTACAGGACGATAAACAGAAGCATCATACACAGTTTCAAATGCAAGTGCCGGAGATTTAAATTTTTTGGAGTTGTTATTGTTAATTTTAACAGTGGACGAAGAAACTGAAGACGTATCTGGTCTAGACTGCTTAAGCTCGCGAGGCTTCTTAAGCGTACTAGACTTAGACGAACTCGGCTTCTTAGACTGCACATCTCCTTTGACTCCATTGGGCTTGGGCTCCTTGCTTCGAGGCTCTAAAGTACTAATGGAAGCATTTAGGACAGGTGAATTAGAGTTTCTCCTCAAGATGATTGGAACTGGGTTTGTTGGTGCTGGTCCTAATAAAGAGGCTTTAGAATTTTGAGAAACAGTATTGTTCGTTGTAGTTTTTAATTCTAAAATGGTGTCCTCTAAATTATGTATTTTTGTTTGAAGATTTTCCTTTTCTTTGTCAAATGCTTTGTGGGTTTCATCAATTTCAGATTCAAGTTGAACAATTTTCTTTTCTAAAATCAACGGTGGAACATAAAGATTTGGTTCCATTGTTTGTTTTAAAACTTCATTTTCAGAGATGGAAAATTCTTCTGGAGTGACAATCGGGAAGTACTCATTGTTTTCAAATTTAGCTTTATTCTTTTCATATGTATAGTTCAATTCAGAATAGTTAAAGCTAATTTGAGCGTGTTCCTTCTTTTCTCTGTTGAACTTCTCGATTTCTGCTTCTTCGTCCGGCATATGAAGGAAGCTTTGCCATATTCCAAGTTCATGTAATCGTAATTGTATAGTGTGGGAAGAACATCAGCAGCTTTTTCCAGAGGACGGGTATTCTCAGCTCCGAGACCCACTTTTGACTTGAAAGATCTGAACTCTTTTGGCTGGTTTAATTTTATCGTTTGTTCAGTGTGACCAGCTTTCACAATCGTCTGCTCTAGTTTTGAGATGTGTTCTTCAGCATTTTCTTTCTTTACAGTAAGACTGTGTATGGTTGCTGATTGTTCATCGATTTCCTTGTTTAAATTGTTTGTGATGTTTGTGATTTGTTCATTTAGTTTTTGAATTTCGTTATCAGCTGCCTTCAACTTATCTTGGTAATCCTTCATCTTGATGTCAGCAGACTTCATCCATGTTTGCTCTCGACTGAGTTGGATAGCTAAGTCATTTATCAGCTGTTTGGAGTCGTCTTTGTCATTTGATACCGTCTTCATCGTTTTTAGGTTTGATATTTCAAGATTTTTTGTATTAATTATGTGATTTAGACGATTTACTTCACTGGTGTGAGCAGCATGAAATGTTGACAACTGTTGTTGTAACTCTTGTGTTTTTTGATTTGAAAGTTTATTTTGATTGACTTGAGGAACAAGAGTTTCAAGTTGACGACGAAAGGTTAAATTTTCTGCCTTTAATTTTGAGATTTGTGCATTTGATTCATTAGTTGTGTTTACTTGTTTTTGTAAACTTTCTTGTAATTCAGAAATTTGAAATTTATAAGCAGATTTTGACGTAGACAACTGATTTTGTAATTCCTTGTTTACTTGAGTTATTTGAAGAGAACATTGACTTAATTCACTCAAATCATTTAAGAGTTGACCTTTTTCAGATTCCAAATCAGTTATTTGTTTTGTCAAATGTGATTTCTCATCAATTTTAGTAAAAAGCTTTTCATTAAACAAGGAATTTTCTGATTCATCAGTGTTTGAATCAGATAATAAAGAGTCAAAGGAGAAAGAGAGTACCTCATTTTCATCATCTTTTGGAATGCCTAACACAGCTGTAGCCTCAGTTGGTATTGCCATGAATGCCAGGTTGGCAATGCACTGTTTATCCTCCTGGGCATTCGACCCGGCAGACAATGTTTCTTTGGTAGTCATGTTAAGAACAATTCACGGGAAATTTTGATTGAAACGGGGTAAAGAAAATTTTAAGAATGAGAAGGTTCTGGAATAGAATATGTGATGTAGACCGTGGATTGGTCTTCAAAAATTCAAAATTACCGAAATCTTAAACTGGTTATTCCAGATGATAAAGTACACTTTAAATGTGCCTAAGATTTTTGAATTAGGGAAAAACGACGATCGGGTTAGAAACTGGGGCTAAACGAAGTTTGGAAATTACCGAGAAATCACAAAAACGCAAATTAAGCGATCGAAACAAGCGTTTTTGGGCCGCCAAGTTGGGTAAACCGCCTACGACAGTTTATCACGTTGTAGCCTTCGTCTTTAGCTTCGATTTGGTTACTCGTGGGCTCGAAACGGACACCCGATCTGAAAGTTATGACCGTTACAGTATAGCCCCTTTTGTCACGCGAGTGTAGAAAGAGTTCGGGCCGAAGTTGTGTAGAAGTTCGGGCCGAAGTTGTGTAGAAGTTCGGGCCGAAGTTGTGTAGAAGTTCGGGCCGAAGTTGTGTAGAAGTTCGGGCCGAAGTTCGGGGTGAAGTTCGGGCCGAAGTTCGGGGTGAAGTTCGGGCCGAAGTTCGGGGTGAAGTTCGGGCCGAACTTTGGGTTGAAGTTCGGGCCGAACTTTGGGTTGAAGTTCGGGCCGAACTTGTTACTGTTCTCGGGCCGAACAGTTTCTTGCGCAGAACAGCTACGAACAGCCTTAAAAACCCACTAATTTGATCCTAAAATGCTCGTTTCTAACCCAAATTCTTTGATTTAAATCACAAACTGACCCAAATACTATTTCCTTCAATCCATTACTACTATATTACTCAAAAACAACCTAGATCTATCTGAAAATTTGAATTTAGAGGGTTTTTGAAACTTTAATGGTTTTTCTTAAAAATCTTAATTCTTCATCAGTATGGATTAGATTCGATCCTAGCTTGATTCTAAGCTTAATATATCAATAAAAGGAAGCTATTCAATCCATAATAACAAGAAATAGTACCTTAAATCTGATTTTTGATCTTAAACCCCTTTTTCTTCAAAAACTTTGAAAAACCCACTGATTCTTCTGATTTTAACACCAATTGATGGATTTGGATCGTTTTCAAGATGAAATTATGCTCTGATACCAATTGAAAAGCACAATAACACTGATTCAATCCATAAAATGGTGTTTGATGATGATTTTGAGGAGAAAAGTGAAGAAGATGGATTAGGGTTTTAGTGAGAGAAATCTAGAGAGAGAGAGAGTGAACAAATGCAGAGAAATTGAAATGATAATTGTGCAAAAGTTAAGGAATTAAGCCTTACACTTTGGTATTTATACCATGGCTTAATTACTTGTTAGTTAGGACCATTTCCTAAATAAAACTTAACATATATACAATGTTACATAACTAGTCGCTACACTATTGATTACAACTAAATATGACCCAACAAGTGTTTGGAAAAAGAATTATATAAATTTATTGTAAAATGATTAAAAAATATATTATATATAATTTAATAAGCTTGAGCATTGAGTTTATTGTTAAATAAAAGGGTAAGAATGCAAAAATCTCTAAATAAGCTTACAATCCCTTCAAAACAACTTTTATAAAACACTTTAAATAAGCTTATAAGCTCTCTCAAACACTATAAGTGCTTATTAAGCTTAATTAAGTTTAAAATCTCATACGCCATATAAATAAGCAATCCGAAACAGCCCTTTATTTACAAAAGTGTATTGTATATGCCAATTCTCAATCTTGCATACATATCTTAAGTACACAATCATTATTGAAAGTTGAAACTATGTGAGGACGGTAAAGTACCGTTCCATACATAACGTTAATGGTTAGACAAACCGTTCAATTGTATCGATTACAACTTGAGTTTTCAAATTGGCAACATATGATATAACCAAATTCAAGCTCGACTCGCCAACTAAAACTCGAGCTTAATGTTCGACGAGTCTCCATTTTTAAGCTTGAAATCGAGTTCGGTTAAGGTATCGATATTTTCGAACTCAACTCGAATTTTTTTGATTTAAAAAAAATGCATCAACAGTTCTTAACTGAAACTATTTGATTATTCCAAATTTCAGATTGCACCCTAAGACCGGTGCCAATGGTGACGGAAACTGACGCCGTCAGTTTCTGCCAACTCAGCGCCACGTCAGCATACAAACTAACTAACACTAAACTGACGTACCCATGCCAACAGCACTCCGTCACTTCACCAAATTTGGGCCCCACCATTTATTTTTCTTTTTCTAATAAAAATATACAATTAATTAAAACATATACCTAATAAAAATAAATTACATTAATTAAAAAAATACATTACATAAAAAGTTTATTTTTAAAAAAAAAATTGAATTTTTTAGATTTTTAATGAATTTTTTAGATTTTTAATGAATTTTTTTAAATATTACTTCTTTTAAAAAATTAAAAAAAAATAAAAAAAATAAAAATAAAATAAAGTAACAGCCGCTCTCTCTCTCTCACTCTCGCTCCTCCTCCGCTCGCTCCTCCTCCGCCTCTTCTCTCGCCAGTTAAGCGACCGGCGGCCAACCGGCGGGCCAACCGGCGGACCGTGCCAACGGCGCCGGTTCCGTCGGTGGCCAACCGGCGGCCAACCGCACCACCGATGGCACCGGTCTAAGTCAAATAAACGATTTAAATAAGCAATCCCTAACCCCCATAATTAATACGAAGATAAAGGGCATTAAAAATCCGAAAGTAAACGGCCAAGTTAGTCAACAACATGGAAGTATTTGTCTGCATCGACAGTTCTCTCTTATCTACTACCTCACAGCCTCCAACTCGCCTTGGCCCGTGTTTAACTTTCAATCGATCATATATTCACGAGTTTCTTCTTGAATTTACTTTGTACTATAATCACGTTTGTATAGAAGAGTGCTGTGTTCTTTTAATAAGGCAACACAAATTTTAATAAAAAAAAGTTGCTAATATTGTGAAAACGTTTAGTGTGACATTTTGTACATATAAAAACTTAGAGTTACGTTCTCTTGTAAATATTGTAGTCAACAGTTTTTCCTAAAATATAAAAAGTAGAGTAAATTACAGTTTTTGTCCATGTAGTTTGCCTGATTCTACGTTTTTATCCCTGTACTTTTTTTTCTGTTTTATTGTCCCTGAGGTATGCAAAATTCCGTTTTTTTGTCTTCCGTCCACCCTCCGTTTCTTTTTAGCCGTTAACCCCCTCACGTGCTGAAAACGTGAGGGCATTTTGGTCTTTTTTCATTTTCTATTTTTTTTCACTTTTTTTCTTTCATCATCTTCATTGTCTTCTCCACACCCAAATCTGAACTAGAAGTAACCTCAAATGGTAAATCATTTGAAACCCAAATCTGAACCATATTTGTAGTTAAGTTGTAACATTCTATCTCCTCAATCAAACACAAAGAGCAGTATTCTGCCTCTGTGTGAAGTTCAACTAGAATTCAATTCTACGAATATATCTATGCAGTTATACTCGATTTGATAACAATTCAGCTACTATGAATATCAAATAGCTTAAAAACCAAGAAATCAAAATTGCTAATCAGCTTAATTGTTCAAATAAGAGGAACTTACTGGTGCATCTTCCTCCATTGGCCGACTGCAAAAGAGAGAAGAAAAAATGGTACAGTGAATTGGACCGACACGACATAAGCGTATTTTAACGATCTAGGGTTTAATTACACGCAATTGCGTAACGAAATTAACAGTTAGATTACCTCATGTTCGGTGTATGACAAAGAGCGAGAGAGTATTACGTGAAAAAATGGCGAATCTGAAATTAAAATTAGGGTTCAGAGCTGTGAGTATAAAACCCTAATGCATATCAGATCTGTTCGATTTCTTAAGCTGGCGGCGGTCTTCTCCGGCTACTCCTGAATCTTCCCTGTGCTTGCGGCGGCGGTCTTCTCCGGCTACTCCTCCCTGTGATAGTCGGCGACATCTGAATCATCACTGTTATTGGTTAAAAATCGATTAGGGTTTGGTGTTTTGGGTAAAAATTGATTAGGGTTTGTTGTTTTGGAGAAAAATTGATTAGGGTTAGGAGATATTGATGCGTGAAAGTGTTGCAGGTTCAAGAAGGAAATGATGTATGAAAACCCTAATTCAATTAGTGTATTGAAGCTTGAAGAAGAAGAAAAGTGGATGGAGGCTTCATTTTTGTAAAAAAAAACTGATGGCTGAAGAAGGTTTTGATTTTGGGGGATTTTTTTATTTTTGGGTTTCTACTGATTTTGAACTTTTGATTTTGATTTTTTGAGTTTTAGTTTGAAAGAAATTAAGTTCTTAGAATTTGGAAGAAGATGAAGAATTTGGAAGAAGAAGATGAAGATGAAGATGAAGATGAAAGAAAAAAAAATGAAAAAAAATTAGAAAATGAAAAAGGACCAAAATGCCCTCACGTTTTCAGCACGTGAGGGGTTTAACGGCTAAAAAGAAATGGAGGGTGGACGGAAGGACAAAAAAAAGGGAATTTTGCATACCTCAAGGACAAAAAAACAGAAAAAAAAAGTATAAGGACAAAAACGCAGAATCGGGCAAACCACATGGACAAAACTGTAATTTACTCTAAAAAGTATAATGGGAAGTGTTTTCTAATAACAAAATGTAAAGATTGTATAATAGACAAAATTTAAAGTATAACTTATAATAATTTGGGAAACCTAAAAAAAAGTTATAAAAGTTCAGGAGGGATGGCAGAGAAACGTTCAAGGTAATTCATATTTTTTGTGAAGTCTTGAGAGATAAATTTTAGCCCTTAGATCAATCAACCCCCAAATCACCACCACCATCACATGTGATTCAAATCATTCAATACATCAACACCACCACCACCATCCCGTGTGTATTAAATCATATGTGATTGCACATCGCGGACCACCACCACCACCACCACCACCACCTCATGTGTATTAAATCACATTTGATTCAACACCGCCGACCACCACCACCACTACCAACCTCTGCCAGCCACCGTCTCCACCACCAGCAACCCTCGCCACCACCGTCGGCTGTTTTCAATCACATGTGATTGCATATCAAATCACATGTGATTGCGGCGGCCGGAGGCGGTGGCGTGCGGCCGGTTTCGTCGACGGCGACGGCCGACAATGGTGGTGGTGGCCGGCGATGGTGGTTGTTTATTCAATCACATGTGATTTGATGATGTTAATTGTCAAGTGATTTTTTGATTCAATAATTATGATTTGTTTCTTATACTATGTTTTAAATGTGGATTACTTGTAAAAAGCAAACCAGGATGATAACAACATAAACCAAATTATCAATTTGGAAAACTTAAAAATAGAAGGAACAATAAAGTAGTGACACGATTGTCAGTTTGAAAAACTTCAATTTGGAAGGAATAAAAAAGTTAATTTATCAGTATCTAACCCGATCTAACACAATCAGCGCGACTTGAAGAATGACATTTTGTCACACCAGCCAAGCGCCATTTTTTTATACTTCTCACACATATATATATTCTACAAATTGTAAATCATTTAACAGTAATTTACTATCAGAAGGGAATTCTCAAATAAATGTAACCTTTAACCTATGATTATCTTCTTTTTAAAGACAAACTAGACGAACTATTTTATAACATGAAAAATCATATTTCTCTAGGACTGATACTTGAATTCATAAGCTATTGATTGTTGGGTCACCTTAATACTGTTAAAGTCAAAATCAAAGGCCCTTTGATTATAAACGAATTATCTTACTTTAGGAATGTGAATATTGTAACAATGGGTGTAATTAGCTGAGACAGCTCGCGACCTAGTTAAGAGCTACCCGAAAAATACTCAGAATCGACTCGTTCTTAACTAGTCGACCTCGAGCTCGACCTACTCGAGTAGGGTTCCTAGCCAAGTTCGGATTCCCTAATACGCAACTCGCGAGCCTAACCGACCTTCCATTAAATCAATCAATATTTTAACCTTTCTATATACATCATTATATATGTATGTATCTTTTCTTATACAAGCAAAAAGAAAACAAATCATACACATTTATCAATTATAGTACTCTTCGAACTCAACGTATTACAACATATTTTTTAAATAAAAAATATTCGAGCATAGCCAAGTCGAGCTCGATAGCATCAATATATTCACCGAGCTCGAGCTTAAAAACTGAGGCTCGTCAAGTATTGAACTTGGTTCGACTCAGCTCTATTACACCTCTAATTATAACCATTTACTGAGTAATTTATAATGAATCTACATGATCGGTTGGGACCAAAAGTTTTTAGTACGGTTAACAAAAATCCACTAAATTAATGTTATATTTTTACTAATTATAATAGGACTTGAACCCATAAGAAACATTTAAAAATCAGATACTGTTTTTACAAACCATTTGGTGTGGGTGGGATCAACATAACAAATGAAGTAACATATAAAAAAATATACTTGATTTGCAAGGAAGTCCCTTGCGTTATTTAATTTAGTTGACGGTTAAATTTCTCAACAACCTTTATTTGTGTTGATAGGTAAGAGCTTAACCTTCAACCCATATTTCATCTGTAGTATAATGGAATCACTTGGGCAAACTTGATGACCATCCACCAACTCCACATGGTAATGACATATGATTGCAGTCGCAACCATTTTCATCTGAACCAAACCCATATCCTTCCCCAAACACGTCCTTGGTCCCGCATGAAACGCCGTGAATTTATACGACGGTTCGTGTTTTATCCCTCCTCGTTGAGAAAACCATCTTTCCGGCTTAAACTCCATGCAATCCTCCCCCCATAATCCTTCCATTCTTCCCATCGAATAAAAAGACAGAATTATTCTCGTGTGTTGGTCGACAACATGACCACTTGGGAGGATGTCGGGTTGTAATGGAGCTTTATGCTCTAAAGCAACCGGCGGAAATAGCCTTAATGCTTCGCATATACCTCCATGAAGATAAACCATTTCTCCCAACTCTTTTGTACCCAAAGTTTTCCATTTTCGACCTCCCAATTGCTTCTCAATTTCCTCGCGGATCTTCTTTTCGACACTTGGGTTTTGAGCAAGGAGATAAAAGAACCAAGAAAGCCCCGTGCTTGTGGTGTCTCTCCCGGCGATCATGAGATTCAAAATGGTATCTTTTAGGAACTTTCTAGAGTCTCCTGAAGTCCCACGTTGTCCTTCAAAACCTTTTATCAATGAAGTTAACAAACCGGTGTCCGGCTCCTTTTGTACCTCTTTTTGCGACAAACACTTGTATATAAAACCATCAAAAGCCTTCCATGCTTCGATCATCTTCTTCTCCTTTCCCAATCCGAATCTTCTTTGCAACTTCCAAACCTTTTCCGGCAACACATGTCTCCATAGAAGAGCTTCTTCCGCATCCGTGAAGGCCTTTTCGCATGGAATGAATGGTAAATTAAGTGACAAGCTATCCGGATCATAATCCAAAAGCAACAAACATATAGTATCAAAAGTAACCCTTTGAAATATTTCCTGTAAATCCGTTTCTCGATTATGCAAGGAGTCGAAATCAAGGATCGGGAGAAGCCCGTTCTCGATCTTGTACTTGACGTTTGTTTCAAGGAGAGTAAGAAAGTTAGGGTGTTTAAAGAGAGACATAGTTGTTTTCCTATGGATTTCCCATAACTCGTGATCCGAGTTAAAGATCCCATCTCCAAGAATATCAAACATGTTACGAAACTCAGGGCCTTTGGGGTAGTTGTGGAAGTTTTTGCTCAATATGTGATGAATGTTGGCAGGGTCAGAAGTGGCAAGCATGTCCATATTGGCAAACCAAGGACCTTTGATAATGAAAGTACCGTCGCTAAGTTTGAGGATTTCGGTTGCGAAATCATGGATACGGTGGACATTTAGGAGGAGATCCGGTGTCATGCCAATTAAGGGCCAATTAGTAATCGGGAGACGCCTTCTCCGGTGAAGAATTATGGCATTAAAAATAAAGAAGATAATGAAAAGAAGAATCATATCGGAGTATTGGATGCATGCCATGTGATATGATTGGAGACAAGTTTATATTCGACAAAGTAGATAGTGATAGTTTTCTGTTTTTTTGTACTAACTCATACCGCCGTGTAGGGGTGAGCATAAAAACCGAAAAACCGAAACCAAACCGTTAAAACCGACAAACCAAACCGTTAAAACCGAAACCATTTCAAAACCGGCGGTTTGGTTTTAGATTTTGAAAAAACCGATGGATTCGGTGTGGTTTCGGTTTTAACCAAAAACCGCTCCATTAAGAAACCGCCCCGCTAATATTTAATATATTATAAATTTTTTTTAAAATTTTATATTTATTAAATAGAAGTCGACCAATTTAAATATTTGAAAGTCCATCTACCATGATTCATTAATGTTTATATCATTATTATATGTTATAAAATACGTTTATAATTTGAATTTTGGGCTAGAAAATGGTATTCATTGTTGAAATATATTATTAGACATTGAAGTTAATGCTATAAATTAGATATTGTTACTGAAATTTGTATGTAATTTTGGAAAAATGAAGATTAGTACATGAAATTATATATCAATGTTTTAAACGAGGTGGATTCGGTTTCAAAACCGAAACCGAACCGTTAAAGGCTAAAAACCGCTAAAACCGAAACCGTTAGAAACCGAAACCACTGGGTTTGAAAATCCCAAAACCGAAATTAGCGGATCGTGTTCGGTTTGAGCCTAAAACCGCCCCAAACCGTCCCATGCACACCCCTACGGCGCCGTGTATCATAATGTGTCCATTCATTTTAAGTGTGTTCTTTCGTAAAAAGATTTAAACATACGATACATTTCCAATTTCCTTGTATGCATATACTAAATGTGTTTTATATCCTTATAAGTATTTAATTTATAAAAATACTTCATTTACAATTAGTAAGTGTAAAATTGATTTAAAAAAATATATTAATAGTTCATTTACATTAATTAAGAAAGTTCTAGTTAATTAAATGTTTATTATCATATACTTTGAACATATATTAACAAAATCTTTAGATGAAAGACGTGTACTACTAATAATAACTAAAGCACCGTTTAAATGGGCTAAGGCCAGGCCCACAGTTAGAAGGTTCGGACACAACATTTAAATCAAATTATATAGATATTGTAAAACAACAATTATGATAATTATATTAATTTTTGTGGTGTCAAATCACCACCTCTATATTTTTAGGATCTTAAAATAACCAAATTATTGTGCCATTTTTCCTTCTTTTATTTGGCCAGCATAGCTTAATACGAAGGAACTAATGTTTAGATTTTTCAAGTTTTTGGGCCTAGTTTGTAATTGTGGCACCGGGTCACCAAAATTGACCCTGGCGGCCTGAATTTCCAGTTAACAACAATTATATATAGTTGGAATTGACTAATAATCGATTAAAAAAAACTAAGTTACTCTAGATCGTTATATACTTGATTTAGTTTAGTTACTCTTTTTATAAAAAGGCCGGGGGAGTTAGTATTAGACGATAGGTTAAGTTGGTTACGTTTTATACTCTAGTTCTGAATTTGAGAAGGTATTAAATGATAGATTATCTTAGTTGACCCAGACTCATTTGTGGGCTTTAGATTCGTTCAATTTTTTTACGATACTTTCATAATCTATAAATAGTTTATTGATAAATACTATATCTCACGAGCATCTCATTATTCTAACAGTTAGAGGGTGACGCTTCTCATCTTCAACTTACAATCGAGCCATAAAATACTGACTTTTTCTGTCATGTTGTTTTCACCTTTAAATGCTATTAATTAGAATGGTAATTTTCTTCAACTTGCAATCTAGCCATAAAGTAGTGAATTTATTTTTCTATCACGTTGTTTTCACCTTTAAATGTTATTAACTAGAATGGTAGTTTGATATAAATATGGAGCAATTATAATTTGATTAGATTCATGAACCAGAATTGCCCATGTAATGTATTTTTCACTGGTTCCGACTCGTTTTGCAAGCCGACTAATCCCAAGCGACCAATCGCTTTGCGGTGGCTCGGAGTCGGCGCAGGTGAACTTCCGTGGCTGTAAGGGGGTGTTTTTTTTGCTCATAGAGATTGAATCTAAAACATTTTAAAATTTTCACCCTTATGAAGATTAAATAAACCTCTAGGGAAACGAAGGTGGCAAATAGCACAAAATTTATATCGGCAACTAATTATAAGACAAAGTTTATTTTCTTTCATGTTATCAGTTTGAGGTCACATTTTTTACTTAATGGATTAGCCTTTTTCATAATGAAGTTTTATTTTTATTCCTAAAGATTGCAGTCGACAAGTTTTTAGTCATGCCTTTCAAAAGATACCACAAGGTATATTTACAGAGACTATCAAGTTATTTTTATGATGTTATCGAAAGAATTGGAATTTGAAGGAACTGAAGTTTGAAGAAATGGAATTTGTTACGCGTTTTATTGGCGGCAACAAAATGGAATTCTTATGGTTGTCGTTGTGGGGGCTAGAGCAGGAAATGGTCACATAACAAGTTTGTATGGTTAGTGCACATCAGCACCACATCTTTATTTTGATTTGATGATGGTATTTAACTATTTTTCATAATGTTTGATAGGATTTTAAAGGGGTTTTATATAGAAAAGTGGAAAATGAATAAATGTAAATGAAGTTAAGAATGAATAGTACATTCACAGGTAAAGGGAGACACCAATATTTCGCAAAATCTGGGCCTAACTAGTGAACCAACCCAATTAAGTATTTTAAACATAATTGTACATGTTATTTATGGTGACTGGTGAGCATTAATGATTACAGAAACACAAATTTCAAACACTTGAAAATAAGTAGTCATCAAATCGTGTTCTACTATAATGAGTCAATCATCATACACACGACGTTGATGTATAATGTTTCACCTTTTTTTTTTTTTTCATACGCACACGTCTTAAAGTTTACCATAAAAGCTTTCGAGTAAAAGTAAAAAGTATAATAGGATCAGTTTTTTTTTAAACAACAAAACAGGATCCAAGACAGGAGTTTCGACAATGTCATCATCCCCAACAAGGAACCAAAATATAATATAATACTAGCAAAGCTAGCCACCAATACAGAGAGATACTAACATTACTAACTACATACTAAATTCACAATCAAAATACGAAGCTATAGACAATATTAAATACAAACTAAACAAGATAATCCATAATACAAAGATCATGAACCACCAAATTCCACGCCTAATCCAAAATCCACGTCGATCTTCTTTTTAAATATTCAATGGATCAGAACACCAAAGCCCCACTTCGTACTTCCCCACCCGATATTTGATCTATGTTTGATCCAATAATATGATTGAGCTTGAGATAAAGAAATAATTGACGCCCCACCACTTTCTTTTTTGTTGAAAACTTTATCATTTCTTGAATTTCATATATACCACAACAGGATCAGTTAAAAAGGTAACAACGTAAAAGTGTTTACCTTCATAAAAAGTCTCCTCATTGTATCCACTTATTTACTTAGATATTATTTTCTACTAAATCTTTCTATTTATTTAATCAATACAAGTGATCCAAATCAAAAGATGAGATTATAAAAGATAATTAGTCCATTCCACATGATAATCATTTTATGAATAGGAGGATAATTAAAATAAAAAGATTTAGTAGAAAATAACCTATGTTTTCATTTACTTATGGTGTCAATAGGGCCATCCATTTATCAGTATTAGAAGATAATATGGTCAATATATTGTAATTAATTGTATTAACTTTGTTTCCTTATTTTCTATTTGTAACGGATGTAATCTTTGTTATATAATGAATACATTGCCTACTCTAAAGGCAAGGTTTTGACCATTCTAAACTCTCATGGTATCCGCCTATCATATCCATCCCTTCTTTTTCTCTCAATAATCGATCCCTTCCCTCTCTCCTTCCTAAAATTCGGACCTGCAACCCTAAAATCCCACGGCGCTCAATTTTTTTTTCTTCCTGATCGAGATTCATCATGTCTTCATCGGCTTCTTCCTCGTCCACCACTGATAGCCTTTTCTCAATGAACACATTACTTCACATGATGACGATCAAACTCAACTTGTCTAATTATCTTCTGTGGCGCAATAACATGATACCGATTTTTACTTATCAAAAGTTAATCGGTCATATTGACGGTACAATCAAACAACCACCGTCCATTATTACCATTGATGAAACTGCTCAGCCAAATCCCGCAGCTCCTGCTTGGGCAAAAACCGATCAACGGGCTGTGATATTGTTACAGTCCTCTCTTACCGAAGAATCCGCAGCTGAGGTTCTCGGGATTACTTCTTCCCATCAGATTTGGACGGCTCTCGAAGCCGCCTACATCAACTCTTCTGTTGAAAGAATACACTCTTTGCGGGATGCTCTTCGTGGTCTAACTAAAGGTACTTCTACAATTTCCGAATTTTGTCGCAAGTTTAAAACTGTTTGCGATCAACTGTCGGCAATAGGACATCCCGTAGATGAACTCGATAAGGTGCATTGGTTTTTATGCGGATTAGGTCCATCATATGAAACGTTTTCCACCGCCATCCGTGCTACAAAACCGACCCCTAAGTTTCGCGATTTAATTTTGCAATCAGAAAGCCATGAACTATTCCTATTATCGTTGCATGGTACTAACTCACAAGCTTCTAGTGTTGCTTTTAGTGCCCAACAACAATCTGCTCAAAATTTAAATACTAATAGGAAACCAAACAGTTACCGAGGTAACAATTATCGGGGACGGGGTAACACTTATCGTGGTACGAATCGAAGGCCACCTCAATGTCAACTTTGTAGAATAAATGGCCATTATGCATCTTCATGCCCTAATCTAGCTACTTATGCCACACAAGCACCAACCACTGATGAATCACTAGTTAAGGCTTTTCATGCCCAATGTCACGTTACTACAAATGCACCCGATTGGCACGTTGATTCGGGTGCCACGGATCATATGAAAAATTCATGTGATAATCTACATCAAACGGGACCCTACAAAGGTAACTCTCAAGTTTTATTTGGGAATGGTAAATCTCTTCCTATCACTCATACGGGCTTATCTCATATTAATAAGAATATTTCATTAAATAATGTTCTTGTTATACCTAATCTCACCAAGAAATTACTTTCGGTGAGCAAATTAACCACTGATCACCCCGTTGATGTGTTATTTTCTCAACCATTTTTTAATATTCAGGATCGGAAAACCAAAAAGATTCTTGCTAGTGGTAAATGTGAGAATGGACTATATGTGCTTCAAGATGATCACCAAGCTTTTATTGTTACTAAAAACCTCAAAAAGGAGTCCTATGAGTTATGGCATACCCGTTTGGGTCATGTTTCGTTTGATGTTATTTCAATTTTGAATAATTTGGGTTTTTTGTCTATTTCATCTTTGTTACCTAAACCGGTTATTTGCACTTCGTGCCAACTTGCTAAAAGTACTCGTTTACCTTTTGATACTAATGATTCTCGTGCATCTCATCCTTTAGACTTAGTTCATTGTGATTTATGGGGCCCTTCACCAATATGTTCTAAGGATGGTTATAGATATTATGTTATATTTGTTGATGATCATTCCAGGTTTACGTGGTTTTATCCACTCAAGACGAAAAACGGTTTTTATTCGGTTTTACAAACATTTATAAACCTTGTTCAAACCATGTGTTCGCGAAAAATTAAAATTTTTCAAAGTGATGGTGGTACGGAGTTTGTTAATCAAACGGTTAGAAAAATCTTTGAAGAAAATGGAACCTTACACCGGTTCTCTTGTCCATATACTCCACAACAAAACGGTCGTGTCGAACGCAAGCACCGTCATCTTGTTGAAACCGGATTAGCTATGCTCTTTAATGCAAGCATTCCGGCTTCATATTGGGTCGAAGCATTCTCATCGGCTACATATATTATAAATAGGGTGCCTACACCTTTGTTGGACAAGCAATCTCCATTTCAAGTTCTTTTTGGTACCGCACCAAATTATGCAAATTTTCGAGCTTATGGTTGCCAAGTATTTCCCTACTTACGTGATTATTCTCCACATAAGCTTGCTCCTAGAAGCATCTCGTGTGTTTTTATTGGTTATAGTACGCAACACAAAGGTTATCGATGTCTTGACACTTCAACATCACGAATTTATATTACACGACATGCTCGATTTAATGAAGCAATTTTTCCGTTCAAAGGTGATACACAAACATCCAATATTCGAAACTTGGAGTTAAGTACTTTTTTGCAAGATATACCATCCACTGTTATTCACACTCCTACCGATATACCATCAACCCACCCAAATACCACAACTTCAAATATACCATCAACATGCACATTGTGCCAGCCCACTAACCATGATCATTCGGCCCAACACTCACACCCTCATCAAACCCATATTACTCCAAACACTTCCACGCCTCAGCCCACTACACCATCTCAGCCCAATCCTCAACCAAATACCACCGAACCAACTTTTGAAAATTCCGTAAACCCCACTCCCACTACCGAAACTCAACCTACACACATTACCCAATCAGACCCTATATCACCACCTCCAAATACCGAACCTATATCACCACCCCAAAACACCGAACCTATATCCCCATCTCAAAACACCGAACCTATACCTCTACCTCAAACTACCGAACCTAAACCACCACCTCAAGAGTCAAATACATCCACTCACCACATGCGTACTAGATCTAAATCCGGTATCGTAAAAACCAAACACATAGCCGATTTTGCTTCATTAGCCACACATCCGCTTCATATTGCTTTGTCGGCCGAAATTGAACCCTGCAACTTCAAACAGGCTTCTAACGATCCTAAATGGGTTGCGGCCATGCACGATGAACTTAAAGCTCTTCATCATAATAAAACATGGACGTTGGTTCCTCGTCCCTCATCGACAAATGTTATTGGCTCCAAGTGGGTATATCGAATTAAGTATAAATCGGATGGCACCATTGAACGTTATAAAGCTCGTCTTGTTGCTCAAGGGTACATTCAAATACCGGGTCTTGATTTTTCTCACACTTTTAGCCCCGTTGTCAAAGCTACCACCGTTCGCATTGTTCTCTCTCTTGCGGTCCTTAATCATTGGAAATTGCATCAACTTGATGTCAAAAATGCTTTTCTCAATGGCAATTTAAATGAAACCGTCTTTATAGAACAACCACCGGGCTTTGTGGATTCCACACATCCTACACATGTGTGCAAACTTTCCAAAGCTCTCTACGGTCTCAAACAAGCCCCACGTGCTTGGTTTCATCGCTTGAGTACATTTCTTCTCTCCTATGGGTTTAAATGTAGTCAAGCCGACACATCTATATTCATATATTCCGGTGACTCTTGCATACTATACTTATTGGTCTATGTTGATGATTTAATTCTCACCGGTAACAATGAATCCAAAATTGCATCTTTTATTTCGGCCCTTAACAACGAGTTTGCTATTAAAGATTTAGGAGATTTGAATTACTTCTTGGGTCTTGAAGTTATCCATTCCACAAATGGACTCTTTCTTACACAAGCCAAATATGCGACCGACATTCTCCAACGGGCAAACTTATATGATGCTAAACCGGCTCACACTCCATTATCTCCACATGTTTCATTCACTAAAGATGGAGTACCTTTTTCGGATCCTACCATGTATCGATCTCTCGTCGGAGCTCTTCAATATTTAACGATCACTAGACCGGACATGTCTTATGCGGTGAATCAAGTCTCTCAATTTTTACAAGCTCCAACTAATGATCATTATCAAGCGGTCAAGCGTATTATTCGGTATGTCAAGGGCACAATTTCACTTGGGCTCACTTATTCTAGTCCTACGAATAATAAAATTGTTGGCTACTCCGATGCCGATTGGGCCCGATGTTTAGACACTCGACGGTCTACCTACGGCTACTCTATTTATTTAGGTGGTAATCTTATCTCTTGGAGCGCTAAGAAACAACCTACCATTTCTCGGTCTAGTTGTGAATCCGAATATCGAGCAATGGCAAACACGGCCGCCGAACTTGTTTGGATTACTCATTTATTACGAGAACTTCATGCTCTTCCACTGGATCGCCCAACTCTCCTATGTGACAATAAAAGTGCATTATTTATGACACAAAATCCGGTAGCACACAAAAGGGCAAAACACATTGATCTTGATTATCATTTCATAAGGGAACTCGTTCAATCTAATAAACTTATCACTCAGTTTATTCCTACCAATCTTCAAGTTGCCGATATTTTCACAAAAAGCCTCCCACGATCTCAATTCGAGATTTTTCGGAATATGCTTCGTTTAGGACAGCCACCTTTTCGATTGAAGGAGGATATTAGAAGATAATATGGTTAATATATTGTAATTAATTGTATTAACTTTGTTTCCTTATTTTCTATTTGTAACGGATGTAATCTTTGTTATATAATGAATACATTGCCTACTCTAAAGGCAAGGTTTTGACCATTCTAAACTCTCAATCAGATATACGAAATTGATGATAAACGAGAGCATAAATTATTATATAAACTAAAAAGAATTCAGATACAAACAAAAATGTATTTCTACAAGATGCAGAAATATATACCCGGAAAAATAAAAGACGAATATGACAAGTAGAATATCCGACTGAAAACCGACATCTCACAAGATCGCAATGTAGCTCAAGACACTAACTAAAAGAAGCTTAAAAAACTATCAAAGTAAATAAAAACATTTATTTGAGCAGACTCCACATGACACAAACCAAGCAGCAGCAAATGTGATTGGAGATGATGACCACAAACTAAAATGGCCCACCATCACAGTCCATTAAAAAAAAACTGATGAGCAGCACGAGCCCAGAAGCAATATAAAACAGAACACATATCACACATCAAATATGTCATATTTGTTAGTCCCGTAATAAATGCTGAATAAGTGTAATAGAGGGAATGAATATATTTATACGATTTTACTGACCAAACTTAAAAAAATGTGAACACTCAACAATAAATAAACTCTTTCTTTATTTAATCAATAATGATTTTTTAAAAATACAAATAGTTGCGGAATAGCTAAGAACACGAATTCTAACTAAACTACTTGAAAGAGGTAGACAATAGAAAATGTTGTCTAAGATAGGTATTGATTAACGAATAATCAAATACAAGATCAGACACCGTTATCACTGTGATTCAATTGATGACAAAGTAACAGAACGGTATCACAGGTTGTTCACACTTTGCTTAAGGTTGAAAAACTCAGTAAGCTTTTGCAAAGTGAGAATGTTGTTGGGTGCGCACGCGAATTCGTCCATCAAGTCCTTTATTTATAGACCCAAGGCTTCTAGCCAAGTGGTATTGGTGAAAGAGAAAAGGTGTTGCCCATGACCTATAGGTCATGGGTTCAAGTCCCGTCATGGACAAATGGTGGAGTTTATTCCCCATAGGTGGAGGGTTCGAGTGAAGACATACCGCTCTGTGTGGATGTCACTATCTCGGCTCGAACCACTAACTTACTAACTAGCCGTTAAAAAAGTCCTTTATTTATAGTGTTTGCAAGACGTGACAGCTAAGGGATGTACGAATTTGTCCACGTGTAAGAATCCCCTTGGTATTAAGGATGTCTCATGGTAGCCTGCTCCAGTCCCCTTACGAAACTTTCGTTATTGGGTTAGCCATACACTTCACATGTTTCTAGCGATTCACATGGCATCATCAAATGGTACAAGTCTTGGATAAGAATCTACAACGCACTAGAAAACCCTTGTTGACGATCCTTTACTCCGGCAGCATCTAGGGTTCCTCGAACAATGTGATATCTCACATCGGGTAAATCCTTAACCCCCCCCCCCTACTAAGACTACAAAATGTTCTTGTGAATTATGGCCAATACCAGGTATATAAGCAGTGATTTCAGATCCAGAGGTTAATCGTACTCTGGCAACTTTACGTAAGGCAGAGTTTGGTTACTTTTTGTCGTCTTGTGATAGCCGGGATCTTCTAGAAGATTTGCAAAAGATTCCCTTTGTCGGCGACTCACAATCTTGTGTAATACATGTGTCTTTCTATGTCACTGAAGCTTCAGACACTAAGAGATTTTCGGATAACCATGAGTATTTCAGGTACTCATGGTTCTTCAGGATCTGGGCTAGCTTCAGTGACCTTCACTAAGACTTAGAGTTAGAGAAACATTTGTCGTCAAGACTCGACATTATTGTCAAGTGTACGCGAAACCTACTACGACTATCTGAACTGATGATCACTCTCAGATTTCGCACGGGGAATTGATCGTTGCTTCTTTTGTTGTTCATATATCGTAGCCAAGTAATGAGAATCTGAACGAATCAGGTTCTCAACCACTTATAATCTGAAGAACTAATCTTCATATTGTCTTATAACGATTGTCTGTTTTTCTTCATTAAATCCATTTCCATGGGGGTTGCTTTTAGCGACCCAACAACATTTTAATTAACTAGTGAACAAAAAGTATATTACATTGGTATGCAAATTAATTATCTTATACGTAGTAATTAACTTTTATTATGTGTTTGTTATGAGGGTGATGTTTATCTTCTTCCTAAATTCATCACCATTAAGTCTGTTAGATCCCTGCCAACGGCGGAGTCACAAATTCATCGGGGGTTTGAGTTTTATAATATATATTTTTTTTAATTAGTGATTAGTTAGTGATGAGTTATTGTTGACACGAAATTGTTAGATTCTTGTCAAGAGGATGATGTGGTGATATTGATAAGTTTAAAAACACGTCAGGGTTGAGACAGCCTTACCGGCACAAACACCAGCCATTTTATTCATGTTAGTTTTGATACTCTTTAAGCGATAACATATTGCTGTTCTAAAGGTAAATAACAGTTTTCAGTAATATATTTTTGAGAACTTTTAAGATATCGTTAAATTTTATATCCTACGGATTTTAGTAACTGATTGGACAGAATGAAGTTATGAAATACTACTATGAATCACCAACCGATACCAATTTCACACGGTTGAGTTGTACTCTATTTGTCACTTGATCATTTCATTTAAAAGTAGATTCTCATTATAAGCGCTATTTGGTACTAAGTTTTAATCGTGATGTACGCAACCTAATTGTTGGTATGACTATTTTCAAACCTACATCTGACCATTTAATAAATATAGACTCAGTAAAGGATAAAACCCGAGACCTCTAAAAATTGATTTGGAGTTATTACTTATACTAACATTTCCCAGGGGAAAGGTTCCTGTTGGTCTACAGTTGATGAATAGAACTATATGCAGTTGGTGAGAAGACTTTATGCAGTTGGTAAGAAATTTGGTGTGAGAGATGTTACAACCAGACGTGTCATCATTCTTGAACACATACTTTTCCCTCTTTATCAACATCAATGGGGATTTTTAAATTCAATTTATTATATTCATCGTAAATTTTACAGTCAAGAAGATTTCTTCTTTTTCTTTTTGGTTTGGACTATCTTGAAGCTTCTTCAATCATACAAATAAAAAAGGCCATCAAAATTATTCAAAAAAGCATCTTCACATTCATTTTCTAGGCCATAAATATACTCTTCAACATCTTCCATATACTCTTGATCGACATGATCTATGACTGTAAAAGCAAGGTCTAAAGAATTTTTGCAATTTTGAAGAGATCACGAAGAACTGTGAATGAATGGTATAGTTTTGTTTAGCAAGGGTTGGTACGGTTATGTGAGTCAATTCAATTTAACTCGCTCTCTTTTGTATATTAATATTTTAGTCCAGACTAGGATCACGAGGATGGAGCTGGTCCTCAGTGGAATGAGGTATGTTTCCATCCAATTGTAAAGTCGACATCTTCGACTTTCAAGATTTTCCTTTTTTGGTTAGATAAAAGACATGTCTTCTCTGGGTGTTGGAGATTCATGTGACAATAAATCATTCCTTCTTCTCAGATCTGTTGTTCCACAACTCATTTCTTAGTCAATTTAATACTCATAATCACTTATCCTTCCAATTCAACTTCCAGATGGAGGTTTATGTAACTCAAAGGTTTTCTTTAATTCAATGATTTAGTATTTTTGGTATCCAGCTACTGCATTTAGCACATTAACGTTTGCTTGGGTAAACTTGTTGATGATTTCTGAGCAACTATAGTTAATTTGGAAATAAAATATAGGTAATCTAGCATTGTGTTATTGATTTTTTTACATCTAATAACTTACAAACTTTATTACATGATGTACACATCTTTTATATAATTTTTTTTATGTGTTCTTAGTTGACTCGGGTTGACCCGCCGGTTCACCCGTGACCCGCCAATCATATAGGGTTGACTAGTAACCCGGGTTTTAAAACATTGCTTACACTCGGAGATGTAAGTTCAAACTATATTATGCTACAACGAATTTGAGATATGACTCATCAAATTTATCATTTGGAGCCACACTTTTTCCACATCCATGTATGTGATGTCATTGTTGTTCATTTGGTCTCAAATTTTCTGTATGATAGTACTATTTTTTCTCCAAGTTTTCTTAACGTACGTTATACAACAAAACTACATTGCATTTGATTGTTTCAATTTAGTTAATAACTCTGAATTATACTACCATGAATGAAATATATATTACTGATACATATTTACATTTATTGTTATTATAATGCTATTTTCTTAATGTAGTGGGAGATGATTTCCCAAGATTGGCATGGATGGTGACCAAATTAGGAAGGTTAACTCATGGGGTGCAATATAAAGTTGAATGTAAGATTATTTTCCATTAATGACTCTATTTCTTATCCATTGATAGCATAATATGCTAAACTTTTTCCCTTTTTGAAGAAAATTCCATTTCAAATCGTTGCATTTTACCTCAATTTCTACTGAATTTGTATGTTGACATTGTTATTGTGCTTGATCAATTGAAAAAAGGACGGTGCAAAATATAAAAGATTGAAGAATTGGAATTACGCCATAGGATATGGAATTGGATCAGCCAGCCAGTTGAGCCATCATTTAATTATGGTCTTGCATATGCACATAACTCTCATCATTAATAAAATGTTTTTGTGACACTTTGCATTAGATTGTTTGATAAATTAAAAAAAAATATATGCTACTGTTGTGTATTGCGTAATAAGAAGACCCTTCTTAGTTCTTACTATCTTATTTTGTTCAAACTTGGTGTTAGTGCCTATATAGAAAAGTTAATTGGTTATAAAAATTTTAGTTGGTTATGTAAAATACAAGTCATTTACACTTAAAAACTCTGCCTAAATGTTGCACGAAAGATGCTTCCATATCAAGCTTTTTGTATCATCTATGTGTATAAGAACATGGTTGGATATGAAGTTTTTGTATCGATTATATATATCGGTATGTTGATTTACAAATATGATGTATATTTGCAACCCGTCGCGAAGCGCGGACCCTAATTACTCGTTAATATATAATTATCACATGTTTTGTACCCTGCTATGTAATTGTTATTTTAAAATACTTCCTCCGATTCAAAATAAGTGATACACTTGGGGTTTCACGGTTTTTGAGGCAAAAGATTATAATAATGATTAAATTAGATTAATTGGATGGTTAGTGGGGAATGAGTCCCATATTTTTTGAAAAAAGTAGGGTTAATGATGTTTAAAAGTAAAAAGTAAGGGTAAAGGGGTCATTTCACTTTGTTAAAGTTGATAGTTAGTGGATGTGGGTCCCACTATTTTTTGCCAAATAAAGTAATTTTTCAAAGTGTATCACTTATTTTGAATCACCCCAAAAAGAAAAGTGTATCACTTATTTTAAATCGGAGGAAGTATACAACTTGAGATCTATGCCCAAATTTATCACAGACCCCACTACACCATCTTGTTGAGTTATTAAAAAAAACCTCATTATCTATATATCTATAAAAATTGAGTTCCAATTTTGAAGTTGCAATTAATACCATGCAATTAATATTAATAATATTATATTATAATAATATAAACAAACTTATTAAATTGTAAACCCAAGAGTTTTGAAATAAATATAAATAATAATAATAATAAAATGTTCAATAAATAAAAAACTTTTCAAGTTTTATTAATCTTACACATTAGCATCTATAAATACTCATTCTCATATTGCAAAAATTTTAACACTCCAAAGGTGCATCCAAAAGAAATACTTAACAAATGGAGTCAACAACAAAGATCTATAGAGCTTTTATCATATGTTAGGAATATTTCTATAATATTCATTATTGATTTGATGTGTCAAAACTTATAAAGTACAAGGACCTAAATTGAAGATATGGAAGTTCAAATTCAAATAAATATTTAGGAGATAATCATAAATGTAAAAGATATAGTATATCTTTATTAGTTTAAAAGATTTAATTATTATCTTTTCCTTGTAAATCTCTAGGTTTTCTAGTATATAAAGAAACCTAGAGGTATAGAATTAGTCGTTCTTGAAACTCACGTTTTAACGTGTATGTGTGTGTACTCTAAGCCTCAAGGTCGTTTGATCCTGTTAACCAAAACCGTTCTACATATTTATATGTAGAATTGGGGCTTTTAGTAATCATTGTATATAAAGATGATGATGAAACGTTGTTTAGCTATACAAATATGTTTATCTAATTCCGCAATATTATGATTTGTATATGCTTATTGCAGATCAAGAACTAACTATTCTTGAGCCTAAAGATCGACGATTATATAGAGTTATTCTAAACTCAGCAATTGGTATCAGAGCACGGTGGCTCAGATCTGGAATCAAACAAGGATCAATCAATGATCACATGAAGAATCAAGAAGCCTATGATACATCGCATGTCCATATTACAGAGTTAAAGCCATAGAGGTAAAATATTTCCGTCCTTGACCAATCAAAAACCAATTTATTTAAAGTGGGGCGAAAGAAAGTCCGCTGGAATTAAAACAAAAGATGAAGCTCACTTTTAATTTAATGAGAAGTACATGCATTTAAATCAATGAAAAAAAATGGGGATGGTAAACGTGGGAGGAGGCAAGCAATTGCCACGCCTCCAGAGAAAAACAACAATTACTACTGGTCAGTAGTAAAACAACAATTATTTCTGCTACTCCATATCAACTTTGCAAGTTTTACTACTGATCAAGAGGTTGGTGGATTTCAATTTGATTTACTACTGATCCTTATATAACAACATTACTACTGATCAGTATCAAATGTGGTTACTTCCAAAATTCAAGTTTACTACTGGTTCGCTATTTACTACTGCTCCACTAAAAATACTACTGATCAATAGTAAATGAGGAAAGTAGCTAAAATTCAACGTTACTACTGATTGATCAAAATTTTGCTACTGATCCTCATGGGTACAAATTTAGTACTGATTTCTTCCTCATAACCGATACATCATATTTTGGAAAACATGACACACACCATGTTCATTCCATACTACGGTTTATTGAAAGTATCCGGTTTAATCACTTGTTAGTATTTATTCTCGATAAAAAGAGGATGAAAATAACTAGTGATATTAATGTGAAACGAATCACATTATTTACACACACAGGTTGAAGGCTTGATGAATATAAAGGAAGAAGGTTTATTTGTTACATACTTGATCTTCATTAGTCAATTACAGAAGAAGATATATTTAAGTTTGTTTGAAGAAGAAGTGAAAAGTCTTACTACATAAGATGTTATGTATTGATGTAACTGCAATTCAACACAATCTTAACGAAAAGATCTGTTGAAGGCCAAGAAGGTCCTTCATACAAGATATGATTTTGCTGATTATTTGATCTAGACGAGATGTGATGCATAGTTTGAATTTCTACTTCAACTTCAAATAGAAGATGATTTATTTTCAATGTAATTGATATAGCCTCGAAGACACAAGAATGATAGAACACTTTCAGGGGAAGAAAAAGTGTTGATCATTCAAGGGGAAGTTCAAGTTTCTCGGATTTATTTGATTATGTCAAAAAGGGGAAGAGACTAGAAGATTCCTAGCTAATTCTACAAGTTATAAGTTTTGTCAAATCAAATAGGGGAAGATTGTTAGGAATATTTCTATCATATTCATTATTGATTTGATGTGTCAAAACTTATAAAGTACAAGGACCTAAATTGAAGATATGGAAGTTCAAATTCAAATAAAGATTTAGGAGATAATCATAAATGTAAAATATATAGTATATCTTTATTAGTTTAAAAGATTTAGTTATTATCTTTTCCTTGTAAATCTCTAGGTTTTCTAGTATATAAAGAAACCTAGAGGTATAGAATTAGTCGTTCTTGAAACCCACGTTTTAACGTGTATGTGTGTGTACTCTAAGCCTCAAGGTCGTTTGATCATGTTAACCAAAACCGTTCTACATATTTATATGTAGAATTAGGGCTTTTAGTAATCATTGTATATAAAGATGATGATGAAACCTTGTTTAGCTATACAAATATGTTTATCTAATTCCGCAATATTATGATTTGTATATGCTTATTCCAGATCAAGAACTAACTATTCTTGAGCCTAAAGATCGACGATTATATAGAGTTATTCTAAACTCAGCATCATATATCGTCGCTATTAATTGGTAATCCAACATAATCTTTATGATTTTTTTTAGAGAGGGTATGTTAGTTGTTTTTATATAAAATTACACAACCTGTTTTGTATATATTTATAAAATTGAGATTATCTAATTAGTAGGAAAACATTAATTAAATATATTGATGGTTGTTAAATTTATGCCTACTTCTTTTATATATGTAAAAAAATATGAAAATTGAGTTCTATTTTTATGTTGCATTTATTATAATTGAGTTCTATCGAGTTCTATAATATTGAATTCATTTTAATAACAATTTGACAAACTCATTAAATTGTAAGACTAAGAGTTTTGTAATAATTATAATAATAAAAAGTTCTATAAAATAAGAGACTTTTGAAGATTTATGAATCTTACACATTAGGATCTATAAATACTTATTTTGATGTTTCATAATTTTAACACTTTAAAGGTGCATCCAAAAGAAATATTTAATAAGTGAAGTAAACAACAAGACCTTTAGCGATTTTGCTCTTTTCCTTACTATTAATTTCTTTCGTTGATTTGTATCAAGTATATAATTTACTGATATCTTAACATCTATATCTATATCTATAAATCATATAAAAATTGAGTTTTATGGTTTATGTTGTATTGAATTCTATGTTAAAAAAAATAAGTTTTTTTATAAATGATGCTCATGAGTAAATGTAATTGATAATACAAAGAATTTAACATAAATAATAGTAGTAAATTCAATTAAATAATAGTCTTTTCATTTAACTAGAAGTTACATATTAATTAAATAAGACAAAGAATTTAACATAAAATAATGGTAGTAAATTTAATTAAATAATAGTTTTTTCATATAACTAGAAGTTACATATTATAAACTATAAATATTACAATAGCATGATGCAAATGATGTTATCTTTTACCCTAACAGAACATCCATTTATAAAAGTTGAGTTCCAACTTTGAAGTTGCAATTAATACCATGCAATTAATATTATCAATATTAATAATATTATATAAATCCGTTTATAAAAAATAATATATTAATCAATTGTAAGATCAAAAGTTTTATAATAAATAATATTTAATAAACAGAACAAAATAATGTAAATGCATTTCTGAATCACAAAAAATAGTTGAGTATCTAGATTATGGTTAAATATTAATTATATAGCAACAAACTTTATAGGTTTATTAAAATCAATCAATATAAACAAAATGCACGATGACAGATATTTATTTAAAAAAAAACCATAACCGAATGAAAAAATAGTTTTGGACGGACCGCTCGGAACTGAACCGGTTGGAACCGACTACTGATTTTTCATAAAATATAGAACCGAGAACCGAACCAATGGAGCTCGGTTCGTCCGGTCTGATTCTGTGATCCAGGTCGGTTCTCGATCCAATTTGCACAGCCCTACTTACGCATATGAAATCTATTTCAAGCTAAAGAAATAATTGTAATTAACATACACAATCCATATGACTCAATAAACAACAACAAACCCTAAACATCAATACACATAAAGAACAACTTTGCTCATTTAGTAGAATACCCGCAATCAAAGTTAAACATGTAACCGATCACACTTTTCGTACTTTCCAAGTGATACCAGTAAATTCACTACAAGAAATATGGTTTTTTACGACGAACGGATTTAGCGGCGATTCCGAACACCGCAAAAAGCCCATTAGAAATCAACGCCCGTTCTTTTTTCGGAACTAAAATTAGCGCGGGTTCCCCCCCCCCCCCCCCCCAATTTTATTCCCCTTCGCCGCTAATACGACGCCGCAAAGGGAAAACGAGATAAATCTGTTTTATCTGTTTACTGATTTCATTTGTTCGATTGTTCTTTCAGACGGAGAGAGCGAGCTAGGGTTCGAGAGAGAGAACGAGCTAGGGTTCGAGAGAGAGAACGAGCTAGGGTTCGAGATGAGAGAACGAGGGATCGAGATAACACCACCATCGTACACCACTGGATCGGAATCACCACCAGCGAACACCACCAAATCAGAATCACCACCACCGAACACCACCAAATCGGAATCACACCTCCGAACACCACCAAATCGGAATTACATCCACCGAATCGGAATCACCACCACCGAACACCACTGATCGATCAATCGGTATGTTAACAATTCTGATCTCTATCCATTATGTTTCGATGGTCAGGTCAGCCAATAAAAGTGTTAATCGATTTCTCTTTCTGATTTCTGAATGTGTTGACTGTGTTTGACTATGTTGACTGGTATTGACTTTGTTGACTGATGATTTCGATGGTCAAAACTAGATTCTCCATCGGCTTATTGCTATTTTTTATAAGCACGAGCATAAGCAGTTTAAATGTGTGTGTAGGTTTACTAAATAGGACAGGTGAAGTTTATACTTATGGTCAGGAATTTGAATTTGCTAAACATATTTTCCAGAATTTATGAGTAACAGCAATTAATGAAAATGTTTGCTACAAAATAATTACTGGTGTAAACCAAAGGAATCATATCATGTCTTTTATCAGTTTGTCTTCTAAAGTGATTAAAACTAATGAAGTTAATTGGAAACTAAACTTGTGAAATATAAATATTAAATTGGCTGAAATTTAGTGAATTTAATCAAGCAAAAGTGGCATAGGGGCCTTTTTTTGTATTGATTATGATCAAATGGTTACTCGGTGAAACCTAAACCTTAATCTCAAACACACAATCAAGACAAATGTGATTGGAACTTTGAATATGTTGGGACTTGCCAAGCGAGTTGGAGCAATGTTTGAAACCTAAACCTTCTTCTTGATCCAATATTTATTATTATATTTTTTTGTAAAATGAATAAATTAACTGTTGTTCAGAATTCTACTGACTTCAACTTCAGAAGTATACGAAGATCCTCTTGTGCATCCTCACGATGAAAGTTATTGGGGAAATGTTAATCCAATCGGTAAATTCATGATTAATTTTTATTTAACCACTTGTGTTTTGTATATAAGTCTGAATATATATTAGACAACTAATAACGAAGTTTTTTAATATGGTTATTGCAGGTGTTGATGATGGTCGTGCCGTCAGCAATTTCATAGCTCAAGCAATCCGGTAACTTCTTCATACATCACATGATCACATCACTTCACTGCTTCTTTTTACACAAATTTATTAATGTATTATTCTTTAATTTAATTTATTATCCAGGTTACTATTTTTTTAATTCCTAAATATTTACTTTTAAAATTAAATGTTTTTATTTATTCAGGGATTTGATAAAGAAGATAAGTTTTGTGAGTCTCAAATCATATTAAAAACTTAATTATATTTATAAAAAGAAAATCGTAATAAAATACAACTAACTAATGAACTAACGTTTCTGTCAGTATAGCATGATGAGTTTTGTGCCACTTGATTTAAGCAAGGAGAGCAGGTAAATTGTCATAATGTTTATATCTTGAATATGCATTTGACATCTTAAGTATGTTTTTACCTTTCTTGTTTTTTGACAGCATACAGTATGTTCTTTCACAAATCTGACAACTGCATTCAATTTAGAGAAGATGTTGATTTGAAGATTAAGGATTTTGACCCAGATGAAGATCAGTATTAGACTTTGTGTCATCTTTCATAGTTCATCGTTAGTAGACGTTTTGTATGAAATGATTAACTTTGAAATATTTTAGTGTGTTAATGTTATTGTTGGGGTTTGGTAGATAAAACAGGTTTTTAAAAATTATTGCACGCCACGGTTAGAATTACCAAATATAGCAGAAATTAAATAATTAAAAAAAAAATTGTGGTCGCCGCAAAAGGGTCGCCGCAAAAGGTCAAAATCAAGTCGCTAAAGGATCGCCTCAAAAGGTAAAATTTGTCGCCGCAAAAACTTTTTAGCCACGAAGCTTTTCCGGCGAACATTTTGCGGCGAACCCTCGCCCCTAAAACCTTTTTGCGGCGATTTTGGTCGCCGCAAAAGGTCTCTTTTTTTTGTAGTGATTGTACACGATATGCACTTAAAATAACTCATTATTGTAAACGAAGCCCGTGCATCGCACTGACCATACTGCCTCGTCAATTCCAAAAATGTAGGTACCCCTGTTTTAATTTATGGCCGTCGTGCCACCACCATCCATCAATTCTCCACCTTTTCCAATTATTATATGTATATGTTTATGTATATATAGATTAAAGTTTGATAAAGTGAAAAACTTTTACTTTTTAAATAATACACATATGTAAGTAAAGTTGAAGGCCTTTTGCGGTATATGTTTGTTGCTTGTTCCACCACTGGAAATTAAGTGGGTTGAGCCTGAGGCAACACGCAATGAGAAGCCTGTTGTAGTGTTGTGTACACTCTAATGTACTACTAGAAAACAACATTTGTTAATGTTTTTACTCATTGGTAAAAGATTACTGATTTTTAGTTTTTGTGAAATATAAGGTTATATTGATAAACAAGACACAAGTTATCAATAATTTGTGTAGTTATTAGTTTTGTTGATTATTATTTTCATAAATTAAGATGTTTGTTTTCAAGGTGTTAAATTTTCGGTATCTTTTTCACGTTTGTAGCAAAAGATGTTGTAATGAAATATGAAATTTGAACATAGAACTGTTTATTTTTTGTATCATAATTCATAAAAGTGAATAAAGAATATTTAATAAGGTAATTAAGAATATTTAATTAAAATATTAAGGGGTTGTTTGACACCGTTTAAATCATTAATATCTAAATGATGGATAGAGATGAACAATGTACATGCTCTCTATGAATTTGTTGTATCCACATGGTAAAATGTTGTTTGGTCAGACATATGAATAATTGTATTTGAATGATAAAAAATTGATCATTTTAACCCTTTAAACTATATTTTGTTATAATTATAAATAACTATAACAAAATATAAAGCACATAAATCAAAAATAAAAATAATATAACAAAATTACGCCACATCTTACTATGTCTTAAATCTTACCGACTTAAACTCATATTATTCACATTTTATCGATTCAGATCTATAATATTATTCAAACGAACACTCGAGATCTTACAGATTCAGATGTAACCGCTTAATGGAATTATTAAGTGGTGAAACAACAAACCTCTAAATTGTTGAATTTATATTATATAACATTTATTAAATTTGCACAACTATCTTTAATTTAACTTAGTCACACACCTCATTCAGTAAATTATAAAAAAAGTTGATTTCAACGGCCAAAAATAAGTACAAAAGAATAGCACTACGATGGAGCAAGAAAGTGGTGACGAGGACATTGTAAGGGAGGAACGCCGGACGGGGAGGTGGTCGTTGGCAGAAATAGGTGGTCACAAGTAGACGACCGTTTAATTAATCAAAAGTAGCTGCACCCATGATCATACTGAAAAACATGGATGTACATGCACCTTTTATCCAAATCAAAAGCAGTGCTATTATATTCAACAAATATTCGAGAGTAAAATAAAGTTAAAGCAAGATAATTTAAAGATATGAAGCATGTTGTGACATCTTGGAAATTAGTGACACGTCCGAAAACAGACAGATAGATGGGCAGGTGGTCACTATTATGTGTCATTGGGTCACAATCCTCCTCCTCGGCGTAATGTGTGGGACTACCAACTCCTTTTCTTCTTTAATCATTTATGATTTTACGCACAAGAAAGAAAGATAGATTTTAAAGATTTGGACAAAAGTACAAGGACCACTTTCAATTATGTTTTGTCCTTTGTCGACATCCTTCCTCTCTACACGAAACTTTTATTTATCTTTCACTTTTTAAATAATATCGTGTTTTTTACTAATCACGTCTAACAACAATATATTATTTTCATTAATGTGCACTTCTCTATAATTAAAAATGTGCGATGTTATGCAAGCCTCACACAAATAATTAATTCGAATCACTTTGTAGCAGGAATAATCACTTACGGACATCATAGATTTGGAACACACACCATTACGACCACGTATTCTCTTCATTTTGCGGTAATCTCCGTAGTTATGTGTTTTGTTTATATACCAAAAAGCTTGTAGCCTAATAGTATAAAGTGTTGAAGTGTGTTTTTCATTAGTCTGTGGTAATAGGATTCCTATTTTAAATAAAAAAATATGTAAATTTAAAAATAATTCAGAGGTTATAGGCGTTTGTTGTCAAAAGGATATGAATTGTTTGATATAAAATCAATATATTGCGTGAAAGTCCCCACAACAATAATTCGTAGACATAAATATATGACACACTGTGACCAGAATTTTTAATTACAACTTATGAGTTGCGTTCAAGGAGGTCCATGATTTTTACAAAGTCCCGAGGAACAAATCTCAACCATTAATCAATATGATCTAATGACCAAAATACCCCTTCATAGTAAAAAATAAAAAAAATAATAAAATAAAAATTTAAAAATAAAAAATAAAAAATAAAAAATAAAAAAAATATTTTTATTTTTTAAAAAATGATAAAAATACCTCTCAATGTATAAAATATGTGATTAATGTTGACCACTAGATCCTATTAATCAATGGTGGAGATTTGTTCCTTGGGACTTCCAAAAAATGATGGACCTCCTTGAACGTTTCTCTACAACTTATATATTTTTATTTTTATATTATGTATAACGTACGTATGAGGTATTTTTCAAATTACTAACTCTTAGTTTTCAGCCAAAATATTTATTATTTGGAAAACATTTATGTTTTGAAAAAATTGACATTCTAGGACTTAAACCAACAATCTTCATATTATTAGCGAATGGCTCTAATCAATTGAGCTAGTAGACAGATGTTAATTATTTGATTGCAATTACTATATAGCATATTATATTTAATAATCCATAAATTCTTATTATTTTATTAACCACCACTCACCACCACATCACTAATTACCACCGCCAACCACTACCATAACCACCACCATCACCCACCACCACAATCAATATCGCCACTACCCACCATCAATACACACCACCACCCACCATCACTACTTTGACCAATACCTATATAATATTTATCAAGTATTTTTACTATTCATGAATAGTTTTTTTTTTTTTTTTTTTTTTTTTTTTACATTTAAGCTATTTTTTTTAGTTATTGCTGCCTTTTGATTTTGACGTTTCAGGTGACTCTATCATTATTATTTTTATAGTGTTTAAATGATATTTTTTATACAATAACAATAATTTTTTATTATATCTTTTATTTGATTTATTTTATTATTTAAAATTATTTTATATAATTTGAATGTACATAATGAAGCCAATCCAAAATTATTTTATATTATTGTAATGTATAGATTAAGTAAATTTACAACTAATTCAATCTGTTTGCATATCTTTTAAAGGTCAACTAAGATAATAATTGTTCAAGGTACCCTAATGAAATTGATAAGTAAATTTACAACTAATTCAATATGTTTGCATATCCTTTAAATGTCAACTAAGATAATAATTGTCCAAGTTACCCTAACGAAATTGATAACATGTTAGTTTATAAATATAATTTGTATTTTTACAACCCACCACGAAGCGCGAGCCCAAAATTCTCGTTATCAACATAACAAAATATAATTATGTCGCCACATTATTTAGTTCATGTTATACAAGACAATACGAGATACCAAAGACAAAATATTATACCTCTAGTTTGGTATTAAAAGCGAAAGTAATAAATAGGTTGAAACAAAACATGTCATTGTTCTCGTGTCTATTTTTTTTATCATTAATGATTTGTCATTATCGTTTGCAACTTTGCATATCATGTCATATCATAGATGGTGGCTTTGGAAATTCAATTAATTGGTGTGAAGGTGGATCCAACGCTTATCTTGTTTTTCATCATTTGGATTAAAGATAATAATATTTTAATTTTTGTAACGTGGATTAGAGTGGTCAAATCAAGGAAGTGATTAAGCTCAACTAATACCTTGCCGAAGCTCCTTGTCGGGTTCCCTTTTGCTGTTCAAAAAAAAAACTAATCCCTTGTTAATACGTGTGGGTCAGCTTATTCTCCCTTGCAAAAATAATCATGTCTCAAACATTAAGCATGATATAATAATCATTTAAGCATATCAAAAACAATTAAAAACATTATTATTAAAATGAGATTGCAGAAACTATTTTTTTTTTTTTTGGAGACGTAACCTACTAATGAACCAATATCCATATATAACTATTATCCGGTCTAACCAAAATTTATATTAATGAGCCGCATATGTTGTTGAGCCGCATGTGAAGAGAGAGGTGTTATTGTATACTATACATCGATTGTGTCAATTTAAAAATGTTAATCTAATGATCATATGGTAAAATTGATGAAAGAAATGAATAAACAACTGTTATAAAAGACAGTGTTATATTCTATCACCAAAGATATAGAATAATCAGGTAAGATAAACTACTTTTAAATGTGTAAAATAAAATAAAATAAATTGATATGGAAGAAGACGTATGAGAGTCATAAATATGCGGGGCCAGTGGATCGCATTTCTGACGTGTAAGAGAGTCTTATAAAGCGACAGATGGTCCTCTTGATACATAGACCACTCCAGGACAAGCCCACTTTTATACCATGACCTGTGCTATGATGGCATACAGGAGTAATAATTTACTCCTTTCACTTTATCAATTTTATAAACACCAAAACAGATTAGTAGTAAGGATTAGGTGTTTTGCTGTAGTTTGTTTTAATTTTGTAAATGTATTAGGTGTAGTTTGTTTTTGTGCTTCATTTTGGAAGTTGTTCTGTCACAATTTTCTGATTAATTGTAATTGGTGAGGGTCTTACTAGCTCTTTTTAAATATAAACGTACTCAACTTATGAATATAATTCTTTCCCATCTAACTTCTCTAGATATTCATAATGCACTAAATGCTTAGTATAGATTTTCTAGCTAGAGCAACAATAACAAATACTAGATTAGACGGATGGCCTATCAAGTGATATAGCAATTCTTAACATACTTTGTGGGACTCATAATATAAGACTAAACATTAATGGCAATATATATATCAATCGACAATAACATGTTGCAACTCATGTATTTTCTTTAGTTATTAAAAAAGATTTGTTTTATAGGTTTTTTTAAAATCTTAATTAAATATACCATAGTTGTGAAAATACATAAACTTATGAATCGGCTCCTAAAATTATGAAATTATATTACAAAATTTTGTAGTAATACAATATCTTAATATCATGGATAAGAATCAAATATTTTTTATACATAAACATGCGTTTAGCTTCGATTGAAGCGTGTATATTAAAAAAATATTGTAGACGAATATGTAGATTTATAGTTAAAAAAGCAATTACTGTATAATTTTTTATATATCGAAGTTATGTCATGTTAACTGTAACAAAAAGATGTTTTTACTGGAGTATGATTTTTAAAAATATAATAAAACTAAAACATTTTGCATCTAGAAATAGGAGATTCATCTATCATGAGAGATGTTGAGTAACTATGACGTGATTAAAAGACAAATTTTTGTGTTTGGACGAAAATAACATATCCGTTACGTGTGAAAAAATGTGTGAGTAAAAATTGAAAATTGAGTGAACTGACTTGTAAATTGGTTTTTAGTTTACATCTATCCATGAAGAGATGCTTTACGTCTCTTGTACTTGTTAACCTCTCTTAATTACCACGCAATTTGTTTCCAAAATTTACGGCTTGAATTTCCCCAAACCTTTAGGGGGCGTTTGGTTCGCTGGAATTTTCTGATGGAATTGGAATCTAGGAAAGATTTGGAATTGTCAGGAATTGGATTCCAATTCCGTATTGTGTTTGGTTGGCAGGAAATGGATTTGAAATTCAATTCAATATTATGTTTGGTCGCGAGGAAATGAATTAGAATTCTGTAAAAATACGAATTTGCCCTTATTAGTATAGGTAGTGATGGCGGTGGTGGTGGCGGCGACAACGTGGTGGAGGCGAGGCGGTGGGTGGCGGTGGTAGTGGTGGGTGGGTGGTGGAGGCGGTGGCGGTGGGTGGTGGTGGAGGGTAGTCGCAGCGGTGGGTGGCGGTGTTGGTGGGTGGTGGTGGATGGTAGTCGTAGCAGTGGGTGGCGATGTTGGTGGGTGGTGGCGTCGGGAGGTGGTGGTGGAGGGAGGTGGTGGTGGTGGCGGGTGGTGGTGGCGGCGGGTAGTGGTGGGTGGCGGTGGAGGGTAGTCGTAGCGGTGGGTGGCGGTGTTGGTGGGTGGTGGTGGCGGGAGGTGGTGGTGGTGGCGGGTGGTGGTGGTGGCGGGTGGCGGTGGTGGTGATGGGTGGCGGTGGTAGTCGGTGGGTGCTGGTTGGCGGTGTTGGCGGGTGGTGGTGGTTGCGGCAGCGGTGGGTGGTGGTGGAGGTGGTGGGTGGCGACAACGGTAGTGGTGGGTGGCGGTGGTGGGTGGCGGTAGCGGTGGTGGGCGGCGGGTGGTGATGGTAGGTGGCGGTGGGCGGCAGGTGGCGGTGATGGATGGTGGCGGTGGTGGGCGGCGGGTGGTGATGGTAATATGGCAATCTACACATTCATTCATTCATGGGATTTCAAAATCCTTCCAACTTTGGATGGAATTCACATTCCCTTGTTTTATGGAATGTTTTCCAACCAAGGATTCCAATTCCGTCCAACCAAACATAGGAATCCATAGGAATTGAATTCCAATTCCTTCAAATTCCCAAAGATTCCAGCTAACCAAACGCCCCCTTAGTATAGTGGGCCCTAGATGTTCGTGCACTTAACAATGAATAGGCCCACATCCTTAACCATCCGACGTGTTCTTTTCCTCTCTGCACGTGTCACTTTCTCGTTTCTCCGTTGACAATTATCAAAAAATGCCAAACGCTCAACGGCTTTCTACTCCTTTCCGTCTTGACTATCTATATTTATGAGAAATGATATTTAGTCCTATCATTTGGATCTATTTATAGGCATATCCACTTGGTAGGATGACATGTGTATTCTACTAATTCTCTCTCCTAATATTATCCCTTGATTTTGACACGTGTCTTCATCTAATGAGTAGGCATATGAGTAGGTCTAAATGGTAGGCATAAATATCATTACTCTATATTTATTGGGCAGCTCCATAGCTTTTTTAACAATCGTTAAATCTAGTCCGGATTTTCAACTTGCTATCACCACTAAACTAGATAATTTAAAAGAACTATATATAAAAACCGACTCCATCTATCATGATGTTATAAAAGTTACAAATACATGATTAAGAGGAAGAAAAAAAGTCAAATACATCACATGAACCAAATTAAAAGTTTACGATTAGTTTTATATTTCAATTAGAACTAGCAGGGTACCCGCGCAATGCGGCGGCGGGTACCCGTAACTATATTTCGAAGTGATGACAGTACCGGTGGTGGTGACAATGGCGATGGTGATGAGTGGTGGTGCGTAGTGATAGTAGGTGCTGATATTAGTGATGGTATGATCAAATCCGAAATTGGCATTTTTTGTGAAAGTAAATATGGGCCTTTTAAATAGAGAAATGATGGTTGAGTTCTGGTGACGTTAAAGCTTATATATATTAGTATCTGGAATAAATCAAAATAATCAATTAGTTGAAGTGGTTAACACACAGTGACTACTTAGGAGAGGTCTTGTGTTCGAATCCTGTAAGCAACACTTTATTTTTTTAGTTAAAGAACTTACTAAAAGTGGAAATCTCCTTAAACTTAAAATTAAGGAGCTCATTAAACTTACCAAAAGAGGTAGGCCTAAATGCATTATTAAGTAGTAAGATAAGAAATCAAATCAATGTGCTTGGTTAAAAACGATTTTAATAATGACTTATTAGGATAACTAGTTAAAATTACCCAAATTTTTTTTTTTTTTTTAATTTAACGGATAATTAAGGACTGCATATTATATAATTTATAATTGACCCAAATTATAAGTATTATAATTTATAATTTGGGTTTTTTTTTAAAACCCAAATTACTTTCTATATGATACATATTTAATTTTTCACTTGGTAAACATTTAACGGATAATTAAGGAAATGTCAGAATAACCACAAAAAAGGTACATGAGCAAAGTTTGGTCATGCCAAGAAGCATATTGGAAATACCGTCCTAAAATAATGATGTATACAACTAGAACTATAATTTATAACTAAAACCAGGCACTTCCACATGGTTTAGGACATTTGATACTTAAGAATCAACATTTTATAATGCTAAATAAAAAAACAAATCAATCAAAGATAAACAAATCCGTCTTAATGTGAGAGGAATTTGTACGGAAGATACCAACCATACATGTATACAATATTTCACAATTATTATGGTATCTAATACTTCCAGATAGATTATAAACAATACGTAGTAATTGTTATTACTAAATAATAAAATTAACGATATATACAACGCATCGTGCACAGATTTCGTTTTGATTCTAAAATTCGATTGAAGAGAAAAGATACTAAAAAAAGAATAAATATAATTGCATCAGGACATGTGAACATGAACACTGATGGTTTTTGTGGATTTACAAGTAGGGCAAATGTTAACAGATGAAGCACATACTGTACAAAGGCAGAGATGCCTGCAAGGAAGCAGCAACACACATGACTCTGCTTTCCCGCAATTTTTGCACAACCTGTTGCTCATGTTACCGTTACTGTGACTGTTACAGCTATCCTGTTCTGCTAACATACGCTCGTTCTGATCATCATTGCTTTCGCAACACGACTGAGCATCATCTACCAACACCGTCGTGTCTTCTTCACCGGCCGTCGTGCTACAGTGGTGTCGGTAATCGTTATTGATTACTTGATCCAGAACTTGTTTCAAATTACTACGTAATGCGTTAGCTGTCGCTTCGTTTGTTTGCGCTAATTCACGCCAGATCTGATTTTCTATTGATAGAGATTTCAGTTTCTCTTCTAACGCCCAATTCCATTTCGCCATTTTCATAACTTCTTCTTCTTTTGCTCTCAATCTCTGTGCAATACCTTCCTCCAAAGCAGCCATTATTGTCCGTGAATTCTTCTTTCGTCTCTCTTCGATATCCGCTCTTAATTTCTCCGTCTGAATAAATCAAAAGCATGATAAAATTCAGATAACAGTAATCAAAACAGAATAAAATAGATTAAATAGTAAGATGATGTGATATTCTTACATGAAGAGCGACGAATTGATCGATTTCTAATTGTTGCCGTTGGATCTGAGACGATATGTCTTCACCGAGAAACGTGACAGTTTCGCCGGTGCCGGCGCGACGGTCAATCGGACTCCGGTTGACGTTTTGAGCGTTGTTGAACGGACACATAGAAGAGGACTCTCTAGATCGTTTTCTAGAAACCGGAAGAGTGTAAGTAAGACCGCTGTCTGCCTTCAACTGATCTGGATTGATTGAATCAGTGAAACCGGAGTACATCGGAAGGAGAGTCTCGGCGGTGGTGGTGCCGGAGAGAGGATGCACCATACCGTAACCTAAGTGGTTTTTGTAGATGCTTGCATTGGATTGCTTATCAATGGTGTCCATCATGGTCATTTGGTTGTTTAGAAGGAGTTGAGGAGGGAAGAGAGTATGATGAGCAGTTTCAACAGCCATATGGAGTTGCGTTGTGGAGAGAGGATGGATGTGATAGAGGTGTAGAAATAGAGAGGTGACAAGGGGTTATGGACACAAGATTTTGTTTGTTTGTGTATTTGTAAGATTCAGGTAACAGATATGCCCCCTTATTTACCACCCACACAACCCATGCATACATCATTCTATAAAATTCATTTTTTAATGGAAAGTGATTTTAGGACCACATAAATTATACAAAAATCACAATCACTATTACTTGTACAATATGCTTTAAATCTTATAGAGTGTGGTGAGTGAAGTAATTTATATGATCTTAAAATAACTATCCTTTTTTAATACACAGACTTAAAATTTTGTCCAAAAATAATAACCGGGGTACATTTTACTCCTTATATTTCATTTGAAAAGATTAAATATTTTTATTTTTATTATTTTATCGTCGTATTTTTAATTTTGTTTTAACATTGTAACAAATGATGTGGCTCATAACATGTTAATTTATAAGTAACTTTAGTGTACATATCATTGTTATGATAGTACAAATTTCTTGATTGTAAATGGTTAAAAAAATTATATTTTTCACGTTCATGTTACTCGAAAAATATATTACATTCGGATTAAAAGGGTTACATCTAATAAGTAGATCAAATACATAGTTAAAAATAATTGTGCAACAAATTATTGGAGCATTGGATGTTGATAAAAAGGTAGAAGAAATGAGAAGGAACTATTGGATTATTGGTGTATAAAATATGAAAAGGCCAGAATAATGGGCACGTGGACATGAGATGCAATTATTTATCATTTGTTTATAACTGTTCTTGTTTGGTCCAATTTTTATTTGTGATTTACCTCACCTGATCGTTGTCATAGTTGTTTTTGAAATTTATCTGGTAATATTTGCCAAATAAAGATCGAATTTTGATTTCTAAAAAGTTATTCAGGAATTTTTATTATGCTATGACCAAATGGTTTGGAGTTGTTATGTTTATATGGTTAAGATATCGGAATAATTAAAAACGCGTGTCTCCTGACCTTCATTTGCAAGTAGCAGTTTTAAGACATAAAAAACTATGTCTTTTTAATGTCAATAATCACTCCAGACCCACCATTAGCATAAAGCCAAAATTATTCACTACGCTAGTCTTGGGTTTTCCAAGGAATCTGAATACTTTTATTATTCTAAAGAGATATTGAAAGAATAAATAATAGTGTCAGGCAACGGCAATAAACAAAGGAAGAAAGCAAACATATAAACGTAAAGATAAAACATAATTGGGCATCTGCAATAGAGTTATTATTTTATTTCATAAAGCAGTGACCGGAGATTTTCTAGTTATTCGATTGTTTTTAAGTGTTTTAGTATGTAATTCTAGTTACAAATATTTATAAAATTATAAGTGTATAGCCATTACAATTTGTTTGATATATTGGTGATTTTAGTATTATTGACATTTTATGTAATTGTGATTTACTTTGAGATCAAAGATTTTTCGAGTTAAGCTCATATAAAAATTAAGTAGTGTTGAATGTGCACTTGTTAGAGTTAACTTGAAACCATTTATAACAAATAGGAGTGCTTATAAGTTATAACAAATATGAGTACATCAGTTATATTACTTGATTTCGACAAAAAAAAAAACAACATACCGGTTTTTCTAATAAAAAAACGACCTACAAATTTTTCTGCAAAAATTACTTAACAATTTAACCCTCCAAAACGCGTCAAACCCGATTATCCCCAAGTGTGACAACACTCTTGCTCATTGCTTTATACCATATAAAACATGTGGCAATCTGTAACCTGTGTCAAACAAAAGCCTCAAGTTTTCCGTTTTGAATTATACTCCCTCCGTCTCACAAAAAAGTTTACATTTCTCACTAACATTTTGTGAATTGTCACACAAAAAAGTTTACATTTCTCACATTTAAGGGACCCCACATAATAAAATATTATTATTACTAAGAACCCCACCATTAATATCCACTAACTATTTTTCTCTCTCCAATCCAACCTTATATTTTAATTAAAAGTATTACTAGTGACCTCACCACTAATTATTACCTAAAATCTTGTGCCCAAGAGAAATGTAAACTTCTTTATGGGACGGAGGGAGTATATGCTACTGATTTTATTTAATTCATTGTAATTGCATGAGAATCCGTTTATGATTTGTATTGTTGTAATCGTATTGTAATCTACTCTAAATTATAATCAAGTAATTGCGTTTAAGTATTGGAATTCTCCCTACATTATATGTTAATCATAATGGGGTTCATTTTAATGTAGGCCAATTAAAAATTCTTTGTGGAAATTAAAACCTTTCACACAGAAGGGCATAATGTATAGGCCATATCGTGTCAGTGTATTGAATAATGTTATAAAATAATGAGGGAGGGGGTTGAATGTCATAATTCTGTTTGAATCCAAAAGTTCTTTAAACCGCAAAAAGCGAAATAATTAAATAAATAACAAGCAATTTGCAAGAAGCTATTACCAACAAAATATATAAGAGAAACTTAAAAAGATAAAAATTTACAACATTAAATAGGCCAATCGGCACTTCTCATACCCATATTCAACTTATGTTTAATCCAAAAGAACGTCTGTGTCTAAGCCTCGGCAACAACAGAAGTGGTGAAAGCAGAATTATGGTTGAATACCTCTCCATTTGTGTGCTTCCATATGCAACATAATATCGTAAAAACACTCACATAGAATATTTGAAGCCTATTATTTTTTAAATTCAATATTCCCCACACTTAAGTTTATGATCAGGGCTTTGTATACAACTCCAAATAAGATGATAAAACTGTGAGTTTTTAGTCAAATTCATGTAAAAGTAAGAAATATTTCTCATAATTTTAAACATAATTTTCAAACCACCTTGATTCTTAATATTCTTAATATAATCCCTTTTCCAATTTCTAATTAACAAAACAGGTTCTTAATTTTATCCTTTTTTATCTACTACTGTATCATGTATATGTGAAATTTGGATTTGGCTATCATGTAGTTTTGAACCATCATACTATATGCGTGACAAAAAGACCACATATGTGTGTCAAAATGAATTTCTAAGCTGTCTATCATGGCATATTATATGACAAACCAGTTTTTTTAGTATATTGGGTTAAGATTTAGGAGGAAAAAATAATAATTTTGTTAATATAAGGTAAAAACAAAAAAGATAAAAAAAATATGGTAAAAACAAAAAAGAAGACAATTTTTTTAGTTACAAATTGGAAGAATAAAAATTGATTAAGGTGGTTTTAAAATTATGTTTAAAACCACTAGGATTAGTTAAATATTCTTAAACTTACATAGGTTTGGAAGGAAAAAAAAAAGGATAATTAAAAGAAACTCTCTATGCTTTACCCAAATAAAATAAAAAAACTCTGAAATTGTTCATGCAATTGCAAATGCATGACTATTACATTAAACACACTACGTTCTTATAACTTTTAACTGATTGCTAAAATGGCTATTTAAGACTGTCAGTTTGTGGAGTTCCATCTTAAAACCAATTGGTTGTAAGAGGAGTAGTCCAGTACCCTTATAAGCACATTACTGGTTCATCTCTTGTCCAATGTGGGACATCTCAACACGCCCCCTCACGTGTGGTGTAATTTTTTTTTTCCGCGCCTAACACGTGGATATTTAAGGGTTACGTGGGGTCCGTGTGGCCGTTTGACCAACTACGGGTGAACCTTGTTCTGATAGCATGTCAGTTTGTGGAGTTCCATCTTAAAACCAATTGGTTGTAAGAGGAGTAGCCCAGGACCCTTATAAGCACATTACTGGTTCATCTCTTGTCCAATATAGGACATCTCAACAAAGACAACTATTGTAAAAAGAACCAAGTTTTTTTTATAGTCTTTTACCTTTATTTGATTTAACGTTTATCAACCATCGGTGCATATTCACGTAAAATTCGGCATATGATGATCATTGTTAGCAATGCCCTTCGAGCTAGGTTTGCTTTATCTCCATTTCTTTCCATATATAGTTGTTATATCTTTTGGTTTTGAAGCCTCTTTAATGGCTTTCGGTGCTCAAGAAAGATCGAGTTTATACGTCTAGGAGACTTCACACTTGTACCAGGTTAGTATTACGAAGGATGGTTTCGAGATAATAGTAAGGGTTAAACTCGTTCAAAAAGTTCCATCTTTCATCTCAACTATCTTAAATGGTCATTAAGTTATAAAAAATTAAAATTTTACAAAAGAACTAAAAATTTACAGGCTTTTTCAAGAATTATAAGATCATCGATCAATCGGATTTATATACCAATCAGTTGTGTTTCAAGTTTCATGTTATATGAAGTTAGGACAAAGATCAAAATCAAGTTCAAATCATTAATTTTTAAAATTTTGGTAACTATCAATTACATGTTAGACATTTACAAGGATTTTTTTTAACAACAAAAAGGAATTCTAGGAGAGAGGTTTTTCAGAGTCACCATCCCCTCAAGAGCACCCAAATAAGTGAATATTTTATTCAATCGATTTCGAAGTTGGAAATTATATGACGGATGAGATTGGTGGATGATGAGCAATAAGCATGTCACACACAATACTTTTAACTTTCTTAGATAATGTTTACGACGGATGATATTTGTCAATCTAACCATTATTGTCTATCACTATCCTAAAATACATTTTAGTATTTTAAACTAAATTGACTGGGTAAACTATTATCCTAAATAATTAAAGATGCAACGTAATATCTTAAACTTACAAAAATAATTATTTTAGTACTTAACACATTAATTTGATCATGGGTTCACTTGACCCGTTACTATACATGTGCCTCTAATCCTGTGACGATGCGATTAGTGGCTAGATTGTTAGGTGAATTATCCTAAATTTGAGTAAAGTTTTGGAATGCATCTCCTAACGTCTTACCTAACAATTATGGTTTATGAGAAATACACAATCTACCAATCTTCGCATTATCCAACCAAATCCACCATCACAACGTCACATTACTAAAGGTTAAGTGGCCAATTTTGAATTTTATAATAAGTGATGATGCCAATTAAGAAAAGTAGAAGCGCAGCAAATAATTAATTATTGGTCCCAACCAATATGAAAGACGCTTATCGATTAATTAATAAATTGAAAGATAAGTGCTCATCTCGTGACTACACAATAATGTAATTAATGATGTCCCATTATTTCCTCACTTTCATCACTACTGTTAGACTCCTTGGTATGGGTCCACGGTGAAGCCGGCGTGGGGAGTGACATGGCTGGCCACGGCGTGGTCTTGGTCCGGAACACCGCCCCCCCCCCCCCCCCCCCCAACGGCGTTGGGGTGCGGCGTGGGTGGAGAGGGCAACGGCCCACGGGAAGAAACGGGCGTGGATGGCTTCTTTTTTGAACAATTGTACCGTTGGGGAACGGAACGGCTATATAGCCGTTACAATTAAAAAAAAAAAAACTTTTTTTATTAATTATTTACCTATATATATTTACATACTTTCACTTATTTTACACACACAACTCTACCAAAACACTACCAAAACACACCACAACTCTAACAAAATACCCTAACTCACAAATAATGAATTATCTTGGTTCATCATTTGACGACGATGACGCGTTTATGCTAACAATATACTCAGAACTCCTCGATGATATATCCTCCGATGAAAGTGAAGAAGTCTTTGACACTAGAACCGCGAAGCTAAATAGAAATCGAGAAGCTGGACACGACATGCTATACTGAGATTATTTTGCGGATGATCTTGTTTATGACGACAACAATTTCCAATGAAGGTTTCGTCTGTCCAGAAATTTATTTATGCGCATATGTACCGCATTAGAAAACAGGTATCCTTTTTTTCAATTGAGATATGATGCTAGAGGTAGGCGGGGATTCACTGCTTTACAAAAATGTACTGCAGCAATTCGATCTATGGCTTACGGGTCATCCCCTGATTCTCTTGACGATTACCTACGCATGTCTGAAAGAATTGCTAGGGAAAGTATGTATAGATTTTCACAGGGGGTTTTGGAAATATTCGGACCTATTTATTTGTGAAAACCAACACTAACCGATGTTCAAAAATTATATGAGGCACACGAAAAGATACATGGTTTTCCTGGAATGCTTGGTAGCAATGATTGTATGCACTGGGATTGGAGGAACTGTCCACAATCGTGGAGAGGTGAGTACACCGGTGGACATCATGGAGTACCATCGTTGATATTAGAAGTTGTTGCTTCCCAAGATTTATGGTTTTGGCATGCTTACTTTGGGGTTGCGGGTTCTAATAATGATATTAACGTGCTTGATCAATCACCAATATTCAACGACTTTGTAACACCTCAATTTTCAAAACACCTTTTAAAACATATTTTTAAGTAAAAACATTACAATTCCGATATTCCCCAAAATACGGTTTAACAAAAATCATCAAAGTTTATCAGAGTATTAAAGCCGGTGTTACAAAAACAATATCATAGCCATAGGATAAACGAGAACTACCTACGAGCTCCCGAGCCAAACAACACTAGGCCACTTCTAACGCGACCCTCTAATCCATCGATCCTGAACCTGAGTACATAGCAAAAACACAAACATAGTACGTAAGACAAAATTGCCTCGTGAGATACATGTGTTTTAGACCCGATAAACAAATAGTCAAATAATATCATTTAATCTTAAAATAATATTACTAAGTTTGTTTTGGGTCACTTTATCACTTTCATCATTGGCCAATGTCAAGATAATCGGAATGCCTCCAATCTATCAAGACCATCATTTCCACGGTAATCGGAATGCCTCCAATCTACCGGGACTCATAGGTATTGGGTAATCGGAATGCCTCCAATCTACCACTAACCTTAAGGTACCGTAATAACCGGAATGCCTCCAATCTACTACGGCCCTAGGGATATCATCATCGTCATCATTTCTTATCTTTTATCGTGATGAGTTTATAACTCCATCTTTTCTTATTCAATCAATCATGTAACCATCATACAAGCAATTCATCATATATCACATAAATGACTAAATTACTTAAAGACTCGATAAAAATCATTTAATCATAAAAAAACATTTACTAGCTATGTGCCCAGTTTGAAAGTTCACATGTACTCACCTTAGCCAAGCTAACTCCAAATCGTGTCTAATAACACGAATCCTTGCTTTCCAACTCGTGAAATGTCACCAAACTTTAGGTCTTCTTGACCTACCATCAATATCATTACAATAACTAGTTATTATCCATAACTAATCACTAATCAATCCATATTCACATTCCTAACCACCAAGTTCATCCAACTTGGTGAAATCTCAAACCCTAGTTCAAGATTTCCATCAATAAACCAGATCCAACTTGTACACATCGATTACAAGCTTACAATGAGTGTTCTACACCCATGATTAGTCACCTTCCCCAGAGATGACATGGATGGTTTCCCAAACCACCATTTCTACCCATACAAAGTTCACAAACTAACTACCAACTATCAAGGATCAAGAATCCTTACCTTTGATGTTAAGATCCACAAGATTGAAGAAGATTTGAGCTAGGAATCACCAAAATCGCCCCTTCTCTCTCTAAAATCGGCTGCACCACAACTTGGGTGAAAAATGAGCAAACCCTAACTTTTTCCCGATTTTAACCAGCTCGTCCATAGTTCGCGTTCGCGAACACAAGTTCGCGTCGCGAACTTTCCGTGTCGTGAGCCCTTCGCGATCGCTAACTGTTCGGGAACTCTTCACGTCTGACCACCATTTTCCCTGCCTCGACTTCACGAATCGCCAACCGGAGTTCGCGTCGCGAACTCCTCAGGTGTCCGAGGCTGCACTTTTTCAACTTTATCTCGACCTGGTTTCGCCCACAACTTCCTCGTACGATGTCCAAATGACACGAAACCAATTCCTACGTGTTTTAAACGATTTATCCTTATTTATCATATTTTTCCCATAATTTATTTTATTCAAATTTCGGGTCGTTACAACTATCCACCCCTTAAAAGGATTTCGTCCTCGGAATCAACTCAAGGATTTCCAATCCTCATTCCACTCCCAAATACTGGAAAGGTATGGAATGTGACAAATAGACCTCTTTAGGCAAGAGAGGCAGTAGGAAGAGAGCCATTAGAAATAAATTAAAAATGTTCCTGATCAAAGATCGACCCGGCGGCTTATGTGCGACCTGTGGCCCACGCCTCCTATTTGTTCAGGGCGGGCGGCGTGAACTCTGATTCGATCCGGGTATTCAAATGCCAGCGCTTTCCTGGGCCGAGCCATAATTCTTTATTAGAAAGGGCAGGCAAAGCCCGAAGGCTGCTATTTCATGATTCTATTTGTTTCCAAGTAATGCATATCCCTATGGTCTCCCCTAATATTTTTCTTGTCTTGTTTAGGCATTTGGTGCCCTCTCTGCCGGCATGCTTAGTGGCAGAGCAGATAGGGGGAGAATGGCAATCATTGGTGGACCTTCCCTTGAACGAGTCACGGAGCCATCTTTTTCTCAACAATGCCTTTGTCATTTGATCCAAGAGTGTTCATTCGAGGAATGGGCTAGACCGGGTCATTTCTCAAGAACAATAGCTAAAGGCCCTGAAACTAGCACTTCCCTTTTACAACATAGGAGGGAGGGGGCCTCCTTCCTAAAAAAAAGCCTTTCCGATTGCCTCGGGTTGGTTGGAGTGCTTGAATCAGACTTGACCGAGTAGATCATGTTGGGATCCACTACCATTGGCTTATCGTCGTAATATCTTTAAAAACTTCTTACGCAGTAGTACACATTTTTTACTGAAAATAGTAGCATAATCCACTCCTGCTGAGTTATAAAAGACCCTCTCCTACCAAAACATCCCCTTTTTCTTCGCTCTTTCGGAACCGGTACAGAAATGGTCATTCGAAAATTTTAAAATAAAATAAGGGTGTCAAGACATCTATATGACCAAGATGGATCCAGCCTATTCTTGAAATAAACAACTCGCACACACTCCCTTTCCAAAAAAGATAACCCGGAGATTCGTCAATCAATTCTTTCTTCTGGAAACGACTAAAAAGAGCAGGGCTGACCCCGGCGGGGATGGAGCAACAGATATTTTGAGAATTCAAGAGATGGTCACGGCGAGGAATTTTTATCATTTCAAATCGATATTCTTATCAAAGAGAAGGAACGAAACCCCCGCCTTTTTGTTGGGGCTTGCAAGTGACTTACTTCTTTTGGCCGTTCTTGCTGTCTTAAGTCGTCCCCCCTTTTTGGCCCTTCCTTTAAGGGGTTGTTGGGTAAGACGTGAATAGGCACTTTTCCCTTCTGGTGGTTATCGATCGGGATACCCACTCAGGGGGCATCGCATTCTTCTGCAGTTGATGTTACGGATCAGCCTCACGCTTCAAGCAGCTTTGCTCAGCATCTTCTGCCGATTGTCAGCGGCCTTGAGAGGACATTTTCTTTCTTGAGCTTTCGTGGGTTACAAGATCGACTAGCACATCCAGGCTGGCGGGCTTCTCCCAAGAGAATGCCTTCACTCCACTCCGCCTTCAGACGCCTATGGAGAGCCTACCTTAAAGTCACCTATCGACACTCAAGCCTGTTCATCCTGCTTTCTTTCCTTTATAAGACTGGAAGAGATAGAAGGCTCTCATGTCTTTGCCCATTGATAGATATGCCTGAAGTACCGAAACTCTCTCCCTTAGGGCGCCAGAGGAGGGTGGTGAGAACCGTTTGAGTCAGGCGGCTAAGCCTTTAATCCTGATAAAAGAAAGAGTTTTCCCTACCACCTTTATCAAGGTTGAGCTTGTTTAATTGAAGCTAATGCTATGCTGCCCTTCCGATCGAATTGATCGGGTCATGTAGGAACAAGGTTCAAGTCTACCGGTCTGTTAGGATGCGTATACCTTCTAGTGATTCGACCTGAAGTTACAGACTTATCTTATCTATAGAAAGAGGTGTCCGACCATCCTATCCTCAAAGCGCCAAATACAGATACGACCCCGTGAGCTTTGGAAATATTGTTAATCAATTCCTTCGAAAACAGGAATAGAACCGAAAACAAGAACAGAGACAGACACAATGGCGACGAACACCTGCGCTAATAAGACAAAGAGGGAGTCTATGCCTTGAATGATCGAGGTGCCAAACGACTCCGTCGATAAGAGCTCTTGGGAGTCTCAACTCCACGGGTAACAGTAGCTTCCTGGGCCACTTACCCCAGCTGGCCTAGCTTTATGCCTGGGATCTGACCTATCTTTTTCAAGGAAGATCATGGCGAAGCCTACGTGGTAAGCGTAGCTACTGAACTCGTTGGCTCCACGTCCACCGAAAGTAGGTAACCTTCGTCACCGTTGGTTCCCGTGAGCGGATCGGGCTTGCTTGGAATGGTGTTCATTTTTTTTCTTATATTTATTTGGATTTTGTTCTGAAATGCTTTATCTTCCTCTATCCAGCTGCTATTCAAATTCCTTCTTGGAACAATATTTCATATCTTGACTGGTTCCTTTGCCGGAATTCCGACTTGGGGATACCTTTGACCGATTGCCTGCCCCTTCATTATTATTAGTAAGATGGAGGGTGTGCCCCTAGAAAGATCCGTGTCTTAGGCTTGGTCGTCGCAATAAGACGGAAGGGTTCTAAATCGGATAGGATAGATGGATCTATCTTTCTATTTATATATATGAAAGATCGGAGCAACAGGTAACGCCTAGACGACTTATTCCTGGGCTGCAGTAAGTAGATCGAGTGGCAGTAAGGGTGACTTATCTGGGTCAAAAATAAAAAAAAGTCTTAGCAAAAGAGAGTCCTACTGCTAGAAGTGCCAAGTGGATCAAGGCAGTGGATTGTGAATCCACCACGCGCGGGTTCAATCCCCGTCCAAAAGGTGTTCTCCAAGCCACTTCTTATATGCTTTGATTTGATTCAAAAGAAGTTCACTTGCTTTACTTTAGTCCTACTATCCCTGGCTCTTGAAATCTTATACTATCTTAACTAAAAATACAAAAGGTAATAAAGAAAGGTCAATCCCTCCCCTACGACACAAAAAAAAAGCGGGCCGAACTTCTAACCTTTGTGTCTGGCTATGTATATGGATGTGCATAAAGAAGGGACGGGGCATCTCATCGGGGATAGGATGTGCTGCGAGGAAGTCAGCAAGATGGTTCCATAGATGGGTACATAATATCATCCGTCCAAAGTTAGGTACCTGAGACATAATACAGAAGAATTGGTGTGAATCGACTCCATATTGAAGAAAGAATCGAATATTCTCTCCAGTGTTGCTGGTGAAAAAAAGAATACCTGGAGATTTTGCATGGATTATCGAGCACTCAATGCCATCACCATTAATCCTACCGACCCATAGGCCCATACCTTTCTCGACCGAAGCCATAAGTAGTAGTCTATCTATCGCATATAGACTTTAAGTTAAGGGCGTCGTGGCCTAACCGTCGAGGTGAAGTCCCCGTTTTCACAGAAAGAATTTGCTGTATACTTTCTGGGGGAAAGATGTCATCGAATTGTAAGTCATGATGCTGCGATCAAAATCGACTTTCATTAGAGTCAGACACTTAGCTACATCCGCACGCAAAAGGGATGTGGTTCTGGTTGAGGGACATGTAGGTTATATTCGTACTGGTTTCTCATGTGGAACCATAGAAGAAGTAGTCAAGGAAGGCTGATTTTGAAGAGTTTGATGGCATAGATGAAGTGGCTCGAAGTATCAGCAGATAAAAGCAAGATTGACAGCATACAAGACTTAAAGTATAGTCAAAATCAATACCCTTCTTCCGTAAAGAATTCTTCCAATAATTCCGAACCAAATCTTTTCAAAAAAGCACGTACAGTACTTTTATGCTTACGGGCTAAAGTTCTAGTCGAAATAATCCTATGACTGGGCTGGAAGAGAATACGATCACCTGTAAGAGAAGGAAATGGAAGAGAATATCAATACTGTTATACATTATAATTATAATATAAGAAACGGAATCCTTTTTGATAAGCAAGCCGTAGCATTTTGACCCTATATGAGATATAACTCTTTCAATTCATGAGTAAAGGCTGCTTATGTCGCTCTAACCACGACTCAGACTAAGAAGCTGTATCAGCTAACATGGATTTCCCAACGAGCCATCTCCGCTGCTTGTTGTTCAGCCCCGAGCACTAAAGTCTATTTAGTCTCTTTCAGCTGCTAAAAGGTGAACGAACTGAAGGCCTAAAGCTGATGTTACCAGCACCTACCACCCAATGAGAGTTGCCCAGAATGGCATCGTGATTTGGATTGAATCTCGATGAAACAATCCATCAATGAAAAGTTGACTAATCTCGCTAACATTGAACTTGGTAAAATGAAATGATTGAATAATTGAAAAAACCGGGCACTACGGTGAGACGTGAAAACACCCGATCCCATTCCGACCTCGAACTTCTATTACAGGGATTCTTTTATTAAGACCTTTCGGATAGATAGCCCTATTGAATGAAGGTTGAACACCAACCCAGTCAACTGCTGCGCCTCAACGCATTTCGGGGAGAACCAGCTAGCTCTGGGTTCGAGTGGCATTTCACCCCTAACCACAACTCATCCGCTGATTCTTCAACATCTCAGAGCTGCCACGGGAGTGCCATGTTAGGCATTTCTTTTATGTCTCGATGTGATACAGCCTTTTCTATTTTAGTTGGGAAAGAACGGCGAAGTCCATCCGAACCTACTTCGCTCATGCACCGTCTTTTAACCCTCCTACCGCTGGTAAAGCTAGGAGTCTAATAAAATTTCTGCATGTTAAGACAGCACGAGAAGTCGGGATTGGTGCCCTAAATGAAGGGAACTCGGCACCGTCGGATCACTAAGGCCGACTTTCGTCCCTGCTCGACGGGTGGGTCCATGCGACCGGACCCGGATGTACCCTTTAGCCGCGAGGGGAACCGGGTAAACAAAGTCGCCCCCGAACACAGCTTACAACTTTCATCGTACTGTGCTCTCCAAAGAGCAACTCTTCTCAAAATCTCACTCAAAAGGTGCTATGAGTCAGGCTCAATAAAATTTGATCAATCCTTTTTTCTGTCGTTAAGGTGGAGAATAAGGTTGAGGCTTGTCTTCAAGAACTGACATCTCGGATCTTGCCATTGCCAGGAGCTTTTTGTTGTTCAAAATTTATAGTTTCATTTTTGTAATTTCCTAGTCTTTTTTTTAATCCCCTCATCACCTACTAGTGAGCCGGAAAGCTTAGGGGCTCCCGTGAGAGCAAAGCCTAAAATGGCATAACCAAACAATTTTGTTTTAGTAATTTGAAAAAGAGTCAGAAGAGATGGTTTGATCCTCTTATTTTTTTTCTCGAACCGAGAGCTCCTTCCAGGTACGCTGGTTGGCTAGTGCCTTCTTGTCTGCAGCAATCAAATCACAAGCTCCCGAGCCAGGAGGGGGAATTAGGTTTTTACACTACTACTCCCCCGATTCAAGCGAAAGAGCCTTCCATTCTTTTCGGCGTCATCCTTACGCATTGGCGGCGAGTGGGAATTACCAAGGTCAGGCTATTTTTTTTTTTTTTTATTCGGGTAAGCTTTGCTTCGCTTGACTTTGATTTAAATAGAGTTTGAGCTCTGAGTAAGCTCTTGCTTTTAGTAGGCGCCAGTCTTCTTCATCTGGCCGCATTGCATCAATATGGATCAAATAATCCATTGGGTGTACATTCAGAGGAAGCATGCATTGGAGCTTACTTGTTCTCAAAACAGGTGGTCAGGCTAGTTTCCGGAAGCAGATGATTAATCATTTGCTTCTCACGTTCCGTGAATAGCCGGGGGGTTAGGTTAGGGGAACATCCGAGCGATTTCCTTCGCGGATCCAAACAAATGAAAGAGGTGATGGAAGATGATAAGTTCAAACCGCTTCAACAAATGGCTCTTCAAAAAACACAAATATCGGGTCTTTACTTTAATTCATCATTGGACTTTTTGGGGCTATTAGGTTACAAAGATGTCTGTCGACTTTTCTCTAGCTGAGAGAGATGGTAGGCTCGTAAAGGCATGAAGTGAGCTAGCTTACTATCACTTGGATCACTGCTTACTCGAAACTGCGGCAGTTAAGAAATTGCAGCCTTCCAAATAGGAACTGGCCAATCCATGGAGTGGGAACATAAAGATAAAAGAATTAACTAAGTATCAGATCGACCAAATTGAACAAATGATAGGTCAAGATCGAAATTCTAGGGCAGCCGTCCGTTCCTAGAAAACGTCCGACAAATACAGCCGTCCCGAACAGCTACGCGTCGAACCAGCGTGCTTTAAAAATGCAGGTTATTTGTTTTATTCTTCGGGCTTCTTCCGGTCCGCTCAGAGGATTAGAGCACGTGGCTACGAACCACGGTGTCGGGGGTTCGAATCCCTCCTCGCCCACAACCAAAAGGGAAGGGCCTTTCCCTCTGGGGGTGCAATAAATCATAAAATGAGTTAAGTTCCGTTCGGTCCATGGCAGATTTTACTTCTATTCCGTTGCTTTAGTCTCCCTCGGGTCGACTCGGCCCCTCGAGTCCAAGTCTCGGGGCCTCTATTAGTCTCCCTCCCCAAGGTCGGTCAACAGGTACCATCCCTCCCTAAAAAGGTCTTATTGTATTTATTGCAGCTCTGTTCCCTGGTTTTGAGTATTGATTGCAGCTCGAGTTGGGGAGCTCGACTAAAGCCGACCTGAGGGAGGCCTACAACCGTCGGTCTAGAAAGCTAGTAACTCGGATCTAGGACTAGGAAGGGAAGCTCTTCTTGTCCTACCGCGCTACGAAAGAAATAGGCCTTGCGTTGCGGAAGGAACGTTCTGCTCTGAGTTGAAGGCAAGAGTATCCAATCCATTCTTGGGGTCAAATAAAGACAAAAAAGGATATGTCAGTGACCTAGCACGATTCTCTGAGCCGGTCTGGATTTCCAACGCCTCGGGAAACTGGTCGAGATAGATGACACGTACCACTTGAATCGGCGAACAACCGAACCCTTGGGACCTTCTTCAACCCCAGGATGTGATGAGTCGACATCGAGGTGCCAGTACCGGAAGTGATAATAAAAGTGGGAATGCTGTCACTAGAACGGACCACACAAATAGGGGTGATCTATGCATAGTCATTCCAGGTCCACGCATGTTGGAGATAGTTGTTATAAAATTGATAGAACCTAAAATGGATGAAATACCAGATAGATGAGGACTAGAAATTGGTGAATCAACTGCTCCTCCAGAATGGCTGGTAATACCCCTTAAGGGCGGATAGACCGTCCACCCAGTGCCACTACCCACTTCTACTAAGGCTGGGCTTAATAGGAGCAAGAGACTTGGTGGCAACAACCAGAATGAAAATTATGATTCGATAATACTTATGCATTTAATCGCCCACTCGACCCGTTATACCCAAACGGGCCAAAGATCCAATCTTGAGTTCCTAATACCCGGACGGGTCAAAATTTCACAATTTGACCTTAACCTTTCTCATCATTTAACCAAACTCCTTACTCCCATTGGACTGATATGACCCAATCATTACTAATAACCATTTGATCAAAGTGATAGTCAACCCCTCGCTTTGACCAAGTTGTCAACGTTGTCCCATCTTTGACTTAAGCACAAAGTCAACAATATCTTGGAAACTTTCCTTACCCATTAGTGGTTCCATTAATCATCAATTCCTTAACCATCAATCTTACACTCATGGTCCAACAACAATCATACTCGATTTCTAGGTTCCATTCGGAATACCCAATGGTCAAAGTCGCACCCTTTGACTACAATTATTTCCATTAATCCATTACCCACTATCTTACGCATGAAGATGATACATTATGCCCTTATCCTTGACTAACCAATTTAAACGAAAGTCAAAACCCCATTTTGACTAAAGTCAACAATCTACTAGTTGACTAACCTTGACTTTATGAATAAGGTCAACTTACCTTGCTAAATTCCACATATTCTTTATAACTAAGGCATCGCTTCCCAAGCTTTTCATTCCCGATTTCCTATTTAGATTTCCTTTCTCAATTGTTCCCTTTTTCCTCGATTTCGATTTCCACAATCGATTAACAACTTCCATTTAAATTAATACCAAATCTCTATTACTTTTTAACTTTCATCCAATTACTTATACCTTTTACAATTTCCTTCAAACATCTTTATACCATACTTGAATTTCCCGATTACCGGCTCTAGAGTCTCAATCGTATCCAATTGTGGCCTAACCACCCGATATACATCTTTCACCATTCATTGGCTACTAACCACTTTGCTTCCTAAAGCATTCCTTTTTCATGAACCATTAACTTGTAGGTATCCCCTACTCATACCTCTACTTAAACAGGACCCGTATTTTCAATACAAATTCTCATTTGCCACATAATTATAGCAATAACTTAACCATAAAGTTCTACATACAACAGATATAACTTCACATTCCTGATAAATCAAATCATACTTTAACTACGCCACCGAGATGATCGGAAAGCCTCCAATCCATCAGGGCCCAAACTGTCACAATGATCGGAAAGCCTCCAATCCAAAGTGACTCATCCAAAACCATTCCATCTTGCATACAATTCATGTATGCATCATTACACTTAGCATCATGCTATCATTTTCTTTCACAATTTACTTTCAATTTTCCTACTTATACATTATACCACACGGTATACACATAATCATTTCTAGTGCTTCCAACCAATCTACTCATTTATCAAGTGAGTCAACCAATCACAAATTGATAAATCTTGACTTTTGCATAAAGTCAACCATACTTCTCCCAACTAACAAATTCTCTACTCGCAAGGTACTACCCGCAATTTATCACTTCCGGTTTTACTCATCATTATTTCCTTAATAATTGTTCCCGTTTCCTTTTTACTTAAGGTCCTTCCCAATTAATCCGAGAGTCGCACCTTTACTTAAAGGTCACACTCACATTTACCATTTCCTAACCTTCATTTGGTCACTCTTACTATCACTTAGTATTCCTTCAACCATCTTTGTACCCCACCTATCAATTTCATAACTTTTTATTCTCAAACATCGGTATTAGATCCTCTACCGCAACACATTCTACAATTTCACGAAATTTTACCATATCTTGGTTACCAAATAATAAATTGGTCTCTAGAAGTTCTCTTTCCTCATATTCTATGAACCGTAGGCATCTCCTATCCATACATGTCCTAATGCAACCCGCACTAGCAAACCAACTTCTTATTTAACACGTAAAATTATAACAATACAAATTAACCACATGGTCCTACATTCATCTCATTAATACATAAACATTATCATACGGACATAACAATCCATAATTCAACTATCACATCAAGATGACTGGAAAGCCTCCAATCCATCAAGATTCAACCAATTCTCATTAATCGGAAAGCCTCCGATCAAACGGGATTCCATTCTAAACCCTCCCACGTCAATACCATTCTAGTATACATCTTTTCACATCCCATAACTTTACCACTTTCTCACTCATTCAGTCGGTCATTTATTCACCATGCAATTAGCACACTCCCCATAACAACACCTTATCATTTTCTTCCATCTTTAACCTATTCCCCATTGGGCATACTACTTAACGCGTTTCATATAACATTACCTTTTTCATTATCATATGCTTTCAACGGCCATCGCATAATACACGTGCATTGTACCCCGCGGGTAAACTATTAAAATTTCCGATTACTATTTACCGTTCAATTACACATTGACCACCCTTAACCGATTCATTTCCTTATTACCAAATTTCCAAATCTTTTGTCACCACTAGGTAACCACCAATCTATTTCGTTAACCATATTTCACCGGCCAACCCGGTCATCTATGAGTCAACCAACCGACTCCGGTCTCACTCGTGACCCATGACTTGGCATCCAAAAGCTCAACACTCGATGTTCCCACCTTTATACATCGTGAGACTTAGAATTAATCATTTCCCAACCATAGTCTCACGCTACTCTATGCCACATACCGCCATACCATTACTATAACATGTAACCAACAATTATTTTCTTACCCTTAATATTGGATTCATCATTACTGTCACCAAGTTTGTCATGGCTATATGCCACCTTTTTACCCAACCACTTTCGACAATCAAAAGTCGTCATTCCCGACACTTATTCTTTTCCACATATTTCCCATTTATAAGTTCTAAGACATGACTATACCTTAGTCATTCTTTTGTTTACCATTCACGTGTAACAATCATTGCATTGTTTATTCGGATTCCCGCCGAATATCCAAATTCCATTTCCAAGGATCCTATTCCAAAAAGGAAAATTTCATCCATAGTAATAATTCTTATCAAGACTTAGTACTTCATTGTACTACTACATTTCTGTTAGAAATACTCACCATATCTCGTGTCTCATCCTTTTTACATATTAGTATCAACCCTTATATCCTTACTATATGCGACACATTTGTCTATAGTCCTTTCCAATACACGCTTCCACACACATCACTAACCGGGAAGACTATTCCCAAAAATAAATCCCCATGTCGTACAACTCGTTTCCAATTCCTAAAAGCACCAATTCGTGCAACAACCAAACAATTAAGCCATAATCACATAACATCAATCTTCACCTAAGATCTCCGAGGCTGCATCATGAACCCCCCTCTAGATTTCCTTCCGGGAAGACTTCCCCTATCAACTCACTCGTGAGTTCCTTTCACAACATATTGTACCGCACTCTCTTTCCAAAAGTTTCATACTACACGTTCCACCGTGTCAACGCCTCACCCTTTAATTATATGGATGTCAAACCCATCATATCTTTCTTTCTTCGCTTGCTACTCTCTAGCACTTTCTCAATCCACCGAATCCACCAATCGTGACCTCCGGTTCAGAACTTCCGATTTACTCAACGGTTTTACATGCTATGACAACCTTATACAACATCCTTCCATTTCTTCCGACTAGGTCTGGCCACCTCTTTATGTAGCTACTTCTCACTACGGACTTCGCCATTCGATGATTCTTCCTTCGTACGGGTATTGGAATCATTCCTCCTACCCTTAAACATACGGTTATCAATAGTCTATTTCACATTCTCATCCATAACCCTTCCCAATTTAGTGGAGCTCGTCCACTTTTCACATTCATTCTTTCACCATAACAACGTATTCAACAAACAAGATTCAAACGGTCAGCTCAACAGTTAAAAACAACACAATTAGATCAAAACATGGCACTTCTCATAGGGGTCGACCCTATCATACTAATGCCCTACAGTCTCAAAAGACTCACATTGCACACTGCATAAAAACTTATATAGGTCCCCTAGGTTCAACCCTAAACTTAACATAAAGTCTCAAGGTCAACCTATCGATCTCAAGGAATCTTACATTCCTATTGCTACAGTCTAAGACTAGGATGGACATCCAACCTAATTCACTTAAACTATAGCTCTGATACCAAGTTGTAACACCTCAATTTTCAAAACACCTTTTAAAACATATTTTTAAGTAAAAACATTACAATTCCGATATTCCCCAAAATACGGTTTAACAAAAATCATCAAAGTTTATCAGAGTATTAAAGCCGGTGTTACAAAAACAATATCATAGCCATAGGATAAACGAGAACTACCTACGAGCTCCCGAGCTAAACAACACTAGGCCACTTCTAACGCGACCCTCTAATCCATCGATCCTGAACCTGAGTACATAGCAAAAACACAAACATAGTACGTAAGACAAAATTGCCTCGTGAGATACATGGGTTTTAGACCCGATAAACAAATAGTCAAATAATATCATTTAATCTTAAAATAATATTACTAAGTTTGTTTTGGGTCACTTTATCACTTTCATCATTGGCCAATGTCAAGATAATCGGAATGCCTCCAATCTATCAAGACCATCATTTCCACGGTAATCGGAATGCCTCCAATCTACCGGGACTCATAAGTATTGGGTAATCGGAATGCCTCCAATCTACCACTAACCTTAAGGTACCGTAATAACCGGAATGCCTCCAATCTACTACGGCCCTAGGGATATCATCATCGTCATCATTTCTTATCTTTTATCGTTATGAGTTTATAACTCCATCTTTTCTTATTCAATCAATCATGTAACCATCATACAAGCAATTCATCATATATCACATAAATGACTAAATTACTTAAAGACTCGATAAAAATCATTTAATCATAAAAAAACATTTACTAGCTGTGTACCCAGTTTGAAAGTTCACATGTACTCACCTTAGCCAAGCTAACTCCAAATCGTGTCTAATAACACGAATCCTTGCTTTCCAACTCGTGAAATGTCACCAAACTTTAGGTCTTCTTGACCTACCATCAATATCATTACAATAACTAGTTATTATCCATAACTAATCACTAATCAATCCATATTCACATTCCTAACCACCAAGTTCATCCAACTTGGTGAAATCTCAAACCCTAGTTCAAGATTTCCATCAATAAACCAGATCCAACTTGTACACATCGATTACAAGCTTACAATGAGTGTTCTACACCCATGATTAGTCACCTTCCCCAGAGATGACATGGATGGTTCCCCAAACCACCATTTCTACCCATACAAAGTTCACAAACTAACTACCAACTATCAAGGATCAAGAATCCTTACCTTTGATGTTAATATCCACAAGATTGAAGAAGATTTGAGCTAGGAATCACCAAAATCGCCCCTTCTCTCTCTAAAATCGGCTGCACCACAACTTGGGTGAAAAATGAGCAAACCCTAACTTTTTCCCGATTTTAACCAGCTCGTCCATAGTTCGCGTTCGCGAACACAAGTTCGCGTCGCGAACTTTCCGTGTCGTGAGCCCTTCGCGATCGCTAACTGTTCGGGAACTCTTCACGTCTGACCACCATTTTCCCTGCCTCGACTTCGCGAATCGCCAACCGGAGTTCGCGTCGCGAACTCCTCAGGTGTCCGAGGCTGCACTTTTTCAACTTTATCTCGACCTGGTTTCGCCCACAACTTCCTCGTACGATGTCCAAATGACACGAAACCAATTCCTACGTGTTTTAAACGATTTATCCTTATTTATCATATTTTTCCCATAATTTATTTTATTCAAATTTCGGGTCGTTACAGACTTGTTATCAGGAAAGGCACCCGATGCTCCTTTTATGGTGAATGGCAATCCATATAGATTCGGTTATTACCTTACCAATGGTATATATCCTCGTCATGCGACGTTTGTCAAAGCCTACCGACATCCAGTTGATCCAAAAGAGGTCTTGTTTACCAAAAAACAAGAATCCGCACGTAAGGATGTGGAACGGGCTTTTGGAGTTTTAAAGTCGAAGTGGCACATTGTCAAAAATGCGATCCGTTCATATGACCTTTAAAAATTAAGATATATTTTGTATGCATGTCTTGTAATGCATAATATGGTTGTCGAAGATAATGGTCAGATGATTTCTCCATATGTGCCGGACGGTCCCCGACATGCTTTGTATGTACCGGGAAGTGCAGAGTATTTGCACAGGGTTGTCGACATTCGAGACGAAACAACACACGAACGACTTCGACGGGACTTGGCGGACCATTTTTACAACAACGCACATGCCGACGATGAAGACGATGAAGAGTATTAATTTATTTTAATTTCTAGTATTTTAATGTTTAATTTCTAGTATTTTCATTTTAATTTAAAGTATTGTCATTTTAATTTTATTTAATTTAATGTAATTTTAAATTATATAAAATATTATTTGTGTGAAAAATAAATGGAAATGAAATGATGAGATTGAAAATAAAATGGTCTCCTGTGGTGTGGTGGGTATTTTCACCAAGTGATGTGGTGTGGTGGTGGTGTGGTTGATGAGATGGCGCTGATGTGGCGGAAAAGGGCACCACCACATGTGGTGCCCATACCCACTAGCCTTAGAGCACCATGAATGAAACGTTTTTTCCCCATGTTCCCCACCAATAACGTTGTATTCTCGGCATTTTACCACTCGACAACGCCATTTCTGTCGACGTTCCTAGACATTGTAGTGTAAAGACACCGTTCCTTTGATTTTGTGTTTTATTTTTTTGTTTTTTTAGCAACAATAATATTTTGAACTTTTTTTAAAAAAAATAGCCGTTTTAAAACCATTTTGTTATTAGAAGGGGCTCATAATTGGGAGCCGAAAATGCTTGATTAGCTTGGTTAATTTACTTCAATTTTAGTAGTTACATCAATTTTAATGGTCTTAACTATTCTATAGAGAATTCATTTCTACATCACAACCTTTACTTCTTATACAACACAATGTAAATTTTACAGCTAACTGTATAAATATATTAAGCAATAATTATGGTAGATAAAATAAAATTTATGATGTGAAAATCACCGCTATTGATTTAATATGTTGCATTTGAAATTTATTGGAATTGGTTATTTTATGTTATCTTTGTTTCTACTTTTTCTTTTAATATATGATAAACTCTCGTTTCCAAAAAAATATATATATATATATATATGATAAACTTTAATCTTTTTAACTAATTTATATTATTCACCTAGACCACTCTCAACCATTAACAAATTAACATCGTATGTTTTTGCTAAATTAGTGTCACGTTAGCTCACACTCCAACTGACATTAAACTGAGTTACTCATGTCAATAATACCTCTTCCATTCAGTTTTTCGGGACACATCATTACAAAAATACACACACACAATACCCCTTTGGACCCCACCTAACCAAACAATCTCTCCCCTCCTTCCCGTCCCCAAGCCCACGGCAACAAACCAACGCCATCAAGTGATCTCTCCGTTCCAATGGTTGAAACTCGTCGGTTGAAGAAGAGGGAGACCGAAGTTCCCCCGTTGGCAGTGATCTTAAACAATATAATTTTTTTTTCTAGCATACTTTTTTGCTGGATGTATTCAGACAACCATCTCTTTAGTTCCGAGTAGAGTTATTATTGTACATCACAAATCCCTCGTATATCTCGTTTGACGAAATTATATACTCCCTCTGTCCCACAAAAAAATTTACATATCTCCTTAAAATTTTGTCTTACAAAAAATTTACATTTCTCAAATTTGGGGGGCCCACCTAATAAAATAATATTATTACCAATCATTTCACCAATAAAACAATTTCTCTCTCAAATCCAACCTTATATTTTAATCATAAGTATTACAAAAAACTCCATCACTAACTATCTCTTAAAAGATTGTACTTAAATAAAATATAAATTTTTTTATGGGACGGAGGGAGTATCATTATTATTGTTGATTGACAAGATATCTAAATTTTGACTCATCAAATTCACATCGACATTAACAAGTAACAACCAATAAAAGCGAACATGTCTTTTATGTTTAAAAAAACTAATTTTACTAAGAGGTAGTACAAGTAGAAATTCCCAAGAAAGTTGATATCGATACGTAACAACCCAATCCCATGTCGTATTCGTGTATGACCAGATAAATCCAAAAACTTACATGTTACATTGCATCCATCACATGCATTGAACCACCCTAATGCTTAAACCTATGTTTTCCATTGCCAACTCAACCCCTTAAATATTGGATCTTTTTCCAAACTTAGTTATTACTTTGAGGGCCCTCCATCTTTTATTACTTGCTCAAAACTATCGCCATAATGAGAGAGAGAGAGAGAAAAATAGATGGTACAAATAATATAATGACTTGACCCCCACTCCCACTTATTTAACGTGCTCTCTGTTCCCTTATCTTTTTGGCTCCCTCTAAAGCTACCGATCAATTTTCCTATTCCTACCAATTGACTACAAGTCAGGCATCACCTCAACCTTTTTCCCATCAAATTATAATTTTATTTAATAAAAAAAACTTTAAGCCTTGTACACAATGACTCAACTATTACATTTTTTCTTTACATACGTACAAATTATTCTGGTCACGTTTCTCTTTACACTCAGAATTTTAGTATGTACATAAGACCACAAAATGATTTATTGATGTTACTCTAAAATTCATATGTCACTTAAGCAATTATTCTATACCACTATAGAGAAAAATACTCACCACACTAGGGGTGAAAATTAGCCGAGTTGTTCTCGAGCTCGAATTCGGCTCGTTAAAAAAATGATAAAAGCTCGAGTTAAACGAGCTCAAGTTAGTTAACCAGATTGATGTATTTCTCCTTTTTGTTATTTCTAATACTTCCTCCGTATCAAAATAAGTGACACACTTTCCATTTTTGGGTGTATCAAAATAAGTGACACACTTTGAAAACTTTCCTTTTTTGGTAAAAATAGTGGGACACATACCCACTAACTATCCACTTTAATAAAGTGAAATTACCCTTATAACCTTACTTTTACTTTTAAAACTCATTAATATCACTTTATTCAAGAAAAGTGGGACCAATTCTCCACTAACTATGTACTTTAATCTATTTTAACCTCTACTTTAATATTTTACCTCAAAAAACGTGTAAGCCAATTTGTGTCACTTATTTTGATACGGAGGAAGTATTATATTGTAACTTTTATAATTTTTTTTAAATGTCCAAAATATCAGGTATAAAATGTGTGGTTAACCTTGATCATTAATACTATACATTAATTAATTTATAATTGATATGTATCTTTTGAGACTAAAAAAAAATTAAAAAATTACCTTAAACATTTATTTTGTTTGAAGAAAAGTAAATAGGAAAAAAAAAAGAAAAAAAGAAGCAGAAGTGATGAGTGAACGGGGCCCATGAAGAGAGTTGTGGTCTGGGTGAGGAAGTCACCATATTTTTCCGTGCATACTTGTTTTAAAAAATATATAAATTGGTAGTGTTAGTATGACCCATCTTTTTTGCTCCTATGAAAATGGCATTAAAAAGAGAGACCGACAGTTTAGACTTCGTGTGAGATACGCAATGATGGCGTTAAATACGCTGATGCTATATCTATCTCAACATTATCTTTCTTTGCATTGTTGGAGGTCCCTCTTTCTTTCTTTTCTTTAATAAAAAGTCGTGAAAACCCATGTTTTAAAACTCGGGTTTGACTGGTCGGTTTGACCGGCCTGGCCGAGAAATAGAATAATATCGGATCGAATCGACCGGGTTAAAAGTCTGTTTATGAACTACCTCAGTTTTCAACTAAGAGGAGTACCAATGGGAGGTCGGTTTGCAGTTGACGGGCTTTACTTAACCGACACCATTAGAAAGTCGTTTTAAGTTGGGATCTTCGGTATACCGAAGAATGAAGTGACAAACTATGTGTATATTTTATGAGAGTAGTAAATTTTGTCAATCAACAAACATTTTTTATAAAGTGTCTATAAATTATAAGTTAGAATAATTTGTAATTTGTATTGATCAAATAAATATAAATAGTAAGACAAGTAGGAAAATTTAGTAGGAAGAAATATCATATCTTTTATTATACTAATGCGCGTAAATTAATAAAATGAATACGGAGTATTTGGTAACTCGCGTAATATGTATATAAATCCTAGTTTTTTATACCTGAAACAAATTCAGTTAAATAAATAAATAATTTCTTGTTTTCAGAAAATAAAAATTAAACAGGATTTAGTTACAGTTTTCTATGATAAAAGTGAGACTAAAGATCTGTGAAAATTAAGTCATGTTAACATGAACACCGGCAGATTTTGTAGATTTACAGATAGGGCAAATACTGATGGAGTTGACACACACGTTACAGACACACAGATGCCTGCAAGGTAGCAGCAACACGCATGACTCTTCCTTCCCACAATTCCGGCACCACTTGTTCAATCTGCCGTACCTACAGTCTTTTTCACCATTCACGCTTTTCTCTGCTCCACCGTATTCCGCCACAGTCCGCCGCTGACGGTGATCTTCCTCGTAATTGCTTCCACAGCATGATTGAGCATCATCGATTGCATTCACTTTTGCAGCATTTTCTGCGAAATCGAGATGGTGTTCTTGCTGTTGTTGAACCTGAATCTGCGTCAACACTTGTTGAAGATTATTTCGTAAAGCGTTTGCTGTTGCTTCATTTGTTTCAGCCATTTCTCGCCATAACTGATTCTCAACGGTTAGATATTTCACCTTTTCTTCCAGCGACAAATTCAATTGTCCGAGTTTCATAACTTCCTCTTCTTTAGTCTTCAATCTCTTCACTATTCCTTGCTGTGCTGCCTCCATTAATCTCCTCAAGTTTCTCCTTCGCATCACTTCGATCTCTGATTTCACCTTCTCCGTCTGTAATTCGTTTCAAATTCAGTTTTCAGATCAAATTTCAAAACCGTACATAATAATCAAATTAATTAAATGAAATAGATTAATGTATCTTACATGATGAACAATGAACCGATCGATTTCTAGCTGTTGTTGATACATCTGTGACGAGATATCTTCGGTGAGAAACGCGAACAAGCCAAATTGTTGTTGACTATGATCAACAATCGGAGCATTTGGAATCGAGAAATGCGGATTGAAAGATGAATCACGTGATCGTTTTCTAGAAACTTGAAGGCTAGATGTAAGTCCGCTGTCTGCTTTGAAAACCGGCACCGTAAACGAATCATTCACTCCGGTAGCAAACACCGGAAGAAGTTTTTCCGGTGGACGATCATCATATCTAGTTGTGTTGCCTTGATAGATCATTTCTCTGCAAAATTACGAAATGTGAATGAATTAAATAAACTAATCAACGAAAATGTTAACGATATATAGATGAGGAAGATGAAAAAGTAAACGTAGAATACCTGTTTGCGGGAGGGAATAGAGTGATATGAGGAGCTTCAACAGCCATTGAAAGCAAAAGCATGCAAATAAAGGTGCGTATGGGTGTGGGTTTATCTAGCTAGGGTTTGGTTTGAAACGGAAGAAACGGGAAAGATGTTGAATAGGTGTTTGTTGTAGGTGTAGATGTGCGTGAGTGGTTAATGGAAAAGGCTCCAATTGTGTGACTTGACGCTTTATACCAAATGCAACACCGACAGAAGAAATGGTGAAGTCCGTAATGGAAGCAAAAAATGAGGCTTTTTTGTTTTATATTTTGAATTGACTCTATTTATAAGGAACGATTATGACTAGTCCATCTGCCACGTTAAAATCGTCAGGTGGGACCCTTGATTGTCGTAAGGCACAGGTCTTGTTATGGGCCAATACTATTTGATTTCGCCCGGGCCCATTTGGAAAACAAGTGTCCATCTCCCAAAAGCATTTGGCAAAAACTAACCCGACCTGTCAACTCGACCCATTTAGAACCCGAAATTAGCGGGTTGGATCATAACTTTCAACCCGTGGGTCGTAAACGGGTCAACCCGTTTACAACCCGTCATAAAACTAGTCGGGTTGGGTTCAAATTTCCAACCCATTTATGACCCGTCAACCCGTTTAAATATTATATACTCCCTCCGTCCCACAAAAAAAATTACATTTCTTACTAAATTTTTGTCCCAGAAAAAAGTTTACACTTCTCACATTTTATGGACCCCACATAATAAAATATTATTATTACTAAGAACTTCACCATTAATATCCAATAATTATATTTCTCTCTCCAATCTAACCTTATATTTTAATCAAAAATATTACTATTGACCCCACCACTAACTATCACCTAAAATCTTGTGCCCAAGAGAAATGTAAACTTCTTTGTGGGACGGAGGGATTATATCTTAAATGCATAATATAATAAAATATATTACTATTTATTTATTTATTTATTTATTTATTTTAAATACATAATATAATATATATTATTATTTAAAATCTGGCATACACATAATATGAGTCACGTATTTATCTTTGGAAAATGAACAGCCTAAATAGCCTAAATCTCTTATAAGATATTTATGTTATACAACTATTTTAATATTTAATCTTTTTAAAGAATAACTTTTCACTGAACAATAGGCTTAAAAGAAATTTTGTTTGTAAATTACAACTAATCAACTTATTTTGGATTTTAATCTTAAACGATAATCTTAAACGATGTGTATTTTTTCTATTTTTTTTTTATAACTTGATGTTTTATTGGGTCAAACCGTTTATGACCCAACCCGTTTAGTAAATAGGTTGGGTTGAAGATCTCAACCCGTTTAGATAAAAAGGTTGGGTTGGGTTGTGATTTTCAACCCGCAAACTCAAACGGGTCAACTCGTTTATGACCCAACCCGCATTATTGCCACCCCTACATCACCTATCTTTGTATGAGTAATTCTTATAATTTTTAGATATTTTTATTTATTTTTAGTTCACATAGTTATACTATTTTCATTACTTTTAAGATGGAAAAAGATTTTGAGTCTCATAGTTATTCTACTAAGTTGTCCAAAAAATGTAATAATTTTGTCATCCGAAGCCTTTTCTTTCGTAAACATGTATGGTTTCAACTAGGAAACCCTTTATTTCGCCATCACCAACATCCTGAGGATCTACACTGTCTTGATGATCAATTAGTTAGGTTGCCCAAATTCGTAAAAACAATCATTCTAACTTTACTTGTATATGTTACGCATGATATGGTCCCAATGTAATTACAACTATTATTATGAACTCAAGTAGGAGGATTGTAGGCGTTCTAATAGACAGAAATTATTGTGATGTATTATTTATTTGTTTTTATTTTTCCTTGTCTATAATGCAAGTAAATCACATTTCCCTGGTTAAAGCAATCCTACTCAAGTTAATCACCCCCAGCCCTACACACAATTATTTGCTACAAATACATTATTTATCACTTGTTCTATTTTCCAGTGAGTACAACATTTATCAGATGATCACACATGGTCACAGGAAGGTTTGGAAGTGACTACAATAACAATTAAGTTGCGTAAATCACGAATAAAACTCGACCACCTATGAGTCTGTTATAAAGGTGGATATCATTTTAAAAAAATTCAAAAAAAAAAAAAAAACTACTTTCTAGAGAGAAGGCTAGCTATTCATTTCCTTGTTATTTAGGCACGACCAGTCATGACAATGAATAATAATGAACCATTGTAAAGTCATGTAGTAAAGCGAAAACCATCAGGGTGACTTTTGGTCAACGATAACGAAAGAGAGATTAATGGAAAATTGTGTTGAGGCGTGTTGAAAATTGATAACAAAATGGGTCGAGTGGGTGGGTCACAAGCTCCATGGGGGTGGTGGAGTAACTTAGATCGTGTCTTGTTGCTTCCACCCGTTTTCATCTTTTCCTTTACTTTTTCAATTAATGCTTCGTTTATTTAAATAATTGGTCAAGCCTTAATTGGTTGTGTTATGAATAAGTTATTGGTATTTTATTCATCTTAAAGCACACTTTATTAACAATCAAACAAATTGTTTTTTTTAATTGGATTTAGACTTATTTTGCAAGGCGACTAATCTCAGTTTATGAGTAGCCCGAAGGCAGCGCATGTAAATCTTGTGACCACAAGGAAGTATTTTTTTTCTCCTACAAATTTAAATCCTAAGACCTCTTGTAATATCACCCTTTTTTTGTTATCAAACCAACTGTTTATATAGTGAAAAGCATGTCTCACTAGTCTTTTACTTTCCCAATCCAATATTTGGCCAAACTAGTGCATAATACAAGGGGTGTTATTTAAAGATGTTTATGGGTTATGACCTTATGATTCATAAGCTTCAAAAAGATGGTCAGCTTTTCTTCATTTCTAAAATTTGATATAAGCTATACTTATCCAAACACTTTTAGGAGGGCATATTTTACTATATATAATTCATTTGGGTATCAAAACTTCATTTCCAGCGAATATATTTATTATTTACAGGGTTGTCCCTTGGCATGGGCGACAAGGGCGATCGCCCAGGGCCCACAAAATTTAGGGGCCCATTTTCAAAAAAAAATAACCTATGTATACATGTGTGTAAACTCATTTGAATAAAGGTAAGTGCAACGAAATATTGAAACTATGCGGACTACATGATCGAATATGGACATTTTACTTGGGATTGTCATGACAGTTTTAATTTGGCAGAAAATTTTTATTTATTTTGAATAAAATTACTTTGAGGGGCCCATTTTTAAGATTTTGCTCAGGGCCCACAAATTGATTGGACCGGCCCTGATTATTCAGGACAATCTATGTTTATCAGAAATATGCACCATGCGGACCTTGAAATTGCGACCTCTACATTATTTCCAGCTGAGCTACTGCACCATATGTTTCTTACGTAACACAAAATTATATTTATTAATAACTTAAACTTTAAAAAACTGAAATTACCACACCACCACCACCACGAGCTAACATCACTACTTGCTACCACCACCCACCAATTAGTATTCATCATATATAGTCATATGTAGTATGTACTCGCAGATGTATTATGCGGATACCATACTAGTAAGATATAAAGTATAAAGCTAAGCCATAGCCCATAAGCTATTCAAATAAGTAGAAATAAACACACTCATAATTTGATGGGGGGAAAAGTATGTATCTAACTAAATACTTCATCCGTTTCAAAATAAGTGATACACTTTTTATTTTAGGGTGTTTCAAAATAAGTGATACACTTTTTATTTTAGGGTGTTTCAAAATAAGTGATATACTTTGAAAACTTACCATAGTTGGTAAAAGGAATTGGGACCTACACCCACTAATTATCTCCTTTAATATAGTTAAAAGACACATTTATCTTTACTTTTATTTTTAAACATCATTAAATTTACTTTAATCAATATATGTGAGACTCATCTTCTACTAACTATCCAATTTAATATAATTAATCTTTACTATCATATTTTACCTCAAAAACTGTGAACTCTAAATTGTATCACTTATTTTGAAACGGAGGAAGTATGACTTAAAATAGATCGTAGAAGCAAACATTGACAAATGGAAAAATTAAAATTGAAGATAAGAAAAAAAAATGTAAAATACACATAGTCTTTTGTAAAATATCAAGTACAAGAGTTTTTCTTTTCTTTGTATTTTTGTCAAAGATGTGAAAAGGGTTTAATTCTTGAATTTTCTTTAATTAACATTATACTTCTTTTAGGGAACACCTGGAAAAGTCTAATTTGTAATCCAAAAATAATAATTTATTCTTATCTAGAAAGTAAATTAAATGTTAATGTTTTTTTTTAAAGTTTTTCTATTACAATGTCAACAAATATGGCTATTATATAATGTTATGTTCAAAGAATACTAGTCTTTTAAGACTTTAAAGCGATAAACGTCTGTCTTTTAAATCCATAAATCTAAAACACGTTAGCTCTAAGACAACCGGGAAAGATTGTGGTTGAGATCTCGCAACAAGCTCTAAATGAAGCGCGTTCAAAAAAGTTGTACCATATCTTTTCAAGTTCATTATCTTAAAAGTCACTATCCAAGAATTGAAACCATGTATTCATCTATCCTTAATTCATTATCAAGTAAAAAGAATCACAACCAATTAAAATCAATTTCATTAAGCACAAATTATAAAGGCCTCAGAATTAACTAACAAATTAGTCACATACGAAATCAAATGTTAAACAAAAGTAGTATCACCTATTGATGAATCAGAGTATTATATTGTCAATTTTTATAAGTTTAAGGTAAAATGTTGTATCTTTAATTATCTATGCTAATAGACAATCCAGTCAACCAAGTTTAAGGTACTAAAATGCATTTCGACCTTTAATTTAATTTAAGATAATTTGGTATTTTTATCATTATCTTTTGACAACTTTTTTTGTTCAGATCTTGGTGATTACTTTAATTTTTGGAAAATCTTAATAAAGTTGTGTTGGCAAATCTTTGTTATAATTGTTGATTGAATTTGACATGTGCAAATGGGCCGGGTATGGATGGACAAGAGTTTGTACGAAGCATCGTGTGTGCTCCAACAACTAGAGGTGCACAAACCGGTTCTTTTGGAAAACCGGTTCGGTTTAAAAACCGGATCGGATTTGGTCAACAAAAGTCAAAACCGGTTTTGGGAAAACCGGTTCGGTTTTAAACCGGTTTTACCATCGGATGTCAAAAACCGGTCCAAACCGGATCGGATCGGTTCCAAACCGGTTCGGATCGGATCGGTTTTATCGGATCGGATCGGATCGGTTTTATCGGATCGGATCGGTTTTTCGGATCGGATCGGATCGGTTTTTCGGATCGGATCGGATCGGTTTTCGGTTTAAAAACCGGATTTACGGGTTTTCCTTTTTTTTTGTATTTTTTATGGAGAAAATATGTAAAAAGACAATAGGAATCGACTTTTACGGTCAAAAAACGGCTAGTTAACGGTCAAAAAACGGCTCTTTTTTTTCAGTCTCGAAAACCGGTTTTAAAACCGGTTTTTTGTCCGGTTTTGTAACCGGTTCGATCCCAACGGCTATATATTCGAACGTTAGCATGCAACGGCTCTTTTTCTAACGGTACAATTTTCGGGCAAAACCGGTTTAAAAACCGGTTACAAAACCGGTGAAAAAACCGGTCCGGACAAAACCGGTTACAAAACCGGTGAAAAAACCGGTCCGGACAAAACCGGTTGCAAAACCGGTGAAAAAACCGGTTCTAAAAAACCGGTTAAAAAACCGATCCGATCGCTAAAATGCCAAACCGGTTGGGAACCGCCGATTTATGTCTGATCCGGTATTTTCGACTAAAAAACCGGTTTGAAACCGGTTTTAAACCGGTTTTTAAACCGGTTCGGTTAAAAATCCGGTTTGGTTGTGCACCTCTACCAACAACAACCGGTGACTCTAATATTTGTAAAGGATTGGATATGAATTGACGTGTCATTTATGTTGCTCCCCTTTCACTCCTTGATTTTAATGAAAATAAAATCCGCAATCCATACCTCTGTCAGTATCAAATCTATAACCTTTGGAACCACTTTCTACAATTATCAAATTCATAGACTTAAAGCAAATGACATCCATAAATTAGGTACCAATTATTGTACGAATTTCTTCAGATTTGTGTTCGTTTTTGTTAGGTATCATTATTTATAAAAACAACTAATACTTAGAAATTATCATAAATATTAGTAGCATATTTGCATTTATTTTTTATCAACCATTGCAACCGTCGGCTAACTACGTTGTTACTATTAATTAAAAGTGATAATATCATTTTTGAAGTATGTTGTTTTTAAATAGAACATTTATAAATATGGTTGAATTATTTCCATTGGTTACTTGATATGTATTTTTTTTAATCTTAGTTCCGACTTGTTTTGCGCGACGACTAATCACGAGCGATCATCCACATTATGGGTAGCCCGGAGTCGAAATGGATAAACCTCTGTGACTGTAAGGTTTTTTTTATACATATGAAATATCTTAGAACCTACGTTAGAATTATATAATCAAACATATTTTGGAAAGAAAATGTATTGGAACCTCTAATGTTTTTCTAGTATAAAATAATATTTTGGATATTGTATGTAGTTTTTTTGTATCATATTCTTCTTTTGCAGAATCATGAAGGTAAAAACTAGTTATTGTAATTGTAACTATTATACAATCATCACAAAAGTTTACTGTTTATTGGAGTATCTGAACGGAACGGGGCCAAAGGGGAAACGGCGTTCTCACTTCTCGAGTATATTTACAGCAATAAGCTCAGGCCCAACATCTTTGCCCCTTATTTTGTATAGTCTATCAAATGAAAATGGGCCCAAAACTAATGCGCGCTACTAAGTTCCAGCCCAAAAGTATCATTTAGATTTCAAGAAAAAAAATTATGTTATAATCTATTTTATTATATTCGTTGTTCTTTATTGATACACAAATTATGATTTCTAACATACTATTAAGCAACATAATGAAATGAAAAATATACATGTACATGCAATGAGATAAATGAGATATTACGCATAATTTTTATATAACTAAATTTATGTGGTTCTTATTTATATTTAATTTTTATGATTTTTATTATTAGTAACTTCAAAAAGTTACAAAAGCTTTATCTATTTAATAGAAAGTACTGTAATTTAATATTTATATTAGATAAGTTAGATTAGATCAACATTAAGCGGTTTAACGCTTAACATTCTTTTTCTTTCTTTCTATCATCCTTCTATTTATCCATACATCATCTTTTTTATTGATAACTTAGAAGTAGATTTTAAAGATTTTAACTTTATAAATAAAATGATATTTATTCTAAGATATATATTATAGAAAGGGTGTTGATTCTTTTAGACTATATGTATATTAGTAGTTCACTTTAGTTTTAATTTTGAAAAAATAACATATTTACAACGTTTTGTTGTATATATATTATTACTTTAATCAAAGTTATTTAAAAACATATTACACACATTTACATCTTATTGAGTATTTCAAAAAATTGTAAGATCACAAATAGTTTTATGTAAAAAATGGTAAACTAAAATTACCCGCAACGCGCGGGGAAACATCCTTGTTAATAAAATTGTGTAACGGGATTATTTACTCTTTTGTGGGCATCATCCTTCTCGGTTCCCAATCACATGCAAACCACAACTCCTCTCAATGACTCCTACTTTAGGACAAATGGGCTCCAATCATGCAACGGCCCAATTCATTAATATTTAATCTCGGAGTACTATCTTAAAATGAAAAGACACATAATCTAAAATGTTCGCCAGCAACTCATATTCAAGCAAGGTTCGGAAACGACTACAACAATATTTAGATCGTGTGCGTATAAGCTCGGTGACCCCGGCGTCATAAACAGGAATACATCTTTTGTAACAACCGAAATTTATAGTATTGTTTATATGCCCAAATTAACTATTGTGGTTAACAAAATTAGGTTGATTACAATGAATTTTGTAATTAATCATTAAGTACCATAAAGCCAAAAGTCTGATCATTATCAAGTTCGTGGTTTAGCCATTTATATAAAATACAAATCAAACGTAATGTTCTGAAGCAACAATAACAAAAGCTTAAAAGTAGTAACGTTTGAAAGCCAATAATACATGGGACTACAGGAAAAATATTCAGTCGTAAAGTCAAAGAAAATCGATTTGTGGAAGAAACTGTGTGGAATCATTTTATAGTTCATTTTTCTAAGAAACTTGATTTTGTGTAATTTCTTGAATTTGCTTCTTTCAAGCAATCGTTTTACGTTCCTTTTTTTTTCTTTCAAAAGGTTATTCCCGTTATAAGCTACGACTCCTTCGGATGGCCAAGTTTTTCTCCTAATGTACGCGATAAGGTGGTTTCCGAACCCTTCTCTGGTCACCTGGTACATGTTTACCTTGGGAGAAATCGAATCCATAACCTCTATGATGTTATTTGGGAGCCTTTATCATTAAGACATTATTTTATGGTTAAATTGTTTTATGGTTCATTAGTCTTTATTGAATGTTCGAACGTACATGTGTATGGAAGGAATCGATCTTTAAGTTCGCTTTATAAAGTAAAAAAGTGAAGTTAGAAATGCATTACACTGATTGAAATATTCTCTTGCATGTGGTATCGCATGCATTCCATTTTGTCAACTAATTAAAAGAAAATGAACGTAAAAATTGCTTAGAAAAGGCAATTAATATTTAATTAGCTAAAATAAGTGAAATCTAAATTACCCTATACATACAATTCCCATTCAGGGATTACTGTTCATAAGAACTGAAATAAAAGTATACATACAATTCCCATTCAGGGATTACTGTTCATAAGAACTGAAATAAAAGCATAATATATATTAGGTAATATGAAATGGTAATCAAAAGTCTCTCCGCCATAGTGGATTTGCTATTTGGCCACGAAGCAACTCACCAATATATATTAGGTAATATGAAATGGTAAGTTTTTACACTTCAATATTTTTTTCCTTCTTTATCTTTTACTTATTACACAAGCCCCTACCTACACTTCAACTTTACTTACCAAAATTATAAAATAGTCCATATATTTTTAAGATGTATATTAACACTTTATATTTCTTATAGTAGTAGCAATAAAATGAAAGAGAAAGAAGAAATAATATGAAAGTTAGTAGCATATTCAAGTTCCTTTTTATATTTGCATCATTTTTATTTTATTTATAGCTTATCCGCCTTATTTAGAGATAAATTTTTAATACATTTATATTCGATTTGTTGCATGCCATCAACTTTGTAGACAATAATATAAAATAATACTATTTATATTCACTTTATGTATTTAGAGATAAACGTTTAATATATTTTTTTGTAAAACACCGAGTATAATATTAAATTGAAAAAACAACCTGAATAGTAACAATAAAAAACCATAGTAACTATGTAATATGCAAATTAATATATACTCTAAACATTACTATTTATTATCATTTATACCGAAAAACCCGTAAATTAAAATCGCAGCGAAGCGCGAACTATATTATACTCGTTTAGTAATCAAAACTAAAGAAATAATATTGACAGAATAAATGAAGCACTAATTCAGAAAGATGAACGCATTAGTCAAGTAGATATGATGAGAAACGTCTATCTTTAATATTCAAACTTACGAATATGAATTTACTTAATGACAACGCGACTATACTATCATTTTGCCCTTCTTTATCAATGTTTCAAAACCCAGTTTTTGCATTGAACCAGTCAAGTGATTGGTTATACTGGATTACAATATTATTGAGTATTTATTACTCCCTCCGTCCCACGAAAAAATTCTCATTTCTTTTGGCACAAGATTTTAGAAAATAGTTAGTGGTGGGTCCTTGATAATATTTTTGATTAAAATATAATGTTATGTTGGAGAGAGAAAATATTTTATTGATGAAATCATTGGTAATAATATTAGTTTATTAAGTTGACCCCTCAAATTTGAGAAATGAGAACTTTTTTGTGGGACAAAATTATAAAGAGAAATGAGAATTTTTTTAGTAGTATGTAGTAATCATCAAACTAGTGTAAAAATGTCAAAAAAAAAAAAAAAAAAACCTTCGAAAAATACAACAAAAAATCCAAATAAAATTCAAAACTTTCTTAAAACTATTTTTCAACTAAATTCATTATTTTGAGTTCCAATACCTCTCTAAATATTTTCGTGTCCATTTTATTTATTTAATTTTTTTAAGGGAAAAAACGATTTATCCCGATTCAACCGGGTTTTTATATCCAACCGGCCGGTTCTGAATGAGCTATAATCACCAATCTAACCGGCTCTATCCCGATCAGCCAACTTCCTTATTTTCAATTCGACCGGGTTTTTAAAACATTGTTGTTTATGGTTATTGGTTAACAATAACCCAACTGTCACATACGTTGATTTATTCATAGAAATGAGAAAGATAAGAGAATTGGCATAAGAAAAAGCCATGTTTACAAAAAAGTGTCTTGTATAGTTGTATTCATGAGCTGAGATGCTGCCGGCCCAGCTATTGTAGGGCCCTCTCACCTTCTATATATACATTCCATACCCCTACCCAAACCCGCTTATTTTCCCGCAAGTCATGAACCGCAACAACGAGATTCCTGGTGAGTTTATCAACTTTAATTTTTTTTAACGGCTATTCAATTAAAAACAAAAACTAGCAAGGAGTTAGAAATACAGTATAAATATTATTTGTTTATTTCTTTTGTTATTGGTATAAGAAATCATGAATTAAGTTGCAGTTGCATACCCTCCTCCCGTGGAGAAACTTGGACCAATGCCGCCACTCGGATACCCAACAACCACCACCCCTCAAACCCAAATTCCCGCACACACGCAAAGCAGGGGCGACGGCTTCTGGAAAGGATGGTAATTACTAATTAATTAGCATATAATCCCTTGATTATTTTCATATACCCGATTATTACATTTTGATTGATATATTGGCTCGTGTAGTTGTGCTGCAATATGTTGTTGTTGCGTGTTGGACGCTTGCTTCTAATTAACTTCATCCATCCAAAGACGATCATGATCACAAGACATGTTTTATGTTCGTTGCAGTCGTGCCTCCTTATGTTTAAATGTTTTTTAACTTTTTTTACGTAATGCAAATTCTTGTTTCTTTCTGTAAGTTTTTTTGTTTCTGCAAATTCTTGTTTCTTTCTGTAAGTGCTTTTGTTGTATAAGTATTTCCAAACGGCTACCCAACCTCGATTCCTTGTACACCAAGAATCTAATACCAAACATTGTATGCATGCTAATTAATGAGATAATTAAGTCATCATTAGTCAAGTTTACAAATTATATCTATATTCTGAAACGGTAACATCAATCCCCTGATATGTATATAAGAGTAAACGAGCCTTTTCTCAAGTGCTGTGCTCACAATGAAACCGGTTAGTGCAGCTCTAATCGTCCCTTGTCAATCCTTGTTACGGATTTCAAAATGACTATTTTACCCTTTTATGAATGTGCACTTTTGGCCCTTACAATTATTTCTCTTTCCACCCAAACCCATGAAGAAGGTAATATTATGCAAACAACATGGACCATGTACATAATCTACTCTATATAGTAGTATAATAACACATTTTTAAAAAGATTGCACAATGCAATAACTCACAACTTAAAAGTAGTAACAGGCTATTAGCATACAACAAAACAAAGGTCAATTTGAACCAACCCAACAATACTTAAAACTCAAAAGTTAAAACGGTTTATTTACCACATCATTCAGGTTGATCATCCATATTTGGTGATGGTGACAAGGGTTCGGACCGCCTTCGTTTAGCCTCATTATCCCCCAAATGCAATGCAAACCCAAGATCTTCATCGGTCCCACTTTTCAAAGCACTTAAATTCTCAGACTCCATCCTACACCTTCTCTCGTTCCTATGCAACGGGTTGAAACTTGGAATGAATTGGTGCTCGATACTCGGGCCCACTTCAAAATCTTCTTCTCTAGGGGATAAGTTGATATCGGGCCCACCAACACCACTTCCATCTTCTGAAGGGATGTGTTGCTGGATGTGAAGTCCCAATGGCTCTGCTTTGTCTTTTGGAAGCACGATTTCGGGCGGTGAATAATCGCCACCTGTCGAACCCACAACTGTTGCTGACACTGCTCTTTGTTCTTGCACTGCACCTGTTTGTTTAATATAACCCAAATTTGGCCCATTTAAAAAAGAAAAAGAAAAACCCAACTCATAAATAACAATACAGCACAAACCTTTTAGTGCTTCAGTAGTTGTAATCAGATCAAGCTCAAGAAGATTAAGTAAACGTCCAAGATCAACGCCACTTGTCCAATTCTCGGGCGGCTGACCGACTTTAAGTTTAAGCCTGCCCCTGTTTGCGGTCCCACCCCAAATGATCCCAATTGGTCTCGGTTTCTCCTCATTTTCACCCTTCAACACAATTAAACTTCCACTATCACCTTGAAGGTCAAAGGTTTGTTGGTTTTCTCCAACAACAAGAAAATCGGTAAAAAAACAAATCCCTTTTTCGTCATTATATTCAAGAGCATAAGCTAAGATTGTTCCTCTTGTTAGCCCTGAACTCCTTCCAACTTTCGTTACTTTCTTACCGATTAAACTATTTATTAGGGATTGTAAATCCACAATTTTTACATCTCCAATTTCTCCAACATCTTTCACTGATGTAGTTACAGTTGACATATCAAAATCGTCACTGAATGGGATGAATGCACCATCAGCTCTCACAAATGTCTCTGCATTTGCATTTTATTACAAAATGTAAAAGTATGTAATATTATACAATAAAGAAAAAAGTAACACCAAAATTTCAATTGGTTAATACCATTCAAAATCGGTGGTAAATATTTTAGAAAATTAAAGTGCTTTTTATAAAGGGCTAACCTGGATTAATTCCAGCAAAAATGCCATACCAAAGATCATCGGTAATAAATGAAGTAGCTCTTTCAACTGCACCAAGATAAATCCCAGGCCCAAGTGTTGGTGGTAAAGGATGAAACATTTTTTGATTTGGATAATCTAAATTAACTGCCACATGGCGGTTTGTTAGAAAACCAACTTGTCGGTTGCCTGTTTGACTTCTTACAATAGCACCCAATGTCCCATATGTTTCTTGACTTGCAACCTAAAACATTCAGAAAAGGTTTAATTGACAAAATTACCCTTGGAATTTTAGCTCTAAAGCTACTAATTTAACACAATAATGGTGTAACTGTAATTACCTGAGAACCAGAACCGATACATGAGCCACTTCCACGAAGATCATCAACAATATCAGTATACAATTCTTCCTTAATAGTTGGTTCAGGTGTACCAAAGTAAGAAAACTCAACAACATCCACATCACACCACACACTCCCTGGTCCCTGATAAATTACAAAAAAAAAATCATCAAAAATAAATAAACATTTCAAGATTCGTAGAAATGCGTAATTAATTACTTAATTAGTGCAATATTTATTACCTCCAAAATAGTTGGTAGACACTGAATAGGGGTTAACCATTGCTTATGAACTTTTCTAGAAACAAACACTAAAATTGCAGGTATATCAGTCAACACGCCTTTACGAATTCTAAATCCAATTGCAGTACCGAGACTATAACATCTCAAGATTTTACTATGAGATGCTCGAATTGTCATTAATTCAAGTAAAGTGGTTGCTTGATGACCGTTTGGTAATCTGCCTATACATTCAGGTAAAACGCCTTTTTGCAGGTTTACAAAATAATTTGTTCTTTCTTCAGCAGCATCACTTAATCGACTAGATGTAGGCCATGAGAAATAAGCAGCGTTACTCTCAGAGTGTTGTCCACCTGATGCATATGGTTGAAGTGTTGGTTGATTTAATGATGGGAGATTAGATTGACTGTAACAAGTTTTTTCCAAATCTAATGCTGATTCTTCTGATGGTGTTGAACCAGAAGAACGATTTCTCGTGTTTATTCTTGTTGGATCCATATGAATTTAGTGAAGAAAACAGCTGTTGAATACTGATTGTTAGCTCTCAGGCTGTATCAAAAGAGATTTCAATGAGACATTTATACAAACACCTTATGTGAAGTTATGTAATATAGAAAACAAAACACAAATGAAAAATATAACAGTCAAATCGTGACAAATTTAGAAAGCAATTGCATTAATTTAAATTTCTACTCTTTGCAGATAAGTAGACTAAAACCCTAACAATTTTTGCCTTTGCAATTTGCTTAATCAGAGTAAAATCCAAACTGTAAAGACTAAACGACATAAATTTTCTGAGATAATCATAGCTCACAGAAAGCGAACTTTAGCATAATTCAATAGTTGACCACTGTATTTGAAGAACTTGCATCATCGTAGCAATTGAAGCGGGAATCACGGAATTAGCAGGAAAAAACCAGAGAAAAATGAGCAAATCAAACGACGACAACAAACTGTCTGATCAAATTTGAGAAGGAAAAAAAAAACTCACTGATTGGGGTTAGAGATTGTGAGTGCTTCTTCTGTTGAATATTATGGAGATATAATCGGCCAGTTGTCGAACTACTATTGCAATCTGAAAAGGTTTTAACAAGTAGGCCACTATACATACATAATCCTACTCATATAATCCATTTACATATACAACCATACATGTACATATACATATAATAATTGCATACAGAGATCAATGGAAAAGTGAAGTTGTGAAGACTGACTGGCAGTGTTGGATTTGATTGGGTACGGGTGGAACCATGATAACAACGGTGTGCTTTTCAGATCATGATCTGGGCCGGGTTATTTTGAGTTTTGAATCCGAAAATCGATGTTTTGTTACTTTATTGGGTATTGGGCCAAATGGGTAGGCTGTGTGCATATCAAAGAAACCCATCTACCAACACCACTACCATTTATTTGTCAGCCTTTAAAGATTGTACTTTATTTTTTAGCACGATTCAGATTTGTTATAGACTTAAAGCTGTAACTATTGATGTCACGAAGAAAAAGGTGTATTGATGACTCTTACTGTTATTTCAATTTCATTATCAAAAATTCAAAATAATGTAACTATTAACATTTAAAACACAATTATACAAATATTGGGGGAGATGATTTGTATGTCGTGTTACATCATAAACTTTCATACTTCCTGTATACACTTTCCATTTTTAGGTGTTTCAAAATAAGTAATACACTTTGAAATTTTCTTTATTTGGTATTATAGTGGGACTTATACCACTAACTATCTCCTTTAATAAAGTGAAATTACTCTTTTAACCTTACTTTTACTTTTAAACATCATTAAACTCATTTAATCATAATATGTGGGACCCCTCACTCACTAACTATCCAATTTAATTTAATTTAACTTTTATTACTTCATCCATATCAAAATAAGTGACACACTTTCCATTTTAAGGTGTATCAAAATAAGTGACACACTTGAAAACTTTCCATATTTGGTAAAAATAGTGGGACCCATACCCACTAACTATCCACTTTAATAAAGTGAAATTACCCTTATACCCTTACTTTTACTTTTAAAACTCATTAATATCACTTTATTCAAGAAAGTGGGACTCATTCTCCACTAAGTATGTACTTTAATCTATTTTAACATATACTTTAATCTTTTGTCTCAAAAAATATGTAAGCTAATTTATGTCACTTATTTTGATACGGAGGAAGTATAATCTTTTGTCTCAAAAAACGTGAAAGCCAATTTGTATCACTTATTTTGAAACGGAGAGAGTATATGATTTTGTACTATCGGCATTAATAAGATAAACATAGTAGTCACATAAAATAGTAGATAATTATTAGTTTACATTATTTTATTATATAAACTACGTTTACTGATTTGGATAAACATAGTTCGAGTTTATCACTTTATGCTAAATCAAGAAAATGACTAAATGCATTATAAGTACCAAGGGTACCATGTGTGATAGTTATGTCACGGCCACCACGAGCATGTGGTGCACGTGATCATCACCCCAGCCATCTACACTGATGAGTGGTGGGGTGATTTCGTATTCCGGATCACATACAAGAAAAAAAAAAATCAACACGTATAACGGCTACTTCATTATAGTTACACAAACCTTTTCAACTCACACTTTCTTCTATTTCTCTTTGGTATAACTTCAACTTCGCTTTATCAATTAATTTTATACTCAACTTGTACAAAAATGTTGGCTCCAAAAATCGAATATCTTATCAACTATTGAAAATTTAAGAAATCTAGAAATGAAGCTAAATGTTTTATACTATCTCCGTATCAAAATAACTGATACACTTTTTGTTTAGGGATGAATCAATATGAGTGATACATTTTTTATTTAAGGGTGTATTAAAATAAGTAATACACTTCTAAAACTTACCTTATTTGGTAAAAAAATCTATTTCTCCACTAACTATTTATTTTAATATAGTGAAATTACCCTTTTGCCCTTACTTTTACTTTTAACCATCATTGATATCACTTTACTTAAAAGAAGTGAGCCTCATTTTCCACTAATTATCCACTTTAAAGTTTAATATATCTTAAACTACATTTTAATCCTTTGCCTTAAAAACTGTGATTTTTTAAATGTATCACTTATTTTGATACGGATGTTGTATATTATAGAAATTATATTTTTTACATCTTTTCTTCCTACATATATTTCTATCTACTTCTAAACTTGACATGCGTAATGCACTAAATCTCTTTTATTATATCATACATTGATTTTAACACATATCTTAATATAATGGGTAGGAAGATAAATATGAATAAATATTAGAAAAACATATCATTTCTCATATACCATGTTTGTATCCTTTTTATGGTGTAAAAATAATATCGAGTACATGCCATTCAAATATTTAGAAGGTATGCATCCTAAGTTAAATGATGATTACAACCTAATCAATTTGCATGTAACAAAAGATGAATTACAGTAACTTAACAATCAAAGCTTTCTTATACTCTTAGACATTACAATTCATTTTTTGAACAACAAATACAATATTTTAGTGTTTTATATATTGCTATGAATATGTTAATTTGTAAATATATTATATAACACACCTAAAGATGAATACAATACAACATGTAGATATATATTATAGACATTAAATTAATTTCTTCATTAGTTATGATAAAACTTGTATAAAAGATTACAGGCTTAAACCCGAATACAATTACATGTACATAAACCTCAGAAGCTGAACTCATATATATAGTCATAGGTTTACAATAACTGGCAGGTTACATATACAGAAATTATAAAAATCAATACCTCATGAATGAATTTTTTTTTGAACAGCAAAAGGGGCAACAAAAACGAGCTTCGGCAATGCCATCACCCGCCTTGAGACCCCACCACCTCATGAATGAATTTAATATCACTGCTTGATACCAAGAACATAAAATTTCGCGCCGTGCAGATCCGTCAAATCAGATACTAGTCAATTTCGCAATTACGATGAGTACAAATCGGCTAACTCGTTTAACGAGTCCGAATTCAGATTCAAATCGGAATTTTCAAGCATCCACAGTAGATGATCAAACAGTACAACTTCACAATTGATTACCGAAGCAGCATTATCACCGGTTGATTTTTCGATAAAAGCATTAACGAGTGGATGAATTAAGTATTTAGAATCAATCACGTATCGTTTCCTTGTGCTTCCGACGAACACCGTTTCCTGAGGCTCATCTCCGCCGCCGTACGGCGCTAGTATTCCAGACTATTCTCCGGCGGCTGATTGATCACGACGGTCGGTGGTGGATTTGGATCGTAAACTGGTGTAAGATGTGGTTCTGCCTTGAGAGCGTTTTGCATTTTCTGAGCATGAGATTGATTTTTTTCATGATTGTTGTAGAATAATGTTTGTTGCAGGGAGGGAATTAGGTTGTGGATGGTGATATGAAAGATAGCTTCATATATACTCACGTAAGGAGGAAGCTCGGTATGTAAAAATATGAATATGGAGGTGGGTGTGATGTGGACGTTTAAAGGAGATGAGGGTCCCATTTGTATTATTTTAAGTTTACTACTTAATTACCAATATAATTATCTTGATTGGTAATACATTACTACATTTTGCATTTAAATGTGTTTCTCAACGAACTAGCTTAACTTATGTGGAAATTGGAATACATCTCTTTCAATATAGACTAAATTACACGGCTTTAAGTTTTTAATAAATTTCACCAATGATTCTTTAGTTTCAAAAATTATACTAATGGTCCTTAATTTTGAAAGATTTTTCACCGATGGTTATTTACACTAACTGACGTTAATTTATTCTGTTAACTCACCCCATGTGCAATGCACGTGAGGGTAAAATAGTCATTTTTAATTTCTTTTCATTCTTAAATTAATTTTTTTATCTTAAATAAAAGTTTTTAGTTTAAGAATAAAAAGAAAAGAAATGAAAAATGACATTTTTACCCTCATGTGCATTGCACATGGGGTTAGTTAACAGAAAAAATTAACATCGGTTAGTGTAAATGACCACCGGTGAAAAACCTTTCAAAATTAAGAACCATCAGTGTCATTTTTCAAACTAAAGGACCATTCTCAAATTTGCTATAAACTTAAAGGACCATCCGTGTAATTTACTCTTCAATATATATAAAGTTATTTTTTTTTAAAGGAAAATGTCACTACTATAACACACACATATATGAGATTTAAAATTACAGCTTCTTGGTAAGAGTTGTACACATATTGTTAGCTTGGATGCCCTTTAACTGCATAGGAATAACTTCATTTTGATTATTGTATCAAGAAGAATATTGTTCATGATACAAGAATTCTAAGAAGGCGAGAACTATAAAATTCGTGTCAATTCATGTTAGTATAAACTGTGAATGTTAGTAGAATATTCAAATGAGGATAAAATAGATGTTAAATAAATATAAAATTAACTCTTAATTCACACGTAATTTAATATGTTTATATATTAACATCATCATGTTGATCGTGATGCACCTATGAACAACAAATTGAATAACATGTGAATTAAAAGTTAAGTTTGTGTTTTTCAACCTATTTATTGTTTTATTTGAATATATTTTCAATATTTATTATAAGAATCGACCTAATAATAAGTTAAGTTGAATAAGTTAAGTTTATATATGAGACCCAAATTAAAATATATAAAATGAAATAGAAAAGAAGAAGATGATGCATGTTAAGATCATAATTATTTCAAAGAGTATGCTTTGTTTCTTTCCCTAATACAACCATACGGGATAATGACTAATCATCATCTATAAATAACTGATTATTGGTTACTAAAATAGTAAGTAATTAAGGCTGAAACGTTTAGATCCATAAAATCAATCTTTATTAATGGTGTTATGTCTCATCCGAAAAATATTATCTGAGATTGCAACTTAGACTTATTCCTCCCCAACCACTTGGTCATCTTTCAATGTTTGATTCTTTTAGTCCTTATATTTAACAATTTTACATTTTAAACTCATGTATATATTTATATGTGAATCATTTATTATTTCTATAACTATAAATTATCTTTATCATATTTCAATACTTTTTAAGAAATATCACACATGATGATTAAATTTGTTTTTTTGTGGTATGTTATGTCTATAAAACATTGTGGATGTTACATAAGTGAGGGGTATTTATAAAACATTTGATATAGTTAAAGGTAAATTAGTAATATTTATAAGAAAATATATTTGGAAAGGTTAACTATTTAAGAGGTTTTTAACTAATAAGTTATTAGATGATGTAACAAAAATAATAAGTCATTGAAGAGGTTAACCATTATGAATGCTCTAATGTTAATCAAGAAGATGAGTATATGTGTTCGTTGTTCCGTTCACTTTCTCTCACCTCATATAATTTATTTATTTTGACCTAAATTATAATATTTTTAAGTAACTTTATTTGTAGGCCTAAATTGTAGTTTCATATAGAGTAAATTGCATGGAAGGTTTTTGTAGTTTACCACTTATTACAGCTACAGTCCCTGAACTTCGTTTATTATATCAGATATCCCTGGTGTATACAATTTGTTACACCCTTGGTCCCTACTGTCCTTAACTTTTTCTAAATGACGAAAACACTCTTTTGGTATTTTGTAATAAAGCAAAGATAAGGGCCGTGAGTGTAATAAGTGACAAACCACAGGGACCATCCGTGAAATTTACTCTACTATTTTTTTTTCTTTTCTCTCTTTAATTCATATTCTTCCGCCACATTCAGAATCACCACCCATCTCTATCTCTTTGAATTAAAACCTCAATCAATAACAATTATCATCATGTCATTAAACCCCCTAAAAAGTCGATCCATCACCAACCCCTGCGTCCGGGTTGCCTTCTCCAGTTGTTCCGCCGCCAATGACGTTTTATCGACCTGAGTGTGCAAAACACCAACTCCTCTGGCGACGTGCATCAATAGTCTGAGTCAATTCTGGTCGATAGAACGTCATCGGTGGCGGAACAACTAGAGAAGGCAACCGGGGGCAGGGGTTGGTGATGGATCGACTTTTCAGGGGGTTTGATGACGCAACGATAATAATTATTGATTGATGTTTGAATTCAAAGAGATAGAGGTGGGTGGTGAGTCTAAATGTGACGGAAGTTCATGAATTAAAGAGAGAAAATAAAAAAAACTCAATTAATAGAGTAAATTCACGGATGGTCTCTGTGGTTTATCACTTATTACATTAACAGTTCCTTATCTTCGCTTTATTACAAAAGACCAGAAGGGTATTTTCGTCATTTATAAAAACTTAAAGGTAGTAGGGACCATAGGTGTAATAAATTGTATACACCAGGGACTTCCAGTGTAATAAACGAAGTTCAGGGACTGCGGCTGTAATAAGTGGTAAACCACATGGACCTTTTGGGTAATTTACTCTTTCAAATAACATTTCTCCCGTTTTAAGTGCCTCCTCAAGTATATTTTGTTAAGCTTTTTGCTGCTGATGTTGAATAGGGTGTTAACTGTGTTATCATTTTTTTTCTTTACTAACAGCAGCAAGTAAAATGGTCAAATTTAAATCATATACGTAAAATATAATAAAAAATTACGAAATGATAGTAAAATTATAAAATTGTTTTTTTTTTTCCTACCTTTCTCGCATCTTGCTAGTATGGATTGGAATATTTTTGGTACGATTTACTAAAAATCTAAAAATTTATATCTCTAAAACTTATCCGGAAGCGAATCATCAATCTCAATTTCGGACGGGAAAACACCCAATAACAATTTTAGGCCGATGTGAAACAAACAATACTAATGTAGTGCCTTTGTGAGACATGAGAATAAAATAGAGATTTATGTCTTATTTGTCCTATTTTAATCCGTATATTATACTTCCTCCGATTCAAAATAAGTGATACACTTTCCTTTTTGGGGTGATTCAAAATAAGTGATACACTTTGAAAAGTTTCCTTATTTGGCATAAAAAATAGGACCCACACCCACTAACTATCTACTTTAACAAAGTGAAATTACCCCATTTACCATTACTTTTTACTTTTAAACATTATTAACCTTACTTTATTTAAAAGGTGTGAGACTCATTCTCCACTAACCATCCAATTAATCTTATTTAACCATCATTATAATCTTTTGCCTCAAAAACCATGAAACCCCAAGTGTATTACTTATTTTGAATCGGAGGAAGTATAAATAAATACCTAATTTTTTGGGATGCTTCAACAAACCAATGTATATGATATAGATACATGTACATAGAATAATGCACACATATATGTGTATTCATAGGTTCATAGAATCGTATTAGGACATAAAAATTTAAGGGTGATTTCTTAATATAGATCTAATGAAATCAAAAATACCCTAAAAAGTATTGTATTCTCAATTTTTACCAAAATAGACCGTACAATTAAGTGCACTAAGATACTCATGCTACTCCACTAGAACGCCGCCACATGTCCAAGTTAGTACTATTCTCCCTTGTTAAAATTGCGCGTTAGTACTGCTGAACCTTGTTACTATTGTTCGTTAATACTGCTCACCATTGTTAGTACTGCTTAACACTTAGTGCTGCTCAAGTTAGTGCTGCTCAAATTAGTGCTGCTCTAAGGAGTCGACCAGTCGCACGAGGTATATTGGAAAGATTGAAGTCTATCAGTCTTAGATGAGAATTGAACCAGTCGCACAATCTATGATCTATTTTAGTAATTGTTTCAAAATTTAATTAGTGGTTATGAATGCTTAAAAAAATTAGATACACATTAGTTTTGGTTACCAATCTAATCAAAGATATATAATGATCATGTAAACCATCTGGTGGTGGTTTACTAGTAAAGACTTTTAAATAACTTCTTAGATGTCACAAATTCGATCATTCTCTAGGTAAACATTATTAGATGCCCGATTAGAGAAAGGTTAAAAAATAATTACAGCACTAGTTAGATCGCATACATTACAAGCATAAGATTGGTCACTTCAGGACTATTCTTATAATGAGAAAACCTTTTTAATATATAAAAAAAATACTATGATTACATAAAACTATCCAAGATGAAGAATGAAGGTTGATTTTGGAACTTACACAAATTGAGTCACATGGGTTCCTCTATTATTAGAGAATCAAGTCTCACCTTTCATATTCTTCTATTCACATCCCTTTCAACATTTTAACTTCCGGTCTCCCAAGCACAGTACAAAATTGTTTCCATTGAAATGTAATAAATTTTATGTAAAATTTTATTTTTCTATAGCTTGAAGTTCCTAAATTACTACTTAAAGCAATGAAATTTTAACCTTTAAAGTTCAGTGTAATCTTTTACCTACACAGCAAGTTTCCGGTCATTTTACTTTTATTGTTATTTATAGAATATATTGATTTGGCAGCCTCGGATAACACATCATTATTTTTCGTGTCAGTATATATTATCATGTATATGTTAGAAAATTACTATTATTCACGACAAATCATTTGGTGATAGTCTAATGGTAAGAATTCCGCAATGGCTTTCTAGATGTTACGGGTTTAATCCCTATCTGAGTAAACATTTTCCAAATAGTCGGGAAAAATCAAAAATAGACACAAAAGTGGTTAAGTCACAAACATCATGAGCAAAGTTCGATCACCTTGAGGCCCTTATAACAAAAATACTTGTTTGAAATAAAAAAATGTTATGTATTTGTATCCACCCCTTAGAAACCAACCATCACCATGGTGACCACCACCAACACCGTTTCAACCTAGTCATGTGCAAACTAGGCTGAGAACTAGTTGGAATCACTAAACCAGGAATCGGTTTACCGGTCCAGTTCTCGATTTTAATTTGTATGCAGAATAACGGTCCAATTTTGTCCAGTCCAAAACCGAACAAAGTCAAGAAGATTGGAAAACCTCGGTTTTCGATTCGGTTTAGTCCAAGACGTCAACGGTTCGGTCCTCGATCAGGCCAAACCCATTTTCTGGATTCTCGGTTCAGTTATTGGATTGGGCGCATGCCTATTTCAACCCCTCAACCATCATCTCCATTACCACCCACCACCTCTGTCCAACACAACCCCCAGTCACCATCACGGCTAACAACCAATTTACTCGGCAAACCAGCAACAACCTTAAACCAATTGCACCCAATCAAACGCCATCTTTTTTGCCCAATCGACTAAGAAAACAAACAAATATATCTAATAAAAAACAGATAAGTTAATAAACCCAAATTTGAAAAGATAAAAGAAATCCATATAATATTTAACCCATACACACAAAAAATCCGATGCCACTTGTAAATACTAAGCTCAAACTCAAGTTTTAAGGTTCCTTCGAGCATCATAGTTGAATCGAGCTTAAGCTTGAAAATATGTCGACACAAATACCCTCCCAATAAATAGTGTTTGGAAGAAAAGATTACTGTAGTGTTAATGTCCCACCATTCATACAATTTCAATGGCGGTTTGTGCCCATTCCCGTGAAATCAGGTATATTTGACCTTACAAAACCACTATACTAGTACCATTAGAAAAAGACATAACTTTGGTTCTTCTTTTTTCCCACATACAAACGAACAATTTCTCACTTTACTTACTTTTTACCAAAACCAAGTATATACCCTTTCAATCCAACTATATACTTTTTGATTCAACGTAAAATTGGATAAAAAAACTCAACAGTATATGTATCTCTTCACATCATACAGTAACTTTTTCAGTCACCAAATTTCCAAACTAACTATTATCAATCACATGAATCCTGTTGACTTTTAATAAAGTCAACACATAATATAACTTTTTTCTTTTAGTTAATATTTGAAAAAGTAAATTGGTTTATGGACCATGAGTCAATGACCCTAGGACCAAAGTTATTATGTAAGCTTTTTGGGACACTTGCCGACAATATCCTGTACCATTTGGACCCGACCTTAATAAGCATAAAAAATATACAATCAAATCACTGTTTTAATTATAATAAAAATATGTGAATTAATGCACGTTATGGAGGAGGCAAGAGACTTAACATTTACACAGTTACGTTAGCTAGCTTCTAAGTCACCATGTGTTTGTTTAAAAGCAATAACAATAATTTATTAACTAGAATTAAAATAATGGCAACAACAAACCAGTACTAGCAGTTTATATAATTGATACCATCAACATGACTCTCTACAAAGAAACATAATAAATACTCCGTAATATTTTAATTCTTGTTTTGTAATTTGATTAATAAATCGTTTTCTTTATGGAAGAAGGAATAAATGTATCAAATATTAGTATGGGGTACCTTAACACTTGAAAGTTTGCATGTGAGAAAAAAACGGGCCAGATTTGACTCCATTGGTATCATACGTTAAACCGAAACAACATGACATCACCTTCTTGTACAATATACTCTTTTCCCTCTGATCTTAACTGCATATAACAGAATAAACTGTGTGTGAATAATAGTAGAGTAATTTTTCAAAATATAAATAGCATAGAAATGGATTTCAAAAACAGTTGGCAAGATGGGGAGGGCAGGACATGGCAGAGCAGATTTGGTGACAGTTCAAACGGGTTTGGGTTAAAACAGGTCATTTTTAGTATGGGTCAACTTTTTTGTTGCTTTTTACTAGTAATGAAGGTGTTAATTATGATTAGAAAAACAATGTTATTACAATAATAATCTAAATCAAACAACTTTTAATCAACTTTTCTCCGTTTAGCAAAAAAATCTCTCTTTTTTAATTGATCTGTTTGAGATGGAACACAACCCATATCACCCAATAAATAGGTAAACCGGTCGTAACCATCACCTCTAATTTCAAGGTAATTTGTTACTTATTGCTAAAAAGCGTGACCAGCTTAACAGTTAGATTCAAGAAAAAGTGTTTATGTTCCAAAAATTAACAGTGTTTGGCAGTTGGCATGATGATAATGACTGAGATTAATAAGAAATCAACTTACAAGTCCTTTCTCCCTTGCAGCTGACAACGAACCAGCAGCAACAAAATCGTTATAAGCCACCTAATAATTCAAAAAGACACAATTATTCCATTATTAATCTTTTTTTTTTAAAAAGAAAAAATATTTACAATTGAAAAGAAATTGTAAATACACTCACTGTCTCTGCTCGTATGAAACCTTTCTCAAAGTCAGAATGGATAACCCCTGCAGCTTGTGGTGCAGTCATCCCTAGCAAAATAAACAGTAATAACTACTGTGTGAATATTGTTTATGTAATAATAATAAGTTGATAACACATTAAATATAAGTATAAAAAAAATTGATAAATGGGCAAAAAATGCTTGTGGACGAAATCTATTAAAACCCAGAGCATTTCAACATGTACTAAAAAAGACCCGTTTCAACCTAAACCCTAACTCTTGAAATATATCAATCAAGCAGAAATTTTATATATTTAAAGTAACTTAAACAAACCTGCATGTATGGTCCATGCTTTAGTTTCCTGAAAGAAAAAAAAATATATAAACAAAATCCTTTAATACTATGTAATATTTACACAAATCGGTTGTTTATATTTGTTGTTTATATTTTACACACCTTTTCTCCAGAAGTAAAATATGTGCGTAAACCAAGAAGATTATATGTTGCCCTAATAAGATTTCCAAGCCCACTTTCATCTACACCAAGAGATGTCAAAAATTCTGTTCTTTCTTCTGACGGGAGTTCGGTTAACTCTGACTCAACCTGCAATGCAAATTTAAACCCTAGTTTAGTTTTGTTTAGTTTAATCCCACCTTGGGATCGAAAAAAGAGTTGTTTGATATCAAGAGCGAACAATCTATGGTTTTTGAAAAAATATTATTAGATTAATTATTTTATACTATTAATGTAGCTACAATATGTAATGCAATCTATAGTAGAGGCTCATTTGACCGATATTATGCACTTTAACTCCTACAGATAGTAGAGTATTAGTATTTTACATACCTGTGCAGAGACAGTTACAATGCCAGACTGTAACTGAGAAGCAAGTTCCATAACGTTTTTAACATGAGGATTATTTTCAGGTGTAGCTAAATCAGATTCTGCAACATTTGCTACATAAATCACAGGTTTCATTGTAAGCAAACACAAATGATTTACAGATTCCTTTTCAAAATCTGTTAATGCCACTGATCTTGCTGGTTTTCCATCCATTAACGCCTGTTGTATTCTTTCGAGGGCTGATTTTTCTGCTTCCTCCTGAAAATCAAAATATTATAAAAATATTCAATTTAGTAAAAAAAAAAATTATTATAAAACACTGACCTTAACTTTAGCTTGTGAATTACTAGTTTTGCTCTTTTTGAGTTTCTCTATTCTTTTCTCAATCTGCATTTCTTGTACGATAGTATCAGTTCAGTTGCATCAGTTCATCTTTTTAAAGAATACTACAACTTACAACAATACCATATTATTTTAAAATATTAAAAAAATTGTGATAAAATACCTGATCCAAATCACAGAAAGCTAGTTCTAAGTTGATAACATCGATATCTGATTTGGGATCAACTTGGCCATTCACATGAACAATATCATTATCCTCAAAACAACGTACAACCTAACACAATAGCAAATTAGAATTTCAAATTGCAGTTTTATATGCAAATAATTGATTAATCAAGATGATAAAATAAGTAACAAACCTGAAGTATGGAGTCCACTTCACGTATGTGTGACAAAAACTTATTACCCAAACCCTGATTGACAAAAGTTGATATAAACTAATTGAAATATTGGATAAATTTATGAATCACCATAAAAAGTAAGGATATAAGTTTTTATACCTCCCCTTGACTGGCTCCTTTTACAAGGCCAGCAATATCTACAAATTCTATGGAAGCTGGAACAGATCGTTGAGATTTGCTGAGATTTGAGAGTACTTGAAGACGTGGATCAGGAACAGCAACAATTCCAACATTTGGTTCAATTGTGCAAAATGGAAAATTAGCAGCCTGTGCTTTACCGTTTTCAACCTATAAAAGAGAGGTTATGAAATGTTGATTTCATCTATTCAAATGAATCTCAATTAGAACAATTAACACTCTGCGATCGAGCTTACATTTTGGTCGTGATTTAAATGCGACTTATGTAAACGATACTAGTACATAGCTTAATAAAATTTACACAAGTTCAACAATCATATAAAAGGATAATTAATTATTTTAAAACTTCTAAATTTGCTCAAATTAGTCAGAATTCAACTTCAAATTAGCCAACTCGATTAAAATGCAAAATTAGGAATTAACGGAGTATCAATTAACAGCCTATAAGATACATGTATGAATACTTGTTTCGATTTATTTTTTAGTTGTGAATTTGAATTCGATATGGAAGAACATATAAATCGATAAATATGTTAGTGAGTGAGGGAGGGAGACTTACAACGGCGTTGAAGAGAGTGGATTTTCCGACATTAGGAAGCCCGACGATTCCAGCTTTTAGGCTCATGCTTATTTTGGTAGAGAAACGCCGGCGGAAGCCGACGGAAACGGAGGTTCCCGGAAAGCAAATAGAAGAGCTCTTGGTTAAGAAGGAGGACTTCAATGGAAGTGAAACGATGTGGTGGCATGCTATCCTCGCCATTTCTGCACAGTTGATGCAAGGAAAAAAGGTTTATCTGTCTGTGTGGAAAATATGAGGGGGATATTGGAAAAGCCTTTTGTTTTTAGAGTAGGGTTTTGAGTTTTAAAAGTTATATTTAATAATAAAACTATGTCATTATATTTATATACTTCCTCCTATTTGCTACACTTTATTTATATGGGTGATTCAAAATAAGTGATAAATTTTGAAAAATTATCTGACAAAAAATAGTGGAACTCACACCCACTAACTATCTACTTTAACAAAATGAAATGACACATTTACCTCTACTTTTTACTTTTAAACATCATTAACCCCACTTTATTCAAAAGGTGTAAGACTCATTATCCACTAACCATTCAATTAATCTAATTTAACCATCATTATAATCTTTTACCTTAAAAAACCGTGAAACCCAAAGTATAGCACTTATTTTGAATCGGAGGAAGTATACTTTACGATAATAGAAAATCTAAATAAAAAAATAAAAAATAAAAAAATAATTATAGTCAAGTAATCAATATATGTATTTATTAGAGCCTCTTACTTAATAACAAATATTTCCTGTATTTATTAACCCGTTATTAACTTTGAGAGAAAAATCTTACTGTTCAAGTTAATCCAACTACAGTTTTCAGAATGAGATGATTAACTTTCGGATAACACAAAATACAAAGAAATGTCAACATAAATGATCCTCAACTATTCCCGCAGTCAAACTTTGATGAAACATAAAAGAACATTCACATTTCAAAACATAATGATTTGAAACTCATTTCCTTAATTATGGAATCAAAATTAAAAATTAATTAATCCCTTGTTCGGCGATCTCTATCATCATATCTGCTACTTCTTACACGATCTCTACCTTCCCCCCTAATCACCCACTATCATCGACCATCTTTTTCACTAACATTTTTCCTATCATTCTCATCTTCATCATATAACCTCCGTATCTATCATCATTACGGTTTCTGTATCTATCATCATTCCTACTTGTTCTATGTCATCTCTCTTGTAATCTTTTCTTCCTCCTGACGTGTCATCTTTCCTATGCATTTTTCTTCTTTCTTCCACTAAAACATCTTTATCACTGTAATTATTTTTCTTTGTTTCATTAGTGGCCCACCTCATGGTGTCTAGCTGGCTTTCTTCTCTGTGGGCTTGCACGAGTATCCTCCTCAAATACCATGTCATACCTATAAAATTCAAATTGTTATGAAATCAAAGATTTATATGATCATTATTACTATTAATGTAATTTATATTCTTATTGTATTCTTTTATAAAAATGGACAAGAATGTGTTTGCTGGCCCAAATCATACTTAAAAATGATATGTTTCAACCCGGGCCTGTTTTGACCAATTACCCGGCCCACCAATGTAACAGATTTACAAACCTTGAGCTATCATCACGACCTTTTCTGGTGTAACCGTCTTCCTTTATGATGTATTTTGGAGGTTGTTTGGCTTTAGGGCTACCAGTACAATCTTTTGCAATATGATCAAGAGAACCACAATTGAAACAACCTTTACCACCTAAACCAAATACCAATAAAAGATTTACTTAAACTGAATATAGCGAGGTTTAATTTGCCATAACAGGATCAAACTAATATTTTGAACGTTCATTTCAATTTTGTAATAAAAAATTAGTTTCTATGTTCACTTTCATTTTCAATATAATATAAATTAAGATTAACTTATGTTTTCGTTTGCCTTAATGATTTCAAACTTGTTAAGCTAGTACAAAAATAGTAAGTTGATTAAATCATGATTACCATTTCCACCTTGATTGCCTTTACGCCTATATTGGTTCCACAATTTTGAAACACTCTGACTGAAATCTACGTGTATTCGCCGGTCATCTATTAAAGCATTATCCATCTGTCATTAAATATTTTTAAAAATGACATAAACTTAAATCTAGTTTTCACTTAGCAGCCAAATCAAGATTTCACATAAGACATGAAATAGAAAACAATTTGTACCTTGAAGTATGCTTGCTCACAAGCGTCTTTGTCTTCAAACTCTAGAATATGAAACAAATATATATTAAAAGTCTGTATAATAATGATAATATAGATTACAAATCAAAACATAGAACTGACCAATAAAGGCATAGCATAAACTGTCTCCAGTTTTGAAGTCACGGATTATATCAGCTCTGCAAAAAATTATATATAATATTATGAGTTAGTTATTCTGCCAACAAATACGAGATTAAACCATTCAAATAAAAAAGAATTTAAGCTTAATAGCTTACGATGTCACTGTTCCAAATCTTGAAAAGATAGTATTCAGATCCTCATCCTATTTTTCAAAAAAAAAAAAAAAAGTCAGGTTATAAAAAATAAATTTAATTAAAGAAAGTTAACAGCTTACTTCAGTTACTGGATTTAGTTTGCATACAAAGAGCACATTATCGGGAGGTTTTACTTCAGCATCAGGAATGTCTCCTATCTAGAATGCAAAAATTAAAATAAAAAAGTGAGTGAATTAACAGATCAGCAAAGGGTATATTGGTAATTATCGTTGAAATTGAGGATACTTACACTTTCAAGGACAACTGCTCTTGAATGTGCTTCTTTAGCACGAAGGACTTCTTCAAGTTCCCCTGCACCTAATTGTTCATCCATTGGGACCCAATCGTCTTCAAGTCTCACCTCATCATCAACCTAATTTGTAACAAATATAATGTTAACAATTTACAAATATATCAGATATATTTTTATTTTTATTTTTATTACCTCATATTTTGGCTTTCCTTGAGGGGAAGCATCCGGAATTAGGTCGGTTAGTTGTGGAGGATCCTCAAACGGGTCATCCAGTATATAAGTATGCTTGATTCTGTAGCAATAAAAAACATTAATTTAACAGGAATGATACGAGTAATATTTAATGTGAAAAAAAGAGGTCAACTAACCGAATGTTTTTATATGGTCTGTTTTTATCATCTACATACGCTTCATTAATCCTGCTCAGAGTTTCAAGCCCTTCTGCCACCTCACCAAACACCTACAATAGTTGATAACATATAACAACATAAGAGATTGTAATCATTTAATAACCAGAAAACATATCATAAACCAAAAAATAAAATAAAAAACTTACAGTTTTCTTGCCATCAAGGTAGTCAAGATCATCGCGCAGGGTAATGTAAAACTGAAAAAACACAATGTGGTTAAGTGAAAACAAAAGAAAACCATTTTTTTATTAAAAATAACCATAATATTCCACCAGGTGTACAGAAACAACGGCTAATATTACCTGAGAAGCATTAAGATTCTCTCCTGCACAAGCCATAGCAACCGTACCCATCTTAGAATGTTTTAGATCCAAATGAATCTCATCACCAAAAAAACGAGCCTGATCACCATACAAAAATCTGAAACAAAGTAAAGTCGTTAAATGGTAATTTACATAAGCAGTGCAGTTTGCAGCAGTTTTAACTCAACATTATTTGATTATACTCTATCAAATTCTATATCCGTTAGCTCAAAAGTGAACACAATTTATTTTCTTACTTGTAAACAGAATCGCCACCAGAACCTGTTCCGGTAGGATCACCTGTCTGTGCAGTGAAATCCTTCTGAACTGTGTGAAATAAACAACCATTGTAATACTTAATTCTGCATCAGACACAATGAAGGCGTTAAGTTATAAATTCAACACGTTAATTATGATAAATTAGGTTTAACTGTTATCAATCATACTCTAAACATATTGGCTATCAATATCATTGAATGAGCCCTGAACCAGTCTATATATGCACTCAATAATTTAAAAGAAATAGGAAATTAGGGTTTTACTTGCAGAGTTTGAGGAAATTTTTGCAGGTGAGAGGGCAACGATCTGTATGCAAATCAATAACAATGTCACCCAAACTTGTGACTAATAGAATCGACATTTAGCTTCCTTCGATTTGATTTGCTTCGATGCTCAAATGGAGGTTTTGGCGTTCAGTAGTTTTCTCGAAAGGGATTTGGGATGAAGACGCAAACGTCAGAGATCAATACGAGGGATGTCAGGTTAACATAACGTCAAAATCATAGTTCTAAAAAGCTAGCCTTGACTTCGTCATGGCAAAAGGGTTAAGGCTTTACTATGCCGTCACACTTTGGTCCAAGGCTTGGACGTAAGGTTTGTCGTATGTTAAGATCCGATTTGGCTAACTTTTACCCGTCATAAGCTGTGTTTTTTAGCCTATTAGAGGTATTGAGTCATATAGATCAAATATATATATGTACTTAGTTATAAGAATCGTTGAATATGTCAAAAGTAAAGAAAAAATTGATTAATTGTGTTAAAAATTTATAATTATATATATAAATTTATAAATTATATACAAAATTGCCGCTTTAAATCACGCCTTGAAAAACGTCATGTCTCGCCACGACTCGCCATGTCTTGAGGCTTGATAGTGCCGCCACGCCGCGCCTTGCGTCTTTTAAAACCTTGGTCAAAATAATTGGAATTTAGCAATGTTTAAACCCAGGTTTGGTGTACCACATAAGACCGCTCCCAACGGTGTCAGTTGTCAAATCAGCGTCACTTCAGCAGACACACTAACTAACATTAAACTGACGTAGTCATGCCAACAATACCACTTCCCTTTAATCTTTTTGGGACTCACCATTACAAAACACACACACACACACAAAATACCCCTTTGGGCCCACCCACCAAACCGGCGCTTACCTCCCCCGTCTCCAAACCGGCGAGTGCCCTACCGACGGAAAAACTGATAGGGGCGTGCCAACAGTGTGCAGTACTGGCGGAGCAACTGGCGCCACCGTTGCACCCGTCTAAGCTTTTCTTCTTCAAATCAAACTCACCGCAGAGTCCGATCAAACTCCAATTAACTAGTCATGACGAAACTTTAAAAAAAAAATTATTAATATATATACGACTTACAATGCATAACGTACAAGCAACTAATGCGCATATACCCATTACCAACATCAGTCAAAAGGATGACCAATTGGAAGAGGGAGACGCCTCGCAATGGGAGCTCGTCAAGGGAAGGACATGTCAAAGATGGTGGGATGGCTGGCGACGCACCATTACGTCTAGCCTAGGGGTTAGCAGATCACATGTTCAACTTTTCAGAGAGTAAATATTTATTAGATAGGTTGCGTGCATCACAAACAAAACCCGAGGAGCTCTTATATCAGGGATATATTTATTTAAAAGCAATGTTTTAAAACAAAGATGTCTCATTCACATGAACTAGGCCAACAAATTTTTCTTTAACAATTCCACATGTAACATATCGTAATACGACTGCCATTTGTTCCTTTTTTGATATGTCACTAGACTCGTCAACCAATAAAGCAAAGACATCATCACCAATTTCTTCAAAAGTGGATTTAAGTATTTCTTGAGCAAAACAATTGACAATATCTTTTTGAATAGATGGAGACACCATTTGGTTATTCCCATGAGCACTTGCTAATGTTACCTTTGACACGGTCTCATTTTGAGACCGAATCAAATCTAATAATTCTAAAAAATTTCCTTTAAAATGGGATGTCTCAGACTCATCATGGCCACAGAAAGGCAATCCACATTTCAATAAAAACCTGGAAGCGTCAATGGAAGCATTTAATCGAATTCGATACTCATTTTTACTAATGTCATCTTGTTTATGAAGGGTTGTTGAGATCGACCGATCTTGTCTCATTAAAACTTGATATTTCCTAAAAGATATGCTATGTGAACTATTAAAGTCTCCCACATGAAGAGCAAGTCTTTCCGATTTATTCCAACCATTAAAACCTTATGTCACAAAAGTGTCACCCCCACCTTTCTTACTCGATATAGATTTAAACAAGTAACAACATAAACAGAAAGCTTTATCCGCTTTTACGCTATACTCCAACCAACTACTGTATTGCTTAAACCAAGCCGGGTTGAAGTGTCTTGCCCTCGTTCCTATCATTCTTTTGGGAAACTCATGTCCACTAGGTTGACAAAGTCCTCTCAAAATGTAAGTTCGCCTTATTTCATCAATTTGATTAGGATGGTATTCTGAAATTTTTTTCCTCTCAGATGGATCCCAAGGAAGATTACTCAAATCAACAACACTACGCATTGGAAAAGAGCTAGGTTGGGCATTTCTAGATGAAGATACACCAGGTGTTGATGCCTTTCTTTTGAGATATTTATCCATTTGTCAAACCTAAATCAAATAACAACTTAGTTATTAACTTATTATATTCCTAAAATTAATAAACAAAAAATATATAACCCTAATGTTTTTTCTAATTTGGTGTGAAAATATAGAAGAAATATCTATTCAAGTAGGTTAGAACACTTACAGTTGAGTTTTATATAACCTCTGATTTAGCAGAATAAGAAACGAACGGAGGAAGACGACGATCTTTTTTATTAGGTTAAATTGTGAATTTGGGTTAATTGAATAAAGAATAAAAGTGGGTTTAAAAGTGGCCCACAAGCAAATCAGATTTTGAAAAGATGCCTTTCACAAAAAAAACAACCGGGGTCTTTTTTAAATTTTAAGTGGGGCCACTAAATTTTTTTCTATTAAAATAAAAAAATTCAGATTTTTTGTGAACGGGGGCCCACCAAGTGGGTGCCAAGCACCCCCCCTTAGACACATGTGGATCCGCCAGTGATAGTGATGGTAGTGATGGTGGTGGTGGTGGCAAAGGAGGTGGTAGGTGGTGGTAGTGATAACAGTGGTTGACGGCAATATTGATTGAGGTATTTGGTGGATGGTGGTTGGCGGATGGTGATAATGTGTGATGGTGGGTTGAATAGTAGCGAATGATGATGAATATAATAATATGAGTTTATGAATAAATAAAAATAGGAAAATGATAATGACAGCCCTTAGGGCTGTCATAAGAAGGTTAAATAATAAAAGACACCCCCCTGAATTTTAGGAATATTACTTTTATAATGAATGTACAAGCTTTTTATGCATGTTAGAGACAGCTCTTAGCCTCTTAGGGCTGTCATTAACAAAACCCATAAAAATAATATGATAAATAAATAATTGCAGTCAAGTAATTAATATTTGAGTTAGTAGTTTAGTTGATTAAAGCTCTTTACTAATAAGATAAGGTCTTAAAATAAAAGCCCTTAAGAGATGATGTTTGTGCATTTACTTCAAAATTGTTGTGATTCAGTAACCAGAAGAAAAAACACCATCTGTATAACCATAACCATCTTCTATATGGCAAACTAACTACTAAAACGCCGTAGATACACACACAACACAAGCAATCCCTATATATTCTATATACCCCATCAACAGATACATATATAAGCAATTAAGCATATAACAAATAAAAAAATAACTAACAATAACAAACTCATTGAGAAATCCTAGCAACAGATGCAACACGTACAATCTCAACAAGTTGTTCATCAAGTTCAAGAAGCTCTCCAGAGCTATGTTGCACGGATACGGATACGGCACAGGGAAACGGATACGCTACGGATACGGGAAACGGCAAAAATAAAAAATTCAGGATACGGATACGGCAGAGATACGGAAAATATAAAATATATAAAAAATATATATATGTTAAAGAAATTCCAAAATAGGTATATATTGATGTAAAGTGTAAACTACAAAAATAATAAATATTTCAAAGGTAATTAAGTATCAATAATCAAACGAAGAGACGATTAGACGAGGGTATGAATTATGAAATCGACAAGTTGTTTTGTAGACCTATGGGGAACATACGTATTTTTCTAGAGATTATTATAAGTTTACTTTAACCCATTAGACCATTTTAGACTCAAAAAGCCCATCTACCCAAAATCATACAGATATGTTCTGGAAACTACACGGATACGCGTCGGATACTCCCCGGATACTTCCCCCGGATACGTTTCCTCCATCGCCGATACGTATCCAGGCGTATCCATGGCGTATCTGTATCCCCCATGTATCCGATACGGGAGCGGCTTCCTTTCAGGCGTATCCGTGCATCCGAGCTCCAGAGTTTCTAAGTTGATGATACGAAGGTGCCATAAATTTAGCAGCTAATTCCACCAAATCCCACTGAAAACAATCAGCTGCAATTTGGATAATTTTGACCGCCATGTTGACCGAATCTAAACATTTCTCAATTACTCCTGAACACTCGTTATGAATTTCCTCTAGAAGCCAACTATCTGACAAACAGTAAAGCTCAATGTATGGAATAACTTCATTTAATTTCTCTTGTTCCATTAAATTATCCCATAGACAACCGTATTTCGGTTTGGGCGATAGTTCACCACAATAAAACCAGTTAACGAGTTTAACCAACGCTTTCCAACCAAGATCCACTTTTATACTTTTCGACTGGCTGCAAAGTGAGTTAAAACATGAATTTACTCGCTTGTGCAAATTGATAATTACATAAATGACCCAGTGGTTTGTATGAAATTACAAATTTTGAAAGGAGAAGGCTGTAATTTAATCTTTTCCTTTTTATTTCCTTTTTCTTTTTGCTAACATATTATATAGTTAATAGCTTAGGGACCATTTAGCAAAAGGGTTAAATAGTCATTTTCAAAGGTTTAACAAACTCAACCATTTTAGGGACCGCAAGTGTTACAGGTTTCCAAACTAGAGACGTATGATATTAAAACTCGAGGATACAAACCACTCATGTAATTTGATAATGATATTTCTAAGTACCTTTCTTGCATTCCGGAACAAAGTAAAGCACGCATATGATCACAACTTGCACATAAAATGGCTTTATGCGCGTGTAAATGTGGTTGTGATTGAGAGCATGCTTCACATATAAATTCCTCAAATTTGTTAATCTTTGCTTCAAGAATAATGTCCCTGCAATTATAAACATATCAAGTTAAATACTGATTAAAAAACCCTAAAAGAAGTCTCGATGTAAGTAAAATGAAATCTTTTTGAGTAAATCACATAAATCGTCCCTGTGGCTTGTATGAAATTATATAAACCTTTTTGACAACAATGGTCCCTATAAAATTAACCACCTTTTTTTTGCTTCAGGGATTGTTGGTGTTACAAGTTCCAAAATAGTGACTATTCGTGTTATAAACAAAAGGCGGGGGACGAGATCTACAATTTCATACAAACCACAAGGACAATTTATATAATTTACTCAAACTTTTTTTATATAATATCCTTACGAGAAATGAAAACCGTTTGGTCCAAGAGCAGATGTAAGATCAAAGTTTGGAACACGTGTTCTCCATTTGGGTCGATTTCTACAAAGCATTTGCAACAAAGGCTGCAAATTACAATGTTTAGCTAAAGTTTTTAATCTTTTAACAATGTCTTCATCTGCTTTCAATTGTCCCGAATAAACATATTCCAGTAAATTCAATAACGCCTGATGATTAACATGAGCCGAAAGCCGAATTTCTTTTTTTATTATTTTATCAGATTGTAATTCCTTGCACGGTAATAATGAAGGACAACGAACTTTAACAATCACACCATGAACATTTACATGTTCCTGATTAGCAAGAATTAGTGTCAAATTTGTATGTTCATCATCACGTAAAACATTCCCGATTCTACCCCCAAGTTTTGTTGAAAACCCGTAAAACCCGAAATAGCTTAATATATAAGCACCGTATAATCGTGGCCCAGAAGCAGAAGAATTAATGCAAATCTCTTGCAAATCGGTTATCATTTGCGTTTGACTATCGGTTGACTCAAAAACACGAGATTTGACCGTACCAGAATGGTGTACTAATTCGGCTAACCCTAATAAACCAAAAAGCAAAAATGTTTCATCACCTTCCCAATTATCCTCACACTCGTAACAACATAGTTTCAAGTTATGATCACAATAATGAATCGATGAGCTAATCCGTTCATCATGATTTTGGTTTCTTGATAACGTTTTTATGAAAGATAATAATATCTTTATTCCTTGATTTTTTATTATATGTCTACGGAATTGTGGTAGGCCCGAATAACAAGCTAAACTAATTAAGTTTATAACTTGGATATTATGGGAGACTGTATTGATACCTGATGATGTGGCGATTAGGGTATTTAATAAGTATCTGATATCTTCCTTTGCGTTTGGTTTTAACATTCCTGATAATATGGATTTGGTTTGTGATGCAATGTATTTTGAAGGGGAATAAATCATTAATAAAACTGCTCTAGAAACGGGCTCGTTTGTAACATTTTGGCAACGTTGACGGGTCAAACGCAATGAATCCACAAAACCTAAACTGTGAAAAGAAATATATGATTATCAAAAAAATTATGATTATATATATATGATTATCAAAAAAGATTAAGATAAGAACATTACCATGCACATGTGATGAGGATGTTAAAATGAATTTCACTTTTAAGCATTTGTGCAGTAAAATCTTCTGCACAATGTGCTCCAAGCCCACCAAGAATATCCCAAACATGAGGCTTAACTGCCGGTAAAAAATTAGCATTCAACCCATCTTGAACCATAACTGCCAATTCCTCTAATGAAGAAAATGATTCGGGCAGTTGCTTGATATGCAAGTCATCTAAAAGTAACTTAACAAGAACACTCTCGATTCCTAATTTCCAGAAGTAATTGTGATGTTTCCCTGGCCAACAAATGATTTTAGACACACAACAAGCAACCTTTATTAAAGAAATCTGGTCTTTTGTAAGCTTCCCTGATTGCATACTCCAGTTGCTTAATCCATTACAGATGGATTTAACTAATGGCTCACAATATAATTCAATCATTTTCAATCGTCCTTCTTCACTTACCTAAATGACACATAACATCTTATCAATACATACAAGTATACAATATAAAAGAGTAAATTACATAAATCATCCTTGTGTTTTGTATGAACTTTTGAATTTCGTCCCTCGACTTTGTAATAAAAAATGTCGAGGGACGATTTATGTAATTTACTGAATACAAAATTATAACGACATTAAAAGATAGGTTATGAGTATTGAGAAATAAATAATACCACGAAGCATTCAGCGAGTAAAAAAGCACTCAATTGTAGGTAATTAGGGTTCAAACTATCCATGCATTCCACCATTAGTTGTACAGGGTGATTTCCACTATCTAAAAGCTTTTTAGCTCCATTTCTACATAAAGCTGGTACCCAAAATTAGGTAATGTTCAGAAAATTCGGTTGAACAAAAATTAGAAAACTTAAAAAATAATTTTTGAATACCTATGGTTGAGTACAACTGCAAAACCGCAGCTTTTACAGAAAGAATAGGCTCATGTGTGAGAGAATTTAAAACTTCCATTAATCCGTTATTGTTCCAAACACAAAATCGAGAAGATGGAAAACGAAATAAAATTTTACTCAAAAGTAAGATTGTTTCCAGAAAAAACTCAGCTGGTTTACTCCCACCAGAACGAATATGTTGGATGAGATTATTAATCGTCTCTGTTTCTTCCAATATTTTCCATACTTCTTTCTCTCGTTTGGAAGTTAAATTTGTCAGGATCAAATTCAAAGCAGTTGCACATGAAATAATAACTGGTACATGAGATGAAGATAAAGAAGATGATATTGGATGAATTATATCCAACACAAGAGATTCAATAATTGAATTAGGTATAACATTGACCATTTTTACAAACACCTTTGAAGCTAATTTCATCACTGCTTCATTTTTCTGAAGAAGTGTTGTTCCTAATGCTGGTACGATATCAGCAACTGATTCCTGATATTTCAAAGAATGATTAGATAGTTGTTAAAATTTAAGTTAGATTGGTGATAATCTGTAAATACCTTTATTAAAGGGTGTTGTGATGTATCATTTGATATGCAATCAAGAAATGCATCAATAGAACGAACAACGTGTCTCTGGGTTTCAACATCTGTACAACACCATCTCCTTCCTCCCTCATCATTTCTGTAAATCATGAAATGCATATGAAATTATTATTCCATCATTTCATGTTGTAACATAATGGCATGACAACCACAAATTGATCCAGATAACTGAAACATACATGAAATATCTGTTATATAAAGCAATATAGCAATTAAAATTGCTTTCAACAGAGGTTTTGAGATGAAATTTAGCTAAAACTCCATAAAAACACTGTTTACCTAAATTACACAAATCAACAATTAAAGCACATGAAATTCAGCTATATCACAGCATCCTAACAAACAAAATTGCTAGCGACAGAAGTTTGAGATGGAATTGAAGCAAATTTAGCTAAAATCCCGAAATAACATAATTGAACAATCCTACGTTCGATCGTTTTTCTCTAAATCATCAAACGCCTTGCAGCTTGAAAATTCAAACTCACTGAAATAATTTCATACAACATGTTGAACTGAAACACAATTTAGGGAATATAACGAAAACACGAATTCAATGCTCAATACGACTTGGTAAGAGTGAAAATTGGAATTACAAAGCTGAAGAAGGAACCAGACCTGATACCAAGACCAAGAGCATTATAAAGGCGGCTATGGAGAGTTAAGAAACGTCCGTTTAAACCTCGATTGTTCTCTGCAATCTGCTTCGTTGACGATGATCGCATCTTATTATCCGATGTTTGCGATTGTAATCCACTAAATTTCATTTTGAGAGTGCAATTATTTGAAGATTCTGTATCTTTTCAAACTTATTTATTGCTTTCTTTTTTAGATTAAAAGGGTGTAATAAAGAAGTCATTGAAGTCGGTCGTCATCTGAAGTTTGAGCAAGATATCCCAGTAACACAGACCCGGTTTTTGTTAGGGATTCAGATTGGGCCTTGAAAATGTTTGTTGTTTTTATTTTCTTTCTTCTTTTTGTGTTTGAGAAAATAAATCAGGTTTATACAAAAATTCAAAATAATTTCATAATTTTTGTAATCTTTTACTTTTAACAATAATAAGTTATTCATTGAAAATGTTATAACTTTGAAAAAAATAATAGTTGGAACATAATTTTATTTATATTTTTTTAATATCTCAATGCCATTTCCTATGCTCTATGTGAGCAACAATAAGCCCTATTTGAAAGATCTATTAATCTCTTTACACTCACTTTTTACTCTCTCTATCATTCTACAACCCGATACTTGGAGGAGATCCGTCTGGATCCAATCGTGGCTTATAACCGAATTGCTCTTAGGTGATGCAACTTAACGTAAGGGAATCATTACTTAAAAGAGCCTTATGCTCTTCCGGTCTAAAGTTTTCATGTAACAGTTATTTGATGTTTATAGCATACTTTAAGATCAGGATAACAAGGAACGACCCCTTGCATCATCAAGACCAACCGAATGATGCATGTAACATCCTAAAACCGGCCTAGTTGTTTTAGGTATATAATGATATTTGATAAATATATATTTGACCATATGTGGAATAAATTGATTAAGTGTTAAATGAATTGTTTGACTTTTTGTCCTTTTGTGATATTTTAATCAAGGGATTAAAATATCTGTTTTCTGAAATGTGTAAATGAAAATGTGATTTTTATATCTTTAGATTTCTTGTCGGATCTCGTTTCCAGAAATGCTTTCGTTTTTAAAATTGGAGCCCGTTTGGTATTTTAAATAAATTATCTACGAAATGGACTTTTGGGTTGTATTTGTTAAAAATGAAAAAGATCAAGTGGGGCCCCCTTTGGTGAAATCGGCAGCCAAGGGAGGGGATAACCCCTTCTTCTTCCTTCCTCCTTCTTTTCTTATCCACACTCTCCCTCTCTCTCTTAAATCTCTCTCTAAAAAGCCATCTTTAATGTTCTTGGTGTTCTTGACTTCTTTTGAAGATTGCTAGCTCGTTTCTTGCCCAACCTTAAATCCGAAACCATTTTTGAGTAGCTCTTGAGGTAAGCTTCAACCTATATGTGTTCGTTTTTGATTTCATGATAGTTGATAAATTAGGGTTTATGTGTTCTTGAGATTTGGTTGGTGATTATGGTGCTAAATGGTATATTAAGTGTTTATACAAAGTTTGACATGTTTTGTTGTATGGGTACAAGTAATTTAGCTCAAGGTACAACTATTTTAGCAAGATGTACAAGTTAGGGTGTTTATGCTAAAAGTAGGTTATGTGGGTTTTGACAAACCTTGGAGTTCTTGTTGTTTAAATGCTTGGATATGTTAACATGATGGATTGGATGTGTTAGTGTGACAACCCTAGAAATCAGGTATTTGACCCGGCATCCATATTAGCCTAGTTTCAATTTTCACATTTAGTAAGTCTTTCATTTAGCATTTAAGTCTAGCAAAATATCATGTCATGTTTCATTAGTACAAATTAGCACTAGTACATTTTCATTTTTTTGTTGCATTATAGTGTTAGGATTGTAGTCAGCGAGTTGGTGACACAACAAAATTGTAAACCAAACCAAAAACATAAAATTCATAAATAATAATAAACCTTAACTCAACCCAATTAATAGGTACAAAAGACAACATACAAAACATCCTATGCAGTTTAGTTCGTAAGCAAATATAAATAAGCACTCATTGTAATGCAAAAATACAAAGTGATGAAATAATTTCCCGAAACGATATATATTTTACAAGGAAATTGTACTAATATGTGCTTATATCCAATGTCACAAAACAAAAGTTTTCTATTCCTACCTCCCTCTCACTTGTACGTCTCCTCCCTAATTCCTATCCTCAAAAATAAATCAACCGACTTTTCCTATCTTTTTGTAAAAATATTTAAATCAATGCATAAGATAAGCTTAAAACTACCAAAATCCTTAAACCCTCTCTTATAAAAATACAATATTTCCTTCATCCCATCTCATTACTTCGAAAGTCAGTGGCAAATTACCAAGAAACTCTCTCAAGAACATCCACCAAAATTTGGTAAATTTCTTCATCTCTTTTAAATTTTCTTTGATTCTAGCTTAAAAATATGTTTATGTTTGATGTAATCATTCTCCATGATTTGGTAATTAAAATATGGTCATATACAATATTTTATACATTAAATTAACCCTTTGAAGTTAATTAAAAGAAACCGGAAAGCACCCTCTGTTTCGTCGATGTATTCTGTAAAAACCAGGCACGTAAAGCATTAGTTTACATACGTGTAGCATGCTTCTTAAACCAAAAACCGAGCCTGAACAGTTGGTTAACACACTTTACCTCGAGCCGTAGGTATTATGTTCGAACCTTAGGGAATGCTTTTCTTAATTTATTTGTTTTTGTTGCTTTCTTTTCCCTTGCCTGTTCCCTCCTCTACGCTAGCCCACAAGTCAACAACTGTTAATCTTTTATGTTCCATGTCAAATAAAGAAATCAGATTACTCTCATTATTAAATAAGTATTTATTATTGAATATATACAAATAGTTATATTTATTTATTTATTAATGATTTAAAATCAGTTAACTTTTCAATCAGTTAACTCTTATTTAGACAAGTAATCATTTAATGAATACGTTAATAACAAATTAATTATAAGTATCATAATTATTCAAATTAATATCTAAATAATTTTCTATGATAAAACTACCCATTAATTTTTTTATCAAATCAAATCAGTTTACTGAAACAAATAAAATACAATACTAATTCAATAACGTCACCAACATACCGCTCATTAGTTTACTTCTATGCATCTAGGTCACTAGAAGTTTTTGGTTGGATCTCGCATTTTACTTATTTGCATTTTGGAAGCTTTGCATCAGGTGAGTCCACATCCCCTCTTTTTATTATGTTTTTAACTATTTTGGGGTGAAAAACATATCAAATTGTTTTACATATACTTACATTATTTATAACTGTTATTTTATTGTGATGATACATTATTCAAAACATGACAATCAATCTTTATGCTCGAACTAAGACAAGATGTAGTGTATAGGTAGATGCCTACATACTGTAACCATTAACTAGTTGCGACTAGGCCCTGGATATGCAGATAGTACTATTGTATGACACTCTTCCTCCCACATTTTGTTTTAACGGTGCTACCCCACCGTCAGGGGAGTGCATATCTTAGAGAACAGAAACATCACACTTTGAGTTGTAGTTTGGTTATGGGCTTAGGGTCGGCATATTAACTCAAGAGGCTTGCAAACTATTGGGGATATCAGTCATGCATTTTAATATTTACTATTTTTACAACCTTACTATTTTGTTACATACATGTGTTTACATATCAAATTTTATTATAACATATCTTTATATCAAAATCATTTTAACATTTTATCATCACACATATTTTTGTCATATTGGCACATTAACATTTGGTAAATCAAAACTATATTTTAAACTGGTAAACACAATAAAAACTTTTGTTTTCAAAACTCATATTAAACCTGTGGATTCACTCAACAATTTTTGTTGACCGTTTTATATATGTTTTTCAGGTAATTAGGAGAAGCATTGAGTCTCATTAGCTTTGGATCATTCAGCATGCATGTGTCAAGATGCCACAAACTTATTTTCATTTCAAAACATTGTCTTTAGGTTTTATTTATTTTGTTAACATTTAAATTTTTGTGGCGTACTTTATTTCAATAATTTTATTTAGGTTTTAAATCATTAAATGTTTACAATAATCATATGCTTGTTGTTACTCATGATGTCCACCCCGTTCTTCCGCAAACATTTTTGGCGGGGTGTGACAGATTGGTATCAGAGCCATTGGTTATAGTGAACTAGTCAGTCTAGTCTATAACTTCAAAACGATTTTTGGGCAAAACTATTTTGAGTCAAAACGTTTTCGTGGCATCTAGAGTCTCATTTCATAATTAGAGTTGCATTTTCATATAGAGTCTCATTCATATAGGATTGCATCACATTTCATTCATTTGACTTACGACTAAGAATGTCATTTGCCTTACACTGAACTTAGTTAGAATATATATCATATTTTGGATACAACATGTCTTCAGTGAGTTCGTTTTAGTTTTCATTAGACTTAGATAATGAACATAGTTATGCTATGTCTATTCGATCAACCTCGTCTGCTCCTCCGCCACAACGCTTTAGAGAACGTGTTACACTTGTAATCCCAAATGGCCTGCAATCCCAACAATAGACGAACGCGCAATAGTTCTTCGACGAGTTAAGGATGGACTGATTATTATTACCACGCCGCGATAGCATGTTCGACCCCCACCAAATTGAACCAGGAGAATAACTTGAAGACTTTCATCTCCATATGCTTAGTTTTCTTTAGCAACCTAAATATTGCATTTGTTTATCTATCATATTCTTTCATGTTTCTTTTCTTATGCCCCGTATGGTGACTTTTTCCCACCATTACATCTTATATTTGCATGTTGTAATTGTTAGAACCAAAATGCCTGCAAGAAATGCTTCGCGAAACAACCGAAGAACCAATGAGGCCGAAACAGTTGAGCAAATGGTGGAGCGCCGAATTGCTGAAGCATTAGCACAATATGAAGCAAATAGGACGAATAATCAGAATAATGCTAACAATGGAAGAGTCGAGAACAATGAAGAGCCAAATGGTAACCGTCAGGGTTGTACATTCAAAACGTTCACCAATTGCCGTCCTCCAACATTCTCTGGTAATGAAGGAGCTATTGCCATTATCCATTGGACTGAAAAGATCGAGTCCATTTTCAGTATAATAAATTGCTCGCCTAATAATAGGGTTAAGTATGCTGCTAGCACCCTGGCAAAAGAGGCGTTATCATGGTGGAATTCGAAAGTCCAAACTTTAGGTCGTGACGCTGCTGATGCTATGACCTGGGCTGATTTCAAACGTCAACTGACTGATAAATTCTGTCCAAGAAGAGAGCTGCAAAAAATTGAGACAGATCTGTGGAACATCACAATGGAAGGCTCGGATATTACTGGATATACTACGAAATTCCAAGAGCTTGCGCGATTAGTCCCTGATATGGTTACTCCTTAATACAAGAGGATCGAAAGGTATACATATGGACTATCTCCTGTGATTCGAGGCTATGTGACTGCTGCTGAACCTACTACTTTCGAGGATGCTGTGAACCGAGCTCAAAGATTAACAGATGATGCCATTCGTAATGGTACATTGCAAAAGGACACTACTACCACAAACCCAACCAACAACACCAACCCATGCGATAATCAAGTTAACAAAAATGGTAGCTAGTCTACTTGTTATGTATGCCTAGTGTTAGGGAATACCATACATGACCATGTGCACACAGGTGAAGAGACTTGGCTTGATTGTAAGCAACAACTCGGTTGATTGGTAACCGAGGACTCGGTAAGTGACAACCGAGGTTTGAGAAGTCAGTGTCGGAAGGAGAACGGCTGGGCATCGGGTATCGACTAATAGGGTATCCGACCTTACCTGTATTTGTTGCATGGTTAAGGGGAGGGAGTTGCCCTGGTGTTGGATACGAAACGCTATCGGTTACCGTGGTTTTGGCCGACCATGGTTTAAGGCTCCGGCAGGACCCCGATCTTCTCGAACAAACAGTGTTTTTCCCCAACCGGAGATGTTTTAGAACTTCCGTGTTTTAGTGAACGGTGATAAGTAGTTATGTGGCCTTTAGACCGTAGGGATGTCTATGCTAGCTTGTTGGGCTTTACAGAATTTGTAGATTATATTCATTCACTTCGCTTTGTGCTAATCCCTCCCTCGTTGAATCTTTTCAGGTTGATCGGTGCTTTGGACGGAATGAGTGACCAAGCTCAATTGGTTATGTTTTGTAAATCGAGCCATGTCGTTAAGTGACACCGTTTTTATATTGTTTAAGTAATGTTCATTTCGGAAGCTTATTGTGGGACCTTGTTTGTAAACTAAACTAAACTAAGATAATTAAACTAACCTAGAGGATAACCTAATCGCCTTCGGGCATTTAAAAAAAAAGGCTTTCTAAATTTTGCGGTGTTACAATGCATGTGGCAACTTGGCCAGTTTGGCGGTATTAGAGAGTGATCACCCATATATTGCAAAAAAATTACACAAAAAAGATAAATACCAAAAATAAAATAGAGTAATTTTATGATTATAAATCAAATAATCAGACTCATTATTAGCAAATATCAAAAACTTCAAACCGAAAAATTTCAAAACTACAAAAACAATAAAGTTTGAACATATATCTACTAAATAGACTTAAAATTCAATTAAAGAACTTGCTAATTATAGACATAATTGCGTTTATATAAATATGAATCTTATAAGACTTGAACACTTCTAGACATCCACATTATTAAAGAAACATGCTACCAACTGAGCTATGCATTATCACATTACTTCAACTAATATATTAAGCAAATAAATGTTTCCACCCTTCAAATTTAACCCTAGACTATTGTCACCTTTGAACTTATGCTAATTTAAATTATTCCATTTGTACAATTGTTATTGTTAAAAGAAAAAAAAAACATACATACATCCGAATAATATTTACTTGCCATAAAATATAATTACCGACATTGCAGTATAGTTACCCCTAAAGCCTAACCGGTTTACCGGTAGACCCAACCGTGGTTGCTGGGAGTTGTAGAGCAAGGACAAACCTAAAACTATAAAAACTATAGAGTAAATTACATGAATGGTCCTTTAGGTTTATGGTAAATTTCACCAATGGTCCTTTAGTTTCAAAAATTACACCGATGGTCCTTATTTTTGAAATGTTTTTCACCGATGGTCCTTTACGAAAAAGTCCGTCTATTTTTCAAGTTAACTAACATCACATGTGATGCACATGGGGGTATATTTGTCAATTTGTCTTTCCTAAAGGACTATTGGTGAAATTTGCTATAAACTTAAAGGACCATCCGTGTAATTTAATTAAGAAGGGGAAAGACAAATTGACCAAAATACCCCTATGTGCATCACATGTGATGTTAGTTAACTTAAAAAATAGACGGACTTTTTCGTAAAGGACCATCAGTGAAAAACCTTTAAAAAATAAGGATCATCGGTGTAATTTTTAAAATTAAAGGACCATTAGTGAAATTTGTCATAAACTAAATGACCATTTACTCAAAACTATATAAACAAAAACCCCAAAACCCATAAACCCTTTTCAAAGTTGCAAACTCGCCGCCGCCGGAGCAATTGTTTCAGCCCTCGCGTTGCTTTTTGTAGGGCGACACTCAATCAGTATAATATATCTCTATCTCAGAAACTATCATTAATATAATCTTAACATAAACAATTAACTCTCTAGGATTTCATTTCACATATCAATTTTTTTTTTTTACCTGGAGCTCGAAAAATTGAAGCAAACATAGCAACGTGGATTACTCGTCAGTTTGAAGCACGAATTTGAAGGTAATTTTGATTAGTTCTTCTATAATGTTATAATTAGGGTTTATGGTGTTCAATGGTGGATATATTTGAGAAATCACAACCCTAAGTCTGAGAACTGTGGACAAACTTGGTGCCGGTGGTAATGGTGGTTGGAACTAGAACACGATAATGACTCAATTGATTCTTAATGGAAAATAACCGGTTATCAGGACATTTTATCCCAATTTAGCATGTTTCTACAATGATGACAAAAAATAAGTAACATGTACTAATGCAGTATAGCAAGCATGAAAATTTTGAGCAAAAATGTGACTATTATGCGCTATGAGCCCTAATGTAATATACTTTTCTACCATTACAGCTACTTCATTTAACAAAAATTGTGTACTGATTAGGGTTTAGGTTGGAGAGATGATAAGGGGAGGAAAGAGTTTTGTGTCTTCACCACCTGCATTCTCAAATGATGCAAAAAAGCTTTTGGTTTGCACTGGAAACACGGTTTCCGTTTTCAGCACCGCAACTGGTTTACAGGTTTTTTCACTACCTTTTTTTAATAAAAAAACTTATGATAACAAATTATTCTTCATCGACAATATTTAATAATATTTTATCACAGGTAACAGAATTAGAAGGTCACACAGAACTAGTGACATCTATAACAGTTGTACCTGCACTCACACCTGCAAGCAGGATTTTATGCAATTGCTGGACCACTTCACTAGATGGTACTATCAAGTATTGGGATTTCTCTGTACCTGAGTTGATCAAGACTATAAATATTCAACTTCCGATATATTCTATGGTAATTTCTTTGCTTTATTTGTGTTTATTGCTTTTTTAATTGTTAAATTATGTAATGTAAACTACGTATAACTTATTTAGTTGTGGTTTTAGGTGATTCCATCATTACTCGCTCAACAATCAGAAAATAATGAAAATTCACCTGATGTTTATGCTTATATTTCTGTGGAAGATACAAAAAATGAACAAAATAAACAAAGAAAAGAGTTAAATGGACAGATCTTGAAGTGTAATTTGTCTAAATCTCGCCTTGTTCGTGGAGTGATATTATCAGAGGTGAGCATGTTACTATAAGTTTCATATATGATATACAAGTATAATTTTTGCGATTGTGTTAAACATTATAAATTATATGAATTTTTATATCTTTTACAGAGTAAAAAACCAGAATGTATCACCATCTCTTCAACTGGAAAATACTTTGGAATCCATGAAAAACACAAGATTCGTATATGGGAAGTACCTGCAAAAGACTTAAAAAATACTAGTCATAAAAAAACAAAACTTACACACACCAAAAGGCTGAGCTGTCTTGCCTTTCATCCAACGGACAGGATTGTGGCAGCTGGCGATGTTACTGGAAGGATTTTAATTTGGAGAGGTTTTGGTGATAAAACATTTACTAGTAACAATTTAACAAATGGAGAATCATTAAATTATAAAGAAGAAAACCCTGGTGTCAGAGGTAATGATGATGCTGATTCTTGTACCACCTGGCATTGGCATTCTGCAGAAGTTAGGGTTCTGTTTTTCTCTTCAGATGGAGCATATTTGTATTCGGGTATGAAAAAAATTCAAACTTTACGTTAAATTTGTAAATTTAGTATAGTTATTTGCTCGTATTTTGTAACTTATATATAATTATTCTCGTCATTTAGGTGGTAAAGAAGGAGTTCTTGTAGTATGGCAGCTAGATACTGGAAAAAAGAGGTTTTTACCAAGAATAGGGACCCCACTTCTGAATTTTATAAATTCTCCAGACCCTTCTCTTTCATCTGTAAGTTTTATTATTTTTAATTAATTTAATTTATTTAATGAAGCGATATTGGTAATCTTGTTTCCTGATTAATGTTCCTTCAGATATCGTGTGCAGATAATCGAATTCATATTCTGAAAATGCCATCAATGGAGATTTTGAAATCGATTACTGGGATCAAGGTTACTATCAATATAGAAGTATATTTCATGTAATTTTTTTTAAATTGTTTCAAACTTAAATTTATACCACTTTATTTTCAGCTCCCTTCTCCAATTCCAGAGATGTTTAATGGTGCATGTAATGATTTTATGTTTGATCATACGTCGGGTTTGGTTGCTGTTCGTACAGAGAATTATTGTATCCAATTTTACAGCTTGTTTGATGATCGTGAGATATCAGAGGTACATTTTTTGTTTTATTTTTAGAATGTTTATTTTATTTTTATAGATTATGATGGTAGTTGAGCATTTCCCGTTTCTTTTTGTCAGGTTCAGGTTTGTGAAAGAAATCATCAACCAAGTGATGATGTCACGGTAAAATACAATATAAAATACAATATTTGGACTTTCATAAATAAAATAAAAATTAAACTTTTGAATTTTATTATTGCAGATGATCTTAAATCTAGTTGCACTTTCATTTGAGGGATCTGTAATGTCAACTGTTGAAACCAGAATGGCTGAAGAAGGAATAGGTGGATTTGTAACACTAAAGTTTTGGGAACGTGAATCACATAATAATGATTTTAGCTTGTCAACCGTTATATACGAGCCCCACAGGTTTTTGTTTTTGTTTTTTATAAGTCAAAAAGTTATCATTTTTCTCATTTTATAAAATCTTTTATACTTATAAAGAATATATTATGCTTTATAGAGATGCTGGTGTTTCTGCAATTGCTTTCCATCCGACACGTGGTATGGCTGTTAGTGCTTCTTATGGTGGTGACTTTATGGTAAGATAACTAATTATATTTCTTAAATTTGAAAAATTGTGTTTGTAATTTCTTTATTATAAAATTTGGCATTTTGCAGGTTTGGGTTAGCAATCGTGATGTTAAACAGAACGATAAATTAAATCAGAGGACTAGATGGGCATGTCATGCTGTTGGTTCATACAGGTATGTCTTAACATGAAAATAAAAGGATTATATTAAACAAATGGAATAATATTTTATTTTTAAATTTCAGGAAGAAAGCTATGACAGCTGCTGCATTTTCTGCTGATGGTTCTGTATTAGCAGTTGCTGCAGAAACTGTTATCACATTATGGGACCCAGAGAAGAACGTTCTAGTGGCTGTAATCGGGTCAGCTCGTGAGGTGGGTCCTACATCTAACACTCGTTCTTTTTTAAATGTATTTATCAATTTTAATTAATGATTTATTTTGCAGTCAATTGTAAATCTATCGTTTATTGGAGATTCCAATTTTCTTGTATCTGCATCTCGAGGTTCAAACCCACAACTTGCTGTCTGGAGTATGGAAAAACTGTCAGTTTCTTGGTCATACAAACTTCACACTGAATGTAAGTTTTGTTTCACAAATACAAGTACTAAGATTTTATTTTTATTTTTATAAGCTATAATTAACACGAATATTATATACTTAATATATGCAGCTATAGCATGTTCAGAAAAGGAACCCCTTTTAGCTGTTCTCGTTATTCTTCCGGAGTCTGACGTGGCACAATCACACAACGCCAGCGGGGCGATACTACTATTCAATGCTGGAGATCCCGTTCCTATTTCTTCATGGTTTGTAAAAAAGGTAATATTTAATAACAGAAAAAGCTTATTATTAAAAAAACGTTAATTTGTAATGTTTTTTATTTGCAAAACGTGCAGGCAAAGGGAGGTGGGGTAGCTTTTATTCAAAAAAGTGACAGCACTTTACTTGCATACGTAAATGATGATCATGAGTACGCGCTTTTCAACCCACATGGTGTCGAGACGTATGAACAAAAATTTAAGCACACTGAAAGTGTACCTCTAGAAGCAACAGGTTTGACTTGGTCAAAGGACCATTTACTCTGTGTTTTGTAAATTTATAAATAATAATGGCATTTTTTAACTTTGAAGGGCAATTTGGGTATTCATCAATTTACGGAGAGCTACCTGAATTTAAGTTAAAAGGTATTGAAGCTTCTGACCCTGTAACGCCTTTGGAAAGAGCATGGGAGACCATTTTCAGTGGGCCCTCACATAGTTTACCTCCACTCACGAAACTGTGTTCGGCTTTTTTGGAATCATTGCTCGAGAAACGAACTATTGCTATGGTAGACTAGGTTTTAAACAGATAAACAAGCTCTTAGATCTAATTTGGCATGATGACTATGGGGTTAAAGAGGTAATTTTGTCTGCTAAATAGTTACTTGAGAGTTCAATTTTGTGCGGTGTATTTTGTTATTGAGTGGTTGACCATATATCAATTTGTTACATATTCAATTTTTTAAAGTTCGTTAATAGAGGGAAAACAGGTTATGATTCTACTTTTCAATATTCAATTTGTGAATGAACTTTCATAACCCCACGAGGAGTTTTATTACCAGATTAAGAGAATTGTGGCCAAAAATAGTTTAGTGATAACTAATTCTCTAATTTTCTATACGTTTAGTTAAACAAACAATCACGAATGGGGTCTTGTTTGTTTGATTACGTTCGTGAACACATGCATATGTTTGTTCCGTTTATGTTCATTTGTTAGTGTTTATTTAAGTCCGCTCATGAATTTTCGTTTAAGTTCGTTCATGTTTGTTATTAAGTGGAAATAAAAATAATTTTGATATGTAAATAAAATAAGAGTCTCATGCATTGAAATGGTTAGAATACATAATACTCATTCATTATTGTTTTTATTAAAAAGTGTGCTAAAAAAATATAAGTGCAGAAACTCTCATTTTATTGAAATATCTCATCACTCACATCACACATCCAAATCAAAACTTGATGGTTTAAACAAAATAATTTAAAATTAGATTTATATATAAAAAAATGTTAGCTTTGTATATACTGAAACATTTTATATAAAAATTATTATAATTGATTTAAAAAGTTTTTAATGACTCGAGCAAAAAAATAAAATTATTTTTAATGATCCAATAAGGAACAACTTGCAAAACTTATATTTTGTTTTGATTTTATAAACACCAACTTTTGTCGTGTAATAATCATCATGAGCAGAATCTTGACCATCACGATTAGCCATTTCAAACAAATCGAAAATATTATCACTAAATGGTTGATTGTTTTGAACAAAAGTAACATCAATGTTCTCGTCATGAAACAATTCTTGCCTCCCATAAAATAAAATTGGATCGAACCGGCTCATACTAGAGTGAACCGGTGAACCACTTTTTAAAAAAAAAGTAGAACCAAGAACATAGCACGCGGTTTCAATTGGTAATTGTATTGGTGCTAATCGATTCTAGTTTCCGGTCATTTTTGTGTTTTTGAATTTTCTTTAACATAAAATTACTTTCAATTTGTAGTAAAATATTATTATTATAATTTTATAATAATTGATATGTATATATATTAGCTCGTTTAATATCGCAATCATAACTGAGCTTTATGTGTGAAGATCACGTTTGAGTTCGAGCTCATTTAATTAACGAGCTCTAAGCTAGGCTTAAGCTCAGCTCGAGCTCGTTTAACTCGGGTTTTATCGATCTTTTAGTAAGTCGAACTTGTGTAATTTGCGAACAACTCGATTTACTTAGATGCCTAACTAGAAGACTGGAAAACTAAAAAAAAAGGAATAAAATGATGAATTTGCAAGGAGAAAGAGTATATTTTGACATATTATATATGATAACTAGCTTCATAACCCGCCCGATGGGCGGGTATGCTTCGAAATTTATTATGTAGAAAAATACCAACAAAGATTAATAATTTTAAAAATGACATAATAATGCTGTAGCTGTAATGATGATTTGGTTGAAATTCGATACATGAAGAAATGTTACATAAAATTTACAAACGAAATAAGACTTCTTTGTAAACGACATTTGCTGTTGAATTAGTGTAATTCACATCTATGTCACAACAAATGACCTTCAATCCGTTCTTGTTCTTAACTCGTGATACAACCACATAAAGCTGGCCATGTGAGAATACCGGTTTTTGCAGAAACAAACCAACCTGAGACAACGTCTGACCTTGACTTTTATTAATGGTCATAGGCTCATAGCAAAGCATACCTGAACAGGAAATTGCCTCTGATTCAATTTGAAAGGCATCTTGTTGTCGGAAGGACTAATAACCATTCGAGGGATAGCGCAAATTGTACCCATCTTGCCGCCAAATATGATTATACCCTCGATTATATTTACCCCATTCGTAATATCTGAAGTCTCGTTCCGTTGCAAAATCCAGCTTTCTGATCAATATTCCGCATACACATTACCGGAGCGCCGATCTTTAACTTCAAGATATGCTGCGGGACACCTGACATTTTTATACTGTTCAAGAAGTCAGTGGTGTAACGATCAAGGTTAAACATAGTATCATCTTCATCTGCAGTGGAAACCGAGTCCGATGACTCGTACGTCTTTTCTTCTCCGGGAATTAAAGAAAGCATACGTTCGTTTATGAGGTCAACCATTTCGTGCGTGGGAGCAAGAATGGCTCTATCTTGAAAAAAGCTGCGTTGCCAAGGATTAATACGCAAATGAGAAGTTTTTTGTGAGACAAAAATTTAGGGTGAAATGGTAAGTTTTTTGTGGGACGGAAGAAGTACTTTTAAACCGAAAGTATTACCATTAATCCTTAAAAAATTTATCAACTTTATAAAACTTTAGAATATTTGATTAAAAGTGATAACTATTGAATAAGAGTTAAAAAAAAAGCGCAATCAATTCAAACATTAAGGATTACCAAATAATCTATTTAACAAACTAAGAAAACTTAAATAAATTTTGGAATACTTCTTTGAATACATCATTTATTGTTGTATTATGTTTGAATTTCTTATCTAAACACTTTTCTTTTGTCCGCTCTCTTGATTCGTTAGCGTATTAATGTTTAGAACAAAATATTTTGGCATTGGAAGAAATGATATCAAAAACCAAAACCAACACTCAAAATCTTTTTCGTACAAATTATAGGAGCTGACAAAACCGAATATTCAAAATGTAAGTTTGAATAGAATATTTTATAAATTCCTCACAAATACTGAAATAATATATTGAATATGCTAAATATTAGGTACTCGTATAATTGGTGTAGAATTAGAATCAGAACCAATTAAGGCTACAGAACCAGTAGAACTCAATCTAAACCATTGATTTTTGAAATGAAATAATCATGAAAGACACATTAATGTATTTGATGAGGGACCCCCAAATATTAGTTTGCATGGATGTCATTCATGCATGTATACATATATGTATAGATAACACTTATGTATACATACATGAAATACATATATGTATACATGCATGAATGACATCCATGCAAACTAATATTTGGGAGTCCCTCATCAAATATATTAATGTGTCTTTCATTATTATTTCATTTCAAAAATCAATGGTTTAGATTGAGTTCTGCTGGTTCTGTGGCCTTAATTGTTCTGATTCTAATTCAACCCCGTATAATTGATATATTATAAATATACTGTTAACAAATTTTAAATTCTTCTATAATGTAAAGATTGAAATTTAATTGTTTACTAATTGACACTATGCATGTTTCGAGACCCGTATGATATACCCGACTGGCTAAAAGAAGTTATTGTATAATTAAACAGATCGCATAAACTAAACTAATACATATTTTGTAACTAATTTAACTACAAATGCTTCTATAATTGTGTAGATACTTGTGCTTATAGCTTAATTATAAATAAGCTCTTTTAGAAGAGCCCCTCTATGACTCCACTGTAGATTATAAAAAAAAAATCATTTAGATCAGATAAGTTGTTGAGCCATAAGCACTTTAGCTACTTCAGTTTATTATGTTATTAAACAACTGATAAGTCTTTAGACAAAAGAGAACAACTTATGCTTATTAAGCTTATCCCCAAATGCGTTATATCAGTATGTAAAAAATGCATAATTTGAAATTGAAGCATCCGAATTTTAATTTGTTTTAAATACTAAATAATAAGCAAATTAAAAACCTATTAATTGCTTCCTAAATTAGAGAATAGTAATTTCTTAATATATTAGGGCATATTAATTGCTTCCTAAATTAATTGGGAGGGAATTTGAGAATCAACATGCTGAAAATTTGGATTCGATTTGGCCGCTGTATGCCTGATTTTTCGGGTGAAAATTAACTCCTAATTCTTATGTTATGTGTAGTTTATGAATAATGATTGGGCCAATGAAGGAATTACACGTGGCATTTGACACCAATCAGAATACAGCGTTGTGATGAGGTGTCATGATGGAATCATATGTAGCTTCATATATAGGGGAGGATAAGGATCATGAACGATGGAAAAAATCCACACATAAATAAAGTCCATGTCTTTTCCCGCTTTTAAATCACTCACATTTTCACATTTTAACCCAATTTGTTTAGGTATGCAATAAAGCTTGATTAATTTTCGGTTTATACGTTAACATCTGAAAAATACAATGCCACGTCATCAATCGGTTAATATTCAATTCAAAATTGAAATATACGACCGTTTATGAAAGCTGATGCGTATTCTCTATGTTTACGATAAAAAATCCTCACAATCAAACACTTCAGCATCAAACCCTAAAAATTGATCTCGGAAATATATGCAATTCTAACCGGAGAAAACTGATCGGAAGAACATAAGCGTCTGAAAATTCAGAAGAAGGGGAGGCAACCAATAGTCGACTCCAGTCGGTTTTTCCGCCAATTTTGACGAGTATCGGAGGTGTTTTTGGCCATAATCGAGAACAAGAAAAAGTTATGACATCGAATGAACTGCTGTTCATGTTCAAGGACGAGGTATGTATTTTGATTTTCTGAATATCGTTAAAATTGTAATCTAGAGTTTCATAACTCTCATTTTGATTCATAGTGAATCTGTTCTTTGAAATAACACTATGTGTTTAATTGATGTATTGGAAGTATAATGTGTAACATAATTGAAATCTAGTGTTTTATAAATTAAGAATTTGGTTGATCTCAGTTTCGAGTTTGTTGGTTTCAATAGGAACGATGGCAGTTCAAGTGAATCTGTTTTTTTCAAAAATATTAGAAAATCCCTTTGTTGGTTCAAATGAATATGATAAAGTAGGTTTTATCGTTTTATTGGAAATTTCAGTTGTATAAAATTTTAAATCTAGGGTTTTATCTCAAATTTTATGTTTGTTGGTTTCTTTAAGGACAATGGCTTCTACTGAATTTTTGTTTGTTTCACTGTTAATCAGTTCTGTTTCTTTAGCCTGTTGTGGTTCATCAAAGTTTGAATTGTCAGATAATCTGTTATGTCAATTTTTAATGTTATGCAACATTTTGAAGGATCTTCTTTGTTATGCACTTTTAGGGTGGCCTATGTAAATGAACCTTGGGTCCATCGTCCGCAATTAGTTCAGTGATATTACCAATTTGCTTAATTTTTATTATTAATTTAATTCCATCATCCACAATTGATCTGTGTTATCTACTTATCTTGACTCAATTGGTACTTTAATAGGTATTCTACAAGGCATGAAAGCAGAGATTTGATGGTGATGCTGAATTCAAATAAAGAGCCGAACAGGCAGTAGTTAGTCTTCAGGTGAAATAACCAACTTTTTGGCCCGGCCCAATGATTTTGATACTAAATTCTCCCTTTTGTTTTTTCGAATTGTTTCGTCATAATCTTACCATTTTTTAATTTTTATTATATTTAATGGTATAAAAATAGGGTGGAGATGAAAACTACAGAAAGCATGGGCACAAATCTGTGAGATTAGTCGAAAAGGTTTTCAAAAAGTTTATCAGCGTTTGGGAGTTCACTTGGATTGAAAATGCATGTTTCAGATTCTGAAAAGGTGAAGTTCATCTGATCCAACTAATTTATGTTGAGGATAAAAGTTGAGTTTTTTGATAATTATTCTGTTTCATTGAAATGTAGATAGACGGCTCTGTTCTTGGATTTTGATTAAGTGAGAAGACTGAACATTTGCCAATCAAGAAACGGATATTTCTATCAAGTGATTGATCCTCAAATGCAACATCAGCTTCAACGGTTGCTGATTTACATAAAAACAGCAATATGTTCTTATAAAGCATTTATGGGATAGGGGTGTTTTTGGTATTACACGATTTTAAGGAAGAGATGCGTCTGCTCCAGCAATTCACTTTCTGTCCACCGACCGACGTTGGCCTAGTCGTGATGCACGTTTGCAAGGCAACATCCTTGGAATGGGGCACGATATGCGAGCCGGGCAAGGCTACGGGCATCATTGGCTTGCCCAGAATGGGGCACAATGTGCGAGCCAGGCAAGGCAACGGGTGGTGTTGGCCTGCCCAGAATGGGGCACAATGTGCGAGCCAGGCAAGGTAACGGCGTTGGCCTGCCCAGAATGGAGCACAATGTGCAGCCGGGCAAGGCAACGGGCGGAGTTGGCCTCCCCAGAATGGGGCACAATGTGTGAGCCGGGCAAGGCTACGGGCGACGTTGGCCTGCCCAGAATGGGGCACAATGTGCAGCCGGGCAAGGTAACGGGCGGCGTTGGCCTGCCCAGAATGGGGCACAATGTGCGATTCGGGCAAGGCAACGGGCGGCGTTGGCCTGCCCAGAATGGAGCACAATGTGCAGCCGGGCAAGGCAACGCCGCGGCCTGCCCAGAATGGGGCACGATGTGCAGCCGGGCAAGGCTACGGGCGGCGTTGGCCTGCCCAGAATGGGGCACGATGTGCAGCCGGGAAACGCTTCGGGCGGCGTTGGTCTGATCGCGATGCACTTTGCCAAGACAACGTGGTCGGAATGGGGCACAATGTGCGAGCTAGGCAAGGCAACATGCCAATACATGTTTTATCGTTTTATTAGAAATTTCAGTTGTATAAAATTCCCTTGCTCTGATTGTTGGATCCTGATAAAGTATGTGTTAGTTAATCTTTTTCCTTCTCTGATAGACAAACTTGCTCTGATTGTTTCTTTCACTATTAATGAGTGCTGTTTTCATCAATCAATATCGCAATAAGGACATTGATATTGACGTTTTTATATACTTTTGTATCCGTCAATATCGCATAATTTGGGTACGTTTTGTATTGAAAACTCTTATGATATTACTCAATCAGATACTTGTTGTGTATTCCAGGTCCTTGAAACGGAAAGTCGCAAAAACAAGCCAAAATGGTGTAAGAAGTAAAAAGATGAAGTCTGGAATAGATCATGAACACGAACCCGGAGATCATGAACACGAACCAAGAGATCATGAACACCAGTATAATCACGTAAGAGAAGAAAAGTTGCTATTTGGCTAAGTCACGACCAACTCGAAAGGATCATGAACACGAGTTTACAAGAAATACCAAACTCGCGACACGAGTTTCATTGTCGTGACGCGAGTTTGCGCGGGTTTGGGTTTGGGTAGCTTTTTATTCAAGCAGAATTCGAATTAGGCGATATCTTTTGGCAGGGCTGTGTTTTTGGGCGGTTACACTCACGAATTTCAGTAGTTTTCAAGGACATTCTTCATCAATCCAAGCATTTTGTTGATTTTTAATCATTCTCTTCAAAACTATGTTCGATATTATGAATTTCTATGTTTATTTTGTGATTATTAGCATGACTATGGGCTAATAATCTTGTTATTCGCTATGTTTGGATGATTTTAGGGTTAAGTATGGTTTAATTTTAGGATTATGGTTTAATTTTTGAACAATTGTTGGTTTATTAATTACTCTTATGGTTAACCCTATGATCTTTGGTGTTCTCCTTATTTATTATTAACTTGTTTAGGTATTGACAACACTTAAATAAATTAGTGATACCCTCAACTTTTCATTAAATTGACCTAGTTGGTAATCCACTAGAAATAGGGATTAAAGTATAGTACCCAATAAGTTAGGTAAAATTATAAGTCTAAACCCAGTAATGAAAATTCTAGGTTTAGAAGACTTAGGTAATCCAAGTCTAGTAATATCAACAATCGAAGGTGTGTCTAAAGTATGACTTTTGAGAGAAGAAATTCCTATTAATTATATTTAGGTTATTAAATGAAATTGAGAGAAATCTAGTACCATGACCTCTAGAACATTAGATTTAATCGGGGCGCATTAACCATACTTAGTCCGGGATGAATCCATGCATAGTGAATACTCTTTAAATCTTTGAAAACAACTTTCCAAATCACCACTTTAGTATTTTATTTAATCAATTTAGTGTTTACAAATTACAACAATGAAAATCGCTCCCTGAGGATTCGATAACAACTTAATTAATTTATTAGCTTTTAATCATTGGATCACATAAATCGCTCCCTGAGGATTCGATAACACGAAATACTTGCCTAAGCTATATTACCCACGATTAGGTATACTTGCCTATGAATGTGGTAGTCTAGATTAGTGGTATTTAGGAGCTTTATTTTATAACTAGATCTTGCACATCAAGTTTTTGGCGCCGCTGCCGGGGAGTGGTTTTATGTGTGTCTAGTTTTTGAAAGTTAATTAATTGATTGATCCTTGTTTTGGAATTTATTCTTAGACAAGTTAATTATTGTATTTTCTGTTTTTCTCTACTTTGGTTATCAGTTGCGTGTTAACCTTTTGCTTTGAGTTGTGCAGGTGCATGAGCAATAGACCGAACCCTAGGGGTACGAAATCAAAACCTAATCAACCATCACCAAGTTACGAACCAGAAAAATATTTTCGTAGAAGGAAGCGGATTCAATTGGAATCAAGATACAAAGCATCACTTAAGAAATCCCAAAGTAGTGAAGAACCAAACCTTGAAAATCAAAATCCACTTTTTGAAGTTCAAGTCCAAAGTTTTGAAAGTCAAGAGCCGATTCTTGATAACCAAATGGGTGAACCAGATCCACCACCGGAACAGCCAATGTGGCAAACGAGGCAAACAGCCCCGGTTGATCCCATTCCGGCAATACGAATGCCAGAAATAAATGGGCACAATTTTGAAATTAATAGTCAATTTCTTGTGTTATGGTCTGTGATTTGGGTTATGATGGTAGACTTACATATGACCCAAATCACCATATCGAATGCTTTAATGATATATGCCATTTGTTTAAAATATCAAACGTTTCGCAAGATGCGATAAGGCTCAGACTATTTCCATTTAGTCTAATTGGAGAGGCTAGATCTTGGATCAAGTCTCTGGAGCCAAACTCCATCACAACTTGGGTGGAACTCCGAAGTCGATTTATTCACCGTTATTTTCCACCCGCGAAAGCGGATAAACTAAAAACTAATATTATGGCTTTTCAACAGGAAGCAGGGGAAACTTTAACGGAATCTTGGGAGCGTTTTAAAGGTATGCTGAGAAGGTGCCCAAATCACGGGTTTGAAAAGAGTAACATTGTCCATCTCTTCTATCGGGGCTTAACAAACAATGCTCGATCCACCCTCGATTCGTCGAGTGGTGGTATATTTATGTACAAGACCCCAACTGAAGGATACCAACTCTTGGAGGACATGACAATGCATAATGCAGAGTGGGCCACCGATCGAAGAGCCGAGAAACAACCAAGTTCGGTTAATGCGGTTGACGATAGGCAAAATGATGAAGTTGCGGCCATTAAAAACAACCAAGTCATGCTAGAGCGTAAGTTAGATAAAATAACATCTTCTTTGCATGCTATTCAGGTTGGATGCGAAAAATGCGGTGAGCCACATCTTACTAAAGAATGTCAACAACACCAACTGATGATGACCGAAGATGAGGTATTGATTGAATCAAGGTTATGGTAATAACAATTACCAACGAGGAAACCAAGGTTATAACAACAATTATAACAACAACAGGGGCTACAATAATAACAATAACAACAATTATCCCTCTAGACCATCACAACCACCCGGTTTCTCCCAAAATAACCAATCCAATTACCCTCCTCGAAACAATTCAAATATTCCCGAATCAAGCTCTAAACCTGAAAATCAAATGTCACCTTTAGAAAAAGCATTTGAAAAGTTCTTGGTTAGTCAAGCCAAGACGAATGAAGAAAACAAACAAGATTCAATAGAAATCAAACAGAATATGAGAAACCAACAAGCCGCCATTTAAAATTTGGAGAGGGATATAGGAAATATTGCACAAGCCTTAAAAGAAAGACCACAAGGCAATCTTCCCCCTTCCACTCAAGATAATCCAAAAGGAGGATTCACTAACTCAAGAGATGTCAAAGCCATTACCATACGAAGTGGTAAAGAGGTAAGTTCACCTATGATTAAAATTAATGTTGATAATTCTAGTTTACAAGTACTTGTAGAAGATGGCACACCATTGAGTGAAGAAGAGCTGCTTGTTGAAAAGATTGTAGAGAAAGAAGAGTCGGAGAAGATTGATCAAAAGAAGAAGAGTGAATCCAAGAAAGAAGTTACAACAAGTTCTTACCAACCTAAAGTCCCTTTCCCTCAACGGTTGAGAAAGGAGAAACTCAAAGAAAAATACGGTAAATTTGTTGAAATGATTAAACAGGTACGCATTAACGTGCCTTTGGTTGATATGTTGGCAGGAATGCCAAATTATGGAAAGTTTATCAAAGACATGGTGTCAAACAAAGCTCAAATGGAGGAAGCATCTTCAGCTGTGTTGAGTGAAGAATGCTCAGCGATCATACAATCTACAATTCCACCAAAGCTTGAGGACCCAGGGAGTTTCATGACCCCTTGTCTTTTTGATAACTTACCGGTTTGCAATGCACTAGCAGATTTAGGAGCTAGTATAAATTTGATGCCCTTGTAAGTTGCCACAAAAATAGGATTAACCAATTTCAAACCGACTAAGATGATCTTAAGATTAGCAAACCTTTCATACACATACCTCATAGGTATTGCGGAGAATGTCTTTGTTAAGGTTGACAAATTTGTGTTTCCCGCAGACTTTGTTGTTCTAGAAATGGATGTGGACCCCAAAGTCCCAGTCATTCTAGGAAGACCCTTCTTGAACACGGCGGATGCCATGATCCTCGTGTCTAAGAAACAACTAAGTCTCGGTATTGATGATGATAGGGTCACCTTTTCTATTGAGAAAGCAATGAAGCACACCTCAAAATAAGATGATGCTTGTTATTTTATTGATGTTATCGATTCTTGCATCGATGAGGAAGTGACTTCCTTTCTCAATCTCGACTGTAATGATATCACCACAAAAGGTGATTTCACAATTGATTCCGATGAGACAATCCGCGATCTCCAAGAGTTCGAGGATCTACTTCATGTAGATGATGAGGAATCCGAGGTAGGTGATGTGGAGTTTGAAAAAATTGACCCTAAAGACAACCTTAGAATCAAAACCTCTTTAGAAGATCCACCTACTCTTGAGCTAAAACCGTTACCAAATCATTTAGAGTATACCTTTCTAGAAGGTAATTCCGATCTTCCGGTCATCATCTCATCTAAGCTTTCCTCTACCGAAAAATCCGAATTGATAAAAATTCTCAAAGCTCACAGACAAGCCATTGCTTGGAAAACGGCTGACATTCCGGGTATCAACCCGGCCTATTGTACACACAAAATCCTCATGGAGGAAAATTTCAAGCCAAGTGTGCAAAGGCAAAGGAGGTTGAACCCGAATGTCAAAGATGTGGTGAAGAAAGAAGTTCTTAAACTTCTTGATGCGGAACTTATCTACCCTATCTCCGATAGTCCGTGGGTGAGTCCGGTGCAAGTTGTAGCTAAGAAAGGGGGTATGACAGTTATCAAAAACGAGAAGGGTGAACTAATCCCTACTCGAACTGTCACGGGTTTGCGTGTGTGTATCGATTACCGCAAGCTAAATGACGCCACCCGTAAGGATCATTTTCCTTTAGCATTCATTGATTAAATGTTGGAACGACTCGCGGGAAACAACTTCTATTGTTTCCTCGATGGCTTTTCCGGTTATTTTCAGATCCCTATCGACCCCCTAGATCAAGAAAAAAATCACGTTCACTTGCCCTTTTGGCACTTGTGCTTATAGGAGAATGCCGTTTGGTTTATGCAACGCTCCGGCCACGTTCCAACGTTGCATGACAGCTATTTTCCAGGACATGATAGAGGATTGTATGGAAGTGTCTATGGATGACTTCTCGGTTTTCGGGAACTCATTTACTTCATGTCTAGCGAGTTTGGAGAGAATTCTGAGAAGGTGTGAGGAGTCCAATTTAGTGCTAAATTGGGAAAAATGCCACTTCATGTTGCGTGAAGGCATCGTGTTAGGGCATAAAATTTCTGAGAAGGGAATGGAGGTCGATAAAGCTAAAATTGATGTCATATCTAAGCTACCTCCGCCCTCAAATGTGAAATCCGTTAGGAGTTTCCTTGGTCATGCAGGTTTTTACCGTCGGTTCATAAAAGATTTTTCAAAAATCACCCGACCCATGACCCATTTACTCGAAAAGGATATACCATTCGTTTTCTCGAATGAATGTGTGAAATCCTTTAATTTGTTAAAGGAAAAACTAACAGAGGCTCCGATCATGGTTTCCCCCGATTGGGAATTACCATTTGAGTTGATGTGCGATGCGAGTGATTTTGCACTCGGTGCGGTGTTAGGGCAGCGAAAGAACAACCACTTTCAACCCATTTATTATGCTAGCCGAACACTAAATGGTGCTCAAGTGAACTACACAACTACTGAAAAAGAATTACATGCGGTTGTGTTCGCTTTTGACAAGTTTAGACCTTATCTTGTGTTGTCTAAAACTATTGTGTACACCGATCATTCCGCATTAAAGCATCTTTTTGCTAAGCAAGACGCCGAACCTAGGCTTATCCGTTGGATTCTTCTCTTGCAAGAATTCGACATCGAGATAAAGGACAAAAAGGGGGCGGAAAACCTTGCAGCCGATCATTTATCTCGGCTTGAAAATCCTCATTTGGCGGTTACACTCACGAATTTCAGTAGTTTTCAAGGACATTCTTCATCAATCCAAACATTTTGTTGATTTTTAATCATTCTCTTCAAAACTATGTTCGGTATTATGAATTTCTATGTTTATTTTGTGATTATTAGCATGACTATGGGCTAATAATCTTGTTATTCGCTATGTTTGGATGATTTTAGGGTTAAATATGGTTTAATTTTAGGATTATGGTTTAATGTTTGAACAATTGTTGGTTTATTAATTACTCTTATGGTTAACCCTATGATCTTTGGTGTTCTTATTTATTATTAACTTGTTTAGGTATTGACAACACTTAAATAAATTAGTGATACCCTCAACTTTTCATTAAATTGACCTAGTTGGTAATCCACTAGTAATAGGGATTAAAGTATAGTACCCAATAAGTTAGGTAAAATTATAAGTCTAAACCCAGTAATGAAAATTCTAGGTTTAGAAGACTTAGGTAATCCAAGTCTAGTAATATCAACAATCGAAGGTGTGTCTAAAGTATGACTTTTGAGAGAAGAAATTCCTATTAGTTATATTTAGGTTATTAAACGGAATTGAGAGAAATCTAGTACCGTGACCTTTAGAACATTAGATTTAATCGGGGCGCATTAACCATAGTTAGTCCGGGATGAATTCATGCATAGTGAATACTCTTTAAATCTTTGAAAACAACTTTTCAAATCACCACTTTAGTATTTTATTTAATCAATTTAGTGTTTACAAATTACAACAATGGAAATCTTAATCAACTTAATTAATTTATTAGCTTTTAATCATTGGATCACATAAATCGCTCCCTGAGGATTCGATAACCCGAAATACTTGCCTAAGCTATATTACCCACGATTAGGTATACTTGCCTATGAATGTGGTAGTCTAGATTAGTGGTATTTAGGAGCTTTATTTTATAACTAGATCTTGCACATCAGACATTACCTTGGGGTGAAGAAATTATTACTGGGATCAAGGTTACTATCAATATATATTTCATGTAATTTTTTTTATTTTTTTTTCAGCTTCCTTCTCCAATTCCAGAGATGTTTAATGGTGCATGTAATGATTTTGTTGTTGATCATACGTCTGGTTTGGTTGCTATTCGTACAGAGAATTATTGTATCCAATTTAACAGCTTGTTTGATGATCGTGATATCTCAGAACAGGTACATTTTTTTTTTTTTTTTAGAATATTTATTATATTTTTCAGGTTCAGGTTTGTGAAAGAAATCATCAACCAAGTGATGGGTAAATACAATATACTGCCTATTTGGACTTTTATAATTATTGTTATAGTAATAATAATAATAATTAATTTTAGGAAGAAACCTATGACAGCTGCTGATGGTTCCGAATTAGCATTTGCTACATAAACTGATATCACATTGTGGGACCCAGAGACGAATGTTCTGGTGGCTGTAATCGGGTCAGCTCGTGAGGTGGGTCCTACATCTTAATCTTATACTCTTTCCTTTTTAAATGTATTTATCAGTTTTAATTAATAATTTATTTTGCAGTCAATTGTAAATCTATCGTTTATTGGAGATTTTAGTTTTCTTGTATCTGCATCTCGAGGTTCAAACCCACAATTTGCTGTCTGGAGTATGGAAAAACATACAAATTTCACACCCAATGTAAGATTTGTTTTACAAATACAAATTTTTATAAGCTATGATTAACATGAATATTTATTTATGCTTAATAAATGCAGCTATAACATGTTCAGAAAAGGAACCCCTTTTAGCCGTTATTCTTCATGAGTCATCTAAAGTTGACGTGGCAAAATAAGACAACGCCAAGGGGGCGATACTACTATACAATGGTTTGTAGAAAAGGTAAAAATTAGAAAATATGTTGTTTTTAATTTGCAAAACGTGCAGGCAAAGGGAGGCTTTTATTCAAAAAAGAAACAGCACTTTACTTGCATACGTAAATGGTGATCACGAGTACGCTCTTTTCAACCCACCGAAAGTGTACCTCTAGAGGCAACAGGTTTGACTTGGTCAAAGGACCTAACTGTTCTCTAATTTACTCGTGTTTTGCAAAATCAAAAAGTTATCATTTTTCCCATTTTATAAAATCTTTTATATAAAAAAATTATTATGCTTTATAGGGATGCTGGTGTTTCTGCAATTGCTTTCCATCCAACACGTGGTATGGCTGTTAGTGCATCTTATGGTGGCGACTTTAAGGTAAGATAACTAATTATATTTTTTAAATTTCAAAAATTGTGTTTGTAATTTCATCAATTTTTCATAAAATTTGGCATTTTACAGGTTTGTGTTAGTAATCGTGATGTTAGACAGAATGATAAATTGATTCAAAGGACTCGATGGGTATGTCTTGACACGAAAATAAAAAAAATCTTAAATGAATGAAATTAATAATGATAATTTTATTTTTAAATTTCAAGAAAAAACCTATGACAGCTGTTGCATTTCTGTTGATGGTTCCGTATTAGCAGTTGCTGCAGAAACTGTTATCACATTGTGGGACCCAGAGAAGAACATTCTCATGGCTGTTATCACATCTTAATCTTATACTCTTTCTTTTTTAAATGTATTTATCAATTTTAATTAATGATTATTTTGCAGCCAATTATCTATCGTTCATTGGAGATTCCAATTTTCTTGTATTTGCATCTTGAGGTTCAAACCCACAACTTGCTGTTTGGAGTATGGAAAAACTGTCAGTTTCTTGGTCATACAAACCTCACACCCAATGTAAGTTTTGTTTCACAAATAAAAACTTTAAGTTCTTTTTTTAATTTTTTTTTGTAAGCTATAATTAACACTGTTAGAATATATTATGTAATAAAGTGTAATAATATATTATTATTTAGTCAATAGGTTAATTATGGTAGGACTTAATTATAGCCTTAATGAAGGCATTGTATTGTGTATATATGGTTGGCTAGTGTAATGAGAAAGGCAGGCATTAACATTCTTTCATGTTATCAGATCAAGGTTCATCCGTAGTTGGTCAAACGGCCACACGGACCCCACGTAACCCATAAATATCCACGTGTTAGGCGCGGAAAAAGAAAAAAAATGACGCCACACGTGAGGGGGCGTGTTGAGATGTCCCACATTGGACAAGATATGAACCAGTAATGTGCTTATAAGGGTCCTGGGCTACTCCTCTTACAACCAATTGGTTTAAAGATGGAACCCAATTTTCTCCCACTTCCGCTCCATCTTCTGTTCGTGAACAAGATTCAGTGGTTTCTACCATTGTTTTCTAGTTCTTTCTTTCTTTCTTCTTTTTCTTAAACACTTTCTGCAAGTGTTTTTGCTTCTAATGGCACCCGAACCAATCCCCGCCAACACTCACAAATTCCATCCTGCCCTTGGGGTCTCCAATATTCGGAATCATATACCGATTAAACTCGAGTCCCACAACGTTCAATACGCGACTTGGGCGGAACTCTTTAAGATTTGTGCTCGGTCGATGCAAGTCCTTCACCATATCATTCCATCCGATAACGCCTCCGGTTCTACACCCAAACCCGACGACGAACTGTGGGTCACTCTTGATGCTACAGTTTTAGGGTGGATTTATGCCACCATATCCACTGACTTAATCACCACGGTTATGGTAGCCGGATCAACGGCGATGGATACGTGGAATCGCTTACGGGATGTGTTTGAAGACAATAAGCATGCTCGAGCTGTGACTCTCGAGCAAGAGTTTTCTCATACCGTGCTTGCTGATTTTGAAGGCGTCTCGGCCTATTGTCAAGGGTTGAAAGAGCTTTCCGATCAACTCCGCAACGTGGGTGCCGCGGTCTCTAATGATCGGTTAGTGCTTCAAATGGTGTCGGGACTTACCGATGCTTATAACGGGGTTGGAACACTTCTTCGCCAAAGCAATCCGTTACCGTCTTTTCAACACGCTAGATCTATGCTTACTCTCGAGGAAGCGGGTTTGGCAAAGAAACAGGCGACGTCGTCTCATTCCGCCATGATCATGCCCGTTACCGATTCTCCCCACGGAGCATCTGCCGGTTCTGCTAAGCATCAGGACAGTACTTCGAAGAATAACGGTGGTCGACGACACAAAAATTCTGGTTAGAATCACAGTGGAAAAGCAACGGCGGTGCAAACGGGGGTCACAGTCAGCCCAATTTTAATCCGTGGGCCCAATGGTATGCCGCCTCACACAATTGGCCCAATTCCTCACAGTGGGCTTTACCCCCATGTCCTTACCCTACTATGCCATGGGCTGGTTCCACTCGCCCAAATAATAGCAGCAACGGCATTCTGGGCCGAGCCCCACATCCGGCCCAACAGGCCTTCCACACGGGTTCGGAATACGCTCCTACGGATATTGAGTCGGCAATGTACACTATGGGTCTAAACCCACCGGCTAATCCTTGGGTTATGGACACCGGGGCATCGTCACACGTCACCGCCGATAAAGGTAAACTCTCGTCTCTTTTTAATTCGAGCATTAAAAATGGTATTATTGTTGGAAATGGCCATTCTATTCCAATTTTAGGGTATGGACACACAAAACTTAAACCACCACACCCACCCCTTATTCTGAAAAACGTCCTATATGCCCCCCATATCATCAAAAATTTGGTTTCGGTGCGAAAATTTACTAAAGATAATTTTGTTTCTGTGGAATTTGACCCTTTTGGATTTTGTGTTAACGATTTTCAGACGGGGACTCGTTTAACGAGATGTGATAGCCATGGGGATCTTTATCCGGTTACTTCCTTGAAGCCGACGAATAACCACTATCATTTTGCTTTTTTATTTTCCACTTTATGGCATGATCGTTTAGGTCATCCGGGGCCTCCGGTTTTTGAGTCCTTACGACAACATAAAATCATTTCGTGTGGCCCCTATAAACATTTTTCTTTATGTCGTTCTTGTGTGTTAGGAAAACAAGTTAAATTACCTTTTCACCACTCCCCAAACAATACGGTTGCTCCTTTTGATGTGATACATTGTGATTTGTGGACTTCTCCGGTTTTGAGTAATTCGGGATTTCGTTATTATATTGTGTTTTTGGATGATTATACTAACTTTGTTTGGACTTACCCTTTGGCTAGGAAATCGGATGTGTACACTATTTTTGTGAAGTTTCATGCCTTTATTCATACCCAATTTGAACGCAATATTAAAAATTTACAATGTGATAATGGCAAGGAATTTGACAACAAAAATATGCTTGATTATTGTCATAAACATGGTATTGGCCTTCGTTTTTCATGTCCGTATACATCTTCTCAAAACGGTAAGGCGGAACGCAAACTCCGGTCACTAAACAATGTCATCCGAACCCTTTTGTCTCATGCGACCGTTCCACCCTCTTTTTGGCCCTATGCTTTAAGTATGGCTACTTACCTTCAAAATGTTTTACCAAGTAAGGTTCTAAACTTTCAAAACCCGGTCTCTATTTTGTATAAAAAACAACCGGATATCTCACACCTACGTGTGTTTGGGTCACTATGTTACCCTCTTTTACCATCTACCACTCTTCATAAACTTCAAGCTCGGTCAAAACCGTGTGTTTTTTTGGGGTTTCCAGATAATCATAGAGGGTATAGGTGTTATGACATGCTTTCTAAGAAAATCATAATTTGTCGTCATGTTATATTTGATGAAACCAAATTCCCTTTTTCTACTTTATCCCCTCCCCCGGAATATACATTTTTGGATTCTCCCCACAGTGAATATTATCGAAGTCACATGCAACATGCAGCCCAACAATTACCTTTGGAGACTAATGTTCAACAGGCCCAACCTCCGTCACCTTTGGCCCATCAGTCCCCATGTGGTGCGCCTACATCCCAACAATCCCACTCTCCTCCTTCGGCCCAATAGCCCACCCCATCTCCCACCCTTCTCCGCCAGCCCAACAGCCCGCCCCATCTCCGCCGGCCCAACAGCCTGCTTCGGCCCAACAGCCCACCCCCTCTTCCCCGGCACAACAGCCTGCGTCGGCCCAACATCCGTCTATTCTGTAACACCCCAAAATTTAAGCCATTTTTAAAAAAAATAAATAAACTTTAACCTAACGGAAGCAATCCCAACTAATACAGTTTATCAAAAGACTTACCAACTATTAATAATTTACAAACCAACTTAAACTATTATAAAAATATCCGGTGTTACTAAATCCAAGGCTTGACCATTTTACCAAAATATCAGAGTAATTGACAAAACCTTCCTTCAAATCCCAACTCTAAAGTCCACCCAGTCAAACCTGTAAAGAGCCAACAAGAGAGGGATTAGCATAACGCTAAGTGAATGAAATTATAAACATTAAATTGCACAACCACAACAATTTAAGATAACACCCTCTACAAATAACACCCTTTGTAATTAGCAAAAAACCAGAGGACCGGCGGTTCGGCCCAACTCACAACTGTCGTCGGCCCAACAACAGTTTACTGATAGCCCTAAGCTACTTGGTACAATACCAGTGCTCCTCGACCTACCCGTGTCCAAGGAGTCCTGGTATTGTCTCCAATAGCTAACGATGCTCAGCCACTAACTGCACGGGCTGACCTCTTTCCGTGTATCATGCGCATATTGCAGTTAATTACACATAACAACCGAATTAACTAACACCGAAACAAGAACCATATCGAAAACAATTATGCAGATAAAAAATCTTGCATATTCTGCACTAACCCAAGTGGAACCTGAAACCATTGCAAGTTATACTATCTAATGGTTATAAATCCACTCACCTTAACAAAAGCTCCTTGATACTCAGTGATCTTATGTTACTGAGTTCCTTTACCCTTTCCTGCAACACAAATAAACACTCGAATTAATAACCGATTTGACCCGAAATGTGCAAAACTATACAATACACTATAATATCATAACAACATGTACTCAATCCAAAACTTACACTTATATAACCCCCAATTTGACACTTTGACTTACAAAAGTCAAACCCGATTCATTCTAGTAAAATTATACAATTTTACCCAAATAGGTCAAAAAGCCCACTTTAATTAATTAAAATACCCAAACGGGTCAAATAGGCCCACTTTAATTAAAAGAATACTCAAACGGGTCAAATACGCCCACTTTAATTAACAAAATGCCCAAACGGGTCAAATAGGCCCACTTTAATTAAAAGAATACCCAAACGGGTCAAATAGGCCCACTTTAATTAAAAGAATACCCAAACGGGTCAAATAGGCTTACTTTAATTAACAAAATACCCAAACGGGTCAAATAGGCCCATTTAACTTATAACTTTACAAATGTGTATCATTGGATCTCATTCGCCATCCTTTTGTATTTCCTACAACTTATGATCAGTTAAATTAAAAGACTTTAACCCATTTTAGGTCAAAAGTCCACAATTCATTTAACTAGTTTCTATTACTTGATCAATTTTACTCAAACTTAACAATTGATCAAATTGGTATTATAACTAGTTTCTAATAACAATTTCAACCCTAACCATAACATATAACAATCATAAATATCACAGAAATTATAAATCCAAGAATTAGTGTTCTTCCCCAAATCACCAAAATAGTGATTCTTTCCCTTAGTCACCAATTTGAAGTTTCAACTAACAAGGAATCATATAATAGACACAACTAGCTCATAGAAACCTAGGTAAATCATCAATTTCTTGATTTCAATCAAAACTCATAAACCCTAGTTTATGTACTTGAGCAAAAACTCCAAAAATTGAAACCCTAGACAAGAAGAGATGACTACTTACCAACTTGTTGCTTAATTTCGAAATTATGGCTGGAAAAAGGAAGAATTTAAGCTTCAATTTGCAAGAAGTAGTGAAGAACTAAGGTTTGTGTGTGTTTTGGTGTAAAACGAGCGAACAGAGAGAAAGAACGAGACTGAAATTGTTATAGGACAAAAATCTGATTCAGCCCCAAATAATAAAACGTGGTCAGCCTCAGAAGAAAGCTGGAGCTGACCTAATTTCGTTTTTATCGGTATAATACTGAAATTTCGATGTTTAATTCGGAACCCTAAACGACCTCTGTTTTTAAATCTGAAAATACCGTTGGAACCCTTGTTCAAAAGAGAACATAGATATATAAAAATCATTCTAATATATATCTATCTCAGTATTTGCTAATTTTTAACCCCGTGGTTAAAAATACAAAAAATTCAAATAATTCTAATAAAATCCTATAAAATAGAAAAATAATAAATAATACTTACAGATATTATTAAAATATCATACCGGGTCTCGGGGTGTTACAAATCTTCCCCCCTTAGGAAGATTCCGTCCCCGGAATCTCTACTCGGTCAAATAAAGCCGGGTAGCGATCCCTCATCTCCGCCTCAGTTTCCCATGTCATATCCGCACCGAGACTATGTTTCCACTTAACCAATACCATTGGAATTTGTTTCTTACGCAATTTAGTTACCTTTCGATCTAATAGTTCTACCGGTTCTTCAACTAACCGTTTCTTCGAATCAACCTTCAATTCCCGAACCGGTAACACTTGATCTATAATCTCAGGATTACATTTCCTCAAATAACATACATTGAAAGTGTCATGGATTCCCGATAATTCCGGTGGTAAATCTAAAGTAACCGACTGATCATTAACAACCCGACTAATACGGAATGGCCCAATATACCTCGGTGCTAGTTTCCCTCGTTTCCCGAATCGAATTACCCCTTTCCAAGGTGAAACCTTTAAGTATACCATCTCGTTAACCTCAAAAGTCACCGGTCTTCGTTTTGGATCTGCGTACATCTTTTGCCTATCACGGGCGGCTTTTAACTTTTCTCGAGCAATCGCCACTTTATCTGCGGTCATTTGGACGATCTCGGGACCCACAAATTGTTTCTCCCCCGCTTCTAACCAACACGTGGGAGTTCGACATCGCCTACCATATAACATCTCATATGGTGGCATCTTGATACTCGAGTGATAAGAATTATTGTAAGCAAATTCAATCAACGGTAAGTGAGAATCCCAAGAACCACCATATTCTAAAACACACGCTCGTAACATATCTTCGAGAGTCTGAATCGTCCTCTCTGATTGACCGTCTGTCTGCGGATGATAAGCTGTACTCAAATTTACCCGTGTACCCAATTCTCGTTGTAAACTATTCCAAAATTTTGATACAAATCTTGGATCCCGATCAGAAACTATCGATAGCGGTACACCGTGTCGAGATACAATCTCATTAATATAAACTTGTGCTAACTTTCTGAGCGAATTTGTCTCGTTAATAGCTAGAAAATGAGCACTTTTAGTCAACCGATCTACCACAATCCAAATCATATCGTGACCTTTTTGTGTTCGTGGTAATTTAGTAACAAAATCCATTGTGATATTATCCCATTTCCACTCGGGAATTTCTAATTGTTTCAAAGATCCGTACGGTTTCTGATGTTCAGCTTTGACCTGTGCACAAATATGACACTTTTCTACAAATTGTGCCACATCTGATTTCAAAGTCGGCCACCAATATAATACTTTTAAATCATTATACATTTTAGTACTTCCCGGGTGAACCGATAAACGTGACTTGTGGGCCTCTGTTAAAATCAAATCCCGAAGACCCCCAAGTAAAGGAACCCAAACCCGTGATTGAAATGTTTTTAATCCTCGAGAATCGTCAACTAATTCATCTTTTCTTTTAAGCATTATTTCACACTTCAGGTTTTCATTCTTTAAAGCTTCTAATTGACATATCTTCAATCGATCAATCAAATCAGAGACGATCTCCATTCGCATAAATCGTATATTATCTGAATTTTCTTTACGACTTAATGCATCAGCGACTATATTGGCTTTCCCGGGATGATATCGAATTTCACAATCATAATCTTTGATTAATTCTAGCCACCGTCTTTGTTTCATATTTAAATCTTTCTGAGTAAACACATACTGTAAACTTTTGTGGTCGGTACAAATAATACATTTCGTTCCGTAGAGATAATGTCTCCACAACTTTAATGCAAAAATAACCGCCACCAATTCGAGATCGTGTGATGGGTAGTTTCTTTCGTGTGTCTTTAACTGTCTTGAAGCATAAGCTATCACCCGATCTCGTTGCATAAGTACACAACCCAAACCCGAGAATGAAGCATCACAATATACAATAAAGTCTTCCGAACCCTCCGGTAACGCGAGAATTGGAGCTTGACATAATAAATTCTTTAAAGTTTGAAATGCATTTTCTTGTTCGTCACTCCACCGATACGGTACATCTTTACGGGTCAACTTGGTCAACGGGCCCGCAATCTTTGAAAAATCTTTGATAAATCGTCGGTAATAACCCGCCAACCCAAGAAAACTCTTAATTTCTGATGGTGTCTTTGGTGCATTCCAATTCATAACTGCAGTAATTTTGGCCGGATCTACTTTAACCCCGTCAGCACAAATAACATGACCTAAAAACTGTACCTCCCGTAACCAAAACTCACACTTTGAAAACTTAGCATAAAGTTGTTCCCGCTTCAAAGTATCTAAAACTTGTCTTAAATGTTCTTCGTGATCTGATTCGGTTTTCGAGTATATCAATATATCGTCAATAAAAACGATTACAAATTTATCTAGAAATGGTCGACACACCCGATTCATAAGATCCATGAATATTGCCGGGGCATTTGTTAACCCAAACGGCATAACTAAAAACTCATAATGACCGTACCGAGTTCGAAAAGCCGTCTTATGAACATCGTCTTCATGAACACGAACTTGATGATACCCGGATCGTAAATCAATTTTTGAATAACAAGAAGAACCTTGTAACTGATCGAACAAGTCATCGATTCGAGGTAACGGATAATTGTTCTTCATTGTTCGTTTATTCAACTCCCGGTAATCAATACACATACGGAGAGTACCATCCTTTTTCTTTACAAATAATACCGGAGCTCCCCAAGGTGAGGAACTTGGTCGAATAAAGCCTTTGTTGAGTAACTCCTGAATCTGAGTCATCATTTCACGGATTTCTGAAGGTGCCAACCGATACGGAGCCCGAGCCACGGGATTGGCTCCCGGAACCAAATCAATTTTGAATTCTACCTCCCGAATAGGAGGTAACCCAGGTAAATCATCGGCAAAAACCTCCGGGTATTCCGAAACCACCCGGATATCACGAACCACCTGTTTTTCTTTTCGGGTATCAACAGCATAAGCTAGAAAAGACTCACACCCTTTAGCCAAGGATTTCCTGGCTTTCATAAATGAAATGATCGGAAAAGAAGAATTAACCCGATCACCACGAGCCACTACATGTGACCCGTCCGATAAAGGAAAAGAAATCAATTTCTTATGACATTTTATACTAGCTCTATTGGTACTCAACCAATCCATACCAAGGACTACATCAAAGCCAGATATTGGCATTAACAACAAGGATGTAACGACCCGAAATTTGTAAATAAATAAAATATGCAAAAATATGATAAATAAGGATAAATCGTTTAAAGAACGTAGGAATTGGTTTCGTGTCGTTTGGAGACCGTATGAGAAAGTTATGGGCGAAACCGGGTCGAAACGTGAAGCAAAAGTTGCAGCCCTGCTGCATAAGGGCAAGATAGCGCCGCTATCTTGAAGATAGCGACGCGATCTTGTGGTTTTCAGGCAGCGGACCGAAATAGCTATTTGATGGAAACGCGAAATTGAGATAGCGTCGGGATAGCGCCGCTATATAGTGGCGCGATTTATGGCGGGCATTGAGATCGCGCCGCTATCTTGTAGATAGCGACGCGATCTCCGTCGCTGAAAGCATTAAAGTCGGGTTTCTTGTCATTTAATGCATCCAAAACCCTAGTTTTTCTCCCACTCGAGTTTGTGAACGATTTTGGGTGTAAACCACCATTTGGAGCTGATTTCTTCATCAAATCTTGTGATTCTTCACTCCTAGTTGAAGATTAAAGGTATATCTTCACTCCTTTGTAGTTGTAGCTTTAGATCTATGGGTTTAGAGGCTTGGGTTTGAAACCCTAGTTCTTGGGTTGGTGATTAATGGTTAAATAAAGATTGTATACACTCAATAGATGGTATATTGACAAAGGAAACAAGTGTATGATTCGATTTGTAAGAATCTTAAGGGTTGGTTTAACCTAGGGTTTGGTAAATCACCATAATTGGGGGAAAGTGTTAAATGGATGGTATCTAGTGATAAATGGATACATTGGTAGTAGAATGTGATGTTGATAACCTTGTGATTTTGTATTAGGCTTCCGGTGAAGTCTTGGAGTTTGATCAAATTGTTGGAACAAGGAAACTGACGTAAAGAATACGGTTGGAGCACTTTATTGCTAAGGTGAGTACATGAGACTTTTAAACTGGGTACATAGCAAATGGTTTTTGAAAATACATATGATATGTTATGGGTCTTTATTAATAAATGTTTTGATAAAGATAGTGACTAAAAAGATAAGAAAGTAGGTGTAATGTGATACTAGAATAAGTCTAGTATGATTGACGAATTTGGAAGTAAATATGATAAACTAAAGTAATTATGAAATCTTTACTAAGGAACCATAATAATGTAGTTATGGAGTAATATAATGTATATTGAGTCTTTATTAATAATTATGTATTAGTAAAGCAATTGGAAATGATTTGATAAGTAGTGAGAACGTATTGGTAATAGTTACTAGTAAAATAAATGAACGAATACATATATGAAAATGATTATGATGGGACTAGTAATAATTATGTATTACAGTCACGAAGAGATAAAAGTATTATGGCGTCGATAGACAAGAATTGTATATTGTGAAATAAGTGAATATGAACCTCCTAGGGTTCATAGATGTAGAAGTATGTGTAGATTGCTTATGATTGGGTACATGGGACTATACGGGTACGTTCTCTATGTGAACTAGTTGAATATAGTTATTATTATATGACTAACTTGATTGATGATGAACGTGATAGCCGAGAGCTAGATTGGCATAACCATAGGGTTATGATGAGATTGAGATAATATGATGATACGGGCGACTCCCGATCATGAGGTGTGGATTGAGGGGCAGTTGGGTGGATTCGCATCGACTCTTCCACGTTAGTTATGTGATGACACGGGCGACTCCCGGTCATGAGGTGTGGAGTGAGGGGCAGTTGGGTGGATTCCCATCGACTCATCCACGATAGGTGTGGTGTGAGGGGCAGTTGGGTGGATTCCCATCGACTCATCCACGATAGGTGTGGTGTGAGGGGCAGTTGGGTGGATTCCCATCGACTCATCCACGATAGGCGTGGTGTGAGGGGCAGTTGGGTGGATTCCCATCGACTCAACCACGATAGTAATCTTACCCCTTGGACGTATTCCGGTGGGCAAGGCAGGTATCGGTAGCGTGAGCGATCCTATTGCCGGTACCTTGTTTCTAGTTAGCTCGAGGGTGACCCGATAACTAGATATGTATGTGATTCTAGCTAGTTCGGGGGCAACCCGATAGCTAGATATGACCGTGCTTCTAGTACATATATGTTTATGTACTAGATTTGATTGAGCTTCTAGTACGCATATGTTTGGTACTAGGTATGTTAGGTTCTAATACATATATGTTTATGTATTAGACATGTTGGTGCTTCTAGTATATATATGTTTATGTACTAGATACGATAGGGCTTCTGGTACCTATATGTTTAGGTACTAGATATGTTTGCTAGGAAGGCAAAGTAGCTAGAGTCACAAGAGGGTGACTAGGCGGTATTTATGTAGTTTATATATATGTTTATATATTTATGAAATGACTATTATTGGGGTCTAAAACCCATGTATCTCACGAGACTATTTTGTCTCACGTACTACGTTTGTTTTGTGGCTATGTACTCAGGTACAGGTTTGAAGTGATAGAAGGTTGCACTAGAAGTGGCCTAGAGATGTTTAGCTCGGGAGCTATTATGTAGATCCCGTTGCCTATGGTTTTGATATACTCGGTGACACCGTATTTTTGTAAACTCTGATATAAGTTTTAAAGTTTTTGTTAAACTGTATTTTGGACAATATGTCAGATATTGGGAAAATATATTTTAAATGATTTAAACGATGTTTTAAAAATACGGGTGTTACAACTTGGTATCAGAGCTATAGTTTAAGTGAATTAGGTTGGATGTCCATCCTAGTCTTAGACTGTAGAAATAGGAATGTAAGATTCCTTGAGATCGATAGGTTGACCTTGAGACTTTATGTTAAGTTTAGGGTTGAACCTAGGGGACCTATAGAAGTTGTTATGCAATGTGCAATGTGAGTCTTTTGAGACCGTAAGGGATTAGTATGATAGGGTCGATCCCTATAAGAAATGCCATAATTTGATCTAACTGTGTTGTTTTCAACTGTTGAGTTGACCGTTTGAATCTTGCTGATTGGATATGTCGGTATGGCGAAAGAATAAATGTGAAAAGTGGACGAACTCCACTAAATTGGAAAGAGTTACGAATGAGGGTGGGTGGAATGATTCCAATACCCATATGAAGGAAGAATAATCGAATGGTGAGTCCCGTAGTGGGAAGTGTCTACATAAAAGGTAGCAAAACATAGTCGGGAGAAATGGAAGGAAGTTGTGTAAGACTTTCATAGTGTGTAAAACTATTGTGTAATTCGGAAGTTTTGAACCGAAGGTCACGATGTGGTGGATTCGGTAGAGTTGACAAGTGCTAGAGAGTAGCAAATGAAGGAAGAACAATATGGCGACATTGACGTCACCATCATTGAAGGATGAGGTGTTGACACGGTGGAATGTGTTGTATGAAACTTTGTGAAGGAGAGCACGGTACAAAATGTTGTGAAAGGAACTCACGAGGGAGTTGAAATAGGGAATTAACCCGTAAGGGCCACCTCGGAGATCTTGGGTAAGACGAATGATTTGAGATTATGACTTAATCGTTGTTATTGCACGAATTGGTGCCTATAGAAAGTATAGATAAGTTGTATGATGTGGAGATTTAACTTCGGGAATAGTCTTCCCGGTTAGTATGTGTATAGAAATCATACATTGGAAATGATTATGGGCCGGTGTGTCGCATGTAGTAAAGGTATATGGGTTGATGCTGCTATGTAGTGTCAAAGGGGGAACCATGAGAATGGTAGATGTTGTCAACAAAAGAATGATAGTATAATGAAATACTAAGTCTTGGTAAGAATTGTTAGTTGGATGAGAATTATAGAAATAGAAGCTTTGGGAATGGGACTTTGATATTCGGAAGGAATCCGGATACGCAACGTAGTGTTATTATACGTGAATGGTAAAGGAAAGAATGACTAAGGTATAGTGATACCTAGAATTTATAAATGGAAAATATGTGGAAAAGAATAAGTGTCGGGAATGACGAATTTTGACTGTTGAAGACGGTTGAGTAAAAGTTGGCGCATAGCCATAGCAAGTTTCGTGATTATATTGATAAATGCGATGTCAAGGGTGAAAAGACAATGTATGTCATAGCGTAGTGTAAGACTGCGATTTGAAAAGGGATATTTCGGAGTCCCACGATGTGTAAAAGTAGAACACCGAGTGTTGGGCTTTTGGTTGCGAGTGTGGACCGGAGTCGATTGTTTGACTCAAGGATGATTGGATTGGTCGGTGATTTTTGGCTAATGGAATGTAGTGGAAGCTACTCCGGCGGTGACAAAAGTCTTGGAAATTGTTAAGGAAATGAACCGGTTAAGGACGGTTAATGTGTAAGTGAAACAATAAATAGCAATTAGAGAATGTTACTAGTTACCCGTGGGGTACAATGCATGTGCATTATGTGATGGCCTTGGAAGGCATATGATAATGGAAAGATAATATTATATGAAATGTGTTAAGTAGTATGTCCAATGGAAGACATGTTAGATATGAAAGAAAATGATAATGTGATATTATGTGAATGGTGCTAGAATGCATGATGAATAATTGGGCGATTGAATGAGTGAGAAAGTAGCAAAGCTACGTGTTGTAAGAAGATGGATACCATACGGTATTGGTGTGAAATATACATATGTTTGTATATGTGCACAATAGAGATGTATAGATGGTATTGGTGACATATACATATGTTTGTATATGTGCACAATAGAGGTGTTTTTATTGAATTGGCGTGATATATATGTGTGTGTATATATATATATATGTGTGTATATGTTTATGTGTTTATATGAGGAATGCAGAACTATGTGGTTAATGAGTATTGCTATTATGTTATGGTAAATGAGAATTGGGCTTGAAATGCGGGTTGCATTTAGGTCATGTAAATGTAGGGGATGCCTACGATTTATAGAATAGAAGAAAAGAGAAACTCCTAGTGAGCAAATTACCATGTGGTAACCAAGACATAGTACACCGTATAAGGGTGCGGGACGTATTATGGTAGGGGCCTAGTACCGATAATGTAAGTTGATCAATGTGATACAAAGATGGTTGAAAGAATACTAAGTGATAGTATGAGTGACCAAGTGAAGATCAAGAAAAGGTAAATGTTATTGTGACCTTATGTTAAGGTGTGACCCTTGGATTAACGGGGACGATTGATGAGAAAGTAATAATGGGTAGAACTGAGAGTGATAGGTTGGTAATGATACGCCGTGTGTACGGAAATTGCTAGTTGGAAAAAGGTATGGTTGACTTTATGTAAAAGTCAACGTTAGTCAACCCGTGATTGGGTGAATTGGTCTAAGATGGACGTTGATTCTCGTTTTGATTTACTAATGAATATTGATAGCATAATGTGTCGATTATGTGTTTGTGAAAAAGTTGATGAGATGGTTGATTGAATTGTAGTCAGTTTATACGACTTGACCCGTTTGGGTGATTTCAATGTTGAAATTGGGAATCAAGTGTAAGACTGTAGTTGAATCATAAATTAAAAGTAAATTGTAAAGGAAAGGAGGATTTATGAAACCTTTAACGAAAAGGGAAAGTGTTAAGGTATAGTTGAATTTGTGCTTAAGTCAAAGGGTAAACAATGTGGGGATATACCAATGTCGGGATATATCGGCTTGGTCAAGGCTAGAGTTTGACATTCGTTTTAATCAATTAGTTAATGGTATGATTGTGTCATACCATTGTTATGAGAATGGAAGGATTGGTCGAGAAAACGACGGTGTTATGGTCAAATTGTGGAATTTTGACCCGTTTGAGTATTATGAGTTTTAAAGTTGGGTCTTGACCGTTCGGGCTTAACGGAGTTAAGTGAATGTTTGAATATGTAATTTTGACGGAATAAGAATGAGGAAAGTTTGGTGGTAATGACCACAAGGAAATGAGAGCGTAATGCTCGGGTGAATATAGGTTGGAAATTTTAGTGATTCCGAGGACGGAATCCTTTTATGGGGTAGATAGTTGTAACGACCCGAAATTTGTAAATAAATAAAATATGCAAAAATATGATAAATAAGGATAAATCGTTTAAAGAACGTAGGAATTGGTTTCGTGTCGTTCGGAGACCGTATGAGAAAGTTATGGGCGAAACCGGGTCGAAACGTGAAGCAAAAGTTGCAGCCCTGCTGCATAAGGGCAAGATAGCGCCGCTATCTTGAAGATAGCGACGCGATCTTGTGGTTTTCAGGCAGCGGACCGAAATAGCTATTTGATGGAAACGCGAAATTGAGATAGCGTCGGGATAGCGCCGCTATATAGTGGCGCGATTTATGGCGGGCATTGAGATCGCGCCGCTATCTTGTAGATAGCGACGCGATCTCCGTCGCTGAAAGCATTAAAGTCGGGTTTCTTGTCATTTAATGCATCCAAAACCCTAGTTTTTCTCCCACTCGAGTTTGTGAACGATTTTGGGTGTAAACCACCATTTGGAGCTGATTTCTTCATCAAATCGTGTGATTCTTCACTCCTAGTTGAAGATTAAAGGTATATCTTCACTCCTTTGTAGTTGTAGCTTTAGATCTATGGGTTTAGAGGCTTGGGTTTGAAACCCTAGTTCTTGGGTTGGTGATTAATGGTTAAATAAAGGTTGTATACACTCAATAGATGGTATATTGACAAAGGAAACAAGTGTATGATTCGATTTGTAAGAATCTTAAGGGTTGGTTTAACCTAGGGTTTGGTAAATCACCATAATTGGGGGAAAGTGTTAAATGGATGGTATCTAGTGATAAATGGATACATTGGTAGTAGAATGTGATGTTGATAACCTTGTGATTTTGTATTAGGCTTCCGGTGAAGTCTTGGAGTTTGATCAAATTGTTGGAACAAGGAAACTGACGTAAAGAATACGGTTGGAGCACTTTATTGCTAAGGTGAGTACATGAGACTTTTAAACTGGGTACATAGCAAATGGTTTTTGAAAATACATATGATATGTTATGGGTCTTTATTAATAAATGTTTTGATAAAGATAGTGACTAAAAAGATAAGAAAGTAGGTGTAATGTGATACTAGAATAAGTCTAGTATGATTGACGAATTTGGAAGTAAATATGATAAACTAAAGTAATTATGAAATCTTTACTAAGGAACCATAATAATGTAGTTATGGAGTAATATAATGTATATTGAGTCTTTATTAATAATTATGTATTAGTAAAGCAATTGGAAATGATTTGATAAGTAGTGAGAACGTATTGGTAATAGTTACTAGTAAAATAAATGAACGAATACATATATGAAAATGATTATGATGGGACTAGTAATAATTATGTATTACAGTCACGAAGAGATAAAAGTATTATGGCGTCGATAGACAAGAATTGTATATTATGAAATAAGTGAATATGAACCTCCTAGGGTTCATAGATGTAGAAGTATGTGTAGATTGCTTATGATTGGGTCCATGGGACTATACGGGTACGTTCTCTATGTGAACTAGTTGAATATAGTTATTATTATATGACTAACTTGATTGATGATGAACGTGATAGCCGAGAGCTAGATTGGCATAACCATAGGGTTATGATGAGATTGAGATAATATGATGATACGGGCGACTCCCGATCATGAGGTGTGGATTGAGGGGCAGTTGGGTGGATTCGCATCGACTCTTCCACGTTAGTTATGTGATGACACGGGCGACTCCCGGTCATGAGGTGTGGAGTGAGGGGCAGTTGGGTGGATTCCCATCGACTCATCCACGATAGGTGTGGTGTGAGGGGCAGTTGGGTGGATTCCCATCGACTCATCCACGATAGGTGTGGTGTGAGGGGCAGTTGGGTGGATTCCCATCGACTCATCCACGATAGGCGTGGTGTGAGGGGCAGTTGGGTGGATTCCCATCGACTCATCCACGATAGGCGTGGTGTGAGGGGCAGTTGTTTTGTGGCTATGTACTCAGGTACAGGTTTGAAGTGATAGAAGGTTGCACTAGAAGTGGCCTAGAGATGTTTAGCTCGGGAGCTATTAGGTAGATCCCGTTGCCTATGGTTTTGATATACTCGGTGACACCGTATTTTTGTAAACTCTGATATAAGTTTTAAAGTTTTTGTTAAACTGTATTTTGGACAATATGTCAGATATTGGGAAAATGTATTTTAAATGATTTAAACGATGTTTTAAAAATACGGGTGTTACAAAGGAAGTGATAAATTTAACGCCATCTATATCAATATATGCTCCGGACACAGATGATGTGACCGGAACCACCTTACCATCGGCTACTTCTATCTCTAAAGAGTGAGACACAACAGTAGCAGGTAAACCCAATTTATCATAAAAATTTACAGATATAAAAGAACGGTTAGCTCCAGAATCAAATAATACGCGAGCAGGTATATTATTTATCAAGAACATACCGGTAATAACGTCATCGGTGGTAGTTGCATCTTCCACCGTCATCTGAAATGCTCGCCCTTCAGGTGGAGGGGGTTTTTCCTTTTCTGACCCGTGGATCACATAGACCCACCTACCGACCCCGAACCCGTTCTTCTACCAGATGGACAATCTCCCGCCCTATGACCTTCTTTCTGACAGTTCCAACAAACATTTCTCGGGAGCCTACAATCTTTCGTTTCATGCCCATGTTGACCGCACCTCAAACACCTCATTGTCTGAATAGTACAAGCCCCATAATGAGAAGACTTGCACTTATTACACCATTGAGACTTCTGACGTTTTCTGATTCCCTTGCCATTTTCTGCTTTGTTGGGAACTGGATAAATCAAATCTAGATCTCTGAGTAGCTACTTTATCCCTGATCATTCTTTCTTGAGCTTTGCTATCGGCTTCAGCTGATTTGGCTATAGTAAACGCCTGAGTTAATGTATTTGCAGTTCTAACCGTTCCCCTATATACAGGTAATAAAGCTTCAACAAAATGTTGTACTTTTGCTCGTTCATCAGGTACCCAGTCATTTACAAATCTTAATTTATCATTGAATTGTTTGATTAAATCTTCAACTGACATACGTTCATCCATTTGCAAACTCATAAATTCCTTTCTAATTTTATTCATTTCAAACGTACCGCAGTAATGATCACAAAATCTTTGACGAAATTCTCCCCACCCTATCCCGTTTAACGCCTCCGGTGAGTAATGTTTAGTCCAAGTATCCCACCAAACCCTTGCATCTTCCTTCATCATTCTTGAAGCATACTTCACTTTCAAATGATCCTCACAACTACAAGCATCAAGGGCTATTTCCATATCCCTTAACCAATTTAATGTAACTGTCGGGTTTGTACTACCCGGGTATTCAGATGGTTTACAATCAAGGAATTGTTTGTAGGTACATGGTGGTTTTTGAAAAGATTGAAAAGGTTGTTGTACAGTGCCTTGTGGTGGATAAGGATAATAGTATTGGGGTGGTGGATTTGGTCGATTTTGTAATTCATCAATCGTTCTTTGCATCCCTTCCATACGGCTTTCCATTCTTGCAATATATTCTTCTTTATCGGTATTACTATCCCCAGAATTACCCGCATTACTTGTCTCTTTGGTCGGTTGGGTCACTGGAATTTCACCACGGTCAGCCATATTTGTATCATACACAACATCTCACAAACATTTAGTTTTTATTATCCGTTAGTAAATTCTATACTAACCTCTACCAACTAATTCACTTATCAACTAACCCTCACCCAAGAAGGAATGTTTGTCAAAACTCAAGCCAAGATTTAGGAATGCTACACTCACGGTGCAATCATTGCTAAATCTTGCTCTGATACCAAACTGTAACACCCCAAAATTTAAGCCATTTTTTTTTTTTTAAAAAAAAACTTTAACCTAACGGAAGCAATCCCAACTAATACAGTTTATCAAAAGACTTACCAACTATTAATAATTTACAAACCAACTTAAACTATTATAAAAATATCCGGTGTTACTAAATCCAAGGCTTGACCATTTTACCAAAATATCAGAGTAATTGACAAAACCTTCCTTCAAATCCCAACTCTAAAGTCCACCCAGTCAAACCTGTAAAGAGTCAACAAGAGAGGGATTAGCATAACGCTAAGTGAATGAAATTATAAACATTAAATTGCACAACCACAACAATTTAAGATAACACCCTCTACAAATAACACCCTTTGTAATTAGCAAAAAAACAGAGGACCGGCGGTTCGGCCCAACTCACAACTGTCGTCGGCCCAACAACAGTTTACCGATAGCCCTAAGCTACTTGGTACAATACCAGTGCTCCTCGACCTACCCGTGTCCAAGGAGTCCTGGTATTGTCTCCAATAGCTAACGATGCTCAGCCACTAACTGCACGGGCTGACCTCTTTCCGTGTATCATGCGCATATTGCAGTTAATTACACATAACAACCGAATTAACTAACACCGAAACAAGAACCGTATCGAAAACAATTATGCAGATAAAAAATCTTGCATATTCTGCACTAACCCAAGTGGAACCTGAAACCATTGCAAGTTATACTATCTAATGGTTATAAATCCACTCACCTTAACAAAAGCTCATTGATACTCAGTGATCTTATGTTACTGAGTTCCCTTACCCTTTCCTGCAACACAAATAAACACCCGAATTAATAACCGATTTGACCCGAAATGTGCAAAACTATACAATACACTATAATATCATAACAACATGTACTCAATCCAAAACTTACACTTATATAACCCCCAATTTGACACTTTGACTTACAAAAGTCAAACCCGATTCATTCTAGTAAAATTATACAATTTTACCCAAATAGGTCAAAAAGCCCACTTTAATTAATTAAAATACCCAAACGGGTCAAATAGGCCCACTTTAATTAAAAGAATACTCAAACGGGTCAAATAGGCCCACTTTAATTAACAAAATGCCCAAACGGGTCAAATAGGCCCACTTTAATTAAAAGAATACCCAAACGGGTCAAATAGGCCCACTTTAATTAAAAGAATACCCAAACGGGTCAAATAGGCCCACTTTAATTAACAAAATGCCCAAACGGGTCAAATAGGCCCATTTAACTTATAACTTTACAAATGTGTATCATTGGATCTCATTCGCCATCCTTTTGTATTTCCTACAACTTATGATCAGTTAAATTAAAAGACTTTAACCCATTTTAGGTCAAAAGTCCACAATTCATTTAACTAGTTTCTATTACTTGATCAATTTTACTCAAACTTAACAATTGATCAAATTGGTATTATAACTAGTTTCTAATAACAATTTCAACCCTAACCATAACATATAACAATCATAAATATCACAGAAATTATAAATCCAAGAATTAGTGTTCTTCCCCAAATCACCAAAATAGTGATTCTTTCCCTTAGTCACCAATTTGAAGTTTCAACTAACAAGGAATCATATAATAGACACAACTAGCTCATAGAAACCTAGGTAAATCATCAATTTCTTGATTTCAATCAAAACTCATAAACCCTAGTTTATGTACTTGAGCAAAAACTCCAAAAATTGAAACCCTAGACAAGAAGAGATGACTACTTACCAACTTGTTGCTTAATTTCGAAATTATGGCTGGAAAAAGGAAGAATTTAAGCTTCAATTTGCAAGAAGTAGTGAAGAACTAAGGTTTGTGTGTGTTTTGGTGTAAAACGAGCGAACAGAGAGAAAGAACGAGACTGAAATTGTTATAGGACAAAAATCTGATTCAGCCCCAAATAATAAAACGTGGTCAGCCTCAGAAGAAAGCTGGAGCTGACCTAATTTCGTTTTTATCGGTATAATACTGAAATTTCGATGTTTAATTCGGAACCCTAAACGACCTCTGTTTTTAAATCTGAAAATACCGTTGGAACCCTTGTTCAAAAGAGAACATAGATATATAAAAATCATTCTAATATATATCTATCTCGGTATTTGCTAATTTTTAACCCCGTGGTTAAAAATACAAAAAATTCAAATAATTCTAATAAAATCCTATAAAATAGAAAAATAATAAATAATACTTACAGATATTATTAAAATATCATACCGGGTCGCGGGGTGTTACATATTCCCCCTCCCGCAGCCCCGGTCGCACCTCCACCCCCCACGACCAAACCCGTTACCAGAAGCCAAAATGGAATTTTTAAACCCAAAACTCAATTTAATCTCCACACACAACCAAATATCTCCCCTAGTCCAAAAAATCCGGTCCTTGCCCTTAGGGATCCTAATTGGAGAATGGCAATGGATGACGAATACCGCGCTCTTGTTAAAAATGAGACGTGGGTTTTGGTCCCGCGCCCACCTAATGTTAATATTATGCGTTGTATGTGGATTTTAACTCATAAAAATCGTGTTGATGGTTCTTTTGAGAGGCATAAAGCCCGTCTTGTAGGTGATGGGAAGACTCAACAGGTTGGCATTGATTGTGGAGAAACGTTTAGCCCGGTGGTCAAACCGGCTACTATTCGCACGGTTCTTAGTTTATCTCTCTCTAACGCATGGCCAATTCGGCAACTTGATGTTAAGAATGCATTCTTACATGGCAAGTTAAATGAAACAGTCTACATGCACCAACCCATGGGTTTTCGTGATCGGTTCTATCCCGATCATGTGTGTTTGCTTAAAAAATCGCTATATGGGTTAAAGCAAGCCCCAAGGGCCTGGTACACACGGTTTGCGGATTTCGTACAGGGTATTGGTTTTACTAATAGTATATCCGATAACTCTTTGTTTATTCTTAGACAGGGAAACCAGCTGGCTTATCTCCTATTATATGTGGACGATATTATTCTCACCGGCTCGTCTGATACGCTTCTTGATCAGATTATTTCATCCCTTAGCTCGGAATTTGCAATGAAGGATTTGGGTACGTTGAGTTCCTTTCTGGGTATTTCGGTCACCCATCAACCGCATGGTTTGTTTTTGTCTCAATCTACGTATGCTACGGATATCATTGCTCGAGCTGGTATGTCTACGTGCAAGCCGTCCGCCACGCCTGTTGACACCAAACCCAAACTCAGTGCCACCTCCAGCCCTCCGGTTTCGGATCCCATGTTGTATCGGGGTCTTGCGGGTGCCCTTCAGTATCTCACGTTCACTCGACCCGATATATCGTACGCCGTTCAACAAGTATGTTTATTTATGCATGATCCACGAGAGCTTCATATGGCCGCTCTCAAACGCATATTACGGTATATACAGGGCACAAAATCGTATGGTTTACAATTATCGAAATCCTCACCATCCACTCTCATGACGTATACCGATGCCGACTGGGGAGGGTGCCCGGATACTCGCCGATCCACTTCGGGTTATTGTGTCTATCTTGGGGATAATTTGATCTCGTGGTCCGCTAAACGGAAACCGACGTTGTCGCGCTCTAGTGCTGAAGCTGAGTACCGCGGGGTCGCAAATGTCGTAGCCGAGTCGTGTTGGCTACGGAATTTATTGCTTGAGCTTCATTGCCCTATTCGAAAGGCAACAATCGTCTATTGTGACAATATTAGTGCGATTTACTTATCCGGCAATCCAGTTCAACATCAACGCACTAAACATATTGAAATAGATATTCATTTCGTTCGGGAAAAGGTGGCTCGTGGCCAGGTCCGGGTTCTTCACGTCCCATCTCGGTATCAGATAGCCGACATCTTCACTAAAAGCTTACCATTGGTCCTCTTCAAAGACTTTCGCGACAGTCTCAGCGTTCGTCAATCTCCCGTTTCGACTGAGGGGGAGTCTTAGAATATATTATGTAATAAAGTGTAATAATGTATTATTATTTAGTCAATAGGTTAATTATGGTAGGACTTAATTATAGCCTTAATGAAGGCATTGTATTGTGTATATATGGTTGGCTAGTGTAATGAGAAAGGCAGGCATTAACATTCTTTCAAACACGAATATTATCATTAATAATTGCAGATTTGCAGCTATAGCATGTGCGAAAAAGGAACCCCTTTTAGCAGTTCTCGTTATTCTTCCCGAGTCATCTAAAGCTGATGTGGCAAAATCACACAACGCCAGCGGCGCAATACTACTATAGTACTATTTAATGCAGGAGATCCGGTTCCTATTTCTTCATGGTTTGTAAAAAAGGTAATATTTTATAACAGAAAAAGCTTAATATTAGAACAATGTGAATGTATATGGTCTTTTTATTCAAAAAAGTGACAGGATGGATGAAAACGCGGGGCCCACTTTACTTGCATACGGATGGCAATGGGCGACCAAAATCCCGCAACCTGCGAATATCCATCGTAGGTAAACCCAACCCGCAAAACCGGTCATACCCCTTTGAAAAACCCGCAGGTATACCCAATAAAACCCTGCTTTTGTATGTATGTTTGTATAATTAGAGTAAGATGTTGTGTACTTGCATAATTTTATATGAAATTTATGATAAAGTCTAAATTCTAAAATAAAAACATGTAGGTAAACATGCGGCCTGCAGGCGTGGTCACTTAACTTTGCTCATAGACGGATACTCGAAAACTTGGTAATTTTTCCCTTACAATATGTAAATGTTCAAGTATAAGTATTTTTAAATTTGATATTTTTTTATTTTATTTTAGTGCTTCTTAAAAAAGTTATGCATATGAAGACACATCAATTGGTTCGTGGGTGATGGGAATACATGCAACCTATATAGATGAGACTCACTTATATTTATGAATATATTAATCACCCTGTAGCTTTGGATATCATTCACAACGGTGCCATATTTCAAGTATATAAATAAATTATGATCCAACTAATTAATGTTGAGCAAAAAAGTTGAGTTTTTTTATAATTATTCTGTCTCATTGAAATGTAGATAGAAGGCTCCGTTCTAAGATTTCGAGTGAGTGAGAAGACTGAACATTTGCCAATCAAGAAAAGGATATTTCTATCAAGGGATTGATCCTTAAATGCAACATCAGCTTCAACGATTGCTGATTTACATAAAAACAACAATATATTCTTTATAAAGCATTTAGGGGATAGGGGTGTTTTTGGTATTACACGATTTTAAGGAAGAGATGCGTCTGCTCCAGCAATTCACTTTTTGTCCACCGACTGATGTTGGCCTAGTCGTGATGCACGTTGGCAAGGCATAATGTGCGAGCTAGGCAAGGCAACAGGCGACATTGGCCTCGTCACTATGCACGTTCGCAAGGGAGCGTCCTTGGAATGGGGCACGATATGCAAGCCGGGCAAGGCAACTTGCCACGTTGGCCTGAATGCGATGCAACGTGGTCAGAATGGGGCACGATATGCGAGCCGAGCAAGGCAACGTGCGACGTTAGCCTGCCCAGAATGGGGCACAATGTGCGACCCAGGCAAGGCTACGGGCGGCGTTGGCCTGCCCAAAATGGGGCACAATGGGTGACCCGGGCAAGGCTACGAGTGGTGTTGGCCTGCCCAGAATGGGGCACAATGTGCGACCCGGGCAAGGCTACGAGCGGCGTTGGCCTGCCCAGAATGGGGCACAATGTGCGACCCGGGCAGGGCTATGGGCGGCGTTGGCCTGCCCAGAATGAGGCACAATGTGCAAGCCAGGCAAGTCTACGAGCGGCGTTGGCCTGCCCAGAATGGGGCACAATGTGCGACCCGGGCAAGGCTACGGGCGGCGTTGGCCTGCCCTGAATGGGGCACAATGTGCAAGCCGGGCAAGGCTACGAGCGGCGTTGGCCTGCCCAGAATGGGGCACAATGTGCGACCCGGGCAAGCTACGGGCGGCTCCTGAGCCTCAAGTTCAAGCCCTCCCCAATGTCAGTGAAGCTAAAACCATTTGGAGGCTACCGATGAAGAGTGAAGATAAAGTCATGCCGTCCCCGCACTGACATTTGTCACCAGGTAAATTTTTTTTTTTTTAGGATATTAAAATGTTTTTGTATAGTTTATTTAGGTTGTTCGGTACCCGGGGCTTGTCCCGTGGACTGTTTCTATTTCCATAGGCGGGGAGTCCCCAGCCTTGTATTGTAATCTTTAATTTTTTTCTAGTGAAATTTAACGGAGGTGCCGCCTTCCTTTACCAAAAAAACAAAAAACACGGTTCCCGTTTTCAGCACCGCAACTGCTTTACAGGTTTTTTCACTACGTTTTTTAACAAAAAAACTTATGATAACAAATTATTATATCCAATTTTACAGCTTGTTTGATGATCGTGAGATATCAGAGGTACATTTTTAATTTTATTTTTAGAATATATATATTTTTTATATTATGATGGTAGTTGAGCAATTACCATTTCTTTTCTTCAGGTTTGTGAAAGAAATCATCAACCAAATGATGATGTCACGATAAAATACAATATTAGGACTTTTATAAAATAAAATAAAAAATTGAAACCAGAATGGCTGAAGAAGGAATAGGTGGATTTGTAACACTCAAGTTTTGGGAACATGAATCACAGAATATTTTATTTTATTTTATAAGTCAAATACCCACAACTTGCTGTCTGGAGTATTGAAAAACTTTCAGTTTCTTGGTCATATATACTTCACACCGAATGTAAGTTTTGTTTTTAAAAAATTTATATTTGTATAAGCTATAATTAACACGAATATTAATATTAATCTTAATATATGCAGCTATAGCATGTTCAGAACAAGAACCGCTTTTTTGGAATCGTCGCTCGAGAAACGAACTACTGCTATGGTAGACTAGAGTACTAGGATCATATCGAGTTCTTTTAGTGTCTTTGGACTTGAAAAAACAAAAAAAGTGAAAACATATATTGATTTAAAAACTTAAGGGGGCACAGTTGTCTTAGATGAAACATGAAGGGTGCAAACTTTATTTTGTTCCCTTTTTCTGAATAAAGAAGGTGTTTTGTGAAATTTAGAACTCTCAAGTCTCAACGATAAGATGTTTCAATCACCCTCACTTGAATTGCAGATAACAGCATCATCATCGTGGACAGAACCCAAACCAATAGCAGATTTCTTCAATTTCTTCAAACACTAACAACATCTCGTACGTCCTGTATTTCCTCATTTCAATATATATCTTCAATTCCGTAATTCAACTCAAAATCATATCATTTACTCATCCACACTTCACTAGTTTCCAGTATTTCGATTTCCGCCATTTGAATTCGAGTTCACAAATGGCTGTTCTACTAAATTCGGTACCTCCGATGACAAATTTGTCTACAGAACACGTCAGAAAGCCTATAATTCCTCAATTTCATTCATTTTCCCCCAAATTTAGGTTCTCTAGGGTTTTAGCATCAACTCAAGTAGCATTAGCTTCAAAAGACGCTGTTTTCGCTCTACCTAATTGGAGAACAGGTAAAACCGATCCAAAAAACAAAGATTATAGGCTTAACGATGCGTTTTTGTATCTGGAATACATGGTAGACAAAGGTCATAAACCTGATGTTTATCACGCAACTCAATTGTTGTACGATCTTTGTAAATCGAAAAAACTCAGGAAAGCAACTAGGGTTATGGAAATGGTAGTTGATTCTGGTGGTGTTCCAGATGCAGCATCGTATAATTTCTTAGTGAGTCAGTTGTGTAAAAGAGGGAATGTAGGGCATGCAATGCAATTAGTTGAGAAAATGGAGGATAATGGATATCCAACACATACTGTTACTTATAACTCTTTGGTTAGAGGCCTTTGTATGCTCGGAAACTTGAATCAAACATTATTATTCATCGATAAATTGATTCAAAAAGGTTTAGTTCCTAATGCATTCACTTACTCAATCTTGTTAGAAGCTGCTTACAAAGAAAGAGGTGCTGATGAAGCAATGAGGTTGTTAAATGATATAATTTTCAAAGGCGGTGAACCTAATTTGGTTAGCTACAATGTTTTATTAACCGGATTATGTAAGGAAAATAGAACAAATGATGCACTTTCTTTCTTTAGGGAATTACCTTCAAAAGGTTTTACACCAAATGTTGTAACTTACAACATTTTATTAAGAAGTTTATGTCGTGAAGGACGTTGGGATGAAGCAAACAAGCTTTTAGCTGAATTGGTTGAAGCAGGATTATCACCATCTTTAGTTACATTCAATATATTAATTAGTTCACTTGCGTTTCATGGTAGAACTGATAATGCACTTAAGGTGCTTAATGAAATGTCAAAAACAGAATTTAAACCGATTGCAGCCACTTTTAATCCAATAATCGCACGGCTTTGTGAAGAAAAAAAGGTGGAAGATGTAATGAAATGTCTCGATTTAATGGCGTATAGAGATTGCAATCCAAATGAAGGAACTTATAACGCGATTGCTGGTTTATGCAAAGAAAATATGGTACAAGAAGCTTTTTCAATCATAAACAGTTTAAACAGTAAGCAAAATTCATCAAATCACGATTTTTACAAAAACGTGATATCGGGATTGTGTAGGAAAGGGAATACTTATCCTGCATTTCAACTTCTTTATGAAATGACAAGGTACGGTTTTACTCCCGATTCTTATACTTACTCGTCTTTAATTAGAGGTTTATGTATGGAAGGAATGTTGTATGAAGCAATGGAGGTGTTTGGTATTATGGAAGAAAGTAGTTGTAAGGCTGATATTGATAATTTTAATGCACTTATACTTGGTTTGTGTAAATCTCAAAGAACCGATTTGTCATTAGAGATTTATGAAATGATGATAGAAAAAGGGTATATGCCTAATGAGACGACTTATACTATAATTGTGGAAGGAATTGCTCATCAGGGTGAGAAGGAGTTGGCGAATTTAGTATTGAGAGAGTTACATTTGAGGCAAGTTATGGGTAGAAATACGGTTGATAGGCTTCTTATGCAATATGATTTTGAGGATTTCAATGGGTAAATAGTTGTGAGGAAGTTATGAATTTGTTGGCGAACGGAAATCAAGAATTTTGGAATGTTTTTATGATGCACTTTTTGAGGTTATTGATAGAGATTTTGTTATGCTAATGTTGTCTTGTAACCCGTTTTAGGTTTTATTGAGATGACATCTTTATTGTATACTCTAAACAATCATTCGTTGGAAGATGAAACTAGTCTTGAGAATTCTTCAAGTCCTCAAGTTGTGTTTCATGTTTATCCTTCAAAATGTTGGTTCTTTGGTCAAATTCGGCAACATTATAAACATGTTAATATTTTTGTGTAGAAAATATGTGCAATTCGTATATGAACTTTTTAGGGAAATGACGGTGTGCTATTGTGTTTGTTGCGTCCAAAAGAGTTGTCTACAAGTAGCTCATATGCTTAATTATTATCTAAGAATAAGATATAAGAATAAGACATTTGACGATAAAAAGCAGCAACCACAAAGCATTCTGAATCCAAAAAGTGAAGATAAAAGCAATAAAAAAGTTCAAAATTGAAAAGTTAAACCCTGGAATTGGTCAGAGTAGTACAAAACCAAGAAGTGAAATCCAAAACATAAGCCATTAGACAATAAACCAAAGCTCCATCAATTACATAGCAACTCCATGGATGCAGATGAAGATATGTTACTGTCTGTAGAATAATAATTTACCTATTTGGATCTCTGTCTCATCTTTCGGCGCTTTCTCTTTAGCCTCCTCATTCGCTTCTTTTTCCACTGCAATTAATTACAGAAAGGTACAGTTAGATGCTGCCAATCTCGAACTAAAAATGCAATAGTTGCTCGGATTAAAACAAATTTCATAAAATTTTTTAAAAAAAAAACTCTCAGCAACCTTAAAATTGGTATTTCATCACACCAGTATGATTCAAACCGTTGTTGGGATTTCACTCTTGCCGATGGATAACAACAAATAGATCGAATAAGATAATTTCAAATTTAGATGAATCAAACTAATAAACACCATATGATTCAATGTAAAAGCCAATTTGATTCGCAATCCTTCGATTTTGATTCATTAAACGAACGATAAACGTCAATACTGAAATTAATCAAGTGATGATCACAGTTGAGTTTACCTTAGCACGCATGATTCAACCGATTTCGCTCTTGCCGATGTATCGAGGTCGAATTACTAGACTCGTTTGAAATTTATAGCTAGGGTTTTGGTCAAACCAAGGAAAATTGGGCCTTAATCTATTTAACTGGGCCTAAAGCCCACTTTTATTCGTTAACGAACTTGACGCATCATTTCCTAAAACGGACTGGAATCCTCCCACCGAAAAATGTCCGACGAAGGGCGACAGCACGATTCCGGCGATGAACTTACCGGTGGTATCGCTTCTGCAACTTCTAATGAGCCTCCGGTAGAAGCGACCACCACCACAACCGACGGAGATGACAATAAGGATGCTAATAGCTCTTCAACGACTTCTTCATTAGCCAAGGGTTTGTCATCTACCATATCTACTATAATTAGGGATCTCGATAGTCAAGCGCAACAGACTTCTAGAAGTCAAGATCATCTATCTTCCGCCATCGATCGTCTCACCGGTGATAAGCCATTTTATGCCTCTTCATGCTACTGCAGTTAGGGTTTTGTACTGAAATCAATAGCCAACGTATGTGGACAATGGTAAAAAAGTAATAGCAAGCTGAAAACGTTATGAATCATATCAATTGTTCTGAAAACTAGCCTCAATGATCACCAAATCGTTAATGGCGGATGTATGGTCGCTAAATATGGCTAATTGGATGCCCTTATCATATGGTTATCAATATCATTGACATTATTTGATTAAATTATGCAGAATTGGATCAACTTCTAGCAGATGCACCGTCACCTTTCATTATGCAGCATGCTGCAAAAATATCTGGTGTTAGAAAACGAGTATTGTCTTTAAATTCAGTTTTGAAGTCCATACAAAGGCGTGTTGACAACATAGACAGATTGATCTCTGCTGGTTCGCCTAACGGTATCCGAATTGCTCATTTTGTCAATCAATTTGTATATGCATTTTATTGCATTTGTCTAACATCATTCATTCTATGATTGTAATTTCAATTTGTTTATATTCTTGATGCTTTCCTGATTGTTGTGTGAAATTACTGAAAAAATTTGAATACTTGGCAGATGAAAAAACCAGTGGAAGTCCTGCTGAACACTGATGGTGGTTATTTATCTGACAGTTTAATCTGGATTAAAGATGTTGATGCCCACCAGTGTTCTAATTTGCCTCATGAAAGATTGGGCAGTCTCATTTATTGGCATGTTTCTCAAAGCCCGCGAAAGCAAGATCACTTTTTTTCGCTCTTTCGATTGTAGGAAATTATTACCAACATTTGGATATCACAGTTCGCATATGAGTAGGATTTTGTAACTTGTTTGTATGGTTTCGTTTATAGATTCATTAATTTCGTGTGGGTATATCTTTTCCATATTCTATACTTGACAAAATAGACAGGTTCCTATGAATGGATCATGTATCAAACGAGTTAGGTCGAAACATCATATTATTGGGTATATTATTTGTTGGTTTAAATTGTAGGATCATTTAACAATTTTAATACTAGTAACTAGTAGCACAAGTCAAAATGGTTTGTATACTCATTAATTTCCTATGCATATGGCACTTATGAATGATTAGTTGGGTACATACACGGAGTGGCCAATAGTTGTACTGTTTTATCTTTGTATATAAGCGTATAGATATTTATCTGTTCACGTTATATGTTCTTCTGGTTTCTCAGAGTGTAGTTTTTAAATAATAAAATTATGGGTCTATACATCAAAAAATCAAAGACTGAAATTTATCAACTATGAACCAAATTATCAAATGGCGTAAGGATCAAATAATCATTTAGTTATTTTAGTAATAAATAAATAATCTTTTTTAACCATAATTGCTTAATATGGTATAGAGGTTGTTTAACAACCTTAAACCTAGTACTAGATTCATTGTTGAGCTATGCTTGCTGTCCTATTACGACCATTCCATCTTATTCTTGCCAACACTTAAGGTTGTTAAGTTGGTAAACTAATTAACTCGCAAAATCTAAAAGTCTCAACAAAATCCATTAAATTTCTAACAAGACACTCCTATTTATACCACCATCATTTCTACACTCTTCACCAAGTTTAGTCCTCTCTCTGCCTATAACACGATTCTAAACTCATACCAAATCACAATATTTTGATCATTAACCATGTCTTCAACCGGCTACATTTGCATGTTCGTCTTCACTGTTTTCTTGGTTGCAAACAACGAGATGTGTTATGCTTCACGTAATTTGTTGCAAACTACTCCAACAATGCCACAACCCCAAATACCAACCATACCGACACTCCCACAACCACAGATACCAACAATCCCAACACTCCCACAACCACAGATGCCAACCATCCCAACAATATCGCAACCACAGATACCAACAATCCCGACAATACCAACCATCCCTACAATCCCTAACATGCCTAAAGTCTCCTTACCTCCAATGCCCTCAATGCCAACCATCCCAAATTTTCCAACATTCCCCACTATCCCTTTTTTCGCCCCACCGCCTTCCAAGAACTAGACTACAAACGAGTACAATGTAACGTTATGACATATACAATACGGTTGTTTATAGATGGAGGGACTTCTTGATTTAGTTGTTTTAAGGGTATATGTTATCCTCATCACTTATTACCATTCGTTATAAGTTGGTTACTACATATGGTGTTGGTCGCATGCATGCTTGGTGTGTCTTTTATTGCTTATTGTTTACGGATTTTGTACTCGTCTTCTTAACTAATTTCTCATGTTTTTGTTTTTGTAATATATTGCAAACTTCACAATAATAGATTTTGTTTCTCGCGTTTATTACTTCTTATAATTAGTTACTACCATTCCCTACCAAATAGGCAAATATAAGTTCAAAACCACCTCAAAATGGGAAGAGGACCAAAATAACATCCATTTTGGACTTATCACTAGACGCATCAATGAACTAATACATAATTATATAATAAAACCAAATATCAAAATTCATGTAATTTAACTAGAAATGAATCAAGTTATCTAACTTTAGCCTCAAATGAATCAAACCAAAATATATATTTTTTTTACTTGATTTAAAAAAATAGTATTCTACATATTATTGTAAAGATATGTGAAATTGTTTAAGATTACTCAACGCAAAACTTAAATTGGGCCTTAAGAAAGCCTAACATAGCACAAAGTCAAACTACTTCAATTTTTGGGGGGGAAAATATACTCGTAGCATTCAAGAGTAAATCGGATAGTTTCGGTAGCCCGAACTAGCCCAAACATTTTGAATTTAATTCCTAGTATTAAAAATTACACGGATGATCGTAATTTTGAAACATGCCACACATTTGGTCTCTAAATGTAACAGATGTTTATTTCTTCCGTTAAGACCCCTCCACATGAGGGTGAGTCAATCCAACTCGTGAACTACTCAAAATTGACTCGCAAAATACTCGAAATCGACTAGGTCTAAATCGAGTCAAAATGGAGTAGACTTTCGAGTCGAGCTCGAGTATCAAAATATTTTGCTCGTCGAGCTCACGAGTCTTATCGAGCTTGTGTCAATTTACAGATTCACTTTTATGTATATGTATCTTTAAATAGTTATTGTATTATATATATTTTAGCCGAGTCGAGTTGAGCTGAAAAGTGTCAATTTGAGCCAACAAGTAAATGGATGTTAGAGCATGTCGTTGCCGTTGATTCCCCATTTTCTTAAAAGTCGCCATTTGAGTCAATTTTGCTAGTTAATTTATCAAATCGATTTCGTGGAATGATTGATGACACTAGGTAGTTCACAAAGTCTTTCTGGGGAGTCGTTGGTTAGTTTGTTATATACATGTTAGTGATGTTATTTTTGTTGACAACCCCCTCCTTGCATTTTTTCCTATTCACGTAATTTCCCCATAAAAAATAAAATATAATAAAAGATCAACAAAATGCCGATCTTATCATCAAATCTATTTAAGACCAATCAAAAATTGAATATGTGTGGCTCATGGGTTGGACCGGTGTGTTTTATGAAAGTTTAGGGATATGTCTCATTGCAGCCTTTTACATCAAGGGTATTACCACTGTGCCCTTCCCACACTTGATGATAAGGGCAAACACTATATGCTTTTCCCACACTTGGTAAAAGGAAACATTATTGTCTACAGATATTTATGGATGCTAAATACTTTTATACTTATTACTTAGGATAAATTTTGTAGAATTTCTATGTATTTTCTATTTTGCAACATATCGACCAACTACATAAGTCATAGGAAAATGATAATGACAGTCCTCAGGTTTGTTAATAAAAAGGCAAAACTAATATAAAAATCGCCCCCAAATTTTAGAAACACTACTCTATCCAATATTTAAATGGTTACTGATTTTAAGTGGTAAAAATTATCCATGTAAAATGAACTAGTAAAATGACATATAAGCAATGACTGGACTACGTCATCTTTTAATTGCCACTTTTAATTGCCACGTTATATTTTTTACAACTTAAATCGGTTACTCATCAGATATCAGGATAAATGTAACAAGAAACAAACTTGAAAACTCAAACCGGACAACCCTATATGAACTTTCCATAAATTTTAGTAATGTATCTGTCTCTAACCAACCAATGATAGCATAAACCAGTTTTCAAAAATGTTCATAACATAAACCAATTATCATAATCGAATGAAAAAATATAAATTGAGATTGACAGGGATGCAGCCGGTGGTCATCGGTGGAGGAGATAGAGAAATATTGAGAGTGTGACACAGTAGACTTTAGAAACAGAGACGATATTTAGATTAAGGGCTAGGGCATAGAGAAATGTCGAAAGAGAGATTTAGAGACTAAGACATTTGAGCGGGTCATTTCCAAATTACATGTCGACAAGTTTGACAAAAACCAGTAGAATCGCAACTGGTTCGTGTTATATCGATTGGGTCAATCTAGTTTTAAAACATTGCTAATAAATTAGTTTAAAATTACAAGTGCCTTGTATTCAGAAACTAAATTAATAATCTTCTGTAGAAAAACGCATATGCTTCTCTACATAGACTAACGCGAACAACCCTTTAGTCACTTAAAAGCCAGGAGGGAAGTTAATATTTCGAATAAAATTTGAAAATGAAAAGAAAGAAGCTAATTTGAAATATACTTCCTCCGATTCAAAATAAGTGATACACCTGGGGTTTCACGATTTTTGAGGCAAAAGATTATAATGATGGTTAAATTAGATTAATTGGATGGTTAGTGGGGAATGAGTCCCACACCTTTTGAATAAAGTAAGGTTAATGATGTTTAAAAGTAAAAAGTAAGGGTAAAGGGGTCATTTTACTTTGTTAAAGTAGATAGTTAATGGGTATGGGTCCCATTTTTTTTGCCAAATAAGGAAACTTTTCAAAGTGTATCACTTATTTTGAATCATCCCAAAAAGGAAAGTGTATCACTTATTTTGAATCGGAGGAAGTATTTAAATATGAAATAAATTGAAGGGACAGCATCTCCATGTGGGAGAATTAATATTTAATAAACTTAAAATGGATCCAAATACTTTCCATGTTCCTTCCTTCCAACAAAATACTGTTTTATTAAAAATATTTTTTTCCTTTCACTTTCGCTTTTTTGGACGTATTATGCAGAAAGCTTGGAGCCACATCACGCCCTCCGGCCGCCACCTCATCTTCTTCCTTATTTATATCACTTGCCACTACTAAACCCTAGCTATCCATCCACCATCAATTTCTCCAACGAGATCTCCTTCATATCTCATTTTGTTTTTTCTCTACTTCGATCGTTCATCCTATCGTTGCCATCGGAGTAACACATTGAATTTATAATGGCTTCCGCTTGCTTAAATAGCATGTCGCCGGAGAATTTATTGGAACGTTCGCCGACGTACTCTTCCTACAGCTGGTTCAATCCTCGACTCTCATTAGGCCGCGAAATGCCAAAGGAAAACGCAACCAAATCTAAGACAAAGAGGATTTCTTCTCCGGTGAAGGACCTCTCAGATCTGTCTAAAAAATCAGATTCTAAGGAATTTGATGGTTTCGAGTCCAGAGTTGAAGATCAGGCCAAGGAGCGATCAGATCTGTCGGAGGAATCAGATCCGAAGGAGTTTAACGGATTCGAGTTCAGACTTGATGATTCGGTTATAATGCTTCCCGCCGATGAGCTGTTCTCCGACGGTAAGCTTGTTCCGCTGCATTTGCCAGTAATCCGTCAGGAAGTTGCCACGTCGACAACAACGATACTGTCTGGTGTTAGCTCTCCAGATACGCCTTATGCTCGCCGGAGAACAGACGAAGTGTTCGCTGCTGATCCTTACGTATTTTCTCCTAGGGCACCGAGGTGTTCGAGCAGGTGGAAAGAGCTTCTCGGTTTCGGAAAGCTTAACCAAAGCAGCAATAACAATGCTAAGGTAGATAACAGCAAACGAACGTCGTTAGCGTCTTCTCACAACGGTACCGGAGCAACCAGGTCTATTAGACAGTTTCTTCATCGAAGCTCAAGATCTTCGAGCGATTCGTCTTCCGTTAACCTTCCGTTACTCAAGGATCCAGATAACGAATCCGTATCCGTCTCATCACGTCCATCTCTGTCTTCTTCTTCCTCCGGTCATGATCCGGACGATCTTCCTCGCCTCTCTCTCGATTCCGATACGCCAGCGAAGGTAAACCTGAACACAAATTCCAACAATCGTCCGAAATCGAGAATGCATAAAACGAGAACACAGTCGTACGACGGAAGAGCTACCACGCGCGTAGGGCGAAGCTCTATCCGTCGGTCAACAGACACTGCCGTCACCACTGACCTTGGTTTGTCAGTTGACAGTCCGCGATTGAATTCGTCGGGAAAAATCGTATTCCATAGCTTGGAACGGAGTTCGAGTAGTCCAAGTAGCTTAAACGGTGGACCGAGATTCAAACATAGAGGAATGGAGAGATCGTATTCAGCCAATGTACGAATCACACCGGTGCTAAACGTTCCGGTTTGTTCTCTTAGAGGTTCTTCAAAGTCCGGCAGTATGTTCGGGTTCCCGATATTCTCCTCGCAGCAAAAACGAGAAGGTTCTAGTAACAGCAAATGCGGTCCAACCCGTAGTCAACGATTTAACGGAAGGTATCGAACAGATTGCTCTTAATTCAAGCATTTGGTAACATATGATCCTCTTAAAATCTGGTTTAGTCTTTTTAGGTTTAGCATTAGGCATCTAGCTCTAGCTCTAGCATTAGCATATGCCCATAACATTTTAATTTTTTTTCTTCTTGAATTATGTATCTATTTTGGTTGAGTTCTTTCCACTACTAATTCCTAATGTTAGAATCAGATTCTACCCGATTTTCAAATATTATTTTTTAGAGTTAAACAAATATGAAACGAGTAAATGTTAACTGAATTTTAATATAATGTGTTGTCGGTAATGGAATCTGATTTAATGTACTCCCTCCGTCCCATAAAAAACTTCCCATTTGATATGGGTACAAGTTTTAAGGGGATAGTTAGTGGTGAGGTCATTGGTAATAATTTTGATTAAAATATAAGATTGGTTTGGAGACAGAAAGATGGTTAGTGGATAATTAGTGATAGGGTCCTTAGTAATAATAGTATTTTATTATGTGGAGCCCATCAATTAAATGAAATGAGAAGTTTTTTATGGGACAAAAAATTAAGGTCAAATGGAAAGTTTTTTGTGGGACGGAGTGAGTATATAATAAGTTGAACATGGGTTTGTATGTGTTTAAATAAATAATTGAGTGTTGTTTTGTGTTTTATAAGCAACAGATTAGATAATTAAATAATTTTTGGAGTATTGAAATGATGGTGACAGTTTATACGAATATAAATAGTGTCAGGCAACGGTGCCGGTGACTGGTGACAGCTTTGCTTTGCTGCGCTAGCGAGCTGCCCGTTTTCAATCTCCACCGTCCGCTTCCATTCCTCCAAACAAGAAATATTCAATTAAATAAAGGGTGAAATACTATAAATTTTTGATAGGTTCTTTACTTTTACTTTAACTTATAAAAATGTAAATTTTATAGGCTAATTAATTAATTACTTACCTTATGAAATTTCACGAACTAAAAGAATATAATTTTATCTTAGTATGTTAAAATTAGAAGTAAATTTTAACATCAAATTAATTAGTTTAGTAAAATAAATTTATCATTTTTATAAAAATTAGAATATCATTTTGCGCGTTTATAATTTATAGTGGTAGATGACCTAATTAACCAAACACGAGGTTATTAAAATGTATTTTTACTTAAAATTTATTAGTAAAATTATATAAATAATACTAATTTGTTCTAAATTATGAAAATACATCCCTACTTTTTTAAAATTATAAGAATGATCCCTCTTTCATTAGTTTTATTTTCAGACGGTCCTTCCGTCAAAAAGCCCGTTATGTCAGAATATATATCCTTTCCCATTTATAACGATGAAACGTGAAATGACTAAACGAAATTAGTTGTACTAACTCAAGTACTATATGTCTATATATGGTTTCCATGCCCCAAAAATAATCGTACATGTGAACATGCATCACCCAATATAATGGTTTAAAATATGTTGAAAATGAAGACACATTTTACCAGTGGAAATAAGTAGATAAAAAATTATATTCCTTTTTACTCGACAAGTTAAATAACGTACGGCTATTTTGGTGAATTTGAAAAGTTGTTTGACTGGGATCTACAAGAGACATGGTGTATTCTGTATTTATGTAACAACAATAATTGCATGTACTACTACCCACAGAGCCAGAAATTATTGACATTGGTACTTATAATTTAAATGTTATTTATTTGAACTTGTGAATTTATATGAAAAATAAGTTAATGTTTAAAAATTCAACTTAAAAAACAGCCACAGCCACGAAAGGGAACGTCGTGCTTGTAAGACAAAAGAGGTGATTTGGTGAGACTCATGCACTTTTTACCCACACCACATGACCACATGTAAGAGGTCATGATCAAAATAAGTAGGAATATAATAGGAAAAAATAATATAAAAATATATCATTAGGCCTCTCCCAACCCTTCCCCATCACTAAACCCATCACTAGCGCCACGTCATCGCATCCTTACTGACCTGCTACTGACACGTTCGTGCCAACCCTACCCATCACTAACCCATCACTAAACCCATCTTTTCCACATCATCATTTCCACATCACCATTTTAATTAATATAAAAACACATTACATTAAATAAAAAACATTACATTAATAATAACAATAATAATAAAAACATTACGATTAAAAAAAACACACGAAAAAAATAATACGGAAAAAAAAAATACGGAAAAAAAAAATACGGAAAAAAAAATTACGGAAAAAAAAAAATTAACGTTGACGGTAGTTCGGCGGGAGGGTCCAAATGTGTTCGATTAAGGCATTGCGAAGTTTATGATGCACAACTCGATCACGTATCTCCTTTTCAATACGCAATTGTGCTGCAACCCGTTCATGCCATGTACGTTGTGGGTGATTATCCGGGTTAGCGGTATAGTCTTCTTCGATTGGACAAATTGCGCGGCCGTTATCTTCCGTAATCATGTTGTGTAATATCACACAAGTGTACATGATCCGTCGTATTTTGTTCACACTGTATGGTCGTGCCGGGTTTTTAATGACTGCCCACCGTCCTTGAAACACTCCGAAAGCTCGTTCGACATCCTTCCTAGCGGATTCTTGGAACCGCTTGAACTTCATGTTCTTTTCTTCAATTGGGCATTTAAACGACTTGACAAGCGTTGCCCATTCCGGATAAATCCCATCAGCTAGATAATAACCCTTCGTAAATTGCTCACCCGAAATAGTAAACGGAACTACGGGAGACCTGTCTTGCCTTATTTCATCAAACAAATCTGATTCGTTGAGGACGTTAATGTCGTTATTCGAACCCGCCGGGCCAAAGTACGCATGCCATATCCACAAGTCGTATGACGCAACAGCTTCAAGCATTATTGTGGGACACCCTTGATCACCACGTGTGTATTGGCCTTGCCATGCTGTTGGACAATTTTTCCAAGGCCAATGCATACAATCAATGCTACCAAGCATCCCAGGAAAACCATGTATCTCTTGATGTTTGGCATGTAAACGTTGTACATCTTGAGTGGTTGGTTTTCGCAAAAACTCAGTCGAGTATAGATGGAATATACATTTACAAAAGTTGTCCAAACAATCGTACGCTGTTTGTTGACCCATGTGTAGGTACTCATCAAACATATCAGCGGCACAACCGTACGCCAATTGACGTATGGCAGAGGTACACTTTTGAAATACATTAAAACTGGGGTAACCCGTAGCGTCTCTCTTTTGACGGAAATAATCAAAATACGACGGTAGTTGACCCGGTGGATTATAAAAATGTATAGCCTGGCATATACGGATGAACAAAGGTTTCGACATGCGAAACCGTCTTCGGAAGTAGTCCGGGGGGAAAACGGCATTGTCGGCAAAGTAATCATTCCATAAACGTTCAGCAGCCGCAACGCGATCTCTTGGTATATATCTTCGTGGTGCTCTTGGCACGGTGGAATTTTCGGCTTCTTCTTGATCCAGATAATCAAGCGTTTCAATAGTTTGGTTCAAATCGAAGACAGCTGTTACATTGACATAATCTTGCCAGTAATCATCGGCGTCATCGTTTGGATCCATTGAGTGGAAAAAAATATGGAAATTGGGAAGAGAGGAAGTATGAGATTGTGAGAGGAAGAGAGGAAGTATGTGATTGTGTGTTTAAAATGGTAGAGTATAGTGGGTTTTTATAGAGGTTGTGTGTAGTATTAATTATTTATATTAAAAAAAAAATAAATAAATTGAAAAAAACCAAACGCTCCCTCGATCCTACCCCTCGACGGCTTCCCCATCCCGTCGACGCAACGACGTCTCGCCCACGACGCCGGCCACGACGGCTCGGTGCGAACGCCGTCGTGGCTCGACGCAGCTCGACGGGGCGTGCCGACGTGCCGTTGGCACCGGTCTTACTCTTTAGGTTTATGACGAGAATGCAGACAAGATGTTAATAGAGAGGGAAATGCAGAGAGGATATAGGAGGAAATGAAAGAGAGACAAATAGTCTTATTTATTTTTTCAATTTTTTTATGAGTTTTGATAAAGATAATTATTGAGGATGTCATAAGTGCATAAGAGACTTGTACGTTCATCTATAATTGCATGTACTACTACCCACAGAGCCAAAAATTATTGACATTGGTACTTATAATTTAAATGTTATTTATTTGAAAAATAAGTTAATGTTTAAAAATTCAACTTAAAAAACAGCCACGGCCATGGAAGGGAACATCGTGCTTGTGAGACAAAAGAGGTGATTTGATGGGACTCATGCACTTTTTACCCACACCACATAATCACATGTGAGAGATCATGATCAAAATGAGTAAGAATATAACAGGAAAAAATAATATTAAGATATATCATTACTCTTTAGGTTTATGACCGAGAATGCGGACAAAATGTTAATAGAGAGGGAAATGTAGAGACGATATAGGAGGAAATGAAAGAGAGACACAAATAGTCTTATTTATTTTTTTCAATTTTTTTTATGAGTTTTGATAAAGATAATTATTGGGCTGTCATAAGTGTATAAGAGATTTGTACGTTCATCTATAATCGTCTCAATAATTTTAGGAACTATTCACCCATAAATTAATGTATAATTTTTTAAACACTTAAAGATAGTCTTATGGCTATTATCATAAAAACCCTTTTTTTTTTATTAGTAATATTAAAAAATCATTTTCTATATTATTTTCAGTTTTATCCATTTTATTTTGTTTTTATAAATTTTGTTTTTTAATCTTTTAATAATATATTAATATATTTATTCAAATAAAAATGGTGATTTGGTAGTATCATACACATATTTTGTTACATGTTACCTAAACAACCACAACATATCACTTTTTAAGAAATACACCACACTATCCAAATGTGACAGGGGCATCCATCAAAACACGAGACCTCCCAGCCCTCGTTGTGAGGGGGCGCGACGGATGCTTGATTGTCCAGCTCACCTCTTCACTTTGTAGAAAGGTATCTATAACGGGTAGCATTATGTATCTAAAAAGAGAAAATGAAAGGATGGGGTTGTTTTAATTGTCGTTGTCTGAAACCGGAGGATTTGTCATGTCAAAAATTACCATCGTTTTGTGGCCTGTGCGCCTTCGTCTCTTTCCCTACATATTTTTCTCATAAAAATGCTATTTCCTTCTATTATTTTATAACTTTTCCTTTTATCTTACATATTCTTTTATAAATTCAACTTGTTTAAAGAAAACTAAAAGAGTAAATTACACGAAAGGTCCATGTGATTTACCACTTATTACAGCCACAGTCCCTGAACTTTGTTTATTACACCAGACGTCTCTGGTGTATACAATTTGTTACACCCATGGTCCATGTTGCCCTTAACTTTTTTCTAAATGACGAAAATACCCTTTTGGTCTTTTGTAATAAAGCGAAGTTAAGGGACTGTAAATGTAATAAGTGAAAAATCACAAGGACCATATGTGAAATTTACTCTATTAGTTGATTTTTTTCTTTTCTCCCTTTAGTTCATATTCTTCCGCCACATTCAGACTCACCACTCGCCACATTCAGGGGTTGGTGATGGATCAAATTTTCAGGTGGTTTGGTGGCGCGACGATAATGGTTATTGATTGATGTTTGAATTCAAAGAGATAGAGGTGGGTGGTGACTCTGAATGTGACGGAAGAACGTGAATTAAAGATAAAGAAGAAGAAAAAATCAATTAATAGAGTAAATTTTACGGATTGTCTCTGTGATTTATCACCTATTGCATTCACAATCTCTTATCTTCGCTTTATTACAAAAGGCCAAAAGGGTATTTTCGTCATTTAGAAAAAGTTAAGGGTGGTAGGGACTATGGGTGTAACAAATTGTATACACCAAGGACCTTCAGTGTAATAAATGAAGTTTAGGGACTGTGGATGTAATAAGTGGCAAACCACAAGAACCTTCCGTGTAACTTACTCAAACCAAAAGTACGTGTCTGTAGAGTGCACTTTTCCATAGTTTTATAGTATATAGAAGTCGACTACGGTAGATGGCAATTGTGATCCGATATGGTACATATTATAAATACGAATGAATTATTATTCTTTTTTTGAGCGCCAATAAAAGGACCAAGGAAGATAATTTTGACATTATCATCACTCCTACTCAACGAACTCAAATAATATAAATAAAATTAGGCTAGCTAGGGACTAGCAAATAAGTTCCATACAATTGTCCTACACTAGCAAAAAACTAAACACCACAATTAAAGTACGTAGGTACAAACGGACAAATCAAAAACAAAACCACAGAAGAACTAAACAACACCAAAACTCCGATTGTCACATTTGTCCTTGACTATTCATTCGCCATTTGCACACCTTCCATCACATAAACAAAACAATATTAATAGATGTAGATCCGATGATCGGCCCTACAATGATGCAGGATTACAACACCAACGCCCCCAACCATGACTACACCATCCAAGTTTTGATCTATTTTTAATCCAGAAAAAAGATTGGGCTTGCGCCAATACCATAATAGACGTCTGCCTTCCACTTCTTTTATTGTAAGTTTGATTGTTCCGATCCAACCAAATGTGCCATAACACCGTAAATATTGCAGCATCACATAAAATAGATGATTTACCCGAAAGTTTTATCTTCGATCTCCAATCCAAAATGTGGTCTAAATTCTGGAAATCAGCAATGTTAAAACCCCACCACTTACAAAATTCAAGCATACTTGTCGAACATTTCATGACGACCAAAAAATATGTTCTTCGTCCTCAATTTGTCTTTCACACGATTTACATACCGCCACTTGTAACATCACACCTCTTTTAAGTAAGTTAAAACATGTTACAAGACATCTATGGAAAAGTCTCCAAATAAAAATATTTACTTTTGCCGAGATAATATTTGACCATATTATTTTATAAGAATAGATTTAATGAGTATTGTTTGTACTTGTGTAAATTTTGGGGTTGGGTGGTGACTTTTTTTGACCCCTTGAAATTTGAAAAAGTATACCATCATTGCTTATAACCACAAAGCATTGATTCTTTTGTCTTTATCCTTTTTCTTATGTCAGTTTTTTGTTTAATTAACATATGATGTTAAAGTTTCTATAAACTCAGATTTTTTTAAGGCATATATGTTTTATTATCCATTAAAGAGAAAAAATAAACAAGAACACCGAAAAAAAATAAGACCAACAAGAAAGACGAAAATGTAATAAGGAGAAAAAGTCAAGAAAGAAGGAAATGAAATAAGGAGAAAAAGTCAAGAAAGAAGTTAACCTAAACCGAATCAAAATGGATTTTGAATCCAATTTTTCTAGAATTTTTATAAACTCGTTTTTATTCATTACTCCCTCCGTCCCAAATTAATTATCCACTAAGACAAATTAATTATCCATATTCAAAATGGATTTTGACAGAGAGTGTTGTTAACTCTCTTCGTGATTCATTAAGACAACTATCAAAAGGTAATTCCTCTGTCACAGATTATTCACGTCGTTTTAAGGCCATTTGCGATCAATTGTCTGCTATTGGTCAACCCGTGGTCGAAATTGACAAATTGCACTGGTTTCTCTGTGGATTGGGACCTAATTATGAAACTTTTTCCACTGCTATTCGCGCCACCAAACCAGCCCCTAAATTCCGTGACCTGGTAACGCAAACTGAAAGCCATGAACTTTTTTTGCAATCCATACATGCTACACAAAATTCGCAGGTTGCTTTTAATGCTGAAACGACTAATCATCAATCCAATATGGGTAGAGGTCGTTCTTATTCTAATAGGGGTGGAAATAATTATCGGGGTCGCGGACGGGGTCAAAACCGCCGACCCCCTCACTGTCAATTGTGCAGAACGAATGGCCATTATGCGACGGCTTGTCCAACTCTCCATACTTTTGCTGCTCAAGCACCACTCTCTGATGAATCATTAGCTAAAGCTTTCCATGCCCAATGTCATGTTAACAACAACAACCCTGATTGGCATGTTGACTCGGGGGCAACAGATCACATGGCTCCATCGTGTGACTCTCTTCACCACGCTGCCCCGTATCAAGGTAATACATCAGTAATATTTGGAAACGGTAAAACCTTGCCTATTACTCACACTGGTTCATCAGCTATTACTCATAATATTTCGTTAAAAAACATTTTGGTTATACCAAATCTTCACAAAAAATTGCTTTCTGTCAGTAAATTAACAACTGACCACCCTGTTGACGTTTTATTTTCCCAACCTTTTTTTCATATTCAGGATCGGAAAACAAAACAGGTTCTAGCTAAAGGTTATTGTGAACAAGGATTATATGTGCTCAAAGACGAACCTTCTTCCTTTCTTGCCACTACAAAACATTTTAAACATGTTTCTTTTGAGTTATGGCATGCTCGTTTAGGGCATGTTTCATTTGATGTAATTGCTACTTTGAACAAGCTTGGTTTTTTTTATCTATTTCATCTTTATTACCTAAACCAATTGTTTGCAAACCATGTCAACTTGCTAAAAGTCAACGTCTAGTTTTCTCTAATAATACTAAACGTGCTACTAATCTTTTAGACTTTGTTCATTGTGATTTATGGGGTCCTGCCCCCGTTTGTTCTCATGAAGGATATCGCTACTATGTTTCATTTATTGATGATTATTCAAGGTTCACGTGGCTTTACCCTCTCAAAACCAAAACAGGTTTTTATTCGATACTACAAAGCTTTATAAATCTCGTGCAAACTCAATGTTCACGAAAAATAAAGGTGTTTCAAAGCGATGGTGGTACCGAGTTTAAGAACCAAACGGTTCAAAGTATTTTTGAAAATAATGGTACGTTTCATAGGTTTTCATGTCCGTACACGCCTCAACAAAATGGTTGTGCGGAAAGAAAACATCGCCACATTGTTGAAACCGGTCTTGCTATGCTCTTTAATGCTCATATTCCGGCGGATTATTGGGTCGATGCATTTACCACCGCAACTTTCATTATTAATCGACTCCCAACTCCATTATTAAAGAATAAATCTCCATTTGAGCTTATGTTCGATCATCCACCGCAAATATGACAATTTTCGTACCTATGGCTGTCAAGTTTTTCCCTACTTGCGGGATTATGCTCCTCACAAATTAGCACCAAGGAGAACTCTCAATACAAAGGTTATCGTTGTCTCAATCCGGCCACATCACGTGTGTATATTACACGACACGCCCGTTTTAATGAAAATGTGTTTCCTTTCAGTGACAATGCCAACAATTCTTCTATTACAAGTTTGGAATTAAGCACTTTTCTCCCTGAGGTTCCCAATTTACCCAAACCGATAAACCCGATAAACAACCCATCGCCTACTATCAACAACCCAATAAACCCACAACCAACTCCTTGTTCTCTCTGCCCTCACTCGGCCCAACCTACACCTTCAACAAATGAAGCCCAACCACCCTTACAACCAACACCTCAGCCCACTGCCACTCCGCCACAGCCCACTATTCCGGCCCAATCCACTTCCGCTACCCAACCCAACACTTCCCAACCCCTTGCGTCAGCCCAAACACCAACCACGGCTGCCCAACCCGATACCACCATAACATCTTCCAACGATGTCCCTGCCCAAACCGCACCTACTATCACACCACCAGCCCAACCCAATATCCATGAAACATCTCATCCAATGACTACACGCTCCAAAGCAGGGATCTTCAAACCCAAACATCAAGCTAATTTTTCTGCCCTCACATCTTATCCACTTCATGCATCCCTCTTATCTACCACGGAACCTCGTGGATTTAAAACAGCAGCTAAGGATGCCAAATGGGTCGCAGCTATGGATGAGGAATTTCAAGCACTTCAACGAAACAATACTTGGAATTTAGTCCCAAGACCTCAATCCACTAACATTGTTGGCTCCAAATGGGTTTATCGTATCAAATACAATTCCGACGGCACTGTTGAAAGATATAAAGCACGTTTGGTTGCTCAAGGTTACACACAAATTCCGGGACTCGATTATTGTCACACTTTTAGTCCCGTGGTCAAAGCCTCCACGGTTCGCATCGTTCTTTCACTTGCGGTGCTAAACAAATGGATTTTACATCAATTAGATGTCAAAAAAGCATTTCTAAATGGCACTCTTGAAGAAACCGTCTTTATGGAGCAACCACCCGGATTTGTAGATTCTCATCATCCTCATCACGTTTGCAAATTATCCAAAGCTCTCTATGGGTTAAAGCAAGCACCGAGAGCTTGGTTCCAACGTTTGAGCAAGTTCTTACTATCGTATGGATTTACATGTAGCCGAGTCGACACGTCTCTTTTTGTCTTCTCTAAAGACAATTGTATCACGTACTTGCTCGTATATGTTGATGATCTTATCCTTACTGGTAATAATGAATCATCAATCACCACCTTTATTACTCGTTTGAATAATGAATTTTCAATTAAAGACCTTGGTAAACTTAATTATTTTTTGGGTCTAGAGGTTGCTTATACGGACACCGGCTTGTTCCTCACTCAATCAAAATATGCCAGTGATATTCTTAAGCGTGCAGATTTACTTGACTCCAGACCCATTGGCACGCCTCTAGCACCCCACGTTTCGTTTACCGCCAAAGGCACACCATACTCGGATCCTACACTATATCGGTCTCTGGTTGGAGCTCTCCAATATTTAACTATTACAAGACCCGATATCTCTTATGCCGTCAATCAAGTGTCTCAATTTTTGTATGCTCCCACTACCGATCATTTTCAATCCGTCAAAAGAATTATGCGCTATGTAAAACGTATCATCTCTTTTGGTCTAACTTTCAACCGACCACGAACACATGGGATCACAGGGTACTCTGATGCTGATTGGGCTAGATGCATTGACACCAGACGGTCCACATATGGTTATTCGATATACCTCGGTGGTAATCTTGTATCGTGGAGTGCCAAAAAACAACCCACCATATCCCGGTCTAGTTGTGAGTCCGAGTACCGAGCCATGGCAAACACTGCCGCCGAAATCGTATGGATCACACATCTATTACGAGAATTACATGCTTTACCACCTGATCGTCCAACCCTACTTTGTGATAATAAGAGTGCTCTCTTCATGACACAAAATCCGGTGTCCCATAAACGAGCAAAGCATATTGATTTGGACTATCATTTTATTAGGGAACTTGTAAGCTCTGGAAAATTATATACCAAATTTGTTCCAACCAATCTTCAGGTGGCTGACATCTTCACCAAAAGTCTCCCACGACCACAGTTCGAGTCTCTCCGCACAAAGCTTCGTCTTGGACCACCACCTTTTCGATTGAAGGGGGTATTAACGGATAGTCTCACAAATTAATTATGTATTGACCATGTATTAAATTGTATTATTGACTTACCTTAGTCATAGGGATTTAGTTAGGCAATCTCCCAATCATAGGAGTAATACACGTTTTCTGTCTTTGTACCTATTGCTATATAATGATAAGAATCCCTCCTCAATATTCAATTGAGGCAAATCATATATTCTCACTTATACACACAGATTTAAGAAATTGCAATTATTGCACTGTCCACCAATCAAATCTCATATTTACTCACTTATAATTCATATGATTGGTTGTAATTTGAAATTGACAATTATTTTGGGACAAACTAAAATAGTAAGGTGGACAATAAAAATGGGACAGAGGTAGTATTAAACTATCAGAAAGTAGAAAGTGCGTAGCTAATCTTATGTAACTACTTAGTCTTGGCATAGGTTCTAAATTTAATTATTTTTTCTTGATATACTATAATTTTATTAAACAACTTATTGTATATAATCAGTGTATTCAATAAATATTCTATGTTCTAATCCAATTCATGTGAATCATGCCTGTATGAATGCCACTAACCCTGGGGAAATTTGCTTGTACTTGGAATAATATCCTCATAAGATGTTGGAAAAATCAATATTCCTTTAAAATGGTGGTTTGTCTCTAATTTGCATCCAGATGATCCACTGCGTACGGTGAAATGGGCCTTAAAGAAATCAGGATTATTTTCGGTCAAATCCATGCGGATTGCGATTGATGATTTTTTAAAAGTTATAAAAGTTTTTTAAATAAAACTTAATTTTTTTAATGTGAGTGTTAAATGATAAAAATACTCTTTCATGTATAAAATAATTCCTCCGTATCAAAATAAGTGAATCACTTTGAAGTTCACGTTTTTTGATTCAAAATAAGGTAATAAGTGATTAGTGAAATTAAATTGGGTAATTAGAGTAGATGGGGACTCACACTTTTTACTGTTTTGTTGCTTTTATAGGAAGATGACAAAATGGATGGGACCCCACACTTTTAATGATGTTTAAAAATGTATAAGTAAGGGTAAATGCGTAATTTTAAATATAAAAACTTACAAAATATGGTAAATTATTAAAGTGATTCACCTATTTTGATACACCCAAAATGGAAAGTGATTCACTTATTTTAATACGAAGGAAGTATATGATTAATTTTGACAATTAATTATAATTGTCTAATGTTTAGCATATTTACTATGGGACTACACAAAAATTAAAACTACCATAACACATCTCTCGTCACATATATAAATGATATTTTATTTTTGTTTCCAATTAATCAATGATATCATTTTAAACTCAATACTTTCGTTTTTCATCTATAAAAATATAAAATAAAACACTATTTAATATCCGCACATTATTTTTTGTCGGTGTAAAAGACCACAAATCGCCTCAAGGTCCTCAACCGATGTTTTTAGGGTGGTTTATTTTTAACTTTTTTATTTCGAATTTTTAATCACGCTACCACCCTATCCCTCCCCAACCAACTTCAAAAATAAATTATTGAGCTGGTTTATATAGACACGAGCGGGTAGGTCAAATCTATCCATATCAACATCCAATGCTTCTAGCCTAGTGGTATTGGTGAAAAAGATAAGGTGTTGCCCATAGCCAAGGTCATGGGTTCAAGTCCCGTCGTGGACGTGAGGTTTATTCCCCATAGGTGGAAGGTTCGAGGGAAGGCATACTGCCCCTTGTGGATGTCACTGTCTAGGCTCGGACTATTAACTTACTAACTGGCCGTTCAAAAAAAAATTTCAATCGATCGGATTAAATTCGTAAGTATATATATTTCAAATAAGATGCACAAAATTTAATGAAACGTTGCTTTTGGAGTTATTCAACAAACTAAAGAATAGTATGGTCTATTGGTCTTTACCTTTTAAAGCCCAGATTTGTAGTTTATGAATTATGAGCATTGTCGATAAAAATATCTACTTTCTTATACAATCTATAATTTTATAAGCAACATCTTAAATTAATTATTCAACATTATACATGAGGCAGAAAGTAGTGGAAACACCACCTTGTCACACTCACCACATGTTTATCTTACACATTTTTCTGCACAAACACCACCATGCATCAACCAAGACCTTGTCGATTTAAATCATGTTCTCAAGCCCAAAATGTAAAAAATGGTTAACAGGTACGGTCAAAACGAATTGGTCACAAACTTTATTTTTCATTTTTAAGATAATTAATGTTAAAATATGACTTTGGAAAATAGAGTTACTAGGGTGTCAATCGGGTTTGTCGGGTCGGGTTAGACTCTTATCGTGGAATCGGGTTGGTCGGGTTCGGGTTGGTCGGGTTTCGGGTTTATCGGGTTAACCCGATCGGGTTGGTCGGGTTACATCTAAGTTGTGATTCTAAGGAAAAAAGAAGCAAAATTTAAGTACATGGTTTATGGTCATATCTACCTTGTATTAATGGCCTTGAAACTTAAAGAGTATTATGCATATAGTGATTGATAATAGTGCATGTTAAAAGTGTGAGAACTCTTAAAGAGCAGATCATAAACAAAATTGCTTATCTAAGCATCTAATTCTTCATTAAACAGAAGGCAATTTAATACGTTTAAATTTAAAGGAGAAAACGTATGTGGGGAAAAACTTAAATTTTATAGAAAAACAATTTAAACTTGAATCGGGTCTAATCGGGTCAACCCAAAACCCGATAATATTATGCAATTCTAACCCGATACCCGACCCGATATTAACGTTGGGTTTGTCGGGTCGGGTTTTAAAAACCCGATATTAACATATGACCCGAATACACCCGACCCGAGTAGCATAATCGGGTTCGGGTTTGGGTCGGGTCGGTTGACCCTTTTGACACCCCTAACTGCAACTATAATCTTTATCTTATAATTTATAAATACAAAATTTTATTTAGGTTGAATGCGCTAAAAAAGTAAAGTAAAGATCATGTTTAACTACTTTCAACTCATTTGATGCATTATTCCATTCCCTTTATAACCGAGTTCTTTAAAATTGGCCCGTTTGATATTAAACCGTATCAAATCAACCAATTCGTGAACTAACACTGCCAATAAAGGATTAGTGGAGAATTTGTTATCTACAAGATAATATGAGGTAATTCACTAATTTGTAAACTAACTTTTCTAATGGGTACACAAATATAGATATCATTTTTTACCATATTATCATTTTTTACATCAATTTACTCTCTTTTAACCTCTCTTTTGGTGTAAGGGTAGATAAATCAGTAAAAAAACTTTTTTCAAACAATAAATCAATAATGTCATCAAGTCAGAAAATATCATCGTTAATTTTACCAATGTGGTCAAAACCTTATTAATGTTATCAGGTCAGAAAATATATTCGAGAAATTCTATCAAATACAAACAAAAAGAATACATAAATATAAGTAACAAACTTACTAAAAAACCAACTATCAAGTGAATATAAGATTCGGCAGCATGTATGGTTCTAATATATGAGCAAGGTAAACCGCATAAGCAAGTCATTCTTTCAAAATTGAACTGGAAATTTAAGTTAATTTAGGAGTCTGGTTTTGTTTATTTGAATTAGTAACATAAAAGAAAGCACATTGGCCAAATATTTTATACATTAAACAATATCAATACAACTTTATCAATAGATATGCATATAAGATTTGATGATAAAGCTGAATCAGTACATGTCCCTAATTCCCTCTTATAGTTAATAAAACCAATCAATGAACATGTCTACATGGAAATTTAGGGTTTGCATTAAATACCAATTCTAGATTTTGGCAATTATTATTGTTATATAAGCATGTGGATGAAGATATATACAAAAGAATATTTCAGACAAGCATCATGATGCATATAATACTTCAAGCTGCACCAGCTAATTAACTGATCATAAAACTCAAAACAGGACTTTTCAAATCAATGTGGTGGCCAAATTGGAATTATAAATTATTGATTAAAATTAAGTAAAACCTTTTTGAAGTTGACAATTTTTTTAGTAATGAAATCAAATGAACCAAAATTCTGTTTCCACACAGCAACAAGATCTCTTGCTTCCCAAGCCCTAATCAGTTCCTCCACGTCAGCATTAGTTGTAGAAAAATAAGGTGCTCCATGGTCAAAATACAATTCTCTACCATCTTCAACAATTTCTTTGCAAATTAGGTGAACTCAAATACTCAATTGCAAAATAAGAGTCTCGTTGCCCTTATTCATTTAGAAATTGTGACCTAATTGTGGTAATTAAAAATAAAGCGATCGAGTTACATAGCGATAATAAATGAATCAAAGGTACCTTCTCCGAGACATACGACGGCCGGGGGCCTCAGCCTGATTCGAAGATGGTGACGGAGATGCCATTTCTGGGCAAATTGGAAGCACACACAGCTCCTGAAACTGAATCATTTCACAATTGGATTTGATTAGATTAGATTGAGATAATAATGCAGTCGCGTAAATTCACAATTGGAGAATATTTGCTCACTTCCGGCACCGATGTCGGCGACCTTGGTGGCTATGGGATTCATGGTGTACCTGCCCACGATCTTCTCCCGCGAATTGGGCCATTATACGTTGATCATAATATTTTTCTTACTTTTCCTTTTTTATTTTTTTTATCTTTCAAGAGAATTAGCCCATTATACGTTAATCATAATATTTTTCTTATTTAATCATCTTAACCACTTGATAGGATGATATATGTACTCTACTAATTCTCTCTCTTAATATTATCCATTGATTTTAACACATATCTTTATCTAATGAATATGAGTAGAACCAAATGATAAAACTAAAAACAATTACTTATCTTTTAAAATAACAGATTTTAAATAAATATTATTGAACTATAGGATCACAGGTAATACGGTAAATTTGTAGTAGTAAAAACATGTATGGAGAATAAATTGAACTATACCAGATTATATCGAAAGAATAGTTGACCGATTAAACATAAAATAACAGCTTTTCGTATCAAAATCAAGTTGCAAACACATGTAACTTGAATTGACTTTGACATTAAGAAAATGACACTTCAACTGATGTTACATGGCATCACATTAAAAATAAATGGTAGTCAATGACATAGTGGTTTGGAATTTTTAATAGGCAGTTGAAATTCTAGTTAACATGGTAAAGCCATTTAGGCAATTACCACCTTGGTATGTATTTCACAAAACTAATATATTATGAATTTTGTTTTTTCATTGTGAAGCTTAGAATTCCATCACAATTGTATGTATATAGCAATATTTAGCTAGATACACATAAAATATAAAATTTGTATAATAATTACCACAAGTGCAGAGTAATATTTTATAAATTTGACTTAAAGCATTTAAAGAATGAACAATAACTATCCAAAAAGTACATGCTACCTAGTAACTTTTGGGAGCAAAATGTTGAAATAATAGCCGGCTAGATGAATATAGAATAGAAATTTTGTTCAATAATTTACCACAAGTTGCAAAATATTTAATAAATTCGACTTAAAACACTTACAACCTGTTGATTCGATCAAAGTTACAATGAGATCATATCTAAGAAAGTAAACTATACTTAATAACATATGAACCGTTGCTTGGAACTTTGGGGTAAAGGTGATAAATGGAAAATGTTTTAATAATAATAACAATATATTTTTAGTTTATCATCTGGTTTTTTACTTATTTGAGTGACACATCGCCAAAGAGGTTATTAATTTAAATGCCAATTGAGACATATTACATAGTGATGTTAGCTATTTGCGTCAAGCCGATAGTAAAATATTTGGGATAGACTCGTCTAATAATATTCTGTCAAACTCGAATAAGTTTTGAAAATTATGTCCAAGCTTGAGCTCAATATTTTTTAATTATTTAATATTTATTTAGAACTAATTTTAGAGGTCTATAATTTGCTAACGAGCTTGATCTTGATAAGCTTGCCTCGAGTAAATTCACTTAAATTTATAAGCTCGACAGGAATATTATTACTAGTTATTTCAAGTTTTAAAACATAAAACCGTTATATAAACGAGTTATATCTAGCTCGTTCAACTCAAAATAACTAAAAGAGCTCTCGAACAATTAAGTATCAATTACTTAAAAGTTCGATTCATGAATTTGCTTTAACAAGCCGAATGTAACAAACGTAATGTGATAATTGAGGATATGTGCGTGAACGCATTTAATTTAGTAACTAATTATAATCTTAATTACTCCTAAAAAATGCCTGGAAATACTGAATAGTCTTCCCCTACCTTTACCCCTACCCCACAATGGATATGGAGTTCACCTTTGTCCAGTTTTAGTTCAGCTGAATACTCTACTTTTATTTTTACAGTACCCCTTTTTCTGCCATCAACATTGCCTGAAAAAAGTCACCCAAAAGTTCTAGGGTTCCTTCACGGGCACACCCTCCATTAACATCGATTCATTTCATTTTCCCACTTTGTTTACAACTTCAAATCAGGCCAATTAAATGTGTCCTTTCTTAATTTGCATTATTAATTTCAATTTATTCTCCCAAGATCCGACCATTGGAATCAGAAATTCTACATACAAGACAACAAAAGCAGCTATCTAAAATCATTCCATCATCATTATGAACAACTTCATTTACTTCAGAATTCGATTCGATTCGCTTCGTTAGGCTAGGTTTATTTTCACTTACTCGTGATGGAAGACATTGTCTTATTTAAACATTTTAGCTGGAAATGGTTGTTATCGGTGAAAGCTGCTTATTGTTTCATTTACAAAATTGCGATTTCAATTGTACGCCATTGGCCTAATGTATGCCATTTATGTTCTACGATCGTTAAGCTATTATACTGTTTCCTGATTCGATGGAAGGATTGTTGTGTTCGTGGATCTAGATCGCTTTTAGGTTTTGGTACTGCAGCACTTTTTGTAATTATATGGAGTTCGTTTATTAGTTTGACTTCAATGTCTTGCCTAATCTGTGTTCTTCTATGTATGGTAAGTTCTCTTTCAATTAATTGCTAGATTTTTAACAAATTTGTTAATTAATTTTCATCATTTGATTAATTTAGGCTGCTGCTGCTTGTGCGGTTCATTATTTGGGCCATACTCCAGGTTTATTTATAGTAGGATTAGTTGCAATTTTGGTCATGTGGATGTACGGTAACATTTGGATTACTGGAACATTATTTATTGTTGGCGGTTATTTATTTTCGCGAAAACACGCAAGGTTGTTGGTTTTAATTGCATCCTTATATGCTTTATATTGTGTAAAAGTTCAAGTTGGTTGGTCTGGAATCTTGGTATCGATTAATCTTGCTTTTGTATCTAATGATGCATTGAATTGTATCCTTGAATGGTGTGACAATTTGAGTGAAAAAGCACAATTTGAAGAAGAGAATTTTCCAGATTCGTTTGTTGAAGATAAATTTGGAACAGAGAGTGAGTTTTTCGTTCCTAATGATGAAGATCAAAAGGTGGATGATGTTGATGAAGCTCAGAAAGTGGAGCCTAGTGATGAAAAAGAGAAAGTGAAAGCTACTGAAAAGGTGGAAACTTGTGAATCTTTAAAGGAACCAGTTTCTACAACAATTGTTGTGAATAAACAAAAGGAAGTTTCATCTGTTTCTGTTGTGAAAGATGATGTAAATGTAGTTAATGAGATGAAACGGATCCTTGGATGTGTGGATCATTATGAAGCATTAGGTTTATCTCGTTATAAAAAGATTGATGCTATCTTGTTAAAGAAGGAATATAGGAAAAAGGTAAGCTAATTTTGCTTTACTTTGCCCAAAATTACCCTTACAAATACTGTATTTTGGTTGTATTTTATCCAAATGGGTCAAATAGAAAAGCTTGCCTAAAAGAAAACGGGCCAAACAGGTTAAAAGTTGCCCAAGGTCTGTTTTAAATGCCTATAACCTTCTTAATTGGTTTATTCAAAGATTTCATTACAATTGTAGTCATGATTAACGCGTTAGATACTTACTTCTTTTAAAAAATAGCAAAAATCTGTTTACGGGTCAACCCAATTGGTCCAGCCCGTTTCAACCCGTACTAGTCTAATGTTTGATGTGTTTGTCTTTAGGCTATGCTTGTGCACCCTGATAAGAACATGGGAAGTCCAATGGCAAGTGAATCCTTTAAAAAAGTTCAATGTGCATATGAGGTAAACTTTACTAAATGTTTGCAACTGATATTTTTTTACCAACAAATCACTGATATTTATTTGACGAATTTCAGGTTCTTTCTGATTCTTTGAAGAAGAGAGACTATGATGAGCAATTGAGAAAAAAAGAATCAAAGTCTCTGTCTCATAAGTCTCCAAGCACTTCTCATCAGGTATAAATAACAAAATTAACAAATTAGCATATAAAAAAAAGGCTAAAAGGATATGCTTATATGTAGATTATTTTTTGTTTGGTGGTTTAATGATAATGCAGGATAATCCTGATCATTGTTCTGTGGAATCAAGGCGTATACAATGCACAAAATGTGGGCATTCACATATATGGATATGTACAAATAAGATCAAATCAAAGGCACGATGGTGTCAGGTGGGCCCTTAGTTTAAAGAAATGTATATAAATTTGATTCCATTCAATGAGACTTATTACTTATATATATTTGTTGCAGGATTGTTGTCAATATCATCTAGCCAAAGATGGGGATGGTTGGGTTGAATATAAAGGCTCACTCAGCTTTAATCGGCCTAACAAGGTTTGTGATTTTTCAAGAATTGGAATCTTTTAATTTTAAATATAATTTTTTATAACTGTTTTGGTGATTGTGGTTAGGTGGAAATACCTCGTGCGTTTGTTTGTGCGGAAAGCAAGATTTTTGATGTTTCAGAATGGGCTATTTGCCAGGTGTGTTTTAAGTGTTATATTAACCTTGGTTTTTACAACAAAACTTGAAATTATAGAACATTAACTGTAAGTTTTAATGTTGTCTATGAATAATAAATATATATGTTGTGAATAGGGAATGGGGTGCAGACCAAATACACACCGTCCAACATTTCATGTAAACATGGTTGGGTTAGAGAAACCGGAGAGATCAAACTCAAGCAGATATCCTTGGGATTTAGATGCCAAAATGGCGGATGAAGAAGAGGAATTTGAATTATGGCTTAAGCAAGCACTTGCTTCTGGTTTATTTACCGAAACCTCAAAACGTAGAAAAAGTTGGGGGCCGTTTAAGTTACCTCAAAAGAAAGGAAACAAACATCGAATGTCTCAATGATTCTATACACTCCCAGAATGGGAATGGGAATGATTGTTTAGTTGTTGTAAATAGTGTTTTGGCCAACAAATGTGCATTAAATTGATGTGAAGATGATGAATGAATGTGTATGTTAATAAAGATAACTCTTTCTCCAATTTATATGTGTACTCGCAACGTTTAATTTCATACATACTTTCATTCATGTGTATTTTTCACTTGCTTCTTAATCCAATCGCTCCACTTGACAGTCATGAGAATGGAGATCTCTAGAAAATTAATGAGAATTCTGAAACGTGTCAAAAGTTCTCTTTTTTATTTCGGTTAAAAAACAAGAGCATCCTATCTGATATTTAGTTGTAAAATTTAAAAGTGAGTTTTTTTAATCTATACACTTTGTTCTTTTTAAAAGTTCAACTTAAACACGCTTTATGCTTTTTCAAGTTTTTTTTATATATTTTTTAGAAAAATTACTAATTCTTTTTACAACTACGCATTTGTTTAGTGTAGCTAGTTGTAGGACATAAGTTGGATAAACGTAGATTACTTTAGGCCCGTTTAAGCATTAACATTGGGCTTAATGATCAAAGATTTTCAGAACTGTTTAAACTTTTATATGGGGGTTAATATTAAGGATATTGAAACCTTTTCAACTTGTAACTTGGGCTTAATGGTAAAGGTTTTGGACCCCACGGTACATTCAAACTTTTTTTTTAACAGTAAAAGGTACATTCAAACTTTTACATTAGTCTTATTGGTGAAGCATAATATTTTAAAGCCCAGTTGAACCGGTTAGTCGAACTGTGAAACAGAATGATAACTAGTCGGAATGAGTCTGTTAGATCGATGATTATAGCTAAGTCGGTACCTGGTTGAACCACAACAAATCGGTTTTTATAAATATTTAGATAAATAACATAGACATAAATTTTTTATATATGTTTTTCGAACATAAAAATAATAAACTTAGTTGAAAATAAGTTTAGGAATTTTTTTTATATTTTAAACTATTTAATTTGTCCCTTTCTAATTATTTTTTTGGTGTTTTTACGCCATTTATGTAATACTACACTATAATACTCAATATTCAACACACCATAATACTCAATAATATTGTCATGATTCAACCAGCCGGTTAATATGGTTTCACTAAATCAATTATATTTATATATATGACATTAACCAATTAAATGCCAAACCCGCTTTTACGCAGAAGACAAAAAGAGTCAAAATTGGAGAATTGATTATTAACTATTGACCATGTATGTGATACAAATCATGTACTGTTCTACGAATAAAAAAAACTCAATCTTTTTACACAGAACTTTTATTTGTGTAAGAAAACAATCTTGAATTTGGAGGGTTTCTTTTTTTTCTGTTTGTACCTTTTTAGGATATATTAATAGCGATTAAAATCTCATTTATGAAATGTCACGATCTTATTACCAATTGCTTTTTTTATACTGACAACTTCAACTAGCACAAGAAACTACTGCCACCCTCCTCCAGTACTCGTATATTTCTTAACTTAAAATGGTAAAAAAAATAATTATGCATCAAGTGACAAAACTAACATTGAAGGAGATTATGATACAACTAGGGGTGAAAACGAGCCGAGCCGTTCGTGAGCTACTCGGGATCGGCTCGTTAAAAGCTCGAAACGAGCCAAGCTTAAACGAGTATGAACCAAGTTCGAGCTTAACTAAGAGCTCATTTATTAAACGAGCCCGAGCCCGAGCTTGATCCACTAAGATTGATTAGGCTCGCGAGCCTAAACGAGCACATATATATTAATTATTTGAAAAATACAATTATATATTATACTCCATCCGTCCCACAAAAAACTTCCCATTTCACTTATGCACAAGTTTTAAGGTAATAGTTAGTGGTGGGGTATTGGTAATATATTTGATTAAAATATAAGATTGATTTGGAGAGAGAATGATAGTTAGTGGATAATAAGTGGTGGGGTCCTTAGTAATAATAGTATTTTATTATGTGGAGCCTATCATATGTAGCAAATGGGAAGTTTTTTGTGTGACAAAAATTTAGGGTGAAATGAGAAGTTTTTTGTGGGACGGAGGGAGTATATTTTTATACTTATGTGTGTATGTATGCTATACATATATATGTATATAACATAATATAAAAATGAAGTGCTTACATAATATATTAAATATTATAATTAAATAAAAAAGTTTATATATTGTGTGTATATGAAAGCTTAAATGAGCCTAATCGAGCCGGGCCCGAACCTGCGAAAACCTAAACGAGCCGAGTCTGAGCTTTACATATAAGGCTCGAAACGAGCCGAGCTCGAACTCCTTAAAACTTAAACGGGCCGAGCTCGAACCTAGTCTAGTTCGGGCTCGGCTCGGCTCATTTACACCCCTAGATACAACACCAAAGTAACTTGGATTATAATATCACATTATTACGAATTAAATCAAGAACACTAATAAATCTTTAAGAAGGATGTTAATAAACAAATGATAAAAAAAAATAAGAATTAATAATTATTTTTAAAATATAAAAATAAATAAAAGTTTTATAAGGAGGGAAGATTCACTTAAATTGGGAAAATGGTGGAATTATAATACCAGCAGGTCACATCAAGAAAGGCAGAAAGTTAGTGAAGATGCAAGAACCAAAGCAGCTTTTTAATGCTTGCACTCCAAATTAGAAATATCGACAAAAGAAAACGACATTCCATATTTTCACCATCAAATCCACTCTACCATTACTTCTTATATAACTTTTATTAACATCCTATTATTATCCGCATCGATTCTAGGCTACTGAATAACTTTTATTATTCGGAACGCAGGTTGCAAAAAAAAAAAAGTCATAGATTGAGGTCACAGGTTTGATCTCTCTTTGTAAACATCTACCAGATAATCAGAGAAAGCTTTGAAAATAACCATGATAATAGTTATGTTGCGTACATCACGACTAAAATTCGACCACCCAAGGAAGCCCATCGGAACTACCTTAAAAGAAAAAAAGTGTGTATATATATGTTGCGAATATGGAATAGAAAATGATGCGGAGTAGATGATTAAGGAAAGGAGTGGGCAATGACATGTTGCATTTAAAGCTTTGCGTGTATATGGTGTGATCTTTTGGAAAAGTGTTCCTCTTTCCCCTACACATTTTAGCATTATAATATACAACAAGTAAAAGAAAACAACTTTTTCTTTAACTGTTATTCATGGCTGAAAGACGGTTTATTAAGATGCCCTATCTTTTTATATGATTAACGTATATTAATGATTAGAAACTTATGTGTAAAAGTTTTATAGAAAACATCGGGAAAAAATGTTCATAAAAATTGGCTTTAAATGGTGTTGCAACCCTCACACATTTATATTTTTGTCTAGTTTCTTGCTAGATACTTTTATATATAATTTGTCGTTGCATGTTCTTAAAAAAAAAATCTCCATTTTAGACGATATTGCCAAACACATTGATTTATCGGGCATGCTTTTTTGTCGTACGTTGTTTGATGTAGATAAAAATCTCGTCTTTTCTCAAGTTTTGTGTACTTCTGACATATTATTTTTAGGTTCAACTCATGAGTAGAAATGTTAGGTAGACATAGCCTCAAATGGGACGATTATTTGATGTAGCGGATCTTCGTTTTTCTAGTATGTATGCTATCATTTGATCTTCAACTTTCATTAATGCCGATCGATAAAGCAATTAGGATTGAGTCTGGTGCTTCGAAATGTCTAGGATGCAATTATCGATGTAGTCGTCGCTCGGGTGGCTATGGAAATCTACTTGATGCCTTCCTAAACTAAAGATTATCGAAGAGATCATACATCCATCTTCAATCATTTTTTGGATCGAAAACCGAAAACCGATCGATAAACTTTGAAATAAGCATGCTTGCATTTGGTGTTTCGTTTATCCTTGTTAGCTAATTAATTAAGATTAGTTGAAACTTATAATTATTATCTATTCCTATATATTGTACGTTTGGGCACCATCCTTTATATGACATTACCTTTATTTGATACAGTAAAATTTAGTGATATTATTATTATTTAATGAAATTAAAATTACTAAATGGTTTTAATTAATGCATGTATATGGTTTTATTGCATATGCATATACACACATACACGTACTACACATTATCCTATTTTATCAATAGAGACTTTAGTACACACTTTTAAACATGTAACTGTAGATACAGGTGGGAAAGAAAGGGTATACTGTAGCTACAAAATATATTGCTACCACTTTTCTTTAACCTATTTATTTTGTTCATAAATCAAATGTGTAATATATGTATCTTAATATTATAGGTATATTTATAGATGTGCGTGTATTATAGGCTTATAGGAGTATATGTATATGTGTTTGTGTGAATGTGTGTGTATGTATATATCCTTTCACCTTGCACACACCCTTCTCTGGTACTAATCATTCTCCTTCTTCTTCAATTTATCAGGTGTTTCACTTCCACTTCCACCAACCCTTGCAAATAGTCTCACACAGTTATGGTGGATCTGCGTTTGGTGGATTCTAGGGTTTCTAATTTAGGTTAAAACCCTAACTACCACTTTAAAGATTCAGCCTACCAAGTTTCTTTAAATGTTGGATTCATCATCTTGTTCACATCATCATCAACAACCGCTACAACAACAAGAAAACCAAGAAGAAGCTCATTTTCCGGCGGATCTATCCCTCCCGCCACCACCACCAATCGCCGGACAGTTACACCACCAGATCCAACAACATGATCAAGAAGTTGAGATGCATATGATGGGCAAGTTTAGTAGCTACACCCCACCATCTATTTACTTCCGTCAACTACTTTTAACCTGTGCTCACTCCATTTCCCGGTGTGACTTCACCGCCGCCCACCGTATCACCGCCATCCTCTCCGCCAATTCTTCACCTTACGGTGATTCATCGGAAAGATTAATCCATTCTTTCACTAAAGCCCTAACTTTACGCATCAATAACACCACCACTGCTTCTACTAATTATGATGATGCAATTCTACAATCATCATATTTATCGCTTAATCAAATAACCCCATTCATAAGATTTAGTCAACTCACTGCTAATCAAGCGATCTTGGAAGCCATTGACGAACCTCGTGATCATTTACATGACGTTCATATTCTGGATTTTGATATAATGCACGGCGTTCAATGGCCGTCGTTGATGCAAGCAATCGCCGACCGTCACAGCCGTCACCCACCGCCAACTCTACGCATCACCGCCACCGGAACCAACCTTGATATCCTCCGTAGAACCGGTGACCGTCTCTCTAAATTCGCCCATTCATTAGGTCTCAGATTCCGGTTCTTTCCGGTACTACTTCCTCAAACTAACAACAGCTTAACGGTGGATGACGTAATCAACCATCTCTCCACCGTCCTTCTCCTCCCAAACGAAATCCTGGCCGTTAATTGCGTCCTTTACCTCCACCGCCTGCTGATTGATCGTGACAAGGTTTGCTTACTATTAAAAAAGATCAAATCAATGAACCCTAAAGTCGTAACTTTAGCTGAAAAAGAAGCAAACCATAACCACCCAATATTTCTTTCAAGATTCGAAGAAGCTTTGAACTATTACACCGCCGTGTTTGAGTCGCTTGAAGCAACGCTGCCGCCGAACAGCCGGGAACGGATGGCGGTGGAGCAGGTGTGGTTTGGGAGAGAGATCGCCGATATAGTGACGTCAGAGGGAGAGATGAGGAGAGAGAGACATGAGAGGTTTCTATCATGGGATATGATGATGAGGATTGCCGGATTTAGGAATGTTCCGTTAAGTCCGTTTGCTCTTTCTCAGGCGAAACTGCTGTTGAGACTCCATTATCCTTCTGAAGGTTATAATCTTCAAGTTGTGAATGATTCTTTCTTTTTGGGTTGGCAGAATCAACCCCTTTTCTCTGTTTCTTCTTGGCATTAACTATATACATGATCTTCATCATTAATTATTTATGATATGATAATAAATGTCTTACATACATACTATACAGACACACACATATAACATGTGTGTATATATGAAGAAACCCTATTTAGGATTCTATACCCTAGCTACCTCAGGCGCCGCATGGTGTTCAATTCTTTGTTTGCATGAAAACCACAACATTAAGCTCATCTGGAAATCTCTATGTCACAAATATGTAGGAGATATTGAGTTTATATATTATACATGCATAATTGGGGGATTCAGTAAACCTAATCCACTGCTGGACTATACCTTTTTCAGCAAGGCAACAAATGGCAATTGCTCGTCTATTAGTATTAATTAGTTGATAGTGGAGTAGATTAGGGATTCAAGTTAAGTTAATGAGATATATATATATTTTTATTTTTTTTTTGAACGGCTAGTTAGTAAGTTAATGCACTACAAGAAAAACCACCTTTGCCGACGAAACCTATAGTGACGACAAATGTCGTCGCTATAGCTCGAGCTATAGCGACGACAAGTAGTCGGGACAGGTTAAAAAAAACTTTGACCGGGGCTACCCATTGACTTTAGCTATGGTGACGACACATCATCGGCAAAAGTGGAAAATGAAATCTCGCCTTTGACCAATATCTATACCGACGACATGTTGTCGGGACATATATAAAATAAAATAATTTTCATTTTCTTTTGTTAAGTTTTGCGAAAATAACATTTTTTATCGTTTTGTGGACACATATGGCGACGACAAGTGGTCGGGACAGAGAAAATATTATTTATGATTTATTTTCTTTAAATATAGTTGCCGGAGATAGAAATGACGACATCCTATGCCGACGACACGTAGTCGGCATAGGTTAAATTTAAATAATTTTTTATTTTCTTTTATAAATGTCGCCGGAGAAAAAAACGATGCCGTTTGGTTGGAATCTATAGCGACGACATGTGGTCGTTAACAATAAAAAATTAAATATTTTTTTTACTTTTTCCCTATAGCGACTACATGTCGTCGCTATAGCTGTTTTAGGGATTAGGGGTTAGGGTCTAGGGTTGATGTGTGTATTTAGAATTTAGGGTTTAATGTGTATTTATAACTCTATGAATGTATATATCAGTGTGTACTGTCAATGGATGTATCACTGCATGTACTCGTATCAATGTATGTATGAATCCATGTATATCTCGTGTGTATTACATGCATATATATCTCAGTGTATGTATACCCGTTTTAATAGATGTATCACTTCATGTATTCGTATCAATGTGTATGTATCGCCTTATGTATGTATCTACTGTATCGTTGTATCCGTGTATGTGCCAATGTATACTATCAATGGATGTATCACTGCACATACTCGTATCAATGTATTTAGGAATCCATGTATATATCTCGTGTATACCTGTATTAATGCATATTAGGTATGTATTACAGTATACATATATATATATATATATATATATATATATATATATATATATATATATATATATATATATATATATATATATATAGGGTCGAGTTATATAGAGAACCCTGTATATCGTGCAGAACCCGTAGAACCCTTATCAACCAATCAGAAATTAGTAAATTAATTTCGAATTATTTAATTCATTTAAAAATTTCAAGGGTATTTAGGACATTTTACATCATATTTTTTTATTTCCTTTTTTAAAAATTTCCTAAAATTTAGGCATTAATTTTAGGTATCATTTGTTGCATATATGTTATTTTCCGCTTATGCATATATGTTTTTTACGGATTTGCATACATGTTTTATAACGTTAATTTCATATTTCTATTGTTGCATATATGTTTTTATTAGTGTAGACATCAGTATTACACTTATGTTATCCAAATTAGCATGTATAATCGTCAAAGACTTAATAATGTAGATGCACAAATAAGACTTTGGATCTAAAAAATTAACATTTATGTTACCCAAAATAAAAATTCACTTTATTACAACACCTATGTATTCGATAAATAACACATATGTATTCGAGTAACAAACACATATGTTTCTACAATTTAGTATAACTTAATTTTCACTTGTGCATCAATAATTGCTTCTTCAACTTTCTTTGGCAGCCACTCCAATTTGCATATATGTATCCATGATTACTTCTTCAATTTGCATATGTGCACCGAACATGTAAATAGAGGGTTATATAGATCTGCACCAGTGATTTCATTCATGTTATTGAATAAAACATAGAAACCTGTTGTAAACAATTTAAATCAGTTATAAAAAAGGAATTAGGATGGTGAAAATCGATTCCATAATAAATTACTGAATAGTTTGCTTAAGATAATGGCTCTTTCAGCAAATTTATTTTGTTGAATGGCGTATAACACAAGCACAGTAAGCACGAGAATCACATATGTAAATTAAAAAGAAAAAAGAAAAAGAGTAATATATAGGAATTAAAAAACATACAAAAACCCTTCTGTCTAAATTCTCAAAGCCTGATTATCTTCTCCATGCGTTCCCTTCGTTTGACATCCGGCGACAAGATTACTAATGGAGTGATGGAGATAGACAGTCCGGCGGGCGAACGGGAGGAGATAGGCGCCGGTGCTGGTTTACCTTAGAAGTTAGAACCGTAATGTGTAAACCCTCGCATCTCCGCTAGCAAACTCTGGTGGTGCGACGTCACCGGCGGGATCTGGTGCGGCGGTACCGTGGAAGAATATCGAGGCCAGAGGATTTCCATTGTGGAAGAAGATCGAGGATTCGAGGGGTGGGGGATCTGCGTGTGGTGGTGCGGCGGCACTTTTGATTTCTTTGGTAGAAGAAGTTGGGGGAAATGAGAAGAAGAAACCTAATAAATCGACAATGTGGAGAGAGAAAGCCAAGTTTTAAGGGATTTTTATTTATTATCATTTTTAGCAAAATATCTAATATACCCTTATTAATTAATTATTACTTAAAATATAATCTAATTTATTTACAAATATGTCATCAATCATCCAACCATTCATTTTTAAATCTGACGGTTTAAATCGATTAATAAGAGTTCTACGGGTTCTGCACGAAGTTATGGGTTCTCTATATAACTCTTCACTATATATATATATATATATATATATATATATATATATATATATATATATATATATATATATATATATATATATATATATATATATATATATATATATATATATATATATATATATATATATATATATATATATATATATACATGTAATAGAATGATGTCCATATGGTTCGAGCTTAGGCAGTGACATCCACAAGGGGCAGTATACATTCCCTCGAACCTTTCACCTATTTACCTTAAACATTCCTCCAATACCACTAGGCTACAAGCCTTGGCTCCATCACCTTAATGAGATATATAATTATAATATAATCTTTTTGTATTATTTATTTGGGGATATATCGTTTATATTGTTAAAGTAGTTTAATGACATGCTCTACTTGTATTGTTAATATTATATTACTATGTATATTGCATTAGAAAAATGATTGAAATGCTCAAGTCATTTTTCTAAAGATGTGTCCAATTCATTCAAATATTAACAGTCTGATATTCGTATTTTATTTCTTCACGTTGATCTTTGATTTTACCACTGTTTCGGTATCGATCTCTTTTATTAGGTTGATGTTCGAGCAACGATTGTCAAACACGAAGATTAGGCGACGTCAACCTTGGATCTCCTGTGATGATCACAGTGCAGACCCAACAAGTTCTTGGCGAACCTAGGGTGATCAAGGTTGAGTGCGAAGGTGAAAGTAAGAGTGCGTGAACTCTGTGTTTTAAGACTTCTTTTTTCGAATCTGTCTCAATGTGTGTTAACAATGAGTTAGGCCATGTATTTATATGGCCCGTCTCAGTATATGGAACGTTGGCCATCATGACTGCAATAAAGCGATCATGACGCGCCATTATGACGATGTCAATGATTGTGTAACGCCCGCAATAAAGCAGTCATGAAGCGCCATTATGACGGCCAATAAGACATGCGCTTCTGACCATCCTGACAGGCGATGATGACCGGCCGGTGATAAATTGACAGGCGGACTTTGACAGGCGTCATGACTTTGACAGGCGGTCATGACTTTGACAGGTCATGACTTTGGCGAGGTCATGACTTTGGCGGATCCCCGTGTGCCAGCGGCTCCAACGTGGGCTCTTGAACATAAGAGTCCATCATCATATACATAGGTTGTTAGGTACTAGATATGTTGTAATAGTTAGTCTAGGGGGTAATAGTGTAACAATGTATAGATGTTAGGTTTTATTACCAAAATGGTCCTAACTAACCAAGAATTGAGCCATGGTATAAATACCAAAGTGTAAGGCTCAATTCTTCAACTTTTGCACAATTAACATTTCACATTTCCAGCAAATTGTTCTCTCTAACTTCTCTCTACTTTCTCTCTCTAAAACCCTAATCTCCTTCTTCACTTTTATCACCAAAATCATCATCAAACCTCACTAAATGGATTGAATCAGTGTTATTGTGCTTTTCAATTGGTATCAGAGCAAAAGTCTTAATTGATTCGATCCATATAAGTTGAGATTAAGCAGATTCATGAAGATTTTGATGGGTTTTTGAAGATTTTTGGTAAAAAAAAGTGCTCAAAAGTGGTATCAAATTCAAAATCAAAGGTATGTTTCATGTTTTTGACATTATAACTTTGTTCTATTACTGATTTCGAGCAAATCAGTAACAAATTTCATATTAAAATCATCAAAAACAAGGTTTAATTTGATTTTTAAAGTGAAAAATGAAGAACACATGAAGAACATCTAATTTTCGGAACTTTTTCTTCAAAATCGAGAAAATTAAAAACTGTTTTCGAAAAAGTGTTTGAATAGGATTGTAGGTAATTGAAAATCGAACGTTTTGCAAAAAGAATCACTCGATTTGGTTAAGAAATGAACAAGTTATGATGATTTTTGTGAATTTTTAAAAAAGTTCGAGATCTGATTCAAGTGTTCGGCCCGAACACTATCTCCAATCTCGGCCCGAACTTCTTAATAAGTTCGACCCGAACTTCTTAATAAGTTCGGCCCGAGAACATAGGCCCAAAAGATACCACACGACGTCGTTTTTGAGGAAAAGAGAAAGCTGTCCTTTTTGTTTCTCTTTCTCGAGACACGCATCATACAGTCGATGTTATTTCTTCTCGCACAATACAGTACACTTGCATATATACATCATCATCTTAAACATCTCACATCGTCTCTCTCATCTCATTTAAACACCATCAACTTCCATCATCCTTCATCTTGACGATCTTCATCAAAACCACCATCTCCTCCGCCTACCCCCGTCGACATATCCTCTATCTCCGCCACTCCTTTCTTCTCCGGCGACTTCCCTTATTCCAGCGGCTTTCGTCTCCAGCGACTACTCCGACAAGTTCTGGTTTTCCGGCAACAACCGTTTACACCCAACGGCTTTATCAACGATCTCCGGCGGAACCATCCTATCTCCGCCACTCATCTCCAACCCCGGCTACCTCAAACCGTCGACCTTCCGCCATCTTCTCCGCCGACCGTCTCTGCAACATTCGTCTTCTCCGGCAAGTTTTTTTTTTCCGGCAAGACTAAAACTCACAAATCAGTCACCTCGAAAAACCATCTCCGGCTCTCCTCCTCAGCTCGAGCTTCATCATACAATTCCGGAACCACCTCTGCCGATAACCTTTCATCATCTCCGGCTCCGTCACCGACAACAATTCTATATCAGTGTCTGGTTTTTCCGGCTATAACAAGCAATCGGTTTGAATTCCTACTTCAGTGTCACTTGGTGATGTGAATTATTTTGAAGATTAAAGAACTAACGGTTTCAATTGCAATTAATTTTATAAGAATTCTAAATCAGTGGTAATGGAATGAAATTCCAGACGTTCTGTTAGATCATACTTGCTATAAAATCACAATTAGTCATAAAGAAACATCTGATAAAATTTGACCACAATTTTAGCCCAATACTCTTGTTAGCCCATCATCACTTGGTTTAAAAGTCCAAACCCATCAAAAAAATCTAAAAAATCTAAGTTTTAAGTCCAATTTAATTTAACCAAAATTTTTTAAGTCCAAGTATTCTCTTGTTTGAGCCACGTGCTTATTGTTAAAACTCAAAATCACTAAAATCCATTTTTACAAGTGATATTTAAAATTTAAAAAAAAAAAAAAAAAAACCCCTTCACTTATAAAGTCCACAAAAATTTATAAAAAGCTAAATTTTTTTATTTCATTTTTTTTTCCAAATCGTATTTTCATATAATTTTGAAATTTAAAATTCTCATACGTTTTACACCATTTTCTTCACACTCAACAACATCAATTTGTTAAGTTCAACATTTTCCATAGTCCAAATCATTTTGTCACATCATTCATTTATTTAAAATTTACATATTTTGAAAAAAAAAAAGGGTTAAAATGGATGAAAATTTAATTAAATCACTTTATAAGGTAATTTGTGAATTAAAAGAATCAGATGCGGTGTGGGAAATTACAAGTACGCAGCATTATGTTTTATTTGAGAAAAAATTTCATGATAATGTTAGGAATTTACAACTAAGTAATGATTACAAAGAAAATTTGGAGAAAAGTGAGAAAATTAATTGCAAATTTGTTATTTTAACTGATAAAGTTCAAGCACTTGAATCTGAAAATGCAAATTTGAAATCAAAAATTACAACTTTTGAAACAGATTCTGAGAACTTTAAAATTCAGATTGCAGAACTAACAAAACAACTCCATGACTCCAACCAGTTGAATAGTTTGAACATCAAAAAATATGATTCTGTTTGTGCGGAAAATCAGGTTTTGAATGATAAAATTAAACATCTTGAATGTAATTTTGGATCAGATTTACAAAAACAAATCAATATTTTTAATATTGATAAAACAAAATTGCTAGATAAAATTACATCTCTTGAAACAGATCTTTCTTTGTCTCAAACTAAAAACGAAGGTTTGAAAATCAAGCTAGAAGAAAGTTTTAAATCTAAAATCATTGACAAAGGAAAACAAGACGTACAAGTACCGATTAAGATTTACACCAGTGAATCTTCAAAAGCTGTTACCAAAAAGATCTCACAATTTACCACTTATTCTCTTCAAAAGAGTAAAAAGTTCATTATGAATTCAAAATTTCCGGAACCTTGTAATTTAAATTCAAAGGATCGTACACCTTTAAAGAAATTCTTTTCTAAAACAAACACTTTGAGGTATACGAGGAAAGATTTACTTTCTCTGGCACCTAAAACAATTTGTAAATCAGTGCCAACTGCAAACCCTGCTTCTGTCTACAAAATTCATACGAGCTCAATTGCAAAATGGATTCCTAAAACTCCAAAATCTCAAATAATTCCCCAGAAATTATTTGAACGTAAAACATCGAATTTCAATTTTTCATGGAATTCCAAATCTTTACATCAAATCGATACAACTTATCGATGGTTTCATTCTAACACTAACACCATCGGACCCAAACAAATATGGGTACCAAAAGTTGTATGATGTGTTTTGCAGGAAGAATGACTTATATACACTTCAGTATATGACTCGCGCTTCATCAAATGACTTATACACAAAACGGTGTATAACTCGCATTTCAACGTTTAATGGCTTATACATATTACAGTGTATAACCCGCGCTTCAACAGAATGGCTTTCAAGTACATCTGCTTGAAACCCGTTCTTTAAATATCATACTTGGTTGAGGGGGAGAATTTCTATATTCACTTGTCAAGGGGGAGAAAATAGACATTCTTATGTCAAGGGGGAGCATAACTGCTTTATGATTTTTGAAAAACAACTGTCGAGGGGGAGCATTCTTTTATAATCGCTACATTCTGTTTCGATGCTCCTTTCAAATTTTTTTTTGAATTATCAATATGGAGTATAAATTTTTGTAATATCCGTAAACGATCTCATTACCAATCTCAATTGGTACTGATTGCATCTGTTTATTACAAATTTTCTTATTCTATCTTGATAATAATTTTTTTTCCTCAAACAGTTTTTCAACCTCTTACATATTTACAATCACACAGGGTTATTAATGTTGAGTATTAGCTTTTGCAATATTCGTAAACGATCTCTTTACCAGTCTAGGTTGGTACTGATTGCATCTGTTTATTGCAAATTCTCTTGTTTCTCATTGCTACCTTTGTGTTCCTTCATTGTTAATTTCTTTTCAATTGTAAATCAAATTTTTCTCCTTTTACATACAAATTTCATTTTTCAAAATTGATACTCAATAACAAATATCTTTTTACTCATATTGAGTTGTTGACATCACATTCTCATAAATTCTTTATTAATCAGTGATACTCAACATTCCAAAATTTTTATCTCACTTTGTGCTCACAATGATGTGTTCACAACGTAGGATACAAATTTTTGTCATATTCGTAAACGATCTCTTTACTAATTTCGATTAGTAAAGATTGCATCTGTTTATGACAAATTTTCGTCTCTTGCGTTGTGTCTCAATTTTTCAAAACTCCGATTTTGCACTTAAAATTTTCATTTTTTTTAAATGACTTGTTTGCAACATTCAACACAATTTGCTGTTAAATTCATCGATCTCTTTACTGATTTCAATCAGTACTGATTGCATCTGTTTTTAACACCATCTTGGATTGATTGTTCTTACTATTTTTCAAACGATTTTCATACTTAAACGATCAATGGAGAATTCATTTTTCATTTTCTCCAAAATGTTCAGATTCAATTCTGACTTACTCATATTCTCACACACTCAAAATCGTTTTTAATGCACTGTTAGATCCTTGATCTTTGTATATCCGTCGATCTCTTCTTTGCACACGTTCAGAGAAGATTGCATCTTTGTAAGTGGTATACTTCACTGATCTTTGATATAACACAACAAATTGATCTCTTTTAAATTTCAAATATTTGATTAACAATGACTTTAATCATCGTGTTCGTCATATCCGTAAACGATCTCTTTACTGAAGTTCTTCAGTAAAGATTGCATCTGTTTATGACTTCACGTGATTATTGACACTGCTATTCTTCATCTTTCAAATATTTTTCTCCAACATTCTTGGATAATATCAATTTGTAACTGGTTCTTTCATGAGTACTATATGTTTTTGGTTCTCGATTCTGAAACTATCCTGTCTTGGCTCTCGATTTACACTGACACACAATTTCCTCTCTCCGTTTCCACATCGTAACTATTCAGCTTTATCATGAGGACCCTGGTCATGATCCTCATGAGGGGGAGAAAAAGAGCAAAAAATAGTTCAAATATCGGATTTATAATTGAACAACATCAAAAAGAACCACAAACAACCCATCAAAGAAGAAAATTCATAACTCATGTACTCAGATCAAATGCAAAATCAAGTGAGAATCAATGTATTTAACAAAAAAAAAGTGAAGAAGAAGTAGAAGAAATCGATTCGTCTACAGAAATCTCTCTCAAAATCTCAACCATTTCTCAACCATTTCAATTTAACACTTAACCGTTCAAATAATTCTTTCTAAAACACAAAATTACAACCATTCAAACCTTAACCGTTCAAATCATTCTTTACAAAACTCAAAACATTATTATCCTGTCCTCACAAAACCTCTATCACAAAATCCAAAACAAAATCTCAAATAGCCAAAATCCCAGATAAATCCTTCCAAATTGACATTCCATTACCAGAACTTTTAACCTTAAATGAGACATTTTTTAGAACTTTCTTACACCAACTAATTCAACGAAAAATGTCCCTTTGAGTGTTTGAAACTTCGAAGTTCTATAACGGAAATTATAATTGCTTCTACTGCCACTCAGATGTTATCATTGAAAAGCGAAATCTAGAGATATTAATTACAGCCTTTGACAAAGAATTGATATGATCAAACGTAATTCACCATCTTGAAGTACATCTGAGAATACATGAACATTGTAGCTTGCCCATCTTTTCACAAGGTTACACAATCCTCTATCAACATTTGATCAGATCAAGGATTTGCAATGAGATCTTGAACTTACTTCTTACGTGAGAAGGAGAGCAATGGGCCAATAGAAGCAACTGAAGACGGAAGACTGGGATGGAGTGCATCAAGCACAAAAAGGCTAATGATTGTTAGGACTAGTTTTGTGCTTAAATGTGTAATTAGGCTTAATTAAACTAGTTAGTGGTGATTTGTGAGAGGAGGTATAAATAAGTGAGATTAAGGCTAATGATTGTTTAATCCAACACCAGTGAAGAAATAATTGTTGTTTGAGGGGGAGCGTAACCGTTATCAACATATTACCTCAACAACAATTATCAAGAACCATAGATCGACATAAAGCCACAAACGTCAAGAAAAGACTTCCGCTGCTAATCTCTCTATTAATATGGGTCTTATTTTAAGTCGGTCTATATGTATCTTCAAAGTAAAGTCTTCAAAATACTTCTTGTGGTTAAAAAGCTACAAGAAGTATTCGTTTTCACAGATTAACAAAGCTCAAGCAGATCCTGATACATCATTATTCAACGAAATATCTACAAGGTTCAGCTTTTGCTAAAGATGAAGACTTCGAAGATACGCCTCCCAGACTATTGTTACAAAGGGGGAGATTGTTGGGTCATATTTGTTGTAACCAATAGTCTAGGGGGCATTGTGTAATTAGTCTAAAATAGGTCTAGGTATATAAACCTTGTTCTTAGCTAATTGCCATTCAACCTTTGCCCTATTTTGTAATTGTTCTATCTTTATGCAAAGTGTTCATGTTTAATTCTCCATCTTAATCTTCCATATTCTTAGTTGTTATTGCTTAATCAATAGTTTAATCATTGAATACGAATCTACATAGGTAACCCTACTAACCTCATCATGCCCCCGAGTTAGGATTTGCCAAAACATTGATTTGCAAGTCGTAACTACCATCATTCGTATGTCTTTTTCCGTTTTTTATTTACTATATATTTTTTTTATTTATTTCATTTTTTTGTTTAATTGTTTTTTTTTTATTTTGAGTGAACCGACACGCCGATACAAGACAACCGGCGGACGCAAGCAGCGCACCAAACCGGCAGCGACCGGCGGTCGATCCGCGACTAGGTGAGGGACCGGCTGCCCGAGAACGGCGGCCGCAAGGAATACGACCGGCTACCCAAGGCCAATCGATGGTCATAAGTAGTCGGCACGTAGTGGACCGGCGGTATAGGCGGTTCAGCGGCGGGCGGGCAACTTGACCGGCAATTATAGGGTTACGTCCGGCCTTGACCGGTGGTTCGGATTATGACCGGCGGTTTAGGCGACCGGCGGTTAGGGTGTAGCCGACGACCTGCGACCCGTAGGCGAGACCGGCAGTTTTAGGGTTACCGGCGCTTTAGGCGACTGGCGATTAGGGTGTAGCCGGCGACCTCCGTCCCGTAGGCGAGACCGGCAGGCGTAGACGAGACCGGCGAGCGTAGGCGAGACCTACGGTACAAGCAGACGTAGCAGACCGGCTGCTAAGTGGTCCGGTCGGCGGTTTAGGGTTTAGACCGACGGTCAAGGCTTAGCCTAGGTAGACCGGCGGTTAATGTTCGTATCTACCGATAAAGTCCATGCTTACCCTTATACACTTATACCGGCGGTTCGCAAGTGGTCAATGAAGGGGACCGGCTGTTCGCAAGCTGACCGGCGGCCCCGGATGGCAAGGTGACCAGCGGCTGCAGAAGGCGACCGGCGTCTTATGGATTTTTGGTACGATCGACACTTAGCCGGCTTCGCACCCTTTAGGCTTAGGTTTAGGATAGCGATTTAGGGTTTAGGCTAACGGTTTCGTGTTTAGCCTATGTGGACTGGCGGTTTGATGATTTTCGACCGGCGGCTTTTAGGTGTCCGGCCGGCGGTCGTAAGTTGTTGGCTCGCAAGGGACCGGTCGATATAAAGCAAGCCGGAAGACTGAGTTGATTAACAACCGACGTTTTAGACGCAGTCTGGCGGATTAGGGTTTAGCCTAGGTTGAACTTGTTAGGGGCGTTCGGTTTAGGCCGGCGGTAGGGTTTCAACCTATGTCGACCGGTTATTAGGGTATACGATTTAGGCCGTTGTGGTTTTAGAGTGCCCGGATGACCGGCGGGTTATCGTGTTGACCGGCGGGTTATCGCCTTGACCGGCAGGTTATCGCCTTGACCGGCGGTTTTTAGGGTTTAGGTCGACCGGTTTGGGTTTTCAAGCTTTAAACACTTACAGTACTTGCTTGTCCATTGCTTTGCTTTGAAAAAATAATGTTTTATTGGATGATCAAGCCAATAACACATTGTTGTTTTTATCTTTTTATTATGGATGTTGTGTCCATGACACCGTCTTGGGTGTGCATGACAGTGTGTATATTTGGTTGTTCGTATGACACTTTCTTGAGAGCCCATGATGCCTTTGTATGCCAATGACCTGGGTGGATTTGGGTATCTCAGATGTATGCTTCATATTGTGCCTGTGACACTGTGCCAATGGCACTTTTGTTGGTTAACCTTTACTTTGTTTACTCGCGAGGATTGTCGCTTCCCAGTGAGAAGTGCTTATCTTTTATCAAGTAGATTAAAAGACGAGTATGATTGTATGTTATTTGGCCAGACAAGGTTGTCTTTCTTGGCTTCATACATGTTGTATTGAACTGTGTTCTTAGTTGTGTACATGCACATGCGTGTTCTAGTTGTAACATTGTACGTAATGAAAGTGCATGTTTGGCTTTAGACTGAGATGTCTATTGTGGCCTTATGCTTTTTGTATTGAATCCTTATTTCAATATTTATTTGTTTATGCAAAAACCATAGAAAAATGATATTGTGAGATAATATTGGGATACAAGATCAGACCAAATGCTATTATCGCCAGTTTCATGCATGACCATGACATTCCATGTGCTTGGAAACATGTATTGAAAATATAAAGGAAAAAATGAGAGTAAAGACTATCGCACCTTGATAGGTCAGTTAATATTGGCTCCCTCATGTACCATGAGGATATGACCATCAGGTGGTCCGGGATGTTCTGTGTCTTCCCCCTTCTTTTGCCAGGCATAACTCTTCTTAAGTGGAGGTTTATTTGCTTGCTGCTTAGCGCCAGGGACAAGGTGTTCTAGTTTGCCTTCTTCCAAAGCCCGCCTGATTTCCCTTTTTAGCTCTCTACAGGCATTCGTGTCGTGTCCATGATCTTCATGGAAATCACAGTATTTATTCATGTTTTTCGTACCCGACCTGTGCTCCATTTGGGGTGGAGGTGTGAAGGTAACGCACACCTGCTCTGTTATCAAGATTTCTTTTGGTGTTTTGCTAAGAGCACGCTCAGACGGATGTTTATCGTATGGGCCAAACCTCCGGTTGCTCCTTTCATCTCGTTGATGATCACCAGTTAGAGCTTCATGCCTGCGATATGACGTGTCGGTCCATGACTTGCCGCCTACCTCTCTTGTCAGGGAGACAGTTTCTTTTCACCTTAGATAGTCATATGCCCTGTCCGTGGCTTCTTTGAAAGTAATCGGAGTTCTCTTGATTAACTTTTCTTGCAGTTGTCCTGGAAGCAAGGAGAGGGTAAAACCCGAAATTTGTTGGCTTTCGGGTAAGGCGACAATTTTCTGGCACTCCTGCGTGTAACGCTGAATGAAGTCGCGTAACCCCTCGCCTTCCCTTGGTCGCAGCAAATGTGCTTTTATATGAGTTCTCTGCTGCTTCTTTTGTTGGATAAAGTGAGTCACAAATTTAGCCTTTAGATCTGCAAAGTCTTGAATACTCCTCTCCGGTAAGTCAGCAAACCAATCACGAGCGAAACCCTGCAACGTGCCAGGGAACATGTGACAAGCGACTGGGTCTAGCCATTTCTCGGTCATAATGGCCTGTTCAAAAAGAGCAAGGTGGTCATCGGGATCCCGTGTACCATCGTAAGTACCAACTATGGACGGAACTTTTTGTTTATTTGGGAGAGGGAATCTGGCCACCCAGTCACAAAACTTCGAACTAACCACCGACAAAGGCATAGTGGCCGCTCGGGGTGGTGCGGCTGCTGCCACGAGTGCTTGCAACACGCGCAACATATCATTAGATGTATCATGTGGTGGAGGTGGTGGTGGGGTGTGAATGGGTGGTTGTCTTAACTGCTCCAATAATTGTGACAACGGATCTACTGGTTGAACAACCGTTGGCTGCGGTGCTGGGCGCAACGCCGCCACCAACTGAGACAACAGGTCCGATGAAGTAGGTGGTGGAGGAGGCGGTGGTGGCTGAGTACTCTGAGCCACCCTTCGGAGTAACTCCACAATTGGATCCTCCCGAACTCCTGGCGTAGCGGTTTGTGGAAAGGTGGAAACAGGCTGTCTGACCGGATCCGTGCCATCCTCCTGAGAGCTTGTCCCGTGGGACAAAAGAGGCTGAAATGAAGGGATGGACGTCACTGGCTGTGGTGAGGTAAACGAACTTGATCCAACAAGCCTTGTGGAGAAAAGTGGACTTGTTAAAGAGGGATACGCTTGTGTCCTGACATCCGACACCGTCCACTCAGAATCGACGTATGGTTCCATGATACGACTAGGCGAGGTTATCACCGCCTCGGGTATAGTGGTAATCACGGTAGTGGTTATTAATGGCGATGAAGAAGTGATCAGCGATGGCTGTGTATCCGCCATAGGAAAGGTGTGATTATTGAGGAAGAAAAAAAAAAGTTTGGAAAAGTGAAACACCGTTGAAAAACGGGTCCCACGGATGGCGCCAATGTTCGAACAACGATTGTCAAACACAAAGACCAGGCGACGTCAACCTTGGATCTCCTGTGATGATCACAGTGCAAACCCAATAAGCTCTTGGCGAACCTAGGGTGATCGAGGTTGAGTGCGAAGGTGAAAGTGAGAGTATGTTATCTCTGTGTTTTAGGCTTCTTTTATCTGTCCCAGTGTCAGTCTCAGTCTGTCCAGGACAATGAGTTAGGCCATGTATTTATATGGCCGTATATGGAACGTTGGCCCATGACTGCAATAAAGCAATCATCAAGCGTCATTATGACAGCATCAATGATCGTGTAACGCCTTACTATTATGACTGCAATAAAGCAGTCATGAAGCGCCATTATGACAGGACGTCAGCACTCCAATGACGGGCTGACAATCCTGACAGGCGATGATAACTTAACAGGCGGTGATAGGCGTGACAATCCTGATAGGCGATGATAACTTGACAGGCGATGATAACTTGACATTTTTTTTTACATATTTGCACGAATTGTGGAAGGTCTTTTTTGTTGGTGGTTATTAGACATGATACATAATATTTGTAAGTGTTATATACGGAGTATATTTTTTGAAAATCAAAGCTTTAGGCTGGACTTTTTCTGATATGGCCACCAGCTTTAGATAAAAATAAGACTCATCCGCAAGCTCCAAGAAGAAGCTTAAGAAGAGAATGTGAGAGATCGTATAACACTGAGATCAAGCTAATCCATGATGAATCAAGGTGAGAAATAGAAGAATTTCTTAAGTGTGTGTGTTCTTGGTGTTTGAGTGTGTGTGAGGTAGTTGAGAGGGAAAGGTTAGCTTTCAAATGGTAATTCAATTAATGAAAGGAAAGCTTACAAATTAAGCCTTAACATAAGGTATTTATACCTCATAGCTAAACAAGCTTAATTAACACTAATTAAGCTTGACTCCATTGACTAAGACTAATGACTAGATCATAACTATTACATCTTGACATAACTAGCCCTCTAACTATTAGATACAACATAATTTGACCCTAACAATCTCCCCCTTTGTATCAATAGTTGGGATAGCATGTTCTTGAAATCTTCTTTTCGAGCAAAGTCTGAAACTGAATTAATCGTTTAAGTAGTTTTGATGTAGTATTAGTTTCAGCTTATGATGATCAGATAAGAATGAAACTTTTAATCGGCTTTTCAACCAATATAAAGTATCTCAGAAGATTTCATGGAGTCTTGACTTAATTTGTCTTGGTCATTATCGAATCTCCCTCTTTTCGAACATTTAGACTACATCCCTGTCTTTCTTCAAACAGTTATATTTAAAAATTTGAAAATTCTGAAAATGAAACATCTGTTTGGTAAGGATTTGATTGGGATTTAGAAATGTAGGAGATTTAATTTTGAATAGAGGTTTGTGAGGATAGGATAATGATGGTTTATAGTGTGAAAGAATAATTTGAAAGCTAAAGGTTTTGAATGTGTGTGTGTGTGTATGAATGTTTGTATATAGGAAAGAATGATATATACATTTAGGATTTGAATGAATGTGGATAATATGTAGTTTGTATGATACAAAAGATTTGTACAGTTAAGCTTTTGTATGGATATGGTTATTATAGAATTTGGAAAGAATGATTTATTCGATTAGATTTTGAATGGATATGAATGTGAATTTGTGGTTTGGATAAAATGATTTGTCAGTTTAAGATTTGAAATGGAAATGTTGAGGATTTGTGAGGAATTTCTGAAGATAAGTCGGTTTCTTTTTCTTCACAAATTATTTCATGTAAATCGACGAAAATGTAGACCCATGGATAGAGTTGTTTTGTAGCGGAAGTCTTTTGTTGAAGTTGTGGCTTTGTCGATTTGTGATTATTGATAATTGTTGTTAGGGATAAAATGTTGATGAAGTTTACGCTCCCCCTCGAACAAACAATTATTTCTTAATAAATCTTCTTCGGTTTCTTGTTTACCCCCCCTTAATTGGTGCATATGTCTTTTTGATGTGGAGTAAACTGGGCTAATATATCTTCTTAAGTCTTGTAAGCATTTTTCTTCATAAACTGAACTTCTTGATAAATTTTCTCCCCCTCATGATGATTAAGATTTATCGGAATCATCATGAAAAATGTGAAGTTCGTCGAGGTGAAATGAAGAAAATCTTCGAAGCCCATGGATACAAATATGATGAATAATGATATATTCATATTTTGAATGAATCAATATACATCATATTGTATTATCGAAAACCGAACCAATGTTGATAACGTAGATATCCGATCAAAACTTTTGGCATTTAATCTCAATGATCGAATTAAGTCGGGAAAACCGGGATCACATAGATTACCCGTTGACACAACAGTTACACAAACTGTGTGACCTACGTTCAGTGTTGGAATAGATGTTAGCACTGGTAGGATTTCCATTCAATCATCGTGGAATACCAAGAATGTTGGTATCACTATGAATGTTCCGGCTTTATCACAAAGATAAGCTTGGTAGTATGCCTTGTGTCCTAAAAGTGTATTGCGGTTCTAGACTCAATAAGTGGACAAACGAAGGCGAGGACTGGAGAGGCTTGTCCTCTATTTCAATATCAACAATCTCCAAGTGAGATGTAGATAGCATATGAGATAGTCTCCGTGAAAATGAAACAAGTACTTTTTAAGAAATACTTGAGTGGCTGGGGGGGTTGTGCATTGCATCACTGGGTCCATGATGTCTATTTCAATATCAGAGTGCAACACATGCAATCTGATAGAGACGTGGCAACCCGGCTTTTTATCAGTTTGGTAAGGGTTTTTCGTTTTCTTTAACCCTGTCACACCCTCCTCACTCAAGCTTACTTTTTCATTTTTCGACTACGCCCTCATTTCATTTTACCATGTTTAGCTGAATTGCACCCCATACGACATTCCCCCACTCAAATTTTATCTCAACACACCCCAATCAAGATCCCGTGATACTTGATTCTGCTCACCTAGACCTATGTACCCTTACATATTGTCCTATATTGAAGGTGGCTCCTGGGGAAGATCATGCCGGTTATAGCAGATCATAGGAGTAATTTGAGAGTGAACTATAACGCTCATGTGCAAATTATCAGCATATATGATGTTACTTTTTAAGAATAACATGGATTTTTCATCGGAAAAGTATGTGTTTCCGGCATAAGTTGTTGCCTTTATGAAATAAAAATTTAGGCACATCAACTTGAACAAATAAGGTAAAACCGGACTCACATAAAGTATCCGTTAACACACGGTATGAATCGATAGTCGTTTGCACAACAGTGGATTCAAATGTGTGACCTGCGTTTAGAGTTGGCGCGATTTTAGCTCTAGCAGGATTTCCACTCAATCCTCGTGAAACACCAGATTGTGATGCCACTATGAGTGTTCCGATGAATACACGGAGATTCATATTCAATAGTGTATGTGCCCTATATTGGAAAGATTTATCGGTGAGATCTAGACACATTGTGCATTCAATTGAAGACGTAACCCGGGGCAGAAGGTTAATTATTTCAATACCAACATACTCCGAATGAGTAGTCGATAGATTATGTGCTACGTCCCCTAATGAATTGAAACAAATTCCTATTGAGAGGAATCTGAGTGGTTGGTGGTGGAGTGCAAATGCTTGACTGGGCCAGTTAAGTCTGGTGAATCATTCAACACATGAATGATCACTAATTTGAGAGGTTGCCCGGTTTATAAACGGTTGTGGATGCACTCAAAGGTGTGTTTTCTTGATATTATAATGTTTACACATCACCTTGCACTCACCTAAATCTATACCCTAGACGTATACCCTCACATTTACCAATTTTGGCTAAAAAGTATTTCCCTGGGAAGGTTAGGCCGGTTCTGGCAAACCATAGGAAGGTATTGTCGTTTGATAAAAAAAATAGTTCGATTAAAAAAAATTCAAACGGGTATAAAAGTATTGATATAAGATTGTTTCTCCCCCTGGAAATACTAATTCTCCCCCTAGAATTAATATTTCTCCCCCTCGACAAAATAAAGAATGAAAATTTACAGATTTAGAGGAGTGGGAAAGAATTTTTACAGTTATGTGAAAAACTGGTTTTGAGCGGGTTTCAAGCTTATGTACTTGAAAGCCATTATGATGAAAAGCGAGTTATACACTGATTTGTGTATAAGTCATTTGATGAAGCTCGAGTCATATACTGAAGTGTATATAAGTCATTCTCCTGCAAAACAAATCAAACAACTTTTGGTACCCATCTTTGTTTGGGTCCGACAATGTTAGTGTGGGAATTAAACCATTGATAAGTTGAATCGATTTGATTTAAAGATTGAGAGTTCCAAGAAAAACTGAAACTTGATGTTTCACTTTCAAATAATTTCCGGGGAATTATTTGAGATTTTGGAGTTTTAGGAACCCATATTTCTTTGAAGATCGTTGGAGATTTAGGAGATGTTTTTGGCACTTGAGTAAAAATTGGTGTGGGTGCCAATGAAAGTAAATCTTTTCTTGAATATTTTAACGATTTAGTTTTTGAAAAGATTATCTTTGAAGGAATAGAATGTTTCAACACGGTTGAAGGGTTAGTTTTATCCATTTGAGAATGCTTAAGTCGAGAAGAGGAACCTAATTTATTTGGAGTTTTAGGTGCGGAATTTCCTCTAATAACTTTTTTAAGAGCATTCATTTTCTTATCAGAGTGTGGTGGAACCGTGGATCTCCTAGGCTTAGGTTTGATAGAAGAACTTACTTGAGATTTCGGTTTAGGTTTAGAATTTCCTCTATTAACCTCAGTTTGCTTAATCGTATATATATCACGATATGCCATGACAGGAGAAAACATTCTTGAGTTTTTACTTTTATTCTTAGCCGTTAAAGGAGAGGCTTTTGAATTAGATTCTAAATTTTGAATTTGTATTCGCAACTTCAGTTTCTCTTCATTAAAAGATATTTGTGACTCATCAATTTTATTTTCTAATTCAAAAATTTTGGTTTGTAAAACTGATTTGTCGTTGTCAAAGAGTTTAGATTTTTCTTCTAGCTTAATTAACAAACCTTCGTTTTTATTTTGAGACAAAGAAAGATCTGTTTCAAGAGATGTAATTTTATCTAGCAATTTTGTTTTCTCAATATTAAAAATATTGATTTGTTTTTGTAAATCAGATCCAAAATTACATTCAAGTAGTTTGATTTTATCAGTCAAAATACAATTTTCAGCACAAACAGAATCATATTTTTCGATGTTCAAAATATTAACAGTATTTGTGTCATGAAGTTTGTTTGTTAATTCAGCAATCTGAAGTTGCTTTGTTTCAGAATCTTTTTCAAAAGTTATAATTTTTGATTTGAAATTTGCATTTTCAGATTCAAGAGTTTGAACTTTATCAATTAAAATATCAACTTTGCAATTTCTGAAATATTCATTTAATTTCTCACTTTTCTCCAATTTTTCTTTGTAGTCACTACTTAATCGGAGATTCTTAACATTATCGTAAAACGATTTTTCAAATAAAGCATAATTGTGTGTACTTGTAGTTTCCCACAACTCAACTGATTCTTTTAATTCAGAAATTTCTTTTTGATAGTGTAGTTGTTGAGTTTGTAAACTAGACATTTGATCTTTTAGCTCCCTGTTTTTATTTAGAAGTGATTTTATTAAATTGTCATCCATTTTAGCTCTTGTATTTTCAAAACGTGCAAATATTAATTGAAAGTGATATGACAAAATAGTTTGGAACTAAAAATTCTAGCTATTAACACTTAGGTTTATTTGACAAAAATTCTAAAAAGTGATAGTGATTTTACCTTTTAGGCCGAGCAGATCTTGCCGAATGTTAAAAGTGATTGGGCTTAAATCGTGAGTGAGCTTATGATTTAAACTTGAGCCGAACACTTTATTTTGATTAGCTGAACTCTTATCTGATCGAAGCAAATTGAATCAACGGTTGTCTCGGTTAAGCTTTTAAGTGAGTATCGAATTGTTTAAAATTTGAACTAAACACAATTTGAACTAAACACACACAATTTTATTTAAAATTTTGTTTAAAATTTGAACGGTTAAGCTTTTAAAGATGAAATTTGATATCGGTTTAAAATTTTGTTTAAAAGTTTGGTGTAAAGTTTGGTGTAAAGTTTGGTTAAAAAAAATTTTGGTGTAAAGTTTGGTTAAAAAAAAATTTGGTGTAAAAGTATTGGATTGGTGTAAAAATTTGAGAACTCGGGTTTTGTTTTGATTTGATCTTGATTTACAAGTGTTGTATTGGTTTTCAAAGAAAACAAATTGTCTTAAAAAAAAAAAAAATTGCTTGAAAATAGAAAATTTCTTGTTTAAAACAAGTGATACCGAATTATGGTTTTAAAAGAAAAGATTAATTGGGCCTTAGGCTTTAAGGATTTAAATGATCGAAAATTTGGGCCTGTTATCAATTTGGGCTAGAATATTGAACTTGGTTCAATTAGGCTGCACACTTGGGTTTGGGCTGTCAAGTGATATTGGCCACAAAAAAAATTCATTCTGTATCGTGAATTAGCAGAGGTCAAATTCTGTGGAAGTCAATATCGTTACTTCCGGTCGACCACCGTCAAAATCTGAACACTTGTTAAACTCGAGATCTTGATTGAAACAACCAAGCATCGAAGCAGCAAGCACACCGATGATCACCACCAAACACTGACGGAAACGTTCGACGTCGTAGGTCTGAACACAAGCGATCAGACGATGTTGAAGATCGGATCAAAGTCTGAAGTTTGAAGAACTTTGAATTGGGATCTGATTTACAATAGAAGAATTTTGAAGAACTTTGAAGAATTTTGTTGTCGAACTGTGTAGCCGAGCTGTGTAGATCGAACTGTGAATTGGGATTAAGTAGTTCGATCTAAACAATTGATTAACTGAAAAATCGATTAACTGAATCGATTGATTGATTCAATTAACTGAATAGCCGAACATTGATTGATTCAGCAGTTAACCTTGAGATCGTCGAACATTGAAGAATAGCCGAACAATGAAGAATAGCCGAACTAGGTGTTTAATGATTGAAATCTGAAATCAATATTGATTTCATATTGACGAAATTCTGATTAATAATGATTATGAAATCAATTGAAATTCATAATTGATTAATAATTGATGTATCAAGTGGAGCAGAAGATTGAAATTGATCGATGAATTGATTTATCGGAACTCTGCACAGCCGAACTTGGGTTTTTGTTTAAATTCGGGCCAAACTTGGTGGGCCGAACTTCAGTTGTTCGGGCCGAAGTACTACCTGGGCCGAAGTTCTTTGAATTTCGATATGGGCCGAACTACTTTGAAGTTCGAAATGGGCCGAACTACTTACTTGTTACTTCGGGCCGAACTATTGATCGAGTGTTCTTCGTGTCGAACTACTTGACGAACATAAGGTACGTATAAAACTCTCACTTTTGTGATTCGATTAGGCTCAATTCTTAACCAAATCTTATGATTCCAATCACAAATTGCTCGAAATTCAATTCCTAACTGTTTGATGCATTCATATATCCCAAAACATATCAAATCTGAGCTCGATTTTGATTTTTCAGTCCAAAAAATAAGTTTCCAAGTTTTTCACTAAAATCACAAAATTGAGGTGATTTGTTGATGGATTTGGACGAAACTTGATCCTATTGTTATTAGAATCGATGGAGAAGTATGAATCTTCAATAAAATCTTCAATTCCAATGAAAAATTTACAACATTAAATTTGCATGACGAACATCAACTTTTCTTCACTTTTTCTCAGATCTTGATCGAATTAGGCTGAACTTGGATCCACTCACAGAGAGTTTTTGCTCTGATACCACTTGAGAGATCGTATAACACTGAGATCAAGCTAATCCATGATGAATCAAGGTGAGAAATAGAAGAATTTCTTAAGTGTGTGTGTTCTTGGTGTTTGAGTGTGTGTGAGGTAGTTGAGAGGGAAAGGTTAGCTTTCAAATGGTAATTCAATTAATGAAAGGAAAGCTTACAAATTAAGCCTTAACATAAGGTATTTATACCTCATAGCTAAACAAGCTTAATTAACACTAATTAAGCTTGACTCCATTGACTAAAACTAATGACTAGATCATAACTATTACATCTTGACATAACTAGCCCTCTAACTATTAGATACAACATAATTTGACCCTAACAGAATGAGTACATAAAACCCCCAAATATTACAAAATTGAACAGAGTTAAAAAAAGTTACAAAGATATTTCTAAAGAAACAAAGAACTTTCTAAAAAACAAATGAGAATGTACGTGTATGTGTTAAATTTTACCGTTGACTACTTCAAAAATGATGTATAGTCGTTTTCGCTTCCATCAAAGGTAATTGTTAGCATTTGGGTTTTCTTATCATGTTCTAGTTAGCATTTATATTAAAATTGTATTTAATAATTATAAAAAATTAAACTTCATTAGATGCATTATTTATTATCTTAGGAAAAAAAAAATCAATTAATGTTTGTTAAAGAATATCATCGGAGCATGAATTAGATAAACTTTTAGTAGTAAAGTTGCAATTATCATTTCATGTCTCCCAAAATTATACGGACTTCTAACTCTTGCAATAAAATACTATAATAAGTCAGTTCGTAGGAGAATAAGATTTGTTTAATGCAATAAATGTAGGATTTAGAATAATAATTGAATGTTGGGTTGTCGATTGCCTAAAATTATGCCCCTTGTCTGCTAAACAAGACTATCAAAATTGGGGAATTCTTCGCTTTGCTCCCCGTTGTCCCTTTCCTCCTATGATACTTCGCCAAGGGATCTCTCTCGTGTCTTGTAGATAATACTTGTTTAGTTATTTTTTTCAATAAATAATATATTTAATCAAACATATTTATGAACAATAATAGTAGTATATGTTTTCCCGATAACATAATATATTTAACAGTTAAAACGCAAACCCTAATCTCGTAAATTCACATATTCGGAAGAAAAAAAAATATATGCAATAAAATCATGGGATTTGTATCATTTAAAAATTTTAGTTAATTAATTAAGCAACTTTTTAGAAGATATGCTCATTATTATCTCGCAGTTTCATCTCTTGATCTCCATTAGTCACATTAAAGTTATCACTACCTGCAATTAATATGTATGATATGTATCATGTGATAATATGTCTATGATCGATATGGGGGTTGATGTTGACATTGGTTTAGCAATAAATAAAAAGATTTGCAGACTTGCAGTTGATCCTCTGAAAGTGAAAAAAATGCTAAATATTCCAAGGTTCATTAATTCTCTCTCAATATATATACATATATTATATATATATATATATAGGTGGTATGATTGATTGTAGATATAGGAGTAGGAGGGATGTATAGTAGTTGCTGACAAATGAAAAGATGGTTTACTAGCAAATGTTAGATCCCGCACGCAAGGCACTGTCAAGCACATGCGCTGCTAGTACTGCTTACACCCAACCCAACCCAACCCAACCCAACCCATGTGTCTTTAATTTGTCCATCCATCCAACCACAAGTTAACATTCTCGATCTTCTTCAACCCTTTACCCCCCTTCAGATGAATGCATGCATTACATATATGCTTAATTAATCTTACTAATATATAATGCATTTAGGCCTACCACATTAGGCAACTTTTAAGGACCTCCTTAAACTTAATTTTAAGGAACTTTCCTCTTTTGTTACTTACTTCTCTGCCTTAAAAAAAATAAATCACAGCTTTTAAGAATCGAACTCAGGACCTCTCCTAACTTAGGACTATGTGTTAACCACTTGCTCTACATTACATTTTATTTAAAACCACCCACACTTCCCGTATTAACCTGTTACTCCAACCGATTTATCACTAACATTAACTATACCGCTTTAGTTATAGCAACAATTGACTATACCAAACTCATTTATAACCGAAAAGCATATATAACGGGCTGTATATCAACAATTTCTAGAAACAAAAGCCGTTTAATTTATAACCGAAAATCAAATTTTGACCATACCAAAACCATTTTTTAACCGAAAATCCACTTTTGACCATACATAAACAACCATCTACAATTCATGCAAAGCATTTTGGGATACAAAAATTTATAACCGAAAAGCATATATAACATGCTATATATCAACAATTTCTAGAAACAATTTCCGTTTAATTTATAACCGAAAATCAAATTTTGACCATACCAAAACCATTTATAACCGAAATCAACTTTTGACCATACATAAACAACCATCTACAATTCATGCAAAGCATTTTGGGATACAAAAATTTATAACCGAAAAGCATATATAACATGCTATATATCAACAATTTCTAGAAAAAATTTCCGTTTAATTTATAACCGAAAATCAAATTTTGACCATACCAAAACCATTTATAACCGAAATCAACTTTTGACCATACATAAACAAGCAGCTACAATTCAGGCCACACTATATGCTCCACGTTAATGTTTAGTGTCCGGTTCATAACAAATATATATATACAATCCATTGTCAAATTGTCATACCAACTTGAAATAACTATACATATTTCAACTATCTACGTGTAAGCAACAAAGAAAACATATTATTCATGATTATTAACAAAATCGGGAAACGTTTTTTTAGTAAATGTTGAAATAATTACAGTCAAAGTAACAGCTTTGGACTTTTCTAAATAAGGAAACGTTTTTATGGTCTATTTTTGTAACGTCGTTGAATTGACTGTAATTAATATGAAGATATATATCGCATGTTTACTTGGTCAATGATTAGGTGAATCCGTGATATTTACATTCATTTGGCCGTTTTTAAATTTTTACGGCATTAACTGAAATTCGTCATTAAGGTGTACACATAACGTGCATTACGCATTAGTCAATCACTCCGTTTATAAATATATCTACACTACAGCTAAAGTGATATAGTAAACCATTGAATCACCAATATATTTTTAAAACGTTTGCAGCAGATGGAATGCCCCTTGTATGTACCAATAGTGAGCTTTGACTCTCTCTGCCAACTTGAGTGGACTTACAGCTGCAACTATGTCCGGGTTGATTATGTTTGGAGGGACGACAAACAAAACAACATGTGGCTTGTTTTGCTCGACAAATTTGTAAGTTGCTATTAAATAATGACATGTAGTACCTTTAAATTTCTTAACTTTACAATTACCAATTCATTGATTTCGTCTTAGGGACACAAAATCATGGCCTTTATCCCCCACATTTTAAGGACTATATATGACGGACTCAGTTTACAAGGTGGTGTGTTTTCGTTGAAGGGTTTCGAGATAGATTTCTACCTACCCAAAGACTATCCACGTTTTGGAAACTACAACTTCGTTCAAAACTATTGGGCAGTAGTGTTCACTAAAAAAACCGAACTTGCTAGGACTACTATGGGAGATCTTGGATGTTTTCGCAGCTATCCATTTGCTTCCTTGTAGCAATATCCACTTTATGTGAACAACAATATTCATTGTTTTTAATCATTTAACGTTTTTTTTTTCATTCTATTTTCCCGTATTAAATTATTTACTTCCATCCTATATGTAAATTAACATAATTGTCGGTTGAAGTTAAAGAAAATCACGTGAGTTTCTACCATGTTATCTCTCTATGGATCAGATGATTGTTCTGGTAAATTCGTGTTATGATCGACCAATTGAAAATCATATAAATTTTTTATTTTTAGTTTAAGTTGTTGATGTTTGTTTATGAATGTTGTGATTTAGACAAGCATGTTGATATAAGTTAACCACTTCAACTGCTTGATTATTTTGATTTATTCCAGATACTAATATATATAAGCTTTAACGTCACCAGAACTGAACCATCATTTCTCTATTTAAAAGGCCCATATTTACTTTCACAAAAAAGGCCAATTTCGGATCTGATCCTACCATCACTAATGTCAGCACCTACCATCACTACGCACCACCACTCATCACCATCGCTATTGTCACCACCACCGGTACTGTCGTCACTTCGAAAAATAGTTACGAGTATCCGCCGCCGCATTGCGCGGGTACCCTGCTAGTTATATTTATATATACGTACATACATAGATTTATACGTATATGTTTATCTATCTCACATTCTCACCTATTTTGTTTCCAACCTAATACATCTTGCTATATATACTGTGACAACCCTGGTACTTGACCCGACGTTTATGTTAACCTAATTTTGTTATAGAGCACTCATTCGAGCATTTCAGCCTAGCAAAAACCTACACATTAAATGCACGTTTGTAATTATGCCAACATCTAAGTATCTGTATGATTTAATGAGTTGGTGACTTGACAATAAGGTGAATCGAAGTAAAAATATAAATTTTATGATGTATAATGAAACACTAGCTCAACCAAAGTAATTGGTACAAAAATTAGTGCAAATTATCTTATAATAATAAAGAACAAGTTATAATTTATAACTCGAGAACATCGAAAGTGACTGAATATTTCCAAAGTAATATATTTTTATCAGTAAATGACTATGATCAAAAACCATATAAAACCTCGGTTAAAATATTTTATCTATGCAAAATTACCTGTATTTGTGAATACACCCGGTCAATTATAATTATCTTTTAAAACTTAAATGTCATAAGCTTATCCTCACTTCCCACGTTTTGCAATCTAGCTACCGAACTACCCATGAAGTCCGGTAGAATCGGACGTCACCCCTACAACTAACTCTCTGAAAATTTTTATTTGTTATAATAATAAAGTAAGAATCTATGTATATTTGGTTGCATTCGATCATCATCAACATTGAAACCTACTTTCACTTTTCTCTCTCTCTCGTTTTTCCTCCATGCCTGAACCCCCACCACATCCTTTTGTGTTTCCAGCGATGCTTGTATCTCAGGCAATCCAACTCCATCTCCTGTCTCGCAGATCCGAAACAAAAAGCAAGAACTATCTCCATTGATCCTCTCCGGTTTACTCATCGAACAGAAAAACCTCTCCGGCAAATCCTCACGTTTTTCAGCGAAGTTCAGTCTATTTCCAGCAAACCATCTCAGCATCTCCATCGTCTAAGAACACCATTGGTAAGTTTCTTCATCTCCAATCCATTTTTCCTATAATTTATGACCTTAATTTTTGTGTTCTATGCTTTGGATTATTCACTCCTTATGATTTGGTGCTTAAAATATGATTAAATACAGATTTCATGGATCATATAAGCCTTTAAAAGCAATAAAAATCATATACGAACACATGCGTAGCGTCTGAGTTTTCTGTGTGAAATCAGGCGACTTGAGATTTTAAATATAAAACGTTTGTGAGAAATTAATATCAAATTGAGGCTTTAGCTAGCCGGATAGCGTCCATGCCTCCAACCGAGAGGTCTCTAGTTCGAAACCCAGCGGCCACCAACACTATTTTCTTTAACTATTCCCTTCGTGGGCTACGGCCCAGCAAAGTTTCAGCCCAGTAACAGATCTATTCACAAACAGATAAGTCAGCCCAGCATCAATTATTCAAAGCCCAACAAGTTATATAATTACTTTATGATCCATTCTTTTTCTCTCTTATTTTCTGATCTAATTATCTAAATCATTCAATTGTTTTATTTACTTTAATTAACTTATAAATTTATTAATTAAATTATTTAAATACTTATGTAAGTATTACTTCTCTATTTATCGAGTGCGTAATCTATTAACACCGTGATAAATGCATAATCAAACGTTAAACGAATATGAAAACTTTTATCGAGACTTATAAAGATACAAGCGAACGTAATTATAATATTAGATTATCACTGAACAAATTATAAAGTCACGAGCGTTTCGCTTGCACCTTACGATATTTTAAAAACCAATCATTGGAGTGAAACATCTAGCATAAACGAGCCGATAGAGCTGTCTCTCATTATTTGTTTATTACTATGCGTTTAGGACGCCAAGATTGTTTGGTGGAAACCTCAACTTTTGGTTGATTGCACTTTGCTAGCTTCGCACCAGGTGAGTTTCACGGCCCCACTTTTACTGTTTTTATAACTATTTTATTGGGGGAGAAAACATATAACTACTCAACTATTTTGCGATAAATAATCTTTGTATAATCATTGTTGTGTACACGTACCTCACGATGAAGGACAACAGACCATGCTACGAGTCCACGTTTAACAGTAATCATTAGCTAATGTGTTAGCCAAGGAATATAGAGATAGTACTATCGGGATTGATCCCCCGCTCATGACTAGTCGCGCTAGTCTACCTTAGAGTGAGCTTTATATTCTAACAACTAGATTTCGGTTTGATTATGGGCTCTTTGATTATACCTTAACTTGAATGTCCTGCAAACATGTCAAGGGATTATGCATTGCACCTAAACAATTTTTGTACATGATTTGTACTCAACGATTTTGACGATACTTTTATGGAGTCACAAAACCTGTTAACTCACCAACCATTGTGTTGACACTTTTTCTATATGTTTTTCTCAGGTAACGGAAACTAAGTTATTTCAAGGTTCAAATTTTGTCAAGGATTGTCATGCATTGGTTTCAAGAATAAGTCTTTAAGACACAAGTTTTTCAATTACAAACATTCATTTTGGTTTATGTTAAAACACTTTCTTTTTAATTTTGTAACAACATTGGCAATCCATTTTTCAATTTATGCGAAGTTTACTATTATTGATGTGTTATGTTGCTAATTAGTCGCACCTCGTTCTTCCGCAAAACTATTTTTGGCGGGGTGTGACATATACAGCTGGTGCGGAGTTTTAATTTTCTGAAAAAACAAGCTCTAAAAGCTAAACGTTGAAGATTATAAATAGATAAAAATTCTAAATCTAACCTATTACACATGGAAAAAAAATATTATAGTCCTTTATTTTGGTTGGGAGACTGGAAGTATCTACGCTACCCCCTCAATGTTCGACGACAAGTGAAAATATTTTGATAAAAAAATTAAGTTATATGTCGGTCCTACCAATAAAAAAAAGTGTTCGGTTATCATTTACTTATAATTTCACCAACAATAGTCCAAATTTAAAAGTCTCAAATTGTGTAGATTATTAGGAGGTCAAATATCAAATTAATTTAATAAAAAAGTTCACTTTCAACTTTATGACTATTTATTGAGTAAGAAAACTCAAATACATTTTGTGTCTTTTAATTGGAATTATCAAAGCTATATATTAAACAATAAAAATATATTGATTTGTAATGTAAAAAAAAGAATTACTCCGTACTTAGGTTATAAATAAAAATAGAAATATAGTGACTTATTTTTGAAAAATAGAACAACTTTATAAATAAAAATAGAAATATGGGGCGGTTTGGGGCAGTTTTTAACTAAAACCAAACCCCGCCCCGAAAGTTAGGGTTTTGAGAATTACACCCCGTTCGATTTCGGGTTTTTCGGTTTCGGTTTTTCGGGTTTTTCGGTTCGGTTTCGGGTTTTTCGGTTCGGTTTCGGGTTTTTTTCGGTTTTTTAGTTTCCTTTAAATTTACCAATTTATTACCTTAAAAACTAATATTATGATTCAAACTTCCAAACCTTAACTCATTTCATTATAAATAAAAAACAACTAGTAGGTTTAATATAATGTAATAATAAATTCAACTAACATAATTTGAAAAAAATTAATAATAGAATAACACCCAACCATTTTTCGCAATAATCTTAGTCAATGTCTTCATCCATAGAAGTTTCATTGATGATTGCTTTCCTTTTGCAAACAAATTTATATCAAATCTTTTAAAAATATAAGAATATTTTTATAAAACTTGAAATATATATAAAGGCGGGGCGGAGCGGGTTTTTCGGTTTGGTTTTTCATATGCCCCCGAAAACCGCCCCAGACATTCGGGTTTTCCAAAAATCAAAACCGTTGATGTCGGTTTTTCAAATGGTTCGGTTTTTTCGGTTCGGTTTTTTCGGGTTTTTCGGGTTCGGTTCGGTTTTTCGGTCTTATGCTCACCCCTAGTAATGTTTAGAACTTGATGCGGAGGAATTAGGTAGCGTGACCTATCCATCGAAATTGTCATATATTTGCCATCGAACATGTTTTTAAGAGTGCAAGATGGATTGATGGGAATTTAGGGGGTGTTTGGGGTTGCTTATTGAAAATAGATTATGCGTTTTGAAAACGGATAATCAGATAATCAGCGGTTAGTTAACGTAATTCTGAAAAATAGTGTTTGGATTTGATTATGCGGTTTGAAATCGCAATAATCAGATAATTAATATTTTTAGTTTTTGGCAAATATGATTATATGTTTAGTTAATGTATAAAATGACTAAAATGGACATTATTTATATTTATTATTACTTCATTGAAACTAGATAATAAAATATATATCATTTACCTAGCTTTAGGATTTAGAAGCCATGTCACTTTCTCATGGTTTTTACTGTGGGCTTCTTCACCAAATTTCTACATTAGACACGTGCACATCTTTCCTCCAATTAAAATTACCCTGCCCCGTCCACCACCGCCTCATCTGCAAGTATCTTCTGTCCAACCATGAACCCTAGCTTCATCTTGAATTCAGGTAACTCTTTGTATGTTTCCTTATCGAATTCCCAACCAATCGCCATTTCTTCAATTCCCGCCGCCATAGATGGTGACGGTGATAACTCTTTGTAGCTTCATCTTTTATCTTTCAATGTAGTATGAATTTCACCATATTTTTTCCAAATTTTCAGTCTCGTTATGCTCCACTGGACACTCAATTTGTGGGACCAACAAGAAAGTCCGTAATTTGGTATCATCTCTATTTGTGTCCTCATAACTGCATGTTTAAAGACCAAACCCTAATATACTTACTGGTTATAATTAATCACACTTACTTCTTGGTACAGGAACTAATTTTAATGGATGAAATAAAAGAATCATACGTACGACACAATTTGTTTTTTTATTAATTTTTTTTAATGAATTGAAGTTCGGTTTATGTGAACAAAATTTCAATATGGACATCAATGAAAATACTAATTTCCCCCCTTGTTTTTGTTATAAGATTGGATAAATTAATAAGACACGTCAATAGTCCTAATGCTTGAGATGCTTAGCAGTTATGGATTTGTTGTATTATTAGTGACATATAGGTATGCAACTATGCATAATATATTAATATGTGAACTAAAATTGTTAAAACTGTAAATGTAAATGTAAATGTAGTGCCTAAATGGGATGTCATTCTCCTGGATTAATTTGATGCAGGCATGAGGCCTTTGGGTCTACACAAATATTATGATGATTTTGTTATGTGGCCCAGAAGGGGAACTAGTCAAATACTCAAATGGGTCAAACAAATTAAAATATGCCCAAAAGCTATTTCCTAAATCGTGCTATTCGAATTTTGTTTCTGTAATTATAATAAAAAACAATGGTTATTTATAAAAAATGGGCATGATAGTGTTTGTGGGTTAACCCAACCTGCCTGCCCATTTCGACCATCTTACCACGTGTACATGGTTTCTTATTAATGTTAAATATTTGAAAATTAAGGACAATAGTTTAGGCATGGTGTTGTGATCCATGGGCCAAAACACGCAGCCATGAATTCAAGTTCAACAAAAAGGCCGGAGCTTAAAATTGCATTATCTGCTCTTGCAGTGGAAGGGAAGGCAATTCTTTTCTTACTGAATTATTAATAAATTATTATTAATTTAATATGTGAAGAAGTAAGTTATGAGAAAATTGCAATGTGCACCTTTTTGTATTTGCAGATTTAAATCTCACGACTCACAAAACAAAGAATATCGTAAGTTATGTTAACGAAATGGAAGAAACTAAAACAGTTCTGTTAGTGGATTGATGAAAAGCTAAAGCTTGCTACACGAAATCTACATTATGTGTTCTTCCCTCTATTGTAAGTTACAACGATTATAGCTAAAGGTGGACTGATGAGCAGATCGTGTGAGGGGTAAACACAACCAAGATCGACCCATTTGACTCATAACGATAAAAACACAACCCAAGTTGACAACTTGACACATTCATTACTCAATCTTTTGTGTTTGTTCAGGGTTTGAATGTTTATGACATCCTTTTGCATGACACATTGGTGATGTCATGTGATGCTCTTGACCAGATCGTAAAATGTATGCACACTCCCATTAATCGGAATGGACTAATGGAGTTAAGAAATTGACTAAATCCATTCAAGAGATTTTGGTATGATTGCTTTTTCCAAATACGATTACAAAGTTTATTTTCATTATAATAAAGTAGTTTTATCATCATGACCCGTTTGGCCAATTCCCTTTAGCTATATATCGTTTTACCATTTTGATACATTAGAGATAAAACTTAATTATAAGTAAACGACCTAATATAAGTAAACGGGTTGACATCACCAAGTTGTGCACTATATGTTCTTTTACCATTTTTACCCATTATTAGACATATAAAGTTAACCCAAACCAACTCAATGACAAGCAAACGGGTCTAATCTACCAAATTTTTAATTTTTGATATACTTCCTTTTAGCACATTAACTATGCACGTACATGGAGAAGATGTAAACGGAGCACAATTAGAAGATGTCTTCATTTTGTGGATTTTGTAGGATTAATATGATTGGAAAACTATATTATTACAGTAAATATGAGCTAAATCTTTATACAAAGGAAAAATTGCCAAGAAATGTTTAATAATATACCAGTTTTTTAACTTCTATTGAAGAGTGCGAAGAAAAATTGAATCTGTAAACTGAGTTTGTAGCAACCAACATGACTATTTGAGTTTTAATTGTTTGAATATAGGTTACTTTAGTGGAGATATTTGGATGAAAAGTTGATATGTTTGCTCGCGGTGGCCTCTCGGGAGTCTTTTGTGCGTGTGGAATCTGAAGGAATTTGAAAGATATCTATTGCTAAAAACTAATTATTATTTCTTATTTATTATCTATTTTTTCTCTAAATAAGTTTTTTTCCATTTCTTTATTAATTTACTACTTTTTCAAATGAATCCATTTCATAAATAAAATGTGACCAATTATCCATTCCTAGCCACCATTTTTGAAAGAGTCTGTCTTTACTTTTTCATTAGTTGCAGGGTTTGGTAGCCTGAAATTTACTTGGCTTCGCCAAAGGCACCTTTTGAGTGAGATTTTGAGAAGAGTTGCTCTTTGGAGAGCAAAGTATGATGAAAGTTATAAGTTGATCTTAATAAGAGAATTCCTATCATTAAAAAATATTATATACAAAAACAAATAAAAGAAAACGAAATAAATAGGGGAGAGAGGATTCATTTTATTTGACCCGTTTGGGGTAAATTTACAAAAATATTACCCAAATCTAATATTACCATTTAGAACTGAATGGGTCCAAAATAGATGCATCAATGTTTTATTCTTTTTCTTTTTAGTCATTCATCATAGCATGGGTTTATTATATTTGTTTTAAGTTTATTGTTTTTTAGTTAGCAAGGTACAGAACATTATGGTGGTTGTATTCTTAAGGCATTATTTGATTTTTTGTTACTAATATTGTTAAATTGGTATGAATATAGGTTGCCTTAAGAGGTGCAGACAACATTCTCTACCCACATTTTGATAAAAAGTTGGAATCATTACAAGAATTAGTGTTTCAATCGCTAGAAGAAGATTATCTTCTTATAATCATGTGGTTCTTACGATTGGCTTTTGTTATACACATGGGCCGTGCTGGGCACGACCCTTTTAACATCACTAGTAATAATACAAAAACAACAACAGATCCTCAAAACTGTACATGGAAACAAATACCCTAAAACTCTTAATTTTTAATTTTTTTTACCAACCCCATACTTCCGATGCAGACTTCAAATACATAATTTCATCAGAGATTTTACTATAAAATTAGAGCATGATTGTAGTGTAGACTCTGCATGAAAGAGAGTAAAAACAAAAAAGGCAAAGTGGAAAGTGGTGCAAGGCAACTGAGATTCTCTTCATGGTTGTGGATTGTGTGAGTGAGGCTGTGAGGAAGAAGGGTAGATTGGGGAAATAATTATTTGATGGTATAATCTGAAAACAGCGTTTGCAAAAAGCAGGTAGTTACCAACTTATCTAAAACCACGTTTTGAAGGATTGAAAACGTGAATAATCACTTATTTGCTTTTTTAGCCAAACACTACAAATCAACTTATCACGTTTTGAAAATGAAATAAATAGATAATCTACCTGCAAACTCAATCCCAAACACCCTCTTAAGATTATAAAATGCATGAACAAATTTAGCAACTCCCATTAATGACTTAATATTTTTTTTAAACTACTAGTTAGTAAGTTAGTGGTTCGATATTAGACAGTGACATAATATGTCTTCCTTCGAACCCTTCACCTATGGGGAATAAACCCCACCATTTGTCCACAAAAGGACTTGAACTATAGGTCATGAGCAACACCTTATCTTTTTCACCAATATCACTAGATTAGAAATCTTAAGTTATCAGTGAATTAATTGATGTCATATCAAGTCTCACAGCTGGTTTTACATACATATTTAATGCTATTACCTGAAGAAAAGTTATATTCCTTTTTTTTTTAAACGACAAATATATATAAAAAACCAACTTAGCAAGTAGCTAGAGATGGGGAACAAACTGCAATTATCTAGCTTGACAGTGAAAGCTTCTATAAATGTGGATAAAGTTGCTGAGATATGGTAAATCAAGTTGAATGCTAGATAGTTTTTCGATATTATGGCTTCTGTTTGTATATAGGGTTGTTTTGAGTAAGGTTGTTTGGTTTGATTGTTGTAAGAGAAACCATGTAATTTGTCTTGATTTTAATATTTTCATGGGTCCTTTTAGTGGGGTGATGGTAATGCCGAAGCTCTACTTTTAGGATTTCCATTTCTTTAAAAAAAAAATATGGGGAACAATTACAATATAAACAAAAAATGAGAAATACACTAATCCGCCCGATTACATTGAAATTTACTCCTATGTTTTAACCAAGCGAAAGAAGTAGAAATGATGTCTCCCGCAATTGTCATGTCTGATTTCACCACATTGTTAAAAACCACCTCGTTTTTTGACTTCCATATACCATATCGCACATTGGATGATCATGGTAGTAATCTTTTTCTTCTTAGGACAGTTACCCCAACTTGCGCCAAATTCAATAAATTCAGTCACCAAATTGAAAGTGGGTAAAGGGATATCACACCACCTAAATATCCAGGACATAATGTTGGTTGCATACGGGCAGTTATTGATTTACCTTTTGAGAGTCAGAGATGAATAGACGATCTTACTGAGATTTATATATACTAAGTTCAATAATAAAATATTTTTTGTATTTGACATTAATTTTAGAGTAAATTACAGATATTATCCTCGTGGTATACCATATTTTGTATTTTTGTCCATATATATTTTTTTTCAATTTTTTTATCCCTGTAAATTTTTAGATTATGCGTTTCTGTCATTTCGTCCAATTTTCACCGTTAACTAACCTCACACGCGAAGCATGTGAGGGTATTTCTGTGTTTTTCCATAATAAATTGTACATTAAGCTTTAAAATTTGTAAATTCAAAAGCTAAAAGTCTTCATCTTCTCTGTAATGTCTCATCTCCTAAATCAAACTCAAATCAAATCAAACCAAATAAAAGAAACACAAATTTCGTGATCTAGGTGAAGGCAATCCACTACATTCTTATCACAAATTCCATTCTCACCTACATTTTTATCTAGGTGACGGCAATCCACTGTTGAGACTACTAGGTCGACCGAAAGATGAAGCTGAGAATGGATATGTGGTGTTGCACGCCACCACCGGCTCTTCGTCTTCTCCAGCGGGCGGCGGTTCCGGTGCACGGGTGGAAGATTTATGTACTCCGACATTAATCCTGACAGCCACCGTCGTCTTAAGAGAAGAGAAAGATCCCATTCATCGACGAGTGTCCGACGATCTAGATTTTGAATAAGTGCTACACTTTTCTTATATGGGTGATTCAAAATAAGTGCTACACTTTGAAAAATTATATTATTTGGCAAAAAATAGTAGGACCCACAACCACTAACTATCTACTTTAATAAAGTGAAATGACTCATTTACCCTTACTTTTTACTTTTAAACATCATTAATCCCACTTTATTCAAAAGGTGTGGGAGTCATTATCCACTAACCGTAATTATAATCTTTTGTCTCAAAAATCGTGAAACCCAAAGTGTAGCACTTATTTTGAATCGGAGGATGAAGTATATATTTTTATTTATCTTTATTTTTTTATTATTAATGTCATTATTAAAAAGTTTTTATACAACACTGGTTTCAACTATACTTATATTGTATATGATCAACATAATAACATAAAACGGCGCATTTAGTTAAACGTTATAAAACTAAAACTTTAATGATGTAAATAATTTTTTGACTATCGTATAAAAATTTCCGCAGCATCATACACACACTCTCTACTAGTTATAATACACTCTCTGCTAGTTATAATACATAAACCAAAAAGCTATTATACAAATAAGCACAATCTCTTTTAGTTAAGTTAATATAAAAATCTGATGGGATGTTGGTGCTTTGTGTATGTGTTTTATATTGTACTCCCTCCGTCCCTAAATAAAGTTCTCATTTCTCTTTTAAGTTTTGTCCCTAAATAAAGTTCTCATTTCTCAAACATAAGGGGCCCACTTAATATAATAATATTATTACCAATACTTTCATCACTAACTATCTCTTTAAAACATTTTATCTCTCCAATCAAACCTTATATTTTAATCAAAAGTAATACCAAATACCCCATCACTAACTATCTCCTAAAATGTTGTGTCCAACACAAATGAGAACTTTATTTAGGACGGAGGGAGTAAGAGCATCCACAATGGTTAACCTCTCCAATGACTTATTACTTTTGCCACATCATATAATAACCTATTAGTTAAAAACCTCTCCAATGGTTAACCTTTTCAAAGACTTTTTCACTAATATTACTAATTTACCTTTATCTATATCAAATGTTTTATAAATGCCCCTCACTTATGTAATTTAATAATTTTTTATAGCATTACAAAACTTAACATTATAATAAAATTTCTCTTACAAAAATATTATAATGTTTGACCTTAAAAAGTATTGAAATATGATAAATTATAATTTATAGTTATAGAAATAATAAATTATTCACATATAAATATATACATGGGTTTAAAATGTAAAATTGTTAAATATAGGGACTAAAAAATCAAACATTGAAAGTTGTTCAAGTGGTTGGGGAAGATCAAGTGGTTGGAGTGACCTCTTAAAAAAGTCATTCATTCCAATGGTAAAAAGTCATTTTAGAGGTTATTCAAATAGTATCAACCTCTTCTTCAACCTCCCATTGGAGATGCTCTAACAATTAGCAACACTTAGAGCATCTCCAAAGTCAAACCCACCTCTATAACCCCTCTATCTTTATATTTGAAGTTTTTTCTCCTCCAATCCACCTCTATCTCTCACTCTAAAATAGAGTGAGAGAAAAACTCCCTTTATATTTGAAGTGAGAGAGTGCTCACTCTATCAATGGACCCCATCACTTCTATTTAATTATCTAATATTTATTTCTTTTTAATTGATTTTAGTTTTTGTTTACCAGCCACAAAATCCATCCAAATTAGGTTCCACTAGTTTTAAAGGGATATATAGAGTTTATGGTTGGAGTTGAAGTTTTGTTTAGAGTTAATGGACCCAATAATTATAGAGATAGAGTCATTTAGATTTAGTTTATGGTTAGAGATGCTCCTATAAAATAAACCCGAAGAAAATAAAAACCCGACGAAAGCTAAAATAAACTCCTCGCATTACTTGTTTTATTCTTCACTCGGGGTCGGCCGCTAGTTCAAAACCTCAATCGACGGCAATATTTTTCACTCCAGCCTTCATCGGAGAAAAAATTAATCGGAGCTCTGGCGTCAATCAAAGATTCAACACCACCACCTCAAATGGCATCATCCAGTAGCGGATTAACCTTCAAGCTTCACCCACTCGTCATCGTCAACATCTCCGATCACCACACACGTGTCAGATCCCAGTCACAGCCCCCAACTGCCAACGGCAGTGATGCCGCCGCATCCGCCTCCGCTTCTTCCAATTCTCCCGCCCCTAGAGTTTTTGGTTGTGTCATTGGAGTTCAACGGGGACGTACTGTTGAGATCTTCAATAGCTTTGAACTACTCTACGATCCTGCAACGCATTCACTCGATCGTTCGTTCCTTGAGAAGAAACAAGAGCTCTGTAAGTTTGTATCTCAGATTTCTAATGCGAATGCTTATCTATTCAGTCAGATAGTACCTTCTAGGGTTTTGCCTCTGCAATAAGCTGACAGTTTATTATGCTAGGGTCTTTGTTCTAGGGGATTCCCCTTTCAATTAATTAATATGTGGTTTTGTATCTGAAACAGATAAGAAAGTATTTCCCAATTTCTATATCCTTGGATGGTATTCTACAGGCGCTGATGCAGAAGAATCTGATATGCATACACACAAAGCTGTAAGCGCTATTATTTTATATTAAACTTCAAACCATGTTAAATTTCATATCTTTTGATGTATTCGTATTGTTCCAAGTGTTAATTTTATATTATTTCCTAATTCTCCCTACAAAAGTTTTGGTACTCTCTTTTCATAAATATTGATGTACTCAGTAATAGTATTAGTTATATGAGCTCTACATGTTCTAATTACATGTATTCATTTAACAGTGTGATATTCTGAAAAACAGTTTTTGTTAATTGTTTTTTACATAATGAATTTAAGAGTGTTCCAATTGGCTAATGATGATGGTTATATTGTAACAGTTGATGGATATTAATGAAAGCCCTGTGTATGTTCTTTTGAATCCTCTGATCAATCATGCACAAAAGGATCTGCCAGTAACTATTTTCGAAAGTGGTATGTGTATCTCCCTAATGCTTGATAATATCATTGAATTTTTCACACCAGATTACTCTATTTTGTCATCTGTTTATGGTGTAGAAATTAATTATTTTAACATCTTATATAGACATACATGGTATCTTGAATATCTTTCTAGAAACTTCCACCACTTATTCTTTTTCTGATCTTTGATAACTCAAGAATTGCATGTCATCGATGGGATTCCACAAATTATTTTTGTACGTTCAAGCTACACTATAGAGGTATGTGATCTGTCCTAATTTTTTATTTATTACTTTTTTTATGTTTTTAAGCTTGAATAATTAAAAAAACATCTTTTATTTCTCCAGACAGTAGAAGCCGAAAGGATATCTGTTGACCATGTTGCACACCTTAAACCATCTGATGGAGGTTCAGCTGCTACCCAATGTGAGTTTAATTTACTGCATTTTTAATTTTTTTATAATGTGAACTTTTTGATTATTTTATTTGAATTTTATAGTGGCTGCTCACTTAACGGGCATACATAGTGCTATCAAGATGCTCAATAGCAGAATCCGAGTTCTTCATCACTATCTTAATGCTATGCAAAAAGGTATAACTTTAAATTTAATTTTCTTATATTATAAAAAAATCTGAAAATAATTTTATTCTTAATGCAGGTGAAATTCCATATGAGAATTCTTTACTAAGACAGGTGTCTAGTTTGTTGAGGAGATTACCAGCCATAGAGTCTCAGAAATTTCAAGATGATTTTTTAATGGTGAGACCCAAACGTCTTTTTATTTTACCAAAATTTGATTTACGGAAATATTTTATTTTACCTATAAAGAAAACGTATTTTTACATTTGTCCCTGCTTAGTCATTGTAAAAACTTTTGTCCCACATAGATGTTTTTGACACAAAAAAACATTGTTATAAAAGTGATAAATTTTGTAAGAAAAAGTTATATAATGATAACTTTTTACTTAAAATAATTGGTTTAAAACGTTTATAATTATCCAATTGGAAAAAAAAACTTTATACAGTGACTAAACAATGTAAAAATACATTTTATGAAATGCCACGTTTACAGTCTTTTTTTTTGCTAATGAATGCTTCACTCATTCATTTGTTATGTAGGAATACAACGATACGTTATTAATTAGTTATCTGGCTATGTTCACCGATTGCTCAAGGTATTTTTATCTAAAGCTTTTACATTGAAACAATTATGTTTTTTATTTTTTTGTATTTTTATCTTTAAAGCTAAGCTAAAAATTTATGTTACATTTGTTGCAGCACAATGAACGATCTAGTTGATAAAATCAACATTGCCTATGACAGACATAGTCGAAGGGGAGGACGAACTGCCTTCATTTGAAAACACTCAAATTAAAGATTGATGCATCAGTTTCAAATTTTTGTTTATTTAGTACAGTAAATTTAGTCATATAAACCGTATTTGCCTTTTGTTTTGTATTTTGGTTGTCATGAACGCTTCATTTTAATGTGATTCTTAAAATTATGGAGGAAATTTCATATTACGAAGCAACTTGAAAATGAACTTCGTTTTGTTACGAAAAAATCAAACCAAAACCAACTGAAATCGAACCGAAATTGAAAACATGCAATCGGTTTGGTTTTCGGTTTAAAAAATTCATTATTTTTTGTTTCGGTTCTATTGGTTTGGTTTTTGGAAAAAGATGAGCATTTGGGCTTAAAAAACTGAACAGAAACCGAATCAAACTGAAAACAAAAGCATGTAATTGGTTTTTAGTTTTGAAAATTCATTATTTTCGGTTTTGATTCTTCTCGGTTCGGTCTTCGGAAAAGAGAGTATTTGGGTTTAAAAACTGAACCGAATTGAACTAAAAGGTCTTCGGAAAAGAGAATATTTGGTGAACCGAATTAAACTAAAAACCAGCCAAAACTACTAAAAACAAGTAATTGGGTTAGTTTTCAGTTTTGAAAATCCATTATCATGATCGATTGATCTCACCTTCATCATCATTTTCTAGGGTTTACAAAACGGATTTCTCCAATTAGTATAATTTCTCGTCATTCTTACTTAATTATTTCTACATTATTGTTGAATTAGTTGGATTTAGGACCGTTGTTGATTATGAAGAAAAAAAACCCAACATTACAATTTGGGGGAAAAACCGATCTCATTACAAATTGAAGTTGATTTATACTTTACTCCTTAATCTAACTAACTTAGACAACGTTTCTTGAGCAGCCAAAGTTTGAGCATGATTATGCCCTAACATCACAGTCCTAATACTAATACACATTCTACACACTTCTTCACCATAATCAAAATGCCCACCTCTTAACAGCAATTTAGCTCTTGTTTCCAGCCTTCAAAAGTGTCACATCTTGCCATACATATTCATCAATTCTGTTCATATTCCTACTCTTTTTCCAGCATAAAGATCCATTTCCCCTATCTTGTATCTGAGAAACAAACGATTTCTCAACTTCTTCAAGCACATTTGTGCATGTTTTTAAAAGCTCTAAAGCCAAATTACATCTTGAAAACGTTGTAAATGCTCGAATTGCTAAAGGGATAGCTGTTTTTTTTATGAATTGAACCATTTCAAGTGGTTACGAGTGGTGGTACGGATTTGAACCCGAATACTAAAAAAGCAGAAGCCCAAAGATGGTCCGAGTTTACAATCGGGTTCCCGATTTTTCGTATGCTTTGGATTGTTGCTTTTGCTGCAAGTAAACCGCCTTTTCGTTTTGCAAATATTTGAGTTATCGGGTGAAACATGATGCAAAATCCGGGCTGTTTGTTGCTTTTTTTAGCGAGACCAAGTTTGACCAAAACAAGAGCCGAATCTTGTTCAGTTTTCCATGATTGATTCTTAATGAAACCGGAGCAACACAAGAAAGTTGATTTTGCACATTTGGCCCATTTCTTGATCCCGTTTGTGGGTGGGTTCATGTGGGTAGCTGCTGCAGCTAGTAAATTTGATGAAACGGGCGACGGGCCAAACCAAGACCCGGTTAGAAGCATATTCAAAGCAAGGTGGTTTTTAGTTTCATTCAGAATTGTTACACAAAAGATCAAAACTTTGAGTAGAAAATGATTATTTCCCCAAAATGGTTCATCAAAATGAGATGAGTTTTCCTCTACAAGGATCTCGTTAATCGCTTGAAAGAGAACCGAGGGCAATATCGTAATTTCACATAGCAAACAACTAATCACCCATAACCCGAAGCTCGATCTCCCCAATTTCTCATCAAATTTCTTCAATATTTCAATTTCTTGATTCGGGTATTCTTTCTTTCTTCTTCCTATTATTAGCTTCATTGCATCGGGTAATTGTAACGGTTGAAGTTGCATTATTTCAAAGTTCATAACTTTTGGAAGCCGGGATGTTATAATCACATGGGTCGACCCGGTATTTCTTGGTATTAAATCATGTAAATCTTTTCCTTCCCACCATTCTTTTTCTGTTTCAAGATTATCGATGATTAACAAATACGGCATTTCACGAAACAATTCCCGTTTTACCCTTTTGAATGCTTCTGTTTCTTGCTCATCAAAGCTTCTAATCCTCCCTCTTTCTTTTTCAGCATCTGCACTTACATCTAACCCTAGATTTAATGACAAATTAAGTATATTTTGTCTTAAATATTGTCCTTCACCACCTACCCAAATAACCATTTTGTATCTATTTATATATCTATGAGCAAATTCTAATGCTAACTCGGTTTTCCCGATTCCCGATTCACCATTGATGCACAAAACACTACTTGAGCTTTTTGTTTTCTTGAATTTTGTTCTCTTTAATGAATTTTTATCAATTAAAACTTCATTTTCTTCATCTGCAAGTCCTTCTGATGTTCTTGGTGTTATGCTTACATTTTCCTTAAAATCCCGAAACCCGAAAAAAATGGTTTCGATTTCCGCAAGCTCTTTTTCTCTACCAACAAAAAATCTGTTTTTGACAAATGGGATTTCATCAAGATTGTCAATTTCTCTATTAACAACACTTTTTCTTCCAAGTTTACCCCTCAAGATTCCGGTTACTTTTGATACACAACATCTCCAGTTACCATCATTTGTTTCAAGTTTAAATTCATGAAATTTCATTAACCATTCAATTGATTCTTTACAATCTTTACCATCCGAATTTCGGGCAAGAAAAGTGGTTACTTCATTCGGATTAGTATCGAAAAATATTGGGATTAAATTCTTTTTTTGACCAAAAAACCTGATTTCTTCACTAGTGAGGTAATTTAAAAGACCGTATTTTGTTACAACTATAATCCCAAATGTGACCGAACAAATGACCCGGTCAGCAGTCTCATGGCTTTGAGAATCTGCAAATTTCGATCTGTCTGCAACAAAGCAAGCAATACCTTGAAGTTCGAGCTCGGATTTGACCCATTTGTAAAAACGGGTCAAGTTCGGGTTTTGACCGTGATATCCTATGTAAACATCACAGCTTTTTAGCTTGGTATTAGAAGATGGTGAAAAAGACCCTTTTGATAAAGAGATCCGAGAACCCGGAACCGGAAATGAGAATGAGATGCGAGGTGCTGTGAGCTTCGTGGTATCGGAAAAATCGAATCTTTCCGGTGGGGGAGTGTAGGAAGTGCTCGGAATGTCATCGGAGTGGGAACCGGAATATGATACCGGAGTTGAAGGTTGAGTAAATGTAGTGGGTGTGGTGGTGGCGGTAGTAGTGGCGGTGGTTCCGGCGGATGGATGATTTTGGTCATCTCCGGTGGCATCTCCGGTGGCATCTCCGGTAGCTCTTGGGGATATGTACGGAGACTGTAGGGCTGAAAAAAGGCTGAAGATGCTGGTGAAATAAGACTAGGAGAATTCAAGATTTCATTTTTAGGGTTATGTGTTGAATTTGAAATCTTGATGGTGAGGTTGACTGTTGGATCAACGGCTGAGATCCCTCTAAATTGTTGTAATTCTTGTTCTTCATTCATGTTCAAACTTCAAAGAAGTAAACAGTTGCAAGAAAAGAGGGTTTTTTTCTCTTGAAGTTGGTCAAACTTTGACCAGAACTGGGAATCTAATTTCAAAAGATGAAAGATTTAAAAGCTGTTTTTGTGACTGAAAACTGGGTCAGTAGACATTATGAGGATGGAGAAATATGCACTAAAATACATGTGAAAAATGCATCACTGTGGGCCATTTTCAGTCAGAAATACAACACACCATACTTTTCATTATTCATAAACCTGAAGAAATCAACAGTTTCTTGACATCACATACCTGTATCTGTAAATTTATCAGGTGCACATTGAAGTACAACCTCACAAGCTGAAGGTACAACTTTACCTTGAAATCTGGTGTTCATCATGTACATCAAAGAATCATCACCTTTGCATCAATTAAGATCTCTTTCTCTTTCACACATAATGGAACAGATGAGTGAGTGGGGGTAGATCCAAAAAGGGTATCTTTGATATAAAATATAGATTTAATGTGGCATAAAATGAAGCTGCAGAGTGTGTAAAATGGTGTTACAGTCCATGTAAAACATAAAATAATCTTGTAGAATATTATTTTCTTGTGTTGAGACCATTCTTTTGTTTTATGTGTTGTTTAGTTTACTTTTTTAAAATCTTTTAAAAACTACCATGCTAAATAGATTTTTTTTATTCTCGTTACAACATATCTTTTAAGTAGTTAAGTTTTGCTCGTAATATACGTAATTTAATCATTGCGTATCATTGCATGTGTCATTTCTGAACATTTCCCTAACATATAGTAATGTCTATCCAGAGTAAGGATTGAATCTATGATCTTTAAAAGTTTATTTTAAACATTTATCAGTAGAATATTACCAGATATGCACATATTGTACGTGTTCATATTTAAAAAGTATGTTTTAAAGAGTTTTAGCATACTCTATTTTGTAGGGTGAGAGTAAGATTAGGTTTCTTTTGCATTGAATGTTATAGCCTTTAAAAATTGGTGGGAGACGTGAGTTAGAGGAAAGGTGCTTTTAAGTTATGGAAGCTTATAAAGCCTAGTTAAATAATTACATTAATGATAGGGAATTACCTTTTGGGGATATGGTAAAATTGCAGAGTAAATATGTAAATATTTAAACTTAAATGACTGTAGAGTAAACTTTACCCTTCATTGCACCTAAATATTATACAGTTGAGTAATGTTATACTACATATTCTTTCAAAAATCATCATATTGTATTATTGTGCATCTTACATATTAATAATTCTATACCGGCCCTTTAGGGAAAAGGTAACATGTGACATTAACAATATATGAAATAATATTTATCAAGGAAATATTATATCTCTTTAACGATATATAGTGATTAGTGAATAATGAAGCGGACAAAATGAATGATTTGTATGAATGATTAACAAAGCAAAGGTTAATCTTGTAAATGTGGCATCATCATTTAACATGGAGGTCACTATTTTTTGCCATGAAACTCTGAACCAGGACTAGTCCAACTGTGTTTTCTAACTTAAATTATTCATCTTCAAAAACATTCATAATGAATACCCCAGGCCCCATTCCTCACCCCTCTTTGCAAATTACAATTGTACCCTTCTCATCCCAATTTTATCGTCTATCTTAATGATCCAGTCCTAAATTAACTAGTCAAAAAACTACTTAGAAATAAAATTTTGTTGATAGTATAATGTAACAAATGTATTTTTAAAGTTATTTAAGAATTAAACTACACATAAAGCCACTCAAATGCTGCATAATGTGACATCAAATATGCTTTAAAAATTCATTTATTTCATTATATTTGAATAGTTAGTGCTTATATATATGTTTTATATACATATGATGTGTTTGATTAAATAGAAAATTCTAGACAATTCATAATGGACCCATTTGAAATGAATATAGATTGATTGAGGCAACCATGTTCTAGTAGTAATTTGCATGTTCTCTCTTTAATTATATGATTATGCACATCTGGAAAGAGGATACTATCACCCATTTTAACAACACACATTTTCATCTACTTCTTGTTTTTTGCAATTATTATGAAGACAAGATGTATTTTTATTATTTTCTTAACCAATATTCCATCTTTTATTTATATTATTTTATATAATTGTACTTTACGGATTAAGTAAAGTTACAAGTAATCCAACATGTTTGCACGTCTTCAAATGCCAATTAGGATAATAGTTTTTCAAATTACCCAGACAAAATTAATATGGAGTGCCATGTTACTTTATACTATATGTTATATGTATCTTTGCAACCCGCCGCAAAACACGGGCCCCAACTCCTTGTTATTAATATATATGTTTTGCCGTTTTGGTTCAATCGAAATGGCCGGCTTCTCTTTCAGTCAAGTAACAGTATCAGTTAACTTGTTTTAAAATGCTTAAACAAGTTACCAGTTTGATCTTACCCATATTTAAATTAATTATGGAAATGCAACAGCGTGAACTAGATAACATGAACCAAAATTTTTCAAACATTTCTTAAAACTATATAATTTTTTATCTACAACAGGACTTGACCCATACTCTTGTAGAACACTTAAACATCATACATCATTGAACTATAAGCCTTTTGGTCTGTCTCATCTTTATGACTTTATCTACCCATTTATTCAAAAAACTTGACCTCTGTGATATCATCATGCTTGAAGCTGACTTCACTTTGGACGAGGTCAAAACCATGGTTTAGAGTTGCTCCAGGTCTAAGGCCCTGGCCAGATGGTTTAAAGTTTGAATTTATTAAAGGTTTTGAAATGGATTGTGAATAAAAATGAATAATTCGTTTTAAGAACTACGGAGTATTAATTAATTAGATATATTACTATTAATCAACATTTATCTCTATTAATTACTCTTTTGTTCATTATTTCTAGCAACATCCATGAAACCAACTAAATTATCCACTCTCATTTCAAAGCATATGTTAGTTAATAGTTATAATCTAATTTTTTTTGGAACCGGCAAATGCATTAAAAAGGACTCTAACAAATAGCTAGAGAACAAGAACAAACAAGAACAGAAACAAAAAGACAAGAACAAAACATGAGAGCTAAGTACAAAAGAGAGAGTGTAAACACCAATTCACCCAACTAAAGTTATAATCTAATTAATTAATTTTTTTTTAAAAACGGAAAATATATTAATAACAGAACCCGAACTTAGCAAGATACTAAGACGAGCAAAACAAAATTACAATCTAATTAATTAATATTCTTTAAAATAAATTATTCACTCCTAATCTTTTATTGATAACTTTAAAAAGTGTCATTTGCAAAACCCTCTATTAGGCATTAAAATATTTTCCGTTTTGATTTCTTTAATTGTACTTTCTCATTTTGCTCAGTGGTAGATTATCTATAAGGATGCAACCCTTCTTTATCACCAGTGTTCCTAAACGTATTTGCTCTTATTGACATTTTGGACTCTAAGTCAATTAGCCTAATTAGGTGCTCGAATAAAAACAATCTCCAAATTTTTAGTTACTCGGGTTGCAAAAGTGACTGAAAAAGTTATTAGCCTAAACCAAACGGCTTTTATCGCGGGTAGTAAATTCTAGATGGGGTTTTCATTACAAATTAAATTATAAATATTGAAACAAAAATCCAAACTCTTATTTATAGTTCACAGAAAAAGCACACGATAGAGTCAATTGGAGATTTGGCATGTTCGGAAAAAACCTATTTATGAAACTTTTAAATTTATTAATTTAATAAACTTGAAAATAAAGATATATACTAAATATTAAAATTCAAATAGTATAAACAACCATTGAACTCCCCCACAAATTAATATACTACCTCCGTATCGAAATAAGCGATACACTTTCTTAAAAGGGGTGGAACAAAATAAGTGATACACTTCTAAAATTTACTATATTTGGAAAGTTTTTGTACATGAACTTACCTTTTTACCCCCACTTAAATTTTCTTAAACATCATTAACATTACATTTAATCTATTAATTAAAACACACAACTTGCCACTTACCACTAATTTTAATACACTCCCAACAACCCCAAATTAAAACCTACGTCCTCTGCTTCTTCTTCATATCGATTATTTTTTGGGTTTTATTAATCCATCTTCTTCTTCGATGTGATTCTCTGCTCTAGGGTTTCAATCTCTTCAATTCTTCTTCATTCAATTGTTCTTCGATGTCAGCGACTCTGTGCTCTAAGGTTTTTATCCCATAACCGGTGATTAAATGTCGGTGATTGAATGCCTCTTATGATTCATTTTTTGGGTTTTCTTCTTCGTTGTTAGCGGCTCTGTGCTCTAGGGTTTTTATCTCTTTAATTCTTCTTCATTTCTGATCGATTTATCACCGGATTTGGTATCTCCTTGCTCTGTTGAAGAGGAAATCGAAGTGAAAAAGGAAGAAAATCAAAAGGTTGAAAAAAAACCCTAGATCTGTGAGTGTTCTGATTTATCACCAGATCTGGGTGGGTTCTGATTTATCAAAAAGTTGAAAAAAACCCTAGATCTGTGAGGAAGAAAATCAAAAAGTTGAAAAAACCCTAGATCTCCTCGCTCTTTGCGATGTCTGATTAATGTGGGATGTTTTCTGATGTAAAATCCATATGATGTTGGACTCACTATCGAACAACTGACTAATGTGCTCGACAATTATGCCTTGAGGTGTCATTGGTTTTTGTTCATACAAGTCTCTGATGGATTAAAATTCAAAGTTTATCTTTCTTAATTAAAAGTGTTTAAAAATTTATAGGATCCACTTAATATATTTTAATCCCTACTTAAAAGTTTTTCCTCAAAAACCGTGTTTTGAGAAATGTATCACTTATTTTGATACGGAGGTAGTATAAATTTTTATGTATTTAAACACAGTATTCAATGCCAAAAAATTTAATACTGTTATTATCAAATACTCCCTCCGTCCCACAAAAAACTTCCCATTTGAGATGGGCACAAGTTTTAAGGTGATAGTTAGTGGTGGGGTCATTGATAATAATTTTAATTAAAATATAAGATTGATTTGGAGAGATAATGAAAGTTAGTGGATAGTTAGTGGTGGGGTCCTTAGTAATAATAGTATTTTATTGAAATGAGAAGTTTTTTGTGGGACAAAAATTTAGGATGAAATGAGAAGTTTTTTGTGGGACGGAGGAAGTAGTATTCAATAATGTTGTTATCAAAACCAAAAAATTAAAAGAAAGGTAATTAACAGGCCACAACGTCACGTGACTTCCAGCATGACGGTTATGTCTGTACATTAGCCCACTATGACTACCACACTCTTCGCTGTGCCCACTCTCCACGTTCGAATATATTTTCATTTATTTATTTACTATAATTAAATTTACATACGTTTTCCCTAATCTTCCAGGAAATTTCATGGCTACAGCTTGCATATCCATTGGCAATTTATTAGGGTTCGATTTCTTCCAATTCAACCAGTCAGCATCATTTTCCCCAAATTAAATTTCTCTCCCTTCGTTATGGAAAAGGTACGTTGAAGCCTTACAGTTTTAATTTACAGTTTAATTTTACTTATTAAATCCCCCAAAATTATCACTTCACACAATTGGTATTCACTTCAATTGAATCAATATCAATTGCAAATGCGAGACTTAATTACAATGAAAAAAAATAAAATTTGCAAAGAGATGATTGTTGTTTCTTATCGACCTTGATCTGAATCGCGAACAAGTGTTGTCGATATTTGAAACTTGTATCTATTTTATACAAAAACAATAGAATTTAACGATGGGTTTTAGAGGTGAGGTTTCTGTACTACAATCAGATGATGATAACGAATTGATTTCACCTGACGAATTGCGAAATCTCGGAGAAATTGAAATTAAATTAAAAAGTAATGGTGTGAATCATATTGAAGATTTTAATAAAAAATTACTTCCTGAAACTATCGGATCATCATCCCCAGCTGTCAATAGGCGGCAGGGATTGAAAAAATGGCGAAGAATAAATAGGGAGCTTGTTAAGAAAGAATCAAGTGACTTAAATGGTAGAGAAAATGGAGAGTTTACTTATTCAATGAACGTTAATGGTGATTACGGATCGGGTCGACCCGTTTCCATTACTAGGTCAGATTCGGGCAACAGTGAGGACCAAAGTAGTAGGTCTTCAACTGCAGCTAGTGCTCCAAGAATGAAACATGATGAACAACAAAGAAATGGTCGAAATGAACCCGGGAAAAAGGCTCGGGGTTTCAAAATCAAGAAGGAAAAATCGAATTTGGCCATTGATTCTGATTCTAGAAGCTCGAACTTTGTGTTTGTGCAGGGTACTAACACTGTAGCAAGCAAAGATAGTAGACAAAGTGGCACATTTGTGAAACATGATCAAGATTATAGTGATGATAATGCTAATTATGGTGATAAAAATATAAACTTTACAAAAAATGATGAATCTGAAGATGTAGCAGAAGAAGAACACACAAGCAAATATAATGATGCTCTTGTTGAATCTGTAAAAGGATTGCATTTTGCTCATGAGGAACTTGATAAAGGTAGCTTAATCATTTTGCTAAAGTTTCATACTTTATTATGTTTTATTCGTTATTGATTGTTATTGTTTATAATTATTTATTTATAATTTGCAGAAGTGAAGAAATGGAGGGATATTGGGAAAGATTGTAAGTTAATCTTTGATGATTCTATTTACGGTGTGCTTGAGATGAAGGATGCCAAGATTTTTCAACTTGAATCTGCTTTAAATTCTGAAGATGTTAAAACTGAATTTGATGATTGTTTGATGAAAGTAATTCAAACTGAGGTGGAATATGTAGTAATTAAAAAAACAACTGAAAGTTTGACTGCAGGATCGTTACGTGAAATTAGACATAATTTACAACAAAAAAACGTGTTACAAGATTTACAGGGACCAAAGAAGCAAGTTGAGAAGTTGGAGACACAAGAAGACGTGAAGAAATTGAAAATTAGGGTTTGTAAATTTACTTCACTTTTTGTGATCCAGTTTATGTTATGGCTTGTGATCCTGTACCTGATATTTGCTCCACAAAATGTGGAAGTTGTACCTACTTAAGTTAGTTATAATACTGTAGGGTGTTATTTTGGTGAATCGATTTTGTCTTTCGTGTTTTTTTGGCTTTTGTGTGTTGACATTAGTCAAGCTGAATTAGAAAGTCAATCCTTTTTGTAATCTTGTATCAATTGTTTGGGATAATTTTGAACTTTAGTGTTGTTGAAATTGCCATTTTTGAAATATGTGAATCTGGAAGTTTGAATCTGATATGTATCTGTGGCTGCGGGTTTCTTGATTTTGACTTTGGTCAAAATTCAAAAAGTCAACAAATGTGTTTCTGATAGGCTAAAATATCAAGCTTTCTTTGTCCTTTACTTTTATTATTATAACGATTATGATTATGATTATGATGATGATGATGTATAATTTTGACAAAGACCCCAATTATATTTTTTGTGCATTTTAATCGAAATGGGTTATTTTATAAAGTTAGTGGTGATATGTTTTTTATTTTCTTATAAAAGTTATATGGAGATAATTACGAAATAGTGATTTGTTCATAAATTAATGCATTTTTACAAGAAAAAGGGGAGATCATTCAACAATTGATGTTCCCAAGCTATTTATGAAGCTTTGAATTTTGATTGATTCTTGCAAGAAGCATGAAATGCATGATAGAGGGTATTTTTGTAATTTGCTCAGGATTGGGTTTCCTCCCTTTGACCTTTTCTAGTCCAATCTCCACCTTTTTGGGTTTGTTCACCTTACAACTTCTAAGAGCATCCCCAACTCATCTCTATCAACCCCTCTATTTTTATATTTGAAGTTTTTTCTCCTCCAATCCACCTTTATCTCTCACTCTAAATATAGAGTGAGAGAAAAACACACTCTATATTTGAAGTGAGAGAGTATCCACTCAATCAATGGACCCCACGACTTCTATTTAACTATCTAATATTTATTTCTATTTAATTGATTTTAGTTTTTGTTTACCAGCCAACAAATCCATCCAAATTGGGTCCCACTAGTTTTAAAGGGATATATAGAGTTTATGGTTGGAGTTGAAGTTTTATTTAGAGTTAATGGTCCCACTAATTATAGAGATAGAGTCACTTGAATAGAGTTTATGGTTGGAGATGCTCTAACAAGATTTCCTACTTATATTCATCAATATATATTTAACTTATAACAACAGTGATGATGATGATGATGCTCATTATGCTAACGTACACATTTAATGGTCAACTTGAAGTATAAAGCCAAACTATCTTTATATCTTATCAAAATTTTTTTGAACAAATTATCAATTGTTTGGTTATAGTTTGAATATGCAATTCTTGAAATGTATACATTTGGAAAGTGAACTGGGTCTGTCAATTTGACATGTTTCTGTGTGGCTGCTGGTCTCTTGATTTTGACTTTTCACAAAGTCAAAGTCTAGAAATGAGACTGTATAGACATCAGTACAACATGTTAGCAAGTGTTTCCAATAGCTTAAAAGATCAAGCTTAATCCCTCTATATTTCATTTTTAATTTGATATTTGTTAAATGTCAAAATGTATTTTAGTACCATAAACTTAGTTGACCATCCACTGCTACCATGAACTATTAAAAGTATAACATTGTACCTAGAGCTTACAAAATTCATTACCATGACCATTAATTTGATCACATTTTTTACATGAGGGTTTATAAACACGTTCAACCATACAAGACTAATGATGATTTGACACTAATTTCGATCAACTATGCTTTTTTCTAAATTTAAAATCTGGAAATGGGTCTTTTCCTGAAAAGTAATATATAGTCGTATAGATGTGCATAAGCATTAAGTCCATTGTATGGACCTGTTTTCATGTAATGACTTTTAAAAGTGGTTGATCATGTGGAATTGGATATGCCTAAAATCCTCTCCAAATTCATAATGGTTATGCTTTTAATTTTTAAAGAAGTTGTATGGGGACTTATGTAATCTCCATGTAATCTTACTTTTAAAAATTTATAAAAAGGTAAGCTAATTAAACTTCTTGATAAGCTAAATGAAAATATAAATAAAACAAGCACACGTAAGTTTTACATACATATTGTACCAACAATCGTAATAATACAAAATACAAATCAATACCAGTATCAGTATCATTAATCATTATCATTACCAATAACCAATATTAGTATTGACTTAACTAGAACATAACCGATAAAACTAAGACGTATAACTTTACTAAATAAAATATTGAGTTCTTAAATTAGTAAAGTTTAACTTTCAGTCAACATATTTGTTATTTCAGAACAAATTTATGTTTATAAATAGGGTTTTTCTAACATGTGCCCCCAAGGCACATGTTAGGGTGCATCAAAAACCGTCAACTTTCCATTAGAACTTTAAAATGCATTTAATACATCTCTTTAAAATGTAACTTATACACTTCATTAATATTTAATTACACATTATTAGGAAACTTTTAAGTCAATTAATGCACCCTAACATGTGCCTGTTAGAAAAACCCTTATAAAAAATAAGCATCATGCAGAATTTAAACTTTCGACCTCTTTGTTATTAATACAATTCCATGACCAACTAAACTACTCGAACATATATCGCTTACTTGACACAAATTTATCTTTATTAATCACTTAGACCTTAAAAAACTGAAATTACTATCATCACCTATCAATTGGTCGCTGTCAAATATAATCACATGATATCTACCGTAACATTATATGGGTAACCTACTATATTACATAGTATAGTAATACTAGCCCCTAGGGAGTCATATTGTATACAGAGTTGTTCATGAAACATTGTATTCTTACGACGTAGTAATAAAGTAGCGTATAACTTAAAAATATTCATTGATTCTTACCAGAAAATATGCAAAATTGAGGGGGTGTATTATGGTAATTTGGTCTGGTCCACAAGAATGACTTTCCTAGAATTTTTTTTTTCCGTTCAAAAATAAAAAACTTTCCTTCTTTGACTTTTTCAGAGTCCAAGACTCACCCCTACTTTTTGGGTTGGTTAACCACACAACTTCCAACTATATTTCCTACTTTACATTCATCAATAATTTATCATTTAGCTACCTTTTAACAAATATTCTTTCTCACAACCATCAGAAATCCATTAGAATCAATATTTAAAACTTAAATAAACTTCATTTGTTTTTATCGACAAACTTTATTTTTTATTTAAAAATTAAGTTCATCTGGTACATAAACATTTAAAAAAGAATATTATTTATACTAAATTTTTCTACTTTAGAAAAAAAATATAGTAAAATTTTTACAAATTGAAATTAAGAAAAACTTAGAGCTACACATTGAACACCACAAAATCTTTGCAGAAAGAAAAAAATCAAAATTACAGAAAACTGACAGGTAGCTACTGATTGTTTGATTGATTTGATGATGATAAATCAAAATTGAACTCCAAAGTATTCCTAGTACATAAACAGATATATGCACCTTGCTTACATCATCATCATAAACCAACAAAAAAGGGTATTTTGGAACTTTCCCAATCAACCCAAAATACCATCTCATAACACTTCCAAAGAGTAACTAACTTTTCATGAAACACAAACACAAAAAAGACCATAAAATCACTAAAAAGAAGTAATTACTAACCCATGTTTGAGTTGTATGATGAAGAAGCATACCCATTCCCATTCCCATCTTCTTCCATCATAGCAGGAATCTCATTCAGATCAAAATCTAAAACTTTCCGGCCACTTCCCGAGTGACTACCACCGTCTCCGGTGGATGTAATCTGACTAGATGGAGCTTGAGCTTCAATGGTGGTTCCAGTCCAATGACACCTTTTATGCCCACCTAAAGCTTGTCCAGTTGGAAATATTTTATCACAAATCTTGCATTGATGCATGCTATTACTACTGTTACTATTAGTTACACCACTCGCCGGAGTAACCATACCTTCACCGGAAAACTCATCTTCTTTCTCCATTAATACAAAGCTTCCATAATCATCTTCTTCAGTTGATGTAAACTTTGATTTATTATGGCTTGACCTATGCCCACCTAGAGCTTGATGAGTTGAAAAACATTTATCACAAGTGGTGCATTTGTACTTACATTCATTAACAACCACCACTGGAGCTTTCCCGCCGGTGATAACGACGGCGTTTCGTTCAGATTTTAATTCCAGTTCCATCACCAGCTTCATCTTCTTTTGTTTTTTGATCTTGTTTGGAATAAAAGTATTGTATGGATTCTGTTTATGTTTGTGAGTAACGAGTGAGTGTTGGTTCGTTTTCCGGCCATCGGAATCGCTATCATCAGACTCCATTTGTACCGGTTGTTTTAATGGAGTATTATTACTGGTGGAACCCTCAAACGTAACTGACGGATTACCGTGAGCTAAACTCATGAGATCCTCAACTGCGTCAAATAAAACCCCATCCTCATCCTCGCCGTTACCGTCACGGTCATCAGCGGCTATCAACGACGGACGGCCACGGCGGTCTTTTACCGCCCACCCACGTAAAACCTTTGTTAAATCAACAACTTGATTGTGAATCAAACCGTTTTCAGGTAAAGAAGAAGATGTAGTAGCAGTAAAAACAGAAGCAGGACGGCGGCGTACGGCGGCGGAGGTGGAGGTGGTGGGTGGTGGTGGAAGAATGCCGCGCCAAATACGTTCAGGGTGACATCTCATATGACCAAAAAGAGATTTCATGGATGGGAATGTTTGAGAACACGTGGGTTTACCTTGGTGATTAACAGAATTCAAATAATAGGGTTTCTTCATATCGATATGATCATTGCCATTGTTGAGATCTTGTTTCTTAAACTTAGTTGTTTTCAAGGGGTTGAGAAGCTGAGGGTTTTTATTAACAGATGATTGAACATGAATCCTCATGTGACCACCCAATGCTTTACCTGAGCTGAATTCTTTCTTACACTCCGGACAAACCCTTTTTCCGTGCGGCGATTTTATGGCAACCGCTGTTACGAGCTTCGGAACCTTGAGTTTTATTCCGTCGCTCGATGGCGATCCGAACATCGTATCTTCCTCCCGATCTTCTTCCATCAATCAAGAACACACTATGAATAAAAACCCTAATCCAAAAAAAGTATGATCGAGGGATGACGAAAACAATAAACGGAGAAGGAAGAGACGATTTAGCTAAGAGAATTGAGGATTTCTTTCTCTCTCTCTCTCTAGATTTCTGCTGCAAGATCTGAGAAAATATTGAGAAGAAAGCAGAGGTCTTGAGTTGAGTCGATTCTCAACTGCTGTGTGTGTGAGGGAAATTGACCATCACGTTCGCCCTCCGTTTGCCTCTTATTTCGGTTTCTCACTCTCCATCTCTCTCTCTCTCCTCAAATAATCTATGCAATGTAAATACCAAAATATAGTTAAAATGCTTCACTGCTAATCCCAAAATTTAATGAAAAACAAAAACAAAAAAGACAAATTAAGAAATGGAAAAACCAATTTAAGCCCCTTGAAATTGGTTATGCACAAAGTTAGTACCTGTAATGGATTAACTTTTACTTTCAAGTCTAATATCTCAATTTTCACATTTGTTTTTAGTTTTTTTTAGCTTTTCTTTAAAATGGAGTCATCTCCTTTTTTTCTTACGAAAGTGAATAAAACGTTTCACTAGCTTTGTTTTAATATAAAAGGAGGATGATTTGTACATCATTTTTTTTTTATTTATACATCGTATCTATTGTTTGATATGATTTAATAGGCTTTTGTAATATTTGTATAATGTAATGTATACATTAAAAGATTTGGTGAATTAATATCTCCAATTATAAAAACTTGGATAGCTAATCCTATACTTTGAAATTGGAATTAACTCTTAATTTGTTTTAATATAAAAGGAGGGGGATTTGTACATCAATTTTTTTTATACACTGTATCTATTGTTTGATATGATTTAACAGGCTTTTGTAATATTTGTATAATATAATGTATAAATTAAAAGATTTGGTGAATTAATATCTCCAATTAGAAAAACTTGGATAGCTAATCCTATACTTTGAAATTGGAATTAACTCTTAATTTGTTTTAATATAAAAGGAGGGGGATTTGTACATCAATTTTTTTTTATACACTGTATCTATTGTTTGATATGATTTAACAGGCTTTTGTAATATTTGTATAATATAATGTATAAATTAAAAGATTTGGTGAATTAATATCTCCAATTATAAAAACTTGGATAGCTAATCCTATACTTTGAAATTGGAATTAACTCTTAATTTGTTTTAATATAAAAGGAGGGTGATTTGTACATCAATTTTTTTTTATACACTGTATCTATTGTTTGATATGATTTAACAGGCTTTTGTAATATTTGTATAATATAATGTATAAATTAAAAGATTTGGTGAATTAATATCTCCAATTATAAAAACTTGGATAGCTAATCCTATACTTTGAAATTGGAATTAACTCTTGATAAAGAGATCACTAGAAAAGTTAAAAAGAGTTTTATTAATAACTTCAGTTTTATATGGAAAAAAATTACATATATTTTGGACAATATTAAAGAAAAGTTGTATATTATATTTATATTTTTTTATTAATGATAAATTTAAGTGTTATTTTTAAAAAATTATTATATGCATAAAAATTTGTAGTTTCATTAATGGAGGTAATTGTTAAAGGGTTTTCTAACTCATGCCCTAAGGGCATGAGATAAATGCATTTATTGATGTTACAAACTTACAATTACCATTTATATTGACAAATGAATTTAATAATTGGTAAAATAATACCTCATTTAATGTATTTTTTAATATGTTAGGAAAAAATGTGTTCAATTAATACTCCTTACCTTATGCCCTTAGGACATGAGTTAGCCAAACCCGTATTGTTAAATTGCAGGATTAGTTATTGACTAATGTTGAATTTCCTAATTAATATCTAAATATTTTAATGACAAGTTATTATTTTCTTATTTTTATTTTTGAATTAAGAAAGTACTTTTTTCTATATTGTATAACTAACATTTATCAAAGACTATTCATCAATAGTTGATGAATAGTTTTAGTTCTTTTTTTCTTTTATTTTTTTTGTATTTAAGTTCTTTTTCATTGTTGTGACTTTTGATTGTGGTTGGCTTTTGCTTTAACATTTCACATGATTCTAATAATTTTTTGTGTTTGTTTTAAATAGCGTTTTTGTATATAATCACAATAGTTTTTATAGTATCTTTTATTTGATTTATCTTATTATTTAATATAATTGTAGTGTACAGATTAAGTACATTTGTAACTAATCCAAATTATTTTATATATTGTAGTATAAGTATATTTGTAGCTTATACAACATGTTTGAATGTCTTCCAAATGTCAATTGTGATAATAATTGGTCAAGTTATGTTAACGAAATTAATAACATTTTATTTATAAATATAATGTGTAACCTCGCAATCCGCCGCGAAGCGTGGGCCCAATCCTCGTTATTAACACAAGTCTGTTAATCATTCTAGCTAATAATCCATCATTTAGATTAGAGAAGGCCAAGCATTATGATTTATGTTGCATTTATAATTTTATATTTGTTAATAATCTCAATCTTGGAAAGTATAATACACTTCTTGTAATAAATAATTTTCCCGAACAACTCCATAAAGCCTAGCATCGTGGTCCCATTAATAGATTTTATATGGTAATTAAGAAAGTATTTAATAATATGTGAAATGTTTATAGTTAATACCACGCCCTGTTGGTCTTACTCGTAATAACTTGAAGATATTAAGCTAGGCCTACGCTAATTTATTGAGATGATTAAAAGCGTTATCAGCTCAAACAGTTTTAAAATTATCTACAATTTTATTAATGAAATATGTAAATGTGTGTAGGGAGCTCGTAATACGAAGATTTTGTTTGGCAAATTATTCTTAGACCATGATCCAACAACAAGAGCGCTAAGAATAGTCATCTAATCTAAATGTCAAATATTTGATCTATTCCTTAGATAAACATTTATATTAGCTAAATTTTTAGTAAACACTCATTTATATTTGATAACATAAAGATCGACATATTAATTCTTACATTCATGTGACCTATTTTTATGTTTTGAGATAGGAAAAAAATCTTTCCAACATATAATTAAACGATGTTCACAGTGGAGTTCACTATGATTCACAATAGTATACGATGGTAAATTACATTGCATTTTATAATTTTGGTAAATGATTTTTTGTTTTATTTTTGGAAACGACAAATAATATCAACGGAAGCCTATTGTATTTTGATAATCTTGTCAAAATTTTCTATTTTTTTTGTAATATAATTTTAACTTTCATTAATTTCGTTAATATTGTGAAAATAATAATAAGAGTAGTAGTATTTGTGCCTACTAAATGTGCCTACTCATGTGCTTACCAATTTAATGATGACAAGTGTCAAAATCAAGGGATGATATGAGGAATGGGAATTTTAGTGGATTACACATGTCAGGTTTTAAGGTTAATAGACCTATAAGTAGACACAAATTGTAAGCACAAATATCATTTCTCTAATAATAATAATCATGAGCAATCGTGAATGATGGGTTGACGTTGTTTAAAATGGTTTGTCGCTATTTAGCGATAATGTTCGGATCCTTAAGATATTCAATAAAAGGATCTTAATTATTACGTAAAGATAAGAATTTTTTAATGTTTAATTTATTCAAACATTTTTTCATATAATACGTATTAAAAATCATAGTTTTCTATGTTTTGATAAGTACTAATTTAAAAAAATAAAATCGTATACAAAATAAAATGTTACTTTTTTGTGTTGTGCGCGTTAAATTGTTTGAGTTACTTGTAGAGAAAGAGTCATTTAAAAGAAATATTCATTTCCTAATTAATATGTATATATAGATAATCGGGGAAGTGAGCTGATAATTCCCTTAATTGTCTCTTGGTTGTAATTAACGCGTTATTATATTCAAATGGACGAATGGTTCGCTAATTTCCGTCAAAATTAGTAGTTGAAGTCAAACTTCCAATGAAATTCAAGTGTTTTCCCCCTATTCTCAAGGTTCCACCTTTGAGGTTATGACTTTAATCATTATCTACAAACTAGTTATTGGATTAGAGTTCATTGAGGTGTTTAAAACTTGAGTAATGGAATAATGGTATTACTTCGTATATTTTGTGTTTACTTATATTTCTACTCATTTGATCAAAATATTTGTTAAAATTAAGAAATAATATTAAGAGAGAGAATTAATGGATTACATATGTCATCTTATCAAGTGGGTAGGAACATAAGTTGGCTTAAAAGGTAGGAATCAATATCATTTCTCTTTAAACTTCTTTCAAATAGTTTTTTTAACTGCAGATCTTAATCTACTCCTAAATACCACTTTGTTATATTAAAGAAAAGGTGATGATTTTTGTACCACACATTTTAACCTCTACACCACAAAATAAGCTTTATGTATTTGTACAGAGTTGTACATTGTGGTACAAACATAAGAAAATGTGGTGTCAAAATTAATTCTCTTAAGAAAATGATAACACTAAAGTTGTCATTAAGATGTTAAAACATGTATCAAGAATTTACACATCCAATAACCAACTATGCATTTAAGAATTACATATTTATTAATGAAAATATAAATTTTTTATGCATGTAATACATTTTTAAAGACGGTCATTATAATGTTCATTAATTTTTTTTTGAACGCCAAATCCTATCTACATCTAATTTCCACATATGTCCACCACGGGACTTGAACCCCTAACTTCAAGGTTGTGAGGTAAATACCATACCACTAGGCAAAGAACCTTTAGTTATAACTTTCATTAATATATCTCATTGTTAAATAATATATTATCTCTTTGATTTTATCATGCACTCTTACACTATCATCCAAAAGACAAAATCATCATACATGGTAACATAAAAGAATCTAGAAGGTTGTCCGCATAATGTGGCGGCATATACTATATAATTATATTTGCAGCAACTAATTGGTGGGTGATGATGGCTGGTGGTGGTGGTTGGATGGTGAGTGGTGATAGTGGTAGTGATGGTAAGTGGTTGGTGATGATAATTTTTTTTTTTAATTTAATGGATTAATAAGGATAATTATATTTAAGATAATCCTATGATATTAAGACGGTTGTCAAAATCAAAATGTATAGGTACGAAGGACTTTCATAAAGATACATAGCCTTATGGATCATATTAGTAGCGAAAGTTTATGAATATATACACGAAATATTAAATCCTATATTGTCAGTCTAGTATCCGTATGATATTTATATCGAATTAGTTGAAGTCTCAATGGTACCACGAGCCTGACTCAAACCTTGAACTAGGTTATAACATAGTTTTCATTAAACTTGCATCACTTAAATAAAGTAAAAAAAAAAAAAATGAAAGAAAGGAAAAAACAGCTTCGCTTCAAATCGTATAGTTCTCAAGTTTTTTTTTTTCAAAACGCCGTACCATAATAGTGTTACATCCGAGTTACAAAGGCCACCTTTAATAAAGTTAGTATCAACTATTTTCCAAGACTACGAAAGGGCCTTTAGCCTAACGATATGATATTTTTTCTCATCCTTGTAGTCGGGGGTTCAAGTCTCATTGCAAACATTATATGATACTCCGTATTTATGAGTAGATTTGAATTTCCATTGAAAAAACTATTTTGCAAGACTATATTTAATGGTTTGTATAACTTGAGGTTTGCATAACTTGTGCTATAAAAATACGGAGATAAGATAATACCACATAAACCAGTTCGTTGACATATTGAAATATTCGATTTATTATATTAATGATGTCTAATTTTTATGTTAGTAAATGTATATTTTAATATAGATGATAAATTTAAGTTTATTTAATATTCACTATCTCATATCATTTTAAGACACGATTAAGAAAATAAATGCAAACATCTAAACAATAATTCTGTTTTTAGGTATAAAAAAAAGTAAAAGCGGAATGAAATTTTTAAATATTGTCATGCGATGAGAGTGATGAAATTATTATATGTATTTTGTTTGTTTAAACGACAAAAAGCAGTTCAAACCCCTTGGATATCATGTGACGTAGGACTGTTTTCTTTTATTACATATCTCACTTATTTTTCTCATTTATTCAAAGCTTCAAATCTCTCTTCAAGTAACAACTTATAACTAGTTGGTCAGATCAACTGGTCATCTGGAGAAATCTCGAGGGTTTTCCCTCACAAGATTTCAGATTTGAGTATTCCTGAAGGTTTTTCCTTAGGCGGATAGAAGGGGAGTTTATTCCCTATAGGCAGAATATTCAAAGGAAGACATATTACCCCCTTAAAGATGTCATTATTTAGCTCGAACCAATAATTATATAGTAATTGACTGTTAAAAAAAATAACAACTTATGCAATTAAAAGGGATTTAAAAAAAAATTAGAGTACATATTCAAATTTCTTCTAATAAATGGTAAATAAACTATTAAATTAAAAAGAGCCATAGGGTCCATGTTTGTTTTTTGTTTCACTTAGAGGTAGCCGATTATAATTACGGTTTTTAAAAGGTAACCTTTAGTTAAAATCAGTTAAACCCATTTTTCAGATGATAAGTCCTCACGTGAATAAAAATATGGATAATTAAGAGAGTCTAGCCATTCAAAAAAAGATTTTAATATTTACACTTTATTAGGCACTTTTACTACGTAATTAAAACTTTGAACTATTACCAAATTATGATAGTTATAAATAAAATCTTAGAATTATGATATCTTATCTCATCAGATGATCAGAATGAAAGAAACAAAATAAAGAAAATAATTTGACCAAAGGACGGCGGTCAAAGCATAAAAAATTCTAACGGTTTGACTAAATTTCACCATGACAAATTTGAATTGAAAAAAGGCCAACAAGAAAAATGGTCTTGGTAACAAATTGACCTCAAAATCACAACTTTTATACTACGATATTATGAACCAAGCCCTGTTTTATGGGTTTTGCGGTCTGCAAAATGCAAACAAGAGTCAAACACAACATAATTGACTCGAGAACAAGAATTGGTCAAGATTTCAGAGACCTGAACCAACTAGTAACAAATTTTAACAATAAAACCCGCGGTTTTTTTTTTTTTTTTTTGGTGACAAATGTCGTGTTGTTATTGGAGAAAATAAACTAATTTTCTCCATCGATGATGCTAAACTACAACAAACAAAATACAACAACAAACCAAATAGTCTACAAACCTACACACACTACCTAAATTTAGAACTTAAATTGTTAAACAATCATCTCGAGCCCTTTTCCTGATAAACCTGCAATAAAGCATGATTGAAACCAAAATTAGGTCCAAGAAACATAAATAAGGTTTCTTGAAAGAGAATTTAAAATTTTTAACCATATCCCAAACACTCTTGTTTGTATTTTCTTATGATATGAGGGTAAAATTGTCAAACGAGTAATATCTCAACCTGCCCATTTTACCACCTCCAATTTAAAACATAAAAAAAGAAAATAATAAAAATAACAACTACCTGTTTCTCCTCTTCAGTTAAAGTGCTCCATAAAACTTGAATTCTTTTGCGTATGATATTTTCTTGACCATGATACAAGGGTTTTAACCTAACATAGTGCTCAGTAAAAAACACATCATAACCACTTGCATCTGGTTCAGGTGACGGTTCTCTTATTGCAAGCTGATACATGCTAGAAGGCGGTTGAGAATCAGTTGGCAAATGGTACAGAAAACCTGACAGTTTTTCTGACCCCATATCAACTGTCACTAAATAACCGTGATCAAATCGGTTATCAATTGTTCCACTTACTTCTCCACCAACCTCAATCATTCGCCTCCCTGCACCACATTATACAAAATAATTTGAAATAACATGTTAAAATAACACACTTTTTTGGATGTCCCAACGAAATTGTAGCAAATACTTTTATAGTAACTATCTGTCGTCATTGAGGGGTAGTTACGGAATTTCACAATTAAACGTTACAATTTTCATTTCATGGGACAGCGAAAAATAATGATTCACATGGTAAGCCTTACCAGAAAACAGATTCCTGACAGATCCAGACAGTGATCCATGGGAGTCCTTGTTTGTAGGATCTGATTGGAAGGGTAATAAGGTCATAAATCTTTTATGTTTAATCAATTTAAAGATATGAGTATATATATGATATAATACATAGGAATAATGTATGCGGAGGCAACTTTTTTCATTAAGGCCACCCATTTTATTTAAATAGTGTGTTACCCATTTCAACAAAAACATGCCAAATGACGAAAATGGCCTTACAAAGTATCTTTGATGAGATGTCGTCAGCTTATGATCATTTTTGTCAGTTTGCATGTTTTTAATTGAAACTAGTAACATAAATGACACAGTATACTCGGGGAAGTTTTAATATATGGGTGACATTAATGAAAAAGTTGAAGTTACAATATCCCTAGAATGTTTTTGTAAGAAGTAAATACCAGATTGAATGAATTTCTTGCGAAAATAATAAACTTGCTCAAAGTGATAGAGCAATGATAAATAGTTCTTGCGTAAGACAAAAGACGCATTTGTAATTGTAGGACCAAATTTGAAGACACCCATTACTTCCTTCCATCTTCGGTCACTCACAATCTATAAAACAATTTTACACAAAATACATGTTAATAATATGAGCACAAAAAATATAATTATATTGAATAAAAATCATACCTTTTCGATGCCACCTCGTGAAGTGACCTCTATAAATAGCCGGTGAAGATCTAAAGAATTCCCTCCAATGATAGGGATCCTAAATATGGTGCCAGAAATTATGACAGAAATAATATTTCATAATATAGACAGTGCCAACTTTAACTGGAAATTAGGTTAACGGCCCTAACCTAGTTAACATTGAAATAAAAGATTGATGATTTACGCATCAAATCGGTTTCTCAACTTGATTTTGAAGTAAACCTAATTTTGGTCTAAAACTTGTAATAAATATATATCATCTTAAAACACTCCAATAACGAGGGCAAAATCAAATTCAACTTCATTCCAAACTTCATAACCCTACAAATTTGGTTTTCTCAATTTTAAACACTAATTTTGTTTTCCAAATTAGAACGCTTTACAGCTCTCAGAAAACACACACACAGTTAACCATCAAAGTTACGATGAAAGATCAAAACTTTTTCACATCGCTCGAGGAAGAATGATTATTTCCGAAAAGGGTTTAAACAAAATTAGCAAAAATGCAACAAAAAATTATTAAAATAACGAAAAGGAAGTAAAGAATAAGCAATGTGTAAGTACTTACTTGAATTTGGTACCGAAAATCTCATGAAATATTTGAAGTTTTTCCAAGAAAAATTGGGGATTTTGAGTGATTTCTTCATAAGAAGCTTCTGGTGAAGGGTAGGAGATAATTGGTGCGGGTGTAGCGTAAGAACAACCATTGGTAAAGACGGCAGTTTTTGGGCCGTATGAGAGATTTTGATGAGGGGCCGACATTTTTAATCGGAGGTTAACCAAGATTCGATTATATCATTCATCTATGTAATCATACACTTATACTCAAGAAAATTTCATTTTTGTTAGAAGAAAAAAATGAAATTAAATAGCGTGTAACACAGACTGTAGATTATTTATTTAATTTATTTCAATTTTTTATTTTTGGCATCACAAGACGATGAACTTTATTGGAGACCGTGATTAATATCCTACCTCTAATAACGCCATCAAACCTACCCCTTTGTTTACAAAAGTTAAAATTTTATTTTTCAGTATGGAAATTTAATTAAAGAAAATATTATATTTAGAGTCAAAAAAGGTCTAGTGTATCATTTTTTTCATTGAAAAATTAAAGTGGGTTTTTAATTTAATAAAACATTAACTTTGGGTGGGTTACTGGGTTATCTAGCCTTACCGGTCAAAGCTGTCTGTCTTATATAGATTTAAAGAATATTAAGGTTTCTTTTTATTTACTCCGATGCGGACTTTTGATGCTTCCAATTTTCTTTTCCTTTTCATTTCATAATAATAAAAATAATAATAATAAATGGAGCAACGCGTAATCCTTCACACTAGATGATGACCAAACATTTTTTTTGGAAGGAAGGAAATAAGAAAAAAGACAAAAAAATAAAAACAAAGAGCATTCGTTGCATCGATCAAACTCCTCGCTAGCGATCGCATAATGAGAGGTAGGACTATCAAAATTTAGCACGACACGACAAAAATACACGAAACGAAATGAAATTGAGACGAAATCAAAATTTAAATTCGTGTTCGTGTCGTGTAAAACAAACACGATGTCAGCCCTAATGAGAGGAGTCCATCACGGAGGAGGTGCACACAGTTTGGTCGTCTGCCCAATATGAATGGAGTTAGAAGAAAATGTATTTCACTCTATAATCTTTATGTACGGTGAAACACAATTTGTTGGATTGGCCAATCAATTAACATATTGTTTTCTATATCATATTTTTTAAAATAGAAATAATATGAATCATATATGAAAATTCAATAACTTCGTTCTACAAGAATCTTGATTCTTCAAAGTTCAAGCTCACCTAAACAACCACCCTATAGGCTATAACTATAATTAGGCCATTGCTGGTACCGTGTATGGGTCACAACCTAGCCCGATTTCATAATCATGACACAAACTTGAAAATACGCCAGATGGATAATTCTCGTAGAGACTGATGTAGCTAAAATCATTTGATAAACCGTTCAATTAATCAAAGTAAGGACAGGCAAATTCTTTGGAGGCTTGATAACATAGATTAGCAGGGTAGTTTGATCCTTTGCAACGACTAGTGATGATTGAAGTCTACAGGGCATGCAACAGATTGAAACTTGAAATAAACCAACATTACAAAACTTTACAATACATGTTTTTAGTTCAAATTTTAATTTTTCTATACTAGGAAAACTTAATTTGAGCTAATCTTTATAATTTAGAGATGTTTTATATAGCATAAGTGCCTTTAAGGAATTAAAATAGGGGTTTAAGGTCCTCAAGTGCCCCCTCATAGCAAGCAAATCGTCTGGAGCATAGCCGTGCACAAAATACCCGAAATCGAAACCGGTACCCGAACCGGAAACCGAACCGGTCAAAACCGGTTTTGACCGTAACCGGTTCGGTTTTGGAATAACCGATCGGTCCATAACCGGTTACCAGCTTTCGACCAAAAAACCGACCGGAACCGGTTTTTTCTAAACGGAACCGGTTTTTGTCCGTTGTAACCGGTTTTGTAACCGGTTTTCGAGCTGACCGTTAGCAAACGGTAATATGACCGTTGGGGACTGAATTTGACCCTTTTTTTTGTTTTTTTGGACCATTTTGCCCCCTTAAACTCCCCTATAAATACATATCTTGCATTTGGTTTAAATCACAACTTCAAAATACTTTCCACTCTCCAAAAACACTCTCCAAACACTTTCGATTAGCAAAAAACGTCAAAAATGTCACACCCACACCAAAGCCAAAGTAGTCAAGATTTCACCGGTGTTGGTTCTACAAATGAAGAAACACCAACTATTGTTAGAATTTTGCCAACTACACGAGCTCCCGAACTTTTTGCGAAGTTTGACATCGTGGAGTTAAGCAATGGTACCATAAAGGCGCATTGTAAAAATTGTGGTCTTTTCATGGGACATACTTCCAACTCGACGTTGAGCACACATCTCGCAAAGCATTGTCAAACGCTAAGAAGAAGTTCACAACAAGAGGGTCAAGCGACTATGGCACGAGACGGTGGTGTCTTTGCGTACCAAGCGGAACGTTGTCGAGAACATATGGCCGAATTCGTGATTCAACAAGGTTTGCCGTTCAACCACTTTGACAAACCAAAATTGACGCGCCTCATCCAACAAGAGCTTCAACCACGTTATAGTCATGTAAGTCGTACTATTCTTAGACGAGATTGTTTAAAACTTTGGAAATTGGCTAAAATTGATCTAGTAAATGGTTTTGAAAATTTAAATACAATTGTGAACCTAACAACGGACGTATGGTCGGCTCCTCATGGTTCGCCCGGTTCGTACCTTTGTGTTACCGCACATTGGATCGATCCGAACACATGGCAAATGATGAAGCGTGTGATCGCGTTTGAAGATTTTCCACATCCCCATACGGGTCAAAATTTATTTCATATGTTAAGTCACGTAATAAATTACTTTCACTTAAATGGAAAAGTTTTTACAAACTCGTTTGACAATGCATCTAAATACAAATGCGGTTGCAAAGCTAATATTAGCATTCAAACCTCCCGTGAATGGTCTTTTCTTCCATAGTCGTTGTATCGCACACATTATAAATTTATTTGTGCGAGATGGGTTAAACTCACCGGAGGTTAATGCTATAACACATGACTTTAATATCATGCTAGTGGAAGTTTTTAAAAGGGGTCCAAGACGATATAAAAGATATATTCGTTTGTGTAAGCAAACAAATTCACTTTGTTTATCACCTAATTGGGACATTACCACTCGTTAGAATTCAAGTTATGACATGTTTGTATGGTGTTCGTCAACGTGGAACTTTACAATATTTTCATGACAAACTTTTTACAAGGAGACGTGTTTTAAACAAATTTAGTGACGAAAAATGGGAGGTTATTAGAAAGCTAACCGAATTGTTCAAACTTTTTAAAGACGTAATGGTTTTATTATCCGGTGTTTACTATCCAACAAGTCATTGTGTACTAAAACAACTATATTTGATGTCTAATAAAATTGATAGTTTTGATTTGGAAGGTGGTATTTATAAAACAATGGTCGCGCCAATGAAAACTAAACTAAGAAAATATTTTCGCAAAATACCATTGGCAATTACATGTTCGGCCATGTTAGACCCTACTTTAAATAAAATCAGTGTCGAAACCACTATTAATGCAATTTGTCAAGATTTGGATTTGCATTTGGTAAGCACTACATATATTCAAGAAGCAAAAAAATATTTTTGGGAAAATTTAAACTATTATTTGCGGTTTATTTTCAAAAGTATGGTGCACCAAATGCTTCTTCAAGTTCGTTTGCCCCAATTTTTGGAAATGTTGATGTTCCCGCCGACCCATTAGCCCATTTATTTAATACTATAAGAGAGGAAACAACTAAACGGGCTCGGGGTGAGAGTAGTGAAGAATCCGCTAATAACGAATTAACGAGATATAGGGAACAAACTTTTTAGGCAATATGACCACTCGATAAATCGATCATTTTGATATATTGGCTTGGTGGAGAGAAAGGGAACCTCAATTTCTCATTCTAAGCGCAATGGCCAGAGATTTACTAAGTGTCCAAGCTTCTACGGTAGCTTCGGAATCGGCTTTTTCTCTTAGTGGTAGGATATTATCTATTCAGAGAACAAGACTCACGCCGGCGTCTTTGGAGATGTGTATTTGCTTGAAGGATCACTTGGATGCAGCGTACCGGATTCAAGACAAACAAAAGCTAGAGAATGAACTTGACGTTGAAGAAGAACTTCTCGACATGGAAGTTGCTCAAGGTCTTGCAATCTCACTTTCCGATGAAGATATAGCTCAAGAAGGTGAATCGTCCCGAACATCTAGCTCCGATGGTTATGAATATGAAGATAATGACCCACAAGAAGATAGCTGGGAATCAAAACGTTTGTAGTTTAATCGTAGCTCGATGATTAGTAGTTTAATCGTATTGTTAGGACTTTCGAACTTTCGTATTTTTATGTTTAATGATGTGTACTTGAATGTTTTTAACGTTTTTATGCTTAATGAAGGTTTGTGTTTTGATAAAACGTTTAACGGTGGTGTTTGAAATCGAATTGCGGGAAAAAAAACAACCCAATTATAGTGTAATCGGTGAAACCGGTTTTGACTACCGATTTGTAACCGAACCGGTTAGTAACCGATCGGTAACCAACCCGGTTACGAATCGAACCGGTTTTAAGCGGAATCGGTTTTGACCGGCTTTGACCAAAACCGGTTTGGGTCAAACCTGAAACCGATTTGGTCAAAAATCGGTTTGTGTGCCCGTCTACAGTGGAGCATATATTGTTTCCTACTATAAGTTCATACTTATCTTCCTGCATATTTGATCAATACAAATGTCCAAATCAATTGTTGTGATTAGGGGTGAGCAGAAAAAGCGGGTAACCGGAATTGGAACCGGAACCGCTTTGGAACCGCCGGTTCCGGTTCCTAAAATTATGGAACCGCCTTAAGAGGTTCCGGTTCCGGTTCTCAAAATTTAGGAACCGGTAACCGGTGGATAACCGTAACCGGCGATTATTCGGTCTATGTTTGTTAAAATATTAAATATTTGAGAAATTTAATGTCCAAATTTAAGAATATGATAAACTTTGTATAATTTTGAATAAGTTTAGTCATTAATTAGTCTAAATATAGCGTTTTAATAATATAATAATTAGACAATCATATGTTAAGTATTTGGAATTTATGATTATTCAAAGTTTAGTAGATAAAATGATAAAAATGATTAATATTTAAGTTTTACATCTTATTTTAATTTTACGATTTCGGAGTCAGGGTAACCGGAACTGGCACCGGTTCTGAAAATTGAGGAACCGGTACAAGAGGTTCCGGTTCCGGTCGGAACCAGTGGGTACCCTGCTATGCTCACCCCTAGTTGTGATCAGGAAAGAGAATAGTGGATCCCACATAACAATTATTTTACAAGTAGAAGAATAAAGTATACAGATTTAATAGTAAGCAATATAATTTTTCTTATAATTATAACTTCTGATTCAGACAACTTTTCTTATAATCATCTAATTTCACTTAGATTATTATATATAAATCATGAGAAATGATATTGGTGCCTATCATTTGTGTTTATTTATGTGTTTATCCATATGATCGTGACAAATTTCAAAATTAAAGGATAATATGATGAAAAAGAATTAATTGATCACACATGTTAAGTTTAAAAAAGTTAGTAGAATATGAGTAAAAAAAATGTAAGAAGAAATATAATTTCTAATAAATGGTTAATTTCTAATCCGCTAAAGAGTTTTTAATGCAGTCTTGTTCTAAGTTTCCTAATTTATAAATATCAAACAACAAATACAAGCTTAAACAAAGGGAAATGATTCGTGAAGAGTACTTTTTATATATATATATATATATATATATATATATATATATATATATATATATATATATATATATATATATATATATAGATCAATTTCATGACAATTATGTTCTTCATTTCCTTTTATCACACTTTTCATTTCATTCCTCCCACTAAGGATACTAGCAGGTACCCGCGCAATGCAGCGGCGGGTACCCTGTCATGTAATTAGCTTTGTGGCAAAAAATGGTATTTGGCGGCAACGGTATCGTGTGTAGATATATTTTGCGGTGTGAAATGCGGGCAACCGAAACTACCGCGTTGCCCGCTTAGTAACTGCCGGTTGATACTCTTTTTATTTGTTACTTCTACTTTTTGGCAGATTCACACTACTTTCGCACAATGCTTCAACATGAACATGCATAAAAGCATATAAAAATCTTTTGAAAACATAAAACAAAAATCCACAATGTTTTAACTGTGTTGTTCTTGTATTTTAATTCTCACTTTTAACCTCTAATAAAAAAATTGTCAGCTTGAGTAGTTGCTCAAACCAAATGCTATTCCCCCAAAAGAAAATAATTTTAAACATTATTCTGGTGAAATCGGACAAAACAATGGAGTCTCTTATAGAGTTAAAAGAACACAATAATTAGTCCTCATAGGCCATATCAAGAACCACACTCAATCACTGTTAATAAAAGATGATACCCCCCAACTTTGCCATTGTGTTAATACTCAACCACACACAAACCAGATTCATCAAGACTGCTTCGAGACCATATACCACTTGCTTGATGCACACAACCTTTACCAATCCCACCTTGTTTGTGGGTTAAAGGAGTGTTGTCTCCCCCTTAAGGTGCACGGATATCATTAGCAGCTGCACGGGCTAGTTTAGCTTTACAGTTCAACCAATTGGTGAAGTAAAGAGAAAACAAGTCAAATGGGTCAATTCGGGTTAATTTTTATGCCAAATGAATCAAGTGCTAAAACAAAGACATGTAGACCCTGCAAAAATAAAAAAATTGAAGTCATACAAATCAATAAAACATCTAATCAATAAAAAATCTTGAAACAATTGGAGGTAACAAACTAAATTCATCAATTTCATGAAATTTTAGTGTCTAAACAATATTGCTTCACTTACCATAACATTTTCAACAAAATAATATTGTCAATTTGCTTGAGTTATAAACAAGATTTCTAAGAGCACCAGATACATTTGACTCTGCTTTTTCTTCTTCTGCTGGAAGTAGCAACTGGGCTTAAAATCTGCTACTCAACCTCATACCAGAACACCCAAAATCATAATGATTACGCCACACATTTAAAACTACAAAAAACCGCCTTAATTACCAGCAGAATTACGCCACCCCTTTCAAATTAATTCATTTGTGAAACTTGAAGAATCACATTCGTTCCATATATGATCAGTGATCTTGATGAACTATGGTAAATTATTTTAACCTACATACTTCATAAAAAATTATGAAAATTTCCAAACCCAAGATAAAAATAACGGCAAGAAAGAAAAAAAATACAATATAGAGAACTAATAAAGAGTGAAAGAAAGGAAGCATACACCTCAACTCAAACGTAGTGTTGAACGAAAACAAAGTTCAAAAACAAAATGCGAATGAGAGCTATTATCAAATCAAAAGAAGATAATTATAAAAATAAAAAAAGATGTGAGGGAAAAATACCACTACCATCAGCTTCCTTCCGCATGCGGTGAAGCCCTACATCGTGAGAGAGTGAAGAATTATCAAATGAAGACTTAATGCTTATTAAATAATGACAAATCCCACTGTAAAATCCTGCAAAATCAACATAAAAAAATATTTACACATCCTCCTTTTTCATATTCTCTTGAGCTAAATCATGATAAAAACCCAAAAAGACAATAACATACTTGATTTTTTAAGTTTATTTTTCCTAATAAGAATTATAATTCAAAAGTCAAAACTTGAATGACATATACAACCCTGGACCAACTATAACAGGCTTTGCTCTTTGAGGCCTACTCATTTCAAACAGTAAATTAACAGGCATATTCTAACTGAAATCGAAACTTTAGGGTTCTAATCATATATGATCAAGATAGGGCAGTAATATAAGATAGGACTGCATCGAGTATGGAGGGAGTATGGTAGACGCATGGTTTAAAATATCTTTAGGGGCTGTTTGGTTCGCTGGAATGTTTCTGATGGAATTGGAATCCAGGAAGGAATTGGAATGTGTCAGGAATCGGATTCCAATTCCATGTGCTGTTTGGTTGGCAGGAATTGGAATTTAAATCCAATTCAACATTCTGTTTGGTTGGCATGAAATGGAATTGGAATGCTGTAAAAAGACAAATTTGCCCATGTTGATTTTATTTTTTTTGCTTAAAACCATCTAATACACATCCAGCATAAATTATATTAATAACTAAGAAATAGATATATAACACAGCAAAATTATAATACTAGCTAATCAGTAGCTTAATAAAGAGGAAAACCAAAACCAGTAGCTTAAAAATCAATAGCTTAACAATAATGCGATAAATTGAAAATCAGCAACATGGAAAACGAGGTGTGTAATCGATTACCCGGAAGATTGATTCGCCGGAGAAGATGACGCCTGATTACCCGGAAGATTGATTCGCCGGAGAAGATGACGCCTGTTCACCGGAGAAGAGCACGTTATCGTCGCTGGAGAAAATGAAGCATGTTCGCTGGTGAAGAACACGTTATCGTCGTCGGAGAAGATGAGTTATTCGACGGCTAATGGATTATGGACTGATGAATGGCATCGTTTGATTTTAGGCTAGATTTTTTAGGTTAAAGATAAAGGGTATAAATGGAATAAACACTTTCCTTCCATCATGGAATTTGAATTCCATCTAAAGTTGGATGGAATGAAGAATCCCCCATTTGATGGAATGTTCATTTCATTTAGGAATCCAATTCCAACCTTTGTTTTGAACCAAGCATTGGAATTTGAAGGAATTGGATTCCAATTCCTCCCAATTCCATTACTTTCCAACCAACCAAACAGCCCCTTAACATCTTTAACAGCAATCTGCGAGCATGTTTCGAATTTAAAGGGGCTAACCTGACTTGAAAGAATCGAGGAGACAATTGCAGGCCCGAGGTTGAAGGAATCGATGTTGAAGGAACCGATGAGCCAATATTACGGTTAGGGGAAGTGAAACGTCTAGGTGTTTTTAAGGCAACTAATTGAAGTTAGGGTAGAGTAGAATATCTTCATTGTTCATGAAAAAATAAACGTCCATCCCTCTAGCTTAGCTGGTTAACGACTCTATCTATGAAGTTGTTGGTTCTGGGTTCGAACCTTGTAGACTTCAAAGTTTTTTTCCTTAAAGGAAACACAAAAATGAAAAGTTATTGGCTGAATTTTCAGCCAACTATTTATAGAAAAGTCCTAAATGCTTTATAAGTAGTAGAGATAGAGATAGAGATAGTGGTCATTTGATATAAAATTACTTTATATGGGTAAAAATTACTCTGTACGAATTACTTCCGTTAAATAAAATATATTTCAAATATCATTGTTTCAAATAAAATATATTTCAAATTTATCTAATGTAAGTATATAGTTTCGTGGTATACAGATCAACTTTTTTATAAATAAAAGATATTAATAAATTACCCAAACGGATTAGTATAACCGAAAAAACAAAGTTCACTATCTTCCAATTAAAAACGCATAAAGAAAACATTAATAAGATCGTAGTTGGCTTAACCGCCGACTTGGGTTGCCGGTCACCCATTTCCAATTTGCTCATAAACTTCCATTTCTTTGTCTTGCCCAGAAAGAAAAAGACTCTCACCTCACCTCTCCTCTCCTCTCCTCTTGATAAATAAACAATTAAAAACACACAAAAATACACAAACCACCGGAAAAATGCATCGTTATAACGCCTGGCTCCCGCCTCCCGTCGCCGACGCTACCAAGAAAGAGAAAGAGTCATTCGCCGGAGTTGTATCTTCCGTCAAAGAATCGTATATTTCCGATGATCCGGAATCTGTCTACTCCACACTCAAATGGATATCAGTCATTGACCTGTGAGTCCAATTAATGTTTGAACTTTTAATTCGATGTTATATACACTCGTTTATTCGCATTCGTATGCAATTAGCAACGATCGCCTGATTCTAATCATTTTATGCTTGTTTAAACTTAATTTTACTGTCGATTTTGATCATTTACTTGTTTTGTGGTTCGTTTTGTTGAAATTGATGAATGTTTTAGTGAATTTATGATGTGTTTTTGAGGTTTTACTCTTCACAGTTACAGGCCAACTATTTAGTACTGTCAACAGTTCAATTTTGAGAATTATCATAAATGAAATAATGTTGTACTAATAATTTAATATCTTCCAGGAAGTTGTTAGTTGAAATACCTGTTTCTTGATTTGTTATTTAGATATTACTTTAACAGATCATTAAGAGTATAAGCATCTTTTCATTTTATATAATTTTTTATTATCTTACATGTGTTCTTTAGCCACTATTTTGTATTATTATTATGTTTGTTACAAGCTATTAAAAGTGATTTAATTAGTCATTACATAATAAATAACTGAATATTCCTTGCAATACTTTTGTAATGTTTGTTAATTATTTTCAATTATGTAGGTTTATAAAGGCGAAAAGTGAAGTATCGTTAGAAGACGTCGCTGATCTTGTAAAATTTGGGCTAAAAGTGTTTAATGCATCACAAGACAAGCTATACGCTCAGGTAACTTTTTTTATTTTTTCTTGTGTCAACAAAATATATTTAATCCGTTATGGTTTCATATACAGTAATTGGAATTGTTTTTTTTTTTTTTTTTGGTTAGGTGAGATGGGGTAGTGTTCTTGTGAACTTGCTGAATAAATTTCGCAAAAAGTTGACTTTGAAAGTTGACTGGCGCCCGTTCTATGATACTATGGTTCAAACACACTTTACTACAAGGTAATTAATTTATTCATTATATAATGTCTAAGGGAAAAATGAAATATAAAGCAGTAAAAACATGTTTTATACACATCTGCTTGTGGGGCCCCACCCTAGATGTCTAATATATCATATGATAAAAACACATTTTACAAATGTGGATAATTTATTATTTTGATTTTTTTTTTATACAAATGCTATATCTTTATATTAATGTTGATTTTTTGTTACATAAATGCTACAGGAATACAGGACCAGAGGGATGGAGAATAAGGCAACGACATTTTGAGTTTGTTACTTCACTTGTTCGTTCCTGCAGAAGGTTCTTCCCACCAGGTTCTGCCAATGAGATATGGGCTGAATTTAGGTAAAAAAAAATTATTTTTTTATAATATTAATTTATAATAATTGTTTGTTTTCTAAATCTTAACAACTTTGAAATGAAATCTATTTTCAGATCTTTACTTGAAAATCCATGGCATAATTCGGCCTTTGAAGGTTCTGGCTTTGTGAGACTTTTCCTTCCAACAAATATTGATAACAAAGACTTTTATACACGGTAATTTATATAACTTTATTTTCTTATATTCTTTATTAGTAAATGAAGCAAATTAAACATATTTTAATATTATTTTTATTATAACAGTGAGTGGATCGATGAGTGTATTCTTCAATGGGATTCTATACCGAATTGTCAGTTTTGGAACAGCCAATGGGCTGCTATTATGGCCCGTGTTATTAAAAATTACAAATCTAAAGACTGGGAGGATCTTTTACCTGAATTATTTAGTCGTTTTCTTAACATGTTTGAGGTATTTTTTAACATTTACTATAACAATAAGTAAATATAAATGTAATAATGTTTTAATATAATTATTATTTCTTTAGGTGCCTGTAGCAAGTGGTGGTGGGTCCTACCCTTTTTCTATCGATGTTCCAAGAAATACAAGATTCTTGTTCTCCAATAGATCACACACTCCGGCTAAAGCTATTGCAAAATCAATTGTAAGATTAATACATGCCAAATAACAGGTCAAAAGCGGGTTGGGTCAACTTGACCGACCCTTGCAATTTTATTTTTTTAAATAATTAATAATTATGATTATGTTTCTGGTGCTGCAGGTTTATCTATTAAAGCCTGGTAGCTTAACTCAACAACACTTTGACAAATTGGTCAACCTCTTAGAACAGTTTGTTTTCTAGATTCTAAAACTTGCATTTTTAGTAACTTTTGTGTTTAAAATTATAATGTGTATATATATTTACATTTTTATATCCCTTTTCCAGATATTATCATCCTTCTAATGGTGGGCGTTGGACGTACTCGCTAGAACGGTTTTTATTTCACTTGGTATATACATTCCAAAAACGGTTACAACAAGAAAAAGAGTAAGCATTATCACCCAATTTGTCACTTTATTTTTCTATTTTTTACTTAAATATATATATAATTTATTATATATGACTTTTTATCCAGGAATGAACAGATTGAATTTTGTTTAGGACAATCAGAAAGGGAATCTTTTGTTAGAACTGTATTGAAGTTAATTGATCGGGGGCAATATAGTAAAAATGAACACCTTTCTGAAACAGTTGCTGCTGCAACGTGTATTTTGTCTTATGTGGAGCCCTCATTGGTTCTTCCCTTTTTGGTGTCTCGATTCCATATGGCACTAGAAACGGTTAGTTAGATTACAGTTTTTCATCTTAGTTGCTGTATCTATATGAGGCTTCAAGTTACAAGGGGGCAAAATGGGCGGGTTGGGTAACGGGTTCGGGTCAAACACAGGTGTAAATGGGTCCGACCCGTTTGATCTGTTTCCTTTCAAGCATTTTTTCTTTATATTTACCCGTTTGACTTCATAAGTAAATGGGTCAAAACTACACCTCTACTTCTAATGCTTCATTTTCTACATGTAATTCTGTAATCTATATCAATCACTATTCTTGCTTTTTTTATTAGATGACAGCAACTCATCAGTTGAAGACAGCTGTCACATCAGTTGCATTTTCGGGCCGATCATTATTTTTCATGTCATCATCTGATTCACAAATGGAAACAGATGATATTACTGATGTCAATATATTTCGTGATCTGTTGACCATATCGTTGACCAATGCTTTACTTGGAATGGATGCTAATGATCCCCCCAAAACCCTAGCAACTATGCAACTAATTGGGTCCATATTTTCCAACGTAACTACACATATTAATCTAAGTTCTTCAAAAAAAAAAAAAAAAAAAAAAAAAAACTTTTGCAATTTTAAAGAATAAATTTAATTCAATTTAATTGCTAATTGTAGATGGCTACATTGGACGATGATGCAGATAATCTGTCATTTATGCCTAAAGAACAATTATCAGAATGGCTTGATGAATTTTTAATCCGTCTTTTTTCTTTACTACAACACTTGGAACCTAGTAGTGTATTGTAGGTCCTTTCATTTTGGCTATTTTACATATTTACCCCCTCTACTTTGAAAATTTTGCTTTTTTGGTAATTTACAAGGTTATAATTTGTTGCAGAAATGAAGATGCTCATTCACCTGCAACATCCGGAACATTCCTTGTTGAAGATGGTCCTCAGTATTTTTGCATGTTGGAAATATTGTTTGGAAGACTTTCAAGGTCTTTATACAACCAGGTTAATCTTAATCTTTTGTGTATCTCCAGATTAAACTTAATTATTCCATACTTTCTATTAAAGGTCATAATTATTTTTTAATTTATAAAAACAGGCGATTAAAAAAGTTTCAAAGTTTTTGAAGACAAATATTCTACCAGGAGCTATTGCTGAAGTTGGGCTGCTTTGTTGTGCTTGCATTCATTCAAATCCAGAATTAGCTGTTAATCAACTCGTTGAACCATTATTATCTTCTGTTATTTCATCTTTAAAAGGAATACCTTTTACAGGTTTTGGTGGTAGTGGAAATTTCACCGACACATCTTCAAATAAGGTTTTTTACACTAATAATTTTTTAATTTATAAAAACAGGCGATTAATATTATTTTTTTATAATTATTTTCAGGAAAGAGTTACACTTTCTCCAGCCCTAGAAACGTCAATCGATTACCACTTAAAAGTGTTATCAATTGCAATCAGTTATGGAGGTCCCACACTTCTTCACTACAAAGATCAATTTAAGGAGGCCATACATTCTGCCTTTGAATCTCCATCTTGGAAGGTTTATATATTTATTATATATTTCTTTTTTTTACAAATTAAAATTCTGGTAACTTTTGTAATTTTGACAGGTTAACATAGCTGGTGATCAAGTTTTGCGGGCCCTACTTGGAAGTCTGGTTCTCTATTATCCTGTTGATCAATACAAGTAAGAATTTTAAGTAACAATTATAATTATAAATATTAAAAAATATACTAATGATTAAATCTTCATAGGTCTGTTACACACCATGCCTCTTCAACCTCACTGGAAGAATGGTTAAGTAATAAAGAATTCTCAAATAATAAAGCATTTACGGGCCCCACATGGCATATCCCTAATGATGAAGAGATTAAATTTGCTAATGAACTCTTAAACCTGCATTTGGAATCAGCTTTAGATGAACTTCTAAAAATATGTCAAGAAAACATTCACTCTGATCCAGGTAAATTGTCAATGAAGTTGCAAACTCAGTAAAAAAAATTACCGCCCGTCTGTTATTTTTCATAGGAAATGAAAAAGACCATCTAAAAGTGACTCTTTTACGGGTCGATTCTTCATTACAAGGTGTATTATCATGTTTGCCTGATTTTGTACCGGATTTTAAAAACGGGAAAGTTGAAAATCCACCTTTTTTAATCGCGGGTGCAACGGGTTCAAGTGTTGGTAGCTCTGGGTTGCGTGAAAAGGCTGCTAAAATCATCCATATAGCCTCAAAGTAATAAAATATATATTATTTATTTATATCTTTTTGTCTTCTTTTATAATTATTTATTTATATATTGGCATGAAATGTAGGTACTTGCTTGATAAAAAATCAGATGACAGCATTCTTTTGCTACTCCTTATTCGTGTTATCGAGGCTCTCGGGAACTATGGTAATTTACATAGAAACCAATATCAATTTTAAGCTTATTATTATTATTAATTTATTTTTTTTAGTGATTTTTATTGGCTAAATTGGTTTTTACAGGGAGTTCTGAATATGAAGAGTGGAGTAACCACAGGCAAGCATGGAAATTAGAATCTGTTGCCATAATTGAACCACCCGTTAACTTTATTGTGCCATCTAATGCTAAAGGGAAGAAAAGGTAATGTTTCTTCTATGTGTATATGTATATAAATATATGTATATTTATATGTTTTTTTTGTTTTTAATTTATTTGTTGATTCCAGACCACGGTGGGCCCTGATCGATAAAGCATACATGCACAATACATGGAGAACATCACAATCATCGTATCATTTCTTCCGTACAAGTAAAAACGTATCTCCTTCAGAAAGTGTCAATGTTTTAATGGAAGGTCTTCTTAATCTATGTGTTCATAGTTATGATACTGTTCGCGCGTAAGTGTTTTTCTTTTCTGGTGTAAAGTTTTTTATTGATTTTTTTTAAAAAAAAATAATTTTATATATTGGTTTTCAGGCTTGCTGGAAGATCACTTGTGAAAATGATAAAAAGATGGCCATCTTTAATTGCAAAATGTGTTCAAAGTCTTACTGGGAACCTGCGAAATGCCAGCTCACCAGAATACAGGGTTTTAGGTTCTTGTGCTGTTCTTGGAACTCAAACTGTTCTCAAGCATCTCACTTTGGTAAAAAAAAAATAATAATAAAATTTACTAATATTGCAATGATTTAATTATTATTATCTTCCAATTTTTATTTTTATATATTTTTAATACAGGAACCAAAATCATTCTCATCTTTCCTTCTTGGAATTCTTATGAGGCAAGTTCATATTTTAACTAGACTAAATTTTGAAATGTACCATCAAAAGTCCCTAATTTTTGAAACTTGTGACATCACCAGTCCTTAAAAACTTAACGGAAATTTTTGCTTTAGGCATTGTTGGTGTTACAAGTTTCAAAATATAGGGACTATCCGTGTAATAAAAAAGGTAGAGGGGACGAAATCCATAATTTCATACAAACAATGGGACGATTTATATAATTTACTATCTTTCACGTTATAATTTGTTAAATCCAGTGCTGGTGTGACATCTTTCTTCCATTTTTTACTTGCAGTTCTCATCACGAATCCTTAAAATCCCAGAAAGCTATCAATGAGGTAATGTTAAAAAAAAAAGATTTAATAACCTAATTTTGTGATTCCTAACTATTTGTCAACAACAACAGCTTTTTGTAAAATACAACATCTATTTTTCGGGGATCTCTAGTAACATTTTCCGAAAGTTGGAGGACGATTCTGGGACAGACTTTGCAGCTTTGGTTTCTGAGATAGGTACCATGAGTTTTGAGTCAACTAACTTGCATTGGAGATATAACTTGATGGCCAACAGGGTTCTACTTTTACTGGCCATGTCATCTAGAAATCAACCCAATTTATCCTCAAAGATTCTTACTGAAGCTGCTGGTTAGTTTTCAAAAATTTATAAAGTTGGCAATTTTGACCCTTCTACTATTAAAAGGGTCAATTTGGGTTATGCATAACATGAAAATATATCAACTTTTATGTAATGGTTTTTCAGGTCATTTTTTAAAGAATTTGAAAAGTCAACTTCCACAAACAAGAATACTAGCAATTTCCGCTTTAAACATGTTACTAAAAGAATCACCTTATAAACTGTCACACGAGAAACAATATGTCGCTAATTCACAACAAGATACAAAATCTTCACTCGAAGGAACATTAAACAACATATTTCAAGAAGAAGGATTCTTTAGCGACACTTTCGACAGCCTGTCAAATGTCCACATCATCAGCGACACAGAGAACTCATCTTCTAGAAGCAGCCATGGAAATTCATCATTCCAAAGTCTAGCAGATAAATCAATAACCCGTTTTTATTTCGACTTTTCATCTGCATGGCCTAGAACACCCACTTGGATTTCATTATTCGGGACTGATACTTTCTACTCAAGTTTTGCCCGAATATTCAAACGGTTAGTTCAAGAATGTGGCGACCCGATTCTACAGTCGCTAAAAACTGCATTACAAGAATTTGTTAATGCTAAAGAAAGATCAAAACAATGTGTTGCAGCTGAAGCTTTTGCGGGCTTATTACATGCTGATGTCATTGGGCTTTCAGAAGCTTGGGACAGTTGGATGAAGGCCCAATTGCAGAATATTCTTCTTGCACCATCTGTTGAATCGACTCCTGAATGGGCTGCTTGTATAAGGTATGCAGTTACTGGCAAGGGTAAATATGGAACAAAAGTACCATTGTTAAGACAGAGGATTTTTGATTGTTTGGTTGAACCGTTACCCCAAACGGGGGTAACTACTACGGTTGTTGCCAAACGCTACTCGTTTCTTTCTGCTGCTTTGATTGAAGTTTCTCCCCCCAGAATGCCGGTTTCAGAAATTCAACTTCATTATAATTTGTTGCAAGAATTACTTGATAAAATGAGTCATCCAGCTGCTCATGTAAGTATATTTTAATTTAAAATAATTATGTTCTGCAATTTAGCTTCAGTATAAGTATTGTCATAGTGACTGTTTTATGCTAAAGGTGTCATTTGTGTTTTATATCAAACGGGTCAAATAGAAAATTTTAGCTAAAATGATCAAATAGCTTGAAAGTTGCCAAAAGTCTATTTATAATGCATACGACCTATTAAAACGTTTCATTCAAAGATTTTGGTTATTATTGTGATAGTATTGCTTTCTTGATCATAATTAACACATCAATCAATTTTAAATATATTAGATAATAAATTTTTTGTTTTCGGGTCAACGGGCAGCCCAACCTAACACGACGTGCCCTGTTTTTTTACCCATTTGACCCGTTTAAACCATTTTATACAGAGATTCTGATTACTATTGTGATAGTATTGTTTTTGTGATCACAATTAACACATTAATCATTTTTTAATTATGTTAAAATAATTAAAAAATTATTTGTGGGTTAACCTTCAACCCAAGCCCGCAACGTCCTGTTTTGGCCCATTTCAACCCAATTCATTGACCCATTTCTATGGGTCTCACTCTCACACACTTCTAAAATTGGATATATATATATATATATTATTTTTGTGCTTATTTGTTGAGTTATATTTTAACAGGTTAGGGAAGCAATTGCTATTGCACTTTCTGTATTATGCTCAAATATCCGATTACATGAATTCATTAATAAACATAATTCACATGAAAACGAGAAAAATATATTAAAAGGAAAACACACAAATAGCTGGGACCAATTTTTACAAGAACGAGCATCTGAACTTGTGGTTTCAATTCAAAACGCAAATCCGTCTGACAGTTTGGAGAATTTAGCAGAAACAAATACAGTTTCTGAGTCAGATAATAACAACTCACCAGATGATGTTCAATGGATGGAAACGGTATTTATCTTTTTTTTTAATTGTTGTAATTATATATAATAAAAAGAACTAAAATCTGATTTGTTTTGTGTAGTTGTTCCATTTTATTGTCTCATTAATGAAATCCGGGAGATCTGCGTTCCTGCTGGATGTTCTTGTTGGCTTTCTGTACCCTGTGATCTCTTTACAGGTAAGTAAAAGTAAAACTGTAACTTTATTTATTATTTATCTTGAGTATTATTATCTTTTTATTTGTGATAATTAATTTTATTTATTATTTTTGTAGGAAACATCAAATAAAGATTTGTCAATACTAGCAAAGGCAGCTTTTGAATTATTAAAATGGAGAATATTTCCCGAATCTCATCTTCGAAAAGCGGTTTCAATACTTTTATCATCAGCTGAAGATCCTAATTGGCGGACCCGATCTGCAACTTTGACTTTTCTTCGCAGCTTTATGTACAGGTATAGTAAATCTGATCTAATTTGTTTAATTAATATAATTTAAAAACATTTTTCTCGATTTTTACAGGCACACTTTCATCCTTTCGAATGATGAGAAACAGAAAATCTGGAAATCAGTTGAGAAGCTGCTTACTGATAACCAAGTGGAGGCAAGTTTTGGCCATTTTCTTGGTAGATTTTTTTTTTCTTAAATTAAATTTAATTATTAATATTTGTGATTCAGGTAAGAGAGCATGCAGCAGCAATTTTAGCTGGATTAATGAAAGGAGAAGATGGAGAATTATCAAAAGATTTTCGTGAAAGAGCTTACAACGAGGCTACAAAGCTTCAAAAAATACGAAAACGAAGGTTTTTCTTTTTACTCATTTTACAAATTATTTATTTATTTATTTTTTCAACAAAATTTCCAGTTTATAATTTTTAATATCCATTTGTTATTATTAATCACAGAAACTCAAACACTGGTCCTTCAATTGCATCTATACACGGTCGTGTTCTTGCTCTTGTTGCTTGTGTATTATCAGTTCCTTACGATATGCCAAGGTACCCTTAATTAAAAATTAACATAATTTATAATTTTTGTTGTTGTAAATCCTTTATATAAAATAGGGTGATATTAATTTTATTTCTATGTTAGTTGGTTACCCGAGCATGCTACTTTATTGGCCCGTTTTGTGGGTGAACCATCACCAGTTAAATCAACTGTCACAAAAGCAGTTGCAGAATTTCGCCGTACTCATGCAGATACTTGGAGTGTTCAAAAAGATTCATTTACCGAAGAACAACTTGAGGTAAAATTTTCAAGAAATTAATCTCAATTAAAAATAGTTTTTTTTTAATACTAAAATTTTGGTTAATTTACTTTTAGGTATTGGCGGATACATCATCTTCATCGTCTTATTTTGCTTGAGATTTCCGATTTAAATTGTGAGGAACAAATAGAAGAATTACAAGCAAGTAAATTTGTTAAAAGTAGTTTAAAAAATAGAAACTGTATTTGTTCTCGATAAGTAGACAATTATCAATGAAGTAAATGGCATATGAGATATAAAATAAGCCGTGCTTTTTTACATTTTACATTTTCGTACCATCAAATTTTAATTGTATAATTGTTGGTTTATTGTTCATTACCTCAGTTTAAACCGTAGATTTTTGTAAAAATGATGTTTTCAGGGAATCTTTCTATTTTGATTCGTACTAAATTTGAATCAATAAAAAGAACTTTAAATGGTAAAGTTAATTATAAATGAAATAAATTACTTGATTTCAAAAGTTTGAAAACAACAAAACTACAGTGAGACTATCAAACCAAGTAAATTGTTTGGTTTGTCGATTTTCATATAACTAATTAAAACGGGTAAACTAATCCAGTTTCGCTAATACAATTCCAGCTACCGACCCAACTAAAGCCACCAACGAAATCACCATCAAAACAAAACTAAATAATTGAAGAAGCACCCATTTTTGGCTCCAAATTTCCACCCTTTTTTGCACAATGTACATTTCAACCGGAAAATATATGGCTAATGGCCACAGATTCAATGCTCCCAACACACCAAGTACTTGATTGAAGTATGGGAACAATATTGCTATTAAGGTTGTTGTTACAACGTATGCTGATCTGAAACATAGTCTGAATAGATTGACGGCAAACACGGTAACCTTAGTTCATGGAAGTTATTCAGAAATTTGCTGTCAGGATACTTACCATCCTTCCAGAGATGCAAATATTGGCTGGCTGTATAGCTTTTTGTAAAATACAAACAATGTTGCGTTAGTTATTGTTGATAAAGAATCACTTTGACTTTGTAAAGGTCAACTAGCAAATGAAAGTTTTTTTTGTCAAATTTAGATTTGACCTTAAAACTCAATGAGTGAATGGAGTATTATATACAATGTTATAAAAACTGGTTTTTAAATAACATCAACCTAACCGGACCAGCTACCTTCCAGAAGTTTTTAAAACATATATGTGAAGTAATGAGAGCTTACTTGGTATCCACCCATTAAATGAATAACAATGCAGACGTTAGCAATATCGACAAGCCAAAAAGGGTCATAAAACCCAAATCCGGTCAATAGGTTTCCTGGGGCATCATTCCCAAATGCTGCATACCCAAACCCTCCACAAAGATATCGCAATTGCTGAAGCCTTTTTTGTAACTTTGTTTTCTGCCGGTGGTGATTTTATAGTATCCTTCAATCCAAATAAATGTTTATTCAATAACTTCATATTATACACACCACTCCTAATTCTGCATTTTTGTCCTTAATTTTTTTTTTTTTTTTTTCCTTACTGTCCAATTCCATCTATTGCCCCCGTTAAATCTGCTAAACATGTGAGGGTATTTTAGACTTTCCCCCACCTTTTTCATCACAAACCCTCCAAGCCACAGTTGATAGAAGGAATTGGACGGAATGATAAAATAAATGAAATAATTGGAAGAATTAACCATGAAAAAAATAAGGGCAAATGTACACGTTTAATATATTATTTTGTTTTATATTTCTTTAATTATTCCTAGGTGTGCCACTAATAAGTAATGAATTATAAGGAACTTCTAACCTGAATTTCTAAAAGAATAAGAGCGTAAGGATACGCGAATGCAATGTCACCAAGTGATTAGCCATAGCTTATTAGCGACACTAGTAGCTGGAACTCCTGTTATGCTTCCACCAATCTTGCCATTTTCTGTGAATATTTAGAGTCACAATATTTGTTAAAAACCAGATTAAATTATTGAAATATGAAGGAGTTCGTACCAATTACTTTAGCTATACCAAGTCCAAAACCAATAGTAGCGTAACAAAACGACATTATGGCTGCAGTAACCGACACAAAACCCAGGCTATGCAAATCGGGTATTTGTGACATTATAATTTGCACAAATCCGAACAACCACATATAAATGGTGCCACCGTATACGCAATTAGCATCGTGTCCGTTTTTATGGAAACAATTTGATTTCAGAATTGCCCTGATTGTAACATGAAAAAATTAAAACCATAAGTAACGATAAAATCATCATTAGTGACGGTCAGAAAAAATGCTACTTAAAGTAAAAAACAGTCATAAAAATAGATGTTCACTTATACAAATAAAAATTTTGTACCATTGGTAAAGACGTATACATAGTGACAAAAAAATAAGGAAATATATTTTTCACATTTTCTTTACACAATTTTATTTAATAAAAAGTGTCGTTAACCCATAATCCGTTAATCATATCCTTACATGCACTTTTTAAATAGTGTCACTAACAATTGAGACACATTGACAATTTTTAAACAGTGTCACTAATACAACTATCACCAAATAACGGCACTTTCTTTATAGCGGAGTAGTAATTAGTAGTTTAAGCATGTTCAAAAAGGTATAGTAATTAGTAGTTTAAACATGTTTTAAAAAGGTAACTCGTAAGATAAGGCACAATAAGGTGGCATAAAACGCATCTTATCGCGAGTTTTTTTTTTTTTTTGTAACTTGTTTTTTATATGTATCGATTTTATTGTTCATATTTCCTTTTTTATAAGTTCCAAAATTATTATCCATTTGAACTTCCACCTATCAAAAAAACGTTATTAGGTGGTAAAGATAACATTTTATAAGTTGCACAATGTAATAAATTCAGTTTTCTTATTTTCTTAAATTGTGTGAGTTTTGTTTGTGAACAATAATTTTGGGACGAATGTAGTATTAAATTTATGCTGACACGCCGCACCTACGTTTTTTTAGAGTATGTGTGGATGTCTTTTTCACAAGTGCTTAGTGACTTTTTGAAAAAAGAGTTTTAAAAATTCTCGAAATCTCCTTTTTGTAAGTTTATAATGATCTATCCAAACACCTTTTAACTTAATTATTGAAAAGTTAATAAATTATTCTCAAAAGACTCCCATCACCCCCTAACCTTGAGTTTAAGTGAGATTATACTTCAAACAAGTCGCACTTGTGAGGACATAAGCCACTGAAGTCATGTAAAAGCTCGCATACTGAAGCAAACCGCACATCCATGCGTGTTTTTTGCCTGTAAAAATACACCATTATATCCATATATATCAATCACACGAAACACATAATAATTACATTAAATATAGAAACCAATTAATTAACAAATTAATAGTTAATTAGTATATTTACCAAGTATAACTCTAACAGCACTAGTGTATGAACGGTTTCTAGATCCGGTAACAGGATCCGGAGACCTGTAGCAATCCGACAAAAGAGACGAAGAAACATATGTCACAAACGCGAAACTGACCAACACAATCGGGCCCCCGATCCAACCAAGTTGGGCTGTGCTCCAAGCCAGTGAAAGCACACCCGAACCAATAACCGCAGTTATAATATGTGCAACCGTGGTCCACACCGTCCCTAGTTTCAAGAAAAAATAAATAAACACTTCAGAGTTCAGACCCAGCCAAATCACTAATCGATAAAAAAAATAAAAAAAGTTTTTATTTTTACCCGTTCTTATCGTCCTGCCATCATCATTGGTTGAATCTTCTTGATCGAATACGTGTTCTACCGCCATTACGCGAAATCTTGTTGGTTTTGTAGATCGAACAATGTTCAACTGAAGTAAAATAATATAATCTTTTTTCGATTATATCTTTGTTTAGAGTAAAGATTCTTTGGACCTTTGTGCCGTCGTTTAGCAAAAAGTGATAAGGTTCTTGGCTCGCTTTTCATACGAGTTTGGAGTTTTGTGTTGAAAAACTAATAAGTGATTTGTGCTTTTTGGATCGACGTATATATATATATATAAAGTGCGCAAAAGAAATTAAGTGTATATGTGATGAAGATGTGTATTGTATTTAGACCGGGATTTCATTTAAAAGATATGGATATGTTTAAATCGCATTAAATAAAAAATTAATTAGGGTAAATTGGTTGACATATTAAAGGTAACTTATATTATGTACTAAAATTAATTATTCTATACCTTATTCGATGACAAATATCATATTTTGATAATAAATATTAAGCAAATGATATTTAGTCCTACAATTTTTTCATACTCATAGTTCTACCCACTTAATAAGATGACAAGTGTAATCCACTAGTTCCCTTTCTTAATATTATTTATTTATTTTGATGCTCATCTTTATCTTTATATATAATAAAAGAAAGCGTTTTTGAAATCTTGACACGTCACTCTTTCCACGTCATAATGACGTCATAATTCACGTGCCACGTAGGATGCCACCTCATACTACTTGCAATTCGAATTAGGGATTGAAACTAAAAATATAAATATCGAATTACTAAAACAAGACAATAATTTGGTTACCATATTTTCCACTTACACATATGGTATGTTTTATTATTTAAAACAATATATTAAAAACAAGAAATTTAAAGAATTTAGTAACTGTTATTATTTAAGAAATTATATCAAATATTATAATTATATTTAAAATATATGGTAACCAAAACTTTCGACAAGTTCATAAATTTGGGTTTATCTCCCATTCAAAATTTAAAATTGTGCAAATAAAACTTTCGAAACTATATATATGCTGAGAAATATCATTTGTTGTTCTACGCATCAGTTTTTATATAGCTAGATTGTTATTATAATTTCTGATTTAATGTGTTGGCAATAAGGTATAGAAATTTTGAGCAATTAAAAATTGGGGATGATGGTTTTGAATTTTCTCCCTTGATTTTTTTTAACAATGTAATTTTCTGGTACATACAGTTCATTCAAATTCTTTCGTTTGTGATAGTTTCCAATAGATATTTTTGTTGGTATATTTATATCAATTTATTCTTGAAATGTATCAATATGGTAAGCTTTATTTGACTTTGTTATATCAGTTTATTCCACTCATTAATTTTATGAGAATTAATTCTACATTTTAATTATGCTTCAGACATGTATCATTTGCGTTTATGTAAAGTTAATTTTTATATTTGGAAATTGATATGATTATTTCTCATGTCTAATCATACAATCTATTGAGATTTACAAATTACTTCATAGAAAGTAGATGTGGCAAAATGAAGGGTTCTGTAATAGGTCAAAATCGGGGTGATCTTAAACACTTTTTTTTATCAAAATATCATCTAATGGTTAGTGAGTTATGATGATTACAAATATTATGTTATTTCAGTAATGAAACAAATTTTTGAATATATGATTTAAGATTTTCCATGGCGTTTCGGGTCTTTTCACTCGGTTTACCCATTTGACCTCCTTTTTAGTTATTTCTTTTTCATTTGACCCGTAAACTTAACCGGAATTGATCATTTCATGAGTTAACTGGTCACATAAGAATATTTATATTGTCTATTAGTTTAATATTAATTTAATCTATATATTTTTCTACCCAATCACTTCACACCTTGTGATCTGCCCCTTTCAATATAATTATAGCTTTGGTTAATCTTTACCAATATTTTCCAAATTGTGACTTTCAAATCAATAAATTACTAATTCTAAAAAAGAATATTCAAATTTATGAAAATTGTGCTTTAGATGTTATGTTTGGGAAAATAGTTCCCATGAAAAATCTAAGGTGGTCGAACAGAAGAATGGTCATGGTTCATAATGTAATTTTCAAGTGTTAAGAATTGGTGTGAAAACATACCATTTGATGTAATTTTTCATTCTATCTTGCAATGTTTCTGACTCGAAATCCCTTATTGATCATTTGACCATTTTCATTTGGTCAATATCAAAATATGAATTTGTCTGCCAACTTATTTTTGTTACACAAATAGTCCTTTCTTTTGAAACGGGTAATTTCAATGATCCTTAATTTTGAAAATTGTTGTATTAACTGTTTCTAATTCTCATAAAAATATTCTTATAGAAGTAAAATGTTATGAAATTTTTTACAAGTAACACGTGATTTATCACGGGTTATAAGCTAGTATATAATAAAAGAAAGCATTTTTGAATTATTGCCATGTCACTCAATCCACCTCATATATATGTCATAATTCAGAGCCACATAGGATGCCACCTCATCAATCCACAACCTATTCTAATTTTCCGATTGCCTATTCCTTTTTCTACTAAACCGCCATATCTGCTAACATTTAGAGAGCTGCTGTGATTTTGAAAGGCAATATTATATTCCTTGATTTCCCTTGATTTCAGGAGGTAATTTTGGAAATAGTTATATTCCTGCCATATAAATATAGCATACGATTCAATATGAAATAACAAGTGGTTATTTTCAATGGTGGTTTTGAATTAAACCATAAAAGTGGATGAATCATTTTCTTTCTCAAGCCTCTTTCGCTTTTTGATTCTCATGTCTCCTAATGTTGCAATCGATTATCGATTAGGGCTAATGGCGCAATAGGCGATGAAGAAGCTAATTGCCATCTCAACATTTTTAGTTAATGTAGAATTACGAATTATGGAGATAAACCATTTTATGAAGATTAGTTTTTTTCCCCTAAAATACTAATTTTCGGTGCAATGCACCGGGCAACCAACTAATTCAGAACCTCTTATGCAATTTCAGGTTGGACTTTCAAATGTCACAAAAGAAATTTGCAAGATTACAAGTTGAGTACTTGAGTATTAACCTTGCTTTGAAGTTCTGATGTTGTTTTGATTTAAGTTCAATATTAACCTTGATTTTAGGTTCTGATGCTTACACCATTTGTTTTTTATGGGCAAACTACAAGTGGAATGCAAGGATTAACACTGATGTACGGAGGTTGTTCAACATAATTGGAGCAAAGAGTTTTATGGCTACATGCGTATAAGGACAAGGAAAAAGCCCGAGTTTATGAATCTCGGTGTTGGGTTAATCGTTTATTTACCGGTTCACGTTTTGGTGGCTTACCAGTTTCGAGCCATTGTTACTGTTTGGTTTATTTCTACTAATCAATATTTTTAGATTTATTTATTTATATAGTCGTTTTATTTAAATGGTGGGTTGAAAGAGTAATAGGCATGTTGGCCACTTCCCGTTTTTCTAGCTAAGTAGGTTAGCAATTAATTAGCTCACACGTTATTTTTCTTTACATATTTAAGTGCTAAAATTGTATGTGAAAAGAGAAGAATTAATCAAAATGTAGTCCTTTCTGTTTTTTTGGCATATGTGTGCGTCACAAACTAGCACTATGTTTTCTTTCTTGAAAATTTAGTTTTCTTTTCTATTTTGATTCCAACACTCGGTGCATACAGACACTATGTAGAAAGTGGAAAATGCCGGAGTTTATTGCAAAGTCTGATAAGCGCTTGCATATCGATGGTTTAATCCCTAATATTGAACAGTAAAAAGGATATTGGTATACAAAATTTGTTTATTATTTCTATATTTATCTTTATTTACAAAAGAATATTGGTATCTAACAACATCTTTCTCAGTTTTCGCGGTATATTTAAATGGAAACCCTTTATTATTTTGGTTAATTACCGGATTATTAAAATTTGGCTTTTTTATGGTAGATATTTGATGGGGATAATGGTATATCATCTACTATTTTTGAAAAGGAAAATTTATTGAACAACATTTTTAAGTGCAATTCCTCAAGGATGTGACCGTGAAGAGTGGCTACAAGCACTTCATCGTTCTTTGGTTGCAGGATTTGTGAAATCAGACATAAAATTTCAACAAAAAGGTAATGGATTAGACTTTTTAATTTCTATCCAATTTTTTTTATTAATTGTTTTGGGTGAATAACAGGTGAAACGTGAAACATCTGTTACAATTGTTACATTTGTACTGATTGATGATTGGACTATAACCGTTGCATCTGTTGGGGATTCAAGATGATGTTAGACACAAAACTGGTGTGGTATCATTTCTTGTCTATATAGAAATCCACAGGATTACATTAGTCGTCTGTTAGATGATTTTTTTTATTTATACAAAGTATAATGGTATATTTTTCATTAAAAAGTCGAATAATGTGAATTTTGTTAAGATTATTTTCATGACATCATCTTTCTTTTTTGGTGATTAAATGTGATTGGATGGGGACTTGCTAGGATGCCCTTCTTACTCTCAGTGGTGCTCCTAATGTTTCATCTTTTAACCTTTTTATACCCATTGTTTCCCTTGTCTAAATGACCACATCTTAACTTGTACTTACATGCAAAATAACTCTTTGCATCAGCATAAAACAATCATCACGATAAAATGATTGAACTACTTATTGGGGATTTTCCCATCAGGTAACCCGTCAAATTAGACGGGTTGACCCAAAACACTTCAATCCAGTTTTTTCTACTATATATAATTAGTGTAAATATTTCAATATAATTATTTAGGCAATTCCTATGTAGGGGTGAGAATTACTGACATAATCATGAAAATAAATAGGACATGGTTGGGTTGGGTCTAAATAGCTTAAGGTTGTAAATGGGTTGACCCGCTTGCCTCATTTGATAAACATGCCGTTTATTAGAAGTTTCTGTAGACTTCTCACAAGGACTCTTAAAAAAGTAAAAAATATGACATTTTTTATAAGTCACCCGTGATTTATCACGGGTTATAAGCTAGTCTTAATCTAATAAGTATGACCGTGAATAGGAATAAATTGTAGGAATCAATATCATTACTCCAAATATTATTACTTTACTATAGATAATATGACATAAATTAAATTAAATCGGTCATTACAAAGTAGGAAAAAAAATTGAATTTATAAGCTCGTGTTTTCCTCAAGTTTTGTTGTTTCTTTTTGGTTTTTAAAAATTTACTATGTTTATGTATAAAATAACGAATAAAAAATGGTTATATTAAAATACTCAAATAATTTTTAAGAAGATGTCTATTTTAAAATTTAAAATTTGATTTGTTATAGAAAAAGTGTTCCTGTATGAGTTAACAAAACAACATTTTGTTATATTCCTATAAATTGAAATTACAAATTCCCCACGTAAGTGAAACAACGTTTCTAGTAGCGCTTTTGTCATGTTTAATAAGTTGGTAGTTGAAACTGAGACGAAACGAAGTGTATCAATTTTTATAAAAGGGGTGTAATACTTATACCATGAAAATAATTTCATTCATCATATTGGACAAATATTAAAGTGAACTATAGAAATATACTAAAACATAAGTTATGGTGTGTGATATAATTTTTATAGTGTACATATCACATCCTTTAATTAAACGTCTAGCTTCCCTTCCCGACACACATCTGTTGCATGCTACGTACACTTACCTAAGTTTCTCGTATTATATGTCATATAATACGAAGATCGAACAAGACAGAAAAATTGTAAAATCAATACAAACACACACACACAAAAAAACATGCCAACAGTATAAATAAAAAACTATTACAAAGTGAAAAAAATGGTTCTATCATCTTTCCTTTATCTTAATCTCTATTTAAGAAAATGGTCTTACCTTTTGTGAGGTCCGTTAAATATCTAAAAACAGCTCAGCAACCGTTGTATATCATCAAATGTCATAAAAAGGTTGAAAAAGGCTATTATTATGGTATTTAAAAAATATCACCATCGAGATTTTGTTGCGATAAATGTGAATTACCCCCAATATCATTCGTGCTCATAAACTTTAAAATCATTATGAGTAGATATTACTGATAGTTGGGTCTTTCTAATATATGTCCCTAGGTACATGTTTAGGGGCATTCATTTCACTTAAAGTTTTTTAATAAAATCTTGTTTCTCATTAATAACGTTCATATTTTGCATTTTCAAGTGATGTATTAAATGAATTTTTAATTTTAATTGGAAAGTTAATACAATATTAGTTAATATCCTAAATATGTGCCTAGGAGACACATGTTATAAAAAAACATGATATTTTAGCTTTTAAGGCCATTAAGTTTAAGAATATTATGAAATTTTAAAAAATACGATCATCAAGATTTTGTTGAATTAAATGTGAATTACGTTTGACCCCATCATTCATGACCCCATAAACATCAAAACCACTTTTAAGTGGTCTAAATCTAGAGGTAGACATATAGATAGGAAAAAAATGTAAAAAAAAGAAATCATTTTTCATCTAGAGTGAAAATAAATTAGGTTGGTTCATATGTCATGTTTGGGATTACATGTTAAAAATCTTAACTCAACCCAATTTATTCCCACCCTTAGATTTAGACCACTTAGAGTGGTTTTGATATTTATGGGTTCATAAATAAACTCTCAACCATAAAAACAAAGATTAAACGTCATATTACTATACTCTAAACCCTAGACTAAGAATTATCACATACCATCTAACAGTAGAGAAAGATTAAACGTCATATCACTATACTCTAGACCCTAGACTAAGAATTACCACATACCATCTAACAATAGAGAATCTTACCACTTCTAACACTTAGAGTGGTGGGTATCGTGGCTTAAGTCAAATACCCACTTTAGCGTCATCTCAGTGTTACAAAACTATTTTACATTCACATTCAAAACCCCTAAATAACTCTTTTACCATCACTCAAGTCATTTGGGCCCCACACATTTTTATTCTTCTCAATTTTTTAACCAACAATAATATTTCACTAAAACAAAAAAAAATACAAGTACGATAAATAAAAAAACGGAAATAAAAACTACTTGCCATCTTCAACGTCAACTTCATCCTCATCTACGAGGTATTTTGCGCGAATTTAGTTCTTTTTTTTATGATTCTCGCCTTATCAACGCACGACATCCCTTCGGTGCAAGTGCCGGGGAATTTCAATTCTTTCAACGTCATGATGCAACTGTCCCGCTCCTTTGACCTTTGGTAGCGAATTGAGCGGCTTCACTTTTCCGCCTACACTCGGCTGCCAAGGTCTCACCGAAGTCAGCCGCGGTACTCCTCCCGTTGCCGGATGAACTTTCTGATCTTTTTTTTTTGCCCTACGAGACTTTCCAACCGGACGTGGTCTCGTATCTTCCACGAAAAGTTCTTCGTTATCTGAAAGCGAAATGGGTGCGGGGGCGTCTCATTTCAGAAAAGACAAACCGAGTTGGAATTTAGTTGAAAATTGTGATTTTACGGTTGGAGATGCGAGGCGACACATTAATAATGTTTTATATCCAGGTACGCCCCTTAATTCTATTTGGTGTAACATGGTTCCGATCAAAGTTAATGTGTGTATGTGGAGAATTCAATTAGACCGTTTACCTACAAGATTGAATTTCTCGAGAAGATATTTGGAAATCGATTCTATATTGTGCCCAATGTGCAATGTCGGTGTTGAGTCGGTTGAGCACACTTTATTCTCCTGTTCTGTTGCTCAAGAAGTTTGGAAAGGTATTAACCGTTGGTGCAATTTTGATGAATCCCGTTTTCTTTCGTTCAATGATTGGTGGGAATTTTGCCAATCCTTGTTGTGTGCTAATAAAAGAAAGACAAAGTATCATGTTATTGATTTTGCTACGTGTTGGGTGATTTGGAGATTTAGAAATTCCATGGTGTTTGATTGTAGTAGAAGTAGGAAGTCAGATATTATTGATAACATTAAGTCCTTTTCGTTTGTTTGGTACACTCCTAGAAACAATGTTAAAGTTTCTTGGGTGGATTGGTTATGTCGTCCTTTGTATAGCCCTTTTTAGTCTAGCGTTTTGCTAGACTCTCGTTTATTTAATAAAAAGTTTTGGAGGTCTCTGGGAGGGTGATGACAATGCCGAAGCTCGATCCGGTGCCTTCTTTTTTGCTTTAAAAAAAAACATTCCAAGCATCTTCATTATTAAACTGTTGTTTTGACGCTGACTCGTCATGGTACCCTGTCGGACACGATTCAAAAAATCAACCTCATTTTCTCCGCTCCTACTAGTACGTTGTAAACAATTGTAGATAACGTTGACAATTACCGTTTAAAGTTGCCCACTTCCCCATCAACGCGCTTTTAGTACGCGGCACCTCCAATTCCTTGTTGAACTCAACAAGGACTTTGTTCCAAAAACACTCATCGGATTGGTCGGCTCCCATGTTAGAATCCTGCGAAACGCTAACCTAACACTCGGTCAATAACATTTTAGTTGTGTTGAGTCCCAGCGGCTAACAACACAATTTTAGTTGGTTACAATTTTTTTCCCTTTCGGCGTGCTTTTTCAGCGGCCGCCGCGTCTTGTGTGGATGGTTGTGGTTGTGAGGGTTGTGGTCATGACCATACTTAAGGTGGATTTTGTTGAAGTTGTTGAAATCTTTGGTTCAACGATAAATAATGTTGTTGTTGTTGTTGGAAGAGTTGTTCGGGGGTTGGCATGAGATATTGGGTACAATACACCGGCAATTCGAAATTTTGGGTGGATGATATTGATTGTTGGGACGATGGTGTAGACGGGTTGGACGCCGATGAGCCGGCATTTCCAATTCTGAACACATTATTCATCCACTCGTTTGGTTGTTGAGACATTTTTTTGGGTATTTGGAAGAGAAAGTGTAGAAAAGAGTAGAGAGTTTGTAGAGAGCGGTATGAAAAAAAGTTGTGATTGAAAGCGGTATTATAATTGGTTATTATTTAAAAAAATAAAAAAAAAATCTTCAAAATTTCGGCAATAAACAACAATTATTTAGGATAGGGATAAATTAGTCATTTTTTGTTATTCAGATTATTCATTCAGTAAAAAAAAAACAACTAGTAAAACTTAATGCATATATCAATTCTATATCCATACATATAGCTTTCTATATCGATATATGACTTAATGAAATAAAAAAATAAACAGGCCCTTAGTGTAATAGATCAGCTGCTTGCAAATACAGTTTGGATTGTTTTCGTATCTTGAATTTGTATTGTCTCTATATCGATATAGGACTTAATGAAATAAAAAAATAAACAGGCCCTTAGTGTAATAGATCAGCTGCTTGCAAATACAGTTTGGATTGTCTTCATATCTTGAATTTGTATTGTCTCGACATTTTTATTAGTTGAGTTTATAAAATTGTTGTTTAGAGAAATACAACTTATTATAAAAAATAAAGTTAAATTTTTTTTAATAATTCAAGTAACTTCGGTTAGCATGAATATGTAAAATAGTAATTTGGGTCTAAAATATAAAGTAAAATAGTATAATTAGCATGAATATGTAAGTATTAATTAGATTGGAAAAGATTGAAATCTCAGTAAAAATAACTTAGAAACGATGTTAGTAAATCAAATATATAAAAAGTACTTCCTCCATTTCAAAATTATTGTGCACAGATAAAAATCACACAGTTTAAGAAAAATACATTTATTAGATTATCTTTTTTTTGAACGGCACCTAATCTACACCAATTTGTCTACTATGAGACTTGAACCCATGACCTAATACCTTATAATTTTCACCAATACTACTAGGCTACAAGCCTTGGATAGTTATTAGATTATTTAACCAATAAAATTCCATTTTTTATCACTTAAATTTTTTTTTATTTGTGAAAAATTTTCAAGTTATTGGGACGGAGGGAGTAAGATGACGTGACGATAATATACAAAATGAGGAAAGGTGAAGTTGAGTCGAAGCATCCTTATGAAATGGGGTGACAGAGAGATTGTTTCTAGAAGCTTTTTATTATAGTATATGTTTTGGTGCACCAAAAACACAAACTATGGACCCTGTTACACCTCTATTCTTCTAGAAACAATCCCAAAAACATACACCTGAACCCCCAACTAACGCCTGGCACCACCGCAACACGCAAACAAAAACACACCTCTGGGCCCCTGCTGACCACCTTGGCTTTGTATATATACCACTGCCTCCCCAACACTTCAATTCAATTCAATTCAATTTTCTCTCGGAATGATTGGAACCCTAACCATCCCGCTCGGCGGAACACCTCTGAATCTAACTCCGGTGATTTCCACCGGAAAGGTGAATTCCCGATGTCAAAAGTCATGTAACGCATTGCTTCACGTTGATCCGGCTATTGATTCCACAGCTAGAAGATGTTCTAGTTTCTACCAAGTTTTACGAGTCAAACGTAACGCAACGCCTACCGAGATCAAGACTGCGTACCGTAATTTGGCCAAGGTTTACCATCCCGATGCTTTGGATCTCGAGCGACATGACGATCGGACGTTTATTGAGATTCATAATGCTTACGCTACGTTGTATGATCCGGCGGAACGAGCGATGTATGATCGGAATTTGAGTACGGGATTAGGACGGAGAGTAGGGGTGTACACGGCCGGCGAGTTTTATGTGTCCCGCCGATGGGAGACTGACCAGTGTTGGTAGAATATTTTTATTTTTTTATGACCTAACTGTTCAAATATATTTTTAAAAAAGAAAAAAAATATGGGAAATCATGTAAATTTTAATAAGATATGAGATACATATATCTATTCGGGCATTAATTGTTTTCAATTGATTATTTGCTTTGTGACTTGTGAGTGGCAGTACGTTTTTAATTAAACAACATATAATCACATCTTTACACAGAAGTAAAGAAAAGAGATGATTTCCAAAAATATTTCCAACAAAGGTAACATAAATAAAGCATATAATATGAAGAGAAAAAACTTAGCACAAACATAGCGAAAGTACATAAAAAACATAACTAAATTATATGAACCCCAAAACTGAAGGAATAACATCTCAAAACTTTAACTTAAATAAAAATCCAACACATACAGACCACCTCTACATAGAAAGACTGAATACATACAAATTATGAATCAACAAGACCTAAAACATCCATGTCCATAATATTCTAATAATAATAATAATAAAAAGAAGAAAAAAAAAAAGTAAAAAGATAAAAGCCCCAACCAAACTCATCTAGCAATTTAGGTGCAAAATACTTGTATCCATCCATCCATCCATCCATCCATCCCCATTACAAAATTCAAAAACTTTATACAAACAGTCCTCTGTAAACATATATGAAAACCGTCCGGCATCAATTACTTACAGGGTCCTGAGTGTGGAGTTTATCAGTTTCATAACAACTCGTATGCTTGACAGCTCAGCAACCGAAGTAGTGGGAATGCTTATTTGATGATTTAAAATAGAGTAAACTTGTTCAAATATTGGTCGAACGTGCATTGCTATCATTCCATCTGACGGTTTAATTGCAACAACAATATCCATCATCCATCCAAGTTTCTTGGATGTATCGTTACCAATATCGCATGCTAATTGTTGCAGTAATGACAATAATACCCCTTGACTTAAAGGTAGAGGATTGCTTGTTAGTAACCCCTGCAAGTCAACCTAGTTGACCAAAAACGGAAAAGAAAAAAAAAGCATCAAAATTTGATAAAATAGGAACCTTAATTAAAATAATAATTAAAAATACCTGAGAGCATAACCATGACACAATCCAAACATCACTTCTTTGTAAAGCAGCAGTGAATGCTTCTTCATATTTGTGTTCATATACTAATCTAGAAAGCTCTTTTGTTGGATCCAATGGTGCTTCAATCTATTGAAAAAATTACATATGTATATAATTATATGTATAATAAATATTATAGTGATTGCTATTTAAATAAATAAAAAAAGATAAACTAACCTTTTCGTGGAAACTGCCTATTGGTCCATTACTTATTTGGTTAATCAACGGATTAACAGATTCCGAATTTGCCCCTGCAAGTGCAAGAGCTACCAATTTCCTTTGACCATCAGCTAATTCACCACTCAAAGTTTGACTCACACTTGATGCTGAATTCATGGCATCCTAAAATGCCACCCCAACATAATGTTAAAAATCAAAAAGAAAAAGAATTTGTAAAAGTCGGTTATAATTTTAGATATTCTTACCCTCAAAGCAACTGCTAAAGGAGAATGTGCAGAGTCAACTTGCTGTTGAGCAGCAGTTATATGTTCAATAAATCCTTTTTGAAATGTAGCATCCACTTGGTCAAACATAGCCTTACAAGACCTCTCAAAAGCAGGAACAACAGAAGCTTCCATACTTGACTTTAACGCTTCCTGTAAGAAAGATCAATGGTTCAGATTAACCGATCAAAACAATTCATAATAGAATGTATTTAGTTTATGTCAAAGTATAATTAAGTGTTAACCTGTAAGGCTTGTTTGCCAGAAGTTTGAAATTGAGTTTGAATTTGTCTAGCAACACTAGCTTCAAGCTTAGAATTAACTGATTTCTCCAATTGATTAACAGACTTATCAGCAACACCTCTCTGCAAGTAAATTTAATCAGACTTTTATTACATAACATACCAAAAATAAAAATAAAAATTAAATCTTGAATTTCAGATTCTATAACCTGGAAAGCCTCTGTGATTGCTGTAGATGTGGTTTTCTCGATAATTGGAGTAACCGATCGCACGACAGCTGGCACGAGTGAAGAAATTTCCTTTTTCAACATTTTTTCATATGTTGCAAGCAAATCTTTGTACCCGTTTGTAACCACACCCGAAATTTGTTGATGTCGGTCCTGGTTTGACTTTTCCATTTTTGTAAATTCTTCTTGAGTTCGGGCCCACAAAGCATCAGAATTAGCTTTATAAGTTTTCTCCATTGTTTTTCCTATAGCTGCTTCAATTCTTCTGCCTTCTTTTGTGAAAGTTGTTGTTGCCGTTACTGGAATTTGTTTTTGAATTTCCTTTTGATTATTCAAAATCTGCGATTACAAAAACCCAAAACTAAGCTAATTTGAAAATATTTATGCGATGTTAATATTGATAGATATTTATTATTTAATTTACCTGAGTAATAATATTTTGCATAGAATGAAGTTGTGAAAGTGAGTCAGCAGATATAACAGTTGAACTGACACCTGGCTCGTTAGAAGAATCGGTTGAATTAAAAACACTTGGTGAAGGAGAAGATGCGTTTGACCCTTGTTGACCTTGAGTATTTTTCCCCTTGTGTTTTTTCCCTTTAGTAGAAGACACAGGTGTCGCTGAGTCAACTGTTGCAGGTATCATTGACTCAATCTGACCCGAAACATCAATTTTCGGGTCTTGACTTTCATCTTGACCACTCGAAGTTTGACCAGATACATCAGGCTGCTTTGACTCGTTGACCAAATAAGTTTCAGACACGACACGACTTCCGAAATCTGATGCTTGTGAAGCAAAACCATGAACCTCACCTTGAGATAAAACCGGGTCAACAGTTTGACTTTTTCCCATTTCACCAACAACTTTGACTTCCATCTCAGCATTCTGTGACTCACTATCTGTAACCACATCGCGTACGTTTAATTCCACGTCATTCTTAACTTCAGAAACGTGAACTGTATCAGATGATGATGTGGCCAATAATTCAGCAGGAGTTACCAAATGAGTTGGATGCTTAAATTCGTCAGTTGCTGACTCAGCAGCCATGTCAACAGAATATTCAGCAACTTTTGGCTCACTAAATTCATTACCACCAGCTGGACTTTTCAAATCAGAAGGCGATTCAACAGAACCAACATCAGAAGTCGGCACAGAGACATCCAAAGACGTTTCAGCCTTGCTTCTAGAAGCTTCCGGAACATTCAGACCATACGCATTAACCACTTCACGAGAAACAGTTGAATCTTGTTTCTCATAACTAACACTATCAACCGGTGGTGGTAAACACTGAGATAAATCCAAAGCATATTGTTGAATTGCTTGCGTTTGGACACAGTAAACCTGAACAATTTGTTCATCACGTGGTGATAAATCACTAGTTCCTGTAAAACTTAAAATTGGCATAGTAACTGTAAATTCTGCCACATAATCCATGTGAGTTGATTCTGGATTAAGCCCATATTCCAAATGTACAACATAAATAGCATTCTTTTTCGCGTTTGCTAGCAATAAAAGTCCTGCTTGTGACAATGCAACAACTTGATTAAAAAAAGCATCTTCAATTCGTGATTCTGATGAACTTTTTAATTCTAAAGTTTGTAAACAGTTCCATGAGTCAGCATCACTAGGAAGTAACCATCCTTCTTCACTATCTGATGCCCATATTTTCACTTCGCGGTTTAATGGGCCCTGTCATTGTTATATATAAATAATATTATTATCGTATAAAATATATAAATTTTCTTTTAACAAGAGTTAATTTACTGGTAATTACCCCGGTGATAAGTATGATGTGATCTGGGCGATGAGGAGCAGTTAAAAATGTAGCAGAATTAACAGGCAGACCATCGTGTGGTCTTAATACTGCAATTGGTGACGATTTTCGATCTTCCCAAATTTTTATCTGTTAATAAAATTAGTTTCATTAATTGCTAAACAAATGCCAATAATTATGATATTAACTAACCGTTCCATCAACTGAAGCAGAAACCAAACGAGTGGTCATCCATTGACACATTGATAAATCTGTTACTTCACCATCATGACTACCAACAAACTGAACTCCATTAATTAATTTATCGACAGGACATTTTAATGGTTCTTCTGCAGAAAACACTTCATTTCTTCCAATTTTTGTTGTATCAATTCTCAAAACACGTTTTCCAATTCCAACAACAAGGACTTCCTGCAACACATGAAAACGCCAATATAATATTGAAATTGAAAGCATTTAAAAAGTTAGAATTTCATATTGTAAAAAAGATTTACTTGTTTATGACAGTGCCAGCAAACTCGCGGATGAACAGATTCACCTTCACCTACAATCTGAATTGCAGTAACTATTTTCACTGTGATTTGTGGTTTATCTTCTTCATCTGTGCTTTCGGTAATTTTCCATACATAAACTCGTCCATCCATGCTTGCACTGCATTATATTATATATTATAGAGGATAATTTTCTGTTTTTGTTAAAAGAAAAAGTTTTTTAAACAAAATTGATAAACATCAAGCAAATTCTTACCTAGCTAGAAGGTGAACATCATCAGCGAAGAAAACCATATCTGTAACCCTCTGAAAAGAACATAATGTTCAATGAAATTAATTTACTTATATTTAATGTTTATTTATCAGTGTATCCAACTTCTGCTTCTAATTAATTGATGATTTCGATGTTAAATTATCAGTTTGATACTAGCTGAAGTAGAACTGAATAACAAAACCAGTGATCCCACTTAATTAGATAACAAGATCGGAGCTTTAATCATGAAGGAAAAAAAGTAACAAACCTGAGCTAGACCTTTAAGCAGTGATCTTAAAGCAGTGTTTATATTAAGAACCCTAATTGCTCCCAATTTCAAACCATAACATATATAACTCTTGTTAACAGCAATCTGACGACCCACAACCAGACCAGGATCTGACCCGTATTTGGTAATCGGAGTGACCTCAAGTTGAGGCTGAACCTCTCCAGGCAACCTAACATCTATATCATAAACAACACGATCACCACTCAAATGACGTCCTTTTGGAAGCTTACTGCTAGGCATCCTCAATGGACCTGAACCAGAATGCAATGTAGGAACCAACGATGATGGCATCATAGGGTTAGTAGCTTGAGGCAACGGAATAGATGACGGAGATAGATTATCGACGGTGGTCGGCGGTGTTAACAGAGACATCAATCGAGCACCATGGTTAGGGTTAGGGTTACTATTAGGGCTAGGAGGCTGGAGAGAAGGTGTAGAATAAGGAACGGATCGCTGCTGTTGTAAGTTAGTAGAAGGCATGGGGTGATTGTTGTTTTCCGGTTGAAATTGAGGTGATGGGATATGAAATTGAGGGTGGTACATAGGGTTAGTTTGAGGAGGATACGAGTAAGGAGCGCCGGTGACGGTAGGTGGAGGATATGAGGCGGCAGAAGACGGTGGAGGATAAGGAATGTTGTTAGGGTTTTGGAAGGTGGTGGAATTAGGGGTTGTTGAAATTGGCGGTGGGGAAGAAGAAGGATTGAAGAATCGTTGAACATCGAATGGACCTCCGCCTGGTTGTTGATTCTGATTTCGAGGGGAAGCCATGAATCAAAATACAGTGATTAATTTGCTGCTGATTCGATTGAAACTTTGCAGATTGAGATCTGAATACCAAATTGAAAGAGGGTTTTAAGAAATTTTGATGTGAATCGAGAGAACGAACGATTTGATTTGATTTGATTTGATTTGAGTAAGCAGTCTGTTGTTGAGTGAGATTATGGAAGCTGGGCAGTATGACTTTTAGGAGACCAAAGCCCATGAAGAAGACGAACAAGATGTATTTCGTTTCTCTATAATTTTTTCTTGACTGAAGTTTGGAACTATTGATAAGTACACTCTAGTCCTTTCGTTTCGATAAATGTCCATAACGGTCCTTACGGAGAGTATCAACATTTTGACGAATAAAACTGGCCAGCGCATCTTCGGTTCGTAACTGAAGCCTATCTCAAAATCGACATCGTTGGCACGGTACATTTGGTAAGAAACGTGTGTTGTTCTCTTTGGTTTGAGGAAGCAGCAAGCGACAAGGTTAGGTAATTTTGTGAGTATTTGAATTTTGTTTGTGTTTGTATATTTTATGTATAAATTATTAAGTTTATAAGTATAATGGATCCGAGATCTACACTAGAAGATTTATTAGTACATATGAGGTACACTATACTCAAATTATGAAGCATATGAACAACATAAAAGCATATACTTTATGTATATCAACATGATTTTTATCATGTAGAAGTTAATTTTCTTTTTAGATTTGTTCAACTCCAAATAATATGAGAGTAACTAATAGGTTTAACAAAAGTTTAAAGAACTATTAGGGTAATTATGAAATATTTTAGAATAAAGGTCTGTAATTATTAGAGTTAATTGCAAGAATGGTCCATGTGGTTTGGCCAAATTGCACGTTTGGTCATCGTGTTTCATTAAGTGCATACACGGTACCCATGGTTTGCATTTTTGTGCACTCATGGTCCCTCCCCTCTGACGCTGTTAAATATGTCTGTCAATTATAGGGTATTTTGGTCATATTACTACCTCTGTCTCCAACATGTTCTTCTTCCCCAAATATCCTTCTAATTTCAAAATTAGGGTTCTTCCTCCCCAGATCTGATTAATTTTGGACATCAACGTCCTCTTAAACTTTCGGCATCAAAACTAAACTAAAACAAAATTAATCGATCGAATGCTTCATTCCGTCACCATTAACACACCGCCCAGATCAACTCCACCGAAAATGACTCCACCAGCCGTGGTTGCGCCGGAGACAACTGCCGGAGCAGGAGCGTGGTCGTTGGAGACATCTGAAACAACCATCATCATCGTCTTCGTTGCGCTGGATTTAGGAGTTGAATTGCAGAAACCCTAAAATTGGATTTAGGACTTCAACCCCAATCGTGAAACCCTAAATCGTGAGTTGGATGAAATTGTTTCCACATCTGGGTTTAGGAGTTGAATTGCATAATCGCCGGAGACGATGGTGGGGTTTCAGTCGCCGGAGACGATGGTGGGGTTTCAGGTGTCAGTCGCCGGAGACGATGGTGGGGTTTTAGTAGCCGAAGACGATGGTAGGGTTTCAGGTGTCAGTCGCCGAGAACGATGGTGGAATCGTGCTTCAGGTTGCAACTGTTGAGTGGTAGCCGACGAAGGAATCTTTCCTGCAACAGTCATCTAGTGGCTTCATGAGACCTACTCTCAGTCGGCGCAACAATGGCGGTGTAGGAGAGGAAACGAGCTCCCTTTATTCCAGATCGAGCTCCTTTGATTCCAAAAAATATAATTAAAAAAAGAACAAAATTAATTATAAAATGTTTTTGGAAATGTTGTATTTTAGATCTGGGTTTTGTAGATCGCCGGAGATGGAGGTGGTTCGCTGGAGATGCTGGCCGGAGATGGAGATGTGTATCTTTGATTTTAGTTTTTAGGGTTTAGTGTGTGCGTGCAGATAGAGGGGAAAAGAGAGGATAAGGATGGGGGACCAAATTGATGAAATGACCAAAATACCCTCTAATTAATGGACATATTTAACAGCGTTAGGGGGAGGGACTACGAGTGCACAAAACTGCAAACCATGGGTACCGCGCCTGCACTTAAAGAAACACAAGGACTAAACGTGCAATTTGGCCAAAGCACAGGGACCATTCTTGCAATTAACTCTAATTATTAGAAGAAAAAAAAACTTTAATTAGTATGAGTATCTATTTTTAGTAAAAGTTTAGTATGCTTTTAGACCTCTCTCAAATCTCAATGGTTGGTTAGATTGTGTGTAACAGTAACGTCGCACCCCTTCGTCGCCCAGCGTCCCAACCCTCCGACGCATTCCTCCCCTTACTTCCATCTCGCCCAACGCGTCGCATAACAATGTTTGGTCGCTCATGCGACCCTTATGGTCGCCTAACATCAACTCCATACAACATCAACAGATATTAAAACTGACACAAATTTACTTACAATACAAACAATGATTTGACACTTCAAATTAGTGGGGCCACTGAGAGATCTAATGTGATTGAATTCAAGCTAATTCATGGTGATTTGATCAATGTTTGAAGATTCAAGTGTGTGTTTTTAGTGTGTGTATTGAGAGAGAAGAAGATGGAGGGAAGAGCTTTCAAAGTGTTAATTCATTCAAATGTGAGGAAAGCTTACACATTAAGTCTACATGAAAGGTATTTATACCTCCCTTCTAAACATGCTTAATTAAGCACTAACCAAGGCTAAGACTAGACTAACACTATTACAATATTACACATCTAGTCCCCTAACTATTGAATACAATTAAAATGACCCTAACAATCTCCCCCTTTGTATCAATAGTTTGAGTTAGCCTGTTCTTGAAATCTTCTTCTCTAGCAAAGTTTGAGACTGAATTATCCGTTGAATAGTTTTGACGTCGTATCAGCTTCAGCTTTTGATTGAACAATGAAAAATAATACTTTTTATTGACTTTTCAACCAATATAAAGTATCTCAGAAGATTTCATGAATTGTTGACTTAATATGTCTTTATCATTATCCAATCTCCCTCTTTTAGAGCTTTAGCACTTCATCCCAGTCTTCCTTCTTCAATTTCTTCTTTTGGTCCGTTACCAAATTCGTTTATGCTCAGATGTGCTTCAAACTGTTTTGCTCTTCAATGTTTACATCTGATTAGCTTAAGAAGAAATTGAGATTTCAAACACTCAGCGAAAATATTTTTGTTACGTTGAATCTGTTGGTGTAAGGAAGTCCTAAAACTGGTTTCCTAAGTATTTGAAAGTTCTGGATATGGAATATTAGTTTGGTAAGGATTTTTCTGGGATTCTCAAATATGGAGATTTTGTGATAAAGGTTTTAGTGAGGATTGAATAATGATGTTTTTGAATTCTGAAAAGAATGATTTGAAAGTTTAAGTAAAAGAGTGTGTGTGTGTGTGTTTTTAGAATTTTGGAAAGAATGATTTGTACAGTTAAGTCTTGAATACATGTAAATGTTTTGTATATATTTGTACGGTTAAGATTTGAATTTGAATGGTTGAGGTTTTGAGAGGAGTTTCTGTAGATGAATCAATTTTCTTCTTCTTCACTTGTTTTTCCGTTAAGTACACTGATTATCATTTTCTGTTTCTCTTAGTCACTGATTTGAGTACATGAGTTTTGAAGTTTCTTCTTTGATGGGATGTTTGTGGTTCTTTTTGTTGTTGGTCAGTTATACATCCGAAATTTGAACTATTTCTTGCTCTTTTTCTCCCCCTCATGAGGATCATGACCAGGGTCCTCATGATAAAGCTGAATAGTTGCGTTTTGGAAACGAAGAGAGGAATTGTATGTCGGTGTAAATCGAGAGCCAAGTTCGGATGGAGAACCAGAAACATGGAGTACTCATGAAGGAACCAGGAACAAATTGATTTAATCCAAGAGTGTTGGAGAAAAATATTTGAAAATGAAGAATAGCAGTGTCAATAATCACGTGAAGTCATAAACAGATGCAATCTTTACTGAAGAACTTCAGTAAAGAGATCGTTTACGGATATGACAAACACGATGATTAGAGACATTGTTAATCAAATATTTGAAATTTAAAAGAGATCAATTTGTTTGGGTATATCAAAGATCAGTGAAGTATACCACTTACAAAGATGCAATCTTCTCTGAACGTGTACAGAGAAGAGATCGACGGATATACAAAGATCAATGACATAACAATGTGCATCAAAAACGATTTTGAGTGTGTGAGAACTGGAGAAAGTCAGAATTGAATCTGAGCAGTTTTGAGAAGATGAAAAATGATTTCTCCAATGAGCTTTTAAGAATAAAAATCGTTTGAAAAATAGTAAGAACAATCAATCCAAGATGGTGTTAAAAACAGATGCCATCAATACTGATTAAAATCAGTAAAGAAATCGACGAATTTAACAGCAAATTGTGTTGAGTGTTGCAAACAAGTCATTTTAAAAATGAAAAATTTATATGTGCAAAATCAGGGTTTTGAAAAATTTAGCCACAACGCAAGAGACGAAAAATTTGTCATAAACAGATACAATCTTTACTAATCGATACTAGTAAAGAGATCGTTTACGAATATGACAAAAATTTGTAGCCTACGTTGTGAACACATCATTGTGAGCACAAAGTGAGATAAAAAATTTTGGAATGTTGAACATCACAGATTAATAAAGAATTTATGAGATTGTGATGTCAACAACTCAATATGAGTAAAAGAAAATGTTTGAAATTGAGTATTGATTTGAAAAATGATAATCGAATTTGAAAGGAGAAAAATTTGATTTACAATTGAAGAATTTTGACAATGAAGAAACACAAAGATAGCAAAGAGAAATAAGAGAATTTGCAATAAACAGATGCAATCAGTACCAACCTAGACTGGTAAAGAGATCGTTTACGAATATTGCAAATATGTAAATATGTAAGAGGTTGAAAAACTGTTTGAGGAAAAAAAAATTATTATCAAGATAGAATAAGAAAATTTGTAATAAACAGATGCAATCAGTACAAATTGAGATTTGTAATGAGATCGTTTACGGATATTACAAAAGTTGATACCCCATATTGATAATTATACAAAAAAATGTGAAAGGAGCATTGAAACATTATTTAGCGAGAATAAAGGATGCCCCCCCTCGACAGTTGTTTTTCAAAAATCATAAGGCAGTTATGCTCCCACTAGACATAAGAATGTCTATTTTCTCCCCCTTGACAAGTGAATAAAGTAATTCTCCCCCTCAACCAATGAAGTCATTTGAGAACGGGTTCCAAGCAGAGGTACTTGAAAGCCATTTTATTATTTATTAAGAAAAATTAAAAACAAAACAATAAAAAAAATTAAAAAAAATTAAAGCAGTAAAACGGTTTAAGTGTTGAGATTTAGCATACCAAACTTAGACACAAGAAAGTTAAAACGTTTTTCGTCTAAAGCCTTGGTAAACAAATCAGCTAATTGAAAATCGGTTGAAACGAAGTACAATTCCACATTACCTTGTTCAACATGATCTTTGATAAAGTGATAACAAAGATCAATATGTTTAGTTTTGGAATGTTGAACCGGATTGCATGAAATTGCAATTGCACTTCGTGAATCACAATATAAAGGAATACAGGTGTATGAAAACCATAATCTTTCAATTGTGATTGCATCCAAATTACCTGGGATAAGGAGCTTGCAGCAGCAACATATTCTGCCTCTGCAGTTGAAAGAGAAACACAATTTTGCTTCCGAGAAGACCAGCTCACCAATTTATCCCCCAGAAATTGGACACTTCCAGATGTACTCTTTCGATCAAGCATACAACCAGCATGATCGGCATCAGAAAAAGCAGAGAAATCAAACGAAGTTTCTTTAGGATACCAAAGACCAAGATCTCGAGTACCCTTCAGATAGCGAAATATGCGTTTGACGGCTTGAAGATGTGACTCTTTAGGAGCAGCCTGATACCGAGCACATACGCAAGTAGAAAACATAATATCTGGTCGACTCGAGGTTAGATATAACAATGAACCTATCATCCCACGATAATTTGTGGTATCAACAAGTTTACCATCAGGATCAGCATGCAATTTAGAACCAGGTGACATCGGTGTCGAAATCGGTTTCGAATCATCCATTATATATTTTTTCAGTAAATCAGTGATGTATTTGGATTGATTAATGAAGATCCCGGTAGGTAATTGGCGAACTTGAAGACCGAGAAAGAAGTTCATCTCCCCCATCATGCTCATTTCAAAACGTTTGACCATAAGATCCGAAAACTTTTTACAATATTTGGGATTCGTAGAACCAAAAATGATATCGTCGACATAAATCTGAATAAGCACAATATCCTCCCCTTGTCTCTTGATGAATAGAGTTGTATCAACTTTTCCTTTTGAGAAACCAGAGTCAACTAAGAATTTGGAAAGGACATCATACCACGCACGAGGAGCTTGTTTTAACCCATATAATGCTTTGTCGAGAATATACACATGATCAGGAAAACTTGGATCTACGAAGCCTTCGGGTTGATGAACAAAAACTTCTTCATTGAGAATGCCATTTAAAAATGCAGTTTTTACATCCATTTGATAGATTGTAAAATTCTTATGTGCTGCATAAGCCAGAAATATACGAATGGCTTCTATCCGTGCAACCAGAGCAAACGTTTCTTCAAAGTCAATGCCCTCCTGTTGAGCATACCCTTTCGCAACTAAACGTGCTTTATTACGAATAACAATCCCATTTTCATCCTTTTTATTCTTGAAAATCCACTTAGTACGGATAACAGATTTCCCGGGTGGTTTTGGAACCAGACGCCAAACTTTCAAGCGTTCGAATTGATTTATTTCTTCTTGCATTGCAAGAATCCAGTCTGGGTCTGACAAAGCTTCACTGACTTTCTTAGGTTCATCAGAGCTAAGAAAATTCAGGATTACCGATTATCTGATGAAGAGGATGATCTTTTGTCCATTTAAGAGAATGCGGAAGTGGTAGTTGGCCCGGATTTATATTTGACGTATCAGTGAATTCTGGATGTGGGATAATTGCAGTTTGAGTGTCAGATGTAATCGAAGGTGGATCAACACGTGTAATACTGAATTTAGAGAAATCAATCACCAAAGGTTGAGCTTGAGCTTGAGCTAAAGATGAGTCCGATGTATTAGCAGCTTGAGCAAGAGGTGAGTGAGTATCCAGTGATGATTGGTTTTCCAATGATTGAGAAGGAGCTGAATCAGTTAAGATTGTATTGTGAGCACTAGAAGTAGGAGATGGTGAATCAGTGGAGCTCGAGGTTTGTGAGTCAGGTACAGTAATAGATTGAACATCGGCCACTGATGGAATTTGATCGTCAGTTTTCTCTACTGATGGGTGTCTAATGTTATGATAATCATCATAAAAATGTTCAAATAAAATCTCAAGATCATTGACCGACGTTGAAGGAGATGGTGAAGGTAACGGAACTTCAATATTCGTTGTCAGTGAATCCAAAGGAAAAGTCTCATCAAAAGAAACATTTACACTTTCCCGTATCGTGCGATTTGACCGATTATATACTCGATAAGATGCGGATTCACGTGAGTACCCTACAAACGTCCCTTCATCTACTTTTGCTTCAAATTTATGCAATTTGTCCTTATCATTAAGAATGAAGCAACGACTCCCAAAAATATGGAAAAATTTAACATTTGGAATTCGGTTACTAATGAGTTCGTATGGAGTCTTGTTGTAGGTTTTGTTGATGATCGAATGGTTTTGTGTGAAGCAGGCCGTACTAATAGCTTCAGCCCAAAGAGATAATGGGAGTTTAGAAAATGAAAGCATGGTACGAGCAGCTTCAACTAAGGTACGATTTCTTCGTTCAACAACCCCATTTTGTTGAGGTGTACGAGCAGTGGAATATTGATGGGTTATACCAACTGATGTTAGAAAAGAGTCTAAAGTTTGATTTTTAAATTCAGTCCCATTGTCAGTGCGAATGGTGTGAACTTCTAAATCCAAATTTGTTTGAGTTTTCTTGATGAAGGCGATAATGATATCGGCTGCTTCATCTTTGGTACGCAAGAAATGAACCCATGTGTAGCAAGAATAATCATCAACAATAACCAAGACATAACGTTTACCACCTAGAGATTGAACGCTCATGGGACCACATAAGTCCATATGAAGTAATTCAAGCGGTTTTGAAGTACTCTGAACTGGTTTAGACTTATGAGACTTTTTAGTCGTTTTGCCCATTTCGCAAGATGAACAAAGATGATCTTTAGCAAACGAAACATCTGGAAGACCAGATACATGGCCACCTTTGACTAATTTGTTTATCGATTTGAAATTCAGGTGTGATAGACGGCGATGCCATAGCCTTGACTCATTTGATGTTGCAGTGGAAAGTAGACACGCTTCCTCCAGTGGAACCACATCATTTAAATTTATAGTAAACAGATTTGTGTCACGGGAGCCAGTAAGAAGTTCTTTCCCCGCATAAGTGCGAACTGCACATATCTTTGTGCGAAAATTAACTTCCAATGTTTTATCACAGAACTGACCAATACTGAAAAGATTGTGCGCAAGATCTTCAACATAAGCCACATTTCGAATGACTAAATGGTGACGGATGATATCGCCAATACCCATGATGGCAGCAAGATGATCATTTCCAAACCGAACAGTTCCCAAATATTTGTCTCTATAATTCATTAATAAGTTCTTGTTTCCGGTCATGTGTCGTGTACAGCCAGAATCAAGATACCATACATTCTACATAAAACAATTAACACAAAAAGGTACCCAATCAGATATGGGTCCTCAACGATTAGTAAACAATGTTTTATGAAGAATGATAGAAACATTATGAATTTAGAGAGTTTGAGAACTGCAAGGAGGCAGGTCTATTTTTGGTACTTTTATGATCCATTGGAAGGATTGTGCAGGGGAATGTAGAATCCAGTTTGATTTTTCATTTTGAATCCATTTGTATTTAACAAACTTGGATCGTTTTTGATTTTGTTTGTGAGAAGTAGGTGAGACACCAGAGTGTGTAGATTTGGATGGTGAAACAACCCGATAAACAAGGTTTGACGATTTGGGTGCTGAAACTACACGATAAACTAATTTTGGAGTTTTTGGAGAAAAACGTGTAGTTAGAGATGTTTTAGATCCAGAGAGCATTGTTTTGCAAGGTTCTGGGTAACAATTTGTACTTGAATGAATGATGGAACCATTTTTATGAAGTACATCATGTCGAGAACCACATGGAGCATCTTTTCTTACAAAATATCGTGTATCATATTGAGAAATTGGTTTATTAGTTTTTCGATCAAAATAAACCTTTGTACCATTTTTATCTGTTTTAACAATCAAATTTACACCATTAACAGATCTGATTAACAGGACGATAAATTGCAGAATCATACACAATGCCATAACGTGTAGCAGGAGAAATAAAGTTTGTTGAGTTATTACATTTATTGAAATTAGAAAAAGAAGAAGCTAAAAACGAAGGAGATCTAGACTTCTTAAGTTCTTTTGACTTAAGCATACTAGACTTAGACGAATTAGACTTCTTAGACAGATCAACTTCTTTCACCCCGCCTTGCTTTGGTCTCCTATGCTTGGAATTTAAAATTCTATCTGAAAAATTTAAAACCGGAGAATTAGAATTTTGTTTTAAACGAGTTGGAATTTTAAGAGTTGAGAAATTATCAGTGTTAAACATTGGCTTTGGAGAAGCACTTTGACCAGAAACAGATGTTTTAAGCACGTTAGATATATGATTTTCTAACTCATGAATTTTGTTTTGTAAACCGGATATTTCTTTGTCAAATGCCTTATGTGTGTTATCTATTTCATTTTCCAATTGACAGATTTTCTTTTCTAGAATTAGAGATGGTATGTAAACCTTTGGTGTGACTTTTTGTTGAAGAACATCATCGCCTTTAATCTCAAATTCTTCAGGTGTAATAATTGGAAAATAATCATCATTTTCAAAATTTGCCTTTTTAGTTTCATATATTTTATTTAACTCAGTGTAATTGAAACTAATTTGCACATTCTCCTTTTTAGCTCTGTTAAACGTCTCAATTTCTTCCTCTTCGTTTGTCATTTTGATAAAGCTTGGCTTTATATCTCTGTATCGGGGATCATATAATGTTGGAACCATTTTACACGCCTTTTTAAGATATTCTGGATTATCAGCGCCTAGCCCTTCTCTCGAATTGAAATATTTAAAATCTTTGGGCTTGTTTAAATGAATGGTTTGATCAGTATGTCCTCGTTTTACAATTAATTCTTCAAGATTTTTTATATGTGAATTCAATTTATGAGTCTCATTTTTAAAAGTCTGAATCATGTATTGTTTATTTCTCGTTTCTTTTAATGCAAGAATTTTTTGATCATGTAATTCCTCTGTTAACTCTTTAATTTGAGAGTTTAGAGAGTTAAATTGTTTTTCAATTTCTTCAAAATCTTTTTCTTTACGTGCAATACTGTTTTTGTTAATTTGATAATCACCCCGAACTTTAGAGTAAAGTTTGTAATTATGATCATATTTATCTTTAAACTCTGATACTTGCTGTTGTAACCTTAGTTTTTCTTGTGTGAAAACTGTTTGTTGTTGTTTTAGATTTTGTACATTTTGTTTTTCCAAATCAGTTAAGCGATCTTGAAGTTGAGTATTTAAATTTTGTGCATTCAAAAGGTTTTGTTTTAAAGAATCAACTTCAGATGTCTGATTTTGAACAAAACAAGTATCAGAATTATTGGAATAATTTTCATTAGAGGGAAGAGAATTGTGTACCTTGCCATCCTCGCCATCGGTTTCATTAAGTCGGTCAGCGACTTCATCATTTTCTCTTGCCATAAAGCACAGGTTGGCAGCATGGTCTTCATCTTCTGGATCCGACTCCTCCATCCATTGAAGGTCTTCTGCTAACAACACTTTTCCTGCTTCGATTTGTTTGGCCATCAGCATCTTCCTTTTAAAGAACTCAGAATCACGGACTTTAGGTTTCTTGCAATCACGTGAGTAGTGTCCAGCAATTCCACAATTGTAACATTTTTCTGTGGATCCAATGGGATGAGCTTTGGCTTTTCAGTTGGCTGTGTTGTAGATGAAGTAGGTGGAGCAGATTTAAAGTTGGATGAGTATCTTTGGTTGTTGTTTGTTGATTTGGAGTAGTACTTCTTCTGATAGTTTGAGATTAGGGACATTGCCTGAAGTACATCCTCAAGATCTTTTTCCATATCATCAGGTGGTGAGAATGCAGACGGTTCTACATTTTCTGACAGTTTAGAATATGTTGGATACTGATGATGTTGCTTGGTGAGAAATGAAAGAGTATCTGCAGTCTCTTGGCGGTTTTGAGCTGTCTCTTGACGACTTTTGGTTAAGTTTTTTACCATTGGCTCATTTTGGTGCAAATATTCAAACAGTTCATGAATGTCAATCAGACTGAGATCCTTATGTTGCATGGCACTATTCCCAAACATTTCCCACTCAGGAAGAAGACAATTGATAAATTTGATATTCACCTCCAAATTCTCTTTTCGCAAGTAGTTTTTGCGAAGATCATTCAACAATGTACAATACCGATGATAAGTGCTCTCCAGGTCTTCTCCGATTGTGGCTTTAAATGTCTGATAATTGTTCAAAGCAGAAACCATTTTAGCTTTGTTTCCCAAAACTGTGCCCTCCATTTGCTTTCTGATTTCATCCCATAGCTCTTTACCCGTTTCAAGGCTATCCAAACTGTTGTAGATTTCATTTGGCAGTCCTTGAAGCATAAATGAATATGCTTGAAGATCGGCTTTGGCACGTCGTTTTTGTTGAGTATTATAATCTTCGGGAGGAATTAGACGTTTACCACCAATAAGTGGAGGAGTAGCAGTTGCATCAACAATGATGTCATCATAAAATATCGCTTCCCCATGAGTGAGTGACTCAATAATTTCTTTGTGTAGCTCCTGATTCTTAATAAAGTGGAGAAATCGTTTCTTCCACTGAGCATATTCTCCTCTATACAAAACCGGTGGTGTTATATCAGTTCCGATTGTGAGTGCATCTTTAGAAGACATTTTGAAAATGATTTTTAAGGAAAATTGGAATTAAAAAAATTTGGATTTGGTCCGAAGATTGTGTTCGGGCCGAAGACTATGTTCGGGCCGAAGAGTATGTTTGAGCCGAAGATTGTTTGGGCTGAAGTTTTGAAGCCGAAGTTTGAAGCCGAACAAGTGATTTGTTCGAGAACAGTGATTTGTTCGGGCCGAACTATTAATGAGCCGAACTTGAACTTGATTACTTGTTCGGGCCGAAGAGTAGTTCGGGCCGAAGTTTACTATCGACCGAGGATTAGTTCGGGCCGAAAACAGTGTTTTGTTCGGGCCGAAGATTAATTTGGGCCGAACAATAAAACCGAACTAGAGTTTGAACAGTTGAGCTGAACAGTGTAATGTTCGGGCCGAACACTTTGTAGCCGACCACTGAGCCGATAACAGTGTGAAGTTCGGGCCGAACTTGTTCTTGACTGGTTCGTGTTCGCAACTTCAAAAACTCACCATTTTGATCCAATCTCGCTCAATACTTGACCAATTTCACTGATTCCAATCCCTAAATGCTCGAAAATGATTTCCTAACACTTTGATCCGATAATATCCTTCAATCCATAACAACACACCTCGAATTCTTCGATTTTCAGAGACTTTTTGACTTTTTCAACTTTTGCACAAAAATCACTGAATCATGATCATTTGTTGATGGAATTGATCGAAATTTGATTCTATTGTTATTAGAATCAATGGAGAAACACGAATCTTCACTCAATTCATCAATTTAAACAGAAAATTTACAACATTAATTTTCAAGTGACGAACAAACTTTTTCTTCAAAAATTCTCAGATCTGAACGAATTTAGCTCGAATTTGGATCTACTCTGAAAGAGTTTTTGCTCTGATACCAATTGAGAGATCTAATGTGATTGAATTCAAGCTAATTCATGGTGATTTGATCAATGTTTGAAGATTCAAGTGTGTGTTTTTAGTGTGTGTATTGAGAGAGAAGAAGATGGAGGGAAGAGCTTTCAAAGTGTTAATTCATTCAAATGTGAGGAAAGCTTACACATTAAGTCTACATGAAAGGTATTTATACCTCCCTTCTAAACATGCTTAATTAAGCACTAACCAAGGCTAAGACTAGACTAACACTATTACAATATTACACATCTAGTCCCCTAACTATTGAATACAATTAAAATGACCCTAACAGCCACACATCACTAAATATTAGAGCATCTCCAATGCAACACTTTTTACTTATTGTATAGATCATTTAAATATCATTTAAATGTATGTGACCTTCTAGCAAAAAAAACTTTTGAATCTTTAACTCTTTCTCAAGACACAAAAAAGATTTTATCTAAATTTATATGCATTGGAGTAAAAGATTTTTTGAGAACTTATTTAATACTCCCTCCGTCCCTTAATAAAGTTCTCATTTCTCTTGGGCATATGTTTTTAGGAGATTGTTAGTGGTGGGTCCTTGGTAATAAATTTGATTAAAATATAGGGTTTTTTTGGAGAGAGAGAAAGTGTTTTTAGGAGATAGTTAGTGGTGAGGTATATAATAATAATACTATTTTATTGAGTGGGTCTCTCCAATTGGAGAAATGAGAACTTTATTTTAAGACAAACATGTTAGGAGAAATGAGAACTTTATTAAGGGACGGAGGGAGTAATATTAAGTGGAGATGACCTTAAACTCATTCCTATTTCACTTCTCGATCTTATCATTAAACTGAAAAATTTATTAACTAACTGAAGTTGACAGATTCATGCCAATAGAGCCAATTTAATCGGCTCTATTGGCACAGGGGTCAAAGCAATATTACTCCATCCTCAAATTATAAGATTTGAATTTGTTGTTTGTTTTAATTGCATTATTAATTAAACATTGCATCTTATTGGTAAATTCTAACAAGAACTGTTAAATGGATAAAGACATAAAGTCCATTTTCATCTAAAAAATATTCCCTCCGTCCCACAAAAAATTTCTTATTTCACTTTAAATTATTGTCCCCCAAAAAAAAACTTCTTATTTCTCAGAGCACAAGGTGTGGAATGGTAGTTATAGGCATGTTATAGCACTTTTGGCCTTATAACTTGGCTATAACTTGGAGAGGTTAAAGTGGCTCCCTGGTGTTATAGGTAAAGTGATGTTATAGAGGTCCCACTAAAAGAGTTAAATTCAAAAAAATAGTCGTTGCCCCTCCCCTTCTAAACTTTGGTTGTCCGCCAAACCCACAACGAAATCATTATAACGAACAAATAACGAAATCGTGGGTGTGGCTTTTTCACTTTAGCGGGGTTATTGGGGGTGTTTGGCGGGCATATAGCGCCCCACACCCGGAGCTCTCATATTTGATGGGCTCTTCACAATAAAAAAAAAAGTTATTATTACTAAAGACTCCATCACTAATATCCACTAATTAACTTTCTCTCTCCAACTCAATCTTATATTTTAATCAAAAATATTATCAATGACCCCACCACTAACTATCACCTAAAAACTTGTTCAAAAGGCGAATGGAAAGTTTTTTGTGGGACGGATGAAGTTATTTGTAATTTAATGTATATATTAATAAGCATGATAGTTTTGCTGGCACGCGGAGTATATCTACTACTACACGAGTCCCACACATCACTTCATAGCTACAAGCTTTCAATTCAAGCTTCATCAGCTACAAGACAATCAAAATCAACAGCTGCTACCAGATTGAATTAGCTTTATAATTTGTTGCAAAATAAACATCTGCCAACGATATGACTTTAATTAAAAGAGTAAAAGCATGTTGTGATACTTGGTCTAGACGCTATTTACGCCCATATTACCCAAAAGAGACCTTAGCACTATTGCAAGTTCTTGGAAGAGTTAAAGAATTAGCTATTGATTAAACATCCCATATATTGTGGTGGTATCAATAAATGTTAAAAAGACCAAAACCTATTACACATAAGATTTAACTATCATGCAATAAGATGAAGTTAAAACCTAACTAAAAATTAATATTTTGTATTCTTTGAGAAAGTGATAGAAATTGGCTGGAATTTTTAAGTTTTTTTCATTTTAAACACCTAATGTAATGATTGAATCGTGCAACCTCAGACAATGTCCAACCAAATATTATTATTTAAACTATGATCATTATGAGAGGTTCTTATACCAAACAAAAAGGTTAGTGGTCCATCTTATTAATCGGGCGCGCGCACATCATTGGCGTGTCTCCTTGGGCACGTGACTTCAACCAAAACTGTGTGTATACAAGTGCATCTAATCTAATCTAATAAATCCATATAAAAAAAAAATCAAAATAGCTATTGTTTTGGACTTTTAGTTGCACACTAGATAAAAATCTAAGTTGACAAATAGTAGAGATATATCATTCATCAACCTAAAAAATTATTAATCATTTTTGGTACTTATTCACACATCTATACAACTTACAATCTTACACATATTTCAGAGGAGGTTGAATGTATAATATTTTAGTTTAAAGACCACATACTACTAGGCTATAAGCTTTAGGTCCCAAAAAGTCATAAAAATTCATATAAAGATGAAACTAAGTGAATTTGAGTTGTGCTCGACCTCAATAGATTTCTCGTATATTTGTAGGGTTCTAGCAACCGAATCATATCCTATTCACCTAAACTATGCTCTACGTGATTCAACTTGCATAGAACGCATAATATAGAGATCTACACCCATTTTATTTTTCTTTATAATATCCATATCTTATGGGACGATTTCCAAATATAGGTTGAAAATGATTTCACGCCATCGTGTTGGATCGGATCAAGACATGCATATATAAGGTGCTTAATTAAAAAAATATTTACCAAATAGCAGTATATGGTTAGCTCTTTTAAAATTGTGAGGTTGTGATTTAAATTTAATTGGAAACCTGTAGCGTGTATTAGGTATGTGAGTAATAGTATTGCCTTTAAAATGTTTATGTTTATATATATTAAAAGAAGGTTTTTTTGAAATTATTAAAACCATGTCATAATAGCACATCATACATTATGTCATGTATGAGCCCACTTGGCACTTAAATGCCAATTCATTATTGCCACCTAAAAGTCCACATATGTACTTTTAAGTCACCTCACTTTTAGTGACCTTTATAAGAGACAATTCCTATATTTTACTAAATGTAAATGTAAATACTTTAGTGATAATCGCCCACCACATAAAAACATTCCTATATGTAAATCTAAATGTAATGCAATATTAAGGTTGTAATTGTCCACATAAACAATGTTAAACGTAAATACGTGTAGATCTTTTCTATTTCATGTTATACGATAGATCACTTGGTTATATTTTTTGATGAATGCTATTGTTAAAACCGACACTTACATTAAGTTTTAATTTATGATAATCAGTGTCAAATAAAATTGAATAAGTTGACTTTTAGTGACCTTTATAAGATTCAATTCCTATATCTTACTATTTACTAATGCATTTAGGGCTACCTCTTTTAGTAAGTTTAAGGAGCTCCTTAAACTTATGTTTAAGGAGATTTTCACTTTTAGTAAGTTCTTTAACTAAAAAAAATAAAATGTGGCTTACAAGATTCGAACACAAGACCTCTCCTAAGTAGTCACTATGTGTTAACCACTTACTATAACTTACACTTTATTTCAAACCACCAACACTAAATGCCTTAAGGTGTAATTCCGAGCATTTGACCACAACACCTTACATTTCCGGAAGTCCACTAATGTACCTTTTCGGTTTCGGTTTGTATTTCCGGAAAATCTCCTTATAATACGATGTAATTCCAAACATTTGACCTGCCCTTGTATTTACGGAACTTAATTAATTGAGTTTTTCGGTTTCTATTTGTATTTCTGGAAATTAATTAATTGACCTTTCTTACCATCTTTTATTTCCGTTTTGCTTTTTATTTCCGGAAACTATCTTACCATCTTTTATTAATCAGTTTTGACCTTTCTTACCATCTTTCGTTTCCAACCTACGTTTTTTATTTTCGACCACAACCTACACATAAACACAACCTACACATAAAAACGATACTACAAATCAGGCGACGTTTTACCCATGACATATACTCCGATGTTAAGGTTTCTTGTCGGTTTGCGATCATATATATATTAACAACCGATTGTTATCTTCTCATACTAATCTTACTAAAATGTCTTCAACCACACATATTGGTACTTCAATGCTCACTGCACCACCTCATCCGGTTGCAGGGGATTCAACTTTTGAGGCTCAAGAGGTACAACTTTCATAACAAATTTAGAAATACTATTATGGAGCATTGTGATCAATAGGTGTGTATATATCAGGGGTATTTTATTCTAATGGAATTTATTCATTCTATTTTTGCAAGGCTTTTGGACCATACGAGACAATTGAAAACTTTCAAGACCTCTGGAAACCTCAGTACTGGTACAAATGCAGATGCGTGCGCGTTGAATATGTTTGGTTTGACCACAAACAAAACAAACTGTATTTGTTTTTGCTTGACAGATTTGTAAGTAACCGCTAATTGTGCAAGATACTTATGTATTAAATAACCATTTCTTTTTATAGCAAAAAAATAAGGAAGTATTCGTATCTTTAGCAACGTTGAATTAAAGTGCACAATGACGTAATACATATTCAAATTTATTTAACAAATTTAAGAAGTTATCAATAATTGTGCGCGTTAAATTTGTATTACTAATAACCATTTCTTTTTAGAGACACAAAATTGCAGCGGTAATTCCCTCCACTTTAATACCTGCCTATCAGGGACGGCAACTACAAGGTGGTCTGTTTTCACTGAAAAATTTCAAGATTGATTACAACGACGTCGATGACTTTCCACGACTAGACAACTGTAGCTTTGTTCGCAATGAATGGTCTATAATAATCTGCATAAACACCGTCCTTGTCGAGACTACGAATAGATAAGATGCCTGGTTTCCTAGGTACCCGTTGGTCAGATCTCCCACATGGCTCTTAAATGATCACTCAAGGCGACAAATGTTGATTGGTACAACTATTTTGTATACCTTTTTTTAATTAAAAATAATATGTTTAATAACTTGTCTATATCTTTTGCTTAACCATCTTCTTTTCATTAATACCGCTATCATAGATGTTGTTGGGAACATGTCGAACGGTTGCTTTTTTTTTTTACCAACGGTCGGATATCGTGCGCGTTTCTTTTACATGATTGTCGGTAAGTGTTTATAAATACTTTACATGCGTACATGAACTTGGAATTAACTCATTGTAATTTTGTCTCCCGCAGGGGCAAACACATAAAGATAATCTTGTATCATATACCAGCATCCACATCCACCATAATTGGAAGATCATCTACATAAAACATAAGCGTATACGCAGCGCGCGTTAAATTGGTTCGAATAGATGGAGGTATTAAACAAATTAATCGAGTGCTCATTTTAAGCAACATTTTACTACTAAACATTTAAAACGTAATTAATGTAAAAAACACCCCTAACATATGCGTTAAATACATGATTTTTTTAAATAGAAAAAGTTTATATAGATGGTCAACTCATTAAAGATTGGTTTTAAATAACCATTAATTCAACGGATGGTTTTTTTTAAGGGAAATGATTTTCTAATGTCAACGGTTAAATTAAATGCATTTTTCGGTTTTTATACAAAATTTATTGATAACCCTTTTTTTTTTACATTTCAGGCAACATTCTTGTTTCTACCGACGTTACAAACATTGAATTCAATCCTGTAATGCCAGAAGCATTTGCACTTCAACTTATCCATCCGATAGTACGAGACGTCGATGATGTCGATATGAGTGGTGAAGAACCCGAAGTGCCACCCGAGCCCAGCCAACAAGTTATTTCGGCCGCTCAAGAACTTCGTTGTTTGGAAATAAATGTCTTCGCATTTACCACCGCAACATCTAAACACACAATCAATGAATTCAGCACCACTAATAAAGTGTACCCGAAATGCATTTATGCAACAATAAAATGAATTTTTTTTATGATCCTGTCAAGCAAAATTATATAAAATTCTAAACTTTCCCAATTACTGTTGTTTGGTTACCAAAAAGATATCCTTTTAATTATGCGATATCCTTGCATCTAACTCGAATTTACATCAAAACGTATCTACTGTATTTCATTTTCATATTAAATGCTAACCATCTTACACTTTTATTACCTCAAAATTCCCAAATTTAAATGGTCAACGATTTTTATATACCATTTACGCCATTACACTTTTTATATACCGGTTAGGAAAAGCTTTGCCATGACAATCAACAAAGCCCAAGGACAGACAATTCCAAACGTGGGCGTTTATCTTCCGGAATCGGTGTTTTCGCATGGGCAACTTTACGTTGCCCTGTCAAGAGGAATTTCACGTCACACAGCAAAAGTATTAGTAGCTCCAGCAAAAAACTTTAATCTTGATGGAGTTTACACGCGAAACGTGGTGTATCGAGAGGTTCTACATGATGAGTAAGATGCATCATATAGTAGTAAGATTTTTTATAACTCTATTTGTACTTAATTAGGTTATTTATTTTTAATGCCAGTAACATTGAAGATGCATCATTTGTGTTATTATATATCAAAGCATGTAACCGAACAAATTTTACACGCCGATGATCATTCTTGATTTATATCTTTACTTTTATACACATTATCATGCTGTTGTACTATAATCGTTATAAAAAAAAATGCAACCAAACAACATTTTGATCGCCGAGAAAATATAGTTTGCAGGTACCCGCCGCCGCATTACGCGGGTACCCTACTAGTTTTACTAAATGTAAATACGTTTACTCATAACCGACCACCACATAAAATACCTTCCAATATGTAAATGTAAATGCAAATGCAATGCAATATTAAGGTATTAACCGTCCACATAAACAATGTTAAATGTATTTACGTATAGATCTATTCTATTTTCTGTTATATGATAGATCACTTGGCTATATTTTTTGATGAATGCTATTGCTAAAACTGACGGTTACGTTAAGTTTTAATTTATGATAATCAGTGTCAAATGAAAATTGAATAAATTTATGTTTGGTACACGTTGGCGTCTGATTTAATTATACTATTTATTATCCATTTAATGTACTTAAATATGAACTGTTTTGAATAATAAAGAGGTTTTAAATAATTTAATTTATAGTTTTAACACGAATTCTATTTAGTGCAAGAGCAATGGTAGTTGGAATTATGATTTTCTGAAACATTGTGCAACTATTGTTATGTATATATTGTCGATCATTTACCAAAGAAATAGTGAAAGCTTCTGCCAAGATTACTTTTTTATATGTGTTATTGTGTGCGAAATAAGGAATACATGAACAACGAAAACATGTAAACTGATTCCCTTAAAAGTGTGTTGCCTTCTCGAATGAGTAGGGACGATTTGCTAAACATAACCCTTATCAATCATTATATTTTGGTTATATTTAATCCAATTGGATCAAATAGAAAAGCTTGTCTATAGTAAAACGGGCCAAACATGTTGAAAGTCTCACAACATCAATTTTAAATGTCTATAACCTACTTACTTGTTTTATTCAAAAATTTCATTATGATTTAAAAATAGCAAACATGTGTTGGCGGGTTAAGCTAACATGGTCCACCCGTTTTGACTCGTGTTAGAAAAGTCCCTTTTGAGATATTTTTTTTTCAATTTTTTTATATTTTTTATAATTATACATAAGATTATACTTTAAATATGGGAAAATTCTGTTTTACCAAAAATTAGTCAAACAAGCAGTAATGCCTTCAGTTTAGAGTGTAACATTTTTATATGCACGAGAAGAAATCAAAAGTAGACTACAAGAAAATTGTGACATTACATATGACTAACTTCTATATAGTGCCTCATGTTATGTTGCTTAAGTAATTAATTTTTTAACAGGTTGATCCGAGTTACCAATTAACCTACAATAGTACAATTTAAAGAATTGACTCTTAAATGCAATTTTTAATATAAATAAAAGTTTTTTCAACCATCTGTAAGTTTGACACGTTTGTTGTTTTGTTTTGTTATTCCTTTTTTTTATTTGATTGTTATTTTATTGACCATATGTGTAATCTGATCATATGAGCAAAAGAACACGACCTATGGAGGTAACTGATGAGGTCAAATTTAGTTTATTCATTTTAATTAAATTTTCTAAGTTCTATATTTTTTTTCTAAAATTCAGGACATTTTAAATAGGTGAATCTGCATGTTTCATTCTCGGTCCATTCGGGTCATAGTCAAGCTTTTAATCCACCCGATTTACCGATGTGTTTGAAATTAAATCGTTCTTTAAGGAATGTGAGAAAGACAAGACCTCTTCAATATTAAAGTCATTATTGTCAACACATGTTTTTATATATTTTCTACTTATATTTGTGAACAATTTTATAAGTCGCCCGTGATTTATCACGGGTTATAGGCTAGTAATCAATATTTTAAAATCATTTATTTAGGAAAGCCAATAAACGCACACGAACTCTAAATATGTTCTTTAATTGATCGTGATTTTAAACCTATTATTTTCCATGACTCTCCATAATTGAGCAAATATATGTTCAATTAAGATTTGCTTATCTTGGGTATCAAAGATAAGTATGATATCATTATAAACATAAAATCCCAAAGTATGGAAAACAAAAAGAAATCCTTTGCAAACAAAGAGTCCGGCCAACCCAAGTAATTTCCCATAACATCAATTAGTACTGCAAAAGGCTCAAAATATACTTTTTTGGGTTCTTTGCAAACCCCTTTGTAACAATAAAAATCATCGTGCAACTTACAAACTATGAAACCAATTTTCAGGGTTTATTGCCAAACCATAAATCCAAGTTTCAATAGTTTATTGATCGTTTTGTTCTAAATCATTTTACATGTTATCAGGGACGTCTCTGAGATTTCGAGTGCCCTGTGCGAAAACACGAAAATGAGCCCCCTTGCATATAATTTTTTTATAAAAATTTGGACTTTCTTCTATTAAATCAATAAGTTGACTTATATTTTAATATTATATATTATATATATAAGATATATATAAAAATTGGACCCCTATAAAATATGGGTCATGTACGACTGCACCTCCTGCACCTTCTCAAAGACACCCCTGCATGTTATTATCTATTCAAACTAATTTCCTTAACATTACATGAATATGGAATTTCCTTAATTTATATTTATTTATGTACGCCTTTACACCTTAAAAACTGTAATTAACATACCCTTACTTATTTATTTAGTGTTAACTTTTATTGTTGTACAATTGTTAGTTAAAGGGGGTGATTTTATTACCACAACCTTTAACCTTTAATGTATGTACCACATTCAATGTTTAATATATTTGTATACTTAGCTATAAAATCTGTACTATGTGTTAAAAGTTATGGTATCAATATCAATTCTGAATTGTTTTTTTTTTGAACGGCAAGCATTAAATTAAAAGACTAGCAATGAGCTAGACAAAAGTACAAGAACAAATTAGAAACAAGACATAGGGGATGACACCCAAGCAGACCACATATTAGCTAAGTTACATGAACCTGCCCTATTTTTTATCCAGAAATATGAAATCGCCTGAAGATAACCACCTTTGCAAAAATCCAGGAACCTCACCGAAGACTGAAAGGCCTTGCCATTACGGTATCTCCAAACAACCCAGAAAAAGATATACAAAACACTGATAAAGGCTTTCTTTGTTGTCTCTCCCATGTTAACCGTTTCCACCCAATCAAGCACTTCAGAGACAGTGTTAAAGCGCAGAAATTTAAGGAACAAATGATCCAAATCTTCCTCCCGGGATTCACAAAGAGGGCAGAGATGGGAAAGACAAGTAATATTTCTCTTGAGAAGATTGGGTTTAGTAGGCAACCTGTTGTGAATGATTCGCCACGCCAAGATGTTGACTTTGGAAGGGACCCAATTGATCCACCGAAGGGGACGGGAACCGGAGGCCTCAAGAAAACAGTCATCGAACGCAGCTTTGAGGGAGGCTACCGAAAAACCGAATTGTTAATATATATCTTAACATTTTAAGTACAATCCCTAAAGTCTATCATTATCTTTCATACTAATCATCAGATTCCGAAAACTCTTCATTGTTATCTTCTCCTTTTGAATTCTTTTCGAGTTGTGATTACGTATTGTACAACTACCCTAACTTTAATAAAATTTCCGTAACGTATTTTGTTTGCTCAAATCGTGTGAGTAGGAAATAACGTGAAGGAATCCAATCAAATAATAATGATAAGGCCATTTTATCCGAAGTGTTTATATATTTGGAAGAGGGAACAAAGCGTGCAGTAACCGCTCCACTCACCAGAACCCTACGACGATTCCGTCGCTGCCATTTTCAGATCTCGCAGAATTCACCATGTGTTGCGGGAAGATATGCATGATGTGTGTGTGTTTGATCGTTGTGGTGATCGCAATCGGTATGTTCTTCGGATTTGGTGCTTTTTGCAGAGCTTTGAACAGTGTTAGCGATGAATTGCATTATTCTTATTCTACATCGGGTTATGCTCCCACCGGAACCCCCGCCGGCCGGCCGTTCTTCGTTTACGCTGCCCCTCCCCCGTTTTAAGGCTTTCCGGTAGTGGTTATTTTTTCGCGTAGTCTGTGATGTTAATTTCAAGTAACAACAATGTTTTAGTAATCTCAATTGCAAATTTACCATTGCAGCTACTTTGTTCGATTCTGTTTTGTTGATGCGTATAGTTTTTGCATCCTGAAATTTACATTGAATTGTGCGCGAATTTATGTTTAATTTTGTCAGATGTTTTTCAGAATTTTGGAGATGTTATCATGTGTAGTTAATCGATGAATAGTTAATTAAAGTTTTTTTTGCTAAACATATGACATCCACATCTCTATCAAAAAAGGTGTAGACGATTGCGTAACCTCAAATTGAAAAATGTAGCTAGCTTTTGTTAGAATCAAAAGCCTGTTATAAATTCTCAAATCATTTTTGCAAACGAAGGTTCCAATCTAGCTACTAATCGTTACAGCTGAATTTGAGCTCCAACAATGTTGAACGTTTCTGAGCTTGAGCATCAAAAAGAAGCTAGTAACATATACTCCCTCCATCCCTAAATAAAGTTCTAATTACTCTTGGACACAATTTTTAAAAAGAAAGTTAGTGGTGGGGTTATTGAAAATAAATTTGATTAAAATATAAAGTTGATTGGAGAGAGAAAGATAGTAATTGGATAGTTAGTAGTGGGGTCCATGATACTTATATTATTTTATTAAGTGCACCCCATCAACTTGTGAAATGAGAACTTTATTAAGAGACAAAAATCTAAGGAGAAATGAGAACTTTATTTAGGGACGGAGGGAGTAACAAACAAGCCCGACTGTGGAGCTTTTTGTTATTGTTGGATTTTATTATTGTTACACTGATCTAATCATCTAATTCACCTTTTGTGTTAAAATTTATATGTATACATTTTAAATGAGTTTGATTATCAAATATAAAATTATCTTCTCCTATATATGAGGCCTAATTTGGTTTGGGTTTGACAACTAGGCAATTCCGACCTCTCTCATTGGCCGGTTTTGCCACGTGTAATTCTCCGATTGGTCCACGCATCTCATGAACAAATCCGTTTGGTTTTCTAAGATAATCAGTTACTAATTTGCTCCGCTAAACACATCCTTTATACCAATTTAATTTTTTTTAATTCATATAAATTCCTTTTTAAACCTCCTTATTTATCTCCACAATAAGTTTTACAAGTATATCGACTTTATAACTACAAAAATTTGAATTTGAATTTATTTTTGGATTGATAGCATTACTTTCCTAACAAACATTCAATCACCAATCTATAATATATTATTCCACTGAAGTTTCCGTTAATATTGTTCTTATTTTTAACAATTTAATTTCTTCTCTAACAAATTCTTATAGTATATATAGACAACATATAATTGCTTCCGTATTGTATTGAGCACCTCAGATTTCTCTGAGCTTAAATTTTATTCACAGGTACACGCCTTATTTATGCATCCTTTTATCATTTAATTTTATTGCATGTGTCGATTATTTTTTATTGTCTAATGTTTTGAGTGACTATATGCCGATTACAGACTTCTGTAATCAACATTATTTAGAAAAAAATTGTTTAAAACTGATATGATTTTTTTGTGTGTTTTAAACACATATTCACAGGTACAGCCTTCAGTAATCATAACTCGTGGAAATCACTATTGATATTTACTTTGTTTTAAACTGACATTTTAATTTTTTTGTGGAAATCATTGTTTCAAACTGATATTTACGTTGTTTTAAACTGATATTATAAAAAAAATATAAAAAAATATTCTAAATATATTTTTTGGTTTATTTTTGACAAAAATGTTAACATAGTATGTACCATATCACTGTTTTCATTTCTTTTAGATATAGTTAGTGGTCGATCTTTGCTAATAATTTTGATTGAAATTTAAGGTTAGTTTAAAGAGACAAAGATAGTTAGTGGCTGCTTTGGTATAAAAAAAATTATTTTATTGAGTACACCCTATTAAGTTTGAGAAATGAGAATTTTGTTTGAGACAAAAATTTAAGGGGAAAGGGGGACTTTGTTATTAGTGAGTATTATTTTTGAAATTTTAAATAATTTTCTTTTCCTTAATGTTTTATCATTTGAGCTACTGATTATTTCTCTCATTCAAAATTCAAAAAAATAAACAGAATAAAACTTGCATTCTATCAAGAAATAGTAGATTTATAGGAAATCTTACTTTTATGCATGAAGTGGTAAAGAATGAAGCCAGGCTAATTGTTTATACTCTCAATTACAAAACCACAGTTAGAGCATCTCCAACCAACCTCTATCATCCCCTCTATCTCTATATTTGAAGTTTTATCTTCTCCAATCCACCTCTATCCCTCACTCTAAATATAGAGTGAGAGAAAAACTCCCTCTATATTTGAAGTGAGAGAGTGTCCACTCTATCCATGCCTCTATCCATGGACCCCACATACCCTTCACTCTAATTTCTTTTGTAATGTATAATAAATTAATTAAATATATGATTTCTATGGGTCCCATTAGTTTTAGAGGGATTGATAGAGTTTATGGTTGGAATTGAGGTTATATTTAGAGTGAATGGACCCACCAATTATAGAGATAGAGTGAGTTTTATAGAGTTTATGGTTGGAGATGCTCTTAGATCTAACTAATAAATCTTGAAGCATCCCCGCCCATCGGGCGGGTTATGAAGCTAGTTAATTATATATACAACCGAGCAAGCTCGGCACGTTTAGCTATCAAGCCGAGCTTGAACTTAGCCTAAGGTTGGGTTGGCTCGGCTTTCTTGCAGCCCTAGCGCAAACCTCTTTAGGAGTTGATATATATCGTATCAATGTGGAATTGTGAATGGTGATTGGTGACTAGCCCAGCATTAATAGAAAGTAGTTGTTGTGAAAGCTAATTACAATGATCTTTTGGGCTACCAATTCTGTTTCAGTTGCCCTTTCAGCTATCATAGTTAGGTTAAAAAATATTTTCATAATTGTTTGTATAAGAAGTTTATGACATTTTCGGTTTCAAGTATTTTCATTGGTTATAATTGATGACATGTAATGTTCAAATATGCCACATGTCAAAGTCCTATTCAAACCGTGGGAATCAACAAGAAGCAGGGAATATTAAAAATTCCATTAATTTCGGAATTTTTAAAAATCGGGTAACCCCACTACAAAATTTTCAAATACATTAAAAGCATTAATAAATACGAAATCTTTTGAAACTTTACTAATTTTTTGGTAAGTATCCCAAATACAAAATTTCCAGTTTATTATAACCATTAATATCCAACGAAATCTTTTCAAACTTTTCTAATGTTTTCTACCTAATATGGAGCATAGTTTGTCCACATATCATCATACTTCCTTCTGATTAGAGAGTTTTCATGACATGTAATTGGGTTAAAATGGCACCTGTCAATCCCTTTAACTGCAATATCAATATTTAATAATTAATTAAAAAATAACAATTTCGGTCAAACAAATATTCAAAACCATTTCGAAGATATCATGCAGATTTGTATTGTAATAATAAATACATTCCAAACTTATCAAAAACATTCCATTAACAGTTGGAATATTTTCGGAAATAATTAATTAGATAATGCTATTATAATGAAAACGTTAAATGCTTATAGCTTATTTATGTAAACAAATAAATTGATTCAAAAGATTAGTATTTATCTCTTTTTCAAAATTTCCATAAACAGGGAAAGTTTGTTGATTTTTAGAATATTTTACATACTTAATTTGCGGGTTTTTAAATTTAACAAGCTTGAAGAATTCTATATAAAGTATAAACACGGTTACAATTTCGGTTTCAGTCACAAAATATTAATCCCTCCGTCCCACAAAAAAGTTCACATTTTTCTTGGGCACAATCTTTTAGGAGATAGTTAGTGGTCGGATCCTTGTTAATACTTTTGATTAAAATATAAAGTTAGACTGGAGAGAAAAGTATTTTATTGGTGGAATCATTGGTAATAATATTATTTTATTAAGTGATACCCTCAAATTTGAGAAATGAGAATTTTTTTTATGGGACAAAATTTTAAGGAGAAATGAGAATTTTTTTGTAGGACGGGGAGAGTAGTTAGCAACTTTCATTTTTTTTAAAGCTTCATTATATGCTGTAAACAGGTATAAACCACTAACTTTTATATAATATTGAGTAATGGTATATAGGCCTACAATTTGATCATACTCATAGGCCTACTCATTAGATAAAGACACGTGTCAAAATCAAGAGAAATATTAGGAGAGAGAATTAGTGGAATACACATGTTATTCTATCAAATGGGTAAGACTATAAGTAGGACCAAATGGTATGACTAAATATCATTTCTCTATTATATTTGATTCTACTTATTTTTTTCGTAATAAATGAACGCGGATTTGGAGTTTTGGTATTTATGGCGACTGATTATTGATAAAAAAATTGCAGCAACCTCAGAGATCTTATTTTTATTCTATGTTGCAGCAACCTCGTGTTTTAATTAGCATTAGGTTTATGATCACATGTAAATTCTTATGCTGTTATTTTTTGGATTTTTTTAACAGTTATTCATGTGTGTTAATTAGCATTAGCTTTATGATAACATTATAACTTAACTTGTTTACTTGATTATCCAGCAGCTTTGAATTTGATTCTGTGAAAATCAACCACATACTTAGGTTTAATTCTTACGCTGTTATTTTTTGGATTTTTTTTAAATTACTATAATCTATCAACTGAAATCCAGGAGGAATTTTGGTAATGCATAAACAAAATTATCATCTTATTAAAACAGAAACATGGCACAGTTTTATGCATTCGATCAATAGCCTTCTTAACTATTTGTCACTAACAACTATCTCGGTGTTATATACGTTCAACCAGGTAATTATTATCATTTTTTTGAATCTTTTTTTATCTGATTGCTTCACATGTCGAAATTTAACAACGGATTAGAATATACCTTCAACATGTCGAAATTTATTATGTTAAATACTGCAAACTGCAGGAATTTTCTTACGTAATTTATAATATTTTTTAATAATTTTTAGTGTTTTAGATTAAACTTTTGACTAGAAAACTCAATCGAGCTTAACATATTTAGTTACTTTTTTGTTATCTTCCTATTTATTTCTCGAAGCATGCCCGCCCATTCGGACGGGATATGAAGCTAATTTATGTATAAAATATTAAGTGATGGTAATTATTGATATTTGTGTGTTAGTTAAAAGTGTCGGCTAATGTGAAAAAAATTATACTTCGTCAAGTTGAGAGTGCTGTTATAGTGTCGATTATATAGTAATTAGGCTTTAACCAATTAATTTGAAAATATATGACTCACTGTTAAATTAAATAGTGATAAAGTCAAGGATGGATCTAAACGGACCAAAGTGGAGGGAGATCTCTAGAACCTAACTTGACCCAATTATAAAAAGTATTGGTTTTTTCTTAAAAAGCCCATTAATTTTTATATACGAAGTAAAGTAAATAGATAAATAACACACAGGGTAAATAAAAATAACTCTCTTATTATCTTAAGGTATATAACTCACACCTTAAGATCCCAAACTCATAAGCTATGCCACAATCTCGACATATGCTTATATAGATTAGGAAGCCTAATAAGCATAGGAAACAAACTCTAACTAGATAACTCCTAATAAGCAGATAACTCCTAATATTAGATAACTCCTAATATAATTTAAACCACATGTCTTTTACTTCGAGCTTATCTCAACATTCTCCCCCTTAAGCTTGAAGTTGTGGTCTCCTATTTCATGAACTCCAATTAGGCTTCGCATTTCTTTAAACTTGATTCTTCCAAGTGACTTTGTTAAGATATCAGCCTTCTGTTCATTTCCTGACACATGCTCAACTTCAACTTGATCATTTTCAACACATTCTCTAATGAAGTGATACTTCTTATGTATGTGTTTACTTCGGCCATGAAAGACAGATTTTTAGTGAGGGAAATGGCTGATTTGTTATCCACACGAATTGTTACTTTATTGCAGGCTCTTCCAATAGTTTCACTTAGAAGTTCTTGAAGCCAAATAGCTTGCTTCGCTGCCTCTGTTGCAGCCATGAACTCGGCCTCACAAGAAGACAATGCAACAGTTTCTTGTTTCTGCGAGCACCAAGTAATTGGACTTTCATTCAGGTAGAATACATGTCCTGCTGTGCTTTTCCCATCATCTTCATCAACATTGTGGGAGCTATCACTATATCCCACCAAAGTAGTCCGTGTGTTGCGTTTGAATATAAGACCTGAAGTGCACGAACCTCGCAAATATCTTAATACTTGTTTTAACGCTGCACCGTGAGATTCCTTGGGTTCTTGCATGTAACGACTCAACACTCCAACACTATACGACAAGTCTGGTCGTGTGTGAAGTATATATCGAAGGCATCCTATAACCCTTCGGTATTGCCTTTCATCGATCCCCTTCTCCTTTTGGGCTTTGCATAGTTTTAGATTCATCTCCATGGGCACATGAGACAAATTACATTCACTCATTCCGGTCTCTTCTAGTATTTTTCGAGCATACCTTTCTTGCTTCAACACAATTTCTCTTTCACCTTGGAATACCTCAATACCGAGATAATATGTCAACTTTCCAAGATTACTCATCTCAAATTTAGTTGCCATTTCCTCTTTAAAGTCAAGTATCGATTTTAATAAGGATCCAGTAACAAGTAAGTCGTCGACATACACCACCACAATGAGAATATACCCGTCTTTTTCTTTTCGATACAACGACGGTTCTTTTGAACATTTCTTAAAATGCATATCGACAAAAATTGTGTTTAATTTTGTATTCCATGCCCTAGGTGCTTGCTTCAAACCGTAAAGAGCTTTCTTTAACTTGTATACTTTATTTTCTTTGCCTTGAATAACGAAACCTTCTGGTTGGTTGACATATACTTCCTCCTTTAAATCTCCATGGAGGAAAGCTGTTTTTACATCCAGATGATGTAACTCCCAACCGTAGGAGGCTGCAAGAGCTAGGACAAACCGAATCGTCTCTATTCGTGCTACGGGGGCAAACACCTCATCATAGTCAATACCATGTTTTTGAACATACCCTTTTGCAACCAACCTTGCTTTATGTTTGTTAATGCTCCCATCGGAATTACGTTTCAACTTGAAGACCCACTTTAATCCAATGGGTCTTACCCCACTTGGAAGATCAACAAGATTCCAAGTATTGTTCTTCTCAATAGACAACAACTCCTCCTTGCATGCATCAAGCCATACTACGTAGTTCTTTGCCTCACTAAAATCCCATGGCTCCTCATTTATAGCCAACAGTAACTTCTCAGATTCTACTTGACTTAAAAGAACGTAGTCATCTAAGTATGCAGGCTTGACGCTTTCCCTTGACGATCTTCTTGGTTGCGGTGGAGTTTGATCGGGTTCTAAGTCACTACTATTGTTATTATCACAGTCTTCCTCCTCCCCGTGTTCTTCCTCACGGGTTTCTTCTCCACTCATAACTCGAGTGGGGAAATTGTGACTAGTTTGACCGAACTCGAGGGTGTTATTGCCCTCGCAAGTATTGTTTTCTGTTTTGTTCCAATTCCACCCTTTTGTTTCATCAAAAACAACATCCCGACTTACCACAACCCTTTGCCTTTTGGGATCAAAAAGGCGATATGCTTTTGATCCAGGTTCTGTTCCAAGGTGGACCAAAGCCTTTGATCGGTCGTCTAGTTTTCTTCTTCCATGGTTATCTGTCTTGGTATACCCGATACATCCAAAAACATTGAGATGTTCAAGATTTGGTTTCCGTTTATTCAAGGCTTCGTACGGAGTTGTGTCCTTGATTGATCGAGAGGCAACACGATTAATTAGGTATGTGGCATGCCTTACTGCCTCCCCCCATAGATAATTTGGTACATTCATATGCTTTAGTATACTTCTAGTCATCTCAAGAAGTGTACGGTTTCTTCTTTCAACTACCACGTTCTGTTGGGGGGTGTAAGGTGCGGTCAAATGCCTCTTTATGCCATTTTTCTCGCAAAAAGAATTGAATTCTTGGGACACAAACTCTCCCCCTCTATCCGTACGAAAGGTTTTAATGGAGGCATTTGATTCTTGTTCTACAAGCAACTTGAACGTCTTGAATTTTTCAAATGCCTCGTTTTTCTCTTTCAACAAAACCGACCACATATATCTTGAATGATCATCGATAAGAACAAATATATACCTTTTATGCCCTGGTGTTGTCGGCGTGATTGGTCCGCACAGATCTCCGTGGACAAGCTCAAGAGGTAGCTTAGCGCGATAGCTTGTTGCTTGCGGAAAAGAGTGTCTAGTTTGCTTTCCAACTAGACATGCAACACACTTTTCTTCTCCGATTTGGATTTTAGGTATCCCACTAACTAAACCTTTATTGATCATTAGTTTCATATTATCTCGATTGATATGTCCCAATCGAGCGTGCCACATTAACGACTCTCCAGAAGTTGAGATTTTCAAGCACTTTATATTCTCAACTTCTAGACTAACTTTGTATAGACGGTTCTTTGATCTAGTGGTTCTTATCATAACCTTTCTCGATCGATCATAAATAATCAATGAGTCATCTTCCATTATTACTTTACATCCGGCTTCCGTGGCTTGGCCAAGGCTAATAATATTGCTTCTCAGATCGGGTATGTAATAGACATTCTTTAATACTTTCTTTTCCCCATTATTGAACACGAAAGACACGGAACCCTTCCCTTTTATTTTAATACGAGAATCATCTCCAAATCTTACTAACCCAGTGATTTTTTCGTCTAGGTTAACAAAGAATTTTAGGTTGCCGCTCATATGGTTACTAGCACCATTATCCAAGTACCATATATTCTTATTATCTAACTCAGTTTCAAACATAGAGGGCAATACCTTTTCTTCGTTGAGATACACCACCTCGTGCATCATTAATTCATCAGCTACTTGAGTTTCTTCCTCATTCTTCTCAATAGCTTCTTGAAGCTTAATTAGTCTATCGGGACAATCCGATGCATAGTGGCCGATTTTATCACATCGGTAACATTGTATGTGAGACGTGTCTCTCACATACTCTTGTCCTTGTCGGTAAGAGTTCCTCCCACGACCTCTTCCTCTCCAATTAGAGCGACCTCCTCGTCCTCTACCTCTATTGGAGTTATAACTCTCTTGTTGTGCGTTCGCATTAGCAAACATCAACTTTTCTTGATCATCGGGTTGATCTTCTTCTTCTTCTTTGATTCTTTCTTCATAGGCTTTTAGCCTACCAACAATATCTTCAAAGGCAGTCGTGTTTAGATCAAGTACCTGCTCGAGGGATGCAACCATGAATATGTACTTCTTTCTTGGTAAACTCTTAAGGAATTTCTTAACAAGAATTGATTCCTTAATAGTTCCACCAAGTGAAGCGGCTTTTGAGGAGATTTCGGATAATTTTCCCACGAAGACGTCGATGGTTTCTTCTTCCGCCATCTTTAACTTATCGAAATCAGTCATCAGGGTTTGAAGCCTTGCTTCTCTAACCCTTTCCGCTCCAACGTATCTGGATTTTATTGCATCCCAGATCTCCTTCGCCGATTCGAGATCACCAACTTGAAGGATTAATGCTTCCGGTATAGATTGGAATAATAAGGCAATTGCCAGATTATTGTGATCGTCTTTGACGCCTTCTCCTGGTTCGATCGCTTCCCATACCTTGTTGACCTTGAGAGCGATTTTCATTCTCATCGCCCATACCGTGTAGTTAGAGGAGGTAAGCATGGGAAGTTTGACGACGGATGAACCACCATCTTTGGATGATGTCGACGACTCAGCTTCGTCTTTCTTGTCCCCCATTGCGATTTCGCAGATGGAAACAAGCTCTGATACCAATTAAAGTAAATAGATAAATAACACACATGGTAAATAAGAATAACTCTCTTATTATCTTAAGGTATATAACTCACACCTTAAGATCCCAAACTCATAAGCTATGCCACAATCTCGACATATGCTTATATAGATTAGGAAGCCTAATAAGCATAGGAAACAAACTCTAACTAGATAACTTCTAATAAGCAGATAACTCCTAATATTAGATAACTCCTAATATAATTTAAACCACATGTCTTTTACTTCGAGCTTATCTCAACACGAAGTATGTCTACTTAATTTGATAAGAAGAGGTCCTTAACCTAACTTGGCGCAATAATAATAATTAAAATAAACTGAAGTTTTCTTTCAAAGCCCATCAATTTTCATATTGTCGAGTTTATTTGACAAAAAGCTTAAACTTTAATTAATAAAATAAAGGAGATTATATTACGAAGATCACCGCATTCAATCTCTATTTCTTATGAACAGGTAATATTATTTAACTATGATAATTGTACATGTATAGAAATAGAAATATAAGATCATGAAAAGTAGTGACATTATGTTTTCAAATATTACCATTAGATTTAAAAAACTCTATTGAATGACGTCTTCTTCCGATAATAACCGGGAACGTTGTAAACCAGCATTCTCGTCGATGAATCACGGCAAGAACTAGTTGAATTCATATGCTCTCATCATCGTAACACAGGCCACCAATTATTACAAGGTAGTAGAGTTATTGATTTCGGTATACAACCATTTCAATTGTTGTTATTTGTTAATGATGAATGGAGATTAGCAGTTCAATTATTTTGTTAGAGATAATTTTAATGTAATTATTATGGCATGATAAAATTTGTATGACATAATCTTTTCACTATGATTTACTGTAGTATAACTACACTTAATGTTTGTATTATGTCATAGAGATCCAAATTATCATGTATATTTTTCTAATTCGGCTTTACTTGAGATCCAACTTATATGTTGTGTTTGACCCGACCCGACCTAATTTGGTGTGGATCTTTGTCCCCTTCCACAATTTCACCTTAATCAAAGGGAACCACTTTTTTCTACTTTTAAGTACCTTCAAACAATAATAGTAGCCCCCAATAATTTGCTTTTGCAATTGGCTCCATGCAAGTTTCTTAGTCACCAAGCATCACAGCTTAATTCAATCACAACCGTTCATTCATTAAGATCAAACCAACATTTCATTTTCCAAAAGAAAAATACAAAAAAATCCATTATATTTTAAATCAAATATTAACAAACATGTCCCACCACCACCCCCAAAGAGCCTACTTTCCACTTTTAGTTTTCACTTTACTTTAATCACACCTTCTTAAACTCTATTTTCTAATCATTCGTAGTGTCATTTCTTCATGCAATGGTTTAGTTTTTCCGTCCATAAAGATGCACAACCACCCCCTCACACCACCGCATGAGCCACCGGAACCACCGTCACTCTACTGTACCCCGTCACCACACTACCGTACCGCCACACCATCACCATTCACCCGTATTTTCACCCCCAAAAGACCATCAAAACACACAATGAACACACACTCACAAACACCAACACGAACACCCGAGTTTCTATACGAAAATTTTCCAAACACGAGAGACAGATTATTGCTAAGAAACCACCGAAGAACGGATCCCGCAATTTGGTGTTGTGCAATCATTTGTTTGATCTTTAGCATACTCGTAATCTTGTTCGGTATCACAACTTTGATCATTTTTCTCGTTGTCAAGCCAAAAAACCCCGTTTTCGACACAAATCGCGCGAGCCTAAACGTCATATACTTCGATTCACCCGGGAATTTCAACGGCGATTTCACTTTTCTCGCGAATTTCTCAAACCCCAACAAGAAACTCAATGTTAGATTCGAGTATGCGGTTCTCGAATTGTATTTTGACAACAATTTAATTGCAAACCAATCGATCACGCCGTTTAGTCAACGACAAAAAGAGACGGGTACGGTCAAGATTCATTTCATATCAAGTTTAGTGTCTCTACCAATGAATCATGCTATGGAGCTACAAAGGCAAGTTTTAAGCAACAAAGTTATGTATAGTGTGAAAGGAACTTTTAGAGTGAGAGTAAGTTTCGGTTTGATTCATTTCTCGTATTGGTTGCATGCTCTATGCGAGTTGCAAATGAGTAGTCCGCCAGCCGGTTTTCTTATGGCGCGAAGATGTGTGACTAAGAGATGAGAACGATATTATTCATCTCGTTTCGAGTTTTGTTTCTTTTTCAATAGTTTGAATTGAGATCTAAATTGACTCGATTCAAAGCGATGTGTATAGTTCACGATTAAGCACCAAAAAACCTTGGGGGGGGGGGGGGGGGGGGAGCTTTATATAACGCATTATTTGCTCAAATATTGTGTTTCTAGTCGTGGATCCAATATTTTTAATAACATGGGTCTCTATGCGTATACGTATACTGTATACATTTATTAAAGGTAGGTTATTCGTTGTGCATTATTTTATGGTCTCCGACGATATATTATAATTAAAAGGGTCCAATTCATATACCTTCTAAACAGACCGTGTGTGGATCAATGTATTATGTATATATATAGATTTTGTTTCTATTCGTCAAGAAACCGTTCTTAGGAATCCGGGTCATTTCTAGCCCTGACTTTGACTTGAGCCTACGGGAGGCAATTCAGGTTCATGGATTGATGGGCCGGAAACATTCAACTTGAAACCGACATATTTATATAAATGGGTCAATATCTCAACCTTAACATATTTACTTTCAACATAAACACAATCCATATAACATGTTTAATAAAGCAGGTTAAAAAATGGGTAAAAAAGTTGACTTTGTAAATGTATATAGGGAAACCTCCTAAAAAGTATATCTATTTTTGAAATGTATATAGGGAAACCTCCTAAAGTATATACTTCCTCCGTATCAAAATAAGTGACACACTTTCCATTTTGAGGTGTATCAAAATAAGTGACACACTTTGAAAACTTTCCTTATTTGGTAAAAATAGTGGGACCCATACCCACTAACTATCCACTTTAATAAAGTGAAATTACCCTTATACCCTTATTTTTACTTTTAAAACTCATTAATATCACTTTATTCAAGAAAAGTGGGGCCCATTCTCCATTAACTATGTACTTTAATCTATTTTAACCTCTACTTTAATCTTTTACCTCAAAAAACGTGTAAGCCAATTTGTGTCACTTATTTTAATACGGAGGAAGTATCTATTTTTAAACATGTTGCAATAACTAATCGGGTTGACGTGTCGACCCACTTAAATTATCATCAACCAGGACTTAACCCGTTTAATAAAAAGTGAGTTGTGTCAACCCATAACTAACTTGAATTTTATTTGCCTTGTTTATTTTCATGACGGTTTCACGTCAAATTTCATATTGGATCAGAAATTTTCACCCTTTATTAGAGCCATTCAGTTATAATCCAGCCCATTATCAAACGTGATAACCAATTGAGTGAACATCATTTGTGGTCCACAATTCAAGACCAGGGTCAAAGTCACACATTTCAATCATATGCAACACGAGGATCTCCAAAACGGGCAATTCTTTAAATTTTGATGATATTAATCTGGACCGTCTAAAATAAGAGGCACACATGTTACATAGGTGAACTGTGAAAGACCTAACATGTTTTAAGTGATGAGAGTGATACAAAAGTGCAAACAACACAATCTGCTTCAGATAAAAGTGTTGACAGTTGTAATGTGATATATAATAATTATTGGCTTACACGTTAAAAAATGATATAAAATGTGATCTTGGGTATCTTTGCCCATTATCAAAAGCAAGATTCTTGGAAGAATTATAAAAAAGATAAAGCAGTTATATCTTCATTGTGTGCTACTGAGGATGTGTATTTTGACTTTTGTGATCGAACCAACAACTTTAAAAATAAAAAAAACGTCTTTGAATCTTGTGTTTTCTTGGTTGAATACTATCAAGATTTTGACAAGATCGATTACAATAAATTTGGCCGGTTTAAAACCGGTTTAATTTAAGCCCTGGTCATTGGTTCAACCAATTGAGCTAACTGGTCCAGTTTACAAAACTACAAGACAATGATGTGTGGAATCCTATAATTGATAAATTCAGGTCTAAACTTTCGGGTTGGAAGGCTAGCGTTCTTAGCTTTGGTGGGAGATTGACTCTCGCAAAATCCGTGTTAGGTAGTCTCCCGACGTATTTTCTTTCGCTTTTTGCTGCCCCGGTCGGGATTGTTGAAGAATTGGAGAAAATTCAGAGGCAATTTATTTGGAACACTTCGGTCGGTAAGAAATCGGTTCATTGGATTGCTTGGAGAAAGATGCAGGCTCCAAAAGAGGTTGGAGGTGCGGGTTTGGGCTCTATTAGAAACCTAAACTTAGCCTTGCTCTCTAAATGGTGGTGGAAGTTAAAATGTAACCCGAATAGCTTATGGGCGCACGTTGTCAGAGGTATTCATTGCCTTGACGGTAAACCGCCGTATCACTTATCTAATTCGAATTCGAGTGGGGTTTGGGCTGTGATTGCTAAGTCCAAGGTGGCCTTTGAGAAATTTAATATAAGGTTGAGTGATATATTACATATTGTGGATAATGGTGTTAGTTGGAATTCGGAATTTGTGGTTGATGGTCTCTTTAGTGTGGCTAAAGTTCGTAATAGACTTGATCGGGCTAACCACCCGCTGTGTGATAACGGTTTTTGGTGGATTAACATGGTCCCTAAAAATGTGGTTTGTTTCATTTGGAAGGCTATGCAAGGTAGGATTTCGTCGGCTTTGGAGCTTGCTAAAAGGAACATTCTGATTGGTTCTTCTTTGTGCTCGTCGTGTTTCAACATGGATGAAGACTCCGACCACTTGCTTGTCTCTTGTCCTTTGGCGAAACGCACTTTTGAGTTGGTCTTCTCCTGGTGTGGTTTGGATCCGAGCCTGTTCCATTTCGATAAGGTAAATGACGTGTTGAGCTTTGCCAGAAATTGGGGAAGCTGCGTAAATTCGAAGATGTTGTTATCTAGTATCATTTACGGTGCTCTTTGGTGCTTATGGAAAGCTCGGAACTGTAGAATTTTCAGAGGTGAAGGTAGTGACCCGGGAAAGATTGTGGACTCGATAAAGTCCTTGGTGTTTAGTTGGAGAAAATACAGGGGTAACGGGTCTAATTTTAGTTGGGCGAATTGGTGTTTACACCCCTTGTTATGTATTTAATTTGTTTTGCTGTCATGTTTCCTGTTTTCTAGCTTCTTGCTAGAATCCTTTTTAATCTATTTGTCGGTTCCAAAAAAACAAGACAATGATGTAAACTACAGATTATCTCCTTAATATGTTTTTCTACATGTAAATAAGCACTTTTGAGTGTTTGAATGTAAAAAATGTTTATTCTATAATTAGATTCAAAATTACAAGTTACAAGGACAAACTGTAATCAACTAATCATTGATGTTCTGTCACTCTTAACAGTATGCAGAAGATGTTAATGGAAAGCAAGATTCTAAAGCAATTTTTAAATCCATTTGATTCAAATTAAAGCAAGAGAGATAAACAACTAATATTACAGCAAAAAAAGACAGAAAATGCCATCTAACAATCATCATATAAATGCAAAAACTTAGCAAAAACAAAAAACTCTTCTAAACAACCAACACAAACCTAAAATTGTATAAAAATAACTAAATCATGACAAAATACATATAGAAAAGTATATGATTATTTTCCTAAACCCCAACTTCATCAGGCGTTTTTGCATCGTTTGATAACGCGTGCAAACCACTTTGTAATTCATCGTTTAATAAAGAATAAATAAGCCTATGGTGCTATTTGGTTCGCTGGAATGTAATGGAATCTGAGGGAATTGGAATCCAATTCCATCAGATTCCAGTGTTTGGTTAAAAAAATGAATGGAATTGGATTCCTAAATGATGGAAACATTCCACCAAATGAAGGAATCTCAATTCCATCCAAATGTGGATGGAATTGAATTCCTAGGTTGGATGAAATGTTCTTTTTACATTTATACCCTTTATCCAACACTACAACCACCATCACCACCGCCGCCGCCGCCACCACTCGCCGCCGCCGCCACCCGCCACACCACCACCACCTACCACCGCCACCACCACCTACCGCCACAGCCACCACCACATATCGCCACCACCATCACCTACCACCACCGTCACCACCACCACCTACCGCCACCGCCACCATCCACCACCTATCGTCACCGCCACCACCACCCTCCACCACCACCCACTGCCGCCACCACCGCCACCACCACCCGCCGCCGCCACCCGCCGCCGCAACCACCACCACCACCCACCGCCGCAGCCACCGCCACCACCCGCCGCCACAGCCACCGCCACCACCCGCCACAGCCACCACCACCTACCGCCACCGCCACCATCCACCGGCGCCGCCACCACCACCCGCCGCAGCCACCACCACCTACCGCGACCACCACCACCACCACCTACCGCCACCACCTACCGCCACCACCACCCTTCACCACCACCCGCCGCCGCCACCCTCGCCACCACCACCCATCGCCGCCACCCTCGCCACTACCACCCATCGCCGCCACCAACCGCCACCACCACCTATACCGCTACCACCACCACCCACCGGCGCCTTCGCCACCACCGCTGCCACCACCCACGATCACCACCACCACCCACCACCACCAACCAACCACTACTAGTAATAAGGGTAAATTCGTCATTTTAAATAATTCCAATTCCAATTCATGTCAACCAAACAGAATATTGAATTGGATTCCAATTCCCTTCCATGCCAACCAAACAGACTATGGAATTGGATTCAAATTCCTGACGGATTCCAATTCCTTCCTAGATTCCAATTCCATCAGAAACATTCTGCGAACCAAACAACACCTATGTCTTTTAACCGAACTTTTGCCTTCAAATTCCCTTGAAACAATTTTCAAATTAAAATGTGTTTCGCCATTACTACCCTTAACACCTGCATGCCCAGCATGTTGATATGAAACATCTTTTAATTCCAATTTAATTGGTTTAAGCTCCTTATTTATAATCTCCAAAATTCTTGATCCCCTGTTTCCTAATATCGACCCATTCGAATTTGAATTCGAATCATCGAATTCTGAATTAGTATTTGATTCAAGATCGGAACTTTTTGAACCCGAATCGATGTCCTTTTTAGGGTTTTCAAGAATCTCGGTTTTTGTTTCGATCCCTTTCTCAGATTCAACATACAACATTAATGCTTTTTTTTGCATTAATTGAAACATATTTAAAAACCCGTTATTTCTTGAAGGTGATAAACTCTGCTTCAAACCCAATAACACAATGAAATCGGGTGAAATTCGAAGGATTTCTTGAACAGGGGAACCTGAAAGACCTTGAACTAATAAAGCAGCTAAACCTTTTGTGATTAAAGCATCAGAATCAGCTTCAAAGATTACATTTTTATTATCAGAATCGTCGAAATAAGCTCTTAACCACACCTGAGAAACACACCCTTTGACTTTATTTTCATCAGTTTTGAATTGGGAATCAAGAGGTTTAAGATTCTTGGCATAAAATAAGAGTTGTTCGTATTTAGCTTTTGGCTCTTGCACGGATTGAAAAAGTTTGATGATAACTTTTTAGGCAGGTGTTCTGAGGTTTGAGGGTCGTCTGCAGATTGTACTGATGGATTTGAGGCTGATGGGTGTTGATTGAAGAGTGAATAATCTGGGAATTTGAGGTTTTGTTAGGGGTAAAAAATGTAAACTTGGGAAAGATGATGGTGGTAAGTGTAAGGGTTTGAAAATAGAAGATGAAGGTGAGTGGAAATTGATGGAGATTCGCCGGAAGGACGAGCAGAAAGACATGTTAACGGTGGATGACGGCGGCAGTGAGTTTCCTTAAAACCGCATATAAAGTTGTCACTAAACATAGAAAAAGAAATCCTTGCAGAAATAGTTGAAGATATCGTAATTATTTGACAGTTATTGGTCAGTTCGATAGGATGAACTACCGAGGCGAAGCAAATAATCAGGCCTCTCTCAACCCTTACCCATTACTAAACCCATCACTAGCGTCACGTCATCGCAACCTTACTGACCCGTTACTGATACGTTCGTGTCAACCCTATCCATCACTAACCCATCACTAAACCCATCCTTTCCACATCATCATTTCCACATCACCATTTTAATTAATAAAAAAACACATTACATTAAATAAAAACACATTACATTAAATAAAATAAAAATTACATTAAATTATAAAAAGACATTAAAATTAAAAAAAAAACATTAAACTTAAAAAAAAAAACATTAAACTTAAAAAAAAAAAAAAAAACTACTCGTCGTCGTCGTCGTCCTCGTCTTCCTCTTCTCCCTCATCGGATGAGTCCGGATCGGCATATTTGTCCAATAAACTCCGGCGATATTTTAAAACCGCTTTTCGCTCTCTTCGGCTCAAATTATCGGGAACCGAACAATGAAGGACTCTGAAAGCATCCGATATCTTTTTCTCCACGGTCGCTTCTTTGATAGTCTTCAAAGCGTCGGCTTGCAGTATGGCGTTCTCACATATACGGTCACGAGTTTCGTCACTTGAATACCGTGACGAAGTCGCATCCGAGGAACTTGCCGTACGCCGGCTAACGTTACGACCGATTGGTCGACGGATCGGGTCGTCACGGAATAGACCTTCCATATTTGCGGGAGGGAGCGGGTTGGGGTTGTCATCGCCAAGGTTCACCGGGTTGGGCACGGGAGTGGGTTGGGGATTCATGACGTTGTAATCTACCCAAAACTTGGGGTAATCTTTTAGTTCGTGCCAACACAGTTCGTACAAAAAGTTCCTCCGGTTGTTGTTGTCATAAAATTGTTGTTTTGCGGCGTTGATCATGTCTTGGTCACCGGCCCCACTTTGTCGACTTGACTCGAACCGTTTATAGATTTCCCCAAACTTCCGAACATCCATTTTTATCTTGTTCCATTTCCCTTGGAGTTGACTTCTGGTGCGTCTTGTATCAACTATTGAGTTGTACTCGGCTTCAATCTGCCCCCAAAGTCGATCACCGGATTGTGAGTTCCCGCGTTCTGCGCATTCTGAAGCATTTATCCACCGCTGGGATAAAATAACAGCCTCCTGGATGGACCACTTCTTTACCGTACCAGGCTCCCTAACCGCTGGTGTAGCTCTTCTTCTTCTTCTTCCCGTTCCCCTGCTTGGTTCGACCGGGTCGGGAACCGCTTGTGGGCCTTGTGCTTCGGCTTCCTCTTCGGGCGGGGATTCGGGTTGATAGCCAGGACCCGAACCCGAACCGGGATGATAACCGGAGCCATAGAAACCGGGGTGGAAACCGTGTTGGTAACCGGGTTGGTAACCGGGTTGATAACCCGGTTGATAACCGGGTTGATAACCCGGTTGATAACCGGGTTGATAACCGGGTTGATAACCGGGTTGAAAACCGGGTTGAACAGCGCCTTGGTTCGAGAAACCGCCGGGGGTGGAGTGGAACGGCATAAAACCCGAACCCGAACCAGATGCGACGTTGCTCGGGCTGGGCTGGCTAGTCTGTCCAGCATTTGACGAATATGCTGGTGACGGGATACGGGTGTTTAACAAATTTTGGAAGTGATCATTTGACGGGGAGGAGTTCGATCTACGACTCATGATGAAAATCTGGAAAATAGGTAATGAAGGTAATGAAGAAGTGGGAGAAGTGGTGTAAAATTATGAATGGGAGAGTGTTGTATTTATAGGTAAAAAATAGGTTAAAGGAAAAAAAAAAAAAAAATTGATTTTTGAATTCAATTTGACGCTCCCTCGGCCCCACACACGCTCCACGACGGCTTCTCTCTTCCGTCGAAAACACGACGTGTGCATGACGACGCCGGCCACGACGGCTCGGTGCCAACGCCGTCGTGGCTCGACGCCCCGTCGACGCCCCCCGACGCTTGCCGTTGGCAGCGGTCAAGTAAACGATTAAAACAGGATAAACCCTAGAAACGATTGTTTGCATATACACAAGGCAACCTAAAATTCAATAACAATTAGATAAATGGGAAAACACAAGCTGCAGGAATAGATAAATTACCTCTTTGTTTAAATTGGATTGAAAACTGACGGACAGGTGCAAGATTGGACCACCCCTTGAAAATGATGAATTCCGCCCTTCGCAAGAAAACCGTCAATAGGAAAATTTAGGATGGGCTGGGCCCCCATAAAATGTTACTTAAATTTTAATGGGCCGAATGACATTGAGTCAAAACTGAACCCTATTGCATGAAATTCTAGTTACTGGGATAATTCCTAATAATCTAACTTGAAATCAACCACGTTCACCTTTTGATAACTTTTAGAGAATTCGTATTGTAAAAGTATGTCAAAGAGCATGAGTTTTCGTCACACACACACGCACTAATGGAAGATTGCTTATAAACGAAAACAACGCAATTCTAATAAGTGAATAGAAGAAGATATAAATGGTTATCAACTTGTACCTGATTAGCCTATATCTTTTAACCAAACTTTTGCCTTCATTTTAATTGGTTTAAGTTCCTAAATTAAAATCTCCAAAATTCTCAATCCCTAACATCGAATTTGAATTCGGATCATATTTAGAATTTGATTCAAAATTGGAGCTTTTCCATGTATGATATAGCCATTGAAGTGATGAATGAAAAACTCTTACCATATAACATATCATAAAGCCTGTTAGAACACAACATCATGTGCCAATTCCACAAAAAAAACATAACAAAAAGTCTAGAGACAAAACAAAACGATTTCAAAACCGAAAACAGTTTGACCAGCAACCACGTTCATTCGTCATCTGTCCCGAAATACCTGTCTCCAAACTCCCCCATTCCTGGAAGCACACGAAACTCTTCATTCAAACCTGTTTCTATCTCTGATGTTACTATCTTTATTCTAGGAAACCGTTTGCACACTACATGCACTCCTTGTGGTGCCTGTTAAAGGGCACAATCGTAATTTATTTTGTAATTAGTCTCCTGTTTTTTGGTCAAATCGTTGACTTTTATAAATGGGTGTACTGTACTACTTACAGATATCAGATTGAGGAATATGATATTGGCCTCGGGTACTCCTTTCTTTAGAAGCAATGATATAGCTTGAACAGCTGAATTGCCTGAATAAATAATTTACAAATATTAGAAATTAATAAATATATATACCGATAAATGTATTATGAGAAATATCTGAAACTAACCTGTTCCGAGGATAGGATCCAACAACAAAACGTGTCTATCAGATATGTCTTGTGGCAATTTTTCATATATTAACTACAATATAAGTTCAAATGTATGGTTATATTTTATCTCTAATAGGTCAAACACGTAAAATAAAACCTATATACAAGCTGATAAATTAAAACCTCTTAATTTATTTTATAAAACAATGCAGACACAAACCTGTTGGCCATTATCGCCTTCTCTATGAATAAGAATCTTTCCAATTTTGATACCCTTACAACATGCTCTCAATGCATTTTCCATACTCTCTCCACTGCAAACATATTATAACTTATAAGAAATTAATTAATGTGCAAAAAACTCCATATTATAAGAAATTGATTAAATACCTCCTAATAACAGAAACTCCGCATAATCTCTTACAAAAATCTACACCTGTGTATACTGACCCTGCATTCACACAAACAAAAACAACATTAATGATTAGTTACAGATATAATAAACTATTAATCAACAGGATAATACAATATAATCGATATTGTGAAATAAATAGTAGGATTATTGGGTACAGAAGTTTACCTGTTGGAGTTACCACCTGTTTTTCTGTAAATGGTAAATGTCCCAAACCATGCTCAACAACCTAATTAAACCAAATCACAGTTATCCACATATTTACAAAATTACATAAATCATCCCTGTGGTTAGTGTGAAATTATGGAATTAGTCCCTTGACTATTTTTATTACACGGATTGTCCCTAATTTTGAAACTTGTAACACTAACGGTCCATATTCCATAAAGCAAAAACGACTGTAATGTTTTTAGGAACGCTTGATGTTACAAGTTTCAAAATTAAGGACTATTCGTGTAATAAAAAAAAAGTCGAGCGACGAAACCCATCATTTCATACAAACCACAGGGACGATTTATGTAATTTACTCTAACCCCAGAAAAAAAACTCACCAAACGGATTAATCTGTCAGCATAAAACACAAAATCATGTTTTGTCGTTTGAGCATCACGTATAAGTGTATGCATGCCACGTATCTGTATAAAAACAAATAAATTATACTTCCTCCGTATCACAATAAGTGATACATTTAGAAGATTACGGAGTTTGAGACAAAAGATTAAATTAAGATTAAAATATATTAAAGTATGACTAAAATATATTAAAGTAGATAGTTAGTGGATGATGGGTCCCACTTTTCTTGAATAAAGTGATATTAATTAGTTTTAAAAGTAAAAGTAAGGGTATAAGAGTAATCTCACTTTATTAAAGTGGATAGTTAGTGGAAGTTGGGTCCCACATTTTTGCCAAATAAGGTAACTTTTGAAGTGTATCACTTATTATGAAACACCCATGAATGGAAAGTGTATCACTTATTATGATACGGAGGAAGTATAGAAAACGAAATACCAAAAAATATTTAAAAAAATGTAAAAGCATCACCGTACCTGAAAAGTTGAGTGAATAACATATAAATTAGGATATATTTTACAAAGATCATGTTGACCAAGTTTTGTCCGAATATGTTGGACAATTAAATCAACAGCTACATGATTATCTCCACCACGAGGTATGATGATGTCAGCATACTTTTTTGTTGGAAGTATAAAATCATCAAAAGCAGGCTTCACAAACTTTGAGTACTGCACATATAATTTACATCTGTAAGTAACTAAAACCAGAAATGAATAAAAGAAGACAGCTCTACAATAAATAATTATATTTTGTTTTTTTTTTAAATTATTTATTTAGGAATTACAAACTAACCTGATCGAGTACCATACCAATATCTCGTCCCTTTTCGCCTGTATCACGCCTTATTCTCCTTGCAAGGCGCACATCAGCATCTGCACTGAAAATCACAATTGTAAATATTGGTAGATTAGTGAAAATTTTTAATTAAATTATATAAACGCATAGATAATGAAGTATTTCAGTTCAATAATTTCAGAAGTTCACATCAAAATAAATAGTTCTAGAGACAATATAATTAAGAATTAAGCTAATCTTATGTAAAGTCTACAGAACCTGTATCAACAAAGATCTTCATGTTCATCATTTCACGTACACGAGGATCATGAAAAATGAGAATTCCTTCCAAAATTATGACATCTGAAGGATTCACCTGTCATAAGTTTTATATAAATTATTTGATTTAATGTTCTTAATTAAGTTATAATTCACATGAGAATTGAGATAAAGTAGTTATAAGAACTAACCCTACGAGAGATTTGGTTCTTATAACTCCTGAAATCATATTTTGGAATATCAACTGCTTTCCCATGCCTCAACATTTCCACAACTGATAATAACTTCTCATTATCAAAAGCATCTGTAAAAGATTATAATAAGTTACTACATCAAAAAATAGATAAATAATCCTTTATTTTAAACTAAAAATATATTAAGGAAGTGGTGAGATAGAGTAACAAAACTCACCAGGATGATCAAAGTTGTACTCATGAACCCTTGTTAGTTCTTCAGGGGTCAAATTATGATAAAAAGAGTCCTGCAAAAACATCCATAGTTAGATAACCACTTTTTATCCTTTACAATAATCCTCAATATTTCAGAAAAAAATAAAAGAAAAAATATATACCTGGTTGACTAGTACAACACGTTGATCATGAAGCTGTTCGATTATCATATCACAAACAGTTGTCTTTCCTGAAGCCGCACCTCCAGCAACCCCTATTTAATTATTTAATAAATATTAAAAAATCATCATGAAAAATAACATAGAACTTATAATAATCATGAATTTACCATACATAGCAATTTAATAACATGATTTTGCTTGGTTAAACTGAAACTATACCAGAAATCAAGTGGATGTGTTCTTGTTGAAATACATACCAATGATAAAAGGCTGCTTTTGCATATTATCAGTCACTGAAGTTGTCTGCATTCCATTCATGTGAAATCCAGAAAAATGTACCCCTGATGAAGCCTCTATTAAATACTCTACTGGTTTAGACCCCATTTGTAATTATAACCTGCAATATGAAGTTGTAATCATATATCCAGATTAAAATATGGAACTAATTATGATTAATGATATCAACGGTTATATTACTTGTTTAATGTTTACTGTTTCTTAGTTCAACTTGTATTTTACAAATTTATAAAACCGTCACGAAAATGATTACTGTTTCTTATTGTGGGAAAGGCTATTTTCCTTTCTCTCAACTCTCAAGCTGTTTTAGTCCTTTGTAATCCTCAATTAAAGGTCTCTATAGATCTTTACTGATCAATGCAGCTCAGCCTTTTGGCACAGAAAACAAATAGTTGATGCAAGTTTCATCCATGAGAAACTAAGAAAACCATAAATCAGGCTTGATTCCAAAATTTTAATGAGTGAATCAAAGCAATTTAAGTCCAATTTCGTTTATAAATAATCTGTCTTGCTGGTCTTATAAGCAAAGTGCATGTAAATGAAACTTGAAACACTCCAAAAATCATCATCGATCTTGAACATTCTTCTCGATTCCATGTTATTTTTGCCATTAAATCCAATTAACCAACAACAATCACATGATTTATGGTATCAAAACGAATAAAAGCATGCATCGCCAATGAATCAATGGTTAACCATCTCCGCTATTGCTTCAGGTATATAATGCTGAACAGCGCAAAAGCAAACAAGCAATCAAAGTTCTAAATCCCAATCTTAGCTACAAGTAATATGCGAATCATATCAAGTTGATATCAAATCACGGATCAAAACATGCAGGATAGAAACAGAAACATAAAATGCAAAATACAGGACCACAAAAGCATATACATACAAGATTCAATAATGCAGAGATTCATGAATATACCTTGAAAGCTCGATTAGATACGAAGATTCTAGATTTGAGGTGTATTTCTCGATTCGATTTGAAATTGAAACAGGGGAGAGAATAAGAACACACGAATCAAAAACGAAATCAGCTCCCTTTTGTACACCTTATACGGATACATTGAATTTATAGGAAATTGAGGTTTTGCAGTGTTTGGGAGTGTGCAAAGGGGGGCAGTAAAACAGACATCGAAATTAGGGCTTGAAGTTGGGTATAATTACAAAGATGAACCTAACGATTTTTTTGATTGCGATATCGTAACTATCAATTTGGTGCAGAATTAAAGGAGTTAAATTTACGTAAAATACTTAGAAGCTGACGTGGCGCCTATCGGTTGTGTCCCCCCTCTGTGTACAAGATCTATCATTTTCTATAGAAAAAAATATATTTTATATTTCATGATACATTGTTTTTTGGTATGAAATCAAAGTAAAGTAGGTTAACAATAAATATATTTTGATCTTTTCAGTTTTAAAAGAATATCGTAATTTGTAAGAGGGACTAAATCTAAGTTTATTATGATACTTTTTTATATTACATCGATGTCATATTAATTTTTGTTTCAAACTAAACATGTGATCAGATTGTTATGGTTATAAACAAATTCAATACTAAAAAAAAATATTTGCGCTGGCACAATTATTCAGTCGTATGAGCGACTAAACATAGCAAAAAATGGGTGGAGGATACTTTGGGTTAGGGTGGCGACATGGACGGGAAGCGTCACGTCCAAATGAGATGTATATTTCAGTCGCTTCATTACGTCTGATCTTACATATTAACTTTTTTAATTTCATAAATAATTATGTACTAAGGTTGACCGATTAAAGTTTTATTCGAAATGATCCAAAACATCATGTATTTGTATGTATTTTAAATGAATTTTTACTTACCTAACTCATTTAAATTTAAAAAAAAAAAGAATTATATTTTATTTGATTGTTATACTTCCTCCGATTCAAAATAAGTGATACACTTTTCATATTTGGGTGATTCAAAATAAGTGATATACTTTAAAATTTTACCTTATTTGGTAAAAAGTTATGGGCTCCACACTCACTAACTACATACTTTAATAAAGTGAAAATATCTCTTCACCCTTACTTTTACTTTTAACCATCATTAACCTTACCTAGTTACCTTATTCAAAAATTGTGGGACTCATTCCCCACTAGCCATTCAATTATTCTAATTTAACCCTCATTATAATATTTTACCTCAAAAACCGTGAAATTCAATGTGTATCACTTATTTTGAATCGGAGGAAGTATATGCTCATCCATTAACAAATTGACTAGGTAAAAAGAAAATTCATTTGGTTTACACATGTACATGCTAGCCTCGTGCTAGCTTTCGTTTTTTAAATGTTATGTTGTGGGAAGGTCTTCGGGTGGGTGATGACTTTGCCGAAGCTCGCTCCGTTGTCTTCTTTTGTTGTTTAAAAAAAAATTCAATATAAATGTCTCATTAAATTGTAAATTAATGAACTCTTCGTTTCTAGTCCCCACGTAAAAATCGAGTAACTCGATTAGTTGTTACTGAAATGCAGCGTAAAATTAAAATTTAATCACGAAATATATTTTGAAGAATTAAAAACACCCATTTTTTTCACTTCTTTGAACGTAGCAAGTGGTTCAATCAATTAGTCGGTGGAACAAGTATAATAATTTAGGGCCTGTTTCGGTGTTTACTTTTTCTATTGTTTTACAAGAAAATTTAAAGCGTATATCACACATATATTGTCATTGGCTATTTCGAATTTTGTGTTTTTGTTTTTCATTTCTTTTTAATGTTTTTGTCTATGTGATCCTCATACCCTCATGTGTTTGGCATGGTGACTTAACGAAAGAAACTAAACGGAATATGACAAAATGACAAAATAAATGAAAACCAGGATCTCCAAAAAAAAAAAAATAAGTATTATAATGTAAAATCTAAAAAACTTCATAGATAATTTCTGTAATTTATTCAAATATAAGATATAAATCTTTCTGTAATTTACTCAAACATAAAATATAAAAAGGAATGTACAATTTATCACTTTAACAATAATTTACTGTCTCTAAATACATTAGAAATGGTAAAAATGAGTAATTCTTAAAATTCATGAGTCGGTTATAGATGAATGTACAACTTTATTATGCATGTCTTATGACAGCCCTAAGGGCTGTCATTATCAAAACCCAAAAAATATTGAGTCCAGCTGTTTCTTTTAACTTATTTAGTAAGTTTATTAGCACAAATATTAAAAGATTAATAAATTTAGTTTTTTCAGTTTATAAACCTATTACTTTGAGTTGATTAACATATTTGAGAACATTTGCTCTACTGTATGACTCAATTCAGTATTAGTATCGAACTAATTATGTACCAAATCGTATCACAAACCTAACTTAAACTTGAGGTTAGTAATTTTAGTTTTTTACCATATCAAGTTAACAACATAATTTAAATTAAAAAAAAAAAAATCGGTTTCATCACACCCTATAGGCCGATATCATATTGCATTGAAATCACTAGTTAAGTCTGTTATCTATAGACGGGGCAATTAGTTGAAGTTATTGATGTTTTATTTTAAAATTGCTACTTGCTAGCTTTAGTTGGTGGATTCTACTAGGGTGTTCAAAAATATCCGAAAAAACATGTATTCAAAATCATCCGATATTCAAAAATCCGAGTATCCGAAAATTCGGATATCTGAATTTCATATACTGGATTCGGATATGCATTTATCATATTTTTAATTATCATTCTTTTGTACAGTAGTCGTTAGGAAAAAAAATATGTAACCGAACAATATTTAAATCGTGGCCAAAATGTAGTAAATATGGTACATGTCGCCACATTACGTGGATAACCCAACCCTACTAGCGTAAATTTAATTAAGTTTTCATCTGTAAGCTTAACTAAGTTTTCATTTGCATTTTTTAGTGTAGTTGATAAAAAGTGATTAAATGAGTAAATTAGTTGTGTGTAGTAGTTTTTATTGAAGTATTATACGGTATTACATTTCTACTTAAGAAACAAGCAATATATACAAAAATAAGATCAAGAAAAGGGCAATTATGCCTTTTATCATCCATTGTAATCCAAACCCTCTATTTCATAGTATGCCAACCAAATGATATGATGGAATTTCAGTCCTAACATATTCGAAATCTTAGAATTTGAAATCCATGTAACAAACACCACCTAAGTGTCTTCACCATTTATCATTCGTAAAACATAAAAATGAAGTTTTGTTGTTTGTGATTCAATGTTAAATCATGAAGAAAAGTATATATTAACTTTAAAAAGGGAAATCAAATGTTTTATAGGACTAAAAAGTAATAATACCAAAGAGACAAACTTAGGAAAAGAATATTTAAGTTTTTAGAGTACTACAATTCTTAGAAGTGGTACTAGAAAAAAAATCGACATGTTACACAATTTTTTCCTCATATTATAACAAACATAAATTTTTTTTTACGATTTTGTTAGTCCAAAAAGAGTGCTAAGAACGTCCAAAAAGAGTGATAAGAATGTGCAGAATGAGGGTTAAATACACTTCTTTAAAAAAATTAACTAATCAAATGGTGAAATAAAAAAATTAACACAAAGTAATTTTTTAAACACTTTTTTCTTTATTATCGAATAATAATAATCAAGAGAAACAAATGATTGCAGAACATACTAAAATACGAATCCTAATCTAATCATTTGCAAAGATTTATAAATTGACAATCACTAAACAGACATAATTATCAATCAACAAATGATTAAATACGAATACAGATGTTGAGATTACAATGATAACAATTGATCGTATTAAGTTAATCTCTATGCACACAATTGAAGATCAAACTTTGCTTGAGATGATTTGTAGTTTGCGTAATAAGCAGAGTGTCAAGTATTCGTATCTCCCTCCGTCTCTTTTTAATACGTCCATGAATCCCTCTAATTTATAGTGTTTGTAGAAATAACAACTAAGAGAATGTACGAATTAGCCAAATGTAAGAATTATGTTGGTGTTAATAATGTTTCGTGCGACGCGCACTATAGATAGAATTATGACATGTCATTTTGTCATTTAGTGGTTGCTGATAACTTCTAAAAGATATGCATAGGATCTTGTTTAAGCGAACCTTCAACCTTTAGTGTCTCGTATATACTTGTGTCTTTCTTTGACCGCTTAAGCTCCAGTTACTGGTTATACTTCGGTGACTTATGATCCTTTAGTGACCTCATCGACTGGGCATGCAGTGTCCTTCATTAAGATTGTTGATTTGTCTTGTGATTGTATTCAAGGCTCAATGTGACATTTGTCAAGCACACACTGAACCTACTATCACTTATCGAAACTAGTGATCACACTTTGATTTCGCACGAGGATAATGATACTTGAACGTCGTATCTGATAATGTAGTGAGATGATTGAGTCTCTGAACATAGGAACATCAAAAGACCTAACCGTCTACAATCTGAATCTCTTCTTTCAAATTGTCTTATAACTTTGCTTGTTTGTCTTCATTAAATCCATAATAGATTAAGGGTAACTCTAAACGACTCAGCAAATTTTATTAAATATGACAAAAACATCTATATATTACATTTTTTTCTGCAACACAAGAACACCGATTGTACAATTTTTACTTAGACTACATGTACTAATCCGTCGCGTGGCGACCGTTGCTACCAACTCCCCTCCTCCGCGACGCGTCCCAATGGGGCATTCAATCGCCCCAGTGATCATTGGAGGTCGCTTGAATTCGAAAGGAAAGGGGTTTGGTTACTGCTACAGGGTTTGGTCGGGGGGTTGCCAAGTTTGGTCACCACTACGGGTAGCCTTAGGGGTATTAACAACACCAACAAAATTAATTTTTTAACATCAATTGAGAAATTTTAAAGGATTACACGGGCTATCCCATATTACACGTAGGTCTTGTTTCTACCATACTTATTATGTATTGTACTCGTAACAAAAAGCAGAATACTAACCGAAGGTTATAATCAATTAGTGGTATAACTGAGAAAAACCAATACTTTGTTGTACAGTTAAATATAATAAAACTTGAGGTGACTATTGTAAATAGTTAATCAAAATTCAAAAGTCATGGGTCATCGCCATAGAAGGATCTAGAATAACTGCCGTTTACAAACCCTAACCCCACTGGCTAATATATATACTCATTTCCGCCTCCCCCTCTGATCTACTCCAACATCAAATCCTCACTATTGTTTCAGAAATCTCATTTTCCTCCTTCTTGAATCCTTTGTTTTTTTAGAGGCTTCATCAATGGCGGACACAGAGACGTTTGCCTTCCAAGCTGAGATCAACCAGTTGTTGAGTCTCATCATCAACACTTTTTACAGTAACAAGGAGATCTTTCTTCGTGAGCTCATCAGTAACTCATCCGATGTAAGTTTACTTTCCGCGTTTGTTTCTAGGTTTAATTAGATGTATGTATCTGTCTAGCCTTTTAATTTGTTAGATCCTTCTGTTGTCTGTGCGTAGTTTAATTTGTGCTAAACTGCTAGGTCTGTGTCTGTTTGTTCGATTGTATAGGGTTTCCTTCTAAAATGATCTGTAAATTATGTTTTCTGGTTGATCATGGATGTATTCGTCTATATGTATCAGTTTTGGTTGCTATTTGTTGTTCGTGTGGCGAGCAGAGCTCATATCAAAAATCATAGCTGAGAATGAGGTCTGATTGTTGTGTGTGTTGATTAGAAGCTAGTTATTTATTTATTTGCGTCTTAAATTTGAAGATATCGTGGGTTAATTATAAATATATGCGTGGTATCGAGGTTTTAAACGGATCTAAACAGTTGCTTTATTACCTATGAGGATGAGGATACATATGACCTCGAATATAAAAACAAGAGATATATGTGCTTGTCTGATTTGTTGTATTATAGAATAATGCACTTTTAAATGTAAAATTGAGTATTTAATCTCACATGTGCATTAAGTTAATGAAGAATTAGTATACTTGAAGTTATCATATTTTAATATGCTGCTACACTTGCAAAACTGCGATATATAACATGTGTTTATGTATCTAATTATATTTATATAACTATTGTAATTTTGTTTCTCTGTGCTTTGACAAATGTTATGTACTTATTGGTTGCAGTTCTTAACTTAACTGTTTGATTAATAATATTATCTAAACATTGATTGTATTTGTAGGCTCTTGACAAAATCCGTTTTGAGAGCTTGACGGACAAGAGCAAGCTAGATGGACAGCCTGAGCTTTTCATCCATATTATCCCTGACAAGGCTACCAACACATTGACAATTGTTGACAGTGGAGTTGGAATGACCAAAGCTGGTGAGTTGTAAAACATTCTAAACATCTTTTTTTTATTAATTTTATATAAATAATTTGTGTAATAACATATTATAATATTCTTAATTCTTAATTATTTCAGATTTGGTGAACAATTTGGGTACCATTGCCAGATCTGGCACCAAAGAGTTCATGGAAGCTATCACTGCTGGTGCTGATGTCAGCATGATTGGTCAATTTGGTGTTGGTTTCTACTCTGCTTATTTGGTTGCTGACAAAGTTGTTGTAACAACCAAACACAATGATGATGAACAGTATGTTTGGGAGTCACAAGCTGGAGGGTCTTTCACTGTCACCCGTGACACTTCTGGTGAAACCCTAGGCAGAGGTACTAAGATGACTCTTTACCTAAAAGAAGACCAACTTGAATACCTTGAAGAACGAAGACTAAAAGATTTGATCAAGAAGCATTCTGAGTTCATCAGCTACCCGATTTCCCTATGGGAAGAAAAAACAACTGAAAAAGAAATTTCTGATGATGAAGATGAGGAAGAGAAGAAGGATGAAGAAGGCAAAGTTGAGGAAGTTGATGAGGAAAAGGAGAAAGAAGAGAAGAAAAAGAAAACCATCAAAGAAGTGTCTCATGAATGGGCTTTGGTCAACAAGCAAAAGCCCATCTGGATGAGGAAGCCCGAAGAGATCACCAAGGAAGAATATGCTGCTTTCTACAAGAGTTTGACCAACGATTGGGAAGAACATTTGAATGTCAAACATTTCTCAGTTGAAGGTCAACTCGAGTTTAAAGCTATTCTTTTTGTTCCAAAAAGAGCTCCATTCGACCTCTTTGACACCAAAAAGAAGCCAAACAACATCAAGCTTTATGTCCGTCGTGTGTTCATCATGGACAATTGTGAGGAACTTATTCCTGAGTATTTGAGTTTTGTCAAGGGTATCGTTGATTCCGAAGATCTCCCACTTAACATTTCCAGAGAAATGTTGCAACAAAACAAGATCTTGAAGGTGATCAGAAAGAATCTGGTGAAGAAATGTGTTGAACTATTCCAAGAAATTGCTGAGAACAAGGAAGATTATGCTAAATTCTACGAAGCTTTCTCCAAGAACTTGAAGTTGGGTATCCACGAGGATTCCCAGAACAAGACAAAATTAGCTGAGCTTCTTCGATACCATTCCACCAAAAGTGGAGATGAAATGACCAGTTTGAAGGACTATGTTACCCGAATGAAAGAGGGCCAAAACGACATTTACTACATCACTGGTGAGAGCAAGAAAGCAGTTGAAAACTCCCCATTTTTGGAGAAGTTGAAGAAGAAGGGTTATGAAGTGTTGTACATGGTTGATGCCATTGACGAGTATGCAGTCGGTCAACTCAAGGAATTTGAAGGCAAAAAGCTCGTTTCCGCAACAAAAGAAGGTTTGAAACTTGAAGAAACCGAAGATGAAAAGCAGAAACAAGAAGCTTTGAAGGAGAAATTTGAGGGCTTATGCAAGGTGATGAAGGATGTATTGGGCGACAAGGTTGAGAAAGTCGTCGTTTCTGACCGTGTTGTTGACTCTCCATGCTGTTTGGTAACCGGTGAGTACGGCTGGACCGCCAACATGGAACGTATCATGAAAGCACAAGCTTTAAGGGATTCAAGCATGGCTGGTTACATGTCAAGCAAGAAAACAATGGAAATCAACCCTGAAAACTCCATCATGGAGGAACTTAGGAAACGGGCTGATGCTGACAAGAATGATAAATCTGTTAAGGATCTTGTTCTGTTGCTGTTTGAGACTGCTTTGCTTACATCCGGGTTCAGTCTTGATGAGCCCAACACTTTTGGAAACAGGATCCACAGAATGTTGAAATTGGGGCTCAGTATCGATGAGGATGCTGTTGATGAGGATGCTGATGTGCCTGCTCTTGAGGAAGCTGATGCTGATGCTGAGAGCAAGATGGAAGAGGTTGATTAAGTTTTTAATTAGTTTTATTGTCTTTTGGGTTTTGATGGTTTATCAACTTTTAAAGTTTTTTCATGTGCCTTAATTTTTGTTTTTGCTCTATGGGACATGTGTTGGTATAAGAAGATCTATGGAATGGTGTTATTTCTGTGGAAATTTTATTTTTGTTTCTTTTACTATGCAAGTAAGAAGAATCATGATTTGTGTTAGGAGTTTGCAACGTATCCTATCAGAATTTGATAGTGCTGGTTTTTGTCGGTTCATTATTTGCTCTGCAAAACAGGCATTGGTTGGGATTTTGATTTTCATCCATAAGCACTTGGTGCTTAAGGTTTGTATAAAATCATTTGAACGCTCTGACAATGCTGGTACTGCTTCGGTTATGTCCTTCAACGGCAATCACAAGCACCACCTTACTAGATAAGCTAAGACCCGTGCCAACGGCACGTCGGGGGAGTTTTTTTGCCGTCGCGCCACGACGGCGTTGGCACCGAGCCGTCGTGGGGGGCGTCATGAGGCGGACGTCGAGGTGAGGACGACATGCATTGGGCGTCGGTGGTCGTGTGGGGCCCGGGGAGCGTCTGAAATTGAATTCAAAAATTCAATTTTAATTTTTTTTTTCTTTATCCTATTTTTTACCTATAAATACAACACCCTATCATTCATAATTTTATACCACTTCTCCCACTTCTTCATTACCTTCATTACCTATTTTCCAAATTTTCATCATGAGTCGTAGATCCAACTCCTCCCCGTCAAATGATCACTTCCAAAATTTGTTAAACACTCGTATCCCGTCACCAGCATATTCGTCAAATGCTGGACAGACTAGCCAGCCCAGCCCGAGCAACGTCGCATCTGGTTCGTGTTCGGGTTTTCATCCGTTCTACTCATCCCCCGGCGGTTTCCCGCCCCAAGGCGCTGTTCAACCCGGTTACCAACTCGGTTACCAACCCGGTTACCAACTCGGTTACCAACCCGGTTACCAACACGGTTTCCACCCTGGTTTCTATGGCGGCGGTTATTTTCCCGGTTCGGGTTCGGGTTCTGGCTATCAACCGGAAGTGCAAATTGAATCCCAGCCCGAAGTGGAAGAGGAAGACGAAGGAGAGGGCCCACAAGTGGTACCCGAACCGGTCCAACCAAGCAGGGGAACATGAAGAAGAAGAAGAGCTACACCAGCGGTTAGGGAGGCTGGTTCGGTGCAGAAGTGGTCCATCCAGGATGCCGTTATTTTATCCCAGCGGTGGATAAATGCTTCACAATCCGCTGAACGCGGGAACTCACAATCCGGTGATCGATTTTGGGGGCAGATTGAAGCCGAGTACAACAATTTTATGACAACAACAACAGGAGGAACTTTTTGTACGAACTGTGTTGGAATGAACTAAAAGATTACCCCAAGTTTTGGACAAATTACAACGTGATGAATCCCCAACCCACTCCCGAGCCCAACCCGGTGAACCTTGGCGAAGACAACACCACCCCGCTCCCTACCGCAAATATGGATGGTCTATTCCGTGACGACCCGATCCGTCACCCACCGGGTCGTAACGTTAGCCGGCGTACGGCAAATTCCTCGGATGCGACTTCGTCACGGTATTCAAGTGACGAAACTCGTGACCGTATATGTGAGAACGCCATACTGCAAGCCGACACTTTGAAGACTATCAAAGAAGCGACTGTGGAGAAAAAGATATCGGATGCTTTCAGAGTCCTTCATTGTTCGGTTCCCGATAATTTGAGCCGAAGAGAGCGAAAAGCGGTTTTAAAATATCGCCGGAGTTTATTGGACAAATACGCCGATCCGGACTCATCCGATGAGGGAGAAGACGACGAGGACGAGGACGACGAGTAGTTTTTTTTTTTTTAGTTTAATGTTTTTTTTTTATGTGTACTTTTTTTTTTAAGTTTAGTGTTTTTTTTTTTAATGTTTTAATGTCTTTTTTAAATTTAATGTAATGTTTTTTTTAATTTAATGTAATGTTTTTTTTTTAATGTAGTGTGTTTTTTATTAAATAAAATAGTGATGTGGAAATGATGATGTGGAAAGGATGTGTTTAGTGATGAGTTAGTGATGTGTAGGGTTGACACACGAACGTGTCAGTAGCGTGTCAGTAAGGATGCGATGACGTGACGCTAGTAATGGGTTTAGTGATGGGTTAGTGATGTGTAGGGTTGGGAGAGGCCTAAGTAATCACTTGATGTTTTCTCACCCGAATATTCAAAAATCCGTATCTTACACTAGAACAAACTACTTTTAACTTATTCTAGTATTTTTTTTTATTTGTCCGGAAGCTAAAACTAATTGAATTTATATCTTTTAGTCTATATAAATGATGGTATATATTGCAAACACAAATTAATACATAAATAGAACACTACATTTTGCAAAAGTACTAGATTTTTTAACTTATTTTTCATATCATTATAAAAATGAATTGAAGTGTGATAATAATATGTAAAAGAAAAGTTAGAAGGTAAACGGGTTAAAAATGTAAGTAATTGAGTTTTGATGTTACGAATAGTGTTAAACTAAATTTGGTGTTACGAATAATTGAGTTTTGATGTCACTATTGAACACATTATTGAGGATCACTCACCAAAATATTAATATAAAAAAAAATTAAAATCAAGACTTTTGTTGGTGTCTTTGGTCGCATGAAAAGACTACTACATCACCATATTTAGCTTACATAATTTTTCTTTTTAATTTTCTAATATTTTTGGATATGACATGTAATTTTTTAATTGACAGTTTGGTATAATTTGGGTTGCTAATGTGTGTGAAAAATCAGGTTGGATTGAGTTATGTAAATATAATAGAGAGAAACTAAGATTTTTAGTGCAAAATGTGGGTTAGGTTGAGTTTTTATTGAGGATTATACTAGGAGGTTCCCCTGGAAAATAAATAATATAAAAAATTGAATTCAAGACTTTTATTGGTGGCTTAGGTCGCATGGAAAAAACAAGTCATACTGGGTCAAACAATTCTTTTTCATTTATAATATCTTTGAATATGACATGTAATTTCATAATTGGTGGTTTGGTTTGACTTGAGTATTAGTGTAAAAAATTAAGTTGGGTTGATTATGCAGGTAGAAAAGAATAAATTAATGTTTTAATGAAAAAGTTAGGCCGTGTTCAACTGCTAACATGATAGCACGATATGATTTCAGTATATGGGCTTGACCTTAATTATGCAGATTCATATCTTGTGTTTGAAAACGTGATAGCACAAAACCACAATATAAAGCAAAATTCTTATTCATGTTTAATGAACAAAATTTCTATGAACAAATATTTTATGTTTATGCACTTCAAAACAAGAATCAAGTCATAATGTAGCCATAATTGGCAGCTTGTGACAATGAAAAGATAAAACAAATGGCTAAGGCATATGCACAAACCCTCAATTTCCTTCACATATCCTCAACCCGTGAGTGAAAAACAAAGCTCGGGAATGTTGTCGTGATGTCCCTATATAACCAAAAACACAAACATCGTGAGCTTGATATACAATGAATTTAAATATACATTGGAGAAATTACAAAAAAACATTTTATGTTTATTTTTGCCCAACCAACAAACCAATTTATGTATATACTGAAAAAGTTATTTATATTTACTATTTCATTGTTCTATTTACGTTTATGCCAAATATGTATCATATACATTAATAATATTCTGACTCTCGCCTTATAATATGTATCGTGTACCTATTTATTCTACTTTGGGCCGTAAATGAGTCGAGTCACCCAAACACGACAAATTACAAACCCTACTTCCAAACACTTTAAAAATAAGAAAATATTTAAAAATAAAATTAAAAAACAAAACTTACTTGAGGTATTGCAAGGTCATGTTTTTCAAGAGAGAAGGATGTCGCAGTACAAGGTTTCTCCATTCTTCTTGGTCAATTTTTCCATCATGTTTTGTATCCGCTTCCTCAAATGTCTAAAACAAAGTATCAAATCCTCATGTTTTAATTATAAAAATACAAAACCACATTTTACGTGTAACAATTTTTTTCTTTCCAAAATAAGAAAAAGAGTGATAATTTAAGTACCTTATCAATGATACTCTCTATAACATCATCTGAAAGATTCATCCCTGATTCAGCAAGTGTAGCCACCACCATTTGCTTAACCTACATGCTCATTAATGATCCAACCAAATTAGATAATCATATAATTATGTATATATGTATATATACATTTATTATATGCATACAACTTACTTCTTGTCTCTCTATGAAACCTTGCTGCTTGAGATCATAAAGCCGAAAGGAAACTGCAGATCGACAAGAAGAATACAAGACTCACGATCTAAGTTTTTAAATAAAATAAAACTTTTAGAAAGTTTTAAAGAAAAGGTGAAAAAAGATTCAACTTACAGTTGATTTTATCATCAATAGGGGCGTTTGGATGAAACACCGAAAGTGCACGAGCAAATTCCTCAAATCCCAAGATTCCATTATGCTTCGTGTCAAACAAGTCAAATACCTGATTAAAAAAAAAAATTAAATTTTACTTGAACAAAAAATGGTATTTTTAAAAAAAAAAATCATACCCGATCAGCAAATAAGCTCTCTTTTTTATTGGTCTTAAACAAGGCCAATTGAAACTTTTCCTGCATTAAAGTAGGATGATTATAACCAATTTCTTACAAAGTCAAGATAAAGTCAACTTCAACAAAATTACACAAACCTTATTAATTAAACCATCATCATTGACTGCACTACTAATCTTCTTAAACAACTCATAAAGCGCTTCTATTTCACTTACACTAACTGCATTACAAAACAAAATCAAACATTATGTCTTAAAATCATTAACAAATTTAATGTGATATTTGTAGAAATTAATTGTAATTGCATACAAACTGTCTGGCTAGCAAGAATCGCAGGATCATCAAGTCCATGCGTTTGTTTATTTAATTCAAGATCACAACAAAAGAGTAGGGAAGCACATAAATGCTTAATCCCTTCTAAGCACTGAGACATGGCACTTGTTGTACATCAAAACATTCCATTATTAATCCTGAAAAAAAATTATAAATATAAATATAAAAAGTTCCATTAAAATATAAACATGAATATTTTATAGATTACCTTTTGACCATTTCCTGCTGCTTCAGTTTAAATCGAATAACTGAAGTTGAACTATTTCTGTTGGAAGTACATAATAAGAATATGAATACTAATGATATCAAGATTGTTGGCAAATTTTGAGGCCTGAATATAAAATTTAAATAAAAAGTTAAATATTTCTAGAGGATATACTATGAATTTGTTAAAGAGTGTCATTCTTTTAGCATTATGAATACAACACCACTTTATTGTTTTTTTGGATCCAGAAACACCAATTTCACATCAGATATTCCAAAATCTGATTTCATCACTGGTGATCTCTTTCGACTAATACCAATTTGAAGAAATCCTAATTTATCTATCTTGAAATGTTAGCCAATTATGAAAAATATCATAATATGCAATCAAATCCTGATATTCACTCGAGATGCAAAAACACAATTTTTTCTACCCAATTCAAGTATCAGATCTCCAAATGCCAGAAACTTGTACCACATATCAAGAATCTTTCAGAAAGCTAATAAAGTTCAATAATTTAATTATAATTCGATTACCCAGATCAGATAAACTGACAATGATCTGATTATTAACGAATAAAAACATCGAAATATTGGAAAAGATTGAATCTTTATATACTGAGAAACACGAACAAAGACTAACCTTATGAAAGACTGCCAGATGTGTGGAAATCGAATTGGAGCTCTGTTTTGATGTATAGATTTAGACTTAAAAAAACACAATCAAAATTAGATTAAAAAAGAGGGGAAAATAGGGTAAATGATTAGTGTTGGGCACGATAATGATGTGGGGAATAACATGGGGGGATGTGGGTCTAGATGAGGAGAACACGTGACTTATTAATGTTAAAAAAATTCTTACAAGTTTAAATTTTTGATAAATTTAGAAATGGAAATTAATTGTTGATAAATGTAAGGCGAAACTCGAAAGTAATTTGAGAAACATGGAAATCAAATTTGTAATTTTAAATTAATTACTTTTTTTTTTGTCTGTTTTTCCTAAAGGTAGTTTACATTTTCTATAAGAGGAATGGTATTGATGTTATCATTTATAGTTTTTTATGTGCCTACTCATTTGATGATGATAAGTGTCAAAATCAAAGATGATATGAGAAAATAGAATACATGTCAACTTTAGAGTAGAGATGAGTAGACACGTAAATAGACACAAATGATAGACACAAATATTATTTCTCTTTGTATAAATGAATTTTTAATTCGTTTTGTTAAATTTGTCACGTCACCAAATAGTTTCAACTTATAAGTTATAAGAGGGTTGCTGACGGTGGGAAACTCATCCCGCCAGTTTCCATGTTTCTTTGCCTTACCGTTGGCATGCCCCGCCACTTTGGGCCGTCAGTTTGCTTCCGCCAGTGTGGAGACGAGAGGGGAGGAGCTCGTGAGTTGGTGGGTGGAGACCAAAGGCGTATTTTGTGTGTGCGTATTTTGTAATGGTGGGTCCCAAAAAATTAAAGGGAAGAGGTATCGTTGGCAATGATATGTCAGTTTAATATCGGTTAGAGGGTGAGCTAATGTGCCGCTAATTTGGCAACAACTAACGGTATCAGTTTCCACCACGGTTGGAGCAGTCTAAGTTATAAACTTATAAACTACTAAAAGGAACAAATAGACGACCTTCGAGTGACAGGACAGGCTAAGAGCAAAATTTGACTATCCGTATAATTTATCAAAGGCATAGACTATTTTCGTAATTTCAACTTAACCACATTAACCTTTTGTAATTTACTCTAAAAATCATTGCATTTGTTGTTTCTTGTGAATTGTGCAAGTAAGATTGTCGAACAAGAAAAAGTTTGATAATGCAATTAAAAGATACAACCTCACTTATTTATTCTAATATTATTTGTTATGGTGGTACGGATGTAACTGACTCAAGTCCTCTCGAAATTGACTCCCGAAAAAATATTAAATATTGATCAATGAAAACCGAGTCGAGTTTATTCGAGTAGACTTTCGAGCCAAGCTCATGTATCATAACACTTGCCTCCTAAAACAAGCCTTAACAAGCTAAACCTAAAACGAGTCTCAACAAGGTAAAAAATGTCATACTCAAGAGCTTAAAATATCAAGCAGTGTTTTGTAAAACTCGGTTGATACTAACCAGGTCAGTGTAAAAATCGGTCAAAACTCGGCCAACTCGGTTAAAACTCAAAAACTTGGTTAAAATCGGTCAATTTCTCCAAAATATGTTGTATTTTAAGAATTAGTGAAATTATATGTATAATATATATATTTATAAAAATAAAAATTTATATATAAAATCCCAGTCTAAATACTCGTCGAGTAACCGAATACTTGGTACAAGGAAGTCGAACGAACAGATAGCGAATAGTGAGTTCTGCAACGATGGTATCAAGTGACATGATACTAACCTCAATTGAATTATAAAAGTGTCGATATATTAAACAACCCTAAAGTTGATTAACAATCGAGTTCATGTTTTATAATTAACTCAACTCGGCTCAACCATAGACAACACATACTGCTTAGGGAATGTTTGGCTAAGCTTTTTCAAAAGGACTTATTGACTTATTAGCTTACTTCTTGATTTTGACTTTTCAAAAAAATTAATAAGTCAATAAGCTCTTTTGAAAAAGCTTAGCCAAACATGCCCTTAATTTCTTATACTCATTACTGCATAACATCAGTATTTATTCGATATTATATAACCTGCTCATGAAAGTACAAATTTCACTGATATTTGTAAAATGGAGAGAAAAAAAAACTTGACTATCAACGACAAAGTAATATATGTAATATTAATTAAAATAACGAATAGGTACAATGCATCTTCATATCTCCTCATAATTTCATAATAGAATTACTGCGGGTTTTAATTTTAAATCTTTTGTTTTGACCATCACTGGAGCTAATATAGGGTTTACTTTCAATCCCTGTAAGACCCTTCTTTTTCTTGATCTTTTAGAAGCCCTAAAAATGCAAGAAACCCAAAAAAGAAGAACCCACCGGATGACCACCCACCGCCACCACCTCCACCACCACCGCCGCCATCATCATCACGTGGCGGTAGTCCAGTCCCGCCATCATCAAGATCCGGAGACTTCTCTTTCCCTGTTTTCCAGTCAGTTGTTAGAAACATTTCAAACATAATTTAAATAAATAACATAATACAAAGTGCCAAAAATTGTTTTTTCATGCACAAAAAGTCTGAAAACTACCTTGAGTAGGAGCAATGGTGATTGTTGATGATTGGCGTGTGACGGTTTGGGTCTGTTCTGCACCCATTCTAGCAGCCTGCATAAGGGGAAAACATTTGCAAGATCGATAAATAATCTCCACAATTTTAATTAAAAAAACAATATAATAATATGTGGCTGGTTATAACCCTGAACTCACCAATGCTGCAGCACAGATAAAAGCAGCAGATTTCATTTGTGAAGTTTGCTTTTTCCCTCCAAATGTTGCCGGCTGTATGCTGATTTGTTTAAGTGGCAAGAAGTTATGAAAAATTGACTTATTTTGACCCACTCTTTGTAATTCTGATCTTGCTGTATAAAAAAAATCAACATTTTGCAAGACGAAAGTCAGTCATTTTGGAACGTCCTCATATGTAATAAAAACAAGTTGCAAACATTATTTTGTAAGAAGATATCAATATATATTTCACAGTTTTACCCTTTGATTATAACATCCCAAATTTTAGTAGAAAAAAACTGTACCTAGTTGCGAGGTGGAGCTAGGGATTAAACTGGCATTCAATGAGAACATCTTGATACTGACCTGAGACAAGAATAAAAAATGATGGAAACAATTTATATTAGTTAAATAACACAATCTTGAATCCCAAACACTTGTAAATCAGTAATGCAGAAATGAATCAATGATAATATACCATATGCAACTTTAAGACTCGTATATATTTTGTTGGTAAATATACACAAAATCTAGTTGAACAAAACTAGCAACTTAACCTTCAATTCACCAAAAGTAACAACCTTTATTATTTTTATGCAAAATTAGAAATATATGTATGTCATACGGTAAAAGCAATGACGCACCCTAACTCCATCTTAATTGATTTATTTCTTTCATTTAGTAACTGTTCAACGTACTATATTTCAACGGGACCAATCCGATAAGAATATGATATGATGATGAAATATTGAAACCCTAACTCATATACCTCTTATTGAATTAGAACTGTTTTCCAGTCGATCAGAGACTTTTCCGGCAATATTATCGACGGAGAATTACGTTAGGACTTGATGAAAAGCTCGTCGACGAAGGATAGAGGAAAAGACCGAGCGACTGAGAAGAATTTCCTTGAAGATATTGCTGCCGCAGGTATTTCATTTAAACCCCCTGTACAATTTGCTTTTGTCAAGTGTTACCTTATATCTAGTAGGCAGGTGCAAAAAGAACCACCTCAGAATCTGGAAACTAAGCCTAAGTAAAAAACTATTCCAGATCCTCTGTCTAAAATCAATACTATCTCTCTAAAATCATAATATAATTGACCGTTAAATTACCAAACACCAATTTAGTAGTAAAAGGAATTAGAACCTAATTTAGGTTTGAACCTTCATATGGTTCAAAACCTGTAAAAATTGTTTAGAACCAGGACCGAACCTTTCTCATTTTTTATACTAGTATATGTTCCAAATATATGAACGAGTCTTTTTTTTAAACTATATTCCTAACCTATTTGACTAATTGTTTCTATTTTCAATTCTTGATCGGCTGAATGTACATATTACAAAACTAAAAGAGATAATAAAAAGAAATGACAAAAGTTAAACCACAACACTTTAGGCCAATGACTAAAGTCTCGAATGCATTTTTCTTCTGAATGTGAAATTCAGAAAGTAAAATGCTTCAAACTTGCGGTCCAATGATTGTCTGGAATGATATAAGTTATCGCACAAATGAAAAGACTAAATGGGGCAATAAATAGTATCGGATATTCTACCAAATGTTATACTACGTAACTTATAACTCTAAGACTGGGCGTAATGGGTGACCAAACCCAGTTTGGTCACCCCTGCCACATCTGCGCCACATCAGCTTTCTCTCTCCTGATCAAACACACGACCAGACAGCGACCAAATGCCCGTAATGGGTGACCGTTCGGAAAATATAGCCGTTTGGGGTGAAATGTAGCCGTTTGAGGTCGGATGGGAACGGTCGAGTAGTCGACCGTTGGACACGGTCGACGCGTCGTGGGACGACCGGCGTAACGGAGGGGGACGCGTCGGGGGTGTCGATGTGGAAGGTCACGACCGAATGAAAGGTCGGCGTTACGGGCAGTCTAATAGGCTTTCTTGGTCATCTTGTAACTAGTATTATTTTATTGAAAATGATAATGACAGTCCTTAGGATTTTCAATAAGAAGGTAAAAATAATGTAAAAAATGTCCCTGAATTTTAGGAACACTACTGTATCAAAGAATGTACAACCATTTTATGCACCTTAGAGACAGCCTTAAGGACTGTCATTAACAAAACCATTATTTTATATATCTTGTACAAAACTTTAACTCTCACTTAACCACTTTGATAGGCTAGCATGCACAAGCAAGACCAACTTTAGCTACAACTGCTTTATTTCCTGTATAGCTGCATCCATGCGAACGATATTGCGCAACGCGATGACGAATAACCTATAACTATATTTTTAGCGACCAATTGGTGGATGGTGGTGGCGGTAGTAATGGTGGGAGGTGGGTGATGGTGACGGTATTGATGGCGGGTGGTGGTAGTGGTGGCGGTCGTGGGTATTGGCGTAGTGGTAGTGGTGGTGGATGGTGGTTTACATTTCAACTTTTAAAAATTTAAAAAAATTAATAAAAATAATTATAGTTAGATAATGAACATATGCTCTTTGATCTCAATTGGTTAGGATATTGTGATAGATATCACGTGTTCAAGTCTTACATTATAGATAATTTTTATAAATAAAATTATGTCACGAAATAGTAAGTTTGTTGATTGAATAATTTTTGTCCGATAAGTGGGGCCCATAGGGTTGATGACCTTTTTGTAGTTATAATTTTGAGTAAATTACACGAATTGTCTATGTGGTTTAACAAAAAATTTGGATTTGGTCTCTAACTTTCAGAAGTTACACCCGTGGTTTAGACTTCGTATTGCTTTTGGTCTAAAATCCTAACGAACGTTAAAAACCCATCTCTTCTCTTTCTTTTTCCTCCTTTTAAATCTAAATCACTAAACCAGCAGATACCCCAATGTATGAAGATTCAATTTTTTTTTAAACCCATTAATTAATTAATTAATTACCTTAATATACATTTGTCATACAGCTCTGTTGATAAGAGGTGCACCAAAAATTTGAATTTTATATATGGTTACAAAGCATGCTAAAACCAGAAAAATTAGGTTAGCTAGGTGGTTAACACCCTTTGCTCACATGCTAAAACCAGAAACCATCTATACTTATTTTCAGATTATACATTCCTTTTAGTTTTTATATATTACGAGTAGTTCCTAAATATTAATTTAAACTTTTAACCTTATTTAAATTATTTTAGTTATTCTTTGTTACAATTTTTTTTCTCCATCCCATATCCCAACTTCTATAATTTATATTTTTAACTCTAAATCTTATACCTTATACATCTAACCTTACTTAAATATTTTATTTTATTATTTGGTGGGTAAAAAAAAGGTTTCTCCTAAACGTTAAACTTTTTTAGTTTAACTTTAGTTTATACTTCTAAAATGTAGTTTATTTATATTTATTATTAATGTATAAAATAGTCCTACATTTTGATATTTGAATTATCCGAAAATTTAACACAGTCTAAAATAGATAACAACTTTTAGGAGGGTAAAACAAAACATTATGTAAACTGTATTTTTCATAATAATCTATGAATAATTATCAAATAAACTTTTTTTAGAAGATGCACTCTATGATATCAGTTCAAGATTTGAACAGTTATTTCCCAGGTGATTAATGAGATAATGATGAAAGAGAGTAGAGGGATATTTTGTGATTAGATTAGTTACATGGCAAATTACAAGACTAGGCTTTTTTTTTTCCTTTTATAAATCAAGGATATTAATTTAGAAATTACAAATCAACTGTATGTTTAACATTTTTGATATTTAAACAATTGGAAACTAAATAAACGAAGTTAAAAGTCTGCAGCGAAGCGCGGGTAAACTTATACTTGTAATAATACATTTGTCAAAGGTCATGAATAGTAATCTCTTTTCATTGGTTCAGCACACCAATATTACTTTTAGTTAGAGCATCCCCAATGGTTAACCTTGCAAAAGCTTATTACTTTTGCCACATCAACAATTCACTAACCAAAAACCTTTTCATAAATTACATCTACAATGGTTAACATTTTCAAAAGCTTTTTCTTTCATAATATTTCTAATATACCTTTATCTATCTCAAATGTTTTATAAATACCCCTACATATAATTTGACATTTTTTTGACATCTTACTAAATATAATATTTTTTAAAATGTCTTTTACAAAAATATTATAATAATTGACATTAAAATATTATATAATTTATTTATTAATAAATAAAAATATAATAAACAATCTATATATAATGTATCTAGGGTTTAAAATGAAAACTTACTATACATAGAGGACTATAAAGGACAAATATTAAAACTTAGTTAAAAGGTTAGTAGAAAAAAAGTCATTGGAATAAGCTTTTGAAAAAGCTAACTATTCCAATGGTAAAAAGTCTTTGAAAGACTTATTGGAATAGTAAAAAGCTTTTAAAAAAGCTACCATTGGAGATGCTCTTATATACGAATTGAACGGATAATATACACATGTTTTTGTCAGCACAACTGGCTAACAGTCTAAGTAACAAACCAAGGAGTCAATTTTTCCCCAAAAGTACAAGTAACCCAAAGGTCCCAACTCATAAATAAAAATATAAAACCGACTCGTGGTTTAAATGCGGGATAATTAAAGGTTTTAAAACAAAACATGTTTGACTCGAAATAAATGTTTTAATCAAAATCCATAAATATAAAAATAGAAACGCAACTCATCAACCATTGACCTTCTCTTTGCCCTTGCTAGTACCTGCAAAATGGGAGGGAGTGTTTGGGGTCAGCCACCGCTGAGTGAATAATCAACACAATAAACATACACATACAAACAATCCACACCACACAAGTGATCCCTAAAGACTCTACTCAATTCTCGATTATTAGGCCTTTTATTAAATTTCACTTGGTTCGCCAATGCCGTGACGATCCCAACGCTCATCAGCGCCTCGCCGCAGCACCCCCTTCCAACACCCACCAGTGTGCCGCAGTACCACGCTGACAGTCGTGAATTGTACTTGGTTTACTCTGGGAAGAGTTGGTTAACCTCATGAATCTCAAATATAGTTAGTTAGTTTTATTAATGTGTTGACCCATTACAACATGTACTCATATAAAACTAACATTTTAAGCTCAAGTATATCATCTCATAGATATATAACCAGATAGCACAACCCAAGTGCATATAAACTCATAATCAAATCTCAAGTACACAGATCATTCACAACAACAAGCCCAACTCAATCAATCACAGTTCATAACATATAGTACGTAATCATGAATCAAATGTTGTAACACCGCAAAATTTAGAAACCGTTTTTTTTAAAGGTGTGCGGAAGCAGAAATATAATAATAAGTTTTAGGTTTAGGTTTACATTCCAAACGTCCCAAAATAACAAGGTTGCTTAAACGGTGTCACTTAACGAAAAGGCTCATTTTACAAAACATATCAAATTGAGCTTGGTCATCCATTCCCTCCAAGGCATCGATCAACCTGAAAAGAGTCAACGATGGAGGGATTAGCACAAAGCTAAGTGAATGAACATAATCTACAAATTCTGTAAAGCACAACAAGCAAGCACAAACATCTTCACGATCGAAAAGCCACATAATCACTGTTTGTTCGAGAAGCTCGGGGTCCTGCCGGAGCCTTAAACCATTGTTGGCCTAACAATGGTAACCGAAGGCCTGTACCCAACTCCCCGGGTAAACCCCCTTACGTGTAACACATACAAGTAAGGTCCATTCCACCAATTAGTCGATACACTCTGCCCAGCGCACTGACTTCTCAAACCTCGGTTGCCCACTAACCGAGTTGTTGCCACTAATCAAGCAAAGCCTCTTCACATATGTGCACATAACCTATTTAACTTAACGCAAGTAAATAGGTACCAAACAAGCAAGCTAGTTACGAAAAAATCGCGTCGAAAAGCATCGCAGGCAAGTTCGCGTCGCCAACCTCAAGTTCGCGTCGCGAACTGTGGTTCGCGTCCGCGAATTGGCCCTCGAAGAGTTCCCGATCCAAACCCAAACTCACTGTCTATAGTTCGCGACCGCGAACCATAGTTCGCGTCGCGAACTCCTATAGCTGCCAACGGTTTCCTGCATTTTAATAAGTATGCAAATACCAAACCGATTGTAACCAAACACAAGTTGGAGGTTAAATCAACTCACCGTTACTTCCACTTGTCGAACTCAGAGGTCTAATGTTTCTGAGTCTCGATCCCGGTTCCTGTACACCAAATGAATACCGAATTAGTATATAATTCCACTAAAATTATAAACAATGTTAAGTATACATTTAACACTACGACTTGCACCACATGAATAACTAAACACTTGCAATATCATATAAACATGTCGTGGTCATGTTACACTTTTGTAATTCAAGTCAAATACAACCAAGCCATATCTAACCACTTTAGCATATTACACCCAAATGGGTCGAGACCCGAATTTAACTACAACAAGTCAACATATTACAATTTACCAAAATATGTAATTATCATGTTATTGTCATTCCTAGTCAATTCAACCATACTATACACATTTAGACAACTTTCACAATATTTATCCAAACGGGTCAAAACCCTACATTTGACTTTAACATTTTCCAAGCACAACTTTAAAGCTCTAATTACCCCATTTAACAATTCATGACTAACTAGTCGATTTTAACAAGGCCAAATTCCATTTCTAGACTAATAACAATAACTCCCAACTACTAGTTTATATTTTACATATAAAACTACCAAACACTATAAAACTAACATTTTCACCAAATTATATTATAATTTAACAAACACCAAAAATAACATATCCATCATGTTATTTTAACATAACTAGCAATATAAGTCATAAAACATACAAATAACATATTACCACCAACTAGTCTCTAAAACCCATTAACTAGTTATAATTTCTACATAAAATCCATACAACCTTTTAACTAACAATTTCATCCAACCAAGTCATAATTAATTATCTTAACATTTAATACTTCCAACATTTTAGTTCAACCCATATTAGCAATATAAGCCACAAAAATCCAAGATCTAAGTATTTTTACAAAAACCCATCTTTTCTCCAAAATCACCTATTATGGTGATTTATGGATCTTCCACCAAAAATATGTTTTCACTAGTTATAACACATATAATAAGCCTCATAAACATGTAAAACATACAAGACTCATAAATCTCACCATTTAGAAAGAAACCCACAAGATCTTAAAACCCTAGTTCATAACTTTTCAAGAATGCAAGAACAACTAACATATACTTTCATGTAATCAACATAATAAACCTATACAAACATAAAGATATCATGATTATAACCAAACTAACGAAAATCTTACAAAACCCTAGTTTACCATTTAGCAAGAACTTAAAAACAAACAACAAGAGATGAAAGCTTACCTCAAACTCTACATACAAACGAGATTAGAAGTAAGATCAAGCAAGAATAAAGCTTGGAATCACCAAGAACACCAAGAAGGTTGAGAGAGTTTTTGAAAAGTTCTAATTATAAAAAGCTAAATGAAATATTAAAGGATGAAATGATGGTGAAGTAAAAGAGTGTGATGGGGTCCTCCCTCCCTCCATTGGCTGCCGAGACATCACCAAAGGGGGCCCCTTTGGTTGATTTCTTTTATTTTACTTTTAACAATACAATACAAAAAGTCCGGTTCGTAGTTAATTTATTTAAAATAGCAAACGCACTCCACTTTCAAAAATGAACACATTTTCGGAAACAAAATAATGAGGAGAATCCAAAAATATAAAAATCATAAAATCATTTAAACATTTCAGAAATCAGATATTTTAATCTCTTGATTAAAATATCACAAAAGGACAAAAGGCCAAACAATTCATTTAACATTTAATCAATTCATTTCACATAAAGTCAAATAGACGTTTATCAAATATCAATATATACCTAGAACTACTAGGCAAGTTTTAGGATGTTACAAATGTAAGTGCAAGTTTAGAGTGAGATTACCCACCTCGATAAACGTAAGCTCCTAAGGAATCCTCGGCACGCACAAGAGTCACAACTCAGCTCCTAAAGGATCCTACAATGCATCACAAGACTAGGATTAAAACTCGGCTCAAAATTATTTCCAACAGAATTTGACAGCACGCAGCACTCTTACGGAAACGGTCATAGCTCTCAAACGGTTCACTAGATTTTATTCAAATTTTTACAGTAGCTAAATAATTCAGAGGACTACAATTTGTCAGAAGACTTAGGGACTTGAATCAAAACAGAAGGGGCTCAAAACAGACCCACAAGACAGAATAGCTGAACCGAAAACTATTCTGCGATGATTTACAAAAATAGCAATAACTTTTAGATGACAAATCAGATCTACGAGCCGTCAGCGGAAACGAAAAGAGCGCTCGGAAAACTAGAGACCAACACGGGCCAAAAATCTAAAAACGTATATTAAGTGTGTTAAAAACGGACTCAACATAGCGAACAAAATCTGTCCGAAATTCAACATGTATTTTAAAACCCGTTTTGAATCCCGACATCAACTTGATTATTCCCGAGACACCCGACAGCCCCGAAATCCATTTTTAACTCATAAACTAGTTTAAGAATAATTTTACTCCTTCTTTTAAAATCTCTTTCGGTTTTGGAAACCAAGAACCCTACGGGTTCGGTTTCCGGTTTTTCGATTAAACTAAGCGTTCAATTACTAACAAAAGGTTTTTGCCCAAACCAACCCGACACCGTAAAAAATTCAGTGCTTAAAACCGACATCACTACTCATGATTAAGAGGAACGAGTAAAACGGTTTTTGACAAACAAAGGAACAAACAACCCAAGCACTTTCCGATTCAAACAACTCCTAATCAAACCCAAGTCGAGCTCGGTACCAAAATATCAAAACCCACAGCCTAATTAGACACCCTACACAGAACAGGTTAGCACAACAAATCAAGGAAACGGTAATAGTGATATCGAAACAGTGAAAGAACAAGGAACTACCGAAATCGATACGGTTTGGAAATCACCGAACTTTTACACTACAATGCCCACCCGACCCGGTTTCTTGCTGCTCGATTTCCACGGTAAATCTCTGCTCGCTTCTTCAATCTCTATCAATTTACAAACGAGAACCACCCAACCACGACACACCACTCGATCAGCTCGATTGTTACAGTCTTCGGTTGATTTCGAGATTAAATAATGTGAGCTTCACAAAGTAAATTCCAAATTATGACTTGCACGCCTAGCCAACATCACCCAAAATAATGCATAACTCACTTGCTCCAAAACTCTAGGTGTCCACCGAGTTTATTTAATTGCATAACAATACATTTGTGAATGGTCCCAATTAAGTTTATTCCCCAGCATGTGTTGGAGATGTGCTTCTACCGCCTCACCGTCATCTAATTCAATTCAATCACCACCGCCTCAAACAGAATAAAAAATACATCTCCATATCTCATGGTCACGTGCCACTCACTTTGTTTGACCCTCTTTTCCGACCAGACTACGCACGAGGAGAAGACAACAACAAAAACGATATGGCGGCTTGATACCATCACCGATCCCAAGCCCAATCCGCAGGAGCCCACTATCCAGTCCAGGCCCAAACGTACAACCCAAAAGCCCATCCGGTTCCAAAGTTGAAGTTGTCAAGTCTTGGAGAGAAAGTCTCCATGTTTCCAGCCACATGCAAATCACACGTTCCCATGCATTCCTTTTTTTATGCAAGACTTAGTCTTAGTTAGAGATGCAAACGGGTACGGGTAATAGCGGGTACTGCAAAACCGTACCCGTATCCGACCCGCAATTCACATACCCGTACCCGGACAAATACCCATCGGGTTCGGGTAGAAAAATCCCCGCCGGGTACGGGTAACCCGACGGGTACCCGTTCAATAAAAAAATTAAACAAAATAGTTAAAACATTTAATACTCTTAGTTCGTTCAGAATTATTTCGTTCAATACGTAATGGACTAACGGGAGACGGGCCATATTTTAACCATTATTAAATTGGGCTAATGAGAGATTAATAGTTGGGCTAAGTTTGAGTAGTGACTAGTGGGCTAAACCTGTATTAAAAGAAATTACACATTAATATATATTCGGGTCGGGTATACACGATGCGGGTATTATAAAACCCGTACCCGACCCGTACCCGCTCTCGGGTATGAAATTTAAACCCATCCCCGACCCGTTACCCGTTTAGACGGGTAATACCCGCCCCGTAAAACTCGGGTACCTGCGGGTTAAGTATGCATCCCTAGTCTTAGTCAATAACTCCACCCGTAGAACCTTCCTATTTTCAAGTTATTAGTTTGTTTTGTTTTAGTATTTAAGGACCGTTGAAATCAATAAAACGATATCAGAAAATTGCCCCAAATCTTTTAAGTGTTATTTACTTTTTGCATTACTATTTGCCTGCCATCAATTGGTGCTTTCATCCCGAAACCATGCCTCCCCGTAAAGAACAACCCCCACTCGAGGACTCTATGCAGCTTGTTCTCGATTCATTGAAACGTCTCATCCAATCCACCACCACCACCACCACCGACAAATTACTCGCTACCCAATCCTCTTCCCAAACCCAGCTCGATCTTATTGTCAAACAGCTCTCTGTTCAATCCGATCAAAATTCCGCCATCCTCAAAACCCTCACTCCCACCGGACCACCACCGCCACCACCATTCTCCTCTACTCCACCAAAATCACCCAACCACCAATTTCCACCACCCCCGCCACAAAATAAACAGCTCCAAACAAACCAACCTCCAACACACCAAAATCAACAACCGCCTCCCCACCCTTCTACTCACAACCAGCCACCACCAACTCAGAATCACAACCAACCCCGACCTCCAAAAATACTCCTTCCCAATTTTGATGGTTCCAACCCACTTGATTGGGTATTTCAAGCCGACAATTACTTCACATATTACTCCATTCCACCAAACCAACGCCTCCCGTTAGCCGTGTTTTATTTCACCGGCGAAGCATTGAGTTGGTACAAACACCTCGCTCATAACAATCTGCTTCGTACGTGGCCTGAATTCACTCGTGATTTAGAGCTCTGTTTCGGACCATCCACCTACGAAAACCATGAAGCCACTTTATTCAAACTTCGCCAAAACACCACGGTTGCCGCTTATCAAGCCGAATTCGAGAAAATTAGCAATTGCGTTGTCGGGTTATCCCCTCAAACATTACGTAACTGTTATATTTCCGGTCTCCGGCAAGACATCCAATCCGAACTCTCCCTTCACAATCCCACAACCCTGCATCAAACCTATGGCCTCGCAAAGCTTATTGAAGACAAACTTAATTCTTCCCGATCCCGTATCTCTTCCTTTTCCCGTACTAACACCGCCACCACATCCTCCACATCAGCCATTAAAACCCTCACCACGAACCCGACACCGACATCGCCCTCACCAGCCACTCCTACACCCACCAAAAACCTGCCATTCAACCGTTTGTCCGCCGAGGCCCTCCAAAAACGTCGCACCGAAGGCCTCTGTTTTCGATGTCCCGAAAAATACTTCCCCGGTCATAAATGTAACCCACCCCAATTCTTGCACATCGTCGATAATGACGAACCCCCCGATGACAACCTTGAACACACGCTGACTCCACAACTCGACACACCACCCGACAACCCACCCCCACAATTTTTAGCACTATCTGATGCCGCTTTTTACGGGCTGCAATCACCACGAGCACTTCGCGTTACTGGGTATCTCAACGGCAACCCGGTTACCACATTGATCGATTGTGGTAGCACCCACAATATTATTCAGCCCCGCATCACCCACCTGCTTCGCTCCAACCCCGCAAAAATCACTCTGTTTCCTGTCATGATCGGCAACGGAGAATTCCTCCAATGTGACGGTCTATATCCGGCAGCCGACCTTCGCCTCAACAAAACCAAATTCACCGTACCCTTATTTGTTTTACCGGTTGAAGGCGCCGACATCGTTATTGGCCTTGCATGGCTCGGGTCTCTCGGTCCACTCACCGCTGATTTTTCAATTCCACAAATTTCATTCCAAATCAATGGTCAAACTTGCACATTAACAGGTGAACCCCTAGCTTCCCAAGTCTCTTCCAGTTCACTTAATACCCTCATCCGTAAACACTCCGTGGCCTCTCTTCACACTATGATTTTTCAACACACCACCCCTGCCCCACTTCACACCCAAACCAGCCCTAACCTACTGCAGCACACCAACCCACACATGACTAAATAACTCCAACAATATTACTCCCTATTTGATCCACCCACAGCCTTACCACCACCACGTAATCACGATCACCACATCCCTTTGGCACCAAACACCCCACCCGTCAACATTAAACCCTACCGTTACCCACATTATCAAAAACAAATCATGACCACACTTATTAATGAAATGTTAACCGACGGTGTCATACGTCCAAGCCAAAGCCCCTTTTCATCTCCGGTCCTCCTAGTTCGCAAAAAGGACGCGTTTTTGTGTCGATTATCGGGGTTTAAACGCGGTCACTATACGCGATCGTTTCCCCATCCCAACGATCGATGAATTACTCGATGAGCTGCACGGTGCCACATTCTTTTCAAAGATCGATCTACACGCCGGTTATCATCAAATCCGCGTTACACCACCTGATATTCATAAGACGGATTTCCGTACAATCGATGGTCACTACGAATTTCTCGTCATGCCGTTCGGTTGACAAACGCACCTTCCACCTTTCAAGCCGCTATGAACGATCTTTTCCGGTCATTTTTACGTCGATTCGTGTTAGTTTTTTTCGATGATATTTTGGTCTATAGCACATCGATCGAGTTACATTACGAGCACCTTCAAACGGTTCTTGAAACACTCCTCACCGGTCATTATAAGGTCAAAATTACAAAATGTGAGTTTGCTACTTCTAAATTACAATTTTTGGGCCACACCATTTCACCCGCAGGTGTCTCCGCCGATCCAGAGAAAATACAATCCATCCAACAATGGCCACCACCACACTCGTTCACCACATTAAGAGCCTTTCTTGGTTTAACGGGTTTTTACCGACGTTTTGTCCCCCGTTACGCCCACATCACAGCACCATTAACCGATTTGCTTAAACAACCCGAGTTCACATGGACCACCACCGCGGAAACAGCCTTTCATCACCTCAAATCCGCCATGCAATCAGTCGTTACATTATCGTTACCCGATTTTACCAAACCCTTCGATCTCACAACCGATGCTTCGGGTCATCCTATAGGCGCTGTTTTGTCACAAAAGACAAACCCATTGCCTTCTTTAGCAAGAAACTCACCACCCGTATGACCGCGGAATCCACCTACATCCGCGAACTTTTTGCAATCACCGAGTCCGTCAAGAAATGGCGCCAATATTTATTGGGTAACAAATTTCGTATATTCACCGACCATCATTCCCTCAAACACCTGTTAACCCAAACCATCCACACACCCACCCAACATAAATGGATCACCAAACTTATGGGTTATGATTTCGAGCTACACTATAAACCGGGCAAAGAGAATGTCATCGCCGACGCATTGAGCCGTATTGATACACCCATTATTCTAGCTCTTACCGGTCCCACCGCCACATGGCTCGAGGAATTACGCACATATTTTGCAACCGATGTGGCGGGCATACACCTAATGCAACAAGTTTTACAACAACCATCATCCCTTCCCAACCACACCATCCGTGACGGGCTGCTATACCACCACAACAAAAATTTTATCCCTAACATACTTTCTTTACGTTTATCTCTTTTGCAGGAATTTCATTCGTCCACCCTTGGCGGTCATGCCGGCATTGAGGCAACATTCAAACGTCTCGTTACAAATTTTTCTTGGAGCAACCTCAAAAAAGAAGTCACTGAATTTGTCCACAACTGTACCATTTGCCAAACCACCAAACCCACTAATCACCTCCCATACGGCCTTCTCCAACCACTACCAATGCCCGATAAACCATGGGAAGCGATATCAATGGATTTTATAACTCATTTACCGTGCTCTAATGGTAAAACAACAATCTGGGTTATCGTTGATCGCCTCTCAAAATTCGCACATTTTGTAACGCCCTAAAAATTCTTGTAATTGAATTAATTACGTTTTATTAAATAAATTATGTGATATTTATTTATTTGAGATTTATATGTGTTATGTGCTCATATGTGTATTTAATTCGAGTGTAAATTAAATACGTGGTGATTTAGTTAATGACAAGAGTGTCATATAATTCGTGTAATTTACTACGAGGGTTAATTAATAGTAGCTGGGTGCTCATTAATTGTGTTGATTAATAACTATATTAATTAAACCATTACGTTAATTGATCTTGAAATTATTTAACTAGTTATCTTAAACATTGTTTTATCCCGAGGTTGAGTGTCGGGTTAAGTTTTGAGAGGGCCAGGGCCAATACCGAATAAGAAAGTTTCAATTTTATTTCCTTGTTTCCGATCTTGAGTGATCAGTTGTGGACCAGAGGAGGTTGAGGCCGAGCCACTTGTTATTTCATCCAAGCCCGAGTATCTTGTGCTAGTTGGGACAGGTTTGCGGTGCCACTTTCAAGCCGGACTCGTGACCCCCTTTTGTGTGCTTATTGGAGCCGGTGGTAATACCAAATGTGAGCCCAAGATTTGATTATTGCTTAAGCCCGCAAATCACTGAACTTTCTACCGTATTAATTTAGTCCAAGCCTTTTCCCATAAGTTTCTAGTCAAAGTCGGTTGGCACAAGGCCCGAGTTCTAAGATATATATTTCCTTGCTAAAACCTAAAATCCATTCCAATTTGTTCTCCACACCAGCCGACATCCACTGCCCTCTCTCCCTTTCACGTAAGATAACCCCAAGCCCCACCAAATTGATTTCCAACTTCCTACTTGGCAGCAGAATTCTTCCTGTTTTAGCATATACTCTGTTCATCGAGCAGTAACATTTATTGGTAAGTATTCTTCCTTCAGCCGTCGAGCAAGAAATCCAAACCAAGGGACACGAGTTTGTGAGGTATACTTCTCGGTGAGAATTCCGTTTTCCTTTCTTATTTTTCTGATTTTTCTTCTCATTCGATTCAAGATTCTGAGTTTTTGATTGTGTCGCGGGTTGTATTCTTTGAACCAGATCTTCAGGAGCTAATAGCGATCGGTTAGGAGCTGTTGTCGTGTCTCGATTGTTTCCTCGGTTTCATTATTACCGGATGCTAAATTTTCTGTTCTTGGGATGGTTATGTTAATCGAGAAATCAGCAGCAATCAAGGGGAAGTTGTGGTCTTCGAGTAGTATTGGTTTTCTATTCCATCGGTGTGAGCAACTCCAATTCTGATTTATTTGGACGTGTAGCCGAGCAGCGAAGAGTAGCGAACTGAGCAAGCTGATAGCTTGAGAGTGTCGAGCAGAAACCATCGAGCCGGAAACAAGCTGTTGCGGTAGTCTTCTATCCTTTGTGTTGTTTATATTCTTTAGAGTTGATGTAATCTCGTGACTAATTTGTTTCTGTATTTTAGGATTGCGGGTTTAGTTTCAGATCATGATTGTGTTCGGTCGGGTTTGTGTTTATAAATTGTGAGAATCGTTGGCTTGATTGTTGTCGTTAAAATATTCTAATGTTCCGTTTTCCAAACAATATAAAACGAATCTAGAGTAATCAATCTTGTTTCCTTTCGTATTCGTCGCAGGTTGTCATTGGTCTCGAGCTACTGATTTTATTAAGAATCGAGTTAGGGTTGGGTAAAAACCGTGGCCGATTAGCTTAAACGTTTTATTGATCGAAAAAACCGGAAACCGAACCTTAGGGTTCTTGGTTTCCTAAACCGAAAGAGATTTTAAAAGAAGGGGTTATATTATACTTAAACAAGTTTCTGAGTTAAAAATGGATTTCGGGGCTGTTGATGTCGGGAATTAAAACGGGTTCTAATCATTATGCTGAATTTTTGACAGAATCTGTTGGTCATGTTCAAGTCCGTTTTTGTCACATTTAAAATACGTTTCTGGATTTTTGACCCGCGCTGGTCTCTAGTTTTTCTGAGTCCTCTTTCCGTTGCCGCTGACGGCTCGTTAATCTCATTTGTCGTTTAAAAGATATGCCTGTTTTCGTAAATTGTCGCAAGAGATTTCTCTGTGCAGCTATTCTGTTTTGTGAGCCTGTTTTGAGACCCTTAGAGTCCGTTTTTAGGAAGAAGCGACTTGAGGATGTTTTGTAGTATTCCGAGTCTAGTTTCCATGGTAAAAATTTGGGACAAATCTAATGAACGGTTTGTGAGTTATGACCGTTCCCGTGAGAGTGCTGAGTGCTGTTTAGTTTATGCTGAAACTACCTTTGAGTCTAATCCTAACCCGAGCTTCATTGTGCTATGTAGGACCTCTTATGACTTGATTATAGATGCTCTTCTGCACCAAGGATATTTAGGAGCATACATCTATTCGAGGTGGGTAATCTCACTATAAACTTGTACTTACTTTCGATTCATGATTTTGTGCTACGTGTTGTGAATTGTCTTGTTGATTGAGCTTGAGTATTGATTGGGTGATTTGTTTGAGTTACCTGTGATTTGAGTTATCTATGATTTGAGTTATCTGGAGCATGAGTTATCTGAGTTTTGAGTTCTTGAGTTAAAACATTAAACATAATATACTTGAGTTGTCTTGGCACCGAAGAGTACTGGTGCCAGACGTTTTGACTCAACACCGAAGAGTACAGGTGTTGAGCCTTGAGTTGTGTGAGGCGGGTCGAGGTTGATCTCTCGTCCCAAGTCACACAAGCGCGCTCTATAAATTTAAAACCTGAGAAAATAAACTTGAGTAATTGAGAATCGAGTAGAGTCTCTAGGGATCACTTATGTGGCTTGAGTTGTTTGTAATTACTTGTTTATTTTGATATTATTCACTCAGCGGTGGCTGATCCCAATCACTCCCCCATTTTTCAGGTACTAGCAAGGGCAAAGAGAAGGTCAACGGTTGATGGGCTGCATCTTTATTTATTGGATTTGGAGTTTTTAAATGTTTTTGAGTCAAACATAATTTTAAACATTTTTATTTATTTTCGCATTTAAAGACCATGAGACGGTTTTATAATTTATTAATGAGTTGGGACCTTTTCATTACTTGTACTTGGGAAATTTTATTAATTTAATGTTTTAAATTTTTTTTTTAAATTTCCCCTATTTTTGGGTTGTTACACATTTTTTACCCCTACCTACCAATTACACCGCCACCTCCCTTGCCTCACTGTTCCTACGTGACATTTACCGCTTACACGGGTTACCAAATTCCATAGTTTCAGATCGGGACCCCCTGTTCTTGAGTCGTTTCTGGCAACAATTATTTCAACAACTCGGTACCAAGCTACACAATTCTAGTGCGTACCACCCCCAAACAGATGGTCAAACGGAAGTTGTTAATCGTTGTTTAGAAGCTTACCTACATGCATACGTCTCCGACAAACCAAACTCATGGCATCAATATTTATATCTCGCTGAGTTTTGGTACAACACAAGCCACCATTCATCCATCAACATGACTCCCTTCAAAGCAATGTATGGTAGTGACGCCACTGTTATCCACAATTACACACCCGGCTCCAATGCCATGGCCTCCATCGATCAATCTCTAATCACTCACCAACAAATCATTACTGACCTCAAAGCCGCATTAACTCGAGCTCGCGACAAGATGACCAAACAAGCAAACAAAAAACGTATGGACAAAGAATTTGATGTCGGGGAGCTCGTGTATTTACGTCTAAAAGACTTCCGCCAACATTCTGTTCAACAGCGCACAAACCGGAAGCTTTCTAAGAAATATTATGGGCCCTTCAAAATCATTGACCGAATCGGGAAAGTCGCGTACAAATTGCATCTTCCGCCAACCTCTCGAATCCACCCCGTTTTCCATGTCTCACTACTCAAACCAAGTATCGCAACTAACCCCACAGAGACACTACCAGACGACTGGCCAATTACCACCAACGCACCACTAACTCAACCAGAAACCATTTTAAACAACCGCTCCATTAACAACCAACCTGAAGTTCTAATCAAATGGGCACACCAAGATCTAGCAGCAGCAACATGGGAAAATCTGCATTAATTCCGCCTCCGCTATCCGGAATTTCCAACAAACCTCGAGGACGAGGAACATTTTGAGACGGAGGGAGTTGATACCATCACCGATCCCAAACCCAATCCGCAGGAGCCCACTATCCAGTCCAGGCCCAAACGTACAACCCAAAAGCCTATCCGGTTCCAAAGCTGAAGTTGTCAAGTCTTGGAGAGGAAGTCTACATGTTTCCAGCCACATGCAAATCACACGTTCCCATGCATTCCTTTTTTTATGCAAGACTTAGTCTTAGTCAATAACTCAACCAATAGAACCTTCCTATTTTCAAGTTGTTAGTTTGTTTTGTTTTAGTATTTAAGGACCGTTGAAATCAATAAAACGATATCAGAAAATTGCCCCAAATCTTTTAAGTGTTATTTACTTTTTGCATTACTATTTGCCTGCCATCACGGCTGGTGGTTTACGATCGCACAAATGAAAAGGAAACAGAGGCTACGGTCGAATATAATATTTGTGGGATTAAGGGAATGATTAGGTTTAGGGGTTCATTAGGTGCAGAGTCAATCAACTAAACAAGCCCGCAAATGAAAGCCCGGGACCTTGGCCTTTGACGGCCCAATTCACTAATATAACTCAACTCTTACGGTTAACTAATCGTTCCAAAACTGAGACGAACTAAAAAATCATTTATAATAATATACGAATGTCTATAAAATTTTAAAGTGTCCAAATAGTTAAAACGTTTAAATAATATGAACTGTCTAACTACATGTCGTCTAAATAAGTAACGTGTCTATGTATTTAAAGCATTATTATCTCTATAACGCCTGGTAAAAACGAACCGTCTACTTCATTATTATTAATTTACTAATTATTCATTTTAAATTTAAATATGATAATTAAATTTATATTATTTAATTATTAAAATTTTAGGACCATACAACCATACTTTAAACTAAACCCTTCCTCAATTCACAATGCAACACCACTGGTACTCCACAATAAGCTAGCACCAAATCCCGATCACCCAAAACTACTAAAAACGCAGGTTTGCAGGTGGGAAATTACATAAACTCAGAACCTTAAAATCGTTAATCTCACCATGATCACAGCCTCATGATTTCATAGGTGCAGAAAGTTCACTTCTTCTTGGCTTTGAAGATTGACCGCACTATACAAATTTTCAATTCGAAGAATATATGGAAACTACCAGATTCAGATCTAATAATTGCGGTGGAGGAATGATATCCCGGTTGCCGGAGAATATCGATCTTCTCAAACACGTGCTTTTGTTGGAGTCTTCGCCAAAAACCATAAACGAAGAACACGGAGGGACGCGAAGTTGTTTTGCAGAACATGTTTGATGTTGAAGATTTCTCATCGAGACCGCCATTGTCGTCTTCTTTATCCTTCTATAACTGCTAATTTGATTTAACACTAGTTACAAACTAGGGTTTTGTAGCTTAATTTGTGTCTTAAGGTTTATGTGAATGAAAGTTTGCAAAGAGAAATTAAAAGAGAGGTGACACAGTGAAGAGTGGGGTGAGGAGAGAGACAAAGGGTGGTGGGTTTTGCTTCTCGAACACATAAAAGGTAATGGGGTAAAATGGGATGGGTTTTGTTTTACATAAAGGGTAAAATAGTCATTAAAATAAATTTAAAGCTAATTTTTTACGTCAGTTAGTATTAAGGATCAAAAGCAATATGAACTCTAAATCACGGTAGGGGTGGCAATTTCTAACCCGACACGAAACCCGACCTGAAACCGACACGAAAATAAACAGGTTTGGGTTGGGGTAAAAAAATTAATTGGGTCAGTCTCGGGTCAATGATAATTTAAATGGGTCGACCCGCCAACCCGTTTAATTATTAAAATATATATATTTATACTTAATTTATAGTTTACTAGTTAAAACATAATTAATAGTTGGATAAAAATTAAAAATGTTACTTAGTAATTTGGTGTTTAGTATTTTGTTATGAATTTGTGTAATAATAACTACTTTTTGACATGTTTAACCCGTTTAACTTGTTTGACATATAACCTGTTTAACCCATTTTATTAAATGAGTTATATGGGTTAGGTTTGAGTTGAAGTTAAACAAGTTAGAGTTGAGATATCTGACCCGTTTATATAAACAAGTCGGTTTCGGGTTGAACGTTTCTGACTCGCCAACCGGCGACCCGAACCCGACCTGAATTACCAGCCCTAAACCACGGTGACCACGGGTGTAATTTTTGAAAGTTAAGGACCAAATTCAAAACTTTTGTCAAACCACAACGACCATTCGTGTAATTTTTTTAACTGATATTTTTTTAACCCGACCTGAAAAGCCTGTGTTTTTTTTAATTTTTATTTTTTTTGTGATGATATGTTTCCTTGTAAGAACTACGGTCGCGGGTTGCCGGTACTAGAATTTGCAAGTTTTGAAACAGATTTACTAACGTATTCCTTATGATTGATGATCTAACATGTTACTTGTAAAAGATTGTTATTTAAGGAGGTTACAACTTACAACACCCCTTTATGAATTAATATCTTATACTATAAACTATGTTAACCCTACATGCTAGGCACCATCAATTTTGGGTGTAAATTGCATAACGGGCGTGAACAGAATAGCAAATGTCGTAGAATAACAACTTAGTTTCTCATTTAGTCATCATCTGTTAAGTGACGCAAGTACCATAACAACACGTACGTTGAAACTTTAATAAGCACATGTGAAGGGGGGGGAAAAGTACTACTATATGTGATATATAATGACAAATATGAAAATAATACTACAACACACCGAATAGAGTATTAGGCAAAACACCGAAAAGAGTTTAACACCATTCACATTCAAATACTAACCATAATCATTTACAGAACACTTGCATACGAGTGTACATAAGATGTTTGTGTATAATTATACAAACATACGCAAGTGAATATATGTGAATATGAATATGTGTACTAATATGTGTGCATATGACGTGTGTGTACAAGAAAGTGGTAAGTATGCAAAAAAGCAAGTGAATATTTGTATAACTTGTGTACGTGGGACTTGTGCAAGTATGCAAATAACATGTATAGATCAATGACATCAATTAAGAAATAAATATATAAGCAATCAAGCATATAAATCATGCAATCATATATATCAAGAGGCTTCTAAGCAAATACAGGTATAGAATCCGGTTTTGCTTCTACAATTACACCAAAAGTTAGCACCATATGTAAATTAACGCACCACATGCTCTCAACATGAATCCTAACACATAGACTCAAACGAGAGTGAATAAACCATTCATCGTTGCAATTAAGAGCTTTTTGTAACAACGAAATTCATTACATAATTGATAAAATTCGTTATTGTAAATGTGTAACGTCATTTGGCCCATTACATTCACGGTATTGTAACGCCAATGTAATGGTTGCAAGGTTATTATGACCGCATTGTAATGCCTCATGAAAACTAAATGTACCGTTACATTGGGTGTTATGATCGTTATAATATTGTTACATGTAAGATGACAAAAGAATTGTGTAACATAGTAACATACATAATACTCGTTCTTTACAACAAAACAGGCTTACAAATAATATAAGACAACAAAACATAACTTTTGACCACCAAACTCACTTCTGAATTGATGATCATTTGAACATAAATGTCGTTGGTGCAAGCTGAACCTGCTTTACATATCGCAGATTGAACAAACTTGATTATATATAATATATAATGCTACTATAATTCTCTATTCCGTTTTGATCTCTTTTGGTTCGTCCAAAACAAATTCTACATACAAATCCTTAATAGCAATGGCAACTGTCGTTATCAATGGCCCCATTATCGCTCCCTGCACCATTCACATCATTACAAATATGCATTACCAATCTTTTGCTCTAGTTAATACGGTTAGTTGTGTAAAAGGGTAACCAACTTTTTTAATGTTCCTAAATTTTTTACTTTACAAAATAGAAAAGGTAACCAATTGTATTTCTATTTTTCATATATTTTATAGTAATCTTTATCATCTAGCATGCTTTTACACAAAAGTTGTTGCCCAAAACAGGAATAAGACCTAATACATTATCCCAAATAAGTTGTTACCCAAAATCAGGAATAAGACTAAAGTTTGTTATCTTTTATATGCAATTAGGCGTAAACAATATATACATATACCGTATGTATTTTACCTCGAGTGCAGACGCGAAAATTGCAGCTCCACCAATAATACTAAGCCCGGTGAGATACGGGTTATAACCCGGTATATGCTCAACAAGTTCAGCATCACCATATTCAATAAGCACCGCATGAATAATCGGCAAACAAACCGACACTATATACCTACCTTCCATCACTAACTGTAAAATCGCAGGAATTGTCGCGAAACAATACGGAAGTAACGGGAAAAACGGGCTAAAAATCGCAAGCAAAGTCGACACATACAAGAAATGAATGTTGAATAATCTAAGCAAAAGACAAGTAAGAACCCCTTGAAAGAACGAAATCTCAGCCGTCGCTAAAAGTATCCCCGAAATCGATTTCTCGAGCACTTCAACGCATCGGGTTCTCGCGTATTTGGATATTGGAAGCATACACATAACGTTTTCTGTTACTCCGTTTGAATTTGATGTTATGAGAGCGTATAAAACCCATATGAAAACCATTGCTTGTGACAGAAAACTGAATAAACTGACGGCACCCGTTACTATTGATTGAAGAATTACAAGAATCATCCTCGTACTACCGCCTACAATTGACTGACCACTTGCGAATATTCCTTGAATCACATCTTTTCCTTGAAAAGCAATCGCTTTTGCTTTTTCGATTACGTCTTCTCGACTTATTACCACTTCGTTAAAAAGCGCGTTAATTTCCGGATAAAGTTCGGCCCATTCGCCGTTTTGGACCCGTTTTCTTAAATTTATAATCTTTTCAGCAAACGCGTTTGGTTTTTTGTTTGCAGTTAGAGGTGTAGTAGAGTTTGATGTTCGTTGTTCAATTATATGTTTCATTTCATCGACGATTTCTGTCATATTGTATTGCATTGCTAAACTGTCGATTTGTTCGAATAAAGTTCCGTAAAATTGTGCGGTGTATTTGGCCGCCATTGCTTGAAGATCGTTTTCTGCAATCCATTGTGTAACACCGATTTGCTCTGCGTAATTGCTTTCTTCAACACGTGATTTAATCGAATAAACAGCATCTCGTCCTTCAACACCGACTTTATAAGAAAAAAACATTGAAGAAACTAGAGAACCTACAATCATCCCCAAAATCAATCCAATTGCTACAATGGTTTCCAATCGTTTCAAAATCCCTCGTGTTAAAATTGAAATAGAAGGAGCTGGAGTTCTGTTAAAACTATAGCTTTTGAAAGATGAAACAACTGACATTGTACTTCCCATATTTCTAGATGTGAACATAAACCCTAGAATTAGCAATGTTGCAGCCCCAATTCCCCCAAATTCTTCAAAAGCATTCACGAAAATCCATAGAGACACCAATCGTCTCAATATCATTGAAAAACCGCTTTTTTTTCCTCTCGAGGGCTTGAATTTCTTACTCTTATGACCAATTATTGTAAAAATGAGATCTTTAATTTCAACCATTGTACCAATAAAAGCCTTAATCATTGTTTTAGGTACAGCTAGCATTGTAGCTGGTAGGCCTCTTTTCAAGGGTTCAGCCCAGAATGCAACTAGTGTTCGTTGAATTCCTCGTAGAGGAATTGAGCAAATAACGGCCCAAAGTAACGGCCGGACGTATACATCCAGTAATTTACTTACACCGAAAAGGACGAAAATGGTGAAAGCGACACCGGAGTGAGCCATGGCGATGTAGAGCGCCAGGCGTACCTGAGGGTCTTCGGTTAGGGATGAACCTTCCATATCTGTTGGTCTGAGTCCGTCGATGGTGACCGGAACATGTGCTTGGGTGGAGGAGATTGATGTGTCAATTTTTGGGGGGAAATATGTAACGAACCCTAAATATGGAAATGATTGAAATAGAAAATATGGACGAGAGAAATTTGGAAAACGAATGGTGGTGGTGCCATACCCATGCATGGAGCAAACTCTTAGCATAAAAAATTACACTTTTTGTCCCTCTTGTTTTCCCATGGAGCAAACATGAAAAATTACACTTTTTGTCTTTGTGATTTTCTCCATTCTACGTTTTTATCCTCGTATTTTTTTTTTTTCATTTTTTTGTCGGGAAACCCATAGGGACAAAAACTGTAATTACTCTTTTTTTTTTATCAAGCCAATATCATTTTCAATAAATAAATAGAACTAGCATAAAGTACCCTGCGCGATGCCGCGAAGATTTTCATATGACGTCCAAAATGTGACTTATACCAGTATATCTTTCATCAGTACAACGTATATTTATATGCGCGATCTTTATTATTTTGCTGATTGTATTCAAATTGTTTTTATCTTTAGTTATTATGTATGGATTTCATAGCAATCCAAAAGCTTTATGAATAAAATCATATAATCTTTTACTTTGAAAATTAAAAACTCTTTGAAACTAACCTTCTATAAAAAAAGTATTAAAAATGATAAAATATAACTATTTCTAATTTAAACCTGGCTTGAAACCAACATTATTATTGTAATTTGTAAATCAGAAAATTTAAAAAGTCAACGATAGTGGCTTGAATTAAAATAATAATAATAATAATAAAAATCTTGCTGCATGCTATTGTTCATCTTTACTACTCCCTCCGTCCCACAAAAAACTTCCCATTTGACTCTAAATTTTTGTCCCACAAAAAACTTCTCATTTCTCATATTTGATGGGCTCCACACAATAAAAAACTATTATTACTAAAGACTCCACCACTAATATCCACTAACTATCTTTCTCTCTCCAATCCAACCTTATATTTTAATCAAAAGTATTATCAATGACCCCACCACTAACTATCACCTAATAATTTGTGCAAAACCCAAATGGGAAGTTTTTTGTGGGACGGAGGGAGTATTTTATTATATTAATAATTTGCATCCGTTACGATAACGTAAAGGTGTTAGTAGTGTTAGGTTCATTCGGGTCTATTATTTTTATCGCGGTTTTTTTAACCTAACTCGATGAACCCAATGTTATAACAAAGATTAGTTCGAGTTTTGATTGTTACTTCTTGTTGAGTTTTAGATTGACCCATATACACCAAATGACAATTTTAAGTGTTACAATATAAAAGTTTTATTAGGTTCTTTAAATAAAGTCTTCCAACTTGAATGTTTTTTTAGTATTTTGCATTTTGCAATATAATTTGTTAGGACAGAGTTCCGTTCAAGGAGGATCATGATTTTTACAAAGTCCCGAGGAACAAATCTCAACCATTGATCAATATGATCTAATGGTCAAGATTAATCACATACTTTATACATTGAGGGGTATTTTGATCATTTGACACTAAAAAAATTTTATTTTTTATTTTAAATTTTTTTTATTTTTTTATTTTTTATTTTTAATTGAGGGGTATTTTTTTCATTTTGAAAAAAAATAGTTTTTTTATTTTTAATTTTTAATTTTTAATTTTTAATTTAAAATTTTTATTTTTTTTAAAAAAAAAATATTTTAAAAAAAATATTTATTTATTTATTATTATTTTTTTTAAAATTATTCATTTTTCATTAATAACATATAATGTGATAGCATAGTGAATCACATGTGATTGATTATGCAATCACATGTGATTGCATTCTGAATCACATGTGATTTAACTAAAACATTAAATGTGATTAAATATATAATCACATTTGATTTTTACACTAAAATCACATGTGATTACACTAAAATCACATGTAATTAAGTTATACACGTAATTATCAAATAAATATTATTTTTTTAATAAAAAAATTAATAAAAAAATAAAAAAAAATTAAAAATTTTAAAATAAAAATAAAAAAATAAAAAAAATCGAAAATATTTTTAAGTGCCAAATGACCAAAATACCCCTTCATAATCAAAATTTTAAAATAAAAAATAAAAAATAAAAAAAATAGTTTTTTTTATTTTTTAAAAAATGACCAAAATGCCCCTCAATATATAAAATATGTGATTAATCTTGACTATTAGATCCTATTGATCAATGGTTGAGATTTGTTCCTTAAGACTTCACAAAAATGATAGACCTCCTTGAACGTTTCTCTGTTAGGACATCTTTATTATAAGACGCAACAAATCTAATTCGTGATATTCATTATAATATAATATTATCCGATTCATTTCACGTCAAATTATAGTATAATATATTTCACTCGCAAATAATCGATTTTATGTGCACCTAGGCCCTAGCTAATCCACAATATAATAGTTTAAGCATAATTTTCTGTATTTAAAATCAAGAAATTGATAAAAATAAAAGAGAGTTTCGAAATATAACCCAAACATTTTTTATTTATTTATTTTGTTTGAAGGGCTAGTTAGTAAGTTAGTGGTATTTTCCACCTATTTGTCCACGACGGGACTTGAACCATGACCTGGTTAGAGCATAAGGTGTGGTCACATTGGGTCGGAAGCCACCTCTGCGCCACCTCTGTGCCACATCACCATTTCACATTTCACATTTAAAGCCCCCAAACCATCACTTAAGCCATTTGGGGCCCACCTCTTTTTTTTCTTCCTTTTTTCAAACAACTTAATATTTTATTAAAGCAACAAATACAAACTACAAATTAAAAAATACAAATACCGAATAAATAAAAAAAACCAAAAAAAAATAAAAATTACCGATTTTTTTTAAAAAAATTCCCGAAAATTACATACGATTTTCTTGATATCGTTGCCAAATATGGTCCATAATATTTCGTTGGAGTGATTCGTGTGTACGTTTATCACGTAATTCCCTTGATCTCAGTCGTTGTATTTCGGCTCTCTCGATCCAAGTACGTTGTAAATTAAATTGTGGAGTAACATACAACTCGTTCATATCGCTTATGGCAAAGTTTTGATCTTTTACAATCATGTTATGCAATATGATGCATGTGTACATGGTTCTACGTAGCTTGTTGACAGTCCACGAACGAGCCGGTTGGCGAATAATCCCCCAACGTCCCTGTAAAACACCAAATGCACGTTCTACGTCACAAAAATGTGTAGAACCTGTTGTGTGAAAATGTTTAGTTTGAGAAAGTGTGAGAAATGTTGTGTGAAAATATTGTATAAAAAGGGTGGTATTTATAAGGGTTAAAGGTTTATTTAAAAAAAATTTAGTTTTTTTAAATTAATGTCGTTGCCCAACGGCTAGTCCACGTGGCAGCCTGTGATTCGCTCGTTGGGTTCGTCGATGGTCGGGCGGTGCCCCTCGCTCACGTAACGAGGGGTGTGGTGGCGAGGCCGGCGAGCCGACGTGGCTTCCGGCGGTAGCCCCCCTCGTTACCACACCGTGTACTCTTATAGATAACACCTTAAATCCTCTTCTGATACCACTAAACTACAAGCAATATCAATGATTTTTTTACAATCATTTTTAATAGAAAATTAATTATTCAACGATGAATAATCAAATAGAAAATAACTCTCTTTTTCCGGTCATATAGTCATAGTGTCATACACACACACGGGGACAACCAGCAAAATCACCCATCATAATCTTCTCAATCAGCTTCAGCTTCACTTTCATCATCTGGATTTATCGTCGTAAGTTTGCTTTAACATGTTTTCTCGCTGTCCAGTTATTTAAAATATACGAAACCCTAATCCCCAAATAACAACAGCAACATCTGCTGCAATTGTCGCCAAATTTCAGGTACTTACGCCATTACGATACTATCACTCAATCACTAAATATCTTGTTTAATTTGCCTTATCTTTTGGGAGTAGTATGGTATTGTTGACCACTAACACATGAAAAATTAATAGTGTATTCAAGCCCTAATTCGTTGTTATTAGCTTATTGGTCTTTAATTATTCACTTCAATAATGAATTCGTGGTTTGTGTTTTCATCTACCACTTTGCTTCATGTTACTGATTTACTTACTTGCATTTGTTATTGTTTTTGTTAATTGTTATGATTAATATCCAATTCATGATTATTATGCGAGCTAGATATAGCTAGCAGTTCCTCATTACAAGTATAAATTATATTCCCAACATTTTAGGTTGATTAAGCATCCAATTTTAAACTATTTTTAAGTTAGCTTCATGATATGTTGATGAACTTGTTACTGATAATATTAATTTATTAATTGTTCTAGATTATGCTCTTCTTAAGAAGATGCAATCAACTTCATCAAGTTCCTCAACGATTTACATTGTTAAACGACATTCATTTCCAATACTATTCTTCAAAATCAGAATTTGAAATCAACAAAATTACAAAAATCATCAATGATCATCCTTTTCCCATCCAACCAATTCAACCAACATTTTCCAAAATCATCCCTTCTACCGCAATTTCAACCTCATTTGTAGAAGAAGTTCTCGGCCGTCTTTTTGCATCCCATTCTAATGGTCTCAAAGCATTTGAATTCTTCAAATTCTCCCTCAATTTCCCCAAATTTCATCCCACTTCAGATGCTTTTGAAAAAACAATTCATATATTAACTCGAATGCGTTATTTTACTAAAGCTTGGGAATTAATAGAAGAAATCCAAAAATCACACCCGAGTTTGATTAGCCTCAAATCAATGAGCATTATGTTGTCAAGAATCGCAAAGTTTCAATCTTTTGAAGAAACCCTAGAAGCATTTGAGAAATTGGAGGATAATTTATCTGATAGCAAGCAATTTGGGATCGATGAATTTAACCTTTTGCTTCGAGCATTTTGCACACAAAGGCAAATGAAGGAAGCAAAATCGGTATTTAACAAATTATATCCTCGATTTTCTCCCACTACCAAAACGATGAACATTTTGCTTCTTGGCTTTAAAGAATCTGGTGATGTTATTTCTGTAGAACTTTTTTACCATGAAATGATTCGAAGAGGTTTTAAGCCCGATATTGTAACGTATAATATCAGAATCGATTCTTACTGCAAAAGTGGTCGTTTTGTAGACGGATTACGGCTTCTAGAAGAAATGGAACAAGTGAAATGTTTTCCAACTTTAAAAACAATAACAACTCTAATCCATGGAGCAGGGATTGCTCAAAACACAAATAAAGCACAACAACTGTTCGATGAAATGCCTGAGAGAGATTTAATCCCAGATTCTGGTGTATACAATGCTTTATTGAATGCTTTCATCAAATCAGGTGATGTGAAATCGGCAACTAGATTAATGAATAAAATGGAAGAAAATAATCTTGTTCATGATAATGTTACGTTTCATACAATGTTCTCTGGATTAATGAAATCGAGTGGAATCGATGGTGTTTTAGAGCTTTACCACAAGATGATTGAGACAAATTTTGTGCCTAAAACACCAACGGTAATTATGTTAATGAAACTTTTTTGCAAAAAGCGTAAGATTAATGAAGCATTAGGTTTTTTTAATTACTTAATTGAGAGAGGTTATTGTCCACATAGTCATGCCATTGATGTTCTAATTAAAAGTTTGTGTTCTCATGGAAGATTGGATGAAGCTTTTGAGTGTTGTGTACAGATTCTTGAAAAAGGGAGGTATTTAAGTAAAAATAGCTTTTGTGTTTTAGAAAAGTGTTTAATGGAGATTGGTGATGATGATAAATTAAGGAAGCTTGATCAGATGATTAAGAAGCTACAAACTGCTTTGCCGACATCAAAAGGGCATGCGGTTGGCGTTTTTAGGATCGATCAAGATCGTGTAGCATCAATTTGAATTTTACCAGAAATTTGGATTTTGTGTTCATGTGAAATTCAGATTCTTGAAGAGGTTGTGATATTAAGAATTGGATACGTGCAATGAATGCTTCTTAAGTTACATAAACAAAAAAATAATTAGAATGAAAAGTGTGATCCGATATGTTGACATCAATTGATCAACGAGACTACATGTTAATTAACCTTATGATTATCTACATTTTTCCCTGCTCATACCTGATACCTCTCATTTGAAGAGATTAAGTGTTGTAATACATACTAATTAACCTCAACCCTACTTATTCTATACTATAGAGAGTGTTTACGTTTTGATGTTTTTGTTTATATCATTTTGTAATGTCAAATGTGTTCTGCAATAAAAAAAATGAGTGTTATAATACAAATGTTATTAAAAATTGCATATAAATGTGTTTGAAACGTTGTGGTTTTAGTGGCATCACCCATAATGCAACTTGTTGTGGCCAACTATTGAGACTTTGTTTTTGCCGTTAAAAAAAACTGTTGACACTTTGTGGTCCTTTTTTCAATTCGAGAAAAAGAAACTTATGATAAGAATTTTCATGGGAAATGGGGGAATATGTTCTCTTTTAATCTTGAAATAGTAGTTTGATTATATTAGTGGATGATACTCGGTTTTTAACACGTCGTATATGACTTTTGCGCCCCGTTTATTAAAAGTGATATGCAATAATATTTCGAATTTTGTCGCTTGGATGACCCTTTGAGTAGACGAATAATTACTCATCTACGTACTTATGGTAAACACAAATAAAAGTTGTCATACAATTTTAGAAATTTAGGATGATTATAAGCAGGGTGGCAATCACGTTGGGTTTTAGTTATAGTGGGTTTAGATTGATGATCAGTCAATCCAAACGGACCGAACCCGACTTGTTTAGAATCCGAGTCATAAAAAACCCTGACCGGACATATTTAAACCTTAGCAATCTAAACTCGACTCTTCTGACTCATATAACTTAACATGTTGGTGGGTCAAATGGGTTAGTGGGTCAGAATTAGGTTAGCGAATCAGAAATAAAAAAATGAACTCAAATACAATAGTAGTTGCGAGGAATTGAAAGTTCAAATAGAGATTCAAAGATGTTTGGCGGGATTTAGGGGTTTTATAATATTTATATGCTTTTTAAAAAACAAAAATAAAAATTATAAAACAAACGGGTTAGCGGGTCGACCGGTTTGTACATAAGTCCGCTCGAAAACGACCGATTTATAAACGAGTTTCATGGGTTGATATGTTTTTTTTTACCCAAACTCATTTAGGGCTCAACCTAAATCTAATTATTTTCATGACGGGTTCCGGATTATGTCAGAGATTGTCGCCCCTAATTATAAGTGCTTTAGAAGACATTCTAGTAATGGGAACTTAAATATGCTCAAATGAGCCCGGCAAGAGGCATGTGTTCCTAAGATTTTCTAGTGGTTGCCCAAGATTCTCCCATCTCATATTCTCATCTATGCGTTAATGATTTAAGCAAAATCATATTCCCTTTATTTTTATTTTAAGATCGAAAACTTATCAAATGGTGTTAATCAAGGGATTTATCAATCAAGAATGAAGCCTTTTGTCATTTGGGTATTGATGCATTTGTAATAATCTATATGCCCATGTGTTTTGAGCTCACAAAGTGTCATGGGGCCAAGTGCTCGTCGAACAAGAATAAAGACTCCATAACTTTTCCCTAAGAACAAAGTGTCATTTGGGATTTTGCAGGTTCAGGTTCGACTCATTTGTGCTCAATCTACCTCTATATAAACACTATATGTACAAGTTTTTATTTAAATATAATCCATATAATATGATATAATATTTGTATTTTGTTATATTATATAGAATATTATAATATATATTAGCTCGTGAGGCGCCTAAACGAGTTATGTGTCTGAAGCTCGGTCTCGAACTCGTTTAATAAGCGATCTCAAAGTTAAGCTCGGGCTCATTTCGAGCTCATTTAACTTAAGTTTTATCGAAATTTAACGAGCCAAGTTCGAGTTGCTCGCGAACAACTCGACTTAATTACACTTTACTACTTAGCCATGTGGGAATCATTCTCCTGTGATTTTTAGTGGAGTAAATACTAAATAGGCATAACCATGTGTGAATAGGTGAAACCATGTGCAATCTTTTGGGTTTGGAAACGGCCACATCAATAGATAGATCGGTTAAAGCAAAACTCATTCATCTCAAAGGATCAAATGCTTTTGCTTAAAAAAATTGTGCAACCTTTTGGGTCCAGTGTACAATCTTTGGATGTATGTGGGTTCTAAAGGAAAGAAAACAAGAACTATGCTTTACCCACCCAATCAGTTGACCCCTGAGATCTAAATCATTTTAATGTACAATGTTTTTTTGTTGATCAAAAAACTTTTGTTTAATTATACTTATTTCTTTTCAAAATAAGTGATACACTTTCTATTTTTGAGGTGTTTCAAAATAAGTGATACATTTTGAAACTTTCCTTATTTGGTAAAAAATAGTGGGACCCATACCCACTAACTATCTCTTTTAATAAAGTGAAATTACTCATTTACCCTTACTTTTACTTTTAAACATCATTAAACTCACTTTAATCATAATATGTGGGGCCTCTCACTCACTAACAATCAAATTTAATATAATTTAACCCTCATTACAATCTTTTGCCTCAAAAAACATGAAACTTAAATTTTTTTCACTTATTTTGAAAGGAAGAAAGTATTGTTTTCATAGTGTTGGGTTTTCTATGCATCTAGCCATAATTTGTTTAAGGCGGAAATCAAAAACAACTTGGTAGAACATTGACCCGATTAAAACTATTTGGACCGTTAGGTTTACAATTCTAACGCAACTAGATATTTAATAAAACTAATTAAATATAAATTCAAAACTTATATTGTTATGGTTTGGCGAGGATGACAAACCTTGTGATCTCGTTCTTGCCAGATTCACACTATGCCTAGGATTCAAGAAAGAATCCCTCTATCGTATCACACCCAAGGGTTATCACGAACAGGATGATATACCACAACGTAGTATAAAGCACCTTGAGAAAACGAGTACCGAACAAACCGAAAACTATTTCGGTTTTCCGGCGACGAGGCGGCGGCGCTGCGGCGGAGCAGCGGAGGTAGACCGGCGGCAGTGGTGGTTCGGTCGAATAGGGGTTCGGCCGAATGGGTATTGCACAAACAAGTTGTCAAGTGTGTTTAGGTTAATACCCTTAACCTCTATATATAGTGCATCAATCCTAATTAGAGTCAAACTCTAATTAGGCCAAAGCCCGTCTCCACCAAGCCCGGTCCGAACCTTATGCCTAGCCCGAAACCATTTAATTAATTAATAACCCATTAACTAATTAAACCCGTTAAGCCCGATAGTCTATTTAATTAAACAATTAACTAAACACTACGTTTTTCTCGTGTTCGTTGATTCCTCGAGGGCAACCCGAATAGGACTCTAAAATACCTGAACCGTAATACCGGTTTATTTGATGTGTTGGACACTAATTCCAACACATAGATTCAATCATCTTTCTCTCACTATATGAAACTATATTATATTGTTTTATTGCATTGTTAATGCTATATCACAATCGTTTAACCGATATAGAACTGCAGAAAAATAAAAAATATGTTCCGTATATATTTCAGTTAAAGTTAATTAAACGAATTTCGTTCAATCTATATGCTTTTATCATAAAATATATACGTTTATGTCGAATGATGTCCCATTGAAATAAGATCCAGTCCCACACCTATGTTTGATTTATACAAATCGCCTAAATCACATGTAATTCAACTAAATTGAACTACATTTATAAAAAAAAAGGTATTCCGTTATAATTGGCCCATGGTGACTGGATTTTTACTCGCGATGTATATCTGTACGTGACCTAATCATTTTCGTGACATTCACCTGACCATTTGATAAATGTTACCTAATGAAGGATTGAGCATATAATCTTTAAAAAATCATTCGAAATCTCTTACCACTCGACCTTACCCAATAATTAACTAAATTGAACTATATGTAGCGGTTAAATGACATTTAATATGGTAAAGTATAAATATTATACTTTAATATACACAATACTTCTGCTTTAACAAACACAAATTTCAAAACAACAAATAAAATACTTAAATTGTTGTTTGGAACGATCAATAGCTTTCACATACCATACTCGTAAGTCATAACGGCATCTAGTACGTCGACGTAAGGAATCTTCCTTTAAACCCCACCACCCAATGACATTTGTGTTTATTGGAATTACATGAAAGTTACATTATATATAATATCTTTAAAATATAATATGAGAATTTTATTTTGTTTTCAGAAGAATTATAACACATATTTAACGAGTTTTCACTTTAAGTTGTAATATAATGACCTCGTAACGGGAAATTACGATGTATGATAACAGTGTCACAATTTTCATTTTGGGAGGACTTAATTCAATTTATAGTTTATATGACAGTTGACCCGAACCTTGTGAATTTAGGGATGGTTTGGGAGTGTTTATTAACGAGGCTTTTTAACTTTTAAGCTTATTAACCTAAATAAGTTTTTTGAAGTGTTTGGTTTAGTTTATAAGCTTATGCAGTTATGCTTATAAGCTTATTAAGGGTGTTATAAATAAGCTCATTTGCAAGAGATTATTAAGCTTATTAAACCTTTTTACCCTAACCTCTAACCTTATTAATTCTCCACATATTGTCCTCCATAGCTCACCTCGATCCTTTTTAGTAATTTTACAATAAGTTCAAATAAACTCATCCAAACACTTTATTTTAAAAAAACTTATTAACTTAAATAAGCTAATAAGCACAAGTTCCCTTAATAAGTTTTCCCAAACACCCCCTTAGTCCGCTACATTTTGGACGCTGCGATCTCCAAAAAATATTTGGGCCGAAAAAACCGAACCAAACCGACTGAAACCACAAACATGTGATTGTTTCGATTTTGAAAAGTCATCATTATTGGTTTTGGTTTCGGTTTCGGTCCGGTTCAGTTTCTGGAGCATTAGGTGAGCGTGGTCCTATCTGTGGTTTTGTCGAAGGTCTTCATGGAAGCAGTTTCTATACATTCAGATGAAAATATAACTATCTACATCTTACCTACCTTATACTCCTCATTTGAAAATATTGAGTATTGTTATATTCATTCATAAAATCTATAGAATTATTTTTATGAAAATGGTGATTAAGAAACCAGATGTGATGAATGATGATTGGTCGACCATTTCAAAGTAGATGCATAATAATCTTACAATTATTATGTAATTTCTGCATCTATGTCGATCGTAATTTTCATGGAAGTGCTTATTTTTTTTAAATAATTAATGACCTATCATGCATGTCCCTATCGCAAGACGAAAGGTAGACTATTTATTTTAAAATTTGTAATTTTAAAAATTATTATTTATATAATAACATACTAGCTTCATAGCCCGCCCGATTGGGCGGACATGCTTCAAGAGATATACTAAAGAAAAATAACAACAAATATAAATATTTTTAAAATGACATAAGAATCCATAGCTGTAATGATAAGTTTGTACAATTTTTGATACATGAATAAATATTACAGAAAATTTATAGACGAAATAAGACTTCTTTGTAAAACAATATTTGTTAAATTAGTGTAATTGACATCTCTGTCACAACAAATGACCTTCAATACTGTTGTTAGACAATTAAAAACAATCCATACTATATAATTAAGAAGCTTAATTGTTTTTCTTAAACGGTGTTTTAAGAAATCAAAAAACAATAAAAAACTGTAGTTAATAATTCGGAGTAGACTGTTTTTAAAAAAATTAAAAACACTGAAAAATATGTAACACTATTTAGAGAAACCATTGTAACCATACTGAAATATATGTAACACTATTTAAAGTGACTGCATATGATTTTTTACTATAAGGTAGACTTATTTTAATGTTGAACTTTATAGTATGGTTAAAAATCAGTTAAAATATTGTGTTTGCTGCACCTGTTATAACATCTAAATCACCAAAATATAATAGTCAAAATAATGAACAATGATACAGTGAAATTGTATTGGCAAACTGTTAATATTTATAATCAGATTTGATTTTTTTATTTTATTTTTATTTTTCTTTAATATGATTAATGTGGAATATAAGCAACATAATTTAAATTGCAGGTTAAAAAGCGGAAAATTTTAATAAGTTATTACATAGAATAATGCTGTTTTGAAGATACCTGGTATCTGAAGACTGTCCTCTGCTGCTGCAAAGACATTTCTTGAAGAGTAACATAAAATTTTTACTCTATATAATTTTACTTTTAGTGAAAACAGTTCTGATTGTATTGCTATTCGATGCAGGAACTTATTTTTTTAAGAAGTAAACAGTTGGTGTAGATGAAAAGTTGAATAACTTTACACGAAAATCACTTTACCTTATGATGCTTAGTAATGCAGAGTTTGAGAGTAGCACATAAAACTCTAAGTCGTATAGCTAATAGGGTGTATGGTTTAAATAGGGTTAATGTGTTATCAAAATCTTATAGACAGTAAAGATTTATGTAGTTACTAATTCGCCTAATTTATTGCCAGAATTAATGTGATATTAAAAATTCCGTAATTTTTGTAGTTATCTTATTTAGGTTTGATTGATTATTTAATGTTTTTATTTTTTATTTAAAGCTGGCATCGTTTTAAAGCTGGAATCGTTTTAAAGCTAGAATCGGTTTGACTTATAATAGTCATACATTAATGTTGAAAATTGTATTATATGGAAATTAGAACCGGAAAAAAGGAAAGAATTAATGTGATTTTCAAAAATTCTGTAATTTTTGTAGTTATCTTATTTAGGTCTTTTATATTTAATGTTTTTATTATTATTTTTTAAAGTTGGCATCGTTATAAAGCTGGTATCGGTTTGACTTATAAAAGTCATACATTAATGTTGAAAATTTTCGTCTAAATTGTGTATGAAATCAGGACCGGAAAAAAGGAAAGGATTAATGTGATTTTCAAGATCCCGTAATTTCTGATTTTTTAGCTTTTAAAATTAAAGTAGTTATAATACCTATCTTTTAAATGATGGTTGGGTATTAAATGGAAAACATTTATCTGGAAAAATGGAAAGAATCAAAAAATGATTATGTTCTAAAATTTCGTGATAATCCCCATTAATTGTGTGATAATTCCGTTAATATCGTGTATTTTATTTAGGAGGAGAGATAAAACAATCCTACCCTATATATCCTACCCTATATATGAGGCCTAAATTTGAAGAGGGTTTGACACCATGGCAATTCCAAGCATTCCTATTCGTTCATAATGCCACTTGGAATTCCCTGATTGGTCCACGTCATTTGCACTAATACAAACGAATCTGGTACAACTTACGGTCTACATTCATACGCTCCATATACGGAAAACGAATCTGGTACGGCTTACGGTCTACATTCATATGCTCCATATACGGCTTCCTACATACAAGGAAACAAATAAATAACTATTTAAAAGATCCTACATACAAGGAAACAAATAAATATTTAAAAGATCAATCAGCGACTCAATCGTATTTATTCAGAAGTGATACACGACTCAATATAATTTCCATAAAACCGGCATTCTATGATTACGGCATAAAAAGCTGGATTGTGCAACGGAACCAGACTTCAGATATTACGGATTACGGCATAAAAAGCTGGATTCTTCATTTAATAAAATGCCCGTGTAACATTTCTTCATTTACCGTTCTTTTGTACAAAATCATCATCACATCTATCGATTATTATGTCATTTAGAAATATATAAAGTTTTTGGACATTTTTCTACATACTAAAATTTACAGCATACCCACCCATCGGGCGGGTTTTGTAGCTAGTTTGTAGAATGTAGGGAGGATTTCAGATGACCAATAGGGTAATTACATGTGGCATTGTGGACCAATGAGAAAGCTTGAAATTGATTAGTTGGCAAAATAAAATCAAACCTATGCCTCATATATAGGTTAAGATTTGTGACTTTGGTTACTGTAAATAAGGTGTTAGAATATGAGTAATAGTGAGGTTAGAGTTGCTCTTAAAGGCTAAACTAATTAGCATTTTTAAATCTGAACAACTATCCCATCCCATTGTTAGGTTAAGATATTTATTAAAAAATATGTTCCATAACAAAAATGAAAAAAATGGTAACGATTTCCTACTTTAAAAGCTTCAAATTTTCCGCCATTAATTCCATAAGTATACGTGCATACGCATGTCAACTACTTCTCTGCACTTCATAGTCACACCCACATCATCGATTCTCTCTCTGCCTCAGGTAGGTTGATTGAGGGTAGAGCAAATTTATGATATTTAAAGTTTTTACAAGATATTTTTAGAGCAGATTGATTACCATCGAAAGAAGAAAATGGTGATCATAACACAGGATATGATCAAGCAATTCCAGAATTTAATGGAAGCAAGTCAGTCTTTCTCTCTCTAAAAACCCTGACATTCATCTTCGATTTGTTTTTTTCTTCATTTCTCTGTAATTTATGTTCAAATCTGTTGTGGCAGCTGAGGAGCCACTCAAGATCACATTCGAGGTTCGATTTCTGCTCCCTAAATCTGCTGAATCTGCTTTTTATTAGTTCATAATATTAGTTAATTGAACTGCGATCCCCTTTTCAATTTCCAATCCATCATCCTGATCTGGACCATTAATTTCAAATCGGAAGTCAGCATTAGATTATTTTCATCAAATCAACGCACAAAATGACGAAAAAACTTCAAATTCGTGTTAATTAAATGTCTGATACCTGCTAATTGAACTTCGATCCCATTTCATGACCATAATGTTCTGTAAACCGATTAGGGTTACAGTGCTAATTTTGTTCTTCATTTCCAGAATCTGCATCAAGGATATCCAACGGAGACTGTGATTCGATTTCTTAAAGCACGAGATGGAAACATATCGAAAGCTCATAAAATGGTTAAATCATACTCATTCCAATTGAAATTTGAATCTCATTATCACATTACATGCCTGCTGATGAATCTTAGCTTTTCAGCTTGTTGATTGTCTAAATTGGAGGATTGAAAATGAGATCGACAAAATATTATCAGTGAGTTCTTTCTTCTTGAATTTTACATGTTTTTAGTTAAATCTATTTTACTAAGTTCCTGCTTATATCTTCAGAAACCAATCATTCCTGCTGAATTTTATCGATCAGTACGCGATTCACAACTTATAGGGATGTCAGGTTACACAAAAGATGTATGCTTTTTTACAGTTAGCCAATATATATTTATGCTTTTTACATTTTAGACACTAATGAAATCTTAACTGATGGTTTTTCGGTTTCTTGAAAAACTATTTAGGGGAGACCTGTTATTGCCATTGGTGTAGGGCTTAGCACATATGACAAAGCATCTGTAAGGATATCACTCTCTTTATTTTCTCATTTTTCGTTTACGATTATGTAAAATTACCTATCTATCCCTACCTTTAAGCTAATGAATATGCATTTAATCACAATAATCTCTTTGAAAAGTACTTGCCAACATCTTTTATGTTTCTTGGTGTTTTTCTCTTATATTTTAGATTCATTACTACGTTCAATCGCACATTCAGATAAATGAATACAGAGACCGTGTGGTATTGGTAAGTTTAAATTATAATAATTATAATTGAATTATAGCTTCTAATAATAGGTTTAATATCCTCGTTTTAATGTAGCCATCTGCTACAAAAAAGTTTGAACGGCATATAAGCACATGTGTCAAGGTTCTTGATATGACTGGTCTCAAACTTTCACATCTCAATCAAATTAAGGTTATATTCTTGTACAAAAAAACTTATCTTTCTTTTTATTAAACCCTTAAAAAATACAACTAATTCATATCTAATTATTTATCTACTAATTTATATGTTACAGCTACTGACAGTTATATCTAGTATTGATGACTTAAACTACCCCGAGAAAACAGATACTTATTATATCGTTAATGCTCCGTATGTATTTTCAGCATGCTGGAAGGTTTGCCATTTTTCTTCAACATTAATGAAAAGTTTAGTTCTTGACTTTTATAGACTCAAAAAGGTTGAATCTTTACAGGTTGTGAAACCGCTCTTGCAAGAAAGAACAAGAAAAAAAGTTCAAGTGCTTTCAGGTTGTGGGAAAGATGACCTGTTAAAGGTATGTTTGGTTTGGGGTTTATTTATGGGTTTGATACCCATAAAATAGGGAATGATTTACATTGTTTTGAAATGTGCAGATAATGGATTATGAATCATTACCCCATTTTTGTAGAAGACAAGGGTCGGGTTCTTCTAAGAACTCAACGGGTGATGATGAATGTTGTTTCTCATTTGATCATGGGTTTCACCAACAGTTATATAATTATGTTAACCAACAAGCTGCAGAAATAAAACCGCGGGCCCCGGTTAAACAAGGGTCATTTCATGTGGGTTTCCCTGAGCCCGATTTACGAGACCGTAAAATAGCCCAAACGATCGAAACCGAGTTCCATAAACTGGAGAACCAAAATGGGTTTACTGATGAGCAAAATGATGTGAAGATAAATGGAGATTTGCATCAACAGGAAACGAACGTGTAGAAGATGGTTGTGTCTTTGAACGGGGAATTTTCAATTATTTATGATAATTGTTATTAAGATGTTTTTGTAACTTTATGTTGTAACTCTATAACTTGTTTCAACGAAACGAAAAAATAGTATTTTTGACCTCAAAAGTCGAATATAATTGCCGAAGAATAAAGTGTCGATTTTTCCCAATTGATTTTCTCTGTTTTTCTCTTACAAATTTCTACACTGAACTTGGAATATGACTTGTCATATTCTATGAAATATACATATACTCATTAGAAATTTCAAAAGGCATTCAAATCTCTAGTTGACCTTTATTATCGTTTCAATTTACCGAAAGTTTGCATGTTACACTTGTTAGGTACTTATTGACCTTTATTATTGTTTCTTGGAGGCCAATTTTGGTAACGGGTCAAACGTCACTCATATACTACGAGCCAAAACGAGTCTGGCTGTGTAGGATAGACCAAAATGCAACTCTTACAAAAATTAATGTGCCAAGTCAAAATTATAGAGATAGAAATAACCTAATATTTCAAATAAAATTGGGCGTTAAATATATACTGTGAACTGTTTGTTTTAGCTAATTTTCTCATAATTACCGATCCAACCCACCAGAAATTAAACATAACCCAAAACAACCAGATCATAAGTAAACATATCAAAACTGAGAAATATTTTACTTATGGTTAATTCAAATTACAAAACCAACAGCACTAGATTAATAAAAGCCACAACACAAAACCAACAAAGGAATCAAAACCTGATCCCAAAACACATTTCTTTTCTCTCACTCGATATTTAACTACCACCCGACATTAATAACACAACAAAAAGTAGTTAACTAACCCAACTGTCGATACCAGTTATAAGCAACTGCAACTGAAACAGCAGCACCAATAAGAGCAAGACCTGCATACACATCTTCCCTCTCCCATGTTTCAAGCCATGTTGGCATACTGCACACTTTAGGCCCCACTTCCTTATTCCCAACATTTATTGAAATTTTGTTTCCTTTTCGTTTATCAAGATTAAAACTAACCGTATTTTCAGGCCCGCCACAACAGGCGGCACTACCATTTCCCTGACAACAACCACCCTCCACCGGCAATCCGCCAATGTTTGCCGCCAGTACATCTTGCATGTTTCTTTCAATGTTTTTATTACCACCGTTTGCTATAACACGCTGTTCTTGAGCTTTCATTTGGTCTTCTTCTGATAAGCCCATTTGTCCCCTAAAAATATAAAATTTCAAAATGTATCCCGCATTTTTGTAGTCGAGATATTTAATTATTATAAATGATTAGATAGATTTTTAATGATTAGTGTTTTTGAAGGACAAATACGATAATATGGAATTTATAAGGACAAAAAGGTATAGATTAAGTGGCGTTAAAAAAAAACCTAGTAAATTACATAATTACCTCCAAAGCCAATCTACAATTTCACCTTTCTCGATGTGTTGTTCAAGCAGCGTGGTGACATCATCAGGCATAACATATCCATACCTGCAAAAACACAGATTTACATTTTCAATTAATTAAAATAATTCAACTTAAGTTATTATACTCATTGTTATACATATGCACACTCTTTAGTCCTCACCAATGACCCGTAACTTTCCCATGATTATTTGACCCAAATATGATCACATTTCCCGCATATTTGTGGCCCCCAATATGCGAACACGGGCGAACCGATACTTTATCTTGATAACCACGTGACTCTATTTCATCTTTAAATCTAGAAATGAGTGCGGGCCCACAAACGCCACATCGTTTGTCCCGTGCACCATGAGCACATACAAAGATATATGATCCTTTTAATGGTTCGGGACTTCCGGGCAACCATTCACCATCCTTTACCAGAACTTCTTCAACAAATGTCAACATCAAAATGTGTTAATCTCCTGCATTTTGTCGAATTAATTATTTTGATTATAAATGAGGTTATACTAATACTAATAATTAAATAAATGAGGTTATAATTGATTGATTTTACCTGTATCTGATCATGTCTGGAAAGATTAACACGTCTCCATTTGATGTCTCGGTCCCATCATATCCCTCGCATATGGTCAAACGGGTCTTGTTGACCAAATAAACAGTTATCAGTATGCATCAATGCATGAAAAACATAATTAACAACTTCTAAGGGTGTGTTTGGATAAGCCTTTTAAACTTTAAAAGTCCTTTTAGGTAAAAGGAAGTATTAACTTTTTATTTTTATAAAGGAGTTTTACAAAATTTGTTTGGTTTAACTTATTAACTTATTGGTATTGAAAAGTTGATAAGTTATTTTTTAAAAAGTGTTTGGATTAGCTTTTTGGTGTAAAATGACTAAAAAAGGAAGTGGGGAGGTGAAGAGGAGTTAGGTTTTAATAGGTTATTAAGGGTACTTGTGTAATTTGTGCTCAAAAAATCATAAGTTGTTTTGAAAAGTTACTACCCTCTTACTTTTAAAAAAAACTTTTTAAAGCTTTTCAAAAAGTCATTTGAAAAGGACTTTTAACTTTACACAAATAACTTATTGACTTATTAACTTTTTGAAAAAATTAATAAGACAATAAGTCACTTTTTGAAGCATTCCCAGACACCCTCTAAATTTGAAATATAAAGACACAAATGTTGAATGTCATCCAATTTCTTGCAGATTTATTGGAAAGAAATCTTGAATATTAAATCAGCTAACAATGGAACCTAAATATAACAGGATTGAAAAATAATCATGAATCGATATGCTAATTTAATAACCTAAAGGAAAATGCATCATATGCTAGCATTACATCTGCTAAAAAGTAAAAACTGCACTTTTAGGTCAAAATCAGAACCAATTTCAAAATCAAATGACAGAAGTGGTATCAATGGATGTATACAAGTAACAAAACCCTAGAAACTGACCGGCCTCTTCAAGTCACTCTTTCTGGAAGTAAGAACGGCGGACAAAAGCCTCGGCAACCGATCAAACTCAGTCGCTTCAATACGAGGAGGCCATACTTGCGGTTTTTTGTAGCACAGAAACACATGTCGTTCGTAGTATTTCACAGTTCCGACTAGAGGACTCTGCCGGAACTCAGATCGCGAGAATCCGAAGTCTTCATCGCCGCCGTCGAAGCCAGCGAGAAACCCCTCGTTTTGGAAGCTTCCAGAAGCACTCCCAATCTGTAAACTGTCTCCATCAGCTAAGGAAGACGATGTTGATGCGTTCAAAAACGTCAAAGGCTCGTCTCTGTTACTTGCCATCTAAGTGCTCGACGAAATGCCCCAAAGAAAAAGCAAACGGCTTTTTATGCTGTGTGTGATGGTTTCACTCTACACACACTATAAAGTACAAACCTTTTATTCAGTTACACATTTTAACTTATAAAACTTTTTTTTTTTGTACTTTAATAACCTATGACAAGTAATTTAAATAGCTAAAACTTATGATAACACAACGAACACGAGTTCGAATCTCTCATATACCAAAACCCGATTTCACCATAAGTTTCAACAGTTTCGGGTTCATTCACAAAACGTCAAAAACACGAGCTTTCATTCTCAAATTCAGTTTTAGAACAATATACAGACCAACCAATTACTCGTTACACTGCACACGAATCAAAATCACAAAAAAAAAAAAAAAAAAAAAAAAAAAATCAAAATTCACACGGGCTGTTCTCCCGGCAAAAACGAAGGAGATGACCGACCATCCACCTGTGATTTCTTCCGGTGAAAAATACCACTCAAATTGCTAACAAGAATCTTTTTTGTCTTCTGTTTTTGTGGTGTGTAAATCGGTGTTGATGTTGACTTAATTTGTGTTTCTTGCAAGATCAAAGCCGCCTTCTTCTGCTCCTTTTCCCGCCACCTTTTCAGCTCTCCCTCCACCGCTTTCCGGGCAGCTTCCGCCTGTTCTGCCACCCTGATTGCCGCCAATGTGGCGGTTTTCATTTCATCAATCTCTTTTTGTGCGGTTTCTAGCTTTTTAACAGCTTCTTTCTCACTAGCTTCTACAGCTTCCACTTGTGCAATTGCTGCTTCAACTTTCATTTTTGCTAATTTTTCTGATTCTTCAACTTTTCGACTCAACGATTCGTATTCTTCACGTGAAATCGTGATTTTCGATCCCGATTCTGAAGAAGTCGACGCACGTGCGGTTTCTGTTCGTCCGGATATAATTTTTATTTCTTCAACTGCTTTCGATTTGGCTTTTTTTGCTTCATCAGCTTCAATCAAAGCAATTTTTAGTTTATTTTCAGCTTCTTGTAATCGAATTCCCAAAATTTCTTCTTCCCTTTTCAATTCTTCAACTTTTTCCTTCATTTCTTCAGATTCCCGTTTTGCGTTTTCGCTCTCGGAATCTAACTGTTGAAAAGTCAACATCATTTCATCTGAAGCACCTTTGACTTTATTCTCTTCAAAAACACGGTTTCGAGCTTGATTTTGTTTTTTTGTAACTCAACATTCAGATTTGCAGCAACCGATTCAGTTCCAGCTTCTTTTTCTTTCAATTCTTCGTGTTCTTTCCTCACGTTTTCAAACTCAATCTTTAACGATTCCAACAAGTTTTTTAAATAACTTTCTTCATCAACCACTTTCTGTAACGATTCTTTAGCACCATCAAGTTCTAAAGTTACATTTTTTAAAGAATCAAGATCCGAAACCCTAGCTTTCTCCATCTCCATTTGCAATCGTTTGATTTCAAAACTCGTTTCTTCAAATCGGGTTTTGATTTCTTTCGACAATTTAGGATCGATTTGTTCCCTTAAAGCAAGCAATTTCTTAGCAGATTCTTCAAGTGCAGCTTTATGAGCTAATTTCTGAATGTTCTTTTCGGTGTATATTTTTTCTTGTTCTTGTTGAGCCTCCATTGTTGCAAGCTTCACGTGCTGAATAGTTTCTTGAACAAACATAATTTCTTTTGAAATTTCACCAGCTCGATCCAAATTCACTTTACTTATAAGCTCAGATTCTGTTTCTTGTTTAATTGCAACTGTTTTTTCTTCAATTGCTGCTTCAAGATCATGGCGAAATTTTGTTAGTTCTTGTTTTGCAGCATCGAGCTCTGTAAACACAGCAGCATAGTGTTGTTTTGTGTTTTCTAAATCTTGTTTTGAATCATGACTAGGGTTTGTTTCTCCAATTTCTAATTGTTTTTTTTGCTGCTTCTGTTTCCTTAATTGCTGATTCTTTTGTTTCATTAATTATCTCGAGTTTTTTTGTTAAATCATCAACGGTTCTTTTAGCTCGTTCGAGTTCTGAAAGTGCACTGGTTTTTATATTTTCGGCACTTTTTATTTTTTCTTTTAATCTGTTGACCTCTTTTTGTGCCATGTGAAGCTTTGTCTCTTTCACCAACACCCTCTACATTTTCAAACAAAACATTACTTACAAATATATATATATATACAACTAAAAGCTTAATTTAGGTGGTGTTTGGATGCGTGGTTATGTGATATTGAATAATCAAATTAGATAAATCAATTATTTAGAAAATTAATAAATAAAAGGGTAAATGGCACGAAATAGACGCAAAGTTTACACTATACATTGATTTTAGCAATGAACTTTCTATTATTGCATAAAGCAGAAATGAATTTATAATTTAATACCAATTGTAGCAATCAAATTACATTTTTGTTACCAGTTCTAGCAACCATGGCCAGTTCAACGGTTAGCAGGTCAATTTTTTGTTTGATTTGTCAAAAAATACTAACTTCATTAAAACTGATTATCATATAACTAAATATTCAGAAGCAGAATCTGTTTATTCAAACACTAAAAAATCATCGTAATCAGATAATCAGTTCCAAAATGCAAATCCAAACATCATATAATTACAAAATTTAAGGGAAAAAAAACAGCATACCTCAGCTGATTGAGGTTTGATTTTCTTAATTGTAAGTTTTTCACCTGCAAAAGCACCTTCACCAAAAAGACTAACAGCATCTTTAACAGATTGAAATGGTGCCCTAGTATCAATCTCACCAACTTCAACTTTTGTAGAATCGGTTTTGTTTTGACGGTCTTTCGCCACCATACTGATTCACGACCAAAAAAAGAGCAATTATTATAATTATTTTTACATCAAAATAAAATATATTTCCTAATTTTCTCAAGTTCAAATCCTATAAAGTAAGTAATTCATGAAAGCTCGCAGCATGTCCTAAGCAGAAGCATAAACACCGAATATACAAAAAATTAACAAAGAAATAACCATTTTAAATCGACATTTTTTATTTTTCTATTGGAAACTGAATTTATAATTTCATATACTGTAAAAGATACAGAAAATAGCCATGGGAAAACATTACTTGATTTGATTAATTAGGACTACTCTTCAAGTCTTCAGTCAAAACTGATTGTTGACAATTCAAGAACCCTGCAAATTGAAATCGCACAACCATATTAACATCATAAAGATATATCTTCATAAAAAGTAATTCAATCAAGATAATATGATTTCATATAAGAAACCAACCACATAAACTTTAAAAAAATTATAATAAATTAAAATCATCAAGAATATATACTTCCTCCGATTCAAAATAAGTGATACACTTTCCTTTTTCCTTTTTGGGTTGATTCAAAATAAGTGATACACTTTGAAAAGTTTCCTTATTTGGCAAAAAAAATGGGACCCACACCCACTAACTATCTACTTTAACAAAGTAAAATGACCCATTTAGCCTTACTTTTTACTTTTAAACATCATTAACCTTACTTTATTCAAAAGGTGTGAGATCCATTCTCCACTAACCATCCAATTAATCTAATTTAACCATCATTATATCTTTTGCCTCAAAAACCGTGTATCACTTATTTTGAATCGGAGGAAGTACGTGTATCACTTATTTTGAATCGGAGGAAGTATGTACTTCCTCCGATTTAAAATAAGTGATACATTGTTGGTTTCACGTTTTTTGAGGCAAAATATTATAATGAGTGTTAAATTAGATTAATTGGATAGTTAGTGGAGAATGAGTCTCATAATTTATGAATAAAGTAAGCTTAATGATATTTAAAAGTAAAAGTAAGGGTATAGAAGTCATTTCACTTTATTAAAGTAGGTAGTTAGTGAGTGTGAGGTCCATTACTTTTTACCAAATAAGGTAAATTTTCAAAGTGTATCACTTATTTTGATACACCCAAATATGGAAAGTGTATCACTTATTTTAAATGGGAGGAAGTACATTTTTTTTGAAAAACCCTAAAAGCGTACAGGAAGAGGATATGATTAATAAAGCCCTAAACGCGTACAGGAAGAGGATTAGAGGATATGATTAATAAAACCCTAGGAGTGTGATAGATGGTACAAATACAAATATCAAAATCAAGAAGTCAAGTAAAAGTACAAAAACTTGCATGATCAAGAACACTTGATAATTCATCCAGTTATTAAAAAAACACATTTGTACTCGTTTAAAGTAAATCAAAAGAAATTAAAAACAAGATTGTTGTAAACCCAAATCATTTGTTGTTCAAAAACAAATCTTGCAGTGATAAACAAACAAAAAGATTATTATCTTTAAACACCCAATTAAAAAAAGAACATAAAATCTTAGGGAAATCGAGAGATTACGTACGAAGAATCAAAGGGTTTGATTGCAGATGAAAAAATGAGTTCGAATGTTACAAAAACAAGTGAGAGAGAAGAAAGAATTTGAGAGTGGAAACTGGAAAATAATTACTCCGTAATTAAATCAGTGAGAGGGGGCCAAGTAAAGGTTGAATTCATTGAATAATGCCATTTGAGTTGTACCAAATGCATTGCTGGTTGTACTATGATATCGCATTTTTCTTGAGCTCTGTCTTTTAGCAACTCTCATACCGTGTGAAAAAAAGGTAATGTTTTAAAACCTGATTTTTGCATTGAAACGGTTGGATTTGATTTTATTTATTTTTTTTTTGAACCGGCAATTATTACCTATGTTAGTGATTAGAAATTAGTATCACCTAGTTAAAATATACCTTTATCATGATTTGAACCCATAACCATCTAGAGAAAATCCCCCAAGATTGGTTGGATTTGATGAGTTTGATTTTGGATGACAAAAAAAAACGTCACATTTATAATGTTTAATGATTTAATATATGGCTATTAATGACTTAATCCTTAAACGTTGATTCTATTTCCGTTTTAACTCTTAACTTTATTTATTATTCCTTCCGTTCCATTTTTATTGTTCATGTTTACTTTTCTAAAAGTCCTAAAATTACTGTCCACTTGAAAATTCAACCAATCAAAAAACACTTAGGTGATAAAGATAAAATTTTATTGGTTGCACAGTCTAATAAATGCAATTTTCTTAAACTGTGTGATATTAAAATGTAGATAATAATTTTGGAACGGAGGTAGTATATTTTTATCATTCACTTTGGTTAACCTCTAAAAAGCTAGTGTGTAACCTGTTTATCCCACTCATATTTGATTATTTGGCTTATAATGTGATGATGTGGATACTATTGTTAGCACAATGCCAATGGTCTCACCGGTTAAGATACCGATGGCGTCTCCTGGATCCCCCATTGGCACGTCTCTTCCCTTGATGTTCGTTGGTTCAAAGAAGGGTTGAGACGCTGAAATAGTGGGACCCAAAGTAATTTAAAAATGCGATCATGGTAAATTCAGTTTTCACATTATATGGTAAGGTATTAATTGGCATTAAATTGAAAAGTACCATATGTTGTCTTTATTCTTCAAACGTTTATTATTATTGCATGGTGATGATGTGAAACTTTTCAATTTCTGGTTATTTTTGTACAACTATTTTTGTGAAGTTCCAATGTTGATCGACCTTTTTGTCCTTAATGTTTATAGTTACTTTCAAGCTAAATATTTTATATTAAACCACATGAATTGTGTTCTAGAAGGTCCATTACTTTTATAAAGTTCCAAGGAATATATCTCAGTCCTTGATCAATAAGATCTAATGGTTAAGATTAATCACATATTTTATATATTGAGGGGTACTTTGGTCATTTAAAAAATATAAATACTTCCTCTGATTCAAAATAAGTGACACACATTCCTTTTTGGGATGATTCAAAATAAGTGACACATTTTGAAAAATTACCTTATTTGGCAAAAATAATGGGACCCACATCTACTAACTATCTACTTTAATAAAGTGAAATGACTTCTTTATCCTTACTTTTTACTTTGAAACATCATTAACCTTACTTTATTCAAAAGGTGTGGGACTCATTCCCCACTAATCATCTAATTAATCTAATTTAATCATCATTATAATCTTTTGTATCAAAAATCGTGAAACCTAAAGTGTGTCACTTATTTTGAATCGGAGGAAGTATTTTTTTATTTTTTATTTTTTATTTTAGAATTAATTTTTTTCATTATTTCTAAAAAAAATTATTAGTATTTTATTAATAACACATAATGTGATTGCATACTGAATCACATGTGATTGTGTACTGAATCACACATTCACATGTGATTGAACTAAAACATCAAATGTGATTAAATATACAATCACATGTGATTTTACATTAAAATCATATGTGATTAAGTACTACACGTAATTATCAAATAAATTTTATTTTTTACGAAAAAAGTAAAAAAATAAAAAATAAAAAGAAATTTTTTTTAAGTGCCAAATGACCAAAATACCCCTTCATGTATCAAATATGTGATTAATTTTGACCATTAGATCTTATTAATCAATGATTGAGATTTATTCCTCGGGACTTCGTAAAACTGATGGACGTCCTTGCACGTTTCTCTAAACAACATTCCAACTTTACATTCCATTCTTATAAAATGCAAGACGGTTTATACGGGACTAAAATTATTTCACAACAATACCCAATAGATATCTATATATCTATATATACATAAAAATTGAGTTCCAAAATGAAGTTGCATTTATTACAATAGCATTTATTACCATGTTCACAAATCTATATCATTATTTTCAATGCCCAAGAGAACCTGTAACGGGTTTGATCAAGCAACAACATTATTAACAGCCTTTATTAATTAGTAGCCTTTATTTTGAATACCCAAGCGAACCTGTAACCGGTTTGATCAAGAAAATGAACACAAGCAGCCTAGAATTAAATATTTTGAAGCACCTATTAATTATCCCACATTAACAACCTTTATTTACAATACATTTCAATCCAAATACAACCGTTTCAAGAAGTTGCATCATCACCTTAAAGAATTAAATATTACCTCGCATCAATAGTATTACCACCGAAGATGAAAACAACGGATGATTTAAGCCATCTCATTTAACCCAGCTATAACTACATCTGTTTAAGAAGATGAAAAGGTTAATAAAGGCAGAAAAGGGTAGTAAAATTGTAATACTATAGTATAAAAGGAAGAAAAAGATATACCTCTTTCACAAGATTACTCATAGCAGCATACACCAAGACATCCAACTGCAGTTCATATCAGGTAAAACTTCTTCTCTTTTAACCACCTGCAAGTATCTATAACAAATATGCAAATCAAATATGACTTCTTCTCTTTCATGTTTTTGGGATGTATAAATGTTTATTTGTGGTTTTAATACTTAGTGATGAAACTGCAAAAGATGCCCCAAAACACGTGGCAACAATACGAAATTATGATGTAATACATCCAGAATAGAAGACATGTTAGCACAAGGATCCAAAAACTGTAATATGCCATTGTAAAAAAAACAACATTAAGCATCAGAAACCAACTAAGCTTTAATATAATTGCTTGGTTGTTTCTCTCACCTCCAACTGCAGCAAGTAGTACACTTCTTTTTATCTTTTTGCTTTCCAAAATAAAATAGCATATGCTACATTATTATACACAAAGTTACAACCTCACAAGCAATAAATAAAATGTAGAATGGTGTATGATACTTGCAAGTATTACTGTATGCCAACTGTATATCAAAAGATGAGTATCATATATCAAAGATATTATTATTGCAAAAACTAACAACTCTAGGAGCTAAATTAACCCAAAGATATAGTTATTGCAGGATCCCAACCAAATAGCCATAACGAAAATTTAAAAGATTTGGGCTAAAAGAACAAGAAAATGCAACAAAAGTCAACTATGAAGCAACTAACATCAACATCATCAAATAAAAATAGGAAAAAAAATTTCATTCCATTATCGTTGTATAACTCAGTTAATGTTAAGGTGCAAAACATACAATGTTAAACTATGACACTTTCATGAAATTGTTTTATTTTAAACCAAATTAACCACAATTAAATTAACATACGGCTGAAATCTACTTAGCAAATTTTATTTATTGCTAACCAAAACCCGTCTTATACTTAGTCTGTCAGTGAAATTAACATAATAAGTTACTCAAGAAAACAAAATAAAAAGTGATAAATTTATAATAACCGTGAGGCGAGGATTTGTACCAGGTTCTAAGAACTTCATGATAAGTGCTCGGACATGATGAATCAGTGGGAAAAGAAACTTCTGATTGTGGTGGTTGGCGAAGGATTATGTCGATGGGGAGTAACGATGTTGACCTTCAATTTATAAATCATCAGTCCGGTGACGCAACTTGCAGATTAGGAATCTACTCTTTTCCCGACAATTGGAAATGACGAACATCCGAAAGAGCCCTATCGGTTATGGCTTTGGGCCATATACGATGACATTGGATTTTTTAATGGGCTGGAACTTAAGTTTTAAAATATTTAAATCGAGTAGACATTGAGCGATGAACTCTGGATTTAGCCTGACTAAATACTAAACTTTCAATTGTATAAAAGGTTTTAAAAAGCTAAGGTTAATTTTTTTTCTTATATTATTATGCCTTTTATTAGTTTTTACTAGAATTAATAAGATCAAATAACTACACATTTTAATAAATATATAATTTATATAACAAATTCTTTTCTCTCATTATTAGTTAAACTTATAAAGTTGTAATATTCGGTTAGGTAACTTTAAAGTATTAAAATATACTTCAACTTTTAATAAAACTTAAAAAAATAATTATATGACTAATTATTTACTCCCTCCGTCCCTAAATAAAGTTCTCATTTCTCCTTTAAGTTTTGTCCCTAAATAAAGTTTCCATTTCTCAAACTTAAGGGGCCCACTTAATATAATAATATTATTACCAATACTTTCACCACTAACTATCTTCTAAAACATCTTATCTCTCCAATTAAACCTTATATTTTAATCAAAGGTAATATCAAATACCACACCACTAACTATCTCCTAAAAAGTTGTGCCCAGGAGAAATGAGAACTTTATTTAGGGACGGAGGGAGTATAATTTATAAATTTATAAAATAATTTAGGCACATTCTCAACTACCCAAGAATTTGTGCTTTTAAAAGAGAAATCATGAAGATCTTTGTAACGGCAATTATATGTTATGAATAACAATGTTTTGGGTTATGCTTATATAAGCACTTATTTTTCTTACTTTATATTTTCCTCAGACACACTTTTTTATGTTAATACTTTGCAATTGATACCAGTAACTTATAATCGTGAACGAAGCCCGTGCATCGCACAGGCCATGTTGGCTCGTATAACATAAAAAATTGAGTTTCATGTTTGATGTTGCATTAATTATCATGATTTAATTACCATATATTAAAGTTTTCATACCAAAAGTTTTTTTTAATTAAAACTAACATTACTTGATGAATATATTAAAAGCCAAAAAAAACCCCCCAAAATTATTAAGTCTTATAAACGGTAGAAGTTCAAACAATTTGATGTTACCTTTTAAGTTTACTAATTAAAACTAACATTACTTGATGAATATATTAAAAGCCAAAAAAAAACCCCAAAATTATTAAGTCTTATAAATGGTAGAAGTTCAAACAATTTAATGTTACCTTTTAAGTTTACTATATAAACATATGTTTCAAAGTTCACACTCACAACTTAACTAACAAACTAACAATATACTTATTGATTTGTCTTCAATATAAACAAGTTGTCAACACTCCTCACAATATGGATCAAGGTTTGAATGAACAAGTTATCAACGGTTTTCACAGGTCGCCAAAGTATGAATGTAACATTCAGTAATTACTTTTTTGATTACTAATATGAACGGTTTGTTTTGATTTAGTTATTGTTCTTATGATTTTTTTAAGTTTATGATTCATTTGTGTTCTTATGTTATTGTTTCTACATGAATGTAGCATTTAGTAATTACTTTTTTAATTACTAATATGAATTATTTGTTTTGATTTAGTTATTGTTCTTATGATTTGTTAAAGTTTATGATTCATTTGTGTTCTTATGTTATTGTTTACAGAGTTTAGTTTTATGAAGTTGATTATGATTTTTATTAGTGGGTTTATGTTTTTAAATTTTTTATTGATTATGTATGTTTATAATAAAACTAATAAACACATATTAAGACTTTAAAAATAATTATTAGTAAATAATTATGAGTAATAAATGAAGGGTTTCAATTATACTGATTGACCACTTGGGTCAACCTCCTAGATCACTTGGTTTGAACCACACTGACCAAAAACATGAACTTGTTCTTGACCGGTTAAACCATCTAGCTAATTTAATCCCTAGAAGCGGAAGTGGGATTAAACTCAATCCTTAAACCCTAAAGGATTGGGATCTTGGAAATCTAGATTAGATTAACAATGGAAGAGACCTTGTACGAAAACCCAAACACACACACACACACACACTTGTGTGTGTTTCGACAACTACCAAGAACCCTAGGGTTCTTGGTTGGTTTCGGTCGAACAAGAGGGGAGAGGGAAAAGGGTTTTCCAAAACATACCTTGTTGATTGCTTAAGATAGTCCACTGATGATGAACACAACGAGAAACCTTCTAGTTGGTTGATGCAATGAACTTGGATCTTCAAGGACTTGAAGAACACGAAGAACGAACGAAGAACGAAGAACACAAGGCTTGTGTTCTTCCCTCTATTCGGCCGAAACTAGGGAGAGTGCTAGGGTTCTTTTTTCGTGTACAATGAGCAACTAAACAAGGAACCCCAAGCCTTCTATTTACAATAGAAGGACTTTCACTTAGGACCCTTCTAGTTTAATTAATATTAATCATTAACTAAACTTATCCTTTTACACTTTAAACCCTTGTAGTTTAACTAGTTATTATTATCCCACTTAATTATTAAATGTCTAGTATTATACACTTACATATATTTCGTATATATTACATATACAAAATATATACTTGTATTTAATACTTTTAATAATTAATTAGACAATAAAATCATCCAAAACACTATATGATTTAATATCTTTAAATCATATGGATAATCTATAATTAACACATTGCATATTTACTCAACTAGTAAATGTACAAATACTTGTATTAATTAGTTAGTTAAACTGATCTAGTAATAAGTCAAACTTGACTTAATACTTAACTTGATTCATAAATGACTTATTATGAACCAATCCTCTTCCAAGTATCATTACATATCTTACACGTATTACATGCACTCACCGGTGTGACCCTTAAGTGTTTCGTAGGCATGGATGTATCATCATAGGTTGACTAACTGTGCACATAAATCCTTCAATAAACTCATGTATGGTTTTTTTTATAAATATGATTAATAAATTAATATAATAAAAAATATAATAAAAACCAAATTCGCCAAATTGTTATATCAAAGGATTCCTAATGTAACAAATTGTTATATATAAAAAGAAAAAAAAACTCAAAATAATTAAGTCAAATAAATGGTAGAAGTTCAAAAACATTTGACGTTACCTTTTAACTTTACTATATAAACATATGTTTCGAAGTTCAAACTCACAACTCCACTAACAATATACGTACTGATTTGTCTTCAATACAAACAAGTTGTCAACACTTCTTACAATATGGATCATGGTTTCAATGAACAAGTTATCAACGATTTTCTTAAGTCGCCAAAAGTATGAATGTAACATTTACTAATTACTTTTTTAATTACTAATATGAATGATTTGTTTTGATTTAGTTATTTTTCTTATGATTTGTTAAAGTTTATGATTCATTTGTGTTCCTAGGTTGTTATTTTTAGAGTTTAGTTTTATGAAGTTGATTATGATTTTTATTAGTGGGTTAATGTTTTTGAATTTTTTACTGATTATGTATGTTTATAATAAAAACTAATAAACACATATTAAGACTTTTTAAATAATTATTAGTAAGTGATTATGAGTAATAAACTTATGTATAGTTTGTTATAAATATGATCAATAAATAAATAGAATAAAAATAAAATAAAAACCAAATCCACCAAATTGTTATATCAAAGGATTCCTAACGCAACAAATTGTTATATATTATAGGCAAAAAAAAAAACCAAAATAATTAAGTCAAATAAATGGTAGAAGTTCAAACAATTTGACGTTACCTTTTAAGTTTAATGTATAAACATATGTTTCGAAGTTCACCCTCACAACTTCACTAACAATATACTTACTGATTTATCTTCAATATAAATAAGTGGTCAACACTCCTTACAATATGGATCAAGATTTGAATGAACAAGTTATCAACGGTTTTCTCAAGTCGCCAAAGGCATAAATGTAGCATTTAGTAATTACCTTTTTAATTACTAATATGAATTATTTGTTTTGATTTAGTTATTGTTCTTATGATTTGTTAAAGTGTATGATTCATTTGTGTTCCTATGTTGTTGTTTCTAGAGTTTAGTATTATGAAGTTGATTATGATTTTTATTAGTGGTTTTATGTTTTTGAATTTTTCATTTACTATGTATGTTTATAATAAAAACTAATAAATACATATTAAGACTTTTAATATAATTATTTGTAAATGATTATGATAAAGCGATTTTATCATTAAAATATATCGTTAAATGTTATATTCAGAAAATTTCATTGTGTGTCAGTTATAATTGTATATGCCAATTAATAGAGGTGTTAAATTATGAGGGTCTAACTTATATTTTATGAATAACGTGTTTTGTGTTACCCGTTAATAAAAACGATGATGTTTTGTTACTTTGACATTTCCTCCGATACAATTTTCTTATTTATTAGCGTACCCGCAATCAAAGCCAAACATTTTAGCGATCATGCTTTAGGTACTTTATCCGTAACACCAATACAATGTGTAATGTTATGTTAAAAAAAACTATTTATCATGAACAAAGCCCGTGAATGGCACGGGCCATGTTGCCTCGTGGTTATGTATGAACGAGTTTTGGTAGCGTATTATTTGTTTTGGTGCAACTCAAAAACTTAGTAGTTTTGTATGAATGATTGTTTAAAGGTGAAATTATTATTATAACTCAATTGGAAGTCCATATATACGCTTTTAGAAATCTTTAAAACATTTTATATATATGCTTTTATGGAAATCTTAGCACATTTAATTTTGCTACTGAGATGCAGTAACGCAAAATCCAAATAGACAAGTAGCAAATGGCAAATTTAACTTTCACTGGGATAAATCATGACTAATCAAGTTAAAACCCAAATAACAACAAAAATGTCATATCAACAGAAAAATCGTTTCAATATCATTTATGACATCTCAAATCACACGTTACATATTTTAAATCATATGACCAGTGAACCGTACCAAACTCTACAAAATCAAACCAAACATCACAAATTTCCATTATTAACATTTATAGAAAAAACCAAAGCAATTGATCGAAAGGACTATTACACATGACCCTTGCTTTTGATTAATAACATACAACACACAAAGAAAAGAAGCAAGGTACCCCAAAATCTGTAAAATATAGATACATTTTCCCTCCCCCCATCAGCAAGACTCAACCACTCTATATAACACACAGACCAAATTAAAAATTGGTGGGACCGAGGTGGGCCAGTACCGAAACGCCAGCTGGCAGGGATCAAGATCCTGTCAGGATTCTGTATGAGGTTCTTGCATGCAGCAAAACCATTTTTTCTGCAAATTAAAAAGGAAATGGTCAAAATTGTGTGTTTTTAAGGAATTACCATAGTTAAATCTCTACTATCCAAATGCCAATTTTTCATGACATGTAATCAAAAGATTGTCTCCATCTATCCAAATTGTTATCCATAATTCCATAATCTTGTTGCCACATATTATCAAAGCAAACTCTTGGCACACAATCATAAGCATAATCATAACCAAAAGTTTTAATAACTAAAACTATAACTAAGTAACAAAAATGCAATTATTAGAGAAAAAAAATAAAGGGGCCATACAGCTGGAGGTTTCTTTACAGGGGCAGCCGCGTGTTTTAAACCAGGGTCTACATTTGATGGTGAGTCACCCTTGCCACCTGTCTTCTTTTCATCCCTGGCTTTATTGAAAATTACAGTAAAGCCCTCAGCTGAAGCAGGATCATTTACATCCCAATCCCCAAACTTCGGTAATGGCCTACCTTTTTCCTCCTGTAAAATCACACATAAACTAAACTTAAAATGAAGATTAATGGTTAATTCCCAGGTTTTGGTTATAAAATATCATCACAATGCAGGAATAGACATATGAAAGTTAACAGTAGATGTAATATACATAAACAAATATACCTAATATGATTTGATACCAAAAGGAAAGGTGATTAAAGAGGGAATTGCCCTAATTGTACCAAACACTAGCTCTCAAATACTTAGCCAGCACTAGTTAACTCTTGGTTCATTAGAGGAACCTATTCATTCTAAACTCACCCAAATTTGTCCAAAATCCGCTTAACATACATCCATAATCTCTCCAATTTTAATCGTGAAAGGAAATAGAAGCTAATACAAGGAATTCCAAATTAGGAATTAATATGAATGATCGATAAGCAATGGCAGTACCTAAACTAATATGTTTCTAGAACTACATAATCATGATCAACAACCAATGAAATAAGCAATTCATACACTCAAAAGTAAACGATTGAATCGAATGGTTCGATTACGAAAAGATACAATCGATCGACTGATTGATCAATCCAAAGCTATCACTCGTGAGCAAAAATTTCGAAAAAAGGATCACAAGACTTTCGATTAAGAAAAAATAAAGCAGATGTAACTCTTACCGCCATAGAATTTTGCAGGGGATATACTGATTCACTGTTGTTTTAGAGAGAGAAACTTGTGAGGAATAATCCGTGACTCCGTGTGAGGCTGGAAAGGGAGACTTTGTAACTGGACAGTATTTGAGTCTATTTTTTATGTTTTCTTAGCAGTAAGTCAGTAACTTTCTTACATAATTAAAAAAAATATTTCGTATTTCTATTTTTTCATATACGAGGCACGTGCGATGTACGGACTTTATTCATCACCTCTAAAGTTTGAACAAAGCAAAATGTGTTGTAGAAAAACATAAATTAACAAAACATAAGTAATTATATTAATATAATACATAACATGTTATTAATAATCAATGGTTTAGCAAATCAAGAACATTAATAGTTTGAAAGGACCAAATTCCAAACGAATATATGTAGTATACATTCACCTCACCTGCAAGCTTTTAAACTCATCCATTTTCTTAGTGCAAAATCACACTTTTTTTTGAACGACATCAGGGACAACGGATAGAAGATTCGGTAAAGCCATTACCCCTAGCTGAAACACCCAACAAATATATAACAAATTGCAAGCCGTGTGAAATTAGAAAGTTTGATAAAAAAAATATAAAACCTTATCAGCTAATAACATACAAACCAATAAAAGGACTCCCAAATAATACCAAATAAAAATACCACATATTGACTTATATATCTAATTCAAAACATACCGAAATAATTGGCAAAAGTGTTCCCCTTTTGTCTCATCACTCGGTGTTTTTTGAGCTTACATATAAATTTTTTCAAGTCTCAAATTTGCAATTAGGAACCCGTCATGAAATTGAGTTTTCAAAATCTTTTTAAGAAACTTATATTTACCTGCTCTCCAAGATCAACTATTTCCCCATCTTTCATTTTACCAATGCAATTTCCATAAAATTTTAACAAAAACTATATTGTTGCAAAGATTATAAGGGTTTCTTTAATTTAAAATTGTTATATTAAAGCTATGGAAACTTATATTTACCTGCTCTCCGAGATCAACTATTTCCCCATCTTTCATTTTACCAATGCAATTTCCATAAATCTTTAACAAAAACTATATTGTTGCAAATATATTTTAAGCAAATTGATCTGTACAATATAAACACAACCTAAGTTGACCAATTTATAAGTGAATGGGTCAATATAAACACAACCCAAGATGACCAATTTATACTTAACTGAATTCAATATAATCCACAATCAACATTACAAAAAATCATATGTTTTTATTTTAGTTTTAATTATTTGGGTATAAGTTTACTACTCGAGCATAAGTAATTAATTGGAGTTGCACCAAATGGTCTACGTAGAAATGCTTATCATCCCAAAGATATTCAATCCACAAAAAGGCTATAGTAATCTGTTCAACATATAAATGCATCCAAACCGCAATTTAAATAACACAATCCTTAATTTTAAGGCTAAAAAAATTTGTGAATTAAACGGATGTCATTCAATAATTTCATCCACACTTATTGTGCAAACTATTTATTAATCTGTTTTAAATGCAACATCAAATACAATGATCATTTTCCTATTGGATAAATAATCTTTACATGACAAAGATAATAATTTTACCGATAACTCTATATTCTAAATCCTCGACTGAAGGATGTTTATCATTTCGTAAACGGATTCGTACATTCTAGATCAACATTTGTGCGAGATTGCTTAGCGACTGAATATGAAGAAAAATCCATCTTTTGCAACTTGTTTTTGATCCAGTTTCATGAGCATGATTCCCTGGTTCACAATTAAATGAATGTGGGAACAATTTAACATATTCACACATAAATGAGTGTAGGAACAACTAATTTTGACGAAAACAAAATATGACAATTTGTGAATAAAATTCATGGAACCATACCTTTAATTAGGGCTCAACGTGAATATAGTTTGCAGATTCTTGCTGGTTTATATAGAAACCGGTGAAGAACTCTTGGTAGGAGGAGGCGGTTGGATTGAAACGATGGAACAACGGTTGATCGGAGAAGATGTGCCAATTATAACGTGGAGAGATGAAACCGTCGATGTACATGAAACGGTGGTGTTGAATGCTATATACCGTTTCTCTAAATTAATCATCTTATCCAAATTGTCCATATCCTCTAATTAAATGTTACTTTTCAATGAAACGGTGCAAGTACTTTATCATCATCGTAAAATGCCAGAATGGCAATTGATGTTTTCTTATTTATTTATTGCACTTTAAGTTTCCAATTTATTATTAGTAATGGGGAAATTAATCAACACAATACATATAAATCTATAGATGGCTTTTTAGTTTCATCATTTTCGTAACCGAGCGTTCTTATTGTAAGGAACTCACTTAAATCCATGAATTGAATTTTGGAATTCAAATTTATGACATCATTTATCACATGGTAATAAATACTACTTCAAATTGGAACTCAATTTTTATGTATATATAGATTAATTTATTTATATTTACAAAGCGAACACTTATATGAAAATAAAGGATCTTGTTTATTATAAACTTTGCTACATATTGATTATTAAAGTAATGTACAATGTGATTTGCTTTCACCTTCGATCATCATTTATTCCTTTTATTTTCCCATTTGCATGGTCGTCATGCCTTGAGTTGCCCAACGATCATATTGTCAACCCACATGTTTAACTATTGGTGTGTGTCATGTAACACCTCAATTTTTGATACAAAACATTTGGCCAAAATAATCATTTAATATAGAGGAGAACTATCCCAAAATACGGATTTACAAAAACCTTTGGTATGAAAATCAGAGTATAAAGTTGGTGTTACAAAATAGATCAAAACCAAAGCTAAGTCTAAATCCGTTCTAGTGTTCTTCTACTCTAGGCCCCGCATCTCTATCCATGCGCACCTATACCTTCGATCCCGAACCTGAGTACATAGCAAAACAAACCAGGAGTACGTGAGACAATAAAGTCTCGTGAGATACATGGGTTTTTGACCCCAATAATAACAAATATCATATAGTAAGTAAACACACAAGTATGCAACTCGTCCACCTATCTAGTCACCCTATTGTGACCCTATCAATCTTGCTCCCCTAGCAATCATATCTAGTTATCGGGTTGCCCCCGAACCAACTAGAAGCACATTAACTTATTAACCAGGGATCCCTCGCATCAATAAGCCTCAAGGTAAAGGCAAGAGGGAATCGCCCAATCTACCAATACATGTCTTGCTCGCCGGACTATCTCCAGCTAGCAAGACTACTATCATGGAATGGGCCGATGGGGATCCGCCCAAATGCTCCCCATTCCATATTCTCATGACCGGGGATCCCCCGCATCATCACATCATCTCACTTGCCATAACTCAGCAGTTATTCCAAACAAGCCTTAAGCTATCACATCTATCATCAAACAGGTTAGATAACCACTATCAATAGTGTCAAACTAACTCAACACAATAAGTCTACACACATAATCAAATAAGCTAAATGCAAGTAATTGGAGCACATTTCTATAGCTATGTACTCAGTAAAGTCCACACGTACTCACCTTAGCAATAAGATGCTCCAACCGTGTTCTTGACACCCAATCTCTTGCTTCACAATCAATCAACCTTCCAAGACTTCACCAAAAGCCTAATATGACAATCACAAGTTGTTCAACATCACATTCTACTAATAATGTGTCCATCTATCTCTAGATAACACTTACTAACACATTTCCCCCAATTATGGTGATTTACAAAACCCTAGGTTTAACCAATCTTAAGATTCTTACAAATCTTAACCATACACTTGATTCCTTTGTTTATATACCATTTATTAAGTGTATACATCATTTACTTCACCATTAATCACCAACCCAAGAACTAGGGTTTCATGCTCAAGACAATAAACCCATAGATTCAAAGCTACAACTACAAGGGAGTGAGGATATACCTTTAATCTTCACTTAGGAGTGAAATCTACCAAAGATTAGTGAAGAAATCGACCCAAATCAGCTCTTGCACTCCAAAATCGCCAAAGGATGAAAACTAGGGTTTGTGGGCTGCATTTATGACCAAAACCCGACTTTAATGCTGCACAGACAGAAAATCGCGCCGCTATTACAAAGTTTGCGTCGCGGTCTTCTACCCGCGGTAATTCGCGGCGCTAAATAGCGTCGCGATCTCTGACGCTATCTTCCAAATCTCGAAATCGCGTTCCCCCATCAAACGCTAAAACGGGTCGCTGTTCAACCCCGCGAAGGATCGCGTCGCGATCTCCCAGATAGCGGCGCTATCTGGGCAATGCAGCTGGGCTGCAGTTTTCGTTCCCCGTTTCGATCTAGTTTCGTTCATAACTTTCTCGTACGGTATCCAAATGACACGAAACCAATTTCCACGTTCTTTAAACGATTTATCCTTATTTATCATATTTTTATACAATTTATTTATTTACAAATTTCGGGTCGTTACATGTCATATATACTATCTAGGCTTTAACACTCGAGTATAAGATATAATTACAAAATTATATAATCAAAGAATTAGACAATATCATCAAAGAATTATGAGGAACTAAATCATACCGATTTGAGTATAAGATATTTTGAAATCTTCATAGTAGCACCGCCGGAGATAATCGATCCTACAAAATAAACAAACCTAAATTAAACGATATATCATTACACAAAAATCACTTAGAAAACAATCGTGACATATTTTATAATAGGATAATAATCACTTAGAAATTCATAATAAGAGAATAGATGAATGAAATTAACAACCACACTTGCCTATTTATACTAAATGTATCATTTTTAATTTGTATGAAAAATTTAAATTAATTAATACATTTAATATGTGTCTTTACACATGCTAGAAACTAAAACCTATATATATATATTAAGTATAACAATTTAATTTAAATTTATTAATCTTAAATTGGGACACTTCATCTATTTAAACTAAAATTTAAATATGTGTCTTTAACTTAATATTAGAAATTTAATATTAGTAAACTCATGTATGTTTATAATAAAAACTAATAAATCGACCTATTAAGACTTCTAAAATAATTATTAAATTATTTTTTTATCTTATAATTGATTTTTATATATATTAGTGTTATGTTTATAAATATGATTTATTTATGGTAAAACTTTTTATCTTATAATTGATTAATTTATTATTTCTTATAAATGGATTTATTACATTATTATTATTTTGTTTATGGTAAAACTTTTGATCTTACAATTGATTAACTTATTATTATTTTTTATAAATGTATTTATTAGATTATTATTATTATTATTAATATTAAATGCAAGGTAATTAATGCAACTTAAAACTTGAAACTCAATTTATATATATATATATATATATATATATATATATATATATATATATATATATATATATATATATATATATATATATATATATATATATATAGATTAAATTACTTAATGTCTCGAGAGAATATAGAACCGGAAATCCGAAAATACAAATTGGAACGAATCAGAACCGGTTGGAACCAGAATATTGAAAATGGGTTCGAGTATCGCGTCCAACTTTTACATCGGTACCGATTTTTCGATTATCAAGTCTTTTAGGTCTAAGTACATCTGGTATATAACAAATCAGGTCTAAGATCCAAAACTGAATTATAGAGCATAAGTTAGAAATATGCGATATTTAATGATATATGTTTAGGGATGGACAAATAAACAAATTATAGAGCAATATATCCTACTTCCTCCGATTTAAAATAAGTGATACACTTTCTTTTTTAGGCTGATTCGAAATAAGTGATACATTTTGAAAATTTACCTTATTTGGCAAAAAAATAGGGGGACTCACACACACTAATGATCTACTTTAACAAAGTAAAATAACTTCTTTACCCTTACTTTTTACTTTTAAACATCATTAACTCCACTTCATTCAAAATGTGTGGGACTCATCCTCTACTAACCATCCAATTAATCTAATTTAACCATCATTATAATCTTTTGCCTCAAAAACCGTGACACCCAAAGCGTATCACTTATTTTGAATCGGAGGAAGTATATTATTTCAAAATTCCAAAATATTTAGGGATAAAGAGTCGAAACTGTTAGTAACGAGTAATATAACCTCCCGCGCGTTGCGGCGAGTATTTTTGCATAAATTTTTATCTCAACCAGGACCACGTTTCACATTGGTATACTAAAATATTTTAAAATCTTAATGTATATCTATCTATCTGTCTAATAATTGTAAGAGTTGTTAAGATAAAGTTGATATAGATTAATAAATAATTCAAACGGCAAAGTAAAAAAAAAAAAAACACCACATTTCTCACCCTTGAAATAAAGGAAAAAACTACAATTAATAGACAGTGAGTAAGGCTAAAAATTAAAAAACTACTACAATCAAGAGATAGTGACCAAAGATCGAGCACAGATTCCTTGGGTAGAATGGTAGGTGTCTAACCAAACCATCTAGACACAGGGTTGAAAATTATTTCCATATAATCGAATATATAATAACATTAGAATTCATCTTATGAACAGTATCTTTAGTATGCCTAATGTATATTATAGAAATATGTTCTATATTATTTCAAATTTCCAAAATATTTAGGGATAAAGAGTCGAAACTGCCTCCAGTTATTATTTTGGTTTCAACCGGATCCATACCTGATTTATCCGAACCAATATCCGGAACCATTTTCTATATAAAACTGTTCAATTCTCAGATCTATTAGTTTTATAGAATTAGATTTCAGGTCCACATCCATCCATTCTTAAGTCAATTTTGACCCGATCACTGCCTTAAACACAAGTCAAACAAAAATTTTTGTTTTATTTAGTGGCAGTAGAATAAAGAAACATTGTTCCTAAATCTCTGTGCCATATTGTGTCATTGCTATCTAATTTAAATTTTGAACCTTCGGTCCAAATAACAAAGGATTAACATTTTCTAGACTTTAACCAAAACTAATATAAACTTGTTATGCAACCAAGAAAAAGAGGTTTTGCTAAGTAGAAGAAAAATGAAATAAAGATGGTTTGACAAAGCATCAAATACTTGGTAACATGAATCACAATCACAAACCCTAATTGGCCAAAAGCTAATATAACCAACCAGCCAACCAACTGAAAAGAGCTAGCTAGGATTTACATGAAGCCTATGGCTATTCATTAATCTTTAAAGTTTCATCATTTTATTCTACTAGTCTGCATCAAGAGAAAGCAACCCAAAAGACCACATATTTCCTTGCTACAAATAGGGCCAATTAAAAAAACACCTTCCTTCACAAGGACTTTTGCTCTTCAAATTGCATCACAATGTGCATAATCAATGTTCGTACTTTTATCTGGAAAAAAAAAGAAGTTAAAAAACAGTTAATATTGAAAAATTTAAACAAAATGTTATATAATGCATGAAATTAAAAAAAAGAAAAAGAAGGGGAACTAACATCTACATAACATAGCAATTGGCTGGAACAAATGCAGGCAGTTTTGTTGACCATAACAATTGACTAGCCAAACCCAAATCCTTCACTAGCTTCATGAATAGCGAGTAGTAACCGTTCTTGAAGCTGATCTTTTGTTGTGTACTCAGGGAGATCTAATTGGTTGAAGCTAAAAAAAATATATAAATATTTAATAAATAACGAGTTTACAGAATCATAAAATAGCGATAAAAAAGTAGGAAATTAAATTAAACACCACCAACCAAGTATGAGCTGATGGCAATCTCTCTGGAGCTCCATAAGCTTTGTGAATTTGAAATCTTTGTGGGCCCGATATACCTTGCAGTGCTTTAAAACCTTCCAATGGAACCTAAAATACATATATACAAGTAAATACAAGTATTAAAAAATATTTTTAAAATTAATTGTTATTAATATAAACAATAGTAACCATACCTTTGATGTACCAGTGACAAATTGAAGTAATCTTGCCCTATCTTCTTTATTAAATGCCTTGGCAACTTCCCAAAACCACACAACTACACTAGAAGCAACAGTATATCCTGTATATTCAGTATTAGCCTTCAGATCATCCACTGCAATAACAAGAGATGAATTAAGTTACTAATTTTGAAATATTAATTATGAGAGACATAATTTAATAAACTTAAACAAACTCACAATCGATTTCTGGAAGTCCACTGATTAACAATTCAAGTTCTTTATCATTAAAAATAGAAATGAGATCACGTGGAATTAACTCATTAAAACCCTCCAAAAAGGAATTAATTTGAGGACGTATTGCATTTGTAAGTATATGCTCTGCAACAAGATCCACATATTCATGCTTTGATTCTTCTGTTACCCGCATATTTCGCCCACCCGGTTTTAGCTCATAATCAGTAACCTTTTCCAAATTAAAAACAAAAACCATCAATTTATAATTCAAAATTCCAAAAAAAATAAAAAAAAATCAATAGGAAAAATAATTACCTCTGTTTTCTCATAAAGTATGTGCTTTTCTTCATCAGCATCCATGCTAAATGTCAGATCGAGTATGTCACTTACATCATTCTGATACAACAAACAATGGTATTAAAAACCCATAATGCAACAAGTTAAAAAAAATTAAAATATAAAAATATTTACCTCCAGCAACCACTTCAAGTTCTTATAATAATCAGGATCAACAGCTTCTATATCATGATACGTCACCTTTACACCAAGAATATGCTTATAAAAGGATCGAGTGAAATAAACATCCAAAAGTTGTCCATCAAACAGAGCTTTAGCAACCTATAATATAACAAAAACATTAAAAAAAATACTCATTATATAATATTGCAGATGATTAAATTCATAAAAAAAGGATTTAGATTTAGAGATATATATATACCACACGGCCAACGAATTTGAAGTAAGAAAGATGTTCGGTTTGATAAACAGAATTAGGGTTTGGTTGAAAAGTTGCATTATTCCCTCCCGTTGTAAACAGCAAAGCTCCTTTATCAAATATCACTCTTGATAACAATTGATACCATTCTCTAGTCAAACCACCTGCATCAATGCCTTCTTCACCTTGAAAATGAACATTTAACCGCCCTTTTAAGTCTTGAGTGGGCCGCATACGTAGCTGATTATAGGAATCTTCTAGAACATAAGCCCGCCTGACACTTATCCTTAACGGGCCCGTTAAATGCTGATCATGTTGTTGTCTGATTCTCGAACGGAAATACGATCTTTTGTTGTCGAAATCAATTAACCTCGGTGCTTTCAACATCATGGATAGTGATTTCTCCAACAAACTTGGATTTTGTCTGACAAAAGCGTTCAACAGCCGTCGATGTTTTTCGGTAAATTTAGTAAATGTGACAACAGCACCATCACTCCCGGGCCCACCTGGCGATGAATTTCCAGAAAACTCCTTCACTTCACGAGCTGTTGCATAAGCATCATCTTGTTGTGAAACAGAATTATTTGCTTGTAGTTTTTCACATAGGACCAAAAACGCTTCAATAAAGGGCAGAAGCCTTAAAGTTCCAGGTGGTAAAGGAGATGAAGCACCCGCACCCGTACCAGCACCCGAGCCTGTACCTGGGCCCACTACATTCTCATTTGACATAACTGAAGAAAACGAGCCTTGTGCCAGCTGTGATTCGGTTACACTAATACACTCACTCAATTCTTGCCATAATGGTTCAAGTGAAAGATTTAACTTCCACATAGTAACATGTTCTTGATTATTATCATCCTTAATTCCATCAACATCAGTTACAGTTAGTGAGCTGAGTGTTTGCAGGATTCTTAAAACAGCAGAACCAGCCATGGACCCCGCACTCAAACCCAACATTTGTGTGTTTCTTAATGTGATCAGTTCACGAATAGCGGACCCACTTAAACTGTGAGCTAAATCTGAAAGCTCAACAATAAAGAATTTTCTATGTGATGAAGCAACTGATGCTAATTTCTTCAAAACTTCACCCGTAAGAAGATAAACTTTATCCGATAACCTAATAAACAGATTATTAAAGGCATTAATGTTTTGAGTTATGCAACATGTAAAAAATGGTTAATTATGGTTTAGTCCTCCAACTTCCATCAATTTAGTGGTTTAACCCTTAAACTTTGGTTAACTGATTAAAAAAACCATTGTGACATGTTACCACAGGTTAATTACAAGTTAATACTCACAAAATCATATTAGCTACTAAACTTTGTTTTTCACAATGGTTTAGACTATAAACCCTTAACTTTTCTATATAATTCTGCGACAGTTGATAAACAATATTAATATAATAGTGTTATTAAGTTAAACAAGTACGTGAAATACTACGAAAAATGATTTGAGGGTTAAAATATCAGGTAAGTGAAAATATAAGGATAAACAATATATAATGTTTAATCCTAAACAACATTACACTTCAATAAAAAATGACTGGTTTGACCGGCAACAGGTCAACAGAAGGGTTAAAACACGAGGTCACAGAAGTTTAGGGGTTAAAACGCCAAATCGGTGAGTTTAAGGATTAAAAGATAATCATCAACCCTAAAACCCATTAGAAATTTGAAGATTACCCCTCGTGGCCAAGAAGGCTGCATAGACTATGTAGATCAGTTTGTGGTAGCTTCATAAAGATGTCATACAAGTTGACTTTTTTAGGGTCAACTGATGTGGATAATTCGTTATTGACAGTTTTATCATCCTGAATTGGTTCTTCTGCTACTGCTGATGAAGAATCACCTTGAGGATTAGTAGAAGCTTCTGCAACTTGGGAACTGGTTGTTGGTTGTTCAGTTTGAGATTGGGAATCTAATTTTGAAGCAGCAGTATATACAACCACTTGCAGTAAGCCCATAACCTGCACATAAAACACATGAGTTGGGTACAAGTCAAAATTGTTAATTTTGTACAGGTTTGACCTGAAACACTTCTTGTTTGTGCATAAAGTTCACATTTTAAAGTTAACAGTTGGTGTGAGATTACAAAAACTAAACTAACTTTTTGAATTTAAGAATAAACAGTACACTTTGTGCAACTTCCGACCCGTTTCGCATCTTTTTTTTACCCAGTTTGACCCAATAGATATAAAAATAGGCCATATTGACCCGATTGAAGTATAATACCTGTTCTAGATGCGCAATACTGCGAAGAAAAAGCGGCTGGTTCAAAAGCTTTATAAATAACAATATAGGAATATCACCCTCTGATCCAACAGAAGGAGAAATTTCTTCACCTTCAACAACTTTCTCTTTTCCCTTATTAATCTTATCATTCTTCTTGAAAGTTAAGGATTCAGGAACAAGTGAAGAATCGAAGTAAAACAACAAATTTGCTACAGAAGAATGATTTGTAGCCAAATATGTCAAAATCTCAAGAACCCTACGCAGTACTAACGGTGGGAGACCTGTACATGTGGCAAAATTTGCTATCATCAACATCAACATATAATAAATTAAAAAAAATAGAAATTTTGAACTTTATAAAGTTTCAGATTATAAGAAAATCATACCATCTAAGAGCTGTGATCGCCCATAAACAACATTGGATTGACAACCATAAAGCCTCTGAGAATTTACTATTGTTAATCCACCAACAGAGCCTTCAGTCTCCATTTTAATCATTTCAAGTAACAGAAAAACAAGAACCCCCCTTGTAGAACTATGAGCACATAAGTTCAAGAAAAGTCTCTGCAAAAGGCCTTTTCCAAGTGGCTGAAAACAAGTCAAAATGGTCAAACAATTAACAAATTTTCTTTGTATTTAATTTATTGGCAAATTTGGAAAAATATAACAAGATCCAAAAAAGTTCGAAATAGGGAACTAAAGATCATATCAGTTATCAAGAAGTCAAAACGGTAAAAGTGTAAAACAACTAATTAACACATTTACTTTGTAACTAATTTATTGGCAAATTTCACAAATATGTAAAATAAGATCTAAAAAGGCTCGAAATGGGGAACTAAATATCATATTGCACATTAACAGGAGTAAATGTTCTATTTATTACAAAAAAAGTTTGCACTTCAGATTTTATGTTACATTTTTCTGGAATTTGCACTTTTTCAAGTTTTTTTTTCAGTTTTTTGGATATTCAATTCCCTTTATCGAGGTTTTTTTATCTTTAGTTCCGTTTTTCAAGGTTTTTTTTTTTGGAATTTAATTAAGTAATTATTACCTGTGCTAATCGTAGAAGCCTGATTAGTGCTTTTAATGAATCAGGATCCAAAAGTGGGTCCCCTTCAACTTCCTTAACTTTCAAGCTTTCTAAAAGGGCAGATGATGTTCTTCGTCCTATTGTCACACCAACACCTCTATCAATAACTGTTTGTCTATCAAACCCTAACCCGTTTCTTCGATTATTTAATCTATGATTATTTCCAAATAAACTTCGAGCTTGATAATGACTCATAGCTCTATCTCTAAGCATCTGTGCTTCAGCAAGCAATGGTGATGGTAATGCTGAAAGAACTGCCTCTGAAGAAGTCAACAACACCTAAAAACAAACAACAAATAATAATAAAAAATAATATTAAAACAAGGTTCAAAATTTTCACAAGTTTGTATAGATTTAACAAGTTTGAGGATTTTAATAATCAGAATTTTTCGTGCAAAATGGAAATTTATGTTTATTTTTTATGGTTTTTAGTGTTGAATTTGAGGATGCAAACCTCTTCACGTAGATCGGCTGGAAAAGTGGCTATAATTGAAGCATTATCCATATCTACAGGTTGTCCTTCAGCTTGATTTGCAACACGTTGTGCACGTTGTTGGGCTAAAACTTCTGCTTGGATATCAGGTGGGAGAGCTGCTAAAAATTCTGGATCAATTTCTTCATTTGCAGCAGGAACAGGGGCAGAAACCGGGGCAGATTGAGCTAGTTGTGAAGCTAAAACTTCTGCCCGTAAATCTGCGGGCAGTGCCTCCAAGAAAGTTGGATCTATGCCATTTGCACTTGAAGCTGCTGCTGCTATGTTTGTTGCACCAGTTTCATCAGATTGACCGGGTTGACCGTCATCTTGTGCAATGTGAGTGTCTTGTTCAGATAATGATTCTTCTATGACACCAGTTGAAGGTAGTGGGTCCCCTTCTTGATTTGCTGCTGAGTCAGCAACATTCATGTCCACATCAGCATGGTGGTCATCAGAATTGGGAGCATTATTACCACCTGCAGTTACCAATATAGGATTGCTTGCCACATCATCAGTTGCTGGCAAATCCTGAAATGACACAAAGAAAGGGTTAGTTAAGTTGTAATAATCAGATTTGCATTTATGACCTTCTATTACATATTAATCACAAGTTGATACTTACAAAAACTATTTTAACCCCTAAACTTTTTTTCTTGTAATGGTTTAGCCCCTCAACTTTTATATAGAATTTTTTTACCGACTTCTGTTACGATTAAGAAGTCATAATAATAAAAATATGTTAATAAGTTAAACACATGTAAAATATTGAGAAAAAGTTTTGAGAGTTGAATTGTCAAATATGTGAAAGTTGAAGGACTAATCATATCTCAACACAAAATGACTGGTTACCAGAAACAGGTCAACAAAAGTTCAGGCGTTAAAAACTAAGTCAACCAAAGTTTAGGATAGAATCATTGCCATAAAAAGTAATCAGTGGAAGTTTGAGGATTAAAAAAATATAATAAGGTAATTATCAAGCTATAATACCTGCTGCTCATTCACATTTTCATTTCCTTCACCTATTTCCATGTTATCATGATTATCTGGCGCGGTATTCACGTCAGGGGTGGGCCCACCTATTTGTCCTTCTTCTGCTGTTTGTTCAGCATTTTCCACCATGTGATTAACATTTTGATCATTCTCATCAAGTTGACCACCTTCAGTCTGTTGACCATCATTATCATTGGCTAATCCTGTATTAACAGGAGGATTAATACTGTGTAAATGAGACAAAAACTGTTCTTCTACAGCCTGTGCAATAGCAGCAGCTTGACCACCAGCTTGTGGTTGACCATCATCGGTCCACCGACCATCACCCGATCCTCTGCGTGCAGGTGCACGCAACGACTCCAAACCAACAGAAAAATCAGCCAACGGTGGTGCGCCACCTGTACCACCACCACCACCACCAAACACAGTCGATTGCACATGATCAAACGGTAAAACAGGTGCATCAAACATATAAAAATGAGCAACATCAAAACTCCCACCAGAACCCGTTTCATTCTCACTGTTTGTCCAAAGTGTAACCGATTCACCAGACTGTTGGCCCGGTCTCAACAAAAGAGGATGTTGCAGCCCGTTTGACACATCTGAGCCCGGTCTCTCAAACGTGGTCCGACTCTGTTGACGTCTGCGGTCAAACCGGTCAAACCCAACGGGCCTACGAAGACCAAAAAGGTCGTCAACATTGACTCCTTCAAAAGGCTCAGCAGCAATATCAATAAGACCCGTATCTACACCGGGTTGACCCATCACACCATCTAGGGCTTCTCTCCATCTCACTTCAATCACACGGTTTTCATGATAATCATCATCTTCTTCTTCATCAACCATATCATCATTATACTCTTCACCTAAACCAGTTTCATCATGATCTTCAACATCTGTATCAGCTAATGACATTAATGCAGTACCATCTTCAGCTATATCTTCATCCTCGTCATCATTATCATCATCATCATCCTCCTCGTCATCTTCACCATCATCAGCCATGTCATCATCTTCATCACCGGTATTATTACTCTCAACGTGAAAAGTCATCTCGATTTGATCAGAATCACGTAAATCACCACCATCATCCGCCATGTCATCATCCATTTCAATCCTCAACACCTGTTCTGCCGGCTGGTTTAAATTTGATTGTTCATCTTGAGTCATCTGTTCATGATTATGTTGTTCAGTATCATCAACAGCTGTAATCTCACGTTGAAAATTATCATGATCAAGATCACTCTCGGGTACTTGATTCACTGGAGTATTATTAACCGTCTGATTATCATTACTAGACCCGGTACCTAAATTAACAGACTTTTTCTTGTTGGCCAAATCAGTTAATGCAAGTTGTTCCACCGCATTGGCAGCACGTGTTAAGCCTTCTAGACTTTTAAGAATAGTATTCACAACTTTGGGTGCATCAGGATGATCAAGATCCAAAACCTGAAGAATACTTGATAAACAAGGAATCATACCTCCATCGATCATTCCTTTAGCTATATCTGGAGAACAACCAGATCCAGGTACATTACCAGAAGACGAATTCTTAGACAAAATCGAATAAACCAAATCAATAAAAGCAACAACTCTTTTATCTGGTAACAAACTGGTTTTAGACGAATTACTCGCTGAGCTGGCAAATGCTGACAAGGCTTTCACAAGTACATTTATTACACGTCTTCGTCCTTCACTTGACCTACCACATAAAACCACTAAAAACAATGAAGCTTTTTCAGATAATTTATCTCTCCATTCATCAGCTCCAGATAGAGACAATTCAACTACAGAAGGATGTAAAAGTTGATGCATAACATGATGTACGATCCCACCGTGCATTTCGAGATCACGTTTTAAGAATATTCCAACTGCATGTACATACATCAGAAGAATATCACTCAGTAATTGCAGGATAAATGTCACTTTAAATAACTCTGCTACTTTTTCAGAATCATTATCCGATCCTTTCCTTGTCTCATCGATCTTTGTTTTACCCTTGTTTGTAACAGAATCATCAACCTCCATAGCAGATTTAGTGGAATCTTCCTCGTGATTTGTAACAGAATATTTCATAACAATTTCAATCAGGTGATCAACAACCTGTGTGAGATTAGCAGGAATCTTCTTCGGGGATTTTGATTTGTTTTCTGGTGTACGATCGGTACTTGATGTTCCAATTTCAACACCAGGAGCTTTTGATTTATCCTTCTCTTTATCTTTTTCTTTTTCTTTGGATAATACGACAACTGTTCTGCCACCTGTCGTGTCCAGCTGGCAAACAGCTGCTGCTGCTTTCATGAAAACATCGGGATCTCGGGAAATAAGTGGTGCCATTGATGTTAATAGTAGACGTGGTGGAACGCGTCCAGCATGGCGGCTGCCAGTTAACACCTGTCGTATTTCCAACTCCATTGCTGTTTGTAAAGTTTGAGGATCTTCAATTAAATGTCTAATGATTGCAGAAGCCACTGTGTCATATCCAGGAAAAACACATGTTTTTGGTATACTGAAAAGATCAATCATACCACCATTTTCAAGAAATTGTAAAGCAAGAGTGTGTGTTTTTGTCAAACGAGCACACAGTAACAAAACTGCTTGCATAACCATTGAAGGAACATTCCGTTTAACAAGATCACATGCAATATTGAGTACTTTATTACCCTCTTCAACAGTCAGATAACCAGTAGATTTCCCCAATATTCTCTCAACCGGATTAACCGTTTCTTTTTCCACATTAACTGGATTACTTTCAGTTTTCTCTTCTACACCTTCATCTCCTTGTTTTGATTCGGTTAGAGATTCTGTTTCTGTTTGTGTTCCTTCTTTGTTATCGGGAGAAATTTTCGGTTTGGATTGCAACAAATTATCCAATATAAGAAGCAGAGCACTGATGCATTTTGGTACCAGAATTTCATTTCGTGATTCGGTTTCTGCTAAAAACTTCATTAAAATGTCGATTGATAAAGACACAATCCCGTTTTTCACAGCAATTTCTCGAGATAAAACATCTTCAGCGAGAAGTAATGCTAATGTGTGTGAGATCATACAAAGTGTACTTGTTTCCTTCAAAGATTCAAGTGGGCAAAGTTTCAGTTTTTCAACAAGATATGATATAACTTTTGGTCGATCTTCACCTTTATTCCGGTTACAAAAAGTAACAAGCAAATCGGTTAACGGGAAAGCCATCGAATCACTACTTTGAAACAATTTCATAGTAGCTGCAAGAATTTCATCAATAGGCGGTGTTGGTGTTTTCGATTCCGTTATTTCGGTTTGACCATCAGTTGACTTTTCAGCACTACTGTCAGCTTTAGTTGACTCGGATGAGTTTCCTAAAGACAACGCAAGTGCTCGTGCCAGCTCATCCTCCTGAACAGGATCATCAGCATGTGTAAACAACCATTCCATAGCCATTTCAACACTATTTGTTTCAACACGTCTTAATGCTTCTTCAGCTCGAGCCCTAGTGAACCCCATCTCAACAATGGTGGCAATTGTGGCTTCATCCGGTGCAGGTGGCATGAACCGGTGGGACCCACCACCACCACCACCAGACCCACCACCACGAGCTCTTTTTGCATCACCAACACCGCTGTAAATATGAGTGACAAGTGTCACAATTGTAGTTATGAACCCGGGATTACAGCTGGCAAACATAGGATGATTCCAAACGGGAAGAATCACATCGAGAACTTGAGATTGCAGCATTCGAACAAACACTTCGGGATCCCGTGGGACCGGAAATAGCCCGATTGATAAACCAGCTGCCACCGGTTGTACAAGCAGTTGAGCTTGAGAAGTAGAATTTGCAGGCAAAAGAAAGCTAGAATTAACAAAAAACTCAAGAAGTCGACAATAACTCTGTAATGTATCAAGTAACCATGTATTATGAGACAATTTACTTTCATTTTTTTCACTATTACCACCAGATGTTGAAGCACAATGAGGTAAATTCCATAATAACTGACTTGTAGCTTCAAAAGTGTTGAGTAACTCCTTAAAAGTCCCTTGAACATAAAAGTTATTAATCATAACTGTATAACAGATTCTTCGCCTACTATCAAACGTTAATGCAGCCATATGATCCACAACTTTTCCAAGATAGTGACATTTAACCGACAATAACGTATCGATTCCTGAATTCGTGGTGTATCCCGAGAAACTAAGTGCTTCAAGAAAAACCTTGGCTAAAGCAGTTCCAATGTTCTTGGAAGCAGTACTTAAAGATCCAGTTTCAGCTCTTCTTCGATTAGATGAAGGAAATCCTTTCACAAGTGTGGTGAAAAAAGACCGTATAGTAGAAGCAAGTTTGTTGAGATTTTCAGTTACAATAATTTCGGGGCTTTTTTTCTTCAAATCTTGTGAAGAAACTGTTTCGGGATTAGTTAAGGAAGTTTCCGGGTCAACATGTAAAGCTTCTAGATGTCTGCTAGTTCTTCCTCCTCTGATTCGGGCCAGCCCGTGACGGCTACGACGGCTGAACCCTTCAGATCTAACCACTGAAACAAAGTCACGTTCTAGACCCCAATGAGGGTGAGAACTGTTTCTAACCGAAACCGGGTTCATATATCTGACAGCTGGCATGCTTGCATCATCGTCACTACCAGGAACTGGAGTCAAAGTATCAGCGTTGACTTTTTCAACCTCTTTTTCATTATTCTGTTTTTCTTTTTCATCAGGTTTGTTATTATCACAACCAATAGAAACTTGCCAGAGTATTTCTTTGTAAGCAGTACCGAGATCTTTTAACACGTCGGCATCAGAAGTACCAAGTTCAGAAACAAGATTTGTTGTCCCTTTTGATAAAGAATTCGATAAAGACAAAATCCCTTCTAGACTAGAAAGACACCTGGATATATTCATTCTTCTAGATTCTTCCACGTGTGCCAGCTGGACTCCTTCTAGAGAAATTAGAAGCTCGTTTGTGGTTTTCAAATGTTCTTTCAAAAAAAGAGTTAACGCACGTGCAAGTGATGCCGAATGATGTGGCGAGAAGTTTTTAAATGCAATTGAAATACTCTGACCAATAGAGACTGAAAAAGGCATTAAAGGTAAGGTAAATAACTGTAAAACAGCTTCAATCCCTTTTTTCTCAACAAAAATCCGACACGTGTCAGAATTTTGAAGAATCGTTTCCAGCAAACGAGCAATATTGTTTACACAATCAGGTAAAAAGGACTCCACATTCAACAAAGTTGCATCAGAAGATGGTTCAGTTTTACTAGATTCCCCTGTTTTATCCTCTGCATCGGTTTCCATCGGGACAGAAGAAGAACTTGAAGGATCAACGGTCGAGATCGAAACTTCAGATCCCGATCCAGATCCCATTTTTTCAATATTTTTCAAAATCTCAATCAACATATCAACCCCATGTACACGAAGTGAAGAAGCATGCCTCATCAGTTCATCAAGACCACTAGACAATGAACTTGGGGTATCACCCACAAGGGCACGAAGGTAATTTCGCGATGTGAATATTTTCACAAAACATTTTAAAGCATTACGATCTTTAACTGCTTGCAGACCGCTGTTACTAAGACACAAAGCATCCAAACATTGAGGAATGCATGTTATTGCTTCTGCAGAACAAATTACACCATCGATTATAGCATCCAAAAATGCAGATGGAAGGTTAGCTTCTTCTAGAATCGAATAACATGTTGGATCTTTATGAATTAAATCACTCATAACAATTGCTGCTAATGAAAACATCCCACCACCAAAATCTTTTGATTTTTTGAAAATTATATGTAAACATTTTGGTAACAAACTTTCTTCAGAACCGTACACACGAGCAGTTGTTCCAGGAGCATATGTTCCAAGTGAAATAGCACGTAATAAAGCTTTCATTAAACATCTTCTATGGTATGCCACTAAAGCTTCAGAATAAAGTGGTTGAGTATTATCAGTATTATCAATATTATCAACATTATCAATATTATCTGTATTATCCAGCTCAGCAGATGTACCACTAGATTCAGAACTCTCGATCTGAACCGAATTAACAGATTTACCATTTTCAACATGAGAGACTTCGATTTTTAATCGTGAAATTGTATCATCTAATCCGCCCAGGTCACGAAACAAAGCAGCAGCCGGATTACTGTAATCCATAAAAGCTTCTAGAACATGTACAGCTGTACTGACCAAATGCAGATGTTGTGGATCCGTGTCTTTAAGAAGAGGCAAAAGTGTCGGGATAAACCCTGCTTCACGCATTGCAGAACAGCCAGAAGAAGACGAGACTAGAACAGTCACTAAAGATAGTAAAGCTTCTGCAAATAAAATTGACCATTTTGATGATTTGCTGACTACAGAATCGATCGCCTTTTGCATGAGAGATGATAGGATACCGCGATGTCCACCGGATGTTACGGCGGTCAACACGGTTGGTTGGCGAGATCGGTCTTGACTAAGAGCAACCAATGAGAACATACTTAAAATTCGGATCTTTTCAGGGACTAAATCTTCATAGCTCAAAAGTGTCACTAATTCATTGATGAATTCAGGTTCAGTGTTGAAGAAAGAAGCTAAATCATCAGTTTCACCACATGCTTGTACAAGAACTATAAATGCATGTAAACGGATACATGTGTACTGTTGTCTAGCAGTAAACGAGCTAAAAGCTCTTGCAAAACGCAATCTTGTTAAAAGTGAGAATCTTAAACTAATCGGGACTTTATATTCTTGGATTAATTCGCGCAAAAGTTCAAGATCGGATTTTTCGTTTGTATTTATTTTAGGCAAATGGATTATTTGTAACCCTTGAGTTGACTTTTCTTCATAGAATTCAAAATGGAGTGTGCTGCCTAGCTCGTGAGCTACTGGATCAGATATATTTTCTAGGGCACATGAAACTAATCCTAGCCCTTCATCTTTACCACCCCAACCTTGTGCAAATGCGAATAATTTTGAGTTTAAATTTGCATTTCTAATAACGTGTTTTCCAACTGATTTCCGTAAAAAAGCTGATAAAGTTTGCAAACAGGCTTCAACTATATCTGTATCCGTAGAAGCCAGCAGTGAAGAAATGTGATTCTGCATCATAATTTTAGAATTAATAAAATATAAAATATTATGTAAATACATGAAGAAAAAAATAATTTAATAAAGAGTAAATTACAAGGATGGTCACCGATGTAATTTTTAAAAAGAAAATTTTAACAAACGTTAGGCTAAAGGACTATAGGTGGAAAAGGTTTCCAAGAAAAGGACTGACAATGTAATTTTTGAAGTAAAAGACCATAGCTACATTGGACATGGGGACCACTAAGTCTGTTCTAAAACTATTTTGATTTCATAATTAGAAAAGATATGGCAATTAGGGTTAATCCAAAAATAATACCTCATAAGAACTATAGAAGTGCTTATTTGTGCAGTTGTCCAAAATTATTCTTACAACACGCAAAATCTGCAAAACAGCTTCTCTTGGAAATGGAGGATCAGAATCCAAGAAATCATCCTCAACTTGCAAATCTTTTCTCGGTTTTATAAATTTCTCAAAGAAAGTATCGAAGTGGTTAAATAGTTCAAGCCAGTGATGAAAATCTCCCTGTATTAACATCAATTATCACAATTAACTGAAAATATAAGAAATATTATGTGGCAAATTAAATAGGATTTGAGACATACCTTGTCAAAATCCCAAAAGAAGTTTTTCAAGTGCTCTTCGATACTTTCAAATGGAGCAGCAATTACACCATTTATGAAGGATTTAATTTTGGGAGGCTGATACACAATAAAGAGAACATACATGTATCATCAAGTTGGACCATATAATAATACGTTAATAAATCAGACTCTAATAGCAGATTATGCCTATAAATTATAATCAGAATTTGAATTTGAAATGTCAGATAAGAGAGAGAGAGAGAGAGAAAAGGGGATAAATCACATAAGCTTCACTATTCAGATCATTGAATTTGTTAGATTGTGTAACATGAATTAAAAAGAAATCACCAATTTGAAGCATGCATACAAGAAAGTTATCCAATACGACTTGCATGGTTTGTTTCATGAATTGATTTTCATAACAATCATCATCCTCATCATAATTACATGTCAAAGGTGATATACAAATCATTAAAACAGTTAACAGACTACTAAAAGTAGTGAATCAATCACAAATCAAATATAAGCATACAAACAATTCGAAATATTACAGTAAAAGTAACACCCAAATGAAGGCCACGATTGTACATATAAACATTATTCCGATTATTCAAATGATCATATAAGTGAGCATGCGAGATAATCGTACATTAAAACATCACAATCGATCCAAATAAACGATTGAATAAACCGATATACTCTATCATGTTCATTTAAAAAAAATTAACCAAAAAAAACCCTAGAATAATTGAATAAACCCTAGACTACCACACTCCATTACACAACTTGCAACAAAAACCAGTAAAACAAAAACAATAACTGCACTAACCACTTCCGATGCCCTTCTTCTCCGCAACTTCATATTGAAATCACCCTAACAAATCGCATTGCCCACACAAACACAGCCGATCGATTGGTTGATCGTACGATTAGTATTAGCAACAATCAATTAGCATCAGGGATTATCGAATTGAGAAACGATCAGATTGTGTAAAAAACAAAATCAGAAAAATCAATCAACGGTTCGATTCGAGGGTTTTCAGTTTTCCTTCTTGTGTGTGTTTTGATCGGAAACGGAAAATTGAAATTGAGGAGCGTTTGGTGTGCGATTATAGACGATTGAATGAAAGATAAGGAAAGAAAGAAGAGAGAAAGGGAAGAACAAAATGAGAGAATTACTTAACAAAGAAGCTACTGTCGTCCTAGGAACGATTTACAAAAAGAAGGCCAGCAGCGAGGGGTGATTTATATACTTATATTTCACCGACCTACCAATTTTCACATTTTAATTTTAATCGTGGTAAACTAATGAGTAACGAGGTAATGTTTAAAAGTTAGAGGGTTGTAACTGTCATCCATTTTAATCAAAATTATTTAGTAATTATCTAGTGATAAAGAATTTTAAGTTTGAACACGATAATAATTAGGTCATATGCATTACAATTAAAACTCAAATACACTAAGGAAATTGTCATAAACGGAACACATTAAAAACACTGGTAGAATTTTAATTTTGTGTAGCAAATATTTTAGGTAGAGGAAATTTAAACATGTTATGTGAAAGGTAATCGATAACTTACTCTACAAGTAACCACTTTTTTTAAATATTGAAGGGTTTTATAACACTGATTGACCACTTGGGTCAACATCCTAGTATACTTGGTTCGACCATACTGACCAAGAACATGAACTTGTTCTTGACCGGTTAAAACCAACTAGCTGATTTAATCCCTAAAAGCGGAAGTGGGATTAAACCTAATCCTTAAACCCTAAAGGATTGGGATGTTGGAAATCTAGATTAGATTAACAAGAAAGAAACCTTGTACGAAAAACTCGAACACACACATGGCTTGTGTGGTTCGTTCGAGGGTTCTTGGTCGAATTCGTCTAAGAGAGAGAAGAGAGAAAAGGGTTTCCCAAAACATACCTTAGTTAGTGCTTAAGATAGATCCACTGATGATGAACAAATCGAGCGATCTTCTAGTTGATCTAAGCAATGAACTTGTTCTTCAATACTTGAAGAACACGAAGAACACCAAACTTGGTGTTCTTGGGGTGTGTTCGGTCGAAGCCTAGATGGAGGAGGGGGAAGATTTCGTCTAGGGTTGTTGAACAACAATAAGGGAACCCCAAGCCTTCTATTTATAATAGAAGGACTTTCACTTAACGCCCTTCTAGTTTAATTAAGATTAAACACTTAATTAAACTTATCATTTTACATTTTCATCCCTTATAGTTTAACTAGTTTATTATTGTTGCACTTAACTATTAAATGTCTAGTATTAATACACTAATATATTTCGGTACCCATATACACGAAATATATATACTTGTATTTATACTTTTAATAATTAATTATATAATAACCTTTATATAATTTACACAATAATATTATCCAATTACTATATGATTTAATAGCTTTAAATCATATCATGGACAATCATTAATTAACACATTGTATATTTACTTAACTAGTAAATGTACAACTACGTGTATTAATTAGTTAGTTAAACTAATCCAGTAATAAGTTAAACTTAACTTAATACTTAACTGATTCATAATGACTATTATGAATCATTCATCTTCGTAGTATCATTGCATATCTTGCTCGTATTACATGCACTCACCGGTGTGACCCTTAAGTGTTTTGTAGGCATGGATGTATCATCATAGGTTGACTAACTGTGCACATAAATCATTCAAATATAATGTAGTTAAAAGACCTAAATGATGCTATAATGTTTTTTTTATGACCACCATTCTATTGTCCCTATATTTTCTTTTGTTAATTATTAAGATATGTTCATTCTTTCATGACGTTGTTATCTTCTCTTACCTCTTATGATAAATGGTGTCATCTTCCTCCCATTGTGGCGTTTTTGTTGTATGCTCCTCAACGATGTGAAATTGGTGTCATCTTCAACCCCTTGCAGATCAACCATCCACCCCTTATCACTACCATGACTCGTCAACTTGCTATTCGCCCTAAACCCTTCACAATTGTATGGCAGTGTTAATATACTACCAACTTAAAAAAACAGTTCATAACAATACAATCATACAATCGTCATCATATATATATAAGCCCATATGGCACATAATAAAATGTTAAATATCAATTTTGCCTTTATAATAATTTTTAAAACGTCTTCTTTTTTTATTTATAAGAAGGGTAGAATTGATTTAACCCGAAATAATAAATAACTCATTAACAACATTTTATATTAAATAAATAAATATGGATTCATTTAATGCTTTATATCATATACCCCCCCTGTACACATTAAAAAAAAACTTATAATTATCAAACAACTAACTAGTAACATATGCCAAATGTAACGACCCGAATTTTGTAAATAAATAAATTGTACAAAAATATGATAAATAAGGATAAATCATTTAAAAGGCGTAGGAATTAGTTTCGTGTCATTTGGACACCGTTTGATATGGTTAAGGTCGAAACCGGGATAAATTGGACAACAAAAAGTTGCAGCCTAGCTGCCTGGAAGAGTTCGCGGCGCGAACTATAGTTCGCGGTCGCGAGGATGGAACAGAGAGTTTGGGGTTTTGAGGCTTGGAGTTCGCGGCTCATTCCCGATCGCGAGGAGTTCACGGTATGGGAAGTTCGCGAACGCGAACTCTGTCAGGTGTATAAAAACGGGTTTTAGGCTAGGGTTTAGGCATAAACGACCCTACTAGTAGCCCAGCCGTTATTTTGAAGAGAAGAGGCGATTTTGCTGATCTTGAGCTCAAATCTTCATCATCTTTGAAGATATAAACATCAAAGGTAAAGATTATTGATTCTTATCATCTTCTACCTTAGTTTCAAGCTTTTCATAGGTATCAATGGTGGTTTTGGGAACCAACCATACCATCTTGGGGGAAGATGGTCAATCTTGGGTGAAAAACACTCATTGTAAGCTTGTAATCATTGTGTACAAGCTAGATTTGGGTTTATGGATAAGAATCTTGAACTAGGGTTTGAGATTCCACCAAGTTGTATGAACTTGGTGATTTGGGGATGTTAATATGAAATAATTAGTACCTAGTTATGGATTTTAACTAGGTTTTATGGTGGTATTGATGTTAGGTCAAGAAGACCTTGTGATTAGAAGTACTTCTTGATTTGGAAGTAAAGATTGTGTTGTTGAACACAAGTGTTGGAAAGCATTGCTAAGGTGAGTACATGAGATCTTTCTGAGTACATAATAAACCATGATTCATAGTTTGAATTGATTTCTTAGAGTCTTTATTAGATAATTGTTTTTAATAAAGAAGATATTGAATTGAATTGACTTGAATTGAATTGACATGAATTGAGTTGACTTGAATTGAATTGACTTGAGTTGAATTGACTTGAATTGTACACTTATGTGTTTAGTTACCACTAGTATGACATGAGTTGTTATATGGGGTTTTGACCCAAGTTGATGATTTGTATGTGGTAGCTAATCAATTGGATCCTAGATAACCCACACAAGTTGGGGGAGTTAGTGGCTACTACTTGGGGCGGTACCACCATGCGCAAGAGTAGTATGTCGAGAAATAGATAACCCGGAAAGCGGGGGAGTTTGAGATAACCCGGAAATCGGGGGAGCAAATAGATAACCCGGCAACGGGGGAGTTTACCTAGATAACCCATATTGGGGGAGTTTGTTTCGGGGAGGCCCGTTACGTATGTGTTGGGCTTATGGCAAGCCTTAGTGTATGATTGACTATGTGCAATGTGATAATTATTTAATTATTATTTTATTGCAGTTATTTTCTAACCGGTTCTAAAACCCATGTTTCTCACGAGACAATTTTGTCTCACGTACTACATTTCTTGTGACTATGTACTCAGGTTCGGGAGCTAAGGATTAGGCGGCCCGTAGTTAGCATTGGATGTGATTAGCTCGGTGTACTTATTTAATTCCCTAGACTTTGGTTTTGATATTATTGTAACACCGGTTTTTTGAGACTTGTAATCCTTCCAAATGTTTTAACTAAACTATGTTTTTGGATTTTGGATGTTGAACCTATTTATTTAAAAGTTTAAATTGTTTTGGAAAATTGGTGTGTTACACCAAAGATAATCCTTTATTTAAATAACTAAGTTTTGTTATAAATTCCATCTTACAAATTCACTTTCAGATTAAAGTATTTTGATTATACAGTCGAAATCTCTAACCTGATAAAATTAGAGTTCAGGAACAGAGAATGATTTGTGTTATCAAATATCAATTTTGTACTATGAAGAAGATGACAAAAACCGGTGATACCCACACTCAACAAAATATGGCAAAAACCACTAAAAACTGCATGAGGCAGTTTAAGCTTATCAAAATCGCCCAAAAGCAAGGTTTGAATGCCACAAAACGAATTTTCTATGCATTTTTATAAAGGACACAATAACAAGAATACAAAATTTTCCACCCCATCCAGGGGCGTTGACCCTTAGTCCCACTTGTCGGGAGATGCACCAGACCCCGTTGAGATATGATATTTGTGTCTACTTATGTGCCTACCCATCTTAAATTTGACATGTGTAATCCATTAGTTCTCTTCCCCCATATCATCTCTTGATTTTGACACTTGTCGTGATCAAATGGGTAAGCACATGAGTAGACACAAATGGTAGACACCACCTCACTAATACCATTCCTCTTTAAGCAAATATGCACTCCACAACATACTTATTTGTTCAACATTTATTAAAATTAAGATTACATTTAATCAACAAATATATCTCATTACATTACCCTGAATATACATTAGTGATACACAAATATTGTTCACTCTTGCCTGATTGGCTACTTTTTTTCATAAGATGCACTAACAAATTATTTATATTACATATTATCAATAAAAGATAAAAGCTATGTTGGAGCCCAGTTGGTAGTGCCACTATGACTTTATTCAAAAGGTCATGGGTTCAACTCTCTTTAGTGGCTTTTTTTACTTTATTTCTTCAAATTCACAGATTTTTTAACCATCTATACTACTTTAAAATGCAGCACATTTCTAAAAGAGGAATGTCTGAATTTCAACCCTTCCGTTTTTAGCAATGTCCACACCCACGTTAAAATTAAAATTATAAAATTACTGCTACCAAGATTCGAACCCGGGTGGGCAGGTACCCCAGGCAGGAAACTTATCACTCGGCTAGATGCAACTTGGTGACTATGTTTCGTAACATACCACTACTAGTTGTCATTTGCTAACGGAATTTTAAAAGGCATAACTTAAATAAGAGTTAATGTCATTCCTAAAATAAATGGTATCATGTTTTGTATAATTAATATCGGACCAACTAATATTAGGCAATGTAATTTATTTTTAAAAAGAAACGTTTAAGAAATTTAATTTATACCAAATATAGATGACTTTTTTATTTTAATTAAAAAAATATGCTTAAATTACGGAATTACGTTTATTTTTAAAAACAAAAAAAAATTAAAATCCGTGTATATATATATAGATGGTTATCAAGGTTTCATTTTCTTTAACAAACATACTATCATTCAAACATTCAAACTTCCTGCAGGTATCAAATTTTGATGTTTTCCATAAGTTCCGTATGTACTTATTTTTATAGAAACCAAAATCTCCATTACTATGTATCTAACAAATGTTTCTAATGTTAATATTTTTATGCAGGAACCTTTATAATCTATTTTTAGTGTTTCCATTTTTTTCTCAATTTTATTGTTTTTGTAGCATATAACATCAGGTCATTGTTTCAATTCTACGTATATGCGTGTTAGTGTTTCTGCAATTTTTTTTTTCTAATTGTTAAAAAAATTGTTGTGATCTTTACTAAAGTCTATTTTATATTGCAACAGCCTAACCATTTGTTATTTTAATTATCTTCTCAATTACAGCAGCATATTTTGTTTACGAAACAACAGAATATGTTTATATTTTGATAACATATGCTGTTAATTATCAGTTCAGCAAAAGTAATAAAAAAAATCCAATGTAGAGTATTATTCCAAAGCATCACTGCCTCTGTTTTATTAACAACACAAATTGTGTATATGTATTTATATATTAACGATGTACTGATTTATCTATATGCTAGCTCTGTCTCTATTACAAACTTGTTCAGGTTCTTTGTTTATTTTAAACCATTCCTAAATTATTAACTCAAATTACTACAATGTATATTATAGTTTTTTGGGCTGCTACACTATTTAAACATCTATTATGTTTAGGTTTTAATTATTAAAATATTAAAGTCAGTTTGTTTATGTTAATGTAAATATTAAAGGGTTATGTACATATGTAATAATGTATATTGACTTTTGACTATTTACTTTTTAATTAAAGTCAATTTCTTGAGTTTTTAAGTCAAAATAAAGTTAAAAATTAAAAATTCTAACTATATGTTTTGTGACGATAGTATTTCAATTTATAATCAAAATTTTTAAAATAGCCAATTTGTTATGCACTAATGGTACTTTTTTACGTTGGCTACAAATACATTCAGAAGTCAATTTGTTGAATTTTATAGTTTGCATTACCAATTTGTTCTACATAAATTGGCAAGTACTAAGAACAAATTAGAAAACTTTACTCAAATATTAACACATTGCTCTAACCAACTAAACTACTAGCTCACATGTTCGTTGCTTGATTATAATACGTTTATTAATCTTGTAAACCTTAAAACGTTGAAATTATAACCATCACCCACGATTCGTTAACACCACTATGCACACCGTCTGCAACAATCGCCACCATCATCCACCAATTTGACGTCACAAAAAAAAGTCACAGGGTACTCGTCGCCATATTGTGCGGGTTCCTGCTACTAACCTAAATAAGTTTTTTTAAGTGTTTGGTTTAACTTATAAGCTTATGCGTATAGGGTTATTAAAAGTGTTTTAAATAAGCCCATTTGTAAGGAATTACTAAGCTTATTAAACCTTTTTACCCTTCTGCCCTCACATTTAACCCTATTTCTTCTCCACAGACTGTCCTCCATAGCTCACCTCGATCATATTTAGTAATTTTACAATAAGTTTAAATAAGCTCATCCAAACATTTTATTTAAAAAAAACTTATTAACTTAAATAAGCTTATAAGCACAAACCCCCTTAATAAGTTTTCCCAAACACTCCGTAAGTTATATTTAAAAGCCTAAGAATGTCACTGTTATGGTCTGTGATTAAGAAGATAAGGTTGACTCTTAATATACCCGCTTAATGTCAGTGGTATTCCCCGGATGTTCTCCGGCTCAAAATTGGGTACCCGATAATACTTTTATGAAATATCGATCGATCCCAGAATTATGTAATGGCACGAGACTTATATGCAGAAAGTTTGAGCCAAACCTAATTGATGTGGAAATAGCCGTTGGCCAACATGCTGGAAAAAAAGATTTTCTTGGCAAGAATACCTTTATCTCCGTCTGAAGCCAACATATTTCCTTTCAAGTTGAAAAGAAAACAGTTTACAGTTACGTTAGGCTTTGCGATGACAATCAACAAAGCCCAAGGATAGACAATTCCAAACGTGGACGTTTATCTGCCGGAATCGGTGTTCTCGCATGGGCAACTTTAGGTTGCCCTTTCAAGAGGAATTTCACTTGACAATACAAAAGTATTGGTAACTCCAGCAAAAAAAATTAATCTCGACGGAGTTTATACATCAAACGTGGTTTATCAAGAGGTTTTACATGATGAGTAACACGCATAAACAGACACTTATTCCCTGTATTTTATACTTAATTAGGTTTATCGTGTTACATCTATTTTATACACAGTTTTCATGCGTATTGTATTCGTTATAAAAATATGTAACCAATGGACTTTTAATCGCCAGAAATATATAGTTCGCAGTCCGCCGCATCGCGCGAGTTTTAACCTAGTTATTTAATAATATGTATAGTGACTCCAATTTGTGATGTATATTTAATTAATATATATTTATTTATATCTAATGTATATTTATTTAATAAAAATATCTTCACATTGTATTTTTGTAATACAAATATTTCTTTTATAGTAATACAAGAGGTCTTAAAAAATATAAATATATTTGATTGTTTTATATAATTATGTTAGCCAATTAAATCTGCAACGTGGTGCGGGTCGTTAAATTATATCGGTGAAACACCGACTAAGTTTTACACATCTAAAACGACATCTTTACACTTTTACGGATCAATCAACAAACAAAACCCGAAAACATGAACTATTGGGCTACCTTTCATATCAGATCAGCCCAAATAAAAACTTTAACCCAGCCCACTGAAAATGATACAACAATCGACGGGCAGAGCCGCCGGCCATTGGAGTACTCAGGTACGTATTTCCGGTAGCCAAGGTTTCGTGTATTTATCGTTTTTGCTTGATTTCAGTCAGATGATCACTTGTTTCACCTCGATAAGATATAATCAGTATTCACAGCTTGCGATTTGGCAAACGGCGGCTGTGTAATGATAGTTTGTTCGCCATTTCTGACCTGACACTTTCTCTCAGCTCAAAATTGTTTTAACTGTTCGAACTTTTAGCGGTAAAGTTAGGTAATTAGATCGGAGAGATGTGCGTTTGCAGCTAGGGGAATGAATTTAGGTCATGAGTAATTTGTCACTATTAACTAACTGCATACTTGCTAGCTTTCAGTCAAATACAGTTTAAGCTTTTATTTAGATGAATATATGTAAAAAGAAAAATTTATTCCAGTAGATTGATAAAGCTTAAACTAAAATCGTTTAGTTAAATATGTTTAAAATGCTTAATTATGTAATTGGTGATTTCACGTGACAATGGCTCCCAAAGTACATCCCCATACCCAATGCTTTAAGTTGATCAAGTAATTGAAAATGTTTTCGATGTCTATTTCATTGTACACTTGATTTAAAATTGTAATTTCTCTAAATTATATATAGAATAAGAATGGTAAATTGCTATGAATTGGATCATTGTTGGCACTTATCAAACAATCATTTTTCATTCAGGATCAAGTCTAAACAGAGAAATTCTGGAAATAAACAAAAATCAAACCACAAGCTCAAATGTTGAGAAGAAGAATTCCATCTCTACTATCAAACTCCATTAAAAATGCATTGGTTTACACCAATCACACTCCACATTTCCTAATAAAAAACTTTTCACAAAACCCTATTAATCATTCAAACCTATTTCAAAAGCCCGTTGGGGTTGGTAGCATTCGGGCTTATAGTTTGTTGAGTTTGAATGATTTGAGGGACAACAAAGGTGCAACAAAACAGAAAACAAGAAAGGGTCGTGGAATCGGGTCGGGCAAAGGGAAGACTGCGGGCCGTGGGCATAAGGGTCAGAAAGCTAGAGGGACTCATAAATTCGGGTTTGAAGGTGGTCAAACTCCTTTGAGGCGTAGAATGCCCAAAAGGGGTTTTAAGAACCCTTTTAGCCTTGAATTTCAGGTAATATATATATTTTTTAATTCATTAACAGAAGGCTTAATTTTTATTAATCTTTATATGTATCTTTGTGATTGTAAACTGCAGCCAGTTGGTTTGGGAAAGATTGCAAGGTTGATCAATGCTGGGAAAATTGATTCTTCAGAGTTGATTACAATGAAAACTCTAAAGGTATTATATTACAAAATATTAATTTTACTTTTATATAAAATAAAATAATATAAAACATATTTTTTTAAATTAGGATACAGGGGCAATAGGAAAGCAAATAAGAGATGGGGTGAGGTTGATGGGACGTGGAGCTGAACATATACACTGGCCAATTCATCTTGAGGTGATTTATCATTTATTTATTTATATAATAATAACTTGTTATTTTCTTTTAAATATAATCTTTAATTGTTGATCTCACATAAAGGTGGCAATTTTGACCCATTAACTTATAATGGGCTGATTTGGATTATGTCTTCTTAAAATATACATGTCAAATGGAGTTAAAAATCATCGTATATTATTATTTTATAACTTGTTTTTTTAAGTTTAAAAAATATAAAAATAGTTCCTGCAACGACCCATTCTGATCTGAACCTGTTTTAACCCGTTTTCAGGTGTCACGGGTAACTGTTCGTGCAAAAGAAGCAGTTGAAGCAGCTGGTGGGTCGGTGAGGAAAGTGTATTACAATCAGCTGGGTTTTCGGGCTCTTTTAAAGCCCGAATGGTTTGAGAAAAAAGGCAGATTAATTCCAAAAGCAGCAAGGCCACCACCAAAACAAATGGATAAAGTTGATAGTATTGGTCGTTTGCCCGCCCCAACAAAACCCATCCCTTTTCCACCTGCAATGCCTGCTTAAAACTTCTTTTTTCGGGTTTTTAAAGGATCATTAATTCCCTTCACTCATAAAGTACGGTTTGGTTTGTGTTGTGTTGTTATTTGAATAGCAAAATATCTTTTAGAAAGAAGAAAAAAGGATGGTTACATTAGTTCAATTCTTGAAAGATTGCATAAACTTGATTGGACTTGCAATATGGTCTTTTTTATGGGCCAAGTCTCGTAATTTCGGCACGTTTGTTATAAATGTGTCTGGTTTGTATGTGCATATTAATAATAGCTAAAAAAGAATGTGGCAGATATGTTTGAAAGTTATTTAAAGTCTATTTTCTTTCATACAACTTAATAAATCTTTTTAATATATATCTATATCACTATTGTAATCTTGTTGGTTTATAATGCTCTAAACAATTATGAAAAATAAAAACCTTTGTCATTTGACTAAATAAAAGTTTTGATAACTATACTTCTATTAAATTCTAAGCTTTCAAACAATTGGCACCCCATAACATGCAATTAAGCTTTACTTTACAATTTATAACATTGTATTGTACATTTATACCTCCGTCATATACAAAAAGACAATTTTACCCTCAACAATTAGCAATTTACAAACTTTCTAATCACTAGACCCCTCAATATGAATCTCAATATCACAATCCGAATTCTTACAACTACTAATTTCATTTTCATTTCCGTTTTCCTCTATTTCATCATCTTCCGAACAAAGCACAAGATCAATATCCTTAACACTTGGCAAACTCATCGAAAAACTAACTTTCGGTTTCTCCGGCGGCACCACCACCATCTCCGCCACCTCATTATTCAAAATCTGCAACACCCGCCGCATCGACGGCCGCATTTCACTCCTAGGATTCACACAACTCAATCCCACCATTAACAACCTCGTACCTTCCTCTTCATCAAACTGTCCTTTTAACCGTTCATCAATTGCTTTCAAAATCTCATCATTTCCATACAAACCCCAAACCCAATCCACCAAATTCACCAGATTTTCACCCTTAATTTCCTTATCAATCGGCCTTCGACCACAACAAAGTTCCAAAACCACCACACCATAACTATAAACATCGGTTTTATCATTAGCTTTCCCACAATGTAGATACTCCGGAGCTAAATAGCCCGCTGTTCCAGCTGTCAAAGTTGAAACCGGGCTTTTGTTATGATCGATCAAACGGGCTAACCCGAAATCACCTAATCGGGCGTTTAGATTTCCGTCTAGCATTACGTTACTCGACTTTATGTCACGATGGATTACCAATTTATCACATTCTTGATGTAAATAAGCTAAAGCCGAAGCTAACCCAACCGCAATTTTATACCTATGGTTCCATTTCAAGAAACCCAAACGGCCCGAATCTTGATACAACAGTTTATCAATTGACCCGTATGGCATTAGCTCGTAAACGAGTAACAATTCCCGTTTTTCAACACACCATCCGAGTAATTGAACGAGATTTTTATGCCGTAAACACGCGATAACAGATAATTCGGCTAAAAACTCGTTTTTGGCTTCACACGACCGTTTAGAACGTTTTACGGCTGCTGTTGTTCCTGATGATGACAAGATCGCTTTATAGACGGTCCCAAACGCACCGTAACCGATTATTAGATTAGAATCGAAGTTATTTGTTGCGGTCTTGAGCTCTCTGTAACTAAATTGTCTTTGGCCTTTTATGACCTCAGCTTTTATGTTCATTTCAATCTTGACTTCCCGCCATTTTTTAACCGAAATGTAACCGGAAAGTACCAGAACTGAGAACACGAAAACCGGGCCAGAGACTTCGAGCCCGAATGCGATGTTTTTACGATAATGAGAATTACCCGGAAACCGGCGGATCGGGACCATGTTACTTGTCACATTATGTGGATTATTGTTTATCGGATTAAAACGTTTGATCCCGAATGATTTAAAGCTCCAATTTTCGATCAAATGTGTCTCTGTGCTTGCATCTGTTGCTCCAGAAAACCCCAAATACATATATTCTTGAAAATAAACCGAAAGATCGATATCCGTATTTAAAAGCGGGTTATCCGGTTTGGCCCGTGAAGTGGTCAAGAAAACTTTGAATTTCTTTTGACTATGATCGTACTCAATCCAAGAAGTGAAGGAAATCGAGGTCCTCAAATTGATTCCGGCTGACATGCAATCTGCTGTTGCAATCGAAGTCAAGCTATCGATGTCTAGCCCGATGTGATTATCATTCGGGTCATTGAAATGTGGGTCAAGTCGGGTATCAAATTCGATTGCTATGAATTTGTTTTGTGTTAATTGTGAGGAATTGACGAGACCCATGTATCCAGCCGGAGATCCGAGAGTCTGATTTCCGGGCGAGATGAAGAATGACAACCCGCCGCCGACGGGGAATAAGGGGTTGACGTTGACGATTGAGAATGAGAATCTTGTGGAGAATGAAGTGGTGGAGTTGGTACGGCTATCGGAGAAACGAACCGGGGTGGTGTAGATGACGGTGCCGGAGGAGGAAGACGGGAGGTCGGATTCTAGGGTTAGGCCGACGACGCCGTTTCGGAAGTAGGAATCGCCGAGGAGAGTGATGTTTTGGAGTGGGAAAGATTGGAATTCGAAACTGGTGTTTCGTGGGAACGCCATTGATGAGTCTGATATGAAATTGAAGGTGAGAATTATCAAGAAAACAAGGGGTTTTCTTGTGTTCATGGTGACGGCGGTGGTGGAGATGGTGAAGTTTAATTTTTGAGAGCTGAGTTCGCAGAGGGAGGAGAGTGATGAAGACGATATGTGAAACGGTTAGGCTAGTGGGTATGGGCACCACATGTGGGTGGTGCCCTTTTCCGCCACATTATCGCCACCTCACACCCCCATACCACCATCATACCACATTATTTGGTGGAAATACCCACCACACCACACCACACCATTTTATTTTCCAACTTATCATTTCATTTCCATTTATTTTTCACACAAATAATATTTATATAATTTAAAATTACATTACATTAAATAAAATTAAAATGACAATACTTTAAATTAAAAGAAAAATACTAGAAATTAAACATTAAAATACTAGAAATTAAAAATTACAATAATTAAAACAAATTATTACTCTTCATCGTCTTCATCGTCGGCGTCTTCATCGTCGGCGTCTTCATCGTCGGCATATGCGTTGTTGTAGAGATGGTCCGCCAAGTCCTGTCGAAGTCGTTCGTGTGTTGTTCCGTCTCGAATGTCGACAACCCTGTGCAAATATTCTGCACTTCCCGGTACATACAAAGCATGTCGGGGACCGTCCGGCACATATGGAGAAATCATCCGACCAGTATCTTCGACAACCATATTATGCATTATAACACATGCATACAAAATATATCTTAATCTTTCAAGGTCATATGGACGGGCCGCATTTTTGACAATGTGCCACTTCGCCTTTAAAACTCCAAAAGTCCGTTCCACATCCTTACGTGCGGATTCTTGTTTTTTGGTAAACAAGACCTCTTTTGGATCAACTGGATGTCGGTAGGCTTTGACAAACGTCGCATGACGAGGATATATACCATCGGTAAGGTAATAACCGAATCTATATGGATTGCCATTCACCGTGAAAGGAGCATCGGGTGCCTTTCCTGATAACAAGTCGTTGAATATTGGTGACTGATCAAGCACGTTAATATCATTATTAGAACCCGCAACCCCAAAGTAAGCATGCCAAAACCATAAATCTTGGGAAGCAACAGCTTCCAATATCAACGACGGTACTCCATGATGTCCACCGGTGTACTCACCTCTCCACGCTTGTGGACAGTTCCTCCAATCCCAGTGCATACAATCAATGCTACCAAGCATTCCAGGAAAACCATGTCTCTCTTCGTGTGCCTCATATAATTTTTGCACATCGGTTACTGTTGGTTTTCGCAAATAAATAGGTCCGAATATTTCCAAAACCCCTTGTGAAAATCTATATATACTTTCCCTAGCAGTTCTTTCAGACATGCGTAGGTACTCGTCAAGAGAATCAGGGGATGACCCGTAAGCCATAGATCGAATTGTTGCAGTACATTTTTGCAAAGCAGTGAATCCCCGCCTACCTCTAGCATCGTATCTCAATTGAAAAAAAGGATACCTGTTTTCTAATGTGGTACATATGCGCATAAATAAATGTCTGGACAGACGAAACCTTCGTTGGAAATTGTTGTCGTCATAAACAGGATCATCCGCAAAATAATCTCGGTATAGCATGTCGTGTCCAGCTTCTCGATTTCTATTTAGCTTCGCCGTTCTAGTGTCAAAGACTTCTTCATTTTCATCGGAGGATATATCATCGAGGAGTTCTGAGTATATTGTTAGCATAGCAGTGAATCCCCGCCTACCTCTAGCATCGTATCTCAATTGAAAAAAAGGATACCTGTTTTCTAATGTGGTACATATGCGCATAAATAAATGTCTGGACAGACGAAACCTTCGTTGGAAATTGTTGTCGTCATAAACAGGATCATCCGCAAAATAATCTCGGTATAGCATGTCGTGTCCAGCTTCTCGATTTCTATTTAGCTTCGCCGTTCTAGTGTCAAAGACTTCTTCATTTTCATCGGAGGATATATCATCGAGGAGTTCTGAGTATATTGTTAGCATAAACAAGTCATCGTCGTCAGATGATGAACCAAGATAATTCATTATTTGTGAGTTGGAGTATTTTGGTAGAGTGTGGTGTGTTTTAGTAGTGTTTTGGTAGTGTTTTGGTAGTAAAATGAGTGAAAGTATTTAATATATATAGGTAAATAATTAAAAAAAAAGTTTTTTTTTTAAAAAACCCAACGGCTATATAGCCGTTGCCAACGGCTATATTTGGCCAAAATCTTGACCACCACCGGCGTTTCTTCCCGTGGCCTGGTTCCGCCACGCCGACCCCCAACGCCGTGGGAGGGGGCGGTGTTCCGGTTTCGTGCACGGCGTGGCCGTCCTTGTCACACCCCACGCCGGAAGGGGGCGTGGACCCATACCCGATCGCCTTATGTGATCAAGTAATATATCGGTGATTTTGTTGTGTGCTATAAACGTCGTCGTAATGAACTGTTACTCGTAAGTTGGAGCGTAACTTTTATGCCATGCATTTAATTATTAAAAACTTTCATTTTCAATTATAATAAAGATAAAATCAGTATAACATAAAGGTATTAATAACTCATAAATATCATTTTATTTTAATTAAAGAAATTCTAGTTTATTAAATTTTCGTATGCCTATGGGGTACGCATTAGTAAAACTCAATTGATTAATCGTCAAACATTTTGTTAACATATACATCTATCTTATTAAAACGAATTCAGCTGAACACAAGGGAGCTGATTCGTACAGAGCAATTTTTATCCATACAAAACAATTTCATACCAAGGGACAATTATGTCCTTACTTTCCTTTTATCATATTTTTCATTTCACCCTCTCACTAAGGGCTGATTGTCATTTGATCTATAATTACTCTACATGAATAAAAATTGATATGTATGAATCAACTTCCTAAACACAACCTTAAGAGCAATGTATAAAAAAAATTGAATGATTAATATTGATGTACCCTAAAAAACTTCCTAAAAGTCACTAACCACTAAAAATGTTTATACCAAAGGGTTTTTAGCCTAGCGGTATGGTGTTTGCCTCACAACCTTGAGGTTAGGGATTCAAGTCCCGTCGTGGACGTATGTGGTAATTAAAAGTAGATTAGGATTTGACGTTCAATAAAACTAAAAATGTTTATACATTAACAACTTTAATAATGCTTAACCAAAGCCCTAATAACGATGTCTTGGTCCATATCCTCAAGGGCGATGTTTTAAGAAAAATTTGGATGATTAAAAAAAAAAAAACTCTAAAGTTCGTAACCGCTAAATATGATTATACTTTAATATTTGTAAATTAACAATTTTAATATTTTTCTTACTCACAGCATTATTTTGTTAGGATTAGTTATTCCTTGATATTGTTGTTTAAGTTCAATGTTTATCAAATTCCAAAATATAAACAACTAATTATGAAGTAGGTTTTGTGATAGTTTCATATTTATTTTAAAGAAAGTTCGTGAAATAAAACAAAACTTTATTTGATTTTTAACTTCTAATATTGGATCATTTTGATCAAACATAACAATATTGAACTAAGAATCAAATTTCTAATTACAAAACATAACCAAACCAGATACCTTTCTGGTACACGTCCAGTCTGATTTTACTAGTTCGACATTTATTTTACATCCTTCAAGCACTTGATACATATGATCAGGCCCGATTAATATAGTAGTATAAAAGTGCATAGATAGAGCCAAATTTGTTGCATTCATAACCCACTTGTGATGATCATTTATACATTTACAAGAATATAATCATACAGCCGTTTTCTTACCACCAAAGAACATATTCCTTACCAGCATGAACATGAGAAATGGAACACAACATAATTGGTAGTCCTAAGCTGAACAATCATTAAAACACGTAACAAGGTAGGTAGGAGTAGGATGGGGTGCATGATCAAAATCTGTAAAATCAAAAAATTGTCAAAAAAATAAACAAGAAATAAAAAATGACCAGAACCTGTAAGAAAGAAGAACTAAGAAGTGACATACTGACACTTTGGTTTATGATAATCTATTGTGCATATAGTCTTCTAGGCAGGAGAACTGCAAGCATATAATTATGATTATAAATCCATTGTTATTAGAAATTTAAAAAACAAAATATCCGATGAGTAATTACCTTCATCCATGTCGCAAAAGCTTTCTATTGGAAAGATTTTTTCAGGGTTGACTTTCTGTTGCAATGGTTGAACCATCGCTACACGGCTTGCACTGCATAAAACAATCTCAATTTTCAGTTACCTTTTTAGTTATTATACGAACGAAGATGGTATCCTTAAACTTCAAAAAAAAAAAAAAAACAAAGTTATTTATTTATTCATTTTATTAAGTTTTAGTTTTTGGTTTATTGTTTTCACCTGGCCCATGAAGGTTCAAACTTCTTGGTTGTTAATTCAGTTGGTAATTCATCCTCTTCATCCTCATCATCAGTTTGATACGGAGAAATGTCATATGAAGTTTCTTGACTAGTCAACTTCGACGGCCCAACTTTTACAGGTGAATTTTCATTTGCCTAATCAAGAAAAAGAAAGTATTAATCAGGCAACAACAATAAAACATAGAATTCCAATTCAAGTACACAATAACAACATACCTTTTGTTTATCACTAAAAGCTTCATCATGGTTCTTGGGAACTTGGGTCTTCAATTCAGTTTCATGTTTTTGGAAACTGTTTTCATTTGCGTATTTATTTACTCTCACACTCTCAGATCCCTTTTTGTTGCCAGCCTGTACCAAATATCCATATTATAATTTTAGCTTTTTTCCATGATAATATATGGTAAGTCTCGAGCAAAAAGAGATGTATAAGATTGACAAAAGAAATTACATTTTTGCCCTGCGGTTTTTCTGATTCCATTTTCCTGACACGTGATTTTTCAAATTGAATTTTCTGATTTTTTTGTGCTTCTGCAACGAGTTTTCTTTTATTAGCCTTTTGTTGCTTGTCATCTTCCTCTCTCTGTCTTTTTCTTGCTGCCATGTCAGCTTCTTTTTTCTTTAATTCTTCTTGTTTTCTTTTCTTATTTAATTCCATTTCTTTTGCGTTTTCTTTCTCGATTCTTGCTCGCTCAAGTTTTAATGCTTCTTTTTTCATTTTTCTCTCATTTTCTTTTTCTTGTTCACGGCGTTTTGCAGCTTCAGCAGCTTCTAAAGCCTTCACTTTGATATCTCTTTTAACTTCAAGATGAAACATAATATTATTACAAGGTTAAATGGAGAGTGAAAAAAAAAACAGACAAATTAATTATTAAAGAGTAAATTACGTATAAGTCGATCTTCTTGTTTGTATGAAATTGTGGATTTTATCCGACAACTTTTTCTATTACAACTTTTGTCCCAAAAAACTTTTGTCCTTTATAAAAAAACATCCATTTTAGGGACCACTCGTGTTACAACTTTGAAAATTAGGGACTATCTGTGTAATAAACAACATTGTGGATGAAATCAGCAATTTCATACAAACCACAAGGACGACCTATGTAATTTACTCATTAATTAATAAACAAAAGGCTTCCCGCTCTTCAACAACATGAGTTTTAAGTAAAGGTGGCAAGATGGGTCAAAACGGGCCAAACCCAACAAACACTTTTTGTCCATCTTTAAACCTTTTTTTAAAATAATTAATCTGTTAATTACGATTAAAAACGCTATTATTACCATAATAACCTAAATCTTCGAATAAAAACGTTTTAAAAAAAACTGTATGCATTAAAAATATACTTTTGACAACTTTCATGAACCGTTCACCACATTTGACACATTCCCTTGTAACTAAATTGTTAATTTGACCCATTTATGATTAAAAAGAAATTTACCTGGGGCAACAGCAGCTGCTTGTTTTTGTTGAACAATTGAAACAAATGATGTAATATTTGATACAATATTATTACATTTAACCTCGTTCTGTGTTATTCCACTTTTCATAACGCTCTTATTTTTACTAAATTCAGAGTAATTCCCTCTACTACTAGCACGTGTAACAATTGATGAACCCCGATTAATATTATTTTCCTCAAATCTACTTGATTTAATTCCAGGATGAATTTTAGGCTTATATTTAACCCTATCACGAGTTTTAGGAACACTAAACTCTGCATTCACAGAATTTGAACTACATCTATCTCTATAGTTCATAAATGTAGACACAGGATTTGCTTGTTGAGAACATATTTCAGTTCCTTTTTCAATCGCCACCTCATCATTTTCGTTTTCGAGTTCTAAACTTATGTTTTCTTTAATTTCATCGTTTAAATCGTCTGCATTTTCACTTTCTTCATTACTGTTAGGATCTTCTTCAATTGGAAAACAAGTAAGTTCTGGATTTGAACTTAACTGTTTTTCTGAACTACCAGAACTTGAAGCTGATCTTTCCCAAAATTTCCCAACTGGAGATGAATAATGGTTTTTCGGTTGCAAATAAAACGGTGTATAATCAAACTTAAACTTCTGTTGGTTTTGAAAAACAGGATCAATTTCAGTTATTTCACTCTCACTTGTTTGAAGATGTTTTCTAGAATCTTCTTCAACATTTCCGAGATCCCTATGTTCATAAATCCCATCTGCCATAAATTCATACAAGTTTTTAACTTCATGATCTTTAAACGTAGATGAAAATTGGGATAATGGTGTTTGCTGCATACTTGCAGATTTGCAAATTTGTTCTATAATACTGGCTCTTGCAATTGTGGTACTCGGGATTTCCAATGTGTCAAATTCTACCCCATTTTCCATACTTGTGTTTCCCATTTCTTCATCCATGATAAAACCCTCATAAACAGGCATGATTTCATCAGCAACAGTCATGCTGATGTCATCATTTTGTGAAGATACCCATTCGGGAAGACCAGTTTCAAAATTCTCAGTGTCAGTAACTGCCACATCATCAGCTGCTTTCTTGATTAAGTTTAAGCCACTGTTTGGTTCAACTGTGTTAGCAGTCTCTGTAGTGTCATCATTCATTTTAGTAACAATTGCCTATGAATATACCACATAGAAAATTTTTGTTCAGAATCTGATTGTCAAACTGACATTTCGAAATGCATTCAAATTAAGAGTAAATTACATAACTAGTCCCTGTGGTTTTTATGAAATTATGGATTTCATCCCTCAACTTTTTTTAGTACACGGATAATCCCTAATTTTGAAACTTGTAACATCAACCTTTTTTGCTTTATGGATTGTTTATGTTACAAGTTTCAATGATAGGGAGTATCCATATAATAATAAAAAGTCGAGGGAGGAAATCCATACTTCATACAAACCACAGGGACGATTTATGTAATATCACTAATTTCATAATTAGAACATGAATACCTCTGCAATTTGAAGCTCGTGTAAGGATTCTGTTTCATTTGGAAAATCACACATCATTTCATCATGAACCTTCTTATCAGGGCTCTGAATGCAATCAGATTGAGAGACATGTATCTGTTCGGAAGTAAGAATAGATGCAGATTCTTTAACAGAATCCAAATTGTTTTCAACTGTCTCAAAATCACAAGGAATAACATCTCTTTGAATATGAACCCTAAAGTTTTGTGAATCAGAAACACAATATGGTTGGTCCTCAATATTCTTCTGCTGGTTCAAAGGAAATGTATTAAACTTAGCAGAATTCAATTTCATGTTGGATAATTTTGGATTTGTTCCAATTTCAATTTCATTTTCATTTTCCTTTGACTTTGAAGAACCAAGATCCTCAGAATCCTTGTTTGATTGTTTGGTTAAGCTCGAAACAAATGATGATTTGGTATTTTTGGATATGGGAATATAAACACCAGCAGCACTTGCCTCGCCTTTATGGTCAAGATCATCCTATCATAAAAGAAATATATCACATAAACAATGCTGATAATGCAAAAAAAAAATGTTTAATAAATATCACATTAACTATAAAATACCTCTTCGATTTGCACCTTTGATATGGATGCATGATCTTCATTCAAATGAGATTTTTCTGAACTATTTTCTTCAAAGATATTATCAACTTCTTTAGGAGATGTATTTACCTCACGAGTTATGTCAATAAAATCATGTATAGAAACCCTAGATTTGGGCTCAACGTCTTCCAATACTAGATTATCGTTACACTCGTTAATGTTAACAGAATGTGTTTTTGCAGCTTTTGGACTGCTTGAAAAAATATTATCATTTGATAATTGCTGCTCAAAATGGTCTATGGATGAAGCAGATAATCCATCCAGTTTTCTTTTCTTGGAAAGTGGGCTACAAATTTCATTTAAATCAGATTCATCGATTTCATCAAAGTTTAGTTGTTTAGGTTCAACAACCATGCAACAATCAGGGGATTTCCTTGAGGTTAAAACTTCTGATTCCTTGCATAAGGCAACATGATCCAACTTAATACCAGAATCTACAGGCTGCATAGAAACGGGCCCATTTTCCACAACTATCTCAGCATTTTCTTGGTGGTTAGAACCAAGTTGTGATTCTTTCAATACATCTTCATTACTACAAATACCTTTTTTCTCCTCAATTCTATCACTAACCACCTGAGAAGTCTCAACTGCATTAAATCCATTCATTAAATCACCAACAGATTGAGAAAGTGTACGTTCATCTTCTTTTGAAGACTTGTTTTTCCCACTAATTTGTTGGCTTGAACTTTTAGACCTTGTAATTCGTTCATCTTCTTTTGAAGACTTATTTTTCCCACTAATTTGATGGCTTGAACTTTTAGACCTTGTAATTCTGCCAGAAAAAGGTTTATTATGCATTTGTGTATCTTGTGTTTTCTCGGCTACTGATTTATTGCTTGCATAACTTCCTAAACAAACCTCAGAAACTTTGTCCTCTTTCATAACAACATTAACATGATCAGATTGTATCAATGAACTAGCTGTTTGTTGCACCAGAATATCATCCGATTCTTTTTTATCAGAAAATGAGCTGTTTTTAGATTGATCATCCACAAAACTAGGGTTTTCATTTTCCTTATCAATCTTCCCTTCTGCTGCTATAGAATTTGCTCCATTAATATCGTTGCATTTTTCTACTTCTGATGGAAACTTATCTTGTGTGACTTGATGGAAATCATTTTTGGAAATTAAATCTCCACTAAAAGAAATATTGGTTCTATTTTCGTTGCTTAAACAACTTTTGGCTGCTGTTTTTCCATTAGTTCTAAGCTCCCGAGCTTTTTGTCTTGACTTTGACCTCTGTATTCTAGCAACTGACTTGTCTGGTGCAGAATAAATGTTTGATATTATAGCATCTGTCTCATTTTGAGGAGAGTTAATATTGTCATCTTGTTCAACAACACGATTTAAGCTACATCCTATATCATTGTTAGCACACTCAATCGTTGTAATCAGGTCACTGGTTACATTTATAACTTTGGTAGGACCATTGGTTTCCATAGATATTTCATTTGATAACTGTCCATTGCCACCAGCAATAACTGGTCGGTAATACAAAGAACAGTCACCCCTTGGATAAGGAACAGAATCTCTTCGAGGTTGAAGTAAGAGCTTAGAGATAATATCTTCTTTTTCCAACTCTGCAAAATAGCACCAATTTTCATAAATGTAAAGTTACAGCTAACTGAAATCGATAAAAACCTATGAGTGATTATTAGCTCCTTTTGCAGGTTTTTCTATAATTTCATGTCACTTTCGCATATACATAAGACATAAAATCTTCAAATGACAAAATCGGTGACATTACAGATACACACTTCACATGATAAAGCTTAAGTATAAACTTAACTAATGCTTTCTATGAATTCAACCAGAAAACAACGAGATTAATGCTAATTACATTAACGAAAGGGGGGAAATAACCTAATTTCCTAAATTTTCCTGGTATAAACTGAATTTAACAGACGACGTCTTCTTAAATCGTAGTATTTGGATGCGTACCATTGTGATTCGAAGAACTAGGGCTCAAAAGCCATTGAGGTGGTGTGATTCCATCGATAAGAAGTCTGGAAGCGAGTTGTTGAGAATAGGAATCGGCTTGCTGCTGCATTTGTTCGATTATACGATCCTTGCGCTCGAAGATTTGAAGAAATAATTTCTCCAACGTCGTCGGCATGTTCACCGGCAGTGGATCGAATCCGTCACTGAAGAATTTGATTGAAGCGCGAGGTTGAATTCAAATTTTTGGATCCGTGGTGATGGGTCATTTGTCTTCTTTCCCTTTTCCGCCTTCAAAATATCAAAATATATGTACTCCGTAATTGATAAATTATTTTACGGTTAATTGTCAGGAAAAGGTAATTAATTGTGTTTTATATTTTGAATAAATTTTTTTATATATTTCTAAATTCATAAAGTATTTTTATATCTTTTTAAAAATCATAAACTAATTTTCCAACCTTTTAAATTTTTTAATTATCTTTATATCATTTAAAATATCATAATTTATTTTTATATTATTCAAAACTTTTAATTACTTTCATATCCTTTCAAACATTTAAAATTATTATTTATGTTAAAAAACATATTATGATACATATTAAATTATTATAATATCAATAATTATTATTATCAAATTCATTTATTTAAAAAAATTTGACTATAATACCTTATTACATCCAAATCTAAATTAAATGTCTATCTACTAACGTAAGAAAATCTTTATGTCTAAACGATAAAATATTGAAATAATATCTTGAAAACCTCAAAGGAGATTTTTTGTATGTAAAGAAGAGTTTGGAAGGTTTGGAAGGATATAGAATTAATTAGAAAAGTTTAGAATATAATATAGATAATTTTTAATTTTTAAAAAGATATAAAAGTAATTTATAAATTTCAAAAGGATGTAAAAGAAATTATCCTTACATAATAAAAGGTATGTAATATCTATACTACTTTATAAAGCAGATTGTACATTTCTAAATATGGCAGGTCTGAATTCAAACCTTCCATAATTAGCAGTGTTCACTTTGCCCGAAAAATAATTAAAAAACTACTTATTAAGAGGCTCGAACCCGGGTAGAGTGGTCCATAGGTAAAAATCTTACCACTAGACTGAGCTTGAGCTACAGCTTTGGTTACAATTTCGTAACACGCCATAATTAAGCACATACTACCTTTCTTTTAATTTAAAACGGTCCAAAGATAACCGACCGGCTTGAATGAAAATCGCCAAAAAGTAAGAGTTCATCTTCAATTCCCCCTAATTTGCCACAGATTCGGGTAACGGTTGAAGAATCCCATCCGGTGCCGACTAATTTCTTCTTCATAGTTGACATCACACACGGGGTATTGAAGATATTGTACCAGAGATCGAAACCGATGTAACAATCACACTTTGCTTTCCTCCTGGTTTTTATATATAATTGAACGAAACTAATTGATTTTGACTACATTTGCAGGAAGTTTGGTTCAATCATTCAAACGAAGATTCCTAATTCGTGAAAAGATGGATGTGTAAGTTGCTAATGCTTCTTTTGTTCTTGTTATTTGTTGTGGATTTTAGTTGATGTGAATGATTAGTTTGCGATGAAATGAAGTCGTCATTGGTTCAATAATTCAATCGAAGACTGCATCTGTGAGCTAATTTGAGATAGTGAATTGTTTTTTTTATTGTTTTTCTAGGGTTGCTTCTGCTCCAGGGAAGATTATGATGATTGGTGATTATTTGGTAATGGAGAGAACTATTGCCGGAATTGTGCTTAGTGCAAGTGCTCGATTTTATGCAATCTTTAAGCCAGTCAGTGTTAGTAATCCTTAAATCCTATCCAAATAAATATGAATTGTTTGAGTGTGCATATTTCAATATACTAAACATGTTTTGGTCTACTTAAATTTATTACTGGTCTGAAATTTAATAGAAGGGGATTGGGCAGTTAGATTCAGAGAAACGGTTGGTAATAGAATATGTTGTGCGTGATTTGAGTAGTATAGTTTTAGAGATTTGGTTTGGCCATTAGGTGGTTTTATGTCTTCAATGACTGTCCATATTCAACTCAATCTCGTGTCTTTCTTATATGTTTAACTAGCTTATAACCCGTGATGAATCACGGACGGCTTATAAATTTTTTCATAATAATTTCATAATTTTTTACTTATTCAAAATACTCATTCAAAAAAGTTTCACAATCTTTTACTTGAATCAGAATATCAACAATAGAGATTACAAATATAGTAATAGCCAAAAACTATTAGGTGTATATCAGGTATAGATTAAGTGTCGTTAAAAAAAAGATTACAAATGAAGTATATGTAAACCAAAATTTTGCTGAACTATACCTTTAAACTTTAACTATCAACATTATTCATAATCTTAAATCACAAACTTCATTGAATCAAAACGGTGACATTTTCTAGCTTAAGAAATCTCTCATACATAAACTACGTGAAATAGAGGAACGTCAAAATTGTCAATCAAAGTGGTTTCTGATTAACTAATGCAAACCAAATTCTCCACCATATGGCAAAAGTCAAAATTTAAATTTAATTAAATATTCGAACTTACTGTTATTAATAAGACAATTAACAAATAATAAACATGAAACAATAGATTATACAGATGATCAAGTTAAATTGAGATGTATATATATAAATACACAGACAACTATGAGCCTTTGCATATTTAATTTTAAAGTCAAATCATTTTATAATTTAATCCATGAATGAATTTTCAAAAACTGCAATGAAATAAATGAATAAAAAGAACTTCTTTAGCTACTTATCAAGATACATGATTCCCTCTTTCCTTACTATATTTTCCCTTTATGTAATATATAAATCTTAAATTTCTTTTAAACTGTAACATAAATCGACCCGTTAGCGTATACTAAAACCCTAAGTTTTTTAAAACATCTACATTTTACCGAAAATGGATTAACACATTCAATTGTCATCTCAAAAGGTCTATACATGTAGCAAAAGATACATGATTTACTATGGATGTGTGTGTGTGTTTATATATATTTATTGTGATTACCTTAGAGAAATTAAATAAAAATTATAGCCTTCGTTGATTTGCCTATCATGATATCTGGGGACAGTAAATCATGTACAATATTTAAACAATCTGTTGGTTGTGTAGCAACATCCATAGCATATGACAGATAACTGAACAATGAAGTTGTCTCAAATAGCAATCCAATGCAGTTACATAAACTCCAAATGACATCCACAGTGAACATGTTTGGAAGTAAAACAATGAATAACTGCAATAGTAATGGTAGTAAATTATATGCCTATAATTCAAGTGTCAAATCAGGCAAAATAAATAAATCTCAATTCTAATTACTTTCACCTGCAAGCCCTATTTCATAGCTAAATGTTAGCTAACTTCAACTAATGCAAGCGTCCATTGTAAATTGTTCACCGGCTCTAATATCATCATACAAAAAAAACACACACAATTAAAGCAAAATTCACTTCAGTCAGATCGCATTCAGCTCTCATTAAAAGTCTATACATCGAAATTAACTCAAAGTTCACATATGTACTACGTTAACTTAATGAGTTACTATTATTATTATTAGAATACCACCAATTTAGCTTTAAAAAGTCCAAACAGGTCCTTCAATTTCCCAAATATGAAAAGGTCCAGAAGCTTGTAAATTTGATTCCCCAATTTTATGCAAACAGTAACGTATACTTGGTTTCGTTTCCTCAACACGCTCACAACACAAAAGTTGATTGTAATGTCCATAATTTCCAAGCTCCTCGTAAACTACCCTGTTATACCAAAAAGAAAAAAAAATTAAAACACACCCATTCGAGATTTCACATCGGCAAATAGAGTTAAGCTGCATACGGATTTGATCGGCACAAAAAAGGGTTTAGGGTTGGAGGTGTATAGTTGAAACTTGAAATAACTTAGGCGAAGTTCACAGCTTAATCATCATGGAGGGTAACGACAAAATTCAAAGCTTGATGAACGGTAAGGGCTGACGTGGCATGTATACGTGGCTTATATGTTGACATGCTATTATGACATGGCATTGTCTACGTGGCCAACACTTTCTTTTATTAGATATAAAGATTAGTGGTGTCATTTTGACAAAACGTTTGCTTTCATGTATTTTTTTTTCTTTTCCATTCGGTTTCTTATTATTTTTATCTTGGATTTTGACCGATATGGTATGAAGAGAGCTTTTGCAGCAATGGGGGTTATGCAATTGCAGAATGGTGGTCTTTTGAGGAGGTGGAAAATGGAATTACCTCAACTTCTGCTCCTTATTGGGATACTGAAAATGATGATGATTGTGGTATGTTTTTTTTAATTTATATAATTTTAATCAAAATATAAGTTAGTTTAGATATTTACAAGTTATAATCAGCCAATGCTGGTGATGTTGTATACTTCATTTCTTCATTGAGAGTACATTATAAGAAGTAGGAAAAGGTCCATTTAAATACTAATTTATCTGCAGGAGCAGGACCTAAAACTTCTGAACTTTATGGCAAATATACATGGAAAATCAATTTTTCACATATTAATAAGAGAAAACTTCGATGTAATGCATTTGAGGTTGGTGGTTACACATGGTATGTCTTTCTCTTTTACATTTGTAATTTTTTTACCTGTTTTAATCTTTAAATAAAAAATTATTAAAAATATGCTAAATATTGTCCTTTTCGATGCCTTGATACTCAATGTAGGAGAGAACTTGAAAGGGTATATTTGCCAAATGTAGAACAAACATGTTGTCGTTTTGTTGAAGAAAGAAGAGGAAGGCTCGGGGAAATTGATAGAAGATAAAGTTAGATGGTCGAGGGACGAGAATAAATTAAAATGCTTTATTTTTTGTATGGATCGGTTTTGGGTTGACAGAATCAAGACACCTTTTCCCATTTTCCCTACTTTTTTCTAATAAATTTTAGAGTTTGTTAGATATGGTTATCGAAACTATATCATTACATTACAACATTAATCACATTTTTTTTATGGAAAAAACCATTCAAGGGCTTGTATTTAAAGTACTTTAGGACACTTTTTGAGTTTTGACCCGTACATCATGTTTCCTTTTTTTATAATTTTTTTTTTATTTGACCCGTTTGGGATGAAAAATGTAACTCAAACTGACCTATTCAGCCCATTTCTTTTTTATAGGTTTTTTTATTTGACCTGTTAGGGACGAACCAAATTTACCCAAATTGACCCGTTAATTTCTTGCCTCGATGGGCGAGCATGCTTCGAGATATATAATTCGATGGGAAAAAGTGGCACATCGATGGGGAAAATATACAATTCCATATGAAATCTCCAACAAAGAATTCGAGGTAAGTTTATTTAATTTAACCTTTGATACATGTTGTGGACCGAAGTTGGTTGGATTCTCTAAAAATTTATATAATTTTTTCATTGTTTTCAAACGTTGCAGCACAATTTCAATTCTTGGTATTTTTTATCGCTATGATTTCTAAAGAAATTTGGGGATACATGTTTGAACTTTGAATAAAACCGAAAATGTTCTCATCATTGGTGGCAGAAAATGTGATGGAAAATTCCTAATTGCATTTTTTGAGTATTCACTGTTGCAATTTAACCTACGTTTTTTATTTGATTATTTTAAGTTTATTTTTTATTATTGACATGTGAATAGCGTGTGAATTTTCGAAGAAAGAATACCTTAGTTACAGGGACGAGGGTGGCCTTGAAGTCGATGCTAGCAAATTGATCCGGACTCCTTACAAAGAACAAGGTTAAAAATCATAAGATTAAAAAATTTAAGATTTTCAAAAAGCTAAAGATGGAGGCTTTGATGCTTATGGTTTTTGAAATGGCAGTGAACCTTCACATGGTAATTTTTTTTTATTACAAATTTATTGTCTGTGATGTAAAGTCAAAATAATACTTCAGGCATGTTTTTGTGTATAAAAAATATTACAATTATGTTTTCATTTCCTTGTGTTTTGCATCAATTATGATTTTGTGTATACAAAATTAGCTTAATAATAATACTAAGATCAACTTTTATGTAGTTCAGTTGAGAGATGGAAATCTTCCTATTCGCATCATACCTCAAAAAACTTTTTGATCAAGTGTTAGATGTCATCTTTGGTGAATGTGTAGACAAGATCATTAGGCCTCTTCTAACAGTGACGCGTCACTGAACACATCACTAAACCCTTCCTTACCGACGGGTTACTGACGAGGTCGTGCCAACAGCAAAACATCACTAATCCATTCCCACTTAAAAATAATATTTAAAATATTGCATTTTAACCCCTCCCCCCTCACAGCATGCTACACGACGCCTTGCTACTGACGCCGGCCACTGACGGGGCGGTGCCAATGGTGACGCGCGTCAGTAGCCATAAAATGTTTGTGACGAGTGGTTGTGATGTCCATTGACAGGGGTCTTAAAGCAAAGTTGCATTTGAAACATTCACCAAAACCAACATCATCATGGTTTTCGCTGATAATTTGACTTTTGTAATGTTCAGAGATTAATAAAGATAAATTTATGTCAAACAATAATATGTGAATATATTAGAAAAACTACTCTTAAAATAAAAATAAATTGTTTGCCATTTCTTTCTATATTTTTTTAACCAACATATAATATGTTTTTTCAGAATCAACATATAATATGTGAATATATATTATTTGCATGTGCCAAAATTTCCGAGATCTTTTTCTTAATGTAACAAGACCACAACCATCACTCCACTAGAGACCACCACCATCCATCATCATTATCGTCAGAACCACCCTCCAATTGATCGCCGCTAAATATAACCACTGGAAAATATAGTTCGCAGCCGCCGCATAGCGCGGGTTTTAACCTAGTATGTATAAACGGATATATGATTATTTCTTTTCTAAAAAGGTCGATGATGATTATAAGTGTGTACACGTTTCAAATTTAAATTAGTTTAGTGCCGATATAGATATACATGTAAGCAAGTATCTGTTTTGTTCTCTTTGGAGCTTACTCACTGAAACCTGGTCGCTGCTTAATAAAAAGTGCTAGTCTGTCTGTGAATTGAAGAACTTGACTCTCAATCAAAATTTAGTTTAGATTTTTATTTATATTGTTTCTCCAACTAATATTTGTAATTCTTTCATTATTTCTTAATAAGAACTTAACACTAAAAATTACCATATTACCGTCATAATTCATAAATAAAATCAGTAATTTATGACTTTTTTGTATTAATATATCCTCCATTTTGTCTGCCTCAAACTGTCAATTTTCAATTTCACTTGGGCTACAAAGAAAACAATAATAACTCATGGCACATTCATATGATAAAATTAATGAAGTCGTAAATTTTAAATACATAATATTTGAAGAAGAAATTAAGAACATCAATGTTAAACTTAACAAACTGTTAGAGCATCCGCAATGGTTAACCTCTCCAATGACTTATTATTTTTGCCACATCATCTAATAACCTATTAGTTAAAAACATCTCCAATGGTTAACCTTTCCAAAGACTTTTTTCTTATAAATTGCTAATTTACCTTTAACTATATCAAATGTTTTATAAATACCCCTCACTTATGTAATTTAATAATTTATATAGTATTACAAAACTTAACAATTTTATAAAATATCTTTTACAAAACTACTATAATTTATAGTTATAGAAATTATTAAAATATGATAAAGTTATAAGTTATAGTTATAGAAATAATAAATGATTCACCTATAAATATATACATGAGTTTAAAATGTAAAATTGTTAAATATAGGGACTAAAATAATTAAACATTGAAAGATGTTCAAGTGGTTGGGGAAGATCAAGTGGTTGGAGTGACATTTTAAAAAAGTCATCCATTCAAATGGTAAAAAGTCATTTTAGAGGTTATTCAAATAGTATCAACCTCTTCTTCAACCTCCCATTGAAGATGCTTTTAGGGCAATCAATTAAGGCATCTATCATGTAACCGAAATAGAAAAAATAAAATTAATTACCTTTTTTGACAATAAATCCTAAAATAATTTATCAATTGTGGGGTAGTGGCCTAGTGGGTGCTTGAGAAAATTTATGAGTTTATATAAATTTAAATAAATTTGTAAATTTAAACTAATAAAAATTGATAAGATTATATATTTTGAAGGGGAAAATGGGAAAGAAGACGAGGGGGTGTTTGAGAAAGTTTATTTAAGGGGGCTTATGGCTTATAGCATATAAACCTTAATAATTCCTTTGAAAAGAGATTATTAAGGCTTATATAAACTCATGACTTAAAGGGATTATGAAGACTTATATAAGCGTATAAGCTATAAGCCCAAGCTTTCCCAAACACCCCGAGGATCCAAAATTTTGAATTCAACTTCGCTTGAATCAAATGCTCCGGCGACGGATTTGGTCCACCGCCAGTGAACGACGTTGGGGAAATTGTTCGACCGAATAATCGAACAACTACATCAGAAAGCCGATTCCTATACTCAACAAGTAGACTTCTTATCGATGGAATCACACCACGTCCATGCCTTTTGAGCCCTAGTTCTTCGAATCACTATGGTATGTGTCCAAATTCTACGATTTAAGAAGACACCGTCTGTTCATTTCAGTTTAAACCACGAAAATTTAGGAAATTAGGTTATATATACTTGTTTCCCCCTTTTGTAAATGTAATTAGCATTAATCTCGTTGTTTTCTGGTTGAATTCATTAGTTAAGTGTATACTTGAGCTTTATCATGTGAAGTGTGAATCTGTAATGTCACCGATTTTGTCGTTTGAAGATTTTGTGTGTTATGTATACGCGAAATTGACATGAAATTATAGAAAAACCTGCAAAAGGAGCTAACAATCACTCATAGGTTTTTATCGTTTCAGTTAGCTGTAACTTTACATTTATGAAAATTGGTGCTATTTTGCAGAGTTGGAAAAAGAAGATACTACTTCAACCTCGATGAGATTCTGTTCATTATTCACGGGGTGACTGTTCTTTGTATTTATAACCTACCAGTTATTGCTCAGTTATCAAAATGAAATATCTATGGAAATCAATGGTCCTAACAAAGTTATAAATGCAACCAGTGACCTGATTACAACGATGGAGTGTGCTAATATAGGATGTAGTATAAATCATGTTGTTGAACAAGATGACAATATTAACTCTCCTCAAAATGGGACAGATGCTATAGTATCAAGCATTTGTTATGCACCAGATAGGCCAGTTGCTAGAATTCAGAGGTCAAAGTCAAGACAAAAAAGCTCAAAGTTATTGTGTTTACAGAGGTCAAAGTGAAGACAAAAAAGCATTTATTGTGATTTGAAGAACTAGGGCTCAAAAGGCATGGAGGTGGTGTGATTCCATCAATAAGAAGTCTAGAAGCGAGTTGTTGAGTATAGGAATCGGGCACTTGTGGGTCCTTGCGCTCGAATATTTGAACGAACAATTTCTCCAACGTCGTCAGCATCTTCACCGATCAGATCCGTCGCCAGAGCATTTGATTGAAGCGTGAGGTTGAATTCAAAATTTTGGATATGTGGTGAAGGGTCTATCATTATAAGTGTGTACATGTTTCAAATTTAAACTGGTTTAGTGTCGATATCGATATGGTTTAGCTACTACATGAAATTGGGTAGAGTACCCATCATGCAATAAATGTGAATTCAATGTACTTTTGATGTTCATTTTATATGGGTTAAAACTATTATGTTAATTATTTACATTTTGTTGTTTGATACATATATAAATATGTAAGTGCATTGTAAGTAATCCACATATACTGAATCACCTATCAATAAAAATAAAATGCATTGATTAAAATTTTATTGAATCATTTGACATCCAATGTGAAATAGGCTTTTTGATATAACCAATTTTAATTCAAATTCACTTGCGAAATAATGTAAGCCTCCTAATCCTTTGCATGTCCCTTCCCTCTCTTATAATTTCACTTTATATATGATGTAAATTCATTTTTATATGTTTTGATTCATCTGCAATTAGTTGTATTGACTGAATTTGAAACTGAAACTAATTGCTTACATAGTGTTAATCCTTCCTTTGATTAATTTAACTTGTAATTTAAAAAGTGAAATGGATTGTACTATGTTCTGAACAGGTAATTTTACTCTTTGTTAAATTCATGACAGGTCATACAATACAACTTTTACTCTTTGGTTAAGATGACATTTAAACAGCTTAAAACTAGCTTATTGAATTTTAAAAAAAAGCCGAAAAGCCCTGTTTCCCCGGCTTCTCAAATCCGGGAAAATCCAAACAATAGACTTGTTATGTTTTCAAAATTACAATTACATTACAATAAATTAATAAAATGGACAATTAACCTAAACACAAGCACCCCCTAACTCTATAGGTAAATAGTAAACTTTTCACCATTGGTTTCGTGTAATGAAGGCTGAAACAAGTGTCCGTCTTAGGGTTTTACATTACATTCTATATCATCCATCTATCTCAAGCTATAATATTCGGCTTCTTCAAGTTTCTGGTAATTTCTTACACTTTTATATTTGAATTCCATCTTTGTTCAACATTTTGTCACTCTTTCAACTACATTCTATTTTTAATTTGAGGTGCGTTAAATTACAGAAATGAAAAAAGAACCCTAGGGATTTAGAATTTGGGACTCTTGGATTAAGAGGGTGTATTGGTGTTCATCTGATCGCAATTGTCAACTTTTTAGTTTTTGATTAAGTAGTTTTAGTTATTCAAATCAAAGTATTCAGATTTGGAAAATGTTAAGAGATGCCTGGTATAATTATAAAATTACACCTATCTTAAAGTTTAATATTATGACCTAAATTAGCAATACTATTTCATAAAATTATATTGAAAATGCATGATTTTTCTTATCTTAGGTATCATGAATTAGGAATCGAACTTTACACAAATGGATGCTGTGTTACCGGTCGATAAATTATCCTCAAATGAAGACGGCTCATCGCATTTTGTCACAAAGTAAGTTTACTCAATTATGTTCACTGATTAATTCATAAAACATCTTTAATATTGCGTACAAAAGGTAAAACCTTGAAATGTTAATAGTTGCAAATTACTGTAAATTAATAAGCTACTATTGGATTTGAATATTTGATAAAATGATAATTCTCACCATCTCACACTTTTTTAGGGGGAAAACACATGTAGTTTTAGTATCAACCGGAAGCTTCAATCCTCCAACATTTACGGCTTTTTGGTATGTAGTTGCAAACTTTTGCTCATAAGAAATAGAGGAAATTTATGTCATAGATCTTTGGTAACATGATTGCAATTTGTAAAAAAATGTTAATTTCAACAAAAAAAAAAGAGCTTTTAGCTACAATGCTCGACTTTTTGACCGATTTTGACTGCCCAACCCAATTTTGACCGCCTAACCCTAATTTTGACAGCCATCGACCGCCTAGCGCCTTATATGAATGATTATACCTAAAACGTGGCGGGGAACCCCCGTTGGCCGCCTAGGCCGATTTCTGAAACAGTTTTTAAAGGTCAAGAAGTGCGATTGGATTTTATTTAAATGCTAATTATCTTGTTATTAATGTTTAGAATTAGCAAGAGATGCGATTAACTCAAAAGGGTTTCATGTTGTTGGAGGTTATATGTCTCCTGTAAATGATGCATACAAGAAAAAGGTTATATGTAGATACTTATTTTTTAATCAGATTGTTAATAATGTTTTTTAATATATGCACCAGGGCCTCATACCAGCTAAACACCGTATTGCAATGTGTCAACTAGCTTCCAAAAGCCCCGAGTTTATAATGGTGGATAACTGGGAGGTAAAAAATCTTATTATTATAATTTGTTAATAATACCTATTAAATGTAGTTTTGAATCCTTAAAATGGATCTGTTATTAAATTTGTATAGAAGCCTCTGCTAATATTTCTTATAATTTATTTATTTATTGATGTAGAACTATTTATCTGTTTTAGGCAAATCAAAGTTCATTTCAGCGGTCATTAACCGTGTTGTCAAGAATCAGAAGTTTCTTTTGTGATAACGAGCTGATACCTAGTGGTGACTAAATTGCCCTTATCGAAAAAGTTGTATCCTTTTTTAATTAATCCTAATCAAAAGAAATATTATAATAATTTTGTTTTATGTAATTGTAGAGTTCCTTAAGGTCATGCTTGTTTGTGGCTCTGATCTATTAGAATCATTTGGAACTCCTGGAGCTTGGATACCCGAGCAGGTAATAAGATTGTATTATATTGTTGCTAAAAAATTAAGATTAGTTGGATACTTTAATAATTTCACATCTATATAATTTAATAACTTTGTTTATTTTTATTTTTATGTTAGGTCAGGACTATATTCAGAGATTATGGTGTTGTTTGTATTCGTAGAGAAGGTCAAGACATTGAAAAAATCATCTCACGTGATGAAATCTTGACCGAATACAAGGTAACTGTTTGACTTGACCACCATTTTGTCAATAAATTTAATTTGCTAAAATGCAACAAAACTGTTACATACTTAGATGCAAATTCACTCTTCTTGATAACGTTTATTTGCTATTTTCTACATAATATATTCTCAAATTCAAATACCTAGATTTTTTCATAGCATATTATTCATTTTTGTTGCATATTTTTCATTAGATTATTTTCCTTGTTTGAATCATGCAGAGTAATATTGAAGTGGTCGATGAAATAGTACCGAATCGTATCAGTTCAACTTTAGTAAGGTAACACAGTTTTTCTTTCTTAATTATTTTTTTAAACATGTAGCTTAAAGTGTGTATATTTATGTTAATTACAGAAATTGCATTTCACGGGGTTTGTCTGTGAAATATTTGACACCAGATGAAGTTATTGATTATATTAAACGAAACCAACTTTACACTAATCCCGCAACCTGACACAAATGAAGCTTTTAACAATACCAACACAGGATATTCGTTACACCCTTTACAAATCGGGTAGCATGTAGATTTTTATAAAAAGTGGAATTTCTGTATTTGTTTAGTCTAGTATTTGACTAAGAAATCTGGAATTTTTGAATGATCCAGAGATTGTTGTGTAATGAATAAGATAAGCATTGGTAAGATTTGACAAAATTGTGGATGTCATGTTAATGTAATTGTAACCGTTGTATTTGATTTTTATGGGAGTCAATTAAATACATTGTCTCCGAGATAATTCTACGATTTTGTCTCTATATATATTTTTTCCGTTTTTTTTGTCCTTGCACTTTCTTATTTTCCGTTAATTCGTAGAATAGAGACAAAAATGTAGAATTGGGAATACCAAGTAATTTACTCTTTTTATGGCATGCATGTCATTAGATCATTCTGTGCTTAATCATCATATTTCCGCATGAAAATTAGCGGGTTGGGGTTGAACACTCTGACACGATTAATTAATTATTTGTAGAGCATTGTTATATGTGATCATTATGATGTAAGAAAAATTGATCGGATATCATGAGAAAAGAGAATTATAAGATGTATGAGATTGTTTATTGAAAATAGATTATGTATTTTGAAAATGAATAATGAAATAAACATGATGTTTGAAATCGCAATAATCAGATAAACAATTTTTTAATGTTTGACAAACATGATTATTTGTTTAGTTAATATGTAAATTGCAAATAATCAATTTTTAAAACGCAATAAACATCTCCCCACTTGCTTTTCCAAAACGCAAATAATTGGTCTTTTAATTTTTTGTCAAACACGCATTTTAGATTATTTGCGTCTCAAAACACAATAAAGATATAATTTGTTCTAGATTGCAATCTTAAGAACCTCTTAATGAATTAAACATTTGACAGTATTAAACACGTCAAATAGGCACGTTTGCATTTTCCACATTTTTAACTATTTTGTTAATAACAACCCTAATGATTTTCTTTAAATGCATAGACTATTGATGAGGTTAGTAGGGGTTACCTATGTATATATATGTAACCCTCAAACCCTAAATATAATGACGGGCTTTTGTGTTTAAAGCCCGCAAGATGGATTTAAAGCCCACTCGACTGTCAAGCTTGGATTGACTGTCAAGTCGACAGCGCCCGTCAAAGTCATCAACGTCAAGTTGTCACCGCCTGTCATGTTGTCACCGGCTGTCAGGATTGTCAGCGTCTGTCATTGGAAGCGCCTTTCTTATTGGCTGACGTCGTCCCGTCATAATGGCGCTTCACGATTGCTTTATTGCCATCATAATAGTAAGGCGTTACATTAGACGATTGACGATTAGGCTAGCTCAAGCACGATCATCATTAATGGATCAACGTTCCATATACTTGAGACTAGCCATATAAATACATGGTCTAAATCATTGTCCATGACACACAGAAACAAACTCGAAAGCCTAATACACAGAGTTCAGATACTCTCACTTTCATTTTCATATTCAACCTTGATCACTCTAGGTTCGTCAAGAACTTGTTGGATCTGCACTGTAGTCATCGCAGGAGATCCAAGGTTGACATCACCAAGTATTCGTGTTTGACAATCGTTGCTCGAACATTGGCGCCATCCGTGGGACACGTTCTTACACGGCGTTTCACTTCTTCAAACTTTTCTCCTTCTCAGTAATCAACCGTTTCTATGGAGGCAACACAGCCATCGCAGATCACTTCTTTAGCGCCAACAATATCCACTACCGTGACTACCACTGCACCGGAAGTGGTGATGACCTCACCTATTCATATCACAAGGCTGGAACCATACGTGGATTCTTAGTGGACAGTGTCGGATCTAAGGTCGACATGAGGGTATCCCTCTTTAACAAGTCCCCTTTTTTCCACGATGCCTGGAACAAGTTGGTTTACCTCACCACCACCAGCGACATCCATCCCTCCATTTCAGCCTCTTTTGTCCCATGGGACAAGCTCTCGGGCGGATGGCGCGGATCAAGTCAGCCAGCCACAGACCGCTACTCACGGGGTTCGGGAGGATCCAATTGTGGAGTTGCTTAGAAGGATAGCTCAGAGTACTCAACCACCACCACCGCCTCCTCCACCACCTACTTCATCGGACCTGTTGTCTCAGTTGGTGGCGGCGTTGCGCCCAGCCCCGCAGCCAACGCATGTCCAACCAGCAGATCCGTTGTCGCAATTATTGGAGCAGTTAAGGCAACCACCCATTCACACCCTACCACCTCCTCCACCATAGGACACATCTAATGACATGTTGCGCGTGTTGCAAGCACTAGTGGCAGCAGCCGCGCCACCCCGAGCAGCCACTATGCCTTTGTCGGTGGTTAGTTCGAAGTTCTGTGACTGGGTGGCCAGATTCCCACTCCCAGATAAGCAAAAAGTTCCGACCATCGTCGGTACTTACGACGGTACACGAGATCCCGATGACCATCTTGCTCTTTTTGAACAGGCCATTATGACAGAGAAATGGCTAGACCCAGTCGCTTGTCACATGTTCCCTGGCACATTGCAGGGTTTCGCTCGTGATTGGTTTGCTGACTTACCGGACAGGAGTATTCAAGACTTTGCAGATTTAAAGGCTAAATTTGTGACTCACTTTGTGCAGCAAAAGAAGCAGCAGAGAACTCATATAGAAGCACATTTACTGCGACAAAGGGAAGGCGAGGGGTTACGCGACTTCATTCAGCGTTACACGCAGGAGTGCCAGAAAATTGTCGCGTTACCCGAAAGTCAACAAATTTCGGGTTTTACCCTCTCTTTTCTCCCAGGACAACTGTAAGAGAAGCTGATCAAGCGAACTCCAGTAACTTTCAAGGAAGCCACTGATCGAGCATATGATTTCCTCAGATCCAAGGAAACTGTTACTCTCACAAGGGGAGTTCTCAACATGAGAGACAAATGGGGGAGCTCGTCAAGTGCTAGACCTGACAATCGCCAGGACACCAGGCAGGATAGCAGACGAGACAACCGCAGAGATTTCAGACGAGATGACAGAAGTAGCAGGAGGCCTACTCCCTATGATCGTGGTACAGGTCCCAATCTAAGTAAAAGTCCAAGCGAGATATTGAAGACAGAGCAGGTGGGGTCATCTTTCAAAGCACCTCCTCAGATGTTACACAAGTCTAGAAAGAAAAATATGAACAAACGCTGTGATTTCCATGAAGATTATGGTCATGATACCAATGCATGTCGAGAGCTACATGCTGAAATCAAGCGTGCCTTGGAGGAGGGGAAATTAGAACATCTCGTACTAGGGGCAAGACAACAGGCAGCAAAAAATCCGGCAAAAAAGGCTTATAGTTGGCAGAAGAAGGGAGACGAGGGTGATCATCCTGGACCGCCTGATGGCCAAGTGCTCATGGTTCAGGGCGAGACATCATCTCAGAGAAAAGTATCGGTCCTCCAAAGCTGGATGATGGTTCCTATTTCATTTCCCCCAGTAGCAGCTACTTCCAATAATCCTGTTGTCATTAAGATCCGATTGTCCAATTATGAGATTAACAAATCTTATGTTGATACAGGCTGTTCTACTGACATAGGGTTTGAGCATTGTTTCAGGAAGTTACCCCAAACGGTCAAGGACACAAAAAGACCAGCACAGGCACCGTTGGTCGGTTTTTCTGGAGAAACACACTGGCCTGTGGGAGAAATAACTCTACCAATGATGATGGGGGAATATCCACAGTATAGGGTTGAAATGGTAGACTTTGTCATTGTCAACGCCCCTTCAGAATACAACGTTCTTCTTGGCAGACCATCGCTAGAAAAGTTCAAGGCTATACCTTCCACTATTCATGGCATGGTGAAGTTTCCTACTCCATCTGGAGTTGCTACTGTCAGGGGACAGATGTCATGGCCACAGGAAACCTTTGTAGGCGTCCAAGAAACATTTTAGCCGGAAGCCATCTAAGGATTCTACCTTCCAATCAATCTCCGGTAGTGGGTAGTTATCTTTCGGACATGCTTTATTGATATCTTTGAAGTCGACACATAACCGCCATGAACCATCACTTTTCCTGACCACGACCGGGTTAGCTATCCAGGTCTGGTATTTTACCTCCCTAACGATTCCACTTTCCACCATTTGGTTGACTTGTTCACATGCGGCTTTGCTGCGATCAATCGCAAGCCCGCGTTTTTTCTGCTTGATTGGGACAATGTTTGGGTTGGCATTTAGAGCGTGCTCGACAAAACTCCTAGGGACACCTGTCATATCAGATGTCTGACATGCGAAAACATCGAGGTTGGATTTCAACAAACTAATGAGTTTGTTTTTTATCTGCGAAGGTAATTGTGAGCCAATAATGACAGGTTGATCAGGAAAATTGGCATTGAGTACTACCTTGGTTTCTGGACCTTCCGTGACCTCCGGCTGCGTAGCCCGATCGGTGCTTTGCTTCGGCTTTTCGACCTGCTTGCATTCCTGTGGCCATGGCATCTGCCCCCTGACAGTAGCAACTCCAGATGGAGTAGGAAACTACCAAATGGTGGAAAGTGGAATCGTCAGGGAGGTAAAATACCAGACCTGGATAGCTAACCCGGTCATGGTCAGGAAAAGTGATGGTTCATGGCGGTTATGTGTCGACTTCAAAGATATCAATAAAGCATGTCCGAAAGATAACTACCCACTGCCAGAGATTGACTGGAAGGTAGAATCCTTAGATGGCTTTCGGCTAAAATATTTCTTGGACGCCTACAAAGGTTATCACCAGATCCACATGAAACGTAGTGACGAGGATAATACAGCTTTCCATACAGACCAGGGCATCTACTGTTTCCAGAAAATGCCATTTGGTCTAAAAAATGCAGGTGCAACTTACCAGCGCTTGATTGATCAGGCGTTCAAGGATCAGATTGGACGAAATGTGGAAGCTTATGTCGACGACATTGTCATCAAAAGCAAAGCGGAGGATATCATGTTGGCAGATATAAAAGAAACTTTTGAGGCACTCCGGAGGATCAACACGAAGCTTAACCCTTCCAAATGCAGCTTTGGCATGGAAGAAGGCAAGTTCCTAGGGCACATCATCACGCCGAGGGGTATTAAAGCTAATCCCAAGAAAATACAGACTGTTTTAGACATGGTCTCTCCATCCACCAAAAAGCAAGTGCAAAGTTTGAATGGTAAGATGGCAGCACTTAGCCGCTTCCTCTCAAAGGCAGCCGATCAGTCTCTACCATTTTTTCACACTTTGAAAGGCTGCATAAAGAAACAAGATTTGTCATGGACACCTGAAGTTGAATTAGCATTTCAAGAGCTAAAGCAGTTTTTGGCCACCCTTCCTACGCTCACCGCCCCTATACCAGGTGAAACGTTGGTGGTATACCTGGATGCTTGTAGGGAATGTGTTAGCGCCGTTCTGATGGCGCAGCGTGGGTCTACCCAAATGCCAGTCTATTTTATTAGCCGGGTGTTGAAGGGTCCAGAAATAAATTACCCGTGCTTGGAAAAATTAGCCCTTGCTTTGGTACATGCAACTAGGCGTTTGAGGCATTACTTCCAGGCTCACCCTATTCATGTCCTAACAGACAAACCAATTAAGCATGTACTAGGAAAGCCCGAGGTGTCAGGACGGTTGGCTAAGTGGGCAGTGGAATTGGGGGAACATGAAATTTCCTTTCATCCAAGAACATCTATGAAAGGTCAGATCTTGGCCGATTTCCTTACCGAGATAGACGAAGAGGAAAAGGAACGGCAAGTGCACGACGAGGTCGATACCCCATGTACACTTTTCACTGATGGTGCCTCTAACTTGGAAGGTTCTGGAGCGGGTTTAATTCTCACAGACCCCAATAAAAATGAGTATACGCATGCCCTTAAGTTCGAGTTTCCCACAACTAACAATGAAGCGGAGTATGAAGCTTTGTTAGCAGGCTTGAAAATTGCCAGGAAAATGGGGGTGAAAAGCATATCTGTTTTTGTAGATTCACGGCTTGTTGCCAACCAAGTCAGTGGGGCATTCGTTGCGAACCAATCCTCCATGCAGCTATACTTAGAAGAAGCTAAAAAGGTGATCTCAGAATTCACGAAATTTACCATTGAGCAAGTGCCTAGAAATCGTAACAAGTTAGCTGACGCACTAAGCAAGTTGGCTTCGTCCGCCTTTGCCCATCTTAAAAAAGAGTTACTGGTGGAGATCTTGACGAAAAACTCCATTGCGCGTCCAAAGGAGGTTGCCACTGTTGCAGAGGAAGAAGACTGTTGGATGACTCCGATCTTAAATTTCCTCAAACATGCTGTCCTACCGGCTGACCCGCAGCTAGCAAGAAAAATTCGTATGAAGGCACCAATGTACACGTTGGTGGACAACTTCATGTTTCGCAAATCTTATCTGGGGCCACACCTACGTTGTGTTGGTCCAATACAGGCTAACAATATCATTGAAGCTGTACATAGCGGCACATGCTCCCTCCACGCAGGTCCACGCTCTGTCACTGGTAAAATCATGAGATTGGGGTACTTTTGGCCAACGATGCATCAAGATGCAAGGGGGAAATCGAAAAGTGCACTTGTCAACAACATGCTTCTGTCGCCAAATTTTCAAAGCAAGATTTTATCCATGTTACCACTGCATGGCCATTTTATAAATGGGGGATCGACATTGTTGGGCCATTTCCACCCGGCGTTGGCAATGTCAAATTTCTCATTGTTGCTGTTGACTACTTTACAAAGTGGATAGAGGCAAAGCCCTTGGCAACTATCATTGGGAAGCGAGTTATCAATTTTGTATGGGAACACATAGTTTGCAGGTTTGGGGTCCCGCATGTCATGGTAAGCGATAATGGCAAGCAGTTTGCAGAAGGTCCGTTCAAGGCTTGGTGTTCTGACATGAACATACAACAGAAATTCACGTCTGTGGACATCCTCAAGCCAATGGCCAAGTAGAGGTCATGAACAAAGCCATCGTGAAAGCCATCAAAGCAAAATTGGGTCGGCGCAAAACTGCATGGGTGGATCTATTACCCGGTATCCTTTGGGCTCATCGCACCACTCCAAGTACAACTACATCTGAAACACCTTTCAGCTTGGTTTATGGCACGGAAGTAGTCATTCCTCCAGAACTTACTCATCCGACCCAAAGGGTTATGGACTTCCACCCTGAAGAGAATGAGGAAGCACTGCGAGAAAACTTAAACATCGTAGAAGAACGTAGGGAGATCGCTCTCATCAAACAGGCCGCCAGTCACATGCAGATGGCCAAATATTACAATCAGCGAGTCCGTCCTCTCTCTTTTCAGCCAGGCGATCTGGTTTGGCGGAAGAATGAGGCCAGTAGGGTGGAAAGTGAAGGCAAGCTAGGCCCTACATGGGAAGGACCTTATCAAGTACTTCATGCTAATGGCAATGGGTCGTACACCTTGTCAGGCATGGACGGACAAGCTATTCCTAGGACATGGAATGTCATGAACTTGAAGAAGTGTTATGTTTAATAATTCGGTTTGATCATGTATCCCAACTTTTATTCAATAAAATCAATACGATAGCACTTCTTATTATGTACAATGTTACAACACATGCATGCCCAAATGACATAGTCAAGAACATCGTTCAATATAAATTATCCAAGTCAAACAAACAACCTTTGCTTGGTCTATACGCATGCATTCAATTTCATCTTTTGATCAACTTGATAAAAGATAAGCACTTCCTATTCGGAAGCGACATCCTCGCGAGTAAAACATTTTATTTTTTTTCACCGGTTCACCAACAGATACATACATAATTTCTGTAACACCCGTATTTTTAAAACATCGTTTAAATCATTTAAAATACATATTTCCCAATATATGACATATTGTCCAAAATACAGTTTAACAAAAACTTTAAAACCTTTATCAGAGTTTACAAAAATACGGTGTCACCAAGTATATCAAAACCATAGGCAACGGGATCTACCTATGAGCTCCCGAACTAAGCATCTCTAGGCCACTTCTAGTGCAACCTTCTATCACTTCAACCTGTACCTGAGTACATAGCCACAAAACAAACGTAGTACGTGAGACAAAATAGTCTCGTGAGATACATGGGTTTTTGACCCCAATAATAAAAGTCATTTCGTAAATATATAAACATATATATGAACTACATAAATACCGTCTAGTCACCCTATTGTGACTCCAGCTACTTTGCTTCCCTAGCAAACGTATCTAGTACCTAAACATATAGGTACCAGAAGCTCAATCATATCTAGTACATAAACATATATGTACTAGAAGCACAATCACATCTAGTACATAAACATATATGTACTAGAAGCACAAACATGTCTAATACATAAACATATATGCATTAGAACCTAACACACCTAGTACCAAACATATGCGTACTAGTAGCACAATCATATCTAACTATCGGGTTGCCCCCGAACTAGCTAGAAGTACAACATATCTAGTTATCGGGTTGCCCCCGAACTAACTAGAAGCTCAAGATACCGGCATTAGGAAGTCGCCCACTCTACCGATACCTGCCTTGCTCGCTGGAATACGTCCAGAAAGCAAGACCACTAACGTGGATGAGTTGATGGGAATCCACCCAACTGCCCCTCACTCCACACCTCATGACCGGGGAGTCTCCCGTATCATCACATCATCTCAACCTCATCATAACCCTATGGTTATGTCAATCTAGCTCTCGGCTATCACATCAATCATCAAACAAGTTAGTTATATAATAATAACTATATTTAACTAGTTCAACATAGAGAACGTACCCGTATGGTCCCATGGACCCAATCATAAGCAATCTACACATACTTCTACATCTATGAACCCTAGGAGGTCCATCCACATTTATTCTCATAGGATACATTTCCTGTCTATCGATATCATCATACTTTTATCTCTCCTTGACTATAATACATATATATTACTAGTCAATTCATATTCATTTACATATACCTTCATTCATCACTTTTATTAGTATAATGTACTAATCAATACTCTTTACTTAATATCGTCATCATTAGTTTTATTAATGCATATTATTAATAAACCAAACATCACGCAACATATTACTAATTAGTTATTAGTCACTTTTCATTATCATGATCTCTTTCAAAATCATCAATCATTTTAGACATACTTAGGTAGTCTAGTATTTACATTTTCTCATCTTTTCAATCATATCCTTATTAAAAACATTTATTAATAAAGACCCATAAAATATCATTCGTATTTTCAAAACTCTTTGCTATGTACCCAGTTTAAACGTCTCATGTACTCACCTTAGCGATAGCTATATCCACATCGTGTCTATCAACACGAATCCTTGCTTTCCGCCTTTGGAACATCTTCAACTTTTAGGTTCTCGCAACCTATAAACATAATCATCACAATTCTAGTTATCATCCATAACTAGGCATCATTTAACATTAACATAATCAACCCCAACCACCAAGTTCACCAACTTGGTGGAGATCCATAAACCCTAGTTCATGAAACTACTTTCAAGATATAACTTAACCATAGATCCATGGTTCACATACTTCCTATGGGTGTTCTACACCCTCAATACTCATCTTTTACAAGATTCCAATCCAACACATTCATATTCATCATTTCCCCCCAAATCTTGTTTACAAACTAGCTAGGAGATGTAAATACCTTAGATCCTTAACAAGGATTGAAGATCTCCAAGAATGGTGGTGGTCTATGCCCAAGAACACCCAAAATCGCCCCCAAGAACCCTCCAATCGGCTGCATCTCGAAGATTTGGTGGAAAAAGGGTGAAAACCCTAGCTTTTCCCGACTTAATGCTGTCGACCAGAGTTCACGGCGCGAACTAAGTTCGCGTCGCTAACTCCAAACCTCGAACGAAAACTTAGCGATCGCTAAACCATCGTGAACTACATCGCGCTTCATAGCCAAACTCCCTGGCCTACTTCCCGATCGCGAAGTAGGGTTCGCGTCGCGAACTTCCTACGCAGCCAGGGCTGCACTTTTTCACCTTTGTCTCGACCCGGTTTCGTCCATAACTTTCTCATACGGTCTCCAAACGACACAAAACCAATTCCTACGTTCTTTAAACGATTTATCCTTATTTATCATATTTTATATAATTTATTTATAAATTTCGGGTCGTTTCAATTATCTACCCCTTAAAAAGGATTCCGTCCTCGGAATCGCCAAGAATTTCAACCCACATACAACCGAGCATTCCGCTCTCACTCCCTTGTGGTCATTACCATCAAATTCCCTCATTCCCGATCCGTTAACATTACATATCCAAACGTTCACTTAACTCCGCTAAGTCCGAATGGTCGAGACCCAATTTTTAAAACTCATAATACTCAAACGGGTCAAAATTTCACAATTTGACCAAAACACCGACATTCCCTCGACCGATCTTTTCATTCTCATAACAATGGTATAACACAATCATACCATTAACTAGTTGATTTAAACGTATGTCAAACTCTAGCTTTGACCCAACCGATATATCCCGACATTGGTATATCCCCACATTATCTACCCATTGACTTAAGCACAAAGTCAACTATACTTTGACATTTTCCCTTCTCGTCAAGGACCCCATAAATCCTCCTTTCCTTTACAATTGACCTTTAATTTATGATCCATCTACAATCATATGCTCGATTCCCAAATCCAATCTTGACAACACCCAAACGGGTCAAAGTCGTATAATCTGACTACAACTATTTCAACTATTCCATTAATCTTTTCACATACATACAATCGGCACATTATGCCCTCGACATTCACTGACCGTTCATAACGAGAGTCAAAGCCCATCCTTGGCTAAGTCAACCAATCACCAATTGGTCACCCTTGACTTACGTGAAGTCAACCATACTCTTTCAACTAACCAATTTCATACTCACGGGCACCATCACTAATATCTCACTTCCGGTTCCCCTCATTATTGTCCACACTTTCATTTTCTCTCCCAATTATCCGAGAGTCATACATTCACATATGGTCACATCGACCTTTACCGATTCTTGACCAACATTTGGTCACTCACACCATCACTTAGTTTTCTTTCAACCATCTTTGCATCACATCGATCAAATTCATAACTCTTATTCTCAATTGTCGGAATTAGTTCTCCTTTCGCAACATATTCCACTATTTCATACAAGTTTACCATACTTTGGTTATCAAATGATAATTTGCTCACTAGGAGTTTCTCTTTCCTCCTATTCTATAAATCGTAGGCATCCCCTACATTTACATGACCTAGATGCAATCCGCATTTCGAACTAGGTCCTCATATACCATAACATAATAGTAATACATTATTAACCACATGGTTCTACATTCATCATTTAAACACGTAAACATATACACATATATATATATATATACACATATATATCACGCCAATTCAATTTAAACACCTTTATTGTGCACATATACAAACATATGTATATGTCACCAACACCATCTATACATCTCTATTGTGCACATATACAAACATATGTATATGTCACACCAATACCGTCTGGTATCCATCTTTTTACAACACGTAGCTTTGCTACTTTCTCACTCATTCAATCGCCCAATTATTCATCATGCATTCTAGCACAATTCACATAATATCACATTATCGTTTTCTTTCATATCTAACATGTCTCCCATTGGACATACTGCTCAACACATTTCATATAATATTGTCTTTCCATTATCATATGCCTTCCAAGGCCATTATATAATGCACATGCATTGTACCCCACGGGTAACTAATAACATTCTCTATTTGCTATTTATTGTTTCACTTACACATTAACCGTCCTTAACCGGTTCATTTCCTTAACAATCTCCAAGACTTTTGTCACCGCCGGAGTAGCTACCACTACATTCCATTAGCCAAAAATCACCGACCAATCCAATCATCCTTGAGTCAAACAATCGACTCCGGTCCACACTCGCAACTAAAAGCCCAACACTCGGTGTTCTACTTTTACACTTCGTGGGACTCCGAAATATTCCTTTTCAAATCGTAGTCTTACACTACGCTACGACATACATTGTCACACTTATTACTATGGCATTTTACCAATAATTGTCTTTTCACCCTTGACATCGAATTTATCAATATTATCGTGAAACTTGCTATGGCTATGCGCCAACTTTTACTCAACCGTTTTCAACAATCAAAATTCGTCATTTCCGACACTTATTCTTTTCCACATATTTTCCATTTATAATTTCTAGGTATCACTATACCTTAGTCATTCTTTCCTTTACCGTTCACATAGAATAACATTACATTACGTATCCGGATTCCCATCGAACATCAAAATTCCATTCCAAAATTTCCATTTCTATAATTCTCATCCAAACTAACAATACTTACCAAGATTAGTACTTCATCATACCATCATCCTTTTGTTGACAACATCTACCATTCTTATGGTTCCCCCCCTTGACACTACATAGTAGCATCAACCCATATATCCTTACTACATGCGACACACCGGGCCATAATCATTTCCAATGTATGATTTCTATACACATACTAACCGGGAAGACTATTCCCGAAATTAAATCTCCACATCATACAACTTATCTACAATTTCTATAGGCACCAATTCATGCAACAACAACAACAACTACGTCATAATCTCAAATCATTCTTTTTACCCAAGATCTCTGAGGTGGCCCTTCCGGGTCAACTCCCCATTCCAACTCACTCCTGAGTTCCTTTCACAACATTTTGTACCGTGCTCTCCTTCACATAGTTTCATAGAACACATTCCACCGTATCAACACCTCATCCTTCAATAATGGTGACGTCAATGTCGCCATATCGTTCTTCCTTCATTTGCTACTCTCTAGCACTTGCCAACTCTACCGAATCCACCACATCGTGACCTTCGGTTCAAATCTTCCGAATTACACAACAGTTTTACACGCTATGAAAGTCTTACACAACTTCCTTCCATTTCTTCCGACTATGTTTTGCTACCTTTTAAGTAGACACTTCCCACTACGGGATTCACCATTCGATTATTCTTCCTTCATATGGGTATTGGAATCATTCCACCTACCCTCATTCGTAACTCTTTCCAATTTAGTGGAGTTCGTCCACTTTTCACATTTATTCTTTCGCCATACCAACATATCCAACCAGCAAGGTTCAAACGGTCAGCTCAACAGTTGAAAACAACACAGTTAGATCAAATTATGGCATTTCTCATAGGGATCGACCCTATCATACTAATCCCCCTACGGTCTCAAAAGACTCACATTGCACATTGCATAACAACTTCTATAGGTCCCCCTAGGTTCAACCCTAAACTTAACATAAGTCTCAAGGTCAACCTATCGATCTCAAGTAATCTTACATTCCTATTGCTACAGTCTAAGACTAGGATGTACATCCAACCTAATTCACTTAAACTATAGCTCTGATACCAAGTTGTAACACCCGTATTTTTAAAACATCGTTTAAATCATTTAAAATACATATTTCCCAATATATGACATATTGTCCAAAATACAGTTTAACAAAAACTTTAAAACCTTTATCAGAGTTTACAAAAATACGGTGTCACCAAGTATATCAAAACCATATGCAACGGGATCTACCTATGAGCTCCAGAACTAAGCATCTCTAGGCCACTTCTAGTGCAACCTTCTATCACTTCAACCTGTACCTGAGTACATAGCCACAAAACAAACGTAGTACGTGAGACAAAATAGTTTCGTGAGATACATGGGTTTTTGACCCCAATAATAAAAGTCATTTCGTAAATATATAAACATATATATGAACTACATAAATACCGTCTAGTCACCCTATTGTGACTCCAGCTACTTTGCTTCCCTAGCAAACGTATCTAGTACCTAAACATATAGGTACCAGAAGCTCAATCATATCTAGTACATAAACATATATGTACTAGAAGCACAATCACATCTAGTACATAAACATATATGTACTAGAAGCACAAACATGTCTAATACATAAACATATATGCATTAGAACCTAACACACCTAGTACCAAACATATGCGTACTAGTAGCACAATCATATCTAACTATCGGGTTGCCCCCGAACTAGCTAGAAGTACAACATATCTAGTTATCGGGTTGCCCCCGAACTAACTAGAAGCTCAAGATACCGGCATTAGGAAGTCGCCCACTCTACCGATACCTGCCTTGCTCGCTGGAATACGTCCAGAAAGCAAGACCACTAACGTGGATGAGTCGATGGGAATCCACCCAACTGCCCCTCACTCCACACCTCATGACCGGGGAGTCTCCCGTATCATCACATCATCTCAACCTCATCATAACCCTATGGTTATGTCAATCTAGCTCTCGGCTATCACATCAATCATCAAACAAGTTAGTTATATAATAATAACTATATTTAACTAGTTCAACATAGAGAACGTACCCGTATGGTCCCATGGACCCAATCATAAGCAATCTACACATACTTCTACATCTATGAACCCTAGGAGGTCCATCCACATTTATTCTCATAGGATACATTTCCTGTCTATCGATATCATAATACTTTTATCTCTCCTTGACTATAATACATATATATTACTAGTCAATTCATATTCATTTACATATACCTTCATTCATCACTTTTATTAGTATAATGTACTAATCAATACTCTTTACTTAATATCGTCATCATTAGTTTTATTAATGCATATTATTAATAAACCAAACATCACGCAACATATTACTAATTAGTTATTAGTCACTTTTCATTATCATGATCTCTTTCAAAATCATCAATCATTTTAGACATACTTAGGTAGTCTAGTATTTACATTTTCTCATCTTTTCAATCATATCCTTATTAAAAACATTTATTAATAAAGACCCATAAAATATCATTCGTATTTTCAAAACTCTTTGCTATGTACCCAGTTTAAAAGTCTCATGCACTCACCTTAGCGATAGCTATATCCACATCGTGTCTATCAACACGAATCCTTGCTTTCCGCCTTTGGAACATCTTCAACTTTTAGGTTCTCGCAACCTATAAACATAATCATCACAATTCTAGTTATCATCCATAACTAGGCATCATTTAACATTAACATAATCAACCCCAACCACCAAGTTCACCAACTTGGTGGAGATCCATAAACCCTAGTTCATGAAACTACTTTCAAGATATAACTTAACCATAGATCCATGGTTCACATACTTCCTATGGGTGTTCTACACCCTCAATACTCATCTTTTACAAGATTCCAATCCAACACATTCATATTCATCATTTCCCCCCAAATCTTGTTTACAAACTAGCTAGGAGATGTAAATACCTTAGATCCTTAACAAGGATTGAAGATCTCCAAGAATGGTGGTGGTCTATGCCCAAGAACACCCAAAATCGCCCCCAAGAACCCTCCAATCGGCTGCATCTCGAAGATTTGGTGGAAATAGGGTGAAAACCCTAGCTTTTCCCGACTTAATGCTGTCGACCAGAGTTCACGGCGCGAACTAAGTTCGCGTCGCTAACTCCAAACCTCGAACGCAAACTCAGCGATCGCTAAACCATCGTGAACTACATCGCGCTTCATAGCCAAACTCCCTGGCCCTACTTCCCGATCGCGAAGTAGGGTTCGCGTCGCGAACTTCCTACGCAGCCAGGGCTGCACTTTTTCACCTTTGTCTCGACCCGGTTTCGTCCATAACTTTCTCATACGGTCTCCAAACGACACGAAACCAATTCCTACGTTCTTTAAACGATTTATCCTTATTTATCATATTTTATATAATTTATTTATAAATTTCGGGTCGTTTCAATTTCTATAGCAAAGCACACGCATAGAAAGAAACCAAGTAATTTCAATCATAGAAATTCCACAAAATTATTCAAAGGCTAGAAAGCAATAATCCAATCACAAAAAACAACCAAGTCACAAAGTCATAACGTATCACATGCATGAACAAACAAACTAAGGCTGTGGCTTTGCCGACAATAAGGCAATAATAGCTGAAGTGACAACTCCAAATCTTGCACCAGGGTAGTCATAATGGGAAAAACCCTGTCTGCAAATTTCTCACTTGCACGCGTCATGTTACTGTGCGTTGCAGGGTCCAAAAACGGCAAGCTCTCGGGCGAAATATTGGGGAGTGCATCCTTCACCTTTTTGCTGGCCAGATGTCTCCCAAACATATGAGAAGCATGGTTAAAATCGTTAAGAACATTAGCAACATCAGGATGTTTAAGCATCAAATCAAATAGCTGCGGCAATGCAGCAACTAAATCTTTCCTCATCTGCATGGTCGCATCGCGTTCTTCACGCATCTTGACCATCGCTTGCCTAATAGTCTCCAGCTCAACATCTTTTTCAATTACTTGTTTCTCTTTTTGAGCCAACTGCTCATCACGGGTACTCAGAGTTGCTGACATCTCCCGTTTTTCCCTTTCAGCTTTAGACAAAATGGTCCCCTGCTCGGATATTTTCTCCTTAAGCTTGCCCACTTCCTCTTGACAACGACTAGCTGTAGTCTGCTCACGCACTAGACTTTTCTTTAGAGAGGTAATCTCATCTTTGCTATTATCAACTTGCACCTGCAACTCGGCGCATGACCTCTTTAACTCCTCATGTTCATTGCTTACAAGCTGTCGGACATAATCCTTAAAACAATTGAACATCTTTATATCTGCTGCACCAATTACACCCTCGCTAGTCGAAATAGGCAGGGTAGTACGTTGCAAAGCGGGAGACTGTGTCATGTCAAAATTTCGGCTCGATGCTAACCTGGTAGATCCAAAAGGAGCGCTGATCGACCCAAACATACTACAGGATGACCCCATTGGGGCGCTTGCTCCAAATACTCCATTATTACCCCCGCGATTTACCAAAGTAGCATTGGAGGGAAGATTAGAGGGGAAAGTCACTTTTGGCACCTTCGGCAAAGGGATGTCATCATCGCTTACATTTAGGCTCACCGCCCTTTTTCCAAGTCCTAACATATCTCGGTCATCCAATCTGGGATCTGGAATTGACGTTGCCCCCAGGTAATCGAAGTCCCCTGCATATTCACAATACGATCGTTAAGTAACAGGTGATTACTTGGCAACGATAATAATTATAGTGTTACATGTTTCATCTTCGTTGTCACTCTCAGGGTATCGATTTCCTAAAACCGGCGGCAGCAAGACACACTAAACTGTTAGCCTAAACCCTAAATCGATATCCTAAAACCTAAGTCGATCCTTCGATCGTACCAAATCCTAAAACCTAAGCCTAAAGGGTGCGAAATTGGATCCCTGTTTGCGGACAAAATAAACCCGGCTAAGTGTGTCATCCTTCGATCGTACCAAAAATCAACAAGCCGCCGGTCGCCTTATGTGGCCGCCGGTCACCTTGCCGCCGGTCGCCTGCGGCCGCCGGTCACCTTGCCAGCCGCGGTCCGTCTAAGGGCTAGCCGCTAGTCACCTTGCACGACTATCCCGCTTCGCATCCGTCGCGGACCATCTGTCGGTCGATCGCTACCGCCGGTCTCGCTAGGCTATACCCTAAACCCTAGCGATACCGACTGTTTCAACCTTAAACCGCCGGTCACCCCGCTATGCCCTGGTAAAAAATCCCTACGCGTTGCTGGACTTGTTGCCGCCGGTCCAGGTCTGGCCGCCGGTCAAGGGTTGGCGAAAAAAAAAACGAAAAAGGCAAAGGACTTACGAGATAGTTATGACTTGCAAACCGTTGTTTTGACAAATCCTAACTCGGGGGCATGATGAGGTTAGTAGCGGTTACCTATGTATATATAGGTAAACCTCAAACCCTAAATATAATGATGGGCTTTTGTGTTTAAAGCCCGCAAGATGGATTTAAAGCCCACTCGACTGTCAAGCTTGGATTGACTGTTAAGTCGACAGCGCCCGTCAAAGTCATCAACGTCAAGTTGTCACCGCCTGTCATGTTGTCACCGCCTGTCAGGATTGTCAACGTCTGTCATTGGAAGCGCCTTTCTTATTGGCTGACGTCGTCCCGTCATAATGGCGCTTCACGATTGCTTTATTGCCATCATAATAGTAAGGCGTTACATTAGACGATTGACGATTAGGCTAGCTCAAGCACGATCATCATTAATGGATCAACGTTCCATATACTTGAGACTAGCCATATAAATAAATGGTCTAAATCATTGTCCATGACACACAGAAACAGACACGAAAGCCTAATACACAGAGTTCAGATACTCTCACTTTCATTTTCATATTCAACCTTGATCACCCTAGGTTCATCAAGAACTTGTTGGGTCTGCACTTTAGTCATCGCAGGAGATCCAAGGTTGACATCACCAAGTATTCGTGTTTGACAATCGTTGCTCGAACAACTATTATACATTAATTTAGATTAAATTACACGGATAGTCCGTGTGGTTTGATCTAAGTTTTGGATTTGGTCCCTAAGTTCCAGAAATTACACCCGTGGTCACCGTGGTTTGGACTTCGTATCGGTTTTGGCCCCTAACGTTAACTGCCATTAAAAATGGTTGTTAAATCTAGACATGTGCAAAACACATGGGGGTAATTTAGTCCTTGTACCCTACTCATCATCTTCATTTTCCTCATCATCACCATTAACAAAAAAATACCTTCTAAACTTTTTACACGTCATAATTGAAGCGAAACCCAAATATTCTTTGCTTCTTTCGCCACCGTTTCTCTACTCCTTCAACCGCCGACTCTCCTCTTTAATCAGCCGTTGTTGCTCTTTAGATTTCGATGATTTCATGGCGATGTTTTCCGATTTAGTCTCATAGTTTTTTCCCTTCGTTTCGTTAGGGATTTTGATTTTCGTTCGTCCTTTTACCTGATTTTTTTGTAATACAAGTTTCAATGAGACGATTCAATTTGCGATTTAATCCAATTTTAGCCAGGGTTTTTTTTTTAAGATTGCAATAGCATGTTTCGCCCATTGTTGTAGTGGGGATTGAATTAAGTCATTAACAATGATATACTTCAGTTGAACGAAAATCAGTTGAAGATCACCCCATAAATTTGTTGTGCGATTGAAGGTTCTGAATCAAACATCAACTTCTAGGAGATATATGCAATTAAATTTTAGGGAAATGTTTCAGCATTTATCAAGACATTTATGACCAAGAACTTTTGTGAAATTGCCTCATTCGTTATCATTGACTTGCTATTTTCAATTTCTTTTACACCAAATTAGTAAGCTGATGCAATTTGCAATTCAGTTAAAATATTAGAGGGTATTTTTTGTTAATGGTTGTGATGAGGAAGATGAAGATGATGAGGAGGGTAAAAGGACTAAATTATCCTCAAGTGCTTTGCACATGTCTAGATTTAACAATCATTTTTAACGGCAGTTAGTGTTAGGGACCAAAACCGATACGACGTCCAAACCACGGTGACTACGGATGTAATTTCTGGAACTTAGGGACTAGATCCAAAATTTAGGTCAAATCACAGAGACTATCCGTGTAATTTACTCTTAATTTATGAGGGTTTGGCTAACTCATGCCCTAAGGGCATGAGATAAGCCGGTTTAATGAACTCAAATTTACCGTTTTTAGTTTAAAAAACCTTAAATACATGCAAAAAATAGACATAATTAATAAGTAATTAATGCATTTATTTATTATAAATGGAAATTTCAAGTTCATTCGATGCTTCTAATCTCATGCCCTAAGGGCGTGAGTTAGAAAAACCCAATTTATGAATAGGTAGTTCCTAAAATTTAAAGGTCGGTAATAAATTGTTGGGTAATTTTTTAATACGTGTATTAATATTCTAATTTATTTTAATTTTTTTAATTTTGATAATTCAAATTTCTAACACTAAAATGTCATGTAAGCACGGGCATTTTTCAGTATTCTCCGCTCAAATGCCTTATTTTAGAAATTAAATGAAAATTAGGGTTTTACCGTCAAACTCTCAATCGGACCCCATTTCTCTCACGCAACAAGCTCAAGCTCAGGTCCTTCCAGTTTCTGGTAAGCTCTTGAAATTTAACTCCTTTCGACATCTTCTCCTTTTTCAGTTTCGTTTGATGATATCATCGTCGTAGAATACGTGTACGCTACAATTTAGTACAAGGAAAAATTCCTAGAAATTTAGGAATCATGGATCGAAACGAGGGCCATGGCGGTGGAGATGCTAACGAGCAGTTCCATCGGAATGAAGCCATCTCTGCCGTCGTCGACGAGGGTTTTTTAGGCGAAGATGATGACGATTATGAGGATCTGTATAACGATGTTAATGTTGGTGATGGTTTTCACCAATCTCTTCGAAAGGATGAGGATTTAGGGTTTAGAAATGAGGAAGAAGTTAAGAAAGTGGAGCCAGTCCCTCAACCGGTGCATCGCCCACCACCGGTGGATGATGTTACCGCCGGTGGTGGTGAAAGAAAATTTGAGAACAACGATGGTGTTTCTAGTAGAGTAGAGATGAATTCGAATGCTGATTTAGGAGTAAATGAAATGTCAGGTAGGGGAACTGCACCGCCGGTAGGTGGACTTAAAGTTGAATTAGGGCAAACTTTTGATAAAGTAGGTGAAATAGAAAACCGGAATCTGAATAACAACAATAGCATGCCGAACATAGGGTTGGAACAACAGCAACCACCTCATCATGTTGGGGTTGCAGGAAATGTTAACGGTTCTGGAGGGAATGCGTTTGGTAATGGTGGCGGTGCTGGAACAATACTTTTTGTTGGAGATCTGCATTGGTGGACAACTGATGCTGAACTTGAATCAGAACTCTGCAAATATGGGCATGTGAAGGAAGTCAAATTCTTTGATGAAAAAGCAAGTGGGAAATCAAAAGGGTATTGTCAGGTTGAATTTTATGATCCAAATTCTGCAACCGCTTGTAAAGAGGGAATGAACGGGCATGTGTTCAATGGCCGCCCGTGTGTTGTTGCATACGCTTCACCATACAGTGTGAAACGTATGGGTGAGGCACAGGTGAACAGAAACCAGCAGATGGCTCAGTCTTCTGGGTCTAATGCCGCCAGGACCCCCGGTGACCCTCCTGCTAAAACAGGCGCCAATAATATGTCAGGTGGCAGTGGGAATTTTCAAGGTGGTGGTGGTGATAATAACAGAGGATATGTTAGAGGGAATTGGGGTAGAGGAAATGGTCAAGGGATGGCGGGAAGGGGTCGTGGCAGTATGGGTATGGGCGGGCGGGGTATGAACGGGTTTGGACCACCGCCAATGATGATGGGTCAAGGGTTTGACCCGTCTTTCGGAGGTCCGATGGGTCGAATGGGTTTTCCCGGTGGTCCAGCACCACCTTTTGGTATGTTACCGGGCTTCCCGCCTGTCGGATTACCCGGGTTGGCACCTCATGTTAACCCGGCGTTCTTCGGGAGAGGAATGCCGATGAACGGAATGGGTATGATGCCGGGTGGGCCCGATAACATGGGAATGTGGTCGGACCCAAGTATGTCTGGGTGGGTGGGTGAGGAACAAGGTGGTAGAGTAGGTGAGTCTAGTTATGGTGAAGAAGCTGTCTCTGATCAACAATACAGGGAAGGTAGTCAAGATAGAGAACAATATGGGTATGAACGGGATTTACCAAAAGAAAAAGATATGGTTAATGAAAACGAGTGGCCCGAAAGAAGGCATCGAGATGAGAGAGAAAGTGGAAAAGACCGTGAACGGTCCCGGGACCGAGACCGTGGTAGGGAGCGCCATAGGGATGAACGGGAGAGACACAGGTACAGGGAATATGATGATGAGTGGGACCGGGGGCGGTCATCTTGGGCCCATGGAAAATCTAGACCGTCTCATGAGGATGAACACAGGTCTAGATCTCGGGATGCTGATTATGGGAAAAGAAGGCGTGTCACTGCAGAATAACATTATCTGATGCTCACATGATTTTATGAGGAATTACATCGAGCTTTTTAATTTGTTGCACTCTGGTGGACTTTCTTTGAACTTGCTGAAATTATTCTCTTTATCAAGTTGTTGAATATGGTCTTCTTTTGAAAAGGTAAAAGTCGTGTTATTTGGTATATATAGATATACTTTTAACACAACAAATATAACATGTGTACATCTATCTATATGTTTGATAGGGAATTGAAGGTGTTTGGAGTTGAGTCTTTGCTTTTGTGACTTGAAAGATCTGCGGGGCTTGGGCTACAAGTTGATGATGATTCATCATCACCAGTGAGACATTATTTCATCTTAGTTTTTGTTTTGGATTATTGTATGTACTTGAACTATGTTGTGGTTGATGTTTCTGTGAGACTTCACTGCAATGTGAGATGTGTTAGAATTTTTGAACCATATTTTGGAATTGGTGGGTTTTTTGTTTCTTTTCTTTTCTTTGCTGTACTTGTATATATGCTGCCGGCTGTGGCTTGTAGGTGTATTACCCACTTGAATTAATAGATATCCCCAATGGAAGTCAAGTTGCTTGTGAATGTTTTGATCATGTTTTATAGGATGATTAGCTTCATATTTTGTGTATGGTTGATAAAGCTTGAAAAAAGAATCCATTAATCCAACCTGAATTCTAGATGGTGTTATATTGTCCCGAAGACATCTGAATGCATTTTGATCACTGATATCGGTCTTTTTTATTTTTCTGTTATGGTTTTCAAAGTGTAGTTGTAATGCACAAATACTGTGAAAAGACTTGCATTCACTACTCTGTAATTAATTACTTTTCAAATTAAGATCAAACTTGAATAAGTTTACTAGTCAAAAGCTAACAAAGAGACCGAAGCATCCACACAAACGCCCTTCACTCACAACTAGTTTTACATTTATACCAATAGATCTTCTAAACAAACACATCTTACCATCATCCTAAGTTCCTAACATTTAAATTTTGTCGGGAAAACAGTTATATAATTACATGTTTTTTGGTAACTTGAGTTCCGACTTTCCTAGGAGTGGACCGATACCCACTTTACGGGTAGACTGAAGTTAGAATAGGTGAACCTTCGCGGCCACTAAGGGGTATATTTTAATTAGGGTTTTTCTAACATGTGCCCCTAGGCACAGGCTCATTAATTCATCCAAAGTTTCTATTAAAACCTAAAAAATACATCTCTTAAAATATGAAATTTATTTATGTGCACTAATAGGAAAGTTTGCATGAATTATACAAGGGAGAGAAATAGAGGTCCTATTTGACATGAAAAATCTCTATTACCATGCAACACTTGGTCGAACTCTATTTTTCAAGGATTGTAAAACCACTAATCATAATCTACATTTAAATATCTAATAGTTGGGAGATTATTATGAAAATCATAATGATCACCACCCCACACAACAGAAGCAAACATTTTAGGCCAAAATACAGAAAGCATGAATTGGTTATTGGGTTGGTCAAACAACAGACAAATTTACCCTATAATTTATACTTGTCATGTCATGCTACTTCTACTACATGAATCTACACCCTAAACAAGCAAGATTAATTAATAAGTTACATCCACCCAAAAGCAACAACAAAACAATTTCTCAGGCCTTCACCACTTGTCCAGGCTCTTCTTCATCCTCCTCCTCATCAGCTAGTTTTGTCAGCTCTTCTTGGATCATCAACTTTATTGACGCCTTTCTTGATGTCAGATCCGTATTGAATCGTTTTGCTGAAACCAACAATTAAATGTTAGTTACAGTTTTACACCCAACCCAAGTAACGACAATCGTTTTGCTTACCAAGATGCTTGAGAATATCAGTAAAGGTTGCCTGCAAAACAGAATGCAAGGAGGTCACTTATTATGAACAAGCTTAATAAATAATACTTCATATGTTTAACTGCAATAAATAACTGGAAATGAATGTTAATTCTGACCGTATTGAAGTCTACTTCTTTAAGGATCTCACATATTGCACCTCTCAGCTCATCATCACTTAGCTTCTCTGATTTAGCTTTCTCTTTCCCACTCTTTTTCCCTTTGTTACCATCAAGATAAAAACAATCAGCATCTATTTTCTTTTGGGGTTAATCAAAACAACCTCAAATTACTAAATGTAACCCATTGTCTGAAACGGGCCAAATGAAAAATAAGAGGTACCAGATTTCTCTTTAGGAGCAGGTTTCTTTGAGTTTGGAGTTACAACTTCAACTGCATCTTTCTTCTTATTCTTCCTGGAGAAAGTCTTAGTTTCCTCCTTCAGTTTTGCTGCTATCTTCTTTTGAGGTGATTTAGGTTTGACAGTTGATTCCTTTTTTGAAGAAGAACCACGTTTCCTTTTCTTACTGTTTTTTTCTTCTTCTTCAGGTTCAGATTCATCTTCTTCACTTGCAGGTTTTTCATCTTCTGGAGTACCGTTTGTGTTTTCATCATCTTTTTCCTCTGATACATCATCTTCTTCTGATTCCTCTGTATTTTTCTTGTTATCTTCTTCACAAGTACTTTTAGTTTTCTGCTTCTGTACAAATAAACAGCAGTTTGAAGGTTAAAATAAAATTACTTATTTACCCTTGTTTTAAGTTTTAATCTGTTTTGAAATACTTCTAGCTCTATTTCTACAAACCGTTTCGACCTTGTTTTTTCACAAAATGCATTTTTTGTCATTTTATCTATTAATTTCTTGATAATCAGTTTTTTACATTAGAATATTAGATTATTACAACTTCAACATCAGAAGGGCATCCAAATACTATTTTCTACATTTATGTATTTATAAACAAGAGGATGTACCTTAGATGAACTTTTTGTAGCAGAAGCCGATGTGTTTTTCTTGCTTGAACTCTTACGCTTTTTGCCTTTGCTTGACTAAATAGATTAACAAATAATATGAAAGATAAGTCCCAAGTAATAGATATAATGAAGAAAATTGCAATTAATAAAAGCAAACCTGTTCTTTCTCTGTAATCAGCTCACTAGTTGTTGCATGAGGAGTCAACATAAAATCTATCAGCTTTACCACAATATCTTCCTGTTTAATTAAGCCACATAGATTAACAAAATTATATGTCTTACACGAATTAAATCAGTGGTAATTTATAAAAGAATTATGAAACAATTAAACAAACCTTCTTCCCAGTGGCTCTGTTGACTGTCATGTCAAACAGATCGCAAAACTCTGCCAGCTTTTCTTTATTATGCTTATCAAGCTTTTCTTTCACTTTCAGTTTTTGCTTTTCCTCCTATTATATTATAATTAATAATAATCAAAACTTCAGTAAAATCATCAATATATCACAACTGATACATGTATCCATAACAAAATGATATTTTGAATGAACGGAATGATGGATCATGCTATATCTGTATCTAAACAATACAGAGATACACATGGTAATATATCTGAGTTTGAATTTCAATCCATTTACATTTAACTTTTAGGATTCAAAACCAGCTTCTTCTTATTTTTTATCTTATTTTGTTCTATTTATAATTACAGTGAAAAAATAGCATCTGCATTACCTCATTTTCACGCCAGACGAAGCCAGAAAACTGCAATATATTACTCTTGACCTGCAATGCCTGCAATTTGAACACATCATCCTCTATTAATAGAGAAATACTCACAGAACAAGGACATTATGTCTATATAATTATAATCAATTCTGATGACAAACTTTAAGCATCGACAAAAAACATATCAAAGAGGATATTATAATTAATAACAATTGAAAGATACATAGGTTTGTAAGGCATATATGAGTTGAAGTTAATTACCTTTCCTCTCCTTCCAAATAAAATGGTGTGGAGCAGTTTGAGAGTGTCATCATTCACTTTCTTCTTTGATAACTTGTATGCAACTGAAAATAATATAGAATTTAGACAGTGTTCATACAAGTTTTTCAAGTAAAAGTAGACTGCTAAGAAGTAAAAAAAAAAAAAAAAAAAAGTTTAGAAATTACCATTTGGAATATCTTTTAGTGCTGTACCGCGACCCTGTATGCCATTAAAACAATAAAAATGGGTCATGATAGGAAGATTACACAGGTATTGTTCATTAATGACATAAACTACAATCACAACTGTAAAAAGTTCTGAATTTAGAAAGCAACCTTTGCAATATGAAATTCCCTGACAGTGTCTTTGTCAATGACAGCAACTAACCGTTCAACAGATTTCCTCTCCCTTACAGGCCTTTCAATTGTAGGTGCAGCAGGAGTTGTTGGTTCCTTTTCTTTCTTTTCCTTCCCTTTTGTCTTCTTCTTGCTGTCACTTTTTTCTCCAACTTCCTTCTTTTTTGCACCATTTTTTGATCCCTTTTCTTCTTCTTCTTCTTGATTCTTTTCTTCTTCATGTTTCTCTTCTTCCTCTTTTGTATCAGAAACTTCTGTGTTCTTATTCTCAGTATCATTATCTGCAGTCTTCTGATCATCAACTTCCATTGCTTCACTCTTGGGTTCTTCATCTTCCCCTTCTTCTTTCTTATCTGTTACTTCCTTCTCTTCATCTTCCACTTCTTCTTTCTTATCTTTTATCTCTTTCTCTTCCTCTTCTTTCTTATCTTTTACCTCTTTCTTTTCCTCTTCTTCTTTCTTATCTATTACCTCCTGCTCTTCCTCTTTCTCTTCTACTTTGGCATCTTTGCTTACCTCAGCATCTTCCATGTCAGCATTTTTGCTTACCTCAGCATCAACGTCTTCAGTTTTACCATTTTCATCATCCTTAGCATCTTCTTCCATCTCTTTAACTTCCTCCTTTTCCTCTTTTTTTTCTTCAGTTACATCTTTGGCTGCTTTATCTAGAGAGGCACGCCCGTTGGCCACAGTCTCTGCAACTTCAGCTGTCACCTCTTCCTCCCCCATATCTGAATATTTAATTTCAAAACCAAAAATTTAAGCAAAATCAAATCAGGAGCCAAAAGTCAACAGCAAAAACATTATGGAAGCTTCTAAAAAGACATTAATTTATCAAATTCACTAACATCAGTACATCACCACACGCAACAATATAGTAGCATACCAAATTCTAAGAACTTCACCTTTTAGGTTTTCTACTAACTTTAACCACATGAAATTCTCAACACACCATAAATAACCAGCTCCAGTTACATACAATAAAATCATAATTCACCGAGTGAAGCTTGACAAGAGTTATAGAAAACCTAAATATCATGATTCACCGAGTGCACTTGAACTGAATTACGCATGCGTTAGATTTCAGCAAGCCGTAAGATCTACATAAACATACATACGCTTACAGCTTACGAGCACAATAATATCAGACCAGCAGATGCAATACATAACACAAAGAAAAAAAAAGTTGACCTTATTGCCACAGAAAACAAAACCCTAAGCACAAAAATGCAATTCGGACGTATGACAAAAACATAATAAGCCATATAGACATGCAAATTAATAATTTAAAACGATTAAATTTGAGAAAACTTACAGAAATTAGGGCTGAATTGAAGGTTTTTGGAGAGCTGAATTATGTGCCGATAAGAAAGGGGGGAACTTAGGTGTGTTCGGACTTGAAAGACGGATTTTAAAAGCAGTTAATTGCCATGTCACTGGGCGGAATAAGAGTGGCGTACAGGAGTCCGATGGACGGCTGAGATGTCTTGGAATTAAAAAAATGACGGTGGATCTTCGGGTATTCTGGATCTAGCCGGCAACTTGACTTCCTCTCACCGGTATTGACTTCTACAATTTGAGGGGCAAATGGTCAATGACTTTAATCAGATGTTCTACATAACCATCTCATTTATTATTTGTTGTATGAATTTAGGGATTTGATAAAAGGTTAATAGAAACGTATTTAATACTGTTACACTAACTACTAATCATTAACAAGATATTATGTTTAATCATCACCAACTATATTTAACCATAAAATACAAGGAGTGATTTTTACACCATGATTTTTAGAGTATTCAACTATTCATCACAGTCATTTTTAAACATAGTTGTACAGTTAGTTATAAAAATAAAATTCTATAAAATATAGTCATTATAACTACATATATGTCATAGATGATAATTATTGAAAAGTAGGTAAAGTGTTTATGTGATACGATGATAATTATTGAAAGAGTTTTGCTAGAATATGTCATAGAAGTACATATTAACAAATGTTTTAATGCAAATTAATGATCTCAATTTCGGTGTGTTATGTTTGTTATGCCCTTGGTTGAATCCGTTAAAAAAACTCCTCTTTTAATAACAGGAAGTGCAAAACCGACCAAACATAAAATATTAATACGTGAACATAATACATTAATACCTATGTCTAATATGCAATTTGCAAGAAGAAACTTTTATCTCAAAGCAACAATATGTTGGATAATGGGCCACGGGCTGGAAGTTTGTTACATATGTTGGGCTGGTTGGAGGGGCCCACTAGCCCTCTGTCTTGGCGTCTTTGGCTCTCTGCTTTAAGACACATTTTACTATTTTAGCAAAATCCTCATTGAAATGGTCCTATTTTCAAATTATTAACAATAAACCATCTTTTTTTACCTTGGACATGTCACGTCCAACCGGTAAACCAAGGTAGTTAAAAGGAAAAACCCAACTTTACAATTAACAATAGAAGCCACATGATTGATCTCATCCGGGTTGATACCGATGCCAACTTCCCCAAACTAGTGAGTTTTAGAAAGTTTAATACATCATAAAATAAGTTTTGAAAAATGATATATATACCGTACTAAAACGTGTATAATTACATACATTGGAATACAACACTCATACATGTATAATTGTTTATACATTCAACATAAAGTTCAAGTCCCATGCCCAGAACACATGTAAAACATCAATGTTCATGCTTTTGTTACAGACACACCTCTTAAGATTTACACTGATATTTGGGTTGCTAGAATACCAGAAGCCATTAATGAGGATTGCGAAAACCGAAGGTCAGATGCAGACAATGTTCCCGTTTTATCAAAATCGAGTCTTTCAAACTCGTTCATAATAGGCGTGATGTCATCTTCGTTGATCTTCCCCATCTCTTTTAACTTGTACACAATAAACTCGGCAGCTCTGTTTAAATATCAATATAAAAACACCAAATAAGAAGCACAATTGGACAAATCTTTTTGCAATGGATAACAAATGTAAAAGCACGTTGTTATTTTTAGGGGTGATAAATTATGACCCGACATGAGTCCGATACGAAAAAATAAACATGTCAAATTTTGGTTGATGATAATTTAAATGGGTCGACCCGCCGACCTAGTTAATCTTTACTATATTATAAAGAGTTTACCCCTTCCATAATTAGCAAGGCTGAAAATTCAGCCAACACACTTGCTAATTATGGAATTGGAATTATCTTGGAAAAAAAAGGAACCAGCCAGGATTCGAACACACCACCTGCTGCTTACATAACAACAACACAACCACTAGGACAAGCCTGCGACTGCGTTATTCATCCAAACATCAATTATATGATCTACAAAAACGATGGTTAAGCCCACCAGTGACTGCAGCCCATCTGCTTAAAACCTTTGGCCCATCCTCTCTTTAGTCAGTTCGTGACCCGTCCCCTTTGCTATGCTCAATTCAAAATCCTATCCGGCTTCAACACGGCGTCTCTTCGTTCACAAGGACTCTTCGTTTTGGTCTTTTCATTTCCGTCCCTTCGTTTCAGCCTCTCGATTCTTGAACGCAATGATTATCCTTGTGCAACAAACGGCTATAAATACAACACACGGTTTATCCAATTTCATTTTGCAGATTCGACCTAATTAAGTTAGGTAACAATTTCATACGCAAATTGATTCAATTTCATATAATTGCATGTTTTTTCAGTTTGATGATTCAGTTTTTTCATACTCAACTAGATTCAAGTTCAATTTCATACGCAAAATTTTCATACGCAGTTCATACAATTTCATACTTAAACTGGATAATGTTTAGCGTTTTTTCTGTTCTTGGGTTTCTGATTTGTGGTTTGGAAGTTTTTTTTATTTTGATTTGTGGTACTTGAAAACATAAGACAAACGAACCCTTGAAGCCCGATGTTGTCTTATACTCTTTTCAGAGGTCAGCTTTTCATCTACAAATTTCATATTTACTCTTTTTTAATCTCGATCGTGTCTTTTTACACATCATGTTAAATTAGAAATCCAAGAACGTGAATTTTATTGGGTTTTTAACATTTAGTGTTTTTTTATTTGTTGTATTTTTGTTGGATTTTTAAGTTGTAATCTTTTTTTGATTTGTTGCATGTTCTTGAACACGAGGGTTGATGATTTCTTGAAATGTTATAAATATGAACCCGCGGGTCATGGTATCTACTGATTTAAGATTCTCATGTGATGATGAAGAACACAATTCCTCAATTACTTTAGTAATTGAAAGCATGGAAGCAGCAACATGGCATCTTTTGGTTAGATTGTTCCAACTGAACTTGATCGACCGAATGAAGAAGTTGAAAGATATAATATGTTTCATGGAGCATTTAGTTTTTCTAATTCAAACATAATTTTATTTCAGGTGTATTCTTCTGAAAATGGACAATACTTTGTTAATTGTGCTTGTATCAAAGTATTTCAACTATAATTTGACTGTATTTTAGACGAGGTTGCAGAAATTACCGCTGCTAGAAAAGAGGAGGAACGCGAAAATAAAGGCTGGCTAAATTCTTAATATTCTGTTTCTTTTGTTACTTGGTTAAAGGACAATGTCAGTGTCCATACACTATGCAACCCGATCCCATATACAAAAATGCCATGGTCAGTCAAACATTCAAAGTTTGTTTTTTCTTTTAAAATTTTAATTTAATTCTAATTTGTTTCATGAGTATATTAATAGAATTGTGTTTCAGTTATTTAGTAATATCTAATTGTATTGAATATATGGGATTTGATAGTTTTGTTGATGATGTAGCAGCACATCAGAAGAATTGCAGTAGCAGCATAGCAGAAATCCTATGCAACTGCCTGGAAAATTTAAGATGAGGTTTTAACGAGTCCAAACTGACCAGAACCAGTAAAGAATCTGACCGAACCAGTTCAATACGGTTCGGTTCATGGTCCTTCGAAATGGCATTCTTTTGTTCTCGATTCGTGGTTGTTGCAGTTGGTTCGGTCCGGTTCTTGGACCGCGAACAGGCCATTAAAAATATAGACCGACTTATGGAACTTTATCTGAGGTAATTGCGTTTCATTTCAAAAGAATTCGTTTTCGAGACTTGTATAATATGTTTTCTTACTTTACCTTTATTTAATTTCTATTCTCTCTTGTAGATATTAAACAGAGTGAAAGAAAAATTTGAAATGCATGATCTTTGAACTTTATGATCTAGAGGTTTTGTATTGTAATTCAGTCAATTATCTGTATAATTTGTCAATCGATTTATGTTACAAGTTTATAGTTAGAGGTGGCAATTTAAAGCCCATCTACAAGTTTCAAGTTTATTTGAGCTTATTTGATGAACCTTATGTAAACCAAAACATTCTTCATTTTACTCTGCTTTATGTAATTAGTTGCATGTTTATAATTTCATTTCCGTTTTTTTTTTTTCCATTTTTAAGTCTAATTAGTTGTAAAGTGCTATTATGTATTTACACATTTGACCTTTTTCACCCATTTCGGAAAATTATGCTTTCACTTGTTTGCAAGTTTTACTTAATGCAGATTAAATATAGTAGTAGTAGTTATAATTGCCAACTCATTTGATCCGTTTTGGATAATGCCCATTTTACCCGTTTTGGAACTTAATTCACATTCTTTCTGAAAAAAGGACAAAATTTGTAGTCATTATATAAACATTATCTTCATAAATTGGCACCCATTGGATATATAACCACCTTGAATGGACCCGTTAATTAGTAAATGGGTTGAAATAGCCACCCATACATTACTGGTGGTGATGAAAGTGAGAAACCACAATGTTTTGTTTTTTGTTTTTTTTTTTAATGTTTAAGTTTGCTTAAGGCTGCTGGGTATGGGCACCATATGTGGTGGTGCCCTTTTCTGCCACATCACCGTCACCTAAGCAACCACACTACCACCACACCACATCATCTCTAGGAAATACCCACCACACCACACCACACCACACCATTTTATTCCATTAAATTTTAAATATAATAAAAAAGAAAATACCCCTCAACCAATCACAAGCAAGCATTCATCAAAAAGCAACCCCCAACGCACGTTCTCCGTCGTGGCCCGTGGCCTCCTCCCACGCCGACCCCCCACGCCGTTGTGGGGGGGGGGGGGTGTTCCCTACCCACACCACGCCGTGGCCGTCCACCTCACCCCCCACGCCACCGTTGCCGTTGTCCCGTACCGTGAAGCCTAAAGGTTCACGTAACCGAACAAGATTTGCTTGCCAAGAAAAGTAGTTTACAGGTATTTCATTTTACTAATTTTAATTAAAATGGAAGCCAAATAAACATGTTGGCATGTCGAAAATCATGCATATTTAGGGGGTGTTTGGGAAAGCTTATTTAGAAGGGCTTATGGCTTATACTTCCTCCGATTCAAAATAAGTGCAACATTTGCATTTTCACGGATTTTGAAGTAAAATAGTGTAATAGAGATTATGATAAATTAATAGGATAATTAGTGAAAAGGGTCCCACCATAACTTTTATCTTTATTGAAGAAAGAGAAATTAATGATTTTAATAAAGTTAAATAGGGATAAAATGGTAATTTTATAGATAAAAATATGCCAAATAAGGAAAATGTTGCACTTATTTTGAATCACCTCTTTTTGGATAGTGTTGCACTTATTTTGAATCGGAGGAAGTATATAAGCTTATAAGTCATAAGCCCTTCTAAATAAGCTTTCCCAAACACCCCCTTAGAGATCCAATACTTAATTTGTTTTGGAAGAGGCACTAACAATTTATGAAACATCGGAGTAAGAATGTTTTGTTTTAACTTGTTTACTACTCAAATTTATAATTATTGTATGGTTGAACGCTATCCAGAAAACGAATTGAAAGCGATAAAAACGAAAATGAAAATGAAGAATTCTCAAAACTGAAACTGAACCAATTACATGTTTTCAGTTTGGTTCGGTTTCGGTTCAGTTTTCTAGCTCATATGCTCATCCTTATTCGAAAACCGAATCGGAAATGATGGAACCGAAACCGGAAATGATGAATTTTCAAAATCAAACTGAATCACTTGCATGTTTACGGTTTCGGTACAGTGTTGGTTGCTTTCGATTCGGTTCGGCTTTTCGACCCAAATGCCAACACCTAAGTTATTCTTAGGGAATACGTGTAACCGAATAATATTTATTCGCCAAAAAATATAGTTACCGGGTACCCGTCGCCGCATTGCGCGGGTACCTGCTAGTTATTAAAATATGTTTAAAAATAGATATATGTATACTTTAATAGTTTATAGATATATTTGAAAAAAATATATACTTTAGTATGTTGTACATTCATATTTAAAAAGTCGACATGTTTGACCCGTTCAAACCTCTAACTTGTTTAACTCATTTAATTATTAGGGTTATATGGGCCTGGTTTGGGTTGAAAGTGAATAAGTTAAGGTTGAAAAATCTGATCCGCTAACCCGTGAACCCGAACCCATGAACCAGAACCCGACCAGAATTGACACCCCAAGCTATTTTAAGAAAAAAACTACTTACACAACGATTCCATCATTATCAAAATCAGCTGCCTCAAGATCAGAAACTGTCGTTTTTCGTTTAAGAACCCATTTAACCAACGATCTTTGCCTTCTTTCCGTATGCAACAGAGCAAAAGTAAACAACAATTGAGCTAAATAAACAGTTCCCGACAAAATCCAAAACACAGCAAACACACGACCACCTGTCGTAGAAAAACATGTATGTATATAACCAAGTCCCGTAAGTGTCCCAACAACACAATAAAATGCGTTAACAAAATCCAAATCTTCAACCGCCAACAAAATACCGGTCCCTGCAGCTATAAGCACTAAAAGCAACACCACCAAAATTATACACTTGTTTCTCACTTTTTTTGTTTTGATTTTTTTAAGGATCTCTGCTTCGCCAATGCTTTCGTTTAAATGTAACGCTCTTACTAATAAACGTTCTTGTGTTTCCACTAACAGATCGGCTGCTTTACTTAACACTAGACCCACAATTAGCATACCCAAAACGACAAAAAGGCATGCCAGAAGTATTGTGAGATGGCTTGCGGGAACAACATCTCCATACCCGACAGATGTCATTGTAACAACCGTGAAATAAAGTGCATCGAGTACACTGTGTGTTTTTTCCCCTGAAATTTGGCTTTCTGCTAGATGAAATATAAGCGTGCCTGCAGCTAAATATACAAGCAATATGATAGCAACTTTCCAATAATTCGGGTATAAGTGATCAAAAACAGATTTGGGGCGTGATTTTGATGCTTTTGGGTCGGTCTTTTTTGTATTGGAGTTAGAAGAATCGCTGAGTGGAGCACTTCTTATTCTCCGGAATCTTTTTCTCTTCAGTGAAGTTGTTTGATCGGATAGATTTGGGGCCTTTGTTGATCCATTTGGTGTAGTTTGTTTTTCGCCATTAGATGACACTGATCCATTTGGTGTAGCTTGTTTTTCGCCATTAGATGACATTGCTAGAAACTTGTGGGATCTAAAAAACAATTCAAAAATGTCAAATTTGGGTGGGTTTGATTTATATATTCAACCTGGAAATATTAAGGTTACCCAACTATCGATTTTGGTCTCAGTTATGCCGAAAAACATAATATGACGAAAATGCTTCTTGCAAGTGTAAAAGAGACTCCTAGTTGACAAACTTTATTGTAAACTCGTGGCTCCAAGAATACCCCGCAAACTCGTGGAACTGGACAAATCACTATCCCTCCACAAACCTAGATTAGTAGGATTTAGGGTGTATGTCAGGTCAGGTTAGGGCTCTTATAGGGTCGGGCTCCGTCGGGTTTAGGTAAAAAAAATATTAACTCGAATCCCGAACCGATAAGTAATCGGGTTGGTCGGGTTCAGGTTTATTAGGTTTCGCGGGGTTTAATCCGACCGGGTTTGTCTAAACACAGTTTCCCTCCCTGATGTTAAAGCCAAATAGTGTGTTAAACAGACGCTATAGGAAGGGGTATCCGTTGCTTAAACGCACGCCATAGGCTTAGTGATGGGGTCTTTAGCACGGGATCCGTTATGGTGTTAAACCGCCACCAAATGAGCTTTGCCGCTTTGGTGAGCTCTCTTGGGTGACCTTTAATATCCTCTTTCAAAGTTTTAATATCTAGAGTAACCTTTGACTATACTAGGGAAGCTCATGTGTACATTTATAAAACTGTTACATAATATAGTTTAGATTTATTCTTCAACTCAAACTCAATTATATATATAGACGTAGTTTAGATTTATCATATAACTTGAACTCAATTGTATAGAAAGGCTTAGAATCCAATATTTATATGAATTATAAAGTGATCAATAAACCCTGCACGATTTTCATTATTCTACATAAACGAAGCAAGAGAAAAGCAGATTCTGTGTGAACTTACATACGAACTGATTCAGAGCTACTTTCCAGTGGAAGAATTGTAGTGAACTTGTTTCCGGCAAAAACTTGTGATCATGAGAAAATAGCTCCGGTAAAGGTACTAGCGGTCGGGTTTGTACAGTTTCCGGTGGTAAAGTTAGTTTCCGGTGGATACTTTGAAGATTAAAGAAGGGAGCATACTACCTTCCACTTTATACTTGCCTTTGCCATTTGATCATTCTCAAAGTCTCAACCACACTTATTTTATCAGTGGTACTTGGAAGACCTTCAACATATATGGATTGTTTATACAAATTATTGTCGTGATACTGTATTATAAATAATAATAATTATATATATAACATATACACACCTAACAAAAAATACAGTTAATTAATGGTCTCGAAAGCATCTTCAAGATTAGACCTAGGAAGAGTGAAGACCACGATGTGACTTTTTGTGGGACCCATGGATGGACCCATGTTTCTAGACTTTATATTAGAGGGTGCGGTACGGTGGCGAGAGGGGGTGGGCGCCGGACGCCACCTCGGCGCGCCGGCCACGCCACGACACCGCCCGCCACGCGAGCGGGCCACTTCGCCGGACGCCCGACGCAACCAACGGACGAATGGTGGTGTGACACGTGGACTAGCCGTTTGCAACGGCTAGTTTCCAGATTTTTAAATTTTTTTTTTTAATTTTAAATTTTTTAAATAAACCATTAACCCTTATAAATACCAACCCTTTTACACAATATTTCCACACACCATTTCTCACCATTTCTCAAACTAAAACCCTTTCACACAATATTTTCTACACAATCTCTGATCAAAATGCGTCGAAATTTGATGGATCCCGAAAGTTATTCGTCCGATGTCGACGATGAGACGGATATTTTTTTTATGACTCAAGCGCATCAATACATGCAACGACAACAAGCTCAACCAACCCGGACTCGCGTGCCAGTGTATCGAGATCGTGAAGCTGCCGAGCAACGTTTATTGGACGACTACTTTGGTGATAATCCAAAGTACCCTGAGCCGGTTTTCCGGCGTCGATTTCGTATGAGCAGGCGATTATTCTTAGAAATAGTCGAAGGTATTTCTAACTATACTGCTGAACCTCTTCCTAACCATTTTGAATTTTTTAAAGTACGACCAGATGCCACCGGTCTAATGGGTTTTAGTGTTATAATGAAATGCACGTCTGCCATTCGCCAATTGGCGTATGGCATAACACCTGATTCACTTGATGAATATTTACAAATTGGTGAACATTGTGCACGTGATTGTCTAAATCATTTTACCAAGTGTATTATCGACTTATATACCGCTGAGTATCTAAGGACACCCGACATCCATGACGTTCAAAACCTATATACAAAACACGAGAACGCTCATGGGTTTCCTGGAATGCTTGGTAGTATAGATTGTATGCATTGGGAGTGGACCAACTGTCCAAAAGCATGGCACGGCCAATATGGTAGAGGTGATAAAAAATACCCAACTATAATACTAGAGGCTGTCGCCTCGCAAGATTTGTGGATTTGGCACGCATTTTTTGGGGTTGCGGGTGCCAATAACGACCTCACTGTGTTAAATAACTCACCCTTGTTTGATAACCTTCTTGACGATATTGCTCCTTCGGTCCCTTTTGTTGTAAATGGAGTGACTTATCAGAACGGGTACTACCTAGCTGATGGTATTTACCCACAATGGGCAAGCTTTGTCAAATCATTTACTGTTGCACGAGACGAAAAACGTGCTTACTTCAAACGAAGGCAAGAAAGTGCAAGAAAAGACGTAGAACGTGCATTTGGTGTCTTACAGGGGCGTTGGGGGATTATTCGCCAACCGGCTCGGTCGTGGAGTGTCAACAAGCTACGTAGAACCATGTACGCATGCATCATATTGCATAACATGATTGTAAAAGATCAAAACTTTGCCATAAGCGATATGAACGAGTTGTATGTTGCTCCACAACTTAATTTAGACCGTACTTGGGTCGAGAGAGCCGAAATACAACGACTGAGATCAAGGGAATTACGTGATAGACGTACACACGAATCGCTTCAACGAAATATTATGGACCATATTTGGCAACGGTATCAAGAAAATCGTGTGTAATTTTTTTCCTAATTTTCGGTATTTTTTTTTAATTTTCGGTATTTTTTTTTAAATTTTCGGTAATTTTTTTTATTTTTTAGGTATTTTTATTTTGTATTGTGTAATATTTATTTTAATGAAGTATTATGTTTTTAAAAAAAGAAAAAAGAAAAAAAGGTGGTGGGGCCCAAATGGCTTAAGTGATGGTAGAGGGGGTATTTGGGGGTTTTGAATGTGAAATGTGAAATGGTGATGTGGCGCATAGGTGGTGCAGAGGTGGCAAAGTGGCTTAGCCACCATACCCATCACTCTTAGTTTATGAATAATGATTGATGTCATATTATCTAGGGTGTTTAAGATTAGTTATTGAAAATATCACTCATTTAGAAATATATAATTTATAAAATGTGATTTTAAAAAGTAGTGTTTATATTCGATTAAAAGTAGTGTTTATATTCGATTGTGATGTTTGAAATCATAATAATCATATAATCAATTTTTTGAGTGTTTGACAAACCTGATTATTTGTTTAGTTTGTATAGAAACGTTCAAGGAGGTCCATCATTTTTGCGTAGTCCCGAGGAACAAATCTCAACCATTGATCAATAAGATCTAATGGTCAAGATTAATCACATATTTTATACATGAAGGGTATTTTGGTCATTTGGCACTTTAAAAAATTTTGATTTTTTTTTATTTCTGATTTTAAATTTTTTTTTATTTTTTATTAATATTTTTATTATTTTTCCTGTTAAAAAACAATATTTATTTGATAATTCCGTGTAATACTTAATCACATGTGATTTTAGTGTAAAATCACATGTGATTGTATATTTAATCACATTTGATGTTTTAGTACAATCACATGTGATTCAGTACACTATCACATATAATTCAGTATACAATCACATTATGTGTTATTAACGGAAAAAAATATTTTTTTAAAAAAAATATTATAAAAAAATAAAAAATAATAATTCTAAAATAAAAAAAAATTAAAAAAAATATTTATTTTTTTAAAATGATCAAAATACCCCTCTATGTATAAAATATGTGATTAATCTTGATTATTAGATATTATTAATCAGTGGTTGAGATTTGTTCCTTGGAACTTCATAAAATTCAATGATTTCCTTGAACACAACCCTTAGTTTATATGTAAAATGTAAATAATCATTTTTCAAACGTAATAAGCATTTTTCCACATGCTTTTCCGAAACTTCATTTTTGATTCCACAAAACAATTGATTATTTCAGACTTTTTGCCAAATACTAATTTTAAATTATTTATGTTTTCAAAACACAATGAGCAGATAATCTCCTCTAAAATGCAATCTCAAACACCCTATTAAAATTGTTCTAAAAAACTCCCTTAGTTTTGCATGTCTCTAAGATTTGAAAATTTGACCACACTTTTATAGTGATATGTCATTGTCCAAATCTTAGCCATAAAATTTAACATATGCTAATGTTTAATTTAGCTCATATTTGCTTTTTATAAGTTATGTTTTATTTTGTAATCCGAGTTCCGACTCGCTTTACGAGCCAACTAATCCCATGGCGATCACACGTTTTGTGGGTAGCCCGGAGTCGGCGCAGGTGAACCTCCATGGCCACAAGGGGTATTTCGTTTCTCCTAGCGAGGATTGAACCCGGGACCTCCTGAGAATTTCACCTTTTAGGAGACCAAGTTCAATCACTAGGCCACCACCCTTATGGTTTAAGCTATGTTTTTAAACGTATTAAAAGTATTGATCGAGGTATGAGCCAAATATATATAGTTATTTATTTATAAGAATAATCGTATATGCCAAAAATAAAGAAAAATATTAATAAATTATGTTATAAATTTACAATTATAAGTTTTTTTCATATTTATTATACTAACTATGTATAATTATAATTTATATTTAAAATTATCATCTTACATCATGCCTATGAAATGTAACTCGTTATAACTTCTAAAACTTAAAGCTTAATCATACTATTAAGTCACGTCTTATCTTATTAAAACCTTATAAATTAATATTGTGTAAATTAAGACAGACATGAAATGCAAGAAAATATATGCATTTAAAATGTCTAACCATGCTATATCGGGTGGTTAGCTTCTTCCAATATTTGTTTCCCTCATTTTTATCCTACATCATTTTTTTCACAATTACACTTTTATATTAACATACCTACTAAGTACTAACATTCTAACATACATTACCAGTAATATATATTTACTTCCTTTATCCAGTATTACTATACTATACATTTATGATAATTAAATAATAATAAAGTATTGTTCATAATAAAAGAAAAGCAATTATATATCATACATTTTCAAACAAGATGAATAATATACAAACCATAGATTACTTCACACGTGTACATCTAACAATTAATATATACAGTCTAGTAGGATATGGTAGCATTAAAATAATGAAACTAAGTTTGTGGTGATGTGGTCAAATATTTCGGCATTTTTTCCAAACTAAATTTCCCTCCTGTTAAAATATTCAAAATTAAATATTTTTTTTAGAAAAATTCTATAAAGCCCCTCTACTTTTAAAAAACTATTATTAATATTTTAAATTTTAAATGTTCTATAAAATTACAAAAAAAAATTACCACAAATTTTATATACTTCCTCCGTTTCAAAATAAGTGACACAAATTAGCTTTCACATTTTTTGAGGTAAAAGATTGTAATGAATGTTAAATTAGATTAAATTGGATAGTTAGTGAGTGAGGAGTCCCACATATTATGATTAAAATAAGTTTAATAATGTTTAAAAGTAAAAGTAAGGGTAAATGAGTACTTTCACTTTATTAAAGGAGATAGTTAGTGGGTATGAGTCTCATTATATTTTACCAAATAAGGAAAGTTTCAAAGTGTAGCACTTATTTTGAAACACCCAAAAATAGAAAGTATATCACTTATTTTGAAACGGGGGAAGTATGTAAATTTACCAATTTGATTAGCAGTGTTAGACATGCTGCACAAAATTTTTTACTTTTTTTTATCGCCAGTCTTTTTTTTCTCTTTTAATTTTAGCATTTTAGGTATTAAATACTTATATATTAATCCTATTTGTTTTAATATTTTAATTTTTTTAGGCAAAATTTTATAATGAAGTTTAATTAGATCAATTGGATACTTAGTAGGAGATGGAGCCCACAAATTTAGAATAAAGTAATGTTAATGATGTTTAAAAGTAAAAATAAGGGTAAAGATGTCATTTCACTATATTAAAGTAGATAGTTAGTGGGTGTGGGATCCACAACTCTTTACCAAATAAAGTAAGTTTTTAAAGTGTATCACTTATTTTGAAACATCTCAAAATAGAAAATGTATCGCTTATTTTGAAACGGATGAAGTATATAACATTATTAACTTAATTTTACAATCCAAATTATTTATAGTATCTAAATTATTGAGAATACCAACTTATGGTTATACGAATATTAATAAACATTATTTTAGGTGTAATATCAAAATCCCCCTGAGCATCGCGCGGGTTAAAATTACTAGTTCATCTATACTATATTATAAAGAGTTTACCCTTTCTACAATTAGCAAGGCTGAAAATTCAGCCAACACACTTGCTATTTTAGGAACCACTCGATTTAAAAAAAAACATGCAACAGGTCTCGAAACCGGGACCTATAGGTTATCAGGGATACAAGGTATCCAGCTGAACTAGCCGTGCACAAAATAACCGAAACCGAAACCGAAACCGGTACCCGAACCGCAACCGAAACCGGTCAAAACCGGTTTTGACCATAACCGGTTCGGTTATTGAGTAACCGATCGGTTAGTAACCGGTTGGGGTTTTTATGGTTCGAACCGGTTAGTAACCGGTTAACCGAACCGGTTTTGACTCGAAACCGACCGCAAATTTGGTCAACACACCGGTTTTGACCGGTTAACCGGTTTGTAACCGAAACCGAACCGGTTACAATACCCCTTACAACGGTTAGAGTTTTCGAGTCCCCAAAGAAACCGGTTAACCGAAAACCGGTTTTGACCGGCTTTGACCAAAACCGGTTTGGGTCAAACCCGAAACCGGTTTTGTCAAAAACCGGTTTGTGTGCATCCCTAAGCTGAACTACAACGGGATACATTTATTGTTTGAACCATAATTTACATAACTAACGTTTTTCGTGTATTTGTTCACATACCCTTGGGCATTGAACGGTTGTTTTCAGAATACATACTCTTGGGCATTGAACGGTTGCCTAGGGTAGTGGATGACCGCTTTGAAAATCACAATTCACCTACATAATCGATTGCTCTCTCTCCTCCGAAAAATCACAAATCAATAATGGCAAAGCTGCTAATAATCCTCCTTCTCTTTCAATGGCAGAGTTGTTTGCAATGTGTGTTCAAATGATTCCGACGTTCCGTTGTTCCTGAAGATCATGTATTAGAGGGTCCACAAATTCCTTCATAAACCCTAACAATAACATCTTAATTGTCTAATTATGTGCTTGTATTTGTTTGTAATTGTTCGATTATGTGCTTACGATCGTTTCTAATTACTCGATTTGTGGTTGAAATATGAGTCGGTTGCTTGATCATTAGTTACTTCGATTGGGTGGTTCACTTTTATAGATTTGTAGCAAACTAATTCCTGAGGTTTCCAGTTCCTTGTATAAATGCACTAATCTCAGAGATGCTCCTATGGCATGATTTTTACAAGTTTTTTGCATATCTAAATCTCTTTTGTTGCGATATCAATTGGTAAATTTCTAAATGTTTTGGTAAAACTAGAACTAATGTAGTGGAAAGAGCTTGGAAGTGATGGCATGTGAAGATGCAGAGCTTGAACCTGAAGAATATTCCAAGAGATTGCAAATGCAACATAATTTACACCAACGGGTACACTCATTTCATTCTAACCAAATTTAGTTTTTTTGTTGCTAAATCTTAGTGGGATTGTTGATTGCAGCAACTGGAGATGTTGAAACATATGCGTAATTATGGTGTAGATGATTAGTTTTCTTTTTTAGAGAAGGAACCATCCAATATTCGATATGTTTTGCTTTGTCTTTATATTTTTGATTTTTATATAAATTAGTAGCTGGATTTTGTTATGCAGTTGTGGTGGAAGATGGAGAAAGAAGATTTTGAAAGCAAAAAGTCTCTATATTCCTTTATGAAATTCAGACTGTTGTTGAAAACACAGCATAAATGCCTATGTCAACTCACTACACAAATTAATGACTTGTACAGTATAACTCTATTTCTGTTAGGTTGTTACCCATTTTTAGAATTAACAAACGAAAGGGACATCTGATAATTTTATCCTATAAGAGCGGAACCTAGATAGAACGGGAGCAACGGCCCCGCCGCCGATACAGTCCAGTCTAACATAACTGTTCTAGGAGGGGTGGGCCGCCCACCTTCGAATGGTGTTGGTCCTACGGTTGACTAGGTTTCACCTTTGGAATACCCCATATATTTAGGTTTTCATCTATGGCTCTTCTTATTTTCATCGATTCTTTAATTATTGGACAAAACATTAGTATTTTTTAAATTGTGGTAGAAGAGTGAAGCAAGTAGCAGAAGAAGCTGATTCTTTGAGACATAGTTTAGATAGGTATATAGAGGCAATATAGGAGGATGCAAGAAGCACAAGAGAGGGCTTAACTGCTTGAAAGAGATGTATGTAAACTAATTTATGTAAATTATTGTATTAACTTGTTAGTTATGTTTAGAATATTACATTAGTTTCATACATTGTCAATAATCGCCTTCATTGTAGTAATCACACATAAATGTGATTACTTGAATCAGTTGAATGCACATAAATGTGATATACCATCACTACTCATCACCATCACCCACAATCATCAATACGCACCACTACCCACCATTACCAATACAATCGCCGCCAACATCACTATCATCACAACAAAATGTAGTTACTAGGTACCCGCCGCCGCATTGCGCGGGTACCAGCTAGTTATATATAATAGTTTTTTGGAATAAAAACCAAAAATGTTGCTAGCCCAACTGGCTAGTTGACTTCAAAAGATTCTTAAAGCTGTGGAGAACCGGGTTCTATACTTGCCAACCATTGTCTTTTTTAATTTCTATTTTTTAAGTTTTATTAAATGACAGTTGGGTCCCTATACTTTTATTTTTTTTTCAAAATGACTGAAAGCTCTTCAATTTACTATTTTAATAGTTAACATGATATTTAAAAATTCTTTAAAATTTTTAGTTGACTACAGTTATATGCATTATTATATCTTAATGAATATACATAAATTATTTTATTTTTAACAAAATAATATTAACTAATCTGAACAAATTAGAAAACCGTTGTAAAATAGGTAAGGGATTTGTTGCACATGATTTAGCAAAAGCTCAAGTGTCTAAAATTACAAAGTGTCAAATAGTTTTATTGTGTGTCGATTTCTATCACTTTTATCACATATAGATACATTGAAAAAATTGTGAAAAAATGAAAACAAAACATTCTCGTGACAACGCACGGGCTCTATAATACTCGTTCATTAACAAGTATGAATCTGTGTTTATAAATTGACTTTCCTCGTAATTAGGTTGTCACTTGTTGCAAATATTCTCCTTGTAATTTTATCATCACATAAATATATGTGCGATTATCAGATTATGAGAGTTCAATGTTGATTGAACATTTCTTGAAAATTTTATGGCTATTGATATGAGTGTTTATTTTATTTTTTTAGATATTTTATAACATTTACAGTTTACTGTTATCTAAGTGTTCATGTTTATGATTTTTTTTTTTAAAGAATTATAGTTATACTTTAAAATAGGAAAGTTTCCAAAATTTTAAGTTTCAGTTTTTCTAATATTTATATACATTTATGTAATTTTAGTTTCAGTAAATGATATAAATTAAACTAAAAACATTTTGTTTTACTTTACTAGACACCGCGTAAATGTAGGTATCGTTATATCATGTTTTTAATGTATTTCACATTGGTTGTGTTGTTTCACACCTAAAACAAAATTGTCCATTTCATTGAAAATGAGATATGTAAATTAAAAATAGTTGTGAAGTCAACTTGCTGTCGTCAATAAATCATTATTATTAAAAATATATGATGCTTAAAAACACCACTAATTTTAAAGTAAAATCTTATGTAATCAAGGGACACGATTCGCTAGAATCCAAACATGAAAATATCATTTCGATCAACATCATGGTTTAGTTAACATGGAATAATTAAAAAAAAAAAAATCTTTTGTTGTCTGATTTTTTAATCCAACCAGATTTTTTTTTTTTTTTTGAAACGGCATTTAAAATTAAAAACTAGCAAGACGCTAGAAAAACAAGAGTTCAAGTATTACAAGGCAAAATAAGTCATTCCGGCCAGCTAACTCTATACTTACTATTTCTATTACAAATCCAATTAAACGAAACTTCCTTTACCGCGTCAATTAACATGCACTTCCGGGTATCTCCATTATTAAACGTCACTGCGTTCCTAAAACGCCACAAGATCCAAATAACGGTAAAACAGACAGCTTCAACAATTTTCTTACAATGGTTACTTCTATTACTCGAATACACCGGTTCCATCAATGAATCAACGTCATCCATACCGTATTCTAGCACTTGAAGCCAATTGCTAATAGCTCTCCACACACTTTTTACAACGTGACATCTCCAAAAAATATGGTCCGCGTCCTCCACCTCAGTGTCAAACAAATTACAACTCAAATCATCAAGATTAATTCCTCTCACAGCAAGATTATGCTTTGAGGGAATTCGATTTAGCATAACTTTCCAAACCAAAATATTCACCTTTCTTGGCACAAGATTATTCCATCGCGTCTCAATCAACGAAGATGGTAGCAACCTATCATCAAGCCATCTTCTAGTAAACTTTACTTCATACTCTCCACTATTGCCAATATCCCACCACCACTTGTCCGGTTCAGACGTTAATTAAATACCTTGGATTTGGTGCCTTATCTCTTCTACTTGTGCGGTTTCCCTTCCACCTCTTATGTTCCTACACCAATTCCACACCACAGAACCTCCATGTATTCTATCCACCACGGAACAAAACTCATTGCATTCCAATCTAAAAAGCCTCGGGTATTTATAACACAAACCCATTGAATCAACCCATGGGTCCTTCTAAAAACTTGTGTTCGCCCCATCCCCCACTGCCTTTTTCTGTTGGAATATGCTTCACGCGTATAACATATAGTTATATGGCTAGTAGTTTGTGAGCCTAAAGGGTCACACACTTAAACACTTAGCACCATAAGATATATAGTGTAATTAGGGTAATTACATTATATATTAATATAGGCTACATGCTTATATATATAAGTTTAATATTAAATGTTAATATTGAAACCTTAATGTGAGCAAACTAGAAGGAACAAAAGATAAGGACTTGTGTGTAAATACTGGTCAATGGTTTATGGAAATCATTAATGGGAATTAAGGCACCATTATGGAGTGTAAATGACTCCATAAAGTCCCTCCCTTGCCTTGTGAATTCACGGCACACACACACACAATACATCCAATCTTTTGCTTCCATTTTGCTCTCAAGAATCAAGGACTAGCATCCTCCTTTGGTGTTCTTGAAGTGTTGTGTGGACTTTCTTTTAGAGGTATTCTAATTGAGTACTTGGTTTCAATCCATCACCAACTCCACCCGAATACACAATAATCAAAGGCAACTAGGGTATGAATTCTTATACCATTCTCTTTGATTTTCTTATAGTTTAATTGTATGATTGATATCAAGATCCGTTCATGGTGATTAAATCTTTCCGCTGCGTTTTGTTACTTGTAATAACCGAAAATCACCATTAGTGGTATCACGAGTCATTATATTAATCATATAATTAGCTAGATTTTGTAAAAAGTGGCAAAAACCAAGTTTTTTTTTGGTAGTTTTTTGAACCCGATCGGAAGAAAGAAAAAAAAAAAAAAAACCTCACGGGTTTTGTTTTTTTTTCGATTTTTAAATTAACTACATGGGTTAAAATATGGTATTTTTGGAACCCTATTGTCATTTGTTACAAAATCATATCAAAAAATTAATCTTGTTATTGTATTTTTTTGATTATTTGGCTTGGAATTTATTTTTTAATTCCATGTTGTTGATATGGCAAAACATGTATTTTTGCCATATCCCAAGCCAAAACCTTGTCAATTGTTGCTTGTTTGTGCAAACCGATGAAAGCCTAGACCATTTGTGAATGAATGTGGTTAATGTTTGGTTGTTTGGTTGTTTGGGAAAAGCCTTGTTTTTTTTTTGGCTTAATTGTTGTAATTTGTTTCATTTATTTTTCTTTTATTTTTGGTGCCATTTTTGGGGCAATTTGTAATGTAAAAGTAATAGAATAGATTGTATTTATTTTATCTTTTTATTGTAAATTGTTAACAAAAAATATTGAAGACTAATGAAGAAAACAACAAATTTCCGTCACAAAAGCGAGGGCTGTACGAAAACAGGTTTTCTAGAGGCATACGGACTCCGTTTTGGGCGATTCAAAAGCCTAAAATGCTTGCAAAGTCGTGGGCTACAACTTTCCAGAAGGCCGTAAGAACTAACGAAGACTCCTTCAGTGACTTTTCGGGCTTCAAAGTCTGCTGGAATTTTCTGGCAGATTACACTTTTTCACAATTTTTGGTTCTACTTGCTCAAGAATGTCTTGGAGCAAGTGGGAGCCCATTGGGTTTATGTAGGCCCGTTTGGTTCATGTTGGCCCGTCCCCTAGTTTGACCCTTCGGTCCGTCGTGATGACTCACGTGACCGAACCTAGGATTTCATCGGTCGAGGTTTGCACAAAATTTATTCTTTGTTTGTGGTTGTTTTTCTTTTCTATTAGATACAAGTAGTAAAACAATTAAAAATGGTTTTTAGACACAAACATTAAAACATTCAAACCCTTAATCATCGATGATTACTAGTTAATCATAGATGATTAAACCTTTAATCTAAAATCGTTTTGAGATTAAACTAAGTTTACATATGATTTGTAACTTATCACTTAATAATCGCTAAAAGTTTTTACCGTTTATTACAAGACTTATGAAGTGGTATGAATGAAGTACATGATTCATTCATATCTTAATAAAATTTTATCAATTAAAATTTAAACATACCTAAAATTTAAGTCACGCCGTCCAATCGGTTGTAAATCACTTGCTTCTATTTTTGAATTCACGTGAGACGTGGTTTGAATCTAGATCCGAGGTCATTATTCTCTACGCGTGAGACCTAGAGCTATTTTGACATGATTTCACATTGGATGACTTAATCGAGTTAACGGTGAGACCTTGGCTCGAGGCAACGATGCGACAAACATGCCACTTGACCCTAGATGCTTGTTCACTAGGTGCCATGAAGTCCCATACCTCTAAGAGTTGCACTTGTAATGCAATTGTTGATCGTCACCTACCTATTGGATCTATCACCTCTAGCAGATCAACTGATGCGGTGATAGAAGCTCAATGGGATCTTAGCTTTTAATTAAAATTAATTGGGTAGTTAATTGATTAAAAGAAATTATTATTGAAAATACTATTTTTTGAACTTTGTGTGTTATACAGATAACAACAAATCAAAACCTAAGTATCTCCACTCTAAAATCAGTTCTTAACTACTGAAACTGACTAATATCAACTTTATCGACTCATATCGAACTCTAAGGATTGTCCTTAGAGATGAGAACAAGTTGATACACCTATAAGAGGCCTTACCTGAGGCACCTCCTGTCAATACTTCTGTTGCTGTTCGTCAAGCCTTTACCGAAACGTTTAACGAACACCAAGAAGTTGCTACTCCTATGCTTGTGAGCATGAACCCCGAGATTCGAAAGTACTTCGAGGAACTCACAGCATATGACATGATAAGCGAGTTGAAAATGATATTTCAACAAAAGGCATAACTTGAACTGTTCAAAACAGTTAAAGCATTCCACGCTTGCAATCAGGAGGACGGCCAATCAGTTAGCACTTACATCTTGAATATGCAATGCTATCTTGATCCAATGGAACGTCTTGGTTACCCCTTACCACAAGTTCTTGGAATGAGCTTGATTCTTACCTCACTATCCAAGGACTATGACTAGTTTGAAAAGAGTTTTAAAAGTACATAGCATGGGGAAGACAATCGTTGATAACATGCTATGGTAAAACTAGTTGAGCAAAGGTTACCCAATTCTTTTCTAGGAATCAGGGAAGGTAAAACCGCAAGCACAAGGCAAGAGTCTAGGTAAGGTAAGCTAGTTTACTTTTCCAAACCTACGATTCCCCCACCTGCTAAAAAGGAGCACCCTGAAAAGGATATTTCTTGCCATCATTGCGATGATACTGGCCATTGAAGGAGGAATTGTCCTGCCTACTTGGCAGAGTTGATGAAGGACAAATGTGTTCTAGTTAGCACATTAGGTATCTTCATTATAGAACTCTATACTTTTCGTAATCTTGAGTGTATGACACTAGTTGTGGAACTCACATTTACACAAATGTGCAAGATTGAATGTGAAGTAGAAAGCTAAATAAATGGAAGCTGTGATCTTATCCTTCCTAATGCGTTAATTATTGTTTTGAACAATTGTCAATTATGCATTGTTTAGCTTTATCGTTTGTTGAATAATGGATTATGATATTTTGTTTTATGAAAAATAACATTTTTTATAACTATTCCTTGTAATAGTATGTTTGAAATTAATATGCATGATCCTAATTCAAACGATAGTTCTATAAACAAATGTAGCACTCAAGAATCCAACTTGGTTTGGATTCTACTTACCTAGAGCATCGTCATCTTTTCCACATAAACAAGAAAGGCATTTTGATACTAAAACTCGACGGGCTTCTTTACAAATGATTATGAATCATTTAAAATGCCTCTCTTGTATATTATGGAAAGATAACAAGAAATCTTTTCTCCCAAGTTGGCGAAAGAGCTACAAATCTACTTGGACTCATACATACTGATGTATGTGGCCCTTTTAGAACTAAGACTAGGGAAGGTGCCACCTACTTTCACTGATGATATCATTCGATGTGGTTATGTTTACTTGATTAAACATCAACATGGAAGCTTTAATGATATCAGTCGCTATGGTTATGTTTACTTGATTAGACATAAACATGAAATCTTTGAAACGTTCAAAGCTTTCTAAAGTAAAAGTAGAAAATCAACTCAGCAAGACAACAAAGGCTTTCAGTCCTGATTAAGGATGAAAGTACATGAGTCAAGAGTTTCTAGATCATCCCTTACATCGTGAGATTGTCTCACAATTTACTCTTTCATACACTCCACACGATAAAGGTGCGTCTGGAAGGAGATATCGGACCCTGTATGACATGGTGCGATCTATGATGAGTCCTACTACTCTTACACTATCCTTTTGAGGGGCATGCACTGAAGTCTGCTGCTCGAATACTTGATATGGTTCCGACCAAAAGGTTAAAAAGACACCATATGAGATATGGCGTGGGAAAGTCCCTAATTTGTCTTACTTGAGGATCTGGGGTTGTGAGGATCTCGTGGAACGAGACATGCCGAACAAACTTGAGCCCATATCCATCAAGTATATCTTCGATTACTATTTTACTTCCTAACTGAGAACAAATTGTTGTTACTCGGTATGCTGAGTTTCTTGAGAACAGTCTCATTTCACAAAGCAAGTGGGAGCACTATAGACTTTGACAAGATTCAAAGTGAAGATACACAACCTTGTGGTAACACTAGCAAATATCATTCTGAGGCTGGACACATAGATGTTGGACCACAGGATGATGTTGTTCCCATTCGTAGGTCCGCAAGGACACCTCATGCACCTGAACGATATAGATTTATGTCGATGCCGAGGAGTAAAGTTTTGAGGATCATAATGAACCCCCTAACTATCAAGTTGCATTATCGAATTTTGAATTCGAAAAATGACTTGAAACTATGAATGCGAAAATGAAATCCATGAGAGACAATCAAGTTTTGAACTTAGTTGATCCTTCTCAAAACAGTAAGACTGTTGACATGGATGAAAATATACACACCTATAAAGCTCTTCTAGTAACAAAAGGTTACATTCAATCCTACTGGATTGACAATGATGAAACCTTCTCGCCTGTTACTAAAGACATTAGGATTCTTATAGTCAAAGTAGTGTACTATGACTATGAGATTTGGTTAATAATGAAATCAAAACGTTTGTTTCACCTAAAACCCAAACTGAGCATGTGTATATATGAAAGCTAGTGGGAGCATTGTCGTTTCTCAAAGTCATACATGTTGATGACATGTCACTCATGTGAAACAATATACCAATGCTACAAGATGAAAATCTTGGCTTGGAAAATATTTTGACATGAAGGATTGTAGGGATACGACATACATACTTCGAGTAAAGATCTATAATGATAGATCAAAGCGGTTAATTGGTTTAAGTCAAAGTGCTTACATTGATTAAATTCTAAACGGTTTAGAATGGTACTCCCAAACGAGGAAGTCCTCGTATGCCACACAATGTAAACTTGAGTGAGACTCAAGGACCTTCCACACCTGATGTGGTGAAGCGAATGAATGTAATCCCCTATGAATCGGCTATTTCATTCATCATGTACGCTGTAAGGAGCACTATGCCAAATGTAATGTCCTTAGGGGACCTTACTAGAAAATACCGACAGAATCCATGAGAGAGTCACTGGATTGCTGTTAAGAACACATTGAAGTATTTTGAAATACTAGATATAGTTTCCTTGGCTATGGTGGAGATACCGAACTGAAACTAAGTATACTTGCTATACTTATGTTGGTTTGAAATAGGTCGTGATGACGCTAGATCCTATTTACGAAGGTTCACTACATTCGAATATTATCGAGATATGTGAAATTCGTACTCTTAAAGTTCAAACAGATAACTAGCTAGCTGACGTTTCATCGAACTCAATGTCTTGTACCAAACATATTGAATATGAATGGAACGTTGGATTTCGACAAGCTAGTAGTTTCATGTAAATCTGTTTTAGTATTTGGATAATGGAACTGTGAGCAGTTTATATTGGAATAAATTGATATATTTGATATGATCGTTTTTATATGAATATCTACTGTGTTCTATATTTGCATGTTTATATCCTTGAATATTTACTGTGTTTTATATTCTAAATTGTCCATTGTCATATTAATAATATGGGAATATTATTAAGGCAAATCTGAGGGCATTGATGACATTATCTTAGTATGACTAAGGATGATGAAATCAAACTCACATGTCGTTCATAACGATGCACGATTGGACTGACCCAACCTATGAGAAATCACTTCCTGGATTTATGTCACAAGTGAATCTCACAAAGGCTTTGTCACTTATCCTCTGACTTGAGATGCAAGTTGGTTTGTGTATGTAGAGGGGCAAACTTTGATGTGGTTAAACGCTGACCTGAATAAGGCTACTATAACAACCATTATCGGGTTTGTCATTAAGCATATGACAGACACGTGCAGTCAACAAAGAATTTGTTCCTCCACGCATGTGGATTAGATACTACTGGGCCCCTCGATGATTTGAATAGATGTATGTGTGGCCACACCCAAAAGGTAATCAAGATGAATCTTGATTGGTTTTGGTAATCTACTTCAATGTATAGATCGAGAAACAGAATCGTTGAAATTTTAGATTGACATTTATCCTTGTCTAAAATTCAACATAGTATCAGTAACAAAAGGATAACTGCTCGAAAACTTTGAACAAAGATTTTATGAAACTCCTCATGTACTTCTAGGGGCATTGGCGGGTTGCTAGACTCTAACCTTTGCTAGTATAACTACTTGATGTTATCACGTGCGCAAGTGGGAGCTGTTGGAATATGCTTCACGCGTATAACATATAGTTATATGGCTAGTAGTTTGTGAGCCTAAAGGGTCACACACTTAAACACTTAGCACCATAAGATATATAGTGTAATTAGGGTAATTACATTATATATTAATATAGGCTACATGCTTATATATATAAGTTTAATATTAAATGTTAATATTGAAACCTTAATGTGAGCAAACTAGAAGGAACAAAAGATAAGGACTTGTGTGTAAATACTGGTCAATGGTTTATGGAAATCATTAATGGGAATTAAGGCACCATTATGGAGTGTAAATGACTCCATAAAGTCCCTCCCTTGCCTTGTGAATTCACGGCACACACACACACAATACATCCAATCTTTTGCTTCCATTTTGCTCTCAAGAATCAAGGACTAGCATCCTCCTTTGGTGTTCTTGAAGTGTTGTGTGGACTTTCTTTTAGAGGTATTCTAATTGAGTACTTGGTTTCAATCCATCACCAACTCCACCCGAATACACAATAATCAAAGGCAACTAGGGTATGAATTCTTATACCATTCTCTTTGATTTTCTTATAGTTTAATTGTATGATTGATATCAAGATCCGTTCATGGTGATTAAATCTTTCCGCTGCGTTTTGTTACTTGTAATAACCGAAAATCACCATTATTTTCAAGTGTGAATACAAATCCATCCCACACCCTTTAAATTTATGTAACATCTTTAAAATACCCGCCCATGGCTCGGGCCCTACGACCCGACCATTACCGCCTCCCAAACCACCGTCTCTACCATAAATCGTTGAAATCACTTGAGCCCATAGCATATCTTTTTTGATCAGAAACCTCCATACCCATTTCAACACTAGAGCAATATTAAATGCATTCAAACTTCCAATATTAAGTCCTCCATTTTGATATGAGGCCAGCACCGAATCCCATTTGACCCAATGTATCTTCCGTTGCGATTCGGTTCCACCCCAAAAAAAAGAAGCTCTCAATTGCTCCAACATATTTCCCACACATTTGGTCATGACAAACATTGACATATAATAAATGCCCAATCCTCCCAATACCGTTTTTATTAACATTGATCTTCCACCTACCGATAAAGTCTTCACTTTCCATCCCGACAACTTATTTTTCAACCGATCAATTAACGCATCTGATATTGACGTTTTTAGACATATTCTTTATCGTCAATATCGTGTAAATTGAGCGTGTTTTTAATTAGATTTCATTTGATATTACTCAATTTACTTGTTCTTGTGCATTTCAGGCCCGAAGAGGAAATATATGGCGAAAAGGAGCGAAAAAGGAGCTAAAACGGACAACATTGAAAAAACGAAGTTGTATGGGCGCGAGTCTGGGCGCGAGCCAGACGCGAGTCACCTTGCGCCGAACACAAAAGGTTTTCTGTTATGAGTCGCGTTTCTTACTCGCGTTTAAAGCCATATTCGTGTCCATGAATGAAGCCAGAATTCCAGACCTCGCGTCGCGAGCCTGGCGCGAGCTCGGCGCGAGGTGACGCGGGACTGTTTAATTTATATCAGATCGTGTCTAATTTGTCCATAACTTCGAATGGGACTGTGTTTTTGGGCAGTTGGGTGAAGAAAAATAGCAGTTCTCAAGAGAATTATTCATCAAATTAAGCAATTCGTTGGATTTTCATTAATTCGATCAAAACAATGTTCGGTATTATGATTTCTTTTGTATGTTTGATGATTGTTAGCACTTCTATGGGCTAATAATCTTAATATTTACTATGTGTGACTGATTTTAGGGTTATGTTTGGTTAAATTTAGGATTTTCTATCTTGTGTTTGAACAATTGTTGGTAATGTATTAATATTTCGGTTTATACCTTTGATCTTTGTCGTTTAATTTGTTTAATGGTGATTAGTTTAATTATTGACAACATTGAACTAGTTATTATTATCCTCATCTTTTCACTCAAGTGACCTAGATGACAATTCACTAGGAATAGGGATTGAAATTAGATTCCAATAAGTTAGGGTAAATTGGATGTCTAACCGTAGTAATGGTAGTTCTAGGTTAGAGGGTTTAGGTGATCCAAACCTATTAAATCAACAACCCGAGGTGTGATTAGATTACAACTTTTGAGAGAAGGAATTCCTATTAGTTGTATCTAGTTTATTAAACGGAACGGAGAGGAATCTAGTATCGTGACCTCTAGAACATTAGAAGTAATCGGGGCTCAATAACCAGACATAAACCTATATGAAGTCAGGCATAGTGAATACACCTCAAACTTTTGAATAACAATTTCTAAACCAAATCTCATTTCACTTTCTAAGTATTTGTTCAATCAATTTAATCTTTATAAAACAAACAATGAAACTTTTAATCAACCTAATTAATTTGTTAACTTTCAATTATTGGATCACATAAATCGCTCCCTGAGGATTCGATAACCCTTATACTTGCCTAAGCTATATTACCCGCGATTAGGTATACTTGCCTATGAATGTGGTAGTCTAGATTAGTGGTATTTGGAGCTTTAATTTATAACTAGATATATCTCATCAGCATCCCAATTCTTCTTTCTAGACATGATCGCACCCACCGGAAGACCTAAATACACAAACGGGATATTGCCTTTGCACACGCCAAGTCTCTCCACCATGTTATTAATTTCACCATCCTCGACCCTAACCCCATACAAGTTAGACTTATGCAAATTAATCTTTAACCCCGATGCCATATGAAAATAATGAAGAATAATAAGAAGATTATGCATGTTATTACCCGACCATTCCCCCAAGAAGATAGCATCATCGGCATATAACAAGTGTGAAATCTCCACCGACTCTTCATTTACCTTCAACCCCTTAAACAATTGATGCGCCGTTGCTTCTTCCATGGCCACATGTAGGCCCTCCATGGCAATAATAAATAAAAAGGGAGAGAGCGGGTCACCTTGTCTTAAACCCCTCTCTAAATTAAATTCTTTAGACGCATTTCCATTCAAAAGCACCAACGATTTAGAAGAATTTAGAATCGCCATAATCCATTTACGCCACATTTCCGGGAATTTCATAAACTCCATCATTCGATCAAGAAATTCCCAACTAATCGAATCATAAGCTTTTTCAAAATCAATTTTAAAAACCATAGCACGCTTTTTCCTCCTTTTATACCATTCTATAATCTCATTTACAATCATCGGGCCAACCAGATTATATAGAACATGTTACTGTTGTAAAACAATAAACTTTAGTGTAAATTAATAGTCATGCCCAAAAAATTAGTTGTTAGTTGGATTGATTGGCTTATTTTTCCTTATAATTGTTAGTTTGTTTTTCTAACTTGTCGCTAGTTTTTAATAAGAAACTTGTTTGAAAAAGAAAAAAAAAAAATAGTCATGTCCAAAATCTTATACATCCAAGACTATCAAGTTTAATAACACGCTACAAAAAGAAATCGAGATAAGGTGCGTTTTATACCGCCTTATCTTACACTACGTCTACCACCACCGTCGTCTGCTATTTCGCAACATCAGGGTCGTACTACAATATCGTGTTTTTTGAGCATGGTCATTAGTGACTAATACAAACAGTTTAATCAGTTTTTATCCAACCGTTAAAAAAAAACCAGTTTTTATCCAATATAATTTAAGATTAATCCTTGCCGTTGAAATATAGTATGATTATTTTGTTTTGTTGATTTATTATAGAGGAATCATTAAAGTTATCATTAATAGCACTATCTTTTTTTAAAGAAAAAGATATGACTATAAAAACAGTGAACGTCATATTTTCTTTAAGATAATATGGTAACTTAATATTATTGATTTTAATATATGTGTAATGGTCCATCGATGAAAGCTACTGGCTAGCCCATTTAATTTTGTTTTTTTTCTTCTCACTGGTGGTGAGTTGCGTTCAAGGAGGTCCATGATTTTTACAAAGTCTCGAGGAACAAATCTCAATCATTGATCAATATGATCTAATGGTCAAGATTAATCACATACTTTATACATGGAGGGGTATTTTGGTCATTTGGCACTAAAATATTTTTTATTTATTTTAATTTTTAATTTTTTTATTTTTAATTGAGGGGTATTTTGGTCATTTTGAAAAAAAAATATATTTTTTTTTTATTTTTATTTTAAAAATTTTATTTTTTTTTAAAAAAAATTATTTTTTTAATAAAATTTATTTATTTATTATTATTTATTAAAAAATTATTAATTTTTCATTAATAACACATAATGTGATAGCATAGTGAATCACATGTGATTGCATAGTGAATCACATGTGATTTAACTAAAACATCAAATGTGATTAAATATATAATCACATCGGATTTTACACTAAAATCACATGTGATTTTACACGAAAATCACATGTGATTACACTAAAATCACATGTGATTAAATTATACACGTAATTATCAAATAAATATTATTTTTTAATAAAAAATATTAATAAAAAATAAAAAAATAAAAAAAAATTAAAATAAAAAATAAAAAAAATCGAATTTTTTTTTAAGTGCCAAATGACCAAAATACCCCTTCATAATAAAAAGTAAAAAAAAATTAAAAATTTTAAAATAAAAAATAAAAAATAAAAAAAAATAGTTTTTTTTAAAAAAAATGACCAAAATACCCCTCAATATATAAAATATGTGATTAATCTTGACCATTAGATCCTATTGATCAATGGTTGAGATTTATTCCTTAAAACTTCACAAAGATGATGAACCTCCTTAAACATTTCTCCACTAGTTGTAGCAACATGCAATAGGAAAGGCACAAATGGTTTTTAATTATCTCTCAACTTAATACAAAAATATTTTATTTATATAATTACATTTTAAAGTTTAATACAATCGTGACAACTTATTCTAGCAGTATAATAAATTACCTTTATTTTAGTTTTGATAAATTATCAATCACATTTTTTTAATATTACCAAGTTTTGTGGCTCTTATAACCTCCCTTACAAATAGTTATTGTCATATCCACTAATATACTGTACTCTAATGTCATATTTTTTTTCAAAAAAAATTATAATCACATTACATGATTTCATATTTCTAAAATATATTTTGTTAAGTATATTTACACTATATATTTAAAAACTAATAATAATTAGTTCTTATAAATTTTTTCAAACATGGGTTTATATTTTACAAAGCTAAAAAAATGTAATATCTTTTTATCGTAGTAAGATTTTAAATTTTTTTAACGCAAGCTTTTAATTTAGGTTCATTTATTAACATTAACATTATATACAAGAGATTTGCATAATTTTAAAAAAATGCATGTAAATTATAAATTATTAAAATAATATAGCATACACAAAATAAAACCATTTAATGTTGTTCGAACTTTTCCGTTAGCCGTATCACACGGAGTTTAAAACTAGTTTATCATTTAAAAGTCCGTCCAAAAAAGAAAAATTAAGTCGGACACCTATGATATCTATCAATGTAGGAACACATCTATATTTTAATTTCAGTGATAATAATGTATGAAAATGAATGTGATTTGGGAATAGGAAATGGTCCCATGATGGTGAATAATTTTAGGTTGAAATCCCTATTAAGTTAATATAGTCTCTATCTTGTCACCCTCAATTCTTGAATGCAAGAAAACTGTAACAAATGACCCAATCCTGATTTCTTTTCAAACAACTTACGTAAAATCCCTTCTTTAGTCATCAAATAACTCAATCCTGATATAATTCCAACTATTTATGCTTAGTAGATTGCCATGAAGACAAAAACCTTATTAAATGACCCACGTTACATGAAGATAATATGTTATTGGACATAAATTTAATCACTCACGAGTATTTTGGGGTGAAGAAGCCGCAAAGGCTTGTAAATTCCAATACTAACGAATATTTAACATTCAAAGTTGAATAAGTAAATTAGATCCATTAGTTTGTGGGCAAAATTTACACACACATAAATATACCATGTGATAATATACGTGTTGAATGATGGCCCGCGCTACTTCTATCGTGGCTCGGCCGTAGAGGCAGAGCATAGCCACATTAATGGTAGGGTGGGGTATGGCGAATTAATTCCAGAACAATCACCCGATTCTCAGATAGTTTGAAGTTAGGGCATATGAATCTATATGGTTATAAGAAAATATATATATATATTTTTTTTTGCTTTTATAGATTGAACATGTAACCTATTGTCTAACCAGTAGGCGACCACATTGTGGCTTACTACTTCCCCAAAAAGGTGATATTTGATAAACCTTTTAATGATTCAGTTAATAGGACATCCTCTAACCAATCGGTCTAGATCAAATGGTCACCAAGGATTGCCTTGGGAAGTTTGCATTCAAGAGGTCTTGGGTTCAAGACTTGTTCGGAGTATTCTTTAGGAGAAAAAATGTGGTGGGGTTTATTCCCAAAAAAAAGAGATATGTTTGAGAAAATGCACACTGCCCGCTTGGATGTCACTGCATATGTCGAACCACTAACTTGCGTTCGAAAAAAAAAGAGGACATCCTCTTAATCGGGCATATTCAGAGCGTTTGGTAATACATATGTATCAGTCTCTGAATCAAAAATTGAACATGTTCTGCCTCTTAATCAGACACATGTTAGTAGAAGTTTGAATCATTCAAACATCTGCATCATTCAGATGTTACCAAACAGCAAAAAACACAGTTTCAAAGAATTTACAATATTGCACTAACAATAGTTAAATGTTAATTTACTATTTTGAAATGCAAATAGGTGTATGAATTTACGATTAATAGTTAATACAGAATTGAGATAGAATGTAATTAAATGAAGAACAAACATACTTGATAAATGATTTTCAGAGTAGACAAAACTAAAATAATGGGCCACATATATAAAACATAATGTGTTAATGGGCTATTATTCCGGTTTACATGAGCCGCCGGTAACCCATAAATCAATTCAGAACCAAACCCGGTTTGATATTTTCTTTACCCTCCATTATCTCATTTCTCTCTGGAGCTTTATTTTGTGGATAACCCTCAGCTGGGAATACCACCCGAAAGCTTCACAGAGCCAAAACCTTTAACGAACTACAGAGCTACAAATTTGTTCAGGAAACCCTAGAAATGGCAATTTTAGCAGCAACAATGTTTCCATTATGCAATTCATCCTCAATTTCTTCTACACCTAAGCTTTCTGCCGTACCATTTCTTCCAAATGGTTCATCAACCTCCAAAATTCAATTCCAATCAACTCGATTATCTACCACCAGAGTTTTTGCAGCTCCTGAAGCTTTGGAACAAACCCTAGAGGTATGATTAAAGTCGACTTTCATTTATAATTTTCACCCAATGAACAATGTTTTTGATTTTATTTGAACTGATGCGTGCTCAATTTTGGGTTTTGTTAATGTTGGCTTGATAGATTGAGGACCCTGAATCGTCGACAGGGATTGTTGGTTCTGATTCGGAAAAGGTACATTTGCTACATATGATGAATATATATATTATTTGTTATGTAGAGAAATTTAGGGCATTAGGGATTTAAAGAAGAATGCAGTTTAAGCTCATTTCTTCAAATTTATTTCAATTTGTTGGTATTTGGGTTTTATTTGCTTGATGTTTCAAGAAATGATTTGCAAATGTGCTTAAATATATTTGATTATTTCAACACTAGGGGGTGTTTGGATACATGTTTTGCAATAACCAGTTTTGACTGTTTGGTTAAAATTGAGTGTGATTATAAGTTTCTGGTTATTTGGGGTGTAAGAGGGTATTTGGGATTGCAACATTTAAATGATTATGGGTTATTTTGTTTTTCAAAACCCAAAACGCACTTTGAAGTGTTTGGATAACTATGCGTGTATAGTGTGTTTTGGCCTTTGGGGAGCAAACACACTTGCTTAAAAACTTACAAAAATTTATTAAGCTTAAAAACTCATAAGCCCGCCCAAACACCCCCTTAAACCATTCATGATTGTGATAGTTCTTATTGTTTTTCAGATGGCACCAAAACAGAAAATAAGAATTAAACTAAGATCATACTGGGTTCCATTAATCGAAGATTCATGCAAGCAAATCATGGATGCTGCTAGAACAACAAATGCAAAAACCATGGGGCCCGTTCCGTTACCAACAAAAAAGAGAATATATTGTGTGCTTAAGTCTCCTCATGTTCACAAAGATGCAAGATTTCATTTTGAAATCAGAACTCATCAACGCTTAATTGACATCTTACATCCAACTGCTCAAACAATTGACTCTTTGATGCAGCTTGATCTTCCTGCTGGTGTTGATGTTGAAGTTAAGCTTTAGAAAAAAAGTAGTTTATGACTGCCTTTTTTGCTATTATGTAACAACCCTCGCAATCGGGTCATTTTCCAGATCTAACCATGCACTATTTTATAAAACATTATTTATAAATTGAAAAATTCATTTGACATTATAAGTCTAGCACAAGTCCATGTTTAATTTATGTTTTAAATTTGATTCGCAAAATCTGTTATCAATTGATACGCTAAAATCTGAATTTATTGATAGGAACCGAAATCCCGGTTGGTGACCAAAACTTATGGATATTTTAATAAAATTTTAATCGTAGATGTTCTACTGTGCGAGGATATAATATAACTATTATTTTAGGACTTATATCAAACAATCCAAAAATTCTAAAACCATGAATTATATCACGTACAAATTAAAATCGTGTCAATGTTAAATCTCTTTATTAAAATTATGGATCAAGGATAACAATAAATATCCAATCAATATTATTCCACAATAATGCAACCATTCATATAAACATAACTACTTCTATAACTTTTAATAACTTAACAATTAATAGTATATAACTTCCCTTCCACCTTCAGCATGACTAGAAATTCCATACACACACATTTTACATGGCTTTGACCTACACTTAATTAAATCATATAATAAAATCCATTGGTCAAATGCTTTAATTATTACCCACCATATAACAATAAATTTGTACCTTTGTTCCCTCCCACCTTCTTTCTTTTCACGTATGCAACAAGCAAGACAACACACCCAAACAATCTTCACATCACTCCTTACAACCATCATCATTATCTCTTACATCTTTTCCTTTTCTTACAACCTTGTAAGATGTCAAACAAGAAACTTTTGTGTAAAACCCTCCACTAACTCATTACTTTAACCATCTCTTTCATTTCACTCTTACAAACCCCAAAGTAAACTCAAGAACACTCTCTATCAAACCAAAAATCCGGCCAAGACAAAATACCACACTTTTCAACCTTCAAACATGCATAACTTCTTCATTTTAACTCCAAATGTGGTGATTCAAGTTGCCAAATCACTATAAGAACTTCCTCTACAACATCCTACCACCAAAACACCCATTTAGCCTCTTGAAGACTGTCGAAAAACAGAAAGGAGTGTTACCTTTCTTTTGTTTCGCCATCTTTTAGTATTAAGTGTTGATTTCTTAAACCCTAGTCCATCTCTAGCTTAAATCTCTTAACATACTTACATTCACTTTATTTTAAGAAGTTCCCTAGAAGATTCATCCCTTTTGGTGTCTTGGAGAAGAAGAAGGATCACCTTAAAGGCTCAAACTTCTCTTGTGAGAATACATCTCAATTCTTGTTTGAATCTTTAGATCTACATATTTTTATGCTAGTAAAAGTTCACTCACCAAATGAACATTTCAGAAATATGTTAAAACCAAGTTCTATAATGTTTTCCTAAAGAAAATTGGTTAAATCAAAAATCTTAAAACCAAACTAAAATTAAAAAAACAGAGCCTTTTGACTTAAAATAACATTAAAAACCTTGGATCTAAGTATTATGTTTAAAATACTTAGTATGATGATATAGACACTGTACATAATATATCATAACTTTTGACACCCAAAAGGCCTTGGACTCGAACCAGATTGCAACTAAAAATATTGTGGTCACGTTGTGGAGCTAGGTCTCTTGACGTGAAAATAAGAACCTGTGTAATCTACACGAAGCACCCCGAACTCCCATGGTGAGATCCGTACGCATGCCATGTACCAAAAAGCTTAATATGAGTAAATAATGATTATTTAAAAGTCCATGCGTATCCTTTGCATAGTCTTTCAATTTTCAAAACTTTTTTCATGGCTATGTGTCACGACCTATCGTCCCATTTTATAAATAAATAATTATAGTATCAGATGTATTATTTGGCCATGAACAAGTCGCTCGCGTCTAATGACATTTTAAAAAGTATTCATTTGGGTGAACATCTTGCATAGACGCACTTGTAGAGCGGTTACTTATTGTTTAACCTCACACCTATAGGTAGCTGAGGCGTTATTTGAGCATATCATTCATATCATTTTATTGATTAGCATTTGGACGAATCAGGTGAGTTCTACAGCCCCACTTTTACTGTATTTTAACTGTTTTTGGGGTGAGAAACATATTAATGTTTTTATAACATTATGGTACAATCAATCTTTGTGAAAACTTGGATAAACTATCATTTTGAGATAACTGGACACTGAAAAGACATACTCAAACAAACATTTTTACGAAAAAGTCTTAATTAAGACTTGTATGAAAAACTATATTTTGCGACACTAATCTTTGTATAACCGTGAGTTGATAGACGACTACCCTATCGCCAGATCGTTTAGATCTAACATTACTGTAATCATCAACTATAGTTAGCCAACGAATATATGAGTAGTACTATTCGGGATTGATCCCCCCGCTCATGGCTAGTCGCTCTAGCCGTGTAACATATGAGATATATATTCTATTAAAACGCCGTGGACTCGACATGCCTCGGTAAAGGCGGATTTAGGTTTGATTACAGGCTCATGAACTTATACTTTAACTTGTATGCCTAGCTAGCTTATAAGGGATTACGCACTAAACTTATACAATTATGTTTCATGGATTTGAAACATGTGAACTTGAACGTACATGGATTTGTACTAAACGACTTACCTTTACAAAATCATGTTGAAAGGGTTTTATGCATCGACCATATGCAAATTATGTTTTATAGAGTTAAAACATTTTACAAAAGAATTTTAAGCACTGAACACGTGTGAATTTGGTTTCAGGGTTTTGAAACGGTTTTCAACGATTATTTTAGTACACGAGTTGTACTAACAAACATTTTGGAATAAATCAACGATTTATAGTCATAAAACTTGTGAACTCACCAACCTTTGTGTTGACACTTTTTCTAATATGTTTTCTCAGGTATTGAAAGTGAAGCATTTAGCATGACATTTACACGTATCGGATTACCATATTTTGAAAAGGATTTTGTCTTTACTTCTAAGCATGGAGTCTAGATGTCGGTTGAAAATCTTAAAGATCATTTCACTCAATATATTTGTAATAATCATTCAGTTTTGGTTTATGAACGTGTAATAAATGGTAATCCATTTTTAATGCTATGTTTTACTATTGATCGATTGTTGTGATCTCCGATGTAAGTCCCACGCCCGTTCTTACGCAAAACCAGTTTTGGCGGGGTGTGACATATTAAATGCTTGTATTTGATACTTTTGTATCGTAAATTTGTTACTTGTATTACTGTTGATTAATACTAAGTCGGGGTATGTGAAATTCAGAAAGTTCGGACAATGGTATGTATTTTTTGATGATAAAAAACCATCGCGTGGCAAAGATGAATTTCGAGTGATGATGGACATGAATCTAACTAAAATATTCAACATTTTCAATCATCTCTAGTATCTTTGTTGATATTATTTTATAAAATTTTGAACTTAAAATACGTTACAGAACACCCAAATATTAACATGATTTCATTTGATAGACAACATATACGAGTAGCAACACTTTATATAGTGTTTACAAATGACACGATGAAAAAATATCAAATATTTGAATAACATCTACATGTATAATCTCGAGTTTTAATTAATAAAATCACAATAACGGTTATGTGAAAATTTTCTCAAGTTTTTAACGAATCGGACTCGCAATATAACTTCATATCCATTGTCAAATAAGTACTCCGTAAAAGATAAAATCACCGACTCGCTTTCGCGCCATTCGAAAACACACACACACACACTTCACCTTTCTCGAGCGATCTTCTAACTCTCAGTTTCACACGCTCGCTTTGCGTATGGAGGAAGTCGACGACACAGAAGTTGTACCTCAGGTGCGTTCACTTCAACGCCATACATTCATTCTTACTCTTAATCAGTATAATGTTCACCAGATTAACCGATTACTTACATGCATTTTCGTATTTTGTAACCTAATTTCTACCTCTTCATTTTTTTCATGATTCCTGAATTGCTGCTTATCATTTACCAGTCACTTCAATTAATTAGGCGTTCGTTGTGTTAATGTTTGATTTCTTATTTGCACCTTGTGATTTCGTTTATTTGATCATTCTTCCATTTTTAGTGTCTCTGCATCCGGCAGTCATATTGGCGTTTAATTTACATCTATGATCTGGTTTCCTGATGATATAATTCTATTAACTATTGCTAGTCTGTACCCCGCAGATTGCAACTCGTTGAAATTAGTAAGTCAGTACAATTAATTGAGCTAGCCAGTGAAAGTAGATCAGAAGAAATTAGAGTAAATGGAGACTGAAATTTTCATTTAATTCAGGAGCATGCTAACTATTTTATTGTACATATTGTTGACAAGGTATTATATTATATTCCCTAATATGGTAGCACTACAAACTTTGTCATTTGATTTTGATACAAGTGCTTTATTTATATAATTTGTGACTTGTTACAGGCTGCTTCAGGCATCTAAAAGGATTTGGCTTATGTATATGACTGGTAAGTAAGATAAAGCATTAGGCTGTGTTCTTGAGCAAGGAAAATAAAAGAATGAAAATCAAGTTAGGGAAGGAAAATGTAGGTTTCATTTCCAAGCTTTCTTCCCAAAATTGGGAGGATGATTTTGAAGCTAAAATAGCTTAAATCTTCCTGAGGTTTCTTCAGCTTTTCCACCTTAAAAAAACTGGAGAACACAACCAATGGTTAGTTTCTTTTATTTTCCTTTACTTTCTATTAAAAAAAACCTTGAGAACAAAGTATTAGGTTTATTGGTAAAGTGCCACTTATGTATAAAAATTAAAAAGTGAGTGACCAATAATGTGCTCTTTGGGTTAGAACTTAGAACCATAATTTTCAGGATGAGGTTGTGGATGGTGCCTGAAAATAATCTGAAATATAATGAATTCCGTCAGTTACATTGGGAGTGTTGCTTCTGTGTGATCTATAGATGAACACTTGATGATTTAAAAGGCTAGTTTTACTAACAATAAACAGTTCCTCACAATCCCACATCGGCTGAGTGAAGAATAGAAAGGTGAAGGGAAGGCCTATAAAAGCAGCAGGCCAAGGATTATAGAAGCATACCTTTCTCGGCCTTTTGGCTAAGATCAAGTGTAGTATCTGTTCTTATCAGTTTAATATCTGATATGTGGGCCATCGGCCCACTTGATATTAATCTTATTTTTTATGGGGAAAGGCTTATCACAATAGCTTGCTATTGGGGTCTTTGAGTGTCGCCTTGGCGTTGCACTATTGCCTTGGCTGGCGCACCCCTCCAAAAGTTAGTTAAAACTTATTTTTGTAGTTGTAGTATTATTTACTAATACTGATCTTATTTGCTCTTTCAAATTGTCAGGTTTCTTAGTTTATAGGAATTATGGGATTCACTATATGTATAAGATCAACCTAGATTAAACATGTGCTTACTGAAAAAATTGCAAGAAGTTAGTAAAGAAAAAAAACCTGACTCATGTATGTGCAGGCTTTTATTCAAGGCTAAGTTGTAAACGTTTTCCGTTTCTAGTTCTCTGTTGAAGACGGTGATGTTTAAAAGTTTCACTATCACAATGCAAAGATACTAGAATTTTGACAGTCTTTTGGGAGACATCATAAAGTCCTTGGTACGTGCTCTTAAAATAGACCCTCACTTCCACATCTCGGGTAATGCTCATATTATTACAGGACCTAATTATGAAGGCAAAAGCATAAGAACAGATCTCAGTTTCCGTGTTTTCAGTAAGGCATTATATAAAAAAGCCTCCCTCTTGCTGCACCCTAACTTTATCTCAAGAATTGAATTTACATACGAGGAGTTAATACAGCAAAAAATGGTTTTATGGAGTCAACATTAGAACTTTAAACAAAAAATTACAAGTAAATTTGTGTATCTATTGTGCTAATGTGATTATACCATTGCGGTCTCATCAGTGGAACTTGCAACATCTTCCTTGCATGTCTAGAGACAATTTGCTTCCACCAGTTGTTTATATAAATCAAATAGGTCGGTTATCGTTTTTAATATTCCTTAACACCTAAAAGCGTATACTTTGTTTGGGCTGGAGTTGACCGTCTTAGTAACACACACCCCTAAGTAAGATACTATGAACACCATGTAAGTTGTTATAAATCCTTGAATTCTGGTGAGAAGGTAACCCAACCACTTGATATAAGTTAGAATCAATGAATTATGATTGGATAGATAAGGATTTAAAGTACAAAAACTAGTGCAGTCTTCTTATCAAGATATTAAGTTTGTACCGAGGCGGTGTTGTTTGTTTACATTCCACATTATTTTCCTTCACCATAACTCAATTGTATTAATGGATTTGGTTTGTTGAATAAGTGCCAGTTATGAGAAAGAGTGAGGGTAAACAATAATTTAGAGGATTAGGTTAGAACGAAATCAGTTACACATCTTTATGTTATGGTATTGAATTGAATTCTGATAGATGAAAGGGAAACAAAATATAGAAAGTTAGAAATCAAAGGTGTTCACAATCCCACATTGCTGAGTGAAGGTTCTTAGGTGAAGGGAAGGCCTATAAAATCAACAGCCCAAAAGCATACCTTTCTCGGCCTTTTGGCTAAGATCAAGTGTAGTATCTGTTCTTATCAGTTTAATATCTGATATGTGGGCCATCGGCCCACTCGATATTAATCTTATTTTTCATGGGGAAAGGCACATCACAATAGCTTGCTATTGGTGTCTTTAAGGGTCGCTTTGGTGTTGCACTACTGCCTTGGCCTGGTCCAAACTATAGTTTAATGTTTTCAGCTTATAATGTCTGAACATTTATAGGCATGATTTTCTGGTAGTCCATAAATCCAAGAAACTTTGAAGTATCAGATTCCATTACATGTCATTAAAACTGGATTTTGTACCTTTGATCGATACTCTTCGTATATTATGAATAAAAACATGTTAATCTTTACTTAAATGTATATAAATTCTCACTTAAGTGGTTCATTCATAGAAATCCAGCACCAGGAGTGGCACTTGTTAGTCGTTGGGTTACGGTTCGGTAGCGTGCCAGTTAATATTTTTAGATTATTTAAGGGTGAAATTGGCATTAGGAGTTCGTTTCTATCTTTCCAGTATCAAGTTGATATATGTGTAATCAATTTTCATATTAGGAAGAAAATATACACAGTGAAAAACCCAACATATCTTATGGATAATAAAGAATACCCAATGCAAATAACAAAAAGCTATGAGCAAAGTCAACTCCCTTGAGTAGATTCATTGATTATGCGACATAAGTCCCTTGTGATGGTTCTTTCCATTTGTTGAAACTCTCGAGTAAATACAACATCAGGTGAACACATTGAGGAAGTGTTAGGTACCATCAAACAATGCCTTAAACTCAAATTAGAAACATGTATTTATTATTCAGCAGCCCACTTTTGAAAGATAAAAATCGTGCAACATTCATCTTCTATTTTGATTTATAAGCGTACAAAATTTATGACCCCATACACACCACTCGTTGAAGAGAACAGTTTGTTTTCTAACTACTGATGCCTTATGATCTAAACTTTACAATTCTCTAGAATTATATTACAGTAAGATATTGATGATTAAACTATATCGTGTCATCATACTAATTGAAAAGCGATGATTGTAAACTAGTAACAAAAGACATCATTTTTAGCCTGGAACTTGATGTTAAATGTCATATTATTAAAGTTAGATAGTGTCGATGTGTTGATATTTACCTCCATGGTTAAATCTTTTCCTAGAGGTAGTTATGCATTTTACCGTCATCATTTCAACAAGGTAGCTTGTTTTTTACTTTTCCATATCAGTTTACCGTCATTATTACTTTTCCATATCAGTTTACCGTCATGATTTTACCGTCATTATTACTTTTCCATATCAGTTTTTTTTTTTTTTTTTCTAAAAAATAAAGTTTAACAAGGAAGCTTGTTTTTTTTTTTTTTTTTTTTTTTTTTTTTAATTCAGTTTTGACATGAACATTAGATGGTAATAGGGGCGACCCCATATTTGGATGAGCTTTTTAAAAATGACTTATTGGCTTATTGACTTTTCAAAAAGTAGTTTTGAAAAGTAATCCCTTACTTCTTGAAATCTCCTTTTTTTAAGGCATTCACCCAAATAACTTATTAACTTCTTAAAAAGCCAATAAGTTACCTTTTATAACAATCACTCCAAATCATAAACTGAATAAAGTTTGAAGCTTTTCAAATCGGCCAAACCAGTCAAATTACATCCTTGTGATCAGTTTCCTAGAATAATTTACCACATATGTAAGAACTAAGAAACAAGTACCATCATGAAAGAAAAATTAACAAAAAAGGTGGATATTACAACTTGCTGCTACAAATCGCCATCCCAAAAACAGATGAACACTTACAAAGAAAAAAGCTAATTAAATTATGGCATCATTACAAGAAAAGCAGTTGTATTTCTTGAAATCGGTTGAAGATTTGCAGCATTTTCAAGTTGGTCCCAGGCTTCTTTCCTCTTTTCTGTTGCAATATTCTGTTTTTCTTGTTCTTCCAAGAATCGAGCATGACATGCTAAAAACAACATATTATCCATTTCCGTGAAAACATTTCTTACGTTAAGTGTTAAATTAAGAACCGACTGATTCCAATGATTTTGCACATTTGTTTCAAGTGCTGGGAAAATTATGGGTAAGATTACTTGTCGATTGTGGCCAATTAGATTAAAGATTTGATCGTTGTTCCATAAAAGAAGGGCCCGTTCTGCCACCTGAAATAATAATAAATTCATAAAGTTGTCATCTTTTGTCAAGAAATTGGATGATTTTTTTAAATGAAAGGTGTGAATTTTGACCCGTTTAGGTAGCTAAAAGAAAAACAGGTCAAATGGGTAGAACATGTTATTATTCAAAGATTCGGATTATTATTGTAACCATAATTAAATCATTAATTATCTACAAAAGAAAATTAAATGGACAAACAACATGTGTTAAAAATGATTACAAAGAGAATTTACTACTAATAAAAGTCCAAAATATTTGAATAAGAATGATTTTGAAGATTTTATGCGCTTATAAATACACTTTGACCTGTTTGAGTTGAAACACAACCCATATCAACTCATTTTGTTAATCAAAGCGCATGGTCTATAAGGAAGTATAAATAATACAAAATAATCAAAATTATGAATCATTGTTTATACCTGAAAATGTGAACTGTTAATGCAGCATCCAATTCGCCAAAACAAAGGAACCATAACTCTTTGAAATTCAATCATATTAATCCCTTCAAGAATTTCTTCAATTTCCCCCAAAAAAGTAACTTCCTTTTGACTATTAGTAATTGGCCAATATTTCAACAACCCCCTAATAACCGTACTAGCTAATTTCGGATCTTTTTCTATAAATTGTGTAACACAATACGATAATTGCTGAAAATAAACCCCTAAACTTTTCGGTTTATGCAACGGAATTAAAGCCCTCCAAAGAAAAATCTTGTGTTCTTCCTTTAATGGTAATGCAAATCCAGTAATTACACTCCCAAAAATCTCTAATAATTCTGCAATCCCGTTATGTCGTTCGGTTTCAAACACAAATCTATAAAATGTGTTACTTATACTTTTTCTAACAAATGGTCTATGAACCATAAATTTTCCATAAACTCGGTGCATTATCGCCTTTAAACATTCGCGTTCTCGAGGATCTTCGGTTTCGAATAAATCAAGCATTCTTAATATGAATGAATGATTTATGTACTTTTTTGCAATTTTTGCTTCAACTGAAGATGATTGTACGAATTTTAGTAATATGTCATAAACAATTTGCAAATGAGGCCATGCGGGATCGAAACAGGGTTCATCATCATCATTTTCACCACTGTTATTATTTCTTGAGGATCGATAATTTGGGGGGAAAACTCGAAATAAATTAATTCCACACATTTTACATAATGCTAAAATTGCAGGCTCGGAGAATTTAGGAGGGTTTGATGAGATGAAATCAAGAAGCTCAATTAGGGTTATTTTTTTGAGATCTTTTTCAGCTGTGTTCTTTGTGGGATCACTGAAATCGAAAACCATACAACAAAGACTTAACTTACTGATGAAAAGTGACAATTTTTCTGAATTTGGTGCATCTTTGAAGGGTAAAAGTGGTTCAATTCCTGCAATTACACTTGATGGAAAAACTGCTGATGATGTTCTTTTTGGTGCATTAGGTTTTGGCGAAGGTAATGAACTGTTTAAGCTTGTTGTTCTTCGAAATCCGCCATTGTTGTTGGTATCATTTGAAGGATCTTCAAAAGATTCAGACTTGATTGATCTTCTGGGAAGCTTATTAAGAAGCTGCTTCAACATTGTAAGATTAAAGTTTGATTTTTTTTACAATTGGGAACAAGTGAAATCACTCAAATCAAAGTTATTGCATTTTGGGGAAAAGAACCCATTTTTCAGAAACCCTAGAAAAAGACCACTTTAAAAAAGACCTACATTCAAGAAACCCTGGAAATTGAGAATTGGGATTTCAATTGCTCATGCAATTGTGGATTCTTGAATAAAATTATGAAATCCAAGAAAGCTGTTTCAGATCATAAGATCTGGACACAAAAAAGGAACAAGATTTACTACATGAATTTATAGAATGTAATTAAAAATTAAAAGAAAGATCAGATCTTGATGAAACCCATGTTATGGGTCGATCAAAAATTATATTTTTTTTTTCTGTTCTCTCACCAAAATGGTAAAGTTAGAGAGAGAAATAGAGAGGGAGAGTAAAATTTCATAGATCTTTCTGATAAAATTACAAAATTTCAGGGCACATGAAGCCAAAAAGCTTCAGTTTTTTACTTTTTTAGACATTGATTAAAAATCTTGTTTTTAATCAGGTCTTTGGTGAAGATCACGTTACATTACAACTTGTTCTTTCACACACATACAAACAGAATCAATTAAAAAAAAAGGAGGAAGAAGAAGAAGAAGAAGAATAGGTGGGAAATTGAAAAAAAGACACAGTTAATGAATTAATTCGAAGGGCCCGATATTCTATAAAGACAGAAGAAAAAGCAGATGAAGAGGAAGCTTTTAGAGAAAATCGAGACACATAAATACGAGATTAATTTTTAAAGATTAAACATGCCTAATACGACTAAAATTGGGTTATGTAATGTCGTGTATTAACATTTTTTAAGGAAAAAGTTTGATGGAGTGAGAATACGCATGTAAAAAATAAACAAAGCTGAAAACAGGTTCGGGTTTCTTAGATTCATGGATATTTCAGACCCTCGTTTGTTTGAAAAGAAGATCCAAAACATTAGGGTTGGCTCTAACGTGGTTACTGTGAATATAGCCAGACACGATCGGATCCGTAAACCTGAAAAAACACTCAATATCACACATACAAACCGCAGCCTCAACCGCAGAAAACATACAATTCAAATAGTCGATTCGATAATACAAATGGTAGGTCTTTCGCCGATGTCGTGAACAATACAAGGGCTCCAGAAAAATCTCCCGAACCCACCGTGTCGCTTGTGTCGGCGCATGGTAATAGAAGATGGCTTTCATCTACCTTAGTTGGCAGGGTTTCCAATTTCAGTGCGCTCTGGAACCTAAGTGCTATCAAAGACGCTGATGGATGCAATGATTTAAATATCAGATATATCGGTGGTCTGACGGTGATATTAGAGTTTGAAAAAGAGGATGAAGCTGCGATTTTCTTAGAGAAAGGAAAGGAGGTTTGGGCAAACTGGTTCACGAATCTGTATCCATGGACCGCTGATGTATCTAGTTCTGAGAGGTTTGTGTCCCTGTTAATTTACGGACTCCCACCTCATGCCTGGACTACAGTAGCATTTACAGCGATTGGGAAAACTGTTGGAGAAGTTATCATTGAGGAAGAATGTACAAGTGATAATGCAAATATGGGGGTCGGCAGAATTGCAGTACAAACATCGGAACTCGAATGGATTAACAGGATAATAAAAGTCTCAATCGATGAGAAGGTATATTCAATCCGAATCACGGAAGATCAACTTGAATCCATTAGACTTACCCCGGGGGAAGCTTGTGTTTCTCACTGGGACACGTCTGAAGACGAAGATGACGATAGCAATGCTGAGTATGAAGACGAACTAGAAGAAGGTGAGTACCGGGAAAATATTCCGTCGGAAAAAGTCTTCTCCGATGACGGTAAACATAGTCCTGAGGACGGTCAATGTTCTTCGGATCTCGATAAACAACAACCGAATAAAAATGGGGAAGTGGGAGAGACACTACATGAATCTCAAGAAGGCGGCGACTCCAAGGTTTTAACTCCAGAGGATGTGAATGATATTAGTAATACATTCTCTGTGGGTCCAATTAACCCCTACTTTGTGAGTCCGGAAAGTGAAAAACATGGGCCAATGGATAATCACGTTATTAAACATATTGGGCTTGATGATGGACTCCAGGAGGATATCGGGCTAAGGGATATTGCCTCAACTAACAACATTGGGCCTGTTGACGGATTTCAGGATATTCATTATGAGGGCCAGTTCGACAATCAGTCCGGAGATTTAAACATCAGTTCAGGCGTTGACCGGTCGGGTTTTGAAGTTAATTCTGATCCAATGGAAAATATTCCCAACTCCGAACCAATTGTCAATACAATTATTGGAGATTGCAATTCAACTAGCGATGAAATCGAATCTGAAGTGATGAAAATAGGGAAATGCAAACCACCGGTCTTCGATTTAAATATCCCTTGTCCGACATCCACAAATTCAAGTAGACAATCATCCCTACCAATTACATTCGGCAAATTTTCAAGGAACAATTTGGGGATCAAAAAGAAGCAAAAAAAGAAGAGTTTCAAGATCCCATCTTCCTCTGGGGTTGGCAACTCGTCATGTTCGGTGTCTATAGCAGATGAAATTCAAAATAATATTGAAGTCGGGAACTTTCTGGGATTTAATATGGATGATTTTGGGGCAGACATTAGACAAGTTATCACATGTGCAGGTTTGAAAGTTGTTTCCAAATGAAGCTTATTTCTATTAATATCAGGGGTGTTAATTGCACCAGAAAAAAAAGGTGGATTCACGGTTTGAGGAATTTAAATAAAGTCCAGTTTTTAGGTATGCAGGAAACGATGTCTAAAAACTTTGATTCATTGTTAGTTAGATCGTTATGGGGGAACTCTGGTATGGAATTCGATTTCACGGCGTCTAATGGCAAATCCGGGGGGCTTGTGTCTATTTGGGATCCATCCTGGATGTCAAAATCAGATTCGATCAAAAAAGAAAATTTCATAATAATTAAAGGTCAGATTATCGGTTCTAATAAAAATATAGGTTTTATTAATTTATATGCTCCCCAAGATATAAAGAAGAAAAAGGCTTTGTGGGAGTCCGTTAAAGAAATCATGGTGGCAGACACAAATCGGATCTGGATTGTGTTTGGAGATTTTAATGAAGTCCGCAAGAGATCAGAAAGATCAGGATCTTCTTACTCGGCTTCTGGTGCCAGGATTTTTAACAATTTTATCGCAGAAACATGTTTAAATGAAATAAAAATGGGTGGAAGACGGTATACGAGAAGTACGCCAGATTGTGGTACTATGAGCTTGATTGATCGTATTTTAGTTAATGATTCGTTTTTTCAGGTGTGGCAATGCCCGAACGTGAATATCCTCCCTAAAGGATTTAGTGATCACTGTCCGTTGTTATTGAAATCTCAAATTGCAGACTTCGGGCCAACATACTTTAAGTTTTTTAACTCATGGGCCTCCATCCCATCAATCGAACATGTTATTAAGGCGGCATGGGATCAGTCAATATCAAGTGAAATGAATCCGATTCAAAGGTTTTGTAAAAAATTAAAACTAACGAAAATTGCTATTAAACAGTGGAGATTGAATACTGCTGATTCCAAATTAGCTAGTCTTCAAAAATCAGCTATTGAGCTAGACTTAAAAGCGGAATTGTCAGGTTTATCGCCGAATGAGAAATCAAACAGGGTAAGTATTGATATGCAGATCAGAGAACTCGAAGATCTCAAAATTCGAGACATTAAGCAAAAAGCAAGAATTAAATGGAACGTAGAAGGTGATGAGAATTCAAGTTTTTTTCACGGATCTTTGAACCACAACAACCGGAAAAATTACATTCATGGCTTATCATTTAAGGGTGTGTGGACGGAGGATCCTAAGGTTATGAAATCAGGTACCGCGAAACACTTTGAGAAAATTTTCTCTGAATCGGATCGGATTAGACCGAAGTTTATTAGTAACAAATTTAAAACCCTGTCTGATGATCAAAAAATACAAATTGAAGAATGTTTCTCAAAAGTGGAAGTGAAGAAGGCGGTATGGGATTGTGGGGATGAGAAGGCCCCGGGGCCGGACGGGTTCACGTTTGCTTTTTATAAAAATTTTTGGCATATTATTGAGAACGATTTATTGATGGCAATACGGGAATTTGAAAACGGAGGTTATTTGAATTGTGGATGTAACTCCTCTTTTTTTACTCTTATTCCAAAATGTGATATTCCACTCACCCTGTCAGAATATCGTCCGATTAGCCTCATTGGTAGCTTCTACAATATCATCGCTAAATTGTTGGCAAATCGTATGAAACTAATAATCAAAGACATCATTAGCGTTGAACAATCTGCTTTTATAGAAGGACGGAATATTTTAGACGGGCCGTTAATTCTAAGTGAAGTAATTTCTTGGTGCAAAAAGATAAAGAAAAAACTTTTAATATTTAAAGTGGACTTTGAAAAGGCGTATGATACTTTAAACTGGGATTTTTTAGATTATATTTTAAATCAAATGGGCTTTGGAGAAAAATGGAGAAGATGGATTTCCATGTGTCTTTCATCCGCCCGGGCATCCGTTCTCATCAACGGGTCTCCCACGGTGGAATTCAAAATAAATAAGGGTCTTAGACAAGGAGACCCAATGGCACCTTTTTTGTTCATCATAGCAGTTGAAAGTATACATGTTGCTATGCGAGAGGCAACACAAAAAGGCGTGTTCCAAGGAATTCAACTTCCGAATGGTGGCCCGCTATTGTCTCATCTTCAATATGCTGACGATACGATATTTATGGGAGAATGGTCGGTTGGGAATGCCAAAAATCTACAACGGGTGCTTAATTGTTTTTATTTAGCATCCGGTCTCAAGGTCAACATGTTTAAAAGTAATATATACGGGTTCGGTGTGGCGAGTGAAGGGGTGGACCGGGTGGCAAGAGTCCTAAAATGTAGTGTTGGTTCATTCCCTTTCAAGTACCTCGGTTTAACAATTGGGGCCCAAATGCATAGACTGTAATATTGGGATGTGATTGTTAACAGATTCCACAAGAAACTTTCTTCATGGAAAGCTTCAACCTTATCCTATGGGGGTAGGCTGACGCTAATAAAATCCGTTCTCGGGGCCCTAGGTTCTTATTTTTTATCTATCTTTAAAGCTCCGGAAGGTATCATTAAAAAGTTGGAAGCAATAAGAGCAAGATTCTTTTGGGGCTCTAAAAACGGTGAAAGGAAAATTAATTGGGTTAGTTGGAAGAAGATTCTCAATCCGTTAAATTCGGGTGGTTTAAATGTGCCAAGTATTAAGGCACAAAATTTTGCCTTACTCTTAAAGTGGTGGTGGAGACTGAAGACAGAGAACGGGTCATTATGGAAAGAAGCAATAGTATCCTTACATAATTTATCCAATCTTAATTATCCTTCTAGTAAATTCCCGGGGGTTTGGAATAATATTATAAAAATCCGTAATCATTTAAATAAATTTAATATTCCAATTGATTCTTGGTTTCAGGTGGTGCAGAACGCGGATCAGCAGTTGCCGCGGTGGAAATGGGTATTCGAACAAGATGGATCGTTTTCAGTATCATCGGCCAGGATTGCTATCCAGAATACGATTGCGGGTCCATCCCATGATGTTAATATTTCGTGGTTGAAAACAGTCCCGATAAGAATCAATATTTTCCTTTGGCGATTATCTCAAAAACGGCTACCAACATGTGTTAATCTGCTGAAAAGAGGTATTTTACTTCAATCGGCGGTTTGTTGCCTTTGCGAGAGAGAAATCGAGGATGAGACTCATTTGTTCTGGTCTTGCTGTAAATCGAGAGAAATTTGGCTCGAGTTTTGTAGATGGTGGTCCATTGATATCGGGACAATCCGGAGTCTGAACGAGCTAATGGAATGGAATATCAAGGAAAATTTACCAAAAATTAAATCCGTACATTATTTGACAGCGGTTGTTTCAATGTTATGGTTTATATGGAGAAACAGGAATAATATAGTTTTTAATAATAATGAAGGTGCGAATAGATCTATTTTCGGGGAAGCTCAAGCTCAAGCGTTTTATTGGATTAAGCATAGATCGAAGGTCAAATGGGGTAGCCTCGAGTGGCCCGGATGGTGCAGTGATCCACTATGTTTTTGAGATCCTAATTGAGGCGGAGGTGCACAAGGTGAATGGAGACATACTCATTGCATAAGTCATGGTGTTTATAATTTCATTTTCATTATAATTAGTTTTGGTGATGTTCTGGTTTCTTTTAGTCTCATTTTATTTGTATATGTAAACACGGGGTCTAGCAGTCGCTAGTTTTTATTTTAATACAAGGTTTCCGGGGGCTCTTTGCGGGTGATGGCAATACCGAAGCTCGTATTGTTGCCCTTTTTTGCTGTTCAAAAAAAAAAAACATTTTTAAGGGAAAAATTAAATATGTTTCTGCAAATTCCTCATGAGGATTAATTAAAAGTAAATGACAATATGTAATTGCTTGTTCGCAAAGCAGTATGCGAAAGTACCTAATTCGTACTAAACCTTTAGTTATATTTATAACTTCTATAATTTAAACATATATGTTTGTTAGCTTCTATTGTTATATAGTAGGAATATTTCGTGTGAGAATTTATCTAAACCCTAAACTTGCATCTTCAGATAAGAACTATACAAATTTTATAAAACTTCAATTAAAAAGTAGGGCATTATATTTATTTTAAGAGAAAAAAAAATTAGAGAAGTATATGATTGTCTCTATTGTAAAATTGTTTAAGAATAAAATAATAATAATAATAATAATAATAATAATAATAATAATAATAATAATAATTAGTTAGTTGTTTGTTTTGAATTTTTAGGTTTAGCTTGAATAGTTGGAACTTATGATAAAATGTAATTTTCTATGATTATGTTCGAAGAATATAATTACCTAAATAATAATATTTATAAAAGGAAATATACACTATATATGAATATTAACTATTTTATTTTAAACATGATACTTCGTATATTTTTACAAATTTGTCGTGGAGTATGAACATATCCCATTATGAATTATGATTGTGATATTGCATTGAGACATGACTCGTGAGTCTGCCACAAGTGTCGAAGCATGGGTAGTATCTCGCGCAACGACACAATGTCTTTCAAGTATGACCTATATCATACACACACAAAATTATATTTTAAATATCATTGACTACTTTTCAATATGGATGGAAGTTATTTTTACTAAAATAATACTATCATACTGTAATGCATTGAGGAAGTTTGAAAAAGATACACACTAATACACATATGTGAAAAATGGTGCATTCCATTTTTAGAAGCTAAATAAATGCATGTTTCTAGTTACTAGCAGGTACCCGCGCAATGCGACGGCGGGTACCCTGAAACTAAATTTATGGCGAACGAATGTCGTTCGGTTTAAGATAACTTAAATGAGGGTAAACAACAATTTCAAAAATCCCACATTCTCTATAACCAATACAAATGAAAAAACATTCACAACTACTAAAAAAACGGTTATTCACCATTTTTTGATACTTCTTGAAGAAGTTGACAAATTCCCATGATATTTCAGATGTACTGTAGGCACTTAAGGATTTAGTTTTCATGGAATATATGGTGTTAAAATGCATAAATGATAGATATAGCATGCTTAATTGTAGAGATGGTTCTTGAACTAAGTTACTAATGCATACTCTGTAGTCCGTATTTGCTTATATGATCTCAGTTTATAAAGTCTTTTAAGCAATAGTCAAATAGAACTTGATAACCCTTCTTCACGCAAGTATGTAGCTTGGATAGATACAAATGACAAATCAAAGTTACAACTCCTATTCTAAAGATAATGAACACATAGATAATGTCATGCAAAATTGACAAATCAAAGCTACAACTCCATTTGACCAGTTTGAAATAAAATACAACCTCAATCAAGCCATTTAGTCCAACGTCCTAGAGAGCACAAAAAAGTTCACCAAGATAGTTGACGTGTTTAAAACACCTAGAGCTTTTTGGACATAATCTTTTGCATCTAAGCATACTTCTAATAGTTGCTTCAATATTTAATATTTGACATGAAATTTCCACATCTGACTTCTAATAGTCGCTTCAATTTCTCTAGCAAAAATTAGAGCTATTGTTTTAGAGACATCTTCAAATTTATCTTATTTGCCAAAATTCCTTAAATAATTCATGTTGTCTCTACGTTAATTTCCTGCATAATATTATAAATAATATAATAAATGAAGAAAGAAATTTTTTTAAGTAACCTATATCAATTTACCAAATATATGGCGGTGCTTTCATCCCGTTAAATTATAAATGGGTCGAACCGGTCAAAAATTGTACTTTTTATGCTTAATGTTCATAAATGGTTTCATTCAAAATCTTGGATTATTGCAACAAAATGGACTGCATTATGAATGGACCATTTTGAGTGATTGTCTATAGAATTGTTGCAGCAGCACAATTTAAGCCACAAAAACAAAACTTATTTTCTGATCAAAATAACTACAATATTGACTTTTATAAATACCAAACATGTCTGTCCCTTAACAACGCCAACAAGTTTCAAGCCTTGTCCCACGAAAGAACACAAGAGATAATAGACTCCCATTATGCTTCAAAGCTTGAAATTGAAAGAGAAATTATAAGCGAATCAAACGATTATAGAACAAAAAACATGATGTTAGTCTCAATGTTTTAAAACCCGGTTTATTACTCGACCAAGAACGATGACTGGGTAACGGGTCAACCAGCAGGTCAACCCGGAACACCTAAAAACATAGAATTCACAAAGAGAAACCTTGGATATTCAAACATAACCACAAAATTTAAACATTGGTATTCAAAGTGTGATTTAAACAAAACCACTGGAATTCAAACATAATATTGATACTCAAACATAACCACAAAATTTAAATATTAATAAATCAAATTTATAATTCAAACATAACAACTGGAAAAATATTGACACAAGTTTAATTCAATTCACAATCAACGGGAAAATAACCAAAAAAATTTAAGGGAAATACCTGGACAATAAAGGACATTAAAATGACATACCAATACATGCATTCATCCTGGAAACACTTTGCCTTCTTCAATTTCACATCAGATAAAGTACATCATGCACAACAACATAAACTTAAGGAACCCTACTACTGAAAATACAAAAAAGTCACTAATGAAAAGTAAAACCTTGAATTGGTCCAGTTGTAGGAACAGCTGCTGGTTGTGCAGATTGTAGCAGCTGAACCACGGGATTGCAGCCTGACCGCCTGCCTACCACTGGTGGAGCTCAGGCAACCGGAGCAGGTTCAATTGTATCAGGTATACCCTAAAATAGCAAAGACCATTAATAATTATCAGACACACATTAGTTTAAATATATAGAATTAAATAAGATGTAAAAATACTTGCATAATACAAACATTCAACAGCTCTTTCAAGATTATTGAAAGCAGCAAAACTAACTGCACATGTTACAATTTACCACCACCCATATCAAGAATCTACTGATTGAACCTTTTAGATTGCTCCTCATACACATTCCTATCTCTCCTGGAAGTGTGTCCTGATATAAGTACAGATAAAGCTGGTCTGCATAATAAAAAACAAAAAATCTAAATAGAATCAGCTTGCAGACGAATGAATAATTATATATATAAACAAATATAAAATAAAAATATTAAAAGGGCTTGATCTTACGGCGTCACAGTTGTAAGAGTTGCTGCCACTGGAGCCAAAAAAAGAGTGATCTGGTAATTTATTCATGTAAATGTAATTCATTATTCACTGTAATTTACAACAAATGCCAGCACCAACTCCAATCTGTATGTTCAATAACCAACAAGCATAGCCAAAAAAAAATTAAATTGTTATTTTTGATAATTCAAGTACTAAGTATCAGTAAAGCAGAGCTTCAGAGACAAGAGATAATTACTAAATCCATAAATGCAACATGACTAATGAATTGTAACAAAATACCCAATGATTATTACACAAAATGATCTCATGAGCTTTAAGGATACACGATTAATTACCAGGATTTATGTTGCAGTAGTCTCTCTGTTATGACCATTAACACAAAGCAACGTGCTTCTATCACTGTAAATTGATGAACACGATCATTTTGAGTCCGAAGCACCTAATTATAATGGCTGACAAAATTCATATCCAGCTATAAAACACCACTGCCCCAAATAAACAACTGTATGCATATACATAATAGATATACGAACCTGAGCGGCCGGTTGTGTAGCAAGTTTTCAACGATTTCGTATAAGGGATAAAACAACGATTAAATGGTTCAATTTTAACACACTTACCTCAAATTGGGGGAGAAAACAACGATTTCATGTAGATTTTCGATATCCAGTGAACAATGCATTTTATTTGTAGGGTGAAGAATAATCATCATAGGTGAAGAATTGGAAGAGGCGGTTGAACACTATTGGTTTGGTGGACCTCGATTGTATCATCGTCACAGAAGAAACGAAGAGGCGGGTGAACGAAGAGGTGGGGTAACTTTATTCGGTGGGCTTAACCTTCTTCATAATAGATATCACTATTTTGTTTAGGTTTAGAACGTAGCCGCAGGCTTGTCCCAATGTTTGGGGTTCGAATCCTGGCAAATGTATTTTTTTTCCCAAAAGTATTAATTTCATAATTAGCAAGTGTGTTGGTTGAATTTTCAGCTTTGCTAATTATGGAAGGGGTAAACCCTTTATAATATAGTAAAGATATGAGAATGATATGTTGCATTCCACCTTCGATCCGTTAAACACTTCCTAAAGGAAATGGTTATTGAAGGACTCAAACGAAACAAAATTTTGATGTGATTCTTTATTCGCTAAAGAGAATAATAAACATTTGTGACAAGTTGTATTTCATTCAACCCAAAACAAAGATATTATCGTTTGTTCTCATGGTCTACATTTCTTTTTTTATATATTCTAAAATTATTGTTTATTTTAAAATTCTACATATAATAAAACAAATTGATGGTAAAAATAAAATTTCATTATTTGCATAGTGTAATAAATGTATACTAATACTATAATCAATTTAACTTGCTAAGTATGTATATGAAACAGATTAAATCAATGTTTTAAAATCCGGGTTTTGAATCGGACCGACCAATGCCTTATAAACGGTCGAATCGGTCGGATCGACCGGTCGAACTGGATAACATTATCTTTCTATATTTATGGTAAGTAACGATGTAGATGATACATAAATAATAATAAAAACACCTAAAAATACAACATAAACATTATAACAAATGCATAAATTTCTAAAAATTATCTTCCGATAAAATTGAAGAACTTCAGATTTCATATCAAATAGATTAAGGACATAACGGTTTCATGGCCAATTTTAATTAGGTGCTGTTTGTTTTTTTAGACCAAAAAGATATGCTGTCTGCGGACCACATCTGCCAACTGCTGCAGCTTATAGGCGGACCAAAGGTATGTAGTTCTCACACCCCGCCAAAATGGTTTATAAAAGGAAGTAGTTTGCGGAAGAACGGGCGTGCGACTTCACATGTAGAAGCATATGATTATTGCAAACAATAATAAGTCTTCAACATTTGATAAATGTTTGATAAAAAGTAATGCCACAAAAGTTAATGTAAACGAAGTAATTTAAATCCAAAACATGGTTTAATGAAAATAAAATAAAGAGGTGACATCTTATTTGAAAATGAAAGCTTGACTCCCAATGCATGCGGACACAAATGCCTAAGCTTTGTTACCTGAAAAACATAAGTAAAAGTATGAACAAAATTGTTGAGTGAATTTACAGGTTTTAAATAAGTTCAAATAGTTCCAAATTTTCGTATGCCATATATGGCAAAAATTGTGTGATGATATAAAACGTTAAATATGACCTGATCCGAGAACAGGGGCACGATATAAATCGTAAGAAGAAACATGTGACGGTGATCCCCTAAAAGGTTAGCTAAACCCCTTAAGTTAAAATCTCAACCCTAAGTCCATAACCAAAACAACAACTTTAAAACGCATTACAAATATGGATATACACTCCTCGTGGATCGATAGACATCGATAAAAGTGATCAATAACGTATGGGAGGGGAAGTCTAAGCCAATGGTACCATCTGCATATCCAGGGCCTAGTCACAACTAGCTAATGATTATGTATGTAAGCATATACGCACTTCCATGCACTACATCTAAACTTAGTTTGAGATAAGGATTCGTTGTCAAGTTTCCAAAAATAGTTTCATCACAAATAGTCGTAAACAGCAAATAGTTTTATATATTTTTCACCCCAATAGTAAAATAGTAAAAACGTAGTAAAAGAGGGGTTGTGAACTCACCTGATGCAATGCTAGCCAAAATCACAAACAATAACGAGCGGTCTCCAACCACAATGATCCTAGTGTCCTAAACGCATAGAAATAAATGTATGAGTGACGGTCTCAACAACACGCCTAAATTAATTTATGCACAAATGATTCCCTAAAGGAAACTTGACTTGATCGATACGTTGGTGACTTGTTTAAGTTGGTCTCATGTTTTAAATATGTTTGTTACATTTAGACATATTTGATAACTTGGTATAGTATTTAAATAACCAATTTTGTAATATGAGGACTAATTATTAAAATAGATTATATTTTCATAATAGTTGTGATTAGGCAAACAGTTAGCAACTAATAATAAACGATATTTTAATTTCATCTAATTTACTTACGTGTCCAAGAAAGTTTGTATTATATTATTATTTGAATAAATCATTAATTAAGTAAATTTGGAATTTAAATAATTAACACTTTAAAATCTAATTTATAAAAATAGACATGAAAAGATTTTGTTTAAGATTATTGTTATAATAATATAACTGATTTTAATGAAAACTTAAAATCTGATTAAGTTGTAGCTTCAAAATACTCAACTTAGTTTGTGGGGTGGCCAAAGACTAGTTGGGGTGAATTTTGAGTTAAACGGGCATGCCTTTTGTTTTAATAAGTTTTCAGTGGACTTAAACTAGTATATGGGCTCAAATTAAACATAATGACTGATTTTTGGTTTGCGGCAGAAACACGCGAACACAGTTGGCCAAGATTTACACATGGCAGACACCAGCGATATGGCGTACACCCACACTCGACAAACAATATGCATGCATACTTTTGCAAAAGGAATATGAAAAGGGTTTATACCTTCCTTCGTTTAAAGAGCGCCTGCCGGAAAGCTCTGAGTTTGCCGGGACTAGAGGCTGCCGCCGAGGTTTTTCTGTTTCGTCGGAGACACGTTTATGATCGCCGGAGATCCGAGTTACATCAAATGGAGTAGCGGCGTCAATGGAGAAACACAGTTAGCGGGAGACTCCCAACTGTTTACGTTAAAACGATATTGAGAAGGGAACATGGTATACCTTCAAACAGGTAGTTGAGATCGTCGCCGGAGGATGTCGCCGAGAAAACAACCATGTATTTTTAGAAGGATTCGAGAGTACCTCCGTCGGGATTTATGTTGAATATGCATGCAGGTGCAACACGATCAAGAATCTGCCCAACTTCCTGATTTCGCCGGTGGTGTAAGTACGGTTCGTATATCGCTTCTGGTTCTTTAAAAAACTTAGCGAGAGATATGGAATAAGATTTTGAGCAAGAGATGGTGGTGAAGAGGAGTTTGTTATCTGGGTTTGGAAACAAAAACGCATGAGCATGAAATCACAAAAATCTCATCATATCCAGTGTTGATAGTTGTGGCGAGAACGTGTGTACGTGGGTGAGGTAGATGATAAGGATGAAGGTGATAAGTGTTGGTTATGATTTTATCCAAATATTGAATATTAGTTGCAAGATCACGTGAGGAATGATACGATTAATTTTAAAATTTATTTTATCTATTTATTTGTTGTAGGTTACACGGGTACATGGGACATGATAAAGATAGAATGAAACATCCTTTAATTGCCACGTTAGTTTATATTTAATGTTCATACATATTTAACATTCGTTAACAATATAATTCGTCACACATGTTGACTTATGTATAAATTCCCTTACATGTTTATTCAGTTAATTCAAGGTATCATTATAAAAATTATAAAATTTTGGATTCGATCCAAGTTTACGTTGAGTCACCAACTCGCTAAGTTACAGTTTAACTGTACCAACTTGTAGACAACTAATACATGTCTAACTAATGATGTGTACGAGCAACACAAATGTTTAGTTTATGTTAGACTTATATGCAACAATGAATGCTTTGACTGTATCAAAACAATATGAGTTCATTAAATGTCAGGTTAAGTACCTGATTGAGAGGGTTGTCACAGTAATCTGCAAGAAATCTGTTGTTTGTTTTTTAAAATCTGCAGAGTTGCTTAAATAAATCGAAATTTAATATATTCTACGTCTAACAACATTAAAATAATTTATACAACAATATAATATGTTGTTTGGAGGAGATGTGTTTTTTTAGGTTTGGAAGACCCAAGAAGCTAATGCCTAAAGCTTCTTGGAGAAGACCTTCTGCAGACATAAAAAGATCTGCGAGCTTCCAAAAAACATACATCTGCGGGAGACTTTTTCTACGTGTGGTATGCGCCGCGAAGATAAAAGACCCCAAAAAGACCTTTTGTTAAAAAACAAACAGCACCTTAGAGTTGTTGATCGGCTTATGTTAATAATATTGTAGTGTTGAAAATTTTAGTCAAACTCACTAATCAGAGTTTAGAAGATCAATTCATAAGCTGCATCTATTTTCTTGTTAAAGCTTGTGTTCCCACATCGTCACAAACAAGTACAATAATTAAATCTCCTCCACTATATTAGCTCATCCCACATTGGTGCAAGAAATATTCTTGCCTCCTACGGCTGGCCATATAAGGGGTTAGTTTGTTATGGCAATAATCCGACCCAAGTTAATGACCCGCTGGTTTTGAAGGCTGGGTTCAACCTGGTTTTAACATAAACCGGCTGGTTCTATCCGGTTTGTAACTTGGTATTAACCCGGCTTGTCCGGACCGGCATAACGCTCAATTTTGGTCTGGCCGAACATCTAAGATATGGTACACTTTTAAGTTGGTAAATATAACATTTTTTTTGTATCATGTTCTACATTAAAGAAAAGTGGTTTTAAGTCTCGTTTGAGGTTGCTACGATGTCATCAAACTATTGCATGGCTCATACGAGATACAAATTTATTTTTCTAACAATATAGTTAAATCGGAATTAACACTACTAAAATATTACAAATATATAGATATCGTTAGAAAGATAGATTTGTGTCTTGTTTAGTTGTTAGACTAATAGGGGCTGGTACCGTAGTAGCGTGATGTAACAAACCTGGTGTGACATCTCAAACTCACAACGCCACCAAACCGGGTGTTACGTGAGTGAGGTGCCGCGCCAAACTAGTGGCGGGAGTGGCGTGACTCGTGAGAGAATGTAATGGGTATTTTGTGAATGAGATGTATTTTAGTGGGTACTAAATGAATATTTTGGGTTGAGCCATAAATGAGGGATATTTGAGGGTTTGTGGGGCGGCAAATTTGACAAAGTAACTTGAATCATAATACCTATCACTCTAATGTCCTTCAAATGTTTAAGTACGTTCATTAAGCTGAAGTTCGATCTACATATTCGACCTACACCATTAAAAGTAGGGTTTTGATAATGATGTCATAAGACATGCATAAATGATTTGTACATCCATCTATAATCGACTCCTGAATTTTAAGAATTACTTATTTGTATCATTTTTAATGCAAGTATTATTATCAAAACTAACATAAAACATACGATGATGATGGCAATATTGACTTGAAATAATTATTACACCACATTCTAAACGAGCCAAAAAAAACTGTTTTGGTACAACACCATTACCTCACCTTCTTCGCACCACCCTTTTCATTCAATCTTTCATCTAAATTCTCCCCCAAAACAATCTGAATTTTCAGAATATTCGTGTACCCAAACTCAAACCCCCCCATTATTCTCCAATTCCTTTCTTCAAATTGCAGTTACACACACCAATTTCGCATGATTTCAAACTCTCAATTCCAATTGGGGCACCCTCCAGTTCTCTCGATTTGATTAAATTCAGTTCATTTCCCCCAAATTCTCGTAAACTATGATTTCGTTGGTGGGTTCTTCTGTTTGCCCCCTTAATTCGCGGAATGTATTATATCTTTCAAGTGGGTATTGTAATAAATCTGGCAAAAATAGTGTTACTTCATTAATTAACAGAAAGAAACCCGTTTGTTGTAGTATCGCTCCTCAGAATTTAAGGCCTGCTGATGAATTTCGGCCCTCCAAATTCAACGTATGATTTTTCTAATTTCAGTTTATGTTATGTTTATAGTTGTAACATTCATTAAACTTCTTATGATATTTGAGCTCCAAATTTTGAGTTTACCAGAAAATTATTTACTCCATGATTTTGTGGTTAATTCTTAATTACAAATTATTGTTTATTTGTTGTAGGATTCTTCTTCAGATTTGTTCACAGAAGATTCAGAAGAGACTGATGTGCTTATTGAGTGTAAAGATGTTTACAAGTCATTTGGGGAGAAACACATCTTAAGAGGTGTAAATTTTAAGGTAAATGATTATTATTATTATATTTATTTATTTTTGCATTAATATAAGAAAAATGACAGCTATTTAAGATAATATATGGATTGCTTATATTATTTTATTTTATTTTATTGATATAAGTTGTTAAGAAATATAAGTGGGAATTATACAGATCAAATATGGGGAAGCAGTTGGAATTATCGGGCCTTCTGGTACAGGAAAATCGACCATTCTAAAGATTATTGCAGGGCTCCTTACTCCAGATAAGGTGTTTGAATTTTCATGCTTTTGAAATAATGACCCAATAGTTTTTGCTGTTTTGGTTAATGGGTCAAAATGGGACAGGGTTGAAACGGACCGAATCAGGTTGGGTCGACCCGCTAAATTGGGTCTAAATTGCTGCATAATTTAAAGCTTACTTTTTTTAAAGACTTTTGTTTTATGTTTGAGCAGGGTGAAGTTTATATTCGAGGTAGAAGAAGACATGGATTAATAAGTGATGATGATTTGTCTGGCCTTCGAATCGGGCTGGTGAATTATTTATTTATATTTTAAATCAGTGTGTTTATTGATAATAACATGATTATTTTTTTAATAACAATTAGGTATTCCAAAGTGCAGCACTTTTTGATTCTTTAACAGTTCGTGAAAATGTTGGTTTCCTTTTGTAAGTTGTTTTAGCTAATTAAATTCTTTTTTTTTACATATTCCTGATTTTTGTTGTTTATTCTAATTTTTGTCTTTGAATTTCGTAGGTATGAGAATTCAAGAATGCCCGAAGATAAAATAAACGATCTTGTTACAGAAACATTAGCTGCAGTCGGATTAAAGGTAGTTAATGTATATTATCAGATAATTTAGATTTTATTTAAAAATCTTCTCTTTTTTTTGTGCCGTTTTTGTGAATCTATAAACCAGACTTTACTCATCTAGAATAAGTACTCATCAAGTCCTCATTAAAAAAACGATATTTTGTTGCTTTTTGATGAAGTGATGAGACAAATCACACTTAACATAAGTTTATATGATCACCAAAATGTTATTTTATTGTGTTATATTAATATATAGTAATTTTAGAAACTTGGCACAGTTTTTTAATAGTAAGATAATTTGTTTGGCAGGAAGTTGAAGATCGGATGCCATCTGAGTTGTCTGGAGGGATGAAAAAAAGAGTGGCTTTAGCACGATCGATTATATATGATACAACAAATAATGCAATAGAACCCGAGGTATATATATTATTTAATAGTGCTCTCAATTTTTTTATTATTTAATATTTTTTTAATTTTCCTTTTTGTTCCTTTATAAGTTGCTGATGTGGCATGACATGGAAAATTTAGTGGATGCCCTTATATAGTTGTATTTGCTTCATCATTATACTATTTATACCAATTTTCTTATGACTGGGTCATTTTTTGTTTTAAGGTTTAACTAAGAAGGAAACGGGTCAAAAATTGCCCAAATCATAAAGTTTTAATCTTTTTGGTGCAATGTTGAGCAGGTGTTGTTGTATGATGAACCAACTGCAGGACTTGATCCAATTGCATCAACTGTAGTTGAAGATTTAATCCGGTCCGTTCATTGTAAAGGAGAAGATGCAGTCGGGAAACCAGGAAAGATTGCATCTTATGTGGTTGTAACTCACCAACATAGTACCATTAGAAGAGCTGTTGACAGGTTATCATTTAATTAGTAATTACCAATTTTAAAAGTTAATTATAATTATGTCAAATAAAAGAGACTAAAAGTCATTTTTTCATTTTTCTTCACATTTTATATTTATATTTCTTGAATGGTATTATTGTGTTTTTAGGTTGGTATTTCTTCATGAAGGAAAAGTTGTCTGGGAAGGAATGACTCAAGAGTTCACTTCATCTACAAATCCAATTGTTCAGCAGGTATATATATATATTTTTTAATTATTTCATCTCAACAGAACACGTGTTACAATATTGACTAACAATACTAATCGGAAAAAATGTAGGTTTCTATGTATATTCATATCTAAAGTTTGAAAAAGATAGATTATGATGCTAATAATTTGTTTTGTGGTTATCAGTTTGCATCTGGGAACTTGGATGGGCCTATTAGGTACTAAAGCCTGAACGCAAATATTAAGGTTGTTACAACTGTTTCTTAATCATAGGTTAAAGAAATTCAACGGATACATAAAAAGATCAGAAAATGGAACTGATATGAGGTGAAATCGAGATTTTACACACACGTTTGAGGGTTCAGTGAAGATATTCTTTTTATAATGTCATTATTTTTTTGAGGTTTAATATAGTTAGACTTATATTGTTATGAGCTTTTATTTTTTCACAATTTAATGCCCATATTGGCTGTAAATCTTGACCAAAACTTAGGTCATAAAAAGAGTTATATGTTGCTTGTTAAAAGTATTATGCTCGTTCATATCTGCGAATGTATAATGTTAATTTACGTTGCATTACTAGTCGTTCATATCTGCGAATGTATAAAACCCTAGCGCCGTTTCGCCGTCTCTCTGGCGATCTCTGCGTAACTTCTCCGATCAACCTTGTAGTTCCGTCTACTCTCTCCCTGGGGGTTGGGGTGGGTTGGGTATGGGTTTTAAACCTAAGTTCCAAAAAGATTCCGATGGATGGACTTGGAAGATCGGAAATTCTTCGAAGCCAATTGATAATCCATTCTCCAAATCATCTTCCAATGTAGCATCATCGTTCTTCATCACAAATTTCCCGAAACATCTTGACGAAAGAGGTCTATGGAACTGGTGCAGGTTACATGGAAACGTTGCTGATGCTTATATTGCGAGAAAAAAAACAAAATTTGGAAATCGATTCGGATTTATTCGGTTCTAGGGGATCCAGAATGAGGCTGAATTTGCACGTTTTTTTATCCCTTCAATGGATGGGATCCTATCATCTTTATGTCTCAATTGCCCGTGTTAAAAGCTCCAAGAATCAACGTAACGAGAAGCCAAATTTGCATGCGGTTCAGCCTAAACCTAAACTGCATGGCTCTTCCAATGGGTATAAACCTAATTTATCTTTTGCGAGTGTAGTTGCTGGTAACAGTGCTCCTTCGCCTACATCCGCAGTCAATCCTCTTAACCCCCCTATGAAATCTTTGGTGCTTACTGATAATGATCTTGTCAAACTTGAAGAACCGGACTTGACTGTCCTTGCAAAGGTTCGTCGTATTGAAATAATGCCACATCTATATGCTCATTTAGATGAACAAGGTTTTTCAGATGTTGATATTCATCACATAGGTGGCTTCTGGGTTTGGATCGAATTTAAATCCTCTAAGGCATGTGTTCGATTCAAAAACAAAAATATGAAAAATTACTTTTCTGATATCCAACATGTCACGAGTAATTTCTTTGTGGATGAGAGGATTACGTGGTTAGAAATTGATGGCCTGCCTCTATGTGCATGGGATTCTGATATTTATAAGAAGATTGCGGGTTTATGGGGAAAATTTCAGTTTTTTGATGAGCTAGATTATAATCCAAGCCGGGGAAAGCTTTGCATTAGCACTTCAGAAAATTCTTCTATAAATGAAACGATCAGGATAGTTGTGGAAGACATTACGTACTTGATTAGAGTACGTGAAACCGAGCTCTGGAAATTAAATATTCCAAAATCTTCCACCCCCTCTATTTCAAGCCTAAGCTCAGATGAAGTGGAGGATGATGAAAACATGTTTCTTGACCATGTTTCCAGTCCTTAAGATGAGCCTGTTTTGCGAGAAGTGGAATTAAAAGACGACTCTTTTGATTCTAATAGGCGCAAACATGATGATCCCAATGTTGAATTAGAAGATGTTGCGGGTTCTGATGACGTTGAAGAGCCAATTACACCCCGGGCCGAACCTTTATCAGATTTTGTTCCAAATGTTAGTATTCCAATTATTTCTCCGCTGGTTATCCCCGTCATCAGTAGCTCTAAATCCTCCCTCAGTTGTCCTCCGGGTTTTGACAAATTCAGGAAACATTCAAATGATGGTGCTCAAGAAGGCAAATCTTCCTCCTCATGCAGCACGTTTTTTGGGAAAGAAACTTTACATCCTCATGAAAAAGAAATGAACCAGGTTACACTACAAGAAAAATCCCGAATAGCTACGGACGAATTCCGTAGCAAAAAGTTGATTTTCCGTAGCTAAACATGAATAGCTACGGAAAATGCTACAACCCCGTTCCGTAGCAAATTTCTTCCTAGCAAATGAGTTTTCGTAGCCAAATCCATAGCAATTGTATCGTAGCAAAATCCGTAGCAATGTCGTCGTAGCAAATTCCGTAGCAATGTCGTCGTAGCAAAATCCGTAGCAATGTTGTCGTAGTAAATTCCGTAGCCGTATTTTCGTAGCAAATTCCGTAGCGCAATTGGCGTAGCGAATTCCGTAGCCGTATTGGCGTAGCGAATTCCATAGCCATATCGGCGTAGCGAATTCCGTAGCCATATCGGCGTAGCCAATTCCGTAGCAATTTACGTAGCCATATTGGCGTAGCAAATTCCGTAGCCATATTGGCGTTGCAAATTCCGTATATCTTTTGGCGTAGCAAATTCCGTAGCACTATTGCCGTTGCAAAATCTGTAGCCATATTGCCGTAGCAAAGTCCGTAGCCATATTGTCGTTGCAAAATCCGTAGTCATATTGTCGTAGCAAAGTTCGTAGCCATATTGTCGTAGCAAAGTTCGTAGTAATATTGTTGTAGCAAATTCCATAGTCATATTATCGTAGCAAAAGCGGTAGTAATTTTCTGGTATCAAAAGTCGTAGTCATATTGTCGTAGCAAGCGTAGTCATATTGTCGTAGCAAAATCCATAAGTATATTGTAACAAATAATAAAATTGCAATTACTAACAATTGAAAACCAACTTATAATAAAATTTAAAAGAAACAATATTTTGTTACATAAAAAACATAACCTAATTCATTAAACAAAAATGAAATAAAAACAAATCAATACTCAATAAATGATGTATTATCAAGCATTATAGGGACATCATCGTCTTGCACATAACACGATTTAATTGACTCCTTATTTGAAGGAATTCTCTTTTCATATAATCAAATCCATACAATCTTTTTTTCCGGTCATGTCCTCAACAATATCATAAAATAATTGGTCTTCATCAACTTCCTATCCTAATGCTTCCAATTGTTTACATTGATCTTTACATCCATCCTACAAATTTATTATAACATTATAAGGATAACTTACAAAAAACTAAAATAGCATAATTTAAAAGTATAATAAAAAAAAGTCTTACTTTTATTTTTTAGCTTTATCATTTGTAAAAAATGTTCCATGGTGATTCATAGTGTGTGCCTTTATGTATACAAGAAGAACTCACTAGGTGCTGAAGCATGTCCCAAACTCTTATCCTACATAAATATCACAAAACAAACGATAAATGTAAACATAAATATGCATTTTCATGACAGAGAGGTTGAGCTAACGAGCTATTTCCAATCACTGTATTCGTTCGAATGAAAAAAGATGGGTGGCGATGACTAGTAATAAGGAAGATATGGGTTTTTTTATGGGAGGTAGATTTTGATTGGAGGTTATAAACGGTGGAGTATATATATCAAAATTATAATTTTAATCCCAAAATAGTGGAATTGGTTATGGTGAGTGGGCGGTTAATTACCGAGTTACATGGGGTAGTGATTGATTTTAAATTTTAATTGGATTATCTCTCGTGAAGGAAGCATGACACATTCTGCCATGTTCAAGAAACCAGCCACCCCACGTTTTTCTTTTTGCATATTTAAAATTTGTTATGCGAATTTTATTAGAAAAATAAAAATAAATAATAATCTAGCGGATGTGAAAGGCTACACCTGAAATACTTGTTTTTCATAATTGTTTTTGCTTGAGTCTGACTTTTTGTTTTATGGAATATATACTACTATCATTAAAAATATATAAATGCTTGTCATATTTATTTGTTTGAGGAGATATATGGCGAAGTTACTGCCATTTATATATGGTAAAAGAATTAATACCTAATTCATATATGGTAAAGAATTAATATAAGGAATCGTGATTATAGCAATAAGTAATTATAGACATATTCTAAATTATATAGAAGATATATTTGGAGGGTACGCAAATAAACTCAACGAAGGACTTTTTAAAATGACTTTTCAAAATGACTTTTAAAACTAGCATGTTACCCGCGCAATGCGGCTGCGGGTACCCTATGACTAAATTTGACGGCGATCAAGTACTGGGTGGTAACGACGGTAGTGATAGTGGCTGCTGGTTGTGGTCGTGCGGATTGTGACTGCTGGTAGTGGCTGCTAGTTGACTGGCTTTTTTAGTTTTTGCGTTATGTAGGATGTTTTTTTGGGATAAAGTAAAGTATCAAGTAGATCAATCGGTTAACACACATTCCGTACTCGCAAAAGGTCTTGGGTTCGAATCCCCTAAGCAACATTTTTTACTTGTGGTGTTTAAGATGTTTCCCAAAGTAGAAATTTAAGATTTAGTTTAAGATTAAGGCATTTTAAACTTAGAAAGCCTAAATGCTTTAAGAAGAAGAATGATAAGATTTGGAGTTGTTCGCGGATATTTAATGGTTGTTACAACATGCATGTATTAAAAATGACTTTTTAAAATTTTAAAGTCTTTTTTCTAAAATAAACTACTTTGAAAATCTTAAGAATGCTTGCAACAATAATTAACTGGCGTAATTAAATCATGCTCGAGACTTCACCATTTTAATGCAAATTCTATCATTTTTTTTCCATGACTCACTTGTTTTATTTGAGAAAAAATATCAATTTTTAAACGCAACTAATTGATACACGTATGTTGGAATTATTTTAAATGTTTTAAACAAAATTACGTAGTTTTAGATGGTTCCACACCTACTATTATGTATGTAACAGTCACACATTCATTATCCCCAATTCCCCATATATGGAACATATTATGTATTCGTTCTATTCAATTATAAAATAGTAAAGATATGGATGTAACAAATTAGTAAACATAAATTTGTCTCGTAGCAAATTAGCTACAGCCACACAGTCATTATCCCCAATTCCCCATGTCCGTAGCAGAATAGTTATGGAATCTAGTTCCGTAGCAAAATTCTGTTGCATATTAGCTATGGAGTTTCATCTGGTAGAAAAATTGCTACGGAATGACGTTCGGTAACAATTTAGCAACAAATTTTTTCCCCGTAGCAAAATAGCTACAATTTCATTTTAATAGCAAGATTCCGTAGCAGAATAGTTACGGAATCTATTTCCGTAGCAAAATTTCATTACATACTAGCTAGGGATTTTCATCCCGTAGCAGATTTGTCACGGAATGAAGTTCCATAACAATTTCGGTAGCAAATTAGCTACGGATTTTTACCCCGTAGCAAATTAGCTACAATTTCATTTTCATAGCAAGATTCCGTCGCAGAATAGTTACGAAATCTATTTCCATCGCAAAATTCGATTGCATATTAGCTAGGGAATTTCATCCCGTAGTAGATTTGTTACGGAATGAAGTTCCATAACAATTTCGGTAGCAAATTAGCTATGGATTTTTTTTCCCGTAGCAAATTAGCTACGGATTTTTTTCCCGTAGCAAATTAGCTACAATTTCATTTTCATAGCAAGATTCCATAGCAGAATAGTTACGGAATCTACTTCCGTAGCAAAATTCCGTTGCATATTAGCTACGGAATTTTATCCCGTAGCAGATTTGCTATGGAATGAAGTTCCATAACAATTTCGGTTGCAAATTAGCTACGGATTTTTTCCCGATATAAAATTAGCTACAATTTCATTTTCATAGCAATATTCCGTTGCAGAATACTTACGGAATCAAGTTCCGTAGCAATATTCCGTTGCATATATGTTATGAAATTTTTTTCTGTAGCAAACCTGCTACGGAATTAAGTTCCGTAACATTTTCCGTAACGAATTAGCGACGGATATTTTCCCCGTAGCAAATTAGCTACATAATTCATTTTCGTAACAATATTCCATAGCTGAATAGTTATGGAATCAAGTACCGTAGTAAATTCCATAGCAAACTAGCTACGTATTCAGATTCCGTAACAAAATTCCGTAGCTAATCTCGAGTTTGCTATGGTTTAAAATTCTGTAACATATTCCGTAGCAAAATTGCTACGTAACCTCAATCCGTAGCATATTTCGTAGTAAAATTGCTACGGAATCAACTTCGTTGCAACTTTCCGTAGCTATATCAGAATTTTCTTGTAGTGTTAATAGTGTGTTAAAATTGAATAATGAATATGATATCCATTAATGCAAGGGGTACTGGTAACGTGGATAAGAGGAAGTGGATTAAAAAACTCTGCTTTCAAAACGCTGTCTCCTTTCTTGGAATTCAAGAGACGATGATGACATATGTTAACATTTTTAGAATTAAATCTATGTGGGGAAATTACAAATTCGATTTTGAGTGTAGCTCAGCTCGAGGACACTCAGGTGGCATTCTTTCTATTTGGGACCCGGCGGCTTTTATAAAATCTAATATTGTTTGTGACTCAAATTACGTTATTGTCGAGGGGAAGTGGATGGGTGCAAATGTTAATTCTCATATGATTAATGTTTATGCCCCTCAAAATATGGATGATAGAAAAGTTATTTGGGATGAGCTTAATTCTTATATAGGGTCGAATTCCGGGAATTTCATTTTATTTGGTGATTTTAATGAGGTGAGATTTGAATCTGAAAGATATGGCTCGGTTTTTAATAAGCAAGGAGCTGATCAGTTTAATCATTTCATTGATACTAATGGTTTTATAGATCTAAGCATCGGGGGGAAAAAAATTTACTTGGATTAACAAAAGCGGTTCTAAAATGAGTAAACTTGATAGATTCCTCATTTCTGACAGTTTGTTTCATCTTCATCATAGCTTGAAAGTTACTGCTTTGGAGCGGAACTACTCTGATCATATTCCTATCATTTTACATTCGGAAAAATCTGATTTTGGCCCTACTCCGTTTCGAATTTTTCACTCATGGCTCGAGTCTGACTCTTTTGACAAGGAGATGAAAGCTAGTTTTGCTAATTCTTTTCAAGACACGGGCTCTAAAATAATAAACCTCAAGAATAAAATGAAAACTATAAAAAATAGTTGCAAAATCTGGAATTCCGAAAGAAAGTTGAAAAACAAAGGCCATTATAACGATTTGTGTTCGTCTATTGCGGAAATAGACAACAAACTGGACCAAGGTTGCGCCACCTCTGATGATATTGAGAACCGGGTTTTTTGGCTTAAAGAAGTTAGAGAATTGGAGAAGCTCGAAAACATTGATTTGATGCAAAAATTAAAGATTAAATGGGACATAGAAGGCGACGAAAACTCTTCCTTTTTTCACGGCCTTTTATATCAGCGTAGGCGATCTCAATCTATTCAAGGTATTATGGAAGATGGTGAGTGGTGTGTTGATCCTCAAAGGATAAAAAATGCCTTCCTTGATTTTTTAAGTCAAAATTTAGCTCTCTTCCTGTCTCTTCTCCGAATCTCGATCACGATCAGTTTTTGCACCTTAATGATTCGGATGTCTCTTCTCTAGAGGCTAATTGTTCTATGGAAGAAATTAAAGAGGCGGTATGGAACTGTGGGAGTGAAAAGGCTCCGGGTCCCGATGGTTTTTCCTTCAAATTTATTAAACAATATTGGGATTATCTTAAAGATGACGTTTTTGATGCGGTTCATGAGTTTCTTACTAAAGGTAAATTGCCCGTAGGTTGTAATTCTTCCTTTATCACACTAATTCCGAAAAATGCTAATCCTATTTTAGTCAAAGGTTTCCGGCCTATTTCTTTGATTGGTTTTATTTACAAAATTATTGCAAAGGTTCTTGCTTCAAGGTTAGCTAAAGTTATTGACTCTATTATTAGTTGTGAACAAACAACGTTTATAAAGGGTAGACAAATTTTAGATGGTCCGCTTATGTTAAATGAAGTTATGGAATGGTACAAGATTAAGCACAAAAAACTTCTTATTTTTAAAGTCGATTTTGAAAAAGCTTTTGACTCGGTTAGTTGGGAATATCTCGATTTCATTATGATGCAAATGGGTTTTGGTATTATTTGGCGAGGTTGGATCAAAGAATGTTTATCTACGGCTAGATTGTCTATTCTTATTAACGGAAGCCCTACCGAAGAATTTTGTTCTTTTCGTGGTCTTCGTCAAGGAGATCCTCTTTCTCCTTTTTTGTTCATTATAGCTATGGAGGGCCTCCACCTTTTGATTAAAAAAGAAGTTCAAAATTCCCGTATTTCTGGTGCTCAAATTGGAAATTCTAATTTAGCTATTTCCCATCTAATTTATGCGGATGATGTAGTGTTTGCTACTGACTGGAACAAAAATAATCTTGATGCTATTATCGGTGTCCTCAATTATTTTTTTGAAGTTTCGGGCCTCAAAATAAATATTCATAAGTCCAATATTTATGGCATTGGAATTGAAGACTCTGAACTCGATCATATGTGTGCTGCTACGGGCTGCGTGAAGGGCAGTGTCCCTTTTTCATATCTCGGGATTCAAATGGGCTCATTTATGGGAAAAAATTCGAATTGGGCCTGCATCTAGGATCGTATGAAAAACAAGTTAAACTCTTGGAAATTAAATATGCTTTCCATTGGGGGAAGGCTTACTCTTATAGAGTCAGTGTTGGGGAGTTTGGGCATTTATTGGATGTCACTATTTAGAGCTCCACATACCACTATAAAAAATCTAGAACAATTGAGAGCTAGATTTTTTTGGGGTAGTTCAGAAAACAAAACAAAAATGAGCTGGGTCAAATGGAATTCATGTTTGGCTTCAAAGACAAATGAGGTTTAGACATTACTAGTCTTGAGTCTCTTAATTTAGCCTTATTGTTAAATGGAGATGGAGATTTTATACCGAAAAAGAGGCTTTGTGGTGCCGAGTTATTCAAGCTATATATGGAGAAAATGGTGGGTTTAGCAAACCGGTTCCTAATCGACATAAAAAAGGTACTTGGGGTCAAATTATTGGTACTATTAATTACTTACATGACGCTAATATCGTTGTCAACAATTCATTGCGTCACAATCTTAGAAACGGTGAAAACATCCAATTTTGGTCGGATATTTGGGCAAGTCACATCCCTTTACATTCTTTATTTAATCGTCTCTTTAAATTAGAATTGAATCCTTTTTGTAAAGTAAAAGATAGGTTGCAAAATGATCTTTGGGAATTCAATTGGAGAAGGCCTATTAGAGGTGGGGTTGAAGAAGAACAATTTAACAATCTCATTTCTCTAATTAGAGATTACCATTTGCAAGAAGGGAATGATAAAGTTAGTTGGTCTCTTGGCGATTGCTGCGAATTCACGGTTGCGGAAACAAGAAGATATATTAGTAACTTTCTTTACCCCGGTTTCTCTTATGATTCTAAATGGTGCTCCTCGGTACCAATAAAGGTGAACGTCTTCATTTGGAGGCTTACATTAGATAGACTCCCCACTAGATTAAATCTATCTAGAAGAGGTCTTGAAATCAACTCTATTCTTTGTCCGGTTTGTGAATTGGAAGTTGAATCACTTTATCATTTGTTTTTCAAGTGCCATGTGGCGAAAGATGTTTGGACTAATGTCTCTCGTTGGTGTCAACTTGACTACTCTAGTGCAACTTCTTTCAATGATTTTTGGAGCCATTGCAATTCTTTGTCGAACAGGAACTTCCGAAGAACAAAAGGTCATGTTATTGGTATTACCACTTGTTGGTTCCTTTGGAGATATAGAAACTCTTATTTATTTGATAGTGGTAAAATCCGTATAGTATTTCATGATGATCTTTACAAAGCGGTTACTCTCAAAGAGATTTTAATTCTGCACATATAATTAGAAGTACACATCATATCTATAAACTAATATATTAATAACTTACTTGAAAAATAATTAAACATAAACAAATTGATTAATAGTATATTTCTTCTAGAAAATTTTATTATAGATAAAGTAAAGATTTTATTTTGTCGGAGATAAAAGTTTTACTGGTAAGAAATCGTTTTAACGATTTGTGGCTTGGCCCCTTATAGTCATGTGGTACGTGTGGTCAAAGTTCAAAAAGGAGCATGTTGAGTTGTTGACTATTTAATCATTTTGACTTTGTTTTTGAGTTGAGCCTTTGTTGCACATGTCAATTGCTAAAAACATTAAAAAACTGAATGTGAATAATTTGTTTGGCATATATTTGATTTATAATTATAATCGATATATCATACCTAATGCTCTTATGATTACATCAAAGTTTTATAATGTTATCGAGGAAGTAATTTACGCACGTAATTATAATTTGGTATACATACAAATATATACATTATCTTATCGTACTTATGCTTTGAAGATATTACATTGCACTGACTTTCGAGTCCTAACTGCCTCCTAAGTATTCGAATTCCAACGTCGAAGCAAGTAGGACCATCACGCTAAACATTAGACATTTATTGAAACCAAACCAACCGAATCCATCGGTTTTCTCAAAATTTAAAACCAAACCGTCTGTTTTGAAATGATTTCTTATTTTATCAGTTTGAACAGATTTTTCAATTTTTATGCACACCTCTAATTCTCGTCATGATTCACATCCACAATTTTCCAACCGAAACAAAACCACATTGTATGTGTAGCATGTTCTTCAATTCGGTTCAGTTTTGGGTCGACATAGGAAATTGGGCCCGATAAGATTCGAGTAACATTACATGGGCCTGTTGTGGGCCCACCAACAGCCCAGCCCAATCATACCCGTTTGAACCTGCCTATTCTCAGGCAAGACACACACCCCATAACCCATTGACCGGCTTCTTGCAAGGGCAGAATTCATCATTTTCGGAGGGGGCGCACACACATCTCTTGCTGTCAGTACTCGCTCCGATTTCTTCCTCAAATTTCGATGCAATCTTCACGAGTTTAACACAGAGAGGTGAAATTTATCGTTTAATCTGTTTATCTTATGTTGTAGCTTGTATTTCCTCCCCTTTTTCTTCTGGTTGGTGAATTTAAGTTGCCCTAATTTTGTTTATATACGAACAATCGTTTCTAGGGTTTCTAAAAATCCCATCGTTTGCTTCACTCCGTCTAGATTATTGAGTTCGGGAGTTCATCCTAGTATTTGTCCAACTCATAGTTGACCAATAAGTTATGAATGTACATTTACAGAAAGCTCTTGTAGTTATGTGATTGTGTTCACTTGAAACAAAACAATTTCTTATCAACTTTAATGTATGTCAATGCTGCAAATTCAGAGCCCTAAAAACTTTGTATCCGTTTTGGTATCTCCTATCAAATTTTGATTTCATTATCCTGGAAGTAGGAGGTGGATGCTTAATGTGAATAATAAGGTTTATTTTGCTATTAATATTAAGGCATTTAGTGAATATCCTGGTTGATTAGGTATTTAAATATATTTTTTTCCCTCTGTTTTTTTTAATGTATTTTTGTTTTGTACGCTCCAATGGGGCTCTATACTTTTGATGTAATTTTCTTAAAATTTTCCAATTTGTGATACAAGTTTCCAGAATCATCCGTGTATGTGTTAATTACTCTTCAATAGTGAATTGAACAATATTTGTACGACAGTTCTGGTGATCATGCTGATTTCATATTTAAATAACTGTCTAACAGGGTATTAAAAGGTTAATAATTTATTAATCTTATTATTGATCTTAGCCTTTACAAAAAAATAATTACCTTACGATTAATATGGGTGCATGAAATTACCTTGTAATATTTGTATCATTGTATGTAATGGATCACTTATTGTAATGCTAAAGAAGGGTAGTTTGCTTGTTAACAATATTATCTCCGCCTATGATTTGTTTGTCACTTTTGTAGTGTATATCGTTTAAATTTGGTTTCAACAATAATTTCTGCAAATAAATGATTATTTATTTATCTATGTTTGTAGACTAGTGACAACTTTGTATGCTGTTTTATGGCAACCCGTTTGCAGCTGGAATTTTAAATCAGCCAATTCGACAGTGTCATATGAGGTAGTTATTACAATTCACATCCCTCTTTTTTGGTTGTTAACTTGTTATATTAGATTACTATGTAAATTAACATGATTAAAATAGATGAAATATAACACTTGTAGAATTAGTTGAAGGAACTTAATGTAATATACTAATATAAGATTGTTCACATAGCTCTAATGTTCTCATTTCTGCATTTGTTTAACATGTAAAAAGAAAATTTTGACCCTCATTTTTATCGAATGAAGGTGATTGTAGCCTTATTTCAGGCTCTATAATGGATTGCAACAGAGAGGAAGCCTTGAGGGCCAAGCAACTCGCAGAGAAAAAAATGGAAATTAAAGATTTTTACGGGGCTCTAAAGATTGCAGTTAAAGCCCAACAACTTTGTCCCGAGTTAGAAAACGTGTCTCAAATGATATTAGTATGTGAAGTACACTGTTCTGCTGAAAAAAAATCATACGGGCCCGATAAAGATTGGTATGCAGTTTTAAAAATTGATCCAACTGCTGATGAAATATCCATTAAAAAACAGTACAGAAAATTAGCACTGGTGTTACATCCTGATAAAAACAAATTTGCTGGTGCAACTGATGCATTTAAATTAATTGGTGAAGCTCAAAGAGTGTTGTTAGATCGTGAAAAACGGGTAAATTATGATACTAAACGTAGGGCTTACGGGAATGTTTCGGGCCCGAATTTGAACCCTAGACCACCGAGTAAACAACCGAGTGTTCACCAACAACATCCTTGGCATCAAGGTGGGCGGTCTGGTAATTTCCAGTTTCCACAACCGCCAGCTGGCGGGAGTCGGTTGACTTTTTGGACGGTTTGTCCGTTTTGCTCGGTTCGGTATCAGTTTTATCGAGATGATGTTCTTAACAAAGTTATTCACTGTCAAAGCTGTAAGAGATCGTTTACTGCTTTTGAGTTGAATCCTCAAGGTGGTACAACTGCTGCTGCATCGAGTACAACCCAAACCCGACAACATCCTTTGTATAATAATAATTCTAAAGCTGCACCTGGTCCCGCTCGTACTTACACAACGAAACCGGTATTTGAAAAAAAAGAAGCTCAAAAATCTCAAAAATCAGAAGGAAATACAAATAGAAAACGGAAAAAAAGAATTGAAGAATCGAGTGAGAGTTCTGATAGTGAAAGTAGTTCTGAATCTGAGGAAGAAGTTGAAGATGTCGTTAATAATCCCGATTTTGAAAAATTTGGTGAGCAACCGAGAAGATCTTCACGTGCAAAAAGAGATGTTTCTTATAAAGAAAATCATAACGAAACTGAAGTTGAAAATGAAAATGGAAATGATAACAATAATAATGATGATGCTACTCCGTCAACCGAACCGAAAGTTGAAAATGAAAAGAAAAAAGAAAATTTAAATAACAAAAAAACTCGGGAAGATGATAATAAAGATGGAGAAACTGCAAGTGATGATGATGATGAAGAAGAAGAAATAGAAGAGGAAGAAGAAGAAGAAACAGAAACTAAATTATTCGAGTGTCCGGATCCCGAATTCACAAAATTTGGAGACGATGTAACCGAAGAGAATTTTAAGGCGGGCCAGATATGGGCCTGTTATGATACTACAGATGCTATGCCAAGATTCTATGCTTACATTAAAAAAGTTGAGTTGAAAAGGTTTAAATTGACAATCCAATGGTTGAAGCCTGATCCCGGAAGCCCGGATGAAGTTAATTGGGCCAGAGAGAAATTACCCGTTTCTTGCGGGACTTTTAAGCCCGAGAGGCCTGATAAGATTGAAGATCTTTTATCATTTTCACATTTGGTCTCATGGGAAGCGGGTAAGAAAAAGGGCCAGAAAATGACTTATATCATAACCCCAAGAATAGGAGAAATTTGGGCCCTTTTCAAGAACTGGTCTATAAAGTGGGACGCTTCTTCTTCTACAAAGTTTGAGTACGAATTTGTTGAAATATTATCGGATTTTAATGAAAAAGATGGTGTTCGTGTTTCGAATATGGAGAAAGTTAAGGGGTTTGTTTGTCTTTTTAAGCAAAAAGAAGGGGGTGAAATGGTAATTCCGGGGAGTGATAAGTATAGATTTTCTCATATGATTCCGTCTTGTAAAATGAGTGGGGAAGAAAAAGTAGGGGTTCCAAAAGGGTCGTATGAAGTTGATCCTGCTTCTTTGCCACCATCGATATTTGAAAGGGTAAAATTGTAATTTTTATAATTGGGATTTATAAGTATTTATGTGTTTAGGTGCTGTTTTGTTGGTTTAGATTTTGCTAATTACTTTGGTTAACCATGTGGAGGGAGATTCATTTTTAAGTAATGTGGAGATCCTTGTTGTAGACTTTGTGCTTACAAACAATGCTTAAAGGGTCATTATTCTGATTTGATCAACTAGTTTTTATGTATTGTGTTCATGTTATTTACTTATATATATGAATGCTTTAAAACCGGGTCGTACCAGAAAACTGAAAAAAATACAGACTGAATCAACCAAGTTAACTGTTGACCCGGTTGAATTGAATGTAAACCACGTTTTTTTCTTCTTTTTAGTTTCATTTTTTGTATTAAAGTGTATTCGATATTATTTTTTTATAGATTTGCAACTAAAAATTGTTGAACTTTGTTGGAAATTAATTTATAGATTTTTTAAGGTTTTTTTATAGAATTTGTTTACTTTTTATATAATTAATTTATTATAAATACTCTTTAGTATGGTAATCTGGTTTAAGTAGGGGTGAGCATTTGGGCCGAAAAACCAAACCGAACCGAAAATTACCCGAAACCGAACCGAAACCGAACCGGTAACAAAATTCGGTTCGGTTTTTGGTTTATGAAAATTCGCTTTATCGGTTTCGGTCGATATCGGTTTCGGTCACATTTTATCGGTTTTTAACCGAACCGATAAGGGAGTCCAACAAAAAACTAGGAAACTCCTCAACTATCTCCCCTTGATAGCCTCGTATAACTGGTCCCATAACTCCATATCTCTTTCCATACGACCATTCCTACTTCTAAACTTCATCATCGATTGTACATCACGTTTAATCTCATCGGTTTATACTTCATCAATTCATCCTTCATCCCTTCTACATCACGATTTTCAATGGAAAACAATAATTGGGTTGAAACTCAAGAAACTCAAATTGATGTAAGTTTTTTTTTGTTAATATCCTATTATAATTTAAGGTTGTTTACTTCAGAAACTCAAAATGATGTAAGCAAAAAAATAATTTTGGAGCTTATTGGATCATATCGGGTTTTAGACCGAAAACCGGAACCAAAACCGAACCATAACCGAAACCGAATAAGTATTAACGGTTCGGTTTTCGGTTTCGAATTTTATGCTTATCGGTTATCGGTTCTATCGGTTCGGTTCGGTTCGGTTTTGGCCCGATAATCACCCCTAGGTTTAAGTGGTCTGATTGATTTTAATGTTTTTATGATATAAACCAGTTACCCAAGGCTTGTAGTCTAGTGGTATCCAAGGAAGATTTAAGGTGTTGCCCATGACCTATTGGTCATGGGTTCAAGTCCCGTCGTGGACAAAAAAGGTGGAAGGTTCGAAGGAAGGCATACTGCCCCTTGTGGATGTCACTGTATAGGCTTGAACCACTAACTTATTAACTAGCCGTTCAAAAAAAAAAAAAAAAAAAAGGATATAAACCAGTTAAATTCAAAACTCGAGTTTAAATCATCATTATTTATACAGAGTTTTCAAAACTCTAAGTTTAAAGCATCATTATTATCTACTAGGTTAAAACCCGCGCTATGCGGCGGCTGCGAACTATATATTCATGGCGATTAAATGTGTGATGGTTGTATTTTTTTATAATACAGTACATAAGCATGAAAATTGTGTACAAAATAGAGGTAACCAACATATATCAGAGCGTTCATCTGGCGTGCAAAATGAATTACAAGAAAGTAACAACTTTAGTTTATTGTTAAATATTTCTGATTATAATTACAACTGCTGCACTTTATATTTTATAACAAATGGTTGAGATTGTCGAATCCAACCAAACAGAAAATTGATAATATATGTTTTCATTTAGGGAAAACATATCTTCAAGTGATTGTATAAGTTTTCTGTTTCCGACATGAAAGCACCATGACATGTTTCTTTCCTATATTAATGTGTTCCATTTAGAGGGAGGATTGTATTAGTGGTTCAAAGACAACATGCTTCTAGATAGCCTAACAAAACTTTTGCAGTTACATATTACAATTTTAATTATTAATCGTTGTTTTGATCATCTTTGAACTGGGTTGTGTACTAATCTATTCTACAAAACTTATTGTAGCTACCGTGGTGGATAAATTCAAAGTTGCCTCGCCTAAAAGATGTAGCAATTTCCCCTGTTTTACCTACACCTCATCAGGAGTAGATATGATACATCACAAATGAAATTATGCACATGCAACAGTTGAGTAATTTCCCCTGTTTTTGGTCCGGTTCAAAATCCGGTCCGGGTTCAAAGCAGTAGTAGACATGACACATGCATGTTTCTTGACTGAAATAAAAATAGTTACAATCGAAATACAAATATAATCTGGCAAAACAGTTCATAAAATTAAAAACAGAACAAAAATAACTCATTGAGATTTATATTAAATAAGATGAATTTTACAATTAAAATCACATTAGATACATAAAATAAGATATTTCGTATGAAATTAAAACATAATAAGAATCAGGATTATTAACTCAAAAACAGAAAGAGCACATTAATCAGCTGAATTTTATAGTTAGAGTCAAATTTAAAGCACAAAATAAGAAACAGATCTCTTAAATCTAGCATAAAAGATTGAATTTATTTTAATAAAAATTGATAATTTAGAACTTACAAGTGGAACGTAGATCAGCATCACCATCTACTGGTACATATTTTTACCAATCACAACGAAAACAAAATCCAATACCAAATATACTAAAACAGCTACCACCTGCATAAAATGATAATAAAAATGCACCCAATATTTAAAATTAAAACCCTTATAAAAAGATGTAATATTTAACACACCTGTAGAGGATGGTAAAGAAGTAGCTATCCATTATATCTCATCTTTACAATGGCTTTGTGGCTCAGCTTCTTGGAAGAAAAGACTTGAAGTGAAAATCATTTGCAATCGGGCGGCAATCTGGCATCATATCTTGGTGATGGTGTAGTATCTTTTTAATAGGCTGTGTTTCCTCCCATTTGATGGCGATGGTGAAGTCACCATTTAATGATACTAGCAGGGTACCCGCGCAATGCGGCGGCGGGTACCCAGAAACCATATTTCGTGGCGAGCAAGTGCTGTTCGTTTACACGGTAATAATTGTTGCTAGAAATAAATAATTAAACGGAAATGTGGATTTTGGTAAGCGTTGATGATTTACAGCGTCGTATATTTAGTGTTATTGGGTAAAATAGTTTTCGAGTAACAGACTTTTGTTATTAAGTGTGGGTGGTGTTACCAAAGTGTAATGTATAGCAAGTGGTTAACACATAGTGATAAGTTAGGAGAGGTCTTGGGTTCGAATCTTATTAGCCGCGATTTATTTTTTTTAAGGTAGAGAACTAACTAACAAAAGTGGAAAGGTCCTTAAAATCAAGTTTAAGGAGCTCCTTAAACTTGCCTAATGGGGTAGGCCTAAATGCTTTATATAGTAGTAAGATAGCTTGTGTTCGAATTGCTCTGTTTGAAGGTTTATTAGGAAAGCGGTAATGATAACCGGCGCTGATTTTGGGGGGATTGACCGTCATCTAAGCGTAAATTGATTGCGGGACGTTCAATAACATGTCGTTTTGATAGGGAGCAATAAATTAAATTTTTAAATCCGAGCCGTTTAAAAAGTTTAATTGAATGCGGGCCAGTTATCAAAATTATTTTAGTAAAGGGATGAATCACGGATATTATTTATGTGGAATGAATTTCATTGATTGTAAAGGGCAACATCTAGGGAATTCAAACAGGGGGGAATTTCCGATTCATAAATCATTTAATTAGAAATTGAAGCCACATAATGGAAATTAAAGCCACTCAAAACTACTGCATGCGTGAATTGTGGGAACCAAAGAAGTTGTGTCTATACTGATTATTACTGAAGTGTTACGAAATTGTAACCAAAGCCGTGACTCAGCCTAGTGGTAAGAGCTTCACCTATGGACCACTCCTACCCGTGTTCGAGCCTCGTCTAGAGCAGTTTTTTAAATATTTTTCAGGCGAAGTGGACATTGCTAAATATGACAGGTTTGAATTCAGACCTTCCTTATTTAGAAATATCTAATCTCCCACCTATATATGGAGCAAGGACATGATTTTAATTTGATGACATGTACCAATAACATTGCTTCTTAATGATGACATGGACGCTGACTCAAAGGGCATAATAGGCAATTAACTTCTTCTTTATATGGAAACATATTCATGTCTTCCCTCGCTTCGTTTTTCGCCCATAGCTTTGTTTTTTATTTGTAAACAAAAAATTTTAAGAAAATCAAAGTTCTTAAAATTAAATTTTTTACGAAATGAGTATAGTCATAAAATTTTGAAAAAAAATGTCATGGTTGTAGATTGTGAATTCAATGATTAATTCATAGATTAAGCATAAACAAGTGATAATATAGGAAGATTAAGATGGATGGAATATTTGAACACTTTGCTATTGATGGGGGCTGCTACAATTTGGGCAAAGGTTATGCAAATTAGGTTACTACTTACTATATATGTCTAGTCAAAGTTTCGACTAAATACAAAATAGTCCCTAGACTATTGGTTACAATAAATGTGACCCAACAATGGTTCAAACATTTTACGAAAAAAAATCTTATGATCTAAAAATGTAATTTAAATTTATTATGATCACAAAATATTATAATCTCAAAAATTTTAAGAAAATCAAAGTTCTTTAAATTAAATTATTTACGAAATGAGTATAGTCATAAAAATTTGAAAAAAAATCATGGTTCAAACATTTTACGAAAAAAATCTTATGATCTAAAAGTGTAGTTTAAATTTATTATGATCACAAAATGTAAAAATTTTCAGAAAATAAAAGTTTTTAAAATTAAATTCTTTACGAAATGAGTATAGACATAAAAATTTGAACAAAAAAATGTCATGGTTCAAACATTTTACGAAATAAATCTTATGATCTAAAAATGTAACTTAAATTTATTATGGTCACAAAATGTTACGATCCAAATTTATTATAATCCAATTTTATTATGATCAAAAGTTATAATAATCAATGTTCAAAAATATTATGATCCAAAAATATTATAGTCTAAACATATTATTATCAACACTCACACATGAAATTATTGATGATACTATGTTTAGCCTCGATCTTTACACCACATAATTCTTGTATACTATAAAAATGTTAGGTGTCACGCATCATATATTGAAATTAAAGATAGATGCTCTTGTAATGTGTATGCAAAACATTGATCAGAAAGTAGATTTATGCAATAGAACTAGGCTAATATAATTGAAGGTAAGATCGTAACAAAGTTTGTACAATTTGTGTTATCCCACGTATGATTATTAGTCCTTACGACAAAACTATGCCTGTCAAATTGAGCCGAAGAGAATTTCCTATTTAAGTACGTTTTTCAATGACTATTAAAAAAAACCATGGGCGAACATTGTCACGGGTTGATTTGTTTGTCCAAATATCAGTATTCTCACATGACCAGCTATATGTTGATGTATCAAGAGTAAAGAGAAACAAATGCTTGAAAATTATTTGTTGCGACCAAGATGGTAACTATACAAACTCAACAACAAACGTCTTATACAATAAAATTTCGTTTTCTTTTTTGATTTATTTTTACCGATTATTCATGTACAACAAAACCTTTAATCATCATTTTAATAATAGTTGACCATATAATTTCTTACGTTTTTTTCATCATTATATATTATATTTCTTACAGCTAGCCCGCCCATCGGGCGGGTTATGAAACTAGTTGCATTATAAAGTACTATAGATACTGAGTTGCAAATATTAAGATGTTCTTTTTCTACTTAGATTTACTTTTATAAAGAACTTTACATTCTTACCCCACTTTTCAAAATTAGAATATCATACTATTACATTTTGTTTTGTTGCGTAAGAAAATTTTTCATACTCCAAATCGTTCAAAATTGTTATATGATGCACTTACATACAATTGGCACTTTTAAGCTAAGACAAAAATGGAGTCAAAATTCCAGTAGAAATAATTTGGAGCGTTTCACTCAATTACTTACTCAAATAGTCAATGACATTAACTTAAAATGTGATTTATGAACAACTCGTAGAATTTAAAATTGAAATTGTATGTCTGAAGTCAAATGCATTTTTTTTAAAAATTATTATTTTATAAGGATAAGAATTCCTTCTAGATGAAGTATCGTCATGACATGTTAGCATCCTTGTTTATCAACTGTTAAGCACATTATATAAAAATTCCAATGGATTTGTTCTACATTGAGATTTGACTAATATATAAAGTAATTATATGATATTAATTGTATAGTGCCTTAATTAGTAAATGAATTTTTTTAAGTAATTTAAAAAGTTGATTAATATTGAAAAATAAATAATATATTTGCTTGTCATTTTTACGGCTTATGGAGAAATTTTGCAAGTTGAATTCTATTAGCAACAGTACTCCATCAAGTAATCTCAAAGCTTGTACTATTGTTGAATTAGTATTTTGTGTTTGCCATTACCTAATGTCATGAATTCAAGTTTTATTATAGATAAAATTATAGTAAAATTAGAAATCATTAAAAAAAATGAAAACATGATTTTAAAAAACACATTATATTTCTGTTTTATTCCATAAACTTAATGCTATTCAATTTGTCTTTATCAATTATTCTTTTGATACTAATAGTTCATTATGTATTTTTTAAGGGAATTAATTTGTACACAATACTTTTTAATGTTTATAGTAAACTAATGTTTATAGTAAACTATATAAGTAGTACTGCAAGTACAAATATATAAAATAACTATGATGTATATATTAAAATGTTTAAGTGTAAAAATCACAACTTATATTCTTTAATAAACAACAAATCTCCATAAATGTTATACTCCCTCCGTCCCACAAAAAAGTTCTCATTTCATCTTGGCACAAGTTTTTAGGTGGTAGTTAGTGGTGGGGTCATTGGTATTAATTTTGATTAAAATATAAGGTTTGATTGGAAAGAGAATGATAGTTAGTGGATATTAGTAGTGGGGTCCTTAAGAATAATAATATTTTATTATGTGGAACCCATCAAATGTGAGAAATGAGAACTTTTTTGTGGGACAAAAGTTTTGTTAGAAATGGAAACTTTTTTTGGGACGGAGGGAGTAATTGCCAATCATACATAATGAAGCCCAAATCCCATAGAAAAAATACAGTGGAAATTCACTTTGTTGAATTCTTTTGCTTTTCTTAAAAATAATTAATATTAATATATAAAATATTATGAGACAAATTAAACTTTCCAGCGTCGTATTTAATTTGTTGCTTTATTGTAGTCACTTTCATTCACAAGTCACAACTACTTTCACGTAATTAATGAGAATTGATTCTATTCATAGTTGTTCATTCTTGAATATTTGAATGACTTTGTAACTATCTCTATATTATTATTACTTTTTTTTACATAGATTTCAACTTGTTTTGTTTCATTCACAAGTCACAACTACTTTCACGTAATTAATGAGAATTGATTCTATTCATAGTTGTTCATTCTTGAATATTTGAATGACTTTGTAACTATCTCTATATTATTATTACTTTTTTTTACATAGATTTCAACTTGTTTTGTGAGTCGACTAATTACAAAGCGACTATCCGCTTTGCGGATAACTTAGATCTGACATTGTTAAACTTCTATAGCCAAAAGTGGTATAGTTGTTCATTCTTGAATATTTTGAATGACTTTGTAACTATCTCTATATTATTATTACTTTTTTTTAACATAGATTTCAACCTGTTTTGTGAGTCGACTAATCACAAAGCGACTATCCGCTTTGCGGATAATTTAGATCTGACATGGTTAAACTTCTATAGCCAAAAGTGGTATATTTTTGTTGAACGTGAGGTTTAAACTTGAAATCTCCATTTTCATTAATAGAGATCAAACTCTTACAAGTAGAACATTCTTTGTAGTTGAATCATATTATTTCTTAATCTCGAATCATACAATAAATTTTATTTTCTATCTCAAAATAATCGAAAAAAATCTTTTAAGTAAAACTTCTGTGTGTGGATATCAATTAAACTATGAACGTTTTACACGTTTGGTCTATTTCTTTTTTTATTAATTATATTGTTTAACTTGTTATCAACAAAACATAACTAATATTAACAATTACATAACAGAAATAAATTAAAACCGTCGTCTTTACTTAGTTAAGAAATAAAGAATATGATAATTAATGAGTTGTTTGTTTCTAGAACTTCAAAGTTCAAGGGGCTAAGGCAAAATTGATTAGACTAAGGTGTTGTTTGTTTGCAGCTTAATGGAGCCATTCATCGCTCAATGATTCAGCATTCAGCATTCAGTGCGTTTGTTTAGCGCCTCTGAATGAAGATTATGCTGAATGAGACAACAAAAAAGTGCTGAATCATTCAACCTTAAATGATATGCTGAATCATTAAGCAGTCAGAATACTTATCAAAAAGTTTCTCATATTCAAAACAAGTTTTATACATAACCTCTTAATCATTCAGACTTTTGAATCATTCGGCGCTTAATCATTTTGTTCCTATCAAACAGCCCCTAAGAAATATTAGTGTCATTATTCATTTTAATTTAATTAAATAAATTTGAGTAATATGAACTATGAAGTCACAATCATCCTAGAAAAAGATTATATATTTAAAGAAAAATATATTTGTGATTATATTTTAGGTCTACTGACGTAGAAATGATATATGACCAAATGAAATGTGAGGGTCAATGGCCTATCAGTAAGGTGTTTGTCCTTCAACCTAGTGGTTGAGGGTTCGAATCCTATAGTGAACATAGGTGGTTATTTAGGAGTAGATTAGATTTGTCGTTCAAAAAAAAAATGTGAGATGATGTGAGAGAAAAATTAACAAAGTAATGATATTTGTAATAGAGACATGAATTAGTCACATAATCTAAACATGTTTATAGCAGTGCTGGGTATCTAATTATAGTAATATTTTTTATAATTAATATTATAAAATACACAAGTAATTTGTGTTATTCATTTATTGATTCGTCCATAATTCAAACTCGATCTAGATCGGAATGTTTAGGGGTGTTCGTTTGGACGGTTTGGTTTTATCCAAACCAAATAGGTGAAACCAAATAAAGTCCGGTTTTCAAAAGTTTAAACCGAACCGTCCAAACTAATTCGAAAACCAAACCGATCCGAACCAAATAACAAATTGGTTGGTTTGGTTTTATCCGTTTGGTTTTTCCCTAAAATTTTCAAAATACTACAAAAGTATATAACATAAATAATATTAAGTTCGATATGTAAAATTCCAAAATGATAAACTACTTTGTACATAAAAAAAGTCTAATTCGTAGCTTGTGACATTTACAATCATATATGCAAAAATCTTGACATTAACTTTATCAAAAACTCCAAAAATATTGGAACATCGCCAACTGATACAATATAAAATGGAACAAGTGTTAGTATATAATTCAATTTACTATAAGAAATGTAAAGAAAATGAGTATCATAATTACTTGCAGTGGAAACCAACAAGTGTTAGTATATATATCAATTTAATATATATTAATATTCGGTTTTTTTGGACAATCCGGTTTTAACAACGGAAACCAAATCCAATCCGAAATCCAAACTATTAATTTGGTTCAAGTCCAAACTGATCCAAAAAACCAAATAACCAATCCAAATAGTCCGATCCAAAATGTCCAATTGAACAATCCGATTATATCCGAATAGTGAACACCCCTAGGAATGTTAGTCGAAAAGGGTTTGAGTTATATTATGCATATAGTTGTGGCAGCTAAGGTTATGGACTTATGGTCCTACAATGGAGTATGATTGGTTACCTTACCTATTAATTCCCGATCACACTACATGCTAACCATTACATGACAAACTACTCTAACTCTACTCAACTAAATATGATCTAGAAAAGCAAGATGGATGTTCCTTATGCTTCTGTTTTGCATCTTTTATTATTAATATATCTTATCTTCATCTTTTAATTCATTTTGTTAGAAGTCTTTCTAAAAATGATCTCTCTACATTCAAGTAGACATATGATTGTCTATATCTTACCTCCTTCATATTTTTTTTTTAAAGGATTAATAATCGTTGTTGCTGCTGCAAGACAACTAGCCTGAGGGTCCTGGTCATTTCTCAAATTCATTGATCTTAATTAACTAGGGGCTAGTTATGCATAACTAAAGTTTTTTTTTTTGTTCTAGGCCCCTCCCTAACATACAATTAAGGTTAAGTAGGTATGCGAAAGCTAGAATGTCTTGTTGCTATGACCACTCCTAATTATTATTGCTACTGACATTTTCGTTTTTGTTAAATATGTGTCACATCTAGACACTCATTTAACACATTTATACCAACAACACATATTTACTTCGTATTTTTAGGTCCACATATTATAAAATATATACACATAAAATATCAACTTTTATTCAAATAAGCCTCACACCTCTCGTCTCCTTTTCCATCATCAAACTGAAGTAATCGACCGACAAATACAACTGAAGGTTGCATGTCAATGACCTCTGTAACCGAAACCCAGGGGTGTATTTGAGGAGGTGCAGGAGGTGCAGCCGCACATGACCCATATTTTATGAGGGGCCCAATTTTTATATGTATCATATATATAATCTTAAAATTTTAAGTCAACTTAATAATTTAATAGAAAAAATTAAAAATTTCTAATTTTTTATATAAATCTTGTATATAGAGGGCCCATTTTCGTCAATTTGCACAGGGCCATTGAAATCTCGGAGACGCCCCTGCCGAAACCCATCGATATACTTATCTTTCGGTGTCGAAGCTATAGCATAGACAAAAGTACATTATCAATAGGAAAATGATACTTCATCCGATTCAAAATAAGTGACACACTTTAGGTTTCACGGGTTTTTAGGCAAAAAATTATAATAATAGTTAAATTAGATTAATTGGATGGTTAGTGGGTGATGAGTCCCATACTTTTTGAATAAAGTAGAGTTAATGATGTTTAAAAGTAAAAAGTAAGGGTAAATGAGTAATTTTTATTTATTAAAGTATATAGTTAGTGGGTGTGGGTCCTACTAATTTTTGCCAAATACGGTAATTTTTCAAAGTGTGTCACTTATTTTTAAGTCACCCCAAATAAAAAGTGTGTCACTTATTTTGAATAAGAGGAAGTATAACAAATGAAATTGAGACGTGTTAAAATAAAGAACATGTATAAAGTAAAACAAATAGAAAGAAAAAGGGAATAAAAAGAGAAAAATATATCAAATTTTCTTTTTTTAAAAAGAAAAAAAAGACACGATCGTGTATCCGGTTCACGAGGCCAATCAAACATGCATTTGGCATGATTGTATATAAGCAAAGGTTCTTTCGCTAAAAGTAAAACCTGGCGGCTTGACAAACGTCAGAAAAATTCAACGTATCCGTTCAAACCCACACCAACGAAAAAGATATGTTTTCCCGGCGAGACAAACCACTACCGGAAAAAATGACAAAGCCGTCGCCACCACATCGCCTCTCCTTCTTCATCTTCATCTTGCTGACCTCCGGTGTAAGTTCACAACAGTTCTTGACTTCCGAACGAACAACCTTGCTTAACCTCAAGCAACGCTGGGAGAATCCACCGACGTTAGCAAACTGGAACTCCACCTCATCACCGTGCAGTTGGCCGGAGGTTCAGTGCCGCAACAGCTCCGTGATCGTACTTCAACTGGATAGCAAAGAACTTATCGGTTCTATACCTCCGTTTATATGCGACCTCCGGAACCTGGAAAACATGTTCCTCCGTGATAATTTCCTCACCGGTGAGTTTCCTAGGGTTCTGTATAACTGCTCGAATCTAATTGAGCTTGATATCTCACAGAACATGTTCGTTGGAAGGTTACCGGACGATATTGACCAAATGTCACAGCTCAAATCGGTTGATTTTGGAGCTAATAATTTCACCGGCGACATACCTCCGGCTATCGGGAATCTATCGTCGTTGATTTCGTTGCTTATGTACCAGAATTTATTCAACGGTACTATACCTCCGGAGATCGGAAACTTATCAAATCTGGAAACGTTAGGGCTGGCGTATAACGAATTTGCAAATCCGGAGATACCGCGTGAGTTTGGAAAATTGAACAGTTTGAAGGTTTTCTGGATGCCGGAAACTAAATTAGCCGGTAAAATACCAGAATCGTTGTCGAATTTGGTCAATCTCGAATTGTTAGATTTGAGTTTGAATAATTTGGAAGGTGAAATTCCTCCTGGATTGTTCCTCTTCAATCATTTGAATAATATGTTCTTGTACAAGAATAATTTAACCGGAGGAATTCCGTCCACGATTCAGTCACTGAATTTGACTCAAATCGATATCGCAATGAACAAATTGAACGGCTCAATTCCTGATGATTTTGGCAAATTGCAGAAACTGGAGATTTTCAATTTGTACTCAAATCAATTTTCAGGACAGATTCCGACGGGTATTTCTCAAATTCCAACACTGAGAATTTTTCGAGTGTTTAGAAACAAACTCACCGGAGAATTACCTCCGGAGTTTGGACTTCACTCCAAACTTGAAGCATTTGAGGTATCCGAGAACAAACTCACCGGAAAATTGCCGGAGCATTTATGTGCCGGAGGTTCTTTGACAGGTGTGATTGCTTTCTCAAACAACCTCACCGGAGAGATTCCGAGATCACTCGAGAGTTGTGATAGAATGAACACTATCCAACTCTATGATAACAGATTTACCGGTGAGATTCCTTCAGGAATTTGGACACTAAAAAATATTAGTAGTCTGAGGCTCGCCGGAAACTCGTTTTCCGGCAAACTTCCAGCTAAAGTTGCTTGGAATTTATCAAGGTTAGAGATTGATAACAACAAGTTTTCAGGCGGAATTCCACCCGAAATATCTTCTTGGGTCAAACTCAATGTGCTCAAAGCTAGTAATAACATGTTTTCAGGCGAAATCCCTCCAGAAATCTCCACTCTTTCCGAGCTAACTGTCCTTTATCTCGACGGAAATTCACTTTCCGGCGAACTTCCGTCAGAGATCAAGTCCTGGAACTCACTAACCATTTTGAATCTAGCCAGAAACAAACTTTCCGGCCAGATTCCATCTTCAATCAGTTCCTTACAAGATCTTCTAGAACTCGATCTATCAGAAAACCAATTTTCCGGCGAAATCCCACAACAGTTAAGCAATCTTAGACTCACAAGTTTGAATCTTTCTTCCAACAAATTCACCGGAAAAATTCCTTCTGCTTTCGATAACATGGCTTATCAAAACAGTTTCTTCAACAACCCTAATCTTTGTGCAACTACCCAAATCTCCAACCTCCATAACTGCTTTTCCAAAAACTCGAGATCAAAGAAATTTTCACCCAAAATCATAGCATTGATCGTAGTTTTATCAACATTTGTTGTACTCATATCTATCTTACTCACATTGTATATGTTCAAAGATTACTTAAAGAAACAACAAAAACGGGTTCGAATCACATGGAAACTAACCTCATTTCACAAAATGGATTTCACAGAATCAAACATTTTATCTTGCATGAACGAATCCAATGTAATCGGTACGGGTGGTTTTGGTAAAGTATACCGAATATCAGTCGGTCAACCACGCGGTTATGTGGCGGTCAAACGTCTTCTAAACAACAAAAAACTAGACCAAAATCTCGAACACGAGTTTACATCCGAGGTACAGATTTTAGGTTCAATTCGTCATTCAAACATAGTAAAACTACTATGTTGTCTTTCGAGTCAGAACTCTAAGCTTTTGGTATATGAGTACATGGTGCACCAAAGTTTAGACAAATGGTTACATGGAAAGAAGAGAAAACCCGAGCCCGGTTTGGTCCCACATCTTGTGTTGGATTGGCCCAAACGGTTGCAGATTGCAATTGGTGCAGCCCAAGGGCTTTGTTATATGCATCATGATTGTTCTCCACCAATTGTGCATAGAGATGTGAAATCGAGTAATATTTTGTTGGATTCTAAATTTAATGCAAAAATTGCGGATTTTGGGCTTGCAAAGATTTTGGAAAAACAGAAACCGGGTGAGGGTGTATCTTCAATAGTTGGCTCATTGGGTTACTTTGCTCCTGGTAAGAACTCTTTGACTTTTCTAGTCAACCCTGTATTTTACAAAATAAAAAAAACGGCACACATATTTTTTATTACTTGTATGTAGAGATGACTAAGTGGATGGGTCGTGTTGGATAACGGGCCAAAAATGGATACATGTCAAAACAAGTAATTTTCTTGTGTACTCGAAACGGGTCAGGTCTTTTTTACTATATTACTACAATAAGAAGTCCAACTTCTTAATTATAAAAAGTCAACTTTTTGAGCTGTATCCTTTTTAGCTATATTTTTAGTTTATCCCATTTGACCCGTTAAATATAAAACCCGACCCTAAATCGACCCATTCGTAAGTAAATGACTCCAAATTGCCACCTCTACTTATATACATTATAACGTCTCACGTAACGTTAGATTCTTCCAAAAGAAAATTCCAACCACATATATCGAATTTAAAGTTGAAAGTTAGTTCATAAAATGAACATTGTCATTAAAGTCAATGTGTTTGACTGTATAAAAGTCAAATAATGTGTTTGATTGCAGAGTATGCTTACACAACGAGTATAAACGAACGTATAGATGTATATAGCTTTGGTGTAGTACTACTTGAACTAGTAACAGGAAAAGAACCAAATGAAGGAGATAAAGATTTAAATCTAGCCGAATGGGCATGGAAGCATTATGGTGAAGGTGACTCCATTGTTGGAGCTTTAGATCCTGAGATCAAAGATCCCGATACTTATATTGAACAAATGAGTACAGTTTTCAAATTAGGGCTAATTTGTACTAGCACATTGCCCACAAGTAGACCATCAATGAAACATGTTCTTGAGATTTTGAGAAGATGTAACCCGTTAGATGAATTACCCGAAGGGATGAAAGAAGGAAGAGAAGAGTTTGATGTTGCACCTCTTCTTAAGAAGGAAAGTTATGTTACTAGTTATCGGGCTAGGGGTAAAATGGTCAACGATGAAAATGATGATATAATCAATACCAGAGTGTGAAATTGAGCCCGAAAAGAGGATTATCATATGCTTTTGTGAAGTTACCGTATGCTCATGTTTAGCATGAGCATAACTTGCCATACAAAAAGGCTTATGGTGCACCATTTCTACACATGATCCATGTGTTGGTGTAAAAGAGATCGATCTTGTATACTATTTTTATCGCGTGAGATATCTCATACATCAAATGCAAGTATAGTAATTTGATCATATAGAAGCAAAGTGCATTTTTGTCACTTTTATTACGGTGTATGTGTATTATAAATTTATAATGTATATGTACATACTTCCTCTGATTAAATAAGTGATACACTCTGAGTTTTACAGTTTTTGAGGCAAAGTATTATAATAATAGTTAAATTAGATTAATTGGATGGTTAGTGAGAATAGATCCCACACCTTTTGAATAAAGTGAGGTTAATAGTGTTTAAAAGTAAAAAATAAGGGTAAAGTAGTCATTTCACTTTGTTAAAATAGATAATTAGTTGGTCAAGATCCCACTATTTTTTGTCAAATAAGGTAATTTCTCAAGGTATATCATTTATTTTGAATCACCACGAAAATGAATGTGTATCACTTATTTACACATTTGAGCGCATATAGTTGATAACTGACTTGTGAAAATACTATGTGGCGTTGTCACACAATACAAGTATTAAAAGCAACCTAGATTAAGGGTGTCAATCCAAGTTGGATTCAGGCTTGCAAATTCAGGTTCATAGGCCAGATCAAACATGTCAACTATTTAAAATATGTATGTAAAACACCAAACATGTCAGTTGACTCAACCCAAAACTAACCCGAAATTTATTTGCCTCAACCCTAACTTTTTTAAATTCATGTCAATCTAAGGTCGGGTTAGAAATTATCATCCCTCCAAGATACGATATCATAAGATGATAATTGTACGATAAACATGCTTCAATCCATTAGATTTCAAAACCAACTTAAACCCGTTTTACAGCAAGGTTATGACACAAAAAAGAAAAGACAACGTTTTAAGGTCTAAAACAAAAACAAGCATGCTTCTTGCAGAAAGTCTAGCTACATTACACACTACTCAGACGAAAAGTTGCATAGCTTCACGGTACTACAGTCATTGCACGAGGTACAACAACAAACCATCTGGATTTAAGCCGTTGATTCCAAGCTCAACCTGCCACAAAAATAAAAATAAAAAAATAAAATAGAAATGATTACAGCATTGGGTTCCAATAAAACATGCCTTATAGCGGATGATTGCATTGATTCAGTACTTGCTCCACCCTCTGATTCCATTACAACCTTTGGTGCAATTGGAGACTGTACACAATATATAAACCAACATAAATTCAAAATAATAGTAAGTTGTCAGAAATACGGTTAAAAATAAGAAGAAAATAATAGCAAGCCAAATGAAACACAAAGAATGTACTATACGAGTAGCAGTGCCGGCGCTTCGCGGCGAGTACGCAAAGATACATACAATTCCTATTTATAAACTAATATATTTATAGCATTACATTTTACGTAAAATTCTATAGGTAAAAAACACTACTTTTGAACCATTGTTGCATAGTAACATTTCCTCATGTACAATGTTATTATAGTTAGGGTTGGCAAAATGCAACCTGATCTGTCAACCCAACTCATTTAAAATCCAAAATTAACCGGTTAGATTGTAACTTTCGACATGTGGGTCGTAAACGGGTGGGCAAGCTGTTTATAACCTGCCGTTGAGTTGGGTTTGAGTTGGGTTTAAATTTACAACTCATTTACAACCTATCAACTCGTTTAAATATTACATATATATTAAATATATAATATATCATTATTAAATATTTTCTTTATATTTAAATATTTAACCTAAATAAACCTAGTTTAGCCCATCTGTCATTGTATCTGTCCGTTGAGTTTTAACGATTCATTTACTGTCTCTTAATTATTCTCTTTATATTAGTAGTTGTTAACTTATGTTTATAATTTACAACTAATTGACTTATTTTTTATTTAACTCTTAAAAAGTATGTGTATTACTTTTTTTCTCATTTTTTTTATCATGATATTTAAATGGGACAACCTGTTTGCAACCCGTTTAGTAAACATATTAGGTTGAGAAATCACTAAACAGGTCAACCCGTTTATGACCCATCTTGTTTATTGAATGTGCTAAACAGGTTGGGTTGAGATTTTCAACCTGCAAACCCAAATAGATAAACCTGTTTATAACCCAACCTGACTTATTGTCACCCCTAAATTCATAGGTAATGTAAAAACATACTTTGGTCTTTATTTTTAACTTTAATGAAGAAACGTGTTTTTTGTTAAATTAATTGAATGTATACATATAATTTCAAGGAAACGTATTATTCGTCTTTATTTTTAACTTTAATGAAGAAACGTGTGTTTTTTAAATTAATTGAATGTATACATATATTTTCAAGGAAACGTATTATTTGTCTTTATTTTTAACTTTAATGAAGAAACATGTGTTTTTTAAATTAATTGAATGTATACATATATATTTGCAAAGTAGAAAGTAGAAATGGTGGTGGGTCACTTTTGTTTTTTCCCAAAACCCACTTATCTTCTCCCTCACCCAACCTCTTCTGGAGTTCCCTCACCGCCACTGCTTCTGCCGCACTTGCACCACCGCGGGTATTATTTCTTAATATTTGAAATTAATCTGATTGTTTAAACTTTTTTACGGCGTTATTTATTTCTTCTTTGTTAAATTAATACATAACCTAGAAACAATATTCACTGGTGCGTTTTCGCATCAATTGTAAGTTTGAAATTAGGTATTCATCTTGAAGCATTAATTTATTACAAAACAAAAAAAAATAAACTAAATACTATTCATCAACTGTAGATGAAATGATGAATAGCATTTGCCTCTGGCAAATGTTATTATAGGTAATGCCTAAAATTATTATATTATATTTTTTGATTTGCCACATTCCGACCCATTTGACCTGATTTTTTTTTATATTTGGCCCGTTTGACCTGTTAAACGTAAAACAAACCACAAATCCGCCCTTCATAATATATAAAAATCACGAAGCTTAAAAACTGACCTCAGAAGCATTTTGGGGCCTTTGTGGGCTAACAGAGGCCTGTTTCTTCAAATTCTCAGGCCCATTAGAAAGCTCATCATTTTTCCTCTTAAACCGTCTTTCAGATGATGGAGAACCAGAACCACCATTTGCAGGGTTTTGTTGTTGGGTGTTCCTTAATTGTCTTTGAGTACGCCGATTATACCCCTGTGGGAAAATATAGCTAGGAAGTTGTCTTCTTCTCACATGTGACACGAAAATATCCATTCCTGGTCTCCAGTGAGTGTAACTATTCACATCTTGTTTAAATTTGTCTACTGTTCCTCGAATGTCAAACTGTTGGTTTTCTTCTACTTTAACTCCAGGCTGTCTTTGTAGGCCCATGAAAAATGCACAATGGGAACATGCTTTTGATGTGTCCATATACTCGTTTGGGAATGGGTGGCATTGTAACATCCCGTCTGTATCACGTTCAATCTGAAAAACAAAAAAAAACTTTATGCTCAGAGTAAATTACATAAATCGTCCCTGTGGTTTGTATGAAATTATGGATTTCGTCCCTCGACTTCATTTATTACATTAGAGTACCTAATTTTGAAACTTGTAACACCAACTGCCCCTAAAGCAAAAAAAAAAGGCAGTTAGGTTTTCAGGGACCTTTCATGTTACAAGTTTCAAAGCTACGGACTATTTGTGTAATAAAAGAACTAATCTTCAGATTGTCGTCTAACTATTGCCTGTTTGTCTTCATTAAATCCTTTATCATAGGGCTTGCTTTCAGCGACCCAACAGAAGTTGCCAAACGAAATTCATAATTTTATGACGACTTATGTATGTAATTAAAAGGAAATTAAAAAATAAAATAAAAATATTGAATATATTAGAGTATGAAATGGACCTTTAAAGTAAGTAATCTAAGGCGGGATTCAACCCATCCTCTCCATGCAAGCATTTCATCAGCATCTGCAGCTATAATATCTACCTGCAAGTAGTTTTTATACGACTCGAAAAACAGAGATGGTTCAAACAGACCACTCCAATTTGTTCTATTCAATTCAATCTCCTAAAAGAATTTAAATAAAACAACAAAATCAATAATAATTAACCAAATTCAGAAAAGAAAATTAAAATCAAATGAAATGTTTTAGTTTTACCTCACAGACTTTGTTTCCAAAATGAAACTGTTCCACCATAACACGAAGAGTACTTGCAGAAACATTGTAACTAGAGTTCATACAGGGGTAAGCAGGAGTGATAATTGGCATAAGATGGGTTCTGTCACGGACCGTTTTACGCGGGTCCCACACGCTGAATCCAAGATCATCTTGTTCAATCGGGCAGAGCATGACCGGGTTGGGCCAACGCCAGTGGGTGTACACTCTGAAAAAACGGGAAACCAGCATACTAGGTATTGCATTAGGGTACAGCTGGCATACCTGAGCAACTAAAAGAGCCCAATTCACACCACCAAGAAACCCCGTAGCCTAAACAACAGGTAATTACCAGTAATAACAGCCAAAAACATCTAAAACTGAAGGCTTCATTATGCTTTAATCCTCAAACTTCTTTTCGCATTATTTAGTCCCTAAACTTTAGGTTAACATGTTAAAAAGGCCATTTTACAAAAAACATTTTAACCCTTAACTTTTTTTCATAATAGTAAATCACAAGGTCATGACTTGCTACTACAGGCTAATCACGAGTTAATACTTACAAAAAACCATTTTAACCCTAAACTTTTTTTTTCATAATGGTGAAGTCCCTTAATTTAATACCAACTTTTATAGCAATATCAAGTAATAATAATAACTGCTTAAAATTGATAGTGTTATCAAGTTAAAAGATAAGTGAAAATTTTAGAAAAAGGTTTGAAGGTTAGATAACATATAACCCTAAAAAAGCTCACTTCAACACAAAATGACCTGTTTGACCGGTAACAGGTCAACAAAAGGGTTAAAACACCAAGTCAACAAAAGTTTAGGGGTTAAAAACTAAGTCAACAAAGTATAGGATAAAAACATTGCCAAATAAAGTTTAAGAGTTAAGAAAACACCAAATTTAGTGAAAGTTCGAGGACTAAAACATAATTAACTCTAAAGGAAAAGGATGAAGATATAGAATATAATCTTACATTCGAATAAACGCCACGTCTCTTAGCCCAAAACTTTAAACATCTAAGTGTTGTGCAGAAATTCTACAATATTTTTCAAGCAGTAAAAAAGATGTCAAAAGTCAATAATACCCCTATATATATTATTATAATTATAATTATAATATGGAACACGATACATGCCTCTACATTTGGAACAAGTTTAAGAATTTGATCAGCAACCCGACAACCGTTTAAGCTACGAACGGTTTTGTCATCAGTGTTGTACAACACAGAATTATGTGAGATGTCCAAATCCTGTCATAAGTTAGTTACACAAACAACAAAACCAAACTCAAATACAAAAAGATAGAAACTTACCTTTTACAACTAACTATGTCTATACAGCCACATTTAGGTGACAATTGCAAATCAACAAAGTATTTTCAACAACAATATGACATTATTTGTTGGATCCAATACAAGGGTATAAGGGTAATTTAGTACTTACTTCTGGCACAATTAAGAGAGAAACGCTTGCATAAAGAAGATCAATAGATATTCCTTGAAACTTGAATTTCATTACAGGAACATGTGCATCTTCAACCGGTTGAAGGTCTGATACTTCTTCCATTTCCAATAGAATATTATATAATATATTGAAAAAATCATGCTGAAGAAAAAAATAAATGATGGGAAAGTTTATTTAAGCATTAATATGACAACATATAATTAAATTTGTTTAGCTAAAGTAAATTCATTAATCACCTCTCGATTCACATATGATGGCCCAATGCATAGTGTATCAATATCAGCGTTTGGACCATGTACCTGTAATATTATTTGTTTTGCACTTTTTTATGTTATAGGATATAATTAGCTAAATTCGCGCAAATTATATATATTCAGTGTGTGTGTGTGTGTGTGTGTGTAGATAGATACAAATAAGAGCAGTTTATAAACCGAAATTCCCCAAAAGTAGAGGTTGTTACCCCTAAGCGATAGGACCCAAAGGTTCTCAAAATACCGTTTGCCTCCTCAACCATCTTTTCAGTACACCCTTTTTGGCGAGTTAACAGCTTCACCCAATCTTTAATAATCTAAAAACAAAATTATTAAATTATAAATAAATAACCACCCTCAGAAGGAAGGAAATGAATGTATAGTTGTACACATCTCTAATATCAATAATTCAATATCATAAAGTATTCAATCTAGTAGAAAACTACTGTTTTAAATTTTAACACACCACCTATTTGAGCCCTAAAAAAATAACCTGTAGAAAGCTGACAGGCTATTAAACAGTTACTGTATCTGCTGCAACTTTTCACAGATTAAATCTGTAATAAAATATATCAAAAAAAAACAAATTACTTGATCCAGACGACGAAGAACCTCTTCTCTCTTTTCAGTTTCTTCTGCACTCTCATAAACCCCTGAGTCCATCAAAAGCTTACAACAAAAGTACAAATAAATTAATTATTGAAAAGTCAGAAGACGAAAAAAAACTTAAAATGTAAAAATAAAAAGAAACTTAAAATGTAAAAATAAATTTAACTACCTTTTCCAACAGTGAATTCCTTTGAATGTCAGCCTCACTTGGGCCAGCATATGAAATTGGGTTCATCACACCATATTTCTTCACATCCGCCTTTTGTGGCGGTGGTGTTGGTGAACCACCATTTTCTATCTCAGAGCCCACCATCTTAAAGCAACCAAAACTCTACAACAAACCTAAATGAATAACAAACTAACTTGTTTACCTAAAAAAGATATTAGAAGTAAAGAAAATATATATAAGACTGTGTCTAGACTAATTGAAAACTGGTACAAAGGAAATGCAAAAAGGATTAACAAGCTGTAAATAACATAAATAAATAAAAAGATCACAATTTGATGTGAGCTACACTTTGATCTGTGTGGCCAAATGTAAAAAATTTCCATGTTCTAGAAGGACTGTGTTGGAACATAATAGTAACCCTAAATCAATTAAACAAAAGTGAGATTTAAAAATCAAAACCCTAATTTCTAACCTAGAAACACCATTAACATCCATTGCCATGTCTTGTACCCTAAAAACCTACCAACTAAGGTACATAAACCTCAAAATGAAACCTAACTAACAGAAAATTATAAAATTTAGCAAAAGTAAATCAAAATCCAAAAAACAAACTCGCATAACCGAATTGAGTCTAATCAAGTTACAGAACTTAGTAAAACCTACCATACAGAAATTGAATAGGTAAATAAACAGAAAATTCGTTACACGAATTTGGTAATCACTCAATTGAATCATATCTAAACCGTAGCTAACAATTATGCATACATAGAAACATATAAATGGATCTAAACACAATTTTTCGAAATGATAAATAGAAAAAGGTTTTTCGAAAACCTGGGGGAGAAGGACGTCATACGGTGCATCGTAGACGGCGGTTAATCGGAATTGAAACCGTTTTCAGGTTGAATTTTCCGGTGGGTTTTTTGATTTTGAGTTTTGGGGACTGAAGTCAAAGTCTTAATTTCATCGATTGTGTCTTATTAGCTGTACTTTTTTCTTTTCAATCTGTGGCTTTTTATTTTTATAAAATACACCCTTTTTCTTTTGGTTCTTAACTTTGGTCACAAGAGTTTCGTTTTTTTTATACGTAGCACTTCTTTTTAGAAATTAACAGTTAACACTCAATTGCTTTTATATACGGAGTATATGTTCTACACTTCTACTTCTACCAAATAAAACTTCACTTGGATTAATTTGTTGGAAAATGATAAAAAAAAGTATTGGCATTCAAAACTTGTATAACAATCAATAACCATTTTAGGAGTCACTCATCTATTAATGAAAATACAAATTTCTAATACATATAAAAAAAAAATTAAAATGTCGTTAACAAAATCCTAATTTATTTTGAAAACCAACATATTATGCCAACATTAAGTCCCGATGATGCCTAATAAATTAAGAGATCTAATTGGTACAAATTTTTGCAAGATCACATGCTAAAAATGATTGTAAAATTCGAGCTTTTATAAATCAGTGAAACATATTCAATTCATTTAATTATCTTATCTATCATTTAATCTAGTCATGATTTTACATATCCGTATAATATCATCAAGCAAGTGAAAAAGAGATGCTAGTGAATATTGGATATCTAAACACTTAATCTAATTTAAGAGATAATTTGCAGCTAGTGACTAACCTGGACAACTTTTTTGCAGCAATACCTTCAGGCTTCAACACTATTAACCAGCAATTTTTTTAATAGAATATGATATCCAAAGTCGCTCTATAGTTAAAAAGATGGATAACTGTTATCTTATTTCATAAATATTTGTAATCTGTAGTATTAAATAGTCGGTGCACTAAGTCGCAATGGTCACGCAAGATATTAATACGCTTACATATTGATGACGAACTAAACTGAGTAGAAATGACTCATTTGCCCTTTTCTCGATGAAGTTGAGAAGTGAATGTATTAAAAACAATAATTATAATTATATTTTGTTCAATTAAGAGTTAAAGAAAAATTATAGATCTAAACTTTTTTGTGATAAATGCCTTTCTGTACCATCGTAAACCATAGTTATTGTAAAAAGTTTTAAGGAAAATTTTGCAAAATTAAGTAACTTTGAGCAAAAAGAGTTAATTTGATTGTTACAAGATACCGCAAATGCAACAAAAAAAACTTAAGCAACTAAAAATGCACAATTTGAAATACTCCAAGGACTAATTTTGTAATTCAGTTGATTAAAGGAGAAATGATTTGTGGGATAAGATTCTCATTCCTATTCCATTGCCAACAACAATTATTTTTTTCATTCCCAAAACATCACACCAAACACATCTCTTACATCTAACATACATTTCTTACATATTATTATTTAAAAAAAGAAGTAAAACGGAAATAACTTCTCATACAGTACAACAAATGATACAAGAAAATGGAATAAAAAAACATCAAATTTTAGTAAAATCTGGTCTTTCTGCAGCTTGTGGTTCATCTGCATCAGCATTTTTGCAGTTTTCACCAACAGAATCCTCATTTGGTCTACAAGTGACACCTGTCATAATCTCGGGTTCTTGCAATGAAGCGGGCCCGTCATCACAATTAGAGAACAAATTTTCTGGATTTTTAGGCTCGATAAGAGTGGGGTCCACATTTGTTGCAATAGTAGATGAACTAGTCTCCTTTCCACTGAAATTACCAACCACTTCTTTGCCTGTACCTGATAAGTAATCTTTTAGTTATATTTCATGTACAAACTAAAAAATTGAACACTTTTTTTCCAATTATTTATTTATTTATTATATAGTTTCAAGAATAATCTCAATTTTTTTATTATAATGGAGGTTTTATGCATTAAAAATACACGTTAGTTGACCGTTTCAGAAGTAAAATATTTTTATTATTGATGGAGGATTTTATTATAACCTGAATGGACCCATTCAAAAGTAAAATATTTTTATTATTAATTTATTTAAATAATTTATTATTATCTTTTTTTTGGGGGGGTACCTGTCTGACAAGTGATAACAGGGTGCATGGCGGGAGTTGGTGGTGTAGACAAACTTCCGCCACTTTTCTTCATCTTTGACTGGAGAACGATTATAAAATATTATGCATGAATTAAAATTACCTTAAATTATTTATTTTAACTTAAAAAATTCATACCTTTACATTCTCTTCACAATACTTTATAATAACCGAAACATTTGTCAAACACCTTCCATGAAACAATGCATAAGCCCACAAAAGAAGCTTCTTAGCAGTATTCGTTTCAACAATGTCAACCACACTCATGTTTGACTGAATATTTCCTTCTGTTGACTGCATTGACTGCTGACATGGCACGACATATAAACGTAAACAAGATGGAACCAATCCACAAGAGGAATCTTTATAAAAATTATAACATGATTTAAGCAACATTAATGCAGATTCCAATTTTTCTTCTGATGGTCTCTTAATTACAACATCTTTAATCTTTGACAACAAAGAATTCCATTTATTTTCCATATTTTTCAGATGATTTGCATCTTCGAACGATGATGATTTCCAAAGTTCTTCGGTTTGCAGATCGATACAAAGTAATTGGTTGTTACCATCTAATTGAGTTGTGATTTGTGGTTCTGTTGAAAATCGGGAATTTATTGTTGTTATTGAAGCCATTTTAATGACTAGACATCTACACCAAGATATAGAAACATGTTTATGAACTTTAGCACAGTTGCTATTTGATAATTTAGGGTTTTTCAACCGTTTTCTCATTTTCTCGTTTATTGTCTCCAGTGTTTCTAATCTACAGTTGGTCTCTAGTATTTGTATGTACTTGAATAGATACCTACAACAAGAAATAAGATGTTTATTAACGAAAGTTGGCAATTTTTGACACGTTTACTTAATAACGGGTCAATTCGGTTGTTTTTTTTATCTCTATCAGGTCATACGGGTAAACTCAAAAGATTTAGCTAAAAAAAACCGGGTCAAATGTATCTTGCCCAACTGCTACATCATTTTGTTATAATTAAGATTATTACATAATTGATACTCCCTCCGTCCAACAAAAAACTTCCCCTTTCACTTTGACACAAGTTTTAAGGTAATAGTTAGTGGTGGGGTCATTGGTAATAATTTTGATTAAAATATAAGACTGATTTGGAAAGAGAAAGATAGTTAGTGGATAGTTAGTGGTTGGGTCCTTAGTAATAATATTATTTTATTATGTGGAGCCCATCAAATGTAAGAAATGGGAAGTTTTTTGTGGGACAAAAATTTAAGGTGAAATGAGAAGTTTTTTGTGGGACGGAGTGAGTATAATTTTTGTAAATCATATTTGACACACTACAATTTTAAATTGTACCATAAAGTTTCCATTTTGGCCCATTACCCAGCCCGTTTGACACGTCCATTTTGTAACTTCTAGAATAAGCAAACAGATATTGTAAAAATGACAGACAGCTATTTAGAGATAACTGACCCAAATAAGCTGGTTTCAGATAATTCTGGACACTTGATTTCGGGCAAATTGCAAATATCTGACCACAAATTCATCTGCTCCATGTACAAAGAGAACATTTTTTCTAGAAGATTCTCAACAGCAATATTATCACTTTCAGTTTGATTGATGGAGGATATTAGGGCTTTAATGTACCTCCCAAGAGCTATAGGAACAAGATCTTCAAGGCACAATGAAAACTGCATTTGTTCATATCAGAAAAATAAATAAAATTAAAAAACAGTAATCAATGGGTATCATTTTAATGAAAAAATATCATAAAGTTAGGGTGATAATAACAATATATTAAAACATTTTAGAAAATGGATGACCGAAATGAGAAAAACATACCCGTTTATCTGCCCGAATAGATATATAAGCTCGTTCAAGGGTTGATATATCCCCTGTTTCTTCTAGAAGCTTCAAGTAGAACAAAATGTACTTCCTAATGCAAGTTATAAATTTACGACTACTTTCTGCTAAATTAACTTCAAGGACTTTCTTATTCCCACTAACACCAGGTGTTTTACGCCTGAAATTCAAAAAAATTTAAAAAATAAAAATTATCTCTTAGGGTTTTTCTCTCTTTCAATCACTTGTCATGAAATGAAAGTGTGAACGGATAAAATGTTGAAGCATTCAAATAACTGTTGACTTTTAGCAAAAGTCAATATTCTTACCTTCCTTTTTTGACCATACTATCGATCTCCCACATGTTAATTGTAAAAGAAGATCGAGATGATTTAAAGCAAAACGAAAGTTCATCTTTTGCTTTTTCTAAATCCCCATTTTCGCCCTTTCTATATAGCCCTTGAGCAAGCATATATCGGGCCTTGTGAAAATGTTTCAAATCTCCTTCAACACAAATTTGTAGTGCAGAAAGACAATCTTTATAAAGCATATGCCACATTTCTGTTAAATCTTTTAAATCAGTTGAATCACTCTGTGTGTGATTGATTTTATCAAGAATATTCATAACAGTCTCCTTTGTTGATTTTCCAAAACAATACATTGCAGCAACCTGAGGGAAAAAAACAATGTTCAACTGTGTTATGGTTTAAAAATGAAAGGAAATTAAAAGAAAAAAATAACCTTTAAGGCTTCTTTATCAGTTTGACCGATTGACCAGAGTAACTTTAACCGTGAAGCATGCATTCTATAAAAAGGATCAACAGCTGATGGATTTAAAGCAATAGCTTTATCATAATATGCAAATGATGTTTCTCGTGAGTATTTAAGTTTTTCACTAAGTTTTCCTAAATAATATGCATAAGACCAATCTTCCCTGTTAACAAAAAACCATGAGTTATATGGTAAATCAAATAACCAGAATAAAAAAAAAATTGAAAAAGTGAAAAATAAATAAATAACAATACTTGTGAGCGAACGCCTTTTCAAAATGCTTCATAGAATTCTGACAGAACATTGTCCATTCAGCATCTTTTACAGGTAAATTCAATCTCTGATCATAAATCGGCACCACATTTTGAAGGCCATCATAATACACAAGTGCTAATAAATCATGAATTTCACCCTGAAATCATTTTAAATAATATAAAATTTCTGAATACCGTAATGTAATTAAAAAATAAACCTGTTGGATTGCTGTTTTTGCTAAAGCTAAAGTCATTAACAAACATCTTCTACTCCTTCTTCTACTTGCATCAACTCTTTGTGCAAAACTTGCATTTTTCCGCCACCCTGTAACATTTATTTGCTTACTGCCATCATTCAGCAACAAATCAACTTCCTGCCAAAAAAATATCATTTACATTCTTATAAAATCTATTTTATTTGCCACATGTCACGTGTTATATACTTATATATACATATATATAATTAATTTACCTCATCATAAATGGTTGCAAGACGTTGCCAGCTTTCAAAACGCAGTGGATTAAGAAGTAAATCATATTTAGAGAGTTTTGCAGTTTGTTGTACAAATTCTTCACCTTCTTTAGTGAGCACAAAACCAGCCCATTTATCAGTTGCACTTGTTTCCTCTGATTGTGCTAACAGATAATACAAGTTGCGATATACATCCGTATATGGTTCAGAGCTACAAAACAAGAATAAATTTATTATTAAAAAAAAAACTATTTTTATATTAAAAAAAAGTTAAAAGTATATACATATACCTCTCTATTGTTGTTAACTGCTTCTTGAAAACTGAACCATCTGGATATATTAGGTTTATGATTTCATCCTGATATTTGTCAGATCCAGCTTTTTCTGACAGTTCTTGTTCAGCTAAATGTGGGTTATCTAAAAAGTTTTCTATTGCATTTTGATCCAGAAAATTATCAGGTGGTTGTGGAAAATGTTTGCGTATGGCCCTTAATACTCTTCGCAGTTTAACTAATCCGGTTCTCTGAATATATTAAAACAATAAAAAATGTAAAAAAAAAAAAACGAAAACGGATATTTTATATTTATTAATTTGTAAGAAATACGAATAACTTACAGATGAAGCTTTTGCGTATGGTAGAATATATTGAAAAACATCTGCACATTGTTCTTTGGTTTGATAATCACCTCGACTTGTGTTTTTGTGATTGACTAAATCATCTTCATATGATGAATCAGATCTAAGATGCAAACCGTATAAACAAAAAAAACATTGATCTAAAGCTGTATCTATTTCAATCTCAAGGTCTTCTTTTTCTTCTTCAGTTAGTTGTTTTCCAGATTCAAGAAATTCCAACTCACTGGAATCATTCCCAGATATTTTGGAATCACTTTCTATAGAAATTTGGTCATCTGACTGACTGTTTATTAAAGTTGACTTTAGTCTCATGTCTAAATATAATAAATGTTTAATTGCAAGTTTTAAAAATGTTCCTTCTTCTTCTCCATCACCACTTGCACAACAAAGGCCGTATTCAGCAAGCATTTCATGGATTGCAATTATTAATTCGACCTAAAAAAATTTAACCAAAAAATATCAAAAAATAAATAATAATAATAATAATAATAATAATAATAATAATAATAACAAGAGTAATTAATTAATCAATTATAGTGTGCTTACTTGAGTTTTGACAGAAACATTTGGATTCAGATGTTGAAGTCTGAAAAATGCAATTGCAGCATCTACAAAACAGCTTTTTTGCGTTTTTTCTTTTTCATTCAGATCGTCATTTCCTAAAGTTTTCTTATGGAAATATACAGTTGATATATGAGACATGATTGCTAGCAACAATGACTGAATATCACCGATTATTCTCAACGAAATAACAGACTCGTTCTGTGAAAAACAACAAAAGTAAATAAGAATATGAAATAAAAATTTATAATAAAGATAAAAAATATTAAACTTACATTACTTTCAGAAGGATTGATTGAGTTTTTCAGCTCAAGGGTACAATGGGAAATCTCCTTTATTTCTTCAGTTAAAAGAAGATGCAATTGTGACCCTAGACTTGAGTTTTCACTTAATGCAGCCATTAAAAGTCTTAATTTCTGTTTATGGGATCTTAAATAAACATTTGCATCAACTGGTTTTGATTTTTCACATGCTTTAATTAAAATATTTAATGCAGATAATTCAGCATCTTTATTAAGAACAGATGATACATTGACATGATCATCTTTCATGGGAAATAGTAATGGAGAAAGCAAACTAACACACTCTGAATTCAAATCTTTTTCAATCATATCATTTATGGTATTTTTCATCAAAAAATCAATCTCTAATAGATTAATTTCACGCAGAATCCAGTCAACGGTCAACTCGTTTAAGACTTTCAAATGTGGCATATTAATAGAATCAATAACATTCTTTTCCTTTTCACTGGATGTAAATAATGCCAATGAAATACCAAATTCTTTTTGGGCTTTTTCTTTATTCCCATTAAAAATTGACAATTTCCCACTTAACCAGAAATGACGGGCCCAAAAGGCCCGTTTATTGTCCAACAGTAAACCAATTGAAGAATCATCAGTTGGATGATCTAAAGCAACAGATTCAATCACTTTACAAAGATGATAAGATGCATTCGATATATAATCATTCAATATTGATTGATCTGGTGATCGTATCCCAAAATCATACGCCAGCTCAGCAAGAAATAAACTGCATTCAGGTGTCCTAATCTCCCCTGAATTCCTAGTCAGCATTTCTAGCTCTAAAAACTTTGAAAATGCATCCCGATACATAATTTCCTTACTTGCAATTTCTTCTAGAAGCAAGTGGGATATATGATATGCACCATGATTATTAGTTGTTTCAGACACAAAATTAGTAACATCAACACACTCATCATTTTGGGTATTTTTAATAACCTCAGAACATTTTGGGATTTCTGATTCAACGATGATAAATTGTTCCAAATTTTTTGGAACGAGTTTAACTAAATCCTTATTTGCTGCAAAATCTTGTTCTTCTTTATCAGGCTTTCGGCTTCTAAGTCGACTACTGCGTCTTTCTGTGTGTGGTTCTTCACACATATTTGTATCTATATTCTCAACAGCCTCATTTTCTTTTTCATTATTTATTTTCTTTTTTCCAGACAAATTATCTGAACTAGAAGGCAAATTAATAATTAATCTAACATCTGCAGATCTGTACCCGTTTTTAGGGTTACATTCATTTAAAGGAACCAAGATTTCTAAGATCTCACCAGCCAATGCTGTCCAAGAAGCTTCCGGAAGATTCAGGATCATGTTCTGATTTAACCGTTTAGTTGCAGTACCATCATCTAGGTCACAATTTGTTGTCTTTCTTTTTTCCAGAAATTTTAACCGAACATGATGTGGTTTTAATTTGTCTATACCTTTTGGAGCAAAAGGAATTTGTTCAGATTCTTCAATCACATGTTTGACATGTAATGCACGCGAATGTGAAGGCCACTGTTTTAGAATTAAATCAGCAACCGAAATACAAGCAACTTCATCACCAATTGCGATTAAAACTTCCAACAATTTCTCCATACAATTCCCTAAATTCATCCAAAAATGAAATTAAAAGCATAATAATCATACATAAAATATGAAAATTTTGAATGCTTACAGTTGTTTGGGCTGCATAAAAGCCCTTGCTCAAAGGCCCAGCGAGAGATGCTGAATAGGCCCATTGAGCATGATAATGTTCCCAACTGATTCCACACAACAGAATCTTTTGAATCAATTTCTACTGCTTGAAGATAGCATTGTAGTGCACTCTCATAATGTGTGGAACCTTGTTGTAGAAATACAGTTGCAAGATTTTTTAGAGTTAAAAATCTGTAGATAAAAAAACATATACAAATTGGATGATTTAGATTTTAGACCTCTCTGTAGCTTAAAAAACAGTAAAAAATAGAATTTAATGGAAAAAATAAGATAATAACTAACCTCAGTTGCAATAAATGGCCATCACTACCACCATCATCAACCTGATATCAAATAAAGATTTTACTGAGTGTAGAAAGTAAGAATTATCATGTTGATAGAATTGGAAGATTCTTGGAAGCAATGCTGACCTGGCCATTTGGAAGAAGAGGGTCTTTTAAGACACTTTCTAAAAGTTCACGGGCCTTTTCGTACTCCTTGGCTTGTAACTTTAAAAGTCCTTCTTGATAGATTTGTGAAAGACGAAATTCCTGGTCACATATAATGTATAAAAAACAATCAGTTGTATAAGAAATTAAGAACAATGCTAAATAAACATATTTAGGAAACATAGCACACTGTCATTATCAGTATCCAGTTAATAGTTATGAAATTGAAAATAGGAATCATTTAGCAATTCCATTTTGTCCTTTGATCTGCTACATAATAGAATTGTATTGATAAATACATTAATACATGTAATTATCACACTTCAATTATGATCCAATTTCGAAAAGAGTAGCTGAAAGTTGCCATCCTACACGGTAGAGATAAACACATTTTGCAAAGGAAAATCAGATACCTAATCAAATTTCGTGTGTTTGTATGTTAGAGATAAACACATTTTGCAACATAACCCCAAATTAACAACTGTATCCACAAATTATAAGCATAAGAGTAGAGCGAGAAAGAGAATTAGGGTTTGCCTGAGCTTCTTTGGTGGGGGCTAGGGGTTCCCACTGATCTTTGGTATCTGTATCGTTGATAGCTGCAATTGAGAACTGAAATAACATAATCAAAACAACGAAATTGAAAACAATTGTGTAAAAATTATGTTGAATTAAAAAAGTAGTACCATGTTTATGTTGTTCGATCTTCGAAGTTGGAAAGCGTTTGGGTCTTCCCAAATTCTCTACCGATTATTTAGGCGGGTATGTGCGTTCAATTCCAGTATTTCTTCCCTTTTGCTTTTAAACCATCGGTTTCTATTTTAGATATTTACAAGTTTCGTCCTTGTGCTACTTAATACGTCCAACTTTTTCTTTGTATTTTTATCTTAAAATTATTACTTTGATTTTTTTTAATGAAGTAATAAAGATCCAGAGCTTATTTAATCTTGAATCTTAAAATTATTATTTTGAAAATTCAATTTATTTAAGGCCGATGAATTCAAAAGCATAAGCTCTCTAAATATTCCCTAAATCAAACAATTTTTATTTTTAAATTAATCTTTCTTCGAGTGTAAAATCAGGGAGTGAAAACTCATTCCTCCGTCGTTTATCTAGGTCACGCCGGCTGATCAACGGGCGACGGCGAAAACACTGTCTTTAATTGAGGTATGTCTCAATTTCTCAGATTTATGCTATATTGTTAACATTTATGTTCGTTACACCCTTCTCGATTCTTTCTTTCTATTATGTTTCCCTGGATCAATCAAAACTCGATTTATGCTAAATTTGTTAAATTTCTGTTCGTTTGTATGGGGGGAGTTTATGAAGTCTAATAGGGATTCTTAGCTTGTAAAAATTGTTGGAATATATTCAATGATTATCCCCTGCAAAATTTTTGATTAATTGTTTGTGCATTTTGGATCCAAATATTTATTGGTAATGTTGCTTGACGTTAATTACTACAATTTGTTGTTATGGAGTGTGTCCATCAATCAAGCAAAATCATCTGAATTAAGACAGAAATAATCTTCTTCACTCATCAACCCAAAATTCGTCTAACGTTATTCCCCTTTGATTCGTCAAGTTAAATTATCAGGTTTTCCATTTTATGACTTAGGTTTTTATATGTTCTGGTCGATTTTATCCTTCTATTTGTTTATTTTTGCTTTGATTGCTCACATATTTTAAGTGATTTGGTAAATTTTGTATTATAGAAATGATGATGTGGATGATGAGTTGGATTTGAATTAAAGAGCATACTAATTTGAATTCATTATAAATAAATTAATTATTAATGTGGTGTGTTTTATCTTTTCAGATAAAACAACTCGAAGGCTATTCTTAAAATGTGGCGTGCAGATTATTGTTTTCTACTTTGTATGATAACACTACAAGCTGTGTGCAGGTTCTTTATAGCATACTTGTTTATTAAATTGGTTAAGTTTAACTGTATTTTCCAAAAAATATAGCAATACGATTAATTCAACTGATCTATAAACAATTTCTCATTTTTCTTGTTTTTATGCTGTGAATGTTACAGGGCTGACCAAAACATTTTAAATGTTGGTAATGAATTACAAAAGGAAACTATACCATTACATACGGGATCCCGTATCTATCAACTTCAGGGGCTGAAACCAAATACGTGGTATGAAGTCAAGATTTCATATCCTGCTTCTGTAGGTACAATACATCATCATCTTTAGAGGTGGCAAAATGGGCGGGTCAATCGGGTCAGGTAACTGGTCAAAACTAGTCAGCTCAGAACGAGTAGCTTTGTAATATAAATAGTATGATTTAAAGACTATATGAGCAAGATATTACTATAACTTTTTTTTAAATGAAGAGATTTAAGGCCACTTGCAACATGTTCAAGTCCAGCCCATTTGACCCGTATCAGTATAAACCGAGTTTTAAAGTTTATGTGTTTGACCTGTTAAGATATTAACCCAAATCAACCCGTTTTTAAGTAAACGGGTCAAAATTGCCACCCTGATTTTTTATTTGCTTTACTTCTTGTCATTAAACAAGCCTTATTATCTTTTATTTTAGATACCCGCTAGCTTCTCGTTACAACTGAAGAAAGGAGATCCGAATTTACTGCTAAAGTACAATAGAAAATTACTAAATACTGAAAAATTGATTTTCAAGAATGATGATACAGACTTGCAAAACGAACAGGTTTGAAGTTTATTTATGTTTCAATATTTTAATATATAGTTTGTTTTGTTAAGCTATTAACTAATTTTATTTATTTATTTTAGAGTCAAACGTATGCCATGTTGACCGTTGAGCCAGAGGGAGTCGTGGCAATACCTAATGGAAAAGAGAGGAAAGTTGTCATTTATAACATAGGTAATTTTCATCTCATTAACTGGAAAATTGATCATGTACTTTTAATGCATAATATCTTCTAAATCAGATTATTGATGAAACAATATAGATATTGTAATAGTATAATTGTTTATAAAAAGATTAATACATTTTGCCACCTGTAATTAACTAACTGATTAATATCTTGATTGCAGTTTGTGATGAACTAATGTTAGGTATCCCATACAAAGCTTGGTGGGTTGTGATTCTGGCGGTTGTTTGTTTGGTTGTTGCATTTGTGATCCCTTCTTTTCTACCACCAATTCTAATGAATCCCGGGTCAACTTTCAAGAATTCTTGACTTGATGGCTTTTTATTTTATTTTTAATCTGTATGATTTATATACATAAAACCTTTGAATCAAATTATTCTGAAATTACATTACTATTAACACGCTACTTAAATATATCCAAAAAAACAACCTAACCGATTTCAACCCGTATAAAAGAATTGCCTTTTTTTATTACTCAAATCAACTTATATCATTACTATATGATTTTGACGTACTTTAAACCCTGAAAAATACCATACCTTATTTTACCGAAACAATACAATTCATAAAACAATAGTACTAAGGATTTATTCAAATAAATAAATGTATATTTATGTATATATATACACGTATTTAATTCCTTCTTCCTTTAAGATGATAATGTTGGGATACTTTGCTCATTCCTAAAGAAGTTATGAGGATCAACTTTAGTCTTCACACTTACTAGCCTCTTGAAATTAGTCTCTTTGAAATACTTGTGCTCATAAACCGTTCCTTGATTATAAGCATTCTTACCATGACTATTAACACCAATATCCAAATCCCTATAGTTCAAAAATGCTTCTCTAGGGTTCTTAGACACAAATGGAGTCATGAAATCATACATTTCCCTTGTGAAGTTTATGTATCTATTCGCAGCTTCATCGCCAAATTCATCCCAATTTGTCTCGTATAGAACCTTTGCTATATAGCTCGATCGATGTGGGAAAGGCTTTGCAAATTCAGAAATTTCACTCATTCTTCCACCATAAGGAATAAAAGTGAGCATTTGGTTTTCTAGTTCTTTCATCTTTTGAAATATGGACTCAAACCCTTGTTTAGAAATAGGGTTTTGAATGTAATCGGATTTGCTCTTGAATGAGATGGGTCTATCCGATGCCCGACTTAGAAGCACGGTTGTTGGAGTACCAATAGGGAGTTCATAGTAAAACAATGTGGACTCGATCCAACTCATTTCGATACAATCCGACTTTTGTAACCCTAATTCGGGGAAATCTTTGGTTAAAAGTTTAACTAGATTTGTTGAGTTTCCTAAGTACATCGTTGGAAACGCCGCACGAATTATCTTTTCGCCATTCGTGTTGTTTATAACATCGAATCTCATTCGAAGAGAAAGATTGTTATCAATCTTATGAGCAACTTGAATCCATTTGTTGGCAATGGTGGTGAGGTTTTGTTGATCAGATGTTCTTTGGATCCTAAACACCGTCACGATTTCTGGAACACGAACAAGTTTAATCTTGTAGGCTAAAACCACCCCGAAACTACCACCACCACCACCGGTAATGGCCCAAAACAAATCTTCACCCATTGATTTCCGATTCAAAAATTTCCCATTCACATCGACTATTTGTGCATCGACAATATTATCAACTGATAAACCATATTTTCTCATTAAGTTTCCATACCCACCACCACTAAAATGCCCACCAACTCCAACCGTAGGGCAAACACCCGCCGGAAAACCATGTTTGTTACTTTTTTCAGCAATTCGGTAGTAAACTTCACCAAGAGTTGCACCGGTTTGAACCCATGCAGTTTCATGTTCGATGTCTATGTTTATTGACCTTAAATTAAACATATCAACAACGAAAAATGGTTCGTTGGTATTAATCGTAGTGTAGGAAAGACCTTCATTATCATGGCCACCGGATCTGGTCTTCAATAGCAACCCGTGTGCTTTGCCACACACGATGGCTGCCTGAATATGTGAAACATGTTTGGCGGTGATGATTATGATCGGTTGTTGAGTTGTGGATTCGTTGAAACGAAGGTTTCGGATGTATGATTGTAAGACGGTGGGGAAAGAGGAGTTTCCCGGAGTGTAAAGTGCTCCGGTGATCGGAAAAGTGTTGGAATTTAAACAAAACTTAGTTTAGTATTAGTGTTATTATTAGTATTTGTATTTGTTTTTAATTAAACTTAGGATAAATTAAGTGAAAGGGTACAACACCTCCGAAGAGGCACCACCACAGTAACTGTCAACGGCAACCGCCGCTAACCGCCACCAACTGCACACCAACCGGTGCCGCCAAGGGATGTGTCCGTCCATGACACCTTTTCGTTTAGTATAAATATGTACTAGTTTCAATCATTGTAAATTGACGAAATTTAAGAATAATAAGAAGAAATTGTTTGATTATATTCTGTGTTCTTAGATTTCGATCCAACAATTGGTATCAGAGCCAATAACGACACCGATCAGAAAGAACGTACCTTTATCGGAGAAGACGAACGGAAGATCGGAAAACTCGAATCATCGGCAGATTTGAACCACCGATTCGAAAATTAGGGCTCAGAAACGTGTCGCCCAAGAGAGGCGAACGGAGAAGCATCATTGACCGATTGGAACCACCACCGTCGTAAATCATTGGCGGAAACGCCGACCAAACAGTCGAAGAGAAGAAAGAAAAAAAGAGAATGAGACCGAAAGAAACGTTCGAAGAGAAGGACGGAGGAGAGATGAGAAGTGGTGTATTTCCCCAAATTGAAAAACAATGCGTTTTGTTTTCCCAAAGTGAAATATTGAATTTTTTTTGTTTTCCCAAAATATTGTTAACAAATCACACGTTTTTTTAAACTATTAAAGAGGGAAAGGAGAGTTTATATTAAAGAACTTTTAATATAATTAGCAAGACAATTTTTGTGTTAAACTTTTTTTTGTTTAAAACTGATTTAACAAAAAAACTTTAAACCATTAAATTTTTATATGATTTTTTAAGAAAAGAGAGTAGTTTTGCCAGGTCAAAAAAATAACCGGTGGACTGTTATAGACAGTCGGTTTGATTTGCCCCGCAAAACAAGAAAAGAGAGTAATTTGCCAGGTTAAAAAAAAGAACCGGTGGACTGTTAGAGACAGTCGGTTTGATTTGCCCCGCAAATTAAGAAAAAAAGAGGAGGTTGCCGGTTGAAAAAAGAACCGGTAGACTGTTAGAGACAGTCGGTTTGATTCGCCCCGCAAAAGTGAAGAAAGAAGGAAGTTTGTCCGGTGGAAAAAGAACCAGTGGACTGTTGGAAGCAGTTGGTTTGATTCGCCACGCAAACAAGAAAGAATGAATTTTTGTCCGGTGAAAAAAGAACCAGGGGACTGTTAAATGCAGTTGGTTTGATTCACCCCGCAAAAGAAAAAGGAAGAAATAATTTTTCCGCTTAATGAGAAGAAGCCGAAAAATTGTAATACATAAGAAATGATTAAAGGACCCGAATCACTTAAAGACAATAAAGGAGGCATGGATTCCGGATCGTTAAAGAAAATTGAAGAAGGGATGCCAATAATATTTCATGAAGCTGTTGGAAGATTAAAAACTTATGAAGAACACATCCAGAAGCGAAACAAAGAAGTAAATATGCATGATGGACTTCTATACACCGAAACATACGCAAACGAAGAAGACAAAGACATAGTTGTGAACATTGCGGTCATAAGAAGTCAATTCAAGATATCAAAGAAAGAGGACGAAGTAGAAATTGGAAATGGAAGAAAAAAGATGGTAACCAACACCAACAAGACAAGAGTCATATAAAATGCTTCAAATGCAACAAATTTGGACACTTCAGTTACGAATGCACGAAAAAAGATGAGGAGATTAACTTACTCCAAACTGAAGATGATGAACCAAGATTTGGTGTGCTACTATAGACGAGCCTTGAAGTAAATGAAGACCTCGCTTAAACTATGTTTAGTTTAAGGGGGAGTGTTGGAATTTAAACAAAACTTAGTTTAGTATTAGTGTTATTATTAGTATTTGTATTTGTTTTTAATTAAACTTAGGATAAATTAAGTGAAAGGGTACAACACCTCCGAAGAGGCACCACCACAGTAACTGTCAACGGCAACCGCCGCTAACCGCCACCAACTGCCACACCAACCGGTGCCGCCAAGGGATGTGTCCGTCCATGACACCTTTTCGTTTAGTATAAATATGTACTAGTTTCAATTATTGTAAATTGACGAAGTTTAAGAATAATAAGAAGAAATTGTTTGATTATATTCTGTGTTCTTAGATTTCGATCCAACAAAAAGAAGGGTCCGACCGGTTGTTTAGACATTGAATGAAGCGGGAAGAATCTGAAGTTGCAGAAGATTGTGCAGAGAGCAAGAAAAGACAGAGAGCGAAAATGGAATTTTGCATGTGGGAAGAAGAGATGTATGTTGCCATTTTTGTAATATTTGTATGCATGATTTGAAGTTGTAAGTAAATGCATGCTTTTTATAGGCAATCGAAAGTCTTATTTTTTATTTGAAATTCAAAGATTTTATACTAAAACTCGGTTCAAATTAAGTTGAAAAATCAAATTATACATATATAAAAAAAAGTTGTTCTATTAAGTTGAAAATAAAGGTAAAAATTGCGAGAATAAATTTCAGCCACTAATCTTAACAATAATTTAGAATAATCATATGCGAATAAAACAATATTATCTGATATATATAATCATATGTATATTATACTTATTCACATATGAATAAATTAAAAATCACAATTCCAATTTTTTTCCTAAGCTCAAAGATACTTATATATACAGAAATTATAGAACCAATATTTACATACGTAACTGAATATGCACTATAGGTAATTAAGTCGAATATGTAATTTAGGTAAGTCGATTATGAAGTTAGTCCATAACAAACATTGTCATTTATTTTATTCTCTATGCATATATTAGCAGTCATCATCTAGAAATTTGCAACTATATTTCTTATTCAAGTATACATAGAAAATTATGCAATAGAACAAGGTAGTCAATTGTGTAAAACTTCCCCACACCTTCGACCATTTTGATCAATTGTAATGTCGTGATCCTTCAGTTTTTGTGGTGCTCAATTTGCTGAATTGTATTTCAAGTGGTCCTGTATGTTTGATTCAGTTTGCTTCTAGCTTGATAAGGAATTCGTCAACCCCTAAAGTCTTGGTCAAATATTTTGTGAGATGGATAATAACATCTAAACTAAAGGTGCATAAAGCCCAGACTAGACCAAGCTTTAGCCCGAGCCTAAAATGCCTGAGCTTAAATGGTAAAAGCCCATGACCAAAAAGGTTCGGGCCGGGTTAAGTGCGAGTCTTAACAAAAACTAAGCCTAGCTTTTTTTATTGTTAAACAACATTTATATCAATATAAAATTTATATAAAACTTACAATATACAAAAGAGGTCAGTGTTAAAAAATACAATATCTAAAGAATATATAGTACTAGTTATGTATCAAAATAAGTGATACACTTTCCTAAAAGGGGTGAAACAAAATAAGTTATACACTTTTAAAATTTACCTTATTTGGTAAAAAAATGAGACTCACTTTCCACTAACTATCTACTATAATAAAATGAATTTACCCTTTTACCCTTACTTTTATTTTTAATCATCATTAATACCACTTTATTCAAAAGAAGTGAGACTCATTCTCCATTAATTATACACTTTAATCTATCTTAAACCACCTTTTAATTTTCTGCCTCAAAAGTCGCAATTCTTCAAATGTATCACTTATTTTGATAATGGTAGACTTTTTCATAAGAATAATAATAAAAAAACCATTCTACATTATAAAAATGAAAAAAGAAACTTGCTAAATTACATGATCGGACACGAAAGTGGGGTATGGGAGCGCCTTAAACCCTTTTAATTCTTTACATTCAAAGGCTTATACTTCTTCCGATCCAAAATAAGTGATACATTTTTCATATTTGGATGATTCAAAATAAATGATACACTTTAAAAGTTTATCTTATTTGGTAAAAAGTAGGGGGCTCCACACCCACTAACTACCTACTTTATAAGGTGAAATGACTCTTATATCCTTACTTTTTACTTTTAAATATCATTAAACATACTTTATTTAAAAATTATGGGACCCATTCCCAACAACCATTCAACTAATCTAATTTAACCCTTATTATAATATTTTGCCTCAAAAACTGTAAAACCCAAAGTGTATTACTTATTTTGTATCGGAGGAAGTATATTACTCCTAATAAATATGCGCACAATAGCAAATTTTATCCTTACTGATCATAGCGTAGGTTAATGAATGGTAATTGTATAGTATAAGAATATTTAATTGATACACTTTCAATGGACACTAGTATATTACTAGATATTTATATTATGAAAATTCATTATAAAATATTTTGGGCTCCGGGCTTAGCCCTGGCCGGACCACAAGTTCTAGGCTCGGACAAGTTGTGCTGAGCTTTTTTAAACTTTTTCTTCGACAATTTTAAAGATTCTTCTTTAACCACAATTAGTTATTGTCAAAGATTCATTTTCAAATTTAAGCTTTCGAACCATTTTTGAACTCTTACGGGCCTACGAGAGAACGAACCCAAATGTGAGCCCTAAAAGAAAATTATGTTGGGAATTTCCAATTTTCAACTATTTTACATTTAATTTATTTTGTTTGACCCGGTGGTTGTTGGGTAGCATACGGATTTTTGTTGGAAAATTATGCATTCTTCAAGACTTTCAGATGAAAGAAAGTTGAGTTTAATCTAATTTGTATTTGACCTAGTAAGGAGGAAACTTTATTAGCAATACAAATTATTTAACAAATTGATAACAAAAATTGAATTTCAGGTACATCTGAAACACTTTTTGCTAATTTTCCTTTTTTTTAATAAATAGTTATTGTGTGCAATATGATTATAAAAAATGTATTGCTGATATTTTAAAATGATTTATTACAAAAACAAATAAAATATTATTTTATACATAAAATCAAAGAAATAAAATTATTCATTATTAAAATGGACGGCGCTCAAAATAACAGAGATACATTTTGATGTGTTTTTCAGAATTAGAAAGCCAAAACTCAGAGAACCATACAACTTTGACGTATATAATACAAGTCAGCTTATTTCATTATTCTCTAATTTTGACGTACTTTAAACCCTGAAAATACCATACCTTATTTTACCAAAACAATACAACTAATAAAACAATATTAAGGATTTATACAAACGTGTGCGCGTGTATATACACATACATACACGTATTTAATTCCTTCTTCCTTCAAGATGATAATATTGGGATGCTTTGTTCATTCCTAAAGAAATTATCAGGATCAACTCTAGTCTTCACACTTACTAGCCTCTTGTAATTAGTCTCTTTGAAATACTTGTGCCCATACACCGTTCCTTCAACATAAGCATTCTTGCCATGATTATTAACCCCAATATCTATATCCCTATAGTTCAAAAATGCTCTTCTAGGGTTCTTAGACACAAATGGAGTCATGTAATCATACATCACATTTGTAAAATTCAAGTATCGACTCTCGGCTTCATCTCCAAGTTCATTCCAATTTACCTCGTATTGAACCTTTGCTATTATGCCTGCTCGATGCGGGAAAGGCTTTGCAAATTCAGAAATTTCACCCATTCTTCCACCATAAGGATTAAAAGCCAACATTTGGTTTTCGAGTTCTTTCATTTTTTCGAATATGGACTCGAAACCTTGTTTAGAAATAGGGTTTTGAACGTAATCGGATTTGATCTTTAGTGGGTTGAGTCTTTGCGGTGTACGGCTTAAGAAAAAGGTTATTGGAGTACCAATAGGGAGCTCATAGTAAAACACCGTGGACTCGATCCAACTCATTTCAATACAATCTGATTTTTGTAACCCTAATTCCGGAAAATGTTTGGTTAAAAGTGTAACTAGATTTGTTGAGTTTCCTAAGTACAACGTTGGAAACACCGCACGAATGATCTTTTCGCCATTCGTGTTGTTTCTAACATCAAATCTCATTCGAAGAAAAAGATTTTTATCAAGCTTATGAGCAACTTGAATCCACCGGTTGGCAATGGCGGTGAGGTTTTGTTCCGATGTTCTTTGGATGTTAAACACCGTCACGATTTCCGGAACACGAACAAGTTTAATCTTGTAGGCTACAACCACACCGAAACTAACACCGCCACCACCCGTAATCGCCCAAAACAAATCTTCACCCATTGATTTTCGATTCAAGAATTTTCCATTCACATCGACTATTTGTGCATCGACAATATTATCAACTGATAAACCATATTTTCTCATTAGGTTTCCATACCCACCACCACTAAAATGCCCACCAACTCCAACCGTAGGGCAAACACCAGCCGGAAAACCATGCTTGTTACTTTTTTCGGCAATTCTATAGTAAAGTTCACCGAGTGTTGCACCGGTTTGAACCCATGCAGTTTCACGATCAATATTCACTTTTATTGACCGTAAATTAAACATATCAACAATGAAAAATGGTTCGTTGGTATTAATCGTAGTGTAGGAAAGACCTTCATAATCATGGCCACCGGATCTTGTTTTCAATAGCAACCCGTTTGCTTTGCCACACATGACGGCTGCCTGAATATGAGAAACATGTTTGGCGGTGATGATTACAATCGGTCTACGAGTTGTGGATTCGTTGAAACGAAGGTTTCGGATGTATGCTTGTAAGACGGTGGGGAAAGAGGAGTTTCCTGGAGTGTAGAGTTCCCCGGTGATCGGAAAAGAAGGGTCCGACCGGTTGTTTAGACATTGAATGAAGCGGTTTGTGATAGAAGAAATTGAAGTTGCAGAAGTTTGTGTAGAGAGCAAGAAAAGAAAGAGAGCGAAAATGGAAATTTGCATGTGGGAAGAAGAGATGTATGTTACCATTTTTGTAATATTTGTATGCATGAGTTGAAGTGCAATTAGATGCATGCTATTTATAGGCAATCGAGAGTCTTATTATTATTATAATTATTTTTGAATTTTCAAAGATTTCATACTAAAACTAGATACAAAGTTGAATAAATTAAATCGCTTAGAAAAGTTTATTTAGGTTTTAAAATTAGCATTTGTATAAATAATATTAGCGTATAATCCATGATAAATTCAGATGACTTATAAATATTTTCATAATTTTTCATGTATATATATAATAGTTTATAACCTGCGAAAATTTACGGCTGGTCAATAATTTTATTGGACATAAATTAGCATTTGTATAAATAATACTAGCATATAATCTGTGATAAATTACAGGTGACTTATAAAATGTTTTCATAATTTTTCATTTATATATATAATAGTTTATATCATAATTATACAAGTGATTAATAATTTTATTGAACATAAATTTAAATTATATAAAATAAAAATGTGAAAGATTAATTATATTGTTGTTACATATAGCATAATAAATTAAAAATGTTTCTGAAATGTAAATAATTGAATTTAATTGTTACTAAATGAATCCTTAATGTTGATATGTTTCATCTTCGTCGATTTACTTTATCTAATTAATAGCATTTTGAATTGGCAACGGTTTTCTAAACCCACATTTTTAGGTAGGTATAGAGTATACATAAATTTTTTAAAGGTTTTGATAATGACAGTTTTAAGGACTGTCTCTAAGTGCATTAAAAATGATACAAATGAGTAAGTCATTAAATCCTGGAGTCGATTATAGATGAATGTATACATCATTTATGCATGTCTTATGACAACCCTTACCATTTTTTAAATACCAAGTAAAAAAATGTACAAATAAAAAAAAAAAGGTCATGGATAACAAAGAGAATAAACTTCGAATTTTATCAATTAATCTCATAATGACATAATTGTTATTTTTCCTTTTCTTGAAAGCAAATAGGTCAATTTTATGCATTCAATTTTATTTTATATATTCAATAAAGAACGAGACCTTGGATGGTACGTAAAACCCTTATTCGAATACAAAAGAGTGACTTGACTTTGAATTGTATGTCTTGTGTATCAAACAATTAACCGATTATCTTTACTATATTATAAAACATTTACCCCTTCCAGATTTAGCGAGACTGAAAATTCAGCCAACACACTTTTCTTTTTTATTTTAAATTTAGTCTAAAAGATAATGTGCTGTGAGGGTTCGAACACGAGACAAATGGCATAAAACACAAGATTGATAACCAGCTGACCTACAAGAAATTACATTCAGACACTCCTAATATACGAATATATTAACAGACGCTCATCTATTCCCCTTGAACTTATGTCACGTCGTTTCAATTCTCCCTCAACCCTAGACGCCTCCTCGATTCCTTCAACGGTTGCATCCTGCAATTCCAAAACCGCAACTTTTCTTTCAATGTTAAAATAAATTCCTATCTGCTGCTTCCATCATCTTCACAATCATTTGGAAGCAATTCAATTTTAAAACGACGACAATGACGATGAAGAATAAGAAAGCCGCCCGAATCTGATTATGCAAATTCTGTTCAGGTGACTATTAGCAAAAAAAATTATTGAGTTTGATTTACACAACAAATGCTTACTTCTATGGTGTCAAATTAGTTTTACTGTCATTTCATCTTCAAAAATTGATTAAATCCAGAAACATATATATCAAAGCAAATTAGCTAAATATCAATGTTAAATTAGTAGTAATGTGAGTACTGATTATGCTTTTGGATCTCGATTTGGGTTCGATTTTTTTAAATAATTATTAGTTGTATTATGTTGATAGTCCTATTCGTGTAATGCTGCTCGCCTTTAACTGCGTATTCTTAAAATCATCATATTATTCCATTTTTTTTTGTTTTGATTGCAGATGTTTATGTACAGTGTAGGTTGGCCATCTTGGGTACGTAATCATGCTCGATACCACTAAAAGATCTCATTTTTTAAATATTTTTTGGCATATTTCACGACTTTGCTAATGAATTTTGTATCGGACAGGTTGTTTATTTTGCATCCATGATTCTGAATATGGCTGTTTTTGCACGACCAAGTGTGATTTCTCTGTTTTTGCCTTTGTGTTGTTAATGGTCCATTGTCTGACATCCAAAACCGGAATCGATCTTTGATCAGAAGATTCTTGATTTTAGGATGCAATGGCCAGAATATGCTGACTTACAAATCAACTGTATTTACTCAATAAATTATTACCATATTATAATTTTTTTGATTTTTTCCCTTTTTTGTTGGGTATGATCTCCATATGTTTTATTTCTGTTACGTAGTAGCTATTCCTATGAGAGCAATCAATAGAGCTGGATCTAAGCTGTTGGGAGCCAATGGTCATGATGATGGCCGAATTGTATGTTTTAACCTCTAATTACTTTAATATGTAACTTTATTTTTCTAATTTATTTGAATATTGTAGATATGTGTCTATTTATTCATTCATTTTTTTATTATTTTAGTGTCAGATGCTTCGGTGATGGAAGTAACACAATTATATTAACTGGCTGCGATGCTTCCGATCGGGGTTAAATCTTTGAGAAGGCCTACGGTGGGGCCCTCTTTGTAATGGTGAATGTTTTTACTATTTGAGATCAAACACAACCCACCCATTACCAATATGTAAGTTTTCTAATGCAAGTTTTTATGATACATATGAGTGGTTCAAGGATGCTGGAGGATTTAAACCTTGTGTTTGTAATCTCTTTCCACCTTTTTATTCATATTTCTTGTATTGTTTAATATTTGATGGAAGCATATGCATATTGAGGAGTGACACATTAGTATTGTGTTTGGTTTGATTTTGCAGGAAATAAATTGAAAAACAGAGGGCTCATGATGTTGCAAGAGCAGGGGAAAACTGATCAAGCCACGACAGATCAAATGTTCCTTTTATGAATTTTGACCATTTGAATTTCTAGATCAAAGGGTACCCGCCGCCGCATTGCGCGGGTACATGCTAGTTATTGTAAAACTACCAAAAGTATACTCCCTCCGTCCCACAAAAAGGTACTCATTTCTTCCTAAATTTTTGTCACACAAAAAAGTTCTCATTCCTTAAGTTAATGGGGGTCCACTCAATAAAATAATATAATTTTCAAAGACCCCACCTCTAACTATCCAATAACTATCTTTCTTTCTCCAATCTAACCTTATATTTTAATCAAAAGTATTATCAATAACTCCACCACTAACTATCTTCTTAAGACTTGTGCCCAAGAGAAATGAGTATTTTGTTGTGGGACAGAAGGAGTATAATATAACTAAATTATATGACTATACACAAATTTTAAAAAATTATATCTATCCGAATGAAATACTAAATGATTTTACGGAAGCGATCAGAAAAATTGAACATCATCGATTAATCATATTCTTAGTTTAGATTGAGGTATTAAAACCAAAACTAGCAAAATGATTAAATTTTGTAGCACACTAATAAGATTAAAAGAACATTATTTTAATTTGTATACGATTTAGCCCCTGCCAACGATCGGTTTCAACTGACGAGTAACACTTAAGTGACACTTAAGTGACACCGTTGTCGACTTGTCAGAACCTCTTTACTTTGTCATTTCTTTATCTTTTTTACTTTAAAGACGAAAGGGCATGAGAGAGAAAGAGAGAGTTGTGAGTATTTGTACATTCTGCATATAATTTTATATTTCGTTAAAGTAATGAAAGAAGTGAATATGTTGTTGATTTTTGAACGACAAACCATAATCTACTCTTAATTACCATGTATGTCTACGATGAGACTCGAACCCTTGACCTCAAGGGTGGGGGTAAACATCATATTGTTAGGCTAAAGACACTTTGGTTAAATAAATGAATATACTACCTCCGTATCAAAATAAGTGATACATTTGAAGATTCACGGTTTTTAAGTCAAAAGATTAAAATATGAGTTAGAATATATTAAAGTGGATAGTTAGTGGATAATGTGTCACATTTCTTTTGAATAAAGTGATAATAATGATGTTTAAAATTAAAAATATGGGTAAAAAAATAATTTCACTTTATTAAAGTAGATGGTTAGTTGAGAACGAGTCAACTTTTTTTACCAAATAAGGAAAAATTTAGAAGTATATCATTAATTTTAATTCACTCCTAAATAAAAAATATCACTTATTTTGATACAGAGATACTATGTTCCTGATGGCTATATGTACACGGAATGATGGGAAGGAGACGGACAATTTATTAAAATAATGTATCCACTATTTAACTTTAATGAGATAATCACTTAAGAAATAATTACTGATTTAGACCGTGCTACTAGTTCAATTCTCATCCAAAACTGATAGACTTCTATATTCCTAAAATACTCCGTGTGACTGGGCGACTCCATAGAGCAGCACTAACTTTGAGCAGCACTAAGTGTTGAGCAACACTAACTGAAGAGGCACTAAGTGTTGAGCAGTACTAACGAGCAGTAGTAACAAGGTTGAGCAGTACTAACGAGAAGTAGTAACAAAGTTGAGAGCTGTAGTAACAAGGTTGAGCAGTACTAACGAACAGTAATAACAATGTTGAACAATACTAATTAACTCGGACACGTGTCGACGTTCTAGTGGAGTAGCACGAGAATCTTAGTCACACAGTCTATTTTAAAAAGAATTGAAAATACAAGACTTTTCAAAAGAAATTTTAATTTCATTTATTCTATATTAAGAAATCAACCATCACTTAATATGCTAATAAACAAAATTCCTACATGTGTTCAGAGAATTCTTATTTCATATCAATTTATTACATTATTTATATAACACGACCAAAAATATATGTAAAATAGAAATTACGTATACATGTTACCAAACAAAGTTTGAATGTGAAATCCATATTAAAAAAAAGTGGATTAACATATATCCCAACTTGTGCAATTTGCTTAGGATGTAAACATGGAATGATGTGATAAAAGTGTGAATTTGAATTTTATGTTTATCCAGATGGATTTAGGCATGATCTGACTCAGTTAGAGATCACAACAAAGAAATGAAGTTTCAATTAGAAAATAGATTGGGAATTAGGGGTGAGGAGAGAAACTGAAAAACTAAATCGAAATTAAAAAAAAAAGAAATGAAAAACAAGTACCGAAATTGTGATCTTATTGATTATTTAGTTTTTCAAATGATTCGGTTTCTTTCGGTGTGGATTTTTCGATGTTTTCGATCTCAATTCGGTTCTTCAATTTATGTGCTCACCCCTATCTTTAATATAATTGTATTCTTACACTTACATTTGCTTCGTCAAATTTTAGTAAAATTAATTAACATTAGCTATTGATAATGTTGACATAATTGACTTTTTACTTTTCATAAGAAACATTGTCATTTATTTTGCTCTCTATGCTTATATAAGTAGTCATAATCAGAAAACTAACTACTTTCATTTAAAAGTAATAAAAAATGGTGCAACTATATTTCTTATTTTAAGCATATATAGAAAATTAGGCAGCACAAGATGGTCAATTGTGTAAAACTTCCCCCCACCTCGAGCATTTTCTAATTGTGATGTCGTAGTCCTTCCAGTTTTGTGGTGCTCAATTTGGCTGAATTTTATTTGAAATGGTTCTGTATGGTTGACTTTGACGGTCAAATATTTTGTGACGATGGATAATCACATCTAAACTAGATGTGCATAAAGCTTGGGCTAGACCAAATTTTAGCCCGAGCCTAAAACATCCGAGCTTAAATGGTTTTTTTGGTAATTTTCTTTTCATACAAACATGGATGATTGATTCACATGATTGATTCACATGTATTAATCTGAATTTACGGTATAAGTATTTTACAAGAAAATATTTATACTTGACTTTTTGTCTTATTAATTTACAGAATTACCCTATTTCGATCATATAAATCATGAAATTTAAGTAAAAAAGGTAGTTTCCTTCCCGTATGAAACAACTTCAACTTCATAAGAATAAATACACAAAACATGGTTTATGTTTTGCATGTTGAAATTACTTAATATTGTTTGGCAAACTCCAATATAAACGATTAATTATTAAACATCATTTATATTGATATAAATTTATATAAAACTTTTTTTTGGTATCCGACTCGCATTTGCAAGCTAACTAATCCTACGAAGATCACCCGTTTTGTGAGTAGCTTAGAGCCAGCGCGCGTAAATTTCCGTGGCAACAAGAGGGTGGGTTTTTGTTGCTCATAGTATTCTAATTTGGGATCTTCAATCACTTCGTCAATAGAGACCAAACTCTTACTACTAGAACGGTCCTTGTGGTTAATTTATATAAAATTGCAATATAGAGAAAGTTCAGTTTTATACAATACAATAATTAGAGAATACAATGTATATAACTTTTATTGTAGCACGAAACTTCGAAGACAATACATTAGACTAACTTTACACCACTTATCATAAGATATTAACATTTTCAAATTATTATGATAAAGAATCGTTTAAGGTAGTATTTGATTTTTATGTAGTCCAAAAGTATAAATCTTAGTCTTTGAATCAATCAACCCCAAATCACAACCACCACTATCATCACACGTAATTCAATACATCAACACCACCACCACCCCATGTGTATTAAATCACATGCAATTGCAGACCGCCGACCACCACCACGACCACCTCATGTGTATTAAATCACATTTGAATCAATACTGCCTAACCGAATATATTCTCAATTATAGTGTAGATAATTGTTTAGTTTAGAATATATTGTAAATCCTTTATTTGAGGAAGTTTGTTAATCATTGTACAATATAAATATATCAATAATACTCTTCACAAATCAAGTGAAGATTAATTCCTCATATGGTATCAGCCATCTCTCGATCTCTCTCCTAAACCCTAGCTGCCGCTATCGTTCTTCTCTTTGCAAACCATGGCCGGCAGCCCCTCTTCAAGCTCCGATTCATCGGATGCTCCCCTTTCAATCTCCACCATCTTACATATGATAACACTCAAACTTTCCTCTACCAACTATCTCCTATGGCACAAGCAAATGATCCCTCTACTAGCCTATCAACAGCTCACCGGCTATATCGACGGTTCCATCCCTGCGCCACCACAAACCATCACCATTGATCAAACAACTTCTGTTAATCCCGAATACACTGCATGGCTTGCTAAAGACCAGCGAGCACTCATCATCCTACAATCCTCCTTATCAGAGGAATCTATGGCCGAAGTCTTGGGCCATACCACCTCTCATGCAGTATGGACGGCCTTAGAATCCAGTTATCGCCATGACAGTGTTGAGCGAGTTCACACTCTAAGGGACTCCCTCCGTACCATTAAGAAAGGCTCCTCCACTGTTGTTGAATATGCCCGAAAATTCAAACACCTATGTGATCAACTAAATGCCATAGGACACCAACTGGATGACAATGATAAGAGCCATTGGTTTCTCTGTGGTCTCGGCTCTTCCTTTGAAACATTCTCAACCACTCAACGGCTTATTACTCCTCGACCTCAATTCCGCAACCTTGTTTCTCAAGCCGAGAGTCACGAGATGTTTCTTCAAACTATTAATGATTCCACGGTTGCTCCAGTCGCCTTCAATGTCACCGCCTCTCGTGGTGATAACTCTGCTAACCGAGGACGTGACCGATCTTCTTACCGTGGTAACTCATCGCGAGGACGTGGTCGTAATACTCGCCGCCCACCCCACTGTCAATTGTGTAGAAAAGATGGGCATTATGCTAATCTTTGTCCTAGTCTACCCAATTTTGCTCGCCAATCTCCAACACTTGATGCTAATTTGGCCGAAGCCTTCCAAGCTCAATGCAACACCTCCTCTCCGGATTGGTATGTTGACACCGGCGCTTCCGCCCACATGACCTCATCTTCGGGTCATCTTGATTCCTCTACATCGTATTCTGGTAATGAACTTGTTTATTTTGGTAATGGTGCGGGTGAATCTATTTCACATATTGGGAAATCACATATTACACCTCATATTTCATTACTAGATGTACTTGTCATACCAAAGTTAACTAAAAATCTACTCTCCGTTAGTAGGTTAACCCAGGACAATCATGTTGACGTTTTATTTTCTGATCCCATGTTTTTTATTCAGAACCGCACATCAAAGGAGACACTCGCCAAAGGCAAACGTAGGCACGAATTATATGTTCTCGAGCAAGGTCAAAGAGCTTTTTTAGCTAAACTTTCCTCTCGACGAACACAAGCTTCCTTTGAATTATGGCACTCGCGTTTAGGTCACGTATCTTATGATATTATCTCTAGTTTAAATAAGTTGGGTTGTATTTCGGTTAATTCCGTTCTACCAAACCCCCGTTTATGCTCCTCTTGTCAATTGTCAAAGAGCAAACATTTACCTTTTGATGTCAATTTAAAACGTTCGTTACATGTATTGAATTTGGTGCATTGTGATTTATGGGGTCCTTCCCCCGTTACTTCTTTGGATGGGTTTCGTTATTATGCTATTTTTATTGATGATTATTCACGATTCTCTTGGTTTTATCCTTTAAAAGCAAAGTCGGATTTTTATAATGTATTTGAAACTTTTATAACCTTTGTGCAAACACAGTTTTCATGCAAGATAAATCAATTTCAATCCGATGGTGGTACCGAGTTTAACAATACTCGGGTTCGGTCACTTCTAGCTAAAAACGGTACTCATCATCGTTTCTCGTGCCCTTACACACCGCAACAAAATGGTCGTGCCGAACGAAAACACCGCCATATCACCGAAACGGGATTAGCTATGATGTTTAATGCACAAGTACCGGCTCACTTATGGACTCATGCGTTTGGCTCGGCTACACATATTATAAATCGTTTGCCTACCAAACTTCTTGACGGGAAATCCCCGTACGAGTTATTGTTTGCCACCGAGCCAAATTATGCTAATTTTAAAGTCTTTGGTTGTAGGGTTTTCCCATATCTTCGGGACTATTCATCTCACAAGTTGGCTCCTCGGAGTGCTCCTTGTGTTTTTATCGGGTATAGCACGCAATATAAGGGATATCGGTGCCTTGATTTATCTACTATGCGTATCTATACAACTCGCCACGCACAATTTAATGAGAGCATTTTTCCGTTTACGGGTAACTCTACATCAAATCCATCCCCTACTCAATTTTTAACCACTTATTGTGATGATTATCCCATACTTTTCTCCCAAAATGACACCCCAAATTTACCCAAATCCAACCCTCAACCTACTGTTCCGCCTTGCACCATATGTCCGGACCCACCTACCACTACAAATACCTCAAACTCAATAAATCAAACACCAATCCTACCTCAACCACCTAATCCACCCGTATCACCACCCCACCCACCTGCCGAGCAGCCCCCTGACCAACAACCTGCTGCCGAGCAGCCTCCACCCGATGCCCCGCAGAATTGTGACATACCCTCTCACCCGATGGTAACCCGATCCAAAGTTGGCACTTTTAAACCCCGCCACCGAGCCGATATTGCTCATGTTACTTCCTCTCCATTACATCACACACTTTTTGCCGCCAAAGAACCAAAGGGTTTCAAAACAGCGGCTCGTGATCCCAAATGGTTCTCGGCTATGCGTGACGAGATGAATGCTCTCCATCTTAATGCTACTTGGGAGCTTGTGCCACGCCCCGCCACCTCAAATGTTGTTGGTTCTAAGTGGGTTTTTCGCACCAAATTTCATGCCGATGTCACAATTGATAAGTACAAAGCTCGTCTCGTTGCAAAAGGCTTTACTCAAGTCCCGGGACTCGATTATTCTGCTACTTTTAGTCCCGTTGTTAAGGCGTCAACGGTCCGTATTATTTTATCCATTGCTATACTTAATAAATGGCCACTTCATCAACTTGATGTCAAGAATGCCTTCTTAAATGGGCACCTTACGGATACCGTATTCATGGAGCAACCACCCGGTTTTGTTGATCCTCGCTTACCTAACCATGTTTGTCGGTTGAAGAAAGCTCTATATGGCTTAAAACAAGCCCCTAGAGCTTGGTTCCAACGGTTAAGCTCATTCCTCATTAGCATTGGTTTTTCTTGTAGTCGAGCCGATACGTCCTTGTTTATCTTCAAAAAGGACTCCAACATCCTCTACTTATTGGTTTACGTTGACGACATTATCCTAACCGGTAACAATCATACAATAATCCGGAACTTTATAAGTCGTCTCAACAAGGAATTTCTCATTACGGATCTTGGCAAACTCAACTACTTTCTTGGTCTTGAAGTCACTTACAACAACTCGGGTATTTTTCTAAGCCAATCAAAATATGCCCATGATGTTCTTGCTCGAGCTCACTTGCTAGACGCTAAACCGGTTGCCACTCCGCTATCAACCACCACTTACTTTACTAGCGACGGCACTCCCTTTGCCGATCCCACCTTGTATCGATCCCTTGTTGGTGCCCTTCAATACCTTACTATCACTAGGCCCGACTTATCGTATGCCGTTAATCAAGTTAGTCAATTTTTGCATGCTCCCACTCAAGACCATTTCCAAGGGGTAAAACTGTAACGACCCAAAATTTGCAAGTAAATAAATTGAATAAAAATATGATAAATAAGGATAAATCGTTTAAAGAACGTAGGAATTGGTTTCGCGTCGTTTGGAGACCGTACGAGAAAGTTATGGGCGAAACCGGGTCGAGACAAAGATGAAAAAGTGCAGCCCTGCTGCCTTAGGGAGTTCGCGACGCGAACTATTGTTCCCGATCGGGAACAAGCTCCAGGGAGTTTGGCCTTTTTCCGCGAAGTAGTTCGCGTTGGGTTGGCGATCGTTAAGTCTGCGTTTACGGATTGGAGTTAGCGACGCGAACTATGTTCGCGCCGTGAACTCTGGACGACTGCATTAAAATCGGGTTTGAGCTCAATTATTGCAAAGAAAAACTCTAGTTTTTCTCTCTCGAGTTTGCGGACGATTTTGGGTGTAAATCACCATTTGGAGCTGATTTCTTCATCAAATCTTGTGATTCTTCACTCCTAGTTGAAGATTAAAGGTATATCTTCAATCCTTTGTAGTTGTAGCTTTAGATCTATGGATTTAGAAGCTTGGGGTTGAAACCCTAATTCTTGGGGTTATGGGTTATGGTGATAAAAATGGTGTATACACTTAATAGATGGTATATTAACAAAGGAAACAAGTGTATGATTATGATTTGTAAGAATCTTCGGGTTGGTTAAACCTAGGGTTTGGTAAATCAATATATTTGGGGAAATGGATTGATGGGTGTTATCTAGAGGTAGATGAACACATTGGTAGTAGTTTGTGATGATAATCTTGTTGTGATTATTGTATTAGGCTTTTGGTGGCATTTTGGAAAGTCGGTGAAATTGTGGAAGCAAGAGTTTTGGTGTCAAGAACACGGTTTGGGCATCATATTGCTAAGGTGAGTACATGAGACTTTTAAACTGGGTACATAGCAATTAATTTTGAAAGTACATATGATATTGTATCAGTCTTTATTAACAAATATTTTGATAAAGATAGTAGTTGAAAATGTATGAAAGTATGTAGAATGTGATACTAGAATGTGTCTAGTATGATTGATGAATTTGAAGTAAATTATGATAGATCCAAGTAGTTATGGAATCTATGTTAATGAACAATAATAATGAAGTAATTGATTAAGAGATTGTATACGGAGCCTTTATTAATAAATATGTATTAGTAAAGCAATTGAGAATGATTTTATAGTAATGAGTACCTATTGGTAAGATATACTAATAAAAGTAAAGAACGAATATATATGAGAAAGAATATGATGTGACTAGTAATAATTGTCTATTATAGTCAAGGAAGAGATAAAAGTATTATGTTATCGATAGATAAGAAATGTATCTTATGTATAAAGTAAGCATGGACCTCATAGGGTTCATAGATGTAGAAGTAACTGTGGTTGCTTATGATCGGGTCCATGGGACCATACAGGTACGTTCACACTGTGATGAACTAATTATATGTCGTTAGTATTAGATGACTAACTTGTTTGATGTTGGATGTGATAGCCGAAGGCTTTGACTGTCATAACTGTTAGGTTATGGTAAGAGATAGATGGTGGTGACGCGGGGGACCCCCGGTCACTGGACGGTGGTATATATGTTTATACACCGAGTGTATATATGTTTATACACTAAGCACACGGGTGCTTCTAGTACGCATATGTTTGGTACTAGGTATGTTAGGTTCTAATACATATATGTTTATGTATTAGATATGTTGGTGCTTCTAGTACATATATGTTTATGAACTAGATATGGTTGTGCTTCTAGTACGCATATGTTTGGTACTAGGTATGCTAGGTTCTAATCCATATATGTTTATGTATTAGACAGATTGATGCTTCTAGTACATATATGTTTATGTACTAGATATGATTGGGTTTCTGGTACCTATATGTCTAGGTACTAGATATGTTTGCTAGGAAAGCAAAGTAGCTAGAGTCACAAAAGAGTGACTAGACGGTATTTATGTAGTTTATATATATGTTTATATAATTATGAAATGTCTATTATTGGGGTCTAAAACCCATGTATCTCACGAGACTACTCTGTCTCACGTACTACGTTTGTTTTGTGACTATGTACTCAGGTACAGGTTGAAGTGATAGAAGGTTGCACTAGAAGTGGCCTAGAGATGCTTAGTTCGGGAGCTCATAGGTAGATCCCGTTTGCCTATGGTTTTGATATATTTGGTGACACCGTATTTTTGTAAACTCTGATAAAGGTTTTAAAGTTTTTGATAAACTGTATTTTTGGACAATGTGTCAAATGTTGGGAAATTGTATTTTAAATGATTTAAACGATGTTATAAAAAAATAAAAAATAAAATAAAATACGGGTGTTACAACTTGGTATCAGAGCTATAGTTTAAGTGAATTAGGTTGGATGTCCATCCTAGTCTTAGACTGTAGCATTAAGAATGTAAGATTCCTTGAGATCATTAGGTTGACCTTGAGACTTTATGTTAAGTTTAGGGTTGAACCTAGGGGACCTATGAAAGTGATGTGATTATGGATAATCAGTATTATGAGACTTATGAATCGTACTCGAGGTACTAATTGTTTAATGTCTTTCGTATAGTCGAGATCGAAAGAAATGGTTAACACTCGAAGAAGTGGGAAAGCCCCGGAGGGCCGGGAGGAGGATACACCTCATGTTGAAGTTGGGGTTGAACAGGAAAGTCAACCGTCGATGCACCGGGTGGGTGAATCGGAGGTCGGAGCTAATAGAACTCCGGTGACCATGGCGGACCTCCAAACTATTATTGATCAACTCAAGGGAGTGGTGGCCGATGAGGTGCACCGCATAATTGGGGACCGTGAGAGGTCGGATGGAGATCGTGTATCCGAGGCTAGATCGGATGAGAAAACCAGGGGTGGTGGCACTCGAGTGGAGAAATCCTCCACAGGTGGTTGTAGTGATGCAAGGGCGAGGCCCGATGAAAATTATGGTTGTTCTTTTAAGACATTCATGGCTTGTAAGCCAAATATTTATACGGGTAGTTCGGACCCGAAGGTAACTATGAGGTGGATCCGAGAGACCGAGCGGGTCATCGGAAGTAGCAAGTGCAAGAAAACCGATATGGTGTTGTATGCATCTCAATTGCTAAAAGAGGATGCTATGGTCTGGTGGGACATAGTTTATGAGATCCTCGGGAGGGAGGTGGTAGAGAGAATGTCATGGGATGAGTTTACCGTGAGGTTGAGGAAGAAATTTTGTCCCGACCGGGATTTGGAGAAAATGCATGAGAAGTTTGTGACCCTAAGGAAGGGTGAGATGTCGGTCGAGGAGTACACGAGGGAATTCACGGGATTACTTCCGTTTGTTGCTAAGACCTACTCCGAGGAGAGGTTGAGGGTAGTTAGGTATGCTAGTGGGCTACCTTGGGATTATCAGTTAGAGGTAAAGAGAGCGGTCACGCTAGATGAGGCCATTAGTGCCGCCCGAGGTGTGGAAGAGGTGAACGAGGCAAAAGTTGTCGAGAGGGCGTATGTGGGAGATAAGAGGAATGCCGAGAGTGGATCGGGTACGGTTAAGAAGGGAAAGTTCACGTCGAACTTCTCTAGGCAAGGAAGTGTAGCCTCGTGCAAGAGGTGTGGGAAGAATCATACCGGCGAATGCCGTGGGGAACCAAAAATTTGCCATGATTGTGGAAAGACGGGACATTTGGCCCGAGATTGTAGATCCAAACCAATGGCCGAGGTTGAATGTTACTCGTGCCATCAGAAAGGGCATTATAGCCACGTGTGCCCGAAGAAGAAAACCGGGACGCTTGTGTCTGCGGCTCAAAAGAAGGCGGAGCCGGCAAAGGTGAGAGGACGATCCTTCCTACTCACACGGGAGGAGGCGCGCAATAAGGCGTCAGGTTCGGGAGCTAAGGATTAGGCGGCCCGTAATTGTAGCAGTGGGTATTTAGGTCGGTGTGCCATTTGTTTCCCTAAGACTTTAGTTTTGGGTATTATTGTAATCCTTCCGAATGCTTTGGTTAAAAACATATTTTGAATGTTATGAATTTTATTGTTAATTTATTCACTTGAAAGATTTGATTTAGCAAGGTTGAATAATTGTCGATAAGAGTAGAGGCATTTGGTAGGACCATTGAGATGGATTGGATGATTATGCACCAAGCCAGTATGTTGTGTGGGTATAGCCATATTGTTGGATTGTTGCCCAATTTGGTGCTTACGGGAATTAGTAGATGAGTTGTATGACGTGAATAGTCATCGTGGGAATAATCTTCCGGGTTAAATGAATTCGTATTTTTGAGAATCATAGACCGGAGTCGGTTGGTTGACTCAAAGATGACCGGGATGACCGACGAGTTATGGTTAATAGAATTGAGTGATAGTTACTTCTGTAGTGACAAAAGATTTGGAAATATGGTAATAAAGAAATGAACCGATTAATGACGGTTAATGTGTAAGTGGAACGGTAAATAACGAATAGAGAATGTTATTAGTTACCCGCGGGGTACGATGCATGTGCATCATATGATGACCTTGGAAGGCATATAATTGTGGAAAGATAATATTATATCATATGAAATGTGCTAAGTAATATGTCCTATGGAAGACATACGAATGGGAAGGAAAACAATAATGCGTTTTGTGGGAGAGGTGCTTGAATGCACGATAAATGATTTGATGATCGAATGGGTAAGATAGTAGCAAGGCTACACGATGCGAAAAGATGGATGTCAGATGGCATTGGTGTGACATATACATATGTTTGTATATGTGCATGGTGATGATGTTTATATGATGTTGGTGTGACATATACATATATTTGTATATGTGCATGATGATGATGTTTATTTAATATTGGTGCGATATATACATATGTTTGTATATGTGCACAATAGAGATGTATAGATGGTATTGGTGACATATACATATGTTTGTATATGTGCACAATAGAGGTATTTAGATTGAATTGGCATGATATACGTGTGTATATCTATATGTGTGTATATGTTTATGTGTTTATTTGATGAATGTAGAACCATGTGGTTAATGAATATTACTATTATGTTATGGTAAATGAGAATTGGGCTTGAAATGCGGGTTGCATTTAGGTCATGTAAATGTAGGGGATGCCTACGATTTATAGAATAGAGGGAAAGAGAAACTCCTAGTGAGCAAATTACCATGTGGTAACCCAGACAGAGTACACCGTATAAGGGTGTGGGATGTATTCCGGTAGCGGGCCTAGTACCGATAATTTAAGTTGATCAATGTGATACAAAGATGGTTGAAAGAATACTAAGTGATAGTATGAGTGACCAAGTGAAGGTCAAGAAACGGTAAATGTTATTGTGACCTTATGTTAAGGTGTGACCCTTGGATTAACGGGGACGATTGACGAGAAAGTAATAATGGGTAGAACTGAGAGTGATAGATTGGTAATGATACGTCGTGTGTACGGAAATTGCTAGTTGGAAAAGGTATGGTTGACTTTATGAAAAAGTCAACGTTAGTTAACCTGTGATTGGTTGAATTGGTCTAAGATGGACTTTGATTCTCGTTTTGAATTACTAATGAATATTGATAGCATAATGTGTCGATTATGTGTTTGTGAAAAAGTTGATGAGAGGGTTGATTGAATTGTAGTCAGTTATACGACTTGACCCGTTTGGGTGATTTCGATGTTGAAATTGGGAATCAAGTGTAAGACTGTAGTTGAATCATAAATTAAAAGTAAATTGTAAAGGAAAGGAGGATTTATGAAACCTTTAACGAGAAGGGAAAATGTTAAGGTTTAGTTGACTTTGTGCTTAAGTCAAAGGGTAAACAATGTGGGGATATACCACTGTCGGGATATATCGGCTTGGTCAAGGCTAGAGTTTGACATCCGTTTTAATCAATTAGTTAATGGTGTGATTGTATCATACCATTGTTATGAGAATGAAAGGATTGGTCGAGAGAATGACGATGTTATGGTCAAATTGTGAAATTTTGACCCGTCTAAGTATTGTGGGTTTTAAATTGAGTTCTAACCGTTCGGGCTCGATAAGATTGAGTAGATGTTGTGAAGCATAATGTTAACGGGAATCGGAATAAGGAATGTTGTTGGTGACGACCACAAGGGAATGAGAGCGTAATGCTCGAGTGTATATAGGTGGAAATTTTTGTGATTCCGAGGACGGAATCCTTTTAAGGGGTGGATAGTTGTAACGACCCGAAATTTGCAAGTAAATAAATTGAATAAAAATATGATAAATAAGGATAAATCGTTTAAAGAACGTAGGAATTGGTTTCGCGTCGTTTGGAGACCGTACGAGAAAGTTATGGGCGAAACCGGGTCGAGACAAAGATGAAAAAGTGCAGCCCTGCTGCCTTAGGGAGTTCGCGACGCGAACTATTGTTCCCGATCGGGAACAAGCTCCAGGGAGTTTGGCCTTTTTCCGCGAAGTAGTTCGCGTTGGGTTGGCGATCGTTAAGTCTGCGTTTACGGATTGGAGTTAGCGACGCGAACTATGTTCGCGCCGTGAACTCTGGACGACTGCATTAAAATCGGGTTTGAGCTCAATTATTGCAAAGAAAAACTCTAGTTTTTCTCTCTCGAGTTTGCGGACGATTTTGGGTGTAAATCACCATTTGGAGCTGATTTCTTCATCAAATCTTGTGATTCTTCACTCCTAGTTGAAGATTAAAGGTATATCTTCAATCCTTTGTAGTTGTAGCTTTAGATCTATGGATTTAGAAGCTTGGGGTTGAAACCCTAGTTCTTGGGGTTATGGGTTATGGTGATAAAAATGGTGTATACACTTAATAGATGGTATATTAACAAAGGAAACAAGTGTATGATTATGATTTGTAAGAATCTTCGGGTTGGTTAAACCTAGGGTTTGGTAAATCAATATATTTGGGGAAATGGATTGATGGGTGTTATCTAGAGGTAGATGAACACATTGGTAGTAGTTTGTGATGATAATCTTGTTGTGATTATTGTATTAGGCTTTTGGTGGCATTTTGGAAAGTCGGTGAAATTGTGGAAGCAAGAGTTTTGGTGTCAAGAACACGGTTTGGGCATCATATTGCTAAGGTGAGTACATGAGACTTTTAAACTGGGTACATAGCAATTAATTTTGAAAGTACATATGATATTGTATCAGTCTTTATTAACAAATATTTTGATAAAGATAGTAGTTGAAAATGTATGAAAGTATGTAGAATGTGATACTAGAATGTGTCTAGTATGATTGATGAATTTGAAGTAAATTATGATAGATCCAAGTAGTTATGGAATCTATGTTAATGAACAATAATAATGAAGTAATTGATTAAGAGATTGTATACGGAGCCTTTATTAATAAATATGTATTAGTAAAGCAATTGAGAATGATTTTATAGTAATGAGTACCTATTGGTAAGATATACTAATAAAAGTAAAGAACGAATATATATGAGAAAGAATATGATGTGACTAGTAATAATTGTCTATTATAGTCAAGGAAGAGAAAAAAGTATTATGTTATCGATAGATAAGAAATGTATCTTATGTATAAAGTAAGCATGGACCTCATAGGGTTCATAGATGTAGAAGTAACTGTGGTTGCTTATGATCGGGTCCATGGGACCATACAGGTACGTTCACACTGTGATGAACTAATTATATGTCGTTAGTATTAGATGACTAACTTGTTTGATGTTGGATGTGATAGCCGAAGGCTTTGACTGTCATAACTGTTAGGTTATGGTAAGAGATAGATGGTGGTGACGCGGGGGACCCCCGGTCACTGGACGGTGGTATATATGTTTATACACCGAGTGTATATATGTTTATACACTAAGCACACGGGTGCTTCTAGTACGCATATGTTTGGTACTAGGTATGTTAGGTTCTAATACATATATGTTTATGTATTAGATATGTTGGTGCTTCTAGTACATATATGTTTATGAACTAGATATGGTTGTGCTTCTAGTACGCATATGTTTGGTACTAGGTATGCTAGGTTCTAATCCATATATGTTTATGTATTAGACAGATTGATGCTTCTAGTACATATATGTTTATGTACTAGATATGATTGGGTTTCTGGTACCTATATGTCTAGGTACTAGATATGTTTGCTAGGAAAGCAAAGTAGCTAGAGTCACAAAAGAGTGACTAGACGGTATTTATGTAGTTTATATATATGTTTATATAATTATGAAATGTCTATTATTGGGGTCTAAAACCCATGTATCTCACGAGACTACTCTGTCTCACGTACTACGTTTGTTTTGTGACTATGTACTCAGGTACAGGTTGAAGTGATAGAAGGTTGCACTAGAAGTGGCCTAGAGATGCTTAGTTCGGGAGCTCATAGGTAGATCTCGTTTGCCTATGGTTTTGATATATTTGGTGACACCGTATTTTTGTAAACTCTGATAAAGGTTTTAAAGTTTTTGATAAACTGTATTTTTGGACAATGTGTCAAATGTTGGGAAATTGTATTTTAAATGATTTAAATGATGTTATAAAAAAAAAATAATAAAATACGGGTGTTACAAAAACGGATATTACGCTACGTTAAAGGAACCATTTCTCATGGCCTTTCGTTTTCTCATGCTCCTACACCCACCATTATTGGTTATTCCGATGCGGATTGGGCAAGGTGTATTGAACCACGTCGCTCCACCTATGGTTACTCGATTTTTCTTGGTGGCAATCTAGTATCTTGGAGTGCAAAGAAGCAACCTACGGTTTCACAGTCTAGTTGCGAATCGGAGTATCGTGCCTTAGCTAACACGGCCGCGGAAATTATTTGGATCACTCATTTATTACGGGAACTTCATATCCTTCCCTCCGGTCGGCCTACGCTATTGTGTGACAACCGAAGTGCTCTATTTTTAAGTCAAAATCCCATCTCTCACAAACGAGCTAAACATATCGATATTGACTATCATTTTGTTCGTGAGCTTGTTCTCTAGGGTAAGTTATCAACGAAGTATGTCTCGACTCATTTACAACTAGCCGACATCTTCACAAAGAGCCTTCCAAGACCCCTCTTCGAGGAGTTTAGATCCAAGTTTCGTGTTGGTCCCCCTCCATCTTCGCTTGTGGGGGGTAACCGAATATATTCTCAATTATAGTGTAGATAATTGTTTAGTTTAGAATATATTGTAAATCCTTTATTTGAGGAAGTTTGTTAATCATTGTACAATATAAATATATCAATAATACTCTTCACAAATCAATAATACTGTCTCTAAGTGCATTAAAAATGATACAAATGAGTAAGTCATTAAATCCTGGAGTCGATTATAGATGAATGTACACAAGTAAAAAAAATGTACAAATAAAAAAAAAGTCATGGATAACAAAGAGAATAAACTTCGAATTTTATCAATTAATCTCATAATGACATAATTGTTATTTTTCCTTTTCTTGAAAGCAAATAGGTCAATTTTATGCATTAAATTTTATTTTATATATTCAATAAAGAACGAGACCTTGGATGGTACGTAAAACCCTTATTCGAATACAAAAGAGTGACTTGACTTTGAATTGTATGTCTTGTGTATCAGACAATTAACCGATTATTATTGTAAAACTACCAAAAGTATACTCCCACCGTCCCATAAAAAGGTACTCATTTCTTCTTAAATTTTTGTCACACAAAAAAGTTCTCATTCCTTAAGTTAATGGGGGTCCACTCAATAAAATAATATAATTTTCAAAGACCCCACCTCTAACTATCCAATAACTATCTTTCTCTCTCCAATCTAACCTTATATTTTAATCAAAAGTATTATCAATAACCCCACCACTAACTATCTTCTTAAGACTTGTGCCCAAGAGAAATGAGTATTTTGTTGTGGGACAGAAGGAGTATAATATAACTAAATTATATGACTATACACAAATTTTAAAAAATTATATCTATCCGAATGAAATACTAAATGATTTTACGGAAGCGATCAGAAAAATTGAACATCATCGATTAATCATATTCTTAGTTTAGATTGAGGTATTAAAACCAAAACTAGCAAAATGATTAAATTTTGTAGCACACTAATAAGATTAAAAGAACATTATTTTAATTTGTATATGATTTAGCCCCTGCCAACGGTCGGTTTCAACTGACGAGTAACACTTAAGTGACACTTAAGTGACACCGTTGTCAACTTGTCAGAACCTCTTTACTTTGTCATTTCTTTATCTTTTTTACTTTAAAGATGAAAGGGCATGAGAGAGAAAGAGAGAGTTGTGAGTATTTGTACATTCTGCATATAATTTTATATTTCGTTAAAGTAATGAAAGAAGTGAATATGTTGTTGATTTTTGAACGACAAACCATAATCTACTCTTAATTACCATGTATGTCTACGATGAGACTCGAACCCTTGACCTCAAGGGTGGGGGTAAACATCATATTGTTAGGCTAAAGACACTTTGGTTAAATAAATGAATATACTACCTCCGTATCAAAATAAGTGATACATTTGAAGATTCACGGTTTTTAAGGCAAAAGATTAAAATATGAGTTAGAATATATTAAAGTGGATAGTTAGTGGATAATGTGTCACATTTCTTTTGAATAAAGTGATAATAATGATGTTTAAAAGTAAAAATATGGGTAAAAAAATAATTTCACTTTATTAAAGTAGATGGTTAGTTGAGAACGAGTCAACTTTTTTTACCAAATAAGGAAAAATTTAGAAGTATATCATTAATTTTAATTCACTCCTAAATAAAAAATATCACTTATTTTGATACAGAGATACTATGTTCCTGATGGCTATATGTACACGGAATGATGGGAAGGAGACGGACAATTTATTAAAATAATGTATCCACTATTTAACTTTAATGAGATAATCACTTAAGAAATAATTACTGATTTAGACCGTGCTACTAGTTCAATTCTCATCCAAAACTGATAGACTTCTATATTCCCAAAATACTCCGTGTGACTGGGCGACTCCATAGAGCAGCACTAACTTTGAGCAGCACTAAGTGTTGAGCAACACTAACTGAAGAGGCACTAAGTGTTGAGCAGTACTAACGAGCAGTAGTAACAAGGTTGAGCAGTACTAACGAGAAGTAGTAACAAAGTTGAGAGCTGTAGTAACAAGGTTGAGCAGTACTAACGAACAGTAATAACAATGTTGAACAATACTAATTAACTTGGACACGTGTCGACGTTCTAGTGGAGTAGCACGAGAATCTTAGTCACACAGTCTATTTTAAAAAGAATTGAAAATACAAGACTTTTCAAAAGAAACTTTAATTTCATTTATTCTATATTAAGAAATCAACCATCACTTAATATGCTAATAAACAAAATTCCTACATGTGTTCAGAGAATTCTTATTTCATATCAATTTATTACATTATTTATATAACACGACCAAAAATATATGTAAAATAGAAATTACGTATACATGTTACCAAACAAAGTTTGAATGTGAAATCCATATTAAAAAAAAAGTGGATTAACATATATCCCAACTTGTGCAATTTGCTTAGGATGTAAACATGGAATGATGTGATAAAAGTGTGAATTTGAATTTTATGTTTATCCAGATGGATTTAGGCATGATCTGACTCAGTTAGAGATCACAACAAAGAAATGAAGTTTCAATTAGAAAATAGATTGGGAATTAGGGGTGAGGAGAGAAACTGAAAAACTAAATCGAAATTAAAAAAAAAAGAAATGAAAAACAAGTACCGAAATTGTGATCTTATTGATTATTTAGTTTTTCAAATGATTCGGTTTCTTTCGGTGTGGATTTTTCGATGTTTTCGATCTCAATTCGGTTCTTCAATTTATGTGCTCACCCCTATCTTTAATATAATTGTATTCTTACACTTACATTTGCTTCGTCAAATTTTAGTAAAATTAATTAACATTAGCTATTGATAATGTTGACATAATTGACTTTTTACTTTTCATAAGAAACATTGTCATTTATTTTGCTCTCTATGCTTATATAAGTAGTCATAATCAGAAAACTAACTACTTTCATTTAAAAGTAATAAAAAATGGTGCAACTATATTTCTTATTTTAAGCATATATAGAAAATTAGGCAGCACAAGATGGTCAATTGTGTAAAACTTCCCCCCACCTCGAGCATTTTCTAATTGTGATGTCGTAGTCCTTCCAGTTTTGTGGTGCTCAATTTGGCTGAATTTTATTTGAAATGGTTCTGTATGGTTGACTTTGACGGTCAAATATTTTGTGACGATGGATAATCACATCTAAACTAGATGTGCATAAAGCTTGGGCTAGACCAAATTTTAGCCCGAGCCTAAAACATCCGAGCTTAAATGGTTTTTTTGGTAATTTTCTTTTCATACAAACATGGATGATTGATTCACATGATTGATTCACATGTATTAATCTGAATTTACGGTATAAGTATTTTACAAGAAAATATTTATACTTGACTTTTTGTCTTATTAATTTACAGAATTACCCTATTTCGATCATATAAATCATGAAATTTAAGTAAAAAAGGTAGTTTCCTTCCCGTATGAAACAACTTCAACTTCATAAGAATAAATACACAAAACATGGTTTATGTTTTGCATGTTGAAATTACTTAATATTGTTTGGCAAACTCCAATATAAACGATTAATTATTAAACATCATTTATATTGATATAAATTTATATAAAACTTTTTTTTGGTATCCGACTCGTATTTGCAAGCTAACTAATCCTACGAAGATCACCCGTTTTGTGAGTAGCTTAGAGCCAGCGCGCGTAAATTTCCGTGGCAACAAGAGGGTGGGTTTTTGTTGCTCATAGTATTCTAATTTGGGATCTTCAATCACTTCGTCAATAGAGACCAAACTCTTACTACTAGAACGGTCCTTGTGGTTAATTTATATAAAATTGCAATATAGAGAAAGTTCAGTTTTATACAATACAATAATTAGAGAATACAATGTATATAACTTTTATTGTAGCACGAAACTTCGAAGACAGTACATTAGACTAACTTTACACCACTTATCATAAGATATTAACATTTTCAAATTATTATGATAAAGAATCGTTTAAGGTAGTATTTGATTTTTATGTAGTCCAAAAGTATAAATCTTAGCCTTTGAATCAATCAACCCCAAATCACAACCACCACTATCATCACACGTAATTCAATACATCAACACCACCACCACCCCATGTGTATTAAATCACATGCAATTGCAGACCGCCGACCACCACCACGACCACCTCATGTGTATTAAATCACATTTGAATCAATACTGCCGACCACCACCACCGACCTCTGCCGGCCACCGTCTCCACCACCAGTAACCCCTCGCCATCGTCGGCGGATTTCAATCACATGTGATTGCGTATCCAATCACATGTGATTGGGGCGGCCGGTGCGGCAGCGGCGGGTAGCGGCGGTCGGAGGCGGCGGCCGCCGGTGGTGGTGGTAGTGTATTCAATCACATGTGATTTGATGATGGTGGTTGTTAAGAGATTTTTTGATCCAATGGCTATAATTTGTCTTTTAGGACTATGTTTTAAATGTGGACTACCTAGAACACAACCCTATCATGATATATTAAGAGCTATTTACTGTAATATACTGTAAATCTGTGATATCAAGAATTATCTAATTCCGTAAGAGTTATTTAGTTCTTACCCATTTATTATGTCACCATCTCAATCTAAGTGGAATAAGAAAATATACGTGGTTGCTATCTGTTTGACATATATGTATGGAATAAAATTAAACGCTTGGGGGCTGCCGAGCTTCTAAAGTGTATCAAAAATGGAAATTACAAGTGTATTAGACATGATAACTAAAGTGTACTGCTAATATTTATTTAGTATTGATTTTTTGGACATTTAACAGATAAGGAACAATGACATTCTTGGTTATCGATCATTTGGCATCCTTCAAGTTCAAACCCATACAATTCCAAAGACTAACATCCAAACTACATTACAACTTGTAACTGCTCTCATGTTACCATCTTAATCTTAACAGCTAGGCGGAGAATAACGAAATACACGTGGTTCTTATTTCTTTTATATGCATGCATACATACATACTAGCAAATATCTGCACAATTTAGCTGCGGGTACCCTGCAATTATATTTTGTGATGACGATAGTGATGGTGGTGGGTGATAGTGATGGTGGATTGCGAGGTAGTGATTGTGGTGGTTGATGGGTGATGGTGGTGTTGGTGGGTGATGGTGGTGTTGGTGGGTGATGGTGAGTAGTGGTTGTGGGTGGTCAATAACATAATATGGATTTAGTAATCAAAATCTGTCACAATAACTCAGTTTGTTAGAGCACCATACTAATAACATTAAGATCGTAGATTCGAGTCCTGGGCAAGCAAATGTTATTCACTTACATTTTTTTTAGTGAAATAGAAATTTATATCGGTGAATAATATGTCAATTCTGATACTTCAGTTTGAAGGAAAATATATCGTATTACTCAAAGATCATATATTTTCAAATGGTTAAAAATCATAAAAAGATCATTATTGGGTCAAAATTCATCCAACCAAAAAGATGTGTATTTTAGTCCTTGCGTATATCATGTTTTGGTTTCCATCATTTTCATTCCTTTTGTATACAGGCACAAAGTGGAGAATAAGGCCGATCCATTCACAACTAATATTAAAATATCTGACAAATTGCAATATTAATTGATATGGTTTTTGTTTTGGGAAAATAATTGGTAAACAATTTAACATTCAGTGTATAAACGCGCAACAAATTAAAAAGGGAATACATAACACCGAAAAACGATTGTGACCGAATCCATTAACATGCATTGAAAATTATTAATCACGCTCACTTATAATGGATTCTCCATCTCACAAGTCACAACTCCAACCCGAGTTCCGATCACATTCGCCATTTGAAGTATTTGTAATCTCTTGCTATTGTAGTTTTCAGCCACATTTGCAACCACATTCACATTTTGACCTAAAAATACTATTAGTTGACTTTGGTTTTGTGTAGAATCATCCTGAAATCCAAACATACAATTTCCAATTTTTAATCTCACTTTTCTTGGAGCTAAATGGATCAAAAAGTTGAGACCTCAAAGTAACGTCAAAGTACCATTATTATATGATTATTTGCACATTACATAAATTCTATATTAACATGCATGTAAATTCAGAATCAATAAATACACACAGATATTCATGCAAAATGTACTGCAGGAACAGAGCCTATTCATATTCCGGTTCTAGAACAAAGCTTTGCTTTCACATCTCTTGTTCAAATACTTGTCCAACATTCCCTTGGACTGCTTTTGGAATATGGTCAACATATTGTGGTTTTATGATGGCCTATATTAACGCATCAATATGACGTCATGCCCTTTAACAAGACCACCAACACAAAGCACGCGCATGTTAGTAATATGGAGTACGGTAGTGGTTCACGGACTTAATTTTTACTTTATTGCCAGATTGTGTTAATGCAGAATTGGTTCATAGTATTAATATCTTCACTTTAGTCCCTGTGGCATTTCATCGAACACTTGGAGTGCAAGTTTTGATAACGAATTTGGTGAGTTATCAGTAACCGGAATTTCAAAACCGTAAACAGGGTACAACCGAGCATGAATTTACGGCAGGCGGTCCAGGCCACATGTCGTAAAGAAGGGGAGTAGCTGGGTTTTCAAATTCCAGATACCACATTTTAAAAGAGGGTATATAACTACATTAGAAATGCCATTTTTTAAAAAATTTATATGTTTTGAAAAAAAACCTCCATAAAAGAAGCTTCCATGCATTTGCTTCTTCTCGCATTACTCAAAAGCCTCGTCACCATAGCTACAAGTTGTTGATTTCTTTGTTTTTAAACAAAACAAAAACGGAGCAACGAATTGAAAGCCGACCTCCCCTTCGTTACACTCACTTCTTTTATAGTGTTCTGTAATCTCTATGCTAGGAAAAACCCTCCAACAAACTCCTTTCTCATACCAAAAGGTACTCGGCTCTAACTCAAAAACAACTACAAGAAAAAAGATTTTTAGAGACCATTAAAGTAATTACAAAAAATTAAAGAATTGTTAAAAGGTTATAACAGGAAGAATGGGCCTAAACGTTGTGCCTTTAAAATAGATATAGCAAAGGCATATGACACTGTGGATTGGGAGTTTCTGAGAAGTATTGTGATTAATTTTGGGTTTCATAGAACTATGGTGGGATGGATTATGGAGTGTGTTACCAGTGCTTCTTTCACAATCTGTGTTAATGGAGCAAGAAAAGGTGTTTTTAAAAGTGGGAGGGGGCTATTTAGTTATGGAAATTCTGACCCTAATGATGAAAAGAAGAATTAGGGATAACCTTGGGTTCAAGTATCATAAAGGGTGTAAAGAACTTGAGCTAACCCACTGTTTGCACTCCTAAAGATCAGGGGAGTCTTGGCCTGAAAAAACTTGGTCCTTGGAACACTGCCCTTTTATGCAAACATTGGTGTTAAGAAAAACAGTTTATGGGTGGAATGGATTAATAGGGTAAAGCTAAAAGATATGAATTTTTGGGATGTTAGTCCTAACCTTCAGGATAGTTGGATGTGGAAAGTGTTGCTGGGCATAAGGGATAAAATATGTGATGCTATTGTTAATAATAACATCAAGAGTGTTGTTAGAAGAGTTACAGTGGCGACTGCAGTCTATTTCATTTGGAAAGAAAGGAATGATAGAATTTTTAAACTAAAAAAAAGCCATCTGATGTATTGCTGAATTATATCAAGGATAGCATTAGAATGCAGCTTATTGGGATGAAGGTTAAAAGCTCTCGGCAGGTGTCAAGGGCTGCAGATTGGAATATCAAGTTTAATATTGTTTAGGCCTTGTATGTTCTTTGTTATGTTTCCTACAATTCATGTGTAGGGATGTAGGGATGTATAGGGTCCGGATCCGGTGAGGACTCTTTTCCCGGTGAGGACTGCGAGGACTCCAAAAAAAAACTAAAAATGATCCAAAACAAACTTTTTTCAAAAAAATTTCTTTTTTAAATATCTAAATCGCAGCCTATAAGATCCAAAAAGAAAAAAAGTTTTTCAAAAATGATCCAAAAAAAAAAATGGATCATAATAATGATCTACAAAAAAAATATGGATCATTGTTATGATCCACAAAAAAAAGTGGATCATAATTTTTTTTTCGAAATTTTTTTTTGGTCAAATGTAGTAATTATCATGGTGAGTTATATATATTTTTTTCGGAATTTTTTGAAATTTTTATGAGGTGTCCTCGCGAGTCCTCACCGTTTTTTGAGTCCTCACAGGATCCCACTTCTCTCTCTCTCTATATATATATAGTGTCCGATTCAGCGCAGAACCGATTTAAGCGACAGAACCACAGAACCCAATCTTACACCTTTAGATCTTTAGATGAACGGTCAAGATCAATCGGGCCATTTATGTAAATTAAATCCTTTATATATTTAATAACAAATAAATAAAAGGGTAATATGGGAATTCTTCAAACAAACAATAAAACAGCGTCTAGAAACCGTCCCCACCACCCCTACGTTTTCTCATTCTTCGTCTCTCTCTCCTAAACCCTAACCCCAATTCTCATTCTTCCCTCTCTATTTTCCGATCCTGCAGCTGCTCTCTCGGCCGGAAAAACGTGCAGGGGTTGAAGGTGAATCACATGGTTCGACTCTAAAAGATGTAAAGTACAAGGATCTGTCGACTAATTCGCGAAATAGTGTAGATTCGAAGATTGATTTTGGGTTCGTCGGAAGCTGCTGCGTCGCAAAGTGTAAGACCGCCGGAAAAACATGATGTTGGTGGGAGTCGGTACACCAAAGTGGTCGTATGGGCGTTCCAAACAAGAATCAAAAATCAATTGCTGCTCTAGAGGTATTTCGCACTCCTTCGTATTTTGTCTTTCTAAAGTTAAAGTTTGAATCTGATTTGGATGATGTTGATGTTCATACCTGTTATACGGGATTGAAGACTTTGATTGTTTGTTCATACAATTAATGTGTTTGTTTGTTTTGTTTTAGATTTTGAAGAAGAAGATCAAATTAATATTAAACGGAAGGGGAAATCTAAGATTGGTGAATCATCTAAACGAGATGATCCTAATGGAGTTGGCAACAACTCTAACACATTTGTCTCATGATTTGCTTTAGATTCAAAACAACAATGTATTAATAAATTTTTGTATACTTTCGAAATCGTACATGGTGTCTATAATAACGTATTATTTTTAATATACCATTACATATCAATAAGGTACAAAACAGTGGCTGATAATATTGCGTAATTTATACCGTAATGTCTTAAGACATTCAATGTCAGAATCATACAATGTATGGCGAACGTATCTGGGTATTATAATCCTACACTCATTCAACATCAAATGTTTAAAATTTTTCAAATTCATTTAAATTAATGTCGTAAGACATTCAGTGTCAGAATTATAATCCTCCACTCTTGTCGCTAGCATCTACTGTTATGATAAAAATTACTTCTTATACAATATGTGTTTTTGTGCGGATTAAAACGTGAAATCACGGCGATTACCATGTCGTAAGTCATGTAAACATCAACTGTTTTACCTTTTTAAACACATACATCCATGTTGACATGTCGTAAAACATTCAATGTCATAAACACCCAATGTTTTGACATGTTCGTACGTAGAAACCACTACATTTATGTCGGAAACATCTGATGTTTTTAATTTTCAAATACTCAAATCATGCTGTATACATTAACTGTTTCAATTATTTACCATCCCTACATGCTATGTTAAATCGACACCTACATGTAGAACCCATATATTTAATGTCTTAAAAAACCATATATTACCCCAGATGTTCATCACGATCATCTGCTACATATATCAAGTGGCGTACGTTGCTGAAATCCTTCTTCATTTGTGTTTTATTGAAATCCTTCTTTATTGATTTGAATTAATTACGTTATAACGATTAGAAAAACCAATTGTGCTTATTTTTAGGAAACTAGTTAAAGCCTTATACAGTTTCCATAGATAAACGAATTTGGTAAAATTCCTTAAATGCCCTCCACGAGTTAATATAAAATATTAATAATTAATTAAATTTCATGCATTTTGATTGGCTAGAAGATGGTTCTGTGGTTCTGTCGCTTAAATCGGTTCTGCGCTGAATCGCACCCTATATATATATAGGGTCCGATTCAGCGCAGAACCGTTTAAAGGTGCAGAACCGCAGAACCATCCTAACATCCAATGTTTCCAAATTTTTATACAAATAATATATAAATATATTTATATATTATGTGTATAAAAAACTGGAAACATTGAATGTATAAATGTGTTACAACGTGTATGGAAATGTATACCTTATGTACAACATAGAAAACATTGAATGTTAGGATGGTTCTGCGGTTCTGCAGCTTTAAACGGTTCTGCGCTGAATTGGGCATATATATATATATATATATATATATATATATATATATATATATATATATAGTAATTATCATGGTGAGTTATATATATATCTATAATTTTTTCATTAATTCAGGAAGGGTATAATAGGTTTTTGACACATTAACTTCTCTTCTCTTTAATTTGTTTAGAACAGTATCTTTCTCCCTCCCCTCTTCCCATATTTTAGATTACTCACATTCTCTCTCTTTCTAAAATAACAAAATCCACCACCATTCTTAACCTCAATTTCCGGCCACCTTAAACGCTGAACCAAGGAACACCGGTACCACCATTAAATCTAGCGTGTTCTTCCGATCAAAACGATACCCGCCACCATCGAAATCGGTATCGACGAAGATTTTAGGGTTCCAGAGGCGGCGGCGGTGGAGTTTCGTCGTCATCGGAATTTACTTTTACGATCATCCAGAGGCGGCGGCGGTGCAGCAAGTGACCAACGGTAAGTGGTGACCGACAGGTTTAAGTATTGCATCGAAACCAAACCCTACCCGCACCCCATTGGAAGTTCTACAATTAAATCAACAAGATCTGTTGTGGTGGTGGTTGATCGATGTCGGAAACGGTCCATGCTTCAAGAAGGAGATGGTTGTTGTGGTGATTTATTTCTTATTTTATTCTAAAAGTTAGATCTCCAAAACCCAATTCAACTTTCGAATTCTGAAACATGTGATTTATTGCTTATTTTATTTTTTAAATCAGATCTCCAAAACCCAATTCATATTTCTTAATCTTTTTAATCTAAAAACAGTAAAGTTTATTAATTTTTTGTGGGATTATGTTTTAAGGCACTAAGTGGAGTACAAAGGTGTGGCTGCAGCTAATATTGGTACAATTCATTGTGCTTGGCTACAGTGGAATACAATCAATGAGTTTAAGTTTATTTAGGGGTGTTTGTTGCTGTTGCATTATCTCCAAATTGGTTTTAAGGCTTTGATACATACATGTTTCTATATCGGACGTCAATGTTTATGGTGGTATTGTAAAATCTCAAGTTACATTAGAAGTTAGACAAATTTGTGGAGGATTTGTGTTTCGTTTTTTTAGATATCGTAAATAGTTCATGCAAAGCACTTTATCATTATGTTAGCATTTTTCTAACATCAATATATAAATCTAAGTTTTTTATTGTTTTTTAAGCTTAAGAATTTTGGTTTTCGGTTTGTTATGAACATTTTTGGGTATGTGCAATAACATCGATGTACACATACAATACATAGATGTTACGTTATCTATATACATCGATGTTACTCTACATACACACATGTATATATCGAAAATTATGTTTGATATGAGGTTGGCCGAAGAAGTTTGAATGACTTGGTGAAATTGAATGTAAAATAGCATAATTGTCTTTGGTTGTTACACATAATTACAATATATTTGAAAAGGATCAATATATTTGAAAATTATCAAAGTTGTCTCAAAGGACTTTAGAGACCACTATCGTCTCTAAAAGTTTCGTCTCCGTAGCCTTGTCTCTAAAAGTTTCTTTTGACATCATATACTGTTGTCAAGAGCGTGAGAAATGTACACAAAAAATACCTACTTCATCTACATTGTGTTCTAGACTTTTTAAATGAAAGAAAATAGAAGAAGATAAAAGAATTAGAAAGAAAAGAAGACATATCAATAAGAAAATGTCTTTCTTTTTTATGTTCATGGGTCGGATAGATTTTTTTTTTTTTTTTTTTTTTATTTTGTAGTTGGACGTTTACAAATCATTTCATCACTTGAAGGCTAGGTTTAGGGGTGTAATCGAGTCGAGACAGCTCGTGAGTTACTCGAGACCGACTCGAAAAATACTCGAAATCGACTCGTTGTGAACCGAGTCGAGCTCGAGCTCGAGCTACTCGAGTAGGGTTTCGAGCCGAGTTCGAGTTCCAAAATACACAGCTCGTTAGGCTCGCGAGCCTTATCGAGCTTTTATTTAATTACCATTTTACCCTTTTTCCATATACATAATTACATTTTACCATTTTCCATATACATATTTACAATAAAAAAGTGCACTTTTAAATAAATATGAATTTTTCGAGCCGAGCCGAGTATCGAGTCGAGTTTCGAGCTTTCACCGAGTCGAGTTCGAGCTTAAAAATGGAAGCTCGTCGAGTATCGAGTCGAGTTTCGAGCTCGAATTTTAATTGTCGAGTCGAGCTCGAGCTTGGCAGAACTCGGCTCAACTCGACTCGTTTACACCCCTAGCTAGGTTGCGGGCGTCGAGGAACACATACATAACTTGGAAATTGCGGGAGGGATGTCGATGCCTCTAACTAGACAAGAACTTCAATATGAAGAAGAACTATGCAACAATATTGGGAGAGAAGAATAAAAGACTAAAGTACTCTACTACATTAAGATATTACGAAGACGAACTTGTTTAACGTTTTAATTTTATAATGATTTTGATGCAACATATATGTGTGTGTGTGACTTTATACAAAGTTCATAAGAAGTTATAAATCTATTGATTATATGATAATTCATATATCAAGTTTATAAAAAGTGTTAAATCTAAATTTACCATTATATATATGTCATTATTTTTTTTTCAAAATAATCAAATTTCATAATGTGTTTAAAAAAAATCACAATAAAGCTTGCTTTATGCCGTCTTATCGCGTGTTATATAATTATGTCACGCCTAGTAGCACCACCATGAATTATTTCATATCATGGGAGTACTAGAGTAGCACCTCGTAACTTACGCTACCATGACACGCCTTTTATGAATGTTTTTTAAGAACACATATTCAAAAAGAGGTAAATATTTTATCTTTTCCTTAGTAAAATAAACTTCCTAACCTAAATAAAGATTAATAATTCAATTTTCTTTCTTCAAAAAAGCTGTATGTATTTCCTTTTTTCTTTCAAAAGAGAGTAAGTTATTTTGTTAGCAGATAAAATACCTTTTATCAGTGTTGTAAACTCGGTCAACTCAGCCAAGTATTCGCCTAGTATTATGTATTCGGTGGTCCACCATGTCGAGTTGGCCCAAATTGATCAAAAAATCTCAATCAAAACTTGTCTAACTCGGTCCAATTTTTCACAATGCTTATTTCCCACCAACTCACTCTCGAAAATATATTTTAAGTTATTATTATTATTATTAGCCGTTCGAAAAAAAATATTATTATTATTATTATTATTATTATTATTATTATTATTATTATTATTATTATTATTATTTTAATGTGACACATTTCACTTTTAGTTTTAAAATATGTTTTATTTTTAAGAAATAGGTAAATTATATGTATAAATATATATTTTGTACAAACTTACAAATAAAAATCCAATCTGAGCATTCATTTCAAGATTATCAAAAGAACTAGTACCGAGTAGCAAGTTTTACGATCGATCCTTTTATTGAAAAAAAAATCAAAAATGTGCACCTTTTCAAGGTTTATTTTACCCCTTTTTAGGAAAAAATTGAATATTTGCCGTCTATTGAGCAAAATTCCCTTTTCATTATTATTAGTTGATATGTTTATGATCTTTTACTATTTTATACAATATACTATTATACAATTAAGTAAGAACTTAAGAGATTAATGGATTAATTAAGAAAATAGCTAATTAATTTGGTAGAGTATAATAGTAAAGTATAATTAATATGAAAATTAATATGAAAATTAATATGAAGTAAATATGTTTCAATTTTGAGTATTAATTAGGACTTTCCGTTGCCTATAAAATGCATGCATCAAACAACTTCGAAGATCAAACCATGCATACAACTATTACAAAAATGTCAACCATCTCTTTTTCCTACATACAAATTTCCGTTTTCCTTATTCTCTTCCTCTCTACACAATCTTCTGCAATCCCAACTTCCAACACAGACAGCTTCATTCAATGTCTAAGCAACCGGTCGGACCCTTCTTTTCCGATCACCGGAGCACTCTACACTCCCGGAAACACCTCTTTCCCCACCGTCTTACAAACATACATCCGAAACCCTCGTTTCAACGAATCCACAACAAAAAAACCGATTGTAATCATCACCGCAACACATGTCTCACACATTCAGGCAGCCATCGTGTGTGGCAAAGCAAACAGGCTGCTAATGAAAACCAGAAGTGGCGGCCATGATTATGAAGGTCTTTCCTACACTACGATTATTACCAACGAACCATTTTTCATTGTTGATATGTTTAATTTACGGTCGATAGACATAGACATCGCACATGAAACCGCATGGGTTCAAAGTGGTGCAACTGTTGGTGAACTTTACTATCGAATTGCTGAAAAGAGTAACAAGCATGGTTTTCCGGCGGGTGTTTGTCCTACGCTTGGAGTTGGTGGACACTTTAGTGCTGGTGGATATGGTAATTTAATAAGAAAATACGGTTTATCAGTTGATAATATTGTCGATGCACAACTAATCGATGTGAATGGAAACATTTTGAACCGGAAATCAATGGGTGAAGATTTGTTTTGGGCGATTACGGGTGGTGGTGGTGTTAGTTTCGGGGTGGTTGTAGCCTATCAGATTAAACTTGTTCGTGTTCCGGAAGTAGTAACAGTGTTTAAAATTGAAAGAACACCGGAACAAAACCTTAGCACCGTCGCGAGCCGGTGGATGCAAGTTGCTGATAAGCTCGATGAAAACATTTTTGTTCGGATGAGATTCACTACGGTAAACAACACAAATGGCGAAAAATCAATTCATTTGTTGTTTATTGCAATGTACTTAGGTAACTCGATAGATCTTGTTACCCTTTTAAACAAGGATTTCCCTGAATTAGGGTTACAGAAATCAGATTGTATCGAGATGAGTTGGATCGAGTCAGTGGTGTTTTACTACGAGCTCCCAAAAGGTACTCCAACCACCGTGCTTTTAAGCCGGACAGTACCAAACCCCATCCCGTTCAAGATCAAGTCCGATTATGTCAAAACCCCTATTTCTGAACAAGGGTTTGAGTTAATATTCAAAAAGATGAAAGAACTCGAAAAACAATCCATCACTTTTAACCCTTACGGTGGAAGAATGAATGAAATCTCTGAATTTGAAAAGCCGTTCCCACATCGTTCGGGTAACATAGCAAAGATTCAGTATTTTACTTTTTGGGACGAACCGATGAAGCTGCGAATAGATACATAAACTTCACAAGGGAAATGTATGATTTCATGACTCCATTTGTGTCTAAAAATCCCAGAGAATCATTTTTGAACTATAGGGATATAGATATTGGGGTTAACAACCATGGCAAGGATGCTTATGTTGAAGGAATGGTGTATGGGCACAAGTATTACAAAGAGACTAATTTCAAGAGGCTAGTAAGTGTCAAGACTAAAGTTGATCCTGATAATTACTTTTGGAATGAGCAAAGCATTCCGACATCGTCATATTGAAGGAATCAATACACTAGTACAAATAAAGCCTATTATTAAGCTGTACTAGATTAAATTTAGATATAGTTTTTTCACGGTTTAAAGTCAAATTCGAAAAGTGTTGTTGATTTATAATTACTTGCTCTTCCTCCTCTTGAAAAGTTTTGTTTTCAACTACAAATTAATGTAGAAGATGACGATGCCATTATAAAACAAACGATAAGCGCATACAAGAAACCACAAGTCTTTAATCATACAATAATGTTCATACGCATTAGTCATTACCGTTTTCTTATCTATATTTACTTCATCACATTTTAGTAAACTCGTTAACAAACCTGGCCAAAAGTTACCCGTTTGACTCGTAAACAGGCCCGCCCGGGCCACTCAATTAAGATTAGGAACGACGAATAAAAGGGTCCAAATCTAAAGCCATTGAGTAAGAATCTCCAGCTGCCTCAAAACATCGATATTTAAGGGACTGAAAATTAAATTAAGGATTAATATTGAGATCAAATTAAAAGGAGCAAGATTAGAAGCTTCAAGTGCATCCTGAAGAGCAGCAATTGTTTTCTTCATTGCCAACCGTGCAACAGACATATAAATATATAATTACTTGGCCAGAGTTGTAAACTCAAAGATAATGCAAGGCATAAAGTGTAAAGGTAAGGACTAAATATTCTTAAACTGGATTAATGTATAATGACTAATGAGAAATTTTATGGCTTTAAGCATTTAGCATTACAAACCTGTGTTTATAGATGTAACGGATTCCACCAACTGGATTAAGATCTATCACCTGCAGTAATAACAGATATATTTTAATCAAAATCCAGAAAAAAATATTAAAGCAATTCTGATTTCTCACATGATAAACATCAATAATCCAATCAAAAAAATAAACAAACATACATATGTAAGTTCTATAATTCAATTTTCATATAGAGAAATCTATTAGCCGAATTCAAGCTATGATTTCAATTTCATATAATTTGCAATTTATGTCTTTTAATGTATTGAATAGTTTCCTTATCATGATTGTAACGGTCAATCATTTTCTTGTATTTACAGTTTACAATGATAATGAAATAAGCAAGCAATTCACAATAACTTACAAAATCAATATCCTCAATCGAAATTTGCAGATAACTAATACGGACCATGCTTTAGGTCAAATGAACTAATTCTCAAGAATTAGAAACTAACATTAATTATTCAAAAACTTAACAGGAATTACAATTAACTAGCTACTACAATAAGCAGTCAAATTACTAACAAAGTCTGCAACTATTCTCAAATGAACTAATTCTCAAGAATTAGAAACTAACATTAATTATTCAAAAAATTTACAGGAATTACAATTAACTAGATACTACAATAAGCAGTCAAATTACTAACAAAGTCTGCAACTATTTTGAGTTATAAATTTCACTAGTTTGACTTCACAAGGATTAGAAAAACTTCTTACTTACCTATATGAGTTATGATTTTTAAATTAAGGCACATAATTAGTTGACCTTAGAAGTAACAAAAATAACTAAAATTTACTTCGAGTTCTAATTTTCAACAATAAACTGTCATTACCTATTGATATTTTGAGGCAAAGCTTAATAATAGCAACTGCATCAGTATTTGTAACGAATACAACAACAGAAATTTCAATGTCTAGCAAAATCAACATGAACTTTGCAAATGAAACAGACAAGTTTAACCTAACTAACCTGAGATAGCAAAATCTCAGCCATCGCAAAATCACCTTTCTCCATCTCAATCTCAGTTTTTTTCTTAATCGAAAGCGCTTCTAGACTCTTCTCCGAACTCTCCAAATCAAACGATTGTCATAATCTCAGCAGCAGTTGCGCAGTGATTCACAAAGGTAGCGGACGGGAGGATAACGAGGTTAGGTCCGGCACCGCATAGACTTAAGAAACCGCAGGAATTGACAGAGATATTGGGCGGAGCGATGCCGGAAAGGACTTGAAGGACCTCCATTGAGCCTTGTCTCCGGCAAGTTCTTAGGGTATGTTTGGTTGGGGGAAAATGAAATTAAAGAAATGGAAATGGTTTCATTTCCCTCGTTGAGAAATAAAAAACACGGAGAAATGCATTTCCTGGGAAATGTCTTCCTTTGTATTTTGATTTCTTCACATTTTGGGGTGAAATGAGTTTTTTTCACATCATTTCTCCGTGTTCCTCCACCAGCGAAATGATATATCTATGAAAAAAAAGAAGGTATAAATTACAACATCACGTGAGAGGCACATTTCAACAACATTGAAAAAGAAATTTCATGCCCTAGCCTTTGGAGATCCATCATTTCATCTTGCTCCACCTTGTTGATTCTTGTGTCTCCCGTAACTTAATCGACAAACAGATATAATCACCCACTTTCCGTTCACCAATTTGACAAAGGTATCCCCTTTTTTTTTTACATTATCTACAATTTTTCTTGTTGCATCCTTATCCACTAAAATTGTTGTTGTGTAGTTCATCGATTGTTGTTGCATATAATTCTTTCTCGCAGATTTCATAGTTTTCGTTTATTAGTTGCTTCAATTTGCCTATAATTTTAGATTTCATATCTGACATCAATTTCCCTATGATTTGCCTATATGTCGTTACAACACAGCCTATTAATTGAAAAATGGATTTGAGCAAAAATAATACACAAGCTCTTAATTGAAATTCTTTGTTGAAATTTGTTGTTACAATTTTGTTTGTAGTTCTTTAATTGAAATTCTTTGTTACAGTTGTTTAATTGAAACATTCTCATTTTCCATATATGTAGATGACAAGAACACCACTGGCCAAATGAAAGAAACGGAAAATAGTAGCAGCTACGACAGCTGCCACGAGAACTTTTAACATAATAATGACTATGGTTCGTTGGTTTATGTTGGGTTGTTTGATCATTAAGCGTATGATTGAGTCTAGGACACTTAGTAGAAAATATATGTTGAGTTTTGATAGTCGACGTGACAATATGTGGAGCATGGTATATCAAAGTGATATTACGCGCGAGATGGAACAGACGACCCCTTTGAAAATGAAGTGTCTATGAATCACACACAAGATGGAAACGAGCATGATAATCTTATTAACATCGTTGAAACTTCACATGAATGGAGTGATTGTAGAGATAATCTTGCTAATGCGATGTTTAATGATTGGAATGCAAGACGCACAACTAATGTATGACTTGTCTTAATGATTTATAATTTTAATGTGCTTATCTATTTTGGATTGTTTGAAGTTGAACACGTATATTTTTTGAAGTTGTATTTTGGATGAATATACGTTTTTAAATCCATTGTGCTTATCTATTTTGTATTTTTGAAGTTGAACACGTATATTTGATGCAATATAAAAATCATTTCATTTCTCTGGTTTTTGTTACCAAACAGGGAATTGATTTCTCAGTGATTTCCTCATGTCAATTCTCTGATATTACCAAACAGTGGAATTCATTTCATTTCTCAACGCATTTCATTTCTCAGCATTTCATTTCTCTGCCCATTTCATTTCTTTGAATTTCTCTCTACCAAACATGCTTATTACTTTTGTAAGTCAATTTTCTACTAACTAAAAAATCATTCATAAAAACTTCTATTAACCTTTATAAAAGCTTTTTCTTACATATATTACTAATTTACCTTAATATATCCCAAAAATATTACTCCATCCGTCCCACAAAGAAGCTCCCATTTGTCTTGGGCACAAGTATTTATGTGATAATTAGTGGTGAGGTCTTTTGTAATATTTTTGATTAAAATACAAGGTTATTTGGAAAGAGAAAGTATTTTTAGGAGATAGTTAGTGGTGAAGTACATGATAATAATAATATTTTAATAAGTGGGCCCACATATTTGAGAAATGAGAACTTTTTTGTGGGACGAAATTTATAGGGGGAATGAGAACTTTTTTCTGGGACGGAGGGAGTATAATACTTAATATTAATATTGAAATAGATAAAAATATTACATTGCGAATAATAAAGGATTCACATGTAAATATATATGAAGTTTAAAATGTAAAATTAATAAATATAGATATTAAAGTAATCAAATATTGAAAGAGTATTAAGTGGTTATAAAAGAATAAACGGTTGTAGTGACCATTTGAAAAAACACAATGTTCCAATGGTATAAAACTATTCAAAAGCTTATTCAAATAGTATTATTTGTGCAAAATTTTTAAAATCTGCATTATTTTTGCAAATTTCTCGTAAATCACCACCCCTATGTTAGCTTGTTAGTGTTAAAAGTTGTAAATTTATTGATTATTTTTCTTTTTTTTTTTAACCTGATTTCGACTCGCTTTACAAGCCAACTAATTTCAAGGAGAGATCAACCGCTTTGTTAGTAACCTGAACCGGTGAACCTCTATGACCAAGGGTGTACATTTTGCTCCTAGAGATTGAACGTTGCGCCTCTAGGGAATTCCACCATTATGGTAATCAAGTCCAACCACGTTACCACCCTTATGATAAAACAAGACCAAATTAGTGAGTCATGAATCATGATACTAAATTGACCGTTTTATCAAATTCATGGTAGCATGTTGCATCTTTAATAATTCAGTGTAGTAAAAGACTTAATCAATTAAGTTCTGATACTAAAATATATTTTAACCTTTTACTCCCTCCGTCCCACAAAGAAGTTCCTATTTCTCTTGGACACAAGTATTTAGGTGATAATTAGTGGTGGGGTATTTTGTAATATTTTTGATTAAAATATAAGGTTATTTGAAAAGAGAAAATGTTTTTAGGTAATAATTAGTTGTAAAGTACATGGTAATAATAATATTTTAATAAGTGGGCCAACATATTTGAAAAATGAGAATTTTTTTGTGGGACAAAATTTATAAGGAAAATAGGAACTTTTTTGTGGGACGGAGGGGGTATATTTCTGTAACAGTACCACACTATCATGGTTATTATTTTAGTTATAATTGTTTATCACAACTATTGTTGTCCCTTCTCGGACATCCGCTAATATTCGCTATTACAGCTAAGGTTAATACTAGGGGTGAGCATAAAAACTGAAAAACCGAACTGAAACTGAAAAACACGAAAAAACCGCCCCGAAAAACCGAACCATTTGAAAAACCGATGTCAACGGTTTTGATTTTTGGAAAACCAAAATGTTTAGGGCGGTTTTCGGGGGTATATGAAAATCCCGACCGAAAACCCCGCCCCGCCATTATATATCTTTCAAATTATATAAAAATATTCTTATATTTACAAAAGATTTGATATTTAATTATCTAATATGTCATGTTATATTTACTATTTATTGTATAGATTTGTTTGCAAAAGGAAATCAACCATAGAATGAAACTTCTATGGATGAAGACATAGACTAAGATCATTGTGAAAGATTATTGGATGTTTCTCTATTATTAATCTTATTCAAGTTATGTTAGTTGAATTTATTATTACATTATAGTATTAAACTTTCTAGTTGTTTTTTTATTTATAACGAAATGTGTTAAGGTTTGGGAGTTTGAGTCATAATATTAATTTTTAAGGCAACAAATTGGTAAATTTAAAGGAAAACAAAAAACCAAAAAAATCCCGAAAACGAACCGAAAAACCCGAAAAACCTGAAAAACCTGAAAAACCAAAAAACTCGAAACCGAGCGGGGTGTAATTCATAAAACTCGAACTTATGGGGAGGGGTTTGGTTTTAGTTAAAAACCGTCCCAAACCGCCCCATGCTCACCCCTAGTTAATACTGTATACTGTGATAATTAAGAAAATGAGTTTATAAGTTATTTTCACGATGCAAATACAAGGTTTTAAAAAACGCGCCATGGCGGCGCCAAGACGTGAGGTGCGACGTTGACGTTACGAAACAGACCATGGCGGCTAGGCTAGGCGTGGCGTGAGATAAGGCGTGATAAGGCGCGATAAGGCGCGCCTTATGACGAGTTTTTTGTAAGGCGACTGAAAAAATTAATTTTTTAAAAAAAATGATAACATATTTAATTATAAATTTAGATGTAATATTTTTTATAAGCTTTATATATGAATTGTTATATAAATCAATATATCTATAATTTTTATTTAATTTGATATATGTATATATATAGGGTCGAGTTATATAGAGAACTCATATTTCATGCTAACACAGAAAAACCCGCCTAACCCAATCAGAATTTAGTAAATACATATGCAAACCAATTACATTTAACCCAAATCAAACATATAATTAAAAAGAACATCAAAAATATTGAAAAACATATATGCACAAATAACACTTATGATACATACATGAATACCATACATGCGTGATAACATATATGTATACTTGCATGAATGACCTACATGCAAACAAATATTTGAGGGTCCCTCATCAAATCCATTCATGTATCTTCAATGATACGTTGCTTTCGAAAATCAATTATTTAGATTGACTTATACACAAACTATAGAGTTCTCTATATAACTCTCCACATATATATAAATTATATAAAAAATTAGCCGCCTTAAGTCACGCCTTGAAAAACGCCATGGCCCGATATGACTCGCCTTGGCCGAGGCTTGATGGTGCCGTCACGCCACGCCTTACGCTTTATAGAACGTTGCGCAAATATAATACTCCGTATGAATTTAGTGGAGGGGTAGACAAGACACCCTGAAACACAACTTTATGGTAATAGCAGGTTTGATCCCTCCATTGAAAATGGGTAGCGGGAAGAAAATATGAAGGGTGGCGTAGGTGTTATCCAAAATCTCATTCGCCAGCGTCACCCACTTCCACCACCACTCCACATCGAATCAAATGTAACAAACAATCTACACCATATCAGCAGAGACTAACGAAATAAGAGTATGCACCAACAGAATTGCCGGAGCGATGTCCTTTCCGACATCGCTCCGCCCAATATCTCCGTCAATTCCTGAGATTATGACAATCGTTTGTGGTTATGATTTGGAGAGTTCGGAGAAGAGTCTAGAAGCGCTGAGATTGAGATGGAGCAAGGCAATTTTGCGGCGGCTGAGATTTTGTTATCTCAAGTTAGTTAGGTTTACCTTTCTCTGTTTCATTTGCAAAATTCATGTCGATTTTGCTACAAATTGGTATTTTTGTTGTTGTATTCGTTACAAATACTGATGCAGTTGCAAGCTTTGCCTCAAAATTTCAATAGGTAATGTCAGTTTATTGTTCAAAATTACAACTCAAAGTAGATTTTAGGCATTTTTGTTACTTCTAAGGTCAAAATTCCAACAGGTAATGTCAGGTTATTATTGAAAATTAGAACTCAAGTAAATTTTAGGTATTTTTGTTACTTCTAAGGTCAAAATTTCAACAGGTAATGTCAGTTTATTGTTGAAAATTAGAACTCAAAGTAAATTTTTGGTACTTCTAAGGTCAAAATTTTAAATAATTAATGTCAGTTTATATTATCATTCCTTTTGTTGTCTAACAGGAGAGGTCTCTTGTACGTTTGGCAATGAACAAAACAGTTGCTGCTCTCGAGGATGCAGTTGAAGCTTCTAATCTGAGGTGAGCTTAATATTAATTCTAGATTTAATTTTTAGTCCCTTAAATATCGATGTATATATGCTGTTGGATCGAAAGTATATTTGACAGAATATTAATCAAAGCATAAGATGATTTATTGATTCTTGAATAAGAAAATCGATGATTTACAATGATTGAACCGACATATATATGAAAAGGAACGATGAACACACACAACCCTTGGTTGTGGCGGTTGCCCGCGGCGGTTACTGTGGTATGGGTTTATGGTGCCCCTTGGTGACCGGTGATACCCTTTCTCTTATTTCAAATTTATCCTAAGTATTTTATATTTTTATACTAATGTTTAATTAACTTGATTAAGATTAATATAACATACAACTAACTTATGATACTAAACTAAGTTTAGTTCAATATCTAATATATGCAAGGGTGATGCGAGATAAAGAGTTCAAAATCAAAATCCAGATGACAAAACTATATCTTTAATTTAGTACAAATAAAGAATGTGTTTTATTTGTATTTATTCCTTCAAGGTGATAATGTTGGGATGCTTTGCTCATTCCTAAAATAATTATGAGGATCAACTCTAGTCTTCACACTTACAAGCCTCTTGAAATTAGTCCTTTTGAAATATTTGTACCCATAAACCGTTCCTTGATTATAAGCATTCTTATCATGACTATTAACACCAATATCCAAATCCCTATAGTTCAAAAATGCTTCTCTAGGGTTCTTAGACACAAATGGAGTCATGAAATCATACATTTCCCTTGTGAGGTTTATGTATCTTTTAGCAGCTTCATCTCCAACTTCGTCCCAACTAGTAATGTATTGCATCATTGCTATGTTACCCGATCGATGTGGGAAAGGCTTTGCGAATTCGGAAATTTCACTCATTTTTCCACCATAAGGGTTAAAAGTGAGCATTTGGTTTCCGAGTTCTTTCATCTTTTTGAATATTAACTCAAACCCTTGTTTAGAAATTGGGGTTTTAATATAATCGGACTTGAGCTTGAATGGGCTGACGTTTTGTTGTATCCGGCGTAAAACCACGGTTGTTGGAGTACCTTTAGGGAGCTCGTCATAAAACACCACGGACTCGATCCAACTCATTTCGGTACAATCTGATATTTGTAACCCTAATTCAGGGAAATCCTTGTTTAAATGGTTAACCAGATCTATTGAGTTTCCTAAGTACAATGCAATAAACAACGGATGAATTGTATTTTCGCCATTTTTGTTTTTAACCGCAGTAAATCTCATCCGAACAAAAATGTTTTCATCAAGATTATCAGCAACTTGCATCCACCGGCTCGCGACAGTGCTAAGGTTTTGTTCTGGTGTTCTTTCGATTCTAAACACCGTTACGACTTCCGGAACACGAACAAGTTTAATTTGGTAGGCTACAACCACCCCGAAACTAACACCACCACCACCCGTAATCGCCCAAAACAAATCTTCACCCATTGATTTCCGATTCAAAATATTTCCATCCACATCGATTAGTTGTGCATCGACAATATTATCAACTGATAAACCATATTTTCTCATTAAATTACCATATCCACCACCACTAAAATGTCCACCAACTCCAACAGTTGGACAAACACCCGCCGGAAAACCATGTTTGTTACTCTTCTCAGCAATTTGGTAGTAAACTTCACCAAGAGTTGCACCGGTTTGAACCCATGCGGTCTCATGTTCGATGTCTATGTTTATTGACCGTAAATTAAACGTGTCAACAATGAAAAATGGTTCGTTGGTACTCGTAGTGTAGGAAAGACCTTCAAAATCATGGCCACCACTTCTGGTTTTCATTCGCAACCGGTTTGCTTTGCCGCACATGATGGCTGCCTGAATGTGTGAAACGTGTGCTGCGGTGATGATTACAATCGGTTTTTTTGTTGTGGATTCATTGAAACGAGGGTTTCGGATGTATGTTTGTAAGACGGTGGGGAATGAGGTGTTTCCCGGAGTGTAAAGTGCTCCGGTGATCGGAAAAGAAGGGTTTGACTGGTTGCTTAGACATTGAATGAAGCTGTTTGTGACGGAAGTTGGAATTGCAGAAGATTGTGTAGATATCAGGAAGAGAATAAGGAAAACGAAAGTGGACATTTGCATGTAGGAAAAAGAGACGATTGACATTTTTCTAATAGTTGTATGTATGGTTTGAACTTTGAAGTTTAATGCATGCAATTTATAGGTAGTAGAAAGTCCTAATTTATACTAAAAATTTGAAAGATCAATCCTTTAATTTTTTTTTACATATTAAACTATTCATATTCTTCGGATATTACATATTAAAATTGTTTCTAAGATTAATTGGTCGCATTTACTTCATATAAATTATATTTTTCCAATGTAAGCAATGATCGCTATTCGGATATAACCGGATTATCCAAAATGGATTATTTGGATTGGATCGTTTGAATTGATTTTTTGGTTTTTTTAGATCGGATTGGACTTGAAGCAAATTAATAGTTTGGTTTTCGGATTGGATTTGGTTTCCATTGTAAAATCCGGATTGTCCAAAAAAACCAAATAGTAATATACATATATTTAAACTTGACAAGTGTATAACTTTTATGGCTTACAAAAAATTCACGTTTATGATATTTTGATTTAATTTCTCAACTAATAATTGTATTTTTTTTTTCTCAGAATTTTCGCAATTAGGAGGAGATTTTAGCATTCTTGATTTGTGATCGATTAATTAATCAACACCGAAATACCTTTTGTGATAAACTACTTCTTTTTGCATTATAAGCAATTAGGGTACTTCTTTTCTTTACATTTCTTATAGTGAATTGATGTATATGCTAATACTTGTTCATTTATATAGTATCAGTTGGCAATGAACCAATATTTTTAGAGTTTTTGAGGAAGTTGATGTCAAGACTTTTACATATATTATTGTAACAAGCTATGAATTAGACTTGTTTTTATGTATAATGTAGTTTATCGTTTTGAAATTGTACATATTAAACTTAATATTAGTTATGTTATATACTTTTGTAGTCTTGTGAAGTATATTAAGAAAAAAAATGGTTTGGTTCGGATAAAACCAAACCAACCAAATTGTAATTTGGTTCGGATCGGTTGAGTTTTAAATTAGTTTGCATCGGTTTTGTTTGAACATTTAAAATCCAAAATCCATTTGGATTCACTTATTTGATTCGGATAAATTCAAATTATCCAAAATGAACACCCTAATGTGAAGTGTATCAATTTTTTTTGATGTTCCCCATGATGATTATTCAACGTGCTCTGAAATGCAATATTATAATAGAATGATTAAACATTCTCAATGAGTTAAGGTTATAAAAGCATAAGGCGTAACGTGGTAACACTATCAAGCCTCAAGCTATGACGAGCCATGATGTTTTTCAAGCCGTGATTTAAAACGACAATTTTTTTATATAAGTTAAATATATACGTATATCAAATTAAAAAAATATTGTAGATCTATTGATTTATATAACAATTCATATATAAAATTCACAAAAAGTGTTACATCTAAATTTATAATTATATATATCATCATTTAAAAAAAATCAATTTTCACAGTCACCTTTAAAAAACATCGTCATAAGGCGCGTCTTATCACACCTTAAATCACGCCACGCCTAGCCCAACTGTCATGGTCTGTTTCGTAACGTGGACGACGCGCCTCACGTCAAGGCGTAACCATGGCTTTTAAACCTTGCTACGAATATAACAGTCATGATTTTTCATTAAAAAAACAGTAAATACTCAAATTTCCTTAAAAATAAGGGATCAACTGTTTGTTATTAAGAGAATACTAGCAGGGTACTCGCGCAATGCGGCGGCGGGTACCCAGAAACTATTTTTCGTGGCGAGCAAGTGTTGTTCGTTTACACGGTTTTTCCAACAATAATTGCGCAAATGAATGATTTTTTCCGTCTTTAAAAATTGCAATTAGTAATCATTATCATCTAGAACATAATAATACATTCAAGTTAACCAACAAACTTAAGGATTATACTTAAAGAATATGTTAGCACACAAACAAATACATTGATCATGGAAAGTTCGATACAATATGTTTTCTATTTAAAGTTGGTTGTTTATTTGTTCTAAAACAAATTGTCATTTAGAGCAATTGGTTAACACACAGTCAGATTTCATAAGAGGTCTTGTGTTCGAATCCTTGAAGTAACGCTTTTTTATTTTTGTGGTGTTGAAGAAGTTACTAAAAGTGGAAATGTCTTTGAGTTTAAGTTTAAGGAGTTGCTATGTTTAGTAGTCCTAAATGCTTCATAGATAGTCATGTACGTTTATCTCAATCCTAAAAAGAAAGGGAAGGTCTCTATGTTCAGTTTACAGTTTTCTTGTAATACTGTATATAAGTATTTATAATAATAAGACTAATAATTTAAAATGTGTTTTAGAGAAGAAATGGTGGGAAAGTAAACATTATGGAGAATCTGATCGAGTTGGACAAATTTTGACTGAATTTTTTAACCGACTCAAGCCAACTTGACTCGGTAGACCATCGAGTACATAGTACTCGGAGATAAAATGGTATTTTAAAAAGTAACTCACCCTCTTTTTGAAAAAAACATTAACACACTACTTTTTTGGAAAAATATTAAATTATTAACGTCTATTCAAGTAATGGAATTTATGTTACTTGTTTTTTTAGGAAAATATTAAAAAATTACGTAATGAAATTGTTAATTTTATGTAATAATTTTTAATGTATGTTGTTAAAAAATATTTAAAAAAATCCCATAGTATAAATTTATGTAATAGTATATGGAAATTAATAATAATAACTTTTAGAACTGTCCTTAATGTGTTAAAACATATATTTTATACTTGTAAATTAATAAATAACTATCCCTACATTTATAGTACTACCTTCCATGAAATAATATGCAAGTTTTTAATTCATGTGATACTTTTTTAAAAACAATCCTTATGGCTATTATTAACAAAACCCACAATATATTACTAGTAGAAAAATATAATATAGAACGATTCGTTTGGAGCGATTCAACGTGAAATTGCGTTTAAAGCCCCCCTCGTACCATAACGGGAATATATAGGTTGACCAGTTAGATAGAGAATCGGAATCTACACTACAAATGCTTTTTATTTTATACTCCCTTCATCTCAATTTTATTATCCACCTTTTCATTTTGGTTTGTCATAAAATTATTGTTAACTTGAAAATTCCACCAATCAAAAAATAGTTAAGTGATAAAAATGAATTAGACAGTTTAATAAATACACTTTTCTTAAACTGTTTGATTTTTATATGTGGGCAATAACTTTGGGACGGAGTGAGTAATTTCTTAACGGTTTAACTTCATTTAAATAGCCCCAACAAGCGCAAAATACAATGTATAAGTGTTCAAGTCTACGCTACGATTACATAATCATAGAGTCCAATTTAAACCAGCCTTATACCGGGTGCGTTGTGCGGCTACACTGTCTTTTTATATAAAATAATTTGTATTTGTATTTGCAAAACTCTCTAAACATTACTCTTTCGTTTTCACGTATTCATTTTGAAAATATCATACTAAAACATTACAAAAATATACGCAACAATATATGAAGAATAGTTGTTAAAAGACATGCAACAAATAAAAACTACATCCTCTTGCCCGGGGGCGGTACCAAGGGGTGGGCATGGTGTGCATCTGCCCACCCCAAACTTTTTTGATTAGTATAAATTTTTTAGGAGTCGGTTCATTTTTTGGTTTGGTTCATCCAAATATACATAATATATGAGCGATAACTAATACACTGCATATATGAGCTCAATGACTAACTCATGTATCTTAATACATATAACATTTAGTTTAAATCTCTTCCATATGCATATTTTTTTTTTAAATCTTTTTTTTCTTTCCCGTTTTAACGTTTATTTTACTCTATTTCCTATTAAAATTTTCTTTTCTTTTTTGATTCATTTTCCCTAGGTTTATTGGTTTAAAAATATGATGCTCGAATTAACTAACACGTGAATTTTGATTTTGAATAATTTAGTTTAAGTTTAGACTTTCTGCAAACTAAAACTGATTTGATTTGGTTTACGATATGACTTTAAATAAAACCTCACTCAAAGAACCTGACTTGCACTCCAAAATTTTACCAACCTTTAAAAATTTGTCTAGTACCGCCACTGCTCTTGCCGCAACTACTTAAGTTATATTGCAACAAAAATAACGAAACTAACATGATAATGCATATAAAAGACTATGCACGTTTGGTATCATAGTCAAGTGTGTTAACTTTCATGTCTTCCTCATTAGACTCTATGCTATTGGCCGACAAAGTCAATAATCGTGCGGCCTTCATTATCAACCGACCAATAAGAGTCAGAATTGAAAATTTAAAAAAAAAAATAAAAAAATTATCGTTTAGTAGTTATCAATTTAATGAACCTTAACACGATTTGGTAAAATAATAAAACGTAAAGTATATACGCAAGAATTACTTTTTGAGTTACTTGACATTAAGCTCATCATTTAATGTTTGGGGCTTTGGGTGTATTTGTCATTTAATTGTTGAAGATTGACCTTGTTTTCATTTAATGGGCTTATTTTTTTGTTGCATTAAGTTTTAAATTGAAGAATTTAAATAAAATTTAGCTATTAGTAGTAGCATTATGTTGGGTATCCGCTGAGAAACACATTATATATGGGGCAAAATTCAATTTTAATTTTATAATTTAATGTGTCTAGTTTATCTATAATACATTAGCCATTCGCATTCACTGTTAATTAGAGAGGAACGGAACGGAAATAACGGATGAGAATTACACACGATGAGAATTACACGCATAAATGAGAAAAGATTTACAAATGTTTTAAGTTATACCCTATAATAGGGTTCCTTTTGTAAATAATAATAAAATTTTAGTTTTTCACTCTCAAATTTTTACTAATAACAAAAATATTTTAATTGATATTTTAATTTAACATAAACTTAAACCAGATAGAATATTTATTTTCTAAAACTTTATCGAAGGTTTATTGAAATACGATCAGAATGAGCCCAATATTGTAATATTTTTTACATATAGATTTCTTTTAATATAACTTATAAATTTGAAATAATCTTCTCCTATATATGAGCCTACATTTGATTTACGTATGCCAACTCAGCAGTTTGAAGCTCTCTCATTGGTCCATATTGCCACGTGTAATTACACCATTGGCCAACATCCATCCACTTTGACTCTACAGACCAAGTCCGAAGGTGACTCTCTTTCCTGCATTTATTGGCCAAAATCCCATCATTTACGGAAAATATATCAACTCCAAAATCCAATACAATATTTTCACATTTTCAAACTTTCCCAATTTTTCGTCTTACCTTAGTTAATCCAGCACAATATTTTCAAATCATTAAAATCTCCAACCGAAATCACAGCCAAATATTCAAACTTTACAAATTTTGAAAAAATACCTTCCTTAATCCTTTTCAAATATTCCGATTTTAGCTCCCAAAAAATATGGGCGGATTTGGAAAATCTCCCAAAAAATATGCAAAACAATTTTAATATTTACCCAATTTTGAGAGGCTATAAAGTCTATTAAACCTCACGAACCATATCACCATAAAAATTTCTGCTTCATCACACTGATTGGCAATTGCAAGTCTCCAATCTGCAAAATCGTTTAAACATACATTGGTTAGTTACTTTTTTAAAAGCAAAAAAGAAGGCAACATTACTCTTATTTTACATCGGTTAGTTATATTTTTTTTATATGAATGCAAGGGATGTAGTAACATGAATGCATGATCAACAAATACTCTTATTTTAAAAAAGATTATTGGTTGATAAATGCATTCATCGTTCTGTTTATTTGTGGTTTATCATAATTCTACCAAAATATTTATGAAATCATTATTAGTATATTCTTTAAAATAATTCACGTTTATTTTAAAGATATTTTATACTGTTTAAAATTATTAACATACTATATTCATTTATAGTTTCCGTTTATTATTGCGTTTGTTGGTTGATACAATTTCCGTTGACTTTTATACTGTTGAAGTTTAGCATAGTTTTTAGACTTTGTTGCGATACATTTTATTATGATTTTTGACTTTTTATTAAAGGAATGTTTTATGCATAAATAAGCATCAACAGGTAGTCGGTAGAGAGACTAATTACCAGAATATCAAAACTATTCAGGTTTCTCTTGCAAATAAAGAATTAAGCAGACATAACAGCAGTCAGCAGATTCCCATTTGTGCTTAATATACGTGTGATTCCCCTTAAGTTTTCTTGAAAAAAAATCAACTCTTAGATAATAGGATGACCTCATTAATGCATAAAAATAACTACTTACAATGTTCAACTCTAAAGGTACAGAGGTATACACCAGATATTAACACCAAACTTTTTCAGACTACTTCACACTCCCATTTATTTCAACTAAATTTAGTTTCATTATAAAGTTCACGTTTCTTAATTTTCATTTATTCATATTTAATCAATTATTATTTTTTAGATGTCTTTCGGCCCATGCATAAAGTTATGACAAGCTTAAGTATTTTTGGCCCAAACGATCATTAAACAAACTGCGCCTGCTGGAAACTTTTGCCAGCCAAGCCCAATTCGCATTGCTTATGCCTTATAGAAACACTTCATATATTGCTAATTACAGAAACACTTTTTGACAAATTATTTTTAGAAACACAATTTATTTTGATTCTCGGTTACTATTAAAAATATTGCCTTAATTCTATAAAATCGTTGTTTTTTAACAAATTGATGTGTATATATACATACAAACGTTCTAAAATGGTAACTAACTTAACCCAATTAAGGATATTACCTTAACTATTCACACTAATTAAGGAAAACACCTATATAAATCACCAAACCCATATGTTAAGCAAAATACATTGTTTTCAACATACATTATAAATGCAGCCATGTTTAGATACCCTCCATTAGCACCATCAATCCCAAAAACTGCGTGATCCCAGGTACTTACGTTAGTTAATATTATATGTTTTGGTTTTTAACATCCATTTGGACTTCATATAACAATCATCTGATATTTATTATTAAAATGTACATTTGCAGGTACATTTGTGTAACATCTAAACCGAATCACATACAAGGAAGTTCACGGTACATACACACATCGCTGTAAGGTACCACATCAATTGTAATTCATTTTTGGGTTATAATTAAACAAATATTATAAGAAAGGATGTCCACAAATTCGATGAAATGTACAGGTTCATTTCAGTAGATAAACCAAAATAATTCTTATTATTGTTAACAAAATAAAAAATTTAGTTTAATAATCACCTTTTTATGACCGGAAAAATCGCTGGAAGCACCCGCATTGAAACAGTCAGCAAATTACTACAACTAACCGAAGCTTTCATAGAATTCCGATTCACACACAAGTCGGTTTCTTTGTTGCCTGGAGAAGCTGTCATCTTAATTTTGCGTCATCGAAATTCGTCATTGGATTGCCATCGCCTGACTGGTACCAAAACCCTAGATTGGTTGGTGATTAATCCGTCGAAATGATAATTGTGAATTTGTGATACACTTGATTCTTAATTTGGTTATACATTATTGCGTTCAAAAATTAAGATGGGTTATTAAGCCCATTTCGTGTATCATGAAATGGGTTCTAATCACCTAAACATTTCGACCGGCCCATGAGACTGACTTTTCTGGATGGGTTGAATGATTCATGATGGTCCATAAAAAAAAGTGGTCCATTACAAACATGTTTTATTTCCCTTAAAAAGTTTAGAGAAATGATATTTAGTCTTACAATTTGTGTCTACTCATGTACATGTGTGACCCACTAAATCTCTTTCCTCATATCATCCTTTGATTTCGAAACTTTTCATGATCAAATTGGTAAGCCTATGGGTAGACACATATTGTAGGACTAAATACCATTTCTCAAAAGTTTATTTTCCCTATAATGGTCCATTACAAACATGTTGGTTTCGTTGACAATATCTTTAATCAGTTTGTAATTACTCAATTTCTTATTCACATACAAATAATACATGTAAAACTTTATCACAAGAAGTCGAGAATGAATAAACAATTTTTTTTGTTATTCATTTTTAAGAGCAAGAAATGATTGAATGTTATCTGTTGCGACAAAGATGTCAATTACGCTAATTGAACAACAAATGCCGTTTACAAAGAAGTTTTATTTCGTCTATAAATTTCATATAACATTTATTGATTGACGTATCAAAAATTATTTATCATTATTACAATTATGGATTTTAAACAGTATCACTATTTTGTTATTTTCTGATATCTCTCTCGAAGCATGCCCGCCCAATCGGGCGGGCTTTGAAGCTAGTATGTATATATTATCCTCAAGAAATTATTTTTCATATGAAATTAAAATTCATAGTATATATCATAATATGTTATCAAAATTTAACATGGTTACAAAACGTAAGAAGATATAACTTTTTATGAGTAAGGCTCATGTTACTCATGCTCTCAATCATATTTTTTTTTATGGGATAGAATACAATATTGGTTTTATATTTGAATTTAAAAAATTACATTCTAGGTGCTCAATGTATCCATATTATATCATTTATTGGTAAACTTATAAAATATCTTAAACTTATATAAAAACCTTACTAAAGAATTTTTAAATTTATATGAAATATCGACATAGTTCTCTTACATTTATATAAAAATATAAATAATAAAGGATAATATTATTATTATTAGTTTTTTATTAAAATCCATTTTTATAAATTCGAATCAAAACAAACCTATCTTATCATAGAAATCAAAACGATCGAAATAAGAAATGACTATTTACGTCAAAAAAATAATATTTAAAATCCCGCTGCAACGCGCGGGTCTAACCATGCTTGTTAGGTAAATTACATGTTAATTATATATATTTTTTTTAACTCTGATATATATATTTTTAAATTTCATACTCATTCCATCCTATAAAAAACTTCTCATTTTTATTTTGCACAAGTTTTAGGAGACTATTACCGATAAATCCTTAGTAATAGTTTTGATTAAAATAAAAAGTTATTTTAGAGAGAGAAAAATAGTTAGTGATTGTTTTCTTGATATAAAAATATTATTTTATTTAGTGGATCCATCAAGTTTGAAAAATAAGAATTTTAGTTGAGAATTTTTTTTAAAGAGGAATGAGAACTTTATTATGAGACGAAACGGGTGATATTTTACATTAGAAAATTCAAATCCTCCTATGAGCTCCTAATCTCCACCTAGACTGATTAGTGGCTTGGCGGGGGGTTAACCGACCGACTAACACCTAGCGACTTCGGAAACCTTGGAAATATTATCCCATTTTCAAACGGGTCTGTCAGGAGGTCGATGACCACTAGCTCGTTGATGTTCGATCTTGATTTGCTGACAAGTGAACACACATGGCTACGACTCTTTTCTTATTTCTTATTCCAATTAATTAGATTAAGATGGTGATATAATGTTAGTCTATGGAAATGCTTTGAAGGATGCCAGATGATTTATAACGTTTGTTTAGATTGTCTTGTCTACTCGGTGCCCTGGATTAAATTTATTGCAACATCAATTACATAATTTATAAACTCATTTTCTTAATTATCACAGTATTAACATTAGCTGTAATAGCGAATTTTAGCGGATGTCCTAGAAGGGACAATGATAGTTGTAACAACAATTAGAACTAAAATAAAACCATATGATACTAACCGTATAAATATAAATGGGTCAAAATGTATTTTAGTATCTTAAACTTGGCCGATTAAGTTTTTTACTACACTAACTATTAAATGTGCAACATTATATTTTGAACTTTATAGTACTATAACTTTATAGTACTATAACTTTATAGTTTGCTCTTGTTCTATCATAAGGGTTGTGGAGTGGTTGGATTTGATCTCCATAATGGTGGAATTCCCAAGAGGTTCACCCGTTCGGTTTACCTACAAAGCAGCTGATCTTCCTGAGATTAGATGGCTTCCAAAACGAGTCGAAATCAGGTTAACAAAAAAAAGAAAAATAGTCAATAATTTTGAAACTTGTAACAATAACTTGTAAAATAGAAAATAAGCAGACTAATTATTGGTATCAACATACATAGGGATACATATTTGATCCGCGGATACCCGACCATTATGGGGCGGGTATTGTTGGAATATGCTTCACGCGTATAACATATAGTTATATGGCTATTCGTTTGTGAGCCTAAAGGGTCACACACTTAAACACTAAACACCATAAGATATAGAGTGTAATTAGGATAATTACATTATATATTAATATAAGCTAGTAGCTTGTATACATATTATAGTTTAATATTAATTGTTAATATTGAAACTTAATAGTGAGCTTAATAGAAAGAACAAAAGGCAAGGGGCTAGAGTGCAATAAATCATAAGTGATTATGGGAAGTCATTAAAAGGGATTAGGGCAACCATAATCCCTTCTCTTCCTCCGATTCACGGCCGCACACCCCCACACCCTCTCTAGGGTTCTTTTGCTTCTTCTTGATTGCTCAATCGGACTAGCATCCCTTGGTGTTCATGCTATAGTGTTGTGTGGACTAGCTTTGGAGGGACTCCCCGTTGGAGTTCTTGGTTTCCATCCGTCGTCGATCATCTCCATCCGTAGTATACAGAGGCTTCAAGGGTATGATTACTCATCTTAACTCTTTGTATTTTATTAGTTTAATTGTATGATTGATATCAAGATCCGTTTATGGTGATATACTATTTTCCGCTGCGTTTTGTTACTTGTAATAACCGAAAATCACCATTAGTGGTATCACGAGTCATTATATTAATCATATAATTAACTAGTTTTTGTGAAAAGTGGCAAATATCAATCCTTTTTTGGTACCCTAATTCCGAACGGCAAATATAAGAACCCTAGGGTTCTTTATTTTTTCGCAATTTTTTAAATAATGGGTTAAAAATATGATTTTTTGTAACCCTAATTGCCACTTATTACAAAAACACATCAAAAAATTAATCTAGTTTATCGAATTTTTTGATTATTTGGCTTGAAATTACTTGTTTAATTTCGTTTTTGATATGGCAAAACATGTATTTTTGCCATATCCCAAGCCAAAGCCTTGTCAATTGTTGCTTGTTTGTGCAAACCGATGAAAACCTAGACCTTGTGATTGATTGTGGTTGAATGTTTGGTTGTTTTGGGAAAGCCGTGTTTTTGACTAAATTTGGTTGTAATCTTTTAATTTTTTCTTTTATTTTGGTGCCATTTTGTTTTTGGGGCAATTTGTAATGTAAAAGTAATAGAATAGATTGTCTTTCTTTATTTCTTTTTATTGTAAATTGTTGACCAAAATTGAACACAAATGAAGAAAACAACAAATTTCCGTCATCAACACGAGGGCTGTACGAAAACAGGTTTTCCAGAGGCATACGGACTCCGTTTTGGGTGATTCAAAAGCCTAAAATGCTTGCAAAATCGTGGGCTACAACTTTCCAGAAGGCCGGGAAGACTATCGAAGACTCCTTCAGTGACTTTTCGAGCTTCAAAGTCTGCTGGAATTTTCTGGCAGATTGCATTTTTTCACAAGTATTGGTTTCTACTTGCTCAAGAATGTCTTGGAGCAAGTGGGAGCCCATTGGGTTAATGTTGGCCCGTCCCCTAGTTTGACCCTTCGGTCCGTCGTGATGACTCACGTGACCGTACCTAGGATTTCATCGGTCGAGGTTTGCACAAAATTTGTTGCATGTTTTATTTATGTTTGTGGTTGTTTTCTTTTCTATTAGATACAAGTAGTAAAATCACTAAAACAATTAAAAAATATGATTTTTGAAACACAAACATTAAAACATCCAAAACTTTTAATCATCTATGATTACTTGTTAATCATCGATGATTATAGCTTAATCACTTATGATCACTGTTTAATCATCAATGATTACTTGTTAATCATCGATGATTACAGTTCAATCATCTATGATTATGAAATTAATCTAAACTTGCTTTTGAGATTAATACAAAAGTTTAAATATGATTTGAAACATATAATTTAATAATCGCTAAACGTTTTTACCGCTTATTAAACCGACTTATGAAGTGGTATGAATGAAGTACATGATTCATTCATATCTTAATAAAATTTTATCACAAAATTTTTTCCATACCTAAAATTTAAGTCACGCCGTCCAATCGGTTGCAAATCACTTGCTTCTATTTTTGAATTCACGTGAGACGTGGTTTGAATTTAGATCCGAGGTCATTATTTTCTAAGCGTGAGACCTAGATCTATTTTGACATGATTTCACAATGGATGACTTAATCGGGTTAACGGTGAGACCTTGACTCGAGGCGAAGATGCGACAAACATGCCACTTGACCCTATATGCTTGTTCACTAGGTGCCATGAAGTCCCATACCTCTAAGAGTTGCACTTGTAATGCAATTGTTGAACGTCACCTACCTATTGGATCTATCATCTCTAGCAGATCAACTGATGCGATGATAGAAGCGCAATGGGATCTTAGCTTTTAATTAAAATTAATTGGGTAGTTAATTTATTAAAAGAAATTAATTATTGAAAATACTAATTAATGAACTTTGTAATTTTGTAGATGACTACAAACAATCAAACCCTATCAAACAACACCATTCGCTCCGTTCTCGATAAGGAGAAACTCGATGGATCGAATTTTGTTGATTGGGCTCGTAACCTAAGGATTGTCCTTAGGGCCGAGCACAAATACCACCATTTGGAAGAGGCGTTGCCCCCTCCCCCCGCTGCTAATGCCACCGCTCCTGTTCGTGCGGCCTATACTAAAAGGTTTAACGAACAGCAAGAAGTCGCTGCCCTTATGCTAGTGAGCATGACCCCCCGAGATTCAAAAGAATCACGAGGACCTCACTGCATTTGATATGATGAGTGAACTAAAACCAAGTATCAAAAGCAAGCTGATCAGGAACTCTTTGACACGGTCAAAGCCTTCCATGCTTGTAAGCAAGAGGAGGGACAGTCTGTTAACTCTTATCTTTTGAAGATAAAGAGTTACCTAGACCAGATGTAGAAACTTGGCTACCCTATGCCTCATATCCTTGGAATTGGGTTAATTCTCACTTCACTTCACAAGGACTATGCGCCGTTTGTCATGACTTATCATATGCATAGTATGGGGAAGACTTTCGCCGAATTACATGCTATGCTGAAACAAACGGAAGCTGGGCTACCCAAGAAAACTCCAACCCCTACTGTCCTTGCCATAAGGCAAGGAAAGATCCAAAAACCAAAACCGCAAGTAGTTGCTAAGGGCCAAGGCAAGGGAAAGCAAGTTTACAAGCCCAAGCCAAAGGTTCCCCCACCTACTCATAAGGAGCATCCTGCTAAGGATCTTGCTTGCCATCACTGCGGTGAAACAGGCCATTGGAGGAGGAATTGTCCCGCCTACCTGGCGGAGTTGATGAAGAACAAAGCTAGCAAGGCTAGCACATCAGGTATCTTCACAATAGAACTATATGCTTTCCCTAAGAAATCATGGGTATATGACACTGGTTGTGGTACTCACATTTGTAATACCATGCAGGGTCTAAGGGGAAGTAGAAAGCTAAACCATGGAGCTTTGGACTTGTACGTAGGCAATGGAATGCGTGCACCGGTCGAAGCTATAGGAAGCTATGATTTAATCCTTCCTAGTGGTTTAATTATTGTACTAGTCAATTGTCACAATGCGCCTAGTATTACTAGGGGGTGTAGTATCGCTTTCATGTTTGTGGAATAATGGTTTTATTCACTCTTTTACGGATTATGGTATTTCAGTTTCAAAGGATAATGTATTCTATTTTAATGCTATTCCTTGTGATGGTATTTTTGAGATTGACATGCATAATCGTATCGCATACAGTAGTTCTATTTACACATGTAGCAATAAGAAATCCAAGAAGAATTTGGATTCTACTTACCTATGGCATTGTCGTCTTTGCCATGTTAACAAGAAACGCGTTTTAAAATTACAAAATGATGGACTTATAAAATCAGATGATTCTGAATCATTTGATAAATGTGTTTCTTGTATAACTGGCAAAATGGTGCGCAAGCCTTTCTCCCATGTAGGCGAAAGGGCTAGTGATCTACTTGGACTCATACATACTGATGTATGTGGCCCTTTTAGAACTAGAACTAGGGAAGGTGCTACCTACTTCATTACTTTCACTGAAAACTTTAGTCGTTATGGTTATGTTTACTTGATTAAACATAAACAGGAAACCTTTAAAACGTTCAAAGCTTTCCAAAATGAAGTAGAAAATCAACTCGGCAAGAAGATAAAGGCTCTCCGTTCTGATCAAGGAAGAGAGTACATGAGCCATGAGTTTCAAGACCATCTAAAGAATTGTGGGATTGTCTCACAATTCACTCCCCCTTATACACCACAGCATAATGGTGTATCAGAGAGGAGAAATCGCACCTTGCTTGACATGGTCCGATCGATGATGAGTCCTACCACTCTGCCTCTATCCTTTTGGAGTTATGCACTCAAGTCGGCTGCTCGCATACTGAATATGGTTCCCACCAAGAAGGTTGAAAATACACCATATGAGATATGGCATGGGAAAGTCCCTAACTTGTCTTACTTGAAGGTCTGGGGTTGTGAGGCTCTCGTGAAACGAGACACACCGAACAAACTTGAACCCAGAGCTGTCAAGTGCATCTTTATAGGATACCCTGAGGAAACGATGGGTTACTATTTCTACTACCCACCTGAGTAAAAAGTAATTATTGCTCGTTATGCTGAGTTTCTTGAGAGCAATCTCATTTCACAAGAAGCAAGTGGGAGTACAATCGACTTTGACGAGATTCCAAGCGATGAAGATGCACAGCGAACATCAAGATGAGGCTGAACATGAAACTGTTCCTGTTGCACCTCAAAATGATGAAGTCTCGTTCGAAGGTCCGCAAGGACACCTCATGCACCTGAACGATATGGTTTCCAAATCGATGCTGAGGAGCTGAGTTTAGGGGATCATAATGAACCCTCTAACTATCGAGCTGCATTATCAGATTCTGAATCTGACAAATGGCTCGATGCTATGAACGCGGAAATGCAATCCATGAAAGATAACCAAGTATGGACTTTGGTTGATCTTCCTCCTAACAATAAGACTGTTGGCAGCAAGTGGCTCTTCAAGAAGAAGACCGATATGGATGGCAATGTACACACCTATAAAGCTCGGTTAGTGGCCAAAGGTTACACTCAAACCTACGGGATTGACTATGATGAAACCTTCTCGCATGTTGCCGACGTTAGAGCTATTAGGATCGTCATAGCCATAGCAGCGTACTATGACTATGAGATTTGGCAAATGGATGTTAAAACTGCTTTCTTAAATGGACATCTTTACGAAGATGTCTATATGGTACAACCTGAGGGATTTGTAAGTACAAAGAACCCTAAGAAAGTATGTAAGCTTCAAAGGTCCATTTATGGACTAAAGCAAGCATCCAGAAGTTGGAACAAAAGATTCGACGAGGAAATCAAAACGTTTGGTTTCACTCAGAATCCCGATGAGCCATGTGTATATGTAAGAGCTAGTGGGAGCATTGTCATCTTTCTAATCCTATATGTCGATGACATACTACTCATAGGAAATAACATTCCAATGCTACAAGATGTAAAATCCTGGCTTGGGGAGTGCTTCGCTATGAAGAATCTAGGGAAGCGGCATATATACTTGGTATAAAGATCTACCGAGATAGATCAAAGCGGTTAATCGGGCTAAGTCAAAGTGCGTACATTGATAAGATTCTAAAACGGTTTAGAATGGATGCTTCCAAACGTGGAAATCTTCCTATGCAACACAATGTACACTTAAGTAAGACTCAAGGACCGTCCTCACTGGATGAGATGAAACGTATGCGTGATGTCCCCTATGCCTCGGCAGTAGGGTCAATCATGTATGTTGTACGGTGCACAAGACATGATGTAGCGTTCTCTCAGAACCTTACAAGCCGATACCAACAGAATCCAGGTGAGAGTCACTGGACTGCTATTAAAAACATACTAAAGTATCTTAGGAGTACTAAAGATATGTTTCTTGTTTATGGTGGTGAAACTCAAAATGAGCTAAGCGTTACTTGTTATTCTGACGCTAGTTTTGAGACTGATAGAGATGATTCCAAATCTCAAACGGGGTATGTTTTCGTTTTGAACGGAGGCGCTGTTGATTGGAAAAGTGCTAAACAGAGCACTATCGCTATGTCTTCTACAGAAGCTGAATACATTGCAACTACTGAAGCTGCAATGGAAGCTGTTTGGATGAGGAAATTCATTTCTGGGCTTGGAGTGGTCCCCAGTAATGAAAGACCTATGGATATGTACTGTGATAGCACAGGTGCTATCATCATTGCCAACGAACCTGGTGTTCAGAAAGGCGCCAGACATTATCGGAGGAAGCTTCACTACATTAGAGATGCGATCCTAATGGGAGATGTACGCTTGCTCAAAGTTCATACATATGACAACTTAGCTGACCCATTCACGAAGCCAATGTCGTGTACCAAGCATATTGAGCATGCTAGAAACATTGGGCTTCGACCAGCTAGTAGTTTCATGTAATCTGTTTTAGTATTTGGATAATGGAACAGTGAGCAGTTTTTATTGAAATAAATTGATATATTTGATATGATCGTTTTTATATGAATATCTACTGTGTTTTATATTTGCATGTTTATATCCATGAATATTTACTGCGTTTTATATTCTAAATTGTCCATTGTCATATTAATAATATGGGAATATTATTAAGACAAATCTGAGGGCATTGAGGACATTATCTTAGTATGACTAAGGATAATGAAATCAAACTCACATGTTGTTCATAAGATGCACAATTGGACTGACCGTTGGGTTTATGTCACTTCCTGGATTTATGTCACAAGTGAATCTCACAAAGGCTTTGTCGCTTATCCTCTAACTTGATATGCAAGTTGGTTTGTGTATGTAGAGGGGCAAACTTTGATGTGGTTAAATGCTGACCTGAATAAGGCTGCTATAACAACCATTATCGGGCTTGTCATTAAGCATATGACAGACACGTGCAGTCAATAAAGAATTTGTTCCTCCACGTAAGTGGATTAGATACTACTGGGCCCCTCAATGATTTGAATAGATGTATGTGTGGCCACACCCAAAAGGTAATCACGATGAATCCTGATTGATTTTGGTAATCTACTTTAATGTATAGATCGAGAAACAGAATCGTTGAAATTGTAGATTGACATTAATCCTTGTCTAAATTTCAACAAAGTATCAGTAACAAAAGGATAACTGATTGAAAAACTTTGAACAAAGATTTTATGAAACTCCTCATGTACTTCTAGGGGCATTGGCGGGTTGCTAGACTCTAACCTTTGCTTGTATAACTACTTGATGTTATCACGTGCGCAAGTGGGAGCTGTTGGAATATGCTTCACGCGTATAACATATAGTTATATGGCTAGTCGTTTGTGAGCTAAAGGGTCACACAATTAAACACTAAACACCATAAGATATATAGTGTAATTAGGATAATTACATTATATATTAATATAAGCTAGTAGCTTGTATACATATTATAGTTTAATATTAATTATTAATATTGAAACTTAATAGTGAGCTTAATAGAAAGAACAAAAGGCAAGGGGCTAGAGTGCAATAAATCATAAGTGATTATGAGAAGTCATTAAAAGGGATTAGGGCAACCATAATCCCTTCTCTTCCTCCGATTCACGGCCGCACACCCCCACACCCTCTCTAGGGTTCTTTTGCTTCTTCTTGATTGCTCAATCGGACTAGCATCCCTTGGTGTTCTTGCTATAGTGTTGTGTGCACTAGCTTTGGAGGGACTCCCCGTTGGAGTTCTTGGTTTCCATCCGTCGTCGATCATCTCCATCCGTAGTATACAAAGGCTTCAAGGGTATGATTATTCATCTTAACTCTTTGTATTTTATTAGTTTAATTGTATGATTGATATCAAGATCCGTTGATGGTGATATACTATTTTCTGCTGCGTTTTGTTACTTGTAATAATCGAAAATCACCATTAGGTATTACCCGTCTGAACGGGTAACGGATGGGGAGGAGTATTAAATCTCATACCCGAAGCGGGGACGAGTTGGCTACGGGTGTTGTAATATCCGCCCCGTTATACCCGAATAAATATATTTATGTGTAACTGTAATGTACGTTTATATTATTCTTGTTATATTATATATATATTGGACGCCTAAGACTAACATCATGTTACTCATGTTATATTTATATTATGCTTTTATATTATTCGTGTATGAGAATGAAGTAAGAAGTATTAAATGCTTTTAACTACTATTGTATTTAATATTACGGAGTATTTTTTATTGCATGGATACCCATTAGGTTCTCCGTACCCGGGGGATTTTTCTACCGAGACCCGGCGGGGATTTGAGCAGGTTGCATCCTTTCACATCTGTCCGTTCCTATTTGCATCACTAAACATACATCTCATAGGTAGACTCACTTGCACATTTGCCAAACATTTTTCGAAAACAATTTCTCTAGGGCAGAGATATAATTCATATACCTTGCGTTGTATTACATGAGCTCGATGGAATATACAACCCATCTGTGGATCGTAACTAGCTGTGGTGTAGACCAGTGACAGCTTGACAAGTGTCATTGCACATGATCTCCACAAGTTAAATAAAAAGGAATTTACAACAGAACTTGCCGGAGACAAGGCTCGATGGAGGTCCTTCAAGTCCTTTCCGGCATCGCTCCGCCCAATTTCTCCGTCAATTCTTGTGGTTGCTTAAGTCTATGCCTAGTATTTTTTGTTGATGATTTGTATCACCAATATTGTTTAAGTGTAATGGGATAAACTTATTGATCAAATGTAATCTTAATAAATATTGAACAAGGATGGTGCGGAGTGCACGCTTGTTTGAATTTATTCTGATTAAAATACACCGACTCAACAGGGGTCCGGGGGCAGCGCCCCTGGGAACGGGGTCCAAGGGGCAGAGCCCCTGGCTGGGGTCGAATAAAACCCGGATTTTCAACCCGTTAGACCCGACCCGAATTTGACCCGATCTTGGCAGTTTTGATCGGTTTTATGCAGTTTTAAAACTGCATTTTAGCAGTTCTAATTGGTTGGTGAAACATGGAATTAACCATCGTTTTTTGGTAAAGAAATCTGGTACAAACTCATACGAATTTTCACATTCTCAGTTTTTGAGATCTCTCTGATTTTATCCGATTGAAGATTTCGAATGTACCTTCAAAATACTTTGATCTGAAAGTGACTACACAACTTCAGGGATTCCAAGCATTCGAAATTCAGTACAAATTTCTAACATTTTTTTCTTTCTTTCTGGATTTTGATTAAGACATCTCTGTTATTACTGCACGCGATATATCTTAGTTCAGTTGGTGGAATCCGTTACATCTATAAACACAGGTTTGTAATGCTTAATGCTTAAAGCCATAAAATTTCTCATTAGTCATTATACATTAATCCAGTTTAAGAATATTTAATCCTTACCTTCACACTTTACACCTTGCATTATCTTTGAGTTTACAACACTGGCCAAGTATTTATATATTTATATGTCTGTTGCACGGTTGGAAATGAACATAACAGTTGCTGTTCTTGAGGATGCACTTGAAGCTTCTAATCTTGCTCCTAAATATCCTGAGTTGATCTCAATATTAATCCTAGATTTAATTTTCAGTCCCTTAAATATGGATGTATATATGCAAGTGTGATGCCTTAATAGCCATGGAACAATTTGAGGAAGCTGGAGATTCTTACTCAATGGCCTATTTACGAGTCAAAATTAACAGGTAATTTTTTGCCAGGTTTGTTCACCAGTTTACTAAAATGTGATGACTAGTGCGTGATGAACATTATTGTATGATTAAAGACTTGTGGTTTCTTGTATGATTATCGTTTGTTTTTTAATGGCATCGTCATCTTCTACATTAATTTGTAGTTGAAAACAAAACTTTTCAAGAGGAGGAAGATCAAGTAATTATAAATCAACAACACTTTTCGAATTTGACTTTAAACCTTGAAAAAACTATATCTTTAATTTAGTACAACTTAAGAATAGGCTTTATTTGTACTAGTGTATTTATTCCTTCAATATGACAATGTCGGAATGCTTTGCTCATTCCTAAAATAATTATCAGGATCAACTTTAGTCTTGACACTTACTAGCCTCTTGAAATTAGTCTCCTTGAAATACTTGTGCCCATAAACCGTTCCTTCAATATAACCATGCTTGCCATGACTATTAACACCAACATCAATATCCCTGTAGTTCAAAAATGCTTCTCTAGGGTTTTTAGACACAAATGGAGTCATGAAATCATACATTTCCCTTGTGAAGTTTATGTATTTATTCGCAGCTTCATCGCCAAGTTCGTCCCAAAAAGTAAAATATTGAATCTTTGCTATGTTACCCGAACGATGTGGGAATGGCTTTTCAAATTCAGAGATTTCATTCATTCTTCCACCATAAGGGTTAAAAGTGAGGGATTGTTTTTCAAGTTCTTTCATCTTTTTGAATATTAACTCAAACCCTTGTTCAGAAATAGGGGTTTTGACATAATCGGACTTGATCTTGAACGGGATGGGGTTTGGTACTGTCCGGCTTAAAAGCACGGTGGTTGGAGTACCTTTTGGGAGCTCGTAGTAAAACACCACTGACTCGATCCAACTCATCTCGATACAATCTGATTTCTGTAACCCTAATTCAGGGAAATCCTTGTTTAAAAGGGTAACAAGATCTATCGAGTTACCTAAGTACATTGCAATAAACAACAAATGAATTGATTTTTCGCCATTTGTGTTGTTTACCGTAGTGAATCTCATACGAACAAAAATGTTTTCATCGAGCTTATTAGCAACTTGCATCCACCGGCTCGCGACGGTGCTAAGGTTTTGTTCTGGTGTTCTTTCAATTTTAAACACCGTTACTACTTCCGGAACACGAACAAGTTTAATCTGGTAGGCTACAACCACCCCGAAACTAACACCACCACCACCCGTAATCGCCCAAAACAAATCTTCACCCATTGATTTCCGGTTCAAAATATTTCCATTCACATCGATTAGTTGCGCATCAACAATATTATCAACTGATAGACCATATTTTCTTATTAAATTACCATATCCACCACCGCTAAAATGTCCGCCAACTCCAACAGTAGGACAAACACCCGCCGGAAAACCATGTTTGTTACTTTTTTCTGCAATTCGATAGTAAAGTTCACCAAGAGTTGCACCGCTTTGAACCCATGCGGTTTCATGTTCGATGTCTATGTTTATTGACCGAAAATTAAACATGTCAACAATGAAAAATGGTTTGTTGGTATTAATCGTAGTGTAGGAAAGACCTTCATAATCATGACCACCACTTCTGGTTTTCATTAGCAACCCGTTTGCTTTGCCGCACACGATGGCTGCCTGAATGTGTGAGACATGTGTTGCGGTGATGATTACAATCGGTTTTTTTGTTGTGGATTCGTTGAAACGAGGGTTTCGGAGGTATGCTTGTAAGACGGTGGGGAAAGAGGTGTTTGCCGGAGTGTAGAGTGCTCCGGTGATCGGAAAAGAAGGGTCAGACCGGTTGCTTAGACATTGGATGAAGCTGTGTGTGTTGGAAGTTGGGATTGCAGAAGATTGTGTAGAGAGGAAGAGAATAAGGAAAACGGAAAAAGAGATTATTGACATTTTTGTAATAGTTGTATGCATGGTTTGATCTTTGAAGTTGTTTACTTCATATTAATTATAATATAATTTTAATACTGGTTTCGTTTAGTTCATATTAATTACTCCCTCCGTCCCTAAATAAAGTTCTCATTTCACCTTCAAGTTTTGTCCCTAAATAAAGTTCCCATTTCTAAAACTTAAGGGACCCACTTAATATAATAATATTATTACCAATACTTTCAACACTAACTATCTCTTAAAACACTTTCTCTCTCCAATCAAACCTTATATTTTATTCAAAAGTAATACCAAATACCCCACCACTAACTATCTCCTAAAATGTTATGCCCAACACAAATGGGAACTTTATTTAGGAACGGAGGGAGTATAATTTATTGTTATATTGTATCAAATTAGCTATTTGCTTAATTGATCCATTAATTTTAAGATTTAAGTTCTTACTTAATTGTATAATAATATATTGTATAAAATAGTAAAAGATCATAAACATATCAACTAATAATAATGACAAGGAAAAATCGCCTAAAATAGGACAAAAAGTTCAATTTTTTCTTTAGAAGGTGTCAAATAAACCCTGAAATGGTACATAATTTGATTTTTGTCATTAAAAGAAAGTGAGATGATTCATATAGAATAAATTTTATCCATGTAGAGTAATTTTATGTCAAATGATAATTTTGCCCCTTCTACCACATTGTGTTTTATAAGTAGGGGTGCGCGCTTGGATAATTTGGATTTATCCGAACCAAATAGGTTAATCCATATGGATTTTGGATTTTAAATGTTCAAACCAAACCGATCCAAACTAATTTAAAACCAAACCGATCCGAACCAAATTACAATTTGGTTGGTTTGGTTGCGCGTTTGGATAATTTGGATTTATCCGAACCAAATAGGTTAATCCATATGGATTTTGGATTTTAAATGTTCAAACCAAACCGATCCAAACTAATTTAAAACCAAACCGATCCGAACCAAATTACAATTTGGTTGGTTTGGTTTTGTCCGAACCAAACCATTTTTTTCTTAATATACTTCACAAGACAACCAAAATATATAACATAACCAATATTAAGTTTAATATGTACAATTTCAAAACGATAAACTACTTTATACATAAAAACAAGTCAAATTCATAGCTCGTGACATTTACAATAATATATGCAAAAGTCTTGACATCAACTTCCTCACAAACTACAAAAAGATTAGTGCATTGCCAACAGATACAATATTAATGAACAAGTATTAGGGTGTGTTTGGTACAGAGAATGGAATTGGAGAGAAATGATTGCAGAGAATGGAATTGCAGAGAAAGGGAATTTGTCTGGAGAATGAGACTTGATTATTCTGTTTGGTAGCACAGAGACTTCAACAGAGAATTGCAACAAATAATCAGTTCTCTTGTTTGGTACAACAAAAAAATCAATAGAGAATTGTTCAAACTTTATAATTAGCAAACATTACTAAACATAAAATATACAAATATTATGAATAAATTAATAATAATAGTGTATTAATAAAATCAATAATAACATATAAAAAACATAAACTATATTTATTTTCAAAAAAATCAATTAATATTACAAAAGTCAAAATATTTAAATAAAATAATGAAGAACGACCAACTCATACAGTTTCTGTAACAAAATTGAATTAGAAATGCATTCGTAGTTGTATGTGAACACATAATTTTCCTTGCGTTTTTAATAAAGTTGTTTGCCGTTAAAAATAAACAAAATGTGAACACATAATTTTCCAAAATTCTTCAAGTTCATGTGCTTGTATTTCCCAATATCATTTCACAACAAATCCCAATGTGGAAAACTGCAACGGAAAATAATCACAAAAACAATACATTATTTTTCAGTGGAAAATAACCACAACTTAAAACGAGGAATGAATGGAGATTTGAAGTCTCCGTATTCTTTTTTCTTTTCCCAACTTTCGATTCTCACCAATTCCCTTTGTATAATAGAGAATTAAAACCAGAGAATAGGAAACCTTATTTCTCTCCACTTTCCTTTCTCAGTGCGCAACCAAACAAGAGATTTGTTTGATAATTTCATTTCTCCCCCATCAATTCTCTGTACCAAACACACCCTTAGCATATACATCAATTCACTATAAGAATGTAAAGAAAAGAAGTACCCTAATTACTTAAAATGCAAAAAGTAGTTTATCACAAAAGATCATCCGGTGTTGATTAATTAATCGATCACAAATCAAGAATTCTAAGATCTCCTCCTAGTTGAGATAATTCTGAGAAAAACAATATAATTATTAGTTGTGAAATTAAATCAAAATATCATAAACGTGATTTTTCTTGTAAGCCATAAAAGTTATACCTTCGTCAAGTTTAAATATATGTATACTTCCTCCGATTCAAAATAAGTGATACATTGTTACTTTCACGGGTTTTTAGGCAAACTTTTATAATGAGGAATAAATTAGATTAATTGGATGGTTACTGGGGAATGAGTCCCACGATTTTTGAATAAAGTAAGGTTAATGATGTTTAAAAGTAAAAGTAAAGGTAAAGAGGCCATTTGACTTTATTAAAGTATGTAGTTAGTGGATGTGGGGCTCACTGCTTTTTACCAAATTAGGTATGTTCTTAAAGTGTATCACTTATTTTAATACACCAAAATATGGAAAATGTATCACTTATTTTGAATCGGAGGAAGTATTAGTATTTGGATTTTTGAAACAATCTGGATTTTACATTGGAAACCTAATCCAATCCGAAAAACAAACTATTAATTTGGTTCAAGTCCAATCTGATCGAAAAAACCAAAAACCTAATCCAAACGATCCAATCCAATCCAAATTGTCCATTTGGACAATCCGGTTATGTAACGACCCGAAATTTTGTATCGAATAAATTATGGGAAAAATATGATAAATAAGGATAAATCATTCAAAAAACGTGGGATTTGGTTTCGTGTCAATCGGACATCGTTTGCTATGTGAAATCCATCGTTTAAGCTGAAACAAAGATTGCTATAAAAGTTCACGGCCGAGTTCACGGCGGGAACTAGTTCACGACTGAGTTCACGGCGCGAACTTTAGTTCACGGCCGTGAACTATCGACAGAAACTTTGGGTTTCTAATGAGAGGAGTTCACGACAGAGTTCACGACGCGAGAAAAGCGCGTGCCAAGAGTTCACGGCGCGAACTTTGCTGAAACAGTATAAAAGCGTGAAAAACTAGGGTTTTGCTCATTTTTCACCCCCAACAAAGTGTGCAGCCGATTCTTGAGAGAGAAGAAAGTGTTCTTGGCGATTCTTGGGTTAAATCATGATGAATCTTGAAGATCTATACTCCTATTTAAAGATCTAAGGTATTTCTTATCTCCTACCTAGTTTGTAAGCTTGATTCGGGGGAAATGGTGGAGAAGAAGATCCACCATGGATGGTGTCTTGAGGTTTGGGTCTTGAGAGTGTAGAACACTCATAATTATCATGTATACCATGAATCCATGGCTAGTTTATGTTTAGAAACCTGAATCTAAGATCTAGGGTTTTAAGATTTCCACCAAGTTTGATGAACTTGGTGGTTGAGGATGTTTATGTTGTGTTTATGATTTCCACCAAGACCCCTTGGTTTTACACAATTCGGCCACAACACTAATGGATTTAAATAAAATAAAATAAACATGAAAATTGTGCTCAAAACACCATTTGGTGCAGTTGAAAATTGTGCATGATACATTATATAAAAAAGTACCAAATTTGTAGTGCTATTATTTTTGTGCATAATATTATAATGGCGAATTTTGTTTCATGATTTAGTTGGTGTCACTCGTCTTGCTATTGCTGTCTCCATCCAATAGCTGAGTTGGCGGTGGTTCTTGTTTCTGGACTTCAGTAACGTCTTTTGGGCCCAAAAAACTTGGTTGGTTGGTGGATGACAGAAGCCTGGCCCACATCCTGTCGGTTATCACAACGTTGTTCTGTTTCTCAGTGATACGCTGCATAACATGAGAAAAATGTTCAATTATTAGTCAAAGACTCATTAAACGTGCATTTTGGGGACAAATTTTGGTAATCCATGATTAACTTACATTAAATGGAATATAAGTTTGTCTACCATTGACAAGCCCGCTAGTAAAGCCCGTATAACCCGCCATCACTCCATGAACACAACTTTGAGCAAGAAGAGTGCAGTACACATTATCAGATGCATTACTTGGAACAGCCCGAATCATATAAGTAGGATCTGCATTTTAAATAGTTAAACTTTTAATCATAAGAAAAGGGTCATATATGAAATTTAGCATTAATAATAAATTTATGTACCTAAATTACCCTTCCTGCCGAAAGATTGGATAAAGGATTTTTATTTTGATTATGTATTGAAACGAGGGTAAAATTGTCCAAATTAAAAGAAAATTACCTATGTATTTTAGAGTAATGGGCATGGATGGCTGTCGAGCAAAGTGAGCCTACAAAAAATAGAGAAAATTCAACATCTATATGTTTTATTGCTAACTTATCATACGGGTTTAATAAATTAATATATAAATAACCACAAAGAGAACAGATCAAATGAATCAAGACAGATCAAAAGTTGCCTAAATTGTATTCAAATGCTTAAAAATCATTTCATTATAAGAAATCGGATCATTATTTTAATAATATTTTCCATATTAATTATTTATATCATTCATAAAAAGGACAAAACTGTCAGCAGGTCAAAGCAACCTGTTTTGACCAGAACCAATTTTGGTCTACTCTCTAGAAAAGGTATTCTAGATACTTAACCAAGTTTTCTTGATAAATGGTACCCCAAATATTTGTCAAAAGGTCATAGTCAAACATTTTGGTCAAACTAAGTTCAACAAATCTTGTGGTAGGGAGTAACTAACAGAAAAAAAATCAGAAAATTATGAATGATAAATGGTTAAGAAAACGATTAACAATACCTTGATTTTATCAGAAATCCACAATCCAACATCTTGAAGTAACTTGTTTCCAGAAGCATCCTGTGCAGTTGAAGTTTTCAAATTTTCTGCTGCAAGAAGTTCTTGACCAGCACCTTCTGCTACAACAATAACCATATGCCCATCTTCTTTAAGACGTTTTTCCACATATTCCAAAAGTCCACCTTCTCCCTCAAGATAAAAGGGCGATTCCGGAATTAAACATAAATCAACATCTCGGCTTGCCAAAGTTGCATACATTGCAATAAACCCTAAAATAAACAATAATTACATGGTCAGTAAAAAATTAATTGAAATTATTAGTTAATTATTTAACATTTGTTTTGACCCTAAAAACAAGAAAAACGTAAGCATAAACCGGTTTGCACCGTAGACAGTAAATTAGATAAACCGTCCTTGTGGTTTGTATGAAACTATGTATTCCGTCCCTCAACTTTATTTATTACATGGGTAGTCCCTAATTTTGAAACTTGTAACACCAACGGTCCCAAAAGCAAAAACAAAGCAAAAACGAACGTTGATTTTACAAGTTACAAAAAATTAAGGACCATTGATGTTACAAGCTCAAAATTCAGGACCATTGATTTTAGAAGTTTCAATAGTGACCGTTCATTTTACAAGTTTAATAAAATTAAAGATAGTTGGTGTTACAAGTTTCAAAGTTAGGGATTATTTGTGTCATAAAAAGAAGTCAAGGGACAAAATCTGGAATTGCAACGATTTATGTAATCTACTCCACAAAATACTTTAAAAGTGGTTATTGTGACTTCAAATTAGGTTATAGACTTTACACACGTATCTAAACACACGCCCCTTTAAAGTCAAAATCAAAATTTACATGTTTGACCATATGTTATAATTAATTAAGACATACATACCACTGTAGCGGCCCATGAGTTTGACCACTCCTATCCCATTTTCAGCACTTTCTGCTTCCACATGTGCAGCATTAATGGCACGTTGAGCTTCTTCAACAGCAGTATCAAAACCAAATGATTTATCAATCACCTAGAGTTTTAAACATGCAATAACCAATGTGATTAAATAGGTATTGTGTTTATTTGACAAACAAATAAACTAAAAAAAAATCTGAAAATTATTATTTATAGGAAAGCAAGTACCGGAATGTCATTATCGATTGTTTTTGGAATTCCAGCCACTACAGCTTTTAGCCCACGCCTTCTTATTTCCTGCAAAAACAAAAATGATATTGTAAGAACTTAAAAAAACACCTTTACTTTGCGTTTATTCATAGAATTACCATTTATTTATCTTCAATTATTCTTTTTATAAGTTTTATGAAATACCTGAGTTCAACATCATTAGCTTATAAAGAGAAGGGAACGGAGATAAACTTTTTTAAAGAATTTGATTGTCGAATATGACTACAAAAAGCACATTATTTCAATAATAAAATGATTTAGGAGGTTTTATGTAAAAGATACTAGTTGAGCCCCTTTTAGCTAGCCTCTTAATTCATAAGTAAGCAGGTCAAAATTACCTGATAAATAACTGCTGCTCCCTTTTGAGTTCCATCACCTCCAATAATATAAACCTGCAACAACAAAAGGTAACCAAAAATTTTTTTGGTTTATTTGTGTTCTAAAAAAATAATAATACACAAAAGAAATAATTGTAACTAAAAACACACCTGATTAATACCACGATCTTGAATACTGTCAACTATTTTCGGTTTATCATGGCCCCCACGAGAAGTACCGATAATTGTACCACCACGTTTATGGATGTCATTCACCACCTTTGGTGTCAAAGTGATGGTGTTTTTTGAGTAAAAACCTCTATACCCTCCCTACAAATAAATAAAAATGTATCTATTAAAATATATAATAACGAATTGCAATATCGAATATTATTGGTTAATGTTTAGTCCTTTAAAACTGTATATATGAAGAAAAGAAAATAAAAAACCTTACATCTATTCCAAGAACTCTGGTGACACCATACATGTGATAAAGTGCACAAACAATTTCCCTGATGACTGTATTTAACCCGGGACACAAACCACCACATGTTACAATTGCAGCATGCACCTCATCTGGTGCAAAATAAACCTGCATCAATCAAGACAGATAATGTTTATACGGGTCGGGTCGGGTTGACCCGAAACACTTTTTGTAGAAATCCTTTTAGATAGTTTGTGTTTTAAATGTGATTACAGAAACTAAAATGATCTAGGAGGATGTATGCAATAAACTTATACTATGGGTGACTTTCAACCCGTTCCTTTTTTAGCTTCTTTTTGTTTTATTATACACATTTGATCCATTAGAGATAAAAACATAGCCTGAATCAGCCCATTTATAAGTAAATGGGTCAGATTTGCAACATACCCTTTGGCGGGGCCCAGCACGTCGAAAATGAATTCCTCTTGGACCGTCCTTGTGGACAACAACCTACAAATAGTCATAACAAAGTAGTAATGTCATTAACAGTTCAATTATCACACTTACAATTGGATTAATTTAGTAGCAAATTGCACTTAAAATAAACGTACCTTCAGACAATTTCCATTATTTATGAAACCTACTTCGACAATTAATATTATAAGTTTAGAATCAAATAAGCCATCGATTAATATAGTCCTTTAAATGATAATTTGAAAGTATGTATATTCATTTATGTGCAATTTGTCCTAATTTTAACTATGAATATATGAGAATTTTCAATATTGTACATACTGATAATGAAAATTTTCAACAACCTACCTTTTGAGGCACGGTATCATCAGCATCAACAAAGTACTGCCTGCAATCGACATATTAGTGATTATAAATTAATAATTACTTGTGCTTGAAGAAAAAAAGTAGATGTAAATATAACTTACTTCACCACCGAATATGCAGGATTGGATCGCAATGGATTCGGGTAGGTCTGTAGCGAGTAAACAAACAATTTCAAAATCTTAGCAATTCTAACCCTAAACAACAATTTCATCACAAATATTCACATTACTGCGCAAACAGATCTAAAACCCCACAAAACAAACTTCTAGAGCATCTTTCAACAAATAAATAATCAAATTAAGTAAAAAGCCCCAAAAGTCAAAGCAACAATAGCACATTATTCTCATAAAACAATACAAATTAATCAAAACAAATACAACAAAGATCGCAAATACATCGTAGTCACTTACAGGAAGATTAGGGATGTAATCAGTTAAGTGAGGCACATCTTCAAGCACATAACCTGCATCCCCTGTTTCAACTTTCATCTGACAACTACTGACGTTATTTTCCATTGATTTCACCCTTGTAAACACAAAATAACAGTTAGGTTTACTTGATTCGATCTTCTTCAATGGAGGTTTTATATATTTCTGGCGAATCGGATGCTGTTTGTGTGCTTTTATATGAAATGGTTTTGACGAAACAGACTGAAAGAAGAGCGTGGAAATTTTAAAAAATGTTTTGAGATCTCACAAATGGGTTTGATTATTTAAATATTTAATTAATAATCGACATAATAATGAGTTTAGTTATGAAGTTATAAAAGATTGGAAATTTTGATAGTACACTTTTTGTTGATTTATGAAACGGGTGGCGTAAGATTGCATAAGGTTTTTATTGTGTGCCGGTTTTACTTTGTATAATAGTCACTGGTTTTATATAGGGATGACATTTTAATCCAAAAGTAGAATTCGAACCGGAATCAAGAGTTAGTTGGATTTGGTTTTGGTTTTCAACTCAGTTCTGGGTATCTCTTTTATATGTTTCTTGTACTTGGTTTTTTGGTTTTGATTTCATTTCTTTGAGTTCTAAACCTCAAATTTTTACAATATTAAATCTAAATTAAATATTGATAATGTAGTTTTCGATTATAACTGGTTCTAAATCCAAAATAACAGTAATCGAACCGAAACATAAACCATTATTCCGGTCATATTCTCGATCCATGTTTTTTGTATTTTTTTCGATTTTAGGTTTTTCACTTCCAATCTTATTACAAAACTGAATTTCATCCCTTGTGTTTAAACCTCCATGACTATTTTATTCTTTTTGGTAATTTTTTTTTTTTTTTTTTTTGGAAACGGTTTGGTATTAATATATCAAAATCGTAGAGTTCTTTTAATCTACATTTGGGTGGTTTTGTTAAGTTTTTCTATTATAATTATTATTTTGTTATTTTATTAAGTTGACTAATGGGTAACAGAATACAGATTAAATTGGGTCATTTTCACATAAATTTGTTAAACTTGCTCCTTCTCATGCTTTCAAATATCTTTGATTAAAAATGGATGGGATTGGAACGTTCTAACCACTCATTCCAGTATTCCACCCAATCCCTCTTTGAATGTTTTAGAGTAAATTACATTTTCTTTTTCATATATATGTTATGTTAAAATGAGATATTTTATTATTACAAGCGTAAAGATTAAATGATGAGATTATAAAATAAAATTAATATATTTCATATTTTAATCATTTTATGGGTGAAAATGCGAAGTATACAAATTTAGTATAAAACAATATAAATTATCGTTAAAATTATCAATTTAGTTTCTAAACTATGACAGTAACACTTTATGTTATGTATTTGGTTCTTAGCATAGACGACGTTAAAATGGTTGTTCAATGTCACCACATGCTTCCAATATAATGATTATTTATTCATCATATCCTAAAACTTGCAACATAATATGCTCTTCAAATATAAAGTACGATAATATAGTTATAAGTCAAATGACAATAAATTAATAAGAACACGAGGTGTGACACTATTTTTCACACTACTACGTTTTGCCAAATGAGATTTTCACTCGACACCTCATTTCTAAAATCATATTGTATACAACCCTCACCGGCACCACTATCCTTTTATTTGAATAAGAAAAGAAAAAATAAAAAACTTTTACCTCATAATTTTATCTTGGTGCAAACCACAATTCCTTCACCACAAAGCCGCCACAAAATACACGGTATGACACAATCTCATCATGGGACGCCACCTTAGAAGGTGGGGTGTGGTCAGGTCACTTAACCCCTACCTCGCCGGACAACACATCACCATTTCACCCAAGCCACCATACCTCCCGCCAACCAAACCCCTATGTTCGCCAGCCACCCAACGAAGCCAACGCACCAATGGGGCGCTGACACGTGTAAAATCGTTTTTTTTTGTTTTTTTTTTATTTTTAATAAACTTTAAACCCTTATAAATACCACATCATTTTATACAAATTTTTACACAACATTTCTCAACCTAAACCTTTTCACACAACAAAGTAATTTTCGGTATTTTTTTAAAAAAGTCGGTAATTTTTTTTAATTTTTAAGTATTTTTTAGTTATTTTTTGTTATTTGTAATTTTTTATTTCTAGTTTGTAATATTTATTTTAATGAAATATTAAGTTGTTTTGAAAAAAAGAAAAAGAAAAATTAAAATGGTGGGCCCAAATGGCTTAAGTGATGGTAGAGGGGGTATTTGGGGGTTTGAATGTGAAATGTGAAATAATGATGTGGCGCATAGGTGGCGCAGATGTGGTCATTTCACCCATGTGACCACATCCGACCCTCTTAGGCTATGGGGTATGAGCCTCACTACCACTTGAAAATTTTTGCCACATCATCTGTCACCTCAGCAACCACACCACACCACACTACACCACTTTATTAAGAAAATACCCACCACACAACACCACACCATTTTTATTTCCATCTCATCATTTCTTTTCCATTTATTTTTTATAAACATAAAGTGACATTTTATTAAAAATACAAATATTTCTTTTAAAACCCAAGTTCTTTTTTATACATGAGTTCATCTTCTTAAAATCCAACTTGTTTTTTTCCCTCTATGGCCCATATACATTTAGTTATAAAATGGCCCAAAAAAAATTAAACCCAAAATTTTCTTAAAAGCCCAACGAAACCCTAAAAAAGCCAAAAAGCCTCCATCAGACATCGTCTTCTTCACACTTCGTCTTCTTCACCTCCACAGGTTTTTTGTTTTTTTTTTGTTGAACATTTTGTCTTCTATGCTTTTCCCAAGTCCCCCAACGGTCAAAAACTCTCGAAATTAGCTCCCCCCGCTCGTTAACAGCCGTGGCCGTGGCCGTGGCCACGCTCCACCACCCCGCACCCCCACGCCGTTAAGAGGGGCGGTGTTCCGGTTATCCTCAACGCCGTTGAGGCTGGCCACATCAGCACCACGGGCACGCGATTGTGCCCATACCGTTTAGCCTTAGATCAACACGGGCCATCATGAGAACATAAAACATGTAAACATAGAAGCTTAAAAATACCCAAACATACATGAGCATCAAATCAAATAAACTTAAATCTCTTATAGATCTAATATACCAGCCAAACTGAAAAACATCTACTCCTATCATATGTCATAATTACAATCCTCCAAAATTTCCAACGATTTATAATGTTTAATGGTGGTACAAAATTTAAAGAAAAATTGCATGAATTCCTACTAAAATTTCATATTTTATTATTATGGTTAGAAAAATAAATGACACGGTGAATCCATTAATTACGATTTTTAATTTTATTATTTGATTTTGATACTTAAATGAATAAGAAGATAATTATAATATTCCGTAAAAAACAATATCTATTTTTAAATTTCAAATGGCCTTAAAAATATGAGAAATAATACTAATAGCCCTTTTGTTTAAAAAAAGGAAAATACTAACCATTGCCCTTAGGGCAATGTTTAAGAAATTTTTATTGGCTTTAAATCATTGTACATTAACTAATAAAAAACCACCCCCGTGCATTTTAATAACCACATTTGATTAGTTATGTATCATTAATTGTACAAAAACCACTTAAAAAAATTAATGTTTAAAATTGTTGTATAACTATAAAAAAAACCACTTACTCTAGAAATCATAAACAGTAAGGGTGGTTACGTTTGAAATTTTGTACATAAACAACATACCTAACCATTAACCACTACCCGTTAGTAAATCCTAAAAAATATTTAAATGTGAATTAAAAACTAAACTGGTCTTGGGAAAAACCGAAAAGGAGAAAAGGCTAGCATTAGCTTTAGGTATATATTGGAAGAAAAAAAAAGATTGCGATTTTGGATTAAAATTGCCGTCAATTTCCATCGTTATGATTTGCTTTTCATAATCTGAATTCATCAATTGTTAATCGATAAACAACCCCAACTTGTAATCTGCGTTTACAATCTCCATTCTCAAACTCCCAAATTCTAAAAACCCCAAGTAAATTAACTGAGATCAGCACTTTACCACTCGTCAAAATCGTCCGTGAAGAAATTCGGAGTAAAATTGCCCTCAATTTTAGTAACGAATCTGAAATCTCAAATTTTCTGAAATACAAACAGATCGCTCGACTGATGCGGGAAGTAATTAGGTTTTCGCAACATGTTTTGGAGGGAACGTGAGAGAGAGACCAGTAAAGAGAAAAATGGACTTCCTCCTTGTGGTCAGGTTCGAGTTCTTGTTGTTGGTGATTCAGGTAATTAAATGTGGTCAATTTCATTGTTATTGTTTTGATTCTTATTTTGGGTTGTTAATTACTTAATTAGGGGTGTTATGTTGATCCAGCTGCTTACATTTTAACGAATGTGTTTGCTGTTAAGCAGTGTATGGATATTAATCTAGGGTTTGATCATGAGATGGTGTTTGCATATGCTCACTCTAAGTTGTAGATTGTTATTATTACTTTTGATGTTAATTGATAAATGAAGGGTAAAATAATTAGTAATTTTAATCCTTGAAAAATTAAGAGATTTAAGACTAATGCCTAAATGCTTAATATATTAACAGAGATAATCTTTGTAATGCATTATATTATATTTTTGTTATTATACATGTGTAGGTGTTGGAAAAACTTCTCTTGTTCATTTAATTGTTAAAGGTTCATCAATTTCTCGTCCTCATCAAACGGTTGGATGTACAGTGGATGTGAAGGTTTACAGTTTACCACTTGTTTATTGTTCTTTAAAGAAATTATTATTATTATTATTATTATTATTATTTTATTTTATTATTATTATTTTTTTTTTCCTGCAGCATTTGACATATGGATCATCAAGTAGCATTAAAGGTAACATGGATAGGGAATTCTTTGTTGAACTTTGGGATGTTTCTGGACATGATCGTTATAAAGATTGTCGCTCCATGTTTTATTCTCAAATAAACGGTTAGTATTGAAATTCATTTTCTATACTTTAACTTCCTATTTTCCATTAAATATAATAATATATATTTCCAGGTGTTATTTTCATACATGATCTCTCTCAAAGAAGAACAAAATCAAGTTTACAGAAATGGGCTGCAGAGATTGCAGCAACCGGGTCATTCTCAGCCCCGTTAGCAAATGGTGGGCCCGGTGGGCTTCCGGTGCCCTACATTGTAATTGGTAATAAAGCAGATATAGCTTCAAAAGAAGGTAGAAGAAATAGTAGTGGGAATCTTGTGGATATGGCCCGTCAATGGGTTGAAAAACAGGGCTTACTTCCACCAAGTGAGGAACTTCCTTTGACTGACAGTTTTCCTGGAAGTGGCGGCCTTTTGGCGGTAAGATTTTTAATTTTTTATCGTCAATTTGGCCCGTTTACGTATAATTGGGTCTGTTTGGGTTATGTTTGATTTATGGGTTAAGCTAAAAAATTAATTAAAAAGGAAACAGATCAAATGGGTTGAACTTGAACTAGTCAAACGAAGTGTATTACTGAATGTGTAGAACCCCATGAATTGTTTTATTAAAGAAAGTTAGATTTTTATTGTAGTTATATAATTATTGTAATCATATTCAACATATTAAGTGTTTATAGAATTCAAGAAAATAGATAAGAGATGTGTTTGAGGCCCGATTTAACCCAATCAGACCTGTTTGCCATTAATGTATCATTATAATAAATTGTGCAGGCTGCAAAAGAAGTAAGATATGACAAGGAATCTGTAATGAAGTTTTTCCGAATGGTAAGCATTTATTATTATATAATATGCTTTTTCAGAATAAAAAAAATCGGTTCAGTGATGTAAAATTTGTGGGACCTGACTTATTTTTACAGTTGGTAAGGAGAAGATATTATTCAGATGAGTTGCCAACATCAAACCCATGGTCAACCACAATACAACAGCCATTGCATGACAATTTGAGTGATGAAGATCATATATACACAAGTAAAAGGTATCAGAAACAAAAAATTAAAATAAAAAAATTAAATATTAGTATAACTTGATGTGTTATTTTTTACAGTCAAATTCTACCACCACTTCCAGCTCAGCGTAATCTGACACCACCGCCAACACTTTATCCTCAGCAGCCCGTTTCAACTCCTGACAACTACAACATTCCAAGATTTCGGGCCCCTGACCCGAGCAGCATTAGATCCAAACGTACCGATATTAATGTATGATGCATCTCACCATATAATTTCTCACTTTTACTAAAAAAGAAAAAGAATTTTATGCGTCTTTGATAGAAGATGGCTTTTAGTTATCGTCTTTGATATGACTAAGATATTTGACTTGTACATCTTTGTTGATTCGTTAAGGCCCCAAAAATTTAAGGTTGTATCAGATTTTCTTGATGATTTACCTCTAATGTATAGGCACGAGTCTTATTGCAGCAAATGTCCATCATTTTGATGGATATTATTCGTTTGTGAAGATTCATTGTGGCAATAATAGGTTATAATTATTGTCATGACAATAGTACATCACTAGCAAAGCTCGGGCATCCAGAGAACTTGTCGTAAATGATAATACCCTTTAAAATAAAACAAAATAATAGATTAATTTCTCTTTAAATCGTGTTATGATTATGTAGAGATATTAAAAAAAAAAAAAAAAAGAGAGATAAGAAAAATAAAATGAGATACACTACAAATCAGTTATCTTGTATTTCATAGTTGGAAAGAATAAGAAAAGAGTTAGATATACAGTATCATTTTTAATGTAAATAAATATTGGTAATTTTTTGGGTAAAATGTGAGACAATCCCTATAATTTTACATTTAAAAATATAACTCAAAGATCGTTAAACTTAAAAAAGTGGTAATCGGAATGGGAAACCGGAGGTTCGGTTCTGATTCCTAAAATCATGGAAACTGCCTAAGAGGTTTCGGTTCTCAAAATTAAGAAACCTATCGGGTAACCACCGGTTCCAATCTCGGGCAGCGGATAACCGGAACTGGATCCGATCGATTACTAATGTATTTTTATTAAATTAAATAATTTATATATTACATTACACATTAAATTAAATGGGCTTCTCCAATATGAAATACCCAAACCCAATGAAATTAAATGGGCCTTACATGTATGATGTATCTGTGTCAAATTGTCGATTGTCATTTAACTCTCTCATCTCCAACTGTGTAACTCTCGTCTCTCGGCCACCGCCGCCGCCGACAGTCCGACGATTCACGCAGTAAGTTTTCTTGTACATGATTGAGGTCGAGATTTGTATATAAGCTATATACATGCTTGATTGCTTAATTTTACTTATTTTTTGCTATATTTTATTGATTCATGCTATATATATTTACATAGAGACGAGCGAGCAACAAGCTGTTTTAATAAACCCTAGGGTTCTTCAGCTTCTTCGTCCTCTTCTTCTAAATATTTACGGATGGTAATTGCTCATCTATCATTACAACATACGATTCAAATTGATTAGTCTTTAACATTTTGCAATTTGCGGACTGCAGGGTGAAGGAGCAGGGAGTTCCGGTAAGAGTAGTATGAATGAAACGATGAAGAAGAAAGTTTCATTCAAGAACACCGGTAATTATTTGATTATCAAACTATCAACCACTTAGGTAGAATTAACTGTTTGAGCTAATTTGTGAGATATGAGTACAATTTACAATTTGGGGGAATTTAGGAGCAAATCAATTTCATTTGTTTTGCTTACATGAATTATTCATTCTGTAAACAAAATTCTGCTATAAATTGTAGCATCAGTTGAACCAACCCAAATATTACCAAAAATAAAAGCTGCAATTTTTATTTCTTTTAGAATATCCCATACTCAACTTCTTTTTACTAAATTTCAAGCTAAAAGCTTACTTAAGTATATGCTGTCATAGACTGATTAGTACTTAATATCGATGGCAGATAATCTGGATAGTGAAAATTCTGACAAGAAAATAAAAAAAGTTGCAAAAAACAAGAAAAGAAAAACCACAGAAGCCGAACCAACAGAAACTATTATTTCTTTTCCTCCAGATGATAACAATGACAAGAAAAAGAACAAACTGAATAAAAAGAGAAGGGAAAAAGAAAATAAAAAGAAGGATGTTAATTCATCTAATGAAGTTCAAGATGATTCTGACCCTCAAACTGGTATGTGTTGGTGAATTTGACTTAATATTTAAGATTCTATAATTAACAAAATAAATTTGTTTTTTGCTTTTACTTTATTCAATCACTTAGAAGCACAGGCCTATTACTGATATTTAAATTCATGCTTTTAATTTACATTTTGAGCAACTTAGAAGCAAATTCTCTTATTTTTTAGCAGATAATTTGCATGGTGCAAATTCTGACAAGAAAGTGAAAAAAAATTCAAAAAAGAAGAAGATAAATGAAGTTATTGTCTCCACTACTTCAGATGATGTTAATGAGGGTAAAAACAGTGCTGGAAAGAACGAAAAGAAGAAAAATAAGTTAAAGAAAAAGAAAAAAGAAAATAAAAAGAAAAACGTTGTTCGTGAACATGTTCCTCCACACTCTAATGAAGTTGAGAATAATTCTAACCAACAAAATGGTACGCAATCACAAAACTTATTATCTCAAGTCAGCTTATGAGTCAGGTTGACTTTTTTGTCAATTTAATTTGATGGTTTTTTTTTTTTCTTTATGTAGGTAAGTCAACGAATGCAGTCAAAATCGAAAATGATGCTACTTTACTTGATGAAGAAGATGAAGTTTATCAAATATCTTCAGGGGATGAAGATGAAACAACTGGAATGAAAAGTACGTGTATTACATTACAACTAAACAATATTCAGGAAAATTATTTGTAAAATTTATTATGTTTTTGCTAATATTCAGTTAATACTTTATTAAGTTGGTTTATATTGGTTTAAATAGGATGGATTACTAAATACCAACGCGCTAGACCCGGGCCAGAAGCTTTGATGGAAAATATTAATGAATTTTTAGTCGATTATCGGGCACAAAAGGATAAGGTAATTATACATTTTATTTGCAATTTAAAATTTTTGTGTTTTCTATATACGTAACAAAATGGGTGGATTCGATAACATGTCAAAGATGAAGGTTGACTTGCTTTTCCATTTTTTTTTAAGTTTTGTAAAATCTTAATATATATTGAATAGGGTAAATCGCGCAAAAAGGTGTCCAACAACTTTTTAAAAAATTTAAATTGATTTAAATATGTATAAAAAATGCAGGAAAAAACAGAAAGGGAAAATGAAGCAGCAGAAGGTGGTTGGACAGTTGTTACACATAATAAAGGAAGGAAGAAAACAACAGATGCTGAAAGTGGTATAACTGTCGGTTCGGTTGCTCAGGCTGCGGTTTTGGATAAAATGTCTAAAAAGAAAGATAAACAAGTTGGTTTAAATTTTTATCGTTTCCAAAAAAGGGAGGCACAAAGAAACGGTATATTGTTCATTTTTTTAATTGTTATTACTTATTGCTGATGTGGCGATATGGGCGGGTCGGGTAAACCAGTAATTTCCCTTTTGTTGACCTGGTATTTTATTATGGTTAAGTATGGTTTAATCCTTAAACTTTCATCTATTTGGCAGTTTAAACCATTGTGAAAAAAAGTTTAGTGGTTAAAATGGTTTTTGTAAGCGTTAATTATAGCGGGCCATAACGGCTTTTTAACTAGTCAACCAAAATTTAGGATAAAACCATTACCAAAAAGAGTTCCCTTTTGACAAGTTTGGCCCGTTTGACAAGTTTCCTTCTTAGCTAGTTGTTATATTAAAATGTTTGAGTCATTAGAGACAAAACATAATATGAATCAACCATTTCATAATTATGGTCGAAATATGATTTCAGAATTAACAATTTGATATTAAAATTTTCTAATCGTTGCAGAGATTATGACACTACAAAGCAAGTTTGAGCAAGACAAGAAAAGGATACAACAATTAAGGGCTGAAAGGAAGTTTAGACCGTATTAGCAAACTAATACGATTAAGTTTTCCGTTAGCAGTTAATTAAAGATGTTTGAGGATTCAGAAAATGGAATTTTATCTCAAAGTTAAACCATGAGAGATCAATTGGTTGGAAATTTAGTCAAATTTGTGATGTGTTGTTAAATGTTGACTAATGATAAATATTTCATTGTCTTTTTTATGACACAATATGAAGTTTGGATTGAGATTTGTTATTTGAAGAATTTAATTAGTTCTGAATGTGGGTTTGAGCACAATCTTGTTAAAGTTGCAAGTTTTTTTGGTTATTTTAGAGTCATATGTTGTAGAGAATTGTCGCATAACCTATATAAATGGATCTGGTGGCGTTTGATTTCGACTTATTCGGCTTAATGAGGAGATAACTATATGGGTAAAGTCATAAGGAATCTGTTTGGTTACGTCTTAATCCGGAGAGCATGACTTAATTGGAAAAGCCATAGGATGATGCTTTCCCTATTAAGTCATAACTTTTTTTTTTTTTATCTTTTTCATATTTATGCAATTTATATTAATTAAAATTTATGTTCTATATAGTCGGGTCAAAAAAGTATTTAATTTATAATTTTATTTTTTTACAATAAATTTTGTATTTTAGAATTTAACTTTGATACTTATATATCAATATTTTTTATTATTAAAAACTTCAATTTAAAATTATATCAATTAATTATGTTTAATTACTAATGAGACACTAAAAATAAAAAAAATTGTCAAAATTTATTATTAAGAACATTCATTCATAATGAAAAAACAAACGATGACATTAATTTATCCAGATAGACATAATATCTAGACAGACACTTTAACCAGGGAGAACTTAATGAGTGAAAAAAACAAAGAGCCCCGTTTGGTAATTCAAAGAAAATGGCAAGAAGAAAAAGAAGGCCAAAACATAGCAAATCGTTGATATTACATGTTTATTACTTAATCATCATAATTCAATGCAACTTTCAAGGGCCGCCTTGAACAAGAAGGCCAGTAAGATTCCATTCATTCAAACTCTTGAAATAACCATCCACCCAAAACGAATCAAACTGTTTACTAGAAGTCATAAATTCCCAGACTTGAATTTCCATCCAACCATCCTTTTGGATGACCTTTTATTTTACGCATTCTTGACGGTCTCTCATCACCGTCATTTAATGCGATAACTGAGGAGGAGTAAGTAAATAAAGGTGACGTTTAGTACCAAAAAATCTCATATGTTTTCTGGTAATATCTACTATCACAATATCCTCATACATTTTCAGGAAGTTTAGGTAACATGCATACTTTGTATTGGCTGACAACAGTTCGGATTGGATTTGAAAATTGACAAGTAATTGGTTTGTGTCACAAGCCTCACCCACCTCGTTAAATCTGTAAATATAATAAAACAAAAGAAAATTTCTGGCAGATGAGAAATTGAATTCTTTATTGACATGATGTTGGATACAAATCATCTCAAATCATCTATTATTGTGAATTAGAAAATTGTGTCCAGTTTCTAGTTCGATTCTTAGGAATTATCCGTATAGTTAGAATTTCGGGAAACCCGGTCATAGTTCAAAATATCTAATTCGAAAAGTGTCTTACACGATTCCTTTGTTATATATATGTTCAAATCTCGTTCGAGACATGTGTTGTATTTAATTGTGATAATATAAGTCTTAAAAAAATAACCTTGATTTAATTGTGTTAATATAAGTCTTAAAAGAATAACCTTGATCCTGGTGTAGATTTCCATATCAAACCTTCTCCTTCCAAAACTGCTCTTGCGGGTAACATATAACGCTTCTTTGAACTTTTGCTAATAGAAAACCACTACACATCAATAAAAAGTGTATCTTAGTATTAGTTAATTAGTGACTAAGAGCTCGTGGATTTTGTCCGTCAATAACCGGACATCACGATAAAAAAAAAAGTGTGTCGATGAAGATTAACTTTTGATCGACTCGATTAGATAAATCATAACTACCTACCTTTTTTATTACCGTTACATAGTAAAGTTTGTGAAAATTAACCTAACAATAAATTGATAGTTTTTGCAACACGAACGACTAATTAGCATGAATCATATGTTGTAAACTTTATATATTCGGTAATTAAATAATTAGATAATTACGATTTTAAACCATATTTGATATTGATAATTCAATATCATAACCAACAAATAAGAAAGAACCAAATGGAACAATCAAACCTGAATGTTGATGAAGAACGAACCGCACGGAATTGTAATTCCTGTCCTTTAAGGTTTTTACGCGCTCTATATGCTGCAAGCCTCAACATAGAACCCCAGGATTTGATGCAGTTTATCGGTATTATTCTACAGCACTAGAATTACCGACAACACAAAGTGATTACTTGGAAACACATGATGATATCAAAACACAACATCATGAGAAGGAGAGCTCATGCTTTTTGGTTTTGGTGTGTAAGAACTTTCATCTCAAGTGTTCCTTTTATAGGCACAAGCATTTCCTCAAATTAATGAGAGAAAAGAATAACTCTTATTATTTTAATGTAACATTATTGTCAACATTAGTGTCAACATTAGTGTAAACATTATTGTCAACATTATGACTATTCAAGAGGCTTAACCAAAAACAAAGTTCCACAACTCCCCACAACAAATAGGAAATTTGCCAACTTGCAAATACCATTGTATTTTCCAACAATCCCCCACCAAGTTGGAAAGTTTCCTTTCACTCAGACGGATGTTGTCACCTGGGTGTCACGAAGATTAAACCCAAGTTTAATGTGAGCAAACAAGAAGAGACTGATTCAATGGTATCCTAATAGGTTTAAACCAAGAACCTTAATAACCTCCTCGGTTTACCCCCACACAACATATGTCATCTTTGTGTTCTCTCTGAGCACTAATATGGCCATGTGCTAAAATCGTTTTCATGATCCTTTAGAAGACAAACCAAAAGTCTTCATTTGAGGCGGCACCACCTCTAGATCAGATAGGCAAAATTTTACAACATATTCGTTGCTTAGATGTCTCCAAAATTTTTGTAACGTCCTGAATTTTCGAATAATTTAATCCAAAATTTTAATTCATTTAAATTACAATTATTCATTAATTTTGTATATGATAATTTGTGTGACGTTTTGTGATCATATGTACTTGGTTATTTTGTGATGTTTCGACTACACATTTGTGTGTTCGATTATTAAATGATGTGTTAATAACATTTATTGAGTCGAACTCATTTTCTTGCTCTCTAGACCGACGAGTAGACGAGTATGTGAGCCTAGCATTGGTGGTTGTTGAGCCCGGTTTGGAGATGGGGCCGGACCCCCTTGTTTCTTTCTTTTGTATTCGTATAAGACAAGAGTGGCCCAAGAATTTTAGAGCCCGAATGTTTTCATAGTCCAAGCCCATGTATTAAATGAGCTTTAAACCTCTATTTCTTTCATTCTCCCAACCCTACTAGCCGCAACCTCTATTTCCTTCTCTCCACCTGTTCGTCGGAAATAGGCAACACTTAAGATATTTAATCTTTGGAATATCCCACCCTAGCCGACATCATCTTCATCATCTTTCTTTTTCCGGCAAGTTTGTTTCTCCCTAAAACCCATCGCCGTGATCACCATGTTTTTCATCCGTGAGTTTCATTAATCCGTCAGCCTCCGTTTTGAGTTCCGCTTTCGTTTCTGCTTCACCACCTCACCACCGTGATTTTCCGATAACCTCCCTGCCGTTGGTCCTTTTATCGCCACCTTCACTCGTTTTCTGTCCGGCGAGCAATCGATCAAATGGTGGTAGTTCTGAGTTGTCTCCGGCGAACTGTTTAACTCCGATAAGGTTCGAGAATAACAAGTTGTTTCAGCCGAAAGAGGAAGTATAAAATCGAGCACCTTCTTGTGGTAGCAAGCTAGCCAATGGTATCGGAGAAGAAGATCGACGAACATTTTGTTGGTATATTTTGTTCCCTTCCGATTTCGTTCGATTTCCCGCATGTATTCCTGTCCGTTTAAGGCTATGTTATGATCATGGGTTTTGGGAAAATATTATGATTATTTTATTGAAGAAAAAGGTTATAAATATTTTATTATTTTAAGGAAAATGATATTTTATTGTTTTAAGGAAAATATGTTAAAAACGAGTTTTGGCAGTGAGGATATCTTTTAGAAGTTTTGGACAAGGGAAAATGCTATTTTAAATATAAAATCGTCAATCTGCACGAGTTATGCGTTTTTGAGTATTATGATTTTATTTGGGAAAGGCTGTATGATCATTCTATTAGGATAATGTTTTTTTAGTATTATTAAATCAAGGAAAAAGTTTTTAGCAAATGGAAATTATGTTTTACGTTGGTTTAAGGAAAACGTTTTTATATAGAAACTAGCATGAGTAATTAATTTAATTTGGGGTTTCATAATCGGGTAAACTTTTATATTTTAAACAAGTTTGAGTTGAGTCTAATCCGGGTTACTTTGCGTGCATTAGGACTTTCTGGACGCAAGCTGGACAGTAGTGTATAGATGAGAGTTCTTTGGAGCTTACGCTTTCGAGGTGAGTATTCTCACCGTGTATTCAGTTTTAACGTTATACATGCATGACTTACATGTTATATTACTTGCACCTTAATTGTTATCTGAGCTTGATCTGTTATCTGAGTTTGATCTGTTATCTGAGTATCTGAGCAGCTGTTGATTTATTTTAATCTGAGACATTGTGCCTGGGTAACCGAGCTCGGCACAGGGTCATTCTGTGCTACTACTTGCTAGGGCATCTGAGATAATTATGTTAAAGAGATAATAAAATATAATAACACACATCTGAGTTTTTGGCTATATGCCTGGGATCACCTCCCGTCTGAGTTTTGGGATTATTCCCGTCTGAGTTTTGGGATCACTCCCGTCTGAGTTTTTGGCTTATGCCTATCTGAGGTGTGAGGAGGGGCGAGGTTGATCTCTCGTCCCAAATCACACAAGCGCGCTATATAAATTAAAATCTGAGTAATAAAATCTGAGAAATAAATCTGAGTAATTAATCGAGTAGATTCTGAGTAGGAGTACACCGATGTGCCCTCATGTGTTGTATGTTATGATTGTTTGCATTTTGAGAATTATTCACTCAGCTTCCCCAGCTGACCCAAACTTTCCCCCACATTGTTTCAGGTACCAGCAAAGGAAAGGAGAAGGTGGACGGTTGACCGCTGTATCTTTTCATTACTGATGTGGACATCATTTAATATTTTAAAACACTTTATTTTATATTAACTATTTCCGCAATAAATACGTTTTAAATGTTAAATATTAATATCTGAGATTTATTTATGGGACCTTTTGATTATAATTTTATTTTCAAAAATTTTAAAAATCTTGTAAATTTTAGGGTGTTTCAAGTTGGTATCAGAGCACTGACTTGAGGGATTTGGATTCGCAAGGGGCGAATTCAAACTCAAGTTGAAAATGTTTTTTTTTAGAAAAAGGTAAAACAGTTTTCTGAGAGAAGTTTCACATCAAATGTACAGCATGTCACGTCGACCCTCGTTTTTCCTGCTGCTGGTAAGATTTAAGACCTTTTATTTATTTGGGAATTTCGTTGTATTATGTGTTTTGAGGAATGACAAATATGTGAATTACTGTTATTATTTTGAGTATAATTTTAATTTAACGCTGAGGGTATTTCGCGACGAGGATCGCTTTTCTTAGTATATTTTCGTGTGTAATTCTAAGTACATCTGCGTTATACATGCTAAAAACTATAATTACATAATATTTGATATAATCTGTGAGATTTTATAATTCTGAGAACTTCTAACCAATAAGGGTAATAAATGAATGTAAAATTATGATATAAACTTCATAAATTATTTAACGAGAACATATTTTTGGGTAAATAAGAAAAGAGGAGTAATAAATTTTTCATATTAATAAAATACTAAAACTTTTCGTTTTGGGAAAACACTTAATAGAAAGAGTTATTGAAACGAGTAAGCTGTGAAACGAGTGAAAGAAAGATGCTTTTATTATCAAAAGAATATTTTTGTGACAGTTCATTAAGTCGAGCAAAAGCGAAAATACCGAGAACGTATTTTAAGATTTTTTTTATTTATTTAAAATTGATAATTATTTTAAAGATTTACATTGGAGTTAGACGAAGAACCTTAAAAAAAAAAAAAAAAAATTGGATTTTTATTTTTATCCGTTATTTAAAAGTCGTTTTAGTTTTTAATATTAAAACTTTAGTTGGATTAAGCATTTTTTTTTTTTTTGAATTAACATTTGAGATACTATTAGTGGAACCTCTTCACTTATTTATCAAATTTAAATTTTTTTAAAAATTTATGATAATTTATGATAATTTTATGATAATTTTGGGGGTTACAAGTAAATTAATCATAAATTAATGCACAATTAAATTTTTGGGTGTTATTGTGATAATAATTTTGGGTAATAAATTTTGGGGGTTATGAAATCTTTGGACAATTAAAAAAAAAATGTTTTTATAAAGAGATGTGACATGATGTATTGGGAAAATTTTTTTGCTGAGAAAATAATAAACCGAGATTTATTGAGATCAAATGAGAAAACTTTTAAAGTATGTAATTTTAATAGCTGAGTCTGAAAATCCATAATTATTTTTATGAATTCAGTGAGAGATTATTAAATTAACGCAAAGATATTGAATAAACTATATAAGTTTGTTATATTAGCTCATCGAGAATTTCCAAGATGAATTAAAAATAAGTTATTCAAGCTTATCTTAAACGGTATTTATTAAAAGTAAACTAAAGGGGAAACTATCATCATTAATTCGGTGGTGATCTATTTAAAACGAATTAAAAGAGTTTATGAGCTATATTATGTTCTGAGTTTAACTGCTGAAAACATAATAAAATATTTTGGCTGAGTGCCTTTTGCTGAGTGCCTTTTGCTGAGTGTCTTTTTGTTGAGCGCATTTATGAGTAATATTTATAAGATTTTGAGTACATACAACTGAGTGCGAATTTGTATTTTTTTTAGATATAGAAAATATAATATTATTATTATTATTATTATTTTTTTCTCTGAGTATGATTTGCTTGTGAATTTTAGCTGGTGAATTTATGTGTGGGAAGTTGTGAACTTTGGGATTGACCCGTGACCAAACAAAGGTAGGTGTCGAAAGTAATAGAGGGCCCCTATTACCGTACACACAGGACTTTTGGTTGATTATGGGGAGATTTTGAAGGGAACGATGGACCAATGCTTGTTATTGTGAAATTAGTATGTGTATCTTAATTGTTTGTGTGACTACATGCTTGCTTGTTTATTTTGGTAGACAATACTAGTTCCAAACTCGAGGACGAGTTTTTCTCCAAGTGGAGTTGAGTAGGGCTAAAAAGGAAAATTTCCGAGAATTAGTTATCATTGACTACTATTTATAAATATTATGACCACGATGCTTATGCATAGAGATTTTTCTGGGTAAAGAAGTTAAAGTGTGAAATCTAGATAATATAATTGATCGGAGAGTTTATAAGAGTAGTTATCGAACTGAGTAATTAAGATTATTTAAAGTCATTTCACGGGGTAATTATAGAGTTTATAAAATTGATAACTGAGATTAATTGGGCTGAGCGTAAATGTGCAAATGAGATGTTACAAATATTATACTATATAGCTAATGAGATAATGAGAAATTATAAAGTAATGAGAATTTATAATGTGTCGGATATGAGGAAATGAATTAAAATGAGGTTGTTAATTGGAGTTGATAATGAATTATTAAAACGAGCTCAAATGAGAAAATTTCATGTAGATTGATTTTTGAGTAAATTTTTAAGTTATAAGAAGTTTATATATCGAGTTAAATGAACAGGTCAATAAAACAAGTTAAAAGAGAAAAGTTTTAAATTGTCGGGAAGTTCTATTTAAATTTGGAGGTGCTGTAAAGTTTTTCTGAGAAAATTATATTTTGTGAGTAATATATTTTATTTAGAGTTATCGAATAATATTTTATTTATTAATTTATTTAATTTTTAAAATTTTGAAGTGTTATAAAATTTTATGATAAAAAAAATAAAAAAAATAAAAAAAATTATTATGAGCAATTATTAAATAAGTTGAAGTTTATATTGAACTAAGGAGAAATTTCTAAAAGGTGAGAAAGTACTAAAATAATGAACAATGAGAAAATCTTTAAATTAGGAATAAAAGGAAATTGTGTATTGAGTAAATGAGAACTAATGGATTAATTCGTAAATCGAGTAATAAGAAATCAGTCCAATAAGTGTATAAAATTTAATTTATTTTTCTTTTTGTAATAAGTGGGTAATATGAGTTTAATGAGTAAATATGTCGCCCAAATAATAAAAATAGAAAGTTATAAGTTGACTTGTGGGAAGTCATTAAACGAGGTTTGAAATAAGTTATTAGTATATATTGAGATAAGTTGAAAGTGGAATTATGAAAATTTTAATCGAGTGTATTGGGAGTATATGCAAATGAGTAATTTGGGGAGATATATTGTATACAGAAATGATTCGTTCTAATTATTGGTACGTAAATCTTAATTATTAATCGGAGGTGACCAAATATATATAAATGAGTAGATGGAAGATGAATCGGATGTGCGTAATTATGCCTTTTCATGGTAGTATATGAGATTTATGCGTGATAGGTAACGTTGTTACTGATAAATATTTCTACATTTTGAGTTACATTTTTGGGTTTATTTCTAAGTTAAAATTTATTAGTTACATTCTGGGTTTATTTCTGAGTTAAAATTTCTGAGATTAGATTTCTGGGTTATACTTCTGAGATATATTCCGAGTTAGACTTCCGAGATACTCCTGAGTTATATTTCTGAGTAAAATACATGAAAGGATTACTGTGTGAGTACACTTTCTGTGTGCATTATCTGAGTATATGAGATTCATGTGTGATACATACATTCCCTGTGATCAACGTGTCTGCTCTTGTGTTATTTGACTGTGGGGCGACCCACACAGTCGTTTCTTATATTTTAGCAAAATGATATCCTATAGAGTAGATGACCTTTTCTGAGCCATTATTGATAGAAATGAGCCATAATAAAAAAATTTATATATTGGTAAAGTGAATGATGTTAAATGGAGCTGTGCGGGAAGAAATTTTCCCATAAAACTTGTTATCGTCACGACAGAGCCGAGGGTGATTGTAAAAATGGTTTGGATGACTTTGTACCACGCCGAGATCATTTGACATCGTCAAAAAAAAAAAGGTAGCAAAATTCCAAGTGGAGTTGAATCGGAGATTCAACACGACGTTAATCGCTGGGTGCAGGAACCGTGTCCGGATGTGAGGGCAATAGGACATTTTCAACATGGTGTCGCGAGTTATTTTGCGTATGTATCGACACCAATTTCGACGATAAACCAAGATCCTTAGAGACCGTCCCGATATTTTATTTTATTTTTCGAACCTTTATCGTCTTCCGCCCCAGAGATGGAAGAATTTGTATGAGCAATTGTGAGAGCCGGAGTTCTTCTGATCAAGTGGCCGCCTTGAAGAACTTCTTTTATTCATAATTTTTTCGTGTCTATTTGAGGATGTGTGTCGTTGGCGAGTCTGAGTCTGAGGTGCAAGATCGCTCCTCTGAGTTCCTTGCGAGGGATTACTTCGAGGACGAAGTCTATTTCAAGTGGAGTTGAGTTGTAACGTCCTGAATTTTCGAATAATTTAATCCAAAATTTTAATTCATTTAAATTACAATTATTCATTAATTTTGTATATGATAATTTGTGTGACGTTTTGTGATCATATGTACTTGGTTATTTTGTGATGTTTCGACTACACATTTGTGTGTTCGATTATTAAATGATGTGTTAATAACATTTATTGAGTCGAACTCATTTTCTTGCTCTCTAGACCGACGAGTAGACGAGTATGTGAGCCTAGCATTGGTGGTTGTTGAGCCCGGTTTGGAGATGGGGCCGGACCCCCTTGTTTCTTTCTTTTGTATTCGTATAAGACAAGAGTGGCCCAAGAATTTTAGAGCCCGAATGTTTTCATAGTCCAAGCCCATGTATTAAATGAGCTTTAAACCTCTATTTCTTTCATTCTCCCAACCCTACTAGCCGCAACCTCTATTTCCTTCTCTCCACCTGTTCGTCGGAAATAGGCAACACTTAAGATATTTAATCTTTGGAATATCCCACCCTAGCCGACATCATCTTCATCATCTTTCTTTTTCCGGCAAGTTTGTTTCTCCCTAAAACCCATCGCCGTGATCACCATGTTTTTCATCCGTGAGTTTCATTAATCCGTCAGCCTCCGTTTTGAGTTCCGCTTTCGTTTCTGCTTCACCACCTCACCACCGTGATTTTCCGATAACCTCCCTGCCGTTGGTCCTTTTATCGCCACCTTCACTCGTTTTCTGTCCGGCGAGCAATCGATCAAATGGTGGTAGTTCTGAGTTGTCTCCGGCGAACTGTTTAACTCCGATAAGGTTCGAGAATAACAAGTTGTTTCAGCCGAAAGAGGAAGTATAAAATCGAGCACCTTCTTGTGGTAGCAAGCTAGCCAATGGTATCGGAGAAGAAGATCGACGAACATTTTGTTGGTATATTTTGTTCCCTTCCGATTTCGTTCGATTTCCCGCATGTATTCCTGTCCGTTTAAGGCTATGTTATGATCATGGGTTTTGGGAAAATATTATGATTATTTTATTGAAGAAAAAGGTTATAAATATTTTATTATTTTAAGGAAAATGATATTTTATTGTTTTAAGGAAAATATGTTAAAAACGAGTTTTGGCAGTGAGGATATCTTTTAGAAGTTTTGGACAAGGGAAAATGCTATTTTAAATATAAAATCGTCAATCTGCACGAGTTATGCGTTTTTGAGTATTATGATTTTATTTGGGAAAGGCTGTATGATCATTCTATTAGGATAATGTTTTTTTAGTATTATTAAATCAAGGAAAAAGTTTTTAGCAAATGGAAATTATGTTTTACGTTGGTTTAAGGAAAACGTTTTTATATAGAAACTAGCATGAGTAATTAATTTAATTTGGGGTTTCATAATCGGGTAAACTTTTATATTTTAAACAAGTTTGAGTTGAGTCTAATCCGGGTTACTTTGCGTGCATTAGGACTTTCTGGACGCAAGCTGGACAGTAGTGTATAGATGAGAGTTCTTTGGAGCTTACGCTTTCGAGGTGAGTATTCTCACCGTGTATTCAGTTTTAACGTTATACATGCATGACTTACGTGTTATATTACTTGCACCTTAATTGTTATCTGAGCTTGATCTGTTATCTGAGTTTGATCTGTTATCTGAGTATCTGAGCAGCTGTTGATTTATTTTAATCTGAGACATTGTGCCTGGGTAACCGAGCTCGGCACAGGGTCATTCTGTGCTACTACTTGCTAGGGCATCTGAGATAATTATGTTAAAGAGATAATAAAATATAATAACACACATCTGAGTTTTTGGCTATATGCCTGGGATCACCTCCCGTCTGAGTTTTGGGATTATTCCCGTCTGAGTTTTGGGATCACTCCCGTCTGAGTTTTTGGCTTATGCCTATCTGAGGTGTGAGGAGGGGCGAGGTTGATCTCTCGTCCCAAATCACACAAGCGCGCTATATAAATTAAAATCTGAGTAATAAAATCTGAGAAATAAATCTGAGTAATTAATCGAGTAGATTCTGAGTAGGAGTACACCGATGTGCCCTCATGTGTTGTATGTTATGATTGTTTGCATTTTGAGAATTATTCACTCAGCTTCCCCAGCTGACCCAAACTTTCCCCCACATTGTTTCAGGTACCAGCAAAGGAAAGGAGAAGGTGGACGGTTGACCGCTGTATCTTTTCATTACTGATGTGGACATCATTTAATATTTTAAAACACTTTATTTTATCTTAACTATTTCCGCAATAAATACGTTTTAAATGTTAAATATTAATATCTGAGATTTATTTATGGGACCTTTTGATTATAATTTTATTTTCAAAAATTTTAAAAATCTTGTAAATTTTAGGGTGTTTCAATTTTGTTAAGAGTATTAACTCATCCTCGTTCTCGGCAACGACGTACTATCCTATCTCAAATGGATCAATCACGATTGATAGTACCTTCTATCATTAGTAATTTCGTTATTACCCATTAAACTTGAAAAATAGGAGCACTAAGTTCAAGTTGGGTTTCCATTACTAGCGATTCTAGTTTGGTTTTAGACCCATGACTCTCGCAGTAGATATAACCAAATCTCTCGTCAGAGGTTTGGTAAACGGATTTGCCAAGTTCTTCATTGTCTTGACATAAACAACTTTGATGGTACCACTATCAATTAGTTGTCTCACAAAATGATGACGAAGACCTACGTGTCTCGACTTCCCATTATAATCATAATTATATACTTTAGACAGTGTGGCCTCACTATCACAGTACATGGGAATTGAAGGCATCGGAGTATCCCACAAACGGATATCCAAGAGTAGATCTCTAATCCACTCTGCCTCTTTGCCTGCATTGGTTAAAGCAATAAGCTCAACTTCCATTGTTGAATGAGCTATACATGACTGTTTCTTGCTCTCCCAAGAAATAGCCCCACCAGCTAGTGTATAAATCCATCCACTTGTGGATTTAGAATCACTTCTGTTATCAATCCTGCTGGCATCTGAATACCCCTCTAGTATACTAGATTTTGACGTGTAAGTCAACTTAAGATTACTAGTCCTTTTCAGGTATCCTAGTACTCTTCCTACTACTTTCCAGTGCTCTGTACCGGGGTTGACAGTATATTGACTTAGTTTGCTTACTGCAAAAGCAATGTCAGGTCTAGTGCAGTGTGTAGCATACATCATGCTTCCAATTGCACTAACATATTCTAGTTGAGCCATATTCTAGTTGAGCCGCTGCTCTACCAGAGTTCACTTCAAGTTTTACACTAGAATCGAAAGGAGTGTTAAATTCCTTAACATTCAAGTGCTGAAACTTTGTCAATATTCTCTCTGTGTAATGAGATTGACTTAGAGAAATTTGACTATCTGTCCTTTTTACCTTAATACCAAGGATGGTATCCGCTTCCCCTAAATCTTTCATCTTAAAGTTCGAGGATAGGTATATCTTCGTATCAAGAATACCTTGTAGGTGAGTGCCAATGATCAACATATCATCAACATAAAGACAGATAACTACGGTGTATTCAGGTGTGCATTTAGTGTAGATACATCTATCAACACTGTTATGCTTAAAACCGAATGCAGATACAATGGTGTCAAACCTCTCATGCCACTGTTTTGGAACTTGCTTCAAACCATACAGTAATTTAATAAGTCTACAAACTTTGTTTTCCTGTCCGGATACAATGAAACCTTCAGGTTGCTCCAAGTATATCTCCTCCTTGAGATATCCATTTATAAAGGCTATCTTCACATCAATTTGATGAATGTATAATCCTTTCAATGTTGAGATTGCTATAAGAGTTCTAATAGAACTAATTCTAGCAACCGGTGCATATGTATTGAAATAATCAATACCTTCTCTTTGTCTATAACCTTTAACGACTAATCTCACTTTCTAGGCAGATATTGATCCATATGGATGATACTTCCTCTTGAAGATCCCTATAGATCCTATGGGTCTCATACCCTTGGGAAGATCAACTAACTCCCAAATTACATTTCCCATAATTGAATCGATTTCATCATTAATGGCATCCTTCCATAAAGGAGCATACCCTCGCGATGTTATGGCTTCAGTAAAAATCTTAGGATCATCATCTAAATTAATAGCTAAAATGACCTCTCTCGTCACCTTAGATTGAGATCCTTCAACCAAGTATGAAAGAAAACGTCTCCAAAATTATTTTCCCTTCTAACCCTTGTACTTCTCTTTGGTTCTTCTACAACAGGAGAATGTGGTTCTTCTACAACAGAAGAAGATGAGATAATATCTCGAGAAGTACTGGGTGCTAGAATATGATTAAAGCCGGGATTGGAGTTTTCATCATCTCCTATTAACCTATCCTCGAAGAACTCTGCATCTCTGGATTCTACACGACACCTGATTCTTTATCCAACAATCGGTAGGCCTTTCTATTCCGAGCATACCCGATGAATATACTCTTCATAGCTCGAGCTCCCAACTTGGATCGTTTAGGATCAGGTGTAAGATAATAAGTTAAACACCCTCACATTCTTAGATAATCTAAGTTAGGTTTTCTTTCATTCCATAACTCATATGGGCTAGAAGGAATCACACGACTAGTGATTCTGTTGTGCACATAACATGCACTCAACAAAGCTTCCCCCACAGATTGTGTGGCAAACCCGATTGATTCAACATACAGTTGACCATTTCAACAAGGGTTTAACTCTCTCTTTCAGCTAATTCATTCGGTTGGGGAGTATATGGTGAAATTCTTTCATGCTTTATACCATTCGATCTCTTCACAGAATGTATCAAACTCATGCTTAAAGTATTCTCCGCCTCTTTCCAAGCGAAGAATGTTAATGTGTTTGTCATGTTGGTTTTCATCTTTGCACTTATACAGTTTGAATGCATTAAAAGCTTCATCTTTTGAATGCAACAAGTAAACATGTAAATAGCGGCTATAGTCACCACAAATTATAATGAAGTATCTTTTACCTCCACGCGTGAGTATTCCATTCAGTTCACAAATATCTGAATAGATCAACTCTAGTAATGATGTAATTCTTTTGACACTTGAAAAAGTTTCTTTGTAAACTTTGATTTTATACAAGTTTCACATTTGTCAAAATCTTTATTATTTACTTTTATCAATACTTTAGATTGTGTCTTTTCAATATTTCTTTTTTAATGTTAGTGTGAGCTAACCTTTTATGGCAAAAAGAAATTGAACACGCAATATAATTTGAAAAACTATTTCATTAATTCGAAACTTAGTTACATCATCACTAGCGATATTGTCACTAACGCTGACAATATCATATTCTCACGATTACATAGATCCACATTTAACACATAATCATTGGATATAGATACAACATTATCTTATCCATCACCACATAGATCAAACATAAACATTCCACCCGTGTTGATGGTTTGATCCACAATAACCCATCTTTGGAGAACATGATATGATCATTTTTTATTATTACCAGCTTGTAACTATTTTTGTCATATTTGTTCTCCGATATAAGTCCCTTGGAGATTCAAGGAACATGTATGACCTCTCGAAGGTAACCATAATTCCATTTCGGGATGTTAGAACCACTATGCCAATGTCATGAACACGTACTATATGGCCATCAACACATGTCAGCACATGTCACCACAGTTCCTTCTCGAACCGTACTATAAATTTCGAAAACATCACGATTTCAACATACATGGATGTTTTCTCTAGAATCCACAAACCAGCCTCGGGCCTCTATCACCCGAGTAATTGAGGTAGTCATATTGACTCCTACATGACCCATACTTGCACCTAAGTGGGTTAGATTTGCAACAACATTTGCAATTCCTTTTACATAAGCAATATCCGAGTCCCCACCTGACATGTGGTACGCACTCAATCTGACTTTACTCTTTTGATCTCTTATGAGATTCTCCTTCTCAATAAGGAAGTGTTTCAACAAAAACATTTAAAGAGTAGTCCTCAAATTTGTGAAACTCCAAGTATTTAACCACATTCAAGGAAAACATTATTTAGTCAACCCTTTTAGGTAGCTCTATTCGAATACAACCAGGAAAGACGGTGAAGGTAGACAGCGCTAGTGCGTATCGGAACCACCCCCATTTGGAGTCAGAAAAACCGCCTTTATCTTTCCTAGACATTGTAATAAGAATAGGTGAGCGTATTTGGGGATGATTAATAATTTATTCCACTTATAGGTTCAATACAATGCTTAATGATACACAGCTGGAAAGATTCCGTTTAACACTAAAATTATCTATTTTGTATAATCATGATTTTTCAAATAGTACACTTTTCAAATATAAAAGTATCTTGAAATAATCTATATACAAAAAATAATTATTTAACTCAATTATAATGCTTCAACCATAAGCATGATAATTCATATAACACCCACTTTAGATGAGAAAAAACCTCTTGTTTTAACTTGTCCATTAGATTAAAATAGATATTTAAATATGTCAAAATAAAATATATCTATTAAATAGGCATAATTAGTAAATATGTAACTTATAAAAGTTAAACTAAATAGCCATAATGTTCTCTTTTAAAACCATTAATTCATAACATAAATATATATATATATAAAACATTGACATAATATCTCAATTTTTTTTTATTAATCACCGAATATATATTTATCTAATCACCATGGAAGCTTAATCACCGAATATTTTATAAAAGAAAATATGTGTATATATTATATATATATACAATAATATATAACAAAATAAAAACCTTAAAGATTGTTGTAAACTTTATATATTCGGTAATTAAATAATTAGACAATTACGATTTTAAACCATATTTGATATTGATAATTCAATATCATAACCAACAAATAAGAAAGAACCAAATGGAACAATCAAACCTGAATGTTGATGAAGAACGAACCGCACGGAATTGTAATTCCTGTCCTTTAAGGTTTTTACGCGCTCTATATGCTGCAAGCCTCAACGTAGAACCCCAGGATTTGATGCAGTTTATCGGTATTATTCTACAGCACTAGAATTACCGACAACACAAAGTGATTACTTAGAAACACATGATGATATCAAAACACAACATCATGAGAGGGAGAGCTTATGCTTTTTGGTTTTGGTGTGTAAGAACTTTCATCTCAAGTGTTCCTTTTATAGGCACAAGCATTTCCTCAAATTAATGAGAGAAAAGAATAACTCTTATTATTTTAATGTAACATTATTGTCAACATTATTGTCAACATTAGTGTAAACATTATTGTCAACATTATGACTATTCAAGGGGCTTAACCAAAAACAAAGTTCCACAACTCCCCACAACAAATAGGAAATTTGCCAACTTGCAAATACCATTATATTTTCCAACATCATAAAGTTATTCCTGTTGTGAGTTATTGATGTGGAGGCCTTTGTGAAGAAGAAAGTAGACTCTGTATTACTCCCTCCGTCCCACAAAAAACTTCTCATTTGGGTTTTGCACAAGTTTTTAGGTGTTAGTTAGTGGTGGGGTCATTGATAATACTTTTGATTAAAATATAAGATTGGATTGGAGAGAGAAAGATAGTTAGTGGATATTAGTGGTGGGGATTTTAGTAATAATAGTTTTTTATTGTGTGGAGCCCTTTGACTATTTTCGTATTATAATCACTTGGCAATTTCTTTTCCCAATCAATGTCCGCGTTACTTTGATCCTCATCTAAGTTTTTATTTTCCTCCTACATATAAACCACAACAAAAAGTCGAACATTACTATTTACCGAAAGTGAAAATGATGGAAATAAAAAAAATTAAAACTTGTCGATATACAAAGTCTACGGGACAGAATTCAATGCCTACAATGTGCAACTCATGCTGGAAGTTTGGCTGGGTTAAGAAGTGAATTGTAAAACATTGTTCCTTATTATTGTTGCAAGTAAATTGGAATAATTCGGTCCTTAGAAATCCATCTTCCCCAAAATGTGCAACGCATGAAGTCCAACATTGTGTCATTTCTTCTAATTTGTATTTGAAAGTCTTACGTGGCCCAGTCATGTCCCATGGAGATCTGTAGACAAGGTTTATGACGTACGTGACATGTGGTGACAAGAATTGAGTCGTAACTTAGGTTTTCTGTTGAACTATACGAGAATACTTGTCCAAATCTGTCCAAAATTCAAATATGCCATCAGTTAAAACAACATTAATAAGTCATGTTTCATTTTGAAAATGTAGAAAAAACATTCAAAATTCATCTCTAGAAATGAAAAGATATCGATACAAACCTTGAACCTACAAAGATATATGTATACGGATCTGGGACAATACATCCAACATTCTTAGACGCAAATTTTGTTGCAGATATGAATTCAGAGTGTTCTCCCTTCGTATTCGCTGAAAACCACTGGTAAATAGATATGATTTCAATATATTAACAAAACTTTGTTGAAGAGAAATTAAAGCACATAATTAGATGGAAGTAATTAGTAATTACCGTGTTGCCTTCATCAACAAGGAAACCTTTCAAGACAAGCATGAGAAGTTGACTTTGGGATCCATACGAAAGCCGCAAGTTCTGCAATCTTCATAAGTTCTGCAAAATCCACTGTTAGAACAAAACACAGATCAACTTGATACTGATGCTGCAGTTAGTACTGACAATAATTAGTACTGATGGGGCAGAACATATTACTACTGATGAAGTTGATACTGGTGTATACTATAACTAAAGTTTACTACTGATCATGCAAAGATTGAAGATACTACTGATCTTAGTAGTTACTACTGACGATGGTTTCTGGACTTACTACTGATCAACAGACTTACTACTGATGTTACATATTTACTACTGGTGATGAGTTTTACTACTGATACGCGTTTCTGAAGAATATCAAGTCCGAGATCTTCGTAGAGTTAGTTATAGAATGTAAATCAATGTATATCTTTTATTATTCGATGTAAATCAAAGTCCTAGAATAACTAGGGTAAATAGTTTAGCTTCAAGGACTATTATAAATAGTTCCTTACGAATTGTAAACGTACGTGTGTATTGTTAACTCAATAATATACATTGAAGCTTTTTGTGAAACTGTGTTCTTAATACTTTCGCATATTATTTACAGTTCATTGTTCTTAATTACATTGATATAGTGTTGATCCGCTGCAACTTCTATATTCAATTAGATCTAAAGTGTTAATTAAATTTTCTATAGTTAATCGATCCTGACAAGTGGTATCAGAGCACATTGGTTCTAGATCTACTATTTGTTAAGAACAACAAAAAGTTTTAATCTTTAAAACACACACATTGTTAATCATGACAGATAACAATGAAAGCACCCAGGCCAACAAAATCCCTATACTCACTCCCAATAACTTTGGGATGTGGAAGAATCGTATTAAGCAATACATGCTTATTACAGATTATTCCATGTGGGAAGTTGTCCTTGAAGGAAACAAAACTGGTCCTGGTCAAGCAAGCAGCTCTGCAACTGAGGCAGACAAACTCAAGTGTGAGAAGGAAAAGAAGGACAAGGGCATCGAACTCAAAACTCTAAGCACTCTCCTACTGGCCATTCCTAACGATTATCAACATCTCTTTGTTGAGTATGATGATGCAAAGGTGCTATGGGAAGCACTGGAGAAGAGATTCGTTGGGACCAAGAGCACCAAGAGGAACATGAAGTCTGTTCTCAAACAAGACTTTGAAAATTTCAAAGGAAAACCCAATGAAACACTCACTCAAGTGTTTGACAGATTCAACAAGCTAATTGGTGAACTTAACCAGGTTGGGGTTAAGATGGATCAAGAAGATGTCAACATGAAGTTCCTAAGATCTCTTAGTGAAGAATGGGCCATGTATACAGTGGTATATAGACAACGAGATGCTCTAGAAGAAAAAGAGTTGGATGAACTCTACAATGATCTCAGAGTATATTTGAAACTGAGGTAAACCAAAAGAACACTTCTATTTCTTCTAATAATGCTGCATTTGTCTCTAGTACAGGTCAAGGTCAGGAAACCTTCACAGGAAAGGCTGCAGATTCTGAGGATGCTGCAAGAGAATCCTTCTTCACTAGTCATGTGCATACTGCATTGATTAGTGATGACTTGGAACAATTGAACCCAGATGATCTTGAGGAGATGGATCTTAAATGGCAAATGGCTATGCTGAGCCTAAGGACAAAAAGATTCTTAAAGAGAACTGGTAGGACAAGCCTCAACTTCAACAAAGGTGACAAAGCTGGATTTGACAAAACTAAAGTCAAATGTTACAACTGTAACAACCTTGGTCACTTTGCAAAAGAATGTCCTCAGCCAGACAAAAGATCAAAATCAACTGCCCTTGTATCACAACAAGGACAAGGTTATGACTGGAGCTTCCAAGCAGAAGAGCATGCTCAAAATCAAGCTCTCATGGCCTTTACTGACAACAAAACTGAGGTAAAACCTAAACCATGTACTTCTGAATGTGCTAAAATTGTTAAAAACTTAGAAAAAGAAAACACTAAATTAAATAAAGATTTAGCAAAAGCAGTGAGAAGAAATCATGAGTTTGATAGTGTGATTGCTGATCAAGAACATCAAATAAAGGTGTACCAGATGATTGATCAAAGAATAAAGAAAGAATTGCTTCAGGCGGTGGATGAGAAAGAGTTTTATGAAACAAAAAATAAAGAACTAACAAGTAAATTAGAAGAATGTCAGCTTGAAATTGAACAAAATAAATTAACAATTAAAAAGTTTGAAAGAAGCACTAAAATTCTTGATGAATTAACTAATAATCAAACTACAGAAAAAGTTGTTCATGGGGTGGTATATCATGTTGTACCACCTCCATATAAAATCATTCCACCACTTAAAAACAGCTCAGAAAGAATCATTAATGAATTAAAAACTGAAAAGCAAACTGAATCACATAATGAAACATCTGAATCAAATGATTCTTCTGATGATGATCAATCAATTGAATTTACAATCTCTCAAACTGAATCACCAAAATCAATTGATACCAGCTTTCACACAGCACAAAGTCCAAATGAATCTCCCAAATATGATGCAGAAAATATACCTAAAATTCTAAAAAGGGGAAATCAAAGAAACAGAAATCAACTTTTAGAACAAAGAAAAATCATAAAGGCTCAAGATAATAAATTAAAATGTGTTATTTGCAACAAAGTGAACCATTTAGCAAAGGATTGTCACTTCAATCCAATAAACTGCAAAGAGTTAAAGGAATTTAAAATTTTTAAAGAAAATGCAAAAACTCAAAAGTTAAAAGATACTACTGGTCCTTCAGTAGTAAATAAAATTAAAACTCCAATTGCTGAAACTCCAAGATTTGGAAGAAGTGCACCTAGATTTGTGCAAAACAGAAGAGTTGGAAGCCCAAAGAACAACAATTACTTCAAGAACAATGGAAAATCCAATCAAAATAAACAATATTTCAAATTTTCCAACACCAGTAAAAACTTTAACAACTTTACTACTGGTGTTAACCCTCATTATAATGCTGTATGGTACCAGTACAAGAATACTACTGGTAAAAACCCTAATTTCAAATATACTACTGATCCCAAAACAACTTTCAAAAACACTACTGGTGTCAACTATAAAAACACTACTGGTCATTCTAAACATGGTAAGTACCCAAATACTACTGGTCCATCAGTAGTAAAGCATTCAAAAGCAAAAATTCACGGGTACAAACCAAGATCAGTAGGAAAGTCTCACACCAGTAATACTTTCAAAAGGGCAGTAGTAAAACAAAACACCAGTAATAAATAAGTATGGGTACCAAAGGTGGTTAAAGTTAAATCTCCCAAAGCTTATTTCTCAAAGTATGAACCCAAGACATATAAAGCTTGGGTTCCCAAACTTAACTAATCCTTTACTCACTTGTGCAGAGCATTCAGATCCCAGAAGAAGGAAGAACATGGCATATTGACAGTGGATGCTCAAGGCACATGACTGGAAATCTGCAAATTCTTAAAGATTTCAAGTCATTTGATGGAGGATATGTGGCTTTTGGTGAGAATCCCCAAGGAGGTAAGATTACAGGTAAAGGTACTGTTACTAATGGCAAAATTACCTTTGATGATGTATTTTATGTAGCTGAACTAAAATACAATCTTGTCAGTGTGTCTCAAGTTTGTGATAAAAAGAACAAAATTCTTTTCACAGACATTGAGTGCATCATTCTTTCTCCTGATTTTATTTTAGATGAAAAATATGTTGTTTTAAGAACTCCAAGGAGAAACAATGTGTATTGCCTAGATATAGGGGGAGAACTCATTTCTACAAATGAGGTCAACTGTTTTATATCCAAGGCAAACACCACTGAATCAGAACTATGGCATAGAAGGATGTGTCACACAAATTTCAAAAACATGAACAATTTAGTAAAAAGGAATCTGGTCATTGGACTACCTCAAAAACAATTCATGTGTGATCATCATTGTGTTGCATGCCTAAAAGGTAAACAACACAAGACTTCTCATAAGTCCAAAACTGTGAACTCTATTTCTGTTCCTTTACAGCTCTTACATATGGACCTATTTGGACCTACAAATGTAATGAGTATTGGAAAGAAACAATATTGTCTTGTTATTACTGATGACTTTTCCAGATATACATGGGTTTTCTTTCTCAGGACAAAAGATGAAACAAGTGAACTCATAAAGAACTTAATTGTCAAACTGGAGAACACATCTGATCAAAAAGTTAAAGCCATAAGATGTGATAATGGCACAGAATTTAAAAATGCTAACTTAATTAACTTTTGTGATCTTAAAGGTATTGACAGGCAATACAGCTCACCTAGAACTCCACAACAAAATGGTGTAGCTGAAAGAAGAAATAGAACCATCATTGAAGCAGCAAGATCAATGCTTGCAGACTCAAAATTACCAATTACTTTTTGGGCAGAAGCTGTTAATACTGCTTGTTATGTTCAAAACAGAGTATTAATAGTGAAGCCACATTTTAAAACACCATATGAACTTTTTAATAAAAGAAAACCTTCCATAAGTTTCCTAAAATCATTTGGTTGTCCTTGTACTATTTTAATTACAAGAGAACAAATTGGTAAGTTTGACTGCAAATCTGATGATGGAATCTTTGTGGGATACTCTACTCAAAGCAAATCATACAGAGTATTCAACAAAAGACTAAGGATAATTGAAGAAAGCATCAATGTATCCTTTAATGAAAATGTACCTAATGAACAAGGAAATGGTCCAGATTGGCTATTTGACATAGACAATCTAACCAAATCCTTTAATTCTAACATGAATTTCAATGCAGGTAATTCAAATTGTCCCAATCAAAAGGAAGGAACATCATCAGTTAATACTGGTCAAGAGGAGATGAGATACATTGTAGTTAATACTGTTCCAAAAGTTAATACTGATGTCAGTAATAACTCAAGTTCTGGAACCAGTAGTAACTCTGAGAATGAGGACAGTAGTAATTCAAATACTACTGATACCAGTAATAGTACTCAAAATACTACTGGTCCCAGCAATAACATAGATTCTCAAGATACTACTGATACCAGTAACAACTACAACACTACTGATCTCAATGAAGATGATAGCAGTAGTAACTCTGACCAAGATGATGAACCAAACATCAATGACAATGAAGGATCTCTAGAAAAACAACTACCTGAGACAAATGAGTCCAATCTTGAAAATCAACTAGTGGTTGATAAAGCTACAACTACAAGGACTCAGAAGAACCATCCATTAGACCTTGTTCTAAGTGATGTTAACTCACCACTACAAACAAGAAGCAAATTAAACAAAAGCTTAACTGCAAATATGTGTAATATAAGTTTAATTGCTAATGAATGTATGTTTGAATGCTTTCTGTCTCAGGATGAACCAAAGAAGATCCAACAAGCAATGAAGGACTCAAACTGGATTGAGGCAATGCAAGAAGAACTCCTTCAATTCAAGTTACAAGCTGTTTGGACACTTGTACCTCTTCCCAAAGGAAAAAGAGTCATTGGAACAAGATGGATCTTCAGAAACAAGAAAGATGAAAGAGGTATAGTGATCAAGAACAAAGCCAGACTTGTAGCCCAAGGATACACTCAAGAAGAAGGAATAGACTATGATGAAGTATATGCTCCTGTTGCTAGAATTGAAGCCATAAGGATATTTCTAGCATATGCTTCATTCAAGAAGTTCAAAGTCTATCAAATGGATGTGAAGAGTGCATTTCTGTATGGGAAGATTGAAGAAGAGGTCTATGTTTGCCAACCTCCAGGTTTTGAAGATCCAAAACATGGTGATTATGTGTTCAAATTGGATAAAGCTCTGTATGGCCTACATCAGGCACCAAGAGCATGGTATGACACATTATCATCATACCTATTGAAGAACAACTTTAAAAGAGGAGCCATTGATAAAACTTTGTTTACAAAGAAAGTCAAAGATGATATACTACTGGTACAAATTTATGTAGATGATATCATCTTTGGCTCAACCAATGATTTATTATGCAAAGAATTTGAAGAACTAATGCAAATAAAATTTAAGATGAGCTCTATGGGTCCAATGAACTTCTTCCTTGGACTCCAAGTTAATCAAAGAACAGATGGTATTTTGATAAATCAATCAAAATATGTCAAAGACATCTTGGAAAAGTTTGACTTGAAAGACAGTAAGAGTGCAAGTGTACACCAATGGAAACACACAAACACCTACATCCTGATGTTGAGGGGGAGGATGTAGATGAACACTTATATAGATCAATGATAGGTTCTCTGATGTACTTAACTGCTTCAAGACCTGACATTATGTATAGTGTTTGTGTGTGTGCAAGATATCAAGCAAGACCTAAAGAACTACACTTGCAAGCTGTTAAAAGAATATTCAGATACTTGAAAGGCAAACCATCACTAGGTCTATGGTATCCACATGATTCACCATTTGAACTCATAGCCTACACAGATAGTGACTATGGAGGTGAATGTCAAGACAGAAAGTCCACTACTGGCGGATGTCAATTCTTTGGATCAAGACTGGTGTCATGGCAATGTAAGAAGCAAACAAATGTATCAACATCAACTGCTGAAGCAGAATATGTAGCTGCATCTGCTTGCTGTGCTCAAGTACTATGGATTCAAAATCAGCTTCTAGACTTTGGTATCTCTATCCTTAAAACTCCTATTTTTATTGATAATCAAAGTGCTATTAGTATTGTGAATAATCCAGTAAAACACTCAAAAACTAAACACATTGAAATAAGATTTCACTTTATAAGAGATTGTAATGAAAAGAAATTAATCAAAGTAGTTAAAATCCATACTGATGGTCAATTAGCAGATCTTTTTACAAAAGCATTTGATGTAGGAAGATTCAACTTCTTGGTTAGCAGTATTGGAATGATTTTGATAAATTAAAATCTCACTTAAAATCATGTGTAAAGTTATTGTTGTATTATATCATTTATTTACTTAAGTGTTTTACTACTGGTATTTCTGTACTACTGGTGTGTAGGCATGTGCACAAAATACCACTGGTAGTTAAATACTACTGGTGTGTATTAGGTATACATGAATACTACTGGTGGTCAGTACTACTGGTATTCACATATACTACTGGTCTTGTGTGTTAGTGGTTACTACTGATGTCTATAGTTACTACTGATGTCAAAATCCTTAGGCACTACTGATGTTGGTAGATACTACTGACGTTTTACTACTGATATCTTATTTACTACTGGTCTTACAGAAACACAATTACCAAACTAACCCCCATGGAAATAACCGTTATGTTATGATTCGAAGGACATTTTAGTAGTTTTGCAGGTTAAATCGAAAGATATAAAAGGCGGCAGTCGATTAGTTTAGCATTATCTTCACTTCAATTTGCTAAATCTTCTCGATAAACCCTAGCTTACGATCAAAAACCCTTCGTCAATAACAAAATTCACTCCTGTTCTTCACAAAATTCCACAAAAATGGCAACTCTAAAATCTTTGAATGTACAAACCGATCTCAAATATTCTGAATTTCACAATATGTGTGCCTTCCTAAAGAATCCCGACGGCACAAAAGATTTCCGTCCGATCGTAAGGTTCTTGAAAAATTCTTATATACAGTTTGCTCTAACTGTCAAACCAACATCATATCAACAGCATTTGGTGGATTTCTGGACCAATGCTGAGCAAACGGAAGGAACAACTATTTCAATGATCAAATCACAAGTAGATGGAAAACATATCACAGTAACAGAACAATCAATCAGACACCATACAACTTCATGACGATTCAGGTATGTCTACTCTTCCGAAGGAATACATTGCTGAAATTTTACAAAAAATGGGTTATGAGGGAAGACTCAACATAGTAACATTTCAAAAGGGTCTTCTCTCCCCACAATGGAAATTCTTAGTTCACACTATTCAGCATTGTATTTCTCCAAAAAGAAGTACTTGGAATGAGTTTAATAAGACAATAGCTTCTGCTGTTGTCTGTTTATCCACAGACCAAGTATTTAATTTTTCTCAAATGATTTTTGAAGGTATGTTGGGAAATCTTAGTTCTTCTAAATTTTTAATGTATCCCAGATTTCTACAACATATCATAAATTGTGAACTACAAAACTTGTCAACTCCTAAAAACATTTTTATACTACCTGAGTTGAACAAGAAAGTTTTCTCAAATATGAGAAAACAATTTAAATTTTCGGGCAAGGAAACCCCTTTGTTTCCTAACATGATCAATGATCAAACTCAAATTGGAGAGGGTTCAACCATTGCTACAACCCAAGTTGAACCTCAACCCACTCCATCACCCCCAAATACAGCCCAAACACCACCCCAACTAGCCACTCAATCACCAGCCCAAACAGAAGTCCTGAAAGTGTCCCAGGAACTTGATTTAAATCTGCAGAGTGCTACTCTTCACTCTGTGGAAGACCTACCAGATAAAACCAAAAATATTTCCACACTTTACAAAAGAAAGAAATCTTTAAAGGACACCAGGGGACACATTGAGTCAAACCCCAGGCTCCAAGAGTTGTCCTCCAAGGAGGAGAGAGGACATGAGGCGAGGGCTTTCACTACTGATGCCCCAAAGGTGGGTGCACAGGACAGTGAAAACTTAATTAGGACCCAGACCTCGGCAACTTTGAGTGATGACTCATTTGAGGAATTACTCAAAGGACCCCGGTGCCAAGAAACCACAAGGGGGCATCTCTGCTTCTTCTAGGAAGAAGAGGATGTCTACAAGACCCATTTCATCACCAAGAAGTGATGAGGGCAGACCTATTGATTTGACGGATAGGATGGAAAACCTTCAAACCAATGTACCGGTTAGTGAACCCGATGATCTTGCTAGATGGAGTGAGGGCAGTATTAAAATCCAACAATTGACGGAAAAAGTGGATTCTCTTGAATCCACAGTACAAAATTGTCTTGAATATCTCACAAATCAAGGAAAAACGATGGCTGCAATGAAAAGGCATGTCAATACCATCAACAAAAGAATGAGATTCTATGAGCACAGGCTTCATCAACAAACTAAACTCATCAGGAAATTGAAGAAGAAAATTGATGATAGTGAGGCTCCACCAGTTGAGCTCACTAAGGGGGAGAAGGACAACATACAAACTATGATTGATGAATCTATTGCAGCAGCAGCATCCTCTCTCTTGAATTTAAAAGAAACAGAAGTTGATGAAGGCCCAGACATGATGGTTACAGAAGATGAGCCAATTACTACTGCTACAATGAAAGAACAAGTTGAAAAAGAAATACCAGTAGTAACTCCCACTACTGATATAATAGCAGTAGTAAGTAATGAAGAGGAAGTAAAAGCAGCAAACACTACTGATGCCCTATCAGTAGTAATCTCTGAAGACATACCAGCAGTAACTACCTTAGTTACTACTGATGACATTATTGAGCTGCCACCTCTACTAGAACCAAAAGTGATACTTCCACCATCTCCAAAAAGAAAAACAACACAAATGGTGGTGAAAGATATTGATGATGATATAAATTGGTTAGAAGTTGATGAATGCTCCCTACCTCCACATCCTAAAATACTTCCCATATCACAGATACATTACTATGGTCCCAAATTTGTTATTGAATCTGAACCAAATATGAAGAAAGACAACTACATAGGAAAGGGAAAGGAAGTTGCTGATGAAGACCAACCTAACAGAGCACAAGGTCATGAAATGTTCAACACAATCAACTATGCAAAATCAGCCAAACAAGATAGGTGGAAGGTAAAGAGAGCAAAATATTTAAAGAAGGTTGAAATCTCTCTAGCACATGAAAACAAAAGATTAGCAGAAAGGGCTAGAATATTGAGACAACCATTCACAGAAATCAAATTGGCAGATATAGCAGATATATCAAAACTGCCACAATTTAAACAAAAGATCAAAACTAAACAAGTTGCTGAAACAAGAAAAGAACTAGAAAAATTTAGGCAACTTGAATATGAAACACTAGAACTTCTTGAAGCACAAGTACAAGAATGCAAAGAGCAGAAGGCTGATATGCCAGAACAGTTTGCAGAGAAAAAGAAAGAAATGATCACATTCTTGAAATCAAGAGGTCACAACACAAAGGCCTTTGGAAGAATGAAGTTGATCAACTTAATTGAAAAGTACTGTGTAGAGAAGAAGAAGGATCTTACTGAGCAAGATATTAATGAGAAGTACACTACTAAACTTGAACAGATAGACTCCAAAGAAATGAAAGAAAGAAAAACAATAACTGGAGAATCATCTGGTGTATCTTCTCAAACTTCAAAGAAAATGAAGACAATTTCTACTGAACTTGAACAACCAAAGAAGAAATTACAAATGGTTCAAGTTTATGATCTTCCTGTTGCTCCCCTACAAAATAATCCAATCATCAACTGGAGATATATAGATGATATGATTGAGATTATCAGAGAAGATAAGGTCATAAAAAGATTCAGAGCTTGGAAACCTTTGGTCATGTCTATAACCAGAAGTGACATTATCAAGATGTTGATCATTGGTAAACCAAGAATGACTAAGAAGAACTGGAAGAATTCAGCTGCAGGCTATCTTACTGAAATGATTGATGCTGCTTTCTATCCAGAAAATTATTCAGAGAAGTTTACAAATCCAGAGAATGTTCAAGCCTGGAATGTGCTGCCAACTGTCAATATGTACTTCTTTGAATATACAAGTAAGAAATGTGACCTATTCCTTTATGAGAAAGAGTATCCTCATTCTGAGAAAACTCTTTATCAACTTTGGTGCATGAACTTTATTAAACCACATGATGCTGTGATGCTCCAAAACAAATTGAATGAATTTGTTAAAAGAATCAGCAAATATATTATTGCACAAAGAAATAAAAGGAACCAACAGACTTTAGAAGGTGATCAGAAAAGAGCAAAGCTGTTGGAAGAAAAGAAAAAGAATAAGTAAAAAGAAACTTAGTTGATTGAAAGATAATCAATAAGTTTAGGGGGAGATTGTTAGAACAAAACACAGATCAACTTGATACTGATGCTGCAGTTAGTACTGACAATAATTAGTACTGATGGGGCAGAACATATTACTACTGATGAAGTTGATACTGGTGTATACTATAACTAAAGTTTACTACTGATCATGCAAAGATTGAAGATACTACTGATCTTAGTAGTTACTACTGACGATGGTTTCTGGACTTACTACTGATCAACAGACTTACTACTGATGTTACATATTTACTACTGGTGATGAGTTTTACTACTGATACGCGTTTTTTGAAGAATATCAAGTCCGAGATCTTCGTAGAGTTAGTTATAGAATGTAAATCAATGTATATCTTTTATTATTCGATGTAAATCAAAGTCTTAGAATAACTAGGGTAAATAGTTTAGCTTCAAGGACTATTATAAATAGTTCCTTACGAATTGTAAACGTACGTGTGTATTGTTAACTCAATAATATACATTGAAGCTTTTTGTGAAACTGTGTTCTTAATACTTTCGCATATTATTTACAGTTCATTGTTCTTAATTACATTGATATAGTGTTGATCCGCTGCAACTTCTATATTCAATTAGATCTAAAGTGTTAATTAACTTTTCTATAGTTAATCGATCCTGACATCCACCCTCTTTTCGATGTTCTCAAATATATCCTATAAAAACATTTTGCGTCATTTCCTCTTTGTTGATCCGTAATAATCTTCAAAAATGTATCTAGAATAGCTTGTAATTAATATAGAAACATAAAAAAAATCGGGAGAGAGGTCTCCTTTGTTCGGATCAAAGTTGTTGGTGGCCGTTGCGACATCTTCCATTCGAATTTTGAGGTGATGGTAATCGCTCATGAAAGCCATGATTAGATATATGAATCTAATTAAGAAATAATCGAGGAGTGAATAAAATTCAAAGAAGGATACAGTTGTAAGTGAATAATAACTTGTATATCAAAGTTCAAATAGAAAGCAAAGTGTCTCTCTAAGTCAACTAAATATGCATAGACAATGTGTAACTACACTCTTTTGTCACAATTGATTAATAATCAATAGTATATTTTTATTGTTGATGGTTTACAGTTTTGGTGTCATAATTAAGTTTATAAAATTCAACCTAACGTGTATGATAGTTGTAACAAACATGCAATTCAAAAAATAATTAATATAATAAGATGGCTGGACTAAACACTTGGTTTATTTATATGCACGATTTTTAGAGGCCATTTTTTAAAAAAATAGCTCATGTATATATATATATATGTAAACTCATTTAAATCAACGTAAGTCTAATGGAATATTGAAAATATGCAGACTACAGGGTTCAATCCGGACATTTAACTTGGGGATTGAGGCGGCACTTTTATTTTGACGGAAAGTTTTTAGTTATTTGAAGACGTAGTTACCTCAAGGACCCATTATTAAGACTAGTAGGGTGTCCGCGCAATACGGCGGCAGATACCCTATGCAACAATCTTTTACGGTGATCAAAAGTTGTACGGTTACACATTTGTTTCTAACGATAATAAGATACCCGCGCTATGAGTCAATCAAGAGATATAGAGGATAGTGGTGGCATGTGGTAGTGAGGTTGGTGGTAGGTATGACTTAATGGAGGTAAAAAGTAATTAGTTGTTATATTTAAGTGATTTGTAGATTTTGTCAAACTTATTTCATTACTAATTCATAGGGTGAGTACCTTACTATTATTTAACTTTTCCAAAAAGCCAAAAGTGTGGACCATTTTTTATAATTCTAACCCGTTTGTCATATTAAGTTTTTGATACATTTCCTTCCAAATTGGAAGGCATTCATCAACTCAAAAACCAAAAGTTTGAAACCAAATTGAATTGTCATCCTTACTTTCTGCCTCCTTTCACCTACCATGTTTGTCTTTATTTTCTTTGTGTTACTTTCGTTAATAGACTCGTCGATCTTCACAAATTCAAAGCAATGAATTTCAGAACACACTCAACCAGATTTAACATGAATGATATATATAAATGTACATCAACTTTCGAATTATAGAATTGTCCATAATTTACAGGAAACATATATATACCTTTAGATTTATAGGCTCGAGTTGGTACAAATTAATATACCTCTATTCTTCATCATTACTAAATACAAATTAATATACCTTTGGATAAGCTTTTATGTCTTTAGAATTGCTTTTAGCTAAAAGTGTGTATTGACTTATTAGTTTTGAAAAGTAGTTTAAAAAAAATAGTGTTTGGATTAGCTTATTAACTTATTGGCTTATTTATAGTGAAAAGTTGATAAGTTAGTTGTAAAGTAAGGTGACCAAAACTCATTTTCAAAGCTTTTCAAAAAGTCATTTAAAAAGCATTTATTATTTTATCCAAACATCTTTTTGACTTATTAGATTCTTGGAAAAGCCAATAAGTCAAATAACATTTTTCAAATGATTTCCCAAACACCCTCTAACTAAACTCTATTGAAACATTTAGAATCCATGACTCAAATATAGCATGTTTTTGCTAAACGAATAATCTTTTATACATCTTCAACAAAACTGAGTGTAAGTGGCTTGCAAAATTCATCCAAGTACCTGGTATATTGACATGTCTTCTCGCCACTCTCCTTTCATTCTTCAACCTCTGGCACAAGATCATTGATATATAGAACTAAAAAGAATACAATATGTAACATATTAGAATGACAATGAAAAAATGAAATATTTGGTGCTTCACAAAAATGAAGATGAATGATTAATTTAAGTAGAACCAATTCGAAGGCATATTTGTTGTGGTGTAAAACTCGGTCAACTCGGCCAAGTACTCGTCGAGTACCATGTACTCGGCGGTTTACCGAGTAGAGTTGGCGCAAACTGGTAAAAAAAACTCGAACCTCTATCATCCCAAACAGTTATGGCTGAAGAGTTGCTGGTTTGTATATAATCCTGCAATCAATTGACAATATATGATTTATGTAAATAATCATTTGAAGAGTTGTTGTAATTGTAAATATCAAGTTGAAAGGCTCCCCAAAGTTTTGCCCTTGCTGGAAATAAAATTAACAAACAATTAAGTTACACTTCAACAGAAACTAATGCCATAAATAAAATGGAAAACTGATGAGTCTGGTTATGTGCAGCCTCTTTGGCGAAATGATAAACATGAATCAACTGATCTTGCAGGCCAGATTCCTCTCTTCTTTTGGAATCCTAGGTAAGATAAGAAATTAAATTTACATGACAGAAGCAAACCAGAAATAAAAAATTCAACTCGTGAGTTATTGTTAAAACTTAAAACAGAGGCATATTCACTATATTTTCAATTTTTCAAGTTAGGGAAAGACCTGCAAAGCAAAAAATAAACAATCAAGGCAATTAAAATATGAAATCTGGATATAGTTATAAATTGGAAAATGAAATATTAAAATGGATAAAGTTAATCAAATCCAATCCAATGCAATATACCTTGTAAATCTTGTGATGGAGTACTCCAAGTGATCCGGTCGAGTTAAACATTCGGGTAAGATAACTCGACCTAAACAAGCATTTATAAATATCATGAATGCTAACATATACTCCCTCCGTCCCACAAAGAAGTTTACATTTCTCTTGGGCACAAGATTTTAGGTGATAGTTAGTGGTAGGGTCACCAATAATACTTTTAATTAAACGAAAATGCTAATGACAGTCCTTAGGGCTGTCATTAAGAAGACAAAATACACAAAAGACAACCCCCTGAATTTTAGGAATATTACCTTTTTAATTAATGTACAAGCTTTTTATGCAGCAAAACCCTTAATTAAAATATATATGGTTGGATTGGAGAGAGAAAGATAGTTAGTGGATATTAATGGTGGGGTTCTTAGTAATAATAATATTTTATTATGTGGGTTCATCAAATGTGAGAAATGTAAACTTTTTTGTGGGACGGAGGGAGTAATACATAACAACCATTTGAAAAATAAAAAATTAACTTACATAAAATTGGAAATTAATGCAGTATTGTAATACATGGAACTGCCTTGGACATTATTTCTTGAAGAACATTTCAAAAACTACTCTGTTTAAGCAACCTAATATCATAATTCCGAACCTTTAAGTCCATTAGATAATGATATCATTTTAATTGCAATCGTTTATGAAGTTTTTAAATCACGAGCTTTGTAAACAATAAGAATTAAAGAAATCATAAGAACCTTTTCCTGTCAAACTCAAAATGAAATCCCATAAGAACCTTTTCCTGCACTGTATGAGAATTTAGCAATTGCATCTGAAAACATTTCATCTTCATATCTGTTCATGTTGGGGCCTTAAAGAAGACAAATTCCACTCAATCAACAAAACCCACTAAAAAAATGTTTATAAATAATTATCACTTCTGTGGTTCTTGGACTTTCATTATCCCAGCGTTTTTTCATGAAGATATATAGGAAGGGTTAGGAAATGAGAAGTAATCATGGCCGGTTATATTCTTTCAAAAGATATAATGAGTCGGTTACAAGAAATATTATTGGGAATTTGAATTATTGCTCGAAGTCTTTAAATCATGTGAAGCTGAAGAAAGAGTTAAGAATTATCCTTCGTAACCTTCTGTGATTATGCTTGTAACCAGCGATATTTGTCGCATAATGTGTGCTACAGATGATGAAAATCGGCGCATTCTTAGGTCGTAACGTGATTAGGAATCGTAATAAACCTTCTTCTTCATAACCATTGGAGACGACCAAATAAGCGGCTGTTTTGGGGGGATTTGTAATCGGTTTAATGGTGGTAGAAGAGCGAGAGATGAAATGGAGATTACCAATCTGCAGGGGATCATTAGGAAGGAGTATTAACACCTTGATTCAGTAACGGTTGGCATGTTGAAGAAGAAACCCAGGTAGTGCTTTCCCCTTAATTCGCTGAGCGTTACCACATTTGTGGCTGATTTGGGGGAAACACATACGTGAGGTGATTTGAAGAGTGTTTTGGGAGAAACTGTAGATGCAAGGCGTGATTAAAGGAAACCGGCTGTCCCAGAGTATAGTAATTGGGTATATGACGAATAAGCATCAAAAGCATAATACATAACTTAGTAGCTGAGTTGGTTTGGTTAGTGTTTCACTTCTAGCATGTGTTGAGTTCGAATCCTATTGGCAACATTTTATTTTGATTAATTAAAATTATGACTTTCACAAAGTTGAAAACTTAAAATTAAGTAAGTCTTAAATGCTTTATATATTAGTAAGACTAGCAGGGTACCCGCGCAATGTGGCGGCGGGTACTCGTAACTATTTTTCGAAGTGATGACAGTACCGGTGGTGGTGACAATAGCGATGGTGATGAGTGGTGGTGCGTAGTGATGGTAGGTGCTGACATTAGTGATGGTAGGATCAGATCCGAAATTGGCCTTTTTGTGAAAGTAAATATGGGCCTTTTAAATAGAGAAATGATGGTTCAGTTCTGGTGACGTTAAAACTTATATATATTAGTATCTGGAACAAATCAAAATAATCAAGCAGTTGAAGTGGTTAACTTATATCAACATGCTTGTCTAAATCACAACATTCATAGACAAACATCAACAACTTAAACTAAAAATAAAAAATTTATATGATTTTCAATTGGTCGATCATAACACGAATTTACCAGAACAATCATCTGATCCATAGAGAGATAACATGGTAGAAACTCACGTGATTTTCTTTAACTTCAACCGACAATTATGTCAATTTACATATAGGATGGAAGTAAATAATTTAAAACGGGAAAATAGAATGAAAAAAAAAACGTTAAATGATTAAAAACAATGAATATTGTTGTTCACATAAAGTGGATATTGCTACAAGGAAGCAAATGGATAGCTGCGAAAACATCCAAGATCTCCCATAGTAGTCCTAGCAAGTTCGGTTTTTTTAGTGAACACTACTGTCCAATAGTTTTTGAACGAAGTTGTAGTTTCCAAAACGTGGATAGTCTTTGGGTAGGTAGAAATCTATCTCGAAGCCCTTCAACGAAAACACACCACCTTGTAAATTGAGTCCGTCATATATAGTCCTTAAAATGTGGGGGATAAAGGCCATGATTTTGTGTCCCTAAGACGAAATCAATGAATTGGTAATTGTAAAGTTAAGAAATTTAAAGGTACTACATGTCATTATTTAATAGCAACTTACAAATTTGTCGAGCAAAACAAGCCACATGTTGTTTTGTTTGTCGTCCCTCCAAACATAATCAACCCGGACATAGTTGCAGCTGTAAGTCCACTCAAGTTGGCAGAGAGAGTCAAAGCTCACTATTGGTACATACAAGGGGCATTCCATCTGCTGCAAACGTTTTAAAAATATATTGGTGATTCAATGGTTTACTATATCACTTTAGCTGTAGTGTAGATATATTTATAAACGGAGTGATTGACTAATGCGTAATGCACGTTATGTGTACACCTTAATGACGAATTTCAGTTAATGCCGTAAAAATTTAAAAACGGCCAAATGAATGTAAATATCACGGATTCACCTAATCATTGACCAAGTAAACATGCGATATATATCTTCATATTAATTACAGTCAATTCAACGACGTTACAAAAATAGACCATAAAAACGTTTCCTTATTTAGAAAAGTCCAAAGCTGTTACTTTGACTGTAATTATTTCAACATTTACTAAAAAAACGTTTCCCGATTTTGTTAATAATCATGAATAATACGTTTTCTTTGTTGCTTACACGTAGCTAGTTGAAATATGTATAGTTATTTCAAGTTGGTATGACAATTTGACAATGGATTGTATATATATATTTGTTATGAACCGGACACTAAACATTAACGTGGAGCATATAGTGTGGCCTGAATTGTAGCTGCTTGTTTATGTATGGTCAAAAGTTGATTTCGGTTATAAATGGTTTTGGTATGGTCAAAATTTGATTTTCGGTTATAAATTAAACGGAAATTGTTTCTAGAAATTGTTGATATATAGCCTGTTATATATGCTTTTCGGTTATAAATTTTTGTATCCCAAAATGCTTTGCATGATTTTCGGTTGTTTATGTACGGCCCGAACCGGTTGATTGAAGAGCCCGAGGCTATATTAGAAACGAAAACAAAGAAGCTTCGGAATAAGGAGATCGAGTTGGTATTGGTCAAGTGGAAGCATTCACTTGGGCCGAATTTGACTTGGGAAGTCAAGGACGAGATTCGGAAGAGGTACCCGGATTTCGTGAACTATGATGAGATTCCGAGGACGGAATCTTCTTAAGGGGTAGATAGTTGTAACGACCCGAAAATTGTAAATAAATAAAATATGTAAAAATATGATAATTATGGATAAATCATATAAAACACGTAGGAATTGGTTTCGTGTCGTTTGGAGTCCGTATGAGAAAGTTATGGACGAAACCGTGTTGAAACCTAAACCGAAAAGTGCAGCCCTGCTGCACAGGTAGGCTCGCGGCGCGAGCCAGGCGCGAGCGAAACGCGAGGTTGAGCAGAGGGACCAGAGCTGAAACGCGAGAAGGTCGCGTTGACTTCGCGTTGACTTCGCGACGCGACCTCGACGCGAGCTGGGCGCGAAGTCTGGTACAAAGCGGCGACCAGCGGGAAGACCCGCGTCCTTTCGCGGCGCGAGCTCGGCGCGAGCTCGGCGCGAGCCAGTCCGACCAGTGCAATAAATTCGGGTTTTTAGCCATAAATGCAGATTTAAAACCCTAGCTTCTTCCAAAGACGATTTTCGAGTGCAAGGGCTGTTTTGGGTTGATTTCTTCATCAAAGCTTGGTAGATTTCACTCCTAAGTGAAGATTTAAGGTATATCTTCACTCCTTGATCTTTGTAGCTTTAGATCTATGCATTTTGATGCTTTGATTTGGAACCCTAGTTCTTGGGTTGGTGATTTATGGTGAAATAAATGGTGTATGCACTTAATAGATGGTATGTTAACAAGGAAATCAAGTGTATGGTTAAGATTTGTAAGAATCTTAAGGGTTGGTTAAATCTAGGGTTTGGTAAATCACCATATTTGGGGAAATGGATTGATGGGTGTTATCTAGAGGTAGATGAACACATTGATAGTAGATTGTGATGTTGATCATTGTATGATCATTGTTTTAGGCTTTCGGTGACATCTTGGAAAGTCGGTGAGATTGTGAAGCAAGAGCTTTGGTGTCAAGAACACAGTTGGAGCATCTTTATTGCTAAGGTGAGTACGTGTGGACTTTACTGAGTACATAGCCTTGAATTATTTTATTACTTGTGTTATAGTCTATTTGCTTATTCGTGTAGACTTATGGTATGTTGAGTTAGTGTTAGATATTGTTGATAATATTGGACTAACTTGTTTGATGATGAAAGTGATGGCCGAGAGCTAGATTGGCATAACCATAGGGTTATGGTGAGAACGAGATGACGTGATGCTAGTTAGTTCGGGGGCAACCCGATAACTAGACATGGTGATGTTTCTAACTAGTTCGGGGGCAACCCGATAGTTAGATAGGATAGTGTTTCTAGCTAGTTCGGGGGCAACCCGATAGTTGGATTTTTGGGTGCTTTTAACTAGTTCGGGGGCAACCCGATAGTTAGGCACGTTAGTGTTGCTAGTTAGTTCGGGGGCAACCCGATAACTAGATATGTGATGCTAGGAAAGCCAGGATTGGAGTCACCATGGAGTGACTATATATAGATGGATGAAGTACATGTTTGTTGATTGCTTGGATATCGATTATTACTATCTATGGGTCTAAACCCATGTAACTCACGAGACGTTTTTGTCTCACGTACTCCTTGTTTGTTTTGCTATGTACTCAGGTTCAGGATCGAAGGTATAGGTACGCATGGATAGAGATGCGGGACCTAGAATAGAAGAACACTAGATTGGATTTAGTCTTAGCTTGGTGATGATCTATTTTGTAACACCTACTTTTATACTCTGATTTCATACCAAGGTTTTTGTAAATCTAAATTGGGGATGTTCTTCTATTTATAAAATGTTTTATTTTGGCCAATATTTGGCATTAAATTTGAGGTGTTACAACTTGGTATCAGAGCTATAGTTTAAGTGAATTAGGTTGGATGACCATCCTAGTCTTAGACTGTAGCATTAGGAATATGAGATTCCTTGAGATCATAGGTTGACCTTGAGACTTTATATTAAGTTTAGGGTTGAACCTAAGGGACCGATGAAACTTGATATGATTATGGATATTGAGTCTTATGAGGCTAATGGGTTGTACACAAGGTACTAAATGTTTAATGTCTTTCGTATAGTCCTGGTCGAAAGAAATGGTGAACACTCGTAGAAGTGGGAAAGCCCCGGAGAACCGGGAGGAGGAAGTACCTCCTGTTGAGAGGGTGGATGAACAAGAAAGTCAACCATCAATGCATCGGGTTGACGAATCGGAGGTCGGAGCTAATAGAACTCCGGTGACCATGGCGGATCTCCAAACTATTATCGACCAAATCAAGGGGACGGTGGCCGAGGAAGTGCACCGAATTATTGGAGACCGTGAAAGGTCGGGTGGAGACCGTGAATCCGAAGCTAAGTCGGATGAGAAAACCGGAGGTAGTGGCACCGGGGAGGGGAAGTCCTCCACGGGTGGCCAAAGTGATGCTAGGGCTAGGCCCGTTGTGAAAGAAGGTTGTTCATTTAAATCCTTCATGGCTTGTAAGCCAAATGTGTATGCGGGTAGTTCGGACCCGAAAGTAACAATGAGGTGGATCCGAGAAACCGAGAGGGTTATCGGAAGTAGCAAGTGTAGGGATGTTGATATGGTGACGTATGCGTCACAATTGTTGAAAGAGGATGCGATGGTTTGGTGGGACATCGTGTATGAGACCCTCGGGAAGGAAGTGGTTGAGAAGATGTCGTGGGATGAGTTCACCACGAGATTGAAAAAGAAATTTTGTCCCGAAAGGGATTTGGAGAAAATGCACGAGAAGTTCGTGACCCTCAAAAAGGGTGATATGTCGGTCGAAGAATACTCGAGAGAATTCACGGGATTGCTCCCGTTTGTTGCAAAAACTTACTCGGATGAGAGGTTGAGGGTAGTCCGGTATGCTAGTGGGTTACCGTGGGACTACCAATTGGAAGTGAAGAGGGCGGTTTCACTAGATGAGGCCATTAGTGCCGCCCGGGGTGTGGAAGAAGTGAATGAGGCACGGGTTGCCGAGAGGGCCCATGTGGGCGAGAAAAGGAAGGCGGAGAGCGGCTCTAGTTCGTTCAAAAAGGGGAAGTTCACTTCGAACTTCTCTAAACAAGGAAGTGTTGGCCCGTGCAAGAAATGCGGGAAAAATCATACCGGCGAGTGCCGAAGTGGGTCGAGGTCTTGCTTTAGTTGTGGTAGACCGGGGCATGTAGCCCGAGATTGTAAGGTCAAGTCGTTGGCCGATGTTGAATGTTTCTCGTGTCACGAGAAGGGGCACTATAGCAATGTGTGCCCAAAGAAGGGAATTGAATCGATGGTGTCCACGGCTCAAAAGAAAGTGGAACCGGCGAAGGTGAAGGGGCGATCCTTCCAACTTACTCGGGAGGAGGCGAAGGAGGCACACGATGTGGTGTCAGGTATTCTATTCATTAACTCCTTGCCAACTCATATTTTATTTGATTCGGGTTCCAATTATTCGTTTGTGTCTTATGAGTTCGGTTGTAAATTGAATGTACCATCCGAAAAGTTAGATGAAATGTATGAGATAGAAGTAGCCGACGGGAAAACGTCTATGGTTGATTGTATTTATAGAAATTGTGAAATAGAAATAGACGGTAGAAAGTTTAAGGTGGATTTGTTGCCCATGGGAATTAGGGCGTTCGATGTGGTTATCGGTATGGATTGGTTGGGTATGCACCAAGCCAAGATTTTGTGTGGAAAGAAAATTGTGTCGATTAGGACACCCGAGAACGAGAAAGTGTATGTGTATGGGGAGAAACGACATCACATGCCTAATGTGATTACCGCCATTAAGGCGAGAAAAAGTATATCGAAAGGTTGTACATCGTTTATTGCATATGTATTAGATGGCCGAAAGGAAAAGAAGTCAATGGATGATGTCAAGATTATTCGGGATTTTCCCGAAGTATTTCCCGATGACTTGCCCGGTTTGCCACCGGAGAGACAAGTCGAGTTTAAGATTGATCTAGTTCCGGGGGCGACGCCGATTGCTCGTGCTCCATATCATTTAGCTCCCACCGAAATGCGGGAATTGATGACCCAATTGCAAGAATTGTTAGATAAAGGTTTTATTCGTCCGAGTTCGTCACCGTGGGGTGCACCGGTGTTATTTGTTAAAAAGAAAGACGGTTCGATGAGAATGTGTATTGACTACCGAGAGTTGAATAAGGTAACTATTAAGAACCGTTACCCGTTGCCGAGAATTGATGACTTATTCGACCAATTGCAAGGTGCTAGTTATTTCTCAAAGATCGATTTGAGGTCGGGCTATCACCAAGTTCGGGTGAAAGAAGGTGACACCGAGAAGACGGCTTTTCGTACACGTTATGGTCATTATGAGTTTCTAGTGATGCCGTTTGGTCTTACAAACGCGCCGGCCATTTTTATGGATTTGATGAATCGGGTTTGTAAACCGTTCCTTGATAAGTTTTTGATCGTGTTCATTGACGATATTTTGATCTATTCGAAAACCGAAGAAGAACACGAAGGTCATTTGAGACTTGTGTTGGATGTGTTAAAACGGGAGAAGTTGTATGCTAAATTTTCAAAGTGTGAGTTTTGGTTGCGGGAAGTGCAATTTTTAGGTCACGTGGTGACGTGTGATGGTATTAAGGTTGACCCATCCAAGATTGAAGCGGTGTCAAATTGGGAGCCTCCGAGGACTCCTACCGAGGTTAGAAGTTTTCTTGGATTAGCCGGTTATTACCGAAGGTTTATACAAGACTTCTCAAGAATCGCGATTCCACTCACAAAGTTAATGAGGAAAAGTGAGAAGTTTGTGTGGGAGAAGAAGCAAGAAGAGGCGTTTAAGTTGTTAAAAGAAAAGTTATGTAACGCACCGATCCTTACGTTACCGGATGGTATGGAAGATTTTGTGGTTTATAGTGATGCTTCAAATCAAGGGCTCGGTTGTGTGTTGATGCAAAGAGGAAAGGTGATCGCGTATGCTTCGCGACAATTGAAGAATGCGGAATTAAGGTACACGACACACGACTTGGAATTGGCGGCGATTATTTTTGCCTTGAAGTTGTGGAGGCATTATTTGTATGGCACTCGGTGTACGTTGTACACGGATCACAAAAGTCTACAATACGTGTTTACTCAAAAAGACCTAAATATGCGACAAAGAAGGTGGATCGAGTTGATAGCCGACTATGATTGTGAAATTGTGTATCACGCGGGTAAGGCGAATGTGGTGGCCGATGCCTTAAGTCGAAAGGTTTATGAAAACCCGAACCGAGGAATTTTGTCACGTATAGAAGTCGTCTCGAGCATTATCGAAAGGATCAAGAATGCCCAACGAGAGGTTATGGGAAAAGACGAATTAAGACAAGAACGGTTAGGTAAGAACCAACATTTTCTCGAAAATGCACAAGGGTTGAAGACCGTAGGCGGTCGTATTTGGGTTCCTAAGTTCGGTGGTATTCGAAAAGAGTTGTTGTATGATGTGCACAAATCGAAGTATTCGATTCATCCGGGAAGTACAAAGACGTACCAAGATATGAAACGGGTTTATTGGTGGCCCGGAATGAAGACGAGAGTGGCCAAGTACATCTCTAAGTGTGCCACGTGTGCACAAGTGAAAGCCGAGCATCAAGTACCGTATGGGGTAGCTCAATCATTAGTTGTACCGGCCGGGAAGTGGGAAGATATAACTATGGATTTCATAGTAGGGTTACCGAAGACGAGTAGAGGTCACGATGCCATTTGGGTCATAGTTGACCGGTTGACCAAGAGTGCGTTATTTCTAGCAATTCGGGAAACATTGCCACTTGAGAAATTGGCTAAGTTGTATGTTGATGAGGTGGTTCGACTCCACGGGGTTCCGTTATCGATTGTGTCCGATAGAGACGCGAGGTTCACCTCGAGATTTTGGCGGTCATTACAAGAAGAGTTGGGTACAAAATTGCGGTTGAGCACGGCTTATCATCCGCAAACTGACGGTCAAAGTGAAAGAACGATTCAAACGGTTGAAGATATGTTGAGATCGTGTGTATTGGATTTCGGTGGTAAATGGGATGAACATTTACCGTTAGTCGAGTTCTCGTACAATAATAGTTATCACTCGACTATCAAGATGCCGCCTTACGAGGCGTTGTATGGAAGAAAATGTAGAACTCCATCTTGTTGGTTGGAAGCGGGAGAGACGAAACTCACGGGTCCCGAGATCGTGAGAGTGACAAATGAAAAGATTGGTATTATACAAAACAACATGAAAGTCGCCCAAGATAGACAACGAAGTTATTCGGGTTTAAAGAAAAGACCATACGACTTGGATGTCGGTGATATGGTGATGTTGAAAGTGTCACCTTGGAAAGGTGTGATGCGGTTTGGTAAAAAGGGAAAGTTAAGTCCAAGGTATGTTGGACCGTTTAAAATATTGAAACGGGTCGGGCTTCAAGCTTTTAAATTGGAACTTCCACCCGAGCTTCAAGGTGTGCATGACACCTTTCACGTGAGTTATTTGAAGAAGTTTATCGGGGAAGTTGAGAATATTATTCCATTGCAAGAGTTGCGGGTTGACGGCCCGAACCGGTTGATTGAAGAGCCCGAGGCTATATTAGAAACGAAAACAAAGAAGCTTCGGAATAAGGAGATCGAGTTGGTATTGGTCAAGTGGAAGCATTCACTTGGGCCGAATTTGACTTGGGAAGTCAAGGACGAGATTCGGAAGAGGTACCCGGATTTCGTGAACTATGATGAGATTCCGAGGACGGAATCTTCTTAAGGGGTAGATAGTTGTAACGACCCGAAAATTGTAAATAAATAAAATATGTAAAAATATGATAATTATGGATAAATCATATAAAACACGTAGGAATTGGTTTCGTGTCGTTTGGAGTCCGTATGAGAAAGTTATGGACGAAACCGTGTTGAAACCTAAACCGAAAAGTGCAGCCCTGCTGCACAGGTAGGCTCGCGGCGCGAGCCAGGCGCGAGCGAAACGCGAGGTTGAGCAGAGGGACCAGAGCTGAAACGCGAGAAGGTCGCGTTGACTTCGCGTTGACTTCGCGACGCGACCTCGACGCGAGCTGGGCGCGAAGTCTGGTACAAAGCGGCGACCAGCGGGAAGACCCGCGTCCTTTCGCGGCGCGAGCTCGGCGCGAGCTCGGCGCGAGCCAGTCCGACCAGTGCAATAAATTCGGGTTTTTAGCCATAAATGCAGATTTAAAACCCTAGCTTCTTCCAAAGACGATTTTCGAGTGCAAGGGCTGTTTTGGGTTGATTTCTTCATCAAAGCTTGGTAGATTTCACTCCTAAGTGAAGATTTAAGGTATATCTTCACTCCTTGATCTTTGTAGCTTTAGATCTATGCATTTTGATGCTTTGATTTGGAACCCTAGTTCTTGGGTTGGTGATTTATGGTGAAATAAATGGTGTATGCACTTAATAGATGGTATGTTAACAAGGAAATCAAGTGTATGGTTAAGATTTGTAAGAATCTTAAGGGTTGGTTAAATCTAGGGTTTGGTAAATCACCATATTTGGGGAAATGGATTGATGGGTGTTATCTAGAGGTAGATGAACACATTGATAGTAGATTGTGATGTTGATCATTGTATGATCATTGTTTTAGGCTTTCGGTGACATCTTGGAAAGTCGGTGAGATTGTGAAGCAAGAGCTTTGGTGTCAAGAACACAGTTGGAGCATCTTTATTGCTAAGGTGAGTACGTGTGGACTTTACTGAGTACATAGCCTTGAATTATTTTATTACTTGTGTTATAGTCTATTTGCTTATTCGTGTAGACTTATGGTATGTTGAGTTAGTGTTAGATATTGTTGATAATATTGGACTAACTTGTTTGATGATGAAAGTGATGGCCGAGAGCTAGATTGGCATAACCATAGGGTTATGGTGAGAACGAGATGACGTGATGCTAGTTAGTTCGGGGGCAACCCGATAACTAGACATGGTGATGTTTCTAACTAGTTCGGGGGCAACCCGATAGTTAGATAGGATAGTGTTTCTAGCTAGTTCGGGGGCAACCCGATAGTTGGATTTTTGGGTGCTTTTAACTAGTTCGGGGGCAACCCGATAGTTAGGCACGTTAGTGTTGCTAGTTAGTTCGGGGGCAACCCGATAACTAGATATGTGATGCTAGGAAAGCCAGGATTGGAGTCACCATGGAGTGACTATATATAGATGGATGAAGTACATGTTTGTTGATTGCTTGGATATCGATTATTACTATCTATGGGTCTAAACCCATGTAACTCACGAGACGTTTTTGTCTCACGTACTCCTTGTTTGTTTTGCTATGTACTCAGGTTCAGGATCGAAGGTATAGGTACGCATGGATAGAGATGCGGGACCTAGAATAGAAGAACACTAGATTGGATTTAGTCTTAGCTTGGTGATGATCTATTTTGTAACACCTACTTTTATACTCTGATTTCATACCAAGGTTTTTGTAAATCTAAATTGGGGATGTTCTTCTATTTATAAAATGTTTTATTTTGGCCAATATTTGGCATTAAATTTGAGGTGTTACAGTAGGCCTAAATGCATTATATATTAGTAAGATAAATGTTTTATATATTAGTAAGATAAACTTAAAACGATCAATAAATAATTTCTTTTTCTGTCGGACAATTTAGTTTGCGGCGGCGGGTACCCTGCTAGTTTGTTATGAAAGTTGTACCTCTTGAGCCTCAAAAGTTGAATCCCCTGCATCCGGATGTGGTGATGCAGTGTGCATTGAAGTACCAATATGTGTGGTTGAAGACATTTTAGTTGCAGAAGTTGCTTACACCTAGACAGTTGAAATATGCAAAGTTAAAGAAAATTAGTATGATAAGATAACAATCGATTGTTAATATATATATGATCTTAAACAGACAACAAACCTTAACACCGGAGCATATGTCATTTGTAAAATTCTTGCCGGAAATCGCAGGCGGGTATAACGCCGCCTGATTTGTAGCATCAGGTTTATGTGTCGGTTGTGGTCGAGGTGTTATGTAGTAAGATGAACAAAAGATTTCTATATTGTTAAGATATGCTAAGAAGATTTAGTATAGTCAAAAGGTCAATTAATTTGGTGGTAAGACAATTAATAGTTTCCGGAAATATAAACCGAAACGGAAATAAAAGATGGTAAGACAATTTAGTATAATCAATAGTTAACGGAAATATAAATTGAAACGGAAATAAAAGGCTGGTCAAATGCGATGATGTACAGCCTCTTATAATTTGTTTTGGTGAGATAAAATAAAGTGTAATATATAGCAATTGGTTAACACATAGTGACTACTTAGAAGAGGTCTTGTGTTTGAATCTTGTAAGCAACAATTTTTTATTTTATTTTAGTTGAAGAAGTTACTAAAGGTGGAAATCTCCTAAAACTTAAAATTAAGGAGCTCCTTAAAATTCCATAAAATGGTAGTCCTAAATGCATTAATAAGTAGTAAGATTTTGCTCAGGGCCCAAAAATTGATTGGATTGATCCTGTTCATGTTCACAGTTGCGACTCGTCAACAATTTCTAGCGTTACTTTTCCATTTAATAACCAATTGATGGTCATATTCAATGATTTGATAGTATGTTTTTTGTGTTTTATTGATTTAATATAATCAGATTGCGATTAACTACCTCTAGGCTCCATGTACCTAAAGTTTGGTTTACCTTTTCTCAATAACTGTGATAGTTTCCACTCTCCTAATTGACATTGTTTGTGATCTTCGCTTGCTTGAAATGGTCAAACCATATCAGTCGTTCTTCCCTCGTAATAATCTCCGCATCAAAGTTTTTTAAAAATATACCAAGATCTTTCCTAACGTTACATAATTATGCAAATGGAGATATTTACAGTCCATACAAAGACTTCTTTGGTTTTGACCTCAAATTCTCGAGGAGGTTTCATGTACACATCTTCCTCTAGTGTTCCATTAAGGAATGTATTTTTTATATCCAGCTGGTGCAGTTCTTGTAGCAAATGTAAGCAAGACTTGCAAAAATCAACAAATATTCGTAGTTTTGAATGCAAAAGCTAACGCATTTGGATGCATTTGGCATAAAATTATATATTTAGTAATCTATATTAGTTAGTCATAAATCTTGTATTAAGAGCATAAATTGAGTAGAAAACAATTTATTTTACATATAAGCAACATGAAAGATTAATATTCTCTCTCTTCTATCTTCCATTTGTAAGGTATGTGGTGGGATTTTATATATATACAAATACACGAAAAGGATTAACAACCTACTTTTTAATTAACGTTTTAACACACTTTCTACCTCTTCTTCTGCTTTCTCTACTTGTGTTATGTGTTGTCAGCTATAACAAAAATTAAGTCAAAAAGATCATCATGATCGCCAAAATGCCACCACGTCATTACTATACAATGATCGATCTTGAATTTCCAAATTAGCCACATGCCAATTCAATAGCCACGTTTGGATGCATTTACACAAAACAAGTGCACCCGGAAATATCCACCATTCGCTTTCCTCCCTACAAAGACCACACTTAATTTTTAAATTCTTCATAAATTCACAAAGTCAAAGTCAAAGTCAACTCACATGTTCCATGGCTGAACGTCCGGGACTTTAGTACTTGGTTGACTATAATAGTGAACATAACCACAAATAAACGCAACCACCTGAAGAAGAATAAAAAGAAAATAATTAATAAATGTAGGGATTGACGTATAGAATATAAATATAGGTTTGATTATATTAAATACTTACAACGTTAACGAATGAGGTTATATTCCAGAGAGCATACATACGAGCAAGCCCTGCAGAACGCCTTGGTCCTTGACTAAAAAGAGCATTAATGCCAGCTGGAAATGGAAGTAATATTCCAAGTGGCAAAATGAAAAGAACGAGAAACACGTCCCCAAATGAAATTGAATATAATTGGAGTAATGTAAGTAATACTAAACTAAAATCTCCTAATAGTAGCATTGAGATCACCAATCCAACAACATCCTGCATCAATTATCACATTAATTAATTAATATAGATACATACGTTATATATATATATATATATATATATATATATATATATATATATATATATATATATATATATATATATATATATATATATAGAGAGAGAGAGAGAGAGAGAGAGAGAGAGAGAGAGAGAGTTAGATACCTGATGGCCAACAGGTTTTGTGTTATGAATTATAAACGAGAGGGGAAAGAAAATATCTCTCTTTTCGTTGAAGCTTTGCAAACTGTCAAGATCTAAAATACTATAACTCTTTTTTCTGGTTATATCTTTTTCAGTATTTCTGTATTGAATTAAGCTTGTAAATTCGCTTGTGGGACCATCTCTTGCCACATCATCAATACTGTTGTTAAAAGGAGGAAAAAAGGGGTCAGCAAGTCAAAAAGTCAACTGAGTCGGTTTGAAAAAGTTTGTTACCTAACAGCATGTGGAGTATTTTCAAAGGGAATAAAGTCAACAGAAGATACAACAAGTCCATATTGATAATAATCACCACTTGTAGCTTCAAAGAAAGCAAGATCAACACGAATCCCATGAATCCTAAAACTAGGGTTTGCAAAAGTTTCAAGCCAAATCACAACATTATGGAACATTGACCGCACTCTGCCCCGACTAACTAACCGTAGTTGTGCATTTAACCCAGCCACAAACCGATACCAAGTTGTAGGAGCCACAGCCTGAAAACAAAATTTTAAATAAATTAAAATTTAAAATTAAAGATACAAAAAAAATAAACAAATAAATAAATAAACCTGATTCATGAGAGTGGTAATGGTATTATCACTTTGAAGTGAGAAAGGAGACATATAACTTCCATCTCCACCAAACAACAGAGACAAAGGGAATCTTTGCTGAAGCCTAGGTGGCAAATCACTTCTCTTTTCATCACCACCGAGAAAAAAGTCCACATAAGCTAGCATTAAATCAAATGTTGCAGCTACCTACATAAACAATATAAACAATTAATATTACAAAATAACAATAAATTATAAAAATAATAAATTAAAAGTAACCTTAAGTCCTTCATAAAGAGCTCGTGAACGACAAGAACGTAAACAAGCGTGATCATATTCAGATCTAACAAATTCACGAATTCTTTGCAGATTCATTTTTCGTCTCCATTGTTGCCATGACCATGCAAGTGGATAAGCAACAAAAACAAGAATGCTGTACATTGATCCTTCCCACCATTGATAACTTGCTAAACCGTTAATCTCATCCACAAATCTGTTAAATGCTCCCTCATATCTGTAACATGTTTCTTAAAATAAATAAAAGTAAAAAATAAAAATAATAAATTAAGGAAATGGATATATTTAATTACACATACACAATATCTTTCACTTGTTCGGGAGGTGTATGAGGTAAATGCCAAGGATCACTGAAAGTATTTAGTCCCATAAAATACATTCTATGAACATGACCTTGTGATTCCTCAACTCTGTTAGTTTCTAGAACCTGAAAATATCATCGTATTATAAATTTATAATAATATTTTAAATATTTATTAGAATATTGAAAAGAAAATAAAAACCTCGTTTAGTGATTCCAAGAAAGGGAAAGAGTGATCTATTTGAGATCCTTGTTGGGTAGGAGCGGGGCCTGGTGACTCATCAAATCCTATGAATTTCATTCTTGCAACACTAAGCACAAGTGCTAAAAGGATAAGAAGGCCCAATAAAAGTAGCCCAAATAACCATGGCCCACCAAATGTGTAAATCAATTCTTCAAGAGCTGTGTAACAGTTTGGCATATGATATCTGTCTGAAATACATCTGTAAGGACATGGTGTTTCAGATATACCCCCTGTCACAAATTACCCTTCATCAGTTGACTTGAGTTGACCAATAATAAATTTTTAATGATTTACTTGTCAAACAAGTCGAAAGTCTCCAAAAGTGTAGTATAAAGTATAAACAATATCAGCAGTAACTGAATACCTCTGACAGTAACATAAAGAGCACGATGAGGAAGTTCATCAGCTGGACACTGAAAACATAGAGACCTGTCAGATCCTGTAACATTTTTGTAGGTACCAAGAGGGCATTCCTGTAATTATACACAAATCAAAAAATTACTCACAGAGTGATTATGTTATGACAAAAAGGTATCTCATTTCAAAACTATAACTTTAAAAAATATACCTCACAAAATGTTCCATAAAGACCTTCTGGACAAGATTTTCCCGTAACAGTTCCATTTTCTCCGGCCCCACGATCATTTCCACCTAACCCACCACTATAACAATACCAAAATGTAATTATATATCGTTTAAATCATGATTTTTGAAAAGAAATGAGAATCAAACCTAATTGAGATATTTCCTTGAACACTAGCAACTGGTGAATAACCAACACCCGTTGTAATATGTGCCCAATGAAAATGAATTCTCCCACCACCACCACCGCCACTGCCATTTGGACTACCATAACCACCGCCAGTTGAAACAACTCCCGATTCACCAACCGCCAGTGAATTCACAAACAAAAGAATTGTGCCGCCAGATCCACCGCCAGTATCTTCCCCATAACTTCCTCCATCAGCAGTCAATGATCCATCAACACTCACACTCGATATCGGATGCTCCAACGACCCGATTACTGTACACATCATTGTCAATTAAAAAAATAATAATAAATAAATAAATAAAATATTGTACTTACTTAAAACACCACCACCAGCAGTTGTATCATTTCCACCACCACCACCACCACTACCTAACTGACATGGGAAATCAGCATTACCATATGGAAGACCACCTTCAATACACGTATCATTATAACAACCATAACCGCCTGAACCACCATAACCACCCCCACTACCAATACCAATTCCATTGCTTAATAACTGTCCCCTACCAAGACCTCCTATGCAACCTGTTATTAAATAAAAACTAATTAAAAAATAGCGCTTTACTAAAAAATAAAAATAAAATCTTTTTATTGCGAGTGTGCGTACCCATTTTAGATGTGGTGACTGTACCCGTAGAAGGAACAGTAACAGTTCTTGCACGATGTAAATGGACAACAGATCCTTTTATTAGGCCTTCAATTAGTATATCTTCAACACGACATATCTGTATAAAACATTAAAATATACATTATAAATTATACATGGAATAATGCATATTTCTCATTGTTATTTTTTAAATTTTATCACACCTGAAGAGTGAAGGATAATGAAGCATTCACATTACAGTCATCTGGTGGACGAAGGAGTTCATCTGGACATTGTGGAGAATCACAATTCAACTTCGGGGTCCTGATATATTCAAAAAAAGGGTTTCTTGTCCAATTTATTTATATTTTTTATAAATAATAAATGTGTTAACCATGATTATAAATGAGAAATTAGCTTACACAGCATCAGTTGTAGCATTTTCCAAGGGACCACGAAGAACAGAACCTGGACCAAGCTTCAAACCACAAAAAGCAAAGGGATCAGTTAATTGAAGAAAATCAACGATAATGTAACATTATTAAATAAAAATAAAAATATATAGATTAGATATTTACATTGACACCATAAAAGAGTGAAAGGCCCAATCTTTGTGCTTGGATACAGTCACCTGGGCCTGACAAGTTTAATAAACCTTGGCCACGAACCTCGAGATTTGCATTAGAATGTATTCTAGAAGATTCCTGAGAGTAATTAATCAAAAAACGAGTTGTTAAATTAGCAAATTAAATAATGTTTTGTTGTGGGCAGCTTACCTTTAGTACAATAAGATTGCTAGCCTCAAGAACAGAAGTCCCTACATTCCAATCACCTTCTCCATCAACAACCAATTGTGAATTCCACATTAAGAACATTTTTACAGACATACGCAGAGCCCCATAAACCTGAAAATATCATGACCCGATTGTTAAGTTGCAAAACGAACGGGCCAGGTCGGGTGGGTGGGTGGGTCGGGTAATGAAATTGGATAAAGTATTTGCTTACCTTGATTATAGAATTACTCATCAACAACTCTTCTGCTATTACTTCAAATTCTGATAAAGCATAATGTGCTAGCCCAAAGCTCAAGATAGCTCCATCCAAAAGACTAATTTGCCCTTGAACCTGAACACGGCTCCAGAGTAAAGGAACTGCAGCCTTTGCATAATTTTTAATAAAAATGCTGGTCAAAAGAGGCTGATTTGGAAATTCCATAAGAAGTGTGTCTGTATCGGTTGTCATGTTCAAATTATCAACAATAAGACTTCGCGGTACACCATCATAAAAAGTTCCTGCACCACCCGCATTTCTTGGGCAACCAACACTATTACCACCTGCACACATGTCATAAAACATCAGTCTCAATTTTGTACAAATTACAAACCACAGGGACCATTTATGTAATTTAATCTAAATTATACCATGAACAAATATCTTAGGGTCTTCATGTCTGCTAAAAACATCTGTAGCAATTCTTCCTCCACCCCCACCACCAAAACCAGTACCACCGCATGCACTTATTCTCCCACTTCCAGTCCTGCACTTCAAAATAACAAGCTCAGTTTCAGTCAGATTAATATGCATTACTTGACTATTTTATTTTATTTTTACACAAATAAAAGATATATTTTTTTATTAAATAGTATAAACAAAGGAAACACTAGAAAAGTACAAAATCAGCTTGCTTTTGAAAAGCATGTGTCTCTCCCATTCTACCTTAGCTTAACCAAATCAAGCATGTCGTCTATTCTTTACTAATTTTCTCTATAAAGAATTAATTAGTTATGATAATAATTACGTTTATCATAATTGGGAGAAATAATAACTCATACTAATACAAGGTAAGGAATCAATCAAATTTGCTAACTCATGAACAATAATATTCCAACTGAATTAAGCTACCAAAAATACATGTCTAAAGTCCAAACAATAAAAACTTCATATCAAAGCAATTATATATAGATAACTTATAATGCTCAAACAGTTCTATAAAAGGAAAAAGAGTTTACATCTTATAAGCCTTGATGTAGATACTGCCACCCGAACCACCACCACCCCTAGGGCTCCCACCACCACCTTCCGCCAGTAAAATACCATTCATTTCAACATTATTATTAACCACTATCTTTATCTTCCCACCACCACCACCACCATAATCAACCTCCCTACTAGTACTCCCACCTTTACTACCATAACTCAATGGTTGTGCTAAACTAGACCAAGCATAAGCATCACCGCCCCAAACATCTTCCGGAAGCTTATCATCATCCACCAAACACGCCGCCCCTCTGCCGCCATGCCCTCCACCAGCTCCGTCAACCCCTTGTGGTGTCCCACTAGTTTGCTCCGGTGGATCACCACCTAAACCAGTGGTGTTCACTATAGAACCATTCGCAAAAACAGCATTCATAGCATCTGTTTCAAATGACCCAACCAAAATTTGGGCATTTTCACCTAATGTAAAGTTACCACTAACGTTTATACCTAATTCGCATCCGGAAAAAACCGAACAATTCACAATCACGTCAGGAAGTATATAAAAATTTCCTTTCCCAGCTACGTATATATTCCGAGTTAGATTCAAATTAGAAACAACCTTACAAGTAGTATCCAACGAACCGACTCCACCAAGGTCGTCTTCACAGGAAGCCGACGGCGGATGCGGTGGCGGTGGTGGAGGGGCCGGCGGCGAGTAGTCTTGCCGGAATAAACTTGCAAACTCATCGTTACTCCTTAACAAAACATTATCATAACCATTGCTATCGCTATCAGTCACACTGATCGATGCCGATTTTGTAACGACGATAAACAAAATCAGTACAATTATTGAAAACAGATGTCCCGCCATTACCAAATAATCGTTGCACGAGATGATTCATCACACCAATTGCATCGGAATGACCTCAAATTTCCACTCCAGAGAGGCCACACAAACATGTACGATTGCGAATGGTACGATTATTAGGTGTAAGGAGATATGAAGGTGAATTTGGGGGTTTTAATTGTGGAAAAAGGGATCAATGGAAACCCTTTGGGAATGGTTTTTGTTGAGAAAAAGGAGGTTGGTGTGTGTGTGTTTTTGGTGTTAGTGCGTGAGAGAGAATGGAAAAAAAAGGCAGTGTGAGAGAGAGATGAAGAAGGTAAAGTTTTTTATTGAGATGACAAAATGAGATTTTCATATCAAATGATGAAATAACTACGTTTCAACATATGGGAATTAGCACGTGATTGGCAGATGGATGCGCACGTGAGGTTGGTGTCTTGGGGAAGCTTATGAGAAAGAGGTTATGCAAAAAGAGAAAAAAAAACAACCCTTTACAAAGGGGTTACAAACTTACAATCCTATTTTAGAAACATAAATATATAGTGTTCATTAATATGCTATTAATTATACCACTTAGTACTAAATATAGGGTGCCCTTAAATATATCTTACAAAACTGTATTTTAATCTATCCCTAACCTGATTGAGATGCAGGTAGGTTTTCTTGTGAACCACCACTAACATTAGAATAAGTTGAGGAAGTTGGGTGATTGAGATAAGAGTAACAATAAAGAATTTTTTTTTTTTTTTTAATTGTGAACAGCAGCAATAAAGAAAATATATTTTACATGCATCTAGTGAAATCCTCTTATATGGTCGGTAGATAATAATTTTCAAGAAAATTGCATAAGATAGAGAAAAATTTTTACAAAAACATTTATATAATTAACAATAAATGCAATATGCTTAAAAGTTATAAAGTCTTCTTTTGATTTGATAAAACAAGCGGCCTCGTAATAAAGTTCGAGTGATATCATTCTTTCGTTCTCATTGATTGAAATGGACATACATATATGGGCTTTTACATAATGGATCTATACTATAACATACATGGGTTGGGCTAATATAAATAAGACATGAAAATACAGTCTAATACATAATGCCAATGTTATTGGTTATGGTTCGATGTTTCCTAGTGATAAAATGGACCAACCTAAACGCTCGGCTTATTGGAGAAAGTTGATCGAAAATGTATACTTTTTTCTTTTGAAAAAAAAAGTGTATACTTATCACATATAATTATACAAAAACATCAGATGTGATTAGGTATCAGATCATGTATGATTATACAAAAAACATCATATGTGATTATCAAATTATATTGTCTTTTTAATGAAAAATAATAAAATAAATTTAAAAAAATGAGCTAAAATTTATGTGAGTGTTAAATTACTAAAATATCCTTCAACGTATAAAATATATGATTAATCTTGACCATTGATTATTATTAATCAATAGTTGAGATATCTTCATTTTGACTACAGAAAAGTTAATGATTATCTTAAACAATCGCTGTAATTTAGAAGGTGTGTGCATTAAAAATATTCTATAGGTGACTACTGATTCGTTTGACCAATTTAACATGTTTCAATTCCTTTAGTTTTTTTAGTTTTGGTCCATGTTACCTATTATAAATTAAACATAATCCAAATCTACCGTATTAGTAAATTATTTGGAAATTGCCACATCTAAACAATGTGATGAGACATAGGTTGTCCAAAGAAACTTACATAGAATAAGGCTACTTTATTAATTCAAACTTCTTAAACACAATAAGACATACATGAAGCATATTGTAGCTAGCAACTGCTTATAGATAACTTAATAAGTTTCTCTTGAAGAGATCATTATTAGTACGGAAACCAAAGAACATCACTATTTCGCAAGAAATGGCAGATTGGAACATTTTGTCCTGGTTCCACGTTCAACACCTTAAAAGCAAGATGTTTCGGGTTCCAATGTGACGTGTCTCGATGACAAACGGCCAACGCGTTCATTTTCGCACTATCTTCACCCACCAACGAGACCATGTACGGTACGGTCTTTACAAGTTTGTGGCAATAGAAAACGAAATACGGGTAATTTTCTTGATGACAAATAACTTGGCCTTTATCCGATCCCAATTCCGTGACTCCCTTAATCGTATACTTTTGCAAAACCGCGCTACTATCGTTGAACGATTTTGTCGAGATAGCTTTCACTTTCTTACCCAAAGTCGAAGTGGCAAAATCGACCATGGATTCCAATGAAGTTGCACATTGTTTTTCCTCTCCTTTTATTTTTGTAGCTTCACATTGAGTTATGGTTTCGTTCATCACATTGGCTTCAACCGAGCTAGGATCTAACGAGAACGATTTGTAAATTTGGGGAAGTTTGTCGGACGAAAACGGTATCGAATTAGCCACTTGTTGCGATAAAAGTATCGTTTTACGGTTTTTATTAGTTTTCGCGAAGAATATCTCCAATTCGGCTCCTTGATGGATGTCTTTTTCTAGGAAGACGACTTTCGTCATGGGGTTATTGTTGAGATGTTGGTTGAAGGAACCATGATAGATGTGGACAGCAAAGTCATATGATTGCTTGTCTTCTACTAATTGCTTGAAGGCACCATGATAGATGTGGACAGCAAAGTCAGATAATGGCTTGTCTTGTGCTAATTGCGTGATTAAACTTCCTTTATCAATGCCTTCCTCGTATGTGCTCTTTTCCTTCACCCACACTGAAAATTCATCAAATTAAATTTGATTCTAGCAAGTCTATACAAATTCAACAATATAAATTAAATTGTTTTTGTAGTATTATATAAATGGTGATTCCCAAATTTGGACCAAATGAAATAAAATTTCTCTAAGAATAGACTTAAGTTTCAATTCTTCTCAAAATAGACCGTGCGACTACCCTGCAAGCGTGCGACCGTGCAACTCCACTAGAACGCAGCCACATGTCCGAGTTAGTGCCGCTCAACCTTGTTACTACTGTTCTAATCCTTGTTACTACTGCTCGTTAATATTGCTCAACCTAGTTACTACTGCTCGTTAGTACTGCTCACCACTTAAGTTGCTCCATTAGTGCTGCTCCCAGTTAGTACTGCTCCAAGTCTCCCAGTCGCACGGGTATTTTGGGAAGATTGAAGTGTATCAGTATTAAATGGAAGTCTCCCACTTTTTTTGGTCTAAATTGGTAATTAATTCTTATATAAATATAAGTTGTTTACACTGAGTTGAAAAAAGGGTAGTGACTGCGAACTGAATTCATTATCATTCAAAATAATCATACATGAATAAAACAATCATGTCTTATATAATCATATGTATATATGTACTCTCTTCGTCTCATAAAAAAATTATCATTTCCCCCCTAAATTTTTTGTCTCACAAAAAAATTCCCATTTCTTAAATTGAAGGGTTTCACTTATAAAATAATATTGTTACTATGAATCCCAACACTAATTATCTTTTAAAAACCCATTTTCTCTCCAAAATAACATAATATTTTAATCAAAATTGTTATCAAAGACTTCACCACTAACTATCTCTTAAAAATTTGTGCCAAAGAGAAATAAAAAAAATTTCTTGACACAAATGGAGTTAGGGGTGTAAGTGAGCCGAGCTGTTCGTGAGCTACTCGAGCTCGGCTCGTTAAAAGATCGATAAAAACTCGAGTTAAACGAGTTCGAGCCGAGCTCGAGCTTAACTTAGAGCTCGTTTAATAAACGAGCCCGAGCCTGAGCTTCATACTAAGAGCTCATTTAGGCTCGCGAGCCTAAACGAGCTAAAATAGTTAATTATTATAAAAATATATAAATACATATTGCGTATTTATCTAATTATGTGTATATATATTATACATATACATATATAAAATAATATATATAAAAAAATTTTACATCATATATTAAATATTATGATTAATTAAAAAAATTATATATATTTCGTATATATGGAAGCTTAAATGAGCTTAATCGAGCCGAGCCCGAGCCTGAAAAAACCTAAACGAGCCGAACTCGAGCTTTACACATAAAGCTCGAAACGAGCCGAGCTCGAGTTCGAGCTCAATAAAATTAAACGAGCCGAGCTCGAACCTAGTCGAGCTCGAGCTCGGCCCGGCTCGTTTACAGCCCTAAATGGAGTAATAGTAGTGTAATACTTATTATACTTATTTACATATGAAGAGATTAACTCACAATCTCAAACATGTTTGGTTAGTTATATAATCTCAACATGGTTGTGTCTATTTCTGAAACTTATCCCGGTCATTTGTTAAATATTTACCTAGGGAAGTGATTAAATATGTGACATCTAGGAGATCATTTCATAGAACTTTATCGATAGACACGACACCAAATATGCTATAAAATTTCTTCACTTAGAGTTTATAAATCTTTTATCAAATTTTGATGCGACTTTCTTTCAATTATGGATAAAACTTGTTGCATGTTGATCATCTCTCATACTTCAAAAAAAAAAAAAAGCATGGTAACTCACTGCAAGTTGATGAAGTAAAGAACACATATATGAAACCGAAACCAACCTGCATTGTTTAGAAGGTTCTTCAATGCTTCAGGCATAGGGTTATTTGGCAATACAGAATTCCAGTAATCTTTGGGAGTAACAATGACATTACTTGCTGCTAGCGCTAGCTGAAACAAATACCAAAAAGTATTTAAGAATTAAACGTATAAAAATTGGTTCACTGCTAAGCAGTCCCTCTACCTTCGATAGAGGTATAACTGTCTACATTTTTACTTCTCACAAATCCTTCATTTAAAATGATTGAATATCGTTGTTAATTGAACATATAAAAATACATATGTTATATATATATGCATAACATATAATCCACAAATGCCAATTCATCAATATGTACCATGTGTGTGTATATATGTATGTATATGTGTGAGTTTGTAACAATATTGTATGTATCTATTCATTACGAAGGTATACTTACAGAAATAAGTGAGAAAACAATGAGGAGACTGAACTTCATGATGACAAGGAAAACGAAATCTATAAATTTTGTTGATGTTTGAAGAGTATCTAGACTAGAGAAGAATTTATAGACTTAGAGATGGGCCCACCAATTTGATAATTCCGACTTTCAATTTTTTTTAACATTAATATGTTTCATGATTTTATAAATTGAGATAATAAAGTTTAAAAAAAAAATTGAGATATATATAGGTTTAAACAATGTTTTAATGACCGGTGGGATCAGAAAATCGGTGTGGTGTCGGCCAAATGTAGTTAGGTCAATATACAAGATATGAATTGAATTGAACCGACGGGTTTTTGAGCGAAGTTTAAGTATTTAAATGATTTGCTAATATGTGTCATAGGGATATATCATAACATATATTTAAGGAAATAAATATATATTAATCAATGTACAATGATATTCATGAATTATTAATATTTTGGTATTAAACTAATTCTATTCTTACTATAATTAAAAATGAAGTATTTTATGAATTAAATACAATCGGGATAGTCCTTAAAATTTTTCCAATTAGTATAAATTTTTATATGTTAATTTTTTTTTGTCTGCTTTTATTCACCTAAATATACATAATATATAGTCGAAAACTAATACAAGTCGTATCTTAAATTACTGGTTAACGCATGATATCTTGAAATACACAGTTTTGAGTTCGAGTCCATTCAATATGGAGAGTTTAACAAAAAATAATAATGTTTTTCTTTTTCTTGATTCATGTTTTATTATGTATTTCTCTCTATTTTCCATTTAATTTCTCTTTTCTCTTGACCCATCTCACCCTTATTTTTATCGGTGTAGAAACGTTACATTTATTCAAACTAGTGACATGTTACCTCACACAATTTGTAAATGAACATTTTAAAGAAATTATTTGAATTTTATAACAAAACCGCATATGAATATGGATTTAAAATACAAATTTTATATAAATATACCACTATAAAAATTTGCAATTTTTTTTTTTCAAATTTGCTAAATTTCAGAAATTATATTTTTTAGATAGCTAAAACCACGAATTTAAATTTTGATTGAATTGTTTTTTACAATTAGACTTTTTCAAACTACAATTGGTTTAATTTGATTTATGATTTAACCTTATAAAAACCCTCTTTGCACTCCAGAATTTTGTCCACTTTTTTAAAAAATTCTTAATTCCGCCCCTGAATATAATGACAAAGAAGACATCTGTTATTTGTTATTTGTTACTTGTCATTGTATGCGGCGATGGTATATTAGCGAAACTCGTACTAAATATATTACTTATGGAAATAGATTAATGACAGAAAAAATAAGCATGTAAAAGCATATTATGGAATTTTAAAGTAGCTAATGGATATTCATCAAACGAATTTAATGAACATTGAGGTGTATTTATTGAAGGTTTGTCCAATAAGAATATGTGATAAAACATAATTTATTAGATTCATTACTCCATATTTAATACTCCCTCCGTCCCACAAAAAACTTCCCATTTGTTTTGGGCACAAGTTTTAAGGTGATAGTTAGTGGTGGGGTTATTGGTAATAATTTTGATTAAAATATATGATTGGTTTGGAGAGAGAAAGATAGTTAGTGGATAGTTAGTGGTGGGGTCTTTACTAATAATAGTATTTTATTATGTGGAACCCATCAAATGTGTGAAATGAGAAGTTTTTTTGGGACAAAAATTTAAGGTCAAATGGGAAGTTTTTTGTGGGACGGAGGGAGTACTAGTTTCAAAGCCCGCCCGATTGGGCGGGCATGCTTCGAGATATGAAATCCATAACAATGAGAATAACGTAAGAAACCATATACTCAACTATTGTTGAAATGATAAATAAACATTTTGTTATACATGAATAATCAGATGAAAAAAACTTAAGGGGGAAATAAAACTTCTTTATATACAACGTTTGTCGTTGAGTTGATGTAGTTGTCATCGTGGTCACAACAAATAACCTTCAAGTCGTTCTTGTTCAAGAAATTAGTAAGTATAAACAGAGTCCGAAGACTCGTGTATCTTCTCGTCTCCTGGAATTAAAGAAAGTATTCGTTAATTGTTAATGTCAACTATTTTGTGTGTATGTGCGAAAATAGCTCGGTATTGAAAGAGACACAGGTTCCATATGTTTTGAAACAACAACAGATAGGTTTATTATATAATTAAATCAACATTGACTTGATATGATTTCAAAAAAAAACCCATATTCAGATCATATTTATGGATATAACATATGATTCTTATCTAATAAATAGAATAAAAATGTTATACTTTGTGTTGGTTGTAATTGATTATGATCTTGTTAATATAGACTCAGTAATTGCTTGGCATTGTTTCACTGTATTTTCAAATACTGTCAATTTCAGCCTATTTACTTATAAATGGTTTATGTCATACGTGTCAAATAATTTTTTAAGCTAATATGGGGCGGGTCAAATAAAATAGTAGTTAATAGACCAACATCTATTAAGAAATACATACAATCTCAAAAATATGTTTTCTTCACAGACATTAATTATTATTGCAAGAAAACTGTTTTTGTAGTCAAAAATAACAATTACGATATATTATACTTTTTCTAAACAGATTGGGCTAAAAAATGTGTGTGAATAAGCTAACCCGTTTCAACAGGAACTATAAAAAACAAACTGTAAAATAAAAGTGAAACAAACATAAAACAATAACAATCGTATAAATCCAACAATACTATGTCATTAAACTGTAACCATCTTATAAACCAACAACAAATGACAAATTTTATGAAGTAACTATATATAACAATGGACATATATAATTACATAGCATTAATGCGTAAGCATGACAAATATGTAAGCAACTTGAGGTGTCCATTCCACAAACAAAAAACTTCCCAACAACAGTCTTAATTAGTATGAATGTTGAAAAACACAAATCGTGGGTAGAAGACGAATTCTACAATAAAACAATACGAAGGAATAGGAAATTAAGTATTAGAGAATGAATGGCTGACAAGTAATAATATAAGAAGATAACTATATTTATATATAACCACAATGACAATTTAAGTTCATTTGGAAAGTGTATCGGTCTTAGAAATTTTAAATCCATAATTATGCTCATAAAACCGTTATTTAGTACATCAATGACTTAACAAATATATATATATATATATATATATATATATATATATATATATATATATATATATATATATATATATATATATATATATATATATATAGGGTGCGATTCAGCGCAGAACCCATTTAAGCGACAGAACCACAGAACCCTTAGTCGACCAATCAGATTGCAGCAAAATATTATTTATTATATATTATTATTATAATCCGGAAAGGGTATTATAGTCAAATAACAAAATCAGTTATATATGGTAATTAAAAAAAGTGTGTTGTAGCCCTAAAAATATGGAAGGTGGGTTTGATTTCATTTATCCCGTTATCAATTAAATATCATGAACCAATTATAGATTTTATAATTGTAATCAACACAATTTTACAAAAACCCTAAACAACCTAAAATTCGTCAATCAACCCAGAAAAAGATGATAATCAGCAACGCACCCCAGATCATGTAATATTAACGAAATACATTGGATGTTCGCCCAAATACATACAATTATTAACGAAATACATTGGATGTTTGCCCAAATACATACACTTATTAACGAAATACATTGGATGTTTGCCCAAATACATACACTTATTAACGAAATACATTGGATGATTTCCCAAATACATACAATTATTAACGAAATACATTGGATGTTTTCCCAAATACATACAATTATTAACGAATTACATTGGATGTTTGCCCAAATATATACACTTATTAACGAAATACATTGGATGTTTGCCCAAATACATACAATTATTAACGAATTACATTTGATGTTTGCCCAAATCCGTTTATGATCAAGTCGATCTTTTTCTTCATCATCTAAATCTGAACAAATAGCATACATTAGATTAAATACATACAATAATAAATCAAACCAACACACCGACTATGACCACCGGTTTAGGCCTATACAATTGAAAACAATAAAAACATCGAAAATATACTAATTTTTTAATATACTAATTTTTCCAGTTCAATACCTATAGAATTGAAAACAAGAAAACTCTCATAACTTTTTCATGACTATAATGAACGAATAATTATCAATAATAGGAAAACTTTAACATCTTCTTGTTTATTGTGACACATTCACCTTCAAATTGACACCTGTGATAATGGGAAATGTAATAAGCCAATTATATAAAACATTATAATACATATAAGCCCCACCATGAAAAGTCTATGCATAATCCAAAAGGATAACTCCGGCTGGAGAGCCTCCAGGACAAGAAGTCCGTCTGCACGAATCAAAAGAATTAAAATAAAGGGAGAGAGATGATGATGATGATGATGAGATGAGATGATGATGATGTAAAAGAATTAAAATAGAGATGATGATACTTCCAAAAGGATACTTCTGTCCGTCCTTACTCTGGCCAGGATTTCACGATCGAAATTGGAGGTTTCAAATGGAGGCTAGGGTTGATAGAGAGAGATGATAAACCAGAGAAATGGGGGACGGTTATTAAGGAATATTTTGCACACAAATGGAAATGGTTATTGATTTTAAATGGCATTTAATATCTCTGCCATTAAACTTCCGGTTCTACCCCTCATCACACAAAAAATACGGGATTTTTTATAATTAATATTCTGAAAAAGCATCTTTCATAATAACCGTAGATCTGATCATCAAGGGTCCAGATTAAAACTTAAAATGGTTCTGTGGTTCTGTCGCTTAAATCAGTTCTGCGCTGAATCGGACACTATATATATATATATATATATATATATATATATATATATATATATATATATATATATATATATATTTTATCATAAAACCGTTGTAAAATGGTCATAACTTACCAAATAATTAATTGTTGAAAACCCCCACCTATAAATATAAGAATTTTTTCTTCCTATAATGCCCTTTGAGTCACCATTTTGGACCAATCAAAATGCACTAAAATGACATGTCATCAAATGGTTGCTAAAGGTCTTGCCCCATATATAGGTGGGAGATTCTTATAATTTTTTAAATGAGTGTTTGTAACATGTGTCTCATATGTATATGTTAAGGTGCATTAATTATCATAAAATTTCTTTAATCGATGTAAAATAACATTAATGAGTCATTAATTCTACCGTGTTAAACCAATTATACCATTACTATATTAAAAATGAGGTGTATTTATAAATTAAATGCAGGGATATAAAATATATTTAACTTTGTTTTTATGTGCCCCTAGGCAAATATTAGAAAAACATTCCTAAAATTATATAAATAGTCATTAATGAACTTCATTTTCTTTTTGAATTTATGAGATGCATTTAATGTATTTTTTAGTTGTTTAGGAATTTCTAGCTTATTAAATGTGTTTTTTATACACTTAGGGCATGAATTAGACAAAACAATTATTAAAATAAATTAATGTAGAAAATATAAGCATGTAAAGCATTTACGATTTTTATCATAATTTAAGTGTATTTCTTATAGAAATAATCTATATTTTTTCAATAGCAAATCCTAATCTATTATTAAATATCATATATGTGCACAGTAAAACTTGAATACCTAACCATAAGAATGAGTGAACAAACCTTGCTGCGAGTTATATATTACTCCCTCCGTCCCACAAAAAACTTATCATTTCACTCTAAATTTTTGTCCCACGAAAAACTTCTCATTTCTCATATTTGATGGGCTCCACATAATAAAAAACTATTATTACTAAAGAACACACCACTAATATCCACTAATTATCTTTCTCTCTCCAACTCAATCTTATATTTTAATCAAAAGTATTATCTATTACCCCACCACTAACTATCACCTAAAAACTTGTGCAAAAGGCAAATGAGAAATTTTTTGTGGGACGAGGAAGTACACAATAAGCTCTAAAAAGTTGTAATGCTTTAAGTTAAAATTAATAAAAATGTCTAAAATGTTTTAAACGTAACTATAATTAGACATGATAATGAAGTCAATTTTAACCATGATCCAATCTTAATCTGTAGAAAGTATACGGGTTTGTATCATAGTTTGTGATATGTTTATCCGTTAACAGTATGTATCCGTTAAACCTTTTACTAAAAGGGTCGTGTATGAATCAATATCGATTCGATCTGTTTATAACCCGCTCCACATTTAATTTAGAAAAACTAAATTATATTTTTCATAATTATGGTTTATTTAATTCTCATCTTTAAGCACAATTAGAGATCAGGACTTACATGTTACAAATTGAGGAGTTATGACTATATTTTGAAGATGATCTTGATATCTATATTTTCTAATACATGTTTCTTGTACTTGCCATTTGTTTTATTTAAAAAATATTTTTGAGTATTAGTCTACAATAAACGTTTGATTTATTTAACAAATCGTGAAAATTTACGGGGTGTCATAATTATGCTGAATGTAAATTTTTTATAATAAAAATATGATTAATTATATGCAAATATATAAAATATTTAATAAGAAATTATATAATATTTGTATAAAGTAATTATTTTATTAAACTTTATACTGTGAAATTGACTATTATAGTCAAAATTTAATTGTCAAACATAAAATGCCTTCATTAAACATAAATGTCAAACATCATAATATAAAAAAATATACAAACTATAAGTAAACCACAAGGCATCATAGTTACATGCGTTTGACTTTTTTTAGTCAATTTATCATTAAATTTACCAATATGTAATTCAAAACATTAGTAACATGACAGTAAAATATATATTGGAAGAAAATAGAAAATAATAAAGTTATAAATAAAAATCTAGTAGAGTGTTTCTTCAAAAAACAGATGTAGAAATTCAGTAATTTCACGGGTTAAAATTATATAGAAAACATATTAGAATTTGTATTGAAAGTACGATTTGAAACTATTAGATTAGGAGATGGTCATTATCCGTTTATAATATCCTAAATTAATTTAAAAATATTAACTAAAAAAAGATAGTCATTATCTTACTATAAAATTATAAATTAATTTGAAAATATAATCATGATATTCTTTGAAACTAAAAAAAAATGTCATTATACTGTTATAATAATCTAAGTTAATTTGAAAATATTATCCTATTTTTTTAAATAACAAATACCAAAATTTAATAATTACTGAAGTGGTCTCTTAGGCTGATATGTTGTAATGAGAGCTTTATAAGATATTAAGTGACATTATAAAAAATTATTTTATTATAATAGATAGATGTTATTTAATATTAAGTTTTCATGCTATATTTATTGGATAGTACTTTATGGAATTCATAATAGTTTTGTAATCTTATTCTTATAAGAGAAATGATATTTGTGTCTAATCATATACCTACTCATTTCTAAATTTGACATGTATCATTCACTAATTATATCTCTTCATATCATCCCTTGATTTTGACATTTGTTATGATAAAATTGATAGGCACATGAGTAGACACAAATGATAGACATCAATACCATTACTCTTATTATAATGGGTAGGATAAATGATCGGATATCCGTTGATTCGGTGAATAAAAGTACGAGTTTGATTTTTCAAAACCCTGAGAGTCACGGAATAATTTGGATTACTTTTAAAATTTTGTTATAGTGGTTTGGATCAAGGCTAATAACTTTAAACTCGCGCTATTGCTACGTATAACTAGAATAATTTGTAATAATTTGTCATAACTGTTATATATTATTCTGTTTCGTTTTATGTGTAATTTTATAAGATTTATAATTTAGGGCTTGTATAATAATTTGTCAGAACTATTATATTTTATTTGTTTCAAAATAAGTTTTATATTTAAGGTTTTATGATTTTTAAGGTAAAATATTATAACCAATATTAGATTAGATTAAATTGAATAAACAGGGGTGAGTATCAGTGTATCACACATTTTAACTAAACAAATTTTATTTTTTTAAAAGTAAAAGTAAAGATAAATAAATTTTATACTTGAGATTTTATGATTTTTGAGATAAAATATTATAATCAATATTAGATTACATTAAATTGAATAAATTGGGGTGAGTCTCACACATTTTGATTAACCTAAATTTATTATGTTTAAAAGTAAAAGTAAATATAAAATAAATGTGTTATTTAATTATATTAAATTAAATAGTTAGTGTGGCTGTATGAGCGCCATTACTTTTATTAAATAAAACAAGTTTTTAAAATATATAATTTAATTTCAAATATAAAAAAAAATGTATCGCTTATTTTTGGAACGGTGGAAGTATTTCATAATACTTTGATTTTTAAATACTTATATTACCTTCAATTAAGGTCAAAGAATTGCCACGTGAATAGCAAAATTTGACACATGAGCAACGAGTCTTAAAAGTCGACACATATGGGACAGTTGTACTACAGGTAAAAGGGATCCAGAGGATAATGATATCAATTTTACTTTTGAGCAACATTAAAATTAACTTAAAGGTGGTAAATGTTAATTTTGTATAGTTTTTAATTTTATGTAGTTTTAATGATGTCTAGTTTAGCTGGATTGATGCATAAATTTTACTCTTATATGAGACGTGAGATATGGAGTTCGAATCCTATAAACATCGCCGGCCGCCGCCACCGGCCACCTTCGGCGGCCGGCGGTGGTGGTGGTGGCTGACAGTGAAGGTGCTGGTGCTAATGGGGGTGGTGGTGGTATTGATGTATCGAAGCACATGTCCTTCACTAAAACACAGCATATTACTTCGAACCACATGTGCTTCAGGTCACGAAACACATGTGCTTCAAGTCACTAAAAACATGAGTTTCTAAACACACAAGGGAGCATACGAAGCACATGTGCTTGACGTTATGAAACACATGTGCTTCACTACACGAAAAAAAAAATCAAAACAAGTGACGAACATATCATTATGAAGCACATGTGCTTCATAAAGCCAAGCACATATGCTTCATAAAGCCAAACACATGTGTTTTTATTCCTGAACACATGTAACTTACAAGCAAGTCATTTGTGTTTGAATCACGAAGCACATGTGCTTGACGTTATGAAACACATGTGCTTCACTACACAGAAAAAAAATCAAAACAAGTGACGAACATATCATTATGAAGCACATGTGCTTCATAAAGCCAAGCACATGTGCTTCATAAAGCCAAGCACATGTGTTTTTGTTCCTGAACACATGTAACTTACAAGCAAGTCATTTGTGTTTGAATCACGAAGCACATGTGCTTGAAGTTATGAAACACATGTGCTTCACTACATAGAAAAAAAAAAATCAAAACAAGTGACGAACATATCATTATGAAGCACATGTGCTTCATAAAGCCAAGCACATGTGCTTCATAAAGCCAAGCACATGTGTTTTTGTTCCTGAACAAATGTAACTTACAAGCAAGTCATTTGTGTTTGAATCACGAAGCACATGTGCTTGACGTTATGAAACACGTGTGCTTCACTACACAGAAAAAAAATCAAAACAAGTCACGAAGCACATGTGTTTCCAGTCACGACCACCACCACCGGTCACCACCGCCGGCGGCCACCTCCGGCCGCCGCCGGCCGCCGCCGCCGGAGAAGCACATGTGCTTGTAGTGGTGGTGGTGATTTTGAATCTTGATCTTGACCATTAATTTTTCTTGATCCAAGGGCTAATAAATGTCCCTTGGGACTAGATAAAATTAATGGACTAACTTGAACATTTCACTAAATATATAATAAAAAAGATCTAAAGTTGTCAATGCAAATAATACTATTGAATCACACTCATATGTTTATTAAAATTTTAAGGTAAAATATTATGTGTTACTTGTCTATAGAAAAATACATATGTCATGAAGGTGCTTCTACTATTAACATTTCCAATAATTTAGAAATTATTATAAACAAATGACCTCTTTAAAAATATAGACATAAGTGTAAATTTTATTTAATTTTAATTTGTTTTTTATTAACACAAAATAAATGCGCTGTGGGCTCCTCTTGATAGGCCCAATTTTGACCATAGACTTATGTGAGTATGTCTCAGTCTATAGATTCCTCTCAATAGGCCCAATTTGATTTTAATTTCGGTCAACAACTACGGCAAGAAGAAAAAAAAAGGAAGTACTAGCAGATGGCAATAGAGGGGAAACCAGCGGAAGCAGGAGGTGTCGAAGTCTTTGAGAGCAGGAGCTGTCGATTTTTATGCGGTAAAGCTACTATTCACGCGATGGTCTTTGTTAGGTATATAATATGTTTTTTGGTGGTTCAACAAGTCCCTTGAAGGCATCATGGGTATGTTGTATCAAAATATGTTTTTGGTGGTTCAGCAAGTCCCTTGGAGGCATCATGGGTGTTGTACCAAAATATATTTTTTGGTGGTTCAGCAAGTCTCTTGTCTGAGACAACATATCTCGAATATGTGTCTACAAGTAACAAATTATCACGTTAATTGAGTTAAATATGGTTAAATGTTATCAGAGGTTACATGTGACAACGACTTATATGGCTAAAGGATAAACAATAGCTATAATTATGTGTTTGTGTGTAACTACTAGTAAGAAAGAAGGTGCCACTAGTATGAGTGAGCATAGGTGTTTATTAGCCACATGATTTGTTGTAAAAAACTAATATACAACCCCGATCATTATTGTATGTGTCATGTAGCTATACGACAAACAATAACCACATAAAAAATTTTATGCTTGTGTGATTACAAGATGGATATGTAACATACCCTACACTTACACACACTAGGCTAAAAAATAAACCATAGCTACTATTACAAAAATTTTATGTGTATGTAAGAACTTCATAGTCAAAGTTAAAATAACTTTCTTGCAGCTATAAAGGACACATTAGCCATCATTTAGAAAAATATACTTCCTCCGTTTCAAAATAAGTGATACATTTTCTATTTTGGGGTGTTTCAAAATAAGTAATACACTTTGAAACTTTCCTTATTTGGTAAAATATAGTGGGACCCATACCCACTAACTATCTCCTTTAATAAAGTGAAATGACACATTTACCCTTAATTTATTTTTAAACATCAATAAACTCTCTTTAATCATAATATGTGGGACACATCACTCACTAACTATCCAATTAAATCTAATTTAACATTCATTATAATCTTTTGCCTCAAAAAACGTGAAAGCTAATTTGTATCACTTATTTTGAAACGGAGGAAGTATGTGTTTATAAGTACGATTATGGCCATAATTAATATAACTACATGTAACTATATATCACGATTTGCCACAACGTATAAACTATAGTTTCTAAAAATATTTTACGATCACAACCTACAGAGACGTACATGATTTTAGGAGTCCAACTTTGAGATTTAATTGAGGCCACATATTTTGAAGATGGAATGAATTGGGTCGATGGTTTGGAAATGAATAGATGAGATATGCATATTGTTTTATATGGGCCCTTAAATTAGAAATGTCACAGCCCACATTATTTTTATTTAATTTGGGGAATTAGGTTGAATTTTATAATAATTGCAAACCTCTTTAAATTTATAAGTTCGGGTTTTGAGAAATTTATTATTTTAGAGAGTTATTAATTTATCGAAAAATTAATAATTATTAATTTGAAGAATCGAACATGTTCAATATATTGTTAAGCAAGTTTGACATATGACTTTTGAATGACTTTAAATTAATAATGCATTAGAAATCAATAATGATTCTTGAAGTACAACAATAAATGTAAACAAATGCGTATAATGTATTCTTAAGCAAGTTTGACATATATAAATTACATGAATGTGTTAGACAACACCTAAACTATTGGATGCAATATGAAAAGTTAAAGATGAGCTCCAAATAGACTTGAACTTTAAAGGAAAACATACAACTATTGAATCATATTTCAATAGAGTGTAGTATATTTTTTCAGTTTTCAATGAATTATTAATTTATGATTTTCTTGGGACCGAAAATTATAGAGGGATCTTCCAAAAAGTTATTATCTTATTATTTTATCGATTTTTCTAAATTTTTACATTGGCTTAAGTCGGGATCAGACAAATTTATTATTTTAGAGAGTTTATTAATTTACCGAATATTAATTTAAGGAGATTTTATTGTAAATTGGGAAGGACGACCGTATATATGAAAATACCACCGAGTCGCACCTTGGAGGTGAGACAGCTAAGGAAGCCTTTGAACACATTGGACGATTATGCTTTTGATGAAAAATAAAACTGTAGCTAATAATGTATAGCTACGGTTTTTTGTAGTGACGATGAGCTATTTTTGTATTAGTGAATGTGACAAAAATATTATTTTCACTCCATGCATGGAGATTTTATATATTTATTGTGATGTAAGTCCATGAAAATATAAAAAATGAACCCCGCACTTATAAGAACATCATGTATAGGTATACTGGTGTTATCACCTTGCAAAACACCCTATGATGCCGTCATTAATTACCGACGCCCGCAGCAAAAGCATGCCAGAGGTCCGACGTCATAATTATAACGTCCAGTAAAATGATTCTTTTATAAATTTTGATTGGTCGAAGTATTCTTTATAGTCTTAAATTTATATTTACAAGAGAAATGATACTTTTAGAATTGATGTTATATAAAGTATACATAACTATAGAATCGCTACAACTTATGTTAGGTAACATGTACTCTAACTTTTGTATGTAGCTAATAAAATTATCTCGTTAACTTATAGTGGATTATTTCCATGTAGCCCTCTTGACATGATGAATGTCATTTTCGGGTGAGTACGGACAAAAAACTGAACCAAAAATGATAAAACTAAAAATGATTAACTTTTAAAATCAATACCGAACCAATTACATATTATCAGTTTTAATTCGATCTAGTTTGGGGGTTTTAGCCAAAATGCTTTATCTTATCTGAAAACCGAACCGATACCAATAGAACAGAAACCAATAATAATGAATTCTCAAAATCAAAACTGAAACAATTACATGTTATCGATTTTAATTCAATTCGTTTTTTGCACCCAATGCTCACCCTTAATTCTCACTCACAAGGATTTGTCATCAAGCCATACATAATAATAAACATATATGAATAATGCATTAAAAACTTGCACCTTATGCATAGTGGCCTAATTATACTTCATCTTTTGTGATAAATCGTTTCATTCGTAGACTTGAAACATTAAGAAAAGTTAGAAAAGGTATAATTTATTGAAACTCGTTTGTCCTTTCTTTTTTCAAGAGAGTATTCCTATTATTAAACTACCCCATTGGTTATAATATGGTTAGGTTACTACTCCCTCCGTCTCATTTTTATTGTCCATATTTCCTTTTTCAAATGTCCCAAAATGACTGTTCACTTGATAATTCAACCAATCAAAGAACACTTAGGTGGTAAAGATAAAATTCTATTGGTTGTACAGTCTGATAAATGCATTTTTCTTAAACTGTGTGATATTCAAATGTGGATAATAATTTTGGGACGGAGGTAGTACAATAAAAGAATGAAAAAATGGAGGGTCATTAAAAGAGTGTGAGGCCTCTATTGGTAAGACATGGAGACAACATGTAAAAGGTCATTAAAATGGAGGGGTCATTAAAAGAGTGTGACCTATCCTATAATGAAAAAAATGGAAGGTCATTAAAAGAGTGTGACCTATGTCACCATAAAGGACTAGATCATTATAAAAGGTCACCAACTCTATAGAGTATAAAACTTCAAATGTAGAGAATTAGAGATAGAGTGATGAATATAATATGATTGGAGATACTCTAAATTCAACTTCACTCTACTCTAGAAACATCTTCCAAATTCAAATCTCTGAGTAGAGCCTCTACTTTCGTATCATGAAGTTCAGTCTCCTCTTTGTTTTCTCACTTCTTTTTGTGAGTAATTATTATTATTAGTATAATAATAATAATAATTATTATTATTATTATTATTATTATTATTATTATTATTATTATTATTATTATTTGAAATATCTGTAGACATGTAGTGTTAGAAACGTTTAGAGTTTATTTGGTTTACATAGTTTTTAGTTTGTGTTTGTAGTGTTGAAATGTTTAGAGTTTATGTGGTTTACATAGTTTTTAATTTGTGTTTCAGTCGGCGCCCGTAGCAAGCCATGCCGTTGTTACTTCTGATTTCTGAAGTTTACTGGAAGTCTGTGTTGCCAGATGATACTCCTATGTAGGGCCGTAGGGGTGCCCAAAGGGTTGACCCGAACCGACTCAAACCCGAATATGCTAATCAGGTCGGGTCTATTAGGGTTCCATGTTATTATCGGGTTTTTTAAACCCGACCAACTCGATTCATTATCGGGTCGGGTTTCGGGTTAGAATTTCTTGCCTTTGTCGGGTTCGAGTTGACTCGATTAGACCCGGTTAAAGTTCAATTATTTTATTTCCTATAAAAATTAAGATATTTTTACAATCAAATTAATTAATTAGCAAATTATATGATAAAGGATTAAATAAAAATTAATTAATAATTATAAGTGTTAAATAAAAACTCATATAATTCAATATATTAAATAATTTCTTTAATTTTTACTAAAAAATCTTAACTCAACTGTAACCCGACCAACACGATCGGGTCAACCCGAAACCCGACCAACCCGAACCCGACAAACCCGAATCCTTATCGAGTCGGGTTTCGGGTTAAGATATTTTAACCTCAAACCCGATGGACCCGACCCGATAAAAGCCGGGTCGAGTCGAGTTGCCCCTTTGGGCACCCCTACTCTATGCCCGAGGCTTTGAAAAATCTTCTAAACAAGGAGGATATTCATGAACTTCATTATATGGAAAGAGAGGCTCTACTTAGGAAATTTGGACGATGTTTAAAGAGTAGAGTGACGTTGAATTTATAGAGTTGGAGTGGAGTCCTTAACCTTCAAAATATTGCGAACTTTAACATAAGGATAATTAAAAAAAATAGACTAAAAATATACTCATTTTTCAAAGACAACTTATCAACTTAAATGTTTCAAAAATACACACTGTGTGACGTGGGCGACTCCGTACTTTTTTGTACGATCATACTATTTTTATACATTCAGATGACACTTTTCAAATTTTATTTGGAATCGCACACTCTATTTTAAATCTTTGCAAGTTTATCTAAGATTTTAAAACCAATTGGTTTTAAGATGGAACCCCACAACTGACATGGTATCAAAACCAGGTTCACCCGTTGTTGGTCAAACGGCCACACGGACCCCACGTAACCCATACATATCCACGTGTTAGGCGCGGAAAAAAAATGACGCCACACGTGAGGGGGCGTGTTGAGATGTCCCACATTGGACAAGAGATGAACCGGTAATGTGCTTATAAGGGTCCTGAGCTACTCCTCTTACAACCAATTGGTTTTAAGATGAAACCCCACAAACTGACAGTAACATTAGCGAGGAACTAGGCGTGCCAATTTAGGTTGTGTTTAGGTTTGGGTTCGCGGGTTGGTGTGTCAAAATCATTTAATTTGAAACCGACTTGTTTATATAAACGGATCATAGATGTCAACCATAACATTTTTACTTTCAACATGAACCCGACCCATATAACCCGTTTATGTTAGCAGTTTGATTCTCATGAAAAGAGTCAAACACGTCAATTTTTTTAAACGTATATGAGGAAAACACTAAATTGTATATATATTTTAATAGGGGTGAGCATAAAAACCGAAAAACCGAACCGAACCCGAAAAACCCGAAAAAACCGAACCGAAAAACCGAACCATTTGAAAAACCGACATCAATGGTTTTGATTTTTGGAAAACCCGAATGTTTGGGGCGGTTTTCGGGGGCATATGAAAAACCAAACCGAAAAACCCGCCCCGCCCCGTCTTTATATATATTTCAAGTTTTATAAAAATATTCTTATATTTTTAAAAGATTTAATATAAATTTATTTGCAAAAGGTAAGCAACCATGCAATGAAACTTCTATAGATGAAGACATTGACTAAGATTATTGCGAAAAAATGATTGGATGTAATTCTATTATTAATTTTTTTCAGATTATGTTAGTTGAATTTATTATTACATTATATTAAACTTACTAGTTGTTTTTTATTAATAAAGAAATGAGTTAAAGTTTGGAAGTTTGAATAATAATATTAGTTTTTAAGGTAACAAATTGGTAAATTTAAAGGAAACTAAAAAACCGAAAAAACCCGAAACCGAATCGAAAAACCCGAAACCGAACCGAAAACCCGAAAACCCGAAGCCGAAAAACCCGAAACCGAACGGGGTGTAATTCTCAAAACCCGAACTTTCGGGGCGGGGTTTGGTTTTAGTTAAAAACCACCCCAAACCGCCCCATGCTCACCCCTATATTTTAAGTATACCTATTTTTCAAATCTTTATCTTTATTTTATATAATGCATTTGGGACTTTCCCAAATAGAAAGTTTTAATTTCAGCATACCGATTTCCCAAATAAGCCGGCTAAATTCTCAGCACACCCACTAGTTGGTCAGGAACTAGTTGATATAAACGGACCCACACGAGCCCGAAAGTCAAGCATGCATTTATCTAGCAAATTACACCACAAATGGAAACTTAAGGAAAGAGTATGATTTTCTTCTCATTTCGTTAGTTAAAAGTTATAACTCCCACTTCATATACATATGACACGTCTATATAAGTTAACACATACGGTCCACGATACCAGAAATAATACAGCACCACTATTCAATATAGTATGTCGTACAGTTTATATTATCAGGCCTATTATCACTTTTCTGAGCCCTAATACTATGACTCTGTGACACCGAATATAAGCACATGGTTGAATTGATATGGTGTCCTTCCTAAAAAGTTGATATCTAGATTAAAAGATTGAAATCAAAACTAAAATGTAGTATGTGAATTCAGACTACCCCATTGGTCACGGATATTTAATTTAAAGTTTTAAAATCATGATTTTTGTTGGTGGTAAAACTAATACTTCGTTGAATTGTGTTGTTAATGGAATAGTCTCACTAATATTTTTGCCAAACTGCTCAAAATTTATTGACTAATTCATTTTTAACCAACTGATATTATTAAAAATTGAAGCAAGCAGGAAGTTCAATTTTAAAACCGAATGTAACATAACTTTAAATGAAAAATTAAAGTTTGACATTGAATCTTGAATTTGAGTTTTTAAAATTTGACTTCAAAGTTTAATTTTTTTACTTAATATTTTTTAAAGTTGGAATTAGACAATAAATTTCCTACTAAATATAGTTAAAATATAATTTCATATTTTATTTGGTTGACGCGAAATAAAATTTGAATTTATTATGTTTGGCAGAAAATCAAATTGTAATGTTGCAAAATGATGAATTTTATCCTTTTTTCTGGTTGTGGTTGTTGGTGGTGAATAACAATGGCAGGGGTGGTGGTTAGTGGCGTGTAGTGGGTGATGGAGGTGAGTAGTGATAGTAGCAGTGATGATGCCGAGTTAGAAATACGGAATGAGTATATGTTTTTTTTGTTAGATCAAAAGAAAAAAAGGGTATAGAAGTAATACACTAGTTCACATCAAATCAATGACCATAGAATTTAAAGTTCCATACCTAACTAAGATCACTCATAATAGTGACGCAACCGACACTATCAATTTTTGTTAAATTAGTGTCACGTCATTCTCAGCCCTCATTCTACTCTTCAAATGGACCAATATTAAACACCTATTTTGGATAGAAATTTCTTTTAACAATTTCTCGAATTTATAGAGTTGAATGATGTGTGAGCAATACCGTATTAAACAATACTGAGCGGACACAGGGGGGACATGCAAATGTTGTGTGAGCGTGAGCAAATTATGGGTAAATGTAAATCATATGAGTGGTTAGGTGGGAATTAGAGGTAGAATGAAAGCTGGGAATGGACCAATTATTAAATCTTGTATGGAAATTTCTTTTACCAATTTCTTGAGGTAATCTCATCAAATTTATAGAGTTGAAATATGTGTGGAGAACTATCCGTGCGGTATTAAACAATATTAAACACACAAAACGTGAACTGGTCATAGGGAACATGGAAATGGTTTGAGCAAACTATCCGGTAAATGTACATCATATGATATTATATGCAATGGCGGTAGCAAGGGGTGGGCACCTGCCCCCCTCAACTTTTCCGAAAGTTTAGTGCATAAATTTTTTGGAAGAGGTATGCAATGGGTTTAAGGCTTCACAATTAAATATTACTTGTGTAAATGGCAGATAACAATTTCCGTGAAAACAAGTCTGGTGTATGTTTTTCCCATTTTTTAAATTACGGAAGGCATCATGTGTTCGAATTTGCACGGCAACCCTTATTTTTATTTATTTCTCTTGTTTCCTCCACCCCCTCTCCTTTTCATACCATGAAACTGATCTTTTGTTTTATCATTTCCTATATAGCCTAAAATAGTATAAACTTCTATTTTTTTCTTCTCCAACTTAATTATTATTTATCTCATTTTTTTACTATTCTTCTCTGATAAAACATCATACAAAATCTGGATCAAACTTTGTATCTTGAAGTGACACATTTTGTAACACCTCAAATTTTAATACCAAAAATTCGGCCAAAATAAAACATTTTATAAATAGAAGAACATCCTCAATTCGGATTTACAAAAACCTTGGTATGAAATCAGAGTATAAAAGTAGGTGTTATAAAATATATCATAACCAAGCTAAGACTAAATCCAATCTAGAGTTCTTCTATTCTAGGTCCCGCATCTCTATCCATGCGTACCTAAACCTTCGATCCTGAACCTGAGTACATAGCAAAACAAAACAAGGAGTACGTGAGACAAAAACGTCTCGTGAGCTACATGGGTTTAGACCCGATAATAAAATGAAATGTCACGTTTCATAAAACCAATCAATATACATATATATAATTCCAACTACCCATTCTAGTCACCTTAGTGTGACTCTACACTCTTGCCCACCGGAATACGTCCAATGAGTAAGACTACTATTGTGGTTGAGTCGATGGGAATTCACCCAACTGCCCCTCACACCACCCTATCGTGATTGAGTCGATGGGAATCCACCCAACTGCCCCTCACATCACGCCTATCGTGATTGAGTCGATGGGAATCCACCCAACTGCCCCTCACATCACGCCTATTGTGGATGAGTCGATGGGAATTCACCCAACTGCCCCTCATTCCACCCTCTCATGACCGGGGGTTCCCCGCGTCATCACGTTATCTCAGCATATCATAACTCAATAGTTATGTCAATCTAGCTCTCGGCTATCACGTCTATCATCAAACAAGTTAGTTCAATACAACTACCGGTATAACTAACTACTAGCTACTAGTCTATACCATTAAGCAAAAAGACCATAACACAAGTAATAAAAATGTATTTCATAGGCTATGTACTCAGTAAATTTCCACACGTACTCACCTTAGCAATAAGATGCTCAACCCGTGTTCTTGACACCAAGACTCTTGCTTCCACAATTTTCACCGACTTTCCAAAATGTCACCGAAAGCCTTTAATCTTCAACTAGGAGTGAAGAATCACAAGATTTGACCAAGAAATCTGCTCCAAATGATGCTTTACACTCAAAAACGCTCACAAGCTCGAGAGAGAAGAACTAGGGTTTCACTTGGCAATAAATGAGCCAAATCCCGACTTTAATGCTGCCAGACACAAGTTCACGACGCGAACAAAGTTCGCGTCGCTAACTTTCCCTAGCACACAGACTTAGCGATCGTTAACCCAAACGCGAACACTTGGCGACCCATGGCCAAACTCCCTGGAGCAAGTTCCCGATCGGGAACTATAGTTCGCGACGCGAACTACTAGAGGCAGCAGGGCTGCACTTTTCATCAAGTGTCTTGACCCGATTTCGCCCATAACTTTCTCGTACGGTGTCCAAACGACACGAAACCAATTTCCACGTGTTTTATATGATTTATCCATAATTATCATATTTTTATATATTTTATTTATTCACAATTTCGGGTCGTTACAACTATCTACCCCTTAAGAAGATTCCGTCCTCGGAATCTCATCATAGTTCACGAAATCCGGGTACCTCTTCCGAATCTCGTCCTTGACTTCCCAAGTCAAATTCGGCCCAAGTGAATGCTTCCACTTGACCAACACCAACTCGATCTCCTTATTCCGAAGCTTCTTTGTTTTCGTTTCTAATATAGCCTCGGGCTCCTCAATCAACCGGTTCGGGCCGTCAACCCGCAACTCTTGCAATGGAATAATATTTTCAACTTCCCCGATAAACTTCTTCAAGTAACTCACGTGAAAGGTATCATGCACACCTTGAAGCTCGGGCGGAAGTTCCAACTTAAAAGCTTGAAGCCCGACCCGTTTCAATATTTTAAACGGTCCAACATACCTTGGACTTAACTTTCCCTTTTTACCAAAACGCATTACACCTTTCCAAGGTGACACTTTCAACATCACCATATCACCGACATCCAAGTCGTATGGTCTTTTCTTTAAACCCGAATAACTTCGTTGTCTATCTTGGGCGACTTTCATGTTGTTTTGAATAATACCAATCTTTTCATTTGTCACTCTCACGATCTCGGGACCCGTGAGTTTCGTCTCTCCCGCTTCCAACCAACAAGATGGAGTTCTACATTTTCTTCCATACAACGCCTCATAAGGCGGCATCTTGATAGTCGAGTGATAACTATTATTATACGAGAACTCGACTAACGGTAAATGTTCATCCCATTTACCACCGAAATCTAACACACACGATCTCAACATATCTTCAACCGTTTGAATTGTTCTTTCACTTTGACCGTCGGTTTGCGGGTGATAAGCCGTGCTCAACCGCAACTTTGTACCCAATTCTTCTTGTAAAGATCGCCAAAATCTCGAGGTAAACCTCGCGTCTCTATCGGACACAATCGATAACGGAACCCCGTGGAGTCGAACCACTTCATCAACATACAACTTAGCCAACTTCTCAAGTGGCAACGTTTCCCGAATTGCTAAAAATAACGCACTTTTGGTCAACCGGTCAACTATGACCCAAATGGCATCGTGACCTCTACTCGTCTTCGGTAAACCTACTATGAAATCCATAGTTATATCTTCCCACTTCCCGGCCGGTACAACCAATGATTGAGCTACCCCATACGGTACTTGATGCTCGGCTTTCACTTGTGCACACGTGGCACACTTAGAGATATACTTGGCCACCCTCGCCTTCATTCCGGGCCACCAATAAATCCGTTTCATATCTTGGTACGTCTTTGTACTTCCCGGGTTAATCGAATACTTCGATTTGTGCACATCATACAATAACTCTTTTCGGATCCCACCGAACTTAGGAACCCAAATACGACCGCCTACGGTCTTCAACCCTTGTGCATTTTCGAGGAAATGTTGGTTCTTACCTAACCGTTCTTGTCTTAACTCGTCTTTTCCCATAACCTCTCGTTGGGCATTCTTGATCCTTTCAATAATACTCGAGACAACTTCTATACGTGATAAAATTCCTCGGTTCGGATTTTCATAAACCTTTCGACTTAAGGCATCGGCCACCACATTCGCCTTCCCCGCATGATACACAATCTCACAATCATAATCGGCAATCAACTCGATCCACCTTCTTTGTCGCATATTAAGGTCTTTTTGTGTAAACACATATTGCAAACTCTTATGATCCGTGTACAATGTACACCGAGTGCCATACAAATAATGCCTCCATAATTTCAAGGCAAAAATAATCGCCGCCAATTCCAAGTCGTGTGTCGTGTACCTTAATTCCGCATTCTTCAATTGTCGCGAGGCATACGCGATCACTTTACCTCTTTGCATCAACACACAACCGAGCCCTTGATTCGAAGCATCACTATAAACCACAAAATCTTCCATACCATCCGGTAATGTGAGTATCGGCGCGTTACATAACTTTTCTTTTAACAACTTAAACGCCTCTTCTTGCTTCTTCTCCCACACAAATTTCTCACTTTTTCTCGTTAACTTCGTGAGTGGAATCGCGATTCTCGAGAAATCTTGTATAAATCTTCGGTAATAACCGGCTAATCCAAGAAAACTTCTAACCTCGGTAGGAGTCCTCGGAGGCTCCCAATTTGACACCGCTTCAATCTTGGATGGATCAACCTTAATACCATCACACGTCACCACGTGACCTAAGAATTGTACTTCCCGCAACCAAAATTCACACTTTGAAAATTTTGCATACAACTTCTCCCGTTTCAACACGTCTAGAACAAGCCTCAAATGGCCTTCGTGTTCTTCTTCGGTTTTCGAATAAATCAAAATGTCGTCAATAAACACGATCAAAAACTTATCAAGAAACGGTTTACAAACCCGATTCATCAAATCCATAAAAATAGCCGGTGCGTTGGTAAGACCAAACGGCATCACTAGGAATTCATAATGACCATAACGTGTACGGAAAGCCGTCTTCTCGGTATCGCCTTCTTTCACCCGAACTTGGTGATAACCCGACCTCAAATCGATCTTTGAGAAATAACTAGCACCTTGCAATTGGTCGAATAAGTCATCAATTCTCGGCAACGGGTAACGATTCTTAATTGTTACCTTGTTCAACTCTCGGTAGTCGATACACATTCTCATCGAACCGTCTTTCTTCTTAACAAATAACACCGGTGCACCCCACGGTGACGAACTCGGACGAATAAAACCTTTATCTAACAATTCTTGCAATTGGGTCATCAATTCCCGCATCTCGGTGGGAGCTAAACGATAGGGAGCACGAGCATTTGGCGTCGCTCCCGGCACTAAATCAATTTTAAATTCGACTTGTCTCTCCGGTGGCAAACCGGGCAAGTCATCGGGAAATACCTCGGGAAAATCCCGAATAATTTTGACATCATCCATTGACTTCTTTTCTTTCCGGCCATCTAACACATATGCAATAAACGATGCACAACCTTTTGATATACTTTTCCTCGCCTTAATGGCGGTAATCACATTAGGCATGTGATGTCGTTTCTCCCCATACACATACACCTTCTCATTCTCGGGTGTCCTAATCGACACTATTTTCTTTCCACACAAAATCTTGGCTTGGTGCATACCCAACCAATCCATACCAATAACCACATCAAACGCCCTAATTCCCATGGGCAACAAATCCACTTTAAACCTTCTACCGTCTATTTCTATTTCACAATTTCTATAAATACAATCAACCATAGACGTTTTCCCGTCGGCTACTTCTATCTCATACATTTCATCTAACTTTTCGGACGGCACATTCAATTTACAACCGAATTCATAAGACACAAACGAATAATTGGAACCCGAATCAAATAAAATATGAGTTGGCAAGGAGTTAATGAATAAAGTACCTGACACCACATCGTGTGCCTCCTTCGCCTCCTCCCGAGTAAGTTGGAAGGACCGCCCCTTCACCTTCGCCGGTTCCACTTTCTTTTGAGCCGTGGACACCATCGACTCGATGCCCTTCTTTGGGCACACATTGCTATAATGCCCCTTCTCATGGCATGAGTAGCACTCCACATCGGCCGTCAACTTGGCCCTACAATCCCGGGCTATGTGCCCCATCTTGCCACAACTATAGCAAGCCTTTGACTCTCCTCGGCACGGGCCGGTATGATTTTTCCCGCATTTCTTGCACGGGCCAACACTTCCTTGTTTAGAGAAGCTCGAAGTGAACTTCCCTTTCTTGAACGAATTAGAGCCGCTCTCGGCTTTCCTTTTCTCGCCCACGTGGGCCCTCTCGGCAACCCGTGCCGCATTAACCTCTTCAACACCCCGGGCGGCACTAATAGCCTCATCGAGTGAAACCGCCCTCTTAACCTCCAATTGATAATCCCACGGTAGCCCACTTGCATACCGAACCACCCTCAACCTCTCATCCGAGTAGGTTTTAGCAACAAACGGGAGCAATCCCGTGAACTCCCTCGAGTATTCTTCGATTGACATATCACCCTTCTTAAGGGTCACAAACTTTTCGTGCATCTTTTCCAAATCCCTCTCGGGACAAAACTTCTTTTTCAACCTCGTGGTGAACTCACCCCACGACATCCTTTCAACCACTTCCTTCCCTAGGGTCTCATACACGATGTCCCACCAAACCATCGCATCCTCTTTTAACAATTGTGACGCATACGTCACCATATCAACATCCTTACACTTACTACTTCCGATAACCCTCTCGGTTTCTCGGATCCACCTCATCGTTACTTTCGGGTCCGAACTACCCGAATACACATTTGGCTTACAAGCCATGAATGATTTAAACGAACACCCTTCTTTCACAACGGGCTTAGCCCTTGCATCACTTTGGCCACCCGTGGAGGACTTCCCTTCCCCAGTGCCACTACCTCCGGTTTTCTCATCCGACTTAGCCTCGGATTCCCGGTCTCCACCCGACCTCACACGGTCTCCAATAATACGGTGCACTTCCTCGGCCACCGTTCCCTTGATTTGGTCGATAATGGTTTGGAGATCCGCCATGGTCACCGGAGTTCTATTAGCTCCGACCTCCGATTCATCAACCCGATGCATTGATGGTTGACTTTCTTGCTCCTCCACCCTCTCAACAGGAGGTACTTCCTCCTCACGGCCCTCCGGGGCTTTACCACTTCTACGTGTGGTCACCATTTTCTTTCAATCAAGACTATACGAAAGACATTAAACATTTAGTACCTTGTGTACAACCCATTAGTCTCATAAGACTCAATATCCAAATCATATCAAATTCATCGGTCCCCTAGGTTCAACCCTAAACTTAATATAAAGTCTCAAGGTCAACCTATGATCTCAAGGAATCTTACATTCCTAATGCTACAGTCTAAGACTAGGATGGTCATCCAACCTAATTCACTTAAACTATAGCTCTGATACCAAGTTGTAACACCTCAAATTTTAATACCAAAAATTCGGCCAAAATAAAACATTTTATAAATAGAAGAACATCCTCAATTCGGATTTACAAAAACCTTGGTATGAAATCAGAGTATAAAAGTAGGTGTTACAAAATATATCATAACCAAGCTAAGACTAAATCCAATCTAGAGTTCTTCTATTCTAGGTCCCGCATCTCTATCCATGCGTACCTAAACCTTCGATCCTGAACCTGAGTACATAGCAAAACAAAACAAGGAGTACGTGAGACAAAAACGTCTCGTGAGCTACATGGGTTTAGACCCGATAATAAAATGAAATGTCACGTTTCATAAAACCAATCAATATACATATATATAATTCCAACTACCCATTCTAGTCACCTTAGTGTGACTCTACACTCTTGCCCACCGGAATACGTCCAATGAGTAAGACTACTATTGTGGTTGAGTCGATGGGAATTCACCCAACTGCCCCTCACACCACCCTATCGTGATTGAGTCGATGGGAATCCACCCAACTGCCCCTCACATCACGCCTATCGTGATTGAGTCGATGGGAATCCACCCAACTGCCCCTCACATCACGCCTATTGTGGATGAGTCGATGGGAATTCACCCAACTGCCCCTCATTCCACCCTCTCATGACCGGGGGTTCCCCGCGTCATCACGTTATCTCAGCATATCATAACTCAATAGTTATGTCAATCTAGCTCTCGGCTATCACGTCTATCATCAAACAAGTTAGTTCAATACAACTACCGGTATAACTAACTACTAGCTACTAGTCTATACCATTAAGCAAAAAGACCATAACACAAGTAATAAAAATGTATTTCATAGGCTATGTACTCAGTAAATTTCCACACGTACTCACCTTAGCAATAAGATGCTCAACCCGTGTTCTTGACACCAAGACTCTTGCTTCCACAATTTTCACCGACTTTCCAAAATGTCACCGAAAGCCTTTAATCTTCAACTAGGAGTGAAGAATCACAAGATTTGACCAAGAAATCTGCTCCAAATGATGCTTTACACTCAAAAACGCTCACAAGCTCGAGAGAGAAGAACTAGGGTTTCACTTGGCAATAAATGAGCCAAATCCCGACTTTAATGCTGCCAGACACAAGTTCACGACGCGAACAAAGTTCGCGTCGCTAACTTTCCCTAGCACACAGACTTAGCGATCGTTAACCCAAACGCGAACACTTGGCGACCCATGGCCAAACTCCCTGGAGCAAGTTCCCGATCGGGAACTATAGTTCGCGACGCGAACTACTAGAGGCAGCAGGGCTGCACTTTTCATCAAGTGTCTTGACCCGATTTCGCCCATAACTTTCTCGTACGGTGTCCAAACGACACGAAACCAATTTCCACGTGTTTTATATGATTTATCCATAATTATCATATTTTTATATATTTTATTTATTCACAATTTCGGGTCGTTACACATTTTCCCTATAATTTCATATATAAAAATTCTACCACGATAAATTAATTGAATTTTATTTAAGAATTTGAACTAAAAATTAAAAATGACGAACATTCTAAATCAAATTCGTTTTCAAGTTAAATTTATTCTAAATTGAAATTGGTTCAACTCGCGTTTAAGTTTTGACGTGAAAAATAAGAACTCTTCCGAGAATGTGACTTACGCTCCTAAATTTTGCCCCCCTTTAAATATGTTTCTGGTACCGCCCCTGATTATATGGTTAGGTGGGAATTATTTGTTCTAGACAGGTTTAGTACCTGGCTGCTATAATGGGAAATTGGTTATATTATAAGGCGGGCAAAAAATTTTGAGTTGTTGAATTTTTTCAAAGGTGGGCAATTTTTTTTTTGTGAAAGTCAGAGGTAAGATATGACTTGCATTAGTTATCTTTCATATATAATACATATTTTGATTAGCAAAAATGAAAAAATAAACCCATCAAAAATTATACAAATAGGAAAAAAAAGAATTGGGGTAGGTAGATGCATTCTTACGAAGATATGATCTATAATAGTAGTACTAGTAATAATTACTGACAAAAAGAAGTGAGAAAACTAGGAAGAGATTGAACTTCATTATAAGGAAAGAGAGGTTGTATGATGTTTGAAGAGTAGAATGAGGGCTGAGAATGGACCAATATTAAACACCTATTTTGGATGGAAATTTCTTTTAACAATTTCTCGAATTTATAGAGTTGAATGATGTGTGAGTAATACGGTATTAAACAATAGTGATCGGACACAAGGGGAACATGCACATGTTGTGTGAGCATGAGCAAATTATGGGTAAATGTAAATTATATGAATGGTTAGGTGGGAATTTAGGGTGTAAAGATATGAAAACTTGTCATCACTGTGGTGTTCAAATGAGTTTATAATTTAAGATAATTTTTATTTAAATGGAATTGGATTTTATTAATCAACTATTTTTTATCGTCATCGTGGTGTTGCAAGATTAGCTTTATGCCTGTTTTGACTTCTAGACCGTTGGTTTTTACTGACCAATCTTTATTGTCTATCTCTGATGGTGTTAGGGGTTTCTGTTAGTAGGGATTGACTAATGGACCAAGTTTGCCAAAATTTGTAATGCGTTTGCAAATTTGAAAATCAAAGCGTACAATTTGGTCAAAATATATGAACTATATATTCTTACAAGTTGGCCACATCCCTTCACTTGATGTTCTTACAGTACTAAACTTGAGTAAATCAACATTAAAATTTTCATTATTATTCTTACTTACTTATGGCCGGCTTAAAATATCAAAAAATTTGATTGACTCGAAACACATTTGGCCATATCATATAATGTAGCTTCAAACCATCAAACATATTCTGTGCCAATAAACCAATTTATTGTAGCTTCTAACCATCAACGAACTTGTTTTTATGATAAAGTTAATAGGCCCCCCCACCCCCCCCCCCACACCCACACACATTATCTAATCATAAAATTTGTAAAAATAACTAAAAAGTTGACACAATAATAATAACGGAAAGCAAAAAAGATGCTAACGACATACTAATCTCGGTACAACTTTACATAATATACGGGTTCTATAGTCTCTGATACGCTCTTAAAATGTTATTTTTTCCTGGAGTTAATTATCCTTATTTCTTGGATAACTGGAAGATTTGGGTTGACTTTGAAAAAAGTCAAATGTAGCACCCGGCCCGAAAGACTGACAGCACTTGGTGAGTCGGAACGAAGAGGCTCAAACACGGAATTCCTACCATTTTTTGATTGTGAAATCGATAATGGGGCAAGATCAGTGTCCAATGTTCTTGATTGTGGTTCAATGTTTCCCAATAATAAAATGGGCCCACCCAAACGTTCGGCTTGTTGGAGAATGTTGATTTTACTTGATCTGTATGTGTATCTGAAGTATTTTAAAGCTAGAATGGGCCCCATACCGGCTGCTACTATCAGCTGAAAAAGTATTGTTCAGACATTATAGTCCTTAATGTTTGAACTTTGGCACTCGGATGGTCCGTCACTCTGTTAAATTTAACCGATTGCTGTTATCTTTGTGGAAATGACCATTTTACCCTTTTTTAGTTACCTTTTTGGTCCCTTAAAAATAGATTAAAAATATTTAAGGACTGTAAATGTAATTTATTAAAAAGGTAAATACAGATAATAACTTTAATGGAGTTAGGGACCATCTTAGTGCAAAAGCTCACATGTAGAGGACCATCCGTGTAATAAACAAAAATGGAGGGACTATTTATGTAATTTACTCAAAATAATATTATCTTTACTATTTATAAAGCATTTAGGACATTTCTATAAATAGATGGCTGAAAATTCAGCCAATAACTTTCCATTTTTGTATTTCCTTTACGTTTAAAAAATAAGCAAGTTACCAGACTCGAACACATGACCTCTAGGTTTTCAGCCATGGATTCTAGCCAACTGAAGCAGACGCTTATTGCTTTCATTTTTATAACTTCTCAAAAGTTATATGCAACTTATTAGATCTAAACCCATAACTTTTAACCTCCGTCGATTCGTTTCTTCTTGGATATTGAACAGTTATTTCTTCTTGGATATTGAACTATTGGGAAGAGGAACGACACTTTAAATCCCCCTCTTCTTGGGGAAAAAAACCTACATCATAACGCCTCTCTCTCAAATTGCAAGAGGCAGGAGAAACAGGTCTTCAATGGGTTTCAAAGGTTTTCAAGAAAAAAACTCGATAAATTTCTTGCAATCATCGGAAAAATGGACCAGCCACCAACTGGTTACCTCCTCCCGGCACCCCACACGCATCTTCCTCGCTGTCTCCTTTTAGGCTCTAATTTGTGTTTGGAATTTTGTTTGTAGATGTCTTCAGCCAATATCTAGATTAACCTATCACTTTTTTATCTAAGTTTTTCCATAAATTGGTTCCAGGTTAGGACATTATTGATTTATTGTGATCTTACTATGGTTTTCATTATTATTTTGTATAAGTTTGTTCTTCTTACGTTGAGGATGAAGATATTTATTGGATTATTACGTGTTTTTTATTTCAGGATTGTTAGATGCTTATGAATTTGGTGGAGAAATCTCTTGGTTATCTTGGGCTCTTGAACTCCAAGAAACACAAATAATTATCTTGGCCTCTTGAACTCGAAGAAACACAGGTTGTCAGATGTTTATGAATTTGGGTGTGTTTAATTGCAAAGATTTCTCACATTTTCTTTAATTTTTAATTTTTTAGTATGAGGTGTTTCTAGCTAAAACGAGAGGTGGTAAATATTTGACCCAAAAGAGGGTTGTACAAATATGTTACCCAATTCATAAACATTTGACCCAAAAGATGGCTACACATAAATGTGACCCGTTTCTTAAATATTTGACCCAAAAAAGGTTGCACCGACCCGTGAACTGCACTAATAGTTGACCCGATTCATAAATATTAACCCGAAAAAGGGCTGCACTGACCCGAGGGCTGCACAAATATCTGACTTGTTTCATAAATATTTGAGCTAAGAATGGCTGCAGTGACCTGAGTGCTGCACAAATATTTGAGCTAAAAAAAGGGCTGCACCAAATAAAAGGGCTGCACAAATAGTTGACCAAATGTCATAATTTTTTGACCGAAAAAAGGGCTGCACTTCTGATTACCCATTTCACCTGTTTACTTATCACATAATGCAACTTTTTATAACCTGTTTGACCCGTTGTTTAAGTTTGTTATTTGTTTAATTTGTAATTCTGGACAATTATACCACTATGTATGTAAATTCTAGACAATTGTAATGTATTACATATTTATGAGGATATGTTTAGTAAACTTGACCTTTTGATTTAATACCCATTTAATTTTGTTTGGTTGTGTCAATTTTTCATCTCTTCTCTCTATTTTTCCGTTTAAGGATGACTTGTTGCCGAATTTTTACCCATTTATGACGATTTTTACCTTTTTTAACTGCCATATAGGTGGTATGTTGCCACCACTGCAATACATGAAATGTTAGGTTTCAAATAAGTATTAAAGATGACATGTTGCTCACCCACAAAATATTTTCTTTTTACTACCACGTGATCCATTATGCGTGTATATTTTATCTTTTCCCTATACGAAATGCATTTAGGCATTTCTAGAATTAGCACGAATTAAAAATGGAGGACGTAAGACTCGAACTTGCGACCTTTATGTTATTAGCAAGGTTTTAGCCAAATGAGTTACCAAGTCAGATGTTACATATGTTTACTGTTACCGCTTTGATTGGAAGATCATTACTACCATCAACTTTCAAAGTGAAGTGTCAAAGACGACATGTTGCTACCAGAAAAGAATTGTTTGCCCCAAAATATTATTTCAGGGTACCCGTCGCCGCATTGCGTGGGTACCCTGCTAGTTTATCTAGAAAAGGAAAAGACAGTACTTACAAATATGGAATTCCACAATTACTCCAAAGGTGGTTATATTCAAGCTATTTCCTATTTTTGGATCAAGAATAGGGGCCGGTTGTGTAATCTCAATAATAGATGGATAGAATGGTGTAGTGACCCTATGTCTTGTTTTTGATTTCTTTTATTTTGTTCTTGTAAGTTTGTTTCTAACTTCTTGCTAGTTTGTGAAATGCATGCAGTTCAAAAAAAAACAAAAAACAAATATGGTATTCCAGTAAGCTGGCTGTCTACAAAGGCGATGCATGATGGTGTACATTCCCGAACGTGGTATAGCACTCACAATCCAATTTATAATATAAAAAACTACTAAATTTGCCCATATTGCAGCATTTTGTAATATCGTAAAGGAGCTACACACAACAACCAAAAACATTTATAATATTATAAGAATCTTTCTAATGTGTGCCCTATAGGCACATTATAAGAGATATTAAATTCATCCAAAACTTCTAAAATTATAGTAATAATCATCAATGAAGCTATAATATACCATTTTTAAATGATGTATTAAATGTAATTTACCATTTTTTTTTGAACGACAACTTAATCTACTCCTAAACACCTTTACCGCTAGATTATTTGGCCTTTAGTTCACATGGAAATTTTTAGTTCATTTATTGACTTTATTGTTTGCCTAGAGGGCACACCTTAGAAAAAACTCTATTATACATTATGTGTAATTAATGAAGTTTTTGATTTCCTAATATATTTGAATAACATTAATGAACTTTAATTTTTATCATTTTAGAAGATCCATTAGATATGATTTTCGATTTATATGGAAACTTGATGTTTATTAATTACACCTAATGTATGCCCCTAGGCATACGTTAGAAAAAAACCCTTATTAAAATTATACATAACAAATGAGCAAAAGTGCAAAAGTTGACACGAAAATAACAACAGTAAGGCTGTGGGGTATGGGTACCACACCCACACCCAATTTTCTGCCACATCATCTGCCATCTCAGCAACCACACCACCCCACACCACATCATCTCTACGAAATACCCACCACACCACACCAATTTTTTAATATATATCCTCCCCCCCCCCCAACATCTCTTTTTCCATCAAAAATCGCACACCATAGGCGTTATGCCCCGTGGCCCCTTCCCACCACGCCAACCCCCACGCTGTTGGGGGGGGTTACCCCACGGCGTTACCGTCCACCTCACCCCCCACACCCTCTTACCTGGTACCCGTTCTGAGTAGTCTAATCAAAAGTGCAAAAGCGATGCTAAGGACATTAACTTGAATGCAACATTAAAGATTGAATGCAATATTAATTTTGAATGCAACATTAAAGATTGACATTGATTCTTGAATTTGAGTTTTTAAAAGTTTGACTTTAAAGTTATATTTTAGGATTTTTATTTTGACCATACTATAGTACTATTGGGACATACCATAATACAATATAATTAGGTAATAATTACTAATATACATAATTTATTACTAACTAATCATTACAATTCATAATTGACAATAATTACTAATTTTATTAATTTATAATTTTATATATCATATCTTTATTTATTTTTGTATTTACTAATTTATAGTGACTTTAGTTTATATTTAACCATGATCATAAGGCATTTGCTGTCTATAAGTTTCATTAAAAAAACTTTATAATTATCATATCTTATCCGTAGAAAATGGCGACGACATTTTTTTTGCTAAACACTATAAATTAGAAAAAAAGTTAGACAAATGAAATAATGAAAATAATATAAAAGAAAAAAATAACATAATGATTAAAAAAAGATTAAAAAAGAATTTTTTTTAATAATTATAAAGAAGAGAAAAAAAGATTAAAAATGAAAAGATTAAAAAAAAAACTGAAAAAAGAATAAATTTGATGACGGAAGAAAAGAAAGTGGATTAAAAAAAAATAAAAATTGTGAGATATCTACGGATAAGGTGTGAGATACTACGGATAAGGTATGATAGTTATAACTATCAACCATACATTTGTGAGATATCTAAATATCGAATACGCTAGGTTACAAGCTCTTTTGTGTGATTGTGTTTCATTGATGGACTATTTTGAACTATATGGATTTGTGTAACCTTTTGAATCACTCTAGAATTATTTTTGTGGTAATGGAGAAACAATAAGATTTTTCGCCAAAATATTTCAAGGTCTTAGCGGGTGTTTGGGAGATCTATTTTAGAAGGTTTATGAGTTTATTTAAGTTTAATAATACTTCTAAGTGTTTGGTAGAACTTATAAGCTTATTTAAAGAGTTTTAAATAAGCTAATTTAGAAGGGATTATTAGTTTTTTTTTTTTTTTTTTTTTTTTCACGGAAAATCCAAATCTACTCCTAAATTTTACATGTGTCCACTATGAGACTTGAACTCCCAACCTCAAGGATGAGAGGTAAACACCTTAGCGCTAGACCAAATGCCCTTTAGTAAAGGGATTATTAATTTATTTAGGATATTTTACCTCTTTGACCCACCTCACAAACATTCATGCATTAGCTTTCAATTAGAGAAAAGTTTCATACAAGGAATGGCAATGATCATGCATTATACGCATCTTTAGCATTATTAGCTTATTAAATTGTCCTTTTTAGTAATCGCACAATTAGTTTATATATCCTTCCAAACATTTTATTTAACAAAAACTTATTAATTTAAATAAGCTTATAAGCTTATAAGTTAATAAACATAGCCTTTTTAATAAGTTTTCTCAAACACCCCTTAATGTAGTTCTTTGAAATCCAACTACCATCTTAATCATGGATTTCGCATAGAGATGGAAGTTTCAACATCTGGTGAGTTGATTGGTGCAAAGGCGTATACTTTTTCCAGAATTCGCTATAATTTGTGATTGGGCTTTGTATTTTCTGTTGGACCATTTATTAGATTTATTTAGGCCCGTTTGATGTATTTGGGTGCTTCCCCTTCCCTGACTAGCCCGTTTAATAAAATTTGGCTTTACTAAAAACATACTCCGTATAATTTACATTTTCATAAAAACGGGGATTTTTTACCCTTGCGCGTTGCACCGGATCCTAGATCATAATTCATACAGTTTTCATTAAATTAAATTAAATTAAAATATATACATATAAAGATAAAAGAAGTCCCGAAGTGGTACTGATCACTAAACAATACCCACTTTCATAAATGTATTTTTTTAAAGGTATTCCTTTAATAACAGGCTATCTATTTCAGAGTTTATATTTGAGATGTAAGCGACCTAACTATTGTCATGGCCATTTCCCTGGTAAATATATTGAACACGTGACCTCTAGGTAGTCATTTCAGACGCCTTTACCACTAGTCATTCACAAAAAGTTTACTGGTGTAAGTATATACTGCATCCGTATCAAAATAAGTGATACATTTACAGAATTATGATTTTTGAGGCAAAAGATTAAAAGGTAGTTTAAGATGGATTAAAGTTGATAGTTACTGGAGAATTAGTCCCACTTCTTTTGAATAAAATGATATTAATGATGTTTAAAAGTAAAAGTAAGGGTAAAAAAGTAATTTCACTTTATTAAAATAGATAATTAGTGGAGAAAGGGTCTGATTTTTTACCAAATAAGGTAAATTTTATAAGTGTATCACTTATTTTGATCCACCCATAAATAGAAAGTGTATCACTTATTTTGATACGAAGGTGGTAATACTTTTTTACATGAAAAAGAACACGCCCAAATCATCCAGCAAATATAGTGGGATTCAGAAATCAGAAGCCTATTAGAGAAGAATATTAAACCTGTGTTAATTTAGAAACATAAGCACTAACCTCCTTTCTTGGCACTAAAATTATATATTACTCGGGTTTTTATCAAGGAAAATAACTAACACAGAAACACTTGAATAGAAAACACTGTAAGCCATGAGACTAACATAAGTCTATAAAACATTACATGCAGTAACTGCCCGCTCATTACTACAGAGCGAGGAAAATGCAATCCTTTAAAAACAACCTTTTTAAATGAGTTGTGTTTGATTATAATTTACTTTATTTAATGTAAATGATTACAATAGGCAATATAATTATTTAATGTAAATGATTACAATAGGCAATATTTTTATTTGAAGTTGCAAAATTTTATGAAGAATTTCAAATATATCTATAAAAAGTTGTTACATTAGACCGGTGTTAACGGCACGTCATCTTGGGAACCGAAGGCCGTCGGCTACTTCCCACCATTGGCACGGTTCTTTGGTTGGCCCTCGTTGGTTTTTGGCTTCGTCTGGACGAAGACAAAAGACACGGAGGGGAGGTGGTTTGGTGGGGCTAAGTGTATTTAACAAGGTATTGTGTGTGTAGATTTTTAATGGTGAGTCTCAAAAACTGAAGATGATGAGAATTGTTGACATGTGTATGTCAGCTGAGTGTTAGCTAACATGACACTAATTTGACAAAAATTGAAGATGTTAATTGTGTCACATTCACCAATCTTAGTACAACTTAAAAGACAACTTTTAATTTGAAAAGTTTTAATTTAAAAAGTTGCATAATCAAGATATCATCTGCACATTCTCTCATCAGTTGTCGTTCAAGCTTTCCTCCATAACGGGTCATCGGCGATAGTTTTCCTCCGTCACTGGTCCAAGCTTTTAACACAAGGAATCCTCCATCACATCTCCTGCCCGCCCACTGGTTTCTCCAGTTAAAATAGTCAATAAAACAAGAAAATGAAACAATATTTGCTACCTTATTTCGGTCAATATCCAGCCATGATACACGATTCCAAGCATGATTTGAGGGATCCTCAATTAATCTCTTTCCTTATGTAATTCTTCCTTTATGTTTAAATAAGCTCAAAGTCCGTGTAATGTTCAATTCATACGAAAATAATACAAAAGAAGTTCTAATATTTGTCATGGTATCAGAGCATGGTTAATTCATCATCTACCATGTTTTTCAATTAGCGTTACTGATCAGAAAAATTCCCGAGCCACCATGCCAAACGACGGCAGCCCGGATACAAACTTATCCCTGCAATTAGCTAATCTGCTAAATAGCATCAACCCGAAACCTCAAAATCTCAAGCTTTCCGACAATCTTCAAATAAACCTCAAACTTAACAACCAGAATTATGCCTTATGGACTCGAATGATTCGAGTTGCCATAGGTGGAAAATCCAAGGCTTTATTAGCCCACTTAACCTCGATTCCTCCTAACCCAGACAACGAATCGTTCGAGCAATGAGAACAAGAAGATCTGATTGTCTTCTCTTGGCTTATTCAAAATATTGAGCCAACGCTTGCCGGCAACCTCACCGAATATCCCACCGCAAAAAGCTTGTGGGATGCTTTGGTGGTCACGTACAGCAGCGGAAAAGACAGCCTTCAGATCTTCAACCTTCATGTCAAGGCCAACGAAATCAAGCAAAACAGCAATTCTTTGGAAGAACTCTGGATCACATTCCAAGGGATTTGGGGCGAGATCTATAGAATTGATCCAAATCCCATGAAGTGTCCGGAAGATATTCAAACATATTCGAAAATCAGATCAGAACAGAAGCTGTTTCAGTTCTTGAATTCTCTTGACCGGAAATATGAATCGGTGAAAAGAGAAATCATCCGGCTAGAAACCCTTCCGTCTGCAGAGGCGGCGTATGCTGCTGTTAGGAAAGAAGTAGCTCACCAGGTTATTTTGGGAGCCACGAATCTCGAAACAAAAGGTATAGCCTCGGGTCTTATTGCCACCGAAACAGACGGGGTGGGGTTGGCTGCGAAAGGGTATCGCCGGCCGGAGGGGAGGAAAACCGGACAAATCGTTAAAGAAGACAAGTCTCACTTACAGTGTGACAACTGTGGGATGAAGAAACACACCATTGATCAATGTTTCGAACTTGTGGGATACCCCGATTGGTGGAATCAGGGCCACAAAACAAGCAATAAGAACGTCGGACCGGAGAAGGGACGACAATCGACAGGAAACAAACCCGATCGGAAAATGAGCTCGACCTCTGGATTCGGTGGTGTCGCGGGTGGAGTTGCAGCGCCGATCTCAGATTTCGAAGGGGATGAGGGTTTCTCGGTTCATGAAGGTACAGGGGTAAAAGTGATAAAGACTTTAACCCCCACCCTTGTCTTTCCAATTTATGTCAAAAAAACCCTATTTCTATATTACAAACGGATATTGACCCTGACACTTTAAATGTCAAACATAAAAATCGGGACAGGGAGGGTACCAAAAATAAAAACAGCCCATTTTTAAATAATAATAATACTTTCACATATTTTTTAAATGAGAGTTTTAAATTGTGCGAAAATTTAAGGGTAAAAGATAAAAGCGGGTTAGTAAATATGGTCCAAAATTCCAAAGAACGTGAACAATCATGGATATTTGATTGTGGGGCCACGGACACCATGACCTACGATCTATCCGATTTTACTACAATAAATAAACCAACTAAAACTTTTATTTCAACGGCTAATGGAGAAAAATTACATGTGAAAACAGGAGGAAGTATTGAGATTTCACCAACTCGAAAACTATCAAAATGTCTTTATATTCCTGCGTTATCACATAAACTTTTGTCTGTTAGTCATGTTACAAAAGAGTTAAATTTTTCCGTTCTTATGGAACCTACGTTCTGTATTTTACAGGATATCAGGACGGGGGTGATAATTAGGCGTGACACTGAAAAAAATGGGCTATATTATGTGGACGAGGTAACTCAAAATGGGAGTGTTATGTTATCGCATGGAACAACACAAAGGGAGGCATGGTTGTGGCACAGAAGACTAGGTCACCCATCTACCAGTTATTTAAATACTTTATTTCCTAAACTTTTTCCTTTAAATTGTAAGTCACACTGTGAAACGTGTGTGTTTGCCAAAAGTCACAGGAAAACTTTTAAACCAAATTTTACAAGAGTTGATATTCCGTTTTCTTTAATTCATTCTGATGTTTGGGGCCCAGCGCCAATTACTGGAGGGCAAAACTTTCATTTTTTTGTTATGTTTGTGGATGATTGCACACGTATGACCTGGGTATACTTATTAAAAAACAAATGCGAAGTTTTTGAAAAATTCAAATCCTTTTTTAACATGGTCAACACTCAATTTAAAAAAACAATCCAAGTCCTTAGATCAGACAATGGTGGAGAATTTATTAATGCTGATATGAAACTGTTTTGCTAAGAAAAAGGTATTCTTCACCAAACCTCGTGCCCCCATACCCCCGAACAAAATGGTGTAGCCGAACGTAAAAATCGTATCCTCCTGGAAATCACTCGGGCTCTCTTAATAGAATCACAAGTCCCAAAATCCTTCTGGCCAGAGGCCCTTGTTACAGCCGCCTACCTCATAAATCGTCTCCCAACTCAAATTTTGAAATCAAAGACTCCGTTACAAGTTCTCACTGAGTACACCGATCCTCCATCTACTCTCACCATGGAACCTCGTATCTTTAGTTGCACTGTCTTTGTTCATATACCAAAATCCAATAGATCCAAACTTGATCCTTGTGCAGAAAAATGTGTTTTCGTCGGCTACGGGATAAATCAGAAAGGGTATCGGTGCTATAATCCAAAAACCCGACGCATGTTCACTACTATGAATTGTGACTTCCTTGAAGCTGAATATTATTACAACGCCAACCTCAGTGGTCAGGGGGAGACTATAAATGATACGAATGACACACTGAGTTGGCTTGATAATGTTAGCATTGACTGTAAAAATGTAACTCCAACAGAAGCTCCCCCACATACTGAAGACAGTGCCCCCAAGACTCAACCCCTGTCCCCATCCCAGAGGTAAGTAATCCAATTTTTGATTCTAATACTAACAGTCCATGTGTACGAGACAATATACATGAATCTGAGAGTGAAGATGAGGAAGAACCTACTACCGTTGAGGAAGAACCTACTACCGTTCAAGAGGAAGAACCTGAACATTATACATTACCTCCAAGAACAAACCGGGGAATTCCTCCCAACAGATACTCACCCGAAAGAGAAACAAAAAAGAGTAGGTATCCAATGGCTAACATAGCCAAAGGAAATCTATCCCAGCAAGCCAAAGCCTTTGCAGTCGCTCTGTGTTCTGAAGAAATTCCTACAACCACTGAGCAAGCCTTGAAGTCTAGACAATGGAAAGATGCAATGGAAGAAGAGATGAAAGCCCTAGAAAAAAACCAAACTTGGATTAAGTGTATCCTGCCACCAGGAAAGAAAACTGTTGGGTGTCGTTGGGTATTCACAATCAAATACAAACCTGATGGAACGGTTGAAAGACACAAAGCGATATTAGTGGCGAAAGGGTATACACAAACTTATGGAATTGATTACTCCGAAACATTCTCTCCGGTAGCAAAAATCAACACTATCAGAGTTTTCTGCTCTGTAGCTGCAAATCAAGGATGGCCCATGCACCAGTTTGATGTAAAGAATGCATTCCTACATGGAGAATTACAAGAAGAAGTGTATATGGAAGCTCCACACGGTTTCAGAGATAACTTCAAAAACAGGGAAGTGTGTCGCCTTAAAAAATCTCTTTATGGTTTAAAACAGTCCCCTAGAGCTTGGTTTGGAAGATTCACTATAGCTATGAAAAGCTATAGGTTCAAACAAAGCAACTCAGACCATACTTTATTTCTTAAAAAAAGGGGAAAATTAATAACGTGTTTAATAATTTATGTTGATGATATGATCATTACAGGTGACGACAAAGAAGAAATAACAAGACTCAAAGGAAATCTATTCTCAGAATTTGAAATGAAGGACCTAGGAAACCTCAAATACTTCCTAGGAATCGAAGTGCTAAGGTCAAAACAAGGAATCTTCATGCACCAGAAGAAATATGTTCTTGATCTACTCGCAGAGACTGGGATGATTGATTGCAAGCCAGCTGAAACACCAATAATTGTGAACCAGAAACTCCTTAATGAAGAAAATGATGTTTTGGCGGACAAAATAAGGTATCAAAGGATGGTAGGGAAGCTAATATACCTCTCCCACACTCGCCCAGACATAGCATACGCTGTAAGTGTGGTGAGCCAGTATATGCACAATCCTCAAAAGCCTCATATGGAAGCAGTCTTAAGAATCGTAAGGTATCTTAAAGGGACAGTAGGGCATGGAATCTGGTTTAAACCTAACGGTCACCTTGAGACCCAACTATATACTGATGCAGATTGGGCAGGAGATAAAAATGACAGAAGATCTATAGCAGGGTACTTTACTCTTGTCGGTGGTAACCTTGTAACTTGGCGTAGCAAGAAACAAAAAGTAGTTGCCTTATCAAGTGCTGAGGCAGAATTCAGAGGAATCTCAAGAGGGATCACTGAAGTATTGTGGGTAAGAAAACTTCTAACCGAAATTGGGTACCCTTCAAGAAAGCCGAGTGAAGTCTTTAGCGATAACGAAGCTGCAATCCAAATATCTGAAAACCCAGTTCAACATGATCGAACAAAACATGTAGGAGTGGATCGACATTTTATCAAAGAGAAACTTGAAGCCAAAATCATTACACTTCCGTTTGTTTGGTCTGAAGATCAGCTCGCTAACATCTTAACCAAAGCTGTTAGCGGAAAATCTCTACATGAAGTTCTAGGCAAGTTGAATTTTGGTGATCCAACCATACAACTTGAGGGGGAGTGTTAAAATAGTCAATAAAACAAGAAAAGGAAACAATATTTGCTACCTTATTTCGGTCAATACCCAGCCATTGTCCAGCCATGATACACGATTCCAAGCATGATTTGAGGGATCCTCAATTAATCTCTTTCCTTATGTAATTCTTCCTTTATGTTTAAATAAGCTCAAAGTTCCTATAATGTTCAATTCATACAAAAATAATACAAAAGAAGTTCTAATATTTGTCATCTCCATCACCGGTCCAAGCTTGAGCAACGATTTTGACTTTTAAGGTTTGTCAACAAGTGATTTTCGAGTTCCAAAATTGCAATAGATTGTGATTTCAGTACTAATTTTCGAACCACTGATTTTTTAACCAGTGACTTTGACGATTGCAATAAAGGTTTTGGATGTATTTAATCACCTAAAATGGTTACCTGACATGAAAGAAATAGGGAAAAATAGAAATTTTGGGATTGTAATCAGATTGAAGCTTGTTTACTTTTACCTCACCACCATAATCCTCAACATATTATGTTTGGTTGCCTTTGCTAATTTACAAGAAATCACGATCATAAAATTATTAAACCTTGCCTATAGCTAGCTAGCTAGCTCATCGATCATATCTTTTACTTAAGTAGTCGATCATGCACGGGATACAACATTGCGATGATATACATACATCAATATGGCTGTTTTATTAAGGTTCATAGATAATATTGATAAGTCATGCATAAAGCATAAACCATATCTAAAGCACATAAGCCATACATAAATACATTGCTTAATATGGAACCCAAACAACATGACCCTCAGGTATGAAGTGGGAGAGCGGAGCTCCTGGTCCCACTTTCAACACTTGGAGCGAAATATGCATCGAGCTCCAATCTGAAGTGTCTTTATGACAAACCACCGGCTTCTTCACTTTCGTACCATCTTCAACCACCAATGAGAGCGAGTACGCTCTTGTCTTTTCTATTTTGTGACAATAGAAAACAACATATGGGTATCTTTTGTTAGAAAGGAAAGTATAACAAAAGGCAACAATATCACCTCCTAGGTGACAGCCGATCACACCATTGTCAACAGCTAGCCTTTCCAATTTGTATTCATTGTCGTTATTGTGTTTCCTTTCTTCATAGTCCATATCGTGTATAAATATCAAGCTATCCTGCATTGTAAACATATACAAGAAATATACAGTTATTCAATAATATCGATCCTAATAGTTATCATGGTATCAGAGCGGGTTTAGCCTCATCATTTACCAATTCCAGCAGCCACGATTAAACTCTTCGAGCCTAGCCATGCCTAACGATGGCAACTCGAATGAGAGTTTATCGTTACAGTTAGCTAACCTACTCAGAAACAATGTCAATCCTCAAAACCAACATTCAAAACTATCCGACAACCTCCAAATAAACCTCAAACTCAACAATCAAAATTACGCGTTATGGACTCGTATGATTCGAGTTGCTATCGGCGGAAAATCAAAAGCCTTACTGTCTCATTTAACCACAGATCCACCAAGCCCAGAAACCGAATCCTTTGAACAATGGGAACAAGAAGACTTAATCGTCTTCTCGTGGCTCATCCAAAACATCGAACCCACATTGGCAGGCAACCTTACCGAGTATCCCACTGCAAAGAGTTTGTGGGATGCCTTGGTGGTCACTTACATCAGCGGGAAGGATAAGCTACAAACTTTCAATCTTCATGTCAAAGCTAATGACATAAAACAGAATAGTTCATCTCTTGAGGAATTATGGATCACATTACAGGGGATTTGGGGAGAAATAGATCAAATCGATCCAAATCCCATGAAGTGGCCTGATGATATCAAAACCTACTCAAGAATCAAGTCTGAACAAAAGCTATTTCAGTTTTAAAATGCCCTTGACGAAAAATACGAACCAATTAAGAGGGAAATCCTCCGATTGGAAACCCTACCCTGTCTGGAGGCTGCCTACGCGACTGTACGGAAAGAAGCCGCTCACCAAGTAATTTTGGGAGCAGCTAATCTCGACACACATGGTATAGCATCGGGTTTTTCAGTCACAGCCACCGAAACCGACGGAGTGGGGCTCGCCACCAAAGGCTATCGCCGACCAGAAGGGAAGAGAATCAGTTCAAACAATCGGGAAGATAAATCCCATCTGGTTTGCGATGAGTGTGGCATGAGTCGCCACACCAAAGATCGATGCTTTAAAATTGTTGGTTACCCGGATTGGTGGAACGATGGTCACAAGAAAGGAATCAAAAATCACGGACCAGTCAAGAAGAAAGCATCTCACGATGGAACCACTGCCGATCGGAAATCTCCGTCGCCATCGTCGTCTGGATTCGGTGGGATGGCAGCGGCGATGAACGATTTTGCGGAAAAAATTTTCTCGGTGGAAACAGGTAACGGGGGTGAGAGGCCAACAACCTCAAAACCCCCCTCTTACTCCTCTGATATGATTAAAAATACCCCTCATGTTTCAACTTTTTTAAAACCGACCCCTCAATTATCTTGAAATAAAAACCAAAAGTTTAAAACTTCCCACTTACACCACACAACTAATTTATTTTTAAAACAAAACCCATTTACCTATTTTTTTTTTTTATAAAAGTCTTCAACGGTGTAATCAAAGTTATAACCAAAGTTATAACAAGGGTGGGGCTGTCAACTTAGTTAAAAATATTAAAACTCAAGATAAATTGTGGATATTCGATTGTGGGGCCACGGACACCATGACCCATGAGTTGTCCGACTTTACTACTACAAATAGACCAACCAAATCATATATTAAAACCGCCAATGGAGAAAAATTGCACGTTGAAACAGGAGGAAGTATTGAGATTTCTCCAACTCTCAAACTCTCTAAATGTCTCTATATTCCAGATTTGTCGCATAAACTTTTATCCATTAGTCATGTAACAAAAGAATTAAATTGCACGGTCCTTATGCACCCAACTTTTTGTATCTTACAGGATATCAGGACGGGAGCGATAATTGGGCGTGGCACTGAAAAAGATGGACTATACTATGTGGATGAAATAACTCAGACTGGAAGTGCAATGTTATCTCATGGGACAACAGAAAGGGAGGCATGGTTGTGGCACAAAAGGCTAGGTCACCCATCTACAAGTTATTTACATACTTTATTTCCTAAACTTTTTTCTTTAAATTGTAAGCTACATTGTGAAACATGTGTTTTTGCTAAAAGTTATCGAAAAAGTTTTAAACCAAATTTTACACTAGTTGACCAACCATTTTCTTTAATTCACTCAGATGTTTGGGGTCCATCCCCAATCACCGAGGGACACAATTTTCATTTTTTTGTCACGTTTATAGATGATTGTACTCGTATGACTTGGGTGTACCTTTTAAAAAATAAAAGCGAAAAAACATTCAAGTCCTTAGGTCAGATAATGGCGGGGAATTTATTAACTCTAAAATGACAAATTTTTTCCACGAAAAAGGTATAATTCATCAAACCTCGTGCCCCCACACTCCGGAACAAAATGGTGTTGCCGAGCGTAAAAACCATATTCTTCTAGAAATTACTCGCGCACTCTTAATCGAATCACAAGTTCCAAAATCCTTTTGGCCCGAAGCCCTCGTTACCGCCGCCTATCTTATCAATCGTCTTCCAACCAAAATCTTAAAATCCAAAACCCCTTTACAGTCTCTTACCACATACACGGATCCACCTCCCATTCTCACTTTGGAACCACGGATTTTTGGATGTACCGTCTTTGTTCACATACCCAAAACAACACGATCTAAACTCGACACATGTGCCGAAAAATGTGTTTTCATGGGGTATGCTATCAATCAAAAAGGATATAGATGTTATAATCCAAAAACCCAACGCATGTATACCACAATGAATTGCGACTTCCTCGAAACCGAATATTACTACACCACCAACCTCAGCGGTCAGGGGGAGAAAACGAACAATACAGATGACGCACTGAGTTGGCTTCAATATACTGATACTAGTGCAAACAATCATGAAGAAGTCCCTGAAGACATATCTACTCAACAAACTGAAGACAGTGCCCCCAAGACTCGTCTCCTATCCTGATACCCGAGGTAAGTACCACTAACCTTGAGACTAATAATCCTCCTGTGCAAGAAAATATACAGGAAACAGGTAGTGCAAACGAGGAAACAAATAATGTAGATGAAGAACACTACACCACAGCCCAAGAAAGAGAGCCCAGTCAATACACTCTACCTCCCAGAAGAAACAGAGGCGTTCCTCCAAAGAGATATTCTCCAGAAAGGGAGACAAAGAAGAGTAGATACCCAATGGCTAACATAGCCAAAGGGAACTTATCAGAACAAGCCAATGCGTTCACTGTAGCCTTGTGCTCTGAAGAAATCCCTACAAATATCGAACAAGCCTTAAAATCTAAACACTGAAAGAATGCAATGGAAGAAGAAATGAGAGCCCTTAAAAAGAATCAAACTTGGATTAAGTGTATCCTACCACTAGGAAAGAAAACTGTAGGATGTCGCTGGGTATTCACATTCAAGTATAAACCAGACGGAACTATTGACAGATACAAGGCAAGGTTGGTAGCAAAAGGCTACACCCAAACATACGGGATTGACTATTCAGAAACCTTATCACCAGTTGCAAAAATCAATACTATTAGAGTTCTCTGCTCCATAGCCGCGAACCAAGGATGGCCTTTGCATCAATTTGATGTAAAGAATGCTTTCCTACATGGAGACCTTCAAGAAGAAGTGTACATGGAGGCTCCACACGGGTTCACCAATGACTTCAAAAACAGGGAAGTTTGTCTTCTTACAAAATCTCTTTATGGTCTAAAACAATCCCCTAGAGCTTGGTTTGGGAGATTCGCCATAGCTATGAAAAGCTATGGGTTCAAACAAAGTCACTCAGACCATACTTTATTCCTTAAAAGGAGGGGAAAATTAATAACTTGCCTAATTATTTATGTTGATGATATGATCATTACAGGAAATGATAAAGAAGAGATATCGGCATTGAAGAAAAGCTTGTTCTCAGAATTTGAAATGAAGGACCTAGGAAATCTTAAATACTTCCTAGGAATTGAAGTCCTCAGATCAAAACACGGAATCTTCATGCTCCAGAAAAAATATATCCTTGATTTATTGGCAGAAACAGGAATGCTCGACTGCAAACCAGCAGAAACACCAATGAATATGAATCAGAATCTCCTAGATGACGAAGACGAAGACTTAGCTGATAAAATGAGGTACCAACTAATGGTGGGGAAACTAATATATCTCTCACACACTCGTCCAGTCATAACATACGCTGTGGGAGTAGTAAGCCAACATATGCACAAACCTCAAAAGCCTCACATGGAAGAAGTGTAACGACCCGAATTTTGTGTTATATAAATTATTTAAAAATGCTATAAATAAGGATAAATCGTTTAAAGAACGTGGGAATTGGTTTCGTGTCATTTGGACATCGTATGAGAAAGTTATGGGCGAAACCGGGTCGAGACGATCTACAAAAGTTGCAGCCCGCCTGGGTAAGGGAGTTCGCGGCGCGAACTACTCCTCGCGATCGCGAGGATCGGGCAGAGACTTGGGGTTTTCAGAGATCGAAGTTCAAGGCTGGTTCACGAACGCGAAGAGTTCACGATCAGGGAAGTTCGCGGCGCGAACTTGGAGTTCACGGCGCGAACTCTGCGGGACCAGCTTTAAATCGGGAAAAAGCTAGGGTTTCCTTATTTTCACTCATTCACTTGGTGCAGCCGAGATTGGAGATGAAGGAGGCGATTTTGGTGTTCTTGAGCTTAGATCTTCACTATCTTTGAGGATTTATGCATCTAAACTAAGATCTAAGGTATGCTTCATCTCCTAACTAGTTTATGAACTTGATTTGGGGGAAAGTGGTGATAATGGCAATTTGGAAAAAGTCTTGACTAAATATGTCTATGGTGAGTATAAAACACACAAAGGAAGTGTGTGAACTATGGGTTATGTCAAAACGATGATTTGGGATTGGTAACCATAAACTAGGGTTTATGGATCTACACCAAGTTGATGAACTTGGTGGTTGGGGTTGATTATGTTGATGTTAGATGATGTCTAGTTATGGATGATAACTAGAAATGTGATGATTATGTTGATAGGTTGCAAAGACCTAAAGATTGGAGATATTCCAAAGGCGGGAAGCAAAAATGAACACGATATGGATTAACTAACGCTAAGGTGAGTACATGAGACTTTTAAACTGGGTACATAGCAAGAGTTTTGAAAATACATATGATATTTTTATGGGTCTTTATTAATAAATGCTTGATAAAGATAGTGACTGAAAATGGTGAGAAAGTAGGTATAATGTGATACTAGAATATGTCTAGTATGGTTGATGATTTTGGAAGTAAATATGATAAACTTAAGTGGTTATGGAATCTTTAATAATGAACCATAATAATAAAGTTATGAAGTAAAAGAATGTATATTGATTCTTTATTGATAATTATGTATTAGTAAAGCAATTGAAAATGGATTGATAAGTAATGAGTATCTATTGGTAAGAATTACTAATAAAAGAAAAGAACAAATATACATATGAAAATGATTATGATGTGATTACTAATAATTATGTATTATAGTCAACGAAGAGATGAGAGTATATGAAATAGATAAATAAGAAATGTATCTTATGAAATAAGTGAGTATGGACCTCTTAGGGTTCATAAATGTAGAAGTATGTGTGAGATGTTAAAGATCGGGTCCGCGGGACCATACAGGTACGTTCACTCTATGTTGAACTAGTTATATGCAGTTATTATTAGATAACTAACTTGTTTGATGATTTATGTGGTAGCCGAAGGCTTTGATTGAAATAATTGTTGACTTATGCTCAGAATGAGATGATGTGATGATGCGGGGGACCCCCCGTCATGAGGTGTGGAATGAGGGGCAGTTGGGTGGATTCCCATCGACTCATCCACGTTAGTAGTCTTGCTAACTGGACGTATTCCGGCGAGTAAGGCAGGTATCGGTAGATTGGGTGAATCCCTCTTGCCGGTATCTTGAAGCTTATTAATGGCGATGGATTTTGGTTAATAAGTTAATGTGAAGCTTACTAATGGCGATGGATTTCGGTTAGTAAGTTAATGTGATTCTAATACATATATGTTTATGTATTAGGTGTGTTTGTGCTTCTGGCTAGTTCGGGGGCAACCCGATAGCTAGATATGATTGCTAGGTGAGCAGAAACTGATAAGGTCACAATAGGGTGACTAGATGGCAGTGAGATAGTTAATATATATATATATATATATATGTTTATATATTTATGAATTGATTATTATTATTGGGGTCTAAAACCCATGCATCTCACGAGACTATTTTGTCTCACGTACTACGTTTGTTTTATGGCTGTGTTCTCAGGTACAGGTTTGAAGCGATAGAAGGTTGCACTAGGAGTGGCCTTTATATGCTTAGCTCGGGAGCTCGTAGGTAGATCCCGTTTACCTATGGTTTTGATATACTTGGTGACACCGTATCTTTGTATACTCTGCTAAAGATTTCAAGGTTTTTGTTAAACTGTATTTTGAATTACAATGGAAAAATGTTGGAAATCGTATTTTAAATGTTTTAAGCGATGTTATAAAAATACGGGTGTTACAACTATCCACCCCTTAAAATGTGATGATTATGTTGATAGGTTGCAAAGACCTAAAGATTGGAGATATTCCAAAGGCGGGAAGCAAGAATGAACACGATATGGATTAACTAACTCTAAAGTGAGTACATGAGACTTTTAAACTGGGTACATAGCAAGAGTTTTGAAAATACATATGATATTTTTATGGGTCTTTATTAATAAATGCTTGATAAAGATAGTGACCGAAAATGGTGAGAAAGTAGGTATAATGTGATACTAGAATATGTCTAGTATGGTTGATGATTTTGGAAGTAAATATGATAAACTTAAGTGGTTATGGAATCTTTAATAATGAACCATAATAATAAAGTTATGAAGTAAAAGAATGTATATTGAGTCTTTATTGATAATTATGTATTAGTAAAGCAATTGGAAATGGATTGATAAGTAATGAGTATCTATTGGTAAGAATTACTAATAAAAGAAAAGAACAAATATACATATGAAAATAATTATGATGTGATTACCAATAATTATGTATTATAGTCAACGAAGAGATGAGAGTATATGAAATAGATAAATAAGACATGTATCTTATGAAATAAGTAAATATAGACCTCCTAGGGTTCATAAATGTAGAAGTATGTGTGAGATGTTAAAGATCGGGTCCGCGGGACCATACAAGTACGTTCACTCTATGTTGAACTAGTTATATGTAGTTATTATTAGATAACTAACTTGTTTGATGATTTATGTGGTAGCCGAAGGCTTTGATTGAAATAACTGTTGAGTTATGCTCAGAATGAGATGATGTGATGATGCGGGGGACCCCCGGTCATGAGGTGTGGAATGAGGGGCAGTTGGGTGGATTCCCATCGACTCATCCACGTTAGTAGTCTTGCTAACTGGACGTATTCCGGCGAGTAAGGCAGGTATCGGTAGATTGGGCGAATCCCTCTTGCCGGTATCTTGAAGCTTATTAATGGCGATGGATTTCGGTTAATAAGTTAATGTGAAGCTTACTAATGGCGATGGATTTCGGTTAGTAAGTTAATGTGATTCTAATACATATATGTTTATGTATTAGGTGTGTTTGTGCTTCTGGCTAGTTCGGGGGCAACCCGATAGCTAGATATGATTGCTAGGTGAGCATAAATTGATAGGGTCACAATAGGGTGACTAGGTGGCAGTGAGATAGTTAATATATATATATATATATATATATATATATATATATATATATATATATATATATATGTTTATATATTTATGAAATGATTATTATTATTGGGGTCTAAAACCCATGCATCTCACGAGACTATCTTGTCTCACGTACTATGTTTGTTTTATGGCTGTGTACTCAGGTAAAGGTTTGAAGCGATAGAAGGTTGCACTAGGAGTGACCTTTATATGTTTGGTGACACCGTATTTTTGTATACTCTGATAAAGATTTCAAGGTTTTTGTTAAACTGTATTTTGAATTACAATGGAAAAATGTTGGAAATCGTATTTTAAATGTTTTAAACGATGTTATAAAAATACGGGTGTTACAAGCAGTTCTAAGGATCATAAGGTATCTCAAAGGAACCAGTGGACATGGAATCCTATTCAAACCAAATGGTCACCTTGAGACACAACTCTATACTGATGCAGATTGGGCAGGAGACAAAAATGACAGAAGATCAACTGCAGGATATTTCACTCTTGTAGGTGGAAATCTTGTAACATGGCGAAGCAAGAAACAAAAGGTAGTAGCTTTATCAAGTGCTGAAGCTGAATTCCGTGGAATCGCTTGGGGAATTACCGAAGTACCATGGATAAGAAAATTGTTAACCGAAATTGGATTCCCTCCACGAATTCGAAGCAAAGTATTCAGCGACAACGAAGCAGCAATTCTAATATCTGAAAACCCAGTCCAACATGATCGCACAAAACATATAGAAGTGGACCGACATTTCATCAAAGAAAAATTAGAAGCAAAGATCATTACTCTCCCGTTTGTGTTCAGCAAGGATCAACTCGCTGACATCTTAACCAAAGCTGTTAACGGAAATTCTCTTCACAGTATTTTAGACAAGTTGAATTTTGGTGATCCCACAATACAACTTGAGGGGGAGTGTTAGAAAGGAAAGTATAACAAAAGGCAACAATATCACCTCCTAGGTGACAGCCGATCACACCATTGTCAACAGCTAGCCTTTCCAATTTGTATTCATTGTCGTTATTGTGTTTCCTTTCTTCATCGTCCATATCGTGTATAAATATCAAGCTATCCTGCGTTGTAAACATATACAAGAAATATACAGTTATTCAATAATATTGATCCTAATAGTTATCATCTTTGTGTATGGCAAACAACTATTGATTCATTTGAACCAAGTTGGCTGGCCTCCACAATCGTATACTTTTGTGGTGATGAGCTGCTTGTGTTTACTTGTGTTGAGATGGCCTTCACTTTGTTACCCAGCTTCTTAGTAGTGAAATCTATCATGGACTCCAATGAAGTTGCACAATGTATTTCCTCTCCTTTGATGCCCGTTGACTCGCATTCAATTATTGTTTCCTTGATCGTACGAGCTTCCTTGGAGTCAGGATCTACTGAAAACTCTTGATAGATCTGGGGCAGTTTGTCTGATGCAAATGGTATCGAATCAGCCTCTTTTTGAGATAAAAGCTTTGCCTTTGGATTTCTGTCTTTTGTCATTAATAACTCCACTTCTCCCCCTTGATGCATATCAATTTCCAAGAAGAAGAGTGTTGTTATGGATTTATCCTTGAAGGCATCCTGGCTGTTGTACATAAAAACGTTTTTCAGTGGTTCACCGACTCCATTGTACTTGAAAAAGTTTCTCGATGGTTCAGATGATAGCTTGTTTATGCCTTTTTCAATGTCCTCGTGAGAGCTGCTCTTTTCTTCCATCGCCTCTGAAAATTTAACAAATTAAACTTGTTTCTAGAAAATCTAACATTTATTTCCATTTTAAGAATAAAATTATAAATTTGTTAATTTTTCCTTTCTCTTCTATGAATAGAATCACAAAAAACCATAAATTTTTCTCCTACTCGGAAACACAAATAAAAAAAAATATTTTCTTTTTAATTTTTTTCTTCTCTCTTTTATATTTTCTTTTCTCCTTATAACGTGAGAGACCAAACCGAAAAAAGTTAGAGTGACCAAATTAATGAGTTAAAGTATTAAATCGATCATTTTTCAAGTTCCTGGTATTATGATGCACCTTTAATAATTCAGAGTAGTAGAAGATGACAAGTTCAAGTACCAACTAATTTATCAAGTTCGGTATACTAAAATGTATTTTGGCCTATAATATAATATTTTTCTATTTTTCTTTTTAGTTAAATATGTAAAAATAATGTTAAAAAGGACCCTAGACAAAATATTGGTCTCTAGTGTCTACAGTCGACTTTGCTCCTTGCCCTTTCCGGCGTAACTGTGGCCGATGCCGACATGCATGTTCTCTTCATCATTGAGTTACAATTTTCATTGACTGTAAATGGGGGACTGTGGTGTTTGTGGACAGAAACTTAAATTCGACGGCTAACAATTTTCATTGAATATGAAGAAAAAAAAGGTAGTCTACATCTAAGGTTGCGTTTGGTATGCCGGAATCAAAGAAGGAATGAAATGACACTGATAGATCGTTTAAGACTAGAATCAAGCTAATCCATTGAGATTTGAGTGAGAAATAGAAGAATTTGTGAGTGTGTGTGTTTAAGGTGTAAGTGTGTGAAACGAGAGAGAACAGAAACTTTCTAAATTGTATATCTGTAAAGTGTGGGAAAGCTTACATTGAAAGACAAACATACAAGTATTTATACCATCTACCACTTAACAAGGGAATCGTTAACTAACGGACTTAAAGGTCAAAACTATTACAATTTTGGTCCTAACAATCTCCCCCTTTTTGATCTTTAATACTTCATCCCAGTCTTCAAACTTCAGATTCTTGATATCATCTATCTTTGGCAAGAAAATGTTTTTCTGTATTTCAAGAACAAAACATTTGCAGAAATCTGGAAGTTTAAGATACTCAAAGAGGATATGTTTTTCGTTGATACTGTTTGAGTGAGAAAATCCTGTAACTGATTTACTAAAGATTTGTAAACTTTTGGGAAAGGAAAATCAGTTAAGTAAGGATTTGACTGGGTTTTCAGATAATGAAGAAGTTGTTTTTGAATTTTGTGGTAGAGGATTATATTGAGGAAAGAATTATAATGTTTTTGAATGGTTTGTCAATCAAATTTTTGGATGTGTGTGTTTGTTTCGGTAAGAATGATTTGAAAGTTACAAGTTTTGGATATGTGTGTATGTATGTTTTGTATGTATGGAAAAATGATATGTACATTTAGGATTTTGGATGAATGTGGATAATTTGTGTTTGATATGAACAACAGAATAGAACAGTTAAGCTTTTGAATGGATATGGTTGAGGATTTGTGAGAAATTTCTGAAGATAAGTCGGTTTCTTTTTCTTCACAAATTATTTCATGTACATCGACAAAAATGTAGACCCATAGATAGATAGAGTTGTTTTGTAGCGGAAGTCTTTTGTTAAAGTTGTGGCTTTGTCGATTTATGATTATTGATAATTGTTGTTAGGGATAAATTGTTGTTAAAGTTTACGCTCCCCCTCGAACAAACAATTATGTCTTAATGAATCTTCTTCGGTTTCTCATTTACTCCCCCTTAATCGGTGCATATGTCTTTTTGACGTGGAGTAAACTGGGCTAAAGAATCTTCGTAAATCTTGTAAGCATTTTCTTCATAAACTGAACTTCTTAGTAAATTTTCTCCCCCTCATGATGATTAAGATTTATCGGAATCATCATGAAAAATGTGAAGTTCGTCGAGATGAAATGAAGAAAATCTTCGAAGCCCATGAATACAAATATGATGAATAATGATATATTCATATTTTGAATGAATCAATATACATCATATTGTATTATCGAAAACCGAATCAAAGTTGATAACGTAGATATCCGATCAAATCATTTGGCATTTAATCGCAATGATCGAACTAAGTCGGGAAAAACCGGGATCACATAGATTACCCGTTAACACAACAGTTACACAAACTGTGTGACCTACGTTCAGTGTTGGAATAGATGTTAGCACTGGTAGGATTTCCATTCAATCATCGTGGAATACCAAGAACGTTGGTATCACTATGAATGTTCCGGCTTTATCACAAAGATAAGCTTGGTATTATGCCTTGTGTCCTAAAAGTGTTTATCGGTTCTAGACTCAATTTGTGGACAAACGAAGGCGAGGACTGGAGAGACTTGTCCTCTGATTCAATATCAACAATCTCCAAGTGAGATGTCGATAGCATATGAGCTAATCTCCGTGGAAATGAAACAAGTACTTTTTAAGAAATACTTGAGTGGCTGGGGGGGTTGTGCAATGCATCACTGGGTTCCATGATGTCTTTTTCAATATCAGAGAGCAACACATGCAATCCGATAGAGACGTGGCTACCCGGCTTTTTATCAGTTTGGTAAGGGTTTTTCTTTTTCTTTAACCCTGTCACACCCTCCTCACTCAAGCTTACTTTTTCATTTTTCGACTACTCCCTCATTTCATTTTACCATGTATAGCTGAATTGCATCCCATACGACATTCCCCCTCTCAAATTTTATCTCTGCGCACCCCAATCAAGATCCCGTGATACTTGATTCTGCTCACCTAGACCTATGTACCCTTACATATTGTCCTATATTGTAGGTGGCTCCTGGGGAAGATCATGCCGGTTATAGCAGATCATAGGAGTAATTTGAGAGTGAACTATAACGCTCATGTGCAAATATCAGCATTTATGATGTTACTTTGTAAGAATAACATGGATTTTTCATCGGAAAATGTGTTTCCGGCATAAGTTGTTGCCTTTAAGATTTAAAAGTTTAGGCACAGCAACTTGAACAATTGAGGAAATACCGGACTCACATAGAGTATCCGTTAACACACGGTATGAATCGATAGTCATTTGCACAACCATTGATTCAAATGTGTGACCTGCGATTAGAGTTGGCGCAATTTTAGCTCTAGCAGGATTTCCACTCAATCCTCGTGAAACACCAGATTGTGATGCCACTATGAGTGTTCCGATGAATACACGGAGATTCATATTCAATAGTGTATGTGTCCTAAATTGGAAATATTTGTCGATGAGATCTAGACACATTGTGCATTCAATTTAAGACGTAACCCGGGGCAGAAGGTTAATTATTTCAATACCAACATACTCCGAATGAGCAGTCGATAGATTATGTGCTACGTCCCCTGATGAATTGAAACAAATTCCTTTTGAGAGGAATCTGAGTGGTTGGTGGTGGAGTGCAAATGCTTGACTGGGCCAGTTAAGTCTGGTGAAGCATTCAACACATGAATGATCACAAATTTAGTGAGGTTGCCCGGTTTATTGTCGGTTTGGATGCACTCAAAGGTGTGTTTTCTTGATATTATCATGTTTTCACATCACCTTGCACTCACCTAAATCTATACCCTAGACATATACCCTCACATTTACCAATTTTGGCTAAAAAGTTTCCCTTGGAAGGTAAGGCCGGTTCTGGCAAACCATAGGAAGGTATTGTCGTTTGATAAAAAAAATAGTTCGATTAAAAAAAATTCAAAACGGGTATAAAAGTATTGATATAATAAAGTTTCTCCCCCTGGAAATAATAATTCTCCCCGTAGAATTAGAATTTCTCCCCCTCGACAAAATAAAGAATGAAAATTTACAGATTTAGAGGAGTGGGAAAGAATTTTTACAGTTATGTGGAAAACTGGTTTTGAGCGGGTTTCAAGCTTATATACTTGAAAGCCATTATGTTTAAAAGCGAGTTATATACTGAAGTGTATATAAGTCATTATTTTGAAAAGCGAGTTATACACTGAATTATGTATAAATCATTTGGTTGAAATGCGAGTTATACACCGTTTTGTGTATAAGTCATTTTGTTGAAGTGCGAAACAGTTTAAGCTTTGAGATTTAGCATACCAAGTTTAGACACAAGAAAGTTAAAACGTTTTTCATCTAATGCCTTGGTAAACAAATCAGCTAATTGACAATCTGTAGAAACAAAGTACAATTCCACATTACCATGTTCAACATGATCTTTTATAAAGTGATATCGAAGATCGATATGTTTAGTTTTTGAATGTTGAACAGGATTGCATGAAATTGCAATTGCACTTCGAGAATCACAATATAAAGGAATACGACTGTATAAAAAGCCGTAATCTTTCAATTGTGATTGCATCCAAATTACCTGGGATAAGCAGCTTGCAGCAGCAACATATTCTGCCTCTGCAGTTGAAAGAGACACACAATTTTGTTTCCGTGAAGACCAGCTCACTAGTTTATCTCCCAGAAATTGAACACTCCCAGACGTACTCTTTCGATCCAACATACATCCCGCATGGTCAGCATCAGAAAATGCAGTTAAATCAAAGGAAGTTTCTTTAGGATACCAGAGACCAAGATCTCGAGTGCCCTTCAGATACCTAAATATTCGTTTAACCGCTTGAAGATGAGATTCTTTAGGCGCTGCCTGATACCGAGCACAGATGCATGTAGAGAACATAATGTCTGGTCGACTCGAAGTCAGATATAGTAAAGATCCGATCATCCCCCGATAGTGGGTAACATCAACAAGTTTGCCATCCGGATCAGCATGTAATTTCGAACCAGGCGACATCGGCGTCGATATTGGTTTACAATCATCCATAAGATATTTCTTCAATAAATCAGTGATATATTTGGATTGATTGATGAAAATTCCGGTTGGTAATTGACGAACTTGAAGACCCAGAAAGAAATTCATCTCACCCATCATGCTCATCTCAAATCTTTTGACCATAAGAGCAGAGAACTTCTTGCAATATTTGGGATTTGTAGAACCAAAAATTATATAGTCGACATAAATTTGAATAAGAACAATGTCTTCCCCTTGACGTTTGATGAAGAGAGTTGTGTCGACTTTTCCTTTAGAAAAACCAGACTCAACTAAGAATTTTGATAATACATCATACCACGCCCGGGGAGCTTGTTTTAAACCGTACAAAGCCTTGTCGAGAATATAAACATGATTAGGCAAGTGTGGATCTACAAAGCCGTCGGGTTGATGAACGTACACTTCTTCTTTGAGAATGCCATTTAAAAATGCAGTTTTTACATCCATCTGATAGATAGTAAAATTCTTATGTGCTGCATATGCTAAGAATATTCGAATGGCTTCTATACGGGCTACAGGAGCAAAAGTTTCTTCAAAATCAATGCCTTCCTGCTGAGCATACCCTTTTGCAACTAGACGTGCTTTGTTCCGAATTACAATTCCATTTTCATCCTTTTTATTTTTGAAAATCCACTTTGTACCAATAACAGATTTGCCAGGAGGTTTTGGAACAAGACGCCAGACTTTTAATCTTTCAAACTGATTTATTTCTTCTTGCATAGCAATAATCCAGTCTGGGTCTGAGAGAGCTTCACTGACCTTCTTTGGTTCATTTGAGCTTAAAAATGCAGTATACTGACATTCATCAGCAGTAGCTCGTCGGGTTTGAACAGAAGATTCAGGGTCACCGATTATCTGATGTAAAGGGTGCTCTCTTGTCCATTTAAGAGAATGAGGAAGTGGAATTTGACCTGGATTAATATTTGAGGTATCAGTGAATTCAGGATGTGGAATGATCGCAGTTTGAGTAGTTGATGTAGACGGTGGAGGAACAACCCGTTGAACGTTGAATTTAGAAAAATCTATCACCAAGGGTGGAGGTTGAGCTGGAACTATAGATAAATCAAAAGAAGTAGCAGCTTGACCAGAAGATGATGATTGATTATTCGTGGGTTGAGAATTGTCCGGAGATGCTTGATGTATTACAGGTGAAGAATTTTCCGGAGATGATGAAGTCTCAGGTTGTGAAACTGTAGGTGATTGAGAAGAATCATTATGTGGAGTAGCAGAAGTTGGAGAAGGAGAATCCGTAGAACTTGAAGTATGAATATCAGGAACAGAAATAGATTGAACTTCAGCTACTGTTGGAAATGGAACGACAGCTTCCTCCAGTAAAATATGTCGAATATTATGATAATCATCATAAAAATGACGAAATAAAATATCCAAGTCATTCTCAGATGTTGAAGGCGTTGACGATGGTGAAGGAGTTTCAGCATTTGAAGTAACTGAATTGATAGGAAATGTCTCATCAAAATTAACGTTAACACTTTCTCTGATCGTTCGTTTTGATCGATTATAAACTCGATAAGAAGCAGATTCCCTTGAATATCCCACAAAGATTCCTTCATCAGCTTTTTCATCAAATTTATTCAACTTATCTTTATCATTCAGAATGAAACACCGACTCCCAAAAATATGTAAAAATTTAATATTTGGAATGCGGTTATTGATCAGTTCATAGGGAGTTTTGTTGTATGCTTTGTTGATGATTGAACGATTTTGAGTGAAGCATGCTGTACTAATAGCTTCTGCCCAAAGAGATAATGGGAGTTTTGAATATGAAAGCATGGTACGAGCAGCTTCAACAAGAGTTCGATTTCTTCGTTCAACAACCCCATTTTGTTGAGGTGTTCTGGCAGCGGAAAATTGGTGAGTAATACCAACTGAGTCAAGAAAAGAATCTAAAACTTGATTTTTAAATTCAGTTCCATTATCAGTGCGGATGGTATGTATTTTTAAATCTAAATTGGTTTGAGTTTTCTTGATGAAGGATATGATGATATTAGTTGCTTCATCTTTTGTACGTAGGAAATGAACCCATGTGTATCGAGAATAATCATCAACAATAACCAACACATACCGTTTTCCTGCTAAAGATTGAACGCTCATAGGTCCACATAAGTCCATGTGAAGTAATTCAAGCGGTTTTGAAGTACTTTGAACTGGTTTAGACTTATGAGGTTTCTTTGTCATTTTTCCCATCTCGCACGAAGAACACAGATGATCTTTTTCAAATTTAAGATCTGGAAGACCAGATACATGTCCACCTTTCACCAACTTATTGATGTTTTTGAAGTTAAGATGAGAGAGGCGACGGTGCCATAACCAAGATTCATCTGATGAAGCTGTTGACATTAAGCAAACTTCTTCAAGTGGAACTACATCGTTTAGATTGATAGTAAACAGATTTGACTCTCGAGTTCCAGTAAGAAGTTCCTCTCCATCATATGTACGAACAGCACATTTCTTTGTACGAAAATTAACTTCTAATGTTTTATCGCAAAATTGACCGATACTAAACAGATTATGAGCGAGATCTTCAACATAGGTTACATTTCGAATGATTAGGTTGTGTCGGATAATATCTCCAATTCCCATAATAGCAGCTAAATGGTCATTACCAAATCTAACGGTACCCAAATATTTGTCTCTAAAATTTGTTAACAAATTCTTGTTTCCGGTCATATGTCTTGAACAACCAGAATCAAGATACCATAAATTCTACATAAAACAATTAACAAAAGGTACCCAATCAGATATGGGTCCTATACGATTAGTAATGCATGTTTTATGAAGAATTAGTGAATATGATTTAAATTTAGAGAGTTGGAGAACTGCAAGGAGGCAGTTCTGGATTTGTTACTTTGATAGACCATTTGAAGGATTTCTCAGGTGAGGATAAAATCCATTTTGAATTTTCATTTTGGATCCATGTAAATTTAACAAATTTGGAATTCTTTTTAAATGAAGTCGAAAAACTGGAGTTTGATGATGTAGTTGGAGTCACAGTTCGATAAAATAATTTGGTTGGTTTAAGTGTAGAAACCACACGATTTACTGATTTTGTCGAGTTAGATTGAATCCGAGATTGTGGTTTAGATGTGGATGTTGAAGTATTGGATGAAGAAACTACACGATAAACAGATTTTGACGGATTAGGATAAGAACGTGTAGACGAAGATGTTTGCGATCGAGCAAGCATTGTTTTGCAATGTTTTGGATAACAAGTGATACATGAATGAATGATTGATCCGTTTTTATGAAGAACATCATGTCGTCGACCACAAGGAGCATCTTTTCGAACAAAATATCGTGTATCATATTGAGAAATTGGTGTATTAGTTTTTCTATCAAAATAAACCTTTTTACCAGTTTTGTCAGTTTTAACAATCAAATTAACACCATTCACAGTGAAATTAACAGGACGATAAATTGCTGAATCATAGACAATTCCATAACATGTAGCAGGTGAAATCAACGTTGTTGAGTTATTACATTTATTAGAATTTGAAAAAGAAGAAGCTAAAAACGAGGAAGAGCTAGACTTCTTAAGTGCATTTGACTTAAGCATACTAGACTTAGACGACTTAGACTTCTCAACTGCTTTCATCCTGTCTTGCATCGGTGTTTTAAGCTTGGAATTTAAAGTTTTATCTGAAAAATGTAAGACATGAGAATTAGAATTTCTTCTTAAAAGAATTGGAGTTTTAGGAGAAGAAGAATTCTCATTGACTGATTTTGATTTTGGAGAAGCACTGGGACTTGAAACAGATTTTATTTCAACAATTTTATCTTCTAAAGCATGAATTTTTGATTGTAAAGCAGATTTTTCTTTGTCAAATGCCTTTTGGGTTGCATCTATTTCGGTTTCCAATTGATAAATTTTCTTTTCTAGAATTAGAGAAGGAATGTAAACTTTACGGGTTACTTTTTCTTGAAGTACCGCATTTCCTTTGATCTCAAATTCTGCAGGTGTAATAATTGGAAAATAGTCATCATTTGTAAAATTTGCCTTTTTAGTTTCATAAGTTTTATTTAATTCATTGTAATTGAAACTAATTTGTGCATTCTCTGATTTAGCTCTGTTGAATGCTTCAATTTCTTCTTCCTCATCGGTCATACGAAGGAAACTTTGCCAAACATCAACATGTATGTATTTGGAATCATACAGTGTTGGAAGCACATTACAAGCCATCTTCAGATATTCTGGATTGTTCGCCCCCAGTCCTTCTCTTGAATTGAAGTATTTGAAATCTTTAGGCTTGTTCAAGTGAATTGTTTGATCAGTTTGTCCTCGTTTGGCAATGATTTCTTCAAGGTTTTTGACGTGAGAAGAAAGTTGAATTTTATCATTTTGTAGTTGATTAATGACATTTTGTTTGCTATTTAATTCTTGTTTTGTTTGAATGTCATTTTCATGAATGGTTTCTGATAATTCTTTAATTTGTGAGGTTAATGATTTAAACTGATTTTCATTATCATCAAATTCTTTTTGTTTACGTTCCAACCAGTTTTTAGTGATTTGATATTCATTCCATGCATCAATGTATAACTTGTAATATTTATCATTGTCAGCATTTGATGTGGAACTTTGTGTATTTTTAAGATTGGTCAACTCAATTTCTTGTTCAGAAATGGTATGAGACAATTGTTGAATATCAGTCTCATATTTAACAGTCAATTCTGAAATTCGATTTTGTAACGTCAGATTCTTTTTCTCAAAATTTTTATTTTGTCTAAGAATATGAACAAGTTGTGTATTATGATCAAGATATTGTTCATTTTCGTTTTCTAGTTCATCTAATTTTCCTTGAAGTAAAGTATTTAATTCTTTTTCATCCAAAAGGTTTTGTTTTAAAGATTCAATTTCAGAATTCTGGTTTGTTACAAAACAATTTTCAGAATCAATTAAATGTGAAGAATGAGATAAGAAAGAATTAATTACCTCTATTTCTTTGTTGGCATCATCAGATAAACGTTCAGAAATTTCAGCATTTTCACGAGCCATAAAGCATAGATTTGCCGAATGCTCTTCATCTTCGGGATCAGAATCATCCATCCATTGAAGATCTTCTGCTAATAATACCTTGCCTGACTCAATCTGCTTGGCCATTAACATTTTGCGTTTAAAGTATTCAGAATCCCGAACTCTAGGTTTCTTACAATCTCGGGAGAAATGACCAGGAAGTCCACAGTTATAACATTTCTTTGTCGGATCCAAAGGTGTTATAACTTTTGGTTTATCAGATGTGTTTGATGCAGATGGTGCAGACTTGAAAGTGGATGAAGATCTCTGATTGTTATTTGTAGGAGTTGGATAATACTTCTTCTCATATCTTGAGATGAAAGACATAGCTTGCAACAGTTGTTCTAATTCGCTCTTCATCTCTTCTTTTGTATCTTTGACAGGTTCTTCTGATTTTTCTTTCAGTTTACCAGATGAATTTGACTGGTATTGTCTTGTAAGAAGAGCAAGAGTATCAAGAGTGTTTGCATTTTCCTGTTTGGTTTTGACTATATCTTTCACCATTGGAGCATTTTGAAGTAAATACTCATACAGTTCATGCACATCAATTGAGCTCAGATCTTTATGTTGCATAGCACTGTTACCAAATGTAGCCCACTCAGGTAGTAAACTGTTGATGAACTTGATGTTAATCTCCAAATTTTCCTTCTTCAAGTTATTCCTTCGAAGTTCATTCAACAAGTTGCAGTAACGGTGATATGTGCTTTCTAATTCTTCCCCGGTGGAAGCTTTAAACGATTGATAAGCATTTAGAGTGGTTACCATCTTGGCTTTATTACCTAACACGGTGCCTTCCATTTGCTTTCGAATTTCATCCCAAATCTCCTTACCGGTTTCTAAACTGTCCAAGCTGTTATAAATTTCGTTCGATAAACTTTGAAGTACGAATGAAAACGATTGTAGATCTGCTTTAGCTCGTAGTTTTTGTTGAGCATTGTATCTTGATTTAGGAAGCGGGGTTCGACCTCCAAGAACTGGCGGTGTTGCGTTTGGTGCAGCTACTACGTCTTCGTAGAATACTGCTTCACCATTTTCGAGTGAATCACGTATCTCAGTTGCCAGTTCTTGATTTTTAATAAAATGGAGGAACCGTTTCTTCCATTGTGCGTATTCACCTCGGTATAGGACCGGAGGTTTAAGATCAGTTCCGATTGACAAAGCATCTCTTGACGTCATTTTGTTTTTCAAAATTGAGAAAATTGAGAAAATTTTGTGTGAGCCGAACTTCTACAAGTTCGGGCCGAACTTCTACAAGAAGTTCGGTTCGGGCCGAACTAGGTATTTTTGATTTTGGCCGAACTTGTGATATTTCACTTCGGGCCGAACTTCTAATGTAGTTCGGGCCGAACTACTTGAGTAGTTCGATATGGGCCGAACTCGTTAGCCAAACTTGTAAGTAATTCGATAAGAGCCGAACTAGTACTTCGGGCCGAACTGAGATTTGTACTTCGGGTCGAACTTCAGTAAAACTCGGACCGAACTTCTTTTGTGCAGAACCTCGGGCCGAACTATTCTATGAGCCGAATAAGAACTTCGGGCCGAACTAATCTTTGCCGAACTTGTTCTTGTTGCTAGAAGCCGAACTTGTACTTATACTTCGGGCCGAACTACAAATGAAATAAACTTCGGGCTGAACTAACCTTGGCCGAACTACTTGGGCTTAGAGATTCTCGGGCCGAACTTCTGTTATGTCGAACTTCTCAATAAGCCGAACTTGTTCTTCACGTCGAACAGAAGTCGAACGAACACAGCTCGAACATCACCATTTCAATCTGATTTTGCTCAATTCTTCACCGATTTGAATGATTCTTCTTCCTACTTGCTCGATATCCACTTTCTAACAGCTTGATCCGATCAATTTCTTCATTCCATTACACAAGAGCTTCGAATCTTCGATTTACAGTGATTTTTCAACTTTTTCACTTTTTCATCAAAATCACGAAATTGAAGTGATCTGTTGACGGATTGGATCGAATTTTGATTCTATTATGCTTAGAAACACTGGAGAAACACTAATCCATGATCAAATCTTCAATTCGAACAAAAATTTTACAACATTAAATTTTCAATGACGAACGAACTTTTTCTTCAAAATTTCTCAGATCTTCATCAATCTAGCTCGATTTTGGATCTTCTCTAAGAGAGATTATGCTCTGATACCAATTGATAGATCGTTTAAGACTAGAATCAAGCTAATCCATTGAGATTTGAGTGAGAAATAGAAGAATTTGTGAGTGTGTGTGTTTAAGGTGTAAGTGTGTGAAACGAGAGAGAACAGAAACTTTCTAAATTGTATATCTGTAAAGTGTGGGAAAGCTTACATTGAAAGACAAACATACAAGTATTTATACCATCTACCACTTAACAAGGGAATCGTTAACTAACGGACTTAAAGGTCAAAACTATTACAATTTTGGTCCTAACAGACACATTCCATTGGAATGAAAAAAATATGTTTGTTTTAACCGATGTAATGAAATGGATCATTACTCATGTAATGTGATTCCTTCTCTTTCATTACATAGGGGGAGGTGGTTTTTTTTCATTCCATTATGGAACTGAATAGAATAGATACAATTAATTAACATATTTACATATAAACTAATTTATATTATTTAAAAATGTAACTAAATAATTTTTTTTAAAAAAAAATAACTAAATTGTGTTTCTTTACTATGTATTTTGGTTTAGCCAGTTTTTATTATATTTAATTTGTGTTGTGTATAAAATATATTTAAAACTTTTATCAATAATATATAAAGTAGAAACAAATTTATGCTTAACATAATTTTTTTTATAAAATCTTATAAAACATTATTTTCTTAGAATAAAAATTTAATTAATATATTATCTATTTTTAAATTAACTATAAAATATTTTTTTTTCGTAATAATCTTATCTAAATATTTAAATCTTTAATATTATTTAATTATTTATTTTTTAAAATTTATGTTATATATTAACTAATAAGAATGATTTATAAAAATTATATTTAATAACATTTGATAATATTTTTCATTTCTTCATGCTAACCAAACATGATAATGTAATGCAATGTACTTTTACATTACGCCACTCATTCCATTACCATATTCATTTCATTACGCTACTCATTCATCTATCAAACCAAACAGACCCTTACATATAAGCTAATTTATATAATTTAAAAATGTAACTAAATAATTTTTTTTAGAAAAATAACTAAAGATTGTGTTTCTTTACTATAATATGTATTTTGGTTTAGCCAGTTTTTATTATATTTAATTTGTGTTATGTGTATAAAATATATTTAAAACTTTTATCAATAATATATAAAGTAGAAACAAATTTATGCTTAACATAATTTTTTTTATAAAATCTTATAAAATATTATTTTCTTAGAATAAAAAATTTAATTAATATATTATCTATTTTTAAATTAACTATAAAATATATTTTTTTTCGTAATAATCTTATCTAAATATTTAAATCTTTAATATTATTTAATAATTTATTTTTTAAAATTTATGTTATATATTAACTAATAAGAACGATTTATAAAAATTATATTTAATAACATTTGATAATATTTTTCATTTCTTCATGCTAACCAAACATGATAATGTAATGCAATGTACTTTTACATTACGCCACTCATTCCATTACCATGTTCATTTCATTACGCTACTCATTCATCTATCAAACCAAACAGACCCTAAGGGTGTTTAGCAAAGCTCATGTAAGGACTATAAAGGTGTGTTTGGTACAGAGATTTGAAGGGAGAGAAAGAGAAATAAAGGTAAAGTCTCTTGTTTGGTTACATTGAGAAAAGAAGATGGAGAAAAAAAACTTTTCCTTTTCCCTAATTTTAATTCCCTACTAAATAAGGGGAAAATGAGAGAATGATATATCGAGACTTAAAAAAAACATGTTGAGAATCACAAAGCCCTCTTCTTTTCTTTATACGTTTGCGCAGAAACCCTTCGTCCTCAATTTCGTCCGCTGCAATCTTCGTCCACTGCAATCTTCGTCCACTGCAATTCCGTCGTCAATTGTCTGCCACAATTCCGTCCAGCAACAATTCGTCCGCCACTTCTTCCAGGTTAATCTCAGTATCTGTCTCTCGAACTCTATCTCTTTGTCTCTCTATTATACATTATTTGATGTATCACAGGTTAATCTCGCAATTCCGTCCAGCAACAATTATGTATCTACGTTTCAATATTTAATGTATCACATGGTTCCTTTTGATTATATATATGTTTTATGTATCACAATCGTCCGCCACATGCTTTATGTATCAATTTTGAAAAATTTTTTCTCTCATTGAACGGCATCAACATCATATTTACGTATCTATTATACATAGGGCCAAGTATCTATATGTTTTATGTAGTCTCACAAAGGTGCTGGTAAATATCGAGGCAAGCCAGTTACATTCTATGACAATCTGTGTATCATCTTTGGTAAAGTAAGAGCAACGGGTTGTAAATCGACTGATCTTGGAGAAGATGAAGAATTCATTCCAGAGACGCAAGCAACTTCCCCAATTGATCCTCATGACTTTGATTTCGTTGAAGAGGGCGTTCAAGATGATGGTTGGTCTGGAGTACCAACAAATAATGTAATAAGCACAAGTAAAAGACGCAAAAGCACGGATGGCGATGAAATATATCGGGAGTCGTGCAAAAAGATGAAGGAAGTCATTGGTAAGTTTGGAGAAATTATTGGCGAACATCTGAGTAAAGAAGGTTTTGAGTCTCGTGAAATTTTTGAGAAGGTTAGTGATGAGTTGAAAGCTTTACCGGGTATTACAATGACCAAACGTTTTAAAGCATCTAATTTGATTGGAAAGGATGTCCTTCTAGGATGGTTATTTCTTGGATTGACACAAGAAGAGAAAATATACATGGTAGAATCTTACACCGATGGCTCTATGGGATGATTGTTTATGGTTCAAATATTGTTCTTGGTTACATTGTGGTTTTATGTACTCAGACCTGTTTTTTTTTTTTTTTTTTTTTTACATTTTGATTAAATTGATGTTTTTGAAAGTGACAATAGTTTATGTTTTTGGATGTTATTATTGATTTTATTAATGCACTTTCGTTATTCATTTATCCATGAATTTTGTATGTTATAATAATGATTGTTGTGGGAAAAAAATATGTTTGCTAATTATAAAGTTTGTACAATTCTCTACTGATTTTTTTTGTTATACCAAACAAGAGAAATGATTTTCTGCTGCAATTCTCTGTTCAAGTCTCTGTGCTACCAAACAGAGGAGTCAATTCTCTTTCTCCAAACTAATTCTCTTTCTCTGCAATTCCATTCTCTGCAACCATTTCCCTACAATTCCATTCTCTGTACCAAACGTACCCTAAGTAACTTATTAGCTTATAAGATTATACAAATTTAATTAAGTTAACATCTGTAAACCAAAAATCCTCTAGTAATTAAATTCAAATTCATAAAAAGGCAAACCACAATAACCATTTAAGTAATTAACTCTAAATACTTATTTTTTTATTATTTTTTCTAAATACTTTATACCATTATAAATTTCATAAATGTCTAAATACTTTGTACTGTAAGTTCGTGAAAACATTAAAAATGTACCCCACGTTTATAAGAGCATCGGGTAACCATGGTGTAGTCATAGTGTACCGTAGTACGCGGCAAAGGCGTGCTAGAGGTCTGGCTCCATGGCTATAAGGTATTTTTTTTCTTTTTCTTTTTTGTAATTTATGATTGGTTTAAGTGATGGTGAGTGGTGGTTGTTCGTGGTGCGTTATTTTTTTTCTTTTTTTTTTTTGTAATTTATGATTGGTTTAAGTGATGGTGAGTGGTGGTTGTTCGTGGTGCGTTATAAAAATAATATAATACATACGTAATTGCAGTCAAGTAATCAACATTTGCACTACTAGCTCATTTGGTTAGAACCCTTTACTAATAACATGAAGGTTGTAGTTCAAATCTTAGGGTTGTCAATTTTTTCAAAACGTAAATAGCTGGTTCTCCCTGAAATCCGTTGAGGTGCAACAATTTCCCGAAATAGCAAGTGTCTTGGTTGAAAAATTAAGTCTTAATAAATTGGGGAGTAAATTACATGAATGGTCCTTTAGGTTTATAGTAAATTTCACCAATGGTCATTTAGTTTCAAAAATTACACCGGTGGTCCTTATTTTTGAAAGGTTTTTCACCGATGGTCCTTTTCGAAAAAGTCCGTCTATTTTACAAGTTAACTAACATCACATGTGATGCACATGGGGGTATTTTGGTCAATTTGTCTTTTCTGTCGCTAAAAGTAGGTTTCATATATTATTTATGCTATATATATAAATAATATATATAGCATAACATAATACTTCAAATTTCAAATATTTCAAGGTTCACATAGTTTGGTGTTGCAAAATAGACAATTAAACATAGTAATTCAAGTACTTAAAACAATATATTAGTTCAAATACTTCAAAGATAAATATTAGATCTTTATGTGTCCTTGTTCGTATGTTTGTGACCCCTTTTCCATCGTAATACTTCCTATATATATAAGCAAATAAAAAATATATCGAAAACCTAATTTTAGTCTTAAAAAATTGACTTTTCAGTTGACCATCTAGCTCCGTTTAGAGCCGCCTAGCTCCGCCTAGGGCCGCCTAGAGCCGCCTAGGCCCGCCTAGCGCCTAATTGGCCGATTTGCCCTAAATCCAGGCGGCATATACCCGCCTAGCGCCTAGTCGCCGCCTAGGCGGCCGCCTAGCCCGCTTTTTGCAACACTGATCACATGTGATGTTAGTTAACTAAAAAAATAGACGGACTTTTTCGTAAAGGACCATCGGTGAAAAACCTTTCAATAATAAGGACCATCGGTGTAATTTTTGAAACTAAAGGACCATTGGTGAAATTTGCTATAAACTTAAAGGATCATTCATGTAATTTACTCTAAATTGGGAAAAGATATAGATAAAGTCAAAACCAACCTCCATGGTTTAGAAGATTTGTCAAAGCTTCAGGCATAGGAGTATCAGGCAACACCGAATTCCAGTAAACTTGAGAAGTAACAACTGCATGAGTTGCTACAAGCGCCGACTGAAACATTAACTAAAAACTGTGTAAACCAAATAAACTCTAAAACATTTAAACAATACGTCTAAACCAAATATATCTAATGCGCAGTAGTGGAATACAGTCTCCTTGATCAATAGGATTAGAATATATATGTGTGCAATGGGTGTGCATGTGTGAGTGTGTTTGTATATCGTTTTATATAGTCATTCATGCATTATGAAGATAATATATATGATCTATAATAATAATCATAATAATAATAATAAAAATAATAACTCACAAAAAGAAGTGAGAAAACAAGGAGATTGAATTTCATGATACGGAAAAAGAAGCTCTTGTTAGAAATTTGGATGATGTTTGTAGAATAGAGTAACATTGAATTTATAGAGTTGGAGATGGAGTCCTTACCCTTCGAAATATTCCAAAATCCAAACTTTAACAAAATACAAATTCAAATATGATTAGAGAATTCATATTGCATTTTACTATTTAGTCATACTCATCATCCTACGCATTAATTCCGTGAGCCCCTAATTTTGTGACTTTGTGTCACCCTATAATTAGGGCTGTCAAATCGTGCTATCGTTTCGTGTTTCTGGATAACACGACACGACACGAAAATGTTCAACACGAAAACAACACGACACGAAGTCGTGTTTTATTTTGCTAACACGAACACGACACGATTAAAAAAACGATAACACGATAAACACGACAAACACGACAACACAAAATAAATAACAAATTTCTTACTTATTACATGCTAAAAACATGATAAACACGACAAAATCATAACTATCGTGTCAATTTCGTGTTAATCTCTGAACACGAACACGACACGACTTCGTGTTTGTTTTACACAACACGAACACGACACGAACACGAATTTAGATTTCAGTTTCGTCCCAATTTCGTTTCGTTTCGTGTATTTTTGTCGTGTCGTGTCAGGTTTTGACAGCCCTACCCTATATATATAGAAACATGATAAAATTGATATGATAAATTGTATTATTTCGTAATACATCTTCATATTTTATTCAGTTAAAACATTTATAATTTAGTAATTATATTTTTTTTTGTAAATTTATACTAACAAGTAGTATCAAGCCCGCACGTTGTAGCGGGATTTTAGAGTTTTCATTTTCTTAAGCGAAAACTATGATTTGATTTATATCAAAATGCAGATGAAAAATAAGTTAATTGTAAAGATATACTGTTCGAACAACGATTGTCAAACACAAAGACCAGGCGACGTCAACCTTGATTCTCCTGTGACGATCACAGTGCAAACCCAACAAGCTCTTGGCGAACCTAGGGTGATCGAGGTTGAGTGCGAAGGTGAATGTGAGAGTGTGTGAACTCTGTGTTTTAGGCTTCTCTTCTCTGTCTCAATGTGTGTTAACAATGAGTTAGGCCATGTATTTATATGGCCCGTCTCAGTATACGGAACGTTGGCCATCATGACTGCAATAAAGCGATCATGACGCGCCATTATGACGATGTCAATGATTGTGTAACGCCCGCAATAAAGCAGTCATGAAGCGCCATTATGACGGCCAATAAGACATGCGCTTCTGACCATCCTGACAGGCGATGATGACCGGCCGGTGATAACTTGACAGGCGGACTTTGACAGGCGTCATGACTTTGACAGGCGGTCATGACTTTGACAGGTCATGACTTTGGCGAGGTCATGACTTTGGCGGATCCCCGTGTGCCAGCGGCTCCAACGTGGGCTCTTGAGCATAAGAGTCCATCATCATATACATAGGTAACCCTACTAACCTCATCATGCCCCCGAGTTAGGATTTGCCAAAATATTGATTTGCAAGTCGTAACTACCATCATTCGTATGTCTTTTTCCGTTTTTTATTTACTATATATTTTTTTTATTTTTTATTTTTTTGTTTAATTGTTTTTTTTTTATTTTGAGTGAACCGACACGCCGATACAAGACAACCGGCGGACGCAAGCAGCGCACCAAACCGGCAGCGACCGGCGGACGATCCGCGACTAGGTGAGGGACCGGCTGCCCGAGAACGGCGGCCGCAAGGAATACGACCGGCTGCCCAAGGCCAATCGATGGTCATAAGTAGTCGGCACGTAGTGGACCGGCGGTATAGGCGGTTCAGCGGCGGGCGGGCAACTTGACCGGTAATTATAGGGTTACGTCCGGCCTTGACCGGTGGTTAGGATTATGACCGGCGGTTTAGGGTTTAGACCGACGGTCAAGGCTTAGCCTAGGTAGACCGGCGGTTAATGTTCGTATCTACCGATAAAGTCCCTGCTTACCCTTATACACTTATACCGGCGGTTCGCAAGTGGTCAATGAAGGGGACCGGCTGTTCGCAAGCTGACCGGCGGCCCCGGCTGGCAAGGTGACCAGCGGCTGCAGAAGGCGACCGGCGTCTTATGGATTTTTGGTACGATCGACACTTAGCCGGCTTCGCACCCTTTAGGCTTAGGTTTAGGATAGCGATTTAGGGTTTAGGCTAACGGTTTCGTGTTTAGCCTATGTGGACTGGCGGTTTGATGATTTTCGACCGGCGGCTTTTAGGTGTCCGGCCGGCGGTCGTAAGTTGTTGGCTCGCAAGGGACCGGTCGATATAAAGCAAGCCGGAAGACTGAGTTGATTAACAACCGACGTTTTAGACGCAGTCTGGCGGATTAGGGTTTAGCCTAGGTTGAACTTGTTAGGGGCGTTCGGTTTAGGCCGGCAGTAGGGTTTCAACCTATGTCGACCGGTTATTAGGGTATACGATTTAGGCCGTTGTGGTTTTAGAGTGCCCGGATGACCGGCGGGTTATCGTGTTGACCGGCGGGTTATCGCCTTGACCGGCAGGTTATCGCCTTGACCGGCGGTTTTTAGGGTTTAGGCCGACCGGTTTGGGTTTTCAAGCTTTAAACACTTACAGTACTTGCTTGTCCATTGCTTTGCTTTGAAAAAATAATGTTTTATTGGATGATCAAGCCAATAACACATTGTTGTTTTTATCTTTTTATTATGGATGTTGTGTCCATGACACCGTCTTGGGTGTGCATGACAGTGTGTATATTTGGTTGTTCGTATGACACTTTCTTGAGAGCCCATGATGCCTTTGTATGCCAATGACCTGGGTGGATTTGGGTATCTCAGATGTATGCTTCATATTGTGCCTGTGACACTGTGCCAATGGCACTTTTGTTGGTTAACCTTTACTTTGTTTACTCGCGAGGATTGTCGCTTCCCAGTGAGAAGTGCTTATCTTTTATCAAGTAGATTAAAAGACGAGTATGATTGTATGTTATTTGGCCAGACAAGGTTGTCTTTCTTGGCTTCATACATGTTGTATTGAACTATGTTCTTAGTTGTGTACATGCACATGCGTGTTCTAGTTGTAACATTGTACGTAATGAAAGTGCATGTTTGGCCTTAGACTGAGATGTCTATTGTGGCCTTATGCTTTTTGTATTGAATCCTTATTTCAACATTTATTTGTTTATGTAAAAACCATAGAAAAATGATATTGTGAGATAATATTGGGATACAAGATCAGACCAAATGCTATTATCGCCAGTTTCATGCATGACCATGACATTCCATGTGCTTGGAAACATGTATTGAAAATATAAAGGAAAAAATGACAGTAAAGACTATCGCACCTTGATAGGTCAGTTAATATTGGCTCCCTCATGTACCATGAGGATATGACCATCAGGTGGTCCGGGATGTTCTGTGTCTTCCCCCTTCTTTTGCCAGGCATAACTCTTCTTAAGTGGAGGTTTATTTGCTTGCTGCTTAGCGCCAGGGACAAGGTGTTCTAGTTTGCCTTCTTCCAAAGCCCGCCTGATTTCCCTTTTTAGCTCTCTACAGGCATTCGTGTCGTGTCCATGATCTTCATGGAAATCACAGTATTTATTCATGTTTTTCGTACCCGACCTATGCTCCATTTGGGGTGGAGGTGTGAAGGTAGCGCACACCTGCTCTGTTATCAAGATTTCTTTTGGTGTTTTGCTAAGAGCACGCTCAGACGGATGTTTATCGTATGGGCCAAACCTCCGGTTGCTCCTTTCATCTCGTTGTTGATCACCAGTTAGAGCTTCATGCCTGCGATCTGACGTGTCGGTCCATGACTTGCCGCCTACCTCTCTTGTCAGGGAGACAGTTTCTTTTGACCTTAGATAGTCATATGCCCTGTCCGTGGCTTCTTTGAAAGTAATTGGAGTTCTCTTGATTAACTTTTCTTGCAGTTGTCCTGGAAGCAAGGAGAGGGTAAAACCCGAAATTTGTTGGCTTTCGGGTAAGGCGACAATTTTCTGGCACTCATGCGTGTAACGTTGAATGAAGTCGCGTAACCCCTCGCCTTCCCTTTGTCGCAGCAAATGTGCTTCTATATGAGTTCTCTGCTGCTTCTTTTGTTGGATAAAGTGAGTCACAAATTTAGCCTTTAGATCTGCAAAGTCTTGAATACTCCTCTCCGGTAAGTCAGCAAACCAATCACGAGCGAAACCCTGCAACGTGCCAGGGAACATGTGACAAGCGACTGGGTCTAGCCATTTCTCGGTCATAATGGCCTGTTCAAAAAGAGCAAGGTGGTCATCGGGATCCCGTGTACCATCGTAAGTACCAACTATGGACGGAACTTTTTGTTTATTTGGGAGAGGGAATCTGGCCACCCAGTCACAAAACTTCGAACTAACCACCGACAAAGGCATAGTGGCCGCTCGGGGTGGTGCGGCGGCTGCCACGAGTGCTTGCAACACGCGCAACATATCATTAGATGTATCATGTGGTGGAGGTGGTGGTGGGGTGTGAATGGGTGGTTGTCTTAACTGCTCCAATAATTGTGACAACGGATCTACTGGTTGAACAACCGTTGGCTGCGGTGCTGGGCGCAACGCCGCCACCAACTGAGACCACAGGTCCGATGAAGTAGGTGGTGGAGGAGGCGGTGGTGGCTGAGTACTCTGAGCCAACCTTCGGAGTAACTCCACAATTGGATCCTCCCGAACTCCTGGCGTAGCGGTTTGTGGAAAGGTTGAAACAGGCTGTCTGACAGGCGGTCATGACTTTGACAGGTCATGACTTTGGCGAGGTCATGACTTTGGCGGATCCCCGTGTGCCAGCGGCTCCAACGTGGGCTCTTGAACATAAGAGTCCATCATCATATACATAGGTAACCCTACTAACCTCATCATAACCCACGACCACGTGGTTAAAAAAAACGGAAAAAGACATACGAATGATGGTAGTTACGACTTGCAAATCAATATTTTGGCAAATCCTAACTCGGGGGCATGATGAGGTTAGTAGGGTTACCTATGTATATGATGATGGACTCTTATGTTCAAGAGCCCACGTTGGAGCCACTGGCACACGGGGATCCGCCAAAGTCATGACCTCGCCAAAGTCATGACCTGTCAAAGTCATGACCGCCTGTCAAAGTCATGACGCCTGTCAAAGTCCGCCTGTCAAGTTATCACCGGCCGGTCATCATCGCCTGTCAGGATGGTCAGAAGCGCATGTCTTATTGGCCGTCATAATGGCGCTTCATGACTGCTTTATTGCGGGCGTTACACAATCATTGACATCGTCATAATGGCGCGTCATGATCGCTTTATTGCAGTCATGATGGCCAACGTTCCGTATACTGAGACGGGCCATATAAATACATGGCCTAACTCATTGTTAACACACATTGAGACAGAGAAGAGAAGCCTAAAACACAGAGTTCACACACTCTCACATTCACCTTCGCACTCAACCTCGATCACCCTAGGTTCGCCAAGAGCTTGTTGGGTTTGCACTGTGATCGTCACAGGAGATTCAAGGTTGACGTCGCCTGGTCTTTGTGTTTGACAATCGTTGTTCGAACATATACTTAATTTCTATGAAAATATTATACATTACTAAGCTAAAATAAATGAGGTGATCTTCAATTTTTGTTAAAGCTACAATAGTATAAAGATAAAAAATAAAGTTTGTGTACAATACATATGTGCCGTTAGAATCGAAAAGATGTGAAAAGTAAGGGGTTAAAATGAAGTATTAGGGAAGTAGAAAGGGTGAATTGTTAGCACACAAAAAGAGAAATAAAAAACCAATTTGCAAGAAGCATGGATCGATACAGGAAGCAACCGGCAAAGTGAAAGAAATAAGATCGCAAAGCCACTTGGACCACCAAGACTTTTATTATCCATTTTACAAAACTTGTTTATATTATGATCTTTTGTTTTTATTATGAACAGTAATTTAGAACCATAAATGTATATATAGAGGAATTAAATGAGAAGTAAAATAAGTAGGAATCACTACCATTTCTTTCATGTGAATTCAAAAAAAAAAAAAAAAAAAAAAAAAAAAACAAAAATTGCCAAGCTGCTCAAGATTTATTGACTAATTTATTTTTAACCAACTGATGTTATTATGATTTGAAGTGAGCTAGCATTTTTTTTAACGTCAATAAGTAAGTTAGTGGTTCGAGTATAGACAATGACATCCACAAGGGATATTATGTCTTCTCTCGAACCCTCCACCTATGGGGAATAAATCCCATCACCTAAGTCCACGACGTGACTTAAACCCCTAACCTCAATGTTATAGGGCAAACATTATACCGCTAGGCTAAATGCCCTTTGGTAAGTGAGCTAGCAGTTAAATTATAAAATTGAATGTAACATTAACTTTGAATGCAACATTAAAGTTTGACATTGATTCTTGAATTTGAGTTTTTAACAGGGCTGCTTCTATTTTGACACCCTTACATACCATTTTGACACCACACTTAATAGTCCAGCCCTCACTAATTATGCCTAATTCATTTTTCCAATGTTTAAAATTTAAAATTCAAAAACATGTCCAACCATCAATGCTTTATGTACAAGTCATATTCTTGAAGAAGAAAAAAAAAGACACTATTATCAAAATTCATTTACCCGTTTTAATTAATTAGTTTTCAAAAAATTAAAAAGATTTTTTTTATACGTAATATTGATTTTTCTTAAAATAAATCATATTTTTCAGCAAATTTTTTTTTATAAGTTGTATTCTTTATGAAAAAAATATGATATTCTCAAAAAATATGTCTATCATCTTATTTTTCAACCTGCCAAATTTGTTAACTTATTTTTAATTTATTTTGTTATCATAAAATATAAAAAATAAGTATTAATTAGTAAAATACAAACAAATTAAAGTATTAGTTAGTAAAATGTAAAATAAAATAAATATATGTTAGTAATCATTTTAGTAACTACTCCCTCCGTCCCATAAAAAACTTCTCATTTCACTATAAATTTTTGTCCCACAAAAAACTTCTCATTTCTCATATTAAATGAGCTCCACACAATAAAAAACTATTATTACTAAAGACCCCACCACTAATATCCACTAATTATCTTTATCTCTCCAACCCAACCTTATATTTTAATCAAAAATATTATCAATGACCCCACTACTAACTATCACCTAAAAACTTGTGCAAAAGTCAAATGGGAAGTTTTTTGTTGGACGGAGGGAGTATTATTTAGTATTAGGGTGTTTGTATAGAAAGTTGAGGTGTTCAAATAGATATTCCCTTTTAACAGTGTGACTTTGACCTTAAATTTTTCAATTCATATCTTTAAGAGAAAATCAGAAGGATGGTTTGCCAAATTTGATATCTCAAGTAGTCTAAGGGTTTTGTATAGTTCCAATGGACAAATCATAACCATTAGATCAAAATGATCAAGATCAAATCACAGTGTTTCAAACACATGTGTTTCCAGTCACGACCACCACCGCCTGTCACTAGGGGTGCCCAAAGGGTTGACCCGACCCGACCCTAACCCGAACCCGATTACGCTTATCGGGACAGGTCTATTCGGGTTCCATGTTATTATCGGGTTTTTTAAACCCGACCCGACCAACCCGATTCGTTATCGGGTCGGGTTTCGGGTTATAATTTTTTACCTTTATCGGGTTCGGGTTGACCCGATTAGACCCGATTAAAGTTTAAGTATTTTATTTCCTATAAAATTTAACATATTTTTACTATTAAATCAATTAATTATCAAATTATATGATAAAGAATTCAATAAAAATCAATTAACAATTAAAAGTGTTAAATAAATATTCATAAAATTCAATATATTAAATAATTTCTATAGTTTTTACCAAAAATTCCTAACTCAAGTCTAACCCGACCAACCCGATCGGGTCAACCCGACAAACCCGAAACCCGACAAACCCGAACCCGACAAACCCGAATCCTTATCGGGTCGGGTTTCGGGTTAGAATTTTTTAACCTCAAACCCGACGGACCCGACCCGATAAGAGCCGGGTCGAGTCGGGTTGACCCGTTGGGCACCCCTACCTGTCACCACCACCGACCACCGCCGGCCGCCACCTCCGACCGACGCGCCGAGCGCCGCCGGTGGCCGGCGGCGGTGGTGGTGGCTGACAGTGAAGGTGCTGGTGGTAATGGGGGTGGTGGTATTGATGTATTGAAACACGTGTGATTTACTAAAACACAGGTGTTCCAATATACAAACGAACATATTACTTCGAAGCACATGTGTTTCAAGTCACGAACACATGTGTTTCACTAAAAACATGAGTTTCTAAAACACAGGGGAGTATACGAACTACGAAGCACGTGTGTTTTATGTCACGAAACACATGTGTTTCACTAAAAACATGAGTTTGTAGAACATAGTTGACCATACGAACTACGAAACACATGTGTTTCAAAAGGTGAAACACATGTGTTTCAAGTCACGACCACCACCGCCGACGGCCACCTCCGGCTGCCGTCCCACACCGCCGGCCGCCGTCCGCCACCGCCGGCCGCCGTCCGCCGCCGCCGGTCGCCGCCGGAGGTGGGTGGGGTATTGATGTATTGAAGCACATGTGTTTGTAGTAGTGGTGGTGGTTTGAATCTTGAGAATGACCTTTGACTTTTTCTTGATCCAATGGCTATTAATTATCCCTTAGGACTAGATAAAATTCTTGGACTACGTAGAACATTCCTCCTCAAGTATTAGAAAGTACATAGATTGTCCTTAATACGAAGCATTGTTAACGTTTTGGTAAATAAAACTGAGTAGCGTTAAAATTGTCAAATTAATTTCTTTTAATAACTAAAATACTTTACTCTTTTCAAAACCCACCACCGATAAACCCCTTGTTCATTTTCATCTCCTTTTTTACATTCTCTTTTCAAAACATGTACAAACTTCATCTTTTTTTATTTTGTGAATTTAATTAAAGATTTCATTTCAAGATCTGCTACCAACCACCACCACCATGGTACATTTAACAAAATCTAACACGTCACAACAAAAATACACGAATCGAGACGAAACGAAATTGTTATTCGAATTCATGTTTGTGTCGTGTAAAACAAACACGAAATCGTATCTAGTCGTGTTCAGGTTTAGAAATTAACACGAAAATGACATGATAATTACTCCCTCCGTCCCTTTAAAAAGTTCTCATTTCTCACAAAATATCACATAAAAAAATTCTCATTTCTCAATTGAAATCATCCACATAATAAAATAATATAATTACCATACTAACTATCTCCTAAAAATATTTTTTCTTTCTTAAATGATCTTATATATTAATCAAATTTATTACTAATAACCCCACCACTAATTATTTCCTAAAAATATGTGCCCAAGATAAATAGAATTTTATTAAGAGACGAAGGAAGTATAAATTTGTGAACATTTAGTTGTTTTTATGTTATACGGAGTATTTTGTTGTGTTTAGCATGTACTAAGTAAACAATTTGATATGTTTGTTATTTTTCTCGTGTTGTTATGTTTCTTGTTTTGTTAACTCGGTCGTGTTCGTGTTAGCAAAAAAACATGACTTCGTGTCGTGTCGTGCTCGGGTTAAGAAAAAGAATTTGTGTGATGTCGTGTTACCAAAAAATACGATTTATTTTAGGAATCATCCCCCACTGATAAAAGTACAAATGATTTATGCATCAACAAAACTCAAAAACTAATTATCCTGCGACAAATGAAACAACGGAAGCCTACTCGCAATATTAGTTGATTTTACCAAATTAGCTGATTTAATATTCACAAATTAACTTTTTTTGGAAACGACAAATGAAACAACGGAAGCCTACTCGCAATATTCCTGCGAGCACCCCGGGTTCGAGCTCCTTTACAGGGCAAATCCAGCCCTCATAGGGATCTCCAGGGAAAAATCCCCCATAATTGGCACCACAAGAGGTGTTTACATGATTCGAACTCCAGACCTCACGCCTCATATGGAGTAAAACTCATGCATCAACTCAGCTAAACTAAACATCATTTGCATATTCACAAAATAACTAAACCGTTTTAATAACTGATATTTCGATTTTTAAATTTGGTTAGCAGAAATTTTTTGTTCCATTATGGTTTACGGAAATAACCAAAATCGGTTGTGCGACATCTAAAAATATGTTTTACATTTTGGCAAATCCGTTTTAACTTTCTAACTTATGATTTTTTGTGATTTTAAAGTGTCCATTAATTGCAAAATGGTTTTGACATAAGATTATGCGTGGTGGTTATCAAACGTATGTATGGTCACTGTTTTATCAACGTGACTCGTCATATTATCTTTTTGTCTCCCGACCATCAATTTCAAACAATTCAACCAGTACTATTATTTCCTTTGTTCTTATCGATAATTTTTTATGATATCGCAGCATTTTTTATCTTTGTAATTTTAGTTAAGATTAATACCACTAAATTTGTAAATGCTTGTTTGAAATTCAAATTATTAATTTCTCATTTGTGACTAAAACAAGAGTAGTGGTATTGGTCCATACTAAACCAAAAGAACATTACAAAGAGTTTCTCAATCAATCGACTCATGAAATCTTAACATGATTTCGATGGGTATACCAGGCAAAACAAAATAAAACAAAACAATATTATCAATTAATACAGATTTACGCATTCTACCAATATCAAATAATAAAGAATTTCTATATCTCCAAATAATCCAACACATTATCAAACCAATCGCTTGGACTTTTGCCCTCCGGTTATTGACATTTGAAATATTTTCTCAAAACTCCCACCAAGTATGAAATGTGTCATAAAGAGATTGAAATCAAAACTAATTATGGCTAAGCTTAATGGACGATAAAACCTTCATTCGCCACCAAACACCAACCAAACACTTGTAGGAGGCGTCCACATGCGTATATGGCATGGGTTTGGTTATTGATGAGGTTAGTAGGGATCACCCTATGTATATATAGGTAATTCCCAAAACCTAAATGATGATGGGCTTTTATGCTCACAAGTCCAAGTCACAATTTGATCCGTCAATATTCGCGAGTCCATGCTTTTGTACGAGTCAAGCCGTCCGCCCTGTCAAGTTATGACCCTGTCAATGACCGCTTGTCAAGTTATGACGCCTGTCAAGTTATGACCGCCTGTCAAGTTATGACGCCTGTCAAGTTATGACCGCCTGTCAAGTTATGACCGCCTGTTAGTCAAATCGCCTGTCATGATGGTCAGTGCGTAACACCATCATAATGGCGCTTCATGAAGCAGTCATAATAGTAAGCGTTATACGATCATTGACGTCGTCATAATGGCACTTCATGACTGCTTTATTGCAGTCATAATGGGCCAACGTTCCATATCCTGGCCATATAAATACCTGGCCTAACTCATTGTCGCCACAGAATGAAACAGATCAAGAAAGCCTAAAACACAGAGATAACATACTCTCACTTTCACCTTCGCACTCAACCTCGATCACCCTAGGTTCGCCAAGAGCTTGTTGGGTTTGCACTGTGATCATCACAGGAGATCCAAGGTTGACGTCGCCTGGTCTTTGTGTTTGACAATCGTTGCTCGAACATTGGCGCCATCCGTGGGACACGTTTTTAAACGGCGTTTCACTTTTCCAAACTTTTCTCCTCAATAATCAAACCGTTCCTATGGCGGATACACAGCCATCGTTGGTCACTTCTTCATCGCCATTAATAACCACTACCGTGATTACCACTATATACCCGAGGCGGTGATAACCTCGCCTAGTAATATCATGGAGCCATACGTCGATTCTGAGTGGACAGTGTCGGATGTCAGGACGACACGAGGGTATCCCTCTTTAACAAGTCCACTTTTCTCCACAAGACTCGTTGGATCAAGTTCGTTTACCTCACCACAGCCAGTGACGCCCATCCCTTCAGTTCAGCCTCTTTTGTCCCACGGGACAAGCTCTCAAGAGGATGGCACGGATCCGGTCAGACAGCCTGTTTCCAACTTTCCGCAGGCCGCTACGCCAGGGGTTCGGGAGGATCCAATTGTGGAGTTACTCCGCAGGTTGACTCAGAGTACTCAGCCGCCACCACCTCCCCCACCACCTACTTCATCGGACCTGTTCTCTCAGTTGGTGGCGGCGTTGCGCCCAGCACCGCAGCCAACGGTTGTTCAACCTGTAGATCCGTTGTCACAATTATTGGAACAGTTAAGACAACCACCCATTCACACCCCACCACCACAGGACACGTCTAATGACATGTTGCGCGTGTTGCAAGCACTCGTGGCCGCAGCCGCCCCACCCCGAGCAGCCACTATGCCTTTGTCGGTAGTTAGTTCGAAGTTCTGTGACTGGGTGGCCCGATTCCCACTCCCTGATAAACAAAAAGTTCCGTCCATCGTAGGTACTTACGACGGTACACGAGATCCTGATGACCACCTTGCTCTTTTTGAACAGGCCATTATGACAGAGAAATGGCTAGACCCAGTCGCTTGTCACATGTTCCCTGGCACGTTGCAGGGTTTCGCTCGTGATTGGTTTGCTGACTTACCGGAGAGGAGTATTCAAGACTTTGCAGATCTCAAGGCTAAATTTGTGACTCACTTTATCCAGCAAAAGAAGCAGCAGAGAACTCATATAGAAGCACATTTGCTGCGACAAAGGGAAGGCGAGGGGTTACGCGACTTCATTCAGCGTTACACGCAGGAGTGCCAGAAAATTGTCGCCTTACCCGAAAGCCAACAAATTTCGGGTTTTACCCTCTCCTTGCTTCCAGGACAACTGCAAGAAAAGTTAATCAAGAGAACTCCAATTACTTTCAAGGAAGCCACGGACAGGGCATATGACTATCTGAGGTCAAAAGAAACTGTCTCCCTGACAAGAGAGGTAGGCGGCAAGTCATGGACTGACACGTCAGATCGCAGGCATGATGCTCTAACTGGTGATCATCAACGAGATGAAAGGAGCAACCGGAGGTTTGGCCCATACGATAAACATCCGTCTGAGCGTGCTCTTAGCAAAACACCAAAAGAAATCTTGATAACAGAGCAGGTGTGCGCTACCTTCACACCTCCACCCCAGATGGAGCATAGGTCGGGTCCGAAAAACATGAATAAATACTGTGATTTCCATGAAGATCATGGACACGACACGAATGCCTGTAGAGAGCTAAAAAGGGAAATCAGGCGGGCTTTGGAAGAAGGCAAACTAGAACACCTTGTCCCTGGCGCTAGGCAGCAAGCAAATAAACCTCCACTTAAGAAGAGTTATGCCTGGCAAAAGAAGGGGGAAGACACAGAACATCCCGGACCACCTGATGGTCATATCCTCATGATACATGAGGGAGCCAATATTAACTGACCTATCAAGGTGCGATAGTCTTTACTGTCATTTCTTCCTTTATGTTTTCAATACATGTTTCCAAGCACATGGAATGTCATGGTCATGCATGAAACTGGCGATAATAACATTTGGTCTGATCTTGTATCCCAATATTATCTCACAATATCATTTTTCTATGGTTTTTGCATAACCAAATAAATATTGAAGTAAGGATTCAATACAAAAGGCATAAGGCCACAATAGACATCTCAGTCTAAAGCCAAACATGCACTTTCATTACGTACAATGTTACAACTTGAACACGCATGTGCATGTACACAGTTAAGCACATAGTTCAATACAACATGTATGAAGCCAAGAAAGACAACTTTGTCTGGCCAAATAACATACAATCATACTCGTCTTTTAATCTACTTGATAAAAGATAAGCACTTCTCACTGGGAAGCGACAATCCTCGCGAGTAAACAAAGTAAAGGTTAACCAACAAAAGTGCCATTGGCACAGTGTCACAGGCACAATATGAAGCATACATCCGAGATACCCAAATCCACCCAGGTCATTGGCATACAAAGGCATCATGGGCTCTCAAGAAATTGTCATACGAACAACCAAATATACACACTGTCATGCACACCCAAGACGGTGTCATGGACACAACATCCATAATAATAAAAAAAAAAGATAAAAACAAAAATGTGTTATTGGCTTGATCATCCAATAAAACATTATTTTTCAAAGCAAAGCAATGGACAAGCAATAACCCTAAACCGGCGTTAAACTCTAACCCTCGGGTACACCAAGCAAGTACGTACAGGAGATCCAAGCAAGTACGTACATGTAGGTGTTTAAAGCTTGAAAACCCAAACCGGTCGGCCTAAACCCTAAAACCGCCGGTCAAGGCGATAACCCGCCGGTCAACGCGATAACCCGCCGGTCATCCGGGCACTCTAAAACCACAACGGCCTAAATCGTAAACCCTAATAGCCGGTCGACATAGGTTGAAACCCTACAGCCTAAACCCTACCGCCGGCCTAAACCGAACGCCCCTAACAAGTTCAACCTAGGCTAAACCCTAATCCGCCGAACGTCGGTTGTTAATCAACTCAGTCTTACGGCTTGCTTTATATCGACCGGTCCCTTGCGAGCCAACAACTTACGACCGCCGGCCGGACACCTAAAATCCGCCGGTCGAAAATCATCAAACCGCCGGTCCACATTGATCCGATCAACCTTTATAACCTAAAGCCCGTAAAACCCTAAAAGCCGCCGGTCTAAAATCATACAACCGCCGGACGGTCCCCCAAACCGATAAAACCCTAATTCGCCGGTCCCCCAAACCCAAAAAACCCTAAATCGCCGATTCCCCAAACCCGTAAAACCATAAACCGACCGCCGGTCCACTTACAACCGACGGTCCACTTAAAACCGCCGGTCAAACCGTCAACTAAAACCGCCGGTCGAATTCTGCCGATCTGCGACCGCCGGTGCAACTAAAAGGGACGAACCATCGACTTGCCGCCTATGCCCTACGACAGCCGGTCTTGCCCGGTCCGCCTGTTTAACTGATCACGAACCAGCGAACGCCGGTCTTGCTCGGTCACGATCGACTAGCATCGCTAGCCTACATGCGACCGCCGGTCTCAAAAAGCCTCTGACGGTCACGGTCTAGGTTTGGCCGCCGGTCAATGACAACCGGTACGCTTGAACAAACAAAAAATGAAAAGTCGGAAAAAACTTACGAAGTAATAATAGTTACGACTTGCAAACCGCTGTTTTGGCAAATCCTAACTCGGGGGCATGATGAGGTTAGTAGGGATCACCCTATGTATATATAGGCAATTCCCAAAACCTAAATGATGATGGGCTTTTATGCTCACAAGTCCAAGTCACAATTTGATCCGTCAATATTCGCGAGTCCATGCTTTTGTACGAGTCAAGCCGTCCGCCCTGTCAAGTTATGACCCTGTCAATGACCGCTTGTCAAGTTATGACGCCTGTCAAGTTATGACCGCCTGTCAAGTTATGACGCCTGTCAAGTTATGACCGCCTGTCAAGTTATGACCGCCTGTTAGTCAAATCGCATGTCATGATGGTCAGTGCGTAACACCATCATAATGGCGCTTCATGAAGCAGTCATAATAGTAAGCGTTATACGATCATTGACGTCGTCATAATGGCACTTCATGACTGCTTTATTGCAGTCATAATGGGCCAACGTTCCATATCCTGGCCATATAAATACCTGGCCTAACTCATTGTCGCCACAGAATGAAACAGATCAAGAAAGCCTAAAACACGGAGATAACATACTCTCACGTTCACCTTCGCACTCAACCTCGATCACCCTAGGTTCGCCAAGAGCTTGTTGGGTTTGCACTGTGATCATCACAGGAGATCCAAGGTTGACGTCGCCTGGTCTTTGTGTTTGACAATCGTTGCTCGAACAGTTATCTAGTTGACATGTGGAGGTCGTGAGACACAATAGTTGTTTGTACATTGTACTTTGTAAGTGGTACATATATTAATAAATTAATTTTAAAAGTCACTGCTGCATAGGTTTGGTTAAGATTTATTACATTTGTCGCAAGACTAAAAACACATGCGCCGTATGTGCCGTTAATGTAACAGGGTTACACATAGGTGCTGTTTGTTTTTTGTCAAAAGGTCTGCGTGGGGTCTTTTGTCTGCGCGGCGCAGACCACGGCAGAAAAGCACTCACACAGCTGTTTTTTTTTTTTGGAAGCTCGCAGACACAAAAACGTCTACCCAACGTCTGCACCAGATAGACTTGAAAACTCGCTTCTTGGGTCTTTTTGGATCTTCTAACCTCTAAAATCATCAACTCCAAAAAATCATCACCATCGTAAAAAAACATCTGCTCAAAAGTCATCACCTCCAAAAGACGCATGTCGCCTACATCTGGCCTCCTCCGCCCTCCGACGCCCACATCTGGCCTCCTCCAGCCACCGCCACCATCAATCGCCCTCCGCCGCTCTCCGCCGCGCTCCTCCGCCATCTTCTCTGGCGAAGAGGAGGTAGATCTAGTCTGTGGTGTTGAAGCCACCGACCTCCTCCGCCATCCTCCGCCCTCCTCCTTCATCTTCTCCGGGGAATAGGAGGTAGATCTAGACTGTGGTGTTGAAGCCGCCGACCTCCGCCATCTTCTCCGGCGAAAAGGAGGTAGATCTAGACTGTGGTGTTGAAGCCGCCTCCACCGCCGCCGCCTCTGCCATCTTCTCCGGCGAAAACCCAAATGTTGAAGAAAACCCACTTCACCGGAGAAGCCTCCTTCTCTGCTGCTTCCTTCTCCGGCGAATCTGGTCAGTCAACTCTTTTCCGGCGAAGAGGAAAGGGTATTATGCTCCTTGAGAGAGAGAGAGGGGAAAGGAGGAGAAAGCTTCTTTTGGAGAGAGACGGGGAAAGGAGGTGAAGTTCAGCTTTTCTCTTTTTTTTTGCTTTATGGAGATGAAAGAAAAAACAAACAAGATAGTCTTTTCATTTTGCAGACCTTTTGGTCCAGCTTTTTGCTACAGCATGTTGCAGATGTGGTCCGCAGACCGCAGATCTTTTTATCTTAAAAAAACAAACAACACCTAGTCACATAGTCTAGTGTAGTATGTGACTTCAAACTACCCCTTTGGTCACGGATATATTCAATTTTAAAAATTAAAATCTAAGATTTTTGTTGTGATCTATTTAAGTCGCATGGAGGAAGAGGAACCATGTCACTATGTTGGCTCACAATTTTTTTATTTTTAATATTAGTTAGCCAAAAAAACTACGGGTGTAACATCTTCTTTAATAAAGACAATTGTAAATTTTTAAAATTTAATAATGATTAGTGAAATCTGGTATATAGTATAAGAACGGTTGATCCCTTCGTCCTTCTTGTCCTCAAACCGGCACTAAACTGACATACTCATGCTAATAATATCTCTTCCCTTCAGTTTTTCGGACCCACCACTACAAAATATATATACACACAAAATACGTCTTTGGGCCCCACCTCACCAATTGATCCCTCCCTCCTTCCCGTCCTCAAACCGGCGGCGTCAAACCAACGCCATCAAGGACGTGGCCGTGCCAACAGTGGAAGCAAAAATTTGAACCTATCAACGTTGTCGGCCACTGCTGTTGGTGGTGGTCTTATGTGACACAAATACAAATGAGTTTGATCATTTTTAATATAATTGAACTTCCTCACATGGCATGTCAGTGCTTATATGACATTTTCTGAGACGACATGCAGAAAGTATCTTTTCCATGATGATTGTACGGAGTACGGATTATGTAGCTAGGTCTATAAACGAACCGAACGAATATGAGCGTGACCTTATTCATGTTCGTTTGTTAAAGAAAAAATGTGTTCGCAAACGGTTCGCGAACACTTATCGAATGGAATTTTATGTTCGTGTTGGTTTGTTAAGAAAATTTAGTGTTCATGAATGGTTGGTGAACAAGGGTAACAAACATAAACGAACAAAGTGCAGGAAAACGAACCTTAACGAACACATATAAACGAACATAAGTGAATATACATGTTAAATATTCATATATGAAAAGTTATGATAATACTTTAAAATGTGTTCTTTATGTTGTTAGATCACTCCCTACAGTGGAAGAAACTGATATCCTCAAGTTTTATCAAATTAAAGTTATGTCAGCTCACCCTTCAAACAACACTAAACTGGTATACTTATGACAACAATACATTTTCCATTCAGTTTTTTGAACCCACCATTACAAATTATACACACACAAAATACCCCTTTGGGCCCCACCTCACCAACTAATCCCTCCTTCCCGTCCTCAAACCGGCGGCATCAAACCGACGCCATCAAGGATGTGATCATGCCAACGGTGGAAGCAAAAAGCTGAACATACCGACGCTGTCTTATGTGACACAAATACAAAGTTGATGATGATGAGTTTGATCATTTTTATATTTAATAACGTAACTATCTTGAATCGGATAATATAATTGAACTTGTTGGGATATATTACTGGTATGTGAACATTACTGATTTGCAGAGTTATTACTGATCAACTACTTATTGCTGCTAAAGAGTTGAACTTGATTACAAAGATACTACTGATCTCTGATCTCGTGTATGTTACTTATGTTAAACATTTACTACTGCTCGATGGATTTACTACTGCTATGCTTATTTATGGAGTATATCGAGTCCGAGATCTTAGGAAAGTTTGTTTGGAATTAATATCTCTTGTAATTCAATTGTAATCGTATCCTAGAATAACTAGGGTAAATAGTTAGGCTTCAAGGACTATTATATATAGTTCCTTATGAATTGTAAACATACGTGTGTATTGTAACTCATTCGATCAATATACATTGAAGATTTTTGTGATAACTGTGTTCATATAATTGTTCTTATAATTATTTACAGTTTATCGTTCTTGATTAAATCAACATAGTGTTAATCCGCTGTAACTTCTATCGTTGAGTAGATCATTGTGTTTATTAACTGTTTTGGTTAATCGATTTTGACAAGTGGTATCAGAGCTTTGTACTCTAGATCTACGAATCAAGAACTCACAAAAGTTTTCAATTCCTTCACAAACAAAGTTTTCATCATGTCTGAAAACAATGAAAGCACACAAGCAAACAAAATCCCCATCCTCACTCCCAATAACTTTGGGATGTGGAAAAACAGAATTAAGCAATACATGCTTATCATTGATTACTCCATGTGGGAAGTTGTGTTGGAAGGTAACAAGACCATTCAAATTGCCACAACCAGCACAACAACTGAAACTGATAAGATCAAGAGTGACAAGGAAAGAAAGGACAGAGGAACTGAATTAAAAGCTTTAAGTACCTTATTGCTTGCAATTTCTAATGACTATCAACATTTGTTTGTTGAGTTTGATGATGCAAAACTGTTATGGCAAGCCTTGGAGAAAAGGTTTGTGGGTACTAAGAGCACAAAAAGAAACATGAAATCTGTGCTGAAACAAGAATTTGAAAACTTCAAAGGACAAAAGAATGAATCTTTGTCACAAGTTTTTGACATGTTCAATAAACTTATTGGTGAACTCAACCAAGTTGGAGTTCAACCAGACAAAGATGATGTCAATAGAAAGTTTCTTAGATCTCTAAGTGAAGAATGGTCTATGTACACTGTAGTATATAGACAAGGTGATGCTTTAGAAGAGAAGGAGCTTGATGAACTCTACAATGACTTAAGAGTGTTCGAATCATGCTCTCCTGAATGCATTAAATGGCAGATGGCTATGCTCAGTTTCAGAACCAAGAAATTCCTAAAAAGAACTGGTAGATCAAGTTTGAGCTTCAACAAAGGTGACAGGGCAGGTTTTGACAAAACCAAAGTTAAATGCTATAACTGTAGCAATCTTGGTCACTTTGCCAGAGAATGTCCCAACAAAGATAAAAGGACAAACTCATCTGCGCTTGTATCCCAAGAGGGACTAGGATATGACTGGAACTTTCAAGCTGAAGAACATGCCCAAAATCAAGCACTTATGGCCTTCTCTGAACCTAAATCTGAGGTAAATTCTAAACCATGCTCTCCTGAATGCATTAAATTATTTAAAACTCTTGAAAAAGAGACAAAAGAAATCAATGAGGATTTGATTAAAAACAGAAAAAGAAGAATATAATTTAATGGTGTTATAGCTGACTTAGAATACCAAATTAAAGTTTATCAAATAACAGATCAAAAACTTAAAGAAGAATTATTACAAGCTGTTTATGATAAAGAATATGCTGAATCAAAAGCAAAAGAAGCTATAACTAAATTAGAGGAATGTCAATTAGAATTAGAACAAAATAAATTAACAAAAAAGAAATTTGAAAGAAGTTCTAAAATAATTGATGAATTAACTAGCAACCAATCCACAGAAAAAGTAATTCATGGAGTTGGATATCATGCAGTTCCTCCTCCAACAAATTTTATTCTTCCACATAAGGCTAGTTCAGAAAGAATAATAGAAGAATTAAAAACTGAATCTAGTGAAGAATCTTCTGATGAAGAAAATTCTGTTAAATCAAATGATACAAGTTTCCATACAACACAAAGTCAAGAATCTCCTAAATACAATTCTGAAAATATTCCCACTATTTTAAAAAGGGGAAATCAAAGAAACTTGAATCAATTAAAAGAACAAAGAAAACCAGATTCCTTAAAATCAACCAAACCTAAATTTATAATTTGCAATAAAGTAAATCATATAGCAAATGATTGTCACTTCAATCCAATCAATTGCAACGAATTCAAAGAATTTAAGGAAAACAAATTAAAATTAAAAGACAAAAATTAAAAGAATTCAATTTAAAACAACAGTCCAAATTTCCACAAGTTGAAACTCCAAAGTTTGGCAGATCAGCCAAAAGATTTGTTCAAAATACCAGACATGGAAATCAAAAAACAAATCAAAACTTTGAAAATAAGAGAAGATTTGGTAATTACTACAATTACTCAGCAAATACAACCCCAAAAAGAAACAGTCAAAGATATCCTACTGATCAGTATCAAAGATACAATGCAGTAAAATATAACTACACACATACTACTGATAAGTTCAGAAAATACTTTCACAAAGTTACTACTGACTCATCAGTAGTAACCAAATTAAAACAGAACAAATGGTCAGCTAAAAAGAAATCAGTAGTAACTCCAAAGACCAGAATTAACCAAGTTACACATAGCACATTCCTCATTAAAAAGGATGAACCCAAGACAAAACAAGCTTGGGTTCCCAAAAAGAACCAACTTAATCTTTTTATGTGCAGAACATCCAGGTGAATACATGGCATATTGATAGTGGATGCTCTAGGCACATGACTGGGAATCTGCAAATTCTCAGAAATTTTGAAGCTTATGATGGTGGGTATGTTGCTTTTGGTGAAAATCCTAAAGGTGGTGGTATTACTGGTAAAGGTATTGTCTCAAATGGTAAGATTACATTTGATAATGTCTTTTATGTTGCTGAACTTCAATACAATCTGGTTAGTGTCTCACAAGTATGTGATAAAAAGAACAAAATTCTTTTTACAGATATAGAGTGCATCATTCTTTCTCCTGACTTTATTTTAGATGAAAAATACGTTGTTTTAAGAACCCCAAGGAGAAATAATGTGTATTGCCTGGATATAGGGGGAGAAATCATTTCCCCAAATGAAATTAACTGCTTTATATCCAAGGCAAACACAAATGAATCAGAATTATGGCACAGAAGGATGTGTCACACAAACTTTAAAAACATGAATAATTTAGTCAAAAAGAATCTAGTAATTGGTTTACCACAAAAATAATTCATGTATGATCATCATTGTGTTGCATGCCTAAAAGGTAAGCAGCATAAGACTTCTCATAAGTCCAAATCAATCAACTCTATTTCTAATCCATTGCAGCTACTTCACATGGATCTATTTGGACCTACAAATGTAATGAGTATAGGAAAGAAGCAATATTGTCTAGTTATTACTGATGACTTTTCTAGATTTACTTGGGTATTCTTTCTTAGGACTAAAGATGAAACAAGTGAACTCATTAAAAACCTAATCATCAAGCTAGAAAATACAAGAGATCTCAAAGTGAAAGCCATTAGATGTGACAATGGCACAGAATTTAAAAATGAAAATCTAATCTCTTTTTGTGATCTCAAAGGTATTGACAGGCAGTATAGCTCTCCTAGAACTCCTCAACAAAATGGTGTAGCTGAAAGAAGAAATAGAACAATCATTGAAGCAGCAAGATCTATGCTTGCAGATGCTAAATTACCAATAACTTTTTGGGATGAAGCTGTTAATACTGCATGTTATGTGAAAAACAAAGTATTAATAGTCAAACCACACTTTAAGACACCATATGAACTTTTAAATAAAAGAAAACCTTCAATAAGTTTTTTAAAATCATTTGGTTGTCCATGTATTATCTTAATTACAAGAGAACAGATTGGTAAGTTTGACTGCAAAGCAGATGATGGAATCTTTGTAGGATACTCAACTCAAAGCAAAGCATACAGAGTGTTCAACAAAAGACTAAGGATCATTGAAGAAAGTGCTGATGTATCCTTTAATGAAAATCTTATAAATGAAAAAGGAAATGGTCCATATTGGTTGTTTAATATTGACTCGTAACAAAATCTCTTGATTTTAGTTTTAATTTTAATGCAGGTGTCTCAAAAAATCAACCAACCAAAGAAGGTTCATCATCACTTAATGGAAGTCAAAATTCTTTGCAGTATATCCTTGTTAATACTGATCCTACAGTTAATACTGAGGACAGTAACAACTCTGATAATACATATAATACTAGTGTCAGTAACAACTCAGAAACTCAAAATCTTGAAGAAACAAGTAATCATACTGACACCAGTAGTAACTCAGAAACCCTAAATGATGATATTGCAAGAACTGATACTGATGCCAGTAACAACTCATAGACACAAGATGTCAATAATGATCTTGTTGTTACTGATAACAGTGTTAATGAAGAAAATCAAGCAAATTCAGAAACACAAGAAGAAAATTGGACAGATGCACAAGTTCCTGAATCCAATGAATCAAAACTTGACAGTCAAATAGTTGTTGACAAAACCTCCAATTCAAGAGCTCAAAAGAATCATCCTTTAGACCTTGTTCTAAGTGATGTCAACTCAAATATGCAGACAAGAAGCAAATTTAATTCAAGTTTAAACAATAACTCTTGTAATATAAGTCTAATATCTAATGAATGTTTGTTTGCATGTTTTCTATCACAAGATGAACCTAAAAAGATCCAACAAGCTATGAAAGATTCAAATTGGATTGAAGCAATGCAAGAAGAACTTCTTCAGTTCAAATTACAAGCTGTTTGGACACTAGTACCTCTTCCAAAAGGAAAAAAGAGCCATTGGAACCAGATGGATCTTCAGAAATAAGAAGGATGAAAGAGGAATATTAATAAAAAAACAAAGCAAGACTTGTAGCTCAAGGATACACTCAAGAAGAAGGAATAGACTATGATGAAGTATATGCTCCTGTAGCAAGAATAGAAGCAATCAGAATATTTCTGGCATATGCTTCATTGAAAAGGTTCAAAGTCTATCAAATGGATGTAAAGAGTGAATTCTTATATGGAAAAATAGAAGAAGAAGTGTATGTATGTCAACCTCCAGGATTTGAAGATCCTGAGCATGATGATTATGTGTTTTAATTAGATAAAGCTCTTTATGTCCTGCATCAGGCACCAAGAGCTTGGTATGACACACTATCATCATACATGTTAAAGAACAAATTTCAAAGAGGTGCCATTGACAAGACTCTCTTCACAAAGAAGGTCAAAGATGACATCCTACTTGTTCAAATATATGTAGATGATATCATCTTTGGATCAACAAATGATCAATTATGCAAAGAATTTGAAGAACTTATGCAGATCAAATTCAAGATGAGCTCAATGGGTCCAATGAACTTCTTTCTTGGACTCCAAGCCAATCAAAAATCAGATGGCATTTTAATCAATCAATCAAAATATGTCAAAGACATATTAGAAAAATTTGACATGAAAGACTGTAAAAGTGCAAGCACTCCTATGGAAACACATAAACACCTACATCCTGACATTGAGGGGGAGGATGTAGATGAACACTTGTATAGATCAATGATAGGTTCTTTAATGTATTTAACTGCATCTAGACCTGATATTATGTATAGTGTTTGTGTATGTGCCATGTATCAAGCAAAACCAAAGGAACTACACTTGCAATAAGTCAAAAGAATCTTTAGATACTTGAAAGGGAAACCATCACTAGGTCTTTGGTATCCACATGACTCACCTTTTGAACCTACAACTTACACAGATAGTGACTATGGTGGTGAATGCTTGGATAGAAAGTCAACTACTGGTGGATGTCAATTCTTTGGATCAAGACTAGTATCATGGCAATGCAAGAAGCAAACAAACGTTTCAACATCTTCTGCAGAAGCAGAGTATGTAGCTGCATCTGCATGTTGTGCTCAAGTACTATGGATTCAAAATCAACTCATGGACTTTGGTATGTCTATTCTTAAAACTCCTATTTTCATAGATAATCAAAGTGCAATTAGTATTGTGAATAATCCATTAAAACGTTCAAAAACCAAACATATTGAAATCAGATTTCATTTCATAAGAGATTGTAATGAAAAGAAATTAATTAAAGTGGTTAAAATTCATACTGATAACCAATTAGCAGACCTCTTCACAAAGGCATTTGATGTAGGAAGGTTTAGCTATTTAGTTAATAGTATTGGTATGATTTTATTAATTAAACTCCTAAAAATCTCATATGTAAAGTTTTCGTACAATATTATCTAAGTCTATATAATTTTACTACTGGTTATTCATTTATTAGTGATTGTAGTTTCTAGTTACTACTGATCAGCCTTTAAGGTATTAAAATCTCAGTTACTACTGACAGTTTATACTACTGGTACTTAGTTACTACTGATCGGCGTTTTACACTTAAAAACGATAGATTGACTAAACTAACCCCATGAAAATAGCCGTTATGCTATGATTCGAAGGGTATTTGTGTCTTTTTGCAGGACAATTTCGAAAACTATAAATAACTGAAGTCGGTTAATCTTACATTATCCAAACCTCGATTTGCTAAAACCCACAATAAACCCTAAAGTCGGCAATCCAAATTGAAACCCTAAAAAGGCAGTAACAACTTCAAATCGATCAACAACTCTCAAAAGAACTTAAAATCAATTCACTCTCAATCTCAAATCACAAATCAATCAAAAATGGCAATGAGAAAAACACTAGTTGCTCAAACAGATCTTCTCTACTCTGAATTTCACAACACGGTTGCATTTTTAAGAAATCCAGATGGAACCAGAAATTTTAGGCAAATAGTTATGTTTCTCAAAAATTCTCCAATCAATTTGGCCTAACAATAAATCCAACACTCTGTGAACAACATCTTGTTCAATTTTGGGAAAAAGCTGAAAGAATAGAGGAAGAAAATGTTGTTAAAATCAAATCAGACATAGATGGACAATCTATCATCATTTCTGAACAAACAGTCAGACAATATCTACAACTCAATGATGAGTCAGGTATCTCTCTTCTCTCTAAAGAAGATTTAATTGAAAATATTTTAAAAATGGGGTATGAAAGAAGAACAGACATTCAAACTTTTCAAAAGGGTCTTCTTTCACCCCAATGGAAATTCTTGGTACATTGTATGTCTCCTAAAAAGAGTACTTGGAATGAGTTCAACAGATCAATAGCATCTGCTGTTGTCTGTTTGTGCACAGACCAAGTATTTAATTTTTCAAAAATGATCTTTGATGGAATGCTTGGAAATTTATCTTCAACAAAAATTTTAATGTATCCAAGATTCCTTTCACATATTTTTGATTGTGAAATCCCAAATCTAAATAAAACCAAAAACATTTTTCCTATTCCAGAACTAAATAAAAAGGTTTTCTCAAATATGAACAAACAGTTCAATTTTTATGGAAAGGTAACTCCTTTATTTTCAAATATGATCCATGATCAACTCCCAACTGGAGAAGGTTCAAGTCACCCTCTTGAACCCCAACCCACTCCATCACTAAATATTACAGCCCAAACAACACCCCCAAGCCACTTAAATAACCACACCACATGATGTCCTGACTGTGTCCCGGGAACATGATTTAGAACCTCAGGGTGTTACTCTTCACCCTTTGGTAAACAACAATAAAAGCCAAATTATTACCTCCAAATATAAAAGGAAAAGAATTTCCAAAAAGGACACCAGGGGACCAATTGAGTCAGACCCCAGACTCCAATAGTTGACTTCCAAGGAGGAGAGAAGTCATGAGGAAAAGGCTTTCACTATTGATGCACCAAAGGTTGGTGCACATGCCAGTGAAAACATCATTAGGACCCAGACCTCGGCAACTTTAAGTGATGACTTATCATTTGAGGAAGCACTTAAAGGACCCCGGTGCCAAGAAACCACAAGGGGAGATACTACTGCTTCTTCTAGGAAGAAAAGAGTATCTAAAACTCCCAATGAATCACCTAGCAGTAATGAGGCAAGACTGGAACCACCTGAATTGATGGAAAGGATGGAAAACCTTAAAGCCAATGTACCAACCCAACCCGAGGATGTTCCTAGAAGGACTGAGGGTATTATGCAACAAACTGAATTGATGGATAGGATGGAAAACCTTGAAACCACTGTACAAAACTACCATACACTTATCAACAATCAAGGAATAACCATGAGCTACATGAAGTACTACATCAATGTACTAAATAGAAGAATGAAAAGATTTGAATACAGACTTCAAAAACAATCATCCACAATAAGGAAATTGAAGAAGAAAGTTGTTGGTAGTGATGCACAACAGGTTGAGATCACTAAGGGGGAGAAAAATCAAATCCAAGGAATGATTGACACTTCAATTGCAGCAGCAGCAGCCTCCCTCTTAAATCTCAAAGAAGCTCATGGTGAAACAGGTCAAAGTGATGAAGACTTTGACAGAGGAGTCAAAAGCATGGAAGATGTATTTGTGTCTGCACAACAATCACCAACAGCAGAACAAGTACCTTCTCAAGTTGCTACTAAAGTCATCCAAACAACTGAAGTACTTATTACTGATCCGATTGAAGAAGAAACACAAGAAGCAACATCAGTAATAACTCATTTGATGGCAACTACAACAACCTCACCAGTAGCAGACCCCTTAAATCTTCAAATGGTACTTTACAGACCCTTTAACCTTCAAGATTTAATACCAGTAGTAACTACATTGGTTACTACTGAGTCTGTAGTACCACAAGAGATTTTTATAAGAAAGAGATAAATTATTCTCTAACTAGTTTCAGAGTTAAAAATGATTCTCGGGGCTGTCGGGTGCCTCGGGAATAAACAGGTTGATGTCGGGTTTGTAAAACGGGTTTTATAAACATGCTGAATTTTGGACAGATTATGTTGGCTGAATTCGGGTCTGTTTTTTCCTCACTTAAAATACGTTTCTGGATTTTTTGGCCCGCGATATTCTCTTGTTTTCCGAGTCTTCTTTCTGTTTCCGCCGACTGCTCGTCAATCTGATTTACGGTTTAAAAGATATCACTATTTTATTTATTTAAAAATTTTTAAATTTTCCATGATTTTTGGGATGTTACAATTTGCGCTATTCCTCGCATGATTTTTGGAATTTTTGAAACTGGCTCGAAACCATGACACGGGTAGGTGCGGATAATAATAGAGGGCCCCTATTATTATACGCACATGACTCATGCCTATGTTTCGAAAAGGATTCAGGGAGACCATTGGTCAAGCATCTAAGTATCATTAAAACCCCCAATTATTATATATAAGTCGATAATAAAATCACTAAAGGAGATTTATGAGAAACCAGTGTAATCAATTGAATAAGAGAATCATCGTACACGAACTGATAAAGAGTTATCAAAACATGTCAAGAGAGAGACTAATAAACCAAATTGATTTGAATTCGTTAAATGATTTGATTGAGTTACTAATACATCGATTTTGATTGAACAATCGTTAAATCAAAATAAATGAGAAAATAAGAAAAAATGTTAAGTGATAAGGAGTTATGTGAAAACATCACTAAATCGAGATTTATGTGAAAATAATAAACAATTAAATAAGAGATTATTGATTTAAGTTGATAAGGAGTTGTCCAAACAAATCAAATGAAGGTTTATTAAGCGAAAATGAGTAAGATTCATTAATGATAAATTGTTAATCTGAGTAATGAGGACGTAAATTAAATGTTTGGAAATGGAGAATAATGATTGAGTAAAAGTAAATGATTGAGAATAAATTAATTCCTGTTAAATTATTAAATTTATGAGACATCAATAAATCAATAATGAATGAGAAATTATGAATTATGAGGAATTAATAAATTAAAAGATGAATGAACATTTATTTATACGAATTTTATGCAAAATTATATTTAAAGTTATAAGTAACTACTATTCGAGTCAAAATGTTTGATGTAATAAATAGTTGTGTCGAATAAATATAACTGGTTATTGAAAATTTTTAATTTAATAAATAGAGGAGATTATGTTTTATTAGTAAATGAGAACAAATAACTGGAATTATTAATTGAGCAATAAGAAGTTATGCAATTATTGAGCAATTAATTGAGTGAGAGATAAAACTTTGATAGGGTTAATAAAGTTGTAAAGCTGAAACATCATTAATTGAAAGAGACGAGGAACCCAAAATGAGTTATTTAACGAGTTAAGCGACAAGAGAATTTACGAGGTTCATTCGTTACGAATTTAATGAGAACTTTATTTAACGATAAAATTGTTATATGGTAATGATAATACCAAATAAGCTATGAGTAACCAAAATGAGGATTTATACTCAGATTTGATCATGAGATGATCGTGAATTTGTAACGCGAAATAACAAATGGTGGTGCTAATATGTGTAATAAATTTGATTTATGAGGAGTTATAAAATGAATAATTATTAATGAGAAATAATAATGAAATTATTAAAGAATAACGAGTTATGTTTGAGGAAATCTAATAAGAGTACGAGAACCCATGAAAATGCTAATGAGAAAGCTAATAATATGAGCAATGAATTTATATAAAGTGATAAAAATTTAATGAGTAGGGGTGTGAGAGGGGCGTAAAGAATATACGTTGGGACCGACTCACACCTGTGCATAAGAGTTTGATTTTGAGTAAATAAATGAGACTTTAAAATATATATCCAATGATGGTTTATTTTATGAGATTGTGAGTACAACTTCCAAACTCGGGGACGAGTTTTCTCCAAATGGAGTTGAGTAGGAGTAAATTAAGGGAATCACCAAAAGAAAATTTTGTTATGCGTTATTTATAATTGTTATGGGCACATATGTGCATATAACTAGCTAGAGAGTTTATAAGAGTAACTTTTAAAACGAGAAAGTATTCGTGTGAGGAAATAGTGAGATAATAAGAGATATTAAAATATGAGGATTTATTATGAATTATTCAAATCGAGTTAAATGAGTAAAACATGATTATGAGAAGTTATTATTAAATCTAGTCGAGGAATTTTTTTAGCCAAATTATTGTGTTGGGTAATATATATACATGTGACTAGGGAATTTATAAGAATAATTGGGAATAATTAATTTCATGTGATGGTGTAATTATCAAGTGGTGAGAAATTCCTAAAACGAGAGTAATGGTGCAAATGAGAAGTGGCAAGTATATTATCATATAAATAACGAGAAATTATGAAATTCGAGTAATGAGGATGTTATCAATGATTTTGTCATGAGAAGATCGCCATAATAAATTATGAGGAAAATTTATTATTACTAAGAAAATACTGAACGATAAGAAACTAATAAATCGAGTTAAACGAATAAATTATTAAAATGAACCAAATTGTAACGACCCGAAATTTGTAAATAAATAAATTGTACAAAAATATGATAAATAAGGATAAATCGTTTAAAGAACGTAAGAATTGGTTTCGTGTCGTTTGGACACCGTACGAGAAAGTTATGGGCGAAACCGGGTTGAGACAAAGGTGAAAAAGTGCAGCCCTGCTGCCTTAGGAAGTTCGCGACGCGAACTAGGGATAACGATCGGGAACTGTCTTCAGGGAGTTTGGCATTTGGTCGTGAAGTAGTTCGCGACGACTTAGCGATCGCGAACTAGGAGAAACGCGAAGTTAGCGACGCGAACTATTGTTCGCGCCGTGAACTTGTGTCGTGCAGCTTTAAAATCGGGTTGGAGCTCATTTGATGAAATAGAAAACCCTAGCTCTTCCCTTTGGCGATTTTGGAGCTCAAGTGCAGGTTTTGGTTGATTTCTTCACAAATCTTTGGTAGATTTCACTCCTAAGTGAAGATCAAAGGTATATCTTCACTCCTTGATCTTTGTAGCTTTAGATCTATGTATTTTGATGGTTGGGATGAAACCCTAGCTTTTGGGAGTTATGGTTTATGGTGAATAATTGATGTATACACTTAATAGATGGTATATTAACAAAGGAAACAAGTGTATGATTATGATTTGAAAGAATCTTAGGGGTTGGTTAACCTAGGGTTTAGTAAATCACCATAATTGGGGGAAATGTGTTAATAAGTGTTATCTACAGATAGATGGACACAATAGTAGTAGTATGTGATGTTGATAATCTTGTGATTATTGTATTAGGCATTTGGTGAGGTCTTGGGAGGTTGACCGAATGGTGAAGCAAGGATTCGGGTTAACAGACGCGATCTGGAAAGCATTGCTAAGGTGAGTACATGAGACTTTTAAACTGGGTACATGGCAAATAATTTTGAAAGTACATATGATATTTTATCAGTCTTTATTAATAAATATTTTGATAAAGATAATGATTGAAAATGTATGAAAGTATGTAGAATGTGATACTAGAAAATGTCTAGTATGATCGATGAATTAGAAGGTAAATATGATAAATTAAAGTAGTTATGGAGTCTCTTTTAATGAACCATAATAATGAAGTAATTGATCAAAAGAATGTATATTGAGCCTTTATTAATAAATATGTATTAGTAAAGCAATTGGGAACTATTTTAAAATAAAGATAATCTATTGGTAAGGATTACTACTAAAAGTAAAGAACGAATACATATGAGAATGAAAATGATGTGACTAGTATTAAGTATGTATTATAGTCAACGAAGAGATAAAAGTAATATGATATTGATGAATGTGGAATGTATCTTATGAAATATGTAAGTGTGGACCTTCTAGGGTCATAGATGTAGAAGTAGATGTGAGTTGCTTATGACCGAGTCCATGGGACTATACATGTACGTTCACTCTATGTTGAACTAGTTATATATAGTTATGATTAGATAACTAACTGTTGATGTTTGATGTGATAGCCGAAGGCTTGATTGGAATAACTGATGAGTTATGGTAAGAATTAGATGATGTGATGACGCGGGGGACCCCCGGTCATGAGATGGTGGAATGAGGGGCAGTTGGGTGGAATCCCATCGACTCATCCACGATAGGTGTGGAGTGAGGGGCAGTTGGGTGGATTCCCATCGACTCATCCACGTTAGTAGTCTTGCTAACTGGACGTATTCCGGCGAGTAAGGCATTTATCGGTAGATTGGGCGAATCCCTCTTGCCGGTATCTTGAAGCTTATTAATGGCGATGGGTTTCGGTTAATAAGCTAATATGGAACTTATTAATGGCGATGGATTTCGGTTAATAAGTCAATGTGAAGCTTACTAATGGCGATGGATTTCGATTAGTAAGTTAATGTGATTCTAGTACATATATGTTTATGTATTAGGGTGACTAGACGGTATTGATGTGGTATATATATATATATATATATATATATATATATATATATATATATATATATATATATATATATATATGTTTATATATTTATGAAATGACTATTATTATTGGGGTCTAAAACCCATGTATCTCACGAGACTATTTTGTCTCACGTACTACGTTTGTTTGTGAGTGTGTACTCAGGTACAGGTTTGAAGTGATAGAAGGTTGCACTAGAAGTGGCCTACAGGTGTTTAGCTCGGGAGCTAATAGGTAGATCCCGTTGCCTATGGTTTTGATATACTTGGTGACACTGTATTTTTGTAAACTCTGATATAAGTTTTAAAGTTTTGTTAAAATGTATTTTGGACAATATGTCAATTATTGGGAAAATGTATTTTAAATGATTTAAACGATGTTTTATAAATACGGGTTTTACAACTTGGTATCAGAGGTGATGTCCATCCTAGTCTTAGACTGTAGCAATAGGATTGTAAGATTCCTTGAGATCGATAGGTTGACCTTTAGACTTTATGTTAAGTTTAGGGTTGAACCTAGGGGACCTATAGAAGTTGTTATGCAATGTGCAATGTGAGTCTTTTGAGACCATAGGGCATTTGTATGATAGGGTCGATCCCTATAAGAAATGCCATTATTTGATCTAACTGTGTTGTTTTCAACTGTTGAGTTGACCGCTTGAATCTTGTTGGTTGGATATGTTGGTATGGCGAAAGAATGAATGTGAAAAGTGGACGAGCTCCACTAAATTGGAAAGAGTTATGAATGAGGGTAGGCGAAATGATTCCAATACCCGTACGAAGGAAGAGTCATCGAATGGCGAAGTCTGTAGTGAGAAGTATCTAGATAAAAAGGTAGTAAGGCGTAATCGGAAGAAATGGAAGGATGTTGTATAGGGCCTTCATAGCATAAACCTTTGTGTAATTTGGAGGTTCTGAGCCGGAGGCCACGATGTGGTGGATTCGGTAGATTTAGCGAGTCCTAGAGAGTAGCAAATGGAGGAAGCACGATATGGTGACTTTGGCGTCACCATTATTGAAGGATGAGGTGTTGACACGGTGGAATGTGTTTTGTGAAACCTTGTGAAGGAGGGCACAGTGCAAGATGTTGTGACAAGAACTCACAAGTGAGTTGAAATAGGGAATTGACCCGGAAGGGCCACCTCGGAGACCTTGGGTAAGATGAATGATTTGATATTATGACTTAATTGTTGTTGTTGCACGAATTGGTGCCTATAGAAATTGTAGATAAGTTGTATGATGTGGAGATTTAATTTCGGGAATAGTCTTCCCGGTTAGTATGTGTCTAGAAATCATACATTGGAAATGATTATGGGCCGGTGTGTCGCGTGTAGTAAAGATATATGGGTTGATGCTACTATGTAGTGTCAAAGGGGGGAACCATGAGAATGGTAGATGTTGTCAACAAAAGAATGATAGTATAATGAAGTACTAAGTCTCGGTAAGAATTGTTAGTTGGATGAGAATTATAGAAATAGAAGCTTTGGAAATGGGACTTTGATATTCGGCAGGAATCCGGATACGCAATGTAATGTTATTATACGTGAACGGTAAAGGAAAGAATGACTAAGGTATAGTGATGCCTTAGAATTTATAAACGGAAACTATGTGGAAAAGAATAAATGTCGGGAACGACGAAATTTGATCGTTGGAATCAATTGAGTAAAAGTTGGCGCGTAGCCATAACAAGTCTTGTGACGGGGTTGATGGACTCAACATTAAGGGTAAAAAGGACGATTATTGCTAAAAGTGTCATAGCAATAGTGTGATAATGTACGACGTAGTGTAGTATGAGACTACGATTGGGAAAGGAATAGTCCTAAGTCCCACGATGTATGAAAGTATAAAATCGAGTGTCGGGCCATTGGGTGCTAAGTCATGGGTTGCAAGTGTAGACCGGAGTCGATTGGTTGACTCAAAGATGACCGGGATGACCGGAGAGTTACGGTTAATGGAAGGGAGTGACAGATACTCCCGTAATAACAAAAGAATTGGAAATGTGGTCATAAGGAAATGAACTGGTTAATGGTGGTTAATGTGTAAGCGAAACGAGATTTTATTAGTTACCCGCGGGGTACAATGCATGTGCATTATGTGATGGCCTTCAAAGGCATATGACAATGAAAAGGTAATTTCATGTGGATCGTGTTGAGTAATATGTCACATGAGAGATATGTCAGATATGAAAGAAAATGATAATGTGATATTATGGGAATTGTGCTAGAATGCATGATGAGTGAATAGATGATTTAACGAGTGAGAGTGTAGCAAAGCTACGTGATGTGAAAGGGGGTACCAGATGGTATTGGTGTGGCATATACATATGTTTGTATATGTGCACAATAAAGATGTATAGATGGTATTGGTGACATATACATATGTTTGTATATGTGCACAATAAAGGTGTTTAGATTGAATTGGCGTGATATATATATGTGTATATCTATGTGTGTGTGTGTGTATGTTTATGTGTTTATATGATGAATGTAGAACCATGTGGTTAATGAGTATTGCTATTATGTTATGGTAAATGAGAATTTGGTGTGAAATGCGGGTTGCATTTAGGACATGCATGTGTAGGAGATGCCTACGATTCATAGAATAGGAGGAAAGAGAAACTCCTAGTGGGCAATTCATCATTTGGTAATCAAGTTATGATAAACTTGTATGAAATTGAGGAATGTGTCGCGGTAGGAGATTTAATACCGGTAATTGAGCATAAAAGTTATAGAACTGATCGATGTGGTGCAAAGTTGTTGAAAGAATACTAAATGATGGCATGAGTGACCAAATGATGGTTAAGATTCGGTAAAGTTCGCTGTGACCTTATGTATATGTACGACTCTCGCATATTTGGGGAGAAATTGAAAGTGTGGAAAAACGGGGACAATTGTTAAGGGAACAATAATGAGTAGAACCGGAGGGGATAAATTAGTGACGGTGCCCCGTGAGCATGAAATTTGTTAGTTTGAAAGAATTTGGTTGACTTCACGCAAAAGTCAATGTTGACCAATTTGTGATTGGTTGACTTAGTCAAAGATGGGCTTTGACTTCCGTTATGAACGATTAGTGAATGTTGAGGGCATAATGTGTCGATGGTACATGCGTGAAAAAGGTTAATGGAATAGTTGAAATAGTTGTAGTCGGATTATATGACTTTGACCCGTTTGGGTGTTGTCAAGATTGAATTTGAGGATCGAGTATATGATTGTAAATGGGTCATAAATTAAAGGTCAATTGTAAAGGAAAAGGAGGATTTATGGGATCCTTACCGAGAAAGGAAAATATTAAAGTGTAGTTGACTTTGTGCTTAAGTCAAAGGGTAGATGATGTGGGGATATACCAATGTTGGGATATATCGGTTGGGTCAAAGCTAGAGTTTGACATTCGTTTAAATCAACTAGTTAATGGTATGATTGTGTCATACCATTGTTATGGGAATGAAAATATCGGTCGAGAGAATGTCGGTGTTTGGATCGAATTGTGAAATTTTGACCCGTTTGAGTATTATGAGTTTAAAAAAAAAAAAAAATTGGGTCTTGACCGTTCGGACTTAACGGAGTTAAGTGAACGTTTGGTTATGTAATGTTAACGGAACGGGAATGAGGAAAATTTGATGGTAATGACCACAAGGGAATGAGAGCGGAATGCTCGGGTGTATGTAGGTTGAAATTCTTAGCGATTCCGAGGACGGAATCCTTTTAAAGGGTAGATAGTTGTAACGACCCGAAATTTGTAATTAATAAATAAATTGTACAAAAATATGATAAATAAGGATAAATCGTTTAAAGAACGTAGGAATTGGTTTCGTGTCGTTTGGACACCGTACGAGAAAGTTATGGGCGAAACCGGGTCGAGACAAAGGTGAAAAAGTGCAGCCCTGCTGCCTTAGGAAGTTTGCGACGCGAACTAGGGATAACGATCGGGAACTGTCTTCAGGGAGTTTGGCATTTGGTCTCGAAGTAGTTCGCGACGACTTAGCGATCGCGAACTAGGAGAAACGCGAAGTTAGCGACGCGAACTATTGTTCGCGCCGTGAACTTGTGTCGTGCAACTTTAAAATCGGGTTGGAGCTCATTTGATGAAATAGAAAACCCTAGCTCTTCCCTTTGGCGATTTTGGAGCTCAAGTGCATGTTTTGGTTGATTTCTTCACAAATCTTTGGTAGATTTCACTCCTAAGTGAAGATCAAAGGTATATCTTCACTCATTGATCTTTGTAGCTTTAGATCTATGTATTTTGATGGTTGGGATGAAACCCTAGCTTTTGGGAGTTATGGTTTATGGTGAATAATTGATGTATACACTTAATAGATGGTATATTAACAAAGGAAACAAGTGTACGATTATGATTTGAAAGAATCTTAGGGGTTGGTTAACCTAGGGTTTAGTAAATCACCATAATTGGGGGAAATGTGTTAATAAGTGTTATCTACAGATAGATGGACACAATAGTAGTAGTATGTGATGTTGATAATCTTGTGATTATTGTATTAGGCATTTGGTGAGGAGGTCTTGGGAGGTTGACCGAATGGTGAAGCAAGGATTCGGGTTAACAGACGCGATCTGGAAAGCATTGCTAAGGTGAGTACATGAGACTTTTAAACTGGGTACATAGCAAATAATTTTGAAAGTACATATGATATTTTATCAGTCTTTATTAATAAATATTTTGATAAAGATAATGATTGAAAATGTATGAAAGTATGTAGAATGTGATACTAGAAAATGTCTAGTATGATCGATGAATTAGAAGGTAAATATGATAAATTAAAGTAGTTATGGAGTCTCTATTAATGAACCATAATAATGAAGTAATTGATCAAAAGAATGTATATTGAGCCTTTATTAATAAATATGTATTAGTAAAGCAATTGGGAACTATTTTATAATAAAGATAATCTATTGGTAAGGATTACTACTAAAAGTAAAGAACGAATACATATGAGAATGAAAATGATGTGACTAGTATTAAGTATGTATTATAGTCAACGAAGAGATAAAAGTAATATGATATTGATGAATGTGGAATGTATCTTATGAAATATGTAAGTGTGGACCTTCTAGGGTCATAGATGTAGAAGTAGATGTCATTTGCTTATGATCGAGTCCATGGGAGTATAAATGTACGTTCACTCTATGTTGAACTAGTTATATATAATTATGATTAGATAACTAACTGTTGATGATTAATGTGATAGCCGAAGGCTTGATTGGAATAACTGATGAGTTACGGTAAGAATTAGATGATGTGATGACGCGGGGGACCCCCGGTCATGAGATGGTGGAATGAGGGGCAGTTGGGTGGAATCCCATCGACTCATCCACGATAGGTGTGGAGTGAGGGGCAGTTGTGTGGATTCCCATCGACTCATCCACGTTAGTAGTCTTGCTAACTGGACGTATTCCGGCGAGTAAGGCATGTATCGGTAGATTGGGCGAATCCCTCTTGCCGGTATCTTGAAGCTTATTAATGGCGATGGGTTTCGGTTAATAAGCTAATATGGAACTTATTAATGGCGATGGATTTCGGTTAATAAGTCAATGTGAAGCTTACTAACGGCGATGGATTTCGATTAGTAAGTTAATGTGATTCTAGTACATATATGTTTATGTATTAGGTATGTTTGTGCTTCTAGCTAGTTCGGGGGCAACCCGATAGTTAGATATGATTGCCAGGAGAGCAGAAATTGATAGGGTCACAATAGGGTGACTAGACGGTATTGATGTGGTATATATATATATATATATATATATATATATATATATATATATATATATATATATATATATATATATATATATATATATATATATATATATATATATATATATATATATATATATATATATGTTTATATATTTATGAAATGACTATTATTATTGGGGTCTAAAACCCATGTATCTCACGAGACTATTTTGTCTCACGTACTACGTTTGTTTGTGAGTGTGTACCCAGGTACAGGTTTGAAGTGATAGAAGGTTGCACTAGAAGTGGCCTACAGGTGTTTAGCTCGGGAGCTAATAGGTAGATCCCGTTGCCTATGGTTTTGATATACTTGGTGACACCGTATTTTTGTAAACTCTGATATAAGTTTTAAAGTTTTGTTAAAATGTATTTTGGACAATATGTCAATTATTGGGAAAATGTATTTTAAATGATTTAAACAATGTTTTATAAATACGGGTGTTACACAAATGATAAAACTTTATTTATAATATATATATATATATATATATATATATATATATATATATATATATATATATATATATATATATATATATATATATAAGTGGGATCGAGTGAGGACTCTTTTTTGGGTGAGGACTGCGAGGACAAATCTAAACCTTTAATCCAACAAAATTAATGGCTAGAAGACTATGTTAAAAAATTAAACAATGGTTAAAGTTTGGGGGTTTTGTGTAAAGTTTACTAAAATAATAGGGGGTAAAAGAAAATTCAGATGGTTAAAATGGTCATTTGCAAACACTTTCTCTCTCCTAGTGCCACATGTTAAGCCTTGATTTGATGGGTTTTTTTTACCCTCACCTTTGTTTTTCGGACATAGCTTTTTTTTTTCTTTATCAAAAAAAAAAACTAAAAATGCCAAAGTTCTTAAAATTAAATTCTCTATAAAATGAGTATAGTTATGAAAATTTGAAAAAAAAAACCCGCATAAAATATTGGATCATTTTGTTAAATTTGGATCATTGTCAAAGTTTTGAATCATTTTGTTAATTTTGGATCATTTTGTTAATTTTGGATCATTGTAAATCTTGCATAAACATAATTTTGCATAAATAATTAGTCAAATAATATATCATATACAATTTTGGATCATTTTGTTCATTTATGATCATTTTATTTACTTTGTACGATTGTTAATTTTTAAATCATTTTGTTATTTATGGATCATTTGCAATTTTGGGTCATTTTTTTTCAAATTTTCATGACTATACTCATTTTGTAGAAAATTTAACTTTAAAATTTTTGGCATTTTTAGATTTTTTATTTTACAAATAAGAAAAAAAGTTATGGGCGAAAAACGAAGTGCGGGGGAAAAAACCCACTTCCAATTATAGGATGACGAGTGGCAAAAGGAGGAAATGTGGGTTTCGAAAATGACCTTTATGCCCTTTTTAAGATGAGTAGACGAAAATTGTCCTCGTAGTTCTCACCGGATCCGGAACCTATATATATATATATATATATATATATATATATATATATATATATATATATATATATATATATATATATATATATATATATATATATATATATATATATAGGGTCGAGTTATATTGAGAACCCTGATTTCAAAAAGAACTCTGAGAACTCTTATTAACCAATCAGAATTTAGTAAATTATTTTTAATTTATTTAATTCATATTAATTATTTAGGGGTATTTTGGACATTTTACCAAAAACCAAAATATTTCCTTTTTTGAATTTCCTAAAATTTAGGAATTATTTTCGGAATTTTATTGTTATTTTATTATTTCTTTTGAGCCGGTTGTGCATATATGTCTTTTTTTACATATATGTTTTTTACATATATATTTTTTGCATTAATTTTCAGAAATTTATTGTTACATATACGTTATCTTACGGTTGTATTGAATATACATGTTTGAACATACATGTTCAACTTATCCATACAAAAGGCAAAAATTATTTCAAGAACACATATGTACAATATGACATTTATAGTATCCAACTCAAACATACACTTTAATAAAAACATAAAAAATATTGAATAACATATATGCACGTACAACATATATGTGGTCAAACAATAACATTTATGTTACCCTAATCAAGAACAACACATAAACAAACTTTGATTCACAAGACATAATAATCTACAACAATGCCAATATCAACAACACTTTGATTGCTTGATCATAACACCTTAATCTTAATCACCTCCTTTGGAAGAATGATTTGCACCAATGTTAACAACAATTGCTCATTGTACCACCAACTGCAAAACACAAATAATTCTTCAAAACGCATATATATTTAAAATTGCATCAATGATTTAAAATTATATGCAAACTCACAAATAATATATTTCAATCAAATCTTCATCTAATTTCCCACATGAAATGTACAATCGCTTAAGATTGCTCCAACTGATCGCACCAGTTGGGTTCAATACGTAGTTCACCAATTTCACATCAGTTAGGCATGGATTAATAAACATATAATCGTCTAAAACAAACTTAGATAAAGTCAATCACCATTGTCTCCTTCAGATAAATACCTTCCTTTGTGTATTACTCCTACCATTGACAAAGCGATTCCCTTTAAAATTGGATATCAAACAGAGTTACTTCAACCTCAAATTTAATATGAAAATTCATTATTATTTGAACACATGACTAACTACATTCAACTTTACGCTTCATAACAACTGACACAAATAATGATGAACTAATAAGCAGACCCACGAATCCCAAAAAAAACCATTCTAAAAAAAACCCTAATTTACCAATCAGTAACAATATTACGTTCGTCGCTGCCGCAGATCCACCCACCACCGTGTAACCGCCGCCACAGATCCACCCACCACCGTGTAACCGCCGCCGCAGATCCACCCACTACCGTGTACCCTCCACCGCCGCCGGTGATACGAAAAACGTCAGAAAAGATGGAGAGAAAGAGAGATAAATAAATATACAAACCTTGAAGATCGGAAAAGATGGCGATGGAGTTTTCCGCATTTCATTGATGGCTGGCGGCTGAGTCATAGAGAAAAGGAGACGGAGGTTAGAGAGATACATCGTTTTCTGACCAGCACTATTTTTTCGACCTTCGCTTTCAGCATCCCCTGCATCAGTCGGCGATATATGTGTTAAGAGAGAAATGAAATTGTAGTTACTATGAGAGAGAAATGAGAGATGGCTACCATGAGAGTGAGAACGTGCAGTAAAACAATAAGAAAAGATTCAATCAAATCCGATCCATGATTGTAGGGATTTTAATAACTTCTAAAAATGCTTAAATCGGTTTTAAATAATAATTGCCTATAATACCCTTTACGAATTTATTTTTATAAAATAAATGAAAAATATATTACTAATTTGTGATTGGTTAATCAAGAGTTCTCGGGGTTCTTTTTAAAATCAGAGTTCTTAATATAACTCTTGACTATATATATATATATATATATATATATATATATATATATATATATATATATATATATATATATATATATATAGTCAAGAGTTATATTGAGAACCCTGATTTCAAAAAGAACTCTGAGAACTTTTTATTAACAAAATTGGACCATTGGATTTAAGATTAACGGTTAAGATTGTTTATGCATTTTCGTAAATAATACAACCTATTTTTTGGTAAAAATTAAATGAAAAGGGTATCATAGGTACTTTGCAAAATAAAAAAAAAAGAAAAAGGAAAGAGAATTGCTTAAAATCCGTCACTTTCTCTCTCCAATTTGTTTTAATTCCATTTTTTTCTCCAAAACCTATCTCTCTCCCATTTTTCCCACCACTCCCAATTTTCTCTATCCCCACTTCTTCTCTAACCTCCTTTCTAAACCCTAGCCACCGAAATATACATCATGTTACTGGTGCACGAACAACAACCAAATATTGTACATCCGGAGACTATATGCAGCATCGGGTGTAGATTTGACATTGAAAGATACAATGGCCCTCTTGATTTCTTGTTTTCATGGAGAATGAGTTGTTTATGAGTGTTTATGGCCGACGTAGACATCGGCAGTGATGTAGCTTTTAAGATCTCCGACAAAGAAGCAAAAGTATCCGATTGTGGTTTCACTGAGATGTAGCTTTTAAGATCTCCGACGGCGGTTTCCTTCCTGACGGTTTACTTCTCTGGTTCGTGAGTCACCACCCCATTGTCTTTCGATTTTTTGTGATATCATATATTGTACTTCACGCATGAGATCTGCTTACGGTTTCTATAGTTGATGTTTTTGTTTAATCTTTATTGTTTATGTTGTTGTATTGATAATTTGATACCATCTGCGATAGCTAAAACTTACTCTTTTTCACTCAATAATGATATTTGTTTTCAGTATTTAGAGCTCTGCAGTGCTGGTTGGATTTCTCCCAAATTCGTTCATCTTTATTAGGGAAACAAATCATTACTTTGTAGGGGACTAATGAAAAGAGACAAAGATTTTGGGTTTTTGATGAGGCGACTAAATAGAAACATGGAGAAGGAAATTGAGTTTTCTTTTGCATTGCTATTCTTATGGAATATTTTTTTTCTTTTGGCAGAGTTTGAAAACATCGATGTCAAAATATTATATAAGGTATAATATTAATTGTTGAATTAAGTTGTAGTTGAAGTTACGTAGATTTACATGAACTAATTTGTGTGATTTTGTAGGTGAAAGGTGTTAGGGACACCTCAAGCTTAATGACTTCGTTCAATTTTTTTCGATTATTTGTTGTGTGAGAACAATTATGTTTGGCTTTTCATTTTTTTCTCTTTGCATTAGTGTTTTCTTATTGTTGGATGTGTATATGTTATTCGTGCAATTTTTATACATTGATGTTTTTATGTTACATATATGTTATCAGTAGACCTGTTTCGACCATGTTCTCTCAAACACGTAGAACTTCCCATTCGGTTTCAAATTCTTTCCAATTTATACTTACCACGTAGAACTTCCCATTCGGTTTCAAATTCTTCAATTGTATCACTCTTGACCCATTTTATATAAGTTTCTTCAAAATCACTATATTGGGATTTTAACGGACGAAGATGCTCCAACTCATGTTTCTTAATATGCCATGCACAGTAACGAATGTCGAGTGTTTGGAAAAACTTTCTTTACTGCATTACAAATAGCTTTATCTTGATCGGTTATTATTGCACGTGGATACTTGTTAAACATGCACTTCAAGAAATTTTCAAATAACCTCCAAAAAGTATAGATTGGCCATGATGATTTACCCCGACAAAAGGTGCAAATGGCATCTTAAATTTGTTTGTCATGTATGTGACATCAAAGACAACGACATCTCCAAATTTAACATAAGAATCTCTCGATCTCCCATCAGCCCAGAAAATATTTCTGGGAGACCCATCCTCAAATAAGTCAACAACAAAGTACTGGTTGATATCTAGTGACATTTTATCCTGAAAATGTTTGATAAGGCCATAAAACTCTTTACCTTTATATTGTTTTCGTTGTTCAGATAAGATATCGGAACATTGCTTCGAAGTAACATCAGCTTCTAATGGACTTTTCATTGCGGAACATCAGCTTCTACTCTCCCCATTGAACTCAATGTTTACATTTTCCTCACAATTTACATCTTCCTCAGAGTTTACAAGAAAACCATTTAAATCAATGTTTTCTATGAATCCAATTTGAGCAAGTTCATTATCCTGTACCAAAAAATTGTATAATGATTACACGATGGGCTAATTTAAACCTTCAACATTTATCCTCTTTAATGCATTTAAATGCACTTTAAAGGCAATAAAAATTGAATTGGCATTACGTAAGGGAATTAATCGAAATTAAAATCTACATGTATAAAACAATCAGTCCATTTATGATATATTAAACTCAACATTGAATTGAATTGTCATTACGTAATGGAATTGACATTACGTAATTGAAAATACTTTACGATTTATTAAACTTACCATGGCAACAAGAAGAACAGAGACTTGATGATCGTGTGGGAACAGATGCTCTAATTCGGAATTGAAAGTGGTGTTTAGACCAGAATTGAAGACAATAATAATAGAGGATTGATCAAGAACGAACCCTAATTGGGAATTCAACCGACGTTCTTAAGCTCTGAAGGAAAGAAGAAGACGGTCTTTGGGTTTTGAACGGGGTTTTGAACGAGTGTTGGTTTAGATGGGCTTTAAGTTTTTTAAGCAAAACTACGTCGTTTTGATGAGTTCCACACCTAAGGTTATATACATGACAGCCACACATTCACTTTTTCCCAAAAAACATATATGCACAACCGGTTAGACAAAAATGACAAAATAACAATAAATTTTCAAAAATAATTCCTAAATTAGAGGAAATTTTCAAAATAGGAAAAAAAAATATTTGTAAAATGTCGTAAATACCCCTGAATAATTAATATGAATTAAATTAATCAAAATCAATTTACTAAATTCTGATTGGTTAATAAGAGTTCTCAGAGTTCTTTTTGAAATCAGGGTTCTCAATATAACTCGACCATATATATATATATATATATATATATATATATATATATATATATATATATATATATATATATATATATATATATATATATATATATATATATATATATATATATATATATATATATATATATATATATATATATATATATATATATATATAGTAGGGATCTATAGAAAACCTCTATTAATTAAAGAATATAAAGAACTAATTGTATCCCTTAGATCAGGGATTAAGTGGACCAGATGAAGAGAGCCAAAAACACGCGCCTTCATTTGCCAGGGAACAATATTAGACCAAAAAAAAAGGCTATAAGGGTATTTTAGGTAAATGAAATTACCTAAACTCTATCCAGAGAATTTGTCGTGGAATTGGGCAAGGCAACTTTTTCAATTTTTGTCTTCTCTCTCACAAGTCGCAGCTAACGAAGGGTTTCAATCGGACCATTCTAGGGTTTTGACATAGCTTTTCAACAGCTTCAATTGGACGATTTCAATCGGACACAGGGTTGCAATCAATCGTTTTCAATTTTTGTCTTCTCTCTCTCACAAGTCGCAGCTAACGAAGGGTTTCAATCGGACCATTCTAGGGTTTCGACATAGCTTTTCAACAACTTCAATTGGACGATTTCAATCGGACACAGGGTCGCAATCAATCGTTTTCAATTTTTGTCTTCTCTATCTCGCAAGTCACAGCCAACGAAGGGTTTCAGTCGGACCATTCTAGGGTTTAGACATAGCTTTTCAACAGCTTCAATTGGACGATTTCAATCGGACACAGGGTTGCAATCAATCGTGTACTGATTCGCATACGATTACTACTATTTTCTGGTCGTCTCTCACAGTCGAACGAACCATTTCAACGCCCGATTCTGTCACAGGTACTCTGACAGTCACGATTTCAGGGCTACTCTCGGCGATTCAAGAAGATTTCAGTGCTATTCCGTAAGTGCTTCTTTTTCTTGTGTTAAATTGTTTCAAACCGTAACAATTTAAACTTCATGTCAAGAGCAAATTATGTGTTTAAACTGCCCATTTTTCGTCTATCTGTCCACGATTCTTAATATGGTACTGTTTGAAACGGGTTGTTTCGGGTTAGGAAGTGGGTCAAAGCAAATTCTGTATTTGTACTGCCAATTTTGGTGTGTGCTAAATTGTTAAATTTCAAGTCAAGTGTATGTTGCAAACAGAGAAAGTGTATTAGAGTAATTGAACCAAAACCTAGATTGACAAAAACGAGTGAAACAAAAACAGGGGAAACCTAGATGAAATCTGAAAGCAATTATGGTTTTGAAAAATTAAATGGATATTACAATTTAGTAAAAAAAATTGATTATGATAATTGTTTGTGAATGATTCTACATTTGCATTTTCATTTCCATATGATAATATGCTAATGTTACCATAATTCTAATATTCTTCCTAAATTGCAGGTAGCAATTGGGTTGTAAATCAAAAAGAACTTGACATTCTTTCTTTAACAGCTACAAAGCCGCCTCTCAAGTAATTAGGGTTCATAACATACATGATTCTTTTGCTCACAATCGAGTAAGTACATTTCGTACATTTACAATTATAGTAATAGTTGGTTTTTGGTTGTCTTAATACGAGCATAACAAAAGTTGGAAAAAAAAACAACCCAATTTTTTTCATATGTCGGTTACAAACATAGAAATTATGATAATATGCATTTGCATTTTCATATGATAATATGATAATTATCTAAATGCTAATATGCTTCCTAAATTGTAGGTACAAGATGGATAAAAGATTAAACAATATGAAATTCAACAAGATGATCAGCAATGCAAGCTAATGTTCATAATGATGCTAAAAGAAAAAATAAAACGAACAAAGATGATGACGAAGTTTTTGGGTCGAAATTGAAAGGAAAAAACAATATAGAAGAAATTCAAGAAGGTAAAAGATGAATGTCGGTCAAACTAAAAAGTAGGTTTTTATGTATAACTATACAATAGATGGTTGTTGTTTTTATCACACGGATTCTTGGATTGTGGTGGTTGTTTTTTTTGGTGGTTAAATGTGTTTTAGGTTGGTTGTTTTTTTTATATGGATTGATGGATAGTCGTAGATGTAATCTATATTGTTATTTATTTTGGGTTTTGTTTGTATGGATTAGAAAGTGCAATAGAATAAGTGCAGGTACATAAAATGTCATGCGGGATTACATAAAATGAATATGCATATGTAAAATTAAAATGCAAATGCAACTGATAGTATTTAAAATAGAACTCGTATGTAAAATTTCAGGAAGTAACTACATAAAATGAAAATGCAAGTGCGAGTATGAAGATGCAAATGCAGATACCAGTATTGGATACAGAATCACCACACAAAGTGCATAAAATGAAAATGCGTATGTAATTATGAAAATGCAAATATAAGTATGAAAATGCAAAACATAATCAATATTTAAAAAGTTAGGGAATAACTAGATATAATGAAAATGTAGATGTCAAAGTATGTTTAACTACATTTGGTAAGAAAATATAAAAATAACTAATAAAAAGTTAATGTGCCACTAAAGAAAATATTGCACCATCATATGCTTGTTGCGGTTTTTCCGTGCATCTTCTACTCATTTTTTATGTACAAGTGCGAATATTATGAGGATCATACCCGTCTTCTTAGAAGATGACTTTCTTTTTTTAACTTTGTGAACTTCAATGTTGTTATTGTCATTAACAGATCTACTAGCTCCATCATCAATTTCATTAGATAAATGCAAGTCATTGGCAACTTTCAAAGTGTCCATAGATTTACTATTATTTACAATCTTACCATGCTTAAAACAAAAATCTTTAGAGTAACAAATCCACCATTCCTTAATGAGAGAACATTCTGAGTAGATTTAATGGGCTCAAAGCCACCTACAATAGCATACCCTCTATAGAAGTTCCAAGCATGGACCAAAGAATCAAATTTCATACCATTAACAGGTCTTTTAGAATTTGGAACATTAGGGACCCAAATACTTATCACCAAGAGTAGATATTTTTTTCAAAACCAATTCCAAGAGAAGCTAGAACATGATCAAAATCTACAAAAGAAAAAAAATAAAACTACATAAGATGAAAAATCAATTGGAAGTATGAAAATGCAAATGCAGTCACTGTTTAATATTTTAGATGAAAATGCAAATGTAAATTCCAGTCAGCTATTTTATATTTCAGATGAAAATGCAAATGCAGTCATTGTTTAATATTTCAGATGAAAATGCAAATGCAAATTCGAGTCAATTGTTTAATATTTCAGATGAAAATGCAAATGCAAATTCTAGTCAGTTGCTAATATTTCAGATAAAAATGCAAATGCAAATAGACGACCTGGATTGTAATTAGCCCTTTCTCACCCCTTTCTGAGTAAACAAGCCAAAATTCAAATCAAAAGAGATCTATAACTTACATATATCTGGATCTGATTTGATTGGGGTGATGGCAATGCCGAAGCTCCGTTCAAAGTTGTTCCCTTTTTTTCCAAAACAAAAAAAAATATCTGGATCTGATTCAAATAGATGGTTTTGGGTTCGTATAGGAGCTGTGCGACCTGGAGCGCTGATTGAGCAGGATAAATCATGTGAACTAGAGCAGATTGATCAGGAGCAATCATGTGACCTAGATCTGATTAAAAACACAATAATCAATTATAACTATAAATTAACTTTATTGTTTTGAGTGAGAATGCTAAACCTAAGAATGAAAACGAAAACAAAATAGAAATAAAAAATTAGGAGATGTGACTTACGTGAACTGATCATGTGTTCTTCATAAGTGATTACAACTTTTATACAAAATTGAAATCGAAACTTAGGAGCATGGCTTACTTAATAAACAAAATTGAAAACTAATGTGCACGTGATTTAATTGTTGGGGGATTTGGTTCGTATGGATCTTTAGAGGAGAAGCATTAATGCACTGTGGAAGAAGATATTGAATTGGGGAAAACTCACGTATATTGTGAAGGAAGGGAAAATGACAATAATGTCCTTAAATGCCCTTACATATTTTAATTAAATCAATGTTCCTAATTGTTTTTTTAACTTCTCTAAATAACCTAACTTCTTTCTTGATCCATATTATATACTACCTCCGTATCAAAATAAGTGATACATTTGGGAAATTGCGGTTTTTGAGGCAAAAGATTGGAAAGTGATTTAAAATAGTATAAAGTGGATAGTTAGTGGATAATGGGACCCACTTCTTTTGGATGTAGTGAAATTAATGATGTTTAAAAGTAAAAGTAAGGGTAAAAGAGTAATTTTACTTTATTAAAGTAGATAGTTAGTGGAGAAGGGGTCCCACTTTTTTGCCAAATAAGGAAAGATTTTGAAGTGTATCACTTATTTTGTTCCACCCCTTTTAGGAAAGTGTATCACTTATTTTGATACGGAGGTAGTATATATATATGTATATATATATATATATATATAAGTGAGATCGAGTGAGGACTCTTTTTTGGGTGAAGACTGCGAGAACAAATCTAAGCCTTTAATCCATAAAAATTAATGGCTAGGATTGAATGTGAAAAAGATAAACATTTGTTGAAGTTTGGGGGGTTTTGTGTAAATTTTACCAAAATAATGGGGGGAAAAGAAAATTTAGAAGGTTAAAATAGTCATTTGCAAACACTTTCTCTCTCCTAGTGCCACATGTCAAGCCTTGATTTGATGGGTTTTTTTTACCCCCACCTTTATTTTTCGGCCATAACTTTTTTTTTTCTTTGTAAAAAAAAAACTAAAAATGCCAAAGTTCTTAAAATTAAATTATCTACAAAATGAGTATAGTCATGAAAATTTGAAAAAAAAAAACCCGGATAAAATATTGGATCATTTTGTTAAATTTGGATCATTGTCAAAGTTTTGAATCATTTTGTTAATTTTGGATCATTGTCATAATTTGGGATCATTTTGTTATTTTTGGATCATTGTTAATTTTGCATAAACATAATTTTGCATAAATAATTAGTCAAATAATATATCATATATAATTTTGGATTATTTTGTTCATTTAGGATCATTTTATTTACTTTGTACGATTGTAAATTTTTGAATCATTTTGTTATTTATGAATTATTGTCAATTTTGGATCATTTTTTTTTTCAAATTTTCATGACTATACTCATTTTGTAGAAAATTTAATTTTAAAATTTATGGCATTTTTAGATTTGTTATTTTACAGATAAAAAAAAGTTATGGGCGAAAAACGAAGTGCGGGGGGAAAACCCACTTCTAATTATAGTAGGATAAGTGGCAAAAGGGGGAAACTGGGGTTTCGAAAATGACCTTTATGCCCTTTTTATGATGAGTGGACGAACATTATCTTCGCAATCCTCACCGGGAAAAAAGTCCTCACCGGATCCGGACCCTATATATATATATATATATATATATATATATATATATATATATATATATATATATATATATATATATATATATATATATATATATATATATATATATATATATATTGCGGTTCATGCGAGAACCACTAAAATTGCGAGAACTGCGAGAACCTATTTACAGCCCTTGGATATGTAAATGAGTGGTTAAGATTTAAGGGGGTCTAATTGTAATTAAATGAACACTAATTAATTTTAAAAAAAAAAGCACGGAAGGGCATTTCCGTCAAAATACATTGCACCATATTAGGAATGTATTATTATAATTAAAGAAAAAACCCAACCCCCTCCCCACACCCCATACGTATGCAGTGCACACACACACACACATGTGTGTGTGTGTTTTGGGAATTTGTGTGATTTTCTCTCTCCATCGATGTCTACTTTTCTCCGCTAATGGTTTTCCGGTGATAGAGTTCACACAATCGGCTCATGATTCTGTAAAAAGAAAAAGCCACTCTAAATTGACCTAAAATCGCCGTCTATAGGGATTAAAGGCGGAGTGAGGCCAGATCTGGAAGCTCCGGCAAAAAGTCACAAAGAACGGTGGCGGCGGTTCGTCTTCTTTCTCAGATCTGTACAATGAACGGTGGTGGCGCTTCATCTCTCGCTCAGATCCATTAATGAACGGTGGTGGCGGTTCCTCTCTCTCTCTCTCTCTCTCTCTCTCTCTCTCACACAGATCTGTACATTGACGGCCGGCGGCGGAATTAGGGTTCATACGATTTGTTGTTTGTTCATTAATGTATTGGATGTAACCTAGCATGTAAACTGCCGCCGCCCGCCGGTGTTCTTAGATTTACATGGCAGAAAACTGCCGCCGCCCGCCGGTGTTCTTAGACATCATCGGATTCCGGCGATGCATTTCTCACCCGTAGATCTCGCAACAACAACCCTCGTTCATCTCTCTCCGTCGTTTTCAAGTTCTAGGATTTCGGATCTGAGACGGTATCTAGGGATTCAGATATGCGACAGTTTCTAGGGTTTGTTGTTTCTACACTTGTTTCCCGGCGAAGTCGACGCCGGAGGACGCTAGGGTTCCGGCGAAGTCGATCTGTTTTGTTCATAGAAACATTATATTATGTATAGATCTGTTCCTTATGTTCATTTGTTTCAGATCTGTTCATCTATGTTTCAGATCTGTTCATCTGTTTCAGATTTGTTCTTGTTCATCAGTTTGTAATTTCATATTTGTATCGGTCTAAGGTTTCACTTCATAGTTTATAACTTTGTTCATTCGTTCATCATTAAATACATTAAATAAGGTTAATAAAATTCCCTGTTCATTATGTATATTATAGATTTGTTCATTAGTAAATCTGTAAATTTTGCAAATCGAACACATTATTATTATGCTGAACAGGTTAAATATGGTAAACAAAATATTAGTTATTTCTAGGCGTTCATCAATGAACACATACGAATTCCGAAAAAAATTACAAATTACAAAATTCGGATCCTAAAAAATAGGATTGAAGTTAAAAATGAATTAATTTAATTAAGGAAACTGGCTTTAATAAAAAGATGTTAGTGTTAAAAAGACTACAATACCCTTTAGATTTTAAAATGTAATTAAGCAAAATGATTGGCTAGAAAGTGGTCCTCGCAGTTCTCGCAATTTTAGTGGTTTTCGCATGAACCGCTCTCTATATATATATATATATAAGTGGGATCGAGTGAGGACTCTTTTTGGGGTGAGGACTGCGAGGATATATCTAAGCCTTTAATTCAACAAAATTAATGGCTAGGATTCAATGTGAAAAAAATAAACAATGGTTGAAGTTTGGGGGGTTTTGTGTAAAGTTTACTAAAATAATGGGGGGGAAAAGAAAATTCAGAGGGTTAAAATGGTCATTTGCAAACACTTTCTCTCTCCTAGTGCCACATGTCAAGCCTTGATTTGATGGGTTTTTTTTACCCCCACCTTTGTTTTTCGGCCATAACTTTTTTCTTTCTTTGTAAAAAAAAAAAAACTAAAAATGCCAAAGCTCTTAAAATTAAATTCTCTATAAAATGAGTATAGTCATGAAAATTTGAAGAAAAAAAAACCCGCATAAAATATTGGATCATTTTGTTAAATTTGGATCATTGTCAAAGTTTTGAATCATTTTGTTAATTTTGGATCATTTTATTATTTTTGGATCATTGTTAATCTTTCATAAACATAATTTTGCATAAATAATTAGTCAAATAATATATCATATATAATTTTGGATCATTTTGTTCATTTAGGATCGTTTTATTTACTTTGTACGATTGTTAATTTTTGAATCATTTTGTTATTTATGGATCATTGTCAATTTTGGATCATTTTTTTTTCAAATTTTCTTGACTATACTCATTTTGTAGAAAATTTTTGGCATTTTTAGACTTTTTATTTTACAAATAAGAAAAAAAGTTATGGGCGAAAAACGAAGTGCGGGGGAAAAAACCCACTTCCAATTATAGGAAGACAAGTGGCAAATAGAGGAAATGGGGGTTTCGAAAATGACCTTTATGCCCTTTTTAAGATGAGTGGATGAAAATTGTCCTCGCAGTCCTCACCGGGTTTTGAGTCCTCACCGGATCCGGACCCTATATATATATATATATATATATATATATATATATATATATATATATAAGTGGGATCGAGTGAGGACTCTTTTTCCGGTGAGGACTGCGAGGATAAATCTGGGCCTTAGATCAAAGAAAATAAATGACTATGATCAAATGTGAAGAAAACTAACAATGTTAGAATGTTAGGGGGTTTTGTGTTAAGTTTAACAAAATAGTAGGGGTAAAAAGAAAATTTGTAAGGTTAAAAGGGTCATTTCCGAACACATACTCTCTCTCCTCGACACATGTCAATTTTTGATTTGGTGAGTTTTATTTTTACCCCCAAGTTCGTATTTCGGCCATAACTTTCTTTTTCTTTGTAAAAAAAAACTAAAAATGCCAAAGTTCTTATAATTAAATTTTCTACAAAATGCGTATAGTCATGAAAATTTGAAAAAAAGAACCCGGATAAAATATTGGATCATTTCGTTAAATTTGGATCATTTTGTTAATTTTGGATCATTGTCATAATTTTGGATCATTTTGTTATTTTTGGATCACTGTTAATCTTGCATAAACATAATTTTATATAAATAATTAGTCAAATAATATATCATATATAATTTTGGATCATTTTGTTTACTTTGTATAATTGTCAATCTTTGGATCATTTTGTTATTTACGGATCATTGTCAATTTTGGATCATTTTTTTTTTCAAATTTTCATGACTATACTCATTCAGTAGAAAATTAAATTTTAAAATTTTTGGCATTTTTAGATTTTTTATTTTACAAATAAAAAAAAGTTATGGGCAAAAAAAAAAGTGCGGGGGAAAAAAAACCCTATTATTATACGCACATGACTCATGCCTATGTTTCGAAAAGGATTCAGGGAAACCATTGGTCAAGCATCTAAGTATCATTAAAACCTCCAATTATTATATATAAGTCGATAATAAATTCACTAAAAGAGATTTATGAGAAACCAGTGTAATCAATTGAATAAGAGAATCATCATACATGAATTGATAAAGAGTTATCAAAACATGTCAAGAGAGAGACTAATAAACCAAATTGAGTTGAATTCGTTAAATGATTTAATTGAGTTACTAATACATCGAGAACGATTGAACAATCGTTAAAGCAAAATAAATGAGAAAATAAGAAAAAATGTTAAGTGATAAGGAGTTATGTGAAAACATCACTAAATCGAGATTTATGTGAAAATAATAAACAATTAAATAAGAGATTATTGATTTAAGTTGATAAGAAGTTGTCCAAACAAATCAAATGAAGGTTTATTAAGCCAAATTGAGTAAGATTCATTAATGATAAATTGTTAATCTGAGTAATGAGGAAGTAAATTAAATGTTTGGAAATGGAGAATAATGATTGAGTAAAAGTAAATGATTGAGAATAAATTAATTCCTGTTAAATTATTAAATTTATGAGACATCAATAAATCAATAATGAATGAGAAATTATGAATTATGAGGAATTAATAAATCAAAAGATGAATGCAAATTTATTTATACGAGTTAAATGCAAAATTATATTTAAATAAGGATGCTTCTTTCTTGATCCTTATTCTATATATATATATATATATATATATATATATATATATATATATATATATATATATATATATATATATATATATATATATATATCCTACACTATATATGAGGCTGCATATGATGAACTCTTGCCACATCACCTACATGCTCGATTTCTATTGGATGTTAATTCCACGTGTAATTCAGCTATTCGTCGACTGATTCCTCACAAAACCCTAATCCCTCTACGTCTTTTGCCAACTGCGCTCCTCACAAATCGACACAACCGCCTCCTACCTCATAAGACACCGCACGTCGGCCAACCGCCACCATTCACCCCCTTTCTCATGGATCTCCGACGTAGGCTCCCTCCTAAACCTCCTTCCGCCACTAAACTCACCCACCAGAAATTCATTCCCGACGATGAAAATCGAGCGACGTCCGTAACGAAACCCACCGCAGTAGATCGCTCACCCACCAGAAATTCATTCCAGTTCCGTCTCACCTGAAAGTGAGTCGATTTCGTCATCATACACACACGCACACGCGCGCAGAGGTTAAACCTTCAACAATGGCTGCGATTGATCCAAATTGTGCGTTTCTCAAGGATGTTAAGCGTATCGTTATCAAGGTGACTGCTGATTTCATTGATTCTCATTTTTTTAAGTGGAATCGTATCGATTGCTGTGTTTGATTAGTGTTTTTGGAGTTCATTGAGGTTTTCGCGATGCTTAACCCCTAAATCGTATGATATGTAGTTTTCAGATTGCATTCGGCCTCCTGTTGTAATTCAATGTTTAATTTTGTGCATGTTAATAGCAATCATGCCAGGGTTTCGCTGAGCTAATTACAACTTAAATGAGTTCACCACTGTAGATTATCTGGTGAAAATGCAATGAAATTTGATAATAATTGCCAATGATTTATGCTTTTGGTCTCATCAATCCTCAAAAGAATATTCCTAAAGGATATTGGCATAAATCTAATACAAATGGCTGCAAATTTATGCTTTTCTGTTTCAAGGTTGGGACAGCTGTTGTGACCCGAGATGATGGAAGACTTACGCTTGGAAGATTAGGAGCTCTTTGTGAGCAGGTAAATTGTTATCAAAACTTATTTGACTAACTTTATGATCCTTTCTGTTTTTGTTTTGTTTAATTCTGAATATTATAAGAAAATTAAGGGCATGTATTGAATACTTATTATGATTAACTTGTACCCAAAATGCATATTCAAATACTAAATTTACACCAAAATACCATTTCCTTATTTAATTTACACCAAAATACATTTTAGTACCTTGAACTTGACTAACTAGGTTTTCTACTACCCCCAACTATTAAAAGGTGCAACATGGTACCCTGGACTAGACATAATGGTCGATTTAGTACCCCGACTCATTAATTTGATCGCGATTTCTTACTTGATTTACTGTTGTTGATTCCAAGATTTGTCATCATACGGAGTTTGATTTTTACTTGTGTAGCCATGCTGGCATTCAGGAAAAACTATTTCAATTCAATTGAAACTATTTCAATTCAATTGGTTTGGCTGATGAGCATATGTATTTAGGGTTAATACTTCAAATATGTGTTTTTGCGTGTATATGTGCATGCATATTATCTTGTATTGGTTAGGTCTTTTTCTAGATAAGCTTGAATAATTCCTAAAAAATGATAGATACACATGTTCCACATTTTAGAAAACAAAGATCAACAAACTCGATGTGAATCATGTCTGCAAACATAGGGGCATATTCACATTATATGATATAATAATATAATATGATACAGAACGTTTTTACATTCTGCAGCTATGACTTCTTAATGCAAAGGCAACAAACTCAGGAGATAGCTCCAAAAAAGGTGATGGACATTGTTAGACGCTTAGAAGAAGGCCTGTTCAAAACTGCAACCAGCAAGGTTTTTCTTTTTCTGTTTTTTGAATAAATTTACATATTTTGATTTTTGACAGAATATAACTATGTATCATTTTTTTAGGAGGAATACATGAATTTAGAGACATTAGAAAACCGTTTACATATATTAATCAAACGCCTCCCTTTAAATAATCAAAATCAACATTATCAGCAACAAGGAAATAGTAATACTCCTGTTATGATTCCAAATCCTGGTATGCCTCAAACTGGGAGCTCAAGTATAATGGTTCCAAACCCTATGCACAACAACACATCTGATTCAGGTTTGACTAACACTTACCAACAGTCAACATCAAATTTCCCCAATAATCCAGGTGGCAACAGTTTAAGTTCGTCAATGGGTGCACAAAGAATGGCTAGCCAAATGATACCTACACCTGGATTCAATAATAATAACACAAATAATCAATCTTACATGAATATGGATTCATCAAACAGTGTTGTTGGGTCATCAAACATTGACTCTACAACTGTTTCTCAACAAAAGCAACAAGTTGGTGGTCAAAACAGTCGCATATTGCATAATCTTGGGGCCCATATGGGTGGTGGAATTAGGTCCAGTTTGCATCAGAAAGCTTACGGGTCGATAAATAATGGTTTAGGAATTATGGGAAATAATATACCAATGACAAATAATTCAAGATTTTCAGAAAGCTTTGCCACAGCTTCTCATTATGGAAATATTTCCAAAATAATGCCACAGCATTTTGATCAACAAATGTCACAGGGTACTCACTCACATGTGTATATATGCTTACAGATATATGTATATATATATATAAATATATATATATATATATATAATTTTGTTTGTTTATTAATTATTGTAATCTGCAGGTGATGGTTATGGGAATAATAGTACATTATTTCACTTGATATTTGTACATACTAAATTTTGAAGCATACCCGCCCATCGGGCGGGTTATGAAGCTAGTATATATATATATAGTGGAGAGTTATATAAAGAACCCATATACCCTTATTAGCCAATAAGAAATTAGATTAATATTTTACATTTATTTAAATACAAAGGGCATTTCCGGTATTCATTGTTATTCGGATTTTATAGAAAACATTAATTGAAATCCTATAATCATGGAAAGATTAGATTTCACGTATCCATCTTCAATTTGAATTCCGAATACCCCATATCTTCCAGATTTTTAGGATGTTAACTGTAATCTTTATTTTTATTATTCATTCAATTTTGGCGATTGAATTCATAATCCAATCCTTTCAATATTCGTAATTATTCCTGGCCTTGAGAGAGTATCGTCATGGTAGTAATCGATGAGGCTGGTTGTTCGAGTGGTGTTCAAGTGAGTAATCAATTCGTAGATGCACCCCTGATTGCAGGCGACAATGGGTTGAATAATTGTTGTTCCGATGATGTTCTAGTTCATGAAGATTTCAGTGGTAAGAGTTTCGATTAAATATAAATGTAGTAAGTTTTGTTTCTGGGTTAACTATAGACTCACGTCTATTGCTCATATGCAGTTGCATTATACAATTATGGTTAAAAACAATCTGATTCGATGGTAGGGTTGTATGAATAAAAATGTATATAATTGTCATTATCTAGTTTTATGATTGTTACTTTTTATTGCTTTTTTAACGTGAAATGTATGTTGGTTTTGTGTAGAGGAATCCATTTTGAACTCCATCAACAATGTAGCAGACGGTTTGCCATCCCCGGGAGGAACAAAAATTTGGTTCCCGTCTGTTCCAGATTATGATAAACCTGCTGTTGGGTCCATTTTCGAATCATTTGAAGCCGGTTATCAAATGTATAAGTTGTATGCCGATAATGGCGGTTTTAATACACGCAAGTCTGGTATTAAGCGACACAAGGGTGAAATTACTCATAGATATGTGTTTTGTAATCGAGCTGAAAAATGTAGATCAAAATTTGATATGGATTCAATGAAAGTGACTAATGATGATCAGGATGTCGAAGGAGGATGTGATGTCAAGAAGAAGCGCAACACAGTCACTATTGTAACCGGTTGCCCTGCCAGGATATGTTTTAAAGTTGTATATGGTACAGATGCATTCAAGGTTAATGCTTTTATTGAAAAGCACAATCATCCCCTTACGAGTGATAGCATTATGGATTTGTCACGAACTCGTAGACAGTTACAGTTTAGTGATTATGTATTTATTCACAATGCATCTTTGTCTAACCTTGGGGCTACAAAAGCTCACCGACTTAAAGTTTGTCTTATGGGTGGATATGATCGAGTTCGCGGGACACCAATGGATTGAAGGAATGTTAGACGGTCTGTCAACTTATTTATTGGAGATAGGGATTCTCAGATGCTTGCTAATAAAATGGTAGATAGGAGAACACATGTCCCTGGTTTTTCGTTTGAACATCGTGTTCTCAGTTCTGAACTTGTTAGCATGCTATGGGCCGATGAGACCATGAAGGCAAACTACGAGTTATTTGGTGATGTAGTTTCATTTGACGCTACATTCAGAACAAATAAGTAAGTTTTTTTAGTAGAATTTATGAATTCAACAATTGTTTAACATTGGTATAATAATTTTTTCAGGTATGATTTTGTTTTTGTGCCGTTTACAGGCATTGACCATAATGGGAAGTGTGTGACATTTGGTGCTGCCCTGTTAGCAGATGAAACATATGATTCATATTGTTAGTTGTTGGAGGCGTTTAAAAAAGTAAATAAAAGGCAGCCACCGTTAGTCCTTTCTGATCAAGACCCTGCTCTTCGAAAGGCGATATTAATAACATTACCAGAGTCACGTCACAGGCTGTGTATGTGGCACATAACACAGAAACTACCGGGCAAGGTAGCTATACACGTTACCAAGTTACATTTATGTTTATAGTATTACGTTTTACATTTAGGGTTAGGTGCATGTATGTTTTCATGTTAGAACGTTTTGTAATTATTCTTTTGTTATGTAGGTTTTGGGAGAGTTAGACAAAGATTCAAAATTCAGGAAGGATTTCCATAAACTCATTTGGAATGTCTATATAGAACCCGATGTGTTTGAAGAAAGATGGGCTGATATGATTAGTCGATACAAATTAAATCGTAATAAATGGTTAGCTGACATGTATGCAATTAGGGATAGGTGGATACCTGCATATTTTAAAGATGTTCCAATGTGTGGATTAATGAAGACTACGTCGCGGTCTGAGAGTTCTAATGCTTTTTTCCAACAGTTCTCCCACAATGGCAACACCTTTCTCCAGTTCATGTTGTGTTTTGAAGCTGCGATGGAGAAACAACGATATACACAACGCATTATGGATCATTCTTCAAGTGTATCAAAGCCAGCCTTTCTAACAAATTTACCAATTGAGCAACATGCTATGGAGGTATATTCGCATACCATTTTTTGGCAGGTTCAAAAAGAAATATTAAAAGGCTTACTTGTATGTAAACAAAGCATTCCTGTCATTGTTGACGATGTTCAGACTTACACAGTCATTCAAGAGGACAAGGATCATAAGATTGTTGTAACGACCGAGGTAACTGTTTCATTTAATTATTTATTACAATCCAACGTATTTGCATTGATGTTCTATACACACATTATTAAACTTTGTCATGTTTTATTTTCAGGTTGTTTTTAGTACATGTAATGGTACCGCCGTGACATGTTCCTGTGGCCATTATAATCGACACGGTTTGCTTTGTCGCCACATATTTTGTGTTCTTCGAGAGAACGATGTGCATAAGATTCCAGTTGCTTATATTAATCCGAGGTGGACTAAAAATCCACTACCTGCTCATTTGAGTGAAGCTAGACACAGGTATGGACCGTGCGTTGAGGAAAATTACAAATTATCTACTGATTGTCGGGATGCTTTTGAGGAGTGTGTAAGTTTAATTGGTAATGATGTTGACCAGTTAAATGAATTATTATCTGCTATAAATCAATGGAAGATATACTTTAAAGCAAAGAATCCACCTTCAAAAGTTAGTCGAACAAAGGAACAACTTTATTCTGATTTGTTGGGGGTTAGAGAACCTGAGTCAATTCAAGTAAGGAATCCTCGAAAATCAAGTAATAAGAGTTCGAAAAGAATCAAGAGTGCTGCTGAACTTAGTAAAAGCAAAAGTAAACCGAAAACGTCTCGAAAAAGACCATTTAAAGCTCGTGAATGTGGTAACTGCGGAGAGTTAGGTCACTACAGGACGACATGCGTAAACCCGAAAAAGGTGAATATCAAGGAGGTTCGGGCAGTGGATGAAGATGATGTGGTCGAAGATGATGTGGTTGAAGATGATGTGGTTCAAGAGGATGTGGTTGAAGACGAATATGATGACACAGTAGACGATGATGTGGAGGTCGATTCGACCGAAGGTTTTAGTGACTTTGATGAGTAACTACAAATTCACACATTATTTTTAATTTTTATGTTTTTTTATTTTGGTTTAGAACTGGGTATTATGTTTGCATTTATGTTTAATGACTTGTTTTTTAGTTGTTACTAAATTAAGGTTTGTGTTTGAAGTTAGACTCCTAAATTTGACCCTTTTTTTAATGAGTTTGCATTTATGTTTTGGTACTGTTTTTGTTTTAGTTTAGTTAGTCAAAGATGTAGTTCGAAATTGTGTTGTTGATTCATATGATAGTTGGTTCAATTTGTAGCTCAAAATAAGTAAAAGTTGTTTCATCGTATTGTAACAATGTTTTTTTTTGTACATACATATGTGTAACCAAGTATTTTGATTTAAATGCATAGGTTATTAAAACATATATAACATTAATGTAATAAAAACAGCTAATCATTCATGTCCAATAGTTAAGAACAACCAATCATGCGTGTAATAAAAACACATTCCACTGGTAAACATTTTTTTACCTATGTGAATTTTATATCGGCCATGTAAATATGTATGTGGCCCTATGTATGTGTAACTTAGTAGTTTGATTTAGATTTATAGGTAATCAAAGCATATCTAACAGACAGACATTCATAACATCCATAGCTAATACTAGTGTAAATAACATCCATGTACTCCAAAAACATGATGTTGTCATAAGAACCATAGTCTAAACGTGCAAACATTCATGTCATACAAAACGACAACCATAAAAACCAGACCTAAAGCTTAAAACAATTTAATATTTAAAACCTGAAGAAAGCAAAATAAAACAACGAAATTCACTTCATTGCATCCAAATTTTTCTTGTTCATATTCTTCCGGGTGTTGCATTCACTCAAGAGCAACCGGGCAGCATACTTATGCTTCAGCATATTGATCTGCTTCCCAATTTTTGTTGCACCACCACATAACCCGTTATCCCATTTCCGTGGGTCCTCCCCATAGTAAGTCTCCATGCATCTCATCACATATACTCCTGATATCTTCTTCGGACGGGTACTCTGCCACTTGAAGTCTCCAATTATTAATTCAGATTCGGTAAATATTTGTGCCTTGGGATGCTTCATGTATGTTACATATTGCGCAAACAGTTTTTTCTGTTTTAAATAAAACATAAGTAAGTACATGAATGCAAACTCTCTAATTAAAATTAAAAAAATATATCTTACAATTAATTGGGCCACAGTTATGTTACATTCTTTACGGCCGGTTGTGATTTCCACCATCCCGTTTGCATTTTTGTAGCTTCTCTGGTCAAACATTATAACATAACCATTTCGCATGTCAAAAGTCAATAGAAATTGTTGACCCTCATTGTCAACTGGAATAAAAATCTGGCATGTAAAACAAATCATGTTTGGTTAGGGGTGATTTATAATGAGTATTTGTCGATACAGTTACCTATTTATGCATATATGTAAAAAAAAATTCAAACCAAATCTGGAACAACTCTCTCCATATCCGGTTTGCTTGTTCTGTAGAAATCCTTAATAAATTCGGTAAATACGTCGAACTGGTTTCGTGGTGTATGTTCTAGGAAGCTTTCTTTGGACTGCCAAAATACAATAATTATATTCAGATTATGGTTATAGTTAGTCTTTATATTCATATTATAAACGAGAAAAATTACTATTGGCATGGGTTTTAAGAACAATCTTTGGGGCTTCTCTGCACTTTTATATTTTTCCATGTAGTTTAGCAAAACAGCCCACGACGCCAATACGTTGTTATGTACGTGATCCTCAACTAAGCTTTCCAATTCAGCAACATCCATGGTGTGTGCACAATCAGAGAAAAACACAACCTCACTGCAAGAATAAAGTGTTCACTTAGATTAAATTTTTTTTTTTTGCCAATGGAAAGATTAAAATTTTAAATCATGTATAAAACTTACTCCGCATTGATACAAGTGCATGACAAAAACCTTCCCACTTTTTCTTCTTCAGTAGTTAACGCTTTCTTTAGATCAATCTCTCGTTGTATGTATGGTGATCGAGCTGCACTAGATTTGGTTTGTGCTCGTTTTCCTCGTTGCATAGGTGCAACTCCTTCAGTTTCCTCTGGATAAACCACTTGTATTGGCACTGGAGTTAAAGGTGGTGCGTCCTCATTACCCGCGGCCTTTCCTTTATCATTCGGCACCTGCGATAGTTCCTGGGTCTATCCCAAACTGAAACTTGGTCCAGTATCTAAAGCCATTTTCCTCTTCTTTTTGATAGTTCTCTCAACTTCTATTGCAGCCATTACGAAAGATTCTTGTGTACATTGGCCTGGTTCATCATAATCATAAAAAGGATCACTTTCTGCGGGAACATAATTTGGCGTATCGGGTTCGGTTCCAGTGGGTATCGGTACATTGTCCTCGAAAGCAGGTTTAGTGGGTATCGGGACGCTGTCATCGAAAGCAGGTTTAGTGGGTATCGGGACACTGTCCTCGAAAGCAGGTTTAGTGGGTATCGGGACGCTGTCCTCGAAAGAAGTTTTGCCACCTACCTCCACATTTTCACTAGTCAAATCTGTTTCTGGCACATCATACGCTAAATCTATATCATTATCAAACGGCTGTTCTTGCTCGTCAATTACCGTATTTTTAGAATTACTTGTACCCGCATCATCAATTTTCAGACTTCCTTTTTTATTCAACAACCAATTGAACTGATCCATAATTTCACTCAGATCCTTGTTCTCAGGAAACTTGTCCATCGACCCTTTGATGGTTTTTTTAAATTCCACCAGATCTGAGTCGATGGTTTTCAACTGTTTTTAAGTATCCATAAGCACCCGTGCAGTTACATACATGAAAATCAGGACTACTTATTTAATAACAAACATTTGAAGAAAAAAATTTAATGGATTAGCAACATATATGTACTCAGAAACACATATGTAGGCAGAAACCAACCAGTATTCCCTACAAGTTTCCAACCACACATATAATAAACACACATGTAATTAGAAACCAACCGGCATTCCCTACAATTTTCCAACCAGAAACATACATGCAATTACAAAATACTTTTATAAACTTTTACCTCAACATCAGGTGGTATTTCCAACTCATCTTCCGCTTCTTCTGATCCAACCAACTCACATTTTCCGATCCCTCCACTTATAAGTTCTTCCATCTCCCTTTCACTAAGTAGTGTTGAAGACCATACTGAAGTCGGTGGTTTTTTATTTCCAACATTAACCGCATTACATTTGCATCTATCAACATACAACATCTGTTTCAAAAACCATAATTGATTAGTAAAGTAAATAACATGTTACACATATGCAAATATGGAATTAGTTCAAAAAACATATGTGCAAATCAAATTATCTAAGAACATATGAGCTAATCAAGTCCACATAAGATATGTTACACATATCCAACATCTTAAGTCAAACTCATTTTTTTTCAAAACAACACAAATACGAATACTTACAGTTAAAAAGTCAAAGGCCCCCTAAAATATGAGTTCCTCACACCTTTCTTCCAAGGATCCTTGCATGTTTTTAGACAGTCCCAAATATAACTGCACCAATTTATATTGGAAAAATCTATGCTTGGAGTTATGAAATTCAGAGTACTGTGGTCACAAACACCCTTCATTTTTATGTTGCCCATAATCGAGCAAAATAAAACGATAAAATTTAGTTTGAAATTTAAATCGTTCGTGGTCGATCTTCTGATTTTCATTTTTACTTCTGCAGGGCTAATTTCTTTGCATCCTTCATATTGTTTCAACCAATTATTGATCATCTCTTCATCCCGTTCGGTGTCCTGTTCTGTTATGTTTATTCCACTGTTCTTCAGACCTAACGTTTCGCCAATAACCTTCTTGGATATGTTAATGTGCCCTTTCTCAAGTTTTATCCACATGTTTTTCGGATTAAACTTATCAACAACATAGAGACCTAGCCTTGTTGGGATCCCGTCTACTTTGAAATTCATTAGCCCCCCAAAACCCATATCTTCTAAACACGCCATTTGGCTAGGTTTTAAATGAGAAATAACCAGATACAAAGCTTTTGGGCTTGACCTTGTCTGGAAAACAACATTGTTATTTGCTGGCTGCTTGGTGTTTACCGTTGCTTTTGCTTTTCCCTTTGATTTTGTAGTTTTTACTGACTTTGACCCTAAAAATCAATATTTTCATCGTTACCAAGTTACATTTATGTTTTTTTTATTTCGAAAATAAAAGGTAGAACATATCGGCCCATATGAATAGTACGTGAAGGTTTAGAAGATGATCCTGTTTTGTTGATGTCTTCACCGCCTCTTTCTCTCTTTCGTCCACTACGTGTTGTGCCTGTCACGATTAAACACCAACGTTTTGTATAAACAACCATTGGTTTGCATACTTAATCCTAAATCTCTTTTATTCAATTTTTTTTATAAATAACCTCAAATTGCTTGTTGTGCCTGTCACGATTAAACACCAATGTTTTGCATAAACAATCATAGGTTTGCATACTTAATCCTAAATCTTTTTTTTTTAATTTTTTTATAAAAAACCTCAAATTGCTTGTTGTGCCTGTCACGATTAAACATCAATGTCACGATAAAACACCAAGGTTTTCCGAAAAAATAAAAAACCTTAAATTGTATTTATGTAATCGACTGTCGCCTGGGGTACTTTCAACATCAGTGTTCATGTACAAACCAACCCGATTTCAATTCATGCAAAACCCCATTAGAATATCAACATTCAATCTCTTAATTTTTGATTTCGTTACCGATACCCTTGTTTTTTGTTTAAAAACCATTGAAATCAAACGATTAAAACCCTAATCGTTGCATATGTATCATACTGAAACACAATTTTACCTGACATTGTTCTTCGATAATCGCCTTGATCGTCGTCTCCGTCTGAATCCCGAATATCAGTTTTCGTCTTCAAATATTTTCGATTTTGCCGATACTCTTCTTATATATGTTTCATCAACGTAATCTTCATGAATCTTTTGATAATATCCCTTACCAATTTAACCGGATTTTGGAGATTTTCTCTAAAACGTACGCCTAAACCCTCCTTTCAAAAACCCACGTTAATTTGGATAATGGGGTGTCAAGGCGCTAATTAAGGACCAGCGGTTATATTGAAACCATTTACCTTTTTTAAATGTTTATTTCTTAAACAATAAAAACGTAAATTTAAAATGCAGATTACAAAACTACCCTTTTCATTTAATTAGAGAGTTATCTATATAACTCACCCCTATATATATATATATATATATATATATATATATATATATATATATATATATATATATATATATATATATATATATATATATATATATATATATATATATAGAGAATAAGATTAGGGAATTTTAGCCTTTTGTCTCCATTTTATTTTGGCTTCATTTTTGTTTAACATATAAACAGTAATAGTTTCAAAGCCCGCCCAATTGGGCGGGCATGTTTCGAGATATAAAATCCATAGCAATGAAAATAGCGTAAGAAAGCATATAGTCAATTATTGTTGAAATGATAAATAAACATTTTGTTATACATGAATAATCAGATAAAAAAACTTAAAGACAAAATAAAACTTCTTAATATACGACGTTTGTCGTTGAGTTGGTGTAGTTGCCATTGTGGTCACAACAACTAACCTTCAAGCCATTCTTCTTCAAGAACTTGGTAAGTACAAACAGAGTCCGAAGACTTGTGTATCTTCTCGTCTCCCGGAATTAAAGAAAGTATCCGTTCATTGATAATGTCAACTATTTTGTGTGTAGGTGCGAGAATGGCTCAGTATTGAAAGAAACATGGGTTCTATATGTTTTGAAACAACAACGGATGTTTCTTATATAATTAAACCAACATTGACCTGTTATGATTTCAAAAAAAGCCATATTCGGATCACATTTATGGATATAACATATGATTCTTTATCTAACAAATAGAATAAAAATGTTATTTTTTGTCTTAGCTGTAATTGATTATGATCTTGTTAATATAGACTCAGTAATTGCTTGGCATTGTTTCACCATATTTTCAAATATTGTGAATTTCAACCCATTATTTATAAATGGTTTATGTCATACGTGTCAAATAATATTTTTTTAAACTAATATGGGGCGGGTCAAATGAAATAGTAGTTAATAGACCAACGTCTATTAAGAAATACATACAATCTCATAAATTTGTTTTCTTTTTTGCTGTTTAAAAAATTAATTAATTATTAGTATTGCAAGAAAAATGTTTTTGTAGTAAAAAATAACAATTATGATATATTATACTTTTTCTAAACAAAATGGGGTAAATACTAAATAGTGTGTGGATAAGTTGACCCGTTTCAACATCAAAAATAAAATGTAAAATAAAAGTGAAACAGACATAAATTCAACAATAACAATCGTATAAATCCAACAATACCATGCCATTAAACTGTTACCATCTTATAAACCAACAACAAATGACAAATTTCATGAAGTAACCAAATATAACAATGGACATATATAATTACATAGCATGAATGCGTAAGCATGACAAATATGTAAGCAACTTAAGGTGTCCATTCCACAAACAAAAAACTTACCAACAACAATCTAAATTAGTATAAATGTTGAAAAAACACAAACGGTTGGCAGAAGACGAATTCTACAATATAACAATACGAAGGAATAGGAAATTAGGAATTAGAGAATGAATGGCTGACAAGTGATAAATGACTTACCAAAAAAGATGTTATTAGTGCATTAATGACTTACCAGAAAAATTATTTTTTATCATAAAACCGTTGTAAAATGGTCATAAATTATCAAATAATTAATCGTTGAAAACCTCCAACTATAAATGTCATGGTTTTTTTTCTTCCTATAATACCCTTTGAGTCACCATTTTGGACCAATCAAAATGCACTAAAATGTCATGTCATTAAATGTTTGCTAAAGGTCTTGCCCCATATATAGGTGGTGTAAAGATTATATTGCTAAATGTGAATGATTATATTGAGAACCCTGATTTTAAAAAGAACTTTAAGAACTCTTCAATTTCAATCTTGTTCATTGAATTTCAAAATTAACGGTTAAGATTAGTTATGCTATTTTTGTAAATAAATAAATTACATTTTATGAAAAAAAATAATTAAAAAGGGTAAAATAGGTATTTTGTAAGTTAAAAAAGAGAAGAGAAAAGGAAACAAAATCGGTTTCCACAACCGTCCTTCCATAATTAGAGAATGGGTGTGGTCACATTGGGTCGGAAGCCACCTCTGCGCCACCTCTGCGCCACATCACCATTTCACATTTCACATTCAAAACCCCCAAATACCCCTTCTACCATCACTTAAGCCATTTGGGTCCCACCTCTTTTTTTTTCTTTTTCCTTTTTTCAAACAACTTAATATTTTATTAAAACAACAAATACAAACTACAAATTAAAAAATACAAATACCGAATAAATAAAAAAAACCGAAAAAAAATAATAAAAATTACCGAAATTTATAAAAAAAATTCCCGAAAATTACATACGATTTTCTTGATATCGTTGCCAAATATGGTCCATAATATTTCGTTGGAGTGATTCGTGTGTACGTTTATCACGTAATTCCCTTGATCTCAGTCGTTGTATTTCGGCTCTCTCGATCCAAGTACGTTGTAAATTAAGTTGTGGAGTAACATACAACTCGTTCATATCGCTTATGGCAAAGTTTTGATCTTTTACAATCATGTTATGCAATATGATGCATGTGTACATGGTTCTACGTAGCTTGTTGACAGTCCACGAACGAGCCGGTTGGCGAATAATCCCCCAACGCCATTGTAAGACACCAAATGCACATTCTACGTCTTTTCTTGCACTTTCTTGTCTTCGTTTGAAGTAAGCACGTTTTTCGTCTCGTGCAACAGTAAAGGAGTTGACAAAGCTTGCCCATTGTGGGTAAATACCATCAGCTAGGTAATACCCGTTCGGATAAGTCACTCCATTTACAACAAAAGTGACCGAAGGAGCAATATCGTCAAGAAGGTTATCAAACAAGGGTGAGTTATTTAACACAGTGAGATCATTATTGGCACCCGCAACCCCAAAAAATGTGTGCCAAATCCACAAATCTTGAGAGGCGACAGCCTCTCTAGTATTATAGTTGGGTATTTTTTATCACCCCTACCATATTGGTCGTGCCATGCTTTTGGACAGTTGGTCCACTCCCCATGCATACAATCTATACTACCAAGCATTCCAGGAAACCCATGAGCATTCTCATGTTTTGTATATAAGTTTTGAACGTCATGGATGTCGGGTTTTCTTAAATACTTAGTGGTATATAAATCTATAATACACTTGGTAAAATGATTTAGACAATCACGTGCACAATGTTCACCAATTTGTAAATATTCATCAAGTGAATCAGGTGTTATGCCATACGCCAATTGGCGAATGGCTGACGTGCATTTCATTATAACACTAAAACCCATTAGACCGGTGGCATCCGATCGTACTTTAAAAAATTCAAAATGGTAGGTAAGAGGTTCAGCAGTATAGTTAGAAATACCTTCAACTATTTCTAAGAATAATCGCCTGCTCATACGAAATCGACGTCGGAAAACCGTCTCAGGGTACTTTGGATTCTCACCAAAGAAATCATCCAATAAACGTTGCTCGGCAGCTTCACGATCTCGATAGACTGGCACGCGATTCCGGGTTGGTTGAGCTTGTTGGTGTTGCATGTACTGATGCGCTTGAGTCATAAAAAAAATATTTGTCTCTTCGTCGATATTAGATGAATAACTTCCGGGATCCATCAAATTTCGACGCATTTTGATCAATAAGTTGTGTGAAAAGGTTTAGTTTGAGGAATGGTGAGAAATGTTGTGTGAAAATATTGTAGAAAAAGGGTGGTATTTATAAGGGTTAAATGTTTATTTTAAAAAAAAAAATTTAAAAATCGAATTTCAGCCGTTGCCCAACGGCTAGTACACGTGGCAGCCGCTGGTTGGCTCGCTGCTCTCGTCGACGATACGGCGCCGGGCCTCGCTCACGTAACGCACGGTGTGGTGGCGAGGCCGGCGAGCCGAGGTGGCATCCGGCGCCGCCTCTCTTCGCCACCACACCCCATTCTCTTATCTCAACTCCCCCAATTACCTTTCTCTTTCTTCCAGATCTAGAGAAAGCCACCGGTGATATTTCTTCTTCATTAACCTTCAATTTATGGTTATTCAAAACCCTAGCTGTCGATATACATCCATGAAGAAAAATATTTTTTTATAAAAATCGATTGCATAGATATATTCAAAACTCATGCGCCACCGGTGAGAAAGAGTCATGCCTCCGATTAGCAAAGCAAAGAATTTATCAAGACGCCGTACAGAAATCAGTGATATCTCTTCTTAAATGGAAAAAGAAACAAATCTACGATAAAAAAAACTCCAATTTACGGTGACGTTGATGATTTCATCTACCTTCTCCGATCAACACCTCCATTGGAAAGAGAAAACGAGATGCAATTGATTTTCTGCAAACCAATTTTTTATAGGCCTCAGTCAACCCTAAAATATCGACGCTGATATTCCTTATATGAGCAAAGAGTTTTAGAAAGCAGGGGATTATGTGGGTACTTCTATAACAATAGTGAATCGATGTCACACCAGGTATTTGATCAGTGTTATTATTTTAATAGTTCATCTACGTGAGGAAGTAATAAGCAGCATACACATAAGCTACACATGTTTATGTGGTAAAATGAGAATCTACATTTAATAATAACAATAATTCTTAATTTTGCATTAAATTGACTTGTTCTCTTTTTTGTTTTCAATTTTTTTTAACATGTTCTCAATTGACGGGGTTGCATGTATGGGGTGCACTTATTGTTAGAGTTTTCTAAGGTACATGGTGTTTTTAGTTCTGAATTGCCCTCTTTTAGTGTTAAAATTTTGTTATATTCGTTATGTTTGTGCTTAAACCAACATTTCAATCTTACTAAATTCCGTAATTTTTAAATTGGTCTTGTCACTAAGATGTTAGTTGTTGTATGCAGGTTATAGTGAAAGAGATTATATACAATGGAGTTTTAAAGCTTCTGGTAGTTGATCCATTAACTGCACACTGTTGCCTCATTTTATGGAACTAGCAGCCATTTAAATACATATATGTTATTGATTGGATACATATGTGTTATTTGAAATTACTTATAAGTTTTGTATGGATAACTTCAACATGTATATTTAATAGAATTTGTATTTATTCCATTTGTTCTAATAATGTTGTAGAATTTGGAAATAAAAACATTTATGTTTCATGTTACATCTATGTTCAATATATATATAAGTTCATAAAATAACATATAAAAATGACAAAAATGCAACAATTAGTTTATGAAATTAATACCAAAAAAATATAAATATAAAATAACATATATGCACAAACGTAAAATAACATAAATGGAGAATCATAAAATAACATATATGCAACAAATGGTATCCGAAATTAATGCCCATTTTTTAAGAACTTTCATAAAAGGTAATAAAAAAATAAACTGCAGAATGTCCTAAATACCCCTGAATAATTAATATGAATTAAATAAATCAAAATTAATTTACTAATTCTGATTGGTTAATAATAGTTCTCAGAGTTCTTTTTGAAATCAGGGTTCTCAATATAACTCGACCATATATATATATATCCCAAAAATAGACCGAGTAAACGCCAGTTCCGGTCACCCGACAGTTTCCGGTTCCTTAATTTTAAGAACCGGAGCCTTTTAGGCGGTTTCATGATTTTAGATACAAGAACCTCCGAAGCGGAACCTGATTCCGGATCTAATTCCGGTTAGTGATGGTGGGTGGTGTTGGTGGTTGCGGATAGTGGTGGTGGAAATTTCAACTTTTTAAATTTTATGTGCTAATAAAAATAATTACTGTCAATTAAAGAATATATGGTCTAGAAGTTCTGTTGATAAGAACATTGTGTTAATAACACATATGTCTCAAATTCAAATACCACATCCCGCGTTTAAAGTTGAGTCAATCAACATTAAAATTTCCAAAATAAATAAAAAAAACTACTTTTATTATTATTATTATTATTATTCTTATGGCTTAAAATATCTGAAAAAATTGATTGACTCGAAACACATTTGCGCATCATATATTGTAGCTTCAAACCATCAACGAACTCTCCTAGGAACTCGAACATATCCTGTGCCAATAAACCAATTTACTGTAGCTTCAAAGTACTCCTTCCGTCCCTAAATAAAGTTCTCATTTCTCCTTCAAATTTTGTCCCTAAATAAAGTTCTCATTTCTCAAACATAAGGGGTCCACTTAATATAATAATATTATTACCAATACTTTCACCACTAACTATCACTTAAAACACTTTCTCTCTCCAATCAAACCTTATATTTTAATCAAAAGTAATACCAAATACCCCACCACTAACTATCTCCTAAAATATTGTGCCAAACACAAATGAGAACTTTATTTAGGGACGGAGGGAGTAACCATCAACGAACTTGTTTTTATGAAATAAAAAATAGTCTTTTCCCTCATTCTCTAATCACATAATTTATAAAAATAACTAAAAAGTTGACACGACACAATAATAACAACAGAAAGCAAGAACGATGCTAATGACATACTAATCTCAGTACAACTTTACATAATATACGGGTTCTATAGTCTCTGTTAAAATGAAAAATGTTTTTTTCGGGAGTTAATTATCCTTATTTCTTGGATAACTTGAAGATTTGGGTTGACTTTGGAAAAAGTCAAATGTAGCACCTGGCCCGAAAGACCGTCTGACAGCATTTGGTGAATCAGAAAGAAGAGGCTCAAACACGGAATTCCTACCATTTTTAGATTGGGAAATCGATAATGGGGCGAGATCAGTGTCCAATGTTCTTGATTGTGGTTCGATGTTTCCCAGTAATAAAATGGGCCCACCCAAACGTTCGGCTTGTTGGAGAATGTTGATTTTACTTGATCTGTACGTGTATCTGAAGTATTTTAGAGCTAGAATGGGCCCCATACCGGCTGCTACTATCAGCTGAAAAAATATAACTTTTGTTAACACATTATATATCATACAAAAGAGCACTGGATGAACAGTGGAATTTCCTGACGTCAGCAAATTTGTTTTTGTCAACCCAAATTTCTTTTACTTTGACGTGTCTATCCAAAGTCCATGGGCGTACTTCTGAGAAACTTTCCAAAACCCACCCTCAACTTTTGAATATTACATTTTCTTATATAAAAGTTTAAAAACCTCAAAGTCATTTATATATATGTATATATAAACTGTCTTTTTTTGTTTTATGTAACCAAGGTTACAACTTGATTTCTGAGCCATCTAATTATAAGGCGATCACACGTTTTATGGGTAGTCCGTATTCAGCGTAAATAAACCTCCATTGATTTAAGGTTTTTTTTTTCCTCATATGAAGTATCTTGAAACATGTTTTGGAACCCTTATTTTATTTTCTTAATATAGAACAATCTTTGGGTGTTATATTTTCTTAATATAAAACAAATTTTTAGGTTTTGTATTTTCTAATTTTGGGTATTATATGAAAATTCTCCGCGGCAACGCGCGGGTAAAATATACTAGTTATAACCTAAAAATGGAGAATATGGGACACACCAATTGTTTAGGATCACATTTTCAAAAAGAAAATTCATTTCTACACCACACAATAAAATTTTAGCAGCTAACTGTACAACCAAATTAAGCAACGGTTGTGGTACATGCCATAAAAGTTATGGTGTAAAAATCACTCCCTTTTCAAAAAGGGTTTTGTTAATGACAGCCGTAAGGGCTGTCTCTAACACGCATAAAAGGCTTGTACATTCATTGATGGAGTAATGATCCTAAAATTCAGGGGGCTATTTTTACTTTGATTTTACCTTCTTATCATTTTCCTTTCAAAAATTAACGCACACAAAGAGAGTAGAGACACAAGGTGGTCAAATAATATAATAGAGTGAATTACATATATACTCGCTATGGTTTGCATAAAATTACGGAAATCATCCCTTGATTTTTGTTTATTACACGGATGGTCCTTAATGTTTAAACTTTGGCACTCAGTTGGTCCTTCACTGCGTTAAAGTTAACCAATTGTTGTTATCTTTGTAGAAATGACCATTTTACCCTTTATTGATTACATTTTTGGTCCCCTAAAAAATATTATTATATTTTTTAATAGATTAAAAATATTTAGGGACCGTAAATGTAATTTATTAAAAGGTATAATGGTCATTTGTACACAGATAACAGCAATCGGTTAACTTTAACGGAGTGAGGGACCATCTTAGCGCAAAAGTTCAAATGTCGAGGACCATCCGTGTAATAAACAAAATGGAGGGACAATTTTTGTATTTTTTGTCAGCCACAGGGACTATTTATGTAATTCACCAAAAAATATATAATTTTTTTAGAAAATGAAAAAACATTACTTACAAACATGGTATTCCAGTAAGTTGGTTGTCTACAAAGACGATGCATGATGGTGTACATTCCCGATCGTGGTATAGCACTCACCATCCAATTTATAATATAAAAAACTACTAAATTTCCCCATATTGCAGCATGTTGTAATATTGTAAAAGAGCTACACACAACAACCAAAAACATTATAATATTATTAAAATAATACATAACAAATGAGCATTAATTAGGTTTTTTAACTAATAAGTATTAACTTACTTGGTCTCTAATGTGACTACAAATGCTTGCAACCAAACACATCCTGAAAGTGCCACCATTGAAACTTCCTCCATTCCACTTTTCTCAAAAGCGTACGAATTTATAGTTATCACAAACACAACAATTGCCTGATAAAAACATTAATAATAACCATAATAAAAATAGGCAATTTCATATGAGGAAGTGGGATCCGGTGAGGACTCCAAAACGGTGAGTACTCGCGAGGACACCTCAAACAAATTTCAAAAAATTCCGAAAAAAATATATATAACTCCCCATGATTATTACTACATTTGACAAAATAAAATTTTGAAAAAAAAATTATGATCCACTTTTTTTTGTGGATCATAATAATGATTCATATTTTTTTGTGGATCATTATTATGATCCATTTTATTTATTTTTTTGGATCATTTTTGAAATTTTTTATTTTTTATTTGGATCTTAAAGGCTGCGATTTTTAAGTTTAAAAAAGAAATTTTTTTGAAAAAAGTTTGTTTTAGATCATTATTAGGGTTTTTTTGGAGTCCTCGCAGTCCTCACCGGTTTTTGAGTCCTCACCGGATCGGACCCTTCATATGAGAATATATAATTTTACATTTTTATAAAATACCACTTACATGAAAAAGAGCACGCCCAAACCATCCAGCAAAAGTGGTAGGATTCAAAAGCCTGTTACATAAGAATATTTGTTAATTTAGAAGAGTAAAACATGTTATTGTAAGTTTTAATTGTAATTTTTAGGAAATTAGAAATTCTAACCTCCCTGCTTGACAGTAGAATAAAATCTGAGGATGTTGCATAACTGTTTTTTCACTGAGGTCTTTATCAAGAACACTAACTAACACAGGAACACTTGTGTAGAAAACATTATAAGCCATGAGACTAACAGAGTTGAAAAGGCTGGTACCAGAAACACCAGAAACGAAAGAGAAGCTGAAAAGTCATCAAAACAACATTCATAAATTTCAAAATATAAATAAAAAATAATAAGACATTAATTACAAAGAAACTTACAATATTTGAATGAAGCATATGAGTAAGGATTTATAGAACGAATATTGTGAAAGAAACGCGGTACGGTTATATGAATATCGTCCATGCACAAGTATTAATCTTTTAAGGAACCTGAACTCTGCAAATTAAATAATAATTTGTACGTTTTAAATAAGTATATAAGATTTAATTAAGTGGTTAATTATGTTATAAATCTTACTTCCAATACTATAATCAGCTGCTCTTGCTGCTTGCAATCCTTCTCTCCCACTAATACCAACACCAATATCAGCTTGTTGAATCATTCTCACATCATTTCCACCATCACCAATAGCTAGAGTTCTATAATCACAAGATTTAAGGAGCTCTACAAGCTGCAAAAAGTATTATTAATTAAATAAATTATATAAAATTAAATAATCTGTTAATATATATACAGCTTACCTGTGCCTTTTGTGATGGTGTAACCCGACAGCAAATAGCTGTTCTTGACAATATTGCTAATTCTGTGAATGCTTTTCGGTAACATTTTAGTGCAATTTCAAGAGCCCACCCATCGATTACAAAAGCTACATCCTGCAAAAATGTAGAAACTTCTCGTTACTTTATTAATTAGATAAAATAAATAATAATAAATAATAAATGTAAGTTGTTACCTTAGGTTCGGCTTTTGTTATTCTCATTGTAAGCAAAACTCTTTCAAGATTTCTGCAAACTTCATCTTCGGTTTTACCATTGATCAATAAAAGTTGGCCTTTTGGTTCTGTGCATTTCCAGAAAGTAAATTATAAAATCACACACACACACACACACACACATATACATATATATATATATATATATATATATATATATATATATATATATATATATATACACACACACACACACACATATATGATATAGATACATACAGGTGTGTGTGTGTGTGTGTGTGTGTGTGTAAATGGTCTACCTGGGGAAACAAAATTGCATGATAGAGCAATTTGTATGGCAGTATTCTGTTTGTCTCCAGTCAGCATCCAAAAATTTATTCCAGCTTTTCTTAGGGTTTCAATAGTTTCTGGCACACCGTCCTGAACAAATACAAGATAATAATATATACATTTTGCTAAATTATTTATTTTATTTTGCATAAATATAAATAATTACCTGTAAACGATCCTCAATTGCAGCAACCCCAAGTATATCAAGATCATGTTCTAATCTTTGACAAACTTCCGCAACTCTCCACTACAAAAAAAAAAAATATATATATATATATATATATATTAATCACATATTCACACACACACAGTTAAAATATTTATTGTACCTCTCTATCAACTAATGTGCTATTAGCTTCTTTAAACATTAAAGACCAATCTTGATATTCAATCTCATTTAATTCACGCCATGCTAAACAAAAAGTACGTAAGCCCATTTGTGCATATTGATCTACAGCTTCAGAAAATGTCTTTGTTTGATGCCCTAATTTACAAAATTTAACAAAACAAATAAATAACTTTTTGCAAATTAATGAAAATATACTTTTATTATTTATATAGAAATACCAGAATGTGCACAAGGAAGAATAGCTTCATCTGCTCCTTTGGATAAAAGGATGATTTTTCTGCTATTACAATCTCTGACAACTACTGACATTCTTTTTCTGTCAGATGTAAATTCAAGGTAGTCTAATACTTCATATTGAATTAATGAACCATTAAAGTTTATTTCTGCAAAAAAGTATATGTATATATTATTTTATTAATGTGAAATTCTATAAATTAGGCTAACTTATAGAGAATAAGATGAATTTATATTTTATACCAAGAATATTAGAATTTTTGCTGACAAAAACCATATTCATTGAAGCAGCTGCACGCACTAAAGCTTCTTCATCCTGAGATTGTGCTTTATATGAAACTGTGCCACTTGGACTGTAAATAATTAATGTGTTAATTATGACTATAAAAATTATATTATTCCAATAATAATATAAATTTTTTGGATTAAAAAGATTTGGAGGTTGCATGCGTTAAAAAAAAAAACTTTGGTCAACTTCTAACCCGTTTGACTTTAAAAAAGGAAAGGTTGACCAATAGTCAAAGAGAAATAACCTTTTGATAGGAATAACAGTGTTGCATATTGCCATAACTGTCAGAAATCTAATAGCATCTGGAGAACCAGTATTTATGGCATCAAGTAGCTCCACATCTGTAACAAGCAAGCAATACTTCAGATGAAATTCCAATCAGAAAAAGAAAAAAAATTAAATAAATCAGGACTTGACTAGTCAAGTAGTCAACTTAGGTAAAAGTCAAACCTTTTACAGCATCTCCATTCTCGTTACCAAAGTATGTTCCCGCTATGCAACATCTTTTAAAAATCATCTTGTTTTCTGTAAGTGTCCCTGTTTTATCTGTCAGTATGTACTCAACTTGCCCTAAGTCTTCACTTATTGCTGTGCTGTCATATAATATAAAATAAAAAAACATAAAAATAAACTGAATAATATGAGGTAGAAATGTGTAAAAAAAGAGTTATAACAAAATTCACTTTTCTTACTTTGTTGCATTTGCTGAAGTACCAGTCTCAAAGTCAACCATCTGTTTATCCCAGTCAATGAACTTTGCATACAAACTTTTAACCAGATCTAATGACACCTGCCAAAAAAGAGGAAATTAATCTTTTTATCAATTTTTGTCTTCAGAAAAAATAGCTAATTATATTAATAAGGTTGTATTATAACAAAGCATACACAAAATATATATATATATATATATATATATGTATATTTATATTTATAAAATTCATACCTTTATAGATATGGGTATCATGATGGAGCAAAGAAGCTCAAATCTCAAAGGAATGATTAGTAGTTCATACCATGGGCCCTCATCTGGATATAAAACATACCAATGCTGCATAAAAAGAAATTCAAATTATAATTAAAATCAAATTAATTTTAATTTTAATTTTAATTTCTGAAACTTACAAACCTTTCTTGCTTCTGTATCCTTCCATATATTCCCAGCTATACCTAAAACAATTACAACTACAATCTGAAAAACGAATATAGCTCCAGTTAATTTATCAATCATTGCATCCATTGCAGTAAGTTTTGGTTCTGCTACACCTCTACTCATGCCCAATTTGGTCTCATTTCCTGCAAAACAAACCATGATTAGAGGTAGGTAACCATGGTTAAAGAAGATATATTAAAAGAGATATGGACAGAAAAGATCATTTCTTCTATTAGATTCATTCGTTTATATAGAGTTACAGGAGGACAAAATTAGGAAAGCTAGCTATACAAAATCAATCATTACGTGATTCTAGCAATCACATAAATACATATCTTTAATTATAGGAATAATATAATCTACCCTAATTACAATAGTTACTGCCATATATACAAAATATTCTTCTTTTCAACACTCCCCCTCAAGCTGGCTTGTAGATGTCTTCCATTGCCAGCTTGCCTACTAAGAAGTCAAAGTTTTTCTTTGGTAAACCTTTTGTAAGAATGTCAGCTGTTTGCTGAGTAGTTGGTAGATAAGGAATGCAAATTAAACCATTCTCAAGTTTCTCCTTAATAAAGTGTCTATCAACCACAACGTGCTTAGTTCTATCATGTAGGACTGGATTATGAGCAATTGAAATGGCAGCTTTGTTGTCGCAATAAACTTTTATAGGCGTTGGGAAAGAGATCTTTAAGTCTTCTAGGAGCCTCTTGATCCATATTGCCTCACAAATCCCGTGTGCAAGAGCCCTAAGTTCTGCTTCAGCACTACTTCTTGCCACAACATTTTGTTTTTTACTTCTCCATGTGACCAGATTCCCTCCTACAAATGTGCAATAGCCAGATGTTGATCGTCCATCAAAACTGTTTCCGACCCAATTAGCATCTGTATAAGTCTCTATTTGCACATTATTGTGTTTTCTGAACATGAGGCCCTTTCCAGGTGTTCCTTTTAAATACCTTAAGATTCTATAGGTGGCTTCAAAGTGTTCCTTTCCTGGTGAATGCATAAATTGACTAACTATACTTACCGCAAATGCAATGTCTGGACGAGTATGCGATAAATAAATTAATCTTCCTACTAACCGCTGAAACTTCTCCCTTTCAACCACATCTTCTATCTTGGCAGGTTTAAGTTTTAAATTTGCTTCAATGGGTGTTTCAGCAGCTTTGCATCCCAAAAGGCCAGTCTCTTCAAGTAAATCAAGAATGTATTTCCTTTGATTAACAAAAAGACCTTCCCTTGATCTTGCATATTCCATACCAAGAAAATATTTTAGTTTTCCAAGATCTTTAATCTCAAATTCTCGTGCCAGCTTTTTCTTTAAGTCAGCAAGTTCTTCAACGTCATCTCCTGTTAATATTATGTCATCCACGTACACAATTAAAACAGCTATTTTCCCTTTTTTTGAATGCTTATAAAACATAGTATGATCTGCTTGACTTTGGAGATAGCCATGACTTTTAACAGCCTTTCCAAATCGTTCAAACCAGGCTCTCGGAGATTGTTTAAGTCCATATAAGGACTTCTTTAATTTGCAAGCCTTATCTGGACCAACATGTCTTTCAAAGCCGGGTGGTGGACACATAAATACCTCTTCTTCAAGGTCACCATTGAGAAAGGCATTTTTAATATCTAATTGGTGTAAAGGCCAATCAAAGTTAACTGCAAGAGACAATAAAACACGAATGGAGTTAATTTTAGCTACCGGTGCGAAGGTCTCTTGGTAGTCAATACCGTATGATTGGGTAAACCCTTTAGCCACTAGTCTTGCTTTATATCTTTCTACACTTCCATCAGCCTTGCATTTTACCGTAAACACCCATTTACACCCGACTACCTTTTTGTCTTTAGGTAGTTCAACAACCTCCCATGTCCCATTTTTTCTTAGAGCATTCATTTCTTCCATTACTGCTACTTTCCACTTTGGATCATCAAGTGCCTCTTTAATGTTTCTCGGAATAAACAGATTAGACACTTTTGATGTAAATGCTTTATGATTTTGAGACAGTTTATCAAAGGACATGTAATTTGCAATCGGGTGATTAGTACAAGAACGAGTTCCTTTTCTAATTGCTATTGGAATATCAAGATCAGAATTTACATTAGATTCTGGAGGATCATGATCAATAGTAGGGAAAAGAACATTATTAGGACGAGATTCAACATTACCTGCATTAGTGGTGTTTACGGGGGAATCTGATTGACTTGGTGCTAAGTTGACAGCAGGCTCTCTACTCTTTTGCTGATTTTTTCTTCTTGTATAAACTTTAAATTCAGATTCACGTCCTTTAGGGCTGTTTGGAAGTACTTCTCCCCCTGTTGGGAACTCGCTAGTACTTGGCAAAATAGGATCAGTGTGATCGGTTGTATTGATACTTGTAGTTTCATGATCAACACTTTTTGGTAGAGGAGTTGGAACAATGTCCCAATAGTTTCCTTCACATTGTTTCTCCCCCTGAAGGAAATCCTCATTAAAATAAGGTTGATGTTCAAGAAACGAGACATCCATTGAGGTCCAAATTTTTTTGGTTTTTGGACTAAAACATTTGTACCCTTTTTTGTTTGCAGAGTATCCTATAAAAACACATTTTTCAGCCCTTGGATCTAGTTTTGATTGTTCTTGACTAGACAAATGAACATAAACAGTACAACCGAAAACTTTTAAAGGTAAATCTGAAAAAAAACGAGTATTGGCAAACTCACTTTTTAGACTGTCAAGGGGAGTGATATAGTTAAGAACACGAGTTGGCATCCTATTAATTAAATAGCAAGCTGTTAAAAGTGCTTCTCCCCACAAATATTTTGGAACATTCATAGAGAACATAATGGCTCTAGAAACCTCTAGTAAATGTCTATTTTTTCGTTCAGATATGCCGTTTTGTTGAGGTGTATTCACATTGGTTGACCGATGTTGAATACCTTTTTCTTTTAAGAAATTCCCGAGAGTTTTATTGAAATACTCAGTGCCATTATCAGTATGTAGAATTCCAATTTTTACTTGGAATTGGGTTTCAATCATTGTGTAAAAAGTTTTAAACAAATTTTCAACCTCAGATTTTTCCTTCATTAAATAAACCCAACATAAACGAGTATGATCATCAATGAATGTCACAAACCACCTCTTTCCAGAAGAGGTGGTGATCCTTGAAGGACCCCAAACATCACTATGAATCAAATAAAAAGGTCGTGAAGGTTGATATGGTTTTAAAGGATAAATAGATTTTTTTGATTTTGCTAATATGCAACTTTCACAATGAAATTCACATTGATCCAATCCATGAAATAAAGTAGGAAACAACCGTTTTAGATAACCGAAACTAGGATGCCCTAACCTATTGTGCCAAAGCATTATTTTATTCTTAACATAAATATAACTGGAGCTAGTACTGCTCAAACCGCGAATCTGGTATTTTTGAGAGTCTTTGTCTTCAAAGTAGTAGAGGCCTTCTATCATTTTAGCACTGCCAATCATCCTCCCCGAGATTCGCTCCTGGAATACACAATGAGATTCATAAAAAATGACACGACATTTAGAATCTTTTGTTAGTTTACTAACAGATAGGAGGTTACATGCAAGTTTAGGTACATGAAGTACAGATTTGAGAGATACAGTAGTTGATAAATTTATCAAACCTTTACCCGCAATTGAAGAATAAGAACCATCTGCTACACGAATTTTTTCATGACCAGCACAAGGAGTATAGGTTTCAAACAAATTAGACAAATTTGTCATATGATCAGATGCTCCTGAATCAATGATCCAAGGAGAGGAGTACAAAACAGAATGGGAATGACAAGCTAATGCATATAGTTGTTTTATAACTGTACCTGTTTGTGCCATGGAAGCATGAGAGGTACCCGAAGTCCCAACCTTTGAATTTAGAAGCTTTAGAATGTGATCCATTTGGTCTTTGGTAAATGGAACAGCTGTTGCTTCATGGGCATTGGGAGGTTGAGCATTTCTAGTTTCATGTTTGCTCTTCCAGTTCCCTGGCTTGCCATGTATTTTCCAACAAGTCTCACGCGTATGTCGTGGCTTATTACAATTATCACACCACACACGTGGCTTCTCTTCAGGCCTTCTTTGACCGGCATAAGCTTCACTAGCAACCAAGGCAGAATTCTCAACAGTACCATACGAATCTTTCTTACCTAGCATGACGAGACGGCGAGATTCCTCACGACGAACTTCAGAAAAAACTTCTCCCATAGGTGGAAGGGGTTTTCTGGAAATTAATCTTCCTCTGACCTCATCAAACTCGACATTAAGCCCAATAAGGAACTTAAAAATGCGACTGTCTTCCACATTTTTCTTATAATGGTTGCCATCCTCTGTGGATTTCCATTCATAATCATTGAATAGATCCAAATCCTGCCATAAACGTTTGAGAGAGTTGAAGTATTTAGTAACATTATCTTCACCTTGGCGGATTTCTCCGAGTTTCAACGTCAACTCATATACTTGAGATTGGTTTCCCAGATCTGAGTACATTTCGTTGACATTTTCCCAGAGTTCCTTAGCGGTGTGATAACACATATAGTTAGAGCTGATGTCCTCTTCCATTGAGTTCACCAACCAGGTCATCACTTTTCAGCATCCCAAGTGGAATATGTGGGATCTTCAACAGCAGGTTCAACTTTGTCACCAGTTAGGTAGCCGATTTTCCCTCTACCACGAATGTACATGCGAACTGATTGTGACCAGCGCAGAAAGTTATCCCCATTCAGCCGGATAGTAGTAATTTGGACAGAATGAGAATCTGAAGTGGAAATTTGGGAGTTATTTGGCTTTTTGGTTTTCTGGTTCAAAGTGGAGGAAGGGGACTCGGTGTCAGACATAGTGGACAGAAATGGGAGATTTTTTTCTTTTTCTTCAAAGATGATCAAACCTCTCTGATACCATAAAAGAGATATGAACAGAAAAGATCATTTCTTCTATTAGATTCATTCGTTTATATAGAGTTACAGGAGGACAAAATTAGGAAAGCTAGCTATACAAAATCAATCATTACGTGATTCTAGCAATCACATAAATACATATCTTTAATTATAGGAATAATATAATCTACCCTAATTACAATAGTTACTGCCATATATACAAAATATTCTTCTTTTCAACATATATCTTAGTGAAAAATAAAGATGTACATGTACCTGTATATACAGCAACACCACAAGCCCAATCTGTATTCCTTAAATAACATGATTGTAGGATTGTATTTTTTATGGTTAGAGGGCACACATCATTATCTAAAAATGGTGGAAATAATCGCAGATTTGCATCAAATCTTCTAATATCCTTATCTGGATTCGGGCATTCAATCACACCCTGCAAAAAAAAGAATATATAAAAGAACAATAATAAAACAAAAGATATGAAAAAATGATCATATCATATTAAAAAACTTATAAAAATCTTGCCTTGATTTTGTGTAACAAATCAGAGTCAATACCCATGCAAGCAGGAGGTATGTTTCTTGTTTTAAGATCAGTTTCACCATCTAGTGCAGCAGTCTGCAAAAAAAAAAATGTAAATATAAATAATAAACATATAATAATTCGTAATAAAAAAAAACAAAAAAAGGCAGGAAATATAAATATACCTCTACATAACAGACTCCTTGTGGTTCAGACGTACCAAGTAAAATGAGATCACATGGAACTTCATCATTTTCACGAAGCCAAACAAGGTTACCAACAAGAATCTCTTGAGCTTGAATCTTCAATAGTTCAATTAAATAATAATATGGGATTATTGAGGTTTTTAAAATAAAATAAAAAAAAAGATAAAATGAAATTGTAATTGTAATATATATAATATATTCACTTACTAGTTTTTTAGAACCTTGTCTTACAACCCAAACTTCTTTCTCATTTGCTTTCTTGTCAGAAACATATCTACAGTAATCATCCCATCCTTCTTTCGTTGCAGAAACCGCAAATATAAATATGAGTGGGCCCCATGTACTAGCAGGATTTACTGGTGTTATAAGTGGCCATAGTTGAAGGCAAGCAATTAACAAAAAGTATTGGTTCATAAACCGGCTACAAATAAAATTAAAAAACCGATTAATATGTTAGACTTGCAGTAAATAGATGTAAAAGAAAAAAGTAACTAATACCTGAACTGTTCCCATAAATTTTTGGGGATAAAATTCAACAATGTATATTTTCTATTAGATATACGGTTATCACAGTACAGCTCGTGTGATGATTCTTCATCATTGATGTAAACAAAACGCTTCATTGTTGACATTAGTGGATAAAATCATGCTCCTATCATGTTCATCCCAGTCAGCTACAAATCATCTTCCATTAAACTAATATCCTGCATTTGCATTAAGAGTTAATTAGTGATTAATTATTTAATTGAAGAAAAACATATTACAACATCTTCATAGGAAAGCATAAACTTAGTAATCAGTGACCACTAATTCATAGAGCTAATAGTTCAAATCTACAGCATTTTTGGTAACATATTTCTGCAGTTCCAATCTCTTTTCTCTTTTAGTTTTTCAATTTGTTTAATTAAGGTGGTTTTGTTAAACTACTACAGTGCAATGATTCGAAATTAGTATTCCAGAGCTCATGTTAAATTGACATGTGCACATTTTTCTACAAAGCATTAATTGTTACTCAACGTATACATGATAGTTAGTAGTGAATTTACATTACTTCAATAACTTAATTATGAACAATTAAAGACTAAAACGCACCTAAAAGTCTATCAAAAAAGACAAAATCTAAGAAATATAAGTTACGTTCTCTGATGAATTTCATCGAACAGTTGGAATACACACAGATCAGATACTGAATTTCACAAATAAAGCTGAAAATCAACAATCACATGAACAAGATTTGTGATACCTGAGGGAAATTGGCGGTGGTGCGATCGGATGTAAGCGTCTTTGTCAAGAGAATATGCTCTTATATTGACGGTTGAATAGTCAGATATGCTTTCTCGATGCTTCAACTTTAATGGCGGAAGTAAAGCGATTTCGTTTTCAATTTTGGTGAATGAGTGGGTCAATTACCCACAAGCCTAAGGAACTGTAGGCAATCAAATCTAGATGTGTGCAAAAGAGAGCTATTACAGTATTGATTATTTCATGATGGCATTGGGTTTTTTTTTCAGTTTACATTTCAACCTATTTTTTTTAGGAAATTTATTTGGAATTTTTGTGAATTAATAACATAATTTAATTTTTATTTTATTTTAGGAGTAAGTTTTCATTTATTTTTGTTAGGAGGGAATAGGGATTAATATAATACATATACATAGAGGTTATATGTTCTATCTCTTTTAATATTTATTAAATGATCATAAAAAAGGTTTGAAAATAATCATGATAATAATTAAATCAGTTCAAAAATGATCACGCTAACAATTAGATCGCATATATCAAGAGCAAAAGCCCGTAAAATGTTTAAAATGAGTACCATTATCCAACTAAGCGTATTATAATGACTCATGAAGACATACGTAGTATACACGCATGTTTCGAGGTAAAGGGCATCTGTTATTTGTAAGCGGGATTGCATGTTTCGAGGTTGTAGAGATGAAAATCGTGGGAGGCCAGTGTGTTTATAGGTATCTGAAAGGCGTGGTCGAAGGCGGAATGATTTAAGTGAGACGTGTTTTGAATTTAAAACGCAATCAAATGCAAGACCAAGTGGTTAAGTGCATGACTTTAAGTGGGAGGACATGGGTTCGAGGCATGACTGATCCTTTTTTTTCTTATTTTCTTAAAATCTCAAAATAGAAAAAAAATGGTTGAATTTTTAAAATAACATTTAAGAAAATATCTTAAATGATTTATAAGTAGTAGAGATATGTAAAGCCGTACAATATATTCTTCCTACACTTACAACTTACAAGTGGGCTCAGGACTACTGCAAGTTCAACTCATTTTAGTGGGCTCATTAAGGCCGTTGAACAAAACTGCCAAACACAAGTTGGACTAGGCTATTTACAAAGAACTTATGTTATATCACAAATTTTATTAGCTTATGCACCATATGGTGATTGGTGCATGCTTTATAAATAAGTGATACACTTTTAGGTTTCATGATTTTTGACTCAAAAGATTATAATGATAATTAAATTAGATTAGATTAATTGGATGGTTAGTAGGGAATGGGTCCCACACCTTTTGAATAAAATGGGGTTAATGATGCTTAAAAGTAAAAAGTAAGGGTAAATGGGTCATTTCACTTTGTTAAAATAGATAGTTAGTGGGTGTGAGTCCCACTAGTTTTTGCCAAATACGTTAATTTTTCAAAGTGTATCACTTATTTTGAGTCACTTTAAAAAGGAAAGTGTATCACTTATTTTGAATCGGAGGAAATAGTTTACTTTAACTGTACAATCATACGGAGTATTAAACAGTGGTTGTAATGAATGCAATAAAAATTATGATGTAAATATTACCCTCTATTATTAAACAAAAAAAAACGAATAAACCTATTTACGCAATGCATTAAACTAGGTATTTTAGGCTATGTTATACAATATTTTCTCTTTGTCTAGCTTCTCCTATATCGACTCTCTTACGTATTTTCTCTCTCGTCTCTCATGATTCTTGGAAGACAAACACATTCTCTATTTCTTTAAGCTAACTTACGACTCTCACCGTAGTTCATAACATCGATATCCCTAAATGAGTAAATTTTTACTCATATATTAACTTTTAACTTTTGATGACATATCCTTAAAATTGTGTATTGTGTTCCAGTTTATAGACTTTGGTGTGTTATAATGTACCCATAATGGTTAATTATGGAAATAATGTATTATGTTTTAATTTCTAGATTGTTGATTGTGTATCCTTTTACTGATGTGAAGGATACTATAGAATGGAAGTAAGAGTGTGTCACCGAGCATGCGTCCCCGACCGTCCCTCACTGCACAATGAAGGTCGTCGTGTGTTGTGATGTGTTGACTTGTACATAATGCATGATAAGTGGTACATTATATGTATTGATAAAATTATTTTTTAGCTTTATTTGTGGGGTTGTTCACCACTATGGGGATTTGTCATGTACTTGGTCGGAAGAAAAAAAAATATTGTGACGCTAATGTGACAACAACACCAAGTATCATAATCAAATGATGATATGAAAAAATAAAATTAGTGAATGATATATGTCAAGTTTAGAGATGGATAAGATTATGAACTGACTAATATTAATAAGAAGTAATACTTCTTTTGTTTTAGAATAAGTGATATACTTTAAGTTTCATATTTTTTGAGATAAAATATGATAATGAAAGTAATTAGATTAAAGTGGATAGTTAGTGAGGGATGAGTGCTACACATTTTGATTAAAGTAGAGTTAATGATGTCTAAAAGTAAGTAAGAAAAAATATGTCATTTCACTATAATAAATGAGATAGTTAGTAGGTGTGGACCCACTATTTTTTATTAAATACTATATTAAGTTTTTAAAATGTATCACTTATTTTAAAACATCATAAAATAAAAAGTGTATTGTGTGACCTAGGGGTGTTTACGAGTCGAGCTTTTAACGAGTTACTCGAGCTCGAATTTGTTTATATCAAGCTCGAGTCTATACTAATTCAATATCGAGTCGAGCTCGAACATAAAACAATACTCTATTAATCTCACGAGCCGAGCCTAATAATTTAATACTCAACTCGGCTCGTTCGTTAGCTCGTTTAGTCTCAAGCGAAATGATCTTAACGAGTCGATACTAACGAGCCGAACAAGTGTTGTATACAATAAGTACAAGTGTTAATACAATAAGTATAATAATATACATATATTGTTAACGAGCCGAGTAATTAACGAGTTTTTCGAGTTTGTAAATTAATTCATTTCAAAAATATAAAATCGTAAACGATTATCGAGCTTAAGCTCGAACACTATATAAATATTCGAGTTCGAGCTCGAGCTAAATTTTAAAAATTTATTTGAGCTCGAGTCAAGCTCGAGTCGAATAATTATTAGACGAGCCGAGTATAAATTTTCTGATATTTGAATTGACTTAGGTTATCCAAATATGGGAGAGATATTGTGTGACCCAAACGTTATCCAAATATGGATAGAGACAAGACGTGGAGATTTTAAAGGCAAAACAATTAACTTTAAATTCAAATGGTCCGACTGGCCATGATCTTTACCCATGTGGACCCATGCCACTAGTAACTCTCCACGTGTTTCACGTGCCATCTGTCGCCTCCTGCTCACGTGACGGAATTTCCAAATGGACCGTACGACTAGGGGTGTTAGCGAGTCGAGCTTTTAACGAGCTACTCGAGTTCGAGCTCGTTTATATCGAGCTCGAGCCTATACGAATTCGATCTCGAGTCGAGCTCGAACATAAAATAAGTGTAAGGAATATGGTCAAACCCTCTAATGAGAATAGAGGTAGAGATTTTATTATATAGGCCAATTACAACAATCATCTCCATATTTAGAGGAGATAATATGGAAACAAGATAATTACAATATAAACAATATTGAATATAATAAATACAATAATTAACTCCTAATATCCCCCTTCAATCGAAACGGTGGCGGACCAAGTCGTAGCATCTTACGAAAGACTTCAAATTGAGCACGCGGAAGACTTTTTGTGAAAATGTCCGCTACTTGAAGATTGGTAGAAACAAACTTTGTCACGAGTTTGTTGGAGTTAACTAATTCACGAATGAAGTGGTAATCAAGATCAATATGCTTGGCTCGTTTATGTGACACCGGATTTTGAGTCATAAAGATGGCACTTTTATTGTCACAAAGCAATGTCGGGCGATCCGGAGGAAGCGCTCGAAGTTCTCTTAATAAGTGTGTAATCCATACAATCTCGGCGGCGGTATTCGCCATGGCACGATACTCCGATTCACAACTCGAGCGAGAGACCGTAGGTTGCTTCTTAGCACTCCATGACACAAGGTTCCCTCCTAAATAAATAGAATAACCGTAGGTAGATCGCCGTGTGTCGAGACAACGAGCCCAATCGGCATCCGAATAACCAAGTAGATTGTAGGTGGTCGGTTTCGCAAATGTAAGACCAAATGATATAGTACCTTTGACATAGCGAAGGATGCGTTTAACTGATTGAAAGTGATCAGTAGATGGATTTTGCAAGAATTGAGAAACTTGATTAACCGCATATGAGATATCGGGTCTCGTAATCGTCAAGTATTGAAGAGCCCCGACAAGCGACCGATATAAGGTTTGATCATTGAATGGAGTACCATCTTTTGTGAACGAGATGTTGGGCGATAATGGAGTGTCCATGGGTTTTGAATCATACAAATTTGCCCGTTTAAGAATATCGGATGCATACTTGGCTTGTGTAAGAAAAAGACCATCATTAGTATGTATAACCTCAAGACCCAAAAAATAATTAAGATCGCCTAAGTCTTTAATAGCAAATTCATTATTGAGCCGTGAGACAAACGTGTTGATGATAGATTCATCATTTCCGGTAAGTATAAGATCGTCAACATACACGAGAAGATACATAATACTTGAGCCGCCGGAGAAAATAAATAATGATGTATCGGCTCGGCTACAAGTGAACCCATAAGATATGAGAAACGAGCTCAACCGATGAAACCATGCTCGGGGTGCTTGTTTTAGGCCATAAAGAGCTTTCGACAATTTGCATACATGATTTGGGTATTGGGAGTTTTCAAAACCCGGTGGTTGCTCCATAAAGACGGTTTCATTTAAATTGCCATTAAGAAAGGCATTTTTAACATCAAGTTGATGCAATTTCCAATTATTTAAAACGGCTAAAGAAAGAACAATACGAACCGTGGTGGCCTTTATAACCGGACTAAATGTATGTGAGAAATCTAGACCCGGGATTTGAGTATAGCCTTGAGCAACTAAACGAGCTTTAAATCGTTCAACCGAACCATCCGATTTATATTTGACTCGATATACCCATTTAGATCCAACAACATTTGTAGATGGAGGCCGTGGAACCAAAGTCCAAGTTTCATTTTGATTTAGTGCATGGAGTTCTTCATGCATGGCTTGCATCCATTTGGGGTCTTTAGAGGCACTTTTGAAACCTCGTGGTTCAACAATAGTAGATAACGCAACATGAAGCGGGTAGGTTTCAAGAGATGCAATGTCCGCAAAGTGTTTTGTTTTTGTGATGCCGGACTTCGATCGAGTTTGCATGTGATGGGTAGGTTGTGGTAGTGGATCAGCAGGTATAGGATCGGGTAAAGATTGAGCTGGATCCGGATTGGGCTGGGCCGGTTGATGGTGTTCCGGAATGGGCTGATTGGGTGCAGTTTGTTCCGGAATGGGCTGTTGTGGTTGAGGTGGTGAGGGCGGTATTTGGTTTAATTGTGTATTGGCTCGTGGATCATGTTGGGCTAATGGTATTGGATTTTGCGGAATATGGTGGGCCAATGGAGGTGTATCCGTAGCTTTTGGTGGACACAAAGGACAGTGATGGGTTGAATTTTTAAGGTGTGGCATGGGAGTGGTAGGCGAGCAGTAGGGTATAGTGGATTTAGTTTGGTTAGGTATATCATGAAAAAATGTAATAATCTTCAAGTAGCGGACATTTTCACAAAAAGTCTTCCGCGTGCTCAATTTGAAGTCTTTCGTAAGATGCTACGACTTGGTCCGCCACCGTTTCGATTGAAGGGGGATATTAGGAGTTAATTATTGTATTTATTATATTCAATATTGTTTATATTGTAATTATCTTGTTTCCATATTATCTCGATTAATCTCACGAGCCGAGCCTAATAATTTAATACTCGACTCGGCTCGTTCGATAGCTCGTTTAATCTCGAGCCGAACGAGCCAGACGATCTTAACGAGTCGATCTTAACGAGCCGAACAAGTGTTATATACAATAAGTACACGTGTTGATACAATAAGTACAAGAATATACATATATTGTTAACGAGTCGAGTAATTAACGAGCTTTTCGAGTTTGTAAACTAGTTCTATTCAAAAAATATGGAATTATAAACGAGTATCGAGCTCGAGCTCGAACACTATATAAATATTCGAGCTCGAGCTCGAGCACAATTTTATAAGCTTATTCGAGCTCGAGTCGAGCTCGAGCCGAGTAATTACTAAACGAGCCGAGCCCAAATTTCCTGATATTCGACTCGACTCGAATCGTTAACACCCCTACGTACGACCATGTCTTCCATATCTGCGACATGTATCCCGTCTTTGTGTTTGTTTATTCTCTTTAGGGTAAATTACAGAAATTATCTATGTGGTATATTTGATTTTGTATTTCTGTCTCTAAATTTTTTTTGTCAGTTTTTTTGTCCTTACCGATTTTTGGATTTCACTCTTCTGTCCCTGTGGTCTTGCATTTTCTGCTTTTTTGTCCCTAAACTTTTTTTTCGGGATTTTTGTCCTCGTACTCTTTAAAATTCTGTTTTTATGTCATTCCATCATTTCTTATAGATGGTTATTTACTTATTTGTTGGCATTGACATCTGTGATTTGGGCTAATACACGTGAGATGATTTCAAAGATATAAACATGATTTCATTTCGTTAAATTGTTGGCGGTGAGTCCCTTCAGGGACATCTGATAAAATTGGAACGAGACAGAGAAGATTAGCATGGCCCCTGCGCAAGGATGACATATACAAATCGAGAAATGGTCCAAAAACTTTAAATGTGAGTATATTTTTTGATGTTTAAAAAAAAATTGTTGGCAGTGACATTTGGTGATTTGGGATTATTTGTAGTAAATTGTTATAGGTTTTTTAGAGAAGAAGATAGTAATTTGGTGGTGTTCTTGATGATAATGGTGGAGAAGAAGGTAAGTACGAACATACAATTTTTAAAGCACAAGGTACAAGTAATTTGGAAGATGATGAAAAAAGAAAAAATTAAAAGAGAAAAAGAAAAAGGAAAAGGGAAAAAAGAAAAGGACGAAAATACCCTTTTTTGGCATCTCACGTTAGTTAACGGAGGATTTTGGACGGAAGGACAAAAAAGTGAAATCCAAAAAATTTTAAGGACAAAAAAACGGACAAAAAAAGTTTAGGAACAGAAATGCAGAATCGGGTATACCATGCACAGGGATAATTTTTGTAATTTACCATTCTCTTTATTTTAAGGGTTTTGATAATGACAGTCTCATAAGACATGTAATAAAAACTTATACATCTAACTATAACAAACTACTTAATTTTAGGAATTACTCATATCTATAGATTAGTGTATAACTGTTTATACATTATCGACAACCATAAAGGCTGTCATTATCAAAACTCTTATTTTACATAGTATCCTGATAAAAAAATGGCGTAAATATAAAACAAAATTATGGATTCATTTAGTTATATTATGTTGTTTTTTATTCAGGTAAATATATTTGAACTTTTTAATGATGACATCTAAATTATGCTTCTTATTACACATGAATAAACTATAGAAACTAGATAATAAGTCATTAAGAATTCTAAAAAAGTTACAAAACATATGTATGGTTCTAGAGCAACTCAAATTTTATACTCTATAAATTACATTCTATATCTATTGATGGTGAGATTATCATTTAAATAAATTCTCAACTCTAACCATATATTCTATTTAACACTTCAAAATTAGTAGAATCCATATTTCACTAATAAATACAATGCTAAAATAATTAAATAGAAAAAAATTATTATATATGTGATCCATTTATGAACAATCAATCTACTTTCTTCAAATATGAATAGAGTTTTAACCTACTTCATATTTAAAGAGAGTGAGTTGAGTGAGTTTTCTCATCAAAATAAAGAGATAAAGTGATGATAAATTGCTTTTAAGTAAAACAATGACTAACGTAAATTGTATGTTTTTATATGTGAACCGAATATTAGTGCATTATAAACACAAGTGAACTTATATATAGTCACTCAAATTTTAAGTTCTCAAGTTTCTAGCATATTCCGGACATCATTTGAAATCCAAAAATGGTGGTATTGTATAAACAAGTATGTTATGCAAATTAGGATTGCTATAAACTAAGATGAGCAATGATATATCTTTCTACCTTTTATTTCTAGTCATATGTCTATCCATTTAATCATGATAATTTTGAAAATCAAATGATGATATGATGAAAGTGAATTAGTAAATTATTCATGTCAAATTTAGAAGTAATTATGCATATGAGTAGAAAGAAAATGTAAGAAGAAATATTATTTGAGAAATGATATATTAGTTTAATTCTAAATAATATGTATAAGTACATCAATGTCTATTCGTTTAAATATAAACTCTATTAAGTTTGAGTAACAATATTGCTTCCTATCATTTGTTTCTATTTATCTTTTTTTCTTTTCTTATTTTTGAACGGCTAGTTAGTAAGTTAGTAGTTCGAGCCTAGACAGTGACATCCATAAGGGGCAGTAAACCTTCCCTCGAACCTTCAACATTTTTGTCCACGATGGGACTTGAACCCATGACCAATAGGTCATGAACAACACCTTAAATCCTCCTTGGATACCACTAGACTACAAGTCTTAGGGTTGTTACTATTTATCTTCTTACATATTAGATTAGAATATGTCAAAGTCAATAGATAAATTAGGAGAGATAATTATTGTATTACGCATGTCATTTTATCACATGGATAGGAAGACGAGTATAAACAAATGGTATGAATAAATGTAATTTCCCTTTTAAGTTATATATTTGTAGGTGGTGTTTCATTTTGTAAGGAACTAGCGGGTATTTACCCGCGCGTTGCTACGGGGATTTTCATATGATACTCAGAAGATTGTTTCATACTACATCTAAAAGATTGTTCATAGATTGTGAGCTTTCGAGTACAGATTGAGCGTAAAATAACAGCGGGGAAATATTTGTTTATTCAAAAAAAAAATTGAAAGGGAAAACCTTAAGGTACAGATTACTAAGATAAGTCAGTCACACAAAAAATAAAAAACAATAAGCTAATCAAACAATTACTAAGATAAGCTAATTAAAAAAAACTAAATATAAGTTTATGTGACCAGAACAAAAAATGATAATAAACAATAAATGTATGCACCTGATTGTTATCTTAGTACTAAAATAATAAAACTTTAGTAATCAGATTTTGATGATCTCATCCTATATATGGGCAGGCTTACCACCTCCCGTGCTCGGTTCATCCACCCCATCCGATGTCTCTCGCCATAAAATCTCTAACCATCGTCGGTTGTGTTGTGCTGATTGCAGCCACCACTTCCTTCCAGCACATGACATCAATCTAAATAAGTTAGATGGCTACCTTAAATAATTCAATTACCTTGTTCAAGCAAGAAGGATTAATGCTTGCTAGAACAGAATGTTATTAAAACAGTTGGATGAATTATTTAAACTTAATCATAACAAACAAACATCATCTACATCAACAATTGTCATAATCCATTCATATATAAAATTAGTTGTCATAATCCATTCATATATAAAATTGTTGGCTTAACTGATCCATCAATTTGGAATGTGAACCGAGAAATAGTACCTTGAAATAGCAACATCCAATCACAGCACAAAGTCTTTTATTTAGTAGTGGATAAGATGAATTTGAAGGAACAACGTCAATGAACTTGGGTTACTGGTGATTTGACTATGAAATGACAAATATCTATAAATTCATAACTTAGGCTAAACTGGGACTAAATTTAATGTAGGATAACAAAAACTATAATCTAAAACTATTAGTATACATATCATATCATCCACAAAAGGAAAAATACCTTCTCCATTTCAAGAAAACAACTGATAGCGATAATAGAAATGTGACAGCACCATTTTATACTATTTTATGTTTGAGATTGCAAGGAATCAGAATCAGCTTCACTCACTCTTGTTTCATTAGATATAACCAATCTCACATGTTGGATCATTATTTGCTTGGGATGACATCATCATTTCGAATATTATCTATGAAATGAAACATATACCCAATTAGCATATTATGATGAAAACCCATATATAAACGAATGCATTTTCAGTTAAATTGAAAAAATTAAAGCAATAACGAATGATACATATTAGAGGGCTAATGTTATACCCAAAAGTAAGCTGAAGAAAACTCAAATTTGAAAGTGAAAAAACTCAGCCTCTGCAAACCCTAAGTAAAAAACCCCAAAAGGGGATTTTCAAAACCAGAACCTGAAGATGCATGCGAGCCCTAATTTAAAAGTAAGAAACCCCAATAAGAGGGAAATCAGCTTTGCAAGTAGAAATATGTGGTAGAGGCAGATGGCAAGTGATCCACGGAGGCAGCAGGAGGTGGACGTAGAGATGGCAAAGTATACCAGCAGGACGTGGCCGCAGCACGGCAATGGCGTTACTGTTCATGATGTTTGTAAATGTAGTATAGTTAATTAATTACTCCCTCCGTCCCACAAAAAAGTACCCATTTCTCATGGGCACAAGTCTTAAGAAAATAGTTAGTGGTGGGGTATTGTTATTACTTTTGATTAAAATATAAGGTTTGATTGGAGAGAGAAATATAGTTATTGGATAGTTAGTGGTAGGGTCTTTGAAAATTATATTATTTTATTGAGTGGACCCCCATCAATTTGAGAAATGGGAACTTTTTGTGGGACAAAAGTTTAGGGAGAAATGGGTACTTTTTTGTGGGACGGAGGGAGTAATTAATTTAGGAATGCGTATATGTTTAGGCCTCTCCCAACCCTTACTCATCACTAAACCCATCACTAGCGCCACGTCATCGCATCCTTACTGACACGCTACTGACACGGCCGTGCCAACCCTACACATCACTAAGAGGGTGCGGTACGGTGGCGAGAGGGGGTGGGCGCCGGACGCCACCTCGGCGCGCCGGCCACGCCACGACACCGCCCGCCACGCGAGCGGGCCACTTCGCCGGACGCCCGACGCAACCAACGGACGAATGGTGGTGTGACACGTGGACTAGCCGTTTGCAACGGCTAGTTTCCAGATTTTTAAATTTTTTTTTTTTAATTTTAAATTTTTTAAATAAACCATTAACCCTTATAAATACCAACCCTTTTACACAATATTTCCACACACCATTTCTCACCATTTCTCAAACTAAAACCCTTTCACACAATATTTTCTACACAATCTCTGATCAAAATGCGTCGAAATTTGATGGATCCCGAAAGTTATTCGTCCGATGTCGACGATGAGACGGATATTTTTTTTATGACTCAAGCGCATCAATACATGCAACGACAACAAGCTCAACCAAAGTACCCTGAGCCGGTTTTCCGGCGTCGATTTCGTATGAGCAGGCGATTATTCTTAGAAATAGTCGAAGGTATTTCTAACTATACTGCTGAACCTCTTCCTAACCATTTTGAATTTTTTAAAGTACGACCAGATGCCACCGGTCTAATGGGTTTTAGTGTTATAATGAAATGCACGTCTGCCATTCGCCAATTGGCGTATGGCATAACACCTGATTCACTTGATGAATATTTACAAATTGGTGAACATTGTGCACGTGATTGTCTAAATCATTTTACCAAGTGTATTATCGACTTATATACCGCTGAGTATCTAAGGACACCCGACATCCATGACGTTCAAAACCTATATACAAAACACGAGAACGCTCATGGGTTTCCTGGAATGCTTGGTAGTATAGATTGTATGCATTGGGAGTGGACCAACTGTCCAAAAGCATGGCACGGCCAATATGGTAGAGGTGATAAAAAATACCCAACTATAATACTAGAGGCTGTCGCCTCGCAAGATTTGTGGATTTGGCACGCATTTTTTGGGGTTGCGGGTGCCAATAACGACCTCACTGTGTTAAATAACTCACCCTTGTTTGATAACCTTCTTGACGATATTGCTCCTTCGGTCCCTTTTGTTGTAAATGGAGTGACTTATCAGAACGGGTACTACCTAGCTGATGGTATTTACCCACAATGGGCAAGCTTTGTCAAATCATTTACTGTTGCACGAGACGAAAAACGTGCTTACTTCAAACGAAGGCAAGAAAGTGCAAGAAAAGACGTAGAACGTGCATTTGGTGTCTTACAGGGGCGTTGGGGGATTATTCGCCAACCGGCTCGGTCGTGGAGTGTCAACAAGCTACGTAGAACCATGTACGCATGCATCATATTGCATAACATGATTGTAAAAGATCAAAACTTTGCCATAAGCGATATGAACGAGTTGTATGTTGCTCCACAACTTAATTTAGACCGTACTTGGGTCGAGAGAGCCGAAATACAACGACTGAGATCAAGGGAATTACGTGATAGACGTACACACGAATCGCTTCAACGAAATATTATGGACCATATTTGGCAACGGTATCAAGAAAATCGTGTGTAATTTTTTTCCTAATTTTCGGTATTTTTTTTTAATTTTCGGTATTTTTTTTTAAATTTTCGGTAATTTTTTTTATTTTTTAGGTATTTTTATTTTGTATTGTGTAATATTTATTTTAATGAAGTATTATGTTTTTAAAAAAAGAAAAAAGAAAAAAAGGTGGTGGGGCCCAAATGGCTTAAGTGATGGTAGAGGGGGTATTTGGGGGTTTTGAATGTGAAATGTGAAATGGTGATGTGGCGCATAGGTGGTGCAGAGGTGGCAAAGTGGCTTAGCCACCATACCCATCACTCTAACTCATCACTAAACCCATCCTTTCCACATCATCATTTCCACATCATCATTTTAATTAATAAAAAAACACATTACATTAAATAAAAACCATTACATTAATAATAAAAAAAATAAAAACATTACGATTAAAAAAAAATACGATTACGGAAAAAAAATTACGGGAAAAAAAAATTACGGAAAAAAAAAATTAACGTTGACGGTAGTTCGGCGGGAGGGTCCAAATGTGTTCGATTAAGGCATTGCGAAGTTTATGATGCACAACTCGATCACGTATCTCCTTTTCAATACGCAATTGTGCTGCAACCCGTTCATGCCATGTACGTTGTGGGTGATTTTCCGGGTTAGCGGTATAGTCTTCTTCGATTGGACAAATTGCGCGGCCGTTATCTTCCGTAATCATGTTGTGTAATATCACACAAGTGTACATGATCCGTCGTATTTTGTTCACACTGTATGGTCGTGCCGGGTTTTTAATGATTGCCCACCGTCCTTGAAGCACTCCGAAAGCTCGTTCGACATCCTTCCTAGCGGATTCCTGGAACCGCTTGAACTTCATGTTCTTTTCTTCAATTGGGCATTTAAACGACTTGACAAGCGTTGCCCATTCCGGATAAATCCCATCAGCTAGATAATAACCCTTCGTAAATTGCTCACCCGAAATAGTAAACGGAACTACGGGAGACCTGTCTTGCCTTATTTCATCAAACAAATCTAATTCGTTAAGGACGTTTATGTCGTTATTCGAACCTGCCGGGCCAAAGTACGCATGCCATATCCACAAGTCGTATGACGCAACAGCTTCAAGCATTATTGTGGGACATCCTTGATCACCACGTGTGTATTGGCCTTGCCATGCTGTTGGACAATTTTTCCAAGGCCAATGCATACAATCAATGCTACCAAGCATCCCAGGAAAACCATGTATCTCTTGATGTTTGGCATGTAAACGTTGGACATCTTGAGTGGTTGGTTTTCGCAAAAACTCAGTCGAGTATAGATGGAATATACATTTACAAAAGTTGTCCAAACAATCGTATGCTGTTTGTTGACCCATGTGTAGGTACTCATCAAACAAATCAGCGACACAACCGTACGCCAATTGACGTATGGCAGAGGTACACTTTTGAAATACATTAAAACTGGGGTAACCCGTAGCGTCTCTCGTTTGACGGAAATAATCAAAATACGACGGTAGTTGACCCGGTGGATTATAAAAATGTATAGCCTGGCATATACGGATGAACAAAGGTTTCGACATGCGAAACCGTCTTCGGAAGTAGTCCGGGGGGAAAACGGCATTGTCGGCAAAGTAATCATTCCATAAACGTTCAGCAGCCGCAACGCGATCTCTTGGTATATATCTTCGTGGTGCTCTTGGCACGGTGGAATTTTCAGCTTCTTCTTGATCCAGATAATCAAGCGTTTCAATAGTTTGGTTCAAATCGAACACGGCTGTTACATTAACATAATCTTGCCAGTAATCATCGGCGTCATCGTTTGGATCCATTGAGTGGGAGAAAAATATGGAAATTGGGAAGAGTGGAAGTATGTGATTGTGAGAGGAAGAGAGGAAGTATGTGATTGTGTGTTTAAAATGGTAGAGTATAGTGAGTTTTTATAGAGGTTGTGTGTAGTATTAATTATTTGTATTAAAAAAAATATATATAAAATTGATTTTTGAAAAAAAAAACACACGCTCCCCCGGACCCACAACCCCCCTCGACGGCTTCCCACGCCCGTCCTCGCCACGACGAGCCCACCACGACGCCGGCCACGACGGCTCGGTGCCAACGCCGTCGTGGCTCGACGCCCCGTCGACGCCCCCCGACGCTTGCCGTTGGCAGCGGTCTTAGAATAATGAATTTGATATAAAAAAATATTCAGAAACTTGTAATATCTACCAAGATATTGAAAATTAAGCTGGTCTTTGGACGTGAACAATAAAACTAATTATATGACATTTAATTTCGATAACTTATAATTATTTTAAGAAGATTATTTTTTTTAACTTTATCTAATTATTTTATGATGAAATTATTTTATGACAATATTAAGAAAATTTAAAACCGTTCTACTAAGATATCATATTTCTCATCATATTTAAAGATTTATCGCTCAACTTACTCACTATGAATTACCATGTTATGAAAATTCTAAATATTAAAAATCATTAATATAGTTGATAATTATCACATTACAATTTTAAATATGTAAGGAAAATAAGAAATACTATCTTCGTATCAAAATAAGTGATATATTTGAAGAATTATGGTTTTTGAGGCAAAAGATTAAAATGTGGTTCAAGGTAAATTGAAGTGGATAGTTTGGAGAATGAGCTCCACTTTTTTTTAAATAAAGTGATATTAATGTTGGTTAAAAGTAAAAAAAGGGTAAAAAGGTAATTTTATTTTATTAAAGTAGATAGTTAGTGAATAATGGATCCCACTTATTTATCAAATAAGGTAAATTTTAAAAATATATCACTTATTTTATTTCATTCCTTTTAAGAAAAGGGATATTTACTTTTATATCCTTGTAAAACTCATAAATTATTTCTATATCCTTCTCATGTTTATAAATGATCTCTATATCCTTCTAAATTTTATAATTACCTTCATATCCTTCCAAACCTTTAAAACTCCTTTTTATGTCCAAAAAACTATTTTATTATTTATTAAATCGTGATAATATCAATAATACAGATAAATAAACATGATTTCTAATACATAATCAACAGATTTATTGCATACTTATTTGATATTTATTGATATTATAATAATTTAATAAATATAAAAATATGTTTTTGGATATAAAAGAGAATTTTAAAGATTTAGAAGGATATGGAGGCAATGATAAAATTTAGAAAGATATAAAGATAATTTATGAATTTGAAAAGGATATAAAAATAATTTATGAATTTTACAAGAATATAAAAATAATTATCCTTTAAAAAAATGTATTACTTATTTTGATACGGATGTAGTAATAACTTGTAACCAAACACCCAAAGCGTGAATTATTTGGTGGCGGACACATGGGGACATGGTAATGATGTATTGATGTGTGAGCAAACTATCCGTACGGTAAATCATAGTAGATTATATGGTTAGGTGGGAGTATTTTGTCATTTATGGAACACATAACGCCAAAATGTATTTTCGGATAATGTTTTGTTAATGAGAGCCCTTAGGTTGTCATTAATAGGTAGTTACATGCATTATATTTTTATTGATGATGGTTTATTTTTAAAATGCAGATGCGATTATTTATTATTATACATGTTTTTTATGCATATCATATTTTATTGACAGACGTAAGAGTATCTGCAACCATACACTCTATAAAACTTCCTTTATCTCTATAAATAGTGGGACTACTCACTCTAAATAATGTCTCAACTCCAATCATAAACTCTATTTTTCCCTTCAAAACCCTATAAAACTAGTGGAACCCACAAACTATCAAATACACTCACAAAGTGATGTAAGGTCCATGAATAGAGGGACCATCCTTTCAGTTAAATTTTTTAGAAAACTCTAAGTCATTATCATTTTCCTTTCGTATAAAGCTCAACATTTACTCTTGTTGTACTATTTACCTACCGTCCATTAATGTCGTCACTTAATCCATCCACAGAAAAAAGAATGTAAAACTGTAGTTTAAAAGATTTTTTTTGTTAAAATTTGTATATGGAAGGCATTTGATTTAGAATTCAAATGCTATATGTTTCAAAATATTATTCGTTAATCAGTATGTTAAGGCATAAGTTTTATTAGCTATTACATATCTTTATACGGATTAAATCAAAAAAAAAAAAAACGAAACAAAACAAACACATAAAAAATAATACTGAATAGAAAATTTTCAATAAATTTCTACCCGTCATCCTACCGACACTTTGCTATTACAAATTGTAGAAATCAAAATAAAAAAAGAATAAAAATTTTCAAACTTGCAGCAAGAAGATCCGGCAAGGCTGGAAGCAGCAACGCAGTGGAGCAAGACCGGAAGCGTCGGCGTTGGCGGCATCCATGTGAAGTCCGACGATGGGGAGGTGGAGGCTTACTGTATATTCTTACGAGAGTGACGTGAGGTGAGGGTGGGGAATAATAGTGGACTAGAATTTAATAAAGAGGTTTAACAGTTGTGTTTTGGGCTGAAAATTAATCGATTTTTAGATTTTAGACTGTTGAATTTTTAAATAAACAAGATGAATTTAAAAGCATTTACGTACGTACTACAAATATTAGCAGCAGAACTATACTAAGTTATGACCCGTGAAAAATCACGGGCTGTTAAGAATTTAACTGAATGTAATTTTTATAGAATACAAAATTGTATCGTTAATTGCTTGATCATTACATATACGATAAGAAAATGCATAATGCTTATAAAACGCAAATTATGGAATAGGAGCTGACAAATCATATAAACATAAGAAAATTTAAAATTACGTGATAATAAAATATAAAGCATAGAATAACAAATCAAATAAAACATTACTAAGTAAATGTTGAATGGTCGCGAAATTATAGACTTAGCAAAATTATGATTACGAAGCAATTACTTTAACAAAATAATAAAAATTTAGATTCTAAACACTTCCTTGAGTAAAACATTTTTAATATTTTATTTATTAGAGCACCATCCTTATATTTTATTAATATTTTAAAGTTTTGTCTACTCTTTATTGTAGATAATGCTATACGTAATTGTCTGTGTGGAAACAATACTTAAATATAGGCTAAATACGAAAACGTCTAAACACAGAATAATAAAAAGAAAAGATGAGGAATTTAACTTTATCACGGGTTTTCGTAATTTTACTGAATGTCAGTTTTATAGAATACAAATATAAACGATTGTTTCATATATAATATAAAAAAACAAAATGCAATGCTTCTATAATGTAGATTGTTATTGCACTGCTGGTGTTATGGTATATTATAAAACTAAATGCTACAATGCTTAAGAGATTTTCAAAAAATTATAAATTAAAGAAACTTCTACAATACTTAATGTATCATTTTTATTATAAACGAATGAGTCAAATAATTCGGTTATGATTCGGTTTCAATCAAAACACCCAGAAGCTACTAAACACCAACATACCCTTATTAAACATCAAAACTTTTATAGTGAGTTATATGAAGACTACTAATACACTCTTTACTTTTATTGATAATCAAAAAAATCAACAAAAATAAATCTGCAAATATCGGTATTCAGACCTGCTTATATGACACCTGCACCAAGCTTTAAAAAAAATGATTTACTGTATTAATCATATGTTTAAAACAGGTAGACAAAAAAAAAGACCAATCTTGCTACGGAAAAACAGGTACTGAATACACGTACTAAAAAACAGTCAATTAATTAGTCCTTCAATATATGACCATTTTTAGAATAGAAACAGGTAATCAAAACTTCCGTATAATAGATAGCAAAACCTGATTCTAAACAGGTACACAATTGAATTAAACAATAAACAGGTGCTCAAAACCTGATTCTAAAAACACATGAACATGTTGAATTACCTTTTGATAAACAGGCACATAGTATACCCGAACCTTAATTCACCCGTTATAGATTTTCATTACAAAAACACAATTATATTAAAAGTAAATGATTGCATAAAAAATGAGGATGAACACACTTGATATAAAAGTCAAGGATTGTATTATTGACAGAGTTTCCGGTTGCAGTACATCAAAGTCTCTTTTACTTATGAAAACAGCATAAACATCCCCTTTTGGGTACACAACTTCTTCAAGTGGCTGATCAAAGCTGCAAAAATTCCAAAAAAAGAATCTACCAAATGCTTTCTATTTAATCAATATGAACATAATATTATGTGGATTTTTAAATAAAGATCAAATGTTGCTTACATTGGAAGATATTTTGAAAATGAAACTCTTAAAACACTGTCCCTGCAACGATCATAAATAACTGTGTAACAAAATACCTTCACATAAATCCATTAATAATATCATACCTTCAGTAGACGTGAACAATTATGTACATCAAATTGTGATAGTATATTCCGAATTTTTATGTAATACAGGAATATTAAAGTTATGATCAAAATTAACCTGTTAATATTATTTCAAAAAATGGACAAAAAGGCGACCTTTTTAACTCAGCCCATTTGAGCTAAAATGGGAACGGGTCAAATGTGTCGAATGGGTCAAACATGTTGAAATATGTTAATTGTTTATAACTCAAAAAGTGGACAAAATGTGACCATTTTCAACCTCGACCCTTTTGACCCATTTCCAATTCGTTGACCTGCCCATTTTGCAACCTCTAAAGTCAGATCACGAGATTGTGTCTCTCTGAGTGTAAGCACATATTATCAATATATGTGACATGTATAGAAAGCATAAATTAAATTGATTTAAGTAATGAGCAAGCTATGTGTATGCTACAAAAATAAGGATTCAATAATAACAAACAATAGTCTTGCAGAAGCTAACCTTATATTTTGACCAAACAAAGTTGTGAATCGAACTCGGAATCTTCAAGGCTATAACTTTAATCGACGGTTGTGTAGCCGAATCAACAAAGATGTGAATAATTGAACAAATTAAGAATTCTTCAACTACAAATAGGTTCAAACCAAACAAATAATTACACAAGTAATGTAATTTACCATAACTACATACATATTTTTAGCCATAAAGATGTATTTTAATATTCTATATATACATGCATTTTAGTAGTGCGACTTACATAGAGATAAGATTATTGGATTATTCTTTAATCAATTTGATTGACTCGCTCTTCATGTTTGGCTCTAAAGAATACATCATTTCAGCCATTACTGATATGTGTATTAAGGAATTTGCATAATCAACAATAAAGACTCTTAACGGCGAGCAATGATAATAAATGTAGACTCGGATTATCAAGAAAATAATAAGCATTATCAAGTACTAAAATGAGCCACATTTATTACCAGAATATTGGTCGTTCTGCTTCTACAACTCTCGAAATCAGTTTTTCACCAACAGTGGTGGGAGCTGGCCTTTGTGCTACTTTATGGAATAAACATAGCTGTTAACTGACATTAAAAATCAATAATCTTGAAGATCGAATAAAAATTTATAAAAATGGTTATAAAGATACAATAAATTATACTTCATAATTTGTTATCACGTTTTAACCAACATGTTCTTAATATCACTTCTGACAGAAATTTGTTTTATAGATTAATGCATCAAACAATGGAATGTAACAATCAACAACTAACAACTGTAACAATCACAAAGAACATTGATTTCAGTATAACTTGAAATTTGATAATCACAAAAAACTATAACAATCAACGATAAATTTAAAATATCATTTGAAAGATGGAGTATAATAGAATCAAGGAAATTTGACAAAGTAAAAAATTCATACCTTTGATTCATCGAATTGACTGTTTTTGGCATTGAGATGAAGAAGGTGCAAATATGAGAGATGAAGATAATAAAAATAAAAATCGCCTACAAATGGAATATGAAATCGAAACACCAAAAATAAAATAACTAATTGATTTCATCTGCAATTAGTTCTCCCAATTCGAAATCAAAAACACAAAAAATTAAGAAAATAATTAATTTGATCCATAATTAAATAAAAAAATTCCTTATTAAACACAAAGAGATGATACTGATTGATGTTGACGATGAAGAAATATGGTTTTTAGCTTTTACATACCAGGGATTAGGGTTTCAGATCCTCAGTCGTAGATGTCGATCATGCACTAAGGGTTATGCGATGTAATTTACGGAATTAAAAAAAATGCGTTAATTTTGCACATGATCAGAGCAGGCGACAATGGTGAGAAGAATAAACATTGAACAATGCTCTGCAATATAATTTTGCGGCTTCTTTTGATTCACCCGAACATATTTAGGATTTTGTTGAAAGATCGGAGTTAATTTAGGAACCTAAGTGGGAGGGAATATGAAAATAAGGATGCACAAGAAGCTGCCACGTATGACATAAGGCTCTAGAAACATAGCACGTGGCATCAAACACTTTATTTTATTATAATAGTAGAGTAGATATTGCGGTGACGATAGGATGATAGTGGTGGCAATTAGTTATGGTAGGTGGTGATGGATGGTTGTGGGTGGTGGTGGACAGTGATGAATCTATGATCAAATTCAACCGGGGTTTTTACAAAATTTTAAGTGGGGACCATATTAAAATTATAGACTAATTTTCACTATCAATTTTTTTTCTACATGAAGATGACCCACCAAGTGGTGTCCATGCACCTCACTTGGTTGTGCCTAGATACGCCCCTGATGGTGGAGGTCGGGTGGTGGTAAATATAATAATATGAGTTTATAAAATACGGAGTAATAAATATAGTATGTTACATAAGTAATTGCAGTCTGTTCGAGCAATGATTGTCAAACACAAAGACCAGGCGACGTCAACCTTGGATCTCCTGTGATGATCACAGTGCAAACCCAACAAGCTCTTGGCGAACCTAGGGTGATCGAGGTTGAGTGCGAAGGTGAAAGTGAGAGTATGTTATCTCTGTGTTTTAGGCTTCTTTTATCTGTCCCAGTGTATCCTCGACAATGAGTTAGGCCGGTATTTATATGGCCAGGTATATGGAACGTTGGCCCATTATGACTGCAATAAAGCAGTCATGAAGCGCCATTATGACGACCTCAATGATCGTGTAACACCTTACTGTTATGACTGCTTCATAAAGCGCCATTATGACGGATCATGACAGGCGACTTAACTTTGACAGGCGGTCATAACTTGACAGGCGGTCATAACTTTGACAGGCGGTCATAACTTGACAAGCGGACGGCTTTGGCTCGTGACAAAAGCATGGGCTCGCGAATATTGACGGATCAAATTGTGACGTGGGCTTGTGAGCATAAAAGCCCCTCATCATTTAGGTTTTGGGAATTACCTATATATACATAGGGTAATCCCTACTAACCTCATCATGCCCCCGAGTTAGGATTTGCCAAAACAGCGGTTTGCAAGTCGTAACTATCATCACTTCGTAAGTTTTTTCCGATTTTTTTATATTTTCGTATTCGACGAGTTAAACGGCTGCTCGATCGTGTTCGTGACTGGCGATAACAATGCAACCGGCGGTGGTATGACCGGCGGTGACAATGGGACCGGCGGTAGTATGACCGTCGGTCGCAAGAAATATCGGCGGTAGCGGCGGACTCGACCGGCTCTCAATTTTAACCGGCTGTCAATTTTAAAGTAGTTCGGGATTTAGACCGGCCGTTTTTTTTCTTTGACCGGCTGTCAATCATGTCCGGGAGTGGCGGTAGTATGGCGATGCCGACCGGCGGTCGCAGGGCAGCGACAGATTCGTTCGTCGACAATTCGATCGGCGGGCAGGTTGTAGTGTTGACAGCGCAGGCTGTATCATTCGATTGACCGGCTGCTCAAACAGACCGGCGGTCCTAAGCGATGCACGAGTGGACCGGCTGCTCATGCAGACCGGCGTCGGGGATTGGCCGGCTGCCCCAGGCAGACCGGCGGTCTTAACTGGATTAATACAGGCGGACGTAAGTTGGTTAATACCGGCGATCTCAAGGTGATTAATACCGCCGAACGTCGCAAGTTGGTTACTACCTGTAAACCGGCGGTCGTCGGCAGCAGACCGGCGTGGGTTTTAGAGTAAGTCCGACGGATTAGTGTTCAGCGAACCGGGGTTATGGGGTGTTACGGGCCGGCGGTTTAGGATGCTCGACGGTTCTTTGTGTTTGGTGGACCGGCGGTGTAGAGTTTTCTATGGTGGATTGGCGGTGTAAGGTGTACAGCCGGTTCTTTTTGTTTGGTGGACCGGAGGTGTTCGGTTGTCTACCGGCGGCTTTAGGGTTTAAGTAGACCGACGGTTTAGGAGCAGGGACATCGTCCGACTATTTTGCATGCTTTAAACGCGTAACTCCTTATTAACTTACTAATAGTTGTATATCTTGCAGGTTTAATTGGGTTGCTCGCCACCTTACAGGCACGTATTTGCGTGTCCATTGCTTTGCTTTGAAAAATAATGTTTTATTGGATGATCAAGCCAATAAAACATTTTTATTTTTATCTTTTTATTATGGATGTTGTGTCCATGACACCGTCTTGGGTGTGCATGACAGTGTGTATATTTGGTTGTTCGTATGACACTTTCTTGAGAGCCCATGATGCCTTTGTATGCCAATGACCTGGGTAGATTTGGGTATCTCTGATGTATGCTTCATATTGTGCCTGTGACACTGTGCCAATGGCACTTTTGTTGGTTAACCTTTACTTTGTTTACTCGCGAGGATTGTCGCTTCCCAGTGAGAAGTGCTTATCTTTTATCAAGTAGATTAAAAGACGAGTATGATTGTTTGTTATTTCGCCAAACAAGGTTGTCTTTCTTGGCTTCATACATGTTGTATTGAACTATGTTCTTAGTTGTGTACATGCACATGCGTGTTCAAGTTGTAACATTGTACGTAATGAAAGTGCATGTTTGGCTTTAGACTGAGATGTCTATTTTGGCCTTATGCTTTTTGTATTGAATCCTTACTTCAATATTTATTTGTTTATGCAAAAACCATAGAAAAATGATATTGTGTGATAATATTGGGATACAAGATCAGACCAAATGCTATTATCGCCAGTTTCATGCATGACCATGACATTCCATGTGCTTGGAAACATGTATTGAAAATATAAAGGAAAAAATGACAGTAAAGACTATCGCACCTTGATAGGTCAGTTAATATTGGCTCCCTCATGTATCATGAGGATATGACCATCAGGTGGTCCGGGATGTTCTGTGTCTTCCCCCTTCTTTTGCCAGGCATAACTCTTCTTAAGTGGAGGTTTATTTGCTTGCTGCTTAGCGCCAGGGACAAGGTGTTCTAGTTTGCCTTCTTCCAAAGCCCGCCTGATTTCCCTTTTTAGCTATCTACAGACATTCGTGTCGTGTCCATGATCTTCATGGAAATCACAGTATTTATTCATGTTTTTCGTACCCGACCTATGCTCCATCTGGGTGGAGGTGTGAAGGTAGCGCACACCTGCTCTGTTATCAAGATTTCTTTTGGTGTTTTGCTAAGAGCACGCTCAGACGGATGTTTATCGTATGGGCCAAACCTCCGGTTGGTCCTTTCATCTCGTTGATGGTCACCAGTTAGAGCATCATGCCTGCGATCCGACGTGTCGGTCCATGACTTGCCGCCTATCTCTCTTGTCAGGGAGACAGTTTCTTTTGACCTTAGATAGTCATATGCCCTGTCCGTGGCTTCTTTGAAAGTAATTGGAGTTCTCTTGATTAACTTTTCTTGCAGTTGTCCTGGAAGCAGGGAGAGAGTAAAGCCCGAAATTTACTGACTTTCGGGTAAGGCGACAATTTTCTGGCACTCCTGCGTGTGACGCTGAATGAAGTCGCGTAACCCCTCGCCTTCCCTTTGTCGCAGCAAATGTGCTTCTATATGAGTTCTCTGCTGCTTCTTTTGCTGGACAAAGTGAGTTACAAATTTAGCCTTTAGATCTGCAAAGTCTTGAATACTCCTCTCCGGTAAGTCAGCAAACCAATCACGAGCGAAACCCTGCAACGTGCCAGGGAACATGTGACAAGCGACTGGGTCTAGCCATTTCTCTGTCATAATGGCCTGTTCAAAAAGAGCAAGGTGGTCATCAGGATCTCGTGTACCGTCGTAAGTACCAACGATGGACGGAACTTTTTGTTTGTCAGGGAGTGGAAATCTAGCCACCCAGTCACAGAACTTCGAACTAACCACCGACAAAGGCATAGTGGCCGCTCGGGGTGGTACGGCTGCGGACACGAGTGCTTGCAACACGCGCAACATGTCATTAGATGTGTCCTGTGGTGGATGTAGTGGTGGGGTGTGAATGGGTGGTTGTCTTAACTGCTCCAATAATTGTGACAACGGATCTACTGGTTGAACAACCGTTGGCTGCGGTGCTGGGCGCAACGCCGCCACCAACTGAGACAACAGGTCCGATGAAGTAGGTGGTGGAGGAGGCGGTGGTGGCTGAGTACTCTGAGCCAACCTTCGGAGTAACTCCACAATTGGATCCTCCCGAACCCCAGGCATAGCGGCCTGTGGAAAGTTGGAAACAGGCTGCCTGACCGGATCCGTGCCATCCTCCTGAGAGCTTGTCCCGTGGGACAAAAGAGGCTGACATGAAGGGATGGGCGTCACTGGCTGTGGTGAGGTAAACGAACTTGATCCAACCAGCCTTGTGGAGAAAGGTGGACTTGTTAATGAGGGATACCCTCGTGTCCTGACATCCGACACCGTCCACTCAGAATCGACGTATGGTTCCATGATAGGACTAGGCGAGGTTATCACCGCTTCGGGTATAGTGGTAATCACGGTAGTGGTTATTAATGGCGATGAAGAAGTGATCAGCGATGGTTGTGTATCCGCCATAGGAACGGTTGATTATTGGAAAAAAAAAAGTTTGAGAAGTGAAACGCCGTTTAAAAACGTGTCCCACGGATGGCGCCAATGTCGAGCAACGATTGTCAAACACAAAGACCAGGCGACGTCAACCTTGGATCTCCTGTGATGATCACAGTGCAAACCCAACAAGCTCTTGGCGAACCTAGGGTGATCGAGGTTGAGTGCGAAGGTGAAAGTGAGAGTATGTTATCTCTGTGTTTTAGGCTTCTTTTATCTGTCCCAGTGTATCCTCGACAATGAGTTAGGCCGGTATTTATATGGCCATGTATATGGAACGTTGGCCCATTATGACTGCAATAAAGCAGTCATGAAGCGCCATTATGACGAAGTCAATGATCGTGTAACACCTTACTGTTATGACTGCTTCATGAAGCGCCATTATGACGGATCATGACAGGCGACTTAACTTTGACAGGCGGTCATAACTTGACAGGCGGTCATAACTTTGACAGGCGGTCATAACTTGACAAGCGGACGGCTTTGGCTCGTGACAAAAGCATGGGCTCGCGAATATTGACGGATCAAATTGTGACGTGGGCTTGTGAGCATAAAAGCCCCTCATCATTTAGGTTTTGGGAATTACCTATATATACATAGGGTAATCCCTACTAACCTCATCACAGTCAAGTAATTAAAATCCGTCATAGTATCACTGTTGGTTAAATCATTTTCCAATAACATGAAGGTCACAAGTTTGAGCTAACAGGCTGTCAAAATTATCAAAATGCAAAAAAATTCTGAAATAGCAAGTGTGTTGGCTGAATATGAGTCTTGATAATTCCGGAAGGTTCAAAGTGCATTACATATAGTAAAAACTAAAGCTAAAGATAAGAAGTTTTCAGGTTTTTTTTTTTTTTTTTTTTTTGAAGATCAACGACACTTTAAGAAATGTTAAAGTAGACGCATCCATAGATTTCATATGATTTAGAGTGGTGTCAATAGTTCCTTCGATTCCTTTACTTTCTTCTTTCCGTTGACACCATGATTCGGTTCCTTCACTTTGGTTGGATGATTCTAAATCTTGAATTTTGGGTTTTTTTGGTGTGATGTGGTGGTGACCGGATAAGAGGACCGGAAGCTGGGTTTTGGAAGGAAGAGAGTCTGCTCCGTATTCTGGTCGGATTCGCCTGCTCTGTCGCAAACGGCCGTGCCTCCGGCAGCCGGTGGTGGTGGTTATTACAGCTCTTGAATTTGGGTTTTGTGTTTGACAAGGGTCAAAGATGCATAAATGACCAAAATGCCCCTAACTAACGGAGGGATGCTAACAGAGTTGGGGGGAGGGACCATGGGTGCAACAAAACGCATACCTTGGGTACTGCGCCTGCACTTAATGAAGTTTAAGGACTATACGTGCAATTTGGCCAAACCACAGGGACCATTCTTGCAATTAACTCTTGTAGGTGTGAGTGGAGTTTTAAAAAAAATTAAGGAAATGCTAATAAGTGCCTTTAGGACAATGGTTAAGTGAAAAAAGGAAGGTTTAATTTATTATAAATTAACCATAATAAATAACCGCCCCCTGAATTTCATAACCATAGCGATGTAGTTATCCTTTAAGACTTGTACATTTGTACCCTTAATCATTGCCCTGATGACACTTGTTAGCAAAACCTAAAAAATTATTGGTTATAGATAGTAGTTATGCTTCAAGACATGTACATTTCTACCCTTAATCATTGTCCTAAGAGCATCCCCAATGGTTAACCTCATAAAAGCTTATTAGTTTTGTCACATCAACATTCCACTAACAAAAAACCTTTTCATAAATGACATCTCCAATGGTTAACCTCTCCAAAAGCTTATTCTTTTATAATATTTCTAATCTACCTTTATCAATCTCAAATGTTTTATAAATACCCCTATATATAATTTGACAATTTTTTTGACATCTTACTAAATATTATATCTTTTAAAATGTCTAATACAAAAATATTATACTAATTGACATTAAATAATATATAATTTATTTATTAAGTAATAAAAATATAATAAAGAATTTATATATAACAAATCTAAGGTTTCAATTGAAATGTTATTAAACATAAGGGGCTAAAAATGACAAATATTAAAAGATGGTTAAAAGATTAGTAGAGAATAAGTCTTTGCAATAAGCTTTTCAAAAAGCTAGGCATTCTAATGGTAAAAAGTCTTTCAAAGACTTATTAAAATAGTAATAAGCTTTTGAAAAAGCTACCATTGGAGATGCTCTAAGAGCATCTCAAATGGTAGCTTTTCTTAAATCTTATTACTATTTCAAAAAGTATTTGAAAGACTTTTTACCATTGTAATAAGTAGCTTTTTTAAAAGCTTATTGCAAAAGTTTTTTTTTCTACTAACCTTTTAATGCACTTTTAATGTTTGTCTTTTTTAGTCCTTAATGTTTAATAACTTTTCATTTTAAACCTTAGACATATTATATATAATTTCTTTATTATAGTTTTATTAGTTAACAAATAAATTATATAATATTTAATGTTAATTATTATAATATTTTTGTATGAGACATTTTAAAAAATATTATATTTAGTAAGATGTCAAAAAAATTGTCAAATTATATATAGGGATATTTATAAACATTTATGATAGATAAAGGTAAATTAGAAATATCGTAAAAGAAAAAGCTTTTGTAATGGTTAACCATTGGAGATGTTATTTATGTAAAGGTTTTTGGTTAGTGGAATATTGATGTGGAAAAAGTAATAAGCTTTTGTGAGGTTAAGTATTGGGGATGCTCTAAGGACACTTGTTAGTAAAACCCAAAATATTATTCGTTATCAGTTTAAATCACAACCTATCTCCTATTGATGTAACCTACTAACCTTTACAATAAATAGCTAAAACATCATTCCAATTTTAATTTGTCTTTTCGTGTTCGATATCATTTAGTCCTATTCACTTGACAGAATAATATGTGTAATCCACTAGATCTCTCTCCTAATATTATTCCTTGATTTTAACACATGTCTTCATCTAGGGGTGGCAATTTCTGACCCGACACGAAACCCGACCTGAAACCGACACGAAAATAAACAGGTTTGGGTTGAGGTAAAAAATAATTGGGCCAGTCTCGGGTCGACTCGACTGACCCGTTTATTAAACAGGTTAGATCCGTGTCAATGATAATTTAAATGGATCGACCCGACAACCCGTTTAGTTATTAAAATATATTTAAAATATATATATTTATATTTAGTTTATACTTTACTAGTTTACACGTAACTAATACATAGATAAAAACTACAAAAACTACTTAGTAATGTGTTATTTTGGTATTTTGTTATGAATTTATGGAATAATAACAACATGTATGACCTATTTGACCCGCTTAACCCGTTTGAGCTGCTAACATGTTTAACATGTTTAATTAAACAGGTTATATGGGTCAGGTTCGGATTGAAGGTAAACAAGTTAGGGTTGAGATATCTGACTCGTTTATATAAACAAGTCGGTTTCAGGTTGAACGTTTCTGACCCATCAAACCGTGAACCGAACCCGCCAACCCAAACCCAACCTAAATTGCCTCCCCTAGACTTCATCTAATTAATAGGACTATAAGTAGGACTAAATATCATTGCTCTAAATATTATATCTAAATGTATATTTTTGAATTTTCAACTTGCAATTCTGTTTACATGATTACGGATGAAGTTAATATTGTTCAAGTTACTTCGATAGAGTAAGTTTTTAACTTAAATATATGCATTTAACCAAAATTATCTCTCTAGCGATTCTCATGTTAGATTCTAAATTTAAATACCAACAAATATGAATAGTTGTGGAAACTGGGAAAGAAAAGTATTTGCAGATATAATAAACTAACCCATGGGTAATTAAAGTAAGCCAATTTGGACTAAATAAAACATAATATTCATTAGTTAACCACTGAACCCGCACTTAATTATACTGCCCGAGTGCCCATCAATCCATTCTTTCCCATGATCTTTTACTTTAACCATCTACTAAGGTCAATTTTAACCTAACCAGAGTTAAAAAGTCGGTTTATATATGACTATATGAGCCTCTCCATAACCATCTACAAGAACACAAAGAGAGAAATTTTAGGATAATGATGATGTTCATGGGAAGAGAAACGCTTGTATCAAATCCAACGGTGCAGGTCCCTCCATGGGACGATCCAACGGACCATTTCCATTCACCGTTCTCCGTTACCAGCCCTCACGGCGGTAGTTCAGTTTTCTATGATGAACTCGAAATGGCGCCATACGACGACGTTTTGGAGTACGATGATGTCCCCCTGGACGCATTCTCTTGCGATCATTTCCGCATGTACGAGTTTAAAGTTCGGAGGTGTGAACGTGCGAGGTCACATGACTGGACTGACTGTCCATACGCTCATCCCGGTGAGAAGGCACGTCGTCGTGATCCACTGATGTTTCAGTACTCCGGCACCCCGTGCCCGGAGTTTCGTAAAGGAACTTGCCATAAAGGTGACACGTGTGAGTTCGCACATGGTGTATTCGAGTGCTGGCTACATCCTTCTCGCTACCGTACGCAGCCGTGTAAGGACGGCGTTCAGTGTCGGCGCCGGATCTGTTTCTTTGCGCACACGCCGGAACAGATTCGTCTCTTGCCGGCGAGTCAGACCGGGTTGACTCAGCCTGATTCGTATGATGGATCTCCGAGTCGGTTTTCTCTCGACTCGTTTATCGGAAAAGGCTTATTCGGGTCATCTCCGACGTCTACTCTGTTCCCGTCGTCGTGCTCACCGCCGATGTCACCGTTGTCTTCGATCGGTCAAAACTCGGTTAATGAACTCACTTCCTCCGTTCGTAATCTGCAGATCGGTAACGCCGCAAGGTTGAGTATGTCGGGGTTCTGTTCGCCCCGAAATCTTTCTACACTCCCAGCCGGGTACACGAGTTTACCATCAACTCCGACCCGTAACTCGAACCGATCCGGTATTACCGCATTTGATCTGTGGGATCAAGGTGTCGCAACAGAGGAACCTATTATGGAAAGAGTGGAGTCTGGGAAGGAAATTAGAGCAAAAATTTATGCTAAACTGAGTCGAGAGAACTCGTTGGCGGGCCGAGTTGACTCGTGGAGGTTTCTGAACTCGTAAAGTGATGCCAATGATGGTGGACTGGTGGGTAGACAGCTCGAAATTGTGTGAATATTTTAATCGGATTCTGATTACTGTTTAATACTTGTTAATTACTCTGCGATATATATCAGGGGTAGGGGTGTTCAAAAATAACCGAAAAAACGGGTATCCGAAAAATAATCGATATCTGAAATCCGGATACCCGAAAATCCGGGTACCTGAAAATCCGGATACCCGGATTTCGGGTAACCGGTTTCCGGGTATCAAATACGGGTAGTGTTTTTCTAAAAATCGGGTAGAATTTTATTTTTTTAACTTATTTTTATATATTTTTTTATATATTATTATTAGACATTAATTATCATTAGATATGGGCATATGCTTGGCTCATTTTGACAAATGTCTAAAATTTAAAAACCTGTCTCAATTCTCACGTACAAACCATCTAATTCTCACCTCCGTCGTTGAATTATGGTTTTGAATTATTGGATGTCTTTAAAGATTTGGTCAGATTCATTACTAGTAACGATTTTTCTTTAATAAAAAATCATAACGAAAATTTTTAATAATAAATTTATTAATATGATTTAATGAAATTAAATATATAAACAATGACGACTTCCATTTATGTAATTTTTGTGATAAAGAAATTATATTTCCGGGTACCGGTTATCTGAAAATCCAGGTACCCAAAAACCGGGTACCCGAAAATTCGGGTACTGATACGGGTATCTAAATCTACAACCCGAATTTTCGGGTAGCAGAGACCTAATTTCTATGCACTTGATTTTTTAAGAATTTATTTTCTAGTAATTGTTGTTTATGGAATTTATGAATGTCGTACCTTTCTTTTATTAAATAGTTAAATGGGCATATACTTTTATAACCCTTTGCAGTTATATTTTTAAGAGTTAATTGCAAAACTGATTGTAGTTTTGGCTAAATTACAGTTTGGTTACGTCACTTCAATAAGTGTAGGCTTGATACCCAACATTTGCAATTTTGGTCCCTCACGCAGACACCCTTAACAAAGTTAAAAACGTCTGTTAGTTGGAAGGCATTTTAGTCATTTTGTATGTGTGGTCAGTGGTCACTAAATTCCCCAAAATTCCTTTGAGTTCTTTCGTTGAAGACCCCCGTAGTTTTAAAACAGGGAATATTACATTTACGGTTATAACCGAAAATCTAAGTGTGGCGAAAGATGTGAATCACCGTCCATATGAGGGAGAAGTTAATTAACCATTATGTTTATATATTTAAAGGGAAATTATGTTACAAAATTTAATTTTCATAATGCTTTCTGTGTCATCTTCAAAAATTATAACTCATCATAATCAACCAATGAAATGCGACATATGTAGTGACATCTAAGCGGACAGTATGTATTCCTCGAACATATCTTTTTTTTTTTTGAAATAAACTTCATTTTTATCTTCTGAGAAATGCCCTTAGTAAGTTTCGAACCAAGACTTTTTGAAGACAAATCCCCAAAATAATTCTAATGGCTAATTGATCTAGACAAATTGGTTTAATCATAATTATCTACTCATCAAGTATAATTCATGTCTTTGATAGAGATTATTTTAATGATTTTATTAGGAGGGAAAAAGTCAAATCATATATTCCGTAAGAGCATCCACAATGGTTAACCTCTTTAATGACTTATTACTTTTGTCACATCATCTAATAATCTATTAGTTGAAAACATCTCCAATGGTTAAACTTTACAAAGACTTTTTCACTAATATTACTAATTTACCTCTATCTATATCAAATGTTTTATAAATGCCCTCACTTATGTAATTTAACAATTTTTATAGCATTACAAAACTTAACATTATTATAAAATTTCTCTTACAAAAATATTATAATGTTTGATCTTAAAAAGTAATGAAATATGATAAATTATAATTTATAGTTATAGAAATAATAAATTATTCACATATAAATATATACATGGGTTTAAAATGTAAAATTATTAAATATAGGAACTAAAAGAATCAAACATTTAAAGTAGTTCAAGTGGTTGGGGAAGATCAAGTGGTTGGAGTGACCTCTTAAAAAAGTCATTCATTCCAATGGTAAAAAGTCATTTTAGAAGTTATTCAAATAGTATCAACCTCTTCTTCAACCTCCCATTGGAGATGCTCTAATAGTGACTGAGATTTCACTTGCCCAAAATCCGGTTTAGATTTTATTTTAAGAGTAAATTACATGAATAGTCCTTTAGGTTTATAGTAAATTTCACCAATGGTTCTTTAGTTTCAATAATTACACCGATAGTCCTTATTTTTGAAAGGTTTTTCACCGATGGTCCTTTACGAAAAAGTCTGTATATTTTTTAAGTTAACTAACATTACATGTGATGCACATGAGGGTATTTTGGTCAATTTGTCTTTTCCCTTCTCAATTAAATTACACGGATGGTCTTTTAAGTTTATAGCAAATTTGACGAATAGTCCTTTAGGAAAGACAAATTGACCAAAATACCCCCATGTGCATCACATGTGATGTTAGTTAACTTAAAAAATAGACGGACTTTTTCGTAAAGGACCATCTGTGAAAAACCTTTCAAAAATAAGGACCATCGGTGTAATTTTTGAAACTAAAGGACCATTGGTGAAATTTGCTATAAACCTAAAGGACCATTCATGTAATTTACTCTTATTTTAATGTTATTTCTGTCGTCTTGTGATTAAAGCTCAATTACATGACATATAATTATGAGTCGTTGTCTTTGGCGTGGATTTAACGTTCCACTTGTTTTTGGACTTGGATTTGGAAATATTTTGTACAAGACAAGTCGACTAAAATGCATATCCCCCACATTTCCTTTTCTTTAATTACATGAAGAGACAGTTGAAAGCAATATGATAATACGAAGTAAATGTTTTTAGAAAAAAAGTTTTATATACTACTATATATTCTTTACTACGGTAATCATTTATAGGTAACTTATATAAATATAAATAACACGTGATTGTACCAAATATTTTTAGGAAATATTAAAACATGAATGAAAGCATTGCTAAATCTTTAATCTTAAGTTTGTATTATTATATCTCTATCTTCAATTGTTATGCATATAATATATACATATACATATTCTTTGAATCCGATTGGTAAGTCATAGATAAAGCATGTGAGGTGGATGATGATTGATGGGGTTAGTTGGCTTGGAATATTTTCCCCTTATCTCTTAACCTTTTTCACCGTTTGATAATATTTGTTTACTCATTTTGACTAATTAAATTAATATTCTATTTACCACACAAATAAATAACTCTCTAATAATATAAAAAAGATTACTTTAATATTAAAATGTGGCTTTAAAAAAGTTTAATTGCAAAGATTACCCTCCACCAAAACCTTTTTGCACGGTTTGGATCTATAATCGATCATGTGTACGGATCTCCATCATTTTGGACCTTATTCCTAAAACTAAAAGAAATTTAGATTGAGATATTGTAAAATTAGTTGCTTTTAATATCAGTCATTGTTTACTTCGTAATGTGGAACCCTCGTGACTTAGTAAGGTAACGATTCTTTTTCAAGAATACTCTTGATTTTTTTTAATTTTCATAAATGATGCATTTTTTGTGTCTTTCAAAAATAGTGTTCTTGGAATCCTAGAGTCCGGAACTAGCTTTAAAATAGACTCCAGGAGTCCGGAATTGCAGTGTACCTTGTACCAGTCGGACAGAAACTGTACCAGTTGACAGAAAGTGGGAGAAAAGTACACAGGTACGCTGCAATTCCGGACTCTTGGAGTCAAATTTAAAGCTAATTCCAGACTCTAGGAGTCCAAAAACACTATTTTTGAAAGACAAAGAAAAAATACATCATTTATGAAAATTAAAAAAAAAAAAAACAGCACTATTCTTGAAAAAAAATCTAAGGTAACCAACCGGAGCGACCATAAGTTGAGACTCGAACCCTTAACTTTTTATTCATCAAAACCTCTCATATGAGTCCATGAGTTTTGTGGAGGCTGATGCGAACCTAACTTTAAACCACTAGAAATATAAAAGAACTTGCAACTACTAAGGCACAAGGTGGCTGGTCATTTTGGACATTTTATACTTTATTTTAATTTTATAAACTTCAAAAATTAAAAACACTCACATGAATTATAGATTTACAAATCAAAGAAAAACCACTTATGAAATCAAAATTTTGTTTTATCATGAAAAAGATACATAAATGAATTATTAACAATCAACTCAAAACTATTACAAAATAATGAAATATATAGCACATCCCAAATGTAGCCCAAATTAAACACAATAACATCAAACCCAATTTAATTTTTCAAAATCAAGATCCTTTGATGGTTAGATATATGATTGTGATTTGTGACTAGTTTTGAACATTAGTATTGCATTTTTAGTTTGCGCTCAAACCCAAAGTACTAATGAAGGGCCCAAATCTAGGCTCGAAACCACAATATAGGCGCATTTTCATAACTAGAGCTAATATCACAAAGCAACTTATGGGCCTCCGGGGGGCCGATTAACACCACGAAGTCACGAACACCAACTCACAGTCCCAACCAAAGGGCCTTTGGCCTAGCGGTATGGTGTTTGCCTCTTGACCTTGTGGTCAGGGGTTCGAGTCCCGTCGTGGACATATGCGGTTATTAGGAGTAGATTAGGATTTGCCATTAAAAAAAAAAAAAAAAAAAAACTCACAGTCCCAAATTTGTAAAAAGATTTGGATTAGATGATAATCACTTTGGGGCCTATTTTCATCAATTTGCACAGAATTTCAGAGACTCCTCATCCATCGTTGATGTATTCGTGGTGGATCGCAAATTAAAGCTTTCCTTTTGATATAATGCCATCATCCTTTCTTAAACCGGCCATCAAGAAAAGATTAACACCCCATAATCCAAGAGTCCGACAGTCTTAACGCTAAAATCATCCTTAATACGTCCGATCTGATATCTTGACATTTAAGATAAAGATGCGGTTTTTGATTCAATTTGATTTGACTTTTCTGCTTTAGTTTTCAATTTATTAAATAAGTTTTTGAATATTCAAACATATCTATGTCGAGAAGGTCTTGACGTAAGATACGAGTTATTTATCTTTCCCAGCCTAAAATCACATAACAAGTATAAATAAATGATGGAAACAAGTTGGCTTGAATCGTAACTCCTTTTCTAGTAATCTCGGTTTCAGAGTAGGACCCAACCGGATCCGAAATCACCAAAAACCGATATTGAATAAAAACAAGAGCCGATGACAGGACTGAAATAATGGTTCTGGTTCGGTTATTTCGGTTACAACTGAAAACTACATCATCAACCTTGACTATTATGGTTTTGAGAAGATACATTAGACTCGAAATTGTCCAATTCTAGTTCTAGAATAAAAAAACCCGAAAACAAATAAACCGAAAAAGACAAAATATGAGAACTGAAAAATGAAAACTGATCCGAAAAGTCTAAGTCCAACCGATTCCAATTCGATTTTTCAATAAATAACACTCCACTCGAGCGTTTAATGTGTCATTGTGGGCTAAAAGTCTACCCCACTCCGCATAGTACAGATTTTTCGGGTTGTGAAATTACAACGAAGTTGAAGATAGCGCTTTCAGCTGAATATTCATGTAATCACTCACTGTGTAAGGATTTCTAATAATATAAAGTTTTCAACAAGTAAAAAAATAGATGAAGGGCAAGAAATTTCGAACATTATCATGTCGGATCATACATATATTAAGTTATACTGTTTATTAGAAAATACAATACAAAAAACTATCATTTTGCTCTACTATAAACGATCGGCATGATGTTATGTATCATAAACCAAAATAAAAACCCAGAATCGATATAGCCTTTTATATAAAATTATAAATATAAAGATTTTTGTAAAAAAAAAATTCCAACCAATCCAATCATTTGACAATTATTGGTTTCGAAGGTTTTAGAAAATATTATTAGTCTAATTTTTAATGTCAACTTAAATTGTACACGATATAAATCAAATTACAACTTAAGTGTGCCCATTCTAGAGTCTGCACACAATTCTTTCCTCATGAGCTTCTTCTTGAACATACCATTACCACACCCTTCTCACCATCTTCTTCTCAATCGCAACCACACATCATTCTCCGGTCACCGCCACGTCTCTCCGATCAACCACGCCTTAACGCCACTTTCAATTTTCCGGCGCAAATTCATTTCCCCTAAACGAACTATATATTGTTCAGCTTTACAGACTAACGATGACGTTACATCAGATACAGCTTTATGTTCAATGGAACCTGAAAATTTTATCGATCATATCAGAATTGTGGCTGTCGTCGGAGAAGGTGCTATCAGTCCTCTCAAATCAGCACCCTGGCTTGATGTTATGCTTCATACAGTAAGATATCTGATTCTGTTGATGGTTAGGTTTTCTAATTATCTATCATTTTGATTACGATTTATTAATTGCGAGAATTCATGATATTTAATTTGATAATGCTAGGGCTTTTTTGCTTTGTGACATCAATTTGATAAATTCAACAATGTGGATCAATGTACACTTTGTTTAAATATAGGAATGCTATATTCGTAAATTGATCACTATAAGGTTTGATTTTGGGGGAAATTTGTGTAAAAATAGGTTTTATTTTATCTAAATGTGTGTTTTTGATGTGAGAAATAAGGAATTGAGGATATTTATTAACCTTTTTTATTAAATTAATATAAATTGTTAGATGAACAAAATACAAATTTGTACCATTCTGTGATGAGCTGACGATCTTTCATGTGTTTATATTGCATGAATATGAAAACAGGCGGAAAGATTGAAATGGGTTGATGACAAATACGAAATGGTAGTATTCACAGACAACCACCTTAAATCTAATGCAACTGATCAAGATCTTCAAACAGAGTTAAAAACCGCAAACATTTTGCTAATTGTTTCAGTAACAAAACCAGAATCAGTTGAGTGGATTCAAGATTACACCCAAAACATCCCAAATGTGATCTGTTTTGATTCATCACCAACACTACAAAACAAACTAGGAGGATCATTCATCCCAACAGAAAAAAACGGTAACATATTCAACAAATTAAACAAGAAAACAAAAGAGACAGTTGAGCTAGCAAAAACTATATCCGAATCATGGGTCAGATACAATTCTGATGACATAAGGTTCTGTTTATTAATCATAATAAATTCGTACATAAAACCTGTTCCTATATTAAAAAACTTAAGAGCTCAAGGCTTTTCAACACTAAATTGCATGGTGAAAAATTGCGGTCGCCAGGTTTTAAACTGTCTTCTAGATCCCAACTGTAGAAAAGCCCTACAATGTTTAAATCAATGTAGCCCGGTTGATCAAGTATGCAACTACCAATGTATTGCATCATACGAGAGCCCGATTCTAGAAGAATTTTCCCTTTGTGTTTTACAAAAACACAATTGTCTATGTTTGGATGCAAAGATACCCGAAAAACCGTTTGTCCCACCAATGGTTAAGTTTCGGGGTGAAATATTGTCACACGAGGTGGCTGAGGATCTTTTCGTTGGTTGGCTCGGGAATCTTGATTGGAGTTGGCGGGTTGTTGCGGGTCAAAACCCAGCATACGATCAGTTCCCGTGCCAATACCAGCTTTTCTACAGAGGAAAAGCCCGCGGGTCGTTTTGGTATGAGCCCGTTTTTCAGGTGAAAACTTTGGGTGGTGAGCTTGTTTGGAGGAGGAGAAAGTATCGGGTTAAAAGAGGGAAAATAGCGGGTACTTTTTATTTTAGTGTGTTGGATAATGGTGTTGTGTCGAATGAGTATTGGACTGTTGTGGATGTTGCTGAGGATTTTAGTTGGGGTTTGTTTCATTATAGTGGTGCGGCCCGAGTTGCGGGCCAGTCTTATACGGGTGCGGTTTTGGTGAGCCCGAATGGGGAGTACCCGAATGAGAAGGAAAAAGAGAGGTTACTTTTGGCATTGGATAGATGTTGTATTAAAGAATGGGAGTTATTTGATGTTGATAATTGTTCATGTAATGATCCACCTTTGGGGTTACCCGATGGTTCACAATTGCATAAGATCGTTAAGGCTGATGATCGAAAATGATGCTCGGTTTCAAACTTGCTTGCCTTTAAAGTGTATACAGGACCGCATAAACGTGTAATATAATTTATATTTTTGGTTGTCTAGCTAGATATTAGGAATCTAGAATTGTAATTAGGTATATACACTTTCTCTAGTTAAATATGATTCACTTCTTGAAAAGATGCACCTATTTGACGGTTTAACCATGGTTATATATGTTTTAACCGCTATTTTTCATCGATTTAGCAATTTAATCCTTAAAAATGACATTTTATAAGTATTAAAATATGATAGTAAGTCACAAATTCTTTTTTAACATAATCAGTGAAAGTTTGAGGATTAAAACATAATTAAATCTATAGTTTTTGCAAACACCCATCCAATGGCCTTATGGCCAGCCTGTATTACCACCTTTGTAGTATATAACCCAATACACAAATACACTCTGTCAACCTTTAATACACACACAAAATGATCTCACACACTCGAATCAAGGTTTTAAAAAAATATGGCATATATTAAGGAAAAAAAATTACTTTTGGAAGGATCCGAATTGGTTTTGAGGACCACTAAGGCTAGAGAAGAAATCATCCATGTCTGTTGTCGTTGATGACGTGGCAAAACCCGTGGATTTACCAAGCCCGGATCCTGTGCCCATGGCTCTACCCATGTTCAAAGAATTTGGAACCCCTTTCTCCTTTTCCTCGGGTAGACCACCAACAATGCCCACATCACTTAGGTCTACCTTTTTTGCTGCATCACAAAAATTTATATTACAAATTCAAATTTATTTTAATGCATATATAAATAAACCTCATAAACCATTTTATTCAAGTTTTAAATTATTATCAAAATAATATTGTTTACGTAATGATAATTAACACATTAATTCTTTTTTAAAAAATTAAAAAAAAAAGGAAAATAAGATACTTACGTCCGGTTATATTGAGATCAATTAATCCACGACTCAAAGAATCAGCCCAAACTCCAGATTTTACTTGAAAACCACCTTTCTTTAATGGAGATGGAGATGCAGAAGGAGCTTTAGAATTGGGGTTGTTTAAGCTGCTGCTACTATCCATAAAACTCTGTGTGGGCTCAGTAGATGCTGAATTAGTTTGAGAAGAAAACGAACCAAAAAAGTCAGAGTTATCAAAATTGTTCATCGGAACAGCAGCAAACGGGTCAACTGTTTGAGTTGACTTTGGCATGGATTCTGAAGGTTTGATCTCGGGTTCCACTACTTGTTCAGAAGTCGCAAAAAAGTCAACAGCTGGTGAAACTGTAGAACTTGCGGGTGGAGATGCAAAAAGGTCAACAGCTGGTGTAACTGCAGAACTTGCAGGTGGAGATGCAAAAAGGTCAACTTTAGTCTGCAAAAAAAGGCCAAAATATTTATCACTTCTGTATCCTAAAATTTTTTTTTTTTTAAAATTGAGAAAATATTATAAAATATGAATGGGTGATCCATATTGGTACTTATACTTCAGACGGGATAAGTGTTATAAAATAGCAAAATAAGCCATTTTTTCTTACCAAAACAGACATTAAAAGCTTACAATTACCAAAACGGACCAAGACCTAAATCACATTGCTCTTTTATGACATTTTCCCATTAATTTTAATAATATTTATCTGAGAATTAAGTTGACCTGAGATCCAGATGTTGCCACATTTGTTGGTGCTGATACAAAATCAGCATCAGCAAACAAGTCAACTTCTTCTGATTTGTTATTTCTCTGTGTGGGGCCCGGTGTTGGTGCAGTATCCAAAAGGTCTCCAATTAAACTTTGTCCAAACAAGTCCACTTGTTGAGAGCTTGCTTCTGCCAAACACAAAATAATTATAATTAGATGTATAAACCCTAAGAACTGTAAAACCAAATTAATCTTTGTCTAAACATAGTGGAAAGCTTACTTGCATTTGATGTTCCTCGAGGGTCAAAATCGTCAAAATCATCATCATCATTGTTGTTATTTGATTGTGCGCTTACGTTTTGTGATGGAATTGAGGGGTATTTATCTCCTGCATTTTTATTTGATTGTTTCGATGCACCAGCAGATGAAGAGTCTTGAATAGTGCTGAAATAAAAAATATCGCATACAAAATTATATAAAAACATTTTCTTATTTTCACCCAATTTCATCGTGAGAATGAAGATTTTATAATGAAATAATTGTTTTAAATTAATATATTATATTTTGTTACATATTCAATAAATACATAAAACTAAAGAAAATGTTAAGTATGTGAACAACTCAAAATAGAAACGTAAATTTTTGGATTAAATGAATTTCACTGACAGTCTAATGAATGATACCTCATCAATGATGATGTTATAAATAATGTCTTTTATTATATACAAAAGTTTAGAGCTTTCAAATATTGCAGTTTATGAAAACTATGCAAAATACGTAAGTCGTAACTTATAGTGCAAGTGAACTGTCTAAAAATCCTTCTTTATGTTTGTATTTAAGATCATTCAAAATTTCAAATACTGTAATATATCAAAAAAACTATGCAAATTACGTAACTTGTGATGCAAGTAATAAAGTCAAACCTTCCATAACGAGATGTTGACTTTTTTGAAGAGCTCACTGTGGTAGTTGTAGTAGTAGTAGCATTACGCGGTTTATATTTACCAGGTTCAAATCTATCTTCATTTGATTGATCACTTTTTTTAAAACTATCTTTAAATGTTTCACCATCTCCTGAATTACCAAAACCACCAAATCTATCATTTTTTTTAAAGTTACTGCTGCTTAGTGAAGCTGATGAGCCTGATTTAAACGTTATTCCACTTGATGATAATCCAACGTACCTAATAATCATATTATTTAGTAAAAATTAAAGTAAATGATAATATCGGATTATCAGAGGTGGCGGGTTTGACCCGTTTACTAATGGACGGGTCGGGTTATGTATTATTACTTACTTGTCACGATTTGCAGCAGCTTTGTTTCTAGCTGATTGTATCTTATCTTTATCATTCAACAGAGCCACTATATTCTCAACTTTTTTCCTCACATTAATTCCACTATCTTTTCCATTTGGTTCAACGTATTCGAAGCTCGAAAGTGACTTTTGGATTACAAGATCAATTAGGAAAATTCAGATGAAGTTAGTTACTATTAACTAAAGATAATGATCCAGAAAATTGAGAAAAAAAAAGACATACAGAGATCTGGAAAGTATGTTCTATGATGTCATCAACTGCCCGTTCTGACCCGTTTGCTACCAAATACTCTATCACAGCCAGTGCCTGAAATTAAATGTCTCAGAACTAAAGGGCCTCAGAAAAAAATTATATAAAAAAAAGGTTATATTTTGCCAAGAATAATAAAAGTACGTTATTGTTATAGATTATACAAAAAAAGTTAAAAAACAGTACCTTGTACACATGACGCCAATTACGGTCAGTTTCAGTTAATCTGGCCCATAGAACATTCATAACCATCTGACATTCGGAGCTGGAATACATATCAAGTGAGCCAAAAGTCATCTAATTCAGTAACAAAATTAAAAAAAAAAAAAGAAGATGAATATAATATTTGTAAATTTGTAATTACAAATTTTTAGTCGCTTGTGCAATCTCTGCCAATGCAGTACCGTGTGGGCCCCAAGGTTCGTCATCAGTTGCATCTAATACCTGTGCCAATATTACTGAGGTTAAGCATTTGTCAAGTTAACCAATTGAGATTAACTAAAAAAAGTAACACTAATCACTGTGGATGTTTCTGTATCGTGCTATTTTGAGAAAAAAAAATATAAATTAGAATTTGAGGTAATCACAACCTGATAAATTCAGAAAAAAACTAATTATCAGGAGCATGGCCATTGATCCATCAGTTATACTACTACACAAATTCATCCAGAACTCGCACAATTATCCTTAAATTCATGATATAACATGCTTAGCATCAAAGAATGTGTTTGGAATCAAGCTTATTACTCCTTTTCATTTTTCAAAACTAGAAACAAATTTTCAGTTTTAGAAACTTGATCTGTGAAATACTTAATCCTAACATGCCTAATAACTGTTCAAATTCAGAAGTAATACGAATTTCCTTGCTTTAACACCAACAGTATTCTATTTTAGTATCTGTAATGAAAATTAATCCAGGCACGAATCATCTTCTCAAAATGTTCAATTTCAAAGTTAAAAAGTTACTTTTTTGTTGCAGGAAAGCATTTCTAGTCATCCGATTTATCATTTCCCTACCACAGTGAATCCATATCAACCCTAAATCTAGAAATTTAAGTAACCGATTGCACAAAATGCTCATAATTTACATATACACTTTCGTTGCTAATAGCTACAATCACAAAATTAAAGCAACAATTGGAAGCTATTACCTTCTGTTCAATCTCAGGAACCTTCAAAACTTTCAAATTCACCTCTCTTTTTCTGCAATTGGCAAGACTCAAACGAATGTTGATAAGAAAACCAAAAAACAACATCCAATCTTTAAAAAAAGTAGAGCTTACATCTCACGAACAGTTTGATCGAACACCTTCATGAAATCCATCTTTGATCTGTAACCAAGAATGAAGAATTGGGATTTTGTTATTATACGAAAATGGATCTACGATGAATCGTTTCGGTACCTTAGAGCCGATAATCAGGGGAGAGATGAATAGTCATAGATCTGTATAACGAATTTTTGTTAAAGAAAACATATTGAAAATAATAGTTTGAGTAAATTACTGTTGTTTCTGTGGTTTATCCGATTCTGCGTTTTTGTTCCTGTGGTTTTTTTTCTGTTTTTTTGTCCCTGAACTATGCCAAATTCCGTTTTTTTGTCCTTCCGTCCACCTTCCGTTTGAATTCAGCCGTTAACTTACATCATGTGCCAAGCACATGAGGGTATCTCTGTCTTTTTCCTCAAATCAATTGTACCATGTGCTTTTAAAGTCTGGACATTCATTTTTACTTTTAATTTAAAAAAAACATCAGTCTTCATCATCTTCAAACATTGACATTCAAACTAAAAAAAACATCACAGTCTTTGATCAACCATCCATCTTCAAACTAATAGGAGTAATAAAGAAATGAAACTCAAGATCTACAAAATCAAACCTCACAGTTCTTCAACACTCGACATTTTTTCTGTTTACTTGTTATCGAAACCATCACACATCATCACCTCTGGCGATCTTCAGCAATTTCTTAAAGATTTCTTGACTTCGATTTGGGGATGTCTCCTCCGTAAAAAACGCCGTCGTGTTCGTAAGAAAGGGTTGTATAATGTTTGATATCTGAGGTTAGTTAATCACTTAGATGAGTGATTCGTATGTGTAGCTGTTTTAGATATCAAATAACAAAAATCAATTTGTGGGATTTCTCATTTGTGATTTAAGAATTAGGGTTCTTTAAACTTAGTGAAAGAGATGAAGAGGTAAATCACAAAATCAAAAACCCAAATTCTGAAAGTGTTGCAGGTTGATTCCGAGATCTGTTGCAGATCTGGAAATTTGGAAGTTTCTCCCTAGATCTAGCAACCACGACCGCCACTTGATTCCGAGATCTGTTTTTTTTTTTCCTTCATTTTGGGTTTGTTTCTACATAATCTCCACCATGCTTCTTCATTCTGGGTTTGTTTATTATGAAGAATTGGTTTGTGATTTTGATTTTGAAGATGAAGATGAAGAAAGAAGATGAAGAAATTAGGGTTCATTCAAGGATGAAGATGAAGAAATAAAATAAATGAAAATTTTAAAAATTGTAAAATGACCAAAATGCCCTCATGTTTTCAGCACGTGAGGGCTTTAACGGCTGAATTCAAACGGAAGGTGGACGGAAGGACAAAAAAACGGAATTTGACATAGTTCGGGGACAAAAAAAGGAAAAAAAAAACCACAGGGACAAAAACACAGAATCAGGTAAACCACAGGGACAAAAACAGTAATGTACTCTAATAGTTTTGTTTGTATCATTTTAAAACTTGTAATTATTTCTATATTTTTTCAAAACTCATAAATAATTTTTATATTATTATAACAGGTTATATATTCTAGGTAGTTCACATTTAAAACATAGTTCCAAGAGATAAATCCTAATTATTGGATTAAAAAATCTCTTAACAACCACTATCATCAAATAACATGTAATTCAATATACAACAACCACCGGTCACCACCACCATCGTCGGCCACTGCCACCACCGACCACCGCCGGCCGCTGCCGCCTTCGGCCGCCGCAATCACATGTTATTGATAGCAGCCGACGGTGGCGAGGGGATGCCGGTTGTGGAGACGGTGGCCGACAGAGGTTGGTGGTGGTGGTCGGCGGTGTTGAATCACATGTGATTTAATACACATGGCTGGTGGTGGTCGGCGGTGTGCAATCACATGTGATTTTATACACATGGGTGGTTGTGGTGTTGATGCATTGAATCACGTGTGATAGTGGTGGTTGTGGTCTAGAGTTGATTGATCTAAAAACTGAAATTAGTTCCCAATGATTTTACAATAAAGATATATTACCTTGAACGTTTGTCTTTTAACATTTAAAACCCACATTTATTTAAAACCTTATTTTGATATTTATTAAATAATCATAGTATCAATAATCACTTTAATCAAATCCCTTTGGGGGCTGAGTTTGTCCGCTTATACGGAGCTCGAACTCGGGGTGCTCGCTGAAAAATTGCGAGTAGGCTTCCGTTATTTCATTTGCCGTTTCCAAAAAAATCAGATTCATTTATTTATGGAGTTATTATATTATATTACCATTATTCATTTATTTATGGAGTTATTATATTATATGACTAAATGTCCAAGGTTTTTGGTTTTGAAACAAATCGACTTTCAAGTTCCAAATTTTACACCTTCTACTTGGTGTCATGATCTCTCTCAAACTCAACCTCGATTACGGGGAACTCGAAAAATGACCCACAACAGAAACCTACAAGAACAAGAGATGATTCATGTTATCTAATAGATTAAAAAAGATCTCACGGCACATAAGACTATGATTTCACTCAAATCTCACTAACAAGTAACAGCTGCAAACTTCCCTTTGCACATTCCAACTCGTCAAACCTGCAAATGGGCCATGAGCAGCTACTGGGCCACTTGACCATCAAAAACTAGAAAAGTAAATACTCCAATTTGCAAGAAAAACACTTAAACCTACTTGGATCATTAACATAGCTAAAACTTTTTCTACCCAAAATATAATCCTACACATTTGAAAACTGAAGGAGAAGAGCTCATGAACTCCATTGTTTCGTTATTTGTGTTAGTACTCATGTTGTATACTATTTGTACTGCTTTGTATGTTTAAAGGGGTTTTTTTTTTCATAAAAAGGTATTTTCATTTATAATGAGCTACCGCGTGTTGGTTGAGTTTTTTGCTCGTGATGTACGTGATCTAACTATTGTCGTGGCGTTTTCAGAGGTAAGAATTAAACTCGTGACCTCTAAGAAATCATTTGGACGTCTTTACCATTGGGTTCTTTTTTTTGTGTTTTGAGGTATTGATTTCACTACTTGCATTAAGAAGGAGCCATCAAGTTTATTGTGATAATTATAATGAAACCCAGAAAAATCCAAAAGAATATGAAAGAAAAAATAATAAAAACCTTTTTATAAATGATTTTAACGACCTTAATTAATTTGTTAGTAAAATAATTAATACATCACTACAAACTATTAATATATAGCACAACACCATAGGCCAAGAATATGATAAATTATGACAAATGAAGCTTTTAGTTCCATTAAATTTATTAATTTCACTTATATAAATCCGAATCAACAAAAATTTAAAGTACACAACCTACAAATGCTTAACATCCATGGTGCACTCGTTGTTTGAGGTTCTATGTCTCAGTCGATACTAGGGGTTGGGGTCGGTGCAGGTACTTGTAGCTTGCTTGCCCGTATACAAATACAATGATGGTTAATGCATAATGGAATCAAACTTTCACGTGAACCTAAAGTTCTTAGTTGTACCTCTACACTACAAGGAATCAAACTCGATATTTTGTTTAAATGTAATGTAAATCTTTTTATTTCATTCTCATACTTATAAAACACTAGTTATTTTTAGAGTAAATTACATGGATGGTCCTTTAGGTTTAACGCAAATTTCATCAATGGTCATTTAGTTTCAAAAATTACACCGATGGTCCTTATTTTTGAAAGGTTTTTCACCGATGGTCCTTTACCAGAATGTCCGTTTAGTTTTCAAGTTAACTAACATCACATGTGATGCACTTGGGGGTATTTTGGTAAAATTTTGAAACTAAAGGACCATTGGTGAAATTTTCTATAAACCTAAAGGACCATCCGTGTAATTTAAATGAGAAGGGGAAAGACAAATTGACCAAAATACCCTCAAGTGCATCACATGTGATGTTAGTTAACTTGAAAAATAAACGTACATTTCGGTAAAGGACCATCGGTGAAAAATCTTTCAAAAATAAGGACTATCGGTGTAATTTTTTAAACTAAAGGACCATTGATGAAATTTGCTATAAACCTAAAGGACCATCCATGTAATTTACTCTAAAAATAACTAGTGTTTTATAAGTATGAGAATGAAATAAAAAGATTTACATTACATTTAAACAAAATATCGAGTTTGATTCCTTGTAGTGTAGAGGTACAACTAAGAACTTTAGGTTCACGTGAAAGGACAACGGTGTTGAATAAATGAATAGTAAGATAAGTAAAAAAGTTTAATAGAAATAATACCATATTTTCTTTCTTCATTTTGAATTGGCCTGTTTTTTTATCTGTTTGGTAATCGTCTTATATGTACAATTGTGTTTGTAAATAGTCAGCGTCTTTTGATAATACAGAAGTATTGTTATCCACTAGATTTTTAAATCACACTATTAAGACTTCAAACAACAATAACGTAACGATGACTTTGCATCATCTAATTAAGAATGATACGAACATTTGATTATTATAGGTTTCCATTGTATATCATTTGGGTATACCAAAGGCATGTAGCCTACTGGTAGGTCTGTAAACGAATCGAACGAACACGAACGAGGCCTTGTTCGTGTTCGTTTGTTAAGGAAAAAATGTGTTCGTAAACGGTTGACGAACACTTATCGAAGGGATTTTTGTGTTCGTGTTCGTTTGTTAAAAAAATTTAGTGTTCACGAACGGTTCATGAACGAGCGTAACAAACACAAACGAACATAAACAAACACAAACGTATACAAAACAAACACAAACAAACACAAACGTACACAAACGAATATAAACAAACACAAACGTACACAAACGAACATAAACAAACACAAACGGACATAAACGAACAAAGTGCAGGAAAACATGTTTCTACCATTTCCAAAACTACATTAGGCCGGGATATCAAAAACATAAGTTGCATAACTGAAAACATGAACAACTCAAGATTGTTAATTCTAAACAAGTAATGGAGATCTAGGGTTGTGAGTTTCTAAACGAATTGATCAAGAAAGTCTAAACCTAAGGGTTTTATATATTTACATTTATTATTTTAATTATAACTAATCAATATTATGAATACTATTTTATATTTAATTCAAGAATAAACGAACACGAACACTAACAAATGAACGTAAACAAACGAACACGAACAGATGTTCACGAACGTATGCTCACGAACGCATGTTCACGAACGTAAACGAACGAACGGGCATTTGTTCGTGTTCGTTTGTTTAACTAAACGAACACAAATTCTTGTTCGTGTTCGTTATTTTAGCTAAACGAACGAACATAAACGAACTCCCGCCGAACGGTTCACGAACGGTTCGTTGAACGTTCGGTTCGTTTACAGGGCTACTTACTGATATTACTATAAGGTGTAAATTATTGTCTATGACCTGTACGTCATGTCTCATGAGTTCAAATTCCACTATGATCAAAGAGTACTTCCCACGATTCCGGTGAGTATACTTCAATTCATCGATAAGAGTAGGGGTGGCAATTCAGGTCGGGTTCGGGTTGGCGGGTCAGAAACATTCAACCCGAAAACGACCTGTTTATATAAACGGGTCAGATATCTCAACCCTAACCTGTTTAACTTCAACCCAAACCTAACCCATATAACTCATTTAATAAAACGGGTTATCAGGTCAAACAAGTTAAACGGATCAAACATGTCAAAATATTGTTATTATTACACAAATTTATAACAGAATACTAAACACCAAATTACTAAGTAACATTTTTAATTTTTATCTAACAATTAATTACGTTTTAACTAGTAAACTATATATTAAGTATAAATATATATTTTAAAATGTATTTTAATAATTAAACGGGTTGGCGGGTTGACCCATTTAAAATTATCATTGACCCGAACCTAACCTGTTTAATAAACGGGTCAGCTGACTCAATCCGAGACTGACCCAATTATTTTTTACCCCAACTCAAACCTGTTTATTTTCGTGTCGGTTTCAGGTCGAGTTTCATGTCGGGTCAGAAATTGCCACTCCTAGATAAGAGTAGTTTAAGTGCTTTTCATAAAATAAAAATTTGGGAGTTCTTTTGCATCTTTCCGTTATTAAATAACAATATTTTTATTAAAAGACAATGACACGAATTTAATCCTAACCTCTGACTAGCTTTTTTATATAATTATGTTGTTTCAAAAATATGATACATAGTAGCTTAGTTAATAAAGACAAAATAAACAATACTCTTACTAAATTCTTATTCCCTATGGCTAATTTAAATGTCCATCATACTATTTTTATTTTTTTAGTTTTATCCCAAAATAAGTATCATTTTCAATTACAACTAACCATATCATTTTTAAGAGCACCATGTGTGGAGGATTGTTCCTTCATAGTCAACATCATATGGGAATAAGTTGTTAAGTGATGACCACGGTTCTAAAAGATGCGTCTTGATGATATCAGTTAGTGGTTTAGTGGTTGAGTCACTTGAGTGAACCACACATGATATTTAAACCGGGTAAATACAAGATTTTATCTAGAGGATACTTATTTTGAGATAAGAGAGAATGCAAGTTTATTAGGCTGTAGTTATGTCTAACTTTCGCATAATACTTTGAATTCAAATACTTAGTAGTTGAGCTCAGTTTATTAACTTGAATACTAACAATATGCATTATCGAAAATTTTCTACCATGCACATAACATGAGAGATCTAATGTGATTGAATTCAAGCTAATCCATGGTGATTTGATCAAAGTTGAAGAATCAAAGTGTGTGTTTAGTGTGTGTGTTCTTGAGAGAGAATGAAGAAGGGAAGAGGGCTTTCAAAATATTAATGCATTGAAAGTGTGGGAAAGCATACATCCAAAGACAAACATACAACATTATATACTCCTCGCCACTTAACAAAGGTAAAGTTAACTAACGGACTTAAAGGTCAAAATCTATTACAGAAATAGTCCTAATAATCTCCCCCTTTTTGATCTTTAATACATCATCCCAGTCTTCAATCTTCAGATTCTTGTTATCATCTATCTTTGGCAAGAAAATGTTTTTCTGTATTTCAAGAACAAAACATTTGCAGAAATCTGGAAGTTTAAGATACTCAAAGAGGATATGTTTTTCGTTGATAATGTTTGAGTGAGGAAATCCTATAACTTATTTACTAAAGATTTGAAAATTTTGGGAAATGGAATATCAGTTAAGTAAGGATTTGCTGGGATTTCAGATAATGGAGAGGTTGTTTTTAGAATTTTGTGGTAGAGGATTATATTGAGGATAGAATGATAATGTTTTTGAATGATTTGTCAGTTAAAGTAAGTTTCGGATGTGTGTGTATGAATGTTTGTATATAGGAAAGAATGATATGTACATTTAAAATTTGGATGAATGTGGATAATTTGTATTTTGTATGGAACAAAAGATTTGAACAGTTAAGCTTTTGTATGGATATGGTTGTTTATGAAATTTGGAAAGAATGATTTTGTACGGTTAAGTTTTTAGATGTGTGTGTTTGGTTTGGTAAAAATGATTTGTACAATTAAGTTTTGAATTGAATTGGTTGAGATTTTTGGAGAGAGATTTATTCAGATGAATCGGTTTCATTGTTCTTCTTCACTTGTTTTTCCATTTAGTACACTGATTATCATTTTCTCTTTCTCTTAATCACTTGATATAAACTCGGTATTTGCACAATTTCTTAGTCATTTCTCCCCCTCATGAGGATCATAAACAGGGTCCTCATGATAATGATGAAAATTTTGCTTCGAGGAAACCAATCTTGGAGAAAAATATTTGAAAAATGTAGAATAGCAATGTCAATAATCACGTGAAGTCATAAACAGATGCAATCTTTACTGAAGAACTTCAGAAAAGAGATCATTTACGAATATGACGAACACGATGATTAAAGACATTGTTAATCAAAGATTTGAGATTTAAAAGAGATCAATTTATTGTGCACAAAAATCATTTGAGTGTAAGGTGAATACATCTGATTAGTCCAAAAGCCACGTATGTATACTACTTACAAAGATGCAATTTTCGCTGAAAGATTTCAGAGAAAAGATCGACGAGTATACAAGACTTAGAACTAAAAAGACAATTAAAAGGTAATCCAGTAGTCATCAATGTATACTACTTATAAAGATGCAATTTTCACTGAATGACTTCAGAGAAAAGATCGACGGGTATACATGACTACGAACTAATGAATTTCATAATGTTGTACACCTTTTGAGTATGGGGAAAGGATATGAAAATTCTAAAGTCCCCAATGAAGTATAGTTTTAAGAATGATTTTGAAATGATAGTAAATGTTTGAGGTTTGAAAAATCATTTAAAAGTTTATGTGCAAAATTTGGTTTTATTTAAAAAAATGGAGTCACAACGCAAGAGACGAAAATTTGCCATAAACAGATGCAATCTTTACTAATTGAGACTAGTAAAGAGATCATTTACGAATATGACAAAAATTTATATCTTACGTTGTGGACACATCATTGTGAGCACAAAGTGAGATAAAAAATTTTGGAATGTTGAGCATCACAGATTAATAAAGAATTTATGAGAATGTGATGTCAATAACTCAACATGATTGAGAGAAAAATATTTGTAATTGAGGATCGAGTTGAAAAATGATAATTCTATTTGAAAGGAGAAAAAATTTGATATACAATTGAAGAATTTTGACAATGAAGAAACACAAAGGTAGCAATGAGAAATAAGAGAATTTGCAATAAACAGATGCAATCAGTACCAACCTAGACTGGTAAAGAGATCGTTTACGAATATTGCAAAAGCTAATACTCAACATTGATAACCTTGTGTGATTGTAAATATGTAAGAGGTTGAAAAACTGTTTGAGGTAAAAAAAATTTATTATCAAGATAGAATAAGAAAATTTGTAATAAACAGATGCAATCAGTACCAATTGAGATTGGTAATGAGATCGTTTACGGATATTAGAAAAATTGATACCCCATATTGATAATTTAAAAAAAAAATTGAAAGGAGCATTGAAACAGTATTTAGCGATTATAATAGAATGCTCCCCCTCGACAGTTGAATTTCAAAAAAAAAATCATAAAGCATTAATGCTCCCCCTTGACATAAGAATGTCTATTTTCTCCCCCTTGACAAGTGAACTGAGAAATTCTCCCCCTCAACCAATTAAGGCATTTAAGAACGGGTTTCAAGCAGATGTTCGTGAAAGCCATGTTATTATTTATTAAAAAAAATTGAAAACAAAAACAAAAACAATAATAAAAAAAATAAAGCAGTAAAACGGTTTAAGTTTTGAGATTTAGCATACCAAGCTTAGACACAAGAAAATTAAAGCGTTTTTCGACTAAAGCCTTGGTAACAAATCAGCTAATTGATAATCAGTTGAAACGAAGTACAATTCCACAGTACCTAGTTCAACATGGTCTTTGATAAAATGATATCGAAGATCGATATGTTTAGTTTTGGAATGTTGAACAGGATTGCATGAAATTGCAATTGCACTTCGTGAATCACAATATAAAGGAATACAGCTGTAGGAAAAGCCATAATCTTTTAATTGTGATTGCATCCAAATTACCTGGGATAAGCAGCTTGCAACAGCAACATACTCTGCTTCTGCAGTTGAAAGAGATACACAATTTTGCTTTCGTGAAGACCAGCTCACCAATTTATCACCCAGAAATTGGACACTTCCAGATGTACTCTTGCGATCCAGCATACATCCAGCATGGTCAGCATCAGAAAATGCAGTCAATTCAAAAGAAGTTTCTTTAGGATACCAAAGACCAAGATCTCGAGTACCCTTCAGATAACGAAATATATGTTTGATGGCTTGAAGATGTGATTCTTTAGGAGCAGCCTGATACCGAGCACATATGCAAGTTGAGAACATAATGTCTGGTCGACTTGAGGTAAGATATAACAAAGATCCGATCATCCCCGATAATTTGTAATATCAACAAGTTTGCCATCAGGATCAGCATGCAATTTCGAACCAGGTGACATCGGTGTCTGAATTGGTTTACTATCATCCATAAGATATTTCTTCAAGAGATCAGTTATATACTTGGATTGATTGATGAATATCCCGGTAGGTAATTGGCGAACTTGAAGACCAAGAAAGAAATTCATCTCACCCATCATACTCATCTCAAACCGTTTAACCATAAGATCAGAGAACTTTTTGCAGTATTTGGGATTTGTAGAACCAAAGATAATATCATCGACATAAATTTGAATAAGAACAATGTCTTCCCCTTGGCGTTTGATGAAAAGAGTTGTATCTATTTTACCTTTTGAAAAACCAGAATCAACCAAGAATTTGGATAGCACATCATACCACGTCCGAGGAGCTTGTTTCAAGCCATACAAAGCTTTGTCGAGTATATAAACATGAGTAGGCAAGTGTGGATCTACAAAACCTTCGGGTTGATGAATGAACACTTCTTCTTTGAGTATGCCATTCAAAAATGCAGTTTTTACATCCATTTGATAGATAGTAAAATTCTTATGTGCTGCATATGCCAAAAATATTCGAATGGCTTCGATTCGTGCAACTGGAGCAAACGTTTCTTCAAAGTCAATATCCTCCTGTTGAGCATACCCTTTAGCAACTAAACATGCTTTATTACGAACTACAATCCCATTATCATCCTTCTTGTTTTTGAAAATCCACTTCGTACCTATTACAGATTTACCGGGTGGTTTTGGAACAAGACGCCAAACTTTTAATCTTTCAAACTGATTAATTTCTTCTTGCATAGCAAGAATCCAGTCTGGGTCCGAGAGTGCTTCACTTACTTTCTTAGGTTCATTAGAACTTAGAAAGGCCGTGAACTGACATTCTTCAGCAGTAGCTTTACGAGTCTGGACAGAAGACGTGGGATCACCGATTATTTGATGAAGAGGATGATCTTTTGTCCATTTAAGAGAATGCGGAAGTGGTAGTTGACCCGGATTGAGATTTGAAGTATCGGTGAATACAGGATGAGGGATTATTGCAGTTTGAACATTGGATGTAGAAGGTGAAGGATCAACACGCTTAACATTGAATTTTGAAAAATCAATCACCAACGGTGGAGGTTGTGCTGGAACGAAAGATAGATCTAAAGTAGTAGCAGCTTGACCAGAAGTTGTCAAAGGTGGAGATGATTGATTATCCATGGGTGGGGAATCATCTGGAGATGATTGATGTTGCAAAGGTGAATAATGGTCCGGAGATGATGGGATTTCAATCTGTGAACCAGAAGGTGACGAAGAAAAATTGTTATTTGGATTAGCAGAAGTAGGAGAAGGAGAATCCGTTGAACTTGAATTTTGTATATCAGGCACAGTAATTGATTGAACTTCAACGACAGTTGGAAATGGAATGCCAGCCTCCTCGAGTAATTTATGTCGAATGTTATGATATTCATCAGAAAAATGTTCAAACAAGATATCATAATCATTTTCAGATGTTGAAGGAGATGACGACGAAGGTAAAGGAGACTCGATTTCTGAAGTGAGTAAGTCAATTGGAAAAGTCTCATCAAAATTAACGTTAACACTTTCTCTAATTGTCCGTTTTGAACGATTATATACTCTATAGGAAGCGGATTCTCTTGAATATCCCACAAAAATTCCTTCATCAGCTTTTTCATCAAATTTATTCAATTTATCTTTATCATTCAGAATGAAACACCGACTCCCAAAGATATGTAAAAATTTGACATTTGGAATGCGTTTATTGATTAGTTCATATGGAGTTTTGTTGTATGCTTTGTTGATGATTGAACGATTTGAGTGAAACATGTCGTACTTATGGCTTCTGCCCAAAGAGATAATGGGAGTTTAGAATATGAAAGCATGGTACGAGCAGCTTCAACTAAGGTACGATTTCTTCGTTCAACAACCCCATTTTGTTGAGGTGTTCGGGCAGCGGAAAATTGATGGGTTATACCAACTGAAGCAAGAAAAGAATCTAAAGTTTGGTTTTTAAATTCAGTTCCATTATCAGTACGAATGGTATGAACCTTTAACTCCAAATTTGTTTGAGTTTTCTTAATGAAGTCGATAATGATATCGGCTGCTTTATCTTTTGTACGTAAGAAATGAACCCAAGTATATCGTGAATAATCATCAACTATCACCAAGACATACTTTTTACCACCTATTGATTGAACGCTCATGGGACCACATAAATCCATATGTAGTAATTCAAGCGGTTTTGAAGTACTTTGAACTGGTTTGGATTTATGAGACTTTTTAGTCATTTTGCCCATTTCGCACGAAGAACATAGATGTTCTTTTTCAAATTTAACGTCCGGAAGACCAGAAACATGACCACCTTTTACCAATTTATTGATGGTTTTGAAGTTAAGGTGAGAGAGGCGACGGTGCCATAACCAGGATTCATCCGATGATGCTGTGGACAACAAACATACTTCTTCAAGAGGGACCACGTCATTCAGATTAATTGTAAAAAGATTCGTCTCACATTTTTCGGTTAGAAGTTCTTTGCCTTCATAGGTACGAACAGCACATTTCTTTGTGCGAAAATTGACTTTCAATGTTTTATCACAAAATTGACCAATACTAAAAAGATTGTGAGCAAGATCTTCAACATAGGTCACATTTCGGATGATCAAATTTTGACGAATTATATCTCCAATACCCATGATGGCAGCTAAATGGTCATTCCCAAACCGAACAGTTCCTAAATATTTATCTCTAAAATTTGTTAACAAAGTCTTGTTTCCGGTCATGTGTCGTGAACAACCCAAATCAAGATACCATATATTCTACATAAAATAATTAAAACAAAAAGGTACCCAATCAGATATGGGTCCTACACGATTAGTAACACATGTTTTATGAAGAATATTTAAAGCGGTGTCGATTTAGAGATGTGGGGAACTGCAAGGAGGCAGTTCTGTTTTAGGTGATTTAATGGACCATTTTAATGATTTTTCTGGAGAATTTAAAATCCAGTTTGATTTTTCATTTTTAATCCATTTATATTTAACAAATTTGGATTGGTTTTGGAGAAGAAATCGTTGGACCGGATTTTGAAGATTTAGTTGAAGACACAATGCGATAGACTGATCTTGTCGATTTGGGTGTTGATACCACGCGATAAACGGATTTTGTCAATTTAGGTGTTGAAACCACTCGATAGACGGATTTTGTCGATTTAGGTGTAGATACCTCGCGATCGACTGATTTTGACAATTTTGGTGTTGAAACTACACGATAAACTGATTTTGAAGAAGTAAGAGAAGAACGTGTAGGTTGAGGTGTTTGAGATCTAGCAAGAATGGTTTTGCATGGTTCTGGATAACAAATTGTGCAAGAATGAATGATTGAACCATTTTTATGAAGTACATCATGACGACGACCACATGAAGCATCTTTTCTTACAAAATATCGTGTATCATATTGAGAAATTGGCTGATTAGTTTTTCTATCAAAATAAACTTTGTTTCCATTTTTATCTATTTTAACAACCAAGTTTACACCATTAACAGAATGATTAACAGGACGATACATTACAGAATCATACACAATCCCATAAAGTGTAGCAGGAGAAATAAACTTTGTTGAGTTATTACATTTATTGCAATTAGAAAAAGAAGAAGCTAAAAATGAAGAATATCTAGACTTCTTAAGCTCCTTGGACTTAAGCATTCTAGATTTATTTGAACTAGACTTCTTCGACTGCTCAACGTTTTTAACTCCCCCATGCACTGTCTTCATACGTGTGGGTTTTAAATTTCGATCTGAAAAGTTTAAAACAGATGAATTAGAATTTCGTCTTAACAGAACTGGATTTTTGAGAGAAGAAATCTTAGATTTGAGAGACATAGGCTTTGGAGAAACATCTGAAGTAGAAACGTTTTGATTTGAAGTAGATTTTATTGTAATAATATTAACTTCCAATTCATGAATTTTAGTTTGTAGATCAGATTTTTCTTTGTCAAATGCCTTATGAGTTTCATCGATTTCTTTTTCAAGTTGACAAATTTTCTTTTCAAGAATGAGAGAAGGAACATAAATCTTTGGTGTTATCTTCTGTTGAAGTACAGCATTACCTTTTATCTCAAATTCTTTAGGTGTAATAATTGGAAAATAATCATCATTTTGAAAATTTGCCTTTTTAGTTTCATATGTTTGATTTAGTTCAGTGTAATTGAAACTAATTTGTGCATTCTCCTTTTTGGCCCTGTTGAAAACCTCAACTTCTTCTTCCTCATCTGTCATCCGAAGGAAACTCTGCCAAACATCTACATGAATGTATTTAGAATCATACAATGTTGGAAGCACATTGCAAGCATTCTTAAGATATTCTGGATTGTTGGCTCCCAGTCCTTCTCTTGAATTGAAATATTTGAAATCTTTAGGCTTGTTCAAGTGAATAGTTTGATCAGTTTGTCCTCGTTTGGCGATTAGTTTTTCAAGGTGTTTGATCTGAGAAGACAATTGAGTTTTTTCATGTTGAATTTGATTTATGACATGTTGTTTAATTCTCGTGATGTGTTAATGTCATTTTCATGTAGGGTTTCAGATAGTTCTTTAATTTGATTGTTTAGAGATTTAAATTGTTTCTCATTATCATCGAATTCTTTTTGTTTACATTCCAACCAGTTTTTTGTGATTTGATAATCATGAAACGCTTCAACGTATAACTTGTAATATTTATCATTTTAATCATTTGATGTTGAATTTTGTGTATTTTTGAGATTGGTGATTTCAATTTCTTTTTCAGAGATTGTATGAGACAAATGCTTAATATCAGTCTCATATTTAACCGTCAATTCTGATACTTGATTTTGTAACTCCAGATTCTTTTGTTCGAGAGTTTGATGTTGGTTAATATGATGTTCAAGTTGTTTACCAAGATGAGTAAATTGTTCATGTTTGTTTTCTAAACCAGTCAAACTTTCTAGTAGTTTAGTATTTAAATTTCGTTCAATTAAAAGAGTTTGTTTTAAAGAATTAATTTCAGAGATCTGGTTCGTTACAAAACTATTATCAGAATCAATTAAATGTGAAGAATTAGATAAGAAAGAGTTAATTACCTCTATTTCATTGTTGGCATCTTCATTTGAACGATCAGAAAGCTCAGCATTTTCATGTGCCATGAAGCATAAATTGGCCGTGTGTTCTTCATCTTCAGGATCTGAGTCATCCATCCAACTTAAATCTTCAGCTAATAAAACCTTTCCAGCTTCTATCTGCTTAGCCATGAGCATCTTGCGTTTAAAATATTCTGAATTACGGACTCTGGGCTTCTTGCAATCACGTGAGTAATGACCAGCAATACCACAATTGTAACACTTCTTTGTTGGATTCAAAGGTGTGATTGGTAATTTGTCAGATGTGATTGAGGCAGATGGTGCAGATTTAAAGGTGGATGAAGACCTTTGATTGTTGTTTGTGGGGGTTGAATAATACTTTTTCTCATACCTTGAGATGAAAGACATAGCTTGCTTAAGTTGTTCCAATTCTTTCTCCATTTCGTCCATTGTATCCATTGCAGGTTCTTCAGTTTTTCCTTTCATTTTACCCAATGAATTAGACTGAAATTGTTTTGTAAGAAGAGCAAGAGTATCAACAGTGTTGGCATTTTCTTGTTTTGTTTTGACTATCTCCTGTACCATGGGGGCATTTTGAAGTAGATACTCATACAGTTCATGAACATCAATCGAGTGAAGATCCTTGTGTTGCATTGCACTGTTGCCAAAAGTAGCCCATCCGGGAAGTAGACTGTTGATGAACTTGATGTTAATCTCAATATTTTCCTTTTTCAGATTGTTTCGACGAAGGTCATTCAACAAATGACAATAACGATGATATGTGCTTTCCAAATCTTCCCCGGGTTTAGCTTTAAATGTTTGATAGGAATTTAAAGTGGTAACCATTTTCGCTTTATTTCCTAAAACAGTACCCTCCATTTATTTCCGAATTTCATCCCAAAGTTCTTTACCGGTTGTTAAACTATCTAAGCTGTTGTAGATCTCATTTGGTAAACTTTGGTGTAACGACCCGAAATTTGTAAATAAATAAAATAAATAAAAATATGATAATTATGGATAAATCATATTAAAACCGTAGGAATTGGTTTCGTGTCGTTTGGAGTCCGTATGAGAAAGTTATGGACAAAACCGTGTTGAAACCTAGACCGAAAAGTGCAGCCCTGCTGCACAGGTAGGCTCGCGGCGCGAGCCTGGCGCGAGCAAAACGCGAGGTTGAGCAGAGGGGCCAGAGCTGATTCGCAAGAAAGTCGCGTCGACTTCGCGTCGACTTCGCGGCGCGATCCAGACGCGAGCTGGGCGCGAAGTCTGGTATAAAGCGGCGACCAGCGGGAAGACCCGCGTCCTTTCGCGGCGCGAGCTCGGCGCGAGCCAGTCCGACCAGTGCAATAAATTCGGGTTTTTAGCCATAAATGCAGATTGAAAACCCTAGCTTCTTCCAAAGACGATTTTCGAGTGCAAGGGCTGTTTTGGGTTGATTTCTTCATCAAAGCTTGGTAGATTTTACTCCTAAGTGAAGATTTAAGGTATATCTTCACTCCTTGATCTTTGTAGCTTTAGATCTATGTATTTTAATGGTTGGGTTTGAAACCCTAGTTCTTGGGGTTATGGATTATGGTGATATAAATGGTGTATACACTTAATAGATGGTATATTAACAAGGAAAACAAGTGTATGATTATGATTTGTAAGAATCTTAAGGGTTGGTCAAACCTAGGGTTTGATAATCACCATATTTGGGGGAAATGGATTGATGGGTGTTATCTAGAGGTAGATGAACACATTGATAGTAGATTGTGATGTTGAATATTGTATGATCATTGTTTTAGGCTTTCGGTGACATCTTGGAAGTCGGTGAAATTGTGAAACAAGAGTTTTGGTGTCAAGAACACGGGTGGAGCATCTTTATTGCTAAGGTGAGTACGTGTGGAACTTACTGATTACATAGCCTTTTAAACATTTTCATTACTTGTGTTATGGTCTATTTGCTTAATTGTGTAGACTAGTAGTTGATAGTTAGTTATACCTATGATAGTATTGAACTAACTTGTTGATGATGAAAGTGATAGCCGAGAGCTAGATTTGCATAACCATAGGGTTATGATGAGATTGAGATGATGTGATGATACGGGCTACTCCCGATCATGAGGTGTGGATTGAGGGGCAGTTGGGCGTATTCCCATCGACTCTTCCACGTTGGTCATGAGATGACACGGGCAACTCCCGGTCATGAGGTGTGGAGTGAGGGGCAGTTGGGTGAATTCCCAGGTGAATTCCCATCGACTCATCCACGTTAGTTATGCGATGTCACGGGATACTCCCGGTCATGAGGTGTGGAGTGAGGGGCAGTTGGGGTGAATTCCCATCGACTCATCCACGTTAGTTGTGATTGCTAGGTAAGCAAAGTTGTTAGGGTCACACTAAGGTGACTAGACTGGATGGTTGGATATATATATGTATATTGATTGGTTATATGAAATGTGACATTCATTTTATTATCGGGTCTAAACCCATGTAGCTCACGAGACGTTTTTGTCTCACGTACTCCTTGTTTCGTTTTGCTATGTACTCAGGTTCGGGATCGAAGGCTTAGGTACGCATGGATAGAGATGCGGGACCTAGAATAGAAGAGCATTAGATTGGATTTAGTCTTAGCTTGGTTATGATCTATTTTGTAACACCTACTTTTATACTCTGATTTCATACCAAGGTTTTTGTAAATCCGAATTTGGAAATGTTCTTCTATTTATAAAATGTTTTATTTTGGGCCAATATTTGGTATTAAAAATATGAGGTGTTACAACTTGGTATCAGAGCTATAGTTTAAGTGAATTAGGTTGGATGACCATCCTAGTCTTAGACTGTAGCATTAGGAATATAAGATTCCTTAAGATCATAGGTTGACCTTGAGACTTTATATTAAGTTTAGGGTTGAACCTAGGGGACCGATGAATTTGATATGATTTTGAGTATTGAGTCGTACGCGACTAATGGGTTGTACACAAGGTACTAAATGTTTAATGTCTTTCGTATAGTCTTGATCGAAAGAAATGGTGAACACTCGTAGAAGTGGGAAAGCCCCGGAGAACCGGGAGGAGGAAGTACCTCCTGTTGAGAGGGTGGATGAGCAAGAAAGTCAACCATCAATGCATCGGGTTGACGAATCGGAGGTCGGAGCTAATAGAACTCCGGTGACCATGGCGGATCTCCAAACTATTATCGACCAAATCAAGGGGACGGTGGCCGAGGAAGTGCACCGAATTATTGGAGACCGTGAAAGGTCGGGTGGAGACCGTGAATCCGAAGCTAAGTCGGATGAGAAAACCGGAGGTAGTGGCACCGGGGAAGGGAAGTCCTCCACGGGCGGCCAAAGTGATGCTAGGGCTAGGCCCGTTGTGAAAGAAGGTTGTTCATTTAAATCCTTCATGGCTTGTAAGCCAAATGTGTATGCGGGTAGTTCGGACCCGAAGGTAACAATGAGGTGGATCCGAGAAACCGAGAGGGTTATCGGAAGTAGTAAGTGTAAGGATGTTGATATGGTGACGTATGCGTCACAATTGTTGAAAGAGGATGCGATGGTTTGGTGGGACATCGTATATGAGACCCTAGGGAGGGAGGTGATTGAGAAGATGTCGTGGGACGAGTTCACCGCGAGATTGAAAAAGAAATTTTGTCCCGAAAGGGATTTGGAAAAGATGCACGAAAAGTTTGTGACCCTTAAGAAGGGTGATATGTCAATCGAAGAATACTCGAGGGAGTTCACGGGATTGCTCCCGTTTGTTGCTAAGACCTACTCGGATGAGAGGTTGAGGGTAGTCCGGTACGCTAGTGGGTTACCGTGGGACTACCAATTGGAGGTGAAGAGGGCGGTTTCACTAGATGAGGCCATTAGTGCCGCCCGGGGTGTGGAAGAGGTGAATGTGGCACGTGTTGCCGAGAGGGCCCATGTGGGCGAGAAAAGGAAAGCCGAGAGCGGCTCTAGTTCGTTCAAGAAAGGGAAGTTCACCTCGAGCTTCTCTAAGCAAGGTAGTGTTGGCTCGTGCAAGAAGTGCGGGAAGACTCATACCGGCGGGTGCCGAGGAGAGTCGAAATCTTGTTTTAATTGTGGAAGGGCGGGGCACATAGCCCGAGATTGTAGGGCCAAGTCGTTGGTCGATGTTGAATGCTTCTCGTGTCACGAGAAGGGGCACTATAGCAATGTGTGCCCAAAGAAGGGAATCGAGTCGATGGTGTCCACGGCTCAAAAGAAGGTGGAACCGGCCAAGGTGAAGGGACGATCCTTTCAACTCACCCGAGAGGAGGCGAAGGAGGCACACGATGTGGTGTCAGGTACTCTATTCATTAACTCCTTGCCAACTCATATTTTGTTTGATTCGGGTTCTAATTATTCGTTTGTGTCTTATGAGTTCGGTTGTAAATTGAATGTGCCGTCCGAAATGTTAGATGAGGTTTATGAAATAGAAGTAGCCGACGGGAAAACGTCTATGGTTGAATGTATTTATAGAAATTGTGAACTAGAGATAGACGGTAGAAAGTTTAAGGTGGATTTGTTGCCCATGGGAATTAGGGCGTTTGATGTGGTTATTGGTATGGATTGGTTGGGTATGCACCAAGCCAAGATTTTGTGTGGGAAGAAAATTGTGTCGATTAGGACACCCGAGAACGAGAAAGTGTATGTATACGGGGAGAAACGACATCACATGCCTAATGTGATTACCGCTATTAAGGCGAGGAAAAGTATATCAAAAGGTTGTGCATCTTTTATTGCATATGTATTAGATGGTCGGAAAGAAAAGAAGTCAATGGATGATGTCAAAATTATTCGGAATTTCCCCGAGGTATTTCCCGATGATTTGCCCGGTTTGCCACCGGAGAGACAAGTTGAATTTAAAATTGATTTAGTTCCGGGGGCGACGCCGATTGCCCGTGCTCCCTATCGTTTAGCTCCCACCGAGATGCGGGAATTGATGACCCAGTTGCAAGATTTATTAGATAAGGGTTTTATTCGTCCGAGTTCGTCACCGTGGGGTGCACCGGTGCTATTTGTTAAAAAGAAAGACGGTTCGATGAGAATGTGTATTGACTACCGAGAGTTGAATAAGGTAACTATTAAGAACCGTTACCCGTTGCCGAGAATTGATGACTTATTCGATCAATTGCAAGGTGCTAGTTATTTCTCAAAGATCGATTTGAGGTCGGGTTATCACCAAGTTCGGGTGAAAGAAGGCGACACCGAGAAGACGGCTTTCCGTACACGTTATGGTCATTATGAATTTCTAGTGATGCCGTTTGGTCTTACCAACGCACCGGCTATTTTTATGGATTTGATGAATCGGGTTTGTAAACCGTTCCTTGATAAGTTTTTGATCGTGTTTATTGACGACATTTTGATTTATTCGAAAACCGAAGAAGAACACGAGAGTCATTTGAGGCTCGTGTTGGATGTATTAAAACGGGAGAAGTTGTATGCAAAATTCTCGAAGTGTGAGTTTTGGTTGCGGGAAGTGCAATTCTTAGGTCACGTGGTGACGTGTGATGGTATTAAGGTTGATCCGTCCAAGATTGAAGCGGTGTCAAATTGGGAGCCTCCGAGGACTCCTACCGAGGTTAGAAGTTTTCTTGGGTTAGCCGGTTATTACCGGAGGTTTATACAAGACTTCTCAAGAATCGCGATTCCACTCACGAAGTTAACGAGAAAAAGTGAGAAGTTTGTGTGGGAGAAGAAGCAAGAAGAGGCGTTTAAGTTGTTAAAAGAAAAGTTATGTAACGCGCCGATACTCACGTTACCGGATGGTATGGAAGATTTTGTGGTTTATAGTGATGCTTCGAATCAAGGGCTCGGTTGTGTGTTGATGCAAAGAGGTAAAGTGATCGCGTATGCTTCGCGACAATTGAAGAATGCGGAATTGAGGTACACGACACACGACTTGGAATTGGCGGCGATTATATTTGCCTTGAAGTTGTGGAGGCATTATTTGTATGGCACTCGGTGTACATTGTACACGGATCATAAGAGTTTGCAATATGTGTTTACAGAAAAAGACCTTAATATGCGACAAAGAAGGTGGATCGAGTTGATAGCCGACTATGATTGTGAAATTGTGTATCACGCGGGTAAGGCGAATGTGGTGGCCGATGCCTTGAGCCGAAAGGTATATGAAAACCCGAACCGAGGAATTTTATCACGTATAGAAGTCGTCTCGAGCATCATCGAAAGAATCAAGAATGCCCAACGAGAAGTTATGGGAAAAGACGAGTTAAGACAAGAACGGTTAGGTAAAAACCAACATTTTCTCGAAAATGCACAAGGGTTGAAGACCGTAGGCGGTCGTATTTGGGTTCCTAAGTTCGGTGGTATCCGAAAAGAGTTGTTATATGATGTGCACAAATCGAAGTATTCGATTCACCCGGGAAGTACAAAGACGTACCAAGATATGAAACGGGTTTATTGGTGGCCCGGAATGAAAACGAGAGTGGCCAAGTATATTTCTAAGTGTGCCACGTGTGCACAAGTGAAAGCCGAGCATCAAGTACCGTATGGGGTAGCTCAATCATTGGTGGTGCCGGCCGGGAAGTGGGAAGATATAACTATGGATTTCATAGTGGGTTTACCGAAGACGAGTAGAGGTCACGATGTCATTTGGGTCATAGTTGACCGGTTGACCAAGAGTGCGTTATTTCTAGCAATTCGGGAAACATTGCCACTTGAGAAATTGGCTAAGTTGTATGTTGATGAGGTGGTTCGACTCCACGGGGTTCCGTTATCGATTGTGTCCGATAGAGACGCGAGGTTTACCTCGAGATTTTGGCGATCTTTACAAGAAGAATTGGGTACAAAGTTGCGGTTGAGCACGGCTTATCACCCGCAAACCGACGGTCAAAGTGAAAGAACAATTCAAACGGTCGAAGATATGTTGAGATCGTGCGTGCTAGATTTCGGTGGTAAATGGGATGAACATTTACCGTTAGTCGAGTTCTCGTATAATAATAGTTATCACTCGACTATCAAGATGCCGCCTTATGAGGCGTTGTATGGAAGAAAATGTAGAACTCCATCTTGTTGGTTGGAAGCGGGAGAGACGAAACTCACGGGTCCCGAGATCGTGAGAGTGACAAATGAAAAGATTGGTATTATTCAAACCAACATGAAAGTCGCCCAAGATAGACAACGAAATTATTCGGGTTTGAAGAAAAGGCCATACGACTTGGATGTCGGTGATATGGTCATGTTGAAGGTGTCACCTTGAAAAGGTGTGATGCGGTTTGGTAAAAGGGAAAGCTAAGTCCAAGATATGTGGGACCGTTTAAAATATTGAAACGGGTCGGGCTTCAAGCTTTTAAGTTGGAACTTCCACCCGAACTTCAAGGTGTGCATGACACCTTTCACGTGAGTTATTTGAAGAAGTTTATCGGGGAAGTTGAGAATATTATTCCATTGCAAGAGTTGCGGGTTGACGGCCCGAATCGGTTGATTGAAGAGCCTGAAGCTATATTAGAGACGAAAACAAAGAAGCTTCGGAATAAGGAGATCGAGTTGGTATTGGTCAAGTGGAAGCATTCATTTGGGCCGAATTTGACTTGGGAAGTCAAGGACGAGATTCGGAAGAGGTACCCGGATTTCGTGAACTATGATGAGATTCCGAGGACGGAATCTTCTTAAGGGGTAGATAGTTGTAACGACCCGAAATTTGTAAATAAATAAAATAAATAAAAATATGATAATTATGGATAAATCATATTAAAACCGTAGGAATTGGTTTCGTGTCGTTTGGAGTCCGTATGAGAAAGTTATGGACAAAACCGTGTTGAAACCTAGACCGAAAAGTGCAGCCCTGCTGCACAGCGCGAGCCTGGCGCGAGCAAAACGCGAGGTTGAGCAGAGGGGCCAGAGCTGATTCGCGAGAAAGTCGCGTCGACTTCGCGTCGACTTCGCGGCGCGATCCAGACGCGAGCTGGGCGCGAAGTCTGGTATAAAGCGGCGACCAGCGGGAAGACCCGCGTCCTTTCGCGGCGCGAGCTCGGCGCGAGCTCGGCGCGAGCCAGTCCGACCAGTGCAATAAATTCGGGTTTTTAGCCATAAATGCAGATTGAAAACCCTAGCTTCTTTCAAAGACGATTTTCGAGTGCAAGGGCTGTTTTGGGTTGATTTCTTCATCAAAGCTTGGTAGATTTTACTCATAAGTGAAGATTTAAGGTATATCTTCACTCCTTGATCTTTGTAGCTTTAGATCTATGTATTTTAATGGTTGGGTTTGAAACCCTAGTTCTTGGGGTTATGGATTATGGTGATATAAATGGTGTATACACTTAATAGATGGTATATTAACAAGGAAAACAAGTGTATGATTATGATTTGTAAGAATCTTAAGGGTTGGTCAAACCTAGGGTTTGATAATCACCATATTTGGGGGAAATGGATTGATGGGTGTTATCTAGAGGTAGATGAACACATTGATAGTAGATTGTGATGTTGAATATTGTATGATCATTGTTTTAGGCTTTCGGTGACATCTTGGAAGTCGGTGAAATTGTGAAACAAGAGTTTTGGTGTCAAGAACACGGGTGGAGCATCTTTATTGCTAAGGTGAGTACGTGTGGAACTTACTGAGTACATAGCCTTTTAAACATTTTCATTACTTGTGTTATGGTCTATTTGCTTAATTGTGTAGACTAGTAGTTGATAGTTAGTTATACCTATGATAGTATTGAACTAACTTGTTGATGATGAAAGTGATAGCCGAGAGCTAGATTTGCATAACCATAGGGTTATTATGAGATTGAGATGATGTGATGATACGGGCTACTCCCGATCATGAGGTGTGGATTGAGGGGCAGTTGGGCGTATTCCCATCGACTCTTCCACGTTGGTCATGAGATGACACGGGCAACTCCCGGTCATGAGGTGTGGAGTGAGGGGCAGTTGGGTGAATTCCCAGGTGAATTCCCATCGACTCATCCACGTTAGTTATGCGATGTCACGGGATACTCCCGGTCATGAGGTGTGGAGTGAGGGGCAGTTGGGGTGAATTCCCATCGACTCATCCACGTTAGTTGTGATTGCTAGGTAAGCAAAGTTGTTAGGGTCACACTAAGGTGACTAGACTGGATGGTTGGATATATATATGTATATTGATTGGTTATATGAAATGTGACATTCATTTTATTATCGGGTCTAAACCCATGTAGCTCACGAGACGTTTTTGTCTCACGTACTCCTTGTTTCGTTTTGCTATGTACTCAGGTTCGGGATCGAAGGCTTAGGTACGCATGGATAGAGATGCGGGACCTAGAATAGAAGAGCATTAGATTGGATTTAGTCTTAGCTTGGTTATGATCTATTTTGTAACACCTACTTTTATACTCTGATTTCATACCAAGGTTTTTGTAAATCCGAATTTGGAAATGTTCTTCTATTTATAAAATGTTTTATTTTGGGCCAATATTTGGTATTAAAAATATGAGGTGTTACATTTGGAGCATGAATGTAAAAGAATGTAGATCGGCTTTTGCTCGTTGTTTTTGTTGAGCATTATATCGAGCAGGAGGAAGTGGAGTCCGACCACCAATAACTAGAGGATTTCCATTTGGAATAGCAAGAACATCTTCATAAAACACAGCCACCCCATTCTCAAGAGAATCTTGAATTTCAGTTGCCAATTCATGATGTTTAATAAAGTGGAGAAATCATATTTTCCACTGAGCATATTCACCTCGGTATAAAACCGGAGGTTTGAGATCGGTTCCGATTGAAAGAGCATCTTTTGACGTCATTTTGAAGCGATTTTAAGTTGCAATTTTTTGTGAGTGAAAATTCAAAATCTCCAAAATGATCAAATGATTTTTCCAGATGGTAAAATATACTATAAATGTAGCCTAGATTTTCGAATTGGTGTAAACCGATAAACGGATCAAAAACTAGGGCTCCACGAAGTTTGGAATTTTACCGAAAAATCACAAAAACGTGAATAAAGTGTCTAAAACAAGCGTTTTTGGACCGAGACGGCGGTTTATCACGTCGTAGCTTTCGTTTATAGCTTCGATTTGACTACTTATGGGCTTTAAACGGACACCCGAGCTGAAAGTTATGATCGTTTTAGTATAACCCCTTTTGTCACACAATTTTGAGTTTGAGGAAAATGTTCGGGCCGAAGTTCTATTGGGCCGAAGAACAATGTTCGGGTTTGTGGTGTTCGGTAATTAATGTTCGGGCCGAAGATCAAGTTCGGGCCGAAGTTCTATTTGGGCCGAAGATCGAGTTCGGGCCGAAGTCATGAAATGTTCTTCGGGCCGAACAGTTTCTTGGGCCGAAGACTGAAATCGAACACTTGGGCCGAACACTATGTTCGGGCCGAACACTTGTGAGCCGAATACTGAATGTGCCGTACAGTAGAAGTTCGGGCCGAACTAGTTCATCGTGTTCGAGCCGAGGACTTTCGCAGAACAGCAAAAAACTCACCAAATTGATCCTAGTTTGCTCAATTCTCAACCAAAACCATTGATTCCAATCACAAACTGCTCGAAAATCAATTGCTAACACTCGAATCCGATCATATATCCCAAAACATAACACATCTGATCGAATTTTGCAAATTACAGTCGTTTTTTTAAGTTTTTTCAACTTTTTCACTAAAATCACTGAATCATGATCAAATGTTGATGGAATTGATCGAAATTTGATTCTATTCCTATTAGAATCAATGAAGAAAAATGAATCTTCAATCAAATCATCAATTCCAAACGAAAAATTTGTAAATTAATTTTCAAGTGACGAACAAAACTTTTTCAATCAAAAACTCAGATCTGGATCAAATCATCACGAATTTGGATCTACTCTTAGAGAGTTTATGCTCTGATACCAATTGAGAGATCTAATGTGATTGAATTCAAGCTAATCCATGGTGATTTGATCAAAGTTGAAGAATCAAAGTGTGTGTTTAGTGTGTGTGTTCTTGAGAGAGAATGAAGAAGGGAAGAGAGCTTTCAAAATGTTAATGCATTGAAAGTATGGGAAAGCTTACATCCAAAGACAAACATACAACATTATATACTCCTCACCACTTAACAAAGGAAAAGTTAACTAACGGACTTAAAGGTCAAAATCTATTACAGAAATAGTCCTAACATAACAGTATAGCACATATATTAAAAACAACGAAATAAGAATAAAAGGAGGACATATAGAATCCATTATTGTTATATATATTTTATATGATGATTTTATCTACAACTTATCGTTGATCAGAATGTTTGTGCATATATGTGTTATGCTTATCATAGAAGGATTGACGTTGACCTTTTAAGAGTGATGAACCCTAATATTGTTTTTTATGTTAACAATCATCCCCATTGTTGGGGGATTGACGATTTCCAATTTTAACATGCATTTTGAGATAAGTATTGAATACTTCATCCGTCCCATAAAAAACTTCTCATTTTGCTTTTACATAAGTTTTTAGATGATAATTAGTGGTGGAGCCATTAATAATTTTTTTGATTAAAATATAAGGTTGGTTGGAGAGAAAAAGATAATTAGTGGATATTAGTGGTGGGGTCTTTAGTAATAATAGTTTTTTTTTATTGTGTGGAGCCCATCAAATATGAGAAATGAAAAGTTTATTGTGGGATAAAATTTTAGAATGAAATGAGAAGTTTTTGTGGGACAGAGGGAGTATAATATAAGGGATTTGATTAGATTGATGATCGATACTGATAAGACTAATATATTACGGATTTTGTATTCGTATTCGTATTCGTATTTGTATTTGTATTTGTATTCTTATTTATATTACGGTTTCATAAAAAACTTAAAAACATAGACTACATACAATTGAACTAGAAAATTGTATTTATAAAGAACAAAAAAATGAACTTGAATTTTATAACAAGAAAATTATATACGATTCGAGGTGTATTAGGATCGAGATACTCAATTAGTGAGTTTATTATATACGATTATAAAGAACTGTATCTAGTATATAATATAAGGACACACAATTTTAACAATCATTAGAGCATCAGGTACCATGACGGTGGAGATGGTATGGTCCCCCGTGGCGTCAGTTTTGGCGGCACCAAGGCCAAGCCACCACAATGTTTGTGGGCTGCGCCGAAGGCTACAGTGTTTGGCCGGCGCATGAGTAGAGAGGAGAGAGTGTGTTTTGTTTTTGAGGTATTTTGTGAATGTGAGTATGTTAGTGGGTCCCAAAAGGGGTGTTTTGGGTTGAATTATGAGTGAATGAATATTTGAAGGTGTAAATGTAAAGTGGAGAATGCTAAGGTAATATTGATAAGACGTTAAAGTGGCAATTTGGCTCAAACTATAGTACCCGATACTCTTATTGACATTTCATTTCTTATTTCAAAACTCACAGTTTTATGCCAAGAAACCTCAAAATAATTATATAAGTAAATATAAGTTAATTATTATACAATAATTGAAAAGATTCATCAATTTGGTTGGACAGTTCATCATCTGTTGAATTGCTCTGTAAAGTGCGTAAACTGGTGATTGTTGAACCTAATTTGGCCTTTTTCATTTTGTTCTCCCACTTTAACTAAATGCTATAATTGATCACACGAAGGTGAGAGAATAACAATATTTACGTTTTGTGTGTACATGATATTATATACCAAACATGAATTGGTGACACTTTAGGATGGATAGTGGAAAAGAGTTTAAAAATGATAAGGGATACTTCTTATATTGTTTATATCAGAATAAAAACTCGACTTTCTCCGGATAACTTGAACATGTATACCTTTCCATTTACCCGTTTGCACGTGAAGAGGTAACTTACGAGTTACTCCGTAAAACTTATAAGTCTCATCGTCAAACTTATTTCCCAATTTATTTTTCTGTACTAAACATATACGAGTAATAAACATTTACTTTTAGTATAATGCATATAGGAGTAATTAGGGGTGTTCGTTTGGATAATTTGGATATATCCGAACCAAATAGGTGAATCCAAATGGATTTTGGATTTTAAATGTTCAAATCGAACCATACAAACTAATTTAAATCCAAACCGATCCGAACCAAATTACAATTTGGTTGGTTTGGATTTGTCCGAACCAAACCATTTTTTTCTTAATATACTTCTAGGGCTGTCAAAACCTGACACGACACGACAAAAATACACGAAACGAAACGAAATTGGGACGAAATTGAAATTTGAATTCGTGTCGTATTCGTGTTGTGTAAAACAAACACGAAATCTTGCCGTGTCGTGTTCAGATATTAACATAACTAATATTAAGTTTATTATATACAATTTCAAAAACGATAAACTACTTTATACACAAAAAATAAGTCTAATTCATCGCTTGTGAGATTTCAAACCATGAGATATTCTATTAATTTCCATAGTTCATAGATATTTGATCTTTTAGAAATGTGCTAGAATTGTTGGATATATATTTAAATAAATGTAAATCAAACCGTTTACTATTTAGATTTTTTGGATAATCCGGATTTTATAATGAAAATCAAGTCCAATCCGAATACCAAACTATTAATTTGGTTCAAGTCCAAACCGATTCAAAAAACCAATCCAAACAATCCAATCCAAATTGTCCATTTGGACAATCCGGTTATATCCGAATAGTGAACACCCCTAGTAGTAATTATATGAATGTCTACAAGCATATGTATTATCTGTGCATTTTCTATTTTATTATTTGCATACGTATTAGACATGTTTATACAAATATTTAATTAGTTACATGTATCGTTTTCTACATATATTATCCACATCATTTCAGTAGTATTTAAAAAATTAAATTGTAGAACTATTAAAATTATATGGTATGGTGACACAAGTCCACAACCACTTTGAAATACGACTACCACACCGAGAACCACACCAAACATACTTTTTACTCGAAGTTAACCATCCATCATTTACCCAATTAACAAAACTCTATAAATTATTATACTTAAAATATCAAAATCGAGTTCAATTATATTTAGATCATGATTTTTACACCATATTTTTTAATCTATCTACCACAATTATTGTATTATATATTTATACATTATATAGTTATACTTGTACATTGTGCTATAAGTATCAAAATTTTTAATATACAAATTAATTCCCATTATATTTATTAGAGTCCGGATCCGGTGAAGACTCTTTTCCCGGTGAGGACTGCGAGGACTAAAAAAAAAACACTAAAAATGATCCAAAACAATTTTTTTTGAAAAAAATTTCTTTTTTAAATATCTAAATCGCAGCCTATAAGATCCAAAAAAAAAAGTTTTTCAAAAATGATCCGAAAAAAAAATATAGATCATAATAATGATCCACAAAAAAATATGGATCATTGTTATGATCTGCAAAAAAAAGTGGATCATAATTTTTTTTCGAATTTTTTTTTTGTCAAATGTAGTAATTATCATGGTGAGTTATATATATTTTTTTCGGAATTTTTTGAAATTTTTATGATGTGTCCTCGCGAGTCCTCACCATTTTTTGAGTCCTCACAGGATCTCACTTCATATTTATTATTTATTTTTTCTAAAAGTAATTTAATCGATTAAATAAAGATGGTAAGACGGTGACAACGAACAAGGGTTCAACTAGACGCTTACGTTGCGAACACCTTTGGATGCCCTTTCCTTTAACTGAATCTTGCTTGGGCTGGCAATTTTCTTTTGTTTATTCTATTTCATTATTCTTTAGGTTTCAATTTATTATATTCTAAAATAATTTGTTTTAAATTATTATTTTAATTCAACACTGTTTTATACCCTCTCCGTCCCACAAAAAAACTTCCCATTTGGCTTTTGCACATGTTTTTAGGTAATAGTTAGTGGTGGGGTAATTGATAATACTTTTGATTAAAATATAAGGTTAGATTGGAGAGAGAAAGATAGTTAGTGGATATTAGTGGTGGGGTTTTTAATAATACTAGTTTTTTATTGGGTGGAGCCCACCAAATATGGGAAATGGAAAGTTTTTTGTGGGACAAAAGTTTAGAGTGAAATGGGAAGTTTTTTGTGGGACGGAGGGAGTATGTTATTATCAATTATCAATTTATGTAGAAGTATGACTATCTACATATAACCTACTATATACATTTTCTTTGAAAGAAATTTATACTTCCTGCGTTTTAAAATAAGTGATACAAAGTGCCCGGGACACAATGTAGTATGTTTGCCCAATTACATACTACATTGTGTCCCGAGCACTTTTCCATTTGAATATCTCGATGTTCCGGTTGGGGTTAACATGAATTTGAAAGGAAGACACATCCTTTATGGACATGGCATTCAATATTTGATTGACTCATTTGCATGATGGAAGGTATATCGTCTTTTAAGTGTTTTATAAGGTTGTGAGTTCAAGTTATGTTATAGATAAAATTAATGTAAATTTATAGGGTATCATGTTAGCCGTTAAAGAGAAATTTTAAATGATGGAAATATAATAAAAAACAAGAAATTGAAACCCAACTTATATGTTTTGATTTAAAATTTATTATGAGATTCATCATGAGATAGATTATGGTCATGAAAATGTTATTTACTACCAACACTCCATCTCTGATCATAAAATTGGCTCCCTTCATACTCATCAAGGATCTAAAGGATTCAACCAAGATGCTGCCATTATTTACCAGGTTTAATTAATTCCCATCTCACCCTTAATTAAACTCTTAATTTCTCAAAATCTAATTTTTGAAATTTAGTGTTGATTTGTTTTTTTTTTTTTTTTTTATTTTAAATTTTGATGAAGGATTATGGAATGGACAATGGAGTATTTGCTGGTGTTTTTGATGGGCATGGAAAGAATGGTCAAATAGTGAGTAAATTTGTTAGAAACAAGTTGCCATCAATAATCATCAACCAAAGGAATTCCACCATATCAAGGGGCAAAACAGTAAATGACCAACATGTTGATTTTGAATTCAAAGATTTCCATATTTGGGAAGAAGCATGTATTAGTGCCTTTAAAGTCATGGACAAAGAAATTAAGCTTATGGAACATATAGATTGCTCTTGCAGTGGTACAACTGCTGTTATTGTCATCAAACAGGTACCATAATAATGCATCCTTAGCTTGTACAGTACAAGCTAGTAATCCACTAGGAACATAAATTGTACATATGAAGTAACTTTTATTCCACAGGGTGAAGATCCCATATTTTCATAATCCGTATGAAGAGCGTTTGGTACTCCAAGAACTACTTCCTTAGTCAATGTATACGAGCGCGATCCTAAGAACCACTTGTATTTGTACAACTCCGTTTACGTTAACGCTAATTAGTTTCAAAACCCTTTTCATATCAAGAGTAGTGATGCTTCCTCCTACGTCTACAAATAGATTTTGATCATTTCGGGGGAGGTTTTATTGACTTTTTTTTCTTTCTAATATACAAATGAGTGATTGCGATTAGGGGTTCCCAAAGGGCCGAGCCGACCCAAACTCGAATATGCTAGTCGGTTCGAGTGTATTCGACTCTTATGTTCTTATGTTGATATAAGATCTTTTAACCTGACACGACCAACCCGATTCGTTATGGGTCGGATATCGGGTTATGATTGCTTACCTTTATCCGCTTTCGGGTTAACCTGATTAGATCCGATAGAAATTTGAATGTCATTTTCCTTTAAAATTTAAGATATTTGTATAATTAACTCAGTTAATTAACACATTAGTAACTATAAATCATTCAACAAAAAATTCTTAATAATTATAAGTGTTAAAACCAAAAACCATAACTGCAATATATTAGACATTTTTTCATTTTTATCTAGAAATCCTAACTTAGAAGTAACCTCGACTAACCCGTCGGGTCAACCCGACTAACCCGAAACCGACACACCTGATTCCTTATCGGGTCAGGGTTCGGGTTAGCATTTTTTCCCACCTCAACCCCAACGGGCCCGACCAAATAAAAACTCTAACCCGACTAGACAACCTGATGGACACCCTAATTACGATATTCTAAGTTGTATCATATGCATAAAAGCGGTATAACATCCTTAATCGATTCATCTAAAAATATATATACTGAATGTTATAATAGCAATATACTCCCTCCGTCCCACAAAAAACTTCCCATTTCACCCAAAATATTTGTCCCATAAAAAACTTCCCATTTGAGAAAATTGGAGGGACCCACTTAATAAACTAATATTACTTATATTTTATTTATCATTTCTCTCACTAACTTTATGTCACTTCTCTTTTATTTATCATTCTCTTTCTAAACTAATCATATATTTTAATCAAATTTATTATCAAATACCCCATCACTATCTATCTCCTAAAAACATGTGCCCAAGTGAAATGGGAAGTTTTTTGTGGGACGGAGGGAGTATTTTTTTACGAAAATGATCATGAAAGCCTCAAGGGTTGCCAATAAGACGTCAAAATACGCATCATGACTTGTACAATAATCAATAACCGCCCCTGCATTTTAGAACTCAACCCCCACTAATAAAAGTACAAATAATTTATGCACGCAACTACCACTTAATGACAGCTCTAAGGGTTGTCATTAACAAAACCAATCATAAATGTTGTACATGTATATATAGAGAAATGAAATTTATTCCTTCCCATCTTCATACTCAGTTAATAAGATGGTAGGTATAATACCATTACTCACCAATAAATTATATATATTAAAACGCTTAAATTACCATTAATCTATTCCATAAATACACTTGTTATTTTAAAAAGTGTTTTGCTAATGTGTGCCCTATGTGCATACGATAAGATAATGAACGTCTAATAAACCAAAATATATTTAATTAGCGTAAAATAATATTTATAAATCACTAATACTTTTGTTTTATATCGATTTTACTCTTATCATAATTAAAAATGAAAGTTTTTGATGAATTAAATGTATGGGCATAAAAAACATTTAAGATTATTATGATGTGCCTCTGAAGCACATATTAGAAAATCCTTTTCAAAAATCACAAAATGCTTTACATGCTTACATCTTTGGCTCTCTGCCATTACATTATTTCAAATCAAAAGGTTTTTGGTTTAGTGGTATGTGTTTGTCACTTATATTTTGTGGGTCACTCTTTTTTTTGTCTGTCTCCTTTGTTTTCTTGTTTAATTTGTTGAATATGTTACCGTTTTTTTCTGTTGGAATGAATGATCCTCCTAGTTTGTTTTGTAATGTCGGTGATGAATCAAAACAGATCACATTTGGGATGTTTTGGGTGCAATCTTGAATCCACGCAACTGATTCTGGTTTTGTTACTGAAACAATTAGCAAAATGTTTGCAGTTTTTAACTCTGTTTGAAGATCTTGATAAGTTGCATTAGATTTAAGGTTGTTGTCTATGAATACCACCATTTGGTATTTGTCATCAACCCATTTCAATCTCTCCTCCTGTTTTAATATTCATGCAATATAAACACATGAAAGATCATCAGTTCATCACATAATGGTACGAATTTGTATTTTGTTCATCTAACATTTTATATTAATTTAATAAAAAAGGTTAATATAAATCCCCAATTCCTTATTTCTCATATCAAAAACACACATTTATTTAGATAAAACCTACTTCCACATAAATATCCCCCAAAATCAAACCTAATATTGATCAATTTACAAATATAGCATTCCTATATTTAATTGATCCACATTTATACATTGATCCACATTGTTGAATTTATCTAATTGATGTTACAAAGCAAAAAAGCCCTAGCATGATCAAATTAATACCGTGAATACTCGCAATTATTTAATCGTAATCAAAATAATAGATAATTAGAAAACCTAATCATCAATAGAATCAGATATCTTACTGTATGAAGCATAACATCAAGCCAGGATGCTGATTTGAGAGGAGTGATAGCACCTTCTCCGACGACAGCCGCAATTCTGACATGATCAACGAAATTTTCAGGCTCCGTTGAACATGAAGCTAAATCTGATGTAACGTCATCGTTAGTCTGTAAAGCTGAACAATATATGGTTCGTTTAGGGGAAATGAATTTGTGCCGGATAACTGAAGGTGGTGTTAAGGCCCGGTTGATCGGAGAGATGCGGCGGTGACCAGAGAATGAAGTGTGGTTGCGACTAGCGATGTGCTTTTTTCCCCAAAAATCAAATTGCAACCGGTTGGACTTGGGCTTGGCTTACGGTTTTCTAATCGGTTCAGTAGTTTTTTTTTTTTTTTTTTTTTTTTTTTTGTCTTTTTTTTTTTCCGGCTTTTTTCTAGAACAGGAACCGGTTCAGACCTGAATTAACTGAACCAGAACAATTATTTTAGCCGGGTTCTTGGTTCTTGTATTTATTAAGTTTTTTGTGTTTTTGGTTCCGGTCTGTTTGACTCTAGAACCGAACACATCCCTAAAACACTATAATGCGCCGACTACCGAGATGACCAAGAGGGAGTTTACTAGAAAAGGAGTTACGATTCAAGCCAACTTGTTTCCATCATTTTTTTGGTACTTGTTATGTGATTTTAGGTTGGGAAAGATAAACAACTTGTATCTTACGTCAAGACCTTCTCGACATACCTATGTTAGAATATTCAAAAATTTATTTAATAAATTAAAAACTAAAGCAGAAAACTCAAATCAAATCAAATAAAAAACCGCATCTTTATCTTAAATGTCAATATATGATGATCCGTATTAAGGATGATTTGAGTGTTAAGAATGTCGGACTCTTGGATTGTGGGGTGCTACTCCTTTCTTGATGACCGGTTTAAGAAAGGATGATGACCATAAGTTAGCTTTGTGATAATCACCACGTTAATTAGTACTTGGACCCTTAATGAGTACTTGGGTTTCAACACAAACCAAAAATACAACATTAATATACAAAACTAGTCACAAATCACAATCATATATCAAAGGATCTTGATTTAAAAAAAGAAATTGGGTTTGATGTTATTGGGTTTAAATTGGGCTAGATTTGGGTTGTACTATATACTTTGTGATTGTTTAGAGTTGATAATTAATAATTCATTTATGTATCTTTTTTCTTGAGAAAACAAAATTTTGATTTCATAAGTGGTTTTTGTGCGTGCTTTTAAATTTTAAAATTTATAAAATTAAAATAAAGTATAAAGGTCCAAAATGACCAACTACCAAGTAGTTGCAAGTTCTCCTACATTTTTAGAGGTTGAAAGTGCAAACTTAGCATCGGCCTCCACAAATCTCATGCCACATGAGAGGTTTAGAGGAATAGAGAGTCAGGGTTTGAGTCTCGACTCATGGTCACTCGAGTTGGTTGCTGTAACGACCCGAAATTCGTAAATAAATAAATTGTACAAAAATACGATAAATATGGATAATTCATTTAAAACGCGTAGGAATTGGTTTCGTGTCGTTTGGACACCGTATGACAAAGTTATGGACGAAACCGGGTCAAGACATGGAAGAAAAAGTGTAGTCTGGGCTGCCTGGGGAGTTCGCGGCGCGAGGTTGGGGCTCCCGATCGCGAACTTCGAACAGTGAGTTGGTATTTTGGAGACTTGAGTTCGCGGGCTGTTCACGATCGCGAGGAGTTCGCGACCCGCATAGTTCGCGGCGCGAACTCTTGTTCACGGCGCGAACTTCCCCGACCAGCTGTTTTAAAGTCGGGTTTGATAGATTGGAGGCATTCCGATTATTATGGTTCCTTAAGGTTTGTGGTAGATTGGAGGCATTCTGATTACCCAATAACTATGAGTCCCGGTAGATTGGAGGCATTCCGGTTACCGTGGATATGACGGTCTTGATAGATTGGAGGCATTCCGATTATCTTGACATTGGCCAATGATGAAAGAAATGAAGTGACCCGAATGGAAATAATATTATTATTATGATATAAATGACATTATGTGACTAGTTGTTTATCGGGTCTAAAACCCATGTATCTCACGAGGCAATTTTGTCTCACGTACTATGTTTGTGTTTTTGCTATGTACTCAGGTTCGGGATCGAAGATCTAGGAGGCCAGTTTAGGAGAGGCCTTGTTGAGATTAGCTTGGTGTGATGATTAGAGCTCTTGTCCTATGGCTAAGATATAATTTGTAACACCATTTTTGTAAACTCTGATAATCTCAAACAAGAAACCTTTTTAGTTTTTGTAAAGTCGGTATTTGACACCGATATATTATTACTTACTTTGGGTTGAAATGTTGTTTAAATATTATTTTGAAAAATGAGGTGTTACAACTTGGTATCAGAGCTATAGTTTAAGTGAACTAGGTTGAGTTGACCATCCTAGACTTAGACTGAGCTAGTAGGACCATAAGTTCCATAGGATAGGTATGAATTAACTATTGAGACCTTAAGTATAAGTTCAAGAGGGTTGACCTTGAAGCAATAGGTCATGTTTGATTTGGGACGGCCCATATTACCGTTATTTTGGCGAATTGACTTCTAAATGATTGATATCTTATTATAGTAAGATGGTGGAAACTAGAAGTGGAAGGGGTCCACATGATCAAGAACAAGATTCAAATCGTGTTAGCAATCCGGTGTTTGGCCCGGAGAATCGAATCGATGAGGAGAATTCGGGTGCCGATAGGAACCACACCCCGATAACTGTGGAACATCTTCAAGCTATGTTCAACCAAATGAGGGATGTCGTGAATAATGATGTGCATCGGATCCTCAATGAGCATAAGGATCGTGAAAGGCGGGAGGAATCTCCACCCCGCACCAAAAGCAAGTCAAGTAGTGTTGCTCAAACTGAAAAGTCTTCAACTGAGGAAGAAAGTGACCCCGAGCCAAGGGAAAGAAAGGGTTGTACTTATAAGAATTTTGTGGCTTTCAAGCCCGATAATTACTATGGTAGCTCCGAACCGAAGGTCACGATCCGTTGGATCCGTGAAACCGAACAAGTCCTTGAAGCTAGTAAGTGTAAGGAAGGGGATATGGTGATCTATGCCTCCCGATTGTTGAAAGATGAAGCCCTCGTATGGTGGGACACTATGTATGAATCTTTGGGAAAAAGGGCGGTGTATAAGATGAAATGGGAAGAGTTTGTGAAACGGTTGAAGGCGAAGTTCTGTCCCGAAATAAATTTGGAGAAACTTCAAGAAGAGTTTGTGCACTTGAAGAAGGAGAGTATGAGTGTAGATGAATACACTAAGAATTTCACGGGATTGATCCCGTTTGTGATCAAGTTGTATCCGGATGAGAGATCCCGGATTGTTCGTTATGCCAATGGACTCCCGTGGGAGTATGAGTTGGAGGTAAAGAGGGCCGCCACACTAGATGAAGCTATTAGTGCGGCGAGGAATGTTGAGGAAGTTGGCCAAAGGAGGATCAATGAAAGGCCAAAGTTTGATAAGAGAAAATTTGAAGGAAGCTCGGGATCAGTGAAGAAGGGAAAATTCACCCCGACCTACTCTAAGCAATCAAGTGTGGGCACGTGTAAGAAGTGTGGCAAGGACCACAAGGGTGAGTGTATGGCGGACTCGAAAGCTTGTTTTAAGTGTGGGAAGCCGGGGCATTTGGCAAGGGATTGACTGGCCAAGTCGTTGGATGAAATCGAATGTTACTCGTGCCACGAAAAAGGGCACTATAGTAACTCATGCCCGAAGAAAGGAAGTGAAACAATGGTGTCGACCGCACAAAAGAAAGCGGAGCCGACAAAGGTCAAAGGACGAGCCTTCCAACTTACCCGAGATGAATCCGAGGAAGCCCACGATGTCGTTTCAGGTACCCTACTCGTAAATTCTATTCCCGCCCGGATCTTATTTGACTCGGGTGCTACTTATTCGTTTGTGTCCCGTGATTTTGTTGTGAAATTGAATGTGCCTTTAGAACTTCTTGATGAGATTTATGATATTGAAATTGCGGATGGAAAACTTCTATGGTTCAACATATGTGTCGAAATTGTGAGTTAGAAATAGACGGGAGAAAGTTTAAGGTAAATTTATTACCTATGGAAATTGCGGGATTTGATATAGTCATTGGTATGGATTGGTTGGGTGAACATCAAGCAAAGATTTTATGTGGGAAAAAGATAGTCTCGATCAAGACTCTCAATAATGAAAAAGTGTATGTGTATGGCGAGAGACGACACCATTTACCATGCCTTATGACCGCGGTTAAAGCAAGAAAATGTTTAGCCAAAGGGTGTTCGTCCTTTTTGGCGTATGTTTTAGATGGAAGAAATGAAAAGAAGACGGTGGAAAATGTGAAGGTGATTCGGGATTTTCCCGAGGTATTCCCCGACGATTTACCGGGATTGCCACCGGAGAGGCAAGTAGAATTCCGTATCGATCTAGTTCCGGGAGCGATACCAATAGCTCGTGTTCCATATCGTTTGGCCCCCACCGAAATGCGGGAATTGATGTCACAATTGCAAGAATTACTCGACAAGGGTTTTATTCGTCCTAGTTCGTCTCCATGGGGTGCGCCCGTATTGTTCGTTAAGAAGAAAGACGGTTCGATGAGGATGTGCATCGATTACCGAGAGTTGAATAAGATGACTATTAAGAACCGTTACTAGTTGCCTAGAATCGACGACTTATTTGATCAACTACAAGGAGCCGATTATTTCTCAAAGATCGATTTGAGATCGGGTTACCATCAAGTTCGAGTAAAAGAAGGGGACACCGAGAAGACGGCGTTTCGTACACGTTATGGGCACTATGAGTTCTTAGTAATGCCGTTTGGGTTGACTAATGCACCGGCTATTTTTATGGATCTTATGAATCGGGTTTGCAAACCATTTCTCGACAAGTTTCTTATTGTGTTTATCGACGACATTCTCATTTACTCGAAGACCGAAGAAGAGCATGAAAGTCATTTAAGGCAAACTTTGGAAGTACTACAACGGGAGAAATTATATGCAAAGTTTTCCAAGTGTGAATTTTGGATTCGGGAAGTCCAATTCCTTGGTCATGTTGTGTCCCGAGAAGGAATCAAAGTTGACCAATCGAAGATTGAAGCGGTTATGAAGTGGGAACCTCCTCGAACTCCAACCGAAGTGAGAAGTTTTCTCGGGCTTGCCGGTTATTACCGCCGATTTATTCAAGACTTTTCCCGATTGGCAACTCCACTCACATTGTTGACCCGAAAGAGTAGCAAGTTCGTGTGGGAAGAAAAGCAAGAAAAGGCATTCGCATTGTTAAAGGAAAGATTATGTAACGCCCCGATCCTCGCGTTACCCGAAGGCATGGAAGACTTCGTTGTTTATAGTGATGCCTCGAATAAGGGACTAGGATGTGTTTTGATGCAACGAGGAAAAGTGATAGCTTACGCCTCGAGACAATTGAAGGATGCGGAAACGAGGTACACTACACATGATTTAGAATTGGCGGCGATAGTGTTTGCTTTGAAGCTATGGCGACATTATTTGTATGGTACAAGGTGCACGTTGTACACAGATCACAAGAGTCTTCAATATGTTTTCACTCAAAAAGATTTAAATATGAGGCAAAGAAGATGGATCGAATTGATTAGCGATTATGATTGTGAGATTGTATACCATGCGGGGAAGGCCAATGTGGTAGCCGACGCCTTAAGCCGAAAAATTCATGAGAAACCAATTAAAGGGAGGTTGACTCGGATTGAAGTAATCTCGAGTATTGTGGAACGAATTAGAAATGCCCAACGAGAGGTGATGGAGAAAGAAGAGTTAAGGCAAGAACGTTTGGGTAAAAATCAACAATTTGAAGAGAGCAAACAAGGGTTGAAAATCGTTGGTGGTCGAATTTGGGTCCCCAAATTCGGTGGAGCCCGAAAGGAATTGTTAAATGATGCCCATAAGTCTAAGTATTCGATCCACCCGGGGAGTACAAAGACATATCAAGATATGAAGAAAATGTATTGGTGGCCCGGGATGAAAGCAAGAGTGGCCAAGTATATTTCTAAGTGTGCCACGTGTGCACAAGTAAAAGACGAGCATCAAGTACCTTATGGGGTAGCTCAATCGTTGCAAGTACCAGCCGGAAAATGGGAAGATATAACAATGGATTTCATTGTTGGGTTGCCAAGAACGAGCAAGAACCACGACGCCATTTGGGTCATAGTTGACCGGTTGACCAAAAGTGCATTGTTCTTAGCGATCCGGGAAACCATGCCACTCGAAAAGTTGGCAAAGTTGTATGTGGATGAAGTGGTAAGACTTCATGGGGTCCCGTTATCGATTGTGTCCGATAGAGATGCGAGGTTTACCTCGAGATTTTGGAGGTCGTTGCAAGAAGAATTGGGAACAAAATTGCGGTTGAGTACGGCTTACCACCCGCAAACCGATGGTCAAAGTGAAAGAACTATTCAAACGGTTGAAGATATGTTAAGATCTTGTGTGTTGGATTTTGGGGGTAAATGGGATGAACATCTACCGTTAGTCGAGTTTTCCTACAATAATAGTTATCACTCAAGTATTAAAATGCCGCCTTATGAGGCGTTGTATGGAAGGAAATTTAGGACTCCCTCGTGTTGGCTTGAAGCGGGAGAGACAAAACTCACGGGTCCCGAAATTGTGAAAGTGACCAACGAAAAGATTGGAATAATTCAAGCCAATATGAAAGCCGCACAAGATAGACAAAGAAGCTATTCGGGTTTGAAAAAGAGACCTTATGATTTGAATGTGGGTGACATGGTAATGTTAAAAGTATCGCCTTGGAAAGGCGTGATGCGGTTTGGAAAGAAGGGCAAATTGAGCCCGAGGTATGTTGGCCCGTTTAAGATTTTGAAACGGGTCGGGTTACAAGCATTTAAGTTGGAACTTCCACCCGAACTTCAAGGTGTTCACGATACATTCCATGTAAGTTATTTGAAGAAGTTTGTGGGTGAAGTTGAAAATATCATTCCATTACAAGAGTTGCGGGTTGATGCCCCAAATCGGTTAATAGAAGAGCCCGAAGCCATATTAGAGTCAAAGACCAAGAAACTTAGGAATAAAGAGATTGAGTTGGTGTTGGTCAAGTGGAAGCATTCACTTGGGCCGAACTTGGCTTGGGAAGTCAAGGATGAGATTCGGAAAAGGTACCCGAACTTCATAAACTATGATGAGATTCCGAGGACGGAATCTCCTTAAGGGGTGGATAGTTGTAACGACCCGAAATTCGTAAATAAATAAATTGTACAAAAATACGATAAATATGGATAATTCATTTAAAACGCGTAGGAATTGGTTTCGTGTCGTTTGGACACCGTATGACAAAGTTATGGACGAAACCGGGTCAAGACATGGAAGAAAAAGTGCAGCCTGGGCTGCCTGGGGAGTTCGCGGCGCGAGGTTGGGGCTCCCGATCGCGAACTTCGAACACTGAGTTGGTATTTTGGAGACTTGAGTTCGCGGGTTGTTCACGATCGCGAGGAGTTCGCGACCCGCATAGTTCGCGGCGCGAACTCTTGTTCACGGCGCGAACTTCTCCGACCAGCTGTTTTAAAGTCGGGTTTGACTCATTAAATGCAACCCAAAACCCTAGTTTTCTCCTACCAGCTGGTATGGGCGATTTTTGAGCATAAAGTGACTATTGGAGCTTAATCTTCACTAAATCTTGGTGATTCTTGCTCCTAGTTGAAGTACAAAGGTAAATCTTCATCTCTTTTGGGTTTTTAGCCATAGATTCAAGTAGGGAAAGCTTGAATCTCAAACCCCAGTTTTGGATTTGTTCATAAATGGTTTAATGGAGGTTGAATAGTTTATATCTATGGTATTTTAACAAGGAAAATGTGTTTATAATATGGATCCATGAAAATATGAGGATTTTTGGAATTAGGGTTTGTTAATTTGGGGAAATATGATGCTAGTAGTTAACTAGCCATGGATTATGTAGTTAGTATTGATGTTTGATGTAAGTCATTGTATTGGTTTTGGTATTATGTCACTTGGTGGAAGGATTTGAGGTTCAAGTCTTGGGAAGAGACATTTGTGTTCAAGAAACACATCTTTTGGATAAGCTTGACTAAGGTGAGTACATGTGAACTTTCAAAAACTGAGTACATAGTTAGTAAATGTTTTATATTTTCATGCTTTATCGAGTCTATAAGTAATTTGGTCAATTATGTGATTACTAATGAATTGCTTATGTGATAATGAATTGCTTAATTGATTAAGAGATGATGGAGCTATAAGCTCATGATGATAAATGATAAATGATGATGATGATTATAATGTCCCTAGGGCCATGATAGATTGGAGGCATTCCGATTATTATGGTTCCTTAAGGTTGGAGGCATTCTGATTACCCAATACCTATGAGTCCCGGTAGATTGGAGGCATTCCGGTTACCGTGGATATGACGGTCTTGATAGATTGGAGGCATTCCGATTATCTTGACATTGGCCAATGATGAAAGAAATGAAGTGACCCGAATGGAAATAATATTATTATTATGATATAAATGACATTATGTGACTAGTTGTTTATCGGGTCTAAAACCCATGTATCTCACGAGGCAATTTTATCTCACGTACTATGTTTGTGTTTTTGCTATGTACTCAGGTTCGGGATCGAAGATCTAGGAGGCCCGTTTAGGAGAGGCCTTGTTGAGATTTGCTTGGTGTGATGATTAGAGCTCTTGTCCTATGACTAAGATATAATTTGTAACACCGTTTTTGTAAACTCTGATAATCTCAAACAAGAAATCTTTTTAGTTTTTGTAAAGTCGGTATTTGACACCGATATATTATTACTTACTTTGGGTTGAAATGTTGTTTAAATATTATTTTGAAAAATGTGGTGTTACAGTTGCCCTACTAAACCATGAGAGTTGTCGGAATAACACATTATGAAATAAATAAAAGCTGATATTAAAAGTAGCTAAGGTTACAATATCTTCACCAATCTAACTTTTTTAGGAATAAAGGTCTAAAATGATAGGGATCCGTCGATTATAGATCCAAACCGTGCAAAAACATTTTGGTGAAGGGTAATCTTTGTAATTAAACTTTTTTAAATCCACATTCTAATATTAAAGTAATCTTTTTTATATTATTAGAGAGTAATTTATTTGTGTGGTAAATAGGATATTAATCTAATTGGTCAAAATGAGTAAAGAATATGCTTTATCCACGTAACATGCTTTATCCATGATTTACCAATCGGATTCAAAGAATATGTATAGTTTGCTCACACATCAATTCCATGTTCCCATATAGTTTGCTCACACATCATTTCCATGTTCCCATATAGTTTGCTCACACATTATTTCCGATTTGTTGCAATAGAAAACAGTATATAATGGGTAGCCTTGTGTATGGCAAGAAACCAATTAAAGAGTCGTTTGAACTAAGTTGCTTCGCTTCCACAATCCTATATTTTTGTGGTGATGAGCTACTTTAATCTTTTATTGTGTTTACTTGTGTTGAGATAGCTTTCACTTTGTTGCCCAACTTCTTGGTAGTAAAATCTATCATGGATTCCAATGAAGTTGCACAATGTTAAGTTTTCCTCTCCTTCGATTCCCATAAGTCTCACATTGAATTATTGTTTCCTTAATCATATGAGCTTCATTGGAGTCGGGATCTATTGAAGACTGTTGATAGATCTGGGGCAGTTTGTCTGATGAAAATGGTATTGAATCAGCCACTTTTTGAGATAAAAGTTTTGCCTTTGAATTTCCGTTTTTCGTCAATAATAACTCCATTTCTTCCCCTTGATGCAAATCATTTTGCAAGAAGAAGAGTGTTGTTATGGATTTATCCTTCACACTGTGTTCCCAAGTTTTTAAATGAAAGAAAAGAGAAGAAAGTTAAGGAAAAGAAGAGAAAGGAAGGAATTTATAAAAGAAATTAATGTTGTTCTTTGTGTTCCCGAGTCGGAAAGAAAAGGAAGGAAAATTATATTTTTTTGTATTCCCGAGTTGGAGAGAAAGGAAGAAAGTTATTAAATTTATAGTTTTAGCCTTAAAATGTAGATTAATTAGGAAATATGAGGGATAATTTGGTAAATACAACTTTTTTTCATTAAATGTAACTTCCTTTCTCTCCAAATCTTCCCACTTTTGGGAGGAAGATTAGGAGAGAAATAATGGCAAAAAACTTCTCTCGTCTTCCTTTCTCTTCTTTTAATAACAAACTCTGGAACATGATAAAAATTAATTATCTTCTCAAATCTCTTCTTTTCTCTCTTAATTCAAACTCGGGAACACAGCGTCAGTTCTTCCTTGAAAGGACCATAGCTAAGGAAGTTTCACGATGGCTTGTAATTAAACATTTTACTCGATGGTTCAACAAATCCCTTGTTAACATACATTTTACTCGTTGGCTCAGCAAATCGCTTGTAATTAAACATTTTAGTCGATGGCTCAACAGAAGACATAGACAAGCTATGTCAATAGATCCCGACTCCAAGGAAGCTCATACGATCAATGAAACAATAATTCAATGTGAGACTATGGGAATCGAAGGAGAGGAAAAACATTGTACAACTTCTTTGGAATCCATGATAGATTTTACTACTAAAAAGTTGAGTAAGAAAGTGAAGGCTATCTCAACACAAGTAAACACAACAAAAGATCAAAGTAGCTCATCACCAAAAAAGTACGAGGAAGCCAACCAACTTGGTTCAGATGACTCTGTAGTTGCTTGTCATACACAAAGCTACCCCATTATATGCAGTTTTCTATTGCCACATAATGGAAAACTCGAGAGCATACTCGATTTCATTGGCGATGGCGGTTTGCCATAAAGACACTTCAAATTGGCGATGCATATTTCGTTCCAAGTGTTAAAAGTGGGACCAGGAGCTCAGGTATTATTTGGGTTCCATATTAATTATGCAATAATGCAATATATAATCTATGCTTCAAGAAAACTTAAGATATGATCTAATCTATAAGCGGTTGCTAAGTACTAGCTTTTTGTATGTATAATTTATGCTTTATGTGTGGTTTATGCTTCATATGTATGGCTTATCAATATTATCTATGAACATACTTTAATAAAATAGCCATATTCTATGTTGATCATCGATTACTGAAGTAAAAGATATAATGGCTAGCTAGGCAAATTTAAGAATTTTATGATCTCTATTGCTGGTTCAAATGAAAAAAAGAAGAAAAGAAAAAAAGAAAAAAACTAACTTAAAACAGAACGGATAAAATGTCTCAAAATTCTCCCAAAGTGTATTTTTATTTCATGCATAACTATCCTAGATTGTTTGTTATATATAAAGGATTAGATAAATTATTATTTGAAATCTAATAATGAAATTTGAGACACTATATTATTTACCTGAGTTGACCCAAGTTTGTTTTTACAGGTTACTCAACTCAACCAGGGTTACAGTGGAGCTGAAAGCACGCCCAATTGGTACCACATGTATATAACGTCATAAAATACGACCCAAGCAGATTATTAGAAATTTTTATTAATTAATTCTTAAATCAACTCTGTAAACCAGTGTAATGCAAATCAATGATGTATACCCGAATTAAACAAAAAGATCACGGAGTGATATTAGTCAAATCACTCTAATTTTATTAATTAATTTGGCTAAAGTGAATTACAAACTCAGAAAAATCACGGGTGATCTTTATTTTTCTGAACATAAATTTTGATGAATAACTAATATGATTTGTTTATTACTCTGATTATTACATAATCTAAGTTTAGCTGAAAAATCAGGATATATATTAGTATTTTTTAATTATATTTACAAACAATTAGAATAAGTAATTATGAAGAATATCTAAAAATTACTTACAAAATTGGAGTTATAAGTGATCTTATATGGACACACAATCTAAAAGGAGGTTGCTTAAAAAAATTTCTACATAATGAAGCAGGTATGAACCACTATCATATGAATTTGGTTGATTTGGTAACTGCATCATCGATTAATACCTGAATTAAACTAAAGAATTATCAAATTATTAAGAATATGATGTAATTACCTTACCAAATTAACCTATAGAGAAATGAATCTCAGATTACCAAATCTTCAGCAAATGTCTTCACATGTCACTTGTTGCCTCCGTGTCCATTATTCCTTTAAATAATTGCATTGTCATAAAAACTTAATTCCTTTAATATTATATAAAAAATAAATTTTGAATCATTATTTATTGATTTTATATGAATAAACCGAAACACTACTATTGGATACTTGTGAAGAAGAAGACCTTTTAATCGACTCATTTACATGTGCATCTTCAACAAATCACAACATGAGATGAAATCAATAATCATATATGATTTACATAAATTAAAAAACAAAAATACTCGTGTATGTAGCTGTTTCACCAAGATGATAGAAATAAGGCAAATGTGTCATATAATATTTTTGAATAAAAGGGGAACAGGTCAAATGGGTTCAAAGTTGCCAAACAGGTACATATTACTATTGCAATTGTTTCTATAATCATAAATTTGGAGATTTTAAAGTAGATGGAAAAAAAGTGTTTTTAAGATCAGTCCGACTCGTTTCAACCCATATTAAAAACGACCCACTTTGACCCATTACCCAACTTTCCCATCTTGACAAAGGTTAGTTCAAAGAATATGGATTTCTCAAGAATATGGAATACCTAATTATGCAAAAAAAATAATCATGTTAATACAAATAAAAACACCGATTTATGATCCTGCAATATGAATTAACCTTTGGCTTAATAATTCATTCATCATTTGGTAATATGAACTAACCAATAAAAATAATCAACTGTAACGCAGCATGGTGAATAATTCATTCTATCATTTGGCTTAATTTTTGAATTATCAAATCCTGCAATATGAACTGGTGGGGTACCAATTTTACAGGATCATAATTGACACATATGCACAAATTGAATAAACATAAACATAAAAAGTTCAGACGATAAATATGGTTCATAAACAACATCATAAAATAACTTATTACAGGAAAAAAAAACATACACGGAACCAAAAACTAACATGTTGATGCAGAATGGGCGGGTTGGGCCAAGGCTTGGGTCACTAAGGGCCATTTATTGTATGCAGGGCAAAAGAAGTCAGAATATGCCATTTTGACTCGAAGTTATTTTTGTGCAAATAATAAAATATAAATAGCTAATGTGTTGAATATAAATACAAAAACTATACAATACTCATTAATTAAATGACTTATTAGGTTGTGTGCATTTGCAACCATTTGAACAACCACATCTATACATACATGTAGCAAAAAGAAAAGAAAATTCATACGATTATAAATTATAATTAAAGTTAAATAAATTTACATAAAATTTATTAAAGTAAAACAGTTTGTGTGTACCCTGGCTTTGTATTTCTCTTCATGTGAGACAACTATGAAAAGTAATTCTATTTCCGCCGAGATTCAAACCATCATATAAGTTGGCCAAATAGCAATAGCAACTAAACTGTAAAGGTGAAACAATTTAAGAGAGTTGTACATAGCATATTCAAGATTAATAACCTTCATTTCCAAGAAAATGTCATAAGCAAGGTCAGTAATTTTCTTTCATTTTTTCTTTTTTTTTGAATATAATGTGGAATTTCTTAATCGGTAAGTTTGATTTTATTGGGTTAGGTTGTTAATACGTGTGAAAATTTATGTTGGATTGGGTTGTGTAGTTGCAAGAGAAAGAAATTATTTTTTAATGAAAAAATTGGGTTAGGTTGGGTTATTAATGTATATAGTCTAAATAAATGTTCAACGATAACGAACAAAGTGTTTAAAAAAGTTTAAACACTTCCTTAAATACAACATTTAATATATATAATTGCCTGTTTAAACACATCCTTATATTATATTTAGATTTACCAAAAGGCATTTGGCCTAGCGGTATGGTGTTTGCCTCTCAACCTTGAGGTCATGAGTTCGAGTCCCGTCGTGGACATAGGTGGTAATTAGGATTTAAGAGTAGATTAGATTTACCGTTTCAAAAAAATATATATATTATATTTAGATTTGCAAACTTTGTCTGTTTTCACTCTAGAAAATGCTATATATATTTATTTGTCCGTTAAAAACAATGACTCTCTTATACAGACTAACTTTCTCCAAATCAACTTTTTTAGATTTTCATCCAATTTTACTATCGCTAAAGTCCATATTATAGCTAAACCAGTGAACAACAAAGTATTCATATATAAATATGTAAACATTCCAAAATTAGAAGGTAAATATGAAGATGTAAATTAAGAATTTAAAATTAACTTATGCTAGCCAAAATAAGAAATACACTTTTTTACACAATTAACTTTGTTTTTGTACGTTATTAAACGGCCCACTATGTAAACCCACTATAAGCTGGATTGCTGGACTTTTAGATAATCGGCCCAATATGTTTCTTTTATAAACTTTTTATGGTTTTGATAATGACAGCGTCATAAGATATGTATTAAATACTTGTATTTTAATCTACAACCGACTCATAAATTTCAGGAATTGTACAACTTTTTTACCTAGCTGGTACGCCATTTTCACAGATTCAGCAATAGTCGATGAGTTGAGTCAGCGAATTACCATTCTACAATTGAAGGAAAAACCACTAACTTCGTTTATAGTGTACGCATAATGACATGTTAATACAGAAAACTGGAACATACATGATATATGCGAAAAAGATTGAGGCTACTATTGTAGTATTATGTGTTTATCTTGGAATGATATATATATATATATATATATATATATATATATATATATATATATATATATATATATATATATATATATATATATATATATATATATATATATATATATATATATATATATATATATATCCAAAATAAAACCATAAATTAAATTTGCGAGATATAAGGAATGGTTTTAATATATTTCTTGCTAAATTTTCACACGTAAAACCATAAATTTCTTGCTAAGCTCGGGTTCTTTATAATATATTTGTCGTTTCCAAAAAAGAGATATAGGCTACTGATTGATAATTTAAGGAATGTTTTGAAAATCATAACCTTATTTTAGAGATACTACCAGATTACCCGCGCAATGCGGCGGATACCCTATGACTAAATTTGACGGCGATCAAGTAGTGGGTGGTGACGACGGTATGATAGTGGCTGCTGGTTGTGGTCGTGCGGATAATGGCTGCTGGTTGACTGTGTGTTTTAAGTTTTTGCGTTATGTAGGATGTTTTTTTTGGGATAAAGCAAAGTATTAGATCAATTGGTTAACACACAGTCCTACTCGCAAAAGATCTTGGGTTCGAATCCCGTAAGCAATATTTTTTTTTATTTTGTGGTGTTTAAGATGTTTCCAAAAGTAGAAATTTAAGATTAAGTATAAGATTAAGACTTTCTAAACTTAGAAGGTCTAAATGCTTTAAGAAGTAGTAAGATAAAATGGTGTAATTTAGGTAGGGATTAATGCACTTAAATCAGCCCTAAAAAATATGTTATGATTTTGAAAAGTTGTTAATTATGGGTTAAGATTGACCGAATTTTATGCATATTTTAAGAATGTGAAATATGATTTCCCAAATCTTAGTTTAAATTTAATAATCACAGGTTTGTTACGTTTTCCATATTTATCTTGACAAACCTCGAATAAATCATATTACACATTTACACCTATCTCTATAAACAAAAACCTAGACGCCCATGGCGGAGTAGAAGTACCACTTCACCACATACTACCAAGATTACCGGTAGTCCGATTCATGCTTGTTTCCAAGCAATGGCATTCATTCATATCAACACCAATATTCAAAAAGATGCACGTAATCAACAACCACCAGAAACTACTCCTACTATCTACAACAAAACCATATAAGTTCGGGTCCATCGACTTTGAAGCACCAGAAGATGGTACAACCGCTAGCCATTGTTTGCCCTGTAACCCTAATTATAACATGAATATTCTAACATCTTTTCATGGGCTGGTATGCGTTCTTATAACCACTAGTTTACATGAATACGTTGACCTGGAATCCTTTTACCGGTGACCATAAGACCTTGTCTAAACCCAATCATTTCAGGTCATCATGTTACACCTTTTCTGACGACGACTACAAGCTTTTAATGGTAACATGGTCTGGTAATGTATGCATATACTCCGATTCATGGAGAATGGTGGACTCACACAATTGCAAGGACTTCCGACACCGTTTATATCAATGGATTTTTGAATCTCAGTGGCCATGCGTTAATGAAGCAATCTATTTCTGTGTTGATTTTTGGGACCGAGCCTTAAATCTATCAGCATATTCAGTTATACGATTTGATACCAAGACTGAAACGTTCACATTGATACCACCTCCTTTTCCCGTTGACCTAGGGTCAACGAACTGTTTGACTTTCTCGGGTTTAGAAGGGTGCGTTCACTTATGTGTGGCTTATGCGAACCCGAGTAAATTTTTGCGCGATAGGATCGAGGTTGGATGGAGATAGAGAATATTGGACGAATGATGCAACTTATTGCCAGAAAAGGTGTCCACTTTTACTCGACCCACTACTTTACATAATGATCAGGAATGGAAAGTTGCTCGTGTATTCCGAAAGTAGAGGTTGTATCTACACGCTAGATTTGGAGAAGAATAATGATATCGTAGCGCTCTCGGATATCGGCATGAATATCCTTCCAAGAGGGATGTATATCGAGAGTTTTGTGTCACCGAATCGATGCACCAAGTAACATGATCTCGATAGATTTTATTATTGTTTTTTTTTTTTTCTTTTTCGTTATACTTGATATGTAACTATCATATGTTGAGATGATAGACCTCTTGATTTCATCAATTTTAACTTTTATCAGATTAAATGTATGCAATTTATGTCTAATTAGAGTAAACCCTACATTAGCATGACAATGAAACTATATTCACATGGTTTAGAGTTAACAGCATATATATGGGCCCTTACATTGAAAAATGGAAAGTCAAGATAGAGTATATCCGCATGTGACTCTCGTATACAAACAACAATCGGGTATGATTAGGGGTGTAAATTTATGTCGGATTCGGTTTCACAAGTTCGTTGATCAGAAGAATTCAACTTCAATCCGACATGTTTATATTAACGGGTTAAATATCTCAACTCTAACATGTTTCCTTTCAACTTGAACACGTAAACACGTTAGTGGTTTGAATGGGTCAACGGGTCAAATATGTTAACTGTCTAAATATGTATACGTACAAAACATACTAAGATATATTTTCTTGGTCATATAATAAAGTTTTCATTCCCTTTATATTTTTTCCCCAAATAAGGTTCTCATTTCTAAAGTTTGAATAAAATAACAACATTATTTATACCAAGAATTAACCACTAACTATCTTAGGCTCGAACCACTAACTTACTAACTTGCCGTTCAAAAAAAAAACTAATACTCCCTCCGTCTCTAGATAAAGTTTTCATTTATCCTCTAAGTTTTTGTCCCTAAATAAAGTTCTCATTTGTCAAACTTAAGGGTCACATTTAATCTCTACTATATTATAAAGCATTTACCCTTCCACAATTAGCAAGGCTGAAAATTCAGCCAACACACTTGCTAATTATGGAAACCGTTACTTTAATAAAGAAATTAGGTCAGTCAGGATTCGAACATGTGACCTTGGAGTAATCACCCTACAACTAAACCAGCTGCTCCGGCAGGTAATACGTTCATATGTCAACACTAATAAGTATTAAAGATTAACGCGTCGGTGATGTGGGCTTCTGCCCAGCACAACTATTAATTAATGGGCATCATTCACTTCAGTGGCCCATCTAAACGAAGTCGGACATTTTAAGTGGCCCATCTGATGTCTAACTCTAACCACCGTTAATTCTACCATTGAACGAAATCGGACTCTTCGATTCCATCAATTCCTTCATCTCTCTCAAGCCTCCTCAATTTTGCAACTCCTCGGTTATTTCAACTATATCCTTCTGCAAAACGCCTCTTCGATTCCTCAAACTTGCACAAATCTTCACGCTATAAATACTATTCAAATCACAGATCTCCTAATTCGAATTCTCAAGCAACGATAACGAATTTGAGGTAATTTTAATTGTTTAATATTTGGTTACTGATTGGACTCCAAAAGGGTTTGTAATTTTAGTATCGTTATCGAGGGTTTGTAATATACGTACACCTATATTTCACTCTTGATACGCTCATGTTACTGATTGCCTGATTGGTAATCAAGTTTAGAGATGGTTATCAAATTTGATACTTTACCTTTTGTTTGGGCGTTTTCTTTTGAATTTGTAATAACTTTGAAATTGTTCATTATCTTAACAGGTAATTGGCTTCATTAACAGTTTACTCCTATTATCACGTTTTGTTAATTTCTGTTTTTAGATCTTTTTCGTGGTTAATGGTAAATTCACTTCCAATGTTACTCTCTGTGCTCGCGAATATATCTATTGCATAAAATTTGGTTCTTGTGTTGCATCTTCGTAAGGGGTATTTTGCAGGCTGGAACATGAGAGGAGAAGAGTTTAAATAAATGGGCAACTGAAAGAATTAAGGTTTCTTTGTTTTTATAATTATTGTGAATCGTATGTTTAAATTCAAAATGTATATATATTATGTATTTGACAGTATTTAATTCTGTTATTGGGGTCCTTATACTTATCTTCTGGAAAAGCAGAAATTGCAGAAGTACTGAGATGCAGGAGTTGTGGAAATACAAGTGGGTCACGAGGTTTGCATAACGGGCAGGTCAGGTGGCTTGCGTAACTTGATGGTATGATGAGGTATGCTGGTACAAAGCGCTAAGCTGTGGAAAAAGAACATAACAATCACATTGATGAAAGTGTTAGTTGGATGCGGTTGAACCTTTCAAGGTTAACAACAATTAAGTTATCATATAATACTTTTTCAATAAATTTGATTTTAACCCCTTTTTATTCACAAATTTTCATTAACATTTGTTTACTTATGCAGACCAGGTACACCAATGATTATTTCCAGCAACTATATTATTAGAAGTTTAGCTCATTTGGAGGAGTCATGCTTATGTTGATCACGAGGTTTCCTAATTTGCTTATTTCCTTTTTTAGTACAGAAGATTAACATGATATATATTTTATTGATTTTATATTTATAGAGTAGTGATGAGATAATAGTGTGCATAGAGAAAAAGATGAACTGTCTTTGTAGAGATAGAACAATTTCAAAATGACTTAAAGTTGTAGATGATATAAAACGACAAAACTGAAGAACCTGTTCTTTGCCTGAATTGAATCTGATTGCAGTTCTGAAGGTGGGGTTATATTAAGACGACACCAATAGAAGAACAGTTCTCAGTCAATCTTAATTTTTATTTTTATGCTCGGTGTATTCATCTATGGCACCTGTAAAACGACAACAATAAATCGTATAGGAATAAGAATAATATATTTTGTATAGCTTTCTCATTATTATGTAGTTCAATTGTATAATATTGAGTAACACCACCAAGAGGAGATGTCAAAGGCATTGATGATTTGGGTTTGGGGGATTCGTTCTAATTTTATAAACCAATGATCATCCACTCTTCTGTTGTTATGAACACGAATTAAACTATCCTTCAATTGAGAACCGATTTGATCCCTTCTTAGTAGCACATGCAATAAATATTTCTTATTCATATAAGATAGTTACAAAACTTATGTATTAGACAAAAAAATATAAGTATATAAATGACTTTCAACTGCTCGGTGTTGTCGGTTTATTATCTTCTAAAAGTCATATGTCTTATATGGCTTTGATTGTGGCATTTAGCTATTCTTTTTATTATCGTATACATGAATTTAGTTTCAGTTAATATTCAACCATCCATGGATTTGTTCATTAGATTTCATCAAGGGGAATTGAAAGAGAAAGGTGATGTTTTTGTTCCATCCCGCATTAGTTGCTTATAGGAAACAGAAGTGTGAAAGTGATTATAAGGTGCAATCAAGTGAAATGTTTGAAAGGTAGTAAACAGAGAACAAACTATTCCTTCACATTTTACTAAAGGATATTTTGTGTTTGTTACTCATATTTTGGGTGATGAATAATATATGGTGTATGTGTCTGTTGGCTAATACTTATACAATGTATGTCATGAAACTGCCAAAGTAGATATTAAAGGTTATATCACACATGTTGCTTTACCCTTGGGCTTCGGCCTGATCTTTTGCTATATGATGTGGGCTTCGCCCCACCCCAAGTCCACAACAATAATAATCTTTGCATGGTCCCAGACGACGCCTCGATTTCGGTTCCTTCAACCTTGTTTCCTTATCGAGACGCCTCCTCGATTCGCTCGGTTCCTTTCAACTTACATGCCTCAAAAACCCAAAAGACGCCCCGATTCCCATCGCTTCCTTCAACCTTGTATCCTTACCTGCCTCAAAAACCCAGATGATGCCTCAATTGTGGACTGGAGAAATTGGAACGCTAACCGATTGCTACAAAACCCTAATGGAAACGCCTCAATCGGCTACTTGTGTTTCATATCATAGCTCAAATTTTAGGTCTTAATTACATTGCTGATTCACGAAGGTAAGATTCTGCCATTCATATTTCAGATTGGTATTATGCTACAATTAATTTGATCATCTGAATGACTTCACTCAATCTTTTTCAACATTTTTTTGTATTTGTTAATGTATGTAGGGTATGGGAGGAAGAATTAAGAGCTTGAGGCATAGTGTTTGCAGGAAGAACAATGATATCTAGGTATGCACTCGCAGCACTCCACGTGTTAGACTTAATGCTGACATGAAATAATGCTAGATTGCTCTATTTTAAATGAACAATCAGATGATCTAAATCTACTTAATGTTTAGCGTTTTATTTTGTTTTTATTTTGCAGTTTCAACCTGATGACATTGTTGATCTTTGGGTGAATAAAGATAGGCCCTACAATAATCCACAAGAAATATACAATTATTGCAGCTTTTCATTTTTCTCGTCCACCTGTTCATGCTGGCCACAAATGGGGTGGTTTGGGTGAAGTCTTGTGTGGGAATGAGCTAATTGAAGTCAAGTTTCAAAGTATGCGGGTTTTTTTTTATATACTTATCTTACGATTTGCTTATACATTTTTGCTTACATGATGTATATTATTTTGTGGCAGAAATGTTGAGAAAATTACTATTTGATCTCATTTTTATTGTCCTTGCTCCGCTGAACATGAGCTCAGATGATCTACCACAACGAGGTATGCATTCACCAAACTTGTTTATTTTTTATTTTAGTATCCATTTCCACAAATTAATAGCCGTTTTTTACTTTTCTTATAGGTTCTGTTGGCTACCTACATTCCGATAACAAACTTTTTAAACCTATATTATGTACAAATATCTGTTGACCTATAGTATTCTTATCAAAATTGTGGAAGCCTTTTACAGGTTAATTGATTGAAAGAAGCAACACACCACAATTAGGTCATACCACAAGTCAACATGAAGAATTCAACCACCATTTCCTAAGGCCAACAACATTTGAAAATAATCTCAAACAGATGAAAATCCATTTTCGTGGAGAGTTGAAATTAAAATTCGAAAAAGGAGTATAAAGATTAGTTAAATTAGCAAAATATGATTTGCTGGAGGCTGCATCTTATGTATTGTTAAGCCATTATTTGTTAATGGCTTTTCTTTTATGCAGAGTTGGAAGTTAAACTTTGCCGTAATCCTCGTGGAGAAAAATAACTTAAGTTTTTTATTTTTATTTAATTTAACATAGTTTTTGTTAAGTGAATTTTAGTGTTGAGTTAGGGGCTATTGTGATAGGCAGTTGTGATTAGAGAACATGTTTGAAATAACTAGATTACAATTAAATGGATTATGTAAAAAGACCTGTTTATAATAAATGCATATATATGTATATGTAAAATTATTATTATCTATTAGACTACTACAGTACTACAAGTAAAACATTTCTGAATATCGTGTTCTCTAACTTGCCCACTAAAGTGATTGTTTATTTTTATTATGTATTAGTATTGTAAAGTTTGTGTTCTCTAACTTGCACACTAAAGTGATTGTTTATTATTTTTATGAATTAGTACTGCATACTTTGCCGTAATTCTCACGGACCCTTCTTTGCCGCCTTGGTATCTTTCAAAATTTGCAGTACTTCATTTTCAACAAAACCCATGCTATTTCGTGAAATTTACTTTTTGAAAAAATTGACAGCGTATGGACTCTCTTTTGATCAATTGAGTAAGGTCTATAATCAATTGAGTTACTAAGGCGGTTGATTACTTGACTATACTATGTTGTAATTATTAATCTCTTAGCTTATATTATCATATTAATCACCGTTCATCACCATCATCACTACCACCATCATCACCCATCAACAACTATTTGTAATCACTATCGCTTTCATCCACCATAACTACGGCCACCATCACCAATAATATTGTCACCGCAATTAATAGGTACAGGGTACCCGCCGCATTGCGCGGGTACCAGCTAGTATAATAATATTATTACCAATACTTTCACCACTAACTATCTCCTAAAATAATTTCTCTCTCCAATCAAACCTTATATTTTAATCAAAAATAATACCAAATACCTCACAACTAACTATCTCCTAAAAAGTTGTTCCCAAGAGAAATGAGAACTTTATTTAGTGACGAATGGAGTATATATTTTAATCAAAACTATTAACATTTACCCATCACTAAATATCTCCTAAAAAATTGTGCAAAATATAAATGAGAATTTTATTATGAGATGAAGGGGAATATTTATTTTTTAAATATATATATCTAATATTTTCTATTGAAGTATAACTATACCTACTTTTAAACATGTACTTCCTCTGATTCAAAATAAGTGATAAACTTTCCTTTTTAGTTGATTCAAAATAAGTGATACACCTCGAAAAGTTACTTCATTTGGCAAAAAGTAGTGGGACTCATACTTACTAACTATTTACTCTTACAAAGTGAAATGACCAATTTACCCTTACTTTTTACTTTTAAACATCATTATCCTTACTTTATTCAACAGGTGTGGGACTCATTCTCACTGACCATCCAATTAATCTAATTTAATTATGATTATAATCTTTTGCCACAAAAACCGTGAAACCTCAAATGTATCACTTATTTTGAATCGGATGAAGTATTAATAATTAATCGGGTTGGTGAATCGACTCGATTATATTATCATCAACCACAACCTAATCCGTTTAATAAATGGGCTAGTTAAGTCGACTTAAAACTGACCTGACACTTTTTTTCCTCAACCATAAACTGTTTATTTTCATATTGATTTTATGTCAGGTTTCATACCGATCCAAAATCGCCACCCCTAGGTATGATTATGGTATCAACCATGAGTCACACCAAGTTCTCGTGTTTTAAAAGCTATTGTTCTTCACTTGGTCGGGCCATGTACACTTTATTCTCTGGTACATACACTAGATTTGCTCACATAGTACGTACATATTACACTAAATGAAGAATGTCATGGTGAAAAAGATATTTAGGGGGTGTTAATTTGAGATTGCTTATTTAAAATGTACTATGTATTTCGAAAGTGAATAATTGTATAATCTATAGTTACAAAACGTAATTCTGAAAAATAATGTTTGATATCTATTGTTTTAACTCGCAATAATCACATAATTGACATTAGAATTTTGTTCAATTGTCAAAACAGAGTGTGGACAGAAGTCTTATTTCTTATATTGGCAATGGTTAACAAAACAAGGATAAAAATGTTACAACTAAATCATTAGCTAGAACCTGCAAACATCATACCATTTAAAAGCGCAACTAGGCGTGCACAAAAAAACCAAACCCGGAAATGTAACCGGTTATGACCCAAACCGACCCGGTTTTTTTATACCGGGCCGGTTCGCCATTTTACCATTAGTATTTGATATTTAAAATAACCATAATAACCTGGTTTTTGGCCGAAAACATAATCGATTTTGACCGCTTAAAATAACCGAAGCGGTTAGTAACTGAACCAGATACAATAAGTTTAGGTTTCTATACCCCCCTAAAACCGGTTCGAACCCGAACCGATTACAAGAGAAACTGGTTTCACACTTTGACCGAAAACTGGTTTTAATTTTAAGGGGGTTTTAAAACCATGTTAAAAATGTTAAAACGTCTTTAAGGTTGCTTATTTAATGGGTGATTTTTAAGGTTTGGGTAAATGGGTGATTTTAAAACATTTTTTTAATCCATGCGTTATAATAATTGTTTTATATGCTTGTACAGTTTGTAAGAATACTTGTACAAAATAGTGGATACATTAAAAAGTGTGGTGTGAAAATTAATTCCCTTTGGGTAATGGAAAGTGCTGTTTAAATGTTTATTACCATTAGAAAATAAAATATTTAAATTTCAATTACAAATACAGTAAAAACTCTTTAAATTAATAAGGTTGGGACTTGAGAAATTTATTAATTAAGAGAGTTATTAATTTATCGATGAGAAATCTTTTATAATGGCCCAAGTCGGGACCAAATAAATTTATTAATTTAGAGAGTTTATTAATTTACCGAGTATTAATTTAAAGAGATTTTATTGTATGTAATGTCACCATTCAAATATAATTCTACGTACTTCCTCCGATTCAAAATAAGTGATACACTTTGGGTTTCACGGTTTTTATAGCAAAAGATTATAATGAGGGTTAAATTAGATTAGAGTAAATTACATGAATGGTCCTTTAGGTTTATAGCGAATTTCACCAATGGTCCTTTAGTTTCAAAAATTACACCGATGGTCCTTATTTTTAAAAGGTTTTTCACCGATGGTCCTCTATGAAAAAGTCCGTCTATTTTTCAAGTTAACTAACATCAAGTGTGATGCACATTGGGGTATTTTAGTCAATTTGTCTTTCCTAAATGACCATTGATGAAATTTGCTATAAACTTAAAGGACCATCCGTGTAATTTAATTGAGAAGGGGAAAGACAAATTGACCAAAATAAACTTTCAAAAATAAGGACCATCGGTGCAATTTTTGAAACTAAAGGACCATTGGTGAAATTTGCTATAAACCTAAAGGACCATTCATGTAATTTACTCATTAGATTAATTGGATGGTTAGTGAAGAATAGGCCCCACAAATTTTAAATAAAATAAGGTTAATGATGTTTTAAAACCCCTCACGTGCTGAAAACGTGAGGGTATTATAGTCATTTTCCTTGAATTACATGTACCATGTGTTTTAAAACTTGTACATTCATATTATCTTCTTCATCATCAAAAACACCCAACTCATTCCATGTCTCTCTCCTGTGTTCTTCATCAACAACAACAGCACAAAATCGAAATCCAAAATTAAAACCCACAAAATCCATACACATCCACCCAAATTAAAATGAATATCAAAATCTCCATCTTTTAGATCTTTTCCTTTTGAAAACTTACAACTACAACATCATCACCTGCAACTACCTGCTAATCACCCTTCATCGTTTTTAGTTCTTCACCATTTTCCCCAAAATAAAAATTCTTTGTGGAGTTTTCTCATAATTTATCGATAACACAAGCAAAAGATCCAGATATGCAAAAACAACAAGATCTGGGGCTACTCTTGTATATAATGCTCTTTACTGGAGAGTGGAGTGGTGGAATCAGGGTTTAAGATTGACGTTAACATAATTGAAATTTAGATCAGAATAGGAATTTGATTTTGGGATTAGGGTTTTGAGTAAGATTGTAAGATCTGGGTGGAGATCTTATAAATTTTGAGTTTAATTTGATTTTGGTTTCCCAAATCTTATTTGTGTTCTATTATCATATTTTGATGATGATGATGAAGAAAGTCAGATATAGAAATGTTGGTGTTGTGTGTTCTTCATCAATATTTAAATGTACAATATTTAAATGTATAAAATAAAAAGGGAAAATGGAAAAGACCAAAATACCCTCACGTTTTCAGCACGTGAGAGGTTTAACGACCAAAAAGAAACGGAGGGTGGATGGAAGGACAAAAAAACGGAATTTTGCATACCTCAGAGACAAAATAACATAAAAAAAAGTACAGGGATAAAAATGTAGAATCGGGCAAACCACGGGGACAAAAACTGTAATTTACTCTTTAAAGTAAAAGTAAGAGTAAAGAGGTCTTTTCACTCTATTAAAGTAGGTAGTTAGTGGGTGTGGAGCCCATATTTTTTTACTAAATAAGATAAATTTTAGATGTATATTACTTATTTTAATCACCAAAATATGAAAAATATATCACTTATTTTGAATTTTCTCCCCCTATCGGCTATAGCTGTCACCATCTCCCTTAGTATCCATACTAATTTATAAAGCAAATTGCACATTTCTAATTAAGGCATGTCTGAATTCAAACCTGCCATAATTAGAAATGTTCAATTTGCAGGATTGAACAAAATTTAAAAAGCTGCTTACAAGGTTTGAACCCGTGTGGGACAGGTCCAAAGGTAAAGCACTTACCACTAACCAAACTCACAACTTTGATTAAGATGTTCGAACACTACCTTAATAAGGTGTTTCCAATCCATGAATGCCGGCCCATCAACATTTTAAAATTTGACAAAGCCAATTTAATGTCCAGTACATCTGGGAGTGGAAGCCCATCACAAGACCTCTCGATAATCAATTTAATGCAAAAGACGTGCAACCAAACAACATTTGTTCGCCTCAAAATATAGTAATCAGGTACCCGTCGCTGCATTACGCGGGTACCCTGCTAGTATTTACTAAAAGGGTTTTTCTAAATATTTATTGAAGGCTTATCAGATTGCCAACTACGTGAAGAATAATTCTAAAAATGAATCGTTACGCAATCCTCTTTCTACTCGCTCCCTTGATCGTCGGGATCGTTCAGGCACGTGTCACTCCGGACGATTTTATCCGGTTGCCGTCGGAGAAACTTGACTCCGATGGTACCCGATGGGCCGTCTTACTCGCCGGATCTAATGGTTACTGGAATTACAGGCACCAGGTTATATTTTCTCCAATCCTTTTACATACTTCTTACTTTTTTCTTAAAATCGAGACCTGTTTCTTTTGGCTGGTCGTTGCAGTTGAACAATATTATAGTGCTGGTTGAATTTTTCTCCTGGATTATGTATTTCTGTTGTTGCGTATAGAGTTTACGATAATTGATCAGTTTTTCTATTGTATGATGTTTTAACAGATTTCGCTTTATTATGTTGTTTCCTAGATATGAAGTTACTGAAGTATCGATTGTTTCCTTTATTATGTCCGATTAATATAATATGTAGCAAATTAAACACTAATTACCAGCTAACTTGATCATGTTAAGTCAAGCTGTTCTATTCGTTAGGATCCTTTTGGTTTATGCGATTCCTGTTCTCACAAATTATGAAATTAAGCTTTCATATGAGCCAGTTGAGTTGTCAATCGAACAAAACTCTAATGCTGATTAAATTCGTGTCAAGGATTTAGTTAGGGAAAAATTTAATGTAATTCTATAAATGCATATAAAGTTAACAATAACTTATCAGTTTTGGATTGTATAATGCATTAATGATGTAACAGCTTTCACGTCGTTCTGTTTTTTTCTTTCATATGAAGTTACTGGCTAAATTGATTCTGTTGACAGGCTTGCTGTTGTATGGCACTAGGTACCTTTTGGTTTATACTAATCTCATTTACACAAATTAAGCTTTTATTTAATCCAATTGAGTAGGCACCATCAATAATTGGAATGAAATGCCTGTTATAACCTATAAGTTCCATACTTCCCTAAGCAATTTATGGGGATGTTAGCATTATAATTAATATTGTTCAAATTCAATTAAACAACCTAGCAAAAAAGCCACTCTTGAATTACTTATTTATTTTTTGGATTTTTTTTTCATTTATTGAAGTTAAAACCCCTTAATTTTCTTCTCTAGGCGGATGTATGTCATGCATACCAAATCTTGAAAAACGGTGGCATTAAGGACGAAAACATTGTGGTTTTCATGTATGATGACATTGCAAATAACGAAGAAAACCCTAGGTCTGGAATCATTATCAATAGCCCAGATGGTGATGATGTGTATCATGGAGTACCAAAGGTTTACATTTCAACTCTTTAATTTTGTAAAAATGTATTAAATTATTATATAATTTTGATTTGATTCTCACATTTTTCTTTTAATTCACAGGATTACACTGGTGAAGATGTCACAGTTGACAACTTTTTTGCTGTTCTTCTTGGAAATAAAACTGCAGTCAAAGGGGGAAATGGAAAGGTAGTAAATAGTGGGCCCAATGATCACATTTTTGTGTTTTATAGTGATCATGGTGGTCCAGGTGTTCTTGGTAAGCTACTTCATCTCCGTAATTATTATTAATTTTCATTTAGTTAACGATTTTACTAAAAAATAATAGTTTGTTTTTTGCAAAATAATATGGTCAGGGATGCCAACCAATCCTTACATGTATGCAAATGATTTGGTTGATGTCTTGAAGAAAAAACATGCTTCTGGAACATACAAAAGCTTGGTAATTACTCCCTCCGTCCCACAAAGAAGTTTAGTATCTCTTGGACACACAAGTATTTAGGTGATAGTTAGTGGAGGGGTCTTTTGTAATATTTTTGATTAAAATATAAGGTTATTTGGAAAGAGAAAGTAATTTTAGGAGAAAGTTAGTGGTAAAGTACATAAAAATAATAGTATTTTATTAAGTGGTCCCTCATATTTGAGAAATGTAAACTTTTTTGTGGGACAAAATTTATAGAGGAATGTAAACTTTTTTGTGGGACGGAGGGAGTATTTCTTCCAGTATCAAATTTTTATTGTTATTAATATTATGTAATATGTTAACTTCAAATACGTATTTTTTTATAGGTATTTTACCTTGAAGCATGTGAATCTGGAAGTATTTTTGAGGGTATTCTTCCGGAAGGTTTAAATATCTATGCAACTACAGCTTCTGGTCCAGATGAGAACAGTTGGGGTACTTATTGTCCTGGAGAGCATCCTAGTCCACCCCCAGAATATGATACATGCTTGGGTGACTTGTACAGTGTTGCATGGATGGAGGACTGGTACGTTTTACCAATGGTTGACTTTTGTGAAATGTTATAACTGATTCTCTTTTTGTTGATGACAGTGATGTACATAACCTGAGAACAGAAACAATCAAGCAGCAATATCATTTGGTAATAAGCTTGACAAATTTCATTTTATTATTTATTAAAGGAAAATGATAAATAATCGGTTTCATATTGTTTTGAATTGCATAGGTTAAGGAAAGAACCTCAAATGGAAACGCTAATTACGGGTCCCACGTGATGCAATACGGGGATTTGCAGCTTAGCAAAGATGAACTCTATCTGTATTTGGGTACAAACCCTGCAAACGACAATTTTACTTTTATTAACAGTAATTCCTTAAGGCCATCTTCAAAAACTGTCAACCAACGTGATGCTGATCTCTTACATTTCTGGCATAAGGTTTGACCCATTTACCTCTCAACGGGCCATTTCGACCCGTTTTTGACCCGTTTACTTTGCTGGCAGTATCAAAAGGCTCCGGAAGGTTCTAGTAGAAAGATTGAATCTCGGAAACAATTTGCTGAAGCAATGGCTCACAGAATGCACATTGACAGCAGTGTAAAACTTGTGGGAAAAGTTTTGTTTGGAATTGAAAAGGGGGCCGAGGTGCTGAATGCAATCCGGCCCACAGGGCAACCTCTAGTTGATGATTGGGACTGCCTTAAAACATTGGTAAGTCTTGCTATTAATTACATGTTTTTAAATTATTATTATCATAATATTTTTTTTTCTTTTTTTTTTTCTAATTAGGTGAGGATGTTTGAGATGAATTGTGGATCCCTATCACAATATGGTATGAAACACATGCGGTCAATTGCTAATTTCTGTAATGCGGGGATTACTAAGGAACAGATGATGGAAGCATCATCACAAGCATGTCCCGCATTTCCATTGAATTCTTGGAGCTCCATTAACAATGGTTTTAGTGCTTAATTATGTGGATTAAACTCGGATTGTGTTAAAATGTTTAGTAGTATATTTCCATCTGGTGTGCTTTAGGTAGAAAATCGGCCTCAAATGGTAGCTTCTTCGTATATACAACAATGATGCATATCCTTTAGTTTCTATAAAGTTCTTATGTAATGCTTTGTTCTATGTTTGGATTATGTATGCGGTTTAGTGGTTATGCACAAAAAAGGAAAAACAATTGCAAAGTTCACATGAACATGCATAAACATTCACCATGGGAGGAGAACTATAAGTGGGAAAATGATTTTTAGGTCTGTGTCCATGGTCCAATAACATAACCGAACCGATAACTAAAAATGATTATGGCTAGACCGAGAACTGAACAAAACAAATGATGTCTTGGACCGGACCAAGAACCGGATTTTTTTTATATTTTCGACTTTTTCTGTTTCGGACTGGACTGAGAACCAGTTTTATATGAAAATTCAAACCGAGAACTGGACCGGTGTAGTTCGGTCTGGTCTGGTTTGCTGGTTTCAGTCGGTTTCTCGGTCCAGTTTGCGCAAGTCTAAGCTTATTGATGCGTGATGAGTCAAAACAGTAGTAGGTTGAAACGGGATTTTTATTACTGGTTGAAACAAAACTTGTCAAATCGGGTGCAAAGACATGTCCTTTAAAAAATATTCCATATAGTTAATGTATTATGACTATTATTATAATTGTTTTGTTAATGACAGCCCTTAGGACTGTCATTAAGAAGTGGTTACGTGCATAAATCGTTTGTACTTTTAGTAGAGGAGATTGATTCCTAAAATGCAGGGGGCGGTTATTGATTATTGTACAAGTTTTTTATACGTGTCTTGACGTCTTAGTGACAGCCCTAAGGGCTGTCATTATCATTTTCCTTATTATAATAATAATCTAATCTTCTCAAAAACATAATTTTGGGGCTTGGGTGTTTTTCACCTCTAGGAATGTTGATGAATTTCCAGCTGTTGGAAACGATTTTTCGTGAAAAGTTTTATTTTGTAGTAATATTGATGTATTTCCAAATTCTAACTGTTCCTTTCGTGATTTCGTACATGGATTTGTGTAAACATGCTTAATTAGGCTGAAGGCCCATCCTAATAGTCAGTTAGGACTAAATGGTTTCTTTTCTTGGAGCTTAATTAATCTAAAACCGGACCAGCTATGATTTCCTCGGATCTCCTCTACGTATTTTTTTTTTCTTCACTCATGTTCAAGATAAATGTTCATATTCTTATTTTAGTTTATGCTAAAGAGAATCCTTAATTAAGAAGGGTTTTCTAACATATGCCTCATAGACAAATGTTAGGGTGCATTAATAAACTTTAATCTTCTAAAAATATCACAAAAATCATTTAATGCAATTACCTAAATCTCTTGAAATTTGACTTTATTAATGTTTATTTGCTACACTTTTAAAAATTGTGCACTTCATTAATGCATTTTAACATGTGCCTATGGAACACAGGTTAGAAAAACTCAATTAACAAATGTATTTATGAAAAGTGTTTACTTTACAATAATAAAATACTTTAACCATTTAAAATACAATAATCCCAATTTTTAGAAGAGTAATGATATTAGGAGAAATAATTATTGGATTATACATATTATTTTATTAAGTGGGTAGAAAAATAATTAAGAATATTAGAATAAATTATAAGAATAAGAGTAAATTACACGGATAGTCCATGTGGTTTACCAAGAGTTTTGGATTTGATCCTTAAGTCTCATAAATTACACGGATAGTCCCTAAATACGAGACTCTGTCACGCTTTTGGTCCCTAATACCAACTTCTGTTAAAATGTGCTGTTAAAGTTTTTCAAATGACATTATTACCCTCATCCTCTCTTTCATCTTTTAAACTTTGTCTCCTTTCTTTGATCTCTATGCGCATACACGTACAAATCAAGAAATGTATATGTCACACCCCGCCAAAACTGGTTTTGCGGAAGAGCGGGCATGCGACATACATCGGAAATCACAACAATCGATCAATAGTAAAACATAGCATAAAAATGGATTACCAATTGTTAAACCTTTACAAAGACAACGTAAATTGTTTACGACAATGGATTTGAATAAAATGTCTATTATATAGACTTCGAGTTGTCAATCTTGACTTCGTACTAGGTAAAATACTATTTTCCCAAAAAGTGGTAATCCTGTTCGTGCAAATGCCATGCAAAACACTTCAAGCTAAAGTACCTGAGAAACATATTAGAAAAAGTGTCAACACAAAGGTTGGTGAGTTCACAGGTTTATGACTCTATAAATCGTTGATTTATTCCGAAATGTTTGCAAGTACAACTCGTGTATTGAGATTATCTTTGAATTCTTTTGTTTTAAATGCAGTGTCACATCTTATTATCACAGTGTGTACATCGCCTTATGGCATGTGTTAACCAAACTCATGGCAAGTAATCACCAAACTTATGGCAAGTGTTCACCAATCTCATGGCAAGTATTCACCAATCTCATGGCATGTATTCACCCTCATGGCAAGTATTCACCAAACTCTTGGCAAGTATTCACCAACCTCATGGCAAGTATTCACCAACCTCATGGCAAGTATTCGTCAAACTCATTTAGTTTTTCAAAGTCTTAATTAAGACTTTTTCGTAAAATTGGTTGTTTGAGTATGTCTTTTCAATGACTAGTTTTCTCAAAAGTATTGTCTATCCAAGTTTTCGCAAAGACTGATTGTACTAAAATATTGTTCATATATGTCTTTCAAAAAAAACCAGTTGTATCAACTTATTGTTTAAGCATGACTTATCATGTTAACGATTATCAACTATACCAAAATGTATAAACATATATTTATAAAACAGTTAATATGTTTCTCACCCCAAAACAATTAAAAATACGGTAAAAAGTGGGGCTGTGAAACTCACCTGAGTCACGCAAGCTAGCAAAGTGCAATATAATATAATAAGCAAGTCCAACAAATGATCTCCTAGCGCCCTAAACGCATGAGAATATAACATGAGTAGACGACTCTATTGGCTCGTCTATGCTAGTTGTTCACTCAACTAGATTGGGTTTAAAATCATTATGTGTCAATAACTTATTGATGACCCGAAAACTATTAGTCCTCAATTCATTAACAAGAGTTCATAATCATTTCATACTTATACGTATTCATGCTTCTATAAATATTTCGAATATTTATATACTTTGTTTGTCATAAATCGCAACATCGTCATCTTACGTATTTGGTTTGTTGCAGTCTTTAAGGAAATAAATACCATTATTAAATATTTATTATTAAGTTGCTGAAATAATCTATTTTATCCTAATTGGTAAAATACATATTCCATTTATTAAGACATCTTACCTCTATACTTTCAATTTGGACCATTAAAAGGAATGCACATTTTATTTATTAAACTTTTATATTAAAATGAATTACTTATATTGAAGTTAATTAATTAATCAAAACTAACTAAGTATTAATACTAATTAAAGTCTTGTATACGCACACTTCTAAATTTAAAGACTTCATATATGAATTATTTGGTACTAATTATTTATATGTGAAATATTTGATTGTATCAGTACATATTATCAAGTTTGTTAAATACATACTAAATCTTATGCATGAAACCATATTATCAACTTTATGCATATAAAACGTGATACAGTCCACGGTGTGGCAGTGCTCCATATTGGTTTTGCCAGCTACTTCATTAAATCATATTATCAAGTTTTATTTGTTTGATTTGCATATTTCTCTATTTATTTGGCGACAAAAATATGGGATGTACAATAGATGCACTTCTTGCATTTTTTAAGCCTTCGAGTATACAACCTCAATTTAGCAAATTAACAAGTCCAAAAATTCTACTTTTGGTTTTTGTTCGGATTTTCGGGTTTAAAGGTTTTAACCAAGTTTAAAGGTTTTAACCAAACTTGTACTTTTGACACTTTGTAAATTATATTATTAACACATATTTGGAGGTGCTTTATGTGAGTGAACATTTTCTAGCATAAACATATAGATCAAAAGATTTAAACAAGAGAAGATGTGTATTCTCACAAGGCTTTTCGGTTTGGTATTTTTAACTTGGTGAGTTATTCCTCCTTCTTCAAAGCATACAATGGAGAAATTCTTCTTGAGGAACTTCTTAAAATGAAGTGAAAGTGAGCATACTAGAAGATCTAAGATAAAAATGAAGTAGAAGTCAAGAAATCAAAACTTACACAAGATGTTGAAGTAAAACAATTCTGGACAGCAGCTTCAGCTGGCTTTTCGACTGTGATACAGGGAGTTTTTGAGTGATTTTTGGGTGGAATGTTGTAGAGGAAGTTGTTATGGTGATTTGGCAACTTGAACCACCAAATTTGGACTTAAAATGAAGAAGTTATGATGATTTGAAGGTTGAATTGTGGGTGATGAACTTGAAACCGGATTTCTTGTTTTTGGAGAGCTTCTTTATGTGTTTGAGTGTTGTGAGAGTGGTTTCAAATAGATAGGGTGTTGTGTGGGTGAGTGTACATATTTGTTAGATAAAAAGAGCAAGTTGGACATCATAGAATGAAGCAATTCCATGAAAAGAAGGAGGAGATGTAATTTTGGTGTAATTTCTTGGATGTATGGAAAGGTAAAAGAGAAATGGTGTATGGGATGGGGAAAACGTACAAAAGGGAAGAAGAAAAAAAAAGCAGACCTTTGACTTAGTCTTGTGAGTCTTGGCCATAATAGGAAAATTAGACAACCTTGATTGTAGTCTTTGCAAGGAAAGGAGAGCTTATCACAAGTAAAGTAAGGAGTGTATGGGGAGAAGAATTGTGCGCAGAAAAAGGAGGTTGCAAGACTCTAGAAATTGATTCTTCAAAGTCATATGGAGTGTATTGTATGCAAAGATTTAATATTTTTGGTATTGGATATAAACAAGTTTATATTTTTATCAAACAATATAGTATTTTAACTTATATTATGATAATGATGGATAATTATTAATTCATAGATATTATTTTGGCTACTTATTTTATCACTTTAAATACTTGCTTTTAATACCGTGTATTAAATTTATATGTTATTTGCATTTTGACGCAAATAGCGTTTTGATCGTTATTTTCCGTATAAGTTGATTCAATTGATAGATTTGTCGTCATAAAATTATAAAATTTGGATTTTTTTTTTATTAGGTTTGAATTTATTGTATGTTACGCTATCAACTCGCTAAATTTACGGTTTTAACTGGATAAAATATTGATAAATATGACGTGTGCATAAATACGTTTGTATTATGAAAACATGACACGGGTTTTTGCTAGACTTGTTATAATAAATAAATTCTTTCATTAATGGCTGATCATTTTTTATTTTCGTGCTCGACAACAATCAAGTATAGAAAATGACACATTTTCGAGGGTTGTCACATTCTTACCCCGTTAAAAGAATTTCGTCCCGAAATTCAGGATGTGTCATTATTGGTATGTGCCTCAAGGAAAATCAATACGGTTATTGAAATTTTATTTCAGTTTCTTTTTGCCAAGTAAACTCAAAATCTCATTTTGAATTTGAACACACATTTAGCTTCTTGATTTTTCTCTTTCGCTTTATTCTCATGCTCTTGAATATAAATAGAGTCCACGGATCTAATCCGCTAATTTAAATTGTCTACCTTTAAATTTTCCGGTTTGCTAGCCGGTTCAAATTTTTTTTTTTTTAATTTAATAAAACTAATTAACTTTTGGCTAAATGAGGAGTAACGTATTAATGACATACTAAGACAATACGTAATTTATGTTGTTTTCATACAACTAATGTTCTAGAGAGTACTAGTTATATAAGATAAACGTACCGGTTTCTGCATCATGATTTTAACGGCTTTCTCGAGCTTCGATAACTAGTGCTTCATTGTTGTTATCCATGTTCCCCCACTCGGGGCAATTTCTTATGTAGTGACCTGAGGCTCCACATTTAAAACATCCTCTTTCAGTTGAAGGGGTCACTTGACATGCCTGAGCCTTGTGCCCATACTTTTTGCACCTGTTGCACTGTAGGCATTTGCCTAGGTGATGACGTTTACACTCGTTGCACTTTGGAAGATCTCCATGGTAGGGTTTGGATCCTGTGTTGGTCGGGTTAGTCGCCACGTATGCACGAACTGTTTTCAAGTGTTTATTGTCGCGTTGATGGAAGTCGTGATCATCTTCCCAATTTCGTTTACCACTCTTGTTGGATTCATCATCATTTTTGTTTCCTTCAACCATCATTGCTTTCCCAACAGCAGAATTCCTTTTCGCAAGTTGCCCCATTCGAATTGCATTGTCAGTCAAACTATTAGCTAAATGGATTGTGTCTTTCATGGTAGTTGGTTTAGATGAAGTGACCATTCCTCGGATTTGGGGTGCCAATCCCCAGATATACTTCTCAATCTTCTTAACCTCGGGGGTCACAAGATGAGGAACAAGTCGAGTTAACTCGCTGAATCGAGTAGTGTAGCTAGCCACAATTCGAGTTAATGAATTGCAAGAGATGAAATTAGCACCATGAGAAGCATAACCGAATCAGGTGGGGAAGAAGAGTAGGAGAGGACTTAGGTCAAGAAGCTCATGGTATAGAGGTGAGTAATGCAAAGCTAACATAGGTGTACGATTGATGGTGGAATCCATTAACTTTTACTTTTTTGAAGACAAAGTTTAAAAGATGAAGAAGTCAGGAAAGAGATAAAGTTTAAAAGATGAAAGAGAAGATGAGGGTAAAAATGTCCTTTACAAAACTTTAACAGCACATTTTGACGGAAGTTAGTATTAGGGACCAAAAGCTCTCATATTTAGGGAGTAATTTCCGAGACGACCAAATACAAAACTCTTGGCAAACCATCCGTGTAATTTACTCTAAGAATAAATATCATTTGTCTTTTTAAAATTGTACTCTTTTTTGTCCAACAGACACTTATGGTTGTTCATAATGTTATTACAATATTTTACCAAGAAATTCAACGTTCTAACACTAGATGCATAATGTTAATGGAAACTAAAAATTAAGAAAAAACAAAACCTATATAACCTTAATGGTTTGTAAACAAAAACCCTACCGCTGCTCCGATTCAACCTCCCTCGGCGGTCAAGTCTTCACTCCGCCCCAAAATCGATCAGGTTTGTGTGAACGCCATGCTCGATATTCTTATGTCTGTTTCCTGATTTCTCGTCTCTGATTAAGGGTTGTAGGTGTAAAACGCATCCTCTGCTTTTTTTAGTCTGTTTTGTATGTTTATGTAACTGAGAACTAACTGTATCTTCTCTCGTCTAGTTGAACTGGTTAGTGTTCTGGTATGCTCATATGAGCTACTATATTTGTTATGTTTCCTGTTCGTGTGATTTATAGAACTAAATTCGATCAAATTTCTTCTGCGTCTATATGTATTAAGTGCTGATTGATATGATATACTAATAACCATCTGATGAGATCAATCCTGCTTTATCATATACCTAATTTAAAAGTTTCTGCTTCATAATGTTTTGAAGGATGTTCGCATGAAAGAATAATTGGGGGTTTGTTACATGTCATTTGACCACATTATGAGCAAGCATGATTTCGACAATTGGTATCTGCAAATAAAATCTGATGCATCTTACAACTGAATGTTTTTTGTAATCATAAAATTAGCAATTTAATTCCATTGTTGCATTAATTCATGTCCTAAAATTAGATAAATCGGGGGCTTGTTCTAAGACTTTGCAATGAGGTTGGAGAAATGCTGGTTTTGTTCATCTACTGTATACCCTGGACATGGTATTCAGTTTGTGCGCAATGACGCAAAGGTACATTTATTTTATGTTATGTTAATTATACGCTTATCATTTATTTAATGTTATGTATAGATTATAATGTAACTTTGAAATGTTTGGAATGATAGATTTTGTCGTTCAAAATGCCACAAGAATTTCAAAATGAAGAGAAATCCTCGAAAGGTGAAATGGACCAAAGCTTATAGACGATTACATGGCAAGGACATGACTCAGGTACACAAACTTAGTACATCAGTTTTTTTTTGTTTTTTTTTATTGTATTTTAAAAGTATGTTATCAATGGTTTAATGAATTAAAAACTTTAAAGGATGCTACATTTGAGTTTGAGAGAAAGCGTAACAGGCCAGAGAGATATGACAGAAACCTCACTAAGAGCACTCTGAAAGCAATCAAGACGATTGATAAAGTCAGGTTCCACCGTGAGGAGACACACCATAAGAACAGGTCTTTTTTCTTCAACCTATTTTGTTGTTATCTTATGTTGGAAACAATATAATTTTTGTAACCATATTCCGCACCCTACTTATCTACAAAATTTCTAAAAGTCTTAAAACAAAAAGCATCTCTGATCACGTTGACTTGACTCGTTCGACTTTAATCATTTTATTCAAAAATTTGGATTACTCTTCCAACAGTATAATTTGTGTAATCATAATCGACACTTATTATCTATAAAAATAAAAATAATTTTTATTACACAAAGTGCTTTGATTTTGACCTGCTCATTTTGATGCAGGATGAAAGGAAAGGTTGCAAAGGAAATGCGTGAGGCTAGAAAGGAACACAACCAACAAATTCACATGGTCATTGCACCCGGTGCAATGGTCAAAGATTCATCTGCTACAAAAGTCAATGTTAAGGTTCAACGTGAATCTGATGAAAATCGAATGGAAGAATGATTCTTCTTTACTTGGAAACGTTTCCGACTTTTTTTTTCTTTCTAGTTTTAACATGATTTTTTCAGATTTTAATAGTATACTCTTTACCAAAATGTGTTTAATTTTATGCACAAATTGTTGGACATGTCACAATGCCTGTTTGAGAATACCAAGAAAGCGTACTGTACGCCATATGAAGTACGGTGTAACACTTCCACTGCATGTGGTACAACCCTAGAAAGCCCATTTTAGCATGCCATGATGTTTGTCTAGCTGAATCTGGTAATCCGTATTTAGATCTTTTATTTCCTGCTTTTCGCAACTAAATTAATCCATGTATATATATTGCGTTTTTGTCAACATAAAAAAAATAAATTCCATTACAAAATAGTAGCCTTAAAATAGTACTCCGTATATCTTATGTCGGATTCATTAAAAGTGAGAAGTGTTATATAGACCTCTAAACTTGGATCTTAAGAGTTACGTGCTGTTTGGTAAGCCTCTTAATGATACAGTTCAGAGGTCAACCTCTTAATCAGACAGATTCAGAGTGTTGTGTAAGACCTCTTAATCAGTCTCTGAATCAATAATTCAACATGTCCTGCCTCTTAATTGGATAGATATCAGGGGAAGTCTAAATCATTCAGACATCTGCATCATTCAAATATTAATCATTCAGATGTTACCAAACAGCACATTACTTTTTTTTCTCTATAGCTGATGCGGGCACATACTCGTTCATTAGCTATTGGTTAGACATATTTATAAATTTATCAATTATTTAGCTTTAAGGAAATGTCCACACTTTTACTTATTGACTATTTCTTAGTTACGAAACAATATATATAATGTTCATTGATTGGATTCAAACTAGTACATATGAAAAAAACGAATAAATACAAAGTGAATTAATTGATTATTCGAATCGTACAGAATGATAACTGAATAACTGAACCGCTTTTAAACGAAACCGGTCGGTTATCAACTAGCACTAACACAAAGTTTCAGTCATGGCTTGGTTATCTATTATCATTAACCGAACCGCTTTTTAACCGGCCCGATTGACCGAATTGACTCACTTAAACTGTTACTTTTGTCGTCTAAATTTCTAAGAGGGCCTACCTACATATTTATCTTGGCTTCGTCACTACTTGTGGGTAGATGGATTTGTAGGTCTAAAAAGTTTGCTAGAAAAACATTTCATTTTTTTTTATAAAAAGACAAGATTAGTTTGGATTACCAAGGCTAGATCGGTCATTGTGTCCCGTTGGATTCGTTCTAACAAAAGCCAAACTTTAAGTGGTCGATGTTTAAATATCAAAGATAAATGTTAGGTGTAGCACAAAAGTGTAACAACATGTAGTCGCAAGTTATGCCAATTCTTTGTTAGATTACGTTTAAGGAATGATATATATAGGTATAGGATGACAATTTCCTCAAAACTTTCATTAATTCAACAAGGTATTTATAATTAGCATTTTCTCTCATTTCATCCGTCTTACATTTTTACCGAATATCACCTTGTAAATAGTTTTTCTATCTTTATGTAGAAGTATGATTGTTTACATATTGCTGTCTTGTCTCCTGGTATCTGTCATTTAAAATGATTGAATATTATTGTTGTTATTGTTTTTCAATACTCTAAAACTACCCATTGTCGTCTACGTAGTGCCCCCTGCTCAAAACAACATATTGTAACTCAAACTAAAAATGAATATGTGTACCTCCCAACTTATCATGTCCTGAAGACCCACTTGTTAATGTAGATTTACAGATTTAAAAACATTTTATGTAATAATGACGTGTCATTAGCAGATAGTGGCTTCGCATTGTTGAGTGATGATGATGAAAAGATGGATATTACCAGACAACATATATAAATGACAACTATAGCAACAATTTGGCATTTTGGGGAATGGATTTTGTTAAGAAAATGGAATAAGTTTATGATGATCCGAGAACAATAATTATGTTTGAAAACATAACTAGTTTGTGGTACTCAACATAGTTGTTGCCTAAGGAGATGTTTGATTTACTTTTTTATTGGGTCTAGTAAAAGATGACATCCAACTCGATTCGAGTTAAAGCATTTTTTATATGCAATTTTCATCTCTTACTCTACCTAAGAATTTGACCCAACATCTAATTTGGTTGGAGAAAAAAATTGTTACCCTAACTAAGCGATGATCTTATGATATTTAGATGTTATGTTATACTCAGTAACTTTTACTTTGATTTATAATTATATACGCACAATGAGGGAAATAAACCAACGTTGATTGGGTCAAAATGCAGTCAAGCATGGCCTCGGTAGCCATGTAGCAATATATTGTAAACGTAAATATACTTTTTCTTTTCGATAAAAAATAGATTTAGATATATAATATTGGCTCTTACTATTTGTGCTTACCCATGTACCTATCAATTTGATCATGATAAGTATTTAAATCAATGAATAATATGAGGAATAATAATTAGTGAATTACACATGCCAAGTTTAAAAGTGTATAGAAATATAAAAAGGAAGAAAATGTAGGAAATCATAGGTTTATTATATAAAAACTGCAATAATTTATGAAACGACAAGCAAAGATTCCGTTAAGTTCATTAACGGCGTCAAGAGCTAAACGAATTAACGATGTGTGTGTATGTGTGTGGGTAGGGGTAAAGCAAGGCAAAGTTTTACACCATATGTAACTGCTGAACGTGTTTAAGATGTCATATCAACCGTTGGATTATTAATCAACGGCCATAGATGGATTCCCTCCTCTGTTTAGAGTGCCATCGATAAACCTGAACATAGAGACTGCTATAAAAAGGGCTTCCAAATGAGAGAGAAAAAACATTTCGAATGCACAAGAACACCTTCTTCTTCTTCTCTCTGGAGAGTTTTTCCTTCACTAATTTTATTCATTCAATCGGAAATCATAAAAAAAATTTCAAAGATAATTGGGTGAGTGAAATGTTGAAGTCGTTACATTTTTTTTTGTTTAAATCAAAAGATCCACAGCTCAGCTAGATGATATAATTTCTGATTACAAATTGGCGTTTTGTAGTTAATAACAGAGCTAATTCGTTTAAATTTTCTCCGATGCATTTGATCCGGTTAATGAATTTTGTATTTTTTTTGTTATGGTCTTGTTTTGAATTTTCACAATAAGATGGGTGGTTGATATTTCGGAACGATTTGCATTAAAAATTGCAATCGGTTACGTAATTTGTTTTTCCAAAGGATTTAATCAGAAGGTTTGCCTGATTTCACATGACTTTTTCGCAGATAAATTGATTATATGAAAAGAGGATTTTGTGGAAGTGGATGCAGCTTGGGGCTACGTGTTTATGTTCTTGAGAGCTTTTTACTCTTCTGGATTTGAAATCGGAAGAGATATCGCAAGTTTGGAGGTTTGTGTAGTACCAATTTCGCATTGATTAATCTTCATGATTCATTCTCTTGTTCGATTATTCAATGGTGATGTTTGTTATTCACAGGTCGATTTGAGATAAATCCGATCGAATTTGAAGCTGTTCGAATCTCTAAAATGTTCATCATTCCTCCAAAATTTTAAGACTTGCTGTTTCTAAAACCGTTAAATCCAATCCAAGGCTCTGAAGATGGGAAACAAAGTAAATTTCAAGTATTTATCATTCTGATTTTCTTTTCTTCTACGAATTCAATCAAATTGTTGATCGCTCTGCACTTCTTTTTTTTGCAGTTCATCGCTCTAGTTTTTGTCGGTTAATGGTTGAGATTTCGAGTTTTAGACAGAAGATTAAGCTTTAAAGGTAGTGTTAATCATCATCTATTAACACAGTTTTTTTTCTTTATCTTCATCTTCATCGAATTTTCTTCATTTCTGTTCGGATCTCAATTTTTGTCTTAATCCTTCAACTGGCTAAATTTCAAAACTGTAACCTCGCAGAATCAAAGGAGTCGAATTTAATTGTTTCTTTTGGTTACAAGAAAGATCATGAATCTAATTTAACTGCAAAGAGTTCGAAAATATTTTATTGATTCAAAAAAGAAGAGTCATCTAATGTGAAATTCAGTACCAAATCAATCTACCAGAAGCCTAGATCTTCATCTAATACATCACCATTATTAAGAATCGATCAACTCGAGGATCTAATTTTGGAAATTTTGATCATTTTCATTTTGTTTTCCTCTTTCAATTATGTAACTATGGTTAAGGGAAAGTGTTAAATGGTTAAAAGTAAACTAACCATGGTTAGTTAATTGTTAACGTAACAGGTGTATTATTAAAGAGAGAGAATGGAGAAGAATAGAGACAGATCTCAGGCTACGAATACCACCAATACGACGACGTCTTCATCTTCGGACTTCGTATTGCAGTGGGGTAACCGGAAACGATTACGTTGTATGAAAGTACAACAGCAACAAGCTAAGGACAAAGAATCGGCGGCGGCGGCGTCAACTTCCGGTACACCGCCGGTAGGTCAACGATCCATCACGGCACGAGTTGATCGCCGGGTTGTTCGGTCGCCAAATAATCAAAGCAAGGAAACCGTTATTGGTACTAACGCCGTTAGTAACGGTCACGGCTACATTAATCTCCGGCAACGATCCTCTTCGCCGGCTCATCGGGTGCTCAGGTAATTTTGTCATTTGTTGCACGTATCGATAATTTGCATAATTCAATGGCTAGTTATTTTTATCATGCATATTTTGTTTATGTGAAATTTGATATTTATTTATTTTGGTAGATTAATTAAATGCAATTTTAAAGAAACCATCAAAAGATAATACAAACAAATTAATCTTAAAGTCTTAAACTTTAAAATTGATGGGCCAATACTTTTTTATTTTTGATATATAATATCTATAATTTAATAAATATATTTATTTATTTTTTGGATTGAAAAGCGTGAGACGGTTTTATTTGATTTTTGTGGACGTCTAAAAAGCGATATGTTTTTTTGAGAAGTTTTTAATTGTTGTGTGTGTACTTTTTCTTTATACTAATTGATTTTTAATATTGATCACAACTTTGTTTTGATTGTGCTGAATTGTATTATTTTTGAAAAATATGTTTAATTAACATATAAAAAAAATTAAAGGGGTTATAACGCATCGGACACCGGCATTTGGTATATATGGGGTCTCACATAGTTTTGGTGTTTATGGTATCTCACATAGTTGTATAATTAAGGTGTATGTATTAACAAGTTAAAAAAACATAAATAAAAAGAACAAAATAACAAAAAATTGTTCTCCTATGCGCTCTGAAACTCGTCATATTTCATGTTGGGGATTTCTTAGGCACTTTTTTCGATAATATTTTTAAAAATTATCATTTTTATTATTTTTATTAATATTAAGATTTGTATATTAAAAAAAATGGTGATGTTGCAAGATTGATGTGTAATGTGTTATTGATGAGATACCGTTAGTAATATATTGATATGATTAAAAAAAATTATAGGCATGTAGGTATTATATGTCAACCAATCATAATTCATTATAAGAGCACTTCAATGGTTAACCTCACAATGACTTACTATATTATTTTTGCCACATTAACTTTCTACTAACAAAAAATCCATTCATACAAAGCCTCTTGAATGTTTAACCTTCTCAAAAGCTTTTTCTTACATATATTACTAATTTACCTTAATCCATCTCAATTGTTTTATATATGTCCCTCACATATAAAATTTAATAACTTTTATAGCATTTAATAAATTTTAAATTTTTTTAAAATGTCTCGCACCAAATATAATAATACTTGATATTAATATTAAAATAAATAAAAATATTATATTGCAAATAATAAAGGATTCACATGTAAATATAGGGTTTAAAATGTAAAAGTAATAAATATAGGGATTAAAGTAATCAAACATTAAAAGAGGATTAAGTGGTTATGAAATAATAAGTGGTTGTATTGACATTTGAAAAAACTCAAAGTTCTAATGGAAAAAAGCTATTTAAAAACTTATTCAAATAAGCTACCATTGGTGATGCTCTAAGCATATTAACTTATACTATAAGCTTAATTAAGTTTACATAGTTTATATAAATTAATAAATTTGTAAGATTTGAATGAGTTTTCTAGAGATACCCATAGTAAAAATAGAGTAGTTTATATTTCTAACCTTTTATTATACCTTTGTTGTATTTTCTCACAAGAAAACACCCCGAAAAATGGTAAAGTTTACCTACGGTCCTATCAAATCATATACTTCCTATGGTTCAAAATAAGTGACATACTTTTTTTTTGTAATGATTCAAAATAAGTTACATAATTTGAAAAATTACCTTATTTGATAAAAAAATTTAGGATCCATACTCACTAACTATCTATTTTAACAAAGTGAAATAACTCATTTACCCTTATTTTTTACTTTTAAACATCGTTAATCTCACTTTATTCAAAAGGTGTGAGACTCAATCCCCATTAATAATCCAATTAATCTAATTTAATCATTATTATAATCTTTTTCTTAAAAAACATGAAACCCAAAATATTTCATATATTTTGAATCGGAGTAAGTATGTGGAAGTAGATGTGGATTTGATTACAAGTTTACAACCCAACAAAACACTATAGGACAAAAGTAAATATCGTTTCTTTTTCTGCAATAAAGATTGAAGAAGGGAGTATTTCATTGTACACAAACGGACAAAAACCTTGTAACATTTTGAAAAAAGAGTAAATTACACGGAAGGTCCCTGTGGTTACCACTTATTACATCCACAGTCCTTGAACTTCGTTTATTACACCAGACGTCCCTGGTGTATACAGTTTGTTACACCCATGGTCCCTGTTGCCCTTAACTTTTTCTAAATGACGAAAATACTCTTTTGGTCTTCTGTAATAAAGCGAATAAAAGGGACTGTGAATGTAATAAGTGATAAACCACAGGGACCATTTGTGAAATTTACTCTATTAATTGATTTTTTTTCTTTTCTCTCTTTAATTCATATTCTTCCGCCACATTAAGACTCACCACTCGCCTCTATCTCTTTGAATTCAAACCTTAATCAATAACCATTATCGTCGCATAAATCAACCCCTGCCTCTGGTTGCCTTCTCCAGTTGTTCCGCCGTCGATGACTTTTATCGACCTGAGTGTGCGAAACACCGACTCATTTGGCGACGTGCATCAATTGTCTGAATCACCGCGTGTGCAACCCACCAAATCCTCTGGTGACGTGCATCAATTATCTGATTCAATTCGGGTCGATAGAACGTCATCGAATCGGAACAATTGAAGAAGGAAACCAGAGGCAAGGGTTGGTGATGGATCGAATTTTCTGGGGGTTTGGTGGCGCGTAGATAATGTTTATTGATTGATGTTTGAATTCAAAGAGATAGGTGGGTGGTGGGTCTGAATGTGGCGGAAGAACATGAATTAAAGATAGAGAAGAAAAAAATCAATTAATATAGTAAATTTCACGGATGGTCCCTGTGGTTTATAACCTATTACATTCACAGTCCCTTATCTTCGCTTTATTACAAAAGGCCAAAAGGGTATTTTCGTCATTTAGAAGAAGTTAAGGGCAGTAGGGACCATGGGTGTAACAAAGTGTATACATCAGGGACCTTCAGTGTAATAAACGAAGTTTAGGGACTGTGGGTGTGATAAGTGGAAACCACATGGACCTTCCGTGTAATTTACTCATGAAAAAATTACATCTTTCAATCAAATTTTTATAAGTTCTTTACATGATACGAACAATTTTTATCTTAGACTTATTTTTTTTATTTTATATTTATAAATACATGCTCTTTCTCATTCTCTAAAAAGAAGGCATAATGCATGATTAAAAAAAATTTGCCCCTTTTTATGCTCCAAGATAGGATTTTATTTAATTTAATAAACATAGAGTAATGGTATTTGTACCTACTCATGTATTTACCAATTTAATAAACATAGAGTAATTGGTGGTGGGGTCCATAATAATAATATTATTTAATAGAAATGGTAACTTTTTTGTGGGACAAAATTTATGATAGAAATGGGAACTTTTTTGTGGGACGGAGGGAGTATTATATTAACCACTACACTCGTGAATCTATTGTTTGTTGAGTTTTGATAATCACACCCCTTAAGGCTATTTCTAAACGTATAAAAATTGTATATTAATTCATGAGAGAAAGTGGTTACTAAAATTCAGGAGTAGTTATAGATTGATGTACAAACTTCTGATGCGTGTTTATTGACAGTCCTAAAAGCTATGATTATCAAAACCCTTATTTTTTACTCTTTATTTTTCCACTTTACACATGTCCGTTTTTGCAATTGTGAGAAGGTGGACATCAATCAGGAGAAGTTATCCATCCAATCACGTGTAACATAACATAACCCACCTCCACTCCCAATCATCAACCCATTCCCACCGTCTGATCCCACTCATCGACGATTCTCCTCTCATCTCTAACCTCGCAACTTCTAAGATAGTGACACGTGTCCATTGAGGAACGGCATCCCATCATGATCCAACGGCTGGATCTTGCCAGGAAACCAACGCCACCTTTTTGCACTAATACAATTATTAATATTCTTTCTTCCATGCGCCGCTGCGCATGTTATCATACACTTCCCAGATCCCTCTTTCCATTGCCTAACCATGAAAAGAAATTGAAAATTAATTTTTTTTAAATATATATTTAATTTTAAATTATAAAAAAACAACCCCCTCTTTTTAAGGCCTGACCCATAAATCAAACACCTCTACTCGTCCGTCCCATAACAACCCTCCGATTTCCTCGATTTTCTTGTGTGATCCACCAAATACACAAGGTTGTTTTCGTAAATTTACCAACCCATGTCTGTCTTATTTTTTATTTCTTTTTTAAATAACCTTTTGAAAAAATAATAATTTATATTGGTTTTTATTTTTCATAATCTTTTTTAAAACAAAATTGTAGGAATTCTGAAAGTTCAATTGCTATGAAGGGGCAGAGTAACGGCAGTAGAGGGGTTTGTTCACCGGAGAGGGGGGGTGCACACGATAAGAGGGGTGCACATCATAACACCAACAACCATAATGGAAAGATCAATAACAATAATAACGGCGGCGGCTGTGGTGGTTCTGCGTCATCGGAAACGGCGCATGATAGCAAAAAAGGAGGGACATCGCCGGGAAACGAAGCGGTTCCGATCGTGTGGCCGCCTAAATTCGCGATCGGACTGACCAATAAAGAAAAAGAAGAAGATTTCTTGGCAATTAAAGGTTCTAAACTTCCTCAAAGACCCAAAAAACGAGCAAAGTTCATCCAACGCACAATTAACGTACGTCTCTCCCTCCACAATTTCTAGTTTTTCAGTTTTTACGAAAAAATAATTATTTTTAGTATTTAAAAAAAAATCTATATTACATTTGTCATTTTTACGGAGGAAGTATAGTAAAAATTTAAAACAATAATTTTACATTTGTAACAAAGTTTTTTAATGATTAAATTTGTATGCAGAAGCGTATTATAATCACGCAATTAGACAAAGTTAGTGACTAAATCTAGTAAAGTAAGAAAATTACAAAAATTTAATGATTTAATTGTTATATAAAATCAATCATAACTTTAAATTGTTATATAAAACAATAATTTTACATTTGTAACAAAGTTTTTTAATGATTAAATTTGTATGCAGAACCGTATTTTAATCACGCAATTAGACAAAGTTAGTGACTAAATATAGTAAAGTAAGAAAAACTCTAATTCTTATTAAGTATGAAAATATATTCAGGTAATAGTATAAAATTTAGGGAAATGATAATGACAGCCTTAAGAGCTGTCAATAACAAGCTAAGACATGCATCAAAATTTGTACAATTATCAATAACCACCCCTGCATTATAGGAATCATCCCCCACTAATAAAAGTACAAACGATTTATGCATTCAACTACCCCTATTAACAAAACCCTAAAATTTAATACAATAAGTAAAAAAGTGAAGTACAGAGGAAATATTTCATTTTTTATATTGAATGGAGAATAATTTCAATAAACTAATGGGGTTAAATGATACAATTATTATTTTGTATTGGACTAGTACAAAGTCAATGTCAATATTATTATATCATAAAGTTATTATTATAAGTTAAAGATTCATGGTTGTTTACTTTGTTTGATTAGTTGGTTAGCCCCGGTGGGTGGCTATGCGATTTAACCTTGGAACGGTATGAAGTCAGAGAGAAAAAGATCACAAAAAAGGTATCATTTTGCGTGAATTTACTTCACTTGTGTTCATTTAATTGTTAAAACATCTTTAGTGTGCATATTAAAAATATTAATAATTAGTTTAGACGGACATTTTTTTAGAAACGTTACACTAAAATGGTGTAAAAATTACAGAGACCGAGAGGATTAAAGGCTATGGGAAGTATGGAGTCCGAGTCGGAGTAAAGTGTGAGTTTGGCTTTGGTTTTGTTTCTATATTGACACAAATGTAAACAAATGTCTTTTAGTTATATGATCATGGAACGATGTTATATTTATATAAAGTATTAGACATTTGTTTTAGGTTGATGAGTAGGTGGAGGAAGATTGAGATTTGTATTTAGTATTTTCAATCAATTTTCTCCTCATTTAATCAAGAGTTATAATAAAATGTAGACGAGTTAAAATATATGTGCAATGAGGCGGGCAATTATTAGTTTTTACTTCATTATACAAGTGGTGTTTACTAGTATAGATAATTTATTAGTTCATTTTATATATCTTTTCATAATATTTAAAATTAAAAGGTTATAAAATATTTAAGAGTTTTGATAATAATAATCTTAAAAATTGTTACAAAAAATGCATTAAAAATTTGTAATTTAATTTTTAACTAACTCATGAATTTTAGGAATTTCTCTATATATAACTTTTTACACTTAAAAGTTTATCAAACACCCGGTATTTAAATATTTATCTAGTTTTAGTGGAAGTGTTTGAAATATTTGTAGCCGGGTTATGCAAATAATAGTACTAATAGATTTGAATATCAATTTAGTTATGGAAAATGTTAAAATTTAAGATTAAGAGGGTGTTTGGAATTGCGTTTTCAAATGAATTATCTGCTTATTGCGTTTTCAAAACGCAATAATTTTCTTCAAAGTGTTTGGGAAAGGGAACTGAATAATTGCTTATTTGCGTTTTCACATCTTCAAAACATGGTTTTGAGGAAGCAGGGATACCTGCTTTTTGTAATCGCCATTTCAAAAGAATGGGTCTTCAAATCATAAATTACTTCAAGTCTTCAACTACCCTTATTTTCTCCACAAAATTAACACCCTCACAATTCCTCTTCACCGGTACCACAACTTCCTCACCACCGTCGACTATCGATGCCCTTACTTCATTTTTGTCGTTGCATTATGTTTACCTTAATTTAACTATCATTCATTTGTATAATTCAGTATGATAGTTGACACCGAATTTTGCTAATTGTTTTATCGCCACAACATTATTATCTCAATGGATTGTTCTGTACTAGGTCAGTGTCACGGTATGGGTGTGATACTTGGTTGCTTTGGTTTTATTTAGGGAGGTGATTTTAATATCACATAAATAAATTCATACATCATATTGTGCTATATAATATTTAAAGTAAATTATATTATCAGTGTAAAATAATAATTGTAATAAAGGATCATTTTTGTGATGTACAATAAATTTTCTCTAAAGATTACTCCATCTGTCCCAAAATTATTGTTTACAGACAAAAAACACACAGTTTAAAAAAGTGTTATTATACTGTCTAACCAATAAAATGATGTCTTTACCACTTAACTATTGTTTGATTGGTGAATTTTTTGATTTGATAATAATTTTTTAACAAATCAAAAAAGTGGACAATAAAATTAAGACGGAGAGTATTATTCTTAGAACTACCTTTCACGTATTGCATTTTTTTTCTCTCTCTCTATGTATTATTCTTAAGACGGAGAGACAAAATTATGTAGTACTCCATTTGTCCCATAAAAAATTTCTCATTTCACCTTAAAAATTCGTCACATAAAAAAAATTCTTATTTCTCAAACTTGAGGGGCCCACTTAATAAAATAATATTATTATCAATGATTATGATTACACCGATAAAACACTTTCTATCTTCAATCTAAACTCATATTTTAATCAAAAGTATTACTAAGGACACACCACTAACTATCTATTTTTGTGGGACGGAGGGAGTATGTAATTTTCTCACTTTAACAAGGACTGTTATGTAAAGAAGAGAAAATCAAAGGACTGGATTGCAATTTTCTACCGCAAATCAAAACTCTCAAGACTCAAGAGTCAACTCTCATAGCTTCAACGGAGTGAAGGAAATAAAACGTTAAAAACTGATAACATTTTATTGGAGCGCAAGCAGAAAACGAGTAGGCATCAAATTGCGACCTAGCGGAGGCTGGAAGTTTGACTAAGAATCCAGAAGGCTCGTATTTGATTTTCATTAGTGATTTTGATTTTATTTTGATTGGTGAATTCAAAATCGATTTCAGCAATCAACGGATTATCAGAAGTGAGATATCCGATTTTGAGGTGATTTTCGTGGCTTCTGATGTCATGATATAGTTGAAAAACTGATTAGGTTTAATCCATTTTATCAGATTACAACCGTGATTTTTTAGTTTTATCTGAATTTAATCGCTGTTTCTGATGGAACTGTAGAAACCTGTTGCTCTTCACAGTCTGCACTCTGTTTTTTTTTTTCCTTCATAGAAACTTAAAAAAATTGATAGATTGACTTTTTAGAGGTATATGTGATTATCTGACCGTGGCTTCTTAATTGTGTTCTATCACAATGCCTATTCAAGCAAACTAGCAATTAATTGATTTTGCATTATTGTTCTTGATTAAATAACTAATTTTGGTTATACACTTATGATCAAGAGTTATTTCTGAACAGATTTTGATTTTTGATTATTAATTTGTGATTAAGAGTTGTTTATATTCTGATTTTTAGTATGATTTAGATTAAGAGTTGTTTAAAAACTGATTTTGATTATGATTTAATTCATGATTTTAATTACTACTAACTAATGTTATGTATTTTTATATACTAATTTCAGGAATTATGCCTCCAAAGACATTTTAGTAAACAAGAATCCGAGGTATATTAGATATAACGGATTGATTACTAAGAGTTGATTCAAAAACTAAATAGGTATGTTAGATCACTCTGATACACTTGTTTTATGTACTCAGTATTATTAAAAAATCTTTGTTTACATTTCCAAAAAACTTTCATATTTACAGAGCCTACTTTATATTTCTATAAAAACAGTATGAACATTTGTGCTCCTTTTCGCGCCTTTACACCTCTACACTCCAACCTACCCACAAGGTAACATAATTTCATTAAGGCATTTCATCGAACACCTTTTGGCTGACCAATTATTCTCTGAATTAATTAATTAATTAATTACATCTCATACTGATTGTATAGCTATATTATCTCTCTCATAGGAATAATAATGTTGTTACCGTTGACAATTTTGCAATTGAAAGTCATAATATAAGCTACTCGGTCAACAATAACGATAATGGGAGATTAATCCCAATTCTGAAGAATTGTTCCCTGAACATCCCGTGTGGGCAGTTTTGGATGTTGCTTGGACCAAATGGCTGTGGGAAGTCAACTCTTTTGAAGGTATTATTTCTATATTTGACCTTTTGAAGTCAAACAACAGTAAATTTGAGTTATTTATGTAGTAAATTTGTGCAGATCTTGGCAGGTCTACTAAGCCCAACAGATGGTTATGTGCATGTGAGGAAACCTAGAAGTTATGTCTTCCAAAATCCAGATCACCAAGTTAGTTTTTACTAATCATATTATCCTTAATAAATGCACACTCAATATAATTATATTTTGACGAGCATGAATTAGGTGGTGATGCCTACTGTAGAAGCTGATGTGGCGTTTGGGCTAGGACAGTTAAACCTTTCAAATGATGAAACAAAATTGAGAGTAGCAAAAGCATTAACCGCTGTGGGTATGTATGATTATTTGCAGGTATGAGATGCATCCACTTGTATTTTTTTAAAATAATAAAAACTTTACATTAAATATATATTAAATGTTATCTATTTTTAGAGACCGGTACAAACTCTTAGTGGAGGTCAGAAACAAAGGGTTGCAATTGCTGGTGCTTTAATTGAAGAGTGTAAAGTACTTCTATTAGATGAACTCACAACATTCTTGGATGAAAGCGATCAGGTATGGGTTGGGTTATTATCAGAATAAGTAATTTCATGGTTTAATTGATAATCATTTTTTAGCTTTATAACTAAATTGGTCAAAATTGCCTCCTTTAAATTAAGATATAATTTTGATGATCAGATTGGGGTGATTAAAGCAGTGAAGGAGACATTAAGTAGTTCAAAAGACGTGACAGCATTATGGGTTACACATCGATTGGAAGAATTGGAGTATGCAGATGGTGCTGTTTATATGGAAGATGGGAAAGTGGTAATGCATGGTAAACCATCCATCATAATGGATTCTATTCAAGCTAGAAAAACCTCTTATACCAACAATATTAACTAATTCCTTGTAATTAACTATGAATTATGTTAAACAAGTTTTTGATTGTAGTAGTATTTTGTCCCGTTATTTTTTATTTTATTTTTTAGCAAAGGGGATAGCACCACGAGGACTCCCACTTTGATTCGACACATACCTTGAGAAAATTAGCAAAAAAAAAAAAAATACCATCAAAACAAAATGTAAACCAGACATTTACAGCCGAAACAACTTGACCATTTTTCTTTATTCTCCATAATCTCTTCGTCGCAGCCATGTTCGGGCTATTTTTCATGTTTATAGACAAAAGTTTTGTGCGATCTTCACAGTAAATGTGGTTTAATGGAAAAAAATTGTTAGGTTGCATGAAACCATGGTTTAAAGATGTTAAATGCAGACAGCAGAAAGAACCACACTCTAGACAAATTATCATTACAGGCCATATACTATGTTTCTTAAGCAAGATAGTAATATCTAACAACTTTAGTTCATTATGGGACTTACGTTTCATCTATTGCTAATGCGGAACACGACAAAGCGGGTTTCTTTTATTTTGTTTTAGACTCATTCGTTTATAATATAAATAATACATTTAATAAAATTATTATCTATTGTAAAGTTCATCCGAAGTTTATAACCTAGTACATAGATTATTAGAGGGACAAACGTGTAGCAAGATGTAAATGGATGACTGCTTTTGTTAAGTGAGAAAGTTAGAAAATGTAAGATACATTTAATAAAGTTTAAAGTATATTACTATTTAGATATGATATGAAATAAGAGTAAATTACAAGGTTCTTGAAGTTATCCTAAACTTATACCTATAGTTATTTGATTTAAAAGAATTGTACTGATAATTCTTTTTTGGTTGCGTTTAAAAAATTACAATTATTTAGCCTAATTTTGAAAAATGAGTACTAGAGTAATTTAAAAAAGATTATTTTTGAATAAAAAAGGAAAATTATGTGTAAAAAAATACTACCACTCTAACTAACTCTAGTAATATTTGAAGGTAAACTGGCTTTGATGTATGTATATGTTAGGGCTAAAAAGTATACTTGAGGTTTTGGCTTCTCAGCCCATTTCCCTAGCCGCCGCCCCTTTACCGCCACTGTCGACCGGACCCTATTAGGTATGTACTCTTAATTTGATATTTCCAGTTAACCTTGCCGCAATTGTATGTATTGATGAATTTACTTTGATTTAGGGCCCATGAGGGTTACTTTTATGTTTTATTTTGTTGAAATTTAATTCATATCGTGCGTTCAGTTGCTTGTGATAATATCTGCTGGAACCGCAATTGAGCTATCATGATGATCCTACGACTATATAAAGTGTTGATATTGTAAACCTAGAAATGAAGAAATTACAGTTCCATCTTTTCCAGTCTATTTGTTCCATAACCATTTGAGCATCATATTACTGAAATCAATTATAATTTGTTATCTCACACTACATGGAACATGGGCATGCACTCTAGCAAACTTGCAGGAGATCTCTGTTTGTTGACTTTTTTTGTTCCTTCTTAGGATTCATAATTGTCTCAAATATATATAGATTCATAGGAATTTTTTAGATGATGACATACACAGAACTTGTACATCGAACCCGTATTTTCTTACAGATTGTAAATTGAATATTTTGCAGATTTGTGATTCAGAAAATATTCATCCAACAAATCTAAATCAGGGCTACAAGATCCCGCTGTAGCTAGTTGGGAAACGCCAAAAAATAGTTCATCCAAACCAGTGCTACAAAAACCGATCATAACAAAGGAGAAACCATCCTCTAAATCAGGAGCATTCGGGCAAGAAATCGAGGATATCTTTTCCAAAAATAGAAAGAACCCCGAGCAACAAAAGACTAAAAAAATTGTAAAAAGTGTTGCTGGAAAGCCAAACAAATTAGACAAAGAAACGGGTAATGGTTCAAAAGATGATGCATCTTTTAAGCGAACAAAAAAACTGAAGGGTCAAATGTGAATATGTTTGAAAATGAAGAAACGGTTAGACCCACGAGGAAAACTGCAGACGGTTTAGTGATTTACAGAGAAGAAGAATTGGGGTTTAATAAAGCAGATGCTGGGGGTACCCGTTTATGTCCTTTTGATTGTGATTGTTGTTTTTGATCTTATGTTAAAATCAGCAGTTTTATATTAAACATGTTTATGACTTGTATAATTAACTTTCTCTAGCTTTTGTTGCTTATTTAAAAAAAAAAAACCTGGGACAACATTTTTATTGATGTGGATGGTTGCAAATGATGTTGATATACTCAATAGCGACCTAATCGTGGTCGTTTCTGAATTTTTCTTTAGTTAAATATAGGAAGAAATATTTATGAAATTAGCATTAACATAAGATTTTCCATCAGATTGTTAAGCTGTCCCAATGTTTTAGTTATATTAGTTACAGTCAATAAATAAAATTGTGTATATATATGGTTGATATATTTTACTTCAACTATGTAATTAAAATTATTAAGTTCAATAACCCTCTAAACCTATTTATATGACAATATTATGTAAACGCATAAGAATCCTACTATGTATCTACCACACTTTGGAGTTTGGACTACCTAATTCTGCAATCTATTAGGCCCCGGACCATCAAACCTAATTCATGCTGAACTTGAGCCTACTTTATTCAATAAATAAACTTATAACAACTTTTTAAATTTAAATTACAATTTATAGAAAGTAAGTTGTAGGAAAATAATTTATGACAACTATACTGGGAAATACGAAAAGGATGAAAAACAACTTATAAGAATTACCGAAGTGTATGATACTATGATGTGTTATAAAATAGTTTATACATTTTTGACAAGTGACCAGTAAAATCTTGAACCAATTTTATTGACCCACTTGGCAAACTCTTACCACAATCAAATTTATAAAATCTCTATTCTTTTCGGTATGAATGATTGTATGTAAAAATAAAAAAAGTTAATGATATCGTTTAGTGGCAAAGACTTGTGCTCATCACATAGTGATGAAAATCAGACTCGAAACCTATCGATAGCTTACGTATTGATTGCCCTAATATGAGTTATGATGATATGCTTTTTATTTGTACACTATATTGTTAAACATAATCTAATTGAAACTGTCCAAGTTATGGTCCCCAATCAATTGAAATAAAAAGAGGGTTTTGTTAATGACAGCCTTTAGGGCTGTCTCTAACGTGCATAAAACAGTTGTACATTCATTGATGGAATAGTGTTCCTAAAATTCAGTAGGCGGTTTTTACATTATTTTTGCCTTCTTTTTGACAGTCCTAAAGACTGTTATTATCATTTTTTAATAAAAAGAATCATATATATAACCTAATTTATAGTCCTCAATTAATCAACCTTTTTAGGTCCACTATAATGGTTTGGTTCGAAAGGTTTTGACTTATCACGGTGGTTCGGTTTAGGTCGCGGCAGTTGGGTCGGGTCGGGTCTCGTTTTTCAAGCGTGTTACCTGCCAATTTTGAATATCAAAAGTCAAATAGAATACCAATTAATTGAGCGATTAATTTTCAGCCACGAAGCAAATTGCCATACATGGATTCTTAAATCACTACTATATTTTGATTATTACTAACATTAATCCTAACATTCTGAACCAACTCTTAGAAAACCCTACACCAATCCTAATTTTCTCGATCTCCCCCCTTTTTGAAGATCAAAGCGTTTTAGGTTTGTAAAATCAACGTTATGGATGCAGCAACGAGCTCCTATACACTTCCCGGTCTCAATATCTCAAAATTGAACACCTCGAAATTCAGAAATGACCTTTCCGTGTAAGTTTGTGTTTGATCGTTGGTTTATGTTTATGTATTTTTATGAATAAATTAACTCTGGATCGTGTCATTCGAATTATGTTGAATTTATTGATTTTCAGGGTTCAATCGGGTATGATATGTATTCATACAATTGAGCATTGAAATGTGCTCTTTGTGTCCGATTCTTAATTTTTGCAACGATTATTTGCTAAAGGAAAATCGAAACGATAGGTTGTAGATCAAAATGATATCCTTACAAATTTTTAAACGAGCAAAATGTGTTTTACATGAAATTGCTGTAACGGTTTAACAAGTGGCCTTAAGAACGGATTAAGTTTATTAACAGCTGCTAAGTTTTTTTCTTCTTCTAAACAGTGATGTTTGAGTTTGTTGACCAGTTAAGAAGAATGATGAATGAGGCTTACAGTTGATCAAATTGTTTTATTATCCTGTAAACTGCTTACATATTTTCATCGCATTATTTCTCACAATTAAACTTCAAATTCATTCCTGCAGCCATAAAAATCAAATAAAATGTCAAACATCTTGGAGCTCTGATACAACTGAAAACACATTCACGAAATTGCAACTGTGTGCACCAATTCAGAGTAGAATTTTACCTGGAAAAACATTGTGCTCTGCAGGAGCATGGACACATTCTTTAAGTGTAACTGAATCTAATTCACACATTGAAGAGGAAAAAATTGGAGTACTTCTTTTGAATCTTGGTGGCCCAGAAACACTTCATGATGTTCAGCCCTTTTTGTATAATCTATTTGCAGATCCGGTATGTTTTTTTGTTATAACTTATAACCAATTCTGTTTCCATATTAATCTCTATTTTTCTACAAATTAGAGGTGTTTTATTATTAATATTTTTTTTACAGGATATCATTCGTCTACCAAGATTGTTTCGGTTCCTACAACGACCTTTAGCAAAACTCATTTCCACACTTAGGGCACCTGAAAGTAAAGAAGGGTATGCTTCAATTGGTGGTGGGTCCCCTTTAAGAAAGATAACAGATGAACAGGTAATGAACTTATAATTTTTTATATATATATATGTATATATTTTTTAAACTTTTTTTATTGCAGGCTGATGCTCTTAAAAAGGAGCTTGAAGCAAAGGAAGTAACTGCTAATGTGTATGTTGCAATGCGTTACTGGCATCCATTTACTGAAGAAGCTGTTGAGCAGGCAAGTAATAAATACGGTTAAACAACCATTTATATTGATTGATTGGTTAATAATGACAGATTAAGAGGGACAAGATTACAAAGCTTGTGGTGCTTCCTCTTTATCCTCAGTTTTCTATTTCTACAACTGGTTCAAGTGTTCGTGTTCTTCAAAACCTCTTTAGGGAAGACAAGAATTTGTCAGGAATTCCTGTTGCTATTATCCAGTCTTGGTATCAGCGTGAAGGTTATGTCAAATCCATGGCTGACTTAATTCAGAAAGAATTACAAGTTTTTGCTTCACCTCAAGAGGTTAGTTAAACGGGTCAAACGGGTTTTATTAATTGTGATTGTTAATAATAATAATAATAATAATAATAATATATTTGAAGGTGATGATATTCTTCAGTGCCCATGGGGTACCAGTTACTTATGTTAGAGATGCTGGAGATCCGTATAAAGATCAGATGGAGGAATGCATTTATCTAATTATGCAAGAACTTAAGGCAAGAGGAATCAACAATGATCACAAACTGGCTTTTCAGGTGATTATCCATTTATTTAATCTCTTATTTATAAATTTATTATTATCTTTTATATATATATTAGAGTCGAGTTGGGCCGGTTGAGTGGTTGAAGCCGTACACTGATGAAGTACTTGTTGCGCTTGGTAAACAAGGTGTAAAGAGTCTTCTTGCAGTTCCTGTTAGGTAACTAACTAACTAACTATCTACAAACTAATTTTTTCTTCATTTATTTTCGAAAAGGAAAATTAATAATTAAAAAGGAAACGGGTCAAAAGGGTTGCCTGAATAACTACTTTTAGTGCATAATTCCTCTTAAATCCTTATATTAAAAATAATCAGATTATTTTTGTAATACTATACTTTTTGCAGTCATAAATGACGCACTAATTACTAACAAAAAAAAATCAAAACTTTTTGGACAAATTACCTTTCGGGCCAACGTGACCCATACTAAAATTTACTTCATTTTTTCACGTCTACACACACGTAATGTTAATTTGGTGGTTACTTTTGTAAATATTCAGCTTTGTGAGTGAGCATATAGAGACACTTGAAGAAATAGATATGGAATACAAAGAATTGGCCCTTGAATCTGGAGTTGAAAATTGGGGCCGTGTTCCTGCTCTCGGGTGCACCTCCTCTTTCATAACCGATTTAGCAGATGCAGTTATTGAAGCATTGCCTTCTGCTGCAGCAATCACCAGTGGGCCCACCAAGCAAGATCCAGTTGGGCAAGCTATCAAGATCCTTTTGGGTTCCTTTTTAGCTTTTATATTGCTCTTATTCCCTGGTTTCAAGAATCAAAACGTGTAAAAGAGTTTGTGGGATCAAGAACTAATGTTGCTTTTGAAGCAAGAATAAAGAGACTATATCTAGCAATCGGGAAATTTTGTTATGTTTTACAGATTGAATTTGAGCTTTTTATCCTGTGAACGGATTTCATTTTACTTTTTTATTATAGAAAGGTGCGAATAGGCTTTTGTGGTTCAATGGGTGTAATGTCCTAAGTTCGGGATTTAGTAAAACATGTGAATTTTAATGATGATTAATCATACAGGCGCTTACTATAGCTCTGGTTCTTTTAATTTTAATGATGATTAACATAGTTTTCATTTTACGATTTATTTGAAGTTGTTAGATTGAAGAATTGTTCTTGTTTAAGCATTTGGGAGCACAAAATTTATGGTTACGGTAGTATTTTAGTCGGTCCTACAATGTGCCATTTTAGTCATATCAATAAACAGGTTTATTAGCATTTAATTCATTGAATACGTAGCAAAGTTATTTTCTTGCTTACATTCATCACTTCTGTAAAGCTAATTTTTATAACATTCGAAACGAGACACACTCAACATAACTCTTTGACATTTTATGAATAAAGGAATGTATTAACTTTCTATGCGATTGATATATTGTAAGTAGGTTATCTCGATTATTAGTCACAGATTGAACAAGGAAGCATGAGTACAAAATCTTACGGTTTTTGTAGAAGTCTTGTAGCACTAATAACGGAACCCGTTCATATTCTCAGTTGGTAGAGCGGAGGACTGTAGTGTGTTCATGGCTATCCTTAGGTTCGAATCCGGCAGGTCGGACTTTTTTTCTTTTTTTTACAAAAATTAGAATGACGAACCACTTTTGTTCATGTTATGATGCTACAACCCAAAATATAACTCTTTACCAACTTCAAGCATTTAACCATCATTCATTTAAATTCAAAACCAAGACACATTAGAACGGCTCTTCCTTGTTTCACATTTTTTCTATATCAACATCACGATTCACGTCAAACACTTATAAACTAACATGATTCTGCCAATAGCATATCTTCATTTCTTTATCAATTTAACAAATTACAAACTTTTATACAGAGCGTACAAGTTTTATCTCACCTCTCTTTCATCTCACTTTTATCTCTCATTTTCCCTTTCTTGACTTATCGGAAGAAGACCAAATGAGGAGCAAAAGGAAGAGGTCGTGTCAGTCAATGTTGTCATTAAGTGACACTCATCAGTTTGAAACCAAAGAGCACTTGCAACCCCTTATAGTTGCAAGGTCACTCACCTACCAATAAGTTAAATGTCATTTGGTAGTGTTTAACCATCATGGTATGAAAGGAGAAATTAACCAATGTATGCAAAGAAATCCTACCCTATATATGAGGCCTAAATTTGAAGAGAGTTTGACACCATGGCAATTCCAAGCATTCCTATTCGTCCATAATGCCACTTGGAATTCCCTGATTGGTCCACGTCATTTGCACTAATACAAACGAATCTGGTACAGCTTACGGTCTACATTCATACGCTCCATATACGGCAAACGAATCTGGTACGGCTTACGGTCTACATTCATATGCTCCATATACGGCTTCCTACATATCCTACCCTATATATGAGGCCTAAATTTGAAGAGAGTTTGACACCATGGCAATTCCAAGCATTCCTATTCGTCCATAATGCCACTTGGAATTCCCTGATTGGTCCACGTCATTTGCACTAATACAAACGAATCTGGTACAGCTTACGGTCTACATTCATACGCTCCATATACGGCAAACGAATCTGGTACGGCTTACGGTCTACATTCATATGCTCCATATACGGCTTCCTACATACAAAGAAACAAATAAATAACTATTTAAAAGATCCTACATACAAGGAAACAAATAAATATTTAAAAGATGTCGACTCAATCGTATTTATTCAGAAGTGATACACGACTCAATATAATTTCCATAAAACCGGCATTCTATGATTACGGCATAAAAAGCTGGATTGTGCAACGGAACCAGACTTCAGATATTACGGATTACGGCATAAAAAGCTGGATTCTTCATTTAATAAAATGCCCGTGTAACATTTCTTCATTTACCCTTTTTTTGTACAAAATCATCATCACATCTATCGATTATTATGTCATTTAGAAATATATAAAGTTTTTGGACATTTTTCTACATACTAAAATTTACAGCATACCCGCCCATCGGGCGGGTTTTGTAGCTAGTAATGACAAATATAATGCTAGAGGCCATCATGATAATCATATTTCCTCAGCAATTGTTCTCAAAATAAGCAAACAGCAAAAACAAAACAAAAAAAATCATCTATAAACATTGTGGTTGATAGGTTTAAGTCTAACCCACCATTTAGCAAAATCATTAAACAACCAATAACATCCTCAGTATCACCTCAACTACAACCTACATAACCTTATATAAAGCCTACCAGTTACCCATTCCCTGTTTAAAAAGAGATCTCAATTCTACTGTGGTGAGTCTTTGGAAACAGGCTCACTTGCATCAGAAGAGTAAGCAGGGGGTTGTTGATAACCACCGCCATAAGAGCCACCATATGCTGGAGGTGGTAGTCCCGCTGGTGCACCATATGGTGGTTGCCCATATCCTGTACCACCATAAGCAGGTGGAACACCATACGGTGGTTGACCATATGACTGCTGACCATAACCACCATATCCAGAAGCTTGAGTTCCATACCCGCTCTGACTAGGGTTTTGACCAGGCTGTTGACTGTATCCAGATTGAGGTGCAGATGTTGCAGGAGCTTGATTACCATCACTTTGACTTTGACTTTGACCATCTTGACCATATCCTTGGCCTTGTTGACTGTAACTGTAACCCGATTTATCTGTAGGTCCCGCTGCGCCGGGTGGTTGGGTCTGTTGACTTTGTTGTTGACCATAGTAATCATAACCACCACCACCTCCCTGAGTAGTTTGCTGAGCTGGCGGCTGGTCCCAGTTGGCGGCATACCCACCTGATGCTTGTTGTGGATAACCACCATATGGCTGCTGGGTGTACTGACCCGGCTGACCAGAATATGCACCCACTTGTGTGTAACCGTAATAACCCGGTTGCTGCATTTGTTGACCAGGTTGTTGACCTTGATAACCTTGCTGAGAGTACCCCCCACCACCCATTGGATTTCTTTGACGATTCTGCACAATAATTAACATTTCAAATAATATTTAACACTGTAATAGAAAAGAAACCAAGCACACATAATATATGCTTATAAGTGAATGAATAAATAAATATATAAACATACATCACCAATTACTTCATTAACCAATTGTTTTGCAGCCTCAATCTGATCACTTGATCCATCAATCTGTACAGTTCTTTCTGTTGATGTATCACCAGGAGGAAGATGTAGCGGTATCACCTATAAAAACGTTAAATATATTCAGAAAACTATAATATATGCTTATTTTACTAGTAAATTTATTGAGTGGAAAAGATATTTTAGACGTTTATATCGAAAATAAATAGAACAATAAGAAAACAAATATTAATAATATTTGAATACATAAATAGACCTGAATACGAGCTCCTGAACTAGCTTGCATATTTTTAATCGTTTCACCCCCTTTACCAATAACAAGACCAACCTGTAAGCATAATCCATGTTAATAACATCATGTTAAAACAAATATCCTGAAAAATGCAATTATTTTTAAACATGAAATACTACCTTTTTGTTTGGAATTTGCATCACAAACTGCTCGGTCCCACCTGGCTGACCACCCACCCTTCTAGAAACTGCACCAGAACCCCCTGATTCAGCCTGTTTCACAGATCACATAAGTTTGAGCATAACTTAAATGCATGTATTATGATTCTTTTGCATACCTCAGCAAGGACTTCTTTTATCAATTCATCAGCTTTTGCTACAGAATCTGCAGAACCTATGATTTCAACATCTCTAGTAAGTGAAGTTGGGTCAGCATCCATATCTCGGGTAATCTGAATCTTTGCTCCAGATTGTTGCTGAAGATACTTGATTGTTTCCCCAGCTTTGCCAATAAGAACACCAACTTTGCCATTTGGTATCTCAATTTTTTTGCTAGTGTTTCCATAACCAAAAGAAGAAGGTATTGAAGGAATAGCATGTCCTAAATCTGCATTGATTGAAACATGAATTTATGAGATATAAATTACTTGAGCAGAAGAAAAATGAGAACTACAAATACATTTGGGATTCAATACCACTTGGTAATAGATAACAATTTATAACAATGTGTAACACCATTTTTCCAGACATTCTCTGCTATCATTTTGCATACATATAAACGTGTAACAAATTTAAAATTGACAATAGTAGTTTCAGAATTTCATATTGTCAAATCCTACATTCAAAATCATGCTAGACAATTGCTGGTACACTCACATTGTGACCATGTAAGTGAATCGTTGTGCGTTATAGAAAAAAGAAAACAAAAAAATCAAAATTAAACAAGTAAACTTGTCAAACATATAACAACACGATCTATATACTCAACCGTAGTACCGGAGCAAAAATATAACGAAATCATACAAGTAAACTCATCAAACATATAACAAAATCTGAAAATCATGTAAGTAAACTCGCTAGAGATGAGCAAAATAGTAAACAAAATCATGCCATAAACTCTAAACAAAGAAAACAATAGACTCGAGAATCGAACCAGTAGTACCGGAGCTGAAATCTTTGTTATCGTCCCAACCGCCACCGCCATTATCGAACTTAGGGCGCTTGGCTTCGGCGTTGTTGAAGAGACGAGCGGCGATCTCCTGAGCTTTCTGTTTAGCGAGCTGGATCTCGTCCATTGGGGGAGGCACGCTGTTGTATGAGTGAGCGGAATCAGGAGGAGGAGCAGCGGAAAATCCAGTCGCTCGACGGGCGGAAGACGGCGGAGGCGGAGCTGTTGAGTCTTCATACTTGCGTTTGACGGTGGCGGAATCGGTGCCGGAGTAGTATTGTGCCTCCTCAGCCATCTGTGAACGAGAGAGTACGTACGTAAAAGTGTAAAACCCTAGCTACGTATACAGATTTTTGGGCACGTAAAAGGATTGGGCAGCTGTAATTGGGGAAATCCTTGTTGGAACATATATACAGGTTGAAAGTGGATAAATCAAAACAAACCTTTAGTTTTTTAGTATTTCTTTTTTTTAAGTTGGATTTTGTTAATGGTAGTTATTGAGCTGTCATTAAGATTTAAGACACCCATAAAAAATTTGTATTTTTATTAATGAAAGGGTAGTTTTTTTTTAACGGCTAACACACACGCACTAAATATATACCAATTTTGATCACGACGGGATTTAAACTCACAACCTTATGGGACAACTAATAATCTTGATACCGCTAGGCTATAAGCCATTTGATTAATGGAAGGGTAGTTACTAAAATGTAGGAGTTTATTGTTGATTTAGTGCTTATCATCTTAATAAAAACCCTTAAGATTATCGTTATCATTTTTCTTCTTAAATTTAGATTTTGTTAACAACCGTCATTAAATTTTTAAGAAACTATTACATGTACTATTAACTTGTATTTTCACTAGTAGAAGCAGAATCCCTTAAACAACGGAGATGATTATTAATTAATGTACAATTTTTTATGCATATCCAAATATATTATTGACAACTCTTAGGGCTTCAACCAACTACATTATCCACTATTATTTGAAAGCAAAATTGAGTTAGTAATTATAATCTAATTAAATAATAGTTCTTAAAACAAATTATCCATTTTTATTATCGTTATCAAAACCCTTAAATTTTTATAATTCACTATCTTACTATTTATGTGATTACTACTCCGTAGATGCCTAGATGGTTACCTGACACAAAGTAGCGGATTATTATACTTTTTATTTTGGTATATAAATGTGTATATATTTACCAGTTCACGTTCTTCAGGTTTCTCATTTCATATATTTTTAAAATGATTAAATTAAGAAATTAACTATATTATCAATTCAAAATGTTATGTTTGATTGAAATTACTTTCATTTGATTCTGGTTTTGTATTTATTGTCCTATGATGAAAATTTAATTTGAGTTTTCTTTCATTTTAAAAATTTCTCTTGCTTATAGGAAAAGAAAAATATACGGATGAACACCTTTGTATTATGTTATCTCCTTCATACTTTGAACATCAATCCTTCGAGTCTACGGTATTATAATCATGCCGTTTAATATCATATTAGCAACATGAAGAACGTTTGGGCCCTTTAATGCACATCGTCTTATGTTTGTCATAAGAAATTGTCACACCATTTGCATATCATGTTCTTAAATTGATTGGCGATTGACTAGAGTTCCTCTTTACAAGTTATTAGTGCATTCACAAGTCTTCAAATGTTTTGCCTCAATTAGAGGCTTGTTAGCAGTCTATTTGCACGCATTTATTTGTTAGCTATTGCTGCTTGTACGAATTACCAAATTTCATGGTTCTGGTTAGATGTTTCATCGGTTATTTGTTCTATTTATTGCACTATCGACAACAGGTCTTCAATTGGCGATACATTTACCTCCATTCTGGTCAACATTTTCTCCGACTATAGATTAAAACACACGGCAATAAAGCTAAAAAAAACTAGCATAAAAACAAAAAATCTAATGCATATAGTCTTATATTTCCAAGCAGCAAACAACAAATCAAGTATCAACAACACAAGACAAGCATTTTTAGGCATCTTATTCAATCCCTATCTTAACAAAAACATCCATAAAAAACCAAAAAAAATACAAAATATGAGCATCATCTTCTCACCATAGAAGAGAGGTTATTGGGTAGAAGCATATGATATATGGGGCCAAAAGCAGGTTACTTGGTCCACCAGTGAAGGAAGTCCTTACGCCTGTTGATCTTCTTCTGAAGCTGAAGAAGCCCGTACAAGAGAGCTTCAGCAGTTGGCGGGCAACCCGGAACATAAATGTCAACTGGAACAATTCTGTCACAACCTCGTACAACAGAGTAAGAGTAGTGGTAGTATCCACCCCCGTTTGCACAGCTTCCCATTGATATCACCCACCTTGGTTCTGGCATCTGGTCATACACCCTGCAATGCAACAACCAAATTAACCTAACTTTTCTTACTGGTACTTCTCTAACATCAAAACGATTAAGCAATCGAATTTTCATAAAATATAAGGATTTTTGTTCTAACTAGCTCTTTTATAAAACCAAACAATAAATTCAAATCATCCTCACTAGCTACCATTAACCTTTGTCTTAATACAGTTCATGTTCATGAAATCCTAAACATACAATACAGAAGCTCTTATTTCTACATGCTAATAACTATCATTCAAAATAATTATTAAGCTAATAATTACTGTACGCAGACAGCAGATGTAACAAGAGATGATAATAAAAGGGGCGTACTTTCGAAGAGCAGGAGCCATCTTGTTGGTGAGAGTTCCGGCAACAATCATACAATCAGATTGCCTAGGGCTAGGTCTGAAAATGATCCCAAATCTATCCAAATCATACCTAGCAGCACCGGTATGCATCATTTCAACAGCACAGCAAGCCAGCCCAAAAGTCATAGGCCAGATAGATCCACGACGCGCCCAATTCATCAGATCGTCAACTTTTGAAATCACAAACTCCGCCGTCTTCGATAAACCTTCCGGAGAAGCTGTGGAAGGTGGACCCGGCCGGGAATACGGCGCCGGAGTTGAGAAACCTTCAGCTAACGTCGGCAGGGTTGTGTGGATCGATGCGGCCGCCGAGGCCCTTTGAGATGACGCCAGCAGAGCGAGGCGGTGGGATTGCCGGGCGAGGAGAGCCATCGTAACCCTAACAGTATCTCGGAGCGTAGAGAGAGAGAGAGAGAGAGAGGGTTTGTGTTGAGGAAGAAGAAGAAAGGGGCTTGACCCGGGTCGAGGCGGTTCGATTTGTGATGGCGGTTTTGAGTTTGGGGGTCAAATAATTAATGTTTAGGCTTCAAATGATCGATAATAGTGGTATCTTCGTGTTTCAATGGATATCATTAAATCAAATACTAATACTTAAAAGAACAAAATATGTGTTTGTAAGGTTATGTTTAGTATGTGTTTCAATGGATACCATAAATCAAATACAATCATCTAGTATAAGGTGTATGAAATGATATTTCACGAGTTCAATCTCTTTCGTAGGATAATATTTACCAAATGGTTATAAAAAGGTTTGGTACGACCACATAAGCGGGTTAGGTCGTGTACATTATGAGCAAAACCCGGCTACCTCAGGAAACCGGGAATATCTTCTAAAAAATAAAAATAAATACGACAATATACTTAAAAGAATAAAAGGTGAATTTGTAAGGTTAGATTGGATAGGTTTTTAACTTGTATAATCGATTATGTTAGAACATTGCGTGTGAGAAAGACGATGATCAATAAATAATTTGAACCATGTGTAAACACTATTAGTAATGAAACGTTTTAATGCATTATGTTACATGAAAGCCAGGATATGATAATTTAAAATACTACCTTAAGTTTTCATGGAATTTTTTTTTATAATCTATTCTTGGAGACCAAAATTATATATTCATATAAGTCCGCATCTCTAAACATATAAAACTTGATTAAAATCCACTCGTTCTCAAAACATAATAACGTTTTTGGGTACATGATCAAGACAACCGAACAAAGTAGAAATTACCATTTTCGTTATAAATATAATGACTTATTTGAAACTACACGTACATCTTCAACAAAAAAGCAAACTAACTCTTAGATGTATTATTTATCATGTTAATGTTACCACATCACCACCACCACATCATCGCCGCCACATCACCTCCATATTTATTCATTTCCATGCAAAGAAGACATAGCAACAAGACCCAACTTCTGTAAATTCAACTTAACAACAGTATCCGTAAACATTTTTGTATCTTCAACAGTATTCCCAGCAGGTATATCAACAATATACGATTCCAAAACAATCGTATAAACCTTTCCTTCATTCTTAAACTCATTAACCGAAGTAACAGAAAGATAGTTATTCAATCTGTGCTCACCGCCCACAACTCTAAAGCTCAAAATATGTTTCTCATCATCAAGAATCTCGAGTCTCTCAGTGCTCGTTGATGCTGGTAAGCCTGAAATAACACTAACTTCACGTATACTACCAACACCACCATCACCAAACATGTTGCAACTTTTGATAAAATGTTTGTATCTTTGTGGGTTATCGAAGCTGCGTACAAATGGCCAGACTATGTGTGTGGGTGCATCGATTCGTTGTGTGATTAGGTTGGTGCATGTGTTAGGCATTTTGTCGAACAGGTGGTATGCATTGATTAATAGTTGGAGTTTTGAGTATTCTTCTGGTGTGAGGCCTTGTGGGATTGAATTTCGTTCCATTTTGAGAGGAAATTGGAGGTTTGGGTTTCAATGTGTCTGGTTGATTGATCATGGAATAAAAAGATAACATTTGAATAAGATCACGAGAATATGGTCGTGTGGGTAGAAAAGAGATTGTAATGAAGTTCTTGTGAGTAATGAAAAGGACATGAGAGAAGATTTTTTTTTTTTAATTTTTTTGTTACATGCAAGAGTTTTATGCACGTATTAATGGTGTATGGCTAAACAAATGGTGGCTTAGAATGACCATCCAATTCAGAGAGTATATGTTTCGTTTCAACCCGTTATATAACAATCTACGGGTCAATCAGCTCGTACTATAACTGCCTATTTCAACCGGTTACGATTGCAAACAAATGTTTCTAGCAACAGAATTCAGGGGAAAAAATGTCAGGAAAAAAATGTGTTATCGACTAAATAATTATAATCATCAAAATATAAAGTACTAAGATGTATGAACGTGACAAATATTTCAAAGGCAGTTTATAGCAAACAGAATTACCTGAATACAAGGAATACACCTATAACTTAAGCTGGATAGAAATCAAATATAAGTTCACAATAACAAATTTGAAAGAACAGAATATCATAAAAACAATCTAATATCCTATTTTAGTTAGTTGTTTTACATAAAAACAAGGTTAATTTCTAAACATCTTATATTTACATCTTGCAACAAATAGCATATCGTTCCTTTTCCGAAACACTTGTTCCGTCACAAGAAAATTACAAAATTTAGTATTTACATTTGATTTTGGAAGCCTATTCCAAAATGTTTCAAGTAGATGGGAACAAGAAGCTTCTAGACTTGCCTGCTGAAATTTCATGTGGTGAATGGTGATGAGAGCAGGTTTGGATTTTTTTCAAGTTAGCCATCCATCTCATTAAGATCACCATTATGTGAATTCATTTCATATTGATGTTCTCCATATGTGTAAATTCGGGTTTTTAATTTGCATCCTCAACCAATGTGTGGAAAACAAAACTTGGAAATGCTGCGGTGATGTCCCTGAATTATTATTCATCAAAATGTTAAAATAAGTGAATTTATTATTTTAATTAGAAAAAAAAAGGAAAATGAAAATTCTAAAAGACGAAAAGTGACATACTTAAGGTAAAGAAGAGTCATATTCTTGAGAAGGCTCGGGTAACGAAGGGCGAATTCTTTCCATTCTTCTTTACAAATTTTACCATCTCCATCAGCACCCGCATCAGAAAAAGTCTGCAATAACCATAATCATCGTCATTTATTGGTAATTAATGTAAAATACATGAAATTCGAATACGTTTAGAAAGCAGTATACACTTACTTTGTCAATAATAACCTCAAGAAGATCATCTGACAAATTCACCTCTGATTCTGTTAATATTGCTATAAGCATCTGTTTCACCTATTTAACAATTAAGGTGCAAGTTGAGTCAATACAAGATATTTGATGGATACTCAAATCTACATGTGTCAAAATGGGCGGATCGAACTGGTTTAAACGGGCCATTTTGGTTTAAACATACCTCATCCAAAAATATTACTTATGTTTGTAAATAATTTGTGTGCCAAACTAATTTTAAATAGGATGCTTTATGTATTAGAAAAACACTTTGAGGGACTTTTGACCTGTCTGGTCAGTTTCCTTACATGATAATTGTTTATTTTACCCGTTTGACCAGACAAAACATAGCCCAAATCGACCCGTTTATAAGTAAACGGGTCGAAGTTGCCACATTTACTGAAATATGTCACAACATACTTACTTCTTCTCGCTCAATATATCCCGTTTGTCTTAGATCATATAGCCTAAAAGCAACTGCAAGAAATTAAATAAACTCATTATTGTATACATCTTTTATTGAATATAACTGAACAACTTACAGCTAATTTTCTCTTCTACGGGTGCATACGGATGGAAGACACTGAGAGCATGAACAAATTCCTCAAATTCAATAACACCGTTTCTTTTTTCGTCAAAAAGATCAAAAACCTAACCAAAAACCATTTTAATAATTTCAATTTCAATGCATTATATAATTGTTATTTCCTGCACAAAGTATTTACCCGATCCAAAAATAAATTCTCGCCCTGAGGGGTATTAAATAATGCTAATCGGAGTTCTTCCTATACAAAAGTTTTAATCAAATAATTAGCATTGGCTTCTAGAGTTAAATTAACATGCTTAAATTGATAATTATAGAGTTCTATGTACCTTGTGTATTAATCCATCATCGATTATTGAGGAACTCAAGCTTTTAAACAGTTCAAAAAGTGCTTCCACTTCATTCACACTAACTGCAATCATGTATAAAACTTTACACTTTATAACAAGGTCATGTAATTGCTACAACATGATTGTGACATTATAATTGAGGTAGTTACCTAACAATAGTGTTCACTCAATTGTAACCAACCTCATCACTAATCAAACTCAAGTTTCATATTGTTTCATTAATTGTTGTGCGAAAATTTAGAAACAAGTTAAAACTGGATGACTTAATATGACTGTTGTACACTTGGTTACTGGTAACTTGTTTATTACTAACAACGAAACAATATTACTGTTAAAGTTAAGTGGTTAAAGAAGTTTCTAGAAAAGTTTGAACGACCTGCTTGGTAAAACTTGGCTAATACATATATATGTATACTGAAAACGAAGAGGCACATACATATAAATAAATCACAAAAACAAAAAATTGATACATCAGAATGCAATTTCTAGCATCTACTTTTGGAAAAACCGATTAAACTAAAACTTCAGATCTGAATCTACATTTGGAGAAACAATATGGACCGAAAGGTCAATTCTGAATCACAAATCAAAAGTAAACCCAGAAAATATAGATTCAAAATCCTTGAATGTTGTTCGTTTTGTGTGTGTGTGTGTGTGTGTGTCAGATGCGAGAAATTGATTAGTATCAATTGTTTTCCGAAAATCAAGGAAGCTAAATCAATTGAAGTATCATACAACAAGAGCAAAAAAAACTTACAATTAGATCCAGAAGCAAGCCGAGAAAGCTGATAATGATCAAAACGAAGTTTTTTCGTTACAGAACGATTACATGACAGCAAACCAAAGCAACCAGAAACAGCAAACAATAAAATTTCAGCTATAGCCATAAATGGTATACATGCAGCACAAAGTTTGTCTCCAATCGTTAATGATGAGCTCCATCTCTACTCAAAACAAATTCATACAAAAGAAAAACAAAATTAATTTAAAAATCAAACATTAAAATGGGAAAAAAAATAGCAGAAATTGAGATTATATATGGCTAACAGACCGATGAATCGTTAGATGAGCTCATCATGCTCAGTGATTTGAGCTAGTTTCTGTGAAAAAAATCGACAAACATTGAGAAACAGAGATGGGAGATATTAAAATTACAAGAGTCGTATAAAAGGGTGTGTGGATGAGCTGGAGCTTGAAGGCGAAACTAATTATCTAGCCAAAACGAGAGTAGTTAATTACCTCACATTTTACACACTTTTTACCCTTATTTAATTGTTATTAAATATTTAATACTACTCAAAACCGTACGTATATTGTAATAAAAAGTCTGTTAATTAAAACTTTTATAATGCTTCCGTCCCACAAAAAAGTTCTCATTTCTCCTTTAAATTTTGTCGAGTAAATTACATGAATGGTCCTTTAGGTTTATAGTAATCAATGGTCCTTTAGTTTCAAAAATTACACCGATGGTCCTTATTTTTGAAAGGTTTTTCACCGATGGTCCTTTACGAAAAAGTCCGTCTATTTTTCAAGTTAACTAACATCACATGTGATGCACATGGGGGTATTTTGGTCAATTTGTCTTTCCTAAAGGACCATTGGTGAAATTTACTATAAACTTAAAGGACCATCCATGTAATTTAATTGAGAAGGGGAAAGACAAATTGACCAAAATACCCCCATGTGCATCACATGTGATGTTAGTTAACTGAAAAAATAGACGGACTTTTTCGTAAATGACCATCAGTGAAAAACCTTTCAAAAATAAGGACCATTGGTGTAATTTTTGAAACTAAAGGACTATTGGTGAAATTTACTATAAACCTAAAGGACCATTCATGTAATTTACTCAATTTTGTCCCACAAAAAAGTTCTTATTTCTTAAATTTGAGGGGTCCACTTAATAAAATAATCTTATTATCAATGATTCCACCAATAAAACACTTTCTCTTTCCAATCTAACATTATATTTTAATCAAAAGTATTACCAAAGACCTCACCACTATTAATCTCCTAAAAGCTTGTACCCATGAGAAATAAGAACTTTGTTGTCGGACGGAAGGAGTAGTAAATATTTTCTAAATAATCATAGATTGCAAAAGTTTGAATAATTAATTATCTAATTACCATAACATAAAAGTACTCAAATATTATTTTCTTACAATAGTTATTTGTTAAGTTTATAATCAACTTTACGTAAGGCTATATGTAACGGTGCAACCGAACCTATGTCCCCCACCCGGATGCGTAACCCCCACTATGCGATTCTGGCTAGCGCGTCCTCCTTTTTTTTTGGCTTGGTTTGGTTACTCCGGTGATTTTGTGAGAGAGGTATATGAATATTAGCTATTGTGCCACTTTTTAGTTTGATAATGTATTTGGTCAAATACTACTAACATCTGGTAAGAGCATCTTCAACACTACTGTTGGTCCCATAAATGATAAATACAACAAATTAAACTATGATACTTCCTCCGATTCAAAATAAGTGACACACTTGGAGTATCACGGTTTTTTGAGGCAAAATATTATAATGATTATTAAATTAGATTAATTGGATGGTTAGTGGGGAATGAGTCCCACACTTTTTGAATAAAGTAAGGTTAATGATGTTTAAAAGTAAAAAGTAAGGGTAAAGTAGTCATTTCATTTTGTTAAAGCAGATAGTTAATGGGTGTGGGTCCCACTATTTTTTGCCAAATAAGGTAATTTTTCAAAGTGTGTCACTTATTTTGAATCACCCAAAAAGGAAAGTGTGTCACTTATTTTGAATCGGAGGTAGTATTAGTCCTAAATATTGTAAGGGTGAATACACTTAACTCGAATAAATGCACAATAATATAACTTTTTAATATTTTTTTAATATATAATAAAGAATTTCAAGTATTAAGATACATACATATATCTAAACTAAAACTTGATTGAAAGCCAAATGTCTTCGCTTCACAAACCCACAAGCAAATTTGTTAGGCAGCGATAGTATGACAGTGTACACTCCAAGGATAATAATAACGATGCATGCTTCCATTTCTTTAGATTTTATCAGAGAAGGTACACAAAGTTTGTACTATAATGCACATAGTTGGTCAATATCTCATACCGACATTTAATGTTCTCAACAATAAAAGATATCCCATATTTTTTATGAGTTTTGTTATGAGCATCTCTAACGGTAGCTTTTTTAAAAACTTATTACTATTTTAATAAGTCTTTGCATGACTTATTACCATTGCAATGACTAGCTTTTCTAAAAACTTATTGTAAAGACTTTAATTCTACTAACCTTTTAACCCACTTTCAATGTTTGTCTTTTTTGATCCCTCATATTTAATAACTTTTCATTTTAAACCTTAAATATGTTATATATAAATTCTTTATTATATTTTTATTAGTTAATAAGTAAATTATATAATATTAATGTCAATTATTATAATATTTTTGTATGAGACATTTATATTTAGTAATATGTTAAAAAATTGTCGAATTATATATAAGGGTATTTATAAAACATTTGAAATAGATAAAGGTAAATTAGAAATATTGTAAAAGAAATTTTTTTTGCAAATGTTAACCATTGGAGATGCTATTTATGAAAAGGTTTTAGTTATTGAAATGTTGATGTGGCAAAAGCAATAAGCTTTTGTGAGGTTAACCATTGGGGATGCTCTAATAACATGTGTTAAATTATTTTTAACATACATAAAACAATTAGTATTAATAGAGTAGTATTCTTAAAATTCAAAGAGTAATTTTTATATTAATTTTGTCTTGTTATTAACGATTATTTTTATTTAGATAAACTCAAATGAAATAGGCGGGAAGATATTATTATGATGATCTTTGACCCCACTACCACGACTATAGTGCTTTCAAATCACAGTATGGTAGTAGTATAGGGCTGGCTTTTTTAGGAACGTGATTTCTGATACTTCCTCTCTTTTAAAATAATTGATAGAAATTAACTTTTATGTTTTTTTAGAAAAAGATTGTAATGAATATTAAATTAGATTAAATTGGGTAGTTAGTGAGTGAGGGATCCTACATATTATGATTAAAGTGAGTTTAATAATGTTTAAAAATAAAAGTAAGGGTAAATGAGTAATTCCACTTTATTAAATGAGATAATTAGTTGCTATGGGTCCCACTATATTTTACTCCCTCCGTCCCTAAATAAAGTTCTCATTTCACCTTCAAGTTTTGTCCCTAAATAAAGTTCTCATTTCTAAAACTTAAGAGACCCACTTAATATAATAATATTATTACCAATACTTTCACCACTAACTATCTCTTAAAACATTTTCTCTCTCCAATCAAACCTTATATTTTATTCAAAAGTAATATCAAATACCCCACCACTAACTATCTCCTAAAATGTTGTGCCCAACACAAATGAGAACTTTATTTAGGGACGGAGGGAGTACCAAATAAGGAAAGTTTTCAAAGTGTATCACTTATTTTGAAATACCACAAAATAGAATGTGTATCACTTATTTTTAATACTCTCTCCGTCCCATTTTTATTGTCTATATTTCTATATTTATTTGTCCCAAAATGACTGACTACTCCTAAATTTCAACCAGTCAAAAAATATTTAAGTGGAAAAGAGAAAATTTAATTGGTGACATAATGTAATTAATGCACTTTTCTTAAACTGTGTGTTTTTTTCTAGTGGACAATAAATTTGGTACGGAGGGAGTATTTTTTTTATCAACCTCACAAAAACTGATTAAACTGTGTGTTTTTTTCTAGTGGACAATGAATTTATACGTTGCTTTTTTTCTTTGTTTCACAATAAATTCATTATCTTTATTTGCAAATAGTATTATTATATCTTCAAAAGTAACATCATTTGTTGGTGTCTTTGTTCCGACGTCACACCATTAATTGCGTCTGGTTATGGTTGCTTGGTGCTTCTTGTTGCCAAGCCTCAACAGTTCTTAAGTTGATACGTTTTTGCAAATGATTTTTTTTATCTCTATATGCAAATAATGAATTTACGTATCATGTTATTTGTTTAATTATACAATATCATTATTTAATTACATATTAGGGGTAAATTTGTAAATTGTTAATTCTTCTTTCTTAATTTCTTTTCTTTTCTTCCTAACCCAGGAACACAAAAAAATTAAAAAAATTCTTCTCTATTTTTCTTCTTTTCTCTTCTTTTCATTTCTTTTCCTTTCTTTTCTTTTAATGAATATTTCAGGAACACAGTGTTAATTTAATAATAATATTATATTTTAGAGATTAAATTACATGAATAGTCCATGTGGTTTGACAACATTTTTGGATTTGGTCCCTAAGTCTCAGAAATTACACCCGTAGTCATCGTGATTTGGACTTCGTATTGGTTTTGATCCCTAATACTAACTGCGGTTAAATTTTGATGTTAAACTTTATAAATTGACAACTTTACCCTCACCCTCACCATCTCTTTCCTCTTTCACTGCCGGATCTACTCTCGTGCTCCTCTTCACGGCTCAAATTTTTAGGGTTTGAGGAATACCCATTTGTTGAATCAACCCGTTGAAGAACTTGTGAAGACGATTAGGGCATATTATAACAAGTTTCAAATTATGTTATTTGTTATAAATTAGATATGATTATGACCCTATTAGCACTTCATCAAAGAACTTGCTACATCTATAACAAGAACATGAGATGAAGAACAATAACTAGAAAGAGGAGAGGAAGAGAAGTATGTAAACACTTATGAAAGTGTTGAGGTGCATTTTATTCATCCATCTCATAAGGTATTTATACTAAAAGTTTTACCCTTGCATTACATGTACATACAAATGAAAGGTAAATAAGTAGACATAGATTTGATGGAGAAGACATGAAGGGTTGAAAATGTGGCAATCCATTTAATGGCTTTGTCTTGCATATTCATAATACTCCCCCTTGGATGACACATTTTCCAACTACTACTGCCTCGTTAAAAACCTTTGCTAAAGAAAACCCAGTGGGAAAAAACTTTAGCGAAGGGAAAAAGAGTGCAGTGCATAGTTTACTCCCCCTCATTTATGTAATCACTATTCTTCACATGCTATGCACATGTTGCATTCCGATACCCGATACATGCTTTCTAAAGATTGCAGTGGGAAGTGCCTTCGTGAAAAGATCTGCTGCATTGTTACTGGATTGAACATACTTTATCTCAACTTCATGATTCTTTATAAGCTCTTTAGTGTATTCGAAAAACTTTGGAGGAATATGTTTTGTCCTGTCGCTCTAGATATATCCTTCTTTCATTTGATTAACACATGCCGCGTTATCTTCATATATTAAAGTTGGGACTTTATCTTTATCCAGTACACATGAAGTTAGTATGAGTTGCGTCATTGATCTTAACCATGCACATTCTCTGCTTGCTTCATTTAGTGCTATTACTTCAGCATGATTTGAAGATGTGGCAACAAGTGTTTGCTTTTGAGAACGCCAGGAAATTGCAGTACCTCCATTCATGAAGACATATCCAGTTTGAGATCTTGCTTTATGAGGATCAGACAAATACCCTGCATCTGCATAACCAATCAATCCTTGTTTTGAATCATTAGGATAAAATAATCCTAAGTCACTAGTTCCTCGAAGGTATCGGAATATGTGCTTGATCCCGTTCCAATGCCTTTTTTTCGGTGATGAACTGAACCTTGCTAATAAGTTTACAGCAAAAGAAATGTCAGGTCTGGTACAATTAGTAAGATACATTAGGGCACCTATTGCATTAAGGTATGGTACTTCTGGACCAAGAACCTCCTCATTTTCTTCGCATGGGCGAAATGGATCTTTGTCAATATTTAGTGATCTAACAACCATTGGAGTACTTAAAGATTTGGCTTCGTTCATATTGAAACGCTTCAAGATCTTTTCTGTATAATTCGATTGATGTACAAGTATTCCATTAGGCAAATGTTCAATTTGTAATCCAAGACAATACTTGGTTTTCCCAAGATCTTTCATTTCAAATTCTTTCTTTAAAAGTTCAATAACTTCAAGAATTTCTTTATTCGTTCCAATGATATTTAGATCATCAACATATACAGCTATGATCACATATCCAGATGTTGTTCTTTTAATAAATACGCATGGACAAATAGTATTATTTTTGTAACCTTTACTTGTCAAGTAATCGCTTAAACGATTATACCACATGCGTCCAGATTGTTTTAACCCATATAAAGATCTTTGTAGTTTAATTGAATACATTTCTTTAGGTTTTGTATTCAATGCTTCAGGCATTTTAAATCCTTCAGGAATTTTCATATATATATCACTATCAAGTGATCCATATAAGTAAGCAGTAACAACATCCATAAGACGCATCTCTAACTTTTTAGAGACTGCAAGGCTGATTAAATACCTAAAAGTGATTGCATCCATAACTGGAGAATATGTTTCCTCATAATCAATTCCAGGTCGTTGAGAAAAACCTTGTGCTACAAGTCTAGCTTTGTATCTTACAATTTCGTCTTTCTCATTTCTCTTTCGAACAAAAATCCATCTATACCCTAATGGTTTCACAACTCCAGGTGTCATAATAATAGGTCCAAATACATTTATCTTGTTGAGAGAATTCAGTTCAGCTTGTATAGCTTCTTTCCATTTAACCCAATCATGTCTATTTTGACATTCATTAACAGATTGTGGTTCAGAATCATCATTCATAATATCACATGCGACAACATAAGAAAATTTCTCATCAATATTTTCTATAACATTACTTTCCTCAACCGGAGGATTGTTTTGTGTTTCTTCAGGAACACTTTCCTCATGATCAATTGCATTTTCTATTGGTTTTCTTTTTCGAGGATTTTTATCCTTTGAACCAATTGGTCTTCCACGCTTCAAGCGTGTCTTAGATTCTTGAGTGAATTTATCATCAGATTGCCTATTTGGAATTTCAATTCGAGCTGGAGTATTAACAGCTGGTATATATGATTTAGTCACTCTTTTTGTATCAGTAAATGCATCTGGCAATTGATTAGCTATTTCTTGGAAATGCATTATCTTTTGAACTTCTGTTTCACATTGTTTTGTGCGAGGATCAAGATATGACAAAGAAGGTTCATTCCATGAAACATCTTTTTCTTGGTTTTTCTTCTCTGCACCTAATGGTGGAAAAACTGATTCGTTGAATTGACAATCAGCAAGACGTGCTGTAAAAACATCACCTGTTAAAGGTTCAAGATATCTTATAATAGACTTTGTCTCATATCCAACATATATACCCAACCTTCTTTGGGGACCCATCTTTGTACGTTGTGGTGGTGCAATAGGAACGTATACAGCACATCCAAATATTCTAAGATGAGAAATATTTGGTTCTTGACCAAAAGCAAGTTGTAAGGGAGAGTATGCATTATATGAACTTCGCCTTATGCGAATTAATGATGCAGCATGTAATATTGCATGACCCCATATGGAAACAGGAAGTTTGGTTTGCATTATCAATGGTCTAGCTATTAGCTGTAGACGTTTAATTAATGATTCAGCTAAACCATTTTGTGTGTGTACATGAGCTACTGGATGTTCAACAACAATCCCTACAGACATGCAATAGTCATTGAATGCGTGGGAAGTAAATTCACCAGCATTGTCCAGTCTTACTCTTTTGACTGTATAATCAGGGAAATGTGCTTTAAGTTTAATGATTTGAGCAAGAAATTTTGCAAATGCCATATTACGAGATGATAATAGGCAAACATGAGACCATTTGCTAGATGCATCTATCAAGACCATAAAGTATCTAAATGGTCCAGATGGTGGATGAATTGGTCCACATATATCACCTTGAATTCTTTCAAGAAATCTAGGTGATTCCTTGTCAACTTTCATCGGTGAAGATCTTATAATTAATTTTCCAAGGGAACAAGACGTACATGGTTTCATATTACTTGTTTGAGGGAACTTCTGGTCCTTCAATGGATGACCATGTGTATTCTCAATTATTCTTCGCATCATTGTTAATCCTGGATGACCTAACCTGTCATGCCATAAACTAAATATCCCAGGATCACAATGTTTTTCTTTAACCACCATATTTGATTCTACTTTATTTATATATGTATGGTGTAAATTGGAATCAAATTTTGGTAGTTTCTCCAACACTCGATTGTCATTTATAATAAGCATAAATTACTTATTATCTATTATTTTGGTTTGCGTGTCATATCCGTTAAGATATATATCACCAAAACTCAATAGATTTCTGCTTGACTTTAGAGAAAATAAGGCATTATCTATTTGGAATTTTGTACCATTAGGTAATATGAAATTAGCTTTTCCAGTTCCCTCAATCAAGTCTACAGGACCCGATATAGTACGTATTGAACCCTTTGTTGGGTTTATTTTGGAGAAGTATTTCTTTGATTTCAAGATAGTATGTGTAGTACCACTATCTGCTATTAAAAGATCTCCAATATTTCCTTGATGTTGTGCTCCATTTGAACTCATATTGAACTTCACATATGAAAAACAAATAATGAGGTTATTATAAAGAAACTTCATTTATTGAAGGAAATATATTACATAACACAGACTTCATTTGCTGAAAGGAAATATATTACATAAGACACACTTTATTTGCTGAAAGGAAATATATTACATACGACAGACTTCATTTGCTGAAGGGAAATATATCACATAAGACAGAAAGCAAGTAAAAACAGGCTACAACAAACCACTGATTTCCTTAATCAATGTCTTCCATGTCATTGCAGAAATCGAGAGTACTGAGGTTGGTAATATCATCAATGTTGAATTCCATGTTGTTAGTTTCAACATTATCAACGAGATTTACTTCTTTTCACTTTCCTTTGAGGGAAGCTTGGTAAAGTTCACATAGATGTGCAGGTGTGCGGCATGTCCTAGACCAATGGTCCGCGCAACCACATCTATAACAACAACTCTCAGCATTCTTTGATTTACCAGCATCATACCTTGCCCCTTTGGCCTTATCTTGTGTTTGGACATTGTTCTTTTTAGTGGCATTATAATCATTATTTTTATAAACACGACCACGACCACGATTATAATAATTGCCTTTTCCACGACCATTGTTATGGTTTGGATTTCGATTAAAATGCACACGGCCTCGTCCATAACCACGACCACGTCCTCGTCCACGTGTATTGTTTCTAGGACCATCAGTATTAGTAGCATTTGCTTCAGGAATTGCTACTGATCCCGATGGACGAGATTCATGGTTTTTCATTAAGAGCTCATTATTTTGCTCCGCAACAAGGAGACAAGTATTCAGTTCAGAATACCTCTTGAACTTTTGCAATCGATATTGTTGCATTAAGTTTATGTTTGATGCATGGAATGTGGAGTATGTTTTCTCCAACATATCTTCGTCAGTAATCGTTTGCCCACAAAATTTAAGTTGGCAACAGATTCTGAACAAAGCAGAGTTATACTCAATTACTTTTTTAAAGTCCTAGAACCTCAGATTTCGCCATTCATCTTTGGCACTTGGAAGTATAACTTCCTTTTGATGATCAAATCTTTCTTTTAAAGACATCCAAAGAACACATGGATCAGTGACATCAAGATATTCAAATTTTAACATGTCATCAATGTGTTTACGAAGAAACACTTGTGCCTTTGCCTTGTCTTGGGATGAGCATTCATTGTTTTCATTTATAGTTTCATGAATGCCCATCGATTCAAGATTTAGTAAAACATCGATGGTCCATTGCATATAGTTTTTCCCAGTAACTTCAAGTGCAGCTAGCTCACACTTTACAATACTAGACATTTTGAAACTATAGATTTTGAACAAAAACAAATTTAAAAATTAGAATCCATATATATCAATATGAAGTGCACAAAACAGCAGTGGGAGAACAATCATCCCATGCATGAACAAATAAGGATAAAATACATCAGGAGGGAGATTACTAATTAGGATGCCAAGTGCTAAAACTAATACAATTACAAAAATCAAAAGCGGGTGAATCATTCTTGATCTTGATTTTGAAGATGAGAGAAATTATTTTTGTGGTATAAAGAAGTGTGGATGATGTGTTTATTTATAGTGTAAAAATTTATAGCCGTTGTAAATTTTTAATATTAAAATATATTTTTTTTACCGTTATATATATAGCCGTTATATATATATATAATTTTTTTTTTTAATAAAGAGAATAATTAAAGTAATAAATTACATAAAACATATTTGTAAAAATATTAGTGAATGTTATATGAATTAGTAAGAAAAATATAATATGCATAAATAAACATTAGTATACATAAATGAAAGTTAGCATACATAAATAAATGTAGTAACATAAATAAATGTTAGTAACATAAATAAAAGTTAGATGCAATAAAAGTAAATGTTAGTTTGCATAATTAAAAGTTAGAAGACATAAATGTAAATGTTAGTTTGCATAAATTAAAAGGGTTAGTAAACATAAGAATAAAATTAGAATAATCATAAATGTAAGTATGTTAGTAGTCCCAAGATTAGTAGTCCAAATGTCATCATAATGTCCTTGATAGAATATGTTTGGTTTAACTTATGTAATTATATTACAATTTTATGTTAAGAAATTGTTTACCTTATGTAATTAACTTGATTAATTGAATGTACCTTGTGATTGAGTTGATCTTCCTCGATTAAGAACTTTCGTGCTGATAACGTGTTATAAATTAGATATGATTATGACCCTATTAGCACTTCATCAAAGAACTTGCTACATCTATAACAAGAACATAAGATGAAGAACAATAACTAGAAAGAAGAGAGGAAGAGAAGTATGTAAACACTTATGAAAGTGTTGAGGTGCATTTTATTCATCCATCTCATGGGGTATTTATACTAAAAGTTTTACCCTTACATTACATGTACATACAAATGAAAGGTAAATAAGTAGACATAGATTTGATGGAGAAGACATGAAGGGTTAAAAATGTGGCAATCCATTTAATAGCTTTGTCTTGCATATTCATAATATTATTTAAATTCTCACAGCAACCACAAACGAAGGTGCAAATTGATAACTTGCCGACATCAAAATTCAACTTTTCAAGCATATTTTTTCAAAATTAAAGCAATTGGACGGCGGAGATACAATTCGAGATTATTTCTTTTCATCAACAAATTAATTCACATTTAAAGAGTTGGTGGAATACAATTAACTGGTGATGGATACGATCGCTTCTAATAAATCACAGCAACATTGATTCTTTGATTCGATTATAATTCTTTGAAATGAATTGAATTTGATTTTTTACGCATATTTGAAGTAATTATCTGAAATGGGTTTTAGTTATTAACAAATGCTGATTATTTGAGTGTGTTTTTGTTTAGGGGAAAAAAGAAAGAGATGGTGAGGGTGAGGGTAAAATTGTCAAATTTAAAAGTTTAACAGCACATTTTAACGGCAGTTAATATTAGGGACCAAAATCAATACGAACTTTAAACCACGGTGATCACAGGTGTAATTTCTGAGACTTTTGAACGAAATCCAAAACTATTGTCAAACCACATAGACTATTTGTGTAATTTACTCCATTTTAGAATAGTCTCTTTGATTTGTTTTAAAAAAAATAAAAAAATAATTTAGAATGAATTTAAAATATAACTAATACGATTAACTATATATTTTAGAATGAATCTTTTACATCCTCCGTTTCAAAATAAGTGATATATTTTCTATTTTGAGGTGTTATAAAATAAGTGATGAACTTTGAAAACTTACCATATTTGGTAAAACGTAGTGGGATTAACTGTAACGACCGGAATTTTCGGTTAATGAATTAAATGGAAATATTGAGGAATAAAGGAGGTAAAATATTTAATCGAGTCTCCGTTGTGTTTTATCGAGTGTTTGGTGTTTGGGACTTGGTGTAACCAAGTATGGGTCAAGACTTGGATGGAAACAAGTTTAAAAGGCAAGAAACTGACCCAGACAGCTCTCGCGGCGCGAGGCAGGCGCGAGCCAGACGCGAGGTTGAACAGTGGGTTCAGAGCTCAGACGCGAGAAGCTCGAGTTGAGACAAGAGCCGCGAGCGAAACGCGAGCGAAACGCGAGCGAAACGCGAGCGAAACGCGAGCGAAACGCGAGGTCTGTATTTCAGCGGCAACCAGCAGGCAAAGCCGCGTCACTTCGCGGCGCGAGGTGGGCGCGAGCGGGGCGCGAGGAGCGTCTGGAATATATAAACTTATGTGTAAGCTAGGGTTTCATTTCTCATTCCACCCCACACATAATGCAGCCGATTTGGGAGTGTTCTTGGTCGTTTTTGGAGCTCAAGAGCTCAGATCTTCACCATCTTGAAGGATTGAAACATCAAGGGTAAGTATTCTTGATTGTCTTGCTTATCTACCTTGATTGTGAGCTTTGTATGGGTAAAAATGGTGGTTTGGGGAACCAACCATGTCATCTTTGGGGAAGATGACTAAACATGGGTGTAGAACACTCATTGTAAGCTTGTAATCGATGTGTACAAGTTGGATTTCGGTTTATTGATGGAAATCTTGAACTAGGGTTTGAGATTTCACCAAGTTGGATGAACTTGGTGGTTAAGGTTGTAGATATGGATTGATTAGTGATTAGTTATGGATAATAACTAGTTATTGTGATGATATTAATGGTAGGTCAAGAAGACCTAAAGTTTGGTGACATTTCACAAGTTGGAAAGCAAGGATTCGTGTTGTTAGACACGATTTGGAGTTAGCCTGGCTAAGGTGAGTACATGAGACTTTTACTGAGTACATAGCAAATGATTTTGAAAACTATGATGTTTTTATGAGTCTTTATTAGTAAATGTTTTTAATAAAGATATGATCAAAAGAATAAGAGAATGCAAGTAATAGATCATTTAAGTATGTCTAAATGACTAATGATTTTTAAAGAGATTATGATAATGAAAAGTAATTGATAATTCTTTATTTATATGATGTTTGACTAGGAGCAATGATTAAGAAAGTATGATATTTTACTTGTTAATAATATGTATTAATAAGGCTAATAACAATGATTTTCAAGTATCAAGTATTGACTTAGTATATTATACTAATAAGAGTAGTGATTGAATTGTTAGGAGAATAAATATAAAGTGACTAGAAGTAGATTTGTATTCTAGTCAAAGAGAAGTTGGAGTAAATGATTTTGATAAATAATAAACATGTTTTATTTAATAAAGGACTTGATAAAGTCAATAGTGAAATTGAATAAGAAATGAGAATAATATGATAATTAGAATAGATATATTCTAATTTATGTTTGAGTATGTATTATTTGGGCATAGACCCGTATTTGATGATTTCAATATGTGTTGAGAAAAGGATCCGGATCACAGTTAACCCACACAAGTTGGGGGAGTTAGTGACACCTACTTGGGGAGGTACCACCCTGCGCAAGAGTAGACTGTCGAGAAATAGTCAACCCGGAAATCAGGGGAGAAATAGTTAACCCGGAAACGGGGGAGTTTCAGTTAACCCGGAAACGGGGGAGTTTACCTAGTTAACCCACATCGGGGGAGTTTGCTACGGAGAGGTCCGTAGCGTATGTGATAAAGATTTAGTAAGCTATGAATAGCTTACAAGTATGTGACTACGTGATGGGTAAGCTTATGGTTAGCTTACTAGTAAATACGAATAAGCGGTAAGAACATAAGATAATAATTTATAAGTGATTAAAGAAAAGAAATGAATAGTAATGACTTTTATTATATTTGAGAATGGGTCGAAAACCCATGTATCTCACGAGACTATTTTGTCTCACGTACTACTTTGTTTTTGGCTATGTACTCAGGTTCGAGATCGATGGATTAGAGGGTCGCGGCAGAAGTGGCCTAGTGTTGATTTGCTCGGGAGCTCGTAGGTAGATCCCCTTTATCCTATGGTTATGATATTATATTGTAACACCGGTTTTAATACTCTGATAAACTTTTAAAAGGTTTTTGTTAAACCGTATTTTGGGATATTGGACTTTGTAATATTTTTATTTAAAAATATGTTTTAAAAGATGTTTTGAAAATTGAGGTGTTACATTAACACCCACTAACTATCTCCTTTTATATATATGAAAAGACACATGTACCCTTACTTTAATTTTTAAAAATCATTAAATTTACTTTAATCAATGTATGTGGGACCCAACTTTCACTAATTATCAGTAGTCAAAAAACACAGTTTAAGAAAATTACATTAATTACACTTTGTCGCAAATCAAATTTTCTCTTTCCCACTCAAATTTTGTTTTATTGGTTGAAACTTAGAAGTAGACAATTAAATTGAGACATATCAAAATATAAAAATAGACAATAAAATTAAGATGGAGAGAGTATTTTTAGTGAGTATACTCCCTCCGTCCTTTAATAAAGTTCTCATTTCATTCAAAATATTTGTCCCAAAATAATAAAGTTCTCATTTCTCATATTAGAGGGACCCACTTAATAAAATAATATTATTATAATGTACCTCATCACTAACTATCTCTTAAAAGCACTTTCTCTCTCCAAAAACCTTATATTTTAATCAAATTTATTAGCAATGACCCCACCACTATCTATCTCCTAAAATATTGTGCCAATGAGAAATGAGAACTTTATTAAGTGACAGAGGGAGTATTACATAAAAACTGGATTAAAAAAAACGACAAAAACATAAAAAGTATTTGAAAGGACAACGGATTTGTTTTTTTATTCAATTATATTTTAAATTATTTCTTTTTTTAATGGAAAAGTTGTCTGATTTTAATTAAACTCACATCAATCTGTCTCTCAAATGTTGTCACGGTGGTTTTAGTGAAAACTACGGTAGCTTTAGCGCAAAAGTATCATGTTTCACATGGAAAGCTGGGTTGGGAAGACTTCCGGTAGCAAATTGCCTCTTGGAACGTGGTATACCATTAGACAATGATCGATGCAAAAGATGTAACAACTCAGACGAAAGCGTGGATCATGCTCTGATCAATTGTCCGCACGCAACTGATACACGCAACTGGATTTTCAAATGGTGCAACATACCTGATCCGGGTATAAATTCGGTGGTCTCACTTATTGATTTTACTTCCAATTGGGGGAACTGTCCAAAAAAGAGGAAGATCCTTGGAGCTATCTTACAATGCATGCTATGGTGCACTTGGAAAGCAAGAAACAAGAAGATTTTTAATGGAAGCACTAGATCTTCCTTGTCGGTGGCGGATGATATCATATCTACTTCCTACACTTGGGTTAGATATAGGGGTAACAACTTATGTAACTGGTCCGATTGGTGTTGTGGTTCTATATTTTCCATGTAACATTCTACTTGTACTCTTGGCACACCTGCATTTAGCTCCTTGCTAAATAGGTTTGCTTTTCTAATCTTATTTGCCGTTTCCAAAAAAACCAAGTATGTCGTTATTAAATTCCACACACTATTGAAGTGTTGCATTATTATATGTTTTTGGTGTATAAATTTAACTCAATATATATTTATCTAAAGTTTGTAGTCTAGTGATAAATATTAAAGGTGGTGCATATGATCTTCAAATCTGATCATGGACAAATAAATTAGATTAAATGTCGTTTTAAATAATATTGATGATAACTATCTTTTTTTTTTTTGAAAAACTAAAATATATATAAATTAAGGGTTTTGTTAATGACAGCCCTTAGGGCTGTCTCTAACATGCATAAAACGTTTGTACATTCATTGATAGAGTAGTGTTCCTAAAATTAGGGGCGGTTTTTACCTTGTTTTTGTCTTCTTATTGACAGCTCTAAGTGTTGTCATTATCATTTTCCATAAATTAAACCCAAGGGTTGCAAGCGGAAGCCCGGTACAAGGAACAAGAATAGACGAAATGCTAGTAGCAACCTAATTTATGTTTATTTTAAATATTTTAAAATTTACATATGAAATAACAAATATTTTAATTTTATAGATAAAACACATTTACCTCAATGCCTGTTGTTCCGGTGGTACATATATAACCTCTCCTATGTGTTAGCTTTGAGACAAAAAGAATTTATCGTCGATGTTCAATGCATTTCCTCTTATTCATAATTTCGTTTAAATTTGTTTTGGTGCCTGAAACCGGTGCCAACGCCTGCATCAGTAACCCGTCAACAGCAATTTGGAACCCATCCTCGCACAACGCCGTTGGCACCATTCCGTCGTGAGCCGCGTCGGTAGAATCTTATCCTGGTGGCGACGTGTTTAGCTTGCGTCGTGGGGATTTTTGACAGGGAGGGAAGAGAGAGGGGGAAGAGAGGGGTTGGGATGTTGTACTCTATGCATATATACTTGTACTATTTGTATTTTTTTTTAAACTTCTTTTTTCTTTGTTTTTTATTTAATTTGTAAAATTATTATAATTTTACATTTTTATTTATATAATAAATTATATTTATATTTTAATTAAAAATGATGATGTGGAAATGATGTGTTAGTGATGTGTTAGTGATGGTTATGGTTGGCACGACCGTGTCAGTAGCGTGTCAATAAGGATGTGATGATGTGGCGCTACTGATGGGTTTACTAACGCGTCACGGTTGGGATAGGCCTTAGACCTGTGTCAACGCCTGCATCAGTAACCCGTCAACAGTAATTTGGAACCCATCCTCGCACGACGCCGTTGGCACCATTCCGTCGTGAGCCGCGTCGGTAGAATCTCGTCTTGGTGGCGACGTGTTTAGCTTGCGTCGTGGGGATTTTTTTTCAGGGAGGGAAGGGGAAGAGAGGGGTTGAGATGTTGTACTCTGTGCATATATACTTGTACTATTTGTATTTTTTTTAAACTTCTTTTTTCTTTGTTTTTTATTTATTTTGTAAAATTATTATAATTTTACATTTTTATTTGTATAATAAATTATATTTATATTTTAATTAAAAATGATGATGTGGAAAAGGTGTGTTAGTGATGGGTTATGGTTGGCACGACCGTGTCAGTAGCGTGTCAGTAAGGATGTGATGATGTGGCGCTACTGATGGGTTTACTAATACGTCACGGTTGAGATAGGCCTTACTGCCTTAGTGCCTTATATTAAAGTGGTGACATCATCTTTTTTTTTTTGGAGGAATTTTATGCAGACGACAAATAAATACTTAATTTGCACATATGGTTGATTACAATTATTGAATACAAACAAGCATATACGTCCAAGCTATCTTGCATAGTTTTTTTTTTTTTGAACAGCAAAATGAGGATAACGGGAAAGAGTTTCAGTAATGTCATCACCCTCTCGAAGACACCCACAAATAATAAATAAGTTAGAACTAGCAACCACAAATACAACGTTTTTAAAACACAAATAAAAATAAAAAACTACCACCTCACCAACTACTAAAAGCACTAAAAACTAAAAACATCAAACTCCCGACTAAAAAAACCAAAAAATAAATAACCCTAATATTAAATTCCGAAGTAGGCGAGCCATTTAAGAGAACTGCGGCCATGCGGACGAAAGACAAGCCCTAATCCAACCTCTCCATTTATTACCAAAACCCATTGGAATTAATATAGAATCAATAAAACCCCAATTTAAAGTATCATAAGCCTTTTCAAAATCTACTTTAAAAATTAGCAATTCTGATTTTCTTTTTTTGCACCATGAAAAAAAATCTCACTCAAAATGAGAGGCCCATCCAAAATATTCTGTTTTTCAATAAAACCGGATTGATTGACGCTAATCACATCTCCAATCACCACTTTGAGCTGATTTGCCAAAGATTTAGCAATAATTTTGTAGAAACTTCCAATAAGGCTAATAGGACGGTAATCAGAAAGTCCTTACGGAATACCACATTTCGGGATTAAAGTGAAAAACGATGAGTTGCACCCGTTATATTAAGATCCACCATTTGCAAAAGATGTGACAGCCCTAAAAAGATCATCTTTAATAATGTTCCAGAATTTTTTATAAAATGCCATTGAAAACCCATCGGTGCCCGGAGCCTTGTCTCCACCACAGTCCCAAATATCGTATTTGATCTCATCTATAGTTGATACTTTGATAAGTTGATAGTCATCTCTTCCATCATATTTTTCCATTTTTTACGACAAAATATTGATATAAAATTCTTCTTAAATATCCGCTCAGTGATTTATATACTCAGCTTAAATAGATAAACGTTAAAAACATAAATAAAATTATCACACGTAAATATGCCTCTCATAATATTATAAGTTAATTGGTTGTTAAAACCACAGTTGGAATGTTTAAAATTCAAAACATTTTTAACTTGTGATATTTAATCAAATATAGAGCTCACATGCCTTTAACGATTTAATTTGCGAATAAAACCACGTGATCTTCTATGTGAATTGATATGATCAGATAAAGATGCAGTTATGAGGTTTGCAGGTATGGTTCCTTGTCCCTTTAAATTAGTAAATGAACCTATATATAAGGTTTCTTACAATGATATTTTCAGTTGGCTTTCACTCTATTGACATCATTGGTACTACTATTAGTAGAACTGAAATCATTAACCTTGACTATCATGGGTTAAGAATATATATGTTACATTCGAGATTGTCAAATTTTGATTCTAGAACTGAAAACACTGTTGTAGACTAAAACTTAAATATGTTTATTTATATTGTGTCACGAATCATGATCCTTATCTACTTCTATGGCTAATTAATGCATAGATACAATTATACAAATGGTGTGGGCCGGAACTCAAATACTTCCTCCATATCAAAATAAGTGACACAAATTGGCTTACACGTCTTTTGAGTTAAAAGATTAAAGTAGAGATTAAAATAGATTAAAGTACATAGCTACTGGAGAATGAGTCCCACTTTTCTTGAATAAAGTGATATTAATGAGTTTTAAAAGTAAAAGTAAGGGTATGAGGGTAATTTCACTTTATTAAAGTGGATGGTTAGTGAGTATGGGTTCCACTATTTTTACCAAATAAGGAAAGTTTTCAAATTGTGTCACTTATTTTGATACACCCAAAATGGAAAGTGTGTCACTTATTTTGATACGGAGGAAGTATGTTTATTTACATTTTGTAATGGGAAAAATCATTCCGCATTATTAAATTAAATAAGAATTCAAAACATATTTGCAAGGTATAAAATAATGAGTTTTAATAATAACAGCTTTTAGGGCTTTCAATAAAAATGAATAATAAGAATATTATTTTCATATTTATTTCTTTTTAACTCCATTAGTCAAATTATGTTCTTTATTTTTAGCATCATTTAATTAGAATCAAGACTGCTCATTCTTATCCGTTCTTAAGACTGTAATCATCAAAACTCTAAAATAAATACGAGTGATAATATATGAAGTATTTTTGTGGTCTCAATAATTAGTTTTTTATGGTAATGTGTGGTCTCAACAATTAGATTCCTATATAATGTCTCACTCACCAGTCATCACTGTCCCAATCCTCACTTTGAGTCATGGTTTTGTTAAAAATGTCATAGTTATGATGATTGTGCGACAACCGTATAAAATATTATGTTTTATACCTTCATATGTTTTTCTTAAATAGTATTAATTTAATTATCTTCACTATATCATATTATATAAAAACTAAACGCGATAACACAAATATATGGTTAATATTAAATATTCTACTTCTACTACTATAATAAATCAAAGCCTGTATGACCACGTGTCATTTATTTAGAACCTCATATGTACACGTGGCAACATATTAAGAAGCCTGTAATTGTGTTTCCCGCCAATTTAAGAAGCCTATATGATTAATTTTAGGGACCCCTTAATTCAATCCGTAATTATCCGGTTTACTTATTTAAAATATTTGATATTATTTATATTTTGTATTCATAATTATCTAAAAGTATTAGCTGGATCGAATTGAATCATTCTGATTTTAAATTACCATAAATTACGAATATATATTTTGGTGTTTGAGAATATACCATAATTTTATGAGAAGGTTTTGTTTTGTTTTTTTTTTTTTTTACCATAACAATCAACCATTTATAATTAGTGTTTATAAGGCAAAAGATGTATCTACATATGTTATAGTCCAATTGTTGACTCTTAATAGTCAAAATGTTATAATTATCTAAAAGTATTAGCTGCATCGAATTGAATCATTCTAATTTTAAATTATCATAAATTACGAATGTATATTTTGGTGTTTGAGAATATACCATAATTTTATGAGAAGGTTTTGTTTTATTTTTATTTTTTTTACCATAACAATCAACCATTTATAATTAGTGTTTACAAGGCAAAAAATGTATTTACATATGTTATAGTCCAATTGTTGACTCTTAATAGTCAAAATGTTACTCCCTCCGTCCCAAAATTATTGTCCACAATTAAATATCACATAGTTTAAGAAAAGTACATTTATTACAATGTACAACCAATAGAGTTTTATCTTTATCACCTAAGTGCTTTTTTATTAGTTGAATTTTCAAGTGGACAGTCATTTTGGAACATTTAAAAAAGGAAACATGGATAATAAAAATGGGACGAATTGAGTACTATTTTGCTTCTTTAAATATATTGTTTTAGACCCATTTGATCATACACATTGTTTTGCTTTTCTTAAGGGGCGTTTGACTCAACGTAATCTTCCGTTATGTAATTGAATTGGGTTGTAATTGATTTTTTTTTAATTATTTTTTTAAATTTTATATAATTTTTAAATTTTTTTTTAAATTTATTTAAATTTTTATATATTTTTAAATTTTTTTACATTAAGTTTTTTTTATTATTTTTTAAAATTTTATATATTTTTTTAAAATTTTTTGTTTTTAAAATTTTTAATCTTTTTTTATATTTCTGAACGATTTTAAAATTTGAAGCATACAAAATATTCAAATTTTGTAAGTTCATAAAGGACAGTAATTGAATTCATAGGGTGTCGGGACGGAATTCAATTACAACGAATATCATAATTCGAAATTACGTCGTAACTTAATAAACGCCCCATTAGTGTTACTAATTAGTTTTTGATATACATATGATTTTTTATATTTTTTAATAATTTTTTAAAGGGTAAATTAAAGAAATTGTCACTGAGATATTCCAGATTCTGGATTTCTGTCCCTAAACTCTTTTTTCAGTTTTTCTGTCCTTAAAGTTTTTTGGATTTTATCTGTCCTTCCGTCCAATTTGTAACGTAAACTAAAAATATTCTTATCATTTTCCCCAAATTACCCCTATTGTAACTTTTTTCATCTACACCATTGTCATCTTCATCCCCACCTAATTTGAAGAACCCTAATTTGAAACAACTCTAATTAAAAAAAAAACCTTAACTTAGAAGATTTCTGTCGATGCAAATATTCCAAAGCTTTAACAGTGTTCTTCATCTCTATCATTCTATCTTTAACCCTAATCTTTATCCTTTCTCTTTTCTCAAAATTCTTCAACCCAAAATCAAATCATGACCTAAAATCACAGCAAAATCGAAATATCAAAGGAGTTAAACATGAATCATATTCTTAAATCATCGACGCTCTTATACAAGATGTCAATGGTTTGGATTTAACAAACATTTCCGCAACATCATCGTACTTTCTTCAGGCCGCCTGAATCTCTATTCCACAACATCGTCGTTAATTTCTTCATGGAATCATTGTTATTCCGGTCAATTTTCGAGGCCACCAGATGAACTACCGGCTGTCTTGTTCATCCCCAAATTGATACAATCATACAAATGTAATTTTTTTCAAATTTTTTTCCAAATTTTAAAATTAACATTGCCAATTTCACTTTTTTTTTTTAATTTCCAAATTTCTTAAAAATAATTTAGTTTTTATACTGTTATGTTAGGGTGTAACACCACAATCTAGAGCCATTTTTTTATTATTTTTTATTTTATTTTAAATGCATACGGAAGCGATTTAAGAAATCATAAATCCTAAATTATTACACATCATAAACCAAGAAAAATGGCACAATTAATGGCCAAGATAATGGCACCACTGGAAAATTAATGACACCACTGGAAAATTTATGAAAACATGTGCACATACTACCATTAACAATCCCACAATTAATGGCACCACTGGAAAATTTATGAAAAACCAAGAAAAATGAATTTTTTCCCAAAACCAGCCAAGATAGCGTCGCTATCTTTCATGGAGATAGCGCCGCTATCCAAAGATAGCGCCGCTGTCCACCAAAAGATAGCGTCCGCTATCTAAATACTCAACGCTATTTCGGGTCGCTGTTCAAATTTCCAAATACGAAGCAGAGATAGCGCCGCTATCTTAGAGATAGCGCCTCTAGCTCCCCCAGACCAGCCAAAATGCTGCATTTTTCTCCTACAAGCCTACCATACCAAAACCTTTGTACATCACACAAGAAGAAGGTTAAATCCACTCACCTTAGCTTCCTTTTAGTACCGAGCTCAGTAATCTTATATCACTGAGGCTCCTTCCCTTTTCCTGTACAAAATGAATATCGAATTAGTTACCCGAAATCATCAATTGTGTAACAAGTAGTATAAGCTTAAGACCACATCTTGCAACAACAACTTACAACCAATTACTTGCATTTTATACACATAATCAATACTAAAGTCTAACACTTCATCAAGTCAATTCATCATACAATTGACCAAAATGCACCTTAGGCCCAAACGGGTCAAAAACAAGAATAATGGGTCGGGAATCTACACAACACCTTCCAATAAGTTAGACTACATGATCAACATCAAAATTACATATCTAACAAGTTATTTGCATCCAATTGCAAGTTTCACCAACTTTGACCCTATTTAGGTCAAATTGCACCAATTGTCAAACAAACGGGTCAAGGCCCTAAACCAACATAATCAAGCTTACAATTCATTTAACTAACACATTGTTAACATGAAATTGATAACTAAAGTTTGCAAGCCATACTAGACTAAAAGTCAACTTCCAGGTTTGACCAAAGTCAACAATTTATGAATTAAGCTAGTTATGACTAAATTTCCATCTAGCCAAACACTACCACTAAATTAACAATTCACCAACAAGATAACTAGCAAGTTCAACATTATCAATTATCATTCTATCATGCATACCTGACCTAACCAAATACACAATTCATCAAATTAGGGAAGAACCATCTTCTTCTCATAACCACCATTGATGGAGCTTTATGAAAGCTTCACCAAATGAGCTATAACTAACAACAATTCATACAATACTTGCAAGAAAAATCATGCATCAATTTCAGATTTCCAACAAGATTCAACAAGAACTTCATGAAAACCCACTAGCACAAGAACCCTAGTTCATCCCTACATCAAGAACATGAAACCCTAGCTAAAGAAGAAAAGAACTTACTTAATCTAGCTTCTAGATTCCGAAAATCACCAAGAGGAGGCAAGAACTACAAAGTTTGATCTTCAATTTAGGGAGAAAAGCTTCAAAAGTGAGTGTGGTGTGTGTGTGTGTGTGTGTGTCGTGTACTGGCAAGAGGAGGAGGAGAAATTCAATTTTGACATCTGCCCCCTAGCATAACACGTACACCCTCCCCTCATAACAGGTATTTTCATTTAAACACAGTACAAGATATTAGGTTCACAGATAATTAATTTAGACCTAACTAACTCCAATTTTAACAACGAAGATATTTTTAGAACCCCGGTCCAGAAATGGACCCAAATATGTAAAAACCATTTTAACAATTAAATATCTCAGTTTTACTAATTTTTAACCCCATGGTTAAAATACAATTAATTCAAATAAATAAAATAAAATCATATAAAATTATAAAATAATAAACAATAAGATATTACTTACCAAAAGTAATAAAATATTATAGGTCGGGTCTCGGGATGTTACAAATCTCTCCCCCTTAAAGAGATTCCGTCCCCGGAATCTCACCTTGATCAAATAAACTCGGGTAACGGTTCCTCATATTCGTCTCGGTTTCCCATGTCATATCGGCACCCAAACTGTGTTTCCACTTAACCAAGACCATCGGTATCTGCTTCTTTCTCAGTTTTGTTACCTTTCGATCCAAAATTTCCACCGGTTCTTCAACTAACCTCTTTCTCGAATCCACCTTTAAATCTGTAATCGGTAACACCGGGATTTCATCATCAATATTACACTTCCTCAAATAACACACATTGAATGTGTCATGAATACCCGTCAATTCAGGAGGAAGATCGAGTGCAACGGTTTGGTCATTCACCACCTGACGAATAATAAACGACCCAATATACCTCGGTGCTAATTTCTCCCGTTTCCCAAAACGAATAACACCTTTCCATGGGGAAACTTTCAAATAAACCCGTTCACCCTCAAGAAATATCACGGGTCGACGCCGTAGATCCACATACATTTTCTGTCTATCCCGGACCGCCTTTAACTTTTCACGGGCTATTGCCACTTTATCAGCCGTCATTTGAACTATTTCGTGACCCGCAAACTGTTTTTCTCCCGCTTCTAACCAACACGTGGGAGTTCTACGCCGTCTACCATACAACATTTCATACGGTGGCATTCCGATACTTGAATGATAAGAGTTATTATAAGCAAATTCAATCAAGGGCAAATGAGAATCCCACAATCCGCCATATTCTAATACACAAGCCCGCAACATATCTTCCAAAGTTTGAATAGTTCTTTCAGATTGACCGTCTGTTTGTGGATGATAAGCCGTGCTCAAATTTACCCGTGTACCCAATTCTCTTTGTAAATTTCTCCAAAAGTTAGAAACAAACCGTGGATCCCGGTCGGATACGATAGATAACGGGATCCCATGTCGGGAAACTATCTCATCAATATACAATTTAGCCAACTTATCAAGTGATGCGGTTTCGTTTGTGGCTAAAAAGTGAGCACTTTTTGTTAATCGATCAACAATCACCCAAATCATATCATGGTTTCTCGGCGTACGGGGAAGTTTGGTGACAAAATCCATTGTTATATTCTCCCACTTCCATTCGAGTATTTCCAATTGCTTTAACGACCCGTATGGCTTTTGTTGTTCGGCTTTGACTTGGGCACAAACATGACATTTTTCAACAAAATGAGCAATATCCGCCTTCATAGTAGGCCACCAATACAAAGCTTTCAAATCATTATACATCTTTGTGCTTCCCGGGTGGATAGATAACCGTGACTTATGTGATTCGGTCAATATTACATCTCGCAAACCCCCGATTAACGGCACCCAAATTCGAGACCTAAACGTTTTCATCCTCCGAGTATCTTCCACCAACTCATCTTTTCTCTTTTTCATAATTTCTGATTTTAAGTTTTCATCTTTCAAGGCCTCCATTTGACAAATTCTCAACCGGTCAACAAGATCGGACACGATCTTCATACGCATAAACTGAACAACATTTGGTGATTCCTTACGGCTTAAGGCATCGGCGACTACATTGGCTTTCCCCAGGTGATATCGAATTTCACAATCATAGTCTTTAATGAGTTCTAACCATCTTCTTTGCCTCATATTCAATTCTTTTTGTGTGAAGACATATTGAAGACTTTTGTGATCGGTACAAATAACACATTTGGTACCATAAAGGTAATGTCTCCACAATTTTAAGGCAAAAATCACCGCCGCGAGCTCTAGATCATGAGTCGGGTAATTCTTTTCATGAGGTTTCAATTGACGTGAGGCATAAGCAATCACCCGGTCTCTTTGCATCAATACACAACCCAAACCCGCAATAGATGCATCACAATAAACTATAAAATCATCGGAACCTTCGGGTAATGCAAGTATTGGAGCTTGGCACAATAATTCTTTTAAAGTTTGAAAGGCCTTATCTTGTTCGTCACCCCACCCATATGGAACGTCTTTTCGGGTCAACTTTGTTAACGGGCTAGCAATCTTTGAAAAATTCTTTATAAATCTTCAATAATAACCGGCCAACCCTAGAAAACTTTTAATTTCTGATGGAATTTTCGGGACACTCTAATTCATTACCGCGGCTATCTTTGATGGATCGACTTTCACCCCGTCTTGGCAAATCACATGCCCCAAAAACTGCACTTCTCGGAGCCAAAACTCACACTTCGAGAACTTAGCATAAAGTTGTTCCCGTCTCAAAGTGTCTAAAACTTGCCTCAAATGACTTTCGTGATCTAGCTCGGTTTTGGAATAAATAAGTATGTCATCAATAAAAACAATCACAAACTTATCAAGGAACGGTCGACATACCCGGTTCATTAGGTCCATAAATATGGCGGGAACATTAGTCAAACCGAAAGGCATGACTAAGAATTCATAATGACCATATCTTGTTCGGAATGCGGTCTTAGGAATATCGTTTTCATGAACCCGAACTTGATGGTAGCCCGACCTCAAATCAATCTTTGCAAAATACGAGGCCCCTTGTAACTGATCAAACAAATCATCTATACGCGGTAACGGATACTTATTCTTAACTGTTTGTTTATTTAATTCCCGGTAATCAATGCACATTCTCAACGTGCCATCTTTCTTTTTAACAAACAAAACCGGTGCACCCCAAGGTGAAGAACTCGACCTGATAAAACCCTTATCTAGTAATTCTTGTATCTGATTCATCATTTCCCGAATTTCTGACGGTGCCAATCTGTACGGTGCCTTGGCTACGGGACTGGCTCCGGGAACCAAATCAATTTTAAATTCTACCTCCCGAACGGGAGGTAACCCAGGCAACTCATCGGGAAAGACCTCCGGGTATTCCGATACCACCCGGACGTCTCTAACAACCTGCTTTTCTTTTCTGACATCAATGGCATATCCAAGGAACGATTCACACCCTTTGGCAAGAGATTTTATGGCTTTCATAAAGGAAATAATAGGGAGAATTGTACTACCCCGATCCCCGCGGGCCACTACGTGTGTCCCGTCAGGCAATGGAAAGGAAATTAATTTCTGATCACAATTAATTAATGCTTTATTTAAACTAAGCCAATCCATTCCAAGGACCACATCAAAACCAGATATTGGCATTAACAATAAAAACATATTAAAACATGCCCCTTCAATATTAATACTTACCCCAGTCACAGATGTTGTGACCGGTACCACATAACCATCAGCTACCTCCACTTCCAATGGAGTAGATACCACATATGTAGGCAATTTCAATTTAGCATGAAAATTCACAGAAATGAAAGAGCGATTAGCTCCAGAATCAAATAACACACGAGCATCAATGTTATTTATCGGGAACATACCGGTGATGACATCGTCAGTAGTGGTAGCCTCTTCAACCGTCATTCTGAATGCTCGGCCCTCTGATGTTGGACGATTCTTTCTCTTCTGAGGAGATGATGCCACCGACCCCCAACCGACCCGGATCCTGAACCCGATCTTCTTTCTGATGGACAATCACCGGCCCGGTGACCCTCTTTGTGGCAGTTCCAACATACACTCCTGGGAAACATACACTTACCCAAATCATGCCCATATTGACCACATCTAACACATCGCATTGTTTGTGTAGTACATGCACCGTTGTGAGAAGACCTGCACCTGACACACCACTGTGCTTTCTGACCCGAAATACCACCCGACTGCTTACGGTTCGAACCCGCATATCTTTGACTTCCTTGACCTTTCTTACTTTGTTGGGAACCCGATTGTGTGGACTTAAACTTTTGGTACCCCGTTCTTTCTTTATTCGCCCAATCGGGGGTCACTACAAGAAAAAGGGCTTTTTGGCACCAACGTTTTTGGAAGAGGGAAAAAAACGGTGCCAAATACGGGTATTTGGCTCACTTTTTATCACCGTGACGAATAACGAATTATTTGGAACGGTTAAAAAAAATGGTGCCAAAAGCGAACGTATTTGACACCGTTTCCAAAAGTGGTCCCAAATAAATTTGTTTTTGGCACACATTCAAAAAGACGTGCCGAATAACTATGTATTTGGTACGGATTTAAAAAGTTGTGCCAAATAATGAAGTATTTGGCACTGTCCGTAAAAAGTTATGCCAATTAATAACGTATTTGGGACGGATGCTAAATCCTGTGCTAAATAATTAAGTATCGGGCACAGTCTATAAATATGCGTGCCAAATAAACAAGTATTTGGGGCGGATATGAAATATTATGCCAAATATCTAAGTATTTGGCACTGTGTGTAGACAACCATGCCAAATAATCAAGTATTTAGGACATGGTTTAAAAGTAGTGCCAAATGATTATATATTATTTTTATTGTTCTATAACTAATTTTATTAGAGTGAATGGTTATATATCCATTTTGTGTTTTTACATGTTCTTATTAGAGTGAATGATTAATACACGCACATGGGTGTCTTTGAGGAGGTGCAGCCGCATAAGGTACATATTTTATAGGGGCTCAATTTTTATATATATCTTATATATGTAATATTAAAATTTAAGCCAACTTAATAATTTAATAGAAAATAAATACTAGAAAGTCCAATTTTTTATAAAAATCTTGTATTCAGGGGCCCATTTTTGTGTTTTAGCATAGGGTCTTCAAAATTTCAGAGACACCCCTGTACACGCAGGCTAATTCAAGCGTGTGAGAAAATCAATAAACTTGAGCGTTGCTCATTTTGTCGCATACTTGCAATATGTATATAATAAATGAAGGACTTTTGTTACTGATTTGATTTGTATAATTTCATTGTTATGAAATCTGACCTACTTTATCAAATATATGTGCTTGGGGCTAAAAAGTTTGTACAAGTAATTATACGTTTTGGAGGACAAGACTAAAATAAGGGGTTGATGTGTAGGTGATCATATAATTATTAACTGGTTGAATGAGAGCATAAATCGAGTGCTTAATGTACCCTGCCACTCCAACAAAATGTACCACCGTAGAGAAACACACATGAAACTTTCATCAACATATGTGAATTGTGATTATGAAAAGTTGTTTCGGTTTGCACATGAATCGTTTCCAAACTCATATATGACATGAAGTTAAAATAAACTGGTTAAAGTTAGTCTTTTGTACATAGGAGAATCACTTTTTGAATTTTGGTTACGTCCGAAAGAGTCCTTTGTACAACTCCACTTATTCAAGTTTTAACATGGTTCTATTGAAGTGGCAATAAAACAACAATTTTCAATCATGTTAAATGTGGTGTATAGATGTTTTAGAACTCGGATTTTGAATCGAACCGGCCGATGCTTTATAAATGATCGTACCGGTTAAACCGGATTACAATACTATTGGTTTTTGAGGTTTTTAATTTATAACCATTTAAATACTTGCAATCAACTCATTTGATGAGTTAAAATGTGCATGATCAATCTTTCATATGGTATGATGAAGCACCATGATCTTCATACACCATGATCTTCATATAGTGTTCATGTGTATAATTAAGAAAACGATTAATTATGTGAGCCATCTTTTATTTTTACTATATACTCCTTACGCCCAAATATTATTGTCAACTAGATAAAAAATATAGTTTAGAAAAAGTACGTTAATTTCAATATGTTACTAATCAAATTTTTTCTTTTCAACTTAAATGTTTTTGATTGGTATAAACTTAGGAGTATATAATTATTTTGAGATAAAGCCAAATAGAAATGCCGACAATAAAATATGCACGGAAGTAGCATAATGCATTTTGGCAGATGTGTCTTTGAGGAGGTGCAGGAGATGCAGCCGCACATTGCCCATATTTTATAGGGGCCCAATTATATATATATATATATATATATATATATATATATATATATATATATATATATATATATATATATATATATATATATATATATATATATATTATAATATTAAAATTTAAACCAACTTAATAATTTAATAAAAAAAATAGAAAGTCCATTTTTTTATAAAAATTTGGTATTCAAGGGGTCCATTTTCGTGTTTTCACACGGGGCCCTCAAAATCTCGGAGACGCCCCTGCATTTAGGGTCTTTCTATATTAAGAATGCTTATTTTTTAGCCAACACATTTGCTATTTTCTTATGCACTATGTAAATCATTAGGGACTTCTTTGGAAAATCTTAATTTACATGTTATAATGAATTTAATAATATGGTCGTATTTAACAAAAAAAAAAAAACTTAATGAATTTAACAAAGACCAATTTAAGGAACTTTACTTCCCTCGTCTCATTTCTTAAATATTGTTAGAGCATTTAATGAATTAAAAAAATTTAAATCACAACTCGTAACATTAGGCATCCATATCTTTAATGCATATAATGAATAATAATTGTTATATTAATATATAAAATTGCTTCTTCACACCCCCACGATATCATACCCCAAAGCCCTAAACCCCCACTCTTCAAAAAACCCCCACGAAACACGAAATTAGCGGATATCACATGGGTTTTAGTAAACTTAATTTTGTCTCACAGTTAACATTCGTTGCTGCTGATGCTAACTCTTTCGTACTCAATCTTGAGAAGTTGGCTGAAGGTATTCCCTTAATTTATATATTATCTGTTATTACTTCGTTTGTCAATACTCAATCGATGTTTTTTGTTTACTTGGATAGCATATTAGTTGTAAGCCAATTGTTTGTCAAATTGTTTTTGTTTATAATTACTTCATTTTTTTTTTGTCAAATTTACTGCTCAAGATTATTATTTTTGTTTAGATGGAACCTGCAATTAAAGATAATAAAATCAACACGCATTCATAATTTAACTACTTAGGATTACAACTGAAATAAATTGAGTATCAAAGAACACTTAACAATAAATGTAAGAGATATATCTGGTGATTTGATGATTTTGATGTTTCAAGTATGTAGATATATCTGTTTTGTGTATAATGTTAAATATGATTTCTTTTCTTACATGAGTTTTGCTGCTCGAAATTTACTCATACGAATAACTAATTTTTTGGGGTTTGATATTTATTTACAAGGTTGAATCAGATAACATGTTTGAATTTAAGCTCGTTTTTTGTTAGCTGAGTAATTTATAAAATCTAAGCCAATTGGTAGATGTATGCCATCATATAACATATTAGATACATATGTAAATATGCTCGAGATAAAATATTAGATGTAAGCCTACTAGTTTAACTAAAAGTGCTCAATTAGTATCAGGTATAGTTTCTTTTTCGTGTCGTGTTTATTTTCAATTATTTTTGTTGCTTAATAATTACACTAAAATGTCACTGATGTTTTTTTTTGTGTGCAGATTTACTATGGCGGGTAAAAAGAGACGACGCTCCTACACTTTCATGTCAGAAATGCCTAGGTCCAATGAAGGTGTTAATGAACTTGAGGATGACACCATTGATGCCTCTACCCAGTCTCCTTTGGAACCAACAACTGAATTGAGTCATGATCAACCATCGCAAGTAAATCTGGGACAACAAGAAAATGGGTCTGATGACACTCCTTTAACTCTGAGTGGATCTCGTAAGTATTTGATGATGTCATGTAGCCTTAAATATAAATGTTAGATTTTGTTTATATAAAATATTTTTACTATCTTTACATTTGATATTTATGTTATAATTGAATTTTATACAGCTTCTAGCACGCCTAATGTTACTCGTAAGAAGGGTCGAGGACCGGCAATAGGTTACCAAGGAAAGGGGAAAATTCAGATTATTTTCAATACACTTATGCAGCCTATCGGAGATTCAAATACCGATGTCGCGAATTTACTAGGAGAAATTGCAAAGTGTGGGGCCCGTGCTCCTCTTGATGTTGTTTCATGAAAGTTGATGCCTATTACTAATCTTGAAATAATGTGGAAAGAAGTTCAGGTATTATATCTTAACTAAATGGATTAGTAAAAAAAATTCAAAAAAATTCAAAAAAATCTGAAAAAATAAAAATTATCCCTGATATAAGATGTAATTATTTTAGGGATTTTTAATCATTTTTTTGATTTTTTATTTAAACATAATCCATATTGACCCTTTTATAAGTTAATGGATTAGTAAAAAAATTCGAAAAAATTCGAAAAAGTCTGAAAAAATAAGAAATATCTCTGATATGAGATGTTATTATTTTTAGGGATTTTTAATCATTTTTTTGAATTTTTATTTAAACATAATCCATATTGACCCATTTATAACTTATTGGATTAGTAAAAAAATTCAAAAAAAATCGAAAAAATCTGAAAAAATAAGAAATATCTCTGATATGAGATGTTTTTATTTTTTAATGATTTTAAACATTTTTTTGAATTTTTTTTTAAACATAATCCATATCGACCCATTTATAACTTAATGGATTAGTAAAAAAATTCAAACAAATTCGAAAAAATCTGAAAAAATATCTCTGATATAAGATGTTTTTATTTTTAGTGATTTTTAAACATTTTTTTTAATTTTTTTTAAACATAATCCATATCGACCCATTTATAACTTAATGGATTAGTAAAAAAAATTCAAAAAAAGTCGAAAAAATCTGAAAAAATAAAAAATATCTCTGATGAAAGATGTTTTTATTTTTAGTGATTTTTAAACATTTTTTTGAATTTTTTTTAAACATAATCCATATCGATCCAATCATATAACTAAATGGGTCAAAATGACCCGTTTATTACATATTCTTTGTTTCTCCAACATATTCTTGTTTTTTTTTTCTTTCTATTATAGCATAAAACAGATGCCACGGAAGATTTTAAAGAGAATTGTTTGAAACTGATTGGCGGTCATTGGAAAAAGTGGAAAAGTAGAGTAAAAAGCAGATATTTTACCCCATTCAAGGATGATCCAATAAAATTATCGGTTCCACCAACCGATAGTCGAGTAGATCCTGATAAGTGGCAAAACTTAGTGAATTATTGGCAGCGTGAGGACGTTCAGGTATGTACTTTGAATTAGTAAAATCTCGTTCGACCCGTTTAAGTATGTAACTTGTTTTGTTTTTAGTTAAAGCACTTAGTTTAACTCCTTTAGGTTTATATTTCATTAAGTTTTTAATATCAACATGGTTTTCTTGTTTAGGCACAATCTATCAGAAATGCTAAAAATCGTAGTCAACTAGAGTTTTTACCTAGGACCGGAAGGACATCGCATGCGAACATCCGTGAAGAGGTATAAGTTAAATATGTGTAAATAAATTTCGTTTTGTTTTAGTTTATTTTATGATTCAATATTTGGGATACTATCTATATGTACATAAAATTGTGTATTTAGATGAAAGCTAACAATGAAGATACCTCTCGTGCTGAAGTGTTTATTAAAACACGTAGTAGAAATGATGGTACAATACCTGATGATGATACGAAGGAATTGGTTGTAAGTAAATTAAATATTAATTTCATATAACTGCACTAAATGTATTGGAATGTTTTTTTTATTCATTATTTATTTATTTATTTTTTTAGGAAAGGATGAATGAAAAGTTGAATGAGATACCACAATCAGAACACAAAGATGCACTCAAAGAAAAAGTTTTCGTTGATCTTTTGGGACGTGATGGACATGGGCGTGTACGGACATTTGGTACAGGACCATCACCTCGTGATATATTTGGGGCTCGCACATCTTCCATGAATACTAGTTCTTTCCCTGATGAAATAAAAAAGATGATTGAGGCACAAGTAGAGGCGCAGTTAGAAGCCTGAGTTGCAGAAAGACTTTCTTGTTATGAAGAAAACCAAGTACAACTTTTGGGTAAAATAGAGCGTATGCAATGCATAATGGTGCTTGGAGGGTTGTGTCCAGATTCGTCTCCATCTGATAACACACATAAATCTGGATCAAGTGTTGGGCAAGTACCTCTAATTCATTTATGTTAAATGTATTAATATTGTCACGCATTTCCATGTATGTGTATGCCATTTTTTTATTGTTTTATATTGTAGGTCCAAACTCCTTCCAATCCAAGTTAAACTAAGATTGTTTGTGGAGGAAGTTTAGATAATTTTACAAAGTAAGTGTCAATTTCTTTCCGAATAAATAGTTCAACACTTTAGATACTTTTAATCCATTTGACTCGTTTCGTTCGCATTACTAATACATGAATCTTTGTGTATGTAGGGGATCCAAGACATTTGTTGAATTGAAGTTGACATTTGTTTAATCCATTTGACACGTTTGTTTCTTATTTTATTTTATGTTAGTAATTTTTTCTTGGTACATTATGTTATTGGATTTGAATGTTGATTTCAACTTAACTTTAGAGAACGTGTATTTACAATTATGTTTAACTTTTTTTGGTGAAATGGATTTATTTTGCTTTTACATGTATTAGTTTATGTATATTTCATAATATTAGTGTCAATTGTCTAATTGGGACATGTTAACTAAACCGTGCCAAATCTCTAATTGGCACTACTTTTTCATACCATTCCAAATACGTATTTGGGTCGACTACTCTAATAGTGCCAACTAATTTTGGCACGGGAGAAGAAGCGTACCAAATACTTTTGGCACACACGAGCTTAGTTGTCACAAATGTCAAATTGGCACGGTTTTAACGAACCGTTCCAAATAGGTATTTGAGACCGTTACTATCAATCAGTGCCAAGTACCCTTTTGGCACGTCATTTAATCAACAGTGTCAAATACGCTTTTGGCACGGGTGCTAACCTAACGTGCCAAATGCGCATTTGGCAGGCTTTATAAATACTCGTTCCAATTGCCCAATTGGCACACTTAAATCATTAACCTTGCCAATTACTCGTTTAATGGCACAAAAGTGTAAACCGTCCCAAACATCGTGCCAAATACTATTTGGCACCGTTTTGCACCGACCCAAATACATTTGGCACCCTCATATTTAGGACGGAGCAAAACCGTGCCAACCCTGTGCCAAATACTATTTGACACGGTTTTTTGAGTATTTGGGGCGGTTTTGCGCCTTCACAAATACCCATTTTTCTTGTAGTGGGTGTTCAAATCACCTTCAGCTACCTTTTCAAATTCAAAGGCTTGGGACAAGTTTGTAGCAAGTCTAGCTACACCCCGGTATTCAGGCCGTAAGGCTTGAATAAAATGTTTGATTCTAGAAGGCTCATCAGGCACCCATTGTTGTACAAATCTCAGCTTCTCATTAAACTGCTCAATTAGATCATCTACCGACATTCTCTCCGTCATCCGCAAATTTAAGAATTCCGATCGAATTCTATCCATTTCAAACGAATTACAATATCGTTTGCAAACTTGTTCTCTAAACTGATCCCACGTTATACTGTTAACTGTTTCTTTTGGTAGATGTTCAACCAAAGTATCCCACCAATTCATAGCACCACCTGTCAATTTGCGGGTAGCATACATCACCCTAAACTTATCATCACATCCACACGCATCCAAAGTTCTATCCATCTCCCTCAACCAATTCATTGTAACATTTGGGTCTCTACTACCACTGAACTCGGGAGGTTTACAATCGGGGAATTGTTTAAAGGTACACGTTGGTTTCATAAACTGATAGGGTTGGTTCGGGAATTGGTATTGTGGCATACCTTGACTGGGATTAACATAAAAGTATTGGGGTTGAGACATCATGGGTTGAGATTCCGATGGGGTTGACATATAAGGAGCTGTCATGGTAAAGGCCGGGGTTGTGGGAAATTGCATTGTCGGGGTGGATAGTGTGGGGTTGGACATGGGAGGGAAATTTGGTGTTTGGGTATTTTGGTTTTGGTTCATGCCATCAACAATACTTTGGAGATGTTCCAACCGACTTTCCATTCTCAATATGTAGTCTTCCCTTTCTGCATTTACATTCCTAGATGTACCCGTGACTTCTGGTTCAGGGTCCGTTGAGGTTATCAACTGGTTGGGATCGGTATCGGCCATTATCTGTACCAAACACAACATCTCACGAACTGTTAGTTTAAACCGTTAGTACATACCATACTAACTCCTATCAAACCACAATTCATATTCACCTAACTAATCCCTCAACTAGAGGAAGTTTGACCAACTCGAGCCAAGATTTGGGAATGGTACACCTAAATGTGCAACCATCGCCAAACCGAGGCTCTGATACCAAATTGTAACACCACAATCTAGAGCCATTTTTTTTTTTTTTTTATTTTAAATGCATACGGAAGCGATTTAAGAAATCATAAATCCTAAATTATTACTCATCATAAAAACTTTACATATTAACTAAATATATATAAAACATTTAAAGGTGTTACTAAAACAGGCTCGACCCGGTACACAAAATCAGAGTACGGTCAGACTTCCAAAACCCGACTCTAGTCAAGCTAAATCCACAACCTGAAAAGAGTCAACAAATGAGGGATTAACACAAAGCTAAGTGAATAGAAATAATAATCAATTTGCATAACCACAACAAATTAAGGACAAGAGAAATCAATCTGGAAACCCGTCCAAATTTCCACAAGCAATTGGACGTTATGAGAGTATCGGCGGACTTGCAAAGTACCTACAACTGTTGTTGACCGAACAACAGTTTACCGATGGCCAATTTACTATTAGCACGGTACTCACCCCTGACGGAACACATTCGTAGGAGTCCGAGCACCCCATCCAATAGTAACGAAGCCTAGCCAAAACCCACTCATAGCTAACCTCTAGAAAACATGTGCACATACTACTATTAACAATCCCACAATTAATGGCACCACTGGAAAATTTATGAAAAACCAAGAAAAATGAATTTTTTCCCAAAACCAGCCAAGATAGCGACGCTATCTATGATAGCGTCGCTATCTTTCATGGAGATAACGCCGCTATCCAAACATAGCGCCGCTATCCACCAAAAGATAGCGTCCGCTATCTAAATACTCAACGCTATTTCGGGTCGCTGTTCAAATTTCCAAATACGAAGCAGAGATAGCGCCGCTATCTTAGAGATAGTGCCGCTATCTCCCCAGACCAGCCAAAATGCTGCATTTTTCTCCTACAAGCCTACCATACCAAAACCTTTGTACATCACACAAGAAGAAGGTTAAATCCACTCACCTTAGCTTCCTTTTAGTACCGAGCTCAGTAATCTTATATCACTGAGGCTCCTTCCCTTTTCCTGTACAAAATGAATACCGAATTAGTTACCCGAAATCATCAATTGTGTAACAAGTAATATAAGCTTAAGACCACATCTTGCAACAACAACTTACAACCAATTACTTGCATTTTCTACACATAATCAATACTAAAGTCTAACACTTCATCAAGTCAATTCATCATACAATTGACCAAAATGCACCTTAGGCCCAAACGGGTCAAAAACAAGAATAATGGGTCGGGAATCTACACAACACCTTCCAATAAGTTAGACTACATGATCAACATCAAAATTACATATCTAACAAGTTATTTGCATCCAATTGCAAGTTTCACCAACTTTGACCCTATTTAGGTCAAATTGCACCAATTGTCAAACAAACGGGTCAAGGCCCTAAACCAACATAATCAAGCTTACAATTCATTCAACTAACACATTGTTAACATGAAATTGATAACTAAAGTTTGCAAGCCATACTAGACTAAAAGTCAACTTCCAGGTTTGACCAAAGTCAACAATTTATGAATTAAGCTAGTTATGACTAAATTTCCATCTAGCCAAACACTACCACTAGATTAACAATTCACCAACAAGATAACTAGCAAGTTCAACATTATCAATTATCATTCTATCATGCATACCTGACCTAACCAAATACACAATTCATCAAATTAGGGAAGAACCATCTTCTTCTCATAACCACCATTGATGGAGCTTCATGAAAGCTTCACCAAATGAGCTATAACTAACAACAATTCATACAATACTTGCAAGAACTCATTTAGACACCAAATCATGCATCAATTTCAGATTTCCAACAAGATTCAACAAGAACTTCATGAAAACCCACTAGCACAAGAACCCTAGTTCATCCCTACATCAAGAACATGAAACCCTAGCTAAAGAAGAAAAGAACTTACTTAATCTAGCTTCTAGATTCCGAAAATCACCAAGAGGAGGCAAGAACTACAAAGTTTGATCTTCAATTCAGGGAGAAAAGCTTCAAAAGTGAGTGTGGTGTGTGTGTGTGTCGTGTACTGGCAAGAGGAGGAGGAGAAATTAAATTTTGACATCTGCCCCCTAGCATAACACGTACACCCTCCCCCTCATAACAGGTATTTTCATTTAAACACAGTACAAGATATTAGGTTCACAGATAATTAATTTAGACCTAACTAACTCTAATTTTAACAACGAATATATTTTTAGAACCCCGGTCCAGAAATGGACCCAAATATGTAAAAACCATTTTAACAATTAAATATCTCAGTTTTACTAATTTTTAACCCCATGGTTAAAATACAATTAATTCAAATAAATCAAATAAAATCATATAAAATTATAAAATAATAAAAAATAAGATATTACTTACCAAAAGTAATAAAATATTATATGTCGGGTCTCGGGATGTTACATAGGGGTTAGAATATATAGTTTATGCATGTTACTTAAAACCCATAAACAATTTTGTAAATATTTGATTACATGAGAATGATTGTAATAAAAGTAAAAAACAAAAAACACAGTATTTTAGAAAACTCACAGTATTTGATTACGATCAGAAAAATTACAACAAATCGTGATTTTTCACGGGTCATAACCTAGTATACATATAAATTACCTGAATTTATAAAATGAAGTTGATATACAGTTTTGTACGTCTGTTTTAATATGGATGCGATTAAAATATGATATTTTTAACCATTTTATTCTTACGTCAACTAAACTTTTTTCCTTAGAAAAATTATACTTTCTATTAAATTTTCACGCATAATGTAATACTCAATAATTCGCTTTCCTAATGCCGAATTCCATTCCCCAAAAATACAATGTTATTGTAGGAGCTAATACTAATTTTCATTAATAAATACAATTACAATAAGGGAAGTTGACTAAATAACGTTTACAAAAGATTGAAACAAATAAATAGAACAAACAAGAACAAGATTTTGGTTGAGTCTCGTGAAATTCACGATCCCCTTAAAATAGATTCGTTGTCTATTACCCATGGTAAAATAACCGAGTAGTTTTACACTACCGGATATAATCCAAGTCAGAACAATTACCAAGATTGAGAGTGTTTTTCACAAAAGAGAAAGTTGTGATGAAGAAGAAAGATGGGTGAAGGTGTATCTACAAATGAGACCCAGGGTCTCTATTTATAGTGTAAAATGAAGACTAATGTTTACTCAAAACATTAAATACATTCAATGTCATTAAACAAGAAATCAAAACAGCACACTGCATTTACTGCAGAAATTTCGTAACTGACTGCTCAACTCAGTCCATGAACTCAGTCCGGGAGGTCAGTATACGAACTCAGTATACGCAGGTCAGTATTGGAAGTCAGTATCAGACAGCAGCTGCGCAGATCAGTACTGCAGTTCAGCACTGGACTGCAAGAACTCAGTATTGGAAGGTCAGTATGAGGCTGCCTGCTGCGCAAGTCAGTATGAGACTGCAGATCAGTACTGCAGCGCAGTACGTGTCGAAAAACTCAGTGCCGAGGTGGTCGGTATTGACCAGTCAGTACCGAGGTGGTCGGTAATTGACCCGCACGAGCCCGGGATTTCGGAGCTGCATTCGTGTCCGCAGGTCGCCCGGGCGCACATGAGCTCAAGCCATTTCGGGCAACTCGGTTCAAATTATTTGCACCCACCCCCCCCCCCCCCCCGCGCGCGCGCGCGCGCGCGCGCGCGCGCGCGCGTAGGCGTGCGGGTAAAACCCATGTATAAGGATTTAATCTTCCATCATACTTCCAACCTTATAAACCAACAAATGGTTTGTCATTTTTCCAATGTGGGATACTCTCCCAATATCCCCACTTCAATGATTTCTTGTTTCAAACACCATACTTTGAGAGTCGATATCTCATTCACCACAACTCGACTTTGGACGCGCTATATACCGTTGCGTAGCTCTCACATAGGAGAACACAAAGCTACCAACCAATAACTATATACTCCCTCCGTCCCTAAATAAAGTTCCCATTTCACCTTGAATTTTTGTCCCTAAATAAAGTTCTCATTTCACAAGTTGATGGGGTCCACTTAATAAAATAATATAATTATCATGACCCCACTACTAACTATCCACTAACAATCTTTCTCTCTCCAAATCAACTTTATATTTTAATCAAATTTATTACCAATAACCCCACCACTAACTTTCTCCTTAAATATTGTGCCCAAGAGAAATGGGAACTTTATTTAAGGACGGAGGGAGTATAACACATATATATACAATTATATAGGTCCAAAGTTGGTGAAAAATCATTTTATCACAACTTTTTCCAACAATCCCCCACATGAATAGAGATCGACTGGAAACACCACAAACTATCGATAAATGTTCAACAGTTAAGTCTTGCAAAGGATAGGTAGGTGTTAGCCTTTGAGCCTTCCCTTGAGAAGCACACTTAGTCTCCTAGCAGTCAGTAGACGCAATGTCCTTGAACTGAATCCGCCTTTTGTGTAGACGACAGTATACATTCTCACAAGACTCTCCCTGACTTGTTCATATCCTCTTATCGTGCCCGTCTTGGTCATGGACACTGCCTGGTTCTGCAAGAGCTACTAAGAATTGTGCCCCAACAAATCCATTCGAAGCGACCCCACTTCTCTCTCACATAGGTGATTCTCTACAAGGAATCGTTAAAAGCCATAGTGCTTATCCTCATTGCCACTGAACTAGGAATGGACTAAGAAGTAGTAAAATTTACTCCCTTTAAGAATGTTTGGAGGAATTCCGTTACCCCACAGTGACATCCCTTCGTTTATACAATTAGGTTGTCCTATTGAACCTAGATCTTGGGATCTCCAGTCAACTAGGTTAGGTTTCCTTCACATAAACTTTGTTCCAAGGGCTTTAGTCCCATTCAATAACTAACTCTCAACTTAAGCCTTTTTCATAAGCGGATCCGCAATGTTATCATTTAACTATTATAGTCAATCATGATAACTTCACTTGAGAGTAGTTGTCATATCATATTATGTCTTACCATTATACACTGTACACTTGACTAATGTAAATGCAAGACAATAATATATACCAATATATCAATTATTTGGAATATCTTCCTTATTTGATATAGCTTTATAAAGATGAATGAATACCTTAGCAAGGTACCCCCACATTTGTACGTATTTATAAGATGGTTTTCTTTCAAACCAAAATTCGTACAATGTTTCATCTAACCTTCACGAGGTATCTTATATAACCGATAAGTAGTCGACACACGACTTACCCCCACATTTGTACAAATTAATGTATCAATTACTTTATTTTTACTTTTCTCTAAAGAAAAATTACACTCTTTCGTGTTCATCAAGGAGTTTTGGTTATTTCTTTCAACCAAGTGGACGAATGAATTCGTTACACTTCTAAGTTTGAATCGATATGGAATGTTGCTATGCAATTAAATAAAATAAGACTTTAAATTCATGACATACTTTTAAATAACACAAGAATAAGAAACATAATAAAGTTTTATTAATGATAAAGTTTTATTCATAATAATAATTGATTTAAACGACATTTAATTTAAACATGCCGTTAAGGGCATAGCCCTTCCCCACAAACATTCCACTTTTGGTTAACACAACCTTGTCCGATTCAAACACTAAACGAAAACCAAACTTGTTCAACAACCACCCGGAAACAAGATTCTTACGAATCTCCGGCACATACAACACATTGCTCAACACAAGTTCTTTTCCCGAGGTCATCTTCAAGACCACTTTTCCTTCTCCTTTCACGTCGGCCGTCGCCGCATTCCCCATAAACAACTTTTCACCATTGTCAACCTCTTTGAACGTGGTGAAGCGGGCTCGATCAAAACAAACATGACGGGTAGCACCCATATCAACGAACCAACCACCGTCATTAGTTCCTACCAAGTTCACTTCCGAGATCATTGCCGTGATATCGGATATCATTGCCACAAGTTGCATATGTTCATTACTATGCTCCACCACATTAACTTCATGTGCATTTTCCCGTTTCGGTTGCTTACACTCCGAAGCCCTATGACCCTTTTGGTCACAATTGTAGCACGTGCCATTAAACTTGTGGAATTTCTTTTTCACAATCCCATCTTTTGGTTTCAAATGACCATTCTTGTTATCACCTTGACCACATCTTTGCCTTTGTTTCTCCTAGAAGGTTCCCCATTCTCAACAACATTAGCTTTTGCCGACTCGGGCAAGTAACCAATCTTTTGAGCAACTTTATTGTCTTCTTCAATGCGAAGACGAACAATGAGATCTTCAATAGACATTTCCTTTCGCTTATGCTTAAGGTAATTATTGAAGTCTAACCAACTAGGAGGTAACTTTTCAATAATAGCCGCGACTTGGAAGGTCTCACTAAGCACCATTCCTTCGGCATGTATATCATGTAACAACACTTGAAATTCTTGCGCTTGACTCATTACGGATTTTGAGTCAATCATCTTAAAATCCAAGAACCGGGCAACAACAAATTTCTTTGTTCCGGCATCTTCGGTCTTGTATTTGCGATCTAACGACTCCCATAAGAGTTTGGACGTCGTAATTTTGCAATACACATTGTACAAAGAATCAATCAAGCCGTTCAAGACATAATTTCGGCAAATATAATCTGAATGCTTCCATGCATCAACCGCGTTCACAGCTTGAACGTTGGTCTCCCCATCAACAACCGTAGGAGCGGATTCGGTTAAGAACCTTGCAAGGTTCAAAGTGGTCAAGTAGAAGAACATCTTTTGTTGCCATCTTTTAAAGTTCAAACCATTGAACTTTTCGGGCCTTTCGGCATGGTTGGCAACGGTGTTCACGGCTACTTGGGTTCCAACCAAAGGAATAGCATTCACAATAGGTGGAGTCAACACGGTGGATGCCAGCGGCGTATCCATTCCACTTTCCATCTTTCAACTGAAAAGTACACATAAGACAAATTAGTCTTAATCCAAAATTATATAAGTTTCTCATATACAACTAGCTATAAGATATATTTCAAATATCATCCTTTTAGGAATCAACTCAAGAAGTCAAAGACTATCTTGTATCTTTTCAACTATTGTAACTTTCGAAACTTTATAACCATCAACCATAAGTTTCATAAGAAACTCCAAAAATTCTCAAACTTTGAAAGAAAAATTATAGATGCCAAAGCAAGAATTTTAGCTTTTTCACAAGTATGAGAAAAATCAAGTAGCCAAAGCAAACTTGATTACCAAAATTTTTAAATCCAAAATTATTTTAAACAATATATCAAGTTATTTAAAATCAAATCTTTAAAAACTTGATATAATAAACTTTAAATCCAAAAATTTGATTTAACAATTTAAACAAAACAAAATTGGAAATTTTTTCTAAAACTCAATTGAACCTTTTTGTTCTATAAAACGTTTCAATCACCACTTTTTCCGAATCTATGCTATTAAAAAGCAAAAAACCGAAAAAAGACTTTGTATTTTCCAATCGGTATTAGCAAAGAGAGGAAAAATCTGTTTTAAGTTTGTAGGAGCTAATAACAATTTTCATTAATAAATACAATTACAATAAGGGAAATTGACTAAATAACGTTTACAAAAGATTGAAACAAATAAATAGAACAAACAAGAACAAGGTTTTGGTTGAGTCTCGTGAAATTCACGATCCCCTTAAAATAGATTCGTTGTCTATTTCCCAGAGTAAAACAACCGAGTAGTTTTACACTACCGGAAATAATCCAAACCAGAACAATTACCAAGATTGAGAGTGTTTTTCACAAGAGAGAAAGTTGTGATGAAGAAGAAAGATGGGTGAAGGTGTATCTACAAATGAGACCCAAAGTCTCTATTTATAGTGTAAAATGAAGACTAATGTTTACTCAAAACATTAAATACATTCAATGTCATTAAACAAGAAATCAAAACAGCACACTGCATTTACTGCAGAAATTTCGTAACTGACTGCTCCACTCAGTCCAGGAACTCAGTCCGGGAGGTCAGTATACGAACTCAGTATACGCAGGTCAGTATATGCAGATCAGTATCAGACAGCAGCTGCGCAGATCAGTACTGCAGTTCAGCGCTGGACTGCAGGAACTCAGTATTGGAAGGTCAGTATGAGGCTGCCTGCTGCGCAGGTCAGTATGAGACTGCAGATCAGTACGTGTCGAAAAACTCAGTACCGAGGTGGTCGGTATTGACCAGTCAGTACAGAGGAGGTCAGTATCAGACTGATCAGGTCGCCCGGGCGCACATGAGTTCAAGCCATTTCGGGCCACTCGGTTCAAATTATTTGCACCCCCCCCCCCCCCCCCCCCCGCGTAGGCGTGCGGGTAAAACCCATGTATAAGGATTTAATCTTCCATCATACTTCCAACCTTATAAACCAACAAATGGTTTGTCATTTTTTCAATGTGGGATACTCTCTCAATATCCCCACTTCCATGATTTCTTGTTTCAAACACCCTACTTTGAGAGTCGATATCTCATTCACCACAACTCGACTTTGGACACGCTATATACCGTTGCGTAGCTCTCACATAGGAGAACACAAAGCTACCAACCAATAACTATATATAATATATAACACATATATATACAATTATATAGGTCCAAAGTTGGTGAAAAATCATTTTATCACAACTTTTTCCAACAGTTATTTGAATACTGTATGTGTGATACATGTACAAGTGTCTCGTCACTCACAACTTTGCTAATGAGGAATATAAGCGTGCGATTGGGTCCCTCACTAAGACCGGTCCCAACAATAGTAGAAACTAATGCCGTCAGTTTTTGTCAAATCAGTGCAAAAAGTTTAGTGCAGCGATAGGACAATGGCATTTTCTGATCTACCTGTAGCTAAAACATGAAAACTTTACAAAAGCCCTTATTTCGCGATAGCTCACTCTCCAACTGACATTAAACTAACGTACTCATTCCAACAATTCCTCTTTCCTTCAATTTTTTGAGACCCACCATTACAAAATACACACACAAAATATCCCTTTGGCCCCACATACCCAACTCACGCCACCCTCTCCTCCGTCTTCAAACTCAAGACAATAAAGTGGCGGCCCAACTGACGGAGTGGTGCCAATGGTGGGGATGGCGCCACTTAGGGAGACGGCCAAAGTGGCGGAATGGATGGCACCAGTCTAAGAGCATGTCGAACAATAATTTATCAAAACTTTTATTACTATTTGAATAAGTTTTTTAATATGTTTTTTAAAAAGGTTGGTATGACTATTTATTCTATCATAATCTCTTAATACTCTTCAATGTTTGTTTTCTTTAATCCATATTTTTATTAATATTTCATTTTAAACCCTAAATGTATTTCAATATTGTGCATTCATAGACAACTGTTAAGGATGAACACAAATAAAATATTTTTAATATTAATGTCAAGTATTATAATATATTTATTTGAAACACTTTTTTAATGTTAAGTTTTATAAGATGTCATAAAAATTGTTAAATTATATATAAGGGGCATTTATAAAACATTTGATATAAATAAAAGTAATTTGTAATATTAACAAGTGAAAAAGATTTTGTAAAAGTTAATCATTGAAAATACTTTTTATGAATAGTATGAGGGAACAATTCTTCACTGTATTGTGAAGAGTATATTGATTATTTATATTATACAATACATAACTAATTTCCCTATTTATGAGATTTACACAATATTTAAATAATAACAATTATCTACAATATCATCTCTAAATATATTCTGTTACCCCCCCCCCCCCCCCCCCACAAGCGAAGATGGCGGGGGACCGACACGAAGCTTGGACCGGAACTCCTCGAATAGAGGTCTTGGAAGACTCTTGGTGAAAATATCGGCCAATTGAAGATGTGTAGAGACATACTTGGTCGTCAATTTCCCGGAAAGAACAAGCTCACGAACAAAGTGATAGTCAATATCAATATGTTTTGCCCGTTTATGCGAGATCGGATTTTGGCTCAAGAAGAGGGCACTTCGATTATCACATAATAAAGTGGGCCGGCCGGAGGGAATGATGTGAAGTTCCCGCAACAAGTGAGTGATCCAAATGATTTCGGCGGCCGTGTTGGCTAAAGCACGATACTCCGATTCACAACTAGACCGGGAGACCGTGGGTTGCTTCTTTGCACTCCAAGATACTAAATTACCACCAAGAAAAATGGAGTAACCGTAGGTAGACCGGCGAGTTTCAATACATCTAGCCCAATCCGCATCCGAGTAGCCAAGTATGTTAGGTGCGGAAGCATGTGAAAACGAGAGTCCATGAGAGATAGTACCTTTAACGTATCGTAAGATTCGTTTAACTCCTTGAAAATGGTCTTGAGTGGGAGCATGCAAAAATTGGCTTACTTGGTTGACGGCGTATGATAAATCGGGCCGAGTGATGGTAAGATATTGTAAGGCGCCAACAAGGGATCGATATAATGTTGGATCCGCAAACGGAGTGCCTTGACTCGTGAAGTATGTGGTGGTAGATAATGGAGTGCCAACCGGTTTGGCATCTAACAAGTGAGCTCGAGCAAGGATGTCATGAGCATACTTTGATTGACTTAAGAAAATACCCGAGTCATTGTAAGAGACTTCAAGACCTAGAAAATAATTTAATTTTCCAAGGTCCGTAATGAGGAATTCCTTGTTGAGACGATTGATGAAGTTACGAATAATTGTTGGATTATTACCGGTTAAGATAATATCGTCAACATAAACGAGTAAGTATAGAATATCGGAACCCTTTTTGAAGACAAATAGGGATGTATCGGCTCGGCTACAATAAAATCCAATGCTAATAAGGAATGAACTCAACCGTTGAAACCAAGCACGCGGTGCTTGTTTGAGACCATAAAGGGCCTTTTTTAATCGACATACATGATTAGGTAAGCGGGGATCAACAAAGCCGGGTGGTTGTTCCATGTACACGGTGTCCGAAAGATGCCCATTGAGAAAGGCATTTTTAACATCAAGTTGGTGTAGTGGCCATTTATTGAGAATAGCAATGGAAAGGATGATACGGACCGTGGATGCCTTGACAACGGGACTAAATGTAGCGGTGTAATCTAATCCCGGTACTTAGGTGAAACCTTTAGCAACGAGCCGTGCCTTGTATTTGTCAATTGTACCATCGGCATGAAACTTGGTACGAAAAACCCATTTAGAACCAACCACATTAGAAGTGGTAGGTCGAGGAACAAGATCCCAAGTGGCATTGAGATTGAGAGCATTCATCTCATCACGCATAGCGGAGAACCATTTAGGGTAACGAGAAGCGGTTTTAAATCCTTTTGGCTCTTTTGAGGTAAAAAGAGCATGATGCAATGGAGATGAGGAAACGTGAGCAAGATCGGCTATATGACGGGGTTTAAATGTACCAACTTTGGAACGGGTGACCATAGGGTGAGAGTTGGGTACGGGTACCTGAGGGTCCACGGGTGGGGTTTGCTCGATTTGTGGATTCTGCTCAAAAGATGGTGACGGGTTATTAGGGGATGCGATGGGTGAGGTAGGTAATATAGGGTTGGGTTGTGAAACAGTAGGTTGGGTAGGCAAATTATGTGGTGGGGAAGTTTGACTTTCTGGACATATGATGCATGGGGAAGGATTAGGCGTGGGCGGGGCAGTAGGGGTGGTATTTGTGTTTTGGGTGGTATTAGGTAAAATGTAGTCATCACAATAGGTAGATAAAAATAATGTAGGTGATGAGGATGATGAATTTTTACCCGTAAAAGGAAAAATGCTCTCGTTAAATTGTGCGTGACGAGTTGTATAAATACGCATTGTAGACAAGTCAAGGCACCGATAACCTTTGTATTGGGTGCTATAGCCAATAAAAACACAAGGAGCACTACGAGGGGCCAACTTGTGAGATGAATAATCGCGAAGATACGGAAAGACTTGGCACCCAAATACCCGAAAATTTGAATAATTAGGCTCGGATGCAAATAAAAGCTCATAAGGAGACTTGTCTTGTAAAAGTTTGGTTGGTAATCGGTTAATGATCTATGTAGCCGAACCAAACGCATGTGCCCATAAATGTGCTGTTACTTGAGCATTAAACATCATAGCTAACCCCGTTTCGGTGATATGACGATGTTTTCGTTCGGCCCTACCATTTTGTTGTGGTGTATAAGGGCATGAAAACCGATGATGAGTTCCGTTTTTAGCAAGAAGTGTTCGAACTCGATTATTATTAAATTCGGTGCCACCATCCGATTGAAATTGTTTTATCTTGCACGAAATTGTGTTTGCACAAACGTTATAAAAGTGTCAAAAACATTGTAAAAGTCCGATTTTGCCTTCAAAGGATAGAACCAAGAAAAACGTGAGTAATCATCGATAAAAATAGCATAATAACGAAACCCATCTAAAGAAGTAACGGGTGAGGGACCCCACAAATCACAATGAATTAAATCCAACACATTTAATGAACGTTTCAAATTAACATCAAAAGGTAAATGTTTACTCTTCGATAATTGACACGAAGAGCATAAACGAGGGTTTGGTAAAACCGAATTAACCGACAAACAACCCAACTTATTTAAAGTAGCAATAATATCATAAGACACATGACCCAAACGGGAGTGCCATAATTCAAATGAAGCTTTGGTTCTTCGAGAGGAAAGTTTAGCTAAAAAAGCTCTTTGACCTTGCTCGAGAACATATAGAACGTCCCTACGTTTGCCTTGAGCAAGTGTCTCCTTTGAGTGACGGTTCTGAATAAAAAACATAGGGTTAGAAAATAAAACGTCTACGGGGTTGTCTTGTGTTAACCTACTAACAGAAAGTAGATTTTTGGTTAGCTTGGGTACCACAAGGACATCAAGTAAAGATATATTGGGTGTAATATGGGACTTCCCAATATGCGATATAGACTCACTATCACCATTGCCAAAATAAACGATTTCATTACCGGAGTATGATGTAGACGAATCGAGATGAGCGGGAGAAGCGGTCATGTGTGCGGAAGCACCGGTGTCAACAAACCAATCCGGAGAAGTGTTACATTGAGCCTTGAATGCCTCGGCTAAATTAGCATCAAACGATGGTGACTGTCGAGCAAATGTGGGCAGACTTGGACACAAGTTGGCATAGTGCCCATCTTTTCTACACAACTAACAGTGCGGGGGTCTACGAGTGCCACGACCCCGTCCTCGTGCAGAATTGCCACGGTAAGGTGGGCGATCTCGGCCACGGGAAGATGCAGAATTGTCCCGAGAGGAAGTAACATTGAAAGCAACCGGGTTAACCGTGGAATCACTGATTGTTTGAAGAAACATCTCGTGGCTCTCGGCTTGAGAGACGAGATTCCGGAACTGAGTACGAGGAGTAATCAAGCGTTGGGTCGTTGAGAATGTCTCAAAAGAGGACCCGAGGCCACAAAGAAACCAGTGGCTTTTATCGTTATCGTCTAGCGGGTGGCCGATAGCATTCAATTGATCACAGATTTGTTTAAACTTACGAGAATATTCACCAACAGTAGAAGAACCCTTTTTTAGTGTACGGAGGGAGTCACGTAGAGTATGTACTCGTTCAACGGAGTCATGACGATACGTGGACTCGAGGGCGGTCCAAACTGCATGCGAAGTAACATGGCCCAATGTTTCCGCCATGGCTTCCTCGGAAAGAGAGGATTGAATAATGATGAGTGCTTGTTGATCAGCAGCAAGCCAGGAGGTGTAGGCGGGGTTCGGTGATGTAGTTTGATCAGTGGTGATCGTCGGCTGAGGTGCGGGAATAGACCCATCGACATAGCCGGTGAGCTGTTGGTAAGATAAAAGAGGCATCATTTGCTTGTGCCATAGGAGATAATTGGTAGATGTAAGCTTAAGGGTGATCATGTGTAAAATAGTTGATAGAGAGAGAGGGGATTCCGACTCAGAAGAGGCGGAGGAGGAGCTGCCGCCGGCCATTAGGTTGGGAGAAAAGACGGCAGGTAGGGTTTTTTAGAGAGGGATCGTGAATATGGCTGATACCATATGAGGGAACAATTCTTCACTGTATTGTGAAGAGTATATTGATTATTTATATTATACAATACATAACTAATTTCCCTATTTATGAGATTTACACAATATTTAAATAATAACAATTATCTACAATATCATCTCTAAATATATTCGGTTAAATAGGTTTTTGGTTAATAAAAAGTTGATGTGATGAAATTAATAAATTATTAGAGCATCTCCAATGCAAGCTTTATCTAAAGCTTTTTACCTCTTGAAGAGGTTATTTAAAGACAAGTGACCTTCTAGCAAAAAACTTTTGCTTCAAAAGCTTATTCTTTTATAAGTCATTCCTAAGACACAAAATAAGCTTTCTCTATATTATAACCACTAGAGCAAAAAGTTTTTTGAAAGCTTATTCAATAATTTTGAGTGGAAAGTATATGTGGCATTTCTAATAAGTTATTATAATGCTTAACCATTGGGGACGCTCTTATGAGAGTATCCCCAATGATTAACCTCATAAAAGCTTATTACTTTTGTCACATCAACATTCAACTAACAAAAAACCTCTTAATAAATAACATCTCAATGGTTAACTTTTCAAAAAACTTTTTCTTTTACAATATTTCTAATTTTCCTTTATCTATCTCAAATGTTTTATAAATACCCCTATATATATTTTGACAATTTTTTGATATCTTACTAAATATAATATTTTTTTAAACGTCTCATATAAAAATATTATAATAATTGACGTTAAATGTTATATAATTTATTTATTAACTAATAAAAATATAATGAATAATTTATATAAAATATATTTAAGATTTAAAATGAGAAGTTATTAAATATAGGGGACTAAAAAAGAGAAACATTAAAAGTTAGTTAAAAGGTTATTAGAAAAGAGTCTTTCCAATATGCTTTTAAAAAAGTTTGGCATTGCAATGTTAAAAAGTCATAAAAAGACTTATTGTAATAGTAAAAACCTTTTAAAAAAGCTACCATTGGAGATGCTATGAGATTTTGAAGATGTTCTAACGAACATGTCGAACCTATTTTGATTATACCATATTATACATTAATCAAAAGATCATATTATCTCGCCGGCCACAATATGTAACCCTTAAATGATATATATATATATATATATATATATATATATATATATATATATATATATATATATATATATATATATATATACACACACATATATATAGGTGAAGGTTCATGCGAGAAGTGTTTTTTTTGCGAGAAATGCGAGAAGTATTCTTGATCATTAGATTAAGAGATCAATGGCTAAAATTTACTATGGCATTTCTGTAAATAATAGAGTTTTTAATGGTTTAATAATATGTAAAGAAAGGGTAAAGTCGTCCATGAAAAAAGGTGAAACACGTTAAATTAGGAATCAACAAAGGAAGCAGTTTATTTCACGATTTCTTCTTCTCTTTCTTAAAAAGCTTCTTCTTAATTTTCATTCCACAGATTCTATCATAATTCCACCGCCACTTTTTTCATCATAATTTCTTTCAAGCAAGCAAACAAGAAGATCTCGTATGCGGTTTATTGTCAACGAGCATTTGACAATACGAATCGAAGCAGCGTCAGTTGCCGCCGGCGGCGGAATTAGGGTTCCGGTGAAGGTCGACGGTGTCAATGAAAGTCGACGGATCTTAGATACGAACCAGATCTATACAATTCGAACCCGACAAATGAAGTTCTTGATTTGGTTCTTGATGAACCAGCAAACCTTAGGGATATCATCTCCGCCAGAAGAACAAGAAGGCAAACATCGTCGCCCCGCCGCCGCCCCTCCACCATTCACTTGAATTCTTCTATTTAAACACTGATTTCTTCAATTTAAACGCTGATTTCTCAATCGAATCAGAAGGCCTCAATTAGTTAAGAGGTCTGCTTCGCAAACAATTGTTGAACCACCTCCATCCTCCATGAACAACCGTTAGTCGGTGAAGAAGCAACAAAGAAATAAATTTAGGGTTCGCCATTTGTTTTACCAATGAACACAGATCTAAATTCACCAATGAACAACGATATTCACCAATTATTCTTATGATTTTTTTGTTCACATGATCTTTTGTTCAGTTGTGGGTTTTTGTTTTAATGATGTTAAATTATTTTGGCTATACTTTTAGTTCGCTTTCCTAGAACAATTGGTAATGCTTTCTAGTTGATGTTTAAATTAATGTAAAATAGTTTTGAAGTTGGTGTTTATTATATCAAATCGATGATTTATTAAATTTGTATTCACCGATGAACACGGTAATGGGTTGTTCATCATACTGTGTTGTTCACCACTAAACCTGTACGTGTTGGTCATCCAGATTTGGTTCTCGGTCTAGGTTGTTCAGCAGTGAACAACGGTGCACCTGTACTGTTTCCGGCGACTTCTAAACTGCATTTTTCTAGTGAAATTTATGGATTTGGTTGATGAACAGTGGTGATCATAACCACTTATTAATTAAATATGGAAAGTATTAATTGTATTAATTTAATTGACAAAATCAAAAAAAAAGTTAAAAAGACAATCATACCCTTAGATATTAAAAAACTAAATAATTTAAATGAGTGGCTAAGATTAATTCTCGCACTTCTCGCAAAAAAATCACTTCTCGCATGAACCCTCCCCTATATATATATATATATATATATATATATATATATATATATATATATATATATATATATATATATATATATATATATATATATATATATATATATATATATATATATATATATATATATATATATATATATATATATATATATATGGGTTGAATTAGTTTCAGAACCAATTAAGGCTACAGAACCAGCATAACTCAATCTAAATCATTGATTTTTGAAATGAAATGATCATGAAAGACACATTAATGTATTTGATGAGGGACCCCCAAATATTGGTTTGCATGGATGTCATTCATGCATATATACATATATGTATATGTTTTCATGCATGTATACATAAGTGTTATCTATACATATATGTATATATGCATGAATGACATCCATGCAAACCAATATTTGGGGATCCCTCATCAAATACATTAAAGTGTATTCCATGATCATTTCATTTCAAAAATCAATTATTTAGATTGAGTTCTGCTGGTTATGTAGCCTTAATTGGTTCTGATTCTACACTATATATATATATATATATATATATATATATATATATATATATATATATATATATATATATATATATAGGGTCCGGATCCGGTGAGGACTCTTTTCCCGGTGAGGACTGCGAGGACTCCAAAAAACAATAAAAATGATCCAAAACAAACTTTTTTCAAAAAAAATTATTTTTTAAATATCTAAATCGCAGCCTATAAGATCAAAAAAAAAGTTTTTCAAAAATGATCAAAAAAAAATATGGATCATAATAATGATCCACAAAAAAAAATATGGATCATTGTTATGATCCGCAAAAAAAAGTGGATCATAATTTTTTTTTTTCGAATTTTTTTTTTTGGTCAAATGTAGTAATAATCATGGTGAGTTATATATATTTTTTTCTGAATTTTTTGAAATTTTTTTGAGGTGTCCACACGAGTCCTCACCGTTTTTGGAGTCCTCACCGGATCCCACTTCTATATATATATATATATATATATATATATATATATATATATATATATATATATATATATATATATATATATATATATAATTCTACACTATATAGGGTAAAATTAGAATCAGAACCAATTAAGGCTACAAAACCAACAGAACTGAATCTAAACCATTGATTTTTGAAATGAAATTGTCATGAAAGACACATTAATGTATTTGATGAGGGACCCCCATATATTGGTTTGCATGGATGTCATTCATGCATGTATATATATATATATATATATATATATATATATATATATATATATATATATATATATATATATATATATATATATATATATATATATATATGTATATGTATATGTATATGTTTTCATGTATGTATACATAAGTCTTATCTATACATATATGTATACATGTATGAATGACATCCATGCAAACCAATATTTGGGGGTCCCTCATCAAATACATTAATGTGTCTTCCATGATCATTTCATTTCAAAAATCAATGGTTGGTTCTGTAGCCTTAATTGGTTCTGATTCTAATTCTACACTATATATATATATATATATATATATATATATATATATATATATATATATATATATATATATATATATATATATATATATATTAAAGGGGTTGATTTTTTTTATCATAATTTTTAATGTGTGTACCATATCTAATGCTTAATATACTTGTACAGTTAGCTGTAAAATCTGTACAGTGTGATATAACCATTAAAAGTTATGGTAGCAATATCAATTATCATTTAGTAAGCATTAAGCCTTATAAAGTTTTACACAAACATGACCAATCATTCATTTACCGATTACTATTGGCTAGCAACATGGATTGTTGATTTCATTTCTTTTTTTTTTAATTTTTTTTTTGTTGAGAAATTGGACTTGGAAATTCTAACATCTGCGGATGATTTGTATTAAATTATTTCGCTAGTAATTTATGAAGATCATGTAATTGAATGATTATACTTTTATAATATTTAAGTTTATTATCTATTAAAAATATGAGAAGCATGGGACAACTTTTCTAATATTTGGAACGAAACAGAATGAGTAATAAATAAGTATACGTTAATATATTAGTCAACGATGCTAAATAATATAATATGATTATGGTCTTTAAATACGTTTTTATTATATGCTTTTAAAATGATAACTTTCCTCATGGGTTAAGCAAAGACGTAACATTAATCTCTGACATGTGACGACTTTCATCTCATTTGTTTAAACTTGCAACCAACGAAATTTATACTAATTGATATTGGTTTTGGCTGATTAAAAATTACAATAAAAAATATCTTCAGATTTAAATAAATGATATAAAAAGTACCCTAATGACTTTGTGGTTTCGTCTAAGATTCTTAAAAGGAACGAAATTCATAATTGATATTGGCGGCGGCCGGCGGTGGTCGGCGTGGGTGGTGGTGGTGGTGGTGGCCGGCGGTGATGCTTGTATATTAAATCACATGTAATTAATTTGATAATGGTGGTGATTTAAAGATCTTTTGACCCAATGACTAAGATTTATCATTTGTAACTATATAAAAATCAAGGACTTCCTTGAATACAATAATTATTTAATAGAAGATAATCTATAACTAAAGCGGTTAAACTTTCACTAATTATTTATTTTACTTAATCTGAATCGAGCTACTTATATTATTTATAGATAGTTTTAAATCCTAAAATTTGCATTTAAATATTCATTATAATCATATTGAAGAAATATTTAGGATCATATTGTCTACATATTGAACATTACAATTATTTAGATATTCAATAAATGAATAAAATATATAGAAAAGATAAAAATAACTGAAGACGAATGAAAACTACAAAATACATGTCAGTTTAAGTCCGATTAAATTTTATCTATATGTGATTTAATTATTTAACATAAAATTCTAAGAAATTATAGAAAAAAGTGAGATGAATGATATAATTAATGGATTCTTAAAACATAAATGTATGCGTTAAGTATTCCAAATTAAAATATTGAGGATGTTTTTTAATTGTAGTTACAACCAAGTTGATACATCCAATACTAAATTTAAATATTGTATAGTTTTATTATTATATACTTCAAAGTAGAGGCGTATTAAAAAAATCCTTAATTTTTACAAAATCTCAAGTGATAAATTTTAGTTATTGGATCAAAAGACCTTTTAATCATTACCATCATCAAATCACATATGATTCAATATACAACCACTACCATTATCAAATCACATGTGATTTAATATACAACCACCACCGCCGGCAACCACCTCCGGCCGCAATCACATGTGACTGGATACGCAATCACATGTGATTGAAAGCAGCCGACGGTGGCGATGGGTTGCCGGTGGTGGAAACGGTGGCCGGCAGAGGTTGGTGGTGGTGTTGGTGGTCGGCGTTGTTGAATCACATGTGATTTAATACACATTGGGTGGTGGTGGTCGGCGGTGTGCAATCACATGTTATTTAATACACATGGAGTGGCGGTGGTATTGATGTGTTGAATCACATGTGAATTTGGTGGTGATAGTAATTTGGTGGTTGATTGATCCAAGGATTGAGATTTATCCTTTATAACTTTACAAAAATAATGGACTTCCTTTAAAGGATAATTTTTCTAAACTTATCTTCCAAACCTAATTCTATTTAAAATGTATATTACTTCGTATAAATTTATGGGAAAATGATTTTTTAAATGGTATTCCCATTATAAAAGCTTCATAGGCGTAGTCGAAATTAGCAGGTTGGGTTATAACTTTCAACCCGTTGGTCGTAAACGGGTCAACCCGTCATAAAACAAGTCGGGTTGTGTTCAAATTTACAACCCATTTATGACCCGTCAACCCGTTTATATATTATATATATCTTAAATGCATAATATAATACAATATATTACTAATTATTTTTTTTTTAAATACATAATATAATATATATTATAATTTAAAATCTGGCATACACATAATATAAGTCACGTATTTATCTTCTTGGAAAATAAACAACCTAAGTAACCTAAATCTTTTATAAGATGATAATGGAAGTAAAATGAGAAGTTAAATAGCTTATGTTTTCATGTTGTATTTTGAACATTTTAATAATTATTAACTTTTGTTTGTATTTTGAACAATGTTTAGTAGTTGTTAACTTTTGTTTGTATTTTGTAATTAATCAACTTATTTTGGTATTTTAGTCTTTAATTATGTGTGTTTTTTCTTTTTCTTTTTCATAAATTGATGTTTCATTGGGTCAACCCGTTTATAACCCAACGCGTTTATAAATAGGTTGGGTTGAAGATCTGAACTCGTTTAGATAAAAAAAGTTAGGTTGGGCTGGGTTGAGATTTTCAACCCGTGAACCCAAATAGATCAACCCGTTTATAACCCAACCCGCATTATTGTCACCCCTAAGTCGATATCTAATCACATCAATGGTTGTTTGTATGTGTGGACCCTTTTTCATGATAATTGAAAGGCCTAATATTTTAATTTAAAATGATTATGTATCTAACGTCTTCTTTTCTTTTTTGTAGTAACATAATAATTGGCAGCAATTATTAAATGAAAACAGGATAATATAAACCAAAGCAACAAGGAACAATGATATTTTTCTTTTTAATAATAATCGCAATGTAGACCTGCAACTCACCCCTACAAAAAAATTGGTCCTCGTAGGGAAAGGGGTCGTGGTGAAAAGAGAGAGACCTGTGAGGTAAATAATATTTTTTTTAATTAGAAACTGGTGTGTAGTCTGTTACATGATACGGTTAATGGTATTGAATGGAAATGTGACGGTTATGATAAGCTTCACCATATCTATGCTATAAACGAATTTTAACGCCGATACAAGGTTTTTTCCAAGATTAATGAATATGATGGGCTTTTCTTAATATGTTGTCATGTTGATATGACCAATCTTTCTCTTCTATGAAAAATTAATGCAAGTGAAAATGACAACACACCATATGCATTGATCATCTTTTAACAATTTTAGTACTACTTTATCATTTTCGTTGGGCCAAAATCAACTTAAAATGGACCCAAAGTGCACCTAGACGTCCCATCAAAGACAAATAAATGGATTTGAATGTTTCTAAACACAACAAAAAGGGCAAAAAATAACCTAATTTAACCTATATAAAGTTATACACTCCCATAAATGGACGTAACGAAATTCATTAAATCTCAGAGTCTTAACATTCCAACAGATTTCTGAAACAATAAGTACCAACCAAGAACCAGAAAACAAGAAGAAAACAAAACGAAGAAAGACCAATTAGAAAAGGCCACCCAACAATACTAACACCAAAACAAACCATCACAACAAACGGTAGAAAGGATCTAACGACCGCCATGAAGTCAACCCACCGCCCGTTGACTAGTACAAGTGCCGCCACATTAACCATGTTCCAATTCATCGATCCACCATAAGAAATGCGGTTTAAACAGTTAGCAACAAACGAGTGACAATTACATGTGAAAAGATTATAGGATTTGTGCTCAAAGTTTCGTCTACTTGATTGGATTGCATCATCCCAACTAATTGCACTCCCTCTTTCTGCGTGTTTGTAACGGTATTTACACGTGTGGTTTGCGAAATTTGACGGGAAGCAACACTGTAAGTAAAATATAATATAATTTGTAAGATAATCATAGAATTAAAAATTTGAAAATTAGAACTAAATTATTTTATTCAGAAACTTAGATTATAATTGTGATAATACATTCTTTGTAATCATATTGCACAAAAGGTTATTCAAGTCAACAGGTCAACCCAACCCCATCTTGACTCGTTACCCAACTTGCCGCTTCTAAATTCTTCTTCAATTAATCTTCTTATGTATCTTTTAACATTTTTATAAAACAAATAATGCAAAAATTAGGAGAAAATAAAAAAGTAGTACCTGCTCTCGATCAAGTTGAATGTACCTAGCCACCGAACCATAAGCAAAATCGTCAACATTGACCAAATTGGAGCCCGAAAAGTCAACCACTGACCCATCTTCAGTGCATAAACCAACATGCCCAATAAAAGGTGCTAACCAAGAGACGACTGGAAGTGGGGTCCACACCAAACAACAAGGGAATCTTGATTTTGTTGGGTTGATTTCATTAAGAGGCCATAAATCATGCTTAACATCCTTTGTATAAATTGGATCTTCAACATCACATGTTGTTACGGATAACTCCATAAAACAAAGCCTTCCTTAATATAGATGGACCTGAAACAAAGTTTGACAAAATTTGGTTTATGGAAAATAAAAACTGTTTTTCTAAAAAAGTTATATCAATAAAATAGATACACGGATATTTTCATATAGCTTGTGGAACCTAAAAGTACTAAATTTAGTTAAAAATTTGTTTTGGATTCTTTTTGAAATGTTTATGGTATTTATTTTGTAAATTTCTAGTTTTTTTGGCATTTGACATCATCTACATAATAAATACCCAACAACATTGTGATTCGGTTCAACTGGCCGGATCATCGACAGTATTTAAGGCATTGGCTGATAGATACAATGCAAAAATTGATTTTTATTGATCTTGACTCGATCTATGGGACATTTTCATTTGTAATTATATAAAATTCTGAACTTAGGGGTAAAAGTTAGCTGAGTAAAGCACCACAAACTATATTGTTGTTCAAAGTAACAGCAAAAATCAAATCAATTTTGCAATTAAAATCACGTAATTTCAAGATATCAAGATCCAAGCCCTAAATCCAATTTCCAAATGAAGAACGAGTCCAAGTAATGTTTTTTTACAACTTCAATCCCTAAAGTATATGCTTTAGCAAAACCCCAGGAAAACCCAGAAAGCAAAAATGAATTTATCGAGCAAAATTACCTGAAAAGAGTGAAGAAATCAGCAATTTAATAAATTGCATTGAAGCATGAGGGAAACGAAGATCATGTAAAGTTGAGAAAAGGGAGAAACGAGATACATGTGGCGGAATTAATTATTGAATTATATGTGAGGTCTATTAATTAATTATTTAATGGGTGAAATAAGATTGGGAAGATGCATGAACCTGATAATAACCGTGGACTGGATTTAGATTTTGGTGGAGTCCAGTTATACAGCGACTTTCCTGCATTGTAATAGAGTATTGGTGTTCTTGTAAAACTTTGCAATCAATCCATTTTGTACGAAAAACTTTGCACTCAATCCATTTTGTACGAATCACATGTAAACTTTGCAACCAATCGATTTTGAATGTTTCTCTAAATATATTGTGGACTTGATTTGTTATTATATCAAGTTAAAAAGGATCGGATTTAGATATGTGTATACAAATTAAGAATTATAATTATGTAACGGTAAGAACTGAAATATTTTTTTCTAGAATATCTATTAGATGATTATGAGAATATTTAGAAACGCCAAAGAACGGTTAGGTCGTGTATATTGCGAACAAAACTCGACCAGCCAATTATAAACAAAAAATACAAGTAATCTAGCATCATAATAAAAAACAAATCCAGAGTGATTCCCATTGATTGGTTTCATTTATTTTATTTAGGTTATTCAAGTCAAGATAGATTGTTCCAAAACAAATCCATATTAGCATTTGAAAAATCAAATTGTCAATATATATATACATATATAGAGGTTTATAGATAATTAGGTTGATCGTAGTTGCGTGATTATATCAATAGATCATTGTATAGCACTTTGATTTTGGTTTATAAACAGAGCTACAAGGGTTTCTCATAATGAGCCCAATATATATATCAATAGATGCATACAGATACAATCATATGTGTTATTCACTTGTTCGGGTTTTTGTTCTGTCATTCCGAGGCTTTTTAACCGGGCAATTATCTCTTTGAATGACGGTCGGGATTGTGGCTCCCTACACAAACAAATTTAATTTACCATAAGTCGGTAAATACTACATGGTATAATGTGTAACTAGTTTTATGAAGAAAAAAATATTATAAATAAAAGATGGGCTTACGGATGCCAGAAATCAGTTATTATTTGTGAAACGAGTGGATGGAGATTTTGTGGATAAAACATATCCCTGAATCGACCCATTAATGGGCCGAAACACTAGTAAATTTTCAATTTACACAAGGAAGTTCTTACTTTTCATCAGATGGTTCATTCCTCAAAACTTTTGGTGCCATCCATTCAGGCTGCAAAACACAAAGGTTTGGTAATTTACTAACACAATATACCAATATTTATACATTTATTTATTTGCAACCAGCAGTAGATTTTGAAGACAGGAAGGTATTTTGAAAATATGTGCATAATATAGTGAAACTACATCTTAACTATATTTTTTAAAAATACGTTTTTTATTTAAATTATTTTTTGAAACACAGTGTATTATGATTAACCATAAATCACATATCTTTTTCTATCTATTGGTTATACATCTACAGTACCCCCGCTCTAACCACTAAGCTCCAATTCTACAACCTTAAAAGCCTAAAATTGAACATAATGCATCGTCATCATTAATTTTGCCCATACGGTTGATAATTTTTACTACTTAACTTATTAATAGCCATAGCACATATATAGCTACCTATTAAGCACATCTCTCATGCACCACAAAGTCTAAATTATCGACTTGAATTAAAGTATCTTTCCTTAGGTATGGGCCAATACCACATACACACACCACAGACTCATATCTAACAGCTTTTGGAGTGAGAGGTTAAACCTCATTTGGCAACGCCAAACCACACTGGTAGTTGCCCCAATTAGCTCGGCACCAAGTTGATAAAGCATACATCATTAAAGCAATTCTTCTTTTTGTTTTTATTTTTTTAAATATTGTGAAACATGTATTTAACATAAGCTAAACACTTAGCGAGTTTGCCTCCTTTATATCACCCATTTCACAACTTTCCCACTTCACTCTCTCAACATGAACATCTCAATATGGTTGGCAAGAAGAAAATGTAGTAGTAACCTTTTCAAGACAATGATATGCAATAACCTAACATTCTGCTCTTATCTTCAGCATCTGCATTTTCTACTTGTTTGTTTCACTCTCATCTTAGTAATTCAGTTATAACCAACAAGGATTGTCGCCGTCTCATCCATTTCACCATCAGCTGCCTCGTCGTTACATATGCGCCATCATAACTAGTTTTAAAGTAAATCTAACATGGCTTCCTCTTTATTTTTCTGTCAATATTTTTTTTACTCAATATATATACAAACTCTTACACCTTTTTTCACAATTTATGCCGTATAAAGAATGTCAACCTAAACCCGACCTGTTTAGAACTTTGAGTAAGAAAAATCAACCCGAACTTGGACACATTTAAATCATGGTAACCTAGATGTACACAACCCGTCCGACCCATATAACTTAGCAAATTGGTGAGTCAAATTTTCATAAGCAGGTTAGTGGGCCAGAAATAAAAAATGAACTAAAAATACAAAGCTTATCGTTAAAGGATTTCGGTACTAACAAAAATCAAAATCTCAAATTCATATAAAAAGGTAACAAAATCTCAAACTAATCAATAAAAAGGGAATTTCATAGTATTCACATCATTTAAAAATAAATAAATAATAACTTTATAAAACTAAACGGGTTGAGGTTGACCTGTTTATACATAAGTCAACCTAAACACAACCCGGTTTATAAACAGGTTGGACGGTTTGACCTGTTTTTTTATCCATACCCATTTAGCTAGGCTCAACTCAGACCTGATTTTTTGCGTGTCGGGTCGTGTGGAGAATTGCCGCCCCTATTAAAAATTAAACACCAACGATCCTAAATATATGTAAATGCCACACACTCAAACACCATATATTATGCGTATATGTTTAGGTACACCATATTTATGAATGTAACCATTTGTATACAAGTAGCTACTACTTTTATATTTGAATGGGAAATATCAATTATAATTTCTTTTTGGAGGCAGGGTGTGGATTTTCCTGGTGGTAAGATTGTGTTTACATCTGAAATGAACTTTCTTCCCGGTTCACTGGAGGAAAGGGTGCAATGTTATCGAATTCTTGACGAAGATGGTTACCCAACCTCATCTAATGAACCCGAAAATGTACCCCAATTCAGTTTTTTTGTTGAAGGTTTGATTATATAAAACGTGTAAAAATCACAAATTGTAGTGGTTGTTTAATTATTTCTTGTTATATGAAATGAATTAGGTTACTAAAGAACTTGTATTGAAAGTATATAGTAGCACGGTTACCCTTCAAACTATGGATACACTGTTTTATGAGGCCCAAAGGCAAGGTAGATTATCATTCTACTTGACTTCATTTGGTGAGGAAGCTATCAACATAGCATCAGCTGCATCTGATGATTACATATTGGCTCAGGTTTGACTAAACTTTGACTAAAACTACAAATCAACAATCTATAATTATATATATTGCAGTACCGAGAGCAAGGAGTTTTGTTATGGCGTGGTTTTACGTTGCAAGAATTTGCAAACCATTTTCTGGGGAACAAAATTGGTCATGGGAAAGGCAGGAATATGCCACTTCATTTTGGATCAAAGATACTTCACCAACTCAGCACCATTAGCGTATGTCACCTATATATGAAATTGAGACAAAATTAAATAGATAGAAAATGACCAAACTAAATGTCAAATTTTAAATGCATTAGGTTGTTTTTTTTAGGTTAATGAGTTATGTCACTCTATCATTACTCGAAAGCATAAAAACATATATAACTTTGGTTAAATTTATATTCTTCGTATCAGTTTTTCCAGCCTAGAAAAATCGTCGCCATTTGGTTAAAGATAATTTGACCCGGTCTTTTTACATGTAGCACGCAACTTCCACAAGTTGCTTATTCTCTAAAAATGGATAAAAAGGATGCATGTGTTGTCGCGTATTTTGGGGATGGTAGTACAAGTGAGGTTAGTAACAGATTGTATTTTTTATCTCGTTTGTTTTTTTTAAATGTTACTTAAGCATATCTTATGATACGATCATATTCATAGACCATTTTAATTATTTTTGAAGGGAGATTTTCATGCTAGTTTGAACTTTGCTGCCGTATTAGAAGCTCCGGTCGTGTTCATATGCCGGAATAATGGATGGGCTATTAGCACGCCTGTCACAGAACAATTTCGAAGTATTTCTTCACTTCAAACATTTCAATTTTGTTACTACTAATTGCATAAAAGAATAACCAAACTCTGGTTAAATTTCTATTTAAGTCACTAACGTTTTTACAAATTCTTTATTTAATTAGGTGATGGAGTCGTCGTTAAAGGTCAAGCGTATGGAAGTATAAGGATAGACGGCAACGATGCTCTTGCAATTTATAATGCAGTTCAAACCGCTCGTGAGATGGCTATTAACCAACAACGACCAATACTTATTGAGGTTTATCTAAATTCATCTATCTAATCATATTTAGTATTACTTTTCTAAAGTGAAATGTTTTTGTTTTGGGAAACACAAGGCCATGACATATAGATCGAGTAGGGAACCACTCTACATCCGATGATTCCACAAAGTATCGTACTAAAGATGAAATCGAACATTTGAAAACAAAGCATTCTCCTATAAAAAGATTAAGAAAATGGATCGAGAGAAAAAGGTTGGTGGAGCCAAGAAGAAGAATCCGAGCTTCATTTTAGTCTAAGGAAACAGGTTAAACATGCGATTAAAGAAGACGAGAATGAAGAAAAACCACCACTTAGAGACATGTTCACCGATGTATATGATGAGTTACCCTCAGATCAAGAACGAATGCTTAGAGAAGCAATACAGAAACATCCAAAAGACTTCCCAACGGATATACCTCTCTGAAAACTTTTGAGAATACAAATTTCATTTTTTAGTAAATAAAGAAGGGGTGTTATTAACTATATGGTGATGGCCTAACAGTACAAAAATTGATGTCACGCTACCAAGTTACTTGCTATAATAGAAAGCTGGGAAATTAAGTTTATTAGGAGTATATCATAAGGAAATAATATAGTTCATTTATATATAAATTACATTTTAATGAAAGTTGATTACATTTTGGCACAATAAACCCAAATAAAATACTACGAATCATATAAATTCCCCTACTTTCAATTTGATGTTACCCTCTTACGGATATATTCTTGATTAAAAAACTTTAATTGATTTACTTTAAGGTTCCGATGGAGTTATAAAAACTTAAAACTATTGTGTGTGTGCAAGTGCAACATACGGATCGAAGCAATGGTAGAAAAATGAGAAATAAACCATCCTTAAAGCAAGTAAAAGCTATAAATTAGCAAGAATAGTGGTTGATCATGGATAAATATGGAGTTTGTATATACAATAACAGCCTATAGATGAAAAACGAGGAACAAATAAAGTAAGAATACAAAGCCAAATTGTTTTGAAAAAGAAGCTTAAACTTTAGCAACCTAAGCGGTTGCTGCAGCCTTTTCTTCTTCCTCATGCGGCGCCTGAAGGGTGCAGATAAGGTTGCGATCACCGTACACATTATCTACACGGCCTGTTACAAAAAAAAAAAAAAATCACCAAAATATATATCACAAAAAAATAAATTAATTTAAAAAATGGAGTGAGAAACAGACATGTTGTTGGCCAGAATTTGGCAGCACGAAGCCATGAAGCAGGGAAAGCTGCATATTCCCGAGAGTAGGGTTTTGTCCATTTATCAGCCATCAGCACTTGAAGAGGGTGAGGAGCTCCCTGTAAATGCATTTACAATTTCAAATATATATTTATTTATTTCGAATCATAAATTTAAATTTACTTGAAAGTAAAGTGACGAAGTTAGACCCATTTACTTATCAATTTGGGTCGTGTTATATCTCAAATGGGTCAGTTTAGAATAAAAAAGTTAGATGGAATTGATCGAACACGTTGAAAGTTGCCCAAAGTCTATTTTTCTTGCACATTATTGTACTAATATTGCTTTTGATAACAAGGGTTGAAAGTTTAGAAAATGATTTTTTTAAGAATATACAATTATACCTTGATAACATTGTTGTTGATATCAACATTTCCTTTCTCAATTTCCGCTATTTCTTCTCTAATAGAGATTAAAGCATCACAAAACCTGTCTAACTCTGCCTACAAATAGAAAATTTAATGCGTTACACAAAAAGGAAAATAAAAATGATTTTAAAAACTCAATTTGTTGGCTACCTTGCTTTCACTTTCAGTAGGTTCAATCATAAGTGTCCCAGGAACGGGCCATGACATTGTTGGGCCATGAAACCCGTAATCTATTAAACGTTTAGCAACGTCTTCGGGCTCTATGCCAGCTGTAGTCTACATTTTGAAAAAAATATATAAGTGATTGTGTAGATGATGATAATGGTGGTGAGTGAAACTTACTTTTAACGGTCTTAAATCAACAATAAATTCATGGGCAACGGTTCCATTGACACCACGGAAAAGAATAGGGTAGTGACTCTGCAATTAGTCCAAAAGAAGAAAGGCATTAGTTTTGACCCGTTTATGATCAAACCAACCCGACCCATATAATGACCCTTTTTGACCCAAACCCTAATAACAAACCTCGAGACGTTTTGCCATATAATTGGCATTCAAAATAGCTATTTTGGATGCATCTGTGAGTCCTTGAGATCCCATCATAGCAATGTATGTATATGATATGGGCAAAATAAGTGCAGATCCCCAAGGTGCTGCAGAAATTGTACCAAGTGGTTGAGCCTTTTCTGGGGCTGGTAAACCTCCTGTTGCCACCTGTAAATCAATTTTTTTAAATTAAATTAGATTATGTGATTATTAACTATGATAATTATTGAAAAACAAATTTGTTGAAATTTTGGTGGTTACCACGGGGTGAGAAGGTAAGTAGGGTGCTAAGTGTTTTTTCACACCGATTGGGCCCATTCCAGGCCCACCGCCACCATGTGGAATGCAAAATGTTTTGTGAAGATTTAGATGGCATACATCAGCACCAATCCACCCGGGACTTGTTAGACCAACCTGAAAGAATACAACTGGTCGATAAACGGGCCAATTTGGGTTATGTTTTAACTCTAACGGGTCAAATACAGAAAAATAGCTTAAAAAGCATGTCAAGTAGGTCAAACGGGTCGAAATTGGCCCGAATTTATTTAAAATGCATAAAACCTCCTACATTATTTTCTCTATAAAAATAAAAATTATATTACTATTTGAAATAATATAATTTTGGCAATCATCTTTGACAAACGAATTATTAACAAAAACAAAAAATTGTTATTTTGACCAGTCAACAATTATGATTAAATAATAGTAGTATAATAAACCTGCGCATTCATATTTGCTCCATCCATATAAACCTGACCTCCGTTATCATGAATAATTTTGCAAATCTCATCGATACCTTCTTCATAAACTCCATGAGTCGAAGGATATGTTACCTGGAATTTGAAGGAAACAAAATAACTTCATTAAATTAAGTATCATCATTCTAATAACAATATGCATATATATATACCATTAGCGCAGATAATTTGTCCTTGTTTGCTTCAGCAGCTTTTCGTACTTCTTCAATATTAATGTTACCTTTAGAATCGGTTCCAACTGTAATTATTTTCATTCCACACATTGCAGCACTTGCGGGATTTGTTCCGTGTGCAGATACAGGAATGATACATACGTTTCTGTGATGATCTCCTCTTGCCTATAATTAATTAAAGTAACAAAAAAATATAAAATTAGCATCAATTCCAGTTCTTGAGAAAGAATCAAATAAAAAAGCTAATAAAAGTCAAAGCAATTGTGCAAAATTATTTTGAGTTATACCATATGATATGCTCTAATAACCATGAGCCCAGCATACTCTCCAGCAGCACCAGCATTTGGTTGCAAAGAGAAAGAATCAAATCCCGTAACAGTACACAACAGATCACCCAAATTCTTAAACATTTCCTGAAATAAAATCCATATACAATTATAATAAGTGATCAATCTTAAATTAAACAATAATATAACTTAAATCATAAACTAAAAAAGAAATTATAATTACTTGATATCCTTGTGCTTGTTCAGTTGGTGCAAACGGGTGCATATTTGCAAATTCGGGCCATGTTACGGGCATCATTTCTGTAGTTGCATTAAGTTTCATTGTACATGAACCCAATGGAATCATACTGTGACATAATGAGAGATCTTTTGATTGTAATTTGCTGATGTATCTGAGTAATTCATGCTCTGTGTGGAAACTTTAAGTATAAAAACATAAAAAATTATTATAATACATTTGTAAAATCATAAATAATATAAAAAAAAGGTAAGAAAGAACTGTACGAGTTAAAAATAGGGTGTGTCATATACGGTGACTTCCTTACGAGCCCAGAAGGAATAACATCTTGTACTTCTGGTGCAAGAGATGCAGCAGTAAATGTCACCTAAATTATAAATGAAATAAAATTTATATATTCACAAAATACAAATAATTTTACTATCTGAATGAATATAATACTCACTGGTTTACCCAATGCAAAAACTTTAAACAATGTATCAACATCCTCGATGGTGGTTGTTTCATCAAATGAGACAGTGATCTAATAACAAATTCAAAACAAATATAAAATTAACTTCAAGAATAGAGTCAACTGTTTGCAAATATAGTCAACATTGGAAATATGCTTACGGTATTTTTATCAACAATACGAAGATTCATATTGTTTTTTAAAGCTTCTTCTGCTATTAAACTCGAATCCATACATTTTATTTTAACTGTATCGAAAAAGGGAAGATTTTGAACATCTACTGTCCCGAGTTTTTTCAATCCGGCTGCAAATGTGGCAGCAAGCCCATGCGTTCGTTGAGCTATGGTTTTTAGACCTTCGGGCCCGTGGTAAACACCATACATAGCAGCCATGTTTGCAAGTAACGCCTGCATAATAATACAATTAATAGTTAGGACAAACAATATTTAATTATTTATAATATTAAAATATAAAAAACCGATACCTGAGCAGTACAAATATTGCTAGTAGCTTTATCCCTCCTAATATGTTGCTCTCGAGTTTGCATCGCCATACGTAAAGCCGGTTTACCCGAAGAATCAACACTGACACCAATAATTCTTCCTGGCATCATTCTCTTATACTCTTGAGAAGTTGCCAGAAAGGCAGCGTGGGGCCCACCATACCCCATGGGGACCCCAAACCGTTGGGCGGACCCCACCACAATATCAACACCAAATTCACCAGGCGGTTTCAAAATAGTCAACGCCAGCAAATCACTAGCCATAACAACCTTCACACCATTCGCGTGTGCATTCTTAACAAACTCATCATAATCCAACAACTCACCTTCAGTACCTGGATACTGAACCAACACGCCACAAACATCACCAGATGAGTAATCGAAATCCTTCAGATCTGATGTCACCACTTTCAGATCAAAACCGTCTGCTCTTGTTTTACAGATATCGATCGTTTGCGGGTGACAATTGTTTGCGATTATGAATGTTTTCTTTTTACCTTTTTGAATGTTGTTACACATAGCCATGGCTTCTGCAGCTGCAGTGCCTTCATCAAGTAAGGATGCATTCGACATTGGTAAACCGGTTAGATCTGTAATCATAGTTTGAAAATTGAGCAGAGATTCGAGTCTTCCTTGTGCAATTTCAGCTTGATATGGTGTATACTGTGTATACCACCCTGGATTTTCCATAATATTACGTAAAATTACACTTGGAACGGATGTATTGTAATACCCCATTCCGATAAACGATTTATAAACCCTATTTTTTGAAGCTAACTCTTGCATATGTGCAATCATTTGAGATTCGGTTAATCCTTCATCGAATTTCGGGAATATCATGGAATTAAGTCGAATTGATTTCGGTACAGTTGCATCAATCAGTGAATCGAGATTTGAAAACCCTACGAATTCCGCCATTTTCTTCTGTTCTGCAGGTGTGGCGGAATTATGTCGGCGTGCGAAAGTGTCACTAGGTTTCAGAGCATCGATTGAAATCGATCGTGTTTGTGATTGTGAATTGAATCCATGAAAATTTCTTTCTGATCTAACATTTCTGTTGGATGGATTGTACGGACATAATGATGAAACATACCTTGAAGATGAATACAAAGCAGGGGATGGTGAATTTTGTTTGGTTTGTGAAATTAAGCGACTGATAATGGCTTTATTTGCTAGCCTTCGAGCACGCTCCATTGCTGATTATGGTGAATTTGGGATTGAATGGATCAAGCTCAAATGATGAACACCCACTTGAAGAAAAAGGTGGATTATAAAACGAGACAGAGCTTGAATGCTCTGTTTTTATGTTGTTATTTTAGTATTATTTCATGAGTAGTAGTGGGTTGGTGATAAGGGGTTGTTGGGAATATACACTGACCTCACACACATATATATGTGACTAGGTAATAGAATGTTATGTTTTGGGTCCTCAATGTCACATTTGGTCTAAAAGTTAAGAAAATGAACTTTTTGTTATGTGTTTTTATAAATTACAGTTATTATATTTGTTAAATAAAAAAAATCATAGAAGTGTATTAGATTCAGTTAATATAATCAGTGTACTTTTGTAATTTGTTTGCAATTTAGTTGTTATACTAATATGACTATCTTAAAAGAAGTTTTTTTTTCTTTTGACAATTCGATTGTGTGATGATTGATTTTTTCATTGTTAACCTAATTAATCATTTTATGATGAGTTGATTTATCATGTGATCTTTATTTTATATTTTTTTAACAAAAAAGAGAATCAAGCCGGGAACTTTGGCATGATCATTAGCGACTAGAGATGCAAACGGGTACGGGTAATAGCGGGTATTGCAAAACTCGTACCCGTACCCGACCCGCAATTCCTATACCCGTACCCGCCCCGTAGCCGGTCAAATCCCCGTCGGGTTCGGGTAGAAAAATCCCCCCGGGTACGGGGAACCCGACGGGTACCCGTTCAATAAAAAAATTAAATAAAATAGCTAAAACATTGAATACTCTTAGTTAGTCTAGGCTTATTTCGTTCAATACGTAATGGATTAACGGGAGACGGGCCAAATTTTTACCATTATTAGTTTAGGCTAATGAGAGATTAAGAGTTGAGTTAAGTTTCGGTAGTGACTAGTGGGCTAAAGTTGTGTTAAAAAAAATCACACATTAATATATATATTCGGGTCGGGTATAAACGGTGCGGGTATTATAAAACCCGTACCCGACCCGTACCCGCTCTCGGGTATGAAATTTAAACCCATCCCCGACCCGATACCCGTTTAGACGGGTAATACCCGCCCCGTAAGACTCGGGTACCCGCGGGTACCCAAACCCGCGGGTTAAATTTGCATCCCTATTAGCGACTATATTAATTGTTAATTGGTATATACTAAAATAGTATATTTTGTAAATACATAATCACCAATAGGAGACTTTATTGAGTACAATTACTCATTTTTATGAATAAAATTAAAAGATATGTTTATTATATACTCCTTATAATGTATTTCCATTCCACCTTAATTAATACCCTAACAACACACTCTTTGCAACGGGTTTTAGGTTATCTTTTGGAAATATTTGTGTTTATCATAATTTAAATTATCATTCATTTGTACAGTAATCGTTAGAAAAAACATGTAGCAGATCAAATTTTGCTAGCCATAAAATATAATACATATGATACCCATCACCGCATTGTGCGGGTATCTACTAGTAATAATAATGTTAAAAAGGTGAAAAACAAATAGAAGGATAACCAAATTAGTCCATAATGAGATTGAAAAGCGCCGAATATAGCAATGGGAGAATAGTGTAGGTACCTATAACGTTAATTTTATTAGAAAGGTTGGAGATTTGGAGAGAGAGAAATTTGGTGGGGGTTGGTGAGTGCGTATTTTAAGAGACACTGCGCACCAACAACTTAAGGAAAATGACAACAATGTGAATGATGCAAAAATATTATTTTTCTATTCATCATTGGTTGTTTAAAGTTAACTTAACTAACTTTTCTAAAAGAGCATTAGTTTTCATACCACACTTTTTAATATATCTACCACAATGTATTAGTATTCCTGCAAAATGTACAAGCATGTAAAACAATTATTATGGTACAAGAAGTAAAAGATGTGGTGTAAAAATCACTTCCTTTTCTAAAACTATTGAATTTTAATCTGCGTCTGTAAGTCCCTTTAGATACAAGTATGGCAAGTTTAGGCAAGAATTTTTTTTTTTGACAACTACAAAAATTATGGAATTAACAGTGGATTTGTTATCAATAAATGTGAAATTTTTAAGAGGTCTTAGTTTCTCCTTAGGAGCAAAATCAAAATATCCCGCGCGGCCATGGAAGTTTACATGTGCCGATTTTGGGCTACCTGCAAAGCGGGTGATCACCCTGTGATCAGTCGGCTCACATAGCAAGTCAGAATCCAGGTTACCTACAAAAACCTATGGAATTATGTGTTTTAGTAACATGTGGTTAGGCATGTGCAAACTGCACCGAGAACCGACCAAAACTGTCAAATCGGACTGGACCGAACAAGACCGTCCAAGCTAATCGGTTCGGTTGTCGGTTGTAATTTTCATGAAAATTTGGTTTTCGGGTATGTTCGGTTCGGTTCGATCCAAAACTGAGAAAAAAAACATAAAAAAGTCGGAAAAACTTTCTCGTTCTCGGTTCGGTTCCGTCTGGTTCTCGATCCGGTTCAGTTCGGTTCCGAGCTTCATCAGTTCGGTCCTCGGTCCTACTGAAACCATTTTCTCGGTTTTCAATTCAGTTCCGAGTAGTTCGATTATTGGACCGTGCATATAACTACACGTGATTAGTTTCTTTCATATAAAAATATTAGTGAATGTTCAAATGAAACAACAAAGAATTGAAAAAACGAAATTAACGTTTGTTTTCCAAAAAATAAAATAAAATTAGAGGATAAAAATGACTAGAATTCGTAAAAATGTTAAGCATGGGATAACAAGTTAATGATAAAGTTGAGTGTGGCAAATGGCCGAACATGTGGAAGGCATTATTGAATGGAAGAAGGATTGGGTATGAATGGATGAAATAATGATTGGATAAATAAATTAGGTAATGGTGTGAGATGTTTGTGGGGTGGCAGATTTTGTTTCATACACTTGCCTCTTTGTCTTTCCGGCATTATCGATCATCCAAAATACAGGTGTCGTTTGCCCCCCACAATTTGTTTGGCAGCCTGAATAAACTTATCATTGACGATGTAGTTCCTAATTGTAAACATCATCAAAAACAAAAACCTTCAAGTTTTAAGGGTTTAGTATGAAAAGCTCCAAAGTGTTTGGTTTAGGTATAAGAGGTCATCTCTAATCGGAAATATACATCATCTTATTGTTATTGACATTTTAGTTTTTATCACATCCATATTGACACTCTAACTGACACACATGTTAATAATGCACATTCACTTAAGTTTTTAGGCCCAGCTAATTATATAAGGCCAAAATGAATATAAGCACGCAGAATTTAGTAACTGTCCAAAACCATCAAATGTGCAGAGAGGTAACATGAACTTGCATAAATGACCAATTTAATACTCTGACTCATTAATATGATATCATTTTTTTACATTATTTACTTACATTATATCTTTTGACGAACTAGAAAATATATGTTTTCCTCAATATATTGAACTCATAAGCAATTGATATAAGATTTCATGATCAAATTAGTGAGTCAGAGTACAGAATTGACTATTTTTTAAAGTTAAGGTACTATGTTCCACCTTTAATTGTTCATGGTAGTAGTCTAGCAGATGATTCAGTCAACCAAGTTCAATATATTAAAATGTATTTTGGTTATTATAAAATACACGCATAAGTTCCAACTTTTATTTACATGGCCCACATTTCCATCTTCTCATCCTTCTAGTAAACCTAAGCACCAGCCAAACAAAGCCAATTGATGGGTCGGTGCCATCGGTTTCTATAAGCGACGTGATACCGACCAACTTAAGCAAGCAGTTGGCACAAGTCTAAGAGATAAGGTAACTGGTTAAACTGTGTACCAAAATTAGCTTAGGTGCACTGATGACAAAAGACACAAAAATGAGGTGGTTTTAGAATTATTATATTAAAAAAAAAACATTAAGGAGATTGAACAAGTGGTTTTTAGAAATGTTTCATTGTAAACCATAAACCTGTTTTTTTTTAGCAACTAAAATTGCAGCCCTTTCGTTAGCAACTGAATCTATGTTTTAACTTTTTTTGCTTTCATACCAAAGCTTTCTAGAACAAATGTACAACAAAGGCCCAAATCTGCCGGGACCTGGATTCATAGCCCTGTATCCATAAAGTGTTGTACTTCATCAAATCCCCACGGGCACATGTACAACTTCACTAAACACTTGACAACTAGCTAGAAACAAAATATTAATAATCCTATACATAACATACTACCTTAGGCCGGTAGATATGTGCAAAATTTGCCATGGTGGCAAGCAAACCACGGTATGGACGCACGCATATGGAAAACTGCCCTCTCCACAATTTGGTAGATATATATAACCACGTGATGGATATTTTCTTCAATGATTAATTAAGGGACATCTGATGTAAGAATAATTTTGATATGATCTCATGGACCATACCGATTAGGTTTAAGGTTTTTCTTAATTGCATATACAAATACCCATTTACTATTTCATATTTAGTATTTTAATATAACTTTATACAATTAACGATATGAACTCGTAATATTTTAATTACTTGTATATTTTCATAACAAGTATTGTTAATTTGGAAGTGACGGTGTAAAATTTGATCATAGAAATAATAAAGTCGAACTGTTAAAACTTGGCAAATTACAACATGTACTTTTTTATTTAAAAATTTAATTATTTATAAAATAGACATTAATTTTTTTTTTATCTTCTTATTTTCTGAAAAGTAAATACTGTATTAGAAAGGGATAATAATTACAACACGTATCATCTCGAAGATCAGATATAAATCTAAGCGTCACATAACTCATTTGTAAATTACAAAGATCTTAGAATGTGATAACAATTTTATAAAATATCTATTTTAAAAAATATCATAAAAGACATGAAATTACTATTCCAAGGTGAATCAATTACCTGACTGAAGCCATTCCTAGCCACCATTGCTTTCGAAAAGAGTCTGTTACTATTTTATATTCATATAACCCGCATACACCGACAAATTTTTCTGTGTACAGTGAATATTATATAAATAAAATTTACTTAGATCTCAGAATAATATAAAACAAATCCTTCCACATGTGATTGATATAATTGTATCATGCTTAAGGAACAGTTGCCAAGAGGATCCTCTGCAATGAGTGAATACAGACATATATACATACATAGGAGTGAATACATACATACATACACACTGTATATACAAGTTACATACATACATATCGTAATATTATACTTAATTTTCGATCAATTAGGTATACAAGGATAAAGTCTTATACATTTGAGTCCAAAGAGATTATTCCCAAAACAACTTCCTAAAAATCATTGATTCAAATTTTTTTATGAGTAAACATTATCATATGGTAAAGGAAAGGTTCGGAAACGGTTAAGTGGTGTACATCACGAGTATACTTCGGCCACCACGAGGAACTTGTAACACCTCAATTTTTTTTAAAACAAAACATTTGCCAAAACATATCATTTTATAAATAGAAGAACCGTCCCAAAATACGGATTTACAAAAACCTTTAGTATGAAATCAGAGTATAAAGTTTCGGTGTTACAAAATATATCAAAACCAAAGCTAAGCATAAATCCGCTCTAATGTTCTTCTATTCTAGGCCCCGCATATCTCTATCCATGCGTACCTAAATCTCCGATCCAGAACCTGAGTACATAGCAAAAACAACAAGGAATACGTGAGACACAAAAATGTCTCATGAGCTACATGGGTTTAGACCCCCGATAAAACAAGCAAATTTCACATTATATATAAACATATATATATATATATATATCTATGTATATATCTCATCATCATACGTCTAGTCACCCTATTGTGACTCTATCATTCTTGCTTCCTTAGCAAGTCAATCTAGTTATTTGGAACACCTCCAAACAACCCGTCATCTCACATACTTATTAATCGGGGATCCCCCGCCTTAATAAGCCTCATGGTAACGGCAAGAGGGAATCGCCCAATCTACCGTTACCCGACTTCTAGCCGGATCTCGTCCGGTAGCAAGCCTCCTAACACATGATGGTCCATGGGTCGATGCTCAATCCGCCCCATCCCAAGTGACCGGGGATCCCCCCGAATCACCGCCACACTATCACACGTCATAACTTCTCGAGTTATTCCATCTAAGCCCTTGGCTATCTCATAATTCACCAAACAAGTTAGTCATAATATTCATAATAATATATAACTAACTCTACATACTAATAGTCTACACAATTAATCAAATAGACCAAATCACAAGTAAGAAAACATATTTCAATGGCTATGTACTCAGTAAAGTCCACACGTACTCACCTTAGCAATAATATGCTCCAACCGTATTATTTCCGCCGGTTTCCTTGCCCCAACAATTTGATCAACTCCGAGACTTCACCGGAAGCCTAATACAATAATCACAAGATTATAAACATCACATTCTACTAACAATGTGTCCATCTATCTCTAGATAACACTTATTAATTCATTTCCCCCAATTATGGTGATTTACCAAACCCTAGGTTTAACCAACCCTTAAGGTTCTTACAAATCATAACCATACACTCGTTTCCTTTGATAATATACCATTTATTAAGTGCATACATCACTTATATCACCATAACCCATAACCCAAAGAGCTGGGGTTTCAAACCCATACACCCAAATACATAGATCTTACGCTACAAAGATCAAAGAGTGAAGATATACCTTTAATCTTCAACTAGGAGTGAAATCTACCAAAGATTTGTGGAGGAATCACTCAAGAACTGCACTAGAGCTCCAAAAATCGCCAAAGAGGTATCTAGGGTTTGAAAATAACACAAATGGCTGAAAACCCGATTTTAAAGCTGCACGACACGAGTTCACGACGCGAACAATAGTTCGCGTCGCTAAGTCTGCGCTTTTCCAAACTTCGCGATCGCTAAGCCATCGCGAACTACATCGCGACCAATGGCCCAGATCCCTGATCGGAGTTCCCGATCGTTAACCCTAGTTCGCGACGCGAACTTCCTAAGGCAGCAGGGCTGCAATTTTTCATCTTTGTCTCGACCCGGTTTCACCCATAACTTTCTCATACGGTGTCCAAACGACACGAAACCAATTCCTACGTTCTTTGAACGATTTATCCTTATTTATCATATTTTATTCAATTTATTTATTTACAAATTTCGGGTCGTTACAGAACTCGTTATAAACGAGAATACCTTTTAATTAAATATTAGATTATTACATTTCTATATTATCAGTTACGTGTTAAAGGGAGTAAGTACTGGCCATATACTTGAGTCAACAATCATCATTTATGCTTAATTTTGTTCAAATTACCTATCACGAACCAGAAATAATCATTAGATATTCGTATTATATTTGTCATGTTGTTTTTCATTTTCATCAAACTGTGGTCTTTTTGCCGTTTCAAAAAAAAAAAAAAAAAAAATTCAAAACTGTGATCTTTTAGTCACACGGTCCCAAACGTTTAACAACTTTACGTTAATTGTTTTTTATGACAAAAGTGTTAATGGGTTTATCCGGCATGAGATAAAGATCCATCATTCATTCTGAAAAATGCACTTAATGTTAATTCTGAAAAATGCACTTAATGCAAGTCAAAAATAAAGTTCATTAATGAATAATAAATGTTTTTTTTACTGTAATAAGAATGGTAGGTTTGAGTTCATTTAATGGTCTTTATCCCACCCTTAAACATGAGTTAGCCCATCCCAAGTGTTATAACTATAGTAATTTTGCTATTAGGCAGGGTATATTTGACTTTACCACTATATTTTTTGTAATTAAAAGGGTTAGTTACTATATTTATTCTGTTACTAAATTTTACATTTTTCTGTGACGTCTTTTGGGGTCTTCGGTTTCCCAAATGTGGTGGGCCTGAGGGTTTGTTTCATATCACCATCCGATTTCCTTTTATGGCAAAATCGTGCTGGCTTGGGGATATAACCCTATGTAGATTTTTAAGTGCAAAAAACTTTTGAATGATTTTTTAGATGGTTAGTGAAAGATTTGTATACGGCAACAACAATTGGGTTGTGTACATCTCAATCATATATATGTTCGACCAACCAAAGAAGCTTATTATAAATGGGAATAGTTAAAGAAAAGTTAAAAGTGCTGGCTTGGGTATATATTCCTAGACTTCTGGTCATGAGATTCCACAAAAATACACATGAACAAGTTTTATACAATAACAATATTCATATTTTGTTTATTGTAATGCAATGAGCGAATATGGCATCTTCATCTACTTGAATGAACACTATGATCCATCATAAAAAGGAGGAAATAAGCAATAGCCAATAATGATGTTCTTGTTTTCTATTTTGGACTGAAAAACGACATGTATTTGTCCAATATTACAATAAATATATGCCGGAAAAGTTTGAGTTTAGTTTTGTTTTATCAAGGATGGATCCAATATTATTACAATAAACATATGTGGAAAAAGTTTGAGTTTAGTTTTGTAGAGATATCACTTTCCATATTTTTACTTCCCTCATATCCTTCATTTGAAGCGATTGAATATCGTTGTTATTGTCTTTGTTGTTGGGTTAGATACAAGCAAGTCTATACATAAGTTGTACAAAATGTTTTTTATAACCGTGACAGAATTTGCTATCGTTTTGCGTCGTTTAATGGAGTGGTGTCTCTAATTATTTTTCGATAAATTAAAGTTTTAAATTTGTTATTCCTCTATCGCTTTTTATCAATTACTCCCTCCGTCCCACAAAAAACTTCTCATTTCATTCAAAAATTTTGTCCCACGAAAAACTTCCTATTTCCCATATTTGATGGGCTCCACACAATAAAAAACTATTAGTACTAAAGACCCCACCACTAATATCCACTAACTATTTTTCTCTCTCCAATCCAACCTTATATTTTAATCAAAAGTATTATCAATGACCCCACCACTAACTATCACCTAAAAACTTGTGCAAAATGGGAAGGTTTTTGTGGGACGGAGGGAGTAATATATTTTGATCAATTATTGACAAATTCCTGTCAAAATGGCATTTTAGGCTTATAGCTATGCATTTTGATAATAAAAAAATTTAACGGCAAATTTAATCTACTTTTAAATACTTATTTATGTCCATTATGGGACTCGAACCCTCAATCTCAAGGATGTGGGCATTTTGATCATCCCTTTGTGTCATTAACCATATTGTTCAAAACCTCTTAAGTCACTTAACCAACAGGTACACGTGATACTTGTTAGTCGTTTTTTCTGATGAAATTATGCGTTAAAAGAAATCTTTTTTACAAGATATGACATTATGGTGCTGTTTGTTTTTTGACAAAAGGTTTTCCTAAGGTCTTTTGTCTTCGCGGCGCAGACAACGCACAGAAAAAGGCTCGCGCAGATGTTTGTTTTTTGGAAGCCCGCAGACCTTATATTGTCTGCCTAAGGCCTTCCCCAGGAAGACTTGGGCATTAGCTTCTTGTGTCTTCCAAACTTTAAAAAAATCATCTCCAAGTTAATTAATATTATTATTATATTAATATATATTATTATTATGTTAATATTTAATACTATTATATTAATTAATATTATTATTATTATTATAATTAATATTTTATTATTATGTTAATATATAATATTATTATATTAATTAATATTATTATTATTATTACATAATATATAATATTATTATATTAATTAATATTATTATTATTATATATTAATTAATATTATTATTATATTAATATATACTCCCTCCGTCCCACAAAAAAGTTCCCATTTCATCTTGGCACAAGTTTTTAGGTGGTAGTTAGTGGTGGGGTCATTGGTATTAATTTTGATTAAAATATAAGGTTTGATTGGAGAGAGAATGATAGTTAGTGGATATTAGTAGTGAGGTCCTTAAGAATAATAATATTTTATTATGTGGAGCCCATCAAATGTGAGAAATGGGAACTTTTTTGTGGGACAAAAGTTTTGTTAGAAATGAGAACTTTTTTGTGGGACGGAGGGAGTAATATTATTATATTATTAGATAATAAGATATATTATTACATTTAAATTATAAATATTATTATATTTAAATTATATATATTACTATTATATATAATATATAAATATAATATAATATTAATATTAATACTAATATTATTAATATATTAATTAATACTATCATTATTATATTAATATATATTATTATTTCAATGTTGCAAGATGGAGTATATTTTAAATTTCAGTTTATTTAAGCAGTCTGCAGATGTTAAAAAACAAACAACAATTTTCTTGCAGACTGCAGACCTTTGGTCCATCTCAGAAGCTGCAGCACCTGGCAGATGTGGTCCGCAGACAGCAGATATTTTTGCTCTGAAAAAACAAACAGCACCTATATCATACTCCGTACATGATTTAATCAAAGTGTTTAAAGAAGCAGGAGTGGTAGATAACTTAACATTAATATTGATGTGAAGAAATTAAAACAAACATAATTTAATCATAATTTACAATGAACATTTCTTAAGACAATAAACACACTTCAATCCAAAATGAGAAAAATGTACGCAAGCAATTACAATAATTTCAGTATTACCACCAAATATCAATGGAAAATTAGAGAAAACAACTGTTTTCTATTTTCTTCTCATATCCTTCTGTTCTAAACAATTTCATCAAATCCTGATGAAGTTAATAATTTCAAAAAAAAAAAAAAGAAACAAATCAAACCATGTGAAAATCCTAACTCGAAAAAGTCCATTTCCAGATCTTGATTCGAAGATCTACATTGCATTTAGCATCAGAAACAGTAGCGGCCACGGCCGCCGGCGACGAACTGTTAGACTTACCACCACTGGCCTTCGGAATCAAGCTATGGATTCCTTCACATTCGATCCGAATCCCAACTTTTTTGCTTCTAATTGACTCGATCTTAACTTGAGCTTCAGTATCAAGCAATATCTTCAACGGCATTCCAGATTTCTTCTTCAGATCTGATCGGATCTTATTCACAGTAGTCGATTCGAGAAGCAGAGATGTACTATATAATGACGAGCGTATAATCGTGATATTATTCGGATCACTAACGAACGAATTCGTAAACGAGCCGTTCGCGATTTGCGTTTCGTCTGTTAAGCACGTAATCGCGATTGGATCGTAGTAAAATACAACCTTTTTATTAGGATTTCTGGTGGAGAGAGTGAGATTGAGGTGAGATGTGAGATGCGTTGTGTCATCGGCGGTGGTAGTGAGATTAAATTGCGAGATTTTGAGTGACGTGATTGTGAACGTCGGACGGTGTGGCCGGTATAGGAGGTAGAGAATGCAGCCGGCAATGGTGGCAAGGAGTAGGATGAGGATTATGATTAAGATTGACCAGAAACAGCATAAGCAAAAGTAGCTCCGGCGGCGATTGCGGTGGTAGATGTTAGGGTTTGGCCGGTATGGATGGCGGTTGAGGTTAGGGTTGTAGGGCTGTGTTTTGTTTGTTATTGGTGGTGCTGTTGGTTTTAGGGTGGTGGTTCCGGCGGCGGCGCCGTTGGGCTTTGATGGATGGCAGGCATTGTCTGCCATTGTTGAATGTGAATGGAAGAGGTGGTGGAGTGTATGAAATCAAGGCAAACAGAGTGGGATTAAGTAGTATTTAAGATTCCAACTTATGTTTCAAAAAGTGATTAATTCCCATAAAAGTGCAAATCCAAAGGTGACAGATGTAACTTATTTAATGAGAGTTGTTAGAGTATGATTTTGGGTAATTATTAAGGTTTTTTTTTTTTTTTTAATTTATGCCTTATTTGCATAATTTAATTAATTACTCCATCAATAAACTTTAATTATTATAAAATAATAAATTAAATACAATTTTCTATTTAAAGGAAATTAATTGATTTTGTTAAATACGCTCTAATATGTCTCATGACATTCTTTAGAAAAAATCTTATTATAATAATAATCATGTAGTAATAGATATGAACTTACATTTATAAACCTAAAGTTTCTTAATAAATTATTCATATAACATCTGATTATGTTCACTGCAAATCTGATGAGGAACTCATATCAACTTAAACTATGATTTAAAAAAAACATTAGAAGCACTTAAATAGTTGTTGTCAACAACATCATCAATTATGATTACCTCCTCATTGTCCATTTTGGGGTTATATATGTGACTTCCAAGATTTATGATACGAATATGCATTTGCGATAACATAGAATACCAATATATCAAGACAATATAATGCATATGTAATACAATCTCATTAAAAGGAGAAAGTTTTCAAATAAAAACAACAGACACATATTGTCTGTCATACAGTAGTGTTTGACATCTCAAGCTGAAATATTTCAATAAAGATTGTTCAAGAGGGTACTACAAAATGATGACATAAATCTTACCGACTTAGCTAGAACCTCATGAAAAATGACCAAAAATTACAAACTAGTCATACCAATAAAACAACATAAACATTACCCAACTAATAATTAGGTATATCTTCCACATTTTTGCTTCTCCGAGCTTCCTTTGGTCGACTCTTTAAGCTCGTTACTTGCTCTCAATAACCCTTGAATAGTTTGTTGACATTTATTACACGTTGGCGGATCAACCTAGCCAATGAATCTACGGTTTGATTTGAGTAAAAAAAATCAATTTTAGGGCTAAAATATGATGATTATTTGAAAATTAGATTTACCTATGAAGGACAACAATAAAATTAGTAATCCAAGAAGTTCGTACAATTGCAACCCTTCCATAATAACATATTAACATATCACCATTTTGTATGGAATGGAGCTTTTGGGACAGGATGAAGACGAAAAAGTATGTTCGACAAAAAAAAAAAAAAAGCACAATCTAAATTAAATAGATATAAGGGAAAGGTAAAAAGACCAAAATGCCCTATGTGCAGAGGCGTACATTCACTAATCAATCAGTTTAGACGGCTGAAACCTTAATTGCAAAAACAAGATGAATTTAAAAAAAGACTACAAGAATAATTTTGAAAAACCGATTACTACAAGTGAAAAAAAAGCTTATTTCACGAAGGAAATTTGTAATTTACCCTCATTTTTTATAAAAAGTAATTTAAAAGATTATAAATATTTTAGTATTTATCTTGAGATATTCAATCCTTTTCATTTTAAATACAATTTTATACTTTACTCTCTTCACCTCCTAAAATATAAACATACCTCAAGGCACTGGTTACCACTTGCCAAACATAAGAACATCTGTCTCATATAATAATTTGCATGATTAATTACATTATTTAATTAGGAAAAGAAAGAGAAACTTAAGCGTAAAATGGAAATCTCTTTGAGTTTCTTTCTAGTAATCTTCATTTTGAAGAAAATATGGGGCACACATGTACAATCAGACTTAAGAGTGAACAACTATTTTAAACTATAATCGTCTTTTTTCTAGACTAGTCATGGGTTTTTTATGAAGATGAATATATTTATTAAATTATAAATCAATTTAATCACAATAATTAGATTATATAAAAGCTAATGTCAATGATTAATTTAGGACAAGAGGTCGAAAGAAATAATAATTTGATGAAGAAAATGTCAACGACTCAATCGCAGTAATGGCTTATATTATGATATTTGATTAAAGTTTAATTACATGATGTAGTTGATATGATTATAAGTATAAGAGTTAAAAGATGATGGTTTCGACTTTCGACCCAACTATAATTGATATTTATATATATATTAAAATTGAGTTTCAATTTTGAAGTTGTAATTAATATCATGCATTTAATATTAATAATAATATTATGTAAACTCAATTTTAAAAATAAACTCATGAAATTGTAAGACCAAGAGTTTTGAAATAAATATAAATAATTATAATAATAAAAAGTTCAATAAATAAGAGATTTTTCAAATTACATGAATCTTACCCATTAGCATCTATAAATACTCATTCTCATATTACAAAAAATTTTAACACTCTAAAGGTGCATCCAAAAAAAATACCTAACAAGTGGAGTCAACAACATAGATCTATAGGGCTTTTTTTATTTATCGGCGCTATTAATTGGTAATAAAACATAATGTTTATTATTTGTATTTTTTGAAGAAAAAAATTATAAAGATGAACTCTTTATGATTTTGTTTTAGAGAGAGTATCTTAGTTGTTTTCGTTTAAAATTACACAAACTCTTTTGTATATATGTATAACATTATTATTCGTTGTTTATGTACATTTTGAATAAAAATTATATTATATAATGATCTAATAGTTATCATTATAGTATATGAGATTGTGTATGATATTATCACAATTATTTAAGATGAATATCTTATCATGTTAATGGTCACAAATTGTTGTCCATTTGATGGTTGTTAGATTTATGCTTACTTCTTTTGTATATGTATAAAATATAAAATTTTAGTTCCATTTTGATGTTATATTGGTTGTTTATGTACATTTTGTATAAAAATTATATTATATAATGATCTAATAGTTATCATTATAGTATATGAGATTGTGTATGATATTATCACAATTATTTAAGATGAATATCTTATCATGTTAATGGTCACAAATTGTTGTTCATTTGATGGTTGTTAAATTTATGCTTACTTCTTTTGTATATGTATTGAAATATAAAAATTGAGTTCCATTTTGATGTTATATTTATTATAATATTAAATAAATCATGTTAATAAAGATTGAGAAGTTCATATTTATAAAATCAAGAGTTTTAACATAAATTATAGTCATGAACTCATTTTAATAACAATTTGATAAACTCATTAAAATGTAAGACCAATAGTTTTTTAATAGATATAAATAATTATAATAATAATAATAAGTTCAATAAAATAAGAGACTTTTCAAGTTTTTATGAATCTCATACATTAAGATCTATAAATACTTATTTTCATGTGACAAAATTTTAACACTCTAAATGTCCATCCAAAAGAAACATTTAACAAGTGGAGTAAACAACAATGACATTTAGCGATTTTGTTCTTTCTCCTCGCTATTAATTTACTTAATTGATTTGAATAACTTATTGATATCTTAACATCTATATCAATATCTATATATACAGATTATAAAAATATCGAGTTTCATGGTTTATGTTGTATTGAATTTATGTTAAAAAATTAAGTTTTTGTTATAAATGATGCTCATGAATAAATGTGATAGATTATACAAAGTGTTTAACATAAATAATAGTAGTAAATTCAATTAAATATGTAACGACCCGAAATTTGTAAATAAATAAAATATGTAAAAATATGATAATTATGGATAAATCATTTAAAGAACGTAGGAATTGGTTTCGTGTCATTTGGACATCGTATGAGAAAGTTATGGACGAGACCGGGTTGAAACCTAGACAGAAAAGTGCAGCCCTGCTGCAAAGGCAGGCTCGCGGTGCGAGCCTGGCGCGAGCGAAACGCGAGGTTGAGCAGAGGGACTAGAGCTGGAACGCGAGCATCTCGCGTCGACTTCGCGTCGACTTCGCGGCGCGAGCCAGGCGCGAGCCTGGCGCGAAGTCTGGTAAAAGCGGCGACTAGTGGGCAGACCCGCGTCTCCTCGCGACGCGAGCTCGGCGCGAGCGGGGCGCGAGCTCTTCCGACCAGTGCATTAAATTGGGATTTTTAGCCATAAATGCATTTCCAAAACCCTAGTTCCTTCCATTGGCGATTTTCGAGTGCAAGGGCTGATTTGGGTCGATTTCTCCATCAAAGCTTGATAGATTTCACTCCTAATTGAAGATTAAAGGTATATCTTCAATCCTTTGTAGTTGTAGCTTTAGATCTATGGATTTAGAAGCTTGGGGTTGGAACCCTAGTTCTTGGATTGGTTATTTATGGTGAAATAAATGTTGTATACACTTAATAGATGGTATATTAACAAGGAAAACAAGTGTATGATTATGATTTGTAAGAATCTTCGGGTTGGTTAAACCTAGGGTTTGGTAAATCAATATATTTGGGGGAAATGGATTGATGAGTGTTATCTAGAGGTAGATGAACACATTAGTAGCAGAAATTGATGTTGATCATATTGTGATAATTGTATTAGGCTTTTGGTGAAGTCTTGGAAAGTTGATTGGATTGAGAAGCAAGAGATTGGGTGTCAAGAACACGGTTTGAGCATCTTATTGCTAAGGTGAGTACGTGTGGAATTTACTGAGTACATAGCCCTTTTAAATATTTTCATTACTTGTGTTATGGTCTATTTGCTTAATTGTGTAGACTGGTAGTTGATAGTTAGTTATACCGATGATAGTATTGAACTAACTTGTTGATGATGAAAGTGATGGCCGAGAGCTAGATTTGCATAACCATAGGGTTATGATGAGATTGAGATGATGTGATGATACGGGCTACTCCCGATCATGAGGTGTGGATTGAGGGGCAGTTGGGCGTATTCCCATCGACTCTTCCACGTTAGTCATGAGATGACACGGGCTACTCCCGGTCATGAGGTGTGGAGTGAGGGGCAGTTGGGGTGGATTCCCATCGACTCTTCCACGTTAGTTATGCGATGTCACGGGCTACTCCCGGTCATGAGGTGTGGTGTGAGGGGCAGTTGGGCATATTCCCATCGACTCAACCACGATAGTAGTCTTACTCATTGGACGTATTCCGGTGGGCAAGGCAGGTATCGGTAGCGTGGGCGATCCTATTGCCGGTACCTTGTTTCTAGCTAGTTTGGGGGTAACCCGATAGTTAGACGTGATTGCTAGGTAAGCAAGATTGATAGGGTCACACTAAGGTGACTAGACTGGATAGTTGGATACATATATATGTATATTGTTTGGTTATATGAAATGTGACATTCATTTTATTATCGGGTCTAAACCCATGTAGCTCACGAGACGTTTTTGTCTCACGTACTCCTTGTTTTGTTTTGCTATGTACTCAGGTTCGGGATCGAAGGCTTAGGTACGCATGGATAGAGATGCGGGACCTAGATTAGAAGAGCACTAGATTGGATTTAGTCTTAGCTTGGTTATGATCTATTTTGTAACACCTACTTTTATACTCTGATTTCATACCAAGGTTTTTGTAAATCCAAATTGAGGATGTTCTTCTATTTATAAAAATATTTTATTTTGGGCAAATGTTTTGTATTAAAATTTGAGGTGTTACAAAATAATAGTCTTTTCATTTAACTAGAAGTTACATATTAATTAAATAAGATAAATAATTTAACATCAAAATAATAGTAGTAAATTTAATTAAATAATAGTCTATTCATATAACTAGAAGTTACATATTATAAGCACACTATCATTATGCAAATAATGTTGACTTTTCAAATGATATTATCTTTTACCCGAACATCCATTTATAAAAATTGAGTTCCAACTTTAAAGTTGTAATTAATACCATGCATTTAATATTAATAATAATATTATATAAATCCATTTATAAAAATATAAATTAATCAATTGTAAGATCAAAAATTTTACCATAAATAATATATAATAAACACAATAAAATAATGTCCATGTATTTCTGAATCATAAAAATAGTTGAATATCTAGATTATGGTTAAATATTAATTACATAACAACAACCTTTATAGATCTATTAAAATCAATCAATATAAAAAAAAAATGCACGATGACATATATTTATTAAAAATTAAACTAGAACCGAACGAAAAAATTGTTTTGGATGGACCGAGGACCGAACAAATGATGCTAAAAACCGAACCAAACCGAACCGAATCAGACTAAGAATTAGTCAGAACCGAACTAAACCGGGAACCGAGCCAATTTCTTCGACTCTTTTCAGTCTTTTTCTCGGTTTTCGACCGAATCGGACCGCTCGGAACCGAACCGATTGGAACCAAGAACTGATTTTTCATAAAAATTAGAACTGAGAACCGAACCGATGGAGCTCGGTTCGGTCGGATCCGGTTCTGCGATCCCGGTCGGTTCTTGGTCCAGTTTGCACATGCCTACTTACGCATACGAAATCTATTTCAAGCTAAGGAAATAATTGCAATTAACATAAACAATCCATATGACTCAATAAAGAACAACAAACCCTAAGCATCAATATACATAAGGAATAGCTTCGCTCATTTAGTAGAATACCTAACCGATCACGTTTTTCGTACTTTCCAAGTGATACCAGTAAATTTTACACGATATGCACTCAAAATAACTCATTATTATGAACGAAACCCGTGCATCGCACGGGCCATGCTATCTCGTGATTATTAATAAATCGATTTGGAATGTATATTATCTTAACATGTAAAATAAAAGTGCATGAAAGATAATTTGGGCTTGAACTGTGGGCTTAAAGCTGATCATGGTAAATAAAATAGGGTTGAATTCAGATGACCCAAACCTTACCCAGATTTTCCTGTTCCGACCCATTTTGAATTTTGAATCGACTTTAGCAATTTATATTTTAATAAATTCCATCTATCTTTTCACATTTATTTCGTGTAACTTAGAAGTATTAAACATATAAATTTTCTCTAATATATATGTACTTTAATAACAATAATCTTTTAATTTATCTCAATACATTACAATCTGAATTTGATTTTTGTACATTATATTAAATAATCAAAATATCCAAGGTATTCCAAATTTTTGATTTTTAAAAATCTATTTAGTTATCTGTTTTCAAAGTAATAGCGAAAATTAATTTAAAAAAAAATGCTACTCTACTATAATATAAAACATAAAATAAATATTAATAGGCCAACAATTTAGAAGTCAGGACTTGTGATGTTCTTGTTGGAGCGGGCTTCTTCACGCAACCATTTTTATTTTGTTGGGTTCTTTTTGGGCCGTTAATATATAAGTTATGCCAAATAAAGTTTCAGAAATTAAAACTTTAATTAATCATAATCATATGGCGTTCATTATGGATTAATTACGTTATTAACTTATAAATATTGGTGAATAATCACCCTTAGTAGTTATTTATTTTAGGGCCCTATTTTTTTGTTGTTAATTGTTATCATACAATGATTTTAAACATTCGATTTTTTCATAAACAATATTATCTGGAATATTATTAGCATTTTTTTTTAATTAAATTGAAGATGAAATGAATGTTGTAAGGACAAATATAACATTGATAGGCAATTAACACTTTCTAAACTTTTTAAAAATTTATATAATTTGATTATATGTTGTTATTATTATTATAGAAAATAATTTCTTAGCAATATATAGCGCATAAAAGAATTTCAGAGCGATAAAAGAAAATTCGCCTATATAGCATATATTTAGTACTGTAAACGAACCGAACGTTCAACGAACCGTTCGCGAACCGTTCGGCGGGAGTTCGTTTATGTTCGTTCGTTTAGCTAAACAAACGAGCACGAACAAGATTGTGTGTTCGTTTAGTTAAACAAACGAACACGAACAAATGCTCGTTTGTTCGTTTACGTTCGTGAACATCCGTTCATGTTCATTTGTTTACGTTCGTTTGTTAGTGTTCGTTTATTCTTGAATTAAATATAGAATATTATTCATAATATTGATTAATTATAATTATAATTAAAATAAAAATAAAAAATATATAAAGTCCTTAGGTTTAGACTTTCTTGTTCAATTCATTTAGAAACCCACAACCCTAGATCTCCATTATTTGTTTAAAATTAACAATCTTGGGTTGTTCAGGTTTTCAGTTATGCAACTTATGTTTATGATATCCTTAAGGTTATTTTAGAAATGGTAGAAACATGTTTTCCTGCACTTTGTTCGTTTGTGTTTGTTTATGTTCGTTTGTGTTAGTTTATGTTCGTTTATGTACGTTTGTGTTTGTTTATGTTCGTGTGTGTTCGTTTGTCTTTGTTTGTGTTCGTTTGTGCTTTTTTTGTTTACGTTTGTGTTTGTTTATGTTCGTTTGTGTTAGTTTATGTTTGTTACCCTCGTTCACGAACCGTTCGTGAACACTAAATTTTCTTAACAAACGAACACAAACACAAAATTTCGTTCGATAAGTGTTCGTGAACCGTTCACGAACATATTTTTTCTTTAATAAACGAACACGAACAAGACCCCGTTCATGTACGTTCGATTCATTTACAGGACTACTGATATATTGCAAGTTCATTTTCTCTGTCTGACTTCTATTTTTAAACTGCATTATATTTGCTGTAAAATTCCGTATTATATTAGTCTTTTTGTCTTGCAAAAAGTGTAAAGTATGATATCACATGTAGTTTAGCGTATAAAGTTATTAGCAATTAAAGAAAAATTCCATAAAAAGCAAACGATTTAATTATTTATAGTTAAGTACTTACTAAATTAATAATTTAGTCTTCAAACTTTTGCTTTGCAAAAGTTTATAGTTTACACTCTTATTTTGCTACATCTAAATGGTTCATGTCATCAGTTAACAATGTAACATGAACAATCAACGTCTTTAATTTCTGGTCTTATGTTATTTTATGGTATGTTGAAGGTAATTAAGGTCTTAATTTCAGGCAACCTATTTTATTGTTCGAGTCGGCCTGAAATGTATGCTCCAGATAACTTTTCACATATTGCCGTCGAGGTAAAAGTAACGTTTTTAAAAACCTGTTTTTGGTAACTTGAATTCCATCTCGTTTTGCAAATCAATTACTCCCGTGATAACACATTTTATGGGTAATCCGGAGTCAACGCAGGTAAACGTCCATAATTAGTTGTTATTATTTTAAACTGGGACATATCTTGAATTTCACTTTATATAAACAAAACACTAGACGATGACTTTTTGGTTAATAAATTATTTTTTATATTATATATACTCCAGTTTCCAGTCTTGAAAAATAAGTAATGGAACATAAATTTAGGCTTTTAGGTGTCCCAGTTCAGCCGTTTGCCAGTAGAAACCAATGGATGAAAGACTCCTCAGCTGCGCATTTCCCATACCACTTTAATATAGTTGGTCCCACTGCCCACTACATCTCTATCAACACTTTCCTTTTTTATAGCTTAAATTCATATACAAGTAGTATATTACTAAAAAAATTTAAAATTTAAATTTGAATAATAAATTTTGTATAATATTCCGTATACCATATTAATGTTTTTATTATTATTATCTTACGAAAATTTAAGTTCAATAATCATATTATCTATTTGTGATGACATACTTATCATTGTGAAGTATCCAAGAATTAAATTGAATCAATCAAACCGTACCATAAACTGAAAAAATAGTTCTGATCAGAATCAATGACCGAACTAATAAACTGAATCAAATCTAGAACCGGCGAGAAAGTTTCTTCATTTTTTTCGGTTATCTCGGTTTTGGACCGACGTACAGCTTGGAACCGAGAAACGATTTTATATGAAAATTAGAACCAAGAACAAAACCAACATAGTACGATCCAATCCAGTTGGTTCGAGGGCTATATTGGAGTATAGATTTTATATATCACCACGTAATCACGATTCCAACTAACCAGTAGTATGTATAAATGCAAGTTACACCAACTATAGTAAATTCACTTCTCAAATCTCATTACCAAAATCCAATAAAAACCCTTCAAATTCAGCAAAATAACCAAAATGCCCCCATAAATTTGACCTAAAGGGGTTCGATATGTACATCTTTTAAAAATTTATAAATTTAAATTTTAAACAATCTTTTATAAAATAATCCTCGATGTTACGAAAATGTTACACAAAACAACCAGTAAAATGAAGCATTTATCTTTTTAGCCCCTCTAGTTTTTCATACCCTTGGTCCTGATTATCGACTCAATCCGCTGCAACTTGAGATCATTCTTGAACTTGTTGATGAAGTCATCGGCCTTCGCATCGACCTCCACGTCATCATCGGAATCATCCTCCACCGCCTTTACCGCCGACTTTCTCTCTCTCACGGTTGCCGGCCGGCGAGTCTCCACGATCTCGTGTTTCTCGAGATTCGAGAAACCCACTTTCATACTTGCCGATTTCTTCATCTTCGACGGCGGCTTCGGCGGGAGCGCACTGTCGGACTTTGTTCTGTCATGGTGTACGCCGCCTCCTTTCAGTTTACTATACACCTCATCCAAACTCTGGAATCCATCGGTGTGTTCATCATTTGTAGCCGGGTCGAAATCGAACTCCGTATCTACCCGGGTCGGCTCAAAATCGAAATGGGTCATCACCGTTTCAACATGGGTTTCCGTGTCAGTGAGCTGTATTTCATTGGTGTGATTGTGAGAAGAAAAATGATCGGCGGCAACGGCTAACTGATCGGAATTTGTGGAATCGAAGTCAAAATGTTGATAGTGAAGAGGTTGATTGAAGACAAATTCTGTAGCTGCTACTTCTATTGGCTCTTGGTTGTGGTGGGTTTCCGGTGAGGATTCGTGATGGGATTTTTGGGGGTAGAAATTGAAGGACTTGAGACGGTGGAGGATAGACGGAGATCTGGCGATTTGTGGTGGATTTGGGTGGTTATGAGAGTTTTGTTTCTGCTGTTCTTCTTGTTCTTGTTGATTGTTGTTGGTGGGGAGATTTGAGGTGAAAACAATGGTGGCAATCATGAGATTGAGGAGGATGAAGAAGACAGTGGATGTGAACCAGCTGTTGAGGGAAGCCCAAAGTGACGATTGAACAGAGGTTGCAGAGTCGTCCATTTTTGGGAGAAGAGGGAAAGGTGGAGTGTGTGGAGTGAAAGAGAGAGTGTGTGTAATGGGGGTTGGGTTGGGTGAGATATTTTGTGATTTTACAACTGTAGTGTGGTGGAGTTCTTGTCCTTATCATTAACCCATGAATTCCAACCAAATGCAACCCAACCAAATTAGTTGCCAATTTTATGTCAAAAAATTGAGTTGTAGAGATGTTAAGTGTACCGATTTATATAGGATAATAATAATATTGGTGTAAGTTGAAGTTGAAGTTGAAGTCGATGCAAGAGCTGCAATGTATTTGATTATGTGTAAGGAGTTGCGTTCAAGGAGGTCCATGATTTTTATAAAATCCCGAGGAATAAATATCAACCGTTGATCAATATGATCTAATGGTTAAGATTAATCAAATACTTTATACATGGAGGGGTATTTTGGTCATTTGGCACTAAAATTTTTTTTTATTATATTTTATATTTTATTTTAATTTTTTTTATTTTTTTAATTATTAATTCAGGGGTATTTTGGTCATTTTGAAAAAAAAAATATTTTTTATTTTTTATTTTAAAATTTTTATTTTTTTTAAAAAAAATTATTTTATTTTTTTAAAAATTATTAATTTTACATTAAAAACACATAATGTGATTGCATAGTGAATCACATGTGATTGCATTCTGAATCACATGTGATTTAACTAAAACATCAAATGTGATTAAATATATAATCACATTTGATTTTACACTAAAATCACATGTGATTTTACACTAAAATCCTATGTTGCACGGATACGGATACGGTACTGGGAAACGGATACGCTACGGATACGGGAAACGGTAAAAATAAAAAATTCAAGATACGGATACGGCAAGATACGGAAAATATAAAATACTAAAAATATATATATATGTTAAAGAAATTATAATTATTTGATTAAGAAATTATATTCTATGATTAGGTTTTAATTATTGTTATTTAAATATAAATAATACTTCAAAAAGTATGAAAAATAATATGAATCGATTTTAAAAAACTTAAAATGGAAAAGTAATGGTCTTATTGTGATAATATTTTAAGTTAAAGGGCATATATGTAATTTCGTATTTAACCTAATATTAAATGAAATTGCGGCTGCTAAATTGCTCATCTTTCTCCTTCATTTGGCTGGCCGTTAACGTTATTCTATCTCGCACTCTGTCTCCATGGATACCGGCTGCTATTCTGGTCAACATTCATCGCCTCTGTCCTCCGCTGCTCCTCTACTACCGCTGCCGAGACATCTCCGGGTATCTTCCCCTAAACCTGTGCAGAAAGTCGCCGGAAACTTTGCAGAAATCGCCGGAAACTTCGCAGAAATCGCCGGAAACTTCGCAGAAAAGTTTCCGGCACCTGAGAAACGTTTCCGGCTGAATCCAAGGCGTATCCGTATCTCAGGTGTTTCCGATACGGGGGCGGCACTCTAGGTGGCGTTTCCGTGCATCCTAGCTAAAATCACATGTGATTAAGTTATACACCTAATTATTAAATAAATATTATTTTTTAACAAAAAAAATAATAAAAAAATAAAAAAATTTAAAATAAAAAAAATAATGAAAAAAAAATCGAACTTTTTTTTAAGTGCCAAATGACCAAAATACCCCTTCATAATAAAAAATAAAAAATAAAAATTTAAAATAAAAAATATAAAATAAAAAAATAAAAAAATATTTTTATTTTTTAAAAAATGACCAAAACACCCTCAATATATAAAATATGTGATTAATCTTGACCATTAGATCCTATTGATCAATGGTTGAGATTTGTTCATTGGGACTTCATAAAGATGATGGACCTCCTTGAACGTTTATCTATGTGTAAGGGTTCAGCCGATCAAGTTAATGATAAACTCTAACCAAACTCACGTAGTAGGCGTCAAACCTGTTTTCATTTGAAATCAACCCTCCCTTTTAGAATATTTGGCGACTGACAACAGTCGCCTAGGCGGCCAAACACCCTTCGTGATGGGTCGAGCTATTGCTCGTGTAAGGGGAGGAGCGCGTCTTCAACAAGCGAATGAAATGGGGACGGAGGTGGGGACCATGCTCTTACACATAGTCTTAGGATATTTAAAACTTGGTATCTAGATTTTTGAATATTCAAAATTTGCATATCCATATTTTAATAATGGATTTTTACTAATTGAACCAGATATCCAAAATTAGGGATAAGCAAACTGGACCAAGTATCGAAAGTGTACTGAACTCGGTACCCGGTTTTGGTTCCAACAAGTCCATGATAATCAAATCCAAACAAATACCAAACCGAACTGGTCCTGCACATAACTGATACCGACCTATGGTACCGAGTATGATACTCGGTACCTGTTTTTAAAATTATAGAAAATTAGGTATCGCCAATTTGGTACTGCTTTGATACCCAATACAATACCGGGCTCATTCCTATTATATATGAGGATAGTGAGTGTGTGGCTGTCACGTATCTAAGGTTAGGTGTGGAACCACCTATAACTACATAGTTTTAGTTTTAAAAAAACTCAAAACGGTTATTTTTACAATGTCTTGTCACTTTCCAAACATATTAGAACACTTAGATAATAAAAAAAACTATATACACACACATATGCACATGTTGTTGAATATGAACACCAATTATAGAATATGAAGGTAGTAACACCATTTCAACAAAAACATATTAAAATTTAAGATAAGTGGTGAGTTTTAGAGGGGCTTTGATACACTAATGAGTTTATGTAGTGAGTTATAAGTTCTTTTTAACAAAAAATACATAGTTTTAGGTGGTTCCACACCTAAGATTAAGTATATGACAGCCAAACACTTACTTTTCCCATTATATATTCATCAATCCTGGTTTTCCTAGCCAACTTTTCAAAGTTTACGAAGGTTTCAACTCTAACCAACATACTACTTTTGTAATGGATTTGAGTCCTATGAAAGGCTTACGAAGTGAAGTAGATCAAAGTGGTGTCTTATACTTTATCCATTTGATGCATTTACAATACAATTTTATATCTTTATCATATATAATGCATTTAGTATCTTCTCACATTAATAAAATTTATTAATTTTTCAACCAACATATTTATTATTTTAGGATAAATTTGTGTTTTATCAAAAATATGTTTCATGAAATATTTAAACTTGTGGTCCATTCGTTATTAACACAATAAATAATCAACTGAACTAGTGGATCATATATTCATTACTTGATTATAATTATTCTTATTAATCTTTTAAACTTTAAATAGTTAAAAATTATCACTACCCACCATAACCCATTACCCACCATCCATGACCACCACCATGACCACTCATCATCACTATCGGCACCATCACCCACTAAATTAATCGCCGAATAATATACTTATGACTTACTAAGTACCTGTCACTGCATTACGCATATACCATTCTAATTTTCAAAAAAAAATATAGTTTTATTTTTAAAACTGTCTAGTCTACCATAATTAATTATCAACTAACCTGATGACTACAACATACTTGTCCAACAGTAACTACCAAATTTTGGTGGGCAGCGAAGCTCATAATTTCAAAGTCGTGGAAGAATTGGGGCCAATGTTTGGTCGGATCATACATATTTTTTAAGCCACATTCGCATCACAAGTTGCAAATAATTATGAGAATCGGTAGGAGTTTGGCATTTGAGTTTCTAAACTTTGACCTTGTTGGAAATAGTGTCCAACGTCATCAGATAAACCGGTTGACTGGTCAACGTAAATTAGAGTCCTACTGGGGTTGCTCTTGAGGTGCAACCAAACACGAGAATAAAAAGCGGGCTTTAATTAAAAGTATAATTAAAGTGTAACGGGCTAAATGGACTAGAATAAGTTGATGGGTAATTAACTAGTTATTCTATTGGGCTTAGTTTAATTAAACAGACGGGCTTGGACCAATTTGAGACTGACTCAAATTAGGAAAGATTTTAACCAAACCTTATAAATAGGGAGTTAGGGTAACCTAATACACTTAACAACTTGTTCCTTGCTCCCTACACCCATTCGGCCTCCCCCCTTCGTCCGACCGCCACCACCGTGCGCCACCACCGTGCGCCACCGTCGTCGCCGCCGTGCTGCCGCCGTGAGCCACCGTCGACCGAAAGGTGTTTTCGGTTGTGGTTTTTTTTGGGTTTTCTCAACGGTACTTTACACTACGTTGTGGTGTATTGTCTCGTTCGTTGTCAACCTCAAGTGTGATCAAGTAGAGGGGTTCTAGCTTGAATCCTGGTTCGTTGACAAGTTCTGGCTCGTACGAGATCTCAAGGAATTGCATCACCAAGTGCTGCTAACGTAAGTAATTTATTTATTTTATTCTAGTTACCTTAGACTCGTATATCTAAACGATCCTTATTAGTTCCGTCGTTTATCGTATTGATTTGTTTGTAATTCCGCGACTAACAAACCGTCGGTAAATTGGTACGAAACCCAACGGACCTATTTTATATATTTAAGATCTTTGTTGGTTCATCTTTGTGTGTGTGTTAAATAATACATATAAATCCAGAAAAAAATGTATTTAACAAAACTTAAATTGGTCAAAAATATTTAATAAAAACTAAAAAATTGGTCAAAATATTTAACAAAAACTTAAATTGGTCCATAAATGAATAACTGAACCGAGGCTCAAATAAGAGTCTATGATGACAAATACACAAGTTATCAACTTGACCATCACTCAATCGAGACTTGTAGGTTTGATATGTGTTTTGATTTTCATGTTCTTTTTTTCTTCTTCTTCCTTCATTTTCTGTTATCTTAATCCGATTTTATAAGAAAAGCTGAAGATAGTTGAAGAATTTTAAGTATATGTTTATTAATTATGACTTAATATAATAAAAATGATGATTACATAAACTGTTTCATAAAACATACACGAACAGACTTATTGAAATATTTTGTATTGGCTTGATTTTATTTACTAAGAATAAGGGATATAACGGCCCCAAACCCACACTAAGTTGAGGTGGCACCTTCTTTTGGCGCTGCTAGTCCAATACACGACATCATGTTTCCCTTGTGCTAAGACTCATGCCAAACTATTGGCGCGATCAACCGTAGACTTTAAAAAGTGAGTAATAGGATATATTGGTGGATTTTAAAAGAAATGTTTTGACTTAAGTTATGATTAAAATAGTATTTGTCGGTGTTAATGTAAAATATGAAATACCGCGATGATGCGGAGATGAATTTTAAATTTTTGGCTTCCCACCACGTCTCTTGCTCTAAAGAAATTCAATTATTCAACTTTACTTGCAAGTCAAAAGAACCTACTCAAACTGTGAAGCCAAACAAAGAGACTTGCCGACTACTAGCCGACGCTTTGAGATCTGTTTTTTTATTTATTTAAAAAATAACATTAAAAGTTATACTGAATTCAAAATAGTATCAGCTTAAAATAATAGTAATACACTACTTACTAGACGAATGATTTTTCCCTACCAAATTTAAAAGTTTAGTCAAGCTCATAATTTTGAATTAAAACGTAATAATGAAAGTTATGTTATACTTTAGTATTCTTAGTCTAACATTGATTAAAATTTTAAATTGTAAGATTATTCATAGTAGTGCGCCGCACACGGTTCGTCGCTGACCATACGTGTCGCTCATGTGACAACGATTGCAACCAAACCCTTGCATTCGGTCTTCCATGCGACTGATGGAGGTCGATATGTAATGTGTTGTCCATGCTTGTACATCATGCATTGTAAGTAGTACATGTATTAATAAAATCAATTTCAAGATTTGGTCACGTATTTATTCACCACTACAGGGTTTGATCGAAGTTTGATTGTATTTGATATGTCGCTTAGACCACTTCTAACGCCTGGGGTGGCATGGGTTTGGGGACGGCGTCCCACCATTGGCACCGCCAAATTAGTTTTGCCGTCGGTTTGTATCCGCCAGTAGGGGATAGGAAGACATGAGGAATCGGTTGGTGTGGTGGGGCCTAAATGGGTATTTTGTGTGTGTATATTTTGTAATGTCGGGTCTCAAAAAACTGAAGGGAAGATGTATTGTTGGCATGAGTATGTCAGTTTAGTGTCGGTTGGAAGGTGAGTTGACATGATGTTGATTTGGCAAAAACTGACAGTGTCAATTTATACCACTATTGGGAGTGGTATTATGCAAGTAGGGTTTTCGTGTTTTATTTTTGCAACAAACAAGTTGTGCATAATTATTTTATGAGTTTAAATGTTTGTGATCAACTAAAATAGAATCAAGTGCAGGGCGTACTTACTGAGTAGAACGAGTGGTACGTGGAAACCCTCCGAATTTTCAGAATAATATTAAATTTTTTTTATAGTAAATTACATGGATAGTCTATGTGGTTTTACAATTGTTTTGGATTTGGTCCCTAAATATTAGAAAGTACACCCGTTGTCACCGTGGTTTGGATTTCGTATTGGTTTTGGTCCCTAATACTAACAGCCGTTAAAATTTACTGTTAAACTTTTTTAATTGACAATTTTACCCTCACTCTCACCATCTCCTTCCTCTTTTTTTCATCTCTGCACACAAAAACACACCCAAATCAAAACCCTAACCCTTATATATGTTCTTGCAGAAGTTAACCTACCTCTTTCAAGTTTCATACTTTCATGCATTAGATTGGCAGAGTCGTCAAGCATTCGCGATAATTGATTAGTGCATTCATAATCCAAATCACTTATTTTAAGTTGCAAATTTTTGTTATTCATTAAGGCTTTATCTAAATGCAAATTGTATTATTAATTGGGTTTTTCTAAATCGATGCAGTCAACAGTGACGACAGGAAGCGAAAGGAAGAAAACCACAAAATGAGTAACGAAACTCCCAAGCTCTACATATACAAACCTAAAAAAAGGTATCATTATGATCATTTTAACCATTGATTTTGCATTTCCGAAATCCTAATTTTACAATTTGAGGTCAGTTGAAGAAACATCTACAACAATCGCGTCCTACTCTGTCACCGTCACCGTTACACCCAAACTGTAACTTCTTTGAGAAATTGGATGATATTTTATTAGGGTTAGGGTTTTGATTTGGGTGTGTTTTTGTGTGATGGTGAAAGTGAGGATAAAATTGTCAATTAAAAAAGTTTAACAATAAATTTTAACGGCTGTTAGTATTAGGGACCAAAACTAATACGGAATCCAAACCACGGTGACCACGGGTGTAATTTTTGATACTTACAGACCAAATCCAAAATTGTTGTCAAACCACAGCGACCATCCATATAATTTATTTATTTTTAATGTAAGAAGTGATGTGTTTAAGAAAAAAATTATAATCATTGATGCCCTCAATCTTTTTTTATGGGTCGACCAGTCATCAAAGACATCTAATATTGTAAGCGTATATTTGATAACTAGCTACAAAACCCGCCCGATGGGCGGGTATGCTGTAAATTTTAGTATGTAGAAAAATATCCAAAAATTTTATATACTTCTAAATGACATAATAATCGATAGATGTGATGATGATTTTGTACAAAAAAACGGTAATGAAGAAATGTTACATATAGTTATTTGTTTCCTTCGCTTATTGATCTTTTAAATATTTATTTGTTTCCTTGTATATAGGATCTTTTAAATAGTTATTTGTATGTACGATCTTTTAAATAGTTATTTGTTTCCTTGTATGTAGGAAGCCGTATATGGAGCATATGGATGTAGACCGTAAGCCGTACCAGATTCGTTTGCCGTATATGGAGCATATGAATGTAAACCGTAAGTTGTACCAGATTCGTTTGCCGTATATGGAGCATATGAATATGAATGTAGACCGTAAGCCGTACCAGATTCGTTTGTATTAGTGCAAATGACGTGGACCAATCAGGGAATTCCAAGTGGCATTATGGACGAATAGGAATGCTTGGAATTGCCATGGTGTCAAACCCTCTTCAAATTTAGGCCTCATATATAGGGTAGGATTCTCATATGAGAATTGATATTGGTCCATAATTTTTAATGGCTATATCACACTGTACAGATTTTACAGCTAACTGTACAAGTATGTTATGCATTGGATGTGCTACATACATTAAAAGTTGTGGTATAAAAGTTACCCCCTTTCTCATCAGTGGCGGACCCAGAGAAAAAATTGAGGGGTGTCACCGGTTGCACATTTTTTTCTCAGGGGTTGCACATACACTAAAAAAGAAATTTTAAAATTTTAACGTTATTTTTACACTATTCGGAAAAGTTTCAGGGGTTACACGGGCAACCCCGGATACCATACTAGGTCCTCCCTTGTTTCTCATATTATATTAGTCTAAATAATTTAGTAGACAATCATTAAATTTAGTTAATATTAATATATATATACAAATGTGATAATAAAAAAGTATTTTTTCTACTGTTCATTTATATATGATTGGTTGGTTTGTTTTAATGGTGATAATACACGTGTGATGCAGAGAACCAACATAAAAATTTCAAATTAATATCGCTGATGCAGAGAACCAACATAAAAATTATTTCACCTAAAAATAAGGGGTGCTTTGTAAATATTTGTATGATGCACGAGAAATACTCCACGCTCCCATAAACGTTTACAAAAGTCACCAAAAAAATAGGGATTATTTTAAAAAGAAACCCACCGTTAAGTTATCATTTTAATTTCACTTATATTTAAAAAATAAAAATATTTATTTTTTAAAAAACCCACCATTAATTTTGACTTACATAAATATAAATATAAATTAACCTATATAATCTTATTATTTAATATTACTGAAATAGTCGACCTTTCGGATTCAGTAAGATGTCCATTTTGTAGCAGGTCGACGCGCTGGCCGACTTCTGCTTCAAAAATGTACAGGTCTAATGTTGTCTTTATCAAAAAGATGCTGCAATCTTCAATCATCGTTCATCGAGCGCTTTCTCTCATCTGCCTTCTATGTATGCCTTTATGGTCGTTAACGAGAGCAATCGGCAGACCCAGTCTCTCTTGGAATCCTGAATATGCCAATAATGAACTAATCCACATATGTCTCTCTCCCGGCACTAATCCACATATGTCTCTCTCCCGGAGTAGTAATTAAAATAAATGATACACTTTTTATAATATACTTCATCTGATTCAAAATAAATGAAATTTTTTATACTTAGTTGTCTCCTAATAAGTGATACATTTGGAGTACTTACATTATTTGGTAAAAAAAATGGTGGGATTCACACCCATTTACTATATTCATTAATTTAATAAAATGACTCATTTGCCCTTAATTTTTTTAAACGTCATTAAAGTCACTTTATTGAAAAAGTATGTTAATATTAATCTTAATGGAAAAAAAATATGTTATAAAACACGCAACAACGTGCGCAGACCCACAGTGCTCGTTAATGACAAATTCTATATCAAATCAAGAACTTATAAATTTTATAAATATATATATTTACTATTCGTAAATATTCTAAAAGGTTCTAGATGGCCCACCATAAACAATTGTGATCAAAAGATTTCGATATATTAAAATTTGTGGTTAAAAAAATTAGAAAACTTTTATAATTTTGAAAATATATACTGCGTTACTTACCATGCTTTACAGAAAAATAAACAATTTCAAGTTTTTCTAAGAACGGGTACGGGGTTAAACCCCTGTTATATGCCCCATTTCATCAATAACGTCGCGAAAACCATACCGGCTCTCTCGTTATAACCTTGCTATACCATCTTCGCCGTAGCCACAACGGCTTGCTAAAGGGGACTGAGTTGGGGGTGTGGGTGGGGGTGAGGGGTGTCCAACTAATCAAAATACATCAAATAACAAATATGAAACTCCTATAACATAACATCACTTTGTCTATAATAGTAGGGAGTTACTTTTACCTTCTCATGTTATAGCCAAATTATAAATTTAAAATTCATATAACATCCCTGTAACATACCTTCCACACTTTATACTCTAAATATATTTTAAACCCACAAACGAAATGTCAGAGCGAGTAAAAATCATAACTTTAACCAAAATAACCGACCCACCAATATTAGTGCTTACGTGGTTACATATATGTCATGTTGATACTATGATACAATATCCATGTAACCTCGTTCAGACGTTCACCGAAAATAATTACTACTTCCTCTGTCCTAATATTATTATTCACAAATAAAAATCACATAGTTTAAAAAAAATACATTTATTACATTGTCTAACCAATAAAGTTTCATCTTTACCACTTAACTATTTTTTTATTGGTAGAATTTTCAAATTGACAATAATTTAAAGACAAATCAAAAAGAAAATGGAGAGAGTATATCAGATAGGTTACATTTTTTCTGTTAATATGAATCACGCATAAATGAAGAATGTGAATCGATAATAATTTTCTTGAAAAAAACAAATTAAATAAATCAACTTGATGTAAATAGAATTTTTAGACCACTGCCAATGAGGGAGTCGGTTACCTACCGATGGCATGATAAGTCGGTTGGAGAGAGGATTTCAACTTTTGTGGCTGAGTGACGAGAGTAGACGAGTTTTGGTGGACCCAATGAGCATTTTAATAGGGTATTGTGTGTATGTTTTAGAATGGTCGGACCCAAAAAATTGAAGAGAATGAGTATTGATGACATGAATGTAAATTGGAATTTCAGCTGATGTAACACTGATTTGACAAAATTTGAATTGTTGTTGACATCATTGTTAGCATCGGTCTTATATATGAAAATGAACATTTTTGGATTTCACCACTATACACGGATAAACCAACTCGTTGAAAACATAAATTGAACCGTAAGGGCTCTCTAGATGAAAGAACAAATTATTGAACTATTAAAATGTCTGTTACGAACCAGATAACATTATGGCTTTATTTCAATACTATAAATGTAAAATAGTTTTACTTCAAAGTGACATGCATACTCTGCGCCTTTATCCCAGTTATGAATTATGATTTTACTTCAAATTTTCGCTAATGATTTTATAGATAAGCTTATTATTTATCCTTCAGTTTATATTAGTTGATACTATTAAACCATGTGAATGATGAAGAGAAAAAACTCGTCAGGAACTCATTACTTCTCTTATTTTATTGGCACCAACTCATAAGTAGTTCTTCTTTCCAACTCTTCCTTCTTTTCTTCGGAAATGTGAAGAGATATGCATTGAGTTTGATGAGAGAGGGGGGAAAGATAGAACGAGGTGGAAAAGGAAGATATGAGAGAGATAAATACTTATTTTTCCTTTCTAAAACTTCTATTAGTTTTTTTTTATTTATTTTCTTTTACTTTAAAAAAATTTGTTTTTACTTTTTAATAATATATAAGATTTGTATTAAATTAAAATAGGTGATTTGGCGGTAATTTGATAAAATTGAAGAGGGGAGGAAAAGTTAAAGTTGATGTGAACTTGTCAATTGGATAAAAAATGATGTAATGTTGATATAATAAAATTAATGAATTAGAGATAAATAACTGTTTGGGAGAACCCTAAACATAAGATATACTCCTTTCGTCCCACAAAAAACTTCTCATTTCACTTTGGCACAAGTTTGGCTCGAGCTTTACATATAAGGCTCGAAACGAGCCGAGCTCGAGCTCCTTAAAACTTAAACGAGCCGAGCTCAAACCTAGTTGAGTTCGGGCTCGGCTCGGCTCATTTACACCCCTATATTTTATTATGTGGAGCCCATCAAATGTGAAATGAGAAGTTTTTGTTGGAATAAAAAGTTAGGATGAAATGAGAAGTTTTTTTTGGGACGGAGGGAGTATATGTTTGTTGCTCCAACTCTTCTTTGTTTATGTTGAAGAAGGGGGAAAACTAATAACCATAACAATCACGTTAGTACCTTTTATTTAAAAGTAATTGACTAGTAAACAAAAGTATGAAAGAAATAGTCCAAATTAAAGAGTCGAGTTGAAGTAGAATAGTAGATGATGACTGGAATGGGCACCAATAATTGTTATCCATGGTCCACCATCACTTTACTATTTTGATACTCTGTTTCATTAAGCACGTGGTAGATTTGATGCTCTATTTTTGGAGTTTATTTTAATAACTAGCATTTAATTTACAAAAGTATACGTCATAATTGAATAGTAATTTTTGTTTGAGCTGAGGTTGACTAGGATGGGTTGTATTGTTTGTTATTGGACAAATAATGAATATATAAGAATCTTAAGTTATTATTCTTACAACTAATTGGTTTTAAGATGTAACCCTACAAATTTACATTCTGATTATGATAAATGTTAAATTTGACTTGATACATTCTTCGTCCTCTATACAATAGTTTTTCTTCAGTAATTTTAATCTCCCTCGAGGCGGGAAACGCCATTACATACGCTCACTCGAGGCGGATGTCAAACAAGCATAACATGAATATGAAAGTTACAATCTTAATTTCAAAGCTAAACAAATTATATTGATACATTTGCTAACCTTGGATCGACGCTCTACTTCTCTTGATCACTTCTGACCAATTTCACCCCAACAAACTTGTCATTTACGGATATGACATGGCAATTTAACATGATAAAAAAATATACGAATAAAAAACCCGATATATTTACCATTTTCTGTATCATGACCAAATTGCAAGTAAAGCCATTAATCCAGCCCCAAGAAACAATGCAATATAAGACACCACTTGAAGCCTAACATTGCATCTCATCTTTGTACTCATAAAATCAGCAGCAATTAGGTCAACCAAAGCCATATAAACCAAAATGCCAGCAGATATAGACTCAAGTATTCCTTCAATTACAAGAGCTGCTGGACTATTAGCGTTGTAAAATGAGCATATAATTGTGCCTATACCGATACCCAAAGGGGTTGTTATGGCAAAAAAGCATGCCATTATAGTCGAATGAAGGGACCCGAGCTTTGCTTGAGAGATACAACCGCCTAGTGCAAACCCTTCAAAGAATTGATGGAATGATAATGCTCCAAGCAAGGGCCGAATTGTACACGGACTTTGTGAAACGCCTAGTGAAAGTCCGATCATTATCGAATGCGATACGATTCCAAGTTCCAATACCTATCAAATTTAGATATGGTTTAGAAAAACTAATTGACGTTTTAAGAGAAATTAAGAGCGCTACATTATTAAAATAATACTCCAGTAACATAATTTTAGAATATTACTCCGTAGAAATTTATGCATTTTGAGTTTTTTTAACCTCTAGCTAAGACTATGTGTAAGGGATGACCAAATCTAATTTGGTTACTTCTACCACCTCAGCGTCACATCAGATTTTTTCTCTTATGATCAAACACGTGACAAACCCCGACCAAACCCACGTAACAGTGACCAAACTTTCAATCAAACCTTAAATTTGATTTTATTAGTACATGTACCAATTACCAACTATAATGCACAACCCCACTTCCATGTTTCAGGCGACCAAACGTTTGACAAATAAGCAAGGGTATGCCTCCCACAAATGACATGTAAGATCACCCTTTACGCATAGTCTAAATTACTCCGGTAGCATATTGTCTATAACAAGACTCGAACAGCCCAACTTGTTAAATTTTACCCATGAAAAGGAAAAAATGGACCGATATTTAAAAAAAGGTAGTAACTCAAGAAATGATCAAATTATAAACAACCTGTGAAACAACGACGTGCCGAACACCGTCCTCATCATCGCCGCCAAAACCATGCGAATGCATATGCAAGTGCCCTTCGGAATGGTCATTTGATTCCTTATGATTATGACTATGATTTGCAGCATGAGCATGCATCCCCACAATATGAATCCCACCATCTTCTTCTTCCCCAAACACCTTCTCAGAATCTATCAAAGATTCCGAATCCGATCCAACCAAATCACGGTCGACTTCAACATTTTGGATTTTCTTCGCTTGCTTACTCTCATAGTACTGAGTACTAACAAAGTCAACAAGCAATGTGGTCAAAGCAGCCATCATTGCAATGAAACCCGAAAAGGGAAACCGAGCCCACGGGGTCTCGGGAAGACACGGGTTCGTTAATGCTTCCGTTGCTTCGGGTAGCATGTGCACGAATCCTGTGGCTAAGATTACACCAGCCGCAAAGGCTTTGGTGGTGAAAAAGAGATCTGAGTCGGTCTTCAGAAACCGCCACTTCTTGCCGACCAATGGGATGGTGACACTTGTGATTCCGGCTAGAAGAATCACAGCAATTGCCACAAATTTAAGGGTAAAAGCAGATTTATCATCACGGCATGGGTCTAACTCGGGTGAGTCACTGCAACTAGCTGTTGACATGGACTCAAAAAAGTTCCTGAAAAGAGCTCCTTTTAGGATCCAAAAAGTTGGTGATAATTAGTTGTGAGCTATAGTTTTCATAACTAAGTAGTAAATGCTTAAGATAGAAGTGTTTAAAATGACATTCACACATATTAAGTAGTAAATGCTTAGGATAAAAAATAATCTCATGTTCGAGATCAACATGATCAGTAGTATCGTCTCACATTAAAAACCTGTGGGTCTAATTAAGGTTCCACTTATACTTCATAAAAAAGGTCAAAATATATTTTACCACATCGGATTATTTACTACCTTGAATTATTAAAGGTGTAACATATATAGTACCATAAACTAAGAAAAATAGTTAATTTAGTACTCTACCTCACTAATTTAGTCTTGAATTTACATCATATGTTTCTAATTTCAATACATTGAGATAAATATATATATTTTTTATTTCGTCAAAAGTTATAACGGAAGTAAATCATGTAAGAAAACACAATACAATTAATGAGCCAGGGTACTAAATTGACAATTTTTTCAATTTCAAAGTATCATGTTTCAACTTTAATAGTTATGAGTAGTAGAAGAAATAGTCAATAAGTTCAGGGTATTAACATATATTTTAACCTAAAATAAAAACTAGTAGGTAGACTCCAAAATTATACTTCCTCCGATTTAAAATAAGTGCTACACTTTGGGTTTTCACAGTTTTTGAGGCAAAAGATTATAATGATGGTTAAATTAGATTAATTGAATAGTTAGTGGATAATTGGTCCCACACCTTTTGAATAAAGTGGGGTTAATGATGTTTAAAAGTAAAATGTAAGAGTAATGTGTCATTTCACTATGTTGAAGTAGATAATTAGTGGGTGTGTGTCCTACTATTTTTTTTTGCCAAAAGTGTAGCACTAATTTTGAATCATCCATATAAGAAAAGTGTAACACTTATTTTGAATCGGAGAAAGTATTATTTATGAATTATGATTTTAGAGTAAAATAATTATTTCCTTTAACATTAGAGTTACAATTTTGTCAAGTGTCAACCAAGAAATATTTTTTTTTCCAATTATAACTTATTATTTAAAAATAGAAGTTTAACCCTTTCAAGTTTCCACAAACTAGAACCAAACATGCTACTCATGGGCTCCTTCAATTATTCTTATTGGTTGTGCATATTGATTTATGATTTGACTACTAATCCACAATTCCATTTTTTAATTTTTTTTTCCCCCAAACAAAAAGGCATATTCCCTTGGCACAAAATTGATTCTTCTAATAATGACAACATTGACATTATAATAATAAATGCTTTTTATAAGAATGCGACATCCTTTTGTTAATGACTAAAGTTTTCTATGTGAAAATATAATACTACTTTCACTCTAGGGGATATCATTGGTGTTATTGACAACATCTAAATTATGTACAGACATATGTAGAAAATAAAATAAAAGTGACATTTTAACCCTTCAGTTTTTTTTAAATGCAGATAATGCGGCGGGTACCTGTAACTATATTTCGAAGTGACGACAGTATCGGTGGTGGTGGCAATAGCGATGGATGATGAGTGGTGGTGCGTAGTGATGATAGGTGCCGACATTAGTGATGATAGTACGTAGTGGGGCATATAATAATATGTGCTTTGTTGATCACAAGTTATTTACGGCAAGTAAAAAAATGAAAGTTGAACTAAATTGGGCCTTTTTATTACTGGTAGGATCAGATCCGAAATTTGTCTTTTTTTGTGGAAGTAAATATGTGCCGTTTAAATAGAGAAATGATGGTGTGGTTCTGGTGACGTTAAAGGTTATATTTATTAGTATCTGGAATAAATCAAAGTAATCAAGTAGTTGAAGTGATTAACACACACACCTAAGTCCCAAATGGTCACGGGTTCGATTCCCATAAGCTGCATTTTTATTCTTTTTTGTCTTTTAAAGCATTTAGACCTACTAATATTAGAAGATCTTATAAATTCTTAATAATAGTATAGATATGAAGCTTTCAGAATTAAATTCACACATTTAAAAAAAATATATATTATTTTCTACTAAATCTACATATTTTATCAATCTACTTATAGAATGATTGTCATGCGGAATACACTTATTATATTTCCTAATCTTTATCATTTGATTTGTACACTTTTATTGATTAAATGAGTAAAAAGATTTAATAGGAAGTAATATCATCTCTATAAATCAAATTATTCTTTTTTCTTTTAATTGGATTTTGAAAAGTAGAAAACGGGCCAATACTGCCATGTAACGCTAGCTTAGTCACATTATCTCCTTTGATTTTTTTCATCTCTAGCTACTTGCTAGAATATTTTATTAATTAAATACAGTTGCTCTGGAAAAAAAGATTAATATTAACAAATTGTTTTAGTTTCTCTCTTCTTTTCTTATAGTGTAAGTGTATTGTACTCTCTAGCTACTTGCTAGAAAACTTTTAAATTACAAATTGGGTGTACTCTAAGACTGACATTGGCAATAGGGTTAGAAAATGCACATGGAATTTTATAAGTGTTTCTTATCACTCCGTTCGTTCCATAAAAAACTTCTCATTGTGGTGAGATCATTAATAATACTTTTGATTAAATTATAAGGTTGGATTGGAGAGAGAAAGATAATTAGTGGATATTAGTGGTGGACTCTTTTATAATAATAGTTTTTTTATTGTGTGGAACTAGAGGTGCACAAACCGGTTTTTTTGGAAAACCGGTTCGGTTTAAAAACCGGATCGGATTTCTAAACCGAACCGGTTTTGGTCAACAAAAGTCAAAACCGGTTTTGGGAAAACCGGTTCGGTTTTAAACCGGTTTTACCATCGGATGTCAAAAACCGGTCCAAACCGGATCGGATCGGTTCCAAACCGGTTCGGATCGGATCGGTTTTATCGGATCGGATCGGATCGGTTTTATCGGATCGGATCGGATCGGTTTTTCGGATCGGATCGGATCGGTTTTTCGGATCGGATCGGATCGGTTTTCGGTTTAAAAACCGGATTTCGGTTTGAAAACCGGTTTTAAAACCGGTTTTTTGTCCGGTTTTGTAACCGGTTCGATCCCAACGGCTATATATTCGAACGTTAGCATGCAATGGCTCTTTTTCTAACGGTACAATTTTGCAAACGGTACAATTTTCGGGCAAAACCGGTTTAAAAACCGGTTACAAAACCGGTGAAAAAACCGGTCCGGACAAAACCGGTTGCAAAACCGGTGAAAAAACCGGTCCGGACAAAACCGGTGAAAAAACCGGTTCTAAAAAACCGGTTAAAAAACCGATCCGATCGCTAAAATGCCAAACCGGTTGGGAACCGCCGGTTTATGTCTGATCCGGTATTTTCGACTACAAAACCGGTTTGAAACCGGTTTGAAACCGGTTTTTAAACCGGTTCGGTTAAAAATCCGGTTTTGTTGTGCACCTCTATGTGGAACCCATCAAATATAGGAAATGAGAAGTTTTTTGTAGGACAAAAATTTAGAGTGAAATGAGAAGTTTTTGGTGGTGGAGTATAATATATAGAATTAAATATGTTACTTTTATGAGAATTGATTTGTTAAAGGCAAGCTTTAACATATCCAAGGCAAATTTAATTTTTTGACATTTATACCCTTGCATACTTTTTACCCTTTTATTAACCCTAAACACCCTCATCACTTTGCCGTCTGCCAAAAAAAAATTACGTACGCATCCTTCTTGCTGTCATTTGAAAATTGCAGCCACCGTCATGTTAACAGTTGTTTGAGAAAGGTTTGTGAATAATTTATCCAATGACATAATTTTTAAAGTTCTGCGATTTTTTTCTTTGACATTTTACTACTTTATGTGATTGGAGAAAAATAAATTCCATAAGTTTTAAAAATCGGTAGATGCCCAAACATAAAGAGAAGATTTTCCATAAAGTAATAATATAACGGAATCCCTATTATGTGATTGGAGAAATAAATTCACAAACATTTCTCGAGCAAGAGTAGATATGGTGGTGGTGTATGCAATTGTCAAATGATGGCAGAACAGTGTACGTATGAATTTTTTGGGTAGATGGCAAAGCATTTGATTAGGGTGTGGTTAGGGTTTAAAAAAAAGGATAAAAATACATAAGGGTATAAATGTCAAAAAAGTTTTTTTTGCCTTAGATGTGTTTAAATTTGCCTTTAACAAATCAATTTCCTACTTTTATAAATTGGAATATTAAAGAGTAAGTTGATAATTTCAAATTTTAAATAGTGTCACTTGACTTTTAAAAGGAAAACCCATTGCATACGCAAACTGAAACTCCAAGCAATCCCTCAAACAGAGCAACCATGATCAAATCAAACCGACCCAATAAAGGGATTGAGTGTTGTTATATAAAGAAAGGGTCATCGAATTACCTGGTGAAATTGAAACGTTTCCTTTAACTTTCTCTAGATTAAGCAAAGGGTACAACTCCTGAAACACAATTCAACAATGAATATAAGACTCAAATTTAACTAAAATTAAAGCAATCCAGTAATTAAATATACTTTAAAAATAGAAACCTCAAGCGTCGACATGATGTATTTGCGATAAATTACAAGGAGATTGTGGTTATAAATCGACTAACAGAAGATCGTGATGAGTTATGATTAGGAGGAAAATGTCGACATAATAGTTTCATAAATGGAAGGAAAAGGTGGAGAATTTATTCCGAGAGTTTGAGAGAAATTGTGTCGACACACAGCTATGTTTGTTGTTAGATTTCTCTCTATTTGTAGTTTGTATTATTGGGTAAAATTTGCGTTTAAGGCCCTCTAAGTTTGGCTATTGAGTTAACTTTGAACTTCATTTTGTATTTTTTACAAGTTTGGTTTGTGCTTATTTTATTGACTTTGTTGACACTTAGTCCTTCACATTTCACGTTTTTCTTTCTTGTGGTTGCATCGCCGATCAACGGAATCCAAATGTTAATAGGTTGTCGTCCTCAAATATAGCTCTTCATTGTAATTGTTCTCATTAACAGTTAGTTATGAATATCGCATATTCGCATGACACGGTACTTGTCTTATTTATTTCATACAATATGTTGGTGATTTTTGTGTTACTCGCATGATAATGTGGAAGCGATCTAACATGCATATGGATATAATGGATATGAAGATCATGAGTTATGTTGATTTTACATGATAGAGGTATTTGATATTATTTTGAATTATAATTAGAAGGAAAGACACTGAAAGACCATAAAAATAAAAATTTTGCATTTAATCTTGAAAGAAGGGAGTGACTAATATATTTCTTGTTTATAGTGTTTTAAAAGTTAATAATCAAATCATATCAACTACTAAGATATTGTTTGATTTCGACTTAATTAATTCATAAATAACTTAATAATGTAAATAATCATTTTGTATATGTTTATGGCTTAGTTTGAAAAGTCATAGGGGTGTTATTTTCCCAATTAAGTCATAACATTTTTCTTTATGTATTTAACAACATATATAAACTACAAAAACGTTTTTTCGGGCTCTCCGTTTAAAAAAATGGTTGATTATATATGATATCTTATAGAATAAAATTTTGTTTTAAATTTTACTTTTCATTAAACATATGATAATATTGAGGTCTCGGTTTGTCTTAGAGACTTGAAGTATATCTACTAGTTTATGTTTTTTTTATGATAGTCATATCCAATAAAAATGTAAAAAGTAAATAATCAATTTATACCATTCATCACGTGAAACAAACAAGAAGAATGGACCACTACTTAATTTATACAGACTCAACATATCCAAATAACACTTCAACCATACACAACTTAATTGTGTATTAAAAACAAACAAGCCCTAATTTACATTGGGAAATTGATATTGAAGAACTATAAGGAAAGTTATGACCAACTTGATATTTGGGGTTCTAACATGTAAATGACCCAAAGTTGAAGGACCTGATGATATATTTAGACAGTCTGGAATAACATATAAATTATATGATGACATCAAGAGGCCATAAAACTGCGTGAGGTTTTAACTTTTAATAAAGAGGACAATTTCATGCCGTTCCATAAACAATTCCTTGTGCGTGTATGACTATGACATCATGACATGAGTTTGCATTAAAATAAAAAATATTTGGACGAAGTCTGAAAATTGATTGAGTTGCACTTTTATTAGTACCTTTTAATATTTTTTAAATAATAAATAATGAAATATATTAATAAAACAATTTATTGAAAATTCCTATTTCTCAACTCTTACCATTTCATGATTCGGACCGGACCCAAGCACTCCATTAGTGGGCCGCTGTTGATTTGAAGATGAAGCCCAAGATGGACCAGACCAGTTAAAAGGGGGGGTCCATGAGACTGGGTAGTGCTGATTGGGCCGAGTAAATGAATAGGCCCATGGTGGTGGAATTTGCCAGTTGTACCCAGACCACTGACCCCTTGCACCACCGGAAGTGTGATGTGGCGGCTGCCTCCTTGGCGGCTGTCCGGCAGATTTGTGCAAGAACGACCATTTTCTCGTACTCCACAGCGGCTGTTGTGGTGATGGGAGTTGAACGCTTGGCTAAGTTTTTTAAAATGGCTTATTGACTTATTGGCTTTTTGAAAAGCTAAAATCAAGAAGGGTCGCAAATAATGTCTACCCTAGCTGGATTGATGCATGAGTTTTACTCTGTCTGGAGTTCGAATCCTGTAAACACCTCTTTGTGGAGCCAAATATGGGGGATTTTTCTCTGGGAATCTGATACGAACTATTTAGAATATGCACATGGCACACACGTGAGAGAAGCTAACGGAATTAACCAACTCTGATTGTTGTTACAGTTAGTTGAGTTAGATATAAATACATAGTTTGTAAGAATAGAGTTAGCTTTTGGGATTTGTTAATCAGTTTCTCTTTTTCAATTCTCTCTACTTGTAATCTTTGATTACTGAATAAATCATTCGATTACTTGAACAAATCATTCGGATTTCCTTTCTTAACCTGGAATTCCTGTGTTTGTTTGTTCGATTCTCATTTCTTAATTGATTTCTGAATCGAATCATATCAATTGGTATCAGAGCCACTTTTCTGGCCCAAAATTGACGACCGGAAGTATTAATTTTGACCTAAAATTGAGATATCAAGTTCATCAATGGAGCCAATAGCCAATAGTTTTGAAGATGACACGAAGCAGATTATCATAGAAGCTATTGCATCAGCTCTACGAGATTCAAGGGCAGAAATGATTAAAAATCTAACAAAGATCAAGAACGACCTTGATTACTGTTGTCAACAAATGCAAAATTTGAATGAAAGAACCCGAGGTAATAATCACACTCTTCCATTTTCGAATTTTGAAGTCAAGGATTCAAGTTCTTGTACATCTTTTGTTGGTAATTCGAGAAATGCAATGGTCATAGATAGTAAAAAGGAAGTAAAAAATGAAAAAACAGACTGTGCACATAAGGTGTTTGATGAAATGCTCATAGTCAAAAAAATTGAACAACAAGGTACAATGGGAGATTATTATGATGAATTTAATTCACTCTTTAGTAATATGAGTTTGAATGAATCTTGTATCATTAGTCTATTCATTTCGGGGTTGCAACCCGAAATTGAGAAACGTGTTACAAGGTTTGAACCTAAAAGCCTTTATGATGCCTATTGTTTGGCTTTGGTGCAAGAAAGGACTAATGATCTCATGAAGAGAATGAAAAATCCACCATTGTTACCTACTCTGAATGATAACAACAATGGTTTGGTATTTTGTGATAAGTCAAGTGACATGGATGACAATAACAATGGATTGATGATTCTTGATGAAGTTGATAAAGGTGATAATAAAGACAATGAAGAAACTCTTGATGATAAAGAAAATAATAAAGATAATGAAATTGAGCCAAAGGATTCATGTTATGTGGAAGACAAAAACATTGAATTAGTGGCTCTTGATAAGCTCAAAGATCAAACTAAAGAAACTGAATTACTTGGTTACAATTGCCTTGAACGTGAAAATTCAATTGAAGAAAATACTAGCAATTTTATGAAGAACCAGTTGAGGCCACATTGGTTAAATTCTTCAATGTTTAAAGATACAAATGGTGTAGGAAACGAAAGTAACATGAGGGTACTTGATACATCTTTGCAAGAAAATGATAAAAGTGTACTAACTGGGCATTTTGTTGATTTCTCCTTTCTTTTGAGAAAATCAAATGAAGAAGAGATACTAATATCTGATGATTTTGATAAAACAATTGTTGTGGAATGCGACTTTAAGGTACTTAAAGGAATTTCATATAAGGAAGTGGCAGTGGTTGAAAAGGCCGAGTTTGATGAACGTTTTGGAAGTCTCTCTATATATGAAGACTACATGGTTGATGGATCTTTTATAAAAAATAAAAGAATTTGGTATCTTGCTTATTACTTAACAGTTAGTGAGACATTTGAATGGGTTAATGAGACTTTTGAATGGAAACCTGGTTGGCAATTTTCGTCAGATAAAATGTGTAGATTGATTGGCCAAAATGTAAAACCAAAAAAGGTGCATTTTGATATTTGGAAGTGGCCTACAAGGAAAAAGAGAAGAGGTTGTGGAATTGTTAAACAATGGCAATCTAAAATTAAAGCAAAAATCAGAATTGGTGAAATATCAAACGGTTCTGATGAAGGTTGTGATAGAGTTTTTATGGAGGAACAAGTTGTTACAACTAGTTTTATTGTTTCACTTGATCAAATTGGATATACCGTTGTAAATGGTGGACTGATTGTTCAAACTATACATTCTGATACGGGTGCTCAGATTCGAATTATGCAAGATAACCATCTACCTGCTTGTGCATTTAGCAGTGAAGCACTTGTGCACATACCTGAGAAAACTTCTAATTTGAGAAAAACTCCTTTTCAAGTAGCAGAAGTAGCACTTATTGGGCTAGAGCATACACATCTGCTCAGAATGTGGGCATTATCTTCTTAGGGCTACATGATCAGTGGTTTAAATCAGTTTCTTATGTGTATTTCTTGGGGCTACATAATCAATGGATATGCTAGTTTTAAAAGTTTTAGTGCAGCTAAGAAGTTGTGTGATGGATTGGCTTGTTTAAAGGTGGTTATGTGGACCTTTATGCACTTTGGTTGCACTAATAATTGGTCGTGTGTTAAATTGACTTCAAGTTTAATTCAGTGTACACAATCAAAACAATTAACTCGAGAGACATGGCGTTTTAGTTTTGTTTTCCAATTCTCGAGGAAAAGAATTAATTAGGCATTGAACCATTCATGTTGCTACCAATCAGTTTAGGTGGATAAAATTAAAAGGGCTCCTGCAAATTTTGCTTATTAAAGATTCTCCTGCAAGGTCCATTGCTGTGCAGCAAACGGGTCATATGCTGAGTTAGTTCTCATACCGAGTTGTCTCGGACCGAGTTAGTTCATATGTTTTTTCCCTGATTCTTGAGGACAAGAATCTTTTAAGGGGAATGGTTTGATACGAACTATTTAGAATATGCACATGGCACGCACGTGAGAGAAGCTAACGGAATTAACCAACTCTGATTGTTGTTACAGTTAGTTGAGTTAGATATAAATACATAGTTTGTAAGAATAGAGTTAGCTTTTGGGATTTGTTAATCAGTTTCTCTCTTTCAATTCTCTCTACTTGTAATCTTTGATTACCGAATAAATCATTCGATTACTTGAACAAATCATTCGGATTTCCTTTCTTAACATGGAATTCCCTGTGTTTGTTTGTTCGATTCTCATTTCTTAATTGATTTCTGAATCGAATCATATCAGAATCTCTATGGGGGGGCTGAGTTTTCCCTGTAAAGGAGCTCGAACCCGGGGTGCTCGCTGGAACATTGTGAGTAGGCTTCCGTTGTTATCATTTTCCGTTTCCAAGAAAAAGAAGGGGCTCCTCTAACCGGCGGACTTGTGAACCAAAATCCAAGAACACAAACCCGACATAAATTGACACCTCTAATCATAAGCGATTATTATGTGAATATACTCTATCTTTGACTTTCCATTTTTCAATGTGAGGGGCCAGATATGTTATGTTAACTCTAAACCATGTGAATATAGTTTCATTCCCATGCTAATGTAGGGTTTTACTCTAATTAGACATACATTGCATACATTTAATCTGATAAAAATTAAAATTGATGAAATCAAGAGGTCTATCATCTCACATGTGATGGTTACATATCAAGTATAACGGAAAAAGATTTAAAAAAAAAACAAACAAAAATAAAATCTATTGAGGTGTTGTTACTCGGTGTATCGATTCGGTGACACCAAACCCTCGATGTAATGGAATGATATTCTGGGCGACGGGCGAGTACGTTAGGACATTATAATTCTTCGCGTGTAGATATAACCATTTATGGAATACATTCCATTCCTCGTTACGTGAAACTGTGGGTCGACGAAAGGTGGACAATCTATCGGGTAATTATAAGTTGTGACATTCGTCCAATAATATTCTCTATCTCCATCCATCCTCGATCCTATCACACGAATTCTTACTTGAAGCAGCCACACATAAGTGAAGGCACCCTTCTAGAGCCGTGAAAGCCAAAGACCATAGGTCAACGACAAATGTTTCAGTCTTGGTATCAAATCGTATAACTGAATATGGTAATAGATTTAAGGCGCGCTTCGACGAGTGTTTCATTCAGGCAAATCCAATCATGAAGTCCTTGGGCCACCGTTCTCCGGATTTCAACGAGTATATGTATACATTACCAACACGTGTTACCGTTAAAATCCTGTAGTCGTCCTCAGTAATAAAAAGCGAATGTTGACCTATAATACTCTACACCATAGGATTTAGACCAGTCAAAGGATTTAGGTCAACATATTTATAACAACTAAGAACGCATACCAGTCCATGAAAAGATGTTACAATCCTCATGTTAGGATTACTGATCTGGAATAATGGCTCTTGGCATCTTCGTTCACAGTCGACGGAGCTAAACTTGAATGGTATTGTTGTGGAGTAGTTTTTCGTGGCCGTTGGGTTCGGTGCAATTCAATTAATCAAAATCAAAATCGATGTTGAAAACACCTGTTAGCCCAATTCAATTAATCTCCACACGGGTATTAGTATTTCTTCTGCATATAATTTTCATTTGTTAATTTGATTCTGACCTTGAAGGCCTTTTAATATAATGAATCTATTACTAAAGTTGATGCGACCTCTTTTTCTATAAAAATGTGTCTTACAATAACTTTTAATTCCAAAATGTTGTTAAAACATACCTGGAACTGGAAAAACTTGTGATGATCTGCAACACAAAGAAATAAAGACGCGTGATTGCATACATCACAAGTGACAACCCTGTGGGATGTACCACCATTTAATTGTACACCACCAACATTTGCACAAACATTATTAAATATAGCAACAAGAGACTATTAAAACAGGTAAAAAAATTTATTTATTGTAAAATGCTTACTTGGAAGGTCTCTCTTATTAATTTGTGAAAATTTGTCTATTTTCCATGTATATTACCAACAAAGTTCAGAAGGATTAGGTCATGAAGATTAATAAAATCGGTATTTATTAAGATGGACTTTTGTGACTTTTTATAATGTATTCAGTGTTGTCAATGAAGAACACAGATACACCACCATTGGCTGATTCTAACATGTAAATATCTAAACAACTACCTTATATTTGGATTGAAATTAAATAAATAAAAAACATACCACAATCATCATCATCTTCAGTATTCAAATAAGGTGGTGATGTTGAGGTAATTCCGATTTCCACCTGCTCAGAAGACCGTCATCCAACAATTATATCACCCCATTCGATAGTCCCTCTAATGATTTGCTAATCACAGATTCTTCACTTGAACTCGTGGCGGTGCGTGATTCTTGCCAAGATGGAGGTTTCGATTTCTGATTACATATAAGTTGCAGCCATTCGTGGCAGATTTTGTGGAATTGAAGCTGAAATTCTGCAAAATAGAATGTGATTTGAAGAACAACCTTGATTTGGGCGATGATAATTTATGGCATTTTTATTTCTCTGGTATAAAACTGCGCCATTTTGTGTGTGTACAAATGTACAATAAAGGAAAAGGAAGACTAATGAAACTAAATCGTGGGCCGGGTTATTTGTGTATTATAGTTGTAAGAGTTTTGCTAATGACAGTCCTTAGGGTTGTCAATAGACATGCAACCAAAATTTGTACACCAATTAATAACCACCTCCTAGATTTTTGGAACTACTTCTCTCCATAGATAAATGTACAACTCCTAGCAAAACCCTAGTTTAAATATGGGCCGGTAAAAAAACGTAGTTAAAAGTATATCAACGATGACTACAAAATTATAACAAAAAGTTTCAAAACAAAAAAATTACTACTACTATAATACTCTTTAAAAATTACTACTACGATGATACTCTTGGATGTTATTTTTAAGAAAAAGTTTATAAACTAAAAGCTAACTGAAACAGATTTAAAAAAGCTTAAGCTTTTTGAAATAAAAATTACTACTACTATAATACTCTTGTATAGTTGCATTCATATCGCATTTATGTACCATTTTATGTCATTTTACATCTTTATGCAAATTAAATTTCCACCTTCCAACTCTAGATAAAAGTTTCAACTTTCAACTACAACTAACAACTAGTAGCTCTAATGTTTAGCTAGTTTTTCCAAACTTACCCTTTAAGTTCATAAATTTGCAACTATCCTAGACAAATGAAAATGATGTTTGTTTTGCTGAGTTTATTAATATTATTTATGTCAAAGCTTTCGATATTTAATATTACATTTAGTGAGTTTCTTATTTCTTATTATCTACTAAAAAAAGAAAGTACTCCCTCCGTCTTAAAATTATTGTTCACTTCAAAAAAAGCATACAGTTTAGGAAAAATACATTAATTACACTATGTCACTAATCAAATTTTCTCTTTCTCACTTAAATAGGTTGAAATTTAGGAAATATAGTCTTTGTGGGACAAAGCTGAAGAAATAAACTATACTTAGTGTTAGATTATCAGCTGACGTTAGTTCTCAACTGATTGTGATATTCAATCGATATGTGTCATCTGTTGAAGCAACATTTATATTTGATTAACCATATCAAGACATTCTTTCAGAAGGTCAAAGATTAAAGATGACTTTTTCACCTGATACATGATCAGCTGACAAGTGCTATCAGAATTCTTAACCAAGAACTCACTACAGGAAGGTTGTAAAATATTACTATTTATTGGGATTTGATATTGGCAGCCCTTAGGGCTATCAATAAGGGTGAATATTCTGTTTATTATCCCATATTTTTCTCAATAAAAGTTTAGATAGCTAATAAATAGCCCAAAATAGAAGGAAAATATATTGAATCATAGAGACAAATGTGGATAATATATGGAATCTTATTAGTTATTATTATTTTTAAATCAAAATTTTCATTCTTATTGACATCCCTAAAAGCTGTCATCCTCAAAAACCTTTATATAACTCTATCATTATACCGGTGTCAACACCTTTTTTTACAGCAGTAGCACCTGATTTTAAACATCCTCGGGCAGCATCAAGCCACCTTCCAACCGATATGAGTAGTTCAACACTTCTGTATTCAATTTGGATTTACAGTTTTTTTTAGCTTTAGGATGCAGTGTATATAATACATTAACTTTATTACATTTAAAATGCATATAAAATTTTGATAGAAGGCAAAAACGAATTTTTGAAGGCAACCTAATTGCAGCCAGCCAGCCATGGTGTTTTTTTTAAATATTTTTTGTAACGACCCGAAAATTGTAAATAAATAAAATATGTAAAAATATGATAATTATGGATAAACCATATAAAACACGTAGAAATTGGTTTCGTGTCGTTTGGACACCGTATGAGAAAGTTATGGGCGAAACCGGGTCGAGACAAAGGTCGAAAACTGCAGCCTTGCTGCCCTGGGGAGTTCGCGGCGCGAAATGTAGTTCGCGATCGCGAACTTGGAACAGAAACTTTGGGTTTTTGGTGATCGAAGTTCACGGCTGGCTCACGATCGGGAAGAAGTTCGCGACAAGGGAAGTTCGCGGCGCGAACTCGTCCGACCAGGCATTAAAGACGGGATTTTGCTCATTTATTGCATATCAAAACCCTAGTTCCTCTCTTTGGCGATTTTCGAGCATAGCATCTGGTTTGGGTTGATTTCTTCACAAATCCTTGGTAGATTTCACTCCTAGTGGAAGATTAAAGGTATATCTTCACTCTTTCATCTTTGTAGCTCAAGACTATGGATCTTGAAGCTAGGGTTTGAAACCCTAGTTCTTGGGTTGGTGATTTATGGTGAAATAAATGTTGTATACACTTAATAGATGGTATATTAATAAGTGAATTAAGTGTATGGTTAAGATTTGTAAGAATCTTAAGGGTTGGTTAAACCTAGGGTTTGGTAAATTATCATAATTGGGGGAAAATTGTTAGTAAGTGTTATCTAGAGATGGATGAACACATTAGTAGTAGTAATTGATGTTGATCATATTGTGATAATTGTATTAGGCTTTTGGTGAAGTCTTGGAAAGTTGATTGGATTGAGAAGCAAGAGATTGGGTGTCAAGAACACGGTTTGAGCATCTTATTGCTAAGGTGAGTACGTGTGGACTTTACTGAGTACATAGCTATAGAAATGTGTTCCAATTACTTGCATTTAGCTTATTTGATTATGTGTGTAGACTTATTGTGTTGAGTTAGTTTGACACTATTGATAGTGGTTAACTAACCTGTTTGATGATAGATGTGATAGCTTAAGGCTTGATTGGGATAACTGCTGAGTTATGGCAAGTGAGATGATGTGATGATGCGGGGGATCCTCGATCATGAGAATATGGAATGGGGAGCATTTGGGCGGATCCCCATCGGCCCATTCCATGATAGTAGTCTTGCTAACTGGAGATAGTCCGGCGAGCAAGGCAGGTATTGGTAGATTGGACGAATCCCTCTTGCCTTTACCTTGAGGCTTATTAATGCGGGGGATCCCCGGTTAATAAGTTAATGTGGTTCTAGTTGGTTCGGGGGCAACCCGATAACTAGATATAATTGCTAGGGGAGCAAGATTGATAGGGTCACAATAGGGTGACTAGATAGGTGGACGAGCAGCATACTTGTGTGTTTACTTACTATATGATATTTATTATTATTGGGTCAAAACCCATGTATCTCACGAGACATTCTTGTCTCACGTACTCCTTGTTTGTTTTGCTATGTACTCAGGTTCGGGATCGAAGGTTTAGGTGCGCATGGATAGAGATGCGATGCCTAGAATAGAAGAGCACTAGATTGGATTTAAACTTAGCTTTGGTTTTGATATATTTTGTAACACCAAAACTTATACTCTGATTTCATACCAAAGGTTTTTGTAAATCCATATTTTGGGAATAGTTCTTCTATTTAATGAAAATGATTTATTTTGGCCAAATGTTTTGTATTAAAAATTGAGGTGTTACAACTTGGTATCAGAGCTATAGTTTAAGTGAATTAGGTTGGATGACCATCCTTGTCTTAGATTGTAGCTATAGGAATATAAGATTCCTTGAGATTATAGGTTGACCTTGAGACTTTATGTTAAGTTTAGGGTTGAATCTAGGGGACCTATGAAAGTTGATATGATTTTGGATTTGAGTCTTATGAGACTAATGGGTTGTACATGAGGTACTAAATGTTTAATGTCTTTCGTATAGTCTTGATCGAAAGAAATGGTGAATACCCGGCGTAGTGGGAAAGCCCCGGAGAACCGGGAGGAAGAAATACCTCATGTCGAGGTTGTGGTTGAGCAAGAGAGCCGACCGTCGATGCATCGAGTTGATGAATCGGAGGTCGGAGCTAATAAGACTCCGGTAACTATGGCGGATCTCCAAACTATTATAGATCAAATCAAAGGGACGGTGGTCGAGGAAGTGCACCGTATAATGGGAAACCGTGAAAAGAAGGAGGATGACCGTGAGTCCGAGGATGAGAGGACCGGGGGTAGTGACACCGGTGAAAGAAAATCATCTACGGGTGGTCAAAGTGATGCTAGGGCAAGACCTGATGAAAAAGAAGGTTGTTCATTCAAATCTTTCATGGCTTGTAAGCCAAATGTGTATTCGGGTAGCTCGGACCCGAAAGTTACTATGAGGTGGATCCAAGAGACCGAGCGGGTCATCGGGAGTAGTAAGTGCAAGAAGGCGGATATGGTGACGTATGCGTCACAATTGTTGAAAGAAGACGCTATGGTTTGGTGGGACATAGTGTATGAAACCCTCGGGAGGGAGGTTGTCGAAATGATGTCATGGGATGAGTTCACCATGAGATTGAAAGTCAACATATACATTCCACATAATGCTATTTACATACTTCATGAATTAGGGAATTATTATAATGCAACAATTGCAGTAATATTCTACATAAAAATTTTAATGCCCTAATGACCAGCCTAATTCATGCAATTTTAGGGTCTGGAATAATTGCAATAACTGCATCTCAATTTTAATTATTACAAATATAATTTTTTAACAGAGCTTTTAACTAATTTGTACATAATGCAAACATAATTTTTTCAATACTTTAATGACTAGAATGCATCTCAATTTATGGTGGAACCATCTGCAATTGCACCCTATTGTCTCAAACTATAAACAGCCTAATTAGGCTGCAACTGCATCCTAATTGCAGCCTTGTAAATACTGCATTGTACACTTCATGTATAGCATTCAATTTTACACTTGCAGCCTTCAGAGTTAGCTGCAAGAGTAAGTTACTAATTTACCCAATTTTTTAATTCCTTAAATAATTAGGAATTTTGAATAGTTACTTTTTTGTAGGAATAAGAAACCGGAGAACACAAGTTTCAGATTGTGGACATTTCCGGTTATTGTATATGGGCTGCTTGGGGTTGTTACAGCTGCAGAATTAATTGTGTATATATTTTGGGCTGTTTCTACTTATGCTTTCCAGAAAACTTGATTCCCTACTATGAGAGTCAAGGAATAAGGTAATATTTGTGTATAAGATAACTACTTATTTCTGCCTATATTAGTTTGGTGCTTAGTTTTCTGACATATGCAGCTGTTAATTAGGATTATGAATATGATAGCATTACAACAAAGTTCAATAATTTCAAGGATCAAATTAGAAATTATGCTAAAAAAGCGATGGTTCTCAACAAATGCTAAAAAAGAAACTAAGACATTGAATGCAACACTTACATAGTGTTTGGCAGAATTTAGCAAGAACGGCCGTTTTCTCATACTCCACGGCGGCTGTTGCGGTGATTGGAGTTGAACGATTGGCTCGAGTTCACTTGATTGTGGCCCGCACATCAATATCACCAAACTTTAAAAATAAGTGAAAACGGCATGTTTGGCTAAGCTTTTTAAAAAAGGTTTATTGGCTTTTTAAAAACCTAAAATTAAGAAGTAATGGGCTCCTCTAACCAGCGGACTTGTGAATAAAAATCCAAGAACACAAACCCGACATAAATTGACTGTTAGAAATTGGGGCCTTTTAGGCTTACTTTGATGAAGAGGTTTTAAGGGAATTTGTTAGTGGGAAGTTTGGAAGAGAGGAAGACTTGGATTTTACAAAGGTGTTTGATTGTTATTGCTATGGCTTACAACTTATGGCTTGATTACAAATGAGGAGTACATCACCTATTTATACTAGTCCATGGAACATTCTACACATTAGATATTTCCATGGATATCTAGATTTTTCTACTAGATATTTCCTACACATCTCTAGATTTTTCTTATAGATATTACACAAGAACATTCTACATAATATTTTCTAGATATTGGATTTGGGCTTTGCTAATTGTCTTTTGTCTTGGGCTTAAGATACTTCTTATTTGTTAGTCCAATACTATTGGGCTAAATCAAGTTTATAATCCAACACCCCCCTTTAAACTTGATTTACCGACTCCAAGCATCATCCTTAGTCTTGAGAAATCTTTCTCCTTTAGTGGCTTGGTGAAGATGTCAGCAACTTGATCTTCGGATCTTGTATGTATCACTCGAACATCCTTCCTTGTAATGCATTCTCGAATATAATGATATCGAGTGTTGATATGCTTACTTCGGTCATGATAGACTGGATTTTTCGCCAAGTCAATTGCCGATTTATTATCCACATATATCTCCGTTGCATCTCTTTGCTTCATGTGTAGCTCCTCCAACACATTTCTAAGCCATATTGCGTGACAAACACATGATGTTGCAGCTACGTACTCTGCTTCACAAGTGGACAAAGTAACGATAGGTTGCTTCTTTGATGACCAAGTGAAAGCAGTGTCACCAAGGTAGAATAAGAATCCACTTGTGCTTCTACTATCATCGTGATCTCCGGCCCAATCACTGTCGTTATAACCTACAAGCTTGAAATCTTCACACGATGAGTAAAATAAACCGAAATCCAATGTACCTTTTATATATCGAAGGATCCTCTTGGCGGTCTTTAAGTGAGATGTAGTGGGTGCTTCCATGAACCGACTGATTATTCCCACTGAGAATAGTATGTCAGGTCTTGTACATGTCAAGTAGCGTAAGCTTCCGACAAGACTCTTGAATAGAGTTGGATCGACCGCTTCTCCTTCATCGTACTTAGTGTGCTTTGCACCATATGCGATGGGGGTGGCAATTGGTTTGCACTTCTCCATGCCAAACCTTTTCAATATCTCTTTTGCATATCCTTCTTGGCATATGAAAATTCCTTCTTCTGATTGCTTCACCTCTATGCCAAGGTAATAAGACATGAGCCCAATATCCGTCATTTCAAACTCTCGTGCCATAGATCTCTTGAATTCATCGATCATGCTTTGGGAGTTTCCTGTGAATATGAGATCATCCACGTACAAGCAAACAACCAATATATTTCCACTTGAAATTTTCACGTAAAGTGCATATTCACTTGGACATTTTGTGAAACCATTTTCTTGAAAATACTTATCAATTCTTGTATTCCAAGCACGTGGTGCTTGCTTTAGACCATATAAGGCCTTTTTCAGTTTTAGCACTTTACCTTCCTGTCCTTTGACAGCATACCCTTCTGGTTGCTCCAAATAAACTTCTTCTTCAAGAAATCCATTTAGAAAAGCGGACTTTACATCCATTTGATGGATTTTCCATTTAAACTGAGCAGCAATAGCTATTATCATTCTTATAGTTTCTAAGCGAGCAACAGGAACAAATACCTCTTCATAGTCTATGCCATGTTTCTGCTTGTAACCTTTGGCCACAAGTCTTGCCTTGTACTTCTCCACTTCTCCTTTGGCATTCTTCTTTGTTTTGTATACCCACTTGACTCCAATAGCCTTTTGCCCTCTCGGTAGAGATGTCAACTCCCACGTATCATTCTTTTCTATTGACTTTATCTCCTCATCCATGGCTTGCCTCCATTTCTTGCTTTGCACAGCCTCCTCGAAGCTAAGAGGTTCGCAATCAGCATACAAGCATAGAAGTGTTAGCTCGTCAATCTCATCAGTCTCATCATAGATCTCTTGTAAGCTTCTCATTTTTGGAGATCTTTCACTTGAACTTGAAGGCGAGTCTTGAGTTAAGGATGGACTTGGAGGTTGTTGAGCATCTTCATTTAAGTCGCATGTCTCATCTCCTTCGTTGAGACTAGGAAGGAAATCATACCGCTCGTGATCATTCATATTCCAATCCCATGCTCCTTCTTCATCAAACTCCACGTCTCTACTTACAACCACCTTTCTTGTGTTTGGATTGTAGAGTTTGTAGCCTTTTGATTGCTTGTCGTAGCCAACGAAGATGTGCTTCTCGCTCCTATCATCAAGCTTAAGACGCCTTTGGCGCGGTACGTGAACATATGCTATGCTCCCAAATACTCGTAGATGTGAAACGCTAGGCTTTATTCCATTCCATGATTCTTGTGGAGTCTTGTTATCTAAGCTCTTGGACGGACACCGATTTGAGAGATAGACCGCACAATCAACCGCTTCGGCCCAAAACTCCTTTGGCATCTTCTTAGTTTTCAACATACTTCGAACCATGTTGAGAATGGTTCTGTTCTTTCTCTCAACCACACCATTTTGTTGTGGAGAGTATGGAGTTGTTAAAAATCTACGGATCCCATTTTCTTCACAAAATTTGTTAAATTCTTTTGATAAAAATTCTCCACCTCTATCGGATCTCATGGCTTTAATTTTTAAACATTTCTCCTTTTCAACCATTGCTTTAAATGTTTTAAAAGTGTCGAAAGCTTGGGATTTTTCTTTTAGAAAATAAACCCATGTCTTTCGAGAAAAATCATCGATGAAAAGCATAAAATAATTATTCTTACCATGAGATGGTGGAGTAATGGGTCCACATAGATCTGTATGAATAAGTTGTAGTGGCTCCTTTGCTCTTGATGTTGCTTCTTTTGGGAACGGGTTTCTAGCATGCTTCCCAAGTAGACATCCTTCACATACTTGATTAGGATGATCTATATGGGACAATCCTTTCACCATGCCCTTTGTAGACAACAATTTTAAGTCACCGAAGTTTAAGTGTCCATACCTCATATGCCAAAGCCATGAATGATCCTTCAAGCATGTCTTCAAGCATTTAACTTCATCATGTTCAACATTTAGAAGGAACATCCGGTTTTTACTCATGGGAACTTTGGTGATAAGCCTTCCTTCGTGGTTTCTTATTATAGCACTACGATCTTTTAAGTGTATATCGTAGTTTTTCTCCAAAAGTTGTCCCAAACTTAAAATATTGCTTTTAAGGCTTGGCACAAAGTAAACTTCTGATATGAATTGGTGACTTCCATCTTTAGCAAGGATAAGTATTTTACCTTTTCCTTTCACCGTTGCCTTTGAGTTGTCCCCAAATGTGACGTTCCCTTTAACTTGCTCCATTTCTACAAACAAGCTTTCTTCACCGGTCATATGGCTACTTGCAGCGGAATCTAGATACCATGAAGTTCTTCTATTTTCTCGTTCATCTTTGTTTGCCATCAACAAAGTGAGTTGAACATCATCTTGCAAATCCATAAGGTTAGCCTTCTCTTCCACTTGTCTTGCACTTCTACACTCGGTGGCGTAATGACCATACTTTTGACAATTATAGCATTGGATTTGAGTTTTACCTCCTCTTTGGGCGTAAGAACCTCTCCCACGACCTCTTCTAGAAGAAGACCATTGTGTATCTTCTTCTTTGTTTACTACTTCTCTATTTCCTCTTCCTCGTCCTCGTCCTTGGAATCCACCACGACTTCGGAAAGTACCACGTCCTCTTCCTTGGTCCTTTCCATGTACAAAGCTCTTTTCTCTTTCTTTGAAAGAGAGTTTTGAATATAGAGCTTCTTCCAAGGGTTCTTTCCCCCTTTTTTTCTTCATTTTCTCTTCATGGGCTTGTAGAGAACCCATGAGTTGATCAATGGTCATAGAGTCAATGTCTTTGGACTCCTCTATGGCCACAACGATATAGTCAAAGCTAGGTGTCAAAGAGCGAAGAATCTTTTCTATCACTCTTGTGTCACTCAAGCTTTCTCCATTTCTCTTCATCTCATTTGAGATGGTCAAGACACGAGTGAAATAATCCGAGATAGCTTCGGATTCTTCCATTTGTAGTCTTTCAAAATCTCCTCTTAGAGTTTGAAGGCGTACCTTTTTCACCTTATCAATTCCTTTGAAAGCATTTTGAAGAATCTCCCATGCTTCCTTGGAAGTAGTTGCATTTGCAACTTTCTCAAACATCGCATCATCTAAGCATTGATAGATGAGAGTGAGAGCACTTTGATCCTTCTTTCTTGCTTTTAGCAATTCTCCCTTTTGGGTGGCATTTAAAGAACCTTCATCTTTAACTTCTTCATAGCCTTTCTCGACTACCTCCCATGCATCATGTGAGCCGAGTAACGCCTTCATCCGGATACACCAACTACCATAGTTATCTTTGGTAAGACGAGGATATTGGAATGTATTCATCATGTTTGACATCTTGATCTTCTAGCTCTGATACCACTTTGTTAGAAATTGGGGCCTTTTAGGCTTACTTTGATGAAGAGGTTTTAAGGGAATTTGTTAGTGGGAAGTTTGGAAGAGAGGAAGACTTGGATTTTACAAAGGTGTTTGATTGTTATTGCTATGGCTTACAACTTATGGCTTGATTACAAATGAGGAGTACATCACCTATTTATACTAGTCCATGGAACATTCTACACATTAGATATTTCCATGGATATCTAGATTTTTCTACTAGATATTTCCTACACATCTCTAGATTTTTCTTATAGATATTACACAAGAACATTCTACATAATATTTTCTAGATATTGGATTTGGGCTTTGCTAATTGTCTTTTGTCTTGGGCTTAAGATACTTCTTATTTGTTAGTCCAATACTATTGGGCTAAATCAAGTTTATAATCCAACATTGACACCTCTAATCATAAGCGATTATTATGTGAATATACTCTATCTTACTTTCCATTTTTCAACCAGATATGTTATGTTAACTCTAAATCATGTGAATATAGTTTCATTGTGGATCATGCTAATGTATCTAATTAGACATACATTTAATTAATCTGATAAAAATTAAAATTGATGAAATCAAGAGGTCACATATCAAGTATAACGAAGAAGGTTAAATAAAAACAAAGAAAATAAAATGTATGGAGGTGTTGTATTGATTGGGTGATATATATCCGTTTTAGAATGGTATTGTTGATGAAGGAGTAGGTTAGGACATTAGAATTGTTGTCCAAATCTAGCGTGTAGATATGACCTCCGTAAATGGAATTGACGAGCAAGTTTGATCCATTCCTGGTTACGTGAAATTCTGGGTCGACAGGTAATGTCCATTCTCTAACTCCATCCATCATCCTCCACAGCTATCACGATAAGTGAAGGCACCCTTGTAAATGCAAAGACGTGGTTGACACTCGACAAATGGAGGACCTTCTATCAATGTGAAGATCGATTTCAGTGTTGGTATCAAATCGAATACGAGTCTCGCCTCCAAGAATGAACAAAGAAATAGATTGTTTCATTCAGGCAAATACCGAGATTCAACGGTCGAACCATGAATCGGATTTCTATGATGACATTACCAGAATATGTTACCGTAAAAAGCCTGCAGAAGAGGTGTAATACATGATGACCTGTTATAATCTACATGATCGTATTTGGTTTTAGACTATGCTCTCCAGTCAAAGGATTCCATAAAATTAGAATACGAAACCTATCCTTTATAATAATGCATACCAGTCCGATGCTAGAAGTTACAATCAGGGTTACTCATGATCTCCAAGGGCGGTTGCACCTTCACAGTCAACGGAACTAAACTTGTATAGTAGGAGTAGTTTTTCCTGGTTGTTGATTGCGTGCATCTTTTTCAATATTGGTGTTGATATGAATGAATGCCATTGCTTGGAAACAAGCATGAATCGGACTAAAATCGTGCAACTTTAAATGGAAAGTATTCGTATAAATTTGTATACAAACTAGAACTAGGATGATGATTCAGCAAAATAACAATCAAATCGAATGCATAATCGAATCAAAATCGAAGCAGATGGAAACAAAATTGGTTGGTAGGGCTACCTCGCTGCAAGTTGGTGATTTGTGAATGCGAATATGGGAGGCGAAGGGTATATATCCGTATTTGAAAACAATAATTTTGAGGGTGTTGAGTTTGTCGTCGCATGCTTGGGCTTAAGTGGTTAGGCCCATTTGTGTTTAGTAGATGATTATTGTCAGGATCGATTAACTATAGAGAAGTTAATAAACACCTTTAGATCTGATTGAATATAGAAGTTGCAGCGGATCAACACTATATCAATGTAATTAAGAACAATGAACTGTAAATAATATGCGAAAGTATTAAGAACACAGTTTCACAAAAAGCTTCAATGTATATTATTGAGTTAACAATACACACGTACGTTTACAATTCGTAAGGAACTATTTATAATAGTCCTTGAAGCTAAACTATTTACCCTAGTTATTCTAGGACTTAATTTACATCGAATAATAAAAATATACATTGATTTACATTCTATAACTATCTATACGAAGATCTCGGACTTGATATTCTTCAAAAACGCGTTATCAGTAGTAAAACTCATCACCAGTAGTAAATATGTAACATCAGTAGTAAACTTGGTGATCAGTAGTAAGTCCAGATACATCGTCAGTAGTAACTACTAATGATCAGTAATATCTTCAATATGCCTTGATCAGTAGTAACTAAGTTATAGTCTTCACCAGCATCAACTTCATCAGTAGTAATATGTTCTGCCCCATCAGTACTAACTATGTCAGTACTAACTGCAGCATCAGTATTAAGTTGATCTGTGTTTTGCTCCAACAATCTCCCCCTAAACTTATTGATTACCTTTTAATCAATCAAGTTTCTTTTGTTCCTCTTGTTCTCTTCTTCTTTTCTCAAGAGTTCTTTGATTCTGTTGAAGCCTTTGTTCAATAATATATCTGCTGTTTCTCTTTGTAAAATAATTCAGTTTATTTTGGAACATAACAGCATCATAGGGTTTCATCAAAGTGTTTATGAATATCTGATACATAGTCTTCTCAGAATGTGGATATTCTTTTTCATATAAGTACAATTCACACACTTTGCCTGATTTCTCAAAGAAGTACACATTGGCAGTAGGAATGACATTCCAAGCATATACATTACCTGGATTTGTAAATTGTCCTGGATAATTGTCTGAATAAAATGCAGCATCTATCATTCTAGTTAGATATCCAGCTCCAGATTCTTTCCATGATTTCTTTGTCATTCTTGGTTTTCCAATAATCAGAAGCTTGATAACATCACTTCTAGAACATGATCTGATTAAAGGTAACCATCCAGTGAATCTCTGTACAACTTTGTCTTCCCTTATGACTTCTATAATATTGTTTTGTATCACTCTCCAGTTAATGATTGGATTGTTCTGTAATGGAGCAACTGGCATTTCAAGAACAGGTATAGCTTGTTTTGACTTCTTCTTAGAGCTTTGTTCTTGATCAACAGATTTTCTTTTCTTAGATTGGGGAGTTGAAGTATCACCAACAGTTGAAACACTACCAGCCTTGAGCAAATTTAGACTGATTGGGATTAAAGTTTTGGCTTTCTTTGATTCTTCAGCTTCTTGTTCAGCCAAGTCTTTCTTCTTAGCATTGCAGTATTTTTCAATGATAGTCATCATTTTCATTCTTCCTAATGACTTTGCACTATGCCTTTTTGTTTTTAAATACTCAATCATGTTGGCCTTCTGTTCAAACACATCATCAGTCAAATCACTTTTAGTCTTTTTACATTCAGAAACCAAATATTCAAGGCATTGAATATGTTCTTCTTCAATCTTTCTGAGCCTTTTGAATTCTTCCTTTTGAGCTTTTATCTGAATGTCATCTGTTTGAACAGGTATTTGTGCAGGAATTTTACTTTGTACTTTCCCTTTCTTTTCCTCTATTGCTTGATACATTTCCACTTTCTCCAAAAATTTTCTGTGTTTTATTCTCCATCTGGACTGCTTTTCTGCTCTGACATGATTTATCTTGTTTACCATGTGATGTCCTAAAGCTCTATTTGGATAATCATCATCATATATTTCTTTTCCTTTTCCAATATGAGCAGATGGTGGAGGTGGAATGTATTTCATATCTGGTATACCCATCATCAGAAGTTTTGGATAAAATAGATGTAATTGACCTTCTGGTAAGATTTTAGGGTGTGGAGGAAGTGTACATTCATCTACCTCAAACCAATTCATATTATCATCAATGTCAGGTATGATAAGCGGTTGATCAGGTGTTGGTGGTTTGGAGATGATTACATGTCTTTCTCTTTCAATCAGCTCTGGAAATTGTAATTCTTCCTCTTCAGTAGTAACCAGAATAGTTACTACTGGTGTTACTTCAGAAGTTACTACTGATAGGGCATCAGTAGTATTTGCTGCTTTCAATTCCTCTTCTTCATTTACTACTGCTATAATATCAGTAGTAGAGGTTACTACTGGTATTTCCTTTTCAACTTGTTCTTTCATTGTAGCAGTAGTAACAGGCTCATCTTCAGTAACCATCATTTGTGGGCCTTCATCAACATTTGATTCCTTCAAGTTTAGGAGAGAAGATGCTGCTGCTGCAATTGATTCATCAATCATTGATTGGATATTATCCTTCTCCCCCTTAGTGAGCTCAACTGGTGGAGCCTCACTATCATCAATCTTTTTCTTCAATTTTCTGATGATTTTGGTTTGTTGATGAAGCCTGTGCTCATATAACCTCATTCTTTTGTTGATGGTATTGACATGCCTTTTCATTGCAGCCATCGTTTTTCCTTGGTTAGTTAAGTATTCAAGACAATTTTGTACTGTGGATTCAAGAGAATCCACTTTTTCCGTCAATTTGGTGATTTTAATACTGCCCTCACTCCATCTAGCAAGATCATCGGGCTCACTAACAGGTACATTGGTTTTAAGGTTTTCCTTCCTTTCCATCAATTCCACAGATCTGCCCTCATCACTGCTTGGTGATTCATTGGGTCTTTTAGACATTCTCTTCTTCCTAGAAAAAGCAGAGATGTCCCCCCTTTTGGTTTCTTGGCACCGGGGTCCTTTAAGTAATTCCTCAAAAGAGTCATCACTTAAAGTTGCCGAGGTTTGGGTCTTAGTGATGTTTTCACTATCCTGTGCACCCACCTTTGGGGCATCAGTAGTGAAAGCCCTCTCCTCATGTCCTCTCTCCTCCTTGGAGGACAACTCTTTGAGCCTGGGGTGTGACTCGATTTGTCCCCTGGTGTCCTTTAAAGATGATTTCTTTCTTTTATAAATTATGGATATGTTTTGGGTTTTGTCTGGTAGGTCTTCCACAGAGTGAAGAGTAGCACTCTGCAGATTTAATTCAAGTTCCTGGGACACATTCAGGACTTCTAAGTTAGTGGGTGATTGAGTGGCTATATGGGGTGGTGTTTGGGCTGTATTTGGGGGTGATGGAGTGGGTTGAGGTTCAATTTGGGTTATATCTTTGATTGAACCCTCTCCAATAGGTGTGTGATCTTTGATCATATTAGGAAACAGAGGGGTTTCCTTGCCCGAAAATTTAAATTGTTTTCTCATATTTGAGAAAACTTTCTTGTTCAACTCTGGAATTATAAAAATATTTTTGGGAGTTGACAAGTTTTGTAATTCAATGTTTATGATATGTTGGAGAAATCTGGGATACATTAAAAATTTTGAAGAGTTAAGATTTCCCAACATACCTTCAAAAATCATGTTAGAAAAATTGAAGACTTGGTCTGTGCATAGACAGACAACAGCAGATGCTATTGCCTTATTAAACTCATTCCAAGTACTCCTTTTTGGAGAAATACAATGCTGAATAGTATGGACAAGAAATTTCCATTGTGGGGAGAGAAGACCTTTTTGAAAAGTTACTATGTTTAGTCTTCCCTCATATCCCATTTTGTTTAAAATTTCAGCAATGAATTCCTTAGGGAGAGTAGTCATACCTGAATCATCGTGTAGTTGTAGATGTTGTCGAATAGATTGTTCTGTGATGGTGATCGTTTTTCCATCCACAGTTGATTTTATCATTGGTACAGTTGCACCCTCCGTTCTTTCAGCATTGGTCCAGAAATCCACCAAGTGTTGTTGGTATGCCTTCGGTTTCACTGTTAATGCGAATCGTATGTAAGAATTTTTCATAAAGTTTACGATTGGACGGAAATCCTTTGTTCCGTCTGGATTGCGTAGAAAGGCACACATGTTGTGGAACTCTGAGTATTTGAGATCGGTTGAAACATTGAGAGATTGTAGAGTTGCCATTTTGCAGTGATTTGAGAGAAAATTTCTTAAGAATTTTAAGACTGAAGATTAGTTTTTTTGATCGAAAGCTAGGGTTTATCGAGAGGTTTTAGCAAATCGAAGTGAAGATAATGCTAAACTAATCGTCTACCGCCTTTTATATCTTTCGATTTAACCTGCAAAACTACTAAAATATCCTTCGAATCATAACATAACGGTTATTTTCATGGGGGTTAGTTTGGTAATTGTGTTTCTGAAAGACCAGTAGTAAATAAGATATCAGTAGTAAAACGTCAGTAGTATCTACTAACATCAGTAGTGACTAAGGATTTTGACATCAGTAGTAACTATAGACATCAGTAGTAACCATTAACACACAAGACCAGTAGTATATGTGAATACCAGTAGTACTGACTTACTAGTAGTATTTGTGTAAACCTAATATACACCAGTAGTAATGAACTACCAGTAGTATTTTGTGCATACACTTTCATACCAGTAATGCAGACCTACCAGTAGTAAAATACTTAAAAAAAACTTTTTACAACAAAACTTTACACATGATTTTAAGTGAGATTTTAAGTTATTAAAATCATTCCAATACTGCTAACCAAGAAGTTGAATCTTCCTACATCAAATGCTTTTGTAAAAAGATCTGCTAATTGATCATCAGTATGAATTTTAACAACTTTGATTAATTTCTTTTCATTGCAATCTCTTATAAAATGAAATCTTATTTCAATGTGTTTAGTTTTTGAGTGTTTTACTGGATTATTCACAATACTAATAGCACTTTGATTATCAATAAAAATAGGAGTTTTAAGGATAGAGATACCAAAGTCTAGAAGCTGGTTTTGAATCCACAGTACTTGAGCACAGCAAGCAGATGCAGCTACATATTCTGCTTCAGCAGTAGATGTTGATACATTTGTTTGCTTCTTACATTGCCATGACACCAGTCTTGATCCAAAGAATTGACATCCACCAGTAGTGGACTTTCTGTCTTGACATTCACCTCCATAGTCACTATCTGTGTAGGCTATGAGTTCAAATGGTGAATCATGTGGATACCATAGACCTAGTGATGGTTTGCCTTTCAACTATCTGAATATTCTTTTAACAGCTTGCAAGTGTAGTTCTTTGGGTCTTGCTTGATATCTTGCACACACACAAACACTATACATAATGTCAGGTCTTGATGCAGTTAAGTACATCAAAGAGCCTATCATTGATCTATATAAGTGTTCATCTACATCCTCCCCCTCAACATCAGGATGTAGGTGTTTGTGTGTTTCCATTGGTGTACTAGCACTTTTACTGTCTTTCATGTCAAACTTTTCCAAGATGTCTTTGACATATTTTGATTGATTTATCAAAATACCATCAGTTCTTTGATTGACTTGGAGTCCAAGGAAGAAGTTCATTGGACCCATGGAGCTCATCTTGAATTTAATTTGCATCAGTTCTTCAAATTCTTTGCATAATAAATCATTGGTTGAGCCAAAGATGATATCATCTACATAAATGTGTACCAGTAGTATATCATCTTTGACTTTCTTTGTAAACAAGGTTTTGTCAATGGCTCCTCTTTTAAAGTTGTTCTTCAATAGGTATGATGATAATGTGTCATACCATGCTCTTGGTGCCTGATGTAGGCCATATAGAGCTTTATCCATTTTGAACACATAATCACCATGTTTTGGATCTTCAAAACCTGGAGGTTGGCATACATAGACTTCTTCTTCAATCTTCCCATATAAGAATGCACTCTTAACATCCATTTGATAGACTTTGAATTTCTTGAATGAAGCATATGCTAGAAATATTCTTATGGCTTCAATTCTAGCAACAGGAGCATATACTTCATCATAGTCTATTCCTTCTTCTTGAGTGTATCCTTGGGCTACAAGTCTGGCTTTGTTCTTGATCACTATACCTCTTTCATCTTTCTTGTTTCTGAAGATCCATCTTGTTCCAATGGCTCTTTTTCCTTTGGGTAGAGGTACAAGTGTCCAAACAGCTTGTAATTTAAATTGAAGGAGTTCCTCTTGCATTGCCTCAATCCAGTTTGAGTCCTTCATTGCTTGTTGGATCTTCTTTGGTTCATCCTGAGATAGAAAGCATTCAAACATACATTCATTAGCAATTAAACTTATATTACACATATTTGCAGTTAAGCTTTTGTTTAATTTGCTTCTTGTTTGTAGTGGTGAGTTGACATCACTTAGAACAAGGTCTAATGGATGGTTCTTTTGAGTCCTGGTAGTTGTAGCTTTATCAACCACTAGTTGATCTTCCAGATTGGACTCATTTGTCTCAGGTAGTGGTTTTTCTAGAGATCCTTCATTGTCATTGATATTTGGTTCATCATCTTCTTGGTCAGAGTTACTACTGCTATTATCTTCATTGAGATCAGTAGAGTTGTTGTTGTTACTGGTATCGGTAGTATCTTGAGAATCTAGGTTAATGTTGGGACTAGTAGTATTTTGAGTACTATTACTGGTATCAGTAGTATTTGAATTACTACTGTCCTCATTCTCAGAGTTACTAATGGTTCCAGAACTTGAGTTATTACTGACATCAGTATTAACTACTGGAGCAGTATTAACTACAATGTATCTCATTTCCTCTTGACCAGTATTAACTGATGATGTTCCTTTCTTTTGATAGTGACAGTTTGAATTACCTGCATTGAAATTCATATTAGAATTAAAGGATTTGGTTAGATTGTCTATGTCAAATAGCCAATCTGGACCATTTCCTTGTTCATTAGGTACATTTTCATTAAAGGATACATTGATGCTTTCTTCAATTATCCTTAGTCTTTTGTTGAATACTCTATATGATTTGCTTTGAGTAGAATATCCCACAAAGATTCCATCATCAGCTTTGCAGTCAAATTTACCAATTTGTTCTCTTGTAATTAAAATAGTACAAGGACAACCAAATGATTTTAAGAAACTTATAGAAGGTTTTCTTTTATTAAACAGTTCATATGGTGTTTTAAAGTGTGGCTTCACTATTAATACTCTGTTTTGAACATAACAAGCAGTATTAACAGCTTCTGCCCAAAAAGTAATTGGTAATTTTGAGTCTGCTAGCATTGATCTTGCTGCTTCAATGATGGTTCTATTTCTTCTTTCAGCTACACCATTTTGTTGAGGAGTTCTAGGTGAGCTGTATTGCCTGTCAATACCTTTAAGATCACAAAAGTTAATTAAATTAGCATTTTTAAATTCTGTGCCATTATCACATCTTATGGCTTTCACTTTTTGATCAGATGTGTTTTCCAGTTTGACAATTAAGTTCTTTATGAGTTCACTTGTTTCATCCTTTGTCCTGAGAAAGAAAACCCATGTATATCTGGAAAAGTCATCAGTAATAACAAGACAATATTGTTTCTTTCCAATACTCATTACATTTGTAGGTCCAAAAAGGTCCATATGTAAGAGCTGTAAAGGAACAGAAATAGAGTTCACAGATTTGGACTTATGAGAAGTCTTGTGTTGTTTACCTTTTAGGCATGCAACACAGTGATGATCACACATGAATTGTTTTTGAGGTAGTCCAATGACCAGATTTCTTTTTACTAAATTATTCATGTTTTTAAAATTTGTGTGACACATCCTTCTATGTCATAGTTCTGATTCAGTGGTGTTTGCCTTGGATATAAAACAGTTGACCTCATTTGTAGAAATGAGTTCTCCCCCTATATCTAGGCAATACACATTGTTTCTCCTTGGAGTTCTTAAAACAACATATTTTTCATCCAAAATAAAATCAGGAGAAAGAATGATGCACTCAATGTCTGTGAAAAGAATCTTGTTCTTTTTGTCACACACTTGAGACACACTGACAAGATTGTATTTTAGTTCAGCTACATAAAATACATCATCAAAGGTAATTTTGCCATTAGAAACAGTACCTTTACCTGTAATCTTACCTCCCTGGGGATTCTCACCAAATGCCACATATCCTCCATCAAATGACTTGAAATCTTTAAGAATTTGCAGATTTCCAGTCATGTGCCTTGAGCATCCACTATCAATATGCCATGTTCTTCCTTCTTCTGGGATCTGAATGCTCTGCACAAGTGAGTAAAGGATTAGTTAAGTTTGGGAACCCAAGCTTTATATGTCTTGGGTTCATCCTTTGAGAAATAAGCTTTTGGGGATTTAACTTTAAACACTTTTGGTACCCATACTTGTTTATTACTGGTGTTTTGTTTTACTACTGCCCTTTTGGAGTTATTACTGGTGTGGGAATTTCCTACTGATATTGGTTTATACCCATGATTTTTAGCTTTTGAATACTTTACTACTGATGGACCAGTAGTATTTGGGTACTTACCATGTTTAGAATGACCAGTAGTGTTTTTAGGGTTAACACCAGTAGTATTTTTGAAAGTTGTTTTGGGAGCGGTAGTGTTTTTGAAATTAGGGTTTTTACCAGTAGTATTCTTGTACTGGTACCATACAGCATTATAATGAGGGTTAACACCAGTAGTAAAATTGTTAGAATTTCTACTGGTGTTGGAAAATTTAAAATATTGTTTATTTTGATTGGATTTTCCATTGTTCTTGAAGTAATTGCTGTTCTTTGGGCTGCCAACTCTTCTGTTTTGCACAAATCTTGGTGCACTTCTTCCAAATCTTGGAGTTTCAGCAATTTGAGTTTTGATTGTATTTACTACTGAAGGACCAGTAGTATTTTTTAACTTTTGAGTTTTTGAACCTTGTTTAAAAATTTTAAATTCTTTTAACTCTTTGCAGTTTATTGGATTGAAGTGACAATCCTTTGCTAAATGGTTCATTTTATTGCATATAACACATCTTAATTTCTTATTTTTAGCACCTTCGGGTATTCTTTGATCTAAGAGTTGTTTTTTGTTTCTTTCATTCCCCCTTGTTAAAATTTTTGGTACATTTTCTGCATTATATTTGGGAGATTCATTTGGACTTTGAGCTGTGTGAAAACTTGTATCAATTGATTTTGGTGATTCACTTTGAGATATTGTAAATTCAATTGATTGCTCATCATCAGAAGAATCATTTGATTCAGATGTTTCAGTATTAGATTCAGTTTGATTGTCAGTTTTTAATTCATTAATGATTCTTTCTGAACTGTTTTTCAGTGGAGGAATGAATTTATGTGGAGGTGGTACAGCATGATATCCCACCCCATGAACAACCTTTTCTGTAGTTTGATTATTAGTTAATTCATCTAGAATTTTAGTGCTTCTTTCAAACTTTTTAATTGTTAATTTATTTTGTTCAATTTCAAGCTGACATTCTTCTAATTTACTTGTTAGTTCTTTATTTTTTGTTTCATAAAACTCTTTCTCATCCACAGCTTGAAGCAATTCTTCCTTGATCCGTTGATCAATCATCTTGTACACCTTTATTTGATGTTCTTGATCAGCAATCACACTATCAAACTCATGATTTCTTCTGACTGCTTTTGCTAAATCTTCATTTAATTTAGTGTTTTCTTTTTCTAAGTTTTTAACAATTTTAGTACACTCAGAAGTACAAGGTTTAGGTTTTACCTCAGTTTTGTTGTCAGTAAAGGCCATGAGAGCTTGATTTTGAGCATGCTCTTCTGCTTGGAAGCTCCAGTCATAGCCTTGTCCTTGTTGTGATACAAGGGCAGTTGATTTTGATCTTTTGTCTGGCTGAGGACACTCTTTTGCAAAGTGACCAAGGTTGTTACAGTTGTAACATTTGACTTTAGTTTTGTCAAATCCAGCTTTGTCACCTTTGTTGAAGTTGAGGCTTGTCCTACCAGTTCTTTTTAAGAATCTTTTTGTCCTTAGGCTCAGCATAGCCATCTGCCATTTAAGATCCATCTCCTCAAGATCATCTGGGTTCAATTGTTCCAAGTCATCACTAATCAAGGCAGTATGCACATGACTAGTGAAGAAAGATTCTCTTGCAGCATCTTCAGAATCTGCAGCCTTTCCTATAGAGGTTTCCTGACCTTGACCTGTACTAGAGACAAATGCAGCATTATTAGAAGAAATAGAAGGGTTCTTTTGGTTTACCTCGGTTTCAAACACTCTGAGATCATTGTAGAGTTCATCCAACTCCTTTTCTTCTAAAGCATCTCTTTGTCTATATACCACTGTATACATAGCCCATTCTTCACTAAGAGATCTTAGGAACTTCATGTTGACATCTTCTTGATCCATCTTAACCCCAACCTGGTTAAGTTCACCAATTAGTTTGTTGAATCTGTCAAACACTTGAGTGAGTGTTTCATTGGGTTTTCCTTTGAAATTTTCAAAGTCTTGTTTGAGAACAGACTTAATATTCCTCTTGGTGCTCTTTGTCCCAACAAATCTCTTCTCCAGTGCTTCCCATAGTATCTTTGCATCATCATATTCAACAAAGAGATGTTGATAATCGTTAGGAATGGCCAGTAATAGAGTGCTTAGAGTTTTGAGTTCGATGCCCTTGTCCTTCTTTTCTTTCTCACATTTAAGTTTGTCTGCCTCAGTTGCAGAGCTGCTTGCTTGACCAGGACCAGTTTTGTTTCCTTCAAGGACAACTTCCCACATAGAATAATCTGTAATAAGCATGTATTGCTTAATACGATTCTTCCACATCCCAAAGTTGTTGGGTGTGAGTATAGGAATTTTGTTGGCCTGAGTGCTTTCATTATTATCAGTCATGATTAATAATGTGTGTTTTAAAGATTAAAACTTTTTGTTGTTCTTAACAAATAGTAGATCTAGAACCAATAAGCTCTGATACCACTTGTCAGGATCGATTAACTATAGAGAAGTTAATAAACACCTTTAGATCTGATTGAATATAGAAGTTGCAGCGGATCAACACTATATCAATGTAATTAAGAACAATGAACTGTAAATAATATGCGAAAGTATTAAGAACACAGTTTCACAAAAAGCTTCAATGTATATTATTGAGTTAACAATACACACGTACGTTTACAATTCGTAAGGAACTATTTATAATAGTCCTTGAAGCTAAACTATTTACCCTAGTTATTCTAGGACTTGATTTACATCGAATAATAAAAATATACATTGATTTACATTCTATAACTATCTATACGAAGATCTCGGACTTGATATTCTTCAAAAACGCGTTATCAGTAGTAAAACTCATCACCAGTAGTAAATATGTAACATCAGTAGTAAACTTGGTGATCAGTAGTAAGTCCAGATACATCGTCAGTAGTAACTACTAATGATCAGTAGTATCTTCAATATGCCTTGATCAGTGGTAACTAAGTTATAGTCTTCACCAGCATCAACTTCATCAGTAGTAATATGTTCTGCCCCATCAGTACTAACTATGTCAGTACTAACTGCAGCATCAGTATTAAGTTGATCTGTGTTTTGCTCCAACAATTATGATACTTCGATGGAAGGTGATAATTTACATCATTATATACATTAAAATTTAAGCCTTTAAAAATAGTGAAAAAAATCTTGAAAAATTGAATTGTCAAAACTTTTCCTTATTTTACACTAATTTTTGTGGACTTAAAACCACAATCTTGTAAGACACATAAACACCAAATACCATTGGACTATAAGTTTTTGGTTTGAGTTGTTTAATACCTCTTCGAATACTTTGTTAAGTAGAAATATTGTTTTTAACGTGGTATTGACCCGCGCGTTGCGGCGGGCATTAAAGCATACATACAAGACATGCTAGGTAGTACGTGGAATTTTGTTTAATGTGTATTTAGTTTGGTGGTTCGGATTTGAACTTTAAGAATAAAAGTTAAAAAGATATTTGTTTGAAAGGTATAAGATTAAAAGTTGGATATTGTATAACTAACATTTATAAAAAATTATTCATTAATAGTTGATGAATAGTTTTAGTGTTTTTTTTTTTACATTTAAGTTAATTTTCATTGTTGTTGGCTTTTACTTTGAACATTTCATATGATTCTATTATTTTTGTATTATGTTTTAAATAGTGTCTTTTTTATATGATAACCGTAGTTTTTTATGGTGTCTTTTATTTGATTTATTCTATTATTAAAAATTATTTAATATAATTGTACTGCACAAATTAAGTACATTATCCAAATTATTTTATATAGTTGTACTATACGTACTAATTAGGTAAATTTGTAACTAATACAACATGATTGAATGTCTTCCAAATGTCAATTGTAATAATTATTGCTTAAGTTACCCTAACAAAATTAATAGCATATTGTTTAAAAATATAATGTATATTTTGTAACCCGTCGCGAAGCGCGGACACTACTCCTCGTTATACCCAAAAGGCATAATGGGGCATTTGGTATGAATGGATATGTGTTTAATTGAAAAGTAAAAAATATATTTCCTCCGACTCAAAATAAGTGATACTTTTGGGGTTTCACGGTTTTTTAGGCAAAAGATTATAATGATGGTTAAATTATATTAATTAGATGGTTAGTGGTAAAGGGTCCCACACCTTTTGGATAAAGTAAGGTTAACGATGTTTAAAAGTAAAAAGTAAGGGTAAATGGGTCATTTCACTTTGTTAAAGTAGATAGTTAGTGGGTGTGGGTCCCATTTTTTCCCAAATAAGGAAACTTTTCAAAGTGTATCACTTATTTTGAATCACCCTAAAAAGGAAAGTGTATAATTTATTTTGAATCGGAGGAAGTAAAATGTATGATTGATTAATTCTTGTTAAAATTTGTTATCAACAAAGAAAATTTTGATATATTATTGCAACACCCGTGTTGCTGTGATGTGAAAACGTACATTTATTGATAATTAATAAAGTAATGTTGAGGTATATATTGAAAAGAATAGGGGAAAAAAATTAATCCAGGAAAAATAATTTTGCTATATTTTGACTAACATATAGTTTCCATCTCATATTTAGTTAAAAATAGAATATGTATAAATTAATAATCATATACCATTAATATAAATTTAGAATGCTAACAATATAATATAAGAAAAATTCCAATAAATCTAAAGAATAAAATATATAGCAAGGCAAAAGTAAAAAAACATAAGAAATGCAATATTTAATTAAAACTAAAATAATACAGGTGGTTCAATCATAAGCTCATCAAGTGCAGCAACAATCATAGGTGGCTTAGGATCGCACGCGTATACATTGACTAAGGAAGTAGTTCTTGGAGTATCAAGAAGCTCTTCATACGGATTAGGAAAATATGGGATATATATGTGAATTGTGATAATTAACACGATGATATATAATAATGTGACAACTGACATGTAATTTTTGTGTAATATTTGGGTCATCAAAAGATGGCACCGAGTACTGTTTTGGTCATTAGTTGCTCACACGTCATCGCTTTATCATCGTGTTGCTGAATAACCCAAAACGAGACACAAATTCAAGTTTTCAAAGACCCACCTAGCCGGGATTTTATATAAAAAATAGGAGCAAACAAGCTAAAATTAATTAGAGTCAATGGTTATGTATCAATGTAGCTAAAAGAGGAACGGGTTAAAAGGCGCCAAATCTTACTTTAATGCATACAAACTCCTAAAATGGTCTTACTCAAATATTCAGATTATAAACAACTTTAAAAATAGTTTACAACAAGCAAATTTTCTTCGGTTGCACGTTTTTCGTAGAGCATAGAAGACAATCAACAAATAAGAATCCAAAACTCATCAGCATATCTCAAACATGTCAAATATTAAAAATGACTCAAGTGGGTTGAAATAACTTGAAAAGGCGAGATAAGAGCATCCACAATGGTTAACCTCTACACTGACTTATTACTTTTGTCACATCATCCAATAATCTGTTAGTTGAAAACCTCTCCAATGGTTAACATTTCCAAAGACTTTTTCACTAATATTATTAAGTTACTTTTATCTATATCAAATGTTTTATACATGCCCTTCACTTATGTAATTTAACAATTTTTATCGCATTACAAAATTTAACATTATTATAAAATTTCTCTTACAAAAATATTATAATGCTTGACCTTAAAAAGTATTAATATATGATAAATTATAATTTATAGTTATAGAGATAATAAATTATTCACATATAAATATATGCATGTGTTTAAAATGTAAATTTATTAAATATAGAGACTAAAAGAATCAAACATTGAAAGTTGTTCAAGTGGTTGGGGAAGATCAAGTGGTTGGAGTGACCTCTTAAAAAAGTCATTCATTCCAATAGTAAAAAGTCATTTTAGAGGTTATTCAAATAATTACAACCTCTTGCTCTAAGCTTGAGACCACAACAAATTTCAATTTCAGTATTTAAATAAAACAAAAATTAAAATTAAACGGTATAATTAAAAGAATGTTTTTTGCTTATGTGATGGGGGATCATCGTAGAATGCCTCATTAGACTCGTTCCCATGATGAACATCAAAATCGATGTTGAAAACACGTGTTAGCCCAATTCAATTAATCTCCACAAGATCAACGGGTATCAGTATTTCTTCTGCATATAATTTTCATTTGTTCTTAATTTGACTCTGACCTTGAAGGGTTTTTAATCCACTATGTATAATGAATCTATTACTAAAGTTGATGCGACCTCTTTTTATATAAAAATGTGTCTTACAAATTACAATACCATTTAGTTCCAAATGTTGTTAAAACATACATTTGTGATGATCTGCAACACAAAGAAATAAAGACGCGTGATTGCATACATCACAAGTGACAACCCTGTGGGATGTACCACCATTTAATTGTACACCACCAACATTTGCACAAAAATTAATAAATATAGCAGCAAGAGACTATTAAATTAAAACAGGTAAAAAAAAATTAATTATTGTAAAAGAGAAAGACATGCCATTTGTAACTACCAACCTCAAATGCTTACTCGGAAGGTCTCTCTTATTAATTTGTGAAAATTTGTCGATTTTTCATGTATATTTCCAACAAGTTCAGAAGGATTAGGTCATGAAGATTAATAAAATGGGTATTTAGATGGACTTTTGTGACTTCTTATGATGTATTTAGTATTGTCAATGAAGAACACAGATACACCACCATTGGCTGATTCTAACATGTAAATATCTAAACAACTACCTTATATTTGGATTGAAATTAAATAAATAAAAAAACATACCACAATCATCATCATCTTCAGTATTCAAATAAGGTGGTGATGTTGAGGTAATTCCGATTTCCACCTGCTCAGAAGACCGTCATCCAACAATTATATCACACCATTCGATAGTCCCTCTAATGATTTGCTAATCACAGATTCTTCACTTGAACTCGTGTCGGTGCGTGATTCTTGCCAAGATGGAGGTTTCGATTTCTGATTACATATAAATTGCAGCCATTCGTGGCAGATTTTGTGGAATTGAAGCTGAAATTCTGCAAAATAGAATGTGATTTGAAGAACAACCCTTGATTTGGGCGATGATAATTTATGGCATTTCTATTTCTCTGGTAGAAAACTGCGCGTTTTGTGAGGAAAAGGAAGACTAAATCGTGGGCCGGTAAAAAAACGTAGTTAAAGGTACATCAACGATGAGTACAAATTTATAACAAATTCCCAAAGTAGTGGAGTTGGTATGGACGTTTGATTTAATTTCAGAAGTCACCGGTTCAAATCCAGTTAGATGTTCTTTTTAAGAAAAAGTTTCAAAGCAAAAAGTTAACTGAAACAGATTTAAAAAAGCTTAACCTTTTTGAAATAAAAATTAGAGATAATTATTTTTATATCCTTGTAAAATTCATAAATAATTTCTATATCCATATCAAATTCATAAATTATCTCTATGTCCTTCTAAATTTTGTAATTGCCTTTATATCATTCTAAATCTTTAAAACTCTTTTTTATGTCCAAAAACCTATTTTAATATTTATTAAATCATTATAATATCAATCATTATTAAATAAGTATGCAATATATCTGTTATTTATGTATTAAAAATCATGTTTATTTGCATGTATTAGTGATATTATCACGATTTAATAAATAATAAAATAGGTTTTTGGACATAAAAATGAGTTTTAAAGGTTTTGAAGGATATGAAGGTAATTATAAAGTTTAGAAGGACATAAAGATAATTTATGAATTTGAGAAAGATATAAAAATAATTTATAAATTTTACAAGAATATAAAAGCAATTATCCCTAAAAATTACTACTACTATAAGAGCAAGGGGTGTGGTAACGAGTGAAGCTCTAAGTCGGACGTCACCTCAGCTTTCGAACCAAGCCACCACACCGCAAGCTGGGTGAGTGAAGCCCCAAGTCGGATGGGTGGCGTAGCCCACAAACCAATAGGAGAAAAGATGGTGTTTTTGGACTAATGGGAGGAGAGAGGTTATTATTTTTTTAATGGTTTTTATTTTTTTAAAGGAGTGTTATTGGTTAGTGATGGTAGATGTGGTATTTAGGGGTTTTGAATGTGAAATGTGAAATAATGATGTGGCGCATAGGTGGCGCGGAGGTGACATCCAACCCCAAGCCACCACACCTAATGCTCTAATATAGTTATATTCCTATCACATTTATGTAGCATTTTATGTTATCTTATATTTTTCACCCCCAACTTCTAACTACTTTCAAAAACATCTTTATGCATATTAAATTTGCACCTTCCAAGTTCCAACTCTAGATTAAAAGTTTCAAACTTTCTAACTATAACTAACAACTAGTATCTCTAGGGGTGCTTATCGGGCCAAAACCGAACCGAACCGAACCGATAGAACCGATAACCGATAACGATGAATTTTCAAAACCGAACCGATAACATGTTATCGGTTTCGGTTCGGTTCGGTTTCGGTTCGGTCCGGTTTCAGTTCGGTTATTTTAGGCCAAATGTTCATCCTTTTCCGAAAACCGAACCGAACCGAACCGATAAAACCGATAACCGATAACGATGTATTTTCAAAACCGAAACCGAACCGATAACATGTTATCGGTTTCGGTTCGGTTCGGTTTCGGTCGGTTTTCGGTTCGGTTCGGTTTTTTCGGTCCAAATGCTCACCCCTAAGTAGCTCCAACGTCTAGCTAGTTTTTCCAAACATACTCTTAAAGTTAATAAGTTTGCAACTATCCTAGACAAATGAAAATGATGTTTGTTTTACTGAGTTTATTAATATTATTTATGTCAAAGCTTTTGATATTTAATATTATATTTAGTGAGTTTCTTATTTTTTTTTACTCCCTCCGTCCCTAAATAAAGTTCTCATTTCATAAGTTGATGGGGTCCACTTAATAAAATAATATAATTATACCCTATTACTAACTATCCAATAACAATCTTTCTCTCTCCAAACCAACTTTATATTTTAATCAAATTTATTACCAATAACTACACAACTAACTTTCTACTTAAAAATTGTGCCCAAGAGAAATAAGAATTTTATTTAGGGACGGAGGGAGTATTATCTACTAACAAAGAAATTAATTATTATGATTTGTTATCAAACAAAGCTGAAGATATAAACTTCAGCTGACTTTAGTTCTTAAGTGATTGTGATAGTCAATCGATATGTGTCATCTGTTGAAGCAACATTTATATCTGATTAATTAACTATATCAAGATATTTTTTTAGAAGGTGAAAGATTAAAGATGACTTTTTCACCTGATACAGGATCAACTAATAAATACTACTCCCTCTGTCCCACAAAAAACTTCCCATTTGATATTGGCACAAGTTTTAAGATGATAGTTAGTGGTGAGGTCATTGTTAATAATTTTGATTAAAATATAAGATTGGTTTGGAGAGAGAAAAATTGTTAGTGGATAGTTTGTGGTGGGTCCTTAGTAATAATAGTATTTTATTGAAATGAGAAGTTTTTTGTGGGACAAAAATTTAGAGTGAAATGAAAAGTTTTTTGTGGGACGGAGGGAGTATAAGATTTCTTAACCAAGAACTCACCAGATCCCAAGGAAGGTTGTAAAATATTACTCCCTCCGTCCCACAAAAAACTTCTCATTTGATTCTGACACAAGTTTTAAGGTAATAGTTAGTGGTGGGGTCATTGGTAATAATTTTGATTAAAATATAAGATTGGTTTGGAGAGAGAAGTATTATTAATGGATAGTTAGTGGTGGGGTCCATAATAATAATAGTATCTTCCTCTATATATGAGGCCTAGATTTGAGATTTGTTTGACAACTCATCACTTTAAAGCCTCTCCATTGGCTCCCAATGCCACATATAATTACCCCTTAATGCCATATGGCATCTTCAAAACAAAACCTCCCAAAATCTTCTATTTATCCTGTACATGAAACAAAAATCACATAGTAATTTAAATTAGTTTTAGGCAATAACAATTTTACCTCTTTATTCGGTTTTTTAAAGATAAAATATTTAAATTACAAATCGTTGTCACTTTATTCAGAATTTTAAATTAACAACAATTTTCCCTATTAAATATTTACTTAATCTATTCACATAACCGATTATATTACCCATAAAGAGCTTTGAGCCTTATTCCGAATAATCGTTTAAAAAAATATATCGTCTCCCCCATTACTTATTCTCACATGGTCAACTTTATGTAGTTGTATCACGAGTTAAGAACAAGAACGGATTGAATGTTATTTGTTGTAACAGAGATGACAATTACACTAATTCAACAACAAATGTCGTTTACAAAGAAGTCTTATATCGTCTATAAATTTTATGTAACATTTATTCATGTATCAAAATTTGTACAAACTTATCATTACAACTATGGATTCTTATGTCATTTAAAAAATATTAATATTTGTTGTTATTTTTCTTTAATATATCTCTTAAAGCATGCCCGCCCAATTGGGCGGGCTATGAAGCTAGTTTTATTATATGGAGCCCATCTAATGTAGAAATGAGAATTTTTTTGTGGGACAAAATTTTAGGGTAAAATAAGAAGTTTTTTGTGGGACAAAGGGAGTACTATTTATTATTTTGTCAAAAGCTCGCGTGTTATTGATTTGCTCAAATTTTTAATTTCAAAATTTTTAATTTTTTATTGAATATAAGTATTTGTGATATCAAAATTTAAAACCTATAGTATGACAATTCATTAAAATTTTTAATTTTTTATGCCTGAATTTATTTCTTCTATCTATGGCAAAAACTTAACTTTTATAGTATAACTAGCATATAATTCATGATAAATCACGGGTGACTTATAGAAATATTCATAATATTTTACTTTCATAAGAATACTATTATGTACATTTGAAATAATTTCGTAGTTAAAACAAATAGACAGTGGCAGACCTAGAACAAATGTTTAGGGGTAGCACATTTTTTTTCAACGTAAATATAATAAAATTAACATTAAAAAAACACAGGTTAAACATTACAAAACGACCAACTAGATACTACATTTTAAAGTTGTCTTTTTCGTTGACCTATTTTCCAAAAACGAATCATTACATTTACATATGTAACCACCATAAATGGTTTATTTTCTACACTACAAATCAGTTTATTTCTATTGTTTGGCATGTGTTTTTAATGATTTTAATTGAGAGACAAAAAAGTATTGAGGTTTTTTTTTTTTCAAATTAGCATAAAGTTTGAAAGTGACCTTTGTTTATTACCATATTAAATTGAAATTTAAGCTCCTTAATAATCTAAACCAATTTTGGGCTTTCAAGTTTGGACTATTTTTTTGTTGAAACTATAAGTGAAGAGTAGCCGAACGTTTTTTTATGGGTAGCACCGACATATGGTTTATTTTTTTGTAAAAATATTTATACTTCTAGTCGAAAATTAAGGGGCAGCACATGCACCTCTGGGCACCACTAATTTTAGTATATCAACTATAGAGATTATAAATTCAATACCAGACAAAAACACTTTCCAACTCATAAGTATAAGTAAAAATTTAAAGAAGTAACAGAAGTATTAATCCCCTTATAGTCCCAATTATAAATTCAATTTAGCTCAGCATCCAGATCGAATTGCATGTTAAAATTAACGGGTCATCTTGGATATATTATTAAAACTTCTTACTTTTTAATGGATAAATTTAATTGGTAAATCACGGGTCATCATGATATGATTGGTCTTCAATTTCAACCGTGATTCATGCCTATTTTTAAGTGCAAATGTGTTGTAGCCTCACATACTGTAGGCTGCACATTTCTGGTATACAGCCTAAACTTTAAAACCATAATTTGCATAACCTCAATCTCATAAAATTAAGGTTTAGGCTGCATATTATGATAGTTCAGCAAATGGATCAGTATATGAAATTATGCAGTACTGACTGCATATTATGAAATGACAGGGTCACAGATACTGAAATTAGTGAACCATAATTAGGTTCGAAAAATTTAGAACTCCATTTAAAACATATAAAAAAAATCACATACTTAATGAAGGGTCATATATAGAGAACCATAACGCCGCATAACCTCAATAGATGCTGCATATCACTCTTGAATTGTGAGTGGTAAATAAGAACCCCTTTCAATTCAAATTATTGAATATATAGTATTATAAGAACCCCTTTTAATCCGTATCAAATTTGACCCCAATATTATCTAAAATTAAACAGTTGAATTAATATTTAAAAAAAACTTTACAAGCTCCGTTATAGTCTAGTATCAAATAAAAGAATTCAAATGTTATATTACCTCTCATTCCAAAAAGACAATAGAAATCAACACTATTATTAGCTGTTGAAGATGCCTTTTTTGTGATGTATGAGGTTTCAGGGGAAGCTTTCTTCTCTGGTTTAGGAGAAACATTTTTGTTGAGAAGAGCATCATAAACCGATTCTGGTAGGAAAAAGTAACAGACTTGCAAAAACAAAACATTTTTAATATAATTAATAACTGTAGGAAAAAAAATTGCTCTAACTCACTATCTTAACCACAGTTACTACTGCAAACAGGTGTAAAAGAACACCTCCAATCGTTGGGTTCGTTTGCTTTTTTATTTATTTATTTTTATTTTAGAAAAAACTATAAGAATGTTACTTATTAATACAGTCAAACATATGATGATGATGATGATGATGATGATAAAACAGAACTGCAATGTTATTAATACAATATTGACTTTCAAATTCGTATGGAGTCATTTTTGGTATTGATTCGGTTTCAAATTATCAATGTGAATTAGTAAGAAATCAGTTTCTAAATTTATCTAATTTTCGGAATAATTGCATCCTAACTTTTATATAAATACTCTATCATTATACCGGTGTCAAACACGTTTTTATACAACAGTAGCACCCGATTTCAAACATCCTAAGGCAGCATCAAGCCACCTTCAAACCGGTATGAGTAGTTCAACACTTCTGTATTCAATTTGGATTTACAGTTTTTTTTAGCTTTAGGCTGCAGTGTATAATACATTAACTTTATTACATTTATAATGCATATAAACTTTTAACAGAAGGCAAAAACGAATTTTTGAAGTCAGCCTAATTGCAGCCATGGTGTTTTTTCAAATATTTTGGCAACAACCCTAATTTAGATAGAATGCAGTTGCTTTGACCATAAAAGTCAACATACAGATTCTACATAATGCTTTTTACATACTTCATGAATTAGGGCATTATTATAATGCAGCAATTGCAGTAATATTCTACATAAAAATTTTAATGCCCTAATGACCGGCCTAATTCATGCAATTTTAGGGTTTGGAATAATTGCAATAACTGCATCTCAAGTTTAGGCTGCAGTGTAGTAATTGTACTGATTCTTAATTATTACAAATATAATCTTTTAACAGAGCTTTTTCCTAATTTGTACATAATGTAAACATAATTTTTTCAATACCTTAATGACCAGAATGCATCTTAATTTATGGTGGAACCATCTGCAATTGCACCCTATTGTCTCAAACTATAAACAGCCTAATTAGGCTGCAACTGCATCCTAATTGCAGCCTTGTACATACACAAACACAACCATCTGCAGAATTAACTACTTATTTCTGCCTAAATTGAATTCCTTCTTCACTCATTCGAACTGTCTCTACATGCAGAGCAAAGCTATGGTTGCTTAATCTCTCATCTAACTGCTGCTAACTAACTATTTAACAACCCAAACTAAATATTGAAACTAAACATCTATTGGACTGAATTTTAACTTCATTAAGCATTTATGGGATCGATTTCAAAATAAGAATGGAATTATAAAGCAAGGATCAAATTAGAAATTATGATGTTAATCTCTCATCTTCTTCCAGCTGTCAATTATACAAGAAAAAAGTCACTACTAATATCACTATACTGTTAATTGCTCTACACATTCAAAAACAAAAGTAACAACATGGAGACTGTAACATATTCTGCCTTCCTTTTATAAGTAGTAGTTGGGTCCCCATTCATACCTGATTTCAGCAGGTGTGCCATCCCAACCAATAAATGCTACTGTACGACCATCTATACTAAATGTCAACTTCCTGTGGTTAGCAAAATTAACCAAAACCCTAATTTTCGATCGGATTATTGTCTCCTCCAATCGATCCAAAAACCGTCATAAGTTGGAGGAACTGCTCTACAATTATCGCAACCATTCTCGAATGTTACTTCAGGAAGCTCCCTAAAATGCCTGAGTGGTCAAAACTTGATTTCTGCAAGTTTGCTGCAGATTGGGCGGGGCAGGCCCTTGTAAGTCTAAACTCTACTACAAACCCCCTTATGTTTTGAAGATGAAGAATTCGAGGGGATTGTTTCAAAACAGATGAAGAATTTGGAGATCAATGATGGAGATTCGAACAATGTACAACAATTATTGAGGATTTTGGCTGCAAAAGGGACCGGAATTCTACTACCATGGGAGCTAGTAGAGATGATATTGAGGATTTTGACTTACTATGTGAAGAGTTATTATAAGATTAGTAACGATGTGAAGGATGCAACAATGAATGCAGTTGGATGTTTCTATACGAGATCATGTCATGATTTACGGCATGTTTGGGAAAGCTTATTAAGCTAATAAGCTTCCTTAATAAGCTTTCTCTAACATGCCCTAAATCATGACATGATCTCGCAGACAAACATCATTGCATCCAATGCTGCATCCTTTACATCGTTATTGTTCTTATAATAACCCTTCACACAGTAAGTCAAAATCCTCAATATCATCTCTACTAGCTCCCATGGTAGTAGAATTCCGGTCCTTTTTGCAGCCAAAATCCTCAATATTGGTTGTACATTGTTCGAATCTCCATCATTGATCTCCAAATTCTTCATCTGTTCTGAAACAATCCCCTCAAATTCTTCATCTTCAAAACATAAAGGGGTTTCAAGTTTGTAGTACAGTTCAGACTTGCAAGGGCAATCGTGGCCCGCCCAATCCGCAGCAAACTTGCAGAAATCAAGCTTAGACCACTCAGGCATTTTAGGGAGCTTTCTAAAGTAACATTTGAGAATGGTTGCGATAATTGTAGAGCGGTTCCTCCAATTTATGACGGTTTCTGGATCGATTGGAGACAATAATCCAATCAGAGATTGAGAATTAGGGTTTTGGTTAATTTCGCTAACCGCAGGAAGTTGACATTGATAAGCTAAGGCGTGAAACTTTCTTTCCGATTAATATATACCAATGGCGGGTAGGATTTACAGCATATACGAGAGAAATAGGTGCCGACGATCACAGGATGAAGGACAGAACGACGGCACGAAGATCTGGTTTGAATGGGAGATATGTGTCGTACATCCAGTGAAATATTGTGTCTGTCTCCATCGTAGGAGGTGGTTATGGCAGTTGTTATGGCGATGTAAGCTGCAGAGATGCAATCGAGTACGGATCTTCGGATTCGGGTCCATCCTTAGGTAAAAGGGATGACAGAAGGCGCGAGATTGGTTTAATTGTATCATCATCTCCATTTAAAACAAAAAAAAAAAAATGTATCAACATCTCCGTTCGAAAAGAAAAGATGTATCACCATCTCCTATTTAATCTTGCAAGCGTAGGTGGGATCCAATTTTTTGTACGTAGATGGATCCAAATATTCCGAGGAAATCGCCTCTGCAACTATAGTCGCCGGAAATCGACCGCTGCAACTAGAATCGCCGGATATACATCGTTTGATGTTAGGTCTTGTAGTAGTCTAACGGATCTGTTCGTGGTTTCAATGACGAAGCCTACAATGATGAAGGTATATGAAATTATGGCTTCAGATGATGTTTTCGTGCGAAATGGAGTTGAAATTGAAGCTTCTTTTTGGTACTGCAAAGTATTTTGTTATTTTGTGTTTTTTGTTGGGACCTTCTATTAGAACAACCCATTATTAGAACAACCCATTAGATAATATAAACAGCCTTGATCAAAAAACTGATAATTTAACCTCGAAAATTGTATTAAACAATAGCATATCAACCATTTTAACATTGAAATTTGTAAACAACCAACACTTTTATCACAAATTATTTTGAAACTCGCATTGATTTTGTTAATAAATTGGAGATTAGGAGATCAAAATACTACTTCAAACTAAATCAGAAAGCATGTAAATAAAAAGTTATTTTAAATTTCTATAAATGTTAACAAAACAATCCAACCACGACCACTCACCGGCAACCACTGCCGTAACCCACCAACCACCACCGTGACCCACCAACCACCCTTTCTTCCGGCGAATCTGGAAACGTACATTGATTATGAAGATGATGGCGACAACGACGAGTTGCAGATCTGATCAGCGATGGAGCTGGTCGGAGATGGCGGTGGCGGTGGTTATCGATGGTGTGAGCTATGGTTGATAATGGTGTTGGCCGTGACTTGGCCGTGACTTGACCCCACCACTAACTATCACCTAAAAACTTGTGCAAAATGCAAATGAGAAGTTTTTTATGGGACGGAGGGAGTATTAGATAACATTGATCTCGATATATTTATTAGTGAATTTGGTATAACACATTTGTGACGTCATCTAATTGTAAGTTCATTTCTTCATAATGCTTTTTACTACGAGGCCATATGTTCTATATGAATTTGCTATTAAGGCTGTATTTTTCTATATGAATTTGATATTAAGGTTGCATTTTTTTTATATGAATTTTACTTATTTGGGGAATTTTTTTTGGTTTAAGGAGCCCATTTTTAATATTCTGCCCAGGGTCCAAGATCGATTGGACTAGCCCTGCATAAGTAGACACAAAAGGTAGGCACCAATATCATTTCTGCTTGAACTATATTAATTGCATTGCAATGTATCATTTCTATGGTATTCATCAGATTCTTGTAACAATGTGTGTTGCAGTCGAATTAAACCCGTAAATAACTGGGTTTTGATTTGTGTTGACTAAAATGATGATGATAGTGGAGTGTTGTGATTTCCGGAGATGGGGTTACTGTGGTGGTGGACGGAGATGGCAGTAGTAACCGGATGTGAGATGTGGCTATGGTGGTTGTTTTAGAAATTTGGGAACGATGATAAAAAAGGGTTTTATTTATTATTTTTAAATAAATGTATAATAATTAATTTAAGAATTAATAAAATAAAAGGACTAAATTACCCTCCATTGGTTTGCATATGTTCAGATTTAACATCCATTTTTAACGGCCGTTAGTATTACGGACCAAATTGTTACAAGGTTTCATATTTAGTGACCATTCGTGTAATTTTGAAACTTATGGACCAAATCCAAAAATTTTAGCAAATCACAGGAACTATTCATGTAATTTACTCAAATACTCCCTCCGTCCCACAAAAAACTTCTCATTTCATCCTAAATTTTTGTCCCACAAAAAACTTCCTATTTCAATAAAATACTAATATTACTAAGGACCCCACCACTAACTATCTTTCTCTCTCCAAATCAATTTTATATTTTAATCAAAATTATTATCAATGACCCCACCACTAACTATCACCTTAAAACTTGTGCCCATCTCAAATGGGAAGTTTTTTGTGGGACGGAGGGAGTAACTAGTATTAGTAATATATGTAAAGTTGTGTTCTAGAAAGTCCATTTCTAAACAAAGTCATCAAAAAAATCAAATGGTCAAGATCAATTATTTACTAACCATCAAGGTTCTAAAAAGCGTAAGGCGTGACGTGGTGGCACCATCAAGCCTCAGTCAAGGCGAGCCATGGCGGGCCATGACGTTTTTTAAGGCGTCGCTTAAGGCGGCAAATTTTTTATATAATTTATATATATACGTATATTAAATTGAATTTTTTTTATAAATCTATTGATTTATATAACAATTCATATATAAAGCTCATAAAAAATATTACATTTAAATTTATAATTATATATGTTAAATTTTTTAAAAAAAAAAAATCATTTTTTACATCCGCCTTCAAGAAAACTCGCCATAAGGCGCGCCTTATCGCGCCTTATCACGCGTTATCTCACGCCACGCCTAGCCCAGCCGCCATGGTCTGTTTCGTAAAGTCGACGCCGAGCCTCACGCCTTGGCACTACCATGGCGCGCCTTTTAGAACCTTGCTAACCACCATCATCAAATCACATGTGATTGAAAACACAACCACCACCGCCGGTCACCACCACTATTGTCGGCCATTGTCGCCGCCGACCACGTCCGGCCACCACCACTATTGTCAGCCATTGCCGTCGCCGACCACCTCCAGTCGCCGCCGCTGACCGCCGCCGCCGCCGCTGACCGCCGCCGACGCCACCGATCGCCCCAATTACATGTGACTGAAAGCGACCAGGGTGGCGGGTGTGACCGGTGATGGAGACGGTGGTCGGCAGAGGTTGACAGTGGTGGTCGGTAATATGCCTGATAAGGATGGAGGAAAAATATAATACCGTTACAATAGTTGGGGGAGGTAGCAATATGTGAAAGTAACCCCAACCCTCACTTGGGGTTAGAATTTAGAGAAATCAACTTCTTTGCGACTAAAGTTTCCTCTTTTACCATTGAATTTCAAAAGTATGTTTTGGGGGAATGCATATACTCGATCACTACCAAGCATTATGACTCTTGATCACAATTGTTGATAAACAAATTAAGCAATGTGGCGTATTTCCTTTACTACTATTATGCTTATGATACTCGTTTTCATGTCATCAAAAACAAATGCTAACCATTTTATCAACAAATCATTATAAGCAAAAGCTTTGCATGCATCTCAAATATTATGGGGAGGTAGAAATGCTTCAGATTATTGTGCTTGGTTTGAAATCATGTGCAACAAACAAGGAAGTGTCATTTCGATAGACCTTAACTCTAAATGCCCACACGATTTAAGAAGACTCGACTTTGCCTCATTTCCGAATCTCGATCGCTTTGTTATTGAATTCTGTAGGGTTGAAGGAAGCATCCCATATGAGATCGGTTTGCTATCAAATCTGACCTATCTTTCACTTCGCGGGAATAGCCTCACGAGTAAGTTGCCCGACTCACTCGCCAATCTCACCCGGTTAGTGCACCTTGATCTTAGTAAAAACAACTTTACGGGTTCAATCCCGCCATCTTTTGGCTCCATGATTAATCTTAAATTCCTAGACTTGAGCATAAATCAATTAGGTGCATCCATCCGACAAGAAATAGGTAACTTGAAGAACCTAGAAATTTGAACTTATGCAACAACAATCTTGATGGTCCAATTCCCTTGAGTTTTAGTAATCTAAGCCAATTTAAATTTCTAAACCTTGGCATGAATTACATCAATGGCCCTTTTCCTCTAGATATGAAAAACTTGATTAACCTAGAACATGTTGACCTTAATTATAACCGTCTAATCGGTCCCATCCCTCCTGAATTTCAAAATCTTCCAAGACTTTATTACCTAGATCTTTCATCAAACCGATTTTCGGGTAATTTGTGGTTCCAAAGTCCATGTAATCTGCAGCATCTTGACCTCTCTATGAACTTGATGACCGGAGCTATCACTATTCTACATTTTTGCAATTACTTAAAGTACTTGGATCTTAGTAGCAATAACTTTAATTAGTGGCGAAAAACTTAACTTTTCGGACTTCCCACCATCATTGGATTTTGCTTCTTGATCTTTGGTTATGTGTGTTACCATAATCACAAGACCACCACAAAGAAAATCCATCCGGAAACAAGAAAACACGGAGACTTGCTCCATATTGAATTATGATGGAACAATTGCATATGAAGACTTCATTACCGCTACCGAGGATTTTGATCTCAAATATTGTATTGGAACCGGTGGATATGGTAGTGTATACGAAGCAAAACTACCTTGCGGTAAAACATTTGCTTTGAAAAAACTCCATCGGTTTGAAGCCGAGCAACCCGCATTCGACCAAAGTTTCAAGAATGAGGTCCAAGTGTTAACCAACCTAAGGCACAAAAGTATCGTGAAACTTTATGGTTTTTGTTTGCATAACAAATGCAACTTCCTAGTGTATGAGTATATGGAAAAAGGTAGCCTATTTTGTGCTTTGAGTGATAGTAAATTTGCTTTAGAATTGGATTGGAAAAAGAGGGTGAATATTATAAAAGACGTAGCGCATGCTTTGGCGTATATGCACCATGATTGCAGCCCGCCTATCGTTCATCGAGACATATCAAGCAACAACATTCTCTTGAACTCGAAAATGGAAGGATTTGTTGCCGACTTTGGGGCAGCCCGATTACTTGACCCTGATTCATCCAACCAAACAGTAATTGTAGGAACATTGGGATACATTGCTCCAGGTATTTGCATAGAATGTGACTATTTAATAACCTAATTTAACAGTTAAATATATATATGCTAACAATTATTTATATATATGATCATGTAGAACTTGCCTATAACATGATTGTGACCGAAAAATGTGACGTGTATAGCTTTGGTGTGGTGGTACTTGAAACAATTGGAGGGAAGCATCCAGGAGAGCTTTTGTCATCTATGAACTATTCTACGAATCATAGTAAAATAATGTTGGAAAACATACTGGACAAACGACTCTCGTACCCAACCGACAGGATGATTGAAAAGGAAATTTTGCGTATTTATCATGTAGCACTATCATGCATTCTCATAGATCCAAAGTCTCGGCCGACAATGAGAAATGTATCTCAGGAATTATTACATTACGGGTATTTTATCTAAAATATTTATTTATAGGCTTTGTTAATGACATCACTTAAGGTTGTTGTCAAGAAATTATTACATGTATAATTAACTTGTACTGTTGTACATTCAAAAAATAAAAGAGGAATTCCTTAAATGCACGAGTCGATTATTAATTAATGTACAACTTCAAATACATATCCGAACATCTTATTCACAACCCGTCATTATTATTTCCCAACAAATTATTAGTATACCCTTAAAAACATTTAACATCATCTCTGAAGTCTTTTACACAACCACCACTTTTCCGCATCCAATAACATCACCATCGTTAGTCCGCCACCAATCAGCTCTTAGAGGGAGGGGTGTGGTGGCGGACCCCCTCCCTTCGCCGGATGAAAATGCTGAGGTGGAGGGTGTTTGGCGCATAAGTCCCTTCGCCACTACACCGCCCGTTGGGTGAGTGAGGGACTGCGCCGGATGGTCGGCGAGGCTGGCGAGGAGAGAGAGAGAGATTTTGGGGTGTTTTAATTGGGTAAAAGGTATTTTAGTGGGTCCCAAAAAATTATTTTAGGGTAAGTGATAGTAGAGAGGGTATTTGAGGGTTTTGAATGTTAAATGTGAAATAGTGATGTGGCGCATAGGTGGCGCGGAGGTGGCACTCCGACTTGTGTTACTACACCTATTGCTCTCAAGACTGGCAAAAGGATAAAAAATCGTCAAATACTATTAATTGTCGTCGATTTGCGCAGACAACTTATAAACAGTTAGTGTGTTAAACACAATTACAAAAACTATATTGTTCTATTAGTTACTAGTCGTTTACCCGCGGCAATGCGCGGGTCTAAAGACAACAATTACGGGTCAAATGTGTAGCTATAATGAATGTTTACATCACAACGATCATATGACATGTTGCCTTGTTAGGAAATTTTTTTACTTTGACTTGTTAGACCAATTTGAGATAAACACATCCAAAATTGACACATAAATAAGAAACTCATAATTCAATAACAAATACGATGAAACAATGTCACAAGGTAAGACTACAATTTTACACCATCTAACACATGAATGGGATTGAATAATTGAACAGTGATCATGATGATAATGATAAAATGCAGAAATATAATTTCATAAGAAATAAATAGTTAGGGAAAAGAATTCTTCATACCAGTTTAATTTCATGAAAAAACAATGTTCTCGGGGTAATTTTTTCATACATATGAAAGTGCCAACGGCCCACCAACAAGGCATCAACACATTCAAATATAAAAACCATAATTAATATGATGAAAACATCAGGAATCCAATTTTGAAGTAACAATGTTACCGGAGGACTTTTATCGAACATATGGTGTGCAAGCAACTAAGGATGAACTATCACAAATTCAAATCATTATTCCAGGAGGAAAAAATTTAAAGCTAGATCATGGTATGCATTTATCGAATGTTTTAAATTGAATTCAGTCAGTGAGGCATTTCATCAAGCAATTATTAGGATGAGTTTAAATATATACACTTACTGAAGAGATCCGTAAAACCAATATTGGTATAAAATAGGAAAAATTAATGTGAATCGGATGTTAGTGGAAACTTTGTGCTATTCTTCAGCGTCATTCTCCTACTGATTGCACCACCGCCACTACCGAATTGGGGAAGTTGTATTTATAGACACCCTACGGTTGACCAACTCAGATGATGGTTATTGGCGAAAGTGTGTGTCTGGTGGATTATGAAACGGTGCTAGGAAAAAGGAAGTTAATCGGAGGAGAAACGGTGTTTATGAAGCGGTGTGAGACCGGTTGCAGATGGGTCGATTGGGAAGTGTTGACGCCGGTTGGGAAGTGGTGTGACGATCGGAGAAGGACGCGATGGTTATGAGGCAATTGGGTTTGAGAAGAGAGAGGACGGTTAGGTTGATGGAGAAGGAGAAGACTGTGGCACCCCGCCAAAAAGGTTTTTATAGCAATAAATGTTTGCGCAAGAACGGGATGTAACATTCATGACTAACACAACTATGATTAATGTAAACAACTAGCTGGTACCCGCGCAATGCGGCGGCGGGTACCCTGTAACTATATTTAGCAGCAATCAAAAGTTGTTCGATTACACGTTTATTCTATATGTTACACTACAGTGACTTCAAAGGTGTACCAAGAATTAACAAGCAAAATTCATTTAGAATAACTTGATATTTCTCATAATTAACTTCCTCTTGCTCTTTCCATCTACAATTTCTTCTTAAAAATTTGCTTCCAATACACTATTAGCTTTATAAAACACAAAACACTGCAAAATAAAAAAAAATAGTTCAAAGAAAAATATAGAAAGAAGTAACAATGTTCATTTCATATCATAGATAGAAGAATAAGATAATATATCTACCAAAATAACAAAAATACAAATATTGAAATAGTTCTTAAGTCATACATTAATAACAATTTAAATATTAAGCATATTTAGAACTAAAGCCGTTGTCAACCAAATCTATCAGTAGTCACAGTTAGAACTTTACGACGCTCATCACTCAGAGAAACCACATAAACAAGATCATCTGCAATTGTTAACATGATTGTCAATTTCTTGATCCCACAATTAAAATCTTAAATGAGCAAAAGCATGGAACACCATTAAAATAAAAAGGCTTGTATAAAAAAGAGTAAACCATAATCTTCTAGGTGCGGTAACAATGACCCGTGTTCGTAACCATAAAGAGTTTATACATCAAATATAAACAAAATCATAAAAATAGACAAAAAGGTTAGACTCCACTATTCGGACCCGTTAAACCAACTTGCCCAATTTCTCCCACATATGTTATTTTTAACAAAACAAATAAAAAAAATTAAGACCAATCGCGATTCAGAACAAAGATATGAACTCACATTAATACCAGGTTCTTCTAATGCTTTAAAACATCGCCATGCATTATTTTATAAGAGACAAACATATATAAGATACCTCTGATAACAAAGGACCCACAAGCTATTGCAGCGCTAGCTTGACCCTGCAGAAAATACAAGTTTCACTAAAACCATACTAACAATTGCATGTCAAATAAACACCTCCCAAAAGCTAATAGGTCTTTTGTGAAATACTTGATCGGCTGCCTTCTCCAAGTAATAAAGAGCTTGTTTATTAGTATCAACGCCTACATTCTGTACATAAATTAGTTCAAGAACCACTGATGGAGCATCCTATATTTCGTTTTTAGGCAAACAAATTAAACCAATCCGGAAAATGTTATTGAAGCATCGTAACACTGATGGAGCATCGTTTTCATTGATAATGTTATTGGAGTTCATTCTATTATGCAAAATAAAGGCAATAGAAACTTTATAATCAACTAAAGAATATATATATATATATATATATATATATATATGAAATTAAGGAGAATATTAGCTAAAGTGCAAAACAGAATCAAAAGGTATATGAATATATATATGAAATTAAGGAGAATTTTAGCTAAAGGGCAAAACAGAATCAAAAGGTATACCTGAAATCGATTTTCTTAAAATCTGCTCTTTACTTCTTCCTGTTTAAACACCAAGAAAATCAAACAACGTCAGGTATGAAAGTGTATACTTCACAGTTCTACCTACTGTAATCTAGACATATAGGATATGATAACGTATTAACACAGTTCTACCTATTGTGTATACCTCACATATAGGAATTTTGTAAATAGTTCAAAATTTTAGGCAAACAATTTAAAATGAACATAATTCTATGAAAACTAAATACGAATACCTGAAAATTAAACACCGATCGTATGAATCTGAAACGTATCTCAAATCTTCTATGTGCATTTATTGGGTGAAGATGGATGCTCATGGTTGAAGTAATCGATGAGGTTAGTTGCAGAATCGAGGAGACATTTAAAGATAAGTGGGTTAACTTGAATCGATGAGGCGCTTCGTTTCTTTCGGTTTGCAACGGTGGGTTCGAGACTTCGAGGAGGCATTGCAAGCGTCGGATGATTACCGGTTGCAACGAATGGGTTAGAGGATGGGTACAACAAATAGTTTTGGTGGGCCGAAGCCCACTCAAATATGAAGAGGCTTATGGTTTGTGTTTAATAGAGCTCTGTTTAGTGGAATCAACGCAAAGTTGGTTCTGCGCAATTGGTATGTGTCTTGGCATTTGATCTAGAGGTGGCGGGTTCGAATCTTGTGTGTTTTATATTTTTTAGCAAAAGTAGAGAAATTCCGAAAATGGAAAGAATTTGGCTGAATTTTCAGCCGACTATTTAGGGAAAGGTTTAAATGCATTATAAGTAGTAGAGATAAACGTTTAAAAACTTCAATTAATATTTCAATTAAAGTATATCTCAAAATTTAATGTAATTGAAAACGCTTAAAAGTAAAAGTTAACGTTTGGAAATGAAAAGACGTTCGTGGCATCTTGACAATATACATGCTCATGATCCAATGCTACTAAATCTCATACTTCAATGAATGACCTGAAAAACATAAGTAAAATGATCAACAAAAATGTTGAGTGAATCCACAGGTTTAAAGAATGTTTTCGATGTAATCCAAAATGTTTGTGAGCCATCAAGGCTAAAAATGTTGTCATAATATGGTATTTGAAAATGATTTGCACAAAGGTAATATTGAAATGATGTTTGACATGTAGAGACATGAAAAATAATTTAATAAAATATATAAACTGGTATCATCAAAAGGATATTAAGAATGTAGTAAACTGATATCCTAGAAAGGATATTAAAAATTAACATGAACTGATATCCCCCAAAGGTTTGCAATGCCCTTGAGTTAAAATGCCGACCCTAAGCCCATAACCAAACTACAACGTACTCCAAAATGATGTTACTGAATCTAAGATATGCACTCCCATGACGGTTCGGTAGACCGTTAAAACTGATCAAACAAATGTGGGAGGGTGAGTCTCAGTCGATAGTACTATCTGCATATCCAGGGTCTAGTCGCAACTAGCTAATGGTTACAGTATGTAGGCATCTACCAATATCACTACATCTTGTCTTAGTTCGAGCATAACGGACTGAATGTCATATTCTGAGTAATGTATCATCACAATAAAAATATGTATAATAAAATGATTTTGTATGTTTTTCACCCCTGTTGTAAAAGCAGTAAATAAAATACGGTAAAAAGTGGGGCTGTGGACTCACAGTCAAAATATGATTCGATAAATAATGTAAATGTTTATAAAAGGAGTTGATATGTTTTTCTCCCCAAATTTGTAAAGCAGTAAAATACAGTAAAAGGGGCTGTGGACTCACAGTCACAATAAGATGTATTAAATACGAAGTGATAAAAATGTAAACATTTAAAAAAAGTAGTTGATATGTTTTTCACCCCAAAGTTGTAAAAGAGTAAAAAGGGGCTGTGGACTCACCTGATACAATGCTTCCATAAGATTCAAATAATGAATGATGCTTCCAACCAAACAATACTAGCTTCCTATATGCAATAGAAAGACAACGAAAATAAGCGATATGTAGGTGACAATTGATGAATTGATATTGTATTTTAATACTTTTGGTTCGTCTTTTATAATTGATGAAATGATTTACCTTTATTCAAAGTGATACGTATTTGTACAAAAGATAATTATTTAATATAATCTTAAATAATTATAAATGAATAATTTATTAAATTATATATTTGCTACATTGTTAAATGTAGTCTCGCTAAATTATTTAAAAGGAAAGTAATTAAGTAATTTGTATAAATCTTTTATGAAGTAAATGATCAAAAACACATTTAAATAAAGATTAAATAAATAAGTAAATGATAAATATTTTTCTAAAGTACATATTAAACATTGAAACGATTAAATATTATTTCATTTAGAAGTCTGATTATTTAAATAAAATTGGGTTTGATATTACTGGTGGAAACAAGTAGGCACGACGACTGAGTTTTGGGAAAACACCGGAAAGATTACATAGGGCTTGAAATTGAGCCATTGAAATCACTGTTGTGTCGAAGGCTTATGGACATGGCTACCAACAGAAAACTGGGTTCAAGTGTTCGACTGGCCGGCCGAAGGCCATGGCTTGCGAAACAGAAAATGTGTGCGGCGGTTTAGGGGACTCTCCGGAGATTCGCCCGGAGCACACACTGAATTACACGCACACCGATAAAATGAGAGAGTAAGTTATACCTTTTGTTTGATCTCGGGTGTGTTTAGAGAGAGATAGCAGAAGAGAGTTGGCTGGAGTTCCCTGCTGCGTCGCCGGAGTTGGTTGAGTTCGCCGGAGGTCTTGGTTTTTGTTACTGGCCGGAAACGAAAAAGGAGGGAAAGAGTGATGATGCTTGAGCCTGGTTTCTACCGAATAAAATGTGAAGGAGATGATGGGAAAAAGAAAGGCTCGACTCTTAAATGGGTGAGGGGTTAAGAGGTTGAAGATGGTAATTGTTTTGTGATTGGTCAATATTTTAGGATTAAATCAATGTAATAAAAGAAAATAAATGGTATTCAAATTTAAAGGGAAACAGCTAGGCGATGATGTCTGTATAATTTTGAAAAAAAAGAAAGGAACGTGATGTGGTTGATTATTTTTTAAAAAATGATATTGGTAAAGGTTTTGGTAGGTGGATATTTTAGCTCTCTTTTAATATAAATTTAATTGATGTTATTCCAAAAAGTTTAAAGACAACGGTACGTGTGTGTAACATATCTTAATTGGTATATCATTAGCGTAGTAAACTTGTGTTATTTGTGATTTAAGACTCTGTGAAATATTTTTATTGTTGCTTTTTGTATCAACTGACTTGGTTGACGTAAAGATTTATTATGAACTATAAAAATTATATGATTTTGATTTGATGTTGTGTCACCAACTCGCTGACTAACTGACTGACGATTTAATGCAACAAAAATGATTAATGCACCAAGTGATGATGTATAATGACGAGACATGATTCTTAGGGTTTCACCAAACTTAAATGCACCCTAGTTTTTCTCATAGATGACATTAGGGTTCTTTGTTATACATAAATGCAAATGAATGTTTTCATAAATGAAATTAGTGTTCTTGGATAGACATAAATGCGAATAAATGTTTTTATAAATTATTTTAGGGCTTTAGGGCACTATTAGGGTTACAATAACGTCGAAATAAATGCCCAAATTTTAAGGTTTTCACATTCTCCCCTTGTTGAAGAAATTTCGTCCCGAAATTTAAGACGACGCACTGAAATGATTTATGAGGAATAACTAGGACATTATGGGAAAAAAATATTTCTTTTAAAATATTGTTAAATCATAAATGATACATATAGTCAATAAACCCCTTTTGAAATGTATTAACGGTTAATCAGTTAATTTCTTTTTAAATGTAAACGATTTGTTGAAATTCAACATAGAGCTGGTAAGATTGAAAGTGATAAAAAAAACGGTACAATTGTTATTGCAATCTAAAATAAATTTTGTGCAAAGTACAATCAAGAAAAAGAAGTTGCTGGGAAATAGCTAATAAGGTAAACATAGGTCTCAAAATGATTATAAGATGTCTAACTACCAGGTAAGAAGAATCATGACATAAGTTTTTATAAAATAGTTCAAAATACTAACTAATAACTTGTGAAATGTTTGATGAAATTTTTAGATGAAGTGTTTTTAGAAGTCACATTTAACCGTTAAATAGAAAAGGATATGGAAAATGAAAATCTTTTTAAATTTAAAAGAGCGTTTTTGAAAAACCATATCCATTAGAAATAAGTGTAAGATGTTTGATAATATTTGAAAACTGATCTGGCCAATCAAGATATTTTTAAAAACTAAAAAGAGTTTCATTTATGGACGGGATAAACTTCGTTGAATTAAAACAAATCAGGTAAAAGGAGATTTGTTAAATGTATAAAGAAATTTGAAATAAAATGGAAAGCTTGGTACGCTTTATGTGGAAAAAAAAATCAACGTTCTTTAAAAGCGTATTAAGAAAACAGTTAATTTTTTTTTATTTTTTTTATTTATTAAAAAAAAAGAATTGGATTGTAAAACGTAAATGATGTTTTGAAATTTAACACACAACCAATAAGATCGAAAACGACTAAAAGAGATTGTACAATGATTATTGCATTTTATAATAATTTAAGGGTAGAGTAAAATCAATAGAAAGAACATGAGAAGGTTGAAGTGTTTTGTAAAAATAAAAAGAGGCATTTGAATAAATACTTTAAGCAAAGTTTGATTAGATTAAGAAAACAAATAAGTTTGAGGGTTGAATATATAAGACATAAATATCAAAAGATATGCAATGAAATATAAAAAAAAGTATAATCAGATTCTAATTTTTTTTTTTATATATATTGGAATTTACCTTATGCACGACATTCTGATCTATCAACATCAACTTGAACCAAATGATATTTACTGATCTAGCAAGGATATATTTCACAAATATTGAAACGCATATTCTTCAAGAATTGATTGACATCTTCAACAATCGCCGACCGATAATCTTCAAGAATTTATTTTTGTGTCGTGTCTTTTGTAGAAAACAATTTAAGGTTGAGGAGAACCAGGAGACATCATGAGAAAAGGCTCTTAATTATGAAAATGATTTGTGAAATTAAAATGACCACTTAAAGGTTAAGCCTCGGGAAACAAGAAGTGTATGTTTTTGTTTCATTAGATTTCTTATTGATGACATGAGTTAATGATGCTTATTTATTAATTACCTTTGTTTAATCCATGACTCTAATAAATTTCACATTGTATCATGTTATTATAAATGCGTTGGTCAGACGTTTTATAATACCATCATACAATGTTTCTTTATTTATGAGTTAATGATATTCGCGTGAGGGACAGTGTGTGAAAGAATTATATAATGTGATTAATGTATGTGGTGCAAATGTAGAAGTGTTTTCTTGTATTTAGACGACTGAGGTTGTGTCATTATACCTTTTCTTTTATAGTAGATTATCCAATATATTTATTGCTCTTATACGTGTTGGAGTAAATTAAGAAAATTAACAAAAGAAATTTTTTGTTAGTGTTAATTATAATTGTTATGAGCATATATGTTCATATAGCTGGCTAGAAAGTGATAAGAGTGACTAATTAATCGAGGAATTATTCATGTGAGAATATAATGAGATAACAAATAGATTATTAAAATATGAGAATTTATTATGAATTGATCAAGTCAAGTTAAATGAGAAAAACGTGATTATGAGAAATTATTAAATCCAGTCAAGAAAGTTAGTGAACCAAATTATTGTGTTGAGTATTATATATTCTTAAGTAAGTATTAACTCCAGAGTAATTACCGAATAAGTAAAAGAGGTAAATAGTAAGTGGATTGACCAATAAAGTTGTATTTCTGGGAGAGATATATATGCATATGATTGGAGAATTTATAAGGATAATTGAGAATAATTAATTTCATGTGATGATATAATTATCAAGTTGTAAGAAATTCATAAATCAAGAGTAATGATGCAAATGAGAAGTAGCAAGTATTATAATTATACAAATAATAAGAAATTATGAAATTAGAGTAACGAAAATTTAATTATGAGTTAAATGAGTAAATTATTATAATAAAGGTAAAAGATAAAGATTTAAACTAATGGAGAACTAGTCAATCAAGCTAAGCGGATAAATTATTAAAATGAATCAAATGATAAAATTTTATTTATGAGCAGATATTAAAATTTAATTACGAGGATTATCGAGTTAAAATACTAAAATGAATGTCATCAAATATTACGCTTAATGGAATAATTATTGAATCGAGAATGGTTGCTGAAATGAGTAAATGAGAAAAATATTAAGTGAATTAAGAAATAAATTGTTATAAAAATGTTATGAGTTGCAAAACTGAGGAAACTTTAAAAATATAAAGTAATGAGGAAATTTTTATGGCGCGAGAAAATAACTAGAGGGTTATTTAACTTGGGTATAATTAATTGTGAGATTAATTGTGATGTTGTGTTATGTGCATTTATTGTGAGCTTAATCGAACTAATTAAATATTTGACGTTCGGGATTTATTAGTTACGAGTATTAGTTATCGCGAAGTTAGACTTCCGAGTTTTAATTGAGCAAGTGTTTTGGCAAGTGCGGGAGGCCGGCCGGAGGGACAAGGCCGAATTGTAATTAATTCATGAGCCCAAGTTCGGTTTTAGAGAAGGGACCAGTTGTTTACTTGTACTTTTGGGGAAAATGATTATTTTATTTATTTAAATTTTTTTTTTTAATTTCCCCTGATGTTTGAGATGTTACATATACGTTTCGTAGAAATTCTCGAGTGCGTGATTTTGTGTAAGTGATTAATGAAGTGCAATTAATCTATTTAATGTAAGTGTAAGCTAAGCGACCTAATTCTAAGGTATAAACCAAGTGAATGAAATGTAATGCAATTCTATGCAATATAACTTTACATGAAATGCAAGGATATATGAAATGAAGCTCTAAATTAAATGCAACTATATATGAATGACACTTTTGATGCCACGAAAACGTTTTGACCCAAAATCTTTTTGTAGTTATAGATTAGACACGCTAATTCACTATAACCTGGCTCTGATACCATTCTGTCACACCCCGCCAAAAAGGTTTTTATAGCAATAAATGTATGCGGAAGAACGGGATGTAACATTCATGAGTAACACAACTATGATTATTGTAAACAATAAACGTTTAAAAACTTCAATTAATATTTCAATTAAAGTATATCTCAAAATTTAATGAATTGAAAACGCTTAAAAGTAAAAGTTAACGTTTGGAAATGAAAAGACGTTCGTGGCATCTTCACAATATGCATGCTCATGATCCAATGCTACTAAATCTCATACTTCAATGAATGACCTGAAAAACATAAGTAAAATGATCAACAAAAATGTTGAGTGAATCCACAGGTTTAAAGAATGTTTTCGATGTAATCCAAAATGTTTGTGAGCCATCAAGGCTAAAAGTGTTGTGATAATATGGTATTTGAAAATGATTTGCACAAAGGCAATATTGAAATGATGTTTGACATGTAGAGACATGAAAAATAATTTAATAAAATATATAAACTGGTATCATCAAAAGGATATTAAGAATGTAGTAAACTGATATCCTAGAAAGGATATTAAAAATTAACATGAACTGATATCCCCCAAAGGTTTGCAATGCCCTTGAGTTAAAATGCCGACCCTAAGCCCATAACCAAACTACAACGTACTCCAAAATGATGTTACTGAATCTAAGATATGCACTCCCATGACGGTTCGGTAGACCGTTAAAACTGATCAAACAAATGTGGGAGGGTGAGTCTCAGTCGATAGTACTATCTGCATATCCAGGGTCTAGTCGCAACTAGCTAATGGTTACAGTAAGTAGGCATCTACCAACATCACTACATCTTGTCTTAGTTCGAGCATAACGGACTGAATGTCATGTTCTGAGTAATGTATCATCACAATAAAAATATGTATAATAAAATGATTTTGTATGTTTTTCACCCCTGTTGTAAAAGCAGTAAATAAAATACGGTAAAAAGTGGGGCTGTGGACTCACAATCAAAATATGATTCGATAAATAATGTAAATGTTTATAAAAGGAGTTGATATGTTTTTCTCCCCAAATTTGTAAAGCAGTAAAATACAGTAAAAGGGGCTGTGGACTCACAGTCACAATAAGATGTATTAAATACGAAGTGATAAAAATGTAAACATTTAAAAAAAGTAGTTGATATGTTTTTCACCCCAAAGTTGTAAAAGAGTAAAAAGGGGCTGTGGACTCACCTGATACAATGCTTCCATAAGATTCAAATAATGAATGATGCTTCCAACCAAACAATACTAGCTTCCTATATGCAATAGAAAGACAACGAAAATAAGCGATATGTTGGTGACAATTGATGAATTGATATTGTATTTTAATACTTTTGGTTCGTCTTTTATAATTGATGAATTGATTTACCTTGATTCAAAGTGATACGTATTTGTACAAAAGATAATTATTTAATATATTCTTAAATAATTATAAATGAATAATTTTTTAAATTATATATTTGCTACATTGTTAAATGTAGTCTCGCTAAATTATTTAAAAGGAAAGTAATTAAGTAATTTGTATAAATCTTTTATGAAGTAAATGATCAAAAACACATTTAAATAAAGATTAAATAAATAAGTAAATGATAAATATTTTTCTAAAGTACATATTAAACATTGAAACGATTAAATATTATTTCATTTAGAAGTCTGATTATTTAAATAAAATTGGGTTTGATATTACTGGTGGAAACAAGTAGGCACGACGACTGAGTTTTGGGAAAACACCGGAAAGATTACATAGGGCTTGAAATTGAGCCATTGAAATCGCTGTTGTGTCGAAGGCTTATGGACATGGCTACCAACAGAAAACTGGGTTCAAGTGTTCGACTGGCTGGTCGAAGGCCATGGCTTGCGAAACAGAAAATGTGTGCGGCGGTTTAGGGGACTCTCCGGAGATTCGCCCGGAGCACACACTGAATTACACGCACACCGATAAAATGAGAGAGTAAGTTATACCTTTTGTTTGATCTCGGGTGTGTTTAGAGAGAGATAGCAGAAGAGAGTTGGCTGGAGTTCCCTGCTGCGTCGCCGGAGTTGGTTGAGTTCGCCGGAGGTCTTGGTTTTTGTTACCGGCCGGAAACTAAAAAGGAGGGAAAGAGTGATGATGCTTGAGCCTGGTTTCTACCGAATAAAATGTGAAGGAGATGATGGGAAAAAGAAAGGCTCGACTGTTAAATGGGTGAGGGGTTAAGAGGTTGAAGATGGTAATTGTTTTGTGATTGGTCAATATTTTAGGATTAAATCAATGTAATAAAAGAAAATAAATGGTATTCAAATTTAAAGGGAAAGAGCTAGGCGATGATGTCTGTATAATTTTGAAAAAAAAGAAAGGAGCGTGATGTGGTTGATTATTTTTAAAAATGATATTGGTAAAGGTTTTGGTAGGTGGATATTTTAGCTCTCTTTTAATATAAATTTAATTGATGTTATTCCAAAAAGTTTAAAGACAACGGTACGTGTGTGTAACATATCTTAGTTGGTATATCATTAGCGTAGTAAACTTGTGTTATTTGTGATTTAAGACTCTGTAAAATATTTTTATTGTTGCTTTTTGTATCAACTGACTTGGTTGACGTAAAGATTTATTATGAACTATAAAAATTATATGATTTTGATTTGATGTTGTGTCACCAACTCGCTGACAAACTGACTGACGATTTAATGCAACAAAAATGATTAATGCACCAAGTGATGATGTATAATGACGAGACATGATTCTTAGGGTTTCACCAAACTTAAATGCACCCTAGTTTTTCTCATAGATGACATTAGGGTTCTTTGTTATACATAAATGCAAATGAATGTTTTCATAAATGAAATTAGTGTTCTTGGATAGACATAAATGCGAATAAATGTTTTTATAAATTATTTTAGGGCACTATTAGGGTTACAATAACGTCGAAATAAATGCCCAAATTTTAAGGTTGTCACAAAGACTACCGGTGTGGAGGGAGAAGGAGAAGATTGTTAACAGTGGTGAAAATAGACGAGGTTGAGGATGGGGAAAGTAACGGAGTTTGAGGAACGTGCTTAAATTAATGTTAAGAGTCCCTTCATGATTATTAAAAGAGTATAGATATAGATATAAATATAATATAATTTTGAGTAATTTACACGGTGAGAATTTACCAAAAATACGAATTTAATCCCTAAATCTTAAAAAGTACACGGATGGTAATTAATTCAGAAATTTTGTCACACTTTTGATCCCTAAAATTAATGACCGTTAAAAGTGGCTGTTAATTTTTTTAAATCATGATTTTACCGTTTCATTAGTTTCACAAATAGTCCCTAAATTTTATGATAAGTTTCTTGTAAAATTACTCTCTTTCCCCCTTTTGTCTCCATCAAGTTCATCCAACACAACCACCTTTCCCGGCTCCAATTATGTTTATTTAAAAATGGCGACATCCATCAACAACATAAAGCCAAATATCTAAGGGGTGTTTGGCTCAACGTAATCCTCCGTAATGTAATTGAAATCGGTTGTATTTGAATTCAGTTGTAATTGAATTGTGTTGTAATTGAATACGCTTACGCGTTTGGTTACCAAAATTTTGAGTTGTAATTCAAATCAATAGTTATGACTTTTTTTAAAAACTTTTTTAAAATTTTTTTCAAAATTTTATTATTTATTATTTTTTTTATTTTTTTTATTTTTTTATTTTTTTATTATTTGTTTACATTTAAAAAAAATTAAATAGTTTTTATTTTTTCTATTTTTTTAAAAAATTTTAAAATTTTTTAATTTATTAAAAAAATTTAATTTTTTTTTTTAATTTTTTAAAAATTTTTTTAAAATTTTTAAAATTTTTTTAAATTTTTTTAGAAGTTTTTAAAATTTTAAATTTTTTTTAATATTTTTTTTTAAATTTTTTTAAATTTTTAAATTTTTTTTAATATTTTTAAACGATTTAAAAATCTGAAGGATATAAAATATTCAAAATTTGTTAGTTTACAAAAGGACCGTAATTGAATTCTTAGGGTTTTGGGACGGAATTCAATTACAACGAATATCGTAATTCGAAATTACGTCGTAATCGAATTACGAAAAAAAGTGTTCATCCAAACGTCCTCCGTAATGTAATTGAATTACAATTACGGAAGATTACGGAGGATTACGTCAAAACAAACGGGGCCTAACTGTTTTATCTTGTAACTTTTTTGCAATCTTTTCATAACACAATCAACTCTTATCTGATGCATATCAGAAAGTGTAACATTGAAATAATATTATAACTCACATGATTTACTAACAAATCATGCAAATCCCCAAACTCTACAAATCCTATGTTGAATTTCACCGAATTATTAAAATTACTCAATAAATTATTCTACAAAATCAGACCTTTCTAGATCCAAAACAATAACAAATATACCCGATTATAAATCACACCAATACCTCAAAACCCCTAAAATATTACCATACCCACAAATTACATAAACAGAAATTATCCCCTAAAAATCAAATTCAACAAAAATTAACGCAATAAAGTTGCATACTTTTTGAGCAATTCTTCCAAGAGACTGAGTAGGGCCCACCACCGAATACTCCGGCAGTGGGGGCGCCATTAGTGTTTTGACAATGATCGATAGTTAACGAATTTGAGCATCTGCAAATGTTTTCGAAGTGAATAATCCATAATTGAATGATTGAAACGATCTGCAATTAACGAATTTGAAATTTAACCACACTTATGAGCTACAGATTAATGGGTTTGAATAACAATTTGAGAAGGTGGAGAGATAAAATTAATGACGATTTTAGGGATTTGATGGAGTATAGTTACTACGAGTATTGGAAGAGGAAGATTGCAAGATTGGTGGGTTTTGTTTTAATTAAAAAATCTTACTACTATATAAAGCATTTAGGCCTACCCCATTAGGCAAGTTTAAGGAGCTCCTTAAACTTGATTTTAAGGACCTTTCCACTTTTGTTAGTTAGTTCTCTAACTTAAAAAAAAAATAAATCGCGGCTAATAAGATTCGAACCCAAGACCTCTCCTAACTTATCACTATGTGTTAACCACTTGCTATATATTACACTTTGGTAACACCACCCACACTTAATAAAAAAAGTCTGTTACTCGAAAACCAATTTACCCAATAACATTAAATATACGACGCTGTAAATCATCAACTCTTACCAAAATCCACATTTCCGTTTAATTATTTATTTCTAGCAACAATTATTACCGTGTAAACGAACAGCACTTGCTCGCCACGAAATATGGTTTCTGGGTACCCGCCGCCGCATTGCGCGGGTACCCTGCTAGTAAAGAGTAAAGGATAAATTTGTCACTTAGAGCTAGGGGTGTTCAAAACCGGGTACCTGGAAATCCGGGTACCCTAAAACCGGGTATCTGAAAATTCGGGTAGTAGATTTAGGTATCCGTATCAGTACCCGAATTTTTGGGTACCCGGTTTTCGGGTACCAGATTTTCGGATACCCGGTTTTCGGGTACCCGGTACCCGGAAATATAATTTCTTTTTAACAAAAATTACATAAATAGAAGTCGCCATTGTTTATGTATTTAATTTCTTTAAATCTTATTAATAAATTTGTTATTAAAAATTTTCGTTATAATTTTCTTTAAAGAAAAATCGTTACTAGTAATGAATCCGACCAAATATTTAAAGACATCCAATGATTCAAAACCATGATTCAACGACGGAGGTGAGAATTAGATGGTTTATACGTGAGAATTGAGACATGGTTTTAAATTTTAGACATTTGTCAAAATGAGTCTAGCATATGCCCATATCTAATGATAATTAATGCCTAATAATAATATAAAAATATATATAAAAATAAGTTGGAAAATAAAATTCGGGTACCGGGTACCCAATTACCCGGTTTTTTAGAAAAACACTACCCGTATTTGATACCCGGAAACCGGTTACCCGAAATCCGGGTATCCGGATTTTCGGGTATCCGGATTTCGGATATCGGATATTTTTTCGGGTACCCGTTTTTTCGGTTATTTTTGAACACCCCTACTTAGAGCAAAAGGTACGGACGCTTATTATAGTATGTTATAGAGCATTTGGGTTAAACATGCACCTGGTATGGTATGGTGGTATGGGTTTGACGGCGTTATAAAGGGTGTTTTTAGGTATAAAACCATTTAATGAACCGCCAAAACCATAACGATTTTAGATTTGGTGAGCAAATAACGAGATGGGATGTGGGTTTGGCGGGGTTATTCGGTTTGGCGAGCAAATAACATCCCCATACCCTTTGCTCTTAGACTAATTTAACAGCCATTTTTAACAAAAGTTAGACTAAAAACGTGACAAAATTTCTGAATTAGTAATCATTTATGTAAAAAAAAATTAGAATTTAGGAACTAAATCAAAATTTTGTCAAACTATATGCATCATCTGTATAAATTTCTTAGATATAATTTAGCATCCTACTTCCTGAAAATATTTAATCTTTAGTTCTTGTCAATTATTTCTCTCTTTAGAGCATCTCCAAACATAAGCTCTATAAAAATCACTCTATCTCTACAATTGGTGGTCCTATTCACTCTAAACATAACATCAACTCCAACCATAAACTTTATTCATCATTCTAAAACTAGTGGGACCCATAACAATAGAAAATAAAAGTTAGAAAAATTAAATATAAAGTAATTTATTATATGTGGGGTCCATGGATATAAAGTGAGTTTCTCTCACTCTAAATATAGAGTGAGTTTTAAGAAACTCTATATTAGAGTGAGAGATAGAGGTGAGTTGGAGATGAAAAAAACTATGAATATAGAGATCGAGTTGGAGATAGAGTGTGATTGGAGATGCTCTTACCGAGAGATTATAATTACTTGACTCGATTGTTCAAAGATATTGAAAATTACAAACTTCAAGTAATATTTAATAATGTTAAAGCTCATAGGTTCAACAATCTAAGTACAACTTCTTTTACCAAGACCATTGGAAAGTACTTGTTATTTACGAGAAACATAAAACCGACCCTTACGAGGGGTTAGAAAATTTGGGAGAAAGTTTCATATTGACTAAGGTGTCCTCTTTAGTCTCTGTCTTTGATTTTGTGGCTCAAAGATATAGATTCATACCTACTATGCACACGCCGTACAATCTTTCAATTTTTTTTAACAATGTTAAAGTAACGTTAAAAAAATAAATATTTTTAACATATGTGATACCCTAAGAAATTTTGGTGTGAAACCTTTAATACCCAATAGTTTTCTAATAGTTAACTAAAGCTTATAGTACAACCAAGACCATCGTAGAACAAATTAATTGCGATTGAAAAGAAAGATAAAGACCAACCCCTACAAGGGGTTAGAAAATTTGGGAGAAAGCTTTCGTATTGACTAAGTTGTCCTCTTATGTCGTTGCCTTTGACTTTAAATCTTTAATATATGTCAATTAGCTAATTTTTTATTTGCTATCTGTTATAATATCAATCCATTGATAAACAATGCGGCTTTCATCCTCCCGTACAAATCCACCCATGCACACTCTTTCCGTGCTTATAATGCTCGTTTTCATGTTATCAAAAACGACCGCTAATGATTATTTTAACAAATCATTAGAAGCTAAAGCTCTAGTTGCAACTCAATGGTGGGGAGACAAAGATGTTTCGTTTCATTGTACTTGGTCTGGGATCAGTTGTAATGAAGCAGGAAGTGTTATTTACATAGATCATTATTGTGATGGTCTACGTGACCAAACAGGCCTCAACTTTGCTTCATTTCCTAACCTTGAACGCATTTTTATTCGAAATTGCATGCTTCTTGGAAGCATATTAGATCAAATTGGTTTGCTTACAAATCTAACCCATCTCGCACTCAGTCAATGTCATCTCACCGGTGAGTTACCTAATTCATTAACTAATCTCACCAAATTAGTAGAGCTTGACCTATATAGTAATCATTTTACCGGTGTTTTCCCATCTCAAATTGGTAATTTGAAGAATTTAGTTTTAGTGGATCTTAGTCAAAACCAATTTACCGGTCCAATCCCGTCATCGTTTGGTTCCATGGTAAATCTCACCTACCTAGACTTGAGCCAAAATCAACTAAATGCATCCATCCCACTCGAGCTTTGTAACTTGCAAAAACTAGTAACATTGGACTTGAGTGACAACAATCTTGTTGGTCCAATTCCCTCGGGAACTAACTTACCTATTCCCCTAGCAAATCTTTATAGTTTAGAATTTCTTGATCTTTCCAATAACGGTTTCACCGGTATTCTCCCTAGGAAATTTGAAGAATGTAATGTTTTTGCATCTTAGTCAAAACCATTTTACCGGTCCGATTGTTTCTAGTAATGGTTCCATTGGAATTCTACCATCTCAGATAACAAGTTTGAAGAGTCTGGTTATATTAGATCTTAGTCGGAACCAATTTACTGGTCCAATCCATCCATCTTTTGGTTCATTGACCAATCTAACAGACCTAGACTTGAGCACAAATCAACTGAATGCATTCATCCCAAAGGAACTAAGTAACTTGCAAAATCTAGAAACATTAAAATTAGGCAACAACAATCTTGATGGTCCGATTCCCTCTTATTTTGGAGACTTACGCAAACTGAAATTTTTAAACATTTCCATGAACCACATTAACGGCCACATACCTCTAGAAATAGCAAGTTTGAACATAGAAAAACTCGACCTTAGTAATAACAATCTCGTGGGTTCGATTTTTCCTGAATTCGGAATGGTGTCAAGACTCTTTTATCTTGATTTTTCATCGAACCAGTTGTCAGGAAATGTGTCATTTCAAAAGCCTTGTAATTTTCAACATCTAGACGTTTCTAAGAATGTAATGAGTGGATCTATTACGGAACTAGGTGCTTGCAGTTATTTAGAGTATCTAGACATTAGTAGTAACAACTTTGTTGGAGAAACACTCAAAATTTCGGACTTCCCAAATTTGGTGTTTCTAAATCAGTCCAAGAATCATCTAACAGCTGGAATCATTCACAAACATTCTTTGAGAAAGAAACTCACCCTCTATCTTGCCATTTCCCTTCCGATCCTTGTTATCGTTTGCTTCTTAGTCCTAGGTTATGTGTGTTATCATCATCCCAAGGCTACCCCGAGGATGGAAACAAGAAAGCATGGAGACGTGTGCTCGATACTGAATTATGATGGAACAATTGCATATGAAGACTTCATTACTGCTACAGAGGATTTTGACCTCAAATATTGTATTGGCACGGGTGGATATGGTAGCGTATATGAAGCAAAACTACCTAGTGGTAAAACATTTGCTTTGAAGAAACTCCATCGGTTTGAAGCCGAGCAACCAACATTCGACCAAAGTTTCAAGAATGAGGTCCAAGTGTTAACCAACCTAAGGCACAAGAACATTGTCAAACTCTACGGTTTTTGTTTGCATAACAAATGCAACTTCCTTGTGTATGAGTATATGGAAAAAGGTAGCCTATTTTGTGCTTTGAGTGATGGTGAATTAGCTTTTGAATTGGATTGGAAAAAAAGGGTGAACATTATAAAAGATGTAGCCCATGCTTTGGCGTATATGCACCATGATTGCAGCCCGCCTATTGTTCATCGAGACATTTCAAGCAACAACATTCTCTTGAACTCAGAAATGGAAGGATTTGTTGCCGACTTTGGAGCAGCCCGATTGCTTGACCCTGATTCGTCCAACCAAACAATAATCGCAGGAACTTTTGGATACATCGCTCCGGGTAGGTTTAGTTTACACAATCTTAGGCTTCTTTTAAATTAATCATATCTATAATTAGTAGTTGAAATTAATTAGCTAACAATCTTATTGTATGATCATTTAGAACTTGCCTATAGCATGATTGTGACAGAAAAATGTGACGTGTATAGCTTTGGTGTGGTAGCACTGGAAACAATTAGTGGAAAGCATCCTAGAGACCTCTTATCATCATTAAACCATTCTAGTATTGGTCAAGAAATACTACTTGAAGATTCATTGGACTTACGGCTCCCGCATCCAACCGACCGTCTCATTCAAATGGACATTGCTCGTGTTTTTCAAGTTGCACGGGCATGCGTTCTCACAGATCCAAAGTCTCGACCCACAATGAAAAGCGTTTCACAAGAATTATCACGATGAAGTTGTCATTTCGTTTTTAACATTAAATACAAATTATTAGAAATAAGATGAATGATATGTGCCTGCGTCATCTACAATTTCTACATACTAGTCTGTTCTTCATAATATGAATTTGATTAATGGAAATTAAAGTGCAGAATCACCTAAGTTTACTCATAGGCCTACTTTTGGTCTACTCATAGTACTACCCACTTGATACATAGACATGTGTCATCCACTAATTATCTGTCTTAATATTATCCCTTGATTTTGACACATGTTTTCATTTAATGAGTAAATGACCAAATGATAGGACTAAATACCATTACTCAAACTTTATTTCTATCTACTTTTCGAACGGGCCAATCCCATTCGTCTAGGTGTTTTGTCGTTGCCCTTTTGTTCTCAATTACGTTCAATGTTCGTGTTGTTTTCATGAAGTCAGGTTTATTTTAGTTTACATCCAATTCATTCGTGTGTGAATTAATCATCAAGTAGACTCTGCATATTAAAAGTTATATGACATATTTGATATTGATCAGTCAATTTTCCCATGTCGTTGGGGTTTGGAGAACAAATTCTTCAATCTAGTCCACTGCCTTGGTAGTCAAAGTCTGTTATGGACAAAAAAAATAATAAATTAGGTGTCGTGGCAAATCCAAGATAATAGTTATTGATATGTGTGGTCTAAGTAATAATATATTAACGAATGAATAATTCATTCAAATTTATCATATATGGATTGTCAATTTCTAGGTTTTTTTTTTTTAACTTTTTACATTTAGACAAAGGACCCTTCAATTTCAATTTACATTAGATCATCTCCCCTTAAAATATGATACATACAGAACATATACGTTATATGATTATGCTGTTATTATACAAGTCAATAGTACACCCAACATTTTTATACGAAGTTATGTTAAAATTATATACCGGGTCAAAAGTAGTTCCTATAACCAGGTCCAACAATCTGCTAAAGTTATGGGCTATGTGCGGGTTTGGGTTAATGGGTTGCTTCGTTTGTTATTGATAAAGCCCACTTCCAACAAACTTCGAACCCCTAAAATCCATCAAACTCATAAAAACAACGGGCACACACTGTACTCACTGACTGTAAGAGGAAGAACAGAGGCTGAGATCTCGAGGAAATAAAAGTATGTATTCATGTTCGCTTTATTCGTTTGATCAGTTAAATCAATTAGATTGGAGAAAAACAGCTACAAATTGGTGACACCCGTTGTATGGAAACCTAATTTTTTAACCATTAAACACTTTAGAAACCCTAGAAACCGTATACTGATACGTGTTATTGTAGTTTCTGTAAACATTTTCGAAACATATTCAGAATACGTACATGATTACTGAAATGGTTATTGTATATTTTGTGTTTTATTATAGAAAAAGGAATTTTATTGGCTTTTAACGGTCGTCGAATTTTATTGGCTTTTAACCGTCGTCGTACTTATGAAATGGTGATATCAGTCAAATAAATAGTTTTTAATTGCAAGTCATGTAGGGATTTTATGAACTGAAGGAGTATATTATGACATGAATTAGGTTTAGAAATGATATGTTGATAAATAATTAGTAAGTTCTCCTAGGGTTTCCTATTGCGGTTGAAGAGGATCAAGTTGGTTTTTGCACCATGATTTGTGCTCATTTGGTTATGATATTTACATGCCTTAGCTTACAAATGAAAATCAACTGACAGCATGATCATATAGCTTAAGTAATTATTTAAAAAATTCTACTTACATTACCAGCAAAGATTTTAAACATAAGTGAATATGTTTAATGGAAACATGAATTATTTTTTATTCAGAGCATAAAACTCTTCGAGGAATTGGATTCGATCTTTCCACTTTTTCTCTATGGCGGTATGTTTAACTTTCATAACCTACTCAATTATATTTAAATCATTTTTCATCTTTTTTTCTCCCGTTAATATTTGGTGTCTTTCAGGAACGACTTTTTAAAGATGAAGCTACTGAAGAAAAGGGTGAAAGGGCCCGAATGGTGAGTGTTCTTATCCTCTTATGAGAAATTCAGTTAAAATGTATAACTTTTACTGTTTTTTACTTTCAAACCTTAAAAAATCAATATTTAATATCGGATTAATACCGTATTTTTAACATTATTTTTTAATTTTTTATGGTTCAGGCATCTTTCGTAGGAGCAATGGCAATTGCTGACTTGGTAAAAACAACCCTAGGTCCTAAGGGAATGGTTAGTAATCTTTCCATATTTCATTTCATTTAATGAGATTTCATTTTCTATATATTTATTATAACTAATTAATATAATTATTGAAAATTTGCAGGATAAGATTTTACAGTCAACAGGAAGAGGACACAGTGTCACTGTAACTAATGATGGTGCCACTATCTTAAAGTCCCTTCATATCGATAATCCTGCTGCTAAAGTCCTCATTGGTATCCTTCAAAAATACATTTTATTTATATTTCCCAGTGATATTAAACTGTCACATGCGGATAATTTAGGTGAATTTAAAAATAAATTAATTAAATTTATTCACTTTATTATTAGACATCTCAAAAGTGCAAGATGATGAAGTTGGTGATGGGACTACTTCAGTGGTAGTTTTGGCTGGTGAACTTTTAAGGGAGGCTGAGAAATTGGTAGCTACAAAAATTCATCCAATGACAATAATTTCAGGTCTGTTTGGATGTCTGTTATAAGTTATCTATTTAATCATTTAATTATTTAATTGCTCTTTCTTTTAGGTTACCGTATGGCTGCTGACTGTGCTCGAAGTGCTTTGTTGGAAAGAGTTAAGGATAACAAAGCAGATGCAGGTTCTGATTGTTTACATCACTTAAAATGTTATAATATGTTACATTTCTGCATATTAAAATTGTTTTTAATGGTTTATGCAGAGAAATTCAGGTCTGATTTAATGAAGATTGCAATGACTACTTTGAGCTCTAAAATTCTTTCACAGGATAAGGAACATTTTGCAAACTTGGCTGTTGATGCTGTTATGAGGCTAAAAGTCAGTAAACAATTTTTTTATTATACAAAAAATAATTAGTATTTTGTATACATTTTGATATGGATTCGATCCAGCTCATCAATTTTTAATAACTAAATCATTTACATATATTCATGTAACAATCAGGGTAGCACAAACTTGGAGTCAATCCAGATTATCAAGAAAGCTGGAGGATCGCTAAAGGATTCATTTTTGGATGAGGGGTGGGTTTATATATATGGAAATTACCTATTTACCCCTGGCAACTAATATATATTTATTTAGACATTTTATTTATTTATTTATTTATTTTCTTGTGCAGATTTATTTTGGACAAAAAAATTGGTCTCGGGCAACCAAAACGGATCGAAAACGCAAACATACTAGTTGCAAACACAGCTATGGATACCGATAAAGTCAAAATCTATGGTGCACGAGTTCGAGTTGACTCAATGGCCAAAGTTGCTCAAATTGAAGGAGCAGAAAAAGACAAAATGAGGGAAAAAGTGCAGAAAATCATTAGTCATGGAATTAACTGTTTTGTTAACCGACAGTTGATTTACAATTTCCCTGAAGAGTTATTTGCAGATGCAGGAATACTTGCAATTGAACATGCTGATTTTGATGGAATTGAGCGGTTGGCTTTAGTTACTGGTGGTGAAATTGCATCAACTTTTGATAATCCAGAATCTGTTAAACTTGGACATTGTAAACTGATTGAAGAAATTATGATTGGTGAAGATAAGTTGATCCATTTTTCTGGTGTTGAAATGGGCCAGGCTTGTACCATTGTTTTGAGAGGTGCAAGGTATGACATGGTATTTTTATAGTTTTTTTTATCTTTGATGGTATGATATTATTAATAATTTTTTTCAGTTACTAACTTCTTTGTTTATACAGGGTAATTCTTGTACCAAGTTAGCCCGAAACAACTTTATCCCTTTTTTTTAATTAATAATTAGTATTTAAATATCAACTTAATTTCTTAAATTAAATGATGTGCTTTATGCATTGAAAATACACTTTGGGCAACGTTGAACCTGCTTTCTTTTAAGCTGTTTATAATTACTAAAAGTAGTTCCTTTTATATATTTTTTGTAGATAATTATTTCCATATACGGTTTTAAAAGTTACATTATTTTAATAACTATATAACTTGTAATAAAATGATTTACTTGATTTTATGCATTATAAATACACATTTGGCAACTTTCGACCCATTTCCTTGTAATCAATATTTTAAAAAATTTATATTTAACCTGTTTGACCCGTTATAGATTAATAATCATAATCCTAATTGATCCAACTTGTGACTTAACTTATTTTTTTATTTTGTGCAGTTTTCATGTTCTTGATGAAGCAGAAAGATCCTTGCACGATGCATTATGTGTGCTATCTCAAACTATAAATGATAGCCGTGTTCTTCTTGGGGGTGGATGGCCCGAAATGGTGATGGCAAAGGCCGTTGATGAGTTGGCCCGTAAAACACCAGGGAAAAAATCTCATGCAATTGATGCCTTTTCACGGGCTCTACTTGCAATCCCAACAACCATTGCTGATAATGCTGGATTAGACAGTGCTGAATTAATTGCTAAACTTCGTGCAGAACATCATAAAGAGAACAGTAATGCTGGAATTGATGTCATTACCGGCTCTGTAAGTATTTTAAATATTTTAATTAGTTGGTAATCGAGATTGTGACATGTAAACGGTGTGTTAATTATAATTTTAATTAGGTTGGAGATATGTCTGAGCTTGGAATATCGGAAGCATTTAAAGTGAAGCAAGCTGTGTTGCTTTCAGCAACAGAAGCTGCTGAAATGATTCTCAGAGTTGATGAGATCATCACGTGTGCCCCACGCAGGAGAGAAGACCGAATGTGAGTCAACATGATGTCATCAGATCTTATTATTTTAGACATATTTATTTTCAGTAATATTATGTTATGTGACAATGGATTTTGATGCTAGAAGATGAGTAACTGTTTGTGGGTTGACTATGGATTCATTACTTAATGAAAGCTTTTTTGTTCTAATTTGGTTATTGCCTATTTCATGTGAGACAGGGTTATTGGTGATAAAAACTTGTACTAGTAAATAAAAGGCTAAAATATATTTTAGTATCTTGTACTAATAAATGTGCAACATGGTACTTTGAACTTGTCAAAATTGTCAATTTAATATCTTGATTCACTAATTTGATTACGTTTTCTTACTTGATTTACTTTCGTTGGAGCTTTCTAACGGATTAAAAAATAAACGTTCATTTTAATATATTTATATTAGAAGCAAATCATGTGAGAAAACAAGACCGAATTAGGGTATTAAATCAACCATTTTTTAAGTTCAAGTGCACCTTTAATAGTTTAGGATAGTAGAAGTTCAAGGTATTAAAATGCATTTTGTCCTAAATGAAATTTAAAAAAAAAGTGGACCATTGTAATCAGAAATCATAACATTTATTATAAAATGTGTTGTTTATATATAGTCTGGTAAAAGATGAGTCATAAGCATGAACGTACAGATTTATTTTGTGCCCATTTTAACAAAATGAAGCACAATTGAAGGTAGAGATGAGATGTGTATTCATGATCAGCTTCTTTGATTATATTCAATTTGTGGTTTAATATATGCTTTCCAAACTCCTTTGCATCTTCAATCGGTACAATTTTATCCCATGAATTGTTAAAACCCTGCAACCACAACAATTAATGACGTCACCTCACCTTCTTATAAAATCCAAACACCCATGATCAGAATCACAAACCTGCAACTTTTTGGAATCAGTTGGCATGCTGCACTTTCCAGACGGTCCACCAAACTTTCTTCACTCACACGACATTCCCTGTACAACTTCATGTACACACATAATGCTATCATTAGCAACAAACAAACTGTAACGCTTACCTTTTTTAATGAATCCATCTTTTTTAATTCTCTGCAAGTAATCTTTACCCAAACGACCCTCAATACCTCTTCCTATGTCAAACCGACCAGAAATGTTGACCACATTTTCAACATCTTTATATTTTAAAAGCACCACATTTCCACCTACAAAAATCCTTGTCACTACCATAACATTTTTATTTAAATGTGAGTATAATCTATACAAGGTAAATAAACCTTTACTGTGCCCGATAATTGCAACCACGGAACGTTTTTTATGATCATCAACTTCTTTGTAAATCATCAACTTCTTTGTAATAATTTCCATAACCTTCACTATCACTAAAATTATAAATTGAAAATTAAAATTCGTATCTTTATTGTAACTATATTAGTAGCAAATAGCAATTACCCATTGCCAGCAAAGTCAAAGCGAAAGGCACTAATTCCTTCATTGTAGCAGCAAGATTCACCATAGGAATCCTGTCCTGTTATTAATTGCCGTATGATTACAATAACAATAATTTTACAATAATATAACTTTTTGCATAAAGTAAATCATAATGATTAATGACCAACCTTAGAGGATCTATATCCATGACACACAATCACAACCTCCTTTGATCCCGTTTCATGCAATATGCCAACAAGCTTTTCATTATAATTGTTCTTGATTATAATTCTCTGATGTTGAATTTGAACTGCTGCAGAAGTTAACAGAATAGGAATATTTAAAAAAAAAAAAAAAAAACACGATCAGCCATAAGCACTTTAAAAATCTGTAATCCCAAACACCCTAATTGTTATCCTCATTCTTCTACGGGGAAAATCACCAAACAAGTGGTATGCACACATATAAAAAGATGTTTATACAGCTCTTGATAAACAATTACACTTCAACTTTTCATGCTAATTTGAAATTCCAACTGCTAACACCCAAATTTATGTAGAAATGCATCAAATTTTAAAAATTGAATGATGGTGTGAAATATGTTAAAAGCCTTTTCAATTTTTTTTATCTAAAAATCAGGCAGAAGCAAGTATGCATTTGTATTAGTTTCTAAATTTGGAAGTGATTAACAAAAATAATGATGAAATCATAGTTTATTGTTTGCGATTTCGCTCTAACCTGAGTGGAGGTTGCAGCTTTCAGGAGTCGAAGTTGATCGAACCATCGCACAAAAGCGTCAATTTTTACAGGAGTCGAATGAAAGAGTGGGTAAATTGCCAAGTGCCAACAAGTAATGATTCAATTTGGAAGACACAATTTAGGGGGTGTTTCCTAACCCTTTAATTCTTCAAATCTTTGTTTTTAATAAAGTGATTTTTTTACCTTAATCACCTTTTTAACTTATTAACAAATTTAAAATTATAAATCAAAAAAACTTATAAAATTCACCACTCTCAAGTAGTGTTTGTGTTTGCAAATAAAAAAAAAAAAAAATTAATATTCTTGAACAAATTTTCCTAAACAACCCTCATGTCAAAAAACCATAATATAGTTGCAATGCCTTGGATGCATTGTCATCGGAACCTTGATATATTTGGCTTCTTCTAATGTTTTCGTCAGTTGACGTCACTTAAGTGACACTATTAGCACCGACCCATCACTTTAACGTTGGTTGGTAACCTTTGATTTTTAGAGATAATGATAATATTCTATATATATTTGAATAGATCTTGTTGATATCCCTTCCATAGTTATAGATATACCTTCGTTATAGGGACTTTGTACACTATATGTTTGAGAGGTTAATTAATGAGAATACAAGCAATTATTCTCACTCTTTTATTGATAACCAACGAGAGAACCAAAGAGGTGGTGTGGCCGAATTATTTTATGTGTATTATCTATAAAAAAAAAGTAAAGTACGGAGGAAGTGAATATGTGATGTTGACATGAGTATATCAGCTTAACAGTGTTAGCGTGACACTAAATTATCAAAACTAATGACTGAAAAAAGAAATTATTGTTAGAATATAACTTATGATATCATTAAATCATAGTGTAAACCCATAGGTTAGTAAACCTGTAATTTTGCATGAAGTAATATGTATATTCTTTATATAGTATATTCTGAAATTCAGTTTAACAACATACTTTTTATAAAGGGAGTGATACATGTATTATATCTTTTAACAGATACACCACAATTAGTGTTTTGTATATTTGTACAGTTTGCAATATTACTTGTACGATGTGGTATATAAATCAAAAGTTATAGTGTAGAAATTAATTCCTTTTTTTTAAACATCACTAAAATGTATTTTTATTGGGTTTTATAATGACAGTCGTTATAGCTGTCAATAAGAACATATAATAGGAAGATTATTTTCATATTTACCCCCTTTTAATTTCATTAGTCAACTTATGTTCCTTCTTTTTAGCAAAATTCAAAACCCTCCTCCAATCAAAATCAAGACTGCTCAATCTTATTCGTTCTTATTGACATCACTTAATTATCAAAACCCTTTCATATTTTAAGTTTAATAAATAATTTTTTAAGCACAAGTCGGTACACTCTTGCCATATTTCTCGCACACTCAAATCGATCATTTCCTCCATGAACGCGCGAATTAACCTAAATTAGTGATTAATTCGAGCAACAATACAGAATTATAAGACGCTTTGATATTCGATTCGAAGGAGGAGGGAAAAATGGGCCTAAAACGCCTTCTTGTTGAGGTCTGTTTTAATTTTACAGTTTCTCAATCCAACAATCGTTACTTTTCTTATAATTTGTTCAATCTACGTCATCCATGTATATTAGGAATGGAGATTTTATGTTTAATTTGCTATTACTCAGATTTTGTTTAAATTGAATGGTAACCCTAAATTTGTTTAGCTTCTAGGGTTTCTGCGGAACTCCCGTATTGCGTGTAGTTTGGTTAGTAGTTGCAGTTCGATGCATTTTTATTGTAATTCGTTAGGATATTTGGATTTATACTCTAATAGCCTGTTCTTGAAGCTGTAGTTGGTAAATTATGAAGCAAAGATAACACTTTTAGTCGTATTAAGAGGATGCCTATTTAATTAAAGATGATACTTAATTAATCTAAATCAACCAAGAACAAAAAAGAATATTGAAAAATTGTATGGATTATCCAGAAACCATGTTGAAAAAAAGGTCATATACAGATATACTAGACTAGATCTCAAATCATTTGATTTATTTTCATATGTTTGTTTATACAGGTCTCAAAACAACGACCACAACTGCGACTTACAAAAAGCTTATATACTCGATCTTATATCACTTCTCGTAAGTTCAGATGTGATAATCAAATAAATATTGTTTTTATAAATTTGGGAAAAAGATAGCAGTTTATTCACATAGTTGACAATTATGTAAACTGCAGCATACAAACTTCCAAATGGTCAAAGAAGATTTCAATCCAGTTATGTTGGAAGTTTTGCTCAAAGATTACGTACACGTGATACAGATGCATCCAGCAACACAGCTTATCTTAGAGAACTTTATCATCGAAACGATCCAGAAGCAGTTATAAGACTTTTTGAAAGTCAACCTTCTTTACACTCTGATCCATCTGCACTTAAAGAATACGTGCGGGCCCTGGTCAAAGTTGAGCGATTAGACGAAAGCGAGTTACTCAAAACATTGCAAAGAGGCAAGTCAGATGGTTACCTCTGATTTACATGTTGAAATGTTACATACCTTTTTTTAACTTAAGTTAAAAAGTCAAAGTTTGACTTCCAGGAATGTCAATGTCTGGTAATTCAACGTTTTCTGAAGAAAATATCGGCGGGCTTTCAGCTTTCAAGAATTTAGGTAAATCAACAAAAGATGGTGCATTAGGAACTGCTGCTGCACCTATTCATATGGTAGCCACTGAAGGTGGACATTTTAAAGAACAATTATGGCGAACCGTTCGGGCTTTAGGATTGGGCTTTTTACTAATTTCTGGTGTTGGAGCCCTAATTGAGGATAGAGGAATCACTAAAGGTGTTAACCTTTTATGCTTTTTAATTATTATGTATGTATGATAATTCATAATTGTTTAATTTCTAATCTTTTTTTATATTATTATTTTACTTCTTTTTGTGTCTGCAGGACTTGGTTTACATGATGAGGTGCAACCGAGTATGGAGTCTAGCACAAAGTTTAGTGATGTGAAAGGTGTAGATGAAGCAAAAGCCGAGCTTGAAGAAATTGTTCATTATCTTCGGGACCCTAAGGTGAATATACAATATTGTTTTATTATTATTATTATTATTATTATTATTATTATTATTATTATTATTATTATTATTATTATTATTATTATTATTATTATTATTATTATTATTATATATGAACATGTGTGAAGAATCTAATTTTTTTAAACTTATTATAGCGATTCACTCGTCTTGGTGGCAAACTACCAAAAGGTGTTCTACTGGTGGGCCCACCCGGGACCGGTAAAACAATGTTGGCCCGAGCAATAGCTGGTGAAGCAGGTGTACCGTTTTTCTCATGCAGTGGTAGTGAATTTGAAGAAATGTTTGTTGGTGTTGGTGCACGAAGAGTTAGAGATTTATTTTCTGCAGCAAAAAAACGATCACCATGCATTATTTTTATTGATGAAATTGATGCAATTGGTGGAAGTCGAAACCCTAAAGATCAACAGTATATGAAAATGACTTTGAATCAGTTGTTAGTTGAATTAGATGGATTTAAACAGAATGAGGGTATTATCGTAATTGCAGCTACGAATTTTCCTCAGTCGTTGGATAAGGCGTTGGTCAGACCTGGCAGGTTTGACCGGAGGGTGGTTGTACCGAATCCGGATGTTGAAGGCAGGAGACAGATTATGGAATCTCATATGTCGAAGGTAATTTATTTATTTATTTATTTATATCATTTGTAGATATAAATAATAATATAAGTTAATACGGTTTATGAATTCTGTACAAAACAGATTTTGAAAGCAGAAGATGTGGATTTGGCTGTAATTGCCAGAGGTACACCTGGATTCTCAGGTGCTGACCTGGCAAATCTGGTCAACGTTGCCGCCTTGAAGGCGGCAATGGACGGTGCTAAATCTGTAAGCATGGATGATCTTGAATATGCAAAAGACAAAATCATGATGGGAAGTGAACGGAAATCAGCCGTTATTTCTGACGAGGTTCGTAAACTGACAGCCTACCATGAAGGCGGGCACGCCCTCGTGGCAATCCACACAGACGGGGCCCACCCGGTCCACAAGGCTACAATCGTGCCACGTGGCATGGCTCTCGGTATGGTGGCTCAACTGCCAGAAAAAGACGAAACAAGTGTTTCAAGGAAAGAAATGCTTGCGAGACTCGATGTTTGTATGGGTGGTCGAGTGGCTGAAGAATTGATATTTGGTGAAAATGAGGTTACTTCGGGTGCAAGTTCTGATCTTGAACAAGCTACTCAAATTGCACGTGCAATGGTTACAAAATATGGTATGAGTAAAGAAATTGGAGTTGTTGCTCATGATTATGATGATAATGGGAAAAGTATGAGTACCGAAACGAGACTTTTGATTGAAAAAGAAGTTCGGGAATTATTGGAAAACGCGTATAATAATGCGAAAAATATTTTGACTACTTATAGCAACGAACATCATGCGGTCGCTAATGCTTTGCTTGAACACGAGACATTGTCGGGAAAACAGATTAAGGAAATGCTTGAGAAGTTACGGTCGCTGCCACCTCAGCAACAGAAACATTTTGTGGCGGCTGCCGCCGCTGCTGCCGCCAGTGCGGCGTCCGCTGCAGCTCAGGCGAAAGGGATTGCTCCGGTGGGATCTTAGGGCTTTTATCATAGAACCTATAACGAGCAATTTGTGTATGAGCACATGCTTTAAATAGATAACTTATGATTGTTTAATGCTTTCAAACTTACAAGAAAGGTATTGATCCTGCTCTTACCATTTTCGATTTACTCACGAACTATATAGGCAAAACAGGTATTTTAGGTTCTGGATATTTGGTTAATTTCTTGACAAGATTGTCTAAAAGCCTTGTAAGAATAATGTTGATTCTCCCCAAATTCATCGTATACAAAGTTTAATTATTGATCGCTTCTGATCAATTGAATGACAACCTTTTGAACTCGATAGCAAAAACAAAACTGATTATCCTTATTCGATAATTAGTTTCAATACACGCTATCAACCCTTTTCATGATTAGTGACCGAATAACAGTTTGACTTTAGTCACTAACTTTTACCAATCTTATGTTTTTTGTCAGTAAATCGTTGGTTAGTTTCGCAATTTTTCTAGAAAGCAAGGCAACGACCAAAGTATTTCTCCGACTTCTGTTGGTAAACTGAATAGATGATTGACAACTGATCTTCTAGAGATATGATATTATTTCATACTAAATATTCTTAATTATCTTTCTACTCATTTGATCAATATAATTATCCAAATTTAATAGAAAACAATATAATTTTTCTATAATATATTTTTTTTTGTCCGGACACATTACTAGGGGTGTTCACTATTTGGATATAACCGGATTGTCCAATTGGACATTTTGGATCGGACTATTTGGATCAGTTATTTGGTTTTTTGGATCGGTTTGGACTTGAACCAAACTAATATTATGGATTTCGGATTGGATTTGGTTTCCGTTGTGAAAACCGGATTGTCCAAAAAAACCAAATAGTAATATATATACCAATCTTTTTGAAATTTTTGATGAAATTGATGTCAAGATTTTTGCATATATGATTATAAATGTCACAAACTATGAATTATACTTGTTTTTATGTACAAAGTAGTTTATCATTTTGGACGGTTTGGTTTTATCCGAACCAAATAGGTGAAACCAAATAAAGTCTGGTTTTTAAAACCTTACGATAATTTAAAGACTGAATTTAATGAAAAGGATATGTCAGAAGTAATCTTAAAGAAAAGGATATGTCAGAAGTAATCTTTATATATAATAAAAGAAAGCATTTTTTAATTTTTGCCAAGTCACTCATTCCACATCATAAAACACGTCATAATTCCATACCACGTAGGATGCCACCTAATCTCCATATACTTTCCAAAACTAATTTTGGTATTAAATCCGTTTTTATAATGCATTCCAAAACTATTGATCCTAAATTCTACATAAAACTATTTGAAATATTGGAATTTTAAATTTGGAATTTTAACAAAATTTCCGGATTAATTGGTACATATATTTTCCAAAACTACTATTATGAAGAAACTGGTTTAAATAATTTCCATAACCAATTGACGAATCCTATCTCTATCTCTGTTCTCTATATGTTAGTGGTTTTGATAAACTCAGAGTGACATTATGTACATACATTGAGATACATATTTTTTTTATGAGCATATTTGTCTTCATTAAACACTTTGTTAGCAAAAAAATTAAGTTCTTTATAACACGATAAAATGTCAAATGTGATTTCTTATATTCAAACTGTTTATTTATGGCATCGCCACTGCCATTTGCACTTCCTGCTGCAGGTTTGTTTTAACAAAAGTTCAATGGTGATGATATAATAAACTAACTTTTGAATGCACCTTATTCACAAATATTTCCTTCATGCTTGGTTGCTGCGAGCCTGATATGTAACTTATACAAATTTTAAAACCTTACGATAATTTTTAAGTTTTAAATAAATGGATGAATTCCATTTAAAAGATTTTTTTTAACTTTAGTCAGGTTTAATCGGGTCAATCAGAAACCAAAAGTACGTAATCGAACCCGCTACCCAACCTGATGCTAACCTCTGGTTTGTTGGGTTGGGTTAAAATAATCAGTACATAATTTAATAATCTTTTGAGGGTTATGTTTTCTTACATCTCAAAAAGCTTTAAAAGTTATTAGGTTGATTCACAAATTATTGATTAAAGGTTAAGACTTTTTATGCAAAATAACTTGACTTGAATATTGATATGTTCTTAGGCTAAATGGATGTTGTTTCTAAATTGTAGATGGATTTATATGTTGATACTGAAGCAGAATACCACCACAAAAATTATAGGGTTAGTCTCTATTCCTTTTGGACATAATTACATATAAGCGGGTCTTTTGACTCTTAAGTCAACTATTTGTGTTGTGTTGACTCTTAATTCAACTATTTGTGTGATCAACTTGGTAAGAATTATTACTAAAAAAAATAACATTAAAAATATTACATTACTCCATATAAAACATAAGAGAATCAGGTACGTTGACTTTTTAGGTCAAACCTTACACTTTATTAATTCGATATTTATATGGATTCTTTAACAATTTTGACTTTAAGATTTTGCTTCTTGACTTCTTGTAATATTTGTTAATAAGTTTCATGCTTTATGAATTTTTTCCTAAAAGTTTGAACATTTAATTATATTTTTCAAGTTACCACAAACGTGAAACTAAATATGTCTTTCTTTTTTTCTGACAATTTTCTTATTGGTATTATATGTTAGGGTAAATTACATAGGTTATCATGCAGTTTGTATGAAATTATAAATTCCGCCCCTAAACTTTTTTTTAATTATACGCCTAAAAAGGTTGAGAGACAAAATTGGTAATGTAAACCATAGGTTTAATTATAGCGATTTTGTTTTTAAGGTTTTTATATTAATAAAAAATTTAATAAGAATTTTAACAAATATTTTTACAAGGCGCCCGTGATTTATCATGGGTTATAAGCTATTATATACTTATGAGAGTAGAACACGCCCCTTTGTAATCTTCTACATGGTTTTGAAAGTTAGACCAGACACCAAATCGACATTTCTACTGGGCGATTGGTTCAATTAGTTTTATCGGTCGACCTGACTTAATTATATCTTATAAATGTTAGCGTTTTTGTAAATCGACTCTTTATATATTATAAATTATTGTAACTCATATGTCCTTATGCTTGCCCACATTTATGTGTACTTAATATAAGACTCTTAGCTTACCATCATTGCCTTATATAAAGGGTTGTAATGTGTATTTCTACATACAATGGTTGTAACATATATACATGAATGAGAAGATCTTATGATTGAGCTAACTGGTTTACAACACGTTATCAGCACTTTGCTCGAACCAAGTAATCTCACCACCTATTCTTCATAACATTAAGGTAAACAACGTCTCTTTGCTCTATTTTGATATCATTTTATTATATTGGATAAAGATCCATCGAAATCTAAATATACGTGGTTTTGAAAATCATGTTTGGGGGTTGGTAAATTGTTTTTTTAACACTTCATTTGATGATGCTTAAACTGAGCACATAAAAATCCATTTGATCTATCCAAAAGTTAATACTTGTATATGATAAGTCACAAAGATTCTCCATGTAATATTTCATATGGACTTTTCGAGAGGAAAAAAAAATGCTATTCTTTCACAAAAATTAATCCAGTTCATGGGTTTTTCTAATTCTAAATGTCATACTCATTTGGCATTCTTCAAGTGATATCCCTCTTTTTGAAAAAATTTTAACAAACAAATTGCATTTTTTTTATGTAAAACCACAACATTTAAGCAACTAAAAGTTAGCCCAAATATTTTTAATGAGTTGGGCTAAAAGGTCCAAAAATTATAATTTAATTTTTTCTTCTAAAAGAATGATTTTTTTTTTTAAATCCTTGATTTGTGAAGTATTATGCTCAAATGATTTTTTTTTGGTATATAAATTATTTTGAGATTCTTTTATCTTTGAAAGTTATATTTTTAGATAAATCATGAAGATAAAAATTAATCATTTTTCTAAATGTAGTGATTATACTACAATTTCTTTTGTCTTCAAAAGTTAAAGAACTTGTGGATTTATGAGCATTATATGCACTTACTTGAAAAGTTATTAATCATCCCCAACTAGGCTCACCTATTCTTAACAATGTATAGGAAAGATATGCGGTTTTTCTGACTCCTAATAAGGGTAGTTTCGATACGCACAAGCGCTGTCTACCCTTACCATCTTTCCTGGTTGTATTCGAATAGAGCTACCGAAAAGGGTTGACTAAATAATTTTTCTCTGAATGTGTTTATATACATATGCTGAATTGGTGTCTCCTAATCGACCTGTCGTTCGATAAATGAGAACCTAATGGCACTTGTGTTTTTTCGAACCTGCTGATTCGACACACAATTTGTGCTTATACAAACCATAAACATATAAACTTATCATCTTGAATGATGATTGATCCAGTATTTCTCCTCCTGTTGTAGGAAAATGTTTATCAAACTTGATTTCCCGATCTTGGATGCTGCAGACAAGAACTATTTGGACTGGACTCAAGATATCCCGAACCATCTAGATACCCAAGGTCTATTAGATGTCATCTATGACGAGGATAATCGTGAGGTTGAAGTTACCCACGAAATGAATGCTAAAGCGATGATATTATTTCGTCGTCATATGTCAGACACGATGAAGTCTGAATTCATATCAATTACCTCACCCAAGACATTATGGGACTCCTTGAAACAACGTGAAAAGCTTAATAATACTAAATCAATCCATACTTGTTGTTAGATGATGAATTTGTGATGAAAACTTGGAGAAGAAGAAGGGTTTTTAGAGAGTGAAAGTAGAGAGAGGTAGAGAGCTTTTGCAAAAGATAAGATCGAATTAATGGCAAAAGTTGCAATTAGTGATTACACATGGTCCTTATATACCTATCACTAATTTTCTAGATTAGTCCTAATTGCATAACCAAACTAATATGCAATGTTACATAACTAGTCCCTAAACTATTGATTACAACTAAATATGACCCAACAATCTCCCCTTTTGTAACAATAGTCTGGGAAGCGTATCTTCGAAGTCTTCATCTTTAGCTAAAGCTGCACCTGGAAGATATTTCGTTGAATGATGATGTATCAGGATCAGCTTGAGCTTTGTTAACCTGTGAAAACTAATACTTCTTGTAGCTTTTCAACCACAAGAAGTATTTTGAAGACTTTACTTTGAAGATACATATAGATCGACTAAAAATAAGACCCATATTAATAGAGAGATTAGCAGCGGAAGTCTTTTCTTAAAGTTTGTGGCTTTATGTCGATCTATGATGCTTGATAATTGTTGTTGAGGTAACATGTTTATAACGGTTATGCTCCCCCTCAAACAAACAATTATTATGTTGGCCAATTATCCTTTTCTCACGTATGAAGGAGGTTCATGCTCTAAATGCAGACCCTTGTTCTGACCAAATGTTGGTAGAGGGCTGCGTATCTTTGTGGAGAGGTGGGCATGCTACGATGTTTACTTACTCTCAGATGCGCTCCAGAATGTTGAATTACATTTCTTCAATTTAATCCTTTGTCAAAACTGTAATTAACATATCTATGTTTTGCAGTTCAATGTTTACATCTGAGTGACAGTGGAAGCAATTTAGACTTTCTGCTTTTGACACGCAAAACTTTTCTGAATTTTAAGAAAGTGTCATCACAGAACTTCGAAGTCTCAAACACTCAAAGAAAATACTTTTCGTTGAATCTGTTGGTGTAAGAAAGATCTAAAAATGTCTCATTGAAGGTTAAAAGTTCTGGTAATGAAATATCAGTTGGGAAGGATTTGTCTGAGATTTCAATTATTGGGGATTTTGTTTTTGGGTTTTTGTGGTAGAGGTTTTGTGAGGACAGGATAATGATGTTTTGAGTTTTGTAAAGAATGATTTGATCGGTTAAGGTTTGGATTTTGATGATAGAGAACTTGAAAGTAATGATTTGTGCGGTTAAGATTTAGATTTAAGTGGTTGAGATTTTGGAGAGAGATTTCTTTAGATAAATCGGTTTCTTCTTCTTCTTTGATGAGATGTTTATGGTTCTTTTTGATGTTGTTCAGTGATAAACCCAGTACTTGCACTGTTTCTTGCTCTTTTCTCCCCCTCATGAGGATCATGACCAGGGTCCTCATGCTAATGCTGAATGTTTGTCTTGTGTAGACGGAGAGATGAAATTGTGTGTCGATGTAATATGTGAGCCAAGATTTTGATATTTGTGGGTTTCAGAATATAGAACCAGTAACATGTAGTACTCATGAAATAACCAGATAAAAATTGATTTATCCAAGAATCTTGGAGAAAAATATTTGAAAAATGAAGAATAGCGATGTCAATAATCACGTGAAGTCATAAACAGATGCAATCTTTACTAAAGAACTTCAGTAAAGAGATCGTTTACGGATATGACGAACACGATGATTAAAGACATTGTTAATCAAATATTTGAAATTTAAAAGAAATCAATTTGTGTGGTTATATCAAAGAACAGTGAAGTATACCGCTTACAAAGATGCAATTTTCTCTGAACGTGTGCAGAGAAAAGATCGACGGATATACAAAGATCAATGATCTAACAGTGCATTAAAAACGATTTTGTGTGTGAGATAAAATGAAGAAGTCATAATTGAATCTGAACAGTATGGAGAAAATGAAAAATGATTTCTCCATTGATCGTTTAAGTATGAAAATCGTTTGAAAAATGGTAAGAACACTCAATCCAAGAAGGTGTTAAAAACAGATGCAATCAGTACTTATTGTAAACAGTAAAGAGATCGACGAATTTAACAGCAAATTGTGTTGAATGTTGCAAACAAGTATTTTTGAAAAATTGAAAATTTATGTGCAAAATCAGAGTTTTGAAAAATAGAGCCACAACACAAGAGACGAAAATTTGTCATAAACAGATGCAATCAGTACTAATCGAGATTAGTAAAGAGATCGTTTACGAATATGACAAAAATTTATATCCTACGTTGTGAACACATCATTGTGAGCACAACGTGAGATAAATTTTTTGGAATGTTGATCATCACTAATTAACAAAGATTTGATAAAAATGTGATGTCAGCAACTCAATTCGAGTTAAAAATATTTTTAACTGAGTATTGATATGTGGTGTGGCATCAGAGAAATTCAAAGATTTGGAAAATCAAAATTGTATTAAAAATGAGAAAAATCGATTTACAATTGAAAAGTTTGACAATGAAGAAACACAAATGTAGCAATGAGAAATAATAGAATTTGCAATAAACAGATGCAATCAGTACCAACCTAGACTGGTAAAGAGATCGTTTACGAATATTACAAAAGCTAATACTCAACATTGATAACCTTGTGTGATTGTAAATTTGCACGAGGTTGAAAAAACTGTTTGAGGAAAATAAAAAATTTATTAGCAATATAGAGTAGGAAGATTTGTAATAAACATATGCAATCAGTACCAACTGAAATTGATAAAGAGATCGTTTACGGATATTACAAAAATTGATACCACATATTGATAATATATTTTTTTTGAAGGGAGCACTGGAAAATTGGTTAGCAGTTCTGATATGATGCTCCCCCTCAACAGTTGACTTTCATAAATCATAAAATCAGTTATGCTCCCCTTTGACATATTAATATCGATTTTCTCCCCTTCGACAAGTGAATATTGAAATTCTCCCCCTCAACCAATGATATCGATGAAAAACGGGTTTCAAGCAGATGTACTTGAAAGCCATGCTGATGAAGAGCGGGTTATACACTGATGTATGTATAAGCCATGCTGAACTCCAAACACCTTGCTGGTTATTCTACATAAAACAATTAAAACATGTTTGGTACCCAATTATGTATGGGTCCAAAACGATTAGTGACAGATGGTTTATGTAGAATTGTTTTATGATCAATTTAAAGCTTTGAAGAACTGCAAGGAGGCAGTTCAGAGGTTGTGGATTTGACGACACATTTTAAAGATTGTTCAGAGGATTGGATAATCCAATGAGATTTTTCATTTTTGATCCATGTGTATTTCACAAACGTTGAAGATTTGGTCGTTGTTTTGTTGTCGCTGTTTGAGGAACTTGAAGAGTTTGGCTTAGGTGCGGAAGATCCTCGAGAAACGTTGCGACGAGAACACGAGTGTTTATCAGAGTTTGGTGGGTGTTTGAGAGATTTCTTCGTTTGTTTGGAGGCATGTGAAGATGAACCTTTTTGATTAGGTTTGTGTGGACGAGAGACATATTTCTTGCATGATTGTGGAAAGCATGTTTTGCATGATTTTATAATTTTATGAGATTGATGGAAAACATTGATTTTTAAACCACATGGAGCATTTAGCTTAACAAAAAATCGATCATCAGTTTGAGAAATTTGTTTCTTTGTAAGTTTATCATACAACCTCTTTTTACCAAATTTATCAGTTTTAGTAAACATAACATCAAATTCAGGAGAATAAGGAACATGACGATAAGTAGAAGTATCATAAATTGTTCTAAAAGCCGTAGCAGGAGTTTTCACATGTCTGGAGATATTACTGTTATTTTTGACAGTGGAAGAAGGAACTGAGAACGTAGATGGTCTAGTCTTCTTAAGCTCGCTAGGCTTCTTAAGAATACTAGTTTTCGTCGAAATAGGCTTCTTAGACCGCATGGTTCCTTTGACTCCATTGGGCTTCTTGGACTTCTCACTTTGAGACTCTAATTTTCTATTGGAAGCATTTAACACCGGTGAATTAGAGTTTCTCTTCAAGATGGTTGGAACTGGATTAACTGGTGCCGGTCCTAATAAAGAGGATGTAGAATTTTGAGAAACATTTTTGTCAGTTTTAGGTTTCAATTCTAAAATGGTGTCCTCTAATTTATGGATCTTAGTTTGAAGATCTTCCTTTTCTTTATCAAAAGCTTTGTGGGTTTCATCAATTTCAGATTCAAGTTGGACAATTTTCTTTTCTAAAATCAATGGTGGAACATACAACTTGGGTTCGATGGTTTGTTTTAACACTTCATCCTAAGATAATGAAAATTCATCTGGAGTGACAATTGGAAAGTATTCATGATTTTCAAAATTTGCTTTCTTCTTTTCGTATGTTTTGTTCAAAGCAGAGTAGTTGAAACTGATTTGAGCATATTTTTGCTTTTCTCTGTTCAATTTCTCAATTTCTGCTTCTTCATCCGGTATATGTAGAAAGCTTTGCCATATTCTCATGCCCATGTAGTCATAATTGTACAATGTTGAGAGAACATCAGCAGCTTTCTCCAGATAACGAGGATTATCCGCTCCAAGTCCTGATTTTGATTTGTAGTATCTGAACTCTTTCGGTTCATTGAACTTGATTGTTTGTTCCATATGACCTGATTTGATAATTGTTAGCTCCAACTTTTTGCAGTGTTCCTCAGCATTTTCTTTTCTAACAGTGAGACTGTGTATGGTTGCTGATTGTTCATCGATTTCCTTCTTAAAACTGTTTGTTATATTTTTGATTTGATCATTTAAATTTTGAATTTCGATGTCAGCCGTCTTCAACTGATCTTGGTAATCTTTCATCTTGACTTCTGCGGCTTTTATCCAAGTTTGCTCTGTATGTAATTGAATAGCTACGTCATTGATGTAAGGACCGAAACCGAAAACGACCACTTTTATCCCATTTACAACAAACCTTTTGGAACTAACCAAAATACAAATTTAAAAGTACTAAACCATAACCATATACATTCCAAAAGACCAACTACAAACCGGATACAAACCAACTAATCAACCCAAAAACATAAATGTACAATGACTACAAATCTATACCAAAAGAGAAGCTTTCTTCAAGCTTCAAGCAAACCAACTTCGAATACCTACTCACACTTGCCATTGCCTTTATCTATCCCTGAAAAATGGTGACAACTAAACGGTAAGCTATAAAAGCTTAGTGAGTTCCACAATGCATAATGTTATACTAAATAATTATATAAATCAACATAAATAAACAAACAAATATCAATGGGTCAAAGTACCAGGTTATCACAATTATATCACCACAATGCATCACATATCAATTTCGGGTCAACAATGATCAAGGTACGATTCCGGATTCAACAAAGTGCGTCATTCCCCCTTAGGCCATTAGGGAATGAGGCCGATGAAGGTGATCATGGCACCCCTAAATGAGTCCAAGATCCAGCTTCACCACCACGGTCCATACCACTCCTCCGCCAGGTACTCCCGTGTCCACCGCCCGACATATTACACGAAGTAATACTCGGACCGCCATGGGTCCTCACGAAATGAATTATCACTCAAGGCATCTCACTCATTCGGGTCAAGGCAATATTACGGTCCGACATGGTAATCTCAATGTTCAAGGCAAAACACAAGGCATCCAATCGAAAGGAACACTATCTAGCCACATTGCACATATATAATTAAAAGTATACACATTGCACATAGTGAACTCACCTGGGATTAAGCTAATTGGCAACACGAGCCAAGAACTCTTTTAACCAAGATTCCAATGTCACCGGTCTCAAGGATTTCCACAACCTCCAAATCGATTACCTAACATAATCACACATAATTCAATCATCATTCTAGCCCAAAGCTATGTCTAATATAGACCCTATATCACCAATTCTCCCAAATTGGTGATGAACCGAAACCATCTACTACCAAGTTATCTAAATTATGAACATAATCACTTGTTATCTATGAATCTCATAACTATATAACTGCTATGTTAACATACAATCAACAATTCCAGATTTATGATCCAAACCCTAACCTAGGGTTCTTGATTCTTCTCCAAATTTCTAACCCTAAATCACTTGCATGAACAAAAGCTAAGCATCATACCTTTATAGCTTGATCTTATGATGAAAACCCCTTTGATTTGCACCAATATCCGTCCTTGAATCACCAAAATCGCCCAGAGCAGCCACCAACCCGATCTATGAAGAAAATGAGCTGAAATGGGTCAAAAACCCGATTTTATGTCTGATCTGCACTAGATAGCGCCGCTATCTACAAGATAGCGCCGCTATCTACAAGATAGCGCCGCTATCTTGCTCCCCCGCTCTTTTTAGCGCCGCTATCTCCAAGATAGCGCCGCTATCTCCCAAATTTTTCGCGTTTTACTCAACGCTATTTCGAGCGGCTGTTTCATTTGCACAAGATAGCGCCGCTATCTTTAAGATAGCGCCGCTATCTCCCTAAAATGCTGCAATTTCTATTTTTCTTCGTTTTTAACTTGTACCACTTAATCAAATACCCAAAACACAGATTTTTCATCGAAAATTAAACTATCTAGACTTAATTCCTTATCATTTATCAACTAATAATGAACTTAACAATAAATTACTTGAATTTAAAATACGTATGTTACAATTACCTCCTCCTTTTGAGAATTTCGTCCCGAAATTATGTTGACGCGAACAAGTACGGATACTTCTCAATCATATTATCCCTTCTTTCCCATGTGCAATTCGGACCTCTATAGTGTTTCCATTTGACTAGTACTAACGGAATTTCTTTGTTCTTGAGTTTGACCGACTTTTGGTCAATTATCTCTTCCGGTTCCTCTACGTACCTCAATTTCTCGTTGACTTTGACTTCGGTCAACGGTACTGTTTCCTCATGTTCTCTAAGGCTCTTTCTTAAATAACAAACATGAAACACATTATGGATACCCGCTAGCTCTTCCGGTAACTCAAGTCGATAAGCTTGCTTTCCGACCCGTTCTATGATCTTAAATGGGCCGATAAATCGAGGACTTAATTTACCTTTCTTCCCAAATCTCATGACACCCTTCCATGGGGAAACTTTTAACATCACATAGTCATTTACCGCAAACTCTATCGGTTTTCTTCTTTTATCCGCATACGATTTTTGACGATCTTGGGCCGTCTTCATTCTTTCCCGAACTATTTGAATCTTATCATTAGTATCTTGAATCAATTCGGGTCCCACCAAAAGTTTTTCTCCAGTCTCTCTCCAACACAAGGGTGTTCTACACTTTCTTCCGTACAATGCTTCATATGGTACCATGTTGATTGAAGAGTGATAACTATTGTTGTAAGAAAATTCGGCCAATGATAAATACTTATCCCAACTTCCACCAAATTCTAATATGCACGATCTAAGCATGTCTTCTAAAGTCTGAATCGTACTCTCGGTTTGACCGTCAGTCTGTGGATGATAAGCAGTACTAAGGGTTACTTTCGATCCTAACTCTTTTTGCATACTTCTCCAAAAATTGGAAGTAAATCGGGAATCCCTATCCGATACAATCTTCAAAGGAACACCGTGCCTAGCAATTATCTCGTCTAAATATACTTGTGCCCATGAATCCATCGGTGCCGTTTCCCTCATAGCAAGGAAATGCGCACTTTTGGTTAAACGGTCAACAATCACCCAAATAAAATCGTGTTGACGAGCGGTTCTCGGAAGTTTGGTGATCAAATCCATGGAAATTTCTTCCCACTTCCAAACAGGAATGCTAAGTGGTTGCAAACTCCCGTAAGGTTTTTGATGTTCGGCTTTAACTTGTGCACAAACATTACATTCTTGCACAAACTTCCCGATATCCTTCTTCATTCCCGGCCACCAATAATCCAATCTCATATCATGGTACATTTTATTCATACCCGGGTGAATTGAGAATTTTGAACTATGAGCCTCTTTTAACACATCAATTCTCAAATCTCCAATTCTCGGTATCCATAATCGGTTATTAAAAACTTTGACACCCCGACCATCCACTTCCAAATCTTTCTCATAATTCACCATCCTTTCCTTCTTAATATTTTCGGGTTTTAACGCCTCATCTTGCCACTTCTTAAGATCATCGAGTAAAATAAACTTCAATGTAGTGGTGGATGTTGCATAACACATACTCGAATGATAAGGCTTACGACTTAAAGCATCCGCGACTACGTTAGCTTTACCGGGATGATACAAAATCTCACAATTGTAATCTTTTATGAGTTCCATGGCACGTTGTTGTCGCATATTCAACGATTGTTGGCTAAATATATATTTAAGACTCTTATGATCGGTAAAGAGTTGGAACTTAGTCCCATACAAATAATGCCGCCAAATCTTTAGTGCAAACACTACCGCGGATAACTCAAGATCATGAGTCGGATAATTCTTTTCATACCCCTTCAATTGACGGGAAGCATAAGCAATAACTTTTCCCCGTTGCATGAGAACACACCCGAGCCCCATTTTCGATGCATCACTATATACAACGAAGTCTTCCTCACCCTCGGGTAATGACAAGATTGGAGCATTTGTCAAACAATCTTTTAACACACTAAAAGCTTTCTCTTGTGCCTCACCCCATTCATAATTCGCGTCTTTTCGGGTAAGACTTGTGAGAGGCACTGCAATACGAGAGAAATCTTTAATGAATCGGCGGTAGTAACCCGCGAGACCTAAGAAACTTTGGATCTCGGAAGCATTTCGAGGCACTTCCCAATTCTTAATCGCCTCGATCTTGGAAGGATCGACCGATATACCTTCACCTGATACCACATGCCCAAGGAATTGAACTTGGCGCAACCAAAATTCACATTTGGAAAACTTGGCATACAATTTCTCTTTTCGCAACAAATCAAGAATTTCACGAAGGTGTGATGTATGATCACTTTCGGATTTAACGGTCAACAAGCATTTCGGGAAGGAAATGCGCACTTTTGGTTAAACGGTCAACAATCACCCAAATAAAATCGTGTTGACGAGCGGTTCTCGGAAGTTTGGTGATTAAATCCATGGAAATTTCTTCCCACTTCCAAACAGGAATGCTAAGTGGTTGCAAACTCCCGTAAGGTTTTTGATGTTCGGCTTTAACTTGTGCACAAACATTACATTCTTGCACAAACTTCCCGATATCCTTCTTCATTCCCGGCCACCAATAATCCAATCTCATATCATGGTACATTTTATCATACCCGGGTGAATTGAGAATTTTGAACTATGAGCCTCTTTTAACACATCAATTCTCAAATCTCCAATTCTCGGTATCCATAATCGGTTATTAAAAACTTTGACACCCCGACCATCCACTTCCAAATCTTTCTCATAATTCACCATCCTTTCCTTCTTAATATTTTCGGGTTTTAACGCCACATCTTGCCACTTCTTAAGATCATCGAGTAAAATAAACTTCAATGTAGTGGTGGATGTTGCATAACACATACTCGAATGATAAGGCTTACGACTTAAAGCATCCGCGACTACGTTAGCTTTACCGGGATGATACAAAATCTCACAATTGTAATCTTTTATGAGTTCCATGGCACGTTGTTGTCGCATATTCAACGATTGTTGGCTAAATATATATTTAAGACTCTTATGATCGGTAAAGAGTTGGAACTTAGTCCCATACAAATAATGCCGCCAAATCTTTAGTGCAAACACTACCGCGGATAACTCAAGATCATGAGTCGGATAATTCTTTTCATACCCCTTCAATTGACGGGAAGCATAAGCAATAACTTTTCCCCGTTGCATGAGAACACACCCGAGCCCCATTTTCGATGCATCACTATATACAACGAAGTATTCCTCACCCTCAGGTAATGACAAGATTGGAGCATTTGTCAAACAATCTTTTAACACACTAAAAGCTTTCTCTTGTGCCTCACCCCATTCATAATTTGCGTCTTTTCGGGTAAGACTTGTGAGAGGCACTGCAATACGAGAGAAATCTTTAATGAATCGGCGGTAGTAACCCGCGAGACCTAAGAAACTTTGGATCTCAGAAGCATTTCGAGGCATTTCCCAATTCTTAATCGCCTCGATCTTGGAAGGATCGACCGATATACCTTCACCTGATACCACATGCCCAAGGAATTGAACTTGGCGCAACCAAAATTCACATTTGGAAAACTTGGCATACAATTTCTCTTTTCGCAACAAATCAAGAATTTCACGAAGGTGTGATGTATGATCACTTTCGGATTTAGAATATACCAAAATGTCGTCGATAAAAACAATAACCGACTTATCCAACATAGGACGACATACCCGATTCATCATATCCATAAAAGCGGCCGGAGCATTCGTTAAACCAAATGGCATGACTAAGAATTCATAATGCCCATATCTAGTTCGGAATGCGGTTTTTGGTACATCTTCTTTATAAACCTTCAACTGATGATAACCGGACCTCAAGTCAATCTTAGAAAAATAACTTGCACCTTGCAATTGATCAAAAAGATCATCAATTCTAGGCAAAGGATATTTGTTCTTAATTGTCACCTTATTAAGTTCTCTATAATCGATACACATCCGCATCGTCCCGTCTTTCTTTTTAACGAATAAAACCGGTGCACCCCACGGTGACACGCTCGGTTGAATAAACCCTTTATCAAGCAACTCTTGCAATTGACTCATGATTTCTTTCATTTCTGCCGGGGCTAAACGATAAGGAGTTTTGGCGATTGGAGCCGCACCCGGTACAAGGTCAATTCGAAATTCTACCTCTCGATCGGGAGGTAATCCGGGTAAATCCTCGGGAAATACATCCGGGAAATCATTAACAATAGGAACATCTTTCACGGATTTCTTAACTTCTACAACCGGGTTAAGAACATAAGCTAGATAGGAATAGCATCCATGAGACATCAATTTACTAGCTTTCAAGAAAGAAATTACCCGCCTTTTCTTCATTTTTCTATCACCATACACATACAAAGGTTCTTTTCCTTGTACGGGAATTCTAATCATTTTCTCATAACACATGATGTCAGCATGATACTTCGACATCCAATCCATCCCGATAATAATATCGAAATTTGGCAAATCTATCAACACTAGATCTACTAAGAATTTATGATCATCTATCTCTAACGAGCAATCCCTAAATACACGATCGGCTACCAAAGTCACACTACCCGCAGTATCAACACAGAATGGATTCAACAAAGGAGATGGAAGCACATATAACAACTTAGCAAATTTCACAGATACGAAAGAATCAGAAGCTCCAGAATCAAACAATATATGAGCGGGTTGGGAATTAACAAGAAATGTACCAGAAACGACATTTGGATCTTCCCGGGCTTCCTCCGGGGTTAACTGGAAGGCACGACTTCTCGCCTTGGGGACCTCCTCCTTTTGACCTGAAGCACCCGCTCGCGGGGGTTGTTGTACCGAACCTCGGCTTTCTGTAACCCGATTTGAAGGATTAGGGCATTGACGCCTCCGATGACCTACTAACCCACAACCATAACAAACCACATCCTTATTCGGGCACCTAGATTTTATGTGGCCCTCTTCAAAACTACCAAAACATTTCACGGGCCCACGATCACTAACGCACCGTCCTCGGTGGTTCTTTCCACAAGTTTGACAATCTCGATTTGCATCCGACTAAAATATTAAAATGGTTAAACACAATTCATAAACATATACATATCATAGGATTTATTTTAATTTCAATCTTACTTGAATAGAGAATGATTGGGATTGGCCACGAGGCCGAGATGACCCTTGAGATTGGGTTCGACGGTTTGGAGTAAATCGATTGGAACGAACGGATGGGGAAGAAGTAGTTTGTTCAACTTTTTGACGTTTCGATTCGGGAGTCAATTCTCCACGAAGACTCAAATCATGCTCTCTTCGTCGAGCATACTCCACCGCCTTAGCAAACGGCGGGATATCACGGTTGCTCACAAAGTCTTGGATTTCATACCTCAACCCTTCTACAAACATTTGAATCTTTTCGACTTCGGTCGGAATGTATTTCGTGGCAAATTGGGCCTTTTGATTGAATAGAGTTTCATATTCATCTACCGATAAACTTCCTTGTTTGAGTTCTAAGAACTCCTTCTCCAACCTCCTTCTCATATCATTAGGACAATATTGCTCTAGGAAACGAGCCTTAAAAAACATCCCATGACATATGATCCTTTTCTTCTTCGTCAAGGATCTTATAGGTATTGTTCCACCAAGTTAAGGCCTTCCCGGTAAACATAGCGGTGGCATACACCGTTTGATCATCTTTGGCGACACGAGAGATACGGAACACCTTCTCCGTATTTTCAACCCATAACAACGCCTCCACGGGGTTTGACACACCCGAGAATTCCGTGGCCCCGCTACTACGGAAAGTTTTAAATGAGACTGAACCCGATTTCTTACTTGGGGATTTATCAACCACTTTCTCTTTCTCTTTCTCCTTCAACTTTTCTTTCTCCTCACGTCTAAATTGTTCAAAAGTTGCTCGGACCATATCCGCCATTCTATTCATCAACCTTTCTTCCCTCGGAGATACCACTTCCTCTTCTTCATGATTACTAGGGTTCGTTCCTTGGGTTCGAGGAACCGAGGGGCTTAATTCGGGACGCTCCACACTTCTTGAGCCATCATTATTACTGTTACTACTTCCTTGATCCATCCCTAGCTGAAATTTATAAGAATATAACGAAGGAATTAAATAACACTCACCCTAGCATTTCTATTGACCCACAATTACATATCCAACCTATGGTTTGTATCCGACCTAAACTCTTAGCCTATACACTATACCATCAACGCCTAAGTTTGAGTCTAGTACCACAATGATACCTAGTTCACTCAAACCAATGCTCTGATACGGAATTGTAAGGACCGAAACCGAAAAACGACCACTTTTATCCCATTTACAACAAACCTTTTGGAATTAACCAAAATACAAATTTAAAAGTACTAAACCATAACCATATACATTCCAAAAGACCAACTACAAACCGGATACAAACCAACTAATCAACCCAAAAACATAAATGTACAATGACTACAAATCTATACCAAAAGAGAAGCTTTCTTCAAGCTTCAAGCAAACCAACTTCGAATACCTACTCACACTTGCCCTTGCCTTTATCTATCCCTGAAAAATGGTGACAACTAAACGGTAAGCTATAAAAGCTTAGTGAGTTCCACAATGCATAATGTTATACTAAATAATTATATAAATCAACATAAATAAACAAACAAATATCAACGGGTCAAAGTACCGGGTTATCACAATTATATCACCACAATGCATCACATATCAATTTCGGGTCAACAATGATCAAGGTACGATTCCGGATTCAACAAAGTGCGTCATTCCCCCTTAGGCCATTAGGGAATGAGGCCGATGAAGGTGATCATGGCACCCCTAAATGAGTCCAAGATCCAGCTTCACCACCACGGTCCATACCACTCCTCCGCCAGGTACTCCCGTGTCCACCGCCCGACATATTACACGAAGTAATACTCGGACCGCCATGGGTCCTCACGAAATGAATTATCACTCAAGGCATCTCACTCATTCGGGTCAAGGCAATATTACGGTCCGACATGGTAATCTCAATCTTCAAGGCAAAACACAAGGCATCCAATCGAAAGGAACACTATCTAGCCACATTGCACATATATAATTAAAAGTATACACATTGCACATAGTGAACTCACCTGGGATTAAGCTAATTGGCAACACGAGCCAAGAACTCTTTTAACCAAGATTCCAATGTCACCGGTCTCAAGGATTTCCACAACCTCCAAATCGATTACCTAACATAATCACACATAATTCAATCATCATTCTAGCCCAAAGCTATGTCTAATATAGACCCTATATCACCAATTCTCCCAAATTGGTGATGAACCGAAACCATCTACTACCAAGTTATCTAAATTATGAACATAATCACTTGTTATCTATGAATCTCATAACTATATAACTGCTATGTTAACATACAATCAACAATTCCAGATTTATGATCCAAACCCTAACCTAGGGTTCTTGATTCTTCTCCAAATTTCTAACCCTAAATCACTTGCATGAACAAAAGCTAAGCATCATACCTTTATAGCTTGATCTTATGATGAAAACCCCTTTGATTTGCACCAATATCCGTCCTTGAATCACCAAAATCGCCCAGAGCAGCCACCAACCCGATCTATGAAGAAAATGAGCTGAAATGGGTCAAAAACCCGATTTTATGTCTGATCTGCACTAGATAGCGCCGCTATCTACAAGATAGCGCCGCTATCTTGCTCCCCCGCTCTTTTTAGCGCCGCTATCTCCAAGATAGCGCCGCTATCTCCCAAATTTTTCGCGTTTTACTCAACGCTATTTCGAGCGGCTGTTTCATTTGCACAAGATAGCGCCGCTATCTCCCTAAAATGCTGCAATTTCTATTTTTCTTCGTTTTTAACTTGTACCACTTAATCAAATACCCAAAACACAGATTTTTCATCGAAAATTAAACTATCTAGACTTAATTCCTTATCATTTATCAACTAATAATGAACTTAACAATAAATTACTTGAATTTAAAATACGTATGTTACAATTGAGTAGCTTCTTTGAGTCGTCATTCTCACTTGGCATCGTTTTCATGCTCTTAATATTTAAAATTTCAGCATCTTTGTCATTGATCATTTTATGTAATTGGTTGACCTCACTGGTGTGAGCAACATAAAAGGTTGACAACTGATTTTGTAGCTCTTCAGTTTGTTTTTGAAAATACTTATTTTGAGTTACTTAGGGGAGAATTGATTCAAGTTGATTACGAAATGTGTCATTTTCTGCTTTTAGGTGCTTGATTTGTGCATTTGAAGTATCATTTGTGTCTACTTGTTGATGTAGACTTTCTTTTAATTCAGTTATTTTAAATTGAAACACTTATTGTGATGTAGACAACTGATTTTGTAATTCCTTGTTTAATTGTTCAAAAGTTTGCATTTGTGATAATTGAAGAGAACATTGACTTAGATCTTTTAAAAATTGTGTTTTTTCAGTTTCTAAATCTGTTATTTGTTTTGTCAACTGGCTTTCTCGTCAATTTCAATTAAAAGATTTTCATTAAACAAGGAATTTTCTGATAAATCAGTATCTGAGTCAGATAGAGAAGAATCTAAAGAAGAAAAGTGTACTTCTTTCTCATCATTTTCTGGAATGCCCAGATCAGTCCTCAGTCCATTGTAAGTGTCAGAATTTGATAAAAGAGAACTGATTACCTCAATTTTTTTGTTGGCTTCTTCATTGAATCGATCAGAAACCTCTGCATTTTCTTCATCCTTAGTATCTGAATCTTCCATCCATTGAAGATCTTCAACAAAGATCCCTTTTTCAGTCTCAATTCGTTTAGCCATCAACATCTTTCGTTCATAATACGCTGAATCACGAACGAATCGATTTCTTTGTAGCATCCAAAGGTGTGATGGTTGGCTTTTCAATGATGATTGGTTTTTCAGTTGAAATTGTAGTAGATAGAACATATTTGAAACGAGACATATACTTTATCGCATTTTCCAGGTCTTTATCCACATATTCATTTGTAGCTGGTGTAGGTTTTTCCATTTTTGTGATTATTAGTGTTGATTGAATTCTCGGGTTGATAAGTATAAATTGTGATTATGATGAGGTGTAAATTTGAAGTTTGAAAAAAGGTTCTTGGGTATGGATCCGAAGAGCACTTTTGGGAGAGAAAATTCAAAATTTCCAAAATGATCAACTGATTATCCCAGATGATAGAATACACTTTAAAAGTGACCTAGATTTTCGAATTGGCTAAAAACGACAAACGGGTCAAAAAATGGGGCTAAACGAAGTTTGTAAATTGACCAAAAAATCACAAAAACGCAAATAAAGTGATTGAAACAGGTCTTTTTGGGCAGCGACGCCAAAAACTTGATGAGATATATCTAGTTATAAAATAAAGCTCCAAATACTAATAATCTAGACTACCATATTCATAGGCAATTATACCTAATCGCGGGTAATATAGCTTAGCCAAATATAAGGGTTATCGAATCCTCAGGGAGCGATTTATGTAATCCAATGATCAAAAGTTAACAAATTAACTATGTTGATTAAAAGTTTCATTGTTTTGATTTATAGAGTTTAAATTGATTACATTGTTTTGATTTATAGAGTTTAAATTGATTAAACTAATACTTGAGAAGTGGACTGAAATTGGGTTTAGAAAATTGTTTCCCTAAAAGATTAAAGTATATTCACTATGCATGACTTCATCTAGGTTTATGTCTGGTTATTAAGCCCTGATTACTTCTAATGTTCTAGAGGTCACGGTACTAGATTCCTCTTAATCCCGTTTAATAAACTAGACACAACTAATAGGAATTCCTTCTCTTAAAAGTTGTAACCTAATCACATCTCATATTGTTGATTTAATAGGTTTGGATCACCTAAACCCTCTAACCTAGAACTTCCATTACAACGGTTAGACATCCAATTTACCCTAACTTATTGGAATCTAATTTCAATCCCTATTCCTAGTGAATTGCCATCTAGGTCAATTGAGTGAAAAGATGAGGATAATAATAACTAGTTCAAATGTTGTCAATAATTAAACTAATCACCATTAAACAAATTAAACGAAAAAGATCAAAGGTATAAACCGAAAGATTAATGCATTACCAACAATTGTTCAAACAAAAGATAGAAAATCCTAAATTTAACCAAACATAACCCTAAAATCAGTCACACATAGTAAATATTAAGATTATTAGCCCATAGAGATGCTAATAATCACCAAACAAACATAGAAATTCATAATACCAAACATTGTTTAGAAGAGAATAATGAAATTCCAATGAATTACTTGATTTGATGAAGAACCCCCTTGAAAACTGCTGAAATTCGTCCCCTTAACTGCCCAAAAACACAACCCCTTCAAAAATCTGTTTTAATTTGACAAAATCTGATATAAAAAACGAAATCCCGCGTCAACTCGCGCCGAGCTCGCGCCAGGCTCGCGGCGCGAGGTCTGGTATTCTGGTCGAACTTTATGACGCGAGAGAGGCTCTAAAACGCGAGGTGAGACAGAGAGTTTTTGTTCGGCGCGAGGTCCTCGCGTTTGACTCGCGCCCAGACTCGCGCCCAGAAGGCTTCGTTTTTCCATACGTTGTCCATTTTAGCTCCTTTTTCGCTCCTTTTCACCATATACTCTCTCTTCGGGCCTGAAATGCACAAGAACAAGTAAATTGAGTAATATCAAATGAAATCTAATTAAAACACACTCAATTTACGCGATATTGACGACAAATAATATGTCTAAAAACGTCAATATCACCGATTTTAAATTATTTTTAATTTGAGGCATTTATATTGGGTAAGTTGATTGTCTGGTTGATTGTGGTACCCATGTACACTTTCATAAAATATAAGAATTAGTTACTTAACATTACGCCTCAAAGTAACTTCATTGACAACCATTTCGGGGCCGTCGACCCTTGTGAAAGGCTATGGTATAGCCCAATTTTTGTTGTCAAATGGTACAATTTTAACCATAAATGAAGCCTTATATTGTCCAAGTTCCAGTCGTAACTTGTTGAGTTTTAAGGATGTTCGAGAAACACGTTTTCATCTCGAAACTGCTCGAGAAAATGGTATTTAATACCTTTACATTACCTCCGATAAATACGACCAAAAGCGTATATTAGAGAAGTTGAGATGTTTGTCAAATGGTTTGTACTTCACTACTATCTAAACCATTGAAAGCAATCTAATCATTCGTCGAGCCCCTATTGATGGTGGAACTTATATGTTATGGCATGACCGGCTGGGACACCCGGGTCAAAATACGATGCTTCGAACTATGAATGCATCCCATGGGCATCCTCTTGAATGAATTAATTTCATGATTAATTTGAAAAGCCTATGCCAAACATGCTCGATTGTAAAGAAACATCTCAAACCACTTTATGTATAATCTACAAAAGTGATATCCCGTTTTCTTGAGAGAATTCATGGGGATATTTGTGGACTTATCCAACCAACATGCGGACCATTTAAAAATTTCATGATATTGGTTGATGAATCAACAAGATGGTCACACGTAACTTTGTTTTCCACAATAAAGGCAACATTTCCTAAACTGCTAGCTTATATCATTAAGTTGAGGGCTAATCATCCGAATTATCCAATAAAGTCAATTAGACTTGATAATGTCGGCGGGTTTACATAAAAAATGTTCGATGATTATTGCATAACATTGGGCCTTGATATTGAACACCATGTTGTGTACGTTCATTCTCAAATTAATCTTGCGGAAGCATTTATGAAACGAATACAAATAATTGCAAGAACTTTAGTTATGCGCACCAAAATGCCCCATTTTTATATATGGTTATGCAATATTGCACACTGATGCATTGGTCTGTCTTAGGCCCACGTGCACCCAATAACTTCTTGCGTACCAGCTGGTAACTGGATATGAGCCCGACGTCTCATACTTACGCGTGTTTGGGTGTTTGGTGAATGTTCCAATTGAACTTCCAAAGCGTTCGAAATTTGGACCTCAGAAACAACGGGGAATATATGTTGATTATTAATCCCCATCCATCATACTCTGTTTAGAGCCCTTGACAGGCAATCTATTTAACGCTATACATGCGAATTAGGACATTGATGAGACAATCTTCCCGTCGTTAGGGGGAGATTTGAACGTTAACGTTGATAAGGAACGACGTGAAAGAACGTGACATATACCCAATTTGTCTCATATGGATCCCCCGACTGCACATCGTGATAAGGATGTGCACAAACTTCTAAGTCTATAAAATGTTGATAATTAGCTACCAGACGCATTTAATGACTTAGCAAATGTCACGAGATCAAATATACCCGCTGCAAAAGTGCCTGCAAGGAAAGACGTCCCTGTGAGACGCCATGTTCCGTTTGAACATGTTGCATCGGTCGAACCCACCGTGCAAAGGACGCTACCATTGGATGTCCAGTCCGCCGCTCTTCCCAATAAATGAGGAAGACCGGTTCGGTTCAAAGGATGTTCTGCCTCAAAGGAGGAGAAATTCTGTTGTATACGTTTGTCCACACCAGATCATTAAGGATCACGGGAGTGTATTGGAGAAGTGTGTTCCTGATGAAACACCAATTTCTCATCATCCCGATAATCTAAAAATATATGTCGAGTATGCTAGCTTAGACGATATTTTGATGCAAAACGAGACTGTCATCGATGATTTGCTCATATACGCAGTGGCCACTGACATTATGAGCAATGATGACATGGAACCAAGTACTATTGTTGAGTACAATGGACTGGTGTTAAGGCAAAAAGCCTTACCCCTTTGGATCTTAAGATAACAAAACAACCTAGACTAGCTTTGAATAATATGTAGAATAATATAGCTAAGTTTAGGTCTGATACTAAGTGATCAGTATTGGAACTCAGTATCAGTACTCAGTATCAGATAGTGATACTGAGTAGAAGGACTGAGTGATACTCAGTATAGTAACGGACTAAGATCAAATCCCTTGATCTTAGTCATTTTCCTTACTTAGTCCTTCGGTTACTCCTTTGCTCATTATGTAAGATCTCTATAACATTATAAATAGAGATCATCTTGCAAAGGAGTACTTACCAATTTACTTTACACATTCACATCTTTTGTAATTGATCAGTGGTCTTGTTATTCCGCAACAAGCCACACTTAGTGGATTTATACATTGACCATATTCTTGTGTTATCACTTTAATATTTCTCTAAGTATAATATTATATCAATTAACATTATAAACCAGGGTTGTTGTGACCTAACAACTGGTATCAGAGCGGGCTAACTAATCTTCTATTTAGTCGATCTATAACCCTGGCAGCCATTTCCTACATCTATCCCTCCAACACTCAAAAATCCAAAATGTCTACAATTATTGCACCAGTTATGTCTGGAAAGGGAGTACCCATCTTTGATGGAAAAGACTTCCATCAATGGAAGCTCAAAGCTCAGTGGTATCTTGAATCTATTCATCATGAGATGCTCACTGTGCTAAATGATGGTCCCATCATTCCACAAACTGTGGAACCGGTTGCTGCTACTGATGATGCTCCTGAGGGCATAAGATCTGTACCTAAACTAAAGCACAACTGGACTGACACTGACTGTCAGTTGTATGCTTTAGACTCCAGAGCTAAAGGAGTGATTGGTAATGCTGTTACAAAAGAGATACTTAATGCAATTATGAAATTGCCAACAGCAAAGGCTATGTGGGATAGCCCATCAGTCACTTATGAAGGTACAGCAAAGGTGAAGTTGCAAAGAAAAAGCAACATGAGAAGGAAATATGAAAATTTCTTTTCAACTCCAAATGAAGACATCACCACTCTCTATAACAGGTTCAATACTGTTATCCATGATTTAATCAGTGTAGGCATTGTGAAAGAGGAAGGAGAGCTTGTTCAAAAGTTTCTGGATAGCCTTCCTCAACAATTTCTTGACATGACAAATTCTGTCAATGCTGCTAACAACATTGAGTCATACACTCTTCAAACTTTGTATGGTTTAATGCTGAATCATGAGGAGAATAATGCTGCAAGACTGATCAACTGGAAGAAAACTGACAAGTCTTCCACTTGTATGGCTCTAGTTGTGCAACAGGCTTATACTGTGACTGAGCCAGAAGAACCAGAAGTTGATCTTGCTGATGCTGAGGCAGAAGAGCTTGAAACTCAAATGGCTCTCATGTCTATGAAGCTGGATCAGTTGAAGAAGAAGAGGCTTGGTGTTAGCTCTTCTAATACTGACCCTAGATCAGGTCTGTGTTATAGGTGTGGAAAGCCTGGACATATTGCTGCAAATTGTCATACTAAGTCTTCTGAGACTGACCAAAATGACAAGATTGCATACCGAGCAAAAAGATATAGAGACAAATATGTCAAGCTGAAGAATTGGAGCAAGGGAAAGAGGGCCGAAGGAAATGGAGCACCTCATCAAGCACTTTACTCAGAAGCCTGGATGGATGAAGAGTTAAGTGATGATGAAGAGGAGATTGAAAATAAAGCCTTTATGGCTTTCACTGAAGATGATTTGAAGAGTTCCTTTGAAAAGGATATCAAAGAGGCTGAGAGGATGAGTGTTCATACTGATTGGGATTCCACTCAGTTGTACAAGGTAAGTTCCTTTCAAACTTATTCAGTGAATGAAAAAACCAAGATTTTTGAGTATATGCTTGTTGATCTTAAAACTTCTGTACAAAAAGAAAAAGCTTTAAAATTAACAATTAAAGAACTTGAAAGGGTAAATAATGAAAACTTGGATAAACTAGCAAAATATAAAGATTTAGAACTAAATTTTTCAGATTTAAAAGACATTAACCAAAGATTGGCTGATAAAGCTCATTTACACAAACTTGAAAAAGAGAAATTTGAAAAACAGTGTAAATCTTGGGGAAATGCTTCAATAAAATTAAATAAATGTTTAAATGAACAATTTCCAGAAAATGTGAGGGCTGCACTTGGTGTTGATCCTCAATTTAAAAGCAGGAACAATTTTGCTGATTTATTTGAAGAGTTTTCTACTATGAACCCTATTAATTTTGTAAAAGCTAAAACTTTATGTGAAGTTGGATGTCAAACTGAGTCAGATGATGAAGAAAATGAAATTTTAGAAAAACCTATTGGTCCTTCCATCTGCTCAAAGTGCTATACTGAGCTACAAGAACTCAGTATTGAATTTCAAATAACAGAAATTTCTGATACCAAGCTACCAATAGTTCAGTATGACACTTCTGCTGTTCCACCTTTTGAATTATTATTTAATACAACAACTTTTGAATTATATAATGATAATAAAACAACTTCTATCTCACATGTTTCATCAAATACAGAAGTTGCAGGAACAGAAACATCAAATACTGAGACATCTAAAGTACCTGTTAAAGTTGTTCCTTCAAAACATGATAAACAAACGACAACTTCAACTAGGTCTTTGGTTGGCAAAGACAAGAAGTCTACCACTAATAAAATTAGAAAGACTTCTCTGCCAAATAAAAATAAACAACCAGATCATCCATCTCCTAAACCAGTTAAAAACAATATTAATACATCTATTAGAAATAACAAAATTAATGTTTTAAAAACACTTGGTGATCAGGTCAAATCTTTAAGTAAACAATTTGCAAAACTCGTTCAGACTGACCTACCAAAAGTGAAACATTTTTCTAAAATACCATATGAAAATATGTTTAGAAATAGACCTAGGAAATGTTATAGATGTCATCATACTGGTCATAAGGGAGATGAATGCTTGACTGATCTCTCAAGTCCTAGGTACTCAGTACCAAAGAAAAGGAGAGAAACTAAGTCAGTATCACCAAAGAAAACTTCTAAAGTTACCCCTGAAGTGATACCGACCTCTTCACATAAAGAGATCAAGTCAAATTGTGTTTATCCCACCAAAGGTCCCATTCAAAAATGGGTTCCTAAAAGGAACTAATTATTATTTTGTGTCTTGTGCAGGGTGACAGAAAGTGGTACTTAGATAGTGGCTGCTCAAGACACATGACAGGCAGTATGGAATACCTTCTTAATTATACTCCAGAGAAGGGTCCTTCTGTCAAGTTTGGAGATGACTCGGTGGGAAAGACAAGAGGTTATGGTGTGATCAAGGCAGGCAACATAACTTTTAAAAGAGTTGCCTATGTAGAGGGTCTTAAACACAATCTGCTCAGTATTAGCCAGATGTGTGATGATGACAATGAAGCTCGATTCAGAAAGGTTGCAGGAATCATCTACAATGATAAAGGGCAGCCTGTACTCATTGCTAGAAGAGAAAAAGACGTATATGTGGTCAACCTATCTGAAATAGACCCAACTATTCGAGTATGCCTGCTTTCTAAAGTCAAGCCAGAATTACATTGGCTATGGCACAAGAAACTCTCTCACATAAATTTTAGAAATATCAACGAGCTCAGTATGAAGAAACTGGTGAGAGGACTGCCCACAATTACTTATTCAAAAGATAAGTTATGCTCAGCATGTGAAATGGGCAAGCAGAAGAAGAGTTCATTCAAGTCAAAAGTCAATCATTCCATCAATGAACCTCTTACTATGATACATATGGATCTTTTTGGCCCCATCAGCACACCATCTTTGGCCAAAAAGATCTATACTCTAGTCTTAGTTGATGAATTCTCAAGATATACTTGGGTCATCTTCCTCAAGACTAAGTCAGATGCAACAACAGAAATCATTGCCTTTATAAAAAGAGAGGAACTTCAAAAAGGCAACAAGGTCAAGCAACTTAGAAGTGACCATGGTACTGAATTTAAGAACTCAGTATTAGCAGATTTCTGTGAAGAAAAAGGAATCATTCAAAACTTCTCTGCAGCCTACACACCCCAACAAAATGGTGTTGTAGAAAGAAAGAACAGAACACTGATTGAAGCTGCAAGAACTTTATTATGCCATGCTGGACTGGCACTGAGTTTCTGGGCTGAAGCTGTAAACTGTGCAAACTTCACTCAGAATAGAGCCACTATAGTCCAAAGACATCTGAAGACTCCATATGAGTTATACAATGGCAAGATTCCTAATGTGGAATATTTCCACATCTTTGGGAGTAAATGTTTTGTACTCAGTACAAAACAAAATCTCAATAAATTTGCTCCCAAAGCAAATGAAGGTGTGTTCATGGGCTACTCTCCACACTCCAAAGCTTTCAGAGTGTATATCATCTCAACCAAGATGATTGTAGAATCCATTCATGTCACATTCGATGAAGATCAGAATGAGCATTCTACCTCAGCAAGTGAAGACATAAGTGGCATAGATATTCTATGCAATCCAGAACACTCCATTGCTGAACAGCCTAAGTTTCATCCACACTTTATTCCTAATAAGTTTAATGAAACTGATCAAGTTCAAACTCAGTATCAATCAAATGCGTCTAATACTGAGGTTCCCATATCAGAGAACCTCCATACTGAGTTTCCAACAAATGATCTGAACCACTCTATTTATGAAGAAGGTGAAACATCCAACACTTCACAAGAATCCACATCAACTCTGCAAAATGAAGATGAACAGCAACCTGCACTGTCTAATACTGATCAGAATTCCACTCAGTATCAGACAGACAACACACCAAATCAACTAGATATTGTTGATCCTATTTCAAATGCTCCCTTAGGAAACAATTTAAGGGAACACAGAGACCATCCACACTCAAACATTATTGGTCCTATTGAAGAAGGTGTTCAAACAAGAAGAAAATTAGAATTTCCAACCCAAGCAACTGCAAACTTTTGTTTTTTCTCAAGTTTTCTATCTACCATTGAACCAAAGAAAGCTGATGAAGCTTTATTAGATGAAGATTGGGTAGAGGCTATGCAAGAAGAGCTCACAGAGTTTGAAAGAAACAAAGTTTGGAACTTAGTACCACCTCCTTCTGGCAAAACTATTATTGGTACTAAGTGGGTGTTCAGAAACAAGATGGACAAGGATGGTGTTGTCATCAGAAACAAAGCAAGGTTAGTTGCTCAAGGTTACAGGCAAGAAGAAGGCATTGACTATGATGAAACTTTTACACCAGTTGCAAGAATTGAAGCTATTAGGTTGTATCTTGCATATGCAGCCTTTAAGAATTTCAAGGTTTATCAGATGGATGTCAAAAGTGCTTTTCTAAATGGAAAACTACAAGAAGAAGTTTATGTTAAACAACCTCCAGGTTTTGTTGATCCCAAATTTCCTCATTATGTTTTCAAGCTTGATAAAGCTCTATATGGGCTCAAACAAGCTCCAAGAGCCTGGTATGACACCTTGTCTGAGTATCTTATTGAAAATAAGTTTACAAGAGGTAAAATTGATAAAACATTATTTTCAAAAAGGAAAGGTTCTGACATCTTACTCATTCAGATATATGTAGATGACATTATCTTTGGTTCCACTGACAAGTCCATGTGTGACTGGTTTGCGAAGATAATGTCAACTCAGTATCAGATGAGTATGATGGGAGAACTTACTTACTTTCTGGGTTTACAAGTTGAACAAAAGCCTGATGGCACTTTTATAAATCAAAGTAAGTATGTGCATGACATGTTAAAGAAATACAATTTTGAAAATTTATCTTCCATGCACACTCCTATGGGTACTCAGGATAAGATAAGTAAGGATGAAACTGGTAAACCAGTATGTCAATCCACATACCGAGGTATGATTGGTTCCTTACTTTACTTAACTGCTAGTAGGCCTGATATCATGTTTGCCACATGTTTGTGTGCTTGGTATCAGGCTGATCCTAAAGAATCACACATGAAAGCAGTTAAGCGCATCTTTAGATATCTTACAGGTACTCCTAACCTGGGTCTTTGGTATCCCAAAGACTCAAACTTTGACCTTGAAGGGTACACAGATGCAGATTTTGCAGGTTGTAGATTGGACAGAAAGAGCACAAGTGGAGGATGTCAATTCCTAGGTGGAAGATTAGTTGGCTGGTCATCCAAGAAACAAAATTCAGTAGCAACTTCCACAGCAGAAGCAGAATATGTTGCTGCAGGAAGTTGTTGTGCTCAATTATTATGGATGCAGTATCAACTCTTAGACTATGGGTTCAACTTTCATAAGACTCCTATTCATTGTGATAACAAGAGTGCTATTGCTATCACAGAGAACCCAGTCCATCACTCCAAAACCAAGCACATTGATATCAGACACCACTTTATTCGAGATAATGTGGAAAAAGGTAAGGTTGAAGTTGATTATGTACCAACAAATGAACAATTGGCTGATGTATTTACTAAACCTCTTCCTGAGGAAAGGTTTATGTATTTACTAGGACAATTAGGTATGTTGAATCCTTAATCTTTATTAAATTTCTTTAAAACTGAGCACTCAGTATCACTCCTGTTGATACTGACCACTCAGTATCACTTGTCTGTTATCATTAAAATTTAAAATTTTTATTTTTTTTATTAATTTCAAGAGTAAATTAATTGTTTTTATATTTTTCAAATTGTTTTTAAATTAAATTTTTTTTACTCGGTATTGGGGTATGACGGCTCTTACACCGAGCTTAATCCTCATACTGCTCAAACGGTAACCTTTCTTAATAAAAAAGTTACCTTTGGCAGAGGATAAGGCAGTCAAATCAGCCGTTTTTACTTCCCAATACCTTAATTATCTTTCAAATCTCCTATAAATAACCGTTTATTTTTACTTCAAATTTTTTAACTGTTATTTCTTTCTTTCATCTTCAATTCTCTCTGCGATTAACGATTTCACTTTCTCTTAGCAAGCAAATTCTTTCAAATCAAAATCACAGATGGCGAATTACACTTTTGTTGCTCCAGACGTTCAATCGGAAATCCAATTCCGAAATAATGAAGTACCCAGGTTTGCGAGGAACAACATCACAGCAAATTTCAATATTCCTCAAGCCTGGGCATGCCAAGAGTTCACAAACATTGTGACTTTTCTGAAAAATTGCCCAATTGCTCGTGCACTGACCTTGTCTCCTCGAGCAATTTACCCAGAGATGATATGCGAGTTTTGGTACTATGCTACACTTGATTCTCCAGATATGATTGCTGGGTGGGTAATTAGAGATCAAAGAAGGGCATTTGTTTCTACTGCAATCATTCGTGAAGCACTGAGACTTCCCGCCCAAGCTCAGTATGACCCATTTGTTGATAGATCAGAGGCACGCTCTGTACTGCCTTTTCTGGGTCGAAGAGGAACGACGGGCACAATCAAAAGAAATGAATTTGGTCCTATGTGGGGTATTCTTATCACCACAATCATTCGATGTATGACCCACAAGACGGGAGCTCTGGACCAAATAAACGAATTTGGGATGCAAATAGTACATGCTCTGTACTATGGAAGAAATATCGATTATGCTCGCCTAATTTTCAATGAATTAGCTACACTGGTTCGAGCAAATACAAGGGAATGCAATGTCCCTTTCTGCAGATTTCTATCACTCATCTTTCAACACTCAATGCCCACACAGATTTATGATGATTTTCACAGTCCAAGAGTTGATCTTCCTCCACTCAGTGAGAAGATTTTCTTTTACAGACCAAGAGAAGGAGAACCTCTTCTAAGTCCTCCTATGTGGGCCATTGTTCAAGACAATATAAATGATGAAGAAGATCTGTCTGATACTGAGTCAGACAATGATGATGATGATGATGATGATGATGATAGTGGAAATGGAGCACAGGCAGGTCAAGATATTGAGATGCAGGATGTCCCACAAGTTCAAGAACCAACTATCTCTCAACCTGCACAAGATCTTGCTGCTCCTCATATTGAAAACATTCTTGAAACTGAGTCCTCAGAAGACACACCACTGGTCCTTCGAAGAAGAAGAAGGAATGTTTCTCCTATCATTATGGGCAACTTATCATCTGAGGAGGTGCAGCCTGCAAATGTTCCATCATTAACTGCATCTATTCAAGCCCAAAGCTTTATTGCAGCCACCGCTGACCTTCCAAGTCCAGAACAAGCTCCACCTGCTCAACCAATTGAGGAACCTCATGTTCCTCTTGATGTGGAGATTCAATATGCACAAACTGCACTGGAAGGTGCTCAGCATGACAGAGGGGTCGGTATTGAAGATGTTGGTGCTGCACATCAACAAACACATGATCCTGTACCGACCTCTGCAGATGCTCGAAGGGAATCTGACAGAGTCTCAGGTATGAATTTCTAAAAAGCCTTAAACTTATATATATATATATTTCATTCCCAAATAGAGACTAAGTATTGGACAGTACCAACTCAATACTGACCAAAGTCTCAAACGATCTTTTAAATATATATCCTCTTATGGCCAACATAGCTAGCCCACTGCTGCTATGCAAAATTCATATACTGAGCACACAAAATTGATCATTGTCAGTCTACAGTTGTCTCAACATTTAAAGAGACAATGGTGGTTGATGTCATACTGACACCCACTGGTGCTGCTTGAATAATGTCCAACTTATTTTTGAGTTGGGTAGCATCATTCAAGAAATGATCCCAAACCCTTAAGCCACACAATCCAAAAATATCCAATGGGGTTTAGCCACATTTCTGTTATCACTCTCATACCGAGTGATAAACATTGAAAACAACAAGAAGCACATCCCAGGCTTCGAATTCCCACACCCAAACCTTTTAGTAAATGTGACTTATCCTATACTGAGCTACTTAAATTTTCACACTCACCTTTACTAAAATCTTCTTACACATGCTATGCACAAGTCCACAATATTTCATCCTATACCAGATGAAATACAGACTTCACAAACTCTGTTTATATGATTGTAGAATTAAACAACACCACAATTCTATTTGATAAACCTTTCATTCTAACCAGTTTTATATTTTTTGTTTCTTTAGCACCATCTGTGCAGGGTATTCAGGCATCTCAAGCTGCAGCAGATCAAGTGACTCTGCAAGCAATCATGCAGCACATTCTGGCCATCCAACAAACTCAAAATGTAATACTAGCCAGAATGGACAAGATGAGTGGTGATATTGATCTAATAAAACAGTCAGTATCACTCCTTCAACAACCACAGCAGCCTCCACAAACTCCACCAGGTTCACATGGTGATCACAATGAAGAAGGAGAAGGAGAAGGAGGTGCTGGTGATACTGATGCTGCAACTGAGCCCATGCCCTCCCCTACTCTTGAACAACCTGAAGGGGACATGGGTGGTGATACTGATCCTCTTCCCTCCTCATCAAATGATAACAAAAAGGGGGAGAAGAGACAAAGAGATACTGAGGTTGATCAAACTGAGCCATCTGCTCAGGGGGAGAAAAGAAGAAGATTGAATGAAGATCAACCTCCACAACAAGAACAACAACATCAGCAAAGCCCTCATACTGAGCCATTTCGCATTCAGTATGAGAGAAGAAGACAAAGAACAAGGTCAGAATTACAAGTTCAAGACCCACTTGAGCCATCTGCTCAGGGGGAGACTCATACTGACCAACCACAGCAAACTTTTGAAGAGAATAATTTACAAATTGTGGTATATAGGCCTTTCATCTGGCCTATTGCTGATGATGAAGATGAAGAACCAGATTTAGTAAACTATGCACTAAATCTGGTAGAACAAGAAAGTTCTTCATCATCATCCTCGGATGATGAAGAACCAGAAAATCTGGTGATTAGAAGAAGGAGCTCCTTATCAAGAAGACCTATCAATGCTGTTCTCACTTCTTCTGAATCAAGTGAGGAATCTGCTCCTCTGGTAACAAGACAAAGAAGACCTGTTCTTACAAGGGACAGTGATACTGAGCAGGTTCCAAGACTGACTCCTCAACAACTCTGGGCAGAACAAGAAAGATTTTTATATGAGCAAGAGTTGGGAGTCAAAACTGAACCAGAATCTGACCCAGATACTGATACTCCTGGTCCCTCACATAGAATCTCAAGAAAGGGTCCAGACCATATTCAACATTATTGGAATATGGTTGCTGCTAGGACTCAGTATAAGGAACAAAGAAAGGAGTTCTTGAGGACCAAAACATTTCAAAATGTAAGGGGGATACATTGGTTAAATCTGGATGTTAATAAAGTAAAAGTGAAGCTCAAAGAAGGAAGAATTACTATCACTTGTACTGGCTTAACCAGTCCCCCCATGAAGATATTTATTCATGACATTCAAAGAATTGGTCTTCAAGACTGGGTGAAGATCACAAGACTGATCAAAGAGCTTCCAAAGAAATCAACCTATGATCAAATAGTCTTGGATGAGATCTGTGCTGTAGCTGCAGTATGTTATGAGAAGGACTTACTTCATGAAATAGAGTACAGAACACTCAGTGTGATGACTGAGGCTTACTCAAACAACAGACCAGAATGCCTCCATACATACAAGTATATTAGAAAGTACCCTCTTCCTCCTAACCTTGTATTTCAGGATCAAAAGAGTGTCATATATCCAACTTCTGGATATATGTATACTGACTCGGAGGATAGAGAGTGCTTCATTTCTGAAGAAGATCTACCAAGAGCTCAAATCAGTCACCTTGTTGGACTGAAATGGATGATCACCAAGAAAGAAGACTCTTGGTTCAGAAAGAAGATTGTTGCAGTACTGAATAGCAGAAGGGATGAACTCAAAAACAGAGAAGAGTTTGTCCACATCAAACAAGAAGTCTTCTATGAGAATGAAGCCATCAACAGCAAATGAAGAAGAAGATAGTGTTACCTATGCTGTTGTAATTTTTTGTTCTTTCTTTGTAATTGTTTTGTTATCATTAGATAGGGGGAGATTGTTAAGGCAAAAAGCCTTACCCCTTTGGATCTTAAGATAACAAAACAACCTAGACTAGCTTTGAATAATATGTAGAATAATATAGCTAAGTTTAGGTCTGATACTAAGTGATCAGTATTGGAACTCAGTATCAGTACTCAGTATCAGATAGTGATACTGAGTAGAAGGACTGAGTGATACTCAGTATAGTAACGGACTAAGATCAAATCCCTTGATCTTAGTCATTTTCCTTACTTAGTCCTTCGGTTACTCCTTTGCTCATTATGTAAGATCTCTATAACATTATAAATAGAGATCATCTTGCAAAGGAGTACTTACCAATTTACTTTACACATTCACATCTTTTGTAATTGATCAGTGGTCTTGTTATTCCGCAACAAGCCACACTTAGTGGATTTATACATTGACCATATTCTTGTGTTATCACTTTAATATTTCTCTAAGTATAATATTCTATCAATTAACATTATAAACCAGGGTTGTTGTGACCTAACAACTGGTCTATGGAAACACACAATCCAGGTTAAATTGGATTCCTTACCAAAAGGATGAGTGTTTGGACCTGTTGCTCCAACACCGCCTAATGTTACCAACTGATTGTAAATTGGTATTCGTAAGGAAGCGTAATGAGAATAATGAGATTGTATGATACACAACTCGCCTCGTGGCGCTAGGCTTCTCTCAAACGCCCTGGTATTGATTACGAGGAGATGTATTCTACCGTAAGGGATGTTATAACGTTCCACTACTTCATCAGTTTAGTAGTTTCCGAAAAACTGAATATACAACTTATGGATGTGGTCACAACCTATCTCTATAGGGATCATTACACAGAGATACACATGAAAGTCCCCGATGGACTTAAGTTTCCTGAATCAAGTAGTTCTAGACCACGGAACACGTTCTCGATACGACTGATACGATCACTTTCTGGATTAAAATAATTCAGACGGATGTGGTATAAACGTCTAAGTGAGTACTTAATCAGACCGGGATATTTGAAGATTTGAATATGCCCATGCGTGTTTATAAAGATATCCACTTCAGGATATGTTATTATCGCAGTCTATGTAGATGATTTGAATCTCATAGGATCCTCGAAAGAGTTGTTTGAAACTGCTGAAATCCTGAAGAAGGAATTCGAGATGAAAGATCTTGGGAAAACACGGCACTGGCTCAACCTGTAGATAGAGTACCGTGAAGATGAGGTTTTTCCTTCATCAAAGGAATTACACCCAAAAGGTGTTAAGACGCTTAAATTACCATGACATAAAACCTCCATCTACTCCCATGGTCATTCATTCTCTAGACATTAAAAGGGACAAATTCCATCCAAATGAGGATGATGATGAGATTTTGAGCCATAAGTGTTCATATTTCAGTGTCATAAGCGCAATATGGTACTTCACCCAATGTACTAGACTGGACATCTTGTTTGCTGTGATATGCATGACTAGGCATAACAATGCGCCAACACGCCACCATTGAAATGGTATTAAAGACATATTCCGTTACCTTAAAGATAGTACGGATATGGGCTTATTCTATCCCTACGCGTCATCGAGTGGATCAAGTGTGATTGATACTCGAGATAACGCGACCCTTATCGGATATGCCGATGCAGTTTACTTATCAGACCCGCATTAGGGACATTCCCAATCTGGTTATGTCTTTTACCATAGGGAATGCGGCGATATCCTAGAGGTCTTGTAAATGGACTCTAGTTGATACTTCGAAAAATCACTCCGAACTACTCGCGCTCGTTGAGGGGACTAGAGAGTGTGTATGGATTTGTGATGTAAGAGGCCATAGTCGAAGTAAATGTGGTTTGGCCTATGATTCCAATTAACCAGTTGTCATATATGAAGATAACACCATTGTTATCGATTGAGCGAAACATGGTTACATCAAAGGGTATAACACTAAACACATATCGCCGAAATTGTTCTTTACACATGAACAACAAGCATTTCAAAGGAATGAAGTGAAACATATTGGATTAGATAAGAATCATGCAGACTTGTTCACCAAGTCACTGCCGAAGTATTCTTTCAAAACATGTCAAAATATTGGACTTAGGAAACTCTCAGAGATACCTAAATGACACATATCATGCACCCTGTTGAGTGCAGATAATGATTGCATCCTGACGTATGCTTTGCACCCTGTTGAGTGCAGATATTGATTGTATCCTGACGTATGCTTTGCACCCTGTGGAGTGAGAATGATAATCGCATCCTGACGTATGCTTTGCACCCTGTTGAGTGCATGTGAGGGGGAGCTTCCCAACGAATGCTCGTGTACTCTTTTTCCCTTTAGTTCAAGGGTTTTGTCCCATTGGGTTTACCTTAACATAGTTTTTTAATGAGACACTAACAGTACCCCATTCTCATTAGGAATTGTTGAATTCAGGGGGAGTATCCAGTTGAATACTTATTAGCCATTGTGCACTCTTTTGTCCTTCGTTAGAGTTTTTGTCCCACTGGATTTTTTTTTAACAAGGTTTTAATGAGGCACACCATATATATGGTTCCTTCAATCGTTTGAAGACATCCTGATCGTAATGATCATATTCCAAGTATGTATATATATTTGTTTTCATGCAATTGTTTTTATTAATTGACAATGACTTTTGGCATCTTACGTTATTTCTAGATGATTCGGATCAAGATGAGGTTAGAAAGGTGGCCGTCTATATTGTTCAGCGTTAGATTTATATCTTTCAATAGTTCTTGTTTTTTTAAATTATTAAAATTCATAACCTAACGATGGGACATAAAATATGTCTCGTCGGTCTTTGATTCTTTCCTTATCCAGTTATCCTTTCCCCTATTTCAAACACAATTAATTTATAATTGAATTTCTACCAAAGAGACGGATGGTATAAGTGTTTGAATGTGTTACTCATTGGTTTGTGATGATGAGTTCAAATCTCGTCGTAAATAATATGATGTAAATTTATGACTAATATAAAAAATGTATATGTATGGTGTTAAACAAAATTGAATTTCTACAAGAAATAACGATAGCAACAAAATTCAGTTATCAACAATGGTATATACTCTTTAAAATTTACTTTTTAATTACGACAAATTACTTACGAAAACCTCATACTAATGATGACTAAACCCAAATTTTATCACTAGTGTTACCTCAATGTAATTCTAGTTTCTTTCTCCATATCAACACATGACCAAATAAATTCTAGTTTCTTTCTTCATATCAAATACATAACCAAAAGATCGTAATAATAACCAACTCACAATCAAACATTATTTAAAATTAAAATTTCATTAAGAATTAAAATATATTACATTAATAATTGAAAAGTATTACAATAAAATTAGATAAAAAAATATATCTCCAACATAGCTCCAGATTGTAAAGAATAAAATAAAAAACTTTAGATAAAGAAAACAAAAATACAAGAATAAATATATCGTACATTATCTTCTTCCATGTGTTACTTAACATATGAAAAACCAAATTCTTTCCATTTTCTTCTTCCAATCAATTAGCAAGATTCTCCCACACAATCAACAAAACGACCCAATAAAGCCAAGGGGACGCATCGGCATAATTAATGTTTAGTTGTAAAGTAAAACGTTTAATCAAATTTCTGTAACACAGGAGCCATATGTTGTATTGATTATTTAAAGATTATTTTGGTTCCCAGAAATTCAAAACTCATGTTTTAGGTTGTCTCAAAAAATGCAATGCCTCTAGTTTAGTAAGGTAATCCAATCCATGTATGCGATCGATTTTAAGCCATAGCTTTTTTTATTTCTTTCTTATCAAATAACAATATAAATATTTTAATATTAATTATTAATTTGCATGTTAAAATAAAGAAAAAACGTTAAAAGTATTTTTTTTTATAGCAAAAAAAAGTTTGTCTTACTAATATTATTCGTTTTCCCAATATCCTAGAAAATAAAAGATTCTGCCATGTGACTGTTACAAAAGTAGCAACAAAAATGGACAATGTTGTACAGTTCTACAGAAAACACATCCTTGTTTTCCTCTCTATAAACCATCAAAATAAAGTGGTTCATGTGGTATACCCAAGGCTTCTAGTCTAGTGGTATAAGGTGTTGCTCATGACCTATAGGTCATAGGTTCAAGTCCCGTCGTGGACTTTGGTGGTGGGATTTATTCCCCATAGGTGGAAGGTTTGAGGGAAGGTATACTGCCCCTTGTGGATGTCACTGTCTATGCTCGAACCACTAACTTACTAACTTGCCGTTCAAAAAAAAAAGTGGTTCATGTGGTAGCCCTTTTGTTAATAATTGGATTCTATTTTTGGTTCATCTACTTATATCATCCTTTAAAAAAAATATAACTTGCTAATCCCATTATTCTAATTAACCCTCTTGTAATTGTTTTCCTTTCACTCTAACTTCTTGTTAGATGCTAATTCCACTGTGGTTCAGAAAAAACAAAGTTTTCTTCTATTCATCTTGTTTGCACTACCACCAGCGGTGATTATTATGTGTAAGTGGGGCAACTGCATATATACAACCACCATTTATGGGGGACGTCCAATATAGAATATGTCCATTAGAATTTATATTGTGTTTTGAAATTTTAATGCTCTTTTTATTTACCACTAGCATGGTACCCGCGCAATGCGGCGGCGGGTACCCAGAAACCATATTTCGTGGTGAGTAAGTGTTGTTCGTTTACACGGTAATAATTGTTGCTAGAAATTAATAATTAAACGAAAATGTGGATTTTGGTAAGAGTTGATGATTTACAGCATCGTATATTTAATGTTATTGGGTAAAATGGTTTTCGAGTAACAGACTTTTGTTATTAAGTGTGGGTGGTGTTACCAAAGTGTAATGTATAGCAAGTGGTTAACACATAGTGATAAGTTAGGAGAGGTCTTGGGTTCGAATCATATTAGCCGCGATTTTTTTTTTAAGGTAGAGAACTAACTAACAAAAGTGGAAAGGTCCTTAAAATCAAGTTTAAGGAGCTCCTTAAACTTGCCTAATGGGGTAGGCCTAAATGCTTTATATAGTAGTAAGATATGCGAGGGGCCTCCAAATTAAAGTAAGGTAATTGAAACAATTTGTATAATATCAATGAACTTTTTATTTTGGATAATAGTTAGCTTTCGTAATTTAGTTGTCTCATTTGTAATTTTGCAACCGGCCTCCCAAATTAATGAGACGACCATGAGTACTACATACTTACACTACAAGAAATACACCATGTCCTAAAACAAACCCTTTGGCAACGACATTGCTATAGGTTTGACACTTTGACCAGAATTCAACTTTCACCAACTCTGATTATGACATGTAGTCGACATAGAGTTAGCAGGAAACGAAAAAACTAGGTGGACCGTTGAAAACTCCGGAAAAACAAATGGAGTTGTTCAATGTTAAACTATGGCGATAACATGTCGTCGCTATAGAGTAAAATAGAAAATAAATTTTTGTTTTCTTTTATTATACTCGCCCGAAGAAAGAAAAAAAAAGGAGTGCGTTTGGAGCCCATGAAGATATATCGACACAAAATTAACATGGTATCTCTTGGTAATCTAGATTTTCTAATTAATAATTATATAGTCCCCGCCATCATTCTCTATTGCCAACGGTTCTTCTTTTCTTCTTTCCTGCCCCGTTTTCGTCTGATCTTCACAATTGACACCGTCTACTGCGTGTCACACCAACTAATTAGTAATTTCTTAATTCTTAAATATTTAGGTGACTTTATTTAATTAGGTTTCCTTTAGAGCATCGATCTCTAACTGTCGCTAGGAACCGTCTACTACGCTACATTATATTTTTATGTTTTTTTTTTTTATTTTACAACATATTAGTTTGCTATCTATGGTTATAACATACTACTATTCTTACAATTATGATCTAAATTTTGTTTAGTAAATCAATTTCAGATTTACTCCCTCCGTCCCACAAAAAAATTTAAATTTCTCCTTAAAATTTTATCCCACAAAAAAGTTTACATTTCTCAAATTGGGGAGGCCCACCTAATAAAATAATATTATTACCAATCATTCAACCAATAAAACATTTTCTCTCTCAAATCTAACCTTATATTTTAATAAAAAGTATTACAAAAGACCCCACCACTAACTATCTCCTAAAACATTGTGCCCAAATGAAATGTAAACTTTTTTATGGGACGGAGGGAGTATAATTTATGCATTTATGCGTACGTACAATTTGTGGTCCATATTAACGGACTTTTTTAACAGCAAAAATTTTTATGAATAAATACTAACGTTTAGCTGAATATAACAAATCATTTTTTAAAAAAATAACAAAAACCAAAACACGGAAAATAAAATAACAAGCAGGCCTAAGAAAACTCGACAGTTATTATTACCCACTTAGCCAAAACACTGAATATTACACATTAATGGACTAAATTAGTTTTACCCACTTAACTAAATTGTTAAAGATCAACTATATAACTCAAATATACATATTTGTCGTTAAATGAGTTAAGTTACCATGACGTATATATATATACCAAACTTGTAATCAGTAAGTAACTTAGCATGCATGGCAACCGTTATTTTTAGGTAGTACTTGTTTTAATTTACAGCATAAAGAACTTTTTTTCCCTTTTCCTTGTCGATTTCTTTTGTTTCTTTAAAGTGGTTCAAGATACCCTTAGTGTAAAACAACTGTAATGCTAAAAATCATCGAAGCATTCATAGCTTTCAGAAAACTCCAACGGTGGAACTAACAAAATGGAAAACTGTCGTCCTCAAGGTACGTTCATCACTAGAAACAAGTTTAAAAGCAAAACAAATTCATAAAAGCACACCATAAATGGTGGGTCGTAGTTCACGTCTAGCTAGCTAACCTTGCCATGGTATTTGGTTCTGATTGTGGTTCGGATTATGGTTTGGATTATGGTTCGGATTCAAGTGACTCATATGATCAAGACCAGCCATGTTAAGAAAATGGTGATCATTTGGGTTCGGAAATCCTCTAAGACCCAAAAAATCTCTCGTTAATTCATCGTTCCCACTTGTACCGCCGGCCTCTTTTCTCGTGTTCATTAATATTGTTTCGGTTGAAGGTTGTGGTTGTGGAAAAAGCTGTTCTTGATTATAGGTATTATTATGGTCTAATTTCTTTGTGGAATTGAGCATACCATTGAAGATTTCATGGATGTTGTTGTTAATTGACCCTACACTAGTAGAAGTCAAAGAATTGGGTTGAACTTGAAGCAGCTGGTCCATGCAACCAGCTGTGGTGACAGTTGCATACCCACTGCTTGTTTCTAACATCACATGATGATTATCACTTGAAGACAAATTGGCTAGGGCAGAAGGATGATGATGATGATGATGAATAGATGATAGTAGAGGTGCACACATGTGATCATCATGCTGAAAGCTTTGGTGGGACCCATTTAAAATAATTGACTGATCAGTAGGATGATGATGAGGTGGTGTAGGATTATTGCCCATGGTCACACCCATCTGAGCTGCTTTTTGTAGTAAAGCAGTGGCAGACATGTGAGATGAAGGAGAAGGAAGATGGAGATTATTATTAGGGTTTTGTTGTTGTTGATGATTATGATGATTATGGTCTAACCATGATGGTAATTGATGATTATGATGTGGACTACTTGACCCGATGTTGAAGCTAAGTTGTGGGTGTTGTAGAAGGTGTTGTGGTTCAGTTTTGAGTGGGAAATTGATCGGTAAGTGAAGCGGAAGGTGGTTTAGCGACGAAGATGATGATCTTCCGGCCGTTTCTTCTGCCAAAGCGTCACAAAAGGCTCTATGGGTGATGAAGCTGTCCCTCCTGTGGTGAGAAAAAAAAAGACAAACATGTAAAAACAATTTAACCAATCATTATACATTTAATAGGAATATTTTTGAAACATTAAAATCGTTACCAATGTGTGAAGAGAGTAACAATGCATTCCATAAAAGTAAATTGCAATTTTGATGAAAATTTTGCTCGCATTGCCAAATCTATATTTGCCCTAAGTCATGTTAATTATATGAGATTAAAAGTTGTCTATGCGTGTGATGTATAAATACATGTGATATTGTGATCGACCACAATACCCATTAATAGTAATAGGTTTTGTGTTGAAAGCGAATAGTTTAACACGATATTATACATATATATAGGCCCGACAACTCACATGCATAGTCTTTTCACCTCAATAATACGCTTATATGTAAGCATCGAGGGCCGGCTATGCACGAGAAGACGCGCCAGATCATCATCGTGGGACATATCGACTAATATAAGTTTTTAAGTTCATATTTTCTTGATTATATATCATGGAAAGAATAGTGAAAATATATATATGTCCTTTACTGTTACACTCGTGAGGTTCTTGAAATTATATTTTATATGATTTTCCTAGATTACTTTATGAAAAAGACTATAATTAGCTAGAGTGATGAATTTGTGCAATTACCTTGAAAAAAGGGTACCACAATCACATCGATATTCTCGTGTACCACAAATCTTGGAATGAGCTTTCCAATCGGATTGAACAGCGTAACGCTTAGAACACTTCTCACATTTCCATTTTTTCTCACCGTGTTTTCGCGAGAAATGTTTCTTGATACCCGTAAGATCTCCAAGTGCTCTTGCTGGCTCGTGATGTACACAACTCGGCTCGGGGCACACGTACACTTTCTTCCTAACAACCTCGGTTTTTGATTTTTGCTTAAGTTTCCATGGTAAATTATGACCTCTTCTATGTAACTGAAGATTCTGGTCTCTTTGAAACCCTTTGTTGCAAATCTCACACAAGAATCTGTTTGTTGCCATGAGTGATTTTGGAGATAAAGCTACCACCTCAGCTTCTGGATCTTTATTAATTCATTCCCAAAATAGAAAGTATTAAACTTTTTGAAAACCATTATAATTCAATCCAAGAAAAATGAAACCCAGATTCATGAATCTACAAAGGAATCATGTTCTAGATAAAAAGATTAGAAAAATAATTTTTAAAAAAATGATAACTAATTGACATATGTATGAATGTATGTATGAATAAAAATTGCTGCTTTAAACAAGAAATTAACAAAAAGTTTGTATAATTAACTTACCTGGATTGCCAGGAAGATTCCTCTTTTTCTTGTTTGATTGAGTTTGGTCGTTGGTACTGATTGGCACAGAACCAAAGGACTGATGCATCTGTGGTGGAGGGTACATAGTACCAATTTCATTCCTGTTGCTTGAAGAAGATAGGCTTGCTTCATTTGATGCAGATGTTAAATTTGACATATTGTCATCCAAAAAGATGCCTTTCATCTCTCTATCTTTAAAACAGTTATTTAATGAACTGAATTTTTCTTTGTTTTTACTTCTTTTTATTTATTAGAGATTATATATATATATATATATGTAACTGGTGACAGACAGATGATCAACTTTTTGCTTCCTCAAAGACCATGTCATGTAGATCTGAAAAACAAGAAAACCCTAAAGCTAGCAAGAAGAAAAGAACAAGAGACAAATGATTAGAAGAGCTATTTTTTATCCTTTTTCTCTAGTTTAGCTAACAAAAGGTTGATTGAATCAAATAATAAGTTAGATAGATGTACATGTAACTAGAAATTAAAAGTGAAAAAGCTCAAACCTGACAGTTAGCAGCAAATTAACTTCTTCTCCAAGAGAGTTTACAAGTATATAGCCAACTCTCCAAGATGATTCAACACAAGAATCCACACACTTGAGTACAAATACACCAAAACAAAAGACAAGCCAATTTGTACAATTTGTTCAAGGAGAGAGAGAGAGAGAGAGAGAGAGAGAGAGAGAGAGAGATGTGGATCAGAAGATATCTTTAAAATTGGGCCTCTTTGTAGCTAGCTCCAACCCATCAAAAATGAAACCAAAAAGGCAACATGAGGAGGGCAGAGGGGCAATGCTTCTGACGTTACAAAACTTTGTCCTATTCTTTGTTTGCTTGTCAATTCCAGAAATATTACCACTTGCATTATTGATTTTGCTTTTTAGGAGTATCTACTTATCTTTTTCAAGGAATTACTAGTTTGTTTTTCCCTAAATAAATACTACGTATGTAGATGTGTATAACTTTTCATCACTCTCTTCGCCAGCTTTTTAATCATCTTGAAGGTTGGAAAAACACCCAAAATTTGTTATTTTGATCATTGTCTTTGAACATACAAGCTAGGTATGGAATATATCACAGATAAATAATTGAAGAGTGAACTATTTGGGTGGAAAAAACTTCTCATTTGGCTTTTGCATAAGTTTTTAGGTGATAGTTAGTGGTGAGGTCATTCATAATATTTATGATTAAAATATAAGGTTGGATTGAAGAGAGAAAGATAGTTAGTGGATATTAGTGGTGGAGTCTTTAGTAATAATAGTTTTTTATTATGCGGAGCCCATCAAATATGGGAAATGGGAAGTTTTTTGTGGGACAAAAAATATAGAGTGAAATGAGAAGTTTTTTATGGGACGGAGGGAGTAATATTTAGTATATATAGTACTCCATTTGATAATATTGTATATAACTTACTCCGTCTTATAAAAAAAATTCTCATTTTCCTCTAAAATTTAATCTCATAAAAATGTTCTCATTTCTTAAATTTGATGACTCACTTAATAAAATAATATTATTACCATAAATTCAATCACTAACTGTTTCCTAAAAATACTTTCTCTCTAAAATACTTTTATATTTTAATCAAAATTATTAGCAAGAACTACACTACTAACTATTTTCTAAAAATTTATGCCAATAAAAACTCTAATGAATTCATAAAAAATAGAGGGAAAAGAAGTCTCGGCCATGCACTAAACACTACAAGAAAAAATGTAAATTTGCGATACAATAAAAAGTGAGTAAAAGCACAAAATTAGTTTCTCAGTGGGTCCAAATGTTTTATCTACATATAATTATGAGTGTGGGTAAATGTATATATAGTAGGCACCGTTCGAAGTAAAAACAGTTAAGCACCCCAGCCGTGTGACGTAGCCCGTAGGTAGACTTTTCACCTTTTTGTCACACAAACTCTATTTAAAAGGTAAGTAAAACTAATGAGATATAATTCATACTGAGCCACCATCCGGAAGGTTTCCGGAACCGGATGGATGGTTGTACCTCGACGAACGACTTTAACAAACGAATCCCAACGATAGTTAACATACTAAGCGCATTTTCCGGATAAAGTACATCGAAGCAAGAGCGCATTAAATGCGATCGGAGCTCGAGGACGGCTTGAGTGAAAGCTTGGGTTATTATCCTACATACTCTTAAAGATGATCGATTCTTTTGTCCAGCGGTCTCGCCGAAGCCTTGGTCCATGGGAAGAAGCCTTCGTCTTCCCGCCCAGTTGGCTTGGCTATAGAGGGTCCCCTTCGATACTCTTCCAGGTATTCACTCACTGCGCATTAAATACTGTTACCTAATTCTCAACCTTCATTGATTACTTAAACCATCCATACGTATAAACACTAATTTGAGCGTCGGAGTGTTCCTACGGGGATCAACCCTGGGAACCTTTGACTAGAGCTGTTCGTTGATTGCAGAAATCACCGTTGGAACCATCCTACCGTCCTGACTACGGAAGCCGGAACCAACATTTGGCGCCATCCGTGGGACCTAGAACATAATGGTCCAAGAAACGTCGATAGGGGGTATAGATCCCTCGCAAATAACACCGACGAGATCTCCGACCGAGGGCTTGCTCACACCCACACCGACGCCGTCGCTATTAAACTCGTCTTCATGTCCTCCCCCGTTGGAGAACGCAGAAGGTGGCCCAACTCCGGAAGAAATGGAGGAATTTAACCTTTTCTGCCAATTCAGAAGAATGAGGCAGTTAGAAAAGACCCGTCCGAGGGTGACGGAGGTAAAAGCAGGGGTTAGCAAAACCCTTGAGTATTCCAGTGACGACGAGTCCGTGGAAGAAGTATACGCCGAAAAGAAACCAGAAAAGAGCATCCGGATGGAGAAATCCCCTCCAAAGGCCCTTGCAGAAAGAAAAGGTTCTCGTACAAGGCAGAAGGCTCCAGAGAAAACTTCCCATGCCAGTGGGCGTACTTTCCTTTCTCCGTTCACGGACGAGATCAATGAAGTGCCCGTACCCGCAGGTCTGAAGGGACCTCGCGTAAAGTCATATGATGGAACGGGGGATCCAGACGACCATGTCGCAAGCTTTCGTTGGGCCGTACGCATGATCCCCATGGACCAGAGGCTGTGGTGTCTTTTCTTCGCTGGAACCTTAGAGGGTTCGGCGCGATATTGGTTTTCCAGCCTTCCACAAAGAAGCATACCTAACTTTGAAGAATTAGTTGTACAATTTACTCACAGCTTCATACAACAGAAGAAATACCAGCAACAATCACAATCCATCATGGCGTGCCGACATCGGGAAGGAGAGTCGAATAAATCTTACTTCAGAAGGTTTAATGAACAAAGCAGGAAGATGCCCGTTAGAGAAGACTCACTCATCATCGCAGCTTTCACGTATGGCCTAAGGGAAGGAGAACTCTTCCGGGAGCTGTCTAAGAGAGATTTCAAGAGGGCTGATGATATGATCAGTACGGTCAACAGGTTCTTAAAACGAGAAGAAGAAAGTGCAGAAAAGCTTCGGTTTGAAGCTCAGGAGAGGAAAGGAGCGCCCAGTTCTGGGTTGGCTCGGCATCACGAACGATCAAAACCCGTATACAGGCCAAGTCACCAAAACAGTCAGAGTAAAAATGCCTATAGAGGACGCATGATGGGAGGTCGATTGCAGGGAGATAGGCATGGATCATATCGCCCTGAAGCATTCTCAACAAACGAAGCACGGGGAGACAAGGATAGTCGGACGGTCAGAAAAAGATACCCGAGAGATCCAAACGCGTACTGCGAATTTCACAAGATAATGGGTCATGCGACTGCGTCATGCGAAAGTTATCGAAGGGAGAAAGAAGCGTCCGGCCAAGCAAAGGTTGTCTATGTGGCGGAACCACTGGTTAAAGGAAAGGAGGCTGCATATGATACTGAGATCATGGCGGTAGAGGAAGGGAGCAGTTCCCTCCCCCACCCAAGAAAAAGGAAGACTGCCACCTTGGAATTCGGAGGAAACGAACCACCCCTGACGGACATATAGGGATGAGCCACTAGTCATATGTGGAACCATCGCTCGTACGATGGTCTGCAGAATCTATGTGGATGGAGGGAGTTCTGCGAACATCATGTACGATCACTGTTTCCAGAAGTTCCCGAAGGACGTACAAGCTTTCATTAAGCCCGCAACTACTTCCGTAATAGGTTTTTCAGGGCAATCTGTGTGGCCGTGGGGAAAGATCCATTTGCCTTTGATCCTGACCGATTGGAATACAAATGTTAGCAAAACAATTACAACCGAGTTCATAGTCATCGAAGCCCCCTCCAGGTACAACGCGATCCTAGGACGAATTGAAATGTGGCAGTTGCAGGCAATCGCTTCCACAATCCACGGTTTGCTTAAATTCCCTTCGGAACACGGGGTGGTCACTGTACGCGGTACGCCAATGCCCATGCCTGAGTGTGGCAGTATCACACATCAGGACAGTTGGACGGAACAGGAAGAAGTACACGTGATTATCCACCCAGATTACCCCGAAACCCCTGTTAGGATCGGTCGCCACCTTCCGGGAAAAATAAGGTCTGAGCTGGAAGCCTTGTTAAAAAAGAACAAGCATGTGTTCGCATGGGAGCCAAAGGACATGACAGGCGTCTCCAGGAAAGTGATTGAACACAAGCTCAACGTTAACCCGACGTTCGTCCCGGTCAAACAGTCAAAAAGAGGGATGGCTCCGGCACGAAACGAGGTGGTGAATAAGGAGGTGGGAGACCTGGTCGCAGCTGGAGTCTTACGCAGCACGCAATATCCAAATTGGATATCTAATCCGATCCTAGTAAAGAAAGGAGACGGATCCATGCGTATGTGCGTCGACTTCAAAGACCTCAATAGAGCTTGTCCAAAGGACAGTTACCCCCTTCCTGAAATCGAGCAGAAGATCGAGTCCCTGGGCGGGTATAAATGGAAATCGTTCTTAGACGCGTACAAAGGGTATCACCAAGTGCAGATGGCAAAGGAAGACGAAGAAAAAACGGCTTTCCACACGGCGAAAGGCACGTATTGCTACATCAAAATGCCGTTCGGCCTCCGCAATGCCGGTGCGACATACCAACGACTGGTTGATAAGGCGTTCGAGAACCAGATTGGGCGAAATTTAGAAGTATATGTTGATGACATGGTGATAAAAACCAGAGAAGATGGGGACCTCATAAAAGACACGGAGGAAACTTTGTTGCATTTACATGCGATTAACATGAAGTTAAATCCGAAAAAGTGTTCGTTCGGTATGAGCAAGGGAAAGTTTTTAGGTCACATTGTCTCCTCGTCTGGGATACAAGCAAACCCTGAGAAGGTGGAAACATTGTTGAAAATGAAGACTCCCCGAACGGTGAAGGACGTCCAAAGTCTGAATGGTAAACTGGCGGCTCTTGGGCGGTTCTTAGCAAAATCTGCGGAAAAATCATTACCTTTCTTCAAAGTCCTTCATGGGTGCACAAAGAAAGGAGAGGTCGAATGGTCGGAAGAGGCTGAAAAGGCTTTCGAAAAATTAAAGCAACACTTACGGGCCATCCCTTCCGTTGCAAGTCCGGTAATTGGAGAGCCCCTCATTATGTACCCGTCGACTAACAGGGAGGCAGTGAGTTCTGTTCTAATTGCCGAAAGAGGGAAACACCAGGTCCGGTCTACTTTGTAAGTCGAACTCTGCAGGGTGCGGAATTAAACTACTCTCTGATCGAAAAATTAATAGTAGCGCTGGTCTATTCAGTGAGACGGTTGAGTAGGTATTTCCAGGCTCATGCGGTAACGGACTTGACTAACCAACCAATCCGGAGCATCCTGCTAAAACCAGAAAGATCGGGACGGGTGACTAAATGGGCAATTGAGTTGGGAGAGTACGACATAACATTCAAACCAAGACCAAGCATCAAAGGTCAAGCCTTGGCTGATTTCCTGGTAGAGATGCCAGATGAAGATAGTGTTATGGCGGTTGAGCAGAAGGAAACGGATGTACGAAAGGCCCAATGGCAAATGTACACGGACGGTGCCGCAGGAGCAGACGGGTGTGGGGCCGGAATCGTATTGGCAGGCCCGAATGAAGAGAAGATAACGTACGCATTGCGATTCGATTTCTCATGCTCGAACAACGAAGCCGAGTACGAGGCCCTGCTCGCAGGTTTAAGCTTAGCCCGCGCAATGGAAATCAAAGAGGTAGATGCTTTCGCGGATTCATTGCTGGTCGTCAACCAAATAAACGGGTCTTACGAGGCCAAAGAGACCCATATGAAACGATACTTGGGGTTAGTCAAGACCAGCATAGGGGAATTCGGAAAATTCACCATAACCAAAATACCCCGAACCAAGAACAAGGAAGCAGACGCCCTCAGTAAATTAGCATCGATGTTATATTGCCACCTCACTAAAAAAGTGTTAGTAGAGGTACTTCAGAAAAGAAGCATCGAAACGACGAATGAAGAGATGATGGAACTAAGCCTTGACGAAAGATGTTGGACGACTCCCATCTTACGCTATCTTGACACAGGGGTCCTTCCGGAAAACACGCTGGAAGCAAGAAAGTTGCGCGTAAATGCAGGGAAATATGCCTCCAAGAATGGTATCTTATACCGAAAAGGTTACTCTACCCCTTGGCTGAGATGTGTAGGAAAGGCCGAAGCACAGAAAGCAATCGAGGAAGTGCATGAGGGGTTGTGCGGGTCACACATAGGTTCCAGGGCGCTAACCCAAAAGCTATTCCGAACGGGTTATTTTTGGCCTCAAATGACGAAAGATGCCCACGAATACGTCCGGAAGTGTCAAAAATGCCAAGTGTACTCAAACGTCCCCAGCGTGCCTTCGGCGCAACTCACTAGCATCCTTAGCCCTTGGCCGTTCTGTCAGTGGGGAATCGACATCGTTGGACCATTTCCCAGGGCCCCGGGTGGTGTTAAATTCTTGGTTGTTGTGGTCGACTATTTCACCAAGTGGGTGGAGGCGAAACCGCTATCATGCATATCCGGTACGAACATAATCAAGTTTGTCTGGCAGCAGATTGTGTGTCGTTTTGGTTTACCCCACACGATCATCAGTGACAACGGAAAGCAGATTGCTAACAATCCGTTCAAGGAGTGGTGCTCCAATCTTAGTATCAAACAGAACTTCACATCTGTCGCCCATCCGCAAGCGAATGGCCAGACAGAAGTGACAAACTGAACTATTGTAAAAGGAATCAAGACACGTCTGTGCCGAATGGATACGGGATGGGTGGACGAAATGCAGAGTGTTTTGTGGTCATATCGGACAACCGTTCGAAGAGGAACGCAGGAAACCCCTTATAGCTTGGTGTATGGCTCGGAGGCGGTGATCCCTCTTGAGGTCGCGTTGCCTTCACACCGAGTGGAGAACTTCAGTCTCGAGGGTAATGAGGAGGCATTAAGACACAACCTTGATATTGTGGATGAACGACGTGAGAATGCAGCCCTCCGACAAGCAACATACAAATCGTTGACGGAAGGCTATTTCAACAAAAAAGTGAAAGGGGTAGCTTGCAAGGTGGGTGACCTGGTCCTTAGGAAAAACGAAGCTAGCTTGCGATACAAACCAGGAAAACTATGTCCTAACTGGGAAGGACCATACAGGGTCAAGGAAGCAGGAAGGAATGGATCGTATGTGTTGGAAACAATGGAAGGAACGGTCATACCGCGAACGTGGAACATACGGAACCTACGAAGATTTTATTTTTAAAATGGTAGTTATTTCTGATGTAGCCTAAGGGCATTGTAGGCCTAGATCGAATGGCTGTAGCTTACACCTTCTTTTGTAAGGTTATTATCGAACATCGTTGCGTTTCGCTCTTCTTTTTCTAAAAGAAAAAGAATCGACGAAACAAGTGCTAATCGAATCGACGACCGAATGAATAAAAAAAAACAAAGGGATAATATTCTAGAAAAGAATATCGTTCATAGTCCGGACGAATAAAAACTGGACGGCCACACATGTACATAACATAAATTTCTTGAGTGAGGGACGCCTTACTCCAAAAAGAAATTATAAAAACGATAAACGACGATATAAACAAACGACACTTTCATTAAAACGAATGAACAAAACACGACGATTTAAAGTACGATTGCATTAAAAGTGACAAGATAAGGTAGCGGTTACAAACGATTACAAACGGTTACATCAAAAGATTAAGCTACCAAACAAAAAAAAAGGTCTTTAAACCGACGAACGTCAACATTCTCAAGAAGCGGTTGGACCTTGACCCTGAACGGAACTCTCTCCCACGTCCTCCGGACCGGAGGGAATCTTGGCAACCAACTTCCTCACCTCGTCCAAAGAAACATGTCCCGCATCCAGTGATTGCAGCAAGGTATAGTGAGGAGAAACCAAATCTTCGAATAAGCTCATTATGTTTGTCTGAGCCTCCGGGTATTCGTGAACCAATTTAGCATCTTGAAGTAAATCAACATACGCCTGATGAGTGTCCAGGCACCCTTGGTATTGCCCATACCGGATGCTTTCCTTCTGAAGGTCGGTGTTAGCCTTTACAAACTCGTCGGAGGAAACAAATACTTGCACTATCCCAGGAATTCCCTTCTGTATCACCCATTCCAAATCTTGTTGGTGATCACGAGCCGCGTGTTTTAACACATCGTTTTCGGCGGTAACACTCTCATAACGGGAGACAGCTTCATTCAACCTCGAATCCTTTTCAACAATCTGCATTTCTAACTCCGCAATCCTCGCAGCCAAAGAATTGCGATCGGTATTCAGGGTGAGAATATGAGCATCTTTTTCCAACAAAGAAGTCATCATTTCCTCCATGCCGGATGATAAGTCGTTATTCTCATCAACTAAGCTACGGTTCAAATCTGCAAGTTTCTCTTTCTCTTGGAGTTCCTTCTGATAAAGTGATTTGGCGGTCATCATGAGCTGGTTAAGACGAGAAAATTCCCGTTTGTGGTCAAACAAGGCTTGATGCCCACGAACGGCACGAAACTGAAGTTCAGACAAGGAATCGACGGCAGCCAGCAAATCAGATCGAGTTTTGTGAAAAAGACCTTCATCAGAAAACTTTGATAACAAACGTTCGGAAGACTCAGGTTCCGCAATAACATGCACGATTGAAGGGGTGGAAGTGACGGCAGCTTGCAGGTCCGGAACAAGGGGAAGCTTTGCAGGCTCCAACCGTTCTGGTATACTCTCACCAACAGAAGCTGCAGAACGAGGTGGAGTGACCGGACGGGTACGACGAGCTGTAAAAAATATAAACAACACGAAGATATGGCAAGCTCTGTTAAACCAAGGCACATATTGAAATAAGCAACACATCAACCACGAATTACCTAATATTGGACGGTTTAGTAGAGACGATTGACTTCTTCCGGAGGGTGATGATTGAGAACTTCTTGTAGCAGATGACAACTGCAGACCGGTACCAAACAATGTGCTACTAAAGGTAGCAAGAGCAGAAAGGCTCGCAGAGGCGGATGCGAGCTTTGGGGGAAAGCTCATACTCGAAGCAAATAAGGGAACGGTAGCGCTCACAGACACAACAGAAGGTGCAACAAGAGAAGAGGCTTTTGAACTGACAGTTGCGGGTACAAACGGTGGCACAGCAGCAGCAGAAACATCAGAGACAATAATGCAATCAGCCAAACCTGCAAAAGTGACAAAACGGAGTCATTAGGAAAATAAAAGAAGGTGGTAACAACAAGATAAAAACAAAACATACTCGTTTCTTCACTCTTTGACCTCTTGGTCGGAGATGACGGGGTTCTCTCCCGGATCCTTTTTTGACGAATCGGTTTATCCTTTTCAATTACCGATAGATTACGGACAGAGCGGACTTTACGAGGCTTGAGGGACTCTTGTTGTGAGTCATGTACCATTGTGCTTTCTATACTAAATTCTAGGGGATCGAAAGCCAGGTTTTCCTGAAGAGGTTCGGGCTCACCTTCCGGGGTTCCCTCTGAGCTCAAAATATCCTCTGGAGGGGGAAGAAAAGGGGTCAACGGCCCATGTGTCACCGATACGGACCCTTTCAGCGGACCACCCTTATGCATCTGGAGGCGTTGTAACAAAGAAATACTTTGACCATTGATCGTCAGGATAGGGCGGATACCCCGAGAAAGGTAATAGGGGCTCAGGTCGGCCATCCCAAGAAAAACCTCATCAGGGTCTTCCCAATCTATGTCGACAGCAGACATTCTTTTAACGAAACCTTCTTCTTCCTTCGATAGATCTGGTGCGGGTTCAGACGTTCGGCCAGTTATCTTACCCCAATGAAGAACAACATCACGGAACGCAGCTTGATTCACATACAGGAAGCCGTACTTCCAGTCGTGAATGGAATCCCTCAAGCCAGTGATGCGATCATTCTGCCCGGGACGGAGTGTGAAAACAGCCCAATCGGCACGACCGGTTACAACGTAAAAGCGACGAAAGAACTTGGTAGAAAGTGGAACGCCCAACGAACGGCATAACAAGATAAACGCAATAATCTTCCGGAAAGAATTCGGAGCGAGCTGAGCGAGATGGAGCCCAAGATCTTGAAGTAAAGTAAGAATAAAGTCATCGACTGGAAATCGAAGCCCACCTAGCAAATTCTGAACATAGACAGGCTCGAAGCCTTCAGGAGCTGACAAGATAGTATCCAACTCTCCAGGAAGGCGAAGTTCAAAGCGAGTGTCGATGTGATATTCTTCAATGATTTTAGGTAAATCTTCGTCCGTAAGGCCGGTGTAAGTATTAAGAGCAGTTCGCTTCTCCCTTGAAGATTTTTCGGCTTTACCTTTGGGATTCCTATCTTTCCTCATGGCGATTGACGAATACAAAAAGAAAGATAGAAGGGGGATTAAGAAGGAAGGATTAATAAGGCTGCGTAAAGAAAGTGAGGATATAGGAAAGTTCAAGCAAAACTTATATAGGCGGGGAAGCTAAAAAGACGCAAGGCGTTACTCAACGGTCGGATAGGCAACGGTAACCTTTCAAGACGCGTGACAAGACGTTTGAAACGATTGACGAAGGAGATGGAAAGTTAAAAAGCTAAGCCATACGAACCTCTTAGTCCTTTCAACTTGAGGGACTTAATGAGATATAATCCATACTGAGCCACCATCCGGAAGGTTTCCGGAACCGGATGGATGGTTGTACCTCGACGAACGACTTTAACATACGAATCCCAACGATAGTTAACATACTAAGCGCATTTTCCGGATAAAGTACATCGAAGCAAGAGCGCATTAAATGCGATCGGAGCTCGAGGACGGCTTGAGCGAAAGCTTGGGTTATTATCCTACATACTCTTAAAGGTGATCGATTCTTTTGTCCAGCGGTCTCGCCGAAGCCTTGGTCCATGGGAAGAAGCCTTTGTCTTCCCGCCCAGTTGGCTTGGCTATAAAGGGTCCCCTTCGACACTCTTCCAGGTATTCACTCACTGCGCATTAAATACTGTTACCTAATTCTCAACCTTCATTGATTACTTAAACCATCCATACGTATAAACACTAATTTGAGCGTCGGAGTGTTCCTACGGGGATCAACCCTGGGAACCTTTGACTAGAGCTGTTCGTTGATTGCAGAAATCACCGTTGGAACCACCCTACCATCCTGACTACGGAAGCCGGAACCATTATACATTTTGATAAAATTTAAATATAGTAACACTTTTTAAATATGTATCAGTTTTCTTATAGCGAAATTTCTTTTTGTGTCGGAGCACATGGTGTTATAAACTATGTATTGATAAATTTTCTAAGTATTTTGCTAGATGCATAGATTCGTTAAGGAGTAAAGATAACTAAATAATTAATCAAGTTTTATAGAGCATCAAGTTTTAACAAAATTAGTGCTAAAAAACTTTATAATCTCATTATGCTATTCCAAATTTGTTACTAATTATGGGTAGACAGATAGCTACCATCCCTACCAAGCATCTGTAAATTATGTACCTAATTAGAGATAAATATAAACGACACTCCACCCTAATTATTCGTTACTTATAACACTCAACCTAAGACGCATCAACTTAGACAGACAATGCATGATTGGCAATTCACGGAATTCTAATCTATAAATCACCAAATTGCAACGACTGGCCTCTACTTGGTGATTGCAGAAGGCACAACCTAATTTCATCAAGTGTCACGACTCTGCCCAAATAGAGTTGTTTGCTCCAAATCAAGATCAACAACAACAACAATACTTAAATTTTTCAAAATAGAGGTATAAAAAGTTAAGATGTAGATAATTATACCTCATATATATATTTAATTTTATTACTATATGAATTTACAAAGCTAAGACAGTACATATAGTGTGGTTGGGTAGCACATAGAATCTGATTGAGTTTAAAAGCATCTTCATGAGATTTCCAATCACATCCACATATCATCCAATTTCACTTTAATTGGGACATGACATCTATTATGACTTCATTAATTAACCCTCTTAATTCATAAATAATAATCCAACATTATACTATATATATCAATGTGAAACTCATGATTGCACAATCAAAGCCTCAATATGGGGAAATTTGTCTGCAAGAAGTGTTTGCTTGCCTTTTGAGCCCTACGATAGAGTTTCTTATCATTTCAAGGAAAATACACTATGCCGATGACATGTTTGGCACTATAGTGACAACATATCGCCGGTATAGTCTATCCAAATGACATGCTTTGACACTATAATGACAACATGTTACATGTCGTGTCGTCGGTATAGTCTATCCCGATGATAAGTCATTGTTATAGCTTAAAAGTTTTCATCAAATAGATGCCTTAGGGATAGGTGCAATTTATATCGATGACATGTTGTTAGGGAAAAATTTGTTGGGACAGTTTTCCAAAAAGGAAAGGTTTTATTATATATGGCGTCGACATCTCGTCGCCATAGGTTGAAAGAAGCACGGGTAAATTATTTCATGTCCCGCCGAACATTTACCTACAATATGCCGTCTGTATAGTGACGGCATGTCGTTATTATAGTGCTTTCTGTAGCGACACAAATATCGTCGCCATATGTGTCGTCGGGAAAAGGTTAATTTATTGTAGTGTGTTAGATTATTTAAATATATAATCCCAAAATATATATACAACAATAAGCATATGCATGTCGTCATATGGGCGCCAATTGCGAAACTAGCACAACTCGCACAATTGTACCTTACCACAAAACATCACAATATGGCCGTATTGGTTGAAATCGAGGGTGCAGATCAAGCAACTTAGACATACTCCCATATAGTGTACAACCAATTATATTCGATATTTTTTAAGTATTTAGCATACCCAATGACATGCACTTAATTCTCAACATAGTCAGCAAAACGAATATAGTAAAAATGGAACACAAAGCAACATTCATTAATTCGATCAGTCCCTATCCTTGCATTAGGTGACCTAGGTGGCTAGTAGTAGGGTCGACATCCAAGGTCAAAAGGACGTTTACAGTATTACATATTTTAATTTTAATAGAAGTACAATTATATTAAGATATATCAATTATATTAAGATATATCAATTCAATTATCTAAATCAAAGGAAGAGATTACTAAAAAGAATTGTTGTATTTCACATATCAATCATTTTATAGGTAGAATGATGAAATATAGAGATTTTGTAAGATACAATACAATTTTTCTTATACTTCCTCCGTTTCAAAATAACTAAATAAGTGATACACTTTAGAGTTCACGGGTTTTGATGTAAAATATGATAATGAAAGTTAATTAGATAGTTAGTGGAGGATGAGTCTCACATATACTTCCTCCGTATCAAAATAATAAGTGAATCACTTTGAAGTTCACGTTTTTTGAGGCAAAATAAGGTAATAAGTGATTAGTGAAATTAAATTACATAATTAGAATGGATGGGGACCCACCTTTTTACTATTTTGTTTTTTTTTTTAGGAAGATGACAAAATATGATGGGGCCTCACACCTTTAATGATGTTTAAAAAGGTATAACGTAAGGGTAAAGGGGTAATTTTAAATATAAAAACTTACTAAATAAGGTAAATTATTAAAGTGATTCACTTATTTTGATACACCCCAAATAGGAAAGTGATTCACTTATTTTGATACGGAGGAAATATTAATTAAAGTGAATTTAATGATGTTTAAAAGTAAAAGTAAGGGTAAATGTGTCTTTTTACTCTATTAAAGGAGATAGTTAGTGGGTGTGGACCCCACTACCTTTTACCAAATATGGTAAGTTTTTAAAATGTATTACTTATTTTAAACACCCCGAGATGGAGAGTGTATCACTTATTTTGAAACCGGGAAGTATTAAAGACGAAAAAGGGACACCCAATAACGGATATATCTTGCCCGTACGTAAAACTAACTGAATAAAAATACGCCTCCGACCTCCGTGCCCATAGCCGAGCAGAATCAACTTTTCTTCAATGTCATGTCTTAGTATTACATTGAAACTAAGGTCAGTATCCACGGGTCATCAGAAGAAGACTTGTTAGAACTTGGAAAGAAACTTGCGATTAGCAATAGATAATTAATGATTTCATTGGTAATCCGTGAAAAAAATTCTAATTAAACACTAAAAACGCAATGGGATTGGTGCTTTAGCAACAACTGCAAAGGAACCCTTAAGTGGGGTATTACCAGGCATATTTTGGCGATGGAACTTTTCATTCCTAATTCGTTGGTAAGATGCATTCTCAAATAAAACTTTGTCGTAATCTGTTGGTAATATGCACAAAAGTGGTCCCTATTTTTTTGCTTATTCATGTGATTAAACATTTAAACTGAAAGAAGGGAAATGCCCAAAAAAAGATAACATGAATACCAATTAATATAGTGAGATTATTTAAATAGGGAAATGTTTAATGTAGTCTTTTATTTCTGTGTAGTTTCAAATGACAAATTTTAACTGTAGATTAATAAGATTTAATTGTCAAGATTAATAATAAATTTATACATGAAAGGGTATTTTGGTCATTTCGCACTTACATAAAAAAATTTGAAATTTGAAATTTATTTATTTTTTAATTAATTTTTTATTTTTTTATTATAATTTTTCGTTAGAGAAAACTATATTATTTTGATAATCATGTGGTACTGAATAACATGTGATTTTAATGTACAATCACATGTGTTTGATTGTATATTTTATCACTGTTTTAGTGAAATTACATGTGATTCAGTAGAAAATCACATATAATTATTACATTATGTTTTATTAACAAAAAATAAATAATTTTTAAAAAAATAGATTAAAAAGATAAAAAAATCTAAAATAGATAATAAAAAATATTTTTTTTGTAAAAATGACTAAAATACCCCTCCATGTATAAAGTAGATGATTAATCTTGATCATTAATTTTAATTAATCAATGGTTAAGATTTATCCCTTGAGACTATAAGGACTACCTTGAATACAACTTTATTTAAATAATAAATTAATATTATGCACACACATATTTATTATGTTATTAACTTATTATAAATGTATTGTTTAAAAAAATGATGTTGATGTTTACTATTTGTGTTTATTTATGTGTCTACTCATTTAATCAAGATAAGTGTTAAAGTCAATAAATGATATAAGGAAAAAACGAATTAGTTAATGACACGTATCATCTTGTGATGAATATCAATATAAAATAAACATAAATAATAAAATAATAGGTATCAATGTCATTTCGAGATTATTGGTTACGTTGGGTTTTTTACCCCAAGGTAAATTTGCCAACCTTTATTTGTCTTATCTAACAACATTTAGTGTCTTGTCATTTTTGTTTTCAACCAACATTTAACTTTCTATCTCCCAATAAATTCCATTCTCATATTTCAACCAAAATTTAACTTTCTATATACCTATAAGTTCTTTTCAAAATTTCAATTTATTTTCTTTAAAACATATTTTATACACTTTTATCTAGTTCATCGAATTTAAGCACCTTTAATTAATTTCCTAATTTCCGAACAAAAGTAGTTTGTTTTTTGAAGAAAAAAAAACATAACAATCTTATAGTTTATCAGTATAAACGTATCCAAAAAGGTAATCGCATAAAAAGAGAATGTAATTTTTATTTTTTAGTTTTTGAACGCCATAATTTCATTAAAATTTAAAAACGTCCTGTCTAAATATATTATGAGTACAGAGAGAGGTTCATGTTACTAATCCAATCAGAAGAAGACACGATGATAAGGTCAATGAGCCCAAATCAACTTGTTAGGCTTCGAGGTATAAAAAAACACAGCCATTATGAATTTATGATATCTCCAGTCCAAAGAGTTGTTTTTTTATCAAAGCATGCCATATCGAGAATGTTGCTTAATAATTTAATTTTAAAAACAACGTACTTAATTTTGAAAATCACTAGAAATAAAATAATTTCCTTTTTTAGCAATTATATAGCACTGTAATTTCTTCTTCTTCTTCTTTTTTTTTTTTTTTTTCTGTTTTGCCATAATACATATGCACACAATTAATTGTAACAACTCATCCCCATCAACATAAATAGATCGAGAACTGTACATTTATAAGTTTAAAGTTGCGTGCAACCAATTGCAAGATGTGAATCACATTGCTAAAAGTGTGGATTGCTGAATCTGAGTTTTTACTAGGTCAATATGATTTGTATAACTAATATGATTTTAGTGTAACGGAATAAACTTGTTGAAAAATGTAATCTTAATAAATATTGAACAACTAAGGGTGATACGGAGTGCATACTTGTTTGAACGTGGTCCGAGGGCAGCGCCCCTGGGAACGGGATCCAAGGGGCAGCGCCAGCTAGGGTCGAGCTGCCAGGCCAACTTGGAATTTTTTTATTAGGGTTACTTATAAAAAAAACGCATAGAAAATCCAAATTCATATTAAAAACCTGGTTTTCCGACCTGTCGATTCCGACCCGCTTTTGGGCGGTTTTGAGCAGTTTTTGGAATTGCCTTTGGCAGTTTTTCGGTGATTTGTGCATGAAAGAAGTAACCTTCATTTTTTGTCATAGAGATCTGGTACATAAAACATAACACTCAAGATTCTTTGTTCTTGTTATCTCTGATTTTATCCGATTAAGGATTTCGTTAATACCAACAAAATACTTTAATCTGAAAGTGATACCGACGATTTCAAAGAGTTCCAGGCAAACAAAATGAATACTAAATTTCTTACAGTGCATATATACTAGCTTTTGGGTTACTAATAATCTTAAATATATTTTTAAGTTGAACCCAAAGTTAATTACGGGACTAGTTACATGGTTGCTATTAGGGGTACCCCATCAGGTTATTGGGTCGGGTTAGAGCTCTTATCGGATCGGGTCCGTCGGGTTTGAGGTAAAAAAAATCCTAACCCGAAACCCGATAAGGATTCGGGTTGTCGGGTTCGGGTTGTCGGGTTTCAGGTTGGTCGGGTTACATTTGAGTTAGGAATTTTAGGTAAAAATTAAAGAAATTATTCAATATATTGAATTTTATGGGTTTTTATCTAACATTTGTAATTGTTAATTGATGTTTATTGAATGATTTATCATATAATTTGCTAATTAATTGATTTGTAGTAAAAATATCATAATTTTTATAGGAAATAAAACACTTAAACTTTAATCGGGTCTAATCGGGTCAACCCGAACCCGACAAAAGTAAGAAATTCTAACCCGAAACCCGACCCGATAATGAATCGGGTTGGCCGGGTCGGGTTTAAAAAACCCGATAATAATATGGGGCCCGAATAGACACGACCCGATTAGCATAATCGGGCTCAGATTCAGGTATGAGTCGGGTCGGGTCGACCCTTTAGGCACCCTACTTGCTATAATTGCTAAAAGCTAGAAATCAAAAGTATGTCGTTATTACCGATAAAAATAATTTCCTACATTTTATAGGTGCTATAATTGGTAAAGGTAGTAAAAGGTATGTTGCTTCAGTGGTGGTATCATCGCATATAGTTAGGGGCGTCTCCGAGATTTTGAAGGTCCTGTGCGAAAAACATGAAAATGGGCCCCCTGAATACAAGATTTTTATAAAAAATTGAACTTTCTAACTTTTTTCCAATTAAATTATTAAGTTGGCTTAAATTTTAATGTCATATATACAAGATATATATAAAAATTGGGCCCCTATAAAATATGGGGCTCTGTGCGGCTGCATCTCCTGCACCTCCTCCAAGACACCACTGCATATAGTGATAGTAATATATATGTACACTAAATATATGTTATAAACTAGTATATCGTGTTTAGGTGTCCTAAAAAGTTAGCGGTTCAAGTTTTATTATGGACAAAAGTTATGTATATTTAGGTATACGTTTGTTAGTCGTTCAAGTCTTCTCCTATATATGAGCCTACATTTGATTTATGCATGACAACTCATCCGTTTGAAGCTCTGTGATTGGCCCAATATGCCATGTGGAATTACACCATTGGTCCACGATAAATCAACTAATACCTCCTTTAATTTGTTTTCCCGCTCTTTTGACCAGCTCATTCATATGCTAAACAACTTTTGCGATAATTATGGAAGCAGTCAATGAGTTCCTTATTTTTGGTAAATATTAATTTCATATTTAATTACCAGTAGTCATTGATACATCTTCGATCTTGATTTCATTTCACATGAGTTCTTCATACATCTTCATTATCGATTTCATCTCACATGGGTTCTTCCAAACTCATCTTACATCACATATGGTGTTGTCTTAATTTCAGGGTTTCGATTGCTATCAACCTCGGCAGTGGTCGAATTAAGAGTTACGATATGATTTTTAAACAATTTTCTTCAACTGAAGTTTTGTGATTTCGTTATTCAAGAATCATTTATCTAGCTGATTTATTTTTCTACACATCTTGGATTATTAACCTAGATGATTTCGTTCCATTAGGATACAATTTTTTAAAAATCTTGTGAGGGTTCATCTTTATGCATATTATACAGCCAGAAATCAAATTGCGAAGATGAAATTAATGGACCCTTGATTTCGTTTGTGTTTTTTTGACCAAATTAGCTGCTTAGATCGATATCATATTAGTGTCATTTTGAGGGTTTAGATAATGTATCATGTAATTTAAGTGGAATTTTTTAACATAATTTAAGCTAACCATGTGCAGAGGCATTTGCAACTGCAGAGGTTCAAATGGGATTCCATCTAGATATAGGGGCTTCATTTTTTCTTTCTTGTCTTCCTGCTAACTTTGGAAATTTTAATATCTTTAGCTTTAACTCCCGATAGTTGTAAGTTTTGGCTAGGAAGGCAAGTTAAAAAGGACGGCTAACCTTTACACATATACCATAGCAAATTAACTAACTTTAATATTTTTAAATATTTTTTCTTTTTCAACTGATATCTTAGGTTCATAATTCATAGTCTTTGCAGGTGCCTGATCAAATATATTAGGCTCAATTTGAGTTGACCAAAGTAAGCTATAAATTTCCCTACTTTTTTTTAGATATATGAGATCTTAAAGAAAAATATGACTCAATGGCTACTTTCACAAAAATGTAATTGTTTATATGGGTTTGTAGTCAATTAAGTTTGAATGTTTAGGAAAAATATAATCTTTACTTTTGTAGTCAAAATTGAAGTATGATATGTATTGACTTTTGTAGCAATTATATAATTTTGACTTTTGTAGTCAACATTTGATTTTCATTGCCATCATGTATACTGTAATTTTAAGCATCTATTTCTATAATAAGCATCTATATTATTTTTAGTTTGTACCCTTTGTAATTCTGATTTTATATAATATGGTATTATGGTTAACTAAGATTAATTTAAGCGAGATTCACGGGTTATAACTTTTACTTTCACAGGTCATATTGTGTATACAATTGACCAGTTTTTAATTTTTTTTACCTGTTTTGGATTTCATTAGTCATTACATTACTTCAAAATAGCTTGACTTCAAAAAAGTAGTCAAATTAGTTAAAAGTGTAATTTGACTATAGATTGAGACTGTTGACTTTAATATTAGACAAAAATGCACTTTACATGGATTTATTGAAGTTAATTGATTGTAATTTCATTAATTTCAATATTATAATTATAATTTAATATATTTTTTTAGTTTTTTGAAATTACATCATAATTACAATTGACATTAGTCAACAATGTTGTCAAGTGATATTTTGGTTTCGAGAAACCATTTTTTTATTTTTGTACTTTTTTAAAATTTATTTACATGTATGCAAAACAATTTGACTTTTGATAGTAGTCAAACAATTTGGCTTATATGTTGCTTGTGCCTATTATTTTTAAAGAAGCATAAATACAATGACCATTAATAAAAGTTAAGGTCAGACGTTGACTCAAGTTGGCTTGTTTATGCAAAAACCGGTATTCTCACATGGACAGCTTTATGTAGCTGTATCACGAGTTAAGAACAAGAACGGATTGAAGGTGATTTGTTGTGACAGAGATGACAATTACACTAATTCAACATCAAATGTCGTTTACAAAGAAGTCTTATTTCGTCTATAAATTTTATGTAACATTTGTTCATGTATCAAATTTTGTACAAACTCATTATTACAGCTATCAATTCTTATGACATTTTTAAAATTATTAATATTTGTTGGTATTTTTCTATAATATAAATCTTGAAGCATGCCCGCCCAGTCGGGCGGGCTATGAAGCTAGTATGTATATATACCAATTAAACCTCATATAGTAATCAGGGCCGGCCCTGGGCCTGGGCCACCAGGGCAGCCTCCTAGGGCCCATAGATTTAGGGGCCCATAACTTATATTCAAATTATATTCAAATTAGCCTATATCAGCAGGTCCAGTAAGATATTATAAGGCTAAAGGGAGGAGTAGCTGAATAAAGGGCCCAAATTAGATGTCCAACAGGTAAATTGGAGAGCAACGTTTTAATTTTTGCAATGGAACTGGAATCGCGAAAGAAAGGGGGAAAAGATCGAATGGACGATTGGAAGACTCGAAGTCACGATCGACGAATGGTAAATGGGAGTGACAGTTGACGAACGGACGAATGATTGACGAACGGGAAATGGGACTGACGATTGACGATTAGCTCCTTGTAGGTAAGCAAAATCCCACAGGCAACAAGTTCCAATTTTAATTTTGCTTATACTAATAATAGGAAATTTGCTGAATGGAATATACATACACGATGTTATAAACAAAATCCCAATTCCCACTGTATTTAATCAGCTCCAAGTTCTTGATAGTTATAATGTTATTTTCAATCAGTAGGCACATATGTGATTTTATAATGCAATTTTTAATCAGTAGGCACATCTGCAACTGCAAGGTTAGTTCACAGATTCGTAAGGTTTTACATTCAGTTAGTTTTAAATTATGGTTTGAAAATTGAAATTGAATTATGTATTGATGAAATTAAGATCTCTTGTATGCGAGTTTTTAATGTTTGAGTACGGATAATTTTTACCAAATTGAATGTCTAAGGCCTGTATTTGCTACCCTACTAAACTGATGTGATCTTGAATTATACAAATGATCAAGAGGCATTGAAGATCCTGAAATTACATTTTGCAGTTGGCATTGTTTAAGACAAATAACAAGGAAAGCTTGTTTCTTATCGGGTATGTTCTTTTTAATTACCAAATAGACAGATTGCCCATCTTTTCTTTTATCTCGGGGGAAATACGATCGGGAGGGGCTAATTCAAAACTTTTGTCAGCTGTAATTAGATATACTCATGTTAAATATGGCCCAGAAAATATTACCCGTTTAGCTAATCTTCATTTAAGTGTACATATGTTGTATATAAATTTTGCTTATTGGAAAATAAATTATTTTAGAGGGCCCTTTTTAAGATTACGCCCAGGGCCCAACAATTGATTGGACCGGCCCTGATAGTAATGTGGTTAATAAATTACAATTTTTCTGAAAGAAGTAAAATTGGGTTGTTATGAATGCATGCAAACAGAAAGAGAGTCACGTGAATTAAATTCCAAGAGACAGACATGCTCATGGAAACCTGCTACGTATGGATTGATTCCCTTTTCATCCCCAAAAAGCAAAAATATAACTAATCTTTTTATCAGTAAAATAATAACCATGCATATCATTCTATATTCATTCATCAATACCCATCAACCCTAAAAGCATGCTATTCCTTACTATTTCATCATATTCTTTTCAATATTTTATTTTCTATATAACTTAATAATTGAACAAGTAGTTGGTAATTAATTGTTTAACTAATAATGTCTCATATGATTACGGTTTTATACATTTATTGTATAGAAAACAATGTTGTTGTTTTTAACCTGGGTTTTAACTTGTTGTATGAGCAGGGCCGGCCCTGCATGAGTTCGTCAGGACCCTAGGTGAACATAAATTTTGGACCCCTATCGTAATTGTAAAAATTAATATAAATGTTAAAAGTATAAAAAAATGTTTATTGAACCCATTGAATTAAAGCCTAAAAAATAAATATATAATTGGTTCAGAAATCAAAGTACAATTCAATTAATAAAACTCAAAACATTAACATCAAAAAGTAAAACTTTTAACCTGGAGTTGAAGAAATTTGACGGAATTCTGTTGGAACAAAAGAGAAAAAATGGAGCAAAATCATTTGTTGAATTTATTTCTATGATACAGATTACAATTAGATTTTTTTTTTTAACGGCAAGTTAGTAAGTTAATGGTTCGAGCCTAGACAGTGACATCCACAAGTGGCAGTATGCCTTCCCTCGAACCTTCCACCTTTTTGTCCACGACGGGACTTGAACCCATGACCAATAGGTCATGGGCAACACCTTAAATCCTCATTGGATACCACTAGGCTAAAGTAAATACAATGCATGATCTCCTAATCCCTAAACTTGAGGAATACTACTGACATCGTGATGAATGGTGATAGTGGACTACTACTATCTTCTACTCCTTCGGTCACCCGGTGAATAAACGGTTATCCCAACAAATTTTGGTATCGTTGTTCTTCGCTTCGCACAATCACGCAGCAACTATCGAATTTTGATTCTGGACTTTTATCGCAGCGGCTATGACTTTTCACATGGGTAAAAAAGTTGTGGGCTTAAAAGATAAATAGGGTCAAAAAACTTTTTGGCCCCCCGTAAAAAAAGTTAGGTATAGGCTTGGGCCTATCACAGATGCTTTCAGGGCCGGTACTGTGTATGAGCCGACTAATCTCATTCTAACAAGCGGGTAGCTCGAAGTCGGCACAGATTAACCTAGAAGAAATTAATTAGGATGTACGTACATTTCAAAGTTGTACATCTTATTGCTCATTCACCGTGACATGTAAAGTAAAGTTCATGATAATGAATAATTTTTCAAAAGGTATCGTTATATTCAAGATCTCATTATATATATTGATGAGCTTTTAATCAATTTATTTTTGAAACTTATCTAAAAAAGCACATTTTTCTTGTATATCTATATATGAGCTCTGTTTTAGAACCTATATTTTTTATCCATGACCCGAACGTGTATGTGTGTTGAATTGAAATCTTGTGTTTGATATACGTATAAACATTATTTCCCAACATGTGACGAAATTTATCTTAATTCATCAAGTTAATTACATATGTCTTCTCAGTACTCGTGATTTTTTTTAACACCAAAAATTCTCAGTACTCTTGATAGTCGAATACTTTTCAAAGATGTACATATGTTATATACTCCCTCCGTCCCACAAAAAACTTCCATTTGGCTTTTGCACAAGTTTTTATGTGATAGTTAGTGGTGGGGTCATTGATAATACTTTTGATTAAAATATAATGTTGAGTTGGAGAGAGAAAAATAGTTAGTGGATATTAGTGATGGGGTCTTTAATAATAATAGTTTTTTATTGTGTGGAGCCCATCAAATATGGGAAATGGGAAGTTTTTTGTGGGACAAAAATTTAGAGTGAAATGAGAAGTTTTTTGTGGGACGGAGGGAGTATATTTTCAATTTAATGTGCAAGATGTAACTGTTGTTATGGTTGATTTCAGATTTTTTCCATAGTCATCTTGTAAATATTTATATAGGTTAGAATTGAACCCATGATCTCTAAAGATCTATAAATAATTAATAATTTGTAAATCCGTATAAATTGACGAGTGTTTTAACTTTAAAATAAATAAAAAATGGATGGACAATCGTCTTGAATCAAAATTGTTTTATTCGTCGATTATTATTTAAGAAAATTCATCTTATACTAATGTCTTGACACGTAAGTAATTACTCTAATAATATAATTGTCTTACAATATGGTACTGTTCACTGATTCTCAATTGGTGGATTAATTTTTTTTCATTTTTCTTTTTCTTTTTCTTTTATTTCTAACGGTTCCCATATAAATACTATATTGTCAACTCATTATATTAATGGGAAACAAGTGACATGACAAGCTTATTGAAAGTAGCATTGAATACAAGATTTTATGCACATAGTACAACACTTAATGCATCAAAATATTTGTTTGTGTTGCCTATTGTAGATATCATTAGCATTAATTTAAACAATGTAAATTGTAATTACTAGATTTATTACACTCAAATAAGTAGTAGTATGGGAGTTAAGCGAAACATTACGTAAGTTAAAATTTTATTTTGTATGGTTAACAGAAAAAACTATTTTGATATTTGTTTTGTTAAAAACTATATAAGTGAATGATGATAAATCGTAGTTAAGCGCGGCTCCAATTAAATGATGACTATATGCATGTTAATAGATAAGAATATTATTTAAATTTTTTGAAAGTTGAGTTTTACTTAATCACATGCAATTGAAGTTTTTCGGTCCTTATGTGATTATTAAAGGAAATTTTATTTTACTCCGTGTCATTATTATTTCTTCCCTATTTAGTGTTATTTCTTAAAAAGGTATAATAAACGAAAATTTATAAAATCTGCAGCAATGCGCGGACTTTATTATGCTCGTTGAGAGACAAATATGATGCTATAGGGTTAGGATATGGTAATAACTTAAAAATTGATGAGGGCTATAAAGATAATTCTTAACCAATTGTTTAAGAAAATTTAAATATTTTTCAGAAAGTTAGATTTTTCGGAGGAAACATATTTTGATAATGATCCAAAATTTCGGATAATGATCTAATATTTTTTATATGATCATTTGAGAATTGTACTTACACTCCTCACCAAATTTTAAATTCTCACCCATCCAACTTCTGATGCTATAAATATGTTTAAGAAACTGTGTTTTAATAAAGTAGAGAGATCATAAGTCATAATTTATAAAATGGTTTTTAAGATGGTTCCCTATTGTACAAACTTGTTATTGGGCTTCCCATGTATGTGGAAAAAAGCCCAGATTTTAAAGAAAGCCCATCACTCCATCAGAAATCATCCCGATTATGCAAGATTGCAAGCGGTTTTCCGGATTTCTAAAATTTTAGTGTCTTACCTTTGCATTGTACAAAATTTATACGAGTAGAATGTTATATCGGATATTCTATTTTTAGATTTCGTTTACTATCAAGATTGCAATCTTTCTCTTTGCATAATTAACTGTTGTGTTTTCCGTACCAGATATATATGGAGTAGTAGATTTAGCGTTGTGATTAAGATTATGGAAATATAAAAATTAAAATGTACGTTATTGGTGTTTGTAGGTATCACTTTGAGTTGACCAAGTAAGCTTATTCATTGCATTTGAAGCTGTGAATTTTAAATCTGTTGCTAAAATGAATAATCATCATTGTGTATTGTGATTTGGTGAATATTCATCAATTCCTTATTTAGTGTATTTGCTGCATTATCCTATGGAATTGCGTCAATGGCCATGGTTTTTATAACCAAAGCAGTTGTTATGGAATATGCATATTCAATGACACTACTTATCTTACAGGTAATAATACTAAATACATCGACATTAATTTTTATTTTTTTCTGCGGTTACATATTAATTGATTAATGTTATGTATTAATAAGTTTTTTTTTTTAAGACGGCAAAAGAGATCCACCCTCGTGAGCTTTGACAATGCCATCACTCCCAACGAGAGAACCGATAACATAAAAATTGATTAATGTTTTGTATTAATAAGTTTTAGTTTGCTTCTTGTTTCAGGTAATCCTTTTAGTGTCACTAACTGCTGCACAGGTAATTATTGCAGCACTCATAGATTTTTTCTTTGATTTATTTGGATATCTTATGACTCATCATAGGGAAAAGACCAAAAGGGAGGAAAGATTTCAAAATACATAGATTGTCTACACTTTTCATACCATACGGACGAAACGTCAAGGCCGAACCACAAAATGATTTTTCCAATTTACTATTTTATTTATAGCTGACTTAGTACTAGTATTCTTAAAAAATACTAATTAAACTCCTCAACAATTAAAGATAATGATTTTTGTGAAACAAATTTTTCTAGAAAAATGAATTGTTTTTATGAAATAATACAATTTAACTGGATACTCTAAAATTACCTATATATACAATCATGATTCAATAACTACTATTCATTAGAAAATTAAAAGTCCGTTCCGTTTAGACTATAGAAAAAGTCCGTTCCGTTGAGAAGAATGAAAGGCTTGACTGCTGGAAATTGGAATCCGGCTGGCAACATATCACGTGGCATGGTATATGTAAATGGGGTTTTAAAATACCCACTAAATAGCGGCGTTTTATATAAATAATTATAAAAGTTTAATTTTCCACCCTGAACTATATACTAATAACAAAAATATTATGATTTTTCTTAATTTATCATATACTTAAACAAAATAAAATATTTATTTTTAAAGAAGTTCTTCATTAATTTTTTTACTGAAAATACGATAAGAATGAGCCTGATATTACAATATTTCTTACATAAGACATAACTTTTGAAATGCAATGATATTTATTATAAAGCATATGTTTTGAATAAGGTGTTGATTTGTTTTGCCACATATGACATAACTCAGTTAAGTTTTCATTCTGTCAAACTACAAATTTTATGATGTTCAGAAAATTTTCAAAAATCCCCCTAATACAAAAGTGGTTTGCTAGGTAAACTGTTTTATAGTTTTAACCGCTAACTATTTATTAGTAACAAAAATAAAAGTTTACCATTAAAAAAACTATGAATTACGATTAGAATGAAAACATTATAATAACATGAATTTAACATAGTTTAGATAATAAGATCTCTCCCAACGCTCCGTCGTAGAGCACGTCAAACACCCGTCGGGGGGGTGATGCCTTTGGCACCACCCCGTCACTAAGCCCGTCAACAAAAACACGTCTCCACCACGACGTGATACACTGTGCATCAATAGCTTTTTTGTGTGTGGGGGAGGGGGTTAAATGTAATATTTTAAGGGTTAGTGATGGGTTAGTGATGGGTTATGGTTGGCACGACCGTGTCAGTAGCGTGTCAGTAATGATGTGCTGACATGGCGCTGCTGATGGGTTTACTGGCGGCCAATTATTGGGAGAGGCCTAAGTTTAGTCAACCAAATTTGATGATCTTTTTTAATTATAAATCCAAACAAAAGAATAAAGGTAATAAAAAAAGTAGGTTCTTCTTGAGTTTTGGAGTTTGACAATATGCAATAAGGTGGGTTTAAAGCTTGAAAGTCACCAGATAACAAAAGGTAAGTACGAAGAAATGAAGCGGAAGACAACCAAAATGTGAGACGAGACATCTTCTCAAATACATGGTTGTATAGTACAAACTATATCTAACGGTTATTGTTTTCCCATCCTTTCAACTTATATTAGCATTTTAGCAATGTAAGCCAACTATAAAAATTATACTCCCTCCGTCCCTAAATAAAGTTCCCATTTCACCTTCAAGTTTTGTCCCTAAATAACGTTCTCATTTCTAAAACTTAAGGGACCCACTTAATATAATAATATTATTACCAATACTTTCACCACTAACTATCTCCTAAAACACTTTCTCTCTCCAATCAAACCTTATATTTTATTCAAAAGTAATACCAAATACCCCACCACTAACTATCTCCTAAAATGTTGTGCCCAACACAAATGAGAACTTTATTTAGGGACGGAGGGACTAGTAATTAAAATAAAACAAGTAAATGAAAAGCAAAATTTCTAAACTCTGCAGCAACGCGCAGCATCATCTTGCTCGTTAAACTTTATTAAAAATGACGTGGCACTCGTCTCCGTTAGAGCAGTAGTGTCAAGTGTGTGGTCCATAAACCTATTTTAGTTGTGCTATTTACTAATTTGCCCCTTTCAGAAAATTACCAGAACACCACTCGTCTCCGTTGGAGCAAGTAGCTGCCGCCGCCGTCTCCGTCGGAGGACCAGGTACCGGTTCGTTCTCTTTTTCGGAACTCACGTATTCACGAAATTGCAATCTTCACGCCTTGAAATCCTTATTTTCATTATCAGTTTGTTTATTGTTGTTATGATTTTACCAGTACCAATTCGAGCTCAGTTTTTAAAAATTTAGTCATAAACATAAGCGTAAATCATTAAATTGGTCGTAAAATATACTTGATTGTATGAGTTGCTCGATTGCCCTTCATTTTATGCTAAATTGAACCTTAGTAGTACGAAACTTCGATTATGTAGATTCAGTTAGGATTAATCTGATAATTAATTTTGATACCTTAAAATTGAATTGTAGAACTTCAAGTATAGATGAATAGAGTAAAAAGTGGAGTAGGAATTTGAATTATGAACTCTGGTTCGCGTTTAGAGTTTATGAATTCATTATCAAGTCAATTCAAGTTTTTATCTATTATAAATTTCTGTTATCTTGTCAATTATGCTTATTAATTCGTTTTCTTGCAGAAATTTCTAATTAAGGATTCACTTAAAAGATGGTAGAAGTGGTAATCATTTTTTCCTTCTAGTAGCTTTGTTTCCATTCTGTTATAGAGTGATTGTCTACATCGGTTTTGCATCGATCATTCCACGATTAAAGTTTTTTAATTATATCGATACTTTTATTGAGCTACAGAATTAACGAAAACTGTAACATAATTTCTCTTTTAGTACAATTATATTATTTGTTGTTCTAAAGTCTGGTTATAATTTGGGTCATACCGTCATACAATAGAACTATATGCAGGAGGATGATATAAATTTAGAGACTACAAGAGCCAGATGTACATTATATACTTTTTTGTTTGGAATTTGGATCAAATTACTATTTGTAATGATTTCAAGACTTACAGTTGATTCGTTTGGCAGTTTCAAACATCCTTAAAAGGCATGGGGAATTAACTGAACACCTTTCTAGGTATTAACTCTATGAAACTATTAAACATAAGTTTTCTCATTTCTGGTAGTTATGTTTTTACCTCAAATTGCAAATTCCATGGCTATAATCATGTAGTATTGATGTATGTTATTTTTTTAATTTCCTCTAATTAAAAAATCATTAGAGACTCTGATACGAACGGGCCGGGCCAGTGGGGGCTTGTGTACAAGAGGCGTAAAGGGAAATCCCCAACCACGTGATCATATCTTTGCCAACCGAATGCTTATCCTATTTTTAGATTATATTGTCTTTTGAATCGTTTTCTTATTGTATTAGGTTAAGGGTGGCCGGCTCTATTAATAGGGTTCGAATACCTCTTATTATTTATTGAGTATTTTGAGGTTTATTGTTTTGTTTAGGGAGACACCCGGGTCTTTAATTCCGGGATTATCAATAAAGCATTCGGTTATCTTTCGTTATTGTTAGTTGTTTTCCGGTTCGTATCAAATTGGAATCAGAGCCGTCTTTCTCTGGACGGTGGAATTGAAATCAAGATGGCCCGAAAAGTCGTCGAGGTTGATGCAGATTTGACCCAACTCAAAGCTGATGTTGCAGCTGATCAGGGGGGAACCAGGGAGCAGATCGCAGAGGTGCGAAACACCGTGGGGACGATGCAGCCCAGCTCACGGCGTTTCAAGAAGAGACACAGGCAAAAAACGCAGAGATGATGCGGATCCTGCTCAGCCTGCAGAAACAGGCGGAGCCGCCGTCACCACCACCAACGTCGACGGGACCGACGAACGCCACCACCGCCCTTCAGCCGCTACTCACGGAGGTCACGACCACAACCACCCGACCACAACAAAACCCACGCACCGACGAACAACACGAGCGGCCCGTACCGTTTCGATTCGGAGGGGTTCCCTGTGTTTTCGGTTAACGTCAGAGGCAGTAGCTCCTCAAATCGCAGCAACCCGCCTTATGAACCCGATCAATCGCGGCCCAACATGTATTACCCAGCCCGAGGAGTACCACAATGGCAGAACGGGCAAAGTGGCGGCTCGGACCAATCTGGAAACCGGGGCTGGCCATCAGGAGCGGACCAACGAATGAGAAAGCTTAAGATGCCCATCTTTGACGGGGAAGATGCATATGGTTGGATTTATAGATCTGAGCGTTTCTTTGATGTGCAGGGTATTATATCTCCCGAGGATCAATTACGAGCAGCCGCCTTGAAGGACAGGCACTTTCATGGTTTCGCTGGAACGATCAGCGAGCACCATTCCGTGGATGGGAGCAGTTAAAAGTTAAATTGTTTGAGCGATTCCAACCATCTCAAGAAGGCGACCTACACGAACAATTCCTGGCAATCCAACAGACGGGCACGACACGCGAATATGTCAGTATGTTCGAATCAATGGCGGCTCAGCTCGGAGGCATGTCTGAAAAAGTTCTAGAGGGAACGTTCATCAAGGGGCTTAAATCGGACCTCAGACACTCAGTCCGGGTGCTACAACCGGTAGGGTTAAACCAAGTAATTAAGTTAACTCTTATGATTGATGAATCCAGGTCGGGGTATACGAACGATAAGACAAAAACAGGTGGAAAACAAACGTTCAATCGAACCAGCGGCACGGGGTCACAAACTGCAGCCCCACCCGCCGGCGATAAACCCCACGAGCACGGCCAAACAGCCTTTCCGTCGTATGACAGAGGCTGAATACGCAGAAAAACGGGCTAAGGGCGTGTGTTTTCAGTGCGATGGGCGGTACGGACCAGGCCACCGTTGCCCGGAGAAAACCCTGAAGGTCCTCATGATTACTGAGGGCGACGACGACGACGAGGAGGGAGAACATCCCCACCTTGATAACGTGGAGGTGTCCGTGCACTCGGTGGTCGGCATCACATCCCCATACACCATGAAACTACGAGGTACATTACAAAATTATGACCTACTAATACTAATCGATAGTGGGGCCACCCACAATTTTGTTTCTCTCAGATTAATCGAACCGCTGAAGTTAATGGTGTCGGGAAAACGGAAAACGGGGGTGATCATGGGGAACGGCGTGACGGACGCAACCTATGGGCGATGCCGAAACTTGGAACTGCAGTTGCAAGGGTTGTCGGTAACTGAAGATTCTTACCCTCTGGAGTTGAGGAGCACCGATGTCATCCTCGGTAAAATATGGCTCGACAAATTAGGGGAGACGGTGACCAATTGGAAAGCCCTCACTATGTCATTCTACATGGACGAGAAACGGATCACATTACGGGGCGAGCCGGGGCTGCAACGCGAGCACGCATCCCTCCGATCATTAGCAAGGTGCATGAATAATATCACGTACCTCGTGACGATGGCAAACCTCGAGGAAAATGAACCCGCAAAAGCAGCAGCACCAAAACAGTTACTAACCTTATTAACTAAGTATTCAGATGTTTTTGTTTTGCCCGCAGGTTTACCTCCCCCTCGTGACCACGAGCACGCGATAAATCTGAAGAACGGAACCGAGCCCATCGGCGTTAGACCCTACCGTTACCCGCAGCTCCAAAAAGATGAAATAAAGCGATTGGTGGGAGAAATGATGGAGGCCGGGGTAATTCGCCCCAGCACTAGCCCGTTCTCTAGCCCGGTGTTACTGGTAAAAAAGAAAGATGGCAGTTGGCGGTTTTGTGTCGACTACCGTGCTCTCAATAAATCCACGGTACTCGACAAATTCCCGATACCCGTAATTGATGAATTATTAGATGAATTGCACGGGACCACGATCTTAAGCAAAATCGATTTAAAATCCGGTTACCATCAGATACGGATGAAAAAGGAAGACGTTTACAAAACCGCGTTTCGTATTCACGAAGGACACTACGAATTCCTAGTGATGCCCTTCGGGTTGACAAATGCAACATCAACATTCCAGGCCCTCATGAATCGAGTTTTCAAGCCGTATATGTGCCGGTTTGTACTCGTGTTTTTTGACGATATACTCGTCTATAGTCGGAGTATGGAGGATCACGTACAGCACCTCACCACGGTCTTTGATTGCCTCCGACATGAAAAGTTATACTGCAACGCGAAGAAGTGCGTGTTTGGTCAGAATCAAGTAGACTATCTCGGGCACATTGTCACCGCCGGGGGTGTTAAAGGCGACCCCACCAAAATTACCACCATGACCGAATGGCCGGTGTCGAAAACCCTACTGGAACTACGCGGTTTCCTCGGTCTCACTGGATACTACCGTAAATTTGTGCAGGATTACGGCAAGATCGCTCGGCCGTTAACCGAACTATTAAAAAAAGACAACTTTCGGTGGAACGAGGAAGCGATCGGGGCCTTCCGTAAGTTACAGACGGCCATGACCAATGTGCCGGTATTAGCCCTCGCCGACTTCACTAAACCTTTTACGATAGAGACGAACGCGTCAGGGTATGGGGTCGGGGTAGTATTAATGCAAAGTGGGCGCCCCGTCGCTTATTTCAGTCAGGTGCTAGGACCCAGAGCACAAATGAAGTCGGTCTACGAAAGAGAGCTCATGGCCATTGTGTTGGCAATTCAAAAGTGGCGACCTTACCTCCTTGGTCGTAGGTTTACGGTCATCACCGATCAAAAAGTTTGAAATATTTACTGGAGCAACGCGTGGTGGCGGGTGATCATCAGAGATGGATCTCCAAGCTATCAGGCTACGATTTTGAAATCCGACCGGGCTCGGAAAATGGGGCCGCCGACGCCCTATCTCGTAAAAGTACTGGTGCAGAATGCCGTGAACTACTCATTACCAGGCACCGCGATGATAATACGTTGCTCACGGAATTAAGAGCGGACAACGAACTCAAGGAAATTCGGACACGCATCACCGGCGGGGAATCAGGGTTTGAAAACTACACCATCGAAGGTGATAATGTGCTCTACAAACGGCGATTACTGCTGCCACGAACGTCCGCGTAGATCCCGCGCATATTCCTGGAACTTCACAGCAGTGCAACTGGGGGTCATGGAGGGGTACAGAAAACGTACCAGCGTATTGCAACGGAATTCTTTTGGGTTGGTATAAAGAAAGACATAGCAAAAATGGTCTCAGAATGTGTTGTGTGTCAGCGTAATAAGTATTCCAACTTATCACCCGCCGGCTTATTACCACCCTTAGAATTACCGCAGCACATTTGGGAAGATCTATCTATGGATTTCATTGACGGTTTACCAAAATCCGATGGGTACACGGTAATCATGGTGGTCGTGGATAGACTCAGCAAGGCAGCACATTTCACACCCCTAAAACATCCATACACGACAAACTCTGTGGCGGTCACTTTCATTCGAAACATAGTTCGGTTACACGGGGTGCCAAAATCCATAGTATCTGATCGCGATCGGGTGTTCATAAGTCATTTTTGGAAAGAACTTTTTAAATATCAAGGCACGCTCTTAAAGAAAAGCACAACATATCACCCACAGACTGATGGCCAAACTGAGGTGGTCAACCGTAGCCTAGAAACGTACCTCCGATGTTTCACTTCCGAACGACCGAAACAGTGGGTGCACTGGTTTACCTTGGGCAGAAATAGAATATTGGTACAATACGTCGTTCCATTCTTCTCTTGGCATGACACCATTTAAAGCCACTTACGGGCGAGATCCGCCAACCCTGTTGAATTATGATAAAGGGGCAGCTACCACGTTTGAGGTGGATAAGTACTTAGAAGAACGTGAATGAGTGTTGGCTGATTTAAAAGTTGAATTGACACGAGCTCAGCAAATTATGAAGACCAAAGCGGACGGCCACCGTAGAGATGTCAACTTTGAGGTGGGAAATAAGGTTTTTTTAAAACTGTGACCTTATAGGCAAGTTTCAGTAGCCAAAAGAATGAATTTAAAACTTGCACCACGATTTTATGGACCTTATGAGATAATAGCAAAAGTGGGAACAGTGGCATATCGCCTCAAACTACCAGACACTGCCACTATTCACCCGGTCTTTCATGTGTCCCGGTTGAAACTAGTGTTGGGGTCACATTCCGTCGAGCAGTCGTTACCAAATGACCTGACAGATCACAATACTAAAATATGCAAACCCGAAGCTGTGATTGGTGTACGCGAAAGCCCAGAAGGATCGGAAGTATTGATACAATGGAAGGATTTACCTGTTGAAGAGGCCACGTGGGAAAATGCTAACCGCTTACGCGAACAGTTTCCAGACTTTCACCTTGAGGACAAGGTGAGTTTTCGGGGCGGGAGTAATGATACGAACGGGCCGGGCCAGTGGGGGCTTGTGTACAAGAGGCGTAAAGGGAAATCCCCAACCACGTGATCATATCTTTGCCAACCGAATGCTTATCCTATTTTTAGATTATATTGTCTTTTGAATCGTTTCCTTATTGTATTAGGTTAAGGGTGGCCGGCTCTATTAATAGGGTTCGAATACCTCTTATTAGGTATTGAGTATTTTGAGGTTTATTGTTTTGTTTAGGGAGACACCCGGGTCTTTAATTCCGGGATTATCAATAAAGCATTCGGTTATCTTTCGTTATTGTTAGTTGTTTTCCGGTTCGTATCAGACTCTGATAAAATGATTTTTGAGCGTCTACAAAGGGAATTTAAAATATTATTTTAATCTTTTGTTGTCACAAATTTAGTTTTTAATTTTCTTTTTTTCTTTTAATTGTCAGAGCTTTCTTTGGAGTTTGGACAGTGAACAGTGGAATGATGGATTAGTGGCAACAATACGTGAACATGTACGGTTCTTTTAATCATATTCTCATAATCATTCATTCATCTTAAGAGAACCAAAAATTGATTTCAGTATATATCCTACTTCTGAAAATGATTTTATTTGTATTTTAATTAATAGGTTCATATGGAAGCTGAAAGAAAAGCAATGCAGACACCTGTGGATGCAAGCATGCTGCCAATTTCTATTTCTATATTTCATGAAACAGTTACTTACAAAGTTGGAACCAAGGTATTATTATATGCGTAAAAGCTTATATATTTTCCATTCGTAACAAAATCTGCCTTTTAATCAGGTGATTTGTTGATTAGAAGGAACACGTGTTGGCATACAATATGAAACATCTTTTGCTGGTAATAAGGCTTAATATGAAATCTCTCAATGATATACAAATTTATTTATTATAATTATAATTATAATTACTTTTATGTTTTGAAGGTGAGCCATGTGAACAATACCATTGTGTTTTTAAAAGCAAACCGTTTCTTGAAAAAATGACTGTCCTTGAACACACTGTACCCTTCTTTTTGCCAATACGTGAAGCAGAAAACGATCTTTTGTCTTCAAATGCAATGGTAATTTACTAATTAAAAATAATATTAAAATGATCTTCAATTCATATTGTTATTTTGCCTTAATACTTACAACCAGCCTGTTTTTTATTTTTCAGAAATTTATAGATCATATTGGAGACCTATTACAAGCATATGTCGATAGACAGGAACAGGTGTTTATATACAACTTACTCAAGATTTGAAATTTTGTAATTAGTATTATTATTTTGTAAATTGTAGGTTCGCCTTATAAAGGACTTGTATGGTCACCAAATTGGAGAACTTTATCACAGTCTTCCCTACCATATGATTGAATTTGTGGTAAATGATTTTGATTGGTCGGTAAATTTTCTATGTTTTTATGATATTATTAGTTAAGATTTTTATTACAGATGTAATAAAAAGTTGTTTTTTCTTGCAGCAAGGTGACAGTTAGTCTTAGATATGCAGATCTTTTATCTATACTTCCAACTGGTATCAGTGTTGTTGCATGGCCCATGAACCGATCAAAAAAGTCACCAACCAGGGGTAAAAAGGGAAATTCAACTTTTGGAAGCGACAATAATATTATATGAAGAAGCTGCATTGCGAAACCTAAGTTTGCCAGAAGGTTATTATCACTGTCTCTTCCTTTTATCAAGTAGATAATAGGTCATGGGTAGTTATTTTATACGGGTCAAATCGACCCATATGTAAATAAATGGGTCAACTTTTCTTCTTTTGTAGCCTATGCTGAGATTGTGTTGAATCTTCCAGAAGCTCTTGAAGAAAATTTTCAACAAAAGGATCCTTCTTCTGCTTGAAAAAATGTCAGGTAATCGGTTTGACTCCTAGAACACATGTAGATATTTATTTCCTTTTTAGGAATTTTTAAATTGATATTTTGCATGAAATTTGTTATATACAATTTGCAGAAACATGCCTTAAAATTTGTATTTTGTACAGTTATGAACTGTAGTTATAATGTCAGATTAACTTTATACAATACTTAAAACACTTTAATTGTTCAATATTTTACAGCTCAGTAAAATTATCCTTCAAAATTAACTCGGTAACAGTTTTCAGATAAATAAACTATTTTCTTATTTTATTTGAGAAGTCTAATTTGCTTAAAGGTCACAAAATGTTACTGCTGATATCCTGGTCAAATTTGTCTTCAATAAAAGTTTTTTTTTTATTATTAATATTGATTACTAAATACCTAATAATATAAAAATTAATAGACTTGTGAGTTGTGAACTTCAACGAGTATTAATAAATAAACGTGTAAACTTAAAAAAGTTCTTTTAAAACAATTAATAATAGACCAATCACAAATATTAAATTTTTAGAGTGATTTGCGTGTGCATCGTTTTCATAGCTTCGTTATCACCTTTGAAAATTTTGCTAATTTACGTACAAGCATCAGATTAGCTTCTCATATTTCATGTTCACAATATGATTTTTTTTCTAACTTATATAAATACAATGTCTAACATAACCTCATAAAGGGAATTTAGTCATATTCGAATTTTTAGTTTCATGATCGTGTTATTTTTACATCTTTGCTTCTTGAATTTACTTTGGGTGCACTTTTCTTCCACTTGAATTTGGTGATATGCTGTTTTGATAAAACTCCCCAAAATGTTTCCGCTGGGGTTGTAAACTCATTTTCACATTTATGTGTTTGAATATTAAGTGAGGAAACTTGACTTTTTATGTTTTCTTTCTCATTTTCTTTGTCTACGTATTAATTTTTTATTTATTTAAACGAATATCCTTTTTTTAGACATCTTTCAACTATAAAAACTAGCGAGAAGCTACAAAATATACAAAGAAAGTAGCGGATTTCTATTAATTTGTAAAGAGAAACTGAACAGTAAAAATAGATGCCTCATATATTTAGGTTCGGTTTAGATAGCGCTAGACTGAAAGTATAAATTCTTCAATTTTTATATTTACCAAAATTTAATTTAATTCGTTCAATAAAATGATGAATAATATAACATTTCGACTAATATCAATTATATATTTATTAATTTAATTGAATTTGATAATATGGTAAGATATGTATACACTAATAGGCATCTAGGTATAAATATATACAAAATTATAAAAACTCTGTTTATTCGGGTAATTAGGGCGGTGGTAAATTAGGTTGAAAAGTGAAATAGAGAAGATGTCGATGTTTCAGTGTCGGAAACACGCTTTTTCTTTAGAATGGAACAGGAGGTTTAAAAGTCGGTGGGTCGACTACCTCTTTATAAATTAGGTTGAAAGTAATTAGAACACTATGTATGGTATCTAATTAAAGCAGTGTTAAAACTATTTTTGGTTTTTAATATGGTGTTAATATTCACCTTAAAGAGTCTTTATACTTATAAAATTCTGCGTTTGGTTCAATGAATTCCTTAAAGATTTTGAAGGAATTGGAATCAATTCCTATGAATTCTTATGTTTAGTTTGACGGAATTAGAATCCTTTTCAGGAAAACATTTCATTAAATAAGGGAATGTGAATTTCATCAAATGAAAGAAGGATCTTGAAATCTAATGAGTGAAGGAATATGATAGATTACTGTGTTACCCTTAAAACACATCTTAACCTTAAACCAACCACCACCCACCGACGCCGCCGCTACTACCGCAGCCACCCAACGCCACGGGCAATCGCCAGCCGCTATCATCACTTGTCACCACCACCCGCCAACCACCACTACCGCCACCACTACCGCCACCACCACCACTCACCCACCTGCTGCCGCCACTACCGCCACCACTACTACCCACCGCCGCCGCCGCTACCTCCACCCACCACCACCACTACCTGCCATCATCACTGCCACCCACCACTACCACCGCCTCCACCACCACCACTTGCATAAATAAGGCAAATTCGTCATTTTATAGAATTTCAATTCAATTTCCTGTCAACTAAATAGAATATTGAATTGAATTTCACTTCTATTTCTTGCCAACCAAATAGAGTATGAAATTGGAATTCAGTTCCTAGCAGATTTCAATTCCATCATAATCATTCCAGCTTACCAAACGACCCTTATAACATCCATTTGAAATACACAAAAAAATACCTCAAACAATCATAATTGACTTGACCAATGACCTATCAGGCCAATGACCTATGTATGGTGAGTGGTGACGACTTATCGTCAAGAAGGCTATACATATGACATTTCATCGGTATACTATAGGGTTTTTTTTCGTTTTGTAGTGAGCTGTATTTTAGCAGATATAAAGTAACTTTGTGATCGATATAATATTTTCGTTTGTGAATAAGTAAGCAAATAGTTATCGTGTACGCGTGAGTAGTTTATGCTTTGTCTAATTGTAATTATAAGAGGAGCGATTAAACATATACTTCCTCCGATTCAAAATAAGTGATACAATTTCTATATTTTGGTGTATCAAAACAAGTGATACACTTTGATATTTTACCTTATTTGGTAAAAAATAGTGGACCTCACACCCACTAACTATCTACTTTAATAAAGTGAAATGACCTCTTTACCCTTACTTTTTACTTTTAAACATCATTAATCTTACTTTATTAAAAAATTGTGGGACCCATTCTCCACTAACCATCCAATTAATCTAATTTAAGCCTCATTATAATCTTTTGCCTCAAAACCCGTGAAATCAAGAATGTATCACTTATTTTAAATCGGAGGAAGTAATATATTTCGTATGATTTGGCAAGACCAAAGTCGGACACGCAAACATGGGGCCCTGAAGTTGGATAAGGCGTCCAAGTTTGTTAAATCATAGAAAGGTTTAATGAATTCTTGGGTTTGTTCCTTGTACAACTTGTATTATTACTACGTTGTTGAATATGAAATATCAGATGTTGACTTCTCTCAAGTTAACTAACTCGATCTTCTTGCCAACCCTTATCAATTTTATATTACGAGCCAAAGTTAAACACTTAACGTCACTACTTCCCCGATATATTTATATACTATATCTATACAGGAAACAAGCATACATGATATGTATATGTACATGCATATGTATATGTGTTTGTTTGCATATATATAGATACACATCAACTATGTCGTGCTAATTCCCTAAAAAGCAGTAACATGTACACTATAAACATTTCCTATAAATAGAGAAAATATACACAAAAACAATACGTTTTCCCGATTAGTTATTCTCGTGTATTTGTTTCCTGCTCTCATCTAGAAGATTACAGACAGCATATTCTCGTGTGAATATCGGGGCAAGCCTCCAGAGATATTTTCACTTCCTTTTCTTGTGGTTGAGTGCCGAATCAAAGGTTCTCATATTTCAATCAAACCAAGAGTTTTGAAAAGGCGTGAACTCGTGTGTATTCGTGCAGTATACGGATATGAATGCAATTCTGAAAATTAAGGGTTCGTGTGGGTTCATTTTGTAATTTGTTTGTTACGAAAGTTAATTAAAGATTTATTTTGATTTCTTTTCATGTATGGTATTGAATAAGTTTTTAATCTTTTTCATTAAATATATATTAACACCCAACTCTATATATTGAGACATTTAGCTTCTTTAGTAGAGCTACCTTGTATCACTTACTACTTCTCTCTCTCTCTCTCTTGAGTAAACATAAAGTATTTTTGGTGACTTTTCAAGCAATAAATTATAAACATTGTTTTTGTTCATGTATCATGGAAAACCGACTACAGATCTGTTTAAATGAATCATGTAAATCATGAGAATCAACTAACTCTATTTCTTCATTTTATTTTATTTTTGTATTTGTTATGTTTCGTTATCTACAGTTGTAATTTTTATTCTTGTATTTTAATTTTTTTTAACAAAATTGTTATTACCTCCTACACATACGATTCAAAATACTCACAACCTTTGGCGCCGCCATCCAGAAACCACCACACTGCAACCCATGTGTGCCAAAATCCAAGTGAAATGGCTGGTGCGAGAGAGAGGGGAAGGGGTATTTTTCGGTAATATTTGGTGTATGGTGTGAGTAAATTTATATTTCAGTGTAATGAGTAATGATTTTAGTTATAATAAATATTTTGGCTTCTAAATGTGAAAATAGTAATGTTTGCGTGGTATTATAGTGACTCCTTGGCTTGAGATACCATACTCTACCCTCTTATCTACTTAGATTGTGATACCAAAGAATGAAACAACTACTTAAGCCTAATGTTGCTTAATATAGCCTTTAGTGTTATGATAAATTAATTATATTGTTAATATACAAATGTTGAAGCATGATTACCATTAATGGTTAGTAAAGTTTGTAATGGTTAGTAAAATCTAAAGAATGTCTATATATACACGTTAGGTTTAGTAAAATCCATAATTCAAACATGTAAAAAGGATTAGGTGACCAGCACTCATACTAATAACAAAACGTGGTGGTAACAAGATATTAAAATGATACTTGTAAGATATATCAAACATAAATTTTGATTCAAAGCATCCATCAAATGGATATAGCAATTATCTTAAAATGCCTATCCACAAGTGGGCAAACCTAAATTAAGTGTGATTTGATTCAATTTAATGAATAAGTACATGCAAAAAATTATAATAAGTTTATTTTATTTTTTTTAGAAACGGAAAATATATTATAAAAGACACAATCTTAGCAAGAAACTAAAAAGGCCACATCATCATTGTCAAAGTTATTTCTGTGGATATATTGTGATTACTAAGAGGTGAGTCATGTATTTGGATTAATGCTTGTATTCACTACCAAACAAAATAAATACATGATCAAATGCCACATCATCATTGTCTCTTTGGGGTCTCGAATACCTTATTTCATGCCATGCTGGAAAGTGAGACTTATTATTTAATATTTACTCTTGTTGTTTTAAAAATATCTTATTCCACCCCTTGTCGTTCCAATATTTTAATTGCAAACCTGGTAGGGGATCCCCGTACCTTATAAGAAACCCCAAAATACTTTAATCGAAATAAATGCTAGTTTAATTTGCTGAAGATAGAATTATAATATTATCTTCTTCATGACTCCAAATTTTTTATGATTGAATGAACTATTTACTAGACCTTTGGTACATGGTAGTTCACTAAGCGGTTTAATTGTGATAATTAGTTATGTATGTTTATTCAAAAAAAATAAATTATATTTTAATATTAACTAAACAAATTATAGTTTTCTGTTAAACCTTTGTTAAGGCGGCTTGATATTTTAAAGTCATAAAAATGGGTCCTATAGAGACAACGAAATATAAAATTCATATTAGATGGTGACACGTATCAAATTGTCAAAAGAGAGGGGTGTGGACCTGGGCAACTTTTAAAGTATAACGAAAGTTGAGGGGGTAAAAATTAAAATAGTTCGGCAGTTACTGTTGAACTCAAAGTCTATAAAACCAACCAATTGAAAATTTCATAATCCACAACACCAACTCTCCAAGACAACCTTAAACACATTTGCATCCAACAATACATCATGAATAAACCTCTTTCTTCAGTTCTTGCATTATGTTTCATTGTTCTTATTTATGAGATCAAAATCAGTGAAGCTGCCGGTCGAAATCTAAAAGACGGTATATCGCTTCCAACCCAAAAAAATGAAGACCCGTATCGAACTGGTTACCATTTCCAACCACCAAGCAACTGGATGAACGGTATGCGAGCCTTTTTTTTTTTTCAAATTACTCGTTAGATAATTTTTGGGGCAAGAAAAAAGAAACTATAGTATGCATGAATGACTAGTAATGTTTATTATTAATATTTTAAAATGGATAAAAAATGAATATAATAATTGATTTTATCTCTATCATTTCTCGTGTATTTATGGTAGCTAACTTTTTTTTTTTCATTTGGTTCGTTGACATGGATACAAACATGAATACGGATGGTTGTTGAAAATCGGCAGATCCCAATGGTGAGTTTTCGTTTTCCGATAATATTTTATTTATTTTAGTATTGGATTCTATTGTCGAGTTTTGAAGCAATCTACAATGTTTTACTTTCATGTAATTGAAATATATTAATAAAATCAGCATAAACAACAACATCGTCGTAAAACACAAGAAAGAAATAACAACAATATTATTAATATAATATTAAAATATAATAATACGCTTTTAACAAATATTAAACTAAAAGGCATGTTTTTCATCTTAATTTGAATGGATAGAGTGAGTAGGAAGAAAAGAGTCCCCACTATATACGGAAGAAAATAGTCCCTTTCTAGAAAAAATAAAAATTACGCAAGAATGGTGGAAAACCTCGTCTCCCACCGCCCAAGCCCACTTTTGATCTCGATGGTTATGGATAATATTCCATTAATTTACTTTTTCTTTTTTTAGATTTTTCCTTTATTCCTGATTAATAGATCAATAAAATATATCTTTTTTAATATGTTACAGTAATAAATATATGTTGCTTTTAAAATTATCTATTAATACATTATCAATACCTTTTATGTTTATGGTTTGTTGTAAGCTTTTGGAAGTTAAAGACTCGAATAGTTGAGTAGAATCTTACCAAAATTATAAACTAATATATAAAATAGCAAAATGATAAAAAGTAGCAATACTCATTATTAGTAAGTTTTTAATAAAAATATATTTTAACTAAAGATGATAATTTCATATACGCAGGACCAATGTTATACGAAGGAGTATACCATTTTTTCTACCAACATAATCCAGATGCCGCCACTTTTGGAACCATCATCTGGGGCCATGCCGTATCATATGACCTGGTCAACTGGATCCATCTCGACCCGGCAATTTACCCGACCCAAGAAGCTGACATCAGCAGTTGTTGGTCAGGATCAGCCACCATCCTTCCGGGAAACATTCCGGTCATGCTATACACCGGAAGCGATTCAAAATCCCGTCAAGTCCAAGACCTCGCCTGGCCCAAAAACATTTCCGACCCGTTCCTTCGCGAATGGGTCAAATACCCGGGTAACCCACTCATAACCCCCCCGGAAGGCGTTAAAGACGACTGTTTCCGTGACCCGAGCACCGCCTGGCTGGGCCCCGACGGCGTGTGGCGGATCGTGGTCGGCGGTGACCGTGACAACAACGGAATGGCGTTTTTGTACCAAAGCACTGATTTTGTTAACTGGAAACGATACGAGCAGCCACTTTCGGCGGCGGATGCTACCGGAACTTGGGAGTGCCCGGACTTTTTCCCGGTGCCGTTGAACAGTACAAACGGACTTGATACATCGGTGTTAAACGGCGGTGTTGTGCATATAATGAAAGCAGGATTTCGAGGGCATGATTGGTATACAATTGGGACTTATAGTCCTGATCGTGAGAATTTTTTGCCACAAAATGGGTTGAGTTTAAGTGGAAGCACATTGGATTTGAGGTACGATTATGGCCAATTTTATGCATCCAAATCGTTCTTCGATAATGCTAAAAACCGACGGGTTTTATGGGCTTGGGTTCCTGAAACCGATTCTCAAGAAGATGATATTAAAAAGGGTTGGGCCGGTCTTCAGGTACTTATCTGATTTTGTATTTATTTTTCTAATTTCTTCCATTAAATATAAATTTTCGTTTTTGCAGTCGTTCCCTAGAGCGCTTTGGATGGACCGAAATGGAAAGCAGCTAATCCAATGGCCAGTAGAGGAAATTGAATTGCTTCGTGAAAAGGAAGTTACGGTACAAAACACGAAGCTTAAATCCGGTTCGGTTGTTGAAATCGAGGGGATTACTGCTGATCAGGTTTGTACATCGTGCATTAAAAGTTGTACTTGTTCAGAAATAAATTTACTAATTATTATTTTTCTTTAATAACTTATAGGCGGATGTAACTATTTCATTCAAATTGGACAATTTGAAAGAGGCTGAGGTATTGGATACGAGTTCAGTTGACCCGCAAGCACTTTGTACCGAAAGGGGTGCATCGAGTAAGGGCGTGTTTGGACCTTTTGGTTTGTTGGCTATGGCTTCTAAAAACTTGGAAGAACAAACCGCAATCTTTATTAGGGTTTTCCAAAATCAAAATGGACGATATTCTGTGCTTATGTGTAGTGATCTTAGCAGGTTTTTTTTTTTTTTTTTTTTTTTTGCATTTTCTGTATATATTAAATCAAACAGATAATGTTAACAAACTAATCTGTTTTTTGTTAAAAAAGGTCTACTGTTAGGAGCAACATTGACACAACAAGTTTTGGCGCGTTTGTCGACATTGATCCTCAATACAACGAGATCTCTTTGAGGAATTTGGTACGTAACTCTATCCGAAAATAAATGTGTGATATAAATACCAAAACACATAGTACATAGTATCATTTGTCTTCCTATATAGCATTTGAATTGTCTAACTTTGCATTTTGAACCCTTGTTTATTGAATATTACAGATTGACCACTCAATTATTGAAAGTTTTGGAGCCGAGGGGAAGACATGTATCACAAGTCGGGTTTATCCAAATTTTGTTAACTATGAAGATGTTCATCTTTTTGCTTTTAACAACGGGACTCAGAGCGTCAAGATCTCACAGATGAATGCTTGGAGTATGAAGGATGCGGAATTTGTTATGGATCAGACTGTAAAAAGTGCAAGTTAGGGGGCTTGGTGTTTAAAATTGGTAGAGTATTCCTGTTAAAAGGTATAAAGATAGAGACATGGAAGGCTTGAAGAGTTGGTTTGGTATAGCTCTTTTGTAAAGGTGTTGCTTTACTCCTTGTAAAAAGTTTTGGAGTTTTGGCCATTTTTTGAGCATTTATATAGTTATTGAAGATGTAAACAAATTGTGCAAAGCACGTAATGCCATTGTACCAAATTATTGTTTCATTAATATATATAATTGAAATATTTGAGTAAACTTTTATCTAAACTCCGTCTTTTAATAAAATGATTATGCATTCGATGTTCAATGTTAAAAGAAGAAAAAAACTTCTACGCAATATTTCTCCAACTTGTGTAACTTAATGTGATGTGATTGAGTAGGTGGGAATCCTTATGTTAAGCTTTTCTTTTCTTTCCAGAAGTACAAAGTATAGTCGACGAGTGTGATCGAACTCAAGTCAAATGAAAAAGTGCTAAGCTCGAGCTCTATATAATTATAAAGTTTGACGCTCAACTCCAGCTCAACTGAGTCATTAATTTTTTTCAAACTCGAGCTTGACTATATTAAATAATCAACACTTTCAAGTTCGACTCGACTCGGTTATCAATATAGTTTATTAATTTAACACAATATTTTTTAGCTCAGATGGCCCGACTCGGTACTGTCGAGCTCGAATCTATTAGAAAATAAAGTAATTATTAAATTATGCACATACATAAAGATAAAAATGTAAAATAACACAAACTCGATTCGGCTCACGAGCCTTATGAGTTGGATATTTTCATATACTCGAGCTCGACTAGAAATTCTACTCGAGTAGCTTGAGTTCGACTTAAATCGATTCGATTTCGAGTACTTTCCGAATTAACTCGACTTGTTTACAACCCTAATCGAACTTGATCTTGAGTAACTCGTGAGTTCATGGTGATGATATGAATCTGTGATCAACCTTGTGCCACATTGCCCATTTAGACATTTAGTGATCGAGCTTGATGATGGAATCCGTGGTGGACAGAGATATCACCTACAACACAGACTTCTCTATCTTGTTCTTAAGCAAAAAATCAAAAATAACGGAAGTTCTTGGTGAATTTTAGACAATGTATCATATCCATTAGTACGAATTGTTCCGGTTGTTCCATAATCTATTTTCTATATTTTATCATATGTCGATCATTATATATAACAAAATTGTGTAGACAAAATTGAGGAAACAAATATGAGTATAATTTTTTAATTATTACATTATTTTATTAAATTTAAAAAAAGAGATGTGGATAAGATCGTAGACACGATGAGGTGGAATGAAATGAAATTATGTTATTAAATGAAATGTGTAGTGTACACTCCCGCCAAATTAGAGAAAAAGTAGCCAACTGAACGGCCATTCACTCCCATACCTAACATTTCTTGTTAACCAACCATTTATGTTATAACATAAATGTGTATGCTATGTGTATATATATAAATTATAAGGAATTTACTAACAAATGCTCTAAGGGCAATGATTAAAAATGACTAAAGTGGTTAATGTACAATAAAGAAAACATAATTAATTAAAGTTGGTTAATAAAATACATGATGGTGGTTTTTTATTAGGTAGTTTACAATTAATTTAATCTACAATTTTTTTTAACCATTATCTCTAAGGCACTTGTTAGCATTTCCCAAATTATAATTATAATTGTTATATACGAGTAATGTGTATTTTCTAACGTCTAATTTATCTCTCACCTATATATGGAGCAATGACATGATTTTAATTTGATGACATGTACCAATAACATTGCTTCTTAATGATGACATGGACGCTGACTCAAAGGGCATAATAGGCAATTAACTTCTTCTTTATATGGAAACATATTCATGTCTTCCATCGCTTCGTTTTTCGCCCATAGCTTTGTTTTTTATTTGTAAACAAAAAATTTTAAGAAAATCAAAGTTCTTAAAATTAAATTCTTTACGAAATGAGTATAGTCATAAAAATTTAAAAAAAAAATGTCATGGTTGTAGATTGTGAATTCAATGATTAATTCATAGATTAAGCATAAACAAGTGATAATATAGGAAGATTAAGATGGATGGAATATTTGAACACTTTGCTATTGATGGGGGCTGCTACAATTTGGGCAAAAAGGTTATGCAAATTAGGTTACTACTTACTATATATACCTAGCCAAAGTTTCGACTAAATACAAAATAGTCCCTAGACTATTGGTTACAATAAATGTGACCCAACAATGGTTCAAACATTTTACGAAAAAAAATCTTATGATCTAAAAATGTAATTTAAATTTATTATGATCACAAAATATTATAATCTCAAAATTTTTAAGAAAATCAAAGTTCTTTAAATTAAATTATTTACGAAATGAGTATAGTCATAAAAATTTGAAAAAAAAATATCATGGTTCAAACATTTTACGAAAAAAAATCTTATGATCTAAAAGTGTAGTTTAAATTTATTATGATCACAAAATGTAATCACAAAAATTTTAAGAAAATAAAAGTTTTTAAAATTAAATTCTTTACGAAATGAGTATAGACATAAAAATTTGAATAAAAAAATGTCATGGTTCAAACATATTACGAAAAAAATCTTATGATCTAAAAATGTAATTTAAATTTATTATGGTCACAAAATGTTATGATCACAAAATGTTACGATCCAAATTTATTATAATCCAATTTTATTATGATCAAAAGTTATAATAATCAATGTTCAAAAATATTGTGATCCAAAAATATTATAGTCTAAACATATTATTATCAACACTCACACATGAAATTGTTGATGATACTATGTTTAGCCTCGATCTTTACACCACATAATTCTTGTATACTATAAAAATATCAGGTGTCACGCATCATATATTGAAATTAAAGATAGATGCTCCTGTATTGTGTATGCAAAACATTGATCAGAAAGTAGATTTATGAAATAGAACTTGGCTAATATAATTGAAGGTAAGATCGTGACAAAGTTTGTACAATTTGTGTTATCCCACGTATGATTATTAGTCCTTACGACAAAACTATGCCTTTCAAATTGAGCCGAAGAGAATTTCTATTTAAGTACGTTTTTCAATGACTATTAAAAAAACCATGGGCGAACATTGTCACGAGTTGATTTGTTTGTCCAAATATCAGTATTCTCACATGACCAGCTATATGTTGATGTATCAAGAGTAAAGAGAAACAAATGCTTGAAAATTATTTGTTGCGACCAAGATGGTAACTATACAAACTCAACAACAAACGTCTTATACAATAAAATTTCGTTTTTTTTATTTATTTTTACCGATTATTCATGTACAACAAAACCTTTAATCATCATTTTAATAATAGTTGACCATATAATTTCTTACGTTTTTTTCATTATTATATATTATATTTCTTACAGCTAGTCCGCCCATCGGACGGGTTATGAAACTAGTATGTTTATAAAGTATATGAAAATACGTGTTACTAAAAAAAGTATACACATACATTCATTCATCTCGCAAGTGTGGTTAATTTGCATCATATTTTGTCTAGGGATGAGTAGAAAAAGAGGGTAATCGGAATCGGAATCGGAACCGCTTGGGAACCGGAGGTTCCGGATCCGGAACCTGCTAGGAGGTTCCGGTTCTGGTTCCTAAAATCAGGGAACCGAGCTAAGAGGTTCCGGTTCCGGTTCTCAAAATTAAAGAACCTGGAACCGGCGGATACCCTGTATATTTTTATTAAATATATAATATATAATATAAAATACATTAAAATAAATAATTTTACCCAAATATATCATACTATAGCTGTATTCTTAATAGTCCAAATTATATGGGTTGTTTATCACTTATTGGGCAAGAAATTGGGGCTCTAAAATTATCCCTATTTACCGATTACATGCGATAGCAAGTTATATGCTAGAAGTTGAAACTAGTTTAAGGAGATTATATTTGCAATCATACATTTATTATGTTTTTGTAATATTTGAACTATATTCATAATCCTTAAACTATATTTAAACTCACTAAATGATATTTGTAATCGTTAGTTTGTGTAATTTATTGTCTTGTTTATTTATTTATTAATAGTTAAATGTTTATAAATTTAGAGACAGGGTAACCGGAATCTGCCCTGGAACCGGTGGATCTGGTTCCGGTTCCGAAAATTTAGGAACCTGTCTTCTAGGTTTCAAATCCGGTTCCTATATTACAGGAACATGCGGTTCCGGTTCCGGTCGGAGCCGATGGGTACACTGTTACACTCACCCCTAATTTTGTCCACACGACCACAACTGGGAATGGACGGAGCGCCACCACCCACACCACAATTGCCTATGCTTGACCGTGACCCTAATTATTGCCATGGCGAGTACTCTTATGAGTTAGAACTTAGAACTCAGGTCTAAAATCAATTTTAATCGACTGTTGGTGTAGACCATCTTTTTATATAAAAGGGCCCCACATGTTTTTTTAAAACAATGTTTAAATTCTATCAATAGTTTTTTTTTTTAATTTATAACTAATTTCAGTTTTATCATCCATCTTTCTTTTTTAATATGTCGGAAAATAGTATATATTGATATATCTAATTATTCTACAGTATAATAAATGCATTTTTAAAAAAATATGATTCTTATCTATTTATTTATAACGTTATACTATAAATGACAAGTTAATAAAAGTTATATTATTTATATGTAGGTAGGGGTGACAATTCCTGACCCGACACGAAACCCGACCTGAAACTGACACGAAAATAAACAGGTTTGGTTTGAGGTAAAAAATAATTGGGTCAGTCTCGGGTTGACTCAAGTGACCCGTTTATTAAACAGGTTAGGTTCATGTCAATGATAATTTAAATGGGTCGACCCGTCAACCCATTTAATTATTAAAATATATTTAAAAAATATATATTTATATTTAGTTTATAATTTAGTAGTTTAAACGTAACTAATAGTTAGATAAAAAATAAAAATGCTACTTATTAATGTGTTATTTTGGTATTTTATTAGGAATTTGTGGAATAATAACAACATGTATGACATGTTTAACCCGTTTAACTTGTTTGACCTGCTAACCTGTTTTACTCGTTTAATTAAACAGGTTATATGGGTCAGGTTCGGGTTGAAGATAAACAGGTTAGGGTTGAGATGTCTGGCCCGTTTATTTAAACAGGTCGGTTTCAGGTTGAACATTTCTGACCCGCCAACCCGTGAACCCGAATCCGTCAACCCGAACCCGACCTGAATTGTCACCCCTATATGTAGGTGAATAGCCACTTTTCAAATAAAGCACAATTAATTAGTGTCAAATTTTATTATGTTATATTGCTATAAAAGGCTAACTATATAATAATATATTAATAATAAAATATAATAAAGCTAACTAATTGATAGTTTAGCAATGCTACAATGAGAAGACATGAACACTACTTTCTGTGAAACATAAAGTTAAATGCCTAGTCACACGTACAAACTATTGTGGCAACCTTATCCAAATCCTACCTGTCCAGTGTCCACAGTCCACCTAACTAAAATTGAACACTACTTTATTATCCATCTTTCTTATAAAAACGAGTTATAAAATTGAATTTCATAAAAAAATAAAGGTTTGTCAATGAAAAAAAAAGAAAGAAACAAAATATATAAACTAATATTTATAAATATTACTCCCTCCGTCCCTTAATAAAGTTCTCATTTGTGTTGGGCACAATATTTTAGGAGATAGTTAGTGGTGGGGTATTATTTGGTATTACTTTTGATTAAAATATAAGGTTTGATTGGAGAGAGAAAGTGTTTTAAGAGATAGTTAGTGGTGAAAGTATTGGTAATAATATTATTATATTAAGTGGGCCCCTTATGTTTGAGAAATGGGAACTTTATTTAGGGACAAAATTTGAAGGCAAAATGAGAACTTTATTTATGGACGGAGGGAGTAACTCATATGAAGTGCTCCCTTCGTCCTATAAAAAAGTTTTTATTTCTCTTGGGCATAAGTATTTAAGGAGATAGTTAGTGATGGGGTTATTTGGAGAGAGAAAGTGTTTTTAGGAGAAAGTTAGTGGTATGCTCCATAGTAATAATATTATTTTATTAAGTGAACCCTCAAATTTGGGAAATGAGAATTTTTTATGAAATATACTTTAAAGGGAAAATGAAAACTTTTTTATGGAATGAAATGAGTATATGTTTGTATTAACTGAAATTCAAACTCCCAACACTTAATAGAAACAAGGTTTATGCTTACGTTTGTTCAGTTAATATAGTTCTTAAGATATGATTGAAACTTTTGGCTCATCAATGAGTGGTGGAAATATTGTAGTAAACCCAATAAATTTGTCAGAGGATTTAAGGTGTTGTTCATAATCTATTGGTTATGGGTTCAAATCCCGTCGTGGACAAAAATGTCGAAGGTTCAAGGGAAGACATACTACCCCTTGTGGATGTCACTGTCCAGGGTCGAACCACTAACTTACTAACTAGCCGTTCAAAATAAAATAAAATAAATAAATACAAAGCCGGAGACATATATAAATCTTAAAAAAATCTAACTAACATATTTTAACAATATTAACAACCAAATAAGTAAATTTGCAAAAGGTGAAAAATAGAAGTAATTTCTTTATAAGAACAACCTTTAAATAAAATCACACTTGTTTTAAAGTATATATTAGAGCATTGGGTGTGGTCACACAAGTCCGAGTGCCACCTCCGCACCACCTATGCGCCACATCATTATTTCACATTTAACGTTCAAAATCCTAAATACCCCCTCTACCATAACTTAACCTAAAATATATTTTTTGAACCCATTAAAATACCCCTTACCCAATAAAAACACCCAAAACACACACTCTCTCCTCCCTATTCGTTCGTTGCTTCCGCCAGTGGTCCGACTTGGACCCTCACTCACCCCACATTGCGGTGTGGTGGCGAGGGTGAAAAAGCTCCACCTCAGCAATTTGATTCCGGCGAGGATCCTCGTCCGTGATTGCACCCCTTTCTCATAGGTTGGTCGGTATAGGATGCTCTGCATGGGCGTGGTGGTGATGCATGTGGCTGTGTGCCACGGCGTGTAGAAGAAACGTACACCACCCCCATAACAGCGTGGGGGGTTCGCATGGTTCACCGGTGGCCACGGCGCCCACGGGGTTGCACAAGCGTGGGGAGCGACTTTCGATGTTGTCACACCCCGTCAAAAATGAGTTTTACTTCATTTAAAACGTTTTGCGGAAGAACGGAGGTGTAACGTTCATGACAATATAGCAAAAATTAAGTAAACAAACAACCACGCAATAACGAAAAATAAAAGTAGTTTCACTTTCCAAAAATAGAAAGTTCCCAAAAATAGTAAGTTTTCCTAAATTAGAAATTGTTTGAAATGAAATGATTGTTCGTAAACTTAATGTTTTATTCATGGCTCACGACAATCCCACTCCTAAAACCCACCAGTTCCACTGCACCTAATCAACTGGAAAAACATAAATATAAAAGGGTCAACAATAATGTTGAGTGAATCCACAGGGTTAATGTTGAAATAAAAGTAAAGTGTTTTGCTACTCCAAATGTTTGTTATGAAAATAGTTTTATGACTGAAAAATATAAGGTTCAACACTCATATGATATGAGAAGTAAGTACGAAAAGTAAAGTGTAATTGTAGAAGAATCTACAATTACTAGTTTGTTTATGAAAATGTGTTGAACAAGTTGTTATGTTTGACATCGCATGACCGTATCCCCAACAGGTAGCTAGTCAATTGAGTTAATATACCAACCCTTAAGTCCACAATCAACACTTCAACTCCAGTATGTTATGTTCTTTTATGGATATACACTCCCGGTAGCACTGGATAAACCAACAATGATCAAATATCGTTGGGAGGATGAGTGTCAGCCAATACTACTATCTGCATATCCATGGTCTAGATCCACTAGTTAATGATTGCTGGCACCTTAGTCCGGCATAATAATCGTTTGTCATACCAACGCGATGATCGAAAATATAAATGTTGTTGTACAGTCATAGTAAAATAGTAGCGTTTGTTTATGTTTTCCACCCCAATAGTTTATAAAAGCAGTAAAAAGAGTAAAAAGGGGTCTGTGGACTCACCTGGGAAAACCTTAGTAACAGTTAGGACAGAGGATCCTTCAAAGCTCCTAGCTTCCTAAACAATATGACTTTCTAATTAAACTAAGCTGACACAGGCGATTCTAGATACGATATAAGATATATGATATACGTTAAATGTTATGTTATATGTTTTGTGACATCGAATGAACTTGGATTAATAAAATGAAATGAAATGAAATGCATTGGGTTTTATAAAATGAAATGAAATGGGTTCCAAAATGAAATGACATGAAATGAAATGGGTTTCAAAATGAAATGAAATGGGTTTCAAAATGAAATTACATGAAATGAAATGGGTTTGGCTTAATGGGCCTAAATGGGTTTGGCTTAAGGCCAAAACCCTTCGGGTTTGAGGTCTAGACCGACTAGGTTTCGGGTTTTCATACGTGGCTTGGCTAGGTCTAGGTAGTTGGTCACATCTAGGATAGATCTAGGGTTCGAGCAATGTATCAAGCAAGGTTTAATCACACTCATACATACATGTATCCGATCGCATGCATACATGCCCGCATACACGGTCTTTCACGGCTAACCGAGACCATATGGCCGGGATCAAGACAGGGTTCAAGCAAGGAGGTATCAAGGAAAAACGAAGGTTATAGTATCATACCTTAAACGAAAATGAAGGGGACGAGCAAAAGGGCTCGGGATTGCTTGCTTTGATCGGAACTCGGTAGGGTTTGGTGATGCTTGGCCGAATTTTGTAGAGAACAAAAAGGGTTATGATTTCGGTGGTGTTGTATTTATATAGGGAGAAGTTAGGGTTTAGAAGTAGAGTCCTAGTAGCACAAGGACTGGTTTAAAACGAATGGATAACAATCGAATGGAAGAGATAAGGCCAACACCCCAAGGGGTGTTTTGGCCGAGCATGTGGTCACGGGCAAGGAGGGAAGGCCGGCCACTCATGTGGTCGGTCAAGCCTTGGTGTCGGTTTAGATGGTTCGTGCATTCGAGTCACGTTTAAATTAAGTTCGTTACGTTTATTGTTTTACCGATAAAATTATCATGTTAGAAATGTTTTAGCTCCAAGTGTCACCATAAGAAATGATAAAGTTTGTGTTGACTAAAATAGTCAAACACTGATGCATGGTGTAAAAATAGATTTTTTTTTGTGTATGGATGCCAAAAATAGAAATGTCTAGAAGTAGAAACTTTCTAAATAAGAAAAGTTCTAGAAATGAAATGAGATTACATACCGGAAATATCGAGTTGTCACATTCTCCCCTGGTTGAAGAAATTTCGTCCCGAAATTTAAGACGAAGGACGAACAGGAGAAACAACGAGAAAAAGATGAGGATATTTCCTCCGCATTTGGTCTCCACGTTCCCACGTGAATTCAGGACCTCTTTTGGAGTTCCATCTGACTTTAACGAGTTTGATCTTGCTTCTTCTTAGCTTTTGCTCTTTCCAGTCGGAGATTTCAATAGGTTCCTTAGTGAAATGGAGTTTGTCGTCGATAATATTTTTTTCAGCAGGAACAATGAGCGAGGGATCATGAATAAACTTCTTCAAATTCGACACATGAAATGTGTTGTGAACATTACTGAGCTCTTTAGGAAGGCGAAGAAGATAGGCAATATCACCGATTCTTTCAATGATTTCAAATGGTCCAACATAACGAGGACTGAGCTTTCCCTTCTTGCCAAAGCGTACAACACCTTTCCAAGGCGCTACCTTTAGCAATAAGTGGTCGCCAACAGCGAACTCTAGAGGCTTTCGACGATTATCAGCATAACTATTTTGTCGATCTCTTGCAGCTTTAATACGATCTTTGATCTTGAAGATCTTGTCAGTCGTTTCTTGTAGAATCTCAGGACCAGTAAGCTGACGATCACCAACTTCGATCCAACAAAGTGGCGAACGACACTTTCTTCCATACAGGGCTTCGAATGGTGTGGCTTTAATAGTTGTATGATAACTGTTGTTGTACGAGAACTCAGCTAGAGGGAGATAAGAATCCCAACTTCCACCAAAATCAATAACACAAGCTCTCGGCATGTCTTCCAGGGTTTGAATTATTCTTTCAGCCTGACCGTCGGTTTGGGGATGATAAGCAGTACTCATATCGAGGCGAGTACCGAGAGATTTTTGCAATGATTGCCAAAAACGAGAGGTAAAGCGACTATCACGATCAAATATGATTGCGACTGGCACACCATGCCGAGATACGACTTCTTTTAGATAGATTCTTGTTAACTTCTCCATTTGATCAGTTTCTTTAACAGGAATGAAATGAGCTGATTTGGTCAATCGATCAACAATTAGCCAAATTGTATCATGACCACTAGACGTTCGAGGCAACTTGGTTATGAAATCCATAGAGATTTCTTCCCATTTCCATTCAGGGATCTCTGGCTGTTGTAGAAGACCGGACGGCTTCTGATTCTCTGCTTTCACTTTGGCACAAGTTTAACATTTGCTGACGAAAACTGCGATCTCTTTCTTCATGTTTGGCCACCAGTACAAATCTTTGATATCTTTATGCATCTTGTCAGCACCAGGATGAATAGAATAGTTGGATCTATGAGCTTCATTCAAGATGATGTCGCGAACACTTCCATGATTAGGGACCCATAAACGATCCATGAAATAAAGGGTCCCATCCACCTTGTCTTCTAATTGCTTTTCCATACCACGCAAAGCTTCACTCTTGATGTTCTCTACCTTCAAGGCTTCAGTTTGGAATTTATGAACTTGGGAAGATAGATTAAAACGAACAGAAATTGGAAGGGCTCGAACACGACGAGGTTTAGGCTGCTCTTTTCGACTTAAGGCATCAGCTACCACATTAGCTTTACCAGGATGATACTTGATCTCACAGTCGTAATCATTCATCAACTCTACCCATCGACGATGTCTCATGTTGAGCGCTTTCTGATTGAAGATATGTTGCAAGCTCTTGTGATCGGTGAATATTGTGCACTTGGTACCGTAGAGGTAATGTCTCCAAATATTTAATGCGAACACAACGGCTCCCAGCTCGAGATCATGAGTTGTATAATTCTTCTCGTGGTTCTTCAGTTGTCGGGAGGCATAGGCGATCACTTTTTCATGCTGCATCAATACACAACCTAGCCCTTGGTGCGAAGCATCAAAGTACACCACGAAATTGTCGATTCCTTCAGGAAGAGATAGGATAGGAGCAGAACATAATTTAGACTTAAGAGATTGGAAGGCTGATTCTTGTTTTTCACCCCAGACAAATTTCTCATCCTTTTGTGTTAACACCGTTAAATCCTTTGCAATTTTTGAGAAATTTTCTATGAACCTTCTGTAGTAACCAGCAAGACCAAGGAATTGTCTCACTTCAGTTGGGGTCTTTGGAGCTTCCCAATTCTTTATAGCTTCTATATTCGCAGGATCGACGTGGATACCTTCCTCGTTGATAACATGACCCAGAAATTGGACTTCACGCAACCAGAATTCACACTTGGACAACTTGGCGTACAACTTCTCCTTCTCCAACAACTCAAGAATAATTCTTAAGTGCTCTTCGTGTTCTTCTCTTGTTTGCGAATAGATGAGAATATCTTCTATGAAGAAGATGACGAATTTGTCGAGATACTGCTTGCACACTCTGTTCATGAGATCCATAAACACAGCAGGTGCATTGGTCAAACCAAATGGCATTACCAGGAATTCGTAATGACCATAGCGAGTTCTGAAAGCAGTTTTGGGCACATTTTCGTCACAAAATTTTAACTGATGGTAGCCTGAACGAAAATCAATCTTGGAATAGAAACTTGATCCTTGAAGTCGATCGAATAGATCATCAATACGGGGAAGAGGATATCGATTTTTAATGGTTACCTTGTTCAATTCACGATAGTCAATGCACATTCTCATTGAACCATCTTTCTTTTTAACGAAGAGGACCGGAGCTCCCCAGGGCGAGAAACTCGGTCGAATGAAACCAAGATCAAGAAGTTCTTGCAATTGCGATGAAAGTTCTTGCATTTCGGATGGTGCAAGACGATAAGGAGAACGCGCAATAGGTGCGGCTCCTGGGATCAAATCAATACGAAATTCAACTTGTCTCTGCGGTGGTAGTCTAGGCAATTCGCCAGGAAAAACGCCAGGGAATTCACGAACGATAGGGATGTCCTCAATCTTACGATCCTTGGACTTTGTGTCAATGACATGAGCAAGAAAGGCTTGGCATCCTTTACGAAGATATTTTTGAGCTTTCATGGTGTTTATGATGTTTATGTTTTTGTTTCTTTGTTCACCTTGAATTATTAATGTTTCTGTTTTGGATATAGGGATTCAAATTTGTTTGTTATAGCATATAATTTCAGCACGGTTTTTAGATAACCAATCCATCCCTATGACGATATCAAAACTACCTAGCTCTACAGGCACAAGGTCTATATCGAAAATGTGATCATCTAGGTCAAGCTTACAACCTTTAAAAACTTCACTAGACCTAACAACTTTGTCATTCGCTAGTTCAATTTCATATTTAACTTTCAAACGTTCTGGGTTTAGATTTAAGAAACTTTAAAAGTCAGTCGATACGAAACTCAAGTCGGCTCCCGAATCAAATAAAATAGAAGCAAAATGATTGTTGACGATAAACGTACCGGTAACGGTATCGGGATTTTCGCGAGCTTCCCGAGCATTCATAACAAATGCACGACCACGACCATTCTAACGATCATTGTTGTTGTTGGCATTGCGGTTATTGTTGCGGTTGTTGTTACGGTTGCCGTTGTTGTTGTTGTTGCCGTTCTGGTTGTTGTTGTTCTGAAGCTTAGGACAACGATTTCGATAATGATTAGGATCACCACACTCGTAACAAACAGGATTCTTAGGAGGATTGTTGGACGGACATTTTCTGAAATTGTGACCCCAGCGGTCACACTTGTAGCACTTCTCACACTGACCATCATGATGCCAATTACACTTGTTGCACTTAGGCTTGCTTCCAGCATAGGGTTTAGAATCAGGATTAGACTGATTGTTGTTCTGATTAGAGGCAGTATAATTCTTAGTCTTCTGATACTTGTTCCCTTTGTAGTCGCGTTTGTTGTCGTTGGAACGCTTTCAATTTTCATTGTTTGAAGTCTCAGAGGATTTTCTAGACACCACTAGCTTGTCTTTGAACGATCCACTTCTCATAGAATCATCAGTCAACCTTGTAGCACGATTCACAGCATCTTCAAAAGTCGTCGGTTCAGAAGCAATGACGTGAGTCCGAATAAGATCATGGAGACCTTGAAGATACTTCTCGATATGCTTAAATTCAGGGAAACCATATGAGGGACGAGACGAGCGAGTTCTTGGAATTTAGTCGTGTAGGTAACAATGTCAGATCCAACCATGGACAGATTCCATAGTTCCACTTCAACTTTCTGTAGCTCTCTCCTTGGACAAAACTTCTGAGATAACTGATCTTTAAACGCATCCCAAGTCATAGCATCAGCATTAGTATGACCTAAGACTTGCACTTGGGAGTTCCACCAGGACAACGCTTCCTTGGATAATGTGCTAGCAACAAACTTCACCATATTCTCGGGGGCACATTGGATGATACTGAAGATAGATTCCACCTTCTCAATCCAGTGGATGATAGCAATGGCACCTTTAGATCCAGAGTAGGTCGGAGGATGACATGACGTAAAGGTCTTAAACGACTGACCTTGACGATTAGCATTGGGATCTGAAGTTTAAACAAATAAAGAAAGAAAAGGAAAGTTAGGTTAAAATAAAACGAAAACGAATGAATCTTCTTTTGTGGAGTCGAATAATATACCGTTGTTTCCATTGTTAGCAGCACCACCGTCATTTCCTCTTGCTGCATTCATTTGAGCAATCGCTTCAGCGATTCGGCGTTCCACCATTTGTTCAAAAGTTTCTTGATTTCCTCCTCGAGCCATTGATGAATTGCTGATACAATTAATACGATTCAAAACAAAGAATTAAGAAAGAATCTTATAGGAGGATTATAAAGAAAAGATTTAATTATTATGAGAATCAAGGAATAAATATACAATAGGAGTAGTAGTAGTAGTAGACGTAATATAGGTAGACGTAATGATAGTAGTAGTAGAGACGTATAGAAAATACAATTTATAGAAACAATAAGATTTTACTAAAATATCACTTTTATTAAACACATTCCTAATACATAATAGTTTAAAAAGCATGGTATATACACCAATACTTGGATAAAATAAAATACTAATTTAAAACTAACTTTTAAAATAGCTAAACATAAAACCTAATAATAGTAATATGAAAACAAATATAAACGAAATGTCGATGACTAATTATCTTCTTCTGGCTTCTGATCGTCGTCTTGTTGTCGTGTAGAGATCACCACATTTCACTAGGCGATAAAGATAAGGACGCTGACCACGCGCTGGTGTCGGAGGACCATTAGGGATAATAGAATAGGATGTCTTCTTGGGCGATGATGCCATGGGACAACATGAGGTTGTACTACACTGGCATTGTAGCAACAGGCGCTAGGACTACTGGCATAGCAGCACCACGATCACTATCGGAATCAGAAGAAATATCGAGGACACTCATAGGCGACATTCTGCTTATTACTACGCATAAAATTATTATTAGATTGGGGCAAACTTCTGGGCTTTCTAACGAATGCTAACATTACTCTAAGGCAAGGCTAACTAAGGCAAGTGTTCTAATCTAAGAACAATGGAACTTCAGGATATGAGATTCAGCGTGCCATGAATATTTTTATTTGTAAAAGTCTTTGGTTTTCCCAAAAATCTTTTGTAGTTATAGACTAGGCTTGCTAATTCACTATAACTTAAGCTCTGATACCAATCTGTCACACCCCGTCAAAAATGAGTTTTACTTCATTTAAAACGTTTTGCGGAAGAACGGAGGTGTAACATTCATGACAACATAGCAAAAATTAAGTAAACAAACAACAACGCAATAACAAAAAATAAAAGTAGTTTCACTTTCCAAAAATATAAAGTTCCCAAAAATAGTAAGTTTTCCTAAAATAGAAATTGTTTGAAATGAAATGATTGTTCGTAAACTTAATGTTTTATTCATGCCTCACGACAATCCCACTGCTCATATCCTCCAGTTCCACTGCACCTAATCACCTGGAAAAACATAAATATAAAAGGGTCAACAATAATGTTGAGTGAATCCATAGGGTTAATGTTGAAATAAAAGTAAAGTGTTTTGCTACTCCAAATGTTTGTTATGAAAATAGTTTTATGACTGAAAAGTATAAGGTTCAACACTCATATGATATGAGAAGTAAGTACGAAAAGTAAAGGGTAATTGTAGAAGAATCTACAATTACTAGTTTGTTTATGAAACTGTGTTGAACAAGTTGTTATGTTTGACATTGCATGTGTAACGACCCGAATTTTTTGTGTTATATAAATTATTTAAAAATATTATAAATAAGGATAAATCGTTTAAAGAACGTGGGAATTGGTTTCGTGTCATTTGGACATCGTATGAGAAAGTTATGGGCGAAATCGGGTCGAGACGATCTACAAAAGTTGCAGCCCGCCTGGGTAAGGGAGTTCGCGGCGCGAACTACTCCTCGCGATCGCGAGGATCGGGCAGAGACTTGGGGTTTTCAGAGATCGGAGTTCACGGCTGGTTCACGAACGCGAAGAGTTCACGATCGGGGAAGTTCGCGGCGCGAACATGGAGTTCACGGCGCGAGCTCTGCGGGACCATCTTTAAATCGGGAAAAAGCTAGGGTTTCCTCATTTTCACTCATTCACTTGGTGCAGCCGAGATTGGAGATGAAGGAGGCGATTTTGGTGTTCTTGAGCTTAGATCTTCACCATCTTTGAGGATTTATGCATCTAAACTAAGATCTAAGGTATGCTTCATCTCCTAACTAGTTTATGAACTTGATTTGGGGAAAAGTGGTGATAATGGCAATTTGTCCAAAGTCTTGCCTAAATATGTTTATGGTGAGTATAAAACGCACATAGGAAGTGTGTGAACTATGGGTTATGTCAGAACGATGATTTGGGATTGGTAACCATAAACTAGGGTTTATGGATCTACACCAAGTTGATGAACTTGGTGGTTGGGGTTGATTATGTTGATGTTAGATGATGTCTAGTTATGGATGATAACTAGAAATGTGATGATTATATTGATAGGTTGCAAAGACCTAAAGATTGGAGATATTCCAAAGGCGGGAAGCAAGAATGAACACGATATGGATTAACTAACGCTAAGGTGAGTACATGAGACTTTTAAACTGGGTACATAGCAAGAGTTTTGAAAATACATATGATATTTTTATGGGTCTTTATTAATAAATGCTTGATAAAGATACTGACTGAAAATGGTGAGAAAGTAGGTATAATGTGATACTAGAATATGTCTAGTATGGTTGATGATTTTGGAAGTAAATTTGATAAACTAAGTGGTTATGGAATCTTTAATAATGAGCCATAATAATAAAGTTATAAAGTAAAAGAATGTATATTGAGTCTTTATTGATAATTATGTATTAGTAAAGCAATTAGAAATGGATTGATAAGTAATGAGTATCTATTGGTAAGAATTACTAATAAAAGAAAAGAACAAATATACATATGAAAATGATTATGATGTGATTACTAATAATTATGTATTATAGTCAACGAAGAGATAAGAGTATATGAAATAGATAAATAAGAAATGTATCTTATGAAATAAGTGAGTATGGACCTCCTAGGGTTCATAAATGTAGAAGTATGTGTGAGATGTTAAAGATCGGGTCCGCGGGACCATACAGGTACGTTCACTCTATGTTGAACTAGTTATATGTAGTTATTATTAGATAACTAACTTGTTTGATGATTTATGTGGTAGCCGAAGGCTTTGATTGAAATAACTGTTGAGTTATGCTCAGAATGAGATGATGTGATGATGCGGGGGACCCCCGGTCATGAGGTGTGGAATGAGGGGCAGTTGGGTGGATTCCCATCGACTCATCCACGTTAGTAGTCTTGCTAACTGGACGTATTCCGGCGAGTAAGGCAGGTATCGGTAGATTGGGCGAATCCCTCTTGCTGGTATCTTGAAGCTTATTAATGGCGATGGATTTCGGTTAATGAGTTAATGTGAAGCTTACTAATGGCGATGGATTTCGGTTAGTAAGTTAATGTGATTCTAATACATATATGTTTATGTATTAGGTGTGTTTGTGCTTCTGGCTAGTTCTGGGGCAACCCGATAGCTATATATGATTGCTAGGTGAGCAGAAATTGATAGGGTCATAATAGGGTGACTAGATGGCAGTGAGATAGTTAATATATATATGTTTATATATTTATAAAATGATTATTATTATTGGGGTCTAAAACCCATGCATCTCACGAGACTATTTTGTCTCACGTAATACGTTTGTTTTATGGCTGTGTACTCAGGTACAGGTTTGAAGCGATAGAAGGTTGCACTAGGAGTGGCCTTTATATGTTTAGCTCGGGAGTTCATAGGTAGATCCCGTTTGCCTATGGTTTTGATATACTTGGTGACACCGTATTTTTGTATACTCTGATAAAGATTTCAAGGTTTTTGTTAAACTGTATTTTGAATTACACTGGAAAAATGTGGGAAATCGTATTTTAAATGTTTTAAACGATGTTATAAAAATACGGGTGTTACAGCATGACCGTATCCCCAACAGGTAGCTAGTCCATTGAGTTAATATACCAACCCCTAAGTCCATAATGAACACTTCAACTCCAGTATGTTATGTTCTTTTATGGATATACACTCCCGGTAGCACTGGATAAACCAGCAATGATCAAATATCGTTGGGAGGATGAGTGTCAGCCAATAGTACTATCTGCATATCCATGGTCTAGATCCACTAGTTAATGATTGCTGGCACCTTAGTCCGGCATAATAATCGTTTGTCATACCAATGCGATGATCGAAAATATAAATGTTGTTGTACAGTCATAGTAAAATAGTAGCGTTTGTTTATGTTTTCCACCCCAATAGTTTATAAAAGCAGTAAAAAGAGTAAAAAGGGGTCTGTGGACTCACGTGAGCAAAGCTTAGTAACAATTAGGACATAGGATCCTTCAAAGCTCCTAGCTTCCTAAACAATATGACTTTCTAATTAAACTATACGATATAAGATATATGATATACGTTAAATGTTATATTATATGTTTTGTGACATCGAATGAACTTGGATTAATAAAATGAAATGAAATGAAAGAATTGGGTTTTATAAAATGAAATGAAATGGGTTCCAAAATGAAATGACATGAAATGAAATGGGTTTCAAAATGAAATGACATGAAATGAAATGGGTTTGGCTTAATGGGCCTAGATTGGGCCTAAATGGGCTTATTGTGCCTAATGGGCTTAATGGGCCTAGATGGGCTTAACGGGCCACTAGATGGGCCTCATATTGGGCTTAGGTCCAATAAGGTTGGGCCATGGATTGGGCTTGGGCCCAATGGGTTCGGTTTGGGTATGAGTGGGCGGCCAAAGGTTTGGGCTTTGGTCCAAATGGGCTTAGATACTAATGGGCCAACTACGGTTTGGTCCCGCTGGACTAAAATAGATCGAATCGGGCCAAGTACGGGCCTTGGCCCGATTATATGCTCGGGTTTGGGTCATGGTTTGGGTCAAGATCCGGCCTTGACCCGTTTTAGCTTGTGGGTTAAACTAGGGTCAACAAAAGTCCATGAAAGTCAACCTTGGGTCAACTAGATTTCGGCTAGATTAGGGTTTCGAACTAGGGTTAGGTTGTTGGAGTAGATACGGGTCAAGTTGGTCAAATCTAGTCAACGAGGGTCAATGAAAGTCAACCAAGACTATTAGGGTACGACTAGGGTTAGAGTTTCGATTAGGGTTTGGTCTAGGGTTGGACGAAGGCCAAAACCCTTCTGGTTTGAGGTCTAGACCGACTAGGTTTTGGGTTTTCATACGTGGCTTGGCTAGGTCTAGGTATTTGGTCACATCTAGGATAGATCTAGGGTTCGAGCAATGGATCAAGCAAGGTTTAATCACACTCATACATACATGTATCCGATCGCATGCATACATGCACGCATACATGCACGCATACACGGTCTTTCACGACTAACCGAGACCATATGGCCTAGGGCTTTGGTCTCGGGATCAAGACAGGGTTCAAGCAAGGAGGTATCAAGGAAAAACGAAGGTTATAGTATCATACCTTAAACGAAAACGAAGGGGACGAGCAAAAGGGCTCGGGATTGCTTGCTTCGATCGGAACTCGGTATGGTTTGGTGATGCTTGGCCGAATTTTGTAGAGAACAAAAAGGGTTATGATTTCGGTGGTGTTGTATTTATATAGGGAGAAGTTAGGGTTTAGAAGTAGAGTCCTAGTAGCACAAGGACTGGTTTAAAACGAATGGATAACAATCGAATAGAAGAGATAAGGCCAACACCCCAAGGGGTGTTTTGGCCGAGCATGTGGTCATGGGCAAGGAGGGAAGGCCGGCCACTCATGTGGTCGGTCAAGCCTTGGTGTCGGTTTAGATGGTTCGTGCATTCGAGTCACGTTTAAATTAAGTTCGTTACGTTTATTGTTTTACCAATAAAATTATCATTTTAGAAATGTTTTAGCTCCAAGTGTCACCATAAGAAATGATAAAGTTTGTGTTGACTAAAATAGTCAAACACTGATGCATGGTGTAAAAAAAGATGTTTTGTTGTGTGTATGGATGCCAAAAATAGAAATGTCTAAAAGTAGAAACTTTCTAAATAAGGAAAGTTCTAGAAATGAAATGAGATTACATACCGAAAATATCGAGTTGTCACAGATGTAAATTTTGACCGTTGCAAGTATTTTGAAGATGAAAACAAATGAAGAAGCTTTGTTTTGGTGAAGAATAATGGTTTTTTGTCTGAGTTTTTTGTGAAGAAGATGCTCTTTTTTTGTCTGCGTTTTTTTTTGAGGACGAAGATAAAATTAAGTTTTAGGTTTTTAGTTTGGGTTTTTTTAAATCAAGGGTTTTTTCTTTGGGCTTTTAAAATTAACATTTTTAGGCTTTAGAATTAAGGGGTTTTCATAGATTTTTTATATTACCAAATTTTTATTTATTTTTTTAAACTTTAATTAAAATCTGATGGAAATGTTAATTATAATTTTAAAAAATAAATGGAAATGAAATGGTGAGATGAAATTAAAATGATGTGGTGTGGTGTGGTGGGTATTTCCTAGAGATTATGTGGTATGATATGATTACTGAGTTAGCAGATGATGTGGCAGCAAAAAAAATGGGTATGACTAGTGGTATCTATACCCACTAACCTTAGACAACGAAATTAGACATTTGACAAGTTTGTTGGTGATGCGGACAATCTGTGGTTTTGTTTGTTGCGCTGGCCAATACTAAGATTCTACATGGCCGCACCTGTATCTGGAAACCGCCATACGTATTTCAACTTAAACATAGTGACACGTATTGCCATCTCATTGGTTGGTTTTAACTCGATCATGACTTTATCCTCAACTTTCGATGTGTTTGGACATCTTGTTGCTTCAAAATGTGTCCAAGAATCAGTTTAAATCTGAATTCAAAGAAAAAATATGGTGTTTTCGGCAGCTTGTTTTTCGGTTTATGATTTATATGGAGGTTCAGAAATGAAGTCATTTTCAGGCAGTATTGTTCATTTTTAGACACAATTGTGGGCAAGATGCAGGATCAAACGTTTTTTTGGTTAAAACGTTTTTTTGTAAAGATTGGAGTAGTGCTGTTTGGGCTTTGTGGTGTTATCTATTTCTAAATAGCACATATATTCACTATGGGTTTCAAACCCTTTGACCTCAAGGATGAGAAGCAAACACTTTACTACTAACCCAATGACCCTTTGATAGTTAAAATTGAATTACTAGTCAACAAATTTATGTCTGGTTTATCCTCATGTTCATGATCAAACAAGTTTTAAACCCGTCCCAAATTGACAATTGGCTACTATTATAGGTTTTATCAATTCCCAGTTGTATTAGGTATGTTATGGTTTTGAAATGTTGCAGAACTTGTTTTTCTTGGTATTGTTGAATCTCCCTTTCCTTTCCCTTTTGTCAGTTAAAAAAAAACTGCTTTTCTTGGTTTAAATTTTAATAATACAACATATTGTGTTTTAAAATTGATATAAATATAAATTATTATAAATCAATAAAAATGTGTCATTTGATAAAAGAATACAAGGATTTAGATACTATAACCTATATATATCCAAACTAAAAAGGTACTTTAGAAGTATACCGCCTTATATATATAGACAAATAGATATTAAACTCCTACAATGAGTCAAAGACAAATAGATATTAAACTTGTGCATGCAAATGACGTATAGCAACAAAGTTTATTCATTCAGTATCTTTATTTATTGCAAAAATAGTCAAATAAAATATGTACAGACCTTATGGTCAATAAACCACAGAGGTAAAACAAAACATACGTGACACCTTGGTTTAGTAAATCAGATTTGAAGGTTGTTTAATACCTCGATGACATGGCAATTCAATCTCAACGTTGAATGATTCAACTATGAGTCATTATGATTAATTTGTATGGTTTCTTTTACCAAATATTTAATCTACACCGTTAAAAAATTACTCGTATAATTATTGCAAATTGTACGGTTTTTTAGTTTAAAGAAACATGTAACCATTTTTAGAATGAACATATGATTAATTTTTGGTCTAATTATTATGGTGATAAATAATTAAAAAGTAATCTTGAAGAGAACCATGTATTGTGGGCATGACCTTTTGCTTTAGCTAGTATCCAATATTCCGCGTCATGCCAAGTGGATGTGAATAGATTAATCTAGGTCATCGGTGTTATCCACTCAAACAGTGGTCTCATAAAATGGTCCAACGCCATCTTTGATATTTGTCTCTAGATATTCCCGACAAAATCATGCATCTTTTACGAACGTATAGTTAGATTTGATTATATTTTTGTATTTATTTTTTTAAAAATTGTTTATAACAGGTTCACAGATTAACCGAACTACGCATAGGAGATATATTATTGATTACTAACTGTAACATCTTATATTGTAATCGACAAAATAAAGTAGATATAATAAGATGATCCAAGGGCTTTGTAACTTAGTGGTATCTAGTTTTTAGGTGTTTCATAAAGTTGTTAATTTAAAGCATGTTGTGGATAAAAATGATATACCTTTATGGTGTATGTGTTAGCCAATAGAAAATTTCAATAATCAAATGATTATACGTGTAGATTTTTTTTTAACAGCAAACACACACTCTTTACACTACTCCTAATTCTACACCATTGTCCACAACGGGACTCGAATCCTTGACCTCGGGCCAAAGGGAAACACCTTCTAACACCTTATACCGCTAGGCTACAGGCCCTTTGGCATAATCACTTTATGTTTGTATTGAATCTTGATATAGTGATATATATATGTCACTTTAAGTCGGCAATAATAAGATAATTATTCCTATGTTCGACAAAAAATTATTGACCACCCGTAAATTTCACGGGCTATAACCTAGTTATTCCTATATATAAACGTACATCTTTATGTAGGAAATATAGCCGCAATCTTATATTGTAATCAACAAAATAATACATGTCACAGGGCCGGTCCAATCAATTATTGGATCGTGAGCAAAATTTTAAAAATAGGCCCTTCAAGAATTTATTTTTTCCAAATAATTAAAAATTTTCCACCAAATCAAAAGTGTCTCCCCGATCCCCAAGTTAGATGTCCGGATGGATCCTGTAGTAAGCCTATTTTTCAATATTTCATTGGACTTATCTTGATTAAAATGAGTTTACACATATGTTGAAATGGGCTAATTTTTTTGAAAGTGAGCCCCTAAATTTCGTGGGCCCTGAACAACCGTCATTGTCGCCCATACTCAGAAACAACCTGCCTGTCACAAAGTAATGTAACATTGCATCAATATCTTGTAATGTTTAAACAATAATCAATTAGGAGGTAGAAAAATTTAAAGTTAAGACATCTTAAAATTAAAAATAGATTTTTCAATATGAAAGTGATGTCGAACCCTACATATTATTATGTGCCTCTTTGGGAACACTGAATATTTTCTTATCATAAAAAATATGTTATGGTCGATCCATTCAAGAAAATAATAAAATAGATAAAGTGATTTGATGTTTAAGAATTTTAAATAATCATATACTTTGTATTCGTCTAATTTTTGTTTAATATAACACAGAAGAAAAAAACTTCCGTTTTTTTGTCTTGAGTTAACCAATTAGTTGATCGTTCATTAGATTTTGTTGAACTTTGTTTAATATATTTCTAAAAGAATGTGATTTATATATCATAAAACTACGTCATGCATCAATTTGTACAATATTTAAAGTAAATTATACAACACAGTTAAACAATGATTTTAGTATATATAGTAATTTATATGGTGTAAAATTCAACTCATATCTCCAAATGTCTGTTAAATTTGTTTTTGAATTGTTTGTGACGTCTAGGTTTTATAATGAAATCCACCGAAAGTAAAACAATGTAGTAAAAATAACATAGTAGTTATATCCCCTATGAAACCATCTCAAAAGTGGCCGGTGGTAAGTAAGATGCCCCTAAGACCGGTGCCAATGGTTTGGCAAACTGATACCGTCAGTTGTCAAATCAGCGTCACGTCAGCTCACCCTACAACCGACACTAAACTGACGTACACATGCCAATAATATCACTTCCCTTTAATTTTTGGGACCCACCATTACAAAACACACACAAAATACCCCTTTGGACCCACCAAAATCAACCGGCGAACCCCTCCTCCCGTCTCCAAACCGGCTAATGCCCAACCGACGGAAAAACTACAGGGACCGTGCCAACGGTGTGCAGTACCGGCGTGCAACCGGCGGTGCAACTGCACCTACCGTTGGCACTAGTGTAAGGTGATGCAATAGTTAATCTTTATGAGTAAATAATTTGAGATACCACATAAAAGTCTAGGATCATAATAAGGAGAATATTCGGTTAAATTATATATATCAGAGACGACTCGACTATCCAAATATCCTATATATGGAGATATATCCATTTACCCAATACCCCCTATCCATTAATAGCATCCAGTACGTGCTTGTGACGTTCTTCTTATATATCCATTAATAATAGCATCCTTTCATTTATGGATATATAATATTCACATTATTTATATATCAACTTGCAAACCCTTATTTCCATTCAACTTAGCAAATTCACTACCAAAATTTGAGAAAGCGAACGTTTCATGTTGGAGTGTTGAACTAGCATATGAGTCTCTATGTCGTATTGGCGATCAGAATGGACATGGTTTCAATACAAAATCCTAAGCATACGGCATATAGTAGTACGGGATACCATACAACGTTTTAAGCTTTGATTTTGCAGTTTCTTTTTTTTTTTTTTTTTTTGAAACGGTAAATCTAATCTACTCCTAATTACCACCTATGTCCACGACGAGACTTGAACTCCTGACCTCAAGGTTGAGAGGCAGACACCATACCGCTAGGCCAAAGGCCCTTTGGTTGCAGTTTCTTTTAGATTATATGTTTTCATATTGACTTCCATAACATGTCAGGATTTGTTTGTTTTTGTACCAATGACCTATTATTTGCTCAAAATTGAGATTGCGCGTCGTTGTCTAACTTGAGACAACCCTTTTATGAGCCTATTTAACGGTCTCATACATTCTATTTAGATTGATTATTGTAGAGCATTTAGTTTACATCATATCAAAGTCCATAGATAGTGTTTTCCTTTCATTTTTGTGCAACCCTTTAAGTTTTCCAATATTAAAATTTTTGAAAAGTCATTTTTTTGAGTAAATTATAAAAATTATCCATATATTCTTTTGAATTCTGCGATTTTAACCCTTTTTTTTTATAATGATTTCTGTTCATATGTTTTTCAATTTCCCGAACTTTATCATTTCATCCATGTCTGTCTAAATTGATCTGTGAAGTTACCTCACATTCCAAACACATGAGGGTTGGTCATTTTCCCCAACAGAGAAATTTTAAGCCCCCACAGCCCCACCAATAGGCCATACTTCAGAGTATCAAAACCCTTTTTAAAATGCAAATAATGCAAACTTTAGTTACCAACTATTAATGAATCGAATTGGGCTGCTTTCGCTTGGGGCATCTAGCTATTTTCGATTATCCAAGATTGTGGCGATAACCATTTTGATGGTGTATTTATCAATACTTTGAAATGGATATGTCAACACGAGTGCATCAAATGTTATGGTATTTTTTTGTCAGTCTTTATTTCCTTTCTAAAAGATTTAATGGGCTAACGATGTATGACTGTTTTATTTCGGGTTAATGCTCATAAAAATGATGGGCCTAAACCCATGTATATATAGGCCCTTTTTTGAATAAATACAATTGTAATCTCCAAATTAATTGCATTTTTTTACTTCCCTTAAAGCTGAATTTACTTTCCGTATAGCTTAAATGCGTGTCAAATACCATACTGGCATATTCTGTTATAAAATGATTAACGATACAAACGAGGGTTGTGGGCCCCACACGTTGTTGCCGGTTTTAAAAACGTGAATTTTTTTTCAAAGACCTTATGTTCGAAGCCAAGGATGAATTAATTATTAATGGACCGAAACTTTAGTTGCACATATACTCATCAATTCATTGTAATCGATTAGAGAAATTGTTTACGTAAAATTTGAATTCGTAATCTTTAATGTGTTATTTAACTATAATATGAAGTTAATATAGTCATAATTAGTAATATCACTTAATTTGATGGTTTTGTTTTCTAATGGAGAAACAATAAAAGTTTGGTATTTATAATAAGAATAAGGATCAAGAAAGAAGCATCCTTATTTGAAAAAGTTGTAGAAGCAATGTATTTTCGTAATATATATATATATATATATATATATATATATATATATATATATATATATATATATATATATATATATATATTGTTAGTCCTCACACTAAATAAATAAGATTTGATGATCAATAGCTAAGAAGAATAAATCAGCTGAAGTAAGTATATCTCAGCTGAAGTACAAGTATATTCATAAACCTTCAGCTGAGTACGTACTCAGCTCTAGGAATCAAGTCAAATCAGCAGCAATTCAAGAAGTGATCATTCGAAGTCTATGGCCGAAGGACAAAGACCAGAAGAAGACCACTCAGCTGATAGTGGAATCAGCTGATGGTACCCTTTGCAGATAAAGACTTAGTGGAAAATATTCTTGACACTTTGAATATTTTCCTTTCCCGCTTAAAGAAGAAGAAAACGATGAGGATCTTCTATTTTGGTAATAGAAGATAATTTGTCAGAACATCATCGTTTGTCCCTCCAAGCATGTATAGAGAAAGTCAACATCTTTTGTACTACAGTAAATTACAATTTTTGTCCCTGTAGTTTGCCCGATTCTGCGTTTTTGTCCCTGTGCTTTTTTTTCTTTTTTTTTGTCCCTGAGGTATGCAAAATTCCGTTTTTTTGTCCTTCCGTCCAAGTCTGTCAAAATTACACCGTTAAGTTGTCTCATGTGCCAAGCACATGAGGGCATTTTAGTCTTTTTACCATCTTACTTCTATGTTCTTCCCCAATATTCATATTCTTCATCCCAATTGAAAGAAAAACCCTAATTATAAACACAAATTGCCGTCCCCCAACGTGACCTACCCTACCCTTGCCCCAACGTGAACCACAAATTACCGTCCCTCTCCCTCTTCCACTGTCATCTGCTCCTACTTCCACCTCACAACTCATTTCCAACTCCAAACAACAATCGTTCAACTTATTGGAACTCGACCGGATGAACAGCCGATAATTTAGGTTCCACAGATGACCCGGCCCATGAACTGACCCAGCCCATTCTTTCTAACCTAAGTCGCTAGATGCATATCGGCTGTGTCAACTGTCGTTTGTTTTTCCGGTGACAATGGACGGAGTAGAAGAAGTAACTAACGAGAAAACACGGATATACGTCGGAGGATTGGGCGGCGGCGTGACGGAGGATGATCTCCGGAAAACGTTCTCAGCGTTGGGTGAAGTAGTCGCCGTCGATATTGTTCGCACCAAAGACCGTAGCTTTGCTTACCTCGATTTCCTTCCTTCTTCTGACAAATCCCTTCCAAAGCTCTTCAGCACGGTATGTATCTCTAATTTGTTTAACTTTAATCTGTTATTGGAATGAATGAATGAATCCGTGGCTCAATTGCTACCTGACGAGTTTTAATTAGTTACAAATTGGATTTTAGGTTTTAAAGTTTCGTATTTTATACTGAAATTTATTCACCTTTAATCTGTTATTGGAATGAATGAATGATTTCGTGGCTCAATTTGTGTTTATAATTAGGGTTTTTCTTTCAATCGGGATGAAGAAGATGAAGATTGGGGAAGAACATAGAAGTAAGATGGTAAAAAGACTAAAATGCCCTCATGTGCTTGGCACATGAGACAACTTAACGGTGTAATTTTGACAGACTTGGACGGAAGGACAAAAAAACGGAATTTTGCATACCTCATGGACAAAAAAACAGAAAAAAAAGCACAGGGACAAAAACGCAGAATCGGGCAAACCACAGGGACAAAAACTGTAATTTACTCTTTGTACTATCATAGTACATCTTTTCACTGTACGTCAGAAAAGATTACAAAAGAAGTTGACACAAAGTACAATTGGGACTGTAACGTATGCAAGAGCATTTAATGTTTCCGTGGACAAGTCTACATCGACGAATGATATGTTTACACGTCGATTAACTTGTGGACAAAGGAACATGGATCTTGGGCTATATATAGAGACGTAAATGCTTGCATTTACACACACCTTTTAACATTCATAGTACAAGAACATTCTCTGAGAGTTTTTTATTGTCTGGTATTAAATCCTTCATAGTTATTACTCAGGCATTCAATATCAGCTGTTAGTATCAGCTGATATAACTCTCCTAGCATTGTCTTTTAAGTTTGAGCGAACAAAGTGTCATTTCAAGTATAAAGTTTTAGTTAGTGTGTACTATCTATTTTCCGCAAACTTTGTACTGTATTAAGTTGTTTTAATAAACTCTTAATCATTGAAATCTTGTGTGTTCTTTATAGTAAAGTCTTTACTTAGCCGTAACGCAACACGTTTGTGTTGTTGGGATCCAACAACTGTTATAAGAGCAAGTGTCAAAGTTGTTTTCCATCAACTTTGAGCATCTGTTATGGATGAACCTACATCTGATCTACCATCATCTGGAAAACCTCCCAAACTCACCCAAACCAACTATCCCATGTGGAAAACTTGCATGTTATCCCACATGGTTACCTATCACCCAAAACTTCAAGATAACATCACGATAGGAAAATATATCCCTCAAACCCTCATTCCTAGTACTCCTGAAATACCAGAATATTATGTTGTTAAATCTGAAGCTCAATAGACGGATGCTGAAAAACGTCTTGTTCACCTTGAGAATAAGGGAAGGGATATGCTTTTTCAAGCAGTTGGTGATGAACTGTATCACAATATACAATTTTGTGACTCAGTTAAAGAGATGTGGGACAGGCTGGCTTTAATTTATGAAGGCACATCTGTTGTGCGTGAACATAACAAAAACATGCTAATCCATGGCTACGAGCTGTTTAAGGCCAAGCTTAGTGAGACTATAGCTCAAACTTTCAATCGTTATAACATTTTGTTAAACGAGCTGAAGTCTCATGGAGTTGATAAGGACGATATGTCCAAAATGTCTAAGTTTATGGCTGCCTTACCCTCTAAATGGGCTACCATCATAACTTGCATGAGTACATCTCCCACTTTGAAAGATTATACTCTTTCCTCTCTCTATAGTATGTTTCTAAGCCATGAAAGAACTGTATTCAACAAATTTCAACCTCCAAAGGACTCGAAAGTGAGTTCCTCAGGATCTTCAGTAAACAAGCCCAGCAGAATTGAATATCCCCCATCAGATGATGAAGCTGACAACACTTCAGCTGTTGGTTTGTTCAACATGCCTGAAGTGAGCATCGAGGAGATCGATGAAGATGAAGACAATGAAGCCCTTATATCTGAGCTTGCCTTACTTGTCAATAACAGAAAAAATTTCAAAGGCAAATCTGGCTCCTCAGCTAGAGGCTCTAGTAGCAGACCTATCTCGTCAGCTGCACCTTCCAGACCCTCTGGAAGTACACCTGATATCTCTGAGTTAACGTGCTATAACTGTAACAAGAAGGGACACTATGCTAACGACTGCAAGCAGAAGAAAACAAGTTCATTATCTTCAACTGGTGAGTCTATTGAAGAAAAATATAAAAAGCTACAAGCATTCACCAAAAAGATCCTAGAAGAAAAGAAGTCACTTGAAGGCAAAACTGCTGACAAGGGTCTTGTAGCTGAAACTCACGACTGGGCTGACTCAGGTGACAGCTCATCCGATGATGATGAACCAATGGCCACAATGTGTTTGATGGCTCGTGCTGATGAAAGTATTACAGCTGATGATGCTAGTTCTTATCAATGGGTCAACATAGTTCATAAAAAGGTAACCTCTCTAATCTCTGCTGAGGCTTCCAAAGCCAAAGATATTGTTGATTCTATCATTTGTGACTTGCACTTCATTGATCAGCTGAAAGGTGAATGTTTGGATAAACACAGTGCTATTCTTCGTGAAAATGTATTTTTAAAAGAAAGATTAATTGATCACAAAACTTTAAAGGAAGAACTTTCTGAAACAAAATTTATAAATTCAGTTCTTCAACACGATCTAAGTGAAAAAGTTAAAGAACTTGAAGCAATTAAAAATATTTGTGAATCATGGTCTCGTTCAGTCAAGCTTCTCCAGTGAGACCTTTCTTTTAGGCAGGCGATAGCCTGATTCAAAGATTGGTTCAGAATCTTTCTCTTGTTATGTAGCTAATTAGGAGTTACCGAAGGTTGTTAAACTAACTCATTAGCTAGTCCAAGGAATAGAATCAGGCCTCTGAGGTTTTGGATATTTTTTTAGATCTCCCAAAAAAGCTAGTCCTCTGAGACAGAGGGGAGATTTCGGAGTGAGTGAATGTGTTAACTCACAAATTCCTAGTCAAGTACAAGCTTTACTAGGAGGAGACTTCCTTGTTGCAGCCGCTGTACCTGATAGCAGTACAGATGATCTGTACTACTCATCAGCTAATGCGTCCGTGCCAGCTGAAGCGTTAGTTTTTGGTTCCTTTGTTAGGTCTACCAAAACCTATGCTACTGAGATGTTCACAAAAGAACCTTCTGAAACCACTGGTGAGGACTCATCGGCTGATTCCTCAGCCTGGTTGTTAGGACACCCACTGTAGTAATAGTTGAACCAAGAAAGTCTATCTTGGGTTTAGCACCTGTTGTCTCTGCTGCTAGACCTCAGAAGAAGACTAGCAAGACAGTAGGAAAGAAAACTGTTCTTACACCCTTCACGGGCGAGTCAGCTGGAGTTCGTACTCGGGCTGCAAAGAACAAAGGTAAGAGTGTCTCCAAAAACACTCCTAGTCCTTCCTCAGCTGGTTCTGTCAAAAAGCTGAAAAGAAAAGTCAGTAATCTGACATCACTCGTTCAAAACCTGACCATCTCTGAAAATCAGAAGATGAAAGGGATTTTGGGTCCAGTACCAAATCATGTTGCCTCGCCCTCCACTCCACAACAAAAGAACAGAAAATGCTACAGATGTGGAGATCATGGGCACATGGAAAATGAGTATGACAGTCCAAGCTTATGACCACCCCCAACTTCAGCTTGTGAATCTATTGAAAAACCAACCCCTGTGAGCTCCAGCAGGAAATCACACGGACCCACAGAAATGTGGGTTCCCAAAAAGAACTAACTCCTTTTAATTCTTGTGCAGGGTGATCAAAGCAAACATGTCTGGTATCTAGACAGTGGTTACTCAAGACATATGACTGGAAATAAATCCCTGCTTGAAGAATTCGAAGTTTGTGCTGGTCCTCCAGTAATTTTTGGTGATAATGGTAGAGGCTCAACTGAAGGTTATGAATCCATCTCAAATGGATCTATAAAGATCACAAGAGTTGGTTATGTGAATGGGCTGAAACACAATCTAATCAGCATTAGCCAACTATGTGATGCAAAGTTCTCAGTGAACTTTAATGAATATAGAGGAACGGTAACGGATAAAAGTGGAAAAGTTGTATTAGTTGCACCAAGAAACAACAACGTTTATACACTCGACATGAATCCTCAAAATCAAGAAGTTTGTCTATTCTCTCATTCCACTGAAGAGCTAAATTGGTTGTGGCACAAAAGGCTATCTCACCTGAACTTCAAAAATATATCAAAACTGGCTAGAGGTTAGCTGGTGAATGGTTTACCACAAATCAAGTATGAAAAAGATAAACTTTGTTCAGCTTGTGAACAAGGAAAACAACATAAAAGCTCTTTCAAATCAAAGCGATGTTTTTCCATTAACAACTGCCTGCATATGCTTCATATGGATCTATTTGGTACTATGAGTACCGAAATTCTAGATGGAAAGAAGTATACAATAGTTATCGTTGATGAATACTCACGATACACTTGGGTCATATTTCTTCGTCACAAAAGTGATGCAGCTGATGAAATTATCAAGTTCATCAAAAAGATGGAACTTCTGAATGGGTCAAGAGTTAAGATGTTGATATCAGACAATGGTACTGAGTTCAAAAATAGTACATTGGAAGACTTCTGCTCAGAAGTTGGGATCTCTCAGAACTTTTCAGCTGCTAGAACACCTCAACAAAATGGTGTTGCTGAAAGAAGAAACAGAACCCTAATAGAAGCTGCAAGAACAATGCTTGCTGAGTCAAACATGCCAAAACAATTCTGGGCAGAAGCTGTCAATACAGCTTGTTTCACTCAAAATAGATCTCTCTATGTGAAGAGACACAAGAAAACTTCTTATGAGATTCTAAGTCTAAGGAAACCATACATCGACTTCTTTCATGTATTCGGTTGTGTGTGTTTTGTGTTAAACACACGAGATCAGCTAAGCAAATTCGACTCTAAAGCTGATGAAGCCATTTTCTTGGGATATTCCACTATATCCAAAGCATACAGAGTTTTCAACAAAAGAAGACAAACATTAGAAGAATCTATCAATGTTACTTTTGAAGAACACTCAAAGGCCTTAAACCCCACCTCTGCTCATTCATCTGACTCATTTCAAAGACCGACTGAACCATCAACTGACGATTCTGCTGAAACCTTTGTTGATGCCTTGAATCTCTTTGATGTTCCAATAAATGATTCAAATGAAACATTTCATGATGCTCCCACATATCTTTTAGATATTGCAGCTGTGCAACAAGAGATTCCAACAGCAAGAGCATCATCAAAGGCTAGATCTAACTCTAGGCCACCTCTTCCTACTTCAAGAAGATTGGTTCAAAATGAAGTACATAATCCTGCTGACCATTCAGCCGCTCAACAAGGATCAAATTCTGTTGAATCTTCCTCTTCTACAGCTGCTCCTCAATCTAATTGGACCTCTGAACACCCAATTGAATTAATCAATGGAGATCCACAACAAGGAGTACTCACAAGAAGTAAGACATCATGCAATCTCTGCCTATGGTCATGCATCTTAGCAGCTGAAGAATCGAAAAATATTAATGCTGCTTTAGAAAGCTCTAGCTGGATTCAAGCGATGCAAGAAGAACTTAACCAATTTGAAGTCAACAAAGTGTGGCAGCTGGTGCCTCCACCAGCTGGTAATACGATAATTGGTACCAAATGGGTATTTAGAAATAAACTGGATGAGGAAGGAGTGGTTATTCGCAATAAGGCTAGACTTGTTGCACAAGGGTATAGACAGGAAGAAGGAATCGATTTTGATGAAACATTTGCCCCAGTAGCAAGGCTTGAGGCTATAAGAATATTTCTAGCCTATGCTGCGTAAAAGAACTTCACAGTTTTTCAGATGGATGTGAAGAGTGCTTTCTTAAACGGGAAGTTGCAAGAGGAGGTTTATGTTAAACAACCACCAGGTTTTGAAAATCCCAAGTATTTAGACTATGTGTTTAAATTGGATAAATCGTTGTATGGGTTGAAACAAGCTCCTCGTGCATGGTATGACACACTCTCCACTTTCCTTCTACCAAATGATTTCACCAGGGGAAAGATTGATAAAACCTTATTCATTCGCAAAATTAAAGGTGATATCATTCTTGTTCAAATTTATGTGGATGGCATAATTTTTGGTTCTACTGATGAAAAACTTTGTATACGTTTTTCAAAACTCATGTCTACGAAGTATGAGATGAGTATGATGTGTGAATTAACATATTTTCTTGGCTTACAAATTAAGCAATCTAAAAATGGAATTTTCATAAATTAAGAAAAATATATCAAAGATCTTTTAAAGAAATTTGATATGAATTCATCATCATCCATGAAAACACCAATGGCTCCTCCAAATAATCTAGATGCTGACTTAACTGGGAAATCAGTTGATGTCACCTTTGATAGAGGAATCATTGGGTGTTTTCTCTATCTCACTGCCAGCAGACCAGATATTATGTTTGCTACTTGCATGTGCGCTAGGTATCAAGCTGATCCTAGAGAATTTCATCTAATATCTGCTAAGCGAATTTTGAGGTACCTCAAAGGTACTCCAAGCCTAGGTCTTTGGTATACCAAAGACTCCGGGGTTGATCTAATTGGCTATTCAGATTCAGACTTTGCAGGTTGCAAGATAGATAGAAAGAGCACAATGGGAGGATGTCAGCTGCTAGGTGGAAAGCTAGTCAGCTGGACAAGCAAGAAATAAAATACTGTTTCTACCTCTACAGCTGAAGCAGAATACGTTGCTGCTGGAAGTTGCTGTGCTCAAGTCCTTTGGATGAAGAATCAGCTGGTTGATTTTGATATGGACTTTTCCAAGGTCCCTATCTATTGTGATAACACGAGTGCTATCACAATCAGCAACAACCCTGTTCTTCACTCTAGAACCAAACATATTGACATAAGGTATCATTTCATTAGAGATCACATTGAACAAGGTGATGTGGAACTTCATTTCATTTCAACAGACCTTCAACTAGCTGATTTGTTCACTAAACCATTGGATGAAAAACGTTTCAATTTTTTAATCAGCGAGCTGGGTATGTTAAATGCTTAAATCATCTGCTGAAGTACTATCAGCAACTGATGATGTTCACCTTGTCACTTAGTACATTCAGCTGATTAAAACATTTTGAATTTATCAATCAGCTGAGTAACTCATCTCAAAATGATACTTGTCAAGTTTTATAAGTTAAAACGTTTGGTTTTCAAAGAAAAAGGAATCTTTTATCCCTATCCACACGTTATCTGTGGCAAATATTTGCACTCATGTGAATATTTGGCTTTTATGAGGGATTTGACATCCCTGACATTGAAACGGCTCCACTAACCCTTATTGTCAAATCGTACATGTTTATTCGCACGAAAACCAACATTTCCATAGTTGGTTTCCAACTATCTATTTTTACCCGGTTCAAATTCAAATATTTACCCGAAATGGTTCCTCTTCTCCTTATAAATACCCCACATCTCTCTTCTTTTTCCTCACCACCCTAAAACTTCCTTCTATTCTCTCTCTCAAAAACCCTAACCTTCCTTCATCTTTCTTTCTTTTCAACCATGTCCACTTCCCGAAAATCCTCCAAAACAACCCTCTCTAGAGATGCCATCGAGTTTTCTCAAAACTCGAACTTGGTGGCAAACACCTCTCCACCGGACAACCTCAAGGAAGTCTACCGTCCGCTTGGAAAGTTCATACGCCACTGCCCTATCAGTGGTGCATTTTTGCGCTTAACCAAGAGTTTTTACGAACTCTTGCGTGATTTTTGGATGTCTGCCTCCATCTCTGGGGACGACATTGTTGCGCAAGTAGGAAATTATCAAATCACCATTACTGTTGATGATTTCCGAACTTCTTGTGGGTTCGACTACTTGAACCCTAATGAAGACCCTCAGGAGGTGAAGTCTGCTGAGCATGCAAAGAAGAATCTGATCGATATCACTGGATATCGATTAGAAAGCACTGAAGACAGGGTTCCGATCTTCAGGAAGTCTCAGCTGTCGAGACCATGGGCCTATTTTTTCACTCACATCATTCAGTGCATAGGCGGCAACCATGGGTCTCACAACCAGTGCAACTCCAGCCTTCAGATCTTTGCTGAAGCCCTAATCACCAGTCAGCGGATTAATTATGGAAAACTGGTTTTTGAGGAGGTCAAATCCAAGCTCAAAGGGAAGGGAACTCACATTACCTATATTCGATTCTTCACCTTGTGCATCGCTCATGTGATGACCGAGAAGCTGGAGATAGATTATGATGACCTTCCGGGGGAATGGTTTGAGGTCCGTACCTTATCCAACACCATCTTCAACTCTAAGAAGGAAGCTGGTAAGGATGTTCCCCTCTCCGCATACATGCTGAAGATCATTAAAGATCATATTAGATCCAGATGGGATCAACCAGAGGGCACCACATCGAAGAAATCTGCCCTACAAGAAGGTAAGTCCTTTTCTCATCTGCAGGGTTCATCGGTTGCTAGTCGTCCGCTAGTTGCTGATGAAAAAGACCCCACTTCCACAGGGATCTCGGTTCCCATTGATGTGGAAGATGAGGTAGAGGATTTCATTCCTCTAGTGGTGAAGAAACGAGTTAAAAGAGCAGCTCGTCACTTCATCACACCCTCTCCCTGCTCCCCGCCATCTTCTCCCACTTCACGTGATCCTTCTTCTCCTCGGCTGAGGGAGAGAGGGTCTGCTACCTGCGGAGAAGGTATGGCGACTAATGATGCTGACTTGGCATTTGCAGCATCATCAGGATTCAGCCAGGATCCTCGTGGACCCCTTTTGAGCTCCACTTTGAGTGGATTACGATCAGAAGCTGTGTCAGCATCCATCGCTGACCTCCCTTCTCGTTTTCACTCTTGCAGTGTCCCACTAGAAATTTCTCCTCTTCTCGGAGCTTCTAGTCAGACACTCTTGGCTGATCACTTCTCTCTTTCTCTTCCACCTGCTGATCTCTCGACAGGTCAGCAGCTTTCAAAACGGCAATTTCGTTCTTTAGGAGTTAGTGCCGGCTCCACACTTCTGCGTAGCTCCTCAACTGATTCATTATCAGTTGTTGTAACAAGGGGACAAACTCCATAAGCAACCTCAGTCTCTCAACAGACTGCTGGTGAAGTTTTTGGCTCATCCCAAGCCACCCGATAGTCAGCTGCACACACACCACCACCAACTTCTTCATCACTTTCTGAGTCAGCAGTTGATGACAGATTGACTGGAAACCAAGTCAATCCTGAAACTGTTTTTTCTGTTTCCCACAACGTCACCAGGTTACACCAGCTGTAGATCGAGGAAACCACCACCGCCGATGAAGGGACAACTGTAGACACAGTTGTTACTGAGGCACTCACCCAAGCTGCCAGTGATCGCAACTGTAGACACAGTTGTTACTGAGGCACTCACCCAAGCTGCCAGTGATCGCGAACGTATTTGCCAACTGAGCTGTGAGGCAGCTGACACACCACCCCGAGGATTTTCTCCTCATGTCTCTATACCAGATCAGCCGACTGGTGAGACTGAAGTACAAGGTAATCAAACAGCCTTCACTTTAATGTTTGATTATGCTGATGAGCCCATCCGGCCTTATTACTTGTCTCCAGACGAGGCAGCAGATGAACCTTGGCTTCAATTTGATTTGACAGCTGATGTCGGCCCTTCTGACAGAACCCCAGAAGTTTCAGCTGGACCCAACTCACCCCCCACAATTACTGAGCATCCCATAGGAGCCATTCCTCCTAACTCAGTAATGCCTATTCACACAGCTGAGGCTACCACCTCAGCTGGAGACATTCCGGATCCGCTCTTTTCGAGAATCTGACAGAACTGAGAAGGATAGGCTTCTAGCTGAAGCCCGGGAAACTGAAGCAGAAGTTGATCGACAGCTGACCTTGTTACAATCTCAGGTCACTCCCCTCATCACAGCTGTTGATCGTATTGGCCTTGCTTAGGAAAAGCATGAATCTCTGCTGGCCAATACTCATAGCCATCTCGCCAGAGCTATTGATGCTTCTGCTGCTGCTGTGTCCACTCGGATGGACAAGCTGGAAACTGAGGTTTGTTCGTTAACCTCTCAAGTCATTGGTCTTCAAGGCACCCTTGACCTCATTCTGCAAAAACTTAATGAGGGTGCCCCAGCTGTCCGTCCTACTACTGCACCAGAGAGTATCTTACTTCTTCAGGCACTCTCTAAGGGGGAGAAAGAGCAAGCTACATCAGCAGGTGAACAACAAGGTGAACAAGATTCACAAACTATAGTTACCTCTGCTGTTGGAGCCAATATTCAAGAAGATATTCCAGCAGGTGAAACCTCAAAATCACCAACATTCACCTCTGCTGGAATACCAGAAGAAGAAGACGTTTCAGTAGACGAGACTCCAACTTTAACAACACTCGTCCTGAAGAATTTATGTGCACAGTTAGTCAACCTATGATGATACATCCATGCCTACGAAACACTTAAGGGTCACACCGGTGAGTGCATGTAATACGAGTAAGATATGTAATGATACTTGGAAGAGGATTGATTCATAATAAGTCATTTATGAATCAAGTTAAGTATTAAGTCAAGATTGACTTATTACTAGATTGGTTTATCTAAACTAATTAATACAAGTATTTGTACATTTACTAGTTGAGTAAATATACAATGTGTTAATTATAGATTATCCATAATATGATTTAAAGACATTAAATCATATAGTATTTGGATAATATTGTTGTATAAATTATATAAAGTTTATTATATAATTAATTATTAAAAGTATAAATACAAGTATATATAATTCGTGTATATGGATACCGAATTATTAGTGTATTAATACTAGATATTTAATAGTTAAGTGCAACAATAAAAGAGTGATAAACTACAAGGGTTTAATATGAAAAAGGATAAGTTTAATTAAAGATTAATATTAATTAAACTAGAAGGGCCCTAAGTGAAAGTCCTTCTATTATAAATAGAAGGCATGGGGTTCCCTTATTCCTTTGATCACCTTACACGAAAAACCCTAGCCTCCCTACTCCTTGATTTCGGCCGAACCTAGACTAAGAACACCAAGTTTGGTGTTCTTCGTTCTTCGTGTTCTTTGTTCTTCGTATTCTTCAAGTCTTGAAGATTCGAAGATCATTACAAGGATCAACTAGAAGATCGCTCGTTGTGTTCATCATCAGTGGATTTCTCTTAAGCATTAACCAAGGTATGATTCATGGAACACTCTTTCTTCTTCCCCTCTTGGTCGAAATCAACACCAAGAACCCTAGGGTTCTTGGTGGCCGTCGAAACACACACAAGTGTGTGTGTGTGTTTGGGATTTCGTACAAGGTTTCTTGCATTGTTAATCTACTATAGATTTCCAAGATCCTAATCCTTTAGGGTTTAAGGATTGAGTTTAATCCCACTTCCGCTTCTAGGGATTAAATTAGCTAGATGGTTTTAACCGGTCAAGAACAAGTTCATGTTCTTAGTCAGTATGGTTCGAACCAAGTGATTTAGGAGGTTGACTCAAGTGGTCAATCAGTGATAGAGAAACCCTTCAGTGGTATCTGAGCGTTGGTTTAGAGATCTAAACTAGATTAACAAAGTTTTGTTTGTTTAATTTTTTATTAAGTTTTTTTTGTTCCTATTTCTTCTTCTTCTTCTTCTTCTTAATTTACGAATTAGGGTAAGAACCCTAGGACTGAGCATGTTAAACTAGTTAAGTTTAATTGGTCAAAAGGATTCTAGAAAAACCCTAGAAAATTCGTGTAAGGCAAAAGAACCCTAGGATCAAGAACATTAAACAAGTTTTGTTTAATTGATCAAAAGGCTTCTTTTCCTTAACCCTAGCTAATTTTTGGAAATTCTAGAACCCTAGGATCAAGAATGTCAAAAAATTTTGATCAAGAGGATTCTTTCCTTAATTGTGTGATCTTCCAAATCTAGGATCAAGTATGTTAAACCAAGATTTGGTTTAATTGATCAAAAGGATTCCTTCCTTTCTCTCTAGATTTCGTGATCAAGGAGGAATACTTGGACACCAAGTTTGTTAAACTAGGCTAGTTTAATTGGTGGAAAAGTTTCCTAAACTTTAAGGAATTTTCCGAAAAAACCCTAGATGTAATCTAGAACCCTAGAACTTTAAACTAGTTAAGTTTAATGATTCAAAAGAATTAATTAGGTTAATAATCTAAAACCTAGATAATTAAACAAGTTTATGTTTAATAGGTTTAATTATTATCTTAATAGATTTATTAAAGACTAGTTCTTTAAACCTAGAAATCTAGACAAAGTTATTGTCTATAAGGTTTAAATTAAAAAGTTTAAATAAATTTATTAGGGTTATAATCCATCTTAGAATTTAAACAAAGTTTATTGTTTAAATAGGATTGATTAGAATTAATCTTTAATTAAATAATGTCTTTGATTAAGAAAGTCAAAAACCCTAGTTTTGGTTGATCAAAAACAAGATTAGGGTTAGACTAATTAATGAGAATTAAAAGAAGTGTTAATTTCTAGTTCAAGGAATTAACAAGATGTATTTATTTATATTTATATATATATTTGAATTTTAAATATTTAAAAGATAAAATGAATTTTAATAAATAAAGTAGTTTATACGTATTTTAATTAGTTCAAGTTAAAATACATATAAATTAGATGTAATATTCTTATTAGAATGATTACAAGTTTATTTTAAAAGAAAATATATATGTATATATATATATTAAATACAAGATTAAATGGAACATTAAAAGATAATGTTATTTTGATCTTAAAGGCTAAATAATATAACTAGATATTGTATAAGTTATTATATAATTAAAACTAGAAAGTACAAAGTTATGATTTCATTATAACTAAAAATTGTACAAGTTGAAATTATATGATTAACTAGAAATATACAAAGTTATATATTAGTATTATAAGGTGTATAAAGTTATAAGTTATTATAACTAGTAATTATACAAATATAATATGAGTATTTTACAAGTCATGTAACATACTAGATTAATGATCAAGTATAAATAACAAGAACTTATATTTGACTAGTTCAAGCTAAATATAAGAAAGGTTTAAACAAACTAAGTATTATTATATATAGTCTTTATATAATAAGTTTATTAGTTTCACCAAGTATAAACCGGTGATTGTGTTAGCCTAAGTTCCATCATGATTGTTGGAGCTAGTGGGAGCTACACAAGAAAATCACAATGTTTATAAGTGTGTCGTTAAGACATAAGTTTTGGTGAAATCTAATAAAGTCAAAACAAATGTTTGATTTCATTATTAAACATATGAAAAACTAGGTGTGTTAAACTAGATTTATGATTCAAGTCTATGAATCGTAAAAGGATTAAAAGTTTAACATAAGTTTTAAGTTTTTCAAGAAAGATAAAACAAGTAAGTTTTATTTTAGATAAGGTTTTCCACAAAACCTAGTGATACGTTTTGTACACCTCGTTTTTAGGTATACATATAAAACGCGCAAATTCTTGAAACTTTAAAAGTTTTAAAGAAAGTTCTTAAAGTTTAAAAAGGATGTCTTGTTGAATTCTTGAATTCACAAGGCACATATTTTAAACAAGGATTAAGATTGGAATAAAGGTTTAAGTTTAGTTCAAGACTTAAACAAACCCAAGAAAATCTTAGATCTAAGTACTATCCACCTAATGGAACACCTCACTTGTTAAACGATATTCATATTGTAAGGATAAAGAACCTTAGATATGGATTCAAATCATTGCGAGTGTTAGGGTGTGTAAGGTTCTGTGATAATCGGGAGTCCCGGCGCAGAACACCGCACTGTCTTAGATGGTATGATCTACTTTGGTGATAATCGGGAGTCCCGGCCCAAAAAGTACTTGAGTAGAATAAACATACTAGACTTTATTACTAACTTAGAAATGTACAATTAGATTGTACAAAGTTGTAATAAGTTATAAGTCTAAAGATTCTACGACCCCTAGGAATCGTGTCAAGTCTTGATACGATCGGTAAGGATGTTACCTACCAGAAACAGCATGTCTCATCGGGAAGTGCCCAAACCTTGCGGCGAGAATGTGATATATGGATCCTAGGCCTAAAATATTAATTATGGGTTTATAATATATTTTAGAGAATGTTTATTGATGGTTACTAATTAAACTGGGTTTGATTTGTAGATGGCAGCAACAACCACAACGACAAGTACTAACAATCTCTCACTTCGCTCAATCCTCGAAAAAGACAAGTTGACTGGGTCAAACTTTCTCAACTGGGAGCGCAATCTTCGCATTGTGCTCAGGCATGAGAGAAAGTGGTATGTCTTGGAAAGAGCAGTACCTAATGTCCCTGCCGCTAATGCTAGAGAGCTGAAGCAAGGCAAGCTTATGATAAGCATGTCAGTGATGCACTCGATGTGAGCTATTTAATGCTGGCAACCATGAGTCCAGAATTACAAGCAGGACTTATGGATGTGCCTGCATTTGAGATGATCCAGCAACTTAGGGATTCATTTCAAGAGCAAGCTCGCACTGAGAGGTTCAACATCAATCGAGCCTTCAACTCTTGCAAGATGGTCAAAGGAACGTCGGTGAGTGCCCACGTCATGAAAATGAAAGGACACATGGATCACTTGGCTAGACTTGGTCACCCCATACCATTGCAAATGGCAACACACACTATACTCAATTCATTGTCTGATGACTACAAGCCTTTTGTGGTCAACTACAATATGCATAATATGGAGAAATCCATTGCTGAGCTACATTCCATGCTCAAGACAGCTGAATTGAGTTTGGGGACCAAATCTAAGGATGTTCTAATGATCGGTAATGGCAGTGGTGGTGGCAAAAAGAGAAAAGGGCATGGTGGTAAAGGAAAGGGTAAAACCAATCCTAACCAAGGAGTGCCAAATGGTAAAGGTGTCAAACAAAAGGTCAAGACGTTTAAGCCTAACACAACGAGGACCGAGAATCGGTGCTTCAAGTGTGGTGAGGCTGGGCATTGGAAAAAGAATTGTCCAAAGGGTGCAAGTGGTGGTGGAGGAAACGCAAGTTCCTCAGGTAACACAACCACACTTCTTAATCACTTTTAAGATACTTGTAAAGTACATTACGAGTAATCTAACTTTTGCAATCGTTTATTGCAGGAGGAGATGGAAAGTGATGACCGGCATGAGATGATGATTCCACAAGCACCAAGTTTTTATAATTCAGTATTTTATGGATTCAGTAAAACAATTTTTCTTTTGTTGGATAATTTTTATTTTATGTTAAAACAAGTTCTCATTTGGTTTTAATAAGAATCCATCGTTGAGTTATATTATGTGTGTGCATGTGTGATAATTACACTAGTCAAGATTTTATGACTAGATTGTGAATCAAGTTTTGATTTACTTTATGTTTAATGTTTTATGATTGTTTGATTGTTGTATGAGTAATGTTTTAAAAGCTCAATGCTTAGATACTAGAAATTAGAAGTTTTTCTTCTAAAGTATTTAAGAGATTTTATGAAAAGCATAAGGTTCAAAAGTTATTGAACCTAGTTGAAACATCTTAAGTAATGGTTACTTATGATAGTAAGTTTCAAAGTGTTAGTATTAATATAGTATGATTATATTGGATATAATCAAGATAGATTTTAAAGAGTATTATTGACAAGTCTTTTACACTCGTAATAAAGGAATTTAATGAAGTCATAATTCCTTAATAGGAATAATTGGATATTCGTATAATCCAAGTAAAGTGACTTAGACATTAAATGAACTCTTAAAAGGGACAAAACTATATTAAAGTATTTAAGAATTAAAAGGTATTATTGCAAGTCTTTTATACTTGTAATAAATACGATATTTAATCAAGTCATAATTCCCTAATAGGAATAATGGATATTTGAGAAATCCAAGGAATGATTTTGGCATTAAATAAGATTCTTTAAAGATACTAATACACTTAAGAATTGGAAGTATCGTTTCAAGTATTTCACAATTGTTAGATACAGTAGTCAATGAAAGTCACGATTCCCTCCAAAGGAATGTTGGATATTCGCAAATCTAAAGGATGACTTTGACAATTGATTAATTCTTAAAGGGTTAAACTATAAGTTTTGACTAGATCAAAAATAGTAGTTTAAGAAATGCTTTTATTCCATAAAATTTAGTGGGAGCTATGACTTACATATTCACTAGAGGTACTAATGAATATAGTAAGTTAGTTAGGACATTAACAACAAGGTTTTACCAAGTCGTTAGCCAAAGAGTTAAGAGAAATAAATGATCATTGATTAGATTATTGCAAACCTAATAGCGTGGTCACAAGTCTTGTGATTAATTATTGCATATCTGATAGGATGTTCACATTCCAGTGAACAAGTTAATCATTTAAGAAATTTCTTTAACTAATAAGAATATCTACAAATCAAGTAGCTAAAAGAGATTTAGTTACAAGGCACGTTTTATAGATTCAAGAAACTAAAGGAGTAATTTTCCAATCCTCCTATGTTTACCGAATCATATAAAAAGACAAGACTAGAATATGTTCTAAAATGTTGCAAGAACAATATCTAGCAAAGACAAAAGTAATAGTATTCTAAATACTCGTCTTATGTCTTTAGTTTAATAGAAATGACTAATTGTAATTAGTGATAAAAGTTACAATTAAGAGTTATTGAAGTAATCAACGCAAACGCATAGAATAAGTAATGATCCAGTAATAATTCAGTATCTATGTCCAGTGAGGAATAATACATGAGTTAGTATCATTGTTATTCAGAATTTGTATGTTTTACAATATCCATGAATAAAAGTTTATTTATTCAAAAGATATAAATCCGTGACTACTCGTCTTGGTGGGAACCTCGATGGGACGTTAACGTCATCGCGGTATTTGGTAGTAGATTCGAAGTTCTTCGAAGATAGCTACACAAGTTTTGTGTAGACCAAATATCGGTGATATTCTGTTGGAGCTCGACGATTATTGGATTGACCACCGTGATAATACTTCGTGGTTGAAAAATTCAAAAGTATTATTCACTAGGATTGTCCTTAAGCCTGAGGTATTTGGTTTGGGATGCATTGACTAATGTGCTTTGGTTCGTCTTAGACAATTCTGAAATATGGTTGTCATACGAGGCTTTACTGGGTACAGAGGAATTTGTATTTCAGATCGAAATATACAAGATGGTAATTGCACCTCCTTTTTAGGAGAGATATTTATGTGTCCTTTGACATGATGAAATAACTGGAAAGTGCATGGCCATGCCCAAACGAACTGATTTGTTCTTTGTCGTTTATCACAACAGTTTGAATCAAGAAGTCATTAAATGATTTTGAATACAGGAGTTGATAATTTCTACCATGCTCGTATTCATTATCACAAATATCGTGCTGCAAGGGATAAACCTAACATAGTTGCCCAAGAAGTAAAGATAGAGTGTTCTTTACTAGGAGACGCTATTAAAGAGTTTTTCAAGTAACTATACATGGGTTACGTAAGCTGTTTTTATGGGGTTGGTTACCTACATGCCCATCTAGAAGGCCACTGTAGCTCGTATCATTAAGATAAAGGTTACAAACTTGCACAAGTGGGAGTCTGAAGGATTTATGTGCACAGTTAGTCAACCTATGATGATACATCCATGCCTACGAAACACTTAAGGGTCACACCGGTGAGTGCATGTAATACGAGTAAGATATGTAATGATACTTGGAAGAGGATTGATTCATAATAAGTCATTTATGAATCAAGTTAAGTATTAAGTCAAGATTGACTTATTACTAGATTGGTTTATCTAAACTAATTAATACAAGTATTTGTACATTTACTAGTTGAGTAAATATACAATATTTTAATTATAGATTATCCATAATATGATTTAAAGACATTAAATCATATAGTATTTGGATAATATTGTTGTATAAATTATATAAAGTTTATTATATAATTAATTATTAAAAGTATAAATACAAGTATATATAATTCGTGTATATGGATACCGAATTATTAGGGTATTAATACTAGACATTTAATAGTTAAGTGCAACAATAAAATAGTGATAAACTACAAGGGTTTAATATGAAAAAGGATAAGTTTAATTAAAGATTAATATTAATTAAACTAGAAGGGCCCTAAGTGAAAGTCCTTCTATTATAAATAGAAGGCATGAGGTTCCCTTATTCCTTTGATCACCTTACACGAAAAACCCTAGCCTCCCTACTCCTTGATTTCGGCCGAACCTAGACCAAGAACACCAAGTTTGGTGTTCTTCGTTCTTCGTGTTCTTTGTTCTTCGTATTCTTCAAGTCTTGAAGATTCGAAGATCATTACAAGGATCAACTAGAAGATCGCTCGTTGTGTTCATCATCAGTGGATTTATCTTAAGCATTAACCAAGGTATGATTCATGGACCACTCTTTCTTCTTCCCCTCTTGGTCGAAATCAACACCAAGAACCCTAGGGTTCTTGGTGGCCGTCGAAACACACACAAGTGTGTGTGTGTGTGTTTGGGATTTCGTACAAGGTTTCTTCCATTGTTAATCTACTCTAGATTTCCAAGATCCTAATCCTTTAGGGTTTAAGGATTGAGTTTAATCCCACTTCCGCTTCTAGGGATTAAATTAGCTAGATGGTTTTAACCGGTCAAGAACAAGTTCATGTTCTTGGTCAGTATGGTTCGAACCAAGTGATCTAGGAGGTTGACTCAAGTGGTCAATCAGTGATAGAGAAACCCTTCACGTCCCTACTGAAACACCTGAGGTAATTACTTCAGCAGGAGAAACAATAACGCATTCAATATTCACTCCTGCTGAAGATCTCAGGGAAGAAGAAACCTCAGCTGATGTTCGCATTGTTGATTCTTTTGAATCAGCTGAGGTCCCACAAGTCAAAACCCCGCAAATCCAAAACCCTCAGCCTATTTTATAGGTGAATCCTCAACCTGCTGAGGGGGAGCTTTCTGATGCCACGATTATAGCTGCTCTTCTTGAAGAAGCTGGAACCGCCGCAGATCTTGAAGCAGCCATCACTCTTCAAAGAAAAACTCAAGAAGAGCTGTTTCAAAGAGCTGAAGCGGAAAGAGCTGAGAACATTAGAATGTTCAACAAAGTTCTTTACAAACGTCGGCAAGAAGCAAAAATCAGCAGCGTAAGGTGTCCCAAATCATCATCCAGCTCTCCACAAGAAATCATCATATATAGAGCTGGAGGGCCATTCGCTCCTGAAAGTGTTTCTCTGAACAAGGTCAGCACTCATTTTAACTATGATGAATGGAATGAGATGCAAAAAGCTGCCAAGACTGCAAAACCATCTCCAAACATTGCAGATCTGTAAAGTGAGGTAAAAATCGCAATTTTCTCCTTCAAGACTCTATGCGACAAGATCAAGAGATACTCTCCTGATCTGGCAAATCGCATACCAGCTGAATTGCGTGAACCTCAAGCTGATATTGTAAGAGAACCTGCTGGTGAAAGCTCCACAGCAAGAGGGGAGAAACGTAAGTCTATTCTCCCCGAGCCTTTCGCTGAACACAGATCAGCTGAGGTTGGGTCTTCAATAATCTATGCTAAACGACCAAGACTCAACCTCTCAAGAACCGTACCCACGTGAGTTAACTTTATCCCTTGGCGTGTTGTAAAAGAACCCATTTACGGTTTCTGCTATCTGGGTGAAAAGAAGATGCCTTGCTTTCAAAGAGCTGATTAATTAGACATATGCGACGTTGAACAACTTATAGCATATCACAAATTGATGAGTTCCTCTACTGAAGAGGGTAAAGAAATGAAGAAATTAATCAACTCAGCCATCAGCTCAGTGTATCAGAAGGTTCATACTTATACAGCTATTCGATTGCATCAAATAGGGGGAGATTGTTAGTCCTCAGACTAAGTACATAAGATTTGATGATCAATATCTAAGAAGAATAAATCAGCTGAAGTAAGTATCTCAGCTGAAGTACAAGTATATTCATAAACCTTCAGCTGAGTACGTACTCAGCTCTAGGAATCAAGTCAAATCAGCAGCAATTCAAAAAGTGATCATTCGAAGTCTATGGCCGAAGGACAAAGACCAGAAGAAGACCACTCAGCTGATAGTGGAATCAGCTGATGGTACCCGCTGCAGATAAAGACTTAGTGGAAAATATTCTTGACACTTTTAATATTTTCCTTTCTCGCTTAAAGAAAAGAAAACGATGAGGATCTTCTATTTTGGTAATAGAAGATAATTTGTCAGAACATCATCGTTTGTCCCTCCAAGCATGTATAGAGAAAGTCAAAATTTTTTGTACTATCATAGTACATCTTTTCACTGTACGTTAGAAAAGATTACAAAAGAAGTTGACACAAAGTACAATTGGGACTGTAACGTATGCAAGAGCATATAATGTTTCCGTGGACAAGTCTACATCGACGAATGATATGTTTACATGTCGATTAACTTGTGGACAAAGGAACATGGATCTTGGGCTATATAAAGAGACGTAAATGCTTGCATTTACACACACCTTTTAACATTCATAGCACAAGAACATTCTCTGATAGTTTGTTATTGTCTGGTATTAACTCCTTCATAGTTATTACTCAGGCATTCAATATCAGCTATTAGTATCAGCTGATATAACTCTCCTAGCATTGTCTTTTAAATTTGAGCGAACAAAGTGTCATTTCAAGTATAAAGTTTTAGTTAGTGTGTACTATCTATTTTCCGCAAACTTTTTACTGTATTAAGTTGTTTTAATAAACCCTTAATCATTAAAATCTTGTGTGTTCTTTATAGTAAAGTCTTTACTTAGCCGTAACGCAACACGTTTGTGTTGTTGGGATCCAACATATATGTATACATGTACACACATATATGTATATATACATACATATTCATACCATAGATATACATATTTTCATATTTATATCGTATATATGTATATATATACACATATATATACGGAATGCATATGCATTTTCGTAAATGAAAATGCAAGTTCCGACTGGAAATGCAAGTTACGACTGAAAATGCAAGTTACATAAAATGCAAGTGTATATATGTGTGTATATATACATAATAGCTTTATAGTCCGCCCGACTAGGCGGGCATGCTTCAAGAGATTTATTAAGAAAAATAACAACAAATATTAATACTTTTAAAATGACATAAGAATCCATAGCTGTAATGATAAGTTTGTACAAATTTTGATACATGAATAAATGTTACAAAATCTTATAGATGAAAGTAGCGCCTAAAACTGTAAGTCGTATAGCTAATAGGGTGTATGGTCTAAATAGGGTTAAATGGTTATCAAAATCTTATAGATGGTAAAGATGTAGGTAGTTACTAATTCGCCTAATTTATTGCTAGAATAAATGTGATATTCAAAATTCCGTAATTTTTGTAGTTAAGTTATTTAGGTCTTTTATATTTAATGTTTTTATTATTTTTTTAAAGATGGCATCGTTTTAAAAGTAATATACACAATTTATATAACTCATAGAATCGGTTTGACTTATAAAAGTCATACATTAATGTTGAAAATTTTCGTTTAAATTGTGTATGAAATAGGCGATTTAAACACAACTGATTTTTTAGTTTTTTAAATTAAAGTAATTTAATACATATCTTTTAAATGAATTTGCAGTATAATTTCCATAAAATGGTTGGGTATTAAATGGAAATAAGAACCGGAAAACAGGAAAGAATTAATGTGATTTTCAAAATCCCGTAATTGTTATAGTTATCTTATTTATTTATTTTTCCTATTTAATGTTTCGCCTATTTTTTTTAAAGCTGGCAGCGTTTTTAAAGTAATACTATCAATTTATATTTTATAGTATTGGTTTGACTTATAAAAGTCATACATTAATGTTGAAAATTTTCGTCTAAATTGTGTATGAAATAGGCGATTTAAAAACAACTGATTATTTAGCTTTTAAAATTAAAGTAGTTAATACCCATCTTTTAAATGATTTTGCAGTATAGTTTCCCTGAAATGGTTGGGTATTAAATGGAAAACATTTATCTGGAAAAAATGAAAGAATCAAAAAATGAATCTGTTTTACTGCGGGAGGAGAGATAATTCGGTTTGTAGAATGTAGTGAGTATGCCACATGGCCAATAGGGTATTACATGTGGCATTGTGGACCAATGAGAAAGCTTGAAAGTGATTAGTTGGCAAAATAAAATCAAACCTAGGCCTCATATATAGGTTAAGATATCTCGGGCATGAATATATATATATATATATATATATATATATATATATATATATATATATATATATATATATATATATATATATATATATATATATATATATATATATATATATATAAGTGGGATCCGGTGAGGACTCAAAAAACGGTGAGGACTCGTATGGACACCTCAAAAAAATTTCAAAAAATTCCGAAAAAAATATATATAACTCCTCATGAATATTACTGCATTTGAACAAAAAAAATTTCGAAAAAAAATTATTATCCACTTTTTTTTTTGCGGATCATAACAATGATCCATATTTTTTTTGTTGATCATTATTATAATCCATATTTTTTTTTTTTGATCATTTTTGAAAAACTATTTTTTGGATCTTATAGGCTGCGATATAGATATTTAAAAAAGAAATTTTTTTGAAAAGTTTGTTTTGGATCATTTTTAGTGTTTTTTTTGGAGTCCTCGCAGTCCTCACCGGGAAAAGAGTCCTCACCGGATCCGGACTATATATATATATATATATATATATATATATATATATATATATATATATATATATATATATATATATATATATATATATATATATATATATATATATATATATATATATATATATATATATATATATATGGTATAAATATATATATATAAATATATATGTATATATACATATATGGTGAAAAACTAGTTTCAGAACCCATTTTAGGATACAGAACCCGCAGAACTCAATCTAAACCATTGAATTTCAAAATGAAATGATCATGGAAGATACATGAAGTGATTTAATGAGGGACCCCCAAATATTGGTTTGCATGTATGTTATTCATGCACGAAAACATATATGTTTTTGTGCATGTATGTTTTCATGTATGTATACATAAGTGTTATTTTTGCATTATATGAACATATAAATTTTTCAGTATTTTTAATGTTTTTCTTAAAGTATATGTTTGATCTGGGTTAAATGTTATTGTTTTGCATATTTTTTTAACTAAATTCATATATACTTAGATGGGTTCTGCTTGGTTCTACGCAAAAAATGGGTTCTGCAAATAGCTCGCCCCTACATATATGTATGTATATGTATACATATATGTATATTTTACGAAAATGCATTACTTCTCCAACTTCTTCAAATAAGGACCATTTTCTATTGATCCATACCCTTTATAATAATAGATTATACTACTTTAGGGTGGAAGTTTCGTACCAAAAGAATGAAACAGTAAAAAAAATGCCACATGTGGGATTTGAAGTTGGGGTCTAACCTGCAAGTTATGTCAAGATTTGAACTCTAGATCTTTCGCACACATATGTACTCTTACCATTAGAAATTTAGAACATGGAAACTTTTGTGTTCTGCTCACTCATCATCACACATGTCATCCAAAATATTAAGTTAATATAGTTTGGAGAATTGCGTTCAAGAAGCTCCATTATTTTCACGAAGTCACAAGGAACAAATCTCAACCATTGATCAATAAGACCTAATGGTCAAGATTAATCACATAATTTATACATTGAGGGGTATTTTGGTCATTTTGTTTTTAAAAAAATATTTTTTTATTTTAGAATTAAGTTTTTTATTTTATTTTTTTTAAATAAATTTTTGATTAATAATAAATAATGTGATTGCATACTGAATCACATGTGATTGTGTATTGAATCACATGTGATTGAACTAAAACATCAAATGTGATTAAATATATAATCACATGTGATTTTACACTAAAATCACATGTGATTAAGTACTACACGTAATTATCAAATAAATATTGTTCTTTAACGAAAAAAATTTAAATAAAAAAAATTAAAATAAAAAAGATCGAAATTTTTTGAAGTGTCAAATGACCAAAATACCCTTCATGTATAAAATATGTTATTAATCTTTACTATTAGATCTTATTGATGAATGATTGAGATTTTTTCCTCGGGGCTTCGTAAAAATAATGGACCTACTTGAACGTTTCTCATAGTTTGGATTCAAAAATTAAAATACTAAGTTAGATATTATATCAAATGAGAAAATATATTATAGTATTTTAGTTATTTTTTTATTTATTTACTAAAGGGTCTTTGACCTAACGATATGTTCTTCACTTATTTGAATCTCATCCTTGTGTTTAAGGTTTAAGTCTAGTTATAGATATATGTGTTATTTAAAAGTAAATTACGATTGTTGTTAAAAAAATATTTTAGCTTTTGAATCCAAACTATTAACTTAATATTTTGGATCTTACAATAATTAATTTTAGATTAATTCTATTAATGAAAATTTTGTTCCACTTCATGGTTGCTATTATTATCTAATGGGTTTTTCTAACGTATGCCCCTGGGCATACGTTAACATGCATTTAATTAGATGATAATTTCCTAATATGTATTAAATGACATCAATGCACTCCAGAAATTGTCATTTTAAAATAAGCATTAAATTCGATTTTCTCTTTAGATGGAAATTACCACCTCATTAAATGCATTTATCGTATGCCTCAGTGGCATACGTTAGAAAAACTCTTATCTAATACTCCCTCCGTCCCACAAAAAAGTTTGCATTTCTCTTTAAAATTTTGTCCCACAAAAAAGTTTACATTTCTCAAATTTAGGAGCCCACCTAATAAAATAATATTATTACCAATCATTCAACCAATAAAACACTTTCTCTCTCCAATTCAACCTTATATTTTAATCAAAAGTATTATTATTGACCTTACCACTAACTATCACCTAAAATCTTGTGTCCAAGAGAAATGTAAACTTCTTTGTGGGACGGATGGAGTATCTATTAGTAAAGTAATATTTAATCAAAGGGTTTTTGGCCTAGCGGTAAGGTGTTTGCTCCTCATCCATGAGGTTGGGGGTTCGAGTCCCATAATGGGCATATGTGATATTTAGGAGTAGATTAGGTTGTCGTTAAAAAAAATATCTCTTATCTAATATCTATTAGTAAAGTAGTATTTAATCAAAGGGCTTTTGGCCTAGCAGTAAGGTGTTTGTTCCTCATCCATGAGGTTGGGGGTCCGAGTCCCATAATGGGCATATGTGATATTTAGGAGTAGATTAGGTTGTCGTTAAAAAAAATATCTCTTATCTAATACTCCCTCCGTCTCACAAAGAAGTTTACATTTCTCTTGGGCACAAGTATTTAGGTGATAGTTAGTGGTGAGGTCTTTTGTAATATTTTTGATTAAAATATAAGGTTATTTGGAAAGAGAAAGTGCTTTTAGGAGAAAGTTAGTGGTAAAGTACATAAAATAATAGTATTTTATTAAGTGATCCCTCATATTTGAGAAATGTAAACTTTTTTGTGGGACAAAATTTAGAGGGGAAATGTAAACTTTTTTGTGGGACGGAGGGAGTATCTATTAGTAAAGTAATATTTAATCAAAGGGCTTTTAGCCTAGCGGTAAGGTGTTTGCTCCTCATCCATGAGGTTGGGGGTTCGAGTCCCATAATAAGCATAAGTGATATTTAGGAGTAGATTAGGTTGTCGTTAAAAAAAAATATAAAAAAAATAATAATAATAATAAAGGCTTTAGAGGATCCAACATAGCACGTCCGCATAAAAGCTCATATGACTTGCAATCTTCACGAAACTCGATATATATTAGTTTCCAGACAATTATTATACTATTATTTAAATGTAGTGCTCACGTCAGCTACAAAATTACGCCGTTTCTTTCCAAAACCCCATTTATTCAATATGTAATGAACAGTAAATATCAATGAATGATAATTGTATATAAGAAGAATGAGTGTTTATATATCATACATGTGAGCATTTAATATTACTCTTATGATTCTCTAGTGGCAGAGACATCTCTGGTTTGTTTGTCTTTTTGGGTTCTTGGTAATAACAGTAACGGGCCTAAGGCCCATCAATATAGCGTAGTTTTTTTTTTTTACCTGATGAAGAAATGTAAAGAATGAATAAACTGACCCAGATTTAAAACCGGGTCACTTTTGATCCATAAGAGTCAACATCGGTTTGGATTGAAAGTTTTTAAAGCTTAAAATTTGATCAACAAAATGTAAGCATATTGTATACTAGGGCTACATTTTATTAGAAAGTAACATATAATTAATAGGTGTGAAACACTCCTCTAAATAATTAAACCACTATACTTTATTAGCCCATAGGAACAATTTGAGCCTTGTTCATGCTCCAAGCATTTAGACTAGACATAGTCACACTGTTTTTTCCGTTGTTGAATATGTAAAGCTTCGTTTGCTCGTTAATCGCTAGCTTTGGATAAACTCTAGCAGTGATACAAGTAAGTCCTCCTCCACCAAAACTTTCGACAATCGAGTGGTCTATCTGTAAACTCGTAAAACAAATACAAATGTCTACAACATGAATATCGAAGTAGTAGTTAAGGTATTTTGCAAAATATTTAAGTATACGAATGTTTGTATGTATATAATATCTTAATATGAGGTAATTTTAAACATTTGACTTTTAATAATATAAAAAAAAACTATAATAATGTATATGATAAAATCATACCAAGCTTCTTAGTGAGATCTTGTCATGGAGAGGATTCAAATCAAGAAAAGCTCCATAGATGCTTTTGTCCACTTCTTGTGCAATTGAAGACCTACAGTTTATAGTACGTTTTGACATGCCAAAATTAGTATAATTGATGCATTTCCAAATATGGAGGAATAATCCCTTTTGTTCTTTGAAATTAAGACCATGTGAAGAAATGAGCTACAAAAATGGGCACAACTTTTGCCTCGACTCTCCGTTTCAGGGGTTCGACCAACCAAAGCGAAGCTAACGAGGACTACACCCTGATAACCTAACCGCCGTAGGTGGTTAAAAAACTTATGGGCCCAAAATGTTGTTTTTGAGAGTTATTTGCATTTTAAGTTTTTTTTGTTTTAACTTTGTTTTAGGCGCACTTTTCAACCTGTTTGTCCCTTTTGGCCCATGGAGCACCCGAGGGTCACTCACTCGAAATCTAATCCTTTATTAGGATTTGTTTTAGACTCTAGAAGAGTTAATTGATAATTTTATGAAAATTGAGTTTTTTTTCTAGATTTGTGTTATTATATTGAACAAGTTTTGAAGAACGAATCTACTTTATTCTTTGAATACACGTAGTTTTTGGATTAGATTATCCCTGAGTTTTCTAAAAATCAACATAATTAACATGTGTTTGTTTTTGTCTCTGTATAAAAAATTACAACTCTTAACTTACAATTAAGTATATGTTTTTTAGTCGATATTAATCGTATAAAAGTTAAATGCTAACCTGCTTTGATCACTGCACATGAGCACGAGAAATCCGTTAGGCCCTTTAAGCACTCGAAAGAAAACCGCAGTTTGTTCGGTCAAGTTCTTTGAAGCGAAAACCAATATGCCAAATGGACCGAAACTCCCACTCACAGAAGCATTGTTTTGTCCACAAAGAAGTTGGGGATCAACCCCTTCTGTATCCATCAGCTCTGCTTCGTTCAGATTCGATAAACTAAAAGACACTTCTATGTCAGCCTGAAAAACATCATTCATTCTCAATGTTTAATTAATAAACGATTATAAAAACACGAGAATCAGTTAGAAATATATACCCACCTGTGAGGCCGTAATGCTCGGTACCTCGAGTTGGGTCCCGCCTTTTAGTTCTCGACTTTCGATACTTACTTGTTTTGCGCGTAATTTCTCGATTTCCTTCACCGGCCATTGTACCAACTGTTTCCTAGTATCACTAAGCCAAATGCTTCGAGGAAATGACTGAACAAATAAAATCGTTATAATAAAAACAATATACATTTTATTAATTTATAGATTTGAGCATAACTAAAAAACGATTTACCTGAAGACCGGACCACCCTTTCTTGATAGAATCCGATTTGCTATCGCCTTCATCAACCCAACCCCATAACACCCTTCTTTGTTTTGCACTATCGTAAAATGACTTTGAAGCATAAAACCTCCCATAATCGTACCGAAACAGCATCTTACTAACCCTAGAATCGTTATTAACGAAAAACTGATCCGTTTTTGGATCATAAGTACCGATTTCATAATACTCATGACTATTAAAACTTGCTTTTAGAACATGAATTGTATTATTCCCTATAAAAGATGTTTCAACCCCATTTTTTCCACTATTACTAACAGGATAAAAATCAGGACACTCCCACATATTTGTCTCACTAGCAAAATGTAACGATTTTCCGGACCTAGTCCAATTAACACCATCCGTGCTATAAAATAAAAGCGCGGTCCCATGACCGTCGATCTCACTTCCGATCACCATCCTCCATTTTCCATCTGGACCCATCCAAGCTGTTGATGGGTCCCGGAACTGGTCCGGTTTAATACCATTTGCAGGGGTCAGGAAAGGGTTTCCTGACCATTTGACCCACTCTTTTAAGAATGGGTCAGAGAGGTTTTTTGGGAAGGCTATATTTTGAACTTGGCTGTTGTTTGTGTCTTGACCCGTGTATAGAATTAGTGGTTTTGGGCCGGGCAGGATTGTGGTTGAACCGGATAAACAACCGTTGATGTCGAAAGGGTCATTTGGGCTGAGAGCAGGTTCTAGAAGAAACCAGTTCACAAGATCATATGAAATGGAATGACCCCATGAAATGTTGCCCCAAAGTGGACCATAAGGGTTGTATTGATAAAATAGATGGTACACTCCATCTAGATACATTGGACCTTCATTAATATACATGAATTGTAACATAAAACAAAGTGAGATGATATATCAGAAAAAAAAAAATATAACTTAAATTTATAAGTTTTGATAATAACAACTCTTAGGGCCGTTAAAAAAAATTATTACATGCATTAAAAGTTGTATTTTCATTAATTAATTGATACGTCAATCTTAAAATACAGGGTGGTTGTTCATTAATGTACAATGTAATAATTTATTATTGACAACTTTTAGGGCTGTTATTATCATATATAACTCTTAATTTATTTACTGAATTTATGTAAGTCTTACCGTTAGGATCTGTGAGCAGTTCCATCAATTGCGCGATAGTTTATATCACATGCCATGAAATCAACAAAAAAAACATCAGAATATGTCTAAGTGGAGAGGTGCAAATACTTGTAGTTAAAGAAGATGTTAGAAAAATTTAGTATGATTATAAATCGAAGAATTTCCGTCCCAATTTTAGATGCAACGCGTACTACAACATATTAGTATAAGTTTTACGCATTTTTTTGGTATATTTATACACTTAAAAAGGTTAGAAAGTTATAAACAAGTGGAGAAAACGTATACCATTAATCCAATTTTTAGGAGGCTGAAAATGGAAACCAGTTCTGTAAGGCTGAAGATCTTCAGCAGGAGAAGATGCATGAACTTCAACATGATTAAAAACAAACATTAAACATAGAGAAAGAACCCAAATCCGAACCATATTTTTCACCCTGTTCAACAACGTACACACCAATAATCGTGATCACGAACGTATAAGTTCTTACGGTTTGGTTATTTGGTGTAGTTAAGTATATGTCTGGCTTGGTATTTATATAGTGACTATAGAAGAAGAAAAGAGGAATTTTGATTACTCTAAGGTGCTCGAGTTACATTTACACAATGATTGCACTTCATCATATATATTGGAATAAGGAAACAATCGTTGTCAAATACTTTGGTTGTGACAGCCATGATATGATGTAGTGTTGGAAATTTCACACATATGGTGATTATTAATATATAATGGGATATATAGTCGACGTCAAAAATAATTTTAAAAAAAACGAGAAGTTAGAAATATAGTTTAATGTTCGGAAACGATCACGACAACAGTTATATATGTTGCATATACCTCAAGCGTAAGTTCGGCCACGGGGCGGAATACGTACCCTTTTAAAGGAAAAAAAGTGATGATATAAACTAGTGATAAAAGTTGTGACAACTCGTTAAAAAAATTAAGGAAAATGATAATGACAGCCCTTAGGGCTGTCAATAAGAAGCCAAAATCAACATAAAAACTACCCCTGCATTTTAGGATCACCCCTCCATCAATGAATGTACAACCATATTATGCATGTTAGAGACAACCCTTAGGGCTGTCATTAACAAAACCCAAAAATTAATGCGTCCGGTATTGCGGGAGACAGTGCGGAAGTGGGGAGGAGGATTGAGAAAATGGTCAACTTGGCTTTTTGGTTTGACTTATTCTCGTAAATAAAATCAGTATAAACAAACTAAACTAAACTAGCTCGTCAACATCGGCATTGGTACATGGATGATTCCATCACCAAAAATCTAGAAAACTCACTTTTTTATACATCTGCATCATACATTAACTTACTTTTCTTAATTTTTTAAGGGATAATTGCTTTTATATCCTTGTAAAACTCATTAATTATTTCTATATCCTTCTCAAATTCATAAATTATCTTTATATCCTTCTAAACTTTATAATTACCTTCATATCCTTCCAAAACTTTAGGGGGTGTTTGGGATTGCTTATTCAAAATAGATTATGCGTTTTGAAAATGGATAATCAGATAATCAGCGGTTACAAAACGTGATTCTAAATAATAGTGTTTGGATTTGATTATGCTGTTTGAAATCATAATAATCAGATAATCAGTTTTTTTAGTGTTTGGCAAAACTAATTATTTGTTTAGTTAATAGACAAAATGACTAAAATAGACATTCTTTACCTATTTCTTTTTTTTTTTTACATAAAATAAGATTTTGTAAAAGTAAACTAATGACACTAACATATATAATGTTGATGGTGGAGTAAACATATCAGTAAAAACTAATGGCAATAATATTCTTTACTTGCCTATGAATGAAAAACAGTAATTGAACTCCTCTGATGGTATTATTTTAAAATGAAAGAGGGAAAACAAAAAGGATTTTAGTTGAAGTTCATCTCAATATCTGTTTCAAGAGTGACGTGGAGAGAGTGGAAGGCAAGTGATTCTATTCAAATTATGTGAGGAAGAAGGATAAATCAGGGAATTAAATAATCTAATGGTATAATTTGGAAATCACGTTTGCAAAAAGTAGGTATATACATGCTTTTTGAAAACCACGTTTTGGGAGATGCAAAACGTTAATAATCACTTATTTGTGATTTTTACCCAAACACTATAAATCTGATTATTGCGTTTTGAAAATGCAATAAGCAGATAATCTAATAGAAAACGCAATCCCAAACACCCCCTTAAAACTCTTTTTTATGTCCAAAAACTTATTTTATTATTTATTAAATCGTGATAATATCAATAATACATGCAAATAAACATGATTTCTAATACATAATTAACAGATATATTGCATACTTATTTGATAATTATTGATATTATAATGATTTAATAAATATTAAAATAGGTTTTTGGACATAAAAGAGAGTTTTAAAGATTTAGAAGGATATAAAGACAATTATAAAGTTTAGAAGGATATAAGGATAATTTATGAATGTGAGAAGGATATAAAGAAAATTAATGAGTTTTACAAGGATATAAAAATAATTATCCCATTTTTTAATTTTTATGACGTCATATTAGTTTGCAGATTTCATATTTATATACTTCATGTAATTTCATAGAAACAGTTTAGTGGTTGTATGGCAAAAGGATGTCTTTTTATCTATTAAAAGTTTAAAACCTTATTGATGTTAGTCAAAATTTTGAATTAATGATTGTTGATAAGGCACTACAAGAAATTATCCTTGTCCGAATGACGCCAAAGGCGACACGTATGTCGTCGCTACAAACCCTCTATGGCGACGAATTTCGGATAGTAAAAACCGGTCAGAATTTCAGATATCCGGATTTTAAAATCTACTATCCGAAAATCCTGATATCCAGTTTTGAACACTCGTAATCATGTTCATGTATTTATATCAAATGGTGGCCGGCTTTTGTGACGATAAACAGTCAGTAAAGGCATCTGTGACTACTCAGACAATCATTAGAGGGCGGTTGTGACCGCTCAAACAGCCCGGTCTAGTTAGCGACAACTTAAACAGTAATCGAAATAGCGACACTTGAACTGTTATGTATGCGAGCACATGGGTTTTGTGCACATGGTTTTTACTGGGGCACAAACGAATTTATGGTTAAATTTAAGTAGAGGCGTGCATACCTTAATTTTATTGTTTTTTAGTGGAATTTTGTGACAATTCAATAAAAGATTCCCATTATCACATAAAGAGGACATACTTTGCTAATAAAACGGGCCAATGAGATTGTATTAGCTCTACTTATAATGTCGATGTAATGGGAACTACCATACAAATTCATCAACTTGTATCTAGTCATAATAAAGTTATTTTTCACCTAATTTTTAAGGTCAATTTTACACTTATGACTCGGAATGACAATTTATGACCTGAATTAAAATCCGATCTAAGACTTAGAAAAAAATAAGGTTAGGGTTGAGGCAAACAAGTTTCGGGTCATTTTTAGGTCGACTCAGCTATCTTGTTTACCAAACGGCTTAGGTTCGGATTGATGATACTTTAAATGTGTCGACCCGCCAACCTGATTAATTATTAGAACATGTTGAAAAATAGATATCTTTATACTTTTATTACTTTATACTTCCCCCGATTCAAAATAAGTGACACACTTTGAGTTTCACTGTTTTTGAGACAAAAAATTATAATGATTGTTAAATTAGATTAATTAGATGGTTAGTGGGGAATGAGTCCCACACCTTTTGAATAAAGTGTGTTTAATGATGTTTAAAAGTAAAAGTAAGGGTAAAAGAGTCATTTCACTTTGTTAAAGTGGATAGTTAGTGAGTGTAGGTCCCACTTTTTTTTTGCCAAATAAAGTAATCTTTCAAAGTGTATCACTTATTTTGAATCGCCCCAAAAAGGAAAGTGTATAACTTATTTTGATCGGAGGAAGTATATAGTTTAAAGAGCGAATTACATCTAAGGTCCCTGTGGTTTACCACTAATTGCAGCCACAACCTCTAAACTTCATTAAGTACACTGGGAGTCCCTGGTGTTGCCATTTTGTTGCACCCGTAGTCCCTGAAGCAAACGTCCGTTTAAAAATCATGTTTAATCACTCATGTGTTTAAACATGTTTAATCACTCATGTGCACATCACATGATGGGTAGTATGGTAATTCTCCACCCTTTCTCATATTTAAACCCGAGTAAATTACATGGAAGGTCCCTGTGGTATACTACTAATTACAGCCTTAGTCCCTGAACTTCATTTATTACACAGGGACTATTCGTGTAATTTACTCTATAAACAAATCAAAAGTTGCAATATGAACCCGATTTGAACCAATTCCAATCTTATACGTTTCATCTTAATCAAAGGATGCATTTTACATGTCAAAAACAGAATACTTATAACCCAAATATTCAATCATAGTTAGAGTTTGAATACATAAATATTCATACAGAACTTGAGGGTCCATGCCAGGACACCTAAATAACCATTTCCATTTTTTTTTTAAATAAGAATAAAAAAATAAAAAACACACTCCTTGAGTATTTCAAAACCGATAATCACAAATAAATACACGGTATGAGATGAATCAAACAAGAAATTGGGGGGAAAATAGACAACTGCACACCTTCATCAAATTGCTGATTAACTGGTTTTTCTGCTCAAATTATTCACTGCATTTACAGAAAACCAAGTTTCAACGTTAATTAATCTATAAAAGAAAGCAAAATCATTCATATTTTTTTTTTTACTAAATCAGATTTTAGTAAATGATTAATTACCTTCTTCTTACTTTTTACATCATCTTCATCATCATCATCATCCTCGTCCTCTTCCTCATCATCATCATCATCATCATCGTCATCATCATCATCATCATCGTCATCATCATCAATCTCATATTCATCATTTTCAGCAGCTTCACCAGTAAACCAAGAGACTGCATGAGGAATGATCTTGTCTCGAATGGTTGACCTGAAAAATATAAACTCATTAACATTTAAATCTCAATAAATCACAGCGGATTTGAAATGTGTTAAAAAATCAACACATGATACTGCATGATTCCTATCTCACATGTACGCAAAATATATTGTTTATTTAATTATATAAAACTCTTACCTTTTTTTTCTAAAATATATAAACGCCTGAATGTTTCTAATTTATCAATTCTACTTTTCAAAATATTAAACTTTTAAATTCTAAAATTACATTTCCTTTTTAACTATTGTTAATCATAGAATGCACAAACTGAGTACTCACCCAATGTCATAATCATGTTCCATTTGATTCTGAAGCAGTTCAGCCTGTTAAACACAAATGACATAACCATTAACCAACTAAACCATCAATCTAACTTCTAATTATATTTGTAATATTAAAAATATATTAATTAAGTAGTGATAGACTTACGGTATCCTCATCAATCTCATCTTCATCATCGGGAATTTGTGGTGGATTAAAAAAATTAAAAAAGCTTTCACAATCCTCTGTTTTAGTAATTGGTGGCTTAGGGCTTTTGGTGCCCTTTTTAGATTTCTTCCTCAAAACCTTTTGGGTCAAATTTTTACCCGGATACCACTCAATCTCGGTCCTATAATTTTTTAAAATAAATTACAATTTTTCCAAAAAATGAAAAAATAAAGCTAGAAACAGAGCATAATACCCGATTGCTTTCTCTAATATATGTTCTTCCTCATTAATCATCTCATATGTTTTGGTAAGTACAGAGTTTTTAAAGTAAGGGTTAGGATTGAAGAACAGTTCAAGCTTAAAACCCTTTGCACCAGGAACTCTAGACCATTTAATATCTTTGAGATACTGTAGAGCTCCTTCATCAGATTCAGAAATCTAAATCAAAAGAGAGATTAATTAATTATTAACTAATTAATAAATGTACGAGTGTTTTAAAAACAAAAAAAAAAATTAGATTATTCAATCACCTCTTCGGCTAACACTTCATGGGATTTCATTGCTGTAAGCCAGAAATTTGGTACACCTTTATCTGTGTTTATCATTAGTGCAGTTTAGATGTTTGTTAAATAAATCAAAAAAATAAAGTGAAAAAAAAGTACCGGTTGATTCATTGTTTCCCTTATCTACCGAATTATCATTTGATACTCCTTCAACTTCTGTCAGACCATTAACTATTTCATATCTCTACAAGTGATTAAGTGCATGAAGAGAGATTATCAGAGGCTATTAATCTTCACGGGATCACAGTTTATACATATGAAAATTTTGATATAAAGCAGGAAACATGATAGAATGATTATTGATACCTTAGCATAAAGTGGCTCATACAGCTTCAAATATTTTGCTTCCAGTTCTGCCTTCTCCTCAAAATACTTGGCCTCCAGCTCATCGTGTTGACTCTGTATCGCATATTACAAGAATTCATCATTTTGTCAACCAACAAGAATTGGAATAATGAATTTAAGGTTTGTTATTAGTGCATTAATCATAGAATTATGTTTCTGTGTTCTTTCTCAAATTCATCATTTGCCGAAGTATGGCTGAAGTATTTGAAAAACAACCAATTTGTCACTTAAGTGAGAAATTTAATATTAATTAAATATAAGTGAATTACTACACAGTCCCCAGACAACCCCTTATGAAGTGAACTGATATTTAAAAATTGTGAATTGCTTAGAGGTCCTTAATTAAATCTGAAGGGGCAAGGAGGGATATCATTACAAGTCTAGATCCCATTTCTTAATGATATAAAAATAATGTGTGTGATCAGATTTTTAAAATACTTATTGTAGTTAACTTAATATCTGCAATCAGATTACAAAGAAATAGGTATAAACAAATGCAGCGCATATCAGACCTGAAGATCCTTAAGAACAACAACACGTTCCCTAACATTAGCAGAAAGTGTATCCAAGAAATCAGGATGCTTTCCACTCAAATCCTCAAGCTTATTCTGTACATATTAACAAATCAAAACATAAGGATATAAACCAATTGAATCAATCATCAGATCAATCAAAATTACACTGATGAATGATAAACGACCTTGAGGACATTAACAAGACCAGCACGATCTTCAGCGCTAAGACCTACAAAATCAAACAACATAATCATCAAAATCAACATATACGGAAACACGAAATGAAGGAGAGATCAATGAAGTACCAGAAGTAGCAGCAGGGAGTGTAGAGCTGAGATCCGACATATTGAATTGATTACCGCTCATCGTAGTCGATCTATTGAGTACAATTAAATTCGATATGAGAAGAAGGAAGAACAAATTAAAACCCTAGAATTTGTATATAAGGAAGGAAATAGGGGGGCAGTATAGGAGATGAGCTGGCGATGTACTTCTGGTGTGCTGTACTGTGTTCTTTGTTTGCTGGAAAAAAACGGTTTTTATTGCCCGTCAAATAATACGTTTTAATAAAGTTGACTCGTGTTCCCTCCCTCACTCAAACTCACTGAGCTAACTAAACTTTGTCAAAAACTTCAAAATAGACCCATATATTTGAATTTTGATAACGTGAAAGTAATATAATACAAATATATAACCTGTCCGATTAAGAAAAAAAAAATGTTTGACTTACCAAACGAAAAAAAATCAAACATGTGGTTTCCGAATTTAAAAACTCACAAATATTGATTTTTTTTTTCCAAAATTAAAGACTATATCTTAGTGGGATCATTAAAAAAACTCAGGTACTTAATTTAAAAAGAATTTAAAAAAATATTTATATGAGAGGTTTATATATGAACTTTGGACAAAAACTTATGTTCTCTATGGTCGTGGTCTTGACTATAAATGAGCTGATACATGAATCGGGTCAATAGTATGTTTAACCCATTAGTTTTCTGTCTTTGAATTGTAGTCCAAGCCCAATAGTCTCAACACAAAGCCCAACATATACTTTTATTTATTGCAACAAGTTATGGGTTGACTAAATCATCAATATTATGTAGAAATTAAAATAGTCCTTGCATATACGTGGGTCTTTCGTTATGTTCGTGAATTCTTCTAAACTCTAAATCAGTTATAAGCATCATAGGAAATTATAACTTTACGCCACATAAGCACAGAACAAGCATTATGTTTGCAGTGACGAGTGTAGTATTCAGTTAACAATAAGGTACATCATTAGTGCCTAAATACTTTATAAATGGTAATAGATAATAGACATATAAAAGGAATCAAGAGGTCAAAGCAAGCGGATGGATGACTAAAAATAAGAAGAAAAGCAGAATAATAATACGAGTGTGAGGTGAAGAGTGAAGACAAACTAATAAATTGTGAATTGTCTATCAAACTTGCCCATTAAGGAAACCAAACAACCCCACAAGGTGACCAATTTTGTATAGATATTGTTTTATTTTGATTTAGATACACAACCTAGGTTTAATAAAGAGTAAAAAGAATATATATTCTAGTTTACATTTTTAACATTTAAATTTTATATAAGTATTTAAATATTTATCATTTAATTTTGTTGCACGTATGTTGCGTTGTACTTGATTGTGAGGGGGGATTTTCCGATAATTAACATTTACATGGGTAAAAGTGGTGTTCTATATAAAGGATTATAGCAGTAAAATTAGACCAACTTTTATTTAAACTTTAATATGATTATAGAAATTCTAAGAATATTAAGAAAATACTTAATTCTAAAGCAATTTATTCTTTTTTTTGAACGGCAAATCTAATATACTCATAATTACAACATATGTCCACGACGTGACTCGAACCCCTGACCACAAGGTCGAGAGGCATACACCATACCGCTAGACCAAATCCCCTTTGATTATGTTAATTCTAAAGCACTTAATCCCTTGTATTAAACTATTTGGAACATATTGTCATTTTTGCAATCAACGCTCTTTTCTATTCTTAAAAAGCTGACTGGCCTAACTCGGATTTCTAGTTCGAAATTTATTGTCTTATTCTTGTTGTTTATCACTTTCTTTTCTAAACAAAACTATTAGATTACAGTATATGAAACCATAAACTCAAATTTAATAAAGTAATCAAAATAAAATATCAAGATAAAAACAAAAATCGTGGTTGTATCATGATGTAAAACAGAATTAGTTCATTTACGCTTTTCAGCTTGGATCACTTTTAGAGCATTAGGTGTGGTTGCTTAAGCCACTTCGCCACCTCTGCGCCACCTATGCGCCACATCACCATTTCACATTTCACATTCAAAACCCCCAAATACCCCCTCTACCATCACTTAAGCCATTTGGGCCCCACCACCCTTTTTTTCTTTTTTCTTTTTTTAAAAACATAATACTTCATTAAAATAAATATTACACAATACAAATTAAAAATACCTAAAAAATAAAAAAAAATACCGAAAATAAAAAAAAATTACCGAGAAAATAAAAAAAAATACCGAAAATTAGGAAAAAAAATTACACACGATTTTCTTGATATCGTTGCCAAATATGGTCCATAATATTTCGTTGGAGCGATTCGTGTGTACGTTTATTACGTAATTCCCGTGATCTCAGTCGTTGTATTTCGGCTCTCTCGACCCAAGTACGTTCTAAATTAAGTTGTGGAGTCACATACAACTCGTTCATATCGCTTATGGCAAAGTTTTGATCTTTTACAATCATGTTATGCAATATGATGCATGCGTATATGGTTCTACGTAGCTTGTTGACACTGCACGAACGAGCCGGTTGGCGAATAATCCCCCAACGCCCCTGTAAGACACCAAATGCACGTTCTACGTCTTTTCTTGCACTTTCTTGTCTTCTTTTGAAGTAAGCACGTTTTTCGTCTCGTGCAACAGTAAATGATTTGACAAAGCTTGCCCATTGTGGGTAAATACCATCAGCTAGGTAATACCCGTTTTGATAAGTCACTCCGTTTACAACAAAAGGGACCGAAGGAGCAATATCGTCAAGAAGGTTATCAAACAAGGGTGGGTTATTTAACACTGTGAGGTCGTTATTGGCACCCGCAACCCCAAAAAATGCGTGCCAAATCCACAAATCTTGCGAGGCGACAGCCTCTAGTATTATAGTTGGGTATTTTTTATCACCCCTACCATATTGGTCGTGCCATGCTTTTGGACAGTTGGTCCACTCCCAATGCATACAATCTATACTACCAAGCATTCCAGGAAACCCATGAGCGTTCTCGTGTTTTGTATATAGGTTTTGAACGTCATGGATGTCGGGTTTCCTTAAATACTCAGCGGTATATAAGTCGATAATACACTTGGTAAAATGATTTAGACAATCACGTGCACAATGTTCACCAATTTGTAAATATTCATCAAGTGAATCAGGTGTTATGCCATACGCCAATTGGCGAATGGCAGACGTGCATTTCATTATAACACTAAAACCCATTAGACAGGTGGCATCCGGTCGTACTTTAAAGAATTCAAAATGGTTAGGAAGAGGTTCAGCAGTATAGTTAGAAATACCTCCGACTATTTCTAAGAATAATCGCCTGCTCATACGAAATCGACGCCGGAAAACCGTCTCAGGGTACTTTGGATTATCACCAAAGTAGTCGTCCAATAAACGTTGCTCGGCAGCTTCGCGATCTCGATAGACTGGCACGCGACTCCGGGTTGGTTGAGCTTGTTGGCGTTGCATGTATTGATGCGCTTGAGTCATAAAAAAAATATCCGTCTCGTCGTCGACATCGGACGAATAACTTCCGGGATCCATCAAATTTCGATGCATCTTGATAAAAGATTGTGTAGAAAATATTGTGTGAAAGAGTTTAGTTTGAGGAATGGTGAGAAATGGTGTGTGAAAATATTGTATAAAAGGGTTGGTATTTATAAGGGTTAATGGTTTATTAAAAAAAAAATTAAAAATCTGGAAACTAGCCGTTGCCAACGGCTAGTCCACGTGTCCCACCACCATTCGTCCGCTGCATCCGTCGACGGGCCGGCGCACCGCCTCGCTGGCGTAGCGCCCGGTGTCGTGGCGCGTCCGGCGAGCCCATGTGGCGACCGGCGCCCACCCCTTCTCGCCACCATACCGCCCTCTCTTAGTTCGTGAATGTGCTTAAAGATACTTTATTTGAGTATCTTGTTGGTGGGAGCTACCCATGTGTTGTGTGATCCATTGTTTTATTTGGGCTAAATTCGTAGCTTAGTTTTCAGAGACTTAATTAATATACAAGTATTATTACATACATATAAAATAATTATTGTGGTGTACAGATTAAAAAATATAGTGTAAAAATAACCACTTTTAGTTTATCATTTTGACAAAAGATGTGATATTTACATCACAAAATATTATTCACACCATAATATTTTGATATACTTGTATAATCTGCTTTAAAATTTGAATATTATAATGAGAAAAATAGTTTTTGTGATGTAGATACAACCTCCTTTATGAAAAATACAAAAGGAGGTAAATTTCATAAACTATAAACTTACTCTAATGTTTGTAAAATTTAAATAATTGTACCTAGTCTGAATATGCTATTTTGATGGTTTGCTCACGTTTTATCTGAAAATATGTTATTATTATCAATCGTATTTAAAAACAAGATACGCAAAAATAGGTATCCATTGAAAAATAGAAGGTAAAAAGGGGTAAACGAAACGAAGAGTGGTTTAGATTGTTCCCCACATATTGGCCTCTCCCGTCCCATCTATTTTTTGCCTATTTTGGAAATAATTACCGTTTATAAAAATTGTGGTAATGATGATTTATAGATTAAAGATAACGATAATGATGATTTGTAAGTGTATGGGTAGTTAGGTACACATTTAATCACGGAGTTTACCCATGTGGTATTGTGGAAGGTATTATCCAAAAGTACCAATAATTGTAGGCATTCTATCCATATATTTTGTCATACAAGTAGAAATAATCAGCAAGATGTCATTCTTTTTCTGTAACCAATTGGTTATAGAGTGAAACCCATAATGTTGAATATTGTGGTGAGCAGGGTAGGACCTATTATGGGACAGTGCAATTCTTGAAATTTTTTCACATAATGCTAAAATAGTATTACAAATTTTATTTTATTTTATTAATATAGATGATATACCCAAGAAAAAAATATACAAACTGTGAACCTCTCATTTTTTTACATGAGTTCGCCACTAGTGGTGAGCTAAGTAGCGATCCTAACACAAAGATTCTTATAATGAACATTATTGATGTTTACAACTGTATCTCTCACATGATGAGCCCATTATTTTTGCTGTTGATAACCTTATATTTCAGTGATGCATATAAAAGTTTAATTTGGCCAAACGTATATGGTCTAACCAAAAATGTTGTACCTAACGTTTTTCTAAACAAGGTAACAACGGAATCTCGAATAAACTCAGATGCTAATTAAGAGATATAAACTTCCCTCCAAATTACCAAACAAATAATGGACGGAAATTTTTTAATACATAATTCGTAAGTGGTCGGATAAAGCTTTTGTTGGCTTGTTGACGTCATTTCCATGTTGGCTTGTCTCAAATATCTAAAGAACAGAGATTGTGTTAATTATTATTATTAAAAAAAATTAGTTATCTTAATTAATACTCGATCATGTAGAAACAAGATCTTTATTCTTTACAAGTTAAATGATTCGATCATGTAGATATCTCAATGGTCACCCCTGTCAGATCTGCACCACATCAGATTTCTCTCTCCTGATCAAACACATGACCAAACAGTGAACAAACCCCTGTAATGGGTGACCGAATCAGCGACCATTTTTTTTTAATTTTTTTAGAATTTTCGTTTTATTTGAGTCGTGTACCCGACCTTTAGGAAATCTGGACGTGTCGCAGGGCGGGGAGAGTATCGGGTTGGGACGTATCGGGGGTGGTCTACGGTGGCGACCAAATGCTTGGCGACCGGACCGTTACGCATAGTGTAAACATATAAACTCATTTAATTGTAAATAAATCGGAAATGACACCTTTACTTACTATGGTTGATAATAAAGAAAATCTAGTTAAAGCACGCATTGCCACCTCAAAACATGCATGGGATGACCTAAGCACACTTCTTTAATTCTTTTCAACCTATGCCACATATGCATACTTTATAACACGTCAATGATGACTGATAGACGTGGAGGTGAGATTAGACATCATTAATTTTTTCCAAATTAGTATCATGTTAGTTTACACTCCAATTGACATTTAACTAGCATATTCATATTATAAATATCACTTCTCTTTAATTTTTTAGGTCGTACTTATTATAAAATATACACACATATAATATCAGATACTTTACTAAATTATCTTGGACCCAATCAAACTCCTTCTTTGTCTCTTCCTTGAACTGAATAGTTTTAGGGACGTGAGTCTCAACTGATGTGTGATGCCAATGGGGAGAAATCGTCGATTGTGGTGAAGTTTTCACCCAAAAATCCCGTTGGACTAGTCTTGGTCGCACCAATCCCGGACAAACCGCAAGATTAGAATAAGATTGAAATTTTCACCACAAAATTAATAGTCAATTAATTAATTTGCAAAACGAATCGTAATAAATGTGAAAAAAATGGGTCACCATGTTAAGCTGACGTTATTGCGGATCCCACAATCACTACATAATTGCGGTATTTCTGACCCTAAATTATTTCGTTACCCCTCCATTGACGGTTATCACGCGCGCCTTTTTGGAAGCATTTTAGATATTTCATGACTTCTTTAAGTAGCCAAACTCCAAAGGACCATACGTCACCATCTCAAACCCAATACTTTTTACCTCCCATGTCCCATGTTACAAAATTGAAAATTTATATTGATTCGTATTATTTTTTTACACTTACTTTAATTTTTTTAATATTTATAACGATTAAATAAGTGAAAAATTAAATACAAAAAATTAATAGGAAGCCAATATGGAAACCTGGTATATATTTGTAACTAAAGTATCAATGGTGACGTGTAAAAAAGGTTATTTGTAAATAAAATGTGAGTGCAAGTTTAATGATGGTCGATCATTTTCCATACAATTTATCAAAGATAGTTTATCTCATGTGAAACTTTCGTACCCTTTTACATTTTATGATACTGCCCATTGATTCAATCAAATTACTTAGTCTAGTATATATTTATTGTAATATAGTGATATTTATATAATGTGTAAGGCGTTTCTCATGACCTATAAGTCATGAATTCAACTCTTGTTGTAAAACAAATTGGAGTATATTAGGCATCGTTAAAAAAAGAAGTTAATCTAATATCTTGACCGGGACATAAAACTTAAGAGAAAACACAATAACAAAGAGATTCGTAATTATATCAATATATTGATAATTATGTTAAACAATGTAATTAAAAATCATAGATAATTATAATACGAATAACTCATATGATCATGATAGTTTTAGTATTTAGCTTTCTAATGTTAATTCGAATATACAATTACAATAGTCTAAAAGCAGAATGACACATTAATCTATTTGGTTTGGTGCTAATATTTTGGAAAGAAAATCCTACACTTGTTAAGAAAAAGTGAAACATTTTTTATTTCTAATACGTTTTATTAAACTTAGTTAGGAGTTTTATCATCCGTCAATTACTCTAATCCTTTCTAAAATATTATTTCTTTATGTAAACATTAATGATTAATAATTCGCTTATTTTAATACACTTGATAAATTTTAAAATTTTAATTATTGTTAAAGAGTATAAACTACGTAATGATTCTTCCTTTTGGCCATGTCATCCCACTCACATCCATCGGCTATAAATCCACCTCTACAAACTCCATTTCTTCCACCACCGCCGGAGCGATGCAGGGCCTCCGCTGCTACAATCTCCTCTCCGACGAAGAATTCAGGTTACAATTAACTCCGACCACCACTTCCCCACTCGCACTCGACGTCTCCGAGTCCACTCAGATGAGGATTCAACGTCTCATAAACGAAAATCCGGTGATCATATTCAGCCGATCAGCCTGCTACATGTGTGACGTCATGAAACGCCTCTTTTATTCCATCGGTGTCTACCCCACTGTCATCGAATTGGAGGATGAGGAGATCGCCGACCTTGCTGTGTTCCACGGCCTTCACGGTGGTGACGGAAAAGCCGTAGCTCCGGCGGTGTTCATAGGTGGGTATTCCGTTGGTGGATTAGAGAACCTCGTGGCACTCCATTTGAGCGGTCATCTTGTTTCAAGACTTGTAGAAATTGGTGCTGTTCAGGGTATGGTGTTGTAACAATTGTAGCATAGGTATATTGTCTTAAGAAAATTTCTATCTATGTATGAATTATAATTCTAGGTTTATGTTACATGTTTTTAATATAAGTTAATAAACTTAATTTAGGTATTTCTTTCATGAAATTGACGATGCTTCAAAATATCTAAATTTTAGATATTTTATTAATAAGTATTGGTATTGATTTTTATGTAAACTCATTTGGTAAAGACATGTGTCAAAATCAAGGAATAATATTAGGGGTTGGAATTAGTATATTACACATGTCATCTTATCAAATGAATAGACACACAAATATGTACAAAATGTAGAAATCAATATCATTTCTTATTATTAATACTTCCTTCGTTTCAGAATAACTGAGATACTTTGAGTTTTACGGTTTTTGAAGCAAAATATTATAATGATGATTAAATTATATTAATTGGATGACCTTTTAAATAAAGTGAGATTAATGATTTTTAAAAGTAAAAAGTAAGGGTGAATGAGTTATTTTACTTTATTAAAGTAGATAGATTAAGTGTGTCACTTATTTTGAATCACCCAAAAAATAAAATGTGTAATTATTTTCTAACATGTACACACCGGCCTATTTAGATGCATGAATTATATTTAGATGCTTGAATTATAGAGTAATTTACATGATACATTTAATGGACTAAACCTAACACTCATTAAGTAAAAGGACAACGGGTGAAAACGTGTAGTTTTTTGGACTTAGATGATTGATAAAATTTGATATACGCATCATAATCGATTGATGAATTTCCTCTGAATTACAGGTAAGATACTTCTTAAAATTGTTAGCTATTAATCCTTTTAAATTAATTTACTAGCAGGATACCGATGTATTTTGCGGCAGCGATACCGATGGTGGTAGGTGGTGGCAGTAGTGATGGTGGTGGGTGGTGCATAGTGATGGTTAATAATTGTGGTTGTTGGTTGGTGGTGAGTCGTGATAATGGCTGTGAGTAGTTGTCAATATGAAAATAATATAGATTTACGGATTAATAAAGATAATATGGTAAATAAGTAATTATAGTCTAATAATCAATATTTAGCCTAGTAGTTGAATTTGTTAGATCCACTTGCTAATAAAACGAATATCGGAAGTTCAAGTCCTAAGAGTGTCAATATTTGAAAAGGCAAATATTTCTCGAAATATGAAGTGTTTTGGCTGAAAATTAAGTTTTCCTAATTTAAAATTTTCCAAAATACATTATATATATTAAGGATGTCAAATAACACAAGTTAGGATCCTATATATTAACTCGATTATCAACTTTAAATATTTTCTAGCATTCCCATGAATGTTAAACACTACTTGATTAAGACTAATGCCAACCATTTGTCGGTTGGCAGTCAGTTTCTTCCTTCCATTGGAACAGTCCATCGATTTCTTGGCTTCAGTTCTTTACATCCGTGTCGAAGTAAAGAGAAGAAGGGAAGGTGGGCCCAAGGATATATTAATAGGGTTTTTAGTATTTTGTAATAGGGTTTAAATAACTAAATTTTATGGGTTTTTTTTTCCTAAATCTGTAATAATTACAATTGGAAAGATGTATGAATTGCTTAAATTTTAAATTGATTTATTGTTTTTAATCATATAAATTTGTTTAAAATTATCATTATGGTGATTCAAGCTCGGATATTGATTCGATAAGCAATTTTGAAGTTTGTAAGTACGTACTAAATTAAATAAATATGCTTATTTATCAAAATCGATGATTTTATTAATACAAATTGTGAAATTAGTATTTAACACATATATGTTTTCAAATAACCATCCATCAATTTTAAAGAGAAATATATTTATTACCTAGTAAAAAGACTAAAATGTATAAAATTATTGTAGAAAACCAGGACCCACAAGAATGACGACTAGTTTTTAATGTTTGATCTGTTTAATTTATATTGAGTTTTTGATCTGTTTTAATCAAGTTTTTATTCGTTATTTTGAGTGCCTTCTATACTCTTCTAGAAAAAAAAGTGTAACCAAATATTTATTCAACCCAAAATATAATATAGGGATACCCGCCGTCGCATTGTGCGGATATCATGCATTATTTTATAAAGAGTAATGGTATTGCTTCCTACTATTTGTTCATATTTATCTTCCTATCTATAGAGGAATTGATTATCATCCAATCTAGTAATTTGGTGGTTGTAAGATTTCATCTGAATTTTAGCAAAACTGAATAAATTAAATATAATAAAATCTATTAGTATCTTAAAAATAATTATAATATCCTAATAAATCTATGAAAATCTTTAGTACACAAAAGGAGTTTATATTAATCATGATTTTGCCATTGTTTAATAAAATACATGTAGATAAAATCTAGGTAGATTCTTACGAAAAAAATAATATCTAGCTCAAATTTAAATAGTACAGAGGAAGATTCATAACATTTTCTCAAACAACAATATTAGTTTATTTCTGGTAAAAAAACATGTATTTGCAAAAAATTAACTATGATTAAATCTTTATTAAGACTTAATCAAATAACTTGAAAAAGTAGAAAAGAAAGAATAAGATATGAACATATAATCATTTATGAAAATGTATTAAGTTGTGATTTTTTTATCTTTATGTTAGACTACAAATCCTGCTATTGATTTACATAATAATGATAATTGAGAGGTAACTAATAAACATACATTCAACGTGAAAATTGAAAATATATCCATCCATTCAACTACATTATCTAGTAAATCATTTATACTTCCCCCGATTCAAAATAAGTATTACACTTAATTTATATGTGTGATTCAAAATAAGTGTTACACTTTGAAAAACTACTTTATTTGACAAAAAATAGTAGGACCCACACCCATTAACTATCTACTTTAACAAAATGAAATGACTCATTTACCCTTACTTTTTACTTTTAAATATCATTAACCTCAATCTTACTACTTACTAATGCATTTAGGTCTACCTTTTTTAGTAAGTTTAAGGAGCTCCTTAATTTTAAGTTTATGGAGATTTCCACTTTTAGTAAGTTCTTTAACTAAAAAAATAAAGTGTGGCTTACAAGATTCGAACACAAGACCTCTCCTAAGTAGTCACTATGTGTTAACCAATTGCTATAACTTACACTTTATTTCAAACCACCAACACTAAATGCAATAGCCTATAATTCCGAGCATTTGACCACAACACCTTATATTTCCGGAAGTCAATTAATGTACCTTTTCGGTTTCGGTTTGTATTTCCGGAAAACAAAATATAATAGGCTGTAATTCCAAGCATTTGACCTGCCCTTATATTTACAGAAGTTAATTAATTGAGCTTTTCGGTTTAGGTTTGTATTTCCGGAAATTAATTAATTGACCTTTCTTGCCATCTTTTATTTCCGTTTTGCTTTTTATTTCCGAAAACTATCTTACCATCTTTTATTAATCCGTTTTGACCTTTCTTACCATCTTTTATTTCCGAGCTACGTTTTTATTTTCGACCACAACCTACACATAAACACAACCTACACATAAACACGATGCTACAAATCAGGCGACGTTTTACCCATGACATATGCTCCGGTTAAATTGTTGCTTACAGGATTCGAACACAAGACCTTTTTCTAAGTACAGAATGTGTGTTAACCGATTAATCTAAATGACACTTTGTTTTAGAACAAATAAACAACCAACTTTAAATAGAAAACATATTGTATCGAACTTTCCATGATCAAGGTATTTGTTTATGTGCTCACATATTCTTTAATTATAATACTTAAGTTTGTTGAACTTGAATGTATTATTATGTTCAAGATGATAATGATTACTAATTGCAATTTTTAAAAACGGAAAAAATCATTCATTTGCGCAATTATTACCGTGTAAACAAACAACACTTGCTCGCCACGAAATATAGTTTCTGGGTACCCGCCGCCGCATTGCGCGGGTACCCTACTAGTTTATTCAAAATGCGTGGGGCCCATTATCCACTAACCATTCAATTAATCTAATTTAACTATCATTATAATCTTTTGCCTCAAAAACCGTGAAACCTAAAGTATTACACTTATTTTGAATCGGATGAAGTAATAGTATTGCATTAATTTCTTAGTTCTTTTTATAGAGTTTTATAATGTCTGGAAATATATAACATTGTTTGTAAAAAAAAATTATCCAATTTTTTAGTTACTTATACTTCTTCAGTTTCAAAAAAAATAACATTATTGATTTCATATTTTTTTAGACAAAAAATTATAATAAAAATTACATTAAATTAAATTGGATAATAAGTGGATGCAAATATCACATCTTTTGAATAAAATGAAATTTATAATGTTTAAAAATAAAAATAATAATAAATACGTTATTTCACTATATTAAATGAAATAATTAATAAATATGTTTTCTATTACTTTTTACCAAATAAAGTAAACTATCAAAGTATTTTTTTATATAAACTACAATAGATCTACCAACCAAACAAAATTTTTCAAAATACGAATCCGAAACTTGCCGAAATTACTTATTGGCCCATTTTTTAGGCTAAGCTTTTATTACTTCTTCCGATTCAAAATAAGTGATACACTTTAGGTTTCACGGTTTTATAGGCAAAAAATTATAATGATATTTAAATTAGATTAATTGGATGGTTAGTGTAGAATGGGTCTCACATTTTTTGAATAAAGCAAGGTTAATGTTGTTTAAAAGTAAAAAATAAGGGTATAAGGGTCATTTCACTTTATAAAGTATGTAGTTAGTGGGTCTGGAGCCCATTATTTTTTACCAAATAAGGAAAAATTTTATAGTGTATCACTTATTTTGAATCACCCAAATATGAAAAGTGTATCACTTATATATGAATCGGAGAAAGTATATATATTTTGTTTTTCTACTCATTCTCTAAATGCACAAAAAGGGATTATTTATTAAAATTAAAATTACTAATTATATTAAAATATAAATTCAAAGTTGTCATTTTAATATATTTTAGGTATTTTAATATATTTTAGGTGTAACTTATTATTTACTGTTCAAAAAAAAAAGACAAACTCATTAGTTAATGAAACTAGAAGTGACGCTAAGAGTGATAGGTGTGGTGGCTTAAGTCAAAGCGCTACATCACCATTTCACATTTAAAACCCCCAAATACCCCCTCTATCATCACTTAAGCCATTTGGGCCCCACCTCTTTTTTTTTTTTCCTTTTTTCAAACAACTTAATATTTCATTAAAACAACAAATACAAATACCGAATAAAAAAAAACCGAAAAAAAAAAAAATTGGCGAATTTTTTAAAAAAAAAATTCCCGAAAATTACACACGATTTTCTTGATATCGTTGCCAAATATGGTCCATAATATTTCGTTGGAGCGATTCGTGTGTACGTTTATCACGTAATTCCCTTGATCTCAGTCGTTGTATTTCGGCTCTCTCGACCCAAGTACGTTCTCAATTAAGTTGTGGAGTAACATACAACTCGTTCATATCGCTTATGGCAAAGTTTTAATCTTTTACAATCATGTTATGCAATATGATGCATGCGTACATGGTTCTACGTAGCTTGTTGACACTCCACGAACGAGCCGGTTGGCGAATAGTCCCCCAACGCCCCTGTAAGACACCAAATGCACGTTCTACGTCTTTTCTTGCACTTTCTTGTCTTCGTTTGAAGTAAGCACGTTTTTCGTGCCGTGCAACAGTAAATGATTTGACAAAGCTTACCCATTGTGGGTAAATACCATCAGCTAGGTAATACCCGTTCGGATAAGTCACTCCATTTACAACAAAAGGGACCGAAGGAGCAATATCGTCAAGAAAGTTATCAAACAAGGGTGAGTTATTTAACACAGTGAGGTCGTTATTGGCACCCGCAACCCCAAAAAATGCGTGCCAAATCCACAAATCTTGCGAGGCGACAACCTCTAGTATTATAGTTGGGTATTTTTTTATCACCCCTACCATATTGGCCGTGCCATGCTTTTGGACAGTTGGTCCACTCCCAATGCATACAATCTATACTACCAAGCATTCCAGGAAACCCATGAGCGTTCTTGTGTTTTGTATATAGGTTTTGAACGTCATGGATGTCGGGTTTCCTTAAATACTCAGCGGTATATAAGTCGATAATACACTTGGTAAAATGATTTAGACAATCATGTGCACAATGTTCACCAATTTGTAAATATTCATCAAGTGAATCAGGTGTTATGCCATACGCCAATTGACGAATGGCAGACGTGCATTTCATTATAACACTAAAACCCATTAGACCGGTGGCATCCGGTCGTACTTTAAAAAATTCAAAATGGTTAGGAAGAGGTTCAGCAGTATAGTTAGAAATACCTTCGACTATTTCTAAGAATAATCGCCTGCTCATACGAAATCAACGCCGGAAAACCGTCTCAGGGTACTTTGGATTATCACCAAAGTAGTCGTCCAATAAACGTTGCTCGGCAGCTTCGCGATCTCGATAGACTGGCACGCGACTCCGGGTTGGTTGAGCTTGTTGGCGTTCCATGTATTGATGCGCTTGAGTCATAAAAAAAATATCCGTCTCATCGTCGACATCGGACGAATAACTTCCGGGATCCATCAAATTTCGACGCATCTTGATCAAAGATTGTGTAGAAAATATTGTGTGAAAGGGTTTAGTTTGAGAAATGGTGAGAAATGTTGTGTGGAAATATTGTATAAAAGGGGTGGTATTTATAAGGGTTAAAGGTTTATTTAAAAAAAATTAATTAATTTTTTTCAAAAATAGCCGTTGCCCAACGACTAGTCCACGTGGCAGCCTCCCATTCGTCCGCTGGCTTCGTCGACGATCCGGCGCCCCGCCTCGCTCGCGTAGCGGGCGGTGTCGTGGCGTGTCCGGCGCGCCGAGGTGGCATCCGGCGCCCACCCCCTCTCGCCACCATACCGCTTCCTCTAAGAATGGAGATCAAATGCAACAGGCCAATACACACACGCACCATCCTAATAGCGGACAAATGAAAAATTACCGATCGCATAGTTTTTAATATTTTAAAATTTTTAACTCTTTTTAACATTATCTACATCTTTTTGAGAAGTTGCACAGATTATTCCATACAGAGTAAATCCTCCACAGCATCATCCTTAACTTTGCTATCGACTTTGCAGCACACACCACCATCAATCTATCATGAACCATTGTGGATTTTTATATTTTTCGCCTTTCCCGTTGGAAATTTACCATTGCCATTGCATATTAGCACATATTCTTTTGTATAGAAAAAAACATTGGCAAAAGTAGACAAACATATAGCTAGGGATGTTCACTATTCGGATATAATCGGATTGTTCAAAAGGACAATTTGAATTGGATCGTTTGGATTGGTTTTGTAGTTATCTTTTAATCGGTTTAGACATGAACCAAATTAACAGTTTGGTTTTCGGATTGGATTTGATTTTCATTGTAAAATCCGGATTGTTCAAAAAATCCAAATGGTAATATACATATATTTAAATATATATCCAATAATTATAATCTATTTCCAAAATATCAAATATCTATAGACTATGGAAATTAACAGAATATCTTATGCTTTAAAATGTCACAAATTATAAATTAGACTTGTTTTTATGTATAAAGTAGTTTATCATTTTGAAATTGTACATATTAAACTTAATATTAGTTATGTTATATACAAATTTGTAGTCTTGGGAAGTATATTAAAAAAAACAGTTCGGTTCGAACAAAACCAAACCAACCAAATTGTAATTTGGTTCGGATTGGTTTGGATTTAAATTAGTTTGGACGGTTTGGTTTGAATATTGAAAATCTAAAAACCATTTGGATTCACCTATTTGGTTCGGATATATCTAAATAATCCAAACGAACACCCCTATAAATATATAGCAGTGACTTACTGTTGGAAAGAGTGTTCAACACATCAAATAAACCGGTATTTCGGTTCGGGTATTTTAGAGTCCTATTCGGGTTGCCACCAAGGCGTCAACGAACACGAGAAATAACGTAGTGTTTAATTAATAGTTTAATTAAATAGACTATCGGGCTAGACGGGCTAAACTAGTTAATGGGTAATTAACTAGTTAATGGTATTGGGCCACAAGTATTGGATTAATAGTTTAATAATACTTGTGGGCTTAATAGATGGTGGGCTTGGACCAATTATGGTTTTACCATAATTGAGATTTGGCAAGTATATATATTAGGGTTAAGAGGTTTAACCTAAGATACTTCAATACTCCCTTGCCTCTCCCCAAGCTTCGGCCGAACACCCCATTCGACCGAGCTCCACCGCCGTCGCCACACCACCGCCGGACCACCGTGCCGCCGCCGTGCCGCCGCCGATCGAACGAACCGAAAGGGTTTTCGGGTTCGGGTTTTGGTGTTTGTTTCTCAAGAGTGCTTTGTACTACCTCGTGGTACATCGTCTCGTTCTTGACCAACCTAGGGTGTGATTCGATAGAGGGATTCTTACTTGAATCCTAGTGCATCGTTTTGATCTGGCTCGTATTAGATCACAGGGTTTATCTAGTTCACCGAATCGCGAAGAACAAGTAAGTGTTTCGAGTTCATCTATTTAATTATTTAAATAGTTCTAGTTGCTTTAGAATTGTAAACCTAACGGTCCAAACAAAAGTTTTATCGGGTCAATGTTCTACCAAGTTGCTTTTGTTTTCCGCCCTAAGCAAATTGTGGCTAGATGCATAGAAAACCCAACAGTGGTATCAGAGCGCCATTGGTTTACAAGTCTAATTGTGCTAGACAAGAAATTCGAAATCCATAAAAATTGTTTTTATGATTTTCGGAATTTCCGAAAATTGTTTTTGGGGTTTCCGAAAATTAAAAATACATTAAAAATAAGTTTTTAGATTTTTTCGGTATTTTATAAAATTGTTTTGATAATTACCGAAAATTAAAAATATGATTTTTAATATTTCCGAAAATTCGGAATTATTAATTTAATTATTAAAAACGTTTTTTTTATTTAAATTAATAAATTATGATAATTTCAAAAGTTGGAATTATCAAGAATTTGAACAAAAGATTTTATCAAATCTAGGTTTTTATTTAAAAGATTTAAAATAAATATTTTATATATTTTATATACTTTTCGGAATATATAAAAGGAATATAAAGGTTATTTATTTAATAATTAAATAAAATAAATCCTATTTAAGTATATATGTATTTTTCGAAACACATGTATGCCAAAAATAGTTGATTTGGCAAATCTAGATAATATTTGAAGGAGTATCAAATAAGGATAAAATTTAATAGTTTAAATTAGGGATATATTAGATATATCCGAAATCTTTTAATAAGAATTAAAGATATGATTTTAAAAAATTAAAAGATATTTTAAATATGGATATAGATATATCCGAAAATAATTTCGGTATATATTTATATATATTTAAATATTTTCGGTATTTTTAAAAATTAAAAGGGTATGGATTTTCGAATAAATTTAAATTTGTTTTGTCTTATCTTATAATAGTTTATAATAAAGATAAATATTTAAATAAGTATTATATATATTAATTAAAAGTTTAATTAGAATATATATATATATATATATATATATATATATATATATATATATATATATATATATATATATATATATATATATATATATATATATATATATATATATATTTCGAATTCCCATATATATCAAATGTGATTTGATATTCTTCCCTTATATATATAATATTATGTAATAAAAGTTTATTAAATATTATATAAGATATAGTTATAATAGGATTTAAAACGTCGCGTCCTCGCGCGTTTATAAAATTAATTGTACTATATAGAACTTTAGTAAATGTAATTAAAAGGCTTTAATGTACATAGATATAATTATATAAAAGTTTATATATATTATAACTAAAGTTAAATACATCGTTACTTATGTCATTAGTAGGCTCACCCATAGTCTAAGACATCTAAAGGATGAAAAGGAAGAGATATAGATCTCTAAACGGGGTTGCGTTTTTAACACGCCATGCGCTGACCTGCCCCGCCGCTTCCCTTGTCTTGGAATGGAGCTACCGAACGGGCATAATAGGATGATGTCAAGATTAAAAGTATAATCATAAAATTAAACAAATCCTTCCCGTTTAATTAAATGTGAACATTGTGTGCTCTCCATTGAATGACACGCGCTCGTATCATAGTCTGATTAACGGAACTCGTGTGGTTAACCGGTACGTTAATTGTGAGATTATTTTATGAGTGAAACGATTCTCGCGATACTCAAGCGAACTTGAGCCGAGAAGTCCACGTGGGTATTCCATGGTTGTTTCACCTTCTAATATATGATCCACGGTATCCCTGTCATATAGATTAGAATGAGCATTGATTCGAGATTAACATGTCATTCTCCTCGAGAATGAATCTTAAAGAACTAGGGATTTCATAAGATTGAAATTGACAATAGTCTGCCTACGACACGAAATTATTCGGTGTGAAATACGGCATCCCTCTTCACATCAAATAACTAGTGGGCGTATCCTAGCCTTATGAATAAAGATTGGGAAAATTATTATAAGGATTTATTAATGAATACACTAAATAAAGAAATTGTTTTCTTTATAAATGTCTCCCAACAACAATCTTCCTCCACCACCACTTCCACTTCCGATTTCACCATAAAATCGTCCTCGATTTTCTATCTCAAAAGTTTCATCTCGTAACAGTATTACGAAATTTAACCACGTGGATTATATGATTAATTCACGAGCTTCTGTTGAAAATCTAAGACTCATTCCAGATTGCAAAGTGAGAAGAGGAGAGTTTGTATGTAGCTTCATCAAATTGATGAGAGGCTACATATCAGAAAGATTAGGGTGTAAATGTGTCTAAGGAATTAGCAGTTGACATAGTGTTAAACTCGCTCACTCTGGCATATTCTTCGTTCGTATCAGACTACGATAAGAATAATAAAGACATTACACTCATAGAGTTATGAAAGGAACTAATAATTGCTGAAGCAAAGATGTTAGACATTCATAACTTTATTTCTGATACTCATATCTTAAATATTGAATCAAATGGTGCTACGACAAGTGAACCTTCTCACCCCAGTGGAAAAGGGGAAGCTAAGGTGGGACATACCCAACGAAAGCTTAAGAGAAAGAGAAGTTCACTAATAACCCAAAAGGATTCAATGTGTTCTCATTGCAATGAAATGGTTCACTGGAAAAGAAACTGCCCAAAGTACCTAGATGATGTGAAGAATCACATGGTCCAAAAGTTTGGCATCTTAGGTACAATTATGATTGAACTTCACAATGCTTCTATACAGGGTGTGGTACTCACATTTGCACTGATATGCAAGGACTGAAGAATAGTAGGAAGCTGAAGCATGGTGAGCTAAATCTAATCATGGGAAACAGAGTTTCGACTGCTGTCACCAAGATTGGAGATTATGAGCTCATGCTTAGTACTGGTAATTCAATTACTTTATTAGATGTTTGTTTTCCGCCATCTATGGCACGCAACATTATATGAAATAGATGGTTGCGTAAACAAAAGAAATCTAATATTGAATGTTGATTCATCCAAAGGTGTATTGGATAAGTCATGTCTATGGCATTGTCGCTTAGGACATATAAACAAGAAACGCATAGCTAAACCCCAAAAGGATGGAGTGTTAGAATCATTTGACCTCAAATCGAATGATGTGTGTGAGTCTTGTTTACTTGGCAAGATGACAAAGGCGCCATTCACAGGGTCATGTGAAAGAGGCAAATACTTGTTGGACCTCATACATACTGATGTATGTGGACCGTTCAAGTCTAACACTAGACATGGTGAACGATACTTCGTCACATTTACTGATGATTTCAGTAGATATGGATATGTTTATTTGATTAAACATAAATCTGATACTTTTGAAACGTTCAAAGAATATCAGAAAGAAGTAGAGAATCAACTGGGCAAGAAGATTAAGATGCTCCGTTCTGACAGGGGCGGAGAGTATCTTAGTCAAGAGTTTATCGACTATCTAAAGAGTTGTGGAATAGTATCCCAACTCTCACCTCCTCGAACTCCACAACTTAATGGAGTGTCGGAAAGGAGAAATCGAACCTTGCTTGACATGGTTCGATCAATGATGAGTCGATCAACACTTCCAGTGAGTTTCTGGGGATATGCCTTAGAAACTGCAGCACATATCGTTAACCTTGTACCAACTAAGAAGGTTGCCAAAACTCCCTCTGAAATGTGGACAGGGAATCCTCCCTCCATCAAACATTTAAAAATCTGGGGTTGTGAAGTTTATGTAAGACATGAATCTCACGACAAGCTAGATAACAAATCAGAGAAGTGCTACTTCATTGGCTACCCACGACAGTCTTTTGGATATCGGTTCTACTATCCGAAAGAGAACAAAGTGTTTCGTATCTCGAAGAGGATTCTTCCTCGAGAGAGAGCTAATATCCAAAGAAGACAGTGGGGGCAAAATTGATCTTGAAGAGTGTCAAGAGTCAAACGATGAAGATGTAGTGGAACCTATAGTTGACACTAGCACTCAACCAGAGGATGAGACTCCTGTTGAACAAATTGATGTAACTCCTACCGTTCCACGTAAATCCTCAAGAACTGTTCGCCCTCCTGAGCATTATGGTGATTACTATGATTTCCATATTGCTGAAGTCGATGCATCTGCTGGTAATAGTTTACCAGTTGATGACGATGAGCCATCGAGTTATAAGGAAGCTATGGAAGGCCCTGAGGCCGAAAAATGGAAAGTGGCTATGGAGAGTGAGATTCAGTCCATGTATGACAATCAAGTATGGAACTTGATTGAGACTTCTCCCGGTGTCAAAACCGTTGGATGCAAGTGGATCTTCAAGAAGAAGATAGACATGGATGGGAATGTGCACACCTATAAGGCTAGGTTGGTTGCAAAAGGTTATACTCAAACTCATGGGATTGATTATGATGAAACCTTTTCACCAGTAGCCAAGATAAAGTCTATCAGAATATTGCTTGCCATAGCTGCGTTTCATGACTATGAAATTTGGCAGATGGATGTTAAAACCGCCTTCCTTAACGGAAGACTTACTGAGGATGTCTATATGGCACAGCCAGAAGGTTTTATCAATAAGAAATATCCTGATAGAGTGTGCAAGCTTGAGAAATCCATTTATGGATTGAAACAAGCCTCTCGAAGTTGGAATCTTTGCTTCCATGAGAAAGTCAAGGAGTTTGGTTTCTCTAGGAGTGAAGATGAGTCCTGCGTTTACATCAAAGCTAGTGGGAGCGTTGTTGTCTTCCTAGTACTGTATGTGGATGACATACTCCTTATAGGAAATCATATTCCTACACTGCAAGACGTGAAGTCTTGGTTGGGAAAATGTTTAGCTATGAAGGACCTAGGAGACGCAGCGTACATACTCGGTATAAAGATATACAGAGATAGAGAAAGACGTCTAATAGGATTAAGCCAGAGTACATACTTGGATAAAATACTAAAACGTTTTAGTATGGTTGATTCCAAGAAAGGGTATCTACCCATGAATTATGGCATAACATTGTCTAAGAGTCAATGTCCCAGTACTGAGCAAGAACTGGAGAAAATGAGTCGAGTCCCTTACGCCTCGGCGATTGGATCGATCATGTATGCCATGGTATGTACTCGCCCGGATGTCTTATATGCGCTAAGCATGGTGAGCCGGTTCCAAGGCAACCCTGGCAACGATCATTGGACTGCGGTGAACACGATTCTCAAGTACCTAAGGAGAACAAAGGATATGTTCTTAGTGTATGGTGGGAAAGACGAACTTGTTGTGGAAGGTTATTGTGACGCGAGTTTCCAAACGGATAGAGATGACTCGTGCTCACAAACTGGGTGGGTGTTCTTATTGAACGGAGGAGCTGTCACTTGGAAGAGTTCCAAGCAGGAGACAGTAGCTGATTCAACTTGCGAATCTGAGTATATTGCTGCCTGTGAGGCATCAAAAGAGGCCACATGGTTGAAGAATTTCATTGGGGATCTTGGTGTCGTAACAAGCATCAATGAACCAATGAAAATCTTCTGCGACAATAAAGGTGCAGTCTCATTGACTAAAGAATCCAAAGATCATAGTCGAACCAGGCATATACTCAGAAAGTTTCACTACGTGAGAAAGCGAGTTGAAGATGGGGACGTGATAGTGACAAGAGTATCGTCGGAAAATAACCCGGCTGATCCTTTCACAAAAGCACTAAGTCGTGCCAAGCATGATGCTCATGCGAGGACGATAGGAATTAGATTTCATAGTGACTTATCATAAATTGTCATTCATTTGAAATTGTAGTGAATATTAAATTGTATGAATTGATGATTTATTTATGGAGATTAAATAATTTGCAAGTGTTCTATCATTCATATAGTATTTAATTATTCCATTTCAAACCTTTTGCATGTTTAGAACCTATTCCTAAGTAAACTAAGAGATTACTTAAACGTCCACAGTCGATCGTTCTTATGGGAATAAGAACTGAATTAAGATGTCATGGGAGAGTGAGTAGATTGTTCAAAGGTATGAACATTGCATAGAGATTGCTGCTACTCTCATGAGCATTTAAAAGGTGTATTTAAATGTTGGACCAACCCACGCTCAGAGTATTACCCCATGGACTTTATCATGGGTAATAGTGAGGTGATAATATCGTATGAGTCTTCAAACCAAGATGCATCGTTTCCTAAGTACGATTTTGTGATGCATTGGTCTAACTCCAACGCTATTCGTAACTGGTAGCTATAAAGATTAGTTCCATGCATTATGTGATGACTATGAAGGAAGATGATGTAGTTAAGGTTTATTCGTTCCCTCTGATCAAAGTGATAGAGGAGATATCCATGGGCCCCCTGTTGATTTGATGTGACACTAAAATACCTGCGCATGTCATGACTAGATTGAAAGTTCAATCATGTAGTCAAATCGTCATCATAAATCTCGAATCAGGAAACATAATCGTAACTAGAGTGATTGACATGTCCATGTCACTAGTTACATGATATCGTGCAACGAAGGACATATGATCACTTATCATAGGACTGTTTCTGATAGTTCAGAGTTCAGCAGCTGCACATGACATGCACACTCTAAAGGTTACACGAACGCGTTTATAGTTGATGAGGTGTCCAAGTGGGAGACTGTTGGAAAGAGTGTTCAACACATCAAATAAACCGGTATTTCGGTTCGGGTATTTTAGAGTCCTATTCGGGTTGCCCCCAAGGCGTCAACGAACACGAGAAATAACGTAGTGTTTAATTAATAGTTTAATTAAATAGACTATCGGGCTAGACGGGCTAAACTAGTTAATGGGTAATTAACTAGTTAATGGTATTGGGCCACAAGTATTGGATTAATAGTTTAATAATACTTGTGGGCTTAATAGATGGTGGGCTTGGACCAATTATGGTTTTACCATAATTGAGATTTGGCAAGTATATATATTAGGGTTAAGAGGTTTAACCTAAGATACTTCAATACTCCCTTGCCTCTCCCCAAGCTTCGGCCGAACACCCCATTCGACCGAGCTCCACCGCCGTCGCCACACCACCGCCGGACCACCGTGCCGCCGCCGTGCCGCCGCCGATCGAACGAACCGAAAGGGTTTTCGGGTTCGGGTTTTGGTGTTTGTTTCTTAAGAGTGCTTTGTACTACCTCGTGGTACATCGTCTCGTTCTTGACCAACCTAGGGTGTGATTCGATAGAGGGATTCTTACTTGAATCCTAGTGCATCGTTTTGATCTGGCTCGTACTAGATCACAGGGTTTATCTAGTTCACCGAATCGCGAAGAACAAGTAAGTGTTTCGAGTTCATCTATTTAATTATTTAAATAGTTCTAGTTGCTTTAGAATTGTAAACCTAACGGTCCAAACAAAAGTTTTATCGGGTCAATGTTCTACGAAGTTGCTTTTGATTTCCGCCCTAAGCAAATTGTGACTAGATGCATAGAAAACCTAACACTTACCATTTATGATCGGTTTTGCTGAATTCACCACTATCATGATCATTGTGAATGAAGTAAAGCTTCCTAAGCTATCCTTCAATAAAACATTCACAACTATCTAAATTCGATGCTAAAGTAGATTACTTAGGTGACATCGAATATGAACAATAATTTTCCCACCAACCTAAAGAGGGAAATGAGGATATGGTGGTGCTCTAGCAAGTTCAAGCTCAATTTGGAAAAGAGTTATTATTAAGTCACTTTTTATTTTTTTTTGAACAGCAATTATTATTAAGTCACTTGATTGATGCTATTACTGCCACTTGAGGTATGTTGGGCAATAACTGATGCTACCACATGCCCTGTTTGGCAGTTATGTAACTGTCATAAAATCCCATATAACACACACTCCTATGCACTTTTTTTCCACTCATGAACCTCTTCTGCTAAAAAATATATAACCACTACCACAATTGGCATTGCACAAAGCATAAAATCACCTAGTTTGATCAAGTGCATAACTTTATATTATATTGAGCAAAAAGATTTCACCTTCATATCCAACTCTTGATTTTACACTGCTACATTAAATACTAAATAAACCGTGTGACAATATATACATAACACCAACCTCACGTCCATGCAAACATACGGGTCGGGTATGGGTTCCTTTAACTTCTTCTTGCAGTTCTTTCTTCCCTGCAAACAGAGGTGATAAATCAATGAAGCTCTAAAAGGTTGTTTATTCCCAGAAAACTTAGTGTTAATAATGAATTTAAAATTAAAATTCAAATGAACACAGAAAGGATACAGAAAGCTTGGGCTCCTTGCAATTCCACAATCTCCCCTGCTGTATAAAACATGTACAACATCAGATGCATATAGTACACATTATCAAAGACACAAATTGACAGAAACCACATACCATGACACCAAACATTTATTATTTCATATGCATCTCTGACTTGTACTCTACGAAAGAGGAGGTGGATTTGCAGAGACCAACACACTACTAACACTATAAAAATCTCAATTTCAATCAAATATTCAAGGGTTAGATGACCTTAAATACTCCATCTGGTCCACTAATTCCTGCAAATCATCATCCCAATCAAGAACTTGAGCATCTAAATCATCATTTGGCAGATCAACATTCAGCAATTCATCCCATAAATTCGCATGAGAATCATCAATTTCTCCTTGATTCCCACCATCATTGCTGGATTCAGCTTCAACTGCAACAAACGGGTTTTCTTGTAAATTCTCTTCACTTGGTGTCATTGTTAACCGCCTTTTGCGACCAATTTCAATCTGTTCTTGTTCTCTGTTTGTATACTTATCCATATACTTTTGTAAAAATTCAGGGTTACTGAACGCTTTTGCAAGAAAACCCATCATGTTTTGTTGTTTTCTTTCTGTTGTTCTTAATCTGTTCTCCATTGATAAAAGCTGGTCTTTTGAATGTTGTTGTAGTTGTCTCAATCTTACAATTTCTGCCATTAATAAGCTTCTGTCTCGTTTAAGTCCTTCAAGTTCTTCTTCAATCCCATATTGACCTACTTCGATACACGGACCGAATTCTTGTTTGGGTTGGGTTGATGGTGGCATGTTTCTTCTTCTTCTGATTGTTTTAAGAAGATGCCTTTGACCTCCGAGAAACCCTTCATTTGCAAATTCCCATCTATCCGGATCCACTTTTCTGAAACCCTGCAATCAATTTGTATGTAACTTCATATTTAGTATCAAATTTAGAACATGGAAGCATTTCATTCTGAAAACCAGAATGATTCATATAACAAAATAAATTAACACTAATACGCTAAAATTTCATACATCGAGTATGCCGATTGCAGATTTAACAGAGTACTGAATAACAGAGCTTCATTTGAAACAAAACAAAAAGCGCAATTTTATTAAAGTACATACATATAGAACTTTTAATTGAGCATTAAATCGTAAGATCGTTTCAATCAAAAGACACACATAACTTGAAATCACTAGAATTGTTGAAGAGTTCACATAATCGAGAATACCAATTGCAGATTCTGAACAGTACCAAATGAAAGAGCAGCATTTAAATGATACAAAACCGTGAAATTAACACTATCTTATAGAGAAAACACATAAAGAAATATAGAACTACCATTACAGCATGCAATCATAGAAATGTGAAATCAGTACAATTGTTAAACAGATCACACAATTAAAACTATTTCTACATAATAACATCGCATCATTGATTCATTTCAAACCAAAAACACATATAAACCTAAAATTGGTAGATTTTAGTAAGCACACAATCGATTGTTGAACACCTCGGAAACAATTGTGAATGGAGATGAGAGTGAAGAAGATATACTTACATAAGTATTGAGCTGGCGGATGAAGCTAGAAAAATTGCTATGCTTAAAATACCTCGGAAGCATAGTAGTTGAAAACTTATGAGAATCCCAAACAACGAAACTATTTCTCCCTCTACTCCACGAAACCACCGAATCAGTGGCCGGATCTTCAACCATATCGAACGTTTTCGTCAGGAACGGCGGTGGTCCGACCTCATGCAACCCTTCCCTCGGGCGTGGTGAAGACGATGAACAACCAGTAGTAGTGTTTGTGTTCGTAGATGATATACATGTGATTTCTTCTTCCTTCACATTTGACCCAGCTTCAAATTCCGGTTTGAACTCCATTGTTGTTGATCAAATTCCTTCAATTAAGTCTCGATTTAAGTGTCGTTAGAGCAAATTGAGTTGATAAGGTTTGAAATGCGTGTTCATACTTGAGAGTGGTATTAATAGGTGGAGAAGATGAAGATTAAAGACGGATTGAGTAGAAGATTCTAGAGAAAACGGTGAGAGGATGCTTCTTGGAATCACATGTTGTGACCACTTGTACAGTACAAATACCTAACAATTATCTTCTCATTTCGAAGATATTTTCTCAACGCCTAATATTATGTTTTCTAAAGTTTATTAGACTATCTGATTTTGCGTAAGGGGTTGTAACAGTGGTTACTCATGACACATCATCAAATTATTTTTTTTACTTGCCACTAAATACATGAAAAATCCTGATCAAATCCATCTAAATTGACGATCAAATCATTCCCCACTAAAAATCAGGTGAACTGCAGCGGTCACCAGAACACCCAATGTGCATTGGCAACGCGTCATGGGGCATGATATGTCAAGGGAGGTACGCGTCCATAGGTGGCGCTTTAAGGGGCGACGCAAGAGGGGACACACCCCCTTACGGATAGTCTTAGATCTATGCCAATGGGGATTTCAGTTCCCTATTCACTTCAACCAAAATCTTCCCTCATTGGCATGACCTTCACTTGTAACTCATCAGTTTAGTAATTCGTTTCAAGGAAGAGATTAATGGCGGGGCTCAAACAATTTAATATTGTATTTAATATTTGGTATGTGTATTTTATAATGGTAGAATCTATAATACTGAAAAGAAGGGATATTATTGACATGAGTATGTTAGTTAATATCGGTTGGAGTGTGAGCTGATATGACTCTAATTTGACAAAAACTAAAATGTCAGTTCACGTCACTTTTGGTTGTATTGCAATTTATTAACATATTAGTATAAATGTTACTCTTTATTAACATATTAGTTGTATTGCAATTTATGTGTCATGTGGTTTTTTAACATAACATTATAACATTAACATATTGTTAATGAATAAAATTAATAAACTCTAAGACTACATAGTAGTTGGTCGCTAAATAACCATCTCCGCCCGTCCCTCTTCTTCCGACATGTCCCCCTTGTTACGAGTGTCCTCCTATCGATTGTTGGATGTCGCCGAATTTCGAAAAGGAAGGGATTTGGTCAGCACTACATGTGTTTGGTCGGACTTTGTCATATATTAGGTCGGGAGGGGAAATGCTGATGTGACGATGACCAAACTTGAGTTTGGTAACCATTACATATGATCTAAGTTGTACCATTTTAAAAATAATAAATACGATATTCTGTTTAAATAAAAATGTATATTCATTAATTACATATTAATACGCGCTCATATAAACATATGACATAATGACATACATTAAAAAAATTTATATATTTATCTAAAATATTAACATTTCGTTAATTTGTTATATACTTAGTTTTTAATAAGAAGTATAACATATAAAAAATATATGACATTAAATCGTTTAATTGATCATATAATAAAGATTTTACAAAAATAATAACGATGTATAGCAAATTTCAATGTTAAGTTCTGTTTGATATTACTATATATATACAAATGCCATTCCAAAATCACTATTCACTCATTTGTTGTAACACCCCAAAATTTAAGCCATTTTTTTTCTTTTTTTTAAAATAAACAAACATTTTAACCTAACGGAAGCAATCCCAACTAATACAGTTTATCAAAAGACTTACCAACCATCAATAATTTACAAACCAACTTAAACTATTATAAAAATATCCGGTGTTACTAAATCCAAGGCTTGACCATTTTACCAATATCAGAGTAATTGACAAAACTTTCCTTCAAACCCCGACTCTAAGATTCACCCAGTCAAACCTGTAAAGAGTCAACAAGAGAGGGATTAGCATAACGCTAGGTGAATGAAATTATAAACATTAAATTGCACAACCACAACAATTTAAGATAACACCCTCTACAAATAACACCCTTTAATTAGCAAATAACCAGAGGAACGGCGGTTCGGCCCAACTCACAACTGTTGTCGGCCCAACAACAGTTTACCGATAGCCCTAAGCTACTTGGTACAATACCAGTGCTCCTCGACCTACCCGTGTCCAAGGAGTCCTGGTATTGTCTCCAATAGCTAACGATGCTCAGCCACTAACTGCACGGGCTGACCTCTTTCTGTGTATCATGCGCATATTGCAGTTAATTACACATAACAACCGAATTAACTAACACCGAAACAAGAACCGTATCGAAAACAATTATGCAGATAAAAAATCTTGCATATTCTGCACTAACCCAAGTGGAACCTGAAACCATTGCAAGTTATACTATCTAATGGTTATAAATCCACTCACCTTAGCAAAAGCTCCTTGATACTCAGTGATCTTATGTTACTGAGTTCCTTTACCCTTTCCTGCAACACAAATAAACACCCGAATTAATAACCGATTTGACCCGAAATGTGCAAAACTATACAATACACTATAATATCATAACAACATGTACTCAATCCAAAACTTACACTTATATAACCCCCAATTTGACACTTTGACTTACAAAAGTCAAACCCGATTCATTCTAGTAAAATTATACAATTTTACCCAAATAGGTCAAAAAGCCCACTTTAATTAATTAAACTACCCAAACGGGTCAAATAGGCCCACTTTAATTAAAAGAATACTCAAACGGGTCAAATAGGCCCACTTTAATTAACAAAATGCCCAAACGGGTCAAATAGGCCCACTTTAATTAACAAAATGCCCAAACGGGTCAAATAGGCCCACTTTAATTAAAAGAATACCCAAACGGGTCAAATAGGCCCACTTTAATTAAAAGAATACCCAAACGGGTCAAATAGGCCCACTTTAATTAAAATAATACCCAAACGGGTCAAATAGGCCCACTTTAATTAACAAAATGCCCAAACGGGTCAAATAGGCCCATTTAACTTATAACTTTACAAATGTGTATCATTGGATCTCATTCGCCATCCTTTTGTATTTCCTACAACTTATGATCAGTTAAATTAAAAGACTTTAACCCATTTTAGGTCAAAAGTCCACAATTCATTTAACTAGTTTCTATTACTTGATCAATTTTACTCAAACTTAACAATTGATCAAATTGGTATTATAACTAGTTTCTAATAACAATTTCAACCCTAACCATAACATATAACAATCATAAATATCACAGAAATTATAAATCCAAGAATTAGTGTTCTTCCCCAAATCACCAAAATAGTGATTCTTTCCCTTAGTCACCAATTTGAAGTTTCAACTAACAAGGAATCATATAATAGACACAACTAGCTCATAGAAACCTAGGTAAATCATCAATTTCTTGATTTCAATCAAAACTCATAAACCCTAGTTTATGTACTTGAGCAAAAACTCCAAAAAATTGAAACCCTAGACAAGAAGAGATGACTACTTACCAACTTGTTGCTTAATTTCGAAATTATGGATGGAAAAAGGAAGAATTTAAGCTTCAATTTGCAAGAAGTAGTGAAGAACTAAGGTTTGTGTGTGTTTTGGTGTAAAACGAGCGAACATAGAGAAAGAACGAGACTGAAATTGTTATAGGACAAAAATCTGATTCAGCCCCAAATAATAAAACGTGGTCAGCCTCAGAAGAAAGTTGGAGCTGACCTAATTTCGTTTTTATCGGTATAATACTGAAATTTCGATGTTTAATTCGGAACCCTAAACGACCTCTGTTTTTAAATCTGAAAATACCGTTGGAACCCTTGTTCAAAAGAGAACATAGATATATAAAAATCATTCTAATATATATCTATCTCAGTATTTGCTAATTTTTAACCCCGTGGTTAAAAATACAAAAAATTCAAATAATTCTAATAAAATCCTATAAAATAGAAAAATAATAAATAATACTTACAGATATTATTAAAATATCATACCGGGTCTCGGGGTGTTACAAATCTTCCCCCCTTAGGAAGATTCCGTCCCCGGAATCTCTACTCGGTCAAATAAAGCCGGGTAGCGATCCCTCATCTCCGCCTCAGTTTCCCATGTCATATCCGCACCGAGACTATGTTTCCACTTAACCAATACCATTGGAATTTGTTTCTTACGCAATTTAGTTACCTTTCGATCTAATAGTTCTACCGGTTCTTCAACTAACCGTTTCTTCGAATCAACCTTCAATTCCCGAACCGGTAACACTTGATCTATAATCTCAGGATTACATTTCCTCAAATAACATACATTGAAAGTGTCATGGATTCCCGATAATTCCGGTGGTAAATCTAAAGTAACCGACTGATCATTAACAACCCGACTAATACGGAATGGCCCAATATACCTCGGTGCTAGTTTCACTCGTTTCCCGAATCGAATTACCCCTTTCCAAGGTGAAACCTTTAAGTATACCATCTCGTTAACCTCAAAAGTCACCGGTCTTCGTTTTGGATCTGCGTACATCTTTTGCCTATCACGGGCGGCTTTTAACTTTTCCCGAGCAATCGCCACTTTATCTGCGGTCATTTGGACGATCTCGGGACCCGCAAATTGTTTCTCCCCCGCTTCTAACCAACACGTGGGAGTTCGACATCGCCTACCATATAACATCTCATATGGTGGCATCTTGATACTCGAGTGATAAGAATTATTGTAAGCAAATTCAATCAACGGTAAGTGAGAATCCCAAGAACCACCATATTCTAAAACACACGCTCGTAACATATCTTCGAGAGTCTGAATCGTCCTCTCTGATTGACCGTCTGTCTGCGGATGATAAGATGTACTCAAATTTACCCGTGTACCCAATTCTCGTTGTAAACTATTCCAAAATTTTGATACAAATCTTGGATCCCGATCAGAAACTATCGATAGCGGTACACCGTGTCGAGATACAATCTCATTAATATAAACTTGTGCTAACTTTCCGAGCGAATTTGTCTCGTTAATAGCTAGAAAATGAGCACTTTTAGTCAACCGATCTACCACAATCCAAATCATATCGTGACCTTTTTGTGTTCGTGGTAATTTAGTCACAAAATCCATTGTGATATTATCCCATTTCCACTCGGGAATTTCTAATTGTTTCAAAGATCCGTACGGTTTCTGATGTTCAGCTTTGACCTGTGCACAAATATGACACTTTTCTACAAATTGTGCCACATCTGATTTCAAAGTCGGCCACCAATATAATACTTTTAAATCATTATACATTTTAGTACTTCCCGGGTGAACCGATAACCGTGACTTGTGGGCCTCTGTTAAAATTAAATCCCGAAGACCCCCAAATAAAGGAACCCAAACCCGTGATTGAAATGTTTTTAATCCTCGAGAATCGTCAACTAATTCATCTTTTCTTTTAAGCATTATTTCACACTTCAGGTTTTCATTCTTTAAAGCTTCTAATTGACATATCTTCAATCGATCAATCAAATCAGAGACGATCTCCATTCGCATAAATCGTATATTATCTGAATTTTCTTTAGGACTTAATGCATCAGCGACTATATTGGCTTTCTCGGGATGATATCGAATTTCACAATCATAATCTTTGATTAATTCTAGCCACCGTCTTTGTTTCATATTTAAATCTTTCTGAGTAAACACATACTGTAAACTTTTGTGGTCGGTACAAATAATACATTTCGTTCCGTAGAGATAATGTCTCCACAACTTTAATGCAAAAATAACCGCCGCCAATTCGAGATCGTGTGTTGGGTAGTTTCTTTCGTGTGTCTTTAACTGTCTTGAAGCATAAGCTATCACCCGATCTCGTTGCATAAGTACACAACCCAAACCCGAGAATGAAGCATCACAATATACAATAAAGTCTTCCGAACCCTCCGGTAACGCGAGAATTGGAGCTTGACATAATAAATTCTTTAAAGTTTGAAATGCATTTTCTTGTTCGTCACTCCACCGATACGGTACATCTTTACGGGTCAACTTGGTCAACGGGCCCGCAATCTTTGAAAAATCTTTGATAAATCGTCGGTAATAACCCGCCAACCCAAGAAAACTCTTAATTTCTGATGGTGTCTTTGGTGCATTCCAATTCATAACTGCGGTAATTTTGGCCGGATCTACTTTAACCCCGTCAGCACAAATAACATGACCTAAAAACTGCACCTCCCGTAACCAAAACTCACACTTTGAAAACTTAGCATAAAGTTGTTCCCGCTTCAAAGTATCTAAAACTTGTCTTAAATGTTCTTCGTGATCTGATTCGGTTTTCGAGTATATCAATATATCGTCAATAAAAACGATTACAAATTTATCTAGAAATGGTCGACACACCCGATTCATAAGATCCATGAATATTGCCGGGGCATTTGTTAACCCAAACGGCATAACTAAAAACTCATAATGACCGTACCGAGTTCGAAAAGCCGTCTTATGAACATCGTCTTCATGAACACGAACTTGATGATACCCGGATCGTAAATCAATTTTTGAATAACAAGAAGAACCTTGTAACTGATCGAACAAGTCATCGATTCGAGGTAACGGATATTTGTTCTTCACTGTTCGTTTATTCAACTCCCGGTAATCAATACACATACGGAGAGTACCATCCTTTTTCTTTACAAATAATACCGGAGCTCCCCAAGGTGAGGAACTCTGTCGAATAAAGCCTTTGTCGAGTAACTCCTGAATCTGAGTCATCATTTCACGGATTTCTGAAGGTGCCAACCGAGACGGAGCCCGAGCCACGGGATTGGCTCCTGGAACCAAATCAATTTTGAATTCTACCTCCCGAATAGGAGGTAACCCAGGTAAATCATCGGGAAAAACCTCCGGGTATTCTGAAACCACCCGGATATCACGAACCACCTGTTTTTCGTTTCGGGTATCAACAGCATTAGCTAGAAAAGACTCACACCCTTTAGCCAAGGATTTCCTGGCTTTCATAAATGAAATGATCGGAAAAGAAGAATTAACCCGATCACCACGAGCCACTACATGTGACCCGTCCGATAAAGGAAAAGAAATCAATTTCTTATGACATTTTATACTAGCTCTATTGGTACTCAACCAATCCATACCAAGGACTACATCAAAGCCAGATATTGGCATTAACAACAAGGAAGTGATAAATTTAACGTCATCTATATCAATATATGCTCCGGACACAGATGATGTGACCGGAACCACCTTACCATCGGCTACTTCTATCTCTAAAGAGTGAGACACAAGAGTAGCAGGTAAACCCAATATATCTGTAAAACCAAACTGTAACACCCCAAAATTTAAGCCATTTTTTTTTCTTTTTTTTTTAAATAAACAAACATTTTAACCTAACGGAAGCAATCCCAACTAATACAGTTTATCAAAAGACTTACCAACCATTAATAATTTACAAATATAAAAGAACGGTTAGCTCCAGAATCAAATAATACGCGAGCAGGTATATTATTTATCAAGAACATACCGGTAATAACGTCATCGGTGGTAGTTGCATCTTCCACCGTCATCTGAAATGCTCGCCCTTCAGGTGGAGGGGGGTTCTTCCTTTTCTGACCCGTGGATGACATAGACCCACCTACCGACCCCGAACCCGTTCTTCTACCAGATGGACAATCTCCCGCCCTATGACCTTCTTTCTGACAGTTCCAACAAACATTTCTCGGGAGCCTACAATCTTTCGTTTCATGCCCATGTTGACCGCACCTCAAACACCTCATTGTCTGAATAGTACAAGCCCCATAATGAGAAGACTTGCACTTATTACACCATTGAGACTTCTGACTCGAACCGGCACTAGTTTGGCTTCGAACGTTAGAACTTTGAGAACTTTGTTTCTGATTCCCTTGCCATTTTCTGCTTTGTTGGGAACTGGATTGATCAAATCTAAATCTCTGAGTAGCTACTTTATCCCTGATCATTCTTTCTTGAGCTTTGCTATCGGCTTCAGCTGATTTGGCTATAGTAAACGCCTGAGTTAATGTACTTGCAGTTCTAACCGTTCCCCTATATGCCGGTAATAAAGCTTCAACAAAATGTTGTACTTGTGCTCGCTCATCAGGTACCCAATCTTTCACAAATCTTAACTTATCATTGAATTGTTTAATTAAATCTTCCACCGACATACGTTCATTCATCTGTAAACTCATAAATTCCTTTCTAATTTTGTTCATTTCAAAAGTACTACAGTAATGATCACAAACTCTTTGACGAAATTCTCCCCACCCTATCCCATTTAACTCATCTGGTGAGTAATGCTTAGTCCAAGTATCCCACCAAACCCTTGCATCTTCCTTCATCATTCTTGAAGCATACTTCACTTTCAAATGATCCTCACAACTACAAGCATCAAGGGCTATTTCCATATCCCTTAACCAATTTAATGTAACTGTCGGGTTTGTACTACCCGGGTATTCAGATGGTTTACAATCAAGGAATTGTTTGTAGGTACATGGTGGTTTTTGTAAAGATTGAAAAGGTTGTTGTACAGTGCCTTGTGGTGGATAAGGATAATAGTATTGGGGTGGTGGATTTGGTCGATTTTGTAATTCATCAATCGTTCTTTGCATCCCTTCCATACGGCTTTCCATTCTTGCAATATATTCTTCTTTATCGGTATTACTATCCCCAGAATTACCCGCATTACTTGTCTCTTTGGTCGGTTGGGTCACTGGAATTTCACCACGGTCAGCCATATCTGTATCATACACAACAGCTCACAAACATTTAGTTTTGATTATCCGTTAGTAAATTCTATACTAACCTCTACCAACTAATTCACTTATCAACTAACCCTCACCCAAGAAGGAATGTTTGTCAAAACTCAAGCCAAGATTTAGGAATGCTACACTCACGGTGCAATCATTGCTAAATCTTGCTCTGATACCAAACTGTAACACCCCAAAATTTAAGCCATTTTTTTTTCTTTTTTTTAAAATAAACAAACATTTTAACCTAACGGAAGCAATCCCAACTAATACAGTTTATCAAAAGACTTACCAACCATTAATAATTTACAAACCAACTTAAACTATTATAAAAATATTCGGTGTTACTAAATCCAAGGCTTGACCATTTTACCAATATCAGAGTAATTGACAAAACTTTCCTTCAAACCCCGACTCTAAGATTCACCCAGTCAAACCTGTAAAGAGTCAACAAGAGAGGGATTAGCATAACGCTAAGTGAATGAAATTATAAACATTAAATTGCACAACCACAACAATTTAAGATAACACCCTCTACAAATAACACCCTTTAATTAGCAAATAACCAGAGGAACGGCGGTTCGGCCCAACTCACAACTGTTGTCGGCCCAACAACAGTTTACCGATAGCCCTAAGCTACTTGGTACAATACCAGTGCTCCTCGACCTACCCGTGTCCAAGGAGTCCTGGTATTGTCTCCAATAGCTAACGATGCTCAGCCACTAACTGCACGGGCTGACCTCTTTCCGTGTATCATGCGCATATTGCAGTTAATTACACATAACAACCGAATTAACTAACACCGAAACAAGAACCGTATCGAAAACAATTATGCAGATAAAAAATCTTGCATATTCTGCACTAACCCAAGTGGAACCTGAAACCATTGCAAGTTATACTATCTAATGGTTATAAATCCACTCACCTTAGCAAAAGCTCCTTGATACTCAGTGATCTTATGTTACTGAGTTCCTTTACCCTTTCCTGCAACACAAATAAACACCCGAATTAATAACCGATTTGACCCGAAATGTGCAAAACTATACAATACACTATAATATCATAACAACATGTACTCAATCCAAAACTTACACTTATATAACCCCCAATTTGACACTTTGACTTACAAAAGTCAAACCCGATTCATTCTAGTAAAATTATACAATTTTACCCAAATAGGTCAAAAAGCCCACTTTAATTAATTAAAATACCCAAACGGGTCAAATAGGCCCACTTTAATTAAAAGAATACTCAAACGGGTTAAATAGGCCCACTTTAATTAACAAAATGCCCAAACGGGTCAAATAGGCCCACTTTAATTAAAAGAATACCCAAACGGGTCAAATAGGCCCACTTTAATTAACAAAATGCCCAAACGGGTCAAATAGGCCCATTTAACTTATAACTTTACAAATGTGTATCATTGGATCTCATTCGCCATCCTTTTGTATTTCCTACAACTTATGATCAGTTAAATTAAAAGAATTTAACCCATTTTAGGTCAAAAGTCCACAATTCATTTAACTAGTTTCTATTACTTGATCAATTTTACTCAAACTTAACAATTGATCAAATTGGTATTATAACTAGTTTCTAATAACAATTTCAACCCTAACCATAACATATAACAATCATAAATATCACAGAAATTATAAATCCAAGAATTAGTGATCTTCCCCAAATCACTAAAATAGTGATTCTTTCCCTTAGTCACCAATTTGAAGTTTCAACTAACAAGGAATCATATAATAGACACAACTAGCTCATAGAAACCTAGGTAAATCATCAATTTCTTGATTTCAATCAAAACTCATAAACCCTAGTTTATGTACTTGAGCAAAAACTCCAAAAAATTGAAACCCTAGACAAGAAGAGATGACTACTTACCAACTTGTTGCTTAATTTTGAAATTATGGCTGGAAAAAGGAAGAATTTAAGCTTCAATTTGCAAGAAGTAGTGAAGAACTAAGGTTTGTGTGTGTTTTGGTGTAAAACGAGCGAACAGAGAGAAAGAACGAGACTGAAATTGTTATAGGACAAAAATCTGATTCAGCCCCAAATAATAAAACGTGGTCAGCCTCAGAAGAAAGCTGGAGCTGACCTAATTTCATTTTTATCGGTATAATACTGAAATTTTGATGTTTAATTCGGAACCCTAAACGACCTCTGTTTTTAAATCTGAAAATACCGTTGGAACCCTTGTTCAAAAGAGAACATAGATATATAAAAATCATTCTAATATATATCTATCTCAGTATTTGCTAATTTTTAACCCCGTGGTTAAAAATACAAATAATTCAAATAATTCTAATAAAATCCTATAAAATAGAAAAATAATAAATAATACTTACAGATATTATTAAAATATCATACCGGGTCTCGGGGTGTTACATTTGTGATTGGTTGAATTTTTTCTTAATATAATATATATAATTGGATATGAGAGTATAATACTAAAATGCTTATAGTTCAATTGGTAAGTTGCATTTCTCCCCCAAATACACATGTTCGATCCATAATCCAGTTAACTTTTTTATTTTAAAAAAGTTTATAAGCACCCCCTTAAAGAGGGGTGATTTGTTAATTCTATTAACAATTTTAGTTTAACCCCATAACTATAGGGTTTTTTGTCAAAATGGGGTTCAACAATCTAATGTAAAAAGTTTATAAGCACCCCTTAAGAGGGGTGATTTGGTAATTATGTCAACAACTTTAGTTTAACCCCATAACTACCAAATAGTGATAACTAAACAAATTAGAACTATTAATCGTAATTTAACTTACAATTAGACGAAATAAGATATTTATATACTAAAAAAATTAACTACTTCGTATTAAAAAGGTTATTACTTATACTTCTTTTGTTTCAAAATAAGTGATACATTTGATTTCATGTTTTTTGAAATAAAAATTATAATAAAAATTATATTATATTAAATTGGATAGTTATTGGGGGATATAGTGATTCGACTTTATTACAGTTTAAGTGACAAAATTTAACATGCAAAATCTCAAATCTCACATTAGAAAAGTTTGAATTCATAATATGAGGTATATCCCAATTATAAGTAGGACATAAACCGAAAGATTGTGTAAACTAAATTTTATTAACTATACATGATTAATAAACAAGTAAACTAATATTGTAGAATCTCTTGCTCTTCTATAATTTTTAAAACTAAAACAGAAAATATTATAAGATTCACATCCCCGCAACAATGTGCGGATCCAACGGCACTTGTTTAATAATGATTTTACAAAAACAAAACGATGTATAGCAAATTTCAATGTTAAATTCTGTTTGATATTTAGGGTGTGTTTGGTACAGAGATTTGAAGGCAGGGAAAGGGAAATAAAGGTAAAGTCTCTTGTTTGGTTACATTGAGAAAAGAAGATGGAGAAAAAAATCTTTTCCTTTTCTCTAATTTCCATTCCCTAATAAATAAGGGGAAAAGAAGAGAATCACAAAACGAGAATTAAAAAAGAAAATACGGAGATTAGAAAGCCCACCACAAAGCCCTCTTTTATTTTCTCTATACGTTAGCAAAACCTTCGTCATCGTTGTCAAGCCCTATTCGTCCGAGCAATTTCGTCCTCTGCAATTCATCCGATGCAATTTCGTCCAGCAACAATCCGTCACTTCTTCCAGGTCAATCTCGATATATGTCTCTCAAACTCTATCTCTCTGTCTCTCAATCTTTATCTTTCGTTAGACTTGTGCAAACCCAAAGCTATGTCTCTCGATAATGAGTAGCATATTTTTTCTATTCGTTAGTAAAACAGAGAGATAGAGTTCTGGGGAAACCTACGTCTACCTATTACACACACATAGGGTGCTTTCATTGTAATAATACTAATAAATATAATTATTTATCTATTTTACATAATTTGATTGTTTATATGTATATATTAATTATGTATCTATTTTAATTATGTATCTATGTCTTTCATTTTATGCATCTGCTATGTATCAACTTTGTATTTTTTTTTTTCTTTTTGAACAGCATCAATTTTGTATCTATTATACATAATTTGGTGTAACAATTATGTATCTCTGTCACAGATGTGGTGTATCAGTTATAATAATTTGGAAAAATACTTTCGATTGACTGTTTTATGAATATTGTGTAGTTGAGATGGAAGATTACCATTGAGAAAAAGAATGATTGAAAGATGACGGTCGGTCTGGAGTACCAACAAATAATGTAATAAGCAAACGTAAAAGACGCAAAAGCACAGATGGAGATGTAATATATTGGGAGTCGTGCAAAGAGATGAAGGAAGTCGTTAGTAAGTTTGGAGAAATTATTGGTGAACATCTGAGTAAAGAAGGTTTTGAGACTCGTGAAATTTTTGAGAAGGTTAGTGATGAGTTGAAAGCTTTACCGGGTATTACAATGACCAAACGTTTTAAAGCATCTAATTTGATATAAGAAGAGAAAATATGCATGGTAAAATCTTACACTGATGGCTTTATGAGATAATTGTTTATGGTTCAAATATTGTTCTTGGTTACATTGTGGTTTTAAGTACTTAGAACTTTTTTTTGTTACATTTTGATTGAATTGATGTTTTTGAAAGTGACAATAGTTTATGTTTTTGGATGTTATTATTGATTTTATTAATGCACTTTCGTTATTAATTTATCCATGAATTTTGTATGTTATAATAATAATTGTTGTGGGAAAAAAATATGTTTGCTAATTATAGTTTGTACAGTTCTCTACTGATTTTTTTTTGTTATACCAAACAAGAGAAATGATTCTCTGCTGCAATTCTCTGTTGAAGTCTCTGTGCTACCAAACAGAGGAGTCAATTCTCTTTCTCCAGACTAATTCCCTTTCTCTACAATTCCATTCTCTGCAATCATTTCCCTGCAATTACATTCTTTGTACCAAACGTACCCTTAGGATTTCGTTTGATATTTACTGTTTACATCATGGAGTGACCATGATGCAATACTTGGAAATTATGCTTCACTTACTTGTACGGTACACATGAATAATAAGATGTGTGAGCACGTATGAAATATGAATTATGATGCATTATGTGTGGACGTGGAACAAGTACATCAGGACACGTTCCAGAAAGCTCTAGAGATTTCCCAATCCAGACAACGTATATTTCATTTTCAAATTATTTAGCTCCAATAAATTATCATGGTATGGAATAAAAGTTGCGCTTTTCATATCTCCAGCTATTAATTTAAATAAATAATAGATATTAGTTATATCTTTATATCTTCAATTAGACTTTATTTCGAACAAGATCAAAATGTACGACCAATTAAAATTGAAGTATCATGTATTTCAACCATTATTGGTTCTTTGTTGTAGGTGATATGGTTGTTAGATTAAAATGAAAACGATGTAGTTAAATATGTTACAAAATCATAAATGCTTCGCTCACAAAAAAATTCATTAAACGAGGCAGCAAGGCCCGTGCGATGCACGGGCTTCGTTCACAATAATGAGTTATTTTAAGTGCATATCGTGTACAATTTACTGGTATCACTTGGAAAGTACGAAAAGCGTGATCGGTTACATGTTTAACTTTGATTGCGGGTATTCTACTAAATGAGCAAAGTTGTTCTTTATGTGTATTGATGTTTAGGGATTGTTGTTGTTTATTGAGTCATATAGATTGTGTATGTTAATTGCAATTATTTCTTTAGCTTGAAATAGATTTCATATGCGTAAGTAGGGCTGTGCAAATTGGATCGAGAACCGACCTGGAACACAGAATCAGACCGGACGAACCGAGCTCCATTGTTTCGGTTCTTGGTTCTATATTTTATGAAAAATCAGTACTCGGTTCCAACCGGTTCAGTTCCGAGCGGTCCGTCCAAAACTATTTTTTTCATCCGGTGATGGTTTTTTTTAAATAAATATCTGTCATCGTGCATTTTGTTCATATTGATTGATTTTAATAAACCTATAAAGTTTGTTGCTATATACTTCCTCCGATTTAAAATAAGTGATACATTGTTGGTTTCACGGTTTTTGAGGCAAAATATGATAATTATAATTAAATTAGATTAATTGGATGGTAAGTGAGGAATGGGTCCCACAAATTTTGAATAAAATGAGGTTAATGATGTTTAAAAGTAAAAGTAAGGGTAAAGATGTCATTTCACTTTATTAAAGTAGATAGTTAGTGGGTATGGGTCCCATCACTTTTTACCAAATAAGGTAAGTTTTCAAAGTGTATCAATTTTTTTGATACACCCAAATATGGAAAGTGTATCACTTATTTTAAATCGGAAGAAGTAATTAATATTTAACCATAATGTAGATACTCAACTATTTTTTGTGATTCAGAAATGCATTTACAATATTTTGTTGTGTTTATTAAATATTATTTATTATAAAACTTTTGATCTTACAATTGCTTAATATATTATTTTTTATAAACGGATTTATATAATATTATTAATATTAATAATATTAAATGCATGGTATTAATTGCAACTTCAAAGTTGGAACTCAGCTTTTATAAATGGATGTTTTGTTAGGGTAAAAGATAACATCATTTGAAAACTCAACATTATTTGCATCATGATATTGTAATATTTATCGTTTATAATATGTAATTTCTAGTTATATGAAAAAACTATTATTTAATTAAATTTACTACCATTATTTTATGTTAAATTCTTTGTCTTATTTAATTAATATGTAACTTCTAGTTAAATGAAAAGACTATTATTTAATTGAATTTACTACTATTATTTATGTTAAATTCTTTGTATTATCAATTACATTTACTCATGAGCATCATTTATAACGAAAACTTATTTTTTTTAACATATAATTCAATACAACATAAACCATAAAACTCAATTTTTATATGATTTATAGATATAGATATAGATATAGATGTTAAGATATCAGTAAATTATATACTTGATACAAATCAATGAAAGAAATTAATAGCAAGGAAAAGAGCAAAATCGATAAAGGTCTTGTTGTTTACTTCACTTATTAAATGTTTCTTTTGAATGCATCTTTAAAGTGTTAAAATTATGAAACATCAAAATAAGTATTTATAGATCTTAATGTGTAAGATTCATAAATCTTCAAAAGTCACTTATTTTATAGAACTTTTTATTATTATAATTATTACAAAACTCTTGGTCTTACAATTTAATGAGTTTGTCAAATTGTTATTAAAATGAATTCAATACTATAGAACTCAATAGAACTCAATTATAATAAATGCAACATAAAAATAGAACTCAATTTTTATATTTTTTACATATATAAAAGAAGTAATCATAAATTTAACAACCATCAATATATTTAATTAATGTTTTCCTACTAATTAGATAATCTCAAGTTTATGTTAAAACTCTTGATTTTACAACTATTGAGCTTCTCAATTTTTATTAACATGATTTACTTAATATTATAATAACTGCAACATCAACATGAAACTCATTTTTTATATTTTATTATACATATACAAACGAAAATAAGTGTAACACCTCAAAATTTGAACCATTTTTTTTTTCAACACATGCGGAAGCGTTTCAAAATCACATATATATAACTTATTATTCATAAGTTTTTAAAAAAAACATAAGATATATAATTTTACAAAAGTTAACTTTCCAAAATAGTGTTACTTAACATTACGGCTCGACATCAAAATCATTTCTTTAAGTCTTGGTCAATCATTCCTAATCTTAATCTCCAAAAGACTCATTCATCTACAACCTGTAAAAGATTCAACATAGTGGGGGATTAGCACGAAGCTAAGTGATTGAAATTATAACATTTTATATTGTCTAAGTACAACAATCTCGTTTCACAACCTTCACAGATTCACAATCTTTACGGATTCACAATCTTTACAGATTCACAATCTTTACAGATTCACAAATAACGAGAGGTACGGCGGTTTTGCAGAACCTTACAACTGTTGTGGGCCTAACAACAGTTTACCGATAGCCCTTTACTCATTAGCAATGGTAAAGCTTCCTTAAGACACAACGAATATGCCAAGGTACAATTACCGTTATCTAACAGTAAACGAAAGCCCAGCCCCCCAGTCAAGCTGCCTCTATACATTTCCATGTGCACATATCGATTAATTAACACATAGTCAGTTAATTAACATTATACCATTAATACCGGTCCTGAAATAACGAAGCAGTACTAATGAATCAGCACTAACTGATCAGCACTAACTGAATCAGCATTACTAAATCAGCACTAACGGGATCAGCACTAACGGGATCAACACTAACTGATCAGCACTAACTGATAAGCACTAACGGGATCAGCACTAACTGATCAGCACTAACTGATCAGCACTAACTGATCAGCATTACTAAATCAGCACTAACGGGATCAACACTAACTGGGTCAGGACTAACACTTTCAATTGCAACCAAAACCATTGCAACTTAAACAATACAAAGGTTATAAATCCACTCACCTTTGTCAAGTCTTTCGCCACTCAGTTGTCTAATATCACTGAGCCTCTTTTCCTTTTCCTGATAATCAAAACAATACCGAATTAGTACAAACTTATCAAATTAAACCAAAGTATGCATTCTAATGAATTACATTACTACACATTTCATATAATTAAATATTTCATTTCTTGCATACTTGCATCTATTACCACATAACTTTACCACTTTGACTTTTCAAATCAAAGTCAAGAAGTATTTATACAAATTTGATCAAATTAAACATATATCATTCAAAAATATCATCCCACATATATATGTCACCTAACGTTAATACAACGGTAATCAATCTCACTAACAAAGCATTTCTTTTCTTTTAGTATGCAACAACAATACTTAAAAAAACCATACTTCTCTCTCTTTTATTTATTATATGACACTAGCAACTCACGACTATAAACCAAAGCTATATTACCTATTTTTATTTCTTTTGGGTTCTACACTTGCAATAAAAAAACAACGTCGTATCCTCTCTTTTGTTTGTTGAACGCAGGTTCATAAAAGAGAAGTAATACCAATTTTTACTTTTTTGTTTTCTTCCACACAATAACCTTTTACAACAAATAAAACCAAACTCCATTTATTCCTTTTATTTATTGATCGACACATCACAAGGGAGCAGTTAATGGGTTATCTCATTTATCTTTCTTTATAGATGCCGTACATATATATATATATAAATTACAGAGCATTAGCATTGAAGAACTAATTTATGGGGTCAATTAAACTTAATCAAAAGAAAGAAGATAACTTACCAAAATCCTTAAGAATTTCCGAATTTAAAGCTATAATTAGGAAGATTTAAGCTTCCAAATCAAGAAAAATGAAAATTGGTTATATGTGTGTGTGTGGGAACGAACAGAGAAAACCAAAGAAGAAAAAATGCCTTTTCTAATCTTTTGACACCACACACTCAATCACTCACACGTGTCATACTAAGATGGAGTTTTAAATTTCATTTAACACAGTATAACACTGTATATCAGACTCACAGTTAATTAATTTAAAATACCTAACTAATTCCGTTTCCAACAACGAAGGTAAATTTGGAACTTTGGTTCAAAAATGAATCTTATGATATAAAAATCATTAAAATACTTAAATATTTTAATTTCAATTAATTTTAACTCATTAGTTAATATATCAATTAATTCAAATAAATTATATAAAATTCAAATAAATAAATAATATTTATCACTTACCGGAAGCGATAAAACACTAGACCAGATTTCGGGGTGTTACAAATCTCCCCTCCTTAAAGAGATTCCGTCTCCGGAATCTAAACTTATCCTACAATTGCATATAAATAGGTTTTTGATTAAATCTTTGTTTATAACATCAACTTGAATCCTCCGTTGTTCCATATGATATTTGCCACTTTAGAATCTCTATATGTTTCAATTACCCAAATGACATATGATATTTTCATTTTAATCGGTGAACAATTATTATTTTATCCGACAAATTTCTCAACATCTTTGTTTTTCTTCTTTGTGAACATCTTCAAAATTCTCGATTTAGATATCTTTATCTTTCATCCACTGACTCGGCTATTATGTCAACTAAATATCGTCCATAATTCTCTTACAACTCCAAGCATAGGCACTAATAACATTTTCTTCGAGTTACAATCAATTTTTCACTATTGACAATCCTCTAATACACTCTAATCACATCCTTTATTACATTATACATTCTTTTATGATCTGTGTAAACGATGCATCTCATACTATTCAAATAATATCTCCGTAGTTTTAAGGCAAAACAATGGTTAAAAATCCCAAGTTCTAGTTTAGATAATCTTTCACTTGTCTTTTGATAATCCAAAAGCATAGAAAATCTCTCAGTTTCCTTGCATAGGGTCATAATAATCAGTTTCAAATCTATAATGTTACGTCCCATTTGTTATTCCATCAAAATTTTGTACACTTTTAAGGTCTAACTTTGCGTTGGAACTCATAAATCTTGAATAATCGGTAACAAAGTTACGGTCATATTCATTTAATTCAACAATATCCACCTTTGTAATCAAAATTTATATCTGGTTTAACATTTAATTGCTCCCATCACAACATATCTAACAATTATCTCGAATAATATTCATAATTAAATCCAGTTTTTTTTTATAGCTTGGGACATCATCGATCAATCATTCGCAAACACTCCAAAATAATCGACAATCAAGATTCATCAAGTTAATTTTCATACTCCACCTTATTATGAGGATACCTGAATATCTATAGTCATATATCATTCATTTCTAATATCCATAACAAAGGAAAATACCAAACTACACATATTGGTCAACTACAATTAGTCGTCACTTTACAAGTCACTACATGTGAAACAATAGGTCACGATAAAGATTTCCTCTTTCTTATACCAACCGCAAGTCCTACTTAAACTATACACCCAATGTCTATGATTACATCAATTTGAATAATAAGGTTTACATTTAAGGAGTTTCTAATAATTACTATTATACTCAAATACTTACAACAATTATCACACTATTACTACTTTAATTCATCAAAGCCAAAGTTCAACTTATAAAATTGCATTTAATATTTACCCTCATTTTGACCCAAAAGACTAAATAATGATAAATAACTTCAATGACCAACTAATGTTTATTTTACATACACCATATTAACCATTTTCTTTATTTGGTATATGTAGCGCCACCAACAAAACCATATATCTTTTTTTTCTTTTTGGATCCTACGCAAATCTCAAACAACAATAAAGAAAATCATATTTCATTTGTTTTACTTTTTGTTTCATATGATACGTAGCATTTAAGTTCTCATAAAAACCATCCAATTCATTTTGTTTTCCTTTTCTTTTTGTTCTAATGCAAGTTCTCTAAAAGAGAATAAAAGTATTCTTTTATATAAACACGCAGGAGTGATCCTTTACAAAACCAAAACCATATAATTTTAGTTCCTTCTTCTGTCTAAATAGAATAGTCACTACAAACCAAATTCCCATATGGTTTCTCTTTCTTTTTGACCTATGTCAGGCAACACACAATCACGACACATAACCACATACTTTTCATTTTGGTTTCATCTGTTGTGTTCCACGAGACAAACAACAATAGTTTTCTTTTATACATCTTTATATATATAATTCATAAACACTACAAGAAAAATCCGGTATAGCTACGGAAATTGCGACGGAACTCATTTGCGAGGAAGAAATTTGCTACGGAATTTTGTTGATTATCTACGGAAAATCCTGATTAGCTACGGAAATTCAGTTTTTGCTACGGAAAATCAACTTTTTGCTACGGAATTTTGTCCGTAGCTATACAAGAATTTTTTTGTAGTGAGATAGAATTATTGCAGCCAAAGAAAACTAAATAATCTTATATATTTCAAATTAATTTCATATTCCTCTCGTAGTCTAAATTTCCATCCATTATAACATAAAGTTGCTCTCAAAGTATATCCTTAACAATTTGATGATCTGACTCAGTTTTATTATATCTCAAAAAAAAAACATCAACAATATAATTGCAACTTTAATAAGTAATCTTCAAAAGAAAACATATTTCATTTATATTGTGGTTATACGCACTAGCTGTAAACCCACAAAATCATGTTCCAAACTTATCATTTCTTTTTCTTTTTCATTTTAAATGCAGCCAACAATCCCAGCAAAAATCATATTGAATTTTCTTTTATTTCTTCTTTTGTTCTACACAGTAGCAAGTAGCAGGCAACCACCAAAGAATGTCAATCTTTCTTTTTCTTTTATTTTTTATACATATATACTTGACACATAAATAAGCAAAAAGAACAAACTCCTATTGCCTCTTTCTTTTCTTTGTTCCATGTCTAATACCCAAAACAAAACAAAAACCTTTATTAACGAATTTCTTTTTCTTTTATGATCGACAGACAGGCAATACCAGGGTAACATCTCTATCTTTTTTTTATATATATACGTAATAAATATAACACACATAGAAGTAAGTGAGATTTAAACATTCAAAGTAATTCTCCTTTCTTCTTTTCTTTCTACACATACATCCAAAACTAAATTATCTTTTCTTAAATTAAATACTAGCCTACTAAGGACTACTTAATCTATGCTTAAAGTTACATCGCATTATACTACAAAAATTTATAACGGTTACTTTCAAAATCAAATTGAACTTCAATCACAGTTATTGTGACTGAAATCAAAATACCATCAATTATCTTCACTTCTCCATGAAGTAAAGGAACAACACAAGAATTAATTTCAACATACCACATATTTGCACATAACATACAAAAGCAATTTGCACTAATATTATGTGACATAATTAAGGTATTGAGTTTATAGAAAACATACCTGTGATATCATCAATAGTGACGGTAGCATCACCCACCATCATCTTTTAAGCTCTTCTTCTAGATGAAGTAACATTCTTTCTCTTTTGTGCTGCAAATAACGATCCCCCGACCACCCATTCCTTGACCTAAACTCCATTTTCTTTTATTTAGGACATTCAATTGATACATGCTCCTCCTTACAACAATTTCAACACATATCACAAAGATATCTACAATCTTTAATCTCATGTTTAATCGTCCCACATAAGAATCAACGTATAGTCTGTTGGGTATAAGATTGTTAGGGTATAAGATCCTGAATGGAAAGTTCTACAATTTCCGCACCATCGTGATTTCTGATTAGTACAACTAACTATTACCTTATAGCCTTGATTTCCTTGCCTTATGTTCCTGTGCATACTTCTTTTATGTTATGTACCGTAAAAATCTAACTCCAATTTTTGCATAGTTAATTCACCATTGCTCCTCTTTTCTCGACAACAAAGACTCAATAAAGTATTGTACCTGTGAGAGCTCATTGGTTACCCACTATTTCACAACTATCAACTTTTCGTTAAATTGTTTAATCAATTCTCAACCGACATTCTCTCTGTCATCCCAAGTATTTCAATCCACTATTTGCTTGCAAGCATACGGCTAATCCAAATTCATACGACTAATCTCAACTAATGATACAATATGAACCTTATGTCTGATTTTCCTACATATGTATAAGTTATTCCTCGTTTAAATCTGCATCGTTACCTGATGTATCAATACTTCCAAGGTCAAAGGGGTCGGGTTCTCTATATCTGTCATACCTGTAAACTCAATCACAACATCTCACAAATTTTTAGTTTAAAACGTTAGTACCTAACATAATAACCTCTCACATACTAACCACACTTTCCTAATCCCCACACACTAGGAATGTTCGACCAAACTTGAGCCAAGATTTGGGAATGCTACACCTAACTGTGTACACACCGCCAAATCAAGGCTCTGATACCAAATTGTAACACCTCAAAATTTGAACCATTTTTTTTCCAACACATGCGGAAGCGTTTCAAAATCACATATATATAACTTGTTATTCATAAGTTTTTAAAAAAAACATAAGATATATAATTTTACAAAAGTTAACTTTCCAAAATAGTGTTACTTAACATTACGGCTCGACATCAAAATCATTTCTTTAAGTCTTGGTCAATCATTCCTAATCTTAATCTCCAAAAGACTCATTCATCTACAACCTGTAAAAGATTCAACATAGTGGGGGATTAGCACGAAGCTAAGTGATTGAAATTATAACATTTTATATTGTCTAAGTACAACAATCTCGTTTCACAACCTTCACAGATTCACAATCTTTACAGATTCACAATCTTTACAGATTCACAAATAACGAGAGGTACGACGGTTTTGCAGAACCTTACAACTGTTGTGGGCCTAACAACAGTTTACCGATAGCCCTTTACTCATTAGCAATGGTAAAGCTTCCTTAAGACACAACGAATATGCCAAGGTATAATTACCGTTATCTAACAGTAAACGAAAGCCCAGCCCCCCAGTCAAGCTGCCTCTATACATTTCCATGTGCACATATCGATTAATTAACACATAGTCAGTTAATTAACATTATACCATTAATACCGGTCCTGAAATAACGAAGCAGTACTAATGAATCAGCACTAACTGATCAGCACTAACTGAATCAGCATTACTAAATCAGCACTAACGGGATCAGCACTAACGGGATCAGCACTAACGGGATCAACACTAACTGATCAGCACTAACTGATAAGCACTAACGGGATCAGCACTAACTGATCAGCACTAACTGATCAGCACTAACTGATCAGCACTAACTGATCAGCATTACTAAATCAGCACTAACGGGATCAACACTAACTGGGTCAGGACTAACACTTTCAATTGCAACCAAAACCATTGCAACTTAAACAATACAAAGGTTATAAATCCACTCACCTTTGTCAAGTCTTTCGCCACTCAGTTGTCTAATATCACTGAGCCTCTTTTCCTTTTCCTGATAATCAAAACAATACCGAATTAGTACAAACTTATCAAATTAAACCAAAGTATGCATTCTAATGAATTACATTACTACACATTTCATATAATTAAATATCTCATTTCTTGCATACTTGCATCTATTACAACATAACTTTACCACTTTGACTTTTCAAATCCAAGTCAAGAAGTATTTATACAAATTTGATCAAATTAAACATATATCATTCAAAAATATCATCCCACATATATATGTCACCTAACGTTAATACAACGGTAATCAATCTCACTAACAAAGCATTTCTTTTCTTTTAGTATGCAACAACAATACTTAAAAAAACCATACTTCTCTCTCTTTTATTTATTATATGACACTAGCAACTCACTACTATAAACCAAAGCTATATTACCTATTTTTATTTCTTTTGGGTTCTACACTTGCAATAAAAAAACAACGTCGTATCCTCTCTTTTGTTTGTTGAACGCAGGTTCATAAAAGAGAAGTAATACCAATTTTTACTTCTTTGTTTTATTCCACACAATAACCTTTTACAACAAATAAAACCAAACTCCATTTATTCCTTTTATTTATTGATCGACACATCACAAGGGAGCAGTTAATGGGTTATCTCATTTATCTTTCTTTATAGATGCCGTACATATATATATATATAAATTACAGAGCATTAGCATTGAAGAACTAATTTATGGGGTCAATTAAACTTAATCAAAAGAAAGAAGATAACTTACCAAAATCCTTAAGAATTTCCGAATTTAAAGCTGTAATTAGGAAGATTTAAGCTTCCAAATCAAGAAAAATGAAAATTGGTTATATGTGTGTGTGGGAACGAACAGAGAAAACCGAAGAAGAAAAAATGCCTTTTCTAATCTTTTGACACCACACACTCAATCACTCACACGTGTCATACTAAGATGGAGTTTTAAATTTCATTTAACACAGTATAACACTGTATATCAGACTCACAGTTAATTAATTTAAAATACCTAACTAATTCCGTTTCCAACAACGAAGATAAATTTGGAACTTTGGTTCAAAAATGAATCTTATGATATAAAAATCATTAAAATACTTAAATATTTTAATTTCAATTAATTTTAACTCATTAGTTAATATATCAATTAATTCAAATAAATTATATAAAATTCAAATAAATAAATAATATTTATCACTTACCGGAAGCGATAAAACACTAGACCAGATTTCGGGGTGTTACAATAAGCATCAATTCAACAACCACCAATGTATTTAATTAATATTTTCCTACTAATTAGAGACTCGCAAGATGTGAAAAATGGCGATCAAAACCTATTAATTGGATTAAAAGTAAAATAACAAATCAAATGAACAACAATTTGTGACCATTAACATGATAAGATATCCATCTTAAATAATTGTGATAATATCATACACAATCGCATATACTATAATAATAAGTATCACATCATTATATAATATAATTTTTATACAAAATGTAAATAAACAACGAATAACAATTTTATAAATATATACAAAAGAGGTTGTGTAATTTTAAACAAAAACAACTAACATACCCTCTCTAAAATTAAATCATAAAGATTATGTTGGATTACCAATTAATAGCGACGATATATGATAAAAGCCCTATAGATCTTTGTTGTTGACTCCATTTGTTAAGTATTTCTTTTCGATGCACCTTTTGAGTGTTAAAATTTTTGCAATATTAGAATGAGTATTTATAGATGCTAATGTGTAGAATTAATAAAACTTAAAAAGTCTCTTATTTATTGAACATTTTATTATCATTATTATTTATATTTATTTCAAAACTCTTGAGTTTACAATTTAATAAGTTTGTTTATATTATTATAATATAATATTATTAATATTAATTGCATGGTATTAATTGCGACTTCAAAATTGGAACTCAATTTATATATATATATATATATATGTAACTAAAGTACTCAAGTTAAAGAAGGAAACTGTTGCCTTAGACCGATCGATATGGGCCTAAATATGGCGTTAGGTTGCTGAGGTGGAAGTGGAAAACGGCGTTGGGTGGCGTTGGCACACCGCCCCCTACACGACGTGGGGGCGAGTGGTGCACGGAGGTGGTGACGGCAACGGGTGTTAACGAGCGGGAGGGATTGAGATTTTTGACCGTTGGGCGATTTTCAACGGTAATATTACCGTTTGAAATTAAAAAAAAATTATTATAATATATATATATATATATATATATATATATATATATATATATATATATATATATATATATATATATATATATATATATATATATATATATATATATACCCCAATCACACACCAATATAAATACCCATCTTATAACACAACATATATATCATTTTATCATCTTTCTTATTTATCATCACTACATTAATCATGGCTACATCATCATCATCGTCTTCATCATCCGACACATACGATACGGCTGTGTTGGTATATTGCGCGACGCGCCTGAATCAGCTAGCGGAGACTAGTAATGCCCGCTTCGACACTAGGACGGCGAAGTTGAACCGTAATCGTGCCGCTGGACACCGACGACTTTATAGAGATTATTTTACGGATGACAGTGTTTATAACGACAAAGATTTCAAACGACGATTTCGGTTAAGCAAAAGTTTGTTTATGCGCATATGCAGTGCATTAGAAAACAGGTATCCTTTCTTTCAACTTAAATATGATGCTAGAGGTAGGCGAGGATTTTCACCATTGCAGAAATGTACAGCAGCAATCCGATCCATGGCTTACGGGGCGTCCCCTGATTCTCTTGACGAGTACCTACGCATGTCTGAAAGGACTGCTAGGGAAAGTATGTATAACTTTGCCCAAGGGGTTGTAGAAATATTTGGCCCTATTTACTTGAGGAAACCAACCGTCACTGATGTTCAAAATTTATATGCTGCACATGAAGAGAGACATGGTTTTCCTGGAATGCTTGGTAGCATTGATTGTACCCAGTGGGACTGGAGGAGTTGCCCTCAAGCGTGGAGAGGAGAGTACACTGGAGGTCATCATGGAAGGCCATCGTTGGTACTAGAAGCAGTTGCTTCACAAGATCTATGGTTTTGGCATGCCTTTTTTGGGGTTGCAGGTTCGAACAATGATGTCAACGTCCTTTATAAATCACCAATATATAACGAGATCTTATCAGGAAGGGCACCAGATGCTCCATTTGTTGTGAATGAGCATCAATACCAATTCGGTTATTATCTTACCGATGGAATATATCCTCGTCATGCTACATTTGTGAAGGCTTACCGGCATCCGTCAAACCCAAAACAAACCTTGTTTACGAAAAAACAAGAATCGGCACGTAAGGACGTAGAACGTGCTTTTGGAGTTTTAAAGGGAAAGTGGCACGTTGTTAAAAATGCGGCGCGTACCTATCAACTAGATAATTTAAGATCCATGATGTATACATGTGTCATAATGCATAACATGATTGTGGAAGACAAAGGTCGCAATATTTCACATTACCTGTCGGACGGCCCCCGTCATACGTTGTATGTGCCGGGAACCGCTGAATATTTGCATAGGGTTGTTGACATTCGAGACAATGCAACACACGATAGACTTCAAGAAGACTTGGCAGAACATTTCCACAATAACGCAAATTACAACGCAAATGAAGACGATAATGAAGACGAAGATTAAAATATATGTTATTTGTATTATTTTTATTAAGTTGTTAATTGTATTTTAATTATAATGTAATTTGTGTTTTATTTAAAATAAATGGAAAAGAAATGACGAGTTGGAAAAAAAATAGTGTGGTATGGTGTGGTGTGGTGGGTATTTCCTGAAAAAGTGGTGTGGTCTGAGGTGGTGGGGTTGCTGAGGTGGCAGATGATGTGGCAGAAAATTTGGTGTTATGGTGAGACCCATACCTAATAGCCTTATGTAGTTATATCATCTTAAACTCTTTCTTTATCATTTTCAATATATAGAAAAATGTAAGGATCTCCTTATCTGGAATAAATGAAAAACATGTAACCATTTCAATACATCTAATAACAAGAAGGTATTTAAAACATGTTACCAAATTCTTATAGTTATGAGTTATTAGGGAAGAGGTGGAAAGGTGAGATGTAGACATTTCCCCTTACCTGAAGGTTAGAAGACGACTTCCAAGAACCTTTCGTATGTGTATTTGTGAGAACTTATTTGTATTTATTCTATTTATCACATAAAGGAGGTGATATACAGACAATTTTTCCTAACTGAGGGTAAGGAATCTGTTTTTAAGGATCTTCAGCATGTGAATGTGAGGACATATTTTTATTTATTCATTAATTAAGATTAATTTTAAACATTATTATTCGTCACATTATATGGTTGCTTTTAAGGCATCTGGAAACGGTGCTCATCAGTTTTTATCGACGAACGTCAATTAACCAACATCGTTGGCATGCCTTCGCCACTTTGCAATTTTCTTCCTTTTCTTTGGTTAACCGACAACAAAGGGAATGAGTGGCCAAGAGAGTGTTGTGAGTGATTGTACATTTAGCACACAAAAGTTTATATTTTGTCAAAGTGATAAATGAAATGAAGATATGTTATTGGTAAGTGTGTTTCAGCTAGTTTGTCCATTTAGAAATGTTAATGTAACGTAGATATGACAAAAAGAAAAAAGAAAAAAAAACAGTTGTTGAGAGGGCCTAAAGAGGTACCCAATTAATTTGGTCATATATTTCTGCATACAATCAAGTAAAAATTTTATAAAGCACAAAAACTTCTTTATTTAACATGATAATATTTTACTATTTTTCAAGTAGTTAATGTTAACTCTAGTTGGTTATTTAGAGGCTGTTTAACATGTCGTAATCTTCTGTAATGAAATTCATAATTTTTTAGTTGGAATTCAAATCCATACTTAATAAAAAAAAATTATTTATTATTTATTAATTTTTTTAATTTATTTTTTTATTTTTAAATTTTTTATTATTTTTAAAATAAAATTAATTTCTTAAATTTTTTCTAAATTTTATATTTTTAATTTTTTTAAACGATTTAAAGTCTGAGACATACAAAATATTCAAGTTTGTTACTTTACTAAAGGAACGTAATTAAATTCATAGGGTTTCAGGGAGGATTTTAATTACAACGAATAACATATTTCGGAATTACGTAGGAATTGAATTATGAAAGAAAAATTCATCTAAAAGTCCCTCCGTAATGAAACTGAATTCTAATTACAAAGGATTACGAAGGATTACATCAAAACAAACGGCACTTAAGATTTTTGTTTTAACAATATGTATTAGCACAATATTAAGGGAGGTCAAGCAAAAGCAAACAAAAAAAGAGTATACAAGTAGAGTAGTTGTTTTTTTTTAACAGCAAATTAAGTTAGTGATTCTCTAAATAACCATACTTAGAAAAGATGCCACGAGAATTAGTTAAATTAGTTGAAAAGTGAACTTGAAAGTACTAGAAAGTTCGCCACATAAAAACGATTTTAATTAACTATGATTATGACAGATATACTAGATAAGTTATTACTTTACATTTTTTTAATCTACTTAAGTACATTGTTTTGTTACTAATTAATGAACTTAAATAAGAAAACCCAAAAACAGACGTCACCAAAACATCACCCTTGCTTTGCATGAGATATCTCGCTAGCACTTAGTAATGGACAAGTAATCAAAATATAGACTTTGACTTTGACTTTCTGACTTTTTTTCCTCCGTAAGTTTGATAACTAAATATAAGTAAAACGTTAAAAGCAAAATAAAAATAACAGTTATGCAGCAGTAACTGATTGTGTTTTCTGTCTCGGAGGTATACGAAGCCAAGATTTCATCATATCATATGCAGTAAAACCAATTGCAACCGAAGGAACAATCTGCCATAAACAGTTAATAATCGACGTCAGCATGCATAAAATAAAAAAAATAATCATATTTATTAATAAAAAAAACTGTATAAGCATTCACCTTAATGTAATTAATACTTAGCCCAGCATATAATTGTCTCCAACCTTGTTGATTAACAATGGTTGTAAGCCCTTTCCATGTACTCTTATGTCTTGCACCACCTTCAGCTTGCAGACTATTAACCTAAAAAACAACACAATATTATTTAAAAAATAAAAAATATATATATAAAAATATATAAAAAAAAATAACAAAAACCTGCATCTGTCTTCTAACAACATCTAACGGGTATGTAAAAGTCTGGCCAATTAAACCAGCTAAAGCACCACACGATAAACGTGTTATAATTGATTGTTGTTGCTCTTCGGGAACATGTGTTTTCAATTCTTCATAAGTGTAAAACTTTAAACCAGCGTATGGTAGTATACCAATAAGAGTTGGACCTAATTTATATAAAATAAAATTAAAATATAAACATAAAATATCAATAGAAAAACTCAAAAAATTGATATAAATATGTACCTATGCCTCGATACAAACCACGTATCCCGCCTTCTTTATAAACGCTTTGTAACATATTTGTAATGCCAGTGTAATGAGGCCTTGTAATTATACTTTTAGAACCATTTACTAAACTTGCTTTTGGATGCACCACCTATAAAAAAATTATATAACTGTAAGGAATTATAATTGAGATATGTTTGTGTATAACCGTATATGTATGTATATGTTATGTAATAATTACTTGATATGCAAGTTTTGTGCGGGCCAAATCTAGGGGATATGTGCATAAGACAGAGGTCCCACCAGCTGCTGAACCTGCTAAAAGATCTACAACGGGCCCCGTTCCTAAAACGGTGTAATTGTCTAATATCCAACATCTGTATTGTTCGTATGTCATGAAATGTAATGCTGCATATGGAACAATGTAAAGAACACTAGCACCATTCCCTCTGCAAAAAAAAATAAAAAATTAAAATATTAATTAGCCATAAAATTTGCATTATTAAATAGTAAATGAAATAATTAGATAGAAATTCATAGTCATACTTGTAGAATCCGGGAATTCCTTCGTGCTTTAGTAACCGTTTAAGCGATTGATAAACTCCAAGAGAATGAAAACCGTGACTACGTGTCTAAATATTCAAAAACAGAGCTTTAATAATACATTTGTGATCATAACTTTATAAGCATGCTGTTATACATGAATTTTGTAAACTATTTAATTTAACAAGTAATTAACATGAACAAGATAGAAGTCAAACAAGTCAACAAACAGAGTATTAATTGAAATCTCACCTGCAATAAGATTTTAGTTCTTTCAAGTGGAGCAACGGCTGTTTTAGCAAAAGCTCCGGCAGCACCTCCGGCGATTAGTTCCTTCACATACACTGGCAATGTATCGATAGCTGAACCCTCAACCAATCCGGCCACATTCAAACCTTGTGAAGAAACCATTTTTTTGAAAATTATTCTTATAAAGTCAGAAAGTAAATTCACTTTTGTTTTCAATTACTGTGAATTTTGTGTATATCTATCCACCTTGCAATTTGAAATACTCTTTATCCCATCTATCTCTAACGGTTTGCTCAACACAATGCAGAGAAAACCGTCTGAGCACGCACAAATTTACGTTCGCCAGACAATCGTTCTCAACGATTACAACAACCATATGCATCAAACACAAATTATAGAAATTGAAATACCACAAACCGATTGAATTACCTAAAATCGAATCAATCTTCCATATGAATCTAAAATTTTACTTATTTTCCAAAAATACCATGTGAATTAAACTTAAGAAATCAAATCCCTTAAAAAAACCTAAAAACCCTCCAGCTAGAGATCAGGTATACCAATTCGGATCCACCAATTGGTATAATAGTTAACATATGGATTGATTTAGAGTTGTAGATGATTAGGAGAGCAGGTATGTTGATGCATTTGATTTTTTGAAGTTCGGGGTGAGATGAAGATACCCGATTCTCCTTTGGGAGCGGTAAATCGATTACCTTCCTTGAGGATTCTTTCAATCGGGAGAGATTTCTTCCGTAGATCTAGTAACTTTTTGAAATTGAAATGAAAATTAGGGTTTAAATAATCTGAATAGGAGGCTGGAAACGTTAATTTGGGTATTTATGGGTCATAGCCTCATAGGTTAGCCCCTTTATTTGAACATGACGTTGTGATCGTTGACCGAAACCTGCCAACCATGTGAACTCATTCTACTAGTTTACGTTTTATTCCTTTTATAGAAAGTAAATAAGGATTTTACACATAATTTAGGGTGGTGATTTACACAAGGAATACATTTATTCGCATAAGGAAATATAAATAAAATGGACAAATTCTACCCCTAAACATAATTTTGTTACAACATAGAAATATCATATTTAAGGGTAATATTGTCTATTTCCTTGTAAAAATAACTCATTTCCTTGTGCAAATTACCTCCCCATAATTTAAGTTGGAGAAAGTCACTTGATAGTATGATATGTGTAATCTATTAGATTTCTCTTTTAATATAATCACTTGATTTTATCACATGTGTTCATCTAATGAGTGTGATCATGAGTAAAACCAAATGGTAGGACTAAATACCATTTCTCTTTAAGTTGTGTTTCGATAATAACAGTTTTTATATATGGATGTCACTAACATTTATTAATAACTTGTATTTTTAACATGAAGTATGAATTCCTCAAATATAGAATGACGATTATTAGTTAGTTTACAATTTTTTATGTATGTCTAAATATGTTATTAACAGTCCTAAGTGCTATTATTATCAAAACTCTTTTAAGTTTTTAACTGAATTAAGGATTTAGACCAATAAGAATGGTTTCGGCCAGTAAACCGACATAATTGGCATGTAAGTATTTGTCTTCAATTCTGATTAATTGAATAAGAAAAGAAGAAATTTGTAGGATCCAACTTAATTTATGAGTGTGCATAGTATAAAATAACAAATTTGTGGATTCTAAAAAACTGGAATGAATGTCTGCATTGTTTGTATGTGTATGTCAATTTGGTGTTAATTTGAGTGTGAGCTGACATTACGCATATCTGATAATACTAAAGTATCAGTGGTGATAACAATTCAAGGTGATCTGCATTCTCCAACTTTTTTATGATTTTCTTTAATTTCATTTTTTTTATTTAGAAGAATATAGAAGATTTTACTTGTGAACATCAGTCTCCTGCACGACGATATTGTTGGTATGAGCACATTTTTGAGATAAGTACTAATAAAAAAAAAGTTGATATCTAAATCACATAAATTATTGAATGCACTATATTATACAACATTTAAAATAAATTATACAAACACTGTAAAATAATTATTTTATAGTATGTAAAATAGTTTTAATAGTGTAAAAATCACATTTATAAGTTAAAATTTGGGTTCATTTTAAACTGGGTTAAACAAACTATTGTAGATCTTGGTTGGGTAAAACTTCCTTCGGTGTCAAATTTTGTTTATTAGTGATGTATATGTTTATGTTTTATTCGGTTTAACAAAATAACTGACCAAAATTAATCAAAATTTTAGTCATCTATTTCTGCAGGTTTCAGATAACTTAATATCTCAAATCTTTGCTATTTCATTTTGCTATTAATGTTTATTATTTTATATTAATAATATTTATTTAAATTTATATTCATCAGTTTAAGTCCACTATTTCAAGTTAATATTTTATATTTCAATCTGTTATTAAATATTATTTATGTGATTATATACAATTTACCATATATAATTATTTATATTGAATTTGGTTATATAATAAATTCATATTTTTGGTCAATTAATTTACATACAAAAATGAGTAATCAAATATCCAATTTTCTAGTTGAATATGTTTTGATTCTTGTTTAGCCTGTTTTGTATTTGGGTTTTATATTTGTTTGTGGATGTATTGTTTGAACGTTTATTATATATATATATAATTTTTGATGGTTGATTGGGTATGGGTGATGGTATTGCCGAAACTCTGATCTAACCAGTTTTCTTTTAAATAGAAAAATAAAAAAATAAAAAAAAATCCAATTTTCATTCAACACAAAAGAGGTAAATGATCACTTATATAAGATCGTTCATTACAAAAAACAAAAGAAATAAAATCATTGTTCCATAAAACACTATCTATAAACAAACATTTTATCCATGCAGACAACATTAATAGTAATTAAGAAAAAAAGAACAGCTCCAAAACACCTTACAAATTTCAAAAAACTTTATAAGGTGGCAAAAACAACTCAAGATATCGATACAAATGTTGATCCTAGAACTCGTTTTCTCGAGATAAACATTTGATTAAATAAAAATACAACAAACAATAAAAAGATTCAAACCTACTAATAGTGTTCAATACGGATCACATTTCGATAGATTTGAACTCTGACTGGAAACTGATAAACACGATGGTTTCCTATGAAATGTGTTGATTCGTTGCCCATTTTCATCAAAAATAATATCATCCTCTTCTTCATCCGGAATTTTACATTTTTCCCCAAGAATAATAGTCTTTTTCCAAACCGAATCCTCACGTGTCAATTTATCATTTTCAACTATTTGATCCTTTTGTTTCTCTTCCCTCTTCGAGCTCCCTCTTTTGAGCCCTTTCAATTGACCCGATAATCTCATACTCATACTCGATGTTAATTTTGCACCTTGAGATCTACGTGAGCTTCCACCGATATGATAAGAAGATGATGCTCTTAAGCTAGCCAATCTTGGAGGTATTGGAAGTTCTATGTTTTCTATATTTTCTATTTGTACCGTTGATTCGGGTGGTTTATAATCATTGTTTGTATCTTCAATCTTATAATTATCGGGTGGTGGATGATCATTGATCTTATCTTCGGTCTTAACATGTGTCGCTTGATCATTTGTTTGATCATTTGTTTTTGAAACAAGTGATTGAGTATTCTCATTAGCTTTTGTTGTCTTGTTAATTGATGATGTTGATTTTCTTTTTTTCTTTTTTCCACAAAGAAATGAGATTATTGCAATAGTGGCCGCGATAAGAGCAAAGAAGAATGTGCGTGATAGCAATGGATGGTTTTGGGGACTCTCACCGGTTGGAAAGTTTCTTACCATTGCTCGAAATCGTCAAACAAAATCAAGAACATAGCGGAAGCCTAAAGAAGTCTTGTAACAAGACAAACACTTTGTGTGGTATATTTGTGTAGTAGATGATGATTGTTTTCAGAAAGACTCGGAAGACCAAGCTAAAAATTGTGTTTTACAAGGTGAAGTGTGTGAATTGTGGTTTTATGCGAAACAATTTGCTTGAATTATGGGATGGAAAGGAGAAGGAGAAGGAGAGGTCCAAAAAGAAAGCATTTAGCATTGCCAATAAAACGGTGAATTTACTATTATATATTATTAAAAAACTAAAATGATGTTTTTGGCAAAACTTAAATATAAAAATAGTTAATTCGTTACTTGAAAAACAAAAGAATAACAATTTTGATGTAAAAAATGTAATAATTTGAAAGTGCTTTTTGAAAACAACTTCCTACTTTTTCAAGAAGTGAATAACTTAAATGATGTTTGGATAGGTGATATATAGTTTTTAAAAAACGCTTAAAAATGAGATTTGAAGAAAAAAAATGATCTTTCTTACTTTTTAAAACTCAATTTCAAAATTAAAATATATTTGCTCAATGATTCAATGTGTTATTTTGAAAAAAAAAACCCACATACACGGCCGCCGAAGGTCTTGGTAAGCCGTTTCTCTACCCCATCTAAAAATATCACCTTCTACCACATACCAAGCCAAAGAATCATTGTTGTTATTATCGTTGTAGTTAAGATGGAATAAATTGTGTAATTGATATTGTTATGGCTACAATTATCTTTGAGCACTTTCTTTGTAGCTAGTAGCCTACTTTATATAAATACACGTTACTTAGTTTATTAATTTTTAATAATCACTTTATCCTTATTACATATAGTAAACTAGTTTCAAATCCCGCTCGATTGAGCGGGCATGCTTCGAGATATAAAATCCATAATGTTGAGAATAATGTAAGAAAGCATATAGTCAATTATTGTTGAAATGATAAATAAACATTTTGTTATACATGAATAATCAGATAAAAAAAACTTAAAGACAAAATAAAACTTCTTAATATAAGACTTTGTCGTTAAGTTGGTGTAGTTGCTATCATGGTCACAACAAATAACCTTCAAGCTGTTCTTGTTCAAGAAATTGGTAAGTATAAACAGAGTCCGAAGACTTGTGTATCTTCTCGTCTCCCGGAATTAAAGAGTATCCGTTCATAGATAATGTCAACTATTTTGTGTGTAGGTGCAAGAATGGCTCAGTATTGAAAGAGACACGGGTTCCATATGTTTTGAAATAACAACGAATGTTTCTTATATAATTAAACCAACATTGACCTAATATGATTTAAAAAAACCCATATTCGGATCACATTTATGGATATAACATATGATTCTTTATCTAACAAATAGAATAAAAATGTTATTTTTTTGTGTTAGTTGTAATTGATTATGATCATTTAATATAGACTCAGTAATTGCTTGACATTGTTTCACCGTATTTTCAAATATTGTGAATTTCAGCCCATTTATTTATAAATGGTTTATGTCATACGTGAAGGATTTATGTGCACAGTTAGTCAACCTATGATGATACATCCATGCCTACGAAACACTTAAGGGTCACACCGGTGAGTGCATGTAATACGAGAAAAATATGTAATGATACTTGGAAAAGGAATGATTCATAATAGTTATTTATGAATCATTTAAGTATTAAGTTAAGTTCAACTTATTACTAGATTAGTTTAACTAACTAATTAATACAAGTATTTGTACATTTACTAGTTGAGTAAATATACAATGTGTTAATTATAGATTATCCACAATATGACTTAAAGCAATTAGATCATATGGTAATTGGATAATATTATTGTCTAAATTATATAAAGGTTATTATATAATTAATTATTAAAAGTATAAAGACAAGTATATATTTCGTGTATGTATAATACCGAAATATATAAAGTGTGTTAATACTAGACATTTAATAGTTAAGAGCAATAATAAAAGACTAGTAAAACTATAAGGGATGAAAACGTAAAAGGGAAAGTTTAATTAAGTATTAAACTTAATTAAACTAGAAGGGTCCTAAGTGAAAGATCTTCTATTATAAATAGAAGATCTTAGGTTTAACAAAATACTCTTAATGCTTAACCCTAGCCACTTTACACGAAATTCATCCCCCTCCTCCTCTCCCTATTCGGCCGAGATCAAGGAAGAACACAAGTTCTTGTGTTCTTCAATTGTGCTTCGTTCGTTTTTCGTGTTCTTCAAGTCTTGAAGAACAAGGATCATTACAAGTGATCAACTAGAGGATCTCTCGTCGTGTTCATCATCAGTGGACTTTCTTAAGCAACAACAAGGTATGTTTTTGGGAAACCCTTTTCTCCCTTCTCCCCTCTTGGACGACGAGTTCAACCAAAGAACCCTAGGGTTCTTTGGTTGATGGTCAAACGAACCACACAAGCCATGTGTGTGTTCGAGTTTTTCGTACAAGGTTTCTTTTCTTGTTAATCTAGTTTGGATTTCTAACATCCTAATCCTTTAGGGTTTAAGGATTAAGTTTAATCTTAGTTCCGCTTTTAGGGATTAAACTAGCTAGTTGGTTTAACCGGCAAGAACAAGTTCATGTTCTTGTCAGTAAGGTTCGAACCAAGCATACTAGGAGGTTGACCCAAGTGGTCAATCAGTTACAATGAAACCCATCAATACGTGTCAAATAATTTTTTTTAAAGCTAATATGGAGCGGGTCAAATGAAATAGCAGTTAATCGACCAACATCTATAAAGAAATCCATACAATCTCATAAATTTATTTTCTTCACGGTTATTAATTATTATTATTGCAAAAAAAAAAAATTTGTTTTTGTAGTGAAAAATAACAATTACGATATATTATACTTTTTCTTAACAAAATGGGCTAAATTGTGTGTGGATAAGTTGACCCATTTCAACATCAAAAACAAAATGTAAAATAAAAGTGAAACGAACATAAATTCAACAATAACAATCGTATAAATCCAACAATACCAAGCCATTAAACTGTAACCATCTTATAAACCAACAACAAATGACAAATTTCATGAAGTAACAAAATATAACAATAGACATATATAATTACATAGCATGAATGCGTAAGCATGATAAATATGTAAGCAATTTAAGGTGTCCATTCCACAAGCAAAAAACTTACCAACAACAGTCTAAATTAGTATAAATGTTGAAAAAACACAAACTGTGGGCAGAAGACGAATTCTACAATATAACAATACGAAGGAATAGGAAATTAGGTATTAGAGAATGAATGACTGAAAAGTGATAAATGACTTACCAAAAAAGATGTTATTTAGTGCATTAATAACTTACCAAAAAAATTATTTTTTTTATCATAAAACCATTGTAAAATGGTCATAAATTATCAAATAATTAATTGTTGAAAACATCCAACTATAAATGTCATGATTTTTTTTTTTCCTATAATGCCCTTTGAGTCACCATTTTGGACAAATCAAAATGCATTAAAATGACATGTCATCAAATGGTTGCTAAAGGTCTTGCCCCATATATAAGTGGGAGATAAATATAAAAACTTGATGAATTACTAAACACTTATTATAGATTGTATTATACATTCTATTAAATTTTTAGATAAATTGCAAATTTAAGTATATATAAAACGTAAATAAACTTGCTTATTAACAAATTTTAATAAATCACTTTTAGAGTTAAAATATTACATTTAAAACTAGTAAATAAATTTAAAATAAGGTTGAAGCGGTATGGATTTTTAAACCCACCCCTATAAGCTGTCGTGTTGATACCCAATCTAAAACACAAACCAGTAACCAAACACTCATCCTTTAATTCCCATAAAACAAACATTACATAATTTATAAAAAGGATTTTCTATCCTTTCATTCCCATAAAACAAACATTACATAATTTATCCTTATTTCATTCCCATAAAACAAACGGGCACATCATAATAATGTAAAATATATTTTATGCACCCATATATAATTTAAAAAACTTTATTTTAAATTATGGTAAGGGTAAAATCAATATAACACAAAAATATTAATGACTTATGAATATCATTTTACTATAGCTAAGATAATTATAATTTATTAACCGTTCCTTATCGTATGACATAACACATTAACAAAACGAACTCAACTTTCAAACAAAAACATTTCTCAAAAGACTTCAAACTAATTTCAACCCATCTACTTCTTGGTTGATTCATGTTAAATTTTATATACAACAATTTATATCCAACAAAATATATATTTTTAATGCATTAAACCTCATAAATCGTTTAATTTTTTTATAAAAATGTAATTATTATTGAATTCCCATAACTTGTGTAATCGACACACTACTAACTCCAAAAACTTGAATTATTTTGCGTATGGATAAACTTAGCATGTTTGACCCGTTACCCACCCACCAATTTGATCACCTCCATGAATCCATGATAGTTACATACAATAGGAAAATTCACCACTTTGTATATATTCATCTTAGACTAGAAACATTGTACGCCAAAGTGCAAATTAGTAACCAACAACCAGAAATCCGGTCAACCATAATAACCATTAGAATCTTTTAACCTAACACTATATCCGAAAATTAGAAGTTCTTTTTTTTTTCTTTTCAAAAAAAGGAAAAAGTAGATCAGAATTACACACCTTTAGTTGTTGAATAAACTGATCAATTTTGCCAACAAAGATTCCTTCTTCCTTCTTGCAAAATCTCAAACGCCAATTTATATCTTTCAATTGAAGCTGCACCTGCATCAATATAAGTATTCGCTTCTTCTCTTAAACTCCACACCATTAAAGCTTTAAAATCATGGGTCCCACCAACCGAATCAACATCCCGAATAATCCCATATTTTGCATTTTTACTCCACCTATGTAGAATATAACGGGACGGGATTTCCCTAATATTCATTATCTGAAACACTTTTAATGCATGCCTGCATAAAATACCTTCAAATTCAAACATTCTGCAGCTGCAATTTATGTTCAGATTTGAAGCATTAAAAGCAACTGTACTCCGTTCATCCCCGTTCCCACATCTTTGGACTAAATAACGGCTGATTGCACCCTCGATGTTTATTTTTATCCCAACATAATTGTAACTTTCCAACAGCTCTTTTTGGAATACTTTGAAAGCAGTTATTGTGTATAACCGTCTGCATTGTTCTTCCAACGGGTCTTTTGTGTGAAGAACGGTTTGTAAATTGAATGAATTGAAATCTTCTTTTCGTTCTTCTTCACGGTTATGTTCAACTGCTTTTTCATAACGGATTATAAATTCGGTTAGTGATACTTGCGGTGTAAAAAATGTTGAAAAATACGGTTTTATAGTCCCATCAACGGGAATTCCCGCAAAAAAAGTTCCCCGTATGTACAACGGGACCCAACTTTTTCTCATTTTATACATTTCTTTTAACCAATTGTTTTCTTTTAAATTATATTTTGTGACGAGTACGCCCCATGCAGAATCGAATTCATTAGCAGTTTGACTTTGTGAAATGCAAGTTTCGTATTCGAATTTGAATTCCTCCATTGACCGTAATGCCCCGAGGTTTTCATGTTCTTTAGCAAGAATCTGCCATTGAGAAAATCGGTGGTGAATTCCAGGGAAAACTTGTGAAATTGAATTTTGAATCGGTTTATCTTGATCCGCGATTATGGAAATGGGCCGTTTTCCAGACATGGCCCGAACCCATGATTGTAGAACCCATGTGTATGATTCTTCTGATTCATCTGCAATTAAAGCACAGCCGAGAAGAACGGGCTGTTTATGATGATTCACACCTGTAAATGATGCAAACGGGACCGTGTAGTTTGATCTTTTATAAGAAGTATCGAAAACGATCGAATCACCGAATTGTGTGCACGAGAATCGGGCCCGTCCATCGGCCCAAAACACACTCATTAACCGCCCGTTATCGGTTTCTAATGCGTAAAAAAAGCCCGTATCTTCTGCTTGGCGAGCTTGAAAATACTCGAGAAGAACATTATACCACTGATTTCCAATCCCGTTTCCTCTCTCTCTTTTGACCAAACTAAGACCACCGTTTGTTTCAAGTAAATCCAGATTTTCCAGCCCGTTGCTCAATTCGTCCTTGAAAGTCTTTGAAATTTTAAGACTTGTGTCTTCGGGTGAATCGAGTTCGTGGTTATGTTCTTTCGATAAACGGTCAACAACCCATTGACCCGAATCTTGTCTTTGTATTCTCATAAATGCACCACACCCGACTCTTGAAGGGTGTTGATGGCCCTCTTTTGAGCACACGAATCTTCTAGAAGTTATTGACCCGTCGTTCTTTGACCGAAATAGTTGACCGATTCGGACTTTGAAGCCCGTATTAGCTGCGTACGTGAAGTAAAATTTATATGCTTCGTTAGCAGATGTGAAAATAAGACCTTTACACGGTTCACCTTTATGTTCTAATTCAATTTCTTCCCGTTTTAACCGTTTTAAATCAAGAGCACCTGAAGGATCATCATCTTCAAGTGACCTAATTCCGGTTCTTGATGAAACAACAGAAATCGGTTTAGGGTTAGGGTTAGGGTTAGGAGTTGTTTTTCGTTGTATAATCGGGGGGTGAATATCACCTGAAATATCGAGATCGTGATTATGTTCGGTTTGTATATTTGCTAAAACCCATTTTCCAGAATCGCCCTTTTGTACTCTTATGAAAGCAGGACAACCAGTTCTTGAGCTGGTTTGAAAACCTTCTTTTGAACAAACGTATCTTCTTGAAATAACTGACCCGTCAACCCTTGACCGGTAGAGTTGACCGATTCTGATTTTGAATCCTACTTGAGATGCATAAAAAGTATAGAATTCTTGTGCTGCTTCTGCTGAATCGAATTCTAACCCTACATATGGTTCGATTCTTGACTCTCCTTCATCTTCTGTTTGACCATTTGTTCTGAAAACTGCTTGACCTGGTTTTGCTCTTATGGTCATGGTGTTGACTAGATCTTGTCTATTCATATCAGTTCCTGAAAATTATCGAAAATAACAGAGCGTGTATTAGAGAAACAGAAAATAACATAGTGTACTGAATCTACTGATATTTCATATCATGATTAAAATGATCCCAATAGTATGAGGTAACGATACAGTTTAACATCAAACAATTATGCAATTGCATAACTCATACCTAGTTCAATAAGATATATTACTAACTAAATATAGTGCCCCTGGTTAATGTATGTATTACCAAATTCACACACAAACACACGGAGAAAGTAGGAAAGAGCAACGATTTACCTTTAGTGATTAGGTTTATTAATGTTACTGCTGCAATAATTAATGTAATGTGACAAAATATCTGTAGAAGATGATAACGAGTCATCCACATTATAAACAAATTTTAGGAAGCCATATCCTAAAAATAGAAGATTGAAAAGGAATTTAGACCATTATTCATGCAATAAAACATTTATACAATATCAAACGCCTAATATGACTAAACTATGGTGTTTTAGTAGCCCTAAGATAAAATGCCCCAAGCAAAAACCTAATTTCATATTTGTTAAATCATGACCTCACACACATCAATTTGGCATTCGAATTTCGGCATTTGACATTAAAAATCCAAGTCAACTCTTGGGGCTTTGAGGAGAGAACTCCAGATAAAAACAAAAAAAAAAAAAACTAATTCTATAGAAAGCTGCAAGAGATAGATTGTTAGATAAAAACAAAACAAAAAACTATAATACACTCGTACACAACTAGAATTAACAAAATTAATACATAAAATGCAGCAATTTTGCATAATCATCAAAAACTAGGGTTTGTTTATAGTTTACCTTTGCAAATCGGCAGTGACTACCTCGATTAAGGTTTTAACGAAGTGAAAAATACTAGTTTCGTCTGCAAGCAATAGCACAATCATTCCATTCGTAGAAAGCTCACAAGCATCAATCACCTCTGCTGCTATTTATGGCGCTCAGAAGATGACGGGAATATGAGCAAAATATGGACATGTTTGTAGGCGATTTGATCGGAAAAACTTGCCGGAAATTGAGAACAAGTATCTGTAACAGGAATCGAGGTGGATTGAATTCAACTTCAGCTTAATTTGTGTGTAGAAGAGGGTGGAGTGCGGTCCTTTTTGGTATTTGGGTGAGTGTTCGTCTTGACGGTGGGACCTTTTGCTAAAATCAATGAATTCATCACTCCGTATAAACTTATCCAATTAAAAAAACACTAATTTAGTCATCAAATCTTTATTCGTTTTAATATTGTTTTGTTACTTCTTTTAAGTTTATTAGCGGCGACGAGTACTTTGTAAGACTACTTGTAAGGGGTGCGTCGAACCTCCTTCGTTGCATGTCATCGCTACCTCTGACGCGTCCCTCCCCCTAACGAGTTATTAGACAGCATGATGAGCTTTATTTCTAACCATATTTTCTCTAATATTCCTGTTTACTCACCATAAAATATGATATCACAATCACATATTTACAATTTGAGTAGATAGTTTAATAATGTAGTTTTTAATTCAGTCATTAAATTGTCATATGAAAGTTATAGTTCAAATACAATGTTGTAACTAAATTTTTGCTCCCAATTAATTAGTTTTCAAGTAAAATCAAAATAGTAGGTGGTTCATTTAACTTTTTCATGGGAAATCTAGTTGGTTTTCAAATAAATCAATAAAGCTGAAAGGAAATTGTGTCTACTAATTTGTCGGTGGCAGAGCTCAGGCGTATGTTGGATTAATTTAAAACGTGAGGATTTAGTGTGTGATTAAGATTAAGGGGAGTTGATATTTAACCAATAGTTTCCCCTAGCTCAATGGTGGATTGTTTGGAGCATTACGCGAGAGGTTATGGGTTTGATTCTCGGATGTTAATTAAGAGCTTCCATAAGAGGAAGACCCAAATGCTTTATAAGTATTATAGATTATAAATAAATAACTTCTAACTTTTGAGTAAATTACACAGATGGCTCCTATAATTTGCTAAATTTTTTAAATTTGGTCCTTAAGTTTCAGAAAGTATACAAATGGTCACTAAATATGAAGCTTTGTCACATTCTAGTCCCTAATACTAACGGTCATTAACTTCCTCCAGTAAATCAAATAATTTACAATGTACATAAGGGTATATTTATCTATTTACCCTTTTCTCTTTCACTCTCCTTCATCTCTCCTCAGAACCTTCTCAAGACTCCATTATCTCTCTCTTATGTGCATTCATACCTTTCGTAATATAAGCAAACAAGTCTCGTATTCATAAAAAATGAATCAATTGATCTATATTCTGTTACAATATATTCTTCTAATTCACTCACCATGAATCAATTGGTCTATATGAAGTGGATATGAACGTTTATTGGAGTGGAATAGTGATTTTCAATCCATGGATGAATCCACTTAACCCGAAATTAACTTTTTTTTATATACTACAATTTCATATAATTAATAATATATGTCTACACATTTTTTTGGTCAATAAAATTTATACATAATATAATATTGACGATAACTAAATTTGTAAACATTACAAACCATGATCTAAACTTCTATATATATCAAGTTATGTTTTTGTTTGTATCTATCAATATTTGAGGATTAATTACAAACTATGATCGATCTATGCCTCAAACCATCAAATGTAGGTTCGTAGTTATGTTTTCGTTTGTATATTATTTTGGCAGAAACTATGTACATATTCAACAAGAACTGAAAATTCATCTATAAAACTATCGTATTTCTTTAGAAAACAACTTTTTGTCGACATCCAACGGATGCCCATTTACCCGCTATAATTCAATGGATATGGATATGGATGGATGAAATAATTTTAGATGGATATGAATATAGATATGGACAATATAAATTTAAATGGATATGGATGTGGACATCGCATCATCCGATGCACATCCGATCCATTGTCATCCCTAATCACGATATAAGATGTTAGTTTCTTAAAATTTCATGTATTAATAGAGGAGTAATGATATTTAGTCCTACTATTTGGTCATACTCATAGTCTTACTCATTAGATGGAGATATGTGTCAAAATCAGGAAATAATATTAAGAGAGAATTAGTGAAGTACACATGTCATCCTATCAAGTGGATAGGACTGTGTGTATGACCAAATAGTATAATTAAATATCATTTCTCTTAATAGAGTAATTCAATATAATTTAGATACCCATGATTACATCTATACACGAATTACAATAAAATTAAGGACTTTTACTCATGTGGTAAGATTTTATTTTTCAAAGGTGATGAGTTTGAAGAAAATATATTGTCCGTTTAGACTTACTGCTTCACTTGAAGTAATAACTAATAATTATCTGGCCGTTTAAAAAAAGAAATTTATATTTTATTTTATTTAACAAAAAATAAAAAAAATAAGATATGATATTTCTTTTTACATTTTCTTCCTATCATATTCTTATACACTTCTAAACTTGTCATGTGTAATCCACTAATTCTCTTTCCTCATATCATCTCTTGATTACGACACTTATCATGATTAAATTGGTAGGCACATATGTAGCCACAAATGATAGTAACTAATACCATTTCACATAAAAAAAATTAGGAATTAATTTTACACCACAACTTTTGATTTATATAGCACAATGTACAAGTAATACTACAAGCTGTATAAACATATGAAGCTTTAATTGTGGTGTATCCATTAAAAGATGTGGTACACCGTACATAAGAAGCACCAATTAAAAGATACTCGTATATACATTTAGGGCAAATTGCATAAAATAGCAACATACTATTAGGTGATTCCTAATTATAGCAACGAACTATCAAAGTTTTCAAAAATAACAACGAACTTTCAATTTTTTGCAATTTGGGAAACATTTTACCCGGAATGACGCTAGTCGGTATTTTATAGAAGAGGAAGAAGGGTCGGGATTGAGGAAATGTTTAAGAATTATTGCTTAAATCAGTTTAAGATTAATTAAATTAAAATTAGAAAAATTAAATAACCGGCTACGTCACTATAAAATACCGACTACCGTCATTTCAGGTAAAATGTTTCCCAAATTGCAAAAATTTTAAAGTTCGTTGCTATTTTAGAAAATTTTAATAGTTCATTACTAGAATTAGAAATCAGCTAATAGTATGTTGCTATTTTATGCAATTTGCCCATACATTTATCACTCCAAAAAAAATTAGGTTCACAAACTTTGTCACCGGGTCGGATAAGAATGATAGGTTTTGAAGTTCTAATCCTTTACTTACCCGATGGCTACGACCCACCGACGATTCACGAATGACGAAAGTCACGAAACGAGTTCACATTGACTCAATCTCCACTTGCTTTATTATCAGACCAAATCAAACCAGAGCATTGCAGGCGTAGACTTTGAGAGAAATCGATACTAATCAGGATCGCAAAAATGTTCGAATTCACAAGGATTAATACCAAGGATGATCGTGAAGGTGATATCGAACAAGGAACCCTGTACCCTGGAATCAGCCATGGAGAAAACGAGCTTCGTTGGGGATTCATCCGTAAGGTTTACGGAATTCTCGCTGCTCAAATGGTTCTCACCACCGCCGTGTCTTGCCTCACCGTTCTGTATGCTCCGATCAATGATCTCCTTCGCGGCAATTCCGGCCTCTTGATGTTTCTCGTTTTCTTGCCGTTCATCCGTACGAAACCCTAGATCTCACATTTATATATCTGAACTATTCATTCATGATTTCTGTTTATCTATTATAATTTATAGTTTTATAGTAATTTAATTATCAAGCCCCTTGCTTTAGATCTAGAAAAATCATATAAGCTTTATTTCTTAATTATTAGCTTTTGGGTGCGGATCTCGGTTCTAGGTTATGTATCTGCATCTATTATGCTTCTAAACCTGGTTTTGATAGATAATTAGATATATGATGCATTAATCTGTTGTTTTTCATTTATTCATTATGTTAAAATGTGGTTTCTAGATCTGTACTGACAGTTGACCTATGAATATCAATCAAATTGGGAATTCTTGTTCATCTACCCTATCATAAGAGATGAAGATATATTAAATGTCTGATTTCACATACAAATGATTGTTATCTCTTTTTACAATATAGGAATTATATAACGAAATGACAATAAATTGTTAAATTTTGTTGCAGTGTTGTGGCCGTTGCACGTTTATCAACAAAAGCATCCACTCAACTTGGTATTTCTTGGACTGTTTACTGCATCTCTCAGTCTGACTGTTGGTGTAAGCTGTGCAAACACAGATGGTATTAATTCTTGATATCATTTTTTTAATGCTTACAAATATGATTTATGCCATTACAAGATCTTGAGTTAACATATATTAATCATGCAGGAAAGATTGTGCTTGAAGCTTTGGTTTTAACCTCAGCAGTTGTAACATCTCTGACTGCATACACTTTCTGGGCTTCAAAGAAGGGCAAGGACTTTAGCTTCTTGGGACCAATTTTGTTCACCAGCCTTGTTACCCTTCTTGTTACCAGCTTTATGCAGGTTCTTTATCATGATCAAACACAAAATTCACCTTTTTGGGCAGACTTACTTTTACAACTTATTGGTTAATCTTGTTTTATGTATGAATTTGTTGTGTTTCAGATGTTCTTCCCTCTAGGACCTGCAACAAACGCCATAATTGGTGGATTTGGTGCAGTATTATTCTCTGGGTACATAATCTATGACACTGAGAATTTGATTAAGAGATTTACATATGATGAATACATTTGGGCATCAGTCACTCTTTATCTTGACATACTAAATCTCTTCCTTTCGATCCTGCGTATGCTGAGGCAAGGAGACAATTAGGTATCAAGATTTATGCCTGTGCTGAAATAACGAGGAGACATTTTTATCTTTTATCCAAGTATAAATATGGTAATACAGTTTATGAACCAACGATCACATTATGATTATTAGCTTGTAAGTATTGTTATGAAAGTGTTTTGTGTGATATACTTTTGAACCCTTAGTGTTATGCTTGATTTTGTGAATGCAAATGTGTTGTTTTTCTTAACATTATTAGTCTACATAAAAATGCCAATAAACCAACCAAATTTGGAGTTATTAGTCCGGTCTTGTTTTTCTTAACATTATTGGTACCATACAAACAAGTAAGAAGATACAAACAAAAGGTATTTGACATTATAAAAACGTGAAAGTAGTTATGCATCATCATCCTCAATATAAATCAACTTGCGGATATGAGTTCTCAACTTAGAAGAAAAACACATGTGCATGAGCTTTGAAAAATGTACATCATTAATCAAGTCAAACAAAATTCAATTATGAAAAACTATAATTAACTCTAGTTTTTTTTTTAAACCGGCAAATAGATTAAAAAGAGCTCTAACAAGGAGCTAGAGAACAAAATACAAGACAGGAAGGAAAAACCAAAAACAACAAACAAGAACAAGAAAGATTAAAGACATAGAAAAGGATGCAAACGCCAAATCTCCCAACTAATGTTCGACACGTGACCTCTGTACTTCATCCAGCTAAAGACCGAGGATCTGATGGAATCGACAATCTTAGTAAGATGAACTCCATCATTTCTGAAATTTCTACCATTCCTGGCCTTCCATAAACACCAAAGGAACCCGTAAACAATACACATCATAAGCTCCTTTTTTTTGATGCAGTTACTCCAAGAACTCGCAAAATCAATAATATCTTTCACTCTATTAAGTTATCAACTCTAGTACTTGTGTGTTTTCACACCCATATGCTATCCACATTTATTCCTAATCATTATAGCAAAAAAAAATTTGTGTTCTATTCAAGAGTAATTTATACATCTTATTAAAGTAAACTACATGTAAATTTTGCTTTTTTCTCTTTGATGGCTATCTATAACCGAAATATACTATCTTCGTCGGTTGATGCCAATAGGTTACCAACAAGCCGTATACATCATTTCTTTTCGTTTTTTCTCTACGGTTTTTTTAACTACCGCCTTATTTACTTTTGTAGCATTTTTGTCTTCCTTTGCTTGCAGCTATAACATATTTCTTTATGATCCATGTATTGATAAGAGCTGAGTTATATGTAATGTTATGTCACTCACATAGACTAATAGGAAAAAGGACTCTCTAACTATTGCCTACCTCATAACTCAATTTTGTCAATATTTGGTAAACTTGGCATTGTTGTATGTAAAATTAAATATTTTTTTATTTTGGGCCAAATAGAATTCAATGAAAGGGACATGAAATGAGAAAAGCCCAAAAAGAAAATAAAATAAACACACACAAAACACCCTCCCCCTCTTTTTCATTCTGTATCATCTCTCGAATGTAATAAAACCAAAATCAAAAACCAATTTCCGTAATCACGAAATCAAAATTTCGATCGTCTACGCAGATTGCTTCATAATCGCTCTGAGTTGCTCGACGAACACTGCTCCTGAAAAAAGGGACCGGATTTCACGTTCAGATAATCGTTGTTACATATAAAAATACGTGAATTCTTCATTCCTTTTGTGTTATTGTTCGTTTGATAAAACAAGGTTTCATTGAGGTTTAGCGATCATTTTGACAGAAAATCTTTTTTGGGGAATTTTTGGGGGGTTTTAAGTTGATTTTTGGTCTAATTTGTTTTCCTCAAAGTAATTTCTAGTAATGTGTCTTGTCTGATCAATTATGTTGGACTTTCGGATACACGGGTAGGGTTTTTGGGGGTAATTTTAGGGTTAGGTTTAGGGTTAGGGTTAGGATTGTCAATTAGAGATGGAAGTTACTGAGCTTGAAGAAGGAGAGGCTCGTTTTGACGCCAATGACGACAACATTGACCCTGATATAGCTCTTTCTTACATTGTAAGAATTTTGTCTTCTTCTGTCTTATAAAATTATGAAATTTTTTACTTGATTAAACTAATGGATTGTTATTATGTTATTGAAAGAGGAAATTAATAATTAGGAACTTTTGTGGTGATGAATAGGAGTAAAAACAGTGTATGATGGATCATGGATGATCAATTAACTGGAATTCTGTGCTTATGTGTAATTTTGGAAATTTACAGAACATCTTTGCCAGGCCTATTGAGAAACCCTAAGAAAAGAATCATAATTGTTAGTGTGATTTATGAATGTTGGTGTTCGATTGTAAACTCACTTCAAATTTAATTTATGGTTAATCTGCGTCTTAATCCACTTCCTTGAAGACACATTTTGCTCAATTAGGTTTAGATGTAACTTTTGATGTGAATGCGTCTGTTTTTGTACTATGTTTTTATCTTATGATTTTTTATACTTTCACGTTGATGTATTTCATGTGGAAATCCTAACAGTTATCTCATTTGGAAACTTTGAGGTCAATCAATTAGTTACTAAATCCAGAAAATTAATACTCTGTACTTTTCCGATACGTTAAATATTAAACGTATTTTAATCGTTAGAAACTTATTTATATTGTTGATATGAGCACTAATAACATTTATGTTTCTGTTTTTATTTTAGGACAAAAGGCTTGAAAATGTAATGGGCCATTTTCAGAAAGAGTTTGAAGGCTTAGTTTCTACAGAGTTATTGGGTAAGCAACCCGACCCGACCCATAATAAAAAATTTCTACCACAAAGGGACAACTTTATAACAAAAATTTCTGGCAGGCCCTTTAAATGGTGCATACGGGTCATTTTTACCCACACAAAAGCATCCTCCCACGAATTCTCATAGCAAAACTCTTCCAAAAGCTCTGAATTCCAACAAACTGTTTTCATTTGACAATCTTTTCCTCGAGGTATATGAGAAATTTTTAATCTTTTTGTTATTTATCAATTTTTCTTTTATTGACTCATGTGGATTGTGTTACCATTTAGGTTGCTGCATTAAATCCGGTCACACCAGTGGGGCCCGTTAGACCAGCTGCTACATCTAACCATACAAATGTAGTTCTTGATCAGAAAGTTTTATCTGTTAATGATTCGGTTAGCAAAGATATATCAAAAAATGAAATGACTACAAGTAATTTGGGTGAAAAAAGGTCACTGAAGGTACGAATTAAAGTCGGTAATAATCATAATAATAATAATAATAAATCTACAAGGAGAAATGTAGAAATTTATAGTGGTCTTGGATTAAGTTCTTCGTCTTCCTCAATGGGCAATAATCATGAAGACAGTTTTGGGCCATCAATTGAATCTCATGATTTAGTTCTTGATTCTCCGGGCAGCATATTACGGGTTAGTTTGAATTTGATCATGTTTTTGTTATATTTGGTAATTATTTATTTATTTTTATATTTATTTTTGTTGTAGGATATGACAACTATGTTTGTTCCTGGAAATCGGTTGCTTTCACCACTAAGTGAGAGCTTATTTCACTTAAGGAAAATGGAAATAAAAACAAATTCTTCCATTTTTGTTGATGAAAAGAAGCAAATGGAAAAAAAGGAGGCAAATTTTGAGGATAAAAAGGGTTTGACCAATGATTGTAAAGTCAAACTGTCATCTGATTCTATTATAACATCTGAAGCAGTTAAAAAAGTCTTACCTGTAAAGAAACGAGAAACACAAAGAGAATTGATTGAAGACAAACTGTTTACTAGTAAGGAATCAGATGGAAATTACAAGCAGAAAAATGTTAAAAATTTAATTTGTAAAAATGGGCCTGATGTTACTAAGCATGAAACCGATCTTTTTGAAGATAAAGTCGGTCCTAAAACTACCACAAATCATGAATCATATAAAGTAAAAGTACCTCAAAGTGTTGATAAACAACCATTTGAAAGGAAAAGTAGGTTAATTGGCAGTCAAAGCAGTAACATATCAAATGAAAAGTCAAAATTAAAGTCAAAGTATAGTCTTTCTGGAGTAATGGAAGACAAAAAGATTGCTCTAAAAGATATTGTGAAGGTGCGGAATAGCTATAAAGATATACTTGACACAAATGTGGACGCCCAGAATATGCCAGCTGGCAATGAGGTAGTAAAAGGAACTCATGTTGCTGATGTGGCAGTCCCTCAGAAAACAGAAATGGGTCCCACACCTCAAGACAATTGGGCAGGGTGTGATCGTTGTGAAAAATGGCGGCTTTTGCCAATTGGTGTTGATCCAGAAAATCTGCCTGAAAAATGGCTGTGTAGCATGTCAACATGGCTGTAAGTTTTTTTTTTTTTTTTTACAATTTTAGTAAAAAAATAACTTTTATTTTTAATTATTTTTATTGTGTAGGCCTGGAAGGAACAGTTGTGATATCAGTGAGGATGAAACAACAAGGGCAGTTCAGGAACTGAATCTTATACATTTAATTTCTCAGAATCAGAAAAATCTTCAAGTCAATAACGTGAATTTTGACCATATGAATTTGAATGTTAATTCAAAGATTATGGTTAATAGATTAAAAAATAATAAATACAGACCTGAAAACCGCAGCTCCGGTGTTATGGAAGCTTCACATTCATCTATGGAACATAGACAAAATAGAAAAAGTTTGAGTGGAACAAATCAGTTACTAATTGAGAAAAATGTAGTAAATAAGCCTATTGATGTTGGAAAACATGCTGCTAAAGTAAACGGAGGTCAGTATAATATATTTATATTTATGTAAATTTTGATAATTATGTGAAATTACTGATTTACCCCTTTGAAAAACGTCTGCAGGTGATCCGAACACTAAAAAACTGAAAAGAAAGATAGGGTCTGATCAGTATGATTCTGTGAATTTAAATAATTTCAAGACTGAAAGTGAACCCAAGGGCAATTTGGTAATTTCAGTCAAGAAAGAGAGTGAAAGCAGTCAGATTTCCATGCAGAATAATAAGTTATTGGATAAATTGCATGCAAAAAAGAGAAAACTGCAAGAAAGTCAACCTTTAGCCAACACATTGGAAAGCAGTGAAGATAGATTAGGAATGAATCAAAAGAGATTAAAGACTAATTATAACATTGAGGTAAAAGATAAAGTAAAAACAATGAAAATTAGGTTATCAGCTTCAAGTTCTTCTAGAAGAATTAGTTTGCAAGAAAGAAAAGGGTCACCAGTAGGGTCAGTTTCGTCATCTCCTAAAAGATCTCTTAATCGTATCAAAAGTGGGCCCACAACCGAAATTCCAAAAAGTCAAAGGTTAGGTGGCAACAGCCAAACGATAAAGCATGACACGTTAAAATCGTCTGATACGTTATTGAAAAAAGTTAGAAAAGTTGAAGTCAATATTGACCAAGAAGATTCTAGTGCTGGAAAAAAGATTCCTAAAAAGCATGTTGAATCTGAATCTAAATTGGGTGAAACGAGTAATTCAGAAATGAATTTAAATGTAGAAAAAGATTTGAAAAAGGTATTTGTCGAAAATTCAAAGAAAGAGGTAGAGATGAAAATGGAAGTTAGCTCCAGTTCTACAGCTAAACAAAATGAGTCTGGTCAAAATAAGTCAAAGATTATAAAACTTCCGGAAGATTCTTCTAAAACGGTTGTAACTGATTGTGGGCCCGTGAAGGATCTCGGTGTCACAAGTTTTTTAAAGGAGTATTCGTCTAGTCAAACTGCTTTGACCGCCTTTAAAAGCGCCGAGGAGTCAAAAGATTATGCTGATCATATTAAGGTTTGTGTCATTTTCTTAATTTTGTATTTTTAACGGGATTTAATAATGTTTTTTATATATATATATATATATATCTTATATATATGCAGGTTTCTGGATTTGGTTATGAGTGTACGGATGCATACTTTGACTCTGCTTTGAAGTTCTTATATGCTGCTTCTCTTCTAGAAGCCTGCAATGCTGATGTCAGCGAATCAAAAGGAATAGGAGTAGACCCAATGAGTGTCTACAGCACGTGTGCCAAACTTTCCAAGTACGTGAAACTTATATATATGTTATTATATTTATATTTATTTATATATTTATTACATAATTATGATGTCATAACTTGAATTTGCAGAATTTGTGGTGAAGAATATGAGAAAAGAAAAGAACTGGGTGCTACTTGTTTAGCTTATAAATGCATTGAAGTTGCATATATGAGAATAGTTTATTTCAAGAGTTTGGTGACTAAGCAAGATTTGCAAATGGTTACTCAGGGTATGTTTATATTTATTATTTTACTCAGGGTATGTTTATATTTATTATTTTAATTATATATTAAGGTTTGTTTATTTTATTTGTTAATATTAAAATTTGCCACGTGGGCAGGTGAGTCACCTTCATCGTCTGCATCTGATGTTGATAACTTAAACAATCAAGCGATAACATTGGATAAAACAAAGAGTATTGGAAACCATGTTGTTGCTCGAAATCAACCCAATTTTATGAGGCTGCTTGACTTTGTAAGTCAAAGTCAAACATTATATTCTACAGCTTGTTTTGTAACAGTTAATTATCTGATTTTGAATTTTGTTGTAAATAATCTGCTGCAGACAAATGATGTAAGTTTTGCAATGGAAGCTTCCATGAAATCACAAAACGCTTACAAATCTGCAATTGCAACCCTAGAACAAGATCAGATCGTTTTGGTCAAACGGGCTGTTGACTTCAGTTTTCAAGATGTGAAAGAAATTATATGTTTGGTACAAAATGCACGAGAAGCCATTAACCGCCAATGTTTCAAAGGCAATACTTGTTAGCAGAGCTGTAAATAACAACATTTCTGCATCATTTTTGACCTATCTGTACAAAACAGGAGATCATTATCACAACATTTGATTTTAAAACGTAAAAGAAACAAGAAAAATTATTTCATTTTTGACCAAGGTGGAAAAAAAAAAAAGTTGACCGACAACTCGGGTATATGAGATGAAAATAGGAGGGAGGGTTTATATAAGATGATCATCACTTTTATAACATGATGCATCAAATTGGTGTTGGTTTTTTTACAAGATTGTATATACAAGTTAAAATGTTTCATATGATTTGTAATACACTTTGAATTTTTAAACTTTTAGCCTGATTATCTTATAAAAAAATTATATTATTTGCTACTAAATACTTATACTTCATTCTTCTATTCATAAAATAAATAACTTCTAGAATTCATAAGTTTTCTATCCTAATCTTATTCATTGATTTGAACATTAGAAATATTTAATAAGAATTAATAACATCTCTTTTATCTTATTAATAGCATTAATATGTTATGTCATATCAACTTTACTTTTATCTTATTAATAGCATTAATATGTTATGTCATATCAACTTTACTTTAATATAAAGTTACATCTTTACTTCTATAAACTTTACAAAGATCATAACTGGACTCCACCGAACCTTTTTATAATTAATGAATATTTCATATTAATTAATTTGTAGTTATCAATTATTTATTTATTTCATATAAATCAATGTAATACATGTAATGTTGGTATAATAAAGAAACTATAAATTTATAAACTTTATAGAACCATGAATTATAATCATAACATACTTCGCCATTAAATAATTTTATAATATATTAAAAGTCTATCCATATGGACTTTCAATTCTTTTTGTACGGACTAGGATAAACTTGGAAGTATATCATCGTAGATAGTAGTCAATAAACAGAAAAGAAAAGACATTTGTTTCACGTAAAGTGAAATTCGAGAGGGCAAATTCGTCTAAAACTGTGTAACTAGAATGTAAAAAACAAAACAGAATATTACAATATCATCATCATATCGACTTTTTATAATAATAATAATAATAATAATATTAATAAGCTTGAAAATGTGTCACTGGGGGCATATGCGTCAATCAATCATCAATCCAAAACACTTCCTTTTCAGCCAAATTTGTTGGATTTCATGCTTTAATTTCAATCAACCAGAATTATGCCAAATACCGGAACAAATTAGGGTTCTCTTTGTCTCTTTCAAGATAATCACGCGTTATCAAATCTTCAATCCTCTTTTTTATTGCTTTTACATCAGGCTGCAAATGTTCATAAATTCATCTCCGTTACATACCAATATTGAAAAATAAAGATGATAAAAATGTCAGTAAAGGTGGCAATTTTGACCCATTTACTTATGAATGGGTCGATTGGGATTAAAAGGGTTAAGAGAATAAGGATACAGGTCGATGAAAGCTTGATTAGGGTTCCAATTTTTAGTAATTAAAAGGGAAAAAATACCTTAAACATGCGACCCAACTGTTCAACACACTCCATAACCAACTGCTGATATCCCAAAACTTTTCTACTTTTCATAATTCGCACAATTGAAGCATCAATCGCATACCGTCTATCTTTATCAACATCTTCAATCACCTTTTTCTTCTCATCAACAGGAGGTAAAGGAATCTGCAAATTATAAACAATTAAATGGCAAAATAAACAGTTTAATTTGAAAGAAAAATAAAACTACTTTTTTATATAAAAAATACCTTAATCCTCCTCATTTTGTCTGTAAACTTTGAGTTGAATTCGAAATAATCAGTTGGAGAAATTGTTTTGGTATTTGGTTCCTTGAGAAGAATTTTATATTTTGCACACGATAAAGAATGAAGTAGTCTAACAACATCTTCATCTGACAAGTTTAATTGTGTCATAATTTCTTGATAAGTTAATCGGTCTGACGAGTTAAATAGTAGTAAAGCAGATGCCTAAAATTAAAAATAAAAATTTATCAAAATATTATACATAAGTTTATTATAATTAAATAGGATTTGTTAAAAAAAAAAAACCTGGTAGGTTGTGACAATGAGCTCCATATTTTTGGGTTCGAATTTCCCGATTATGTTACAGGTACCCAATGAATAAATCCATGTAAGTTTTCGGTGTTTTGTTTTCGTTTGATAAAATTCTCGGAAAACTTCAACGCATTTCACCTAAATAAATAAAAAATCAGAATTTTTTTAAATAAATAAATGAATTTAAAAGTTGTAGTGTACCATTTCTGCTGGGAGATTTAGGTCAAAAGATTTATAACTTGGCCAGAAACCAGTGGTCAACACAGTGACAGTTAAGTCAATCCCGGGACTAATATTTGGATTATTGCTTAAATACTCCTCAAAGTGGGATTGGTTTTCCTTTGCCAATGTTAAATCTGTAACCTGAAGAAAGAAAAAAAAAACAAATTGCAATTTTATAACCAAATTACTTATGAACAGGTCAATTAAATAAATAAAAAAAGAAAACAAAAAGATTAAAATAATGGGTCAAAAATATAAAATTTACCATGCCCTCCATCTTTGATGTAAATTGACCACCACACTGTTGTTTCAGTTTTGTCAGAATACTTCTTTCATGCTCATCATTAGCACTCTTATCAAATAAAAGTCGGCGAGCAAGTTTTTTCCTGAAATTGAAAAAAATAAAAGCAAAAATTATCTTTTTATTTTTTATTTAAAATCACAAAAAAGGATAATTTCCATCAGAAAGAAAATGTATTTATTACCTATAAAATTCTGCAAATAGATCTTTATCACTGATGTATGCAAGCAGCTTTACAACCTGAAAATTTTTTTAACAGCTCAAGTGTCATTGCATATCTGACGCGTAAAATAAAATTAAAATAATAAAAAATTAAAAAATTACTTTTTCAAGTGTGTCTTCAATGGCTTCATCACTCAATTTCTCACTTCCACCTTTCTTAAGAATGTTATCACAAAATGTTGCAAGTAATTCTGCACTTGAACTACCAGCAACACCTTTATTGCAGAATATTTCAAATGCTTCTTTAAGTGCCTAAATGCAAATTTAAAAGTTAGTATGATGTCATCATATTCATATCAATGCTAAATTACTATTCTAACCTTGTGGAACAGAGAATGATTTGCAAAACAGTCATTTACGTATGCCAGGTATTTGTCATGAAGCTCAATTACTTTTCTAACAAAAACCTGCAGGAAATTACACATTTAAGTTCCTGGTTGTACATAAATTAGGGGGTGTTTGGTTTATATCAGGGAATCACTATGGGTATGGGTATAATAATAAGGTGGAATCGGAATGGGAATGGATTCTGAAACACACTCCTCTTCGTGGGTTAGAGTATGCCTAATTTTATGGGTTTGATACCTAATTTAAAAACCCATTAACCAAACACCTGTATTAGGAATGAAACCCATTCATTCATTCGCATACCCATAAAACTAACACTACCTAAGGTAGTGTTTGGTTTACGGGTATGGGTATGAGAATGAAGGAAAGGGTTTCATTCCTAATAAAGGTGTTTGGTTGATGGGTTTTTAAATTAGGTATGAAACCCATAAAATTAAGCATACTCTAACCCACCAAGAGGAGTGGGTTTCAAAATCCATTCCCGTTCCCATTCCACTCTATTACCAAACACATACCCAATTTGATTCCTTGTTACAAACCAAACGCCCCAATAGTTTATGCAAAATCCATTTTTATCAGGATTACCTGTTCTTGTAAGCCAACCACATCTCTCTTTTCAGCCTTTTTGTTACTTGCTGCATCTTCAGCTTGTTTAACCAATGTTGTGCCTTCAGCAGTGACATGCTGTATAACACAAGAATATAAATGAAGCAAAAAAGGTTTAAAAAAAAGGAATATAAAATCCATAGTTATGGTTTTTTATTTCAAAAAAGAAAATGAAATTATGTACAAACAATATAACAAACCTGCTTAAACATAGTAGATACAGGTTCCAGTCCTTTGGGTATCTTTAAAAAGAGTCTGAACATTCTTGATAAATCATCAACCTAAACAAATGAAGAAAAAAAGGATTAAAGGTGGCAACTTTGACCCATTTACTTAAATTGGGTCAATTCGGATTATGTTTTATCTCTAACGGGCCAAATGGTAAATAAAATAGCTTAAAACGAAACGCTCAAACGGGTTGACAAGGTTGAAACTTGAAATTTGCCCAGTGTGTAATTTTTATGCACAAAAACTCTTAAATACTTACCAAAATAACTAGAAAATACCATTCTTGTAATCATAATCGATGCAAATAATCTAAAGAAAGTTTAAAAAATAATATTAGAAAAAAAATATTGATGGCTGCATACCTTGTCATCCCTGAGCAATGCATGACAACCAGAGTGTTCTTTCTCAAGCAATTGTGTTGCATAAACAGATAACAATTCATGTTGAACTTTCTACAAAAAGAAAAATTAATAATACACAAAATAAATAAGTAATCATTAAAAAAATATTAAGAAAAACATACCTCAAGCAGCTTTGACTCACTGCTGCCATGAAGATAATGATTAACTCTGTCCCTTTCCCTTTTCAAGCACTCTTCTGCCTAAACACAAAATATATAAAATATAAAAACAAAATTTAATATCTTGAAAATTATAAGGTCAGTTTTAAGAATAAAAATATATTAAAAGTTTACTTTGAGCATATAATCTGGACAAGAATCTTCTAGAATCCAGTTTGAAGCCTTTCGTGAATAATATGCTGCTGTATCTTTAAGCATAGATGCTTCAAAATCATTTTCATAATATTCCATTTGTCCCATTCCTATTTCAACAAATATATCTAGAACATTCTTTAGTAAAGCTCTATCAATTTGTTCTCCTTCGCGTTCTTGATCAATCTGGTTAAGAATTACAAAATAATATTTCAATTAAAAAAATTAAGAAAAAAATGAGGAAAAAATGAAAAACATACCAGAGATATTACAGCATCTCTCACTTTCCCATTCACCTCTTGATATACCTAAATAGTTAACAATAATAAATTGCAGATATCAAGACGTTATGACTCTAGATGTTAAAAAAATAAAAAGTAACGATTTTTAATACTTTTAGAACAACTTTTTGTCAATTTATTTCATTAAACACCATGATTCTTTAAATATTTAATAAAAAATTTAATCATAAAATACCAGATCACGGAAACAGGCAAGCCCAACTTCATTTAATGGTGGAAGAGATCTTCGGGCAATGAAGTATCGATCAAGATAATGGAAGAATCTAGAAAGCCATCGAACCATGACTTTATGGTTTGACCATCTTCTAACAAGCTCTCTGAGCATAAATTCATCATGTTTTTGTCTTAAAGAAGGTAAAACCTGCATAAAGAAAACCCATTATTAAAAATCTTTGATTTAATCAATAAAAACATGTAAAATATTGCATATGAAAACAAAATCTTGTAATAAAGGTTTGAGCTTTACCGTTGAAGTAATATATTCTTCAAATGACTCACGATATTTGTCATATAATTGTTGAGAGTAGTCATGTGGAGGTTTCTGAGTACACATGTTGTAAATTGTTCTGGAACAAAATTTAGATAATTAAAAAAGATGTAATAAAAATTAAGAAAATGGTTAACCATAATAATGATATAGTTAGAAAGAATACGTGTAGAGCATCATGTAGTCCTCTGAGCTGAACTGTGGCTCGGGAAGACCTTCTAGAATGTTCTTCAACTTTGTTATTCCTTTCTGCATAAAGTCCCATCCTTGGTCTAAATCTATAGTTTTTCGTTCATTCATTTTTTTTAATTAAAATGTTACGCCAATTTAGGACTCTGAAAAATGAATCAATGCATTAAAAGTTAGTAAAAATCACGCAAATTCTCATGATTCAGAAAACAAAATCATTGGAAATTAAAGCCTGTAATGATCAAATCTAAACCCAAAACAAACACATGAAACTAATTAACGCTACCAAATGACTACATTAAATAATACACTCCTCAAATTGTAATTATCAAATAAAGACGTCTGCACCTGCGTTCCTAAAATAACCCATTAGCAAAATACGAGCCCCGTGAACAATTGTGAGCTTCGCATAAACCCTAAAAACTTAAAAACGCCAAATCTAAAATGAAATTAACCCAATCCAGCTCAATATCCCCAAATTTTGAAGCTTTAAAACATCTCATTAACATAAAAGGCAAGGATTTCGATATAGAAACCCTAACAATCAAACCATGAGTAATTTTAAAAAAAGGGTTTTCGCAAATACGACGATCTGTGCAGTTTGATCACAACATATCGAATTAGAGTTTGCGTGATGTTGTCGCTTAAATTCACAAATTAAACAGACACGGATACATATAGTGATTATGATTTTAAGATAAATTGGGAAAATACAAGGAAAAGTAATGAATCACCTGACCTAAAGATTGCGATGAGCAGAGTATGAGTGAGAGAAAGAGAGAAAGAAATGAGGCTGGAAGAAAATGAAATCGGGTCTTCTTCTTCTCTTTCTCTCTCTAGCTTTGTGCTTGATTTGCTTTAATTTAAGCCCTTGTTCACATTTTGTGCATATCTTCCACAGAATTTATTTTTCTCTGTCTGTGTTTTTTGTTTTCTACCTCTGCCAAAATGTTTTTATAATATTGTGTATCATTTCCGAATTACGAGAAATGAAATGGTTAATCGTGTTATTATAAAACTGTAGTATTACATTTTTTTTAAGTTTTCAGATATGAATATTAACCATAAAACTATTTCTTACACCACAATTTATATTTTATTTTAATATACTTATAAAATCTACATTAAAATTTGTATAATATAATAAATGAATAAAATAATTTTATAACATACAAATCTCCTATCATTAATTACTCAATAATACATGTATTTGTATGCAGATTCTACCTATTATACAATTAGTATAATTTTTTACTGTTCACTGGAAGTCAATTGGCTGGGAAAAAAAAGTGGCTCGAAAAAATATTAAATAAAAGAAAAAACATGCAAAAAATTAATTAAAAGAAAAAATATGCGATATTTGGCAAGATGCCACGTGCATCTGTGTCACTAAGAAATTTGGCAACAACATTATTCCTGGAAGGGTGGGAGTTATATAAATTTTCAGAAACCACCCCTTAAATTGGGTTGATTTTGTAATTAATTATTAAATATATACTTTTCGGTCCCCCAACTATTTCTATTGATAAAAAAGTTATAATTTACTATTAGTTTAACATCTATTTATAAAAATAGAATATTTATTTTCTAAATATTATTTAGTAATGATAAAATGAACTTAAATTGTGTAACAACCCGAAATTTGTGAATAAATAAATTTATAAAAAATATGATAAATAAGGATAAATCATATAAAACACGTGGAAATTGGTTTCGTGTCGTTTGGACACCGTACGAGAAAGTTATAGGCGAAACCGGGTCGAGACAAAGTGGAAAAAGTGCAGCCCTGCACACTTCAGAAGTTCGCGACGCGAACTACCGATCGCGATCGGGAAGTCCGGCCAGGGAGTTTGGCTATCGGGTGCGAAGTAGTTAACGATGAGTTAGCGATCGTGAACTATGGGGAATCGCAGAGTTCGCGACGCGAACATTGTTAGCGTCGTGATCTTTTGTCTGGCAGCAATAAAATCGGGTTTGAGCTCATTTGATGCATTTGAAAACCCTAGTTTCTTTCTCTCGAGTTTGTGGACGGTTTTGGGTGTAAATCGTCATTTGGAGCTGATTTCTTCATCAAATCTTGTGATTCTTCACTTCTAGTTGAAGATTAAAGGTATATCTTCAATCCTTTGTAGTTGTAGCTTTAGATCTATGGATTTAGAAGCTTGGGTTTGAAACCCTAGTTCTTGGGTTGATGATTTATGGTGAAAAAAATGTTGTATACACTTAATAGATGGTATATTAACAAGGGGATCAAGTGTATAGTTAAGATTTGTAAGAATCTTAAGGGGTTGGTTAAACCTAGGGTTGGTAAATCACCATAATTGGGGGAAATGAGTTAATAAGTGTTATCTAGAGATAGATGGACACATTAGTAGTAGTATGTGATGTTGAACATCTTGTGATTGTTGTATTAGGCTTTTGGTGAAGCCTTGGAAAGTTGATTGATTGTTGGAGCAAGGAAACTGACGTAAAGAATACGGTTGGAGCACTTTATTGCTAAGGTGAGTACATGAGACTTTAAACTGTGTACATAGCAATTAATTTTGAAAGTACATATGATATTGTATCAGTCTTTATTAACAAATATTTTGATAAAGATAGTAGTTGAAAATGTATGAAAGTATGTAGAATGTGATACTAGAATGTGTCTAGTATGATTGATGATTTTGAAGTAAATTATGATAGATCCAAGTAGTTATGGAATCTATGTTAATGAACAATAATAATGAAGTAATTGATTAAGAGAATGTATACGGAGCCTTTATTAATAAATATGTATTAGTAAAGCAATTGGGAATGATTTATAGTAATGAGTACATATTGGTAAGATATACTAATAAAAGTAAAGAACGAATATATATGAGAAATAATATGATGTGACTAGTAATAATTGTCTATTATAGTCAAGGAAGAGATAAAAGTACTATGTTATCGATAGATAAGAAATGTATCTTATGTATAAAGTAAGCATGGACCTCATAGGGTTCATAGATGTAGAAGTAACTGTGGTTGCTTATGATCGGTTCCATGGGACCATACAGGTACGTTCACACTGTGATGAACTAATTATATGTCGTTAGTATTAGATGATTAACTTGTTTGATGTTGGAGGTGATAGCCGAAGGCTTTGACTGTCATAACTGTTAGGTTATGGTAAGAGATAGATGGTGGTGACGCGGAGGACCCCCGGTCACTGGACGGTGGGATATATGTTTATACACCGAGTGTATATATGTTTATACACTAAGCACACGGGTGCTTCTAGTACGCATATGTTTGGTACTAGGTATGTTAGGTTCTAATACATATATGTTTATGTATTAGATATGTTGGTGCTTCTAGTACATATATGTTTATGTACTAGATATGGTTGTGCTTCTAGTACGCATATGTTTGGTACTAGGTATGCTAGGTTCTAATCCATATATGTTTATGTATTGGACAGGTTGATGCTTCTAGTACATATATGTTTAGGTACTAGATATGATTGGGTTTATGGTACCTATATGTCTAGGTACTAGATATGTTTGCTAGGAAAGCAAAGTGGCTAGAGTCACAAAAGAGTGACTAGACGATATTTATGTAGTTTATATATATGTTTATATAATTATGAAATGTCTATTATTGGGGTCTAAAACCCATGTATCTCACGAGACTATTTTGTCTCACGTACTACGTTTGTTTTGTGGCTATGTACTCAGGTACAGGTTTGAAGTGATAGAAGGTTGCACTAGAAGTGGCCTAGAGATGTTTAATTCGGGAGCTAGTAGGTAGATCCCGTTGCCTATGGTTTTGATATACTTGGTGACACCGTATTTTTGTAAACTCTGATAAAGATTTTAAGGTTTTTGTTAAACCGTATTTTGGACAATGTGTCAATTGTTGGGAAATTGTATTTTAAATGATTTAAACGATGTTATAAAAATACGGGTGTTACAAATTGTTAGAAACTAAATTAAGTTTTCATACAAAAAATAACTAATTTAAAATGATAAAATGAACTTGAATTGTTTTGTCCCCTTAATTTTCTTTTTAAAAGTTGCATTGGCACCTAACAATGTGTTAGGAGAAAACCCTTAAAATAACAACCAGCTGACAAATTTTGGTTCATAAGTTCAGTCAACTTAATTTTGATGGTTTGATTACACTTATTTGAAATTCAAAAGAATGAAGTAATAAAAAATATGGACGTTTATAGGTATTGGAGTTGACAATATAACGGGGTTTGAAGTTTGAAAGTTATCATATAAAAAATTTATGTAAGAAGATGTGAAGTGGAAACAATACATTTGGAGCGCAGAGAGTTTGTTTAAACCAAAAATACTTATGGATTGTCTAAAAGTTGAAGACAAGTAGAAATGTATAGCATAAATTAGAAAAAGTCATTATAAAACTCTATTTAGTTTCAAAAAGCATTTGACCAGTTGACAATAAATTTATGTTTAAAGAAACTACATATAAATAGTATTGTTTTTAATGTTGTAACTACAACACCCATTTTTGTATACGAATACAAAATAAATTAATTAAATGTGATTAAAATCAAATCTTAATTTGAACGTAATAAAAGCGTGTTTCAAGATCCGCATCAACGCGCGGGTAGCACATCACTTGTTATTTAAATTAGTCAACGACTTTGCTTTTTGTGTATGTAATTCATTTGTCAAACAAATTTTACCAGAATCTTTGACAATTTATAAGCAGCAGTCTACTAATCTCATATGATCATTCAAGGTTATAATAACGTTTATACTCCATTTTAACTTCAATTGCATATTGTTGTGAAATGAAGCCCAACTTTGAACAAGAAACATGAAATTATCAACCGAAACTGGTTCATATTTAGACTAGAATCCATAAATCCAATCAAACAACAACAAAAACCCTAACAAAACAACCATAATCACCACAACAACAATACTAACCACTCTCACAGGCCACCATACAACTTACAACATGTCAATTAATGTGCTATTCAACTGTAAACCTCAAACGATCACCAAAAACCAGTTTTTATTTAATCCATGTAAAATTGTGTTATAACAATGTGTAAGTAACAACCATTTTATCTTGGATCTTTTTTCTGTTTATTGAAATATTGAGGAGGCATAGAAAGAAACTGCACGGCCCGTTGAACCTGACCAACATCGACCCGAAACTTTTCTGCAATTTGGTTCACATCCATGGGCGCGTTATGATCTTCAGCCTTGCCTTGATATAAAAGGATGATGTGGCGAAGCTGGGCCACATTTAGGGTTCCAGGTGGGACCGGTTTTTGTTCATATCTGGAGGTTTCTGGAGTTGTATTTCTTAATTTTGGCATTGGTCTGTTGTATTTATCCACCACAAATGCCTGTATGAATAGATTGAATTAGAATGAGTTCATCATTAATTAGATGTATTTATAAAATACATACATAAATTATAGATGTTAACTAACCTCACCCATCTCTAATTTTCCTCCAGGTTTTGTTTGAATTCGCCCAACCATCTTGCTAAGCATTACATCATATTCAGAATCACGTTCTTCTTCCATGAAGTTATCAGCAGTATTTCTTGGTTGTTCATCTAACAAATAATGTAAAAGACCACACAGGAGAACATATTAATTACATAAAAAAGAATGTCAGAATTAGACTTCAAACATGGTTGAGTTATTATGTAACATGATGAATTCCAGCAATTGCAGGCTTAGCCTGAAAACTGAAGTTAATAATGTAACAAACTTCAAAAAGGTAAATTTCAATTTTTTATACGATAGCAGTTCGGCTTAAAGTTGGAGACATTTCCATATAGCTTGCCCTTGAATTTTCCCCAAAAGATCAACAAATAACCCTAACTAATTTTAAAAAATCTCAGCCCTAGCCTACCAACCAAATTGCTTGTTCTCTATAATCAACTTTACACAGGTATGAATGACACTTTTAAAATGTCCATCTAAGGTATTCGTATGGTTCATTACTGGTGGTCAATGTAAGGTACACAATTTTAAAATTGATTGCAATGTAGATATTAATTCGAATACAAATTCAGTACGATTTGAACTTGAAAAAGCTCACTTACCGGAAGTAGGATCACCATTACCACCGACGGGAAGCTTTCTATCTACGGGGACTGCCGATTGGGTACGATCAAGTGGCTTATTGAGCTGAGACGATGAAGATGGAGGTTGGGGTTGAGGTGTAGGTGCACGGATCCTGCCAGATGCTCGACGAAATGCCTGACCCATTTTTGTTTATTTTCTGTTTTGCGGATGGTTTTGTATGTTGCTTACATACGCGCAAGTTAGCACGTCCACGTAACGGCTTACAAACCGATCCACGTTTGTTATAGTAGTATTACACGAACATTTTTTTTTTCATTAATCTTTTTGTTATTTTATCTTTAGATATTAAAACCGACTTTTTTTTTGTTTGTTATTCGTTTATATAGATTTGTGTTAGTCTAATGTAATAATACTAGAAGTCTAGAATTATTTATGAAACTTATAGTTTTTATTTTCTTAGTTCTGGTACATTTTTAAAATATTAAATATAAAACTAATCCAAAAATAGGTTGTATCATGGGGGGCAATGAGTAGGGAGGATGATAGCTTGAACATTTATGGATTTTTCTATAACAATTCAAACATTTTTAATGACAATCCATTACATATGCTGAAATTAGTAGAAACATAAGTAATATAGTTATGATTCAGTGGTAAAGATGTCTGAAATGACTTCATATAGATCACATATTTAATTTATTCTTCAGGTAAAGGTTACCATATGATCATAAGAAGGTTTAGAAACAGCCACGACAACGGTTTAATCACGTATATCACAAGCAAAGCTCGATCACATACATGAATACCCTTTAAAAAATTATAGGTACTAGCCTAGCGGTACGAATGTCTGAAATGACACCAGTCACGAGTTCGGACATTTCCCTATGTAACTGTCACACCCCGCCAAAAACGATTTTGCGGAAGAACGAGGTGCGACTAACTAGTAACATAACACATCAATAATAGTAAACTTTGCATTAATAGAAAATGGATTGTCATCGTTGTTTACAAAACCAAAAGTACTTGTTTAAAATATAAAATTAATGCACCATGTTGTACTTGAAAAACTCTTGTCTTTAAGTTTTATTCTTGAACTAATGCATGACAATCCCGACTATAATTGAATCTTGTAAAAGACTAATTTCCGTTACCTGAGAAAACATATAGAAAAAGTGTCAGCACAATGGTTGGTGAGTTCACAGGTTTTGTGACTCCATAACTCGTTTAGTATAAAAATAATGCCAACACAAAGGTTGGTGAGTCCGCAGGCTTTGCGACTCAAATTTAGTATCGTCAAAAATAGTTCAGTACAAATCCTGTACAAAAATAGTTTTATGTGCAATGCATAATCCCTTGACATGTTTGCAGGACATTCAAGTTAAAGTATAATCAAGGAGCCTATAATCAAACCATAAATCTAAAGTAGTTAGAATATAAAGCTCAAACCCAGTTGGGCTAGCGCGACTAACCATGAGCGGGGGATCAATCCCGATAGTACTATCTCTATATTCCTTGGCTAAAACGCATAGTTAATGATTACGGTTAAACGAGGACATGTATTGTGGTCCTTAAACAGTTGGTACGTGTACACCACAATGATTATACAAAGATCAATTATTGCAAAATAGTTTGAGTAGTATATGTTTTCTCCCCCAAATAAAGTAGTTATAAAATAGTAAAAGTGGGGCCGTGAAACTCACCTTAGCGTAGCTACCAAATTTGCAATCACAAGTGTTGGGGTTTCCAACAAAACAGTCCTAGCGCCCTAAACGCATAGAAAATAATAAGAGATGGTTCCAATGACATGCCTAATCTACATGATGCACAACTGATTCTCTCGACATAAACTTAAACTTGGCGATACGTTGGTGACTCGATTGGGTTGGTCGCGTAATTAAATACGTTTGTTTAATTTAAACAAGTTTGAAAATCGTTGCACTTTAGTTTGAAAGTAACCGAATCGGGATTTAATAAATAATTATTTAAATAAAATAATTTAAATAATTAAAGTTAATTACGAAATGAATGACAAACTATTTAAAACCTTATAATATTAATAATCAATTAATATGGAAAATTTTTGTTTACTGACTTTTAGTTTCACCAAACGAAGATTGGGCTTAGACAAATATTTTGGACTGATTATGGGAGCCTGCTGGGTCAGATTAAAAGCGAAGTAGATTTGGGCTGACAACCAATGTTGGGATCGGGAATGTTTGGACTGAGCTTGGGTTCAACCACACAAACGGAAATAAAAAGATAATAGAAAACGATGACATTGTTGCGACGGAACAGATAGGGAACAACGACAATCCGTCGGGACTTCACGGTCAATCTAAATCGCCGGCGAAACGACTCAGTCTCACGCGCACGCACCCAACACAATACACACAACTTGTGTGTGTACCGCCGGAGACGTCGAGAGGGTCGACGGAAACAAAACCCAGATTAATACACCTACATGCATGCATGATCGAAACACATAAAAATTAAAGTGAGATGATATACCTATCGAGAAAGATAACCGAGAGAGAGCTGATCGGAAAAGCTTGTTGCCGTAGGAGTAATGGGACGTCGGAGTAATGTTTCTGGTCTCCTGAGTATGAGTTTCGTCGGAGATGGTATCCTCGTCGGAAGTTTGCTTGTTGTTGCCGGAAATGAAGGAGACGCGGAAGTCTGCTATCGTTGGAGGTATCAATTTCGTATGAGAGATCAGAGAACAAGATCGCCAGATATGTTTTTGTCGCCGGAAACGTTGTTGGGTTTCTTGCCTGGCCGAAGATGTCAGAAAACGGAAAGATGGTGATGGTAGTTTGCTTTTTTGTGAGAGAGACAAGAGGGAGAGATAAATGAGATGGTGTTTTGCTGTTCATTTCGGGATGTGAGGGAGACGAAGGAGAGAAACGACATCTGAGTATAATAAAAGAGTTTAAAGATCAAGTGTTTGGTTTATGAAAGTCAGAGGTGATGATGATGATGATTATACTTAATAGATTAAAACAAACAAAAATTACGGATAGTTGGGCGAGTGGGTGTGGAGGTGCCCGATTTCTAGGGGTGGTGGGTTGAGTGATAAGATTTAGATTTTCAAATTTTAAAAGATTCAAAACAATTGATTGTAGGTATTTATAATTATAGGTAAATACAACTGGTAAAATGTTTTTATCGGAATTTAACAAAATTTTATTTTACTGTTGTCATTTACTAATAAAAACTATCATTTCATAAATATATTTAGTCACCTTTGATACCCTCGTATTGTACCGCGTATTTAAGTATTAATACTTTTGCATTCGATTATGTAGGATGGTTGCACTATATTTTATGTAATAGTTACTTTGGTTCAACTAAAACGTCATTATATATATAATATAAAGTTCGTGTTTTAGAAACCGTCATTATGTTTGCACTAACAATAGAAAACTTGCAGATTTTTGCTACACTTAAACCCGACGAATATACTTTATTAAAGATACATAAATTGTTTAATAACTTAGATTGCATTAAGTGTCGGGTCAACCACCTAAATTTTGAAGGTTGTCACAGTAACATTTAGCAAATGGTTAGGAGAAGGTTCGGAAACAGTCACTGTAATGGTTAGGTTGTTTGCATCACGAGCAAAGCTCTACCAGCCCGTTTAATATCCGTCATAAACAAAAACACCTTATTTATTAAATATAAAATAAATAATATCATCAACATACTTTAGAACATGTCAATATTAGTGTTTGTCCAAATTTTCTCTATGGACAAATTATGATCTTATTAGGTATATCTTCAAACAACATTTAGGTTGCATGTTTATGAGCAAAGCTCAAGATCTTATATTTATGAGTAAACTCAACCATCTAAGAAGCCTATTATAAAAATCAACAATAGAACAACTTACTAATCTTAGGACCATGATTTTATATATAACGTCTTATATAGGAAGCAGCATTGGTGAGTTTAAACTCACTCATTCAATTTGATTCAATCTGTATTGATATTGTTTTATATCTGATTAGTGTGTATTATGTTCAATTAGTCCACTGTTAGTGGCAAGATTAAATGTCATTTTTTCTCCCCAAAAGACTATCACCATCCCAATTATGCATACAAATAGTTACACAACATTCATATGAACAAGAACATAAGAAAAATATCACCTACATATACCTATTTCTCATTCAAATCTTAACAAGTCAAAGATCGAAAAAAAGTCAACAGTATAACCAAATCTAAGACCAACTTGAAACCGGGTCTTTTCTCAACCATTTTCTCTTAAACGGGTCGTCATAAAAAACGAATCTTGACAAATATACAAATTCCAAGACTTTTACTATTTCCCAATCTCACCATTTTCATCATCTCCTTTCACAGCAGAAGAAGCATCACCTGTACTACACTCACTAACAACCCCGATTTCACCACGAGGGGTATTTCGGTAATTTCTCAATCTTGGAACAGAATCTCGCGGGCTATCTTCTTTACCCTTTCTCCTAGTATTAACTGTCAAAAACCCATTAGCAAAAGCTTCCAGTGCTCTAGCAGTTGGTGGCCTGTTTCTAGTACCCTGTCTCCTCGACCCGTTTTCTTGCTCTTTCGGGCCCACAATATTTCCAGCTTCTTTCTGTGGGCCCGGCCCGTTTCTTTCAACCTTAACTTCTGTCACAAACTCACTGTTTCCAAATTCAGGGGTAATTTGGGGATAATTCAAATCGATTAAATTCATGGGTTGTTCTTGTTCCTCAACAGTATCAATTGAGCTACATCTTGATGTAAAACTTAAATTTGATGATAACTTATGATTATCATTATGATTATTATTATTATTAGCTTGAGATGATGAACCCACGTGAGACGATGAACCCACATCCCGTTCATGGGTCGAACCGGATTTCAGGTTCGGGTCGACCCGGCTGCAAGCGGTCAACCGTCTCCGTCTTTTTGCATGATGTGTTGAATCTTCTTGTTTTGATTTCCTAGCTTTCAAAATTTTCCTTGTGGGACCACCCTCTGGATCTGACCCTTTTAGATGTTTCTTTCTTTCACTATCCGTTTTCTGTTTCTTCACGGGCTTTTCTTGTTCAACAAGAAACGTGTTCCCACTACCCGACTCATCACTAGAAACCAATTCACTACAAATCTCATCAGAACGAGAACAACGATTTCTTGAATTCAAATTCATGGTTTCCAATTCTCTAACCCTAAAAATCTTTCCGCCTTTTAAACTTGTATCAACAACAGTAAATTTCATAACATTTCCAAGATTCGGGCCTCGAGGTTGAAGATAACAATGGTTTTTATTTTTCCAATTTTCAAGAGACCCGTTTTCATGTTCATTTTCGTTTTCATCTTCTTCATTTTCCAAATTTGTTTCCAATTTCAAGATTTCAACTTTTTCATCATTATCGATTTCAAGAAGTTGCGGGTCGGATGCAACTTTATTTAAAACATCGGTTACAGAATCTAAATATGATTCCCCTTTAACTAATTTTCTTGAAAACTTTTTCACACCAGGCATCAAGAACACTAAAGAATGTCTACCATTTGCAGCATAATTGTACCCGTTTGGTTGTTCTGAATGCCAACCTCTTGCAAGTAATCTGGGCCAAACAGCCTCCCAAAACAGATCATTAGATCGGGCTTTACTTAACCGATAATCGCCCGTTAAAAACTGAATGATTTCTGTTGAAGTGAGTGAAGAACATGCTTTCCCAATTGGGATTTCGGGTCGAATATGGATTGCTTGATTTTGTTTTGTGGGCTCGACTGTGTTACCAGTTAAATCTTGTTTACCTTTCCCGATTCCTACTGCCTCAATGAACAATTTGATCCCAATTAGGGTTTTTAAGGATGTTATATATTGTTCAAATGAGATTTTCCCGTCTTCAAGTGACCTAGAAACCTGCAAATTGTTGAAACATAAAAATAAGATCTTTAGTACTTCATTTGGGGTTATAGATGGTCAATGATTCAAGTCAAAAGTCAACCTGTTTACTTCAAAGTCAATGATTCAAGTCAAATCTAAGGTTATCAAGCATTACATCTGATCTGAAACCCTAATTTAGAAACCCTAACCCTAATTGTCATGGTCACAAACCCTATAATCATTAGCCACCAAGATTCCAAATTCTTGCAACTTATGCTCATAAACTGTGTCTCCTAAAAACAGTTGACTTCATTGACTGCAATAACTGAAACCCTAATCACTGTTCCTAACTGAAATCTCATCAATCAAAAGTAAGCATGCAACTATAGAATCATAAAACATCATATTAAGTCACTTAAAAAGGAACTAATTATAAATGAATACAAGTTATATATAATGTACCTCCAAGAGTGACAGCTGGCATTCTTGAGAGACATTTGGAACCAAACGAGCAAGAAACTCTTGTTGTCTTAATCCACTAAATATCCTTTGTCCCAAAATACACCTTTTTCCTCTACTTTTTCTACAATCTGACCATCTTCTATATTCACTACCTTTATAAAAATTACCGTAATAATACGATAATATATCCCCCAATTTTTTATTCCCAATAAATCTTTTCAACCGTACAAAATCCTTCTCAAAAATATACAAACCTAACACAAAACTACCCTTATCAATCTCACTCCAATGTTCCAAAACGCACCCCGGAACAAGAATTTTATCATTTTCCAATGATGTTGGATCCACATTTTCTTGATTGATCCAAACTACTGGTATATCTAATCCTATCAAGAACTTGTTTTGATTTTTTTCTTCTTCTTCAAAGGGGTTTTCGATGTAATTAAGATACTCGTAATTTGTAATTAGTGTCGGGATTAAGGTTTGGTATTCATCACCAACACGAGAAAGGTTTTGTAATGGTCCATATAAACCGTATGCGTATGTTAATGGTGGAAAATTGCTGCAGTCATCATTCTGATCCATTTCAATTTAATTTTTCTGCACAAGATAAAAATAAAATAATAATAACAAATAAAAAGGCTGAAAACTGTAGACACTGCAACAAACTGCATCTGTTATTTATAACCTACTGCTTTCATTATACAAAATTTATGATTAGGATTTCATAGCTGTTTCATAAACTACCAGCTACATTTATCCCAAATTCTCAAATGAAATCAAATTTTAACAAAATGGGATCTCATAAGCTTAAACAACATAGGGTTAAAACAGCATTCAATCAGTCACTCCATTTTCAATCAAGCCAAAACCCCTTAAAACAAATAAAAAACATGTAAACAAATTTGCTTAATAATTTCAATCGAACAAATCCCATATCAAATAACAAACAAAATCACAGCAACAAACACACGAATTACGCAAGAAATGAAAATATTATACAACTTGTATAGTACAAATTTGCAATGTGATCCCTGCAAACTAAACAACGTACAACTAAAACGGCATCCAATTCGTCGTTCCATACAAGCAGGAACCAATACAAAATACGCAGTAAAAGTTGTAAAACCCCAAAAATAGTGAATGAACGAACGGTATCAGTTGAAACAAGAAACAGTTGAAGAAATAAAAGGGGTTTACATGAGGTTATATTGTATCGTTCGATTTGTAGTTTGTTATGAAGATGAAAACATGCAAAACGTGAGATTACCTGTGTTGTTGTTGATGGTGAATCGAGAACTCAAATGGAGAAATTGAGAGAAAGAGGAAGAAATAGAGGGTTTTGTGGAGGAAAAAAAGTAAAAAAAAATTCTTCAATTTCGATTTTCAATTTTAATATGAGAGAAGGGAGATCGGGTCTGGTCTGGTCCGTTTACGAGTCGAAAGTGGGAGATTCTTTCAGACGCGCGGTGGAAAGCGCGTGGGAGGTACACTTGCATGCATTATAACGTGGCATACTTCATACTATAGTTTTGATAAAACGTGATCCATAAGATTTAGTATTTCATATTTGTAATAATGATAAAATGCTTAATACATCTAATAAATCTTACATTAATTTATGGAAACGTAATTTCTCAAATTAAAAATAGTTATAAATAACATACAAGTTTCTTATATGTGTTTTGACATATTAATAAAAGTCTTTAAAGATTTTTGTTATCATTTTCAATTCTTAAATATGATTAGGAGTGATACACCGTTAGGAAACATCATCAAATGCTATATAATCATGAGAGACTAGTTATAAATAACATATGTACATATAATTTATATTACTTCCTCCGATTCAAGTGTTACACTTTCTTTATATAAGTGATTCAAAATAAGTACTACACTTTCTTTATTTGGTAACTTTTTATATATAAAATTATCATTTTATTCTTACTTAACTCTATTAAACATCATTAAGATTATTTAATTTATTCTCTTTCTTTAATAAAGCCAAAGATTATATTGTGGGACCCTTCTTCACTAATTATCTCATTTAATCTATCATAATCTTTATTACAATATTTTGCATCAAAAAACATGAAAGTAAAAGTGTAGCACTTATTTTGAATCGGAAGAAATATCAGGGACCAAAGTTTACAAAAAATGCACTAATTTATAAATCTTCCAAACACATACTAATTTTGCTTTCTTCTCTAGCGATGACCACACTTACAATTTTTTTATGTTTATTTCCTCATTGTCACTGGTGACCGTGTTTCCTCCAACAATAAACCCTTTAATTTGTTTTCTGCTCTTAATAATATGGGAAGTTAATTTTAACATCTTATATTCATATCTGTTTATTACTTTAACATTTAGTACAATTTGCTATAATAAATAAACATTGTGTTGTTTAAACTGATATTTATAAAGTTTAAATCACTAGCCTTAATGTAACGCTTACCTCCCAATTTTGCTGTTTCTCCCCCTTTTGGCATTTTATACATTTTATCATTTATGAAAGCATATAAGCCAAACATAAAAATACAATAACTTAAATACTGAATTCAATTCCATGCCAATCATTTCACTGGGGTATGGGTATCTTCAATTCCAGTGATCATGTACCACATATATATTTATAGTATGGATTATACATGATTTGATTGATATTTACTAGGGTATGGGTACCTTTATACATCTTGAACAATCGATGTCAATTTAAATTTTAAAACGATTAACATTTAAATTCTAAAACTATAAAACAATATAAAATGTAGATTTGTAACCAAAAATGATTGTCTTGAATTAAGTAGTACGTAATTAAACCTTTGCATCACGTCTAATATCACCGACATGTGCTATTTTGTGACATCGAGGTTGTGACTCGCCATCAAAATGTGTTTTTTAGACCCTGTTACTAGTCCATACCATCACGGTCTAAACAATTTATTGGTTAACCTTTTTCTTTATTAAGTTTTATCAAAGATACTTATACTGTATGTTTTAAGTCATTAACAATTACAGTAATAATTTAGCAAAAAAACAAAGTTATTGCGACGGTCTAAATATAAAATTATAGAAGAATGCTTTAATTCGATAAGGTTGTTTATTACATTATAATCATAACACATAAAATTGTATAAAAATGATAAATCAATAGTTGACTAGACCAGTCATCTTCATAGACATATTATACCTTTATCTATGATTCTGTCACTCTCAGATCAACCTTTTTATTAATATCGATCACTTGCATGTACATGTAATATGAATCAACTTTTAGTGCGTGGAAAGAATGACTTTGATTATGATTATTAACAAATATTGCATATAAGTATCATTTTAATATAGCATATAATTCGTCATATTTATGAATTATACTTCAACAATATAGAAGTATGTACTTTCTGGTCATATGTTTAGTAGTTACATAAATAATCAAATTTGGCAAACAATGAAATAATTGATTATCTCGTGTTTATGTTTTCCACAAAATTATGGAGTCAAATCTTGTTATGGACAAAAATAATGTAAATTTAGAAAGAGACCGTTAAAAAAACAGGTTATCTTATTATTACAACTTACTTCAAACAACAGATCACATGCAAACACAATCTCATGTAGCACATTCTTTTACCAATAATTATATGTTCATGGTTATTTAATTATTTTGTAATTTGTTTTAAAAAAACAGATCCAGAAGTCCCCTTTAAAGTCCTAACCTTTTTAAGTTAGTTTACATTTTACACCAAAAATTGCTAATCAAGTCTCTCATAATTCAAAACCACACGAGTGTGTCATCTCAAACATTCAGTGGTCAGTTTAATCTCATATTTCACTAAAATATTTCTATTTATAAAACGAGCATTCTTGAATTTTGACAAAAGAGTACGGTGATGCAATGTGTTCCAGAATATGAAGAAAACATTTCATCGATAAAAAGTCGTTCCTCATATGCAGGAAATGATAAACAAGAGAATATGTTTGAATGATTTTATTGTATTGTATTCTTTCGTTACAGGGATTTACATGGTATTTAAGGACAAAACTCTAAGCTAAACAAGGAAGTACAATCAAGACAATTCCTATAATCAAGGCTGCACACATGGAAGGAGCCGTTAGGCATATGCTGGCAAATCGATATGATCTGGTTTCCTTTTCTTAAATATCTTCTGTTTAACACTCCCCCTCAAGTTGAATAGTGGGATCACCAAAATTCAACTTGTCTAGATATTCTTTTAACGATGTTCCACTAACGGCTTTAGTCAGGATATCTGCTAGTTGATCTTCAGACCATACAAATGGAAGTGTAATGATTTTGGCTTCTAGTTTTTCCTTGATGAAGTGTCGATCAACTTCAACATGTTTAGTACGATCATGTTGTACTGGATTTTCACATATTTGGATAGCAGCCTCGTTGTCACTGAACACTTTACTCGACTTTTGAGGAGGATACCCGATTTCAGTTAGTATGTGCCTTATCCATAAGATTTCAGTTATTCCTCTTGCGATGCCCCTAAATTCTACCTCTGCACTGGATAGGGCTACTACCTTTTGTTTCTTGCTCCGCCAGGTCACAAGATTTCCGCCGACCGGGGTAAAATACCCGGCAGTTGATCTTCTGTTATTTTTATCTCCTGCCCAGTCTGCATCTATATATAATTGAGTCTCTAGATTCCCATTCGGTTTAAATATGATCCCATGCCCCACTGTTCCTTTGAGGTATCTTAAAATTCTTAGGACTGCTTCCATATGAGGTTTTTGTGGTTTGTGCATGAATTGACTTACAACTCCTACGGCATATGCAATATCTGGGCGAGTATGTGACAGATATATAAGCTTCCCTACCATTCGTTGGTATCTCATTCTGTCGACAAGGTCTTTTTTTTCTTCGTCTAAGAGTTTTTGATTCATGATCATTGGGTTTCAGCTGCCTTGCAGTCGATCATTCCGGTTTCTGCTAATAGGTCAAGAACGTATTTTTTCTGGTGCATGAAGATTCCCTGTTTTGATCTTAGAACTTCGATTCCTAGAAAGTATTTGAGGTTCCCGAGATCTTTCATTTCAAATTCTGAGAATAAATTTCTTTTGAGCTTTGCTATCTCTTCACTGTCATTTCCTGTAATAATCATATCATCAACATAAATTATAAGGCATGTTATTAATTTTCCTCTTCGTTTTAAAAATAAAGTATGATCATAGTTGGTTTGTTTGTATCCATAGCTTTTCATCGCTATGGTGAATCTACCAAACCAAGCTCTAGGAGATTGTTTTAATCCATAGAGGGATTTTTTAAGACGGCATACTTCCCTTTGTTTAAAATTGTTTGTGAATCCGTGTGGAGCTTCCATGTACACTTCTTCTTGTAGTTCTCCGTGAAGAAAGGCATTCTTCACATCGAATTGGTGTAAATGCCATCCTTGATTTGCGGCTATGGAACATAGAACTCTTATGGTATTGATTTTTGCTACGGGAGAAAACGTTTCTGAGTAATCAATACCATATGTTTGTGTATAGCCTTTTGCAACTAATCTGGCTTTGTGCCTTTCAATAGTTTCATCTGGTTTATATTTGATTGTAAACACCCATCGATACCCCACAGTCTTCTTTCCAGGTGGTAAGACACATTTATTCCAAGTCTTGTTCTTTTCTAGGGCTTTCATCTCTTCTTCCATAGCCTTTTTCCAGTGTTCTGATTTTAAGGCTTGTTCAACGTTTGTAGGGATTTCTTCGGAACACAAAGCTACGGAAAAGGCTTTGGCATTTTCAGATAGGTTTCCTTTGGCTATATTTGCCATCGGATACCTACATTTCTTTGTTTCTTTTTCTGGAGAGTATCTGTTAGGTGGAACACCCCTGTTTGATCTTGGTGGTAAAGTATATTGTGGGAGTTCTGCTTCAATAGTATTGTTGGTGTCTTCTTCCCTATCCTGACTCAATTCCTGCGAATTCCTTTCTACCGGTATATCGTTATTATCACTAGATGTGGGAAGAGGAACACTTACCTCGGGATCCGGTTCGGGAGGAGACTCTTGGGGGGCACTGTCTTCAGTTTCTTGTGGAGTTTCTGTTGAAGGTGTTGGAGTTTCTTGTGGAGTTTCTTGTGGAGTTTCTTTTTCAGTTGATCTGTCTACTGTATCAAGCCAACTCAGTGTGTCAGATTCATGATTTTCATGATTTACATTCTCTCCCTGACTACTGAGGTTGGAGGTGTAGTAGTATTCTGTTTCGAGAAAATCACAGTGCTGACATTTGAGTTGTCTCTCTTCTTTCTTATCATGGTGGTAAACAACCGGTGAGTTTTCGGATTATAACATCTGTACCCTTTTTGGTTTATTCCATACCCAACAAAGACACACTTCTCAGCGCATGGGTCAAGCTTGGACCTTGTGGATTTTGGTATATGTACGAATACTGTACACCCAAAAATCCTAGGCTCAAGGGTGAGATTTGAGGGTGGTTTTGTATGCTCTGTAAGGACTTGAAGAGGGGTTTTGAATTTTAAAATATGAGTGGGAAGCCGGTTTATGAGGTAGGCAGCAGTAGCTAAGGCTTCTGGCCAGAAGGATTTAGGGGTTTTGGATTCAATTAAGAGTGCATGAGTAATTTCTAATAAAATACGATTTTTCCGTTCTGCGACACCATTTTGTTCGGGGGTATGAGGACATGAAGTTTGATGAATGATCCCGTTTTGTTCAAAAAAATGTTTCATGTCAGAGTTAATAAATTCTCCACCATTATCCGATCTAAAAATTTGGATGGATTTTTGAAATTGAGTTTGAATCATTTTGTAGAAAATAGTGAATTTTTCAAAAACCTCGTTTTTGTTTTTTAAAAGATATACCCATGTCATTCGAGTACAATCATCAACAAACATAACAAAAAATCGGAAATTTTGTCCCCCATTAACTGGAGCTGGACCCCATACATCTGAATGGATTAATGAAAAAGGTAAATCAACTCTTGTATTATTTGGTTTAAAAGTTTTTCGATGACTTTTGGCAAACACACATGTTTCATAATGTGACTTACAATTTAACGGAAAAAGTTTAGGAAATAAAGTATGTAAATAGTTGGTGGATGGGTGACCTAGCCTTCTGTGCCATAACCATGCTTCTCTTTCCGTTGTTCCGTGAGATAGCATTGCACTCCCAGTCTGAGTGACCTCATCCACATAATATAGTCCATCTTTTTCAGTGCCACGCCCAATTATCGCCCCCGTCTGGATATCCTGTAATATACAAAAATTTGGTTGCAAGAGTACCGAACAATTTAGTTCTTTAGTAACATGACTAATCGATAAGAGTTTATGGGATAAGTCGGGAATATAAAGACATATAGATAATTTAAGAGTTGGAGATATCTCAATATTCCCACCTATTTTAACATGTAATTTTTCCCCATTTGCAGTTTTTATAAAGGCTTTTGTTGGTTTAGTTGTTGACGTAAAGTCAGATAAATCGTGGGTCATGGTGTCTGTGGCCCCACAATCGAAGATCCATGATCCTTCTTTGTGATTGTTTTGAGCCATATTTACCCAACCCTTTCTCTTATCTTTCCTTCTACATTTTTTATTAAATTAAGATGTAACTGATAACTTATTAAGGTTTTTAATTCCCCTAGTTTTGAAAAATTTGTCACGTGGGCCCTTTTTAACTGTTTTTGACATGTCGAGTGGATCTTCATCAAATAACGTTGGTTTTGGACTAAATTTGTTAATTTTAACGTTATTAGTGTTAAACTGATATTTTGTAAAGTTTGCGGAAACCTTTTTACAGTTTGATAAAGTATTATTTATTTTTTTTAAATTCGTAAAACTGCAGGGTAACAATTGTAAGTTTGTGAAAGAATAAGGGAGGGGTTTGAGAGGTTTTAACTTCTCAACCCCTGTACCTGTTTGATCGAAGAAACCCTCATCGCCATCGCCATTGTCGTTGAGTTTAGTAGCAGCTGCGACGCCCCCGAATCCGGAGCCCGATGTGGTTTTCCGATTGTTGTTGTTCCCGTCGTTTCTGCCCTTCTCCGATCTGGTATTTTTTCCCTTTTTGTGGCCATCATTCCACCAGTCGGGATAGCCAACGATTTGGAAACACTGCTCCTTGGTGTGTCGACTCATACCACACTTTTCACATGTCAGGTGCGATTTATCTTCTCTGAATCCCGAATTGGTCCTTCTCTCTTCCGGTCGGCGATACCCGCGGGTAGCGAGTCCCGCCCCTTCCGATTCAGAGGCTGCAGTGACAAGTCCCGAGCCTATATCCTGCGATTCAAGGTTAGTTGCTCCCAGTATGGTCTGGTGAGCGGCTTCCTTTCGCACCGTGGCATACGCTGCCTCCGTTGAGGGGAGAGGATCAAGTCGGAGGATTTCTCTCTTGATATGTTCATATTTCCTGTCAAGAGAATTGAGAAATTGGAATAATTTATGTTCTGACCTGATCTGTGAATACACTTTGATGTCATCTGGGCACTTCATTAGGTTCGGGTCGATTCTTTCGATCTCTCCCCAAATACCCTGTAACGTAATCCATAGTTCTTCAAGGGAGAGATTGTTTTGCTTGATATCGTTTGATTTAACGTGAAGATTAAATATTTGTAGCTTATCCTTTCCGCTACTGTAAGTAATCGCAAGTGCATCCCACAGACTTTTTGCAGTGGGATATTCAGTTAGGTTGCCTGCGAGAGCGGGTTCGATGTTTTGAATAAGCCACGAGAAGACGATTAAGTCTTCCTGCTCCCATTGATCGAACGATTCATGAGTTTGATCTAGTGGATTTGATGTTAAATGTGCTAACAGCGATTTGGATTTTCCGCCTATGGCAACTCGCATCATACGAGTCCATAAGGCATAATTCAGGTTATTGAGTTTGAGGTTTATTTGGAGGTTATCGGAAAGTTTGGGGATTTGATTTTGGTTTTGCGGGTTAATGTTGTTTCTGAGAAGATTGGCTAATTGCATCGCCAAACTCTCATTCGAGTCGCCGTCTTCAGACATGGCTGGGCTCGAAGAGTTTGATCGAGAATGCTTATGAAGAATCGGTAGATGATGAGCTTAATCCCTCTCTGATACCATGATAAACAAGAGAATATGTTTGAATGATTTTATTGTATTGTATTGTATTCTTTCGTTACAGGGATTTACATGGTATTTAAGGACAAGACTCTAAGCTAAACAAGGAAGTACAATCAAGACAATTCCTATAATCAAGGCTGCACACATGGAAGGAGCCGTTAGGCATATGCTGGCAAATCAGTATGATCTGGTTTCCTTTTCTTAAATATCTTCTGTTTAACAGGAAATTCATAAAATGACAGAGCCTGTAATAGATGGTAAGACAAATTCGATTTGTGTTTTGGAAGTTATCATCTCTATTTTAGATAAATAAAATGATTAATAATATCAATTATCAGTTATGTCAGCTGCAACAAAACATTTCTCCTTTTCTCATAACTTTGGTCAAATATCAATTAATTTCCAAAATAACCAAAAGTAAACACTCAAACATCTAATTATCCGGTTTTTACAACTTTTCTTCCCTTCTTGTCACTTATGTAAATTTGTATAATAAAGGTAATTTTAAGTTATTTACTTATGAGTCGATTTGGTTGTGTTATATCTCAAACAACCTTTATGAGATAAAAATCAGTCACATGGGAAAGTTGTCCGAAGTGTATTCTAAATACATACGACGTATATAAACTTATGTTGTTGTTGCTACGATAAGAATAAGTATATGCACAATAAATTATATCACCTACAACATTTCACGAAATATAACAAAATAATTGTACAAAAACATCTATTTTCATAACCTATTGACCATCCATGATGGTGATGGTCATATTGTTTGTAGAAAAATCTTTTAGTTGTATTTCACTAGAAGATGACACTGAATCCGCTCTGCCGATCGCAAATAGTGGTTTGTTTGGAGTCGGTAATGACACATTATCATTACAAAGCATGGACATCATATTCGGTGTTGTTGGTTGCACTTTTTTGTACACATAAAAGTGCGAAAAGGAAGAAATCTAAGCTTTTATTGGGCATATACTCGTAAATTAACATATATTCTTCCTCGTGAATGCAACAAGCAAGAACACGAACAAGATTTGTATGTTGAAGTTTGGCTATGAGTATTAGTTCATTCTTGAATTCCAAAAGTCCTTGTCGCGATGTTTTTGAAAGCGTTTTAATTGCAATTTCTTGTCCATCGCTTAGTTTTCCCTGTTTATGTAATTCCATAATCTCTTCTTGTAAGATTAGAGGCATAAATGCAAAAACAAAACCAATCTATCAAATATGCATAACACGAAATGAATGTGATCACCGGTCCAAAACCACCTTGTCTGAGCTTATTTTCAATTGTGGCGGTGGCAAAGCTAAATATTAACAATTTATTTCCTTTCTCACCATTTGTTTCAAGTTGATATAGATCCTTGAAGCTTTCGGTAGCTGTTAAATCTAGGACGTGTTCATATCTCTTCCCTCTCTCCCCTTCTGGAATCAGTATTAATCAACGATTTAACAAAAAAAAGGTATACATTACACACATATAAATGAATCGAACAAACACGAAACAAGCTAGTTTGTTCTTGTTCGGTTGCTTTTTGACTTTGACTTTGACTCTAGAAGGACTGTCTCCGAGCTGCAAAAGTTTATTATAATTTGTTTTTCTCGCAAAAAGTGAATTGTTCCCGGTCAACCTAGCTACTGATCGAGACGACATGTCACAGAGTTTAGATGATGAACGAAAATAAGTGAATATTAAATTAATAGAAGCAATATGCTGCAAATTCATAATCAACTCAACATAAATGAACTTTTTGTTTAATGATCATGAATGTAAATGAACGAATGAGCTGATCGAACTCTATTCACGTAATCACCTTCATTCATGAAATAATTAAAAGAACACAAAATATTGTATTCGTTAGATTGGTTAACACATAAACGAAAATCCTGTTATGTACGACTCAATTTCCAACAAATAATTAATAGTGTGTGTGTGTGTGTGTGTGTGTTTATATATCATGTAAAGACGATGAATTACCGTTAGAAATTAAAGACGAATAAGAAGAATAGAAAGCTCATAATCCGAGTAACCATTGGTGGATGAAGTTGCTGTGGACACAATATGAAGAAGATGAATAATCCATTGTAAAACTTTTGGACCACAAGTACTTATGGAACTAAAAGCATTGATTTCTTTCTATTAAATATATATATATATACACGTTGTTATAAACGACTTTAACTATTTAATTAAAAATATATAAAGTAATATGAACAAAGTTCCCCCGGTGGTTGACAATTATACACGGTTTGTAGTTGCAAGTTTTTTCAACTACACTTCTTGTTTATAAATTGTAACTTTAAAAACCAACAACCATTGCATTTTGTAACTTGAAGAAAATAAAAGGTATTCTTATATATAACGCGCTACTTCAAGTTGGTCGAATTTTGCTCTTGATCTACCGACCTAACCGATTCTGTAGCCATTTTCGAACCATCCCCAAGCCATATGGTCAATGTTACCTAGAGAAGGGATCGAGCCTATAATCTTTAGGAGATCATTTTAAGTGTCCTTATTACCGTCCTTATTTGTTACTTGAAGAAAGCTAGTAATTAATTAGTTATGCTCTAGTCTAAGAAACAGCCATCTTTTTTCCCTTTCCTTTGTTTTTTCAATCATGGCAGCTCCTTTTAATTTCCTTATCTTCCAAGTTTCCTGTTGGAGCAAAACACAGATCAACTTGATACTGATGCTGCAGTTAGTACTAATCATACTTAGTACTGATGGGGCAGAACATGTTATTACTGATGAAGTTGATACTGGTGAATACTATAACTAAGTTACTACTGATCATGCACAGATTGAAGATACTACTGATCAATAGTAGTTACTACTGACGTTGGTTTTGGACTTACTACTGGTTACCAGAGTTACTACTGACGATGCACATTTACTACTGGTGAATGATTTTACTACTGGTACGCGTTTTGGAAGCATATCAAGTCCGAGATCTTCGCAGAGATAGTTATAGAATGTAATTAAATGTATATCTTTTATAATTCGATGTAAAGCAAGTCCTAGAATAACTAGGGTAAATAGTTTAGCTTCAAGGACTATTATAAATAGTTCCTTACGAATTGTAAACGTACGTGTGTATTGTTAACTCAATAATATACATTGAAGCTTTTTGTGAAACTGTGTTCTTAATACTTTCGCATATTATTTACAGTTCATTGTTCTTAATTACATTGATATAGTGTTGATCCGCTGCAACTTCTATATTCAATTAGATCTAAAGTGTTTATTAACTTCTCTATAGTTAATCGATCCTGACATTTCCATTTGATTTTTATATGTTTTGGTTATCATTCCATTCCATTCCATTACGGGCGGAAAGGTGGGCGTGGGGCAGATTCGATGTTCAAATTGGACGCTTACAAGTGATCAACTCATCAAATACACCAACAAAAATCTTCATCTTCCACAATACAACTTATAATTAACCTTTAAAAAACCTTTTGTTGCATGTGTCATCGCAAAACAAGAAACTAATATTTTAATAATCAATATTGTTTGGACTTTGGAGTGCTAATTGGAAGAAGGAGCCAAGATGTAAGGCCGTAAGGGCAATACTTTTTAAGAAGCTGTATGTTAAGAAAAACTCTTTGGAGTGACAAACCTCTCGCACGACATGTTTTTTTACCATAGAGTCAAATCATATCGTCACCATATAATTATGATAATTATAAAACTTTTTTTTGGAAAACTGTTCAGACAATACATTTCCTAACAAAATATCCTCGGTATATAGGTGCCATCTATACAGATGACGTCGATCTTGATTCTTGACACAACTTTTCAGCTATTGCGATGAAGCTGTGACGACGAGTCAATGGCGACAACTTGTCATCACGACACCCCTATAGAGTCAAGAGATACAATCGTAATGCTATGTTCGATAGTAATTTTGCAAGTGTGATATCGTGGATAGTAATTTTGTAACATCTTAAAGGTCACATATCCGATCTTTTCTCTAGATAAACATTTACCAGATGATTAGAGAAATGTTCGGAAATAATGACGCTTAACTCACATATATCACGATCAAAATTCTTTCACTCTAAGAAAGCACGTTATAAACAAGATTACTTTAAAACAAAAATTCATGTCGTGTTGTATTAGCAATAGAGCTAACCAAAGTTTGACAAAAAATTCATGTCGTGTTGGATTAGCAATATAGCTAACCAAAGTTTGACAAAGAAAACTACCATTCGGTAAAAGGAGTGTTTATTCAGACCGAAAATGAAAATAAAAACGTTGGTGGGTTAAAAACGCATGTCAAGAGATAGTTGAGGGAACCTTTTGCAATTTCCTAAAACACACTTCATTGTTCATCTTTTACAACACCATTCCTCCACCCTCTCATCAGTTTCCGGTTAAAAACTCAAAATCGAAGGTGCGTAAACCCTAAATTGACGATGATTTGTAAACTTAAATTCCGTGTTGTATTTTGATTTAGCTGTTTGATTTCTTACTACTTGTGATCTGATTTCTTCGCGAATATCCATTGGAATCGGGAAGTTAACGATTTTGAGTTTATGTTGTTTAGGGATTGAGATTCAGATCAATTTGAGATGGCGAGTTCGGTAGATGCTTCTGGAGAACCAATTCCGACATCGGCGGTGTTAATGTCGGCGGCGAAGCACATAGCGACCAGATGCAGAAGTGAAAATGTTGCCTTCCTTAAGTGCAAGAAGGAAGATCCTAATCCTGAGAAATGCCTTGATAAAGGCAGACAAGTGACTCGATGTGTATTGTTCTTGTAAGTATACATCTGTCTTCTGTTAATTCTGTGCCTTAATTCTATGCTACAGAAGTAAATTAGATGTTTTGAAGTTGCCCTAGATTTATGATATAGAAGGAAGAACAGTGAGTTTGCTTTTGGGGATATTTATAGTTGCAGTTAGGTACTCCTGCTTCTGCATTTTACAGTTGGATATTGTGCCGTCTTCAGCAGTCCTTTGTCTGATCTCTGCATTTGGATGTTAATTATCTGTTTAGACTTTAGCTTGTATCTATAAACCTGTTGTTAACTATAATCCCAATGGCTATGTTTAGCAAATCCATATGTATAGTTATGCATGTGCCATTAAAACTGCAGCTTGTAGCTCATCATATGGGTCCTTCTCTTGATATTACAATCTAGGTGTCAATAATCTTATTCAAAATTAGCTAGACGAGACCAACTTCTCTACAAGATTGTATATTTCCATTTTTCTTTAAGTCAAGTCAATTCATTTAACTATTTTAGCAATCCTACATTGGAGCCAGTAGCCTAGTAAACATGTTCTTTTGGTAGCTTAGACATAGTGACACTAGTCCAACAAACATTTGGTTTCATACTTTCATTATATATGATTTTCTATTTTTCTCTATAGTCGAAGCTAAAATCCAATTATTCTAACAATTAAAACCCCGTATAACTAAATTGTATCAACTTTCTTTCATATTTTTACTTTCATTTTGTGACTTCTGGTTATTTATCATATTTATTTAGGCATTTAGCACATTAGTTATTTATGAAATTCAAGGAAAAATGAGCAAATGATGTTGGTGGATCAACCCGGCCCAACCCAACCCATTTTGACCTAAATAATTGTTACCCGTTACACAACCTGCCTACTTTTCCACCTTTAAGTGATATTATAGCAAAAATCACATGCTTCAAACCTTGGTTTGTGAATTTGTAGTATTTTAAAACCCTAAAAAACTTGGTTTCAATGCATGCAGGTTGAAAGATCTGCATCAAAAGTGCACAAAAGAGATGGATGCCTATGCAGGGTGCATGTACTACAATACCGACGAATTTGAATTGTGTCGCAAAGAACAAAAGGAATTTGAGAAAGCATGCCCCTTAAATTGACACCGTATCGAATTCCTTTTTATATTTCACATTATCTCTTAATAATTCTGGCGGGTTTTCCGATCATGACATTATATCCGAATCTCTGTTATTATGCAAACTCCATATCATGAGATGTTATTTGCAAGCAATGTTAGTCATATGAGATTTGCAGTTTGATAAAAATTTTAAATCAACTTACTTTATTCAGAATGTATTGTAATAACTATACTCGAATTTGATATTTTGTCTTGAAAACATAATTTTAAGATAATTTGAATTACTAATGTGTCCGTATACATTATTCTACTTATATTTTTCGAATAGTCAAACTGTATTTAACAGCTAATAGGAGTAGATTAGGTGTCGTTCAAAAAAAAAAATCAATAAAAATTTATTTTTCACTTGAAAAATATAAAATAAAATCATACTAAATTTACATTGACCATAACATGTTAAATAATCAATTATATAAACAATCTATATTTTGTTGAAAAGAACATATAATAAGAACCGATGAAATCGAAGAACACGTAACGTATGCGGATTAACATCTACATTTTAATTAAAATCACTTATATAATGAAAATAAAGTATAATTATTTGTTGATCGGGTAATAAAATTATATATTTAAACATGTAGCTAAAAATGCTTGTGAATAATATGATAATTATTTCACTTTTGCTGATGCTTATTAGATAAACATTTGAAGCTAATCTGCAGAAAAGTATACTGGACTGTGAGCTAATTATTAATTTGAGGTCAAACTTATGCTAATCACTAACGTGACGATAATAACAATATGAGAATATAAGCTTTAATATATTATAAAAGTGAATGTTTGGTCAGAAAATGTGGTGAAACATAAAGATGGATAACATATTTTATTTAGTATAAAAATATGAATCATAAACTGAGAAATTGATTCGAAATGTGCATCATTTTCAATTCGTCATAAAATCATCGGTGTAAAGTTGAATCTCAAATACCAGCAAGAGATGACATTGTTCTTACTTATCTTCATATTCATTTGATAAATATAAGTATCTAAATTAAATGATGAGGTTAAGAAACAAAATTAATGTATTCTACATATCAATTATTTTATGGGTAAAATGATGAAATATAAAGATTTATTAGGAAGTAATACGGTTTCCCCAATAAAAAAAACCTTTATACTATTAGTATACAATAAAACATGGTACGGAATAAATTATTACAACTTAAAAAAAATCTTCAAGTCTTTGAATCAAACTCTTTAAAAATTTGAAGTCATTGGCTTGTCCTCAAGCAGGTCAACATCATCATCTCACCAGCTAATTATTAAATTATGAGTTCTCTCTACAAGATAATATGTGTATGAGTAATTGAGTATTATGAGAATAAACCTTTAGTCCAAAGAACAAGGTGGAACATCTTCTTTGACATTTGGTGATTAATTAATTATAATTCAATATGATTTTTAATAACTACATTATTTGGAGCAGCAGCATAAAAAAGACTTGTTAATCATAATTAAGATTATTATTTTTAATTAATATTTGGGATTAAAAAATAAAAACTCACCAAACAAACAAATTTCGTTTTCTTAGATATCTCAAAATAAAAATACTGCATTTTAGAAACACCTAAACAAATACAAAATACATATATTCTTATGCTACCCCATTATTAAAAAATTGGATTGAAAATTCTTTCATATTGAAATTTGAAATCAACATGTCCGGTCATGTAAAAATTATAGAACCATCAACGTAACTTATGTATGCGTTGAAATAAAAGGTCTACTAGTAAGACAACATGACCGTCATGTTTATCTCAATTATGATAATACCACATCATTTAATTTCCCCGCTATGAACAACTCGAAAACGACGCCGTCGGTCTGCTATTTTTATACCACTTAAAAATACAGCCAAAAAGATTCGAAGAATATAATATACAATATTAAATGATACACTCATTTTCTAAAAGCTAAACGAATACGCATAATTTAAAACCGACACATGTCTTGAACCCAAGCCCGGTTGTCCCAACCCATGGTTAGCTTTTTAACTTAACCAGCAGCCATGCACCTGGTTTCAAAGTTTGACTGACCTCAAGTCAAACCAAATGGGTTTCCTTTTTCATGGATAACTACAACTCTGTCATCACATCTCATTCCAATCATCACAACACCCTACTAACACCGTTCAATACTCGTAGAAAACTCAGATTTGATTATTCTGGATATCAGTTTTAATTTTCTTCAAGTTTTAATCGAATTGGATTCGGTTTGTTAAGCGAATTCATTGGCCGCCCAATTAGGCAGTTTTCAGTAAGTCCATATCCGTAACTGTCACTGTTGTATTAAATTGAAATGAGCTCGTGCCTTAGGATCTTGTTTTAAGAGATTTAGTTGATATTCACTCGATCTTTTTTCGGATTCGGATTCGGATTTTGAAATTGAATTTTATGTTGATTCGTTATATTTATTTATATTTTAATCTTCTTTGTGTGCCTATTTGTTTAATTTGAAATTTGTGGATTTTAATTTCGTAAGATATGATCCTGAAACTTGATTATACGAGATCTTCAAGATGAAGATTGAAACAGTTCTGTTATTGTTATTTGAAAATGTGGACCGTGTTTGACTATTTGCTATATAAGTTAACAGAGTTTGCATGTTTCTCATCAGTTTTGGATCCTTTGTTATTAACTATGGTTATTGATTAATTGTTTAAATTTAGGAATACAAAACAAATTAGCAAACAAATAGTTTGATTTCATCGAATATTACTCGATTTGATACTACAAATCATGACCCCAACTCTTCCATCATTACCAAAAGTAGATTTACATGTTAACATTTATGTTTGCTTTTACTTTCAACGACTTATTGGTGGTTTCTTATTCGACAAAATGTGGACCATCTTTGACTTCTTTTGCTATATTTGGTTTAACTTTAACAGAATTTCTAGTTTATATAAATGGGAACTTATTTGTGGTTTCTGACTACTTGAATTTATTGTTATTTTTCAGTTAAAGCATGGGTACATATCTCAGTACTCCTAAAACAGAAAAATTCTCTGAAGATGGTGAAAATGGTAGAGTAAGATACGGTTTATCATCAATGCAAGGATGGCGTGCAACAATGGAAGATGCTGTAAGTAGATAATGAATTCAAACTTCAAAAAATTTAATTAAAAGCAAATTATGATTAAATTTGGGTTTTGTAGCATGCAGCAATTCCTGATCTGGACACTTCTACCTCTTTCTTTGGTGTTTATGATGGTCATGGAGGTAATTTCAATATAAATTTCTTTTGTATAACAGTTCAAATTTTTGAATATTTCTTCTTTTATTTAATTAATACTTTTTCGAGTATGGTTTAAGCTCTTTTATCGCATTTACAGCTACTTAATTAATTTATTTATTTTTGTTAATATTTAGGTAAAGTTGTTGCTAAATTTTGTGCAAAGTTTCTTCATCAACAAGTACTCAAACATGAAGCATATTCTTCTGGAGATATCGAAACTTCTGTACAAAAGTCATTTTTCAGGTAATAATATGTTTAAACTCATTTCTCGTCTCATTAAATACATAATAAATTAATTATACTTTACAGATTAAATTTAATTTATGCAGAATGGATGAAATGATGCGAGGACAAAGAGGATGGAGGGAATTATCAGTTTTAGGAGATAAAATAAATAAATTTACAGGTGTGATTGAAGGTCTGATTTGGTCACCAAGAGGTGGTGAAGCAAGTAATCAAGTTGATGATTGGGCTTTTGAGGAGGGCCCACATTCTGATTTCACCGGGCCCACTTCTGGATGTACAGCCTGTACTGCTATTATGAGGAACAATCAACTAATTGTTGCAAATGCTGGTGATTCTCGTTGTGTAATTTCAAGAAAGGGCGAGGTAATAATATCAATTAAATAGTTTTTTTTCTTTTCATTTTCTTGGATGTTATTACGGTTTTTAATGAATAAAGAAAGTTTTTATTTATTTATTTAATTATTTTACAGGCATATAATCTTTCAAGAGACCATAAACCAGGGCTTGAGGTTGAGAGAGATCGGATATTAAAAGCTGGTGGATTTATTCATGCAGGACGAGTTAATGGCAGTCTTAATCTTACAAGAGCTATAGGTTTTCTATATTTTCAACATTTATTATTGTCTTATTATTCGATTTCTATTTTTTTTAATTGTTTTATTTAATAATATAGTGATGGTTGTGCAGGTGACATGGAATTTAAGCAGAACAAGTTTTTGTCAGCTGAAAAACAGATAGTAACTGCTAATCCTGATGTTAACACTGTAAGCACTTTCACCCTTGTACCTTTCCATTTTAGCTGGTATCATTAATGTAGTTTTCTTCTCAAGCCATCTATATAAAATAAATTAATTGCAATAAAATATTGCTCGCTTTCTTCACTTTTTACTAAATGGCTTGTGGTTTAATTTGAGTTTTAATTTTATATAGGTTGAGCTATGTGATGATGATGAATTTATGGTGCTGGCATGTGATGGTATATGGTAAAACCTCTTTCCTTTCTCCAACACACTTCAATCATATAATTACAAAAAAGTACCCTTCTTGACCCGTTACCCAAACTTCCCGACCCGTCAATTTTGCCATGAAATTATTTTTTTTTGACTCTTGAATCATTACTGAGTTATTTACTTTATATCCAGGGATTGCATGTCAAGCCAACAATTAGTGGATTTCGTTCACGAACAATTGAAATCGGTAAGTTAAAGATATCTCATTATATATATATATACACATTTGAAAGATTTTATATTGTTTGAAACCCTAACTGATACAGGAAAATAAACTGTCAACAATATGTGAAAAAGTGTTTGATAAATGTTTAGCACCATCAACTTCAATGGGGGAAGGATGCGACAACATGACCATGATTTTGGTGCAGTTCAAGAAACCCATCCAACCTTCTGCAGAAGAAGAAGAAGTTGACAGTAAGCTAAAAACTGTTGATGTTGAAAATGAAACAAGTTAAATCTATGTTTAGTGAAACATAATCTGAATTTTTGGTGCCAAAAAATGTAACGACTTTGTACTTTTTTTGTTATCTTTTTCAGTTTTAATGTAAAGAAAATGTTGTTTTGTTTTGCTTTGTTGGTAATGGGCTATTAGGTGAGCTTGAATATCTTCAATTCTGGAACGGGTTAGTTAGTGGGCCAGTTTGCATGACCAATACTCTATATTAACCCTAATTTTTTTCTTTTCTTCATTTTCTCTAGATATCCCATACTGAGTAATTTCATTTTTCTACTTTTTTTCTTTTTCTTTTTGAAGTCAACAGGAATGTTATGTTTTTATAAAAAAAGAAAACTTCCAAAAATGAATTTTTTATGGTCGTGAGTTTATTCCGTGTGGCTAATTAACAATTTAACATAACTAGAAAAATTCCTAAAACTTGAAACAAAAAATTAAAATTAATTATGATAAGCTTTAATTGATAAATATTAATAATTATTATAAAACTAAAGGTTGTTTGAGAGCTGTTGGGAGAGTTGTGTTTAATTATGATTTAGATCTGAAACCTAACTTAAATCATGATATTTAATTATATCTTAATTTATTATGTTGAATAATTAAAATGATATTTTTATTTTTATTTGTATAAGATGCTAATTAATAAAGGTTATAATATGTAAATAAAATAATGTATAAAATTTATAGGATATGTTTGGAACTTATAGGTTTAAAATTTGAAAGCTATTTTAAATTTATTAATAAGTTCACCTTATTGAGTAGAGTTAGGAATTGTAGTTTATACTCGACCCATAAGATTTGCAAATACCCTCAGCTCAATTTAGCGGCCACACTTTTGATTTTGCAATTTACAGCCTCAACTGAAAAACGAACACAAACCCTAACACAACGAAGAAGATGGACGGAGTAGTTCCAGAATTGGTGATGGAAGCAGTTAATCGAACTTCACATAATTTTTCAGATTTTCAAACTCAATTTGCCGATTTCTTACCTCTTTGCGAGCAGGATATTATCTCCCCTATTCAGCGTGCTCAATCTCTACTATTGCTTGCTAAAGCCACCACCACACTCTTCACATGTATCTCTCTCTCTCTCTCTCTCTCTCTCTCTCTCTCTGTCTCTCAATTTCACACATACACTAGAAACGAATTGATTATGTTGTTTGTTTAATTGTTTTGCAGTAAAGCTGCGTTGCAATGGAGTTGATCCAGATGACCATCCTGTGAGAACGGAACTAGTAGGGTTTGTTTGATTTTGGATTAAGTTTGTTTCATTGTTAGTAATTTTTTTGGTTAAGATTTTTTGGGGAATTGTAGGAGAGATTGAAGCTCTATCAGGAGAAGCTGGATAGATGCATAAATTTGAACAAAGGTAAGGATTAAACTTTTAGGATTATGATGCTTGAATGCCAATTTCGACAGTGATTATGAATTTATGACATGATGTGATAATTAACAAAGTTATGTTTTTAACCATTATATTATAAATGATTACTTGCAGAACCCTTGAGACCTTCAACCACTTTAAACTACCAAGCAGCAACACGTTTCATTGAGCATTCATTACCCGACCTCACTCGTGGTAAGTGGCCTGTAACGTTTTTTAATTCACAATTAAACATTTTATTTCATGTTTACTGAAATATAATTTGCATGATTGAAAAGATCAAAAGAAGAATATGAGGGAAATTAGTAGACGCGAGGGTGTAAATCGTTCAGATGGAAATGTTAGCAGCAGAAAGAGAAAATATTTGTCTTCAAGTAAAATTTCTGTAAAAACTGCTGCTCAAGAATTTCTTGAAAAAGCAACCCGTGAGCTTCTTGGTGATGATAAAAGTTCGTTTAAAGGGCCTTTAAAGCCTCAAGATGAAGATGAAGATGAAATGTTAGCTGATTCCTAGGTATGATCAATGTTTGTAATACGTTTAATTTTTGTTTTTATTGTTAACTAGCGTTGTTATGATACGTTTTGTTTCGTTTTGAATGTTTTGTTTCGTTTTGAATATGTTTTAGTTAGGGTATGGTTGATAAAATCAAAATGATATGATTTTAGTGTTGGATGAATTGAAGGTTGGTTGTTTGATAAGTGTTCTGAATGAACAGTCAAATTGACAAAAAGGAACCATTTTAACGTTGTTTGTGATTTAATTATGAATTAAATATGAGTGTTGATAAGTGATCTGCACAAAAATATGTTAAATGAAAAAGAATAATATACAGAAGACCGCTAATTATATATTTTTATTTATATGAAAGATTTTGCTCATTGGATCCCGATATTCCAAAGGAATTGTGTTTAAGAACATCAATATTAATAGATAGAGAATAAACACTAGTTAAAAAATGAAATATAAGAAGTTGAAACCTTGCAGACTGTACATGTAGAAGTTATGAAGTTAAGGATACATGTCAATTATGTAATTATCGGATATAGAAAATTCGAAAAATGTATAAATTACATAGAAAATGTATTAAAAAAAAGAAGAAGTAATTAAGCTATTTGGTAATCTTGATTTTCGAATAATTCTGGTTTTGTGATTCAGTGAACCCCTAATGCTCATAAATTGAGCATGCTTGCAAAATTATTGTGTTAATTTTTGCTTGCATTCCAGATAACTATGATTAAAATTATTGGGTTAATGCACATATTTTGTCTGTGGGTCGATCCAATATTGGGTAGACAGGTCGGGCCTAAAAATCGATTTTTTACCTTAATATAATGGCTACTTTCTTTCTAGTTTAGTATGTGAACTAGAATTGTGATTTTTCGAGTCTTTTTCAGTCCTAAATTTATGTCTACTACATTTTAATTTAATTTATAATATTTTTATGAAGTAATGAAATCAAAATCTACTCTACTATTATAATAAATCAAAGCCTTAGATATCACGTGTCTTATTATTACGTCTCCTCAGTTTTAGTTTAATTCTTTTACGTCCTCATAACATATTAAAACCCTAAATTTGTCCGCCCGTTTTTTTATTCCCAGATACGTTTCAAACAAAATCCTAATTTTCTTCCAAACTCTCCCAACTCACCGAACTCATTGCAGCAGGATGGGACTGTCGATTGTGTCACCAGAAGCATATGAATTCCGATTGAAAACCTCTAACAAGGTTATTATATGCTGAGGAAATGGAAGGTTGCCAAACGAACCAAGGTATTCGCTCACTCTCTGATTATCATCACTATATTTTCAACAATTTCTTCAAGTAAGTTTTTTTTCCCCTTAAACATCGATTTAGGGTTTTGTTTGGCTTCGTTTATATATATAAATTTCAGGACCTATATTGTCAGGGATCTTTTGTCTCTGTTTTTTAACAATTATATTCAATTTCTTATTTTTAATTGAAATTAGGGTTTGTCTCTTGCAACAATGGGTAATGAAATGCTTAGAATACCTAAGTTTGAAGTGAATTAGCCACAAGTGAATGAATTTAGGATTTTTGTTAGATGGCTTTTTCATCATGAATTTAGGATTTGTTGAACTTTGCAGAGTTTTGTTATTCACTTTATAGAGGTTACATGTTTAAGAACATTTTATTGATGTATCAATTTCAGATTTATTGATGTATTAATTTATGAATTCAAATGTCTAAATTTATCTACTCAGATTTCTAATCTTTATTGTGTTAGTTTCTTTCCAAGTCCGTAAGCTAATGGCCGGCTTGATTACTACTATTATCATATTGTCCTAACTTACCCATGATCGTTAAATATGGTGTTTGGGCAGCTATGAAGAACGACACTATGATAGTTGCATCTCTTCTTCATCTTCAATTCCATGATTGTTTTGTTAATGTGATTATTAATTTGTCATTTTGTTATTCAAGTTTAATGTAGTTTGATCAAAACTACTTTATTGAGATTGTTAATTGTTTGGTTACAGGGTTGTCACGGTTTTGTGCTTCTAGATGATACTAAAACCTTTACAGGGAATAAGAATGCAGGTCCGAACCGTAATTCGGTTCATGGGTTTGAAGTCACTGACAGCATAAAAGCCGATGTCCCAAATACTGTTTCATGTGTTGATATCTTGACTCTTGGTGTTAGAGAAGCCGTAGTTTTGGTAGTAAAAGTTAAAACTTTTTCTCTTTTTCAACCTACAATCTGACACAATCTTTTCAAACATAACTGATGTTCTCATTGGAAAATGGGTGTGTCAAAACAGGTTAGTTTTGTATGGGTTGGGTTAATCCGGACACCTTTGTAATTAGTTATTTTATATGATTTTGTAGAGAATTAGAGATTTTTCTACAATGGGGTTGGAATCATGGATACCTGCACTGAATATCCGCGGTCAGAAGTAGAGGTTTATCACAAGCACATATAATATATGCAAATTAGTCCCAGAATGCTCAAACAAATATGGGCTAAGAAATGAGAGATCTCAGGGCAAGGTGAGCATGTGTCATAATGTGCGGGGTGGGTTGGGTAACCGACTAACGGGTCAAAACTTGGGTAGGATTACATAAATAGTAACCACATTTTGTAATAAATTAGCATGTCATATATGATTTAAATTTTTCAACAATTATCTACGTTTTTTAAATAAGATGATTTGGGAGGTTTTATGCATCAATGATGGTATGAAACATTTTGGGCCACTTTTGACCCGTTTCCTTTTTAGTTTTATTTATTTATTTATATTTTATTTCACCCATTAGAGATAAAGCATAACCCGACTTCCTAAATCATCAAATAATATATAAGTAAATGGGTAGAGATTGTCATTCCTAACTTGTATGCTCTTAATATGCAGTTTGTGCCTTGCCCACGATTTTAGGAGGTCAGTGAATACGCCAGAAGTGGTATTTTTGGCCTGTGTAGTTATAACGAACTAATGGGATCTTTAGAAGTGAATGAAGGGAATGGTCGCTGATTATTTTCTTATCGGGAAAGATATTCCAAAATGTATAGAGTGTCAAGAAAAGGCCGATAAGGTCTACAAAGACCAAAAAGTGAGTAATCTTCTTTTGAGGATAAGGTTTCGGCTCATAGTTTGTCGACGTGAATGTGAAGAGAAATGGTTGATAATGAATAAGGATGACGGTACTGAAGGTTTTGACCAGAAGCAAATAAAGGAGTGTTCAACCGAGGAGTGCAAATCCAAAAACAATTAATAATCCCAAGGTAAAGAAATCTATATTATAGAGTCTTATGTTTGTTTTTTTAATACTGATTTATATACGAATGATTTATATACGAATTATTTCAAGCTGGTTTAGAAGTTGTAACATTTCCGGATGAATTTAATGGGCTCGAAAATAAAAAATTTGCTATGAAGCTAAGTATAACAAATTTTCATGTAATGTATCACTATAATGTTCATGGAATTTTGGCTATCACTAATAACTAAGATATCATAGCAGAGCTGGAGAAACTTTTTCCAGATCAACATGTAATTGATCATAGTATCATATTAAATGTTTTATCGTGTTTATATAATTTGCAAGCTCCTATTCCATACTTTGCGTTTTAGAGACATTATATATTTTATTTTCGTATATGTAATAATCATGCGAGTAACGATAAAATTTTGTATTCTATAAAACTATAAACAAGTAAAATTATTGGCAACCCGTGATTTTTCACGGGTCATAACCTAGTGATATAATATTTAGACGTTGCAAATTTGCAGGTCGAATGGGTTGACTTGGGTGACCGGTAAATCTTCTTTTCCTATCTTTTTTTTGTTGTGATTTTTAGTAGGGGTCAGTTGGCTTTTATAATGTTTTAAACCCTAGATTTTACCAGAAAATAAAAAGCATGTCGTATCGAATTCATCAGGTTAAAAAGCTATTTCTGAACCAGTTTGAACCGGAAGGATTAAGTGTGAATTCGGCCAGACTGAGATGATTGAACCTAATGTGAACCACTTTCTTTAGTATTATTTTTTCTTTTAATATTATTTTTTATTATTAAAATGAATATTTGATATCATTCTTGATAAATTTGGAGCTTTATTTTTTTTATATGTTTTGAAGTTTGCACTAAAAACTTAATTGAATGTTAAATGTGTGATATCATTTTTTTTTATAGATTTTGAACTGAAAGTTTTTTAGTTTTGTTAGAAAATATTTTTTTTGAAATTTGTTATAATATATTTTGTAATTTTTATGTTTTTTGTGTGTGGCATTTATGAACATTTTACATAATCATTATGACTTAATAATTTTGCAATCAGTCTAACCAGCTGATTTAATTAATTTGATCATTTTCAGAAAATTAACTGGTTCAATTCAAAACTAGAATTCTAAAACATTGACTTCTAGTGAAGCTTGTTGGTGACGAACAATGCACAAACATAATATTTACTTGTAATAATTACATAGACTCTTTTTCTTGGTATTGGTAGAATCGTATGTGACAACTTTGTAAAAGAAGGAAGTATGTTGCGTAAAAAGTTAATTACATTATATTCAATTGTAAAAAAAAAAAGTAACATTTTGGTGTAATTAGTCCTCTTATCTATATTTACTTTTATGGGGTTTTTTTTTTTTTTTTCATAAATAACCAGGTATTACTATATCTAGTTACGTTTAGTCATAAGCAAAGTGTTTTTAAGGTTTTTCTAATATCGGATATATTACTAAAACTTGTTATTATATACTCCGTATGGAGTTTATTTCATTTAATATATTTTAATTTATTTAATATATTTAAAATAGGTATTTTATTTTATTGTAGCATGGGATTAAAATATTTCCACGCTTTTTAAAACCTTAAATGTTTAATTGACATGAGACTTATATATTATTTAAATGTGTTATATTCTAACAACAGAACCAGTATAAATGAAAATAATTACATACTTTTTGATTTATAAAAATATTTTGATAAATAGGTAATTTTAATAATAAAAATTGCAAACTTTAATAACCTTCACATTTATAATATGACATCAACTGATATACATCTCAACAATAATCATTTACTTAATATTTTGTATATAATATATATACAGACAAAAATATCAATATCCATAAAATTAACCTACAAATCTCGTTACTTCACACTTCCTCAAACGAAGCATTTTAACAGACACGTAAACTGAAGTGGGCGTGCCAACTACGTCGGTTTAAAGAAGTTGTTTCAGTTAGAAACCAAAGGGACCGATGACAACTGTATAAGAAAGCATTTTTCAATAAAACACATGTTAAGGGAAACAAATACATTACATAGTTTATCAGTCTATGCGTGGATGTTTATATATGGACATCTTGTTTTGACTACTGGATTTATGTTTTAATTTCCTGGTGTGGGTATTGGCAGAAATTGATTAAAACTTTAGCTTGGGCTCATGAACACACACCTTTGGCTTGAAGTTGAAGCAGAATTCCAGAGGTGTCTTTCTTGATGGAATGAAAGAAATGTCGACCTATAATTCTTGGTCATAAAATGGAAAAGAAAGAAGTAGTATGGAATGGAGGTGCGTTGGTGCAATCATCCTTAGTACACTTCCTAGACCTCTCGAAGTGTGGAGTCGAAAGAATAGATCTAAGTCTTTTCCATCCTCATTATCGGTGGTACTTTTCCATTGTACAAGCAAGATTGGTTGGATTAGCCCACTTTTCTATAGGTTATATATTTTTTTAAATATCCTATTAGTATAACAATAACAATAACAATATCACGGTCCCTTTATATAATACCCCGGGACTCTGGGAGCTAATGAGCCCATTTTAATAAAACCTATAGTCTCAGTTCTCGGAGAATCGCACCAAAAACTCGAGTTCCTTTTGGATTTTTCTAAGAAAGAAGGGTTTGGAAGAAGAAAATTAAATACGAACAACTACGCTGGTTGTAAGACTATCCGTATCGGTGTGGTCGTGGGGCATTCGGTCGCCACCGTGGAGCTACCACAACGCGTTCCTCCCCGTTACAAGGTTTTCCGACGACGCGTCTTGAGGGCAATTCGATCGAGTGGACGACCACTCACGGAGTCATGGTCGCCTCTTATTTCTCCACTAATATATATACATACATACATATATATATATATATATATATATATATATATATATATATATATTATAATAATATAATATAATAATTAATAATATAATAATATATTATATATAAAATAAAATATTATATTTATATATATATTAATAAAACGAAAATTCTAAAAAAAAAAATTAAAAAAATTGGTTGCCGATTCGGTCGCTCATTACGCGGGTTTGGTTGCAGTTTGGTCATGTGTTTGATCAGGAGAGAAAAAATGATGTGGCGCAGAGGTGGCATGGGTGACCAATATGATACTGGTCACCCATTACGTATAGTCTAATAGATCGAATTTTATGCTAAATTGTGCTTCAACATAAAAGTTCCATTTTAGACAAGGACAACGTATTATTTCTGTTTTGTCAAGCCTTGCTTTGATATCCGGTTTGATGGTTGTACGTACACCTATTAAAATAGGTAAGTGTAACATATTATTAAACTTATATTTCATATTCTAGTTATTATAATTGCAAATATTTAACCTCATTTTGTTTAAAACGGTGGGTTTGAGTTGAGTATTGTTTTATTACAGGGTTGGTGAAAACCTTAAAATTCCAAAAGGGCAAAAAAAACGCATATGCGATTTGAGTGATTGACTACCAATTTGCAGTACCAGTAGCAGCAGATTCAACTCACAAATCTGTTGCAAAACAGGTCATCGTCACCAGTAAGTTTCAAAAATCCATCTTTTAGATCTTCAATCACACTCAACTTATTAAAGCTTGTTGTTTTATTCCAATCAAAACCTTTTGTTTTTCTTCATCTTTGACCACTATATAACCTGTGGTCTTTTATAATAACTATGAATCATTGCTGCCCCTGCTTTCTGGGGCAAAAAAGAGAAAAAAGCTAGGGTTTTCTCTATCTTTTTGAAAACCCCATTATTTTCCTTCATTTATTACTTACTGAAATACACTCTGTATTTCCAATTATTATCCAGGTGTTCAAGAAATCATTCGATTTGATTGTTTGCGTGTTATCACTGTGTGCGATTGCGATTGGATTTACATCGTAAAAATGTCATGAGAAATGAGTTTTAGGGTTCGTAAACTTTGGGATAAATGGGGTGTGTGTTTGGAAGAGAGATTTCATCTTCTGGACCACCAAGTTCTGAAATTGTAGCTGATAAAAGAAGAGAGAGAGAAAGTGTTTCAAATGTTGACTCTGGGAGGAGAGAGATAGCTTCAATTGCAAACCCTAATAATGGCGGAAACAATGGTGGTCAAGAAGAACAAAATGCGGTGGTTCAAAAGGGGGAAAAAGATGGACATGTTAGGTCAAAAAGGAGGTCAAAACCTAACCCTAGATTGAGTAATCCACCTAGGAATATTCATGGTGAACAGGTGGCGGCTGGGTGGCCCGCTTGGTTGTCGGCGGTTGCCGGTGAGGCTATCAACGGTTGGATTCCTCGAAGGGCTGATACTTTTGAAAAAATTGATAAGGTAAAGATTTGATGATTGATTATGTGATATTAAAATTACCAGAATTAGATAATTAGTTTATTAATCATGCTATATATTTTATAATTTTGTAATAGATCGGGCAAGGCACATACAGTAACGTATACAAAGCTAGAGACACAATGACAGGTAAAATAGTTGCATTAAAGAAAGTTCGGTTTGACAATTTGGAGCCCGAAAGTGTGAAATTTATGGCCCGTGAGATTTTAATATTAAGGCGGTTAGATCACCCAAATGTTGTCAAATTAGAAGGATTGGTGACTTCAAGAATGTCTTGTAGTTTATATCTTGTTTTTGAGTACATGGAACATGATCTTGCTGGACTTGCTGCTAGCCCTACAATCAAATTTACCGAACCTCAGGTTAGTTTTTATCATTTTTTTTTTCAAAATTAAATATTATTTTCTTTTTACTTGATCATTCTTTTATTCATTTTTGTTGTGTTAATGATTTATGAATAATTTTTCAGGTCAAATGTTACATGCATCAGTTATTATCTGGACTAGAACACTGTCATAACCGCCACGTGTTACATCGGGATATCAAAGGATCAAATCTTTTACTTGATAATGGTGGTAGTTTAAAAATTGCTGATTTTGGTTTAGCATCGTTTTTTGACCCAAATCACAAACAACCTATGACTAGTCGGGTAGTTACATTATGGTATAGACCGCCCGAACTGCTGCTTGGAGCAACTGATTATGGTGTAGGTGTTGATTTATGGAGTGCAGGGTGCATTTTAGCAGAACTATTAGCAGGAAAACCTATCATGCCAGGTCGTACCGAGGTAATTTAAATTTTTTTATTTTTTATTTTTAGAGTAAATTACATAAATCATCACTGTGATTTGTATGAAATTTTTGGATTTCGTCCCCCGATTTTTTGTGTTTTGTGGATAGTCTAATTTTGAAACTCGTAACACGAACGGTCACTAAAGCAAAAAAGGTGGTTTAAGGATTATTAATGTTACAAGTTTCAGAATTGTGGACCGTTGATGTTACAATTTCCAAAATTATGAAATGTTGATGTTACAAGTTTAAAAAATAGGTACTATTAGTGTAATTAAAAGAAGTCAAGGAACAAAATCCGTAATTTCATACAAACCACAAGGACGATTTATGTAAAAAAAATCATTGCATGAATAGTCCCTAATTTTGAAAATTGTAACACCCATGGTCTCTAAAGCAAACAAGGGACGAGGGACGGAACCCTCAATTTCATACAAACCACAAGGACCATTTATGTAAAAAATAAAAACTGTATTCTGAATACGATACTTGTGGTTTATGTTAATTGTTTGTGTAATCAGGTAGAACAACTTCATAAGATTTTTAAGTTATGTGGGTCCCCTTCTGAAGAATATTGGAAAAAGTCAAAGTTGCCACATGCAACCATATTTAAACCGCAACAATCGTATAAACGATGTATTGCAGAAACATTTAAAAATTTCCCACCATCATCGTTGCCCTTAATTGATACACTTCTTGCAATTGATCCTGCTGAACGCCAAACTGCAACAGCTGCTTTAAGAAGTGAAGTAAGTATAAATAAATATCCAATTTTTAGTTTTTTTTTTTTTTTTTTTTGTAATTTCTATAAATTTTGTTCATATATTGTTTTGCAGTTTTTTATGACAAAACCGTATGCTTGTGATCCTTCAAGCCTTCCAAAATATCCTCCGAGTAAAGAAATGGATGCGAAATTACGTGATGAAGAAGCTCGAAGGTATTTTTTTTTTTTAATATAAACGCAATTATAATACTATATAACTTTTTGTATTATTTATGTTGTTAATCAACTGAAATTTGATATATTTTTGTAAGATTAAGGGCTGCTGGTAGAAGTAATGCTGATGGAGTGAAGAAAACTCGCACACGTGAAAGACCTGCACGCGCTATGCCTGCCCCAGAAGCAAATGCTGAACTGCAAGTAAACATCGATGTACGAATAATAAAATTAATTTTTAATAATTATTTTATACATGTATTTTTTCATACAAATAGTAATATATTAAATTTGTTATCACTTATGCAGAGACGGCGATTAATTACACACGCAAACGCCAAGAGCAAAAGTGAGAAATTTCCGCCACCTCATCAAGATGGCACACTGGGTTACCCGTTGGGTTCATCACATCACATGGATCCAACTTTTGACCCGCCCGATGTCCCGTTTAGTTCCAATTTTACATATGCAAAACAACCTATCCAAACATGGTCTGGCCCGTTGGCTGAACCAGCTCCCACGGGCCGTTCACGTAAAAAGAAACATCATGATTCATCTTCAAAGAATAACTAAACTTGCGGTTTGGTCAAAAAGTCAAACTGAGTTGATACAAAATGGGTGCAAATATTGCTGAATTAAATGCCACGTTGTCGGGATACCCTTTTTTTACATGTAGAATTCAGAGGTAAAGTATTTTGTTATTTTGCGTTTCTTGTTTGATTCACTTGTTTTATGGGAAGGTGAGAAAGCTTCTTTTGGGTACTGTAAATGTCATCTTTTTTTATGTCGAAGAGTTATCGGCAGTTTAAATAAACATACGGAACTATTTTTAAAGTATTGGTTACTAATTGATGTCAAATTTGGTTCATATGATTCTCATTATATTGTTTATAGTTAAGTTCATGATTTGCATAAAAATGTACAAATTCTCAACTAAAATCTTTATATATAATAAACGAAGAGATTTTAAACATATGATGACTCATCAATGACTCATCAATGAAGTGTCAATAATCATCCTTATGTGTTGCCACGCTGTTTTTATCGTGCGGTTACCTACAATTGCCACTCCTGCAATCACGCTTTTTGCATCCAGCAGTTATCTCCATTTCAGGCACGAATTTCGGGTACAGTTATGTTTCCATCCCTATGTTTCTTCATATACGTTCACTAATTCAGTATGAAACCTAATTTGAATTCCCTCTGCCCTATATACCGTATCGAATGCCAGAAAATTGAGGTGGAAGAGGGTTATAGTTAATTCCTAATACACACTTCCCGTGATGAATTTTCTTTAGAGGGTGATATGTCTGATATCGGAGAACGGTGTATTCTCAATCAGTAACATAAGCTAAACCTCTTTCCTCTCCCCTTTTGCAACTGCTCGTGTAAATCGCTGTCGGCACAAATGAAATTCGTCGATTAGGGATATTATGAACCGATAGAGTCTATGGATATGTTCAAAAGGGTTTTTCAACGATGCCTTCATTCGCCAATCGTTGTTTCTGGATGTAAAAGATTAAGAAGATATGAAATTGTTCATCAGTTCACCTGGTGATTCTATTGACAACCCATTATAAATAACATCAAACGGGCCCCAGTGAGTCATCCATCTACTTCATGACATTATTATTTTATTTTATTTTTATCAAGAAGATCGTTTTTAGGGCTAAATTTGTGCTCATGTTTACTTATTTGTGCACATTAAGCTGCCTATAAAGGCCAGCTCGAAGGAGTTAGCAATACTAATTTACAAACATTTAAAAGAACTGGAACATGATGATCATCGTGTTAAGTAACAGAATATGCCACAAAAGTTGGGGGTATTTTCGTCATTTTTTTTGGGCATATTCCGTTACTCAACGTCCAAATTTGGACGGAAGGACTGAATCACAGAATTTTAAAAAACACGGGGACAAAAATCCAGAAAAAAAGCTTAATATGTTGACTCCATGATCCAAGAAAATCAACGGTTCACTAAAGATACTAAAGAAGCTTCTGAAGGTATTGCATATGTATACAAATACTTGGTTGAAAATCAATGTAAGTAACTTTTAATCTCAAATTTCTAATAATTTTGTAAATTTGTTGTTTCATACTGGAGTCTGATAATTGCAGATGGTATTGACGGGATTAGTGTGTCAAATATGATAACAGTTAAAAAGAGTCATATTATTTTAATAAAATGTTTTACGTATAAAAAATACACTATGGAAAATTTCAACCCATTTGAGCCATTTCCTTTTAAACTCATTTTTTATTTTATCTGTTATTTATATTTTAGTTGGTTTCGTTGATGAGCATTTGTTTGTGCACATCAACATTAAACAAATTAGAGATGAATTATGACTTCAAGTCTCAAATTTGTTAAGCTACAACAAATAGTATTAGTTACGACTTATGATGACTTAATAATAAGTTGACTTATGACGACTTAACAATAAGATGATGGATTACAGTCACGATGAACTTGATAGGGTAATTATGATGTTCTAATGTAATTAATTAGTTTGACTATAAAAGTCAAAATTGTCATTCTTCCTTGGAGTTAGGGGTAAGGATCAAATTAGGTTATTAGGTTATATGATATTTAAAAATTTGAACCTTTATCTGGTTAGGTTCCTTAAATAGCAATACAATTTTTGTTGCATACAATTAGGGGGTGCTCCATACTTGCATGTGCACTTTGGTTATCAAGTAACTGATTTGTATTAGAATTAGAGGAAGTTGGATGTGCACTTTAGAAGTCATTGATACTTACTTATATAGTTACATTTAAATTAGGGTAAGTTTGACTTTTGAGGTCAAATGGGCGAAGTTTTAATTAATTATAAATATGTTTAGAAAGTCTCAATTATGTGATATTTAAACCTCAAATTAGGGTTTGAAATATTAGGGATGCTGAATAATTGTTATATGCAACATTGTTTTGAATTCATAAATGAGCATCAACATAACACATGCATATACATAAAATTCTTTATTTATTTATTTAACCTGTTTCTTTTGATGTTCAAAAAAAATATACATAAAATTCTCAAACTTTCAATGTTATTGCTAAAGTGTTCATAAATAATACTACCTCCGTCCCATAATTATTGTCCACATTTGAATATCACACAATTTAAGAAAAGTGAATTTATTAGGACATTTAAAAATTCTCAAACTTTCAATGTTCTTGCTAAAGTGCAACCAATAAAATTTTATCTTTACCACCTAAGTTTTTTTGATTGGTCGAATTCTCAAGTGGATAGTCATTTTGGATATTTAAAAAGGGAAACATGGACAATAAAAATGGAACGGATGGAGTAATATATTATCCAACATTGTCGAGTAAAATAATACTCCCTCTGTCTCACAAAAAACTTCTCATTTTACTTTGGTACAAGTTTTAAGGTGATAGTTAGTGGTGAGGTCAATGGTAATAATTTTGATTAAAATATAAGATTGGTTTGGAAAGAGAAAGATAATTAGTGGATAGTTAGTGGTGGGGTCTTTAGTAATAATAGGATTCAATACTTACTGTCAGAAAATTATGAAAATATTATAAAAAATTTTATAAGCCACCCGTGATTTATCAGGGGTTATAGGCTAGTATTATATAAAAACAAACTCTATACAGCTTGGAGTGTTCTGTTGTTAGCAGTTACAAATACAACACTTTCTCCATCGTTTACACCCAAATCATCTGAACCAATTTCCAGTTGATTTAAACTCCTAACAAACCTTGAAAATAATTGATAATTTTGAGGCGAAAAGAAATCAGCGCCCATTCTCTGGAAAAGAAACAACTTGATTCCATTCTTGCCAACTAAATTCTTCTTAATTTGTTCAAAACTCTTGTTACTACCAACAATTTGCAAATTTTGACCACAAACTTTAACTTTATGATTTCTGCAAGCATTTCTTATATCTGCAAGAAGTAACTCGGGGCTCGAAAACGACTCATTTGGTTGTTGTTCATCCAAAAGATCCATTCCCGGCAAGATCATTCTACATGAAGTTTTGCTGAAAATTCTGATGATTTCTTCGTACCCGTTTCTGTTAATTGTGTTATAAAACCCTGCAGTTACCTCTGCTGGATGAGATCTGCTTTTGTACCATGAATGAATAAGAGGCAGTTTTCCCGACACCATAACTCTACTGTCGCTAAAAGACGAAGCAGCTAACGATAGCATCTTGTCTGCGTGTGATACAAGTTGGCTTGAATACCATGATAGAAAGAAGTCACCATAAGCAGTCTCCCACGAACCACCTTCTTTAAAAAACGTGCCAAAAACAGGCTGCTGGTTGTAAGTTGGTGCATCATGTGGCCCGCAAAGCCCCCAATTAGGGTTTCCAATACTTTCAGCATTTTGTTTAAGATCTTTCAACATGTTCTCATCATAACATTGGAATTCACCTGCACCATGTTCAACAACGTGTTCATGGTGAGACGGGTATCGAATCTCACCATTGGGCCCCATACCAACAGTCACCCCCTGCAAAAATCATCATTCGTTCAGTACCTGTTTCAATTCTCTTCTCAAAAATCCAAGATTTCATCAACCCAATTGCTAAAATTGAACAAGAACAAAACTTGTTTAAAGTTTAACTACTTACCGTGATCGTGGACCCCATAAACGGGGCGAAAACCATCTTGAAGCTATCGACGAATCCTTGATAAACTTGAATTGCGGTTTTGCCATTGAAAACAGGAAGATCATCAACACCGAAAGATAAACAGTCTTTATAACGGTTTCCCGAACGATCGGTAAAGAAGATATCCGGTTGAGATTCACCGATTTTGAAAACCCAGTTAGGGAGATTAATGTTTTCATCTTTTGAGGCATGAAAACAGAGGGAAACATGGATTTTGAGACCAGATTTCTGAATCATGTGAAACAGAGTAAGGTAACCTGACCATTCATATTTCCCCATGGATTCTTTCTCTGCAATTCCCCACCAAATTGGGACCTCAACACCTTCAACGCCTAATAATTTTAAAGCCCTAATTCCTGCTGCTATAGCTCTTGAATTGTTTATTGCATTGCATTCCGAAATCGAATTCATTGGTAATCCAACATATAACTTCACACCATCTTTCTGTACATTCAACAGGCATCCACACACATAAAAAAGGTTCACTCATTCAGTAAATATAATTAAACTAAATTAAATATATGATTAATTACGTTGAGCAATTAAGATAAGAGCTACTTACATGATCGGAAATTGTGATATCCTGAGAAGCTTTGGTGGATTCAGTAGGTTTAGAATGCGACACAGATTGAGCAGAAACTCTAAGAGGAAAATTAGGGCATCTAATTATTTTACCAAAACCCATATGTAATTTGGTGGCAGATGAACTGGTAATCATCAGATTATTGTTATTATTACTATCTCCAAATTGACATAAATCAGTTCTACTGATCAGAAACTTGGCCGGAGAACTTCGGATCAGTGACATCTCCATGTGCGACTTGTGGTGTCTAGGTTGAAATCAAATTAATTGGATAAAATGGTTTTGGATAAAGGAATTTTGGGGTTTTAGAAGACGGATAGAGTCAATTTGATTTGGGGTTAATTAAGGGCTTTGGGAAAGCTTATTTAAAATAGCTTATACTTATTAGCTTATAAGCTTATTTAAATTAATAAATTTTTATTAAATAAAGTGTTTGTTTTAGCTTATATAAGGATATTGTAAAATTACTGAAAAGGGTTTAATGAGTAAAGAGGTTGTGAAGAAAAGAAAAATGATGTGGAGGTTAAAAATGTAAAGTCTTTGGTATTCTTAGATAAGCCTTAAAAAGCCCCACCAAAATGACTTTTCTAAGGGGTCTTAAATAAGCTCATAAGCACAAGCTTATAAGTCTAAACAAACACTTAATATGTGCTTATTAAGCTTAAATAAGCTAATAAGCTCCTTAAATAAGCTCTCCCAAACACCCCCTAAGTTATTATGGATATATAGGCCAAGTCAATAGTCCACATGTCATGTTCGTAGAGCACCTAAAGTTTGAGCCGCACACTAACTCATGTTGTTCTAAAATACGAGGTTCAAAATAAAACTGATGTTTTTTTTTTTGAACAGCAAAAGGGGACAAATGGCCACGAGCTTCGGCAAAGCCATCACCCGCACCGCAAGCACCCACAGAAAATAACATTAACAGGCCTAGCGAGGAGCTAAAGACCAAAAAGAAGTTCGAACATTACAAACTAATAAAGCACCATAATTTAAGAAACATGCCAAACATTGCCCAAAACAACACCAAAAAAACAACAAAAACGTTAATCTTTCTCCTTGTCCAGCCCCTCAAACTCGATCAAATTGAAGAAGGATCTGCAATCCATTGACCCCATAGGCTGCTTCCCCACTTTGATTTTGATCTCTGCTTGATCCATAGAAAAGCTTGGCCTTGAGCTTGCAAGAATGAAGACTGAGGGCATCCAATCTTATGCTCGAACACAGATTCATTTCTAAATTTCCATATATGCCACAACACCGAAACGAAAGCTGTAAGGAATTACTCCGTCTTCACCTTTGAAAAGTTGCCCCGTAAACTCCAGTTAAACAGCTGCTCCAAGTTTTGTACCTGTAATAAATCTATTTTCCACCAATTATATTTATCCAAAAATCACGGGTTTTGCGACAGTCCCAAAACAAGTGCCCCTCGTTTTCAATTTCTCTTTCACAAAGGCTACAAACAAGATCTAATTTAACATACGTAAAATATTGATTAATTACAATTATTTATTGTAGTAAGTAATAAATTTGAGAATGTATCTTTTAAATGGAAATGCTTTTTAATGCCTAAAATATATAGTTTTCTATTTCTGAGATTAATATATACATTTGTTTTAAGTTTTTGATAAAATTAAAGATATTTGGGTAATTATTAGGGTTCAAGTTTTATTAAAAACAGGTGATGTGTACAATGTATATAACATATTGTCTTTTAGTTTTAATCATTTAACTAAATGCAAAGTTAATTAGATAAAAAGAAAAAAGGAAATTGATTAAAATTTAATTGCGATAATGTTAGCATCTTATCCAAAGCAATTTTCTTTTAAAAATTTAGTTAAAGGATAAATATACAAAATCAACTTCATCTGATATTTCCTGGTTATTGGGGTCAAGTTTAAAAGGTCGTAATTTTCGGTCAAAAACTCAAAAAAAATGAAATTATTTTATTTGTGCCATGATTTTATAAGGTTTTGATAATGACAGTCATTAGTGCTGTCATAAGACATGCATTAAATATTTATATTTTAATCTTTAACCAACCCCTGAATTTTAGGAACTACTCCATTGCACAACATTTTATACACTTAGTGACATTATCAAAACCCTTTTAGTTTTAACTATCTACTAAAATTGCATAATATATTCTCCACGTCAGAAAAGTGTGGACCAATCAAAGAGCGGATTAGTCTGCATGCATGGTAGTTGCTGAACTTGAATTACGTGGAAGCAAAATGGGCAATAGAATAAACGCGAGCCAACCACCAATTTCTCATTCTTTGTGTGGAGGAAATATGATTTGCCTGTTTGATTATAAAATTATTATCTAGCAAAAAAACAAAATCAGGAATATATTATATCACATGGTGTGGGCATGCCAAAAGCCGTCATCGGTTTAACTTTGATTGCTTTGAAGTATCTCTACTATCTATAATGCATTTAGGACCTTCCCTAAATAGCATATTGAAAATTCAGCCAAATACTTACTATTTTTGGAATTTAGTCTTTCTGCCAAAAACTAGCATTAGCCGGGTTTCGAACACGCATCCCACGGAATAAATACCAACGCCCAAACCAGCTTCTCTAGCCTACATCTGCGTTCAGTTTTCTAAACACAAATAATTTAAATACCATAACCTGTGGAGTAGGCTTCTTCACCGCCCAACTATTTAAACCATTCATATTCATCTGCACGCCTCCTCGATTCATACACCTCCTGTCACGCGTGTAATCTTCATACGCCTCGACGACTATTCATCTTCGTCCGCCTCCTCGATTCTCTGCGTTTAGGCTGGTTGCTTTAACCATAAATAAAGAACATCGATGGGGAAAGATCTCCAATTAATTTCACGCGAGGTCCAAGGTTTGATTTTTTTAAACGAAGTTAGGGTTTTTAACGTATGCAGTCGATTGAGCTTGGTTCAGATCTTCTTTGTGGGGTACGAAGATATTGAGCAAACTGCTGCTACCCTTATTGCTTATTATTATAACGATGCGAGATCGATTGATGCTCGCTTTGTTGAAGTTGTATAATCGAGATGTTGTTGAATCGATTGGCCTAGAGAAAACGGTAAATCGATTAGGTTTTTCTTCTCAACTTTATGCTTATACATGATTTTATTGATGTACTATTATACTGAAGAAACGTAAAATAAGGATAAAAATGAATTTTGAAATGTACAGGTGTTGAGAGGTGGCGAATTTCTGATATCGTCAATATAGTAGAGAGTGTTCGGGTAAGATTTTTTTCTTCCAGTTCTTGTTTTCTTTTTGGGGGTTTTTGTTTCAAAATTTGGATTGTATGTCATTTACTGTGTATGCTAATACAAATTTGTTTGTCTTATAACTTTGTGTTGGTATGATTCATCAAGACGTTCACTTGAACACTTGAATTCCAATATTATGTATGTATACTCACTTGTTGAAACATGCATCTAATGAGAAATCCAAAGTCTCACACATGTTTACAGTGATAATGGGAAATACTTACTAATATAACTTTCTACAGGTAGTTTGAAGAACGCTTTCAGTAGAGTGATATTTTTGACTTTGTACTTTTTTACATTCTTGATACTTTGTTTTCATGTTGATTTTATGTTTTTTTGTCTAATTTATAGGGGACCGAGGATTGTTAAAGAAATTATGAGAGAGATTAAAGCTGTTATGTGACACATTGCTTCCAACAGCACATGCTTGCCTTGCCTTCCATTAACGAAATCTGTAGGTTATTTTTAATCTTAAATGTTGATTTCTATGAATTGAAGTATCATATTCAATTCAATTCTTATTGTGAAATTGCAGGCAGAATATGATTTACTATCAATGTTCTGTTCTTCACATTTACTCAAGTTTTATGTTATTCATATTTACCCTGTTAGTTTCCTGCCTCAGATGTGGCAAGATCAAATTCAAACAGCTAAATATGGATGCTTTGATACTAATGATTTTTTGAATGACTGTGAACCATCGTATGGTATTTTGTTAATTTTCATTACAATTTCCTTTGTGAAATCACTTATACATTTGACACAGATGTCACTTTTTATTTGGTTAGGGAACATGTAAGTTTGTACTATTATGGTTGCTATTGTTAGTGCTCACTTTTCTCATACATTTTTTTGTTTGGTCATTAGCTTGCTGGAAGCCTGAACATTGGTTCAAGTGGGGATACCATTTGAGTCTGAACCTATTTGTATCTAATCATGAAGTTCCTGTTAAAAAGGTGAGTTCTTTTTTCGAGTTTTATTATATTTATGTATTGAAAGATTAATAAGTTTTTGACACAATCACGTGATTAATGTGCATGAATTTCGTGTTACAGACCCGTGAAAGTTATGGGTATTGAGTGTGGAATTGGACCCTGCTCTTCAGCATCATGGTTCACTCTCTATTTTATTATTGAGCTTGGTTTCGTGTTGCTAATATGCTACAACCAAAGTATTTTATAGAGTCATTACTTATGAATTAAAAAATGTAGTAATTTTGTATAGAATTTGGATATTATAGAATGGTTGATGTCTATAGAGCTTTCTTTTTTTTATGTTAGATAAATGATATTTGTGTCAACCATTTGTGTCTACCCATCATGACTACCCACTTTTAAACTTGACATGTGTGATGTGTCATCCATTAATTCTGTCTCTTCATATCATCTCTTACTTTTGACACTTGTTATGATCAAATTTATAGGCACGTGAGTAAGCTCAAATGGTAGGTACCAATACCATTACTCTTAATGTCATTTAGCGATATAATGTTATTATTGAGCATACATACGAATTTTTTGTTCTATCATTGTCTATGATTTTATATTTTTTGTTGCGTCATTGTCTATTATACATATTGTTAATTCATGTATGCTTGATGTTTCTTCGTGTTGCTATTTTTTCATATAACTAAAAAGTCAATAGTTAAATTTAATCATCTTAAGAAGTCTTGTGTGTCAAATTATTTCAAGTATATTTTTATCATTTATATGCATTTCTACTCAAGTAAAATAATGCCGTGTTCAAGGATGGTTAGGAACTTAAACTGATATATTTTGAGGACTTTTGAAGGCCTTCTACGACCTACCACCACTATTTGTCCACCAACTACTTCCATCACCCACCACCACAAACAATCACTATTGCTGCTACCCACTATCGCTAAACATCACAACCCACAATCATCATTGTCGCCGCCACAAAATATAGTTACAGGGTACCCGCCGCCGCATTGCGCGGGTACCCTGCTAGTTTATTGTGAATTCCAAATTGATGTTATGAATGACGATGTAAAATGATTGAGTATAAATTTAAGATGGATGTTAAAATTATGTTAATATGCAAAAATATTTTAACATAAATTTAACTTGACATCACATCTATTATAAAAATATTGTATACTACTCTCTCCGTCCCACAAAGAAGTTTAAATTTCTCTTGGGCACAAGTATTTAGGTGATAGTTAGTGGTGTGGTCTTTTGTAATATTTTTGATTAAAATATAAGGTATTTGGAAAGAGAATGTGCTTTTAGGGGAAAGTTAGTTGTAAAGTACATAAAAATAATACTTCCTCCGATTCAAAATAAGTGATACACTTGGGGTTTCACGGTTTTTGAGGCAAAAGATTATAATGATGGTTAAATTAGATTAATTGGATGGTTAGTGGGGAATGGGTCCCACACCTTTTGAATAAAGTAAAGTTAATGATGTTTAAAAGTAAAAAGTAAGGGTAAATGAGTCATTTCACTTTGTTAAAGTAGATAGTTAGTGGATGTGGGTCCCATTTTTTTTGCCAAATAAGGAAACTTTTCAAAGTTTATCACTTATTTTGAATCACCCAAAAAAAGAAAGTGTATCACTTATTTTGAATCGGAGGAAGTATTATTTTATTAAGTGGTCCCTCATATTTGAGAAATGTAAACTTTTTTGTGGGATAAAATTTATAAAGAAAATGTAAACGTATTTGTGGGACGGAGGGAGTATCATTTTATGTTGTGCTCAACTTACTCGTGTTATAATTCATCATATGTATCTTAGTTGTGGTTTGACCAAATTACATGTTTTGTCTATTTCAACTAAATTCATCATTTTTTAGTTAAAAAACTTATAAAGTATAAAAATTCATGTATACTTTATTTATCTTATTTAGAAAAAATGTTTTTTGTGTTTCAACGAGCAATTCAATTGAGTTTTTATGTCAAACAATTGGTCTCAGTTAAATTATAACCATCAATTTAACTGATTCATTTGAACGAACTACATTTATATTTTCCTGTTCAGTCGACCAGTTAAACTTGATTTTAAAACATTGCAGTCCAAACACCACTTTTAAATTTAAATTATTAAATAGAAGACTTTGTTTGGTAAATATAACGATTATTTAGAGCCATCAGTGACTACTAACCAGAGCCCACATAAAAATATTATTTTTATGAAATTAAATGATTACCAAGTGAAAGTATACACACGACTGACTGGCTGAGTATGCGGCTGGCTTCTCTAACAGCATGACACGTGTACAACTAACCATTCCTGCCTATATATCCATTTTTTTTCTCCCCCAAAATAGATCATCTCTATCCCTCTTACTAAACCCTGATTATCCTTTTCCAAAACAATTTTATCCAGTTAAATTTAATTTTTAGCTTAAAAGCACAAATCTTTTGTTTATCCACATGGAAATGTCATTGATTGCAAGAAACTGTTGTCAATTTGTAAATAGTAATAATCATAACAATTTGATGATCACCAGTTCATCTGATACCAAATTGCACATGGGTTTGGTAATATAATCAGATGCCCTAGTTTTCCTCTTAGGGTTTCTGCTCAATCTGTTTGGCATTCTCAACCTGTTGCATCCACCAAAGCTTCTCAGGATATCACAATTTCCGATCATGTCTTGATTTGTTCAAAGTAATTAATAATAGATTTAATTTGATTTTAATTATTTTTAGTAAATTAGTGAACCCTTTTTTTATGTATATGGATGCTTGTTAAATATACAGAAAAATGATGTGAAGTTATATGTTGGATTACCAATGAATTCGATTTCGGAATGCAATGCGATAAACAATTCAAGAGCAATAGCAGCAGGAATTAGGGCTTTAAAACTATTAGGAGTTGAGCTCCCGATTTGGTGGGGAATTGCAGAGAAAGAATCCATGGGGAAATATGAATGGTCAGGTTACCTTACTCTGTTTCACATGATTCAAAAATCTGGTCTCAAAATCCATGTTTCCCTCTGTTTTCATGCCTCAAAAGATGAAAACATTCATCTCCCTAATTGGGTTTCCAAAATCGGTGAATCTCAACCGGATATCTTCTTTACCGATCGTTCAGGAAACCGTTATAAAGACTGTTTATCTTTCGGTGTTGATGATCTCCCTGTTTTCAATGGCAAAACCGCAATTCAAGTTTATCAAGGATTCATCAATAGCTTCAAGACGGTTTTCGCCCCGTTTATGGGGTCCACGATCACGGTAAGTAGTTAAACTTTAAACAAGTTTTGTTCTTGTTCAGTTTTAGCAATTGGGTTGATGAAATCTTGGAATTTTGAGAAGAGAATTGAAACGCGTACTGAACGAATGATGATTTTTGCAGGGGGTGACAGTTGGTATGGGGCCCGATGGTCCGTCTCACCATGATCACACTGTTGAACATGGTGCAGGTGAGTTCCAATGTTATGATGAGAACATGTTGAGAAACCTTAAACAAAATGCTGAGAATATTGGAAACCCTAATTGCGGGCCACATGATGCACCGACTTACAACCAGCAGCCCGTTTTCAACACCTTTTTCAAAGAAGGTGGTTCATGGGAGACTGCTTATGGTGACTTCTTTCTATCATGGTATTCGAGCCAACTTGCATCACACGCAGACCGGATGCTCTGCATCGTCTTTTAGCGACACTAGAGTTATGGTGTCGGGAAAACTCATTCATGGTACAAAAGCAGATCTCATCCAGCAGAGCTAATTGCTGGGTTTTATAACACAACCAACAGAAACGGGTATGAAGAAATCATCAGAATTTTCAGTAAAAACTCATGTAGAATGATCTTGCCGGGAATGGATCTTTTGGATGAACAACAACCAAATGAGTCGTTTTCGAGCCCCGAGTTACTTCTTGCAGATATAAGAAATGCTTGCAGAAATCATAAAGTTAAAGTTTGTGGTCAAAATTTGCAAATTGTTGGTAGTAACAAGAGTTTTGAACAAATTAAGAAGAATTTAGTTGGCAAGAATGGAATCAAGTTGTTTCTTTTCCAGAGAATGGGCGCTGATTTCTTTTCGCCTCAAAATTTTCAATTATTTTCAAGGTTTGTTAGGAGTTTAAATCAACTGGAAATTGAATTTAGTTTAATTTCCGATCATGTAAGTAGCTCTTATCTTAATTGCTCAACGTAATTAATCATATATTTAATTTAGTTTAATTATATTTACTGAATGAGTGAACCTTTTTTATGTGTGTGGATGCTTGTTGAATGTACAGAAAGATGGTGTGAAGTTATATGTTGGATTACCAATGAATTCGATTTCGGAATGCAATGCAATAAACAATTCAAGAGCTATAGCAGCAGGAATTAGGGCTTTAAAATTATTAGGCGTTGAAGGTGTTGAGGTCCCAATTTGGTGGGGAATTGCAGAGAAAGAATCCATGGGGAAATATGAATGGTCAGGTTACCTTACTCTGTTTCACATGATTCAGAAATCTGGTCTCAAAATCCATGTTTCCCTCTGTTTTCATGCCTCAAAAGATGAAAACATTAATCTCCCTAACTGGGTTTTCAAAATCGGTGAATCTCAACCGGATATCTTCTTTACCGATCGTTCGGGAAACCGTTATAAAGACTGTTTATCTTTCGGTGTTGATGATCTTCCTGTTTTCAATGGCAAAACCGCAATTCAAGTTTATCAAGGATTCATCGATAGCATCAAGATGGTTTTCGCCCCGTTTATGGGGTCCACGATCACGGTAAGTAGTTAAACTTTAAACAAGTTTTGTTCTTGTTCAATTTTAGCAATTGGGTTGATGAAATCTTGGATTTTTGAGAAGAGAATTGAAACGGGTACTGAACGAATGATGATTTTTGCAGGGGGTGACTGTTGGTATGGGGCCCGATGGTGAGATTCGATACCCGTCTCACCATGAACACGTTGTTGAACATGGTGCAGGTGAATTCCAATGTTATGATGAGAACATGTTGAAAGATCTTAAACAAAATGCTGAAAGTATTGGAAACCCTAATTGGGGGCTTTGCGGGCCACATGATGCACCAACTTTCAACCAGCAGCCTGTTTTTGGCACGTTTTTTAAAGAAGGTGGTTCGTGGGAGACTGCTTATGGTGACTTCTTTCTATCATGGTATTCAAGCCAACTTGTATCACACGCAGACAAGATGCTATCGTTAGCTGCTTCGTCTTTTAGCGACACTAGAGTTATGGTGTCGGGAAAACTGCCTCTTATTCATTCATGGTACAAAAGCAGATCTCATCCAGCAGAGCTAATTGCTGGGTTTTATAACACAACCAACAGAAACGGGTATGAAGAAATCATCAGAATTTTCAGTAAAAACTCATGTAGAATGATCTTGCCGGGAATGGATCTTTTGGATGAACAACAACCAAATGAGTCGGTTTCAAGCCCCGAGTTACTTCTTGCAGATATAAGAAATGCTTGCAGAAATCATAATGTTAAAGTTTGTGGTCAAAATTTGCAGGGGGCAGTAACAAGAGCTTTGAACAAATTAAGAAGAATATAGTTGGTGAGAATGGAATCGAGTTGTTTCTTTACCAGAGAATGGGTGCTGATTTCTTTTCACCTCAAAATTTTCCATTGTTTTCGAGGTTTGTTAGGAGTTTAGATCAACTGGAAATTGATTCAGATGATTTGGGTGTAAATGATGGAGAAACTCTTGTATTTGCAACTGCAGACTGCAAGCTGTTTAGAGTTTGTTTTTGATGATATTTTATTTAAAAATTTGTACATTTTTATGCAAGTTCTAATCCAATATTCTTGTCTATATATGGTGATTACATAATTGAGAGAGGAAATCATGCAACATTGTAAGTCTGTATAGTTTGAGTGTTAATGTTAATAATATAGTTCGAATCATTTGTTATTGTTAATTATCACTTGGTAGTTGGATTTTTGTAAAATCTTGGTGGACGGATTTACCATTGTAGTAAAGTAGTTAAAGGTAGTTAATTTGATGTTATCCTAGTCATATTCTATTAAGTTGATTATTGCCAAATGCCTTGTGTGATTAAGCATTCCAATGTAATAGTAGGATAATCTGTTTCATCTGAACCCAAATACATTGCAACAAAAGGAATTATATATCATTATCATACATCTGAAATCGAACTAAAAATTGCATTTGACATCATCATAAAGGACCAAAAAATGACGCTATAATAGGAGTCCTAATCCATGTTTAGCATGTGCAGTTAGGATCATGTGCAACTAAAAAACATGGATTAAAAGTTTAGATATATAATAATAACAAAATAATCACCTCGGCTACCAAAAATTTCCTTGGTGGCTGTACAACAACACTACTGCTGCTTCAATGGCATAAAATCATATGTTAAATTCATAGGCTAAAATTAAAAATGAAATTAAACAAAAATTAACAAATTTACCTTAGACTTCATCAGAAGCTGGAAGAACATCATTTCCCATAATTATTTGATTTCCTAACGCATTATCCATATGTAAATAATCTGAAAAATTCATATGCAAGAGCTTTCTGGATTCATCTGAATCAGTATTTTCCACCAAACATGAATCATGATTGCCAACCTGTTCAGCAAAATCTTCAGGTGCTAACAATTTGTATATGAAAATGTAAAATAGACATTTAACAAAGGTTAAATCATTTAAAATCGTACCGTTTCAGGCTGATCAAAATAACCATGATTATTGCTTTGCATATTGGTTAATTCATGATCATGTTGTGTAGATGATGATGATCTGTAGTACATGTGGCTTATTGAAGATCTGAGACGTTGATTTCTTTGAGAATAGAAGATCTTTGTTGCAAGTGGAGCTGGAATACTCAATGTTTCTGTTCCTGTTCCACCAAACAGATAAAATAAAATAAATTATTATTATTATTATTATACATATTCATAAGTAAAAAAGTGTTGATGAATTACCTTTGGTCTGTAAATGGTGTTCATTGAGTTTTGTATGAGTTTCAAGGTTGGCGATACTATCAAAGTTCTTCACGGGTATTGTGTGTGACACATTTATCAACTCTGTGCCTGAAAAATGTGATATAAGTTAAAATCATAAAATTTTAAGTAAAACGAAATAATTGTGAAATTAATGGAAAGTCAACAGAAAGTTACCATGAAACAGGAACAAGAAATCGATAAAACAGAATTAGGAAAAAAAAGAAAAGGAATATACGTTTTGTTTGTGTAGGAAATGAAGTTGTTTTTAGGTTTTTAGCAACTGTACATCTTTCAGGCTTACCAACTGGAGCTACCTCCAAGTTAAGCTCAACAAACACAAGTTTTAGAGATATATTAATTGAATAAATTTTGTGTCAACGAATAAAAGTAATTACTAGTAATAAAACTATTTAGGATACTAGAATTACTGATTTGTAACTTCTTCTTTCTTGGAGGTTTCTTTGGGCAAGCAACAACATCAGTCTCTGGTGTACTGTCCACTAATGACTTGCAAATATCTGTAAAAATACAATAATATAATAATTAATAATCTATATTAAAGTGATAATTTATGTTCTTTGTAAGTATTGCAACTGAAAGATTATGTTACCTGCATGAGTTGCATATTGGCTAACTTTCACTGGTTTCTTGCAAGAATTACAACGAACCTACAAAGTGACATTTGAAAATCAACGTGAAATGCATAACGAATGTAACTGAAAAAATACAGTAAAATACTAAAATAATTCTTAAAAATAATACAAAATCAAAAGCATTTTTTTTTTTTTTTTGCGGTTCAAAAAGAAAAAGCAAACTTTTTTGAAATCTCACCAAGATCAAAGGATCCATCATTGGCCTTAAACCAAATACATGCATATCTGCATCAGGATATCACAATCATGACAGAAATTAAATAAGAAGGCTTGCATGAATTGTTTTCAACTTTAAATAATAAATAAAAAATTCACCTTCTTCATCAAGCAAATTTACTTCATCTGCCTCTTTAAGTTCTCTTTGAATATACTGAGCTGCTAACTTCCAACAGCCTGCATCATCTGTCCATTAAAACAATTTTACTAAATTTAAACCTAATTTAAATTCGGATATATACCAATATAAAGTACTCAAAAATTAGTCACAATTAGACTACATTTTGTCCTAAGATGTTGACTTTAACTTAAGCCTTCAAAGTAATTTAAATTCACTCCAATTGACGTTCATTTTCATAAATTATCATACGTGGATCACCATGGAAGAATAGAATATTCAATAAAATAAAAATATAAAACAATGTAGTATAAAATAATAATGTAGCAATAACGAACAAAAAGTATATCTATTGTTTATACCTGACATTATTTGCGAGGTACTCCGTGTTCCTTCCAGAAATGTTGTCATTTGCCCACCTCCAAGGGAGCATACCATTGAGACTCACTTAAATCACCTGCAAATTACCATTAATTGTCGGATTACGAACACACATTACCTAATATTTCGAATTTTGCAAAACAAAAAAGGTACGATAAATTGAGAACAGTGAAACCTGTAATTGTTAACAAGTTTTGATCAAAATCAGAAATGTGAAATTGTTAGAACTTACATAAGCTTTAGAGAGGTTGTAGAGGAAGATAATGGCGTTCGTTTGCGTAATTTTGAGAACGCATTTTGAAAAGGTTGTAATAGTTTTAGGGATTTTTGTTACAGAGATGAAATCAAGTGTACTTTACGAACGGATTTGGAAAATGGATTTGCTGGTTAGAATTTGTTGTTTAGTGATGACAGGGCAATTTTTATGTAGGTCCCTAAACTTATGGACTTCACACCTTTTCCCCAAATAAACCACACTATTATAACTACACCCTTTACATAATTACATGTGATCTTTTAAGAGATAGAAATATAAGTATTTATTTTAACTAAATTTCCGTGCTTATATTTCTAATCATTTGATAATATAAGTATCTAAATTAAAAGTTAAAATTAGAAAATATTATTAATAGAATCCATATGTCAGTTATTTTTATGGATATCATGATGAATTAGGAATATTTCGTAGGGAAAAAAAAAATACAAATTTTCTCTTTAAAAATGTGCAATAAATAAACACTTTCTACTTCCTGAATAAGCTCATGCTTGTCAATCAGAAACAAACTAAGAGATATTGTAGTCATTCTTACATCATAGATCTTTATTATGACTTTTAAACATATAAACTTGTTATAATAAAAAAGATAAAAGAAATAAAAACCCTTCTAAGTTCTAATAGAGGACACATCGTATTGTGTAGTGCATCATAGCATGGATATCTGACTAAGACACAATGATAGAACTCAATTCCATTTTGTCTAACATTATATAACCATTATCTTTTGTTATTATCCATATATAAAAAGTATTCAATTGCACAATATAGTAAATAATTTTCTAGTTCTCTATATTTGAACATTAAATGTTGTCTCGGTTGGATTTTAATCTTCAACCAGTTGCTTAATATACATCTTAAATACGCCTAAATATCATATAAATATTCAAGTTATTTTTTTCTTCTTTTAAAATGGGTAATTTTTAGATTTTTTTTTAAAATATGGTCACTTGATATAAGATGTTACGATGTATGTAATTGTCTTTTTGTTTAACCTATATCGTCGTTACTATTTCTAAACTTGTGCTTGTCATGTTATAAATAAAAAATAAAAAATCTTACCGGTAAATCACATGGTTATTCGTATATTTATGGCTAATGAAATAAATAAACAATTATTATAGATGAGTGGGTGATGCACCATTATCATCAAATGGTTGCTATCCATACAATGTGATTTCCATAGACGTGGACCAATAAGAAATAGCTTACGATTTCATTTCTTCCCCACTTGTACAAATTCACCAAGTTCCCAACTTTCAGACAAACACATACACCGAATCTACCAGTACCACCATCACAACAACCAACGCCGCCGTTGAAATCACCTTCTTCCACCATCCAAACACACCCATTTTCTCTCCGATACCATCGTACATTTCTGGGTTTTCCCCTTTTTTCCAAATTAGTTTATAAAAATCGAAGCTTTCTGCATGGCGCTTTGTGGGTTTTCATTTCCGGGGCAGGTGAATCACCGATCAATTACTTCTGTCGTTCAACATTGTTTCTTTGGAACGGATCTACAACACCTTCAATCTTATCACAAACCCTTGAATCAGGTAAAATACCTTCACGAGTTTTGTATTCCACAAAAATGGGGTTTTATTCGATTTTGATTTATTTGTAGCAGATAAATAAAAAAGTTAGTGGAATTCGAGCAACACTTTCGGAGAGAGGAGAGTATCACTCACAAAGACCACCAACTCCCCTCTTGGATACAATCAATTACCCAATTCACATGAAAAATCTTTCAATTAAGGTAAATTAATCATACCACCTTTTAATTCTGTTATAAAGTTGGCTTTAAAACAAGTATAAACGTTGCTTAATTTTGGATTTAGAACTATCAGTAGTTTGACTTTGACCAAAAAGTCTTAGCATGTCTCTAAACCCTGTAAGCTATACCACTGGCACTTGAAGTGTGTTCATGTAAAATATTATGGTTTTGGTTTTAATATCTAAATTGCACTAAAACATATATAAACGTCAGTACGTCAAATAAATATGTTAATTTTTCATTTGAAGATATGGCACCTTAACCAAAAAGTCAAAGCATAGCCATGTAAGCAAGCCACTATCATTTGAAGTATGTTATTTGTTAAAGATTATGGTTTTGAATTTAAATCTTCAATTGCAACTTACTGAAGTGGGATTTGAACTTCTTTTATTCATTTTTTTAATGTAGGAATTGAAGCAATTAGCCGATGAGCTTCGATCTGATGTGATATTTAATGTGTCTAAAACCGGTGGTCATTTGGGTTCAAGCCTTGGTGTTGTGGAGCTCACAGTGGCTCTTCATTACGTATTTAATACACCACAAGATAAGATTCTTTGGGACGTTGGTCATCAGGTAAGACAATATTAATTCGTACATTTATAACAGATGGACAATGATTTTGCTCGAATTTAAATTGGATTGAATTAATATGTGTTTTTTTAGTCTTACCCGCATAAAATATTGACCGGAAGAAGAGACCGAATGCATACTATCAGACAGACAGACGGGTTGGCGGGTTTTACTAAACGCTCTGAAAGTGAGCATGATTGCTTCGGTACAGGCCACAGCTCTACCACAATTTCAGCCGGTTTAGGTAATTCACTAATATTTTAGATATATCCTTTTATTTATAAACCGTAACGTATGTTAAATTCGGAACAGGTATGGCTGTTGGAAGAGATTTAAAAGGAGGAACAAACGATGTAATTGCAATCATAGGTGACGGTGCAATGACAGCTGGACAAGCATATGAAGCCATGAACAACGCCGGTTACCTAGATTCAGACATGATTGTAATCCTTAACGACAACAAACAAGTTTCTCTACCAACCGCCACACTTGACGGCCCTATACCGCCCGTTGGTGCTTTAAGTAGTGCTCTTAGTAGATTACAATCTAATCGACCCTTAAGAGAGCTCCGTGAGGTTGCTAAAGAAGTTACTAAACAAATCGGTGGGCCCATGCATGAAATTGCTGCAAAAGTTGATGAGTATGCTCGTGGGATGATTAGCGGGTCCGGGTCGACGTTGTTTGAAGAATTAGGGTTGTATTATATCGGGCCCGTTGATGGTCATAGTATTGATGATCTTGTTGCTATTCTTAAAGAGGTTAAAAGTACTAAAACTACGGGTCCGGTTTTGATTCATGTTATTACCGAGAAAGGTAGAGGGTACCCGTATGCTGAGAAAGCTGCTGATAAGTATCACGGTAAATATAATTTATAAACAACAGCTAATAATGTCATAACATGGTAATGCATTTATCTAGGGTTGGTAATTAGTATTAGGTTTGGGTTGGCAGGTTAATACCCAAAGATGAACTTAAGCCTAATCAGACTTAAACCTAATCAGGCTAACGGGTTGGGTATCATCTAACCCGCATAACACACGCACAACCCAATTATTTGAACAAATTATATGTTCAAATAAATGGGTTGACGGCTTGTAAATGGGTTTGTGTGCTGAATTTAATATCAATTTTTTTTATCTTATTAGTTAAACAGGTTGACCCATTTATCAACAACCCAACCTGAACATGACCCATTTATTAACTGGGTTAAGCAAGTGAATAAATGGGTTAAGCAAGTCGACACGTTTACGACTCGAACCTGTTTAGACATAACGTTTATTTCCATATCATGTTCATGTTGAGTATAGGGAAACCGTATATTGCTATTTAGGGTTGTGCTAATTGCTCTAAAATCTATTGGTTGAATTCAAACAATTATGAACATGAATTTGAATCCAAAATTAAGTTTATTTTGTTTCAATTTAGGTGTGGGGAAGTTCGATCCAGCAACGGGGAAGCAATTCAAGTCAAGTGCACCTACTCAATCTTACACAACTTACTTTGCAGAAGCGTTAATCGCAGAAGCAGAGGCAGATAAAAGAATCATCGGAATTCACGCCGCAATGGGCGGCGGTACCGGAATGAATCTATTTCTCCGGCGATTCCCATCCCGGTGTTTCGACGTCGGAATTGCAGAACAACATGCAGTTACATTTGCTGCTGGATTAGCATGTGAAGGACTTAAACCATTTTGTGCAATCTATTCATCGTTTTTACAAAGGGGTTATGATCAGGTAGTGCACGATGTAGATTTGCAGAAATTGCCGGTGAGATTTGCGATGGATCGAGCGGGATTAGTTGGGGCAGATGGTCCTACACATTCGGGATCGTTTGATGTTACTTATATGGCGTGTTTACCGAATATGGTGGTGATGGCTCCTTCCGATGAGGCGGAGCTTTTTCATATGGTGGCGACGGCCGCCGCCATTGATGATAGACCTAGTTGTTTCCGGTATCCACGTGGAAACGGGATTGGGGTTCCGTTGCCACCTGGCAATAAAGGCGTTCCTCTTGAGGTAATTTCTTTGACATCCTAAAATTACCTTTTTATCCATATCAATCATATCATTATTTTATTTTATATTGGGTCTTGAAACACCGACGTTTTTTATAATTTTCCATGGTGATAAATATGCTTTTGCGTCCCATTTTAATCACTAGATACTTTTTAAATTAGTTAAATGGCTATCATTAGAAATAAACCTAACCTTTTTGTATATAATTTAATTTTCTATTAAAATTATTATTAACTAAATAATAGTTTTTTATCTAACTTTTTTTTGGTAGAAAACGACTTTAAATGGGACAAAAACAATTTTTAGTTGTATTATAAATAGCCTGTTATCCTTTCTTGTTTTTTTGTGAAAAAATAGATTGGAAAAGGTCGAATAATGATGGAAGGTCAACGAGTAGCACTCCTAGGTTACGGGACAGCGGTTCAAAGTTGCATGGCTGCAGCGGGTTTAGTAAAAGAACGTGGTTTAAACATAACGGTTGCAGATGCCCGTTTTTGCAAACCATTAGACCACACTCTCATCCGAGCCCTTGCAAAGTCTCACGAGGTGTTGATAACCGTTGAAGAAGGCTCAATAGGAGGGTTTGGGTCTCATGTTGCACATTTCATGGCTTTAGATGGTCTTCTTGATGGAAATCTAAAGGTACCCAAAACTCTTTTTATCGGGTTATTCAAAATCGTTTGTAACAAATTAAGGGCTTAAACTATAATGTTGATGTTTTGCAGTGGAGACCGTTGGTGCTTCCAGACCGTTACATTGACCATGGTGCACCTGCTGACCAATTAGCCGAAGCTGGGTTGACTCCATCACATATAGCTGCAACTGTATTCAATGTAATTGGGCAAACAAGAGAGGCTTTGGAGGTTATGTCGTAGAGGATCCGATCCTTGTGTGTTCATTAATGTGTCAAAACAGATTTTATGTATCTGTATAGATATACAACAGTTGTAGCCCAACTTCTGATAGACTGTTAAAACTTAAAACCACTTGTAAAAAATCAACCTTTTCAATTATCTGAATGGAGTTGGGTTAACGGATTTTATGTGTCAAATATAGCTCCGAGCCTCCGAAACATATCTATTGGTGTTATTGAATCAATTTTGCCTTATTGAAGATACAAGTTCTAATAAAAATAATTCAAGCTGTTAACCCAAGGGTGATGGTCTAATTAGTCTCTATATATAAGAGTGAGATTTTCATGAGGGTCTGGGTTTAATCCTTATGAGCAAAAAAATAATACCCCCTTTTGGGCTTGTTGCCATAGAGGTTCACTCGCGCCAATTCTAGCCTCTTTGCAAAGTAGGTGGTCGTTCTGGGACTAGTCAGCTCGCAAAATGAATCGGAAACCAGATTAAAAAAAATATTCGAGCTATTTGTTATCTTAAATCAAACTTTAATCTTCTTTGAGCTTATATCAAGCAGATTCTTCGACTGATTAGATCGAATTTGAACTTAGTTCAGACTTGTCTAGACTAATTTCGACATCGATCGTTGTATTATATTCCGTCACGTAATTCCGCACATAATGTGGATTTTTCCTACACGAATGTGACAGACTATGATTTTATCCTAAGTTCTACACTCAGTTTCATGATTCTGACCTTCCCTTATATTTTTGGCTTCAATTGTCTAATTTATTTTGTATGTTTCCTGTTTTTCTAAAAGGTAATAACTCATAGGCCAAATCTATGTACTCCAATAAGTTACTATGTACACCAATATTTTCTTAAAAGACATTTAATAATCTTAAAACAAGTTTAAAAATCTATGTACTTCAATAAGTTACTCCAAATCTATTTTTTTGGAAGGCAAAATATGAGAAAATTACATAAAACATAAATCTATATAATCCAAATCTATTTTTTAGGAATAATTCTACTATTATACATTTCCCATTCAATTTTCCATTAGAATTACTGTTCATAAAAAGAAACGCCGTTAATGATCGGAATCTCTCAGCCATCGTTTCCTTTTTGTGTATTTCTTATTTTCACTCTGAGCTTCCACATGTCAGCATGTAGGAATTGTGGGCCATCTTCAAAAACTTTTATTATTATGATAGAACTTTTAGTTAAAATTATAATTATATAATCTTAAAATTATAATGTGGAATTGTGGACCGTCTACTATTATGCTTTAAAATTAATCATTTATATAATCTTAAATTATAAATAATGTGTTAGAGCAAATCACAGATCAACTTAGTACTGATGCTGCAGTTGGTAATAATTATGTTTATTACTGATGGGGCAGAAACATTTACTACTGATGAAGTTGATGCTGGTGTTCTCTATAACTTAGTTACTACTGATCATACAAAGATTGAAGATACTACTGATCATTGTAGTTACTACTGACGTTGGTTTCTGGACTTACTACTGATCATCAAGTTTACTACTGATGTTACTTATTTACTACTGGTGATTGGTTTTACTACTGATACGCGTTTATGGAACATATCAAGTCCGAGATCTTCGCAGAGATAGTTATAGAATGTAAATCAATGTATATCGTTTATAATTAGATGTAAATCGTATCCTAGAATAACTAGGGTAAATAGTTTAGCTTCAAGGACTATTATATATAGTTCCTTACGAATTGTAAACGTACGTGTGTATTGTTAACTTAATAATATACATTGAAGCTTTTTGTGAAACTGTGTTCTTAATATTTCTCATATTGTTCATACAGTTCATCGTTCTTAATTATTGATATAGTGTTGATCCGCTGCAACTTCTATCATCAAATAGATCTAAGGTGTTTATTAACTTGTTTATAGTTAATCGATCCTGACAAGTGGTATCAGAGCTTATTGGTTCTAGATCTACTAATTGTTAAGAACAACAAAAAGTTTTAATCTTTAAAACACACACATTATTAATCATGACTGATAATAATGAAAGCACTCAGGCCAACAAAATTCCTATACTCACACCCAATAACTTTGGGATGTGGAAGAATCGTATTAAGCAATACATGCTTATTACAGATTATTCCATGTGGGAAGTCGTTTGTGAAGGAAACAAAACTGGTCAACTTCAAGCAAGTAGCTCTGCAACTGAGGCAGACAAACTTAAATGTGAGAAGGAGAAGAAAGATAAAGGCATTGAACTCAAAACTCTAAGCACTCTCTTACTGGCCATTCCTAATGATTATCAACATCTCTTTGTTGAATATGATGATGCAAAAATACTGTGGGAAGCACTGGAGAAGAGATTCGTTGGGACAAAGAGCACCAAGAGGAATATGAAGTCTGTTCTCAAACAAGACTTTGAAAATTTCAAAGGAAAGCCCAATGAAACACTCACTCAAGTGTTTGACAGATTCAACAAACTAATTGGTGAACTCAACCAAGTTGGTGTAAAGATGGATCAAGAGGATGTCAACATGAAGTTTCTAAGGTCTCTTAGTGAAGAATGGGCCATGTACACAGTGGTGTACAGACAAAGAGATGCTTTAGAAGAAAAGGAGTTAGATGAACTCTATAATGATCTCAGAGTGTTTGAAACTGAGGTAAATCACAAAAACCCTTCTATTTCTTCTAACAATGCTGCTTTTGTGTCTAGTACAGGTCAAGGACAGGAAACCTCCGCAGGAAAGGCTGCAGATTCTGAGGATACTGCAAGAGAATCCTTCTTCACTAGTCATGTGCATACTGCATTGATTAGTGATGACTTGGAACAACTGAATCCAGATGATCTTGAGGAGATGGATCTTAAATGGCAGATGGCTATGCTGAGCCTAAGGACCAAAAGATTCCTAAAAAGAACTGGAAGGACAAGCCTCAATTTCAACAAAGGTGACAAAGCAGGATTTGACAAAACTAAAGTCAAATGTTACAACTGTAACAACCTTGGTCACTTTGCAAAAGAATGTCCTCATCCAGACAAAAGATCAAAATCAACTGCTCTTGTGTCACAACAAGGACAAGGATATGACTGGAGCTTCCAAGCAGAAGAGCATGCTCAAAATCAAGCTCTCATGGCCTTTACTGACAACAAAACTGAGGTAAAATCTAAACCTTGTACTCCTGAATGTGCTAAAATTATTAAAAATCTAGAAAAAGAAAACAATAAATTAAATGAAGATTTAGCAAAAGCAATCAGAAGAAATTATGAGTTTGATGGGGTGATTGCTGATCAAGAACATCAAATAAAGGTGTACAAGATGATTGATCAACGGATCAAGGAAGAATTGCTTCAAGCTGTGGATGAGAAAGAGTTTTATGAAACAAAAAATAATGAACTTACAAGTAAAATAGAAGAATGTCAACTTGAAATTGAACAAAATAAATTAACAATTAAAAAGTTTGAAAGAAGCACTAAAATTCTTGATGAATTAACTAATAATCAAACTACAGAAAAGGTTGTTCATGGGGTGGGATATCATGCTGTACCACCTCCATATAAAATCATTCCACCTCTTAAAAACAGTTCAGAAAGAATCATTAATGAATTAAAAACTGAAAATCAAACTGAATCATCTAATGAAACATCTGAATCAAATAATTCTTCTGATGATGAACAATCAATTGAATTTACTATATCTCAAAGTGAATCACCAAAATCAATTGATACAAGTTTTCACACAGCTCAAAGTCCAAATGAATCTCCCAAATATAATGCAGATAATGTACCAAAAATTTTAACAAGGGGGAATGAAAGAAATAAAACACAACTCTTAGACCAAAGAATACCTGAAGGTGCTAAAAATAAGAAACTAAGATGTGTTATATGCAATAAAATGAACCATTTAGCAAAGGATTGTCACTACAATCCAATAAACTGCAAAGAGTTAAAAGAATTTAAAGTTCTTAAAGAAAATGCTAAAACTCAAAAGTTAAAAGTTACTACTGGTCATTCAGTAGTAAATAAAATTAAAAATCCAATTGTTGAAAATCCAAGATTTGGAAGAAGTAAAACAAGGTTTGTTCAAAACAGAAGAGCTGGAAGCCCAAAGTACAGCAATTACTTCAAGAATAATGGAAAATCCAATCAAAATAAACAATATTTTAAATTTTCCAACACCAGTAGAAACTCTAACAAATTTACTACTGGTGTTAACCCTAATTATAATGCTGTATGGTACCAGTACAAGAATACTACTGGTAATAACCCTAATTTCAAAAATACTACTGCTCCCAAAACAAATTTCAAAAACACTACTGGTGTTAACCCTAAAAACACTACTGGTCATTCTAAACATGATAAGTACCCAAATACTACTGGTCCATCAGTAGTAAAGTATTCAAAAGCTAGAAACAATGGGTATAAACCAAGATCAGTAGGAAATTTTCACACCAGTAATAACTACAAAAGGACAGTAGTAAAACAAAATACCAGTAATAAACAAGTATGGGTACCAAAAGTCTTTAAAGTTAAATCCCCAAAAGCTCATTTCTCAAAGGATGAACCCAAGACATATAAAGCTTGGGTTCCCAAACTTAACTAATCCTTTACTCTCTTGTGCAGAGCATTCAGATCCCAGAAGAAGGTAGAACATGGCATATTGATAGTGGATGCTCAAGGCACATGACTGGAAATCTGCAAATTCTTAAAGATTTCAAGTCCTTTGATGGTGGATTTGTGGCTTTTGGTGAGAACCCAAAAGGAGGTAAGATTACAGGTAAAGGTACTGTTACTAATGGAAAAATTACCTTTGATAATGTATTTTATGTAGCTGAACTAAAATACAATCTTGTCAGTGTGTCTCAAGTTTGTGATAAAAAGAACAAGATTCTGTTCACAGACATTGAGTGCATCATTCTTTCTCCTGAGTTTATTTTAGATGAAAAATATGTTGTTTTAAGAACCCCAAGGAGAAACAATGTGTATTGCCTGGATATAGGGGGAGAACTCATTTCTACAAATGAGGTCAACTGTTTTATATCCAAGGCAAACACCACTGAATCAGAACTTTGGCATAGAAGGATGTGTCACACAAATTTTAAAAACATGAATAATTTAGTAAAAAGAAATCTGGTCATTGGACTTCCTCAAAAACAATTCATGTGTGATCATCACTGTGTTGCATGCCTAAAAGGTAAACAACACAAGACTTCTCATAAGTCCAAAACTGTGAACTCTATTTCTGTTCCTTTACAGCTCTTACATATGGACCTTTTTGGACCTACAAATGTAATGAGTATTGGAAAGAAACAATATTGTCTTGTTATTACTGATGACTTTTCCAGATATACATGGGTTTTCTTTCTCAGGACAAAGGATGAAACAAGTGAACTCATAAAGAACTTAATTGTCAAACTGGAAAACACATCTGATCAAAAAGTGAAAGCCATAAGATGTGATAATGGCACAGAATTTAAGAATGCTAACCTAATTAACTTTTGTGATCTTAAAGGTAATTCAAATTGTCTTAATCAAAAGGAAGGAACATCATCTGTTTATACTGGTCAAGAAAAGATGAGATACATAGTTGTTGATACTGCTCCCATAGTTAATACTGATGTCAGTAAGAACTCAAATATTGAAAGCAGTAGTAACTCTGAGAATGAGGTCAGTAGTAATTCCATTACTACTGGTACCAGTAATAGTACTGAAAATACTACTGGTCCCAACTATAACCTAGATTCTCAAGATACTACTGATACCAGTAACAACTTCAATACTACTGATCTCAATGAAGATGATAGCAGTAGTAACTCTGACCAAGATAATGATGAACCAAATACTAATGACAATGAAGGATCTCAAGAAGAACAACTACCTGAGGCAAAAGAGTCCAACCTTGAAAATCAACTAGTGGTGGATAAAGCTACAACAACAAGGACTCAAAAGAACCATCCTTTAGACCTTGTTCTAAGTGATGTTAACTCACCACTTCAAACAAGAAGCAAATTAAACAAAAGTTTAACTGCAAATATGTGTAATATAAGCTTAATTGCTAATGAATGTATGTATGAATGCTTTCTGTCTCAGGATGAACCAAAGAAGATCCAACAAGCAATGAAGGACTCAAACTGGATTGAGGCAATGCAAGAGGAACTCCTTCAATTTAAATTACAAGCTGTTTGGACACTTGTACCTCTACCCAAAGGAAAAAGAGCCATTGGAACAAGATGGATCTTTAGAAACAAGAAAGATGAAAGAGGTATAGTGATCAAGAATAAAGCCAGACTTGTAGCCCAAGGATACACTCAAGAAGAAGGTATAGACTATGATGAAGTATATGCTCCTGTTGCCAGAATTGAAGCAATAAGAATATTCCTAGCATATGCTTCATTCAAAAGGTTTAAAGTCTATCAAATGGATGTGAAGAGTGCTTTCCTGTATGGGAAGATTGAAGAAGAAGTTTATGTTTGCCAACCTCCAGGATTTGAAGATCCAAAACATGGTGATTATGTGTTTAAATTGGATAAAGCTCTATATGGCCTACATCAGGCACCAAGAGCATGGTATGACACACTATCATCATACTTATTAAAGAACAATTTCAAAAGAGGAGCCATTGATAAAACTCTATTCACAAAGAAAGTTAAAAATGATATCCTACTGGTACAAATCTATGTAGATGATATCATCTTTGGCTCAACCAATGATTTATTATGCAAAGAATTTGAAGAACTGATGCAAATTAAATTCAAGATGAGCTCCATGGGTCCAATGAACTTCTTCCTTGGACTCCAAGTCAGTCAAAGAACTGATGGTATTTTGATAAATCAATCAAAATATGTCAAAGACATCTTGGAAAAGTTTGATTTGAAAGACAGTAAAAGTGCTAGTACACCAATGGAAACACACAAACACCTACATCCTGATGTTGAGGGGGAGGATGTAGATGAACACTTATATAGATCAATGATAGGCTCTTTGATGTACTTAACTGCATCAAGACCTGACATTATGTATAGTGTTTGTGTGTGTGCAAGATATCAAGCAAGACCCAAAGAACTACACTTACAAGCAGTTAAAAGAATATTCAGATACTTGAAAGGCAAACCATCACTAGGTCTATGGTATCCACATGACTCACCCTTTGAACTAATAGCCTATACAGATAGTGACTATGGAGGTGAATGTCAAGATAGAAAGTCCACTACTGGTGGATGTCAATTCTTTGGATCAAGACTAGTGTCATGGCAATGTAAGAAGCAAACAAATGTATCAACATCTACTGCTGAAGCAGAATATGTAGCTGCATCTGCTTGCTGTGCTCAAGTACTATGGATTCAAAATCAACTTCTAGACTTTGGTATCTCTATCCTTAAAACTCCTATTTTTATTGATAATCAAAGTGCTATTAGTATTGTGAATAATCCAGTAAAACATTCAAAAACTAAACACATTGAAATAAGATTTCACTTTATAAGAGATTGTAATGAAAAGAAATTAATCAAAGTAGTTAAAATCCATACTGATGATCAATTAGCAGATCTTTTTACAAAAGCATTTGATGTAGGAAGATTCAACTTCTTGGTCAGTAGTATTGGAATGATTTTAATAACTTAAAATCTCACTTAAAATTATGTGTAAAGTTAGTGTTGTAAAATATTATTTTCTTAAGTGTTTTACTACTAGTATTGCTGTACTACTGGTGTGAAAGTGTATGCACAAAATACTACTGATAGTTCATTACTACTGGTGCATTTTAGGTTTACATGGATACTACTGGTAAGTCAGTACTACTGGTATTCACATATACTACTGGTCTTGTGTGGTAATGGTTACTACTGATGTCTATAATTACTACTGATGTCAAAATCCTTAGTCATTACTGATGTTAGTAGATACTACTGACGTTTTACTACTGATATCTTATTTACTACTGGTCTTTCATAAACACAATTACCAAACTAACCCCCATGAAAATAACCGTTATGTTATGATTCGAAGGCTATTTTCGTAGTTTTGCAGGTTTAATCGAAAGATATAAAAGGCGGCAGATGATTAATTTAGCATTATCTTCACTTCGATTCTCTAAACACCTTTCGATAAACCCTAGTTTACGATCAAAAACCCTTCATCTTTAACAAAATTCTTGCAAAATCTCAACAACAATGGCAACTTTACAAGCTCTCGATGTGCAAACCGATCTCAAATACTCAGAATTTCACAACATGGTTGCATTTTTAAAAAATCCCGACGGAACAAAAGATTTCCGTCCAATCGTAAAATTCTTGAGAAATTCGTATATACAGTTTGCCTTAACTGTAAAGCCGAAGGCATATCAACAGCACTTGGTGGATTTCTGGACCAATGCTGAGCGAACAGAAGGAACCACATCATCAATGATAAAATCGAAAGTAGATGGAAAGTACATCACTGTAACTGAACAATCAATCAGACATCATCTACAACTTCATGATGATTCAGGTATGTATACTCTTCCTAAGGAATACATTGCTGATACTTTAAATAAAATGGGGTATGAAGGCAGACTTAATATTGTAACTTTTCAAAAAGGCCTTCTATCCCCACAATGGAAATTTCTGGTTCATACCATTCAGCATTGTATTTCTCCTAAAAGAAGTACTTGGAATGAGTTTAACAAGGCAATAGCATCTGCTGTTGTATGTTTATGCACAGACCAAGTATTCAATTTTTCTAATATGATTTTTGATGGTATGTTGGGAAATCTTAGTTCTTCTAAATTTTTAATGTATCCCAGATTTCTACAACATATCATAAACTGTGAATTACAAAACTTGTCAACTCCTAAAAACATTTTTGTATTACCTGAGTTGAACAAGAAAGTTTTCTCAAATATGAGAAAACAATTTAAATTTTCAGGGAAGGAAACCCCTTTGTTTCCAAACATGATCAAAGATCAACCCAATATTGGAGAAGGTTCAACCATTGCTACAACCCAAGTTGAACCTCAACCCACTCCATCACCCCCAAATACAGCCCAAACACCACCCCATATAGCCACTCAATCACCAACTCAAACAGAAGTCCTGAATGTGTCCCAGGAACTTGATATAAATCTGCAGAGTGCTACTCTTCACTCTGTAGAAGACCTACCAGACAAAACCAAACATATATCTACAATCTATAAAAGAAAGAAATCTTTAAAGGACACCAGGGGACAAATCGAGTCACACCCCAGGCTCAAAGAGTTGTCCTCCAAGGAGGAGAGAGGACATGAGGGGAGGGCTTTCACTACTGATGCCCCAAAGGTGGGTGCACAGGACAGTGAAAACATCATTAGGACCCAAACCTCGGCAACTTTGAGTGATGACTCATTTGAGGAGTTACTCAAAGGACCCCGGTGCCAAGAAACCACAAGGGGGGGCATCTCTGCTTCTTCTAGGAAGAAGAGAATGTCTAAAAGACCCAATGACTCACCAAGCAGTGATGAGGGCAGATCTGTGGAATTGATGGAAAGGAAGGAAAACCTTAAAACCAATGTACCTGTTAGTAAGCCCGATGATCTTGCTAGATGGAGTGAGGGCAGTATTAAAATCCAACAATTGACGGCTAAAGTGGATTCCTTGGAATCCACTGTACAAGATTGTCTTTATTATCAAACAAATCAAGGAAAAACTATGGCTGCTATGAAAAGAAATGTCAATATCATCAACAAAAGAATGAGACAATATGAACTTAGGCTTCATCAACAATCAAAGCTTATCAGAAAATTGAAAAAGAGGATTGATGATAGTGAGGCTCCTCCAGTTGAGCTCACTAAGGGGGAGAAGGATAACATACAGACAATGATTGATGAATCCATTGCAGCAGCAGCTTCCTCCCTCTTGAATTTAAAAGAAACAGAAGTTGATGAAGGCCCAGAGATGATGATTACAGAAGAAGAGCCAATTACTACTGCTCCTACTAAAGAACAAGCTGAAAAAGACATACCAGTAGTAACTCCTACTACTGATATAACAGCAGTAGTAAATGAAGAAAAGGCAGCAAACACTACTGATGACCTATCAGTAGTAATCTCTGAAGACATACCAGTAGTAACTACCTTAGTTACTACTGATGACATTATTGAGCTGCCACCACTACTAGAGCCTACAATGATACTTCCACCATCTCCAAAAAGAACAACAACAACACAAATGGTGGTAAAAGATATTGATGATGATATCAACTGGTTAGAAGTTGATGAATGCTCCCTGCCTCCACATCCTAAAATACTTCCCATATCTCAGATACACTACTATGGTCCCAAATTTGTTATTGAATCTGAACCAAATATGAAGAAAGACAATTACATAGGAAAGGGAAAAGAAGTTGCTGATGAAGACCAACCCAACAGAGCACAAGGTCATGAAATTGTCAACAAAATCAATTATGCCAAATCAGCCAAACAGGATAGGTGGAAGGTAAAGAGAGCAAAATATTTAAAGAAGGTTGAAGTCTCTCTAGCAAATGAAAACAAAAGATTAGCAGAAAGGGCTAGAATATTGAGACAACCTTTCACAGAAATCAAATTGGCAGATATAGCAGATATATCAAAACTGCCACAATTTCAACAGAAGATCAAATCTAAACAAGTTGCTGAAACAAGAAAGGAATTACAAAGAAGAGAACTGAAAAAATTTAGGCAACTTGAACATGAAACAATAGAACTTCTTGAAGCACAAGTACAAGAATGCAAAGAGCAAAAGGCTGATATGCCAGAACAATTTGCAGAGAAAAAGAAAGAAATGATCACATTCTTAAAATCAAAAGGGTATAACACAAAGGCATTTGGAAGAATGAAGCTGATCAATTTAATTGAAAAGTACTGTGTAGAGAAGAAGAAGGATCTTACTGAGCAAGATAGTAATGAGAAGTACACCACTAAACTTGAACAGATAGACTCCAAAGAAATGAAAGAAAGAAAAACAATATCTGGAGAATCATCTGGTGTATCCTCTCAAACATCAAAGAAAAGAAAGACAATTGCTTCAGAACTTGATCAACCAAATAAAAAATTACAAATGGTTCAAGTTCATGATCTCCCCATTGCTCCCCTACAAAATAATCCAATCATCAACTGGAGGTACATAGATGATATGATTGAGATTATAAGAGAAGATAAGGTCACTCAAAGATTCAGAGCTTGGAAACCTTTGGTCATGTCCCTAACCAGAAGTGACATTATTAAGATGTTGATCATTGGTAAACCAAGAATGACTAAGAAGAACTGGAAGAATTCAGCTGCAGGTTATCTTACTGAAATGATTGATGCTGCTTTCTATCCAGAAAATTATCCAGAGAAGTACACAGATTCAGAAAATGTTCAAGCTTGGAATGTGCTACCAACTGTCAACATGTACTTCTTTGAATATACAAGTAAGAAATGTGACTTATTCCTTTATGAGAAAGAGTATCCTCATTCTGAGAAGACTCTCTATCAACTATGGTGCATGAATTTTATTAAACCACATGATGCTGTGATGCTCCAAAACAAATTGAATGAATTTGTTAAAAGAATCAGCAAATATATCATTGCACAAAGGAATAAAAGGAACCAACAGACTTTAGAAGGTGATAAGAAAAGAGCAAAGTTGTTGGAAGAAAAGAAAAAGAAGAAGTAAATAAGAAACTTGATTGATTAAAGGATAATCAATAAGTTTAGGGGGAGATTGTTAGAGCAAATCACAGATCAACTTAGTACTGATGCTGCAGTTGGTAATAATTATGTTTATTACTGATGGGGCAGAAACATTTACTACTGATGAAGTTGATGCTGGTGTTCTCTATAACTTAGTTACTACTGATCATACAAAGATTGAAGATACTACTGATCATTGTAGTTACTACTGACGTTGGTTTCTGGACTTACTACTGATCATCAAGTTTACTACTGATGTTACTTATTTACTACTGGTGATTGGTTTTACTACTGATACGCGTTTATGGAACATATCAAGTCCGAGATCTTCGCAGAGATAGTTATAGAATGTAAATCAATGTATATCGTTTATAATTAGATGTAAATCGTATCCTAGAATAACTAGGGTAAATAGTTTAGCTTCAAGGACTATTATATATAGTTCCTTACGAATTGTAAACGTACGTGTGTATTGTTAACTTAATAATATACATTGAAGCTTTTTGTGAAACTGTGTTCTTAATATTTCTCATATTGTTCATACAGTTCATCGTTCTTAATTATTGATATAGTGTTGATCCGCTGCAACTTCTATCATCAAATAGATCTAAGGTGTTTATTAACTTGTTTATAGTTAATCGATCCTGACATAATGATAACAGAAAACTCTTCATAACCGATTTTGTTATTAATATTACAAATATAATGCTCAATTTTACTATTAAATAAAGTTTTGTATTAATCATTAATGTAGATATAAAAAGAAAGTGTTATAACTCTTTTTAATTTTTAGTATATACAAAGGGTTCTGCTATTTGGACATCCCTTTATACCTAATAAACACTCTAATTAAAGTCAAAACTTAAAAACTAAGTTCACAAACAATTAATTAACATGATTATCAACACTTTAAAAAAAAATTAATCCGATGGTCGACGATCGTGGTGGTGGTGTCGATGGTGGTGGTGGAATTAGCGGAGGAGTTATTTAGTGGAGGCGGAATTAATACAAAAAATGTACACAAAATAAGTACGCAGCAACGCGCATAGCCTACTATACTTGTTCAAACCAATAGCTGTAATATTTTATGAGTTTTGTTAATGAAGATTACATACATAATTAATTTGAATTTTCAATAATTGAAGAGGAATTCCTTAAATGCAAAAGCTATTTATTATTTAAATGTACAATTTTTTTTTATGTATGTTCAATTATTTTATTGACAGCATTAAAGACCGAAGAATGTGCACGGTCCAAGAACCGGATCGAACCGACTAGGACCGAGAACCGGAAAAATGGTTTTTGCCGGACCGAGGACCGAACCGATTATGCTCAAAACCGAACCGAACCGGACCGAGAACCGGCCGGAACCGAACCGAACCGAGAACTGAGGTAATTTCTTCGACTTTTTTTTCGGTTTTTCTCGGTTTTGGACCGAACCGAACCGGTTGGAACCGAGAACCGATTTTTTATAAAAATTAGATCCGAGAACCGAACGGATATAGTTGAATATGATGACACGTCACACATGTAAACACGTAGGGTTGCTTGTTCTAACAATATATCAAGAGTTATTGTACTTATTATTATGGAGTACTAAAATGAAATATTACCTCTGTTTTAATTTTATTCTTCACATCTATTTTTTAATATATTCCAAATTTATTGTCAACTTAAAAGTTCTATCACTAAAAAGATTTAGTTGATAAGAATAAAATTATATTTATTACACAGTTTAATAAATATATATTTTTTTAAATTGTATAATTCTTTTACGTGAATAATAATTTTAATACAAATGGATTACATTTATATGGTATGAACCAATGGTGTAGGTTTACGCACATAAATGACAAAAAAAGGTCGTATTTGTATAACCAAGTGGAAGAATTATATAATTGTAATCGATCTATAAATAATTAGTTTAATTTTTTAAAGTTATAATTTAGCTTAATAGATTCAAGAGGTAAACTTAAAAAAATAGAATTCAAAAGGATCAAATTAATCTAATTAATATTTTAAATTTTTCTATGATATATTAAAGTTGATACATTTTTACGCAGTTTCATTGACAGGAAATTGACCTATTGTTTTAATAATAACACTTGTAATTATATTTATTAAATTATTATTTATAAAATTATTAATCGATGCAACTTTGTTTAATCCGACTTGTTTAGTCTTTTGTCCCACATAAACACTTGCCAATAATAAGAACAAGACTTCGTTCGTAGACTATAATCCGATAAAACTTCCTTTTTATTTCTCACAGAAATAGACACGCGATTTGAAGACTATAATCCGTTAATAATGTTATAAAAATGTGGGCCATGCCGCTATGAGTATATGAAAAGGAAATATGCTTACACACGAATACACGATGTCTCTTTTAATATATATGTTCACACTTGACTACTTGAGTCCTTGACACCATCTATCTCTAGGCTAAAGATATAAAATCATTATAGTATTAATAATTATTTGTTAATTGAGGAAATGATAGAGCATGACTAGAATAAAGTTGATCATTTATCTTAGTTAACTTGGTTAAAAAAAATAACAATGATTTTAATAGATATGAGCCTTTGGCTTAAATTTACTAGGGAAAATTAATTTATAATAAGCTCATTTAAGGTTTTCTAGCAATTAAATTTTGCTCTTACTAGAAGGATTTATCTAATTCAAAGGCATGAGATTTGATAGCATATCATGTTATTGCACGGAAAAAACCTACAGTAGAAGTTAAAATAAAATAGATGAGCTTTTGTATCTATAAGACTATAAAACTATACGCAAACATGCGGCGTTACGTTATAGGAAGAAAGTCAAGTGCAATAAATAAGCCACCAGCCAACAATATTTGACTTTTATTCTTCACGATCAACCTAAGCTTCACACCAAAGCAAACCCTATACAAATCTGGTAATCCGCCGTTGACCATATATATCACGAAAGATCGTATGAACATGTTAAAATTTTCTAATTCATCTATGCGTGTGTGAAAGTACTATCGAATATGGTGCCAATTAGTTGACCTAATCTCGTATATATATAAATGTAGAATTTGTTCCATAGATCCACAAACAGTTTTTCAAAAAAAAAAAAAAAAAAATCAACTTAAACAGTTTTGCTCTTTTCCATCAATGGCATCTAGTGACAGCGCAACTCCTCCGCATGCCGGCGTTAGTATGGAGGTGCCACTTAAAACGTCCATACCACCGCCACGGGAGTATGACGACCCACGTGCTCATAGTTTCAAGAAACATGCGGTGATCGATGTGTTGTTGAGGGTTTTCTTGTTTGCAACGGCTTTGGTTGGTATCATTGTTATGGTCACTTCTGGAGAAACCAAAACGATTCAGGTTGCACCGGCCATTTCGATAACTAGAGACGCAAAATTCAATTACTCGCCGGCTTATATGTAAGTCACTTCATGATTATGTGTTTTTGGAATATTAATTAGTATGTATAAGGTATCCAAAATTCATCATTTCACTCTATAATCAGATAATCGGTTTCATTAAAATACTCTTGTTCAACGGCATACAAAAACGTCGAAAAGTAAAAGATCCAGTCACGGTAGTAATCAAACGTTTTACCTACACATAAAAAATAAAGAGAAATGATATTGATGTCTACTATATATGTTTATTTCATATTGATATTCACCACAAGACGACATGTGTAATCTTCCCTCATATCATCCCTTGAATTTGACATTTATTTTGATAAAGTGAGTATTCAATATCATTTTTCGAAAATAAATTAATAAAAGCTGGTCGCAAGGAACTATATATATATATTGTGACACAAAAGTAACGTATGAAAATATATTTGACTTTCCGGTGACATGATATTTTTCGTAGAAAGTGTAAATAAACCAAAACATATAATCTAATAACTACACTTTTAAAGAAGTGTCAATGACATCGATACTTTTCAACGTGACACTAAAACCTTCGTCACAAATTGAGACTTTTCTTTTGATTTCAAAACTACAATAATCGTTTCTGGAAAAAAAAACACGATAATCTGATAATCAGTTTGAAATAGCGCATCTATTATGAGACAGTCATGATGACATTGTTTTTGTTATGATGCAGATACTTTGTAGCAGCACTCTCGGTGGCGGTTTTGTACAGCATCATCACTGGTTTCGTGTCGGTTTTGTCTTTAATGAAGCCAGGAGGCCGGATTAACTCTGCCAAACTAAAGCTTCATTTTGTTATTCTCGATTCGGTAAACCATACACGCGTGCGCGCATACACATTTATATACTTATTTTTTTATAAATTGATCCATGGTTCATCCCAATATATATAATGTATATGTTATGGTGCAGCTGCTATTAGGTATTGTGGCTGCAGCAACAGGGGCATCAGGAGGAGTAGGATATATAGGACTCAAAGGGAATTCTCATAGTAATTGGAACAAAATCTGTAACAATTTTGATACCTACTGTTCACACTTTAAAGCTTCTATTCTCCTCTCTCTCATATCCGCCATAACGCTTTTACTGCTCGTTTGGCTCTCGGTTTACGTGCTTTCCAAGAAGATCGCTAGGCGATAGTTCCGTTGTTGTACAACAAGTATTGTTAATTTCATGTTATTCTATCTTTCTTTTTTTTTTGTACTTTATATTTTTTGATGTACATGTATTACTTTGTGCTAGTTTTGTGTTTGTGAAGTTTATGATTGCTAAAGTTTACTGCTATATGTTTTTTTTTTCCTTTTAAACACTAACACATATTGTTGGAGCAAAACACAGATCAACTTATTACTGATGCTGCAGTTAGTACTGACAACTTAGTACTGATGGGGCAGAACATGTTACTACTGATTAAGTTGATACTGGTGTATACTATAACTTAGTTACTACTGATCATGAAAAGACTGAAAATACTACTGATCTTAGTAGTTACTACTGACGATGGTTTCTGGACTTACTACTGATCACCAAGTTTACTACTGATGTTACATATTTACTACTGGTGATGAGTTTTACTACTGATACGCGTTTTTGAAGAATATCAAGTCCGAGATCTTCGTAGAGATAGTTATAGAATGTAAATCAATGTATATTTTTATTATTCGATGTAAATCAAATCCTAGAATAACTAGGGTAAATAGTTTAGCTTCAAGGACTATTATAAATAGTTCCTTACGAATTGTAAACGTACGTGTGTATTGTTAACTTGATAATATACATTGAAGCTTTTTGTGAAACTGTGTTCGTAATACTTTGCATGTTATTTACAGTTCATTGTTCTTAATTACATTGATATAGTGTTGATCCGCTGCAACTTCTATATTCAATTAGATCTAAGGTGTTTATTAACTTGTCTATAGTTATTCGATCCTGACAAGTGGTATCAGAGCTTATTGGTTCTAGATCTACTATTTGTTAAGAACAACAAAAAGTTTTAATCTTTAAAACACACACATTGTTAATCATGTCGGATAACAATGAAAGCACTCAGGCCAACAAAATCCCCATTCTCACTCCCAATAACTTTGGGATGTGGAAGAATCGTATTAAGCAATACATGCTTATTACAGATTATTCTATGTGGGAAGTTGTCCTTGAAGGAAACAAAACTGGTCCTGGTCAAGCAAGCAGCTCTGCAACTGAGGCAGACAAACTTAAGTGTGAGAAGGAAAAGAAGGACAAGGGAATCGAACTCAAAACTCTAAGCACTCTCCTACTGGCCATTCCTAATGACTATCAACATCTCTTTGTTGAGTATGATGATGCAAAGATACTATGGGAAGCACTGGAGAAGAGATTTGTTGGGACCAAGAGCACCAAAAGGAACATGAAGTCTGTTCTCAAACAAGACTTTGAAAATTTCAAAGGAAAACCCAATGAAACACTCACTCAAGTGTTTGACAGATTCAACAAGCTAATTGGTGAACTTAACCAGGTTGGGGTTAAGATGGATCAAGAAGATGTCAACATGAAGTTCCTAAGATCTCTTAGTGAAGAATGTGCCATGTATACTGTGGTATATAGACAAAGAGATGCTTTAGAAGAAAAAGAGTTGGATGAACTCTACAATGATCTCAGAGTATTTGAAACTGAGGTAAACCAAAAGAACCCTTCTATTTCTTCTAATAATGCTGCATTTGTCTCTAGTACATGTCAAGGTCAGGAAACCTCTATAGGAAAGGCTGCAGATTCTGAAGATGCTGCAAGAGAATCCTTCTTCACTAGTCATGTGCATACTGCATTGATTAGTGATGACTTGGAACAATTGAATCCAGATGATCTTGAGGAGATGGATCTTAAATGGCAGATGGCTATGCTGAGTCTAAGGACAAAAAGATTCTTAAAGAGAACTGGTAGGACAAGCCTCAACTTCAACAAAGGTGACAAAGCAGGATTTGACAAGACTAAAGTCAAATGTTACAACTGTAACAACCTTGGTCACTTTGCAAAAGAATGTCCTCAGCCAGACAAAAGATCAAAATCAACTGCTCTTGTTTCACAACAAGGACAAGGTTATGACTGGAGCTTCCAAGCAGAAGAGCATGCTCAAAATCAAGCTCTCATGGCCTTTACTGACAACAAAACTGAGGTAAAACCTAAACCTTGTACTTCTGAATGTGCTAAAATTGTTAAAACCTTAGAAAAAGAAAATACTAAATTAAATGAAGATTTAGCAAAAGCAGTCAGAAGAAATCATGAGTTTGATAGTGTGATTGCTGATCAAGAACATCAAATAAAGGTGTACAAGATGATTGATCAACGGATCAAGGAAGAATTGCTTCAAGCCGTGGATGAGAAAGAGTTTTATGAAACAAAAAATAAAGAACTAACAAGTAAATTAGAAGAATGTCAGCTTGAAATTGATCAAAATAAATTAACAATTAAAAAGTTTGAAAGAAGCACTAAAATTCTTGATGAATTAACTAATAATCAAACTACAGAAAAGGTTGTTCATGGGGTGGGATATCATGCTGTACCACCTCCACATAAATTCATTCCTCCACTGAAAAACAGTTCAGAAAGAATCATTAATGAATTAAAAACTGACAATCAAACTGAATCTAATACTGAAACATCTGAATCAAATGATTCTTCTGATGATGAGCAATCAATTGAATTTACAATATCTCAAACTGAATCACCAAAATCAATTGATACAAGTTTTCACACAGCTCAAAGTCCAAATGAATCTCCCAAATATAATGCAGAAAATGTACCAAAAATTTTAACAAGGGGGAATGAAAGAAACAAAAAACAACTCTTAGATCAAAGAATACCTGAAGGTGCTAAAAATAAGAAATTAAGATGTGTTATATGCAATAAAATGAACCATTTAGCAAAGGATTGTCACTTCAATCCAATAAACTGCAAAGAGTTAAAAGAATTTAAAATTTTTAAAGAAAATGCAAAAACTCAAAAGTTAAAAGATACTACTGGTCCTTCAGTAGTGAATAAAATCAAAACTCCAATTACTGAAACTCCAAAATTTGGAAGAAGTGCACCAAGATTTGTGCAAAACAGAAGAGTTGGAAGCCCAAGGAATAGCAATTACTTCAAGAACAATGGAAAATCCACCCAAAATAAACAATATTTTAAATTTTCCAACACCAGTAGAAACTTTAACAACTTTACTACTGGCGTTAACCCTAATTATAATGTTGTATGGTATCAGTACAAGAATACTACTGGTAAAAACCCTAATTTCAAAAATACTACTGCTCCCAAAACAACTTTCAAAAATACTACTGGTGTTAACTCTAAAAACACTACTGGTCATTCTAAACATGGTAAGTACCCAAATACTACTGGTCCATCAGTAGTAAAGTATTCAAAAGCTAAAAATCTTGGGTATAAACCAAGATCAGTAGGAAATTCTCACACCAGTAATAACTCCAAAAGGGCAGTAGTAAAACAACACACCAGTACTAAACAAGTATGGGTACCAAAAGTGTTTAAAGTTAAATCCCCAAAAGCTTATTTCTCAAAGGATGAACCCAAGACATATAAAGCTTGGGTTCCCAAACTTAACTAATCCTTTACTCTCTTGTGCAGAGCATTCAGATCCCAGAAGAAGGAAGAACATGGCATATTGATAGTGGATGCTCAAGGCACATGACTGGAAATCTGCAAATTCTTAAAGATTTCAAGTCATTTGATGGAGGATATGTGGCTTTTGGTGAGAATCCCCAAGGAGGTAAGATTACAGGTAAAGGTACTGTTACAAATGGCAAAATTACCTTTGATGATGTATTTTATGTAGCTGAACTAAAATACAATCTTGTCAGTGTGTCTCAAGTTTGTGATAAAAAGAACAAAATTCTTTTCACAGACATTGAGTGCATCATTCTTTCTCCTGATTTTATCTTAGATGAAAAATATGTTGTTTTAAGAACTCCAAGGAGAAACAATGTGTATTGCCTAGATATAGGGGGAGAACTCATTTCTTCAAATGAGATCAACTGTTTTATATCCAAGGCAAACACCACTGAATCAGAACTATGGCATAGAAGGATGTGTCACACAAATTTTAAAAACATGAATAATTTGGTAAAAAGAAATCTGGTTATTGGACTACCTCAAAAAAAATTCATGTGTGATCATCATTGTGTTGCATGTCTAAAAGGTAAACAACACAAGACTTCTCATAAGTCCAAAACTGTGAACTCTATTTCTGTTCCTTTACAGCTCTTACATATGGACCTTTTTGGACCTACAAATGTAATGAGTATTGGAAAGAAACAATATTGTCTTGTTATTACTGATGACTTTTCCAGATATACATGGGTTTTCTTTCTCAGGACAAAGGATGAAACAAGTGAACTCATAAAAAATTTAATTGTCAAACTGGAGAACACATCTGATCAAAAAGTTAAAGCCATAAGATGTGATAATGGCACATAATTTAAAAATGCTAACTTAATTAACTTTTGTGATCTTAAAGGTATTGACAGGCAATACAGCTCACCTAGAACTCCTCAACAAAATGGTGTAGCTGAAAGAAGAAATAGAACCATCATAGAAGCAGCAAGATCAATGCTAGCAGACTCAAAATTACCAATCACTTTTTGGGCAGAAGCTGTTAATACTGCTTGTTATGTTCAAAACAGAGTATTAATAGTGAAGCCACATTTTAAAACACCATATGAACTTTTCAATAAAAGAAAACCTTCTATAAGTTTCTTAAAATCATTTGGTTGTCCTTGTACTATTTTAATTACAAGAGAACAAATTGGTAAATTTGACTGCAAAGCTGATGATGGAATCTTTGTGGGATACTCTACTCAAAGCAAATCATACAAAGTATTCAACAAAAGACTAAGGATAATTGAAGAAAGCATCAATGTATCCTTTAATGAAAATGTACCTAATGAACAAGGAAACGGTCCAGATTGGCTATTTGACATAGACAATCTAACCAAATCCTTTAACTCTAACATGAATTTCAATACAGGTAATTCAAATTGTCACAATCAAAAGGAAGGAACATCTTCAGTTAATACTGGTCAAGAGGAGATGAGATACATTGTAGTTAATACTGCTCCAATAGTTAATACTGATGTCAGTAATAACTCAAGTTCTGGAACCAGTAGTAACTCTGAGAATGAGGACAGTAGTAATTCAAATACTACTGATACCAGGAATAGTACTCAAAATACTACTGGTCCCAACAATAACCTAAATTCTCAAGATACTACTGATACCAGTAACAACAACAACACTACTGATCTCAATGAAGATGATAGCAGTAGTAACTCTGACCAAGATGATGATGAACCAAATATCAATGACAATGAAGGATCTCTAGAAGAACAACTACCTGAGACAAATGAGTCCAATCTTGAAAATCAACTAGTGGTTGATAAAGCTACAACTACAAGGACTCAAAAGAACCATCCATTAGACCTTGTTCTAAGTGATGTCAACTCACCACTACAAACAAGAAGCAAATTAAACAAAAGCTTAACTGCAAATATGTGTAATATAAGTTTAATTGCTAATGAATGTATGTTTGAATGCTTTCTGTCTCAGGATGAACCAAAGAAGATCCAACAAGCAATGAAGGACTCAAACTGGATTGAGGCAATGCAAGAGGAACTCCTTCAATTTAAATTACAAGCTGTTTGGACACTTGTACCTCTACCCAAAGGAAAAAGAGCCATTGGAACAAGATGGATTTTCAGAAACAAGAAAGATGAAAGAGGTATAGTGATCAAGAACAAAGCCAGACTTGTAGCCCAAGGATACACTCAAGAAGAAGGAATAGACTATGATGAAGTATATGCTCCTGTTGCTAGAATTGAAGCCATAAGAATATTTCTAGCATATGCTTCATTCAAGAAGTTCAAAGTCTATCAAATGGATGTTAAGAGTGCATTCTTATATGGGAAGATTGAAGAAGAGGTCTATGTATGCCAACCTCCAGGCTTTGAAGATCCAAAACATGGTGATTATGTGTTCAAATTAGATAAAGCTCTATATGGCCTACATCAGGCACCAAGAGCATGGTATGACACATTATCATCCTACCTACTGAAGAACAACTTTAAAAGAGGAGCCATTGACAAAACTTTGTTTACAAAGAAAGTCAAAGATGATATACTACTGGTACAAATTTATGTAGATGATATCATCTTTGGCTCAACCAATGACCTATTATGTAAAGAATTTGAAGAACTAATGCAAATTAAATTCAAGATGAGCTCTATGGGTCCAATGAACTTCTTCCTTGGACTCCAAGTCAATCAAAGAACAGATGGCATCTTGATAAATCAATCAAAATATGTCAAAGACATCTTGGAAAAGTTTGATTTGAAAGACAGTAAAAGTGCTAATACACCAATGGAAACACACAAACACCTACATCCGGGGAGGATGTAGATGAACACTTATATAGATCAATGATAGGCTCGTTGATGTACTTAACTGCATCAAGACCTGACATTATGTATAGTGTTTGTGTATGTGCAAGATATCAAGCAAGACCCAAAGAACTACACTTGCAGGCTGTTAAAAGAATATTCAGATACTTGAAAGGCAAACCATCACTAGGTCTATGGTATCCACATGATTCACCCTTTGAACTCATAGCCTACACAGATAGTGACTATGGAGGAGAATGTCAAGATAGAAAGTCCACTACTGGTGGATGTCAATTCTTTGGATCAAGACTGGTGTCATGGCAATGTAAGAAGCAAACAAATGTATCAACATCAACTGCTGAAGCAGAATATGTAGCTGCATCTGCTTGCTGTGCTCAAGTACTTTGGATTCAAAACCAGCTTCTAGACTTTGGTATCTCTATCCTTAAAACTCCAATTTTTATTGATAATCAAAGTGCTATTAGTATTGTGAACAATCCAGTAAAACACTCAAAAACTAAACACATTGAAATAAGATTTCATTTTATAAGAGATTGTAATGAAAAGAAATTAATCAAAGTAGTTAAAATCCATACTGATGATCAATTAGCAGATCTTTTTACAAAAGCATTTGATGTAGGAAGATTCAACTTCTTGGTTAGCAGTATTGGAATGATTTTGATAACTTAAAATCTCACTTAAAATCATGTGTAAAGTTATTGTTGTAAAATATTATTTATTTACTTAAGTGTTTTACTACTGGTATATCTGTACTACTGGTGTGTAGATATGTACACAAAATACTACTGGTAGTTAAATACTATAGGTGTGTATTAGGTTTACACAAATACTACTGGTAAGTCAGTACTACTGGTGTTCACATATACTACTGGTCTTGTGTATGTCTATAGTTACTATTGATGTCAAAATCCTTAGTCACTACTGATATTAGTATATACTACTGACGCCCTACTACTGATATCTCATTTACTACTGATATTTCAGAAACACAATTACCAAACTAACCCCCATGAAAATAACCGTTATGTTATGATTCGAAGGACATTTTTGTAGTTTTGCAGGTTAAATCGAAAGATATAAAAGGCGGCAGTCGATTAGTTTAGCATTATCTTCACTTCGATTCTCTAAATTCTTTCGAAAAACCCTAGTTTACGATCAAAAACCCTTCGTCAGAAACAAAATTCACTCATCTTTTTCTCAAAATCAACATCAAATGGCAACTCTACAAACACTGGATGTGCAAACTGATCTTAAATACTCAGAATTTCACAACATGTGTGCCTTTCTAAAGAATCCCGACGGCACAAAAGATTTTCGACCGATCGTAAAATTCTTGAGAAATTCATATATACAGTTTGCATTAACAATAAAACCAAAATCATATCAACAGCACTTGGTGGATTTCTGGACCAATGCTGAGCAAACGGAAGGAACAACTGTATCAATGATCAAATCACAAGTAGATGGCAAGCATATCACAGTAACAGAACAATCCATCAGACATCATCTACAACTTCACGATGATTCAGGTATGTCTACTCTTCCTAAGGAATACATTGCTGAAATTTTACAAAAAATGGGCTATGAGGGAAGACTCAATATAGTAACCTTTCAAAAGGGTCTTCTCTCCCCACAATGGAAATTCTTAGTTCACACTATTCAGCATTGTATTTCTCCAAAAAGAAGTACTTGGAATGAGTTTAATAAGGCAATAGCATCTGCTGTTGTCTGCTTATGCACATACCAAGTCTTTAATTTTTCACAAATGATTTTTGAAGGCATGTTGGGAAATCTAAGTTCTACCAAATTTTTAATGTATCCCAGATTTCTACAACATATCATAAATGGTGAATTACAAAACTTGTCAACTCCCAAAAACATTTTCATACTACCAGAGTTGAACAAGAAAGTTTTCTCAAATATGAGAAAACAATTTAAATTTTCGGGTAAGGAAACCCATCTGTTTCCTAATATGATCAAAGATCATCCCCATATTGGAGAGGGTTCAACCATTGCTACAACCCAAGTTGAACCTCAACCCACTCCATCACCCCCAAAAACAGCCCAAACACCACCCCATATAGCCACTCAATCACCAGCCCACACAGAAGTCCTGAACGTGTCCCAGGAACTTGATTTAAATCTGCAGAGTGCTACTCTTCACTCTGTGGAAGACCTGCCAGATAAAACCAAAAACATTTCCACACTTTATAAAAGAAAGAAATCTTTAAAGGACACCAGGGGACACATTGAGTCAAACCCCAGGCTCCAAGAGTTGTCCTCCAAGGAGGAGAGAGGACATGAGGCGAGGGCTTTCACTACTGATGCCCCAAAGGTGGGTGCACAGGACAGTGAAAACATCTTTAGGACCCAGACCTCGGCAACTTTGAGTGATGACTCATTTGAGGAGTTACTCAAAGGACCCCGGTGCCAAGAAACCACAAGGGGGGCATCTCTGCTTCTTCTAGGAAGAAGAGAATGTCTAAAAGACCCATTTCATCACCAAGAAGTGATGAGGGCAGACCTATGGATTTGACGGATAGGATGGAAAACCTCAAAGCCAATGTACCTGTTAGTGAGCCCGATGATCTTGCTAGATGGAGTGAGGGCAGTATTAAAATCCAACAATTGACGGAAAAAGTGGATTCTCTTGAATCCACTGTACAAAATTGCCTTACATATTTAACAAACCAAGGGAAAACAATGGCTGCCATGAAAAGGCATGTCAATACCATCAACAAGAGAATGAGGTTCTATGAGCAAAGGCTTCATCAACAAACCAAAATCATCAGAAAATTGAAGAAGAAACTTGATGATAGTGAGGCTCCACCAGTTGAGCTCACTAAGGGGGAGAAGGATAACATACAGACCATGATAGATGAATCTATTGCAGCAGCAGCATCCTCCCTCTTAAATTTAAAAGAAACAGAAGTTGATGAAGGCCCAGAAATGATGGTAACTGAAGATGAACCATTGACTACTGCTACAATGGAAGAACAAATTGAAAAAGAAACACCAGTAGTAACCCATACTACTGATATTATAGCAGTAGTAAATGAAGAAGAGGAATTGAAAGCACCAAATACTACTGATGCCCTATCAGTAGTAACTCCTGAAGTCACACCAGTAGTAACTACTCTGGTTACTACTGAAGAGGAAGAACTACAATTTCCAGAGCTGATTGAAAGAGAAAGACATGTCATCATCTCCAAACCACCAACACCTGATCAACCACTTATCATACCTGACATTGATGATAATGTGAATTGGTTTGAGGTTGATGAGTGCTCACTTCCTCCACATCCAAAAATACTTCAACAAAATGAACTTAGGTTATTTTCTCCTTCTGTAATAATCAGTGGTGTGCCTGACATGAAATATATTCCACCTCCACCTTCAGCACATATTAGAAAGGGTAAAGAAATATATGATGAAGATTACCCTAACAGAGCTCTTGGTCATTACATGGTAAACAAGATAAATCTTGTTAGAGCTGATAAACAGTCTAAATGGAAGGTGAAGCAAAAGAGATATTGGGAGAAGGTAGCTAAGTATCAAGCTCTTGAACAAAAGAAGGATAAAATAGAAATTCCTGTTCAAGCACCTGTTCAAATTAAAGATGTTCAGATAGAAGCCCAAGAAGCAGAATTCAAAAGGCTTAGAAAAGTAGAAGAAGAACATCTAAACTGTCTTGAAGATCTTGTAGCAGAATGTAAAAGAACAAAAGGTGATTTACCAGATGATATCTTTGAACAGAAGACTCTTATGATAGACTTTTTAAAGACAAAAGGGCACAGTGCAAAATCTTTTGGAAGAATGAAGATGATAACTATAATTGAAAAATACTGCACTGCAAAGAAGAAAGACTTGGCTGAACAAGAAGCTGAAGAAACAAAGAAAGTCAAAACTTTAATCCCAATCAGTCCAAACTTAATCAAAACTGGTAGTGTTTCAACTATTGGTGATACTTCAACTCCCCAATCAAAGAAAAGAAAATCTGTTGATCAAGAACAAAGCTCTAAGAAGAAGTCGTCAAAACAAATTATACCTGTTCTTGAAATGCCTATTGCTCCATTACAAAACAATCCAATTATTAACTGGAGAGTGATACAGAACAATGTCATAGAGGTCATAAGGGAAGACAAAATTATACATAGATTCACTGGATGGTTACCATTAATCAGATCATGTTCTAGAAGTGATGTAATCAAGCTTCTGATTATTGGAAAACCTAGAATGACAAAGAAATCATGGAAAGAATCTGGAGCTGGATACCTAACTAGAATGATAGATGCTGCATTTTATCCAGATAATTATCCAGAACAATTTACAGATCCAGGTAATGTGTATGCTTGGAATGTCATTCCTACAGCTAATATGTACTTCTTTGAGAAATCAGGCAAAGTGTGTGAATTGTACTTATATGAAAAAGAATATCCACATTCTGAGAAGACTATGTATCAGATATTCATAAACACTTTGATGAAACCCTATGATGCTGTTATGTTCCAAAACAAACTGAATTATTTTACAAAGAGGAACATCAGATATATTATTGAACAAAGGCTTCAACAGAATCAAAGAACTCTTGAGAAAAGAAGAAGAGAACAAGAGGAACAAAAGAAACTTGATTGATTAAAAGGTAATCAATAAGTTTAGGGGGAGATTGTTGGAGCAAAACACAGATCAACTTATTACTGATGCTGCAGTTAGTACTGACAACTTAGTACTGATGGGGCAGAACATGTTACTACTGATTAAGTTGATACTGGTGTATACTATAACTTAGTTACTACTGATCATGAAAAGACTGAAAATACTACTGATCTTAGTAGTTACTACTGACGATGGTTTCTGGACTTACTACTGATCACCAAGTTTACTACTGATGTTACATATTTACTACTGGTGATGAGTTTTACTACTGATACGCGTTTTTGAAGAATATCAAGTCCGAGATCTTCGTAGAGATAGTTATAGAATGTAAATCAATGTATATTTTTATTATTCGATGTAAATCAAATCCTAGAATAACTAGGGTAAATAGTTTAGCTTCAAGGACTATTATAAATAGTTCCTTACGAATTGTAAACGTACGTGTGTATTGTTAACTTGATAATATACATTGAAGCTTTTTGTGAAACTGTGTTCGTAATACTTTGCATGTTATTTACAGTTCATTGTTCTTAATTACATTGATATAGTGTTGATCCGCTGCAACTTCTATATTCAATTAGATCTAAGGTGTTTATTAACTTGTCTATAGTTAATCGATCCTGACACATATCCTTTAAATTTATAACATTATTTCTGTAACAGGACTTAAATCTACAATTTTATGAGACACCTAAACACCAAAACTCTCTAAGCTTGCCCTTTCCATGTTGATGGTTGATTTTGGTTGTATTTGGAAGCGGTAAAAAAAATGTTAGAGCGTCATGCACACCTCATACAATGTCAGCAGGATGATAATGTAATTAATATATTATATAAGACGCAGGATTTTGATATATTTGGATATTGATAATTGTTTCCCGATAACGATTGGATTGTGGTTGACCATGTCACGTGGCTAGGTTCTCATTATATTTATAAAAACTGGTAACTTATATTGAGCACTTTCAAGAAAAGTCAAACGAAAATAAAAGTCCTATTTTGGTTCTATATATTAACTTATTCTTACATAGGTGACTTGATCCTTTTTAGATTAAAATATGATCAAATTACAAAAATCTTGCCCGTAAATCCTGCCGTTTGTTCTAGTCGTAATTGAATCATCTCGTATGAGTATGTACTCTGCACTTTTCTATAAAATTATGACAAGGAAGAGGGGGCTTTTTGTATACAAGGGGATCTTGTATGTATTCATTAAAGGAAACTGATGCATTCCCAAATGTCCCTCCTTTTGTTTGTCTTTTTTGCCTGCTCGAAAATTTATGTCTTATTTAGAGTTTATTTGACATATTCGAATTTTCAGTTTATGATTTTAAGAAAGCATACTTTTCTTCCAAATTTGAGTTCTTGAGTTTAACCGATTTGAAGACTGAATCCACAATATTCTTTGAATCAACGTGGTTATGAAATAGATTGACTTGGGTATTTTAAGAATATGTGCTCTTATTTTTTACTCTAGATGAGTACTAATTGTCTAACCATCAAAGTGCTCCAATGTGAAAATTGACCACAATAGGGATATTGAGGTTTATTTAACCATGTGTCGTCTGAAACTCTGAATGACACTATGGCCTGTGGGCTGGACCTTATGGGCCGGCCTTCTCGAGGCCCAAATGTTAGTACTGCAGCTTTGTTCCGTATCTAGTTTTTAAACGGTCACGTTAGAATTATGGGGTTATCATGTTGCTATTTAGTGACTAGTAGTCCTATGTAGAATTATGAAGCCCATCTCCATATATTTTGTAGAGAGAATGAGAAGTATGTGTCTATTTTTTGCAAAAATATAAATTATATTTATAAATTAACATATTTAGCAGGACATTTTATATAGAAAAAAATATATTCATAAACAGGTGATTTATAGTAACATTTTATAGGAAAAATGTTATTGTAGGTAATGTGTGGGGCATGGACATGTTTTAATCAAAATATAATAAAGACAAAGTGTGCGTGTCAATATTTTGATACAAAGCGATGAATTAGTGATAAATTGATAATAGTGGGCTAAGACCAGTTAATAAGTATGACAGATCAGGAAACGTGAGCCACATGGATACAGGAGATTATATCAAGTTTGCTACACGACTCCATAGATACAGGAGAAACAGCTGCCATAACCATCATCAGCAGCATGCAACTTGGCTTTTGATCGACATGATTGGCCAACTAAACACCAATTATTGAATCATTCAAACTCTTTGTTTATAAAAAAAATAGAATAAACGAGCTACTCTTAGCTCCATGAAATCCGGTCATTTAAAATAAAGGATATACGGAGTATTTGATTATTTAATAATTTTAGACTTGTTGTATGTGAATTCTATCGCTATCTATGTCAAGTTGTCTAACTCGTACTCTAAGCTTCAATAAAAATCACTAATTGAACAAAGAGTTTTCTTATGTATTAAATAATGCATTTAAAATGAAGTCTATTTACAATTATTAAACACAATTTTGAATATGTAAATGGTAGCTTCAATTATTATATTAATAGCTTTTTGCTAGCTTTATAAAGAATTGGCGTTAAATTTTTCTTCTAGAAAAAAAGGTTTAAATGGGTCATGAGATTGAACTTGTCGGGTCGATCATGCTGCTTTAACGTAGCCATTTCCTTTTCCTTTGTTCTTTTCATTTTTATTTCTGTTTTGTTGTTAAAAGGTTTTGACATAAGAGCAGTAGAGGGATGAGAGATTGATAGAAGAATATATTTTAAAATTTTGCTTGACGTGTTCAACCGTAGACGGTAAAATTAAATAAAATATCATGGGTCAAATGGGTTTATAAATTTGAACGTATTATAAAAGAAGCTTTCACCACCACGATTTCGACTTGTAAAATCAAATTTACATCTTATATTTTTGTTAAGATAATTCACTTTTCTCACACAACTAAATAATACAAATATTCATGAAGACGCTAAGTTTACTTTTTAGTTAATTTACATCTTTAGTAATCGAACAACTTTGAAATAAACCAAAATATAACCAAAAACAAAATGTAATTGAACAACTTTGAAATACTGTGAAATGTTCAAGGTAATCCATTAGTTTTATCTAGTCCCAAGGGACATTTATTAGCCATTGGATCGAGAAAAATTAATGGCCAAGATCAAGATTCAAAACCACCACCACCACTACAAGCACATGTGCTTCTCCGGCGGCCGGCGGCGGCGGCCGGCGGCGGACAGCGGCGATGGGCGGCGGCCGGCGGCGGAGGACGGCGGCCGGCGGAGGACGGCGGCCGGCGGCCGGAGGTGGCCGCCGGCGGTGGTGACCGGTGGTGGTGGTCGTGAGTCGTGACTGTAAGCACATGTGCTTCGTGACTTGTTTTGATTTTTTTTCTGTGTAGTGAAGCACATGTGTTTCATAACGTCAAGCACATGTGCTTCGTGATTCAAACACAAATGACTTGCTTGTAAGTTACATTTGTTCAGGAACAAAAACACATGTGCTTAGCTTTATGAAACACATGTGCTTGGCTTGTAAGTTACACGGCGGACGGCGGCCGGAGGTGGCCGGAGGCGGCGGCCGGCGGTGGCTGTAGGTGGGGGATTTGATCTTGACCATCTTGATCCAATGACTAGGATTTGTCCCTTAGGACTAGACAAATCCTTTGGACTCCTTAGAATACAACTCTTGAAATACTAATATGTAAATCGAACTTTATTTTATGAAAAAAATAAAATCAAAATCATCAAAAAGAATGTATCTGAAACCGAAATGTATTTTAAATTAAAAAAAGAAGATATACCAAACATGATATATTATTGATTTAAATCGAAACCCCTAAATAAAAACGAATACTCATCTTATGCAAAATCAATAAATAGAAGTAAAATAGTACTCCTAACATGATATATTATTGATTTAAATCGAAACCCCTAAATAAAAACGAATACTCATCTTATCAAAATCCATAAATAGAAGTAAAATAGTACTCCATCCGTCATATTTTTATTGTCCACTTTATTATTTTAATCTGTCTCAAAATAAGTGTCAATTTCAAATTATAACCAATCATATGAATTAGTAGTGAGTAAATATGAGATTTTATTGGTGGACAGTGCAATAATTGCATTTTCATAAAATTGTGTGCCTTTTGTCTTGTGGATAATAAATTTGGGGCGGAAGTAGTACTTATTAACTTGTATTTAGTCAACAATTCAAACGTCTGGGATTATTTGACATATCTGATATTTTCTGCAGAAATGAATCGATAAATAATACTTGCAATCAACGCATCCAAGCGTAGTAGAGGTCCGATGGAACAAAACACTAGGAATTTTATTAACAAATCGTTTCATGGGAGGTTAGTCAATGATCGGCTTTCTACTCAAGTTCATCATTGCATTTTTCTTACGACGGGACGCTGGCCATGTAATTTTGTACGATTTTTAATCTACGATCATTTTGATTATTATTAATAATTAATTACAAACCGGGTGTTAATTCAAATAGCTTACGACCAACCAAAGTAAATTTGGAGCTGGTTGTTACAACTGTCTCATGTGGCCTAAATATAATAATAATCCACGTATCTACAAAAAAAAAATTCTTATCAAAACTAAATAACAAAATACAACAAGATTAGTACTTGTGTTCATAATTTCCCGTTTCAATCACGATCGTTTATTCATTTAATATTTGTATGTCTCGTTTAAATATTAAACTTATCATAGTTTTAGAATGATGAGAGTTTGTGATGTTTTACTAAAAAATTCTTACTATGGCGTATAGTACATCATTAGGATCCAGTAGTATTTCTTATGTATATTTATATTTATAAATAGTAATCAATAATACAGTTATCTCAATGGAGATTTCATTATATTAATTACAAGATCACGTATAGGTACATTCTCTTGAGATCAATGTAACAATGTAATCGGACGTCATTCAGGTGTTGGCTGATTAGCTAACTTTTTCAGTCACTGGCAAGCCGATCAGAATAGTCGGATGGTAGCTTATTGTCGGGTTTTTTGTTTTCTATTTTTCTGCTTTTGTGGATCCTTCGTCAGTGGTTGGTCTTGTAGGCCTTTTTTTGGAGTCTTTATTTGCCTGCTACTCTCGGGCCCTTGTGTGTTCCTTGTGGTGGCATTTTTGCCTCTGTATGTGCCATGTGGTAATAATATAAGCAGCTTTTCCTTAAAGCAAAGGAAAAATAAAACAACAAAAATGGAAATTGACTTCAATTAATTGTTTTGAGCAATTGTTTTACAAACGGTTTAACTATATATAATTACAACTTATTTTAATTAAATTCTTGTTTTATGTTTTAGTGTAAAATTTCATTACAAACTAAAGTTATCGTTGATTGAAATGAACTGAAAAAATGAAAATTGTTACTAGAATTTTAGTCAATCAAGTGTTTACCCTCAGTCCTCGTAGTTAATAGATCAAGTCTCATAGTTTTTTTTAACAGCTAATCCACACACTCCCTAAATCTTCATATTTTTGTCCACGTCGGGATTTGAACTCATGTAGGTCATGAGCAATACTTTACATCTTCTCCAATACTACTAGGGGCGTGTTTGGTTCGCTGGAATATTTCTGATGGAATTGAAATCTAAGAAGGAATTGGAATTGTCAGGAATTGGATTCCAATTCCGTACTCTGTTTGGTTGGTAGGAAATGGAATTGAAATTCAATTCAATATTATGTTTTGTTGCCGGGATATGGAATTAGAATTTTGTAAAAAGACGAATTTGCCCTTATTCGTATAGGTGGTGGTGGTGGCGACACCGGGAGTGGTGGAGGCGGTGGGTGGAGGTGGTGGGTGGCGGTAGTGGTGGGTGGGTGGTGGAGGCGGTGGTGGGTGGTGGTGGTGGAGGGTGGTTGTAGCGATGGGTGGCGGTGGTAGTGGGTGACGGTGGGAGGTGGTGGTCACGGCGACAACGGTATTGGATGAGGCGGTGGGTGGCGGTAGTGGGTGGGGGAGGCGGTGGCGGTGGCGGCGGGTGGTGGTGGAGGGTGGTCGTAGCGATGGGTGGCGGGAGGTGGTGGTGGCGGGTGATGGTGGAGGTGGTGGGTGGCAGTGGTGGTGGAGAGTGGTTGTAGAGGTGATGGGTGGCGGTGGGTGCTGGTGGGCGGCGGTGGCAGGTGGTGGTGGCGGGTGGTGGCGGTGGTGGCGGGTGCGGTGGTGGGTGGCGACAACGGTAGTGGTGGGCGGCAGGTGGTGATGGTGGGTAGTGGTCGTTGGCGGGTGACGGTGGTGGTGGTGGGTGGCGGCGGCGGGTGGTGGTTGATTTAAGGTTCAAAGATGTTTAAGGGTAATATTGTAATCTACACATTCCTTCATTCATGGGATTTCAAAATCCTTCCATCTTTGGATGGAATTCACATTCCCTTATTTGATGGAATGTTTTCTGTAACATACGAGTTTTTGTTTCATCTAAAATATATCTTTACACGTAAGTAACTTGGATTATGTGTATTAAATGCTCAAAACATGTTTACCATGCTTTAGTTGTGTTTTGTGCAAATATGGTGGTAATATGATAAGTATACAATGATTAAGAAAAACATGTATGAGAAAATAATATAACATCTGTAACACCCATTTTCGAAGCGTCAACTTTGGAAACGAGTATCCTGGAATAAATTTGTGAATTTATGAATATAATCTAAATGGAGTTGTAGTACTCCTTATAAGGTTTCCAACGATATAAAGAACGTTAAAAACGGAGTTCGTATGAAGAAGTTACGGGCGTTTGAAAAATGGATGAAAATTTCCGTTAGTGCTGTTAAGTATTTAACCGGCGGACACCCCAACCGTTAGAGCGAGTGAGGGCGCGTGCATGGGTCCCTGTGGCTGAAATGTTGACACGTTGTCCCTAAGAGATATATGCAAGTGGTGTTAAAATTTCATGCAGATCAGAGGTCGTTTAGACCATCTGCCGCACCATTTACAGAACAGAATACATGCAATCAGCCTAAAAACTCTCTCTTTCATTAAGTGTGTGTGTTCTTGGTGTTCTACTCTGTGTGAACGATTTTAAGCTCAAATCAAAGGGGTTTTCACATGCATGTAAAGATTTAAAGGTAACTCATCTCCCTTATCATATATATGAGTAGAAATCATGGTAGAAATGGGTGATTTGGTGAAGGTGATGAACCCACTTATGACTTATGGGTAAGCCTCATGAACCATGAAATCTAGTTGGGAGTTTAGACTTATAAACTGATTTAAGGTTTTTAATGATGATATGAAGGCTAGATTGTGTTGAAAATATATGCATGTTCATGTTAGAAATTAAAAGAAGCATATACGGGTTTTGTGCATACATGCATGTGTTGTACATTGACGGATTTTGACCCGTGACTTAGTTTGTTTGAGTTTTAAGAAAATAAAGTTATGGAATGGGCTGTGATTTTGGGAACATTGTATATGTTGGAATTAAAACACTTGGTTGTATGTGTTGTATCTAGTTTTGGAATCCGGAAGGCAAGATCAAAGTTTTGGAAGGTTGGAGTTTTGTCCGTCTACATCTACGCCAAGGTGAGTTCATCTATGTACAACTGTATACTAGTAGTTATATATCTAAATGCTACGTGTTTAATTGTTATTTGGTTTATTGTTATCACATATGCGATGCTTAGAACATTGAATTGGTAATTCTAGTGATTTAACTGTAATATGATTAAATGAAGTTTGAATCATTGATAAACTCTTGCTATGTGTATTGATTTGTAAGAATATAATGATTATTTGTGGTATGCCTTGTGTATAATCTTTTGATAGATGTCTTGATTGATGGAATATCCTTGTGGTGTCTCACTTGATATCGATTCATGTCGTATAAATTCCTTGTGTTGCGTCTCGGTTGGATTTCCCTAGTATGAGATTCATTTTTATTGATTCGGGTTGTGATAATCCTCTTGTTCCGGTCTCGTAGAGTTATCGTTGTTATTGTTTCGTTTAATATCGAATATGAGTTACCCTTACGAATTCCTTGAGAGATGATTTCGTTTCGTGAGGACCCACGGCGGCTTGAGTATTACTTTGTGTAATATGTTGAGCGGTGGACGCGGGAGTACCTGACGGAGGAGTGGTATGGACCGTGGTGGTGAAGCTGGATCATGAACTCGGTTAGGGGTGAAGCTGATCACCTTCATCGGCCTCATTCCCTAATGGCCTAAGGGGGAATGACGCACTTTGATTCGTTTGGACGGTATTGAGATCTCATTGATTCATGATGTGGTATTGTCTATCGGTTCTGGTGGTTACGTGATGATTCTCGTGGAGTGTTGATTCGGTGATTGGTTCTCGATTGTGTTTATTATCTAGCAAACTCTTGTTGATTCTTGCGATATAGTTGTATTCTCAATGTCAGTCATTTAGTAACTCTTGTTGATCCCATACTTGTTGATACTCGGCTATGACGGATTCTCGGTAAATCTCACGTTAAGTTGTAAAGCTTCTCGGTCAGTTATGAATTGATGTGTAATTGCTATAATATGAATACTTGAATAGCTTTATACCATTTATATGATATTATTCCTTGTTTTGTATATAATGCTAGTATTATTTTGTGCTTTATGAACTCACTAAGCTCGTTGTAGCTTACCCGTTTAGTTGACAAACATTTTTACAGGAAAAGATAAGGGAAAGCATATAGGATCTTGAAGTTGATCAGAGGCTTAGAAGATCTACTTTTGGTATATACTTATGTATGCGGGAGTTGAGTAGCTTTATATTGTGATTAGTAGTTAGTTGGTTTGTATCCATAGAAATTATTAGTAGTGAGATCTTGGCTCATTTGTTGTCTTTTGTATAGTCGCTATCGGGTTTCGAATGGTTAATTGTAATTAGATAGTTATTGGATTGTTGTTAGTTTATGATTGGCGGAAATGTTTACCCGGTCCTTACATTTTCCAACCAAGGATTCCAATTCTGTCCAACCAAACATAGGAATCCATAGGAATTGGATTCCAATTCCTTCATATTCCCAAGGATTCCAGGTAACCAAACGCCCCTAGGTGTTTAAAAGGTATTTAAAAGGATTAAAAAGACCTTTCTCTGACATAATATGAGTAACTCTACAACAATAAGTTTAAAGAAAAGATTATAATGAGGTTAAGACTTAAAATAGATAAAAGTCGATTGTTAGTAGATGATGCATTTCTCTCATTTTGAATAAAATGATATTAATGATTTTTAAAAATAAAGTAAAGGGTAAAATGATTATTTCACTATATTAAAAGAGATGATTATTAAATGTGATCTCGACTATTTTTTATCAAATAAGATTAAATATTAAAATGTTTCATTTATTTTGAAACTAAAAAAATGAAAAGTTTATCAGCTATTGACATTGTGATATGGATGAAGTATATATTATGTGAGTTTTTGTTCTCTTTTAAATGTTTCCTAAATTAAATTTACTACAATTTTATTTAGGGGGCGCTTGAATCAAAGTGTGCAATGGGAAATGGAAAGGTAATAGGAATACTAAGGAATACAATGACATTCCTTAGTATTCCTTTGACCATTAATGTTGCTTGGTTTATAATAATATAATAATAATATATATAATATAAATATAATATATATAATATTAATTGACCTTGTCAAACTTTTTAAACATAACCAGGATATTATTTAATATTAACAATATAAAAGTTTTTATTTAATATTAAAAATATAACAGTTTTTAAAAATATAAAAGTTTTTAGAAAGAATTTTCTTTTAGTCATAGGTATCTTTACGAAGTACCGACATCTTATTAAGAATTTGCAGTATGGCGAGTCAATGAATAAAATACCCTAATAATGCCAAATCATGGCTGAAACGGGCTAAGACACGACTAATGCCATTGTTAAATTTCTAATAAGATGTTGTTACATCAACCTAGACTTGAAAATTTTCCCCAAAAACAGAAAATACTTTTTTTTTTTAATAAACCTGGTTACATTTTAAATGTTGACTCAGATTAGTATCTTAAGATACTGCCTCCATGAAAGTATTATGTGATATTTAACAAACAGATTAGCCTGTCATCAGGCGAAGTATAACATAAAGTAATAAAAATATAAAGAAAGCGTACCAGTAAGGATGGTGTAATTAACAGAAAGTACAAAGAACTTCAAACTTTTATTCTACAAACTGAAATTTTTACAACTGGGGGAGGGTTACAGTACAAGAGAGCAGAGTATATAATTTTTCGATGCCCTGCTTAGAACTAAACTAAGACTATTTATAATAGTCTACATACAGAAACAAACAAAATAAAAAATATTAAAAAGTTAACACTAAGCTGGCTAACTCACAAAACACGTAGCATCTTTATTTGACACCTGGCTACTATTAAACCATCTGTCGTATTCATGCAATTATGAGGCATTTATCTGACATCTGACTTTTAACTTGACACATGATACTGTCATGTTACTCTCCTTTTGACATTTGTCTTTTAACTTGACACATGTATTATTATATCACAAGAGCTTTACTTCTGTCATTCTTTTTCTTTTGAAGTAAAGATTCTTCAATCATGTCTATCATGCAATCAACGGGAATAATTTCTTCATTAGTTTGAGATTCTCCTGCTAGACATTGAAATTGATTATTATCAGTTGACATTGTATCTTCATTTGAGGCTTCTTCTTCTTCATTTTCTTCACTCTGAAATCTCTGAAGATTTTCCTTGATCTGAGAACAATATGTTCTGAATGCTTTGATCATTTCTTCTTTATTTGAATTTACATTTGGTAATTCTGAAGGGATTAAGTTTGCTGAATCTGAAAATTTTTTCTGGTGTATATAAATTTTAATTTGTTGGTTGATATGATCAACTGTTTGTTGTGCATTCCATATTTTTGTTTCTGGATCTTTTTGTAGCATCTTAGGCCAAAATTTCGTAAAGTATAACCTTTGTAATGTTGGTAATTTACATGGAGTATAATCCACATATGGTTCCCATTTCCAAATCCAGGGAATTGAAAATTCCATAAAAAAGTGTAAAGAAGATATAACTTCTAAATTATTTAGTTTCTCATTTGAATGTTTTAAATATCTTGGAGAAATTGGTAACCATTCTCCATATAATTTTCTGAATGGTTCCTCTGGTAATATATCAATACTAGGTCCATATGAAGACCACCAATTAATAAACCAATTTGGAATATCTTTATTCTGCTTATAAATAGTTTCACAAATTTTAAAAAACCAAGTGTGTTTTCTTTGTGGATTTTCATATAAAAATGCTTTATGAAAGCTTTCAACATAACCCCAATAAGTAAATTTAAGAGGATTTCTTGAAGGTGGAATTATAAATTCTTTTTCTTTTAGGGTGCTAAGTCCCCATTCTTCTGCTGATATGATCTTTTTTATAATTGCTTTGCTAAAATTATAAACATTTGGATTTCCTGATGTAAAATGAGAAAATTCCCCAAATCCTGTTGTTTTTAAAATGTTTTCGTAATATGTTCTTTGTTTATAAGAACATCCAGCATATGATGCTGTATCCAAGTATCTTGTCATTATAAACCATGGATCACTATTATTTTCAAAATAAAACATTATGTCTTTATTTTCTAAAATAAGTATTTCATCTTTATATGATAATTGTTTATAATTATCTTCTATAATATCACCTTCTGTTACTATTTTTGAGATACTAGGATCATTCTCCTTTGTTTTTAAGAAATTTTTAAATTCTTCATATAATGGATCTCCTGGAATAGGTAAGTTATAACTTTGTGAAGATGAACCAGTTCTATAAGAACTATTTTGAGTGATGGAATTTCCTCGACCTCTTCCATAACTACCCCTATATGATGAGTAGCCTCTTCCTCGACTGGAGAAACTCATCCTGCAAATAAAACGTCAATTTTCTTTTAAATATTCCCTTGTTAAAAAATCAGGAAGACTATTATCACTCCCTTTTTTATATTGTATATCAAAATCAAAACATGCTAATGTTGCCTGCCATCTCATAAACATTTGTTTAGAAATATCATGTTTAAAATCTTTATTAAACATAAATTTAGCTGCTTGGCAATCTGTTTTTATTATAAAGTGTTGATTATATAAATCATCCTGGAACTTAAGAATGCATTTTACTAATGCTAATATTTCTTTAGCAGTGGTAGAATAATTTTTCTGACTATGAGTCCATTTCCCTGAATAAAATCTAACTAAAAATTCTTGTTTATTATTTGGATGAATTTGTTTTAAAATTCCTCCAAATCCTATTTCAGAAGCATCAGTCTCTACTATTTTCTCCCAATTTGGATTAGCTAAAGATAAACATGGTAAAGTTTTTACTTTATTTTTTTATTGTTTTGACTGCTTGTGTATGATTATTTGTACATGCACAAGGATTCTTTTTTAATCTGTCATAAAGAATAGCACTATCTACGGATAAATCTTTATAAAAAGGTGAAATATAATTTAGACTTCCTAAAAATCTCTGTAATTGAGTTTTATCTTTAATTTCATCTGGAAATTTATCAGCAAATTCCATACTTCTTTGTATAGGAATAATTTGACCTTTTTCAATATTATGACCTAAAAATCTTATCTTGGTTTGGAATAACGACATTTTTGTTTGTGATAAAACTAAACCATTTTTAATGATTATCTTTTCAAATAAATATAAGTGTTTAAAATGAGCTTCAATATTTTTTGAAAATACTAAAATATCATCTATATAAACAATGATAAAATCACTATATGGATAAAATATATCATTCATAATATTTTGAAATTCTGAAGGAGCATTTTTTAGACCAAATGGCATTACATTCCACTCATATTGGCCAAAAGGGACATTAAAGGCAGTTTTATATCTGTCTTTTTCATTAATATGAATTTGCCAATATCCTGATTTTAAGTCAAATTTTGAAAATATTATTGAATCATGTAATCTATCTAATAAATCTTTTTTATTTGGTATAGGGTATCTAATCCATTTTAAAACTTTATTTAATGGTTTATAATTTATAACTAACCTGGGTACACCTCTTTCTTGTTCTGCATGTTTATTAACATAGAAAGCAGTACAGGACCATGGAGATTTTGATGGTTGAATTAACTTTTTGTTTAATAATGAGTTTATTTCATTTTTACATAGATCTAGATAATTATGATTCATCTGACAGGGTCTTGCTTTCGTAGGAATCTGTCTTTCATTAAAATCTTCTTCATATGGGAGAGTAACAATATGTTTTTTTCTTTCCCAAAATGCATTAGGGTGGTCATTACATATATTTAAAGAAAATCTATTTGTCATTAATTTAATTTTTTCTTGTAATTTATTATTCTTAAGTTGTTCATCTATTTGAAGTGTAAGAATTTCTTCTTTAAGAAAATTTATTTGATTTCTCTTAAAGTTTAAAGAATTCTTTACTTCATTCACCCATATAGAGTATGGGTCTGAAATAAATTCAAAGGATATCTTTTGATTTTGGTAATAACCAATAATTTTATCTTTTTCTACCGAGATTGGTAGAATCATTTCTAAAAAGGGATTACCTAAAATCATTTCATTACTTGACATGTTTTTTATTATTGTAAAATTAACAGGTATACATGTATTATTTTTACAAATTTTTGCATTTGTTAATTTATATTGAATATCAAGTTTTCTACCAGATACTTCTCTCAAAGTATGTGTAGATTTTTGAAAATATTTTGTTGGAATTAATCCTTCTTGTATACAATTTAAATCTGCTCCACTATCTATTAAAGCTATAAATTCTTTTTGATAATTATATGTTATAAATAATTTTATCTTTACATGCCATTTTCTAGAGATTACTAATTCCATAGATTGAAGAAATGTATTATTAGTTTCATCATTTATCTTTGAATAATCCTGATATTTTTCTTTTAATTTTTCTAATTCGTTAATACGTTGATCATAAATAATCTGATTATTTTTAATATTATGTATATCTGTTTTTAATATTTGTATTTCATTCTGCAAATCATTAATGGTAATACTAGAACTAGAAGAAGCCATATTTCTTCTTTCTTTTAACATATCTTGTAAATGTTTCATAGAATAATGTTCCTTATTTTCCATTACATCTTCTTTAGTATTTATATTATCAATTATTTTATTTCTAATTTCAGGATCTTCAATATCTTTTAGTAATTTTGCCATATCATTACTAATAACATTTATGGAAAGGTCCTCTTGAAATTGACTCCTAATTTGATATAACTGATGTTCCATTTCACAAGAACATTGATCTTTATTATCACATTTACAATCTAATTCTTTTGAATTTAAAGAATCATTTGAACTACTTGATTCATATTCATCATCAGAATCACTTTGTGATATATCTTCTTCACTAGAGGAATTATCTATCAGATTAATAAGGTGAGCTTTTACTTCATCCTCAATATCTAAGTTGTTAATTTGCTTTTTTATTTGTTTATTCTTACATTTATTAGCATAATGACCAGTTTTACCACATTTAAAACAGATTATAGATTTTTTATCTGAATTTCCCTTTCTTTGATTTTTCTTCTGGATTTTGTTTTCTTTTCTATTACGATTGAAATTCTTCTTTTTATAAGATTTTCTTCTATTATCAAATTATTTTTTATGTTTTTTCTTAATTTGAGGAGTTGTGCCCATACCAAATTGGTCACAAAATTCTTCTAATTGTTTTTGTTCATTTAATCGTTGAGTTTTTATTTGCTGATTTAATTTTATTTCACTACATAAAGCTAAACCTTCCTGAATACAAGTTCCTATTAACTTTCCATAAGTGTAATATACTATCAACTTTTAGTTGTTTTTTTACTCTTTCTGCAAATAAATTTGGTAACCCATCAATAAATTTAGATTTCCAGTATACACTATTACAATCATCCAATTCCATAACTCTACTTAAAAAAGTATCTTTATACCATCTAAATGATGTTAAAGTTTTGCAAAATAATCCATTTAATAATGTTCTAATGTTTTCAGAATTATCTGACCATCTACCAGTAAAATGTTCTATTATAGTTAAAGTAAGTATATATACTACGTTTGATTCAGCTATATTATTTTCTATTTTTACAGTATTTAGTATTGATTGTTGATTTTCTGGTGTAAGATAATTATCCCACCATCCTTTTAATTGGCCTGTAAAACCAGCTATTAACATAGTTGCTACTGCCTTATCATTATTTCCTGCATTTTTAGCAATAGTATTGTACATAAGCATTCTATGTACCATATTATATATTTGTCTTTCAGTAAAACCATCTAAATTCCATTCGTATATATTCCTTCCGCTATAACTATTATTACCATATTCTACTTCTTCATGTAAAACATCTTGAGGTGTTGGTCTAGGATAATAAAATTGTCTTTGAGCAGGTCTAGAAGCATATTTACTGTCGTAATTAATTTTATTTATAATAGTTTCTTCTGTTTCATTATCAGAATCTTTATTTAAAGTATTAATTTGTAGTTTTTTCATTTGACTTTGGATTAATTCTACCATAACATCATAATTTTTTAATTTATATCCTGAAATATTAGGTGGAGGTTGAATAGTGGCTATAATTTGTTTTTCTTTTTCTTTACTTTCTTTTGGTAATTGTATCTTATTATCTTCTTTTAGGATATTTATTATTTTATCTACTTTTTTCTGTAAATCCGTTAAATGTTCTCCTAATTTCTTTTGGTAATTGTATCTTATTATCTTCTTTTAGGATATTTATTATTTTATCTACTTTTTTCTGTAAATCCGTTAAATGTTCTCCTAATATCATTGAGTAAAGATTATGGTAATTTAATTGTTGTATTATGTTATTTGTTTGTTCTACATTAATTGGAGAATTTTTATCAAAAAGTTTTTGATAGGCACAAAATTTCAAAGTAATATCATTGTTTGTTATTGAAAAGAGAATTTGAGGCGGAAATATACTTTTTATTATTTGGTTATTTGTTAAGGTGTATTCTCTTTCAATAATTTGAATACTTTGTAGAAAAGTATATATGAACCAAGGAATAAAATGTATTATTCTATTTATTGAAGATAAATTTTCATAATAATTTTCTTGAATTTCTTTTAATTGATTTTTAGAATATTGTTCAAATAACCATTTTCTGGAAGTTTCCCATTTAGATAAATAAAACTCATCACATATTAATTTCCTTGCCTGTGAACCAGGACTAAAATCAATTTTTTCTGTAAAGTCCATTAAAGTGTGAAATTCATTTCAGAGGGAGTAACCTCCTCCGTTTGATAAACAATGTTATCATATATATTTAAATTATTAATTTTTTCTGAATTATGTGAAACAGAAGCACGTGATAAAGGAATTTCTACTTTATAATCTACTGGTGAAATATAAGAGTGTGAAGATCTTACTGATCTAGTTCTTCTTAATAAAGGATTTTCATCTTCGAATTCTTTTTCTTTATTAAATTCTATTGTAACTATTCCATCTGATGTTTGTGTAATATTTTCAACATTATTATTTATTAAAGGTTTAGGGGGAGTATTATTTTCCAGTATCCAATTTTCTGGAAATATAATTTCATCCCATTTAATGGCCCTTCTAGTAGTAATTTTTGACATATTAAAATTACTTTCTATTAAAATTGTTTCGTTTATGGGTTTGTTTATTCTTTTACATCTAGGGTTCATTGTTTTTAGTGGTTTATAATAAATACGATAACATATACATATAACTTCTGAACCAGCTAAATAATTATAACCATGAGTTTTAACATTTAATGTTAAAGCTTGAAAAATGTTTTTATCTGATAAAGATAATTGTAAATTTGGATAAACATTAAAATAAACTGGTCCATGAGATAAACTTGATTCTATTATACCTATTAAATATTGTTTCCAATTTCGATTCCTAGCATCTCTAAGAACAGCTAAGAAACTTTCAGGTAAACCTTGTAATGTTAAAGGTTTAAAAGCAATTTGTACTAAACCAATATGTACATAATTATACATATCTTTGTATTTGTTTATATCATGTTGGGTTATTAATTGAATATTCATGTCATCTTCATTCATTGTTAAATTTTCTTCTGTAGTTTTTATTGTTTGTATAAAACCTAATTCTTCAAAATTTCCTAATTCATATATTAATTTAGGATTAATATTTGGTATAGTCCATTTATTTAAAAGATCTAAATTTTTTGGTATTTCATATTCTTCTATTAATTGATTCTTTATTAGTTGTTTTTTATGACTCTTAAATTTGCTAAACAACTTCATATAGAATAAAAAGTTAAACACCACATACTACTCCACATGGCTCTGATACCATTTAAGACAGGACCTTGTCAAACTTTTTAAACATAACCAGGATATTATTTAATATTAACAATATAAAAGTTATTATTTAATATTAAAAATATAACAGTTTTTAAAAATATAAAAGTTTTTAGAAAGAATTTTCTTTTAGTCATTGGTATCTTTACGAAGTACCGACATCTTATTAAGAATTTGCAGTATGGCGAGTCAATGAATAAAATACCCTAATAATGCCAAATCATGGCTGAAACGGGCTAAGACACGACTAATGCCATTGTTAAATTTCTAATAAGATGTTGTTACATCAACCTAGACTTGAAAATTTTCCCCAAAAACAGAAAATACTTTTTTTTTTAATAAACCTGGTTACATTTTAAATGTTGACTCAGATTAGTATCTTAAGATACTGCCTCCATGAAAGTATTATATGATATTTAACAAACAGATTAGCCTGTCATCAGGCTAAGTATAACATAAAGTAATAAAAATATAAAGAAAGCGTACCAGTAAGGATGGTGTAATTAACAGAAAGTACAAAGAACTTCAAACTGTTATTCTACAAACTGAAATTTTTACAACTGGGGGAGGGTTACAGTACAAGAGAGCAGAGTATATAATTTTTCGATGCCCTGCTTAGAACTAAACTAAGACTATTTATAATAGTCTACATACAGAAACAAACAAAATAAAAAATATTAAAAAGTTAACACTAAGCTGGCTAACTCACAAAACACGTAGCATCTTTATTTGACACCTGGCTACTATTAAACCATCTGTCGTATTCATGCAATTATGAGGCATTTATCTGACATCTGACTTTTAACTTGACACATGATACTGTCATGTTACTCTCCTTTTGACATCTGTCTTTTAACTTGACACATGTATTATTATATCACAAGAGCTTTACTTCTGTCATTCTTTTTCTTTTGAAGTAAAGATTCTTCAATCATGTCTATCATGCAATCAACGGGAATAATTTCTTCATTAGTTTGAGATTCTCCTGCTAGACATTGAAATTGATTATTATCAGTTGACATTGTATCTTCATTTGAGGCTTCTTCTTCTTCATTTTCTTCACTCTGAAATCTCTGAAGATTTTCCTTGATCTGAGAACAATATGTTCTGAATGCTTTGATCATTTCTTCTTTATTTGAATTTACATTTGGTAATTCTGAAGGGATTAAGTTTGCTGAATCTGAAAATTTTTTCTGGTGTATATAAATTTTAATTTGTTGGTTGATATGATCAACTGTTTGTTGTGCATTCCATATTTTTGTTTCTGGATCTTTTTGTAGCATCTTAGGCCAAAATTTCGTAAAGTATAACCTTTGTAATGTTGGTAATTTACATGGAGTATAATCCACATATGGTTCCCATTTCCAAATCCAGGGAATTGAAAATTCCATAAAAAAGTGTAAAGAAGATATAACTTCTAAATTATTTAGTTTCTCATTTGAATGTTTTAAATATCTTGGAGAAATTGGTAACCATTCTCCATATAATTTTCTGAATGGGTCCTCTGGTAATATATCAATACTAGGTACATATGAAGACCACCAATTAATAAACCAATTTGGAATATCTTTATTCTGCTTATAAATAGTTTCACAAATTTAATATTACCATAACATTAAAAAAAAGTATTTTCTGTTTTTGGGGAAAATTTTCAAGTCTAGGTTGATGTAACAACATCTTATTAGAAATTTAACAATGGCATTAGTCGTGTCTTAGCCCGTTTCAGCCATGATTTGGCATTATTAGGGTATTTTATTCATTGACTCGCCATACTGCAAATTCTTAATAAGATGTCGGTACTTCGTAAAGATACCAATGACTAAAAGAAAATTCTTTCTAAAAACTTTTATATTTTTAAAAACTGTTATATTTTTAATATTAAATAATAACTTTTATATTGTTAATATTAAATAATATCCTGGTTATGTTTAAAAAGTTTGACAAGGTCCTGTCTTAAATGGTATCAGAGCCATGTGGAGTAGTATGTGGTATTTAACTTTTTATTCTATATGAAGTTGTTTAGCAAATTTAAGAGTCATAAAAAACAACTAATAAAGAATCAATTAATAGAAGAATATGAAATACCAAAAAATTTAGATCTTTTAAATAAATGGACTATACCAAATATTAATCCTAAATTAATATATGAATTAGGAAATTTTGAAGAATTAGGTTTTATACAAACAATAAAAACTACAGAAGAAAATTTAACAATGAATGAAGATGACATGAATATTCAATTAATAACCCAACATGATATAAACAAATACAAAGATATGTATAATTATGTACATATTGGTTTAGTACAAATTGCTTTTAAACCTTTAACATTACAAGGTTTACCTGAAAGTTTCTTAGCTGTTCTTAGAGATGCTAGGAATCGAAATTGGAAACAATCTTTAATATGTATAATAGAATCAAGTTTATCTCATGGACCAGTTTATTTTAATGTTTATCCAAATTTACAATTATCTTTATCAGATAAAAACATTTTTCAAGCTTTAACATTAAATGTTAAAACTCATGGTTATAATTATTTAGCTGGTTCAGAAGTTATATGTATATGTTATCGTATTTATTATAAACCACTAAAAACAATGAACCCTAGATGTAAAAGAATAAACAAACCCATAAACGAAACAATTTTAATAGAAAGTAATTTTAATATGTCAAAAATTACTACTAGAAGGGCCATTAAATGGGATGAAATTATATTTCCAGAAAATTGGATACTGGAAAATAATACTCCCCCTAAACCTTTAATAAATAATAATGTTGAAAATATTACACAAACATCAGATGAAATAGTTACAATAGAATTTAATAAAGAAAAAGAATTCGAAGATGAAAATCCTTTATTAAGAAGAACTAGATCAGTAAGATCTTCACACTCTTATATTTCACCAGTAGATTATAAAGTAGAAATTCATTTATCACGTGCTTCTGTTTCACATAATTCAGAAAAAATTAATAATTTAAATATATATGATAACATTGTTTATCAAACGGAGGAGGTTACTCCCTCTGAAATGAATTTCACACTTTAATGGACTTTACAGAAAAAATTGATTTTAGTCCGGGTTCACAGGCAAGGAAATTAATATGTGATGAGTTTTATTTATCTAAATGGGAAACTTTTAGAAAATAGTTATTTGAACAATATTCTAAAAATCAATTAAAAGAAATTCAAGAAAATTATTATGAAAATTTATCTTCAATAAATAGAATAATACATTTTATTCCTTGGTTCATATATACTTTTCTACAAAGTATTCAAATTATTGAAAGAGAATACACCTTACCAAATAACCAAATAATAAAAAGTATATTTCCGCCTATAATTAATTAATTATATTAATTAATTAATATAATAATATTAAACATTAATATAATAATATTTTACATTAATATATTAATATAATAATAATATTAATTAGAATAATAATATTATATATTATTATAAAAATAATATATATTAATATAATAATAATATTAAATAATTTTATAATAATATTTGTTAATATAATAATATTATATTATATTTATATATAATAATAATATAATTTAATATAATAATAGTGGATTAAAGCATTATAGAGTTCATTACCCCAATTTGGTGGGGAATGGTGTATGACTTATTAGTGAGTAATCATTGATTACTTAAGAACTAACCAAACATTTATAATGACCATCAATCCCATTGCACACCACTTAATACCCTCAACCAAGCACACCCTATAATATGAATTAAACATAACCTTAAGTCATATCCAACATCAAATACAAATATGGTATAATGTGGGTTGGTTGTGGTATATATCTTTGAAAAAAATCTTGAAGTCAGATTGTTTTACAAATGATTGACGTTTAAACTATGTAAATCGAATCTTAGTCAATCTCATAAATTAATACTTAAGCGTCACAGCTTGGTATTTAATCGCGTTTCAACTATTTTTTTTTTTAATTTTTATAAGAAATTCAAAGCAATATATGTAGCGGTCAAAGCAAATCCTTAATCCATTAACTTAATAACATTAATCAAGTCAACTCTCTCCTTAACTGAGATAATGTCGAATACGACAGTTGCTGAACAATTAAGTTTCCTTATATTACTAGTGTACGTGTACATTTACGTTAAGAAAAATTACCATAAAATGTTACTCTAACTTGTCAAAAAATTTCATTTGAAACATTCAACTTCAAGAGTTAACATCCAAAAATATGAATTGTTAATAAAAAAAGTTAGAAATCTAAGACCTTATAAGTTGTAATATGAATGATGTAAGATGTTATATAACCAAAATTTATAGAAACACAACATATGAAACGAACTAGAGCTTTTAAGTAGCTAGAATCTTACGATCATAATCATATCTTACAATCTCGATCTTATATATAGAGGCAAAAATGTTTATCGTAAAATCTTGATCTTAACAACCTTACCATGTATATCATCGCATCATTCGTATCCTTAACACTTTATTAGAAAGAAAAAAAAAATAATTAGAAGAACACTTGAAAAACTTAAGCAAAATTAATTTTAGTATTATATGCTTTTAAATGTAATATCAACCAAACAAAGCCATCAATGGAGCGGAAAACCAGGGGGAATACTGGTGAAGGACCCAATGTGAAAGTCTCTCCATCTCCTTCTACTTACGTTATATTTTAAACTTTGCATAAATTACGTACTAAGCCGCCTTGAATTCATATGAAATGACCAATTAAATTATGTATATACATTTATCATTGTTAACTGGAAATTTATAAGTATGTAATTTAAACATGTAGTCTACGGTATGGTGTTTGCCTCTTGACCTTGTGGTCAGGGGTTCGAGTCCCGTCGTGGACATAGGTGGTAATTAGGAGTAGATTAGGATTTTCCGTTCAAAACAAAAAAAAAAAACTTGTAATCTACGATTTTTTTATGTATTCTAATTCGGATTTTGGGTAGCTTTCGTAGAAAATCTTCCCAATCAATAATCAAAGCCGTTCACCGAATAAAACTTCGGTTCCACTAAACCTGATTCCCAGAAATTTTAGTGACACCATTTTATGTTAGGTTTTCAACGTCAACATCGACGTTGCCGGAAATCTCTCTTTTTTTACCTCTAGGTAAATGTACGACTGTCTATATCTTAACTCTCACATACATCTCATTTGAAGTGATTGTGTATCATTGTGATTGACGTTGTCAGCACGTCAATTATTATGTACATATTTATACCTGATTTAATCTAACTAAAAAAGTTGTGAGTCTCTTAAGACTTTTTTTATGGATAGACATAGATTAGAAGCATTAAATATAATCTACAAGTATAACTTAATTGTTATTGTCATTTTTAAAACAAACTTGTGGGATGCACAACCTACCAATTAATACCTTGCCACTTAGTTGACTAAAATCTACTATAAATCTACATTCTAGAGTTAACAATACCTTCACAAAAACGCAAACTTGTATTTGCTACTATCAAATTTCCGGCGACAATGGCATTGAACGACACCCCGGAGATACAGCTAAAGTCGTCATCATCACCACCAAGGGAATACAAGAGTAGCATTGTTCCGTTAGTTGATGGGATCTTAAGGGTATTGCTATTTACAGCAGCCTTAGTTTCTATTATTGTTATGGTTACTTCTAAACAAACAAAAATGGTTCCAGTTGCACCAGGAATCGCAATACCCCTCGATGCCGAATTTAAACAATCCCCTGCTTTCATGTACGTTTTATAGATTAGTCCAGTAAACTTGATCTTAATTTGTTAAGAAAAATTGTACTGCTTCTTACTTCATTTTTCTACCCATAAATTGAATGACACATGTAATACACTAATTATCTTTCATAATCGTATCCTTTAATTCGGACACTTGAATTAATCAAATGTGAGTAGGAAGATAAGTATAAAGATTTAGTATACTTCTCTCGTTTGTTAATTGCATTTTTCATTGTTATTGTGGTTATCATGCAGATATTTCGTAGCAGCACTCTCGGTGGCTTGTTTGTATAGCATCATCACCGGATTGTTATCGGTTATGGGACTTATTAAGCAGGGAGGAATTTCCACAAAGATGCAGTTTCATTTTGTTATGTTTGATGCTGTAAGTTCTTGAACCATACTCGTTTCTTTTACATGAATCATTTGATAATTATACTACTAGAAAACTGAGTTTCGGTGATGACTAATCCGTCGGAAATCTATCAAAACATGTCATCGCTAACAGACTTCCGACGGAATTTCTCCTTGGAAAAACCGTAATCGGAAACAATTTTCCGCAAAAACTCTGACGGAATTCTTTCGTCTCCATTGGAAATACATACAACTTTTTATATATAAATTTGGAAAAATAATGTTTGAAATATACAAAAAATGCGACTTAAGGTTACATACACTACTACTTTTGATTATGCAAAATAAATTAAACATTTTCTGTCTTGATATATACTCACTTCATTCCTAAATAAAGTTTCTATTTCTCTTTCAAGTTTTGTCCCTAAATAAAGTTCTCATTTGTCAAACTTAAGGGCTCACTTAATATAATAATATTATTATCAATACTTTCACCACTAACTATCTCTTAAAATAATTTATATCTCCAATCAAACTTTATATTTTAATAAAAAGTAATACTAAATACCCCACCGCTAACTACTTCCTCCGTCCCATAAAAAAATTTACATTTCAGTTGGGCACAATTTTTAGGAGATAGTTAGTGGTGGAGTCCTTTGTAATATTTTTGATTAAAATATAATGTTAGATTGGAGAGAGAAAGTGTTTTATTGGTGGAATGATTGGTAGTAATATTATTTTATTAGGTGGGGCCCCCAAATTTGAGAAATGTAAATTTTTTGTGGGACAAAATTTTAAGGAGAAATGTAAACTTTTTTGTGAGACGGAGGAGATATCTCCTAAAAAGTTGTGCCCAAGCGAAATGAAAACTTTATTTAGGGACGGAGGGAGAATTATTTAATTTTGTGTAGAAAGATACTAATACGCGTATTTAGGATTTTTTATTTATTAGACGATGAGATTGGTTATAGACCTATAGCGTAAGTTTTGTTAACTTCATTTTAGTTAAGAGATTACTGATCTCATCATCAACCAAATACTTCACAAGTAGTATATAAGTCAAATGTTGCAGGTATTAATACTTTTAGTGACTGTTTCTTTTGTCTTTTTAGCGACAGTTGTATGAGTGAGATCTAAATGTGTCACTAGATGTCAATTTTCTTGTAGCGAGTGAATTGGAAGTAACTTATAATGTATGGGTATAAAAATGATGCAGCTGCTATTGGGGATTGTGGGTGCGGCAACAGGAGCAGCAGGAGCAGTAGCATATATTGGACTGAAAGGAAACTCTCATTCTCGATGGAACAAAATCTGCAACACTTTTGATTCCTTTTGTTTCCATATTGCATCCTCAGTTCTGTTGTCGCTCATATCCTCCATCATACTTTTACTGCTTGTTTGGCTCACCGTTTTCGTGCTTTCCAAGAAGATATCAAGGCAATAGTCTAATCGATCAACACCCGAAACGTTGAACGCTATTTGCCTTTTGTAATTCAAATTCCTCGTGTATATGTTTTTGTTTTCCTGTGAAAATTGCGTAATTAATTAAGACATTTTAAGAGGTGTAGAAAATTGTGAGTGTGTGTACGTAGAGAGTCAACTTGTTTTTACTTTTAATTTGTAATATATATGAACATTGTTCTACACGTTAACGATTATGCAGCACAATATTACGATGTTTTAATGTAGGGTTTAATTAATTAGTTTGTGCTTGAAATGCTATCAAACTTGTTATCTCTGATGGGTCCGATTTTAAGGATTTCCAATTCAGACAGAATGATAACAACATTAACAACCACGATACTCAAACCCTTTAAAGGATTATGACTGTATGAAATGTATAAGTAACTGAATGAATGATAAGAATTGGAAGTTTAAATTTCTATCGAACAATTACAAAGTTTGCTTTTATTTCAATAATGTACTCTCGAGATCAGAAAAAAAGAAAAGAAAAACATAGATAATAAAAAGGATACTTCTACCCTTTAAGGGTTTCGATAATGACATCCCAAGACTGTCAATCAGAATGGATAAGGATAAGCATTCTTGATTCTGATTGGAGGAAAATTTCTATTTACCCCTTTTAACTCCATTAGTCAAATTCATAGTCACATAGGACGCGGTACGCTCCGGTACGGGTACGCGATTCACTAGTTTAGGTGTATCGGGTACGCAGGGGGTAGGTTCATTCCGGTACGTGTCCGGTACGGTGTACCTTATGTTTTGGAACGATGTACCATACGATGTACCCTTAAAACTAAGTTTCTTTTGCATATATATAATTATATATAAAAGTTCAAAATTTCAAATAACAGAAACATAGCATAAAATCCATAAAACTTTAAAGACATTACCGAAAATACTTAAGCATATGTAACACCCTAAAATTTACAAGATTTTTAAAACTTTTAAATACAAAATTTAAAATCAAAGGTCCCATAAATAAAGCTCCGGTATAAATATTTAACATTTAAAAATGTATTTATTGCGGAAATAGTTAAAAATAAAATGAAGTGTTTTAAAATATTAATTGCTGTCCACATCAGTAACGAAACGATACAGCGGTCAACCGTCCACCTTCTCCTTTCCTTTGCTGGTACCTGAAACAATGTGGGGGAAAATAGGGGTCAGCTGGAGAAGCTGAGTGAATAGTCTCAAAATGCATACAATCATAACATACAACACATGAGGGCACATCGGTGTACTCCTACTCAGAATCTACTCGATTAATTACTCAGATTTATTTCTCAGATTTCATTACTCAGATTTTAATTTATATAGCGCGCTTGTGTGACTTGGGACGAGAGATCAACCTCGACCCTCCTCACACCTCAGATAGGCATAAGCCAAAAACTCAGACGGGAGTGATCCCAAAACTCAGACTGGAATATTCCCAAAAACTCAGACGAGAATGATCCCAAAAACTCAGACGGGAATAATTCCAAAAACTCAGACGGGAGGTGATCCCAGGCATATAGCCAAAAACTCAGATGTGTATTATTATGTTTTATTATCTCTTTAACATAATTATCTCAGATGCCCTAGCAAGTAGTAGCACAGAATGACTCTGTGCCGAGCTCGGTTACCCAGGCACAATGTCTCAGATTAAAATAAATCAACAGCTGCTCAGATACTCAGATAGCATGTCCAACTCAGATAACAACTCAAACTCAGATAGCAGATCAAACTCAGATAACAGCACAAGCTCAGATAACAATTATGGTGCAAGAAATGTAACATATAAGTCATGCATGTACAACGTTAAAACTGAATACACGGTGAGAATACTCACCTCGGAAACGTAAGCTCCAAAGGTTCCCGAAATCAGAAGATACCGCACGTTATCTCTTAGACGGACCTAAAACCAAAAAACGAAACCCGAAATTAAAATCCTACCCAAGGGCTTATTTCAGAAAACTGGCAGCCCCCGTCGGTCTCACGGGAACTGCCATAACTCTTAAATGGTTCAATAGATTTTCCTCATCTTTTTACCATGGCTAGAAGACAATCAGAATTACGATTTACTGTGAGACGGTCACTGGCCAAAACAGCCTCTAGGTGTCTCAAAACAGTGATGCAAGACAGACATGCTGCACAGGTCATTTTCCTAACAGCAGCATACTATATCAACTATAACTTTTAAACCGTACTTCGGATTAACGAGAGGGTTGCGGCATTGAAAAGCTAACTCAAAAATCAAGGTCCCGGCACGGGCCAAAAATCCAAAAACGTATTTTATGTGTGTTAAAAACGGACTTAAATAACGTGAACAGATTCTGTCAATATTTTGGTTCGATATTTAAAACTCTTTTTAAAACCCGACACCATCCCACTTATTCTCGAGGTACCCGACACTTGCATAAACAGTAGATAAGACCACTAACACCTCGACCTAAAAGCAGATTTAATACAAGACTCGTTTTGACCGATTTGAAAAGAGAACGAGAAACAACAACAACTATAACTGCAAGGGAAACGAGTCAACAATTTATCACATATTAGACACAAACCCGAGCCCTCAATGGCTCGGTACCTTCCCTGACAAAACTCTACTAAACCACAGCATTAGCAAAACAGTGAAGGAATCGAAATTGTGAAACAAGGGAACAAAGAAGGGTGGGACTACCGATACAGTCAATTGCTCGAACCCGCAACTCGTCAGATGTCTTCATCGTGCTCGCGCTGACAGCCTGCTGCTTAAAGCCATCAAAGACTTCAATTAGTTTTCTTGATTTGGACCAGCAAGCAAACAACCTCCTGAAATAAAATAGAGGGGCTTGCCGTCCACATGAAACTTCCGATAAAGTCAACACCATTCTCATCCCACCGTCAAAACATTATTCCCACATCATGCTATCCAACGAGACACATGGCACCCTCAATTAGCATCCACCGAACACCTTCAAATAATTCTAGATCTTGTGATTATTCCTTCTAATTGATCGTTGGAACAAGGAAGACAATACCGAGAAAAACGATCGTAGCTACACGGAATGTTTGGGGTTTTCTCCTTCTCACTTTGTCCTCGCTCGATGGCTTTTTGATCGATGAAAGAAATGGCAGGGGTGAGGCTGGAATTTTCTCACGGCCGAATAGCGCAAGCTAGGGTGATTAGGGTAACATGTTGTTAAATATGATGCCAAATGGGGCTTAAGATTAATTAGTGATCGGGCCTTGTACTTCTTAATATTGCTGAATCCATTAAACAAAAGAGAAGGGAAATCGGGCCTTGGCTAAACAAGAGGTATTCGGTCTAAAAGAAAACGTCCACAAGCCTTGGCCTTCGGTCGGCATCCGCTTGACACAGGAATTAACACGATCTAATTTATTAACAACTCGGGAACTAAGATGTCACCGTTATAGGAGACGAAACGTCACATAATAATTATTTGAATAACCGAGGTGTCACATATAATTTATAACGTCTGATAAAGACGAACCGTCTAATTACAGGTCGCCCAAATAATATAGAATTAATTATAAATAACAAATTGTGATTAAATAATTCTATTTAATTAAAATAAATTTTGGGGCGTTACAACTCAACTCCACTTGAAATAGACTTCGTCCCCGAAGTCATTGCTCGGAAGAAACTCCGGGTAGTAATCTCGCGTCTCAACTCATACTCGCCAACGACACACGACCTCAAATGGGGAAAGAAAACAAAATGATAAGGTTAAGAATGAAAAGGAAATTCATCAGGGTGACCTACGACATGCATACTCAAATGGAAAAGAAGAATAAAAACGATAAGGTTGTGAATAAAAAGAAGCTCTTCATGGTGAATTTACTTAATAGGAAATGAACTCCAGATCACGCAAGTGCTCATACAATTATCCACCTTTAGTGGCGCAAAACGATAAGGCTAGAAGAAATAAGGTCAGGATGCTCACTATGGGTCTCAGTATGCAAAGAAAATGTTGATAATGAGCATAAAATACACCACGATACTCTACTGAAGGCGTCTTCTTGCTCTCGCATTCGGATACAGTTGTTGCACTCAGCGATTAACGTCGCGTTGAATCACCGATTCAACTCCACTTGGAAATTTACTATTGATTTGTTGACGATACCAAATGCTCAACGTAGTACCAGGTCATCCAAACCATTTGCACAATCACACACGGATCTCTCATGACGATAACAAGTTTTTATGGAAAATTTTCTTCCCGCACAACTCCATCAAATGACCACTTACACCTTTTAGCAACAGGTAAGAATTTCATTATCGACAATTTTCCACCGAAATGACTCGGAAGGTCCTCTACTCTATGGGTCAACAGTTTGTTAACAACATAATAAATAATTTAGCGGTTTACACCATCATCAATTAATATAAAAATCATGCAAATAAATCACAAGGAATATACATATCACACAGAATTCTCATATACTCAGGTATATAACTCCAAAATATGAACTGGAAATATAACTCAGAAGTCCCACTCAGAAATAACTCAAAACATATCTCAGGAGTATAACTCAAAAGTGTATAACTCAGGAACAAACTCATAAATCTTAACTCAGAAGCAAACCAAAACTCTAACTCAATAACAACTCATAAGGTAATAATATTTACAAGTAATAGCATTAGGTATAAATCACATTTTTACTCATTCTTATTACTACTCGCGTGTTCCAATTTACCAGCTTATAATATTTGGAATGATATACTCTCTCTCAACCGTGTGATTGGTTCTCAAAATAACTCTTCTTTAACATTATATTGTTACTTTACTCTATTAGGTTTGCATATTACCGATGTTGATAACCCTTTAAATAGCTCAAATTAGCGATCTTGTCATTTAATTCCCTTTAATAGGTTCTCATTCTATTGCATTTAGTGGTTTCTCGATAATATTTTAATAGATGTTCTCTCATTCACCTAGTTTAACGATCCTTTAATAGACCGTTTCACTGATTTTACACAATTTAAAATGTCTCTTAATTATTTTGACCATATCTACTCATTAATTTCATGTTACCCACTAAAAACTCCAATTAAATTTCATACTCTTATTTATAATGATTCCTCGTTACTCAAATTACGAATTAATTCCTTAGTTCTCATTTACTCAATTCGCAGTTACACTTTATTCTAAATCTTACGGTTTACTCATGGTTCATCAATTCAGTACATTCTCGTCTTTTCGAAATTTCTCCTAAGTTCAATATAAATTTATTGAATAGTTGTTCTCATCTCAAGTTTAATAATTATTCATAAATAGAGTTTTCTCGTATAATTTTATAATACCTCAAAACTCATAACACTTTATAATACTTCAAAAATTTGAATAAAACTTCCCGTTAATTTAATACTTTTCTCTTTTGACTCATTTTATTAATTTGCTTATGTAACTCGATTTGTAAATTTCTTATAACTCAAAATTACTCCATAATTAATCACAATAAAATTTTATCATTTAGCTCGTTTTAATAATAACTCATTACCAGCAAATTACTGATCTCATTTTAACTCATTTTCCTCAAAATTCCATTGTAGCAGTTTTCTCATATTCGACTCATTAATAAGTTCTCATCACTTTAATTACATGATTTCTCATTACCACATTTATAACCACCCAAGAATAAGTATACTGTCTTATTTGTGTATAATTGTAGTATTACTACTTCACTTTTGCATGATATTCATTCAACCCAAATAACTTGATTTGTTAATTTCTCCAGTAAACCCGATCTATCATTTTGTTGTAAATTCTATAATTACCCATAGAATAAATTTAATTATTCTCAACTGCTTGATTTGATAGTTACTCTTATATTTTATTTGATCAATTATATGTATCTAGATTTCGCACTTTAAATTTATACCACTAAAATCTTTCTGCATAAGCATCATGCTCATAATATTTATAAATAATAATTAACGATAATTATTTCTTGACAATTTTCCTTTTTACCCCTACTCAACTCCACTTGGAGAAAACTCGTCCTCGAGTTTGGAACTAGTATTGTCTACCAAAATAAACAAGCAAGTATGTAGTCACACAACAATTAGAATACACATACTAAATTCACCATAACAAGCATTGGTCCATCGTTCCCTTCAAAATCTCCCCCTAACCAACCAAAAGTCCTGTGTGTACGGTAATAGGGGCCCTCTATTACTTTCGACACATGCTTTTGTTTGGTCACGAGTCAATCCCAAAGTTCACAACTTCCCACATAAAAGTAATCCACAAACAAATCACACTCAGAAGGAAGAAAAGTTTACTCTCAATATCTGATAAATACAGATATGCACTCAGCTGTATGTACTCGAAATCTTATAAACATTACTCAGAAATGCACTCAGCAAAAGGCACTCAGCAAAATATTTTATTATGTTTTCAACAGTTAAACTCAGAACATAATATAGCTCATAAACTCTTTTAATTTATTTTAAATAGGTCAACACCGAATCAATGATGATAGTCTCCCTTTGGTTCACTTTTAATAAATACCCTTTAAGATAAACTTGAATAATTTCTGCTTAATTTGACTTGGCAATCCTCGGTTAATTGGTATAACAAACTTATATAGGTTATTCAATATCTCTGCGTTAAATAAATAATCTCTCACTGAATTCATAAAAAAAAAAATTATGGATTTTCAGTCTCAGCTATTAAAATCACATACTTTAAAAGTTTTCTCATTTGATCTCAATTTAATAAATCTCGGTTTACTATTTTCTCAGCAAAAAGATTTTCCCAATACATCATGTCTCATCTCTTTATAAAAACATTCTCCTTTTTAATTGTCCAAAGATTTCATAAATTTTAAATTTTTAAATTTGATAAATAAGTGAAAAGGTTCCACTAAATAAAATCTCAAATATTAATTCAACATTAAAAAAAAACATGCTTAATCCAACTAAAGTTCTAATATTAAAAACTAAAACGACTCTGAAATAACGGATAAGAATAAAATCCAATTTTTTTTTTTTTTTTTTTTTTTTTTTTTACGTTCCTCGTCTAACTCAAATGTAAATCATGTAAAATAATTATCAATTTTTAAAAAAATTTAAAATATGTTCTCGGTATTTTCGCTTTTGCTTGACTTGATGAACTGTCACAAAAATATTCTTTTGATAATAAAAACATCTTTCTTTTATTCGTTTCACCGTTTACTCGTTTCAATAACTCTTTTTATTAAGTATTTTCCCTAAAACGAAAGGTTTTAGTATTTTATCAATATGAAGAATTTATTACTCCTCTTTTCTTATTCACCCCAAAACATGTCATCGTTAAATAATTTATGAAGTTTATATCATAATTTTATATTCATTTATTACCCTTATTGGTTAGAATTTCTCAGAATTATAAAATCTCACAGATTATATAAAATATTATGTAATTATAGTAGCATGTATAACGCGGATGTACTTAGAATTACACACGAAAAATATACTCAGAAAAGCGATCTTAGTCGCGAAATACACTCAGAATTATATCGAAATTATACTCGAATTAATGATAGCAATTCTCATATTTGTCATTCTTCAAAACTCAGAATACAACGAAATTCTCAAATAAATAAAAGCTCTAAAATATTACCGGCAATAGGAAGCGAGAGGTCGACGTGACATGCTGTATGTTTGATGTGGAAACTTTTCTCAGAAAAATATTTGACTCTTTTCTCATTTTAAAACTCGATACTCAAACTTGAGTTTGAATTCGCCCCTTGCGAACCCAAATCTCTCAAGTCAGAGCTCTGATACCAACTTGTAACACCCTAAAATTTACAAGATTTTTAAAACTTTTAAATACAAAATTTAAAATCAAAGGTCCCATAAATAAAGCTCCGGTATAAATATTTAACATTTAAAAATGTATTTATTGCGGAAATAGTTAAAAATAAAATGAAGTGTTTTAAAATATTAATTGCTGTCCACATCAGTAACGAAACGATACAGCGGTCAACCGTCCACCTTCTCCTTTCCTTTGCTGGTACCTGAAACAATGTGGGGGAAAATAGGGGTCAGCTGGAGAAGCTGAGTGAATAGTCTCAAAATGCATACAATCATAACATACAACACATGAGGGCACATCGGTGTACTCCTACTCAGAATCTACTCGATTAATTACTCAGATTTATTTCTCAGATTTCATTACTCAGATTTTAATTTATATAGCGCGCTTGTGTGACTTGGGACGAGAGATCAACCTCGACCCTCCTCACACCTCAGATAGGCATAAGCCAAAAACTCAGACGGGAGTGATCCCAAAACTCAGACTGGAATATTCCCAAAAACTCAGACGGGAATGATCCCAAAAACTCAGACGGGAATAATTCCAAAAACTCAGACGGGAGGTGATCCCAGGCATATAGCCAAAAACTCAGATGTGTATTATTATGTTTTATTATCTCTTTAACATAATTATCTCAGATGCCCTAGCAAGTAGTAGCACAGAATGACTCTGTGCCGAGCTCGGTTACCCAGGCACAATGTCTCAGATTAAAATAAATCAACAGCTGCTCAGATACTCAGATAGCATGTCCAACTCAGATAACAACTCAAACTCAGATAGCAGATCAAACTCAGATAACAGCACAAGCTCAGATAACAATTATGGTGCAAGAAATGTAACATATAAGTCATGCATGTACAACGTTAAAACTGAATACACGGTGAGAATACTCACCTCGGAAACGTAAGCTCCAAAGGTTCCCGAAATCAGAAGATACCGCACGTTATCTCTTAGACGGACCTAAAACCAAAAAACGAAACCCGAAATTAAAATCCTACCCAAGGGCTTATTTCAGAAAACTGGCAGCCCCCGTCGGTCTCACGGGAACTGCCATAACTCTTAAATGGTTCAATAGATTTTCCTCATCTTTTTACCATGGCTAGAAGACAATCAGAATTACGATTTACTGTGAGACGGTCACTGGCCAAAACAGCCTCTAGGTGTCTCAAAACAGTGATGCAAGACAGACATGCTGCACAGGTCATTTTCCTAACAGCAGCATACTATATCAACTATAACTTTTAAACCGTACTTCGGATTAACGAGAGGGTTGCGGCATTGAAAAGCTAACTCAAAAATCAAGGTCCCGGCACGGGCCAAAAATCCAAAAACGTATTTTATGTGTGTTAAAAACGGACTTAAATAACGTGAACAGATTCTGTCAATATTTTGGTTCGATATTTAAAACTCTTTTTAAAACCCGACACCATCCCACTTATTCTCGAGGTACCCGACACTTGCATAAACAGTAGATAAGACCACTAACACCTCGACCTAAAAGCAGATTTAATACAAGACTCGTTTTGACCGATTTGAAAAGAGAACGAGAAACAACAACAACTATAACTGCAAGGGAAACGAGTCAACAATTTATCACATATTAGACACAAACCCGAGCCCTCAATGGCTCGGTACCTTCCCTGACAAAACTCTACTAAACCACAGCATTAGCAAAACAGTGAAGGAATCGAAATTGTGAAACAAGGGAACAAAGAAGGGTGGGACTACCGATACAGTCAATTGCTCGAACCCGCAACTCGTCAGATGTCTTCATCGTGCTCGCGCTGACAGCCTGCTGCTTAAAGCCATCAAAGACTTCAATTAGTTTTCTTGATTTGGACCAGCAAGCAAACAACCTCCTGAAATAAAATAGAGGGGCTTGCCGTCCACATGAAACTTCCGATAAAGTCAACACCATTCTCATCCCACCGTCAAAACATTATTCCCACATCATGCTATCCAACGAGACACATGGCACCCTCAATTAGCATCCACCGAACACCTTCAAATAATTCTAGATCTTGTGATTATTCCTTCTAATTGATCGTTGGAACAAGGAAGACAATACCGAGAAAAACGATCGTAGCTACACGGAATGTTTGGGGTTTTCTCCTTCTCACTTTGTCCTCGCTCGATGGCTTTTTGATCGATGAAAGAAATGGCAGGGGTGAGGCTGGAATTTTCTCACGGCCGAATAGCGCAAGCTAGGGTGATTAGGGTAACATGTTGTTAAATATGATGCCAAATGGGGCTTAAGATTAATTAGTGATCGGGCCTTGTACTTCTTAATATTGCTGAATCCATTAAACAAAAGAGAAGGGAAATCGGGCCTTGGCTAAACAAGAGGTATTCGGTCTAAAAGAAAACGTCCACAAGCCTTGGCCTTCGGTCGGCATCCGCTTGACACAGGAATTAACACGATCTAATTTATTAACAACTCGGGAACTAAGATGTCACCGTTATAGGAGACGAAACGTCACATAATAATTATTTGAATAACCGAGGTGTCACATATAATTTATAACGTCTGATAAAGACGAACCGTCTAATTACAGGTCGCCCAAATAATATAGAATTAATTATAAATAACAAATTGTGATTAAATAATTCTATTTAATTAAAATAAATTTTGGGGCGTTACAGCATATATCAAAATCGATCTAATATATTGATAAAAAGATAAAGAGATAACGATCTTTTCCTAAACTATAGGGGTGATTTGATTTTGAATCATCCCTATACTAAAAAGATATACACAATCGATCCTGAAATTTAAAAATTATGTCAATACATTCCTGGGTTCGTGGGAAACGCGATCCATATTAAGCGGGTACGAGGTTCCCACCTAATGGGATCGCGAATTACGACGTACCAATTCATTTACCTTCTTTATCGGGAACTCCAAATTGGCGTACCAAAGAGCGATCCCTGTAGCATTCGGTACACGAACGTATCGCGTTTCGGTACGCGGCGTCCGGTACGCAGTTCGCACCCTAACCAGCGTATCGTGTGACTATGGTCAAATTATGTTCTTTTTTTAGCAACATTTAAATTTCTCCTCCAATCAGAATCAAGAATGTTCATCCTTATCAAGTTCTTATTGACAACCTAAGGGCTATAATTATCAAAACTCCAATTTTTATTATGCCCTATTAATTGGGCTGTTTGTGACACGTTTCTTATATCATTTAAACTATGTTATAACCCGTGAAAAATCACGGGCTCTTGTTAATTTTACACGTTAATAATTTTTATTGTCCTACACTCCTACAACAATTTATCATTAATTGCATTAATATTACATGTACAATAAGAAAAATATGTAATGCATTTAAACGGAAAGTATTTTCCTTGATCCTTAAAAATTTTATTAACATTATAAAATTTAAGATTACGTGATAATAAAGTGGTAAACATAGAATAAAAAAAATCAATTAAAGCATTAATAAGTAAATGTTAAAACGTTACGAAACAATTTCTTTAACAAAATAATCACCTACCAAAATTTTTTTTAACAAAATAATCACCTACGAAACAATTTATTTAAGATGATAAGAAAACTTAAGATAAATTTTGGAACACTTAAGATACACTTATGAAGGCATTCATAATTTGGTTTTACATATAGTAGTAAAACTGTTAAAAAAATGTTGTTAAATTTTAAGTGATTAATTTAACAACAAAATTACCTAATGGAAAATATCTATATTAACATAAAAAATGAGTTCCAAAACTAAAGTTACATTTAATTCCATTGTCATTATTACACACATTACAAACACTAAACGAATTAATACACTTAATATTATGAATTCATGCATTCATTGTCTTCAATGTTGACTTTAAGTATTCTAAAACTGAAGACATGAAGTTTCTTGCAAATAGGCATTTAATTCACTCCAAACCGTAATTATTATTACCATTTATCTAAAACTGAAAACAAGTAATAACCCCAACCCTTTATTATATTTATTAGGCAACTTAACCATTATTTAATCTGAAATACGACTAAAAAAAGAAAACGTCTTGAGCCTTTAATATTCCAATAAAAAGCAATATATATTTATTAGGCAACTGAACCATTTACTAATTTATTAGGCAACTTAACCATTTACTAACCAAAGTGTCCAATAGCATTAAATGTTGCATTGTTGCCTTTAAGTATATTAATAGAACCAAAAAAGATGTACCCGAATACAAACCTTTGACCCCGTACATTAAACCAGCCGTTTCACTCTACATTCCAACCGTTTCACTGCTACATTTAACCCATATTAAAGCCATTTCACATCCATATTTAACCTGCATCACCACGAGCCTTAATCCACCTCTTTCACATCCCATAGAACATGTCACCATCTTCTCCATTTAAAATGTCGCATGCAACCTTTTATCCCCGCCTTCACAACTGTTTCCGAATCTACTAGAGGTTCAACAATAATGCATATCTTCCGCCTCTATTCCCGCCCTTACAACTATTTCAGAATCTGGAAGATTTTCAACAACCATGCAAATCATCACCTGCAAGTACTATATGAAAACGAGTCAGCAAAGGTTTCTGCCTTCACCATTTTTCGAATTTTTCAACTTCTTTTCTTTCGATTAGAAATGTTGTAGTTAAGATGGAATTGAAAGAAAATGTGATAATATATACAACGTGAATATAGTTGAGTTTGTATACATATTGTAGAAATTTAATGGTGTGTTAGTTGTCATTGACTCATCGATTTTTTCAACTTTTTTCTTTCGATTAGAAATGTTGTAGTTGCCAGCCTAGCTGGTCTGAGGCACTGGGTTTATACCCATGTGGGCTGCAGGTCGTGAGTTCGAATCCCTGTGGGAGCGTTGCATTAGCGTAATTTAACTCATACCTCACACGAGCACGTGTGGGGAATTTTCCTTGGAAATCCCTTTGGGGGCTGGGTTTGCCCGCTTATGCGGAGCTCGAACTCGGGGTGCTCGCTGAAAAATTGCGAGTAGGCTTCCGTTATTTCATTTGCCGTTTCCAAAAAAAAAGAAATGTTGTAGTTAAGATGGAATTGAAATGGTTTGAGAAAAAAATTAAGGAGAATGTGATAATATATACAACGTGAATAGAGTTGAGTTTGTATACATATTGTAGACATTTAATGGTCTATTAGTTGTCATTGACTCATCGATTTTTTGGATTATTTGATCACTACCATAATCTTAATCTTAACCTGCTCAACTTTTGGCACAAACTTCTGACTCCATCAAAGCATAAATTTCTTCAACTTCCTGCTGGATATTGTCAACTATATTAATTGTTTATATGAATAGATATCCATCAAACTATAAACTTCTTCAACTTTTTGCTAGATATTTACAAGTATATTAATTGTTTATATGAATAGATAAATCAAAATTTAAGGTTGTTACTTTGATGGCATGTTTTCTTTTAAAGTGTGAGGTTCTTAATCGTTAACTTAAACATTTAATACCATCAAATTTTGTTGTTGAAACAATCAAGTTTAACTGATAATAGCTTTTCTACCCTTGGCCCTTTCTATTCTACTATAAAGGATTTTGCACATTGAAATCAAGCTCCATCTGCACAAATGCGTAATTAAGTGCATTAGTTTTAAAATGCATGAAATTGAAATTTTAACATGTTTTGTATTTAAAGTGAATACATAAATTCAGTGACGATTTTAAATTTCTTTATTTAAAGTTTCAGTTTTTATATTGTCATTATGCGACAATAATAACCATAATAACTTGCGATTAATGACAGTTATATCATACTTAAGTCAACTTAATGGTAGAATTCCAATGTAACTTCACATTTAAACTTTCCTATATAAACAAATATAACAAAAGGCACACAAACAATTTACCTCATAATATACTTAGTTTATTGTCTTCAATATAAATAACTTGGCAACGTCCTATACAAGAAGGATGAATGGTTAATTTTAGTTTTATCGAATTCGATTCTCAACATACAATTGTAATGCTTAACTACAACTACCATTTTTTTTTATAATGAAAAAGTTTTTAAATGAAAATATACATAATAAAACAAAAAATATGGGATTATATATCCTCTTTTGAAAAAAATTAGTTGTTACCTTCCGACACACTTTCATATGTTATACTTTGCAGTTGATACCAATAACTACTTAACCAGAACAAAGCCCGTGCATCGCACGGGCCATGCTGTCTTGTAAATATAAAATTTCGAAACCAGCTTTACAGTCATAAATTAACATGATTTTTTAGGCTGTTTATTTGAAAAACCAGTTATAGGGTTCATTTAATTTTAATTAATCATAATCATTAATTCCTGAACTAAGGATCCCACCACTAAAATTGATAATTAATTTTAATTAATCACTTAAAAATAAATGGGCACAATGCCATATGGTAAAAATATTTTTTACAAACTTTAGAAGATTGAGAAATAACGTGTCTTAAAATTTTTGTTTAAATATTAAAAAAACATTATAGAAATACAAATTTTTATATTCATAACTAGCTTCAAAGCCCGCCCGATTGGGCGTGCATGCTTCAAAAAAGATATAGAAAAATAATAAAATATTAATATTGTTGATATAACTTAACCATAACTGAAATGACGATAAACAATTTTGTTATACATGAATAATCGGTAAAATAAGCCAAAAAACAATGAAGCTTAAGGTTTATGATCTTAATCTTTAACGAATGATAACATAAATTCGATCTGCAGTTATAATGGTGCAAACACGTAAAAAAGATATATATAAAAAAAACTTCCTTATCAACGGGAAAGGGATAAAAGGGACTTAATAATCAGCTAAAGATGTCAATTCATGGATAAATTCGGGAGCGTTTTTCTATTATTTGTAGAATCTCACATTTTTAAGGAGCAGTACACCTCCTTCTGGGATCTCAGCAACCAATTCCTCAGATTCTGGACCGATGCAGTCGTCTGTAATCTTGACCTGTTACATGTTAAAAATGATAGCACAATTACTGATATTGGAAAATTGTAATGATATAAAAAAACAGGAAAGTTGTGAGTTGTGATGAATAGATGGATATACCTCGAGTCCAAGGAGTTCACATAGTCTGGGTACTAATGGCTGCAAGCTATATTTTGGGCCAACGCCCTTTGTTTGTCCTAGAAACAAAAACAAAAAAAGTAGCAGAAAATAATAATCACAACATGTAAATTTTCCATAATACGTCCCTTTTAAAAGAGATTGAATTTGTGTTTTAAGTTTTAACATATTATGGTAATTAATTTGTTTTCATAATACGTCCATATAAAATGAAGATTCATAATAATCAAGTTTGAGAGGTTTATTGTTCTTACCATCCCTGGACAGGCGGGGCGATCAAACGGGTTCGAGTTGACCCACAAACACTTTTTGACCTATTTAAAAAAAGAAACTATAAAAAAGGATCCTTAAGTTATGACTAAAAAACCTAAACTTTCACAGTAAAAATCTGAATCTTTTAAAAAAATGCATTCAGTCAAATACAAAGTAGGTAAATGAGAAATGGTCAAACGGGTCGAATCTGCCCATATTCTATTTTTAATGAGACTTAACTTAACTTATTTCCTTCCTTGGGTACAAAACTCAAAACAAACGCTTCTGTATAAGGTTTAGTATTCATAATCACAACCCATAAATACTTGTGAGTTGTGACATAAAAAAATTAGAAATTATGTGGAGAAGCTTACATATTTAATCAATTATAGACATCTTGTGATAATTATAAAAATTATTGAATATAATGATTTTAGATGTTGTATGCAATACACGCTTTTTGGTTGAGTTTTTTCACATTTGACCAGTTTCCATTTAGCTCAATTTATTCTATTTTACCTTTCGATCCATTAAATTTAAAATTAATATAACCTGAGTGGCTCCATTCATAACAAATGGGTCAAAGTTACTTTGCATAATCTCGATTTGATCAGATGAACACAACTCAATATTAACTTTGCAGTTGTGCCAGGTACCATGTGGATCAACAATCCCTGGAGCCAATGCATTCTTTATCTGTAAAAAAAAAAAATAGCAAAAGTAAAACAAAAGAAAAGTAAGAAGTAACATAATTTGGTGGTTTTGTCTTTTTGGATAATTATTGATATGATTTCCTCAACACTCTAAAACCGACCTAATGACCTTGAACTGCAATATATTCTAACCTGCCATGAATCAAGGAACAACCTATCTGTTTTTATGTTTTGGAACTCAGCTATAAATTATTGTTACAAAATATGTTAAACGTTTGAATATTATGAAATATAGTTTGTTACCCTAGTGTAGAAATCTGGAGGTGAGTAGGCGTCAAAATGCGTATGTGAGAAATCATAATACCATCCTTCACGCATATACACCATTACCTGAAAACCATCAATCAATACATATTTTATTAAAATATGAATCGAGGAAAATGAATGAAATTTAGTTGGTTCTTTTTGTGTCATTTTGACAGGTTGTAGGGTCAAAAATGGCATCATTTTTCATCAAAATATCAGGTTTCTTGACATTACCATTTGCCTTAAACATTCCTTGCATAGCCCAAAATGACACGTTTCAATGACAAAAGGTGATTACCTCAATGTAATAGAGAACTTGGAACCACCTTGTCCTCCTACTAATACAACATTCGGATAAAACCCTCTAAACCAGTTTCATCTCTCAAAGTTGAACCTAACCAAACATAAATCAATCAGCAATATCCAACCAATTCAGGCTCCAATTCCAAAATCTTTTCACAATCAGTCAAATTTGACTATTAGACTGAAATCTTACACGTTATTCAAAAATAGGAGACATCAGTTAATCAAGTTTTAAGCATGTTTGACTTTACATAATCAAGTTTGACATATTAATTGGTCAAAGTTGACTATTTAAAATAAAATGAAGACTGAAATCTTACACATAAACATGTTTTACTTTAAAAGTCAACTTTATTTCAAAATAATCACAGATTAATTTTGAAACTTACCCGATCCAATAAGGCCAACAAAGAAATGCAAAAGCTGCTAGCTGGAATAATGTATTCGAGTTTTCGTTGTATGACAAATTATAATGCAAGAGGTACCTGTATGACCAAAACAAAAACAAAAAATTGGCTCAAGATATATGATAATAATCTAACTTTATTTAATATAATGATTTTGAAATTTTTTTGGATTATTATACCTTTATACAGTTACCTGTATAATCACAAATCAATTCAGTGACAGTTAATATCCGAATAGGTGGTGATTTTGTTGTATAATAACATTCACAAAAACTACAAAAAAATTGTGATTACCATATATCACAACTGAAATCAATGAATCCACATAAAAAAACATTAAAAAAGACTTATATGAAAGTGTAGTATTTTATTACATGATTTGCATTCATTTGGATAAAAACTTTACGTAGTTAAACCCATGTGTCAACAGAATGATGCATCAAAAACATCACAACTGATTAATCAACAAATAAAGATGACAACTTTAAAAGGTAAGGACAAAAGTTTTGTGAAATGGGGGTCCTTAATTCCAAATTAGTTAGGTTTCCTTTCAGATCGATTTACGATATATAAATGATATTTCTCAGCATATAAAAACTCAATTTTTTTTAGTGCAGATGGTCAATTTATAGAAAATGCCCCCAATTTCAACCATAACCACAATTTATACAAAGCAACGAAATTACTTCACCAACTTATGCCAAAAGTGTTATGTGGTATTCCAAATGATGAAATCAATCAACGGTGTTCAAAAAGAGGTTCATTTAAAATCCCTAAAAATGATGTAAACTCTTAAAAGTATTTAAGAATTGTTATCAAGTTTTCATAAATTAGAATTGTTCTCAATTGGGAATTAAGGATTCAGTTAATTGCTTGAGAAACTTACCTGGTACTACTCCATCAGGAAGAAGATACTAAGTTGACCTGCATTCATCGAATTCGAACTCAATTGGCATGCTTCAATCAACAACAAATTCAAACTCAAATTAATTCATGTATGGATCGAAACAAATAAATAACAGCATATCGGTAATCGATTTAGCAGATCGGTAATCGATTTAGCAGATCGGGGTTTTGATTGGAATGTGCTGCGGAATTCGATGGGTAATCGATTTAGCAGATCGGCAATATGATGTTAGCAAAACGGGGATGTGATGCAGGAGAGATACATAGTAGAGTAGAGGGAGAGAGGTTGGAATGAAAATTTAGGGTTTTTAAAAAGTTTGTGTAGAGGGAGACAGAGGGAGAAACACGGAGTAGAGAGAGTAGAAGGAGAGATATGGTAGAGAATTACACGTGGCATTATGGACCAATGAAAATGCTTGAAATTGATTAGTTGGCAAAATAAAATCATATGTAACCTCATATATAGGTTAAGATTTGGGTTTGTCACATCTTGAAATCCGAACTCACTTAATTTGGCTATTTGTACTTTTTACGATTATGTTTAAATTGAAAGTGAAAGGAAACATAAATTATACCATTGATCTCGTTGAGGCAGTGATACAGATTATGTACTCGTTGAGGTAGTGATACAGATTATGACGCGGGCTAATTTTTAATTTTTTTGGAAACGACAAATCAAATAACGGAAGCCTACTCGCAATTTTTCAGCGAGCACCCCGAGTTCGAGCTCCGCATAAGCGGGCAAACCCAGCCCCCAAAGGGATTTCCAATGAAAATTTCCCATATGTGCCCGTGTGAGGTATGAGTTAAATTACGCTAATGCAACGCTCCCAAAGGGATTCGAACTCACGATCTGCAACGCACATGGGTATAAACCCAGTACCTCAGATCAGCTAGGCTGGCCATCATTGGCAAGGGTTAATTTTTTTATTGGCAGAATAATTAAAGCCGCAAGTAATAACATTTATTAAAATTAAAATGGGAAAATAATTAAAATGGCAGAATAATTGATGAAAGTGCAAAATATGAGAATTAACATTCATAAAAATGATCGTTTGTAAATATAAATGTTATATTTGTGATCACTTTATAAAATGGAAGAATAATTACTGTAAATTTATTTGGAATTGTTGTAAATTATTGATAGAAATTAGCGGGAGTATGTCATAAAGCTGTGATCACTTTGATTCTGGTATTTTAAATTGGGTTTTTCTAATGTATGCCCTTACTATCTATACAGAAAATGGGCATACAATAAAATGGGCATACAATAACGTGCATTTAATGAGCCGATAATTACCATCTATACAGAAAATCAAATTTAATGCACTTCTAAAATGGTAGCTTTTATAGTACATTAATGTCAATCAATTCAGATTTAGGAAATTGTCACTTCATTAATGGACATTATTGTATGCCTCAAGGGCATACGTTAGAAAAATCCTTTTAAATTTAATACAGAGTAAATTTTATTTTGTGATCATTGATAAAAAAAAGGAAAACTATTTTATATTTGTTTATATTAAATTTAATTTAATGATTATATTGGTTATTGTAATTACGTTTGCAGTTTTTCGTGATACAAAGTAATTGTCAGCTTGCTATTATTGATTTTGTCAATATTTAGGAAATGATATAGACGTTTGGTAGGTGTTTTCGTTAAATTAATGGTGTAGAAATTATATTATACCTTATATACAATATGGATACAAATATTACTGTTCACTATAACCCTATTGGTTGGAAAAAAATTAAATAAAAAGAAAAAAAAGTATGAAATATGGCAACATGCACGTGCATCACTAAGCTAATTTTAATATACTAGCAGGTACCCGCGCAATGCGGCGGCGGGTACCCTATGACTTTGATGAGCAACGTCAAATTGGTTGGTGATGGTAGTGAGGGTGGCTTGCGGTGGTTACGGACGGTAGCAGTGGTAGTAATTTCAACATTTTAGAGTAAGGGTTGATTAAGGTATTATATTAATAGCAGGGTATCCACGCAATGCGGAAACGGGTACACTGTGACAATATGCTACGTCGATCAAATGTCGTTCGCATATATATTCTAGGATGAATGATAATTCAAGTAAAGATAAAACTTTCCATAATTAGAAAATTTGTTGTGTGGATTTTTTTGTTACTTTCAACTTATAGAAAGTCTCAAATCCATTATAATGAAAATGAAAGTCTAAGAAAATAAAAGTTCGTAATTTTGTAGTGCTTTCCAGAATAAAATCAAGGATTAAGGTTTATCAATATATGCTTACTGAACAATTGGTCAATATAATGTAAACCGACCAGAATAACCATTAATCATGCTAGAATGCTGACTTTTGAGAAAAAGATATTCGTCCATTTGGGAAAGTAAAACATTTACTTGGTAACTTTAAGCTGCATAAAAGAAACCTGATATCATTCAATAGTGGAACCTATTTATTACGGACATATAGGCCCGTTTGCTTATTATAGGACTTAGTTGGGTCATCTTTTTAATTCAAGCATGTCAAATAATAACATTTAGATAAAAGGAAACATGTCAAAAGGTTGAAAGCCACATAAAGTCTAATCTTAATGCATATAACCTTTTAGATGATTTTATTTTCATACAATCTCCAACATTGTATATCAAAACATAACACTTTTCCAAATATTGTGTACAAAAGGTAGACTATCTCATTGATATTAGGCATGTGCACAGTCTAAGAAAAAAACGAACAAAGAACCTAAAAAATGGTTTCAGCCTAACTAAGAATCGAACCGAAGACCCTCAGGACTGAAATGAACCAAGAACCAATGGGAATTGAACCGAACCGTGAAAGTTTCTTTGACTTTTTTTGGTTTTGTACCAGACTAAACCGCTTGGAACCAAACAGCGCGAAACAAAGAACCAATTTTGCATAAAAAATTAAAACCGAGAACCGAAACGACTTAGCTCAGTTAAGTCCGCTATGGTCCGGTTCTGTAGTTCCGGTCGGTTCTCGGTCCAAATTGCACAGGCCTAATTGATATTGTAGTACCTAATTCAATAGTTAAACATAGCAGGAAAGTCAACGTTGGTTATAAATGACTCAGCAAAGCCCTTCCTCTATACATTTATCGAGACATGTAAGTGCAACAACAGCCTCATCTTGATGCTGAAATTTAAAATTAAAATTTTAGAAATAAGAAAATTAGAGGAAAAAAACTTCAGGAGTGTAAGTTCTAAAAAACAAAAACTGAAGTAGCTCATTTAAACCACCCTTTGTCATACGCTAAGCTAAATTGAAATGAGCAGATAAATCACGCATAACTATCTGAAAATAAGGTATACATTTCTTCCCTTCCTGCAACATAAATGTCAAATTTTCAATAATTTATCAAAAACAAAAAAAAAAACCCCCCAAAAAACAACAAAGATTATGCAAAATACCTCCTTAGACATATCACTAAGTTCCTAATGTTTGAATAATCACAACATTACATAGTCTGCAAACCTCATTTAACATTATTTTAACAAAATAAACTTTAAAGTTTGCAACCTGCAAATTGTGGAAAGTAGTGAAGATATTAGAGGTCATTAGAGGTAATTTACAATTAAATATAAGTAAAACATACACACACTTCAAATTCGTTAAATTTCCTCCTCTAAGATGCTTTAATATTTAGTAATAAGCTTTGTAAGCTTAGTGCATTGAATAACCAGTTTTCCCCACTTTCAAGATAAACTGTTGACTTTGAAAAAGAACCTATGCAACATATTCATTAGGGAAAAATAACTCATAAAATAGGTAACATATGCAGTAATCTCACCTGTTGAAGGGCATGCTGAAAAAAAACCCATAAGTATTCTCAGATTTATACCTTGGGGTTAAGTAGGAAGCTTTTAATTGTTAGCTTTGAGATGTTAGCTATTATAGTTGACGCAATATTTCTTTATACAGGAAAAGCTTTCTTTTTGCCTTCTCCTGTTTTGGGCACCTAATTGTAATTTACAAAAAAAAAAAAAAAAAACAAAACAAAAAAAACATATAAAAAACAAAAAGAATTGGTATTAAAGAACTAATAAATGAGCTATTTTCATGTCAAAACAAACCACAGTAAGCATATCTCTTACATTTTCCATCACCATATTGCAGTGTCGATCAAATGTCCTAACAAGACCAAGGAGCTTTTTATATGCAACAAAATATCAGCAAAAATGGTATTCTAAAATCGTATACATATTGTCAACAATATGAGCCTGTTTAAACCAAAAGACGGTGTTCGTACCTCCTTCTGCAAAACCGACACATTTAGGAGAAATTTTTATCCCGGTTAATAAAAAAAGAAACACATACATTCAAATTTTACAAAAACAAGAAGCAAATTCAAGCAAATTGCAAACGTACCTTTCTCTAAGCTATACACATATGAATTGAAGTGATGGATACATGAAAAATGTTGTATATTTAAGCAATTAAACATGAGTTTTTCGATCTGCAAGCCCTAAAAAAGATAAAACTGAACAAAATCGGTGAACTTAGGGTGTGCAATTTCTCAGATTCTTTGTAATTTGTACAGAGAAAGAGAGTTGAAAGAGGGCCAACTGTTTTTTGGTAGTAAGGATTACGTGCTTCCGACTATGATTTGCTAGAGAGGAAGTAATGTATTGTGATTTTCAATCGAACCCTTTCCACTTCCCAAGACAACGATTAATATGCCCTTAAAATTTAAAATTTAACATGGCAACTACTGGGAGAGATGAATGATCGAACATAATCGTTTTGCCCCGGATGGGCCTTGGTATGGTAGGTCGAAGCACATATCGCATACTTCAAATGGGCTTAATAGTCTGAAGTCATTTATTAGTTATGTGTTTTGGAAGATTAAAGCAAGCGACGTCTAGTTCAATTGGTTTCGGCGTAGATTTATTTCTTGGAGGTCAGTGGTTCGAAACCTGCCTGCTGTATTTTTTTTTACCTAAATGATTAGTTTTCATAATTAGCGAGTGTGTTGGCTGAATTTTCAACCTTGCTTATTAAGGAAGGGGTAAATGTTTTATAATATAGTAGGGATATATTGAATGGCTACTACAAATCTCATTAATTGTTCACCTGCTCATCTGGTAAGCAATCAAGACAGTTACCCATTTATGGGGTGTTCGATTCTTGCATGATGCGTCTCTTTTACCTATTTTTTTTAAACATTTTGCATTTAAATTTTTGATAAATTATACTTCCTCCGTTTTAAAATAAGTGATACATCCTGAACACTTATCTTATTTGGTAAAAAATGGTTATTAATTTTGAAGAAATTAATTCTTAAATTAATTTTTTTAAATAAGGAACTAGGAAATTAAATTATATTTACTTTTGAAGAAATTAATTCTAAAATCCATAATATTTACTAAAAGTGAAGCTATATAAACTCGCAACGTAGTGCGAGCACCTACAATTCTTGTTAATGATTAATTTGGAAATTTTAATTAGACTTAAATGCAGACTTTAAAGATATACACACAAAATCAGTGCTGGTTATAAACGCCTTCAGCATTGGGCGGGAAATTAGGCTTGTGGCCAATAGAATGATGCCATGTGTCATGATAGGTGTCTACAAAAATGTCTTGTGGTACTTAAAACTTCTTTTATTATATTTAATAGATGTTTGGGCTTTGTCAAAACTTTTCGTCATTTTTGATGTATGCTCTTTGTCACAACTTTTCTTCATTTTAGATTGGGCTTTTTAGGTCACAAAATACAAACTACTACGAGTACACTAGATTTATTGACCGAGTATTGTGAATTATTAGAGATTATCTTAAACTTACAAAAATAGTCACTTTAACTTGATTTATTAATTTGGTCTTAAATTCTTATATTATTCGCTTATAACTATTATATATTGAAATAAATTTATATTTTGTAATTCGTCAAAAATAAATCATAAAAAATACCCTATCAAATTAATGAGGGTATTAAATTGACATTTTTTACAAGTTCAGGACCATGCTACACTTTTAATAATTCATTATAGTCTAGCATCCGGTCAACCAAATTCATGTACTGAAATGTATTTCTGGCCTTTTTTCGTATCTTTTCTCCTTTTAAAATAGCCCATGGTTAGACGGTTTAAAAATTTTAAATTAGCGACCAAAAATTATAAACGTGACAAAGTTATGATTAAACAATGAATTTATTGGTCAAAATTACATCTAGGCGAGACAAGTTACAGAAAAACCATATAATTAACATGAACTAAATCTAAAAAAGATTAATATTTATTAATTAAAAAATAAAGATAGAAAGATCAAAGACCAACAAAACATAGGTTGGTCTATAAAGAAAGAAAACATACATAAAAATAATGAAATTGTAACTTTCAACTACGAACGAAGACATAATAATAGACATCATGTAAAACGTTGATATAGAAAGAAACAAAATAATATCAAACATTAATTTGGAATATATGGGAAGCATCCCACTTGTTTTCTTTTTTTAGTCTTCTCATTTCGATTATTAGCCCTTAATTTGGCTGTTTCTTACCAATTTTATGTGTTTGTGGGTGTGCAATGGATCCAAATGTCACGAAATTATGAAATTTTCTTCATCGCCTTCAGAAAATTACAACCTTCTATAATATTAATGAATAATGAAGACTATGTGTCGATGCTTTGTGGCGAGTTTGCAAAATGCACATCATATTTTTAAACTAACATATATATTCATATATAGTTGTAATTGGCTTGAGAGGTGTTATAAAACTACCCGTAAGGGTAAATGTTGGGTTTTCTATGCATCTAGTCACAATTTAGATATCGCGGAAATTACAAATAACTTGACTGAACATTAACCCAGTTTAGAATAACTATTTGGACCGTTAGGTTTACAATTCTAAAGCAACTAGATGAATTTAATAAACAATTAAATAGATAATTCGAAACTTACATTCATAGTACCAGGAGATTGCAAACCTTGCGATCTAGTACGAGCCAGGTTATCACACCAATGCTAGGATCCAAGAAAGAATCCCTCTATCGTTTCACACGCAAGGTTGATCACGAACAGGACGATATACCACTAGGTAGTATAAAGCACCTTGAGAAAATGAGAACCGAACTAAATCGAATACTCCTTTCGATTTCCGGCGACGGCGGCGGCGGAGCAGCGACAGTCGGATGGTGGGGCAACGGCGGCAGTCGAACGGCGGTGGTGGTGTACTGTCGGCGGTACAAGGGAGCAAAACAAGTGTGTTTACGTTAAACCCTTAACCCTCTATATATAGTGTACCAATCCTAATTAGAGTCAAACTCTAATTAGTCCATGCCTGTCACCATTAAGCCCAATCCGATCAAATGCCAAGCCCAATCTCAATAGCTAGTTAATTACCCATTAACTACACTAGCCCGTTTAGCCCGATAGTCTTTTAATTAAACATTAATTAAATACTTTGTTTATTTCTCGTATTCGTTGATTCCTTGATGGCAACCCGAATATGACTCTAAAATACCTGAACCGGAATACAGGTTTATTTAATGTGTTGGACACCAATTCCAACAGTAAGGTCGTGAGCCGACTGCGACCTTCGATCGTGACCAAACCTCCCCTCACATACACTTTGTTGGACGCATCCACATGCCTATGTGGCAAGGGTTTCACTACAAGAAAAAAGTCATTTAGCATAAATTTTCAGTGACATAAAGTTTAATGTCACACAATTGCGACAAATTTATTGACAGTTTTGACGATGATCAAGTATTCTACGTCAGAATTTATGTCATGATTTATAAAAGCGAAAAACTTAAATGAAAAAGATTTACGCCACTTCTATTACCGTATAAAACAAGAGTACGTATGTGTGCGAGTGATATATTTGTACTAGTGTATACTATATACCCATTAAATGTTGGTATTTACTGATGTGATATTTTTTGGTGTGTTTATAACCCGTACAGATTAATAAAATTAACCACACAAACAAATGTCCTTTGTGATAGTGTGTATATGTGAAAATCTGCAAATCAGCTACCAACCGTTCAAATGAATCGTTGATTCCTTAGTTAATCAAGAAATCCAGTCAATTATTTGGACGTCATATTGAACCCGACATTTTCGGCCAAGTTATATGACTAATCACATATTTTATCTATATATTTGAATATCCCAGCATAATCATAACAAACAATTATAGTATATATAACCGTTGCTGAATGCATCAAACCACAATTGTCCAATCGAAACACAAAATTCGGTTCTCTATTTTCCACATTCGGGAACCCGGCCATGGCATCCTACACCTCACCACATTCCACAATATCAGTGAAGTCACAGTCGCCGGGTAGTCGGGATGTGAAGAGTCATATGGTGGTTGATGTGGTGCTGAGGGTCAGTTTGTTTGCAACTGCCTTGGTCGGTATCATTGTTATGCTCACTTCCAAACAAACCAAGATGATCCCCGTTGCACCCGGCCTAGCAATACCCTTGGCTGCACAATACAATCAGTCACCAGCTTTCATGTAAGTAGCAACAATATATATCCCAAAACCAAAGGGCTTGTAACCTAGCAGCAGTTCCTGCTATTAAAATATAAATATAAAATACAGTAGATATAACAAATAGCGTGTATTGTTGAGTGTTGTATTATTTTTTTTGTTATGGTCGTTGCAGATACTACGTTGCAGCGCTGTCGGTTGCTTGCTTGTATAGCTTCATGACTGGTGTGTTATCTGTTTTAGCATTGATCAAGCCCAAAGGAACCATCACTGATCTCCTGTTTCACTTTGTCATACTTGATGCCGTAAGTTCTTGAATTAATGTGCTGATTTCTCTAAAATTCAATCCATGAGTAAAGTTTTTGCACATGTAAACTGGGAAAGGGATCGATTCCCGCGTGATATTTACACATTTGTTAAAAGAAACTTGGAAATTTAGCAACAAATTTTATTTCAACTGGTAAAAGGCCAAAATGCATTATAGTATCCTTAACTTGGTCGACCATGAACTTGGAAAAGTAGTCAATTAACTACATTGACTCATTAATTTTATCGTGTTTTTTACATGATTTCTTTCCCTTATAACTTTTGACGAATTAAAAAATATGAGTTCATTTTAATACATTGAAATTACAAGCAAATAACATAAAAATTCAAGACAAATTAGTGAATCAATGTACTAAATTAACTAATTTTCCAAATTTATAGTATCATATTGTACATTTAATACTTCAGTGTAGTAGAGGTTCCAGTCAACTAAGTTCATAATACTAAAATGCATTTTGACCTTGGTAAAATATATATATATGTATCGGATAGGATTAGGATTAAATTAGAATTATGAATAGGAAATAATAGTTTCCGTTGCTAAAATACATATACATGGTGCCTTTGTGCAATTGTTTCCTAAATCAAGTGACAAGTTAATATGTTGTTATAAAAATGATCAACTTATAATTGTGGGTATATATATATATATATATGGTGCAGCTGCTGTTAGGTATCATGGCTTCCGCAACAGGAGCAGCAGGAGCAGTAGCTTACATCGGATTTAAAGGAAACTCGCATACCAGATGGAACGAGGTTTGCAAGATGTACGATTCCTTTTGTGCTCATATTGCAGGCTCGGTTATTTTGTCACTTTTACCCTCCATTGTACTTCTGTTACTCGTTTGGCTCTCTGTTTTTGTCATTTCTAAGAAGATCGTCAGATAATACTTTAGTTGACATACTAAATGTTCTTCGATCATGTATGAGTTTTTTGTTATTTTCATTTATGTTACGGAATTTGAAAGTGTAGTACTAATTTCCTTGTACCGTTTTGTGAAATTTTGGCTAATAAAGATTACAAAAGAATAATGATCGAGGTCAGAAAATTTACTAATTTCGTTTGACTTCTTCTTTTAATATGCATATTATTATTTTGTAGCCATAGCATTTTCCCAGACAAAGAGGTGATTTGCTAACATTTTGAATTCACGTGATACGCATTTAATTAAAGGAAGTAAAGATATAATTGAACAAAAACAAATAATCTCATAATCAGGACCCAAATTAAATGGCTTAACTCGGATTGAGAACTTGTAAACCAACAATTTTACAGTTATTGCTAGAACAACATATAATTGAACAATAATTGTTTAGTGTAAAAATAAAAGGGTGCTGATTTGCACAAGGAGATTATTACTAGGCCAAGGAATATTTATTTGTAAAGTCAACAATGCCCTAATATTATATAAAACCTTGTAGCAAAATATTAATTTTCGCCACCCCTGTATTCTATCATGATTTTGCCAGATTATTTTGATGTTCTGCACTTTAACAAACAACTAATAACCATTTAATAATTCCAGTAGGATGATAATAATAATAATATAATAATAATAATTCATCCCTGTTTTAATTACTCATTCAAGAACATTTAAATGCAAAACAATAATACCTATGAGATATTTTCGTGAAGACTTTTGTTTTTGTTTTGATAATAACCAAATGACCAATATCATCTTTGGATTGTTGATGATTAAATGACCAATAACATCGAATGATCCGGCGAAATTAGCTATGATGGAATCTATCTTATAATAAAGGGTAAATTACAGTTTTTGTCCCTGACCTATGGCCGATTCGGGATTTTTGTCCCTAATCTTTTTTCTTCTGTTTTTTTGTCCCTTAAGTTTTTCAAATTCTGGAAATTTGTCCTTCCGTCCAAAATCTTCCGTTAAATGACTAAAAATGCAAAAAGATTAAGGGTATTTTCGTCTTTTTTCCTCGCTCTTCATGTTCTTCATCTTCTTCCCAACACCCTGAAACATTATTTTGAACCCTAATTCTGTACCATTAAAACGTCACTTGCTCAACCTAATTCTGTACCTAATTCTTCATCTTCATCTGCTTGTTTAAATCGTCACTTGATCACCGTGAACCAAAATCAACAAAATCAACCATGAATTATTCAAACCACATAAATCAACGTAAATCAACAAAATCAAGAATTATTTAAACCACATAAATCAACAAAATCGTCTATGAACCAAAATCAAAACCACATAATCTTCGCTTCTGTATTCAACCATGAACCAAAATCAAAAAACGCATACATCAAAATCACAATCATCATCCATCGTCTGGCTTGCTATATCTTCGATGCGGGGATTTCTTCCGTCGATTAACGACCAAAGACGATGGGTGTTTCTTCATAAACGAACTATAAGAAATGTCCAACTCTAGTCCGATTTTCAGATCCCGCAACAATCTGATTATAAACCTTCTTCTTCAGAATCATCTTCATAAAATAATCTAACAGATCGCAAATCTCCAGAGGTTTTAGCTTGTGATGAAGAACAAACGATTTGGGGTTTCCACCAACTGATTAAACATGAATTTGGGTTCATCAATTTGGGGGATTAGGGTTCATTGAAGGAAGAAGAAGGATAGAAAAGTGGACAAAAAAGAAAAATGTAAAAAGAAAAAGAAAAAGAAAAAGAGTTAAAACAGGGGTAATTTGGTAATTTGGACAAAAAAACTGTCACTTAACGGCAAAAAATGGACGGAAGGACAAATTTCCCGAATTTGAAAAACTTAAGGGATAAAAAAATGGAAGAAAAAAGATTAGGGACAAAAACCTCGAATCGGCCATAGGTCAGGGACAAAAACTGTAATTTACCCTATAATAAAATAAGGTTTTTAGATGGCCACGTGGACCCCCTTAAAAACCAGAATGACACGTGGCATTTTATAAGAATTCCCAGTTTTTTTATTCGACCAGTATTACATATTTAATGTCATTGATTTTGGCTGCAATTAACCAAATTTCAAATCTGCAGATTTAAATACGAAATAAATAATTGATTCCTTTAATTTCGGATGGGATTAACCATATTTCAAATCTGCAAATCAAAATACCAAATAAATAATTGATTCCTTTAATTTCGGATGAGATTAAATAAACTAATAAAATCGTAATTAATGTTTACTTAATTAGTTATTCTAATAGTCTATAAAAATTCTTATTATGGAAAAGTGTCTACAAATGATTTTGACCCCAGTTATAAGAATACATGATATTTTTATTATATTTTTACTCGGTCAAAACATGTTAGTTTTAACAAAAAAAAACATGATATTTTGACTTTTTAAATGTATGTTGACTTTTAAATAATTTTTTCAATCTTTTCTGAGTTAAAAGTAAAAATATAATAAAAATAGCATAAAAACCAATTAATAAGAATTCAAATATTGAGATTTTTTTTTACATTTTTGAATGCCAGAATATTTCGTTTTTTAAAATTATTTTTCTATTTTAATATTAAATTCTAATATTCCCTAATTATCGCCCTTATATTAACTGCATCCAATCATCTGTACATAATTCTAGGGATTATGATTATTTGGTTTAATTCAAAAACCAAATTCCATATTTTTTAACAGATTTTTTATAAACCCCATCCTATATAAACACGTCCTAATTTTGAGTTTTTTATTCGAAAAACAATCATCTACAGTATTTGGTGTACCTTCTTCACGAAATAATCAGGTATGTAGAGTTCCTTAATCATTCAAGTTTTTTGGTTTAGTGGGTTCCATAATCCAGTGTCCACAATTAACTTTTCCTGCATATGTACATAAACAATGTGGAGTAAGTAAGACGTAATCACACATCCAGAAAACATTATTATACAATCTGACGCCAATTATCACATATGTGCACTGTTTTTTATTACTTCTGGATGTGTGATTACTTCTTACTTACCCCTACAGTTTATTATGCAGCTTCCAATATATGCAGTTTATTATGTGTGATTACTTCTTCTGGATGTGTATTCTATTTCTGTTCTATTTTAGTCCATTACAGTTTCGTTTTTGATTATTGTGTCTGTTAATTGTGTTTTATTAAAAACACAAAAAATTGTGTTTCTGATAATCACACATCTTTGTTTTTTTGTATTTTTTTAATAAAATACGAAATTACAATTAATTTTTAAGAATTTTAAATATATTACTCAAAATAAAAATTTCTCTTAAGTTTTGAATTCGTATTAGTACTTTTAACCTTTTATGTAACTCTTAATGTTTTACTTAAAGTTAGGTTAGATTTCAGTTTCACTCTCTATATTTATGTTGACTTTTAAAATCAAATTTTCAATCTAAGCTAAGTTACAATCAAATTGTAACTGTTTAAATTCTTATTGTTATGGTTTAAACCAACTAATACATTTAGGGACGCAAATTTAACCCGCGGGTTTGGGTACCCGCGGGAACCCGAGTTTTACGGGGCGGGTATTACCCGTCTAAACGGGTAATGGGTCGGGGATGTGTAACATCCTGAAACCGGCCTAGTTGTTTTAGGTATATATTGATATTTGGAAAAGTATCTATTTGACCCTAAATGGAATAAATTGACTAAATGTTAAACTGATTGTTTGACCTTTTGTGATATTTTAAACAAGGGATTAAAATATCCGTTTTCTGAAATGCTTAAAGTATTCTATGATTTTTATATTTTTGGATTCTCCTCTCAATATCGTCTCCGAATATATTTTCGTGACTAAAAATAGAGTTCGTTTGTTATTTTAAATAAATTAACTACGAAAGGGACTTTTTAGATTGTATTGTTAAAAGATGTAAAAAGACAAAAAGTGGGCCCCCTTTGGAGTGAGTTCGGCAGCCAAAGGGGAGAGGGCCAACCCCCTTCTTCCTTTCAACCTCACTTTTCTTCATCTCTCTCCCTCTCCATCTTATCTTTCTCTTTCTCTCTCTAGAAACTCCATTAAAACCCCATTTGTGTTCTTGAGGTTTTGTGAAGATCTCTTGCTTATTTCTTGGCCAATCTTTAATCCGAACACGTTTTCGAGTAGCTCTTGAGGTAAGCTTCAACCTATATGTGTTCGTTTTCGATTTCATGATAGTTGATAAATTAGGGTTTATGTGTTCTTGAGATTTGGTTGGTGATTATGGTGTTAAATATTATGTTAAGTGTTTATACAAAGTTTGACATGTTTTGTTGTATGGGTACAAGTATTAGCACAAGGTACAACCTTTTTAGCAAAATGTACACATGTGTGTGTGTGCGTGTCTGTGTGTGTGTGTGTGTGTGTGTGTGTGCGCGCGCGTGTCGGTGTGTGTGTGTGGGTGTGTATCAATTGTATGGTTTTGGATTATGCTCCTAACTAGACTTAATATGAGTTTTAATGTTAATGTGGGTTAAATTAATATGTAGGAAGTGTTAATTGTCAAGATGGTTAGTTATGACATGTTTGGTGGAATGGTTAGTACCATGTTTATGTCTAAATGATAGGTTAGTAAATGGATTGTTAGAGACTAGTTAATGTGTTGTATGACTAGATGGTGGTAAAATGTTATTTGTATGTTTTATGGGTTTTGTGGTTTGGTTATGTTGGATAATATGTCAAAGTTGTTAGTTATGGATTATGTCAGGTTTTGGTGAGATTTAATGAAATGCTAGTTAGTGTTTGGATGTTTTTGGTTGAAATGGTTAACTAGTAATTTGGAAGTAAAAATACATGGATTGTTGGTGACTTGGAACTTGATGAATTGTTGCATGATTATGACTTGTTAGTTATAGAGAATTTGTGATAATTGATGGAAATTGGAAGTGTCATAGTCATGTTCGGGCTTTTGACCCGTTTGGGCCAATGGGTAGTAAAACGACTAAGACACTTAAATTATGAAAGTATAAGTATTTGGTTGAGTTTTTGTGGTTAGAAATGTTATTGGTAACATTTGGTGAATTGTAAGTTGATGATGTGATTACAGTTGTAGGATGTATTATTGTTTAATAATCCGGTTTGACCCGTTTGAATGTAAGACTTGCAAATGACTGGTTGACTTGCTATGTAGGTGTAAATGGTCATGACATGTTCATATGATGATTTAGGTGTTTGGCTATCTAGTTAGTTCAAGTGTTAGTGTTAAATGTATAGTTAACATTGTTTATAATTTGGTGGAATTATATACTAATTCGGTATTCCTTTGGTGTACAGGAATCGGGATCGGGACTCAGAAACATTAGACCTCTGAGTTCGGCAAGTGGAAGGTTTCGGTGAGTGGATTTAACCTCCAACTTGTGTTTGGTTACAATTGGTTCGGTATATTGCATACTTGTGAAAATGCAGGATTTTGGCAGGTCTGGGGAAGATAGCGGCGCTATCTCCTAGATAGCGACGCTATCTTGGTAATTTTGGGGACAAGCCGAAACAGTGAGCCAAAATAGCGTTTGGTTCAGAATTAGCGGCGCGATCCCAAAGATAGCGACGCTATCTCCTAGATAGCGACGCTATCCTTTGGCTGTGCAGCTTTTGGCATTTGTTTTTCGTACCTAGCTTGCTAGTTTAGTGCCTATTTGCTAGTGTTAAGTCAAATAGGTTATGTGCACAACGTGAAGAGACTCTGCTTGATTTGTGGCAACAACTCGGTAAGTGGCAACCGAGGTTTGAGAAGTCAGTGCGCTGGGCATCGGGTATCGACTAATAGGGTATCCGACCTTACCTGTATTTGTTGCATGGTTAAGGGGAGGGAGTTGCCCGGGTGTTGGATATGAAACGCTATCGGTTACCGTGGTTTTGGCCGACCATGGTTTAAGGCTCCGGCAGGACCCCGATCTTCTCGAACGAACCGGAGATGTTTTATAACTTCCGTGTTCCAGTGATTACCCAACCGGAGATGTTTTATAACTTCCATGTTTATGTGATTAGTGTAGTGATTAGGTGGTTCTTCGAACGTAGAGATGTTATGCTAGCTTGTTGGGCTTTACAGCATTTGTAGATTATATTCATTCACTTAGCTTTGTGCTAATCCCTCTCTCGTTGAATCTTTTCAGGTTGATCGGTGCTTTGGACGGAATGAGTGACCAAGCTCAGTTTGATATGTTTTAAAAAATGAGCCATGTCGTTTAAATGACACCGTTAATGTATTGTTTAAGAAATGTTTATTTGGAAGCTTATTGTGGGACCTTGTTTGTAAACTAAACTAAACTAAGATAAACTAAACTGACCTAGAGAATAACCTAATCGCCTCCGGGCATTTAAAAAAAAAAGCTTTCTAAATTTTGCGGTGTTACAACTTGGTATCAGAGCTTCGGTTTGGCGATGGATACACGGGGTTGGTGTTCCATTCCCAAATCGTGGCTCGAGTTTGGTCAAGCATTCCGGACGAGTGGGATTAGAGCAAATGTGAATGAAGTTAGTTTATAGTTAGTATGTAGTTACTAACGATTTAAACTAAGCTTTCGTGAGTTGTTGTGATTGTTATAGATATGACAGGTAAAGAGAACCCGACCCCCTTGGCCCTAGGAAATGTTGGCACATCAAGTAACGATGCAGGAACTACCAGAGGAGCATATATACGCACGTGGGAAAATGAAGTACATTAGAGGTGGTCAATTTGGGCAAGATGGGAGTTGACCTTGGGGAAAAGAGAATGGGTTGTGGGTCAAGGACGGGGGCAGTCGGGGGATCTTCACCAACGTTAGACCGACAATGATAGCTCGGTATGCTCTAATAAACTCAATACTTGTGTTTATGTAGAATTGTTAATTGAGAAGATTGCTTAATTAAGATTTGTGAAATGTTGTGATGAACTGAATTGATTACCTTCGGTGTGTTTTGTCACTTGAATTAGAATAATTGATTGCTTATTGATTTGGGCACATCATATGTGTCGGGAGTTGTGTAGATATAAGTGATGCATGCTTACGTGTCCCTTTTATTGAAACTTGGACTAAGTTTAGAGTGATATGATGTATGGATTAGTCTAGTATAATTAAAGTTATAAAAGATTGCTTCTTTTCTTGGTTGTCGGGACACACATAGTGTCTCGGTGGTTAAAATCTCTTGTTTTCATATTGTGCAAATTGGTGATTAGTTGATCGTAATTGTTTTTTTGTTCCTTCACTCCCGGAGAAGCGAAGCGAATCGAGTGTATGTCGGGTTCGGTTACAATATATGTGACCATGGATCAAATTGAGTATAATAGTAATTATTATAAACTTCGTGAATGTGATGCTTGTAATTAAAATGGATGGAATTGTATATGTGAAGTGAATAGTCCAAGTAGGACTAGTGTTTGTTATGTGAAAAAGGGGAATTTTGTTGTGACCCGTCGGGTCATATATAGTGGCTTGTGTGGTGAAAATCGGAAATGTTTGTGAAATGTGAACAAATTAATGTTTGCTTTTGTTATACACAGTAATTGTGGCAGATAGTCAGTGATAAATATTGGAATGACCTGAAATGTTATGATACAAATTGTGACTTGTTTCCTATGTTGAATTTGGAGTCTGAAAGTGACAAATGAATTGTGTGTGTAGATCTTTTGAGATGACTTGTGATAGTAATAATTGAAGATAAAAGAGACCGTTAAATGAATTGCATTGATTATGGAATTATTTGAGAATGCTTTGAAAATGCGATTTATACTTTAATCTGGTGTTTAGATTTAGTGATTGTATTGAATTGATGGAATTACCTTACTATTTGGATGTTAATAGGTAAGAGTTAAGAACTAGTTGAATTGTGATTGGTTGACTTGAAGTCTAAGTAAAAGTTGACATGTAATTGAAAATGCTTATTAGTCGTCACATGAGTTTGACATGTTAATGAACTGTGAATTTTATGTTTGAAATCGTTATGATAAATTTCTCAATGTTGACCCGTTAAAGGTAATTAGTGTCAAATCTTGATTGGATGCATTTAGTTGCTAGACCTTGATTATGATGATAATCGTTGTTAATTGTATAAGTTGGTTTTGTTAAATACTTTAACATGTTATGGACGTAATAAAACAATTTTGGATAATAGAACTTGTTTTGATCTGTTAGGTCACAGGTATGACTAATTGGGTATGAAAGATGATGCTAGTTGTATTGCCATGATTGAAATGAAATTGTGGGGTAGACTTGAATTGTGTAGACTTCGATTTGTTTTGTCAAAACGTGCAACTTGACTTTGTAAAGTTTGTCATCCTTGTAAAATGGCTAGTTACGCATAAAATAGTTGGCGATTGTTAGAAGTATTGTTAACTAAGGACTTTGATAGTGTCACGATGAATTGCTTGATTTTGACCCGTTTGTGCTTAGTATGCGAAATTGGTGTGACTTTATATTATGAAAGGGTAGTTTTGAAAATTAAATGATTAAAACCGGTAATTTTGTTTTGGAAATTCGTAAAATTTTGGGTCGGTTAACGAGTTAAACTGTGCATGATTGTAATTTTCGTTAGAATACCGAATAAAACGAATAGGTATTTGAGACTTGAAATAAGTGTGTGACCTTGTGTATGGAAATGATGTTGTAACTTATGCTAGTTGATTAACTTTTATGACATGAGGAATGTCATCTTGTTATTAATGGTAAATACTATATGAATTGTATAACAAATTGGATGTGATTTTGTTGAGCATGTATGTATGAAATTGATTGGAATAGAGTTGTAGACTTATTGTGTTAAATGCTTGCTAATTGGATTTTGTTGTTGGATTCCGGGGACGGAATCCTTTTTAAGGAGGGTAGAGTTGTAACATCCTGAAACCGGCCTAGTTGTTTTAGGTCTATATTGATATTTGGAAAAGTATCTATTTGACCCTAAATGGAATAAATTGACTAAATGTTAAATTGATTGTTTGACCTTTTGTCCTTTTGTGATATTTTAATCAAGGGATTAAAATATCCGTTTTCTGAAATGCTTAAAGTATTATATGATTTTTATATTTTTGGATTCGCCTCTCAATATCGTCTCCGAATATATTTTCGTGACTAAAAATAGAGTTCGTTTGGTATTTTAAATAAATTAACTACGAAAGGGACTTTTTATATTGTATTGTTAAAAGATGTAAAAAGACAAAAAGTGGGCCTCCTTTGGAGTGAGTTCGGCAGCCAAAGGGGAGAGGGCCAACCCCCTTCTTCCTTTCAACCTCACTTTTCTTCATCTCTCTCCCTCTCCATCTTATCTTTCTCTTTCTCTCTCTAGAAACTCCATTAAAACCCCATTTGTGTTCTTGAGGTTTTGTGAAGATCTCTTGCTTATTTCTTGGCCAATCTTTAATCCGAACACGTTTTCGAGTAGCTCTTGAGGTAAGCTTCAACCTATATGTGTTCGTTTTCGATTTCATGATAGTTGATAAATTAGGGTTTATGCGTTCTTGAGATTTGGTTGGTGATTATGGTGTTAAATGTTATGTTAAGTGTTTATACAAAGTTTGACATGTTTTGTTGTATGGGTACAAGTATTTTAGCACAAGGTACAACCTTTTTAGCAAAATGTACACATGTGTGTGTGTGTGTGTGCGTGTCGGTGTGTGTGTGTGTGTGTGTGTGTGTGTGTGTGCGTGTCGGTGTGTATGTGTGTGGGTGTGTATCAATTGTGTGGTTTTGGATTATGCTCCTAACTAGACTTAATATGAGTTTTAATGTTAATGTGGGTTAAATTAATATGTAGGAAGTGTTAATTGTCAAGATGGTTAGTTATGACATGTTTGGTGGAATGGTTAGTACCATGTTTATGTCTGAATGATAGGTTAGTAAATGGATTGTTAGAGACTAGTTAATGTGTTGTATGACTAGATGGTGGTAAAATGTTATTTGTATGTTTTATGGGTTTTGTGGTTTGGTTATGTTGGATAATATGTCAAAGTTGTTAGTTATGGATTATGTCAAGTTTTGGTGAGATTTAATGAAATGCTAGTTAGTGTTTGGATGTTTTTGGTTGAAATGGTTAACTAGTAATTTGGAAGTAAAAATACATGGATTGTTGGTGACTTGGAACTTGATGAATTGTTGCATGATTATGACTTGTTAGTTATAGAGAATTTGTGATAATTAATGGAAATTGGAAGTGTCATAGTCATGTTCGAGCTTTTGACCCGTTTGGGCCAATGGGTAGTAAAACGACTAAGACACTTGAATTGCGAAAGTATAAGTATTTGGTTGAGTTTTTGTGGTTAGAAATGTTATTGGTTACATTTGGTGAATTGTAAGTTGATGACGTGATTACAGTTGTAGGATGTATTATTGTTTAATAATCCGGTTTGACCCGTTTGAGTGTAAGACTTGCAAATGACTGGTTGACTTGCTATGTAGGTGTAAATGGTCATGACATGTTCATATGATGATTTAGGTGTTTGGCTATCTAGTTAGTTCAAGTGTTAGTGTTAAATGTATAGTTAACATTGTTTATAATTTGGTGGAATTATATACTAATTCGGTATTCCTTTGGTGTACAGGAATCGGGATCGGGACTCAGATACATTAGACCTCTGAGTTCGGCAAGTGGAAGGTTTCGGTGAGTGGATTTAGCCTCCAACTTGTGTTTGGTTACAATTGGTTCGGTATATTGCATACTTGTGAAAATGCAGGATTTTGGCAGGTCTGGGGAAGATAGCGGCGCTATCTCCTAGATAGCGACGCTATCTTGGTAATTTTGGGGACAAGCCGAAACAGTGAGCCAAAATAGCGTTTGGGTCAGAATTAGCGGCGCGATCCCAAAGATAGCGACGCTATCTCCTAGATAGCGACGCTATCCTTTGGCTGTGCAGCTTTTGGCATTTGTTTTTCGTACCTAGCTTGCTAGTTTAGTGCCTATTTGCTAGTGTTGAGTCAAATAGGTTATGTGCACAACGTGAAGAGACTCTGCTTGATTTGTGGCAACAACTCGGTAAGTGGCAACCGAGGTTTGAGAAGTCAGTGCGATGGGCATCGGGTATCGACTAATAGGGTATCCGACCTTACCTGTATTTGTTGCATGGTTAAGGGGAGGGAGTTGCCCGGGTGTTGGATACGAAACGCTATCGGTTACCGTGGTTTTGGCCGACCATGGTTTAAGGCTCCGGCAGGACCCCGATCTTCTCGAACGAACCAGAGATGTTTTATAACTTCCGTGTTCCAGTGATTACCCAACCAGAGATGTTTTATAACTTCCGTGTTTATGTGATTAGTGTAGTGATTAGGTGGTTCTTCGAACGTAGAGATGTTATGCTAGCTTGTTGGGCTTTACAGCATTTGTAGATTATATTCATTCACTTAGCTTTGTGCTAATCCCTCTCTCGTTGAATCTTTTCAGGTTGATCGGTGCTTTGGACGGAATGAGTGACCAAGCTCAGTTTGATATGTTTTAAAAAATGAGCCATGTCGTTTAAGTGACACCGTTAATGTAATGTTTAAGAAATGTTTATTTGGAAGCTTATTGTGGGACCTTGTTTGTAAACTAAACTAAACTAAGATAAACTAAACTGACCTAGAGAATAACCTAATCGCCTCCGGGCATTTAAAAAAAAAAGCTTTCTAAATTTTGCGGTGTTACAGGATGGGTTTAAATTTCATACCCGAGAGCGGGTACGGGTCGGGTACGGGTTTTATAATACCCGCACCGTTTATACCCGACCCGAATATATATATTAATGTGTTAATTTTTTAGTACATGTTTAGCCCACGAGTCACTACTCAAACTTAACCCAACACTTAATCTCTCATTACCCCAATTTAATAATGGTTAAAATTTGGCTCGTCTCCCGTTAATCCATTACGTATTGAACGGAATAAGCCTGAACGAACTAAGAGTTTTAAATGTTTTACCTATTTTGTTTAATTTTTTTATTGAACGGGTACCCGTCGGGTTACCCGTACCCGGCGGGTATTTTTCTACCCGAACCCGACGGGTATTTGACCGGGTACGGGGCGGGTACGGGTATAAGAATAGCGGGTCGGGTACGGGTTTTGCAGTACCCGCTATTACCCGTACCCGTTTGCATCTCTAAATACATTCTTAGGTTTCGCCTACAGTTTATTATCCAGTCCTGGTTTTATCAAAATAAGTTGACTTAAATAAGTCTCACAAAATCAAGCTTTTTGGGAAATGTTATTTATATTATGTTTTTTTTTCTAACATATTTTATTATTTTAAAAACTTTTAATTCTGATTTTTTATTATTTATAAAGTCTTACATAATCAGTTTTGGGATATATGATTAAGCAAATTACTTTTGTTGTTTTTAATCATACTGACCATAGTTAATAATACACCCATCCAAGGTTGCTGCATGCTCATTTAGGGGTTATTTAATTTTTTTAACTACGGTTTTTTATTATTTTAAAACTTTTTAGAGATGTATAACTAACCAAATTATTGTTGTTGTTTTAAACCTAACCCTATCAAATTTTAACCTGCATCATTGAATTTAATTTTGACTAATTTTTTCAAATATGATTATTATTAATTAACAAATAATTTTTAATTTTGACTGGTCAAATTATTGGCAGCCCATTAGTTTGCATGTCAAGTTTTATATTTAAGTAAAAATATATGTTATTGATGCATATGTACAATCTTATTAAAACAGTCTTTATGCAGGGTACTAACAGTATATATATGTTTATTAGGATTCATGATTAAAGATGTCTTCTAACGAAATTGTGCTGATCAACCAACTCCATGATAACAAAGATTGTTTTACACTCAAAGTGCGTGTAATTCGGTTATGGCTACAATATGACCGCTACATTAAAACCAAAATTTATGCAACAGAGATGATTATAATGGATGAGGAGGTACAAACCGAATAATTTATTTAAACAACACTGTTAATAATTAGTAAATTATATTTTTACTTAACATTAGTGTAATTTTTTATATTGTTTGAATGTTCCAGGGATCCAAAATCCAGGCCTATGTTTTGAACAAAAATATGGGATATTTGAAAACTACTCTCAAACAAGACAAAGATTACTACATAACTGGTGCATCTCTTTGTATAAATCCCGTGTCATTCAAGATAACCGAACACCATTAAAAGATTTGTTTAGGAGCAAATACAAAAGTGAAGGAATGTACTGACTTTATTGGATCGAAACATGGTTTTCAATTTAAAGATTTTGAAAAACTTAATTCCAACCAATTGATGGTTGATGTATCCGTTGGTAAATTAATAGTGTTCTCATTTATATTTACTATATATATTTTAATATTTATGTTTATTATAATAACTATTCTTATTATTAATATTAGACATCATCGGTGAGATATATGAGGTTGAAACGTTGGATAAATCCAACCCTAATGAAAGTAAACACAGACTTACTATGATTCTGCACAACATGGAGTATATATATCTTATTTCTTAACAATTTATGATAATTATTTTTATCTAACTGTTATCAATTTTAACCTATTTATTTTTTAATCGTTAATTAGCTCTACACCATTAAAGCTTACTCATTAGGGAGAAACTGAGTATAACATGCTGAAATACATGGATGATAACAAGAGCAATAGAAAGATAACTATGATTGTTCAATTTGGAAAAATCAACAACTTGAAGAGTGTGTTAAACTAATAAAACTTTGTATTATATATTCTTAACGATCAGAATAAAGAGTGACAACCCGTGATTTTTCACGGGTTATAACCTAGTGGAGAATATAGTAAGTTTTAATTTTTGTCTAACTAGGTTTTAGAAAGTCAAAACTAAAATAAATCTTCCCTTAAATAATATAAGGGCATTATTGTCTTTACTAGTGAGTACTCATTGGCTTAATAATAAATCTCCTTGTGCAAATCAACACCCAAAAATAAAATTGCATGATGTATCACCGTATTGTGTGGATACATTGTCAGTAACATTTTATAAATATATGGATTGGGACAAGATATTGTGAATTAAACGTTTTTTGTACTTATATCAATTTTATAAGTTTTGATACATTTATAGATTTTACGAACTTGAGTAATATTTTTTCATGCATCATAAAGAATTTAATACCTTTTATAACTGTTTATTTTGTTCCCGCCTCCAATTTGCCCCAAATTCAAAACCCTAGCGCCTCTACAATTCTCCAGCCCTCTTCTCCTTTCCCCCCTCCTGCTCAAGTTCAATAATCTACATTTTTGTAAGCATAATGGTATTTAGGCCTACCATTTAGACCTACTGATAGGCCTACTCATTAGATGAGGATATGTGTCAAAATCAAGGGATAATATTAGGAAAGAGAATTAGTGGAATACACATGTCATCCTATCAAGTGGGTAGGCCTATGAGTAGGTCTAAATGGTAGGACTAAATATCATTTCTCATTTTGTAATCATCTGGTCCTTTTTCAGGTTCTTTTCCTCTTAATTTGAGTAATTGATCTGATTTTAGCATGCCTGAAGAAAAGTATTGATTGCTAGATGTTATTGTTGGAAATATGGTATTTGCAAGTTGGCAAATTTCCTATCATACTTCGTATGTTGCATCGGTCATGAGGAGTTGTAGAGCTTTAATTTGTGTCAAGCCTCTTGAAATGTCATAACGGTTGACAATAATGTTGACACTAATGGTGACACTAATGTTGATACTAATGTCTACACTAATGTTGACACTAATGTGAGCATTAAAATAATAAGAGTTATTATTTGCTCTTCATAAATTTGTGTAAAGGCTTGAGCCTATAAAAGGGACATTTGGGGTGAAAGTTCTAACACACAAAAAGGAATAAGCTCTCCTCTTGATCATGTTGTTGCGTTCTTGATAGAATTCATGTTTTCCAAGTAGTCACTTTGTGTTATCGGCAACTCTATTGCTGTAGAATTATACCGACAAACTGCATCAAATCCTGGGGTTTTACGCTGAGGCTTGCAGCATATAGAGCGCGTAAAAACCTTAAAGGACAGGAATTACAATTCTGTGCGGTTCGTTCTTCATCAAAATTCAGGTTTGATTGTTCCATTTGGTTCTTTCTTATTTGTTGATTATGATATTGAATTATCAATATCAAATACGGTTTTAATATCGTAATTGTCTAATTATTTAATCACCGAATATATAAAGTTTACAACAATCTTTAAGGTTTTTAATGTTATATATTATTGTGTATATATAATATATACACATATTTTCTTTTATAAAATATTCGGTGATTAAGCTTCCATGGTGATTAGATAAATATATATTCAGTGATTAATAAAGAAAAATTGAGATATTATGTCAATGTTTTATATATATATTTATGTTATGGATTAATGGTTTTAAAAGAGAACATTATGGCTATTTAGTTTAACTTCCATATTTACTAATTATGCCTATTTAATAGATATATTTTGTTTTGACATATTTAAATATCTATTTTAATCTAATGGACAAGTTAATACAAGAGGTTTTTCTCATCTAAAGTGGGTGTTATATGAATTATCATGCTTATGGTTGAAGCATTATAATTGAGTTAAATAATTATTTTTTGTATATAGATTATTTCAAGATACTTTTATGTTTGAAAAGTATACTATTTGAAAAATCATGATTATACAAAATAGATAATTTTAGTGTTAAACGGAATCTTTCTAACTGTGTATCATTAAGCATTGTATTGAACCTATAAGTGGAATAAATTATCAGTTATCCCCAAATAGGCTCACCTATTCTTATTACAATGTCTAGGAAAGATAAAGGCGGTTTTTCTGACTCCAAATAGGGGTGGTTTCGATACGCACTAGCGCTGTCTACCCTCACCGTCTTTCCTGGTTGTATTCGAATAGAGCTACCTAAAAGGGTTGACTAAATAATGTTTTCCTTGAATGTGGTTAAATACTTGGAGTTTCACAAATTTGAGGACTACTCTTTGGATGTTTTGTTGAAACACTTCCTTATTGAGAAGGAAAATCTCATAAGGGATCAAAAGAGTAAAGTCAGATTGAATGTTTACCACGTGTCAGGTGGGGACTCGGATATTGCTTATGTAAAAGGAATTGCAAATGTTGTTGCAAATCTAACCCACTTGGGTGTAAGTATGGGTCATGTAGGAGTCAATATGACTACCTCAATAACTCGGGTGATAGAGGCCCGAGACTGGTTTCTGGATTCTGGAGCAAACATTCATGTATGTGGAAATCGTGATAGTTTCTAAATTCATAGTACAGTTCGAGAAGGAACTGTGGTGACATGTGGTGACATGTGTTTCCGAAATGGAATTATGGTTATCTTCGAGAGGTCGTACATGTTCCTTAAATCTCCAAGGGACTTATATCGGAGAACAAATATGACAAAAATAGTTACAAGCTGGTAATAATAAAAAATGGTCATATGGTGTTCTCCAAAGATGGGTTATTTGCGGGTCAAACCATCAACACGGGTGGAATGTTTATGTTTGATCTATGTGGTGATGGATAAGATAATGTTGTATCTGTATCCCATGATTATGTGTTAAATGTTGATCTTTGTAATCGTGAGAGTGATGATATTGTCAGCGTTAGTGACAATATCACTAGTGATGATGTAACTGAGTTTCGAATTAATGAAATAGTTTTTTCTAATTATATTGCGTGTTCAATTTCTTTGTGCCATAAAAGGTTAGCTCACACTAACATTAAAAATATTGAAAAAACGCAATTTAAAGATTGATAAAAGTAAATAATAAAGATTATGACAAATGTGAAACTTGTGTAAAATCAAAGTTTACAAAGAAACTTTTTCAAGTGTCAAAAGAATTACATCATTACTAGAGTTGATCCATTCAGATATTTGTGAACTGAATGGAATACTCACGCGTGGAGGTAAACGATACTTCATTACATTTGGTGGTGACTCTAGCCGTTATTTACATGTTTACTTGTTGCATTCAAAAGATGAAGCTTTTAATGCATTCAAACTGTATAAGTGTATGGCTGAAAATCAACATGACAAACACATTAAGATTCTTCGCTTGGAAAGAGGCGGATAATAGTTTGATACATTTTGTGAAGAGAATGGTATCAAGCATGAAATAATTTCACCATATACTCCCCAACCGGATGGATTAGCTGAAAAAGAGAGTTGAACCCTTATTGAAATGGTCAACTATATGATGAATCAATCAGGTTTGCCACAAAATCTGTGGGGGGAGCATTGTTGTCTGCTTGTTATGTGCACAACAGAATCACTAGTCGTGTGATTATCTAAGAGTGTGGGGGTGTTTAGTTTATTATCGTACACCTGATCATAAACGATCCAAGTTGGGAGCTCGAGCTATGAAGTGTATATTCATTGGATATACTCAAAATAGTAATGCATACCGATTGTTGGATAATGAATCAGGAGTCATCGTGGAATCCAAAGTTGTGGAATTTTTCGACGATAAGTTAACAGGAGATGATGAAATCTCCAATCCCAACTCTAATCCCATTTCAGCACCCAGTACTTCTCGAGATATTCTCTCACTTTCTTCTGTTGTAGAAGAACCAAAGAGAAGTACAAGGGTTAGAAGGTAAAATAATTTTGGAGACGTTTTCTTTCATACTTGGTTGAAGGATCTCAATCTAAGGTGACGAGTAAGGTCATTTTAGCTATTAATTTAGATGATGATCCTAAGACTTTTACTGAAGTCATAACATCGCGAGATGCTCCTTTATGGAAAGATGTCATTAATGATGAAATGGATTCAATTATGGGTACGGGACTTGGGAGTTAGCTGATCTTCCCAAGGGTATGAGACCCATAGAATCTAAATGGATCTTCAAGAGGAAGTATCATCCAGATGGATCAATATCTGTCTATAAAGCGAGAGTAGTCGCTAAAGGTTATAGACAAAGAGAAGGTATTGATTATTTCGATACATATGCACCGGTTGCTAGAATTAGTTCTATTAGAACTCTTATAGCAATCTCAGCATTGAAAGGATTGTACATTCATCAAATGGATGTGAAGACAGCCTTTCTAAATGGATATCTCAAGGAGGAGATATACTTGGAGCAACCTGAAGGTTTTATAGTATCCGGACAGGAAAACAAAGTTTGTAGACTTATTAAATCACTGTACGGATTGAAGCAAGCTCCAAAACAGTGGCATGAGAGGTTTGACACCACTGTATCTGCATTCGATTTTAAGCATAATAGTGTTGATAGATGTATCTACACTAAATGCACACATGAATACACCATAGTTATTTGTCTTTATGTTGATGATATGTTGATCATTGACACTCACCTACAAGGCATTCTTGATACGAAGAAATACCTATCCTCGAACTTTAAGATGAAAGATTTAGGGGAAGTGGATACCATTCTTGGTATTAAGGTTAAAATGACAGATAGTCAAATTTCTCTAAGACAATCTCATTACATAGAGAAAATTTTGACAACACTTGAATATTAAGGAACTAGGTTATCACCCGTGAAAAATCACGGGTTGTTAATAATTTTACAGAACGTAATTATATAGGATATAAACTTTTATTGTTAGTTGCTTGATTATTACATCAACTACAAGAAAATATATAATGCTAATAAAACACAAATTATGGAATAACAAATTATATAAACATGAGCATCGTTAAGATTATTAAATGATAAAATGATAAACATAGGATAACAAATTTTGTTCATTATTAAATGATAGTCCCTCCGTCCCTAAATAAAGTTCTCATTTGTGTTGGGCACAACATTTTAGGAGATAGTTAGTGGTTTAGTATTTGGTATTACTTTTGAATAAAATATAAGGATTGATTGGAGAGAGAAAGTGTTTTAAGAGATAGTTAGTGGTGAAAGTATTGGTAATAATATTATTATATTAAGTGGGTCCCTTAAGTTTGAGAAATGGAAACTTTATTTAGGGACAAAACTTGAAGGTGAAATGGGAACTTTATTTAGGGACGGAGGGAGTATTTGATAATGAGTGTCCCATAGGCACACGATAACGATTGTTTAATAAAACAACATTTCCTTGATTAGAGTAAAATGATATTATGAGTTATTAATACTTTTGTATTATACCAATTATATCCTTATATTCAAAATAAAGGTTTTTGATGAACTAAATAGAAGAGCATTAGGGCACATATTAGAAATCTCTTATTAAATTAAAAATCACTATTAAACTAAACCGTATATAATAATTACTTATTATACATTCAAAAAATTTTATAAATAACAAAAAAGAAAAAAATAACCTACATATATAGTTTAATAAAAGTCAAATATATAAGGTTAGTGTAAATGGTTGACTTTTATAGCAAGGAAAAAAAAAAGTTAAATGAAAAAAAAAACAAAAAACTAACATACAACCCGTACGTTTATATATATTGACCCAAACCTACAAAAAGAGTTATAGTAAATGGTTAACTTTAATAGTCAAATTAAATTGTTTTACTTTGATTTGATCTCACAATTAATTTTATGTTAAAATTTCGAATGAAAGATTTATTTTGAGTTAACTATTGCTATAAATGAGATAATGGAGTACAATCTAAAACTTGGTTAATAAATCCCGTAGATATCTCCTTTTACTAATATCCATATTATATTAATATTAACTATATGTTGTAATTTAGGATTGGGCGGGAAAACAAAGAAATGGGTATTTATATAATTGACACGTGTCATTTGGTGGTTTAGGAAAAAGATTCTTTTATTATATATATATAGATAGATTTAACACTCCTTTCGATTCTTGTGTAAAACTTGAAGTGAACTCTGGTAGAGCAGTGGCTCAACTAGAATATGCTAGTGCAATTGGAAGCATGATGTATGCTACACACTGCACTAGACCTGACATTGCTTTTGCAGTAAGCAAACTAAGTCAATATACTGTCAACCCCGGTACAGAGCACTGGAAGGCAGTAGGAAGAGTACTAGGATACCTGAAAAGGACTAGTAATCTTAAGTTGACTTACACGTCAAAATCTAGTATACTAGAGGAGTATTCAGATGCCAGCTGATTGATAACAGAAGTGATTCTAAATCCACAAGTGGATGGATTTATACACTAGTTGGTGGGGCTATTTTTTGGGCGAGCAAGAAACAGTCATGTATAGCTCATTCAACGATGAAAGTTGAGCTAATTGCTTTAGCCAATGCAGGCAAAGAGGCAGAGTGGATTAGAGATCTACTCTTGGATATCCGTTTGTGGGATACTCTGATGCCTTCAATTCCCATGTACTGTGATAGTGAGGCCACATTGTCTAAAGTATATAATTATGAATATAATGGGAAGTCGAGACACGTAGGTCTTCGACATAATTCTGTGAGACAACGAATTGATAGTGGTACCATCAAAGTTGTTTAAGTCAAGACAACAAAGCACTTGACATATCCGTTTACCAAACCTCTGACGAGAGATTTGGTTACATCTACCACGAGAGTCATGGGTCTAAAACCAAACTAGAATCGTTAGTAATGGAAACCCAACTTGAACTTAGTGCTCCTTTTTTCAAGTTTAATGGGTAATAACAAAATTACTAACGATAGAAGGTACTATCAATCCAGATAGATCCATGTGAGGTAGGATAGTACGTCGTTGCCGAGAACGAGGATGAGTTAATACTCTTAACAAAATTTGGAGACATCTAAGCAACGAAGATGTTGTGAAATTTTGCCTATATGATCTAGAGGTGGTGCCGCCTCAAATGAAGACTGTTGGTTTGTCTTCTAAAGGGTCATGAAAAGGATTTTAGCACATGGCCATATTAGTGCTCAGGGAGAACAAAAGGACGGCATATGTTGTGTGGGGTAAACCAAGGAGGTTATAAAGGTTCTTGGTTTAAACCTATTAGGATACCAATGAATCAGTCTCTTCTTATTTTCTCACATTAAACTTGGGTTTAATCTTCGTGACACCCAGGTGACAACATCTGTCTGAGTGAAAGGAAACTTTCCAACTTGGTGGGGGATTGTTGGAAATATGGTATTTGCAAGTTGGCAAATTTCCTATCATACTTCGTATGTTGCATCGGTCACGAGGAGTTGTAGAACTTTAATTTGTGTCAAGCCTCTTGAAATGTCATAACGGTTGACAATAATGTTGACACTAATGGTGACACTAATGTTGATACTAATGTCTACACTAATGTTGACACTAATGTGAGCATTAAAATAATAAGAGTTATTATTTGCTCTTCATAAATTTGTGTAAAGGCTTGAGCCTGTAAAAGGGACATTTGGGGTGAAAGTTCTAACACACAAAAAGGAATAAGCTCTCCTCTTGATCATGCTGTTGCGTTCTTGATAGAATTCATGTGTTTCCAAGTCGTCACTTTGTGTTATCGGTAACTCTATTGCTGTAGAATTATACCGACAAACTGCATCAAATCCTGGGGTTTTACGCCGAGACTTGCAGCATATAGAGCGCGTAAAAACCTTAAAGGACAGGAATTACAATTCCGTGCGGTTCGTTCTTCATCAAAATTCAGGTTTGATTGTTCCATTTGGTTCTTTCTTATTTGTTGATTATGATATTGAATTATCAATATCAAATACGGTTTTAATATCGTAATTGTCTAATTATTTAATCACCGAATATATAAAGTTTACAACAGTTATTGAGTAGCGTAAATGTAAGTGAATCAGTCATACATGCTGAGTAATCGTTTTTTGTTTTCATTGTTATGTTATGGCTTTATTAACTGCATGATGAATATATGATAGTATGATACATCTTCTAAGCTAAAGTTTATGAATGAAAAGGTTGTTTCATACTATTAAGACCATTCCTAACAATGACAGAAACGGACACTTTCAGTTTATGCTAAATCAGCTCACCTTCTGGGCCTTTAGTGGCCTTTGTCTTATAGAATTTTGGGTCTCTACTTGGGCTGTGTTATGGCTTTATTAACTGCATGACTTTATTGAGTAGGAGTGTTTGTTTTAGCCTCCTCCCATTCTTTTTTTTTGCTACATCCTACATCATTATTTTTAAGCCGACACATTCCCACCAATAATACTCCATTTCCTTTATTACTTTGACAAAGTACACAATTTTATGCATAATGCACAAACACTCACACTCCCACCTTTCTTTCTCTCTCCTCTTCTCTTTCTTCAGTTAACTGACGAAAACAAGGAAATGCTAAATTGAGAGGGCATACCAATAATATCACTTAAGTGATGCTCGTTAGTTGAAACTGAGTAGCACCATTAACTGAGGTCTTAAATACAACTAAACTATATTCATTTCTTTGGCTTCGCCCACCTTTATAGACAAAAGTGGATGGCGGCTTGAATGTAAGCATCAAGCTAATGAATTCCACATGGCGACAAATAAACTTGCTTGTGCTCAATTTCCAAGCTTGCAGGTATGATTTTTTATTATTATGTATTTATTAATGGAGGTACTCCAAAGTTGTAGCATAACAAACATACATTAAAATAAGTTTCAATCTCATCCGAATGTGTTTTTCGCAAGTGTGACTTTTATTTAATCATTGTACCATGGTTATTCATTTCTTTCTGACACTAAAGCTTGTCAGATAAAAATCTCTGTATTGAACTTTCATAATTCTAAACTATTTGTGTAGCTAGTATAGTAGCTAGTATAGTATGTGCCCTCATAAAGTTAAGGAAATCATAGTACATCGTTTGTCACACTCTAGATCTATGACAACTGATTAAAGGTATAAGAATCGTTTAGGTCAAAATGCATTTTAGTACCTTGAACTTGGTTGACTAGGTCTTTTACTACCCTGAATTATTAAAGGTGCAGCATATATGGTACCCTGAACTTGACAAAATGGTTGATTTAGTACCCTAGTTCACTAATTTGATTTTATTTTCTCACGTAATTAATAACAATATATGAGATGAGTATATACTTTTTAGTCCCTCGAAAGTACCAATGAATGTAAGTCAAGTAAGAAAACGTGATCAAATTAGTGAGTCATGGTACTTAATCGATTATTTTGTCAATTTCAAGATATCATGCTACATCTTTAATAGTTTAGGGTACTAAAATGTATTTTGACCAATCTTTTATTATACCATGCTACAAGCGGGTTTAAAGGCAGAATTTTGTGATGTGGCTGAGATTTTTGGCCGGAAAATACCGTTTGACCGGAATATACCCTTGGGTGGAAGAAGTCCAGTTTCCGAAAAGGCAACATCATCATTCTTGGAAAGTGGCTTTTCAGAAAGCATGCCTGACAAATCCCTTTTCGATAAATCTGCTTCTTTTCAAAATTTAAATTTTTCCAAAAACCTAGATTCCAAAGAAGGTGGGCTTTCTTGTGGGCTTGAATTAAATTTAAATTATGAAGGGTGTGGAAAATTAAATGATAACAATGGGCCCATTATTAGTGACGAAGACATTTTAATGGAGAAAAAGGTTGATGGCGAAAATATTTTCTTATCAGACATCGTCGAGGATGATATTAATTCGCCATCAAAATCAAAAGCAAAGGAGAATGTTGAGTCTTTTTCTGAAACAAATCCATTTTCTTTAAAAGCTCGAAAGTATCAGTCCGAAACAAAAGCACGTATTAAGAAGAAAACAATTAAAACTATGAACCTTTTCGAGCTAGTTCAAATAAATAATCGAAAAAAATTGGAAAATGCACTCTACGAAATGAAGAAATGTTCTCCGGGTCTTAGGTCATTTAAAGCGCTCAAATTGCTTCGTCAAATGGCACCGTAGACTATATTGTATTGTGTTGTGGAGTAGGGTCTAGTTCATGCCCCTTTTAGGAGTTATTGGGTCGTTAATTGTTGTATTTTGGTTTAGTCTTTAAAGGTTTACCATAGCGTTTGTTGGGTAGGTGTTTGAGGTTCTTTTAGGTTTGGTATGGTTAGGAGTTTGGGTTTGTTTTTTGATTTTTTGGTTTCTTTTCTCTTTGTGTATCTGTTTTAGCTTCTAGCTTCTTGCTAGTTTTTTAATATATTGCCGGTCAAAAAAAAAATTAAATTGACTTCTCATTATTCGCTTATTGACTTTTTGAATATTGACTTCTCCTTCTCTATAAAGCTAGTAAGTCAATAAGAAAATTTCATAAGCACTTCCAAACATGGCCATAGTGCTAGTTTCTTGCCTCAAGATTAATAAAAGCTTTGCCGCTACAAAACAAAAACATGTTTAAGCAATGAACATGTGAAATAATTACTTTAGTTGTTGTGAGTGGTTGTCGATTCGTGCAAAGCTATTAGTTGTAAGAGCTAAATGAAAGAATCATATATATTAAGCTACCTTTAGTGCTTTGAAATTATGAGTTGGCCAACAATATATCAATTAGTTTACTATAATTTCCCTGGAAATTGATGTATTAAAAAATTATTTCTGCATTATTCTATGAAGAAGTCGTAAGTGTTGCTAATTGACCAAATAGAGATATTTATGTCGCTTCACTTTCAATTATATGTGTGTATATTGAATATGTAGTTATATGTGTATATTGAATATGTAGTTGTTTATCAGTTCAAGTTAAACGTTTTTGGACATCTTGATTCCGGTTACATGTAAATTTAAAATAGCTAAAATTTCCAAGAAAATAGTTTGCATGAAGCAAATAAAGCTACATCAAAGAAATTGCTTTACAAAATAAAAAAATAAAAAAAAGATAACAATAAAATAGTTTCTATAAAATAAGTAAATAACTAGAGGTTGGAAAAACAGAGGAAGGATTACGACTAATTCGTAAATGATTTATAAGAGAGTATGTACATGTTTTGCTTAAATTATTAAAAAAAGGGACTTTTGAATGTTGTTTGATGAAACTGTTAACTTTCATCCACATAATTAATTTGGACTATGCTATAAGTATGATTATTTTGACTTTCGACACCAAGAAGGGAATAAACGTTAAATAGATGGTAGTTAATGAGTTCCCTTTTTGAAAAGAGAAAAATAATTTTTAGAAAGAAAAAGCAGCAAACGAACTATTAATTGTTACACACTAAATAATTAAATATAAAAAATATCATGAACATTACAATGCAAAACAGTTGATATAGTCTTGTATAAATGTGATGGTGCATGCATATATGTAGCATATACATCCCAACCACATACACAAGCTAGCTAGCTGCTTTTTTTTTTGCTATCTACCTTCCGGTGACAATGGCACCAAATAACACCACAGCTCCTCCACGTGCCGCCGTAGATATGGAGATTCCGGTGAAGTGGTCATCAGCACAACCACCAGAGTACAATAAGACTGGTACTGCAGGTTCAGGTGGTCTCAAGAACCATGGGTTGTTTGATGTGGTGTTGAGGGCTGTGGTGTTTGCAGCTGCTTTGGCTGCTGTCATTGTTATGGTTACTTCTAAACAAAGCAAGATAATACACCTCTCGCCTACAATGGCACTACCATTGGATGCAAGCTGGAATCAGTCCCCAGCTTACATGTAAGTAATTAACACCAGAAACTACTTCATGCACCACATTGTACAACATTTAAAGCAAACTTTACAAAACAAATGATTGTCGTGTGTAGAGTAGTTTCAGCTCCCATTATTGTAACACCTCAATTTTTAAAACACTTTTTAAATCATATTTTTGAATAAAAATACTACATGTCCAATATTCCCAAAATACGGTTTAACAAAAAAAACTTAAAACATTTATCAGAGTTATAAAATCCGGTGTTACAAAGATAATATCATAACCATAGGATAAACGGGATCTACCTACGAGCCCCCGAGCTAATCAACACTAGGCCACTTCTATCGCGACCCTCTAATCCAACGATCTCGAACCTGAATACATAGCCAAAAACAAAGTAGTACGTGAGACAAAATAGTCTCGTGAGATACATGGGTTTTCGACCCATTCTCAAATATAATAAAAGTCCTTACTATTCATTTCTTTTCTTTAATCACTTATAAATTTTTATCTTATGTTCTTACCGCTTATTCGTATCTACTAGTAAGCTAACCGTAAGCTTACTCATCACGTAGTCACATACTTGTAAGCTATCCATAGCTTACTAAATCTTTATCACATACGCTACGGACCTCTCCGTAGCAAACTCCCCCGGTGTGGGTTAACTAGGTAAACTCCCCCGTTTCCGGGTTATCTATTGCTCCCCCGATTTCCGGTTTATCTGAAACTCCCCCGCTTTCCGGGTTATCTATTTCTCGACACACTACCCTTGCGCAGGGTGGTACCGCCCCAAGTAGGTGTCACTAACTCCCCCAACTTGTGTGGGTTATCTGTGATCCGGATCCTTTTCTCAACACATATTGAAATTATCAAATACGGGCCTATGCCCCAATAATACATACTCAAACATAAATTAGAATACATCTATTCTAATTATCATATTATTCTCGTTTCTTATTCAATTTCAATATTGACTTTACCAAGTCCTTTATTTAATAAAACATATTTATCATTTATAAAAATTATATCACTTTAACTTCTCTTTGACTAGAATGCATATTTATTACTAGTCACTTTCTATATATTCTCTTAACAATTCAATCACTACCTTTAATAGTATAATATACTAATCAATTCTTGATACTTGAAAATCATTGTTATTAGCTTTATTAATACATATTATTAATAAGCCAAATATCATACTTTCTTAATCATTACTCTTAGTCAAACATCATATTAATAAAAATTATTAATTACTTTTCATTATCATAATCTCCTTCAAAAATCATTAGGCATTTAGACATACTTAGGTAGTCTAATATTTGCATTTTCTTATCTTTTCAGTCATATCTTTATTAAAAACATTTATTAATAAAGACTCATTAAACATCATAGTTTTCAAAATCATTTGCTATGTACTCAGTAAAAGTCTCATGTACTCACCTTAGCCAAACTAAATCCAAATCGTGTCTATCAACACAAATCCTTGCTTTCCAACTTGTGAAATGTCACCAAACTTTAGGTCTTCTTGACCTACCATCAATATCATCATAATAACTAGTTATTATCCATAACTAATCACTAATCAATCCATATTCACATTCCTAACCACCAAGTTCATCCAACTTGGTGAAATCTCAAACCCTAGTTCAAGATTCCCATCAATAAACCCAAATCAAACTTGTACACATCGATTACAAGCTTACAATGAGTGTTCTACACCCATGATTAGTCATCTTCCCTAAAGATGACATGGTAGGTTATCCAAACCACCATTTTCCCCCAAATAAAGATCATAACTAACTAGATAACATCAACAATCAAGAAATCTTACCTTTGATGTTTAAATCCTTCAAGATGGTGAAGATTTGAGCTCAAAAACACCAAAATCGCCCACTTTCTCTCTCTAAAACGGCTGCACAAGTGTTGGGTGAAAAATGAAGAAACCCTAGCTCAAACCCGATTTTATTCTGCTCGACAATAGTTCGCGTTCGCGAACCCAAGTTCGCGTCGCGAACTTCGCGTGTCGCGAATTCTTCGCGTCGTGATCCTGGTCGTGAACTTCATGTCTCAAAACCCCAACATCTCTGGTCGATCTTCGCGTTCGCGAACCATAGTTCGCGCCGCGAACTCATGCTGGCAGCTAGGCTGCAACTTTTTGTTACCCAATTCGACCCGATTTCGACCTTAACCATAAAAAAACGGTGTCCAAATGACATGAAACCAATTCCCACGTCTTTTAAACGATTTATCCTTATTTATCATATTTTTACATAATTTATTTAATACAAAATTTCGGGTCGTTACAATTATGGCTTAATTGTTTTTGTTTGTGATGCAGATACTATGTAGTAGCATTCTTGGTGGCTTGCTTGTATAGCATAATCACTGGTATTTCATCGGTTTTAGCACTTAAAACCGGAGGAAGATCAACAAAGATGCAATTTCATGTAGCAATGCTAGATTCTGTAAGTCCTTGTATCATATTATTAATTTTAATTTACTTATAATTAACGAGTATATATATGTGCAGTTTTTATTGGCGATTGTATCTACGGGTGTTGGAGCAGCATTGGGGGTAGCATGGGTAGGGCTTAAAGGGAACTCTCATTCATTCTGGAAGGAGATCTGCAATGCTTACGGTTCCTTTTGTCATCACTTGTCAGCCTCTATCACCATGGGACTCACAGCCACCATAGCACTTCTGCTGCTTGTTTGGCTATCCTTTTACTCACTTTCCAAGAAAATTGCAAACTGATAGTTTGGTCGAAAACGAAATATTATTTTTAATGTACGAGTTTTATGTTGTTTTGCTACTTGTTGCTATTAAAGTTGTGTTTTTTTTTTGTTTTTTTTTTTTTTTTGTGTATATTTTTTGTTTGTGCCACTTTGAGTCTGAAATTTATATATGATCAGACACATGATTAATGATTTCTTATATATACTTATTAGTTTTAATTATTGATTTCAAAAATCAGAAATGAGAAGTCAAAAATGGGCTAAGATAGCAAAAAATATCAAGCCTATTATACCCTTATGTGTACTTAGCCCATTATGCCCCTTGGCACGTTGATGCCCTGGGCTGTCGGCCAAGCTGCCCGCCAGCCCATTGTCCATGTCTTATGCACTCTGGTTAGTGATTTTGTTAGGGTTATTTGGACTCTTTATTTTTGCCTTTAAAAAAAATATATGCAATAAATAGAATTCACTACGCAAAAAGAAAAAAAGAAAAATTGGATACAAATAACGATATGCGAGATCACACCTTGACAAAGCAAGTCACCCGCACCCATGTTACATCATCCTTTGAATTTCAATTTCATATTTAATATTCACGTGATTCTGTATTTTGATAAAAGGGTGTGATTTAGTGTATACCCACCACGATTGGACCCAATTGACCTCATTGCACATATTCATAATTTCCTCTTTTAAAGTGTTAGATAATGGATTATGTTAGGCTCGAGCCCGCTTGTGGGCTTATGTCGATATCTATATATAACTTGCTAATAATATAGAAATAGCCATGCGCAATTTCATTGGTCAACATGATATCAGAGCGAGTTTGATCCTCTGACCTAATCGGCCACCATGAGTCATCGCCTCTAGCCACCTCGTCATTTTTTTCAAACCTAATCGTTTATATTAAGCCACTACAACCATCTCTTCATATGTCACCTTCTTGAAACTATAGTCGTTCGCCTCAGAGCCTACTAGGCACCATCATACTTTTACTTTACTTTCAAAAATAATAAACAAATGCCACTTTTTAGCAAAATCCGTAGTTGATCACTGCTTTTAAGTACAACTCATAAACCGTTTGGAGTTAATTGATGTCGTAAGCACCATTCTCTTCATCTCAGGGGAGGAAGTCCTACTATGTAAACATAGTATGGCTGTTAAAACCTGACACGACACCATATAAATACACGAAACAAAAGATGAAATCGAAATTTGTATTCATGTTCGTGTTGTGTAAAACAAACATGAAGTAGTGTCGTGGTCGGGTTTATAGATTAACACGAAATTGACATTGTTAGAAAATATTTTCATTATTGAGAATATTTTGTCATTATGTACCATTATTTAGTTAATCGTGTAAATATGGTAGACACTAATTACTATATATCATAATTGTAGGCTAGAGTTAAGGAAAACATTGTATATTTATAGTCGATTTGTGAAATGAAAAAAGCAACAGATTACCTTTTTTCACTCTTAGAATTTCTAAAATAGCGTTAAAATATATTAAAAAATTAAATATTTTTTAATGTATGTGATGCCTTAAGAAAAATGTGCAATCGATAGTTTTTTCTTGATTCGGCCACTCCTTCATCTTCAATTTCCTCACGAAGACCAACAAATTCAATGCTCACGACGGCGTCGGCCGCCTCCAAGATAATTTTTGCTTATATTTCAAATCTACATTTTTCGGTAGTGATTTAGATCAAACCGTTGTCACCCAGGGCCAGCTCAATGGGTAGGGCAAGCTGGGCGATCGCCCAAGACCCCCAAACGCCAAAGGGCCCCTATTTTAGTAGTTATCTATATATTTAGCCCAAAAAAAAATCATACCTTGCTAGAAAGGCCCAAACTTAACCGAAAATAAAAGTTGATTGATATTATGGAACGACCTCATTTTATATTTAAAAAATGCAAGTTTATTTACAGTGTTATTTAGTTGTTATTTTTATGTATTATGGTTCGGAGCATGTTAAGGGCCCCATTTTATATTTCGCCCCGGGCTTCAAATCGGCTTGAGACGGCCCTATTATCACCCTTGTGTGTCTTACAAAAACTTATTTGAATCTAAAAAAACGCAAACAAAAAAAGTCACCGTAATCTATATAGTCAACGCGGGCAAACCATAGTCAACTCGGTCTTCTCATTCTTGGTTAAAGAGCCATTGCTATCTGCCAATGATATTCATGTTTATTTTGCCTTTGCTGCTTTTTGAAATTTTATTTTTGATTGTTATCGTATGTCTTCGTCAGCTTTTTTTAATTTACCGCTCTCTGTATTTATGATATATCTTTTTAATAATATATGAATACCTACTCGGAGTTTCGTTGTTCAACATAAAATGGTAGATACATAAATTTATATTCATCGTATAAAGTGGTGGACCCATAAATTTGAATTAGGATATGCTTAATATTGCTTATGATCTATAAGACCGGTGCCAATGGTGACGCAAACTGACGCCGTCAGTTTCTGCCAACTCAGCGCCACGTCAGCATACAAACTAACTAACACTAAACTGACGTACCCATGCCAACAGCACTCCGTCACTTCACCAAATTTGGGCCCCACCACTTACTTTTCTTTATCTAATAAAAATATATAAACTAATTAAAACATATAACTAATAAAAATACATTTCATTAATTAAAAAAAAAATACATAAAAAGACATTAAAATAATTAAAAAAAAGACATTAATTAAAAAAAAAAGCCATTAATAAATAAAAAAAAAAGACATTCAAACTAAAAAAAACTACTAATCAAGAGATTCATTGTCGTCTTCGTCTTCGTCTTCGTCTTCGTCTTCGCCAACCGGTCCTTGTGCTCCCGAACCCTCACCGTCACCCTCCTCGTCAACGTCCTTAAAAATCGCCAAATCATTTTGAAATTGCTGTGCAATTTCATCTTGAGCGGTTTCAAGCATTTGCTTACGACTTTCGTCAATGTCGTTTGGCACTTTTATGGCTAGGAATTTCCAAGTTTCCAAAATCAATTTTTTGTGTGCCATTTTTGCAACCTTTTTGATAATGCCTGTATTTTTTTTGGAGGTTTTTCTAACGAGGTCCAAAGTGTCCAGCTTAATGGACCTTCGGGAACTTGCGGCATCGGACGAAGACGAAGTCTTTTGACTTTTCTTGCTCACACTGCGGCCGGGGGGGGCGCCTCAACGGGTCATCTTGGAACAACGCATGCATGTTAGCCGGTGTCGACGTCCTTGGTGCCGCCGTCCCTGGATCCATGCTCGCCGGTTCGGTGTCTTCATCGAGGCTTATCGGCTCGGTATCCATGACGCCCACTGAAAAATAGAACTTTGGGCTATCTCTCACCACTTCCCAACAGTCTTCATATATAAAATTACGGCCGACATTTTCACGGAATTGTTGACGAGCAGCTTTTAGAACGTCCTCGTCTCGCGTACCGCTTCCACGCACGTCGTTTAACGAATTGTATATAGCGCTGAAATTTTTCACGTCATGAGCTATTTTGGACCATTTGCCCGTGAGTTGGTTCATGTTACGCTTCACAGAAGCAGTCGAGTTGAAGTCCTCGAGAATTCGAGCCCAATGGACGAAAGCTTTTTTGCTATTCCCCTTCACACCATCTTCAGAGTTATGAATCCAACGTTGGGCCAAAATCACCTCGTCAGGGGTTGACCACTTTGTTTGTGCCCTTTTTGGCAACGCTTTTTCTTTCCCCTTTTCCACCCTTTTTTCTTTCCCCTTTTCCACCCTTTTTTCTTTCCCTTTTCTTGAGGGTGTCGGTTCCGGTTGGGTGTCCCCCACATTTTGGGTGTCGGTTGGTGATGGTTCTTGGAAATTTTGTGAATAGATAGGTGTGGTGGGAGGAGGTTGTTGGTATTGAAAGTTGAGTGGTGGTTGAGAGTAATGGAAGTTGGGTGGTGGTTGTTGGTATTGAAAGTTTGGTGGTGGTTGAGAGTAATGGAAGTTGGGTGGTGGTTGTTGGTAGTGAAAGTTGGGTGGTGGTTGAGGGTATTGGTAGTTTGGTTGTGGTTGGGAGAAAGCCCCAAAACCTAGCGATGGTGTGGGGTTGCTTGTTTGACCCGACGAAGAACCGGCCGGTGAGGGTGGGGCGTCAACCGGTGATCCAGTAAGGTAATCCCACATGTCGTTGGATACCGATGATTGACGTCTTTTGGACATTTTTTAAAAGTTTGGGAGGAGGTATGATTTTTTTGAGATAGAAAGAAGGTGATTGTGGTGTAAAAAATATAAGAAATGAGTGGGTATTTATAGATGTAAATGAGGGGGAATTTTTTTTGAATTTTTTTGAATTTTTTCGGATTTTTTTGAAATTATTACCGTTTTTTTTAATTTAATAATATATAATTTAAATTTATTACCGTTTTAAAAAAAAAAAAAAAAAGGAAAATTTGTGATTGGTTGGAAGGTACGGCGGGACCCACCACACACGCTCCACTTCCGTTTCTTCTCTCGCCGCTTTCACGACTGGCGGCCAACCGGCGGGCCAACCGGCGGGCCGTGCCAACGGCGCCGGTTCCGTCGGTGGCCAACCGGCGGCCAACCGCATGCCCATTGGCACCGGTCTAATGATACTCCCTCCTTCCATAAAAAAGTTTACATTGCATTTGGGCATATTCTTTTAGAAGATAGTTAATGATAGGATCCTTTGTAATACTTTTGATTAAAATATAAGGTTAGATTGGAGAGAGAAAGTGTTTTATTGGTGGAATGATTGGTAATAAAATTATTTTATTAGGTGGACCTTCAAATTTGAGAAATGTAAACTTTTTTTATGGGACAACATTTTAAGGAGAAATATAAACTTTTTTGTGGGACGGAGGGAGTATTTGGTATTTAAATGTTTTACAAGATCCTGGGTTTAAATTTTGTAGTAGAAAAAAATAATGTAAATTTAAGATTTTTATTAGCCGTTTAAAAAAAAGATATTCTTGTGTTTTAAACTTTTAATAGGAATCCGAGAATATTCTCGTCATCAAAAAAATATTAATGTACACATAATAAGATATTCTTGGGTTTATTATAAACCTATAATATCCTAAAGGCTAAAACTTTTAGATTAAATATGTCATATTGCCATGTGTATTGTGGTGTTGGCATTCTAGTTTGACTTTCAAAGATGGTTTGCTTGTTCGAGTTTTGTGTTCTTCAAACGTGGGCGATAGAAAGTTAGAAACAAACAAGGAGTTTAGGTGAACCCTTCACAACATTTTGTTTTGTCAGCTAATTCTTCCCAAACTGTTTGTCTCAAATAATATTTGTCCGAATGATTTAACCAATGAGATGTGTAAATTAAAAAAATTGGACTGGGACAATGGGAAGGGCCGTCTAACAGATTACGTACATTTTCCGTAAAAAGTTACATTTATAGTCTTCTAGAAGAAAACAAGTAAAAAAAACCGTGGCTTGCTAATTATATTGCTCGAACAAATGATTCATTTAAATTAAGGAAAATGGCGTATACTGAATAAAATATAACTACATATTATTAATTGATATATAATTTAAATTATGGGAAAGTTTAGCTTTTTAACTCTGTTTTATGTAGCCTAATCGATATTCATGTGATCGTTTCGAACTCTGCCCTGGCCATCCCCAAAGTAATTGCCCATTAAAAGTTTCAAACTCTGATTACTTCTAAAATTATAGAAACATCTTACCATTAGACCACTTTCAAGATTGATAGGATTGTAAATGTTGATTGCTGACCCAAATCCTAATGTGTCCCACATTGCTAATAGGAAGAAATATATTTGTGTGTTGCCTATTATTAATAGGAGTTATTACTTAATAGTTGCGACTACAGATAGAGTTCTAGTTGAAAGAAAGAAAAAAAACTTGATAGAAGATTAATTGTGATGATTTTCAAAAGTGTTAAGAGAGTTGAACGTCTCTATTCGTGTAATTCTTATTATTGATAGCGGATTTGTGGTCATGGAGTGGGCTTGAGAAGGTCTATTTTGTGTCGTTTGTTTTTGTTTACTATTGGCTATTGTTGTGAACTATTCAACCGTACATATATGATAGGAACCTTTTGGATACTCTTGCAAGAAGAAAGAAAGAAACAGACACAAAATCCTTAAAATATAACGAATCGAATTTAATTATGCAAGTGAAAACAACATTGGAGACTTTAGAATAAAATTCTTGTCTATTTTGTTTCTCCTCGTAAATATTACAATAATGAACCATGCATCAATCATGGATAATAAATAATAAGCCGAATAAACAAAAAGAAAAATACACACATCGAATGTTCATGCCCACCAACTTCACAAACTCAAACATGAACAAATAAAAACTATAGAAAACCGACAACAAAATGGAAAAGTGATAATTAATTCGAACATTGTTCAGCATCAACTTAATTAACCGGATTATCGGTTAAGAGCGTTTCTTGCAAGTGAGCAAACAGAGAGCCAAACGAGCAACAACAATGTCCCAGAGACTAGAAGCGACATAGCTCCCGAAGCTGCAAGATGGTGGCAAAATGTATCAAAAATATGGCAAATCTTCATCCATCTAATATGAGGGTTTCCTTTGAGTGCTTCATATGCTACTCCTCCTGCAGCCCCTGTGGCTGCTGCATCGATCGCTAGCATCACCTTCACAAATCATATATATACCAATTAATTATGGAAAATGATAATGACAGGGCTGTCAGTCAATACAAAAACCGCCCCCTGAATTTTAGGAATACTACTCAATCAATGAATGTACAAGCGTTTTATGCATGTTAATTATAATTATAATTAATCTCAAATTAATTTATTATATCGTTGGAGTGCTTACAGAATCAAGTAGCACCATATGTAACTGGTGCTCTATGGAGATTGGTTGTTGCTTCTTAAGTGCTGAATACGATGAGTAACCAGTGAAGATGCTGTACAAGGTTGTAACCGAGAATGCTGCTACGAAGTACCTGCATCGTTAGATGAAATTAAATAAACGTACGCTAGATAAGGACACCAACCAATCGAAAAAGTTTAGGGGGTGTTTGGGAGTGAGGTTTTTTTAGCTTTTAAGCTTATTAACCTAAATAAGTTTTTTTAAGTGTTTGGTTTAGCTTATAAGTTTATGCTTATAAGCTTATTAACAATATTTTAAATAAGCCCATTTACAAGGGATTATTAAGCTTATTAAACCTTTTTACCCCTTTACCGTCACCTTTAACCCTATTTCTTCTCCACTAATTGTCCTCCATAGCTCACCTCGATCTTTTTTAGTAATTTTACAATAAGTTTAAATAAGCTCATCCAAACACTTTATTTTAAAGAAAACTTATTAACTTAAATAAGCTAATAAGCTAACAAGCAAAAGCTCTCTTAATAAGTTTTCCCAAACACCCCCTTAGTCTCCCGATATATGTCTTACACTTAGAAAATTGTAAGTAAAAGTTGCCGTCTAGGAAGAGCCAAGGTGTTAAACTCATGTAAAAAGACATTTTTAATATGGTTTTAATATATACAACCAAACTACCCTCACTAACATTCATTTGGGATCCATAAAAAATATCTGATCGAACTAATCACAATTAAAGAATATATAGAAAAAACTAGAAAAAATCTTTAACTGTGTGTTATTCCTTTGCTGAGGGGACATTTGGCGCCAGTGATTTGGCGCGTGGGTTTGTCCAAGCCACGCCTTTTCCCTAATCTATGTATACTCACACAAGAGTGTATGAATAGGTTTGTGAATTTGACATTTATTTTAATAAAAAGTTTCACTAAACACTAATCTTTTAACCATATTTTCTTTAATTACCTCACTAATACAACATTTTCCTTTTAGTGGTAGCTAATAGTGATGTCATGACTTACGTGAAAGATGGGGAGTGAGTGAACAACGCTTGAATGTCAATTGTTGTGACTGGCGAAACACGGATGGTTGTGGTTTGTTTGGAGGTGATCATAACAACGACCGCAATCAAGGTAGTTACAAACAGGAAGCCCCTCAAGGCCACGTCAACCTTCCGATGGTGGTTGACAGCAGCTGCACCTGAATTCGAGACGTACCGGGTTAGTTTTGATGACCATTTCACCGGTGCTGCTGCTGTTGAAGGAGCTCCGGTTTCAATCGTTGCCATGGCTGCACAGAATTGAAATAAAGAGCAGCAAATATATTTGAAGTGGTTTTCGACGAATGTGGTTTGGATGTTTGCAATGCCATTTGTATTTATAACCGATGTTTGTTTGTCTGCTAATGTCTATTTAATGGTTTTGATTACTTGTTTTTCAATTGCCAAAATGGATTTTGATATAATGAAATTGGACCATTTACTACATTGAATTATTAGATGTGTAGCATGATATCTTGAATTTCATAAAATGGACGATTAATTAGTACATTGACTCATCAATTTGTTCTGTTTTCTTACTTGATTTATTTTCGTTCGAATTTTTGACGGACTAAAAATATGTATTCATTTCAATATATTGTGATTGAAAGTAAATAACGAGAAAAACAAGACCAAATTATTAAGTAGGAGTATTATATCGACATTTTTATTTAGTTCAGACTAGCATATTGCACATTAAATTGTACAGTCACTTCAGCATAGTATATAATCTAGTAAACCAAATTCATGGTAATAAAATCCAATTTAGGCTTCTTTTTTTTAATTTGAATATGTTGCTATTCATCATATTAATACATACATGTTTGAATTCAGGAGTGTTCAAAATATTCTCGAATAGAACTGAAAGATCACTAAGGTGTTGTTTGTTTTTTTAGAGTAAAAAGATATGTTGTCTACGGACCACATCTGCCAACTGCTACAGCTTCTGGGTGGTCCAAAAGTCTGCACTCTGTAAGAAAGCCGTTGTTTGTTTTTTAACATCTGTAGACTTGCTTAAATAAATCAAAATTTAATATATCCTACGTCTAACAACATTAAAATAATTCATACAACATTATATTATGTTGTTTGGAGGAAATGTGTTTTTTTAGGTTTGGAAGACCCAAGGAGCTAATGCCCAAAGCTTCTTGGAGAAGATCTTCTGCAGACATAAAAAGATCTGCGAGCTTCCAAAAAACAAACATCTGCGGGAGGCTTTTTCTGCGCGTGGTATGCGCCGCGATGATAAAAGACCCCAGGAAGACCTTTTGTCAAAAAACAAACAACACCTAAATCATACTGGATTTCTGGTTAACTGATATTCTAAAACCGAAAAATTGAACCGAAACACCATTAAATCATACCGATTTCCAGTTAACTGAACCAGTAAATTCTTTATTTTCAGTTAGGTTAACCCAAACGAAAATACAAAATCGGCTTCTGGTTCATAATTTAGACACCCTTTTTATAATTTATGTGAGTTTAGACATATTTGTGCCTTTACCAGGATAGAAATTAAATTTAATTATGTCGAGTTTAACAGTGGGGTTTTTGTTTTCTTGTTCTTGTTGTGTTTGCAGCAATATGCGTTATAAATTTCACTTTGGTCCCTAGAAAATAAGCATCGCAAAGTATAACATTAATAGTAAATATAATAATTAATTAACAAAGTGCCAATATTAGTGCAAGTCGCCAAACTTTTGGCTCATGTTACGGCGTCTCCTTTTTATTTTAAACTTGTCACATGTATTCCTTTTGAAATAAAAAAGCACTAGAAAATAAAAATTATATACGCAACAAGACATAGGAAAATAGAATATGTCATAATAATTGTAAAACCCAACTCATAAAGTAATTATGCCGTTCTAAATAATATAAAGAAAATGCAGCTATGTTTTTCATCATTCACATCACCTTATACAATGTGATGTTAAGCTAGCGCGATGATTGAATTTATAAAATTTTCAATTTTTGTTGATACATGCTTAGTTTGTTTATCATATTGTAAGTTTTTCTTTAGTTTTTACTTAACATTGTAAGCCGACTAATTTAGGACGTCCATCCATTTTGTGGGTATCCCAGAATCGATGCAGGTGAACCTCCGTGGCAATAAAGATGTATATTTTTTTGGTTCCGACAATTGAACTACTTTATGGATATATTACTTTTGTGAAGACCAAATCGTTATAAGTTGATGCAAAATTTAAACGGTTATCATATTTATTTGTTTATTAATAAATATTTAGATACGAAGTACTCCCTCCGTCCCACAAAAAAGTTCTCATTTCTCCTTATAATTTTGTCCCACAAAAAAGTTCTCATTTCTCAAATATGAGGGACCCACTCAATAAAATATTATTATTACCAAAGATTCCACCACTAAAACACTTTCTTTCTCCAATCTAACATTATATTTTAATCAAAAGTATTACCAATACCCCACAACTAATTATCTCTTAAAATCTTGTGCCCAAGTGAAATGGGAACTTTTTTGTGGGACGGAGGGAGTATATGATATTGATTATAGCCTAGCAAACTAGTAAAAAGTGGTTGATCTTTATAGCACTTAATAAAATATATGGATTAAACTATAAGATACACTAGTAAAAAGTATCTATTACTTATTCAGCCAGATGTAGTCTATATTAGTTTTTTTAAATTACGAACACAAAGACCCATATCTTAAACTATATACGAGACTACACTTTACTTTTGCTTGCCACCTCACCCCAACAAATGAATTTGATTGGCCGAAAATGACATGTGTAAATCACCTATTCGTCCACCTGTCACTAATTTCGTCAACATTCAAAAACGTCCAGTCCAAGCAATTAAGATTACCCGCCATATTAGGAAAAAACCTTTTATTCTCCGATTCTGTTTTTGTATGTAGTCAATGCCCAATCCTGTAATTCAGGCAAGTATATTCGGAATTTATAATCTGCATCAATTCAAAATCCACGAATACAAAATTCAGTTATTTCCATCCCTGTATTTTAGGCAAAGATTAAAAAATATACTTAATGTTCACATGATTTTTAACCAAATTCCATCATAATCTTTTCCTTTATTTTCGTCAAATCAATAACCAAAACCGTATTTTATATTCATATACCCATCTGCCCCTATATAAAGTTAACACACCAAAAGAAAAAACCTACAAAATAACAAACCTGCATTCACAATATTCCGTTATTGAAGGTACATATTCTACGTGTCTATTTTTTTATACGCAGTCATTGTAGAAATATTTGTCTTCATTCTGTTTGACTTCTTCAATCACAATACGAATCTGCATTATACAGATTTAATGAATTTATACAAGTTGCATCTGCCTTCGATTTTATGAATTTTTGTGAATTCAAATTATACAAATATGTTTTAACCTTCTTTCTGTTATACAAATCTCCTTGCAGGTACACTACCTGCTGAAAGTCAGGTACTTCTTCCGAATGTAAATACTATTTACTTTTTTTTCACAAATAATGTATGTGAATGACCAATTTATTGAATATCACGCGCGTTTGACATACAATATAATTCAATTTTTGTTTTTAAATAAAAACACAACTTCCTTTTTTTGTACATAAATAATGTAAAAAAACAATTTACAGGATTTTAAATTGAAACATGACATTTTGACTTTTTCAATAACTATATCAAAACATGTGGTATTGAGGTTACTGTTTTTTAAATACCCTAACAGTTTGACTTTTTCAAGTCAAACTGATTTCAATGTAATTACATTACCATACTTTGACTTTGAAAGTCAAAAATTATAAACTAATTAATAATTAACTACTGTTTGTTTTAAATTAAAAACTGTATTTACTGGATTTCAAATTTAAACATGACAGTTTGACTTTTTCAATAACTATATCAAAACATGTGGTATTGAGGTTACTGTTTTTTAAATACCCTGACAGTTTGACTTTTTCAAGTCAAACTGATTTCAGTCTAATTACATTACCATACTTTGACTTTGAAAGTCAAAAATTATAAACTAATTAATAATTAACTACGGTTTTTTTTTTTAAATTAAAAACTGTATTTACTGGATTTTTAATTGAAACATTACAGTTTGACTTTTTCAAGTCAAACTGATTTCACTGTAATTACATTACCATACTTTGACTTTGAAAGTCAAAAATTATAAACTAATTAATAATTAACTACTGTTTTTTTTAAATTAAAAACAGTATTTACTGGATTTTAAATTGAAACATGAAAGTTCAAGTCAAACTGATTTCACTGTAATTACATTACCATACTTTGACTTTGAAAGTCAAAAATTATAAACTAATTAATAATTAACTACTATTTTTTGACGAATTAAAAACAGTATTTACTGGATTTTAAATTGAAACATGACAGTTTGACTTTTTCAAGTCAAACTGATTTCACTGTAATTACATTACCATACTTTGACTTTGAAAGTCAAAAATTATAAACTAATTAATAATTAACTATTGTTTTTTGACGAATTAAAAACTGTATTTACTGGATTTTAAATTGAAACATGACAATTTGACATTTTCAATAACTATATCAAAACAAAAGGTATTGTGTTTACTGTTTTTTAAATACCATGACAGTTTGACTTTTCCAAGTCAAACTGATTTCAATGTAATTACATTACCATACTTTGACTTTGAAAGTCAAAAATTATAAACTAATTAATAATTAACTACTGTTTTTTTTAAATTAAAAACAATATTTACTGGATTTTAAATTGGAACATGACAGTTTGACTTTTTCAAGTCAAACTGATTTCACTGTAATTACATTACCATACTTTCACTTTGAAAGTCAAAAATTATAAACTAATTAATAATTAACTACTGTTTTTTGACGAATTAAAAACTGTATTTACTGGATTTTAAATTGTAACATGACTGTTTCACTTTTCCAATGAGTATATCAAAACATGTGGTATTGTGGTTACTGTTTTTTAAATACCATGACAGTTTGACTTTTTCAACTCAAACTGATTTCACTGTAATTATATTACCATAATTTGACTTTGAAAGTCAAAAATTATAAACTAATTAATAATTAACTACTGTTTTTTTTAAATTAAAAACTGTATTTACTGGATTTTAAATTGAAACATGGCAGTTTGACTTTTTCAATGAATATATCAAAACATGTTGTAATGTGGTTACTGTATTTTAAATATCATCACAGATTGACTTTTTCAAGTCATACTGATTTCACTGTAATTACATTAAGATAATTTGACTTAATGAGTCAAACATTATAACCTAATTAATAATTAGGTACTGTTTATTTTAAATTAAAACCGTATTTAATTTTTTTTACAAAATTAATGTAAATACTATTTACTGGATTTTAAATTAAAACGTGACAGTTTTACTTTTTCAATAATTATATCAAAACATGTGGTAATGTGGTTACTGTATTTTAAATATCAAGACAGTTTGACTTTTTCAAGTCAAACTGATTTCACTGTAATTACATTAAGATAATTCTACTTTATTAACCTACAACGGTGAAAACCATTTAAATTTATACTCAAACATTAACTAACCGCAATTTACATTGTGTAAGCAGTATGAATACCAACTCCGACAAAGGCAAAGCAAAGCTGAACTACCAGAAAACACCAAATTCATCCGGCGGCAATATGAGGCCTTTGGCAAGTTCCGGTATAGCAATAGGGTCCCGAAGATTCCGTCCCACTGAAAATTCAACACAAAGTCCGGTTAACATGGAGACAACCCATGGTAGTTTAATTACATAGGGTAATTGTTTAACTATTTAGTATATAATATTATTAACTTCTAAATGTTTATTTCAGAAACCTTCAAACAGAAAAAAATTACACCGATAGGTAAAATAGACGTGGGGTTAAAGAACATATTTGTTCGGGGGAGATGTCTTTCAATATGGCATTCCCACCGTAAGAACGAACCGCATAACCCATATTCTCTAGACTTAGTTCTGCATGATGATCAGGTATTTTTTGTCAGTACATCACATAACTTTTTGCCCAATTGATTTAATTATAACTTTCTTAAAATTTTAATTTTAACAGAATGATCGAAACCAAATTTGGATAAAAAAGAGTTCATGCATAAGTTCGAGCCGCTTTTCGAGGAAGGAAAATGTTATGAGATTTCAAACTTCACTATTTATCAGAATACTGGAAGTTACCCTTTATTGCCACATAAGTTTAAACTTGCATTTGGATTCAACACAACTGTTACGCGAATTGATCAGATTGATGAAAATTTGTATAGCTTACTGCTAGAACCTTATACTGAGATTAAGTCGGCAAATCGTACTTATGATGAAAAAGACGCTGTTGGTACGTCGTATTTATATTTTAAAGTTAACTTCTAAAGCATGGATATATTTAATTTATACTTACTTTTTTGAAATGTTTTTATCTTTTTCAAATGTTATTGGCTCTGTTGTGGGGATTATGGAGATTGTAAAGGTAGCCACGCAAAGTGGTATGAAATTTCGACGTACTGTTGTGGTCGAGGATAACATGTACGTACTACTTACATACATATTTATATACAATATCAATTAATATTAGATATTTATAAATATCTAATTATATAATAAAAACAGGGGAGAACAGCTTCATTTAACATTTTGGGAAGAGTGGGCTACGATGTGGAATGATTATGCAACCGATCCAGAAACATTTGGACATTTTGTCGTCTTACTACAACTTGGCAAGGTTAAGTACTATAAAGGTATGATTTAAATAGATAATATATTAAATTTTTTATTTTTTTGATTGTTTTCTAATACACACACAATCCAGAGGCACCGGCGGTCCACAATGCTTTGTTTGGCACAAAGATAATTATTGATCAGAATCACCCGGCTATACTTGCATTTAAAACAGAGTGAGTAACGTTTATTATTGTCAAGCTGAATTGTACAGCTATAACCTAATTTACATTAACATTTGTGGTTGGATTATAATTGTATTTTCAGGGCTGAAAATCAGGAGCATTATGATCCAAACCAATTCAAAATTGAGTTCTTCACACCTGATGCTAAAGTGGTTACCGTATCCGATTTCTTTAGGGGTTCGGTTAAAAGCATGGTGGGTAATATTCGTCAGGTTCAACAGGTATGTAAAACCATAGTACAATAACTAATACAATAATACATACATGTTATATTTTATGGTTTCATTAAAATTTAATCTGACGTTAATTGTATATACACAGGATTCCCACTGCATCGTCTATGCAACCATTCATTGTGTAACACCCTAAAATTTACAAGATTTTTAAAATTTTTAAGTACAAAATTATAATAAAAAAGGTCCCATAAATAATCCCCAAAATAATTGTTTGATTTAAAAATGCATTTAATGCGGACATGTCTTGAATAAAATTCATAGTTTTAAAATAATAAAAACGTTTCACATCAGCACTCAGAAGTAGTACAGCAATCAACCGTCCACCTTCTCTTTTCCTTTGCTAGTACCTGAAAATGGGAGGGAGTTTTTGGGTCAGCGGGGAAGCTGAGTGAATAAACTCAAAATGGAAACAACTACAACATACAATACATGAGGGCACACATGTGAACTCCTAATCATTTACCACTAAGTTAATTTCTCAGTTTTTGTATCTTTTTAATTTATATAGCGCGCTTGTGTAACTCGAGTCGAGAGATCAACCTCGCCTATCCTTACACTAAAATGCCACAAGGGCCCACACAGAATTTGCCACAAGGGCCCACACAGAATTTGCCACAAGGGCCCACACAGAATTTGGCACTCGGGCCACCACACAGAATTTCCACTGAGATTTATTAATTATTTTTATGTTTTCAACTCCTAACATAAACCACACAGATAGCCCTATCACTTTGTAGCACAAAATGACTTGGTGCCGGCTCAGATACTCGGCACGTCCGTCTCAGATCAGTAGTATGTAAAAAAATCACTCAGAAAACAAATCAACACACAGAAAGTACAACAGATCAAACAGTTAACCATATGAGTCATGCACGTATTGTTATAACTGAATACACGGTGAGAATACTCACCTCGAGAAACGTAAGCTCCAACTGGTTCACGGGAATCAAAGATTCAGCAAATTATCTCCTAGACGGACCTAAAGCATAAATCGAAATCTCGGATTAACATCTAACCACTTATCATTATTTCAGAAAAATTGGCAGCACCCGTCGGTCTCACGGGAACTGCCATAACTCTTAAACTGTACAGTAGATTTTTCCCATATTTTTACCATGATAAGTAGACAACCAGAACTACATATCTTTGTGAGACGGTCACTGGCCAAAACAGATTCTAAGTGTCAAAACAGTGTTGCAAGACAGGCATGTCGCACAGGTCATTTTCCTAACAGCAGCATACTAAATTAGCTATAACTTTTAAACCGTAATTTGGATTGACAAGAGGGTTGCGGCGTTGAAAAGATAACTCAGAAAACAAGGTCCCAGCATGGGCCAAAAATCCAAAAACGTAATTTAAGTGTGACAAAAACAGACCCGAACTCGACCCACAACATCTGCCCAAAAATTCAACATGTAGTTTAAAACTCGCTTTAACCCCGACATTAATTAACTCGTTTATTCCCGAGGCACCCGACAGTCCTGAAGCTCATTTTAATTTCAGAAACATGTTTACAACAAATCTAGGCCTTTAATAAAAATGTTTCTCGGTTTAGGAAACCAAGAACCCTACGGGTTCGGTTTCCGGTTTTCCGGTTAACAAATCGTTTGAATTATAACTCGTGAACTTACCCAATCCGACACTTGTAAATCCTGATACTAAAACCCGACACCCAAAGCAGTAACAAGAAACTGAATTAGATACGTAAGGCACGTAGAAGTCAAAGGATGGAACATAGATTAAAATTCTACCGCATTACACTCCTTGGTTCGGGATAGAATGACTTTGCTCAAATGGCGGTGATGGCTTCCCTCCGGGTTCTGATTCTGTCCAGCCACACCTTGATCAAACTCGATACAATAGCAGAATATTACAATCAAAACGGGAAAAATAACAATTGAATAAAAACCAAGGGGGCAAGATACTACCGATTACGGATTAACAAGGCTCGAGATTACTTCCTTCTTGCTCACGAACACCGAACTGGAACAAGAATGGAATGGCTAGGCTTCATTGCAAACAGAACAAAAGAACAATGGTGGCGGTGGTTGCTTGCTTGCTGGAACCTTCGGTAATCTACAATCCCTGGTTCGATTCTCTGCTCGGCGAACCAAAACGGAAACGGTGACGGCCGGTGGTGTTGGGATTTCCGGTGAAACCCAAAACAGTAAGCAGTTGGTGGTGGAATGAATACGATTGCAGAAACCAAATGGATATCATGGAGGAAGTAGTTGTTTGTCCGATGGAATAAGGAAGGAAAATGGATAAATTGGAGAATGGATAATGGCGGTGGTTCCTTGGGAGCTGATGAACAACCAACAATCAAGTGGAACAATTTTCGGCCAAGTTTGCATCGGAGGTCACAAGTGAGGAAGGGAAGTTCGGCTGCAATTGTTGGGAGTTTAGAGGATTAGGGCAACAATTCTGCTTTAGAATAGAGCTACACGGTTTAGAGGCTTTGGATTAACCATGGGCTTAAAACACTTACACCATTTAGTTAATTAAGCCCACTACTCGAAAGCTTGAGGCCTTGGCCTTTGGCCGGCCCGCCTCATATAAAGACACAACCTAATAAATAACTAGCCCAACGAATATAAATAAGTCGGGTTAAAACCCGAGAGCATATAAAAATAACGAATCCGTCTAACACTAATTAGATTGTCTAATATCGCGAGACGTATAATTTAATTATAAATGTGTAGTAATTAAAAGTCTAATAGATTATAAAGTGTCCAACTAGCTTAAACGTCTAAGTAATACGAACCGTCTAACTACAGGTCGACTAAATAACACGAACCGTCTAACTTCTTTATAATTAATTTAATAATTACTTCTTTTAAACTAAATATGATAATTAAAATACTATTATTTAATTATTATTACAAATTTTTGGGGCGTTACACATTGTGTACACGATCAAATGGGGTGGGCTTATATAGCATGCAAGGAGTGCAGCAAAAAAGTGAAAGTAAAATCAGCAAATAATCGTCATACTACTTACGAATGCGAAGACTGTGGGGCAAAGGGCACCGTTTCAAGGTAATATTTCCTTTAATTAACTAATATTTATATCCCGTTTTATAAGGCCAAGTTTTTTCCCTTTTATGACTGTTTGTAATTAATTAATTAACAGGTTTAGGGTGGTTGTAACAATCATCGATGAGTCTGGTACTGCACAAGTTGTGTTTTTCAACAGCTCTGTTCACAAGTTGACCGGCATAACTGTGTGGGACTTAATTGACAAATACGGAAAGGATCCGTCAAAGTACTATCCCGATGAGTTGAATATGATAATTGGTAAAAAAAAATTATTGTTCAAGTTGTGGTATTCTAAATAAAACTATGGCAAGAATAACCACACATACCGATGTGATGGTATGTCCGAGGATCCTCAACTCATCAAGCATTTCAAACAAAATTTTATTGAAGACCGTGTAGGGGCTGATGTTGTCGATGAGGTAACCTTATTCTACTATATATATATATATATATATATATATATATATATATATATATATATATATATATATATATATATATATATATATTATAATCAAAATTGTATTTTTTTAATATTTATTCGTTTGAATTATTTTCAGCCGGAGGATGAGCCGTTGGATGATTTCAACACCCCTTCAAACTTGATAAAGAAGGTTAACATGGCTGATGATAGTGTTAAACGTGTGCTCGACATGCACACAACTTCTTCATGTGACGGGGCTTCTGGCAGTGGCACTTCGAGTCAAAAGAAACGCCGTGTGTTTATAGATCTAGACGATCTTGACACCGATTCTGAAGATGAAAATGCTAAAAAAAGCCCTGAGGGTTTGGTTCAGGTGAAGATCGAACCGGAGGATTGATAGTCATCAAATAAGTCTTATGGTTTATCTGTTTTTTATACAATTTCATCTTATTTGTTCGTCAAACTGTTTGGTGACTTTTTAGACGCGGTTGAATTTTAATGTTTTGGAATTTTCTTTGGTATCATGTATTTTGTTACTATTTTTTAAAAACTTGGTTATAGAGTGAACACACGATTTTTAAATTAAAAAACATACTACATTTTAATTACTTACGTTTTCTTTCATAATCTTAAAAAAATATAGTCTTAAAATATCACGTTTTTTTAATAAATAAAAATAGTAATAACCCAAGAAACACAATCACTGATATAAGCGTTTTTTTAAAAACAAATATAACGTTTTTTTTAATAACTTTAGTTTCCATATTATTACATAAAATACCACAATAAACACAATCAATGATTTCGTTATAAATTAAATTCCATAACTTTTTAATTTGTGTAAATAATAATGTTTATAAAAATAAGTATTCCGAGAAATTAAATAATTAATGTTTGACTTTTTCAAGTCAAAATGTTTCATTCTAAGTATATCACGCCCGTTTGACTTTATTAGTCAAACAATTTAAGCGTTTTTTTAAAAAAAATATAACGTTTTTTAATAACTTTAGTTTCCATATTATTACATAAAATACCACAATAAACACAATCAATGATTTCGTTATAAATTAAATTCCATAACTTTTTAAATTGTGTAAATAATTATGTTTAAAACAATAAGTATTCCGAGAAATTAAATAAAAAGGAAAATATTAAATCAAATAATGGAAGGTGGCGAGGTCAAATGATATGCACACTGTCAATTTAAAATAAGATATCACGCATAAATTCAGTTCTCATTTAAGGGTATCGAAAATAGAATTGACAGTGATAATAATATGGAAAGTTTAATATCTTCATTAAATAACAATCTTTCAACCAATACAGGAGAAGCTTATTTCTGAATTAAATATTGAATTCCTAATTACAGCCTAAATCTTTCAACATTTTATCGTATATTTTGGAGTATTTTATAACTAACTTTATACATATTCCATAAATTATAGAGAAATTCCTAATAATTCGTAACAATCACGCCTAAATATAAGCCTAAAAATCAGACGTTGAAATCATATCCTCCCAATTATAAATAATACCCACACATATGTTAATCCTTATACAATTTCGAATTGTTTACCTTATACGTAGCAGTGGTCTTCAACATTCTTCCATCATCATCATCATCCGAAACTCCATTATTGTCATTAGTCTTCCAGCCCTGTATACGTCTTCCAGCATCATCAAACAATAAAAGATAAGTTACCGTTCTTAGATATTGGTATTTTCTACATTTATCATATTGAACTCTTATATGGATTCGATATTAATTGCATATTATGTTTTAAAAACTTACAGCAAATCACAGAATGTACGAAAACACTTCAAAGGAATTGAATGAAATACCAATAACTGTTTAAGTGATTCTGCAACTTTTTAAAAAGGTAACCTTCATTGCTTTCAATATAAAATTAAGAGTATTTCATAAACTATTATGATGAATTGGTATTAAACTAATATGAAATTAGGTATTTGGTGGTAAACGAATTTTGAATATTTCACTTATAAGGTCAAACAGTTTAAACAATTTTGTAACAAAAATTATCTGTGCTGAGTTAGAATGTTTGACTGCATATGTTTCAAATGCAGTCACTGTTTTAAATGCAGTCACTGTATTTACTGTTTTAGACATAGTATTTTGTTTTATAATTAAAAACAGTAAATTCTTCGTGTTAAATTGATTCTGCTACTTTATAAATAGGTATCGTTCAGTGCTTTCAATATAACCTTAATACTATTTTGTAAACTGCATATGAATGGGTGGTATTCAACTAATATGAATATAGGTATTTAATTGAACACATAAATATGTTTCGTAATTCTTCCTAAATTTTGATCTTAAACTAATATAGAGAATACCACTGATTTATAATATAAGCTAATACAGAGAAGTTCACGAAATTCGTTTGGTGTTTATATGAATATAGGTATTTACAGGAACACATAATTTTGTCTCCATCACGCCAATTTTGTAATTATTCCTAAATTTGTTTGCTAACACTTCGAAATACATATATAAAACCTGTACTTCACCCATTAGTACGTACATGTCAAATTCAACAGTGATACAGACAGCCTTTAAGATTTACTGATAACGTTATTATTAACTCTAATTCATGTGTTCCAATTTTATAGATATGAAATCTTACCGATTTAGGGTTTCCCGTCAACGGCAGAATCAATCCAATCCATCCCAATCTTAAACGGACGGTGTATTGCGCGATCTGCATCTTCATTTTCTCTGCTATCCTTCGATTTTCATATCCTCCAATCGATTTCAGAAAGAACGATCGTAATATGCTGCCTAATCGTTCAACTGCCGCATTTCGTTTTTGACTGAATGTGGTCCAACAAAATGAAGACGGCATCGATCCTTTTTATGTTTTGGGCCAGATCCATTTAGTTTTCAAACTGGGCTGCTCGGCAACGTGGGCCATCTACATATTATCCAAACATAATAAAATTTGTTATTTAAACCGGAAATATAATAAAGTTCGAATTTGTTTTTTTTTTTTCGCACACCATTAATCTTAGGGCTTCTCCCTTTTTTTGCAATTTGTAATATTTTTTTATATTTTTTTATATTTTTTGACGATTAAATTTTGGCTACCATTTTCCTACAGATATTATAAACAGATAGATTATATTTATCGGATCTAATTCCACCACTTATCAAGCAATGGTAGATAATAAAGAAAAAAAAGGAGGAAAAAGAAAAATCACTGTAGAAAACAACGAGAATCATCCAGAAAACCTTAAACGCATCGTAGTAGATGCTCAATTAAATGGTAATTGCTCTTCGACAAACACACCATTAGAAATTTTATATACAAGACCCATTGAAAATCCATCAACACAATGTAAGTATTGTACTATTTTAGCCAACTTAATAATATATTTAATTAAATAATTATTTATTAAACAATTTTACTAATTTTTACTAATCTTTTACTATAAGCTTTGACAAATGAGATCCCAAATGCGGTTAGGAAACGTGGAAGACCGATCGGAAGAAAACCACTTATGTCGCTTAATGAAAGTATGTAATGTTTTTTTATGTTTAGTAATTTTTTTTACTAAATGATACAACATAGCGTGCTCACTTTTTTATCTACCATTGTTATATATGAAAACTACATTTGCTAGGTGATATAACTAAACGGCGTCCTGGAAGGCCGACGAAGAATTCGGCACCCTCAACTAACAAAGAATCAAAAGGTATCAAAATCTCGAAATTAATTTAATAAAATTTGCAACATAAGAATATAATTAGTTTTGATATATTTGACATTTAGTAGGTCCATCATTTACATCACCAATGTCTATGATAGCTCCGCGTATTAGTCAATTAGCATGTAAGTATATTGAATAAATTTTATTAAATATACGTTGAATTTTATTATAAAATTAATGTTAACTGTCAAATCACGCTAATTTGTTTCTTATCAATGACTTTAATTAGGTCCACCGTTAAATCAGTTTTATCGAAGTACCGCTACAATAAATGGACTATTCGCAACACCACCACCAACCAAAACACCTTTTGAACAGTTTGCAACTCATACAAATACAACACAACCTTGCTCATATCCCGTTACTTTAAAAAGTCCCGTAATCAAAACAAACGGTATATGTTTTTTTGTAAATAAATTAGAATATAATTTTATATTTTATATTGATTGATATTTAATTACACCTTCTCTTTTAAAACAGTAAGTGCAGTGTTGACCAACAAGACTTCAAGGTTCAACATCAATACACCCATAATTTTTAGTTTACATGAAAAAGGTTTGCAATTTTTAAAACTAAATGACACCTATATCAAATAAATTAAATCATATATGTTATTATCTATATCTATGGTCTTTGAATAAATCTTTGCCCATCATGATGTAAAACAGGAGATTCTTCAAAATCCGGCTCGGGAAAAAAGATTAACAAAAAAGGAAAAACGGTGCGTCCTAGGATTTCACGTGGTTTGAAATTTACCACCCCCGCAACAACAAGATATTCTGAGCTACCAACACATGCATTTGTTGGAATTTCAAATGGTAAAAAATATTATAAATTCGTTTTTGCAATCATTAGTTTTTTACTCATAATCTGATAAATTTTGTAAAATACCTTGACCATGGAGATCCTGATTTCGAATGCGCGTCTTGCGGCGCTATGGTTTGGAAAGATGAGAAGGACCGCGAACGTTCCCCTACAAACCCCCACTCATACTCTATTTGTTGTATGAGAGGTAAAGTTAAGCTGCCTGTTGACTTGATCGAACCACCAAAACTGTTGAAAGACCTAATTACCAAACAGCACCCAAAGAGCGCTTCTTTTTTGATCAATATAAGGCGATATAATATGATGTTCGCTTTCACGTCTATGGGTGCTAAGCAATACGAGTCCGTTAACAACGGACGTGGCCCTTACTGCTTCAGGATAAATGGGAAAAATCCACATAGATTAGGAGATTTGATGCCCGAACCAGGGAACCGTCCTAAATTCTGTCAACTTTATATATATGACACGGAAAACGAGATTCAAAACAGGATACAAGCTGTTAGGTAAACAATCTCAATTATTTAACGATGTCGTTGCATTTTATAATTTAAAGTTTACATTTTCATTAACTTATATATATATTTTGTTACAGCAACCGCAGATGCGCATCAACATCTACTAATGAGATAGATGTTGAGCTTACGACCCAGATACGAGACATGCTTGATTCAATCAATCCGTTGGTTGAGAAGTTCCGGATGGCTGCTCGATCGATAAGGTCTTCAAATGACAGTAATATTAAGCTCAGACTTATTGGTAGCAGATCACGAGACGGTAGGAACTACAATCTACCAAGTTCATCCGAAGTAGCAGCTTTGATTGTTGGTGATTTCGAAGATACAGCAAATCCCAGGGATATCGTACTCCACAGGCAAAACGGAAAACTAAAAAAAATCAGCGAGCTCCACGTACTATACCTAGCATTGCATTACCCTCTGTTTTTCCCCTATGCTGAAGATGGGTACCGTACTGATGTCTGCCACCAAGGCGTGACTGATTATAATGAAAAAAATAAAGGAACGCGAGTATCAATGAGGGAGTGGTTCGCCTACCGATTGCAAGACAGGAGAAATCAGTTCTCCATGATACTTAGTGGTAGGAGATTGTTACAACAATTTGTTACCGACGGATACTCAATGGTTGAGGCTGAGAGGATGACATACATAATTACGCAGCAAAAAGACCTAAGAACTGAGACATATGCTAAATTGGCGAACTTGGCCCAAAATAATGATAATGGAACTGTGTTACGTGGTAAGAAGTACGTGCTACCGTCGTCATTTACCGGAAGTCCACGGTATATGATGCAGAACTATTTAGACGCCATGACGATATGCAAGTTTCACGGTTATCCTGATTTATTCATAACCTTCACGTGTAACCCTAATTGGCCTGAGATTGCGCGTGAAATGGCCAAGAAGGGTTTGAAATCTGAAGATCGTCCTGATATTATATCTAGAGTCTTTAAAATCAAGCTAGACTGCCTCCTAAAGGATTTCAAAGAAAATCATACTTTTGGCCACGTAAAAGGAGGTAATAATCCAACACATATACTTAGTGTTTTATATTTAATACTATAAACTTTTATTTATATATTTATCTGAAATATATTTTTTCTAAATCACAGTTGTTTACACAATTGAGTTCCCGAATAGGGGTCTTCCACACTGCCACATATTGTGGCTTGAGGCACAAGACAAGATAACTGCTGCATCAAAAATAGATGAATTTATATCAGCAGAAATACCCGACAAAGAACAGGATCCAGAATTGTACCAGATAGTCACCGATCAGATGATGCATGGCCCGTGCGGTGCTGAAAATCCAAGATGCCCTTGCACTGTCAATTTCAAATGTACGAAAAAATTTCCAAAACAGTTCAACGAGTCAACTATCATCGATGACAAGGGATATGCAATCTATAAGAGGAGAAATGACGGAAATACTATAACGAAAAGTGGAATAGATCTGCACAATGGTTATGTCGTGCCCTACAATCCAGGTTTGCTGAGGAAATACCAGTATCATATTAACGTAGAATGGTGCAACCAAATTGGTTCCATAAAATATATGTTTAAGTATGTGAACAAAGGACCAGACATGGTTAATGTTGTTGTGGAGGGCGAAGAGATCGACGAAATAAAAGATTATTATGATTGTAGGTATCTATCAGCGTGTGAGGCAACCTGGCGTATATTTCAGTTTGATATTCACAAAAGGACGCCTTCAGTCGAACGATTGCCGTTCCATTTAGAGAATGAACAGCCTGTAATCTTTGATGCAAGGGAAAGTATTGATTACGCGTTAGATAAGTCATCTGTAAACGAAACCAAGTTTATAGCATGGATGGAACTAAACGAGAGAGATCTAGACGCCCGTAAACTCCTGTATGTTGAGATCCCCCAGTTTTACGTTTGGAATCAAAAGCAACGCATTTGGAAGTCAAGACAAAGAGGAAACACACTTGGGCGTATACATCATGTCCCGCCCTCATGGGGTGAACTTTATTACTTACGTGTATTACTAAACAAGGTAAAAGTCCCGAGGAGCTGGGATCAACTCAGAGAATGGCGCGGTGTTATTTATCCTTCATATCGAGATGCGTGTTTTGCCCGTGGGCTTCTACAGGATGACAAGGAGTACATTGATGGGTTGTTAGAAGCAAGTTTTTGGGGAAAGGGTGATTATCTGCGTTCTTTTTTTGTCATGCTACTGATGACTGATAGTATGTCTCGTCCCGAGTTTGTCTGGGGAAAAACTTGGCATGTTTTGGCAGAGGATGTGTTAACCATTGAACGAAGAAAGCGTAACGATCCAGGTAGTACTAAAAAACAACTCACTCAAATTTCACGCTACTTTGTTTCATAATTTAATTATATTGTTTGATAATTTTATCGTTTATTAATGCAGATTTACAGCTTTCTGACACACAGAGGATGAATATATGTCTTACGTATATTGAACACATGCTGCTTTGTAATAAAAAAAAGTTTGAAGTCTTTTTCAAACATGCCATATCCGGATGAAGAATACACTATGGATAATTACAACCGGTTAATATATGACGAGGAATCGTACAACAGAGATGAACTCCGCGAGCAACATCAAACTCTTTATGCCAGCCTTACATCAGAGCAGGAACGTATCTACAGAACAGTCATGGACGCCGTTAATAATGAAAAGGGCGGAATGTTCTTCGTATATGGTTACGGCGGTACTGGGAAGACTTACATGTACAAAACTATGTATGCTGTGTTACGTTCCCAAGGGTCAATAGTATTGAATGTTGCATCAAGTGGTATTGCGGCCCTTTTGTTGGACGGTGGTAGGACGGCTCATTCCAGGTTTGCGCGTACTTATTATACTCGAAATAAAAATTATATCTTTATTGAAGTTTTATACGTTTTATATAATTTGCTAATTTTGAACTTTGTCCAGGTTTGCAATTCCCATTAATGTGGTGGAAGATTCGTTGTGCCACATATCAGCTGACGGTGACCTTGCTGAGTTGATACGAAAAGCCAAGCTAATTATCTGGGACGAGGCACCAATGATTAACAGATATTGTTTCGAGGCGTTTGATAGAACACTCAGAGACATATGCAGGCAGGACCCTTCGACACCGTTAAAATCTGTATTCGGTGGGAAAGTTGTTTTGTTTGGTGGTGATTTTCGGCAGATTCTTCCTGTTATTCCAAACGGCTGTAGGCAAGACGTGGTTCATGCGACAATCAATGCGTCATATCTTTGGGACCACTGCACTGTCTTGAATTTAACAGTAAACATGAGGCTGGGTTCGGGAGCATCCGAGGTTGAACGAAAAGAAATAAAGGATTTTGCAGATTGGATTCTCGATATTGGCAACGGCACTATAGGTATGTTTTTATATTATTTCTAATTTTTAATAAACACTTCAAGTATATTATTTACTAATATCAATTTTTTTTATAAATTATCTAAAAACAGGTGGTGAAAATGATGGTGAGTCGTCAGTAGAGTTCCCGGACAACATGCTGATTCCAGCGTCTGATGATAACGTTGGGGCTATTATTGCAGAAACATACCCTCATTTAGTTGATAATCTATGGCAACCCAGCTTTTTTCAAGATAGAGCCATTCTTGCCCCCACGCACGAAATGGTTGACCTCATAAACGAACGTATGCTGTCATTAATTCCGGGAGAAGAAAAGACTTACGAGTCATCAGACTCGGTTTCCGCTGCAGATGAAGATGACACTATGTTTAACCTTGATCTTTACACCACTGACTTCTTGAACAGCATAAAAATGTCTGGTGTCCCGCAGCATATACTGAAGTTAAAGATTGGCGCTCCGGTAATGTGTATGCGCAATATTGATCAGAAAGCTGGGTTGTGCAACGGAACCAGACTTCAGATATTACGAATGGGGGTAAATATAATCGAGGGTAAAATCATATCTGGCGGCAAGGTGGGTACAATTTGCGCCATCCCTCGAATGGTTATTAGCCCTTCCGACAACAAGATGCCATTCAAATTGAATCGGAGGCAATTTCCTGTTCAGGTATGCTTTGCTATGACCATCAATAAAAGTCAAGGCCAGACGTTGTCTCAGGTTGGTTTGTATCTGCAAAAGCCGGTATTCTCACATGGCCAGTTTTATGTGGCTGTATCACGAGTGAAGAGCAAGAATGGATTGAAGGTAATTTGTTGTGACATCGATGGAAATTACACTAATTCAACAGCAAATGTAGTTTACAAAGAAGTATTATTTCGTTTGTAAATCTTTTTGTAACATTTTTTAATGTATCGTTTTTTCTATCAATTCTTCATTACATCTACATCATTATTATATCTCATTTTTTAATTTATAAATCTTTGTTGGTAGTTTTGAATTATTAAATATTTGAAGTATACCCGCTCATCGGGCGGGTTATGTAGCTAGTATGGCTATATATAACAAATACCACTATAATGTGGCACATGCAATTCATAATACACCTACTACTCTGTTAATAATAACGATCATAATATGTGCTTCTAAAGTTAAATTAACTTACCATGTGTTATTTAAAATATTTTTTGACAATCGTGTACTTATAGTACTGGATAAAAGTTATTATCATTTATTATTTCTAAGGCCACATGTAAACAAGTATGATTAAAGCTAATGTTATTATTATTGCATCATTACTGAAAATGGATGTTAAATTTTTGTTTGTCCACATGAGAATCGGATTTTTTTTTTTTTTTTTTTTTTTTTTTTTTTTTTGTTTACTCGATAACTAACTTTAAATCCAAAATAACCATCTCTTTAAGATAAAGCTTTCACGGTCCAACAGGCTTTTGAGTTAGATGGGCCGAAATCAACCGGTGGTTTGGGCCAAGCGACACCCGATCCGGCCTGCTATTGAAGCCGAGAGGTAATGAGTGAGTTGGAGTTCACAGGCGGCCAAATTCATGGCACGTAAGATGAGTTTATCAATAATTTATCGTTAAGGTGTTGCGAATTCCCATAAACAAAACCAAACTATATACGAAGTATAATGAGATCACAATGTTTCAACTAATATACGTAATATTACAAGAATCCAAATACAATATAAATTTCAATTTCAGTCACCACAATCAGGGCCTGGCCCGAGTTCGTCAGGGCCGGGCCCGAGTTCGTCAGGGCCCTAGGCGAACACTGATTTTTGGCCCTTAACATAATTGTACAAATAATTACCAATGCAAAAAGTATCAAAATATTTGTCAAATAGGTTACTCATTTAAATGTGACGCGTCTAATGTTTCTAGAGGCAAAAGTATAAATCAAATCGAATAGTCGAGTTTTTAAACCCCTATCTTTTTTCTACCTCAGACATATATTTATTTTTAACTAGCTGAATTAAACCTCAAAAATATAAATTTATAAATGATTTGAAAATCAAATATTAAAAAAAAAAGTCAAAACATTAAAAACAACATGTAAACTTGTGAACCATGCTTGTGAAATTGAAATTGTGAGTTTTAAATAACTAAGATATACAATTTGTGAATTTAAATAACTAAGATATAAAATTTGTGAGTTTTAAAATACATAAGCCTCAAAAATAAAAATGGGCCCCTAATTATTTTTTGGTGTAGGCCCAAACCTATAATGTTTCCCTTCAAGGCCGGCACTGACCACAATTAGAAGTATTTTAACTCACCGCCTAATTCTTATAAAAAAAAACACAATACCCTAAACCATTAATTAATTATATATAACAAATAATACATCAAATCCAAATATATATTAAAAGTTACATTTTCAACGTGACCATTGTTAGTTACGAGGATTTTGGACCCGCGCTTCGCGATGGGTTACAAAAATATAAATTATATTTATAAACTACCATGTTATCAATTTTAGTAAGGTAACTTGGATAATTATTGTCTTAGTTGATCTTTAAAAGATAGGTAAACAGACTGAATTAATTGCAAATTTACTTAATCTATACGTTACTTAAATATATAATAATTTGGATTAACTTCATTCTGTACATTCAAATTATATAAAATAATTTCAAATAACAAAAGATATAATAAAAAATTATTGTTATTGTATAAAAAATATCATTTAAACACTATAAAAACAATAATGATAGAGTCACCTAAAACGTCAAAATCAAAAGACAACAACAACTAAAAAACAGCTTAAATGTAAAAAAAAAATTAAAAAAACAAAAAAACATTATTCATCAACTATTCATGAATAGTAAAAACATTTGATAAATGTTATACTTCCTCCGATTCAAAATAAGTGATACACTTTGGGTTTCACGGTTTTTGAGGTAAAAGATTATAATAATGGTTAAATTAGATGGTTAGTGGGGGGAATGAGTACCACACCTTTTGAATAAAATGAGGTTAATAATGTTTAAAAGTAAAAAAGTAAGGGTAAATGAGTTATTTCACTTTGTTAAAGTAGATAGTTAGTGTGTGAGGGTCCCACTTTTTTTGCCAAATAAGGTAATTTTTCAAAGTGTATCACTTATTTTAAATCACCTCAAGAAAGGAAAGTGTATCACTTATTTTGAATCGGAGGAAGTATAGGAAATTTTAGAACAGTTTTAAACTCAGAAACCCATGTCTTGTTTTGACAAAAAGAGCTACATATACGTTTTAAAGAAACCGAACATCATACAAACACTTTTCGTCTGACCCAGGCGTGGTTATTATAAACATGTTTTTATGTTCTACAATTATATCTTATTGCCGCCACGATTTTGGTTCATGAGATCTACATCTTAATTATGCACGGCTTAAATTTTTATTTATGATTTTTTTAATATATATCTTGCATGTTCTATACATAGTCGATATTTTTCTCTTCTATTAAACATATTTTCGAATATTAATGCAAATTTGGAAATGAAAAAATGGTAAATATATATCATGTGTTCTAAATGTTATTTTTTCTTGGAATACATGGAAAATAGAAAGAAAAAAATTGAAAATATGTGATCATTAATTAATACATAATCATGAACTAGCTTCAACAGCTAGCTCAACCATGAACACATGCATAAACTTTCAAAAACAAAAGGCGAAAACATCAAAATGGTAAATTTAGAACATAAAGTTTTCGATCAACTAATTAATCTATCGCCTTCCATTGTTCTTTGCAATCGCGAAAACCGAGACCCAAATAAGCAGTAAAAGTGCCATCGAGTTTAGAAGTGAAACAACTCCTGAAGCTGCAAGATGATCACAAAAGGTGTCGTAGATATGGCAAATCTTCATCCATCTGATATGAGGATTTCCTTTAAGTGCTTCATATGCTACTCCTCCTGCAGCTCCTGTCGCACTTGCAACAATCCCTAACATCAACTGCAAATATCATGCATGTATATAACAATTGTTTGTAATCAGTTTGATATAAAAAAACCAGATTTATATATGTATATATCGATCTTAATTAAAGCTTACAGAATCAAGTAGCACTAAATGTAACTGCTGTTCGGTTGAGAATTGCGCTTGCTTCTTCATTGTTGAAAATGATGAGAAACCAGTGAAGATGCTGTACAAGCAAGTCACTGAAAGGGCTGCTACAAAATACCTAAATCACATCACAAACGCATATTAGATACAATGGCGGTACGTATATTGGTTGCACATTTTTTTTATTAGGAGTATCACATTTATATTTAAAAAAAATATATTAATTTTTGAGAAATTTTGAGGGTTGCACAAGGAGCTACTTGTTGTGCCCTAGCTAGTTAGATACCTACACTAAGTGTCTGAATAAGGAAACTTTTACATTTTTTTTTATTTTTGAATAAGGAAACTTTTACATGGCACCATATAAATATAAATATCATAACATAAAATAAAGGATAATGTACACGAGCAACCCACCTATTCAAAAAAATTCATCAAGGCTGTTGTAGCATTTTTAGAATGCATTCAAGGTATGCATCTACTATATCGAGATTTGTTATGCCAAATCCGAAGAAAAATATGTTTTAATAACAAAAAAGATTAACATTGCAACCTAGAAGCAATTAATTTTTGTTTTTTGAAAAACTTGCAAGTTATATCTTTGTTATCCGATATGTTTTATGAAAATAACATAAGTACGTACGTTAAACCATATATATATATATAGTTTGGTGGCTTATAAATTTGTTTCAATGATTAGACGACCTTAATTAACGAGAAAGTTGATATAGCTTACTTACGTGAAAGATGCTGAGTGAGTGAATTTAGCATCCACGGCAACTGTCATGACTGGTGAAACGGGAATCATGGATGTTTGCTTTGAAGTGGCCATAACAACAACCGCAACTAAAGAAGATGCAAATAGGAAGGCCCGCAACGCAACATCGATCTTCGCATGGTTCTTAACGATGCCCGACACTTGTGTTGACCACTTGACTTGTGCGTCATTGGATGCCATGGTCTCGATCAGGAAAGTAAACGAAAAGCAAATTGAAGTGTGTTTGAGATTAATGTGGTTTGGATGTTAGCCACATCAAGTAATTTATAAGGGATGTTTGTTTGCAGTGTTAATGTTTTTCAAAAACTTTTAGTTAGTTTTCTATTCACTTACAATTTTACGCATGGTTATTGAAAATTCACACGCTTATAAGTTGAATGTAATAATTAAAAAGTTGAATAGTTATGTGAAGTATATAACGTGTGTTGGTACATTTTTTGCCTAACAAAATATCATTAAATCTTACATTAGTGATATTTTCTCAGAAGAGCTATAAAATGTTCTAATTTTTAGACGGCATAATTTTAAATTTTATAAGAAAAACTTGTATGATAACAAGTCACAATCCATCAGTGATTTTGAGTATTAAACACTTAAATTTCATTGGATGCATGTTGTTATAAATGTTCAATTTTTATTTCTTTTCATTTCTTATTTTAGCTTAAAATAGAACAATTAAGTATATTCTTTCTATATAATTCAAATGTTCAAGAATTTTGAAAATTTATATTTATATCTGAAATTCTGAATATCCGAATTTTAGGTATCTAAAATTTTTAGATATTTTGAATATCGAGTTCGGGTATAAGAATTTTTTTTAATACCCTAAATTATCACTATCTAATGTGTCTAACGAAAGTGTGTGGGTTATAAAGTTAGCAATACTTCAAGCCATTTCCGTTTGTATAAAGTGTAACTATTTTAAAGTTCGAATATGTGACAAATGGCAATATGTTACTAGTGCCCTGTTTTCTCAAACTTTGACTACGCTGGGTCATGCGGCATTCCCCTGTTTTTTCATTAGGCTTTTCCAGGTTGAAGGTAATAAGTGTTTTACCCTAATTAGTATTTTAATTTCAATGTTATGTTCTAATTTCTTATCTATAACTCCCTCCGTCCTAAAATTATTGTCCACATTTGAATATCACACAGTATAAGAAAAGTGCATTTATTACATTGTGCAATCAATAGAATTATATCTTTACCACCTAAGTGTTTTTTGAGTGGTTGAATTTTCAAGTGGACAGTCATTTTGGGACATTTAAAAAAGGATACATGGACAATAAAAATGGGACGGAGGGAGTAACAATTGTTTATGCATCATGAGTTGTATTCCTCCTGGATTTATCAAAAGTTATAAACAGATAGCTCAACGTTTTCATGAACTTGCTCAAGTAATCCATGCGGACCATGCATGGTGTTTTTTCTATAATTTATTATAATTATAAACATGGAGATCCTATAATCATGTGACCGTTATATGGGTTATGAGGTTGCACATGCATTAAGAATTTATTAAGTTAATAAATAATTTGTGTGATCTCGGGTTAAATACATGTGATAAAAGAGCTATAAGTCATTTTGAAGATATCCATAAATTTATAATGTCAGATACCGTTTTTTTATTTTTATTTCCGCATGTAAACATTCTAAATAAATTGTGAAAATTTATTATATGGGTATCTGCCCAATGATCTAATTAAACATGTTAAGATTTATCATTAAAGTTATAGGAATTGAACGACCAAATAGAACATCCACATATATATAACGGGAACAACTTTTTGTTTTTATAAACATTTAGTAGGATCGCGAACTCGCAATGGAATTTGGCATGACCACTAAGATACGAACACCGTCATTCACACTTATTAATTTAATCCGCTTATTATCAAAGTTTCTCGATCATATTTTAAATGTTTGATTCTCATGTGCTTGCTTCGAGCAATTATTCCATGTGTATCAACAAACTCAAGTTTGTTTGGTAATGATTGTAGTTTCTCTCCAAGTTCCTAGCTCTATAAGCAGACATCATGGATTTGTGCACTTGGAATTACAAAAATAAGGTAATTCTAGCATGGTTTAAAGTTAGGAACATGGATATTTGACTATTTTAGTGGAAAAGGAAGTGACATGTGTGATTCTGGAAGCATTCTTTATAAAACACTTCACAATTAAATTTTATATATGTGGTGATTGACTAGTGGTAAGGTTTTTAATGACTTCTTAAAAGTCATGTGTTTAATCTCTCAACGGGTAAACATTTACCAGATGAGTATGAGAAAGTTTGAAAATGGCTACAAAAACAGTTTAATCATATACATCACGAGCTTAGTCACCTCGGGAATACGTACCCTTTTAAAAGATATTGCGGAGAAACATAAGAAGCATTGTTTTAAAAGAACATTACTAGTTGTGCAAACTTATTAATAACAAAAAATAGTTATTACCTGGTTAATTAATATAAACTAATTAAAAAAACATATCTTGTTCTAGAAGAATACAAATAGAATAGGTTTAATTATTTAAATAATGAAGATAGCATCTATTTTACAGATTTTGAAAGCATATGATTAACTTAAATGATTGAATAATAACTACTTTTGAGTTGTTAATGCCAGTGAAAGGCTGAAAGCCATGTTGCTGTTTATGCAGCTTCCAAGGATGCTTGTTTATTTATTCTAATTACCCGTGGTAATTAATTTTTGATCCGTGATTAACTTTAAGGGTTTTATTGTGTAATTAAATTCAACAAAGCTCTTTTCCATAAAGAAATTTGTGCTACTTGTAACAAGATATGATAGAATCAATCAAAATTAAATCAAATTTGTTCATAGAGATTTGATAATGGTTAGCTTAATGGGTCATCCTTTTGCAAGTTTTGATATCTGAAACTAATTAAACGGTAGATTAAGTCAATAATATATGGTGTTCTAAAATCTAAACAAAATAACGTGTGTAGACTGGTTTGATCCCCCATTTCCTTGATTGAGCCAGGCTCAGTCTATGAAAAAGGCAAAAAGGTAATGTTTGGCCCAATAAGAGTGACCCATCGTCTCATCCATGGGCCCATCAAGTGTGGCTCAACCCGAACTTAAAATCTTGTTTTTCTCTCGTTCGAGGCCTCGATTTATCAACAACTTTATAAAATGTATGCTTTCAACCGCTCATTCGACATTTCTTTGGATGTTAGTCCAAACTCGAAGTGATAAAGTATCTTAATTATAAAAACTACATCTCTTTAAAAAAAAACTAGTCATCCAACAGTGGTCATGTTTCATTTAACATTAACAAATTAAACAGTGGTTAACCATATGGTTTAAATACTATATTTAGCAAATCACTTAATTTTATAACCATAAAAAAAATTACGTTTGGAGGAAAAATATTCTTCACATATGTTTGTGTTTCTCCAACAAAATTTATAACATTTCATTCACATAATTTAAAACATATTTTAATTTAGATTTTTCTAATATACATCTTACATTATGGTACAACTAATGAATGAACTAATTTTATTTAAACACGAGGCAGCATGGCCCGTGCGATGCACGGGCTTCGTTCACAATAATGAGTTGTTTTGAGTGCATATCGTGTTCGATTTACTGGTATCACCTGTAAAGTACGAAAAACATGATCGGTTACATGTTTAATTAACTTTGATTGCGAGTATTCTACTAAATGAGCAAAATTGCTCTTTTTGTGTATTGATGTTTAGGGTTTGTTGTTCTTTATTGAGTCATATGTATTGTGTGTGTTAATTGATATTATTTCTTCAACTTGAAATAGATTTGGTATGCGTAAGTAGGCATGTGCAAATTGGACCGAGAAGCGACCGGGGTCGCAGAACCAGACCGGACAGAACCGAGCTCCATCGGTCGTCCAAAACCATTTTTTCGTTCGGTTCTGGTTTTTTTAATAAATATTTGTCACCGTGCATTTTTTTTATATTGATTGATTTTAATAAACCTGTAAAGTTTGTTGTTATGTAATTAATATTTAATCTAGATATTCAACTATTTTTGTGATTTAGAAATGCATTGACATTATTTTGTTATGTTTATTAAATATTATATATGGTAAAACTTTTGATCTTATAATTGATTAATTTTTGGATTTATATATTATTATTAATATTAAATGCATGGTATTAATTGCAACTTCAAAGTTGGAACTCAATTGTTATAAATAGATGTTCTGTTATGGTAAAAAGATAATATCATTTGAAAACTCAACATCATTTGCATCATGATAGTGTGTTATTTATAGTCTATAATATGTAACTTCTAGTTATATGGAAAGACTATTATTTAATTAAATTTATTACTATTATTTGTCTCGTTAAATTCGTTGTCTTATTTAATTAATTTGTAACTTTTTGTTAAATGAAAAGACTATTATTTATGTTAAACTCTTTGTATAATCTATTACATTTATTCATGAGCATCATTTGTAACAACAACTTAATTTTTTTAACATATAATTCAATACAACATAAACCATGAAACTCAATATTTTTTATCTATATATAGATAAAGATATAGAATATAGATATAGATGTTAAGATATTAGTAAGTTGTTACAAATCAATGAAAGAAATTAATAGCAAGGAGAAAGAACAAAATTGCTAAAGGTATTTGTTGTTTACTCCACATGTTAGATGTTTCTTTTGGATGCACATTTAGAGTGTTAAAATTTTGCAACATGAAAATAAGTATTTATAGATCCTAATGTGTAAGATTCATAAAACTTGAAAAGTCTCTTATTTTATTGAACATTTTATTATTATAATTATTTATAATTATTACAGAACTCTTGATCTTACAATTTATGAGTTTGTCAAATTGTTATTAAAATGAATTCATTACTATAATTTATGTTAAAACTTTTGATTTTATAAGTATTGAGTTTCTCAGTCTTTATTAACATGATTTATTCAATTTTTATATTTTATATATATACAAAGGAAGTAAGCATAATTTAACAACCCTCAATATATTTAATTAATATTTTCTACTAATTAGAGAATCGTAAGTTTATGTTAAAATTCTTGATTTTCCAACTATTGAGCTTCTCAATCTTTATTAACATGATTTATTTGATATTATAATAAATGCAACATCAACATGAAACTCATTTTTTATATTTAATACATACAAAAAGAAATAAGCATAAATTCAACAACCATCAATATAATTAATTAAGCATAAATTCAACATTCATCAATATAATTAATTAATATTTTCCTACTAATTAGAGAATTGCAAGTTGTGAAAAACGGCGATAAAACCTATTAATTAGATTAAAAGTAAAATGACAAATCAAATGAACAAATATTTGTGACTATTAACATGATAAGATATTCATCTTAAATAATTGTGATAATATCATACACAATCTCATATACTATAATGATAACGATTAGATCATTATATAATATAACTTTTATACAAAATGTACCTAAACAACGAATAAAAATTAACATACTCTCTATAAAACAAAATCATAAAGAGTTCATCTCTATGACTTTTTTTCTTCAAAAAATACAAATTGTAAAGATTATGTTGGATTACCAATTAATAGTCATGATAAATAACAAAGCCCTATAGATCGATCTTTGTTGTTGACTCCACATGTTAGGTATTTCTTTGGTATTTCTTTTGGATCCACCTTTAGAATGTTAAAAGTTTTGAAATGTGAGAATGAGTATTTATAGATGTCAATGTGTAAGATTCATACAACTTGAAAAGTCTCTTATTTATTGAATCTTTTATTATTACTAGTCTTATGCCATCGCAATGCGCAGGGGAAAAAGACAACAACCTAAACGGGTCAAATGGGTTCTACTTTTGCCCGTGGCAATGGCGGATGAAAAAGAGAACGACTGAAACGGGTCAATTGAGTGGTCTTATTGAATAATAAATAGACAAGAATGAATATATGCATGGTGGAAGATTGTAACCACTTTATTGGCTAAAACTTGACTGCACATACGGAAATATATGTTGAGAATGAATACATGCATACAATTACATATTATATAGTCTTTTGCCCGCGGCAATGCGCGGGTTGAAAAAGTGTAATTGAAATTGAACTGCTCAAATGCGCGGGATGGGTCAGCTAGCAACAACAGCGACATGTAGCAATCTTGTTCAATCATATCTATAAATTAATATCGCAGATTTTAAATATGAATCTTCACAATCAAGTAATTCAAAATAGTTTTATAGTAATTCAAAATCAGAATAATAATATAAAATCTTAATAGTTTTACGGAACAAATATATATCGTTTACACATACTGAAGAAATATATTGTTTTACACTTGGTTTACTGACTTATTTAAAAAATGTGTTTATATGGTATAAGATAAAATTTTAATCGCTGAATTAATTTGAAGAAAAAGTCATTAATCGCCAAGTCCTGATCGAATCCACCATGTCGATCCCATAATATTATAAGATTAATTATGAAATCCATCTAATTATAATGAGCATTCAAGATATCAATGGTATTCAAATAAAATTTGGTTTTTGAATTAAATCAAACACCTTGAGTGCAAACAAAAGGTAACTTATTGAAAAGAAATTAAATTGAGGACTGATCAATTGGAAAACAAAAAGTGAAGCACGGAAAGAGCACAAATGAATATATCAATCGTGGCAAGCGTCTTCAAAAGCAAACCGCTTGGAATGTTGACGAAGGATTTATATTGTCAGATTAATTAATGATCTAATTTGATCAATGTGTAGGGAATTTGAAGATAACTTCTTTATGTAAGAAAGAAAAAAATTGACTTCAAATTCAAATATGAAAACAAATAAGTAAATAAAAAAATAAAAATGATGAAGATAATAAATAAACAAAAAATAAAAACTCATAATTCAAAAATAGATAGTTGAATAAACCTATAACGTTGTTGGATGATGAGAACAAAATCGGAAAGAGCATGTCATCGGCGGTGATCGGACCAAAGCAGATGAAGAAGAATCAAGGAAGATCAGACCTTTTGAGTCACAAATTAATTAATTAAACCCAGAAAAAGGAAAAACAAAGGTAAATGATTTCATCAGTTGAAAGAATTTGATATCATAAACGGAAGATGGGGTAAGTGTGTTACCGATTGAGAAATTGTGAGGGTAATCGGATAAGAAAATGCGTATAAATAGATTATTAAGGGGTATGACGGTTGGAAGCGAACGGTTAATAACGGTTGAAGATGCACCGGTTAGGGTGATGGTGGTTCAATTGGACATGGAAGAAGGGAACTGTGTGCGTTTGAAAGTCGGTAAAAAGGGTAACTGAATTAGGGTTCCGAGTAATTAAAGGAGTATAGATAATTATTTATATTTATTTCAAAACTCTTGGTATTACAATTTAATGAGTTTGTTTTTATATATTAATTTATATAATATTATTATGTATATTAAATGCATGATATTAAATGCATAATATTATATTATTAGTGCGATGCACGGGCTTTGTTCAAAGAGTTGTTGGTATAAACTGCAAAGTATGAACAAAGCATATTGCGTAGGGAGAAAATGTAAAGAAAATAAACATGAGTGTTATTATTAGCATAACACAAAACATGTTATTCATAACACATAAGTGCCACTAAATATTCATGCTTTTTATTTTATAAGTACAACAATGGATAACCGATGATATATCTTCAAGGGAGACCGGTAACTTAGTAGTGCCTGAAAAAAAATGTTTAAAAGTTTATTAAAAAAAGAAGTATGTATAATTAATCTGTTTGCAACATAAATTTTATATTTAACGAAAAATTAGTATCAATTTATGTGTTTCAACTAAAAATTGTTAAAAGTGTTTAGAACAGATAAAAATTAAATAAAGCATAAGCCTTATTTTTTGATTTATTATGGTTAAATTTTTTTAAAAAACTTTTTCATTAAACATAAATATAAATTGATTCATTGTACAAATACAGATTTCTTATTCAAATTAAAATATACCTTTGGTTGCTACTTTTGGTTGTTAAATGTTTCCATGCTGACAATATTTCTTATGTTGTTGTTTAACTTGTTGTCATTGTTTTCATCTATGAAGATTTTAAGTCATTGTTCATGATAATAAATTATTATGAAAGTAAATCGTATACATTGTATTGGTGTCACAGACGAAGTACAAAATGATTTTAAAACTCTAGATATGTCGATTTATTAGTTTTTATTATAAATATAGTTTTTATTACTTATATTAATTTACTAATAATTATTTCAAGACTTTTGATATGACAATTTGATTGTGTTATTAGCTTTTACTATAATTTTTTATTACATTAATTTATTATTCATATTTATAACTAAAAATCAACTTTTAAATATATTAGATAATTGTAATTAAATGCTACTCCCTCTGTCCCTAAATAAAGTTCCCATTTCTCTTTCAAGTTTTATCCCTAAACAAAGTTCTCATTTCTCAAACATAAGGGCCCACTTAATATAATAATATTATTACCAATACTTTCACCACTAACCATCTCTTAAAATATTTTCTCTCTCCAATCAAATCTTATATTTTAATCAAAAATAATACCAAATACCCCACCACTAAGTATCTCCTAAAATGTGGTGCCTAACACAAATGAGAAGTTTATTTAGGGACGGAGGGAGTACTTTATTATAGAATGATTTTTATTACTTATATTAATTTACTAATAATTATTTCAAAACTTTTCATATGATAATTTAACTTTATTAGTCAAAAATATTCACTCATAATTATTTTAAAACTTTAGAAATGTCGATTTATTAGTTTTTGTTATAAAATTGGTTTTTATTAATTATATTAAATTTACTAATAATTATTTCAGAACTCGTGTTATTATTTTTTTATTACATTAATTTCTTATTCATATTATAACCAAAAATCAACTTTTAAATATATTAAATAATTGTAATTAAATACTAATTTAGTATAAAATGATTTTTGTTACTTATATTATTTTACTAATAATTATTTCAAGACTTTTAAATGAAAATTTGAGTTTAATAGTCATAATTATGTAATAAATATTATTTTAAAACTCTAGATATGTTGATTTATTAGACTTTAATCCAAACTAAAAATGTTCATAAAAATTGTAAAAAACACATATGAATCTTAGGTTAATAAGTTTGAATTATAAGAAAAAACTATATAAAAAAATAAAAATAATAAACAAATTAACAAAATTGAAAAAATGGGTTACCTTTAACAACACCAATAATATGAAGGCCAATGACATAGGGTAAGAAATAGATGAAGTTCCATGGATACAGGAAAATCCCCTTAATGATTCAATTAGAGTTTCTTTTCTACTACATAAAGTTTGGATATTAAAAAATGCCATATAAACTTAGGTTAATAAGTTTGAATTTTAAGAAAAAAAACTATATAAACAAATAAAAATAATAAACAAATTAACGAAATTGAAAAAATGGGTTACCTTTAACAACACCAACAATAAGAACGCCAATGAAATTCGCCAAGAATTAGATGAAGATCCATAGATACAGGAAAATTCCCCTTGGTTGTTCCATTAGAGTTTCTTTTCTATTTCATAAAGTTCGGATATTAAAAAAAACCATATAAAACGACCCCGAATCTTGATGATATTTTCAGCGAACATTTGAATACCCATATAAGAGATGATTAGAAACTGCCGCAACCTTTGACGATTCCGCCTGCATCATCCATTACTCAAAAAATTAGTCGCAAGTTTTAAACGTACCACAAATGTCGTTGGTGATTTTGACCAATAAAACATTTTCAGTTACTCTTTAGATTATACCTCTTTAAATTATACCATTTCTAAAAGGAAAACCTAATAACATGCAAAAATATAAAAAAATTAGAATCAAACGTGTGATATATTATTGTTAAATGAGATGTTTAGAATCAAACTTAAGACAAATACGATAGGATCTAAACGTGAATACTTAAAGACAACATTGAAGGCATATAATTAATAGCTACTTTCAATTTAATTAAACACCACATTTAAGTCATACATGTATATAGATAATTGCTAGGAATGTGTAAGTGGTGAATTTATGTAGCATTTAAACTTATATATAATGTAAGACTGCTCGGTTGCTTGCTAGAAATGTATAACTCTAACTCAATTTGGAACTCCCTTATTAATATTCATGATAATAAATGCTACATAAATTTTGGAACTCAATTTTTAAGTATACGAGATAGCATGGCCCGTGCGATGCATGGGCTTTGTTCATGTTAATGAGTTATGAGTAACACCTACAAAGTATGAACAATGAAAGTGCGTCGGAGGAAAATGTATTGTAACAAAACATGGGTGCTTATATTAGCATAACGCAAGACATGTAATTCATAAAATAAAGTGTGATTAGAAAGATCTCTATGTTTTGTTTTTCATAAGCACAACTATAGATAAACGATACTATATCATCAAGCTACACCGGTAAATAGTAGTACCTGAAAAGCAATATATAAAAGTTTATTACAAAAAAATAATTATAACTTATCTATTTGGAACTTAAATTCAATATTTAATGAAGTTCATATGTATTTCAACTAAAAGTTATTAAATATAAAATTAATCTATATGATTAAAGCAAAAACTTATTTAGAAGCGGATAATTTTAAATTTTTTATTTTATTACGTTTATTGTTCCAAGAAAAATATTGTTCAGTAAACATAAACTAAAATTAATTCCTTATACAAAACTACAAATATATCCATAATATTTGTTTTTTGTTATTAGGCTTTTAATTATTCTATGTCAGAAATACTTCTATACTGGAATCAATTTTAACACTAAATATCAATATATACATGTATTATAAGATAATTAATTAAGATTTAAGACTCACATAACTCTTCGATAACTTATGTGCTCCAACAAAACACACCACTGTCAAAATTCATCTGTTAAATCTTTATTAGAATTTTAATAAAAAACTTTACAAATTAATGATAACATATAATAAATAATAACACATATTAGTGAAATCGAGTAGAATAGACGTACCTTTTTAGAACGTACACGATCAACTCCGGTCCTCAGTTGGCGTTCAAGTTGTTTCAATTCTTTCATTATGCCTAAAAACCGAAACAAAACACAAAAAAGTTAGTTTTTCGTGCTTCAAGAACTCATCATCACATTATTCATGTACATACGTTATTAAGCTTTATATTTGTCATCATCAAATAAAAATCAACGCACCACTGTCAAAATTCATTTGTGAAATCTTTATTAGAATTTTAACATAAAACTTTAAAAATTAATGATAAAAATATAATAAATAATAACACATATTATTAGAATAAACGTACCTTTTTAGAACGTAGACGATCAACTCTGGTCCTCAGTTGACGTTCAAGTTGTTTCAATTCTGTCATTATGCCTAAAACCGAAACAAAACACAAAAAAGGTAGTTTTCCATGTTTCAAGAACACATTATTCATGTATGTACGTAATTAAGATTTATATCTGTCATCATCAAATAAAAATCTAAATATGAGATGTGAAAATATTGAGAAGCGATTTAATATTTGATTCACAAAACTGTACTTATTTGAACGGAGGGCTATAAATAAGAATGATGGGTCCGTACGTTTTTATATATGGTAAACAAAATACTATAATTAAGTTGAATTGTAATTATTGAATAGACGTTCATTTGCTAAATTGTTTTGAATGTTTCAATTGGTAAACTTAATTACCCACCTCGGATGCAGAATGCAGAATAGATGTTCAACCATAAATAAACCTGCAGCAAAGGAGATGTGTATTCAGAAAAAACAAAAATGTTAAAAAAAACTTGGAATGCAGAATGATGTTAAGATGAACCTGCTGCAATGAATGACACGAATTTTGCATTGGTGAAATGAGTCAGGCGTTTTTTTAGTATATATATTAGGAATGAAGCCATGCATGTGTATAGTATACATAATAATAATTACAATAATAATTGCAACATTCACAATAAAGATTTAATAAAGGCTAATAATGATTTTGATGGACAGTAATCGTTCCAATTGCTACACGTACTCAATTTTATAAGGGATAATTGCTTTTATATCCTTATAAAATTCATTAATTATTTCTATATCCTTCTAAACTTTGTAATTCTCTTTATATTTTTCTAAATCTTTAAAACTTTCTTTTATGTCCAAAAACCTATTTTAGTATTTACCAAATTATTATAATATCAATAATTATCAAATAAGTATGAAATATATTTGTTGATTATGTAATAGAAATCATGTTTATTTACATGTATTATTGATATTATCATGATTTAATAAGTAATAAAAGAGGTCTTTGGACATAAAAAATAGTTTCAAAGGTTTGGAAGGATATGAAAGTAATTATAAAGTTTAGAAGGATATAAAGATTATTTATGAATTTAACAAGGATATAGAAATAATTTATGAGTTTTACAAGGATATAAAAATAATAATCCCATTTTATAATTGCAACAATCACCATAAAGATTTATCAAAAGCTAATAAAGAATTTGATATACTCGTTTCAATTGCCACACATCATCACCAAAGAATAAAGAAATAAATGCTAAGTGTCTGTATTGTGTGTAATAATGATAATAGAATTAAATGCAACTTTAGTTTTAGACTCATTTTTTATGTTAATATAGATATATATACAAAATAAGTAACCATAAATTTAACAATCATCAATATATTTAATTCATATTTTCCTACTAATTAGAAAATCGCAAGTTTATGTTAAAACTTTTGATTTTACAACTATTGAGCTTCTCAATCCTTATTAATATGATTTATTTAATATTATAATAAATGCAACATCAACATGAAACTCATTTTATATATTTTATACAAAAGAAATAAACATAAATTCAACAACCATCAATTATTTAATTAATATTTTCCTACTAATTAAAGAATCGCAAGTTGTGAAAAATGATAATCGAAACCTATTAATTGGATTAAAAGTACAAATCAAATGAACAACAATTTGTGGCCATTAACATGATAAGATATCAATCTTAAAATAATTGTGATAATATCATACACAACCTCAACTATTAGATCTTTTATACAAAATGTACATAAACAACGAATAATTTTTTTTACATATATACAAAAGAGGTTGTGAAATTTTAAACAAAAACAACTAACATACTCTCTGTAAAACAAATCATAAAGAGTTCATCTTTATGACCTTTTTTTCTTCAAAAAATACAAATAATAAAGATTATGTTGGATTACCAATTAATAGCACGATAAAATACCAAAAGTCAAATCTTTGTTGTTGACTCCACTTGTTATGTATTTTTTTTGGATGCACCTTTGGAGTGTTAATTTTTTTGCAATATGTGAATAAGTATTTATAGATGCTAATATGTAAGATTCATAAAACTTGAAAAGTCTCTTATTTAATTTAACATTTTATTATCATAATTATTTATATTTATTTCAAATCTCTTGGTCTTACAATTTAATGAGTTATTTCTATAAATGAATTTATATAATATTACTATTAATATTAAATGCATGATATTTATTGCAACTTCAAAATTGAAACTCATTTTTTATATATACGAGACAACATGGCCCGTGCGATGCACGGGCTTTGTTCATGATAATGAATTATTATTTCGAAAGTAAAACGTATACATTGTTTTTGTGTCACGGGCGAAGTACAAAATTATATTCACTAACATGTTTAGCTTTAATTGTGGGTACTTTATTAAATAAGCAAAGTGTGACGGAGAATAAGATAAAGTAATACAAAAAAAGTTATTCATAACATAGAAGTTATAATACGAAAAACTTTATGCTTTGTCTTCTACAAAAACAACTATAAATGAACGACGATATATCTTCATTATAATCATTTATTAATCTTATTTATGACAAACTATACATGTGTTTATCAGTTATAATTATCTACCAATAATTATTTTAAAACTCTAGATATGTCGATTATTAGTTTATATTATAAAATGGTTTTTATTACTTATATTAATTTACTAATAATTAATGCAATGCTTTTCATATGACAATTTGAATTTATTAGTCATAATTATTTCTTCAATCTTTAAATATATTAAACAACTATATATAAATGTACTTCTTTTATTATAAAATGGTTTTATTACTTATATTAATTTACTAATAATTATTTCAAGACTTTTCATATGACAATTTTAGTTTATTAATCACAATTATTTCTTATTTATTTTTTGACCAAAATTCAACTTTTATTTATATTAAATAAATGTAATTAAATACTACATTAGTTTAGACATTATTTCACGACTTTTAATATGAAAATTTGATGAAGTTATTAGTTTTTATTATATTTTTTTACTACAACAATCTTTTTCATTACTGTAATTTATTAATCATGTTTATTACAAACTATGAATTAGTTTATTACTCATAATCATTTTCTAATAATTATTATGTTAATATATTAAACAACTATAATTAGATGTACTTTTTTTAATTATAAAATGATTTTTATTACTTATATTAATTTACTAATAATAATTTTAAGACTTTTCATATGACAATTTAGTTTATTAATTATAATGATTTCTTATTCATTTTTATGACCAAAATTCAAATTTTATTTATATTAAATAAACGTAATTAAATGCTACATTAGTTTAGACATTATTTCACGACTTTTGATATGAAAATTTGATGAAGTTATTAGTTTTTATTAGTTTTTACTATATTTTTTTATTACATTAATTTCTTATTTTTATGACAAAACTCAACTTTTAAATATATTAGTTTATTTATATTTACAAATATGTAAGTGAGCACTTATATAAAAATGAATGATCTTGTTTATTATGAACTTTGCTACATATTGATTATTAAAGTAATGTACAATGTGACTTGCCTTCACCTATGATCGTAATTTATTCCTTTTGTTTTCCCATTTGCATTGTCATCATGTATTTTGTTGCCCAACGATCGTATCGTCAACCCACATGTTTAGCTTTTGGTGTGTGTTATATATACTATCTAGACTTTAACACTTGAGTATAAAATATAATCAAAGCATTAGACGATATAATCAAAGAATTAGATGATATAATCAAAGAATTATGAGGAACTGAATGATACCGATTTGAGTATAAGATATTGTGTAATCATCAGAGTAACACCGCTGGAGATAGTCGATCCTACAAAATAAATAAACTTAAATTAACCGATGTATCATTACACAAAAATCACTTAAAAACATAAGACGTATTTGATTCATGAATTCACCAAAATGAAATTCATAATAGGAGAATATATGAATGAGATTAACAACCTAACTTACCTATTTATACTAAATAATTCATTTTTAGTTTGTATGAATAATTATAAATTAATTAATACTTTTAATATGTGTCTTTACATTTGCTAGAAACTAAAACCTATATATTATATATAACAATTTAATCTACCTTTAATATGTGTCTTTACATTTGCTTGAAACTATAATAATTTAATTTAATTTAATTTAATTAATCTTATAAATGAATTTATTACATTATTAATATTATTAATATTAAATGCAAGATATTAAATTCAACTTCATTTTTTATACTCATCTTTAGATATAGATATAGATATAGATATAGATAAATACATATTCAATGTATTTTTTAAAATATTAAAAATCAGAGTTTATTAATATTCCCTCCAATTCAAAATAAGTGATACACTTTGGGTTTCACGGTTTTTGAGGCAAAAGATTATAATGAGGGTTAAATTAGATTAATTGGATTGTTAGTGGGGAATGAGTTCCATAATTTTTGAATAAAGTAAGATTAATGATACTCCCTCCGTCCCTAAATAAAGTTCTCATTTCTCCTTCAAGTTTGGTCCCTAAATAAAGTTTTCATTTCTCAAACTTAAGGGGCCCACTTAATATAATAATATTATTACTAATACTTTCATCACTGACTATCTCATAAAACATTTTCCCTCTCCAATCAAACCTTATATTTTAATCAAAAGTAATACCAAATACCCCACTACTAACTATCTACTAAAAAGTTGTGCCCAAGAGAAATGAGAACTTTATTTAGGGACATAGTGAGTATTTAAAAGTAGAAAGTAAGGGTATAAGAGTCATTTCATTTTATAAAGTATGTAGTTAGTGGGTGTGAAGCCCACTACTTTTTACTAAATAAGGAAAAATTCTAAAGTGTATCACTTATTTTGAATCACCTAAATATAGAAAGTGTATCACTTATTTTAAATCACCTAAATATGAAAAGCGTATCACTTATTTTGAATCGAATGAAGTACTAAATACACTTTAGAAAAATTAGAAAAAATCTTTTAATTTTACATAAAAATTAACTTGATACGTGGCACGTGCGTTTCTTTTGGCTTTGTACACCTCCACGCAATCGCAGCACGAATTTAGGTGACGGCAACGCACATGATCAACATCCTCATTTCCATCATCATTTCTTCTGATTCTGCCCAAAATTACCAGAAAGAAAAAACAAATTCACAACAAAACATGAACAATCACTCCATACAGAACTCTGTTCCCAGCGATATAGCCTTCAAAATCGCTTCTTTGCTTCAGGTATGTTCATTCCTTTCCCTAATTTGATATCCATCGTTATCTCGTCCCATTTTTTGGTTAAATTACGAATTATGGATTATGTTCTGATTATTTGAACTTTTTATGTGTTGAATTTTGCGTTCTGGTGAAGGAATTGGATTTGTGTGCGTTGGGTAGTTGCTGTAGGTTTTGGCGGGACCTTTGTGGGTCCGATCATATATGGGCGGGTCTATGCAAAGACAGATGGCCAGCCCTAGGTTTGGAATCTTATGCTGTTCCTGAATTCAACCCTCATCACCTCCAACAACATCATTCGGACTCCAATTTGAAGGTCTCTTCATATATATGTTGCTTTATGGTCTATATTTGATTATTTGGTAATTATTTTAGGGGTTGTTATTTTATGAATAAAGTTTGCGTTTTGTTAATTTCTGTTACATGTGATTTTAGGGATGGAGGGGTTTTTATGTCAATAAACATCATGAGATGGCTAGTAAAGCAGATGCTGTTATTGCTTTTTTGGAACAATGCATTTCATCAGAATCTATTGAGGTTAATCATTATTTGGTTGCAATGCAAAACATGAAATCTATGCAATTTGGATTTAGAGATGTGGTTTTGTTCTTTTTTAAAGAAAACCTTCATGTGCTGCTTAATTTGGCTGGTATGCACTACTGTATTGCATGGCTTGGAATCCCGGTAATTATCAATCCATTTAATCGTTAATTTTTTATTCATATAAACAATAATCAAACAGTATTTGATTTTGTTGCAGACTGATCGTGTGATGGAAGCTTTATATAACTGCAAGATTTCTGATCGACAAATATGTGTTCAGTGGTGGAAATTGGGTCGGTGGTTATACGGTTTTCGGTTACGTGATGAATCAATTTCACGAAAAGCTTCGTTGAAAGATCTTGCAATGACAAAAGAACAAGAAGTTCTTGATGTTCTTCACCGGGGTGCAATTCATGAAGTTATTCGTGTTCAAATTTCAGCTGCTAAACCCGTTAGATCCCATTGGTCATGCCAAATTCAAACTGCACAAACATCTGGTTGAAAAAGGTTTCTGTAATTCTATGTGTGTGGTTATGTATGTGCATAATTGTTGGTATATATTGGTAAGTCGAGAAATGGTAAATGTTGTAATATATGTTAACAAAATAAGGGATGCTCTACGATGTGGCGTTGATTTGCCCGAATGGATATATACAGGGTAATCATATGCATTGTGATGCTTCAAACTTTCTATTTTGAAAGCATAAAGTGTAATGATTTGTTATAATTGGTATGATAAATGTCACTGATAAGGTTTATGTATTTTGACTATTGTTATGACTGTGGATTATGGTCTTTGTTAGTTTACCACTTGTTTAATATCACTTTAGTTATTGACTGAATTAACTCTTATTAAGTAAGAGGTAGTCCTGAAATCATGTTGATTGATTATATTTCTAATTGATTATACTAAAAGATCAAAATATTCATTTTAACCATCTTTTATTTATATAAATGTTGATTTGTTAAACAAAAGTAAAAGTTGTAAAAGTCATAAAATTATCATTTACTAGATCAACTTCTTTTTTACTCGAGAGATTTTGTCATCTAACACGCTTTTTTTAATCATAATTGGTATAAATATAACCAGATACCCAATATATATATTTAAATACTCCGTAGTTTTAAATCTAAACATTCACAAAAAAAGGCAAAATATTACGGAGTATAAGAAAATCCTTAATTCAATACTATTATAAAATCCACACATAGAAAAGAAAAGCATGGTTTTACGATATAGTTTACAACAACAAACGAGTTGTTTGATAAGGCTACTTCAATCCACACAACTGGGGGGAAGAATTGGCTGAAAACCAAGAGTCTACAGCAATTAAAATGGTAAATATATAGTAATATTCATATTTGAATATATAGATATATGAATCAAACTCGGTTGAAGAGGACGAGTGTTTCAGTCATTCTTGAGGTCGAACAGGAGGTGAAATAGTTCGGGTATTATAAGATCTGCAATGGCGGCATTTTTGTCCAAATATATGGAAAAATACTTCTGTAGTGTCATTGCAGTCGTTGCATAATATCCAAACCTGCAAATAAACCGTCATTATATCAAATGGATCAAACAAAAAAACAGCTACAAAGGAAACATGTCAAAGAAGTTTAAATAGATAATGCATAAAATCTTCTAGATCGTTTTATTCAAGAACTTAGATCAGAAAAGTAAATAGTATTATTGTAATCAACTAATTATTGAACTTGTTAACAAATGAAACAAAGAGTGTTTGTGGGTCAACACACCTGATTTGACACATACTTTAAATGACTAAACGTTAACCCAAACTTGTTTTGATGCTTTACACATCCCACACGACTTGTACTTGTTAGCTGAAAATGACATAAAGTTAACCTAAACATGTTTTGACCCGTAACACATCACACCCAGCCCGCCTAAATATGTACTTATTAAACAACTTATGTATGAGTTCAACTACTCAAAATGCAATAAAAATCAAATCACGAAATGTCCACGAAAAGGAAAGAACAATAAAGATTATACAATTACGGGTTGTCTCTTTAAAGAATGTAGTAGTACCTTGTTTTGCCTGTAATCCTCGGGCATCATAGTAGCTTCAATCTGAAAATCGAACACATAAATTTAAAAAATTAATAAATGACCAAAAAGAACAAGAAAATACTAAATTAGAAACATGAAAATCGAACCTCTTCATCTATCATCTTCCATTTTTCTGACATGTCCATTATTGATTTGGTGCATATTGGGCAACAAAACCTGTTAAAGTTGCCAAAAGATTAGAGATCACAATTCTGGCCCATTAACTTACGCCCGACCCGTACACAAAGAAAATAAGAACAAAAAGTTGGTTATATGATATGACAACGGATGCTTACTTATCTCGCTTTATCATCTCATTGTAACATTCCCGGTGCATCGTGTGCCCACATTTCATGACCACAGTGTCTTTCATCGAGTCAAATAAATACTGCAAACATAGCGGTAAAAGTGATGTTTCATAATTTTTTTTTAAAAAAAGCGAGTGAATAACAGAGAATATACAAACCTCGTAACATATGGGACAATGATGCCGCATAGAATTTTCGACACATAAATGGTTGTCGCGTAAACTGATTGAATAGCAAGATCCTATGAATTCAAAAGTCAACAAATTTCAATAACAAAAATCAAATGCATAGGTGACAATTTCAAACTATTACTGTTGATTTATGAACGGGCAGATTCAGGCTCTAACAAGCAAGATTACGAGTAAAATATTAGCTAAAAAGGAAACATGTCTAAAATCACCAAGCCTCCTAATTATTAAGACAATGCACTCTTTTTAATCATTATAATAAAAAAAGATAAACTATTTTACAAAATCTTTTTAAGATGGCCCATTTTGACCCTACCAAAATTACTCATTTTGAACCGTTACACATTTTGCTAAAAATACAACAAAATATAAAAGTCATCCCTGTATGCATACCGCATTTTTTGCAATGGAAGAAATTCTCAGGACCACCAACCCTGGACACGAAATGTAACATTAAACAACACATTGAATAATCCCGTCTTCATATGGTTAGTTAACAAACCTGCAGATGCCACAATCGTCACAATGGAACAAACCCTTTTCAAGCTGCAATATGACAAAATATAATCAGTGAAACACAAAATACTCGCAATATGCACAAGATTTATATATAGTCGTTGTTTATATACATCATCGTCATAGAATTTGCAGATTTCACAGAAGTATTCCCCCATATTGACACCGCAATTTGTGCAGGTACGAGCAACCTGAATTACGGAAAAATAATTTAGTGATTTAAGTATGTAATTGTTGTAGTTCTAGATTGAATCAGCCAATTATACCGGTTGTTCTGTGTCACAAACCGAACAGATCACCTATAATAAACATATTTTCCGTTAGTTAAAGTGTTTAACATTTACATAACTCAAAAACTTAAAAAAAACAAATTGCAGGTTTGAACCATACTTGCTTCACATCAGTCCGAACAAGCTCATGGCGATCGTACCAACATTTCAACATATTCTGAAAAGATATATAACAGAAAAGATCAATAAGAAAGAACACTAAGCCCGTCTATATAATTGGTTTTGAGCCATACAATAAACCTAAACTGTAATTATCTAACAGTTAAGATGGACGGGGAAGAAAAAGAAAATTGTACCGTTGCATCATTGTGACAATGTCGACAATCATAGATCTCGTTACAGCACGGAGCTCGAATCATGCATCTTCTTCTATAATGCTTGCATCTAACACAAATTTGCCAAAACTTATCATAATCCGTTACACAAATTTGAATAGTAAGAGGCTAAACATTCCTTAAAATGTAAAAAGGGGAAATTGACACGCACGTAATTTCTTTTTTTACCTTTTTTTTAATAGAAAATACGTCCACAACTCTAAACTATCCATAAATCTACACTAACAAATTACAGGCCAATGAGAACATCTTCCATACAAGAATTTTTAATTCTTTTTGGTATATTCGTTTACAAAGTATGGTAAAAAAAATCCCCACTTATTAAAAAGAAAGTGTTGTTATATAGTTAGTTATCGAAAATTAAACTCTCGCTACTTTAGATTTGTTGTTATACCTTCTTACACCTCATAAATATTTAGCTTCTTAATTATTGGATCTGATCTAATACACAGACTTAAATTACACACACATATAAATATACATATACATATGTAACATATTATAAGAATTAAGATACAAGTAAAATATGATATAGAAATAGAAATATATACGTACCCATAACCCATCTTCCCAAAATCCAAACGTTCACCTGCCATGGAGTCTAAGGAAAAGGGGAGATGGGGATTGAAGGAGGGCACAAGAAATTTGGAAATAAATGGATTGTTGTTATATGATCTCAGGACACAAATACCGATGATATAAATATATAATTTATGGATGCATGCATTGCCCACAATAGTGGCAACTTAGTATTTTATTCAAAGATATTAGCGTCGGGAATAGTGGATAAGGTCAGTGATCCCACACCCACCGAATTATCAACCAATCAGATGTCATTCTTCAATCCACGGTTGAGATCATGTTTTTGTGATTGAATAGGTTTTTGTAAAGTTAGTTAACATCTTCTGTTCCAAATCACGTGTGGGGTACTACAGATCTCATCTTCATTTTAACGGTTGTCGGGATTAACATTTTTGCAAGTGTTACAGATACTTCATACTTACATATTGTTGCATAACCAGGATTAATCAGCAATTATAACATAATTTATGCACAATAGAAGTCTTTGTGCATGTATTTATGTTGAAAATGGTGTTGGGGTTTTTGGTGATACATTTTCAAAATTATATTATGTTGTTCATATTATTTTTCATCTTTTTAAAGTCTTAAATTAAATTGTTAATAGAGGCATAATCATAATCAAATTATAATAGAAACAAGAAATTTGCCAATTTTTCGAGAAGAATGTTTTGTATGAACCTCATAACATTTGGATTCAAAGTAACAAAGCTAATAAAAGAAAGAAAAAAAGTAGCCGTCAAGTGGACTCATCTTTCTTTCAAAAAAAGTGGATGCATGTGATGTAACGTATTTCAAAAATTTCGGGCATGTTAATGCGAAGCATTTTATAGTTTATATTTTTTTGTTTTGATTTTTATGTTTTGCTAATATGTCGGTATATAATTACGGACATTTAATGAATCAAAATTTCTTATTTAGTATAAAAAAATATTGGTGAGTCATTAGTGTTTTTGTGTTAAACCGATTTCTTATTTAGTGTAAAAAGATGTAGTAGGCACAAAGAATATGAGATAATAACATTTCTCTTTCATGTCTGTTATTTCATTTAACAATCATACTGGTAGGTATAGGTACCGTCAGTCACACTAAAAAGAATTTCACATCAGTTGCCACATAAGTAACTACACGACACCACTTTGGAGAAAATTCTCACAACACCATTACACACACCCACATGTGGAGGCCCCCGACCAAAACACCCCAAAAGTTAGTGATCTCTCTAGCACACTCGTATTCAATCTCCACGAAAACCCCTTACACCCGGAGGATGGTCTTGTTGTGTAAGGTATGCCACCTCAGCTCCACACCTACATCCTTTGACCCATATCCATAATTTCCAATGATCAATCAACCTTTTATCCAAAAGTAATAATCTATATAAAAGAAGTAAATAAAAATAAATGGGAATGCATGTTAAAATAAGAGTGAAACTTTAAGTTAAAGCATGAGGGAATGCATGAGCTTTCTCATCATTCTCTCACTCCCATCTTTTATCGGAAATTCATCGAAAAAGGCACTATTTTTATATATTCCTAGTTATAAAATATGATTGTCTACATCTTACATTCTTATATCCTTAATTTGAATGGATATATCGTTGTTGCTATTGTTTTAACCGTACCCAATACTAACCCTTGTACTATTGTTTCTCTATTTTTCACCCACACAACTCAATTCAATATAACTTTTCACCCTATTAACAAAAATTTCATACTTATTCACATCTATTATCAAATAAAAATCAACAAAAATACATGGTGACCTTGAGTCATGTCCACAACATACGCATCAAATATATATTTTATAGGGTAAATTACAGTTTTTGTCATGACATTTTTCGGATTCGGGGTTTTTGTCCCTAAACTTTTTTTTTCTGTTTTTTTGTCTTTTATGTTTTTCAAATTCTGGAAATTTGTCCTTCCGTCTATTTTTGGCCGTTAAGTGACTAAAAATGCAAAAAAATAAGGGTATTTTCGTCTTTTTTCCTCATTCTTCATGTTCTTCAAGAAACCCAGATCTGTCCCCCTTCGTCTTCTTGAATCTGGAATCAAACACACTCACACACACACCTCCATCGTGAACCACCGTTTTCTCCGGCCAAAATTAAATCTCCGACCACCGAAGCTTCGCTTATACCTCCGAGCAGAACCATGTGAAGCATCCCCGCCGGATTCACGTTTTTCCGGCCGGCGAGTAGTTTCCGGCGTCACAGACCTAGAACCACCTTCGATCTTCAAAACTCGCTCCAAAACTGAAATTGGTTGAGGGGAAATACTCCCCTCACGCCCCTGAACATTTTCCGACCTAGCACGAACACCAATTTGGCCGGAAACCGCCGGAACAGTCGACGGCGACGCATGAGGCGATTTTTTCAGATCTGCCGCCACACTCAGGCGGCGCGTGACGGCGCTTGGAGGGTCCGGCGGCTTACCGCGACCCACCATCGGAATCGTCTCGACGAGACGAACACTCGCTCCAAAGATGAACCACTACCGTCATCAAATGCTTGCAACCAGATCTGGAGATGAACCACTATCGTTCAAATGCTTGTCAGAATCAATCAAATTTGTGCTCTTTGGGTTTTTGAAAGAGTGATTCAATCTGGGTTTTGAAAAATCGACATCAAAGATGAAAAAGTGCAAAGATGACTGTTTAGATTGAGGTTTTTTTTTTTACAATTAGGGTTTCAAATCAGAATTAGGGTTTAATTGGGGAAGAACACATAAATGAGGAAGATGATGGAAGGGTAATTTGGGGAAATTGACAAAAAAATCGTCAGTTAACGGTCAAAATTGGACGGAAGGACAAATTTCTAGAATTTGAAAAACATAAAGGACAAAAAAACAGAAAAAAAAAAGTTTAGGGACAAAAACCCCGAATCTGAAAAAGGTCAGGGACAAAAACTGTAATTTACCCTATTTTATAAGTTCTTTTTAAGTTAAAAATTAGTGACTCATTACTAAAAGTCGTCAATAAAAGTTGTCTTAAACCCGACCCAAATTGATCAACCAAATGATTTGCATTTTTGCATTCAAGCCCAATAAACACAAATTTCGCTAATTATGGAATGTTACGACTGGTTAATCCAACGTACCAAATTGCAGGAACGTTGCCAAATTATAGAAATCAAACGTTCAAAATAAGCTCCCAACTAACCCCTCGTTCTCGGTTGCATCAAAACCAAATCATCTACCAAATTAATTTTGACTTTTTGTCAAACTCTCCACCAACCCCCACCTCTAACCCTTTACCAACAACTACAACTGCTTCAAATCCTCCTTCAACTCTCTCTCCTCAATCTACCTCCCTGACCACATCTGAAATGGAGCTCGTAAGTCCCCTATCTATCTATATATCTTTAATCTATCTGTGCATGAGTTATTGCATTGATTATGCTGAATATAAGTTTCAGTTGAATGATTTTGTAAGCAATTGGATGTAGAATTTGAGTAGTTTCGAGTTTATTCTACTGCATTTTCACCGGAGGTTATGTGTGTATTGTTGTTTGAAGTTTAGGAATTTGTGTTTTGATTGGAATTTTTGGTTAGGTAACGCCTGCTATTGAGAAGATGGGGGGAAATGAGGAAATTAGGAGGAATTCAACGCTAATCTGTGCACCGATAATGGCGGATACGGTGGATCAGATGTTGATTCATATGAATTCAGCGAAATCTTATGGTGCTGACCTTGTTGAACTACGATTGGATCACTTGAAAGTGTTTAGTGCTCGGGAGGATATACAAACCCTAGTTAAACTTACTCCTCTCCCTACGCTGTTCACTTACAGGTGCAATTTCAATAACATTACTCTTGTTGATAATGTGGTGTGAATTACATGTTGCTCTAACTATTCATCTGCCATAAAAAGTTTCTGATTTTGTGCTACTTTTTAGACCAAAATGGGAAGGTGGTCAATATGATGGGGATGAACAAAGTCGTTTGGCTGCTCTTCGATTAGCAATGGAGTTAGGAGCTGATCACATTGATGTTGAGCTTAAGGTTTGTTTAATTATTTTAATTTGAAATGACCATCACTAGCATCAAATGTTATCTACTATATAATATAGTATTTAAACAAAATTTCTCACTGTAGTTACAAATATGCAGGCTGTTGATGATTTCAACAATTTAATTCGTGGAGATAAGTCTACAAAGTGCAAACTCATAGTTTCTTCCCATAATTATGAAAATACACCATCAGTAGAAGAATTGGGCAACCTTGTGGCCCGAATACAGTCAACAGGGGCTGACATTGTGAAATTTGCAACAACTGCTGTAGATATAACCGATGTTGCACGTGTTTTTCAAATAACTGCCAATTCTCAAGTAAGCGGCGTAAGTCATGCAGCATACAATCTAGAAATATATTTCGTTTGCTGCATTTTTATTTATATTTTTATTAGTGTGACTTCTTTAACTAAGATAAAACATCAATGTTTTAGGTTCCAATAATAGCAATGGTGATGGGTGAGAAGGGTTTGATGTCTCGAGTTTTGTGCCCTAAATTTGGTGGGTATTTGACATTTGGTACCCTTGAACATGGAAAGGTATCTGCACCAGGACAGCCTACAATTAGGGATCTTTTGGATTTATTTAATTTCAGACAGTTAGGGCCTGATACAAAAGTATTTGGTATTATTGGGAATCCAGTTGGACATAGTAAATCACCTTTGTTATATAATAAAGCTTTCAGATCAGTTGGTTTTAATGGAGTTTATGTACATATGTTGGTGGATAACGTAAAGAATTTTCTCGATACTTACTCATCTACAGATTTTGTTGGATTCAGGTTAGCATCATGTTTTATAATTATTTCTATTTAATAAAATTAGTAAAAATGATTATTAGTTTATTATTATTATTGAATGCAGTTGTACCATTCCTCACAAAGAATCCATAGTTCAATGTTGTGATGAGGTTGATCCAATTGCAAAGGTGAACTTTCATTGTTCTTCTGACAAAAAGCTCGTATATTAATTCAGATAATTGGTTAATGGTAAAGTATTTTGTTTTATGTATACTTTTATTGGTTGTATGTAACAGTCAATAGGAGCAGTTAATTGTGTTACCAGGAGACAAAATGATGGGAAATTATACGGTTGTAATACAGATTATGTAGGTGCTATTTCTGCTATTGAAGACAGTCTACGAGGTTTCCTTCTGTACTTTTTTTTTTTGTGCCTATTCTTAAAAGTTTCTATAAATAATTACTGCATTAATATGCTTACAAGAACAATAATACTTCAATAATGATCAGTTCTTGGAATAAAAATGATTTAAGAATGTGTACATTAAAAATAGAGTTGAGACTTGAGAGACTTTTTCAAGTTTTGACATGCTCCATTTTTAGCTGAATTTTTATTTTTATTTGACCTATTTGAAATAAAACACAACCCAAATGGACCCATTTATAAGTAAATGGGTCGAATTATACAATAAAGCGAATGCTTAATGTTTAAACCCTAACTATTTTACAGGTTCAGGGGTTCAAAATGGTGCAAGTGGGTCCCCCTTAGATGGTAAATTATTTGTGGTTATTGGTGCTGGTGGTGCTGGAAAAGCACTTGCTTATGGAGCAAAAGCAAAGGGTGCAAGAATTGTGATAGCCAATCGGACTTATGGTTAGATTCAAATATTTTTTATTTTATTTATTATTTAATTTTATTTTTGGAAAGGCAGATTCTAATATCTTTGGCATATACCATTCACAATAACCGATTTAACTGCAAATAAAAATCAAGCTAGTTTTCTTCATATTTTAGGACTGTTTGGATACAAGTTTTTAAAGTAGATAGTTTATCCAAACATTAAAAATAATAATAAAATCCGTAAATACATAATTTGAAATCTGTAGAGCGCGCTAGAGAACTTGCTGAAATAATTGGTGGAGAAGCTTTATCTCTTGATGATTTAAATAGTTACAAACCAGAACAAGGAATGATACTTGCAAACACTACTTCAATTGGTATGCAGCCAAATATTAATGACACTCCTATTTCTAAGGTTTGTCTATGTCTATCTACCATTCATTCATATTTCATCGTATATTATAATATAATTAATTATTATTTATTTTTATTTTATTTTGGCAGGAAGCTTTGAAGTCTTATGCATTGGTATTTGATGCTGTTTACACACCAAAAATTACTAGATTACTACGGGAAGCAGGAGAATGTGGTGCAATAATTGTAACAGGAGTTGAGATGTTTATAGGGCAAGCATATGAACAATATGAGAGATTTACAGGGTTGTCTGGTAAGATTTTAGAATTCAAAATCATGATTTTTTATGCACTCCACGTTCTGATTTTTCTTAATTACATTGTTTTAATTGCAGCGCCAAAGGAATTATTTAGGGAGATTATGGCTAATTATTGATTGTCATGATCATTTACCTAGGTATATTTCACTTCTTTCTTTATCTTTAATTTCATATTTTTTCCAATCATAGAAAAAGATTTGAGAGTTACATTATTTTTGTTTAATTTTCATCAAATTACCTAACATAAATTATTAATAATATCTGACATGAGATTAACATTCCTTATGTTAAAATGACCACTTTTATGTTAGTGAAATTCAATTTATTCTGATAATAATAATATGATTTTGTTGAATAAAGCGACTTAGGAAATTGTAAACCATACAGTATTACAATAAAAATATAATTTTGTTGAATAAAGCGATCTAAAAAATTGTAAACATTTGTGTACACTTTCATTGACTTTTGAGCAGTTTCTTTTTTAGACAATCGTTTGAATTCCCAATGGGGTCAAATTTGACCCAAATTGGCCCTCTTTCAGGTAAATGGGTACACACAGCAAGGAAGGAAATAGGGAGTTGGTGATTTCCAATTTTTGTTTCTGTATCATTTGTTATTTATTGTATCAGTAATTTTGCTCATACAAAATAAGCTACTTTTTTGTTTGACAGCCCATTATGTATTCTCTCAGCTTTCTGGTGCTAACATTGATTTTGTTTTTATAAAATAATTTGCTTATTATAGACGATATAAAAAGATGAAATTATACGTGATTAACCCTGTAAATTCCATCTTCTTTCTTGTTTTTGTGTCAAGTAGATTCTAGAGGTATTATGCTCACAATTTTCTTACAAGGATTTGTAATTTTAAGGGTATAATTAAATGCGTGATTAAATTTTTTTTTTTAAAATTATGTACAAGTTTGTTATATATGTCCTAACATCTTAACAATAGCCTTTCATAAGGCTTTTTTTGTTATAAAATAGATCAAAAGCAGGAACAATTTTATTCTCTGAACAACATTTCCTAAATTATATCAAAATGTAGGAATCGGGCAAAAAATAAATAAAAAAAGGTGAAAAATATGAGATAGATATCAACTTTTTTAATCAATATAGCACCTTATTTTAGCTCTAAATAATTCAATGATATAAAATAATGTTATTTTTTTATAATCTTATATATTCAAAAGGATTTAAATAATCAAAATTCATATCTAATAGAGTAAGCTGCGAGGGGAAAATAGAGCTCAAACATGGCTTCTAAATTCAACACTAGCTCAATGTTCACGCGCCAATTTTCTCTTCTTAGATCACACCACTTCTCATCAACAACCCAACAATTCTTGATCCCCACTAAGAAAACACGCATTCATCTCCTCAAAAACTGCAACTCCATAAATCAATTGAAGCAAATTCACGCCCAAATCTTCATTCTTGGTCTTGCTCAAAACGTGGACGCTATCAAAAAGATCGTGGCTTTCACATCGGTTGCAAACTTACGTTACGCTCAAACAATATTTGACAGAATCGAAACACCTTCGTTGTTCGCTTACAATGTTATGATTAAAGCATATACAAAGAATGGTGAATTCAGGAAAGCCATTTGCCTGTTTGATCAAATGAGGAGGGTAGATGAATTATGGCCTGATAATTATACTTACCCGTTTGTGTTTAAATCGATTGCGTGTTTACGAGACGTTCCAGTTGGTGAAAAGATTCATGGATTCGTTGTGAAATCTGGGGATGAGTTTGATTGCTATGTTTGTAATTCGATTATAGATATGTACAGTGAATTAGGTCGTAGCGAAGATGCACAGAAGGTGTTCGATGAAATGCCTGAACGAGATTTGGTATCATGGAATGTTTTGATTTCTGGGTATGTTAAGTGTAAGAAGTTTGAGGATGCTGTTAACGTTTATTTGCAAATGAGAGAAATTAAAAGCTTACAGCCTGATGAAGCCACAGTTGTAAGTACACTTTCAGCCTGTATAGCATTAAAGAATCTAAATCTTGGTAAGGAAATACATCATTACATTACTCATAAAATCGGGTTTACTACTATAATCGGTAACACGTTATTAGACACGTATTGTAAGTGTGGATGTTTAGATGTAGCACAAGAAATTTTCGATTGGTTACCGAAGAAAAATGTAATTTGTTGGACAACAATGGTGTCCGGTTACATAAATAATGGACAATTAGATGATGCCAGATTACTGTTTGATAAAAGTCTCGTTAAAGATATCGTTCTTTGGACAGCTATGATAAACGGTTACATACAGTTTAATCAGGTCGATAATGCAATACTTCTATTCCAACAAATGCAAATTGCTAAAATTAAACCCGATAAATTCACAATGGTAGCACTGTTAACAGGTTGTGCACAAATTGGAGCCCTAGAACAAGGAAACTGGATTCACGAATATATGAATGAAAATAAAATAATAATCGATGCTGTATGTGGTACTGCTCTTATTGATATGTATGCTAAATGTGGTTGTATAGATAAATCTTTAGAAGTATTTTATAAATTACACGATAAAGATACCGCTTCATGGACTTCAATTATATGTGCACTTTCTTTAAATGGAAAAACGGGTAAAGCACTCGAATTATTTAATAAAATGAAGGAAAACGGGTTCAAACCCGATGATATTACTTTTATTGGTGTTTTAAACGCGTGTAGTCACGGGGGTTTAGTCGATAAAGGTATGATGCATTTTGAATCGATGAAATCGATGTATAAAATCGAACCGAAAATAGAACATTACGGGTGTTTAATCGATCTTTTAGGGCGTGCGGGAATGTTAAAAGAAGCCGAAAAAATAGTTGAAAAAATCCCGAAAGAAAAAGACGATATTTTGGTACCGGTTTTTGGTGCTTTACTTAGTGCTTGTAGATTATATGGTGATGTGGATTTAGGCGAGCGATTGGCGGATCGATTGAGTGAAATTGAAGATTTTGATTCGAGTTTGTATACACTTTTGGCTAATATTTATGCTTCTGTTGGGAGATTTGATGATGTTAAAAGGGTAAGAAGTAGAATGAGGATAATTGGGGTCAAAAAGGAACCTGGGTGTAGTTGTATTGAAGTTGATGGAAATATTCATGAGTTTTTGGTTGGAGATGTTACTCATCCTGAAATGAAAGATGTTTATTTTAGTTTGAATACTTTGGTGAAAGTGTTGTATGAATGTGACATATTTGATGTGGAACTAGATAATATGAATTCTTGAAAGATTATGTTTGCATGCATGTATGTATGTATGCATATATGTATGTGTATATGTATATACATACATTGTATTAAAGTTATTTATCAATGGTGAGAGGCATGCAACATACATCATGAGTACAACTTCAATGAAGATGAAAGATGAACAAGGTTTGAAATTATCTCCCAACGGTTAAAAGAGCAAGTTTGTCATCTATAATGTGTGAAAAGACCAACTTTGTCACCAATCTTTCAAATATTTTGCTTTCAAAACATATCAAAATCTGTCTTTAAATTGGTCAATGATTTTTAGGTTGTTTAGTTAGATTGCCATGTCATTTTTCGTAGTAAAAGACTTAAATGAACACTTCAAGGATAAATTAACAATAATATTGTGACGTTATAATTTCTGTAATACCGTAAATTCAAACCCGATTTTTTTTTACATAACGGAATCGTATTAAGAACCATCACAAAACAGTTAAAATATATAACAGGCCTTTTACAATAATTAACCAAAATATTTAAAGTAGTTTGCAGTGTTATAAACATCCGGCGGCTCGATTACAACTATATCAAAATCAGAGTGTCGGTCAACCATTCCTAAAACACCCCTTGACCCGCCCAAAAGATAAACCTGCAAAAGAGTCAATGAGGTGGGGATTAGCTAACAGTTAAGTGAATGAATTTAAGCAACCAATATATAATAGAACAACCGATATAAATTCATACTTTCCTGATTAGTTAAATTTGAAGGGTAACGGCGGTTCGGCCGAACCTTAATCATTGTAGGCCTAACAATGATAACCGATAGCCCTTTACACAATGACGGTGTGTACCTCCTTAGAACAACCAGTGCTTCTAAGGACGATACATCGTATCATTAGTAAACATATGCTCAGTAGAATGTTCCAATTACTGACCTCTTCCCCAGATGTGCACTTAATTAATTATCATTATTAATTATACCGAAGTGTGGACTTGCAATAAACATTGCAGCCAAAATCTGCACCCGAAGACGTTCGTGTCAATTAATACCGGTCAGTTAATACCGATCAGTTAATACTAGTCCGTTAATGCTGATCAGTTAATGCTGATCCAATAATGCTGATCAGTTAATGTTGATAAGTTAATGCTGATACGTTAATGCTGATCAGTTAATGCTGATCAGTTAATGTTGATCAGTTAATGTTGATCCGTTAATGCTGACCAGTTAATGTTAATCAGTTAATGCTGATCCGTTAATGCTGATCAGTTAATGTTGATCAGTTAATGCTGATCCGTTAATGCTGACCAGTTAATGTTGATCCAACAAGTTGCAACCAAAACCATTGCAATATAAACAATGCAAATGTTATAAATCCACTCACCTTAGCTAACAATCCAGTCCCAAAACTCAATATTCTAATTACTGAGTTCCCTTGCCTCTGTAATAATACTGCAACCGAATTAGTAATCAAGTCAACGAAAATAGTTAAATACAATATTCATAAGGTAGTCAAAACTTGCACAAGTCTTATATCCATAAGTCTAAGTATAACCAAACCATATAATAGACTTCTCACTTCAAGTATTGTATCAAGTTATGCTTCATTAATCAATTCTAGCCAATTAGGCCCAAACAGGTCAAAACTTAACAATTCACCAAAACACATATCATTTCATATCTAGAACATCAATTAGTAATTACATAACATTTCAAACGTACTTTAGACCTTTTAGAAATAAAGTCAAACTCCATCTTTGACTTTTACTATATTTGACCCAAATAACTAGTTAAGCTTCAAAGTACCAAATTAGCCAAACACCAAGTATAATCAAACCATAATCACCAACTTATGTTATAATTTGATCACTTACAATACTTAAGCTAATAATTACTTCGTGAATACCCAAAATCATCACCTTTCTCAATTTTTGGTTTTAGGTCATCTTCCCCAAACACCATTGAAGAAGCTTGAAGCTATGAGCTCTAAGTTTTAGTTCCCAGTCAACAACTACACATAAACATAGAAATCAGTCACAAACTTCATTTAGATTGCAAGGAATTAAACAATTAAACACTTTAAGCAGGAAACCCACCACAACTCAAAAACCCTAACTAGAGCTTCAAGAACACAACAGCTAGATGGAAACTTACTTGATTCTTGCCCTTAATTCGAATTCACAGAAAGGAAGGTGAAAGATTTGAGATTTGATCTTCAATTTCTCCAATATTCTATCATTAGGGCTTTGTGAGAAAAGTATGTGTGTGTGTCGATGGAGTCAGGTAAAGAGGGGAAAAAATGACACCTAAAGGGCACGTGTCTAACATAAGAGAAGCCAACTCTTTCACTTACACAATATAATACTGAAAGTTTAGTTCACAATATATTTTTAGATATCAATTCAACTCGGATTTTAACAACAAAGATATTTTTGAAATTCTGGTTCAAAGACAGACCCAACAATATAATTCTCTCCAAATTATATTATATTTCATTTTCCATTTATTTTAACCCCTTGGTTAAAATACAATTAGAATATCACATAAATTAAATAAATTATTAAAATAATAAATAAATAGAATTACTTACCGAAAGTAATTTAAAATCCTAGGTCGGGTTTTGAGATGTTACAATTTCACTATTAGGTCCTTATGCACCAGCATAAATTTTAAAAGTTACTTTGAGTAAATACTTTTTAGAAAGATAAAGACTGCTTATAAATAAATTATTTTATTTATCTTGCTACTTATTTAATCGATTAATATGTTTAAATTAAATGATGAAATTATAAAAAATATTCATAGATTCAACATGTCCGTTATATTATGAGCAAAATGATACTAAATTAAAAACATTTAGTAAGAACAAATACAAATTATTATATTTTTAACCTTCCAAATTAAATACTTCAATATTGTATAAAAAACAAGCATAAATTCCTTAAATAGAAACAAAAATTAAAAACAATAACTATTATTCCAAAATAAAAATTGACAATAAAGTATTCCAACTTCTTCATCAGTTAGAAGATCAATAACTTTTTGCAACGGACAGTGAAAACCCTATTCTCGAACATGTACAGACGAACTGGGTGAAAATTTTCTAGGGCTCAATTTTCCCTCTAAAAAAAACAAATTTCACCACCTTCCCCAAATTTCCCTCCACTTTCCAATAAAGAAAAAACAATAAACAAACCCTAATCTCACTCTCACACCGCATCACTTTCGCTAAAAGCACTAGTAGACACATGTTCGGGCGGTTTCACGAATTTCTGTAATGTTTCTACTTTTTTCAATGTCTGATTTTATTTATTTGAATTTTGAAATTAATAATTTCATCGGGTTTTTATAGTGTAGGTGACATAATATGGGTGACGATGATGATAATGATAAGAATAAATCGTACGACTCGGATAGTAGTACTTGGGATTTCGGCGATGAGGAGACTCAGATTTTCGATAGTCAGATTTCTGATTCTCCAACTGCATCGTCTGGTAAGAAGAATGTTTTGAGGAATTTATTTCAGTTTAATTGAATCGTTAATTCGATTTATTTCATTTTGTTTTAATTATTTTTTGCGTGGATCATTTTTATGATAATAAAGTTAGGGTTTTTTGAAATGCAGAAGATTTGATTAGTTTTAAATGTGATTGAATTAGCATAACATTTATTAGGCGGATTAAAATGTCTTTAATTTGTAATTATTGTTTAATCTGGTTGATTAATTTCAAGTGTTTTTCTTTTCTGCTGAATTAGGTGATAAATTCAACAGTGCTATTCCTATTGATGAAACTGCTGTGTTTGAAGACGAATTAACAACCCAAGTGATAGATCCTAATGATGAAACCCAACTTTTTAACCTTTATGATGACACACAAGTGGTAAATTTCGATGTTGAAATTGAAGAGATGGATATTCCTGATTCTGCTGAAGAAATTGGAACTCAGTTATTCAATGATTTTGATACTGAAGAAGTTGTAGTTTCTGATCACGAAGGATCTGACAAAACTGAAATAGTGGAAGATTCTGATGATGATTGTGGTACAGGAGCACATGCTGACTCAGCAGACATTGAGCATACACAGATTTTAAATCATTGCGAGGAAGATATAAAGGAAAATAATTCAAAAATAGATTGTGGAAAAAGTGAACAACATACTTCAGGTAGCTGGTATAAATTAGATGTGACAAGATTATTTATGGGTCAAATTGGTGTTGGGTTGACCCGAAATACTGTTTGTCTAAAAAGTTTAAACTTTTTATAAACATTTAATGTATTAAATATGATTAGAAAGTCATATTTTTTAATAATAATCTAATTTATTATATAAAATGATTTATGTGGTTTTTTCTAATATTATTTTATATGTTTTTTTTCCGCATTACAGGAGTTGCTTTCAAGACATTTACATGTAGTCGTGCAGCATCTATAAGGGCTGCTGGGCTGGCAGCACTCAATAAAGCTTCTGAAATAAGTAAAAGTCCATCAAACCCTAATTTAAGTTCAGAACCTGATATTGAACATAGAAGAATATTATTTGAAAAAAGTAAATCTAAAACTCTAGAGAACAATAATCAATTTGATGGATCAGAAACTGGAAGTGGATGCAGATTTGGTAGGTCAACTGCAAGGAAACTGTTTGCTGATGATGAAACAGAAGATCTAAATGACGATATTACCCCTTGTGGAGAAGATAATTTGGCTGGTTTAAGCTATATTGATTCTCAAGAACCTGGAGATGCGTCACAAGCAAATGCACTTGATTTTGTGGATAATTTTTTAAGAGTTAATACTGAGTTTGACAATGAGTTTGACTTTAGTAAGTCAACTGGAGGCAAATCGAAACCTGTTTTAAGTGCTAAAGGGACTCAAAGTTTTGCAAAAAGTGCTAGTCTTATTAATAATGCAGTTGATGAAGTAAGGATTTTTGATTGGGATGATAATCTTGAAGAAGATGAAGGAGGTGATTTTTTCAGAAAAAATAAACAAGCATTTTTTGCTAGTGGTGGTCGAAGGGTAAAATCGTCAATTTCTAATACAAAAGGCAGGAAATTGGGCGAGTCTGATTCAAAATTGGTGTTGGGTAAAAATAAAGAAGATAATAAATCAAAGAAAAGTTTAGGAACACATATAAAAGATTTAACTTTAAGAAAAAATCTTACCGATGAATTTGGTAAGCAGTCGACAGATATTCCAGCTGGCATTGATATTCAAGAAAAAAATCAAGAAACATCAGATTTTCGATTCGACACTCAAATGGCAGCAGAAGCAATGGAAGAGTTATGCTTTGGGTTGCAAAGTACTACTGATCAGGATTTTACAAACCATAAGTCAAAGGGTTCTCATAAAAGTCAAAAGCCACCCTTGTCTAACAATGGAGTCAGAAAATTACGGTCAAACTCCAATCCAAAGATGAGTGTTGACCAGTCAATGGAAGTCAAGCGTGCCAGACCAGCTTCCAAAAAGAGCTCTCATGACGTGGCGAAAAGAAAAGGAAAAGTGTCTCTAAAAAGAAGAGAAGTTGAGTCACCTGTTGACCAAATACCAGTCAAAAAACAATGTATTCAGAATGTGACACCTGTAGTTAGAAGAACTAGACAGTCAATAAAAGACAACCAGCTTGACAAAATTAAGGATGCTTCAACTTCAACTTCAAGTGATGATATTCTTTTCGGATTTTATCCTAAACGCAAACGAACTTGCAAAAAGTCACCATCTTTAAAACAAACTGGTACCAAATCTACTACCAGATTAACAAAGTCAAACACTGGTAGTTTGACTTTGACCGGAGTTGACCCAAAATGTACTTCTCCTGTAACTCGTGGGACCCCAGTTAAGGAATCATCTCCAATTTGTAAGGGAGATGAATATCTTAAGCAATCATGTAGAAGATCTTCACTTATTCAAGAAGTTATGAGTTTATCTCCAGCAGGAACAGCAATTATATCTCCAAATAAAGATTCAAGAAAACGGAAAGACGTTTCTTTGATCCGTGTTTTGTTCAGTCGACATTTAGATGGAGATATAATCAAACATCAAAAAAAGGTTGACTTTTGACACATTTATTTCTAACGGGTCAATCGGGTAACCCGTTACTCAACCCGCCCATTTTTCCACGTTACTTACTGGTTGCTAATTCATAATTTTGACATCTGTAACAGATTTTATCTCGATTAGGGGCGTCAGAATCGGAATCAATGTCAGATGCAACACATTTCATAGCAGATGATTTTGTTCGCACAAGAAATATGTTGGAAGCAATTGCTTTTGGTAAACCAGTAGTTACACATCTATGGCTTGAAAGCTGTGCACAAACTTGCTGTCATATTGATGAAAAGAATTTCATATTAAAAGATCCTAAAAAAGAAAAAGAATTTGGTTTTTGTCTTCCAAATTCATTAGCACGTGCACGCCAAAATCCGCTTCTAAAGGTAAAAAGTATATAAATTTATACATGTTTTATCATATACTTTCATCTTTGTTCCATTATGGTAATTATACCTTTTTATTATTGAATTTACCCTTTTCTTTAATAAATTAAAATACTTTATGCAGGGTCACAAAGTCTTGATTACCCCAAATACAAAGCCTGGTAAAGAGATATTATCTAGTTTGGTCAAAGCAGTTCATGGTGTGGTGCGTAATTTCTCTTGATTTTTTATTTTTTAATTTTTTGTGATTTATTTCTTGTTAATATCTGCTAAAAATGTTACTTAAATTTATTTTCAGGCGGTTGAACGAATGGGCAGAAGTGGATTAAAAGATGATAAAATTCCCGAGGGATTACTGATATTATCATGCGAAGAAGATTATTCAGTCTGTTTGCCGTTTCTTGAAAAAGGTTTGTATAATACTTTTATTATTAAAAACATTATTTGTTTGGTAAATAAATTGTATATTTATCAAATATTAGTTGAAATTTCCACTCTCCTACATTTATACAGGAGCAGCAATTTATAGTTCAGAGCTTCTACTGAATGGCATTGTAACCCAAAGACTGGAATACGAAAGGTTGGCCCTCTATTATTCATAATGGGTCAATTATGGGTCAAACGGGTTGATTCTGGAAAATTAGCTAAAAGTAAAACATGTGTATTCAAATGCTTAAATTGTTTTATTTAAAAGAATTTATCTTATTATATGTATAATAATAATATAATGTAATACTTGAATCTATTTAATACATTGAAAATATATACAAATTACACTAAATAGTCAATAACTGGTCAATTGTTTGCATGATTATTTTGATTAATGTTTAACCAATTTATGTTGCGTTTTAATGGCAGGCATCGTCTATTTGTAGATCATGTTAAGAGAACCCGTTCTACAATTTGGTTGAAAAAAGATGACAACAAGTTTATGCCCGTTAGTAAAGTTAAATAAACACTTATGCACATACAGTCACTTTGTATTTTTTTATTGTTTTTAGTGTTAGCATGTAAATGTGAGAAAATGGTAGTTATTTTAGGATATTATTTATATTTTTTCGGTTTCTTAAATCTTGATGGCTTGTTTTCTGGAATTTTGAGAGACTCGAATGTCTATCATTTTAGTTTCTTATCTGAAGTAAGATCTTGATGTCAACAAATTTGATTCAGTTTTTAAACTTCTTATTCCCCTTCTACTAGCAATAAACTGCTTGCAAAATACTTCCAAATTATTAAAATTGCCTAATCTACATTGAGATTTATATGTAAAAAGGAATACCAAATCCTCAAATTCCCAAGTAAATGTAGAAGTTAATCAATGTATTAAGATCAAACAGAATGTTATCTCTTAAACCAATGACAAGAATGAAGAAACACAGTTGAATCCTTTTCATATTGAAAAAGTTTTACAACAAAGTACAAACACAACCTCCAAAAATAAGAAAAACACGAACACCGCCCAAATATGGGAATGTTTTTTCCTTCTAATCAACGAGCTAATTGTGGGAAAAAAGACAGGTTTTGTTAACTAACATCCTTAAATGGTTCAATACGGCTTTATTCAAATATGCATACGAATGCCATATAAATATATGAACACGAGGATACAAATGCTTCATCGTTTTCATCGAACCATCAAGTGACTAAAAAGGAACTCGGGTCCTAATCAAGGGCTCACATTCTCACAACAACAAAAACAAAACAATATCAAGTGTTGTTAGCCTGTTTTTCATGCTCAATTTTTCATGCTGCCACTTGATTGAGAAATCTGCACACTTTTTGAGAAACTTGAGCCACTTGGCATGGTGGTTGATTGGTGGTCAGTGGTGGGGCCCGAAGCCATATCAGGCCTCACTTCTGATGATGGGCCCATGTATGAGCCCACTGGGTATGGCGCAACGGGCATATCAGCTAGTGAAGATGCAGACGGGCTGTAACTTAATGTGCCCATTGGGTGATCAAATTTGCATGATGGCCCGAATTTACATACACCATTTTGGGCATAATGTGAACAAAGTGGTGCACCCTGAAAAACATGTTTTATTTTATTATTTTTCATTAAATAGTACTAAATAAAAGACCTTGCAATAAAGCATTAAAGATCAAGAAATGCTTACCGGACGCAGAGGAAGGCTTAGCCCAAAGTTAGTGTTTGGTGGTAGGGTCCATTCTGGTGGATGATGGTATCTACAAGAGGAACCAAATTTACACTCACCCGTTTTCATGTAAAATTGGCATTCAGGTTCACCGGGCCTTTGTGGAAACACGAGTTCCTTTTGACTTTTGGTCAAAGGGTAAGAAGAAAAAGATAATTGAGTCATTGCATAAGCGGGCCCTCCAAGAATAGGCTGTGTATTAGGTGCCTGAACAAAATGAAATAATAATTCTGAAATTGATTATGTCAATTAGAATCAAATAATCAATTGTTCAAGTGATTAAATAACGAGTTTTGTATTAATCACATCATTAGTACAAAACACAAAATCTAACAAATGAGACTCAAAAATCAGAAAATTACAAAAATATATAAAAATACCTGGTAAGGATTCCAGCCCGGAAATGGAACCATTCCAGGGTTGACCAGGACTGGCCCGTATGCCCCGGGAAGATACGAGCCCGGGAGAAGAGGAGGTCTAGCAACGGGCCAGTTGGTTGCTAACATCCCATACGGCTGAGAAGAGACAACAGCAGGAGATTGAACATTTGGGTAAATGGCAGAAGAGGGCATTGGAGACAATTGTCCAGCTGGCAGTACTGCTGGTGGTGGTGAAGGTACCATGCCAGCTGGCTGTGGATGGTGAAATTTACAGGTGGCACCAAACTTACATTGCCCTGTTTTCACATAGTATGAACACTCTTTTTCACCCTGTGCAAAACAAAACAAAAAAAATATATAGATAAATGCTTTACATAAGTAGAGATATTGGTTCATAAATCTGATTATTTGCTAAATTATCATACAATTAGTTCAAATGGATCTGAATTTAAAAAAAAAAAAAAAACTTACTGGACGAAGTGGATATCCAGATACATTTAGTGGCACTATGGTTGATGATCCAATTCCCTGCCTAGGATGATGATATTTGCAGGAAACTCCAAATTTGCACATTCCAGTTCGCATATAATACTGGATTTTATGTCACATAATTACCAATTTATCATTAAAAAAAAAAAAAAAGTATTTCAATTTTAGTTACCTGACACACAGGCTGACCAAATCGCTCTGGGTACTCCTCACCATTACCCCTCAAAGCTCCAATAACCTAAAAGGATTATGAACAACATTTTGTGAATACTAATTTTGATATAATAATTTCCCCAAAATCAAATTCAATGAATGCCCAAATTTTGTTAAATACCCACAAATGATGACATTAAATCAAACACATAATGAGCATCGTATTTTTCAGAAAGTTTACCGAGCTACGGTCACGAGGATGGTTGAACCGGCACCGTGAACCATACCCACAAAACCCGGTTCTCAAATAATAGATGCAATCAGCCTCATCGGACCGTTCAGGGTACGATTCAGAATCATCTCCTAACCCTAATTGCCACATGGGCTCTGCATTTTTAATCAAATCAAACAACATCCAAATTCACACACATTAAAACCAAAATCCCCAATTTAAATCATGAAATGTGAAAGTGTACTTACCTTCGAGCCCTGTTTGATCACCAGATGAGGTCCAATTTGTAACCGGATCGGGTCCCGACATCTCCATTGTTGGACACAGATACGATACTTATATATAAATAACTACACAAAATTACAACAAATAATTTATGTATGTAATCAATCTATCAACACTATACAAAAGATTCAAGAAACTCAAAAGATCAAATCTTTATGAATTTGGGTTACCCGATCGGGTTTTATAGTGAGAGAAAGAAGAGGTTATGAGGGGGTTTTTTTCTTTCCCTATATGTATTATCTTGGTGATGGATCTTTATATATATCGTTATTACACACACTGTGCGTCTGGTTTTCGCTATCTTTCTCTCTCTTATTTTTATTCGATTTTGAGTTTTGGTTTAACAAGTTTCTTTCGTCTGTTAGCTCATATACGCGCCAAATACAAGAGAGTGGGTATCCGGGACTTTTTTTTATTTTAAAAATGAAGCTTTACGTGTCCTTCCAAAAGTTTAAAGTTATGATTTTCCCCTCTAGATTTCATAACTATATATATTTGTTTATTAATTAAAAAAACAATCCAATGCTTGTAACCTGGTGGTTAATGGTGGAATGAGTAGGATGTTGCCCATAATTTATAGATCATGGGTTCAAATCCCATCATGAACAATAGAAATAGATTAGATACCGTTAAAAAAATCAAAACCTACAAACCAAGAAAATTAAAAGTATGGCTTTGTTGTAAAATCAAGTCCTAAATGTGAGTCTCAAACCAAAAACCAAAATCTAAGATTCAAATCATGAACCCAAATTTATTAAGAGCACTTAAGATATTAGACTGTATTTACCATTTCTTACGTTGTTAAGTTTTTTTTACCATTTATACTTACTCTTATTTGCATTATATAGCTTTATTGTCATTATGTCTCATATTACTTATTGATAGTGTATTCCGTATTCGTATGTGCATGGTATGTGTTGTTTAATAACCCAAGGCTTGTAGCCTAATGGTATTTGAGGAAGGTTTAAGGTGTTGCCCATGATCTATTGGTCATGGGTTCAAGTCACGTCGTGGACAAATAGGTGGAAGGTTCGAGGGAAGGCATAATGCCCCTTGTGGATGTCACTGTTTAGACTCGAATCACTAACTTACTAATTATAGTCATTTAAAAAAATGTGTCGTTTGATATATCTGAATATTAAAATACTCGCATGCAAACTACTCTTGAAATGGCCATCATATGTGCATTGATAAGACGGGTGCCAACGGACACCGTCCCTTTGCCGTCGGTTCTCGCCAGTTTGGTGGTACCGTTGGCAGTTGGCACCATTCCGCCAGTGGTACCGCCACTTTATCTTCGCCGCTTTGGAGACGGGGATGGAGGGGTTGCGCCGGTTGGTGGGTGGGCCCAAAGGGGTATTTTGTGTGTGTGTTTTGTAATGTTGAGTACCAAAAAATTAAAGGGAAGTGATATTGTTGGCATGTGTACGTCAGTTTAGTGTCGGTTGGAGGGTGAGCTGACGTGCCGCTGATTTGACAACAACTGACGGTATCAGTTTGTCAAACCGTTGAGAGTGGTCTAAGTTGTTGATAATTGTTGTTTGCGTTAGCTAAATTATTTGTACACTAATATGCACTAACACACATGCCGTGAGTTCATGAATAGTTTTTTTTACTACATTTAAGTTGTTTTGGGTTGTTATTGGCTTCTCTTTGTATATTTTATATGACTCTATTATAATTATAATTATTATTTTTATTATTATAATAATAATTATTATTATTATTATTATGGTGTTTAAATGTTAGCGTTTTTATACATAGTTCTTTTATAGTGTCTTTTATTTGATTTACTTATTATTTGAAATTATTTTATATAATTACAGTGTACATATCATTAAGTATATTTAAGTAAATTTACAACTAATCCAATATGTTTGCACGCCTTACAAATGTCAATTAGGATAATAATTGTCAAGGTTACCCTAATGAGACTAATAAAATATTAGTTTATAAATATGATGTGTATTTTCACAACCCGTCGCAAAACGCGACCCCTCTCCTCATTCAGTGACACTGTGTCTTCTTTTTTATTATTTTGAAAAAAAGAGAAGGAAGAAGAAATACGTCACTAAGAAATTTTGAGGGAACATATGTAATTTTAATTTTTAGAAGGGTGTATATAGAATTGTGAAGACTATATGACAATATTGCCCTTTGGAGTTCGTACACGTGCACCAACACCACTTCACCATGCATCTTTTTTGTTTCAGAAAATTCTGATACCATTTAGTCAGAATATATTGGTGAAGAACACCCTTTTGATGTCATACTTGGCGTACATTCACACCTTGCTTTTTAGTTTACATGATCCGTCATCGTGTCTCAGATGTAAATTATTATAGAAGTATATAGATTTTTATCATTTTTCAGTTAAGTCAATTTTATATTTTATTTGAATGTATGTTTTATACTTTCTCTTATTCAAAATAAGTGGTACACTTTTCATATTTAGGTGATTCAAAATAATTGATATACTTTAAAATTCTACCTTATTTGATAAAAAGTAGTGGGCTTCACACCCACTAACTACCTACTTTATAAAGTGAAATGACCATTATACTCTTACTTTTTACTTTTAAACATCATTAATCTTACTTTATTAAAAAATTATGGGCATCATTCCCCACTAACCATCCAATTAATCTAATTTAACCTCCATTATAATCTTTTGCCTCAAAAATCGTGAAACTCAAATTGTATCACTTATTTTGAATCGGAGGAAGTATAAGATTTACTGTAAATAAATGTATATAACTTATCATAAAATACTATAGCGTAACCTATGTTTTTGTTCATTTGAGTGTATATAACCTCTTAAAAACTTCTTTTGAGTGTATCAGGCCTCTATTAAAATAGGTGATCAGATGACGTGATAGACATGTCAAATGAGTTGACCTAAGACTACCCATAAGTGGTGACCGCTGTCATATCAGCGCGACATCGACCTTTTCTTTTCCGACCAAACCTCCGTAGTGGTGAACAAATCCACAACCAAACATATGTACCGCTTACCATGCATGATGCAGTTGATGACCGAACCCTTGCCAAATCATCATTAGGGACGCGTCCAACAAATGCTATGTAAGGGGTGGTTTGGTCACGACCTTCGGTCGCAGTCGCCTCTCAGCCGTTCCTTTGCGCGCAGTCTAACAGGCAATTGTGTAGAGTTGCAATATACTTTTATCTGCTATATATTATCTTTTTTAAGACAAACATTAGTATCCTGAAAACTATTTTAATAGGATATACAATCATATGCATATTTATTTTATTTCTTTTATATTCTAAAATGGCTATATTCACAGAAGAAGAAGAAAAAAATCCCTTTGTTTATTATCAAATAGAAGTATGTTTACAAATACATTGTACTCCCTCCGTCCGACAAAAAAACTTCCCATTTCACCATATATTTTTGTCACACAAAAAACTTCCCATTTCACATTTGATGGGCTCCACATAATAAAATACTATTATTATTAATAACCCCACCACTAACTATCTTTCTCTCTCCAAACCAATCTTATATTTTAATCAAAATTATTACCAATGACCCCACCACTAACTATCACCTTAAATCTTGTGCCAAAATAAAATGGGAAGTATTTTGTGGGACGGAGGGAGTAGATAGTAATTGACACCAAGTTTAGATCTAGTACAACAAAATAAATGCTCGAATGTCTATCAATATATATTGCTCTTCAATACATCATTGTTTCAATCATTGTTGTTGCTTGCATGTGATGTGAATATAAGACCACTCGTAATTGGACTAAACCATATGATCAGCCGTCCTCCAAGGATGTGTACATTACCCATTCGAGACGCACAAGGAACGTGCCCCTTTCCCTTTTTTTGCTTGGTTTGGTCGATCTGTCGACCGAACTTTACACGAGTGATTGTCGAATGAAATATTGAAAATAGTCGGAATAAATGATCTAAAAGAAAAAAACCGGACATGCATATAACTTAATATATTTAATTTGACGGAAAGTTTTTACTTATTTGGAAAAATTACTTTTAAAGAACCCTTTTTAAAAATTTCGCCGAGTCCCAGAAATTGATTGAACCAGTCCTGATTACATAATTGAAAAACGAATCCAACTCACATGCAATTAAATCCAAAGGTAAAACGCAAAGGTAAAAGTAGTTGTTACAAGCTTTAAGTGGAGATGGAAAGGCTGTGGAAGATTAAAACTTGAAGTCGTACACAATCACCAATCACTTCGATGGTCAGATGGTGATGCAGTGGAGAGGCTGGGGTGAAGAAGATTGGAGTGGCGACCTGGGGGACTTGGGGCAACTCAAGGGGACTGTAAAAAATTATTGGGGGAAAGTCAATTATTTTTGTATTTATGTGCTTTTCAATAATGATTGATCGTACGAACTGAAAAGGTTTATTTTCAAAAACTCGGTTAAAACGTACATATAACCATTATCAATTGTTATAAGAGTAAATTACATCGAAGGTACTTGTGGTATACCACTAATTACAGCTCTAGTCTCTGAACTTCGTTTATTACACTGGACGTCCCTGGTGTATACACTTTGTTACACCCATGGTCCATACTGCCCTTAACTTTTTTAAATGACCAAAATACCCTTTTGGCATTTTATAATAAAGCGAAGATAAAGGACTCTAAATGTAATAAGTAATAAATCACAGGGACCATCAGAGTCACCACTCACCTCTATCTATTTGAATTCAAACCCTAATCAATAACCACTATCGTCGCGCCACCAAACCTCTTGAAAAGTTGATCCGCCCCCAACCCGTACCTCCAGTTGTCTTCTCTAGTTATTCCGCCACCGGTGACGTTTAATCGACCCGCGTATCCAAAATATCAACTCCTCTAGCGACGTGCATCAATTGATTGAATCAATTCAGGTCGATAGAACGTAATTGACGGCGGAACAAATGAAGAAATCAACTGGAGGTAGGAGTTGAGATAGAACGACTTTTCAGGGGGTTTGGTGACACGACGATAATGGTTACTGATTGAAGTTTGAATTCAAAGAGATAGAGGTGAACAGTGGGTTTGAATGTGGTGGGAAAATATGGATAAAAGAGAAAAAAAATTAATTGATAGAGTAAATTTCACGGATGGTTCGTGTGATTTATCACTTATTACATTCACAATCATTTATCTTCGCATTATTATAAAATGCCAAAAGGGTATTTTGGTCATTTATAAAAAGTTAAGGGCAGTAGGGACCATGAGTATAATAAAATGTATACACCAGGGACGTCCAGTGTAACAAATGAAGTTCATGGACTAAGACTGTAATTTACTCTTGTTATAATAATTAATACTTCAGTTTTTTTCCAAATTAAATATATGTCACACTTCAATTCACACTCATCTTACTAATATATAATGCATTTAGGCCTACCACATTAGGCAACTTTTAAGGACCTCCTTAAACTTAATTTTAAGGAGCTTTCCTCTTTTGTTACTTACTTCTCTGCCATAAAAAAAATAAATCACAGCTTTTAAGATTCAAACCCAGGACCTCTCCTAACTTAGGACTATGTGTTAACCACTTGCTCTACATTACATTTTATTTAAAACCACTCACACTTCCCCTATTAACCTGTTACTCCAACCGATTTATCACTAACATTAACTATACCGCTTTAGTTATAGCAACAATTGACTATACCAAACTCATTTATAACCGAAAAGCATATATAACGGGCTGTATATCAACAATTTCTAGAAACAAAAGCCGTTTAATTTATAACCGAAAATCAAATTTTGACCATACCAAAACCATTTTTTAACCGAAAATCCACTTTTGACCATACATAAACAACCATCTACAATTCATGCAAAGCATTTTGGGATACAAAAATTTATAACCGAAAAGCATATATAACAGGCTATATATCAACAATTTCTAGAAACAATTTCCGTTTAATTTATAACCGAAAATCAAATTTTGACCATACCAAAACCATTTATAACCGAAATCAACTTTTGACCATACATAAACAAGCAGCTACAATTCAGGCCACACTATATGCTCCACGTTAATGTTTAGTGTCCGGTTCATAACAAATATATATATATATATATATATATATATATATATATATATATATATATATATATATATATATATATATATATATATATATATATATAATCCATTGTCAAATTGTCATACCAACTTGAAATAACTATACATATTTCAACTAGCTACGTGTAAGCAACAAAGACAACTAAAATGTCTTCAACTTTTGAGGCTCTAGAGTTACAAGTTTCATAACCAATTTGCAAATACTATAATGTCACATACTGATTAGTACGCGTGTGTATTTCAGGGTTATTTATTCTAATGTAATTATTTCATTCTTTTTTTTTGCAAGGCTTTTGGACCATACGAGACGATTGAAAACTTTCAAGACATCTGGAAACCTCAGTACTGGTACAAATGCAGATGCGTGCGCGTTGAATATACTTGGTTTGACCACAACCAAAACAAACTGTATTTGTTTTTGCTTGACAGATTTGTAAGTAATTGTTAATTGTCCACGTTAATAATTCCTAACTATATATGTTTCTACCGACGTTACTAATAACCATTTCTTTTTAGAGACACAAAATTGCGGCGGTAATTCCCTCCACTTTAATAACTGCCTATCAGGGACGACAACTACAAGGTGGTCTATTTTCACTGAAAAATTTCAAGATTGATTACAACGACGTCGATGACTTTCCACGACTAGACAACTATACCTTTATTCGCAATGAATGGGCTATAGTATTCAACATACATACCGTCCTTGCCGATACTACGAATATAGAAGATGCCTGGTTTCCTAGATACCCGTTGGTCAGATCTCCCACATGGCTCTTGAATGATCACTCAAGGCGACAAATGTTGATTGGTACAACTATTTTATATAACTTTTTTTAATTAAAAATAATATATTTAATAACTTGCCTATGTCGTTTGCTTAACCATATCTTTTCATTAATACCGCTATCATAGATGTTGCTGGGAACATGTCGAACGACTGCTTTTTTTTTTTTACCAATGGTCGGATATCGTGCGCGTTTCTTTTACATGATTGTCGGTAAGTGTTTATAAATACTTTACATGCGTACATGAACTTAGAATTAACTCATTGTAATTTTGTCTCCCGCAGGGGAAAACACATAAAGATAATCTTGTATCATATACCAGCATCCACAGCCACCATGATTGGCAGATCATCTTTAGAAAACATAACCGTATACGCAGCGCGCGTTAAACTGGTTCGAATAGATGGAGGTAAAAAACACCCCTAACATATGCGTTAAATACATCATTTTTTAAATATATTTTGGAGGGTGCAAGCTGCTCATCGACGTGGTCATAAAATCCGTTTGTTTTCTTATCTTACTAATATATAATGCATTTAGGCCTACCACATTAGGCAACTTTTAAGGACCTCCTTAAACTTAATTTTAAGGAGCTTTCCTCTTTTGTTACTTACTTCTCTGCCTTAAAAAAAATAAATCGTCGCTTTTAAGATTCGAACCCAGGACCTCTCCTAACTTAGGACTATATGTTAACCACTTACTCTACATTACATTTTATTTAAAACCACCCACACTTCCCGTATTAACATGTTACTCCAACCGATTTATCACTAACATTAACTATACCGCTTTAGTTATAGCAACAATTGACTATACCAAACTCATTTATAACCGAAAAGCATATATAACGGGCTGTATATCAACAATTTCTAGAAACAAAAGCCGTTTAATTTATAACCGAAAATCAAATTTTGACCATACCAAAACCATTTTTTAACCGAAAATCCACTTTTGCCATACATAAACAACCATCTACAATTCATGCAAAGCATTTTGGGATACAAAAAATTATAACCGAAAAGACTATATAACAGGCTATATATCAACAATTTCTAGAAACAATTTCCGTTTAATTTATAACCGAAAATCAAATTTTGACCATACCAAAACCATTTATAACCGAAATCAACTTTTGACCATACATAAACAAGCAGCTACAATTCAGGCCACACTATATGCTCCACGTTAATGTTTAGTGTCCGGTTCATAACAAATATATATATATATATATATATATATATATATATATATATATATATATATATATATATATATATATATATATATATATATATATATATATATATATATATATATATATATATATATATATATATATATATATATATATATATATATATATATATATATATATATATATATATATATATATATACAATCCATTGTCAAATTGTCATACCAACTTGAAATAACTATACATATTTCAACTAGCTACGTGTAAGCAACAAAGACAACTAAAATGTCTTCAACTTTTGAGGCTCTAGAGTTACAAGTTTCATAACCAATTTGCAAATACTATAATGTCACATACTGATTAGTACGCGTGTGTATTTCAGGGTTATTTATTCTAATGTAATTATTTCATTCTTTTTTTTTGCAAGGCTTTTGGACCATACGAGACGATTGAAAACTTTCAAGACCTCTGGAAACCTCAGTACTGGTATAAATGAAGATGCGTGCGCGTTGAATATACTTGGTTTGACCACAACCAAAACAAACTGTATTTGTTTTTGCTTGACAGATTTGTAAGTAATTGTTAATTGTCCACGTTAATAATTCCTAACTATATATGTTTCTACCGACGTTACTAATAACCATTTCTTTTTAGAGACACAAAATTGCGGCGGTAATTCCCTCCACTTTAATAACTGCCTATCAGGGACGACAACTACAAGGTGGTCTATTTTCACTGAAAAATTTCAAGATTGATTACAACGACGTCGATGACTTTCCACGACTAGACAACTATACCTTTGTTCGCAATGAATGGGCTATAGTATTCAACATACATACTGTCCTTGCCGATACTACGAATATAGAAGATGCCTGGTTTCCTAGATACCCGTTGGTCAGATCTCCCACATGGCTCTTGAATGATCACTCAAGGCGACAAATGTTGATTGGTACAACTATTTTATATAACTTTTTTAATTAAAAATAATATATTTAATAACTTGCCTATGTCGTTTGCTTAACCATATCTTTTCATTAATACCGCTATCATAGATGTTGCTGGGAACATGTCGAACGACTGCTTTTTTTTTTTATACCAATGGTCGGATATCGTGCGCGTTTCTTTTACATGATTGTCGGTAAGTGTTTATAAATACTTTACATGCGTACATGAACTTGGAATTAACTCATTGTAATTTTGTTTCCCGCAGGGGAAAACACATAAAGATAATCTTGTATCATATACCAGCATCCACAGCCACCATGATTGGCAGATCATCTTTAGAAAACATAACCGTATACGCAGCGCGCGTTAAACTGGTTCGAATAGATGGAGGTAAAAAACACCCCTAACATATGCGTTAAATACATCATTTTTTAAATATATTTTTCGGTTTTATACAAAATCTATTGATAACCCTTTTTTGTTTACATTTCAGGTAACATTCTTGTTTCTACCGACGTTACGAACATTGAATTCAATCCTGTAATGCCAGAAGCATTTGCACTTCAACTTATCCATCCGATAGTACGAGACGTCGATGATGTCGATATGAGTGGTGAAGAACCCGAAGTGCCACCCGAGCCTCAACCAAAAAGTTATTTCAGCCGCTCAAGAACTTCGTTGTTTGGAAATAAACGACTTCGCGTTTACCACCGCGACATCTAAACACACAATCAATGAATTCAACACCACTCATAAAATGTACCCCAAATGCATTTATGCATCAATAAAATGAAGTTCTTTTATGATTATGTCAACAAAATTATATAAAACACTCAACTTGCAATATGAAATTCTTTTACGTTTTTAGATATTGTTAATTTTCTGTTAATTAAAACCGGTTTTTTTAAACCGTTGTCGACGTTTAGCATAAAAAAAAGTTATATAGTATAGACAAAACTAACAACTTAGTCAATACTTTTTATGGTAATTCGCATACATTAAGTGTTTCTATTAAAGGATGACGTTTTCTCCATCAATATTACCAAGAAAACGTATTATTCATGAATATTAACAAAATCGGGAAACGTTTTTTTAGTAAATGTTGAAATGATTACAGTCAAAGTAACAGCTTTGGACTTTTCTAAATAAGGAAACGTTTTTATGGTCTATTTTTGTAACGTCGTTGAATTGACTGTAATTAATATGAAGATATATATCGCATGTTTACTTGGTCAATGATTAGGTGAATCCGTGATATTTACATTCATTTGGCCGTTTTTAAATTTTTACGGCATTAACTGAAATTCGTCATTAAGGTGTACACATAACGTGCATTACGCATTAGTCAATCACTCCGTTTATAGATATATCTACACTACAGCTAAAGTGATATAGTAAACCATTGAATCACCAATATATTTTTAAAACGTTTGCAGCAGATGGAATGCCCCTTGTATGTACCAATAGTGAGCTTTGACTCTCTCTGCCAACTTGAGTGGACTTACAGCTGCAACTATGTCCGGGTTGATTATGTTTGGAGGGACGACAAACAAAACAACATGTGGCTTGTTTTGCTCGACAAATTTGTAAGTTGCTATTAAATAATGTCATGTAGTACCTTTAAATTTCTTAACTTTATAATTACCAATTCATTGATTTCGTCTTAGGGACACAAAATCGGACTCAATTTACAAGGTGGTGTGTTTTCGTTGAAGGGCTTCGAGATAGATTTCTACCTACCCGAAGACTATCCACGTTTTGGAAACTACAACTTCGTTCAAAACTATTGGACAGTAGTGTTCACTAAAAAAACCGAGCTTGCTAGGACTACTATGGGAGATCTTGGATGTTTTTGCAGCTATCCATTTGCTTCCTTGTAGCAATATCCACTTTATGTGAACAACAATATTCATTGTTTTTAATCATTTAACGTTTTTTTTTTCATTCTATTTTCCCGTTTTAAACTATTTACTTCCATCCTATATGTAAATTGACATAATTGTCGGTTGAAGTTAAAGAAAATCACGTGAGTTTCTACCATGTTATCTCTCTATGGATCAGATGATTGTTCTGGTAAATTCGTGTTATGATCGACCAATTGAAAATCATATAAATTTTTTTATTTTTAGTTTAAGTTGTTGATGTTTGTTTATGAATATTGTGATTTAGACAAGCATGTTGATATAAGTTATTTATATAAATTTTGCCAACAAATTATGTTCTATGTTGAGAAATAACCTATTTTATTAACTTTATATAATAATAGAGTTGTTTGGATATAAGTTATTTAAATAAAATTTCACAAACACCCCTAATTTACGAACTTTTGGTTGTTCAAACACATTTTTTAAGTGATTAAAAGGGATTTGGGTCAAAATACTATCTAAAAGGGCATTCTAGGGATTAAAAATTACAACCTAGATTCGATGTACCTAAAACTCGCTTCCAATTCCCTCTGCTTTTCAAAATTCCCATTACCCTACGTGCCCTAATTTTGACGACTTCCTTCATGGTCTCTGTTTGTTGACGACGTCCCTGGCGGTATTTCATATCTGAGCAACAACGATGGCGGTAAAGCAAAGCAAATGGAATATGGTCAGCTACTTCTTCTTCTTCTTCTTCTTCAACGTTGTCATCGTTTATCTCTTTCAATTATGCATATGATCATCATTTTCTTGTTAAATTGTCTCCCAGTCATTTGCTCTGATCATATAATGATGTGCTGTAGTAAACTTCTTACTACTTACTAATGCATTTAGGCATACCTCTTTTAGTAAGTTTAAGGAGCTCCTTAATTTTAAGTTTAAGGATATTTCTACTTTTAGTAAGTTATTTAACTAAAAAAATAAAGTGTTGCTTACAGGATTCGAACACAAGACCTCTCCTAAGTAGTCACTATATGTTAACCAATTGCTATAAATTACACTTTATTTCAAACCACCAAAACTAAATACAATAGGCTGTAATTCCAAACATTTGACCAGCCCTTATATTTCCGGAAGTGAATTAATGTACCTTTTCGGTTTCGGTTTGTATTTTCGGAAAACAAAATATAATAGGTTGTAATTCTAAACATTTGACCATCATTTCTCTATTTAAACGGCCCATATTTACTTACACAAAAAAAACCAATTTCGGATCTTATCCTACCAATAATAAAAAAAAAGCCCAATTTAGTTCAACTTTCATTTTTTTAAAAATACCATCACTATGCACCACCACTCATCACCATCACTACCATCACTAATGTCGGCACCTACCATCAGTACGCACCACCACTCATCACCATCGCTATTGCCACCACCACCGTTATTACCGTCACTTCGAAATATAGTTATGGGTACCCGCCGCCGCATTACGCGGGTACCCTGCTAGTGTTAATAATATATGTTTACTTTAGTTTTTTAGACACCAAACATCATAGGATACACGCACAGAATACTAAGACACATATAAAATACACATTTTATTTAAATGGAACCCACATTTCTATCTCCTATTTCTTCAACAAACCAACTGAAGGCATGATGCCAACAGTGTTGATTTATTGATAAACTTTCGGTTGCACGGAACTATTATTAACACTGGTCTAAGTTGTTAAGATGTGTAGATGGATTATTAAAAAAACTTATTGCGTAGTTAAAAAGCTAACTAACATACTAACACAATATATCATCTAATAGTTATATTCCATATGATATTGGTCCTTATCATTTATGTTTATCTATATATTTATCAATTTGATCATGACAAATGTTGAATTCAAATAATGATATAAGAATAGAGAATTAGTTGATTTTACATGTCAAGTTTTGACATGAATAGGAATATGAAAAATATCATTTCTCATGTATAATACTTGTAGAACCACTTTTAAATATAGAACTTTTGAACTAATCTTAATTTTTGGATATTTTTTTCTGTTTTAACCTTCTTTCTTTTTTATTCCTTTTTTTTTAACCATATTCAATTTACATTTACAACATATTCGACTTATTTAATGTGAATATTTGGTAAGATGAATATTGGTTTATATAATAATAATAATTATAATAATAATAATAAGGGTAAATTACAGTTTTTGTCCCTGACCTATGGCCGATTCGGGGTTTTTGTCCCTAATGTTTTTTTGTCCCTTAAGTTTTTCAAATTCTGAAAATTTGTCCTTCCGTCCAATTTTGACCGTTAACTGACGGTTTTTTTTGTCCATTTTACCAAATTACCCCTATTTTAATCTTTTTCTTTTTATTTTAACTCTTTTCTTTCTTCATCTTCAAAGATCTTCCATCATCCTTTCTTCATCTTCAAAGATCTTTCAAACACATGAAGATTCTTCAAATTTATGCATCTTCTTCACACTATGTATGCATCTTCTTCACACTACGATCTCAGCTTCCCTCCGTCAATGATTTCTCCGGCAACACAGGTTCTTGTACGGTTTAGGGTTACGAAATCAAAGAACCTGAAACGATGAAATCAAAGCGGTTTAGGGTTACAAAATTTGTACGGATCTGGAAAAATCGCCTTCAGCGTCGCCGTCGTCGGTTCCGGTCGATTCCGGCCATAGCATGGGTCGAGGGTGGTCGGAAAATGTTCAGGGGAGTGAGGGGAGTATTTCCCCTTGTCAGGATCGTTTAACTATAGACAAGTTAATAAACACCTTAGATCTAATTGATGATAGAAGTTGCAGCGGATCAACACTATATCAATGTATTAAGAACGATGAACTGTAAGAACAATATGTAAGAATATTAAGAACACAGTTTCACAAAAAGCTTCAATGTATATTATCGAGTTAACAATACACACGTACGTTTACAATTCGTAAGGAACTATTTATAATAGTCCTTGAAGCTAAACTATTTACCCTAGTTATTCTAGGATACGATTTACATCTAATTATAAACGATATACATTGATTTACATTCTATAACTATCTCTGCGAAGATCTCGGACTTGATTTGTTCCAAATACGCGTTGTCAGTAGTAAAACTAATCACCAGTAGTAAATATGAAGATCAGTAGTAAACTTGGTGATCAGTAGTAAGTCCATAAACCAACGTCAGTAGTAACTACAATGATCAGTAGTAGGAGTTATAGAGAACACCAGTATCAACTTCATCATTAGTAACATGTTCTGCCCCATCAGTACTAAGTATGTCAGTACTAACCGCAGCATCAGTAATAAGTTGATCTGTGTTTTGTTCCAACAATCTCCCCCTAAACTTATTGATTATCTTTTTAATCAAACAAGTTTCCATTTACTCATTCTCTTCTTTTTCTTTCTCTTCCAACAGTTTCTTTCTTCTTTTGTCACCTTCTAATGTCTGTTGGTTTTGTTTATTCCTTTGTGCAATAATATATTTGCTGATCTTTTTCACAAATTCATTCATCTTGTTTTGCAGCATCACAGCATCATGTGGTTTAATGAAGTTCATGCACCATAGTTGATAAAGAGTTTTCTCAGAGTGAGGATACTCTTTCTCATAAAGGAATAAGTCACATTTCTTACTTGTATATTCAAAGAAGTACATGTTGACAGTTGGTAGCACATTCCAGGCTTGAACATTCTCTGGATTTGTATACTTCTCTGGATAGTTTTCTGGATAGAAAGCAGCATCAATCATTTCAGTAAGATAGCCTGCAGCTGAATTCTTCCAGTTCTTCTTAGTCATTCTTGGTTTACCAATGATCAACATTTTGATAATGTCACTTCTGGTTAGAGACATGACCAAAGGTTTCCAAGCTCTGAATCTTTGAGTGACTTTATCTTCTCTGACAATTTCAATCATATCATCTATGTATCTCCAGTTGATGATTGAATTATTTTGTAGGGGAGCTATTGGAAGATCATGAACTTGAACTATTTGTAATTTCTTCTTTGGTTGTTCAAGTTCAGAAGTAACTGTCTTCCTTTTCTTTGAAGTTTGAGATGATACACCAGATGATTCTCCAGTTATTTTCTTTTTTTCTTTCATTTCTTTGGAGTCTATCTGTTTCAGTTTAGTGGTGTATTTCTCAATACTCTCTTGTTCAGTAAGGTCCTTCTTCTTCTCCACACAGTACTTTTCAATTAACTTGATCAGCTTCATTCTTCCAAATGCCTTTGTGTTATACCCTTTTGATTTTAAGAATGTGATCATTTCTTTCTTTTTCTCTGCAAACTGTCTTCCTTTTCTTTGAAGTTTGAGATGATACACCAGATGATTCTCCAGTTATTTTCTTTTTTTCTTTCATTTCTTTGGAGTCTATCTGTTTCAGTTTAGTGGTGTATTTCTCAATACTCTCTTGTTCAGTAAGGTCCTTCTTCTTCTCCACACAGTACTTTTCAATTAACTTGATCAGCTTCATTCTTCCAAATGCCTTTGTGTTATACCCTTTTGATTTTAAGAATGTGATCATTTCTTTCTTTTTCTCTGCAAACTGTTCTGGCATATCAGCCTTCTGCTCTTTGCATTCCTGTACTTGTGCTTCAAGAAGTTCTAGTGTTTCAAGTTCAAGTTGCCTTATTTTTTCTAATTCTCTTCTTTGTAGTTCTTTTCTTGTTTCAGCAACTTGTTTGGTTTTGACCTTCTGTTGAAATTGTGGCAGTTTTGATATGTCTGCTATATCTGCCAATTTGATCTCTGTGAATGGTTGTCTCAATATTCTAGCCCTTTCTGCTAATCTTTTATTTTCATTTGCTAGAGAGACTTCAACTTTCTTTAAGTATTTTGCTCTCTTTACCTTCCACCTATCCTGTTTGGCTGATTTGGCATAATTGATTTTGTTGACTATTTCATGACCTTGTGCTCTGTTGGGTTGGTCTTCATCAGCAACTTCTTTTCCCTTTCCTATGTAGTTATTTTTCTTCATATCTTGTTTAGATTCAATAGCAAATTTGGGACCATAGTATTGTATCTGTGACATAGGAAGTATTTTAGGATGTGGAGGCAGGGAGCATTCATCAACTTCTAGCCAGTTGATATCATCATCAATATCTTTTACCACCATTTGTGTTGTTGTTGTTTTTCTTTTTGGAGATGGTGGAAGTATCACTGTAGGCTCTAGTAGTGGTGGCAGCTCAATAATGTCATCAGTAGTAACTAAGGTAGTTACTACTGGTATGTCTTCAGAGATTACTACTGATAGGGCATCAGTAGTGTTTGCTGCCTTTTCTTCATTTACTACTGCTATTATATCAGTAGTAGGAGTTACTACTGGTATGTCTTTTTTAGCTTGTTCTTTAGTAGGAGCAGTAGTAATTGGCTCTTCTTCTGTAACCATCATCTCTGGGCCTTCATCAACATTTGTTTCTTTTAAATTTAAGAGGGAGGATGCTGCTGCTGCAATAGATTCATCAATCATTGTCTGTATATTGTCCTTCTCCCCCTTAGTGAGCTCAACTGGTGGAGCCTCACTATCATCAATCTTTTTCTTCAATTTTCTGATGATTTTAGTTTGTTGATGAAGCCTGTGCTCATAGAATCTCATTCTTTTATTGATGGTGTTGACATGCTTTTTCATTGCAGCCATAGTTTTTCCTTGATTTGTGAGATAAGTAAGACATTCTTGTACAGTGGATTCCAAGGAATCCACTTTTGCCGTCAATTGTTGGATTTTAATACTGCCCTCACTCCATCTAGCAAGATCATCGGGCTTACTAACAGGTACATTGGTTTTAAGGTTTTCCTTCCTTTCCATCAATTCCACAGATCTGCCCTCATCACTGCTTGGTGATTCATTGGGTCTTTTAGACATTCTCTTCTTCCTAGAAGAAGCAGAGATGTCCCCCCTTATGGTTTCTTGGCACCGGGGTCCTTTGAGTAATTCCTCAAAAGAGTCATCACTCAAAGTTGCCGAGGTTTGGGTCCTAATGATGTTTTCACTGTCCTGTGCACCCACCTTTGGGGCATCAGTAGTGAAAGCCCTCCCCTCATGTCCTCTCTCCTCCTTGGAGGACAACTCTTTGAGCCTGGGGTGTGACTCGATTTGTCCCCTGGTGTCCTTTGAAGAAAATTTCTTTCTTTTATAAATTGTGGAAATGTTTTGGGTTTTGTCTGGTAGGTCTTCCACAGAGTGAAGAGTAGCACTCTGCAGATTTATATCAAGTTCCTGGGACACATTCAGGACTTCTGTTTGAGTTGGTGATTGAGTGGCTATTTGGATTGGTGTTTGGGCTGTATTTGGGGGTGATGGAGTGGGTTGAGGTTCAACTTGGGTTGTAGCAATGGTTGAACCCTCTCCAATATTTGGTTGATCTTTGATCATGTTAGGAAACAGAGGGGTTTCCTTGCCCGAAAATTTAAATTGTTTTCTCATATTTGAGAAAACTTTCTTGTTCAACTCAGGTAATACAAAAATGTTTTTAGGAGTTGACAAGTTTTGTAATTCAATGTTTATGATATGTTGGAGAAATCTGGGATACATTAAAAATTTTGAAGAGTTAAGATTTCCCAACATACCTTCAAAAATCATATTAGAAAAATTGAATACTTGGTCTGTGCATAGACAGACAACGGCAGATGCTATTGACCTGTTAAACTCATTCCAAGTACTTCTTTTAGGAGAAATACAATGCTGAATGGTATGTATTAAAAATTTCCATTGTGGGGAGAGAAGACCCTTTTGAAAAGTAACTATATTCAGTCTTCCCTCATATCCCATTTTATTTAAAATTTCAGCAATGTATTCCTTAGGAAGAGTGGACATACCTGAATCATCGTGTAGTTGTAGATGGTGTCTGATTGATTGTTCTGTTACTGTGATGTGCTTTCCATCTACTTTAGATTTTATCATTGATGATGTTGTTCCTTCTGTTCGCTCAGCATTGGTCCAGAAATCCACCAAGTGCTGTTGATATGATTTTGGTTTGACAGTTAAGGCAAACTGTATATATGAATTTCTCAAGAATTTTACGATCGGACGGAAATCTTTTGTTCCGTCGGGATTCTTTACGAATGCAACCATATTGTGGAATTCTGAGTATTTGAGGTCGGTTTGCACATCGAGAGTTTGTAAAGTTGCCATTGTTGTTGAGTTTTTGCAAGAATTTTGTTTTTGATGGAGAGATTTTGATCGTAAACTAGGGTTTATCGAGAGAATTTTGAGAATCGAAGTGAGATAATGTTAAATTAATCGACTACCGCCTTTTATATCTTTCGATTTACCCTGCAAAAAGACTAAATTGCCCTTCGAATCATAACACAACGGTTATTTTCATGGGGGTTAGTTTGGTAATTGTGATTCTGGAAGACCAGTAGTAAATAAGATATCAGTAGTAACACGTCAGTAGTATTTACTAACATCAGTAGTGACTAGGGATTTTGACATCAGTAGTAACTATAGACATCAGTAGTAACCACCAACTCACAAGACCAGTAGTATATGTGAATACCAGTAGTACTGACATACCAGTAGTATTTATGTAAACCTAATACACATCAGTAGTAATGAGCTACCAGTGGTATTTTGTGCACATACCTACACACCAGTAGTACAGAAATACCAGTAGTAAAACACTTAAGTGAATAAATAATAATTTACAACAAAAACTTTACACATGTTTTTAAATGAGATTTTAATTTATCAAAATCATTCCAATACTGCTGACCAAGAAGTTGAATCTTCCTACATCAAAGGCTTTTGTAAAAAGATCTGCTAATTGATCATCAGTATGAATTTTAACTACTTTGATTAATTTCTTTTCATTGCAGTCTCTTATAAAATGAAATCTTATTTCAATGTGTTTGGTTTTTGAGTGTTTTACTGGATTGTTCACAATACTAATAGCACTTTGATTATCAATAAAAATAGGAGTTTTAAGGATAGAGATACCAAAGTCTAGAAGCTGGTTTTGAATCCATAGTACTTGAGCACAACAAGCAGATGCAGCTACATATTCTGCTTCAGCAGTTGATGTTGATACATTTGTTTGTTTCTTACATTGCCATGACACTAGTCTTGATCCAAAGAATTGACATCCACCAGTAGTGGACTTTCTGTCTTGACATTCACCTCCATAGTCACTGTCTGTATAGGCTATGAGTTCAAAGGGTGAATCATGTGGATACCATAGACCTAGTGCTGGTTTGCCTTTCAAGTATCTGAATATTCTTTTAACAGCTTGCAAGTGTAGTTCTTTGGGTCTTGCTTGATATCTTGCACACACACACACACTATACATAATGTCAGGTCTTGATGCAGTTAGGTACATTAAAGAACCTATCATTGATCTATATAAATGTTCATCTACATCCTCCCCCTCAACATCAGGATGTAGGTGTTTGTGTGTTTCCATTGGAGTACTAGCACTTTTACTATCTTTCAAATCAAACTTTTCCAAGATGTCTTTGACATATTTTGATTGATTTATCAAAATTCCATCAGTTCTTTGATTGACTTGGAGTCTAAGGAAGAAGTTCATTGGACCCATGGAGCTCATCTTGAATTTAATTTGCATCAGTTCTTCAAATTCTTTGCATAATAAGTCATTGGTTGAGCCAAAGATGATATCATCTACATAAATTTGTACCAGTAGAATATCATCTTTAACTTTCTTTGTAAACAAGGTTTTGTCAATGGCCCCTCTTTTAAATTTGTTCTTCAAAAGGTATGATGATAATGTGTCATACCATGCTCTTGGTGCCTGATGTAGGCCATATAGAGCTTTATCCAATTTGAACACATAATCACCATGTTTTGGATCTTCAAAACCTGGAGGTTGGCAAACATAGACCTCTTCTTCAATCTTCCCATATAGGAATGCACTCTTCACATCCATTTGATAGACTTTGAACTTTTTGAATGAAGCATATGCTAGAAATATTCTTATGGCTTCAATTCTAGCAACAGGAGCATATACTTCATCATAGTCTATTCCTTCTTCTTGAGTGTAACCTTGGGCTACAAGTCTGGCTTTATTCTTGATCACTATACCTCTTTCATCTTTCTTGTTTCTGAAAATCCATCTTGTTCCAATGGCTCTTTTTCCTTTGGGAAGAGGTACAAGTGTCCAAACAGCTTGTAATTTAAATTGAAGGAGTTCCTCTTGCATTGCCTCAATCCAGTTTGAGTCCTTCATTGCTTGTTGGATCTTCTTTGGTTCATCCTGAGACAGAAAGCATTCATACATACATTCATTAGCAATTAAACTTATATTACACATATTTGCAGTTAAACTTTTGTTTAATTTGCTTCTTGTTTGTAGTGGTGAGTTAACATCACTTAGAACAAGGTCTAATGGATGGTTCTTTTGAGTCCTTGTTGTTGTAGCTTTATCAACTACTAGTTGATTTTCAAGGTTGGACTCATTTGTCTCAGGTAGTTGTTCTTCTAGAGATCCTTCATTGTCATTAATATTTGGTTCATCATTATCTTGGTCAGAGTTACTACTGCTATCATCTTCATTGAGATCAGAAGTATTGAAGTTGTTACTGGTATCAGTAGTATCTTGAGAATCTAGGTTATTATTGGGACCAGTAGTATTTTCAGTACTATTACTGGTACCAGTAGTATTGGAATTACTACTGACCTCATTCTCAGAGTTACTACTGCTTTCAATATTTGAGTTATTACTGACATCAGTATTAACTATGGGAGCAGTATCAACTATTATGTATCTCATTTTTTCTTGACCAGTATTAACTGATGATGTTCCTTCCTTTTGATTGTAACAGTTTGAATTACCTGCATTGAAATTCATATTAGAATTAAAGGATTTGGTGAGATTGTCTATGTTGAATAGCCAATCTGGACCATTTCCTTGTTCATTAGCAATATTTTCATTAAAGGATACATTAATGTTTTCTTCAATTATCCTTAATCTTTTGTTGAATACTCTGTATGATTTACTTTGAGTAGAGTATCCCACAAATATTCCATCATCAGCTTTGCAGTCAAACTTACCAATTTGTTCTCTTGTAATCAGAATAATACAAGGACAGCCAAATGATTTTAAGAAACTTATAGAAGGTTTTCTTTTATTAAAAAGTTCATATGGTGTTTTAAAATGTGGCTTCACTATTAATACTCTGTTTTGAACATAACAAGCAGTATTAACAGCTTCTGCCCAAAAAGTGATTGGTAATTTTGAATCTGCTAGCATTGATCTTGCTGCTTCAATGATGGTTCTATTTCTTCTTTCAGCTACACCATTTTGTTGTGGAGTTCTAGGTGAGCTGTATTGCCTGTCAATACCTTTAAGATCACAAAAGTTAATTAAATTAGTATTTTTAAATTCTGTGCCATTATCACATCTTATGGCTTTCACTTTTTGATCAGATGTGTTTTCCAGTTTGACAATTAAGTTCTTTATGAGTTCACTTGTTTCATCCTTTGTCCTGAGAAAGAAAACCCATGTATATCTGGAAAAGTCATCAGTAATAACAAGACAGTATTGTTTCTTTCCAATACTCATTACATTTGTTGGTCCAAAAAGGTCCATATGTAAGAGCTGTAAAGGAACAGAAATAGAGTTAACAATTTTGGACTTATGAGAAGTCTTGTGTTGTTTACCTTTTAGGCATGCAACACAATGATGATCACACATGAATTGTTTTTGAGGAAGTCCAATGACCAGATTTCTTTTTACTAAATTATTCATGTTTTTAAAATTTGTGTGACACATCCTTCTGTGCCATAGTTCTGATTCAGTGGTGTTTGCCTTGGATATAAAACAGTTGACCTCATTTGTAGAAATGAGTTCTCCCCCTATATCTAGGCAATACACATTGTTTCTCCTTGGAGTTCTTAAAACAACATATTTTTCATCTAAAATAAAATCAGGAGAAAGAATGATGCACTCAATGTCTGTGAACAGAATCTTGTTCTTTTTATCACAAACTTGAGACACACTGACAAGATTGTATTTTAGTTCAGCTACATAAAATACATCATCAAAGGTAATTTTTCCATTAGTAACAGTACCTTTACCTGTAATCTTACCTCCTTGGGGATTCTCACCAAATGCCACATATCCTCCATCAAATGACTTGAAATCCTTAAGAATTTGCAGATTTCCAGTCATGTGCCTTGAGCATCCACTATCAATATGCCATGTTCTTCCTTCTTCTGGGATCTGAATGCTCTGCACAATTGAGTAAAGGATTAGTTAAGTTTGGGAACCCAAGCTTTATATGTCTTGGGTTCATCCTTTGAGAAATAAGCTTTGGGGGATTTAACTTTAAACACTTTTGGTACCCATACTTGTTTAGTACTGGTGTTTTGTTTTACTACTGCCCTTTTGCAGTTATTACTGGTGTGAGAATTTCCTACTGACCTTGGTTTATACCCATGATTTTTAGCTTTTGAATACTTTACTACTGATGGACCAGTAGTATTTGGGTACTTACCATGTTTAGAATTACCAGTAGTGTTTTTAGAGTTACCACCAGTAGTATTTTTGAAATTTATTTTGGGAGCAGTAGTATTCTTAAAATTAGGGTTTGTACCAGTAGTATTCTTGTACTGGTACCATACAGCATTATAATTAGGGTTAACACCAGTAGTAAATTTGTTAGAGTTTCTACTGGTGTTGGAAAATTTAAAATATTGTTTATTTTGATTGGATTTTCCATTATTCTTGAAGTAATTGCTGTTCTTTGGGCTGCCAACTCTTCTATTTTGCACAAATCTTGGTTTACTTCTTCCAAATCTTGGATCTTCAACAATTGGATTTTTAATTTTATTTACTACTGAAGGACCAGTAGTAACTTTTAACTTTTGAGTTTTAGCATTTTCTTTAAAAACTTTAAATTCTTTTAACTCTTTGCAGTTTATTGGATTGAAGTGACAATCCTTTGCTAAATGGTTCATTTTATTGCATATAACACATCTTAGTTTCTTATTTTTAGCACCTTCAGGTATTCTTTGGTATAAGAGTTGTTTTTTATTTCTTTCATTCCCCCTTGTTAAAATTTTTGGTACATTATCTGCATTATATTTGGGAGATTCATTTGGACTTTGAGCTGTGTGAAAACTTGTATCAATTGATTTTGGTGATTCACTTTGAGATATAGTAAATTCAATTGATTGCTCATCATCAGAAGAATTATTTGATTCAGATGTTTCATTAGGAGATTCAGTTTGATTTTCAGTTTTTAATTCATTAATGATTCTTTCTGAACTGTTTTTAAGAGGTGGAATGATTTTATATGGAGGTGGTACAGCATGATATCCCACCCCATGAACAACTTTTTCTGTAGTTTGATTATTAGTTAATTCATCAAGAATTTTAGTGCTTCTTTCAAACTTTTTAATTGTTAATTTATTTTGTTCAATTTCAAGCTGACATTTTTCTAATTTACTTGTTAGTTCTTTATTTTTTGTTTCATAGAACTCTTTCTCATCCACAGCTTGAAGCAATTCTTCCTTGATCCGTTGATCAATCATCTTGTACACCTTTATTTGATGTTCTTGGTCAGCAATCACACCATCAAACTCATGATTTCTTCTGATTGCTTTTGCTAAATCTTCATTTAATTTATTGTTTTCTTTTTCTAGATTTTTAATAATTTTAGCACATTCAGGAGTACAAGGTTTAGATTTTACCTCAGTTTTGTTGTCAGTAAAGGCCATGAGAGCTTGATTTTGAGCATGCTCTTCTGCTTGAAAGCTCCAGTCATAGCCTTGTCCTTGTTGTGACACAAGAGCAGTTGATTTTGATCTTTTGTCTGGTTGAGGACATTCTTTTGCAAAGTGACCAAGGTTGTTACAGTTGTAACACTTGACTTTAGTCTTGTCAAATCCTGCTTTGTCACCTTTGTTGAAATTGAGGCTTGTCCTACCAGTTCTTTTTAAGAATCTTTTGGTCCTTAGGCTCAGCATAGCCATCTGCCATTTAAGATCCATCTCCTCAAGATCATCTGGATTCAATTGTTCCAAGTCATCACCAATCAATGCAGTATGCACATGACTAGTGAAGAAGGATTCTCTTGCAGTATCCTCAGAATCTGCAGCCTTTCCTGTGAAGGTTTCTTGTCCTTGACCTGTACTAGACACAAATGCAGCATTGTTAGAAGAGAGAGAAGGGTTTTTGTGATTTACCTCAGTTTCAAACACTCTGAGATCATTATAGAGTTCATCTGACTCCTTTTCTTCTAGAGCATCTCTTTGTCTATACACTACTGTGTACATGGCCCATTCTTCACTAAGAGACCTTAGGAACTTCATGTTGACATCTTCTTGATCCATCTTTACACCAACTTGGTTGAGTTCACCAATTAGTTTGTTGAATCTGTCAAACACTTGAGTGAGTGTTTCATTGGGCTTTCCTTTGAAATTTTCAAAGTCTTGTTTGAGAACAGACTTCATGTTTCTTTTTGTACTCTTTGTCCCAACGAATCTCTTCTCCAGTGCTTCCCAAAGCAACTTAGCATCATCATATTCAACAAAGAGATGTTGATAGTCATTGGGAATGGCCAGTAGGAGAGTGCTTAGAGTTTTGAGTTCTATGCCTTTATCTTTCTTCTCCTTCTCACATTTAAGTTTGTCTGCCTCTGTTACCGAGCTGCTTGCTTGAACTTGACCAGTTTTGTTTCCTTCACAAACGACTTCCCACATGGAATAATCTGTAATAAGCATGTATTGCTTAATACGATTCTTCCACATCCCAAAGTTATTGGGAGTGAGCATTGGGATTTTGTTGGCCTGAGTGCTTTCATTATTATCAGTCATGATTAATAATGTGTGTGTTTTAAAGATTAAAACTTTTTGTTGTTCTTAACAAATAGTAGATCTAGAACCAATAAGCTCTGATACCACTTGTCAGGATCGTTTAACTATAGACAAGTTAATAAACACCTTAGATCTAATTGATGATAGAAGTTGCAGCGGATCAACACTATATCAATGTATTAAGAACGATGAACTGTAAGAACAATATGTAAGAATATTAAGAACACAGTTTCACAAAAAGCTTCAATGTATATTATCGAGTTAACAATACACACGTACGTTTACAATTCGTAAGGAACTATTTATAATAGTCCTTGAAGCTAAACTATTTACCCTAGTTATTCTAGGATACGATTTACATCTAATTATAAACGATATACATTGATTTACATTCTATAACTATCTCTGCGAAGATCTCGGACTTGATTTGTTCCAAATACGCGTTGTCAGTAGTAAAACTAATCACCAGTAGTAAATATGAAGATCAGTAGTAAACTTGGTGATCAGTAGTAAGTCCATAAACCAACGTCAGTAGTAACTACAATGATCAGTAGTAGGAGTTATAGAGAACACCAGCATCAACTTCATCAGTAGTAACATGTTCTGCCCCATCAGTACTAAGTATGTCAGTACTAACCGCAGCATCAGTAATAAGTTGATCTGTGTTTTGTTCCAACACCCCTCAACCAATTTCATTTTCCGATCGGGTTATGAAGATTGAATCTGCATCTAGGGTTCCGGCGGTTCAAGCTCTGCGGCGACCGGAAAATCGCGAATCCGGCGACCATGTTCTTTGTCCTCATAAACGAACCTGTAACTACGATTTAGGGTTTAAAATGTGGCAGACCCTCTTTTTCTTGTGTACGAAATCGATTTAAGGTAAGAAAGACGTCTTCTTTCAGATCTGAAACACGATTTGGGGGTTTTCACCATGATCGATTTCTTCTTTTCTACATTAGGTTTTAGCAGTCGTTTGTTGGGGGTTTAGGGTTTGTGGGTGTTGGGGAAGAAGATGAAGAATAGTGAAAAGGACCAAAATGCCCTCACATGCCTTGCATTTTTCGTCACTTAACGGCCAAAAATAGACGGAATGACAAATTTCCAGAATTTGAAAAACTTAAGGGATAAAAAAACGGAAGAAAAAACATTAGGGACAAAAACCCCGAATCGGCTATAGGTCAGGGACAAAAACTGTAATTTACCCTAATAATAATAATACAAGTACAAATATTAAGTAAAAAATCTAAATATTAAGAATGATTATGTAGGTTGTGTATGTAAGGCTAGTTCTGTATTAACCATTATCTTAATATATATTAGTAAAGGTTTTTGTAAACCATAACATGATATCATTGTTGGTATATCATGCTTCATGAAAGAAAAAATTAAACACATAGCCTATTTAGAAAAAAACCTTAATATGTACGTACAACAAATAAAACTTAAGAATAAATTGTTTGAAGAATCCCGACTGAGATGTTTTTGTACCCGTAAATACCTCTCCTTTAGGCCCCTAGATACAATAACCATTTCAAATTATGTGTTAAAAAGCATCAAATAGATACGAACTACTTTAAGAAAACAATACATAAACCATATTAACGGTCGTCATCACTCGAAGTATGCTGCAAAAATCAACTAAACGTTAGATGAGAATACTGGGCCGAAAAAGTATTAAACTCTTTTAGGTGACAATTCTCTAACGGAAACTCGTATCGCCTTAGGTAATGTGTCTACACACCTAAGGATGAACCTGATCATATAGGGCCCAGAGTGGCACGTGCCACTATTAAAAAAAAATTGTACGATAATTTTTTTGATTATTTTTGGTGTTATCGTGCTAATATCCGATTAAAAATTAACCCAATAGCCAAAAGCAATCTAAAAAAATCTAATATTAACCAATAGTACAAATCCAAATCATAACCTAAAATTCAAACCAAATTAAAATAAACCAAAGTGTACGTGTGGTGTGTGTTGTGTATAACGGCTCCTAGCTATTTCAAAAGCACAAGCAAACGTTAAAAAAAAATACACGAGCAAGCTAGCGAGAGGCAGCTAGAAACAAAATTACAGAAAGGAAAAAAAGAACTTGAGTGTCAGGAGTGACGACCGACCAAGACGAGAGCGAGACAACAGAAAGATCGACATTCGTAAATTGTTGGCTTCATCCCGAGACTTGTTGGTGTATATAAGCAAGCATTATATTAAGATGCTTATCCCGAGCCCCACCAGGAGCACTGCCCCAAGGATCCTGCAAGGAAGTGCAACTCTCTTGACACCGCCACATTTTAATCGTAGCGGTGTCATTTTAAATGCTACTACTAAAGGAAATTTTTAGCTCCCTTAGAGCATCTCCAACCATAAACTCTATAAAACTCACTCTATCTCTATAATTGGTTGGTCCATTCACTCTAAACATAACCTCAACTCCAACTAGGGGTGCCCAACGGGTCAACCCGACCTGTCTCTTATCGGGTCGGGTCTATCGGGTTTGAGGTAAAAAAATCTAACCCGAAACCCGACCCGATAAGGAATCGGGTTAGTCGGGTTCGGGTTGTTCGGGCTTCGGGTTGTCGGGTTGGTCGGGTTAGCCATTTATAATTTTTTTTTTTTACAAGAACACTTAAAAACACTAATCAAAACACTGATTTTTTAATTACGAACAATAACAAGAATACTTCAAAAACAATCCTTTGATTTTTATTACCTTAAAGTACTAACTACGAACACCATCACTTAAAAAAATAATCCTTTTTTTTAATCAAACAACTACAAGTTGTATACAATATTCCTCTCGATTGATACATGCTTTTTAAGTAGCATGGAATGAGTGCGGTATGCCAGTCGTTAGTATTGAAAACAACTTGTATAATCTAACAATGCTTTTTTAATCAAACAACTACACAATTTTATAAACAATACTTTAAAAAATGCTTTATAAAACAAACAATGCTTTTAACCCTAATCCTAATCGGGTCAACCCGAAACTTTAAAAAATTCTAACCCGAAACCCGACCCGATAAAGAATCGGGTTAGTCGGGTCGGGTTTATAAAACCCGATAAGATCACAAGACCCGAATACACCCGACCCGACTAGCATAATCGGGTTCGGGTCGGGTCGGGTTGACCCTTTGGGCACCCCTAACTCCAACCATAAACTCTATCAATCTCTCTAAAACTAGTGGGACCCATATAATCATATTTTTAATTAATTTATATTACATTACAAAAGAAAAGTAGTGAAGGATGTGTGGGGTCCATGGATAGAGACATGGATAGAGGGATACTCTTTCACTTCAAATATAAAGGGGGTTTTTCTCTCATTCTATATTTAGAGTGAAGGATAGAGGTGGGTTGGAGATGCTCTTGTACGCCACCTTTGAAGTAAGATCCGGAGCTCCATAAGTGTCGGGTTAAAGAGTGAGAAAATGGACCTTTTGCAAGTAACCTCCAAATACTCAAGAAGGACTATCGGGTATTATATTGTCGATTCTCACTATAATATGTATCTTTTACAATCGGGATTCTTTACTGTATCTATGGTGCGGATGGGAGGTACGTCATCAGACCTAAATTACCCTGGTTTGAGCAACATTAACCTTTAGTTCCATTTTGTGAGCATGTTTTGTTGTTTTTATGACATTTTATTTCCGACTTTCCCCTCTTCAAACACTTTAATTTGGTTTTGTATGTTTTCTGATTACTCCCATAGTCTCATTCGCCGTCAACATTGCACTTCAAATTTGAACACTCAGAATACACTAATTCGAATTTAGAACTAGAAGAATCACATTACCTAAACGACTCTTGTTGTAATCGAATAGACACAAAAACTGTTAACACCCATTACCTATATTTTATTATTAGGGAACGGTTGATGAATAGTTTTCTTGTTTTATAGTATACAATGTTATGAATATGTTAATTTTTAAATATGATATGTATCCTATAAAAACCGCACGAAGCATGGGCACATGTATTATCAATACCCGGACTTGAATTGACCGGGACATTTTAGATTTAACCCATTACATAAAATACAACCAAAAGATTGTATTTTGACGTAAATGGGTCAAAATTGCCGTATACTTCATAGAGACCAATTAAAATGATGGTTATATATTTTGGGTTTTGCTAATGACAGCCCTTAGGGCTGTCAATAGACATGCAATAAAAATTTGTACACCAATCAATAACCACCTCCTGGATTTTAGGAAAAACTTCTCTCCATAGATAAATGTACAACTCTTATGCGCTTATTGACAGCCCTAAGGGCTGTCATTAGCAAAACCCTATATATTTTACACTTTTACCTATAAACACAATTTATTCGTTTAATTTCCTCCGCTTTTCCATTTTCATGCAGGAACTATCACATAAATCTTTCTCACATCCTACGAAAACACAAGACATTATATCAACATTTAAGCTTTTTTAAGCAAAATAGTTCTGATATAAAGTAGGGTAAATTACAGTTTTTGTCCCTGACCTATGGCTGATTCGGGGTTTTTGTCCCTAATGTTTTTTCTTCCGTTTTTTTGTCCCTTAAGTTTTTCAAATTCTGGAAATTTGTCCTTCCGTCCAATTTTGACTGTTAACTGACGAAAAATGCAAGGCATGTAAGGGCATTTTGGTCCTTTTCACCATTCTTCATCTTCTTCCCCAACACTCACAAACCCTAAATCCCCAACACCATCACCTCCGTTCATCTTCGAATTAGGGTTCTTCATCTATCATATAGCTTCTGTTACTGCTTCTTCATCTTACTGCACAAACAAAACCAATCCCTAAATCCAAATTTGTGCTTTCTTAAATTTGTAAAATCATCCCCAAACGGAGACCAAAATTATCATCCTCAAACGCCACAAGGGTATGGTCTCCACCGCCACAAGGAATGTAAAATCATCATCCCCAAACGGAGACCAAAATTGTAACGACCGAGATTTTGTAAATAAATAAATTGTACAAAAATATGATAAATAAGGATAATTCATTTCAGAACCGTAGGAATTGGTTTCGTGTCATTTGGACACCGTATGAGAAAGTTATGGATGAAACCGGGTCGAGATAAAGACCGAAAAGTGCAGCCTAGCTGACTAGTGGAGTTCACGGCGCGAAGTGGAGTTCGCGATCGCGAACTCCGTCCAGGGAATTGGGGTTTTTGACGATCGGAGTTCACGACCCATTACCGACCGCGAAGTGTTCACGACACGCAGAGTTCGCGACGCGAACTAGTTCGCGACCGTGAACTATGAAACTCTGTATAAAAACGGGTTGAGGCTAGGGTTTTGACACCTACACCCCTAGAACCCTACCAGCCGTTATTTTGGAAGAAGTGCTCGAGTGTTGCTGTTCTTGAGCTCAAATCTTCATATTTCTTGGAGATTATTGATCTAAGGTAAGAATCCTTGTTAGTTTATGCATCTCTTTGGTATTTTAAGCTCTATTTGGGTATTAATGGTGGTTTTGGGAACCAACCACATCATCTATGGGGAAGATGATCTATCATGGGTGTAAAACACTTATGGTAAGCTTGTAATCAATGTGTACAAGTTGGATTTCGGTTTTATGGATAGAAATCTTGAACTAGGGTTTGAGATTTCCACCAAGTGGTATGAACTTGGTGGTTGGGAATGTTAAGATGGATTATCTAGTAGCTAGTTATGGTTTATGATTAGATTTGTGATGATTTTGATGATAGGTCAAGAAGGAGTTGAGATTGGAAGTAGTTCTTTGATTAAGAAGTAAAGATTGTGTTGATTTACACAAGTATTGGATAGCATTGATAAGGTGAGTACATGTGATCTTTTATGAGTACATAGGAAAATGATTTCAATGACTAAAATGATTAAAAGAGTCTTTATTGCATAAACGTTTTTGATAAAGAAATTGATTGTAATGTTTATATGCCATGAAATGATTTGTGACATTGACTTGTTAAATTGATGATTGAATTGGAGCTAAGGCTCATGTTGATGACCAATTATGTGTTAGTCAAATTTTCCGGAAACGATAACCCATTCGTGGGGGAGTAGAGATTACTACTTGGGGCGGTACCTCCCTGCGCAAGGGTAGTATATCTAAGTGAACGATAACCCGAAATTCGGGGGACTATGATAACCCGATAAAAAGGGGGATTACGATAACCCGCGGGACGGGGGAGTGATGATCTCGGTAAGTTTGGGAGAACCCCAATTACCAAAGATCTTTTGATGATAACCCATATCGGGGGAGTTGCTTCGGGATGACCCGTTGCGTATGTGTGAGCTTAGGGCAAGCTCGAGATTTTGTTGGACTTATGTAGAATTTGATAATCATTTTATTGTTATTATTTAGTTGCATTGAATTATGACCGGGTCTAAAACCCATGTTTCTCACGAGACAATTTTGTCTCACGTACTACGTTTTCTTTTATGTCTATGTACTCAGGTTCGGGAGCTAAAGATTAGGCGGCCCGTAGTGATAGCATTTGGATGATTAGCTCGGTGTACCATTTGATTCCCTAGACTATTGTTTTTGATATATATTTGTAACACCGGTTTTGGCACTCTCTAATTATTCAAATGTTTTATTTTAAACCATATTTTGGATATTGTGGATTTTTAAATGTTAAACTGTTATTTAAAAAGTTTAAATTGTTTTGAAAAATCGGTGTGTTACAAAAATATCAAGTAATCAAACCCTCATCCTGATCTCCCTCCCTTCGCCATCTCCGGCGATCCAAATCATCGGAGGATATAAAACCCGGGAGATCTCGCCGCCGATTTAAACCCATTTTTTCCGCGATTTAATCGGGAAATATGAACGAGAAGGCTGGCGTCTCCAAGGAGCTTAATGCTGGGCACAGAAAAGGTATCATCTCCATCTCCTGTTACTTGATCCGCACTTGATTTTTCAGTTTGGGGATGAATAGAGGAGAAATTGTTTAATCATTTTTCATTTTACAGGGAAGAAATTGTTTTAATCATTTTTCATTTTAATCATTCTCCATCTCCATGGCAGTATTTTGGGGAAGATCCTGTTCGTTGTCCATTTTAGCAAGGTTTGGTGGTTTGGGTTTCGATAGCAGGTGATAGTGGTTTGGGTTTTTTGATGATGATGATAGGGGTAATTTGGGGAATTTGCCAAAAATTCCGTCAGTTAACGGTCAAAATTGGACGGAAGGACAAATTTCCAGAATTTGAAAAACTTAAGGGACAAAAAAACGGAAGAAAAAACATTAGGGACAAAAACCCCGAATCGATCATAAGTCAGGGACAAAAACTGTAATTTACCCTATAAAGTATAAACCATTAAGAATTGCATGTGTTTCACATATGCAATATATATTTTAAAAATTAACGTATGGATATCTTTTAAAGTAGTTCTGATATCTTGCAAAGTGGTTGATCTAAGTCCGGGTATCGAATTCTTCGTCGGGTACGTGGTTCTTTAACGTCCCTATTTAAATTAAGGGTTTTTCTAACGTATACCACTGGGGTATACGATAATGTGTATTTTATGAGACGGTAATTTCCTAAATATCTATTGAATGACATCAATGCACTCTATAACCTACCATTATAAAAGAAACATTAAATTCGATTTTGTGCTTAAATGGTCATTATCATCTCATTAATTGCACGTTAACGTATACCCCAGGGCCCAGAGGCATACGTTAGAAAAATTCTTAAATTAATTAGATAAAGAAAATCATTAACCAGGTGTTTATGCTAAACAAACCAATTGGTCTAGATCAATTGGCCACCAAGCCCAAGGGTTGCCTTGGGGAGTTTGCCTTCAAGAGGTCTTGGGTTCAAGACTTGTTGGTAGCATTCTTTAGGAGAAGAAAAAAAGGTGGTGGGGTTTATTCCACAAAAAATGAGATATGTTCGAGGAATGTATACTAATTTACTAATTAGTAAAAAAGAAAGTTGTTTATGATAAACAATTGTACATTATTATCCTTTAAGTTAACAATATAATTAAAGCAAAATTGCGGTTGAAGTGAGATCGAGTGAGGAGTCTTTTTCCGGTGAGGACTGCGAGGACAAATCTAAGCCTTTAATCCATAAAAATTAATGGCTAGGATTGAATGTGAAAAAGATAAACAATGGTTGAAGTTTGAGAGGTTTTGTGTAAAGTTTACCAAAATAATAGGGGGAAAAAGAAAATTTAGAGGGTTAAAATAGTCATTTGCAAACACTTTCTCTCTCCTAGTGCCACATGTCAAGCCTTGATTTGATGGATTTTTTTTACCCCCACCTTTATTTTTCGATCATAACTTTTTTTTTTCTTTGTAAAAAAAAACTAAAAATGCCAAAGTTCTTAAAATTAAATTATCTACAAAATGAGTATAGTAATGAAATTTTGAAAAAAAAAAACCCGAATAAAATATTGGATCATATTGTTAAATTTGGATCATTTTGTTAATTTTGGATCATTGTCATAATTTTGGATCATTTTGTTATTTTTGGATCATTGTTAATCTTGCATAAACATAATTTTGTATAAATAATTAGTCAAATAATGTATCATATATAATTTTAGATCATTTTGTTCATTCATGGTCATTTTGTTTACTTTGTATTATTGTTAATTTTTAGATCATTTTGTTACTTATGGATCATTGTCAATTTTAGATCATTTTTTTTTCAAATTTTCATAACTATACTCATTTTGTAGAAAATTTAATTTTAAATTTTTTTGCATTTTTAGATTTTTTATTTTACAAATTAAAAAAAAAATTATGGGCGAAAAACAAAGTGTGGGGAAAAACCAACTTCCAATTATAAGAGGACAAGTGGCAAAAAGAGGAAAGGGGGGTTTCGAAAATAACCTTTATGCCCTTTTGAAGATGAGTGGATGAAAATTGTCCTCGCAGTCCTCACCGGGAAAAGAATCCTCACCGGATCCGGACCCAACGAGCAAGATTAGGAGTGATTATTCCTTTTTTTTTTTTGAACGGCTAGTTAGTAATTTAGTGGTTCGAGCCTAAACAGTGACATTCACAAGGGGCAGTATGCCTTCCCTCGAACTTTCCACCTTTTTGTCCACGACGGGACTTGAACCCATGACCAACGAATCATGGACAACACCTTAAATCCTCCTTAGATACCACTAGGCTACAAGCCTTGGGTTCTTAATATACACATGATTATTCCTAATATACAATAATTATTGTTATTATATATACACACGATTAATTAATACACACGTTGGACACACAAAAAGCATTGGAAAACATAGTTAGTAAGACGGAACGACGCCGTATGAGGATTCCGGCGAGATCAAGGCGTCATCAGCTTCTACATCCATTTCAGTTCGCTTAGCAAATCTTCCTTTGATTCGTGGCCTCGTTTCTGCGTAAGCCTTCCTTGAAGCGTATCGAATTGTCTTCTCAAACTTCCTGTTCTTCCTCTTTTCCTTGTATCTTAAAACCCTAGCTTCACGATCGTATCCCATTGCCGGAGTTGGATAAACATCTGCCGATGACTGGTGGTGGTTGTTTGACACATCCACTATCGCAGCACTGTGATCCGGAACAACACCTACATCTAGTGAAGATGATGATACCTGGTTACAAAATTAAGGCATGATTAGTTACTGATTCAAAGAAAATGGAATTAATTAACTAATTACGATATTTGGAATATGTTTGTATAAACTTACGCTTTGACTGATCGATTGAGAGGTGAAATTGTACATGAACGGCTTAGATCCGGCGTAATCGACGCCATATGCCGGTAATCCTTCGACTACATCTGAAGAAGCGTATTCCGACGTGTGTGCATATGACGGTGTTTGGTAATGATGAGTATTGTTCTTATGCTGTACCGGAACAACACCATCGGTCGGTGAATCGTACCTTCGGAGGATCTGGTTTGGTTTTGGATCCGGTGTTTTCAGATCTATATCGACGTACGAATCGATCTCGTTAAACAAGTATTCCGATTCCGATTCTGTACCTTTCTGGTTATCATCTTCAGACACATCAGCGATTTTGTTGAGATTTGGATTTGGATTAGGCAGTAGCCACGAAGCAGCTTCCGCTTCTTCAGCTTCAGTTCCGGCGACATTAACATCAAAATCGAGTAGGTAATGGTGATCGTTGTTATCGCCTCCACCTCCACCGCCGGTCTTCGCCACTGCAGTGGCGGGATCGTAAAACGGAACTACCGGAAACCGTTCATGGCGTCGAGCAAGCGGATTAGCAGAGTGAATATCACGGTCACATGTGGCACATAACGCCGCGGCGTCGGCTTTGCAAGTGACGCTCGCCGGAGCTTGCTCACACACCTCACACAACCACACACGCGCGTGGCGAGACGCGAGCTTGTTGGCCGCGTGGACCTTACCGTCGCATGGTATACAGAGGAAGGCGGAATCTGCTCTACAGAACAAGCTCGCCGACGTCGTTTTGCAGGAATCGCAGAGAGTTACGGCCATGTTCCAGCTCTGTTTGCCCATTGAAGTTTGGTTATGTCGTTTGTGTTTTGGTTTTTGCTTCTTGCAAGTGAAATCACATTCTCTCTCCGGTATCCAACAAAGCTATCCAAAGAGAGTAGTGAGCCAATGAAGGATTGCCACGTGGTAGAGACTTAGCCAAATTGGGTGGAGGGGCTACCTTTTGCATAATTGAGGGATGACCACGGTATGAATTTGGACAAAAGTTGCAATCCGATTCATGAGATGTCACGTTCAAATGTTACACATGATATAATAATGTTTTAGTAGTTATAATATTATTTTATAAGATACGACATTGTTTCATATTAACACTAGTCGACATGCCACTTGTTTATATTGTCATCGGGTTCAAAATGGCGACCTAGCTGTAAGTCGTTATTCGTCTAGTCATTGCTTTCTGGCCGAGTCCGAAGTTGAGACTATGAAGGGGATCGTAACGGGTTAGACACAACAGGTCGGGGCTAGTGCCGCCTCCCTGATGAGCCCATGGCAGGGCGAAACCAGTTGACATGTGTATCGGGGAGGATGGTCTCGGGGTTTTATAGGGAACCTTGGGACGCCGCACAGACAAGGTGTCACACCCCGCCAAAAGTGGTTTGCGGAAGAACGGGCGCACGACAATCATGAGTAAACATAGCATATGATTATCGTCAACAATAAATGTTCGATAAAAATAATGTCACCAAAATTTTAAAGTAAACAAAGTAGTTGAACCAAAACATAATTTGTAACTAAAATTTGGAGGTGACATCTTTACAAAACGAAAGCTTGACTCCAATGCATGTGACTCAGTGCTTAGCTTAGATACCTGAAAAACATAAGTAAAAGTATCAACAAAATTGTTGAGTGAATTCACAGGTTTTATAATAAGTTCAATTTGTTCCACAGTTTTCGTATGCCAGTCATGGCAAAAATAGAGTGATGATATAAAACGTTAAAAATAGTATGCTCCAAAAGCAGTAGTAAAAACATAATAGTTTTCGCATGTCATTGTTGACAAAAATAGTGTGATGATATAAACGTTAAAAATAGTCTGCTCAAAAGCAGTAATCGTTTTCGTATGCCATCGTTGGCAAAATAGCGTGATGATATAAACGTTAAAATGACCTCCTCCGAGAACGAAACATTTTAATATAGTTGCCTCCCTGGCAATACGTACGATCAAAATCGCAAAGTAGAAACATGTGACGGTGATCCCCCAAAAGGTTAGCTATACCCTTTTGAGTTAAAATCTCGACCCTAAGCCCATAACCAAAACAACAACTTTCAAACGTATTTCACTTTCTGGATATACACTCCACGGGTTCGATAAACATCGATAGTTAGCGCGACCAACTAAATACGGGGGAGGGTAAGTCTCAGCCAATAGTACTATCTGCATATCCAGGGCCTAGTCGCAACTAGTTAATGATTATGTATGTAAGCATATACGCACTTCCATGCACTACATCTAAACCTAGTCCGAGATAAGGATTCGTTGTCAAGTTTCCAAAAATAGTTTCATCACAAATAATCGAAAACAATAATAGTTTATATGTTTTTCACCCCAATAGTAATTAAAATAGTTAAAACATAGTAAAAGAGGGGTTGTGAACTTACAGTCACAATAAGATTTGTTAAATACGATGTGATAAATAATGTAAACATGAAGTTGTTATGTTTTTCACTCCAAAGTTGTAAAACGATATAAAAATAGTAAAAGTGGGGCTGTGAACTCACTGTCACAATAAGGTTTATTAAATACGCATTGATAAATCGTTTGAATGTTTATAAATCATTTGTTATGTTTTTCCACCCCAAGTTTGTAAAATAGTATCAAAATAGTAAAAATGTGGGGCTGTGAACTCACGGTCACAATAAGGTTTATTAAATATACATTGATGTATAATTGGAACATTTATAAAAGCATTTGTTATGTTTTTCACCCCAAGTTTGTAAAGCAGTAAAATACAGTAAAATGTGGGGCTGTGAACTCACGGTCACAATAAGGTTTATTAAATATACATTGATGTATAATTGGAACATTTATAAAAGCATTTGTTATGTTTTTCACCCCAAGTTTGTAAAGCAGTAAAATACAGTAAAATGTGGGGCTGTGAACTCACCTGATGCAATGCAAGCCAAAATGTAGATAAATAACGTGAGGTTTCCAACCAAAATGATCCTAGCGTCCTAAACGCATAGAAAATAATAAATGAGTGATGGTCTAAATGACTCGTCTATGCTAAATGATACGTGATGATTCCCTAAAAGAGAATTTGAGTTGATCAATACGTTGGTGACTCGATTAAATTGGACTCGTGTTTTTAAACACAGTTTTAGGCTTAATAAGTTTTTAAAATAGTTATGCTTTGACAGGAAGTACACGAGTTGTGGTGTCATTGATAATTATTTAAATGAAATGAATTTAAATAATTATAAATAAAAATTATTAGTTAAATAATTAACTGATAAACAGTACATATTATGTAATTAAGTATTTACATAACTTTCGAAAATGTTTATTTTATAAATATTATTGAAATATTAAATAAGGTAATCAATTTAATATTAAATAAATAAGAATCTGATTACCATTTAAATTGAGGTATTGACAATGGGCTTCCGACATGGACTCAGACAAGTTTCCAAAGATGGGCCAATTTAATTTAATTATTGTTAGGCTGGACACATTTTAAATACCAGGCTTGTTATTTGATAAATACTAGTGAACTTAAAACAATTTATGTGCTCGTTTATTGGGCTACCAGAAAACGAAATGAGCTGGTAACGTGCTACGATTTTGTGACGTACAGAAAAGATCAAGACCAACGAACAGACACATGAATACATAAATGCATAAAAGGGTTTAAAGCTTATACCGGAATAGAGATAAACGAGAGAGAGCAAGAGTCGTTGCTGGGGTTTTATGCTTGATGTAGGAACGAGAAGATTGCCGGAACAACGTATCTGGTTACCGGGGGTAGCGAGGAAACCTGGGCAGAAACATATACCAAAAAAAAACAGTATGACGAAACATGAACGTGCTGATTAAAAGGAACGGTTCGAGTTATATACCTTCGAAGTTAAGGAGCGAGACCGAGTGTGAGCTCTAGAAGGTGATCGGCGGAACTGTTGACCGCCGTAAAAAAAAAAAAAAAAAAAAACTAGATTTGCCGGAGATAGAGGGTTTATCGTCTGGTATGTAAAGAGAGAAACACGAGCCGAGATATCAAGGTGGAGGTGATTGCCAAAGATCTTCGCTGGACTTGTGGTGCTTTTGGCCTGAAAAACGAAAAAAAACAAGGGAGCGGCTGAGACGGTGGTTCCCGGAGGTTTGGGTTACCGGAGAAACGTTCCTTGTTGTCAAGTGTTGCAAAGCAGGAGTGAGAGAGAGAGATTTGCTGGATGGTACATGGGGTTTGAATATGGTTATAGGGATTTAGGTTGTGTGCTGTCACCATTTTGTTGGTGATAGTATTGAATTGAATATTTTAATCTTATTTCAAGATTTGTACCGGATTTTATGACGGGAAAGGAAAGATAAAAGTCAATTTCACATGGTAGGATAGAGATGTTGCTTGTGGCAGGTAACAAGCATCGATTGAAAGGAATAAAGGAATTAAATTTGGTGGATTTGGTTGTCTAGATCCGTAAAAGAAGGAAATGGTAGGGAAAAGGTGATGATGGGATTAGTTGTATTTAATTAGATATTCACTCTTTTTATTATAATAACCATAAAAAAAATCGAAAGGTTTGTTCCTGAGTATAGTAGACGAATTTCATAACTATAGGTGGTTTAAAATTTTTAAAATGGTTTGTTTATTTATTTACACGTATTTATTTTGTGTATAAATTTTTGTAGAGGTTCATTCAGTTGAGCTAAAGTATCCTCATAAATTTATAATCTTGGGTTCGTTTTGAGTTTACTTTGAGTCACCAACTCGCTAAATTATAGTCTAAGTGTACCGACGTGTAGACAACTAACACGTATTTAATTAATGATGTGTATTACAACACAAAGTAAATTATTCATGTTAGGCTTAAATGAATTTATGAAAGCTTATATTAATGAGCAGATTGTGCTAAAAGAAAATGGGATATAGTAATTGTCGGGTCAAATACCCAATATTGAGGGTTGTCACACAAGGACTAGTGCCAAGCTCGCGTCCGTTACAAGGGGCTTCACATTTTGGTCGGTGTGATAGTGTAGTGTGTAGTTTAAACATTTTGAACTTTTTTAAAACCTTTGAAGTGATTTGTGTAGTTTAATGGAGTTAATGATCTTTGATTTTAAATAACAATGCATTTGCATAAATAAAACTTTTAGTTTATGCAGTTTCTAAATATGTTCGACTTATGGTTACTACTAATGTGAATTTATACTTATTTGGTCTTATAATAAAATGAGGAATAATATTTGTGCTTACTAATTGTGTATATTTATGTGTCTACTCATTTGATGATGACACGTGTCAAAATCAAGAGATGGTTTGAGGAAAGAGAATTAGTAGATTACAAATATCAAGTTTAGAGATAAATAGACATATGAGTAGACACAATTAATAGATACAAATATTATTTTTCTAATAAAATGTTAGCAGGATATTGTCATATTGATCCATTTAACTTGTATGAACAAAGTTTTGCAGTCATTGGGAAAAAAATATTATGTTTTGTGCAGATTATTTATATAATATATATTTATAGAAGTATATGAAGATGGTATGGTATGTAAGTTAGTAAAGAAATTGATTGTTGACAGATATTCCAAACCTTTGGAGAGATGATATTTATTTTTTAATCATTTCGTTTTTTTTACCGCAACGCCAAGATTTAAGGGCCATTTGATTTATTTGTTCATATTACTTTCTATTCTTCCTAAAACTTTATCTTTTCACTGATAAAACAAACAAAAAATTGTAGACGAAGAAATTAAAATATTTACATTATTATTATCAAAAAAAAAATTCTAATGTCAGGACCCATATAAACAAATAATAAGAGTCGTAACAAATTAGCTCGACTCAAAATATAAAAAAAACTACACCTATAGTAATTTCTACAATCAGATGAACGAATTGCAAAATTTGCAGCGAAACACAATACCTATTATACTCGTTGTCTACATTTGTGATGTACATAGTCTGGTTAATTCCTAAATCATTTATGATCACGTACATATTCCCATTTTTTTATATCGATGGAAAAAACAAAATTAAAAGATAATGTTCACTTTAAAATAATATATATTTGACCCATTTCAGATATTTTCATTATACTGACATTTTACTTGTCGTCGTATTACGTGGGTACTCTGCTATTATATATAATGCGTACTATGTTATGATCCGTGAAAAATCACGGGCTGTCAATAACTTTACTGAACATAAATTCTATAATATACAAATATAAATTCTCATATAAAATATTTTAAACATTAGAATTTAATTGTTAACAATGATATACACATTAATATCTATAATTAAAAGTTAAAACTTAAAATAATGTATTTTATACTTAAAATAATGTATTTTTATGCCAAATGAAGCATCAATCACATAACCTCATTAATCACATGAACAAATATACCATTGTGTAATCTAGTGTCCTACATGGCTCACCCTTTTCTAGAAGTTGAGTCAACCTGCAATTCAACATTCTCTTTAGTACCATGGGGCGGGGCGGACTTGTCTGGAAATGGGTCAAAACAGATTTGGGTTAGAACATGATACTACAGGTCGGGACGGATTGACTCGTGAACAATTTTTTTCCGTCTTTTTGATTGTTTTTTTTTTCTCGAATTCTTCATATTGTGATTCTGTTCTTAAATTTGGTTCCTTGAAAAAATTTGTATTCTTCAAATTTTGTTTCTACCATGAAAATAGCTAATTATTCATTGTGATGTTTATAAAAGCAATGCCAAAATAAGTGAAAGAGCAAGTAGAGATCTTTGTCCTTCGCTAAGTTCTAATATTGACTGTTTCGAAACTCCCCCAAATACCATCCGTGCCTCTAATGCATCTAAAAAACTACCACCCTCAGGTGGTTACTAGTTTGAGCTTTTCCATTGTGCCAAGTAGTAAAGTAGAATATATTTACCCAAAAACACTGGCATTTTTTTTCAATTCCATCTGTTTCACCTAAAAATGACATAAAAAAAAAAGAAATTTTTTCACTAAATGTGACATTTCGACCCATTTATTTTTATATGGGTAAAATGGGCTGGAAGTAGTTCAAAGAGTATATCTTTTATGTATTTAACCTCCTAAAGTTAAATACTTTTGGACAAAAAAGTGTTTTTACCCGTTATGCACATGCAAAATATGGTTTAACTAACAAATATGTTAAAGGACATATCATAAGAAATGTTAAATATTTTATTTTGCCCTTGTATTAAATTAAATCTACTCATTTCTCAATTTTAGCAAGGATACATTTGGTATAACACATAAAAATCAATACTTGTGAAAATTACATTAGTTAAGGAAAAATTAACTCATTAAATTTATATTAACCTATGCTCCTAGTACACATTGTAGAAAATCTCTTTCTTTTCTACAACTGAATGCACATTAAAAGATATTCAAAAATCAAACAATAAAATGCTCTCACTAACTCTTAAATTTATTACCCATTGCTTGTGGAAGTGCATGACAAATTCCATTCTCTCCTAAAACCTTCCTGAATTGATGTTTTTTGCAAAATAAAACTTGTAGAAGTCAATAGCTTATTAGAAATCTTTAAGCAAAAACAATTCACTCTGAAAAGCAATGGTAAGAGTTAAAACTGAACTTGGATGAAAAATGGATAGTTCAAGCATAAATATAAGCGTACTTCATTATTTTTTTAATTAATTGAAAGGAGAAATGGATATAATACTAAATGGTTCATTCTAAATATTTTTCTTGTTCCGGTTATGTAATTTATTTACTCATAGAAGATAATTATGAGTACTGATTAATTTAATTTATAAACAGAAGAATAGCTTGTTTAAATTAAAACTTTACAACAATTGTTGCAGGTAAATAGATTGAACATGAGACAACCAGCGTGACTAATGTCAAGAGAAACTCGCAATAATGATTTGAAACTTAGTTCGTTTATTCATGGGTTCCTTAAAGCTTGCGACCATATAAATAGGTAATGCGAACTATTTATTGTATAATTATGTGATTTCCTAGATAAAATGACCAAATATGACATTATTTCTTATGATGTCAATAAACAGCTTGATAAGAAAAGTGAGATTAAAGAATTGAAGGAGCTAATGTTGACTAGTGAAGAGGCCGACGCAAAGAATAAGAAACTTGAAGAACAACTTGCACAAGTCATTACCTTTATTAATGCTTTTAAAGAAAAGGTCAATACGTTTTCAAGTCATGGATAATACATCATTTATTGAGTATTGATTTGTTTTTATTTTACTTTTGTTTAGTGAATTAGGTTATGTTTTTTATGTAACAAAATATTGTTTCTTTTAAATTTTATTATAAGTTGGTTTTGAATTTTTAGTAATTGCAATTTATTATTTGATACGGCAATATAATTACGGATTTTGCTACGATAATATGACTACGTTTGCTACGACAATATAACTACGACTTTTGCTACCCCAAAATTACTACCGGTTTTGCTACGATAATATGACTATGAACTTTGCTACGACAATATGGCTACGGACTTTGCTACGACAATATGACTACGGATTGTGCAACGGAAATATGGCTACGGGCTTTGCTACGACAATATGGCTACTACGGAATTCGCTACGCCAATATGGCTACGGAATTCGCTACGCAAATACGGCTACGGAATTTGCTACGCCAATACGGCTACGGAATTTGCTACGACAATACGGATACGGAATTTGCTTCGACAACATTGCTACGGATTTTGCTACAACAACATTACTACAGATTTTGCTACGAAACGATTGCTACAGATTTGGCTACAAAAACTCATTTGCTAGGAAGAAATTTGCTACGGAAAGGGGTTGTAGCATTTTCCGTAGCTATTCATGTTTAGCTACGGAAAATCAGCTTTTTGCTACGGAATTTGTCCGTAGCTATTCGAGATTTTTCTTGTATTGTCCTAATCACAGCTTCAAACTCGGAATTTCTTAAGGTTTTGGTAAGTAATTCTTCTTTTCTTGATTAGGGTTTGTAGTTTTGAGTACTTGATAAAAGCTTAACCTAGGTTTGTTGGGGTTTATGAGTAGTTGATTTAAATTGTAAATTTGATTGATTAATTGAGTTAAAATATGGTTTTGGTTTTGGTGTGACTGCACGCATAACATGAAACAAAAATAATAATAATTGAGATATGGCTTCTTTTTTTTGGTGGTTGTCTACTGCGTAGGACACAAATTAAAAATAGGGGGAAAATTTATTTGGAAGTTTGATTCCTTTCTACTTCTATTAGGTGATATATATATATATATATATATATATATATATATATATATATATATATATATATATATATATATATATATATATATATATATATATATATATAAAAAGATTGATGTTATTTTGTTATTGTGTGCTACCTTATTACCTATGTAGAATCAAAGAAATAAATGGGATTTTGGATTTCTTGAGGATAGCTGCTGTGTAGAACTATCATTAAAAAAAAAAGATTGTTGTTAAGTTGTTTGATGATTTGCGTTTTGTGTATAACTCAAAAGAAAAAGAAACATGGTTTGGTTTTGTTTTTGGTGGTGGCGTGGACACACAAACAGAAAAAGGAATATATAAGACTTATAAATTGGGATATGTTTGTGACGTGCGTAAAACAAAGAAAAAAAAAAGAAAAAGAAAACAAACAATAAAAAGAAAACAAACAATGAGTTTTTCCGTTTGTGTCAAAATGGTCAAGTAAGCTAAAATGCATATTGGGTCAAAATGAGGATAATTGTTAAAAAGCATTTTACTAGATAACTTGATGAATTCAAAATAGTGGTTGTATATTACTAGATGCAAGTGTTTTGTGGTTTAGTTAATTGAAATGTTTGATAAAACATGATTACTAATTCGGGTATTGTTTTGATTATCTGGAAAAGGAAAAGAGGCTCAGTGATATTAGAAAACTGAGTGGAAAGAGACTTGGCAAAGGTGAGTGGATTTATAACCTTTGTATTGTTTAAATTGCAATGGTTTTGGTTGCAATTGAAAGTGTTTAGTGCTGATTAGTTAAGTTTTGACCCCGTTAAATGCTGATCAGCTAGTGCTGATTCAGTTAGTGCTGATCTGTTAGTACTTCTCCCTTACTTCTAGACCGGTATTAATGGTATAATGATAATTAACTGGCTATGTGTTAATTGAATGATATGTGCACATGTAATCTGATATGTGCACATGGAAAAGAGTATAGGACAGTCTGTGTGGGGGGCTGGGCTTTCATTTACTGTTAGACAACGGTAATTGTACCTTGGCATATGTGTTGTGTTTGAAGGAAGCTTTACCGTTGCTAATGAGTAAAGGGCTTCCGGTAAGCTGTTGTTAGGCCCACAACAGTTGTAAGGTTCTGCAAAACCGTCAGTCCTTTCGTTATTTGTGAATCTGTGAAGATTGTGAATCTGTTAAGATTGTGAATCCGTGAAAATTGTGAATCGAGATTGTTGTACTTAGACAATATAAAATGTTATATTTTCATTCACTTAGCTTCGTGTTAATCCCCCACTATGTTGAATCTTTTACAGGTTGTAGACGGCTGGGTCTTTTGGAGAATATGATTAGGAATGATTGACCAAGACTTAAAGAAACGATTTTGATGTCGAGCCGTAATGTAATGTAACACTGTTTTGGAAATTTAACTTTTGTAAAATTATACATCTTATGTTTTCATAACTTGTGAATAACGAGTTATATATATGTATTTTGTCATGCTTCCGTATTAAAAAAAAAAAAAAGGGATCAGATTTTGCGGTGTTACAGCAAGAACCTTTGGTAATTACATAGCTTATCCCGCCTGATACCTGTGGCAGAGCAAGCACTTATTAGGGCTTCCATGTATTTTTCAAATTCAGTATCAGAATTATTATAATATTTTTTTTATCTTGCCTTAGTGTGTAAAGAAGAAGTCAAAGTAAACCATAATTCATGGGATTGGAAGCTAATCATATAATGAAGAACTCCAATTTTCCACATATGTGTGTATATAAGAGCTCAAATTAAACAGTTATTCATGATATTGTAAGCTAAATCACAAAAATCAGTTGCAGTTATTAAATTTATATCAATTAAAGTGAATCAAATTTAAAAAATAAAAGAGAAACATAAAAACAATAGAATAGCGACTGTAATTCCCCTAGCAGAGCATAACACTAACGAAAATGATAATTGTATACAAAAGTAAGAAGCAATAAATAAATAGGTAGGGTATGGTTTTGTAATTTTCTTACCTTTTTAGAAATCACAATTCACACGGAACAACCTACGATCGATAACTGTTGCTACCACCAAATCTATAACCAATATGAGTGCTCAACAACACATCATTACTCCAGCTCTTCAATTTCAACGAATGTTGAGTAGTTATTCTAGGTGAAAAACCCCTAACTGGAAATAGAAAAGGAAATATAGAGGGGCTACTGGTCAAAATCGATTGATTACTTTGGTCGGGAAAAAAAATCTCTGGCTAATAGGAAGATGCCACCTGTCAAAACACTCTAAAAAGAAGTCATGTGCACTAAAAACTTTGTTTTATTATATTTATAGATAGATGAGACCTTATGAAATTAGAACTTTTTTCAAAAATGGTGTTGGTTTTTTGAGAATTTTCACAAATAGGGCTGTTTTTTATCACCTTTCAAAAATAGGGTTGCAGCTCTTTTGGAGGCCGTTTTCATTAAAAGAGATGGGATCATGGAGACCGGTTTTAGGGGAATCTGACATGTACCTGAAAGAAGGCCTCCCCGAGGCCGGTTTTCAATAAAGAGGAGAGAGATTGTCAGGTGGGTGTGTGTCTCGAGAAGAAAAAAATGAAAGTAAAAGTGTAGAGAGAGAAGGAAACTTAATCATTAATGTAACGACCCGAATTTTGTAAATAAATTGTACAAAAATATGATAAATAAGGATAAATCGTTTAAAGAACGTAGGAATTGGTTTCGTGTCGTTTGGACACCATACGAGAAAGTTATGGGCGAAACCGGGTCGAGCCAAAGATTAAAAAGTGCAGCCTGGGCTGCTATGGAAGTTCGCGACGCGAAGTTTGGATGGCGATCGCGAACTCGGTCCAGCGAATTTGGCCAATCGTCGCGAAGTAGTTCCCGACCCGGTAACGATCGTGAACTGTGCGATGCGTGAAGGAGTTAGCGACGCGAACTAGTTCGCGATCGCTAACTCTGTCCGACACCAGCATTAAGACGGGAATTCTCATTTATTACACACAAAAACCCTGTTTTTCTTCTCTCGTTTAGTGTGTGCGATTTCTGAGCTTAAGTTGCTGTTTGGAGCTCAATCTTCATCAAATCTTGGTGATTCTTGCTCCTAGTTGAAGATCTAAGGTAAATCTTCATATCTCTTGTGTTATAAGTCTTAGATTCAAGTAGGGAAGCTTGAATCATAAACCCTAGTTATGGATTTGTTCATGAATGGTTAAATGGAAGTGAGATAACTTAGATCTATGGTATTTTAACAAGGAAAACGTGGTCATGTTATGGATACACGAAAATGTGGTGATTTATGAACTTAGGGTTTGGTGATTTTGGGGAAAATGGTGCTAGTAGTTAACTAGCCATGGATTATGTAGTTAGTATAGATGATTAATACAAACCATTGTATTGGTTTTGATAATAGGTTATCGGTTGGAAGATTTGAGGCATTCAAATCTTGAGAAGTGATATTGGTGTTCAAGAAACACAACATTTGGATAAGCTTGGCTAAGGTGAGTACATGTGAACTTTCAAACTAGGTACATAGCTAGTAAATGTTTTATGATTAAATGATTTTTATCGAGTCTTTAAGTAATTTAGTCATTTATGTGATATATGATGAATTGCTTGTACGATGGTTTCATGGTTGATTGAATAAGAAAAGATGGAGTTATAAACTCATAACGATAAAAGATAAGAAATGATGACGATGATGATATCCCTAGGGCCGTAGTAGATTGGAGGCATTCCGGTTATTACGGTACCTTAAGGTTAGTGGTAGATTGGAGGCATTCCGATTACCCAATACCTATGAGTCCCGGTAGATTGGAGGCATTCCGATTACCGTGGAAATGATGGTCTTGATAGATTGGAGGCATTCCGATTATCTTGACATTGGCCAATGATGAAAGTGATAAAGTGACCCAAAACAAACTTAGTAATATTATTTTAAGATTAAATGATATTATTTGACTATTTGTTTATCGGGTCTAAAACCCATGTATCTCACGAGGCAATTTTGTCTCACGTACTATGTTTGTGTTTTTGCTATGCACTCAGGTTCGGGATCGAAGATCTAGGAGGCCCGTTTAGAAGAGGCCTTGTTGAGATTAGCTCGGTGTTGATGATTAGAGTCCTTATCCTATGGTTAAGATATAATTTGTAACACCGTTTTTGTAAACTCTGATAATCTCGAACAAGAAACCTTTTCGTTTTTGTAAAACCGGCATTTGATGATGATACAATATTATGTATTTTTGGATTAAATGATATTTAAATGTGTTTTGAAAATTGAGGTGTTACAACTTGGTATCAGAGCTATAGTTTAAGTGAACTAGGTTGAGTTGACCATCCTAGACTTAAACTGAGCTAGTAGGACCGTAGGTTCCATAGGATACTTATGAAATGGCTATTGTGACCTTAAGTGTAGGTTCATTAGGGTTGACCTTAAGGGAATAGGTCATGTTGGATGTGGAACGGTCAATGCCACCGTTACTTTGATAAATTAACTTCTAAATGGTTGATGTCTTATTATAGCAAAATGGTGAGAACTAGAAGTGCAAGAGGCCCACTTGATCAAGGGCAAGATTCGAATAACATTGTTGAACCGGTATCTGGTCCTCCACCTCGTGACGAAGTGGAGAATTCGGGTGTTGAAAGGAACACTCACACCCCGGTCACCGTGGAACACCTCCAAACTATGTTCAATCAAATGAGGGACATAGTGAACGAGGATGTGAACCGACTTCTCAATGAGCATAGGGCACGTGAAAGGCGGGAGGAATCTCCACCCCGCACAAAGAGCAAGTCAAGTAGTGTTGCTCAAACTGAGAAATCATCAACGGAAGAAGATGAGAGCGACCCCGAACCGAGGGAAAGGAAGGGGTGTACGTATAAGAACTTTATGGCTTTTAAGCCCGATAACTACTATGGTAGCTCCGAACCGAAAGTCACGATCCGTTGGATCCGTGAAACTGAACAAGTCCTTGAAGCTAGTAAATGCAAGGAATGTGATATGATAATCTATGCTTCTCGTTTATTGAAAGATGAAGCCCTCGTGTGGTGGGACACCATGTATGAAACGTTGGGAAAGAGGGCGTTGTACAAGATGACGTGGGATGAGTTTGTGAAACGGTTGAAGGCAAAGTTTTGCCCCGAGAGAAACTTAGAAAAACTTCAAGAAGAGTTTGTTCATTTGAAGAAGGGTGGTTTTAGTGTCGATGATTACACTAGGAAGTTCACGGGGTTAATCCCGTTTGTGATCAAATTGTATCCGGATGAGAGATCCCGAATTGTTCGGTATGCCAATGGACTCCCGTGGGAGTACGAGTTGGAAGTAAAGAGGGCCGCCACACTAGATAAGGCTATTAGTGCGGCAAGGAATGTGGAAGAAGTGGGCCAAAGGAGAATCAACGAGAGGCCAAAGTTTGAAAAGTTTGAAAAGAGGAAGTTTGAGGGGAGCTCGGGTTCGGTGAAGAGGGGAAAGTTCACCCCGACCTTCTCTAAACAAACAAGTGTGGGTGCTTGTAAGAAGTGTGGCAAAGACCACAAAGGAGAATGTTTGGTGGATACAAAGTCGTGTTTCAAGTGTGGAAGGCCGGGGCATATGGCAAGGGATTGTCGGGCCAAACCGTTGGATGAAATCGAGTGCTATTCGTGCCATGAAAAAGGGCACTATAGCAATGCATGCCCGAAGAAGGGAAGTGAGACCATGGTGTCAACCGCTCAAAAGAAAGCGGAGCCGACAAAGGTCAAGGGACGATCCTTCCAACTTACCCGAGATGAAGCCAAAGAAGCCCACGATGTCGTTTCAGGTACCCTACTCGTAAATTCTATTCCCGCCCGGATCTTATTTGACTCGGGTGCTACTTATTCGTTTGTGTCACATGATTTTGTTGTGGTGTTGAATGTGCCGTTAGAATTCCTTGATGAAATTTATGATATAGAAATTGCGGATGGTAAAACCTCCATAGTTCAACATATGTGTCGAAATTGTGAATTGGAAATAGATGGGAGAAAGTTTAAGGTGAATTTATTACCCATGGAAATTGCGGGTTTTGATATAGTTATAGGTATGGATTGGTTGGGTGAGAATCAAGCAAAGATTTTATGTGGGAAGAAGATAGTCTCGATTAGGACTCCTGACAACGAAAAAGTTTATGTGTATGGTGAGAGACGACACCATTTGCCATGTCTTATGACCGCGGTTAAAGCTAGGAAATGTTTAGCCAAAGGATGTTCGTCTTTTTTAGCATATGTATTAGATGGAAGGAAAGAGAAGAAGACGGTGGAAAATGTAAAGGTGATTCGAGATTTTCCCGATGTATTTCCCGACGATTTACTGGGATTGCCACCGGAGAGGCAAGTAGAATTTCGTATTGATTTAGTTCCGGGAGCGACGCCGATAGCTCGTGCTCCATACCGTTTGGCTCCCACCGAAATGCGGGAATTGATGTCCCAATTGCAAGAGTTACTTGACAAAGGATTTATTCGTCCCAGCTCATCTCCATGGGGTGCGCCCGTATTGTTTGTTAAGAAGAAAGACGGTTCAATGAGAATGTGCATTGACTACCGAGAGTTGAACAAGATGACTATTAAGAACCGATACCCCTTGCCTAGAATCGACGACTTGTTTGATCAACTTCAAGGTGCCGACTATTTCTCGAAGATTGATTTGAGATCGGGTTACCATCAAGTTCGAGTGAAAGAAGGAGATACCGAGAAGACGGCGTTTCGTACACGTTATGGGCATTACGAGTTTTTGGTGATGCCATTTGGGTTGACTAATGCACCGGCCATTTTTATGGATCTTATGAATCGGGTTTGCAAGCCATTCCTCGACAAGTTTCTTATCGTATTTATTGACGATATTCTTATTTATTCAAAAACCGAAGAAGAACACGAGAGTCATCTAAGACAAACGTTAGAAGTGCTACAACGAGAGAAATTGTATGCTAAGTTTTCTAAGTGTGAATTTTGGATTCGAGAAGTCCAATTCCTTGGTCATGTCGTGTCCCGAGAAGGAATCAAAGTTGACCCGTCGAAGATTGAAGCGGTTATGAAGTGGGAACCGCCACGAACTCCAACCGAAGTGAGAAGTTTTCTCGGCCTTGCCGGATATTACCGTCGATTCATTCAAGACTTTTCTCGAGTGGCGACACCACTCACATTGTTGACCCGAAAGAGTAGTGAGTTCGTGTGGGGAGAAAAGCAAGAAAGAGCATTCGCCACATTGAAAGAAAAATTGTGTAACGCCCCGGTTCTCACGTTACCCGAAGGGATGGAAGACTTCGTCGTGTATAGTGATGCTTCACATAAAGGTTTGGGTTGTGTTTTGATGCAGCGGGGGAAAGTGATTGCCTACGCCTCGAGACAACTAAAGAATGCGGAAGAAAGGTACACGACTCACGATTTAGAGTTGGCGGCGATAGTGTTTGCTTTAAAGTTATGGAGACACTACTTATACGGTACGAGGTGTACGTTATATACGGACCACAAGAGTCTTCAATACGTTTTACTCAAAAAGACCTAAATATGAGACAAAGAAGATGGATCGAATTGATACAAGATTATGATTGTGAAATTGTCTACCATGCGGGAAAGGCCAACGTGGTAGCCGACGCCTTGAGCCGAAAGGTGTATGAAAAGTCGATTAAAGGAAAACTAACACGTATCGAAGTAGTCTCAAGTATAGTAGAACGAATCAAGAGTGCCCAACGGGAAGTGATGGGAAAGGATGAGTTAAGGCAAGAGCGTTTGGGAAAGAACCAACATTTTGTGGAAAATAAGCAAGGGTTGAAAACCGTGGGTGGTCGAATTTGGGTTCCCAAGTTCGGGGGTACCCGAAAGGAGTTACTAACCGATGTTCATAAGTCCAAGTATTCGATCCACCCGGGAAGTACAAAAACGTATCAAGATATGAAGAGGATGTATTGGTGGCCCGGGATGAAGGCAAGAGTGGCGAAATATATTTCTAAGTGTGCCACGTGTGCACAAGTAAAAGCCGAGCATCAAGTACCTTACGGGGTAGCTCAATCGTTACAAATCCCGGCCGGAAAATGGGATGATATAACAATGGATTTCATTGTTGAATGGCCAAAGACGAGCAAGAACCACGACGCCATTTGGGTCATAGTTGACCGGTTGACCAAAAGTGCATTGTTCTTAGCAATTCGGGAAACCATGCCACTTGAGAAGTTGGCAATGTTGTATGTGGATGAAGTGGTGAGACTTCATGGAGTCCCGTTGTCGATTGTGTCCGATAGAGACGCAAGGTTTACCTCGAGATTTTGGAGATCGTTACAAGAGGAGTTGGGAACGAAATTGCGGTTGAGTACGGCTTACCACCCGCAAACCGATGGTCAAAGCGAGAGAACCATTCAAACAGTTGAAGATATGCTAAGATCGTGTGTGCTAGATTTTGGAGGTAAATGGGATGAACATTTACCGTTAGTTGAGTTCTCTTACAATAATAGTTATCAATCGACCGTTAAAATGCCGCCTTATGAGGCGTTGTATGGGAGAAAATGTAGAACTCCATCGTGTTGGCTCGAAGCGGGCGAGACGAAACTCACGGGTCCCGAAATTGTGAAATTGACCAATGAAAAGATTGGGATAATCCAAACAAATATGAAAATAGCCCAAGATCGACAAAGAAGCTACTCGGGTTTGAAAAAGAGACCGTATGATTTGAATGTTGGAGACATGGTGATGTTGAAAGTATCGCCTTGGAAAGGCGTAATGCGGTTTGGTAAGAAAGGCAAATTGAGCCCAAGGTATGTTGGCCCGTTTAAGATTTTGAAACGGGTCGGTTTGCAAGCTTTCAAGTTAGAACTTCCACCCGAACTTCAAGGTGTTCACGATATGTTTCATGTAAGTTATTTAAGAAGTTCGTGGGTGAAGTTGAAAATATAATTCCGTTGCAAGAGTTGCGGGTTGATGCCCCGAATCGGTTAATTGAAGAACCCGAAGCCATATTAGAGACAAAGACCAAGAAACTTAGAAATAAAGAGATTGAGTTGGTGTTGGTCAAGTGGAAGCATTCCCTTGGACCGAACTTGACTTGGGAAGTCAAGGATGAGATTCGGAAAAGATACCCGAACTTCGTGAACTATGATGAGATTCCGAGGACGGAATCTCCTTAAGGGGTAGATAGTTGTAACGACCCGAATTTTGTAAATAAATTATACAAAAATATGATAAATAAGGATAAATCGTTTAAAGAACGTAGGAATTGGTTTCGTGTCGTTTGGACACCATACGAGAAAGTTATGGGCGAAACCGGGTCGAGCCAAAGATTAAAAAGTGCAGCCTGGGCTGCTATGGAAGTTCGCGACGCGAAGTTTGGATGGCGATCGAGAACTCGGTCCAGCGAATTTGGCCAATCGTCGCGAAGTAGTTCCCGACCCGGTAACGATCGCGAACTGTGCGATGCGTGAAGGAGTTAGCGACGCGAACTAGTTCGCGATCGCTAACTCTGTCCGACACCAGCATTAAGACGGGAATTCTCATTTATTACACACAAAAACCCTGTTTTTCTTCTCTCGTTTAGTGTGTGCGATTTCTGAGCTTAAGTTGCTGTTTGGAGCTCAATCTTCATCAAATCTTGGTGATTCTTGCTCCTAGTTGAAGATCTAAGGTAAATCTTCATATCTCTTGTGTTATAAGTCTTAGATTCAAGTAGGGAAGCTTGAATCATAAACCCTAGTTATGGATTTGTTCATGAATGGTTAAATGGAAGTGAGATAACTTAGATCTATGGTATTTTAACAAGGAAAACGTGGTCATGTTATGGATACACGAAAATGTGGTGATTTATGAACTTAGGGTTTGGTGATTTTGGGGAAAATGGTGCTAGTAGTTAACTAGCCATGGATTATGTAGTTAGTATAGATGATTAATACAAACCATTGTATTGGTTTTGATAATAGGTTATCGGTTGGAAGATTTGAGGCATTCAAATCTTGAGAAGTGATATTGGTGTTCAAGAAACACAACATTTGGATAAGCTTGGCTAAGGTGAGTACATGTGAACTTTCAAACTGGGTACATAGCTAGTAAATGTTTTATGATTAAATGATTTTTATCGAGTCTTTAAGTAATTTAGTCATTTATGTGATATATGATGAATTGCTTGTACGATGGTTTCATGATTGATTGAATAAGAAAAGATGGAGTTATAAACTCATAACGATAAAAGATAAGAAATGATGACGATGATGATATCCCTAGGGCCGTAGTAGATTGGAGGCATTCCGGTTATTACGGTACCTTAAGGTTAGTGGTAGATTGGAGGCATTCCGATTACCCAATACCTATGAGTCCCGGTAGATTGGAGGCATTCCGATTACCGTGGAAATGATGGTCTTGATAGATTGGAGGCATTCCGATTATCTTGACATTGGCCAATGATGAAAGTGATAAAGTGACCCAAAACAAACTTAGTAATATTATTTTAAGATTAAATGATATTATTTGACTATTTGTTTATCGGGTCTAAAACCCATGTATCTCACGAGGCAATTTTGTCTCACGTACTATGTTTGTGTTTTTGCTATGCACTCAGGTTCGGGATCGAAGATCTAGGAGGCCCGTTTAGAAGAGGCCTTGTTGAGATTGGCTCGGTGTTGATGATTAGAGTCCTTATCCTATGGTTAAGATATAATTTGTAACACCGTTTTTGTAAACTCTGATAATCTCGAACAAGAAACCTTTTCGTTTTTGTAAAACCGGCATTTGATGATGATACAATATTATGTATTTTTGGATTAAATGATATTTAAATGTGTTTTGAAAATTGAGGTGTTACAACTTGGTATCAGAGCTATAGTTTAAGTGAACTAGGTTGAGTTGACCATCCTAGACTTAAACTGAGCTAGTAGGACCGTAGGTTCCATAGGATACTTATGAAATGGCTATTGTGACCTTAAGTGTAGGTTCATTAGGGTTGACCTTAAGGGAATAGGTCATGTTGGATGTGGAACGGTCAATGCCACCGTTACTTTGATAAATTAACTTCTAAATGGTTGATGTCTTATTATAGCAAAATGGTGAGAACTAGAAGTGCAAGAGGCCCACTTGATCAAGGGCAAGATTCGAATAACATTGTTGAACCGGTATCTGGTCCTCCACCTCGTGACGAAGTGGAGAATTCGGGTGTTGAAAGGAACACTCACACCCCGGTCACCGTGGAACACCTCCAAACTATGTTCAATCAAATGAGGGACATAGTGAACGAGGATGTGAACCGACTTCTCAATGAGCATAGGGCACGTGAAAGGCGGGAGGAATCTCCACCCCGCACAAAGAGCAAGTCAAGTAGTGTTGCTCAAACTGAGAAATCATCAACGGAAGAAGATGAGAGCGACCCCGAACCGAGGGAAAGGAAGGGGTGTACGTATAAGAACTTTATGGCTTTTAAGCCCGATAACTACTATGGTAGCTCCGAACCGAAAGTCACGATCCGTTGGATCCGTGAAACTGAACAAGTCCTTGAAGCTAGTAAATGCAAGGAATGTGATATGATAATCTATACTTCTCGTTTATTGAAAGATGAAGCCCTCGTGTGGTGGGACACCATGTATGAAACGTTGGGAAAGAGGGCGTTGTACAAGATGACGTGGGATGAGTTTGTGAAACGGTTGAAGGCAAAGTTTTGCCCCGAGAGAAACTTAGAAAAACTTCAAGAAGAGTTTGTTCATTTGAAGAAGGGTGGTTTTAGTGTCGATGATTACACTAGGAAGTTCACGGGGTTAATCCCGTTTGTGATCAAATTGTATCCGGATGAGAGATCCCGAATTGTTCGGTATGCCAATGGACTCCCGTGGGAGTACGAGTTGGAAGTAAAGAGGGCCGCCACACTAGATAAGGCTATTAGTGCGGCAAGGAATGTGGAAGAAGTGGGCCAAAGGAGAATCAACGAGAGGCCAAAGTTTGAAAAGTTTGAAAAGAGGAAGTTTGAGGGGAGCTCGGGTTCGGTGAAGAGGGGAAAGTTCACCCCGACCTTCTCTAAACAAACAAGTGTGGGTGCTTGTAAGAAGTGTGGCAAAGACCACAAAGGAGAATGTTTGGTGGATACAAAGTCGTGTTTCAAGTGTGGAAGGCCGGGGCATATGGCAAGGGATTGCCGGGCCAAACCGTTGGATGAAATCGAGTGCTATTCGTGCCATGAAAAAGGGCACTATAGCAATGCATGCCCGAAGAAGGGAAGTGAGACCATGGTGTCAACCGCTCAAAAGAAAGCGGAGCCGACAAAGGTCAAGGGACGATCCTTCCAACTTACCCGAGATGAAGCCAAAGAAGCCCACGATGTCGTTTCAGGTACCCTACTCGTAAATTCTATTCCTGCCCGGATCTTATTTGACTCGGGTGCTACTTATTCGTTTGTGTCACATGATTTTGTTGTGGTGTTGAATGTGCCGTTAGAACTCCTTGATGAAATTTATGATATAGAAATTGCGGATGGTAAAACCTCCATAGTTCAACATATGTGTCGAAATTGTGAATTGGAAATAGATGGGAGAAAGTTTAAGGTGAATTTATTACCCATGGAAATTGCGGGTTTTGATATAGTTATAGGTATGGATTGGTTGGGTGAGAATCAAGCAAAGATTTTATGTGGGAAGAAAATAGTCTCGATTAGGACTCCTGACAACGAAAAAGTTTATGTGTATGGTGAGAGACGACACCATTTGCCATGTCTTATGACCGCGGTTAAAGCTAGGAAATGTTTAGCCAAAGGATGTTCGTCTTTTTTAGCATATGTATTAGATGGAAGGAAAGAGAAGAAGACGGTGGAAAATGTAAAGGTGATTCGAGATTTTCCCGATGTATTTCCCGACGATTTACTGGGATTGCCACCGGAGAGGCAAGTAGAATTTCGTATTGATTTAGTTCCGGGAGCGACGCCGATAGCTCGTGCTCCATACCGTTTGGCTCCCACCGAAATGCGGGAATTGATGTCCCAATTGCAAGAGTTACTTGACAAAGGATTTATTCGTCCCAGCTCATCTCCATGGGGTGCGCCCGTATTGTTTGTTAAGAAGAAAGACGGTTCAATGAGAATGTGCATTGACTACCGAGAGTTGAACAAGATGACTATTAAGAACCGATACCCCTTGCCTAGAATCGACGACTTGTTTGATCAACTTCAAGGTGCCGACTATTTCTCGAAGATTGATTTGAGATCGGGTTACCATCAAGTTCGAGTGAAAGAAGGAGATACCGAGAAGACGGCGTTTCGTACACGTTATGGGCATTACGAGTTTTTGGTGATGCCATTTGGGTTGACTAATGCACCGGCCATTTTTATGGATCTTATGAATCGGGTTTGCAAGCCATTCCTCGACAAGTTTCTTATCGTATTTATTGACGATATTCTTATTTATTCAAAAACCGAAGAAGAACACGAGAGTCATCTAAGACAAACGTTAGAAGTGCTACAACGAGAGAAATTGTATGCTAAGTTTTCTAAGTGTGAATTTTGGATTCGAGAAGTCCAATTCCTTGGTCATGTCGTGTCCCGAGAAGGAATCAAAGTTGACCCGTCGAAGATTGAAGCGGTTATGAAGTGGGAACCGCCACGAACTCCAACCGAAGTGAGAAGTTTTCTCGGCCTTGCCGGATATTACCGTCGATTCATTCAAGACTTTTCTCGAGTGGCGACACCACTCACATTGTTGACCCGAAAGAGTAGTGAGTTCGTGTGGGGAGAAAAGCAAGAAAGAGCATTCGCCACATTGAAAGAAAAATTGTGTAACGCCCCGGTTCTCACGTTACCCGAAGGGATGGAAGACTTCGTCGTGTATAGTGATGCTTCACATAAAGGTTTGGGTTGTGTTTTGATGCAGCGGGGGAAAGTGATTGCCTACGCCTCGAGACAACTAAAGAATGCGGAAGAAAGGTACACGATTCACGATTTAGAGTTGGCGGCGATAGTGTTTGCTTTAAAGTTATGGAGACACTACTTATACGGTACGAGGTGTACGTTATATACGGACCACAAGAGTCTTCAATACGTTTTACTCAAAAAGACCTAAATATGAGACAAAGAAGATGGATCGAATTGATACAAGATTATGATTGTGAAATTTTCTACCATGCGGGAAAGGCCAACGTGGTAGCCGACGCCTTGAGCCGAAAGGTGTATGAAAAGCTGATTAAAGGAAAGCTAACACGTATCGAAGTAGTCTCAAGTATAGTAGAACGAATCAAGAGTGCCCAACGGGAAGTGATGGGAAAGGATGAGTTAAGGCAAGAGCGTTTGGGAAAGAACCAACATTTTGTGGAAAATAAGCAAGGGTTGAAAACCGTGGGTGGTCGAATTTGGGTTCCCAAGTTCGGGGGTACCCGAAAGGAGTTACTAACCGATGTTCATAAGTCCAAGTATTCGATCCACCCGGGAAGTACAAAAACGTATCAAGATATGAAGAGGATGTATTGGTGGCCCGGGATGAAGGCAAGAGTGGCGAAATATATTTCTAAGTGTGCCACGTGTGCACAAGTAAAAGCCGAGCATCAAGTACCTTACGGGGTAGCTCAATCGTTACAAATCCCGGCCGGAAAATGGGATGATATAACAATGGATTTCATTGTTGAATTGCCAAAGACGAGCAAGAACCACGACGCCATTTGGGTCATAGTTGACCGGTTGACCAAAAGTGCATTGTTCTTAGCAATTCGGGAAACCATGCCACTTGAGAAGTTGGCAATGTTGTATGTGGATGAAGTGGTGAGACTTCATGGAGTCCCGTTGTCGATTGTGTCCGATAGAGACGCAAGGTTTACCTCGAGATTTTGGAGATCGTTACAAGAGGAGTTGGGAACGAAATTGCGGTTGAGTACGGCTTACCACCCGCAAACCGATGGTCAAAGCGAGAGAACCATTCAAACAGTTGAAGATATTCTAAGATCGTGTGTGCTAGATTTTGGAGGTAAATGGGATGAACATTTACCGTTAGTTGAGTTCTCTTACAATAATAGTTATCAATCGACCGTTAAAATGCCGCCTTATGAGGCGTTGTATGGGAGAAAATGTAGAACTCCATCGTGTTGGCTCGAAGCGGGCGAGACGAAACTCACGGGTCCCGAAATTGTGAAATTGACCAATGAAAAGATTGGGATAATCCAAACAAATATGAAAATAGCCCAAGATCGACAAAGAAGCTACTCGGGTTTGAAAAAGAGACCGTATGATTTGAATGTTGGAGACATGGTGATGTTGAAAGTATCGCCTTGGAAAGGCGTAATGCGGTTTGGTAAGAAAGGCAAATTGAGCCCAAGGTATGTTGGCCCGTTTAAGATTTTGAAACGGGTCGGTTTGCAAGCTTTCAAGTTAGAACTTCCACCCGAACTTCAAGGTGTTCACGATATGTTTCATGTAAGTTATTTAAAAAAGTTCGTGGGTGAAGTTGAAAATATAATTCCGTTGCAAGAGTTGCGGGTTGATGCCCCGAATCGGTTAATTGAAGAACCCGAAGCCATATTAGAGACAAAGACCAAGAAACTTAGAAATAAAGAGATTGAGTTGGTGTTGGTCAAGTGGAAGCATTCCCTTGGACCGAACTTGACTTGGGAAGTCAAGGATGAGATTCGGAAAAGATACCCGAACTTCGTGAACTATGATGAGTAGATAGTTGTAACGACCCGAATTTTGTAAATAAATTGTACAAAAATATGATAAATAAGGATAAATCGTTTAAAGAACGTAGGAATTGGTTTCGTGTCGTTTGGACACCATACGAGAAAGTAATGGGCGAAACCGGGCCGAGCCAAAGATTAAAAAGTGCAGCCTGGGCTGCTATGGAAGTTCGCGACGCGAAGTTTGGATGGCGATCGCGAACTCGGTCCAGCGAATTTGGCCAATCGTCGCGAAGTAGTTCCCGACCCGGTAACGATCGCGAACTGTGCGATGCGTGAAGGAGTTAGCGACGCGAACTAGTTCGCGATCGCTAACTCTGTCCGACACCAGCATTAAGACGGGAATTCTCATTTATTACACACAAAAACCCTGTTTTTCTTCTCTTGTTTAGTGTGTGCGATTTCTGAGCTTAAGTTGCTGTTTGGAGCTCAATCTTCATCAAATCTTGGTGATTCTTGCTCCTAGTTGAAGATCTAAGGTAAATCTTCATATCTCTTGTGTTATAAGTCTTAGATTCAAGTAGGGAAGCTTGAATCATAAACCCTAGTTATGGATTTGTTCATGAATGGTTAAATGGAAGTGAGATAACTTAGATCTATGGTATTTTAACAAGGAAAACGTGGTCATGTTATGGATACACGAAAATGTGGTGATTTATGAACTTAGGGTTTGGTGATTTTGGGGAAAATGGTGCTAGTAGTTAACTAGCCATGGATTATGTAGTTAGTATAGATGATTAATACAAACCATTGTATTGGTTTTGATAATAGGTTATCGGTTGGAAGATTTGAGGCATTCAAATCTTGAGAAGTGATATTGGTGTTCAAGAAACACAACATTTGGATAAGCTTGGCTAAGGTGAGTACATGTGAACTTTCAAACTGGGTACATAGCTAGTAAATGTTTTATGATTAAATGATTTTTATCGAGTCTTTAAGTAATTTAGTCATTTATGTGATATATGATGAATTGCTTGTACGATGGTTTCATGATTGATTGAATAAGAAAAGATGGAGTTATAAACTCATAACGATAAAAGATAAGAAATGATGACGATGATGATATCCCTAGGGCCGTAGTAGATTGGAGGCATTCCGGTTATTACGGTACCTTAAGGTTAGTGGTAGATTGGAGGCATTCCGATTACCCAATACCTATGAGTCCCGGTAGATTGGAGGCATTCCGATTACCGTGGAAATGATGGTCTTGATAGATTGGAGGCATTCCGATTATCTTGACATTGGCCAATGATGAAAGTGATAAAGTGACCCAAAACAAACTTAGTAATATTATTTTAAGATTAAATGATATTATTTGACTATTTGTTTATCGGGTCTAAAACCCATGTATCTCACGAGGCAATTTTGTCTCACGTACTATGTTTGTGTTTTTGCTATGTACTCAGGTTCGGGATCGAAGATCTAGGAGGCCCGTTTAGAAGAGGCCTGGTTGAGATTAGCTCGGTGTTGATGATTAGAGTACTTATCATATGGTTAAGATATAATTTGTAACACCGTTTTTGTAAACTCTGATAATCTCGAACAAGAAACCTTTTCGTTTTTGTAAAACCGGCATTTGATGATGATACAATATTATGTATTTTTGGATTAAATGATATTTAAATGTGTTTTGAAAATTGAGGTGTTACAATTAATCGGAGAGAAGGTAAAGAAATTAGAGAATGGAGAGAGAAAGATAATATTTTAATGAAGAAAATTAAAGAGAGAGAGAAAAAACATTATTATTGAAAACCGGCCTCGTGGGGGGGCCTTCTTTCAGGTACATGTCAGATTCCCTAAAATCGGTCCCCAGGATCCCATCTTTATAATGAAAACCGGCCTCCAGGAGGGCTGCAGCCCTATTTTTAAAAGGTGATAAAAAACAGCCCTATTTGTGAAAATTCTCAAAAAACTAACACCATATTTGAAAAAAATTCATGAAATTAACTAGGCGTAATTTTCTGTCAACACAATTGCTATTCCAAAATACATTTATTTTTATAAAAAAATATGTGCCATGCAGGACTTAAACTCACGACATCTGCGTTACTAACACAACGTCTTAATTAGTTGAGCTAGTAGATTATATATTGATTACTTACTTTACTATAATTATTTTTATTAATCCTTTTAATTTTAAGAAGTTAAAATTACCACCACCACCCATCATCCATCACTAGCCATGGCCACCAACCATCATTACTACCGCCACCTACCAATTAATTCGCTCCAAACCTATTGCATTGTCAGATTTATACGCACTACCATCATCATTATTGTCAGTACATAAAATATAGTTATAGGATACAACTGTTGTATTATGTTATATTAGAGAGTCAAATAAGTATATCATTCCACGGGATCTTGTTAACCAAATTTGGGTTGATATGAATTATTAGGATTGGAAAAGTATTTGCACCCATTATTAATAGATGACAGCGTCATTAATGTCCATTACTTACAGATGTCTTGGCATCATCAGTTCTTTTGCAAGTGCAACTGAAAGTCAATTGATTATTAATTGTTCGACAAATGTCCATTTTCATTAAATAATCACATCTTTGTTATTTTGCCTTATTAATATAGGGTTTATCTAACTCATAGGGTATAAATAGGGTATAAAATTAGAAGTATTTAATAAAAAATAAATTTATAATCAACTCATTAAAGTTACTCGTTTTTAACAGTACAAAATTTTCTCAATTTTACTAGTTACCTTTAAAAAAAAATTTCTGATCGATTACCTTGATTATTTATTTATTTTGAACCTGGTTGGGTTTAGGGCCATATGATGATGATCCACCTGAGCCGGCCATTGACTTTACAAAATCAAAGGTACAAAACGCGACAATTTCTATAGGCAGGCCGGCAATTTCGCATTTCCCGTTTGTCTTCTATCCATCTTGATTCATATCTTTGAATCATCATTATAATCATCGTAATCATAATCATCACTCGGATTACGATTATGATTATTATATAGTGGATGGATTAGGATTAGTCCTATATCACCTTCGGATTCTCTCTCCATAATCCTCCACTTCCTCTTGTTGCTTTATCTGATACGCAACAACAACAATAAGGTAAAACTTAAATAACATATGTAATCGTTAGTTGCAATTTCGATCATCAGCAATTGGGATTTATCTAGGTATATTGATTGAACTACATGTTTTTACAATCTGTTTATATGATTTTGCTTCAATTGTGGTAATTAGCGTAGCATGATTTCATGATTTCACTTTTAATGTTAATGGAATTTAGGGTATTGAATTCACTACACAAGTTTACGAATGATTTTTTGTTGCATTTTAATCTATAATTGCCCTGTTCTTCGTATTATTTAAATGATTGATGATTCGTATGCTTTTGTTATTTTACGGAGGGTTAAGTTGATTGAAAACGATGAGAATCATATTATGCACTTGCTTCCTTGAATAATTGACCTAAAACACGCCAACGATCTATATATACTTCATATATATATATATATATATATATATATATATATATATATATATATATATATATATATATATATATATATATATATATATATATATATATATATATATATAATCTTCATCGTGAATCATATTTTGATTTTTGAATGATGATATCCTTTGGTTGTGTTTTGATGAATTTCATCTCGTTTTAGGATTTTAGGGGTGTAACCTAGAATATTTGAACTTTGTGACTCAATTTTGAAATATATATAATACAAAGTCAATTATGGGCTAACAAATTGGCGGTTTATCATTTTATTTGTTTCAATTTCATTATTTTATCTAGTATATTGTGTCTAATATCTGAAAGTTTAATGGCAGATAACTAGAAACTTAACGATATAGTTATATGGATGTATATTCTAGTAAACGGCCTGTTGGTGGGATTACTGCCCCAAAAAAGAAATCAGTCACTGCATTGAAAGATACATATGGCACTCAGAATGAAAGTGCTCAAATCTGCAGTCGAACCGGTTGCTGTGGCAGACCTAACAATTCTAAAGGTACTAAAAATAAATCTTTAGAAAAACCAAAACCTTTGAAGCCTTCGATTCGTTCATCATCATCTGGTAAAGAAGTAATCGCCAGTTCTTCCAAAAATTGTTCTTCAGTTACCAATTTGAAAAAACCAATCGAGAAATCAGAGAAAAAAGTTTCTTGCAAGATAGAAACAATCCCGACCGAATCAACAATTGTTTCAAACGAGTCTCAAATTCAAGAAGTCAAACCCTCAAGAAATCAGACACAATTAAAGTTGAAATCTAGAAGTTTAATATCAGATCAAAACAACGAGTCAAACAATGTCAGGAAGAAGAGGTTTACTCAAGGAGAAAGTAGTTCATCTGGTGGTAATAAAGGTAAAAAAATTATCGGGGTATCAACAAACAAAGCACGTGTTTCTGATCCCAAAAATTCAAGAAATTTGACATCTTGCAGAACAAACGGGAGTTCTTCATTTAGGGCTCGAAAATCATCGAATCAAGCACATGGAGATGATTTCTCATTGGTCAAAGTCAAACCTACTACTAATGTGATTCCTGAAAAACCTAAAACTCAAGAATTAATCATTAATGGTGGTAGTAGCAGTAATAGTACAAGTGGCACGTCATCAACCATGAGTTCTGGTAGCTCTACTGATCGTTCGATTGTTCGGTTTGCGAATGATAATGGAGCACGGAATTATAACATTGATGGGATTGTAGATGTAACATTTATCACTGAGAATTTTAAATTTGTTAGTTAAAATTATAGTTTGTGTGATATAAATAATGTTGTGTTTTGTAATTTGGTGGTTTTTAGGTACTATTGGCACTTGATAGGACCGAACGAGATGAGGAGTTAACATATGAGGTAATTAGTCTTTGGTTCCATGAACAATTGTTTGTCCTAAACTGAATTTTTTGGTGTATTAAATGGGTTGAAATTGCTAGAAAGAAAAGATTAGGGGTTTAAGTTGCCATAGTTGTTAACTACAGTTGTTGATCTACAGCAAATACTGTCGCTTGAGGCAAATTTGTTTCTTGGTGGGCTTAACTTGTATGATCAACATAGGGACATGAGACTGGATATTGATAACATGTCATACGAGGTTTGGTTTCTTGTCTCTCACACTATTAATTAGTCTTTTCCTATTTATTTAATGTAAATTAGTTCTTTTCAATGGCTTAATCAGAATAAAAAATAGAAAGTAAAAGTTGTAAATTTGTGACAGGAACTACTGGTGCTTGAAGAGAAAATGGGTACAGTGAGCACAGCATTATCTGAAGAGGAAATATCAAAATGCATCAAAACAAGCATATATGATGAATCTTCACAACGAATGAGGTCCACTTTGGGTGCAGATGACAGCAAATGCAGTATTTGTCAGGTATTATTATCATATTTATTATTAAATGTGTAATACTTAGAAGAGTAATTTGCAAATTGATATTTTAGAAATAATGTTTGGTATTTTCAGGAGGAATTTGTGAGAGGAGATAAAATAGGAAAGCTGGGATGTGGGCATGGGTACCATACTCCATGTGTAAGTCATTGGCTGCAACTCAAGAATTGGTGTCCCATTTGCAAGGCTTCACAAAAATGAAAAACCTTGATGACACGTGTCAATCGCTCTTTCCTTTTATTTTCATATCATATATGTACATACTTGACGTTTGCCAAACCCAGGTTCTTTTAACCCCCATTCAATTCAATGGAAGTTACTTTTTCTTCAATGCTTATGATTGTTTTCATCTCCACTTTTGTTTTTCCGTATGGTAGTTATTTAGCTGATTCCATGACAGTTCTAGGTGGTAAAATGGGCGGGTTGTCATCTTGTCAAAACAGGCAACCTGTGCCCTTTTTTAGTTATATAAATACTCAACGTACTAAATAAAATTATATAAACTGTTGTGTTCAAATATTAGTATACATTCATTTTCAATAAATGTTGTGTTCGAACCCTTTAAAGAATGGGAGGTGATTTGTGGGCCGAGTGATTACTTGGCACTAAGGCTGGGCAAGGTCTAAAAATCACCAAACCGGAACGAATCTGTTGGAAGAGAAATAGGGAAATGCTTCGGGAATTCATTTCTGCACCACAATTTTTACTTCATATACACAATATAAGTTTTACAGCTAACTGTTCAAGTATATCAAGCATGAGTTGTGGTAGATATATTAAAAGTTATGGTGCAAAAATCACCCCCTATTGTTTAAGTAGCAAGAATTAGAATCTTAACTACAAAAACATAAAATTAGACTATCCAACTATGCAATTGGGTTATTTATACGATATTTGATTAAATAGTTAATTTTCTTTTCTTTTTCTTTTAAAAATTGTAATAAACCAAATATCTATAATACTTATAAAGCATTTAGGTCTTCCTCTTATGGAAGGTCTTAATTTTCAACTTCCTTTTCTGAGAAATGTCTTAAACACTTAAGAACCCAAAATATAAAAGCGCAACATCCGGGGTTCGAACCCACAACTTCTCGCCCAATGCTCCAAACGATCCACCACTGAGCTAGGGGAGATTATTGGTTCAATATCAACTCCCCTTAATCTTAAACACACACTAAATCTTCACGTTTTAAATATTTTCCTTGGGACATTGTTTTTATAAAAAATATGGACATATCTGTTATTAACACTATGCTCTAACCATTTGAGACACTAGCCCATGCTCTTTACTTGACATATAATATTTTTATTAATCTTTACAAAATTAAAATTAACATCACCCACCACCCGCACGACCACAACCAGCAGCCACTATCACTACCGTCGTCACCACCCAATACTTGATCGCCGTCAAATTTAATCACAGGGTACCCGCCGCCGCATTACGCGGATAACCTACTAGTGAAACTAAACATACCCAAACCCCCTTAAAATTAATCGTTTAGGGTATGTTTGGAGTGCTTTTTAAAAGCATGTAATGAAGATAAGGGAAGATCAAAAAGTAAGAAGCTATAAATCACTTTCAAAAACTTTATCCAAACATGCCATCTGAACCGGCCGGTTTGCTGCCTGCAAGTACTATCATCACTGTCTATCTTCACTCCGACACCCAAAAATGGCGTCTGTTTCCTCCTTATCACTCTGTTTCATTTCTCCTCAAGCCAAAGCTCGCTCCAACAAACCCCGTAAACAGCTTTCCCTTAAAAGGAAATCCAACACCGTTACCACCTCTCGTCCACCGCCTCTCTCCTCCGTCTCCGGCGGCCAAGCGACAACCTACACTCGTCTACCTCCCAAAGAAGACCTCATCTCCGAATCATTTCCAGAAATCAAATTGTCTGATTTACCAATACCAACTCATAAACAAAAGAAACCTTCATCAGTTAATAAAGATAAGATAGACGATAATCTGGACATTATTGAATCCGGTAGCGACGAGGAGGATTCAGGGTTCGATTACGGGAAGTTTGAGCTATTTGAAGTGAATTCGGATGATGAAATTGACAGTGACGGCGAAGAGTATTATGTAGATGAATTAGGGTTTGAAAACAAAGGGGAAGAAGAACTGGAATTAGAATTACTAGAAGATGTGAAAGAGAAGGAGAAAGGAGTTCCAGCAGTGATGAGATGTTTCGATAGGGCAAAAATATACGTCCGGTCAGGTGACGGTGGGAACGGTGTGGTGGCGTTCCGCCGTGAGAAATTCGTGCCGCTAGGTGGCCCGTCGGGTGGTGACGGTGGAAGAGGTGGGAATGTGTATTTGGAAGTTGATAGTTCCATGAATTCTCTGTTACCGTTTAGGAATAGTATTCATTTTAGGGCTGGAAGAGGGAGTCACGGGCAGGGGAGTAAGATGAATGGGGCAAAAGGGGAGGATGTTGTTGTGAAAGTGCCGCCGGGAACGGTGGTTAGAGCTGCCGGAAAAGATGGAGTTATCGGAGAAGTGCTGCTGGAATTGTTGCATCCGGGAGATAGGGCTTTATTGTTGCCAGGTGGCAGAGGTGGAAGAGGGAATGCTTCTTTTAAATCAGGAACTAATAAGGTGCCTAGAATTGCAGAGAATGGAGAAGAAGGTCCTGAAATGTGAGTTTTTTATATATTTGTTCAGTTTTTCATATATTTTTTGCAATAATCACTTTCAAAATGCAAATACAAACACCCCTCTACAGATATTTTCATTATTTTGTTCAATTTTTCTTGTACTGAGCAATTGTGATTGCTGTTTTTCACCAGGTGGTTGGAATTGGAGCTTAAATTAGTTGCAGATATTGGGATAGTTGGTGCTCCAAACGCAGGAAAAAGCACATTTTTAAGTGTTATTAGTGCTGCTCAACCAAACATTGCAAATTACCCATTTACCACATTACTTCCTAATTTGGGTGTTGTTTTATTTGATTATGATGCTTCTATAGTTGTTGCTGATCTGCCCGGTTTACTCGAAGGGGCCCACCGAGGTTTTGGTTTGGGCCATGAATTTCTCAGACATACCGAGAGGTGTTCTGCTCTGGTATAATTCTTTTTTCATTTTTTAATTCAAATTTAATACGAGAAAAAAGAATTAATTTATTGTGAATTAATAGTTGTATAATTGAAATGGAGGCTTAGGTACATATAGTTGATGGTTCATCTCAACAACCAGAATATGAATATGATGCAGTTCGGTTAGAGCTTGAAATGTTTAGTCCCGAAATTGCTGAAAAACCGTATATAGTTGCATACAATAAAATGGATCTCCCTGAAGCATATGAAAACTGGAAATTATTTCAAAAAAACCTGCGTGCACGTGGGATTGAACCGTTTTGTATAAGTGCAATAAATAGAGATGGAACTAGAGAATTGATTAATGCTGCTTATGAACTTGTACGACAAGGAATCCAAGATAGAAAAGACAATAGTAAGCAATCTATCTATTTTATATATATATAAAAAAAAAAAATTATAATATTTTTTATAATTTGTTTGTAGGTTGGAGAGATCCTGTACAATTTAGTCATGTGGCTGAAATGGTGAGAAAACAAAGGACTGCTCCTATTAATGAATTTGAAATCTCGCATGATAGTTCGTCAGATACATGGCGTATTGAAGGAGCTGGTTTGCAACGATTTGTTCAAATGACTAACTGGAAGTAAGTTTAAATGACAATTTTGTAATTAGGATTATTATGCAATTGATATTTTTCTGGGGTCTGTAAAACCTACATGTATCATACGTTTAATTAGGATATTGACATATACGTGTTGTGTTCTGCAATAGATACATGGATTCTGACAGAAGGTTCCAGCATGTTCTAGAAGCATGCAGGGTTAATAAATCTTTAATTAAACGTGGTGTGAAGGAAGGTGATACAGTCATCATTGGCGAGGTCGGATCATTGTTTTGATAATAGTTTCATATTTAATGTTTTTAATTATCCATGAAACTAAAAATAGTGGAAGGTCAACCAACCCGCCCGACATGCACATTTTGCCACCTATATAGATGTTTGTATATACACAACACTTTTGTTAACTGAATCTTTGGATTATTATAGATGGAGATGATATGGCATGATTCTCCAAACAATTCTGGGCCTAACAGGAAGAAGCTCCCAACAGAATCTGTGAAATGGGCTGATTGGAAATGATGCATATGTGATTTGAGGTTTTGTTCTAATCAGTTAAAGGTGTTTGGTTACTCATAAAGGTATCACATATTCATCCAAATATTATTTTATACGGCCTGGTTTATTATACAAGATTATTTCGTTATAATTATCCAATATTCAGTACACATTTATGTGCAGTTAGTCGCGTAAACGAGATGATTTATAGATGAGCAGTTGGTCATATTGGTTAGGTTAATCTTGTGTTGTAATTGTATGTCTTACAAAATAAACATATGAAAATATGTTGTAAGTTTATATTTATTATATTATATAGTTTAATAAAAATTGTTTTGATTTTTTACAAACACAAGTAATTAGCATGATTTTAAGAAAAGCTACATGTTCAAGTAAACAACATCTTTCTGGACGGTGGCCCCATTCCAGAGTGGAAGGATGTCATCCGACAGTGTTCTCGGCGATAAACGAAAACTCCATCACTTCGCATGCTCTAGTTACAATCAGACCCCCCTATGTTATGAATAATGACTATACAAACTATATGGATAAAATTTTATATACATAAGCTATTAAACCATGTACTTAAAAAGTCCTCATATTTCCAGATCTTAATATTGTTATAGATTGTATCTTAATCGTGGGTTTATTCCTCTCATCTCGTAATATTTATCAGAGATAGTTTTGAAAAACAGTTAGGTCGTATAGTGGTGAGCATTTGGACAAAAAAATCGAACCGAACTGAAAACCAACCGAAATTGAAATGAACCATAAATATGTAATTGTTTGGTTATGGTTTTGAAATATCTATTATTTTCGGTTTTATCGGTTTCGGTTCGGTTCGCTCTTAGGATAGGATGAGAATTTAGGCTAAAAACACTGAATCGAAACAAAACCAAAAATATGTAATTGGTACAGTTTCAGTTTTGAAAAATGTGCCCTTAGGAGTTAGGGCAATGGTTAAGGGTACGAATGTACAAGTTTTGAAGCATAACTACCTCGAGATGGTTATGAAATTCAGGGGACACTTATTTTTTATGGTTAATTTACAATAAATTAAAACTTCCTTTTTTCCCCTTAACCATTGCCCTAAGGGCACTTGTTAGCATTTCCCTTGAAGAATTTATTATTTTTTGTTTGAGTTCGGTTTCTGAACATGCTCGCCCCTAAACATCGGCCACCTGAGAGCCCTTATAACCGGAACACCTTTAAAAAAGAAATAAAAATAAAAATTTGTATCTTATACTTACAAATTACAATTCTTTTGTACTTCCTCCAATTCAAAATAAGTGATACACTTTGGGTTTCACGGTTTTTGAGTCAAAAGATTATAGTGATGATTAAATTAGATTAATTAGATGGTTATTGTTGAATGCGTCCCACAACTTTTGAATAAAGTGAGGTTAGTAATGTTTAAAAATAAAAAGTAAGGGTAAATATATCATTTCACTTTGTTAAAGTAGATAATTAGTGGGTCTGGGTCCTACTATTCTTTTACCAAATAAGATAATATTTTAAAGTGTATCATTTATTTTAAATCACCATAAAAAGAAAAGTGTAACGCTTATTTTGAATAGCAGGAAGTATCATCCAGTATAATATTTTGTGCAACAAAATACTAAAGACTCACTCCTTCCTCTTGTCATATCCACCCCTGACTTCTTATTTTACTCTCACTTTCAGCAGTTTCTGGCGAGACCTCAAACCAAAAGGTGTGTAAACCATAATCGGAGTTCTAATTAGTTATTATCTTCAATCTATTTCCTTCGAACATGTATATTGAAATTATCAAATTAATGACATTGATTTTGGTGCGGATTTCGCTAGGGCTTGCAAGTGATTTCAGATTGTGATGGCAACTGCAATAGATGCTGCCGGAGAACCGATTCCGACATCGGCGGTGCTGATGTCGGCGTCAAAACACATCGCCGGTAGATGCAGAGGCGAAAATATTGCTTTCCTAAAATGCAAAAAGGACGATCCTAACCCTGAGAAATGCCTCGATAAAGGCAATCAAGTCACCCGTTGCGTTTTCTCCTTGTAAGTATACATTTTCGGCTTATTTGACTGCTAAAGTGCAATTGGGTTGCACAGGGTTATTGCTTTGATCCCAATTATATACATCCAAGCAAATGAATTATGCATTCACTAATTGCTGAACATATATGATGTGTAAAGCTATTAAGATTTCAGGTTTTGATTAATATAGGATCGAATGTTCAACTTTATCAAATTCAGGTGAATCCAGGTCACATTCAAAAAGTAAATTATAAAGCTTTTTACTTTTTTCCCTAAATTTGTGACAATTGATCTCTGCATCCTAGAATTTATTGTTGATAATTTTGGGATCTTTGGTTAACTTACTTATCAATTTCTCCTATAATGATTTAGTACAAATTATATTAAGGGAAATAATAATAAAAATGTTCGGACATGCATAGAAAGTTGTGCATTAACGTCTCAAGGAATTTCCCTTTCATTATTGAAAATACAAGTTAGCAGTGCATGTAATAATTTCTTAAAGACAACAGAACCCTTGCATAAAAATATGGTTTGCAGAGTTTACAGTCGTATCTATTTCTCTATTAAAGTTTTGATGACATGGATTAATGTCTCTGGTCATTGTAAGTCAATTAAAGTCCTACTACATTCGAGATAACCAAACAACCTTAAGGTTCTTCTGCTATATCATTATTTAAGTCGATCAATTTTCTAGATAACTAACAGAAATAGAAATTACAAATTTGCGCTTTAAAGAGAAAAAGCTATGCTGTAAACTAGGATTCAAGTCACACTACTAACACTCTCTACCTTCAGTTGAAATCCTAATCTTGAGACATTAAATCATGTAATATGAATTTGCAGGCTAAAAGATCTTCATCAAAAGTGCACAAAGGAGATGGATGCTTATGCTGGTTGTATGTACCACAATACCGACGAATTTGAATTATGTCGCAAACAGCAAAAAGAGTTTGAGAAAGCTTGTCCTTTAAATTGATGGAAGAACACCAACTGCCCTTAATAAAATTCCTCTTGATTTCCAGTGATAGCAAGAGGTGTTATTTCCATGTAATGTTTTCCCCCATTGAGATTGCAGTTGGACAAGTTATTGGTTCCGTTAATTTGCATCGTTTTGGTTATAATAAGATATCAAGTTTCTTGGACATTTTGTGGATCATTGTTTTATGAAGTAAACTGCTACAGTTTAATTGTTTGGCCAACGTTTACTGTTTTAATTGGTTATCTGTAATATTTCATCGTTTTCTTTTCTTCCTCTTGATAGTTTATCATCCGTTCATCGAGACTTTCATTGGACTTTTGTTTTTCGATTGTAGATGATAATCACATCAATTACATTATGTGGTATTTTTATTAATAACGCTTCAAACCGGCAAACTAACAAAGTTACAATATACTTAAGGCGGTCATTTGTTTGGCAAACTACGACATTGTATAGTTTTTTTTTTTTTTGGGTAATTACAAGTTTTAGTCGGCCTGTATTGGTAATTAAGATGAGTTTTTGTTAAGCCTGTGTGATTTTTTCATATTATTAACGTTATAACTTTCAAAATAAGTGTGATAAAAACCTTTAGATACCCTTTAAGACTGCTCTCAATCATAACATCAACTGACACTTCACCAAAGGGCCTTTAGCCTAGCGGTATGGTGTCTGTCTCTCAACCTTGAGGTCAGGAGTTCGAGTCCCGTCGTGGACATAGGTAGTAATTAGGAGTAGATTAGATTTGCCGTTTCAAATAAAAACTGACACTTCAGTTTTTACCAAATTAGCATCACATAGCTGACACTCATGTCAACAATACTCCCCTTCAATTTATATATCGGGCACAACACATTATAAAATACATACATAAATACTCTTTTTTATTCAAATACTTGTCGCTTTCCTCTTTTCGTTTCCGACATAGAGGAACTGAATAAGGCATGTGATCCTCACGTATACTTTTTAGAACTGGGAGCAGTCAATCCTTCTTTTTTATAATGATAAGAGGGGTGTATAATGAAAACTTCCTCATCAAGGTTAATGTCAGTTGAGAGAAGTCATTTGGTTCCCAACTGAAGGAAACGCTTATATACATTGCTTTTTTCTTACAATTTGCAATGGATCAAAGTATCCAATTAGTCAGTTCGAATGAATCAATTTGGGCCTAACAAAGTCCGAATGTCTAATATTTGGGCCTAACGCGCTGAATAGTTAATACTAGAAACCATGTTTTGGGCTCGGCCCAAACAATTAACATGATTGAAATAAGGTTTTGTTTCCATGAATCAATTTCTACATTCTGAGCTCCCATTTCAAGCACAGGTTCATCGGAAAAAGGGTTTTAGAGATGCAGCGATTGAAATCATTATCACTAGTGAGACGTTCGTTGCAATGGCAGTCTCACAATTGCTACTCCACCATTTCTGCTCAACGCGAAGATTACACTCAACGCAATCATTTTCAAGAGGAGGTCTGTATCTCTTAATTCTATTACGATCTCAGACTTTTTCAAATTTCAAAATCTGCTGTAAATTTCAGTTTTAAATGTTTGATTTCTGTAATCAAATTAGGTTTTAGTTGAAGGAAGAGCTTCTTCTAGAGCTGCAATACTCAATAGACCAGCTCAACTCAATGCTATTACTACCTCTATGGTTTCACCCTCTTTCCCTTCCATTTCCCTTGAATTTTAGCTCAAATTGTATCTCTTTTACTTTGATTAGGGCAAATTAAAAGTATGTTTTAAGGTTAAATAATATTAAGCAAATGTGTTATTTCTCGGCCAATTAAGTGAATATAAACAGAGACTCAAAGTTTCAAACAGGCTCTAATGAATGAAACACATGTCTAAGTACGTGTTACATTGCTGATTGAGGAGAAAAACTTGTCCATTTTACTACCTAAAGAGACCTGTATTTCAATCTCATATCTTGATGATTTATTTTGAATTTTTTATTTAGGAATGTTATTGAACTATTGTATGTAGGCTGGTAGGTTACAGAGACTTTATGAGTCATGGGAGGACAACTCACAGATTGGATTTGTGACAATGAAGGTAGTTAATGGTTATATGAATATTTTAACTCTTTTGTGTTAGGGTTTATATGTGTATCTGTAAATGTCACTTGAAGGGTAGTGGTAGGGCATTTTCTTCTGGTGCAGACATGGTAGCCATCTATCGTTTGCTTCAAGAAGGTGAGTGATCACCTTTTTCTTAATCTTGTTATATCTTTTTAACTGTATTTATGTGGGCTTATATATGGACATGAAGCGGTTACTGATTATTTGAAATTGCTGCTTGACATATATACAGGCAAAGATGCAGAGTGCAAAGAATTTTTCAGGACATTATATCAGTTTATATACCTTTTAGGAACATATTTGAAGCCAAATGTAATTTTCTGTAGATTAACATACTCTTTCACACTGCATTTGAAGTATGGTGGTTGACCATTGACTTTTGACCATTTAATAGTTGTCTATATTGGATGGTATCACCATGGGTGGTGGTGCAGGCATTGCAATTCCAGGAATGTTCCGTATTGCAACTGACAGAACTGTATGCACTTTAGTCTTTAATTACATTTTGTTGCTGTTTAGCTTTTTCTTAATATGTTTAAATTTACTATGTGTAGGTTTTTGCAACTCCTGAAGTTCAAATGGGATTCCATCCAGATGCAGGGGCTTCATTTTATCTTTCTCGTCTGCCTGGTTATTTAGGTAATTTTGGAAAATTTACACATCTTTAGCTTTAGCTCCTGGTTAATATAATATATATATATATATATATATATATATATATATATATATATATATATATATATATATATATATATATATATATATATATATATATATATATATATATATATATATATATATATATCTTGTTATTGCAGGTGAATTCTTGGCTTTGACTGGAGAAAAACTTAATGGTGCTGAATTGGTCGCATGTGGCCTTGCTACACACTATTCACTAAATGCAGTATGTACCTCACTAACTTATTGCCAATTTAACCATTAAATTATGAAGTGTTAATTAAATGTAATAGAACTGTTTTTGGGTCAACTCAAACTGACATGTATTAACTGTAATGATCTGCACAGAAACTTGGTTGGATTGAAGAACGGCTTGGACAATTGATGACAGATGATCCTTCTGTAATATCTGATTCTCTTGCTCAATATGGTGATCTTGTTTATATTGACAAAAACAGTATTCTTCACAAGTAATATTCTGCTCCGTTCCCTTATTTTTTCTTCACAAATGCAAACATCAAACATTTTTTATTTATATGTAGTCTATACTCTATACAAACTATGACCATATAAATTGGTTGGTGTTTCAGGATTGACAGAATAGACAAATATTTTTGCCATGATACGGTTGAGGAAATTGTGGATGCTTTAGTGAGTCTCCTCTCTCTATCTTTTATTACTGTTGCATGATTATTAAAGGTGGCAAAATGGGTGGGTCGGTTGGTTTGGGTAACATGTCAAAAAGTGTATTTATATGCACAGTTCAGTTGGGTTTGACAAAACATTTTTTATTTCCATTTCTCTATAGATGATTAGAGCTTCATATATATATAATAAAAAAATTTTTTTTTTTGAATAAATCATTTAGGAGGTTATATGCCTTAAAATATACTTTAGCGATTTTTGACCTATTTGACACGTTTCCTTTGAAGCTATTTTTTTACTTGTTCGACATGTTAGAGATAAACATAACCCGAATCAACCTATTCATAAGTAAATGGGTAGAAATTGCCACCTTTGAATTGATTGTGATTGAACATGTATTAGCTTATAATCCATGTGTAAAAATGTTTAATTTTGAGTTGTACCATAATTATGCAGACAGAAGGAGAGTCTCATGATGAATTGTGTTCGAGTGCCCTCAAGAAATTGAAGGAAGCCTCCCCATTGAGCTTAAAGATCACTTTGCAATCTGTGAGTTGACTTTATTAAAAAAAAAAAAATCAAATAATTTATTAATTTGATGGTGGTGAAATGCAACAGATAAGGGAAGGTAGATTCCAACCACTTGATCAATGTTTGGCTCGTGAATATCGCACATCTTTGCATTGTATCTCCAAACAGGTTTCTGGAGACTTTTGTGAGGTAGGACACGAATCTATATCTATATCTATATCTATATAACCTCATCAAATAAACTTATACATATGTGTATAAATTCGTCCCTTTTGTAGGGTATTCGAGCAACACTAGTTGACAAGGACTTTGCTCCCAAGGTACCACCAGTTTTTGCTCTTTAACACTACTAGATAGAGCTGGAAATTTTCACCAATTTACTTATATAATGGGTTGATTTTGGGTTATACATTATCTCTAATGGGTCAAATAAAATAATTACGCATTCCATCTAAATAACTTTTATATATTGGTTTGTCCCTAAAAAGAATGTCCACTTCCAAAGACCAAACCCATTATACTTTACAAAGGTGAGATAGACATTTGGCTATTTAAAAGTGCAATAATTGCAAATTCCTAGAAATGTTTTTTTTTTTTTTTTTTCGTTCCAATGGACGCTTATTTTAAGAGAGGGAGTGGGTAACAAGGAAACCGTTTAAAATTGTGTATTTTTTATCCATAAAATCTCCCGAGTCATTTTTCATTGAAAAAAGATTTATTATTGAAATAATGCTTTTCTGTAGTCATATTTTGGTACACAATCATTTATCAAATTTGTTTTTGGAAATACATTGTACTTTGTTTTCAGCCCGACCCGACTATTTTCCACCTGTACTCCTAGGCATGATTTGGGAATTTGAGAAAATTGAGTTTAGGTTTTCAAATGCTTATGTTTTTGTTTGGCAGTGGGATAGTCCAAGTTTGAAAGCAGTAAGCAAGGACATGGTTGACTGCTATTTTGCACCACTTCCTACTTCTGACCCTGAACTAAACTTACCAACAGCTTTGAGAGAACCTTTCATGTGAACACTTCCTACTTTTTTCACTATCATAAAAAGACCAACATTTTTCATCTTGCCAAAAATTGTCATCGTTACAATTTGTTATATTGGTTTTTGCCTCTTAATAGAATTGTAATTTAGACATTAGACAGTTAGTTAAAGTTGTGTGGTGATATTGTCCAAGGAAAATGTTATCTATGTTTCTTTAGACATCACATTTAGAGATTAATGAGTGCATGTATCATCAAAGTTCTACCGTGGACGCTAAAATTAATGCTCGGATTTGATTTTTTTTTTTAACGGCCGCCCCAAAAGAGCTTGTCATAAATGGAAATATGCTCTTTCTATAAGTTTTTTTTGGCAATTGCAAGCAAAAAAATACCGATAAGAATATATTACAAAGCTTACTGAACACTGCATAAATCTTCCAAATTTCATGACAAGGATAAATAAGATCTAAGAATGTAAATGCCTAAGATATCATACAATGAGAAAACGTAAATATGCAAACGTAAAAGCATGAACTTACAACAAAAATAATAATTAATTACTAACGTAGTAGAAACAACTATACTTGTTGCATCAGTAAACATAAGATAAAAACATTATGCAGCACTTAAGCAGTTCTCCCAGGTACCGTATTTAGAGCTAAAGGTACCACCACCAGTTTGCTGAGCATATTCGGATATAACAGCACGCGCACAAACATCCCAAGTTTTTGCAATTTCTTTAAGTGACATTGGTTGTGAAAGGCTTCTAAGAGAAATGCTGAACCTTGATTTCGTTTTTACTGAAAGATCCTCAAACTCTTTGCTGTAATACAACCATGTCAAAAGTTGACCAAACTATTAATTTTAATGTAGTACATTATGTTTAGTTTTGGCACCAAATGACTAAAATACCCTTCACCAGTGATAAAATCATGTAGAATAAAAGGTCAAACAAATTGGTAATTCTAGCTTCAAAAGTTTCTCATCAAGAAAGATATTTCATAAATTTTACTGGCAGTTATAACTTACAAATGAATCATTTCTTACTTTCTATTTTCTTCTTCTTAGGTATCTAAAGAGTAAAAAAACAACAAATTACAAGCTTTAAGAGGATTAAAATCAGACTTAATTAATTATTATTAAAATAGACTTGTTACCTGACTTCAGCAGGGAACTTATCCAAAAGTATTGGTGAAAAATTGGGATAATTTGCAGGAACAAGCAATCGCAACGGTTGAATAGGTGACTGCACATCAATTAAAAAATATATAAGTCTACAATAAACATTAAAAAAAAAACTACACCATATAAACCAAGATAAAATATTATATATAAAAAAGCACCATTTGGGCTGAAGCATATTGTGACTTCAAATTTGGACCAAGAGCAACAGCACTAAATGAACATTTAACCACAGTTCCATCACCACCTTCTGAAGTTGCAGCTGGATCAGCATCTTCCTCACTAATATCCACCACAGTGTCAATAAGTCCCCGATTTATTTCCTTTATTTCTTCCAAAAGGGCATGATTACTCTGCAAAAAAAAAACATTTTAATTCCATTGTAACACTTTATATAACTAAAAAAATAGAAATTGTTGAAAAAAGTTGTAGGTACCTGAATTCTAGGCCTTTTGATAGCAGAAGAAGCAGTTGAATCAAGCTCAGAATTCTCAGCAACATTTAATTGTTTAAAACTGTCATTTACACTACCAGCAGAGGATACAACATTTAATGGCATTGCACTTGTGAACCGTTTCATTTTCCTGACACCATCTTGATTTACAAAGTTTCTTGCTTGAAGTCGACATTTTGTCATTGCAACTAAATCTTCACCAACTGCAGCCCGTGACCCGTTTCCTGGTGCTGATCCTGCAATTCTGTCAATCATGCTCACCACTGAACCAATGTCACCAACTGATGCAGTTAATGATTTTGCTGAAATTGATTTTACCTTAAAAAAAAGAATTATCAGATGTCAGTTATATAGAATGATACAAGCTTTTTAAATTTTACAAACTAACCGCTTTAAGTAACCGTTCTAGAGGCTGTTCTGTAACACTGGATTTCCCAGATCCAATATTAGACACAACACCATTTCCATCTGGACTAGTGAATTCTGCAAGTAAAGGTGAAGCAGAGATGCCAGGTGTCCCAATAGCAAGAGATTGATTAGGTAAAACTGCACCAGATTGTTGTTGATTATTTCCAACATTAGATAATGATGAAGCACCATTATTATTATTGTTTATTCTATTTTCAAAATCTCCAGGAATTGGTGATGCAGAAGGAGTTGAAGGAGATGGTACAGCAAATGGTGAATTTGCAGATTTGAACATGTTTGACTGGTCAATTTGAGGTGATGCATGTTGTGACATTTGTGGAGATGCTGCTGATAAAAGTTGAGGTGAAAATGGAGCACCTAATAAATCAAAATGGAATAATATTATTAGATTCAATGGTTAAAAAGATAATCTTCAACCTTGATAAATCATTAAACTAGTCTATATATATATTAACTAGAGTAAATTACATAAATCGTCCCTGTAGTTTGTATGAAAATTATGAATTGCGTCCCTCGACTTCTATTATTATGCGGATAATCCCTAATATTGAAACTTGTAACATCAACAGTCCCTAAAGCAGAAAATGGACATCAAGTTTTTTGGGATAGTTTATGTTACAAGTTTCAATATTAGGAATTGCTGTCTGTTGATGTTACAAATTTCAAAAATTCTGGGACCATTGATGTTACAAGTTTCAAGATTGAGGACTATACATGTAATAAAAAAAGTCGAGGGATGAAATCCATAATTTCATACAAACCACAGGGACGATTTATGTATATTAACTAAAAATAGTACCTGATTTCAATTGTTGGTGATAAGCTGAACGTTGTGCTTGTGCTGCTGCATGATGTTGTTGAAAACCACCTGGTTTCACTCCCATTTGTTGTCTAAGTTTTATGTCATTACCATCGTTTACTTGATGAATTTGATTTAATTGGTTTCCTTGCAACTGTTGCCCACTTTGTGGCTGTTTTGTTTGTTGGTGGAATTGCTGTTGTGGTTGTTGTTGCTGCTGCTGTTGTTGAATTAAAAGTTGTTGTTTATGTAAAAACTGTTGTTGCATTTGTCGTTGTTGAAATTGCTTCAATTGCTGGTTTTGAAGTAACTGTTCCTGTTGTTTTATATGTTGATGCTGAAGCATGTTTGAATTCGGTTGCATTGACATCGGATTTATATTGACTTGTTGGGGCCCAGTTACAGGATTTTGTTGTAAAGTGTTCATACTGCTGGTTTGACCTTGGTCAATGTTGGAATTCGTTTGCATTGAGTTCATCATGTTTTGTTGACCTCCTGACATGGTAGGAACAGAATTTTGCTGCATATTTGACATATTACTCTGTTGCATAGAGTTTTGTAAGTTCATCTGATTTTCATGTGGTTGTTGTGATTGTTGCATATGTTGTGGAGGTAGTTGTTGTGGTTGTTGTTGGGGTGTTGGTTTTCGCCTATTTGAGTTGATTACATTAACAATTTGCTTCTCATAAGTACTCAATTTGTCTTTATAATTAGCCAATATTCCATGTTTTGGGATTTGTAAGAATTGCATGAAACGCTCCAACATATTTTTGAATACTTTAAGCTTTTCAAGTTGCTCGTTTTTAGGTTGCTGAGGAAGAGAATCGTGCTGGACAACAAGATTTTTAATTTTTATTTTATTTTTTCAATTTTGATGTAAGCAATGTAAGTAACTAACTTACCTGCTGCAACTTGCCAAGAATTTTTGAGTGCATATCATTCAAATCCAGTAGATACAGATCCTTCATAGCTTTAATCTGTAATCATAAGGTAAATTTTATATAATCAAGTCCTTTTGATATTAAATGCTTTAAAAAGATAACTAACTACCTTTTGATACACTTCCTCTTGCCAATCTCCACCATTTGGATTGCCAGTCTGAGCTGTCGAATCTAATGATGCTGCTACAAAAGAGTAGCTAATTAAATAACTACCAAATTAATGTTGTCATGAAATAAAGTTAATATTTAAAAAAAAGTAAACAAATATTATAAGAGACTTACTTGATGAAGCTTCTGGCATAGCTCTCTGTTGTTGAAATAGCTTCTGTTGATCGATTACATTTTGCTGTTGAAATCCACCTGTTGTTGGAAGCCTTTGTTGCAACAGATTTGGTTGTTGCAACTGTCCAGATTGTGATTGTATATGTGGCATTATCTGTTGTGGTTGGGATTGTGTTGGCAACAAAGTTGTGGAATTTTGTTGATTCTGTTGTTGAATTGGCATCTTAGGTTGTAACATGTGTTGTACTGAATGTTGATTGGTTTGCATGCTTGAGTTACCAGATTGAGTTCCAATCATTTGTTGTTGTTGTTGTTGACCAGATGCATTACTTTGAGATCCCAAATGTTGTTGTTGTTGCATGTTTGAAAGGTTGTTATGTTGATTAATCATATGTTGCTGTGGTTGTTGTTGTTGTTGTTGTTGTTGTTGTTGTACATTTGAAAGCTTATTTTGCTGACCGATTAATCTCTGTTGTTGTTGCTGCATATCAGAGTAGGTATTTTGTTGCATGTTTGAAGCATTTGTCTGTTGTTGTCCCATTTGGTTTGATTGTGTTGGTTGTACTTGCTGCTGTGTTTGTTGTACTTGCTGCTGTCTTTGTTGTCTTAGAACTGACTGTTGATGGTTCATCAACGGTTGTGAAGATTGTGGTACAGCTGGCTGCTGATTTTGTACACCTGTAGAGAGAGAAGATGTTTGCATCATTGTTGGTTGCATACCAGTTTGTTGGGACGATTGCATATGATTCGGTTGCAACAAATTATGTTGTTGTTGTTGTTGTTGTTGTTGTTGTTGTTGTTGTTGTTGTTGCTGAAACTGTGATTGCATTGCAGGTGTGATATTGTTTTGTTGTAGCTTTTGTTTTGCAAGTTGATGTAACTGCTGTTGATAAAGAAACTGTGAGTTTTGAGATTGTTGTTGCTGTTGCTGTTGTTGTTGTTGTTGTGGTGCAAGTTGTTGTCTTCCAGGTATCTGCCTTTGATTAGCAAAATTAGTGGGTCCCATTGTGTTTCCTACAGAAGTTTGTTGAATACTCTGCAAGTTTGAATTTTGGGGTCCCACATTTGCTATTGTGGATTGTGGTAAGCCACTGCCAGGTGGCAGTGCAGATGATAAACTAGAAGAACCTTGAATTCCAGTTGAATTAATGTTATTTTGCATGTTTTGTGTCATCATTTGTTGTTGTCCTGATTGAGTAAGATTAGAGGACATTGGAATGGCTCCTTGAGTGTTGACTTGCGACATCATTTGAGAACCTATTTATTCGAAAAAAAGTTAGTAAAAAAACAAAATAATGGAAAATAATATTATTATTTAAAAACAAATCTTGTTTAATAAAACGATTTTGTGAAATACCTGGATCAGAGGGGTTTATAACATTAGCAGCAGAGTTGGACTGTAAAGCGTCTGGCATGGGATTTTGTGATCTTGTTTCCATAGTCAGCATTTTCAAGGATATCTTACGCAAATAATCAGACTGCAAACAAAATGAATTAAACGATTTTTAGGTTTATTTGATCTTTATTCTAAATAATAAAAAAATGTTATAAAATATATTTATACTTATATAATATAAGGAAACAAAAACCTGGCTTGTTGCAGCAGTATAAATCTTTTCTTCAAACCTGACAGCTATTTTCTTAAGTTCCTGTAACCCTTCATGTCCAGAGAATGGAAGATGTCTTTTCAATGTATCCATTCTATGCAATAGCAACATGTGTCAGTCAGGCATATAACTAATATTTATGGTAGTATATAATCATCTTAAAGATAAAAATAACAAATTTTAAGAAAATGATATAAACACATACATTTTGTTTACAATCCTTTGTCGCGATTCTGCTTGCAACTGAGCCCTCCAATCACCAGACTCCATGGATGAGTCACCAACAGGGCCAGTTCCACCCTGAGTAGGCCTCCAATTCGTATCCATGACCTATTTCATATTTCATTCAAATCACACCATAACAGTCAAAGTGAATAAAGTATAACATAAATTCATATGTAGAATAAACATTACAAATAGAATGTGATCAGCAAGTAGTTTGATGGATTACTTCAGATGAGTATATATACTCTTATATGATGCTTAGTTATATATTTGCCACATATGTATTATTTTGCAAAATATCAAATTTAATAAGAACCATTTACTTCCAAATTCTTATGATTTTTACACTTTCAACTCCTAAACTTACTCACTCCCAAGCTTCTTAGGTTTCCAACTTCAAAATTCATATAGATTGTAACTGGTCCAGGAAAAGAACTATAAATAGAATGATTTTGGTGTGAACTTCACAAATAATTCATATCAATTTTGCAATTGAATCAACTAGATTCGATATTCAATAACAACTGCAACAATACTTATTCTCACAAGAAACCATACTACCATAACAAACCCTAGAAATCAGTACTTCTATTATTGTCTACTTCTACAGCTCTGTTTGATTGTTTAAAAACTAGGTCAGCTATGAAGTAGCGTACATACCACACAGATGCCTAACTCTACGAGTTAGGGTTTTGGTCGCCGGAGCACACCAATCAATTGAACGTAGCAGTTGTTCCCCTTTCTATCTGAAAATCAAAACACGACTAATTATTCAGAAGTAATTGATCGAGTGCAAAATATTGAACAAGTTTGCGTGTGATCGAGTGCTAAGAATAATCAACTAGTATTAGGTTACCGTCAGATGGTCTCCGGTGACGGAGATTGAAAGATTGGCCGCTACTTGAAATCGACAGTGAAGATCGGTAGTAGAAGATTGGATTTTGGGATACACCGCTTTAATTCAGATGAACAATTTTGGAGTCAAATACCAATATGGTCTGTCTCTATATATATATGATGAAATATGTGGGTATACGTATGATTTGTAGTATGGTTTGCGGGCTGCGGTTGTGAATTCAATTATTTTCCTATTTTAGGGAATATGTGATAGTGATACAAAGTATAAATCTTGTCCTTTAAACCTCCGTATCAAAATGAGTGAATCACTTTTCTTTCCGGAGTATATCAAAATAAGGTAATAATTTATCTTATTTAATTAGTTTTTATATTTAAAATTACTCATTTACCCTTATGTATCCCTCTTTAAACATCATTAGAGGTGTGGGTCCCACTCATTTTTGTCATCTTCCTATATTTAACTTTTTCACCATTTAGAAAAGCAACAAAATATTAAAAGGTGTGGGTCCCATCCATTCTAATTACCCATTTAGTTTCACTAATCTCTTATTACTTTATTTTACCTCAAAAACGTAAACCTTAAAGTGATTCACTTATTTTGATACGGAGGAAGTAGTTTTTTAAGGTTTTGTCCATTAAGATCTTTTAATGGTTTCAAATTGGTTATTTACATTGTAGGGAAATTTTATGTATCTAAAAGTAAAAGTAATGCTTATATGTTATGCCTACTAATTTGATCTAATATATCATCATCGCTCATTACTTCATGTGTTATCTAAGTGTGACGTGTTTCCTAAATCGTTAGTAGCGCTACATCACTTTCTTCCCTACCGACAAGTTCCTGACAAGGTCGTGCCAACAGACACTAATAACTAAACTTATCTTACTTAAAAAATATATTTAAAAATTAAAACACCCCCTCCCCCTCATATACGCTGCCGACGAGCTCAAGCAACTTATCCCTACGGTGACGAGTTTTTACCGACGAGGGGCGTGTCAACGGCATCCTCTGTTGACAAGTCTACCGACTAACCATTGGCACGATCTTATTGTTGCTAGATTTAATATTTCACAATTGCATTTTTTGTTTTGTACTAATATGTTAGGAAATCAAATTGTCCATCTCAATTTCTTCTCGATTCAGTCTCATCTTGATAGTTGATACCATGTTAGCCATGAACACAACCACAGGAAACCAACTCTTTAAGTATCTGTCTGGTTTTGTTTTGTTTAGATTCAGACGGTTAATTATTTGATAAATGATAATGTATATCTAATTACGGGCGAATTTAGGTGGGACAAGGCCTATCATGTGAATCAACTTTAGCTTATAGTTTAATCTTTTAAAACTATATATACTTAAAGCTTTGATTTATTTGAACTTTGATCTATTTAAATTTTGTAGTATTTAAAGTATCATTTTTTATTTATTTGAACTTTCATCAATGGTTGCTTAGAACACAAATGTTTGATCGAAATATAGATAACAGAACTATTCGGCTTAAAACACCGATTTCCAGGCCTTCAATATAAAGCGTATTCAGTTTAAAATACACACTTGATGATCTTTTTTACACACCAATATCCTATGTTTTTAATACAATCTAAACTAATGATAATCAAACCAAACCAAACTAAACTGTACGGTCATTTCCACTGCTTTTGGGCACTTGCTCCAGAAGGTCAGCTGAGGTGTCAAATCTACAAAACAACTAAAAAAATGCACGTATCAATAAAAAAATAAACACATTTGACAATTTTCCATATACCGAAACTGTCATCCCCTAGAAATAGATTTACACGCTGCTTATGTTATAACTTATAAGAACACTTATAGAGTTTGGGCTTATTTGTAAAAATAAAACACTAACAGCGTAGAATTTTGTAATAATGGGTTCTAAAATACCTGAATTTTATGGGTTTACTGCATATCAGGAATGGGAATTTGTGGCATCATTTCCATATTCAGCATCCTCAACGATAACTTCCGTAAATAATCAGACTGCAAACAATATACATGAACAAGATTCAGATCCCAGAGTGCTTCACAACATATGAAAAACATGCAACTTTAACGACTCAATTAGGTCAAACAAAAAAATAATAGGAATTTGGTCAAACAATTCGAAATCGCATTAGTCAAGTATATCTTTTATAATCACATTTAACACATAGTACTTTTAGAAAATTTTAAAAAAATTGTAAATCCAACCCGTTGCCTAACCCATCAGACTCGCTCATTTTTGCCACCTACCATATTTATATTTATATTTATATAATATAAAAATATATATTGTTACACAAACATCCAAACTCACAACGAACCTGGCTTGTTGCAGTAGTAAAAACATTATCTTCAAACCTCTCAGCAATACACTTGATTTCCTGCAATCCCTCATCACCGTAGTATGGAAGATGTCTCTGCAAGGTAGCCATTCTATGCAATAGCAACATGTGTCATATAACTGATATTTATGGTAGAATAATATATAAATCATCTTAAAGATAAAAATACCAAATTTTAAGAAAATGATATAAATACATACATTTTGTTTACAATCCTTTGTCGTGAATCTGCTTGCAACTGAGCCCTCCAATCACCAGACTCCATGGATGACTCACCAGCAGGGCCAGTTGCGCTCTGTTAGACGATAAATATTAGTATATTTTTATATGTATATAGTCGACAGAGATAGAGATCAGATATGTATATAGTCGATAGAGATCAGATATTTATCAGGTAGTCATTAGAGATAGCATTGTAGTTAGTTTAGGATACGAGTTATTTATTATATATACTCTTGTAATAACCTGTAATACATTACAATAATATACAACGATAATTATGGAATTTATTACACCCTGAACAGGCCTTCAATCCGTATCCGTGTCCTATATCATATATCATTTAAATCCCATTATAACAGTCAAAATGAATCAAGTATAACATAAATTCATTTGTATATAATAGAATGTGATCAGCAAGTAGTTCGATGGATTGCTTCAGATGAGCATATATACTCTTATGATGCTGAGTTCTGTATCTGCCACATATATATTATTTTCAAAATATCAAACTTGATAACAACCATTCATTTCCAAATTCCCATGATTTCTACACTTTGAACTTCTAAACTCACTCACTCCCAAGCTTCTTAAGTTTTCAACTTCAAAATTGATATAGAATGTAACTGGTCCAGGAAAATAACTGCTATATAAATAGTAAAATAGAATAATTTGGTGTAAATTTACAAACAATTCATATTAAATTTGCAATTGAATAAACTATATTCGACATTCAATAACAACGGCAACAATACTTATTCTCACAGAAAACCATAACAAGACCTAGAGATGAGTAGTTCTATAATTGTCTACTTTCAAATCTCCAGTTTGATTGTATAAAAACTAGGTCAGGAATGAAGTAGCGTACATACCACACAGATGCCTAACTCTACGATTTAGGGTTTTGGTCGCCTGAGCACACCAAGCAATAGAACGTAGCAGTTGTTCCCCTTTGTATCTGAAAATCAAAAACCACGACCAACTATTCAGAAGTAATTGATCGAGTGCAAAATATTGAACAAGTTCGAGTATGATCGAGTGCTAGGAATAATCAACTAGCATTAGGTTACCATGAGATGGTATCCGGTGACGGAGATTGAAAGATGGCCGCTACTTCGAATCGACAGTGATGATCGGTCGTAGAAGATTGGATTTTGGGATAAAAATGTGTACACCGCTTGCAAATTCAGATGAACAATTTTTTTAGTCAAATACAAATATGGTCTATAATATGCGTATATACACAGTATTTTACTATTTAGAGACATGTAATTTTGCTACTAAATTTTTATTCTTATTTTCAATTTATTTGATCCAAATTTAAAAAAATCTATTGTTTATAACTAGTACGTGTTATCCGCGAGTTATAAAATCATAATTTTAAAATCGTAATTTTAATAATTTAATAATTTGAATACTATAAATAACTTGAGTTGTAAAAATAAGTTGGTATATGTTATATTACTAATATTTGTACACATTATAATTTTTGGATAAAATCTAAATTTTAAAACAAATAGGGTTAAAATATAAGTATTTAAAACTTAAATGTCAAAAATGTTAAAGCATGAGATTAAAAAATGAAAAGGTCAAATATGACGTCTTAAATTAAAAAAATAAGTAAAAAAATTGAGCAGCCTGCCTGACACTATTTACCAAGTTTCTAAATGTAATATATATAATTAAAACTTAAATGTCAAAAATGTTAAACCCTGAGATTAAAAAAAGAAAAAGTTAAATATGACAATTTAAATTACAAAATTAAAAAAATAAAATAAAAATAATAAATAAATATTTGAGCATGCTATTCAGTATTCACCAAGTTTTAATATGAAAGGAAATATGGATGTGGTGTGTTGGCAAAAAGTCAACATTGGAGGCTATAAACAAAATATATGAAAAAGGAAATGACGTGTAAATTTTTGTATGGTTGAGTTACTGTTCATTATAACGTAAATGTTATATTAAATAAATAAATATTTGAGCAGGCTAGGAAATATGGATGTGGTGTGTTGGCAAAAAGTCAACAATGGAGGCTATAAACAAAATATATGAAAAAGGAAATAACGTGTAAATTTTTGTATGGTTGAGTTACTGTTCATTTTGACGTAAATGTTATATATTGAATACTCCGTATGTTTTATGGATTATGGTTGTGAAATCAATTATTTTTTCTACATTTTCAGGGAATATATGAAACAAACAAATCCGTTAACTAGTTTTTTTTTTTAACGGCAAATCTAATCTACTTTTAAATAACCATCTATGTCCACTATGGGATTCGAACCCTCAACCACTAGGTTGGAGGGCAAACACCTTACCGCTAGGCCATTGGCCATTTGGTTTAACGCTTTGAAATTGATTATTTAACACCTTACCACTAGGTTGGAGGGCAAACACCTTACCAAAATCGTTAACTAGTATTTGAAGGTTTTGTCCATCAAGATTTTTTTAACGCTTTGAAATTAATTATTTATGTCGTATTCATCATTTTTCTTACATTTTATAGATTTTTATTTTATTTTAACTGATAAGTGCTTATAGAAAACTGAAAAACCAATTCGACCAGTTTGACCTTAAATTTTTTGAATATTGACATATATACGACCAATTGACTATGCACCCAAATATACAAAGCTATTTTTTTTGAATGGATAATTAGTAAGTTAGTAGTTCGAGCATAGACAGTGACATCCACAAAGGTCAGTATGCCTTCCCTCGAAGCTTCCACCTATGTGTCAACGACGGACATTTGTCAATTTTTTGAATATTGACATCTTTATATATATTAAAAGAAGGTTTTTTTGAAATTCATAAAGCCATGTCATAATGGCACATCATACCTTATGCCATGTATGAGGCCACTTGGCACTTAAATGTCAAGTCATTATTGCCACCTAAAATTCACATATACACTTTTAAGCCACCTCACTTTTAGTGATCTTTGTAAGAGCCAATTCATATATTTTAGTAAATAAATGTATATGTAAATACGTTTAGGGATATACGTGTAGATCTTTTCTATTTCCTATTATACGATATATCACTTGGTTATATTTTTTGATGATTGCTATTGATAAAACCGAAGGTTACCTTAAATTTTAATTTATGATAATCAGCGTCGAATAAAATTGAAAAATTGACTTTTAATGTACCTAAAATTGAATAAATTGCTATTGTTAAAACCGACGATTACATTAAGTTTTAATTTATGATAATCAGTGTCAAATAAAATTGAATAAATTGATTTTTAGTGACCTTTATAAGAGTCCATTCCTATATTTTGCTAAATGCAAATGTAAATACGTTTACTGATAACCGACCACCACATAAAATACATTCCTATATGTAAATGTAAATGCAATGCAATATTAAGGTAATAACCGTCAACATAAACAATGCTAAATGTAAATATGTATAGATATATTATATTTTCTGTTATACCATAGATTACTTGGTTATATTTTTTAATGATTGCTATTGTTAAAACCGACGGTTACATTAAGTTTAATTCATGACAATCAGTGTTAAATGAAAATTGAATAAATTTATTTTTATAACATGTATATTTATTAGGGGTTCGTACGTTGGTATCTGATGTAATTAAAGTATTTATTATCCATTTAAGGTACCTAAATATGAATAGTTTTGAATAACAATGAAGTTTTAAATAATTTAATTTATTGTTTTAACACGAATCCTGTTTCATGAAAAAGATTTCAACTTGACAAAAGTGCAAGAGCAACAATAGTTGGAATTATTATTTTCTATAACATTGTGCAACTATTGCAAGATCACTTTTTTATACTTCCTCCGTATCAAAATAAGTGAATCACTTTCCTTTTTGGGGTGTATCAAAATAAGTGAATTACTTTAATAATTTACCTTATTTGGTAAGTTTTTATATTTAAAATTACTCATTTACCCTTACTTATCCCTCTTTAAACATCATTAAAGGTGTGAGACTCATCCATTTTTGTCATCTTCCTATAAAAGCTTGTCTATATAGTAAAGCGGGCCATACAGGTTGAAAGTCGCACAATGTATGTTTTAAATGCCTATAACCTACTTAATTGTTTTATTGAAAGATTTCATTATGATTTAAAAATAGCAAAAATGTGGTGGCGGGTTAAGCTAACCTGGTCCAGCTTGTTTTGACTCGTGTTAGAAAAGTCCCTTTTGAAATATTCATTTTCAATTTTTTTATATTTTAGTAATTATACATAAGATTATACTTAAATGTGGGAAAATTCAGTTTTACCAAAAATTAGTCAAACAAACAGTAATGCCTTCAGTTTACAGTGTAACATTTTTTTATATGCACGAGAACAAATCAAAAGTAGACTACAAGAAAATTGCGACATTACATATGACTAACTTCTATATAGTGCCTCATGTTATGTTGCTTAAGTAATTAATTTTTTAACAGGTTGATCAGAGTTACCAATTAACCTATAATGGTATAATTTAAAGAATTAACACTGTAATATAAATAAAAGTTTTTTCAAAACATCTGTAAGTTTGACACGTTTGTTGTTTTGTTTTGTTGTCCCTTTTTCTATATGTTGGTTATTTTGTTGACCATATGTGTAGTCTGATCATATTAGCAAAAGAACACGACATATGTAGGTCACTGATGAGGCCAGTTTATTCATTTTAATTAAATTTTCTAAGTTTCATATTTTTTTTTCTAAAATTCAGGACATTTTAAATAGGTGAATCTGCATGTTTCGTTCTCGGCCCATTCGAGTCATAGTCAAGCTTTTAATCCACCCGATTTACTGATGTGTTTGAAACTAAATCATTTTTTAGGCAATGTGAGAAAGACAAGACTTCTTCAATATTAAAGTTATTATTGTCAACACATGTTTCTTATATATTTTCTACTTATATTTGTGAACATTTTTATAAGCCGCCCGTGATTTATCACGGGTTATAGGCTAGTATATTATTATTAGACATTAATTATCATTAGATATGGACATATGCTTGGCTCATTTTGACAAATGTCTAAAATTTAAAACCCTGTCTCAGTTCTCACGTACAAACCATCTAATTCTCACCTCCGTCGTTGAATTATGGTTTTAAATCATTGGATGTCTTTAAAGATTTGGTTAGATTCATTACTAGTAACGATTTTTCTTTAAAGAAAATCATAACGTAAATTTTTAATAACAAATTTATTAATAAGATTTAAAGAAATTAAATATATAAATAATGGCGATTTCCATTTATGTAATTTCTGTGACAAAGAAATTATATTTCCGGGTTCCGGGTACCCGAAAACCGGGTATCCGAAAATCCGGGTACCCGAAAACCGGGTACCCGAAAATTCGGGTACTGATACGGGTACCTAAATCTACTACCCGAATTTCCGGGTACCCGCGGTTTTGAACACCCCTAGTCATAGCTTAGATATGTGTCGAGGTTTCAAAGGAAAAGGATATATTACACAATGAAAAACAGAGTCTTCCATTTTGATTTTATATTCCCCTTAGATTACTATAAAGTTCAAATACCAAAATGACTACTTATATACTAAATCTAAAATAAACATGATTAATGTGGGAATTCAAAAAAGGAAGCAAAATGATATTTTCAGAAATAGTATGTTTTTAATAAATGAGAGACAGAATCTTTTATTTTATTACAGAATGATACTTAAACCAAACTCTACAGCCATTGCCACTGCTTATTGGCACTTGCTCCAGAAAGTCTGGCTTGAGGTGTGAAATCTACAAAAGAACTAAGAATAACTTTTTTTTGATAAACAGAATGACTTGGAACATTGGATACACATTACCCAACTTTTAACCCATTTGATCCGTTTCATTTTAGCAAATGTTTATATCTCAAGTCTTAACCATTCGACAATTTTCCATTTACCAAAACTGTCACCCCTTAGAAATAAACTTACATGTTGCTTATGTTATTATAAGAACACACTTTTAGAGTTTGAGCTTATTTGTATGGAAAAAAAAAAACTAACAAAGAATTATATAATAATAATGGGTTCTATAATACCTGATTTGTAGGGGTTTACAATATTAGCATTAGAGTGCAACTACATATACGCATTGGGAATGGGAATTCGTGGCATCCTTTCTATATCCAGCATCTTCAACGATAACTTCTGTAAATAATCATTCTGCAAACAAAAATAAATGATAAAGACTACACAACATATGAAAAACATGTAACTTTAACGACTCAATTGGGTAAAACAAAAATATGCTAGCTAAATATGAATTGGGCCAAATTGGTCAAACAGGTCAAAGGTTGCCCCAAGTGTATTTCTAACTCAAACAATTAACAACCTACAATATTGTGCTAGTCAAATATATCTTTTATAACCATATTTAACACATACTAATTTTAAAAGAAAATGGATAAATTGTAAACGCAGCCGGTTACCTAACCCATTCGATTCACCCATTTTTTGACACCTGTCATATTTATATTTATAATAATATAAATATACATTATTACACAAACATTTAAACACATAACGAACCTGGCTTGTTGCAATAGTAGAAACGTTATCTTCAAACCTCTCAGCAATACACTTGAGTTCTTGTAATCCCTCATCACCATAGTATGGAATACGTTTCTTCAAAGTTTCTATTCTATACAATATCAAATGAGTGAGTCGATTAATGTATAATATCAGAAGATAACATAATATTTAAAATTTCAGTACAAAAACACTCAATATTGCATGCTACGCATATAAGTCAAGAAAAATAAGCCTAAAAACATGATTCCTATTTAACAACAGGGTCATATATGTGTAACTTCAGTTTTACCTTTTAATCGTTCTCACCAGCCATTTGTTTTGGCAAAAACAAAAGACAAATATAGAAACTATATTTCTACACAAATGATGCACTATTAACAACAAAATTTCGACAATTAACATCATTATAGTTAAAGTAAGATTGTCAGAAATTCAATGTAGGCATGTAACAAAATTCATAGGGCACATAAAAAATTAAAGATTGTAATATAAATACATACATCTTGTTCACCATCCTTTCACGAGTATATGCAGCCTTCCAGTAAACAGGTTCCATGGAGGAATCTTAAGTAGGCATTCAGTTATTTGAATATGATTAAGAATTAGCAATATAACCTGTATTTTCATGTTTAAAAAAATGATTTTGTGAAATACCTGGTACAGGATTTTGTGGTCTAGTTTCCATAGCCAGCATTTTTAAGGATATCTTACGCAAATAATCAGACTGCAAACCAAATGGATTAACGATTTTTATTTAGGTTTATTAAATCTTCATTCTAAAAAAAGAAAAATATTAAAAAAAAATATTTATATTTATATAAAAAAAGGAAACAAAAACCTGGCTTGTTGCAGCAGTATAAATCTTTTCTTCAAGCCTGACAGCCATTTTCTGAAGTTCCTGTAACCCTTCATGTCCAGAGAATGGAAGATTTTCCTTCAAGGTATCCATTCTATGCAATAGCAACATGTGTCAGTCAGGTACATAACATATATTTATGGTAGAATAATGAATAAATCATCTTACAAATAAAAATACCAAATTTTAAGAAAATGATATAAATACATACATCTTGTTCACGATCCTTTCACGCGAATCAGCATGCAGTTGAGCCTTCCAATCACCAGGTCCCATGGAGGATCCTTAAGTAGGTATCCAGTTATTTGAATATGATTAAGAATTAGCTATATAATCTGTATTATTTTTTTTAATCGTGTTTTAAAAAAATGGTTTAATGAAATACCAGGATCAGAGGGGTTTATAACATTAGCAGCAGAGTTTGACTGTAAAGCATCTGGCATGGGATTTTGTGATCTAGTTTCCATAGTCAGCATTTTTAAGGATATCTTACGCAAATAATCAGACTGCAAACCAAATGAATTAAACAATTTTTAGGTTTATTAAATCTTCATTCTAAAAAAAGAAAAAACTTGAAAAAGTATTTATATTTATATAGTATAAGGAAACAATAACCTGGCTTGTTGCAGCAGTATAAATCTTTTCTTCAAACCTGACAGCTATTTTCTTAAGTTCCTGTAACCCTTCATGTCCAGAGAATGGAAGATGTCTTTTCAATGTATCCATTCTATGCAATAGCAACATGTGTCAGTCAGGCATATAACTGATATTTATGGTAGTATATAATCATCTTACAGATATAAATAACAAATTTTAAGAAAACGATATAAATACATACATTTTGTTTACAATCCTTTGTCGTGAATCTGCTTGCAACTGAGCCCTCCAATCACCAGACTCCATGGATGACTCACCAACAGCACCGGTTCCACTCTGAGTAGGCCTTGTAAATCTTTGAGAACGAATTGCCTTTCTCATTGACAAACTATCAAATCAAAACATGATGTACAATCAGAAAATTAGGAAACCCTAACAAACTAATTATAGCACAATCAATAAATACATATACATTTTATTTACAATATAAATCCGAAATAGATATAGCATATATTTCGGCTGATAGGCCCTCCAATTCGTCTCCATTTCATATTTCATTTAAATGCCACAGTTAAAAAGAATCAAGTATAACTTAAATTTATGGGTGAGCATTTGGGCTGAAAAAACCGAACCGAACCGAAAACCGACAAAAACAGAACCGAACCGAAAACTGATAATATGTTATCGGTTCGGTTTCGCCGTTTCAGTTTTGAAAATTCATCGTTTTCGATTTCTGTTCTATCGGTTTCGGTTCGGTCTTCGGATAAAAATGAGCATTTGGTCTAAAAAAATCATACCGAAACTGAACCGATCCGAAACCGAACCGAACCAAAACTGATAACATGTTATCGGTTCGGTTTTGGTTCGGTTTCGGTTCTATCAGTTTCGGTTCGGTTTTTGGACCGGGCTCACCCCTACTTAAATTCATTATGTATGGTGATATGTAGCAGTCACAATTGAACTAAGTAATGCTTCCACTTTGTGTTTCATGTAGAAAATGCATGAGAAATAGAATGTGATCAGCCAGTAGTTCGATGTATTACTTCAGATGAGTATATATACTCTTATGATGCTTAGTTATATATCTAAATTCTAAATATATATTATTTTCAAAATATCAAATTTAATAACAGCCATTTACTTTCAAATTCCCATGATTTCTACACTTTCAACTTCTAAACTTACTCCCTCCCAAGCTTCTTATGTTTCCAACTTCAAAATTGATATAGATTGTAACTGGTCCAGGAATATAACTGCTATATAAAAAGTAAAATAGAATAATTTTGGTGTAAAATTTACAAACAACTCATGTTAATTTTGCAATTGCATAAACTATATTCGATATTCAATAACAGCTACAACAACACTTATTCTCACAAAAAAAACGTATTAGCATAACAAAACCTAGAAATCAGTACTTCTATAATTGTTTAGCTCCAGTTTGATTGTATAAAAAAAAAGGTCAGGAATGAAGTAGCGTACATACCACACAGAGTTAGGGTTTTTGTCGCCGGAGCACACCAAGCAACTGAACGTGGCAGTTGTTCCCCTTTCAGAAGTAATTGATCGACCGCAAAATGTGGAACAAGTTTGCGTGTGTTTGATTATTACAGAAACGCGTATTTGACTTTTGGAGTCTTTATTATACACTAGCAAGGTACCCGCGCAATGCGGCGGCGGGTACCCTAAAAATACATCTTGCCATGGCGACATATTAGATTACGGGCAGTGATGCTCAGTGACGGTGGGTGGTAGCGGTAATAATTGTGTTGGCGCGTAATGGAGGTGGTTAGGAGACGGTAGTGGCGGTGGGTTGTAATAAATTTAATAAGGCATATAAGTAATTGCAGTCTAATCAACACCTGCCGTAGTAACTGAGTTAGTTATAGCCCCTTACAAACGTGAAAGTCACATTTTTGAGTCCTGAAGCTGTCAATTTATTCAAAACGTAGATATTTCCTGAAATACAAGTGTCTTCACTTAAAATCTTTTGTCGTAGAAGACCTTCGAAAGTCCTCAAAATATAACATTTTAAGTTCCTAACCATACTTGAACACGACGTTATTTTACTTGAATGGAAATGCATGTAAATGTTAAAGATACTCAAAACAATTTGACATACAAGACTTCTTAAGCTGTCTAAATTTGACAATTGACTTTTTAGTTATATGCAAAAGTATTAAGCAACTCAAAGAATCATCAAGCATACATAAAATAACTTCCATCCAAATTACAAACTAAAAATATCCTCTGCGTTTACTCACATTCGAAACAAAAAATAAACTATAATGTTCAAGATTAACAGCGTGTATAATAGACAATGATGCAACAAAATAAATAAAATCAGACTAAGATTAACAAAAAGTTGTATGTATGCTCGAGAATAACACAAGATTCTATAATAACATCAAATTAAGAAAGCTCTATAAACATCAACCATATTATAATATCTTTTAAACAAAATTGCCACATTTTTAAATTCATACGTAATGACTCTATATAATACTTTGGCTAAAGCGTATAAGCAACACAAAACCAAGCACACAAATAAATCAAGAGTGTACGAGAATGCTGAATTTAAACACCATACAGCTGATTATTCACACAATTCAACAATGTTGGAGGCTTTTCCACCAAACCTTGGTTTCAGCTCAAACCCGACCTAAGGCATAAGTTAGGTTGAAAGTTAGTTTCTTATATAAATTATAAATCATACAAGTATACATAACAACGTAGAGATATGCATTCAGATTCTTATAAAATGCTTAAAAATTGATGAAATTATATCCAATGCGTCAAGTGGAACACATTCATCTTCCAAAGGCAGAGGTCTGGGCCATAAATAAATTCACGTAACTCATGGCCTGATAATTACAGCAATTACAACTACAAAAACTAAATAAGTATTTAAATCTCTGAATTATAGAAATAATTATAAACTACTATTTTGAATTTATACTCTATATTCAGTTATCGTATACCAATTTTTTTTTTCATAACTTACTATTCTGAGCATTAATCATAAAACACTCAAAATATAATTTGTTTTACTAATCACTCAAGATTAATAATTAATGCTTGAAATTACAATAACCACCTTTCAAACACGATTTATTTAAACATCTCCTAGTAATAACAAAATATTAATACCCACAAACCAATATAAACAAAACCGAATCACATATTTATTGTTATTTTAAAACAACTTCATACACACCACATAAAGTCACATACAAGATTAAAATACGACAATATTACGGTTGACCTTCATCAAAAGCAGGGAAGGAACATCTTCACCATTGTAATGAGCCACAAGTGTATTTTTCCAACATCTCCCTATTGGCAAATAACATTTTTCCTCGGAATATTTTAATCACAAACCGCTGTTGTTGTTGGAAATCACTTTGAAAATTTCCCAAAAGTACTGAAACAGTGAATGATCACGAAATGATGTGATACACATAAAAATTCAAATCAATAGCGAATGACAGACCTGAATGAGATTAAGGATTAGACCACATACGAAGAAGATAAGACCGAGTTGATGTTGGAATCTACATGGATGAGGGTACGCCGTAACACAAAGGGTTTAACAAATCAAGAAATAGATTGGGAGCTTACCACGTATGAGGATTGAGGAGGTTTGTAATCCTTTATTTGTAGCACGCAGAGTGAATCGGTGGGGAGTGAATCGACAAGAGGTTGCAATAGTATCGATGAGATTTTATGGAATCGAGGAGGTTTCTTGTTATTGAGGAGGTTGGATGATTAGGATTACATGATTGAAGAGTCGGATACGAACAGGCAGAAAGGAAGAGACGGACTCGCTGCTTTGAAGGGCGGATACGAATGATGGGTTGCGAACAGATAAAGGGGATGGGCCAAAGCCCTTTGAGCAGATGGGCCGAAGAAACAGGTTTTATTGGTGGGCTTAACCCACATTTTAGCAGGTATTTTACTTCAGTGTTTGGATAAACAAAACAACCGAAGGCATGTCCCAGCGGGATTGTTGTTGCTATCTAACCTGCATGTTGCGGGTTCGAAACCTGGCTTGTTATTTCTTTTTCCAAATGATTTTAGTTCTATTATTAGCAAGTGTGTTGCTGAATTTTCAACCTTGCTAAAAATGGAATGGATAAATGCTTTATAATATAGTAAAGATAAAGATTAGTATAATAATTAGAATATAAAAGTTTATGAATTTAGTAGGTAATGTTTTACTATCTTAAATCTTTATTCTAGATGAAGATTAGAGATAAAAGTTATATTAGGATGCGAATGTTTTCTAATAAAAAAAGACTGTAAGGTTGTAATTTAGTTTTCGCTTAATATTATTGGTTTTGATATTAATTGGGAGAGATCTCAAAAGTAAGTTAGCTATAAAACTAATTAACCTATTGAACGTTGATTAATCTACTTTATTTGTTAATTAACGTTTTGGTATGTTATTTTATCGTTACACCACAATCAGGTCTTATCAATAAGTATCAGAGTATTATTTTTTTTAGTAAGTTGAAAAAAAAAATATTCATCCGGTGGCATTGTTCTTCTCGTGACATTGTTCATGCAAAAAATTGGAGATGGGTTAAAATTGCGGATTTGGAGGTCGAATTTAAACAACATTGAGATGAAAGTTTTGCACGATTAACCACTTTGGAAACTGAAATAGCAGCTTTATATGTGATTGGAGGCTAATCAACGTCATAAGGATTCAACTAAGCGGGAGGATGGCATTATGAAGTTGATGACCGACTTTATAACAAAAAGATATTATATATGTCTATGTGGGAAAGAAAAAAAAGAAGATAAACTAACCTATAAAAGAATATACTAATCGGAAAAAGAAAATTATGATGGACAGATGTTTATCCTTTGGTACCGCCCCGTAACTACAAATTATATATATATATTGTTGGAGCAAAACACAGATCAACTTGATACTGATGCTGCAGTTGGTACTAATCATACTTAGTACTGATAGGGCAGAACATGTTACTACTGATGAAGTTGATACTGGTGTATACTATAACTTGGTTACTACTGATCAAAGCTTATTGAAGATACTACTGATCAAGAGTAGTTACTACTGACGTTGGTTTTGGACTTACTACTGATTACCAGAATTACTACTGACGATGCACATTTACTACTGGTGAATGGTTTTACTACTGGTACGCGTTTTGGAAGCATATCAAGTCCGAGATCTTCGCAGAGATAGTTATAGAATGTAATTAAATGTATATCTTTTATAATTCGATGTAAATCAAAGTCCTAGAATAACTAAGGTAAATAGTTTAGCTTCAAAGACTATTATAAATAGTTCCTTACGAATTGTAAACGTACGTGTGTATTGTTAACTCAATAATATACATTGAAGCTTTTTGTGAAACTGTGTTCTTAATAATTTCGCATATTATTTACAGTTCATTGTTCTTAATTACATTGATATAGTGTTGATCCGCTGCAACTTCTATATTCAATTAGATCTAAAGTGTTTATTAACTTCTCTATAGTTAATCGATCCTGACAAGTGGTATCAGAGCTCATTGGTTCTAGATCTACTATTTGTTAAGAACAACAAAAATTTTTAATCTTTAAAACACACATTATTAATCATGACTGATAATAATGAAAGCACTCAGGCCAACAAAATTCCTATACTTACTCCCAACAACTTTGGGATGTGGAAGAATCGTATTAAGCAATACATGCTTATTACAGATTATTCTATGTGGGAAGTTGTCCTTGAAGGAAACAAAACTGGTCCTGGTCAAGCAAGCAGCTCTGCAACTGAGGCAGACAAACTTAAGTGTGAGAAGGAAAAGAAGGACAAGGGAATCGAACTCAAAGCTCTAAGCACTCTCCTACTGGCCATTCCTAACGATTATCAACATCTCTTTGTTGAGTATGATGATGCAAAGGTACTATGGGAAGCACTGGAGAAGAGATTCGTTGGGACTAAGAGCACCAAGAGGAACATGAAGCCTGTTCTCAAACAAGACTTTGAAAACTTCAAAGGAAAACCCAATGAAACACTCACTCAAGTGTTTGACAGATTCAACAAGCTAATTGGTGAACTTAACCAGGTTGGGGTTAAGATGGATCAAGAAGATGTCAACATGAAGTTCCTAAGATCTCTTAGTGAAGAATGGGCCATGTATACAGTGGTATATAGACAAAGAGATGCTCTAGAAGAAAAAGAGTTGGATGAACTCTACAATGATCTCAGAGTATTTGAAACTGAGGTAAATCAAAAGAACCCTTCTATTTCTTCTAATAATGCTGCATTTGTCTCTAGTACAGGTCAAGGTCAGGAAACCTTCACAGGAAAGGCTGCAGATTCTGAGGATGCTGCAAGAGAATCCTTCTTCACTAGTCATGTGCATACTGCATTGATTAGTGATGACTTGGAACAATTGAACCCAGATGATCTTGAGGAGATGGATCTTAAATGGCAGATGGCTATGCTAAGCCTAAGGACAAAAAGATTCTTAAAGAGAACTGGTAGGACAAGCCTCAACTTCAACAAAGGTGACAAAGCTGGATTTGACAAAACTAAAGTCAAATGTTACAACTGTAACACCCTTGGTCACTTTGCAAAAGAATGTCCTCAGCCAGACAAAAGATCAAAATCAACTGCCCTTGTATCACAACAAGGACAAGGATATGACTGGAGCTTCCAAGCAAAAGAGCATGCTCAAAATCAAGCCCTCATGGCCTTTACTGACAACAAAACTGAGGTAAAACCTAAACCTTGTACTTCTGAATGTATTAAAATTGTTAAAAATCTAGAAAAAGAAATCACTAAATTAAATGAAGATTTAGCAAAAGCAGTCAGAAGAAATCATGAGTTTGATGGGGTGATTGCTGATCAAGAACATCAAATAAAGGTGTACCAGATGATTGATCAAAGGATAAAAGAAGAATTGCTTCAGGCTGTGGATGAGAAAGAATTTTATGAAATAAAAAATAAAGAACTAACAAGTAAATTAGAAGAATGTCAGCTTGAAATTGAACAAAATAAATTAACAATTAAAAAGTTTGAAAGAAGCACTAAAATTCTTGATGAATTAACTAATAATCAAACTACAGAAAAAGTTGTTCATGGGGTGGGATATCATGCTGTACCACCTCCATATAAAATCATTCCACCACTTAAAAACAGTTCAGAAAGAATCATTAATGAATTAAAAACTGAATCACATAATGAAACATCTGAATCAAATGATTCTTCTGATGATGATCAATCAATTGAATTTACAATCTCTCAAACTGAATCACCAAAAACAATTGATACAAGTTTTCACACAGCTCAAAGTCCAAATGAGTCTCCTAAATATGATGCAGAAAATATACCCAAAATTCTAAAAAGGGGAAACCAAAGAAATAGGAACCAACTCTTAGAACAAAGAAAAATCATAAAGACTCAAGATAATAAATTAAAATGTGTTATTTGCAACAAGGTGAACCATTTAGCAAAGGATTGTCACTTCAATCCAATAAACTGCAAAGAGTTAAAGGAATTTAAAATTTTTAAAGAAAATGCAAAAACTCAAAAGTTAAAAGATACTACTGGTCCTTCAGTAGTAAATAAAATTAAAACTCCAATTGCTGAAACTCCAAGATTTGGAAGAAGTGCACCAAGATTTGTGCAAAACAGAAGAGTTGGAAGCCCAAAGAACATCAATTACTTCAAGAACAATGGAAAATCCAATCAAAATAAATAATATTTTAAATTTTCCAACACCAGTAAAAACTTTAACAACTTTACTACTGGTGTTAACCCTAATTATAATGCTGTATGGTACCAGTACAAGAATACTACTGGTAAAAACCCTAATTACAAAAATACTACTGCTCCTAAAACAACTTTCAAAACTACTACTGGTGTCAACCCTAAAAACACTACTGGTCAATCTAAAAATGGTAAGTACCAAAATACTACTGGTCCATCAGTAGTAAAACATTCAAAAGCTAAAAATCATGGGTATAAACCAAGATCAGTAGGAAATTATCACACCAGTAATACTTTCAAAAGGGCAGTAGTAAAACAAAACACCAGTAATAAACAAGTATGGGTACCAAAAGTGTTTAAAGTTAAATCCCCAAAAGCTTATTTCTCAAAGGATGAACCCAAGACATATAAAGCTTGGGTTCCCAAACTTAACTAATCCTTTACTCACTTGTGCAGAGCATTCAGATTCCAGAAGAAGGAAGAACATGGCATATTGATAGTGGATGCTCAAGGCACATGACTGGAAATCTGCAAATTCTTAAAGATTTCAAGTCATTTGATGGAGGATATGTGGCATTTGGTGAGAATCCCCAGGGAGGTAAGATTACAGGTAAAGGTACTGTTACTAATGACAAAATTACCTTTGATGATGTATTTTATGTAGCTGAACTAAAATACAATCTTGTCAGTGTGTCTCAAGTTTGTGATAAAAAGAACAAAATTCTTTTCACAGACATTGAGTGCATCATTCTTTCTCCTGATTTTATTTTAGATGAAAAATATGTTGTTTTAAGAACTCCAAGGAGAAACAATGTGTATTGCCTAGATATAGGGGGAGAACTCATTTCTACAAATGAGGTCAACTGTTTTATATCCAAGGCAAACACCACTGAATCAGAACTATGGCATAGAAGGATGTGTCACACAAATTTCAAAAACATGAACAATCTAGTAAAAGGAAATCTGGTCATTGGACTACCTCAAAAACAATTCATGTGTGATCATCATTGTGTTGCATGCCTAAAAGGTAAACAACACAAGACTTCTCATAAGTCCAAATCTGTGAACTCTATTTCTGTTCCTTTACAGCTCTTACATATGGACCTTTTTGGACCTACAAATGTAATGAGTATTGGAAAGAAACAATATTGTCTTGTTATTACTGATGACTTTTCCAGATATACATGGGTTTTCTTTCTCAGGACAAAGGATGAAACAAGTGAACTCATAAAGAACTTAATTATCAAACTGGAGAACACATCTGATCAAAAAGTTAAAGCCATAAGATGTGATAATGGCACAGAATTTAAAAATGCTAACTTAATTAACTTTTGTGATTTTAAAGGTATTGACAGGCAATACAGCTCACCTAGAACTCCACAACAAAATGGTGTAGCTGAAAGAAGAAATAGAACCATCATAGAAGCAGCAAGATCAATGCTAGCAGACTCAAAATTACCAATTACCTTTTGGGCTGAAGCTGTTAATACTGCCTGTTATGTTCAGAACAGAGTATTAATAGTAAAGCCACATTTTAAAACACCTTATGAACTTTTTAATAAAAGAAAACCTTCTATAAACTTTTTGAAATCATTTGGTTGTCCTTATACTATTCTGATTACAAGAGAACAAATTGGTAAATTTGACTGCAAAGCTGATGATGGAATCTTTGTGGGATACTCTACTCAAAGCAAATCATACAGAGTATTCAACAAAAGACTAAGGATAATTGAAGAAAGCATCAATGTATCCTTTAATGAAAATGTACCTAATGAACAAGGAAATGGTCCAGATTGGCTATTTGACATAGACAATCTAACCAAATCTTTTAATTCTAACATGGATTTCAATGCAGGCAATTCAATTTGTCACACTCAAAAGGAAGGAACATCATCAGTTAATACTGGTCAAGAGGAAATGAGATACATTGTAGTTAATACTGCTCCAATAGTTAATACTGATGTCAGTAATAACTCAAGTTCTGGAACCAGTAGTAACTCTGAGAATGAGGACAATAGTAATTCAAATACTACTGACACCAGTAATAGTACTCAAAATACTACTGGTCCAAACATTAACCTAGATTCTCAAGATACTACTGATGCCAGTAACAACAACAATACTACTGATCTCGATGAAGACAATAGCAGTAGTAACTCTGACCAAGATGATGATGAACCAAACATCAATGACAATGAAGGATCACTAGAGGAACAACTGCCTGAGACAAATGAGTCCAATCTTGAAAATCAACTAGTAGTTGATAAAGCTACAACCACAAGGACTCAAAAGAACCATCCATTAGACCTTGTTCTAAGTGATGTTAACTCACCACTACAAACAAGAAGCAAATTAAACAAAAGCTTAACTGCAAATATGTGTAATATAAGTTTAATTGCTAATGAATGTATGTTTGAATGCTTTCTGTCTCAGGATGAACCAAAGAAGATCCAACAAGCAATGAAGGACTCAAACTGGATTGAGGCAATGCAAGAAGAACTCCTTCAATTCAAGTTACAAGCTGTTTGGACACTTGTACCTCTACCCAAAGGAAAAAGAGCCATTGGAACAAGATGGATCTTCAGAAACAAGAAAGATGAAAGAGGTATAGTGATAAAAAACAAAGCCAGACTTGTAGCCCAAGGATACACTCAAGAAGAAGGAATAGACTATGATGAAGTATATGCTCCTGTTGCTAGAATTGAAGCCATAAGAATATTTCTAGCATATGCTTCATTCAAGAAATTTAAAGTCTATCAAATGGATGTGAAGAGTGCATTTCTATATGGGAAGATTGAAGAAGAGGTCTATGTATGCCAACCTCCAGGTTTTGAAGATCCAAAACATGGTGATTATGTGTTCAAATTGGATAAAGCTCTGTATGGCCTACATCAGGCACCAAGAGCATGGTATGACACATTATCATCATACCTATTGAAGAACAACTTTAAAAGAGGAGCCATTGACAAAACTTTGTTTACAAAGAAAGTCAAAGATGATATACTACTGGTACAAATATATGTAGATGATATCATCTTTGGCTCAACCAATGATTTACTATGCAAAGAATTTGAAGAACTGATGCAGATTAAATTCAAGATGAGCTCTATGGGTCCAATGAACTTCTTCCTTGGACTCCAAGTCAATCAAAGAACAGATGGTATTTTGATAAATCAATCAAAATATGTCAAAGACATCTTGGAGAAATTTGATTTGAAAGACAGTAAGAGTGCAAGTACACCTATGGAAACACACAAACACCTACATCCTGATGTTGAGGGGGAGGATGTAGATGAACACTTATATAGATCAATGATAGGCTCTTTGATGTACTTAACTGCATCAAGACCTGACATTATGTATAGTGTTTGTGTGTGTGCAAGATATCAAGCAAGACCTAAAGAATTACACTTGCAAGCTGTAAAAAGAATTTTCAGATACTTGAAAGGCAAACCATCACTAGGTCTATGGTATCCACATGATTCACCCTTTGAACTCATAGCCTACACAGATAGTGACTATGGAGGTGAATGTCAAGACAGAAAGTCCACTACTGGTGGATGTCAATTCTTTGGATCAAGACTGGTGTCATGGCAATGCAAGAAACAAACAAATGTATCAACATCAACTGCTGAAGCAGAATATATAGCTGCATCTGCTTGTTGTGCTCAAGTACTCTGGATTCAAAACCAGCTTCTAGACTTTGGTATCTCTATCCTTAAAACTCCTATTTTTATTGATAATCAAAGTGCTATTAGTATTGTGAACAATCCAGTAAAACACTCTAAAACTAAACACATTGAAATAAGATTTCACTTTATAAGAGATTGTAATGAAAAGAAATTAATCAAAGTAGTTAAAATCCATACTGATGATCAATTAGCAGATCTTTTTACAAAAGCATTTGATGTAGGAAGATTCAACTTCTTGGTTAGCAGTATTGGAATGATTTTGATAAATTAAAATCTCACTTAAAATCATGTGTAAAGTTATTGTTGTAAAATATTATTTATTTACTTAAGTGTTTTACTACTGGTATATCTGTATTACTGGTATGTAGGCATGTGCACAAAATACTACTGGCAGTTAAATACTACTGGTATGTATTAGGTTCACACAAATACTACTGGTAAGTCAGTACTACTGGTATTCACATATACTACTGGTCTTGTATGTTAGTGGTTACTACTGATATCTATAGTTACTACTGATGTCAAAATCTTTAGTCATTACTGATGTTAGTAGATACTACTGACGTTTTACTACTGATATCTTATTTACTACTGGTCTTTCAGAACCTCAATTACAAAACTAACCCCCATGAAAATAACTGTTATGTTATGATTCGAAGGGCATTTTGGTAGTTTTGCAGGATAAATCGAAAGATATAAAAGGCGGCAGTCGATTAGTTTAGCATTATCTTCACTTCGATTTGCTAAATCCTCTCGATAAACCCTAGCTTACGATCAAAAACTCTTCGTCAATAACAAAATTCATTCCTGTTCTTCTCAAAATTCAACAAAAATGGCAACTCTAAAATCTTTGAATGTTCAAACCAATCTCAAATATTCCGAATTTCACAATATGTGTGCCTTCCTAAAGAATCCGGACGGCACAAAAGATTTTCGTCCGATCGTCAAGTTCTTGAGAAATTCTTATATACAGTTTGCTTTAACTATAAAACCAAAATCATATCAACAGCACTTGGTGGATTTCTGGACCAATGCTGAGCAAACGGGAGGAACAACCATATCAATGATTAAATCAAACGTAGATGGAAAGCATATCACAGTAACAGAACAATCAATCAGACACCATCTACAACTTCATGACGATTCAGGTATGTCTACTCTTCCGAAGGAATACATTGCTGAAATTTTACAAAAAATGGGTTATAAGGGAAGACTGAATATAGTAACCTTTCAAAAGGGTCTTCTCTCCCCACAATGGAAATTCTTAGTACATACTATTCAGCATTGTATTTCTCCAAAAAGAAGTACTTGGAATGAGTTTAATAAGGCAATAGCCTCTGCTGTTGTCTGTTTATCCACAGACCAGGTATTTAATTTTTCTCAAATGATTTTTGAAGGTATGTTGGGAAATCTTAGTTCTTCTAAATTTTTAATGTATCACAGATTTCTACAACATATCATAAATTGTGAATTACAAAACTTGTCAACTCCTAAAAACATTTTCATATTACCTGAGTTGAACAAGAAAGTTTTCTCAAATATGAGAAAACAATTTAAATTTTCGGGCAAGGAAACCCCTCTGTTTCCTAACATGATCAAAGATCAAACAACTATTGGAGAGGGTTCAACCATTGTTACAACCCAAGTTGAACCTCAACCCACTCCATCACCCCCAAATACAGCCCAAACACCACCCCAACTAGTCACTCAATCAACAGCCCAAACAGAAGTCCTGAATGTGTCCCAGGAACTTGATATAAATCTGCAGAGTGCTACTCTTCACTCTGTGGAAGACCTACCAGATAAAACCAAAAACATTTCCACTATTTACAAAAGAAAGAAATCTTTAAAGGACACCAGGGGACAAATTGAGTCAAACCCCAGGCTCCAAGAGTTGTCCTCCAAGGAGGAGAGAGGACATGAGGCGAGGGCTTTCACTACTGATGCCCCAAAGGTGGGTGCACAGGACAGTGAAAACATCATTAGGACCCAGACCTCGGCAACTTTGAGTGATGACTCATTTGAGGAGTTACTCAAAGGACCCCGGTGCCAAGAAACCACAAGGGGGGCATCTCTGCTTCTTCTAGGAAGAAGAGGATGTCTAAAAGACGCAATGAATCACCAAGAAGTGATGAGGGCAGATCTTTTGAATTGATGGATAGGATGGAAAACCTCAAAGCCAATGTACCTGTTAGTGAGCCCGATGATCTTGCTAGATGGAGTGAGGGCAGTATTAAAATCAACCAATTGACGGATAAAGTGGATTCTCTTGAATCCACTGTACAAGATTGTCTCAAGTATTTAACAAACCAAGGGAAAACAATGGCTGTCATGAAAAGGCATGTCAATACCATCAACAAGAGAATGAGATTCTATGAGCACAGGCTTCATCAACAAACTAAGATCATCAGAAGATTGAAGAAGAAAATTGATGATAGTGAGGCTCCACCAGTTGAGCTCACTAAGGGGGAGAAGGATAACATACAGACCATGATTGATGAATCAATTGCAGCAGCAGCATCTTCTCTCTTAAATTTAAAAGAAACAAAAGTTGATGAAGGCCCAGATATGATGGTTACAGAAGATGAACCTACTACTACTGCTACAATGGAAGAACAAGTTGAAAAAGAAATACCAGTAGTAACTCCCACTACTGATATAATAGCAGTAGTAAGTAAAGAAGAGGAAGTAAAAGCAGCAAATACTACTGATGCCCTATCAGTAGTAACTCCTGAAGTTACACCAGTAGTAACTACTCTGGTTACTACTGAAGAGGAAGAATTACAATTCCCAGAGCTTATTGAAAGAGAAAGACATGTCATTATCTCCAAACCACCAACACCTGATCAACCACTTATCATACCTGACATTGATGATAATGTGAATTGGTTTGAGGTAGATGAGTGTACACTTCCTCCACACCCTAAAATCTTACCAGAAGGTCAACTACATCTATTTTATCCAAAACTTCTGATGATGGGTATACCAGATATGAAATACATTCCACCTCCACCATCTGCTCACATTGGAAAAGGAAAAGAGGTATATGATGATGATTATCCAAATAGAGCATTAGGACATCACATGGTAAACAAGATTAATCATGTCAGAGCAGAAAAGCAATCCAGATGGAGAATAAAACATAGAAAATTTTTGGAGAAAGTGGAAATGTATCAAGCATTAGTAGAAAATAAGAAGAAAGTTCAAAGTGCAACTCCTGTTCAAATACCTACTCAAATCAAAGATGTTCAGATAGAAGCCCAAGAAGCAGAATTCAAAAGGCTCAGAAAAGTAGAAGAAGAACATCTAAACTGTCTTGAAGATCTTGTAGCTGAATGTAAAAGAACAAAAGGTGATCTACCAGATGATATCTTTGAACAAAAGACACTTATGATAGACTTTCTCAAGACAAAAGGGCACAGTGCAAAATCGTTTGGAAGAATGAAGATGATAACTATAATTGAAAAATACTGCACTGCTAAGAAGAAAGACTTGGCTGAACAAGAAGCTGAAGAAACAAAGAAAGCCAAAACTTTAATCCCAATCAGTCCAAATTTAATCAAAGATGGTAGTGTTTCAACTACTGGTGATACTTCAACTCCTCAATCAAAGAAAAGAAAATCTGTTGATCAAGAACAAAGCTCTAAAAAGAAATCAAAACAAATTGTACCTGTTCTTGAAATGCATGTTGCTCCATTGCAGAACAATCCAATTATTAACTGGAGGGTTATGCAGAATAATGTTATAGAGGTCATAAGGGAAGACAAAGTTGTACAGAGATTCACTGGATGGTTACCATTGATCAGATCATGCTCTAGAAGTGATGTAATTAAACTTCTGATTATTGGAAAACCTAGAATGACAAAGAAATCATGGAAAGAGTCTGGTGCTGGATACTTAACAAAAATGATAGATGCTGCATTTTATCCAGATAATTATCCAGAACAATTTACAGATCCATGTAATGTGTATGCTTGGAATGTCATTCCTACAGCTAATATGTACTTCTTTGAGAAATCAGGCAAAGTATGTGAATTGTACTTATATGAAAAAGAATATCCACATTCTGAGAAGACTATGTATCAGATATTCATAAATACTTTGATGAAACCTTATGATGCTGTTATGTTCCAAAATAAACTGAATTACTTTACAAAGAGGAACAGCAAATATATTATTGAACAAAGGCTTCAACAGAATCAAAGAACTCTTGAGAAAAGAAGAAGAGAACAAGAAGAACAAAAGAAACTTGATTGATTAAAAGATAATCAATAAGTTTAGGGGGAGATTGTTGGAGCAAAACACAGATCAACTTGATACTGATGCTGCAGTTGGTACTAATCATACTTAGTACTGATGGGGCAGAACATGTTACTACTGATGAAGTTGATACTGGTGTATACTATAACTTGGTTACTACTGATCAAAGCTTATTGAAGATACTACTGATCAAGAGTAGTTACTACTGACGTTGGTTTTGGACTTACTACTGATTACCAGAATTGCTACTGACGATGCACATTTACTACTGGTGAATGGTTTTACTACTGGTACGCGTTTTGGAAGCATATCAAGTCCGAGATCTTCGCAGAGATAGTTATAGAATGTAATTAAATGTATATCTTTTATAATTCGATGTAAATCAAAGTCCTAGAATAACTAGGATAAATAGTTTAGCTTCAAAGACTATTATAAATAGTTCCTTACGAATTGTAAACGTACGTGTGTATTGTTAACTCAATAATATACATTGAAGCTTTTTGTGAAACTGTGTTCTTAATAATTTCGCATATTATTTACAGTTCATTGTTCTTAATTACATTGATATAGTGTTGATCCGCTGCAACTTCTATATTCAATTAGATCTAAAGTGTTTATTAACTTCTCTATAGTTAATCGATCCTGACATATAGTACATAAAATAACAATATAATACAACTTTTTTAGGGCACTAATGTTAAATGTTATTAGCAAACTCGTCATTGATCGAGGTACTAGCTAAAGTATACTTACGGTGTGCCACTGATATAATTAAAAACAAAGATATAAACATGTTATATTACAAAAATGTCACAAAATGTAATCAGAAGAGAAAAAACAAAATACAAACATCTAAACAATATTAAAATTAAGCAAAGAAACATTATATATTGATCATCTAACATTCTTGTAAGAATGTAATCTGACTCCTCCATTAAAACTACTCGAGTAATGATACATCTAAACATAAAAAAGAAACTCAATGTCACACTGCATGAATTAATTAATGTCATGTAACGTTAAGTTGATGTACCATTTCATGCTGAGTATATATCCCTCTATATATACATACACATACATATATCAATATCAATATATGTATATATACATACACACAACCTTCACCAAATTCACCCGAGCCGAAGAAGGCTGCATAGATGTTTGGTGGCGGAATCATCAAAACCGCCATGATCGGCCGCCATTGTCAAGGTGTCTTGTTTCTTGGTGAAGAATGAAGGTAGAGGTAGAGACCTAGGGGAGGGAGAATGATAGAAAGCCGATCCCGCATATGAATCATCATCATTTATGCAGTTATTCGGTTTCAACTGATTTTGTTCTCGTTTGGTTGTTGAACCCGTTTTCTCCGGTAAAAGTGATCTAATCGGTTGTGGTTTTTTGTAACCATTATTGTTGTTATGGTACGAATTACCGTTTTTTCGGATGATTATCGGAGGAATGTTAACATTGATGAAACAATCTCGTGGGTGCAACACCTCCGTACCCATCAGCTTTCTTGCGAAAAGGAGGTGGGTATGGAGAAAAAGAAAAAGAAAACTAAATTCTATGAGAAACCAGAAGAGAAAATGATTTGTGAAATCTGTGTCTATATGACTATATGAATGATTAGAGCCAGAAGTTGATTGGTTATATAAATTAGAGTATGAGGAGTGGGTGGTCATGAGAAAAAGGTGGGTTGGGTTCCACCAGCTTTAATTTGATTTTTAGTGGATGACATGGTTCTTAATTTAATTAACCTATTTGTAAGGTGTTCAAAATTGTTTCATAGGTTTAATTTCCTTATTAGGTAAATATTTATCACATGGGTCAAGAAAAGGTTCTGAAATAGTCATGATAACAGTTAAATCACATATATCACAGGCAAAACTCGGTCAGCCCGAAGGAGGCCATTATAAACATGAATTTCTTTTTTGAAAAATATATTATCTGTAACATTTAACTTTTAAGCACATGTACAATTAAACTAGATGCAGTATTTTAGCCCAGATATAAATCGATCTATATTTATAAAGTTACGAAAACAGATCAATATAAAACATCAAAAAGGTCTATGTAACTTTAGGCCAACTACTTCACATAATTGATAATCCAAATATAAAACTCATATAAACCGAACAAATTTAAATCATATGACCAGTAGACATAACCGTTCAATAGTTTATAACACGAACATAAGCTCTCGTATGCATTTTTCTAGTCGATAATCAAACACAATTAAGTACAAAACGGGTATATATTAGTAAATCACAAGCAGAAAATTACAAGAAAAACTTACATGTAGTGGTAAAAAAAACCAAAAAATATTAAAATTAACAGAGCTTGCAGCTTCTGCGACAATAACCTGGTAGTTCGGGAGTTCCTACCATATACTCTTTATTTTTGGTGCATTCTCCCAATGCAGCCCATCTTTCACAGTTTTCATTTTGATCCTTACAATTTCCACCATTTTCAACAATTTTGTCAAATGAGTCAACATGAATCCATTTTGTTGCTGACCATTTTTCCCCTTCAAGAACAGGGCAACCACCATGAAGACTACTTGCATCTGGGATGGCAGTTGGTTGTAGGCTGAAGAAGAGTAGTGCATCTCCTTTTTTTGGTTTAACTGTTTTGTTTTTGTATAAATGTATTAATTTGATTCTATAAAAATTGAATTATAAGAAAGTGATTTTTGTGTATAGGTGGCAATCAATGGCTCACCTGCAATTCCTTTCTTTGCACATTCAGACAAATCAGCTTCTGGTTTTATTGTTTTATGATGACGAGAAGGCTCCTATCAAAAATTTAAACATCATTAAATTTAATTCAGCAACAAACTTTTTCTCCACTTTGTAAAAAAAAAAAGAAAAATAAAATAAACAAATACATAAAAAATAACTAACCTCTGCTGATGGGAAAACCGTCTCACCGCCTTTTTCAACATCACTAAGATACATTAACACAGTTGCTATTCGGTGGCCACCATGTGCAACATTAACAGGGTCGGTGAAGTAATCAAAATGCGGGTCGTATTTTTGGCCGTGTTCATATCTCAGTACTTGCATATCCTCTCCATTTTCTTTAAAAAAAAAAAAGAAATATAAAAAGTTATTAAGTCATTTAGGAAGATTATGAACAAATCGATTTAGAAATATTTTATATGTATACATAATACGCACAAAAATACGGGGAGGTCTAAGATGCAATTTTATGCCACATACCTTTTGGTAGGAAGGTCCAAGTTGCAATTTTATCTTCTATGCCAGCAACAATTGGATCCTATGCAAAGTGTAAATTAATATAAATGGAACAGGGTAATTAGTATTAAATAGGTGATTAATAGTTAAATATACTCAAAAGGAAGCAGTTCAATAACATCCTAATGTATTCAATTAAGAATTAATTAGCACTAAGTACCTTGTTTTTGGCAATAAACATCCCAGAACTTGTTCGAACCTCACTAAGCTTACTCTTACCAGAAACATTATCTGCAACTGCAGATCTCTTCAGCTCAGATTTAGCCTGTGACATAACATTCCCCAAAATAAGCCCTAATTCGATTCGGCCAAAAACATCTAAAATCTTCCACTATTTTTATTCTGACTTATTAGTTTCAATTCAATTTATGTAAATGATGGATGCATCAAAGTTATGATGCAATTTAGCAAATAAATCAAGTATTACTCACAAGAGAAATCAAGTGATCGCATTCTTCTTCTGTGAGAAAACCCTCGTACACAAAAGCCCTATGAAATCAAATCACGATATCAAACATTAACAGAATAACACAATTCGATGAAGTTGCATTATCGAATAAGCTCAGAATTGCATAAAATAGCTTAATTGGATGAAATTTAAATTCACCTTGGTTTCCATGAAACTTGTTTGACTTTAGATGGATTGATGATAGATGAACTCGATGATCGTGATACAATGAACAAAAATGAAATCAGTAGAAGATGAACAACTGAAAGAGTAGTCATTTTGTTACCAAACGTTTGTTCTCTTTACAGACAATAAAACAGATCTGTGTTCAATGTTGCGATTCAAGAAGTCATATCAATAGTTGATACGAGCTGTAATGGAATAAGATTTGACTACTTGTTGCATCATGGAATTAAAAATTAGGGTTTAAATGTAAAATGTAATTTCCCAAAATAGAAAGGGTAAAATTCTCTTTCGTCATAAACATCACAGTTATTCGTGTTAATAATAAGGTATGGATTAATAGAAAAGAGTCCTTATTTGAAGAAAGTTGAAGAAGCAATATATTTTTATAAAATATATATATATATATACATATACATACATATATGTATATATACATATATATTCATATCACAGATATATATATATATATATGTGCATATTCATGCCCGATATATATGTATATATACACAAATATATGCACATGCATTTTACGTAATTTACATTTTCAGTCGTAACTTGCATTTTCAGTCGGAACTTGCATTTTCATTTACGAAAATGCATATGCATTCCGTATATATATGTGTTTATATATACATATATACGGTATAAATATGAACATATGTATATCTATGGTATGTATATATACATATATATATATATATATATATATATATATTATGGAAATGCATTGCTTTCAAGTTCTTTAAATAAGGATGCTTCTTTCTTGATCCTTATTCTTAATAATAAATCTGTAATCAATTTTTGTCAACCAAAGTGATAGATAAGTGTTTTCGGATAACTTGCTTAAATTTATGGATTTTAGATAATATTTTACCACATACTACATACAGTTAGGATAAGGTTATAGTAATGATTATATCGTGTATAACATAAACAAATTTCTACTACCCATGAAAACCATTATAACCTAACTACCTAAGTACTCAGATTTTCCTTTTGATTATAGATTGTCTAAAAAATTAAATTAAAAACTCCTCAAAGAGGTTTTTTTAATAGATTTACATAAATTTTAAGTAATTAAAGTGGAGTAGATGATTAGTGTGTATGAGATTTATTAGTTTCTACTATATAAATTAAAATTTTAAAGTGTATAATTTTATTTCGATACATTTAAAATTAATTATTTTGAATATATTAATTAGATAACAAATTAGTGGGCTACAGATCTGTAAGTATGGGCCAAAAACAAAGCTTTCATTTTCTATTTTCCGATTGAATGTGATACCAAAATTATCTAAACTGAAACTAAAAAAAGTGGTATGTTCGATCATTCCAAACCAGTATGGTTGTTTTTAGACTTGTTTGTTCGTTTTTTTTTTAATTTTATTCTTTTTAAAAGGCATCCTATTTATAATGGATTCTTTTTAGATGATCAAGTTTTACTCATAATATACGTGATCTAATTATTATTATGATCGTTTTCAAACATACCAAATAACTATCTAGTAAATATTTATTTAAGGAATTAATTAAACTCACGACCTTCAACATATCATCTAATAATGTTTGTTCGCTTTTTTGTGAGCCTTTTTGGATACTGTCTAGTACCGATTGGTAGTCATATAATTACAAATTTACTATGTTCTTTGTTCCTTGATTAAAACTGTAAAGTATCAAAATTGATTATTGTTTTAAACAACTTTCAAATATATCTTTTAACAAAAATAACATTACATTCACACCCTTCTATTATATAATCAATTATATTTGTCGACTTCTATATCAAACTAAGAAATTAAATTGTCAGTTTATGACAAGCACTAATTTATTAAAAAAATGGTTAATCATCTCATTTGATGTTTGATTGATCTAAAGAGATAGTTCATGTAATTATAAAAAGATAATTATATAGCATTATTTTTAGGTTGTAATAAAATAAAAATAAAGAATGGGACTATGTTTTCTCAACTTATCATTTTTTTATTATAATTGTTTGTAGTCTTATTATTGTCTTAGAACATAACCATGTCTTTGCATTTTCTATATCTGTATTTAAGTAAAAAGTTAAAAATATTATTGTTCTTTATATTGTTTTATTGCATACTTGCATAAGGATATTGATAATATCCTGATAAATTATGATTACGAATTAATTGTGAAATAATTTATTACATCCCGATCAACTTGAAAACGAACATCTATAGTTATATACAATACACACGTATGTGTGCATATACATAGGGACGAATTCCCGTCATGACTTGTAACATGACACAAACCCGACAAGAATAAAGTCGGTTTTAGGTTGACCATAAATGGGTTCGGGTCAAAAATATGCCGACATGTTCAACTTGTTTATACATTAGGTCGAATTCAGGTTGAATTATGTATTAACGAGTCGACCCGCCAACCCGTTTAGATTTATATATTTTTATTTTTTCAAAATTATGTAATATATTATAGAAAACAAAACACCTAAAATATAGCCTAAAAGCTTGACCATTCAATTCTTTAACCTTTTTCATGCTCTTAAACTTTTGCTCATTTTTCATAACAAGATTGATTGCAAATAAACGATGACGTGTTTAGTAAATTCAAATTATTTAATAATTTTAAAAATTAATTCGAAGTTTGATTAATCAAAAATCCCATCTCTAATCCTAATCAATAATTTATCATCCGTGTGGGGTTATAAGACTGCTTTGTTGTTGTCAAATTGGGTACCACAATTTTTTAAAGGTAGCCTACAAAAACCGTGATAAGCGATCATGGTGGCACGCCAGGTGCTCAACTACAACATTGTCCTTGTGACCTTGTTTCTTTTGCATACTTTTCAAACCTAATTATTTCATACAATCTTAAAAAGAAAATTAATATTGTATTTAATCATACGATGACGACCTAATAGTAATGGTTCCCGAATGAGTTTTTATAGGTGATGGGTATGATCCTTCAATAAGTAAACATTTACGAGATGTTGAGGAGAATGTACGGAAATGATCACGACAACATTTAAGTTGCGTACATTACGAGTAAAGCTCATCACAAAGAATACATGCTTAATAATAATTAAAAAAATCTTAAAATTACATTGTAGGTAGTAAATTATGATTGGGTTATTCAATTGGACCGAAAAAACCCCTAACGCGTTAACCAACTTAATTTGGCCTCCCTCAATTATTAAAACTGGATCAGCGTTGAGCTAAATAAAGAAAATCTTATTCGGATCTTGTGTTTTACCGACCAACTTAAAGTAGATGTACCCTTATTTTATCATCTGGATGATTTTATGAATTTGTGTTTAAACATAAATCAGAATTCAAGAATACATATCATAGTGGAAGAAGATAGAAGGGTAATTCGGTTATTTTGTTGGACAAAGGACCACAGTTGAAAGAAAAAATCTAAAGATATGCATCAAACCTATTCTACCTATAATACATTTCTCATTCAAATTCCCGTTAAATTACTGTTTATAAAAAATTCACGCCGTTAGTTTAGTCTTTGGATGCTAAGTATTGAAATGGAGGAAATATACGTACATGCATGTCTAGAAACAAGTGCCTCACCAACTTAAATTAATTAAACAAATTAAATAATAAAAAATTAAAAAATATAATTAGAAAGAGAATATACATATTCTTTAATATATATAATAAATAATAATACTTCATAAAAGAATAACAAAAAAATAAAAAAATACTTAAAATTTATGTGAGTGTCAAATGATCAAAATACCCATATATATGTATATAATATGTGATTAATTTTGACAATCGATTATTAGTGATCAATAGTTGAGATGCGTCATTTGAGACTATATAAAAATTAAGGACTACTTTGAACAATTACCTACTGAACATACATGTAGCATATTAGTTAAACCTAAATAGAAAATGTATAACATTACAAAACTTCATATTTTTCATTATTTTATAAATGTTTATTATAATCCAAAATTGCCACAATCTGTTTTGTCATTTAGCAAAAATTAAGTTTGTATTTTATAAGATGATTTATAACAAGTGAACGAAAGTTTTAGTGAGATTGCAATAAATAACAATAACAAATTAATATTAAAAAAATTCCTCTTATTTTTTGGATTAATAAATCCGCAACGGAGTGCGGACTTATTACACTCGTTAACAAGTACACGGAGGAACAATATCCTTAAATATGTATAAAACTGGTTTTTTTACCGCGCAGTGTGTGAGATTTTTTCATATGAAACTTAAAAGATTGTTTATTTTACATTAAAAAAATGAAGTAAAAATTTAAAGATATTTTATTTACATAATATTTCTAATAGCACAAGTTTTAAATATATATAGCAAAATACATGTCAAGTAATCAATGTAAATAATATTATTCAACCATATATGTAAATATAATAAGTTGTATTGCAAATACAAAAAAAAAATTAAAGAAAAAGTCAAAATAAGTAGATGTTTAAAAAAAAATCAGCTATGTGTTATTGTTCATCAACTCTTAAATGTTATATATAGTAACTAGTTTATGACCCGTGAAAAATCACAGGTTGTCAGTAACTATACTTAACTTAACTTTTATAGAATAAAAAAATTATCGTTAATTGCATGATTATTACGTATACGATAATAAAATATATAGTGCTTCCAAAATGCAAATTATAGAATAGGAAATTACAAATTATATTAAACATTATAAAATTTAAGATTACGTAATAATAAAATGATAAATTTAGATTAAAGAATAAAATACAAAAAAATAAAATTAAACATCACTAAGTAAATGTTCAAAGATTATGAAACATTCATGTTAAGAAAATATGAATATTAAGATAAAATTTTAAATACTTTATTATTACAAAATTTGTCGTTTTATTTGTTAGGCCACTGGAACCGGAACCATTTGGAACCGGGTTAATAAAAATCGATTCGGGTATCGGGTCCAATATTTTTAAGAAATTGGATATCGGGTATTTCAGGTCCGGATAAATCGGGTCCGGGTACATCGGGTATGGAACAAATCGGGTCTAAGACCCGTAACCGAAATTAATTAACTATGTACTTGAAATTTGTTGTGAAATAATACTATTAATAGTGTTTGGTTCATATTAATTAAACAATTGTTATTTGTAATCGGGTCTATTACCGATTTACCCGAACCGAACCCGGAACCGAACCGGAACCGTATTCTGTAAAACGGTTCGGTTCTCGGGTCTAATAATCCTCCTAAATCGGGTCTCGGGTATTTCGGGTCCGGGTCCATCCGGGTTGGTTTCGGACCCGATTCCATCCCTAATCCTTATCTTCTATTAATATTTTCAAACATTTTATACTCTTTACTCTACATTACGGTACATATAAGTGTCAGTGTGAAACGCATGCTCCCACAAATAAAGACTCACGTTTACTATGATTGATCTTCACTCTTATTAATGATCATAACAAAATAATTAAAGATCTAGTGAAATTTGTCTTCTTTTAAACTGAATATTGTGTTCAAAAGATGTCAAAGACATACTTGTTATTAAGATGTCGATGTTTAACAACATATAAAAATTTATAAAACCATCAATGAACATAATGTTTGTTGTTCTAGCCATAATTTTATATGTAAACAATTGCATATATATAATTAATAAAGAAAACTTATATTTCATATGGTAATGTAAATTCAAAATCTGCCCTAATTGACACAATCTCATCGACGATCGCCTATGGCTTTATTTCAAACAAATTGATGATGGTCGACCCGTGCACAGATTGAACAATAGACACATACATCGAAAAACATACGTCCTGTTTTGATTATACATATTGTTCTGATAATATGTTCTGTTATCATAAACTTGAGATGAATTTCATGAAGTATTAAGGGGTCGTTTAGCATGTCGTAATCTTCCGTAACAGAATTCAATTACGAAAGAATTGAATTCATTTAGAATTCAATTCTTTCGTATTTGCGTTGCGCGTTTGGTTACAAATTTTTTAGTTGGAATTCAAATTCATACTTATGTATTTTTTTATTTTTTATTTTTTTAAAATTTTTTATCTTTTTAAATATTTTAAAATTTTTTAATTTTTAATTTTTAATTTTTAATTTTTCTAATTCTTTTTAATTTTTTAGTTATTTAAATTTTTAAATATTTTTAAAATTTTAGAATTTTTAAAATGTTTTAAGTTTTTAAAATATTTTAAATTTATTTAATTTTCTTTAATATTTTTGAGCAATTTAAAAGTATGAAACAATACAAAATATTCAAGTTTGTTAGTTCACAAAAGAGCGTAGTTGAATTCAAAGGATTTCGAGGAGGATTTCAATTACAACGAATAACGTATTTCGGAATTACGTAGGAATTGAATTACAAAAGCAAAATTCATCCAAACATTCCTCCGTAATGGAACGGAATTCCAATTACGGAGGATTACACAAATGCCCCCGTAAGAGTACATTGTCAACCTCAGGATTCGAGATTAACCTAAGGTATGAAGTTTAAAAATTACAATATGAAGTTTATTGATTCACGAATTGAAAAAAAGAATTTAGGGGGCGTTTGGAATGCCGTAATATTCCGTAATTAAATTCAATTACGAAGGTATTGAATTCATTCAGAATTCAATTACTTCGTAATTTATTTCCGTTACGTGTTTATTTACAAATGTTTTAGCTGTAATTCATATCCATACTTATGCATTTTTTTAACTTTTTTAGATTCTTTTATAAAATTTTATTATTATTTTTATTGTAAAATTTTTTTAAATCTTAATTTTTTTATTTTTATTTAGTTTTTTATTTATGTTTTGATTTTTATTAAAAATTTAATTTTTTTAAAACATTTAAATTTAAATATTATTATTTTATTAATTGTTTTTAATATTATTGAACGATTTAGAATCTGAAACATTCAAAATATTCAAATTTGTTAGTTCACTAAAGGACTGTAATTGAATTCATAGGTTGTCGGGACGGATTTCAACTACAACGAATATCGTATATATTTTGAAATTATGTCGTAATTGAATTAAGAAAATAAAAGTCCATAACGTCCCTTCGTAATGTAATTAGATTATAATTATGGTGCTGTTTGGTAGCATCTGAATGATTAAAACCTGAATGATGCAGAAGTCGGAATAATTCAGACTTCCCCTTATATCTGTCCAATTAAGAGGCAGAACATGTTCAAATTTTGATTCAGAAGCTGATTAAGAGGTATTACCAAACGCTATGAATCTGTCCGATTAAGAAGTTGCCATCTTAACTGAATCATTAAGAAGCTTACCAAACAACACCTTAGATGGTAACGACATATTTTTAAAGTGAGTCTTCAAAGGATAGTATAAAGTACAATCATTAACATCTAATTAACTTTCGAATATAATATTACAATACTTAGATGTCATGAAAGACAAATTGTATTGGTGCCTACTATTTAAGTCTACTTATTATGTGCATACTCACTTTAATCGGTCAAGACATATGTCAAAATATGGGTTATTAGAAAAGAGAGTTAGTGAATGTGAGTAAGAATTTGTGGATAATGTTCATGTGATAAATTTTTAAATCCATACATAATTAGTACAATGATAAATTTGTGCTTATAATGAAAATTATAAGGATAAACTTATATGTTATAGATATATTAAAATAAAAAATTGTAAGTGCTTATACATTATGCATAAAAAACCATATAAAAGTTTGCTGCAGTATATTAAAATTCCAGATGCTTATACGTAATATTGTAATAGACATGACAATATATCATTAAAAAAAATAAACATAATAAACAATATATTATGTGTCCCATTTGTATATGGTGGAAAAATCCCGTTATTAATTACGATTTTTTTAAATTGCATTTAATTTGATGTTGTCTTATTGTGTTCCTATAATTTTGGTTGAATTACATTAATTACGTATCATATATAAAGTTGAGAATATTTAAGCTATAATATGGGGATCAGGGAGTTTTATGACCGAATAAAAAGCTAGAATTTATCAACCCATAATTAAATTTGATATTTTAACCTTGGGCGGAAATTTTATATGGAGTTTATTAGGTGTTGCCATGTGTCAAATGCTATCTAAGAAAATGTCATGTGACCATATAAGCTTTGATTTATTATAGTAGTAGAGTAGATACATAGAGTATTTATTTAAGTAATAATAATAACAATAATAATAATAATAATAATAATAATAATAATAAGCTTCAGTTCATTTATTACAAGAAAATACATTTATTCTCGTACCTTCCTAAAAGGTATGATTTTGAAGAATTGATTGAACATGAGATAGTGGTCATGCGGAAGTCTGGATAGGGATTCAATCCACATCATCTCCATTGTGTATAAAATATTAAAATATCTGATAAAGTTTTCCAAAAAAATATTGCTTGCGGTTGCGTTTAAAAAAATACTGAAAATTGAAAATGTAATAGTAGTAATATATTTTTAAAATCTAAAATATTTAATTCCTAAAAAAATTCTTCCAAGCAACATTTCTTTTTCAACAACATTTCCTGTTCAAGTAGGGTATATAAGAAGAGCTACAAACTATGGTTTTTATTGAGTCATGTATAGGGCTAAATGTATAATATTTCTAGGTTTTGATGAGTAATAACATTATCGAAACTCTATTTTTCTCTCTTTTTTCGTTAAAAATAATCATTCAATATTTTTTTATTAAACTCTTAAAATGTTTGACACACACTCTATATCTCATTTATTTACACCACCACCACTTTTTCCCTCATCCAATTGAAAATGTCATACTATTACTCTTTCTCCCTCTTTTACATCACCACCACCATCGCTAGTCACTCAAACACTTTCAATCGGCTCTGAAGATCATAAAAAAAATCAGAAAAACATCAATGCTATTAAAAAGATAAAAGAAAAACATCAAATACTATTAAAAGATCATGCTGCTAGTTTTATCAAATGCATTACATATATGCGGATCCAAGGTGTACAATATGAAAAAGGGTAGGAATAAACTAACTGCAATTTTGATTCTGAGACAAAGAAAGAACATGTATATTGTTACACCATTAATATGTTGACTTTATTTAGATGACTAATAAGTGTCACTTATCATTATTATTCTGAGTATGGAATATGATGAAAGCATTAAGCAACTCGTTACAAAGGGACACTAAGGTTAGTGGTGGACTTAGTATAGGGTTTGTAGTGGCATGTACTACTATTCAATTTTTTTTTTTTGTATCGTAAAAGGTGATGATTTTTTACACTACAATTTTTATGATGTTCACCACTTGTTTAATATAATTGTACAATTAATTGTAGTTTCAGTATACAATGTATAGCTAAAAATTGTAATGTAAAATGAATTACCTTGCAAAAGCATCGGTCCACTGAATGTTGGATTGTTGGGTCGACAATAGCCATGCTGTCCTATCACAAATCACATGAGTATAACCATGTCTACTTATGCTTTTTTGTTGTCTAGTAAGGGAAAACAATTATCATCCTCACAAAAAGTATACAGTATTCTAACTTCAAATAAAATATATTTTTGTGCTTAAAGTAATAATTAAAAAAATTTAAAGGTACTTTCTATTTGGAAACCCTTAAATTGAGGAGTTTTTATTGAAAATCACAACTCACTACTATATTAACGGAGAAAAAGAATATATTGAATAAAACCAATTGTAAGTGTTATTGAAGATTGATAATAACAAACTAATATAGAAGTCGATACTAAGCGAGGCATAAATCTGGCTAGTAAAGTAGTAAATCTTGAAATACAAAAGAAGTTAAACGTTGACGATGTGCTCGCCTTATTTTATACTATGTTTTTTATTAGGGTCATAATTTAGTCGGGAAATTTTATTAGTCATTTCCATTTGCACGACATAAAGATTTTCCATCACCGGGTGTTTTATTTTTTATAAAACCTTTCCACTGCTATAGACTATTAATATACAAAAACCTTGCTATGAAGTTAATTTAATTATGTAAAATTGAGACACAAATTAAACATTTTACTATAAATTTGATTGTTAGCACAGGTTATCGGTGCACTCCATGATCCTCATGTGGATGCATATGTATTACAACGGGGACTGTAATACCCGTGCGTTGCGGCAGGCTTTTAGATCTAATTTTTTTGACGTATAGAGTAAATTTTATTTCAATATGTATTGATTTCTATTTCTATGCTAAGATGTGGTTTATATGTGATTCGAATTAAATATATACACAATGCATTAAACATAATAATATTTCATATTAACAACTATTGTGGTTTTTGTCAGGATCGATTAACTATGAATTAGTTAATAAACACCTTTAGATCTAATTGATGATAGAAGTTACAGCGGATTAACACTATATCAATATGATTAAGAACAATGAACTGTAAGAACAATATGCGAAAATATTAAAAACACAGTTTCACAAAAAGCTTCAATGTATATTATTGATTAACAATACACACGTACGTTTACAATTCGTAAGGAACTATATATAATAGTCCTTGAAGCCTAACTATTTACCCTAGTTATTCTAGGACTTGATTTACATCGAATAATAAAAGATATACATTGAAATACATTCTATAACTAACTCTACGAAGATCTCGGACTTGATATGCTTCCAAAACGCGTACCAGTAGTAACTGCAATCACCAGTAGTAAATATGCATCGTCAGTAGTAACTCTGGTGACCAGTAGTAAGTCCAAAACCAACGTCAGTAGTAACTACTATGATCAGTAGTATCTTCAATCTGTGCATGATCAGTAGTAAGTTAGTTATAGTCTTCACCAGTATCAACTTATCAGTAGTAAGTGTTTCTGCCCCATCAGTAACAACCATAGTCTTCCTCAGTAATCACTATGATCAGTACTAACTGCAGCATCAGTAATAAGTTGAACCGTGATCTGCTCCAACAATCTCCCCCTAAACTTATTGATTCTCTTTTCAATCAATTAAGTTTCTTTTGTTCTTCTTCTTCCTTCTTTCTTCTTTCTAGGGTTCTTTGATTCTGTTGATGTCTTTGGTCAATAATGTATTTGCTGTTTTTCTTTGTAAAATAGTTCAATTGTTCTGGAACATTACAGCATCATATGGCTTCATCATTGTGTTAGTGAATATCTGATACATAACCTTCTCTGAATGTGGATATTCTTTTTCATACAGGTATAGCTCACATCTTTTGCTTGATCTTTCAAAGAAATACATATTTGCAGTTGGGATCACATTCCAAGCATATACATTTTCTGGATTTGTAAATTGATCTGGGTAGTTATCTGGATAAAATGCAGCATCAATCATTCTTGTTAAATATCCAGCACCAGACTCTTTCCATGATTTCTTTGACATCCTTGGTTTACCAATGATCAGAAGTTTGATCACATCACTTCTTGAGCAGGATCTAACCAATGGTAACCATCCAGTAAATCTTTGTATGGCTTTGTCTTCCCTTACAATTTCTATTACATTGTTTGGCATAACTCTCCAATTGATGATTGGATTGTTTTGTATGGGAGCAACAGGTACTTCAAAAACAGGAATAATTTGTTCTGTTTTTGACTTCTTTTGAGCACTTTGTTCTTGAGTAATAGCCTTTCTCTTCTTTGTTTGGGGAGTTGAGGATTCACCAGTAGTTGATATACTACCAGTTTTAATTGAACTTGGACTGATTGGAATTAAGGCTTTTGATTTCTTTTCTTCTTCTGCTTCTTGTTCAGCCAAATCTTTCTTCTTGGCAGCACAATATTTTTCTACAATTGTGATCATCTTCATTCTGCCAAAGGACTTTGCATTGTGCCCTTTTGATTTTAAAAATTCAATCATATTTGACTTCTGTTCAAATACATCATCTGTTAATTCATTTTTTGTTCTTTTGCATTCAGATACCAGATCTTCAAGACATTTTATATGTTCTTCTTCAACTTTTCTGAGTCTTTTAAATTCTGCTTTTTGAGCTTCTATCTGAACATCTTCTATTTGAACAGGTACTTGAACAGGTATTTCATTTTGAGCCTTCTTTTTCTTCTCTTCAAGAGCTTGATACTTAGCTACTTTCTCCAAATATCTCTCGTGCTTCACCTTCCATCTTGATTGTTTATCAGCTCTCACAAGATTGATTTTGTTCACCATGTAGTGACCTAGTGCTCTGTTAGGGTAATCTTCATCATAAATTTCTTTACCCTTTCCAACACAAGCTGAAGGTGGAGGTGGAATGTATTTCATATCTGGCACACCTCTGATTATTATTGAAGGAGAAAATAATGTAAGTTCATTTTGTTGAAGAATTTTTGGATGTGGAGGAAGTGTGCATTCATCAACTTCAAACCAGTTCACATTATCATCAATGTCAGGTATGATAAGTGGTTGATCAGGTGTAGGAGGTTTGGTGATGACTTCAAAACGTTCTCTTTCAATTAGCTCTGGGAAAACTAGTTCTTCCTCTTCAGTAGTAACCAAGGTAGTTACTACTGGTGTGACTTCAGGAGTTACTACTGATAGGGCATCAGTAGTGTTTGGTGCAGTTTTTTGCTCTTGTTGATTTACTACTGCTATGATATCAGTAGTAGGAGTTACTACTGATACTTCTTGTTCAGTTTGTTCTTCCATAGGAGCAGTAGTAGTAGGCTCATCATCAACATTCATCTTTTCTGGGCCTTCATCAACTTTTGTTTCTTTGAGGTTGAGAAGAGAAGTTGCTGCTGCTGCAATTGATTTATCAATCATACTTTGAATGTTGTCCTTCTCCCCCTTAGTGAGCTCAACTGGTGGAGCCTCTCTATTATCAATCTTCTTCTTCAGTCTCCTTATTATCTTTGTTTGTTGATGAAGCCTGTGCTCATAGAATCTCATTCTTTTATTGATGGTATTAATATGCTTCTTCATTACTGTCATTGTTTTTCCCTGATTGGTGAGATATTTAAGGCAGTCATGTACAGTGGATTCAAGGTATCCCAATCTATCCGTCAATTGTTTTTGTTTAATACTGCCCTCACTCCATCTAGCAAGATCATCGGGCTCACTGACAGGTACATTGGCTTTAAGGTTTTCCATTCTTTCCGTCAATTCAACAGTTTCAGGTCTACCCTCATCACTTCTTGGTGATGAAATGGGTTGTTTGGACACCCTCTTCTTCCTAGAAGAAGCAGTGGTGCCCCCCCTTTTGGTTTCTTGGCACCGGGGTCCTCTTAGTAATTCCTCAAAAGAGTCATCACTTAGAGTTGCCGAGGTCTGGGTCTTAGTGATGTTCTCACTATCCTGTGCACCCACCTTTGGGGCATCAGTAGTGAGAGCCCTCGCCTCATGTCCTCTCTCCTCCTTGGAGGACAACTCTTGGAGCCTGGGGTTTGACTCAATTTGTCCCCTGGTGTCCTTGAAGGAAGTTTTCTTCCTTTTATAAATTGTGGATATGTTTTGGGTTACATTGGGTAGGTCTTCCACAGAGTGAAGAGTAGCACTCTGAGGATTTATTTCAAGTTCCTGGGACACATTCAGGACTTCTATTGGAGTGGGTGATTGAGTGACTGTTTGGAGTGGTGTTAGGGCTGCATTGGGGGGTGATGGAGTGGGTTGAGGTTCAATTGGGGTTGTATCTTTGATTGAACCCTCTCCAATAAGTTGTTGATCTTTGAACATATTAGGAAACAGAGGGGTTTCCTTGCCCGAAAATTTAAATTGTTTTCTCATATTAGAGAAAACTTTCTTGTTCAACTCAGGAGTTATAAAAATATTTTTAGGAGTTGACAAGTTTTGTAATTCACAATTTAAGATATGTTGAAGAAATCTGGGATACATTAAAAATTTTGAAGCACTAAGATTTCCCAACATACCTTCAAAAATCATATTTGAAAAATTAAATACCTGGTCTGTGCATAAACAAACAACAGCAGAAGCTATTGATTTGTTAAACTCATTCCAGGTACTTCTTTTGGGAGAAATACAATGTTGAATGTTATGTACAAGAAATTTCCATTGTGGGGAGAGAAGACCCTTTTGAAAAGTGACTATGTCAAGTCTTCCCTCATAACCCATTTTACTTAAAATTTCAACAATGTATTCCTTAGGAAGAGTAGACATACCTGAATCATCATGTAGTTGCAGATGGTGTCTGATGGATTGTTCAGTTATAGTCACAGTTTTGCCATCCACCGTGGATTTGATCATGGACATGGTTGACCCTTCGGTTCGTGCAACATTTGTCCAGAAATCCACCAAGTGTTGTTGATATGCTTTCGGATTGACGGTTAAAGCAAACTTTATATAGGAGTTTTTCAAGAAATTTACTATTGGACGAAAATCCTTTGTTCCGTCTGGATTCTTTAGGAAAGCACACATGTTATGAAATTCGGAGTATTTTAGAGTTGTTTGAACATCAAGAGATTGTAGAGTTGCCATTTTTGTTGATGTTATGATGTTTGATCGTTTGGTTTGAGAGAAATAAGCAAGAATTTTTGTTACTGATGCAGGGTTTATGATCGTGAGTTAGGATTTATCGAGAGGATTTAGCAAATCGGTGAGAAGATAATGCTAAACTAATCGACTTCAGCTATTTATATCTTACGATTTATCCTGCAAAAATACTAAATTGCCCTTCGAATCATAACACAACGGCTATTTTCACGAGGGTTAGTTTGGTAATTTGACAGTTGAAAGACCAGTAGTAAATTAAATGCCAGTAAGAAAACGTCAGTAGTATCTAAGAACATCAGTAGTAACTAAGGATTTTGACATCAGTAGTAACTATTGACATCAGTAGTAACTAATGAATTTCATTACTGACCTAACTTGCAAGACCAGTAGTATATGTGGATACCAGTAGTACTGTCTTACCAGTAGTATTTGTGTATACCTAATACACACCAGTAGTAGTGACTACCAGTAGTATTTTGTGCACACACCTACATACCAGTAAAGAAGACCTACCAGTAGTAAAACACTTAAACAAATAAATAACTTTTTACAACAAAAACTTTACACATGATTTTGAGTGAGGAATTAATTTATTAAAATCATTCCAATACTACTAACCAAGAGGCTGAATCTTCCTACATCAAATGCTTTTGTAAAAAGATCTGCTAATTGATTGTCAGTATGAATTTTAACTACTTTGATTAACTTCTTTTCATTGCAGTCTCTTATAAAGTGAAATCTTATTTCAATGTGTTTAGTTTTAGAGTGTTTTACTGGATTGTTCACAATAATAATAGCACTTTGATTATCAATAAAATTGGGAGTTTTAAGGATAGAGATACCAAAGTCTAGCAGTTGGTTTTGAATCCAAAGTACTTGAGCACAACAAGCAGATGCAGCTACATACTCTGCTTCAGCAGTTGATGTTGATACATTTGTTTGTTTCTTGCATTGCCATGACACCAGTCTTGATCCAAAGAATTGACATCCACCAGTAGTGGACTTTCTATCTTGACATTCACCTCCATAGTCACTATCTGTGTAGGCTATGAGTTCAAAGGGTGAATCATGTGGATACCACAGACCAAGTGATGGTTTGCCTTTCAAGTATCTGATTATTCTTTTGACAGCCTGCAAGTGTAGTTCTTTAGGTCTTGCTTGATATCTTGCACACACACAAACACTATACATAATGTCAGGTCTTGATGCAGTTAAGTACATCAAAGAGCCTATCATTGATCTATATAAGTGTTCATCTACATCCTCCCCCTCAACATCAGGATGTAGGTGTTTGTGTGTTTCCATTGGTGTACTTGCACTCTTGCAGTCTTTCATATCAAACTTCTCCAAGATGTCTTTAACATATTTTGATTGGTTTATCAAAATACCATCTGTTCTTTGATTGACTTGGAGTCCAAGGAAGAAGTTCATTGGACCCATGGAGCTCATCTTGAATTTGATTTGCATGAGATTTTCAAACTCTTTACATAATGAATCATTTGTTGATCCAAAAATGATATCATCTACATAGATTTGCACCAGTAGAATATCATTTTTGACCTTTCTTGTAAAAAGAGTTTTATCAATTGCTCCTCTTTTGAAATCATTCTTTAGTAAGTATGATGATAATGTATCATACCATGCTCTTGGTGCCTGATGTAGGCCATATAGAGCTTTGTCTAGTTTGAATACATAGTCACCATGTTTTGGATCTTCAAAACCTGGAGGTTGGCATACATATACTTCTTCTTCAATTTTCCCATATAGGAAAGCACTCTTTACATCCATTTGATAGACTTTAAACTTTTTGTATGAAGCATATGCTAGGAATATCCTAATTGCCTCAATTCTAGCAACAGGGGCATATACTTCATCATAGTCTATTCCTTCTTCTTGAGTGTATCCTTGGGCTACAAGTCTGGCTTTGTTCTTGATCACTATACCTCTTTCATCTTTCTTGTTTCTAAAGATCCACCTTGTTCCAATGGCTCTTTTTTCTTTGGGTAGAGGTACAAGTGTCCAAACAGCTTGTAATTTGAATTGAAGAAGTTCTTCTTGCATTGCCTCAATCCAGTTTGAATCCTTCATTGCTTGTTGAATCTTCTTTGGTTCATCATGAGACAGAAAGCATTCAAACATACATTCATTAGCAATTAAACTTATATTACACATGTTTGCAGTTAGACTCTTATGTAATTTGCTTCTTGTCTGCATACATGAGTTCACATCACTAAGGACTTGATCCAGAGGATGATTCTTTTCAGTTCTAGTGCCATGAACCTTATCAACACATAGTTGGTTTTCAAGATTGGACTCATTTGTCTCAGGAGATTGTTCCTCTTGAGGTTCTTCATTGTCATTGATGTTTGGTTCATCATCATTTGCTGGTTCAAAGTTACTACTGGGATCAGTAGTATTTAAGTTATTACTGGGATCAGTAGTGTTTAGAGAATTTAGGTTATTGCTAGGACCAGTAGTATTTTGAGTACTATTACTGGTCTCAGTAGTATTTGAATTACTACTGTCTTCATTATCTGAATCACTACTGCTTCCAGAATTTGAGTTATTACTGTCCTCAGTATTAACTGTGGGAACAGTATCAACTACTATGTATCTCATTTCTTCTTGACCAGAATTGAAAGATGATGTTCCTTTCTTTTGAGTCTAACAATTTGAATCACCTGCATTTAAATCCATGTTAGTGTTAAAGGATTTGGTTAGATTGTCTATGTTAAATAGCCAATCTGGACCATTTCCTTGTTCATTTGGAACATTCTCATTAAAGGATACATTGATGCTTTCTTCAATTATCCTTAATCTTTTGTTGAACACTCTGTATGATTTGCTTTGAGTAGAGTATCCCACAAAGATTCCATCATCAGCTTTGCAGTCAAACTTACCAATTTGTTCTCTTGTAATCAGAATAGTACAAGGACAACCAAATGATTTTAAAAAACTTATGGATGGTTTTCTTTTGTTAAAAAGTTCATATGGTGTTTTGTAATGTGGCTTAACTATTAATACTCTGTTCTATACATAACATGCAGTATTAACAGCTTCAGCCCAGAAAGTGATTGGTAATTTTGAGTCTGCTAACATTGATCTTGCTGCTTCAATGATGGTTCTATTTCTTCTTTCAGCTACACCATTTTGTTGAGGAGTTCTAGGTGAGCTGTATTGCCTGTCAATACCTTTAAGATCACAAAAGTTAATTAGGTTAGTATTTTTAAATTCTGTGCCATTATCACATCTTATGGCTTTAACTTTTTGATCAGATGTGTTCTCCAGTTTAACAATTAAGTTCTTGATGAGTTCACTTGTTTCATCTTTTGTCCTGAGAAAGAAAACCCATGTATATCTGGAAAAGTCATCAGTAATAACAAGACAATATTGTTTCTTTCCAATACTCATTACATTTGTAGGTCCAAAGAGGTCCATATGTAAGAGTTGTAAAGGAACAGAAATAGAATTTACAATTTTGGACTTATGAGAAGACTTATGTTGTTTACCTTTTAGGCATGCAACACAATGATGATCACACATGAATTGTTTTTGTGGTAACCCAATTACCAAATTCTTTCTTACTAAATTGTTCATGTTTTTAAAGTTTGTGTGACACATCCTTCTATGCCAAAGTTCTGATTCAATGGTGTTTGCCTTGGATATAAAACAGTTGACCTCATTTGAAGAAATGAGTTCTCCCCCTATATCCAGGCAATACACATTATTTCTCCTTGGAGTTCTCAAAACTACATATTTTTCATCTAAAACAAAATCAGGAGAAAGAATGATGCACTCAATATCTGTGAAAAGAATTTTGTTCTTTTTATCACAAACTTGAGACACACTGACAAGATTGTATTTTAGCTCAGCTACATAAAATACATCATCAAAAGTAATTTTACCATTAGTAACTGTACCTTTGCCTGAAATCTTACCTCCCTTTGGGTTCTCACCAAAGGCCACATATCCTCCATCGAATGACTTGAAATCTTTAAGAATTTGCAGATTTCCAGTCATGTGCCTTGAGCATCCACTATCAATGTGCCATGTTCTACCTTCTTCATGGATCCGAATGCTCTGCACATGTAAGTAAAGGATTAGTTAAGTTTGGGAACCCAAGCTTTATATGTCTTGGGTTCATCCTTTGAGAAATCAGATTTAGAACAGTTAACTTTAAACATTTTTGGTACCCATACCTTTTTAGTACTGGTGTTCTGTTTTACTACTGCCCTTTTAGATTTGGTACCGGTGTCTGAGTTTACTACTGATCTTGGTCTATACCCATGATATTTAGCTTTTGAATACTTTAATACTGATGGACCAGTAGTATTTGGGTACTTACCATGTTTAGAATGACCAATAGTGTTTTTTGCATTTGGTTTGGCAGCAGTAGTATTTTTAAAATTAGGGTTTTTACCAGTAGTGTTTTGGTACTGGTATCCAACAGCATTGTAATTAGGGTTATGACCAGTAGTAAACCTGGTAAAGTTTCTACTGGTGTTGGAAAAGTTAAAATATTGTTTATTTTGATTTGTTTTTCCATTATTTTTGAAATAGTTGCTGTTCTTTGGGCTTCCAACTCTTTTATTTTGCACAAACCTTGGTGCATTTCTTCCAAATTTTGGTGTTTCAGATTTTTGAAATTTTGTTTTATTTACTACTGAAGGATCTGTAGTATTTTTTGAATTTTGTGTTTTTACTTTTGCTTTAGAATTTTGAAATTCTTTGAACTCTTTGCAGTTTATTGGATTGAAGTGACAATCCTTTGCTAAATGGTTTACTTTGTTGCAAATAACACATTTTAATTTTTTATCCTTAGCACTTATAGATTTTCTTTGTTCTAAGAGTTGATTCCTGTTTCTTTCATTTCCCCTTCTTAAAATTTTTGGTATATTTTCTGCATTATATTTAGGAGAGTCTTCTTGACTTTGTGCTGTGTGAAAGCTTGTATCAATTGAGTTTGTAGATTCAGTTTGAAAAATTGTAAATTCAATTGAGTCTGTAGTTTGATCACCATCAGAAGAATCATTTGATTAAGATGTTTCATTATTAGATTCAGTTTGATTTCCATTTTTTAATTCATTTATGATTCTTTCTGAACTATCTTTAAGTGGAGGAATGAATTTATATGGAGGTGGTGCAGCATGATATCCCACTCCATGCACAACTTTTTCAGTGGTTTGATTACTTGTTAATTCATTTACAATTTGCGAGCTTCTTTCAAACTTTTTAATGGTTAATTTGTTTTGCTCTAATTCCATTTAAAATTCTTCTAATTTGATTAACGTTTCTTTTAATTTTAACTCAAGATGTTCTTTTTCATAGGTGGTTTGTAGCAATTCTTCTTTTATCTTTTGATCAGTTATTTTATAAATTTTAATTTGATTTTCAAGATCAGCTATACAACCATTATATTCAATTCTTCTATTTCTATTTAGAATCATCTCTGCAAGTATTTCTTTATTTAGTTTTTCTAAATCTTTATAAGCTTTAATGCATTCAGCAGTGCAAGATTTAGATTGTACCTTAGTAGGAGAGTCAGTGAAGGCCATGAGAGCTTGGTTCTGTGCATGCTCCTCTGCTTGAAAGCTCCAATCATAACCTTGTCCTTGTTGTGAAACAAGAGCAGTTGAGTTTGATCTTTTGTCTGGCTGAGGACATTCTTTAGCAAAGTGCCCAAGGTTGTTACAGTTGTAACATTTGACTTTAGTCTTGTCAAATCCAGCCTTGTCACCTTTGTTGAAGTTAAGGTTTGTTCTACCAGTCCTCTTTAAGAACCTTTTGGTTCTTAGACTCATCATAGCCATCTGCCACTTAAGATCCATCTCTTCAAGGTCGTCAGGATTCAATTGTTCCAAATCATCACTAATTAGTGCAGTATGCACATGACTAGTGAAGAAGGATTCTCTTGCAGCATCTTCACAATCTGCAGCCTTTGCAGTTTCTTGACCTGTTCCTGTACTAGACACAAAAGCAGCATTGTTTGAAGATAAATTAGGAGTTTTAGAACTTACCTCAGATTCAAACACCCTAAGCTCATTGTACAATTCATCCAACTCCTTTTCTTCCAAAGCATCACCTTGTCTATATATGACTGTGTACATAGACCATTCTTCTCCAAGAGATCTAAGAAACTTTCTATTGACATCATCATTGTCAGGTTTCACACCAACTTGATTCAATTCACCGATGAGTTTATTGAACCTATCAAAAGTTTGAGATAGAGATTCATTCTTTTGGCCCTTGAAGTTTTCAAAGTCCTGTTTTAGTACAGACTTCATGTTTCTTTTGGTGCTTTTAGTGCCAATGAATCTCTTTTCCAGTGCCTGCCATAATACCTTTGCATCATCATATTCAACAAAGAGATGTTGATAGTCATTAGGAATGGCCAGTAGAAGAGTGCTTAGAGCTTTGAGTTCGATTCCTCTATCTTTCTTCTCCTTTTCACACTTGAGCTTGTCTGCTTCAGTTGCAGAACTTGTTGCTTGACCAGGAACGGTTTTGTTTCCTTCAACAACAACTTCCCACATGGAATAATCAGTAATAAGCATGTATTGCTTAATACGAATCTTCCACATCCCAAAGTTATTGGGAGTGAGTATAGGGATCTTATTTGCTTGAGTACTTTCATTGTTATCAGTCATGATTAACAATCTGTGTGTTTTAAAGATTAAAAACTTTTTGTTGTACTTAAAAATCATAGATCTAGAACCAATAGGCTCTGATACCACTTGTCAGGATCGATTAACTATGAATTAGTTAATAATCACCTTTAGATCTAATTGATGATAGAAGTTACAGCGGATTAACACTATATCAATATGATTAAGAACAATGAACTGTAAGAACAATATGCGAAAATATTAAAAACACAGTTTCACAAAAAGCTTCAATGTATATTATTGATTAACAATACACACGTACGTTTACAATTCGTAAGGAACTATATATAATAGTCCTTGAAGCCTAACTATTTACCCTAGTTATTTTAGGACTTGATTTACATCGAATAATAAAAGATATACATTGAAATACATTCTATAACTAACTCTACGAAGATCTCGGACTTGATATGCTTCCAAAACGCGTACCAGTAGTAACTACAATCACCAGTAGTAAATATGCATCGTCAGTAGTAACTCTGGTGACCAGTAGTAAGTCCAAAACCAACGTCAGTAGTAACTACTATGATCAGTAGTATCTTCAATCTGTGCATGATCAGTAGTAAGTTAGTTATAGTCTTCACCAGTATCAACTTATCAGTAGTAAGTGTTTCTGCCCCATCAGTAACAACCATAGTCTTCCTCAGTAATCACTATGATCAGTACTAACTGCAGCATCAGTAATAAGTTGGACCGTGATCTGCTCCAACAGTTTTCAAATGGTTGGCTTCTCGTGACTCACTTTATGCAAATGAATGAAAAAGAAATACAACATAAATAAAAAAGGTGATGATGGCCAAGATTTGAGAGCAGGACCTTTTACATGCATACATTCAGCCTTCCCAATGGGACAGGGCAAGTTTTTTTCTTTTATACCCTAATGATACAAATATAATAAATAAATATAACAAAAATAATAATAAAAAAATTTATGAACAATAACTTCCTATGCCTAATGTATATATAAGTAATACTATCAGTCAAATCATCAAGCATTAAGCTCATGAAAGGATATAAGGTGTCGGAAGGTGTTTCACATTGGCCGTTGATAATAGGTTCAAGTTCTACTGTATACAAAATGGTGTAAATTTTGGGCTAGTGGTTATACACTTGTTTGCACACGAGCCAAAAGGAGTTTGAAAGTGTAGGATTACGACACTCTAACAATTGTGGATAAGACAATGTTGCCGAACAAATTAGGCATCAGATGGTGTGTTGTCATAAAGAGCCATTTCTTGCATGAACTCCTTAGAGGGTAACTCATTCCTAACTTCCTTCACATTTTTCCAAATCAAAATACCAATGATTATTCAAGGTTCTTGATATTACAAAATCTCACACTTCCAAATGTAAGGCACAAACCGACACCTTGATTGTTGAAACGGATCACTCACCATAACAGTCTGATATCTGCTAAGTATGAGACTGAATTGTGACTTATAAGTTTAGGTGTTTTATCCTCGTTTGAGTTAACTTTTAGAGTGAGTTTTACACCTAGTTTATGTCTTGATACAACCTAGTATAACCTCGTATCATATGAATACAACAAATAAACTTTGTATATGTAAGTATGATCCAAATGGGTTGGATCTGATTGATCAACAAAAAAGTTTTTGTGTATATCTTTTTCATATTATAAATAACTAACATCTTAGATACAATTAAAATAATATATAATTAAAGTTGTATGAAAAGAGCATTTTATATATTTAATTTAATTTAATTGAATACACTTAAGCCGATGTTAGTTTATTTGATATGCTTTATTTTCAAGTTCTACTCATTTAACAAATAAAGAAGAAATATAACATAATTTGAGTCGTTTAAAAGTAAATACACAAAAACTGGATGACGATGTTGTATATATTAATGTTGTATGTATATGTGTATGCATGTGTATACATGTCCTTACCATGTGAGTGTGTTTTTTTGTTTTTACCCTTTAGTAATGGAAAGCATTTATCAAATAGTTGGGTCGACAATAGCCATGTTAACCTATCATACGCCACATGAATTTTATTTAATAACTAGGTCTACTTATGAGTTTTATTTTTGTCTGGTTCCCCTTACATAATAATGAATATGATAAATTATCTATAAGATTAAAGGTTATATACTAGAAAAAGAATGACTGGATGATGTAGCTAGAATCAACTCATAATTACTATTAGATGATAGAATATACTTCGGAGACAAAGTTTTTAACTATAATTTTTATGCTCATATAAGCTCACGAACCCGATGAAGATTATAAGAAAGAAATGTTGATTCAAACACGACATTTTTATTTGCCTTGCACGATCACTATCACAAACTCAACAAGTATGTGGACAATTTAGAAAAAGCAACCATACAAAAAAATAAATAATAATAAGATAAAAGGTTTATCGCTCAAGGGCATGATTAGAAATACATGTAACGATATTAAAATTTTGTTATATTGTACAAACAACTATCAATTAAGTCCAATTTTTAACAAACTTTTGAGATGAACTTTTTGGCAACGGCAAATGAAATAATGGAAGCCTAATTTTTCAGCGAGCACCCCGAGTTCGAACTCCGCATAAGCGGGCAAACCCAGCCCCAAAGGGATTTCCAAGGAAAATTCCCCATATGTGCCCATGTGAGGTGTGAATAAAATTACGCTAATGCAACGCTCCCAAAGGGAATCGAACTCACGACCTGCAACCCACATGGGTATAAACCCAGTGCCTCAGACCAGCTAGGCTGACCATCACTGGCTCAAACCATTATATAAGTTAGACCAATCCTTTTAGAAATGGTTCATCTTCTATTAGATTTCTCTAGAAGTCATTTTTACATTATTTTATGCCGAGTTAGAAAAATATTGGGATCTACTTGTTAACATGACATGAATTTGAATCCGTTCACCACAAATATTTATCAATCGCTCGGTTAACTCGATTAACTTCTCATGTAATGGGCAAAAAGTTGTATGGCATGGATGGGATTTCTAAAATTTTATTATTTTATACTCCCTCCGTCACACAAAAAATTTCTCATTTCTCCTTATAATTTTATCCCACAAAAAAGTTCACATTTCTCAAATATAAGAGATTCACTTAATAAATTAATATTACTAATAATTCCACAACTAAAACATTTTCTCTCTCCAATCTAACCTTATATTTTAATCAAAAGTATTACCAAGGACGCCACTACTAACTACTCCCTCCGTCCCTTAATAAAGTTCTCATTTCACCTTCAAGTTTTGTCCCTAAATAAAGTTCTCATTTCTCAAACTTAAGGGACCCACTTAATATAATAATATTATTACCAATACTTTCACCACTAACTATCTCTTAAAACACTTTCTCTCTCCAATCAAAACTTATATTTTATTCAAAAGTAATATCAAATACCCCACCACTAACCATCTCCTAAAATATTGTGCCCAACACAAATGGGAACTTTATTTAGGGACGGAGGGAGTATCTCCTAAAATCTTATGCTCAAGAGAAATGAGAACTTTTTTGTGAGACGAAAGAAATATTTTCTAACTTCAAATGACAGTTTTTGACAAACATATCGTAATTAATAACAACAATAATAATGGTATTTAATTTGGTAAAAAACGAGATACGAGGAAGATGAGATATACATAATAATAACTCTATCGATAAAGATTAAAATGAGTTTTTTACTTAAATGGTGTTTTAAAAATAAATATTTACCAAATATGTGTGATTTGGAAAATATATACATAATAAGTGTTTTTGCAACTTTTGTATCATTTTTCCATCTTATAAGTTTTTTTTCCTTTTTTTTCTTCATTTTAACATTTTGATTAGCTACATTTCAAATCTCTAGTCACTTTTTTGCAATTTTTTTTATTATTTAAAATACCGTCTATGCATAATTATCTATGCATATTATATGAGCAAGCAATTTTTCCTATAGTAGACTAAACCTCCGATCGCTTCAATTTCATGGTTTCTTAAGATTTTCATGAATAATTTTGCACTTGTTCTTTATTAGTTATATGTTTAAATTTATGTTTATTATAGTTCTCAAAATGTTCATGTGGCTTTTTCTATGTATGTGTTTTATGTTCAATTCTACAGTAGCGCACATGAGCTAGATACTCATGTTCATTATGAAGTACATACATTTAAATTACGAAAAACATTTAAATGATTTATCTATTGGTTTTGTTTTGAACATTTTATCTTTTTTTTATTGTAATGCACTCTCTTAACTTATGTTTATTGATATATTATTTAATTATAAAATAATATGTTATATTATATAATGATAAAATATGAAAAAAATAAAGAAAAAAAAAGCTGGAAAAAATCTAAAAAATGGAAAAGGTGTATAAAAGTTGCAAAAACACTCATTTGGTAGATATTTCTCAAATCACACCTATTTAATAAATATTTATTTTCATAATACCATTTTAGTAAAAAACTCGATTAAAATCGTATATTTTGCTTTATACGGCGGGTATCTTGCTACAATTTTCAAAATAAGTAGTTTACTTTAATTTTAGTCCACCAGTTAAAAAGCTTGTATTCTTTTTGTTGCCATCTGGCAAACATTATGAACTGTTCTTCAAAATATCCCATCGTCTCTCTCTCGATCTAAGACGATATATAAAAATTATATATATATATATATATATATATATATATATATATATATATATATATATATATATATATATATATATTGTCCGATTCAGTGCAGAACCATTTTTAGCGACAGAATCACAGAACCATTTTAAGGTTTAATCTGGGCCGTTAATGCACTGAATCTACGGTTATGATGAAAGATGCTTTTATAGAATTTTTAATTATAAAAAAATCCGGATATTTTGTGTTTATAGGGGTAGTACCGGAATTTTGTATAGAGGAGATAACATACCCCATTCGTGTGATTTAAAACCCCTTAATAACCGTCCACTCTTTCTCTCTAACCTTAGCCCCCACTCTCTATCTCTCTTTTTTCTCTCTCTCTCTCGATACAATCATGCTGGAGATCAATTAAAGACAACAATGATCGAAGGTTGAAGACCATAGTTACCAGATTCTCTCTCTCTCTCGATACAATTATTTTTTGATTCTGCATATAATCAAATGGAGAATCCCCTTGATTATATACCTACAATCGGTTATCTGTTAACGAATTAGGGTTTTTTCTGGCGTCAAACGAGGTGAAGAATCTGAAATCGAAGCTTCAATAACGATGACACGAGAGTAAATTCTTCGTAAAAGTTCTCCTATCTAACGAAATTTACTATATTGGGATTGATTTATTACGAAACTCTTATGTTTGTTATTTTCTCACACCAGTGTTTTAGTTAATTTGAGTTCAATTATTTTGAGTAATACGCTCCACATCAGCAAAATCATGATGAATTGTAGTTGTTATGTTTAGGGTTTAGTAAACATCGGATGTTGGGTTTAGTAAACATTGGATGTTAATCGTTTATGTACTTACCTCGTTTTCTGTTTTTGTATATGGGCAATTTTTGTAGCAGATGTTAATTGTTATTTCGTCAGTAAATGATGCATGTTATTTTACAAAACACATCCGATGTTAAACATCATATGTTATTTTACCGGCCCTTATACATAATATGTTTTCAAGTGTATTTGACTTTGAATGTAATGTTGTATAATAATCATCTGAATCATCATCAACTTGTTGTTCATCCTCCTATTTCGTCTTGATGAATGCATAATAACAAAAACTGTATCTACACACAATGTACTTAACATTCATGTCATACATTAACATTCAATGTTTTAAGTCATCTAAGTCATCAAATATTAACACATGTACTTAACATTCATGCCACAAATTAACATTCAATGTTTTAAGTCATCTAAGTCACATGCTACATCAAATGTTGTTCGTTATACATAGTATAAAAAAAAATTAATGAATTTATTATACATAGTATAAAAAAAATATTAATGAAAAAATAATTATAACAAGAAACTTTTTATGAAAAAAATATTAAATCATGTATAAAAAAAATTTAAATCACGTATGGACAATTAATGAAAAAAAATGGATACAAAAAACCCCACATTATTAGGAATTGCTTGATTCATGGGAAGTTATCATCTATAACCGATTTAGGTGCATTTACCAATACACCCCTATGATTTAAATTAGAATTAAATTTAATGAATTTATTTTACTTGCTTCTGATTGGTTGAGAAAAGGTTCTGTGGTTCTGTCGCTAAAAATAGTTCTGCGCTGAATCGCACCCTATATATATATATATATATAATATATATATATATATATATATATATATGAATGCTCAGCGTGTTTACGTGCTTTCCAGTACCCTGTTCAATCATTCAATTTATAATTCAACTTAAATCTTTCCTCCTGTTTATAATCTCGAACTCTCTCGAAGAGAATCAACGCACGCCTCTTCTCAATATTCCCGTGTTTCGTGCTGGAATTGAAATCTGAGCTTCAATTTTGAGGTCAATTTGCTGTCAATTAGCTTAAATTCATGATTTACGGCACTATATTCGGTAATTTCACCTTTGTGTTATACGATTCTGTGTATGTGTGTGTGACCACCTTTTGTTCCGTCTAATTTGCTGATGCAATCTATTATTATCGATTAAAGTTGTTTTTTTAAAATTCTGTTTGCTTTCAGTGATCTGAGATTCCGTTCTGAAAGTTGATTTGGAAGATCAAAAGCTGCTGGAGTTTGCCGTTCGATTGACCAAGTCAATTGGTCAAAATGGTGTTTGATATCGGGTCATTCTTAGGGAAGATGGATAACAGTACATTAGGTGCTTCTGAGTACTCTTCAATTGTCTCCATGAATTTGTTTGTTGCTCTTCTTTGTGCTTGTATTGTGATCGGTCATCTTTTGGAGGAGAATCGATGGATGAATGAATCTATAACTGCTCTTCTAATTGTAAGTGTGTGCGTTTAAATTACCTAAATCCAGCAGTAGTGATTTTAGGTTTGTGATACAGAATCTGCCATTATTATAGATGATGCTTGAAATTAATTTGTTAATGAACATTTTGAAATTAATCATTGTTTAATTGGATGACAGGGTATTTGCACAGGAATTGTTATTTTGTTAATTAGTGGAGGGACAAGCTCACACCTGCTTGTTTTTAGTGAAGATCTTTTCTTCACTTATCTTCTTCCACCGATCATCTTCAATGCTGGGTATTATTATTTTTTTATTATTATTTTTGAATTTTTCCATGATTATTTTAACTTGTTTTTTATATATAAATGAACAGATTTCAGGTTAAGAAGAAACATTTTTTCCGCAATTTCATGACGATCATGCTATTTGGTGCTGTTGGTACTCTGATATCTTTCATCATCATATCATTTGGTAAGCATAGATTACTTCTAAGTTTTTTGTATCACTTATTTATGAATTATTGCGATAATTGATAAATGTCTAATTAATAAAACAAAAAATATTTATTGTTGGTTTTTGCTCATATTTTTATTCTAAAAAAGTTGGTCTAATTTGTGCACAGGTGCTATTAATATTTTCAAGAGGATGGATATTGGTTCTCTTGAGCTTGGAGATTATCTCGGTATCACTTTATTCTTTAATTTTTCCTATTCTTTTTTATTTTTGTAATTTATCTAATATCTTCTTGTTTGCTAAACGTTCAAATTTCTTCCAGCAATTGGTGCAATATTTTCTGCAACCGATTCTGTTTGCACTCTGCAGGTACATACAACATCATTTACCTTTGGGTTTGTGTTTTATCTCAAACGGGTCAACGGGTTGAAAGTCTTCCTCTTATGCATAAAACCTCCTAAAAATCTTCAAAAAAACTGACTGTGTTTCAGCCCGACCCGTTTCAAAGCGAACCCTTTTTGACCCGTTACCCGGCCCATATTTCCACCTCTAATCAATATCGATAACCTTTTAAGCTGCTAATGTATCTGATCTGGCAATTTAGGTGCTGAATCAAGATCAAACCCCGTTATTATACAGTCTGGTGTTTGGGGAAGGTGTTGTGAATGATGCTACATCAATTGTGATATTTAATGCAGTTCAAAACTTTGATTTATCTCAAATCACAACGGCCGTTGCATTTCAGTTATTTGGAAATTTCTTCTATTTATTCATCACAAGCACACTTTTAGGAATTGCAGTAAGCCTTTTTCCCACCTTCTCTCTCTCATGTTTCATTTATTTATTTTTTAGAAAAATAAGATCATATGACCATGTGATGTTTTATTTCGACTTGTCAGGCTGGGCTACTAAGTGCATATATTATAAAAAAGTTATATTTTGGAAGGTATGTAAAGTTTTTTTTATATCGATGACAAATTACTAAATATAGTATTTTAATGTTTTCTTTGTTTTTTTTAGGCATTCAACAGATAGAGAAGTTGCTATAATGATACTCATGGCTTATCTTTCTTACATGCTAGCTCAGGTTAAAGCTTCCTCTTTATTTATGGAAGTTTTTTATAAATATAATTGGGGAAAGAACACAGCATGGCCCACCTCTAAATAGGGCAGTTAGCTAATGGTGGTTAATTTGTGTTGCAGTTATTCTATTTAAGTGGTATACTCACAGTGTTCTTCTGTGGAATTGTGATGTCTCATTACACTTGGCATAATGTCACAGAGAAATCTCGAGTAACCACCAAGTATGTTTAGCTAATATAATTATTTTAACATAATATTCTCAAACTTAACACATTATTTATTTATATCTAATTACCCACATTTTCAGGCACGCCTTTGCAACATTGTCATTTATTGCAGAGTTATTTATCTTTCTTTATGTCGGTATGGATGCTTTAGATATTGAAAAGTGGAAATTTGTAAAAGATAGGTATGATTTTCAGAAAATCAACAAACTATTTACAATTTTTTATTGATAATAATTCTTATAATTTTTTATTTTATTTTTTATTTATTTGGTTTTTCAGCCCTGGGACATCGGTTCAAGTGAGTGCAATTTCATTGGGGCTAATTTTGCTTGGAAGAGCAGCTTTTGTGTTCCCCTTGTCATTTTTATCCAACTTAACCAAAAAGGCTCATCAAGAGAAAATTGATTTTAGGCAACAAGTATGTTTCTAATCCTACATGTGGCAGTTTTGACCCGTTTACTCATATATGGGTCGATTTGGGTTATGTTTTTTTCTCTAACGGGTCAATATAATTTTTTTTGTTAAAAAATGTCAAATGGGCCAAACGGGTACAACTTTGGAACTATTTATTTCGAAACTTAAAATATAATTGTAAAAAGGCAAATTTCAGGTACTTACAAAATCTGAAAATCAACATTTAACGCCCTATTTTATAAGTTTATAAGCAAATTTCCCATTTTAACTATATAATTATTTGTGATCACATATAGCTCATTGATTCTATATAAATGAACAAAAATATTTGTGGATCAACCTGACCTGACACGTACTCAGAATTTACCCATTTGACCCGTTACCCAACCCGCTCATCTTTTTACGTCTACTCAATTCTGGTTTCATACCTCTGGTTTGGGTGACATATGAAACAAACTTTTCGTTTGTTTATTTATTTAATTCTATTTGTTTGTGTTTTTTATAGATTTTAATATGGTGGGCTGGTCTCATGAGAGGTGCTGTGTCTATGGCTCTTGCTTATAACCAAGTTAGTGACTTAATTGTGCCCTAATTTTTAGCTAATTTAAATATCTAAGATCATGATTCTTCAATTTGTTGTAATTTTTCAAAAATAATCATTTTAATTTGAAATATAGTTTAATATTGGTTATAATTTATGTCTTTGATGATGCAGTTCACCAAAGAAGGTCACACATCATTAACGGGGAATGCATTCATGATTACAAGTACAATCACTGTTGTCCTTTTCAGTACAATGGTAAGATATCTTAAGATTTATAGTTAATTACATAAACCGTCCCTGTGGTTTGCTCATTTTTACAGATTTGGTCCCTAAGTTCGAAACTTTCCTTCACTTTTGGTCCCTTGTCCAAATGAAATGACCAGACTACCCTTATTATTAAGTTACCCATTCTGACGTGTTGCCCATTACAAGTCAACACTAGTTCGGGCTGAAACACGTCATTATTTGTACGGGTCGGGTTGACCCCCAAACACTTTTTTTTGTCCAATTTCTAAACAAAAAGGCATTGAAATTAGACTTTATGTGACTTTTCGCCTGTTTGACCCGTTCTCTTTTTAGCTAACTTTCTTACTTTGACCCAACGGGTCAAAATCTGATCTCCGTACTCATGTCATTTCTTTGCAGGTATTCGGGTTGATCACACAACCTCTTGTGAGATTGTTACTACCTCAACCCAAAGGATTAAACCGGATGATTTCATCTGAACCAACAACTCCAAAATCATTCTTAGTCCCTCTTTTAGGAAACGGGCAGGATTCAGAAATAGATTTGGGCCCACATGTGGCCCGCCCGTCAAGTATAAGAGCACTTCTTGCAACACCATCTCGCACAGTCCACTATTATTGGAGAAAATTCGACAACGCGTTCATGCGTCCTGTTTTTGGTGGTCGTGGTTTTGTGCCTTTTGTTCCTGGTTCACCAACAGAGCAAAGTACTCATCATTTGGTTGATGAAGAAACAAACTAAAAAGCCCTAGAATTCAGTGCTGTTTTTGTTAATATGTTGGTTGACTTTAGGGCTAGAATCTTGTTGAAAATGGTCGTTGAAGATCAAGTTTGTTGTATGTGTTCAATTTTGGTTTAAAGGTGACTTGTGGGAGTGTGTAGATTATGTGTGATGTGATGTTGGAAGGCGAATGTATAATTTGTGTATGTATTACCGAATTCGAATTGTTAAACGTTACGTTTATGTATTTGATTGCATATAAATGAGATGAACGAAAGTCGATCACTTGGTTTTTGAGTAGTTTGAAGGTCTTTATTATATATAACAAGCATAATACAACCTGCGCTTCGCCTTTTTTATTTATGGACTTTTTGACTCTATGAATTATAATAAATAGTACTCCCTCCGTCCCACAAAAAACATCTCATTTAGTTTTTGCATAAGTTTTTAGGTGATAGTTAGTGGTGGGGTCATTGATAATATTTTTGATTAAAATATAAGATTGGATTGGAGAGAGAAAGATAGTTAGTTGATATTATTAGTGAGGTCTTTAGTAATAATAGTTTATTATTGTGTGGGACCCATCAAATATGGGAAATGAGAAGTTTTTTGTGGGACAAAAATTTAGAGTGAAATGAGAATTTTTTTGTGGGACGGAGGGAGTAATATTTTAGAATATAAATTAATTTGCATTTACATAATTACTACGTTTTTTTGTGATATAGTTCAGGTTGTTTTTTATTTTGACTTATACTTGGTGTTTTATAAATTTTTTGATTGAATTTTTATTTCTAGATAACTAAAGTGAATATAAATACTATTATTTTCTATATGTTATCTAAAAAATTGGTGCTTAATTTTTTTATGCACGTATGATAGGCATGCAACAAATCAATAAATGATATATGCTTAAGATGGGTAAACTACAAATGAAATAAAAACGATGCAAATGTATAAGAACTCGGAAATGTTATTAACTTTCGTATTATTTCAACTTTTTCGTAGTCATTATCTACAAATAATCAAGTATACATTTTCGCCCATCGTTAACATTAAGAAGAAGAGTTGTAGCTTCATGTTGCATTTTAGCTTAATTAGCTTTAATTTATTGCAAGTAACCAATCATTACCTTTTAACATCGAATATACCAAAAATCATCTACCTAAAATAACGTGTGGTTTGAAGAAACTTTTGCAATTACAATTTCGTAATGTGTTGCTAACTCAGAATCAGGTCACTAGCAATGGACTTTGGACGCAACACTTGGCCAATTATTTAACCGATATATGTTTGTCGTTTACAGTTTTACCGACAAATGTATTGTCTCAATCATTATTAATGATTTATACTCCGTATTTCTTAGTACAACTAAAGATTTGACTAATATAACGTGACACGATATATTCTTATAACTATGAGAGTAAAATTATGTGACGTCGTTTCCTTAAGCGACATCTCATCTAACACATGGGATTTGAAAGTCATGTCGCATCTAACACATACACGCAAGCGATCGTTACCTTTTCATTGTACGAATTGTTCGATATCGATTGCTTGTAATCTTGTATGAAGAAACCGAAAGATATGGAGCTAGACAATCATGTCATAGGTAGGAGTCGCATTAAGGACGAGTTCGGGTTCACGGGTCAAAAACACTCAACCTGAAACATATATATTTTATAAACGGATCAGATATATCAACTCTAACATGTTTACAACTCGAACACAACCCATAAAACTCGTTTTATTAAACGGTTTAAACATGTTAGCGAGTCAAACATGTTGTTATTCCACAAATTCACAAAAACACCAAAAAACCAAAATTGCTAAAATATACCTAGAAGTGAAGTTTATTATCGACAATGGTGGGGGTGGGGGTCACTACATCTACAAGTCCTTAGAGGTTATAGATGGCCAGATAAAAACATATTAAGACATTAATCAACGAAAGCGATAAATTATACGATATGTAACAAGTAAACGTCGCTTTATACTATGTGTTTGTCATATTATGTAAGATTATTGGTTAAGAAGCCAACTATGAATAAGTTATAATGTATACGCATCCTTGAGCGCGAGTAGATGCAACACGGAAATGTCATCTACATCATAATTGAGGTCGTTGATGAGCAAGAGATATGAGACCGAAAACACACTACGGTTTATTGTTTCGTAAAATAAATGTTTATGATAATCATAAAATATAAAATAAATTAAATTAATACAATCGTTAATACGCATCAATAAAAAAGAGGATTGTTGACACACATAGTAAAAGACTAAAGTAAACAAGATCTGTTTGTTAGGGTGTTGGTTTAGTCCGACTCCAGCTCTACCAAAATAAAATTAAATAATTAGTTTCTACTTTGTACTGATATTTAACTATAATTCATAGATTTTTTAAAATTATTTCAAACTTCTGGTATTTTTTTCTTATTTTATCATATAATATAACAACTAATATTTCATAATCGTTAGTTTTCTGTTTTAACTAATATAAACAAACATAAGTACATAACCCTAACAAAAGCAAATCTTTACATAATCCAAAATACATGTGTCAATATACCATTTAATTTTTAGTATTTTTATGTAGAAAGTGAAAAAAGGAGTCATTTTTTACCATATTTGTTGCTGCCTTCCGTTGGTTCCCATCCGTTCTTGCCCAATGAACGGTTGAGTACGTGACTACGCAACTGTAATAGAATTTTTCCCCAAATCGTCAAATTACTTCACCCCACCTATACATCTCAGGGGAAAAAAGGTTTATATACACAAAAGATTCATCTTTTATCGAAAAACATAAAAGGGTTTTTGCAGAATTTACACTTATTATCATCTCCGAATAAAAGTTTCGATCTTTTCTTCATTCTAGGGTTTTGTGGTCATCGCCTTCGAATTTTCACGTTTGGTTTGAGATCCAATTCGATATTTTATTTATTCGATTCATTCACATTAGGGCTCGCTTCAATTCCTTCTATTTGTTTGTAATTGGTTTCGTATTTCTTCTATGCATGAGGCTCTTTTTCGAGCTTTTGATATTAGAATTAGGTTTTACAGAAGCCTAATTTGAGCTCTAATAAAGTTTTGCTATTGATCTTCCCGAGTCGCACATTTTATTAGGGTTCTAAAAAGTTGTTTGATCTGATTGAAAAATTAAAAAAAATTAGCTGAATTTTAATTCGAAGTAGAAAAGTGAATGTCTGCTTCAGGAATGGATTACGGCCGGGAAAGTGGTGGTGCCGGAACAATTTTAACTCCGGCAAGGTTTGTGTGGCCTTATGGTGGAAGAAGTGTATACTTAAGTGGTTCTTTTACAGGGTAAGATTACAATTTTTTCAATATTTCTATACGTTCTTTAAGGTTGCACACCAAGTGTTCGTCATAATGCCTAAATGAATTTGCATTCTGTGAAGGTGGTCTGAACATTGGCCTATGACACCGGTTGAAGGATGCCCTACTGTATTTCAGACAATATGCAGCTTACCACCTGGTTACCATCAGGTTAGTTACTTATTTACTACACTAATTTAGTTTATATCATAGATAATCTTGTTTTATTTTCAAGATCTCATTTTTTAAAGAATGTAAGGACATTTATTCGCATATATTCTTTTAAATTTTGCAGTATAAATTTATTGTTGATGGTGAATGGAGACATGATGAACACCAACCGTTTGTAACTGGTAATTATGGTACTGTAAACACGGTTCTCTTAACCAGAGAACCAGACTACAATCCTGCAGTCATGAGTCCACATATGACTTCTGGTTCAAGTATGGATGTAGACAATGAGGTCTTTCAGCGAGTGGTAATTTGAATTAATTTTTTTAAAATAATTGCTTAAATATCTCATTATTTTATTTATTAAATTGCATATTTTTTTATTGTAGGTTAGGGTTACAGACAATACATCACATGAACCGTTGCAAAGGATATCAGAAGCTGACCTGGAAGTATCTCGTCACAGGATTTCTGTATTTCTGTCTACACATATGGCTTATGAGTTGCTTCCTGAATCTGGCAAGGTTTGATATGATTTTTGGTTTTTTTTTTCTTTTAATAAATGTATATCTGACATTTTAAATAATTTATATTAATGTTCACATTTTTTTGTTCTTATTTGTTTTGTTTTTCAGGTTATTGCTTTAGATGTCGATTTACCTGTAAAGCAAGCGTTTCATATCCTTTATGAGCAGGTATTTCCACCTTAGTCAAATAAAAAAATAGCTAAAAAAGTAACTGAGATCATGACTTACTTCAATTCACATCTGATGTTATATTTTGTGCATTTTCTCTAATATTATACTTTATATGTATAATAAATAAATTCGAGCAATTTGCAGGGAATTTCAACAGCTCCTCTTTGGGACTTCAGCAAGGGTCAGTTTGTTGGTGTTTTAAGTGCATTGGATTTTATTTTAATTATGCGTGAGGTAAGTTTGATGAAAAAATTAATTATTGTTGAGTTTTTCAAATCTCTCTGATTAAAAATATATTTAGTGGGTAACTAACTAACTGGTGATAAACGAGTAATAATGCATGATTAAAAGCTACATTATTTACGGTATTTTTGGTGAATTAATTATTTTTCAGCTTGGTAATCACGGGTCAAATCTGACAGAAGAAGAACTTGAAACCCATACTATATCTGCATGGAAAGAAGCAAAACTATATCTAATCAAACAAACTATTGACCATGGTAAAATATTTCCTAAAAGACTAGTGCAGGTAAGTTTTGTTATTTAATCTTTTTTTAGAATTTCATTTTTAAATTTTTAATATTTTAATTAAATTTATTATTAATTGTTCAGGCTGGCCCAGATGAAAATTTAAAAGATATAACTTTAAAAATACTGCAAAATCGAATTGCTACAGTTCCAGTCACCCATTCAACCTCAGATGACGGTTCTTATCCACAACTGTTATATCTTGCTTCACTTTCTGATATACTAAAAGGCAAGTTTTTTTAATTTTTATTTTTAGCAATTTAATTTCTTTTAATTGTTACTAACTATTTTTGTTAAAATTCAGTTGTTTGCAGATACTTTAGACATTCTGCAAGTTCATTGCCTATATTGCAACTGCCAATTTGTTCACTTCCTTTGGGTACATGGGTCCCGAAAATTGGTGAATCAAATAGACAACCATTGGCTATTTTGAGACCAAATTCTTCTCTTAGTGCAGCCCTAAATTTGTTTGTGCACGGTATATTTAATATTTAATATATTATATTGTGTATATTATAAAATCAATAACTTAGATAAACAAATAAAGATTAAACGTGTAATGCTAACTACAATTAATGGCATGTAATCTTGTTATATTTGTTATCTACAATCTTAAGTTTGTCATCCAGAAATAAACATTTTAACTATATGATATCAGTTTATTTATTTTATTTTGGCATAATGGTATTAAAATTAAGAAATAACGGAATGTATTTGTTTTTGTAACTGTTTCCAGCTGAAGTTAGCTCAATTCCCATTGTTGATGATAATGACTCATTGTTGGATGTATACTCTCGAAGGTAAATCTATATATTTGCATTTTTTATTTTTAATTAATTCAGGTATTGTGTTTATTGAGTTTGATGTTGTTGTTACTTTTTGACAGTGATATTACTGCTTTAGCAAAAGACAAAATCTATACACATATTAGCCTTGAAGAAATGACTATCCACCAGGCAAGTATAATTTTATCAGTCAACTGTTGAAAAATATATAATTATAAAAATAATATAAATTTTGTGATTATAGTTAGCCTGCCAACTGTTTTTGAGAAAAACATCAAATTATTATTTACAATTTGATGTTTTTGGTAATCTCAGGCTTTACAGTTGGGACAAGAACCATTATCTTCTTACGGGACAAGTGGACAAAGGTGCCACATGTGCTTACGTTCAGATTCTCTGCATAAAGTCATGGAAAGATTAGCAAAACCAGGTACTTTTATATATATATATATTGCTGTAAACTCTTAGATTACACATGTTCTGTAAATTTATTTTAAATATGGGCAATTTACATCCAAAATTCAACCTTTTTTGTACAGATATAGTGTACCATATATGATTAGTAAAATTATATCATTCCAATAATAACCCAGAATTTTTTTCCATTGATAAATAATGAGTTAAAATTGCCACCTCTAGTCAGGGTATTACTTTTATATGTTTGTTAATTAAAAAATTATTTATTCTCTCACACCAAAAAATTGTAGATTTTATAAATATTATATTCTTCTAAAACGTTGTGAATAATGTGGTTATTGTGATCTGTGTAAATAGCGTATAAATTATATTGACTATTTGACTGGATATGTGTTATTGGGTCACTCAGGGGTAAGACGGGTTGTGATTGTGGAAGCTGGAAGCAAGCGGGTAGAAGGTATCATTTCTGTAGGCGACATATTCAGGTTTCTGCTAAGCTAATGAATGCCACATCAGCAGCAACAGTTATAATTCTTGACAATTCTTTCAAAATTGCAATTTGGCCCCTTTATTACGTTTGTATTAATCTGGAGAGCAAAAGGCATGTAAATCTCTCAATTGTATTTCCTTTGCCTTTGCTAGTTTGCCACTTTGTGAAATGCAGTTTTACCTGGCAGTTTAGGCTGTTTTTTTTTATTTACAGACAACAACAAAAAAAGAACTTGTGATTTATGAATGGTGGTTTTCTGTTGAGATTGTTGTTTCCAATTTACTCACCTACATTTATTGTCCTTCATAACAGTTGCATACTCGCAACCGAAAATCATGAAATTACAAAACCGAAAATCATAATTGGTGTTGGTTCGGTTTGGTTTGGTCGGTTTTCGGTTCGTTTTATGGCCCAAATGCTCACCCCTATCTGAGGATCAGACTGAAACCGAAAATTATAAAATTATAAAACTGAACCGAAAATTATAATCATAATTGGTGTTTTTTTGGTTTTTTCGGCCCAAATCCTAACTCTTACTGTCAACACACTTAACACATGACACAAATTTTCATATTCATACACACATGCATGCATGCATTTAGGGCTGTCAAAACATGACACGACACGATAAAAATACACCAAAAGAAACGAAATTGGGACAAAATCGAAATTTGAATTCGTGTTCGTGTCGTGTAAAACAAACACGAAGTCGTGTTTCAAAAATTGACACGATAGTTATGATTTTGGGAAATTTAGAAATTTATGTTATATTTTTGTCGTGTTTGTCGTGTTGTAACATGTAGTAAGTAGGAAATTTGATATATTTGTTATTTGTCTCGTGTTGTCGTGTTTATCGTTTTTTTAATCATGTCGTGTTCGTGTTAGCAAAATAAAACACGACTTCGAGTCGTGTTACCCAAAAACACGAAACGATAACACGATTTGACAGCCCTACATACATTTATATACGTGTATATTTGGACTTGTAAGTTACCCGCGCCATGCTACGGGTATGGAAGCGAGTATGAGTTGGTGATTGATTCATCGTATTTTATTATACACCAAAAATAAAACGTTAATGTGTTGTTATTAGAAACCGTCAATATTTATTGGCAATATCCATGCTTCTTGTTTGTTTTTGTGTGAGTATTCTAGGTTTTTACTTAGTAACTTGAGTCATTATTACCATTAAATTTTAACAAGGAATGGAAAATTGGAAACTATATTAAACTTGTAAGATATATATCAAATTCAATAATTAAATAATTGTAATATGAATGATACTATACATAAATCGTCAATTATAAATTCACAGCAATAATAAAACATGTCAAATTAATGTTTTAAAAACCATCATAATGTTTAAAAAGGGGAATACACATAGAAGTATATACCTCTATATTTCCTCTCATTCAAAATAAGTCCACTTTCTTTTTTTTTATGATTCAAAATAAGTAATACACTTTGAAAAATTACTCTATTTGTCAAAAAATAGTGGGACTCACACCACTAACTATCTACTTTAACAAAGTGGAATAACCAATTTACCCTTATTTTTTACTTTTAAACATCATTAACCCCACTTTATTCAAAATGTGTGAGACTAATTCCCCACTAACCATCTAATTAATATAATTTAACCGTCATTATAAATATTTGCTTTAAAAATCGTGAAACCCAAAGTGTATCACTTATTTGAAATCGAAGGAAGTATATCATTAAACAAGTGGATGTGGTTTTTGAAAAAATTGCTTTTTTCTCTCTCTTTGTTCATTTAATGTTCAACCACCTTTTAGGCTTTTACGATCTCTCTTTTGGTTCTTTAAATTTCATTTTTCTACCCATAAAAAGTAATATTGATGCTGCAAAATTGTCGACCACCACCACATCGTTGACCAGTACTCACACCACCGCTCACCACCACCCACTACTAGCGAAGAAAGTCAACACCACTACCACCATCACCGCCGTTGGTGACGACCGATCTCCTCTTCGGCGGAAGCTAACCCTGCAACTCTTTGTCTTCTTTGTGTGTTGACCGGAGGTATGGAGTGTCGACAGTGGCTCAAAGGTGATGATTGGTGGAGGTTGGGGGGTTGCCAGTGGGTGATGGTTGTCTTGTAGTGGTTGTCATATTTGAATTATTTTTCTTAAGAAAAATAAGAAGGTTACTAACGGTGTTATAATTTACAAAGTTAAAGTTAACCAACATGTTTAAAAGGTAGACATGGTCTGTTTTAAATTTTAATAGTAGAACACTTTAAAAAAATATTAAAACACTACTATTTTCACATCCACCTAAGACTACCCGTAATGGTAGTGGTCGCATGCAGCGTCCCCTTGCATCACATTGTCAAGGGACGTGTCCCTCCCCTTACGCAGCTCACCCTGGACGTGTCGCATAAGGTTCAAGGGTCATCCAGACGACCATTGCAGGTCGCCTGATTTTCAAGGGGGTGGATTTTTTTAAAGGGGAAATGTTTGGTCGCCTGGTTACGTGGGTTTTATCGGGATTTTTCATGTGTTTGATCGCTAGTGAGAAATGAGATGACACTAATGTATTAGGAGTGATAGTGGTCACCCATTACTACTAGTCCAGCCCAACCTGACCCGAGGCGACCCATTAATGCAATATCTACACCACCACACTAGAAAAAGTGAAAAACACTAGCCCATTTATCACCGTATTATCCAATCCATCAAAAGCGGGAAAGAAACAATTTCCATATAAACCGGCGGGAAATTTCCCACACTCCAATTAACCCCAAAAAACCCCCTATAAATATTAAATTTCACCAAATGACCATTTTTGTGCTCTCTCTTTTTTCGTAACTCATTGAGTCGGCATTTGCCCTTTTTTCCCTTTTACCTCCCACTAGATTTGAAGAACTGAAAGCAAAACCCTCGTAGATCTCCATGGCAAGACGCTCGAAATCCAAGGACTCAACGGAAGAATCTCTATCTGATTCGTCAGAAGAAGAGCAGGTGAACGATCAGGAGGAAGAAGATGAGGAAGAACTTGAAGCCGTTGCACGCCCGGTTGATTCCGACGAAGATGAGAACGCTACGGCTGCCGTTGATGCTACAGGTGAAGAACAGGATGACGATGAAGAAGATGAGGTTAGTGTGTTTGGATTTTGATTTTTTGACGGTTAGGTTATTTTTGTGGTTGCATGTTTAGGTTCAAAGTCTATTGTGATGATTTTGTGATGCATTTTGGTGTGTTTTGTTTGATTTGGGGTTTTGGATATCTAGATATTGTGTGGTTTAGTCTAATTGATTGGTGTGTTTGGTGGTGTGCCTTATTTAGGATTTTTGATAGCTGCAGTCGAAGCTTGCGTTTTCTACAAAGATAAAAGCCTCTCTTTCGCATTGTAATTATAAAGAAAGAAAACCACTTTCTTTGAGTTTTCTGCAGAATTATGTTCAGTAAAAATATAAGGATTTTCTTATTATGGAGTTTTGAACTCGTTGGTGAATATTTAAAATTTGATTATTTTCCATTTAAATGCTGTCAAGATCGAAATTCAGAAAAGCAGATGCATGTAAATTATAAACATATACAATTGAACTTTATAAATATAAGTGATGACTAAATGACTAAATTGCAGGGAATGAACTGAAACACAAAGGGCTAAATTCGAGCTATTTCACAATAAACAAAATAAACATAAGAAACTGGTAGGAGGCTGAACTAGGGATCTAATTATTTATTGCATTTAAGCCTTGAGGATTTAGAGAGTTTGACAACTGTTTTTTTTTTGGCTTAATAGTCTAATATTGTTAAATTCTCATTTTGCAAACTGGCTTGTAGTTAATTTCACACTTCAAACCATTAGAATTGAAAAAAGAGAAGTAATTGACTAGTTAAGTTCTTTAACTTGCAGGATGGTAATGATGAGTCCCACAATGAAATTAGTCATCGTGAAAAAGCTAGATTAAAGGAAATGCAAAGGTTAAAGAAACAAAAGATACAAGATATACTAGATCAACAAAATGCTTCTGTTGAGGCTGATATGGTATGTCATGTCATCCAGGAAAATCATACTACCAAATAATACTTACATAGCTTTTTTGTTGAATTTAAATAACTTTAATATGGTTTTGTTACTGTTCTTTCACAATGACAGAATAGCAAGGGAAAAGGGAGATTGAAGTTCTTATTACAACAGACAGAATTATTTGCTCATTTTGCCAAATCTGACCAATCTGCTACACAAAAGAAGGTGAAAGGAAGGTAATAACTGTACTGATTTGATAAATTTCTAAAAAATGATATGAAAATGTTTAATTTGAAGCATAATCATATTTAACAGTGATTTGTTTGCATTATTTTGATGGTTAGGGGTCGTCATGCATCAAAGCTGACTGAAGAAGAAGAGGATGAAGTTTATCTCAAGGAGGAAGAAGATGGTCTGTCTGGATCAGGACACACACGTTTGTTGGTTCAGCCTTCTTGTAAGTTTCTTTTTAAAATTTATTTTAGTTTTTTAAATCCTTTTATAATTTTAAATTTGGTTTCTGTTGATTATTTCATAGGTATTACTGGGAAGATGAGAGATTATCAACTTGCTGGTTTAAACTGGATGATAAGACTATACGAGAATGGTATTAATGGAATTCTTGCAGATGAAATGGTAAGACTTAATTACACATTTTAATATTGTACAATCACTTTCACTTGATAATAATCACTGTTTTTTTTAAATTATTGTTCAGGGGCTTGGTAAGACTTTACAAACCATCTCTTTGCTCGGTTATTTGCATGAATTTAGAGGAATAACGGGCCCGCACATGGTTGTTGCTCCTAAGTCTACACTTGGTAACTGGATGAATGAAATTAAACGTTTTTGTCCTATATTGCGGGCTGTAAAGTTTCTTGGAAATCCAGATGAAAGGGTATGCTACATGCTTTTTAGTTACTTTATTGTCAGTTTGTATGTTTATAAGTGTAATTTTACAGAAATATATTCGTGAAGAACTACTTGTTGCTGGAAAATTTGATGTATGTGTGACCAGTTTTGAAATGGCTATAAAAGAAAAGACTACTTTACGTCGATTTAGCTGGCGTTATATTATTATTGATGAAGCACATCGAATAAAAAATGAAAATTCACTTCTTTCAAAGACCATGAGGATCTATAATACCAATTATCGTCTTCTTATCACAGGAACACCACTTCAGGTATTAAAAATCATATTTATAATTTCATTTCTTGTGACAAATTAGGCAGTGTTTCTAGTTATGCTAAATTAACCTGATTTTGTTAATTGGCATTTTTATTATTTAACATACATTATTGGGTACTCTTTTTTATATGCAGAACAATCTTCACGAGCTGTGGGCACTTTTGAACTTTTTGCTACCCGAGATTTTTAGTTCTGCTGAAACCTTTGATGAGTGGTTTCAAATTTCTGGTGAAAATGATCAAGAAGAGGTTGTTCAACAGCTCCACAAGGTATGCTTAATGGTTCCATTTAAGTAAATTATCCGTACCCTTTTTGGTATTGTACAACTTATTTTTTATTTTTATTAATTTGAAATAATGTTTAGGTTTTAAGGCCTTTCTTACTTAGAAGATTGAAATCAGATGTTGAGAAAGGTTTACCACCTAAAAAAGAAACAATTCTGAAAGTTGGAATGTCACAAATGCAAAAACAGTATTACAAAGCCTTACTGCAGAAAGATCTTGAGGTAGTTAATGCTGGTGGTGAGAGAAAACGGTTACTGAATATTGCTATGCAGCTTAGAAAATGCTGCAATCATCCTTATCTTTTTCAAGGAGCTGAACCGGGCCCACCTTACACTACTGGGGACCACCTTGTAGAAAGCGCAGGAAAAATGGTGCTTTTAGACAAATTGCTTCCAAAATTGAAAGAACGTGATTCACGGGTCTTGATATTTTCTCAGGTTCATACTTTTGACATTTTCTATTTAGAATTTTTTTATGTGTTAGTTTGTTATTGACTGTTACTTATGATTTTTATTATAGATGACAAGGCTTCTAGACATTCTAGAAGATTACTTAATGTATCGTGGATATTTATACTGTCGAATAGATGGTAATACTGGTGGTGAAGATCGTGATGCTTCAATTGAGGCTTTTAATAAACCGGGAAGTGAAAAGTTTGTATTTTTATTATCAACAAGAGCTGGTGGTCTTGGTATTAATCTTGCTACTGCAGATATTGTCATTCTTTATGACAGTGACTGGTCAGTACATAAATAAATCTTTTTACTATTTTTTATTTTTCAGAAATGATGTTAACTCTTGTGTGTATTTAACTATTGTGCAGGAATCCCCAAGTGGACTTGCAAGCACAGGATCGTGCTCATAGAATTGGGCAGAAGAAAGAAGTTCAAGTTTTCCGCTTTTGTACTGAGGTTTGTTTCATTTAGGTAGATAAATTTACATAAACTGTCCCTGTGTTTTATATGAACTTATGGATTTTGTCCCTGATTTTTTTTTAATTGCACACATGGTCCCTAATTTTGAAACTTGTAACATCAAGCGTCTAAATATTGAAACTTGTAACATACCCTATAAACTTAACAGCCTTTTTTGGCTTTGGGGACCATTTGGTGGGTGGTTTGGGGGGGGGGGGGGGGTGTTACAAGTTTCAAAATAGTGACTATTTATGTAAATCACGGGTTATAGGCTAGTTTGTGTAATAAAAAAGATGGAGAAATCTGTAATTTCATACAAACCTCATGGACGATTTATGTAAATTACTTTTTTCTTTTTAATTCTGTACTTTCTTTTAAATTAATTTTTGTTTGAATTGAATATAACAGTACACTATAGAGGAAAAGGTTATTGAAAGAGCTTATAAAAAGCTTGCACTTGATGCTTTGGTTATTCAGCAAGGACGTTTAGCTGAGCAAAAGAGTAATTTTTTTCTTTCTAATTTATATGTTGTAAAGTATATGTTTGCAATATTATATTTATTAATTTTTTTTTCTTTCTTGCAGCTGTGAACAAAGATGAACTGTTACAAATGGTGAGATTTGGTGCTGAAATGGTGTTCAGTTCAAAAGATAGTACAATCACAGATGAAGATATTGATAGAATCATTGCTAAAGGAGAGGAAGCAACTCGTGAGCTTGATGCCAAAATGAAGAAATTTACAGAAGATGCAATTAAATTTAAGATGGATGACACTGCTGATTTGTATGATTTTGATGATGACAAGGATGAGAACAAGGTTGACTTCAAGAAAATTGTCAGTGATAATTGGGTCGAGCCTCCAAAAAGAGAGCGAAAGCGCAAGTAATAATTTATTTAGTTTTAATTTATAATTAATGATGTTTAGCAATCTTGTAATCAATTGCTGAATTTATTTGTTGACTATTTTCAGCTACTCAGAATCTGAATACTTTAAACAAACCATGCGTCAAAGTGGTCCCGCAAGGCCAAAGGAACCTAGGATTCCTCGCATGCCACAATTGTAAGCCTTTTCGATTAGCTGTTGTGATTATTATTTAAAAAAAATTCCTTTCCAATTTTTTTATTTTATTTTTAAATTTACTACTTTTTATTGCAGGCATGATTTCCAATTCTTTAACACACAGAGGCTCAGTGAGCTGTATGAGAAAGAAGTGCGCTATCTCATGGTGGTATTAATTTTATCCCTAACTTTTTATGCGTCTTTTTTAATGATTTCTGATTGTTATAATTATAAGTCACTTTAATTCTCTACTCATTTCTGATACATTTTTCTCGGTTTTTTGATTTTGCAGCAGGCACAACAGAAGAAAGAAGTGAAAGACTCGATAGAAGTTGATGAGCCTGAAGGTGCAAGAAATGTTTATTTAATGTTCTTCATCTTATTTTGACCAATTTAGTATCGAAATATTAATATATTAATTATTTGCTAATTGTATAGAGGTGGGAGACCCTTTGACTGCTGAGGAACAAGAAGAAAAAGAGAAACTTCTAGAAGAAGTATGTCTAAATTTTTATTTAACAAGTCTTAGTATCCCTTTGTTGGGTTAAATATGTTATTTACCAATAATTATAATATATTTTTTTATTATCAGGGATTTTCAACATGGAGTAGGAGAGATTTTAATACTTTCATTAGGGCCTGTGAGAAATACGGGCGTAGTGACGTGGCAAGTATTGTTCTTGAAATGGAAGGAAAATCAGAGGAAGAAGTTGAAAGATTTGCTCGAGTATTTAAAGAAAGATACAAGGAATTAAATGGTAAGTTGCTGCATATACATATAAACATCTATATCTATATATGTGTGCGAGACTTTTAATGATTAAGGACATGATATATTGTAACAGATTATGACCGAATCATAAAAAACATTGAAAGAGGTGAAGCTAGAATTTCGCGTCAAGACGAAATAATGAAAGCAATAGGAAAGAAATTAGACCGTTACAAGAATCCATGGTTGGAGCTTAAAATTCAGTACGGTCAGAACAAAGGCAAGCTTTACAATGAAGAATGTGATCGATTCATGGTAAGAAATTTTACTCAAAATTTGATTCATAATCTTTTATTTTATATTAATAAAAAAGATTGATTTTTTTTTATAGATTTGCATGGTTCATAAACTGGGTTATGGAAATTGGGATGAGTTAAAGGCAGCATTTAGGACATCACCTTTGTTTAGATTTGACTGGTTTGTTAAATCAAGAACAACTCAAGAACTTGCACGAAGATGTGATACACTCATTCGGTTAGTGGAGAGAGAAAATCAAGAAGTTGATGAGAGAGAAAGGCAGGCTCGTAAAGAAAAGAAACATGCAAAGGTTTGTCTAAAAAACAAAAAATAGAATGAATTGTTGTTTATGATATTTTTAAATTTGAGATATTATGAATATTTTAGAACACGACACCATCAAAGCGGGCAATGGCAAGACAAGCTGCAGAGAGCCCGCCTTCTACTACCAAGAAGAGGAAGCAGTCATTGATGGATGATTATGTTAACTCGGTAATTTTACTAAATTAATGATTTTTTTTATGGGTTTTGATAATTATAGCCCGTCATTAGACATGCATGTACATAAATTTATAATTATCCCCTGAATCTTAGTAACTACTTATCCCCATAGATTAATATACAACTTTTATGCGTCTAATGACAGCCTTACGTGCTGTCATTATCACTACTCTTTTTTATCTATTGTATCTATAACTTTGATTTATACAATGTTTTGCAGGGAAAGAAGGGCAAATGATTGGAATTACTAATATTTGATTATTGAGACCTTGGATTAGTTGTAGTATTAGTACACTAGTATATATATGAATCGGCATTGGTTAAATGCTATAATAGCCAAAGAACACGGGTCTCTATTTTTCCGTTAGTTAATGGCTCTGATCGGTTAGATTTCAAACTGTTTTAACTGTTTTTTGTATCAACTAAGAATCATCATACTTCTGTTATCAAGGTTATGACTTGCAACTGATTTTTTTATGCTTGTATGTATGCTTATAAATGGTCATGCGTAACTTTTTTGGTTATATAAGCAAATTAGGTAGTTTGGACAGTGTAGGCTTTGAATCATTTTCATTGCTGAGAAATTAGTTGCTACAACTCTTTCTTGGTCATCTTACTACTATAAATTAATTGGAAGTTTATAAGTTAATTAAGTATGCAACTATTAATTATTTTATTAAGCAAACGATTTTTTAATATAAATATATATAAATTTTTTAATATATTAAGAGTTTATAAAGTTAAGAAATGATGTATAAATCAAAGAAATGACAACTTATTGATTTTATCACAAACAATAATTTTTCTATTTTCTTAATGTAATATTATGACCGGGCTACTTATGCATATTTGAAAATAAAAGGAAAGTGCAAATTAATAAGTACGTATTTGTGAAAATCTTAAAGATTGAAAATTTATTATAAATAAAAGACGACACATATCACCTATTAAGTCTAAAGATTGTTTTTGTATAGGAAAAAAGAAAAGAATTAACGAGCATTAAGATTATGAAATTAGCAAACACCACTAGAAACAACATGCCAATTTTAACTTGGATTCTCTCAAGGTCCGATATTATACTGTTGCAGACTAAGATATATAATGCCATTTAATCCTGAAAAAACTTGTAAACTAGTAACTTCACAATTATAAACTCACATATTTGTTTGCTTTTGACAAATCTTATTCATAGCACTTTATTCGTAGTGTTTAAAATATTTTGTTGCTATTAAAAATATACAGAATACAGTCATACACAAAACACACTATAAAAACTTTGCAACACAAAATACCATTCAAAATCCGTCACCTAAAACAAAATATTTGAATTTGCAAAAGGGGTTTTTGTGTTTGAATCGAAGGCCACTGCTATCATTCACACTCGAAATCGTAAATGGATGTCACCAAGGATCAAATGTCTACACTACTCGATTGTGGTCTCTATAATTCTGCTCAAATGCTCGTAAATCTCTTTCCATCTATCGCGATTAAACATTGTAGTAAATTTATATCTAATTGTTGGTACTAATCGTTTCTGCTGATGATTTCGGTACATTAGACTGACCTAATTCTTTTTCATTTGATTTGATTGAAATTAGGGTTGTTTCCTTGTTTCTTCATCTTCTGTGAATAATGACACCAGTCCACATCTCAAAGCTGAAAATCTGGTAGGTATTTGTTTTGTAATTTGATAAGTTTATTCTTCAGTTAGACTCCCTGAGCTACAGTTTGAATTTGTTACCTAAACCTAAAGCCTTCCAAATTAATAAATTTATTGAATTTTACACTTTTATAGCTTGTATATAATAAGTTGGTTCTGTTTCAGGCTCTCCATGGTGATGCTTTGCTTCGGGATAAAGAGTATCGAAGAGCTATTGTAAGATTCTTCACACGACATATTTAATCATAAAAGTTTATGTATCCATTCAATCCACATCTGTTAAAAAGGGAAATAACTCAACTGTTTGCTTATAAACTCGAGTTATATTATCAAAAGCTTTACAATGACATAATAATGACATATTTTATCCAAATTTCTTTTCCAGCATGTGTTCAAGCAAGCATTACAATATCACAAAATCGTCCCTAAAGTAAATGCAACAACTAGAAGTTCATTGTCTGCATTAAACAGATCTTCTTCCCCAAATTCTTTTAATGTATCAACAATAAATGAAAACGAGGTAGTGTAACATCGTCTTCTCCTTATAATTTATTTTTATTAACCAATTTTTTTATTTTAGTTGAGATCGATTAATCAAAACATTGCAATTTGTTTTCCATTTGATATCAGGTGAAGTTCAAAATTGCATCTTGTCACTGTGCCATAAACGAGAACAGAGCAGCTCTAGCTGAGGTTATAAACTAATATTCTCATTTTATAAATATTAAATTATTTATTTTAATTACTCAAGAAACTGATTTTTATAGATGGAGGGAATTCCTAGCAAAGCAAGAAACTTGCAGATGAATCTATTGATGGGAAAGCTTTATCGATGTTCTAAACATATTCGCCCTGCCATTGCCTGTTACAAAGAGTGCCTCAGGTCTGCTGATCATAGTTCATCTCTTTTAAGTACAAATTTCATGAAATTGTCAGTTTTTAATTAGATATTAGAGGTGGAAATTTTGACCCATTAACTTTTGATCGGGTTGATATGAGTAATGTTTGATCTCTAACGGGTCGAACAAGTAAAATAGAGAAACTAGCTCAAAAGGAAAATGGATAAAACGGGTCAAAAGTGGCCAAGATTGTATCTGTAAAGCATCTAAATCGTTTTATTTAATTTTTTTGGTCACTAGTGAAGTAGTATAAATATAATCATATTTGACACACTAATTATTTATTACAAATTCAAAAATTACCTGTCTTGACCTGTATATCCTTGTCTTTTTGCAGACATTGCCCATATATCATTGAGGCTATTACATCTTTGGCTGAATTAGGTGTTCAAGCAAAAGAAATTTTTTCATTGCTACCACAGGTGTGTTTGGTTTCAGTATTTATGAATAATATATTATGTTTTTCTTTTCTTTAAAAAAAAAAAATAAATTAAAAAACCATTTTTCTGTTTCAAATGTGATGTCTTAGACGCCTAATAGAAGTGGCAGACCTCCTTTTGATCAGTTTGAATCCAGTCGTTGGTTACAAGTGAGCATCTATCATTTTTAATTCTGTTACTTTCCAGTCTGTTTGGATAATATAATAAACAGTTACCCTAATTTATTTATTGTTATCTAGAAATATTATGATGTGCATTTTAACTTTATTTGCGCAGCGATATGTTGAGGCTCAATGTTGCATTGCATCAAATGATTATAAAGGTTGGTCACAATATAATTTATTATTTTGTTTATGGATAATAATTGTAATAATTGCTCACAAATTATTTCATCAGGTGGTTTGGAACTCTTTTCAGAACTTCTTCAGCGTTTTCCTAACAACGTGCACATATTACTTGAAATGGCAAAGGTCACAAATACTTATTTCAACTTGTCTTTAATACATGTTTATAAATATACATTTAAAATATTAGTCCACCTACTTTCTTTATTAAATACCTATGAAGTATAAACTAGTATAATCATATTATCAGAACAAAATGTTTGTTGACTAAAAATGTTGTTAAAAGGTGATAAATTTAGTTCTAAACGATTCCATATTTTATATTAAAGGTGGAAGCTGTTATTGGAAAAAACGATGAAGCTATAATGAATTTTGAGAAGGTAAAAATACTTGTCTTAGTTTGTATTATTCAACACCTTGAAACATAGACTCATTTTAATTAATTATTTATTTGAATTTATATTGTAAAGGTTCAATCGATTGATCCTTATGTGATGACATATATGGATGAATATGCAATGCTTTTAAAGCTGAAATCTGATCCACTAAAGTTAAACAAGTTAGTGCATGATTTGCTGAGTATTGATCCAGCCAGACCTGAAGTCTTTGTGGCTTTATCTGTTTTGTGGGAAAGGAAAGATGACAGGGCTGCTCTAACTAATGCTGAAAAAGTAAGATTCTTGACCCGTTTACTTACCAACGGGCCAAATGATTACCAAAAGTATATTTTTATTTTCGAAAAATATAATCCTTGTCCAAAAATGTTTTTCAACCCAATTGGACCCGAACAAAAGTTACACATTTGACCCGAACCCGTTTGAGTTGTTACTCAGATTGCCTTTGTTGTGATGCTAATTGTTTTTAGTATTTGTCTGTTACCAGAGCATCCGAATTGATGAGAGACATATAACCGGACATATAGTAAAGGTAGTTTAGATATATCATATATATAATAATTTTTTTTTGTTGGTGCTAAATAAAGTTACAGCTCTAATTGTTGGTTTCTTTGTTATATATTTATTTGAATAAATATGTGAAAACTGAAATTATTTATTTAGGGTAACTTGTTTCTATCAATGAATCAACCAGAAGCAGCTGTAATTGCCTTCAGAACTGCACAAGAGCTGAGATCTGATCTGCGTTCCTACCAAGGTGCATTTGCAACACAAACACATATATGAAATTGATATGTTTTATATTTATTTATTATATATATTTAAATTTAGGGTTGGTTCGATCTTATTTGGCACTTTCAAAGACCAAAGAAGCTTTACATGCTGCAAGGGAGGCAATGAAGGCAATGCCTCAATCTGCAAAAGCCCTAAAACTTGTTGGAGATGTATACGCTAGTAATCCTAGTGGCAGAGAAAAGGTATAACTCATACAGCTGGCAATACGGGCAAACGGGTCGGGTCACTAACCATGGTTAATATTGAAACAGGCTAAGAAGTTTTATGAGTCAGCCCTAAGGCTGGAACCGGGCTACCTTGGGGCTGCATTAGCATTAGCAGAATTACATGTGATGGAAGGTAGAAATTATGAAGCTGTAACACTTTTGGAGAGATATCTTAAAGATTGGGCTGATGATTCTCTTCATGTCAAACTGGCCCAAGTTTTTGCAGCTACAAATATGATGCAAGATTCTCTCTCACATTATCAGGCTGCATTGAGGTATTTATTTACCTTTTAAATGGGTGGGTCGGGTTGACCCATAACACTTTTTTAATTTTTTTAATCCCATGAAAATAAAAGAAAATACTTGCTATGGTGCTTATGATTTCAGGATTAACCCTGTAAACGAAGCAGCAAAGAAAGGATTAGAACGATTGGAGAAGCAGATGAAGGTGTGCATTTTAGTTTTATATGTTGACACCCTGTATTATTTGAAAAAGAAAAAGAAAAATATAAATTGATAATCTTTAAACAAATACTTTGTTTAGGGAGTTGATCCTGATGCCCCTGAAGAAGAGGATGATAATGATGGTGAGGATGGTGAGGGTGATGCTGACGATGCAGATGTTTTATAATCAAATCAAAAGTAATACTCATCATCTTTAATTATAGAAACTGTTTTCATAATCTAATTTTCCCCAATAATGCGATTCAGAAGGTTTTAAGTAATTTAAAAACACTTTAGGCGGTTTTTGTTCCAGTTGACCCGTTTACATTCTATGCTAGATGTCATGAAAAGAAAATAGTAAAAACTATCTTTTTATAAACATATGTATAATATTTGTGACACATGTTATTCCTTTCAGGTTCAAAAGATGGTTATATCTCGTCTTTTTTTGTTCGTTTGCATATATCTTTGGACAATTCGTGTGATAATGACAAGTAAAACTCATGAAATCCATGTCGGCCGTTGGATATGACTCTAATTATCTAGATCTTGTATATCCTTCTTTAGATGTAGATTTTAGATATATTCAAGAAGAGTTTGAATTTATGAGGTTTTCTTTTGGCCAATTTGAATTTGGTCAAAATAATGTTGTAAAAACTTGTGAGGTTGAACAATTGTACGCTTGTAAAAATTATTTAGGTTATGCATGCTCATCTTATTGTTCAACACTTGATGAAAAACTTGATTAATTATTCAGACATCTATCATTTTTTTTTCCTTCCAGAAACTATTTGTTTCTTTGTTTGAATAAGTTGATGTTTGTTTGTGACTTTTTTTTGAACAGTTAAGTAGTTAATAATAAGACGGTTTAAAAACTATTATACTCTTATTAATTATTTATAGCAAATAGTAAACTACAATTTTAGTTTCAACGACTATAGTTTGAGTAAAAAAACTACTACAGCCAATATGATTTAGATGTACGCTTTAAAACCCGTCGCAATGAGCATATTATTATATCGTCATTGACACATTTATGCTGTTAAACTTGATGAAGCGAGAGTGACTTAAAAAAGACCAAACATCTAAAATGGCATGAAGTTGTGACAAAGCCCAAATATATAAATGGCAATTATGAAAAAATATGTCACAGCAGGCCAGCGAATTATGGGTTACAAACTTACAAGTTATAATAAGAAAATGAGTGTTCTTAACTTATTCTCCCATACATATATCAAGTATAGTTGTAAAATTGTAAATTAGTGATTTTCTCCAAATAGAAGAACAGAAAAACAGTTTAATTACTCAAAGTTTTTATGTTTTTTTTAACTCCAGAACTAAAAAAATAAAATTAATTTTCTCGTACATTCAAAACACGACCTTTAAATTTTGTCAACAAAAATCACAAATCACTACATGAAAAATTGGAATTATGTGTATATAGTGAAAACAACAATGATTCTACTAAGATGTAATATGAAGTTAAGATGTAAACAATTATATTTTAGTTGAAAGTAGAAAGCTTATCTTTCTAAGATAAAATAACTAAACAAACAAAATAGTTGCATATATCATATCTAATATTTCGAATACAATTTATTAATTTATAAAGCAAGGAGACGTATACTATAAGGTTTTATCGCGTGAATTGACTTTTACAGAATAATTTTTATTTATACAAAATAATGTTATGTCAAAGGACAAATATGTCATTTACTTCCTTTTAACACGCTTTACCTTTCACCATTCCCACTAAGAGCATAATTGTCCTTTGATACGAAATTATTCTGTATGAATAAAAATTATTCTGTAAGAATCAGCTCTCTTTAATCGCCGTATCTCAATCAATCGACAAATAATGAAAATGGAATTGTCGGCATCGTGGTCATCATCTAGCTTCTAGACATGCACAAACATGTTTTTTTTTAAAAATCTGACCCGGTTTCAAAATCGAATATGATTTGGTCAATGGTGGTCAAAAACCGATTCTGGTCAAAACCGAATCGGATTGGATCCGGATTCATATCGAAAATTTAGAAACCGATAGAAACTAGATTGATCGGATCGAAACCGGATTGAATCCGGGTTTCTTTGTACATTTGTCATCCAAATCACTTATAAATACATAATCCAGTTTTCCACAATCTTGTTCTCCCAAATTCGGTTTCAAACCAGTTTGCCAAAATGACCGGTTTTTCCGGCCTCTACTATCACTTTATATTATCCTCAATCACGAACACTTTGTACGTAAACAATTAGACTGGTGCCAATTGTGACACAACTAACACCTTTAATTTTTGTCAAATAGCTAATACTAAACTAACACTTTGATACCAATAATATTTATTTTTAATACAATTATTATTTAATACTTTCACTTCAACCGGCAAATGTAATTAACGTCCATCGATAAAGCGTGCCATTAGTTTGAGAAAAGTGACGGAAGGGAACTAGGGACCATCAATTGAGCGCAAATCTGTTTGAGTCAAATCGAAGAAGCAGCTGTGTGTTTACTGCATCGATTACATTCGTAAATGGAATAAGGAATTTCCACTCTGTAATCGCTTCACTGTTTGTCGAAATCGATCTAATACTCATCATTTATCACCTCTCAAGGCATCTGGTATATAATTCACAGATTCAAACACCAAGCCAAGAGATTTAATGGCTGAACGAAAGTAAAAAAAATCCTCTCTTGAGCTATATGTCATTAAACTCTACATGCATCACTAGGCAATTAAACTCTAACTCATGCATGTTGTGACTAGTAGATTATCATTAAAAACTATTGGAAATAATAGGCTTCGTTGTTGAAACGGGAATCACTTTCTAAATTATTACATATTTTGATCATGAAATTCTAAGTATTGAGATAATTTTTGAGAATCAAATTAGAAATTAAGCACAATTTCTAATTCAGGTTTTAGTGATTTTTGAGTAAATTCATATTCAAATTGTATGTCAAAATGTACGTGTTTTTGTATCTCCTAAGTTCATTGTACATTGGACTAGACCGGAATATGGTTATATATATTCTCATTTTGAGAAGGGACTCATGTTTAGATACTATGTTTACATAAGATTACTTCTGTTACTTCCTTCGATTTAAAATTAATGATACATTTTTTATTTTCGGGTGTATAATAAGTGATACACTTTGATAATTTATCTTATTTGGTAAAAGGTAATTAAGGTACACCGACAAACTATCTCATTATTATAATATAGTGAAATAATCACTTTACCTTTACATTGACTTTCAAACATCGTTAATATCACTTTCTTTATAATGTGTGAGACTCATCGTCATTAACTATTTCATTTAACCTAATTTAACCCTTATTATAACTTTTTGCCTTAAAAATCATGAAACCAATAATATACTCTCTCCGTCCCACAAAAAAGTTCACATTTCTCACTAAATTTTTGTCCCACAAAAAAGTTCTCATTTTTCACATTTGATGGGCTCCATATAATAAAATACTATTATTAGTAAGTAATCCACCACTAATATCTACTAATTATTTTTCTCTCTCCAAACTAATCTTATATTTTAATCAAAAGTATTACCAATGACCCCACTACTAACTATTACTTAAAAACTTGTGTCAAAAGGAAATATAAACCTTTTTGTGTAACGAAGGGAGTATCACTTAATTTAAACAGGAGGAAGTATTACCTATGTACATAAAAACAATATTTCACAAGTCTTTTATTCATATTAGGTCGCAATACAGAAACATTAAATAAACACCATAGATCACAAAATACAACCATCATAATAACAAGACTACTACCACGACAATAATAACAATAATAGTTAATTATTATAGATAATTAAACACCGTCATCGTTCAAACATTGCATAAAAACCTTAAACCTTGGTCTTATGAGGAATCAGCTTTATGGGAAGTCCATGAACTGGCCTTGGAAGTGGGTCAATTACCACCTTTTCATCTGGAATTAGTCTTTTCCAATTGTATCTCGTTATTACGTTGTACATAAACACCAATATTTCCGCACGTGCATACTCATTTCCGGGGCACATTCGCGCACCGCCTCGGAAAGGCACATACGTGTAAGGTGCGGGTCCGGCTCCTTCGAATCTTGAGGGGTCAAACTTATCGGGATTTGGAAAATATTCCGGGTTTCGTTGAGTGTAATGTGGAATGTAATGTAGCTATATATGTAGAATGAAAAAATGTGTTAGGTAAAATCATCATATTAAATGTTTGATAATGGTTTTATAAAGGGCAATTAAGCTACAATGGATGTATCAATTATAAATTTTTTAGATATATACATTTTAAGATAGTTTTCCAAATGTTTCTTACCTTCCACCCTTTAGGAATTGTGAAACCGGCATAACTGAAATCGGTTTTCGCAACACGAAAAGCGCCAACGGTTGGTGGGCGCATCCTTAGCACTTCACACGCAACGTTCCATGAATATTTCATTTTCCGTATGTCGTCCGCGTTTAGTAGTTCACCCGGTGGTTTCGCCTCTTGTATCTCCAATTGCTCTTTTTAATACAAACAAGTAATTGTGTATATATCAATTTATTGACCGTTTTAAAAAAGTATATATATGATCACTACAAAAAAAAAAGTTACTTTTAAGACCAAAGTTTTTGAGAACAATATTGTCTTTAAAAGTAGAGTTTTTGAGACGATGTATTTTCTTTAAAATTCGTTTTTTCTTGTAGTGGATGCTATAATTAAGTTGCTTTTAGTAGGTTTTATATACCTTTTAGTACTCCTTGGTACACATCGGGATGGTCAACAAGAGTCATCATAATGAACACGACGGTGGTGTTGATAGTATCATAACCACCGATGAGCAACCCTAGCAAGTCACTAGACATGTCACCGTCGGTTGTGGGAGCGTAATCGGAATTCTGATTCCGTTTATCAACTTCAACAATCATGTGAGAAAGTAAATCTTGAGATGCAGAAGCAGTTCCGTTAGCAAGGTCTTCCCTTCTTTGAGCGATTATGCCATTAATGACTTGTCGGATTTTATTTGATGCTTTAACTCCACGGTTGAACCTTGTTCCCGGAATGTTGATCGGAACCGCTATTATGCCGCCGGCAGCATCCACAAACGGCTTTGCAAGCTTCTCTAACTCCGTAGGATCACGTACCCCCAAAAGTAACTTTACGGCCAACGCAAATGTGTACTTTGCAACAAACGGACACACCTCAACCTAAATATTGATTTGTGCCAACGATATTATTAGGATGTCTAAAGAAAGCCATCATTCTGAACCTTATATAGATCGATTGAAATTTTTTACTTACTAAATTTTCCAGAACAAAGCGAACTTTTTTTAGAGGTGATTTTTACAATACAATTCTTATTACATTCATTAAAACTATTGTTTAATATAGTTATACTAGCTTCAAAGCCCGCCCGACTGGGCGGACATGCTTCAAGATATTAAAGAAAAATAACAAAAATATTAATACTTTTTAAATGACATAACAATCCATAGTTTTAATGATAAGTTTGTACAAATTTTGATACATGCATAAATGTTACAGAAAATTTATAGATGAAATAACACTTCTTTGTAAACGACATTTATTGATAAATAATGAGAAGATTTATTCAGTTGTAATCCACAACACTTGTTCTAAATTCCTTAACACCAACTAATGTTTTGACCAATAATCTACTTACTACCAATTATCTTCATGTGTTCACACATAATTGTTTATGAAAGATTTTAAAATTTGCAACGAAATTGTTCCAGGTCAGACAACAGTCTGACTCGTTTCAATATGTGCAAAAGATTATCCATTTTTATTTATTACCCTATACCCGCGCCGACCCGCCCATTTTACCATCTCCACATTTTACGTCTAGCCTCTTTATCCATCAAAGCCCATTAGTCCCACAATTTGACTCACAATCAGAATCTACATAATCACTGGAGAATATGGGTTGATAAAAAAATAGCTAAAAAGTAAACATGTCAAAAGGGTCGAAAATTGACCAAAATATAGGTTAAAATTTACCCAAATCTAGTGATCAGTGTTGTAAAACACGGCCAACTTGGTCAAGTACTCGCTGGGTACTCGTTACTCGGTGGTGTAACGTGTGGAGTTGATGCTAACCAATCAAAAAACTTGGTCAATGTAAAAACGGTTAAAACTCGTTTAATCTGGAACTTGGTCAATTTAAAAACCAGTCAAAACTCGTCCAACTCAGAAACTCGGTCATGGATCATTAATTGTGTTGAAATTGGGCTGACCAACCAAAGCTAGATTGTTGAACTGACTAACATGTCTAAAGCTTTCCAGGCCTTTTAGTTTCTACAATCGGACAAATACAAAAGAGTGCATATTAATCTTCGAGAACACCCTCGATAGTTACATAGAATCTTACAAGTATAAATGGTTAATGGTGTAATTACCTTGTTATTTGATTATAATGAGAAACACAAAACGCAATTGTAGAAACATAAATTTACAAACAATATAAGAAATACAATTTTGATCACTGAAAGTGCTTCCAGAAACATTGAACCTTGATCATCCATGAATCATTTAGGCTTTTGGCTTCAAATATAACCGAATAAAGTTGACTGCTAATCTGTAAAAAAATGACAACCACAGAAAATAAACACTGAATTTAGATGTTTAATCAAAACAGTTATAGAAACTACAAACGAATATGTAAAAGGAGCAGCAACATCAAAATAACAAATAAAAACAAAAAAATGGAAAAATAAATATATAGAATATTTATTACCAAAAAATGGCAGGAAGTAGATTAGGACTTGAACTTTGTGGAATACGATCAAGTTGAATATGATCGAAAAACTCCACTGATTATCAGTTGGTGAATATTCAATCTCCGAATTTTTTCAATTACCTACAATATTGAAAATTTTAAAACCAGCTATCACAAATAGGGCAGGGCAGTCAAAAAACAAAAAGATTACCCGTATGGGTAAACCTAGATCCCATCAGAGTTATAATTACATATTGTAATTATCACTTTGAAAACGGGACGATTCATATCAGAAGCTTCTTCAGGTGCCAAAAGTGCAGGCATTATTTGGTTGAGGCATTAAAAGAAACAGTTGCATCAATCTACAGAAAAAAGCTTCAAACTATATATCATCAAAATCAATATAAACAATGTTTCTGAAATAATGAAATTGAATATGAAACAAATAATAAAATTTAATAGATTAGAGAAATTCATACCTTTGAATCTTTGATATTGTTCAGGATACAAAGAGGGTACAAACGAAGAGGTTTTTTTAACTACAAAACTCGTTAAATTTAACCATAATAGATGAAAACAAATATAAATTAAAGGATGATAATTTAACTGGGAGCTTTACAAACATCAGCGAAATATACACCGAAAATGACTCAATTAAGAGCAATATCACAAAAAGAAGTATAAACACAAACCTTATAATCCAATACAATATTACCATCAATCGCTAAGCTGAATTAATATTACTGTAGCAATTAATTCCGCCATTGTCAATTGATTTTGTTCGTGTTATCAAGTAAATTAGGAAAATAATTTAGTGTATATTAATAAATCCGATCGGTTATGTAGTAATCTAGGGAATAGTTTTGCTGGATATTAAATCCCTTCATAATTCTTTGGCATTTAATGCCTTAATTTTCGAGGAGTTAGTTGACCAGCAAGAGTAGAAGACAAAATAAGTTGTTATGTAGAATGTAGGGGGTAGGAAGTGCTGGCGAATGGGGCAATTCCAAGTGGCAATTCGAACCAATGAGATTGCTCCATAGTGATTAGTTGGCATAACAAAATCAAATTAGGGGTCATATATAGGTTAAGATAGTTCATTATGAATTTGCATCATGTAAAAGTTATGGAGTAGAAATATTTTTTTATACGTGTGTTTATTTAATTAGTAGGGATAAATGGATAATGGTGAAAAAGCTTTAACCACCACTGTTTTCCCACTTTTAGTGACATGACATGTTTAACTAAGGGCATCTCAATGGTTAAGTCATTGCAATGACTTATTAGAATCGTCATATAGATTTTTCACTCAACTTTCATAAAAAGCTATCAAAAGAGCTTTTGATCCAATGCATGTAAATGTAAAAAAAGGTTTTTGTGTGTCTAAGGAATGACTTATGGAAGAAAAAACTTTTGAAGCAAAAGCTTTTTCCTAGAAGGTCATTTACCTTCATATGACCTAGACAAAAGGTAAAAAGCTTTAGAAAAAGCTCCCATTGGAGATGCTCTAAAGAACGACACTATTTTCCCACTTTTAGTGACAAAACATGGTTTTGCCTTAATGTACATGTTTAACGAGGTATTCGAGCTTGAGATCGTTTATATCGAGTTCGAACCTATACTATTTCGATCTCGAGTCAAGCTCGACCATAAAACAATACTTAATTAATCACACCAAGAGTCTAATAATTTAATACTCGGCTCGTTCGAAAGCTCGTTTACTAGTCTCGATTCGAAGGAGCTGATCCTAACGAGCCGAACAAGTGTTGTATACAATAAGTACAAATATTGATACAATACGTACAAGAATATACATATATTATTAGGGGTTGTTAACGAGACGCGAGTAATTAACGAGCTTTTCGAGTTTGAAAATTAGTTAATTTCAAAAAATATGGAATCATAAACGAATATCGAGCTCGAGCTTGAACAATATATAAATATACGAGCTCGAACACAATTTTTAAAACTTATTCGAGCTCGATTTAAGTAATTATTAAACGAGTCGAGCCCAAATTTCTTGACATTCTAGTTGACTTGGATTATTAACACGATTCTCGAGACTCACCACAAAACAGGAAAAACAAAAAGGTTAATTAACCCTAATTAACTCAAATGACCTAATTATTACCTGATCGCGGCCGGTCCAGTAATCCGCCAAATGCTGTCTCAACTCAGAATCCATATCGGAAATATAATTTTTAACTGCCTGAGCTCGCAAGAACGGCGGCAACAGCTGGCGGACCTTAGCGGACTCAGCCGTAACCGACTTATTATTTGATTTCTTGATGATACTTTCTACTGAACTCGGCCACCACACTTCAACAAGTTTATTTTCATTAGAAAACAAGAACTTGTTGCCTTCAGGACCACACAAAAAAGCCATTTTTTCACCAAGAATCGATGATCTAAACACGTCTCCAAACAACTTTTTTCTTTGCATGACAAACTTCTCGTTGGTCCCGCTTCGAAGCTTGTCGAAGTAATCTATGCTTTCACCGATGAGCGGAAAGCTAAAATGTCCTGGAATTATCGTTGATTTTCTGGTTAAAAGATGGTTTAGAAATAAGATAGTGATGATGGTAGGCACAAGTATGGAGGAAATCAGCAAGAGGGTGTCCATTGTTAATTAAAAGATGCTTCTTGACTTTGGTCTATGAGTATTTGTGTGTGTTCGATGAATGAGTGTGCACATACATTTATATACGATATATGATCATGCATACGCGTTTCTCACGATAAACACGATGTTGTGCACATAAACAGTTAATTACAAGTATCCATGGTTAATTTAGGGACTAGGGAGGTTTGTTTGAGGGATAATTAGTGGGATCCTCTAGGGTTTTGAATAAACTAAAACTTTGTGCCGATTAATGTGCTTGATGTTTACATAAAGTTTAGAAACTTAACTGAATTTTTAGGATTTAAACGATTAGAAGACATGAATAAATTTAATTTGGTTGGATTGTAATAATAACAACACTATCATTTCATTCAAATGAGGGATATGGAGGAGTTAAGATGTAGATACTTATACCTCTACACATATGTACACATATGTAGAGAGACTGTTTTCAGCGATACCTCGATCCAGCAAAAAGATCTTAAATGAATCTTAAGAAAAAATGGAGATATTCGAGACTTAAATGTGTGTATAGATTGAAGGTTATAAAGAAATTAATCAAAATTATATCAAAAGTTTAGAGACTTAATTGTAATAGTGCAATACTTAAATAAGTATGTTATAGGGATACGACTAATGGTCATAAGTAACCTTTTGATAGAGAATGCTTATTTTAAATCTTAATTAGTTATGTCTTAAGTGAAGCACATGTATCTTTACTCTCTCACTACTTTCTGTTTCTAGATTTTATCATCTAATTATCACTATTAGTCTATTAGGACTTAATTTGATATTTCTGGAACATTTTTGTTTGAATCTTTAAGTTGATTTGTGTTACATGCATATATTTGAAGGTAAAAGACATTAATTATAATTGATCTCGAATCTTTCTTACACGTAAAAGTCATAGGGGTCGGCACATATTCATTATTCATCTGAGGTACCAACTTTACTTCCTCGATAAAATTTAAAGGTGAAGAAAAGTTAAAAAAAAAAATGAGTGGATGTAACTCGTGTTAGGTGGGAAGCACTTCCCAAAAGATCTACTGCTACATAACACATTTTTAGTGTTAATATAAATAGGTCAGGTTTTAATAATGACAGTCATTGTCACTAATAATGGATAATATTTACAATTTATCCCCTTTAAACTTCATTATTCAAATTGTCTTCCTTCTTTCTAGCAACATTCAATCTCATTAATCACCAATTAAAATCCAAATTGCTCAATCTTATGTCATTATCAAAACTCATATAAATATGGGGTTGTTAGGCAACTTTAGTCGATACCTCATATATTTAGCATAATTACTTTTCATTGTACGTACGTTGTTATGCAACTTTAAAAAGAAAAAGAAAATAGTAGATCTAGAACCAATAAGCTCTGATACCACTTGTCAGGATCGATTAACTATAGATTAGTTAATAAACACCTTTAGATCTAATTGATTATAGAAGTTGCAGCGGATCAACACTATATCAATATATTTAAGAACAATGAACTGTAAATAATAAACGAAAATATTAAGAACACAGTTTCACAAAAAGCTTCAATGTATATTATCGAGTTAACAATACACACGTACGTTTACAATTCGTAAGGAACTATTTATAATAGTCCTTGAAGCTAAACTATTTACCCTAGTTATTCTAGGACTTGATTTACATTCGAAATATAAAGATATACATTGAATTACATTCTATAACTATCTCTACGAAGATCTCGGACTTGATATATTCCATAAACGCTCATCAGTAGTATTCTGCAATCACCAGTAGTAAATAAGTAACATCAGTAGTAAGTCTGGTGACCAGTAGTAAGTCCAAATACATCGTCAGTAGTAACTACTATTGATCAGTAGTATCTTCAATATGTGCATGATCAGTAGTAACTTAGTTATAGTCATCACCAGTATCAACTTCATCAGTATTAAGTAATTCTGCCCCATCAGTACTAAGTATGATCAGTACTAACTGCAGCATCAGTAATAAGTTGATCTGTGATTTTGTTCCAACAATCTCCCCCTAAACTTATTGATTCTCTTTTAATCACATAAGTTTCTTTTGTTCATCTTCTTCTTTCTTTCTTTTCTCTAACGTCCTTTGATTCTGTTGAAGTCTTTGCTCAATGATGTATTTGCTGTTTCTCTTTGTGAAATAATTCAATTTGTTTTGGAACATAACAGCATCATATGGCTTCATCATTGTATTTGTGAATATCTGATACATAGTCTTTTCAGAATGAGGATATTCTTTTTCATACAAATATAGCTCACAGACTTTGCCAGATTTTTCAAAGAAATACATTTGTGCAGTTGGAATCACATTCCAAGCATAGACATTTCCTGGATCTGTAAATTGTTCTGGGTAGTTATCTGGATAAAAAGCAGCATCTATCATTCTTGTCAATTATCCAGCACCAGAATCTTTCCATGATTTCTTTGACATTCTTGGTTTTCCAATGATCAGTAGTTTAATCACATCACTTCTTGAACAGGACATGATCAAAGGTAACCATCCAGTGTATCTCTGCACAATTTTATCTTCCCTTATGATCTCTATAACATTGTTCTGCATAACCCTCCAATTGATGATTGGATTGTTCTGCAAGAGAGCAATAGACATTTCAAGAACAGGAATGATTTGTGTTTTTGACTTCTTTTGAGTACTTTGTTCTTGAGCCACAGCTTTTCTCTTCTTTGATTGGGGAGTTGATGTGGAACCAGTAGTTGATGTACTACCATCTTTAATTAAACTTGGACTGATTGGAATTAATTCTTTTGCTTTCTTTTCTTCTTCTGCTTCTTGTTCAGCCAATGCTTTCTTCTTAGCAGTGCAATATTTGTCTATAATAGTAATCATCTTCATTCTTTGAAGAGACTTTGCACTAAGCCCTTTAGATTTCAAAAATTCAATCATATTGGCCTTCTGTTCAAATAGATCATCTGTTAAGTCACTTTTAGTTCTTTTGCATTCAGACACTAAGTATTCAAGGCATTGTATATGTTCTTCTTCAACTTTTCCGAGCCTCTTGAATTCTGCCTTTTGAGCTTCTATCTGAGCATTTTCTATTTGAACAGGTAATTTTGCTTCTTGAGTTATCTTCTGTTTATTCTCCTCAAGAGCTTGATACATCTCCACTTTCTCCAAAAATTTCTTGTGTTTTATTCTCCATCTAGACTGTTTCTCTGATCTGACATGATTAATCTTGTTCACCATTTGGTGACCTAAGGCTCTGTTTGGATAGTCTTCATCATAAACTTCTTTTCCTTTTCCAATGCATGCAGATGGTGGAGGTGGAGTGTATTTCATATCAGGGATACCAGGAAGTAGTAATTTTGGATAAAACAGTTTAAGTTGGTCTTCTGGTAGTATCTTGGGATGTGGAGGAAGTGTACATTCATCTACCTCAAACCAATTCACATTATCATCAATGTCAGGTATGATAAGTGGTTGATCAGGTGTTGGAGGTTTGGAGATGATGACATGTTTTTATCTTTCAATTAACTCAGGAAGTTGGAGTTCTTCCTCTTCAGTAGTAACCAATGTAGTTACTACTGGTGTGACTTCAGGAGTTACTACTGATAGGGCATCAGTAGTATTTGTTGCTTTTACTTCCTCTTCCTGACTTACTACTGCTATGATATCAGTAGTAGGGTTTACTACTGATGTTTCTTTTTCAGCTTGTTCTTTCATGGGAGCAGTAGTTATTGGCTCATCATCAACAACCATCTTTTCTTGGTCTTCATCAACAGTTGTTTCTTTTAGATTTAGGAGAGAGGATGCTGCTGCTGCAATTGATTCATCAATCATTGTTTGAATATTATCCTTCTCCCCCTTAGTGAGCTCAACTGGAGGAGCCTCACTATCATCAATCTTCTTTTTCAATCTTCTTATAATCTTTGTTTGTTGATGAAGCATGTGTTCATAAAACCTCATTCGTTTGTTGATGGTATTTACATGTCTTTTCATGACTGCAATTGTTTTCCCTTGGTTTGTAAGATACTTGAGACAATCTTGTACAGTGGTTTCAAGAGAATCCACTTTAGCCGTCAATTGTTGGGTTTTAATACTGCCCTCACTCCATCTAGCAAGATCATCGGGCTCACTAATAGGTACATTGGTTTGAAGGTTTTCCATCCTTTCCATCACTTCCACAGATCTGCCCTCATCACTTCTTGGTGATTCATTGGGTCTTTTAGACATTCTCTTCTTCCTAGAAGAAGCAGAGATGCCCCCCTTGTGGTTTCTTGGCACCGGGGTCCTTTAAGTAATTCCTCAAAAGAGTCATCACTTAAAGTTGCCGAGGTCTGGGTCTTAGTGATGTTTTCACTGTCCTGTGCACCCACCTTTGGGGCATCAGTAGTGAAAGCCCTCGCCTCATGTCCTCTCTCCTCCTTGGAGGACAACTCTTTGAGTCTGGGGTGTGACTCGATTTGTCCCCTGGTGTCCTTTAAAGAAGATTTCTTTCTTTTGTAAGTTGTGGAAATATTTTGGATTTTGTTTGGCAGGTCTTCCACAGAGTGAAGAGTAGCACTCTGCAGATTAATGTCAAGTTCCTGGGACACATTCAGCACTTCTGTAGTAGGTGATTGAGTGACTATTTGGGGTGTTGTTTGGGCTGTATTTGGGGGTGATGGAGTGGGTTGAGGTTCAATTTGGGTTGTATCTATGATTGAACCCTCTTCAATTTGTGTTTGATCTTTGATCATATTAGGAAACAACGGGGTTTCCTTACCCGAAAATTTAAATTGTTTTCTCATATTAGAGAAAACTTTCTTGTTCAACTCAGGAATTATAAAAATATTTTTGGGAGTTGACAAGTTTTGTAATTCACAGTTTATGATATGTTGGAGAAATCTGGGATACATTAAAAACTTTGTGGAGCTAAGATTTCCCAACATACCTTCAAAAATCATGTAAGAAAAATTAAATACTTGGTCTGTGCATAAACAGACAACAGCAGAGGCTATTGCCTTATTAAACTCATTCCAAGTACCTCTTTTTGGAGAAATACAATGCTGAATAGTGTGAACAAGAAATTTCCATTGTGGGGAGAGAAGACCTTTTTGAAAAGTTACTATGTTAAGTCTTCCCTCATATCCCATTTTATTTAAAGTTTCAGCAATGAATTCTTTAGGGAGTGTAAACATACCTGTATCATCGTGTAGTTGTAGATGGTGTCGAATGGATTGCTCAGTGATTGTGATCATCTTCTCATCCACCGATGATTTTATCATAGGTGCAGTTGCACCTTCTGTTCTTTCAGCATTGGTCCAAAAATCCACCAAGTGCTGCTGGTATGCTTTCGGTTTAACAGTTAGAGCAAACTTTATATACGAATTTTTCAAAAAATTTACTATTGGACGGAAATCCTTTGTTCCGTCTGGATTGCGTAGAAAGGCACACATATTATGGAACTCTGAATATTTGAGATCGGTTTGAACATTGAGAGATTGTAGAGTTGCCATTGTTGTTGATTTGAGAGAAAAACGTAAGAATTTTGTTACTGGTGCAAGGTTTTTGATCGAAAGCTAGGGTTTATCGAGAGGATTTAGCAAATCGAAGTAAAGATAATGCTAAACTAATCGACTGCCGCCTTTTATATCTTTCGATTTGTCCTGCAAAAAGACTAAATTGCCCTTCGAATCATAACATAACCGTTATTTTCACGGGGGTTAGTTTGGTAATTGTGATTCTGAAAGACCAGTAGTAAACATGATACCAGTAATAAAATGTCAGTAGTATTTACGAACATCAGTAGAAACTAAGGATTTTGACATCAGTAGAAACTATAGACATCAGTAGTAACTACCAACACCCAAGACCAGTAGTATATGTGAATACCAGTAGTACTGACTTACCAATAGTATTTATGTAAACCTAATACACACCAGTAGTAATTAACTACCAGTAGTATTTTGTGCACATGCCTACACACCAGTAATACAGATCTACCAGTAGTAAAACACTTAAATAAATAAATAACATTTTACAACAAAACTTTACACATGATTTTAAGTGAGATTTTAATTTATCAAAATCATTCCAATACTGCTGACCAAGAAGTTGAATCTTCCTACATCAAATGCTTTTGTAAAAAGATCTGCTAATTGATCATCAGTATGAATTTTAACCACTTTGATTAATTTCTTTTCATTGCAATCTCTTATGAAGTGAAATCTTATTTCAATGTGTTTGGTTTTAGAGCGTTTTACTGGATTATTCACAATACTAATAGCACTTTGATTATCAATAAAAATAGGAGTTTTAAAGATAGAGATATCAAAGTCTAGAAGCTGGTTTTGAATCCAGAGTACTTGAGCACAACAAGCAGATGCAACTACATATTCTGCTTCAGCAGTTGATGTTGATACATTTGTTTGCTTCTTACATTGCCATGACACCAGTCTTGATCCAAAGAATTGACATCCACCAGTAGTGGACTTTCTATCTTGACATTCACCTCCATAGTCACTATCTGTGTAGGCTATGAGTTCAAAGGGTGAATCATGTGGATACCATAGACCTAGTGATGGTTTGCCTTTCAAGTATCTGAATATTCTTTTGACAGCCTGTAAGTGTAATTCTTTAGGTCTTGCTTGATATCTTGCGCACACACAAACACTATACATAATGTCAGGTCTTGATGCAGTTAAGTACATCAAAGATCCTATCATTGATCTATATAAGTGTTCATCTACATCCTCCCCCTCAACATCAGGATGTAAGTGTTTGTGTGTTTCCATTGGTGTGCTTGCACTCTTGCAGTCTTTCAAATCAAATTTCTCCAAGATGTCTTTAACATATTTTGATTGGTTTATCAAAATACCATCTGTTCTTTGACTGACTTGGAGTCCAAGGAAGAAGTTCATTGGACCCATAGAACTCATCTTGAATTTAATCTGCATCAGTTCTTCAAATTCTTTGCATAATAAATCATTGGTTGAACCAAATATGATATCATCTACATAGATTTGTACCAGTAGAATATCATCTTTGACTTTCTTTGTAAACAAAGTTTTGTCAATGGCTCCTCTTTTAAAGTTGTTCTTCAATAGATATGATGATAATGTGTCATACCATGCTCTTGGTGCCTGATGTAGGCCATACAGAGCTTTATCCAGTTTGAACACATAATCACCATGTTTTGGATCTTCAAAACCTGGAGGTTGGCAGACATAGACTTCTTCTTCAATCTTCCCATATAGAAATGCACTCTTCACATCCATTTGATAGACTTTGAACTTTTTGAATGAAGCATATGCTAGAAATATTCTTATAGCTTCAATTCTAGCAACAGGAGCATATACTTCATCATACTCTATTCCTTCTTCTTGAGTGTATCCTTGGGCTACAAGTCTGGCTTTGTTCTTGATCACTATACCTCTTTCATCTTTCTTGTTTCTAAAGATCCATCTTGTTCCAATGGCTCTTTTTCCTTTGGGTAGAGGTACAAGTGTCCAAACAGCTTGTAACTTGAATTGAAGGAGTTCTTCTTGCATTGCCTCAATCCAGTTTGAGTCCTTCATTGCTTGTTGGATCTTCTTTGGTTCATCCTGAGACAAAAAGCATTCAAACATACATTCATTAGCAATTAAACTTATGTTACACATGTTTGCAGTTAAGCTTTTATTTAATTTGCTTCTTGTTTGCAGTGGTGAGTTAACATCACTTAAAACAAGGTCTAACGGATGGTTCTTCTGAGTCCTTGTAGTTGTAGTTCTATCAACTACTAGTTGATTTTCAAGGTTGGACTCATTTGTCTCAGGTAATTGCTCTTCTAGTGATCCTTCATTGTCATTGATGTTTGGTTCATCACCATCTTGGTCTGAATTACTACTGCTATTATCTTCATTGAGATCAGTAGTATTGTTGTTATTACTGAGATCAGTAGTATCTTGAGAATCTAGGTTATTGCTGGGACCAGTAGTATTTTGAGTACTATTACTGGTACCAGTAGTATTTGAATTACTACTGTCCTCATTCTCAGAGTTACTACTGGTTCCAGAAATTGAGTTATTACTGTCCTCAGTATTAACTGTGGGAGCAGTATCAACTACTATGTATCTCATCATTTCTTGACCAGTATTAACAGATGATGTTCCTTCCTTTTGATTGTGACAAGTTGAATCACCTGCATTTAAATCTATGTTAGAATTAAAGGATTTGGTTAGATTGTCTATGTTAAATAGCCAATCTGGACCATTTCCTTGTTCATTAGGAACATTTTCATTAAAGGATACATTGACGCTTTCTTCAATTATCCTTAATCTCTTGTTGAATACTCTGTATGATTTGCTTTGAGTAGAGTATCCTACAAAGATTCCATCATCAGCTTTGCAGTCAAATTTACCAATTTATTCTCTTGTAATCAGAATAGTACAGGGACAACCAAATGATTTTAAAAAACTTATAGAAGGTTTTCTTTTATTAAACAGTTCATATGGTGTTTTAAAATGTGGCTTTACTATTAATACTCTGTTCTGAACATAACAGGCAGTATTAACAGCTTCAGCCCAAAAAGTGATTGGTAACTTTGAATCTGCTAGCATTGATCTTGCTGCTTCTATGATGGTTCTATTTCTCCTTTCAGCTACACCATTTTGTTGTGGAGTTCTGGGTGAGCTGTATTGCCTGTCAATACCTTTAAGATCACAAAAGTTAATTAAGTTAGCATTTTTAAATTCTGTGCCATTATCACATCTTATGGCTTTAACTTTTTGATCAGATGTATTTTCCAGTTTAACAAGTAAGTTCTTTATGAGTTCACTTGTTTCATCCTTTGTCCTGAGAAAGAAAACCCATGTATATCTGGAAAAGTCATCAGTAATAACAAGACAATATTGTTTCTTTCCAATACGCATTACATTTGTAGGTCCATATGTAAGAGTTGTAAAGGAACAGAAATAGAATTCACAGATTTGGACTTATGAGAAGTTTTGTGTTGTTTACCTTTTAGGCATGCAACACAATGATGATCACACATGAATTGTTTTTGAGGTAGTCCAATAACCAAATTTCTTTTCACTAAATTGTTCATGTTTTTGAAATTAGTGTGACACATCCTTCTATGCCATAGTTCTGATTCAGTGGTGTTTGCCTTGGATATAAAACTGTTGACCTCATTTGAAGAAATGAGTTCTCCCCCTATATCCAGGCAATACACATTGTTTCTCCTTGGAGTTCTTAAAACAACATATTTTTCATCTAAAATAAAGTCAGGAGAAAGAATGATGCACTCAATGTCTGTGAAAAGAATTTTGTTCTTTTTATCACAAACTTGAGACACACTGACTAGATTGTATTTTAGTTCAGCTACATAAAATACATCATCAAAGGTAATTTTGCCATTAGAAACAGTACCTTTACATGTAATCTTACCTCCCTTTGGGTTCTCACCAAAGGCCACATATCCTCCATCAAATAACTTGAATTCTTTAAGAATTTGCAGATTTCCAGTCATGTGCCTTGAGCATCCACTATCAATATGCCATGTTCTTCCTTCTTCTGGGATCTGAATGCTCTGCACAAGTGAGTAAAGGATCAGTTAAGTTTGGGAACCCAAGCTTTATATGTCTTGGGTTCATCCTTTGAGAAGTAAGAGTTTGGGGATTTAACTTTAAATATTTTTGGTGCCCATACCTGTTTACTACTGTTGTTTAGTTTTACTACTGCCCTTTTAAAGATGTTACTAGTGTTTGAATTTTCTACTGATCTTGGTTTATACCCATGATGTTTAGATTTTGAATACTTTACTACTGATGGACCAGTAGTGTTTCGATACTTACCATATTTAGAGTGACCAGTAGTGTTTTTAGGATTGACACCAGTAGTATATTTGAAAGTTGGTTTAGGAGCAGTAGTATTTTTGTAGTTAGGGTTTTTACCAGTAGTGTTTTTGTACTGGTACCATACAGCATTATAATTAGGGTTAACACCAGTAGTAAAATTGTTACAGTTTTTACTGGTGTTGGAAAATTTAAAATATTGTTTATTTTGATTTGATTTTCCATTGTTCTTGATGTAATTGATGTTCTTTGGGCTTCCAACTCTTCTGTTTTGCACAAATCTTGATGCAATTCTTCCAAATCTTGGTGTTTCAGCAATTGGAATTTTATTTTTATTTACTACTGAAGGACCAGTAGTATCTTTTAATTTCTGTGTTTTTGCCTTTTCTTTGAAAGTTTTAAATTCTTTGAATTCTTTACAATTTATTGGATTGAAGTGACAATCCTTTGCAAAATGATTCATTTTGTTGCTAAATGGACCAGTAGTGTTTCGATACTTACCATATTTAGAGTGACCAGTAGTGTTTTTAGGATTGACACCAGTAGTATATTTGAAAGTTGGTTTAGGAGTAGTAGTATTTTTGTAGTTAGGGTTTGTACCAGTAGTGTTTTTGTACTGGTACCATACAGCATTATAATTAGGGTTAACACCAGTAGTAAAATTGTTACAGTTTTTACTGGTGTTGGAAAATTTAAAATATTGTTTATTTTGATTTGATTTTCCATTGTTCTTGAAGTAATTGCTGTTCTTTGGGCTTCCAACTCTTCTGTTTTGCACAAATCTTGATGCAATTCTTCCAAATCTTGGTGTTTCAGCAATTGGAATTTTATTTTTATTTACTACTGAAGGACCAGTAGTATCTTTTAATTTCTGTGTTTTTGCCTTTTCTTTGAAAGTTTTAAATTCTTTGAATTCTTTACAATTTATTGGATTGAAGTGACAATCCTTTGTTAAATGATTCATTTTGTTGCATATAACACATCTTACTTTCTTACTTTTAGCACCTTCAGGTAGTCTTTGATCTAAGAGTTGATTTTTATTTCTTTCATTTCCCCTTTTTAAAATTTTTGGTATATTTTCTGCATCATATTTAGGAGATTCATTTGGACTTTGTGATGTGTGAAAACTTATATCAATTGATCTTGGAGATTCAATTGGATAGGGTGAAATTGTAAATTCAATTGATTGATCATCATCAGAAGAATCATTTGATTCAGATGTTTCATTATGTGATTCAGTTTGATTTTCAGTTTTTAATTCATTAATGATTCTTTCTGAACTGTTTTTAAGTGGAGGAATGAATTTATATGGAGGTGGTACAGCATGATATCCCACCCCATGAATAACCTTTTCTGTAGTTTGATTGTTAGTTAGTTCATCAAGAATTTTAGTACTTCTTTCAAACTTTTTAATTGTCAATTTATTTTGTTCAATTTCAAGTTGACATTCTTCTAATTTACTTGTTAATTCTTTATTTTTTAATTCATAGAACTCTTTCTCATCTACAGCTTGAAGTAATTCTTCCTTTATCCGTTGATCTATCATCTGGTACACCTTTATCTGATGTTCTTGATCAGCAATCACACCATTAAATTCATGATTTCTTCTTACTGCTTTTGCTAAATCTTCATTTAATTTAGTGTTTTCTTTTTCTAGATTTTTAACAATTTTAATACATTCAGAAGTACAAGGTTTAGGTTTTACCTCAGATTTGCTGTCAGTAAAGGCCATGAGAGCTTGATTTTGAGTGTGCTCTTCTGCTTGGAAGCTCCAGTCATAGCCTTGTCCTTGTTGTGAAACAAGAGCAGTTGACTTTGATCTTTTGTCTGGCTGAGGACATTCTTTTGCAAAGTGACCAAGGTTGTTGCAGTTGTAACATTTGACTTTAGTTTTGTCAAATCCAGCTTTGTCACCTTTGTTGAAGTTGAGTCCTACCAGTCCTTTTTAAGAATCTTTTGGTTCTTAGGATTAGCATAGCCATCTGCCATTCAAGATCCATCTCTTCAAGATCATCTGGATTTAATTGTTCCAAATCATCACTAATCAGTGCAGTATGCACATGACTAGTGAAAAAGGATTCTCTTGCAGCATCCTCAGAATCTGCAGCCTTTCCTATGGAGGTTTCTTGACCTAGACCTGTACTAGATACAAATGCAGCATTATTAGAAGAAATAGAAGGGTTCTTTTGATTTACCTCAGTTTCAAATACTCTGAGATCATTGTAGAGTTCATCCAACTCCTTTTCTTCTAGTGCATCTCTCTGTCTATATACCACTGTATACATTGCCCATTCTTCACTAAGAGACCTTAGGAACTTCATGTTGACATCTTCTTGATCCATCTTAACTCCAACTTGGTTAAGTTCACCAATTAGCTTGTTGAATCTGTCAAACACTTGAGTGAGTGCTTCATTGGGCTTTCCTTTGAAGTTTTCAAAGTCTTGTTTGAGAACAGTCTTCATGTTCCTCTTGGTGCTCTTGGTCCCAACGAATCTCTTCTCAAGTGCTTCCCATAGCACCTTTGCATCATCATACTCAACGAAGAGATGTTGATAGTCGTTAGGAATGGCCAGTATGTCACACCCCGCCAAAAGTGGTTTGCGGAAGAACGGGCATGCGACTATCATGAGTAAAACATAGCATATGATTATCGTAAACAATAAATGTTTGATAAAAAGTAATGTCACCAAAATTTAATGTAAACAAAGTAGTTGAACCAAAACATAGTTTTTAACTAAAATTTAGAGGTGTCATCTTTACAAAACGAAAGCTTGACTTCAATGCATGTGACTCAATGCCTAGCTTAGATACCTGAAAAACATAAGTAAAAGTATCAACAAAATTGTTGAGTGAATTCACAGGTTTTAATGAGTTCAAAACAGTTCCATAGTTTTTGTATGCCGCTCATGGCAAAAATAGTTTGATGATATAAAACGTTTAAAAAAATAGTCTACTAAAAAGTAGTAGTAGAAATAATCGTTTCGTATGCCTTCATTAGCAAACATAGTGTGATGATATTAATGTTGAAAATAGTCTGCTCAAAAGCAGTAGTAAAATCATAATAGTTTTCGTATGTCATCGTTGGAAAATATAGTGTGATGATATAAACGTTAAAATGACCTGCTCCGAGAACAGGGGCACGATAAAATCGCAAGAAGAAACATGTGACGGTGATCCCCCAAAAGGTTAGCTATACCCTTTTGAGTTAAAATCTCGACCCTAAGTCCATAACCAAAACAACAACTCTAAAACGCATTTCAAATATGGATATACACTCCTCGTGGTCGGTAAACACCGATAAATGATCAATAACGTGTGGGAGGGGGAGTCTCAACCAATAGTACTATCTGCATATCCATGGCCTAGTCGCAACTAGCTAATGATTATGGTATGTAAGCATATACGCACTTCCATGCACTACATCTAAACCTAGTCCGAGATAAGGATTCGTTGTCAAGTTTCCAAAAATAGTTTTCATCACGATATAGTAAACATTTATAAATATTATAAACATTTATAAAATAGTTGTTATGTTTTTCACTCAAAAGTGAAATAGTCAAAACGTAGTAAAAGAGAGGTTGTGAATTGAAAGTCACAAATAGATTTATAAAAGCAGTTGTTATGTTTTCCACCCCAAAGTTATAAAACAGTACATAAAATGCGGTAAAAAGTGGGGCTGTGAACTCACCTGATGCAATGCTATAGCAAAAAGTAGATGACAATGTGGTTTCCAACCAAATGATCCTAGCATTCTAAACGCATAAGAAATACATGAATGAGTGATGGTCTAACTAATTCGCCTAACTAAATGATGCATAATGATTCCCTGAGGGAATTTGACTCGAGCGATACGTTGGTGACTCGGCGGGGTTGGTCTCGTATTTTAAATTTATTTATTTGTTCTAAATAACTTTTGCATGTAATTATGTTCGGATCCGAAGTACACAATTCGTGACATAATCGAAAATTGTTTAAATAGATTTTTATAATTATTAACTACATAATAATTAAAGAAATTTAATTAATTCATATTAACTAATTAACCAAATGAAATGTTCGACTTTAAGTATTAATTTACTAATTTAAATTAAAAGAAAATAATTCTGAAAATACTTATTTAATACACATTTAAAAAATTATATAAACACAATCTGATTCAATTTAGTTTTAAAGGTTTGGACTCAAATTGACTAATGCGTTCGAATCATAGATTGGGTTGGGACAATGGACCGATGTTTGATGGATTAATTTAATATGGGTCAAATTATTAACAGACCATAAGTCTTGTGTTGGGTTAAATAAATATGAGCTCAATTAAACAATTAAAACATTGAGCTAGAGATAATTCGATTTGGGCTTATAATTAGTTACTGATTTGTGTTTGGCCGGAAAATACGCCAACAGAAACAGGCATGATCGGGGATGGAGAAAAAAAAACAATACTTTTAAAGACTCTCGTACACACTTTACGTAAAAACACACAAATACATATTCTCACATACGAACTCAGACTCACACCATATTCACCAACGTATATCGAATCGAAGGAACAAAAGAGTGATCAAGGTTATACCTGCTTCGAGTTTTTAGCGAGAGCCGAGGAAGATGGAGTTCTTCAGTCACCGGAAATACGCTGTGATTTCTAGAGGAAACTATATATGATCGTCGGAATTTGCCTGGTTCGTTGTTGTTGGAGGTGGCGAGGACTAACTGAGTAGTAACACACCGATAAAAAAAACGGAATGACAATATACATATACATGAACGGTTAAAGGAGAAAGTCCGTGAATACCTTCGCCGGAAGTTGCCGGTGTAAACGAGAGGGTGCAAAAGGATTCACCGGAACTAGTTGCCTCGTCGGAAATCTGGTGGGTTTATAGTTGTGTTGCGTGCTTCGAGTAAGATAGAAAAGGAGAAAGGTTTATATTGTTTTTCCCTGGTGTTCGTGATGAAAGTAACGAATTAGAGATGGAGATACTTTTGAGTGTTTACGTGTTTAAGGAAATGAGGATTCAAGTAGGTAGTTAGAACTTTTATATAAGAACGATGGGGATGGGTGCATGTTTGTTGATATTTTATTCAGTACTTATCGGATAGTTAGGATTTTACAAGATGATGGCCATCGTGGGTGTTTGACCATTTTATAAAGATAACGCTTATGTTGGGATCTACCATCATTTTATTAGGAACAAGTAAATTAATTAGTTATAGGTAGACATACACATGCACGTGAGGATTCGAGTAGCAGATAAGATAATTTGTTATAATTCATTTAATTAGTTTTATTAGCTGGTACGTACTAGATCTATGTGTGTACTAATACTTTTGTACGGTGAAATATTTTATTGAGGTTTTACTTGATTTTTGACAGCGGTCATTTATCGGTTTGAATATGTTTCTCGTAATTATATTTAGTTACTTTCACTATTTTCGTGACGTACCAAAGATTTAAATGTTGTTAAATTGTACATTAAATCGCGTATAATTATAAAATTATAATTTTTTTTATAATTTTTGGTTTGGTTTAGGTTTGAGTTGAGTCACCAACTCACCAAATTATTGCTAAATTGTACCAAAAATGTAGACAACTAACACATGTAAAAATAGTGATGTGCACTAATGACACAATGCATGTTTTTGCTAGACTTAAATGCAACCATGTATGTTTTTATTAGTGAGATGATTGTACTAAGACAAAATGGGTTACAATAAGTGTCGGGTCAAATACCTGATTTTGTGGGTTGTCACAGTCTCCCCTTGTTAAAGAAATTTCGTCCCGAAATTTAAAATGTTGAGCTTCTAGGTTGAGAGTCAGAAATATAAAATGTGGATGCACATTTCTAGTGCTCGCACTCATCACGATGTTGTTCATCTAACTGCGTTGTCCACTACATTTGGCATTCTTGGAATAATATTTTATTTTTTCGCAGTCGTAGTCATTTAGCAACCCGACTTATCATCGTTGTCACATGTTCAATTGTTATTGTGTCGAATATGTGTCGGAGGCTTTTTGCGGTCAATGGAATTTCTACATTTGGTAACGTATAACATAATTTTGACAACAACTAATTCAAGATCATTAGTGGTATAGTTTCTTTCGTGGGTTTATAATTGACGGGACTCGTAGGCGATTACTTTTCCGTTTTGCATTAAAACGCAACCTAATCCTTGATAAAACGAGTGATCGGTACATTTTATATTACATTTTATTGCGCATTATTTGACTAATATATGTATCTATATATTATTAAATATGCTATTCTGAAGAGGTTTATTGTTTTATAGATGGAAGCATAAAAGTGACTAATCTGATCAACTTGACCGAAAAAGATCACGTTGTAAGCAAACAATAACGATGGAAATACATTCAAAATGTATGTTAAATTGATCAAGTTAATTTGGATCGCACATTTGAGATACCATGCCAAGGGAATTAAATGAAGGACATGATTTATAAAAGAATTGTGGTACTTGGAATGGAAATTAAAAGAAGACATCCCACAACTAGAAAAGAGAAGATCAGCTCATGTGCTGACTTACATTTAATTGGTTTATTATTTTGAGTTTCTTGATATGATTCATTTGAGGTAACTTAAGTGGGTTTAGATGGTGAGGTTGACGCATGATTAATGAGGCTTTTAGGATTAGTTTAGTTCTGTATTCAATAATCCATGACCCTGATAATTTCACATTGTATCATGTTATTATAAACACGCTGGCCAGACGGTGTATAATATCATCATACAATATTTCCTTATCATTATCACTTTATATATTCATTCGTGCGTATTAGCAAAACTTAGAGATTGTATTATATAGATTTTAGGGAAAATTTGAAAATCTTTTCTTCATTTAAAATTACACGAATTTAGGACTTGTGCTTAGAGTTAAATTTTGAGACGCCCTAAAGTGGACATGTGACTTATTTCGTGTTTTCATTTCGTGGCGTTAAAGATCAGTGGATAGATGTTCATTTGTTAGTCATAAGAGGAATCTTTCGAGTTTTACAATTTGTTGAGCAGGAAATTAGGGTTGATTTGAAGATAATCGAGTGACGTACAATGTGTGAGATAATTATATATAGTGTGTGAACAAGATACGCGATGCACATATATATGTGTATCGTGTTGAAGGTCGTCTGATGATGTGCCGCCATGCTCGATGTTCAGTCGAATAGAGTTGTCAAAGTGTTCGCTGCTTGTAGACGTTAGGTAACAATTCTCGAATTCGTGTTTTTGTGTAAATGATTAGTGGAGTGTAAGTAAGATATCGAATACAGGAGTAGGGTATGCAGTGTAAGTGTGCAGTGAACAATGTAGTATACTGAGTATATTGAAAACTTGGTTGAACTTGACGACAACATACTATAATAGGTCTCACATAACATTTACGTGTAAGTATCAAAAAGAAATGAAGCATTCCACCTAAGGTAAGTGTACGGAAAGTGACTTACTTCTAAGGTATAGGTCGGTGAATGATATGAAATGCAACTACGTATGCAATGCAACTCTATATGCAATGCACTTCTATATGAAATGAGACTTTAAATGAAATGAGACTCTGTATGCAATGAAAACGTTTTGACCCAAAATCTTTTGAAGTTATAGACTAGACTTGCTAGTTCACTATAACCAGTCTCTGATACCAATCTGTCACACCCCGCCAAAAGTGGTTTGCGGAAGAACGGGCATGCGACTATCATGAGTAAAACATAGCATATGATTATCGTAAACAATAAATGTTTGATAAAAAGTAATGTCACCAAAATTTAATGTAAACAAAGTAGTTGAACCAAAACATAGTTTTTAACTAAAATTTAGAGGTGTCATCTTTACAAAACGAAAGCTTGACTTCAATGCATGTGACTCAATGCCTAGCTTAGATACCTGAAAAACATAAGTAAAAGTATCAACAAAATTGTTGAGTGAATTCACAGGTTTTAATGAGTTCAAAACAGTTCCATAGTTTTTGTATGCCGCTCATGGCAAAAATAGTTTGATGATATAAAACGTTTAAAAAAATAGTCTACTAAAAAGTAGTAGTAGAAATAATCGTTTCGTATGCCTTCATTAGCAAACATAGTGTGATGATATTAATGTTGAAAATAGTCTGCTCAAAAGCAGTAGTAAAATCATAATAGTTTTCGTATGTCATCGTTGGAAAATATAGTGTGATGATATAAACGTTAAAATGACCTGCTCCGAGAACAGGGGCACGATAAAATCGCAAGAAGAAACATGTGACGGTGATCCCCCAAAAGGTTAGCTATACCCTTTTGAGTTAAAATCTCGACCCTAAGTCCATAACCAAAACAACAACTCTAAAACGCATTTCAAATATGGATATACACTCCTCGTGGTCGGTAAACACCGATAAATGATCAATAACGTGTGGGAGGGGGAGTCTCAACCAATAGTACTATCTGCATATCCATGGCCTAGTCGCAACTAGCTAATGATTATGGTATGTAAGCATATACGCACTTCCATGCACTACATCTAAACCTAGTCCGAGATAAGGATTCGTTGTCAAGTTTCCAAAAATAGTTTTCATCACGATATAGTAAACATTTATAAATATTATAAACATTTATAAAATAGTTGTTATGTTTTTCACTCAAAAGTGAAATAGTCAAAACGTAGTAAAAGAGAGGTTGTGAATTGAAAGTCACAAATAGATTTATAAAAGCAGTTGTTATGTTTTCCACCCCAAAGTTATAAAACAGTACATAAAATGCGGTAAAAAGTGGGGCTGTGAACTCACCTGATGCAATGCTATAGCAAAAAGTAGATGACAATGTGGTTTCCAACCAAATGATCCTAGCATTCTAAACGCATAAGAAATACATGAATGAGTGATGGTCTAACTAATTCGCCTAACTAAATGATGCATAATGATTCCCTGAGGGAATTTGACTCGAGCGATACGTTGGTGACTCGGCGGGGTTGGTCTCGTATTTTAAATTTATTTATTTGTTCTAAATAACTTTTGCATGTAATTATGTTCGGATCCGAAGTACACAATTCGTGACATAATCGAAAATTGTTTAAATAGATTTTTATAATTATTAACTACATAATAATTAAAGAAATTTAATTAATTCATATTAACTAATTAACCAAATGAAATGTTCGACTTTAAGTATTAATTTACTAATTTAAATTAAAAGAAAATAATTCTGAAAATACTTATTTAATACACATTTAAAAAATTATATAAACACAATCTGATTCAATTTAGTTTTAAAGGTTTGGACTCAAATTGACTAATGCGTTCGAATCATAGATTGGGTTGGGACAATGGACCGATGTTTGATGGATTAATTTAATATGGGTCAAATTATTAACAGACCATAAGTCTTGTGTTGGGTTAAATAAATATGAGCTCAATTAAACAATTAAAACATTGAGCTAGAGATAATTCGATTTGGGCTTATAATTAGTTACTGATTTGTGTTTGGCCGGAAAATACGCCAACAGAAACAGGCATGATCGGGGATGGAGAAAAAAAAACAATACTTTTAAAGACTCTCGTACACACTTTACGTAAAAACACACAAATACATATTCTCACATACGAACTCAGACTCACACCATATTCACCAACGTATATCGAATCGAAGGAACAAAAGAGTGATCAAGGTTATACCTGCTTCGAGTTTTTAGCGAGAGCCGAGGAAGATGGAGTTCTTCAGTCACCGGAAATACGCTGTGATTTCTAGAGGAAACTATATATGATCGTCGGAATTTGCCTGGTTCGTTGTTGTTGGAGGTGGCGAGGACTAACTGAGTAGTAACACACCGATAAAAAAAACGGAATGACAATATACATATACATGAACGGTTAAAGGAGAAAGTCCGTGAATACCTTCGCCGGAAGTTGCCGGTGTAAACGAGAGGGTGCAAAAGGATTCACCGGAACTAGTTGCCTCGTCGGAAATCTGGTGGGTTTATAGTTGTGTTGCGTGCTTCGAGTAAGATAGAAAAGGAGAAAGGTTTATATTGTTTTTCCCTGGTGTTCGTGATGAAAGTAACGAATTAGAGATGGAGATACTTTTGAGTGTTTACGTGTTTAAGGAAATGAGGATTCAAGTAGGTAGTTAGAACTTTTATATAAGAACGATGGGGATGGGTGCATGTTTGTTGATATTTTATTCAGTACTTATCGGATAGTTAGGATTTTACAAGATGATGGCCATCGTGGGTGTTTGACCATTTTATAAAGATAACGCTTATGTTGGGATCTACCATCATTTTATTAGGAACAAGTAAATTAATTAGTTATAGGTAGACATACACATGCACGTGAGGATTCGAGTAGCAGATAAGATAATTTGTTATAATTCATTTAATTAGTTTTATTAGCTGGTACGTACTAGATCTATGTGTGTACTAATACTTTTGTACGGTGAAATATTTTATTGAGGTTTTACTTGATTTTTGACAGCGGTCATTTATCGGTTTGAATATGTTTCTCGTAATTATATTTAGTTACTTTCACTATTTTCGTGACGTACCAAAGATTTAAATGTTGTTAAATTGTACATTAAATCGCGTATAATTATAAAATTATAATTTTTTTTATAATTTTTGGTTTGGTTTAGGTTTGAGTTGAGTCACCAACTCACCAAATTATTGCTAAATTGTACCAAAAATGTAGACAACTAACACATGTAAAAATAGTGATGTGCACTAATGACACAATGCATGTTTTTGCTAGACTTAAATGCAACCATGTATGTTTTTATTAGTGAGATGATTGTACTAAGACAAAATGGGTTACAATAAGTGTCGGGTCAAATACCTGATTTTGTGGGTTGTCACACAATAGGAGAGTGCTTAGAATTTTAAGTTCGATTCCTTTGTCTTTCTTCTCCTTCTCACATTTAAGTTTGTCTGCTTCAGTTGCAGAGCTGCTTGCTTGACCAGGACCAGTTTTGTTGCCTTCCATGACAACTTCCCACATGGAGTAATCTGTAATAAGCATGTATTGCTTAATGCGATTCTTCCACATCCCAAAGTTATTGGGAGTGAGTATAGGAATTTTATTTGCTTGGGTGCTCTCATTGTTATCAGTCATGATTAACAATCTGTGTGTTTTAAAGATTAAAACTTTTTGTTGTTCTTAAAATCGTAGATCTAGAACCAATAAGCTCTGATACCACTTGTCAGGATCGATTAACTATAGATTAGTTAATAAACACCTTTAGATCTAATTGATTATAGAAGTTGCAGCGGATCAACACTATATCAATATATTTAAGAACAATGAACTGTAAATAATAAACGAAAATATTAAGAACACAGTTTCACAAAAAGCTTCAATGTATATTATCGAGTTAACAATACACACGTACGTTTACAATTCGTAAGGAACTATTTATAATAGTCCTTGAAGCTAAACTATTTACCCTAGTTATTCTAGGACTTGATTTACATTCGAAATATAAAGATATACATTGAATTACATTCTATAACTATCTCTACGAAGATCTCTGACTTGATATATTCCATAAACGCTCATCAGTAGTATTCTGCAATCACCAGTAGTAAATAAGTAGCATCAGTAGTAAGTCTGGTGACCAGTAGTAAGTCCAGATACATCGTCAGTAGTAACTACTATTGATCAGTAGTATCTTCAATATGTGCATGATCAGTAGTAACTTAGTTATAGTCATCACCAGTATCAACTTCATAAGTATTAAGTAATTCTGCCCCATCAGTACTAAGTATGATCAGTACTAACTGCAGCATCAGTAATAAGTTGATCTGTGATTTTATTCCAACAAACTCCAAGATTTAGGCAACTAGTTTAGATATGAAAGCCCTAAACTCAAAACTACTAACGTCTTGGTTACTTAAACACCTTTTTTTAAGATAGATGAGATGAGATTTGGGGCAGTGAACAAGCATTACTGATTCAACGCAACGTTTATTAAAACATAAATTACTGAATCATATGGCAACATTTATATACATCACAAGTTGAACCCAAAATTTACACATAAGACTCCGAGAAATGATATTTCTTCTTACTATTTGTTCATATCAATCTTTTTACTCATTTGATGAAGACAATTGTTAAAATCAATGGTTGATATGAGGAAAGATTATTAGTAGATAACACATGTCATCTTGTAGTAAGTAGGAAGATGAAGTAAGAACAAATACAGTAAAATCTCTTTAAATTAATACTCGGTAAATTAATAAACTCTCTAAAATAATAAATTTATTTGGTCGCGACTTGGGCCATTATAAAATATTTCTCTTCGATTAATTAATAACTCTCTAAATAATTAATAAATTTATCAAGTCCCAACATTATTAATTTAAAGAGTTTTTAGTGTAGTAGGAAGCGATACTAAGACTCCAAACAACCGACACAGCTAAGCTCAATTCATTTTACTTGATTATTTAATATTTATAGTATAACAACTACACGTTTAACCTGCTGAGCATAATAAAATCTTATCCGACAAAAAGGAAAAAGGTACCCATCAGGCTATCACTTTTCTATCAGAGAATAGTAGAAGATTATTTTACCCACTTTTAAAATAGAAGTGATTTTTATATCATAATTTTTATTACAAGTATCATATCATTGTTTAGTTTAATTGTAGTATGATTTGGGCATTAAAACTTATGATGTAAAAATGAATTCTCTTCTAAATATATTTTAAACCACCAATTCTACTCATACCATTAATTCATGTTTTATAAGGTTATACATATAATAATCTAAAGCAAATATTATTGGTGAACCTTATAAAGCATAGATCAAGTCAATATACAAATAATCTATGCTTTAGATTATTGTATTTATAACCGGATTGATTGTATATGAGTAAAATTGGTGGTGTGTTGACGAGGGAGGTGACGAATTAGGGAGTTGTGGTCAAGTGGTTAAACGTAAAAAATAAAAAATTAAAGAATCTTAAAAAGTCTAGTTGTGATACATGCTCGAAAATTCATCTGAATTACTCTTTAAAAAGTTTTAAGAAGAAATGAGTTAAATAACTTTTGGGAAGAAAGGGTTTTAATGGGATGGTTAAAAAGATGCTAAAAAAGGAGGGTAATTAGCGACCCAAGGGTATAATGGAATTTTTATCTAAAGTTGCTCTACATTGATAAAAGGGGGTGATTTTTACATCATAATTTTTAATGCATCTACCACAATTAATGCTTTATATACTTGTATAGTTAGTTATAAAACTTGTACTGTGTGGTATAGAAAGTAAAAGTTGTGGCGTAGAAATGAATTCCCATTTATAAAAGATTCTTGTATGAATCATATCTCATAGTTTTTTATGGGTGGTTATAGGTGGTGGATAAACTCTTTTCTAAATTTAAGTCAAATGTCTTTTAAACTTGGAAGACTATTATCCAAGTCTTCTCCAAACAAAGACCTCAGAAAGACCTTTCTCATCTTTAGTCTTCAAAAAAACCATTCATTTTTCCAAAATGTCTTCCACCAACAAATAGAAGACCCAAAAAAGAATGTTTAAACAAGTAACAAACATCACCTGACACGTTTATTTTGATGTAATCCTTCGTAATCTTTCGTAATTGGTATTCAATTCCATTATGGAGGAATGTTTGGATGATTTTTTCTTTCGTAATTCAATTCTTACGTAATTCTGAAATACGTTATTCATTTAATTGAATTCATTTCCGAAACCCTATGAATTCAATTACGCTCATTTGTTGAACTAACAAACTTGAATATTTTGTATGTTTTAAATTTTAACATTGTTCAAAAATATTTTTAAAAAATTAAAAAAATTTAAAAATTTTACAAAATTTAAATATTTTAAAACTAAAAAATACATAAAATTTAAAAAAAAAAAATAAATCTAAAATAAAATAAAATAAAATAAAAAATATGCATAATTATTGATTTAAATTCCAGCTAAAAAATTTGTAATTAAACGCGCAACGAAATTCAATTAAGAAGGAATTGAATTCTGACTGAATTTAATTCCTTCGTAATTAAATTTCATCACGAAAGATTACGACATGTCAAACGAGCCCTAACAACATACGATCTCTCATCCGCATTTATGGTCATTTTTGGTTATTGCTTGAAAAGCACATATATGAATGTGAGTATGTGACACAATAATATGATATTTGATTATATCTAAACCTTTAATCATGTTTCCACCAACATTGATAGTACATATAATCATATAAACATCCTATAAAAAAGTATTAATCAACATTATCTCACCACCACTAAAACCTGTATAATCATAATCACGTATACCATAAACCTATTCATCATCAGGATCCGCCGAGAAATCAGGCTCTTCGGGCTTTTGCAACTTAATCAACTCAACATCTTTCGTTTTCAAAATCCCCCTTCTCGTATTCGTCGCAAATCTCGACGCTAATATCGTCACAGTAAGAGAATTGGATGATACTTGTTCATGATGTTCTTTTTCACCATCATCATCATCATCATCAACATCATCATCAGGCCGATACGATGATTCACTCATACTAAGATTCCATTGCATTCGTCTTTTCTTAATCCGTCTCCAAGCCGCTTGGATAAAACACGCCGCCCATGTCCTCCAATGATACGAATAAAACCTAAACGTATGTTGAAGCTTTTTACTATGTAACCGTCGAAATTGATTAGCGACGAATTTCAAATCTTCTGCACGTAATGCAAATGCTTCAACTTCACTTAACGCCCGTACGGTTCTTGTTGATGATGGTAGGTTTAAGGTTGACTTTGGAAGTAGGGCCCACGCGAGTAATTCCTCACCACAAAAATCACCGGGCCGTAAAATGATTGAATTGAAAAAACCGGTTCGGCCTCCATTAGTTGTGGAACTATCGAGTCTTCCTCGGATTATAAAAAGCATTTCTGACACGGGATCGCCTTCTCGTACTATGTATGTGTGTTGTGTGCTTAGTGATGATACTAAACGTTCGCATATCGCATCGAGTAATTGATCATCCATTTGAGAGAAAAAGGGGACCTGTAAATCAATAATTACAAATATTAATAATAATTATTACACGTTTTACCTGTTGCTCAAACTGCCCATTTTGTGCCACACATAAAATTTCAAAATTTTCAAGAAACGGTGAAATATCTTACACGTCGAACAAGATCAAGACACAAATGTCGTTGAATATCTCTACGAAGATCTGAAGGCAAATTACGCAAAATAGATTCTTCATCAACTCCACGTGTTGCAAGCCACTTGTACTGTACAAATTTCCGCACACGTTCTTGCAAATCATTTGGTAATTGTCGGTGTCTCATCCATGATTCTGTGTCTCTCCGTCTTAACCGCCACTCTTCAAGCCTTACAGTTATGGATTGTAAGTAAGTCTAGAAAGAAAGAAAAAAGTTAGTTAATATATGCGTGAAACTAATACTAAGAATTAAATGGAATAAACATTATTTTAATACAAGTCTACATACATACCTGCATATTTCCTATTAAATGGGCAAATAATACAAGTCCCATAATTGCGATGAGTATGGCGAAAGACGTTTCTCCAATAAATGTGCTTGTCGATAGATTCTGTCCATATGAACTGCATGTAGTAGAAAACAATGATTAGCCCATATTATATAATAAAAGAAGGTTGGTTGTTTTAATAGTAGTGTTTTGTAATTGTATTTAGTATATTTATTGTTTATTAAGTTCAATAAAAGGACAAAAGATGTGTTTTTGGATCAACCCGGCCCGTATTGAACTGTCCTCAAAATATATGGATTTGACCCATTTCCCAGACCATGTATCCCACACATTTTGCCATACATTTTGTAGCTTTATTGGTCAATAACAAACCATCTATGGAGATGTAACATGATGTTGAGTTGTTGACTTCATTTTGACCAAAAATCTAATCTCAAGTTAATTATCTGGTAAGTGCTTTCTAACTAGCCTTTAGATGAAGTGTTATACTCGATCTTAGAAGTGCCAAAATGTTCAGGTTGAGAAACGGGTTGAAACATGTAGTTTTGGTGTGGCTCGGTTCAGGTTGGGTTGACCCAAAACAATGTCTGTCAAAACATTTTACAAATAGTTATGTGTTTAATATGACTACAAAAACTAACTTCTTATGATAATAATGACTTTTTCAATAAATCAACTTAGGAGGATAAAATATACTTTGGGGACTTTCTTTACTCTTTAGCTAAATTTATCCTATTTTACCCATTTGACCCATTATAGATAACAATAAATCACAGATTGACCCGTTCATAAGTAAATGGGTTATATTGTTAACTCTACTAGTTTACTGAACTAAATTTCATTATTGAACGAATTACACAAGAGCAATACCTCAAGTTTTGTAGGCCCCACCATAAGCAATACAAGTACTTTTCAAAGAAATTAGACGATACAACCCCTTTTGCAACCGCATCTCCAAAGATCCCATACTTGAAACCCTCTGTATTGTTTGGGTCACAAGTATCAAAAAGTTTTGTCCCATTGGCCCATTGATTTCGTGTATCATTGTCTAAAGAACCACAATCCAAATACCAAAGTGAACAATTGATTGAATTTTTATCCTTGTGGCATGTCTCTTTCCAACATGTTGCATGTCTTTCAAATGACAATAAGTACCATGATGCCCCTAAAACCTACCATAACATACCCATCATGATTTAGCTAAAAAGATTGATAAAGATTGAAACTTTTAAATATTTGAAGATTAAAGATTACTTACATGACTTGCAAACGTGATAAAAATTGAAACTTCAAAGATTTATAAATTAAAGATTATTTACATGACTTGCTAACATGATAAAAATTGAAACTTTAAAGATTTAAAGATTAAAGATACTTGCTAACATGATAAAAATTGAAACTTTTAAGGATTTAAAGATTAAAGATTACTTACATGACTTGTAAACATGATAAAAATTGAAACCTTTAAAGATTTAAAGATTCAAGATTACTTACATGACTTGCTAACATGTATAAACCAAGATTGTATGCAGCACCAGCCCAAGCAGTTTTAGTAACAACTCCTGTAGTTTTGATGATTTGAGTACTCAAAGGAAAAATTAAATAAAGTCTTGGAATATATTGTAGGAGAACAATTAGTACTAAAGCATTTGTGGTGTGATCTGCTTTTGGCGTTCTGATTGCCGGGATAATGAACCATATCACAATCTGAAAGAAGAACACGAGAATGAAATTTAGTAGTGTCAAATAACGTAAATTTAATGACTAAAAAGACATCTATACAGCTTTTTTACAAATAAATAAAATAAAATAGAATTTAATAATATAAGAAAACAAATTCATACCTGAGGTAAAGGCAATGTTGCAACAAGATCAATAAAGAAATTCGACTTCAAATATCTTCGTGCAATTTTCTCAGGATCCATAACAAGTTCACCTCTACCCAACACCCGAGAGCTCGGTGACACATAAGCAGTCCTAAACTTTATAAATATATTCGACATATAAAATATATCTGCAATTGTTCTCAAACATGTAACAACAATCCCTAATTTTAAATCAGATAACATACAAGAAGTAACATCTCCATTTTCTACAGAAGGAAGATAAAAAAACAATGGATCCACAAAAAGTGCAACTAAACAAGAAAATAGAAAAATTCTATTCCATTGTAATATAACTTCACTTCCAGGATCCAAAACCCTAATTCCTTTTGAATCATTATTATTTTCTTCGGAAAATTTCCCTAATTTAATAATACCCATATGATTTGAGCTTGAAATTGGTCTACTTTTACCATTGTTCATTAACAATGGGGCTGAAATCTTGTGCTCTGGTAACTGTTTTTCAGGAATTTGCCATGAATGGTCAAAGTTTGACTTTCCATTTTCTCCGGTGTAGAACCTAATGCGTTCAGTTACAATTAGAACTTTAATAATAGTGGACATTAATGTAGAATATAAATGAATAAGTAAAAATTAAGATAAAAATGGTGGTTAAATTACCTGACTTGTTTCTCTTGCTTGAAGTCCATGATGGTAATTTTGGGGGAATTCTATTGTTGGAGTGAAGATTGAAGAATACCCAGATTGAAATCTTGCATTTTTCATTCAAGAAATGTGATATTTGTTCTTGTGGATGATAAATTTAGAATCTTTTTATGATAGCATTTGATCAATGAGAATGCAGGAAATTCACTATATTTTGGGAATCTGAAATTGTGTGCGAGAAGAAGGGGGGAGAGAGAGGCCATCTTGTAGAAATAAGAAAATCGTGTTTTGTGAAAGAAAGTGTAAAGTACAAAAATAGTCCCTAATCTTACATCATTTTACTACTTTGGTCCGTTGAACTTTTTTTAATAGTTTTGGTCCAAATTCCAAAATAATAGGTTATGTGCCCTTTGGGTCCCTATGGTTAAAGATGCTAATAAAGAGTCACTAAATGTGTTTATGTTGTGCCGATTTAGTTGGTAAATTTACCCTGTCACGGTTATACCTAAGCTACGGACTACTTCTAGTTGATTTTATATAAATTTCATGTATTTTATCTACCTTATCAACATTATGTATAACACATATGGTCATTATTCCTATTTGAAACAAAGTGTTACATTTGTCTAATTTAAGTTTAAACGAATTAACTTTTGGTGTGATTGATTTGGTCCTTTGGATAGTTCTAGTGCATCTAAGTACTCGTGATCATGTTTAGTTGGAACTAATATCAAATTCCTAATATTAACAAAAATAAAGTCTTGCAACTAGTTGTGGCTCGTAATTAGACTACCAAATTTGTAATTTGGCGAAGGGTTGTCGCTCATAACAAATTCCTTATATGATGAAAAATTAAAATATGATTAATTTTTGCGACAGTAAGTTGCATATGAAATTTGTTATTTGAAAGTGCATGGACTGAAGTATTTTGATCGTATAAATTATGGGGCAATTGTGTAATTTGTGGAAACATAAAACAACACGAAAGACAGCTCAGAGTGTTGACAAGCAATGGAGGTGAGGGAGGTCGTGGACGGCACAACCTAGGGATCTCTTTCTTGCATAAGGACAAAATTTCATTTTATGTGTTACAAACTACTTAAATTTATAACTAAAATATAAAACATATCATAATAAATAAATTAAAAGACTCTGTAAATTTTGTAAAGTATACTTTTTGAAAACTTTATATGTATCATAGATTTTCCAACAAATGGCCGTATCATTTGAGTATAGATCTATCAAAAACCAGCTATACTTGTGTTACACTGATGAATGATGATAGTCTCATTGATCTAAATAGATACTAATAAAGATAGGGTTATGGCTAACTCATAAGGAGATGGGTTTAGAAGTACTAGTTGAGCAAAATATTTCATAACATATTAAAATATGCATTAAATGGAGTCTAACTTTACAATCACTAAAATACAATTTATAATATAAATGGTAAATATAATTTTAATTAATGGTTCTTATCTCATACTCTTAAGACACTTAAGACACAAGTTAGAAAAACTCATAAGAATAATGTATAATTTTAATTCTCTTTTCGCAACATCATTAGATAACTTGAAAAGGAAACTAATTAATTGTCTTAAATTCAATATCAGATACAATCCTTAAAGCATTTATTAATAGTTGGTTATATATCATATGACTTTGATATGAAATGATTTGAGGACAAAGCATGTATGGCTAATTTTGCATGAGATCGATCTCTCATCCATAGTTGGTAAACGGATATCGACATCTCAAACTCGTTGAGTGGTTAGAAAACTTGTCGACCATTAATAGAATTCTTATTGAACTAATCGCAATCCATCTTACAAAATTTGATTCGAGCCTTTTTTTCTCTTTTCTTTTTTATTATTACTATTACTATTATTGTTATTATTATTATTATACACGCACATAACAATGCAAAAGGTTAAGAAAAATTACACATCACAGATCAATGTAGAGTTGTTAGGATATGTTATTACATAATTACATATATGTTATTAGAGATGCACAAAGCCGGATTTGACCGTACCCTAACCGGTCAAAGAAACCGAACCGGTTATGGTCAACGTTTTTGTAACCAATTACTGCAGAAACCGGTTAGGGTTGTACCCGATTTCATGCTGAAAATAACCTACCCGATCGTAACCGGTTAGGGTCGGGTTCCCAAAATGAATTATTGCTCATCTTCACGTAGTGGAAGTGTTTCCAAATCTCGGGAGCACGTTTTGTTTCTAAAACTTCAACAACCCCAGGGTATTGTTGCTTCATTTGGTGAAACCGACCCCGGTGAAATCTTGACTACTTTGGGTTGCCATTAGCACGTTTTTTGTTTTTCGAGAGTATTTTGAGATTGTTTGAGTGTTGTGATTCACCCAAATACAACATACATATATATAGGGATGTTTAGGGGGGCTAATTGGTCAAAAAATACCCAATTTCTGAGCTTCCAACGGTAATATTACCGTTCTGCAGCTCTTGCTCATGTCCAACGTTAATAACCGGTTACAAACCGGTTATTCTAACCGGTTATAGCGGGTAGAAATCGGGTCGGGTGCAATTAACCGGGTATGGTCGGGTATAACGGCTATAAGTAGAAACCGGGTTCTAACCGATCGGTTTTCAATTAACCGAACCGGTTACTGCAGTAACCGGTTTATACCGGTTTATACCGGTTGCTTTTTCGGGTCGGGTCGGGTCGGGTAACCGGTTCGGATGTGCACGGCTATATGTTATATATAAATTATAATATACGTTGTTACTGTAACACCTGAATTTTTAAAACACTTTTTAAATCATATTTCTACATAAAAATATTACCAAGTCCAATACCCAAAATTCGGTTTAATAAAAACCATTTAAAAGTTTATCAGAGTTATAAATTCCGGTGTTACAAAAAGAATATCATAACCGTAGGATAACGGGATCTACCTACGAGCTCCCGAGCTAAACAACACTAGGCCACTTCTATCGCGACCTTCTAATCAAACATCATATTAATAAAGAGTTATTAATCCCTCTTCATTATCATAATCTATTTCAAAAATCATTAGTCATTAGACATACTTAAATAGTCTATTACTTGCATTTTCTTACCCTTTTAAAATCATATCTTTATTAAAAACATTTATTAATAAAGACTCATATAACATCATAGTTTTCTAAATCATTTGCTATGTACTCAGTAAAAGTCTCATGTACTCACCTTAGCCAAGCTAACTCCAAATCGTGTCTATTGACACGAATCCTTGCTTTTCAACTTGTCTAATTCAACACAGTCCTTACCCCCTAATCAAATGAGTACTTCCAATCTTTAAGTCTTCTTGACCTTTGATCTTTAGATCCTTCAAGATGGTGAAGATCTAAGCTCCAAGACACCAAAATCGCCACTCTCTCTCTAGAATTCGGCTGCACAAGTTTAGGGGTGAAAAATGAGTAAACCCTAACTTTTTCCCGTTTTTATATCACCAGTCAAAAGTTCGCGCCGCGAAGGGGAAGTTCGCGCCGCGAACTTCCCGCGTCGGGAACTCTTCGCGATCGGCAACTGTTCGGGAACTCCAAGATCAAAAACCTCAAGTCCTCTGTCCAAAGTTCACGACCGCGAACTATAGTTCGCGTCGCGAACTGCCTAGTGCAGCAAAGGCTGCACTTTTTGTTGTTTAATCCGACCCGATTTCGCCTTTAACCATATCGAACGGTGTCCAAATGACACGAAACCAATTTCCACGTCTTTTAAACGATTTATCCTTATTTATCGTATTTTTCCATAATTTATTTGATTCAAATTTTGGGTCGTTACAACTATCTACCCCTTAAAAGGGATTCTGTCCTCGGAATCAACTCAAGGATTTCAAATCCCCATTCCGCTTCCATCCTCTTGCATCTTTTACCATCAACCTTTTTCAATCGTGATCCAGTAACAATTATACATTTAAAGGCACTTAACACCGTTATGCCCAAACGGGTCAAAAACCCGTCTTAAGCCCTTAATATCCCAAACGGATCAAAATTCCATAACTCGACTATGACAATTTCAATCATTTAACTAAATCCTTTTATTCACATAGGAACGATATGACCCAATCATTACTATTATTAATTCAATCAAAACGAAAGTCGATGTCTAGCTTCGACCAAATCGCCATATCCCAACTTTGTCAAGTCCTTGACTTAAGCACAAGGTCAACCATACTTTGACAATTTCCTTTTTTACTAAAGGTTCCATTAATCATCCTTTCCTTTACAACCGACCTTACATTCATGACTCATCAACAATCCTATACTCGATTCCCAAATTCAACTCGAAACATCCAACGATCAAAGTCGCACCCTACGACTATACCTTTTTCCGTCAATCAATTATCCATTCTCATATGCATACAAATGGTACATTATGTCCTTACCCTCGTCTAACCATTTTAAACGAAAGTCAAAACCCAATTGGACCAAAGTCAACAATCCACTAGTTGACTAACCTTGACTTATGAATAAAGTCAAACTTACTTTGCAAAATTCTCAAGCCTTTCGTTTTCGATTATGATATTTACACTTCCTTTCCCAATTATTTCTCTTATCCCCGATTTAAATTTCCACAATCGATTAACAATTTCCATTTAAAGCAATACCAATCTCTATTACCCCCTTTTAACTTTCATTCAACTACTTACACCATTTAAATTTCTTCTAAACGTCCGCATACCATACTTGCAATTCTCGATTATCGGCTTTAGAGCCTCATTTACATCGAATTCTGACCTAACCACTTATCATCCGATTTTCTCCACTCATCGGCTACCATTAAGTCTTGCTTCCTAGAAGCATCTCTTCCTATAATCTGTATACTTGTAAGCATCTCCTACACCTACTTATACTTAAACACAACCCGTGTTTACAACCCAAGTCCTCACTTGCCATAAAAAATCATAACAATAACTAACCATACGGTTCTACATACGTCATATACAAACATCATATCCCTGATATAACAAATTATACTTTAACTATCTTATCGAGATGATCGGAAAGCCTCCAATCTAACAAGATCCATACAATACCATTCTATCTTGCATACAATTCATGTATGCATCAAGCACTTTGTAACATGCTATCATTTTCTTTCATAACTAATCACATTCTCTATTCAATTTACAATTCCCCACATTTCACATAATATTACCTTCCGAAAATCATATTCTTTTCATAGACCATTACTCCCACTTATCCCTTTATACCACCCGGTATATACATAATCATTTCTAATGCTTTCCACCAATCTACTCATTTACTAATCGTCTTTTGTCGATTTATTTTCTCATTATTAAAATTTGCAATCTTTCTTTCACCACCTAGGTAACCCTCGTTGCATTCAATTATCCACATTTTTACCGAATCACCGGTCAACTCGAGTCAACCAATTGACTCCGATCCATAATCCAAACATAAGCTATCACACTTCTTCTATGTCCTTTTTCCAATAATTAATTGTTACTCTTGTCTTAGCATACCAATTCTAGGACATTTTACCATTAATTAACCTTTTACCCTTAGCATCGAATATATCATCCATGATACAAAACTTTTATCACTACTAAATGTCAACTTGTACTCAATCATATTCAATTACTAAATTTGTCATTCCCGATACTTATTCTTTTCCTCATATTTCCTATTTACGAGTTTTAAAACTTCACTATATTTTTCATCATTCTTTTCTTTACCATTATCATATGATAATACCACATCACTTATCCTTTTCCCCGCCAAGTGCTACGGTTTTACTTTTGAACTTTTTCCTTACATGGTTTCCCATCCATATATATCATTCTCACTAAGTCTTAGTACTTCCGCGTACTACCATCCTTTCATTGAAATCATCTACTATTCCCGTGATAATATATCTTTTAATATCCTAATTATTCACGACATTCCAACCGCCAACTCACCCACGCATATCATACCTTTACACATAACGAACCGGGGAAACCGTCCCCGAGTACCTTTCCACACCAAACGATTCACCCATACTTATACATGCCATCTCGCCTTAGCACCAAATCGTGCAACAATTCATCAATAAAACACTAACCTCATACCATCATTTTAATAATTGAGGAAACTTACCGCACCTTTCACATCAACATGATTTGACGAACTTTGAACGAGGTTTTCTTTCTTTGTGACTCCAAGCTACCATCGAACTTCCTTTTCTATCCATTTGATGACGATTCATTGACCTTCGTCGAACTACCTTCTCCACATTCCTAACAATAAATTCTCAAAAAAAAAATTCAAATACTCTTTCGGGACAAAACTTCCCTATCAATCTACTCGCGAACTCCTTCCACGACATCTAGTCCCATATTCTCTTTCCAAACTTTCATACATCACCTTCTTCCACAACGGCGTCTCGTTCTTCAATAACCGAGGTGTACAAGTCACCATATCTTCCTCCAACACTTGTTACTCTCTAGCACTTGCTCAGTTTCACGAATCCACTGAATCACGACCTCCGGTTCGGTGCTTCCCATTTATACAACTAGTTTACGCGCCATAAATGTCTTGAACGGACATCATTCCCTTTCTTCCGAATTCGAAATCACCACCATCATCACCGCGACATGACGAAACTCAATTATAATTTCTCTTCTTGTCTTAGAGGAACTCATCCTCTTCTTGTGTTCACATTTTTGTTATTCCAATATCTTCACAATTCAAAATTCAAACGATCGACTCAACAACCGAATACAACCCATAAAGATCAAAACATGACATTTTACCTTAGGGATCAACCCTATTATACTCGCACTTTATGGTCTCAAAGACTAATCATGGACATCCTATGGAAACATATGGTCCTACTTAGCATAGCTTAAGACTAGGGAGGTCAAACCTACCTAATTCATTTAAACTATAGCTCTGATACCAAGTTGTAACACCTGAATTTTTAAAACACCTTTTAAATCATATTTCTACATAAAAATATTACCAAGTCCAATACCCAAAATTCGGTTTAATAAAAACCATTTAAAAGTTTATCAGAGTTATAAATTCCGGTGTTATAAAAAGAATATCATAACCGTAGGATAACGGGATCTACCTACGAGCTCCCGAGCTAAACAACACTAGGCCACTTCTATCGCGACCTTTTAATCCTTCGATCCAGAACCTGAGTACATAGCCACAAAAACAAAGTAGTACGTGAGACAAAATAGTCTCGTGAGATACATGGGTTTTCGACCCATTCTCAAATATAATAAAAGTCATATTAATTACTTTTCTTTATTCGCTTATGAGTTATCAACTTATATTCTTATCGTCTATTCATATTTATTAGTAAGCTAATCGTAAGCTTACCCATCACATAATCACATACATGTAAGCTATCCATAGCTTACTCCTTTATCACATACGCCACGGATTATTCCGAAGCAAACTCCCCCGATGTGGGTTATCATCACAAGATCACATGGTAATTGAGGTTCTCCCAAACTTACCAAGATCTCCAACTCCCCCGTCTCGCGGGTTATCGTAATCCCCCTTTTTATCGGGTTATCATAGTCCCCCTATTGTCGGGTTATCGTTCACATAGATATACTACCCTTGCGCAGGGAGGTACCGCCCCAAGTAGTAGTCTTAACTCCCCCATAAATGGGTTATCGTTATCCGGATATTTTCTTTACACACATAGTGAAATCATCAAATACGGGCCTATGCCCCAATAATACATACTCAATCATACATTAGAATGTATCTATTCTAATTATCATATTATTCTCGTTTCTTATTCAATTTCAGCATTGACTTTACCAAGTCCTTTATTAAATAAAACATGTTTATCATTTATCAAAATCATATTTCCTTAACTTCTCTTTGATCATAATACAAATCTAGTACTAGTCACTTTGTACTTATTCTCCTAGCAAATCATTCATTACTTTTATTAGTGTAATATGCTAAGCAATACTTGATACATGAAAATCATTGTCGTTAGCTTTATTAATACATATTATGAATAAACCAAATATCATGCTTTCTTAATCACTACTCTTAATCAAATATCATATTAATAAAGAGTTATTAATCCCTCTTCATTATCATAATCTCTTTCAAAAATCATTAGTCATTAGACATACTTAAATAGTCTATTACTTGCATTTTCTTACCCTTTTAAAATCATATCTTTAATAAAAACATTTATTAATAAAGACTCATAAAACATTATAGTTTTCTAAATCATTTGCTATGTACTCAGTAAAAGTCTCATGTACTCACCTTAGCCAAGCTAACTCCAAATCGTGTCTATTGACACGAATCCTTGCTTTTCAACTTGTCTAATTCAACACAGTCATTACCCCCTAATCAAAGGAGTACTTCCAATCTTTAAGTCTTCTTGACCTTTGATATTTAGATCCTTCAAGATGGTGAAGATCTAAGCTCCAAGACACCAAAATCGCCACTCTCTCTAGAATTCGGCTGCACAAGTTTAGGGGTGAAATATGAGTAAACCCTAACTTTTTCCCGTTTTTATATCACCAGTCAAAAGTTCGCGCCGCGAAGGGGAAGTTCGTGCCGCGAACTTCCCGCGTCGGGAACTCTTCGCGATCGGCAACTGGTCGGGAACTCCAAGATCAAAAACCTCAAGTCCTCAGTCCAAAGTTCACGACCGCGAACTATAGTTCGCGTCGCGAACTGCCTAGTGCAGCAAAGGCTGCACTTTTTGTTGTTTAATCCGACCCGATTTCGCCTTTAACCATATCGAACGGTGTCTAAATGACACGAAACCAATTTCCACGTCTTTTAAACGATTTATCCTTATTTATCATATTTTCCATAATTTATTTGATTCAAATTTCGGGTCGTTACAGTTACAGTGCACACTAATACTGAAAATAAGACAGTATCTTAATTAAAAGTCAAATGTATAACCATTTTAAGAGTGGCTAAATGGTTAAACACTAAGAAATAAGGCACTCGATCCAAAGAAGTTGTCGGTAGATCACTATTATTTACTATTATAAATATGAATTGTTTCAGTAGTGAATATCTAGTAACGAGATGATATTTGATCTCTTCAAATAAATATAAAAGACAGAAGAAGGTAAACTATAGATAATTATACTACCTCCGTATCAAAATAAGTGATACACTTTCCTAAAAGGGGTGGAACAAAATAAGTGATACACTTCAAAATCTTTCCTTATTTGGCAAAAAAGTGGGACCCCTTCTCCACTAACTATCTACTTTAATAAAGTAAAATTACTCTTTTACCCTTACTTTTACTTTTAAACATCATTAATTTCACTACATCCAAAAGAAGTGGGTCCCATTATCCACTAACTATCCACTTTATACTATTTTAAATCACTTTCCAATATTTTACCTCAAAAACCGCAATTTCCCAAATGTATCACTTATTTTGATACGGAGGTAGTATATCTAATAGTAATTTTGAAAGACTGCTTAATAAGCATAGAATAGACAAGTCAACACCTTTCTTGATTGTTAGTTCCTATGGGACATCAAGTCTCTAATTTCAAGGTGCAGTCACATGGAATTGTCATTTGTTCCTATTTCAAAGGATTATATTTTTATTTTTATTTAAAAGATATTTACATTTATGATGGTTTTTTTGGGTAGTTGAGTTTTGCTTGTGATCTACGTAATTTAATTGTTGCCATGATCAGTTCTGAACATTCTCGTGGTCAGTTTGTAAATATTCACTCGGAGAGGGATCAAACCCGTAATATTTAGAAAATCATTCGATAATCCTTACCACTAATGGTATATTTCAAAGGTTTTGTACATCCATATTAATAGGAAATCGTTTTCATCCTGTTAAATCATTATAGACCCATAACTTTTAATTTGGCACACAAGTCTAGTTTATCTTCTTTTATTAGTCATGAGTTTCAACAAAGTTTACCAATTTCGAGTTAAACAACAATCCAATCATTAAATCGACTCTCATATGATTTAGTTTGGCAATACTTGAATATCTTAAGTTGTTTTTAAAGGATAAGTGGGAATACAACGCAAGTCTATAGGAAGTTGGTTTTCTTATTCACTTTATATGGATTAAAGGACCATTATACCCATCAAGAATACAACTAAATAATTAAATCAAATGAATAACTACAACATTACTATTTTCACCCCTAAATTGACCAAAACATCACCATCAATCTCTGCACCTGAGAAACATATATTCGGAATTTTTCTCAAACACAGGCAGGACCCACATTATCATCATCTTCAGCTTATGTTAGCTTCCAAAACCAAACATCATTATTCACTTCCTACACCATTGGAGCCCCCATCTACAACCACAATACCATTGTTCTTCAAATCTCCAATAACATGTCCAATTTCAAGGGCATTTTCGTCTTTTTTGGTATTCACAATTTTTCGTGGTCTTTTGACTCTTTTCCCGAGAAAACCCGGTGAGAACAGTGGCTTCAATTTTGCTACAGAAGGATTCGTTTTTACTAGCTTTTCAGAGTCACCTTCCACAGTTGACTCGGGTTTACATTCAAAATCCATTCTGTTAGCTTGTCCGCCATTGGTTGAACTTGATGAAATTCCAATAATACCCTCGATACGATCATCAACATCATTCTGAATGGAAACAGGGTTCTTTGCTCCATTGCCATTTTCAAGTAAGCAATTATTATCTTTAATCGCAACCGTATGATCATTGATACAATTCCCGTTATCCTCTAAAACAGAAGAATCTGGATTTGAATCTGCTGTATGCAGGTCCACGGTACTATCTGGTGAATTTTGTGATGTAGAAATGCTGTTTGTTAAATCATTAGCATGCATCATCGTGTCACATTTTTCAGTAATGTCAACCGGTTCATCAGCCAATGAGGACTCGACAGGTTGGCTTACAATTTGTTGTGATAAGTTTGACGTTTTTAGGACTTCGTTTCTGGAAGTTTCCTCAATAGGGTTTAAGCATGATGGTCTGGCAGAAACTCTGAACACAAGTATGATTGTATATTTAGTTATATTTATATTTCTGGCAGGACTCATTTTGCTCTATATTTTTTAACGGACGTTAATATTATGAAATATAACTGATGTAAGCAAAGAAATTTGTAAACTTAGATTATAAAATATGCATATAGTAGAAAAATCATACCTGCCATAAAGAAGCATATACGCTCCTTGTGAGAGTACTTCATCAAGTTCAACTGCATCGACCTGCAAGAAATTGCAGGCAAGTTTAGAGTGTTGACCGGTCAACCCAACCAAGATTGGCCCGTTTCGACCCGTACCAAAACCAACTCGTTTTAACACACACCTTTTCACACACACAGAGAAAGAGAGAGATTTCACCTTGCAGTCATCAGTTCTATACCAATTTCCAGAAAAGTCCTTTGTATAACAGAGATAATGACCAAAATATGATGCATTGAGCATGTCCACATGAACAACAACTGCATATAACCTGTATTTATCATTTCCATCTGCATTTTCACTTGTGTAAGAGCTAAGATCCAAAGTTTCTTGGAATGTCACTATTTTATTAAGTTTCCCAGATCTCCCACTCTGCTCACAAAATAAAAAATTCAAATTCAAATTACAAAATGGTACAAAAATGAACTAAGATAATTGTAATTGTACTAACCTGAAATCTCTTTAGCGCAATGGTAAGAATATTTGGAGCCATATGAATGTTTAGTCGTTTCCATGCTAAAACATAGTCATTACATCTATAAAAAAATTCGTATCGTTTAATAATAAGTTGACTTTGCAGTTTGTTAAATATAGGTAGTTAAAGAATAAATGAAAAATTACCCATCACATTTGTACTTATTATCTCCATCAAGCCATTCTTTGGCTGTAAATTGATCTAAGCATTCCTCAAGAGATGCAACATCCCCTTGGATTTCAACTGTCAAATCCATCATATTTTCAAACTGATTCGACACATTATTGCATTTTGTACAAATCACCTACACACAAACATACTATTAGATTATTTATTTATTATAAAAACGGTACAGATTGTGAAAAACAATCAGATTAGACCTGAGATTCTAATCGACCACCAAATATATGTTGAACAAGAGTTGTTTCCTGAGAACTGGGATGAACAGCTCTTTCTCCACCATATTCATCAAGACAAACCGATTGCATAGTATCAACAACAAACCTACAATATGTGAAAATTATAAAATCACAAATTAATATTTACATAAACAACCTTCAATTGAAGTTGAAATAGATGGATAACTAATTAGTTAGATAAAAACCTCATGAATTCATGCGCATCTTCCTGTTTTCCATAACCAAGATTTCCACCAATATTAGGCAACCGTGATAAAATATTAATTGGTGAAAAAGCATGCTTACTTTGGCTGGCTCTTTCCATATGAGATTGAAGTTCACACAGAAAACACCAATCATTTCGCCGGCCTGATAAATAAAATAAGTTTAAAACAAGTCACGTCTCACGTGTTTTCTGACAAATATAGGAAAAAAGGTCGATTCAGGTCGGGTTTGTTAAAAAGAAAACTCAAGAATTAGGAAAGAAACATCACCTCCTTGTGACAGCAAGCATCCTCGAAGAATACAGCTACCACCACCACAATTATAGGAATTAACATTATTGTCTTTCCTTTATTTGTCTATCTTTCTCTTGTATAAATAGTGATCGATTCTTCCTCTGTAACACACAATCAATAGATTAAACAACATTTCTTATACAGTGTTCTAAACTCCATATAATTATCATGGTATCAGAGCAGGAAAGCTCATCATCTACCCGCTATTCCGTCTAAACACCCCCTCTTTTTGAAATAATCCGGCTAGCCATGTCTACAGACGGCAATCCGGATACAAATTTGTCCCTACAGTTAGCCAATATCCTCAGAAACACCATCAATACACAACCTCAAAACCCAAAATTATCCGACAACCTCCAAATCAATCTCAAGTTAAACAGCCAAAACTATACCAAAGATCAGTGTTTTAAGATCGTCGACTACCCGGAATGGTGGAACGATGCACACAAGAAAGGTGTGAAAAACAACGGTCAAGATAAGAGAAGAGCAGCGCACAATGGAACCACCGCCGATCGGAAGCAGACATCGTCGTCGTCCACCGGATTTGGGGGAATGGCAGCGGCTTCACACGATTTGGGGGAAAGGGATTTCACGGTGGAAACAGGTAACGGGGGTGAGGGGTTAATAACCTCAAAACCCCCCTCTAACTCTTCTAGTTTGTTTAAAAATACCCCCCAGTTTCCTATTATGTTTAAAACCACCCCACAAATGACAAAGACCAAACCCCATTCGTGTAAAACTGCCAATTCACACCGTATACATAATTTATTTTATACAAAAACCACATTTGTCCATTTTATTAATAGAAGTTTTAAAAATTGCAACAATTTACATAATAAAGGTAATTGTGTAAACTTAGTTCAAAATACAAAGAGAAAAGAAAATTTGTGGATATTTGATTGTGGGGCCACAGACACTATGACCCATGATTTATCCGATTTTACAACCACAAATAGACCCACAAAGTCGCATATTGAAACTGCAAACGGTGAAAAATTGCACGTTAAAACTGGGGGTAGCATTGAGATTTCTCCAACTCTCAAGCTTTCTAAATGTCTATATATTCCCGAATTATCGCATAAACTTTTATCCATTAGTCATGTAACAAAAGAACTAAATTGTACGGTTCTTATGCACCCAACTTTTTGCATCTTGCAAGATATCAGGACGGGAGCGATAATTGGGCGTGGCACTGAAAAAGATGGACTATACTATGTGGATGAAGTAACTCAAAGTGGGCGTGCAATGTTATCTCATGGAACGACCGAAAGGGAGGCATGGTTATGGCACCGAAGACTAGGTCACCCATCCACAAATTATTTACATACTTTATTTCCTAAATTATTTCCTTTAAATGGTAAGTCACATTGTGAAACATGTGTTTTTGCCAAAAGTCACAGAAAAAGTTTTAAACCAAATTTTACTAGAGTTGATCTACCATTTTCTATGATTCACTCGGATGTTTGGGGTCCATCCCCAATCACTGGGGAACACAATTATCGGTTTTTTGTCATGTTTGTTGACGACTGCACTCGTATGACCTGGATATACTTATTAAAAAATAAAAGTGAAGTTTTTGAAAAATTTACCATTTTTTATAACATGGTCCAAACTCAATTTAGAAAAAATATTCAAATCCTTAGATCAGACAATGGCGGGGAATTTGTTAACTCCGATATGACGCTTTTTTGCCAAGAAAAGGGAATAATTCATCAAACCTCATGCCCTCACACCCCTGAACAAAATGGTGTCGCCGAGCGAAAAAATCGTATTCTCCTAGAAATTACTCGGGCACTTTTAATAGAATCTCAAGTCCCAAAATCTTTTTGGCCCGAAGCCCTCGTAACGGCCGCCTACCTCATCAATCGCCTTCCAACCCAGATCTTAAAATCAAAAACCCCTTTACAAGCTCTCACTGAATACACTAATCCTCCTCCCATTCTCACTCTTGAACCACGAATCTTTGGTTGTACTGTATTCGTTCATATTCCAAAAACCGCTAGATCTAAACTCGACCCATGTGCCGAGAAATGTGTCTTTGTTGGATACGGTATCAATAAAAAAGGTTATCGGTGTTATAATCCCAAAACTCAACGAATGTTTACCACAATGAATTGCGACTTCCTCGAAACAGAATACTACTATAACACCCACCTCAGTGGTCAGGGGGAGAATGAGAATAACATAAGTGACACACTGAGTTGGCTTCAGTATACATATACCAGTGAGAACAACCATGTAGAAACATCTCCTCAACAAGCTCATCAACAGACTGAAGACAATGCCCAGACTGAAGACAGTGCCCCCCAAGATTCGCCTCCTGTCCTGACTCCCGAGGTAAGTAACATTAACCCTGGTACTAACGATTCATCGGTACAAGAAAGTGTGCAGGAAACAGGTGGTGCAGACGAAGAAGAATACACCACAATCCAAGAAAATGAACCCGAGCAATACACTCTACCACCAAGAACAAACCGAGGCATTCCTCCAAAAAGATATTCACCAGAAAAAGAAACAAAAAGGAGCACATATCCAATGGCCAACATAGCCAGAGGAAATCTATCAGAACAAGCCAAGGCGTTTACAGTCTCTTTGTGCTCAGAAGAAATTCCGACAAATACCGAGCAAGCCCTAAAATCTAGACAATGGAAGAATGCGATGGAAGAAGAGATGGAAGCCCTAAACAGGAACAAGACTTGGACTAAATGTATTCTACCACCAGGAAAGAAGCCAGTTGGATGTCGTTGGGTATTCACCATCAAATACAAACCAGATGGAACCATTGAAAGATACAAGGCAAGATTAGTGGCAAAAGGTTACACCCAAACATATGGAATTGACTACTCAGAAACCTTCTCACCAGTAGCAAAAATTAACACTATCAGAGTCCTCTGCTCCATAGCTGCAAACCAAGGGTGGCCTCTACACCAACTTGACGTAAAGAATGCCTTCTTACATGGAGACCTAAAAGAAGAAGTGTACATGGAAGCTCCACATGGTTTCACTAGTGACTTTAAAAAAAGGGAAGTTTGTCTACTTAAAAAATCTCTTTATGGTCTAAAACAATCCCCTAGGGCGTGGTTTGGGAGATTCACCATAGCTATGAAAAGCTATGGGTTCAAACAAAGCAACTCAGACCACACCTTATTTCTTAAACACAGGGGAAAATTAATAACATGTCTAATAATTTACGTTGATGATATGATCATTACAGGAAATGACAAAGAAGAGATAACCAGATTGAAGAAAAGCTTATTCTCAGAGTTTGAAATGAAGGACCTAGGAAATCTCAAATACTTCCTAGGAATTGAGGTTCTCAGATCAAAGCACGGGATCTTCATGCACCAGAAAAAATATATTCTCGACTTATTAGCGGAAACCGGAATGATCGATTGCAAGCCAGCTGAAACTCCAATGATTATGAACCAAAAACTCCTTAACGATGAAAATGAAGACTTAGTTGATAAATTGAGATATCAACGAATGGTGGGGAAACTGATATATCTCTCCCACACTCGGCCAGACATAGCCTACGCTGTAGGGGTGGTAAGCCAACATATGCACAAACCTCAAAAGCCTCATATGGAAGCCGTCCTAAGGATCATAAGATATCTCAAAGGAACAACCGGAAATGGAATCCTATTTAAGCCAAATGATCATCTCGAGACCCAACTTTACACTGATGCAGACTGGGCAGGAGACAAAAACAACAGAAGATCAACTGCAGGATATTTTACCCTCGTTGGCGGAAATCTTGTAACATGGCGTAGTAAAAAACAAAAGGTAGTAGCCTTATCAAGTGCTGAAGCAGAATTTCGAGGGATTGCAAGGGGAATAACTGAAGTACTATGGGTAAGGAAATTACTAACAGAAATAGGGTTTCCTCCACGGATCCCTAGTAAAGTATTTAGTGACAATGAAGCAGCAATTCAAATATCGGAAAACCCGGTTCAACATGATCGAACAAAACACATAGAAGTAGACCGGCATTTCATCAAAGAAAAACTAGAAGCAAAAATCATCACTCTCCCATTTGTATGGTCCGAAGATCAACTGGCCGATATCTTAACCAAAGCTGTTAACGGGAAATCTCTACACGAAGTTCTTGGCAAGTTGAATTTTGGTGATCCCACCATTCAACTTGAGGGGGAGTGTTAAAAAGAAAACTCAAGAATTAGGAAAGAAACATCACCTCCTTGTGACAGCAAGCATCCTCGAAGAATACAGCTACCACCACCACAATTATAGGAATTAACATTATTGTCTTTCCTTTATTTGTCTATCTTTCTCTTGTATAAATAGTGATCGATTCTTCCTCTGTAACACACAATCAATAGATTAAACAACATTTCTTATACAGTGTTCTAAACTCCATATAATTATCAGGGTTGTGTGTTGTCTCTAATGGGTCAAACGGGTAAAAAAATTACAAAATTAACTTGAAATGAAATGGTGAAATGGGTCAAAACTTGCCTAAATTTTAATTTTTTTCATGCATAACACCTCCTGAGTTATTATATTGAAACACATTAGATTATTATTGAACTAATATAGTATTTGTAATCATTATTAACGCACTAACTCTTTAAAAAGGTTAGAAAGTTTGGACAAAAAGTGTTTCAGGTAAGCCCAACATGACCCAACCTGACATGTTTTGACCCATAGACCAGTTACCCAGCCCGCCCGACAGTCCGAGTGAGAGAGATGATAGTAATTACATTCCCTCCGATGGCCTTTCTTTAGAAAATAGGCAGAAAGTGGTCGAGTATATGCTAAACATTGTAAAACTACATTTGCAAAGCAGCTGCCAAAAGAAGAAGAAAATAAAAAATAAAAAGTTATAACTCCTAAAACCCAGTGAACAATATTATAAATGAAAGCAGCAAAACACAGCAAAAAAATATTAAAATATATATATATTAAAAAAAATCTCATGCAATAGATTAGCGATAAACATAAACCTATTTCCACAATTTAGAAGCCCACAAGGAGGGAAGCCTTGATTCTTCCAGTTAAATAGCTCCAAAAACTTGTCATAGGGAAAAAGGATCTGAAACATAAAATATTCAACTTAATATTAAATACCACAAATTAAAAACAAATTTGGACAAAAAAGCAGAGACAATTTGGACCTTTTTTAACTGGGCAGATGTCTCAGAGCCAGGAACTAATGCAACTGCAGTGGAATTTCTCTTTTCTTGTAAACTTGATTTAAAAATCAGACGAAATTCATCTGTCAGGATCGAATAACCAAAACAAGTTATTGCCAACCCAGATCTACTAATAACAAAAAGTTGCAGCGGATCAACACTTGTATTAATATATTAAGAACAATAGAATACTGTATATTGAATGAACAATGAACAATAATATTAAGAACACAGTGATTCACAAAAAGCTTCAATGTATATTATTGATTAACAATACACACGTACGTTTACAATTCGTAAGGAACTACTTATAGCAGTCCTTGAAGCCTAACTATTTACCCTAGTTATTCTAGGACTTGATTTACATCGAATTATAAAAGATATACATTGAATAACATTCTATAACTAACTCTGCGAAGATCTCAGACTTGATTTGCTCCAAATACCCGTATCAGTAGTAAGTCCAAAACCAACGTCGGTAGTAACTACTAATGATCAGTAGTATCTTCTCTTTATGCATGACCAGTAGTAAGTTAGTTATAGTCTTCACCAGTATCAACTCATCAGTATCAAGTGTTTCTGCCCTATCAGTAGTAACCATAGTCTTCATCAGTAGTAACCATGATCAGTACTAACTGCAGCATCAGTAATAAGTTGAACTGTGATTTGTTCTAACAATCTCCCCCTAAACTTATTGATTCTCTTTCAATCAATCAAGTTTCTTCTTACTTCTGCTTCTCCTTTTTCTTTTCTTCCAACAGTTTTGCTCTTCTTTGATCTCCTTCTAACGTCTGTTGGTTTCTTTTATTCCTTTGTGCAATAATATATTTGCTAATCTTTTTCACAAATTCATTTAACTTGTTTTGGAACATCACATCATCATTAGGCTTAATAAAATTCATGCACCAAAGTTGATAAAGAGTTTTCTCAGAGTGAGGATACTCTTTTTCATATAGGAATAAATCACACTTCTTACTTGTATATTCAAAGAAGTACATGTTGACCGTTGGTAGCACATTCCAGGCTTGAATATTCTCTGGATTTGTATACTTCTCTGGATATTTCTCTGGATAAAAAGCAGCATCAATCATTTCTGTAATGTAACCTGCAGCTGAATTCTTCCAGGTCTTCTTGGTCATTCTTGGTTTACCAATAATCAGCATCTTGATTATGTCACTTCTGGTTAGGGACATGACTAATGGTTTCCAAGCTCTAAATCTTTGAGTGACCTTATCTTCTCTAACAATCTCAATCACTTCATTTATGCATCTCCAGTTGATGATTGGATTGCTTTCTAGGGGAGCAATAGGAATATCATGAACTTGTACTATCTGTTGTTTCTGTTTCTGTATCTGTTCTGGTTCAGATAGTCCAGCCTTCCTTTTTCTTGAAGGTAGAGGTGGTTCACCTGAGGATTCACCAGAAATAATCTTTCTTTTAAGTACATCTTGGTGATCAATCCTTTCAGTCTTTGTGGTGTCCATTTCCTTAACCTTTCTTTCAACTAATTCCTTCTTCTTCTTCTCAATACAGTATTTTTCAATTAAATTGATCAACTTCATTCTTCCAAAGGCCTTTGTGTTGTGACCTCTTGCTTTTAAGAATGAGATCATTTCCTTCTTTTTGTCTGCAAACTGTTCTGGCATGTCTTCTTTCAGTTCTTTTCATTCTTGTACTTGTGCTTCAAGAAGTTCAATTGTTTCAAGCTCAATTTGCCTTATTTTATGTAATTCTTGTTGTTGAATTTCCTTTCTTGTTTCTGCAACTTCATGAGCTTTGACTTTTTGTTGAAATTGTGGCAATTTAGATATATCTGCTATGTCTGCCAACTTGACTTCTTTAAATTCTTTGCCTTGTACTCTAGCTTCTTCAGATAATCTTCTATTTTCCCTTGCTAGAGTAGCAGCTACTTTCTTCAAGTAATTGGCTCTTTTTTACTTTCCACCTATACTGCTTGTCTGATTTAGCATAATTGATTTTGTTGACCATTTCATGACCTTGTGGTCTGTTAGGTTGGTCTTCATCAGCTATTTCTTTTCCCTTTCCAATATATTTTTCCCTCTTCATATCTGGTGCAGCTTCAATTATGAATTTATGACCATAAGTGTATATTTGAGATATGGGAAGAATCTTAGAATGTGGAGGTAAAGAGCATTCATCAACTTCCAACCAGTTGATATCATCATCAATGTCTTTCACCACCATTTGTGTTGACTTTGTTGCTGGTGATGGTGGGATTACTACTGCAGGCTCTTGTAGTGGTGGCAGCTCAATAATATCATCAGTAGTAGCCAAGGTAGTTACTACTGGTATGTCTTCAGGAATTACTACTGATAGGGCATCAGTAGTGTTTGCTGCCTCTTCTTGATTTACTACTGCTATGACATCAGTAGTAGTAGGAGTTACTGCTGATGTTTCTTGTTCTGGTTGTTCTTCTATAGGAGCATCAGTAGTAGGCTCAACAGTAACATCCATGTCTTCTAGGCCTTCATCATTTACCTGGCCTTCATCAACTTTTGATTCTTTAAGGTTGAGGAGAGAAGTTGCTGCTGCTGCAATGGAAGTATCTATCATACTTTGAATGTTGTCCTTCTCCCCCTTAGTGAGCTCAACTGGTGGAGCATCACTACTGTCAACCTTCTTTTTCAACCTTCTAATGATTCTTGTTTGTTGAAGAAGCCTGTGCTCATATAATTTCATCCTTCTGTTAATGGTATTAATGTGCTTCTTCATATAGGACATGGTCCTCCCTTGATTTGTTAAATATTTCAGGCAATCTTGTACAGCGGTTTCAAGGTTTTCCATCCTATCCGTCAATTGTTTTTTTTCAATACTGCCGTCACTCCTTCTAGCAAGATCATCGGGCTTACTAACAGGTACATTGGCTTTAAGGTTTTCCATCCTTTCCGTCATATCAATGAATTTCTCTCTACCCTCATCACTTCTTGGTGATGAAATGGGTTGTTTGGACACTCTCTTCTTCCTAGAAGAAGCAGTAGTGCCCCCCTTTTGGTTTCTTGGCACCGGGGTCCTCTTAGTAATTCCTCAAAAGAGTCATCACTAAGAGTTGCCGAGGTCTGGGTCCTAGTGATGTTCTCACTATCCTATGCACCCACCTTTGGGGCATCAGTAGTGAGAGCCCTTTCCTCATGCCCTCTTTCCTCCTTGGAGGACAACTCTTGGAGCCTGGGGTTTGACTCAATGGGTCCCCTGGTGTCCTTTAAGGAAGATTTCTTCCTTTTATAGCTTTTCTGGAATGATTTGGCTAAAGGCTGGTCTTCTACAAAGTGAAGAGTAGCACTCTGCAGATTGAATTCATGTTCCTGGGACACATTCAGGACATCTAATTGGGTGGATGATTGAGTGACTGTTTGGGGTTGTGTTTGGGCTGCATTTGGGGGTGATGGAGTGGGTTGAGGTTCAATTGGGGTTGTGTCTTTGTTTGAACCTTCTCCAAAAAATTGCTGATCTTTGATCATATTAGGAAACAAAGGGATTTCCGTGCCCGAAAATTTAAATTATTTTCTCATATTTGTAAAAATATTTTTAGGAGTTGACAAGTTTTGCAATTCACAATTTATTAAATGTTGAAGAAATCTGGGATACATTAAAAATTTTGAAGTAGAAAGATTTCCCAACATTCCCTCAAAAATCATATTTGAAAAGTTAAATACTTGGTCTGTGCTTAAACAGACAACAACAGATGCTATTGCTTTATTAAACTCATTCCATGTACTTCTTTTAGGAGAAATACAGTGTTGAATAGTATGTACAAGAAATTTCCATTGTGGGGAGAGAAGACCTTTTTGGAAAGTGACAATGTCAAGTCTTCCCTCATATCCCATTCTGTTTAAAATTTCAACAATGTATTCCTTAGGAAGAGAAATCATACCTTCGTCATCGTGCAGTTGTAGATGGTGTCTGATGGATTGTTCAGTTATGGTGATAGACTTTCCATCCACGGTTGATTTGATCATAGACACAGTGGCACCTTCGGTTCTTTCAGCATTGGTCCAGAAATCAACCAAGTGTTGTTGATATGCTTTTGGATTTACAGTTAATGCAAACTTTATGTATGAGTTCTTCAAAAAGTTGACGATTGGACGAAAATCTTTTGTTCCGTCTGGATTGCGTGGAAACGCACACATGTTGTGGAACTCTGAGTATTTAAGATTTGTTTTAACATCAAGAGATTGTAGAGTTGCCATTGTCGTCGATTTTGTGTGTGATCGTTTGATTTGAGAGAACAAGTATGAATGTTGTTACTGGTGCAGGGTTTATGATCGCGATTTAGGGTTTATCGAGAGGATTTAGCAAATAGATATTAGGATAATGCTAAACTAATCGACTTCAGCTATTTGTATCTTACGATTTGATCTGCAAAAAGACTAAATTGCCCTTCGAATCATAACACAACGGTTATTTTCATGTGGGTTAGTTTGGTAACTTTGACAATTTAAAGACCAGTAGTAAATTAGATACCAGTAGAAAACGTCAGTAGTATCTATGAACATCAGTAGTAACTAAGGATTTTGACATCAGTAGTAACTGTAGACATCAGTAGTAACTAATGTATTTTAATACTGACCTAATTTACCAACCCTAGCAGTAGTAACCACCATTTTTAGAGACAAGTAGTATATGTGAGTACAATTATTTACCAGTAGTATTGTCTTACCAGTAGTATTTTGTGCATACTTAAAATACATCAGTAGTAATGACCTACCAGTAGTAAAACAGAAAAACCTTTTTACAACAGAAAAACTTTACACATGATTTTGAGTGAGAAATTAATTTATTAAAATCATTCCAATACTGCTAACTAAGAAGCTGAATCTTCCTACATCAAATGCTTTTGTAAAAAGATCTGCTAATTGATTGTCAGTATGAATTTTAACTACTTTGATTAACTTTTTTTCATTGCAATCTCTTATAAAATGAAATCTTATTTCAATGTGTTTAGTTTTAGAGTGTTTTACTGGATTGTTCACAATACTAATAGCACTTTGATTATCAATAAAAATAGGAGTTTTAAGTATAGAGATACCAAAGTCTAGAAGCTGGTTTTGAATCCAAAGTACTTGAGCACAACAAGCAGATGCAGCTACATACTCTGCTTTAGCAGTTGATGTGGATACATTTGTTTGTTTCTTACGTTGTCATGACACCAGTCTCGATCCAAAGAATTGACATCCACCAGTAGTGGACTTTCTATCTTGACATTCACCTCCATAGTGACTATTTGTGTAGGCTATTAGTTCAAAAGGTGAATCATGTGGATACCATAGACCAAGTGATGGTTTGCTTTTCAAGTATCTGATTATTCTTTTAACAGCCTGCAAGTGTAATTCTTTAGGTCTTGCATGATATCTTGCACACACACAGACACTGTACGTAATGTCAGGTCTTGATGCTGTTAAGTACATCAAAGATCCTATCATTGATCTATATAATTGTTCATCTACATCCTCCCCCTCAGCATCAGGATGTAGGTGTTTGTGTGTTTCCATTGGTGTACTTGCACTCTTGCAGACTTTCATGGCAAACTTCTCCAAGATATCTTTGACATAGTTTGATTGGTTTATCAAAATACCATCTGATCTTTGATTCACTTGGAGTCCAAGGAAGAAATTCATTGGACCCATAAAGCTCATCTTGAATTTGGTTTGCATGAGATCTTCAAACTCTTTACATAATAAATCATTTGTTGATCCAAAAATGATATCATCTACATAGATTTGAACTAGTAGTATATCATTTTTGACCTTTCTTGTAAACAGAGTCTTGTCAATAGCTTCCCTTTTAAAATCATTCTTTAACAAGTATGATGATAATGTATCATACTATGCTCTTGGTGCCTGATGTAGACCATACAGAGCTTTGTCTAGTTTGAATACATAGTCACCATTTTCTGGATCTTCAAAACCTGGAGGTTGACACACATATACTTCTTCTTCAATTTTCCCATAAAGGAATGCACTCTTCACATCCATTTGATAGACTTTAAACTTCTTGTATGAAGCATATGCTAGAAATATTCTTATTGCTTCAATTCTAGCAATAGGAGCATATACTTCATCATAGTCTATTCCTTCTTCTTGAGTGTATCCTTGGGCTACAAGTCTGGCTTTGTTTTTGATCACTATACCTCTTTCATCTTTCTTGTTTCTAAAGATCCATCTTGTTCCAATAGCTCTTTTTCCTTTGGGTAGAGGTACAAGTGTCCAAACAGCTTGTAATTTGAATTGAAGGAGTTCTTCTTGCATTGCCTCAATCCAGTTTGAATCCTTCATTGCTTGTTGAATCTTCTTTGGTTCATCCTGAGACAGAAAACATTCAAACATACATTCATTAGCAATTAAACTTATGTTACACATGTTTGCAGTTAGACTTTTATTTAGTTTGCTTCTTGTTTGTAGTTGTGAGTTAACATCACTTAGAACATTGTCTAATGGATGGTTCTTTTGAGTCCTTGAGTTTGTAGCTCTATCAAAAACTAGTTGATCTTCAAGATTGGACTCATTTGTCTCAGGAATTTGTTCCCCTTGAGATTCTTCATTGTCATTGATGTTTGGTTCATCATCATTTGCTGGTTCAGAGTTACTACTGGGATCAGTAGTATTTAAGTTATTACTGGGATCAGTAGTATTTTGAGAATTTAGGTTATTGCTAGGACCAGTAGTATTATGAGTACTATTACTGGTACCAGTAGTATTTGAATTACTACTGTCCTCATTCTCTGAGTTTCTACTGCTCTCAGAGTTGGAGTTACTACTGTCCTCAGCATTGACTGTGGGATCAGTATTAACTACTATGTATCTCATCTCTTCTTGACCAGTGTTAACAGATGATATTCCTTCCTTTTGAATATGACCGTTTGAATCACCTGCATTTAAATCCAAGTTAGTGTTAAAGGATTTGGTTAGATTGTCTATGTTAAATAGCCAATCTGGGCCATTTCCTTGTTCATTTGGTATACTCTCATTAAAGGATATATTGATGCTTTCTTCAATAATCCTTAATCTTTTGTTGAACACTCTGTAAGATTTGCTTTGAGTAGAGTATCCCACAAAGATTCCATCATCAGCTTTGCAGTCAAACTTACCAATTTGTTCTCTTGCAATCAAAATAGTACAAGGACAACCAAATGATTTTAAGAAACTTATGAAAGGTTTTCTTTTGTTAAAAAGTTCATATGGTGTTTTATGATGTGGCTTAACTATTAATACTTTGTTTTGTACATAACAGGCAGTGTTAACAGCTTCAGCCCAAAAAGTAATTGGTAATTTTGAGTCTGCTAACATTGATCTTGCTGCTTCAATGATGGTTCTATTTCTTCTTTCAGCTACACCATTTTGTTGAGGAGTTCTAGGTGAGCTGTATTGCCTGTCAATACCTTTAAGATCACAAAAGTTAATTAGGTTAGCATTTTTAAATTCTGTGCCATTATCACATCTTATGGCTTTAACTTTTTGATCAGATGCGTTCTCCAGTTTAACAATTAAGTTCTTGATGAGTTCACTTGTTTCATCTTTTGTCCTGAGAAAGAAAACCCATGTATATCTGGAAAAGTCATCAGTAATAACAATACAATATTGTTTCTTTCCAATACTCATTACATTTGTAGGTCCAAAAAGGTCCATATATAAGAGTTGTAAAGGAACAGAAATAGAATTTACAATTTTGGATTTATGAGAAGACTTATGTTGTTTACCTTTTAGGCATGCAACACAATGATGATCACACATGAACTGTTTTTGTGGTAATCCAATTACCAAATTCTTTCTTACTAAATTGTTCATATTTTTATTTGTGTGACACATCCTTCTATGCCAAAGTTCTGATTCAGTAGTGTTTGCCTTGGATATAAAACAGTTGACCTCATTTGAAGAAATGAGTTCTCCCCCTATATCCAGGCAATACACATTGTTTCTCCTTGGAGTTCTCAAAACTACATATTTTTCATCTAAAACAAAAGTCAGGAGAAAGAATGATGCACTCAATATCTGTGAAAAGAATCTTGTTCTTTTTATCACATACTTGAGACACACTGACAAGATTGTATTTTAGCTCAGCTACATAAAATACATCATCAAAAGTAATTTTACCATTAGTAACTGTACCTTTGCCTGTAATCTTACCTCCCTTTGGGTTCTCACCAAAAGCCACATACCCTCCATCAAATGACTTGAAATCCTTAAGAATTTGCAGATTTCCAGTCATGTGCCTTGAACATCCACTATCAATGTGCCATGTTCTACCTTCTTCAGGGATCTGAATGCTCTGCACAAGTAAGTAAAAGATTAGTTAAGTTTGGGAACCCAAGCTTTATATGTCTTGGGTTCATCCTTTGAAAAGTAAGATTTAGAAGATTTAATTTTAAACATTTTTGGTACCCATACCTGTTTAGTACTGGTGTTTTATTTTACTATTGCCCTTTTGGATTTGTTACCGGTGTCTGAGTTTACTACTGACCTTGGTCTATACCCATTATATTTAGCTTTTGAATACTTTACTACGGATGGACCAGTAGTATTTGGGTAATTACCATGTTTAGGATAACCAGTAGTGTTTTTAACATTTGGTTTGGCAGCAGTAGTATTTTTAAAATTGGGGTTTTTACCAGTAGTATTTTGGTACTGGTACCCAACAGCATTGTAATTAGGGTTAGGATCTGTAGTAAACCTGTTACAGTTTCTACTGGTGTTGGAAAAATTAAAATATTATTTATTTTGATTTGTTTTTCCATTATTTTTGAAATAATTGCTGTTCTTTGGGCTTCCAACTCTTTTATTTTGCACAAACCTTGGTGCATTTCTTCCAAATTTTGGTGTTTCAGATTTTTGAGATTTTTTTTTATTTACTACTGATGGATCAGTAGTATCTTTTAACCTTTGTGTTTTTGATTTTTCTTTAGAATTTTTAAATTCTTTGAACTCTTTGCAGTTAATTGGATTGAAGTGATAATCCTTTGCTAAATGGTTTACTTTGTTGCAAATAACACATCTTAATTTCTTATCCTTAGCACCTTCAGGTTTTCTTTGATCTAAGAGTTGGTATATTTTCTGAATTGAATTTTGGGGATTCATTTGTGCTTTCTGTAGTGTGAAAAGTAGTGTTTGTTTGATCATCACCAGATGTATCATTACTTGATTCAGTTTGATTTTCATTTTTTAATTCATTTATGATTCTTTCTGAGCTAGCTTTAAGTGGAGGAATGAATTTATATGGAGGTGGTACAGCATGATATCCCACCCCATGAACTACCTTTTCAGTAGTTTGATTGTTTGTTAATTCATCTATTATTTTTGAACTTCTTTCAAACTTTTTAATTGTAAGAGTACTTTGTTCAAGTTAAAGTTGACATTCTTCCAATTTATTTAAAGCTTCTTTAAGTTTTATTTCAAGATAATCTCTTTTATCTACAGCCTCAAGCAATTCACCTTTCATTTTCTCATCAATTATTTGATAAACTTTTATTTGATTTTCTTGATCAGCAATGACACCATCAAATTCAATATTTCTTCTGTATAATTTTCTTATATCTTCATTTAATCGGATATTTTCTTTTTCTAAATTTTTAACCATTTTTATACATTCAGAAGTGCAAGGTTTAGGTTTTACCTCAGAGTTGTTATCAGTAAGGGCCATAAGAGCTTGATTTTGAGCATGTTCTTCTGCTTGAAAGCTCCAATCATAACCTTGTCCTTGTTGTGAAACAAGAGCAGTTGAGTTTGATCTTTTGTCTGGCTGAGGACTTTTTTTAGCAAAGTGCCCAAGGTTGTTACAGTTGTAACATTTGACTTTAGTCTTGTCAAATCCAGCCTTATCACCTTTGTTGTAGTTAAGGTTTGTTCTACCAGTCCTCTTCAAGAACCTTTTGGTTCTCAGGCTCAGCATAGCCATCTTCCATTTTAGATCCATTTCTTCAAGATCATCATGATTCAATTGTTCCAAATCATCACTAATTAGTGCAGTGTGCACATGACTAGTGAAGAAGGATTCTCTTGCAGTATCTTCACAATCTGCAGCCTTTCCTGTAGTAGTTTCTTGAACTTGACCTGTACTAGATACAAAAGCAGCATTATTAGAAGAAAGAGAAGGGTTCTTGTGATTTACCTCAGCTTCAAATACTCTGAGGCCATTGTAGAGTTCATCCAACTCCTTTTCTTCTAAAGTATCTCTTTGTCTATATATAACAGTGTACATAGACCATTCTTCACTAAGAGATCTTAGGAACTTCATGTTGATGTCTTCTTGGTCCATCTGAACTCCAACATGGTTAAGTTCACCAATTAATTTGTTGAATCTATCAAACACTTGAGTTAGTGTCTCATTGGGCTTTCCTTTGAAGTTTTCAAAGTCTTGCTTGAGAACAGACTTCATGTTCCTCTTTGTGCTTTTGGTTCCCACAAACCTCTTTTCCAATGCTTGCCATAAAAGCTTTGCATCTTCATATTCAACAAATAAATGTTGATAGTCATTTGGAATGGATAGTAATAAAGTACTGAGGGTCTTGAGTTCAATTCCTCTATCCTTTCTTTCTCTCTCAGATCTGATTCGATCTGCTTCAGTATTAGATGTACTAGTATCTGGAGCATGAGAAGTACGTTTATTACCCTCTTGTATGACTTCCCACATGGAATAGTCAGTAATAAGCATGTATTGTTTAATACGATTCTTCCACATCCCAAAGTTATTGGGAGTGAGTATTGGAATTTTATTTGCTTGAGTACTTTCATTGTTATCAGTCATGATTAACAATAAGTGTGTTTGACGATTAAAACTTTTTGTTGTTCTTAAAATTCGTAGATCTAGAACCAATACGCTCTGATACCACTTGTCAGGATCGAATAACCAAAACAAGTTATTGCCAACCCAGATCTACTAATAACAAGAAGTTGCAGCGGATCAACACTTGTATTAATATATTAAGAGCAATAGAATACTGTATATTGAATGAACAATAAACAATAATATTAAGAACAAAGTGATTCACAAAAAGCTTCAATGTATATTATTGATTAACAATACACACATACGTTTACAATTCGTAAGGAACTACTTATAGCAGTCCTTGAAGCCTAACTATTTACCCTAGTTATTCTAGGACTTGATTTACATTGAATTATAAAAGATATACATTGAATAACATTCTATAACTAACTCTGCGAAGATCTCGGACTTGATTTGCTCCAAATACGCGTATCAGTAGTAAGTCCAAAACCAACGTCAGTAGTAACTACTAATGATCAGTAGTATCTTCTCTTTATGCATGACCAGTAGTAAGTTAGTTATAGTCTTCACCAGTATCAACTCATCAGTATCAAGTGTTTCTGCCCCATTAGTAGTAACCATAGTCTTCATCAGTAGTAACCATGATCAGTACTAACTGCAGCATCAGTAATAAGTTGAACTGTGTTTTGTTTTAACATCATCACATTTTTTCTTGTGATCAGATGTCCAATGAGATTTTTAACATGATGTTGAGCTGAAAGAAAGCATACAAGATATTATATTGAAAGTCAAAATTAAGATGTTTGTCAACAATATGGAAATTTGTATAGCTTTAACTTGTATTATCAGATCTCTTGTATGGCTTAAGCAAAATTACAACATTATCAACACCGAAAGTTAAAGAAGTTTGCCAACAATACCAAATTCTGGTATACAACACATGCTGATGCATCTACATTATGTATAGAACATTGATCAGCAAAGACTAGAGGCTAATGATCAAATTTGTGTAAAAGTGATGAGCTACTTTTATCTCAACAAAATTTAGGGTCCTAGGTTTGATTTTTTTATCAGAATTATGTAAAACAGACCAATTTTTTTTCCGCATTTAATTCAACAAAATCGAATTTTATACCAACGAGAATTAAATAGGTTCACACTTTAATTCCAGAACTATGTAGAACAAACCAAATTGTTTTGGCAATTAATTTTTAATATAGAAAAAAATTGAAACATCATGTTGCTATATGCCTATATCTAATATCATATGATACAACCCGATTTGAGAGGGGTTAGGACTCCCGAGAAGCTAAGAGAGAAAGAGCAAGACGTTGGGGCAATTTTTCTGGATAATTTTTCTCAAATGAAATTACAATGCAATAAAAGGGAAAATGCATACAACTAACTACCGAACATGTGCCTGAACGTGGGACCTAATGCATGGAAGTTTAAACATGAAAATGAAGAGTGGGGTAACCACTAGTGGTGGTTCCTATTATTTGTGGCATGCATGCAAACTACTACTACGTGCTTGACTATGTCTTGCAAACTTCCTAGTGAAGATACCGGTCGGGCCTTTTGATGATACGGGTGGGCCTTGGGGCCTGTTGGGCCGATGGGGTTTGGGCTTGTATAGTTGGGTCCGTATCAATTTCCTCCCTCTCGAGAATGGACGTGTCCTCACGTCCGGTGACTTCGGTATCAATGAGCCACTCACTGGGAAATTCCGTCGAGACGGTTTTGTTGTGGCTTTCCTTGAGTAGTGAGACATGAAAAACGGGATGTACTTTCGATGCGACAGGTAACTCTAAACGATAAGCAACGGGACCAATTTTCTCGAGAATTTTATAAGGTCCAAAGTACCGTTTTGCTAGCTTCTGATTGCGACGAGCTTCGACGGATGTTTGACGATAATTACGAAGTCGTAAATAGACTAGGTCCCCTACAATGAAGTGTTTTTCCATCCGTTTTTTGTTGGCCTGTTTTGTCATTCTCTCCCTTGTTTTCTCTAGTGACATTTTCAATATATTGGGGATTCTTTGGTGTTCCACCAATGAAGCATCAATGGATTCGATGGTGTTTGTGCCCGGTGTATAATCATGGATCGTTGTAGCTTCGCGGCCATACATAGCTTTAAATGGTGTCATATTTGTGGAGGAGTGAAAGCTTGTATTGTACCAAAATTCCGCAAGGTAGAGATACCGGTTCCATGTTCGCGGCTCATCATGAACAAATGCTCGTAAGTATGACTCAAGGCACCGGTTAACTACTTCCGATTGGCCATCGGTTTGGGGGTGGTAGGCACTTGAGTGGCGGAGTTTAGTACCCAATTGTTTGAAAAGTTGAGTTCAAAAATGGCTTAGGAATAATGGGTCGCGGTCGGATATAATAGAATTAGGTAGACCGTGTAATCGATAAATATCTTTTAAGAAGATGGATGCGAGGTTGGGGGCGGTATAGTGTGTAGGTAACGGAATGAAATGTGCGAATTTAGAGAGGCGATCGACTATAACCCAAATTGTGGTTTTGCCGTTTGATGGTGGTAAATGGGTAATGAAATCCATGGTGATATCATCCCAAGGTTGTGATGGTATCGGTAGCGGTTGAAGCAACCCGTATGGTTTGTGGGTAGGATATTTGATGGTTTGGCATGTGTGGCATTTCTTTATGAAGTCAGTGACATCATTTCGCAATGTAGGCCAAAAGAAATTGGGTGAGATTCTTTTTAATGTTGCTTGTACTCCTGCGTGTCCACCTAAAGTTGAGTTGTGATATTCCTGCAAAATAAGAAAACGAATATTCGATATGTTAGGAATAAAAAGCCGGCCGTTAACGTAAACGAGACCGGTGCGGTATGTGTGATGTGGTAAGGACGGTTGGTTATTAGTCATTTGCTCGATCAATCTCAGCCCTTCGGGGTCGGTTTTGTAGTATTCGTGGAGCTCCTCTAACCACGTGGCTTGTGGAGTCGAAATCGCCATGAAGTTGGATGGATTCGGTTCCGGTCGGCTTAGTGCATCGGCGACTTTGTTTTCTTTCCCGGGTTTGTAATGTAGTTCAAAATCATAACCCATGAGTTTGGTTAACCATTTGTGTTGCTCCGGGGTTTGTATCGTTTGAGTGAGTAAATGTTTCAAACTATGGTGATCGATGTATACTCGAAACCGGCGACCAAGAAGATATTGTCGCCATTTTTTTACCGACTCCGTAATCGCGTATAGTTCCCGAATGTAGGTCGAATTAGCTTGCATACGATTACATAATTTCTTTCTAAAAAACGCAATTGGTTTATCGTTTTGAGAGAGTACCGCGCCGATGGCGACGCCGGATGCGTCCGTGGTTAAGTCGAAGGGTTCAGTGAAGTTGGGCAGTGATAGTGTTGTGAGGTTTGCCATGGCTTGTTTCAAGGTGACGAAGGCTGTTTGGGTTTTATCATCCCAAGTGAAGGTGGATTGTTTTAGGATATCTGTTAAGGGTGAGGCTATATGGGCATAAGTGGGTACGAATCGTCGATAGTATCCGGTAAGGCCCAAAAAGGCTCGAAGTTGGGTGAATGTGGACGGTGAGACCCAATTTTGGATGGCAATTACTTTTTCGGGGTCGGCTTGGACTCCACTAGCCGATATAATATGGCCCAAGAATGGGATGGAGTTGGCTGCGAATAAACATTTGGACTCCTTGGCACGGTATTGACTTGTGATTAGGGTTTGAAAAACATATCGGAGGTGTTCGTAGTGATCGGTTATCGAATTGCTAAAAATCAAAATGTCATAAAAAAAAACGAGGACGAACTTGCGTAGAACCGATCGAAACAAATCATTCATGGCGGCTTGGAAGGTGGATGGAGCGTTGGTGAGTCCAAATGGCATAACCCGAAATTCGTAGTGGCCGTCGATCGTACGGAAAGCCGTTTTGTGTATGTCCGTCGGAGAGACGCGGATTTGGTAATATCCCGCACGGAGATCGATCTTGGAAAAGATTGTTGATCCGTGGAGTTCATCGAGTAACTCATCGACGGTCGGGATTGGGAACCGATCGCGGATGGTGGCGGCATTGAGAGCCCGATAATCCACACAAAAACACCACGTGCCGTCTTTCTTTTGAACGAGTAGGACCGGTGAGGAGTACGGGCTTTGGCTTGGTTGGATGATACCCTCGGTAAGCATTTCTTGAATGAGGTTTGTCATAATTTCTTTTTGGTAGTGTGGGTAGCGGTAGGGTTTGACATTGATTGGTTTAGTGTTCGGGGCGAGTGGAATGTGGTGGTCGTGTGGGCGGTTCGGCGGTAGTCCATGTGGTGGTTCAAAAAGGGTGGTGTATTCTGTTAGTAGCAATTGGATGTTGGCATCGGGGTGTGTTATAGTTACTGTGGGAGGTGGTGGGGAAGGTTGATGGTGGAAAATCATTGTATGTAATGAGGCTACTGAGTTGTTTCTTATGAGGTGGTTAAGTGAGCTTGGTGACACGGGTGTGGTAAGCGGCTCGCCGCGTAGGACGCATGTTTTGCCATTGAAGGTGAAAGAAAGTTGTGGGATGGCGAAGTCGGCTAAAATCGGGCCGAGAGAGCTTAACCACGTGAGTCCGAGTATAACATCGGCACCGACAACCGGAATGATAAACATGGGTACATGTAACGTGGTGTGATTAATTTCTAGTGGTGTGGATGTTATTGATGAATTGCATTCTAGAAATTCGCCATTGCCGACCATAACGGGAAAAGGGTGTATTTTGGTGGGTTGGATGGATAGTAATGTCGCAATACGGGGTTGAATGATGTTATGTGTACTCCCGCAATCGATGAGGATAGTGACCGGGTGGTTTGGGATATGTCCCGAGACACGCACGGATCGTGAGGATTGTAACCCAAAATAAGCGGCATTTGACAATGATAAAAATTGTGGTGGTTGGCTGGATTGTGGATCGGTTAGTGTGAGATTTTGTGGATTTGGGTGGTTTGTGGATCGGTTTCGGGGGTGGGGTCTTGTAGTGTGAGAAGACCCGATTCTGGTAAGTGTGTGTTGGTGATATCCGGATCGTTATCGGCAATTAGGAGGAATTGGGGTGGGTTGCAAGTGTGCCCGGGGCGGTATTTTTCTGGGCAGCGGAAACAGAGCCCTTCGGCTCGCCGTTTTTGGAGTGCTTCGGGTGAAAGACGTGTGAAGGGGAGTGGGTTTGGCTTTGGGACGTGTAGCAGTCCGGCTGTGGTGTTGGGAGGTTGTTGTAGTGGGTTATTTGGTTTTGGTGGTGGGTTCGATGTGTGGAGTGGAAGTCGTGGGTTGGGATTTCAGCGGGGTCGGTTAAGGGTGATTTTGTCTTCAATTAACTTTGCGAGACCATATGATTGTTGTAGTGTGGTGGGGTGGTGGATTGCAATTTCAGCTTGGATATCGGGTTTTAAACCGGAAATAAAACAGTTGGTAAGTGCTTCATTAGATAAGCCATTTACACAATTGCTTATCTTTTCGAAGTCGGTTTGATAGGATGATACGGTGTTGGTTTGGCGGAGTTTGAATAGTGTAGCTTGGTGATTTTCATATGTGGATGGCCCGAAACGAGTTTCGAGTGCACGAGTAAACTCTTGCCAGGTACCGAGGAGGTGGTTGTTCGCAAGGTGTTTGTACCAACTTAAAGCATCGCCTGTGAAGTAAAAAATAGCGAGTTGTAGTCGGTGGTTCGGTAAGATGGAGTAATACGTGAAATAATTCTCCGCTTGGAAAATCCAGTCGAGTGGATTAGAGCCATCGAAGGTGGGTAAGTGAATTTTTGGGGGACGTGGTTGGTTTAGCGGTGGTGGAGGTGGAGGCGGTGGTGGTGGTGGCGGTGGTGGTGGGGGTGGCGGGGGTGTTGTGGGTTTTGTAACTTGGCGGGATGCTTGGGTGGCGAGTAGGGTGGTGAGGTTGTTTACGGCGGTGGTTTGTTCCGACATGGAAGCGGATTGGACGGTTATGTGAGAAATGAGGGTGGAAGTGAGTTGAATGAGGCTTTGAAGATCGGTGGTGGGTGGTGGTGGGGGTGGTGGTGGGTCGTCGGAGCCGGAAGGATCTCGACGAGGAGGCATGGTATCGAGCAATGAAAGCACCAAATGATACAACCCGATTTGACAGGGGTTAGGACTCCCGAGAAGCTAAGAGAGAAAGAGCAAGACGTTGGGGCAATTTTTCTGGATAATTTTTCTCAAATGAAATTACAATGCAATAAAAGGGAAAATGCATACAGCTAACTACCGAACATGTGCCTGAACGTGGGACCTAATGCATGGAAGTTTAAACATGAAAATGAAGAGTGGGGTAACCACTAGTGGTGGTTCCTATTATTTGTGGCATGCATGCAAACTACTACTACGTGCTTGACTATGTCTTGCAAACTTCCTAGTGAAGATACCGGTTGGGCCTTTTGATGATACGGGTGGGCCTTGGGGCCTGTTGGGCCGATGGGGTTTGGGCTTGTATAGTTGGGTCCGTATCATCATACCATATAAATTCAAGCAAATTGACAAAAAAAAAATAAATAAATAAAATTTAACGGCGTGTATATACCAGTATCGAACCACTTTACATCGCGAACACTGTTTCGTTGTCGAGCTACCACAAACAGCGCAGTGATCACTAGTCGTAACGAGCCCCGGCATTGACGACGGCGACGGAGGAAATTCGACGGAATCAGAGGTGGGGGTTGAAGAATAAGAATGTGAAGATTGGGTATGGGAATGGGAATCGAAACGGTAATCGTCGTCTCCGTCAACAACAAAGTATTTTGCGGCAATATTCTTCACTAGATAAATCAATCCAAATATGATAGCGAAAGTTGTGAGGCCGAATCGAAGATACCAATTGAGATCCAGAGGATTATACTCATGCATCGACGACGATTCTGCTAATTCTTATTAGAATTATTAGGGTTTTCATCGATGATTCATTGGAGTTTCGGTGAAAGGGGGAAATAATTGTACTAGTGATCCAATTTGATGAGAATTGGGAATTGTGAAGGGTTTTCTTGTTGTGAACGTTCGATTTAGCTCTTGAGATTCTTCCGATAATTATGGAATGGTTGCATTACTATGGCTTAACCAAGAGCTATGAAATTAATTAACATGACGTCGTATCTCCCACCTATATATAGAGCAAGGACATGATTTTATTTTGATGACATGTCTTAGCCAGCCAATCACATCACTCCTAAATGATGAGTCAAACGCTGACTCAAAGGGTAACCTGGTAATTTTACAATTCAACAACCACACCTATCGAACTCTTTCATTTTAGGTTTTTTTTCCCCACATACTCACACACTTTCTCCCACGCCGGTCTCATCCTCATTCCAAATACGCTTTCCCCAAAAATCGAATCATACTCATTCCAAATTCATTCCAGGTTATGAGTCAAGAACGTAGGTCGCCTTTTACCTGAGAAGGAATCAAGGCGGCGCCTCCCACCGGAATACCAGCAGGGGAGACAACTACTTCGGATGCGAAGTGTAACGTCGATCTCCGAATTAAGATCTGGAAATGGACCATTTAGTTGGGATTCATTCTGAAGAACCAAATGCGACAGGTGTTGCCATCGAAGTATTTCCCAATTAAACCATCCCGATTTCGTTTTTTTTAGTTACCGAATTAACGAAGCCTTTCTACAGGAGTTATTCACTGCTTTCTAAGCTCAAGAATCGCTCTGTAAATTGTCACTTTTGATTAATTGATAACGTTAGACTATGGGTGTGAACATTTGCAAACGAATTAATCAATCAAAACACTTGTACGATACAAATTTGATACAGATTTTGTTTGATTTCTACATGAATGAACTCTTATGCCATACAAATTTGATACAGATTTTGTTTGATTTCTACATGAATGTGTACATTTGGAAACGAATTAAATCAAGCAAAACACTTATGCGATACAAATTTGATACAGATTTTGTTTGATTTCTACATGAATGATGGTTGCAGCAAACAACTTAATTATTTACGCCATAGCTTATATATGGTGCTAAACGATTAATCAATTTGTCTTTTAAAACGTATTTCATAGAGCAAGGACATGATTTTATTTTGATGACATGTCTTAGCCAGCCAATCACATCACTCCTAAATGATGAGTCAAACGCTGTCTCAAAGGGTAACCTGGTAATTTTACAATTCAACAACCACACCTATCGAACTCTTTCATTTTAGGGTTTTTTTTTCCACATACTCACACACTTTCTCCCACCTATATATAGAGCAAAAACATACAAATTTGATACAGATTTTGTTTGATTTCTACATGAATGTGTACATTTGGAAACGAATTAAATCAAGCAAACCACTTATGCGATACAAATTTGATACAGATTTTGTTTGATTTCTACATGAATGATGGTTGCAGCAAACAACACAATTATTTATGCCATAGCTTATATATGGTGCTAAACGATTAATCAATTTGTCTTTTAAAACGTATTTCATAGAGTTCTAATTTTAAACCGTAATGACAGCCCTATTTCATGTCTGGTCCGTCAATTTGATGATTCAAACATCTGTGTAAGTTCATATTTACAGGGTTCATTCGTATTTTATGATTCTAATTTCTGTGTCAATTTGATGATTCAAATTATCGTCAAATTTATGATTCAAATTTGACTGGCTGCATAAAATATTTTTATTATTCAAATAGACTTTTTTTATCAAACCCATTTGCTGAATTATGTTACAGATGTTTATTTTTCTTATACCCGGTTATTTTAACATGCAGGGATCATTATATTTGTTTTCGTTTAAGTAAATGAAATTTCAATAATCGCAGGGACTTACAAATTTGATACAGATTTTGTTTGATTTCTACATGAATGATGGTTCTATTACATTATATGTAAAGTTTTTACATATATACCCTTGGATCTTCAGGTTTGGCAGAAGCAGGACTAATTGCCAGCAAGCTTTCCTAACGTGACATGAATGTTTCACAACAAAATGATGAATCTTTACACTTCTGTCCCGAAAGGTAAAAACTTTATCACTTATATTTTTCATTAAATCAAAATTTTGGTTTTTAATTGTTATTTAAAAAAATTGCAGCCCGTTATCTCGTCAAGATCTTGCGAGCTGGAAAATGTCACTTGAAAAAAGACTGCTTCCTGTTGCTGACAAAATGGTTATATGAGTTTGAAATTAATTTCTAATTTTTTTTATTTATTATTATAAGTTTTTTTTATAACTAATTTTCCTTTTTACCAACGGGCAGATCCTTCAAAAACTCTCGGGTTTCATAGATATTGACAAGATCAATCCAAATGCTTGGCCTGCACTCATTGCAGATTTATCAGCAGGAGAAAATGGAATAGTAGGCCTTGCATTTGGTGAGCTTTTGTAGTAGCAAAACGGGCTGATCAAAACGGGTCGGGTAATTGATCAAAACGGGTCGGGCCTGGTTGACGTGTAAATCTTTTTTCAGAAGTTAACAAAAATCAACTTGTCAAATATGAACAGAAATTTAATTATTTTTCGATAATAATCTAAATTAAATTATTTAAGAGGCTTTATGCATTAAATATATACTTTTGTTGACTTTTGACATGTTAATCCCATTTGACTGGTTTCCTTTTTAGCTAATATTTTTTATTTTTCCCGACTGAACCTTTAATAAATAGTGCATATCCCGAGTTGACCCTTTAATAAATAAAGAGTAAATTACATAAATGATCCATGTGGTTTGTATAAATACAGAAATAGTCCATGATTATAAAAAACTACACCAATTGTCACAATTAAAACTTGTAACACAATCATTGCCTAAAATGGACATCCGTTTAAAAAAGGTCGTTAAAATTTTCAAAATGACAAATTTATGCAAAGTTACAAACCAAAGGGACGTTTATGTAATTTTCATAAATGGTCCATGAGTATAAAAAGTGACACCAATTGTCACTATTAAAACTTGTAACACGATCAATGCATAAAAATAAAATCGACCTCCATTCAAAAAAGGCTGTTAAAATTTTCAAAATGACAAATTTTACAAACCAAAGGGACCATTTATGTTACTTACATATAAATAAATGGTCAAAAATTGACATAATATCTCTTCAAAAGTAGTGACATTGGAAAAAATTCATACTTCAGGACCATTTATGTAACTTTATACAAACCACAAGGACCATTTATGTAACTTACTCATTAATCTCTCTTCTACTTAAAAAATGAACCCATAATCACAGGTTACGAAAGACTCTTTCAGCCCGATAAGCTAACAAAAGCCCAAGCAGCAATTGCTCTGGCAACAGGTGAATCTGCTGAAATAGTCAGTGAAGAACTGACCCGAATAGAAGCAGAATCAATGGCTGAAAAAGCAGTTGCTACACACTCAGCTTTAACTGACTAAGTGCAAAAAGATGTAAATACCCTTTACGAGAATGACCTTTTACAAGAACGGGAAAAAATAATTAAATGAGAGAAAATGGCAGAAGAAACGAGACGGGAATTAGAACGGTTAAAAACCGAACAAGAGGAACGGGAAATTAAAATGATTGAAGAACGGGCAGCAGTTAATTCACAAATGGAAATATTGTTAAAATTAAGGCATGAAGCAGAGGAAGAATTGAAGGGTATTATGGGTAATAAAGTTGAAATATCGTATGAAAAAGAACGGATTAATAAGTTAAAAACTGATATTGAAACTGAGAACCGGGAGATTTTATTGTTGCAATATGAATTGGAAGTTGAACGGGAAGCATTGGCCATGGCCCGGTATGTGACTTTTTTTGTGCATTTGTGTTGCAATTTGGCCCGTTTGGTTGTAAATGGGTCAATTCGGGTTAGGGGTTGCAGGTCAAATGGCTAAAATGAAAAAAGTTACCTTAAAAGATGACGTGTTGAAATTTGCCAAAGTATGCTAAAACCTTGTAATTACCCAAAGGCCAAAATGTATTTTCAAAATGGTGAACTTGACTGACCGGGTCATCTACTACCCTGAATTATTAAAGGTGTCAACATGGTACCCTGATTTAAGTCCACTTGTATTTTAAGTCCATTTGTGTTTTAAGTGGTGTTACATTACGTGGTAAAAAGTATGTGCTCCCGTCATCATTTACCGGTAGTCCAAGGTATGTGATGCAGAACTATTTAGACGCCATAACGCTTTGCAAGTTTTTTAGTTATCCCGACTTATTCATGACTTTTACATGTGACCCAAATTGGCCTGAAATTGCGCGTGAAATGGCCAAGAAGGATTTAAAATATGAAGACCGTCCAGATTTCGTCACCAGAGTGTTTAAAATTAAACTCGACAATCTGATCAAAGAATTCAAAGAAAAACATACTTTTCGTCGTGTTCAAGGAGGTAAGTACGCTACACATCTTTTTATAATTAATAAAAGCCAAGGACAGACATTGTCACAGGTTGGTTTGTTCCTCCAAAAACCGATATTCTCACATGGTCAACTATATTTAGCTGTCTCAAGAGTGAAGAGCAGGAAATGTTTGAAAGTTATTTGTTGCGACCAAGATGGGAACTATACTAACTCAACGACAAACGTCGTATACAAAGAAGTTTTATTTCGTCTTTAACAAAACGTTGTATTCATCATTTCAATAATAAATGTTTCATGATTTCATACGTTTGAAATGTACTTTTACGTTTTGTTTCTCGAAGCTAGCCCGCCCATCAGGCGGGTTATGAAACTAATCTTTATCTTTTCTTTATATATAATAAAAGAAAACAATTTTGAATTCTTGTCACGTCAATCATTCCACGTCAATATTACGTCATAATTCAGATGCCACATCATAGCCACGTATTACTTCGACCGGAAAAACCCTAGCTGCTCTTCACCAAGTCACCAACAACAACGTTTCTCTCTCGATCTACTGCCGATACATCTCTCTTTTTCTTCAATCGGTTTTATTAATCGATCTATTTGTGCGGGATTATAAGCTTTTCTTCAATCGGTCGATTAATGCTCAATGTATGTATCCATTTCCAATTTCTAGGTTTTTGATGAATGTTAGTTTTTATTGTACTGATCGATTAATGCTCGATGTATGTATGTATTGATCGATGAATGTTAATTTACCACCATCATCAATGGCTTGCTTCTCTTTATAAGGTTTCTTCTATTTCTTCAAACTCTCAACCGATTAATTTATATCTTGATGTAAATTGTAATATGAATTGTTGATGTATTCTTCAACAATTGCAACCTTGATGTAAATTGTAATATTTGTTAATGTATTCTTAACAATTGCAACCTGGATAGTTACGAACTCATATTGTCTGAAAATGCACGAATTTTGATTTCTGTAAATTGAGCATTTTGAATTTTTGATACATTTCGAGAGAATCAAACGACTTTTTGAGTTACATTGATCAATTTCAGTTTTCCCCTTAATTCAATTGTAAGCTTCCTCTTGCAGTTAACAATTTATGTCTGTGCTATTTTGAATTTCTTTTTACATATCTATTGATGACAGCGTGGAGCATTTTTTCAGCTCTAGAAGGCTTTTTGCAGGTGATCATGTACTTTTTGTAAGTTGTGTACTAAAATGATGATTGTAGAGATGAGAAATCAAAACTCTGCTCTGTCCTTGCTGCAACTTATAAATCTTAATAATGTCAACTTATAAATATTGGTTGCATTTGATTTTACTAATTCAAAATTTTTAACTTAACAGGGCTAGCCCTGCAGAGTTTGTGATACCTCTATCCAAGTAAAATTAAGCACTAATCGATCAAGTTTCCATTCGGCATGGTGTTCAGAATGCTGCTGGAAGATGGGATTTGAAAGTATTCCAAGTAAGTATTTTGATGAATAATAGGGTTCATAACTTTATATATATACATTGGAAATAATTATAATTGTATTTGGTTGAATCTATGAATTGCATTAGTGGTGTTAATTTCTTTAAAATGAGCATTTTTGCTTGATTTTTTTTTTTTTTTGTATATTACTAAATTATATACATAAGATTTTCTATATTAATTTTACACATTCATTTAGGTATCATTTTGATGTTATTGATCTACAGGGTATTCATGGTGTATGGCCCGTATTTTCCTGTTTGTTCACCATTTCCAACTGTTGGTCAAGATGGTCAGTTTTATGGCCAACATCTTAACCATAAAATAAACATAACGATTCATTGTGATTCATGAATAATCATTGATTTTATAAATATATTGATTCATTCCAGCTGGAGGAAATTCAACAAAAGAGAGCGGCTTGGAAATTAACCACAACATCTTCTTGACTTGATTTTACAAAGCCTCCTATCCCTAAAGGTAAGTTTTTCATCAATCAAATTGTGTAGTTACATTGTAATTCATGATCATGTTCGTTGAATTATTTGATATTTTGATATTCTTTTCAATATAAATGAGTTAACGAATTATAACCAAATTGTGTAGTTACATTGTAATTCATGATCAGTTCTGACCCATTTAAATATAAATGAGTTAACGAGTCAAATAAAATTTTGCTTAAAAAGGAAATGGGTCGAAACTCGAAAGCCAGATAAAGTGTATTTTCTATGCATAAATTGTTAAAACCTCCTAGACTAGCTCATTAAAAAGTTAGATTGTTATTGAAGTTATAAAATTTGTAGCCATTTTTTTTCAAGATATAACTATGAAATTAAATAATGGTTTTGTTCAGGCTCCCTCTCGAAGCTTTTCTAAAAAAATGAAAAAAGAATAAGTGTTTCGGGTCAACCTGACCCGTACCAAAAATTACATGTTTATAATTAATCTATCTGCTTCTTTTAAATGAAGTGATTTAGAATATGCAGATCTTGGAAGTTTTAATCAGTATAATAAGCCTACTGACAGTAGTAATACTCTTACATGGCTTCAAAGACTCAGAGTATTTTATGATAGAGTAAATTACACGGATAGTCCCTGTGGTTTGGCCTGAGTTTTGGATTTGATCCCTAAGTTCCAGAAATTACACTGATGCTCACTAAGTATCGGACTTCGTATCGGTTATGGTCCCTAACGCTAGCTGCCGTTAAAAAACGGCTGTTAAATCTAGACATGTGCAAAGCACATGAGGATAAAAATGTCATTTTATCCCTTTAGTTTATATTTCTCATTTAATTTTTAATTTATTCAAGCACATGTCTTCACCATACAAGGGTTTGGTGCGTGATTTTGCTGCCAAATCGAGCTTCACTGACGACCTGCAACACCCTTCACTTTTGAACCGCCACCACACCACCACCACCGCCACACTTTACTCCTGAAATGACCACCGAATCTCCATAAAACCCCTGCAGAATTCACTGGTCAAAATCGTATGCAAAATCGATTCACACTTTCAAACGCACCTTTAAAATCAACTTGGAAAATCAATTCATACAACAAACCCACTTGCAGGGGTGATGCGTTGGTGTTTGTTACAACAAATTGATTCACAGTTTCTATTGGGTTTGCAGATTCCCAATTTTAGGTGTTTCCCTTTGTTACAAGTATTTTACGATTTTGTTATTTGCATTTGTGAAAAGATGTTATCTGAATTGGGTAAGAGACAGTCACCGCTTGCTCCATCGCAAACGACGACATCTCCGGCGACACCTACCTGCAACAACAAACAAATTTCAAAAACCAAAATCGTCATAATCATTGTCAAAATCCAGATCAAAACCCAAAACCTTTATAAGCAAAATTGTTTTAAAAATCAAGATCTGAAACACGAAATGCCATTTTCTTGATCTTCGAGTTCGTGTAATCCAGTTCAGTTGTTTCTGTGATGGATCGGAATCGTGCGTATGTAATCAGAGACAATTGTATCCCACGAAGTGGGTATTAAGACCTTGAAATTATTTAAGCTGGTTCAAGCGGAAATGTTTGTTTAAGTGGGGTCATGTGTATTGTTTGATTTTGTGTCTGCATATTTGTATGTGTTTGATGAAGAAATGAGGAAGAAGAAGTGAGTAATTGAGTTTTGTACAGGGATGAGATATGAGATAAAGAGAGAGGGGGGTTTGTGTGTAAAAGGTCATATTTACCCTTATGTGTGATGCACATGACCAGATTTAACAACCAAAGTTAACGACTGTTAGGCTAGGGACCAAAATCGATACGAAGTCCAATACTTAGTGACCATCAGTGTAATTTCTTGAACTTAGGGACCAAATCCAAAACTCAGGTCAAACCACAAGGACTATCTGTGTAATTTACTCTTTATGATATTAATAAGTATCTGATTTTGACTTTATTTTTATATCCTTCTCAAATTTATAAATTATCCTTATATCCTTCTAAACTTTGTAATTGTCTCCATATCCTTCTAAATCATTAAAACTGTATTTTATGTCCAAAAACCTATTTTAATATTTATTAAATCATTATAATATCAATAATTACCAAATAAGTATGCAATATATTTATTGATTATGTATTAGAAATCATGTTTACTTGTATGTATTATTAATATTATCATGATTTAATAAATAATAAAATATGTTTTTGGACATAAAAATGAGTTTTAAAAGTTTAGAAGGATATGAAGGTAATTATAAAGTTTAGAAGGATATAGAGATAATTTATGAATTTGAGAAGGATATATAAATAATTAATGAGTTTTACAAGGATATAAAAGCAATTATAATTATGTAGTTTGCGTGTTTTTGTTGTTTTTAGGATAAAAAGTTGGTAGTGGGTGTAAACAAGGAATGGTGCAATATAAAGCTGATACTATCCAACTCTTTTGGTTTTGGAGAACACAATTCAGTGAATTCACCCATCTTATTTGCCCCTTGCCCCCTTACATGGATCAATAACCCATTTCTTACGTAAATGTAAAACCTTCAATGCATGATATTCAAATCAATATACAACCATTCTTTTCTGGTTTGAGCTCAAATGTTAAAATGTTCAATGAATAGAGTATTTAAAAAAAAATAAAAGATTATGAATTTTTCTATAAGCCGCCCGTGATTTATCACGGGTTATAGGCTAGTAGGTCCATATAACTAATCACAGAAAAAGAAGTATGTGCGAGAATATTTTTTTCTAGAACAGCAAAACCAATTCTAACAATTAAATTAAAGACATGTTTTGGTAAGCCTTGTTAATAAGCTTACCCAAACATGCCCTAAGAAATTATATGATGAACAATGACATTGAAGTGAGATAAATTCAAATTTTGGTAACAATTTTTAATTAATCATTTTAGAAATATTAAATTATTTGTTCTTAAAATCCAAAAAATCTAATTGAGAATTGTTCTTATATCCTTACTTTTTTAGTACTAACTAGATCCTAACCGAATGACAATAATATAAATAATTGAAAATTTAACTCTTAAAAATAAGGGATGGAAAGGAATTCTTGTAAACTCCACCACAAATAACTTGGATAGGTTCCTCATCTCTCCTTGTTTGTGTGTTTTTTATTTGAATCATCGTCATCCTCCGATGACCGTTGTTGAACAACAAAGTTGAACCCAACGATGCAGATAAGCGTCCGGAACCATCACCAGCCTCCTTTCATTTGATATGTCTGTTCATTAGACGACGTTTTCAGTTTTCTGGTGAATTTGACGCCGGAAGATTTTAGGTTTCCGGTGAAGTCGTGGCGTGGCGTCAGAACATGGTTTCTAGCGAAGTTGTGGTGGTAGACGTTGGTTTGTGATGATTTCAGGTGATGATATCGAAAACATGGGGAGAATTTATGTATCTCGTTTTTATGTATCTCAATTTGTATATCTCAATCGTCAATTTATGTATATCCCTAAACACAATAGTTAATTTATGTATCTTATTTTTTTTGTGTTCACTAGTGTATTTCAAATTATGTTCATCATGGTGTTTTCTGTTCATAATGTGTAGATGATATTGTCTATGTTTACTTGTAAATTTCAAAATTAATTACCTCTATTCATGTGTAATTATAGAAAGTATGGTTGTTTATTAGTGATATGTTCATCTGTATGTTTATTAATCAGTGAACTCAATATTAATATTATACTGTTCATCATTCTTGTTATGTGAACAAATGATGAACATGTATGGTTTGTTACAGATCTGGTTCTTTGGTTTCCCGATCTAATTTCTTAAGTTGATGAACATGTATGGTTTGTTTCAGATTTAGTTATTCGGTTTCCCGATATGGGTTGTTCATTAGTGAACAATGACAAACCTGCACGGTTCCTGGCAACGGCAACAGTTCTAAACAACAGTTAAAAAGGAACATTGGTGAACACAACCTCCTATTAATTAAATATGGGAAGTATTAATTTATTGATCTAATTGATTAAATTGACAAAATTAAAAAAGAAGTTAAAAAGACAACATTACCCATACATATTAAAAAAACTAATCAAGATAAATGAGCGAGCATGATTAGTTATCGGAAATAAAATGGTTATTGCATGAACCGTCCCTTATATTTTATATATATTTATTTGGGTAAATATCAGAAATTGTCCCTGTGGTCTTGGGTTTTCTGGCATTTTATCCCTAAACTTTTTTTTTCAAATTTTTTGTCCCTGTACTCTTTAAAATTCTGGTTTATCGTCCTTCCGTCCAAAAAGACTGTTAACTAACGGAATATACCAAAAAAAATGTGGGTAGTTTCGTCATTTTCCTTTTTTCCCTTCAGAATTTTCTTTTTTATTTATTTTTCTCATCTTCATTTTCTTTTTAATTCTTCGCTAAAAAAAACCCTAAAATCACTTTAGATCTAAAAACTCACCCAACCGTTTTCGAATTTCCGGCGAGCTCCGGCGACTTTTGGTTCTGAAATTTTAGGAGGTTGTTCGTCTCCTCCGTGCGATTCCAACGATGTATTTTGACCGGACACCGGACCAGTCACGCGCCGCCACGCGCCGCCACGAGGTGGCGTCGGAATTTCAAAAATTGCCGTCAAATCGCCAACCGGCGATTTGCAGTATTCCGGTGACGTTATGGTCGATTCGAGGTACGTTTCTGGTCGTATTGAAGTGTTCCCCTAGGTCTATTCCTGTTCCTATTTCGATTTTGGATGCGAATCAGAAGGTTGATGCTGTTTCTGTTCGCCGGCCGGAATTTCGCGATTCCGGCGAGATTAGGGTTCGGGATTTGACTGTTCTAGTCGGAATATCATGGGGAACAATAACCCCAAGTTGTTGCCGGATCTAGTTCATCATGTGTGAGGGATTGTGAAGAAGAAGATGATCCAGATCTAGGGTTCATGTGTGAGGGATTGTGAAGAAGAAGATGATCCAGATCTAGGGTTCATGTGTGAGGGATTGTGAAGAAGAAGGTGGTCCAGATCTAGGGTTCATGTGTGAGGGATTGTGAAGAAGAAGGTGGTCCAGATCTGAAGATGATGTGGTCATTAATTCCATAGAAAGTTCAACAACAATCCATATCAACATGATGAATTAGGTTGTTGTTAATTCGGTGTGAAGTTGGTTTGGGTTAGGGTTCTTGAATCTGGGTTATGGTTCATAGAAGGAGGAGGAGGATGAGGAGGAGGAGGAGGAGGAGGAGGAGGAGGAGGAGGAGGAGGAGGAGGAGGAGGAGGAGGAGGAGGAGGAGGAGGAGGAGGAGGAGGAAGAAGAAGAAGAAGAAGAAGAAGAAGAGGGAAAAGAGGGAGGAGGAGGAGGAGGAGGAGAAGAAGAAGAAGAAGAAGTCAGAAATGCCCTCACATGTTTGGCATGTGAGGTTAGTTAACAGCCAAATTTGGACGGAAGGACGATAAACCAGAATTTTAAAGAGTACAGGGACAAAAAATTTAAAAAAAAAAGTTTAGGGATAAAATGCCAGAAAACCCAAGACCACATGGACAATTTCTGATATTTACCCTATTTATTTATATATATGAATTATATAAATACAAATACACATTTATAAATATTCTCATTAACTATTATTATTTAATAATATTATTAATTATTAATAAATAACAACTAATATTATATAACTTATATTAACTAATTAATATGCAAATATCTATCTCATAATATTTATTTATTTATTTATTCATTTACTCAAATAAATTGTTAAATCATTTTTAATGTATTTTTCAACATTTAATAATTATTTATTAATTATTTTGTAATTTTTTTAAACGATAAATCATAATCTACTCTTAAATAGCACATATATACACTATAGAATTTGAACCCTTGATCACAAGAATGAACGTAAACATCATACCACTATGCCAAAAGCCTTTGATACTTATTTCATAAATAATTTACTCTTTTTATTAAATAGATATAGTTACACATACAATAGCTTTCTTTAGCTAAAATCTATTTTGTCGTGACCAAGAGTACCGGTCATCATGTAAAATTTCAGGTGAAATCCCTAAATTGGACTCGCTAAAGTCGATTCCTCAATATCTACCTTAACCAATATATATTTCGCTTGTTATATTTTTGCAATGATTTTTTTTTTCAAACTGGAAGACTTCCGAGAACAATATAAAACTAAAGAAATATCGAACACCCCATGTTCACCTCATCTACGTTTGATTTCAGGGGAGGGCCTAGTATAGTACACGGGGTTGCCCGGTTAACCTCTCAAATTTTTTGAATTAGTGTTAATTTTTTTCTTTTTAATGTAGGTGAACTCATAAAATAATAATAATATATGTTCTATTTAAATATTTTTTTAAAGATAGCTTAAGAAAAATGTAATTAAAGTCCAATAAAAAATTGAGTAAAGATCATTCCTCCTTATTTATTAAGTTTCTATTATTTAATGATTCTGAAATATGAAAACATCGTTCTTTCCCTTTGCTATATAAGTTACTAGCCTATAAACCGTGATAAATCACGGGTAGCTTATTAAATTTTTTATAAAACTATCATAAAATTAACATATTCTACTTAAACCTAATCTCCTTTAGATATAAATTTGTTGTTAAGAGAGGATAGATATAAATTAACATTAGTTAATATATACAAATGAAAAGAAAAAAAAAAGAGTTGAGGGAGGCCTAGCCCCATTAGAATCACACATATATGCCACCTCTAATATAAAGATTTAAAAATATAAATAATATTTTGTGTGTATTGAGTGAGATGCAATAGAATTTAGGCGCACAAAGACATGATAAGGTGCATATTCTCGAGAGTAGGGATTATGAACATTATGCATTTTCCAACTGCACCTACATTTCAAAATTTCCATGTTATAAGTAAAAGTGATCGAAAACCAATTAACCCAAGAGCCGTTTTAATTGAGAAGCATATGTTGCTTTCACTTCCCCATTAGAGATCCTAGAACTGTCCAGGACATATGTGGGGCCATGAAACATACTTTAGGCTCATTATTTGAAGAATCCATTTCAATTTCATAATCATTAAAAAGATTAAATCGATCTGCGTACTCTTCTTTGCTTACAACTACCTTGTCATAAGCATCTTCTTCCTCATGCATCAGATTTGATTAAATAAAAACATTAAAATCTAAATTGAAAGCCAAAATGAAAAAGTTAATTCGATTCCCTGCATGAGATTTATGTATATATAACACTTAAATAAGTATTTTGAGGAGAATTTAAAGCCAAAATCAAATACACGACATGAAATTTGAGGCAAGGTGATACCTTGATGTCGATATGAACGGAAGATCGAATATCCACTCTCCATCGTCAGTGGTATTCTGGAGATGAGAAACCCTAAAACAAATGGTGAATTTGATTCATTGCCAGATAAAAGAGGCAGGTGACCTGGACTTGTTATGTGGCTTTTTGATAGCCATGTGGCCTTTATGTGATGTGCATCTTTTAAATAAAAGCCTCCTTCATAATATAGGTACTTCAAAATTCCATGAAATTGGAGTAACAAATATAAAGTGTCTTGAAACTAACCTTACCCCTCATTTTAACACTTGATGGAGCATTGAACACTTGCTATGTCTAAAATATATACGTATTTAGTATTTTGACCAGAAGTCAATGCATGAAATCTTAGAGGCATGATCTTGCCTTAGGACCTTCACAAAGCGAATGAACGAAGCAGGTAAGCGTCCCGTTTTGTTCTTTTATGAAAACAATTAACAAAAAGAATCATAAACACAGTGAGGTTCATTGTCGAATGGATCGGCTCTTTCCACCAGATTGAGCCACTGCCATCAATGCTTCCTCCCCCTTTCATGGTGACACCTACTAATAAAATCCATTTAAACAACCTTGAAACATCTGATTTGAAGCTTGATGAGGTAAAAGTAATTGCACATAAATCATGCAAAGAAAAGTTGAAAGTAGTGGCTAAAATATTGAATTATATAAAAATTTTGGGCTGAAGATCAAGAAAAGATGTTGCAGCAAGAATTTACCTGCATTTTGTTTTCAACATCCAATATTAGAAGTCCTCTACTGCCTAAAGTGAAAGAACATAAAAAGCAGGTTAAATAGGAGATTCCCCATTTGCATTCATACATAAAATTTGAAAATGAAATATGCATACATGGCAATCATATCTTGAAATTAAAATTAAATAAACTGATCTATTATACGGCGAAAAGGTTCACAATATCCACATCGAAAACTAAATGACAAAGTTTTCAGTAGAAAACACAAAAATGAAACTTAGTCAATAAAGTCAAAGCAGATAGAAAGTGTATAATCATATTGTACACCATCAAGAGCAGTGCGCTTGTTAGATCATAATCAACATAGATTGAGCTAATACATGATGATTCAAGGTGAGAAATTGAAGAATTGCTTAAGTGTGTGTGTTCTTGGTGTTTGAGTGTGTGTGAGGTAGTTGAGAGGGAAAGGTTAGCTTTCAAATGGTAATTCAATTAATGAAGGAAAGCTTACAAATTAAGCCTTAACATAAGGTATTTATACCTCATAGCTAAACAAGCTTAATTAACACTAATTAAGCTTGACTCCATTTGACTAAGGCTAATGACTAGATTGAAACTATTACAACTTGTCATATCTAGTCCCTAAACTATTTAATACAATATAAATGGTCCTAACAATCTCCCCCTTTGTATCAATAGTTTGAATTAGCCTGTTCTTGAAATCTTCTTCTCTAGCAAAGTCTGAAACTGAATTAATCGTTTAAGTAGTTTTGATGTAGTATTAGTTTCAGCTTATGATAATCAGATAAGAATGAAACTTTTAATCGGCTTTTCAACCAATATAAAGTATCTCTGAAGATTTCATGGAGTCTTGACTTAATTTGTCTTGATCATTATCCAATCTCCCTCTTTTTGAACTTTTAGAACTACATCCCTGTCTTCCTTCAAACGAGTATATTAATCAATTTGAAAATTCTGGAAATGAAACATCTGATTGGTAGGAATTTGACTGGGATTTAGAAATGCTGGGAATTTAGTTTTGGATAGAGATTTGTGAGGATGGGATAATGATGGTTTTGAATTATGTAAAGAATGATTTGAAAGTTAAAGGTTTTGAATGTGTGTGTGTGTGTATGTTTGTATATAGGAAAGAATGATATATACATTTAAGATTTGAATGAATGTGGATGATATGTATTTTGTATGATACAAAAGATTTGTACAGTTTTGCTCTTGTATGGATATGAATGTGAATTTGTGGTTTGAATAGAATGATTTGACGGTTTAAGATTTGTAATGGAAATGTTGAGAATTTGTGAGAAATTTCTGAAGATGAGACGGTTTCTTTTTCTTCACAAATTATTTCATGTAAATCGACTAAAATGTAGACCCATGGATAGAGTTGTTTTGTAGCGGAAGTCTTTTGTTGAAGTTGTGGCTTTGTCGATTTGTGAGTATTGATAATTGTTGTTAGGGATAAAATGTTGATGAAGTTTACGCTCCCCCTCGAACAAACAATTATTTCTTAATAAATCTTCTTCGTTTTCTTGTTCACTCCCCCTTAATTGGTGCATATGTCTTTTTGAAGTGGAGTAAACTGGGCTAATATATTCTCTTAAGTCTTGTAAGCATTTTTCTTCATAAACTGAACTTCTTAGTAAATTTTCTCCCCCTCATGATGATTAAGATTTATCGGAACCATCATGAAAAATGTGAAGTTCGTCGAGGTGAAATGAAGAAAATCTTCTAAGCCCATGAATACAAATATGATGAATAGTGATATATTCATATTTTGAATGAATCAATATAAAACATATTGTATTATCGAAAACCGAACCGATGTTGATATAGATATCCGATCAAATCATTTGGCATTTAATCGCAATGATCGAATTAAGTCGGGAAAACCGGGATCACATAGATTACCCGTTAACACAACAGTTACACAAACTGTGTGACCTACTTTCAGTGTTGGAATAGATGTTAGCACTGGTAGGATTTCCATTCAATCATTGTGGAATACCAAGAACGTTGGTATCACTATGAATGTTCCGGCTTTATCACAAAGATAAGCTTGGTATTATGCCTCGTGTCCTAAAAGTGTTTATCGGTTCTAGACTCGATTTGTGGACAAACGAAGGCGAGGACTGGAGAGACTTGTCCTCTATTTCAATATCAACAATCTCCAAGTGAGATGTCGATAGCATATGAGCTAATCTCCGTGGAAATGAAACAAGTACTTTTTAAGAAATACTTGAGTGGCTGGGGGGGTTGTGCATTGCATCACTGGGTTCCATGATGTCTTTTTCAATATCAGAGAGCAACACATGCAATCTGATAGAGACGTGGCTACCCGGCTTTTTATCAGTTTGGAAAGGGTTTTTCGTTTTCTTTAACCCTGTCACACCCTCCTCACTCAAGCTTACTTATTCATTTTTCGACTACTCCCTCATTTCATTTTACCATGTTTAGCTGAATTGCACCCCATACTACATTCCCCCTCTCAAATTTTATCTCAGCGCACCCCAATCAAGATCCCGTGATACTTGATTCTGCTCACCTAGACCTATGTACCCTTACATATTGTCCTATATTGTAGGTGGCTCCTGGGGAAGATCATACCGGTTATAGCAGATCATAGGAGTAATTTGAGAGTGAACTATAACGCTCATGTGCAAATTATCAGCATTTATGATGTTACTTTGTAAGAATAACATGGATTTTTCATCGGAAAATGTGTTTCCAGCATAAGTTGTTGCCTTTATGATTTAAAAGTTTAGGCACAGCAACTTGAACAATTGAGGAAATACCGGACTCACATAGAGTATTCGTTAACACACGGTATGAATCGATAGTCGTTTGCACAACCATTGATTCAAATGTGTGACCTGCGATTAGAGTTGGCGCAATTTTAGCTCTAGCAGGATTTCCACTCAATCCTCGTGAAACACCGGATTGTGATGCCACTATGAGTGTTCCGATGAATACACGGAGATTCATTTATAAAAGTGTATGTGTCCTAAATTGGAAATATTTGTCGGTGAAATCTAGACACATTGTGCATTCAATTGAAGACGTAACCCGGGGCAGAAGGTTAATTATTTCAATACCAACATACTCCGAATGAGCAGTCGATAGATTATGTGCTACATCCCCTAATGAATTGAAACAAATTCCTGTTGAGAGGAATCTGAGTGGTTGGTGGTGGAGTGCAAATGCTTGACTGGGCCAGTTAAGTCTGGTGAATCATTCAACACATGAATGATCACAATTTAGTGAGGTTGCCCGGTTTATTTTCGGTTTGGATGCACTCAAAGGTGTGTTTTCTTAAAATTATCATGTTTTCACATCACCTTGCACTCACCTAAATCTATACCCTAAGACATATACCCTCACATTTACCAATTTTGGCTAAAAAGTAATTCCCTTGGAATGTTAGGCCGGTTCTGGTAAACCATGGGAAGATATTGTCGTTTGATAAAAAAAATTGTTCGATAAAAAAAATTCAAACGGGTATAAAAATATTGATAAAAGAAAGTTTCTCCCCCTGGAAATATTAATTCTCCCCCTAGAATTAATATTTCTCCCCCTTGACAAAATAAAGAATTTTACAGATTTAGAGGAGTGGGAAAGAATTTTTACAGTTATGTGAAAAACTGGTTAAGAGCGGGTTTCAAGCTTATGTACTTGAAAGCCATTTAATTGAAATGCGAGTTATACACTGAATTATGTATAAGTCAATTGATGAAGCTCGAGTCATATACTGAAGTGTATATAAGTCATCTGGACGATGAGAAGCGAGTTATACACTGAATTATGTATAAGTCCTTTATATGAAGCGCGAGTTATACACTGAAATGTGTATAAGTCATTTGATAAAGCTCGAGTCATATACTGAAGTGTATATAAGTCCTTAAGTTGAAGTGCGAGTTATACACCGTTTTGTGTATAAGTCATTTGCGATGAGGTTCGAGTTATACACTGAAGTGTGTATAAGTCCTTCTCCTGCAAAACAAATCAAACAACTTTTGGTACCCATCTTTGTTTGGGTCCGACAATGTTAGTGTGGGAATTAAACCACCGATAAGTTGTATCGATTTGATTTAAAGATTGAGAGTTCCAAGAAAAGCTGAAACTTGATGTTTCACTTTCAAATAATTTCCGGGGAATTATTTGAGATGTTGGAGTTTTGGGAACCCATTTAGCTTTTAAGATCGAGGTTGTTTTGTAAACATAAACAGGAGATGTTTTTGGCACTTGTGTAAAAATCGTTTTAGGTGCCAAGGAAAGTAAATCTTTTCTCGAATATTTTAACGATTTAGTTGTGGAAAGGATTTTCTTTGAAGCAGTCGAATGTTTCAACACGGTTGATGATTTAGTCTTATACATTTGAGAATGCTGAAGTCTAGAAGAGGAACCTAATGTATTTGGAGTTTTAGGTGCGGAATTTCCCCTATTAGCTTGTTTGAGAGCATTCATTTTCTTATCAGAGTTTGGGGGAACCGTGGATCTCCTAGTCTTAGGTTTGGTAGAGGAAGTAACTTGTGATTTCGGTTTAGGTTTAGAATTTCCTCTATTAACCTCAGTTTGCTTGATCGTATATAAATCACGATATGCCATGACAGGAGAAAACATTCTTGATGTTTGACATTTATTCGATGCTGTTAAATGAGAATCTTTTGATTTAGATTCTAACTTTTGAATTTGTATTTGCAACTTCAGTTTCTCTTCATTAAAAGATTTTTGTGACTCATCAATTTTATTTTCTAATTCAAAAATTTTGGTTTGTAAAACTGATTTGTCGTTATCAAAGATTTTAGATTTTTCTTCTAGGTGAATCAACAAACTTTCGTTTTTATTTTGAGACAAAGAAAGATCTGTTTCAAGAGATGTAATTTTAGCTATCAATTTTGTTTTCTCAATATTAAAAATATTGATTTGTTTTTGTAAATCGGATCCAAAATTACATTCAAGTAGTTTGATTTTATCAGTCAAAATACAATTTTCAGCACAAACAGAAGAATGTTTTTCGATGTTCAAAATATTAACAGTATTTGTGTCATGAAGTTTCTTTGTTAATTCAACAATCTGAAGTTGCTTTGATTCAGAATCTTTTGTTAAATTTTCAATCTTCAAAAGGAATGCGTTATTTTCATAAACTTCTTGGTTGGCTTTGGCACTCATTTCCTCAAGATGTTTGATATGAGAAGAAAGTTGAATTTTATCATGTTGAAGTTGATGAATGACATTTTGTTTGTTATTTAATTCTCGTGATGTTTGAATGTCGTTTTCATGTAAAGTTTCAGATAATTCTTTAATTTGTGAGGTTAAGGATTTAAACTGATTTTCATTATCATCAAATTCTTTTTGTTTGCGTTCCAACCAGTTTTTAGTTATTTGATATTCATGCCATGCTTCAATGTACAATTTGTAATATTTATCATTTTCTGCATTAGATGTGGTACATTGTGTGCTTTTAAGATTGGTTATTTCAATTTCTTTTTCAGAAATAGTATGAGACAAATTCTTAACATCATTATCATATTTGACATTCAATTCTGATACTTGATTTTGTAACTCCAGATTCTCAAGTTTGACATTTTTAATTTGTTTAATCTGTTGAACAAGTTGCTCATTTTCATTTTGCAAATCATTTAAATGTTCTTGAAATTGATTATTTAAATCTTTTTCATCTAAAATGTTTTGTTTTAAAGACTCAATTTCAGAATTCTGGTTTGTTACACAACATTTATCAGAATCAATTGTATTTGAAGAATTAGATAAGAGAGAACTGATTACCTCTATTTCTTTGGTAGCCTCTTCATTGAAATGATCAGAGAATTCAGCATTTTCACGTACCATGAAACATAAATTTGCTGAATGTTCTTCATTTGCAGCTAGTAACACTTTTGCAGTCTCAAGATGTTTAGTCCTCAACATCTTACGTTTATAATATGCTGAATCATGAACAATTGGTTTCTTTGTAGCAGCCAAATGTGTGATAATTGACTTTTCATTTGAGATTGTAGCATTTAGATCAGGTTTAATGTCGGAAGAAGATCTCAGATAATTATTTGTAGACTTTGAATGATATTTCTTCTTATAGTTTGAGATAAAAGCCATAGCCTTTAGCACTACCTGAGGGTCTTGTTCCATATCATCAAATGTGGTTGAGGCAGATTTTTCCATTCTTTGCGATGATTAGGATTTTGGGTAAAAGTTTTTAGTTTTAAAAAAAATGTAAAAAATTTCTTTAAAAATTTTGTTTAAAATTTTTGGTTAAAAATTTTGTTGAAAAGAAAAATTTAAGCGGTATGGAAAAAAAAATATATTATAAATTTAGTTTTCAAGCGGTATGAAATATTTTGAATTGGTTTTGGGCTTTATACAACCAAGTCTAATTTTTGAACGAAAGTTGGGCTTAATATGGACTTAACATGATTATCATTTTGGGCTTAAAATGGATGTTACGATCAGTTTTAATAGGATTAAATTTTTCAATAGGTTTTAAAATGTTAAATTGGGCTTATACAACAATGACGATGAACTCTTTGAAGCAGATAGGTTATCGAACAGATCCGTTTCCTCCCTTCAATTTTTCTGCTGGTTTCGTTAATAGCAGGCAGATCATATGGCTCTCGAAGTGATTTTGATGATTTGAAGACAACAACCGTTGAAATACTTTGGCTGATTGTGAGAAGCAATCGTGCGAAGCAAACAAATTACGATCCTGAATCACAGGATGCAGATTTCGTTTCTGTAATTACAAGTTTATGATCCTGGATTTCGATCAAATTTTGGACGGAAGTCGACGATTTTGGATTCTGGTCTACGATTCTGGATTTTGATTTTATGAGTCGGCGATTAAAATTGAGTCGAACTATTTGATTTTGAAATTGTTTTTTGTGTCGAACTGAATTTCAGACGATTGAAGATCGATTGATTGTATATTGTAGATGAAAATCGATTTTGCATATGTTGCACTGAATCTGAAATCGATTTTGTATTTGTTGAATCTGAATTTCAAGAAGCCGAACTGTGATGATTTTGGAATAGCCGAACTTGTTGAAGAATCTACTTCGGGCCGAACTTGTTGGGCCAGGAAGTTCGGTATGGGCCGAACTTGTGCAGTTTTTCACTTCGGGCCGAACTATAATCAAGTTCGGGCCGAACTAGTAGCTTTTGAACTTCGGGCCGAACACATGTGGGCCGAACTTGTTCTTCATTTTAATAAAGCCGAACTATAGTTACGTAATACAGTCATCTTCTTCATCACGTTTTTAGACTGATTTTGCTCAAATCTTAACCAATTTGAATGATTCTTCTTGCTAATTGCTCTAAATCAAATTGCTAACACTTTGATCCGATCAATTTCTTCAATCCATAACACACAAGCTTCGAATCTTCGATTTTCAGAGGTTTTTCAACTTTTTCACTTTTTCATCAAAATCATCAAATTGAAGGTCGATTGTTGACGGAATTGATCGGTTTTTGATTCTATTATGCTTAGAAACACTGGAGAAACACTAATCCATGATCAAATCTTCAATTCGAACAAAAATTTTACAACATTAAATTTTCAATGACGAACGACTTTTTCTTCAAACTTTCTCAGATCTTCATCAATCTAGCTCGATTTGGATCTTCTCTTAATAGAGATTTTGCTCTGATACCAATTGTTAGATCATAATCAACATAGATTGAGCTAATACATGATGATTCAAGGTGAGAAATTGAAGAATTGCTTAAGTGTGTGTTCTTGGTGTTTGAGTGTGTGTGAGGTAGTTGAGAGGGAAAGGTTAGCTTTCAAATGGTAATTCAATTAATGAAGGAAAGCTTACAAATTAAGCCTTAACATAAGGTATTTATACCTCATAGCTAAACAAGCTTAATTAACACTAATTAAGCTTGACTCCATTTGACTAAGGCTAATGACTAGATTGAAACTATTACAACTTATCATATCTAGTCCCTAAACTATTTAATACAATATAAATGGTCCTAACAGCGCTTCATGCCATCATCAGGCCCATCAATTACTTCACTTATCTGAAATAAAGTAATAAAAGAACATGTTAACTGTGACACCAAGATATTGATAGAACAAAACATATAATAATACATCGTGTCCTTATTGGAATTCCTTATAAACATTTATCCTTACAAGTTAAATTTGGTCTGGTTAAGTTGACCACATCAGTAAATTTTCTTTTCACTTTAACCCAATAAGTCCATATGATTTGTCACAGGATCCGTCGTTAAAATTCTATTTTCACTAATATGCAAATATAATAACTTTGTCAATATTATTTCATATAAATATTATAAATTTCACAAATTAAAATCAGAAACATGAGAAACAATTTTTGTTTACCGTGTTACCTGATTTTTAATAATCATTTTTTCTGGGAATTGTAAGAAATATTAAGTTGAAAGAGTCAAAGTGTGCTTTTTATTGTAACCAATGGAGTGAATCCAAAAGCACAACCGATTGATTCTCATTTATCTAAAATTTCAGTTAAATTTGTATAAATGCAAAGCGAAAAGTAGCAGAAAACAGCAATAGTTGCACAAGCAGCTTACCTGTCTCAGATTACAAAATCCTTCGTTTGAAGTTGCATATTTTGGATATATGCAACTTAAAATGACAATAAATGAAATATATCATGAAAATTTAGAAAGCTTACTTGTTCACTATGACCACAAGACTTCCAACAGTAGGCAAAGAGAACATTGGCCCCACACAAGCATGCCATAAATCTGAATTCGTTACCGTCCTTGCACCTTGGATACAACATCAATAAGTTGTCATTAAACTCAATTGTCTTATTTGACCCATTTGAAATGTTCCTCAATACCTTTGGGCATTTCATCAAACACCATGTATTGTCGTTCTAATCTTTTATCTACATCATCAATTTCAAAATGGCTTAGCTCTAGAAACAAAAATAGCAGATTCATACATAGAAAAACTAAATTTAAAATCATGAAATTGAGATTGTAGTTGACGGCAATCAATTTAGGTCGACAGCAATGACATAAGTGCATCAATTTAGGTCCAAAACATGAATGATCTGAGCGAGCTTGATCATAAGAGATTGGATAAACTTTCGTTGCACAGAAAAATCATTACAACAATTAAAACATGACCTAAAGATATTGTGAGGTCGAAGAGAACGCAGGAATCACGAAACGTATAATTAATTAGGGCAGATTGATAACGTGGAAGAGTAACGTAACCGGCTTAGGGCAGACTGAAGAAACTGAAGCGACGTGTCAAAGGGAAGTGTTACCTGGACTTTAGGTGGCGTTTACGTGGCTTTAAAAATTCAAAATTTCTTTCGTTTATTAGATATAAAAATTAAACTTAGTTTTTGTTTTGCTGGTGATGTTACAATTAAAAGTGTAGCTAAATATCATTTTTAGAATTTCAAAGAACGGAGAGGACAACTTTAGAATGTAATTTATAGACGTTTTTTTTTACATATGTAATGAAATCGTACTTTCCAGTTTCTTTTTATATATTTTTATATAGTATGAATAAAAAATTATGCAACCCCTTAAACTTTTTTCTGGGTCCACCACCGGTTGATTTACATATATTACAAAAGCAACACAAAAACTAAGTTATGTATGTATATATGCATGCATGCTTATGTATGTAGGGGAGGACCTAGTATGGTGCACGGCGTTGCCCGGGCAACCTCTGAAATTTTTCCAAATAGTGTTAAAATGACGTTAAATTTTTTAAAATTTTCTAGATACTAGTGTAGGTGACACCCCTGAGAAAAATATGTGCAATTGGTGACACCCCTCAACTTTTTTTTGGGTCCGCCACTGCATATATGAGTACGGGAGTGCTTCTTAATAAAATTAGAAAAAATCGTATATATTCGTAATCATAATATGCTCGCTAATCCTAACTTTCTCTCAAATTCTATTTGTTAAAAGTAGCCAATGATTGCATGGTCGGGCTTCATGCATAGACTATTGTACATCCGTTCATTCCTTCATATTAGCAATACCCCAGGCGTGGAACAAAAATTAGGTATGTTGAATTTTTGAAACAAATGGAATACTTCACCAAATTCCCAACCAAACCGGCCTAGAGTAACATACTCTGCATGGAATACAAAGAGAAAAATAATTTAAATTAATTATTTTAAGTTTTATTATTCAAGATGTAATTATATTTTGTGGTGATAAATTGGTGAGTAATAGTGATGATAATTGGTGGTGGATGGTGGCAGTGGTGGTAGGTGGTGGTGGGTGGATGGTGATACTTTCATCTTTTTAAAACTTTGATTAGTAAGGATAATTATAATCAAACAATGAACATATGGTTTAGCAGCTCAGTTGGTTAAACATTGTGTTAATAATTTACATCAACTACATATTTGATTATCTAAATTGCATATTCTACACATTTCTACTTACCTTAAACTGCATATTCGGTAAGATAAATATTGGTTAAAAAAATTAAAAATATACATATAAAGGTTGAGATTGGTTATACTTCCTCCGTTTCAGAATAAGTGATACATTTTGTCTTTTACGTTGTTTGAGACAAAATATCATAATGAAGGTTAAATTATATTAAATTGAATAGTTAGTAGAGGAAGGGTCCCACACATGTTGATTAAAGTGACATTAATGATATTTAAATGTAAAAATAAGGGTACATGTGTCCTTTCACTATTTAAATGAGATAGTTAATTGATGTGTGACCCACAACTTTTTACCAAATAAGATAAATTTTCAAATTGTATCACTTATTTTGAAACGCCCTGAAAAAAAAAGTGTATCACTTATTTTGAAACGGAGGAAGTATATATTAAGATAAATATTCTACAAGAATCTTACCCTGTAATTATATTTGTTTGTGTAAATGTTAATCATGAACATTCTTCCGCACCGTCACCGCGTCAAGCATTATGAGATTTTGATACGGCCCTTTTGGTATGTTTATGCTTCATTATGATCTAGAAACTATCTTAGGTTTATCAATTAAATTGCTTTGATATTGGATATGTTTACAAGGAATTGATCCTCATTTGCAAGTGTTTAGGCCTTTATTCTCTTCGTAATATTCCATTAACCTAATTAAAGATCATACTTAACCAATTTTTTCAGCTTTTGGTTTTTATATTTCAAACTTTTCCCTTTGTGCAAAACCAACAAACACCCTTTTGCCCAAAATGTAATTCGTACCAAGAGATCGATTACTTAACAAAATGATGTCACATATTCGCGTGATATAAAATATTTGAGCAAATATAGAAGCGTGCAAGTTACGTAACGAATAGATGATCGAATGTTCGAATTCTACATTTCTAAGTTATCTCGTTCACGTCGAACCATTCATTGGTAAGTTATCTTATTTTTAAACAATGTGTGGGTTCCTCTGTATAGTCCATATTTTTTTATGTGAGAGAATATAGTTAGTCATGTTCATCTTAACTTGAAAGAATCTAAATCCGTGTTTTACTATAGATTTTAAGGTGCATAAGCGGTGATTCGATCTTACACTACCTAATTAATATTACATACACCACTAATCCAAGTTTTAGTGGTGTTGTAACATATACTTTATTGTAATTGTACGTATGCAATAACGTATGCAGTCCAGTTAACAGTGTATAACTAAATTATATGATGTACGTGTAATTAAATCACCAACCATTAAGAATTGAATTACCTAAAGGTTATGAGTTTAAGTTTCGTTGTTGATAAATTAGTCATGACTTAAAATTCCACTGTGGATAAATTGAAGAAAATAAAATTAAAAACCCTAATAATAACCTGAGAACAAAAACATGTGAAATTATGTTGTTTGTTTCTCTGCAATTAAAACATACTTCCTCCGTTTTAAAATAAGTGAGATACTTTCTATTTTGGAGTGTTTTAAAATAAGTGATTCATGTTGAAATTTTCCTTATTTGGAAAAAATAGTGGGACTCATACCCACTAATTATCTGTTTTCATAAAGTAAAATGACTCATTACTCTTACTTTTACTTTTAAACATCATTAAACTCACCTTAGTCATAATATGTGGGACTAATCACTCATTAACTATTCAATTTAACATTCATTACAATCTTTTACTACAAAAAAATATGTAACCCAATTTGTGTCGTGTCGTTCAAAAAAAAAAAAAGAAAAAAAAAACCTAATTTGTGTAGTTTATTTTATAATGGAGGAAGTAGAAGATTAGTGCATAGATACTTTTAGTGACCAACACATTTTAACTCACATTTAATTACATCCACTTATATCTAATTCACATGTGGTTATTCGGTAAAAAAAACGTTTAATTAGCCTTTCAATTATTGTTATCTAAGATCCCAAAAGTCTTCGCTACTAGAAAAGTGTAGTCTATTATTATTGGTGTTTGATGTTGTTTATGATTAAAAGTTAGGAGCTGTTAAAAAAATACTAGAAGATTGGGTATCAGTCGTATCACTACGTACAATTCCGCTTAAAATAGCTCAGCGACAATTTTTCGATGAAGTTCATCTGTTGAAAAACCCTCATGGGAGACAATCTCTGATCAAGAGTCATTTGTAAAACTAGGGGTATTTTGAAAAGGTTTTATAGAAATGGGGTTGTTTTAAATTGTTTTGTAGAAATAGGGGTGTTGGAAAAATCATACTTACACTTTACCCCCTTATGTTTACATTTTTATCCTTTTAACTTATATATCAATCTTTTTTTTTTATAGATTTAGTCTCTTACAATTTAAATAAATCATTTTTATTATTAAATCTTATAAGATATTACTCTTACGATGTTACAAATTATAACACGAAACTAAAATAGATGTTTATGAATCAAATATATTTCAATATTAGAAATTTACAGTAAAAAATAAAATTAGAAAATGAATATATCACTACGTTTACATTTTTTATAGATTCAATTCCTTATACGGTTTCGACAGGTTTTAACTTTAAAGTGATTCTCATTTAAACACTGAGTAGACTATATAATAAAACAAACTCTAATTGCCACGTGAATGATAGAAGCATTTTAGAATTTGGTAGCATATGTATATTTTATCATAAACAAAAAAATACTTTTAATAAAGTTATTTACCACTGGTGAAGTTCTGTAATAATGGTTTGATTTGAGTTATGTTTTATCTCATAGAATCAATAAACCAAAACGTATAGCTAAGTTTGTTAGATGGGTTGAAAGCCACTTATAATCTACTTTTATATTATGATATTATGAAGCAAATTCTTATAGGGACAAGCTGTGATTATTTCAATTGCACAAAAATTTTAATGAATAAAGTATTTTTATACAAGTAAAAATTACAAAAATTACGAAAAAATTATGGATTTTTTTACAAGTTATATGTGATTTATCGCGAGTTATAGACTAGTTAAAAATGATATATTAAAATTATAATGCGAAGTATATTAAATTTGTAAATAAAATATAGATATAAGTTAAAATTTAATACTATATGAAACATAAGGGGTTAAAGTGTAATTATTTAAAACTCTAATTTTGTAAACACCCTTATTCCTACAAAACAATTTAAAACACCCATATTTTTACCAAACAACCCTACTTTTACAAAAAAAAACTCCTCTGACCAAGCCTTTCTGATGGATTCTTTTATTTTCTGACAGAAACGCCAGTTGGAAATCCGTTGCTAAAAAGGTTCAAATCAACTTCGAGAAAATTGAACAAACGAAAAGGCAACATGGAAAATCCGTCAGTATTGAACTTGTTTTAGACAAAATAGCGACTAAGATCATTTAAATGGGAGGTTGAAAAAGAGGTTGATATTATTTGAATAACCTCTAAAATGATTTTTTACCATTGGAATGAATGACTTTTTTAAGAGGTCACTCCAACCACTTGATCTTCCCCAACCACTTGAACAACTTTCAATATTTGATTCTTTTAATCCATATATTTAATAATATTACATTTTAAACCCATGTATATATTTATAAGTGAATAATGTATTATTTTTATAACTATAAATTATAATTTATCATATTTCAATACCTTTTAAGGTCAAACATTATAATATTTTTGAAAGAGAAATTATATAATAATATTAAGTTTTGTAATGCTATAAAAATTGTTAAATTACATAAGTGAGGGGCATTTATAAAACATTTGATATAGATAAAGATAAATTTGTAATATTAGTGAAAAAGTCTTTGGAAAAGTTAACCATTGTAGATGTTTTCAACTAATAGGTTATTAGATGACGTGACAAAACTAATAAATCATTGGAGAGGTTAACCATTGTGGATGCTCTAACAAGGGTAGAGTTTTTGCTTTCTTTCCCAACGATTTCCATCAAATTTCGGTCGGTAAACCACCGCTATTAATCTATTTTTGTGACAGAATTACGATGGATTCTAGCGACTAAAATTAGGAGGAAAAAAAAATATTATACTTTCCTAGTGTCTTCTACGATTTTTGTGTTTTGTTATCAAATGAACTTTCTCTAAAAAATACGTCATACACGCATGTGTATCAGGATTTGACTGGAAACTTTCTCCACATTTTTTTTAACGCTTGCACACTCACTCGTTAAATCTACAGTAATTGTGGGAAACATAATCATCTTGATATATACTACGAAGTACTAGGTTATAAGCCTTTTGGTAAACACATATACATACATATGCATATGTGTACAGTGTACATATAAATTAACAAAAAAACACATGATTTAATAATATATACAGTACTTCATATATATTGTTTGTTTATGTAATGTATATATATATAGCTACGCCATATATAAAGCTTTTTAAGAAAGAAAAAAAGAGAAGATCGAATCATAAGGGGTGTATCATCCTCATTTCTTATTAGTTATAACTTTAATATATATACATGGGTAGTGGAATATATGTCTTTACCAAATTTGACTTATACCGAGCAATATAAGGTGTTGGAATGTGTTTTTTATTGGCATGTGGTTATGGGTTTGAGTCATGTTATGGATAATATGATATTAATTTATGAGTAGTTTAGAGTGTGTGTTGTGTTGTTAAAAAAAATTAAGAATATATGCCTCTACCTTAGCATGCTTCCTATATAAACCAACAATCCCCTACTATTTTACCATCTTCAACATTTTTTTTAATCTTAATTCACTTCCTCAAATTAAGAAAATCATGTCTGGTGTTTGGGTGTTCAAGAATGGTGTGGTTAGACTCGTGGAAAACCCGGGTGCTAGCTCCTTGCAAGGCGCATCTCGTGGCAAGGTACTCGTGCACCTCCCGACCAATGAAGTTGTGACTTCTTACGAGGTTCTTGAAAGAATGCTCACATCTCTCGGGTGGGAACGGTATTATGATGATCCCGATCTTTTTCAGTTTCATAAAAGATACACCGTCCACCTCATATCTCTCCCCAAGAACTTCAAGAAACTCAAGTCCATGCACATGTATGATATTGTGGTCAAGAATCGCAATGTCTTTGAAGTACGGGATTCTTAGTTAATTGATTGTGTTCGTGATCATGCATCCATGGATGGTGTTTTGGCCTTTAGATTGAAATATGTGTGTTTGTTGTTGTACTATATGATGAAATTTGATTTTTTCGAGTTATGTGTTTGATCATAAAGTGTGGGGTTTTGGGTTTAGGAAGCTAATTGACGTAATGACGTTGGTTCAAATTAAAGGGTTTGTTTGGTTTTCAAGAATTTGTAAATAAAGATATTGGGTGATTGAAATTTGTAAGTATTTGTTTTGATTTGGCATGCTGTTTAAGTTATAATATATGCATATTTTATGATCTTCCTATTTCTGGAATATGCGTGTTTGTTGTCGTACTACATGTAAACATTTGATTCTAGTTATAATGTGTTTAATTTGATCATATAGCGTGGGTTTTTTGGGTACTCCGTATTAAACATGTATACATCTGTAATTTTGAACTTATAAAATCCACTAATTTTATTTTTCTTAATCACATATGTAAGAGGTATAGGATCAACCACACCTTAATTGTGTGGGATTATCTTGTATTTATATTGAATGATTTACAATGAATATCTCCTCTAATTATGGAGAGAAGATAAATACAAATTATACAAGATATGATATAAACTATAAGGGTGTGTTTCGATAGGGAAATAGAGGATGAGAATTGGAATTAGTATCAAATTCTCTTGTTTAGTTACATTAAGAAAAGGAGGGGAGGAGAAATATCAATTCCAACTCTCTAGTTTCAATTCCCTTTCAATTGGAGAGAAAAGGAGAGATTTGAAAGTCGAGAAACAAAAAAAAAAAAAAAAACACGGAGATTTAAACGTGATAACTCATTCGTTTCATGTCCCGTGAAACCTCCTCCCTCATCGGCCGAAATTTCACAGAAACCTCCACAGCTCCTGCGTTTTCTTCAAATCTGCTACATTTTCTGCACATCTGTTGCGTTTTCTTGAAGGTAATCATCTCTATCTCTGTCTCGATCTCTCCTCCCTTTTCTAGAACGATAAAAATTGAATTTTGGGTGTTCAATGTCGACTATCGACGAGAATTGAGCAGGTGAAACAGATCTAGCCACTGATTATGCTGCTGAATTTTGGGGGTTGAATGTCGTACTCTGTCGGCTGCCATTGTTGGCTGATTTAGGGGCTGATTATGTCCAACTGATTTAGTGACTAGGCTGACTTGAATGGTATATAATAGTCGGCTGATTTAGGGTCTGATTATAATGACTGATTATGTTGTTGAATTCAAACTGTAACATTATTGTATTTAGCTGGTTATTCAATCATAGTATGCCATGGGACGTTTGGGTGCGTTTAATTCATCTAATTTGCAGGTAACATTACTGGTTTTATATATCATCTTACCTTGTTTCATCAACCTTTTAATTGTTTGTGTACCAACTTTACACCATAATGAGTTTTTGCAGCTAAAAATGCATAAAATCACTGTTTTTAATTCATCTAATCTGCATAACATTACTGTTTTAATCCATGATGTTGGTGATGTTAAATTTTAAGACAACTGGGGACGAGTTTGGTATAAAATTTACAATAATTTTATTTTATTTCTGATATTTCTTTTTCTTTTTCTTTTTTTATAAATAAAGATTCATAAATGTTGAAAATTGACTAGAACTTTGTTTGTAAACATTGATGGGTTTGATATTCCTAAAGAATACTAAGTATGCTCGCATTGTGATCTGTGAATTTATCTTCACAATTTTTTTTATTACTAAACTTTATTATAGTTTCATATTTTATAGTGCCTAATATCTTCACAATCGTAATTAATTTGTTTAATCAGGTAAGTTGTGATCCTTGATTATGAGTGCATCTACACTTGGGGTTTGCATATGGTTAGGCATTGTGTCTTTTGCTTTTGCTCTCTGCCTCTTGGTCCGGTTTTGATGACTTTGATTTTGTTGAAGAGGCGGTTAAAGATGATGGTCGATGTGAAGTACCAACAAATAGTGTAACAAGCAAACGTAAAAGACGTAAAAGCATGGATGGAGATGAAATATACCGGGAGTCGTGCAAAGATATGAAGTAACATTGGTAGATTTGGAGAGATTGTGGGCGACATCTGAGTAAAGAAGGTTTTGAGGATCGTGGGATGATTGTTTATGGTTCAAATATTGTTCTTGGTTACGCTATAGTTTAAGTACTTAGAACTACCTCTTTTTACATTATGATTGAATTCATGTTTTTGAAAGTGACCATGGTTTATGTTTTTGGATGTTATTATTGATTTTAGAGTTGATTTTATTAATGCACTTTTATTATTAATTTATCCATATTTTATTATGTTTTGTGTTTTTATAATGATTGTTAAAAAAAATTGTTAACGATAAAAGTTGGTACAATTCACTATTGATTATTTTTGCACCAAACAAGAGAAATGATTCTTTATTACAATTCTCGGTTGAAGTTTCTGTGCTACCAAATAGAAGACTCAATTCCCATTCTCCAGACTAATTCCCTTTCTCTGCAATTCCATTCTCTGCAATCAATTCTCTGCAATTCCATTCTCTGTACCAAACGCACCCTAATACAAAATTTAAATGTAGAGTAGATCACGATGATATCTCAGTCGAGATTATCTAATATCCCCCCTCAAGCGAACCGGTGGTGGACGAACGCGAAGCATAGCACGAAAGTGTTCAAATTGAGTGCGCGGAAGACTTTTTGTAAATATGTCGGCCACTTGGAGCTTGGTTGGTATGAATTTTGTATAAAGTTTTCCCGACGCTACCAATACTCTAACAAAATGATAGTCAAGATCGATATGTTTGGCACGCTTATGAGCTATCGGGTTTTGAGTCATGAACAGTGCACTTTTGTTGTCACATAATAAAGTGGGACGATCCGGAGGTAGGGCATGTAGCTCACGTAAGAGATGTGTGACCCAGACAATTTCAGCTGCAGTATTTGCCATTGCGCGGTATTCTGATTCACAGCTGGATCGTGATACTGTAGGTTGCTTTTTAGCACTCCAGGAGACCAAGTTTCCACCAAGAAAAATAGAGTAACCGTAAGTAGATCTACGAGTTTCAATACATCATGCCCAATCAGCATCAGAGTAACCTAAAATCGATTGACTTTTAGGTTTGCAGAAGGTAAGTCCCAAGGTAATGGTGCCTTTGACATAGCGAAGAATACGTTTGACTGATTGAAAATGATCATTTGTAGGGGCATGAAGATGTTGGCTTGCTTGATTTACGGCATAAGAAAGATCGGGTCTTGTAATGGTAAGATACTGGAGCGCACCTACTAGAGGTCGATATAAAGTAACATCTTCAAACGGTGTACCGTTGCTTAAAAATGTCTCGTGAGTAGCTAGTGGTGTGGATACTGGTTTGGAGTCCAGGAGATTTGCACGAGTGAGGACATCAGTTGCATATTTCGATTGAGCAAGGAATAATCCATCATCAGTATAGCCTACCTCTAAGCCAAGAAAATAGCTCAGATCACCGAGGTCTTTGATTGCAAATTCACTATTTAATCGTTGAGTAAACGATGTGATTACATGTTCTTGATTTCCAGTCAAAATTAGATCGTCCACATAAACGAGCAAGTACATAATGCAAGAGTCACGTGCAAAAACGAAAAGTGAAGTATCGGCACGACTGCATATAAAACCACTTTCTAGTAAGAATGTGCTGAGACGATGGAACCATGCTCGCGGAGCTTGTTTTAAACCGTAAAGTGCCTTGCTTAATTTGCAAACATGATCGGGAAACCGGGAGTCAACAAATCCCGGTGGTTGTTCCATGAAGACTGTTTCGTTCAAGTGGCCATGAAGAAAGGCATTCTTGACGTCTAATTGATGTAGACGCCAGTTGTTTGTAACGGCAAGAGATAATACAATACGAACAGTCGAAGCTTTAATAACCGGACTAAAGGTGTGAGAATAGTCAAGACCGGGTATCTGAGTAAAGCCCTGAGCGACAAGCCGTGCTTTAAAACGTTCAACAGAGCCATCAGAATTGTATTTGGTACGATACACCCATTTAGATCCAACAATGTTCGAGTTTGGCGGTCTTGGTACTAATGTCCAGGTGTTATTTTGTTTAAGTGCTTCTATTTCATCATGCATGGCCGACATCCATTGAGGATGCTTGGCTGCTGATTTGTAGCCTTTTGGCTGAGTAATCGAGAAAAGAGCTTTATGCAATTTTGTTACCGTGAGTGTGCTGAGATCAACACGATGTAGCGGTTTAAAAATCCCATCTTTGGATCGTGTCACCATAGGATGCGATGGTGCGGCAGCAGCATGTTGAGGTTGAGGTTGAGGTGGTGCGGGTGGCACAGGGGCTGCTGCCTCGGGATGTGCAATTTGCGGATCGGGTTGGACCGGTGGTGGTGCGGCAGGTTGCTCTGGAGATGCTGCGGGTGGTGTAGCAGGACCTGGATCATCATCAAATGCATTAGTAACCGGCTGTGGCATAACAGGATCACTAGATGGTTGACAAATGTCACACGGTTGATTATTGTGATCATGGGATTTCACTTTTAAAGAGGGAAAATGATCCGAGCCAACTGTTGAGGGTGGATCATCGGATGAATTTGGAGAACACGAGCCATCATCCAAAAATGTACATATATCCAGTTTAGAAAAATCCGAGTGATTTGTAGAATCTTTGAAAGGGAAAGCAACCTCATTAAATCGCGCATGACGAGTGATATACATACGAGATGAAGATGGATCATAACACTTGTAGCCTTTATATTGGGAATTATAACCGAGAAAAATGCACGGAATGCTTCTCGGGGCAAGTTTGTGAGCCGCATAATCACGTAAATAGGGGTAAACTTGACACCCAAATACTCGAAAATTATCATAAGTAGGCATGCGAGTATAGAGTAGCTGAAACGGAGAGCAGTCCCCAAGCACTTTGGTAGGTAATCGGTTAATAATATATGTTGCGGAGATAAAAGCATCCACCCAAAAAGAGGCCGGAACATGCACGTGAAAAAGCATGGCAAGTCCGGTTTCAACAATATGCCTGTGTTTCCGTTCGGCACGCCCATTTTGTTGAGGCGTGTAGGGACAAGATATCTGTTGAAAAGTGCCATTTTCTTCAAAAATATTACGAACCGTGCTGTTTAGAAATTCTGTACCGCCATCGCTTTGAAAAACTTTAATTTTTCTCGAAAATTGTGTCTGCGCAAGTTTAATACAAGATGCTAGGGCATTATAAAACCCAGTTTTTTGTTTTTAATGGATAGAACCATGTAAATCGCGAGTAATCATCTACAAAAATTACATAATATAGATAACCATTTGATGATATTGGTGAAGGACCCCAGAGATCACAATGGATGAGGTCTAAGGGATGTAAAGAACGTTTCAGATTTAAATCAAAAGGCAAGCGTTGACGTTTAGAGAGTTGACATGGTTCACAAATAGTTGGTTTAGGCAAAATAGAAGTAACATTTAAAATTCCCAATTTATTTAAAACAGAAATAACATCAAAAGTAATATTTCCTAAACGATTATGCCATAACTCAAATGAAGCCTTCTTAGAGGTGTTAGAGACTGCAACCAAAGCAATGTGATTGTCTCTAAGCACATATAAGCCATCCTCACATCTTCCTTGTGCTATCACCTGTTTGCTTGCCCTGTCCTGAATATTAAAAAACGGTTGTGAAAAAAGGACATCAACTGGATGATCAGTGGTAAGTTTACTAATTGACAATAAGTTCTTGGACAAGTTAGGAATAACAAGGATATCATTCAACGATAATTTATTCGATATCATAGACTTTCCAATGTGAGAGATAGGAAGTTGTGAACCGTTACCAAAAACAACTTGTACATTACCATTATAAGGTGTAGAATCTGAAACGTTACTTGCTGATGAAGTCATGTGAGCGGTGGCGCCGGTATCAACATACCAGTCCGGGTTATTCTGACCGACGTGGCACTGAGAGTGAAAAGCTTGGGCCAAATTTGCATCGATATGTTGCGGAGTACCAATATCACACTGTTGAGATGCATAATTGCGGAGGTTGGGGCAGGCAGACGCATAGTGTCCGTTTGTCCGGCATAACTGGCAATGTGGAGGACGCCGACCACCCCGACCTCGAACACCATTATAACCCCCACGGGAATTGCCACCACCTCGAGAATAGTTACTGTGTGAGCGTCCACGATTATTGTTGGAAGTGGATTGTTGAGCATTAAAAGCGACAGGTGGTGTGGAAGTACCATGCAACGATTGAAGAAAAAGCTCGTGACTTTCCGCTTGGGATAGAAGATCCCTAAAAGATGGTGATGGTTTAGATGTTCGAATTGCAACTGAAAAAGTCTCGAACGGGGCTCCTAAACCACGTAAGAACCAATGAATTTTATCGATCTCGTCAACCGGTTGGCCGATGGCAGCCAACTTATCGCAGTACTTTAAAATTGCGACCAAAATCGGAGACCGATAACGTCCCTTTGGAGATTTGCCGAAGGGAATCTCGAAGGGAGTGAATACGCTCAACCTGTAACAACCCAAAAATCAGGGGAAATTTAAAAATTTTAAATAATAAAATAAAAACAATTTCCCCAAGAGTACAAGTAACTCAAAGGTCCCAATTCATTAATCAAAATATAAAACCGTCTCGTGGTTTAAATGCGGAATATTTAAAGGTTTTGAAAACAAAACATGTTTGACTCGAAATAAATGTTTTAATCCAAATCCATAAATATAAAAATAAAAACACAGCCCATCAACCGTTGACCTTCTCTTTGCCCTTACTAGTACCTGAAAAATGGTGGGGAGTGTTTGGGGTCAGCCACCGCTGAGTGAATAATATCAAAATAAACGAATAAATACAAACAACTCAAGCCACATAAGTGAACCCTAGAGACTCTACTCAATTCTCAATTACTCAAGTTTATTTTCTCAATTTTAAATTTATATAGCGCGCTTGTGTGACTTGGGACGAGTGATCAACCTCGACCCGCCTCACACAACTCAAGGCTCAACACCTGTACTCTTCGGTGTTGAGTCAAAACGTCTGGCACCAGTACTCTTCGGTGCCAAGACAACTCAAGTATATTATGTTTAATGTTTTAACTCAAGAACTCAAAACTCAGATAACTCAGGCTCCAGATAACTCAAATCACAGATAACTCAAATCACAGATAACTCAAATAAATCACCCAATCAATACTCAAGCGCAATCAACAAGACAATTCACAACACATAGCACAAAATCATGAATCGAAAGTAAGTACAAGTTTATAGTGAGATTACCCACCTCGAATAAGCGTAAGCTCCTAAATATCCTCGGTACTGAAGAGCGTCTCTAACAGGTCCTAGAAGGTCCTACAATGTACAAGGAAGCTCGGGTTAGGATTAGACTCAAAGGTTGTTTCAGTAGAAACTAAACAGCACTCAGCACTTTCGCGGGAACGGCTATAACTCTCAAACCGCTCACTAGATATTATTCAAATTTTTACAGTAGTTAAATGACTCAGAGGAATACAATTTTACAGAAGACTTCGGAAGCTAGATCCAAACAGAAAAGGCTCAAAACAGGCTCACGAGACAGAATAGCTGAACCGAAAACTATCCAGCGAAGGTTTACTAAAACAGCAATAACTTTTAAACCGTGAATCAGATTAACGAGCCGTCAGCGGCATTGGAAGGAGGACTCAGAAAACTAGAGATCATGTAACATCCTAAAACTGGCCTAGTTGTTTTAGGTATATTTTGATATTTGAAAATATCTATTTGACCATGTGTGGAATAAATTGATTAAGTGCTAAATGAATTGTTTGACATTTTGTCCTTTTGTGATATTTTAATCAAGGGATTAAAATATCTGTTTTCTGAAATGTTTAAATGAAAATGTGATTTTTATATCTTTGGATTCTCCTTTTAATATCGTCTCCAGAAATGCTTTCGTTTTTAAAATTGGAACCCGTTTGGTATTTTAAATAAATTAACTACGAAAGAGACTTTGTTTATCGTATTTGTTTAAAAGTGGAAAGATCACAAGTGGGCCCCTTTTTTTTGGAAATTTCGGCAGACAAGAGGGAAGGGGGAAACCCTCCCTCCTCACTTTCTCCATCTCACTCTCTCTCCACGTCTCTCTCCTCTCTCTCTCTCTAACATCTCTCTAAAAAACCCTTTTGTGTTCTTGAGTTATCTTGAAGATCCATAGCTCGTTTCTTGGCCAATCTTTAATCCGAACACGTTTTTGAGTAGCTCTTGAGGTAAGCTTCAACCTATATGTGTTTATTTTCGATTTCATGACAGTTGATAAATTAGGGTTTATGTGTTCTTGAGATTTGGTTGGTGATTATGGTGTTAAATGTTATATTAAGTGTTTATACAAAGTTTGGCATGTTTTGTTGTATGGGTACAAGTATTTTAGCACAAGGTACAACCTTTTTAGCACAATGTACACATGTGTGGGTGTGTGTGTGTTCGTGGGTGTGTGTGTGTGTTCGTGTGTGTGTGTGTGTGTGTATCAATTGTGTGGTTTTGGATTATGCTTCTAACTTGACTTAATATGGGTTTTAATGTTAATGTGGGTTAAATTAATATGTAGGAAGTGTTAATTGTCAAGATGGTTAATTATGACTTGATTTGGGTGAAATTGTTAGTTAAAACAATTGTTTAAGATTATGTAGAAACTATGAACCAGTTATTGTGTTAAATGACTAGTAGGTGGAAAACATGACATTAATGTGTGGTTGCGGGTTTTGTTGCTTAAATATGTTAACATGATAGATTGAATATGTTAGTTTTGAATTATGTTGAGATTTGGTGAAATTGATGAAATGCTAACTAGTGTTTGGATGTTTTTGGTTAAAATGATTAACTAGTAAATTGGAAGTAATATACATGGATTGTTGGTAACTTTGAGCTTGATGAATTGTTACATGTTTATGATTTGTTAGTTATAGAGAATTTATGCTAATTGATGGAAATTGGAAGTGTTATAGTCATATTCGGGCTTTTGACCCGTTTGGGCCGTTTAGTGGAAAAATGACTTAAAGTAACTTGGATTGTGAAAGTATAAGTATTCTGTTAGGGTTGTGTGATTAGAAATGTTATAGGTAACATTTGGTGAATTGTAAGTTGATGATGTGATTATAGTTGTAGGATGTGTTGTTGTTTAATAACCCGGTTTGACCCGTTTGAATGTAAGACTTGCAAATGACTAGTTGACTTGTTAGATACGTGTAGATGGTCATGTCATGTTCTTATGATGGTTTAAGTGTTTGGCTATTTAGTTAGTGCAAGTGTTAGTGTTAAATGTATGTCTAACATTGTTTATAATTTGGTGGAATTATATACTAATTCGGTATTCCTTTGGTGTACAGGAATCGGGATCGTGACTCAGAAACATTAGACCTCTGAGTTCGACAAGTGGAAGGTTTCGGTGAGTGGATTTAACCTCCAACTTGTGTTTGGTTACAACTGGTTCGGTATATTGCATACTTGTGAAAATGCAGGATTTTGGCTGATCTGGGAAGATAGCGGCGCTATCTTTAGATAGCGACGCTATCTTGATAAGGTCTGGGGAAAGTGTCAAAAACAGAACACCGAAATAGCGAGGGACAGGAAATAGCGACGCGATTTTGTTGGAGATAGCGTCGCTATCTTCTAGATAGCGACGCGATTTCTGGGTTGAACAGTTTTGTCGTTTTGCTTAACTTGCTTGCTAGTTTAGTACCTATTTGCTAGAGTTGAGTCAAATAGGTTATGTGCACAATGTGAAGAGACTTGGCTTGATTGCAAGCAACAACTCGGTGTGTTGGTTAGCCGAGGCTCGGTGTGTGGTAATCCGAGGTTTGAGAAGTCACTGCGCTGGGCATCGGGTGTCGACTAAAGGGTATCCGACCTTACCTGTATTTGTTGTATGGTCAAGGGGAGGGAGTTGCCCGGGTGTTGGGCACGAAACGCTATCGGTTACCGTGGTTTGGCCGACCATGGTTTAAGGCTCCGGCAGGACCCCGATCTTCTCGAACAAACAGTGTTGTCCCCAACCGGAGATGTTTTAGAACTTCCGTGTTTTAGTGGACGGTGATACGTAGTTCTGTGGCCTTTAGACCGTAGGGATGTCTATGCTAGCTTGTTGGGCTTTGCAGAATTTGTAGATTATGTTCATTCACTTAGCTTTGTGCTAATCCCTCCCTCGTTGAATCTTTTCAGGTGATAGGTGCTTTGGACGGGATGATTGACCAAGCTCAGTTTGTTATGTTTTTTAAAAATGAACCATGACGTTTAAGTGACACCGTTTTGTATTGTTTAAGTAATGTTCATTTTGGAAGCTTGTTGTGGGACCTTGTTTGTAAACTAAACTAAACTAAACTAACCTAGAGGATAACCTAATCGCCTTCGGGCATTTAAAAAAAAAACGCTTCCTAAATTTTGCGGTGTTACAACTTGGTATCAGAGCTTCGGTTTGGCGATGGATACACGGGGTTGGTGTTCCATTCCCAAATCGTGGCTCGAGTTTGGTCAAGCATTCCGGACGAGTGGGATTAGAGCAACGGTGAATGAAGTTAGTTTATAGTTAGTATGTGATTACTAACGATTTGAACTAAGCTTTCGTGAGTTGTTGTGATTGTTATAGATATGATAGGTAAAGAGAACCCGACCCCCTTGGCCCTAGGAAATGTTGGCACATCAAGTAACGATGCGGGAACTACCCGAGGAGCATATATACGCACGAGGGAAAAAGAAGTACATTAGAGGAGGTCAATTTGGGCAAGATGGAAGTTGACCTTGGGAAGGGAAAATGGAATGTGGGTCAAGGACGGGGGCGGTCGGGGAATCTTCACCAACCGTGGACCGACAATGATAGATCGGGTATGCTTAATAAACTCAATACTTGTGTTTATGTAGAATTGTTAATTGAGAAGATTGCTTAGCTAAGATTTGTGAAATGTTGTGATGAACTGAATTGCTTACCCGTGGTGTTTCATGTCACTTGAATTAGAATAATTGTTTGCTTGTTGATTTGGGATACATCTTCTGTGTCAGGAGTTTTATAGATATAAGTGATGTATGCTTACATGTTCCTTTTATTGAAACTTGGACTAAGTTTAGTGTGCTATGATGTATGGATTGGTCTAGTTAGATCAAAGTTATGAATAAATGTTATAGAAGAATAAATCTTTTTGGTTTGTCGGGACACATATAGTGTCTCGGTGGTTAAAGTTGCTTGTTTTCATATTGTGCAAATTGGTGACAAGTTGATTATAATTGTTTTGGTTGTTCCTTCACTTTAGGAGAAGCGAAGAGAATCGGTTGTATGTCGGTTTCGGTCACAACATATGTGACCATGGATCAAATTGAGTATAATAGAAATTATTGTAAACTGTGGGAAGGTGATGCTTGTAATTAAAATGGATGGAATTGTATGCGTGAATTGAATAGTCCAAGTAGGACTAGTGTTTGTTATGTGAAAAGTGGAATTTTATTGTGATATGTCGGGTCACATGTAGTGACTTGTATAGTGAGAATCAGAAATGTTTGTGAAATGTGAACAAATTGATGGTTGCTTTTGTATAGACAGTAATTGTGGCAGATAGTCAGTGATAAATGTTGGAATGACCTGATATGTTATGATGCAAACCTGATTGGTTTTCTATGTTGAATTTGGATTCTGAAAAGTGACTAATGAACTGTATGTGTGGATTATTCTGAATTGACTTGTGATAAAAAATAGTTGAAGATACAAGAGACTGTCAAATGATTTGCATTGATTATGAAGTTAGTTGAGAAGAGTTTGAAAATGTGATTTATACTTAAATCTAGTGTTTAGAGTTAGATGATTATATTGAAATGATATATGTTAATAAAATTGATCATAGTTTGAATTGGTAATTTTGAAATTACTCAAGGTGATGATGATGTCTTATTGATTGCAATAAAGGTGGTTTATGCTTAATTGTGAATTAAATTGACGAAAAGTATCATGTTATTTGGATGTTAATAAGTAAGAGTTACGGACTATCCAGCGAAGGTTTACTAAAACAGCAATAACTTTTAAACCGTGAATCAGATTAACGAGCCGTCAGCGGCATTGGAAGGAGGACTCAGAAAACTAGAGATCAGCACGGGCCAAAATTCCAGAAACGTATTTTAAGTGTGTTAAAAACTGACACAAACATAGCGAACAGATTCTGCCCAAAAATTCAGCGTATAGTTTAAAAACCCGTTTTGAATCCCGACATCAACCCGTGTAATCCCGAGACACCCGCCAGCCCCGAAACTCGAAAATTCACAGCAAATCACTTATTAAAAAAATCCTTCAACTTATTTATTTGAAAACTCTCCCGATTGGGAAACCAAGAACCCTACGGGTTCGGTTTTCCCTCTCGGTTACTAAAACGGAAAGCAAGCAAACGTGCCATTGTGTAAATTCCCGGGACCTCATACAATCGAGCCCAAGGGCTCGATACCATCCATGGCTCAAACACAAACACTTGATACAACGATAAATAATTCAATAACAATTTACAATTTAAAAATGAATTTAAAGAAACTTTCAACAAAATTCAGCATAGCGACAATTTACGAGAATGGCCATAACTCACTAACCGTAATCCCGAATGACGCATGGTCAGTGGCCACGGTTATCTAACTCAGAGGAATACATTTTTATAGAAGACCATTTGCCCTAAATCTCTCCCGAAAGGGATCCTCGATCAAATCAGCACCCAAAATCGCAGAAAACAAACAATACAGCGACATCTCACGGAAATGACCATAACTCACCGACCATAATTCGGATTAATGAACGCTCGGCGGCCACGGTCTCCTGAATCAACGACCTACGAATGTCCTAAAGACACCAAACCCAGAATCAGTCCCAAAGATGACCCAAAATCAACAACAACTCAGAAAAACGAATCTGCCAGACAGCACCTCCAATAACAAACAACAAAACGATTCAAGAATCCTAACAACGACACTCGAATGCCCATCCCGACATCCGATTATCGCTGAGCAGGGGTTCCTCAAGCTTGGCTCGGGATTGACTCAAGAATAATTAAAATATGAAGACAAAAGGAATGAGAATTTTACCCATGAAATACAACTGAAAACCACCACCAAAAGCTGAAACTTATGCTCGATTACAAACCCAATTCTGATGAATGATCATGGTCGATCTCAGGCCTCTCTCACTGTGATTTGGTTGAAGTCAAAAGGAAATACAAGTTGAATCTCAGCCACAAATATTGAAATAAACTCAAATGGTCGGTTGTCATAGAAATCTTCACGTGATGCAAACAAAATAAACCAATGGAAATATTGCAATTTCTATTGTTTAGTTTCTGCCAATTACTCACCTCCTCACAAAACAATTTCTCTACATCGATAGAATACAGAACAAATAAAATCCCTGCATCTTGATATGTGTTTGTCGGCGCCTCTTCACCACACAGGGAAAAAAAAGAAAACGTAAGAAGGTACCGCCAAAGGGTTTATGGGATTAAGGGGATAAATATGTTTAGGGTATAAGGCAATTTAATTGATCAGGCCCACAACTGGAAAGCTCGGGACCTTCACCCTTGGCCGGCCCGACTCACTAATATTAAAACCCGGCTCATAGTTATTAATTGACTTTAAACCCAAGACACACATAATTCACAAATAATTTAAACTTATAAACTAATTTACGGAAAATAACCCCTCACTTAAGTGTCGCCTAAATAATATTAAGCGTCTAATAAATACGAACCGTTTAACTTGACAATAATTAATTTACTAATTATTTTCTTTTAAAAACTAAATATGACAATTAAGTTAATATTATTTAATTATTAAAATTTCAGGGTGTTACAACTCAACTCCACTTAAAATAGACTTCGTTCCCGAAGTCATGGCTCGGGAGAAACTCAGGATAACAATCTCGCATCTCAGACTCAGCCTCGTTAATGTCACACGCCCGCAATAGAAGAAAACGATAAGGTTGAATGAAAATGAAACTCTTCAGGGTGATCTACTCGATCAGAATGAACTCCAGCTCTTGTCACACAAATTTTCCGTCTCTAATGGCGCAAAATGATAAGGCTAAAAAGGAATAAAAACGGAATGCTCTCTAAGGTTCTCGGTTTAGCGATGAAAAGGATGACGATAATAAGCACAACCTAACCCACGATACTCTGGCGAAGGCGTCGTCTTACTCTCGTAGTCGGACATAGGTGTTGCACTCAGCTTTTTAACGTTAAGTTGAATCTCCGATTCAACTCCACTTGGAGATTTGTTACGGTTTGGTTTGTGGCGACTAATGATCTCGGCGTGGTACTCAATCATCCAACTCGTGCTCGCAATCATACTCGGCCTCTCATGACGATAACAATAAGTTTTTATGGGAAGAACTTTCCCGGACAGTTCCAAACAGTTATCACTTTTACATCTTATCAACGTATAAAATCTTGTTATCGGCAACCTCTATCAATAAGAAGCGTCTCAACTCTCAAGGTACTCTACTCTGTAGAATATTAGTTTTTTTTTTAAATAAAATGAACAATTTAGCGGTTTACACCTCTATCAACAATTCACAAATAAATACATAATTTACATAAATGTATTCATCACACATAAACCTCAGATGGTAGGCAACGCATGCCTGTTACTCAATTTGGATATACTCAGAATGTATTCATCTCAAATTTCCACAACTTGCTTTTAACTCAACGCAATCTATATTATCAATTTAACTCAAATCTCGCTTAACAACTTATCACAAGTCGCACAAAATGCCCATTTTCTCACTCTTTGTGATCCCTCGCGCGATCAAATTTAATTATTAGGCTACAAGAACATATAATTTCTCTTATAGGCCGCGTTATAATTCTCTTGTTAACTCGTATTTAACAATTTCTCGATGAAACTTTCTAGTATTGCTCGCTTGACTCATTTAATGATACTTATAAACTCTTTTAATGGATTTTATCATTTAGCTCGTTAACAAATTTCACGCTTTGTTCTCATTTAATAGACTCTTGATCAATTTGACTATATGCCAACTCATTAGTCTCGGTTTATTATAAGTCTCAAACGCCTTAATTTAATATTTTCTCTTTGCTTGGTTAGTTAATTAACTCATTAATTCTCGTGTATTACATTACTCTATAAACTCTCATTCTAAATTACAAGTTTCCTCATCACTTTATAATTTTAGGGCTTTTTCGATTTAGAACTCATAGTATTTTAATAAAATCTTATTATTTGATACACTTACATTTTTCTCGTGTGCTCATTTTAATAGCTATTATCGGTTTAGTATTTACTCGATAAGGTATCATGTTTGATGACATTTAATTTAACATTTAAACTCGATATTCCACTTAGGTTCAGTTTAGTATTTTATCATAAATAAAGTTTTGTCATTTGGTTCATTTTAATAATTTATTCGTTTAACTCGATTTATTAGTTTCTTGCAGTTCGGTAATTACTCAGTAATAATAAATTTTCCTCATAATTTACTATGGCGATCTTCTCATGACCGACTCCTTAATAACATTTTCATTACTCGAATTTCATAATTTCTCGTTATGTATATGATTATATACTTGTCACTTCTCATTTGCACCATTACTCTCGATTTATTAACTTCTTACAATTTAAGGATTATACCACATCATGAATTTGATTATTCTCGATTACTCTTAAAATTTCTCTAATCATATGCATATATCGCACAGAAATATAATTTATTGGTTAATTTACTTACTATTTTTCTCTTTTCGGCAATCATTCTCGATTTAATAATAACGTATTTCTGATTTAACTTGATCTATTAATTCTCATTAGCTCAATAAAAAGAATCTAATGATTTAAAACTTTATAATTATTCTCAATTCGCACTCTTAATGTTGGAAGTTTTCCCTTTTACCACCACTCAACTCTACTTAGAGAAAACTCGTCCCCGAGTTTGGAAGTGGTACGCAAAATCTCATTAACAATTAGTCATTTTATGATTCCTCATAAGTCAAGCTCGTTACATTTAGTAGCACCACAACTTGTTATTCCGCGTTACACATTCACGATTATCCCTTGATCAAATCTGGGTATTAACCCTCATTTTGGTTTACTCATAGCATGTTTGGTATTATCATTACCATATAATAATTTTTATCGTAAATAGAATTCTCATTAAATTTGTAGCGAATAAACCTCGTAAATTTTCTTTTATTAATTAACTCATTAGTTAACCCGTCTTGGGTTTCTCATCTCACTCAATTAGTGATTTCTCAATATTTATAACTTTTATTAACTTTATAGATTTTAATCTCTTGCTCAATTAATAGTCCTCATTTATTTCATATATTCGATGTTTTCCCATCGGTTACAAAATGTAAAATTAACTCCATAAATCTTCGCATAAAATTTTCTCAAATCACAAATCTTGTACTTATTTGCATTACCCCTCATGACTTCATTAATTAGTTTACTCATAGTTTCTCCTTTACTCAATTTAATGATTATGCATAATTAAAATCTCTCTATTCGATTCGTTTTAGTTAATTGTCCAATCATTCTTGCTTTATAAATCTTATCATAATTTCAATGACTTCACAATTATAGAATTAAATTATACTTAATCATACTTACTTAATTATTATCTTAGCTTTTTGACCAATTAATATTATTCAATTTAACAATGTATCATTAGTGATTCTCACTCAGTTTGGTTTAAAAATTTTCATTTGATTGGTTTGGATAACTCCTTATTCAACTTAAATCAATGATCTCTTATTTATTATTTTCCCATAAATCTCGATTTAGTGATATATTTGAACTTAACATTTTCCTTATTTTCTCGTTTATTTTGCTTTAACGATTGCTCAATCGTTCTCGAGGTATTAATAACTCAATTAATCATTTTAAGAATTCAACCCAATTTGATTTATTGTCTCTCTCTTTACATGTTTTGATAACTCTTTATCAATTCGTGTTTGATGATTCTCTTATTCAATTGGTTGCACTATTTTCTCATAAATCTCTTTTACGAATTTTATTATTGACTTATATATAATATATAATAATTGAGGGTTTTCATGATACTTAGATGCTTGACCAATGATCTCCTTGAATCATTTTCGAAACATAGGCATGAGTCATGTGCGTATAATAACAGGGGCCCTCTATTATTATCCGCACCTACCCATGTCATGGTTTCGAGTCAGTTTCAAAAATTTCACGATCTCCCATCCTCATACCATCCACATAACAAGTAGTTCACATAAACATAAACAAGTATACTATATATATCTATGTATAGTCGCACAATTCACGCTCATCTCAAGTTAATTCTCTTTTATTCTCTTAGTAATCAATGTCCCTCGTGACGTTTTAAATAAAATAAATAACTCATAAATCAGTACTAGAGGCATAAGGTCATCGTGATGCGCTGTTTCTCGATTTGGATTTAGACTCATTTTAAAAACACTTTTGAAAAACTCATTTTGAAAACTCGTGCTTCGACTTGAGTTTGGAATCCACCCCTTGCGAACCCAATTCTCTCAAGCCAGAGCTCTGATACCAACTTGTAACAACCCAAAAATCAGGGGAAATTTAAAAATTTTAAATAATAAAATAAAAACAATTTCCCCAAGAGTACAAGTAACTCAAAGGTCCCAATTCATTAATCAAAATATAAAACCGTCTCGTGGTTTAAATGCGGAATATTTAAAGGTTTTGAAAACAAAACATGTTTGACTCGAAATAAATGTTTTAATCCAAATCCATAAATATAAAAATAAAAACACAGCCCATCAACCGTTGACCTTCTCTTTGCCCTTACTAGTACCTGAAAAATGGTGGGGAGTGTTTGGGGTCAGCCACCGCTGAGTGAATAATATCAAAATAAACGAATAAATACAAACAACTCAAGCCACATAAGTGAACCCTAGAGACTCTACTCAATTCTCAATTACTCAAGTTTATTTTCTCAATTTTAAATTTATATAGCGCGCTTGTGTGACTTGGGACGAGTGATCAACCTCGACCCGCCTCACACAACTCAAGGCTCAACACATGTACTCTTCGGTGTTGAGTCAAAACGTCTGGCACCAGTACTCTTCGGTGCCAAGACAACTCAAGTATATTATGTTTAATGTTTTTAACTCAAGAACTCAAAACTCAGATAACTCAGGCTCCAGATAACTCAAATCACAGATAACTCAAATCACAGATAACTCAAATAAATCACCCAATCAATACTCAAGCGCAATCAACAAGACAATTCACAACACATAGCACAAAATCATGAATCGAAAGTAAGTACAAGTTTATAGTGAGATTACCCACCTCGAATAACCGTAAGCTCCTAAATATCCTCGGTACTGAAGAGCGTCTCTAACAGGTCCTAGAAGGTCCTACAATGTACAAGGAAGCTCGGGTTAGGATTACACTCAAAGGTTGTTTCAGTAGAAACTAAACAGCACTCAGCACTTTCGCGGGAATGGCTATAACTCTCAAACCGCTCACTAGATATTATTTAAATTTTTACAGTAGTTAAATGACTCAGAGGACTACAATTTTACAGAAGACTTCGGAAGCTAGATCCAAACAGAAAAGGCTCAAAATAGGCTCACGAGACAGAATAGCTGAACCGAAAACTATCCAGCGAAGGTTTACTAAAACAGCAATAACTTTTAAACCGTGAATCAGATTAACGAGCCGTCAGCGGCATTGGAAGGAGGACTCAGAAAACTAGAGATCAGCACGGGCCAAAATTCCAGAAACGTATTTTAAGTGTGTTAAAAACTGACACAAACATAGCGAACAGATTCTGCCCAAAAATTCAGCGTATAGTTTAAAAACCCGTTTTGAATCCCGACATCAACCCGTGTAATCCCGAGACACCCGCCAGCCCCGAAACTCGAAAATTCACAGCAAATCACTTATTAAAAAAATCCTTCAACTTATTTATTTGAAAACTCTCCCGATTGGGAAACCAAGAACCCTACGGGTTCGGTTTTCCCTCTCGGTTACTAAAACGGAAAGCAAGCAAACGTGCCATTGTGTAAATTCTCGGGACCTCATACAATCGAGCCCAAGGGCTCGATACCATCCATGGCTCAAACACAAACACTTGATACAACGATAAATAATTCAATAACAATTTACAATTAAAAAATGAATTTAAAGAAACTTTCAACAAAATTCAGCATAGCGACAATTTACGAGAATGACCATAACTCACTAACCGTAATCCCGAATGACGCATGGTCAGTGGCCACGGTTATCTAACTCAGAGGAATACATTTTTATAGAAGACCATTTGCCCTAAATCTCTCCCGAAAGGGATCCTCGATCAAATCAGCACCCAAAATCGCAGAAAACAAACAATACAGCGACATCTCACGGAAATGACCATAACTCACCGACCATAATTCGGATTAATGAACGCTCGGCGGCCACGGTCTCCTGAATCAACGACCTACGAATGTCCTAAAGACACCAAACCCAGAATCAGTCCCAAAGATGACCCAAAATCAACAACAACTCAGAAAAACGAATCTGCCAGACAGCACCTCCAATAACAAACAACAAAACGATTCAAGAATCCTAACAACGACACTCGAATGCCCATCCCGACATCCGATTATCGCTGAGCAGGGGTTCCTCAAGCTTGGCTCGGGATTGACTCAAGAATAATTAAAATATGAAGACAAAAGGAATGAGAATTTTACCCATGAAATACAACTGAAAACCACCACCAAAAGCTGAAACTTATGCTCGATTACAAACCCAATTCTGATGAATGATCATGGTCGATCTCAGGCCTCTCTCACTGTGATTTGGTTGAAGTCAAAAGGAAATACAAGTTGAATCTCAGCCACAAATATTGAAATAAACTCAAATGGTCGGTTGTCATAGAAATCTTCACGTGATGCAAACAAAATAAACCAATGGAAATATTGCAATTTCTATTGTTTAGTTTCTGCCAATTACTCACCTCCTCACAAAACAATTTCTCTACATCGATAGAATACAGAACAAATAAAATCCCTGCATCTTGATATGTGTTTGTCGGCGCCTCTTCACCACACAGGGAAAAAAAAGAAAACGTAAGAAGGTACCGCCAAAGGGTTTATGGGATTAAGGGGATAAATATGTTTAGGGTATAAGGCAATTTAATTGATCAGGCCCACAACTGGAAAGCTCGGGACCTTGACCCTTGGCCGGCCCGACTCACTAATATTAAAACCCGGCTCATAGTTATTAATTGACTTTAAACCCAATACACACATAATTCACAAATAATTTAAACTTATAAACTAATTTACGGAAAATAACCCCTCACTTAAGTGTCGCCTAAATAATATTAAGCGTCTAATAAATATGAACCGTTTAACTTGACAATAATTAATTTACTAATTATTTTCTTTTAAAAACTAAATATGACAATTAAGTTAATATTATTTAATTATTAAAATTTCAGGGTGTTACACAACCGAGGAGTTGTTGTAGGCAGCTTCAAGGGTCAACCAGATCTGGTTGGCGGTGGCCAGACCCAACACCTCGGCAGCAGCCTCCTCAGTTAGGGAGGAGTTCAGTATAATGAGTGCTTGTTGATCGAGAGTGGTCCAGGAAAGAAAGTCGGGATTGGGTTCAGTTTTTGCATCAATGGTGACTGTTTCAGGAGGAGCCGGTGAAGAACCATTGATGTGGGATATGAGTTTTTGATAAGAAAATAAAGGAAGCATTTGGTTCCTCCATAGAAGCTAATTGCTAGATGATAATTTAATTGGTATCATATGTAGCAAGGTGTTCATAGGGAAGGTGTTGGCGGTATTAGATGAAGACGCCATTGAAGATCCCTGCAAAAACAGAAAAAAAAAAATTCGAAGAAGAGAAGGGTTTGGTCGAATTTTCGGTGGAGGGGGAAGAGAAAAGTTAGACTGATACCATGTAAGAGGTATAGGATCAACCACACCTTAATTGTGTGGGATTATCTTGTATTTATATTGAATGATTTACAATGAATATCTCCTATAATTATGGAGAGAAGATAAATACAAATTATACAAGATATGATATAAACTATAATACAAAATTTAAATGTAGAGTAGATCACGATGATATCTCAGTAGAGATTATCTAATAACATAGTTTAGTTAATCAAACATTTGTATTGATCAAATGTGTACAAAAATAAATATTAAATTTTGTATATCATCACTTATATATAAATTCACTTACACATACACACCATAGTAGGTAGTACATGGATCAGTTACGTTGATCCAATTTTCGTGACGCGAAGGACATAGTACGTTATATACATCCCTTAACAGTAGCATGAACTTGTGTACATAACGTTCATAAGCAAGAGGACATTATATTGATCAATGAATAAGGAAAATAGTACTATGACAGTACTTACGCCTTTCCCAACGATAATTTCTTTCAGCTCGTTGGTTTCGTCGGTTAATCAACACTATTGGCATGTTTATTTTCAAAGTCTTTAGTGGGGGATTGATGATAACCACATGCGCACCAAGCCGAGCTGTAGGCGCCGTGAAATGACGCACTTTCCAATTGGCCACTTTGTGTTGCTGGTACTCTTTTTGTTGTAAGAACATACCTATGCACTACATCAAATCCTAATATTCTGAGGCTTACAACATATAAAGTGCATATAAACCTTAAAGGACATTAATCATTTGCGTGCAGTTTATTTTCATCAAGGTTTAGATTAGTTCTTTTCTAATTTGTTTGTTTGGATTGTTTGAATATATTATCATATAATATAGATACAATAACCTCTTGTATAAATTTAAATATTGTCACGGTGCTTCATCGATCATCGATGACAAATAGCTTGTTAGGTCCTTATGGGTTCATTCTGCACTTGGTCATTAATATTTTTTTAACTTAAAGTTAGACATGTATATCAAATATTTTAATATGGTTACAAGATTTTTATTCCAGAGCTATTGCCATAAGGAATACCATAAAGATCGATAACCATTTTAATTTCCGCATTTTCCCTTAATATATTACCAGAATATATACCTCTACGTACGTCACAAACTCACCCACCCATCCCACCCCCTATTAAAACCTATAACCTTGTACCAAATCTCACTATCTTCAATATCAATATTCTTCACTTAATTCCATAACACACACATATAAAATTAACCATGTCTGGTGTTTGGGTGTTCAAGAATTTAGGCTCGTGGAGAACCCAGGTGCCGATGCCTTACAAGGTCCATATAGGGGCAAGGTGCTGGTGCACCTGCCCACAAACGAAGTGATCACATCGTATGATGTTCTTGAACAAAAGTTAACATCGATTGGTTGGGAAAGGTATTACGACGATCCCAACCTTCTTCAGTTTCATAAACGATCCACGGTTCATCTCATATCTCTCTCTAAAGACTTCAACAAGCTGAAGTCGATGCACATGTACGATATTGTGGTCAAGAATCGCAATGTCTTTCAAGTAAGGGATTCATGATCTTGATCTTGATCTTAATCTTGGATCCGTGGCAGCTGGATGCTTAATTGGTTTGGTCATATGTTTGTAATGTGTGTGTTTTAATTTTTTTTTAACCAGGGTTCCGAGTCGAGTAATCCTAGGACGAGCACCTAGCTATTTCGTGGGTAGTCCGGAATCAGCACATGTGGATCTCCATGACCACAAGAAGGTGTTTTTTGCTTATAGGGATTAAACATGAGATCTGGTGAGAATTAATTTCACCGTTGTGAAGACCAAATTCAATTACTCGGCACCATCGTTGTGGTTTGTTTTGATTTTTAGGTTGGATATCAAGTATTTCTGTATTTATGATCTCGTATGGTGTTTCTAGAATGTGAATTTAAGTTCTTGTACGTATGATTCATAGCATTTTTTTTTTTTTCTTTTTCGTTGTGATATAGTAATATGTATATACAACTTGATCGAGGCATTAATGAGATGGTTATTAAATGCTACTCCGTATATTTCAGTGGAAATAACAAATGATATAGTCGATGAGAAAAAACTCTTAATGTATATATTTGGATTAACCGTGTTTGTTGAAAATTGTTAAAACATATTTATAATAACCTAAATATCATTTATGTGAAATTGTGAATCAAGGCTTTTAGCCTAATGGTATTTGTGTTTAGTATTACACATAAACTAAGTTAATTAGTTCAAGTCTTGTTATGTGTAAAATTGGAGTTAATTTAGGAGTTCGTTAAAAAAATCACTTATTTGACACACTACCAGTTATTATACACATTTTAATGCGGATTTTGACTTAATTTATAGTTAGATACATTAACCTCTTGATGTTGATGCAAGGTTAAATACCTGTTGGTTATATAATAAACTATTAATAATATGTCAGTAGATCTGGACTTGAAACTTTAACCCCTCAGATATGATGTTTAAATCCGTTCAAAAATAATATGATGTTTAAATGTTATTAACTTTAAGTGACCTGGATAGCTTATTTTCATGGGGGATGGCTCTTAATTTGAAAGGTGATACGCTTCTCGAATTCCAAGGCGTTATTTACACATATTTTGGATGATGTAGTATCACATTAAGTGGAAAAAATTTAAATGTGAAAAAGGTGCTTCAAAGCTTTTGACCCTGGACTATATTCAAGCTTTGACGTTTTTTACGGATCAAGCATAGAAGAAATTAGATAGCTCTTTTATTTGAAACTCTTGGAATTGTAATCCTATTATTGAATTCTGTTTATTTTGTTCTTTGTTTCTTTGAACTCTCTAGTCTATTGCTAGACACCTCCCTTCTATAAAATTTAGCCTTTTTTCAAAACAAAAACAAAAAAAGTACTTATTTAAGTTTTATTGTGCACTGTTATTTTTTGTTCCAACAGTCACGGTTCATCCCGGCCTCCCGGGTGAAATTGTCTGATTTCCTACAATTCGATTGTACAAAATCTTCTAATGACTTTTCAAATTATATGATTTCCCATAATTTGGTTTCCAAAATATTTATATCATCTTCCAAATCGCCTGATTTGATTTTCAATTTCGACGAATTAACTTTCAAAATTGAAGTTCTATTAAAAAAATCATGAGTAATACAATTATAATATAGAATTTCCATTAGCGATGTAGTAGGAAACCGCGTCAATTTTATTGCCGTGTAAAATTAAAAAAAAAATGCAATTGTCATGGCTCGCCAGGCCAAAGACGTCATTTGTAAAGGTTAAGGCGAGATTATGGAAAGTTCTAAATCGGTCAAGAGTCTTCACAAGATCTCAAAAAGAAGATAAAATGACCTTAAAGTCGATTCCTTCATCCTTCTTATCTTGACATTTGTAGATTGCATATGGAATCTTTCTTGCAAAAATTCAGAAAATTCTATATCTAGAGTAAGTTTGAAATCATTAAGTATGTGAGATCCATATAGGCAACTGCTTTGAGCATGATAGATGGACATCCTCTTTACATCATGTGTATTGGTCTTACCATGCTACCAGACAGTTTCTCCAAAGTCGATGCATAGTATAATCAATGCTTTCAAGCGTGCCTGTAAACCATATATCTCTTCGTGTTTAGCATTTAATGTTGGACATCTTGAAGTGTTGATTTTCTCAAGTACCCGGTCGAGTATAGAAGAAAAATACATTGACAAAAGTTGCATGTCCAGACAATCGTATGATGTTTTTTGACCCATGTGTAAATATTCATCAAAAGCATCGGGAGCGCAACCACACGCCAATTGGCGTATGGTGAAAATTCACTTTTGGAAAATGTTAAAACTAGGTAAGAAAAATATGAAGCTAACTGTAACGACCATAAATTTCGGTTCATAATTTAAATGGAAATATTATAAATTTAATGTGGAAAATGTTTAGATGGAAGACTTGGAGGTGCTAAACTGGGTAAATGATCGGTTTTGACTTGTGATATCGGAAACGGATCAAGAGTTGGATTATATTAAGTTGAAAAAAACAAAGTATGGCTAAAGCAGAGAGATCGCGACGAGATTTAGGGGTTCGCGACGTGAACCGTGCTCGGATGAAACAGCGACCCGAAATAGCGACATGCTGGAACGCGAATTTGAGATAGCGGCTAAGATAGCGACCCGATCAGTCGACGCGATTTAACGCGGGATCGAGGTTCGCGGCGCGAACTGGGAGTTCGCGGCACGAACTATGTCTGGGCAGAATAAAAACGTGAAAATTAGGGTTTTTGCTCATTTCTTTCCTCTCCAAAGTGTGCAGCCGTTTTAGAGAGAGATTGGGGCGAATTTGGGTGTTCTTGAGAAGATTTCATCTCAAATCTTGGAGATCTATCTTCTAGTTGAAAGATCAAAGGTAAATTTCATCTCCTAGTTAGTTTATAAACTTGATTTGGGGGAAATGGTGATTTTGGGAAGGGATATGTTGGAATTTTGTTAAAAATGGTAAAGGTGAGTGTAAAACACTCCAAGATAGTATGAGAATCTTGTGTTCTTGGTAGATCTGTGATTTGTTAGGTTAACCTCAAGTTAGGGTTTTGAGATTTCCACCAAGTTTGAGGAACTTGGTGGTTAAGAGTATTATGATGAATTTATTGGTGTCTAGTTGGGAAGCAAGGATTCAGGTTGATAAACATGATTTGGTGTCAGTTTGAGGACGATGGCAATGAGCCAACCAGCGACGTAGTTGGCACGAACCTTATCTTCATAATTTGTGGACCCTATGTTCTCATTATTTCCATTATGTCACCATTGCTCCAATGCTAGAATCATATGCCCTTATCATAACAAGCAAATTGCAAAAGTTCACTAAACCACTCACATTTGCCTTCAACATGTGCACGATCATATTCCTCTTTATAGAATCAAGTAAATCACTACCAGTAATGTTATATTCTAATAATCTTGTATTTTACATCTTTCTAATACATATTTGGCTAAATTATATTCGCTAAGTTATACAAAATTAATCATTAGTGACAATTACTTGGCAAAAGCACAACAATAATGTAAGTACATACAAAAAATAAACAAATAACTGAAAATTTAAATTACACAACATTTTTTTCTTAATTTAGATTGATAATAGGAATGACAATTATTCCAAGGTAATACACACCTTTTCGTTTTGAGAAATGATATTTAGTCCTATAAGTATGTCTAAATGGTAGAGCTAAATACCATTACTCTTTGGTTTTTCTTATGAAAAATGACGTCCTACATCATACACAGTTACACACGCTACACTCACATTTGTTACGTCTTAAAAGCCACCACCACAGCCACCACCACAACCGCCGCCGCAGCCAGCAGCATCCGACACCATATCTCCGATCAACAAACCGCCCAATGCTCCTCCCAATAGCCCAGCTCCCAATCCCATACCGAATTTGCTCTTCTTTTGAGTCTGCTGTGGTTGCTGTACCGGCGGGTACCCATAACCCGGCTGTGGAGGATAACCACCGTACCCTAGCGGTGGTGGAGGAGGATAACCACCGTAATTTCGTTGCTGCTGGTATGCGTATCCAGCCTGTGGTTGAGGATAACCTGCAGGAGGCGGATAATATGCACCTCCGACGGGTGGATAACCTAGGGGGGCAGCACCGGCTGCGGGTGGATAGCCTGCGGTAACAGCACCGGCGACGGGTGGATAGCCTGCGGGAGTAGTAGCGGCGGCTGGTGGTGGATAAACTGCTTGAGCATCACCAGACGGTGGCGCGTACGGCGGTGGATATAACGAACTAGATCCAGAAGCTACCGCAGGGTAAGCCGTAACAGGCTCATCGATTTTATCGGTTTTCCCGGAGGGATAAGCGGTTACATGCGCATCCATTTTATTAGGTTTTCCGGCGGGATAAGCCGTCACCGGCTCCTCAACCTTACCAACTCCGGCAGGTTTTTCCCCAAATTTATACGAAAAACTGAGTTCACCTTTCGGTTTACCGGACGGTTTTCTCACCTGATAACTAACAAACTGTAACGGTTTACCTCCAATCGAAACACCTTCTAGAAGCTCCTTAACTGGAACATGAACTTCACCGAGATCTTTATCTCCGAACATCCCTTCCGTTTTGATCTTGACAACGAGAGTCAATCGATTCTGTAACGCAGCAGATTCGTCGATTTTGAACTTCATCGGACAATTCCATGTCGGATTGGAATCTCCGTCCTTATCAACTAGGGTTTTCTGCTTCTGGTCTTGATTCACGATGCCGTTGATGTAAACGACGGCGTATACATCCATTTTTCCGACGAGATTGACTTTATTTAGTCCTTTTGCTGATATTATTGTGAGTTCTAATGATCTGTCCGCCATGGCTACTGATTGCTTTGAATTGAAATAAAAGAAATGAGATTGGGGGTTTGACGAATTTATAGAAAGAGAAAACCAAGTGTAGAGATATCGGTGTTTTCAAGGAAACGAACATTTCCAAATTGATAATGAAAGTAACGTGTTCGGTTGTTATGAACCGTTGGATGCTTCTCTTTTAGAAGGAATCCTTATCACTAGCATTGTGCAAATTAGTGAATTTAATCCGATCAATCGGACCTGACCTATATCGATTCCGTATTCGGTTCTAATATTAATGCAAAATTGGTTCTCGGTTTCGAGTGGTTTGGTTCTGGGTGTTTCGGTTCAGTCTAAAACCGAGAAAAACCCCTAAAAAGTCAAAGAAACTTTCTCGGTTTCCGTTGGTTCTCGGTCTGATTTGGTTCAGTTCTAAACGTCATTGATACGGTCCTCGGTCCGGTTGAAACCATTTTCCCGGTTCTCGATTCGGTTCAGTTCCAAGCGGTTCGATTCGGTTCTTGGACCGCTCATGGCATACTTATCACAATTCTTTCGGAATAATCGTGCTTTACTAGTGATATATCATTCATTATCTAGGAAAGAAAATCGAACTTGTGACATCTAAAGATTATATCAAGTATTCCCACCTCTTAGTTCGTTGGATGCTTCTCCATTATTTAAATAATGTTTTATACCTGAAGATATAAGACCGGTGCCAACAGAAGCATCAATTTACACCGAATGGTGTCAGTTTTTCTCGACCATTGGCACAATCCTTCTGTTGGGCGTGAGGGCATCGTCGGTTGACTTCTCTAGCTATACGACGTGAAGAGGGACGAGATTGTGTGTGGTATTTGAATAAAAGTGGATATTTTATGTGTATTCTATAATGTGTAATGCCCAAAATATAAATTGAACGTATATTATTGACATAAGTGTGTCAGTTGAAGTGTCAGCTAACATTACCTCGATTTGATAAAAATTAAAGTATCAATTGATGTCACGTTTAGTACCTGTCTAACTATTATTTCTAAAAATCTACCTAAAAAGATATTGAGAATATGTATATAATTAGACAATTTTCTTTGGTTTTCGGTGTATGTTTTTTTGGTTTTGGTTGGGTTTTACTGGAGTTAGTTGTATTCCACTCATTTGTCTTTTCAGGCAATTTGTCTTGTGTTTTTCCTTTTTAAATCTTTAACTTTGTATGCTTGTCTATTTTTTGAGACAGTTGGTTTTATATATTTCTTGAGTTAGTCAGGTGGGATGATGGCTATGCTTTGCTCCGTTCTAATGTTCTCTTTTGCAAATAGAAAATATTGGGGGGAAATGGGTTTTCGAGAAACGTCTTTGCCTGATTTTTCTTGAACTCAAGTCCTATATTGATCGCTTGAAATTTAGCCTAATTTTATTTCATTTAAACGAATAATCAATGACGATGACGTCCACGCGGTATTGATGTGGAATTTTCCTCCTTTTTTTAGAATAAAAAAATAATCTTTTATGTTCTTATAAAAATCACTTATTATCTTTATATCTTTTTAAGCTAATATACGATTTTATCATGTTAAAATAATACAATGATTGTTTCTAGTTTATAACATTTGTTTTAAAGAAAATAATAATAACAGTTCTAAAAGTTGTCAATAAGAATACAAAATTAATATAAAAATAGCATCTTGAATTATAAGATCACTAGTTTGAGAAAAATTTATGTCTTTATAAGGTGACGTGACACTAATTTGAGAAAAATTAAAGTATTAGTTGATGTTACACATGTTTAAATTTATGTCCTTATAAAATTGTACGATGACATGTTTTTTTTATTTTCTCTCCCTAAGTGTAAATATGTTTCTGGTTAGGTCCCATTCAGGAGTCATTTTTTAAAAAATTAAAATTTTATTCTTTGTTTTTATATAAGTTAGTAATGAGTAATGACTTTGAATAAAGTTAAGTTCATGATGACTTCCACTAATATAAATTTTTTATTTTATTTTAAAGGTATTGGGTCTTACCAATCCACCTACACGAGTTACGATTTCAAAATACTTTTGTCTTGCAAGTTGAACAATTAATGATCACCATATAGAAAAATACAAATGTAACTACTATAGTTTACAATAAATAACAATAACAATGGTTTTTACTTCTATTGTCGAACATATTGTTTTTTATAAGCATTATCAAACATTTTATCGTATCATATTGATTTATGAAAGCATTATATATCAAACATTTTATCGTATCATATCGATTTAATTGTGTTTGACATGTTTGTTAAGTAATAAAACGTTGCACATTCTACCACTTCAATTAATTATATACTTCTATCATACATCATACTTTTGTATAAGATCAGTGCCAATGACACGTCAATTCGCAAGCCGACGGCCGGCCTCTTCCCACCGTTGGCACTTCTTCAGTTTCTACTCGTTGGTGTTTTATGGGGTAGCCAAAGAGAACGGTTGGTGGGGCCAATGTTATAAATAGAACATTGTGTGTGTATATTTTAAAAAGCGGTGTCCAAAAATTGCAAACAAGAAGTATTATTGCCATATGTACGTTAGTTGAATGTTTGTTTGTATCAACTAACGTGTCACTGATATGACTAAAATTGAAGTGTCAGTTGTGTCACCGTCGACACCAATCTAAGTAAATTTAATCAATGTGGAAACGTCTTTGTGCTAATTTCATTAAAGTGAATAACATAATTATGTTTTCAGGCAATCTTAAGATTGTGTGTATGTTAATTTATTTATGTTTTATTGAATTATCACAGACAATTTATGAATACTTAATTTTATTAATAAATGAAAACTAACACAAAAATTCATTTAAGTGTTCACGAACATTCATAAATACTTATTTTTGTTAAAATGAACACGAAAAGACTCGATTCATATTCCTTCAGTTCGTTTGTATGCCTATGTATAACCAAATATGCAATTTTTTATTGACTGTTTAGCACATTAAAACTGTAACATCCTAAAACCGGCCTAGATGTTTTAGGTATATAATGATATTTGGAAAATTATCTATTTGACCATATGTGGAATAAATTGATTAAGTGTTAAATGAATTGTTTGACTTTTGTCCTTTTGTGATATTTTAATCAAGGGATTAAAATATCTGTTTTCTGAAATGTATAAATAAAAATGTGATTTTTATATCTTTAGATTCCTTGTCGGATTTCGTCTCCAGAAATGCTTTCGTTTTTAAAATTGGAGCTCGTTTGGTATTTTAAATAAATTAACTACGAAAGGGACTTTTTAGATTGTATTGCTTAAAAACTGAAAAAGTCACAAGTGGGCCCCTCTCCCCCTTGTCTTGGCTGGTGGCGTGAAAGAGGGCAGCCCCCTCTTTCTCTTCTTTTGGCTTCCCAACTCTTTCCATCTTTATTTCATTTTAGACTTTTATAATTCAAAATCCTTTAAAACCCATTTGTGTTCTTGGAGTTTTATGAAGATCTCTTGCTCATCTCTTGTTCAATCTTAAATCTAAACCCGTTTTTGGAAAGCTCTTGAGGTAAGCTTCAACCTATATGTGTTCATTTTCGATTTCATGATAGTTGATAAATTAGGGTTTATGTGTTCTTGAGATTTGGTTGGTGATTATTGTGTTAGATGGTGTGTTAAGTGTTTACACTAAGTTTGGCATGTTTTGTTGTATGGGTACAAGTATTTTAGCACAAGGTACAACCTTTTTAGCAAGATGTACACATGTGTGTGTGTGTGCGTGTCGGTGTGTGTGTGTGTGTGTGTGTGTGTGTGTGTATCAATTGTGTGGTTTTGGATTATGCTTCTAACTTGACTTAATATGGGTTTTAATGTTAATGTGGACTAAATTAATATGTAGGAAGTGTTAATTGTCAAGATGGTTAATTATGACTTGATTTGGGTAAGATTGTTAGTTAAAACAATTGTTTAAGGTTATGTAGAAAGTATGAACCAATTATTGTGTTAAATGACTAGTTGGTGGAAAACATGACATTGATGTGTTGTTGCGGGTTTTGTTGCTTAAAAATGTTAACATGATAGATTGGATATGTTAGTTTTGAATTATGTTGAGATTTGGTGAAATTGATGAAATGCTAACTAGTGTTTGGATGTTTTTGGTAAAAATGATTAACTAGTAAATTGGAAGTAAAGTACATGGATTGTTGGTGACTTGAACTTGATGAATTGTTACATGATTATGACTTGCAAAGTTATAGGATTTTGTGCTAATTGATGAAAATTGGAAGTGTTATAGTCATATTCGGGCTTTTGACCCGTTTGGGCCGTTTAGTGGTAAAATGACTTAAAGTAACTTGGATTGTGAAAGTAGAAGTATTTTGTAAGGTTTATGTGATTAGAAATGTTATAGGTAATATTTGGTGAATTGTAAGTTGATGATGTGATTATAGTTGTAGGACGTGTTGTTGTTTAATAATCCGGTTTGACCCGTTTGAATGTAAGACTTGCAAATGACTAGTTGACTTGCTATGTAAGTGTAAATGGTCATGACATGTTCTTATGATGGTTTAAGTGTTTGGCTATTTAGTTAGTGCAAGTGTTAGTGTTAAATGTATATTTAACATTGTTTATAATTTGGTGGAATTATATACTAATTCGGTATTCCTTTGGTGTACAGGAATCGGGATCGGGACTCAGAAACATTAGACCTCTGAGTTCGGCAAGTGGAAGGTTTCGGTGAGTGGATTTAACCTCCAACTTGTGTTTGGTTACAATTGGTTCGGTATATTGCATACTTGTGAAAATGCAGGAATTGTGCAGGTCTGGGGAAGATAGCGCCGCTATCTATAGATAGCGACGCTATCTATGTAGTTACGGGACATTATTAAAAACAGAAAGTCGAAATCGCGAAGGCCCAGGAAATAGCGACGCGATTTTGTTGGAGATAGCGTCGCTATCTTCTAGATAGCGACGCGATTTCTGGGTTGAACAGTTTTGTCGTTTTGCTTATTTTGCTTGCTAGATTAGTGCCTATTTGCTAGTGTCGAGTCAAATAGGTTATGTGCTTATGTGAAGAGACCTTTGCTTGACGGGTAGCTACAACTTGGTTTGACTTGGTGACCGAGGTTTGAGAAGTCAGTGCGCTGGGCAATGGGTGTCGATTAAAGGGTATCCGACCTTACCTGTATTTATTGCATGGTCAAGGGGAGGGAGTTGCCCGGGTGTTGGTCACGAACCGCTATCGGTTACCGTGGTTTGGCCGACCATGGTTTAAGGCTCCGGCAGGACCCCGATCTTCTTGAACGAACCGGAGATGTTTATTTAAACTTCCGTGTTCCAGCGATGACCCAACCGGAGATATTTATTTAAACTTCCGGGTTTAAGTGATGACCGAACCGGAGATGTTTTATAACTTCCGTGTTCTAGTGAACAGTGATACGTGGTTAGGTGGCTTTTAGATAGTAGAGATGTCTATGCTAGCTTGTTGGGCTTTACAGAATTTGTAGATTATATTCATTCACTTAGCTTTGTGCTAATCCCTCCCTCGTTGAATCTTTTCAGGTGGTCGGTGCTTTGGACGGGATGATTGACCAAGCTCAGTCGTTATGTTTTGAAAATGAGCCATGCCGTTTATTAACACCGTTAATGTATTGTTTAAGAAATGTTTATTTGGAAGCTTATTGTGGGACCTTGTTTCTAAACTAAACTAAACTAACCTAGAGGATAACCTAATCGCCTTCGGGCATTTAAAAAAAAAAAAAAAACGCTTCCTAAATTTTGCGGTGTTACAAAAACAAGTTTAGTTATTTGCTCTTTGCAAAATTAGGAGGGAAAGGTAAAAATGACTACTTAAAATATGATGAGTTGGTGACAAACTAGGTTTTAAGTAAGTTGGATACTTTTGATAATATGAAGATCCACGTCTAGTGACAATTTGACAACCATAAAAATATATTTCGTATTAAAATTACGGAACAAAAGTTAAATATATATGACACGAGAATAATAATATGCAAAATATGGAATTAAATATATTGATTTAAATGCAGTTCACTATAAGAAAAAAGTCATTTAGCGACATTTTTAGTGACATAAAATTTATGTCACAAAATTGCGACATATTTATTGACAATTTTAGCGACCATCAAGTCTTCCATGTCAGAAATTATGTCATAAAATACACAAAGTCGGAAATTATGTCGCTAATTGTGTCGCTAATGTTGTGACATGCTCAAACGAGTCACCAAGTAAGTCGCTAAATTTGTGACTTGCTTAATAAGCCACTAAGCAAGTTGCTAAATTGTGACTTGCTCAAATAAGTCTCTAATCATATCGCTAATTTTGTGACTTGCATAAAAAAGACACTAAGCAAGTCGCTAATTTTGTGACTTTAAAAAAAGTCACTAATTTGTGACTTGCTTAAACATGTCTCTAACCAAGTTGCTTATTTGTGACTTAGCTCAAACAAGTTATAAAACAAGTCACTAATTTTGTGACTTACTTATAAAGACACCAATCGACTCGCTAATTTTGATACTTGCTCAAACAATCCTAATGACATTATATATCATGTGAAATGTTCAAGGTACTCCATTAATTTTATCTAGTCCCAAGGTACATTTATTAGCCCTTGGATCAAGAAAAATTAATGGTCAAGATCAAGATTCAAAACCACCACCACCACTACAAGCACATGTGCTTCTCCAGCGGCCGAAGACGGCGGGCGGCGGCGATGGGCGGCCGGCGGCGGAGGACGGCGGAGGACGGCGGCCGGAGGTGGCCGCCGGCGGTGGTGACCGGTGGTGGTGGTCGTGACTGGAAGCACATGTGCTTCGTGACTTGTTTTGATTTTTTTTCTGTGTAGTGAAGCAGCACATGTGTTTCATAACGTCAAGCACATGTGCTTCGTGATTCAAACACAAATGACTTGCTTGTAAGTTACATTTGTTCAGGAACAAAAACACACGTGCTTGGTTTTATGAAGCACATGTGCTTGGCTTTATGAAGCACATGTGCTTCATAATGATATGTTCGTCACTTGTTTTGATTTTTTTTTCTATGTAGTGAAGCACATGTGTTTCATAACTTCAAGCACATGTGCTTCGTGATTCAAACACAAATGACTTGCTTGTAAGTTACATATGTTCAGGAACAAAAACACATGTGCTTGGTTTATGAAGCACATGTGTTTGGCTTTATGAAGCACATGTGCTTCATAATGATATGTTCGTCACTTGCTTTGATTTTTTTTCTGTGTAGTGAAGCACATGTGTTTCATAACGTTAAGCACATGTGTTTCGTGATTCAAACACAAATGACTTGCTTGTAAGTTACATGTGTTCAGGAACAAAAACACATGTGTTTGGCTTTATGAAGCACATGTGCTTGGCTTTATGAAGCACATGTGCTTCATAATGATATGTTCGTCACTTGTTTTGATTTTTTTTCCGTGTAGTGAAGCACATGTGTTTCATAACGTCAAGCACATGTGCTTCGTATGCTCCCTTGTGTGTTTAGAAACTCATGTTTTTAGTTACTTGAAGCACATGTGTTTCGTGACCTGAAGCACATGTGCTTCGAAGTAATATGCTGTGTTTTAGTGAAGCACATGTGCTTCGATACATCAATACCACCACCACCCCCATTAGCACCAGCACCTTCACTGTCAGCCACCACCACCACCGCCGGGGGGATTTGATCTTGATCATCTTGATCCAATGGCTAGGATTTGTCCATTGGGACTAGACAAATCCTTTGGACTCCCTAGAATACAACTCTATATATCATATTAAAACAATAAATTATGAATAACTATACGAAATCACATCCACTTATAGATTTATAAGAATAAAAATAATAATTAAATAGATATAAATTACATTTGAATATTAGAATATTAAAGTGACGTTACTCAATACGGTAATAATGTAAAGGCTCATTCTTTATTTATATAGGATTTGGGCTCTAGTAAATGTGATTATACACACATATACATATATATACTGTATTTGTTTATGGGCTAATGAAAAAGCCCATTCTCCTCATCCATTCCTATGAACACAATCTGCCCTAGTCGATCAAATTTGCTCATCAATCCGCTCGTAATCTATAGAAACAATGCCCTAAATCCAATGAAATTCAGCTCAATCATCCGCTCGTATTCTCATCCGCGCTCGCATCTGTACGTTCATACTCGAAATCTCATCCACTCGTAATCTCATCCGCTCGCATCTGTAAGTTCTTACTCGAAATCTCATCCGCTATTCTACTCATAATCTGCTCGCAATCTGTACATTCATACTCGTAATCTCATCAGCTCGTAATCTCATAGTTGTTTATACTGATTTTTTTTTAATCGTAATCTCATAGTAGTTTATATTGATTTTGTACTATTTTCGTACTCGTAATCTGCTCGCATCTGTACATTCATAGTCGTAATCTCATAGCTCTTAATCTCATAGTTGTTTATACTGTTTTTTTTTTTTTATCATAATCTCATATTTGTTTATACTGAATTTTTATCGTAATCTCATAGTTGTTACAATTTGGTGAATTAAGTATCTATGTTACAATTTGGGAAGTATCCAGGTGATTAGAATTGTAAAATATTTTAAGTTTATAAACTTTTGAATATATATAGAAACTCTTTAACTTGTTGTAGGTAATAAATATATTAATTAACTATTATAAATATATCATTTAATTCAAAAATTATATATATTTCTTGTATAATTTTACTTAAAAGTTGTTTGGTGTACAGGATGATCTTGGTGATACTATTAGGGTTTCACTTACTGAAGTACTAAAGGAAGAAATTGATCCATGTAGGAAATTGGCTAATCTTGGTATGAAAGCATCACAAAGAAGAACTGGTGATTTGCCAGTGCAAAAGGAGGTTGGCTTCTTTACCTTTTTTAAAAATGTTAATATTTTTGTCTTAAATATTAATTTTTATGTGACTAGATGGCAGGGTGAAGAGGTGGACTATAGAGGTGTACTCCACCGTGATGGCTCTGTTCTTATGTCTGTTACCCTTGATCAACTCAATGCTACTCATATATATATATATTTATACATATTTCTGTATTAATAATTGTTGGATTATTAACTCTTTTGCATTTTTTAACTTTTTCTCCAGACACCTGAACTCTTGTACAGATCGTTAGCAACAAAAATTGTTCTCGGGATGCCATTTAAGGTAAGTTAATTCTTTAATACCTGATTTATAGCAACACATTTTCATAAAATACACTTTTGTTAACTAATACTCCCTCCGTCCCACAAAAAACTTCCCATTTCACCATATATTTTTGTCCCACAAAAAACTTCCCATTTCACATTTGATGGGCTCCACATAATAAAATACTATTATTATTAATAACTCCACCACTAACTATCCAATAACTATCTTTCTCTCTCCAAACCAATCTTATATTTTAATCAAAATTATTACCAATGACCCCACCACTAACTATCACCTTAAATCTTGTGCCCAAATGAAATGGGAAGTTTTTTGTGGGACGGAAGGAGTATTATATTGTTTTGATTCAGGATCTTGCAACAATAGATTCTATCTTATTAAGAGAGCTACCACTAGCAGACAATAAAGATGATGTATGTTATATACCTTTTCTTCATTTTTCACGCGTATTGGTACATAATCTAATTATAATCTTTTTGTAAACATGATTATGATGTATTTATGTGCACAGTTAGTCAACCTATGATGTCACGTCCATGTCTATAGGACACTCAAGGGTCACACCGGTGAGTGCATGTAATACGAGTAAGATATGTAATGATACTTGGAAGAGGATTGATTCATAATAGTCATTTATGAATCAAGTTAAGTATTAAGTTAAGTTTAACTTATTACTAAATTAGTTTATCTAACTAATTAATACAAGTATTTGTACATTTACTAGTTGAGTAAATATACAATGTGTTAATTATAGATTATTCATAATATGATTTAAAGTAATTAAATCATATGGTGTTGGATAATATTATTGTCTAAATTATATAAGGTTTATTATATAATTAATTATTAAAAGTATAAATACAAAGTATATATATTTCGTGTATATAATATACGAAATATATTAGTGTATTAATACTAGACATTTAATAATTAAGTGCAACAATAATAACTAGATAAACTATAAGGGTTGGTTGTGTAAAATGATAAGTTTAATTAAGAATTAATCTTAATTAAACTAGAAGGGCCCTAAGTGAAAGTCCTTCTATTATAAATAGAAGGCTTGGGGTTCCCTTGTAAGGTGTTCATTCCCTTCCACCCTACACCATAAGCCACGAATTTTCCCCTCTCCCTAACCCTAGTTCGGTCGAAACACATCCAAAGAACACAAGCCTTGCGTTATTCGTGTTCTTCGTTCGTTCTTCGTGTTCTTCAAGTCTTGAAGAACAAGTTTCATTACAAGAGCTTATCTAGAGGGCTTCTCGTTGTGTTTATCACTGGTGGATTAATCTTGAGCAATCTAAGGTATGAATTGGAAAAACCATTTTTCCCTTCTTTCCCCTTGGACGAAATCGAACCAAGAACCCTAGGGTTCTTGGTTGGTCGTCGAACACCACAAGGATGTGTGTGTGTGTTCGAGTTTTTCGTACAAGGCTTCTTTCTTGTTAATCTAGTTTAGATTTCCAACATCCCATAATCCTTTAGGGTTTAAGGATTAAGTTTAATCTCAGTTCCGCTTTAGGGATTAAACTAGCTAGTTAGTTTAACCGGCAAGAACAAGTTCATGTTCTTGTCAGTATGGTTCGAACCAAGCATACTAGGAGGTTGACCCAAGTGGTCAATCAGTTACAATGAAACCCTTCAGTGGTATCAGAGCGTTGGTTTAGAAATCTAAACAAGAATAACAAAGTTTTTGTTTGTTTAATTTCCAAGTTTTTAATTTTTTGTTCCTTCTTTTTTTTCTTCCCATGGATTTCGAATTTGGGTAAAGAACCCTAGACCAAGAATGTTAAACAGTTTAGTTTAATTGGTCATTAGGATTATAAACTCTAGTGTTTTTCGATAATCTAGAAAGAACCCTAGAACCAAGAACATTAAACTAGTTTAGTTTAATTGGTCAAAAGGCTTCTTTCCCTAACCCTAGTAATTTCGAAAATTACAAGAACCCTAGGATCAAGAATGTCAAAATTTTTGATCAAGAGGATGCTTTCCTTATTACTTGATCTTCAAAATCTAGGACCAAGTATGTTAAACCAAGTTTTGGTTTAATTGGTCAAAAAGGATTATTTCCTTTTTCTCAAGATTTTCGAGATCTAGGAGGTTACTTGGACACCAAGTTTGTTAAACTAGCTTAGTTTAATTGGTGGAAAAGTTTCCTAGACTTAGGGAAAATTTTCGAAACCCTAGATTCAACCTAGGACCAAGAACATTAAACTAGTTTAGTTTAATTGGTTAATAGGATTAATCAAGAACATAATCTAGAGCTTAGAAAATTAAACAAGTTTATATTTAATGAGGTTTGATTATTGTTTTAATGAGTTTATTAAAACTAGTTATTTAAATCTAGAAATCTAGACACAATTTTTGTTTAGAAGATTTAAATTAAATAAGTTTAAATAAAATTATTAAAGTTATTATCTATCCTAGAATTTAAACAAAGTTTAATAATTGTTTAAATTGGATCGATTAAATGTTATTTTGATCATAGTTATAATATTAAGTAACTAGAAATTTGTATTAAGTTATAATTTGAACTAGAATGTACAAAGTTGTAAACAACTAGAAATTGTACAAACAAAGTTATATTATAATTAGATGATACAAAAGTTATAAATATTATAATTAGGTTGTATAAAGTTGTAAGTAATTATAACTAGTTATTTATACAAGTATATTACAAGTTACGTAAAATACTAGATTAATGATCAAGGGTAAAAAATAACATAGGAAATTTAAGAACTTATATTTAACTAGTTCAAGTTAAATGTAAGAAAGGTTTAAACAAACTAAGAATTATTATATATGGTATTTATATGATAAGTTTATTAGTTTCACTAAGGATAGACCGGTGATTGTGTTTACTCAAGTTCCATCATGGTTGTTGGAGTTAGTGGGAGCTACACAAGAAAATCACAAAGTTTATAAAGATGTCCTTAGGCTGTGCGTAATGGGTGACCGTTCGCAGTTTGGTCACCCCTGCCACATCTGCGCCACATCAGCTTTCTCTCCCCTGATCAAACACACGACCAGACAGCGACCAAATGCCCGTAATGGGTGACCGTTCGGATTTTTTTTATTTTTTATTTTTTAATTTAAATTTCATTAATAATTAAAACATTACATTAAAAATAATTTAAAACATTACATTAAACATAATTAAAAAAACATTAAAAAAACTACTGGTGGGGTCGTCGATTCCAAACGTGTTCCACCAAATCAGATCTAAGATTAAGATGAGTTTGTTTATCATTGATCTCCCTGATAACTTGCAATACTTCTTCATGTGATCGTACGGGGTCGCCATCACTATGTCGCTCTTCCGGATGAAAATCGGGACATATGGCCCTGCCTTTGTCTTTGATAATCATATCATATTATGTAATATGATACAAGTGTACATTATATCCCTTATTTTGTTAACATTTGGGGACCTTGCAGCCGTTTTTATTATACCTCATTTTTTCTTTAGAATGCCAAATGCTCGTTCTACGTCTTTCCTTGTAGCTTCGTGTGCTTTCTTGTAGTTCACCCGCTTAACATCATTCGCATTTGGGTGTGAAATGGACTTAACAAGAACAGACCATTCCGGATACATCCCGTCAGTAAGATAATATCCCCATTTGTAAGACACCCCGTTTGCCAAAAAGGGTACCTCGGGTGATTTCCCGTCTTTGAGATCATTGAAAATATGGGACGCTCGTAACACGTTGATGTCATTGTTCGACCCGGCGACACCAAAGAACGCGTGCCAAATCCACAAATCTTGCGAGGCAACCGCTTCAAGTAAGATGAATGGTTCGTTCCCGTGATCCCCTCTAACATATTGCCCACGGTAAGCATTTGGACATTGAGCCCAAGGCCAATCAGTACAATCAATGCTTCCTAGCATACCGGGAAACCCATGTTTTTCCTCATGAAAAGCGTATAGCTTCGCCACATCAGTATGAGTAGGCTTTCGCAGAAACTCATCTCCATACAAGTGCATAACCCCTTTACAGAACTCTGCGAGACTATCACGGCTAGTTTTCTCACCAATTTGTAAGTATTCGTCTAGAGCATCGGGTACGGTCCCGTATGCTAACTGACGAATTGCAGAAGTGCACCTCATTAGCGGAGAAGTACCTGCGTTCCCAAGTGCATCATATCGTTGCGCAAATAATGGGACGGTATTAGTGAGATCGCGAACAATGCGTGTGAAAAGATCACGACTCATCCTGAAGCGTTTGCGAAAATCATGCTCGTTATACGTCGGATTTTCAGCGAAGTAGGCTGCCACGAGACGGTCATTCGCACCGCCACGGTCCCTATTCACGTATCTTCTAGGAGTTCTAGGGATATTAGAACTAGAACCTTCAAGAAACGCGGCCGCCGTTTGTAAAAAACCAAGATGTATAACCCTGTCCTCTTCCTCGTCGCCAAAAATGAAATTAGCGACATTCATTTCATCGTCGGAACTCATTTTTAGTATAGTGTGTGTGATGTGTGTGTTGTGAGTAAGTATGAATAAAAGAAATGAGAAGTGTGAAATTTTTTAGAAAAAGATTGGGTATTTATAAGGTAAAAAAAGGGGTAAAAATTAAGTTTGAAAGGGGTGTGTTGGAGCCGTTGGAGCGGGCTGCCAACGGTCGAGTAGTCGACCGTTGGCCCTTGGCGACGCGTCGGCGATGGTAGGGTGTAACGGGCGGGGCGTGTCGGGGAGGTCCGATGTGGCGGTCGCGACCGCTCGTTCGGTCGAGCGTTACGGCCGGTCTTAGGACATAGTTTTGGTGAATTTAATGAAGTTCAAATAAGTGTTTTATCATTAAACAAGTGAAAAACAAGGTGTGTTAAACTAGGATTATGATTCAAGTTTATGAATCATGAAGGGATTAAAATTCACATTTTAAAGTTTAACATAAGGTTCATGTTTTTAAAGAAAATAAAACGAGCAAGTTTTATAGAAAAATGTTTTTCACAAAACCTTGTAAAACGTCTTGTACACCTCGTTTTAGGTATACATATAAAATCGCGCAAACCTTTTGAAACTATAAGTTTTAAAGAAAAAGGTTCTTAAGATTTAAAAAGGTGTCTTGTAGAATTCACAAGTCACGCATTTTAAAGGATTAAGATTGGAATAAGGTTTAAGTTTAGTTTAAGACTTAAACAAACCCAAGAAAATCTTAGATAGAAGTACTATCCACCTAATAGAACATCTCACTTGTTCAACGATATTCATATTGTAAGGATAAAGAACCTTAGATATGGATTCAAATCATTGCGAGTGTTAGGGTGCGTAAGGTTCTGTGATAATCGGGAGTCCCGGCGCAGAACATCGCATTGTCTTAGATGGTCTGATCTACTTTGGTGATAATCGGGAGTCCCGGCCCAAAAAGTACTTGAGTAGAATAAACATACTAGACTTTATTGCAACTTAGAAATGTATGATTAAATTCGTACAAGGATGTAATAAGTTATAAGTCTAAAGATTCTACGACCCCTAGGAATCGTGTCAAGTCTTGATACGATTGGTAAGGATGTTACCTACCAGAAACAACATGTTTCGTCGGGAAGTGCCCAAACCTTGCGGCGAGAATGTGATATATGGATCCTAGGCCTAAAATATAAATTATGGGTTTATAATATATTTTAGAGATGTTTGTTGATGATTACTTATAAAACTGGATTTGATTTGTAGACGGCAGCAACAACCAAAACGACACGTACCAATAATCTCTCACTACGCTTATTTCTAGAAAAGGACAAATTGACTAGGTCAAAGTTTCTCAATTGGAAGCGTGATCTTCGGATTATGCTTAGGCATGAGAGAAAAGGAAATGTCCTAGAAAGAGCAATGCTAAATGCCCCTGGCCCGAATGCTAGAAATGAACCAGGACAAGCATATTACGCTTGTAGAGTGTTCAACTCTTGCAATACGGTTAAGGGATCATTAGTAAGTGCTCAACAGTAATGATACTCAACTCATTGTTAGATGACTATAAGTCTTATGTAGTCAACTACAACATACAAAACATGGAGCAATCCATTGTTGAGCTACATTCCGTGCTCAAGACTAATGAGTTGAATTTGGGGACCAAGTTTAAGAATGATCTCGTAGTAACTGATGATGGTAGTGAAAAAGAGAAAGAGGCGCAGTGGAAAGGGAAAGGGTAAAATCGATCTCAGCCAAAACGTGCCCAAGGGTAATAGAGTCAAACAAAAGGTCAAGAAGGTAAAGCCAAACAAGACAAGGACCGAAAAACGGTGTCTTGGTTGTGGCGAGGGTCAAAGGGTAGGAGGCAATGCAAGCTCCTCAGTTGACTTGACCAACTTCTAGATATTCACTTTAACATACTTGTAAAGTTTATTACGAGTAACTCAACTTTTGCAATCGTTTATTGCAAGAGATGAAGTAAAGTGAAGATGGCCATCATGAGATAGTAATAATCCCACAAGCACCAAGATAATCTTATAATTCAGTATTTCTTATTTTTGGATTCAAGGAAAACAATTTTATTTTGTTAAGACAAATTTTTTATGTTAAAACTCGTTTTTGATTTTACCAAATTATGAATCCATGGTTGAATTATATTGTGTGTGCATGTGTGTTGATTATACTAGTCAAGTTTTATGACTAGATTATAAAGTCAAGTATTGACTTAATAATGATCTCATTGTTTGTATTTGTTTGATTGTTGTGTGAATATCTTAGAAGCTCAAATTACTTAGATGCTAGTAATTAGGAAGTTTTTCTAATGAAAGTATTTAAGAGTTTTTTATGGAAAGCATAAAGTTCAAAGTACATTGAACTCATTTAAAACATCTTAAGTAATGGTTACTTATGATAGTAACTTTTAAAGTATTAGTGTTAATATAGTATGATTATATTGGATATAATCAAGATAGACTTTAAAAGAGTATTATTACAAGTCTTTCATACTTGTGATAAAGGAATTTAATGAAGTCATAATTCCCTAATAGGAATAATTGGATATTCGTATAATCCAAGGAAATTGACTTAGACATTAAATGAACTCTTAAAAGGGACAAACTATATTAAAGAATTTAAGAATTAAAAGGTATTATTGCAAGTCTTTTATACTTGTAATAAATACATTTGATCAAGTCATAATTCCCTAACAGGAATAATGGATATTTGAGAAATCCAAGAAATGACTTTGGCATTAAATGAGATTCTTAAAAGATACTAATACACTTAAGAATTGGAAGTATCGTTTCAAGTGTCTTATACTTGTTAGATACAGTAATTAATGAAAGTCATGATTCCCTTCAAAGGAATGTTGGATATTCGCAAATCCAAAGGATGACTTTGATAAATTGATTAATTCTTAAAGGGTTAAACTATAAGTTTTGACTAGGTCAAAAATAGTAGTTTAAGTGATGCTTGTTTCCATAAAATTTAGTGGGAGCTATGACTAATATATTCATTAGAGGTACTAATGAATATAGTAAGTTAGTTAGGATATTAATAACAAGATATTACCAAGTCGTTAGCCAAAGAGTTAAGAGAAATGATAAATGATTGTTGATTAGATTATTGCAAGCCAAATAGCGTGGTCACAAGTCTTGTGATTAATTATTGCAAATCTAATAGGATATTCACACTTCAGTGAATAAGTTAATCATTTAAGGAAATTTCTTTAACTAGTGATGATATATCTACAAATCAAGTAACTAAAAGAGGCTTTAGTTACAAGGAGAATTTTATGAATTCAAGAAACTAAGGAGTTACTTTCCAATCCTCCTATGTTTGCCGAATTGCATAAAAGGGCAAGACTAGAATATGTTCTAGAATGTTGCAAGAACAAAATCTAGCAAAGGCAAAAGAAATAGTATTTTTCAAATACTCGTCTTATGTCTTTAGTTTAATAGAAATGACTAGTTCAGTGATAAAGTTACAATTAAGGTTGTAAAAGTCATTAAGTAATCAACACGAACAAAAGGAATAAGTAATGATCCAGTAACAATTCAGTATCTTGGTCCAGTTAGGAATGATACATGAATTAGTATCATTGTTATTCAGACTTTGTATGTTTTAAGAATATCCATGAATGAAGGTTATTTTATTCAGAAGGTATAAATCCGTGACTACTCGTCTTGGTGGGAACCTTGATGGGACGTTAACGTCATCGCGGTATTTGGTGGTAGATTCGAAGATTCTTCGAAGATAGTTACACAAGTTTTTATGTAAACCAAATATCGGTGATATTCTGTTGGAGCTCGACGAATATTGGATTAACCACCGTGACAATACTTCGTGGTTGAAAAGTTCAAAAGTATTGTTCACTAGGATTGTCCTTAAGCCCGAGGTATTTGGTTTGGGATACATTGACTAATGTACTTTGGTTCGTCTTAGACAATTCTGAAATATGGTTGTCATACGAGGCTTTACAGGGTACAGAGGAATTTGTATTTTGAATCGAAATATAACAAGATGGTAATTGCACTTCCTTTTTAGGAGAGATATTTATGGGTCCCTTGACATGATGATAAACTGAAAATGCACGGCCGTGCTCAACGAACTGATCTGTTCTTTGTCGTTATCACACAGTTTTATATCAAGAGGTCAAGAAATGATTTCGAGTACAGGAGTTGATAATTTCTACCATGCTCGTATTCGTTATCACAAATATCGTGCTGCAAGGGATAAACCTAACACGTTACCCAAGAAGTAAAGACGGAGTGTTCTTTACTAGACGACGCTATTAATATGTTTTTCTAAACAATACCTGGGTATAAGAGTTTCTATGACTTGGTTATCCTGTATTACCTGTCTAGGGGCCGCTGCAGGCTAGTGCCATCAAGCTAAGGTTACGAACTTGCACAAGTGGGAGTCTGATGGATTTATGTGCACAGTTAGTCAACCTATGATGTCACTTCCATGTTTATAGGACACTCAAGGGTCACACCGGTGAGTGCATGTAATACGAGTAAGATATGTAATGATACTTGGAAGAGGATTGATTCATAATAGTCATTTATGAATCAAGTTAAGTATTAAGTTAAGTTTAACTTATTACTAAATTATTTTATCTAACTAATTAATACAAGTATTTGTACATTTACTAGTTGAGTAAATATACAATGTGTTAATTATAGATTATCCATAATATGATTTAAAGTAATTAAATCATATGGTGTTGGATAATATTATTGTCTAATTTATATAAGGTTTATTATATAATTAATTATTAAAAGTATAAATACAAAGTATATATATTTCGTGTATATAATATACGAAATATATTAGTGTATTAATACTAGACATTTAATAATTAAGTGCAACAATAATAACTAGATAAACTATAAGGGTTGGTTGTGTAAAAGGATAAGTTTAATTAAGAATTAATCTTAATTAAACTAGAAGGGCCCTAAGTGAAAGTCCTTCTATTATAAATAGAAGGCTTGGGGTTCCCTTGTAAGGTGCTCATTCCCTTCCACCCTACACCATAAGCCACGAATTTTCCCCTCTCCCTAACCCTAGTTCGGTCGAAACACATCCAAAGAACACAAGCCTTGCGTTCTTCGTGTTCTTCGTTCGTTCTTCGTGTTCTTCAAGTTTTGAAGAACAAGTTTCATTACAAGAGCTTATCTAGAGGGCTTCTCGTTGTGTTTATCACTGGTGGATTAATCTTGAGCAATCTAAGGTATGAATTGGAAAAACCCTTTTTCCCTTCTTTCCCCTTGGACGAAATCGAACCAAGAACCCTAGGGTTCTTGGTTGGTCGTCGAACACCACAAGGATGTGTGTGTGTGTTCGAGTTTTTCGTACAAGGCTTCTTTCTTGTTAATCTAGTTTAGATTTCCAACATCCCATAATCCTTTAGGGTTTAAGGATTAAGTTTAATCTCAGTTCCGCTTTAGGGATTAAACTAGCTAGTTAGTTTAACCGGCAAGAACAAGTTCATGTTCTTGTCAGTATGGTTCGAACCAAGCATACTAGGAGGTTGACCCAAGTGGTCAATCAGTTACAATGAAACCCTTCAGATTAGTGGCTAGCTCTTAAAAGATTGATCGATGTAAGTATGGGAATTATCACTCCTTTATCAGAACAATTAACAAAACCTTTGCCAAATGCAATTGTTCAGGTAAATCTGAATGAACTATCAACAGGCGCTCATAAGCTTTTACCAGAAGGTAGACTTTTTCCCTCTTTTTTTTTTAATTTTTAGTTCTTCTGGAACCTTTTAGAAGACCAATTTTGATTCTAAAATAATTCTTCATGAACTACCGTACTAAAAAAAAAAAAAAATAAATAAATAAATAAATAAAACTGGTAGAGTACATGTTGCTAGAAGATCATTTGAATATTTATCAGAAAATTCACTTAATTTCCTTGTTCTTCACCACATTAACTTCCCAAGGGGAATCCCAATGTAACTTTTTTATTTTTTATTATAATTATAATTTTCTGTTAATTTTAATCTGTTTCTTCAGGGATGATTTGGTAATTAGTGCAGGAGCAAATGCTGACACACAAGAACAAAACATTGAACCTTAAAACCCGTTTTATGACTTGTTGTCTAAAGCAGATGAGCCATCGTATCAAGGATGTTAAAAGCACTCTACCTTGTCAGCAATGTCAAGATTATTAAGTATCAAATCTGATTCCAACATGAGTCAAAATTGTTATGACCGTATGGTACAAGCATTTAAGGAATTTAGTTGAATATTGGATTGGTATAATTAGTTTATGTAGTATATAATCTTTTTAGATATTTGCTTTGACAATAAAATATTTTAAATTGTTATATTTGTGTTTTTATGTTTATTATAAATAGGGATGAGATGCTAAAAGTGAATTGATATTTTAATTAATATAGTAACATTTTTAGTGACATGAATATCGACTTTTAGTAAAAATAGTGACATTTTTAGCGACATAAATAGTGACTTTTGATAAAAAAATAGTGACATTTTTAGAGTCGTGAGTAGTGACTTTTGATAAAATTAGTGACATTTTTAGAGTCGTGGATAGTGACTTTTGATGAAAATAGTGACATTTTTAGAATCGTGGACAGTGACTTTTGATAAAAATAGTAACATTTTTAGAGTCGTGGATAGTAACTTTAAATGAAAATAGCGACATTTTTAGAGTCGTGGGTAGTGACTTTTGATGAAATTAGTGACATTTTTAGAGTCGTGGGTAGTGACTTTTGATAAAAATTGTGACATTTTTAGAGTCGTGGATAGTGACTTTTGATGAAAATAGTGACATTTTTAGAGTCATGGATAGTGACTTTTGATAAAAATAGTGACATTTTTAGAGTCGTGGATAGTGACTTTTGATTAAAATAGTGACATTTTTAGAGTCGTGGGTAGTGACTTTTGATTAAAATAGTGACATTTTTAGAGTCTTGGGTAGTGACTTTTGATAAAAATAGTGACATTTTTAGAGTCGTGGATAATGACTTTTGATAAAAATAGTGACATTTTTAGTGACATGAATATCGACTTTTGATAAAAATAGTGACATTTTTAGTGACATGAATATCGACTTTTGATAAAAATAGTGACAATATAATGAACGTCACAACTAGCGTCTCTACTATTAGGACACGATGGTAGATGTCACTAAATCAGCGACTTCTTAGTAGTGACTTTCTTGTCGATGTCACTATGAGCGTCACTAGCTTCAAATATGTCACTAATGATGTCGCTAAATGTGTCGCTAAAGGGGCTTTTTTTTGTAGTGGTTATTGCTTATATAAAAAATAATCTTATTAATTTTCATATTGTATTGCAAAAAGGGATGGACATACCATATATCACGGATAACATGTGTAACCCAATTTTCTAAGTCCTGTAAACAAGAATTGAATATACTTTTTTAGTTTAGTTGATATTCATAAAAAAATGCATAACTTGTACAACCATCAAATCTTTTTTTCCGATCTCGCCTGCAAAGTGAATTCTTTCTTAGGAAATTTAGTTGCAACCGGCTACAAAGGGAATACTTTCTTAGGCTACTCGGTATGGGTCCGAGCACGCCGTGTAAATGCTGATATGGAAAGGGGTGCACGCCGTGGAGATGCTTGAAACACCACCAGTGGAGGACCTAGTATGGTGCACGGGGTTGCCCGTGCAACTCCTAAATTTTTTCTGAATAGTGTTAAAATAATGTTAAAATTTTTAAGTTTTGTTTCGTTAGTGATGGTGACATCCTTCAGAAAAAAAATGAACAATTGGAGACACCCCTCAATCTTTTTCCTGGTCCGCCACTTAACACCACCCGACCATGGCGTGAGATGGTCTCGTGGAAGAAACGTGGCCACGTGCATGGGGTGGGACGATGAATTCGAGGAGCATTCGACTGTTGAAAAACCCAGAAAGCGTACTAGTTGGTCGGAGAAAACTGATGCTGCTTTGCGCCGGAGAAAACAATTGTATGTGAAATACGTTGGGGAAAACGACCTTGGTGTAGTAAAATGGGCTTTTAGTAAAATGATTAATTTGGGCTAATGGGCCAGCCTTTTTATAAATCTGAAAAAAAAAGTCATTTCATTAAATAATTTTTTCTAGTAAAATACAGAAAAATAACTCTATAGACGCATGTAAACGGTTAATAGATGTTGTTTTCATGTTTTAGAACAAATGAAAAAGAAATGGGACATGGAAATTAAGATGGTGTGGTGTGGTGTGCTGAGTATTTTCCTAAAAAATGATATAATGTAGTTGTTGAGGTGACAGATGATGTGACAAAAAAATATATGAAATGATACTTATTCCCACTAACCTTGGAATTTAGTTGCAACCGAATCATTGAAGTCCCACTCACCATTAAAATAAACTTTGGTGTAATTCCATGTTCTCTGAATAAGACATTACTCTTATAAGAGTGTTCTGTTTATAACAGCTTCCTGATGCCGAGTTTATACTTAAGATGTATACGACCTAATTGTTACGTGATTATTTCCGAATCTTCATCTAGATATCTAGTATGTGTTTGATCACCCCTTACACATATTCTTAGATCACACATCGAAACAAGGTGTTTTGGATCTTTTGGGATTCAGAGGATGTTTGATACGAGCTAATACAAGTCAAGCACATACAACCCACTCATAGATTGAAACACACGTACAAGCCACTCATGCATTAACACACATGTACAAACCACTCATGCAGGGGTGGACCTAGTATGGGGCACTCAAAATTTTTGAATTGGTGTTAATTTTGTTCTTTTTAATGTAGGTGACACCCCTAAGAAAAAATGCAACGAATATTCTTATGTAGTAGAATTAATAATAATATATGTTCTATTTCAATATTTTAAAAAAATATAACTAAAGAGAAATACAATTAAAGTTCAATAAAAAATTAAGTAAAGTCCATTACTCCTTATTTATTAAGTTTCTATTATTTACAGATTCCGAAACAAGAGAACATGAATTTTCCCTTTGCTATATATTTTCCTCAATGAAGCTTCTAAAGACAGATTTGCACACTAAATTGAGCGAAATTTTTTTAATCAAGCGTCGATTTGTGTAGTAGAAAAAAACACTTTTAGATGTTACAATTAAAAGTGTAATCAATCGTTTTTAGAAAATGAAAGAACGAATTAGGTCAACTTTAGACTGTAATTTATAGACGTTTTTTTTACATATATAATAAATCGTACTTTCCAATTTCTTTTTATGTTTTTTATATAGTATGAATAAAAAATTGTACAACCCCTCAAATTTTTTTCCGGATCCGCCATTGCACTCATGCATATGTAAAGTCAAAATCATGCATTAATTAAGGAAACACTAGTATACAATTTTTCCATGCACTAGTTCACTACAGTATTTGGCACCACCTATGTTCGTTTGCTTGTTCCTAAAATACTAGGATTACTTTGTTTTCTTGCTATTTAAATTAAAATTTATAACTTGTTTTTGGAATGAAAAAAAGAAGAAAATAAAAAGAATAGCATCAACGTGTTTAATCTATTGGGATAATTTCATACATATCCTTGTAAACTTATAATATTACGTATATATCCTTGTAAACTTCATTATTACGTATATATCCTTTCAAAACTTTAAAACTCTCATATATATCCTTTATCCTAATTTAATAATATTTAAAACTTTTAAAATTTATAAAAAATATATATCCTAATTTAAATTAATGGTAAAATACCCTAAATACCCTTAACCCTCATTAATCAAGTGATTAACCTTCTTGGTCTGCCGTCATACATCTAGGTTCATACCCCATTTGCATCACTTCAGTCGTATGCGTATATCATCCAAATTAGATATGTTGATTGCCCCAAGCAACCATACACGAGAAGAAAGTCAATATCGATATAATCCATAAATTTAATGCGTGAATGGTGGGTCTGAACCAATATGTAAGTATGAATAAATTGTAAATATGAAACTACGAAAGACTGTAAATGAGTATTATGATGGCCGACCAAGAAGGTTAATCACTTAATTAATGAAAGGCTAAGGATATTTAGGTATTTTACCATTAACTTAAATTAAGATATATATATTTTTTTAAATTTTAAAAGTTTTAAATATTATTAAATTAGGATAAAGGATATATACGGTGGTTTTAAGGTTTTTGAAGGATACATACGTAATAATGAAGTTTGCAAGGATATATCCGTAATATTGAAAGTTTCCAAGGATATGTATGAAATTATCCCTAATCTATTAAGGGAACACTAGTATACCATTTTTCTTACTATTTAAACCGTTCATATATTCGCATCATTTAAAGATTATCCGGATGCTACTAACAACTCCTAAATCTGTTATCAACGTGTTTCAGTTGAAATTTCTCAGATGTCCCAATCCATGATTTACGTACGCGAGGGTTCATTCTCGGTCGATCTCTTCAAAGTAAATATAGGCAGAGGTAAAAACAATAATTAACTTCGAAAAAGGGGCAATATTGCAAATATTAGGAGTATGGGGCAAAACTTACAAGTATTCAATAACGAGGGTAGTTTTTTTTAAGTAATACCTTTTGACATTTGGATCTTTTCTCTTGTATAAATACACATTCTTGAAAAAAGGATTACCAGTTACAATTACAAGCGGAAAATAGAAAGAAGCCGAAACACACACAAGATTCGCGGCGGAAGCAAGCATAGGGCGACGCCGGAGCGGCTGACGGCGGTGAATCTGGTGGCAACGTGGACGGTCTTCTTCGATCGGTGGCGCCGTGGAGTGAAATCGGGAATATAACCGATCATTCGTTTCGCTTATTTTGAGCCCTAATTGTATTCAAATCGATATGTATTCGCTGCACTGTTAGAGGTTATTAATAATTGGTGGAATTACGTAGCTGTAACATTACTAGAGACCTATAATGGCGGAAATAGGTCAAGAATCGGTTGAATTTTCGACTTTGGTGAGTCGAGCTGCAGAGGAATCGTACCTTTCGTTGAAGGAGTTAGTGGAGAAATCGAAATCTTCCGAAATGTCTGATTCTGAAAAGAAGATTAGTATACTTAAGTATCTTGTTAAGACTCAACAACGTATGCTTAGACTCAATGTTCTTGCCCAATGGTGCCAACAGGTTAGCAATTGTTTGGGTTTATTTTTATATTGTGCTCAAAATTAAAATTTTACATTACTCACCTTGTTGATTAGTTTTCCATATTTTTAGGGAAATATATGAAATAGAGATTCTGAAAATACGTTTATTGATGTGATTGATGGATTTCATATCAAGTTCTGATAATTAGAACATAAGTCAATAAACCTTGTGCTTGATCATGCTTCTGGAACAGATTAGGGTTTGGATCAGTAGGATAGAAATAATCCTTACTATTACTGAAGGCTGTTTAGGAATAGTTTGCAAACTGATAAATACATTATAATAACGATTAATGACGTATAAATACTAAAAAAATACTGTCTTGATATGCAGGTGCCACTGATACAATATTGTCAGCAACTTGCATCAACATTATCAAGTCATGAAACATGTTTCACTCAAGCTGCAGATTCGATGTTTTTCATGCATGACGGGTTACAACAAGCTCGTGCTCCAATTTATGATGTTCCATCTGCCATTGAAATTCTTCTTACGGGAACTTACGAACGATTACCAAAATGCACAGAAGATGTAGGCATTCTAAGCACTTTAACTGAAAAACAACAGAAACCTGTACTAAAAAAACTCGACACAATTGTCAGATCAAAACTACTAGAAACTTCACTACCAAAAGAGTTTTCAGAAGTCAAAATCTTTGATGGTACAGTACATGTTTATGTTCAAGGAGAATTTAAGGTTTTACTAACACTCGGTTATCGTGGACATCTGTCAATGTGGAGAATATTGCATTTGGAGATACTCGTTGGTGAAAAAAGTGGTTTTGTGAAACTTGAAGAAACGAGACGGTTTGTTCTTGGAGATGATTTAGAACGAAGAATGGCTGCTTCTGAAACACCATTTGCAACTTTATATTCAATTCTTCATGAATTTTGTGTAGCTCTTATTATGGATACTGTTATAAGACAAGTTCAAGCACTTAGGGTTGGTAGATGGAAAGATGCAATTCGGTTTGAGTTAATATCGGATGGTAATTCTGGTCAAAGTCAAAATACTGCTGGTGGGTCAATGCAAACGGGTCAAGATGGTGAAATTGAATCTGGTGGGCTTAGGACACCGGGATTAAAGATTTTATACTGGTTGGATTCTGATAAAAATAATGGAACATCTGATTCGGTTTCATGTCCTTTTATTAAGATTGAGCCCGGGCCTGATTTGAGGATAAAATGTGTTCATAGCTCGTTTGTTATTGATCCTTTAACTAATAAAGAAGCTGACTTTTCGATTGATCAAAGCTGTATTGATGTTGAGAAATTGCTATTAAATGCTATTTGTTGTAATAAGTATACTCGTTTGCTTGAAATATATAAAGAATTGGGGCAAAATTGTCATATTCGTCAAAGTGGCGGTGATGTCATCCTTCACTGCCCTGTTGATCAACCTGGTAACGAGTACAATAAGGTTAGTTAAAATGGAACATTTTTTGACTCATAAAACATTAAATGAAAAATGAAATATTTAAATATTTTGTTGATGGATCATATTGAATTTTGATTTCTTTTTTGCAGGACAACAATTTGGAATCTGAAGGACAGGAAGTATTACGTGTGCGTGCTTATGGTTCATCGTTTTTTACACTTGGAATAAATATAAGGTATTACTCTAATAAATTTATATATATATATATAGGGTCCGGATCCGGTGATGACTCTTTTCCCGGTGAGGACTGCGAGGACTAAAAAAAAAACCATAAAAATGATCCAAAACAAACTTTTTTCAAAAAAATTTCTTTTTTAAACTTAAAAATCGCAGCCTATAAGATCCAAAAAAAAAAAAAAAAAATTCAAAAATGTTCTTTTTTAAACTTAAATTTCTTTTTTTTTCAATTTTTTTTTTGTCAAATGTAGTAATAATCATGTTATGATCCACTTTTTATTACCGATTGATGTCCTCACGAGTCCTCACCGTTTTTGGAGTCCTCACCGGATCCCACTTCTATATATATATATATATATATATATATATATATATATATATATATATATGTGTGTGTGTGTGTGTGTGTGTGTGTGTGTGTGTGTGTGTGTGTGTGTGTGTGTGTGTGTGTGTGTGGACTCATCTTGTGCCCATTTTTAACTTGCAGGACTGGTCGTTTTCTTCTTCATTCATCAAAAAGTACAATTTCATCTTCTGCATTAAGAGAATGTGAAGAAGCATTAAATCAGGGAAATATGACAGCAGCTGAAGCATTTATAAGCTTAAGAAGCAAAAGTTTACTGCATTTATTTGCATGTATTGGCAGGTTTTTAGGCCTTCAGGTAATAACTATCATCATCTCATTTTATAGTTACAAAGTTAAATATATTATCCCAAAAAATTTCATCGTGTAACACATTTTCTTGCAGGTGTATGAACACGGTTTTTCGCCTGTAAAGGTGCCGAAACAGGCCTTAAACGGTTCCAGTATGCTTCTAATGGGATTCCCAGATTGTGGGAGCTCTTATTTTCTGTTAATGCAGCTCGAAGATGATTTTAAACCCATTTTCAAATTATTAGAAACCCAACCCGACCCATCAGGAAAGCCCGAATCATCCAGTGTCTTAAATCTTGTGACCCGAATAAAAAACGTTGATGTAAATCAAATGCACATGCTTGAGGGAGAGCCCGATTCAACCCTTCTTGATTATAGCACCCTAACATCTAATACTAATGAAAAGGGTTCTAACCAGACATCTGACCATGGTCACCTTTCTGAGTTGACCGTTGAAAATTCAGGTTTATCTGGTTTTTCTTCAATTGTGGATGAAATCTTTGAGCAAGAGAGACGATCCTCTGCATCTGGGTTTTCTGGTCAGAGTTACAATCATGGGTCTCATGTTGTTGATAATCCTGTGAATTCAAATTGGAATGGTTCATCATATCCTATGAGTAATTACAAGAGTAGGGTGCAGTCTGTTTCTTCAAGTTCAAGAAATACTACAAAGAAAATGTCAGCTTCAAAATCTGAACAAGATTTGACTTCTAGATCAAATGCGTTCAGAAATTCAGTTACTGGAACTCCAAGTAGGTCGTTTCAAGTTTTTTTTTTTTTTTATCTAGATTATCATTAATATTTTTTTATATAATTTTTTTTAATATTTAGATAATTATCAATATTTTTCAGGTCCAGCACCAGATTCCCCAACTCAAAATCCACGAGAAAACATGTCACGAAAACGCACATTAGTCGACATGTTAGACTTACTCCCATCACTAAAATCCCTAGAAACCCTAGAACAACAACAATCATCAAAAAGAAGAAAAACAATCACAAAACAAAATCAAATAAATTCCATCAGTAACATAGAAAATTACCGATATGTAAATCTTATAGCAGAAGCAAATAAAGGTGACGCACCATCAAGCATATACGTATCAGCTCTTTTACACGTTGTTAGACACTGTTCACTTTGTATAAAACACGCCCGTTTGACCAGTCAAATGGATGCCCTAAATATTCCATATGCAGAAGAAGTTGGCTTACGAGCAGCTTCTGTTAACATATGGTTTAAACTCCCGTTTTCAACAGATGAAACATGGGAACATATTTGTTTGAGATTAGGAAAACCGGGAAGTATGTATTGGGATGTTAAAATTAGTGATCAACATTTTATGGATTTATTCGAGTTACAAAAAGGGAATGTTGATACTAATTGGGGAAATAATGTTAAGATTGCTAACACTTCTGATATTGATTCACATATTCGGTATGATTCTGATGGTGTTGTGCTGACTTATAATTCGGTTGAAAATGATAGTGTTAAGAAATTGGTTGCTGATATTCAACGGTTATCGAATGCAAGAACGTTTGCTTTAGGGATGAGGAAGTTGTTGGTGGTCAGATCTGATGAGAAATTGGATGAGAGTCGATCTGATGGTGAGGGGAAAGTGGGTGTAGGTGGGAAAAATGGGCGTGAAGCGGGGGATTATAAATATTTGGAACAGATGCGGAAAGTGTTTAAGATTGAAGCGGTTGGGTTAATGAGTTTGTGGTTTAGTTTTGGTTCGGGTGTTTTAGCCCGGTTTGTTGTTGAATGGGAATCGGGTAAAAGTGGTTGTACTATGCATGTTTCACCTGACCAACTTTGGCCCCATACCAAGGTACGTATGTATGTAGATAAATAAATAAACGATAATTATAAAATTTTTAACGCTTAATTTTTTATTTTCCAGTTTTTAGAGGATTTTATCAATGGGACAGAAGTATCATCCTTGTTGGACTGCATTCGTCTCACAGCGGGCCCGTTACATGCTCTTGCGGCTGCAACCCGTCCTGCACGGGCTGCACCGGTTTCTGGGGTGCCCGGTGCGGGTTCGTCTGGGACGACACTACCGAAAGTAAATGGTTTCGGGCAGGTACCGACCGGGTCAAGCCCGAATGTTGGTCATGGTCCGGCTGCTGGGAACCCAGGTGCAGCTGCTATGTTAGCTGCTGTGGCTGGGCGAGGTGGCCCGGGGATTGTTCCGAGTTCTTTATTACCGATTGATGTCTCGTTTGTTCTTCGTGGCCCGTATTGGATTCGGATAATATACAGGAAGTATTTCGCGGTTGATATGAGGTGTTTTGCTGGAGACCAAGTTTGGTTACAACCCGCAACACCGCCGAAAGGCGGGCCTACAGTTGGCGGGTCATTACCTTGCCCGCAGTTTCGACCCTTTATTATGGAACATGTTGCTCAGGAATTAAACGGGCTGGACCCGAACTTCACTGGCGGTCAAGCGTCAAGTGGACCGACTAATTCTGGCTCATCTTCCACCACACAACTCTCAGCTGCAACCGGAAACCGGGTCGGTCTTGCGGGAATGGGTCGCCCTGGGAACCAAGCGGGTGGTTTCAATCGGGCTACAAGTGCTGCCATGTCAGCATCACCGAATTCGTCTTTAGTACGTAGACCACCTGGTACAGTTGTTCCAGCTCATGTTAGAGGGGAGTTGAATACCGCCATTATCGGGCTTGGTGATGATGGCGGTTATGGTGGCGGTTGGGTTCCTCTTGTTGCTCTTAAAAAGGTTCTTCGTGGTATTTTGAAATATCTTGGAGTATTATGGTTATTTGCACAATTACCAGAACTCTTGAAGGAAATTCTTGGGTCCATCTTAAAGGATAACGAAGGCGCATTATTGAATTTGGATCAAGAGCAGCCCGCCTTGCGCTTCTTCGTGGGGTAAAGATCAAATTTCAAAATATGTTATTTCAATATAAATTACGACCTCTAGATACAATTAATCTAAACTTTTGTGTAAATATTTTGGTACAGGGGATATGTATTTGCAGTTAGTGTTCACAGAGTTCAACTTCTTCTTCAAGTTCTTAGTGTAAAACGGTTTCATAATGCACAACAACAACAACAACAAAACACGGTTATTGCACAAGAAGAATTAAATCCGGTTGAAGTTAGTGAAATATGCGATTATTTTAGCCGCCGTGTTGCATCTGAACCGTACGATGCATCTCGTGTTGCATCATTCATCACTCTTTTAACATTACCAATTTCAGTCTTACGCGAATTCTTAAAATTAATCGCGTGGAAAAAAGGTTTAGCTCAATCCCACGGTGGCGATATCCCGCCAGCTCAGCGGTCGAGAATCGAACTATGTCTCGAAAACCATACGGGTGATGGAAATTTGGAAAATTCTTCAGCTTCTAAAAGTAACATTCATTATGACCGCCCGCATAACGCGGTTGACTTTGGTTTGACCGTGGTTCTTGACCCGGCTCATATCCCGCACATAAATGCTGCGGGTGGTGCTGCGTGGTTGCCGTATTGTGTTTCGGTTCGGTTGAAGTATTCGTTTGGGGAGAACCCGAGTGTGTGTTTTATGGGGATGGAAGGGAGTCATGGTGGGCGGTCTTGTTGGTTAAGGTTGGAAGATTGGGAGTATTGTAAACAGAGGGTGATTAGGACAGTGGAAATGAACGGGTCAAACGGGCCAACGGGTGGTGATGTGAGTCAGGGCAGGTTGAGAATAGTGGCGGATAATGTGCAACGGGCTTTACATATGTGTCTTCAAGGGTTGCGGGCTGGCGGCAGTGGTGGTGGTGGTGCTAATGTAGTGAGTTGAGAGAGATTGGTTTGTGTTGTATTGTTTGGGGGATGATTACATGTATTTTTAGGTTAAAAGTAGGGTTAAGTTTTCCCTTTGTGTATAGGAACTCTTGGTTTATTCTGAGTTTGTATAAACATTTTGTCTTTGTTAACTCTTGTGAACAATTACAAATAGTAGCTTCACTTAATTAAAAGGTTGCAAAACAGACTAGCACTATATTGTTCAGTTAACAACTAATATTTCATAAAATTGTGTTTTATCTACAAAAGAAAATCAAATGAGAAAAACTAAACTTGCATTATTTTTAGAAAAATGATATTGATGCCTCTTATTTTTGTTTATTTTATGTTGTCACCTATCACAAAATGACATGTGTAATTTATTAAATCTTTTTCTTCATATCGTCCCTTGATTTTGACACTTATCTTGATCAAGTGTGTATATACTCCCTCCGTCCCAAATTAATTGTCCACTAGAAAAAACCACACAATTTAATAAAAGTGCATTAATTACATTATGTCACCAATCAAATTTTCTCTTTCCCACTTAAATATTTTTTGATTGGTTGAAACTTAGGAGTAGCCGAGTAGATAGTCATTTTGGGACAAACCAATATAAAATGTAGACAATAAAAATGGGACGGAGGGAGTACATAAGTAAACAAAAATAGTAGGATTGTTACAATTTCTCTTTCTTTTTTTTTTTTACTTCTTTTGTTTCAAAATAAATGATGCACTTTTTATATTTGTCAGTTCCAAAATGATTGATAAATTTTGATAATTTACCTTATTTGGTAAAAGATAGTGGGGCACACACCCAGTAAATATGTTCTTTAATATAGTGAAATGACTATTTATCAAAACTTTTACTTTTAAACACATGAAACATGAAAGAATGTATCACTTAATTCGAAACGGAGGAAGTATTTAATATATTTGTTATGTATTATTTTAATAGTTATTATTATCAATAATAAGAGGGGTGGGTGTGATGGCTTTAGCCATTTCACCATCTCAGCTCAACATCAGCATTTCGTATTTCACATTCAAACCCTCAAATACTCTTTTAATCATAACTCAATTCAAAATATCCTTTTTGAGACCCTCTAAAATATCTCAAAGTCACATAATACCTCAAAAAACAAGCAAAGAAATCCTCTCATACCAGTTGCGCCACTGAAATGGCGTGATCGCGCTTACTCACACCAAACACGATTTGGTGGCGCACCATTTTAAGAAGCCACAGAGGATCACGAAGTGAGTGGCGGTGACCACACCCACCCCCTCTAATTGCATTTTTATAAAATTTGGATATTTTAATTAACGTTACCAAAAGATTGCTGATGCAAAAAACACCATGTAATTTTCTCTATACACTTAAATGTAGAATATCAAAGTATATATCACATCATAAAACTAGACCTTGCCTAGAAAATATAGCAATGCCCCAATCCAAATACACACATTTGATGACACCCGAAAGAAGCCCTAAAACCCAAAGAATATAAACATACATAGGACATACTGTAGCATATATCATAAGATAAAAGGTGCATCTTATGTCATTATCAATATCGCATCAACTCTTACTTCAGTGGACTTAAACACTACAAGTTATTATACAAAAACACACATACACACTCTCCAATATTCCCACCTTCAATCTTCCATATGGATGCACCTCCTCCTGAAGAGCAGAACAACACACCAACCCTAAAATATAAGGTATTTTGTTCATAAATTAATAACTTCTTCTACTTCAATATCGATCTATATATCATCCCTTTAATTTGCTCTACTATACGTTAATATCTGCCAATTAATCATAATTATGCATGAATATATGTTTTTGCAGACATGTGTTCTCAAAGTCTCCATCCATTGTGTTGGATGCAAACGAAAAGTAAATAGAGTCCTTCAAAGCATCGAAGGTAGTTAAGTAGTTAATCAGTTGCAGATCAAGAAATTATTTTCACAAATTAGTAATCAACCATATAATTTGTTGGCAGTTTTGTATGTTTTTTACACGAATATATTGCACGATATAATCTTAAGTTGGTAATTCAATTTAATTTTTGTTGGTATTTTTCTGATCAAGAAAGTGTTAGTTTTGCATGTATTCTAAACAAAATATATTACATGATACTCCGTATAATCTTAAGTTGATAGAGTTTTTTTTTTTTTTTTTTTTTAATCAAGAAAGTTTAGTACTTTTACAGGTGTGTATACTATTGATATTGATTCAAAGCAACATAAAGTTACGGTGGTAGGCAACGTTGAAGTGGACACCCTTGTAAAGAAGCTGATCAAGACCGGAAAACATGCAGAGAAGTGGCCGGAAAACACCACCAAAAAGAAGAAACAAGCTGCAGCTGGCGGCGAGAATAAAGAAAAAGGGCATGAGAGCAGTGGAAACAGTAGTGATGAAGAAGAAAAAGATAATAATAATCCTCCAGCTGAAAATGGAAACACTAACACCCCGAGTAAGACCGGCGGTCCGTCGGTGAGGTTCGCCGGTGTACCGGAGAATAATCCGGTTCAGGTGAGTGGTGAAACGGGTGGTCAGGCGAGTGGTGGTGGTGGAGGGCAAGGTGGTAAAAAGAAGAAAAAGAAGAAAAAGGGGAAAAAGAGTGGCGGCGGCGGCGGTGGTGCAAAACCTTCCGGTGGACCGGCGGACACTGGATTGGTAGCTCCAGAGACGGGGGGTAATCAAGTGGTTGATCATATGCATCTTAGCCCTCCACGTGGCTACTCGTATCCGATGCCTGTTGGCCCAGCTTACGCTGTGAGTTACAATGAGATGCACCCTAGCGGTAATGGTGGTCCTGCGTATTACATTCCTCCTACACCGTACACGTATTATTACTCAGATGATGATGATTCTGGAACGTTTTCTCGACCGTCCGATACGTTTGAGATACTTAGTGATGAAAACCCAATTGGATGTTTTGTTATGTAATTATTATATTATGTAAGGGTTGTTTTCTAGTTGAGTATTATGATGATTAAGAGCATCTTCAAGCATCAAAACAATTACACCATTTTGATTAGGGTAGGGTTGTCAAATTTGTACTGAATAAAATCAACCAACATGCTACCAATATTATCAAGAATAGTTGGTAGCCAATATGTTGGTAGCCAACATGTTTGGTTAGTAGTATCATACCAATCAAGTTGTCATGGTATGGTAATGGTACAAAAATTTAAATATCATGGTAGTAACGTACCAACCTATACTTTATATACTCATATATATACACATTAATTAGAAGAATTCGAGAAAGGTAAACTACGTATGTATTATTTTTTAATAAAAGTTATGATATCATAACATGGAAACATTCAAGTTACAACTTCTTAGCCTAACCAATCAATATATATTTTTTTTTTATTATTGTGTTTGTATATAATGTTAATAATTAAGCGTGTGAAGTAGACGAGAATGCTACAAGCTAGTGTATTATGACAAGAATACTACATAATTTGTACTTTAACGTAGATAGTGTTTATATATCATTTAACGTATATCATTACCAAATATAATAGTATAGAAAAATATCTTGATTTTAGTAATAATTCCAAATAAGTTTTTGATCTTGGTATATACCATTACCAATTCGTACCAACAACGATTGTTGGTAGCCAAACAAATTGGTACCAAATATAGTTGGTACGGTAATGGTAGCTAGATTAGTGTACCAACTATAGTTGGTACGGTACACGGTATGAGGAAAATATATGTGGTACCATACCATATTCACCCCTAATTTTGATACAATTTTCTTTTAGAAATATATTTAGAGCAAATAAAATTTGCCGTACACATTAAATATTTATATCAAATCTTTTTTAATTAATATAAAGTACATGAATTTAGAGATTACTATAAGGTAAAAATGGTTATATGAAACAAAATTGTAGCTTAAATGAAACAAACTTGGTTATTTTGGTCGCTAAAGAATAAGATTGCCAAAAGCATAAATTGTTAGTCCAAATTTTGAAAACGAATTATTAAATATTAATTCCCCAATAATAAGTTACAAAACAGTGATCTAAAGTCTAAACACCTTTTTAGTCTAATAGCAAAATAGTACTTTCTAAATAATTTAAAATTAAAATGAAGATTAAAATAAAATGGTAGCACTAAAACCTTATAAACTCTAAAATGGTTTTAAATTTGAAAGCATAGACGTAGGGGGCACAAAGCTCCACGTCTGCACTTTAACGTAATTTCCGTTTGTTTGCTATTGAGTAATGACAAAATTCCATTAAAAAAAGTAAATATACAGAAATTACTTTATCTATAATATAAAGCCACATACTATAATTGTATGAAAAGTTTTGAGAATTTCATTTTCTCCCAAAAGTGGGAATAAATAGTGGCATTTTCACCCGTTTGTAGAAATGGATTGGTTCAAAGTTGTTCTGTTTAGTCCAATAAAGTAATATGAGGTGAACGTGTATTGTTGCCAGAAGTGTGTCAGTTGACGTAACACTTATATATGACAAATATTGAATGTGAGTTAACTTCACGGGTTAGGAATAGTGTTTTAGATACATACTTAAAAATAATTATTTTAAAATTTGTTCTAATTCATTACCAAACCTTTTCAACATGCTCATTTGTCAACTTAATATGGTGTCAGGATCGATTAACTATGAAGAGTTAATAAACAACTTTAGATCTAATTGATAATAGAAGTTGCAGCGGATCAACACTATATCAATGTATTTAAGAACAATAAACTGTAAAACAATATGCGAAAATATCAAGAACACAGTTTCACAAAAAGCTTCAATGTATATTATCGATTAACAATACACACGTACGTTTACAATTCGTAAGGAACTATTTATAATAGTCCTTGAAGCTAAACTATTTACCCTAGTTATTCTAGGACTTGATTTACATTCAAATTATAAAGATATACATTGAATTACATTCTATAACTATCTCCACGAAGATCTCGGACTTGATTTGCTTCCAAATCGTATATCAGTAGTAATCTGCAATCACCAGTAGTAAATAAGCATCGTCAGTAGTAAGTCTGGTGACCAGTAGTAAGTCCAAAACCATCGTCAGTAATAACTATTGTTGATCAGTAGTATCTTCAATATGCCTTGATCAGTAGTAACTAAGTTATAGACTTCACCAGTATCAACTTCATCAGTAGTAAGTTTCTGCCCCATCAGTACTAACCATAATATTCATCAGTAGTAAACATGATCAGTACTAACTGCAGCATCAGTAATAAGTTGATCTGTGATTTTGTTCCAACAATCTCCCCCTAAACTTATTGATCCTTTTAATCACATAAGTTTCTTTTGTTCTTCTTCTTCTTTCTTTCTTTTCTCCAACGTTCTTTGATTCTGTTGATGTCTTTGAGCAATGATGTACTTGCTGTTCTTTTTGTAAAATAATTTAATTTGTTCTGGAACATAACAACATCATAAGGTTTCATCATTGTATTTGTGAATATCTGATACATAGTCTACTCAGAATGTGGATATTCCTTTTCATATAAGTATAGCTCACATACTTTGCCAGATTTTTCAAAGAAGTACATATTGGCAGTTGGAATCACATTCCAAGCATAAACATTTCCTTGATCTGTAAATTGTGCTGGGTAGTTGTCTGGATAAAATGCAGCATCTATCATTCTTGTTAAGCATCCAGCACCAGATTCTTTCCATGATTTCTTTGACATTCTAGGTTTTCCAATGATCAGAAGCTTAATAACATCACTTCTTGAGCATGAACTAATCAATGGTAACCATCCAGTAAATCTTTGAACAATTTTATCTTCCCTTACAATTTCTATAACATTGTTCTGCATAACCCTCCAATTGATGATTGGATTGTACTGCAAGGGAGCAATAGGCACTTCAAGAACAGGTATGATTTGCTCTGTTTTTGACTTCTTTTTAGTGCTCTGTTCTTGAGTAACAGCTTTTCTCTTCTTTGATTGGGGAGTTGAAGAATCACCAGTAGTTGATACACTACCAGCTTTGATTAATGTTGGACTGATTGGAATTAGGGCTTTAGATTTCTTTGCTTCCTTTTCTTCTTGTTCAGCCAAATCCTTCTTCTTGGCAGCACAATATTTTTCAATAATTGTCATCATCTTCATTCTGCCAAAGGACTTTGCATTGTGCCCTTTTGTCTTTAAAAATTCAATCATATTAGTCTTCTGTTCAAACACATCATCAGTTAGCTCACTTTTTGTTCTTTTGCATTCAGAAACCAATTCTTCAAGACATTGTATATGTTCTTCTTCAACTTTTCTGAGTCTTTTGAATTCTGCTTTTTGAGCTTCTAACTGGATATCTTCTATTTGAACAGGTATTTCTGCTTCTTGAGTTTTCTTCTTCTTCTTCTCTTCAAGAGCTAGATACCTCTCCACTTTCTCCAAGAATTTCTTGTGTTTTAACCTCCATCTGGACTGCTTTTTTGATCTAACATGATTAATTTTGTTCACCATTTGGTGACCTAATGCTCTGTTTGGATAATCATCATCATATATTTCCTTTCCTTTTCCAATACAAGCAGATGGTGGATGTGGAGTGTATTTCATATCAGGTACACCCAGAATCAGAAGTTTTGGATAAAACAAGTGCAGTTGATCTTCTGATAAAATTTTAGGGTGTGGAGGAAGTGTACATTCATCTACCTCAAACCAATTCACATTATCATCAATGTCAGGTATGATAAGTGGTTGATTAGGAGTTGGTGGTTTGGAGATAATGACATGTCTTTCCCTTTCAATTAACTCTGGGAGTTGCAGTTCTTCCTCTTCAGTAGTAACCAAAGTAGTTACTACTGGTGTGACTTCAGGAGTTACTACTGATAGGGCATCAGTAGTATTTGGTGCATTTATTTCCTCTTCTTCATTTACTACTGCTATGATATCAGTAGTAGGAGTTACTACTGATACTTCTTTTTCAGCTTGTTCTTCCATGGGAGCAGTAGTCATTGGCTCATCATCAACAACCATCTTTTCTGGGCTTTCATCAACATTTGTTTCTTTTAGATTTAAGAGAGAGGATGCTGCTGCTGAAATTGATTCATCAATCATTGTTTGAATATTATCCTTCTCCCCCTTAGTGAGCTCAACTGGAGGAGCCTCACTATCATCAAGCTTCTTCTTCAATTTCCTTATGATTTTAGTTTGTTGATGAAGCCTGTGCTCATAGAATCTCATTCTTTTGTTGATGGTGTTCATGTGCCTTTTCATTGCAGTCATTGTTTTTCCTTGGTTTGTAAGATACTTAAGACAATCTTGTACAGTGGATTCAAGAGAATCCACTTTATCCGTCAATTGTTTGATTTTAATACTGCCCTCACTCCATCTAGCAAGATCATCGGGCTTACTAACTGGTACATTGGCTTTAAGGTTTTCCATCCTTTCCATCAAATCCATAGATCTACCCTCATCACTTCTTGGTGATTCATTGGGTTGTTTAGACACCCTCTTCTTCCTAAAAGAAGCAGAAGTGCCCCCTTGTGGTTTCTTGGCACCGGGGACCTTTAAGTAATTCCTTAAATGAGTCATCACTTAAAGTTGCTGAGGTCTAGGTCTTAGTTATGTTTTCACTGTCATGTGCACCCACCTTTGGGGCATCAGTAGTGAAAGCCCTCGCCTCATGTCCTCTCTCCTCCTTGGAGGACAACTCTTTGAGTCTGGGGTTTGACTCGATTTGTCCCCTGGTGTCCTTGAAGGAAGTTTTCTTCCTTTTATAAATTGTGGAAATATTTTTGGATAAATTTGGTAGGTCTTCCACAGAGTGAAGAGTAGCACTCTAAGGATTTATTTCAAGTTCCTGGGACACATTCAGGACTTCTATATGTGTGGGTGATTGAGTGACTGTTTGGGGTGGTGCTTGGGCTGCATTTGGGGGTGATGGAGTGGGTTGAGGTTCAATTTGGGTTGTATCTATGATTGAACCCTCTCCAAGTTGTGGTTGATCTTTGATCATATTAGGAAACAAAGGGGTTTCCTTGCCCGAAAATTTAAATTGTTTTCTCATATTTGAGAAAACTTTCTTGTTCAACTCAGGAATGATAAAAATGTTTTTGGGAGTTGACAAGTTTTGCAATTCACAGTTTATAATATGTTGGAGAAATCTGGGATACATTAAAAATTTTGAGGAACTAAGATTTCCCAACATACCTTCAAAGATCATATATGAAAAATTAAATACTTGGTCTGTGCATAAACAGACAACAGCAGAGGCTATTGCCTTATTAAACTCATTCCAAGTACTTCTTTTAGGAGAAATGCAATGCTGGATAGTATGTACAAGAAATTTCCATTGTGGGGAGAGAAGACCCTTTTGAAAAGTTCCTATGTTAAGTCTTCCCTCATAACCCATTTTATTTAAAATTTCAGCAATGAATTCCTTAGGAAGTGTAAACATACCTGCATCATCATGTAGTTGTAGATGGTGTCGAATTGATTGCTCAGTGATTGTGATTGTCTTGCCATCCACCGATGATTTTATCATAGGTACAGTTGCACCTTCTGTTCTTTCAGCATTGGTCCAGAAATCCACCAAGTGTTGTTGGTATGCTTTTGGTTTGACAGTTAAAGCAAACTTTATATAAGAATTTTTTAAGAAATTGACTATCGGACGAAAATCTTTTGTTCCGTCTGGATTGCGTAGAAATGCACACATATTGTGGAACTCTGAATATTTGAGATCTGTTTGAATATTGAGAGATTGTAGAGTTGCCATTGTTGTTGATTTGAGAGAAACACGTAAGGATTTTGTTACTGGTGCAGGGTTTTTGATCGTAAGCTAGGGTTTATCGAGAGGATTTAGTAAATCAAAGTAAAGATAATGCTAAACTAATCGACTGCCGCCTTTTATATCTTTCGATTTAGCCTGCAAAAAGACGAAATTGCCCTTCGAATCATAACATAACGGTTATTTTCACGGGGGTTAGTTTGGTAATTTTGATTCTGAAAGACCAGTAGTAAATTTGATACCAGTAATAGAACATCAGTAGTATCTACGAACATCAGTAGTAACTAAGGATTTTGACATCAGTAGTAACTATAGACATCAGTAGTAACCACCAACACACAAGACCAGTAGTATATGTGAATACCAGTAGTACTGACTTACCACTAGTATTTATGTAAACCTAATACACACCAGTAGTATTGTCCTACCAGTAGTATTTTGTGCACATTCCTACACACCAGTAATACAGATCTACCAGTAGTAAAACACTTAAACAAATAAATAACTTTTTACAACAAAACTTTACACATGATTTTAAGTGAGATTTTAATTTATTAAAATCATTCCAATACTGCTAACCAAGAAGTTGAATCTTCCTACATCAAATGCTTTTGTAAAGAGATCTGCTAATTGATCATCAGTATGAATTTTAACCACTTTGATTAATTTCTTTTCATTACAGTCTCTTATAAAATGAAATCTTATTTCAATGTGTTTAGTTTTAGAGTGTTTTACTGGATTGTTCACAATACTAATAGCACTTTGATTATCAATAAAAATAGGAGTTTTAAGGATAGAGATACCAAAGTCTAGAAGCTGGTTTTGAATCCAGAGTACTTGAGCACAACAAGCAGATGCATCTACATACTCTGCTTCAGCGGTTGATGTTGATACATTTGTTTGCTTCTTACATTGCCATGACACCAGTCTTGATCCAAAGAATTGACATCCACCAGTAGTGGACTTTCTATCTTGACATTCACCTCCATAGTCACTATCTGTGTAGGCTATGAGTTCAAAGGGTGAATCATGTGGATACCATAGACCAAGTGATGGTTTGCCTTTCAAGTATCTGAATATTCTTTTGACAGCCTGCAAGTGTAGTTCTTTAGGTCTTGCTTGATATCTTGCACACACGCACACACTATACATAATGTCAGGTCTTGATGCAGTTAAGTACATCAAAGAGCCTATCATTGATCTATATAAGTGTTCATCTACATCCTCCCCCTCAACATCTGGATGTAGGTGTTTGTGTGTTTCCGTTGGTGTACTTGCACTTTTGCAGTCTTTCATATCAAACTTCTCCAAGATGTCTTTAACATATTTTGATTGGTTTATCAAAATACCATCTGTTCTTTGACTGACTTGGAGTCCAAGGAAGAAGTTCATTGGACCCATAGAGCTCATCTTGAATTTGACTTGCATCAGTTCTTCAAATTCTTTGCATAACAAATCATTGGTTGAACCAAAGATGATATCATCTACATAGATTTGTACTAGTAGTATATCATCTTTGACTTTCTTTGTAAACAAAGTTTTGTCAATGGCTCCTCTTTTAAAATTATTCTTTAATAGATATGATGATAATGTATCATACCATGCTCTTGGTGCCTGATGTAGGCCATACAGAGCTTTATCCAGTTTGAACACATAATCACCATGTTTTGGATCTTCAAAACCTGGAGGTTGGCAGACATAGACCTCTTCTTCAATCTTCCCATATAGGAATGCACTCTTCACATCCATTTGATAGACTTTGAACTTTTTGAATGAAGCATATGCTAGGAATATTCTTATTGCTTCAATTCTAGCAACAGGAGCATATACTTCATCATAGTCTATTCCTTCTTCTTGAGTGTATCCTTGGGCTACAAGTCTGGCTTTGTTTTTGATCACTATGCCTCTTTCATCTTTCTTGTTTCTAAAGATCCATCTTGTTCCAATGGCTCTTTTTCCTTTGGGTAGAGGTACAAGTGTCCAGACAGCTTGTAACTTGAATTGAAGGAGTTCTTCTTGCATTGCCTCAATCCAGTTTGAGTCCTTCATTGCTTGTTGAATCTTCTTTGGTTCATCCTGAGACAGAAAGCATTCAAACATACATTCATTAGCAATTAAACTTATATTACACATGTTTGCAGTTAAGCTTTTGTTTAATTTGCTTCTTGTTTGCAGTGGTGAGTTAACATCACTTAGAACAAGGTCTAGTGGATGGTTCTTCTGAGTCCTTGTAGTCGTAGCTCTATCAACCACTAGTTGATTTTCAAGATTGGACTCATTTGTCTCAGGCATTTGCTCTTCTATTGATCCTTCATTGTCATTGATGTTTGGTTCATCATCATCTTGGTCAGAGTTACTACTGCTATTGTCTTCATTGAGATCAGTAGTATTGTTGTTGTTACTGAGATCAGTAGTATCTTGAGAATCTAGGTTATTGCTAGGACCAGTAGTGTTTTGAGTACTATTACTGGTACCAGTAGTATTTGAATTACTACTGTCCTCATTCTCAGAGTTACTGCTGGTTTCAGAATTTGAGTTATTACTGTCCTCAGTATTAACTGTGGGAGCAGTATCAACTACTATGTATCTCATCTTTTCTTGACCAGTATTAACAGATGATGTTCCTTCCTCTTGAGTGTGACAATTTGAATCACCTGCATTTAAATCCATGTTAGAATTAAAGGATTTGGTTAGATTGTCTATGTTAAATAGCCAATCTGGACCATTTCCTTGTTCATTGGGAATATTTTCATTAAAGGATACATTTATGCTTTCTTCAATTATCCTTAATCTCTTGTTGAATACTCTGTATGATTTGCTTTGAGTAGAGTATCCCACAAAGATTCCATCATCAGCTTTGCAGTCAAACTTACCAATTTGTTCTCTTGTAATCAGAATAGTACAAGGGCAACCAAATGATTTTAAAAAACTTATAGAGGGTTTTCTTTTATTAAAAAGTTCATATGGTGTTTTAAGATGTGTCTTCACTATTAATACTCTGTTCTGAACATAACAGGCAGTATTAACAGCTTCAGCCCAAAAAGTGATTGGTAACTTTGAATCTGCTAACATTGATCTTGCTGCTTCTATGATGGTTATATTTCTTCTTTCAGCTACACCATTTTGTTGAGGAGTTCTAGGTGAGCTGTATTGCCTGTCAATACCTTTAAGATCACAAAAGTTAATTAAGTTAGCATTTTTAAATTCTGTGCCATTATCACATCTTATGGCTTTAACTTTTTGATCAGATGTGTTCTCCAGTTTAACAATTAAGTTCTTGATGAGTTCACTTATTTCATCCTTTGTCCTGAGAAAGAAAACCCATGTATATCTGGAAAAGTCATCAGTAATAACAAGACAATATTGTTTCTTTTCAATACTCATTACATTTGTAGGTCCAAATAGGTCCATATGTAAGAGTTGTAAAGGAACAGAAATAGAATTCACAGATTTGGACTTATGAGAAGTCTTGTGTTGTTTACCTTTTAGGCATGCAATACAATGATGATCACACATGAATTGTTTTTGAGGTAGTCCAATGACCAAATTTCTTTTTACTAAATTATTCATGTTTTTGAAATTAGTGTGACACATCCTTCTATAACATAGTTCTGATTCAGTGGTGTTTGCCTTGGATATAAAACAGTTGACCTCATTTGAAGAAATGAGTTCTCCCCCTATATCCAGGCAATACACATTGTTTCTCCTTGGAGTTTGCAAATTGTTCATAAAATACATCATCAAAGGTAATTTTGCCATTAGTAACAATACCTTTACCTGTAATCTTACCTCCCTTTGGGTTCTCACCAAAGGCCACATAACCTCCATCAAATAACTTGAAATCTTTAAGAATTTGCAGATTTCCAGTCATGTGCCTTGAGCATCCACTATCAATGTGCCATGTTCTTCCTTCTTATGGGATCTGAATGCTCTGCACAGGTACATAAAAGGTTAGTTAAGTTTGGGAACCCAAGCTTTGTATGTCTTGGGTTCATCCTTTGAGAAATCAGATTTAGAACAGTTAACCTTAAACATTTTTGGTACCCATACCTTTTTAGTACTGTTGTTCTGTTTTACTACTGCTCTTTTAGACTTGGTACTGGTGTCTGAGTGCACTACTGATCTTGGTCTATACATATGATTTTTAGCCTTTGAATACTTTACTACTGATGGACCAGTATTATTTGGGTACTTACCATGTTTAGAATGACCAGTAGTGTTTTTAGGGTTGACACCAGTAGTATGTTTGAGTGTTGGTTTGGCAGCAGTAGTATTCTTGTAATTAGGGTTTTTACCAGTAGTATTTTTGTATTGGTACCAGACAGCATTATAATTAGGGTTAACACCAGTAGTAAAATTGTTACAGTTTTTACTGGTGTTGGAAAATTTAAAATATTGTTTATTTTGATTTGATTTTCCATTGTTCTTGAAGTAATTGCTGTTCTTTGGGCTTCCAACTCTTCTGTTGTGCACAAATCTTGGTGCACTTGTTCCAAATCTTGGTGTTTCAGCAATTGGAGTTTTATTTTTATTCACTACTGAAAGACCAGTAGTATCTTTCAACTTCTGTGTTTTTGCCTTTTCTTTGGAAGTTTTAAATGCTTTGAACTCTTTACAGTTAATTGGATTGAAGTGACAATCCTTTGCTAAATGATTTACTTTGTTGCATATAACACATCTTAATTTCTTACCTTTAGCACCTTCAGGTATCCTTTGATCTAAGAGTTGATTTTTATTTCTTTGGTTTCCCCTTTTTAAAATTTTTGGTATATTTTCTGCATCATATTTAGGAGATTCATTTGGACTTTGTACTGTGTGAAAACTTGTATCAATTGAGTTTGGAGATTCAGTTGGAAAGATTGTAAATTCAATTGAGTTTGTAGTTCTATCATCATCAGAAAAGTCATTTGATTCAGATGTTTCAGTATTAGATTCAGTTTGATTTTCACTTTTTAATTCATTTATGATTCTTTCTGAACTATCTTTAAGTGTAGGGATGAATTTATATGGAGGTGGTACAGCATGATATCCCACCCCATGAACAACTTTTTCTGTAGTTTGATTGTTAGTTAGTTCATCAAGAATTTTAGTACTTCTTTCAAATTTTTTAATTGTCAATTTATTTTGTTCAATTTCCAGTTGACATTCTTCTAATTTACTTGTTAGTTCTTTATTTTTTAATTCATAGTACTCTTTCTCATCTACAGCTTGGAGCAGTTCTTCCTTTATCCTTTGATCAATCATCTGGTACACCTTTATCTGATGTTCTTGATCAGCAATCACACCATCAAATTCATGATTTCTTCTTAATGCTTTTGCTAAATCTTCATTTAATTTAGTGTTTTCTTTTTTCTAAATTTTTAACAATTTTAATACATTCAGAAGTACAAGGTTTAGGTTTTACCTCAGATTTGCTGTCAGTAAAGGCCATGAGAGCTTGATTTTGAGCATGCTCTTCTGCTTGGAAGCTCCAGTCATAGCCTTGTCCTTGTTGTGAAACAAGAGCAGTTGATTTTGATCTTTTGTCTGGCTGAGGACATTCTTTTGCAAAGTGACCAAGGTTGTTACAGTTGTAACATTTGACTTTAGTTTTGTCAAATCCAGCTTTGTCACCTTTGTTGTAGTTGAGACTTGTCCTACCAGTCCTTTTTAAGAACCTTTTGGTTCTTAGGCTCAGCATAGCCATCTGCCATTTAAGATCCATCTCCTCAAGATCATCTGGATTCAATTGTTCCAAATCATCACTAATTAGTGCAGTGTGCACATGACTAGTGAAAAAGGATTCTCTTGCAGCATCTTCAGAATCTGCAGCCTTTCCTGTGGAGGTTTCTTGACCTTGACCTGTACTAGATACAAATGCAGCATTATTAGAAGAAATAGAAGGGTTCTTTTGATTTACCTCAGTTTCAAATACTCTGAGATCATTGTAGAGTTCATCTAACTCCTTTTCTTCTAGTGCATCTCTCTGTCTGTATATCACTGTATACATGGCCCATTCTTCACTAAGAGACCTTAGGAACTTCATGTTGACATCTTCTTGATCCATCTTAACCCCAACCTGGTTAAGTTCACCAATTAGCTTGTTGAATCTGTCAAACACTTGAGTGAGTGTCTCATTGGGCTTTCCTTTGAAGTTTTCAAAGTCTTGCTTGAGAACAGACTTCATGTTCCTCTTGGTGCTCTTGGTGCCAACGAATCTCTTCTCCAGTGCTTGCCACAGCACCTTAGCATCATCATATTCAACAAAGAGATGTTGATAGTCATTAGGAATGGCCAGTAGGAGAGTGCTTAGAGTTTTGAGTTCGATTCCTCTGTCTTTCTTCTCCTTTTCACACTTTAGTTTGTCTGCTTCAGTTGCAGAACTGGTTGCTTGAGCCGGACCAGTTTTGTTTCCTTCAATGAAAACTTCCCACATGGAATAATCAGTAATAAGCATGTATTGCTTAATACGATTCTTCCACATCCCAAAGTTATTGGGAGTGAGTATAGGGATTTTGTTAGCTTGAGTGCTTTCATTATTATCAGTCATGATTAATAATGTGTGTGTTTAAGGATTAAAACTTTTTGTTGTTCTTAAAAATTCGTAGATCTAGAACCAATATGCTCTGATACCACTTGTCAGGATCGATTAACTATGAAGAGTTAATAAACACCTTTAGATCTAATTGATAATAGAAGTTGCAGCGGATCAACACTATATCAATGTATTTAAGAACAATAAACTGTAAAACAATATGCGAAAATATCAAGAACACAGTTTCACAAAAAGCTTCAATGTATATTATCGATTAACAATACACACGTACGTTTACAATTCGTAAGGAACTATTTATAATAGTCCTTGAAGCTAAACTATTTACCCTAGTTATTCTAGGACTTGATTTACATTCGAATTATAAAGATATACATTGAATTACATTCTATAACTATCTCTACGAAGATCTCGGACTTGATTTGCTTCCAAATCGTATATCAGTAGTAATCTGCAATCACCAGTAGTAAATAAGCATCGTCAGTAGTAAGTCTGGTGACCAGTAGTAAGTCCAAAACCATCGTCAGTAATAACTACTGTTGATCAGTAGTATCTTCAATATGCCTTGATCAGTAGTAACTAAGTTATAGACTTCACCAGTATCAACTTCATCAGTAGTAAGTTTCTGCCCCTTCAGTACTAACCATAATATTCATCAGTAGTAAACATGATCATTACTAACTGCAGCATCAGTAATAAGTTGATCTATGATTTTGTTCCAACATATGGTATTATGTTATACTGTTTGATATTTACATATGCATTCTATATTCGTCATTTTAAAGTGGTTAGTATGGAATATATGAGTGACTACATGAGACATAAAAAAAGGATTAAATGAAACATTTTTACCAATTCAATAACTAAATTAGTACGGATCAAATTACAATGACCAATGTGTAACGTCGAGATAATTAACTTGCTATTTTATGACATGACCCTGATTATAATTATAAAAAATTTGTTAAATTATCTTCAAAATTCAAGAAACTGGGCAAGAATATCTTCACACGGCCAACCTAACCCAATTCATGCTAAAGATTATAAATCTTAAAACCTAAACCAACTTGACCCGTTATCCAGCCCGCCCACAAGTAACCCATGGGCCTAAAAGAACCAAAAAGAATGGCTGCTTTTACAAAAGAAAAAGAATATGATCCTCAAGAATCTATGCTCTACATACAAATTATATAGACCAGAACACAAAAACAAATCAGATCAACATGGAATAAACCCAAATTATTCAAGCTTTTCGTTCACAGGTTTTCCACTAAAAAAGAATATATTCATAATCACCAACCAAAAAAACAAATATTCCTACTACATTAACATATGCTTTCATCAAAAATCATGTACGATAAAAGCAAACCATCTGACATCAAGAATTCAATATACGATTGAAAATTATAACTAAAAACTATTACAACAACTAACAATGTATCAATATCCATAAAAAATATGACCCAAAAACAAAACAATATAGTACTAAACATGACAAAATAATAATGTTTTAAGTGCAAACCTGTACGGCACTAGCTACTACAAACTATTTCAACAGAAACAAATGACTATATGCAAGTTGAAGCCTTTGAAGTACGTTTATTTGTTCCTAAAATTATAACAATAACAGTTACATCATCGTGATATTTTCTTCTCCTGCCAGCAGGGACACTCATCAGCTCTTCTGTACTAAAACCTGCAAGATTTACAATCTTTCATAAATATATATGATAAAAAATAACATGACCCATTAAAGATTTAATATCCCAACAAAATGTATTAATCTTTTTTTATTCCTTTGGTCAAAAGCATATAACTTTTCATGTCTTTATAAATAATGTTTGATATAGCTAGAATTTAACCTAATCATATTGGTCAACAGTGTGCAGAATCCATGTCAATTTACAATTTTTCTTAAATTATATAATAAAAATAATATGACCCATAAAAGAATTTATATCCCCACAAAATATATTTCAATCAAGTATTCTTCCAATCAAAAAAGCATGTAACTTTTTATGTCTTTATATACTATAATACTTGATATAGATTGAATTTAGCCTCACCATATTGGTCAACAATGTGCAGAATCCATGTCAATTTGAGGTTAAAATATCGACTATACTTTTCTAAGAAACGGGCCCCAAATTATAAAATAAATATTTAAAAATTAAAATTTTACCTGCAGAACATGCGGCTTTGAGTACAAGTTGCTCCAAAAGATACTTGGCTGGATCACCATACGGTTTTGTGGATATATAAGAACGCACGAGCTTTACAGCTTCATCATTTGTGAAGAAATCAAATAAACCGTCACTCGCGAGTATTACAAAATGATCAGAACTTGAAATTTCATGCATGTATAATGACGGTTGTACAGAAACATATGGAGGACTTAAAAGGTTTCTAACCCGAAGAATTCCCATTAAAGCATCGTTCAAAACTTTCTGCACAAAATTAAAATAAAAAAAAAAAACACACAAAAATGTGAGATTATGTGATATTTTTTTATTAATCATAATCATATAATTAGTTGTGATAAAACAGAGTGAAGTTGTAATAATCAGATTTTGGGTCATTCTGATTATTAAAGAAATGAATAGATAAAATGACACGTAAATATCTAATATTGTTTTACTTTTAGATAATTAATTTTGTTGCATAATCAATTATTGTACCCTAAATAATCATATAATTATAACAAAGCACAATCTGTTTATCCAAACATTAAATAATCATATAATCAGTTCCATAATGCAAATTCAAACAACCGTTAAAAAAAGCTCACTAAAACCGTATTTATTAAAATATATATCTTTTTACCTTTTTCAAATAACCAACTCCAAAAGCCCGAGTAACTTTCAACTTCCCTTTGACTTTTCCATGCATAACTGTTTTAGGATCATCGGGATGTTCACTAATAAGTTGGTTTTTTTCAACTTCATTATCAACCGTATGACTTTCGGTTAATTGTACGGCTTTTAACCGCTTAAATTCATCAATATTCTTATTTTCATCATCATCTGTTGCTAAAACCGCCCTACTATCACCTAAATTCATTATATACAAATTCTTCCCATGTAAAAGCCCAACAAGAACACACGAGCCCACCGAGACAATATCGGGCCTATCCTCCATTTCTTGCTCAACCATATATAAAAAATCATTTTCCACTTGATTAAGAGACCGTTGTAAGCTATCAAGAACTCGGTTTTTCTGCCTATTAATATCACCATTATCAAGAAAGTAATCAAATTCCATATCTAACGAGTTCAAATTACACCTAATTGTTTCATAAAACGTTCCCGCCAAAAAATCGGCTGCATCTCGGCCATTAAATCCATCATAAATCGCGCAAAAAAGCCAACCGTTTTCCTCAGAACAAACCGCCTGAACCCGGTCTTCACCCGCAGCACCACCCGCAACTTGAATCTCTATTGCATTTAAAAAATCTTCATTTCTTGATAATGATTTTGATAAAAAGGAGTCGAATCCAAGATTTTCAGGAGTTGAGGGACTACAACTTAAATTTGACATACTACTTTGAAAAGAAGATGATAATAGATCTAGTTTTGTGAATGAGGATGAAGATGGTATTCTTCTGAATGATTTTGGTGAATCTAAAGATGGGAGGATTTCTGAACTAATTAAACCATTGCAAATATTAGTGTTTGCTAATGTTGCATTAGCACTAATTGCAGCACCTGATAAGCAAGAAAATGAACTGTTATTTCTTACGATTTTCTTTCCGGAAGGAATTTCGTATCCTTCGGTTGTGTTACATTGATACTCAAAACTAACTTCCAATTCGCCTCCCGGATCAAGAACCGACTTTTCGTGCATTATTTCAATCTGAAAATTTTAAAAAGAAAATTAGTGGCAATTTTGACCTAATTACTTATGTATGGGATGCTTTTGGGTCAAAAGGCTAATCATAACATTTAAAAGAATAGAATATCATTGAAAATGTATAATATCTGTAATCATATTTGACAGACTAATAACTGTTTATAGTTAATTTAATGAAAAATGAGAGTTGGAAACTCGAAAGGGTTTTAAAAAACATAAACTGTACACTAAAACGCCAAATTAAGTGTAGTTAATTTAACTGCAATGCAGCAATTAGCAAAGAGATGATGACACCAAAAAAAAAAAAGACTAAATGATTACATAATCTTTATAGAAAATCATAAACACAAAATGGTCAAGAGGTTGTGAAAGTGAAATGGGTTTCAAGAATCATAAAAAATTATAAATATAAACAACCTAAGAACAGGTCAGAACTGATGACATATGGCATAATCAGATTCCTTAATTAAAAAACATAATACTATTTACAGGATCCAGAGGTAATCAAACGTAATCAGATCTTAACGGGTTCAAAACTAATGGCAATGCAGTAACCACGAATCCCCAAATCAAAAAAACAAATATTGATGAATACCCATCAAAATAAACACAGTAAAGATGACAAATTTAAGCAAGAAACCGAATCTTGAATCGATATTAAGAACAATCAAAAGATGGCGATTTTATGCAACGATTGAAGACTGTAATAGCAAACTTATGGCAATGCAGTAATTAAGGGTATACTAATAGAACACAATAATAAGAATTAAATCGAAAACTCATAACCCCAAATCAAAACACAAATCAAAACAAAACAAAACAATAATAACAAATACCCATAAAAAACGCAATAAAGATTAGAACTTTAATCAAGGAACCTAATTTTGAAGTTACCTCCTTGAAGACCGACGAAGAATCCAGATTAACAGCTTTCAAAGATTACAAATTTACACAAAAAGATTACAAATCTACACAAAAAGATTAAAATTTGTATACAAATCGAATGAGTTGAGTAATAAATTGGGGTTTTAAACGAGAGTTTTAGAGAGAATCAAAGAGTGAATGGTGGAGAGAAGAAGGATTAAAAATAGAAATTGAAGTGTGAAATAGTAATAAGAGTAGAGAGAATTAATGGCGGGTGAAACGGCAAATGGGAGGTCGACTGAGTTTTATGGGATTCATGAAAATCGGTGAATTTGTTAAAACCACCCAAAATAAAGGTTGGTGGGCCCCACTATTTTCCCACTTGGAGTTTAGAGTGTTTCATCTTTTCTGACTACCAAGAGGCAAACACCTCCTAAAAAAAACTTAGATTTTATGAAATAAATATTGAATTAGATCACATCTATCTAGTTGATTTTTGTTGGTTTGTGTTTGTGCATGGATAATAATTTTATTCAAGATTTGGGTTTTTTTATAACAATATCATATAATATTCCGTTGTTAGTTGTTACCAAGTAATTTCGATTATTAATTGACTTAATCTATGATATATGACTCCCCATCGTGGTACAAATTCGATCATGCAAATTACTCTTTGAAGGGATATTGTTGTGACCTCACTGGTAATGGGAGTAGGGTTCCATGTTTTTGACCTCTCACTCTTTGAAGGGTTTTATTATTAATGGCTCGATGTTCAAGTTTTTTAAATTTATATAATGCTTAGGGAAAAAAATCACAACAATTTTTTGTAGCTCGAGAATCGGCCTTAGAAAGCATGTGGAACGTTAGCAATTTGCGTAATCGAAAAGATAATGTTTATGGCTATAGATGAATTTTGAACTATTTTATATGTAATTTTATTTTACTTTTGTTATTAATCATCCAGCTAGCTCTAGCTCAAGAATGATGACAACCTAATTACGTAGGTATGAGGGAGGTGTGATATATACAGTTATATATTTGTCTAATGATAGATAAACTGCTTCCAGATCATCGAGATTGTTAACTAGTAAATTCAAACGATTACCTAATTTTCAGAATATGTGGTTTAAAATTGAAATTTTGACGACTATCACATCTCACCCAACAGCAAATGCTAGTACATCAAGTTGTAATCTTTAATTGAATTTTTCAACATTGAAAGCCTAATATTTATAAACTTCAAAGTTGGTGTGCCATGAGCGGTCTTTTCACAAAAAAGGGTCATATTCTTTGAAGTTTGAAGTCATATAATGTGTGGCCTATTTTGCATAATGAATTTAAAACTATCTTCTTTAGTCAGAAAATGGTAATTTGCTACCTAAAGGTGAGATATCATCTTTGTAGATGATATCCTAATTGGAGTACAATATTGTTATACCTTACTACTGCTATTTATATAATTCCTGTTAACTAATTTTATTATTTAAATATATCATTAAACGAAATATGTATTCGAGGTTGCGCAGGCATTTAAAAATATACCTTAATATTAATTATTATCTTATACTATAGTATCCAATAAATCACATATGAATCCTTATAAAACAATATAGCATGTGACTGTATACAAGATAGTATATTTTCAATATTTTACAGATTAAGTATCGTTGTTGTCATTGTTGCAAATAAGAACTAATAAACATAATATGCAAAAAGAGCATAACATATATGAGATCTTAAAGAATCAAATATCTCATTGTGATTCTTTTTCGATATTTTGAAAACAAAACAAAACGATGAACTATATTTGCTTTACACGCGTATTATTGTTGCTTTGTTGGTCAATACGTTCCAAACCAGTGTGGAAAAAATATAGACCATAAACAATTACATATTATTAGAGCGAAACATTACGATCTTATCGGAATGTATGTCACAATCTTGATATAGAAATGAGTGGAGAAGAAATTAGAGAAAAAGAAGTTAAACTTAAAAGTCATTATCATATCAAACTGAGGTTTACAGGCTTATAACATTCCATGGATACATACAATCCATGTGTGGTCTTTTCTGGACATTCATGCACTAAATTTGGTGAGTTTACTTGGTACCTAATGCTTTTATGTAGAAGATAAATTAATATAATTATCATAAATACTGTAAAGATGTAGACATTGTTCAGACATAACCTGAACAAGCAAAATATAATAAAATAAATTGCTCAAAACATGTAAAATGAAGCCACCAAACTGTTTTAACATTTTTCGTTAACGTCACCAAATTATTGAATCTACTACACAAGTAACACCAAATTATTTAACGTTTTTCAAAAGTTGTAATGACCATAATTTTATGAAATTATAAGAAGGCGTCATTTCTAGTTGTTTGAATCTCATGATTACTTTTGAAAAAAGGGATGGTTTTATGTGTGGTTTAGATGTTGATGAGATTTTAAATTGATTATGACTATTAGTAAAATGGGTTGCCTCACGATACGCTTTAAAATTTGTAACACATTCGACTCTTATTCGAACATTATAAAATTTTCTTTTATATTTAGTACAAATATATTATGAATATACAAGACAAAGCCATTAAATGGATTGCCACATTTTCAACCCTTCATGTCTTCTCCATCAAATCTATGTCTACTTATTTACCTTTCATTTGTATGTATATGTAATGCAAGGGTAAAACTTTTAGTATAAATACCCCATGAGATGGATGAATAAAATGCACCTCAACACTTTCATAAGTGTTTACATACTTCTCTTCCTCTCTTCTTTCTAGTTATTGTTCTTCATCTTATGTTCTTGTTATAGATGTAGCAAGTTCTTTGATGAAGTGCTAATAGGGTCATAATCATATCTAATTTATAACACGTTATCAGCACGAAAGTTCTTAATCGAGGAAGATCAACTCAATCACAAGGTACATTCAATTAATCAAGTTAATTACATAAGGTAAACAATTTCTTAACATAAAATTGTAATATAATTATCATAATAAACTAAATGAAACCAAACATATTCTATCAAGGACATTATGATGACATTTGGACTACTAATCTTGGGACTACTAACATACTTACATTTATGATTATTCTAATTTTATTCTTATGTTTACTAACCCTTTTAATTTATGCAAACTAACATTTACATTTATGTCTTCTAACTTTTAATTATGCAAACTAACATTTACTTTTATTGCATCTAACTTTTATTTATGTTACTAACATTTATTTATGTTACTACATTTATTTATGTATGCTAACTTTCATTTATGTATACTAACGTTTATTTATGCATATTATATTTTTCTTACTAATTCATATAACATTCACTAATATTTTTACAAATATGTTTTATGTAATTTATTACTTTAATTATTCTCTTTATTAAAAAAAATTATATATATATAACGGTAAAAAAAAATATATTTTAATATTAGAAATTTACAACGGCTATAAATTTTTACACTATAAATAAACACATCATCCACACTTCTTTATACCACAAAAATAATTTCTCTCATCTTCAAAATCAAGATCAAGAATGATTCACCCGCTTTTGATTTTTGTAATTGTATTAGTTTTAGCACTTGGCATCCTAATTAGTAATCTCCCTCCTGATGTATTTTATCTTTATTTGTTCATGTATGAGATGATTGTTCTCCCACTGCTGTTTTGTGCACTTCATATTGATATATATGGATTCTAATTTTTAAATTTGTTTTTGTTCAAAATCTATAGTTTCAAAATGTCTAGTATTGTAAAGCGTGAGCTAGCTGCACTTGAAGTTACTGGGAAAAACTATATGCAATGGACCATCGATGTTTTACTAATTCTTGAATCGATGGGCATTCATGAAACTATAAATGAAAACAATGAATGCTCATCCCAAGACAAGGCAAAGGCACAAGTGTTTCTTCGTAAACACATTGATGACATGTTAAAATTTGAATATCTTGATGTCATTGATCCATGTGTTCTTTGGATGTCTTTAAAAGAAAGATTTGATCATCAAAAGGAAGTTATACTTCCAAGTGCCAAAGATGAATGGTGAAATCTGAGGTTCCACGACTTTAAAAAAGTAACTGAGTATAACTCTGCTTTGTTCAGAATCTGTTGCCAACTTAAATTTTGTGGGCAAACGATTACTGACGAAGATATGTTGGAGAAAACATACTCCACATTCCATGCATCAAACATAAACTTAATGCAACAATATCGATTGCAAAAGTTCAAGAGGTATTCTGAACTGAATACTTGTCTCCTTGTTGCGGAGCAAAATAATGAGCTCTTAATGAAAAACCATGAATCTCGTCCAACGGGATCAGTAGCAATTCCTGAAGCAAATGCTACTAATACTGATGGTCCTAGAAACAATACACGTGGACGAGGACGTGGTCGTGGTTATGGACGAGGCCGTGGGCATTTTAATCGAAATCCAAACCATAACAATGGTCGTGGAAAAGGCAATTATTCTAATCGTGGTCGTGGTCGTGTTTATAAAAATAATGATTATAATGCCACTAAAAAGAACAATGTCCAAACACAAGATAAGGCCAAAGGGGCAAGGTATGATGCTGGTAAATCAAAGAATGCTGAGAGTTGTTGTTATAGATGTGGTTGCGCGGACCATTGGTCTAGGACATGCCGCACACCTGCACATCTATGTGAACTTTACCAAGCTTCCCTCAAAGGAAAGGGAAAAGAAGTAAATCTCGTTGATAATGTTGAAACTAGCAACATGGAATTCAACATTGATGATATTACCAACCTCAGTACTCTCGATTTCTGCAATGACATGGAAGACATTGATTAAGGAAATCAGTGGTTTGTTGTAGCCTGTTTTTACTTGCTTTCTGTCTTATGTGATATATTTCCCTTCAGCAAATGAAGTCTGTCGTATGTAATATATTTCCTTTCAGCAAATAAAGTGTGTCTTATGTAATATATTTCCTTTCAGCAAATGAAGTCTGTGTTATGTAATATATTTCCTTCAATAAATGAAGTTTCTTTATAATAACCTCATTATTTGTTTTTCATATGTGAAGTTCAATATGAGTTCAAATGGAGCACAACATCAAGGAAATATTGGAGATCTTTTAATAGCAGATAGTGGTACTACACATACTATCTTGAAATCAAAGAAATACTTCTCCAAAATAAACCCAACAAAGGGTTCAATACGTACTATATCGGGTCCTGTAGACTTGATTGAGGGAACTGGAAAAGCTAATTTCATATTACCTAATGGTACAAAATTCCAAATAGATAATGCCTTATTTTCTCCAAAGTCAAGCAGAAATCTATTGAGTTTTGGTGATATATATCTTAACGGATATGACACGCAAACCAAAACAATAGATAATAAGAAATTTATGCTTATTATAAATGACAATCGAGTGTTGGAGAAACTACCAAAATTTGATTCCAATTTACACCATACATATATAAATAAAGTAGAATCAAATATGGTGGTTAAAGAAAAACATTGTGATCCTGGGATATTTAGTTTATGGCATGACAGGTTAGGTCATCCAGGATTAACAATGATGCGAAGAATAATTGAGAATACACATGGTCATCCATTGAAGGACCAGAAGTTCCCTCAAACAAGTAATATGAAACCATGTACGTCTTGTTCCCTTGGAAAATTAATTATAAGACCTTCACCGATGAAAGTTGACAAGGAATCACCTAGATTTCTTGAAAGAATTCAAGGTGATATATGTGGACCAATTCATCCACCATCTGGACCATTTAGATACTTTATGGTCTTGATAGATGCATCTAGCAAATGGTCTCATGTTTGCCTATTATCATCTCGTAATATGGCATTTGCAAAATTTCTTGCTCAAATCATTAAACTTAGAGCACATTTCCCTGATTATATAGTCAAAAGAGTAAGACTGGACAATGCTGGTGAATTTACTTCCCAAGCATTCAATGACTATTGCATGTCTGTAGGGATTGTTGTTGAACATCCAGTAGCTCATGTACACACACAAAATGGTTTAGCTGAATCATTAATTAAACGTCTACAGCTAATAGCTAGACCATTGATAATGCAAACCAAACTTCCTGTTTCCATATGGGGTCATGCAATATTACATGCTGCATCATTAATTCGCATAAGGCCAAGTTCATATAATGCATACTCTCCCTTACAACTTGCTTTTGGTCAAGAACCAAATATTTCTCATCTTAGAATATTTGGATGTGCTGTATACGTTCCTATTGCACCACCACAACGTACAAAGATGGGTCCCCAAAGAAGGTTGGGTATATATGTTGGATATGAGACAAAGTCTATTATAAGATATATTGAACCTTTAACAGGTGATGTTTTTACAGCACGTCTTGCTGATTGTCAATTCAATGAATCAGTTTTTCCACCATTAGGTGCAGAAACGAAAAACCAAGAAAAGAATGTCTCATGGAATGAACCTTCTTTGTCATATCTTGATCCTCGCACAAAACAATGTGAAACTGAAGTTCAAAAGATAATGCATTTCCAAGAAATAGCTAATCAATTGCCAGATGCATTTACTGATACAAAAAGAGTGACTAAATCATATATACTAGCTGTTAATACTCCAGCTCGAATTGAAATTCCAAATAGGCAATCTGATGATAAATTCACTCAAGAATCTAAGACACGCTTGAAGCGTGGAAGACCAATTGGTTCAAAGGATAAAAATCCTCGAAAAAGAAAACCAACAGAAAATGCAATTGATCATGAGGAAAGTGTTCCTGAAGAAACACAAAACAATCCTCCGGTTGAGGAAAGTAATGTTATAGAAAATATTGATGAGAAATTTTCTTATGTTGTCGGATGTGATATTATGAATGATGATTCTGAACCACAATCTGTTAATGAATGTCAAAATAGACATGATTGGGTTAAATGGAAAGAAGCTATACAAGCTGAACTGAATTCTCTCAACAAGAGAAAGGTATTTGGACCTATTATTATGACACCTGGAGTTGTGAAACCATTAGGGTATAGATGGATTTTTGTTCGAAAGAGAAATGAGAAAGACGAAATTGTAAGATACAAAGCTAGACTTGTAGCACAAGGTTTTTCTCAACGACCTGGAATTGATTATGAGGAAACATATTCTCCAGTTATGGATGCAATCACTTTTAGGTATTTAATCAGCCTTGCAGTCTCTAAAAAGTTAGAGATGCGTCTTATGGATGTTGTTACTGCTTACTTATATGGATCACTTGATAGTGATATATATATGAAAATTCCTGAAGGATTTAAAATGCCTGAAGCATTGAATACAAAACCTAAAGAAATGTATTCAATTAAACTACAAAGATCTTTATATGGGTTAAAACAATCTGGACGCATGTGGTATAATCGTTTAAGCGATTACTTGACAAGTAAAGGTTACAAAAATAATACTATTTGTCCATGCGTATTTATTAAAAGAACAACATCTGGATATGTGATCATAGCTGTATATGTTGATGATCTAAACATCATTGGAACGAATAAAGAAATTCTTGAAGTTATTGAACTTTTAAAGAAAGAATTTGAAATGAAAGATCTTGGGAAAACCAGGTATTGTCTTGGATTACAAATTGAACATTTGCCTAATGGAATACTTGTACATCAATCGAATTATACAGAAAAGATCTTGAAGCGTTTCAATATGAACGAAGCCAAATCTTTAAGTACTCCAATGGTTGTTAGATCACTAAATATTGACAAAGATCCATTTCGCCCATGCGAAGAAAATGAGGAGGTTCTTGGTCCAGAAGTACCATACCTTAATGCAATAGGTGCCCTAATGTATCTTACTAATTGTACCAGACCTGACATTTCTTTTGATGTAAACTTATTAGCAAGGTTCAGTTCATCACCGACAAAAAGGCATTGGAACGGGATCAAGCACATATTCCGATACCTTCGAGGAACTAGTGACTTAGGATTATTTTATCCTAATGATTCAAAACAAGGATTGATTGGTTATGCAGATGCAGGGTATTTGTCTGATCCTCATAAAGCAAGATCTCAAACTGGATATGTCTTCATGAATGGAGGTACTGCAATTTCCTGGCGTTCTCAAAAGCAAACACTTGTTGCCACATCTTCAAATCATGCTGACGTAATAGCACTAAATGAAGCAAGCAGAGAATGTGCATGGTTAAGATCAATGACGCAACTCATACTAACTTCATGTGGACTGGATAAAGATAAAGTCCTAACTTTAATATATGAAGATAACGCGGCATGTGTTAATCAAATGAAAGAAGGATATATCAAGAGCGACAGGACAAAACATATTCCTCCAAAGTTTTTCGAATACACTCAAGAGCTTATAAAGAATCATGAAGTTGAGATAAAGTATGTTCAATCCAGTAACAATGCAGCAGATCTTTTCACGAAGGCACTTCCCACTGCAATCTTTAGAAAGCATGTATCGGGTATCGGAATGCGACATGTGCATAGCATGTGAAGAATAGTGATTACATAAATGAGGGGGAGTAAACTATGCACTGCACTCTTTTTCCTTCGCTAAAGTTTTTTCCCACTGGGTTTTCTTTAGCAAAGGTTTTTAACGAGGCAGTAGTAGTTGGAAAATGTGTCATCCAAGGGGGGGTATTATGAATATGCAAGACAAAGCCATTAAATGGATTGCCACATTTTCAACCCTTCATGTCTTCTCCATCAAATCTATGTCTACTTATTTACCTTTCATTTGTATGTACATGTAATGCAAGGGTAAAACTTTTAGTATAAATACCCCATGAGATGGATGAATAAAATGCACCTCAACACTTTCATAAGTGTTTACATACTTCTCTTCATCTCTTCTTTCTAATTATTGTTCTTCATCTTATGTTCTTGTTATAGATGTAGCAAGTTCTTTGATGAAATGCTAATAGGGTCATAATCATATCTAATTTATAACAAAATACATTTTGTTTAGTACATTGGTTAATTATAAAATCCGAAAATTGTTGATGGGCCAACCAGAACCGAACTGTACTGACCCATCTTAAAAGAGTCCCCATTTTAACTTGGTATCTGACCCACCAAGTTTGCCATCTCACTAGTTGGCACATAATCTAACCCACGGCCCAACTAGATGGACTCAATTAGAACTTGTCATAAAAAAAACCACTGCCAATTTACAAATATGTTTCACAAAAACATATGGTTGATTTTAGTGTTACCTAATACACTTTAATATAACGAAAATAATACGTATGCTATGAGTTTCTTCCTTTGCAGGGGCCTAGGGGTAGCGTCTGTAACGGGAATCCTGCTGACCGGGGGATGAGGTGGCAACCCTTGCAGGGCTAGCTCGGTGTAGCGTCCCGAAACAAAATTGAATTTAACATAAGAGACTGTATTAGAAATTATGAATTCTCAAAGTACCCTTATGTAGATTCAAAATTCGCCAATGTGACAACCCTCGAAATTGGGTATTTGACCCAATTCTTAGTTCAACCTATTTTATTAAAACATTTTTCCGAATCGTTAATAAAGTACTTAATTCGTGCCTAAGTCTAGAAAAAATCATGCACATTATTAGTGCATCTCAATAGTGATGCAAGTAATTGAGTATATTTGTTTGTATAGTGGTAACTCTAAATTAGCAAGTTGGTGACCAAATGTTAAACCGAAGCCAAAAATATGAGTTATATATATATATATATATATATATATATATATATATATATATATATATATATATATATATATAATAATAATCTTTCCGTGATGGCGAAGTGACCAATATGAAAAATACAACGCGAATCATCCTACACACTTAATAGTACCTATATATTAAATTATAAGTACGCAATACAATTTGAGAATATCGAAGGTGACTGAATATATTTATGAAGTGATATGTTTTTATCAGTAAATGACTGAAATCACAAATCAAGTAAAATCCCAACCTCTTCTTTTATTCCGGATACCCACTCCACGATCAGGCGAGGATCACGGAAATTCCGGCGAACTCAGCGATTTCCGGTACCTGACGTTTCTCCCTCTCTTTTATGTAAACCATAATCGTCATTATTATCTTCATTAAAACCTTAACTAACCCAAAATTTCCCTCTCTTTCTCTAACATGCATGTATCAGGCAACCAAAACATAAGCTTCAATATTCCCATCTCTCTCACTCTTTGTAAACCCCAAAAAGCAGAAACCTCCGGCAACGTATCTCTCCTTTCCGTCGGTACCTTTTACATTACTCTCCGGCAAACCATCTCGCCACTCTCTCTGCAAATCATAAGCCACCCTCATCTCTCGTTCCGGCAGAATCTTACGTCAAACAACATCCCCGAAGAGGCAGCGATCTCCAGCAACCCCCACCCGGCAGCCATCATTCTCGGTCTCTCTCTCCGGTTCGATAGGTATACTTTCTCACTATTCGTTCGATAACACAAGCATGCATACGTGGGTATTGGTTCGGTGATCAACTGGGTTTTCTTTTAGGGTTGTTATCGAGTTTAAACAGTTGCATTAATCTTTCCGGCAAAACTCGGTTTTCCGGCGACGCACCCTGGGGTGTAGTCCGGTTAGGTTTGGGAGTAGTCGGGAAACTTATCTCACTTACTGGGTTTAAAGGGCGTCGGGTATGTATATATGCACATAATACTTTCTCTGTTACTACCGATGAAAACGTTTTCCGGCGAGCCTTCGCCAACGAAAAACCCAGACACACAGTTGGGTGTGTGTGAAGCGTTAGTATTATAAATGTCGTAGTACCGATCAAATTGTTAAATGGGTTTTGGTGTGTGTGTGAAAGTGTGTTCGTTCCTTTTTATAAAACCGTCTCCCGACGAGAATCTGTTGGAATTAAATATCATAAGTCATTTGTTAAAGTATATTGTTAAAGTATAAGTATTTGTAATATAATACTTATGATATAATTAAAATAGAAGAAAAGGTGCAACCAAAGGCAAACACCGGCAGTCTATAACTGCCGCCAACCCCACAACTTCCGGAACTGCCATAACTGCCACCGTAACCGCCCGTAACCGCCACAACCAACGGTCGTGACTGTTGAATCGCACCTGTTCGATTACTATAAATAGAAGTAGATTTCATCAATTGTAATCATTCCGAATGTGAGATTCGAGAATCAAAATAGAAAAGTGTAGATGATGAATCAATAATGTAAAAACCTGTGAATGAATAAAATGTTTATGCTTTGATTTAAATCAGTGTGTAAATTTCTGTTTAAACGATCCAACAATTGGTATCAGAGCTTTGGTAATTAATCAAAGCATGGTTCATCATCTACCAAAAAGAGAGAGCGTCCGGCGAATTGCACCATCAACCACCGCAAACAAGAGTGGATGGTTCAGATTGCAATCAACAAAAGGGAATTCCAGGGTGGCTAATCAACATGGATCTACCACCAAACTGGAACCGCCGATTAAAGGATAACATACTTGATCGAAGAAGACGACCGGAGCACTCCCCGAACAGCAGCGGACAGAGCCGCAAGTTCGAAATTAGTGCATAATTGATGCCCAAAGGCGACAACCAAGGAGATCCATAGGGATCCGCCACCGTCGCAAACACCGCCGTCAAACCGTCGCCGGAAAAGAGATCCGACGATAAACGGCCAAAGCAGACGAACCGTGAAAGTTCGTAATAAGGGCACAACTAGCGTCGTACAAGAAAAACCATAGATCTATCATCAACCGATGGATTTAGAAAGAACGATCGGAGCAACCGGCGAAAACATCGCCGCCGATTAAAACAGAAGACGAAGAAATGGCTGAAACTTGAATGAGGAGAGATGACAAAGAAACACACACATATGTGTGAAAACAAATCATTTTGACCAAATTGAAACCGTGTAAAACCACCGTATTGTGTTTCCCCGTACACGTTTTCTATTTTCCCAAAAGAACCCGTTCATTTTTCATCTATTTACTTTCCCTATGTTGTGAAATAACCACATATTTTTCCTTGTTTTTAATACACGTTTTATTAAAAATTTAATACTTTTTATTAAAGGAAATATTATTATATTATTAATACGGGTAATTATTAATTACAAATAATAATTAATAAATTATTCTTAAAAGATATTTTATAAAATCTTAAATAAAGTTTTATAAAATGGCGGGGAAAGAAAAGATAAGACTTTAATCATGTGATACGATTAAAGTAAAAAAAAACCCGTGTGATGCGGTAATAACCTGTGAAAGGTGCAAATAGTCATGTGATATGACAAAATAAATGGTTGTGTGACTCAATCAGATCAAAGAAGGTGGTCAATCGGGATGGATGATTGATCAAAGAAGGTGGTCAATCAGGATGGACGTTTGATCAAAGAAGATCTCAACAAAGGTGGAGTGAACCGACATCGGTGGAGTGAACCAACATAACAAAAGCATAACGGATGGAGTAAAATGCTTAACAAGACATAGGTGGAGTGAACCAACAAAAGCATAGTGGATGGAGTAAAGTGCTTAACAAGACATGGGTGGAGTGAACCAACAAAACCATAGCGGATGGGGTAAAATGCTTAACAAGACATAGGTGGAGTGAACCAACACCACAAAAGCATACGGATAGAGTAAAATGCCCAAAAAGACAACGGTGGAGTTAACCAACATAAAGCTCAAATCAAAGACGCGAACAAATGACTTGATATTTAAGGGGGAGTGTTGGAATTAAATATCATTAGTCATTTGTTAAAGTATAAGTATTTGTAATATAATACTTATGATATAATTAAAATAGAAGAAAAGGTGCAACCAAAGGCAAACACCGGCAGTCTATAACTGCTGCCACCCCCACAACTTCCGGCACTGCCATAACTGCCACCGTAACCGCCCGTAACCGCCACAACCAACGGTCGTGACTGTTGAATCGCACCTGTTCGATTACTATAAATAGAAGTAGATTTCATCAATTGTAATCATTCCGAATGTGAGATTCGAGAATCAAAATAGAAAAGTGTAGATGATGAATCAATAATGTAAAAACCTGTGAATGAATAAAATGTTTATGCTTTGATTTAAATCAGTGTGTAAATTTCTGTTTAAACGATCCAACAGAATCACGGCCAACCACCGGCTTTGCTTCTGAACTCCGCCGTCTGAGTTTTTGGTCGCCGGCCACCAGGCAGTCGGACACCCATTTGGTGATCCATCCGATTATTAACTCAGACATTGAAGCCCATTTCTGTTATTTTTAGCCCAGTTTATTTCTTGGTGTAGCCCATCAGTATCACTTTAAATTGAATTAGCCAAATATTCTTTTAAAAGAAAAATCAGATTTTAAGATAAGTATAATAAATTAACTAACTTTATAAATTTTATTTTATAAACTGTTGACAGTAAATATTGTTTTGAAAAAGTTTATCTATTTGTTCAAATTATGTATTTCGTTACTTATTTAACATTTATTTAATGAACTATTAAAAAGATCATTCACTTTAATTATTACTTCTTTAATTAATAATTAATAATTTATAATTTATAATTATTTAAAACTTAATAATTTAAATAATTATCTTCGAACAACAACGAATCGTTTATCTCTAATCAAGTGAAAGTATTTTCGTAAAATGTACTCAAACTATACAATAATATTAATATACAAGTCCAACTCCACCGAGTCACCAACATATCGCTCATGTATAAATTCAAGTTGAGAGAAAACATTTATGCATCATATAGTCTAGGCGTGTCATTTTAGACCGTCACTTATTAACTATGCATATGCGTTTAGGACGCTAGGAACCTTTGGTTGGAATCCCCAACTTTGTGGATTTACGAATTTGGAAGCTTCGCTAAGGTGAGTTTCACGGCCCCATTTTTACTGTTTTATAACTACTTTATTTGGGGGAGAAAACATATAACTTCTCAACTATTTTGCGATAAATAATCTTTGTATAATCATTGTTGTGTACACGTACCTAACTGTGAAGGACAACGGACCATGCTACGAGTCCACGTTTAACAATAATCATTAACTATTTGTGGTAGCCAATGAATATAGAGATAGTACTATCGGGATTGATCCCCCGCTCATGACTAGTCGCGCTAGTCTAACTGAGTTTGAGCTTTATATTCTAACAATTAGATTTATGATTTGATTATAGGCTCCTTGATTATACCTTAACTTGTATTGCTTCGCGGGCTTGCGAGGGATTATGAATTGCACCTAAAACTATTTTTGTTCCATATTTCAGAACGATACAAATTGTACAAGATTGTACGAAACGATTTTAAAAGATTTTGATCATTGGAGTCACAAAACCTGTGAACTCACCAACCTTTGTGTTGACACTTTTTTTTTTCTATATGTTTTCTCAGGTAACGGAAATTAGTCTTTTACAAGATTCAATTATGGTCGGGATTGTCATGCATTAGTTCAAGAATAAATCTTAAAGACAAGAGTTTTTCAAGTACAACATGTTGCATTGGTTTTATATTTTAAACAAGTACTTTTGGTTTTGTAAACAACAATGACAATCCATTTTCTATTAATGCGAAGTTTACTATTATTGATGTGTTATGTTACTAGTTAGTCGCACCTCGTTCTTCCGCAAAATCATTTTGGCGGGGTGTGACAGATTGGTATCAGAGCCATTGGTTATAGTGAATTAGCGACATCAACAAGGGGCAGTATGCCTTCCCTCGAACCTTCCACTTTTTTGTCCACGACGGGACTTGAACCCTTGACCAATAGGTTATGGGCAACACCTTAAATCCTCTTTAAATACCACTAAGCTACAAGCCTTGGGTTTAGTTGAAGATGACATAGTAATATATATATATATGACATACACTTCAAGAAAATGAATTCTCAGATGCATCAAAACGTGAACTTGAAATCTTTCCTGATTTCAAATTTGATTATTCATTAGTTATCCAATAACTGGGATTTCGTGATAAACGGGGCATAATGATCAAAATATATAATTTGGAAAGTGTTAAACACGATTCCATAATCCTTGATTTCATAATCGAACACTATACACCAACAAATATGATCATACTCCCTACGTCTCACAAAAAAGTTTTTATTTCTCTTTGGCACAAGCTTTTAGGAGATAGTTAGTGGTGGGATCCTTGATAATACTTTTGATTAAAATATAATGTTAGATCTTAGAGAGAAAGTGGTTTATTAGTTGAATCATTGGTAATAATTTTATTTTATTAAGTGGGCCCATCAAATTTGATAAATGATAACTTTTTTGTGGGATAAAATTTTAAGAATAAATGAGGATTTTTTTGTGAGACGAAAGGAGTATTAAATACTAATTACTATCAACGAGGAATTGGGCCCGCGCTTCGCGGCAGGTTGCACTATACGTATCATATGTGGAGGCAACGTGAACCAATGTATCCAAGTTTATCGATCATTTTTTTTACAGCCATCTCAAATAATAGCAGTAGCATCATACGAACCAAAAGTAGCATTCAGCTACAATACACATGTTAACATTACATATTAGTGAAAATTCATCAAAATAAATGTAAAGACATCCATATGATTAAACAAAGATAACCATGTGAGTAAAAAAATTTGTAATCAAAGCATCCCTCTGAACCCACCCATTCACACACTACTAAGAAAAACCTGACTTGTGATCAAAAGAAGCATATAAAAAGTAGCTTGATCGCCAAAACAATGAAACGAACAACGATAAAAACATGTTATAGTGAGAGTTAATGAAGACAGAAACTCAGTATGACCAGGATTAATAACTCTCAACAAAGAATGTAAGTTCAAAAACAGATATCTTTAAACCTATGTTAACAGAAAGTAATCCTATTAGTTGTGATACACCTTAATCGCGACTACAGAACACGACATGCAATTTCAAACTTACATGACCGGGAAGCAGCCATTGTTACTTCATCGTTGTGTCTATCATCTCTCATTAGCAGTTATATCATGCCCGTATAATAAACCAATCTGCCATACGGGTCAAATAAAATAAATTAAGGCTAAAAGTAGCCAAATTTTAAATTACACGCACACAACCTTTGAAATAACTTAATCCAGAAATCTATGTTATTATTATAAAAGTATTGTAGTTGCCGACCATCATACAAACTGGAATCGTAACGGTTCATGTTAATAATGCTAACATTGGTTAGAATTCAAATTAATTTGAAATTTTCTACAAAAGGTTAATCACAAAATCATATCAGAAATCCAACTCCATTAAAACAAATCGGATTAAATATTGATGGTTTTTTTTTTCAAAGCATCAACGAAAGTTAATCACCAGATCCTCTTATTTCAATGCAGATAAACAAAAATTGAAACTAACCAATTGCTTGCCGCCGGCTTATACAATGGTCAAATACAGGTTTAAGACCCGAAAAAGTTACCAATTAATTTTGCAAAATATAAACTTTAGAATTGAGACTGGTTTTGGGGTTGAATTTTGGAATAAACTCAATTTGGTCAATATTCATTTACTCTACACCAACACCCAAAAAATAATAGAATATTTATATTGTTATTTATGGAGAAAATATTTATTAAAAATAGGGTGTTTTTTGTTTTTATTTTTTATATTTTTGTTTTGTAAAGTTTTTGATTTATAATGTATTTTATAAAATCTTATATAAGCAGCCACATAAGCAACTGATGAACCTTGTCTTTAACTGCTCTAATAGGCACAATATCTGAAACATAAAAAAATAAATTATATAGTTGCATTACGAAAGTTTGCCAACTAATTAGTACTCATTTCATAGCTACGTAAGAGATTAGTATTTATGTCAAATCTTTATGGTTCCAACTAATGGTCTTTTTATGGGCCTTTGGGTTAATACTTTTTTTTGGTCAATTTCATAACGCAAATTAGAAAGCATAAAATTAATAATACCTGTAGCTTTAAGAAGCAGAACAAAAGCAGGTGTCTTTAATACATATGTAACACCTTTATCCTGTAAATTCAACCCACATATTGCTAAATTATAGCAAAAATACTCATAAAACATAAATCAAACTAAAATGAAGTATATCATTATTAAATAAGTACAATGTTATAAAACTCGGGTTTTTAGGCGACCGATACGATGATCGGGTCAAGGGTCAACTGGTTCGACCAGTTGAATCGGCGGGCAACCCGGATGAATTGAAAACATATAAAAAATATTATATAAATTTAGCAATGTAATAAAACCATGGTTTCGAGGCGACCCGATAAGATGATTGGGTCAAGGGTCTACCGCTTCAACCGGTTGAATTGGCTGGTCAACCCGGATCAACTGAAAGCATATAGAAGAACATTATATAAAATTACTAATGAATTAAAACCCGGTTTTTAGGCGACCCGGTATGATGACCGGGTCAAGCGTCAACCGCTTCAACCGGTTGAATTGGCGGGTCAACCCGGATTAGTTGAATACAAATATGTTAAAGTTGGTGATTAAATGAACAATTTTTAAGTTTGGATCAAAATTTATTTTATTGACTGTGTGTTATCGATGTAACGAAAACTGCTATGATATAGGTTGATGATGGTGATGAACTTCTCGAGTGCATCAACATAAGGTTAAGAGATAAAAGGACAATATCGGAAAAATAAGATATGTGGAATCCTTGATGACTTGGTTTGTTTGTTTGTTTGTCTCCATTTTGGTATGAAAATGATATATCTTTTGTCAAATTAACCACCAATCTAACGTTGCAGATAATGTTTACATCTAGCGTTCACTCATGAGATCAGGAAAAATAAACAAAAACCTTTATATAAATCTCAATATTTTATCATAATAATAAAGCACTAATCACGTAATATTTGATGGATTTTGGTGGTTATTTTTCCGGCAGAATAATATGTTAAAATTAAGATACATAAACCAAACTTATGTATCTGATGCATCTGGTTCGAAACATAAACCAAATCGAATTCCATTGCAATCGAAACGGAATTCAAAATGAAACCGGGTTGTTTCCGGGCCAACGGGTCACTTGGTTTGACAAAAATCGGTCGGTCTCAATGGGACGTTAATGAGCAAAAACTGGGATACTTTTGACCCCCTTGCTTACCTGGGTCCCGGTTGAACCAATCGGTCAACCCAGGTTTTAAAACATTGACGAAAACCCATCAGCAAGCTTCTTTCAAATTTTTGGCATTTTTAAAGTTACATAAAATTTATGTTATTCTGATCCTTCAAATCTGAGTAACCACTTCAATAAACCAAACATCCCTTAAAGAAATGAAACTATTATTGGTTTTTAATCTTCTACATATCCTATAATATTCATAAAACTACATTTTATTTAAATAGAATATGGCAAGAGTCAAGTGATTAGTTAGTAACTAACATATCTTAATTTTCAATAAACAAAGTATAGATTGAATAACTTTTGTTCTTGAAATCAAAGAGTAACAAAGTAACCATTTACTTTTTTTTCGTAGGCAGGAAACCACGCAATCTTAGATCTAGAACTTTGAAATAAAACAAAATCAGATCATTAAGATTTGTTTAATTACATAAATAAATTAGCGAATATATTTTGAAATTGAACTAAAAAGTTTCAAAAACTCACCTATTGTCCAGAAGATTCTTCACCACCGACGAACCATCATGTAGAACTGCTCTGTACACAACACCATACCCTCATTCTCCGATCGCATTCTCCGGCGAAATTCCATTTGTAGCAATTTCTGTTTGTGATGATAAAGATGATGAAAAGTATATGAGGAACAATTTGGTGCCCTAGAAAATGAAGACATATTTCAGGAACAAATGATAGTTACAAAAGTCACGACGGATGACATCACATATTATTATTCTACGTTCTTCCCTTTTCCTTTGAAAATCGGAGGGCTTAACGAAAACCCTCAAAATCTCACTACCTCCAGTCGTCGATCTCTCCATTAAAAAAGAGGTGGACTTTGGAATTGGATGGAAACATACGTGATTCTGCATATACAGAAGATCACCATCTTTGATCCTCCGGGTCCTCAATGGTAACAATTAGGTGAATAATGGTGAAGAAATGTATGAAGATGATCAAGAGAATTTGTCGCTGAACAGTGAAAAAAACCCCATCAAATAATTGAGTGATGAACACTGAAAAACTGGAAAAAAAAACCTAGAAATTACTGAGAAATTGAAGTAAGAAAATATGATTGGAATGCGTCACTAAAAGAAGAAAATGATTTGAAGAAGGAAGTAGATGAAAAGCAAAAGAGATTGCGGGAGAAAGGTAGCAGGTGAAGAAGATGTGATTGAAAGAAAGGAAGCACGTGAAGAAGATTGCGTAAAGAAAAAATGACAAATCTTTTTCTGTTCATCAACTGTTGATGAACACAGCTATTTCCCCTGGTAAATGTTTAATAAGTTAATTACTTTTAAAATACTGTAGTATGAGACTATCCCCATAAAAACCCAATCCAACCCAACTTTTTTATTAAAAAAATAATTTCTCTTTCTTCCACCTACACAACCCAACCCAACCTAATATTTCACATACATTAATAACCCAACCCAACCCAACTTAAACTACCAATAGAAAAATTACACATTATATTTGAAAAAAAAAAAACAATTGATAAATGCAGTGACCCAGGGTCACAGCCCTGGGCCGTTCCACCGGCTTAGGCCACCAAGATTTGAAGCCACCCTTATTATTTTATTATTTCTTTTGGTGACCCCGGGCTTCCTTTGGAAGGCGATGGGGGTAGTCTGAAAAAGGTAAGATATTGTTCGTCATTAGCGAGAACAGGAGATATCGTTGCCATCTTTAGTGTCAATATTAAGTTGAAAAACATGTTTCAATTTTGCTGGAGATTAATTTTTGAAAGTAATTTTACTCCTTCTTAAAGCATTTAGGCATTCTAAGTTTATAAGGTCTTAATCTTAAATTTCTACATTGGGAAACATCTTAAACACCGCAAAATAAAAAAATATTGCTTAGGAGATTCGAACCCAAGACCTTTTGCGAGTACGGGCTGTGTGTTAACCAATTTATCTACTTGATATTTTGCTTTATCCCAAAAAAACATCCAACATAACGCATAAACTTAAAACGCCAAGTCAACCAGCAGCCACTATCCACATGACCACAACCAGCAGCCACTATCACTACCGTCGTCACCACTAGGGGTGAGCAGAAAAAGAGGGTAATCGGAATCGGAACCGGAACCGTATCGGAACCGGAGGTTCCGGACCAGGAACCTGCTGGGAGGTTCCGGTTCCTAAAATCATGGAACTACCCTAAGATGTTCCGGTTCCGGTTCTCAAAATTAAGGAACTTGGAAACGGTGGATAACCTGGAACCGGCAGTTGCACGTTATATATTTTTATTAAAATATATTATATATAATATATTATACATAATTAAATTAAATAGATTTATGATTTATCTAAATATAAAATACTAGTCCAAATAAAAATATAAAATTGACCTTACTCGTTATAATTGAGTAAGAAATTGGGTGAGAGTGAGACATTCATTCGTCGTGAGGTCGTATTTTTATGACTGACTTTCACATGAATCACACATTTACTATATTTTGTCATTCTTATTCACTTATTTATATTTTTAACAATATTTGTAATCGTTGAACTATATTTAAAAGTGTTAAACGATATTTGTAATCGTTATATTGTGTGATTTTTTTTCTTGTTTATTCAGTAACTAATGTTAAATTTTTTTGAATTTAGATACAGGGTAACGGAACCTGCCCTGGAACCGGCGGTTCCGGTTCCGAAAATTTAGGAACCTGTCTTCCAAGTTCCGGTTCCTATATCTCAGGAACCTGCGGTTCCGGTTCTGGTCGGAACCGGCGGGTACCCTGTTATGCTCACCCCTAGTCACCACCCACTACTTGATCACCGTCAAATTTAGTCACAGGTTACCCGCCGTCACATTGCGCAGGTAACCTGCTGGTTATTCAAAAAACATAAATAATTTATATTAAAAGGTAAGATATTTCTACACCTTAATTTTAACTTCATACGGAGTACATCAAATTTTACAACTAAGTGTAAAATCATATTAAATAATAATTATGATTAATAAAATAAAAACTATGATGTATAAATTATCTAATACGATAAAATGCAATATACTGTAATTCCACTAGTTTGGCCAAATTGCACGTTTGGTCCCCGTGTTTCAATAAGTGCATATGCGGTACTCATGGTTTGCATTTTGTGCAGTCGTGGTCCCTCCGCCCTAACATCGTTAACTTAAACCCGTTAGTCAGGGGTATTTTGGTCATTTTGCACATATGGTCCCACTGCATCATCTTCCCCCTGTAACAAAACCCAAATCACTTAAAAACCCTAATTTCAATTTTTCACTCTCACAAATTCAATCTCATGAGAAGCAGTGCGATGCTACGCTGTCTTCTAGCACCAATCCCCTAGCCAGAATTTGTTTTTGCTGGGATTTTCGGAGTATTTTGATAACACATCGGGTTTGAATCATTCCGAGCTCCACCACCGTCGCCAGTAGCTTCTGGTCGTCGATCCTCAGTTAATAATGATGAGCTCGTTAATCGGTTGCTTTGATCTCGTTAGCCATGGAGCTCGTTAACCATGGAATGTTCAAGAACACAACAGAATCAGATTCGCCTGCTCCGTCGCAAATAGTCGTGCCTCCGGCAGCCGGCGAAATTACTGCTAGACTACAAGTGGTGTGTTCTTAATTAGAAAAGTGTAATCTTCTTCAAATCTTGTCGTCACCAATCTTGCCGTCACCGATGGTCTTTAATGGCATTTCTTCTTCCAGCCTCTCTTCTTCGTTATAGATCTGCAATTGGGTTCTTCAATTTTTTTCTTACGAAATTTTGGGTATTCAATTTCTGTTTAAGAGTTTGTCGCTGGGGGTTTCGAAGTAGGATTTCGAGTTGCGGAGGCCCTGATTCGTAGAACTCTTCCTCTGGTGTATCTCCTCAGAATAACGGCGATGGTGTTGGTTGTGGTTGGAGGTTTGACAGTGTCGACATTGTAAGTGCGGTGGTCGGAGTGGTGGGAAGAGAATAAAGAATCTGCTTGTCATAATTAATTATGTTCTTACTAGTTAGCTATTTACTGATATATGACCATAATACCCTCAAGCTAACGGATATTTTTAACGCTATTAGGGCGGAGGGACCATGACTGCACAAAAATGCAAATCATGGGTACCGCGCCTGCACTTATTTAAACACAGAGACCAAACGTACAATTTGACCAAATCACAGGGACCATTCTTGCAATTAACTCATAATTAAATTGAAAACTAGGTTGTCATAATCAAAATAAAAGTTTATGTACAACTTCAAAGTTTTCTACTAAATAATTAAATAATTAAGACGGTTTTCAAATCATTGGATTAAACCGCCGATTTATTAAAAAAAAAAATTAATGGTATTCTTTATAGTTAGATTTTCACAATTTAATAACCCTCTTTTTTATAATATAAAACAATTTAGAAATCCAGTCAATTGTTTCCGCGTTTTGATTTAAAAGCATTATTTAGAATACGTGTATTTCTTTTCATGTTAATAGCTTAAAATACTTATATTGGGACTACGAATATACAGCTAACAGGGAAAAATGGTTAGGTGTGTAGGGTTGTTTTAGTAATCTTGAAGTTAATCAAAGAATTAAATTTTAACTTAGGCACAAATTTTAATTCAAAGTAATTGATGGTTTAAATAGATTTGTATTCAACAATATGTTAAGAGAAAAAATAAATTTAGTACTTCCTCGGATTTAAAATAAGTGCTACACTTCTCCTTTCACGCTTTTTGATGTAAAATATTATAATAGAGATTATGATAGATTAAAGGGGATAACTAGTTAAGAGGTTCCCACTATAACTTTTAGCTTTGTTGAAGAAAGAGAAAAATTAAAGTGGGGTTAGGTAATCGTAGTGATGTTTAATAAAGTTAAGTAGGGATAAAATGGTAATTTTATAAACAAAAACTTACCAAATAAGGAAAGTGTAACACTTATTTTGAATCACTTATTTATGAAAGTGTAGCACTTATTTTGAATCGGAGGAAGTATATCTTTTTCCCATAAGTTTTCTTATGTTTTATTCTCTTTCAGAGATCAAAGTGGTTTCCGCAACTCCTAACTTGTAGTATAACTAAAGTATGAAATCATGACATACACATTACTCCTATTATACTAAAATCAGAATATGTAACATTAAATTCCAACAAAAAGTAAGAGAATTTTTATAATTCTTTTTGAAAAAGTTTAAGCATCTCATGATTGATCGGTTTCAAAAACATTTAAATATTCACTTCAAAGTTCAAACACATAAAGTACGAATTTTAATTTAAATATTGGTAAATACTATTTTGTCTGTTTACCTTTAATATATTAATCAAGTCATATAGTAAAAACTCTTTAAATTAATAAAGTCGGGACTTGAGAAATTTATTAATTTAGAGGTTATTAATTTATCGATGAGAAATCATTTATAATAGCCCAAGTCGGGACCAAATAAATTTATTATTTTAGAGAGTTTATTAATTTACCGAGTAGTAATTTAAAAAGATTTTACTGTATTTTAGTAAAGTTATTGTTAATGAATAACATTAAATATTGTTGGGTTCTAATAGTCAATAACTCAATATATTCAAAAGTTTTATGGAAGCTACACTCTTGCAAGAATGAGAGTTTATTTAACGTGAGATGGATTTAAGTATAACTTGTGAGATGGCTATGGTTGGAAAACAACAGTTGTCGTATTAGATTAGTATACTAAGGTGTTGTTTGATAGCATTTGAATGATTAATATCTGATTGGATCAGATGTCTGAATGATTCAGACTTTCCCTTACATCTGTCTAATTAAAAGGTAGAATATGTCTAATTTTTTATTCAGGGGCTAATTAAGAGGCCTTACCAAACGCTCTAAATTTGTCTGATTAAGAGGTTGTCATCTTAACTGAATTATTAAGAGACTTACCAAACAGCACCTAAGTGTTATGATTGTGGTGGAGTGAATCTGATTTAACAATAATGTGAAAATTTTGGTGGGTTGTCGGGAGCAACTGATGCTCTTAGACCACTATCAATGGTTTCTTAAAATTGATTGGAAAGTTTTTATTAAATCAGCGTCACATGAAGAAATATCAAAACTGACTTAAAATTACTAACAACTGCTAATAATGACATGTCACTTAATATTCATAAACTCACACATTGTTTACTTTATATATTTAAAACATAAAATACAAACAATAAAATATTAATACTTTATATATCTCTCGTCGGTCAACTTAAGTGATGGTGGAGAACCGAAAGGGAGAACCAAAAGACCACTGGCATGGCTCTAACATTGTGTTCTAGAAATTTTAAACGAAAGAAAAGAGAAGAAAGTATGAAAAGTGAAGAGAAAAGAAAATATATTAAGAAGAAAAAATATATTTTTTTTGTTCCTGAATCGGATAGAAAAGAAAAGAAAATTATATTTTTGGTGTTCCCGAGTTGGAGAGAAAGGAAAAAAATAAACACATTTACAATTTTATCCTTCAAATATAAATAAAACTGACTTAAAATTACTAACAACTGCTAATAATGACATGTCACTTAATATTCATAAACTCACACATTGTTTACTTTATATATTTAAAACATAAAATACAAACAATAAAATATTAATACTTTATATATCTCTCGTCGGTCAACTTAAGTGATGGTGGAGAACCGAAAGGGAGAACCAAAAGACCACTGGCATGGCTCTAACATTGTGTTCTAGAAATTTTAAACGAAAGAAAAGAGAAGAAAGTATGAAAAGTGAAGAGAAAAGAAAATATATTAAGAAGAAAAAATATATTTTTTTTTGTTCCTGAATCGGATAGAAAAGAAAAGAAAATTATATTTTTGGTGTTCCCGAGTTGGAGAGAAAGGAAAAAAATAAACACATTTACAATTTATCCTTCAAATATAAATAAAATATCAAGGGTAATTTGGTAATTACAAATATTTTTAATCAATTAAAACTTCTCTTCTCTCCAAATCTTCCCACTTTTGGGAGGAAGATTAAGAGAGAGAAAATGTCTAAAATTTCTTTTATCTTCTTTCCCCTTCTTTTAAAACATGTACTCTGGAATACGATAAAAAATTTATTTCTCTCCATTTCTCTTCACTTCTCTTCAAATTAAAACTCTGGAAAACACAGTATAAGTAATTAACTAAATTATTTGTAGTTATTAATAAAGATGTTAAAATACATTAAGTAACAAAGTTTATCAAATATGCAAAAAAAAAAAAAAAAAAAAAAAAAAAAACATGTACAACTTTTAATTTTGTTTGTTAATTTTTATTTTATTTTTCAAACAACTACCTATATAAGAATACGTTTCTTTCTCTCATTTTTTTTTTCCTTTTGTATATATCAGAAATAAAGGATAGTTATTTCCATTTTCATATTCTATTTTCCCCATTTCTACAAACTAGGAGAACAAGTGTTTAGACTTTTTTTTAGTAATATATAAAGGATTTTTCTAATGTATGTTATGAGGTATATATTAGAGTGTAATTTTATAATATTAACTAAATACAATTTTTCTATTTAAATGAAGATAATTAGATACATTAAAAGAACTTGTATGTAAAAGGCTGTTAAAGTGAGAAAAATAAAAGAATAATCGAATTAAAATAAATAAAAGGACAAAAGAACAATAAAACCAGCTCAAAGTTAGTGGGCAAGCATCAGTGCATCACCCATGTATCAATCTATCATCACATATGCAAAGGTCAAAATAGTAAACGGCACCTAATTTTCGTGGCATATTTTGTAAATCTCGTGAACATTGATGGCAATTGCCTATACTAATATTCTCATATATGATTATTTATGTATTTCGCCTACAAGTTAGTTTAATGACCATTTAGTCCTCTTGAAATGTAAAGTGCTTGGACAATCCATTGTTATTCACACATAAGATCATCGTCTCCAGAAACATTTTACAACTCTATAAAAACGACTCATTTGAGGTAAACACCACCTAATGTTTGTAGATACTTGAGTTGTATCACTCGTATTGAGTCAAAATACAATAAGCTTACATATATCTCGTATATATTATAGAAGTATGAAAAATTATATTGTTTTTTATTAAATATTAATACTCATTACCTGATTGACATATGAAAATTCATTAATTCTCTTTTTTAATATCATCCTTAAATTTAAAAACTTGTATTGATCAAATAAATAAGGAAATTTAATAAAAATAAATACGGTTATCATGTTAATTGTGTAATCAACATCTCAACATCATTTTATAAAGAGAATTGATATTGCTACTACAACTTTTAATGATTATACCACATAGTACAGATTTTACAGCTAACTGTACAAGTATATTAAGCAATAGATGTGGTACATACCTTAAAAGTTGTGGTAGGAAAATCACCCTTATTCTATAAAGGTTAATATATTAAACTTCAGGGGATAAAACGTCATTTATTCAAAATTTCAGGGATGGGATTTATATATTCTCATTTGTGAACAATATTGCTCTTCTTTAAAACCTCCTTTTTGGAGTGCTTCACCACTCAACCTGTAAACTCTATTCATTTCTCATCGCCTCAAAATCAAAGAAGAGAGAGAGAGAGAAAAAACCCTAAAAAAATCTAGAGAGAGAAATCAGCGAAAGATGTCAAAATCCGCTGGTCTGCTCGTGTTTTGTGCTGTAATCCTCGTCATCCACATGATCACGCTCTCATTTCCAGCCGTTGATGCCGTTTCAAACGGTGGGGATCACCGTCTAGGCTGGATTCCGACCACCACTTCCACCGTCGCCACCAGATGCCGTGGATCTATGGCCGATTGTCTCGCCGAAGGCGGAGATCTGGATTTAGACGACATGGAGGATGAGTTCTCAATGGACAGTGAAATTAACAGGCGCATTTTAGCAACTAATCGGCGTTACATCAGCTATGGTGCGCTGAGCAAAAACAATGTTCCGTGCTCGAGACGTGGCGCTTCGTACTACAACTGCCGTCGTGGAGGTCAGGCTAACCCTTACTCCCGCGGTTGCAGCTCCATCACTCGTTGCCGCCGTTGAACGGTGGCGTTTTGTTCCTGTCATTACTATTATTATTTTATTTATTAAATACAATTTTATGTTCAACTGATTAAATTTGAAGGAAATCATATACTCTTTTTACATTCGTACAGATTTCGAATCGTGATGGTAATAATAATAGTGTTGAGTGTAATTTAATTTCCTTTGCTCATACTTCTATATACTAATTGCTTGAAAACATGTGTAATTATTTTGAAATATTTGATTATTGACTTGTACAACATGCATTATAAGTTGTACAGCGTGCAATGAGCGGTGTACTGTAAAATGGTGGCATTTTTTGTTGTTATGGAATTATGGTTATATCTATATCTATAATCTATAATTAGGGCATATACATATTGACAAGGTCTGAAACACACCCAGATCAGGGTGGCTATGCAGTTTTATTGTGATTTTAGGTTAATTGGTTTTGATTCAATCATTGGAGCTTCAAAGAACTTGCCTTTGTGACAGACTGTTTTTCCTTTCGTTTTTTAGTACATTTTGAGATAAAGATCTCGCCTTTTTTTTCATATTTGCAAGAGTCTCGAATCAGTCTATGGAGCTTACGAGTTCAATTTTTCCAAGTTAATCATTTACCATATTGCAAGAGAAAGTTAGGTCTTTTTAACGATAGGGGCAACTTAATCTCTAAATACGTTAAAATGTTAAAAGGTCTAATCTTGAAAAGGCGACTTTTTTTAATCTCTAGAGCAAACGGTGTGGAATTGCAGAAGGCTCACTAAACACCTTTCATCGCCCTCTTTTTCCTTTTTCATCTTTTAAATGGGTGTGGTTATTAGAGCATTAGTTGTGGTCAAATAAGTCGGATACTGTATATGCGCCACATCACTATTTTACATTTCACATTCAAAACTCCCAAATACCCCATCTATCATCACTTAAGTCATTCGGGTCCCACCTCCTTTTTTTTTCTTTTTTCTTTTTTCAAACAACTTAATATTTATTAAAACAAAAAATACAAACTACAAATTAAAAATTACAAATACCGAATAAATAAATAAAAAACCCGAAATGGTGAGAAATGTTGTGTGAAAATTTGTATAAAAAAGTGTGGTATTTATAAAGGTTTAAGGTTTATTTAAAAGAAAATTAAATTAAAATTTTTGAATTTTAGTCGTTGCCCAATGGCTAGTACACGTGGCATCCCCTGATTGGCTCGTTGGCTTCGTCGATGGTCCGGCGCACCGGCTCACTCACATAACGAGCGGTGTGGTGGCGAGCCCAGCGAGCCGACGTGGCACCCGACGAGCCCCACCCCTCGTTACCACACCCCTATGTATGTTTGGTTGGATTTATTATATATTTTCCTGAAAGAAAAAATTATTTCTTCACAAACCTTAACTAAAATTTCAAAGTTTATTGACTAAAAATAACCTACATTATGGTTTTATCATGCCTTCCTTTCATCTAATGACTAAAAATATTTCCCATAGAGTAAATTAAAGTAAATTATATTGAAAGTTCACATAGTTTGTTATTTATTACAATTATTATTCTAAGTCTGTTTATTACATTAAACATCACTGGTATATGAAGTTTGTACACTGGCGGTCTTAATAACTGTTAAAAAAAATTTAATGACCAAAATCCTTTTGGTCTTTTTAATAAAGCGGAGATAAAAGACTACGAATGTAATAAGTGTTAAATCACAAGGACCGTCCATGAAATTTGCTTTATTAATTCATTAACAGAGTAAATTCATGGATAATCCTTATGGTTTATCACTCATTACATGTGTAGTCTTTTATATTTGTTTTATAAAAAAATTTCAAAAATGTAGTTTGGTCATTTAATTTTTTTTAACGGCGGTAATGACCACCAGTGTAACAAACTTCATAGACCAAAAATGTCTAGTGTAATAAACAAACTTATAAAATTGTGTTTGTAATAAATGATAAATCATAAATACGTTCAATGTAATTTGCTCTTTAAATTATTTTTTTATTATTTTTTGAACGACAAATCCTACTCTACACCTAATTACTACATATGTACACGACAGGACTTGAACCCCAACCTCAAGGTTATGGGGCAAACACCATACCGCTATGCCAAATACTTTTTAAAATATTAATGAAAGTAAAGGGTTCGTTGTATTTAAGTTCTTTACCTACTTCTAATTTTGATAAGGGTTTTCCTAGGCATATATTATGTGCAATCAATAAAATATATGGTTTTCTAATACAATTTGAATAATATTAATGATCTGTAATTTTTATCATTTTAAAAGATACAATAAATACGATTCTCGATTAAAATGGGAACTTGATATTCATTGATTGCACCTAATGTATACTTCTGGAATATATATTAGAAAAACTCTTTTAATAAATAAAAAATACTTCTTTGCCTTCAGATTTGTGTTAGACGCATCTCCGATACTTGGTACTTAGAGACTTGTTTTACATTTATGTAATATAAAAACTAGAATCTTTTAAAAAAGTTATTTATTATTTACTTGTTTTATCTTACATTTAAAGTGCATTATAAGTTTCGTCAATAACATATAAATTTTTAAAAGATTTACACTTCCTCCGATTCAAAATAAGTGATACACTTTGGATTTTACAGATTTTGAGGCAAAAGTTTATAATAATGGTTAAATTAGATTAATTAGATGGTTAGTGGGAAATGAGTCACACACTTTTTGAATAAAGTGGAGTTAATGATGTTTAAAAGTAAAAGTAAGGGTAAAGGGGTCTTTTCACTTTGTTAAAGTAGATAGTTAGTGGGTGTGGGTCCCACTATTTTTTGCCAAATAAGGTAAATTTTCAAAGTGTATCACTTATTTTGATACACTTCAAAATGAAACACCTCAAAAAGGAAAGTGTATCACTTATTTTGAATCGGAGGAAGTACATAATAATTACAAATTTATAAATATGAAAGTTTATAAGTTGGTAGTATGGTATGATGTACAAATAAATTCGAAGAAATATTTAGTCAAATCGGAAATTCAAATTTATATCCTATACGTATTATTCCCTCCGTCCCTAAATAAAGTTCTCATTTCACCTTCAAGTTTTGTCCCTAAATAAAGTTCCCATTTCTCACACTTAAGGGACCCACTTAATATAATAATATTATTACTAATACTTTCACCACTAACTATCTCTTAAAACACTTTCTCTCTCCAATCAAACCTTATATTTTATTCAAAAGTAATACCAAATACCCCACCACTAACTATCTCCTAAAATGTTGTGCCCAACACAAATGAGAACTTTATTTAGGGAGGGAGTATAACAAATGAAAGTAATATTTTCCGTTTGTTTTGCATGAATACAATATAATATAATAATGGATATAACTACACCTAGAATTAATTTAATTAACTTTGTAAGTCGAAAAATTCAGGGTGCAATCATTAAATTCTAGTGGGTGGACACTGGACAGTATCATTACACTTTATAATTTATTAATTGACATACCAAATGCATTACTATTGTCTTTGAATAGAAACCCACTAAACATACTCTGACCTCCATGGTTGCTTCTTTGTGTTGCTATTTTAATTTTGTAAAAATAATAAATAATAAAAATATATTTAAAACTTGAGAATCCTAGTTATTCTTACCGTTGGAATCCCACCTCGAATAAAGACTCACTTATTTTTTAAATTAGAGCATTAGATGTGGTCATTTGGGGTCGGATGTCACATCGCGCCACCTTTGCGCCACATCACTATTTCACATTTCACACTCAAAACCCTCAAATACCCTCTTTACCATCACTAAAATACCTCTCACTCACAAAATACATTAAAAAAAACCTTGGAAATCTCACCCACTCACGTCGGACTCGCCAAGCATCCTACGCACACCCTCACTCACCTAACGGGCGGTGTGGTGACGAGGGTCAAGCAAGCCGGCGAGCATGCCATGTAAGCAAAAGTGGAGATGGCGGAGGGGGTGCTTCGTTATGGTACCCCTTTCTTAGTTCCCACCAATTTTTAAAATTGTGTTGATTGGTGAAAACATTATGTCATGAGTTTTATAACTAAATGATATTGATGTAAGGTATAAAGTGTTGTTTATGACCAATTTGTCATGAGTTCAAATTCCGTTGTAGATGAATCAAATAAGTATATTAGGTGTCGTTATAAAAAACACTAATCAATACAATCTTTCATATCATTTTATAAATTGTTTGAATTGAATTTCTACAAATTTAACGTTATGTCTAAATTGTTTGGCTTACTCTACCTTCATTTATAACAACAAAAAAATAAACATAAAAAATTTCATAATAAGTAAATGTATTGACTACATTTTTAAAATTTTTATTTAGGAAAGTTTTAAATACATTACTTATAATGTAGTATAGATCGCATCATTCATATTTTTTTATTAATATTAAGAAATATTTTGTTTAAAAAATGTAAACCTCAACCATATAAACTGGATTTTGATTATCTGAATTATTCTGAATATCATTTTTGAATAACAAAACGGTTTTGTGTGTAATAATACATTTGGATTTTGGACTAGGACTAGGTGGAATATAGGCATTTGTATTTTGTCTAAAAACGTGTCGTCTCATTTTGGATTCAGTAAAGCGGGTCCACAGGAAGCTACGTAGACCCTCACCTCATTTTCATGTGTTGGGGTCCGGCTACGTGCATACTAGCACTAGACAGCTTTCAATTTTTATATTAAAAAATGGGTTAACAACAAATAGGTCCTTATACCTTTTTTAACTTGCATTTTTGACATCATTATTTGATTGATTGAAAAAAGCGTCATGTGCTCGGTTCATTTCTTTTACATGACACCTCTGCCTAAAACAAGGTTCTAAAAAACAATTATTGACTCTATACAAGACCCTGCCATCACATATCTCATAGTAACGGTGTTAAACATAAGATAAAACATATTATCTAAAAAAAAATGATAACGTATTATGTAAATTTTCTTTGTAAACTTCACATATAAATTGTTCTATAAATTAATAGATCTACAATACATATACATATATATATATATATAAATTGTATAAAAAATTGTTGTATTAAATGGCACGTAAGAATTGAGACTCGATGGTATCGACACGCCGCATCGTACTTTTTTAAAACTTTGATCTAAAGCATAAACCAGTTTCGTCTAAAATTATAAATTTTCTATTATTATGGCAAATAAATGAAACCATTATATAATTTTGACAATAAAAAGTTGTCGGCTAGTAAGTAGAAATCACTACTTAAAAATAAGAGTAAATTACACGGATAGTCCCTATGGTTTGATCTGAGTTTTGGATTTGGTCCCTAAGTTCCAGAAATTACACCGATGGTTACTAAGTATCAAACTTCGTATCGGTTTTGGTCCCTAACGCCAACTACCATTAAAAATGGCTGTTAAATCTAGACATGTGCAAAGTACATGAGGGTAATTTAGTCCTTTTACCTCCTCTTCTCTTTGGTTTGAATCTCTTTAACTTCACCTCTCTTCTCCATGCACCCACCAACAGTAGCGCCATCTCTGGCCACCACCACCGTAGCCCCAATAATTTCTTTATGTTTTTTCAACATGTACAACCCGTTCAAAAGCCCAGAAATCATCCTAGGCTTTGTCACCGATTCAAACCACGTACAAAACGCCAATAATTTGGTTGTAATCGATGCTAAAAACTCTACAATCTGACTGAGACATTTCGTCGAACACTCGGAGGGCTTTATCAATAAGAGCAGTTTTAACGTAATTTGATATGAGTGAACGGTATATGAGCCGATGTCTACCAAAAGCTCTATCCGTCATATCCAACTGGGTATCTCAAGATTTACATATCATCACAGATCGAGTGAACTCCGAGCATGAAAATTAACTTGGAGATGAATTCTACTTTAATAGTGAACTGTGTGAAAGAAATTAGCTAGTTGGTGGTGAAGCAGACGGTGAAAGAGAAAATTGGGGGTTTGGGGTAAAAGTACCATGGACTCGCAAGCTTCAAGCGTGCCGGAATTTGAGAGCAGACATCCTCTAGGTAATAATATATTTTGAAATTGTGAGGAGGTAACTGCATCTTAGTGTAGATAGAAGAGCAGATGAGAAAATAAAGTTGACTGTGAATCTGGAGCTATAATACGATCATCTCTGATTTCTTCTTCATTTGTAACGTTAATTAATGAAATAATATTAAAGGTTTTATTATGATTTGGGGAAATTGAGATCGAAGAGCAGGTGTGGGTTTGAGTGCAGGTGTGTACGAGGAAGAAGATCGGTGAGAGAGAAGATGTATTTTATGGATTCAATTGATTTTGTGAAAAGACTATATTACCCTCATGTGCAAGTCACATGACCGGATTTAACAGCCAAATTTAACGGCTGTTAGGCTTAGGGACCAAAACCGATACGAAGTCCGATACTTAGTGACCATCGGTGTAATTTCTGGAACTTAGGGACCAAATCCAAAACTCAGGTCAAACCACAGGGACTATACGTATAATTTACTCTAAAAATAATAAGCTTGATTTTTGTTCTTATTGAGTGCATTAGAGCGAACGATATGGTCACGAGCGGGGGTGGGCGCCGGATGCCACCTCGGCGCGCCGGATCCGCCACGGCACCGCCCGTTACGCGAGCGAGCCCCAGAGCCGGACCGTCGACGAGGGCAGCGGACCAATGGGGAGATGCCACGTGGACTAGCCGTTGGCAACGGCTAGTTTGACCGAAAATTAATTTTTTTTTATTATAAATAAAACCTATTATAAATAACCCCTTTAACCATAACCTTTTTTCACACCATCTTCTACACACTCTCTACAATTTCTTACACTTTCACTCTAAAAAAACTCACAAAAATATCTTAACAACCACATCCCGATTGGATGAACGGTATTCTTAGATGGGGAAGTTCCGGCTCACCCGCGTCCAATCCGTCAACACCTTCGTCCCAACAATCGGTATCGTCCACCCAAAATACCAAAATGCCGGCGTCCAATCCCTATGGTACCCAATATGTGATGTCGATATTTCACCAAGAGCAATATAAATTTCAAAACCTTCAACAACACCCGTCTTAAGTTTGGTCACAACCACAATGGTCACAACTACAATCTTCAGAACCACAATCTTCACAACCTCAAGACCCCGCGGCCGTTGAAAAGGCGAGAAGAAAGGGGGAAAAAGTTGCCACCAACTTAAGTCGGACGGTCATGCGGTGGGACGCTGCATAAGAAGTGTTATTAACCGAGTGTTGGGTTAGCGTTTCCGAGGATGCCGAAAAGGGCGCCGACCAATCCGATGAATGTTTTTGGAACAAAATCCTTGTTGAGTTCAACAAGGATGTTGATACGCCGCGTACCAAAGACATGTTGACGGGGAAGTGGACGACTTTAAACGGTAATTGTCAACGTTTCAACGGTATCTACAAACGTTTACAACGTACAAGTAGAAGCGGTGAAAATGAGGTCGACTTTTTGGCCCGTGTCCGACAAGCGTACCGTGACGAGTCGGCGTCAAAAAAACAATTTAACAACGAAGGTGCGTGAGAAGTTTTGAGAAAATGCCCGAAATGGGACGCCCCCGAGCCCATTTCGCTCTCCGATAACGAAGAACTTTTCGGGGAAGATACGAGACCACGTCCGGAGGGAAAGTCTCGTAAGGCAAAAAAAAGTAGATTGAAAAGTTCATCCGGCACTAACACCGCCGGAAGTGTGACACCGCCGGACCTTGGCGAGGCTATGATGGCCGAGTTTAGGCGGAAAAGTGAAGCTGCTCAATCGGCTAACGAAAGGTCAAAGGCGCGGGATGACGTTTTCGTGCGGTTGGAAGAATTGAGATTCCTAAGCACTAACACCCACGGGTTGGGGCGCGCCGATAAGGCGAGAATCGTCAAGGCAAAAAAGGCGATCCGCGAAAAATACCCCGTCGACGAATATGAACTTGACGTGGACGATGACGATGATTAGTTTTTTTTGTTTTTTTTTTCGGTATGTTTTTCTTATTTTTCGGTATTTTTTTAATTTTTCAGCATTTTTTTTAAATTTTTCGGTAATATTTTATATTTTTTAGGTATTTTAATTTTAATTTGTATTATGTAATTTTTATTTTAATGAAGTATTATGTTTTTTAAAAACAGAAAAAGAAAAAAAGGGGGTGGGGCCCAAATGGCTTAAGTGATGGTAGAGGGGGTATTTGGGGGTTTTGAATGTGAAATGTTAAATGGTGATGTGGCGCAGAGGTGACGCATATGTGGCTTCCGACTTGGGGTGACCACACCCATTGCTCTTATTTCGTTACATCACGTGTCAAACTTATAATGTTTTACCTTTCTAAAGCTAAAAGGGAATGTATTTTGTTTTGTTGTAGAATCCATTGCGGAAAGACTTATGATAAATTCTAATTTCAGTATCAACCCTTATACAGTGATGGCGTGAAAAACAAAACTATTAGGGTGGGTAATTTTGTAAAGTTTCACTCGATGGTGTGGGTATTGGTGAAAATGGATATCAGCCCGTATTGGTGAAAATGTACTACCTCTCAGGCTCTCACGGGTAAATCTTGACTATTTATATGTATATTTATAAAGAAGACTTTATAGTCAATAAAATTAAGACTGTACAATCTTCTTTTTACTTTTGATGAGATGTTAGTACTATGGGTGTACTTAGGGATGGCAATGGATCGGATGTGGATCGGATGATGTCATATCCACATCCATATCCATTTAAATTTACGTCATCCATATCCATATCCATATCCATTTAAAATCATTTCATCCATCCATATCCATATCCATTGGATTAGAGCGGGTAAATGGACATCCGTTGGATTTCGGAAGAAAAAAAACTCCTAAAGAAAGTACGATAGTTTTATATATGATTTACGATTTTTATTGCATATTTACATAGTTTCTTCCAAAAGAAGAGTCAAACGGAAACATAACTATGATACATCTGATGCATAGATCATAGTTTGTATAGCTAATACCAAAATATTGATCTAAAAGAGATACACACAAAAATATAATATGATATAATTAAAAGTTTAGAGCATACTTTGTAGATAACCCCAAAATATTGATCATTTAGTTGACTCATTCCTTAGTTCCATAATTACATGCTTGTGATTTATGGGTTGTTGCATTGAAAATCACACAAAAATCTCAAAAGTAACGAGTCATATATAATGATCGTCGCCTTCATACTAAGAACAGAATAAGAAACGATAAAATGATTAGTTCCTAAGAAATTCAAGTATGGGAAATGATAGTAAATAATTGCCTCATCAGTCAACCCACTATTGAAAACATATATTTATAGTTATATAAAATTATAATATATATTTAATTTCGGGTTAAGTGGATTCATCCATGGATTGAAAATCATCATCCATATCCGCTCCAATAAACATCCACATCCGCTCCACATCCGATATTTACCCATTTAACTTCATCCATATCCACTACGAGTGGAGCGGATCGGGTGGATGTTCATCGGATCGGATGCTAGTTGCCATCCCTAGGTGTACTGGCCTAATCCGCAAATTATTATACTTATGAATATATTAATTTATAAATATGATATGTATATCTTACAAACCTGTCATGTAAAACAGACACAATAACTCATGAATGCGAGAATTGTACATGCAGTACCCTACTACCCTAAATATATCTAAATGCACAAAATTATTTATTAGAGTAATTAAAACCATGTGCCAATAATGTGTATCCTATTATGAATATGCAAGACAAAGCCATTAAATGGATTGCCACATTTTCAACCCTTCATGTCTTCTCTATCAAATCTATGTCTACTTATTTACCTTTCATTTGTATGTATATGTAATTCAAGGGTAAAACTTTTAGTATAAATACCCCATGAGATGGATGAATAAAATGCACCTCAACACTTTCATAAGTGTTACATACTTCTCTTCCTCTCTTCTTTCTCGTTATTGTTCTTCATCTTATGTTCTTGTTATAGATGTAGCAAGTTCTTTGATGAAGTGCTAATAGTGTCATAATCATATCTAATTTATAACACGTTATCAGCACGAAAGTTCTTAATCGAGGAAGATCAACTCAATCACAAGGTACATTCAATTAATAAAGTTAATTACATAAGGTAAACAATTTCTTAACATAAAATTGTAATATAATTATCATAATAAACTAAATGAAACCAAACATATTCTATCAAGGACATTATGATGACATTTGGACTACTAATCTTGGGACTACTAACATACTTACATTTAAGATTATTCTAATTTTATTCTTATGTTTACTAACCCTTTTAATTTATGCAAACTAACATTTACATTTATGTCTTCTAACTTTTAATTATGCAAACTAACATTTACTTTTATTGCATCTAACTTTTATTTATGTTACTAACATTTATTTATGTTACTACATTTATTTATGTATGCTAACTTTCATTTATGTATACTAACGTTTATTTATGCATATTATATTTTTCTTACTAATTCATATAACATTCACTAATATTTTTACAAATATGTTTTATGTAATTTATTACTTTAATTATTCTCTTTATTAAAAAAAAAATTATATATATATATAACGGCTATATATATAACGGTAAAAAAAATATATTTTAATATTAAAAATTTACAACGGCTATAAATTTTTACACTATAAATAAACACATCATCCACACTTCTTTATACCACAAAAATAATTTCTCTCATCTTCAAAATCAAGATCAAGAATGATTCATCCGCTTTTGATTTTTAAAATTGTATTAGTTTTAGCACTTGGCATCCTAATTAGTAATCTCCCTCCTGATGTATTTTATCCTTATTTGTTCATGTATGGGATGATTGTTCTCCCACTGCTGTTTTGTGCACTTCATATTGATATATATGGATTCTAATTTTTAAATTTGTTTTTGTTCAAAATCTATAGTTTCAAAATGTCTAGTATTGTAAAGCGTGAGCTAGCTGCACTTGAAGTTACTGGAAAAAACTATATGCAATGGACCATCGATGTTTTACTAATTCTTGAATCGATGGGCATTCATGAAACTATAAATGAAAACAATGAATGCTCATCCCAAGACAAGGCAAAGGCACAAGTGTTTCTTCGTAAACACATTGATGACATGTTAAAACTTGAATATCTTGATGTCACTGATCCATGTGTTCTTTGGATGTCTTTAAAAGAAAGATTTGATCATCAAAAGGAAGTTATACTTCCAAGTGCCAAAGATGAATGGCGAAATCTGAGGTTCCAGGACTTTAAAAAAGTAACTGAGTATAACTCTGCTTTGTTCAGAATCTGTTGCCAACTTAAATTTTATGGGCAAACGATTACTGACGAAGATATGTTGGAGAAAACATACTCCACATTCCATGCATCAAACATAAACTTAATTCAACAATATCGATTGCAAAAGTTCAAGAGGTATTCTGAACTGAATACTTGTCTCCTTGTTGCGGAGCAAAATAATGAGCTCTTAATGAAAAACCATGAATCTCATCCAACGGGATCAGTAGCAATTCCTGAAGCAAATGCTACTAATACTGATGGTCCTAGAAACAATACATGTGGACGAGGACGTGGTCGTGGTTATGGACGAGGCCGTGGGCATTTTAATCGAAATCCAAACCATAACAATGGTCGTGGAAAAGGCAATTATTATAATCGTGGTCGTGGTCGTTGATAATGTTGAAACTAACAACATGGAATTCAACATTGATGATATTACCAACCTCAGTACTCTCGATTTCTGCAATGACATGGAAGACATTGATTAAGGAAATCAGTGGTTTGTCGTAGCCTGTTTTTACTTGCTTTCTGTCTTATGTGATATATTTCCCTTCAGCAAATGAAGTCTGTCGTATGTAATATATTTCCTTTCAGCAAATAAAGTGTGTCTTATGTAATATATTTCCTTTCAGCAAATGAAGTCTGTGTTATTGTAACGACCCGAAATTTGTAAATAAATAAAATATGTAAAAATATGATAATTATGGATAAATCATATAAAACACGTGGAAATTGGTTTCGTGTCGTTTGGACACCGTACGAGAAAGTTATGGGCGAAACCGGGTCGAGACAAAGATGAAAAAGTGCAGCCCTGCTGCCTAAGGGAGTTCGCGACGCGAACTCGAGATAACGATCGCGAACGGATCCCAGGGAGTTTGGCATTTGGTCGCGAAGTAGTTCGCGTTGGGTTAACGATCGCTAAGTTTGCTTTTGATATGCAGAGTTAGCGACGCGAACTTAGTTCGCGCCGTGAACTCTGGACGACAACATTAAAGTCGGGTTTGAGCTCATTTAATGCATTTCAAAACCCTAGTTTTCTTCCTCTCGAGCTTGTGAACGATTTTGAGTGCAAATCATCAATTGGAGCAGATTTCTTGGTCAAATCTTGTGATTCTTCACTCATAGTTGAAGATTAAAGGTATATCTTCACTCCTTTGTAGTTGTAGCTTTAGATCTATGGGTTTAGAAGCTTGGGTTTGAAACCCTAGTTCTTGGGTTGGTGATTAATGGTTAAATAAAGGTTGTATATACTTAATAGATGGTATATTGACAAAGGAAACAAGTGTATGATTTTGATTTGTAAGAATCTTACGGGTTGGTTAAACCTAGGGTTTGGTAAACCACCATATTTGGGGAAATGGATTGATGGGTGTTATTTAGAGGTAGATGAACACATAGGTAGTAGTTTGTGATGATAATCTTGTTGTGATAATTGTTTTAGACATTCGGTGAAGTGTTGAAGTGGACGAATTGTGAGCAAGGAAACCGGCGGAAAGATTACGGTTGGAGCATTTATTGCTAAGGTGAGTACGTGTGGAACTTTACTGAGTACATAGCCTATGAAATACATTTTATTAATTGTGTTATGGTCTATTTGCTTATTTGTATAGACTAGTAGTTAGTAGTTAGTTATGCCGATAGTTGTATTGGACTAACTTGTTGATGATAGACGTGATATCCGAGTGCTAGATAGACATAACCATCGAGTTATGATATGTTGAGATGATGTGATGATGCGGGGGACCCCCGGTCATGAGAGGGTGGAATGAGGGGCAGTTGGGTGGATTCCCATCGACTCATCCACGATAGGTGTGGAGTGAGGGGCAGTTGGGTGGATTCCCATCGACTCATCCACAATAGTAGTCTTGCTAACTGGAGGTAGTCCGGCGAGTAAGGCAGGTATTGGTAGATTGGGCGAATCCCTCTTGCCAGTATCTTGAGGCTTAATAATGGCGATGGATTTCGGTTAATAAGTCAAGGTGGTTCTAGTTAGATCGGGGCAACCCGATGACTAGATATGATTGCTAGGAAAGCAAGGTATTAGAGTCACAATAGGGTGACTAGATAGATGGATGATTGCTTACATGTTTGTTTGTTTGTCATTCGGTTATTATTATTAACTTTGGGTCTAAACCCATGTAGCTCACGAGACGTTTTGTCTCACGTACTCCTTGTTTTGTTTTGCTATGTACTCAGGTTCGGGATCGAAGGCTTAGGTACGCATGGATAGAGATGCGGGACCTAGATTAGAAGAACACTAGATTGGATTTAGTCTTAGCTTGGTTATGATCTATTTTGTAACACCTACTTTTATACTCTGATTTCATACCAAGGTTTTTGTAAATCCAAATTGAGGATGTTCTTCTATTTATAAAAATGTTTTATTTTGGCCAATATTTGGTATTAAAATTTGAGGTGTTACAACTTGGTATCAGAGCTATAGTTTAAGTGAATTAGGTTGGATGACCATCCTAGTCTTAGACTGTAGCATTAGGAATATAAGATTCCTTAAGATCATAGGTTGACCTTGAGACTTTATATTAAGTTTAGGGTTGAACCTAGGGGACCGATGAAATTTGATGTGATTTTGGATATTGAATCTTATGTGACTTATGGGTTGTACACAAGGTACTAAATATTTAACGTCTTTCGTATAGTCTTGATTAAAAGAAATGGTGACCACGCGTAGAAGTGGTAGAGCCCCGGAGGGCCGGGCGGAGGAGATACCTCCTGTAGAGGTTGAGGTTGAACAAGAAAGTCACCCGTCAATGCATCGGGTGGGTGAGTCGGAGGTCGGAGCTAATAGAACTCCGGTAACCATGGCGGATCTCCAAACTATTATCGATCAAATTAAGGGAACGGTGGCCGAGGAAGTGCACCGTATTATTGGAGACCGTGAGAGGTCGGGAGGGGACCGCGAATCCGAGGCTAAGTCGGATGAGAAAACCGGGGGTAGTGGCACCGGGGAAGGGAAATCCTCCACGGGTGGCCAAAGTGATGCTAGGGCTAGGCCCATTGTGAAAGAAGGTTGTTCATTTAAATCCTTCATGGCTTGTAAGCCAAATGTGTATACGGGTAGTTCGGACCCGAAGGTAACAATGAGGTGGATCCGAGAAACCGAGAGGGTTATCGGTAGTAGCAAGTGTAAAGATGCCGATATGGTGACGTATGCGTCACAATTGCTAAAAGAAGATGCCATGGTTTGGTGGGATATCGTGTATGAAACCCTCGGGAGAGAGGTAATTGAGAAGATGACGTGGGATGAATTCACCGCGAGATTGAAAAAGAAATTTTGTCCCGAAAGGGATTTGGAGAAAATGCACGAGAAATTCTTGACCCTTAAGAAGGGTGATATGTCGATTGAAGAGTATTCGAGAGAGTTCACGGGATTGCTCCCGTTTGTTGCTAAAACCTACTCGGATGAGAGGTTGAGGGTGGTCCGGTACGCTAGTGGGTTACCGTGGGACTATCAGTTGGAGGTGAAGAGGGCGGTTTCACTAGATGAAGCCATTAGTGCCGCCCGGAGTGTAGAAGAGGTGAATGTGGCACGGGTTGCCGAGAGGGCCCATGTGGGCGAGAAAAGAAAAGCCGAGAGTGGCTCGGGTACTTATAAGAAGGGGAAGTTCACTTCGAGCTTCTCTAAACAAGGAAGTGTTGGCCCGTGTAAGAAATGCGGGAAAAATCATACCGGAATATGCCGAGGAGAGTCAAAGGCTTGTTATAGTTGTGGCAAGTTGGGGCACATAGCCCGGGATTGTAAGGCCAAGTTGTCGGCCGATGTGGAGTGCTATTCATGCCATGAAAAAGAGCATTATAGCAATGTATGCCCGAAGAAGGGAATCGAGTCGATGGTGTCCACGGCTCAAAAGAAAGTGGAACCGGCGAAGGTGAAGGGGCGATCCTTCCAACTCACTCGGGAGGAGGCGAAGGAGGCACACGATGTGGTGTCAGGTACTTTATTCATTAACTCCTTGCCAACTCATATTTTGTTTGATTCGGGTTCCAATTATTCGTTTGTGTCTTATGAATTCGGTTGTAAATTGAATGTGCCGTCCGAGATGTTAAATGAGGTTTATGAGATAGAAGTAGCCGACGGGAAAACGTCTATGGTTGAATGTGTTTATAGAAATTGTGAAATAGAAATAGACGGTAGAAAGTTTAAGGTAGATTTATTGCCCATGGGAATTAGGGCGTTCGATGTGGTTATCGGTATGGATTGGTTGGGTATGCACCAAGCCAAGATTTTGTGTGGAAAGAAAATAGTATCGATTAGGACACCCGAGAATGAGAAGGTGTATGTGTATGGGGAGAAACGACATCACATGCCTAATGTGATTACCGCCATTAAGGCGAGGAAAAGTATATCGAAAGGTTGTGCATCGTTTATTGCATATGTATTAGATGGCCGAAAGGAAAAGAAGTCAATGGATAACGTCAAAATTATTCGGGATTTCCCCGAGGTTTTTCCCGATGACTTGCCCGGTTTGCCACCGGAGAGACAAGTCGAATTTAAGATTGACTTAGTGCCGGGGGCGACGCCGATTGCTCGTGCTCCCTATCGTTTAGCTCCCACCGAGATGCGGGAATTGATGACCCAATTGCAAGATTTGTTAGATAAAGGTTTTATTCGTCCGAGTTCGTCACCGTGGGGTGCACCAGTGTTATTTGTTAAGAAGAAAGACGGTTCGATGAGAATGTGTATCGACTACCGAGATTTGAACAAGGTAACTATTAAGAACCGTTACCCGTTGCCGATAATTGACGACTTATTCGACCAATTGCAAGGTGCTAGTTATTTCTCGAAAATTGATTTGAGGTCGGGTTATCACCAAGTTCGGGTGAAAGGAGGCGACACCGAGAAGACGGCTTTTCGTACACGCTATGGTCATTATGAATTTCTAGTAATGCCGTTTGGTCTTACAAACGCGCCGGCTATTTTTATGGATTTGATGAATCGGGTTTGTAAACCGTTCCTTGATAAGTTTTTGATAGTGTTTATTGACGACATTTTGATTTATTCGAAAACCGAAGAAGAACACGAAGGTCATTTGAGGCTTGTGTTAGATGTGTTAAAACGGGAGAAGTTGTATGCAAAATTCTCGAAGTGTGAATTTTGGTTACGGGAAGTGCAATTCTTAGGTCACGTGGTGACGTGTGATGGTATTAAGGTTGATCCGTCCAAGATTGAAGCGGTGTCAAATTGGGAGCCTCCGAGGACTCCTACCGAAGTTAGAAGTTTTCTTGGGTTAGCCGGTTATTACCGGAGATTTATACAAGACTTCTCGAGAATCGCGATTCCACTCACGAAGTTAACAAGAAAAGGTGAGAAGTTTGTGTGGGAGAAGAAGCAAGAAGAGGCGTTTAAGTTGTTAAAAGAAAAGTTATGTAACGCGCCGATTCTTACATTACCGGATGGTATGGAAGATTTTGTGGTTTATAGTGATGCTTCAAACCAAGGGCTCGGTTGTGTGTTGATGCAAAGAGGTAAAGTGATCGCGTATGCCTCGCGACAATTGAAGAATGCGGAATTAAGGTACACGACACACGACTTGGAATTGGCGGCGATTATATTTGCCTTGAAGTTGTGGAGACATTATTTGTATGGTACTCGGTGTACGTTGTACACGGATCATAAAAGTCTACAATATGTGTTTACTCAAAAAGATCTTAATATGCGACAAAGAAGGTGGATCGAGTTGATTGCCGATTATGATTGTGAGATTGTGTATCACGCGGGAAAGGCTAATGTAGTGGCTGACGCCTTGAGTCGAAAGGTCTATGAAAAACCGAACCGAGGAATTTTATCACGTATAGAAGTCGTCTCAAGCATCATCGAAAGAATCAAGAATGCCCAACGAGAGGTTATGGGAAAAGACGAGTTAAGACAAGAACGGTTAGGTAAGAACCAACACTTTCTCGAGAATGCACAAGGGTTGAAGACCGTGGGTGGTCGTATTTGGGTTCCTAAGTTCGGTGGCATCCGGAAGGAGTTGTTGTATGATGTGCACAAGTCGAAATATTCGATTCCCCGGGAAGTACAAAGACGTACCAAGATATGAAACGGGTTTATTGGTGGCCCGGAATGAAGGCGAGAGTGGCCAAGTATATCTCGAAGTGTGCCACGTGTGCACAAGTAAAAGCCGAGCATCAAGTACCGTATGGGGTAGCTCAATCATTGGTTGTGCCGGCCGGGAAATGGGAAGACATAACTATGGATTTCATAGTAGGGTTACCGAAGACGAGTAGAGGTCACGATGCCATTTGGGTCATAGTTGACCGGTTGACCAAGAGTGCGTTATTTTTAGCCATTCGGGAAACATTGCCACTTGAGAAGTTGGCTAAGTTGTATGTTGATGAGGTAGCTCGACTCCACGGGGTTCCGTTATCGATTGTATCCGATAGAGACGCGAGGTTTACCTCGAGATTTTGGCGATCTTTACAAGAAGAGTTGGGTACAAAGTTGCGGTTGAGCACGGCCTATCATCCGCAAACCGACGGTCAAAGTGAAAGAACGATTCAAACGGTTGAAGACATGTTGAGATCGTGTGTGTTAGACTTCGGTGGTAAATGGGATGAACATTTACCGTTAGTCGAGTTCTCGTATAATAATAGTTATCACTCGACTATCAAGATGCCGCCTTACGAGGCGTTGTATGGGAGAAAATGTAGAACTCCATCTTGTTGGTTGGAAGCGGGAGAAACGAAACTCACGGGTCCCGAGATCGTGAGAGTGACAAATGAGAAGATCGGTATTATTCAAACCAACATGAAAGTCGCCCAAGATAGACAACGAAGTTATTCGGGTTTGAAGAAAAGGCCATACGACTTGGATGTCGGTGATATGGTCATGTTGAAAGTGTCACCTTGGAAAGGTGTAATGCGGTTTGGTAAGAAAGGGAAGTTAAGTCCAAGGTATGTTGGACCGTTTAAAATATTGAAACGGGTCGGGCTTCAAGCTTTTAAGTTGGAACTTCCACCCGAGCTTCAAGGTGTGCATGACACCTTTCACGTGAGTTATTTGAAAAAGTTTATCGGGGAAGTTGAAAATATTATTCCGTTGCAAGAGTTGCGGGTTGACGGCCTGAACCGGTTGATCGAGGAGCCCGAGGCTATATTAGAAATGAAAACAAAGAAGCTTCGGAATAAGGAGATTGATTTGGTATTGGTCAAGTGGAAGCATTCATTTGGGCCGAATTTGACTTGGGAAGTCAAAGACGAGATTCGGAAGAGGTACCCGGATTTCGTGAACTATGATGAGATTCCGAGGACGGAATCTTCTTAAGGGGAAGATAGTTGTAACGACCCGAAATTTGTAAATAAATAAAATATGTAAAAATATGATAATTATGGATAAATCATATAAAACACGTGGAAATTGGTTTCGTGTCGTTTGGACACCGTACGAGAAAGTTATGGGCGAAACCGGGTCGAGACAAAGATGAAAAAGTGCAGCCCTGCTGCCTAAGGCAGTTCGCGACGCGAACTCGAGATAACGATCGCGAACGGATCCCAGGGAATTTGGCATTTGGTCGCGAAGTAGTTCGTGTTGGGTTAACGATCGCTAAGTTTGCTTGCGATATGCAGAGTTAGCGACGCGAACTTAGTTCGCGCCGTGAACTCTGGACGACAGCATTAAAGTCGGGTTTGAGCTCATTTAATGCATTTCAAAACCCTAGTTTTCTTCCTCTCGAGCTTGTGAACGATTTTGAGTGCAAATCATCAATTGGAGCAGATTTCTTGGTCAAATCTTGTGATTCTTCACTCCTAGTTGAAGATTAAAGGTATATCTTCACTCCTTTGTAGTTGTAGCTTTAGATCTATGGGTTTAGAAGCTTGGGTTTGAAACCCTAGTTCTTGGGTTGGTGATTAATGGTTAAATAAAGGTTGTATATACTTAATAGATGGTATATTGACAAAGGAAACAAGTGTATGATTTTGATTTGTAAGAATCTTACGGGTTGGTTAAACCTAGGGTTTGGTAAACCACCATATTTGGGGAAATGGATTGATGGGTGTTATCTAGAGGTAGATGAACACATAGGTAGTAGTTTGTGATGATAATCTTGTTGTGATAATTGTTTTAGACATTCGGTGAAGTGTTGAAGTGGAAGAATTGTGAGCAAGGAAACCGGCGGAAAGATTACGGTTGGAGCATTTATTGCTAAGGTGAGTACGTGTGGAACTTTACTGAGTACATAGCCTATGAAATACATTTTATTAATTGTGTTATGGTCTATTTGCTTATTTGTATAGACTAGTAGTTAGTAGTTAGTTATGCCGATAGTTGTATTGGACTAACTTGTTGATGATAGACGTGATAGCCGAGTGCTAGATAGACATAACCATCGAGTTATGATATGTTGAGATGATGTGATGATGCGGGGGACCCCCGGTCATGAGAGGGTGGAAAGAGGGGCAGTTGGGTGGATTCTCATCGACTCATCCACGATAGGTGTGGAGTGAGGGGCAGTTGGGTGGATTCCCATCGACTCATCCACAATAGTAGTCTTGCTAACTGGAGGTAGTCCGGCGAGTAAGGCAGGTATTGGTAGATTGGGCGAATCCCTCTTGCCAGTATCTTGAGGCTTAATAATGGCGATGGATTTCGGTTAATAAGTCAAGGTGGTTCTAGTTAGATCGGGGCAACCCGATGACTAGATATGATTGCTAGGAAAGCAAGGTATTAGAGTCACAATAGGGTGACTAGATAGATGGATGATTGCTTACATGTTTGTTTGTTTGTCATTCGGTTATTATTATTAACTTTGGGTCTAAACCCATGTAGCTCACGAGACGTTTTGTCTCACGTACTCCTTGTTTTGTTTTGCTATGTACTCAGGTTCGGGATCGAAGGCTTAGGTACGCATGGATAGAGATGCGGGACCTAGATTAGAAGAACACTAGATTGGATTTAGTCTTAGCTTGGTTATGATCTATTTTGTAACACCTACTTTTATACTCTGATTTCATACCAAGGTTTTTGTAAATCCAAATTGAGGATGTTCTTCTATTTATAAAAATGTTTTATTTTGGCCAATATTTGGTATTAAAATTTGAGGTGTTACAACTTGGTATCAGAGCTATAGTTTAAGTGAATTAGGTTGGATGACCATCCTAGTCTTAGACTGTAGCATTAGGAATATAAGATTCCTTAAGATCATAGGTTGACCTTGAGACTTTATATTAAGTTTAGGGTTGAACCTAGGGGACCGATGAAATTTGATGTGATTTTGGATATTGAATCTTATGTGACTTATGGGTTGTACACAAGGTACTAAATATTTAATGTCTTTCGTATAGTCTTGATTAAAAGAAATGGTGACCACGCGTAGAAGTGGTAGAGCCCCGGAGGGCCGGGCGGAGGAGATACCTCCTGTAGAGGTTGAGGTTGAACAAGAAAGTCACCCGTCAATGCATCGGGTGGGTGAGTCGGAGGTCGGAGCTAATAGAACTCCGGTAACCATGGCGGATCTCCAAACTATGATCGATCAAATTAAGGGAACGGTGGCCGAGGAAGTGCACCGTATTATTGGAGACCGTGAGAGGTCGGGAGGGGACCGCGAATCCGAGGCTAAGTCGGATGAGAAAACCGGGGGTAGTGGCACCGGGGAAGGGAAATCCTCCACGGGTGGCCAAAGTGATGCTAGGGCTAGGCCCATTGTGAAAGAAGGTTGTTCATTTAAATCCTTCAAGGCTTGTAATCCAAATGTGTATACGGGTAGTTCGGACCCGAAGGTAACAATGAGGTGGATCCGAGAAACCGAGAGGGTTATCGGTAGTAGCAAGTGTAAAGATGCCGATATGGTGACGTATGCGTCACAATTGCTAAAAGAAGATGCCATGGTTTAGTGGGATATCATGTATGAAACCCTCGGGAGAGAGGTAATTGAGAAGATGACGTGGGATGAATTCACCGCGAGATTGAAAAAGAAATTTTGTCCCGAAAGGGATTTGGAGAAAATGCACGAGAAATTCTTGACCCTTAAGAAGGGTGATATGTCGATTGAAGAGTATTCGAGAGAGTTCACGGGATTGCTCCCGTTTGTTGCTAAAACCTACTCGGATGAGAGGTTGAGGGTGGTCCGGTACGTTAGTGGGTTACCGTGGGACTATCAGTTGGAGGTGAAGAGGGCGGTTTCACTAGATGAGGCCATTAGTGCCGCCCGGAGTGTAGAAGAGGTGAATGTGGCACGGGTTGCCGAGAGGGCCCATGTGGGCGAGAAGAGAAAAGCCGAGAGTGGCTCGGGTACTTATAAGAAGGGGAAGTTCACTTCGAGCTTCTCTAAACAAGGAAGTGTTGGCCCGTGTAAGAAATGCGGGAAAAATCATACCGGAATATGCCGAGGAGAGTCAAAGGCTTGCTATAGTTGTGGCAAGTTGGGGCACATAGCCCGGGATTGTAAGGCCAAGTTGTCGGCCGATGTGGAGTGCTATTCATGCCATGAAAAAGGGCATTATAGCAATGTATGCCCGAAGAAGGGAATCGAGTCGATGGTGTCCACGGCTCAAAAGAAAGTGGAACCGGCGAAGGTGAAGGGGCGATCCTTCCAACTCACTCGGGAGGAGGCGAAGGAGGCACACGATGTGGTATCAGGTACTTTATTCATTAACTCCTTGCCAACTCATATTTTGTTTGATTCGGGTTCCAATTATTTGTTTGTGTCTTATGAATTCGGTTGTAAATTGAATGTGTCGTCCGAGATGTTAAATGAGGTTTATGAGATAGAAGTAGCCGACGGAAAAACGTCTATGGTTGAATGTGTTTATAGAAATTGTGAAATAGAAATAGACGGTAGAAAGTTTAAGGTAGATTTATTGCCCATGGGAATTAGGGCGTTCGATGTGGTTATCGGTATGGATTGGTTGGGTATGCACCAAGCCAAGATTTTGTGTGGAAAGAAAATAGTGTCGATTAGGACACCCGAGAATGAGAAGGTGTATGTGTATGGGGAGAAACGACATCACATGCCTAATGTGATTACCGCCATTAAGGCGAGGAAAAGTATATCGAAAGGTTGTGCATCGTTTATTGCATATGTATTAGATGGCCGAAAGGAAAAGAAGTCAATGGATAACGTCAAAATTATTCGGGATTTCCCCGAGGTTTTTCCCGATGACTTGCCCGGTTTGCCACCGGAGAGACAAGTCGAATTTAAGATTGACTTAGTGCCGAGGGCGACGCCGATTGCTCGTGCTCCCTATCGTTTAGCTCCCACCGATTTGCGGGAATTGATGACCCAATTGCAAGATTTGTTAGATAAAGGTTTTATTCGTCCGAGTTCGTCACCGTGGGGTGCACCGGTGTTATTTGTTAAGAAGAAAGACGGTTCGATGAGAATGTGTATCGACTACCGAGAGTTGAACAAGGTAACTATTAAGAACCGTTACCCGTTGCCGAGAATTGACGACTTATTCGACCAATTGCAAGGTGCTAGTTATTTCTCGAAAATTGATTTGAGGTCGGGTTATCACCAAGTTCGGGTGAAAGGAGGCGACACCGAGAAGACGGCTTTTCGTACACGCTATGGTCATTATGAATTTCTAGTAATGCCGTTTGGTCTTACAAACGCGTCGGCTATTTTTATGGATTTGATGAATCGGGTTTGTAAACCGTTCCTTGATAAGTTTTTGATAGTGTTTATTGACGACATTTTGATTTATTCGAAAACCGAAGAAGAACACGAAGGTCATTTGAGGCTTGTGTTAGATGTGTTAAAACGGGAGAAGTTGTATGCAAAATTCTCGAAGTGTGAATTTTGGTTACGGGAAGTGCAATTCTTAGGTCACGTGGTGACGTGTGATGGTATTAAGGTTGATCCGTCCAAGATTGAAGCGGTGTCAAATTGGGAGCCTCCGAGGACTCCTACCAAAGTTAGAAGTTTTCTTGGGTTAGCCGGTTATTACCGGAGATTTATACAAGACTTCTCGAGAATCGCGATTCCACTCACGAAGTTAACAAGAAAAAGTGAGAAGTTTGTGTGGGAGAAGAAGCAAGAAGAGGCGTTTAAGTTGTTAAAAGAAAAGTTATGTAACGCGCCGATTCTTACATTACCGGATGGTATGGAAGATTTTGTGGTTTATAGTGATGCTTCAAACCAAGGGCTCGGTTGTGTGTTGATGCAAAGAGGTAAAGTGATCGCGTATGCCTCGCAACAATTGAAGAATGCGGAATTAAGGTACACGACACACGACTTGGAATTGGCGGCGATTATATTTGCCTTGAAGTTGTGGAGACATTATTTGTATGGTACTCGGTGTACGTTGTACACGGATCATAAAAGTCTACAATATGTGTTTACTCAAAAAGATCTTAATATGCGACAAAGAAGGTGGATCGAGTTGATTGCCGATTATGATTGTGAGATTGTGTATCACGCGGGAAAGGCTAATGTAGTGGCCGACGCCTTGAGTCGAAAGGTCTATGAAAAACCGAACCGATGAATTTTATCACGTATAGAAGTCGTCTCGAGCATCATCGAAAGAATCAAGAATGCCCAACGAGAGGTTATGGGAAAAGACGAGTTAAGACAAGAACGGTTAGGTAAGAACCAACACTTTCTCGAGAATGCACAAGGGTTGAAGACCGTGGGTGGTCGTGTTTGGGTTCCTAAGTTCGGTGGCATCCGGAAGGAGTTGTTGTATGACAGCATTAAAGTCGGGTTTGAGCTCATTTAATGCATTTCAAAACCCTAGTTTTCTTCCTCTCGAGCTTGTGAATGATTTTGAGTGCAAATCATCAATTGGAGCAGATTTCTTGGTCAAATCTTGTGATTCTTCACTCCTAGTTGAAGATTAAAGGTATATCTTCACTCCTTTGTAGTTGTAGCTTTAGATCTATGGGTTTAGAAGCTTGGGTTTGAAACCCTAGTTCTTGGGTTGGTGATTAATGGTTAAATAAAGGTTGTATATACTTAATAGATGGTATATTGACAAAGGAAACAAGTGTATGATTTTGATTTGTAAGAATCTTACGGGTTGGTTAAACCTAGGGTTTGGTAAACCACCATATTTGGGGAAATGGATTGATGGGTGTTATCTAGAGGTAGATGAACACATATGTAGTAGTTTGTGATGATAATCTTGTTGTGATAATTGTTTTAGACATTCGGTGAAGTGTTGAAGTGGACGAATTGTGAGCAAGGAAACCGGCGGAAAGATTACGGTTGGAGCATTTATTGCTAAGGTGAGTACGTGTGGAACTTTACTGAGTACATAGCCTATGAAATACATTTTTTAATTGTGTTATGGTCTATTTGCTTATTTGTATAGACTAGTAGTTAGTAGTTAGTTATGCCGATAGTTGTATTGGACTAACTTGTTGATGATAGACGTGATAGCCGAGTGCTAGATAGACATAACCATCGAGTTATGATATGTTGAGATGATGTGATGATGCGGGGGACCCCCGGTCATGAGAGGGCGGAATGAGGGGCAGTTGGGTGGATTCCCATCGACTCATCCACGATAGGTGTGGAGTGAGGGGCAGTTGGGTGGATTCCCATCGACTCATCCACAATAGTAGTCTTGCTAACTGGAGGTAGTCCGGCGAGTAAGGCAGGTATTGGTAGATTGGGCGAATCCCTCTTGCCAGTATCTTGAGGCTTAATAATGGCGATGAATTTCGGTTAATAAGTCAAGGTGGTTCTAGTTAGATCGGGGCAACCCGATGACTAGATATGATTGCTAGGAAAGCAAGGTATTAGAGTCACAATAGGGTGACTAGATAGATGGATGATTGCTTACATGTTTGTTTGTTTGTCATTCGGTTATTATTATTAACTTTGGGTCTAAACCCATGTAGCTCACGAGACGTTTTGTCTCACGTACTCCTTGTTTTGTTTTGCTATGTACTCAGGTTCGGGATCGAAGGCTTAGGTACGCATGGATAGAGATGCGGGACCTAGATTAGAAGAACACTAGATTGGATTTAGTCTTAGCTTGGTTATGATCTATTTTGTAACACCTACTTTTATACTCTGATTTCATACCAAGGTTTTTGTAAATCCAAATTGAGGATGTTCTTCTATTTATAAAAATGTTTTATTTTGGCCAATATTTGGTATTAAAATTTGAGGTGTTACAGTTATGTAATATATTTCCTTCAATAAATGAAGTTTCTTTATAATAACCTCATTATTTGTTTTTCATATGTGAAGTTCAATATGAGTTCAAATGGAGCACAACATCAAGGAAATATTGGAGATCTTTTAATAGCAGATAGTGGTACTACACATACTATCTTGAAATCAAAGAAATACTTCTCCAAAATAAACCCAACAAAGGGTTCAATACGTACTATATCGGGTCCTGTAGACTTGATTGAGGGAACTGGAAAAGCTAATTTCATATTACCTAATGGTACAAAATTCTAAATAGATAATGCCTTATTTTCTCCAAAGTCAAGCAGAAATCTATTTAGTTTTGGTGATATATATCTTAACGGATATGACACGCAAACCAAAACAATAGATAATAAGAAATTTATGCTTATTATAAATGACAATCGAGTGTTGGAGAAACTACCAAAATTTGATTCCAATTTACACCATACATATATAAATAAAGTAGAATCAAATATGGTGGTTAAAGAAAAACATTGTGATCCTGGGATATTTAGTTTATGGCATGACAGGTTAGGTCATCCAGGATTAACAATGATGCGAAGAATAATTGAGAATACACATGGTCATCCATTGAAGGACCAGAAGTTCCCTCAAACAAGTAATATGAAACCGTGTACGTCTTGTTCCCTTGGAAAATTAATAATAAGACCTTCACCGATGAAAGTTGATAAGGAATCACCTAGATTTCTTGAAAGAATTCAAGGTGATATATGTGGACCAATTCATCCACCATCTGGACCATTTAGATATTTTATGGTCTTGATAGATGCATCTAGCAAATGGTCTCATGTTTGCCTATTATCATCTCGTAATATGGCATTTGCAAAATTTCTTGCTCAAATCATTAAACTTAGAGCACATTTCCCTGATTATACAGTCAAAAGAGTAAACTGGACAATGCTGGTGAATTTACTTCCCAAGCATTCAATGACTATTGCATGTCTGTAGGGATTGTTGTTGAACATCCAGTAGCTCATGTACACTCACAAAATGGTTTAGCTGAATCATTAATTAAACGTCTACAGCTAATAGCTAGACCATTGATAATGCAAACCAAACTTTCTGTTTCCATATGGGGTCATGCAATATTACATGCTGCATCATTAATTCGCATAAGGCCAAGTTCATATAATGCATACTCTCCCTTACAACTTGCTTTTGGTCAAGAACCAAATATTTCTCATCTTAGAATATTTGGATGTGCTGTATACGTTCCTATTGCACCACCACAACGTACAAAGATGGGTCCCCAAAGAAGGTTGGGTATATATGTTGGATATGAGACAAAGTCTATTATAAGATATATTGAACCTTTAACATGTGATGTTTTTACAGCACGTCTTGCTGATTGTCAATTCAATGAATCAGTTTTTCCACCATTAGGTGCAGAAACGAAAAACCAAGAAAAGAATGTCTCATGGAATGAACCTTCTTTGTCATATCTTGATCCTCGCACAAAACAATGAAGTTCAAAAGATAATGCTTTTCCAAGAAATAGCTAATCAATTGCCAGATGCATTTACTGATACAAAAATAGAGACTAAATCATATATACCAGCTGTTAATACTCCAGCTCGAATTGAAATTCCAAATAGGCAATCTGATGATAAATTCACTCAAGAATCTAAGACACGCTTGAAGCGTGGAAGACCAATTGGTTCAAAGGATAAAAATCCTCGAAAAAGAAAACCAACAGAAAATGCAATTGATCATGAGGAAAGTGTTCCTGAAGAAACACAAAACAATCCTCCGGTTGAGGAAAGTAATGTTATAGAAAATATTGATGAGAAATTTTCTTATGCTGTCGCATGTGATATTATGAATGATGATTCTGAACCACAATCTGTTAATGAATGTCAAAATAGACATGATTGGGTTAAATGGAAAGAAGCTATACAAGCTGAACTGAATTCTCTCAACAAGAGAAAGGTATTTGGACCTATTATTATGACACCTGGAGTTGTGAAACCATTAGGGTATAGATGGATTTTTGTTCGAAAGAGAAATGAGAAAGACGAAATTATAAGATACAAAGCTAGACTTGTAGCACAAGGTTTTTCTCAACGACCTGGAATTGATTATGAGGAAACATATTCTCCAGTTATGGATGCAATCACTTTTAGGTATTTAATCAGCCTTGCAGTCTCTAAAAAGTTAGAGATGCGTCTTATGGATGTAGTTACTGCTTACTTATATGGATCACTTGATAGTGATATATATATGAAAATTCCTGAAGGATTTAAAATGCTTGAAGCATTGAATACAAAACCTAAAGAAATGTATTCAATTAAACTACAAAGATCTTTATATGGGTTAAAACAATCTGGACGCATGTGGTATAATCGTTTAAGCGATTACTTGACAAGTAAAGGTTACAAAAATAATACTATTTGTCCATGCGTATTTATTAAAAGAATAACATCTGGATATGTGATCATAGCTGTATATGTTGATGATCTAAACATCATTGGAACGAATAAAGAAATTCTTGAAGTTATTGAACTTTTAAAGAAAGAATTTGAAATGAAAGATCTTGGGAAAACCAAGTATTGTCTTGGATTACAAATTGAACATTTGCCTAATGGAATACTTGTACATCAATCGAATTATACAGAAAAGATCTTGAAGCGTTTCAATATGAACGAAGCCAAATCTTTAAGTACTCCAATGGTTGTTAGATCACTAAATATTGACAAAGATCCATTTCGCCCATGCGAAGAAAATGAGGAGGTTCTTGGTCCAGAAGTACCATACCTTAATGCAATAGGTGCCCTAATGTATCTTACTAATTGTACCAGACCTGACATTTCTTTTGCTGTAAACTTATTAGCAAGGTTCAGTTCATCACCGACAAAAAGGCATTGGAACGGGATCAAGCACATATTCCGATACCTTCGAGGAACTAGTGACTTAGGATTATTTTATCCTAATGATTCAAAACAAGGATTGATTGGTTATGCAGATGCAGGGTATTTGTCTGATCCTCATAAAGCAAGATCTCAAACTGGATATGTCTTCATGAATGGAGGTACTGCAAATTCCTGGCGTTCTCAAAAGCAAACACTTGTTGCCACATCTTCAAATCATGCTGAAGTAATAGCACTAAATGAAGCAAGCAGAGAATGTGCATGGTTAAGATCAATGACGCAACTCATACTAACTTTATGTGGACTGGATAAAGATAAAGTCCCAACTTTAATATATGAAGATAACGCGGCATGTGTCAATCAAATGAAAGAAGGATATATCAAGAGCGACAGGACAAAACATATTCCTCCAAAGTTTTTCGAATACACTCAAGAGCTTATAAAGAATCATGAAGTTGAGATAAAGTATGTTCAATCCAGTAACAATGCGGCAGATCTTTTCACGAAGGCACTTCCCACTGCAATCTTTAGAAAGCATGTATCGGGTATCGGAATGCGACATGTGCATAACATGTGAAGAATAGTGATTACATAAATAAGGGGGAGTAAACTATGCACTGCACTCTTTTTCCCTTCGCTAAAGTTTTTTCCCACTGGGTTTTCTTTAGCAAAGGTTTTTAACGAGGCAGTAGTAGTTGGAAATGTGTCATCCAAGGGGGAGTATTATGAATATGCAAGACAAAGCCATTAAATGGATTGTCACATTTTCAACCCTTCATGTCTTCTCCATCAAATCTATGTCTACTTATTTACCTTTCATTTGTATGTATATGTAATTCAAGGGTAAAACTTTTAGTATAAATACCCCATGAGATGGATGAATAAAATGCACCTCAACACTTTCATAAGTGTTTACATACTTCTCTTCCTCTCTTCTTTCTAGTTATTGTTCTTCATCTTATGTTCTTGTTATAAATGTAGCAAGTTCTTTGATGAAGTGCTAATAGGGTCATAATCATATCTAATTTATAACATATCCTATTTAATAGCATAAATGGACGAGATTATGGCGAAAGAGACCAAAATGATCCAAACCAGGACCAAAATCGATGGGGTTTTCATTTAGGGACTGTAAATGTCACATATGAATAAATTTAAGGATCACTACTGTAACATTTCATTTCCTAATCATCCCAACCAGGCAACGACTGTAGCACCATTTCTCCCCACCGACATTTCCAAATCTATGAATTTGAGGGAGAGCCTACATCAATTCAACATATTCAAGCCCTAAAACCTCTAAAAAAATTCCCAAATTTACCGATATTGTTAGCATTCCCAATTTCGAAATTCCCTAATTATAATCTTCTTGACCATCAATTTATGTCCTTTTCTTCAATCAGAATTCCGTGATCACACAATTTATTTCTTACCAAAACCCCTAAATCGTATCCGGATCCAATTGTAGATCCGACTGCTGAAAGATGCTAGATCGGATATTTGGGACTCGCCGGACACGCCAATTTCAACGGCTTCTACGTAATGGCAAGGTCACGCTTCTCTGTTTGGTCCTCACCATCGTCGTCCTACGTGGCAATCTCGGCGCCGGAAAATTCGGTACGCCGGAGCAGGACTTTAAGGAGATCCGTGAAACATTTTATCAGTATCGCGGCAAACGCTCAGAACCTCGCCGTGTTCTCGAAGAAATACAGACCACCACTGAAACGACGTCGTCCGTGAGTAATAGTTATGCAGAATTTGATATTAATAAATTGTTTGTTGATGAAGAAGATGATGTGAAGAAGAATCCAAACGAGCCGTACAGGATTGGCCCCAAAATCTCAGATTGGGATGAACAAAGAGGTGAATGGTTGAAACAAAACCCTGGTTTCCCTAATTTTCTTAATGCTAATAAACCTAGGGTTTTGTTAGTTACTGGTTCTTCACCAAAACCTTGTGAGAATCCAGTTGGTGATCATTACTTACTGAAATCAATCAAAAACAAAATAGATTACTGTAGAGTACATGGGATTGAAATATTTTACAACATGGCTTTACTTGATGCTGAAATGGCTGGTTTTTGGGCAAAACTTCCATTAATTAGAAAGCTTTTATTAAGTCATCCTGAAGTAGAGTTTTTGTGGTGGATGGATAGTGATGCCATGTTTACAGATATGGCATTTGAGGTGCCATGGGAGAGATACAAAGATAGAAACTTGGTTCTTCATGGCTGGAACGAAATGGTTTATGATCAAAAAAATTGGATCGGTTTAAACACAGGTAGTTTTCTGTTAAGAAACTGTCAATGGTCATTAGATTTGATTGATGTCTGGGCTCCAATGGGCCCAAAAGGGAAAATCAGAGATGAAGCAGGTAAGCTTTTGACCCGAGAACTTAAAGATCGACCCGTTTTTGAAGCTGATGATCAATCTGCTATGGTTTGGATATTAGCTTCACAGAAAGACAAATGGGCTAATAAAGTTTATTTAGAAAATCATTATTATCTTCACGGTTATTGGGGGATTTTGGTTGATCGGTATGAAGAAATGATTGCAAGTTATCATCCGGGTCTTGGTGATCATAGATGGCCACTTGTTACTCATTTTGTGGGTTGCAAACCGTGTGGGAAATTCGGTGATTATCCAGTTGAAAGATGTTTAAAACAAATGGATCGTGCGTTTAATTTTGGGGATAATCAGATTTTACAAATGTATGGATTTACTCATAAATCACTTGCTAGCAGGAGAGTGAAACAAACAAGAAATGATAGTAGTAATCCTCTTGAAGTTAAGGATGAACTCGGTTTACTTCATCCTGCATATAAAGCTGTTAAGGTATCATCTTCTTGAAAATGGAATTAATAGGTTTTGATATTTTATAATTTAATTTAGTTTGTTGTTTTTACTCATGAATTGGTATCGTGGTCTACGTTATGGTATGATACATTTGGATATTGTATTGTTTTATTTTTCGAATGTCTTGTATCGTATTTTTTTCTTGTTGTTTAATTTATATGGAAGAGAAACAAATAGCTCGATCCGACTTTTGTTACATTTTATATTATAAAAGGTTACAAAATAATTTGTTTAAGCAGGTTTTTGTATTATATAATGAATTGTTGTCAGGATTGCATCATATCTCATGTTTGTTAACTACTTAACTTAGAGAACATGGTGATCATGTAGTCAACTCAAATGACATCTTGATTCATTACAATGATGGTTGACTTTGCTAAAACTCAGATGAGATCTTGATTCATTGAAATTATTCTTGTTATTTATATGTATTATTGTTGCATTTGGGTCAATGGGTAGGTTTAAGATCCAGTTATAGAGTGAGTTCTCATTAGAGATCTACTAATATGAAATGGATCTTAGTATCTTACATTAACTGCACATGGTAGTTAATGGCGGTTAAAGAACGAAGATTTCCATATGTGAAACTATATATGTGGTTTTTACTATGCAATTATATTTCAACTTGATACCAAAATATGTAAAAAACTGAGACTTGGTTGTGTAAATAAGTTTGGACGTTTGGTTGCATATTTTAAGATATGTTAAGTTTGTGAAATTGTTGTATGTGACAATGTTAATTTCGTTAATATTATTAGGTTTTCTACATAGTGATATAACACCACATGCTAATAACCCATTAGATGCATAATAATGATCACTCCAAAAATAAATATTTTGCCAATTTTGACGTTTTCATAATTAGTTCATCATTCCGCAAAATTTCTAATTAAAACAATTGGTAGATAACAACGATACAATAAAATAAAGAAAAATAATAATATTATTGGTAGAATAAGAGGAAAAAAAATAAAGAAAAAAGTAACCGGTGATCATTAAACTAGGAGTGCAATCGAGCTGATACGATTAGGAAACTTGAAGTTTGAAACTAAATACAAGATTGATCGAGCATTTATCTTCAAACTTGAGCTCACCTTGAGTAAATAATTAACACTTTCAAATTCAACGCTACTCGTATATAAATATATAAGTATTGGTTGATTCAATATTTTTAATTTCGGCTTGAGTCGACTTTGTATTTCGAGCTCGACTTGGTAAAATAAGGTAATTACATAAGTATGCACATATACGAATAGCTCGAGCTCGAGCTTAAATTGGAGTTAATTATGAATATTTTTCAAGTCAATTTCAAATAGCTCGCGAGCCACTGGCGGATCTCTTTGGAGCCCAGGAGGGCCCGTGCTACCACTTATATTTTTTACCATAAGTGTAAATATTTTCACAAAAAAATAAAGTATATGTCGGTGCTACCCCTAAAAAAGTGTTTGGCTACCCTTCACATATAATATTAGCAAAAAAAAAAATATAGTCTGAAGTTGGAAGCCCCAATGTTATTTAGATTATTAGTGAGCTCAGATGTCAATTTAATTTAATAAATGAAGCTCACTTTCCACTTTATGACAATTTGGACAAAAAACCAACTTTTTTTTGTCTCTCAGTTGAAACACTTATGAAGGTTTAATGAAAATTTAACGACTCGTTTTCAGAAAACATGGCAACGAAGATGACAACTGTAAAATGTGATATCTAGTTTTTATTCTAGTTTGCGGTTGTATAATGTTTAATGAACCTGTCCTTTTTTAATTAATCTTATTATATATTATGCGGAAAAAATTGTACTACTCCTTGATATTTGTTCTGAGTCTACTACTTTCAGGAGCTGACCATTTACCCATATAATCATTAATGATAGCTAGCAAAACGTACTAATGGGATGGGATCATATATAAAGTTTCCTAACCTATAAAAATTAATTCAACTTTTTTTAACTAAATTTGATTGTTCTTTTTTATTTTTATTTTCGTTTGCTTCTTGATTCATAACTTTTTCACATTTATGCACTGTCCTTTTTACTTCATCAGATGTAAAAAATAGTTCTTCAATTTGAAAAAGAATTTTTTTTTTTTTTCTTCTCGATTCATCAGATGTTACTTCATCAGATGTAACATTACGTCATTACCTAACTACTCGTAATATTTATCAGGATAAATGAATAATATATGAATAATAAGTTTTATTTAAATATTACGTGTAGTAAATTTGTTCATAAAATACGGTTACATGCTCCGAGCTTAAATACAAGCACACATATTTCTCTTGATACTTGGGGCATGTTTGGGAAAACTTATTTAAGGGGCTTTTAAACTTATTAACTTATTAAGCTCGAATATCGCTCTAATTTTCAAGCTTAATAAGCTAATAAGCTTAAAAGCCCTTTAAATAAGCTTTCCCAAACATGGCCTTGGATGTGCAATTCAACAATCATAATTTAGTGTTGAAGTAAATTATTTTAAATCAAAATAATATTAACTACCTAAACAACATATAAAATAACTTTAGATGGGTAGTATAAGGTGTTGAAAGTTACTTTTTATTAACATCTGGTCATGAATTATCATGGAGGACAAAATGATATAGATGTAGAAATAGTTTATATGATGTGTATTTAGGCCTGTGCCAACGGCACGTCAGTAGCCCCCGTCAATGGGTTTTTTTGGCCGTTGCCCAACGACGCCGTTGGCACGGCCACGTCGTGGGTGCCGCCGTTGAAGACGCGTCGTGGTGAGGACGGGATGCATTGGTTGTCGTGGGCTGGAGGTGGGTCCGGGGGAGCGTCTGAATTTGAATTCAAATTCAATTTTTCTCTCTCTTTATCTTAGTTACTCCCTATAAATATAATACCTCCTCATTCATAATTTTTACCAATCCTCCCACTTCTTCAATTATACTTTCATAATTTTATACTTGCATACATAATTTTCATCATGAGCCGCAGATCCAATTCCTCCCCGTCAAATGATATGTTCCAAAATCTGTTAAACACTCGTATCCCGTCACCAGCAAATTCGTCAAATGCTGGTGAGACAAGTAACCCGAGCCCGAGCAACGTAGCATCTGGTTCGGATTCTGGTTTTGTTCCGTTCTACTCATCTCCTGCGGGTTTCACTGTCGGTATGCCGAACCAAGCCGGTTTTCAACGATATCAACCCAGTTATCAACCCGGTTTCCAACAAGGTTTCTATGGCGGAGGTTATTATTCCGGTACTGGATTTCAACCGGATTTACAAACTGAACCCCCACCCGAAGCCGAAGACGAAGCAGAGGGCCCAGAAGCAGGTGAAAGACAGTTGGTTCCCGCCCCGGCCGAAGCAAGCAGGGGAAGAGGAAGAAGAAGAAGAGCTACACCAGCTGTTAGGGAGCCCGGTACGGTGCATGTAACACCTCAATTTTTTAATACAAAACATTTGTCCAAAATAAGTCATTTTCATAAATAGAAGACCAGTTCCAAAACATGGATTTACAAAAACCTTTGATATGAAAATCAGAGTATGAGGTTTGGTGTTACAAAATATATCAAAACCAAGGTTAAGCATAAATCCACTCTAATGATCTTCTACTCTAGGCCCCGCATATCATAATCCATGCGCACCTAACTCCTCGATCCATAACCTGAGTACATAGCAAAACAAACAAGGAGTACGTGAGACACAAAAATGTCTCGTGAGCTACATGGGTTTAGACCCCAATAATATCAAGTATCACATCGTATATAAATACATATTTATATTTTACCAACACATCCTAGTCACTCTAAGGTGACTCTATCGGTCCTGCTTTCCTAGCATACATATCTAGTACATAAACATATATGTACCAGAACACAGTCATATCAAATACATAAACATATACGTATTGTGAACACAAGCGAACCAAATGCATAAACATATATGCAATAGATCCCTACATTGCCTAGTACGTAAACATACGCGTACTAGTAGCACTAGTGTGCTTAGTGTACAAACATATGTACACCCGTCTCAGTGACCGGGGGTCACCCCCGCGTCACCACCATCTATCTCTAATCATAACTCTATCAGTTATGTCAGTCAAAGCCTTCGGCTATCACATCAATCATCAAACAAGTTAGTTAAATATTATCAATAATATATACTAACTCAACACATAATAAATCTAGACAACATTAAATAGACCGATCATAAGTAATCAAAATACTTCATATAGCTATGTACTCAGTAAAGTCCACACGTACTCACCTTAGCAATAAAATGCTCCAATCGTATTCCTTACGTCAATTTCCTTGCTTCACAATTCGGTCAACCTTCCAAGACCTCACCAAATGCCTAAAACAATAATCATAATATTATCAACATCACATACTACTACTATTGTGTCCATCTATCTCTAGATACCACTTATTAACACATTTCCCCCAAATATGGTGATTTACCAAACTCTAGGTTTAACCAACCCTTAAGATTCTTACAAATCATAATCATACACTTGTTTCCTTTGATAATATACCATCTATTAAGTGTATACATCACTTATATCACCATAACCCATATCCCCAAGAGCTAGGGTTTCAAACCCATACATCCAAATACATAGATCTTAAGTTACAAAGATCAAAGAGTGAAGATATACCTTTAATCTTCAACTAGGAGTGAAATTCACCAAAGGTTTGTGAAGGATTCGACCTCAATCAGTACCCAAGCTCGAAAATCGCCAAAGAAGAAACTAGGGTTTTGATATGTCATCAAATGAGCCAAAACCCGACTTAAAGCTGCTCGACCAAAGTTCACGGCGCGAACTAAGTTCGCGTCGCGAACTCCTTCCTTATGCGCATAATTCGCGATCGCTAAGTAGTCGTGAACTACATCGCGTCCAATGGTCCAATTCCCTGTTAGTAGTTCCCGATCGGGAACTTCTACTTCTCGGCGCGAACTTGGTGTGCAGCCAAGGCTGCACTTTTTCATCCTTGACTCGACCCGGTTTCGTTCATAACTTCCTCATACGGTGTCCAATCGACACGAAACCAATTCCTACGTTCATTAAACGATTTATCCTTATTTATCGTATTTTTATACAATTTATTTATTTACAAATTTCGGGTCGTTACAGTGCAGAAGTGGTCCATCCCGGAGGCCATTATTTTACGCCAACGGTGGATAAATGCTTCACAAAACTCAAAAGTCGGGAATTCACAATCAGGTGAAAGACTTTGGGGGCAGATTGAAGAAGAGTACAACTCACTAGTTGATCAAAAACTCACCAGAAGTCAACTCTAAGAAAAATGGAACAAGATAAAAATGGACGTTCGCAAGTTTGGCGAAATCTTTAAACGGTTCGATTCAAGGCAACAAAGTGGCGCCGATGACCAAGTCGTGATGGACGCTGCAAAACAACAATTTTATGACAACAACAATAGAAGACATTTTCTGTTCGACAAGTGTTGGGATGAAGTAAAAGATTACCCAAAGTTTTGGGTAGATTACAACGTCATGGATGCCTAACCCGAGCCCAAACCAGTGAACCTTGGCGAAGACAACACCAGCCCGATCCCGACTGCAAATATGGATGCTCTATTCCGTGGCGACCCTATACGTCGACCACCGGGTCGTAACGTTAGCCGGCGCACTGCAAGTTACTCGAATGCAACTTCGTCGCGGTATTCAAGTGAAGAAACTCGTGACCGGATTACCGATGTTGCCATACTGCAAGCTGACGCTTTGAAGACTATCAAAGAAGCGACTAAGGAGCGCAGGACGATGGATGCTTTTAGAGTGCTGCATTGTTCGGAGCCCGATGGTTTGAACAGAAAAGAGCGAAACACTATTTTAAAATATCGGAAGAGTTTATTGGCAAAATACGCCGATCCAGACTCTACCGATGACGAAGATGACGAGTAGTTTTTTTTTTTTTTTGAAGTTTAATGTTTTTTTATGTTTTAATGTCTTTTTTTAATTTTATGTAATGTTTTTTTTATTTTATTAATGTAATGTTATTTTTATTTAATGTAATATTTTTTTATTAGTTAAAAATGATGATGTGGAAAGGATGTGTTAGTGATGTATTAGTGATGAGTTATGGTTGCACGACCGTATCAGTAGCGTGTCAGTAAGAATGTGATGATGTGACGTTACTGATGGGTTTACTGACGTGTCACGATTTTGAAGAGGCCTTTTGTTAAAAAAGTACAATAATTTTAAATAAAATTTTAATTATTTCAAGAAAGGTGTAGGATCAAATCAAGACCCAGCAAGTAAGAACAAAAGCAACTGACTGCGGCCCTTTTCTTTTCTTAAATCTCCACTCTCATAAACCCTAGCTTCTATTTCACTCCCACCCACATTCACACTCACACACACAATATATATACTGCCACTATTTATATGCGCGCGCACACACACACGCAATCTCACCATTGAAACAGAGTAAGCTTTAATCCACCATGACTACTGTACCAGGTGAAAATTTCAAACATCATCAGAATTTCACTCTTGCTTCAGCTACTTTGCTCGCATCAAACCCTCCGAAATATGTATCCGGTCCTCTGTCGGCGGTTTTCGGATCGGGTTCTGGCTTTCCGGAGCTTCAGTTTTTTCTCCAACCTGTTGGAGAACACTCTCTTAACTTCGACCTTCGAACGACTCAGGTATAACTCTTTATTTCATTATTTATTTACTTAAAGGTTTCAAATTTATGAGAAATTTCGATTTTTGTAGTTATTTAAACACTGAGGCATTGATCATACGTTTAGTTTTGATTGAGTTGTTTATAAATTAGGGTTTGTTTTCGTTTGATTTATCCTAATTACTTGGAATGTGTTTCAACCTTTGCATCATTGGGATATTTAGGGATTGAGTGCTCCCTCTGTCAGAATCCACTGTCCAAAGTTTATGCTATTTGAGTTGTAAATTTGAGCACTTTTCATTCATTTGATTTTATTTCCTTTTCATCTTGTGGGCCCCATGAATTGAGATGAAAAGATGATAAACTTTTTTTTGGTATTTCAGATTTTCAGGTTAGGTGAATTTCAATCCCTTTGTGTATCAGAAGATTCTGAAATCATCAAAGAGGTATGCCTAACCCAATGTGACTAATTTATTTTTAAACACTATCCTATAACCGAAATTTTTATAGCATTTGTTTAATTCATATTCTGTTTTCAAAGATGAATAAAATATATTATCATGTTTGAATCAGAAAACTTATTCAAAGGGAATTACTATTCAATTTAAAGATGAGGAGGAAAATAGCTCCTTTCATGGTGCATTTGAGCAATGGAAAACAGAAGTAGTTATTCAAGGTGTGCAAACATCATATATATTTTTTATTTTTAAGCAGCAAATTAATAGAATCAGTTATTAATTCTTTGTATTTACAGGATCAAGTTTACCAAATGGAACAATTTCATCTTCTAAAAGCAAATTTGATGATAAAATAGAAGCATCTTCTGCTAAAATGTATTTCCATTACTATGGTCAACTACTTCATCAGCAAAATATGTTGCAGGATTATGTTAGAACAGGTTAATTTACCAACTTAATTATTATTTTTTAGGCACATGTATCACATGATGCTGCTAATATCAATTAATTTATTTTTTTTGAAAATTCATATTATTTTATGTATTTCTTTTTTCAGGCTCTTATTATGCTGCAGTTATTGAGAACCAAATAGATTTTGCTGGAAAGGTAGTTGTTGATGTCGGTGCTGGAAGTGGTATACTATCACTGTTTGCTGCTCAGGTAATTGGCAGCAATAAAATGGCATATATCATATATGCATGTATATATGTGTGCGCGTATATACATAGATATCTTGTGAAATGGGAGTAAAAAATAGGTAAACATAAGGGGTAAATAGGTAATTTTGTTTGGTTTTAGGCTGGTGCAAAACATGTTTATGCTGTGGAAGCATCTGAAATGGCTGAATATGCTCAAAAGCTTATTGCTGGAAACCCTATTTTGGGACAAAGAATTACGGTAGGTACCCTTTCTTGTTACCCAAGTTTCTAGTAATATTAAAATTTTCTTATAATTACTGCCATTAAAATGTAGGTTATCAAGGGTAAAGTTGAAGATGTTGAATTACCTGAAAAAGCTGATATATTGATCTCAGAACCAATGGGTAAGTTAGTTGACAAATTGTTTTTTTTTTTTTTAATTCTGTATAATTAAAAAAAAAAAAGCTCGAATCTTTTGTCATTTTTAAAAAATAAAGATCGAATCTTTATAATCTTTAAATTGTTACAGGCACGTTGTTAGTGAATGAGAGAATGCTGGAGTCATATGTCATTGCAAGAGATCGGTTTCTTGTTCCTAATGGGAAAATGTTCCCCACAGTTGGAAGGTGATTTTATTATTATAATAACTGATTAATTGTTTTTTATTTATTTATTTATTATTATTACTGAATATTATATTCTTTGAATATTTCAGAATTCACATGGCACCATTCAGCGATGAGTATCTCTATGTTGAAATTGCAAACAAGGTATCAAAATTTTAATTTCTTTAATTTATCAATCTTTTTTGTTATTATTTTTAGTTAATGCTTGTTTTTATGCAGGCCCTATTTTGGCAACAACAGAATTATTATGGGGTTGATTTAACAGCTCTACATGGAACTGCATTCCAAGGATATTTTTCACAGGTTCCTGATCGTCTTATTTTATTAATATAATATAGTTTTTATCACACATTAATTGTTTATACAATCAAAAATCTAAACTAATTATCTTTTGTTTGCAATTGCAGCCAGTAGTTGATGCTTTTGATCCAAGGTTATTAGTAGCTCCTGCAGTTTCACACGTCATCAATTTCACAACAGTTAAGGTATTATCATAACATTTAATTGCTAACAATAGTATCAGTATATAATATCACCAATTTACATTAAATTTAATAATTTACTTAAATAAAATATTTTCAGGAAGAAGACTTGTACGAAATCAACGTACCACTGAAATTCACAGCTTCTGTGGGGACAAGAATACATGGTTTAGCATGTTGGTTTGATGTTTTATTTAATGGCAGGTAATAATAATAATAATAATAATAATTATGCATATAACTTAATCTGAATTTATGATTAAATAAGTTTGTGCATTGACCAACAGTACTGTACAACGGTGGTTGACCACTGCTCCTGGTGCACCAACGACTCATTGGTATCAGTTACGTTGTGTTTTGTCTCAACCGATTTATGTGATGCCTGGTCAAGAAATAACTGGTCATCTTCACATGATTGCACACAGTGCTCAGAGTTATACAATTAACCTAACCATGTCAGGTTAGTTAGTTAAAAAACTGATTTTTTTTTTAACCCTAAATAGTTAGATAATCATAATTAAAATCAGATATAATTGATTGTATATGTGTAGCTAAAATGTGGGGCCCGGGTGCTGAACAAGGAGGAATACTGCAAACATCAAGCTGCAGACTTGATCTAAAAGAACCATATTATAGAATGTCTCAACTGCCAACCACCCAAGATCAGCAACCAAATCAGTTGTTACAATCACAGGTACACATTTTTCTTGATATATTATGTTCTCTAATTGACTAGAATTTGTTGACTAAAATTTCAGGATTTACAAATTCCATGTCTGGATGAAGATGGGTCGGATTTCATCCAACAACCATCAAATGATTCCAGTGTCCAAATCCACTGAAGAAAAGTGATCCATGATGATGTAACATTCATTATACAAGGCACCACAGGGGGGTTATTTCCAAGATTGCCCTTGATTGTCATATATCGTTTCAATGCCTGTAAATTAAGTTGAAGTTGACTTCATTTATTCTTCTGTTTAAAAGTTTGACTAATAATTTATTTATAGCTTCCTTAGAAACTCGATTTTCATGCACTTGTTACTTTTAGAGAATGAAATATCACCCTTTTTTTTTGACAAACAGGTTCTAAAATCTGACTTTTATTTCTTTGCTGAAATTAGTTGAACAGTTTTCAACATTTGATTATCTTCGCACTTTTTAGTAGTAAAGTAATCAATAATCATTTATAACTAGTACTAATAATTTACATTAATCATAAGGTGGTGATTTTCATACCACACTTTTTAATCTATACACCACAATAATTGCATTATGTGTTTATACAGTCTGTAGTAATACTTATATTGTGTGGTGTATGTATTAAAAGATGTGGTATACAAATTAATTCCCTTAATTATGTGACCTAGATCCAAGCTAAACTTAGCCCATTAGATTTGCTTCAGATCGAGTCAAGATGTTTTCCTCAACGTGATATGACTCGATCACCATATCAGACTTGGTCCAAACAATATTATTGATCCAATCCAAATAAAAAATACAACTAACTCAGTCGAAAACTAACTACTCATGACTAATTCAGTCAACAACTATCAAATGACCTCTAGTTGATTTTAATTATAAGTTGATTCAGTTGAATTTACATTACTTGTGACCCTTCTTTGTTTCAAAATTATAAGAAGTCATTTTGTATATATCACAAACATCTTCTGTAGTGGAAAAGAAGGTCTTCTGTCTCACAAGAGACCGTGGTTGAAATCTCATTAGAAATACTTTAGGATTGCCAGAAGAAAAAAAAGTTTAAAAATAGTCACAAGGATACCAGTTAGATTTGTATACATCAGAGTTAAAGACTTGACTCTTCTCGGATTGCCATTCTTTATATATCACGTCATGGCATATGGAGTTATGTGTAGAAGACTAAAATAACACATGAATATTCCATATTGCCAAGATAGTGTTAGAGATAAGCAAAAGTTGTATTATCTATATAAAAGAATTACATTATGATGAACAACATCAAGAGTTAAATAAAATGGAACAAACCTATAACTACGTATTATTTTAAACTAATGAGAAATTCTGCTTCATTTATCATAATTAAGAGGTGGTAATCAAAATTCTATAGCTTAGGAGAAAAGTGTTTTCTGTATAATTTTTCACCTCTAGAAATAATTTATATAAATTTATTTTTGTAGAAAAATTACAACTCACACAGCTGCAAGAGCAGGTAGTTGTTGATCAGCAACAACATCATAACAACGTTTGCAGAGTGTCGGGTGATCATCAAAACAACCAACTTCACTTGAAAAATTCCAACATCTTTCACATTTCAAACCATCTGCACGTGTTACCCCAATCCATATTCTCTTCTCTCCTTCCATTAAATATTCTCCACAATATTCTATATTATTATTATTATTTACATCCTCCAAACTAGAAACAATCTCAACCTGCAGATTTTAATTTAATATTTAATGCCATAATTAATGCATTATAAATTTAAAAGAAAAAATGAAAATACCTGAGATGTTATGAATATGCGATGTAGTGAGTCAGCATCGATTTTTGCTCCACACATTTTCTTTAATTTAACACCAAAATTATCATCACTACTGTGAATATACACTTTTGCCTCCAAACTTGAACCAATCAGTTTTCCAGTTCTTGCACTCTCCAATGCTTTATTCACCTCACTTCTCAACTACCAATTTTATAAATGTATAAAATTATTCCAATTATTTATAATTAATACAAAAAAATATATTAAAATTTACACACCTCAAGTATTTTTTCCCATAAATGAATTTCTTCTTCAGGGAAAGCAAGCCATTTTTCGTTTACTGCAGGCCATTTTGACTCAAAAACAAATTTTGCCACATCAGCAGTGTTGTTGTCAATACTGTACTCAAAAGGGAGATTTTGCCAAACATCTTCAGCTAAATGAGGTAAAACTGGAGCAATTACTCTCACTATTGACACTAGATGAGCTGCAAGAACCGTTTGACAGCTTTTTCTAGTAAAACTTGAACCGCCCCTGGACAAATCTAGTCAAAGTCAACTCATTTGAACAAAATAGTGTCTAAATTAAAACAAGTTTTACCCAACGTAAAGGCGATCTTTGGCAACATCAAAATAGAAATTAGAGAGATCAACAATGGCGAATCGTTGAATCATCTGGAATATTTTGAAGAACTGATAACTGTCATAACTGTCTTTGATGTTTTTCACAACATTTTCTAGCTGAAACAATGCATGCTGATCAATCTCGGGTAGTTCATCATAAGCAACAGCATTTTCCGCCTGCAAAAGCACAAATTATATTTAACTAAATAAAAAATATATTTTTTAAAACCAAAACCATACCTTCCAATCATGAAGATTTCCCAAAAGAAACCGTAAAGTTCCTCTTAATTTTCTATAAATATCAGACATTTGGCGCAAAACTTGCGGGCCAATTAAAACATCTCCTGTATAATCTACACTTGAAACCCATAGCCTAAGTACATCTGCTCCATAAGAAGGTGATTCCTGGAGACAAAAAAAAAAAAAAAAAATTAAAAAAAATTCATTATAATTAATTACTACAAATTACAAAACAATAACCTTTAACTAACCTCTTGATTCTTTCCACCTTCAATTATAATACGTGGATCGACCACATTACCCAAAGATTTACTCATTTTTAAACCTCTTTCATCCAGCACAAATCCATGCGTTATAACTCCACGATATGGAGCTTTTCCTGAAAAAGTCATATTTATCAAAAAATTAATAAAAGAAATCCGAAAAAAAATATAATTATAAATTTATAATAAGCGATAAATATACCTTTTGTAGCAACACTAGTCAGTAAAGAGCTTTGAAACCAACCCCGATGTTGATCGGTTCCTTCAACATACAAATCTGCAGGATAACTGAGCCCGTCTCTAGTTCCCAAAACAGCAGCCCAAGAAGACCCTAAAAAATTAACATTTTTTAAAAATTTTAATTAATATTAATTTTTCCTCAGAAATAAAATATACCTGAATCAAACCAAACATCCATTGTATCAGTTCCTTTAACATAATCTGAAGCTTTATCACGATAATTTTCGGGAAGTAATTCTTCTACAGACATGTACCACCATGCATCACTACCCTTTTGGGAAATTATGGCTGCCAAATAATATAAATTCAATTTAAAATATATATTTTTTTAATTTTACTAAATTTATTTAGTAAGAACATACATTTGATATGATCAACAGTTTCTTCATTTAACAACGGTTCTTTAGTTTCTGCATGATAAAAAACTGGAATTGGGACACCCCATGTTCTCTGACGAGAAATACACCAATCTGATCGACTACAGGTCATTGTAGAAATTCTGTTTTCTGCCTGAATAATAATCATTATTTTTTATTATAAAGAAAACAAAAAAAAAACATTTTTTTAAAATTTTATATCGTTTTACCTGAGTTGGAGTCCAAATTACTTGATTAATTGCATTCATAGCAGCTTCTCTAAACCCTTCAACAGAAGCAAACCACTGAGCAGTTGCCCTAAATATAGTAGGCTTTTTTGTTCTCCAGTCGTACGGATATTTATGCTCTAAAAAATAGATATTTAAATCAAATCATTTTGACAAAAAAATATTAAATTTGGAATTTATGATGACTTACTGTAAGGTTCCACCATAACAATTGATGAACAATTATCCAAATGATCAATTACAGCAGTATTTCCATCACTTAATACATCAAGCCCACTAAAAATTCCAGCTTCTTGAGTGAATTTTCCTTCATCATCCACTGGGGAGATTATGGGCAGCCCGTATTTTAGCCCGGTCAGATAATCATCCTGCCCGTGACCCGGGGCAGTGTGGACCAGCCCGGTTCCTGATTCTGTTGTAATATAATCTCCTCCAATTACAACAGGACATTCTTCCCCGTTTATTGGGTGTGTATATCTATGTACATAAAACTAAATTAATAAGTATAAAAAGTAGTTAGGTTAATTTTTGTCCAAATATGATTATAATGATCATATTATTTCAATATGACCCGTTTCCTCTTGAGCTAATTTTTTTTTATTTGACCCGTTAGAGACAAAAACATAACCCGGACATCAAATACCTGCAATTTTCAAGATCTGAACCCAAAACTGTTTTTCTAACAACAAGCTTCACACCCCATTTGGCTTCTAGTGTTTGCACAAGATCAAGTGCAACAATAAAAAACGGTTTATCTTCCCCTTTTAAAACAATACCAAATCTCTTGTTTTTATCTTCAGAATTCGAAGCAAAATCAGTTAATTGGGACTGCAATTCGACAATTGCATATTGGAGTTTGGAATTAACTGCCACAGCTGGAAAAAAAACAAATAAAAAAATTGTTACATTAAACATTTGTAGAGTAATTTTAAAAATTTATAATGTAAAAAGTACCAGCATTTGCAGGAATAGTCCAAGGAGTTGTGGTCCAGATTGCAAGGGACAATTTTGGAAGAAATTCATCTAATAAACCATTATTAGATGGAGTATTTACAATTTTGAAAATTGCATACATGCTCTTAGAAACATGGCCTTCTGGATACTGCATGAAAAAGTTACCAACTTTTAATTAATTAAAAAAAAACGATATATTAGTCATGTAGAAAAAATAAATATTAAATTAAAATATTATTTTTTGAACTACTTACCTCTAACTCGGCTTCTGCAAGAGCAGTGCGAGATGAAGGACTCCAGTGAACTGGCTTTCTACCTCGATATATATAGCCTTTAAAAACCATCTGCCCAAATACTTCAATCTAAAAAGGGCAAAAAGGTCAAATAACAATAAATGATCAAATAAAAAGAAACTATTGGTGAAATTTCTATTTTAAAACCTGAGCAGCCTCATATTCTGGATCAAGAGTGAGATAAGGATGATCCCAATCAGCCCATACTCCAAATCTCTGTAAACAATAACAAATAATATTTAAGTATTTAACAATAAACAAAAATAAATAACCAGCATTATTATTACTTGAAGAAATTAAAATTTGAATATATTTTATTTTAATTTTATGGAGGAAATAATGAATTTAGGAATAAGAATGAAATGGTATTCTTTTTCAGTTATATGGATTACTGGTAATTAACTAACTAACCTTAAATGATGCCATTTGTGCCTTGACAGTTGCTTTTGCAAATTTAGCTGCTTTTGCTCTTAATTTTATTGGTGTTAGCCCTTTTCGGGCTTCTTGATCCAACGACTGCAATACTAAAATCATTCAACAGAAAATTTCACATGATTAAACTTTGAATTTTACAAATTAAACAAATTACAACAAATTACAACTTGCCTTTTAACTCAATTGGTAGACCATGGCAATCCCAACCAGGAATGTATTGAACTTTACAATTTTGAAGAAGCTGCCAAAAAAAAATCACATTAAGTGTGTCATTTTGTAGCATATATCTCAAATATTTGCAACTATACCTTATATCGGTTAATAATATCTTTTATAATTTTGTTTAATGCATGTCCCATGTGTAAATCACCATTAGCATATGGAGGGCCATCATGAAGGATAAAACTTCCCTATTAAAAGCATAAGTAACTAACATCAAACAAGAGTAAAGACAAAAACTTTAATAAATTATAAACTTAAAAAACTAACCCCGTTATTCTTTTCAGCAACTTTTTTAAAAACCTGATTTTCATCCCATAATTTCTGGATTTCGGGTTCTCTTATAGCAGAATTTGCTCTCATACCAAAAGTTGTTTTAGGTAGGTCAACGGTATGCTTGTATTTTCCATCTCCTTTTATTTTAGAACTTATTATGACACAATTTTGATCAATTTTATGATTTAATAAATATATAAATTAAAAGATGTATGAAAGTATGTACCTTTGGATTCTTTCTTGGCAGCCATTAGAGGTCCACGAGACCTTCGTTTGGACTGAGTGCAAAAGGTAAAATGGAATAAAGATGAGAGCTCAACTGATGATGATTTTCTTAATGATGAGCAACTTTTTAGTGACAGAACCTGAACAGTATTTTAGGATAATGTTAGTGAAATACTATGAACATGAAGCATGTGACATTTGAGATTTATAATTTAGAACAAAATTGTGATCTAAAGCATGCAAATTTGATACTAATTTGGATTAAACCTAAAACAATGTGAAAATCAGCTTTCATTCCCATAGCAGTTAATTTCTCCTTTCTTTAACAAATAGATTTAACCTCTGCTACTTGTTTGTCGGGTTTAGCTTCATAAACCGATTATTTATCAGTAAGAACTCACTAACATGAACAATTTCCATCACTTTTCAAGTAGACATTTTATCAAACAGTTGGCATGCAACTCAATTAACAAAATTTCTTCAATTCCATTGAAATTCCACAAGATTTCATTCATTTAGAAGTGAACTCTGAAATTGGAAACACAAAGATTAACATATATATGACGATTATACTTACGGTATGAGAAGTTTGCATCGCCATTGTAGATAATTAGGTTAATTTAGCAGTGGGTTTAGAGGCTATTAGTGGTTGTTCTTGTTCTCGTTGATTTCAGAAGGTTTTTGGGTTCCATAATCGAAGAAAGAAAGAAGAATTTCGTTTGGATAAGTGAAAAGTGATGACAGAGCTGCTCGAAAGTCGAATCTGTACGCTCGTTTATGTGTTTGGTACAATCATCCTCATTTTTTTCCCTTTTGGTAAAATATATTTAAAAGGAAAAAGAAATATCTGTTAATTATTTATTTTCTAGTTGTGAATATTTGATTTAAAAATTATAAGTTTTTATTGGGTAAAATGGAGCTGCAAAACTCTGGAATGGTGAAGGTTCTTTTCTATTTACTTCAAGTTCAGCACCATACGATCGTTATGATAAATGAGAGAAAAAACCTGGAAAAACAATTTAAGGGCAAATATGCAAAATTCAAAATACCCAAGAACAATTTATGTAATTTACTCATAAATTTACCTTGATTAGTGTTTAGGGGTAAAAATGCAAAATCCAAAATACCCAAGGACAATTTCTGTAATTTACTACTAAGTTTAGTAGCTTGATTAGTGAACATTTCTTTGCTTAAACCACTCATTTGTTCATATTGAAACAACAAATTTCATTAAACAGATTGAAAATAGTTTTCATAAAGAGCAAACTGCTCTTTGCATAAACCGAATTCTTCATCAGCTATTTACTACTAAGTTTAGTAGCTTGATTAGTGAACATTTCTTTGCTTAAACCACTCATTTGTTCATATTGAAACAACAAATTTCATTAAACAGATTGAAAATAGTTTTCATAAAGAGCAAACTGCTCTTTGCATAAACCGAATTCTTCATCAGCATTGCATGATGGTCTCTCTACACACAAAAGCCATAAAAGAACAACTATTGAGTTGACCTAACAAGTTTGACCATAGTCAATGCATCAACTGCCTAACAAATTCAACTGCCAAAGCTACACATAAAAAGCCATTAAACAACTACTGAGTTGACCCAACAAGTTTGACCATGGTCAATGCATCAATTGCTGACAAATTCGACTGACAAAATTTTTGCCATTTTTCTTCTTTTTCTTCATTTTCATCATCAACTTCCATAACCACCTTATGAATCAACAAGACCATACTTCGAGCCGATTCTCTTGCTTCAGGGAGTCTATCTTTTAATAATTCAGCAGACATTTTTACCAACAAAACAAGCCCATATTCTCTCATTTCTCCCACCTCCTAAAATTCATCACAAATTTTAATAATTAATAATTAACAATTTCATCTTTAACACTTCAACCAAAAAGTATATACAAAATTTAGTATACCACTTTTGAAACACAATGAGAGATTGAAACAGCAGCTTTAGCCCTAACTCTCATATTTCCATGATTAGCATAAACTTTAATCTTGTTTAGCAAAGGGATAGAACTTGTGGACCCCACCATTGTCTTGAGTGTTCTTTCTGCTTCTTCACACACAAATTTTTTATCTTGTGAAGCTTTCAACAGCAATTGGAGCATCTATTATATTAATCAACAAGAATTTTTTTGATTAGTTTCTTGAGGGTTATTTTGGTAATTTCAATAATTTTGTTAGCAAAACTGGTGAATCATAGTATCATACCATTTGGTCAACAGCATCAGAGGTAGTTGACTCAAGCAATTTATCACCATATGATTTGAAAAGATCAGAAGCAGCCATGATTGAAGTCTTGCATAAAGCACTTCTTGGATTCTTCATTGATTTTACTAAAACCATCATAATCTTTTCTCTGTATGTATAGAAAAATATATATTAATTAATGAATTTCTTAATTATTTACAGGAAAATTATACAGAAAATAATTGTTTTACATACAAGATGGGGAGTAACAGAGTGGTGTGATACAATGCGAATCGTCTAACATCGTTCAGTGAATCACAAATCTTCAGCCAATCTTTAGACTCCAGTTCTTCAATTAGGGTCTGAGTTTTCAAAAATCAGAATTATTTTAATCAAATTACACAAAATCATAAATGGATAATGAAGAAATAACACTATAATCTAATGTCACTAAAACCCCAATTAGGGTTCTTGATAAAGATCTATTTTTCAAGATATCATAGACGCGTGTTCACCTGAAACTTAAAATCAATATCAGAAATGTTTTTGGTTTTCTCATTTACAGTAACTATCTTAACAAAATGAACAAAATTAGGGTATTAAAGCAATCACAGAGAAACATAAATTTACCATGAATTTGACATCAGGATCAGAAATTGGTTCGAGGTTTTCAGACAAGACATAATCAACGGAATCAACAGCAATGGTAGCAACAGAATCCAAAGGAGCTTTGTTTTCATCATTAGCAATCACATCAGCAGGCTGTTTAGGTTTCGATTTTGCGATCGGATTAGCAACTTTAATCGTCTTTTTGGGGCGGTCAGGGGATAAAGGCAATGTGTTATCGAGTGATCTGAGCGCCATTGATGGAATTCGAGCAAAAAAGATTTCACGATTGTAAATTCTAGAGAGAGAGAGATTAGGGTTTCTTTGTAGGAGTGAAATCGAGTGAAGAAATGGTGGGTAGATGGTATTATGGTGTTGAAATTTGGGGGGTAACGGCTTAAATTTTGAAATTGGATAAACGGTAATATTTACTGACTTTTGGAATGATTGGAATCGATGGGTCGGTGGTCCGGCCCATGGTTTTTGAAAAAACACCAAATAAATGTGCATCTCATGATTGATATTACTCCGTATGATTTTTATGGTGATAAATTAACTTAAATTTTCCTAATAAGCCTGGAAAATGTAATTACACACATTAATTAACTTTAATTTTGTATTTTTGGAAGTATTTTCAAGTGTATTAAAAAGGTTTAGGTTCACTTTAACATAAGTATTTAAAGCATGCTTTAGAATTTCATTTTTTTTATTAAAATTAATGTACTCTTATGTCGATTCCTTTTTAGTTTCGTTTTATTGGGTTGATTGCATAATTAAGATAACACTAACACATACTTCCTCCGATTTAAAATAAGTGATACATTGTTGGTTTCACGGTTTTTGAGGCAAAATATGATAATGATAATTAAATTAGATTAATTGGATGGTTAGTGGGGAATGGGTCCCATAAATTTTGAATAAAGTGAGGTTAATGATGTTTAAAAGTAAAAGTAAGGGTAAAGATGTCATTTCACTTTATTAAAGTAGATAGTTAGTGGGTATGGGTCCCATCACTTTTTACCAAATAAGGTAAGTTTTCAAAGTGTATCACTTATTTTGATACACCCAAATATGGAAAGTGTATCACTTATTTTAAATCGGAGGAAGTATGTCTTTAACCAAAAAACGGCTTACATTTTTGGGTTTTGATAATGACAGTCCTTAAGGCTGTCATAAGACATGCATAAAAAAGTTGTACATCCATCTATAACCGATTCCTGAATTTTCGGATGTCATTATCAAAACCCTACATTTTTAACCCTATAACTTATTACTTTAAGAGCTAAGACTAGGGTGCATCGCAAATGCAAATCTATATCTATTTATCTATATACTCCCTCCGCCCCACAAAAAACTTCTCATTTCACCTTAAATTTTTGCCCCACAAAAAACTTCTCATTTCACCTTAAATTTTTGTCCCACAAAAAAATTTTCGTTTTAATAAAATATTATTATTACCAAGGATCCCACCACTAACTATCCACTAATAATCTTGCTCTCTCCAAACAATTATATATTTTAATCAAAATTATTACCAATGACCTCATCACTAACTATCACCTTAAAACTTGTGCCAAAGTGAAATGAGAAATTTTTTATGGGACAGAGGGAGTATATAATAAACAAATACTATTTGTTATTTTCCATGATTTATCATTAGATTATGTAATTTTTTTTAACAACAATACAGATGATTAAAGGACAAATTATCTAATAAATCCTTTCCCCCTATAATCAATTGAAATTAAATAAAGCCGTTTCTATCTCCTTTAATTATATACTATGGAATTATCAATTGAATTAACTATCTAGATCGATAGTTATAACTCGATCAGACATGAAAATTTGGTTGAATCGACTGGTTGTTTTACTATTATTTATTTGAGTAATGTTATGAGTCTCACTATTTTTTATCAAATGAAGAAAGTTTCAAAATGTATTACTTATTTTAAAATACCCTGAAATGAAAAGTGTATCACTTATTTTGGAACGGAGGAAGTATCTTATTTTTATATATTTTCAATTATTTATTTTGTTATGTGTCTCAGTCTATTTGTTATGCTTATACTTATATAGAAGTATCTTTAATTAACTATAGAGTAAATTATAGTTTTTGTCCCTGTGGTTTTGCCCGATTCTGTGCTTTTGTCCCTATGCTTTTTTTTTATTTTTATCCCTGAGGTATGCAAAATTCTGTTTTTTTGTCCTTCCGTCCATCCTCCGTTTGAATTCAGCCGTTAAAGCCCTCACGTGCTGAAAACGTGAGGGTAGTTTTGTCATTTTACTTTTTCCTTTTTATTTTTATTTTTCTTTCCTTTGTCTTATTCTCTTCCTCTTCTCCAAATTAACACCACAAACCCTAACACCCCCAATTTGATTTCTTCAAAATTATAACCTGCAACTATCATCATTTGTCGATCTGTATAGCTTATTGCGGAGATGACGATACGTCAGTGAGTCAAGCTGCTCGATTTAAGGATTTCATGAGACCGGTGGTGGAAACTCGTGAAGAAGATGAAGCGAGATCTGAATACCATCTTCAACAATAACTGGCTAGAAACCGTACGTTATGTTTTAGTGGTCCACGAGAACCGCCGCCCGCCGGAGAAGATGAAGAGCCAGTGGTGGCGTGAAACATCTTTCTTCCTCTGAACTGATTTGAAAAAAAAAATTGAGATCTAGGTGTCTGAGGTTGCGAGTGGGGTTTGGTGAACGTTTGGTTTTTGACACTTCTTTCAAGCTTACGTTTGGTTTTTGAAGGTCTGAGAGTGAGAAATTGATCCTCAGTTTGGAGGTGTTCGATGAAGGGTTTTAGTATTTCACTCACTAGAATCCAATCTTTAAAACCCAAATATTTATTTATTTAGAGAAAATATACTTCCTCTTCATCACACCACCATCCAGTGAAGACTTCCCTTCCTCTGTATATTTTCTGATTTTCTTCCCTTCCTTTTCTTTCAGTGAAGACTTCGGTGTTTTGATTTGATTTTGGGTATAGATGGTTACATGGATGGTGGTGTGATGAAGAAATCAAATTGGGGGTGTTAGGGTTTGTGGTGTTAATTTGGAGAAGAGGAAGAGAATAAGACAAAGGAAAGAAAAATAAAAATAAAAAGGAAAAAGTAAAATGACAAAACTGCCCTCACGTTTTCAGCATGTGAGGGCTTTAACGACTGAATTCAAACGGATGATGGACGGAAGGACAAAAAAACAGAATTTTGCATACCTCAGGGACAAAAAAATAGAAAAAAAAGCATAGGGATAAAAACGCATAATCGGGCAAACCACATGGACAAAAATTGTAATTTACTCTTAACTATAATACATTTTGCAATTAGTTTGGCTTTTAGTGATTTTTGTTTTTCTATTTAATAGTTTGTCATTTAATGATTTTTGTTTTCCTCTTTAATAGTTACATGGAAATTATAATGTATTTTTGTCTCGGTGGGTGGATCATGTGTTTATAACTTGGAGGTCATGTGTTTAAATGTTGGAGCCCACATTTTTCCTTTTTTATTTTCTTTTTTAAATCAATTTGCTGAAATTTCAATTTATTCCCTTTAATTTTAATATTTTTAAATTAATAATTTGATATTATAAACCTGTAATGTTTAATATCTAAATATTTTTAAAAAAAATGTGAGTTCACTGTTTATCCTCAAAATTATAATATTTTTATATAATTAATAAATTCTATTTTACTAATTTTGTTTTCATTTAATTTTTATTATTCTATACATAGTTGATATTAACTTTAATTTTGTAGTATTAAGATTGTTGTCCTTGAAATGGACTTTGCCCTCTCTTTACACAATTACACTTACAGCCCCTGATATTTTCTGCAATTAAAGAAGAACACTTTCCTTCTACAATCGCCCACCATTAATGAATCAATTGATGATTCATGGAAACACAATCGCATGATTACCCTAATAACACCACCATCGTTCATCACCAACAACGATCCTACAGAACCACAAACACGAACACAATCACACCACCAATGGAAATGGCGAGACAACCCTCACAACAACACTCCGATAACGACCGGACCTCCGGCGAACTGCAAGCACTCGATTGTAACCTCACTTCGTTGTGTGATCATATTCAATTGGAAGGTTTCAATAATGGATCGTTTTCAGATGTAGTTGTTCAAGCTATGGGTGCTACTTATCATCTTCACCGTCTTATTCTCTCTCGTAGCTCTTATTTCAGGTTATCACCTTCGATTATTGTAGTTTTTGTTACCGATTATTACTTTAATTCGTTGATTGTTCTTTTGTGCCTTTTTGGAGTGTAGTTAGTGTGAATTCATTCGTACTTATGCTTGTGTTATTGTGTGGTTAATCACTTATGTAATTCATCCATAAGTGGTTAATTAGGTGAAATTCATTATTCATAGTGAAATTAAAACACTGAAGATGAGTAATTTTTGCAATTGTTGTCTGAAATCATATTTTATAGGCTGATTAGGTCCAGTTAAGTGAAATTGGATTCGCAGCAGTGGCGAAAGCAGTAATTTTACAAAGGAATAGTGTAATTTACAAATTAATTACAGTTTTTAGATGTTATGCTTGTCTAATTGTGTGGTTAATCACTTATGTAAATGAGTAAATCATCCATAAGTTGTTAATATTTATACATTTTGATTTTGCTGTTTAGGAACATGCTTCATGGACCATGGAAAGATGCAAATGCACCAATTTTAACATTACATGTGGATGACAGTAATGTTAACAGAGAAGCAATTGCAATAGCTTTAGCATATCTTTATGGAAATCATCCTAAACTTGATGATAATAATGCATTTCGTGTTCTTGCTGCAGCATCTTTTCTTGATCTTCAGGTATGCCCTAAACTAGTAAATAATTCAATATTTTAGCCTCATGCATGTGTTTGATTCAACTTTTTTTTTTTGCAGGATTTATGTGCAATTTGCACTGACTTTATTATATCTGAATTGTGGACTACAAACTTTTTAGCGTATCAGGTTTGAGAGAACTGTAACCGTTTTTAATATTATTTTATGATAATCGATAATCATATGTTTAATTGTCTATGTTTATTGTAGGTTTTTGCAGAAGGCCAAGATTATGGTATACATGGAGAACGTGTTAAAAATGCTTGCTGGGGTTATCTTTGTCAAAGTGGGGCCATGGAGTTGAAAGAAGTAAGAAATTAAATTTAGTCACTTTTCTATAATTTTTGTTATAAATATTATTATTTTTTCATGATGAGTTTGCAATCTTAATATTTTAATTGTGCCAATGGTAATTAACCAGTGTTTCTAATTTGCTCATATGATCTCGACCCATTTTTATCTTCTAACCAGATTCAGCCTCCTTTTTTTGGTTTATGACAAAATTTTAAGGTTCTGTTAATTTTGGGTAACGGGTCAAAATGGGTTGAATTGACCCAAAAGTATTTCTGTCCCATCTTTTCTCACAGGTGCTTCCAAAACTTTCCTCCCAAACTTTGCATGCATTACTCACATCTGATGAACTTTGGGTGCCTAATGAAGAAAAACGGTAAGTCAAATTCTCACATTTTCAGGTATTTTTTTATTTCATTTTTCATAAAATAAAGTTAAATCTTTTTGGTTACTGAGTGTCTCAAATACCATTTTTATAAAGGTTTGAACTTGCATTATACATCCTTCTGGCAAAAGGTGCATTTAGTAAGGCAGAACCATCAGAACAATGTGGACCACATGGGAAGAATTTGACCCGTTTGACCAGTGACATCGATAATCAAATAAAATCATCTAAAATGGCCCGTTTGAATTTAAATGATGAAAAAGAAGGTCATGATACTGCTCAAACCATTTTAGTAGAGCTTGCAGACCGGGTTGTAGATTCCCAAACCGGGTCAAATAGCGGGTCAAAATGTCAATGCAACACCGGTCCAACTTCATCCACACCTCATACCAATGAAATGACATACTCGCCCTCCTATCAGGAACTGCCATCTGGCGGTGACATGTCAGCAATGGAAGGACCATCTGAAGATGGTGGTTCTTGCTACCAACTGAATAATCATAGTTGGCTCGGTGGGCCCATGTCAAATGAATGGGGAAGATGTGGGCCCGTTTCATGGGGTGGTAGAATTGTTGGTAGAAGAGATTTAAAAACTTGTGCTAAAGGGATTTGTGGGTTGAGTAGTGACGAATATGATACATTTGTTAATATTTTTGAAGGTGGTTCTCTTTTATATTGTAATATGACTTTTGAAGGACTTTTAAATGTGAGAAAGCAGTTAGAAGAATTCGGATTTCCTTGCAAATCTGTTAATGATGGTCTTTGGTTGCAGGTATTATATTTTCTGTTTTTAATAGGCCTGATAAAAACTTGTAATTACCAAAACGGACCTAGAAAAGTTACAATTACCAAATCAGATGACACTCCCTTTTATTTATTGTATCTTGTGTTGAGGTGGCAAAATTGACGGATTGGATAACAAGTCAAAACATGTCAATTTTTTCTACGGGTCGCATTGGGTTGACCGAAATATTTTTTTAATAATTTTTTCCCCATAAGTTGTCAAATGTGATTACAAAAGTTATACCATTTCAATGGTAATCTAATTTTTGAATAAGATGATTTAATAGGTTCTATGCATTAAAAACACACTTTGAGAGAATTTATGAACCGTTTGACCCATTTTTTTGCTTTTTTATTTATTTTACCCATTGGAGATACAGCACAACCCAAACCAACCCAATTTAAGTAAACGGGTCAAACTCACCATTTTTTAATCTTAATGAAAGTTACAAAATCCTTGTTGCTAACATGTTTGAAGCCAGGTTTCTATCTTTAAAATTCGTTAAAAATCATTTAAAATTCCTTAAAAATCATAATTTACAAAATTCTTACAGGTGTTTATGTTATCTTGCAGACACTTTTGAGCCAACGGGTGCACGAAATTGGTGCAGACACCTGCAAAAACTGCTGTCTTGTTAGTATATCTTGTCAATGCAGACCACAATATGGTTTTGCCCGAACCGGTTATTACATGCAAGAACATGAACAAAACACAACAGGTACAGATGTTTATGTTTCTGAATCTTCTCAAGGTGAACCAAATGGACTATTTCGCCCTCAACGGTCGCATGTGCGTGGTACTATTGACGGGCTAGCGGGTATCGGGCGTGGGCCCACTTATGTCCCGCCAACAGCATGGCCCCCGACCCGTTTTGTCTTTTCTCGAGTCCCGTTTCATATGGGGAACAGGAATTGTCAGCAGTCGATTGGGAATGATGATGGTGAGAATAGAGTTGACCATAGTGGGGAAGTTGGTGGTGATGGGTTGACCGCTTTGGTTGGGTTGAGTCAAGGGGGTAGTGATGATGTGGCGGGCCTGAGTGGTGGTGGTGGTGTTCATGTGCAAATGGTGGATTCTGGTGAGAATGTTGAATGGGAGAATGAAAGTAGTTCTATTTCATTGGATTTGAAAACACCTTTAAGTCATTTTCCTCCTTTTCGATTTGCGTAAGTTGTTAATTGTTTTTGTATCTACATGTTTTAATAAATGAGCTGGCAGTTTCGACCCGTTTAGATGTAAACGGGTCGACTTGGGTTATGTCATCTGGGCTGATTGTGTCAAACGGGCTGAAAGTCACCTGAAATGTATTTTAAAGTATTTGACAGTTATTTTTTTAATCCTTTTTTTAGGGTGGAATTTCAGGAAGTTCATAGGCTGAATGATGGACAAGTCAAACACTCTCCAGAATATTTCTATGCTGGTTCATTGTGGAAGGTATGTTTATAGCATCATGCTGAGGTGGCAAACACTTTTGTTTTTTTACAACTTTTTATAAATAGTTAAGTTTGGTTACAGAAACTATTTAATCACACTGATTTTGAATAAAACGATTTAGGAGGTTATATAAACATAACTGAAAATTAATCCATTCGTAATTAAATGGGTCAAAAATCAAAATTAGCATCTCTAATTTGATTTCTTGGTTTGAATGAAATTGGTTGTGTAGGTAAGTGTTCAGGCTTTTAATGATGAAGATCTTCAAGGACGTCGAACACTTGGTAATTTATTTAAAAATTAATTTAATTGTACAAATGCGTTATTAATGAGTAGCTGGCTATATCAAAATAGTTGTATAATTTTTAATATGGAATTTCAGGATTGTTTCTTCACAGAAGGAAGGCTGAGATACCCGAATCACTTAGAAAGGTTAGGTTTGTGATAAGGAAATGAAATATATTATTAGTTTTGAAATATTATATTAAAATTAATTTACTGTTTTCAGGGTCATATGTATGTTGATGCTCGTGAGAAGGTTACTGCTCGTTATCAGGTAAAGTTTAAGTTAAATCATCCAAAAATATTATATCTTCATTTCTTATGCAGCTGCTCTTTTTTGTTTATTTAAATATATTAGAAAATTACATAAATCGCCCCCTTGACTTTTTTTTTAATTGAATGATATTTGCAGTTAATATGTCCATCAAAAAGAGAAGTAATGGTGTTTGGGAGCTTTAAACAAGCAGGAACCCTGTTACCAAAAGCTCCAAAAGGGTGGGGATGGCGTACAGCTATGTTATTTGATGAGCTTGGTGAGTTGTTACAAAACAGGGCCTTAAGAATTGCTGCTGTTGTGCAACTTATATGATTCATCATCATCACCAACAATATAATATAATATAATATAATATAATAACTTATATATTTATATGTTACATATCAATACTATGAAATTGCATATGCATCCTAAAAGTTGTAGCATTAAAACATGTTGTGAATTTTTCACCATTTAATTGCAGAATATTAGTGGTGTCACAATAATACAATACAAGGAGGTGATCTACAGTTCTACACCACAAAAATTAAATTTATTCACACACCACAGTGTACAAGTTTTAAACAAGTATATATATTAAAACATAGGTTGGTGGCATGTGAATAAGTTATAAATAGTTTTAAATTTATAAATTGTTACAAAAATCGCTGATAGTGTTTGTTATAGTTCAAGGATGCACATAAAATGGTTATTTTGCACATAAAACGGTTATTTTGCAGAAGCTTTAGAATCTTGTAACTTAATGAGACAAGAATCACATGCAAAACATGATTTTGTTACACTCGTAAATGTTATATCAGCTTGTGGAAACCTTAATTTGGTGATTAACGGGGGATTAATTCATGGGTTTGTTCATAAAACTTTGGTTAATGAAGATGTTTTTGTAAATAACGTATTAATGTAATATATGGAAGTGGATGTTGACTCTGCAATGTTTGTGTTTGACTTTTGTTCAAACTGAAATCTTTGTTCATGGAATTGCATCATTTCTGTTCTTTCTCAAAACAAGAAAGCTAAAACCGCTTTAAATTTATTCCAAAAACATGATTTTGAACCCGATGAAATCACAAATTCAGAGATCATTTCACATGGCGTTACGTGAACTGTTTTATTGATAAATTATTAAAATTGTACATCATGTTTTTAATCAAAGTTTGCAAAAACTAGAAACTAGCATTTCTTGACTAATTTGCCCTTAACATAACACTCAATTTCTTCTAAAATGAAGAAAGATTATATTAATTGTTACTTTTTGTGTGATAAGTTGGTAACAATTGGAAAATCTGGTGCTATATCAACTGGAACCTGTAAATTCATAAAACACAGTTACAATGATAATATAGATTAATAAATAGTAACTGCAGATAACAAAAAAAATGCTTTTATACCTTTTTATAAATTAATAACTACCCGTAAAAATTACAAATAAATTGCAAACATACACGAAACACTTTTTGTCCAAAAAGTTATAGTTCTACAAGTGATCAGTTATTCAAATATGATTACACAAATTATATTTTTTCAATAATAATCTGGTTTTTTTAATAAACTGATTTTGGAGGTTTTATGCATTAAAAATACACTTTGAGCGACTTTTGACTTGTTTAACTTATATTGACCCATTAGAGATGAAACATAACTCAAATTGACCCGTTCAAAATCAAAAAACTATAATTACTAGAAATGAGTTTAATTGAATAATCACCTGAACTTTTGTCAATTTTTCAAGAGCAATTTCCAAAGGTTGTGTCATTTCACCATATTTTTCAAGAAGCTTTTGTGCTGCATTTTTGTCTCCTTTGGCCTGAATAGTAAGAATTTCCCTACTTAAGCTCTCAACTGCACCTTCAATCTATCAAGAAACAATTCAAATCAAAATGTAGAAAATAAATATATATATATATATATTTATTTATTTTCAATTATAAAAACATGGGCCAAAGAAAAACCATATAAATTTGATTTGATTTTTTTAAGGGGGGACATAAATACCTTATCAAAGTCAACAGAGAATGTTTGGTCAGGATGCAAAACAAAGGCCCGTTTCTCATATAACCAGTTAAACTGTAGTGCTTGTCCTTTGCTGATATATATTTATATATACATATATATGGACAAGAAAAAAAAAACAATTTATTACAAATAAGAAAAGAAAAAAACATATAAATATTTTATTTTAAAAAGTGGTTATTATTCGAGTTACCCATGAGCTTCTTCTAACCCAAAGCGTACTGACCGAAAGCAGCCAGCAAGGAAAGAAACATAAATGGACTTCACAAGACTTTTTGGAAGTAAATCCTGGTCAAAACAAAAGTCAACCAAGTACACATATGTAAAAACAAACATTATTTCTCGAAAAGTCTATACGTACATATAAAAAGAACTACCTTAAACTATAAAAGTATAAATATCAAAATGAAAAGAAAAAAAAATTTAATTAGTTTTAATTTCTAAATGCAAAACAGAATCTAACCTTAGCAATAAGAAAATTAAGGGCCCACAGGCCAACAATGTCAGCTTTAGCTTCTTCAAGAGCCGAATGAAGTTCTTGCAGCTCCTATTAAATAAAATCATATAAATAAATAAATAAACAAATAAGAAAAAAAAATCAATTATATTGTCATAAACGACACAGTTCTTGAATTTAAAAAATAAATGTAGAAAAATAGAGAAACTGACCAATCTCACAGTTGACTTCTGACCACTTGAAGTTGTAATTGTATGTGGCCCGATTCCATGACAGCATTCATGACAAATTGTGTGAGTGAAAAAGGAGTCAAAGTCAACTAATTCCCGTTGTTCCTTTATAATGCACAAGTCAGCTATAGGCTGAAGAATTAGCTTAAACCTGATTAGAAATAATAAATTCAATCATCAGATCATTTAAAAAAAATTATATATCAGCAATTAAGTCAAAGTTTGTTGACTTTACTTTGCTTCTGAAACATTCTTGAGCATGACCATTGACGAACCACGATCTTTTACAATACGTTCATCATTTGGAAGATTGAATGCAACAGTTTGCGGGCCCTTTACATCCTTCATTAACATTATAACAAAATTTCATATTTTATTCAAAAAAAATTATATTTTGTTAGAAATAATATTATTTTTTATAAATGGAGAACTAACGCCTGAATTGTAAACAAGCTGGATGACTCGAATCGGTGCAGATATCACATCTTGTGATTTGTACATGTTGTCCATTGGAAGATTTTGTTCCAAAACCTACATATAAAAAAGAAAATTTAATATTAATAAATAAAATTAAAATTAATTTAATTAATTAAAAATCCAACATATTACCTTCAAGTTATCCCCAAAGAGTTTAAGTTGAGCAGTTGCTTTATCATCACGAATTCCAATAAACGCCTCAAATGTCGCCTAACAACAAGATATATAATATAATTATTTAAATAAATTGAGCCTAATAATTACTCCCTCCGTCCCACAAAAAACTTCTCATTTCACTTTGGCACAAGTTTTAAGGTGATAGTTAGTGGTGGGGTCATTGGTAATAATTTTGATTAAAATATAAGATTTGTTTGGAAAGAGAAAGATAGTTAGTGGATAGTTAGTGGTGGGGTCCTTAATAATAATAGTACTATAAGAAATGGGAAGTTTTTTGTGGGACAAAAATTTAAGGTGAAATGGGAAGTTTTTTGTGGGACGGAGGGAGTATATTATATATTTATCCAACTAAATAAAGAAAATACAAGATTAGATTACCTTGTATCCAAATACAACGTCTTCATAAGTCTCGTACGGGCCAATAGTAACATCCAACTTAGAGTCCTTAAGAAAATGAAAAATGCATACAATTAGCATTATATTCATTTAAAATATAAAATAATAAATAACTAACTAAATTTTAATTAAACAAACCAATTCCATCCAAGCTATATCAGAGTCATAATAATCATTTGAGAGGAAAGCATCAGCCTTACTATGTAACAGTTTCTTCAAACTACAAAATCATAAAATAATTTTAAAAATATTCGCAATTTGAATCATAACTAATCAGTAAATAAATAAAAAAGATTTAATAATTTATTATATACGTAGGTGAAGTGGTTAAATCCCCTGCTTTATGCAATAATTCAGCAGCTTTTGCAAGTAAAGTATAATATTCTTTAGAGTAAGGAATGATATACAGATCACTCGTTTCATTGTGCCTTCTAATAACATTAAAAAAGCCCGTTGCATCTTTCTTTTCTTTTTCTGAAAGCCCGTTTATCCATACTTCAAATTCCTGAAATAACAAATCGGGTCGGGTTGGATGGAAAACTATATTTGTACCAATTCTCAAACTTTAATAAATAAATAAATAAGTGATGCATTAAATAGGATTACAAGAACAATATCACCCTGTTTGACCCGTTTGAGAATAAAAACGTGAATCGACCCATTTAGTCAAATTGGTCAAAATTCCCACCTCTATAATTATAAAAAAATAAACATTAAAAAACTATAATTATAAGAAATTAAAAATGATATACCATTTTATCCATATCTGGAGGATAAAAACTGGCACCAGGTGGTTTCATAGTAGGAAATGCAGCTTTATATTCAACACCTTTAAAACCACCAACTGTTTTTGTTGCTTCCGGAAGCAATTTTACAACAGAATCTGCAGTTGTCAAAAATGCTTCATTTTCATCAAGACAAGACCTGTAAAACAGTGAAAAAAAGTTTTTTTTTTTTTTTGTATTAATTAATTCTCAAAATATTAAAAATTAGTGGAGAAACACTATAGTACTTTTAGTAGCAGGATCTTACCATGGACTCTTATTTATCGAATAATACTTCCATTTTAACATGTCTAGTTCAGATATTTGATCACGCGATTTTAACCATTCTCTTAGAGATGAATTCGTGTACCAAACCTGGTTCAAGAAAAAATAAATATTATATTAAGAAGAAAAATCTTACTAAAATAAATCAATATTTATCCCTAAATGTGTAGAATTTCATTAAATAAACCTGCTGGTAAAAAATATCATCCATTATTTTTGCAGCTTGAATGAGTAAAACCAGAACTTGCTTGTCTTCCTCGGTGACACCTGTCAACTGTCATTAAGTAACTTAATTAAATTCTTATTCAAACTACAACCTACAATAATCATAATAAATTTGTAACAAATAGAGGTTAAGGAAAATATACCAACCTCGGCATTGAGTGAAATAGGAGCATAACGATTGAGCTTTTTTTGCAGAAGCAAACTTTGTGCTTCCGTGTCGTTTTGGTACCTATCAAAAGCTTAAAGTATATAATAAGCTGAATATATCATACATATAAGTAATTTATTTACTATATTTAAAAATTATAATTGTACCTTTTGGTAATTATGTCAAATAGTTGACCATATGGTCCATCAACATTATATGGTACATGATTAGGGTCTCCTTTAGCAAGTAACTGTTTGTACTCTTCAACTGAGATATATTTAACAGCTGAAACTTCAGATTCCTACAAGAAAATAAAACATCATTTATCTTTTATTTTATTTAAATAAATTTTGTCAGTCAAATCGGTCAACTCTTTTTGATTGGATAATTAATTATTACCTGAAGAGTGAAAGCTTCCAATGGAATTGGCTCTAGTGTTGTCACGAGATAAACATCATCAAATTCATTATCGATAAACTTTCCACCATTTGTAACACTACAATGAAATGCAATTACAAATTTACAATAATAATTAATAAATATTTAATATTTATAAGATTATATATAAAAGGTGTACTGTACCATTCTTGAAGATAAACAAATAGTAATTCAAATGCATCATCTGGTAGGGTTACACCAAGTTCTTCTTGAAGCTCTCTCCTGCAAGCAAACATAATGAAAATTTTATATAATTCTAATAATATTTAACAAATATGACATAAAAGTCATGTTTTAATGGTTTCATGAAATAATCTACCTGGCAGTGATAAGTGATGTATCACCTGCAGATACATGACCTGCACTAGAAATATCCCATAAACCGGGCCATGAATCCTTAAAATCGGTTCGTTTTTGTAACAGAAATTGTTGTGTTTTTTCTGCAAAAATCCACACATGAACAGCTCGATGATAATCACCATCTCTGTGAACAGCACTTCTGTACAAATTTAATATAATATTATGTTAATCTGCAAAAGAATAAATATTACTGTGCCACAGCAAATACTTGGGCCAATGTTGGGAAAAAAAAAGTCAAAGATTTGACTTTAGAAATTCTAAGTTGCTTTTACAAATTAATGTCATTTGTTTGCAATCCAAACCCCAGCAAATCATAGAACAGTTGAAGTGGAAGAACAATCTGTTTGATCCCAAAAAGTAAAACGTATGCTTAAATCACCAGAATAAATGCTACAATTACGTGATTACTTTGAAAAATTAGAAACCACAAACATAGAAATTACAGAAAAATGATAAATTAGAGCATAAATTCAGACCTGGGTTTAGAGATACCAGTTTTCAGGCCGGTTTTAGTGAGGATATCGAAGTGTTCTTCCTGTAGCTGATCGCCGTCCCCCATTTTCTTTTCTTTTTCTCCTTCGAATGAATTCTGATTTCTTAACTTCGTTGTTAGAAATAAAAATACTAATTTTGGTCGAAAGTTAATACTATTGTAATCGAATCATTCATATTCTTAAAATGTTAAACTTTTATTAAGTTAATTTTTTATTTTAGGAAAATACATGTAATACACATCAATTATTCTTTTTTAATTTATAAACTGCATTTTTCAATATCAATAAACTTTTTTCTATATATCATATTAGTAAATGTAACCATTAACAAACTCCAATTTTGTCATCTTTGCTTGTTAAACATGTATCCTATTCTCTTTTTTTTTTTTTTCTTTTTTCATGATTAAAACGTTTTACAAAATATATTTGTTTCATGTTTGGATGACGGTTTTGAATTATTTGGAGCCACTTGTAATTATCTTGACAAACTTGTCATTCTCTCAATTTTTTTGAAATTTTTCTCAGCAGCAACAAGATTTTTTTAATCCAATTGATACTGAAATACTCAACGATCCGAAGATCCAATATATCTTGGCTAAATACCATGCAATACTGATTAAATGTATTGTATTTGTACATTCAGTCAATATCGCATGGTATTTAGCCAATGATATATTATTTTTGATGATTTCTAGTAAGATGTGAGTGTACATACACAGCTTCATAAGAATCACAAAAGCAAGTGCATTCTTTGATGAGAGAAATGTATGCTGCATTCTTTATAGTTTCTGGGCCACTGTCTTCTAAATTACTAAAAATAGATATTAATATAAAATTACCGTTATACCCTCTTATTGAATAAAACACAAAAAGATACAAAAAACAGAATGATTAGTAAAATATATAACTTTTAAGAAAAATTCCTTTAACCCGAATGTGATAATCACAATCAAAACAACCAGAATCATTTTAAGTTCATCATGTACAATTCTCGATCAACTTATAACCCAATTAATCAATCAAATTGATTCCCAACCCTCTATAATCAACATATTTTATATCCTATCTAAACATTCTATCAGCAATCGGGCCGAATTCTATGAGGTAAAGGTCTAGCTACAAGACTATCAGTAACCCAACCCGCAATTTCCCCATCACTTTTAGCATGATTAAATTCCCTTTCTACATATTCTAATGATATTTGCAGCATTCCACCGGGCCCACAATCTTCAAACGGGCTCACGGATTTTATCCCCACATTTTTCTCCAACCAATAAAGATAGCTCACATGGAACATTGACTTCAACATATCTTGTGGTGTGCATATCTCTTTTAATATCACCTGCTCAATTTTCATATATTATTGTTTGATATAATTAAATAGTAATAATTTAAATATGAATTTACTTACGCAAAATTTGCCGTTGTGTTTGGTTAAAATGTATCCTTGGTTTTTGAATAAGTTGAGTAATGTGTGTGCGTCTGTTTTTGTGTTGACTATTTCAGAGAGCTTTGACCCGAGTTCTAGATGTTGTTCAATTGTAGCAGCAGCTTCTTTAGCTTCAGGCGAGAGTACTTTATGTTCTACCTAAAAATTGAAAAAATAAAACAAAAATTAAATAAGTAGAGGTGGCAATATGGGCGGGTGGGTAACTAGACAACAAATTCGGGTTGAAACGGCCGAGTTGGGTTGGGTCAACTTTGACTTACTTTGCTTGTAGGCTTCAAACTGGGAAGTGGTAAAGCAGGGAAAAAGGGCTCTTCATCATTGACTTCTTTGACCGAAGGAACAACACCACTTAGTAAATATTCACCAAACACCAAACCTGTATAATTAACCAAATAATACACGAGATTCAATCATATTATTTCATTCGACATCAAATCATAAATAAAGTTATAGATAGTTATTTTATATCATTCAGGCTGTCCATTCAGAACACTTATCAGTAATTCAGTAGGATGACGTGATTAAATTATTAAAAAAAAGAGAGATTACTTGCACGATAAGGATTCAAAGTCCTTAATTGAATGGATTGATAAGATTTGAGATTGCAAAACATGTGAATCCAAGTAACAACACCAAAAGAAGCAAGAGCCAAAGGCGTTGAAGATTGTACACAATTAGCTAATAATACAGAAAACTCATTGTAATTTCCTTTCAATTCGAGAAGAAAGGGTTTCTCCCAAAAGTATTAAACTTTTAATTCATAATTTTCATCGATAATGAGACCTTCCAAAGGAAAGGGTTTAAATACACAAAAGGGCATACAAGGACAAAAGCCTCCACTAACTGACAACTAGGACGGAGTGAGAGGAGAAGCGTCGACGGTGACGATGGCACCGCCGGCGAGATTAGCATGGTTTTGGTTTGAAAACCCGCGCTCTCAAAAACGGTGGTTAAAAACCCTGTTCGGCTGTGCAGGCACGACATTTTTATTTTTATTTTTGAAGGAAAATTGTTAGCTATTAATGAACACAGACAAATTAATGAAAACATTTTTTTCTTCTATCTATCTTCAATTTTGTCATGTATCATCACATCATCAATTTTTAACTAAATACAGATTTTTGTATAGGTTCAAACTTATATAAAAAGAAAATAACTTATTAAATTTTATTAAAAAACTACTAAAAGATAAAAATAATAAAATTATGTCTGCACACTCTCTCTCCTCCCCTTTACCCCATATTTCTACATAGTTCCCTCTATATCTCTCTAAAATATCATCCCCAACTCATCAGATGAGAAGTAGGAAGAGTTTAGAGAGATGAAAAAATAACAGGTTTGTGCCAACGGGAGAAGAAAAGTGATGGATGGGTTGGGGGTGTCTTAGCTATTTGTAATTTTGTATAGTACTATTAGTATTGTAATTAGGCATTAGAATAAAACAACATAATTATGGAGTATGTTTATAATAAAAAGGATTTGTTCTAGTTTCATACTCAAACCATTCGGTAATTACGTAGTGGCATGGTTATAAAAAGCACGTCATTACAGCAAGAAATAAGACACAATAAGATATAGGATATAAAAAAAGGCATGAATGCTTAATGTGATTATAAATATTTAATCCCTATAGGTAAAATGGCTCCACAGTAAATAAATCTAAAGATGGGTCCCAAATAAAACAAAAAGTAAGTTGATAAAAAAGGAAAAATGGTAAATTATTTGTCCCACATCGCGGGGTAATAAACGTTTCAAAGAGAACAATAAAAAGGAAAAAAGGTAAATATTGTCCCACATCGCCAGGGTTATAAACATTTCAGAGAGAACAATAGTATATAAAAGGGGGCTCGAATATCTTTATTAGCTTATATGATTTCAGCCGGGTTGGAGTTACACGGTTCACATAATAAGCCTTTGTATTACATTTTCACTTGAAGAAGAGGTTGAAATCTAGAAATCTTTTGTGGGTGAGTTACAGTTTGACTTGAATCGGAAATGATTATGATGTAAAGATCGTTAAAATCCGGTTTTATTTTTTCGTATTTTTTTTGTTGGTTTGTTTTGATAATGACAGTCCTAAGGATTGATACTAGACATGCATCAAAAATTTGTAAATTAATCTATAAGCACACTCCCTGAATTTTAGGAATTACTCTCCAATTTATAGACAGCCCTAACATTATCAAAAACCCTTAAAAAAATTTGACTGATGATTCCATGAAAACCCTATTGTAAAAATATTGTCTCTTTGTTTGAATTTGCTTTCTTTGACGTAACAAATTAATATCATGTCATTAGTTGGGGTGCCCAACGGGTCAACCCGACCCTTATCGGGTCGGGTCCGTCGGGTTTGAGGTTTAGAAAATCCTAACCCGAAACCCGACCCGATAAGGATTCGGATTTGTCGGGTTCGGGTTGGTCGGGTTTCGGGTTTGTCGGGTTGACACGATCGGGTTGGTCGGGTTACACTTGAGTTATGAATTTTTGTTAAAATTAAAGAAATTATTTAATATATTAAATTTGATGAGTTTTTATTAACACTTGTAATTATTAATTGATTTTTATTGGTACTTTATCATATAATTTGCTAATTAATTGATTTAATAGTAAAAGTTTTTTAATTTTTATAGGAAATATAATACTTAAACTTTAATTGGGTCTAATCGGGTCAACCCGAACCCGACAAAGTTAAGAAATTCTAACCCGAAACCCGGCCCGATAACGAATCGGGTTGGTCGGGTTTAAAAAACCCGACAATAACATGAACCTGAATAGACCCGATTAGCATAATCGGATTCGGGTTCGGGTTTAAGTCGGGTCGGGTCAACCCTTTGGGCACCCCTAGTCATTAGTCACTTGTAATAAATCTTTAGGGGCCATCAATAACCATTTTTAACAGTTATCAATATTAGAAATTAGACGATTCAATGACCAAGAATCATAGGTTCAAACTTACACATTACAAAGGTTAAAACAACCCTATAACTACAAGATAAACTTGTTATGTCAAATACTACCAACTTTAATGAAGAAATACACCTTTAGTGCATACAATTAAAACGAACACGTTTTCAATTAACCGTTAAATGACCTTTTTGACCCAATGATTTCCAAGACGATTCAAGTCTCAACAAATGCAATTTCTCCACAAAAGGTTCCAAGATTTCTGATTCTTCTTCAGGTGAAAATGCCATACAAATGCTTAGTTCTTGAACCGCTTCTCCATATTCCCTAACATTTTTGCAAACCATTTGATAAATAAAAATGTTTTTTAATTAAAAAAACATTATTAAGAATTTCATACCTACTGAAATACAACATCATCCCATGATCTCTTCTCAAAGCCCAATTATGTGGTTGCAATATCAGCAGTTTTTCAGACGCCATGATCGCCAGCCTACACCAACAAAAAATATAACAACATGCTAAAAAGAAGAAATCTGCTGATTTAAAGCAAAATTTAAAGTTATGTATTAATTATTAATTATTATGTTAGTTTTCAACAGAATTTATAGTAAAATTTTTTATCTTTAATTAATATTTAAATGAGTTGGAAAAGGGGGATTAGTGGGCATTGGTCACAATTTAACATATTCTCCTCTCATTTCTCATGACAATCTTGACACCTGTAGGGAAAACAGAAACACGTGCCTAAACAATTAGGAAAGGGGTGGAGTGATAGCAAGGGTAAATTAGTAATTTAAGATTAGTACCTAAGATCTTGAGGACGCAACAACGGTATGCTTGAACTATCAGTATTATCATCATAAACATGAACGGGCCTAAGAGGAGAAGTCAACATTAACCCACGGGTCATTCTGGAAGCCCGTTTCCAATGAAGCCTCTGGAGTAAAAGAAAAAAAGAAAGAATCAAGAAAGTAAAAAAAAAAAATTAATCTTTTTTCTTAATTAAATGCATTTTTGTTGAATTTTCTTACAATCAAATTAGCAAGATAAATCCCAATAATATCCCGATTTGTAGCAATATCAAGGCCCATAAGTGAATTGCTGTTCAAGTCAGATGCTTTTGACTTTGGGTCCTCAACGCACCGCCCGTTTACAATCCCGAATAAACTGCGGCCCGAATTCACCTTAAAAAGTTCCTAGCAAAATATAAAAATAAAAAAAAATTCAATTTAAACAATATCTTAACAAACTCTAGAGGTGGAAAATGGGCAAGTCAAAATGGGTCGGTTTGGCCCAAAACTCTCTTTGTCAATGTAAATCTAATTTTCTACATATAGCATATTAAGAGGCTGTATGCATTAGAAATAAACTTTGGTTTGACTTTTGACCCGTTCCTTTTAAAATACTTTTCTATTCGACCCGTTTGACCTGATAAAGAAAAAAGAATACAATTTCATACCTCAGCGTTTCCTGTTTGGGGCCAGATCAAAAAGTCTTCCCCAACCCGTGATCCAACAATAGTCAAATTAAGTCTTTGACAAACCTCAATGTAGATTATACTAAGCAAAATTGCTGCAAAAAAATAATTAATAAAACAATCTTAATGTCAGATAAAAAAAACTTAAATACAAAATAATTTCTGAAAAAGGAAAGAGAATTTACCGCTACCACATTTGGAGCTCAAAACAGAATGCAAATAAGAACACTTTGAATCCACAACGGTTGACCTTTTGAACCCTTTTGACTCAAAAAGAACTTTGTTGACTGCTTCCAAAACTTCAACTAAATGACAACCTATGTCTCTTGAAATTAGCTCAACTTCAACCTCTTTTGCAATTGCATCTAATTCTAATAACCATTCTTCACTTGTCTTTCCTGACATCAGCATTGACTCGATTTGACTTGAATGTTGACCATCAGATGACATTTTGCCACCTTTATGTTCATTTTCAAATGAATTAGCATCAATCTCACGGTTGAAAGCAATAAAAGCTTCATCTTCAGCAGAAATATGCAGCAAAGTCTGAAAAATAGATATTGGTTGAAATTAATTCGGGTGGTATTGACCCATTTCCAAGTTTTTTTTTTTTTTCATTTATAATTAGTTATGTGTTATATATGATTAAAATATTTTACTATTCGATATTTATAAAATAAAGAAGAATATTTTTGTTAGGTAAAGAGATAATGAATATGCGAATGCCTAATTACGTCACTAATTAGTAATTACTAGAAAGTTGGGCATTTTAGGAATAATTAGTTAAATGGAGTGTTCATGTACCAGAAACAAATCAAACAATAAGAAATAACATCAATGATTGAACCTAATTTACCAAACAATCATCAAATATAAACATCCCTGTTCGTTCCATTAAAATTTACATAAATTTTATAACAATTTGATAAAAAAATAACTTAATGTATCTACACATGTACAAATGGCCAAGATTTTTTTATATATATTGATTAAGACTTCAACTACTTACACTATGATAAGAAAATTAAAGGGACCGCATAAAAAGATAACCTTTTTCATGACAATATGTCTTTTTCTCCTAGCCAATACTTTTATTTATTTATTTTATATTTAAAAAAGTAAAGTTATTTACAGAGCCTCACCTTAGCAAGGGATATGTCTTTGTCTTTAGACTGGAAAGATATTTCTTGAGTAAAATTTGCTCTTGCAGCAGTCAGAACCTGGAGTTTTACATCATAAAAAGTCAACTCAAATCATGAAATCCAAATTTGATCAGAAAATTAAAATTGCCTAAATATAATTGGAAAGGTTCATAAAGGGTATTTAAATATGTGAAAAACGATTTAAATTCGGACCTCCTGGTAGAATTTGGGAGGAGAAAAACCACCAGTTTTCACCGGAGCAGCTGTCGCCATGAGTGGTAAGCTCCGTTTTCTCTTTTTTTGCTTGATCATGGCTGCCGGAGTAGTAAAATCAGTCAAATTCTTGAACTTCTTATCAACATTCCGATCAATTCCAGACCTGATTATGGCAATTGAGAACAAACCCATGTAAAAAATGCATAATTTATTCAAAAGTACTAAAACCCTCAACTGAATTTTGCAAAATTAATCAAAAAGAAAGAAACATGTTTGCTAAATTCTTGAAATAATAACACGGAATTAAAGAAAATCATAAAACAAAATACCTGAAAAGAGGGCGACAAACCCCAGAAAGTGACAAAAGCAACATTTCTTCTTCAAGAAAGTTAGAAAAAATGATTAAACTTCACAAGAAACAAGTGATGAAACACAAAGAAAAGATGATAAAAATTGATCAATTCAATTGTATTCTTCAGCAGAAAAATGGGTAGTAATGGAGTTACAAGAAGGGTTAGATGAAGATGATGATGATGCTGTCATCAAATTGGAAAAACTCCCAAAAGACATCAAACATGTACGGAAAGAAGTTTGAGTGTAGCAATTGTCCTGAAAGAAGAAGCTGTTTCTTGAAATTTTAGAAGAATTTCCAAGATCCATTGATGGTACGTAGTCCTGCTGTTTCTCTTATCTTTCTCGCTCTATATAGACATAGATATAGAGAGAGAAAGAAGGTAAGATGTGGGGCTTTGGGATGATGAACAAAAGTTGCTTTCTTTGGGGTTCATTGTGATAAATTCATTGCAATTTATAGGGTGGTAGTTGAGGGTGTCATAATAGGAGGGCAAAAATAACCCAAGGGTGGAGTCTTGATTACTAGATAAATGGATAGAAAAAAAAGGTGGGGTAAAAGGATTAATGTGTGTGAAATTAGCAGGGGTCTCAAAAGTTCAATCTGAATTAGGTGCTGTTGGGTAGTATTGAATTATTATCAAATGTTTTAAATCTATCTGATTAACATGTTGTGTTCTTAACTGAATCAATAAGAAACTTACCAAATCATACCTTAATTCTTATAAAAAAGAGAGTAGTTATGAATAACGGGCTATACGTCCAAGTCGTGTAACAAATGTCTAGACAACTTTATGACTTCATCCCTTGAGTTGTTAGTAGAAAGTATGTAGTATGTACTAACTTCATAAAATAAACGAAATTCTATATTATTAATAACCACAACACAAATTTCAAAGGGTTGTTTAGAAGCTCATTTTAATATTTAAACTTTAAAATAAGATAACATTTACAATAAGAGTTATAGATCAATAATTGTACACCCTTAGTCTTTCTTAAAACCCAAATATATTTTAACCCTAAAAGTTACAATTCAATTAAGAAATATTATATTCTTTCATAATAAATATTACGGATACTACTTTATCCTCATACCCATAAAATAATTGACATGTTAAATTAATTAATTATATTCCTTAATTTCATCATTTAATTTGAATACTTGTATTGATAAAATGTATAAGAATATAAAGAAGATTTAGTATGAGACAATATCATATTTCTCATTTAAACTTATATTTATCATTAGGAAAGTGACTATTACTTATAAAGGGAAAAATTAATGTATGACTGTCATGTACTTAAATTTAGATGTGGAAACATATAAAACTATGTCATTTTGAACCTAAAGTAGGTAGTTTTGATTCATATATAGTCAATTAATTATATACTCCCTTAATTAATGATAATTGACTAATTTAATATCACACTAATTATTGTTTTATTCCTTTAATGAATATATAGGTCTTCTATGATGATGTGTCAAATTTTAATTAGTTTCATACATAAGTTTGACAAAAAGTATGAAATAATCAATTATTTGCGTTTGATGGCTTTTAAAACGGAGTTTTGGAAAAGTAGGTTGGGAGGTGCTCATTGCGTTTTAAAAACTGTTTATTTGTATTTTACCTATTAACTATACAAATAATCAAGTTTGCCAAATACTAAAAAACTGATAATTTGATTATTGCGATTTCAACACAGTTTAATCAAATTCAAACACTATTTTTCAGAATCACATTTTGTAACCGCTAATTATCTGATTATTCATTTTGAAAACGCATAATATATTTTCATTTTTCAATAAGCAATCTCAACCAATCTCTTAGACAACTATTTTTGTATAATCGTCTTTTATTTACAAACCCGTGTTTCTGTGTGCTACGTGCGTGTCTGCACGTGGGTGAGCATGCGTGTGAGTGCGCAAGCAAGTGACCTGGTTGTGAACTTGTGATGAAAAGACTCGTAGCAACATTTGTCTAAATTTGGGTTACATTACATGGCAACACAATATTATATGTTTATATTTTTTTTCTCTCATATATATAAGAGAATAAATTGTGAAGCCAACTAAATATAACCAAATACTATTTATTTATATTTATTTAATTTTGGTCAGTTCACTATGTCCCCGGCCAACAACATACGGGGCATGACGAGTTGGGGGTGAAAGCGTCCATCTTATTCCCAAAATAAGTGTAGCACATGCAAATCTTTAAAATTTTCTAAATAATATTAAAAGAATTTAACTTCTTTTTTTTAATATAGATGAAACCTTTAAGTAATTGTTCGTGTTTAATAGCCTGCTTTGTAATTACACCACTGTCACTGGCTAGCAGGCATCTCAAACTTAAATTATTTAAACAAATTAAATGATAAAAAAAATATAATTTAAAATAACATATATATACTCCCTGCGTCACACAAAAAAGTTCACATTGCTATTTGACACAAGTGTTTAGGAGATAGTTAGTGACGGAGTCATTGATAATAATTTTGATTGAGAAAGTAAGGTGTTGTTTGTTTTTTTATACCAAAAAGATCTGCGGTCTGCGGACCACATCTGCCATAATCTGTACCAAGAAGCTGGACTAAAGGTTTGCAAGATGTAAAAGTCCTTTCGTTTGTTTTTTGATCTGCATAAAGAAAAAGCAAAAAGTCCTTTTGTTTGTTCCTCTCTCTCCAAAAGCAAAATCACAGTCAATCACTCAACCTCCATAGTAAAAACAAAAGATCTTGCTTTTCTTCTTTTCTCCGATGAAGTGGTTTCTTCAACCGTCAGATTTTCGCCGGCGACAACAGGTGGAGAACGAGAACGTCTTCGCCGGCGACTGATTTGGGGGTGGAAACGGTTGAATCCTTGCCAGTAACAGGTGGAGATCGAGAAGATGCGTCGGAGAAGGAAACCGGCTTCGCCGGCGACTGATTTTGGGGTAGAAACAGTCGAATCCTTGCCGGAGACTGTACAAATCGAGGATCTCTCTGTACAAATCAAATGATCTCTCTCCTCTTCTTCTTTTTGGAGGAAGAAGACCTGCGTGAGCTTCGACGGAGAGAGAGAGAGTAGCGAAGAGAGGCGACGACGGAGAGAGGGAGGCGTCGGAGAGAGAGCGGAGGGGAGAGAGAGGCGACAAAGAGAGAGGGTTAGCATTTGTCTTCACCGGAGAAGAAGGTTGGCCGGAGTTGGAGAAGATCGGAGATTTCGTCGGAGAAGGAGGTCGCCGGATTTGGGATGGAGATGAAGAAGTGACGGAGGGGTGCGGCAGAAAGGCGAGGGAGGAGGCTGCCAACTTTTAATTATTTTTTTTTCTTCCAAAACACAAAAAGCTATGTTCCAAGTCTGCTTGGTACAGACCTTGGACAGCTCTTTTTTTTGTCTGCGGTTTTCCAAAAAACAAACATCTGCGAGAGAGCTTTTCTGTCCGCGGTTGCGCCGCGCAGACAAAAGACCCCACACAGATCTTTTTGCAAAAAACAAACAGCACCAAGTGTTTTTAGGTGATTGTTAGTGATATTGTGATAGGGTACATGATAATAATATTATTTTACTAAGTGAACCACTTAAATTTAAGAAATGATACTTTTTTTGTAGGATAAAATTTTATGAGTAAATGTAAACTTTTTTGTAGGAGGAGAGAGTATTATATAAGAGCATCCCCAATGGTTAACCTCACAAAGACTTATTACTTTTGCCACATCAACATTCCACTAACCAAAAACCTTTTCATAAATAGCATCTCCAATGGTTAACCTTTACAAAAACTTTTTTCTTTTACAATGTTTCTAATTTACCTTTATCTATCTCAAATGTTTATAAATACCTCCTATATATAATTTGACAATTTTTTGGAGATCTTACTAAATATAATATTTTTTAAAATGTCTTATACAAAAATATTATAATAATTGGCACTAAATATTATATAATTTATTTATTAACTAATAAAAATATAATAAATTATTTATATATAATATATCTAAGGTTTAAAATGACATGTTATTAAACATAGAGGACTAAAAAAGATAAATATTGAAAGATGGTTAAAAAGTTAGTAGAGAATAAATCTTTGCAATAAGCTTTTCAAAAAGCTAGGTATTCCAATGGTAAAAACTTTCAAAGACTTATTGTAATAGTAATAAGCTTTAGAAAAAGCTATCATTGGAGATGCTCTAAGGTTATGATTGAGTGAGAACTAAAAAATTAGTGAGGAATACCGGGATAATTTTCAACTCATCATTTAAGAAAATATTGGGTCATTATCATACATTTTGATTCTTTATTTTTTCTTTATCGGGAGAAATTAGATCATTATCAGTCCTTAAGGTTACATTTTGGATAAATCAAAACCTACTTAGATTAAAATTCCAATTCATGTAAAAAAATATACGCTTCACATACCGCCGTAACGCACGGACATTTTATGCTTGTTAATAATAATTAGAAACTTTTTGTCGTATGTATGCAAGTATTTTTTTAGAGGTGGTTTTGTTTATACATAAAAAGGTGAAACTCAAATTACAAACGACTAATATGTGTATATAAAATGTTGTAGTATGGTGGTGTATCTCTGCCTATCACGCAAGAAAGACACATCTTTGAAATGAATTTCAATTTTCCAATATGTGGTTGAAATTCGAAGAGTGAAATTTCTAATAGCTTTTATGTTCAATTTTTAGAAGCAAAAAAAAAATCATCAATGTACTCACATGGTTCACCCGCTAAAATAAATTATCAAAATGTATTACTAGTTTTTACCAAATAATTAGTGGCCACATGGCAGCTAAAATAAAATTCATCTTTGTGGCCACATAATTAGTGGCACAATTATCTTTTATCAAATAAAATAAATTATCAAAGTGTATTATTTATTTTGAAACTAACAAAAATAATAAATAAGTATCACTCATTGAAATATAAGTATACTTGTGTAGAAACTTTTATGCCATTTTAAAGACATGATTACATGGATAGGAAAGAGACCTGTACATAATAAAGGGGTAAGCCATCAGCCATGCATGATGACGATTGATTCCCAACCCAACCCAATTCATCGAAAGTAGATACATCCAACTACATGGGTATGGGCCACGAAAGATGACTCTAAGAATATTTGTTTTGATTCCTATATTTTTATCTTTTTGAAATGTGAGTTTGATGTACTAGTATGTATAATGTATTTGTGCACTTATTTAATCATACAATTTGTTTTAATTACAGTTCTGATACTATGTTATCATACATATATATTTCCTTAAATCATAACCGTGCATTTTAATCCAAGTTATTTACTTAGTTTTATCCAAATAATGAACACGCTCATCAATCATCATGGTTCCTTGGTAACTTAGAATTCATCATACTTTAAAAATTGATTTCACTTTCTATTTTCATACCCGGGTACAGTATATAGTGAACAAAAAGTTAAGGATAAAAACATGAATAAATCCAACACTGAGATCTAAAGTTTTTATTCTAGTTGTCCCTAGAAAGAGAAACAAGTGGATGTCTAATTGGATGTATCTCTTTTCCTAGTTTTGGCCCCATTTATTTATCAATCATATAACCTTTAAAAACCATTGTTTTAATCCATAATCGTTAAAATATCTTGTTCAAAAAAGAAACTTATCTCAATATAAGTGGTTCATATGGGTTTACATATTAAACTTTGTCGGACCGTCAGAGAGTCCGTAAATACTACATTTTTAACATGGTATTAAAGTTAAAGTTATGCTCGTTTTTTGTGCATAAATACAATATCTATAAAATAAAATGCCAAATATCTTGAGTAACTTATGTTTAAGCTAGTCGGTATGGTCAACCGCAGCACCGGCGTATCAAAATTTTATCACTTCAAATACATCAAATATCACCAAAGCAACCACTATTTTACATATGAATTGACATTATACTTATTTATGAATTATCTATTTGCATAGTTTTTAATATCAAATAAGTTATGTCACCTTCAAATTTTAAAACAAATTACATGACACAAGTCATGAATAACAGGCCTACAAACTACGGAACGTGATTATAACTTAATTTCTTCCCAAATTTCAAAATGCTATAAAAACAGTCTGCAAAGTATCACGAAAAGCTTTCATGCAATTCATTTGTATTCAAATGAAGGCGGGCTTGGAGCATCAAAACTCTCCAAAACCTGCGTCTTCCCACCACCTTGTGCCGCCGTCTCCTGCTGTTTTCCGCCACCAAACAACCCTCCAAACCATGACGATGATGATGTCATGGATGATGATCCTAAACCATCAATGTTCACTTGAGGTTTATTAGGAAGATGTGCCATGGAAATTGGCGGCACAGCCTCTTCCATTGGCGGGAAATTCTGGGGTGCACTCATGAGCTTATTCAACATAATTCCAGCTCCTTCAATCATAGCAAGCAAAACACCGCCAAAAACCGCCGACCGGCTGGCGGCACCGAGCCCCTGACGCATCTGAAGAAAGCCGCCAGTGGCGGCACCGGCGACAATTGAGTTCCACGGGTCCTCTTTCTGGCGGAGATAAACCATTGTGCAGTCAAAAGTGGAGAAAAGGCCGCCCCAAACCGCAAAACTGCCGCCAACACGGGGTGCATTCATTCGAACCGCTTGTGAACCGCCGGTTAACCGCTCGCCTTTTGGTGAGTTGTAGGTCCCTTTTAGGAAGTGGAAGGCTGCACCGCCGACTGCACCCATGCCAAATGCTCCACCAATGTCGTCTAGTATACGGTCTGGACATGGTTCACGAGAAGTCTCTGGGGTTCCCATCTGTTAAAAATTACCAAATGCTGACCGTACAAATTTATAACTAAATTTTTGAAAACGGTAAAACCGACTTTTATACTTTTCCAATTATTTTACTTTCAGTAGATAGCAAAGTCTACTTGTTTCCTAAATTGGGTAACAAAACATTACACGTTACCAAATTTTCGGTAGCTTTCTGGAGATATATGAAGTCGTATAATCATCCACAATTTAAGAAACTCTAATCCTAATAATTGTGGAGATGATAAATTAGAGAAAAAATCTGTAACTAATTGTAATATCTTAAGTATATCATTATGTTAGCATCTTACAAGAATCAAGTCATGTACAACATTAATTCCACAAATTAAGAAACTCTAATCCTAATAATTGTGCAATTTGGCCCATGAAAGGATAACATTTCAAACACCTCACATCTATTAGTATTACTAACCTCATAATCAAAATCAATTCTGCAAACACACATGGGTGAAAAAACTGAAGCTAAAAAGTTATTGAAAACCCTAGGCGGTATTTTGGGGGTTTCAATTGGAATTACGGATCCTAAATTGGGAATAACGAACCCTAATATCATACAGTAATTCAGATGCCATTAAGATTACCAAATACTTGCACGTTGTACATAACTCAAATACGACATAATATTATATCATGTTTCAGATCGTCTACAAATTCAAAGATTCACAATCATGTAAGCAAAATTATAACAAGCAAAATACCTCAAATCAATAACTGTCGCTACGGAATTTAGCTCAACAATAACCAAATTAGAACTACATAAAGAGTAAATTTCCTGAATTTCTGAAGAAAATTAAATTGGGTATGAAAATTTTACCTCGTAGCCTGCTTTCTCTGCACGGATGGATCGATGATTTGATGAATAGATTGTGAATGAAGTGTTTCACGAAGTATTACGGAAGGCGCAGTAAACCCCCTTAATGGTTATGGATTTATAAATGTCGCCCCCAAAGTTCGATTATATTACTCTTGGCCACACATTTTCTTGAAGTTTGGCATTAGGGTCATTATACTCAGTACTAGGTCAGCATTTGTGCCAAAAAAAAAAAAAAACTGAAATGAATTGAAAAATTACCGAAACTAGACTGAACAAAAACCAAAAATATATAATCAATTCGGTTTTTGGTTTTGTAATTTCATGATTCTCGGTTCGGTCCTTTCGGTTTCAAAATCCCGGTGAAGTCTAACGCTGACATCAACTTCGATGATCCCAACCCGTTGCTCATTGTTTTCCTGGAAACACAGTCGTCTACCGAGTGACACCATCCTCCTCCCTAATTTAGTAATTTATGTTATGTTTTATGATAAAAAAATCTATTTTGTTTTACCGAATAACAAGTGCTAAAACAGACCTGTATATGAACCAACCAATTGTTGGCACCATCTCCGGATCCTTTATCGAATTGATATGCTGGTGGACTTCCATCCAAACAAACTACACCCCAACAAATTAAGCACATCATTTTTTTTATTAATTTACAACTTTGTATTATTAGAAAACGGGTATGAATATTAATATGAATATGATAATACCTGCTCCTTTGGCCACGGCACTTTCGATAGTAGTAATCTCGACCCCCTCCAAATTTTCTATTTTTAAAAATAATGCTACACATAATATTATTGTGCATCTAAGCCACTCTTTTGGTATTACTTCAGCCATTGTTTTCTTCTTTGTTAAATTACCCGCAAAGATTTGAATCACATATATTGTAAGTCTCAATGTATGTGTGCGTGTGAAATGAGTGTGTTTTTAGTAGCACGGCAACGTTGTCAAATGTATGAGAAGAAGCAGGGGATGGGTCAAGTGAAGGTGATATGTGGAAGTATTTATAGGGAAGTAGGAATGAGTAAATTTATATATGGATCCTATGGAATTAAGTAATTAATATGATGCCCCTTGACTTTTTATATATGTCACGACAACTCCATAGGTTTTGCTTTTGTGGTATGTTTCCTTTTTTAAACCATACCGTCTTAAATATAAATAAGTCACAATTAACTTCATAGGTTCGATCCCACTCTTTGTAAACATTTACCAAATGGTTAGAGGAGTGTTCAGAATTAGCTACAATAATAATAGGTTGCGTACATCACGGGCATATGAGTTCAACTACCCTATGTTATAAACCATAAAAATCTACCCTTAAATTAAAACGCCTAAAGTTTGACATCTAAAGTTCAAAGTTCAAGGTTTGATGGACTTTAACCGACCCCCTTATCTATGAAAGATCGTTGCAAATTATCGAACCTCTAATAGACGTTGTCTTTAATCTTCTAAAGCTTTTTTAACAGTCAAAGAGCAGTAAATATGGCTCATAAAAGAACTACAAGTAATTTTGTAGTTGAAGTTAGTTATGTTTATAATACCGGTCATATGTCATTTGACTAGTTTTTTAGCTTTTGTTTTTGTAATAAATTCATAATCATAACAATAAAAATGCATTCAACAAGTCAATGTCAACATCATGGTGGAATACATACGCATCAACCCACTCTTGTTTATGGTTAGAAGGAACCAAGTATTTATTGTGGCTGAATGGATGTTCTAATGTCACTAAAAATAAGATAAGGTGTAGAAATCGCATTTTATGCTCTTAATGCTTTGTGCATTAATACCATGATTTAACATTTCTTAATACAAAAATAAATAGAGCTTTTGGTTAGGTACATCATTTAAAATATTACTTTTTTATACATAAATATGAAAGTGGACGTCCATATCCTCTAAATTTACATTACACAGGTTTGAAATATATTAAAAACTATTTTTCTTGAAAATTACTCCAATTTTGTATCTCCAAATATATGCCTCCACTGATATATGAACATACAATTCTACATTCTTTCCTATCGTGTCTCATTTGTTCTCTGTTATTTATAATAATTTTTGTAGTTGTCTTGCTTGTTTTCAATGGTTAGAAGTTACTGTTTTGATTTTTAATTTGTATAAATATATTCAAGTTTTGTAAAAATGAACGACGTACATCTTAGTAAAGTATTATACATACATGTAAGTAGTCACATTTTTCTTGAAACAATCTCATTGTCTACATCTTATCTCATACATATTTTTTCTTTGAAAGAATTAAATATCATTGTTGTAAGTAGTCACATTTCAAAGTTTTGTCATGAAAAACATGTTTGTACAAGTTGTCATAGTAAATAAAAAGACTTCATAAACGAAGATTAAAATTAAAAAAGTTATGGTTACGATCGACACATGAATCTTCCATGTTGATCACCTTTTTCATTTGTAAATAACTGGTTAATCGTTATTATCTTTCAAAATTATGATCCTATATTTGTAGTAATACAATCTATTCATAAATTCAAGTTGGGCTATTAAGATTTATCGGATAAGTTATCGAAAATGTATAAATAGCTAGACAGAAAAACATATATTTCGTATTCATTATCTTTTTAATCTTTTTTAGAAAATATTGCGATACTAGGCATTAATTAAATCTCAACGGCCATAAGCCAAAAATGACTCAATGTCATATCCACTTATGTCTACTCCATAGTAAAAATAAAGAAAATACACATAATTAAATCATTTATTTAATGAGTTAATTACAAGAATGGTCATGTGTTTAGGCCAAATTGCACGGATCACTATACTTCAATTAATACATTTGGACTTTTTTGCATTTTTTGCAATATCTGCAACTATGTTCGGAGTCCCAAGACTAGAGTACCTATCATAGTTTGATATGCAGGTGTATTGATCTAAAAACTTAGTAAATAATCTTATAAAATTTTGGAAAGTTGGGTGTGTCCTGCCTAGAACCAACTTGAGCAATACATAAAATCTCTCTTGCTTAAACTACAAATTTACCTATAAAAGATTAAACATTATTATTCATTAAATAATAATAATATAAATTATGGAAACTTAAGTTTCAAATAAGAAGCCATTTAAAGTAAATTTCAATATTAAGTATTAATTGAGTTTTATGTTGGAAATCCCAGTTTAATGTGAGTTGGATGCCCTAACTTGCCTTTAACATAGTTGCAGATAAGGAAGCATTAAACTTATTGTTCCACACAACAACACAACATCGATCTCACGTAATCAATTATGTAGTTTTATGCTTAATTATCCAGTCCACATATATATAGTTTTGACTTTGGCACCTTGTGATCTTTCGGCCAAGATAAAATCCGTTTAAGGATAAGGCAGAGACGGTTCTAATTTTTAACCAAAAGATGAACTAGATGAGAAAAAACGATTAGTCTCAGATGTTGCGCTTTCACATACTTATAAAGAACGAAGTTTGGAACGGTAGAAAACTGTTCCAAACGGCTTCCAAGTGTTAAAACTGATTAGAGTTATGTTCAAGTTTGAATTATTAAGCAGATGATAATCGGGGCTGGGTTTGGGTCAAAATAAACAGGCCAACTTACACGTATTTCAGTTTGGTACATAAGGAGCTTTGCCCCATTAACCTCACTATTTTGATTCTGGCATGTTAATGCATTTACGGATATGCACTCAGTACTTACGAACAACTTTCTATACCTAATTACACTTTGAATATCTAACAATTTATAGAATTCTTGGTTGTTAAAAGTTTGAAACCCTTAACCTTAACACCTATAGTCTACCTTGTGGAGTGGGTAGGTGATCGACTGTCAGGATCGATTAACTATGAAAAAGTTAATAAACACCTTAAATCTAATTGATTATAGAAGTTGCAGCGGATCAACACTATATCAATATATTAAGAACGATAAACTGTAAATAATAAACGAAATTATTAAGAACACAGTTTCACAAAAAGCTTCAATGTATATTATCGAGTTAACAATACACACGTACGTTTACAATTCGTAAGGAACTATTTATAATAGTCCTTGAAGCTAAACTATTTACCCTAGTTATTCTAGGATTTGATTTACATTCGAATTCTATAGATATACATTGATTTACATTCTATAACTATCTCTACGAAGATCTCGGACTTGATATGCTTCCAAAACGCGTATCAGTAGTAAACTGCAATCACCAGTAGTAATTCCATATCATCAGTAGTAAGTTTGGTGATCAGTAGTAAGTCCAATATCAACGTCAGTAGTAACTACTATTGATCAGTAGTATCTTCAATAAGCTTGATCAGTAGTAACTTAGTTATAGTTTTCACCAGTATCAACTTCATCAGTAGTAAACATGTTCTGCCCCATCAGTACTAAGTATGACCAGTACTAACTGCAGTATCAGTATTAAGTTGATCTGTGTTTTGCTCCAACAATCTCCCCCTAAACTTATTGATTCTCTTTCAATCAATCAAGTTTCTATTTATTTCTTCTTTTCTTTTTCCTTTTCTTCCAACAGTTTTGTTCTTCTTTTATCACCTTCTAATGTCTGTTGGTTTTGTTTATTCCTTTGTGCAATAATATATTTGCTGATCTTTTTCACAAATTCATTCATCTTATTTTGTAACATTACAGCATCATGAGGTTTAATGAAGTTCATGCACCATAGTTGATAAAGAGTTTTCTCAGAATGAGGATACTCTTTTTCATAAAGGAATAAGTCACATTTCTTACTTGTATATTCGAAGAAGTACATGTTGACAGTTGGCAGCACATTCCAGGCTTGAACATTCTCTGGATTTGTATACTTCTCTGGATAATTTTCTGGATAGAAAGCAGCATCAATCATTTCAGTAAGATAACCTGCAGCTGAATTCTTCCAGATCTTCTTAGTCATTCTTGGTTTACCAATGATCAACATCTTGATAATGTCACTTCTGGTTAGGGACATGACCAAAGGTTTCCAAGCTCTGAATCTTTGAGTGACCTTATCTTCTCTCACAATCTCAATCATATCATCTATATATCTCCAGTTGATGATTGGATTAGTTTGTAGGGGAGCAATGGGAAGATCATAAACTTGAACCATTTGTAATTTCTTCTTTGGTTGTTCAAGTTCAGAAGTAATTGTCTTCCTTTTCTTTGAAGTTTGAGAGGATACACCAGATGATTCTCCAGTTATTGTTTTTCTTTCTTTCATTTCTTTGGAGTCTATCTGTTCAAGTTTAGTGGTGTATTTCTCATTAATGTCTTGTTCAGTGAGATCCTTCTTCTTCTCTACACAGTACTTTTCAATTAAATTGATCAACTTCATTCTTCCAAAGGCCTTTGTGTTGTGACCCCTTGATTTCAAGAATGTGATCATTTCTTTCTTTTTCTCTGCAAATTGTTCTGGCATATCAGCCTTCTGCTCTTTGCATTCCTGTACTTGTGCTTCAAGAAGTTCTAGTGTTTCATATTCAAGTTGCCTTATTTTTTCTAGTTCTCTTCTTTGTAGTTCTTTTCTTGTTTTAGCAACTTGTTTGGTTTTGACCTTTTGTTGAAATTGTGGCAGTTTTGATATATCTGCTATATCTGCCAATTTAATTTCTGTGAATGGTTGTCTCAATATTCTAGCCTTTTCTGCTAATCTTTTGTTTTCATTTGCTAGAGAGACTTCAACCTTCTTTAAATATTTTGCTCTCTTAACCTTCCACCTATCCTGTTTGGCTGATTTGGCATAGTTGATTTTGTTGACCATTTCATGACCTTGTGCTCTATTAGGTTGGTCTTCATCAGCAACTTCCTTTCCCTTTCCTATGTAGTTATCTTTCTTTATATCTGGTTCAGATTCAATAACAAATTTGGGACCATAGTATTGTATCTGTGACATAGGAAGTATTTTAGGATGTGGAGGCAGGGAGCATTCATCAACTTCTAACCAGTTGATATCATCATCAATATCTTTTACCACCATTTGTGTTGTTTTTCTTTTTGGAGATGGTGGAAGTATCACTGTAGGTTCTAGTAGTGGTGGCAGCTCAATAATGTCATCAGTAGTAACCAAGGTAGTTACTACTGGTATGTCTTCAGAGATTACTACTGATAGGGCATCAGTAGTGTTTGCTGCCTTTTCTTCATTTACTACTGCTATGATATCAGTAGTAGGAGTTACTACTGATACTTCTTGTTCAGCTTGTTCTTCCATATGAGCAGTAGTAATAGGCTCATCTTCAGTAACCATCATTTCTGGGCCTTCATCAACTGTTTCTTTTAAATTTAAGAGAGAGGATGCTGCTGCTGCAATTGATTCATCGATCATGGTTTGAATGTTGTCTTTCTCCCCCTTAGTGAGCTCAACTGGTGGAGCCTCACTATCACCAACTTTCTTTTTCAATTTTCTTATTATCTTGGTTTGTTGATGAAGCATGTGTTCATATAGCCTCATTCGTTTGTTGATGGTGTTAACATGCTTTTTCATTGCAGCCATAGTTTTCCCTTGGTTTTTGAGATATGTAAGACAATTTTGTACAATGGATTCAAGAGAATCCACTTTTGCCGTCAATTGTTGGATTTTAATACTGCCCTCACTCCATCTAGCAAGATCATCGGGCTCACTAACAGGTACATTGGTTTGAAGGTTTTCCATCCTATCCGTCAAATCAATAGATCTGCCCTCATCACTTCTTGGTGATTCATTGGGTCTTTTAGACATCCTCTTCTTCCTAGAAGAAGCAGAGATGCCCCCCCTTGAGGTTTCTTGGCACCGGGGTCCTTTAAGTAATTCCTCAAATGAGTCATCACTTAAAGTTGCCGAGGTCCGGGTCTTAGTGATGTTCCCACTATCCTGTGCACCCACCTTTGGGGCATCAGTAGTGAGAGCCCTCGCCTCATGTCCTCTCTCCTCCTTGGAGGACAACTCTTTGAGTCTGGGGTTTGACTCGATTTGTCCCCTGGTGTCCTTTAAGAAAGATTTCTTTCTTTTATAAATTGTAGAAATATTTTGGGTTTTGTCTTGTAGGTCTTCCACAGAGTGAAGAGTAGCACTCTGAGGATTTATTTCAAGTTCCTGGGACACATTCAGGACTTCTATATTTGTGGGTGATTGAGTGACTGTTTGGGGTGGTGTTTGGGCTGTATTTGGGGGTGATGGAGTGGGTTGAGGTTCAATTTGGGTTGTATCTTTGATTGAACCCTCTCCAGTATGTGTTTGATCTTTGATCATATTAGGAAACAGAGGGGTTTCCTTGCCCGAAAATTTAAATTGTTTTCTCATATTTGAGAAAACTTTCTTGTTCAACTCAGGTATTATGAAAATATTTTTGGGAGTTGACAAGTTTTGCAATTCAATATTTATGATATGTTGGAGAAATCTGGGATACATTAAAAACTTTGTGGAACTAAGATTTCCCAACATGCCTTCAAAAATCATGTAAGAAAAATTAAATACTTGGTCTGTGCATAAACAGACAACAGCAGAGGCTATTGCCTTATTAAACTCATTCCAAGTACTTCTTTTTGAAGAAATACAGTGCTGAAGAGTATGTACTAAAAATTTCCATTGTGGGGAGAGAAGACCCTTTTGAAAAGTTACTATGTTCAGTCTTCCCTCATATCCCATTTTGTTTAAAATTTCAGCAATGAATTCCTTGGGAAGAGTATACATACCTGAATCATCATGTAGTTGTAGATGATGTCTGATTGATTGTTCAGTTACTGTTATATGCTTTCCATCTACTTTTGATTTGATCATCGATGTGGTAGTTCCTTCTGTTCTTTCAGCATTGGTCCAAAAATCCACCAAGTGCTGTTGATAGGCTTTCGGTTTCACCGTTAACGCGAACTTAATGTATGAGTTCTTTAAAAATTGCACTATTGGTCGAAAGTCTTTAGTGCCGTCTGGATTTCGTAAAAACGCACACATATTATGGAACTCTGAGTATTTAAGATCGGTTTGAACGTTGAGAGATTGTAGAGTTGCCATTGTTGTTGATTTTGAGAGAAAAGTGTAAGAATTTTGTTACTGATAAAGGGTTTTTGATCGAAAGCTAGGGTTTATCGAGAGGATTTTGCAAATCGAAGTGAAGATAATGTTAAATTAATCGACTGCCGCCTTTTATATCTTTCGATTTAACCTTCAAAACGACTAAAATGTCATTCGAATCATAACATAACGGTTATTTTCATGGGGGTTAGTTTGGTAATTGTGATTCTGAAAGACCAGTAGTAAATAAGATAATATTCTGAAAGACCAGTAGTAAATAAGATATCAGTAATAAAACGTCAGTAGTATCTACTAGCATCAGTAGTGACTAGGGATTTTGACATCAGTAGTAACTATAGACATCAGTAGTAACCACCAACACACACGATCAGTAGTATATGTGAATACCAGTAGTACTGACTTACCAGTAGTATTTATGTAAACCTAATACACACCAGTAGTAATGAACTACCAGTAGTATTTTGTGCACATGCCAAAGTCTAGAAGCTGGTTTTGAATCCATAGTACTTGAGCACAACAAGCAGATGCAGCTACATATTCTGCTTCAGCAGTTGATGTTGATACATTTGTTTGCTTCTTACATTGCCATGACACCAGTCTTGATCCAAAGAATTGACATCCACCAGTAGAGGACTTTCTGTCTTGACATTCACCTCCATAGTCACTATCTGTGTAGGCTATGAGTTCAAAGGGTGAATCATGTGGATACCATAGACCTAGTGATGGTTTGCCTTTCAAGTATCTGAATATTCTTTTGACAGCTTGCAAGTGTAGTTCTTTAGGTCTTGATTGATATCTTGCACACACACAAACACTATACATAATGTCAGGTCTTGATGCAGTTAAGTACATCAAAGAGCCTATCATTGATCTATATAGGTGTTCATCTACATCCCCCCCCTCAACATCAGGATGTAGGTGTTTGTGTGTTTCCATTGGTGTACTTGCACTCTTACTGTCTTTCAAATCAAATTTCTCGAAGATGTCTTTGACATATTTTGATTGATTTATCAAAATACCATCTGTTCTTTGACTGACTTGGAGTCCAAGGAAGAAGTTCATTGGACCCATAGAGCTCATCTTGAATTTAATCTGCATCAGTTCTTCAAATTCTTTGCATAATACATCATTTGTTGAACCAAAGATGATATCATCTACATAGATTTGTACCAGTAGTATATCATCTTTGACTTTCTTTGTAAATAAAGTTTTGTCAATGGCTCCTCTTTTAAAGTTGTTCTTCAATAGGTATGATGATAATGTGTCATACCATGCTCTTGGTGCCTGATGTAGGCCATACAGAGCTTTATCTAGTTTGAACACATAATCACCATGTTTTGGATCTTCAAAACCTGGAGGTTGGCATACATAGACCTCTTCTTCAATCTTCTCATATAGAAATGCACTCTTCACATCCATTTGATAGACTTTGAACTTCTTGAATGAAGCATATGCTAGAAATATTCTTATGGCTTCAATTCTAGCAACAGGAGCATATACTTCATCATAGTCTATTCATTCTTCTTGAGTGTATCCTTGGGCTACAAGTCTGGATTTGTTCTTGATCACTATACCTCTTTCATCTTTCTTGTTTCTAAAGATCCATCTTGTTCCAATGGCTCTTTTTCCTTTGGGTAAAGGTACAAGTGTCCAAACAGCTTGTAACTTGAATTGAAGGAGTTCTTCTTGCATTGCCTCAATCCAGTTTGAGTCCTTCATTGCTTGTTGGATCTTCTTTGGTTCATCCTGAGACAGAAAGCATTCAAACATACATTCATTAGCAATTAAACTTATGTTACACATGTTTGCAGTTAAGCTTTTATTTAATTTGCTTCTTGTTTGAAGATGTGAGTTAACATCACTTAGAACAAGGTCTAATGGATGGTTCTTCTGAGTCCTTGTAGTTGTAGCTTTATCAACAACTAGTTGATTTTCAAGATTGGACTCATTTGTCTCAGGTAGTTGTTGCTCTAGTGATCCTTCATTGTCATTGATGTTTGGTTCATCATCATCTTGGTCAGAGTTACTACTGCTATTGTCTTCATTGAGATCAGTAGTATTGTTGTTGTTACTGGTATCAGTAGTGTCTTGAGAATCTAGGTTATTGTTGGGACCAGTAGTATTTTGAGTACTATTACTGGCGCCAGTAGTATTTGAATTACTACTGTCCTCATTCTCAGAGTTACTACTGGTTTCAGAATTTAAGTTATTACTGACATCAGTATTAACTATTGGAGCAGTATTAACTACAATGTATCTCATCTCCTCTTGACCAGTATTGACAGATGATGTTCCTTCCTTTTGAGTGTGACAATTTGAATTACCTGTATTGAAATCCATGTTAGAATTAAATGATTTGGTTAGATTGTCTATGTGAAATAGCCAATCTGGACCATTTCCTTGTTCATTAGACACATTTTCATTAAAGGATACATTGATGCTTTCTTCAATTATCCTTAGTCTTTTGTTAAATACTCTGTATGATTTGCTTTGAGTAGAGTATCCCACAAAGATTCCATCATCAGCTTTGCAGTCAAACTTACCAATTTGTTCTCTTGTAATCAGAATAGTACAAGGACAACCAAATGATTTTAGAAAACTTATAGAGGGTTTTCTTTTATTAAAAAGTTCATATGGTGTTTTAAAATTTGGCTTCACTATTAATACTCTGTTTTGAACATAACAGGCAGTATTAACAGCTTCTGCCCAAAAAGTGATTGTTAATTTTGAATCTGCTAACATTGATCTTGCTGCTTCAATGATGGTTCTATTTCTTCTTTCAGCTACACCATTTTGTTGTGGAGTTCTAGGTGAGCTGTATTGCCTGTCAATACCTTTAAGATCACAAAAGTTAATTAAGTTAGCATTTTTAAATTCTGTGCCATTATCACATCTTATGGCTTTAACTTTTTGATCAGATGTGTTCTCCAGTTTGACAATTAAGTTCTTTATGAGTTCACTTGTTTCATCCTTTGTCCTGAGAAAGAAAACCCATGTATATCTGGAAAAGTCATCAGTAATAACAAGACAATATTGTTTCTTTCCAATACTCATTACATTTGTAGGTCCAAAAAGGTCCATATGTAAGAGTTGTAAAGGAACAGAAATAGAGTTCACAGTTTTGGACTTATGAGAAGACTTGTGTTGTTTACCTTTTAGGCATGCAACACAATGATGATCACACATAAATTGTTTTTGAGGTAGTCCAATGACCAGATTTCTTTTTACTAAATTGTTCATGTTTTTGAAATTTGTGTGACACATCCTTCTATGCCATAGTTCTGATTCAGTGGTGTTTGCCTTGGATATAAAACAGTTGACCTCATTTGAAGAAATGAGTTCTCCCCCTATATCCAGGCAATACACATTGTTTCTCCTTGGAGTTCTTAAAACAACATATTTTTCATCTAAAATAAAGTCAGGAGAAAGAATGATGCACTCAATGTCTGTGAAAAGAATTTTATTCTTTTTATCACACACTTGAGACACACTGACAAGATTGTATTTTAGTTCAGCTACATAAAATACATCATCAAAGGTAATTTTGCCATTCGTAACAATACCTTTACCTGTAATCTTACCTCCCTGTGGGTTCTCACCAAATGCCACATATCCTCCATCAAATAACTTGAAATCTTTAAGAATTTGTAGATTTCCAGTCATGTGCCTTGAGCATCCACTATCAATATGCCATGTTCTCCCTTCTTCTGGGATCTGAATGCTCTGCACAAGAGAGTAAAGGATTAGTTAAGTTTGGGAACCCAAGCTTTATATGTCTTGGGTTCATCCTTTGAGAAATAAGCTTTTGGGAATTTAACTTTAAACATTTTTGGTGCACATACCTGTTTATTACTGGTGTTTAGTTTTACTACTGCCCTTTTAAAAATGTTACTGGTGTTTGAATTTTCTACTGATCTTGGTTTATACCCATGATTTTTTGCTTTTGAATACTTTACTACTGATGGACCAGTAGTATTTGGGTACTTACCATGTTTATAATGACCAATAGTGTTTTTAGGGTTGACACCAGTAGTAGATTTGAAAGTTGGTTTAGGAGCAGTAGTATTTTTGTAATTATGGTTTTTACCAGTAGTATTTATGTACTGGTACCATACAGCATTATAATTAGGGTTAACACCAGTAGTAAAATTGTTACAATTTTTACTGGTGTTGCAAAATTTAAAATATTGTTTATTTTGATTTGATTTTCCATTGTTCTTGAAGTAATTGCTATGCTTTGGGCTTCCAACTCTTCTGTTTTGCACAAATCTTGATGCAGTTCTTCCAAATCTTGGTGTTTCAGCAGTTGGAATTTTATTTTTACTTACTACTGAAGGACCAGTAGTATCTTTTAATTTCTGTGTTTTTGCCTGTTCTTTGAAAGTTTTAAATTCTTTGAATTCTTTACAATTTATTGGATTGAAGTGACAATCCTTTGCTAAATGATTCATTTTGTTGCAAATAACACATCTTAATTTCTTACTTTTTGCACCTTCAGGTATTCTTTGATCTAAGAGTTGAATTTTATTTCTTTCATTTCCCCTTTTTAAAACTGTTGGTATATTTTTTTCATCATATTTAGGAGATTCATTTGGACTTTGTGCTGTGTGAAAACTTGTATCAATTGATTTTGGTGATTCAGTTTGAGAAATTGTAAATTCAATTGATTGATCATCATCAGAAGAATCATTTGATTCAGATGTTTCATTATGTGATTGAGTTTGATTTTCAGTTTTTAATTCATTAATGATTCTTTCTGAACTGTTTTTAAGTGGTGGAATGATTTTATATGGAGGTGGTACAGCATGATATCCCACCCCATGAACAACTTTTTCTGTAGTTTGATTGTTAGTTAGTTCATCAAGAATTTTAGTGCTTCTTTCAAACTTTTTGATTGTTAATTTATTTTGTTCAATTTCAAGCTGACATTCTTCTAATTTACTTGTTAGTTCTTTATTTTTTATTTCATAAAACTCTTTCTCATCTACAGCTTGAAGTAATTCTTCCTTTATCCTTTGATCAATCATCTGGTACACCTTTATTTGATGTTCTTGATCAGCAATCACACCATCAAACTCATGATTTCTTCTGACTGCTTTTGCTAAATCTTCATTTAATTTAGTGTTTTCTTTTTCTAGATTTTTAACAATTTTAATACATTCAGAAGTACAAGGTTTAGGTTTTACCTCAGTTTTGTTGTCAGTAAAGGCCATGAGAGCTTGATTTTGAGCATGCTCTTCTGCTTGGAAGCTCCAGTCATATCCTTGTCCTTGTTGTGAGACAAGGGCACTTGATTTTGATCTTTTGTCTGGCTGAGGACATTCTTTTGCAAAGTGACCAAGGTTGTTACAGTTGTAACATTTGACTTTAGTTTTGTCAAATCCAGCTTTGTCACCTTTGTTGTAGTTGAGGCTTGTCCTACCAGTCCTCTTTAAGAATCTTTTGGTCCTTAGGCTCAGCATAGCCATCTGCCATTTAAGATCCATCTCCTCAAGATCATCTGGATTCAATTGTTCCAAGTCATCACTAATCAGTGCAGTATGCACATGACTAGTGAAGAAGGATTCTCTTGCAGTATCCTCAGAATCTGCAGCCTTTCCTGTGGAGTTTTCCTGACCTTGACCTGTACTAGATACAAATGCAGCATTATTAGAAGAAATGGAAGGGTTCTTTTGATTTACCTCAGTTTCAAATACTCTGAGATCATTGTAGAGTTCATCCAACTCCTTTTCTTCTAGTGCATCTCTTTGTCTATATACCATTGTATACATGGCCCACTCTTCACTTAGAGACCATAGGAACTTCATGTTGACATCTTCTTGATCCATCTTAACCCCAACCTGGTTAAGTTCACCAATTAGCTTGTTGAATCTGTCAAACACTTGAGTGAGTGTTTCATTGGGCTTTCCTTTGAAATTTTCAAAGTCTTGTTTGAGAACAGACTTCATATTCCTTTTGGTGCTCTTTGTCCCAACAAATCTCTTCTCCAGTGCTTCCCAAAGTACCTTTGCATCATCATACTCAATGAAGAGATGTTGATAGTCGTTAGGAATGGCCAGTAGGAGAGTGCTTAGAGTTTTAAGTTCGATTCCTTTGTCTTTCTTCTCCTTCTCACACTTAAGTTTGTCTGCCTCAGTTGCAGAGCTGCTTGCTAGACCAGGACCAGATTTGTTTCCTTCAAGGACAACTTCCCACATGGAATAATCTGTAATAAGCATGTATTGCTTAATACGATTCTTCCACATCCCAAAGTTATTGGGAGTGAGTATAGGGATTTTATTGGCCTGAGTGCTTTCATTGTTATCAGTCATGATTAACAATCTGTGTGTTTTAAAGATTAAAACTTTTTGTTGTTCTTAAAGACGTAGATCTAGAACCAATAAGCTCTGATACCACTTGTTAGGATCGATTAACTATGAAAAAGTTAATAAACACCTTAGATCTAATTGATTATAGAAGTTGCAGCGGATCAACACTATATCAATATATTAAGAAAGATAAACTGTAAATAATAAACGAAAATATTAAGAACACAGTTTCACAAAAAGCTTCAATGTATATTATCGAGTTAACAATACACACGTACGTTTACAATTCGTAAGGAACTATTTATAATAGTCTCTGAAACTAAACTATTTACCCTAGTTATTCTAGGACTTGATTTACATTCGAATTCTATAGATATACATTGATTTACATTCTATAACTATCTCTACGAAGATCTCGGACTTGATATGCTTCCAAAACGCGTATCAGTAGTAAACTGCAATCACCAGTAGTAATTCCATATCATCAGTAGTAAGTTTGGTGATCAGTAGTAAGTCCAATATCAACGTCAGTAGTAACTACTATTGATCAGTAGTATCTTCAATAAGCTTGATCAGTAGTAACTTAGTTATAGTTTTCACCAGTATCAACTTCATCAGTAGTAAACATGTTCTGCCCCATCAGTACTAAGTATGACCAGTACTAACTGCAGTATCAGTATTAAGTTGATCTGTGTTTTGCTCCAACATCGACTCGTCAAATAAATGAATTGAGTTTTTGTTTGCTGATGCATACCTTTATATGGTAAGGTGTCATTCTTATTGTGAGAATATAAATAAATATATAATGTTTCGAAAAATAAAAAGACGCTCAACCAAACATATATTTTTGACTGCATGCTAACAAATAAAAAGTGAACTCGTTTTCAAACTTTGATGTCTAGTCCCTATGATTTAGCTAGGCAAGTGAAAACGACGTCGTGTACACATGTAATGGATTTAAAAAAGTTAAGCCAATTTTAATCTCAAATACATATCGGTTCGTTTTAAGTATAGAATTTCCTATTATTAGAAATACGAAGTCCCGACTACTTCAACAAGCATACAAAAAAATACAAAGATAAGTAATACCGACATGTACATACATGAAACCAAAAAAAAAAAAAAAAAAAAAATTCTATCCATATCTTTTATCAAACTTCATTTAATAGACATGATAATTTCTTTCTAAATTTAGATTTCCTACATATTATTAGAAATACGAATATGAATACGGAACCTAGGTGTAATGAATCAACAAATACCTACATGCATTACAACCAGATAAAGGATTTATTCGAGGTATTATAAGAGAATGAAAATTAAATATTAGTATTATAAAATTTAAAACATTTTTTTGCAACAACTAACAGTTAGTATCCGGTTTAGTATGTTAATAGATTCATATATATAAATCTTAACTTGACTCATTTAATTAATTTAATTGTGTCGTGAAGTTCAACCATAATCTGACCCATTTAATTAAACTAATTACAAAATTGAAACTGGAGTTTTGTTAACTGAACATGGTGGTGGGCGGAGTACCCTTAGCCGAAGATGGTGGTTATCGAGTTGGAAAGAATGACATATAAAAGGGTAAAATGGTAAAAGGGAGGAGGAACCAATGACACAGAATAATTGAAACCACGTGTACCAAAATATCAAAAGATTTCGAAAACGCACCAAAACCGCAAAAATAATAAACAACATGGACCATTTTTGTAACTTACGCTATAACTATCGAGAAAATAAATGTGTTCGTAATATCACTTTGATGAACTTGTTCTTAGTTTTTTTATATCCTCATAAGAGTTATCGCATGATTAAAAGTTTTCCTTCAATTTGTATAAAATTTCGATATTTATTAGATTTTGGCATAGGTCCTTCAGTTTGTATAAAATTTCAGTGTTTTTGGACCAATCCTATATTTTGGCAGGGCATCCGAAATCAACTGACGGGCCCTGATTTTAAAGATAAATGACAAATATTAAGAAATAAACATAACTATGCGTAAATAATTAGGATTTTTGTAATATTGCAATAAAGTTATAATTAAACATATAATTTGTTTTCATAGTTTTTTTTTTTTTTTTCAAACAAGTTAGTGGGTTGTAAACATGTTAGAAAGCTCAACCCTAACATAACCCATCAATTAATTATGTTGATATTGTCGACCCATTTACGACCTTAGTCATTCAGACTCAATCCTGACATGTTTATTTTTTAATCGGTGGGTGGCCGGAGGCGGTGGTGATGATGGTGGGTTTAGAGTTAAAAGAGTGTTTAAGGGTTAAATGATAAAGATTTACTTTTTAATAGGTTTTTAAAAATTCTTCTTGTAATGATCAAATTTACATTCCATTGTCTAATGAAATATTTTCCAAACATAAATTCACATTTCGTTCAACAAAACATAAGATAAGAATTGGATTTACAATTTCTTCGAATTTTCAAAGGATTTAAGTGAAACAAACCGCTAATAAGCCACTAAGGTAATTACTAATTACAGTATGATTATTTAATTAGAGAGCCCAAATACAGGCCAACTATTTATCAATTTTTATGGGCCAACTATTGGTTTGCTTTTTTTTCTCATAGATAATTATACTTAAGGGCGGACCGGACCTACCATGTAGCAAAGAGTAACACATGCAACCTCTCATACTTTTCAAATAGTATTAAAAATATTTGTTTTCATTTTTTAGTATATGTAATACCCGTCAATCAAAAAATATATTGTGTTTCAAAATTAATTATACTTCGTAATATATATTCTATTTAAAATATGTTAAAAGAATAACTCAACCAAGTTTTCAGCTCAGGGAAAATTTGTGCAACCCCTCATGGGTGTGCCACTGATTATTTCCTCAAATTACTTTTTTTTAGCTCTTAATAAAATATTTGCCAATATAAACAATTAGAAAGAAAACATTTTCTAATATATCTACTGTATGATATGATTTTTATCGATGATGACACTTTAAGGGAATAGTCACTAACTACTATCGACTGAATGTGTACATGTCCTGGAAAGTTCTACATAACATTTTGACCCATGAACCTGTAAAAAGGAAATGTCGCATGTGAACGGAGAGATAAACCAAGAAAAAGAAAAGTACAATACGTAATCATAAAAGTATTGTGGGTTTTCAGTCATAGATATAAATTCATTACAGTATTATTTTTTATTGAATTTGTTGAATGGCAATTTGATTAGAATTTTAACTAAAGACTTTTCATATATAGTTGAGTCATAAACCTTCTTAGACATTAAATTCGATCTTTCTTTCCTCTTTCATGGATTATGTCAACATCCTCAATAAGCTGTTATGATTCCACGTTGGTTAGAATAAAAACTAAATGATGGCTTATAAGCCTAGGTGTCCCCTCCTCCTTTAAGCTAGCTTTTGGGAGTGAGTTCTACACTTGAGCTTATGAGCATGGTGCGAGCCTAGTATGGGCTGGGTTCGTATCAATTGGTATCAGAGCTAGCCCTACGTTGCGAGGTTCCAACACTCGGAGTGGTGGCCTGTGGAGTGGTGGCTTGGACCCGAAAGGAGGGTGCCAACCGTGACCAACATAGTCGTGACCAATGAGCTCGGAGTGGTGGCCTGTGGAGTGGTGGCTCGGACCCGAAAGGAGGGTGCCGACCGTGACCAACATAGCCGTGACCAACGAGGACGTTGGTTCTTCAAAGCATGGGGTATTGTTATGATCCCACATTGGCTAGAGTAAAAACTAAATGGTGACTTATAAGCCTAAGTGTCCCCTCCTCCTTCAAGCTAGCTTTTGGGAGTGAGTTCTACACTTGGATTCGTATCAATTGGTATCAGAGCTAGCCCTACGTTGCGAGGTTCCAACACTCGGAGTGGTGGCCTGTGGAGTGGTGGCTTGGACCCGAAAGGAGGGTGCCAACCGTGACCAACATAGCCGTGACCAATGAGCTCGGAGTGGTGGCCTGTGGAGTGGTGGCTCGGACCCGAAAGGAGGGTGCCGACCGTGACCAACATAGCCGTGACCAACGAGGACGTTGGTTCTTCAAAGCATGGGGTATTGTTATGATCCCACATTGGCTAGAGTAAAAACTAAATGGTGACTTATAAGCCTAAGTGTCCCCTCTTCCTTCAAGCTAGCTTTTGGGAGTGAGTTCTACACTTGGATTTATGAGCATGGTGCGAGCCTAGTATGGGATGAGTTCGTATCAATAGCATATAAAACCCTGCCACAATTATTAACTTCTTCACCAACAAATCATCAAATCTCATACAATACTTTATCTCCTAAATTCCGAAATGAATAGAAATAGTAGTGTTGCGGTAACAAAGGTGTCCCAGTTGCTATTATCGCAACTAGGGGGCCGTTTGTTCTCCACAACTACAAGCGGTGCACGTTCAACCATAGATTCCAATGGGTTCACCCATTGGAACCACAAGGGTTTTGGCCATGCATGCCCGTAACTTTAGCACAAATGTGTCCGGATCAGAAAAGAAAGATGAGAGTGATAAGAAATCCGTCTCGAGCTATTGGGGCATATCTCCTCCCTCACTCACAAATAAAGATGGATCCGCTTGGAAATGGAACTGTTTTCGGGTATGTCACAACCCTTTCGATAGTACATATGTTTTATTGTACATGTCAAATGGGCTGAATTGACAAAGAAATATGTGACAAGTTCAACCTATTTTATATAAAAATGTGTTGCTTGTGTTATGCTTTACATGTCAAATGGGCCGAATTGTAAACTTAGCTTAAAAAGAAAAAGATCAAACGGGTTAAATCTGTTTGATCCATTTTGAATAATCGGATGAAAAAGTGTACCTATTTTGAACTTAGCTTAAACTTGTTCTTTTTGTCCGCTCGAGGGTCGGTCTAATCGATTTTTAGATCCTAGGCAGAATCTTAAAAAAGGGTCCCTGAATTAATTTTTTCCCAAATAAGTAAAATTCATATAGAACAAACACATGAGTTGGAAGACAAGCTAACGTTTTGTGATGGATGTAATGACAGCCATGGGAAGCTTACGAAGCAGATACATCTGTCGATGTGACGAAGCACCACAAGCCGGTTACATGGAATGATAAAATTGCGTTTTGGATTGTTCAAGCACTCAAATATCCCACCCATCTTTACTTTCAGGTATGCAAATACGAAAATAAGTACGTATATATATACATACAGTGTCAATTGGTCTAGTGGTTGCAAGTTTTCTTGTATTCCAAAAGGTCTGTAAAACTCATGGGCCCATTTGAGTATATTAACTATTAAGGAATAAAGAGCCCGGGGTTGACTCGTGCTCAATCCAGTTGGTGCAAAAAAACTCATAAGATTAGAGCGCCTCCGCTAATCTACACTTAGTATATACATATAGTATAACAATCATTCCACATGATTGACGATTTTTAAGTATGGTCAATAACTTACTAACAACAAAAATATAAATACGCTTTTGGAGGTAAATCTCATTAACTATCCTTGTAATTTTGTACTTCGTATAACAAATTGGCAATAATTGCAGAAAAAACACATACATCACGCGGTCCTACTAGAAACTGTTGCAGCAGTACCCGGAATGGTCGGAGGGATGTTGTTACACACCAAATCATTACGTCGATTTGAGCAAAGTGGCGGGTGGATCAAAGCCCTATTAGAAGAAGCCGAAAACAAGCGAATGCATCTCATGACATTCATCCACATTTTTGAACCAAAATGGCCTTGGTTTTCGCGGTTCAAGGCGTATTCTTCTACGCATATTTTCTCGCCTATTTGGCGTCCCCAAAACTCGCTCATCGAATCACTGGTTACCTTGAAGAAGAGGCACTGAACTCATATACCGATTTCCTGAACGACCTTGACAAAGGAGTGACGAAGGATATTCCGGCACCGGCTATTGCGATTGATTATTGGTGTTTACCGCAAAATTCGACTTTGAAGGATGTGGTAAGGGTTATTCGTGCGGATGAGGCACATCACCGTGATCTTAATCATTATGCATCGGTAAATCCTTCACTAATTTAATTTAGTTTGTTGCTAATATTTTATTCATTGCTTAGAGCATCTTCGATGCAAGTTTTTTACAAAAGTTTTTTTTACCTCTTGTGCATCCATTTAAAGGAAAATGACATTCTAACCAAAAGTTTTTCCTTCAAAATCTTTTTATTTTACAATAAGTCATTATCAACACACAAAATATGCTTTATTTGAATCTATATGCATTGGAGCAAAAAAAAATTTAAAAACTTATTTATCAATATTGAGTGGAAAATATATGTGACAATCCTAATAATTCTTTACAATGACTTATGCATTGGAGATGCTGTTATAATTAATCGGATTAATACAATATTTTGTTTCTCTGTCTTCAGGATATTCAATGTCAAGGGCATGAGCTGAAGGAATATCCTGCGCCAATTGGGTACCACTAAAGAATAAAGATTCGGTTACGTTGATATAAGAAGTTTGAATTGAATAATTGTGTTATAATTTGTGTAGTTATATGGATTTTTTATGATTGTTTTGTTGTTTTTTTTTATTTAAGTTAAATGATGTGGCTATAGTAGTGTTTGATTTTGAAACGAGCTCAATCACAAGAGTGTTGGTGTATATTAGTATATATAGAGTTACTTGTTGTAATACTGATTTGAAATAGTAATCATGATAATTATTTCCTGAATTAGGTATGTCCAATTTATGTTCAGGTAACACAAAGTTCTAACTATTAAGGGGGTGTTTGGGAGAGCTTATTTAAGGGGTTTATTAGCTTATTTAAGCTTAATAAGCTCATATTAAGTGTTTGGATAAGCTTATGAGCTTGTGCTTATGAGCTTATTTAAACCCCCTTAGATAAGTCATTTTGTTGAGGATTATTAAGGCTTATCTAAGAATATCAAGGGCTTTACATTTTTAACCTCCACATCATTTTCTTTTCTTCACAACCTCTTTACTCATTAAACCCTTTTCGGTAATTTTACAATATCCTTATATAAGCTAAAACAAACACTTAATTTAGTAAAAGCTTATTAATTTAAATAAGCTTTCCCAAACAACCCCTAAGATAAAAATTAGGCACACTTTAATTCACGTTTTGATGAAAACTAGATAACACAACGATAATTATAGATCAATATCACAATTATTATAAAGATCAAGCCTTACCACTGATCTAAATCAAACCCGAATTCAAAACAAATTCACCTCCATCTAAATTTGACCCCAAATTAAGAACCTTAATGGCCTTAGGATTAAGATGATATTTAATTTATTTTCGTGTGTTTTTTAGTGTTGTGGAGTTTTATGAATTTGGTACAAAGATAAAGAAGAATTCAAAAAACAAGTAATGTGTGGAAGAAAATGAATCTGTTTTGGTCGTCTCTAATCATATGCCACGTACATACCATATTAGGGATGGAAACGATACAAAACCACAAAAAGAAGGGGAAAATTATCGTAATTTGTGATAAAAATATGGAACACTAGTATTGAATATTGACTAAAAAATATAGACCATATGCGTGACAGTTTTGTCACCTTCTAAATCCACAAAAAATAGGGAAAATTATCGTAATTATTGATAGAAGATATGGAACACTAGTATTGAATATAGATTACAAAAAATAAAAATATTATAGACCTTATGTTGTGAAATTCAGTGTCACCTTCAATATACATTTGAGTGAAGGAGTTTTGGTAGAATAAATTGTTGTGTAGTTAGTTATAGGAAAATGATAATAACAATTCTTAGAGCTGTCAATAACAAGTAAAAACTAATATAAAAATCGTCACCTGAATTTTAGGAACACTACTATATTAATAAAATGTACAATCATTTTATTCATGTCAGAGACATCACTAATAGTTGTCATTAACAAAACCCTTAATTATATGATGAGATGATGATTTAGTGGTAAAAGTTTTTGAAATTTTCTAGAAGTCGCATGTTTAATTTCTTTATAGATAAATATTTATCAGATGATATAAGAAAAAAATTCGAAAATAATTATAAATACATTACAATCAAAGCTTGCTAAAATTTCCCCTTTTGAATAAAAAAGTTGTTGTCTAGTTGGCAATTTTTAATTCACAAAAAAACTTGATCTAAATCGTGGGAGTTACTCAATATGCTTGGAGCCGAAGAAAAACTTCCGTATGGCATAATTGATGTTTCCACTTCTAAAATTACTACTATACCCTCAAGGTTCAATCCATCGTTCCATCCTTTTCCTCTTCAATTTATTGCTAACTTTGAACCATTCATAATAATTTCATATAATTAAGGATTTTCACAACCATTTGTTATATCACCCAACTTACCATTTTAAGACGAATTATTTACAATAATACACAAAACGAACGCATTATCATCTTTCTAAAGGGTTAAATACATATCCATAATAGCTTATTTGTATTTAATTTTTTATATCTTAGTCAATATATTTTATGAAAACACTAAAAAGTTGCATATCTTGATTACATCTTGACGAATAAAATAAAAATCACTTTAAATACTACAATTGTTGTTTTAATATGTTGTACAATTTAATATAATAAATTATTTGAATTGATTAATGTGATGTTAAAATCACCTCTCTATATATATATCGATTAAATTGAAGGCAGACAAAAGAAATAGTTACAAATCTAGATTATGGTATAATTATATGTAATTAACTTATTAATTAAAAATAATAATTTAACTATTTTGGTAGAGGGGTACATAAATTTATACGCTAGAGTTTTCTAGTCTTCTTGGTGGCTTAACGATACTCCAGAAAAACGTAAGGCTAAAATAGGAATAACGTATACGAGCATGTTTTGACCTGGGTCACAGCTCGACACGAAACGCCGTCGTATCGTTCCACCGCCATACTTGCTGCATCGTATAAAAAGCAAAAACTCATAAACCCTTTCTCTCCAAGAAATCACGCACAAGACAGCATTTTACACCAACTTTCCAATTTTCTCGCAATTTTAATTTCGTCAATATTCTCATTTTATATCTGTTCCAAATTCTGTTTTCGCTGACCATCAACAAAGATGTTTAGTAGTGGATCAATTAGAGTTGTCCGATCTGTAATTGCTCCACGTTTGTTCACTGCCGCAGCCGGAAATGGCCTCGAGCCGGCGGTGGTGACATGGTGGATTAGGTCGTCTCCGGTTATCGGTGCTCGTAATGCGAGTACAATGGCATTAGGTGAGAAAGAACAGAAGGAAGAGGCGGCCGGCACCGGCGGAGCATCTGCCGGTGATCCAAAAGGTAAAGACATTGTGAGTTACTGGGGAGTACAACCGTCTAAAATTATGAAAGAGGATGGTACAGAGTGGAAGTGGAATTGCTTTAGGGTATATGCTTTAAGGTTATTTTCAGATATTTTCTGTTGTATTTTTTTCGATTTTCTAATTTGAATTTTTGTAACAGCCATGGGAGACTTATCAAGCAGATCTCTCGATTGATCTGAACAAACATCATGTTCCAAAGACGTTTTTGGACAAATTCGCTTTCTGGACTGTCAAGTCTCTCCGATTGCCTACCGATATTTTCTTTCAGGTCAACAGATTTCAACCAAATTCTGTCATTAATTTAACGATTAATTGCATCAAAAAGCAAACATATACTTTTTATGTTGCATATTTCCTAACATATTTACATTTTGGAGCTCCAATTGCATATAATTCTGCTACATCATCATATAAATCAAGTTGCATTTCATGATATAATTTTGGTTCAATTATAATAGAGACGATACGGATGTCGAGCAATGATGCTTGAAACTGTGGCTGCCGTTCCCGGAATGGTGGGAGGGATGCTTCTTCACTGTAAATCATTACGCCGTTTTGAGCCAAGTGGTGGATGGATCAAAGCTTTACTAGAAGAAGCTGAAAACGAAAGAATGCATTTAATGACATTTATGGAGGTTGCTAAACCAAAATGGTATGAACGAGCTCTTGTTATTACGGTTCAAGGAATCTTCTTCAATGCCTATTTTCTAGCATACCTTGCTTCACCTAAACTAGCTCACCGGATCACCGGGTACCTTGAGGAAGAAGCAATCCATTCGTACACTGAGTTCTTGAAGGAGCTTGATAAAGGTAATATAGAAAATGTGAAGGCTCCTGCAATTGCTATTGACTATTGGCGTCTTCCTGCTGACTCAACACTTCGGGATGTTGTTATGGTTGTTCGAGCAGATGAGGCTCATCATCGTGATGTTAATCACTATGCTTCGGTAAATAATTTATTTTTTTAGGTTTAATTTTGATTTCTTGATGTATTATTGTTGCTGATATTTTGCAGGACATACATTATCAAGGGCAGGAGCTCAAAGATTCACCAGCTCCTATTGGATATCACTGAAATTGCTGAAACTTTATGAATCTCAATAATAATAATAGTGGTTTAATGTTTGGGTAAAACTGATTTCTTTTATGATTGATTACTTTTTTATGATGTTAAAACTTACAACTTTTGAAGAAATATGAAGCAATATGTCTAGGTTTTTTAATGGTGTTGATGTATTTTTGATTGGCAGGGTGTTGTAGTACTTGCCTTTATTTCCATGGGATTTGTCTTTCAAGACTGTTTTTGGTTTTGGGAGAAACTTATTCGCTTCCAGTGATCGAGTCAATTCATATTTTTTAGCTCGGCTTAACTTTTTTTCTTTTTCAAACGACAATTTAATTAAAGTAACGGTGGAGTCACTTTTTACGTCTACTCAACTCTAGTTGGTTACATAGTACAATAATTATTAGGCTTGTACAAATTGTACCGAGAACCAACCGAAACTACCGAACCGAAGTGAGCTGTATCGGTTCGGTCCTGGCCTCAAAATTTCATGCAAAATCGGTTCTCGGGCTACTTCTTAATGATTCGGTTCGGTTCAGTCCAAAACCGAGAAAAAACCAAAAAAAGTCAAAGAAAATTTCTCGGTTCTTGGTTTTGTTCGGTTCCGGTCGGTTCTCGATACGGCTCGGTTCGGTTCCGAGCGGCATTGGTTTGGTTCTAGGTCGGGCTGAACCCATTTTCTCAATTTTCGGTTCGGTTAAGTTCCGCTCGGTTCAGTTCAGATCTTGGATCGTGTACAATCCAACACATAAGTAAGTTGCTTCATAAGATACTAGATAGTTCTTGACTCTCGCAGATACATCAACAATAACAATTTGCTCATTTACGTCTTTTCAATTTCGCTGGATATTTTAGGGACATGAGTCTTGAACCCTAGAGAAAAATTATAGTAGTTGCGCATACAAATATTAGGTACAATAAAGCAATGTTTTAAAACCCGGGTTTTTAGTCGACCCGGTACGATGACCGGGTCACGGGTCAACCGGTTCAACCGGCGGATCAACCCGGGTCAACATAAAAAAAAAGATTATATTAAATTGCCAAAAAAATTAAGTTAGCACATAAAAATCCCGTTTATGGTAAATTGAGACCCTTTTTCCGGACCAGACATAATCACACTTGCAAACAATTGAATTTTATGTGTATGTCTACAGTGCATATTGATTTTATTGAATTGGAAAATGATGAAATTATTAGGGTTCTTGTGAGGATTTTGTTAAAAGTTGGTGTAAATTTTCTAAGAGAACACTCATAAAGATATAGAAATTTGTCATAGAGCAGACGGTGTTTTGTGTGGCAAATTTGCGTCAGTTATACTATTAAGCCGGGTCAAAAATGGGTTTCGGGTCAGCGGGTCACCGGGTTAGGTAGAAAACCGCCGGATCGCACCGGGTTGTTACTAAGCAAAAACCCGTATGTTTTCAACCCGTTCTCTTCCCCGGGTCCCGGGTTAACCGGGTTCAACCGGCCGGGTCGACCCGGGTTTTAAAACACTGCAATAAAGACTTGTAAAAAGACATAAATATTAAACCTAATTAAGATCACGTTGAGATTGGAGTGATTGTGAACGGTTTATGCATTCATACAATCTGAGATTACAAAAGTTACAAATGAGAGAGCCTAAGACTGATTATATACAAGCTACCAAGACTAATTAGGAAAAAAGTCAAACTGTAACAGAAATAACAACTTGTCTAACTAATCTAACCATAACAGTTAAGTTAACTAAGTGTGTGGGTTACATTAACTTGCAGCTTCTGAAGTGTTTTGAGTGGCCATTGTATTGGCTTGTAGTTTGACTGGCATTGACTTGGTGTGCACCAATACCCCCCTCGCAAGTTGGCAGTGTGTAAGGATCACAAATGCCAAACTTGGAAATACATGTGAGATGAGGTGTTCTGCTTAGACCTTTGGTTAAGACATCCGCAGTTTTAGCTTTTAAAGGAATAAATGTAGGAAGTATATGACCCTCTTTAATTTTGTCACGGACAAAATGACAATCAATTTCAATGTGTTTAGTGCGGGCATGTTGTACTGGATTTGAAGCAAGTGGAACAGCAGATTCATTGTCACAAAAAACAGTGGTGGCACCTGGAAATGGAACTCGAAGATCTTGAAGGAGACATTTTAACCAATCAATTTCACAGGTGCAGTCTGCAAGGGCCCGATATTCAGCTTCAGTGGATGATCTTGAAACAACCAGTTGTTTCTTGGATTGCCAGGAAAGTAGACAAGAACCAAGAAAAATACAGTAACCAGTGATTGATCTTCTGGATAAGGGACAATTAGCCCAGTCACTGTCACAGTATGCCAGAAGCTGTAAAGGATTGTTTTTGGGGAAGAACAAGCCTTGACCAGGAGACAGTTTGATGTATCTTAGAACCTTAAGTAACGCTTTGAGATGTGTTGTTCTTGGATTATGAGTGTATTGACTTAAGGATTGAGCTGCATAAGAAAGATTTGGCCTTGTAATGGTTAAGTATAGAAGCTTGCCAACCAATGTTCTGTAAAGGGAGATATTGTGTAAGGGTTCACCATCAGTGTCATTCAGTTGGACAGTTGGATCTATAGGGGTATTTGAGGGTTTTTCATCAAGAATGCCCGCTGTTTTAGTAATTCAAGGGCATACTTTCTTTGAGACATGGTGATACCATCTGAGTTTCTTAAGAACTCAATTCCCAAATAATAATGGAGGTGACCCAAATCCTTGATACTAAATTTTTGATGAAGTTGAGATTTAATTTCAGTGATGAGTGTGATGTTGTTTCCAGCCAAAAGTATGTCATCAACATATACAACAAGAGCTAAGAAAGTCTTGTCTTTACAATAAGTAAATAGGGAAGTATCTGCATAACTCTGTTTGAAGTTAAGTGTAAGAAGGAATGAGGTGAGCTTTGTAAACCATTGGCGGTTAGTTTGTTTAAGACCATATAGTGACTTGTTTAGTTTAGTTTACAAACAAGGTTTGATGACAATGAGGGTAATTTGTAGCCCTGTGGTACAGACATATAGACCTCCTCATGGAGGTCTCCATGTAGAAAGGCATTGTTAATATCAAGTTGTTCAATGTACCAGTCATGATGGACTGCAGTAGCTAATAAGGTTCTGACTGTTACCATTTTGGCAACATGGGCAAAAGTTTCCTTGTAGTCAATACCCTCTTTTTGAGTGAAACCTTTAGCTACTAACCGTGCTTTGCATCTTTCTACACCTCCATCAGCATGACATTTGACCCGGAATACCCATTTGCAGCCAATGGGTGTTTTACCAGACGGTAAACGAGTGAGGGTCCAAGTATTATTTTTCTCAAGTGCATTTATTTCAGTGTTCATTGCATCTATCCATCTTGGATCTTTAGATGCTTGAGTATAGGACTGGGGTTCCTGAAGGCTATTAATGGTATTGATTAAGTGGCGAAGATGGTGAAGAAATGTTAGAGTAATTGATGTATTTTGAAAATTAAATTTTGTGGCTGAGTTAGCAGATTTGGTGGGTAGATTATGAGGATATGCATTAAATTTGGTGGGGATTTTGTGAGTTCTGGTAGATGTTCGTTTAGGAGGAGGTGGTGGAGGTGGTGGTGGAGGTGGAGGAGGTATGGTTGAGATTGGGGAATTTTGATTAGAATTAGAGGAGGAAGATGCATTTTCATTTGTAGAAGAGTTTTGGTTCGAGGAAGGAGATATATTTGGTGATAAGGTTGGATTAATGTCTGGGTTTTGAGCATTTGTTGGAGAGTTTGAGTTTGTGGCTGGGTTTGGAGTTGTAGGAGTGTCTGAAGATGAGGAGGAGTTTGATGATAGATTAGGATCTGTATTAGGAGTTGTGGATGAGTTGAGAGGTGGATTAGATGAAGGATTGATAGGATGTTGACAATACATGTCTGAGTTGTTGAGAGTGGTGTCTGAAGTATTGGAAGTTGGCATTGTATTGGATGTAGCGGAAGCAGGTGTGGGAATAGAGGACTGAAAAGGAAAGACATGTTCATTGAAAGTGACATGTCGACTCACAAAAGTTTTGTGAGTTTCAAGATTGTAAATGAGATATCCTTTTTGATTTGTCGGGTAACCAAGTAGGACAGATTGTGTTGCCCGAGGACCAAATTTGTCAGTTGATTTATTATGGGAAAAGGTTTGACAACCTATGACTTTTAGGTGTGTAAGATTAGGTGGTGAGTGATATATCATTTCATAGGGACTTTTGAATTTTATAGGTTTTGAGGGTAGCCTATTGATGATATAGGCAGCTGCCATAATGCAATACCCCCAAAGTTTAATTGGGAGAGCAGCATGGAAACGTATAGCTCTAGCAACCTCTAGTAATTGTTTATGTTTACTTTCAGCTCTAGCATTTTGCTGGGGTGTGTAGGGACATGTTGTTTGATGAATTATTCCATGTGATTGGAAAAAATCAGTGAGAGATGAATTGAGAAATTCACCACCGTTGTCACTTCTAATTGTTTTAATTGAAGTATTAAAGTGATTAAGAACATATGAATGAAAGGTTTTGATATTTGAAATAGCATGGTGTTTGCTAGGAAGGAGATAGATCCATGTTGCTCTTGAATGGTCATCAACAATTGTGAGAAAGTATTTGCAATTTTGTAGTGTAGAATGTTTGTATGGTCCCCATATGTCAACATGTATAAGTTCAAAAAGAGATTTAGCATGGGATGAACTAATTGGAAATGGTGTGGCTTGTTGTTTAGACAATGGACAAATATTGCATTCATTTATAGATGTAGTACAAGACAATAAAGGAGAAATACATTTGATATGTTTTAAAGCATGTAAAGAAGTGTGGCCTAGTCTAGAATGCCACAAGTATGGACTGTTGGTTGTTGTGGAATTGATTGTGTGGTGTTGAGAAATGTTTGAGATTTTCCCTTGTTCAAGGATGTAGAGGCCATTATAGAGGGTGCCATGAGCAATCCTCCTGTGATGGTCCTAGAAATAGCAAGATAGGGGTGTGAATAAGACAGAAATAGGTAAATGACTACCTAATTTGCTTACTGAAAGGAGGTTGTAAGAAAAGCTTGGTATGTAGAGTACATCATGTAAGGTGATGTTGGAGTTAATAGTCACTGAGCCACATTTTGTGACTTGAGCATTGTGACCATTTGGAAGAGTGACATAAATGGGTGAGGGGCATGGTTTTATGTCATGCATGGAATTTAAAGAATTGGAAATGTGGTCTGTTGCACCACTGTCCACTACCCAAGCATTTGTAACGCCCTGAAATTTTAATAATAAAGTAATATTAATTTAATCGTCATATTTAAATTTAAAATGAATAGTTAGTATATTAATTATAATGAAGTTAGATGGTTCATATTATTTAGGCGACTTGTAATTAGACGGTTCGTTTTTATTAGACATGTCGGGTTAATTAATTAAGTGATTATTATTTATCTTTAGTAATTATTTATTGTTTTATTTAAATGGTTAAATAAATAGTTAGTTGTCTCGTCAGAACTAGACGACAATTTATTATATGACTAGTATTATGTAGACGACATTGTTTAAACGTGGCTGGTTTATTTTGTGACGACTAAAAGAGTAAGAGACCGAGATAGAGTAGAACGGGCCGGCCAAAGGCCAAGGCCCGGGCTTTCGAGTTGTGGGCTTGAAAAATTATCATTTGTTAGGCCTTAAACCTAATTACCCCTTTAAACCATTTAAAACCTTCGTCCGTGTAAAATTGTTTGGGGTGCGCAAGACTAAATATCGTGAGGCGGCGGAATAAAGTTTGGACGGAAACGTGCAGAAGTTTTGAGGTGGTGGCAGGTATTATTTTGGCCTAGTGCAATATGATTGGTGGAGAAATTGGTATATGCGGTGGGGTTTGTTTCTCTTTTGTTTGGTGATCATCAGATTGTTCTCGTGAGGGAGTATATAATTCTTTTAATTGTAGATGGTGTTTGTTGCTTGTGTTTTCCAGCCGACAAGTTGGAAGTGCATAAATTCATTTAGCAAATTCGAGCAAGTTGTGTTGATTGGTGTGTATCTCTCCTCCGTTCTTATCGTGTTGTTCGTAGGGTATAATCTCTAACCCCTTTTCCTTTTATTATAATTCGCGTGTTTGTTTTAAAAACCGTCTTCATTGTAGTTAAATTGTACTCATTTTAGTGTATGGATTGTTGGCGCTTGTCTCACTAGGATCGGATTCATCTATATATTCATTCGTTTTAATTGTTTTCGATTTTTTTTAGTTTCCTGGACAGTTTATGTCCGTCATTTTCACAGCTGCTTTTGATCTGTTTAGATCCGGAATTTGGCTTCCTGTCCTTCTTGAAAGTCCTAGCTCTCTGAGTTACCTTTCCGTGGCCGCCGATCGCTCGTTAATTGAGATTACAGTTTGTGAGATATGGTCATATTTAAAACAGACTTCAGTGCTGAAATACAGCACCGAGCAACCCTGTTGCAGGCCTGTTTCGGGACCCTTCGGGGAAAAACCGCGCCGAACTTTCTACAGACGAATTGTGTTATTGTATGACTACTATATGCTGTAAAAATTTGGTGTCATTCGGTGCACCGAGTTGAAAGTTATGGTTGTCTGATTTTGCTTCAAATTGGTTATTGGTTCTAGTTTTCTTCCCAAGTTTTCAAAACGAGTCTTGTATATAAACTGTTTTATCCCGGGTTTTTGTTGGTTCATATCACTGAATTTAAGTGTCGGGTTGGGTAAAGACCACGAGTTTATAATCTAAACGTTTTGTTAACCGAAAATCAGAAACCGAACCCGTAGGGTTCTTGGTTTCCTAAACCGAAAGAGTTTTTAAAAAAGAACAGAGTTAAATTATTTTTAATCTAGTTTCTGAGCTAAAAATGAATTCCGGGGCTGTTGGGTGTCTCAGGAGTAAACGGGTTGATGTCGGGATTCAAAACGGGTTTTTAATCAACATGCTGAACTTTGGCAGAATCTGTCCTCTGAGTTCGCGTCTGTTTTTGACACACTTAAAATGCGTTCCTGGATTTTTGGCCCGAGTTGGTCTCTAGGTTTCTGAGTCCTCTTTCCGTTTCCGCTGACGGCTCGTCAATCTGATTTGTTATTTAAAAGATATCTCTGTTTTGGTAAACGGTCGCAACAGCCTTTTCGGTACAGCTTTTTCTGATTTGTGAGTCTGTTTTGAAGTAATTCTATTTGGATTCAGTTTCCGAGATCTTCTGATGAAATTTAGTCCTCTGAGTCATTTAACTTCTGTAAAAATTTAGGTTAAATCTAGTGAGCGCTTTGAGAGTTATGACTGTTTCCGTAAGAGTGCTGAGTGCTATCAAATTCTATAGAAAATAATTTTGAGCCGAGTTTTAATCCGAGTCTTGTTATGCATTGTAGGATCCTTTAGGAGCTGATTTGTGACCTTTGTGCGTGCCGAGGACTTCTAGGAGCTTATGGTTATCTGAGGTGGGTAATTACACTCTAAACTTGCACTTACATTTGATTCATGATTACGTGCTATATGTTATGAACTGTGATTGATTGAGTTGAGCTTGTTGTTGCGAATGATCTGTGTACTTGAGATTTGCTTGTGAGTTTATATGCACTTGGGCTGTGCTATGTGGTTATATATCTATGAGATGATATACTTGAGCTTGAGCATTTAGTTTTATATGAATACATGTTGTAATGGGTCAACACGTTAATAAAACTAACTAACTATATTTGAGATTCATGAGGTAGCCAACTCTTCCCGAGCCAAGTACAATTCACGACTGTCAGCGTGGTACTGCGGGACACTGGTGGGTGTTGGAAGGGGGTGCTAGTGACGAGCGCGAGAGCAGGGGCACGCGTTGTGGATTCGTCACGGCATTGGCGAACCAAGTGAAATTTAATAAAACGCCTAAGAATCGAGAATTGAGTAGAGTCTTTAGGGATCACTTACGTGGTGTGGATTGTTTGTATGTGTATGCTTATTGTGTTGATTATTCACTCAGCGGTGGCTGACCCCAAACACTCTCTCCCATTTTGCAGATACTAGTAAGGGCAAAGAGAAGGTCAATGGTTGATGAGCTGCGTTTCTATTTTTATATATATTGATTTGGATTAAAACATTTATTTCGAGTCAAACATGTTTTGATTTTAAAACCTTTAATTATTCGGCATTTTAACCACGGGACGGTTTTTTATATATATTTTTGAGTTTGGACCTTTGAGTTACTTGTACTTTTGGGGGAAAATGGTTTATTTTATTTATTAAATTTTTTTAAATTTCCCCTGATTTTTGGGATGTTACAGCATTTTTAAGATTAGATATTATAGATGCAATTAGACTGTAAATAGATGCAGTAATATGAGGTGTGATAGGAACATGTATACCTTCTGCAGATTCCTTACTGTTTTGCATTAGCATGATAACTTGGTTGAGTTGGTTTTGAAGATGATCCATCCGAGCATTCATGTTGGTTTCTGCATTGTTGTAGATGGTTGAATCAGATGTATCATGTGTGGCAGCATTCTGTCCAACTACCATGTTGACTGATTTATGATTTGTGATTATATATATTGGTGCACACCAAGTCAATGCCAGTCAAACTACAAGCCAATACAATGCCCACTCAAAACACTTCAGAAGCTGCAAGTAAATGTAGCCCACACACTTAGTTAACTTAACTGTTATGGTTAGATTAGTTAGACAAGTTGTTATTTCTGTTACAGTTTGACTTTTTTCCTAATTAGTCTTGGTAGCTTGTATATAATCAGTCTTAGGCTCTCTCATTTGTAACTTTTGTAATCTCAGATTGTATGAATGCATAAATCGTTCACAATCATTCCAATCTCAACTTGATCTTATGGTATCAGAGCATCTCCGAATCAATGGAGATGGATACGTGACCTAATTTTTCATCTTAATCCTTCTTCATCTCTTTTATCCTTCTGTCGATCAATTGAACTTCGAATTGATCAACACATTCATCGATCTCAAATTTGGTGGGTAGATTATGATGATAGGCATTAAATTTGGTGGGGATTTTGTGAGTTCTGGTAGATGTTCATTTAGGTGGAGGTGGTGGAGGTGGAGGAGGTGTGGTTGAGATTGGGGAATTTTGATTAGAATTAGAGGAAGAAGATGAATTTTCATTTGTAGAAGAGTTTTGGTTCGAGGAAGGAGATGTATTTGGTGATAAGGTTGGATTAATGTCTGGGTTTTGAGCATTTGTTGGAGAGTTTGAGTTTGTGGCTGGGTTTGGAGTTGTAGGAGTGTCTGAAGATGAGGAGTTTGATGATAGATTAGGATCTGTATTAGGAGTTGTGGATGAGTTGAAAGGTGGATTGGATGAAGGATTGATAGGATGTTGACAATACATGTCTGAGTTGTTGAGAGTGGTGTCTGAAGTATTGGAAGTTGGCATTGTATTGGATGTAGCGGAAGCAGGTGTGGGAATAGAGGACTGAAAAGGAAAGACATGTTCATTGAAAGTGACATGTCGACTCACGAAAGTTTTGTGAGTTTCAAGATTGTAAAGGAGATATCCTTTTTGATTTGTTGGGTAACCAAGTAGGACATGTCGACTCAACATGGTGTCAAAACATTTCATTCATATGTTGACTGATTTGTGATTTGTGATTATTCAATGTATGGCAGCATTCTGTCAAAACCTTTCATTTATATGTTCTTAATTACTTTAATACTTCAATTAAAACAATTAGAAGTGACAACGATGGTGAATTTCTCAATTCATCTCTCACTGATTTTTTCCAATCACATGGAATAATTCATCAAACAACATGTCCCTACACACTCCAGCAAAATGCTAGAGCTAAAAGAAAACATAAACAATTACTAGAGGTTGCTAGAGCTATATGTTTCCATGCTGCTCTCCCAATTAAACTTTGGGGGTATTGCATTATGGCAGCTGCCTATATCATCAATAGGCTACCCTCAAAACCTATAAAATTCAAAAGTCCCTATGAAATGATATATCACTCACCACCTAATCTTACACACCTAAAAGTCATAGGTTGTCAAACCTTTGCCCATAATAAATCAACTGACAAATTTGGTCCTCGGGCAAATCAACCGAATAATCACAAATCACAAATCAGTCAACACAATCTGTCCTACTTGGTTACCCAACAAATCAAAAATGATATCTCCTTTACAATCTTGAAACTCACAAAACTTTTGTGAGTCGACATGTCACTTTCAATGAACATGTCTTTCTTTTTCAGTCCTCTATTCCCACACCTGCTTCCGCTACATCCAATACAATGCCAACTTCCAATACTTCAGACACCACTCTCAACAACTCAGACATGTATTGTCAACATCCTATCAATCCTTCATCTAATCCACCTCTCAACTCATCCACAACTCCTAATACCGATCCTAATCTATCATCAAACTCCTCCTCATCTTCAGACACTCCTACAACTCCAAACCCAGCCACAAACTCAAACTCTCCAACAAATGCTCAAAACCCAGACATTAATCCAACCTTATCACCAAATACATCTCCTTCCTCGAACCAAAACTCTTCTACAAATGAAAATTCATCTTCTTCCTCTAATTCTAATCAAAATTCCCCAATCTCAACCACACCTCCTCCACCTCCACCACCTCCTCCTAAACGAACATCTACCAGAACTCACAAAATCCCCACCAAATTTAATGCCTATCATCATAATCTACCCACCAAATTTGAGATCGATGAATGTGTTGATCAATTCGAAGTTCAATTGATCGACAGAAGGATAAAAGAGATGAAGAAGGATTAAGATGAAAAATTAGGTCATGAATCCATCTCAATTGATTCGGAGATGCTCTGATACCATAAGATCAAGTTGAGATTGGAGTGATTATGAACGGTTTATGCATTCATACAATCCGAGATTACAAAAGTTACAAATGAGAGAGCCTAAGACTGATTATATACAAGCTACCAAGACTAATTAGGAAAAAAGTCAAACTGTAACAGAAATAACAACTTGTCTAACTAATCTAACCATAACAGTTAAGTTAACTAAGTGTGTGGGTTACATTAACTTGCAGCTTTTTGAAGTGTTTTGAGTGGGCATTGTATTGGCTTGTAGTTTGACTGGCATTGACTTGGTGTGTACCAATACGAATGTGGTGTTTGATAGGAACATAATGATTAAGCGCTGAACGATTCATCGATCTGAATGATTAAGAGGTTTTTTACAAAACTTGTCTTGAATATGAGAAACTTTTTTATAAAAAAATTCTGACTGCTTAATGATTCAGCATATGTTCTAAGGAAGAATGATTTAACAGTTTTTTGCTGTCCCATTTAGCATATATTTCATTAAGAGACGCTAAACACACACACTGAATGCTGAATGATTCAGCATTCAACTGAATGGTTCCATTAAGCTGCAAACAAACACGCCTAAGTCAAAATGATTTGATTGCGTATTGCTAAAAATTCTATGGACCACTTTCCACAAATTATTAGTTCACCTAATGACAATTACAGGATACAAGTTGTCACTCCATATACAAAGTATTTATTCATAAGGATGTCGATTTGTATACCACTACGTTTTAGGGATGATAATGGGCGAAACAATACTAGTATCCGTGGATGGGTAACTCTGTAAAATTTTACCAGAGTGAGCATGTATAGATAAAAAGCATACCCGCGTTGGGGTCATGGGTCGGTTATACACTATTCATGACCTGACTCTCAAAACTCATGATATCAGTTTGATTTACCCGTGGCCGTATAATCTTTAAATATAAGTTAGAAATACATAGATATAGTAGTATTATATTTTCAGCAACTAACAGATTACTTTTAAAGTTGTTAATAATTTTTTAGGCATTATTGTAACCAAGTTATTTGAGTTTTTAAACGGTAAATTATTTATGCGGATATTTTGATAATATATATTTGTTTTATGTTATAAAATCATTCTTAAATTAAAACCCGCGTGTATAAAAGAGGGTAATAGTTCTGAGTGTAAAATTTTACGCGCCGGCGAATTCCCACAGGGTTGTGAGTTTTGAAAAAAATCATGGGTTGAGATTAGGGGTGAGCATAACAGGGTACCCGCCGGTTCCGACTGGAACCGGAACCAGAACCGGAACCGTAGGTTCCTGAGATATAGGAACCGGAACTGGAACCGGAACCTGGAAGACAGGTTCCTAAATTTTCGGAACCGGAACCACCGATTTCAAGGCAGGTTCCGGTTACCCTGTATCAAAATTCAAAAAAAAAAATTAACATTACTTACGGAATAAACAAGACAATAAATCACACAAACTAACGATTACAAATATCATTTAACGATTTTATATATATTTCAACGATTACGAATATTGTTCAAAATTGAAATAAGTGAATAAAAATGACAAAAACATAGTAAATGTGTGATTAATGTAAAAGTCAGTCACAAAGATACGACCTTACGACGAATGAATGTCTCACTATCACCCAATTTCTGACTTAATTATAACGAGTAAGGTCAATTTATATTTTTATTTGGACTAGTATTTTACATTTGGATAAATCAAAAATCTATTTAATTTAATCATGTGTAATATATTATATACTTCCTCCGATTCAAAATAAGTGCAACACTTTCCGAAAAGAGGTGATTCAAAATAAGTGCAACACTTTCTTTATTTGGCATATTTTTATCTATAAAATTACCATTTTATCCCTACTTAACTTTATTAAACATCATTAATTTCTCTTTCTTCAATAAAGATAAAAGTTATGGTGGAACCCTTTTCACTAATTATCCCTTTAATTTATCATAATCTCCATTACACTATTTTACTTCAAAATCCGTGAAAATGCAAATGTTGCACTTATTTTAAATCGGAGGAAGTATTATATATTTTAATAAAAATATAACGTGTAACCGTCGATTCCAGGGTATCCACCGGTTCCAGGTTCCTTAATTTTGAAAACCGGAACCGGAACCTCTTAAGGCGGTTCCATGATTTTGGGAACCGGAACCGGAACCTCTTAGCAGGTTCCGGGTCCGGAACCTCCAGTTCCGAGACGGTTCCGGTTCCGATTCCGGTTAGCCTCTTTTTCTGCTCACCACTAATTGAGATTATGGACTTATGGGTATCCACGCCTATCACTGTAGGTGCCATCCCTATTACTTTTTGTCATATACATCTGACTCTAATACATGTTAATGGTGTATGATCAAAGTGGTCGTTTACGAATCATCATCTTATTTACGTACATGTAGGCATTTTTTTTAATGGAACGATATATTTAGAGGGTATCAAATTAAAAAGAAAACATTAAACGATGTTTACATATTAACGTTTGTGAAACGTACCTTGTGAATCTTATTTTAGTCGTAGTCTTTACTATTTTATTACTAATAAATGAATCTTATTTTCCAGAAAGGACAATTAATGTAGATTCTCTTAATGTAAGGATACAATAAAATTTCCCTTGGTAAATAATTAAAAGCATTGATTTTATTTTCAAAAATGGACTCATTGGTAACCTTCAAATGGGCCCACAATGGAATCACAAATAGATTCCAGTTGTAGCAATTACTAGAGAGTATATACTTCTAGTCTACTATCACACCTTGATCCCTTCATCCCTTTCTACCGTCACAAACTAAATACCTATGGCCAGCTGCCCTCCCTTCGATTTCTCCGGCCAGTATTACCAAACTTCCGGCGACGGTTGTGTCAGGCAAACCAGTTTCTTCGACGGCAAAGCTGTCTTGAATCAAGGTGTTGGGTACTCTGTTATTCTTGGATTTGGTGCCTTTTTTGCTTTCTTCACCTCTTTTCTGGTACGTACTACTCCCTATGCATAGAGTACAATTCTGTTGTTTGATTTTTATTATTAAATTGACTTTTATTGCACAGGTTTGGTTGGAGAAACGTTACGTCGGAGCCCGTCATACGTCGGAGTGGTTCAACACCGCCGGAAGAGATGTTAAAACAGGACTCATAGCAAGTGTTATTGTATCTCAGGTAACATCTCCGAATGGTTCCGATTTGGTTTTGGTCGAAAAACGGAATTGACTATAGTTAGTTGACTTTCCCGAATATAAGGGAAAAGCCTCTAACCCGGACAAAAACAAAACGATCCAATTTTTTTATTTTCACTGTCTTAAAAAGGTTTTATTAAATTAATTTTTTTATTAGAAATACAAAATTAGTTCGGAAAGTTAATATTTGAAGGACTCTGTTTTGCCTGGTTTAGAGTCTTTAGACTACAAACGGTTGGTCTAAATCATTAATTTCAATTTTAATATGTTATTAAACGTACAATGATTGTACCGGGCCGGATCATAGATGGGCCCCGGTCCTTGAAAGCCGGTTCAATTTTAACATGTTATATGCTATGAATGTAATAAAGGGCTTGTAGCCGTATAAGTTATTCGAATGTGTTTCTCACTTGGTCATGAGTGGTCATGAATTCAAGTTTTGATATGGACAATATCAAAATTTATAAGTAATTTAGAGATTTTGTGAAAAAAATACTACGTATTGGATCTGACACTAAAAATATATTTGAAAGTGGACTTGGGCTGCAACAATATTACAAAGCTCAAATGTTGCATGGGAGTACGGAATCAGTGGTCCATTCTGGTACGCCGGTGGTGCCTCAATCCAGGTGATCTAGCCATCCCCACATCTTTCAGTTCCATTCATCATGCTTTAGATCTTGTACTTTACCCATTAAAAGTTGTACCTCTACTTAATCAGATACTCTTGTTTGGTGTAATGGCTATAGAGATCAAAAGAAAAGCTCCTCATGCTCATACAGTTTGTGAAATCGTTAAAGCTCGGTATATATATTTACGTTTTTACAACATTGTCACTGGTTTAAATTCTCGTTATTTATTTGGTAACAATATTGTTTGAGTTTATATATTTCAGATGGGGTACGGGTGCACATGTTGTGTTTTTGTTCTTTTGTTTCTTGACAAATATCATAGTAACGGCGATGCTGATTCTAGGCGGCTCTGCTGTGGTGAATGCACTCACCGGAGTTAATATTTATGCCGCCAGTTTTCTAATACCGCTAGGCGTGATAGTATATACGCTAGATGGAGGATTAAAAGCCACTTTCCTAGCTAGCTATATACATTCTGTTATAGGTAATAATTTCACATTATTTAATATGATGTAGATTTATGAGTAGTTTAGAGAGTGTGTTCTGCTGTTAAAAAAAACTTCACGTGAAATTTATGTTAATTCTGTTGACCTTCTTATAAAGTCAAGATTTCTAACTTTTGTGTGTTGGTATCAGTGCATTTGGTTCTAGTGTTGTTTGTGTACTTAGTATACGTGGCTAGTAGCGAGCTTGGTAGCCCGAGTGTTGTCTATGAACGTGTAATGGAGGTCTCGAGTAGATCAAGAATGTGTCAAGAACCTCTCTCCCATGATGGACAAGCGTGTGGCCCTGTTTCCGGAAACTACAAAGGATCTTATCTAACGATGGTGAGCTCCGGTGGGATCGTTTTCGGGATAATCAACATCGTCGGTAATTTCGGCACCGTTTTCGTTGACAATGTGAGTTTGTACTAATTATTTATTGTAAATTTGTAATAATATAGTTTATGTGATTATATTTGGCTATGTTTATTTGTTAGGGATATTGGGTGAGTGCCATTGCGGCTAGACCATCATCGACTCATAAAGGGTACCTATTAGGTGGGCTCGTATGGTTCGCCGTGCCATTCTCGTTAGCCACATCACTCGGTTTAGGAGCTCTAGCACTTGACCTTCCATTAACGGCTAGTGAAGCGAGCCGTGGGCTTGTTCCTCCTGCTACAGCTATTGCCTTAATGGGAAAAGGTGGGTCTGTTCTCCTTCTATCCATGCTTTTCATGTGAGTTACTTTCTTGATCTGTAAACTAGATTCATAATTTTGACCAATTTACTCACTCTGTCCAATTTGGGTCTCATTACATCCCTAACGGGCCAAATTGGTTAAATTCAGAAAAATAGCTTAGAAAGGAAACGGTTAAATGTGTTGAAAGTTGCTATTTTTTGTTTTATCCAAAATAAACTAAATTATTGGAATTACTACAAAAAAAAACTCGAAATTCTTTGACAAAAAAAGTTCTAGGCCAACCCAAATAGGGGCGCACAATATTTTTTCATTTTGACCTATTGTCTAACCTGCTCATTTTGCTACCAATACTTAAAATCTTGATCATTATTAATAATTTGACAAAATTGTATCAGGGCTGTGACATCTGCTGGTTCTTCGGAGTTAATTGCGGTTTCGTCACTTTGTACGTATGACATCTACCGAACATACATCAATCCAGAAGCCACGGGGAAACAAATCTTGAAAGTTTCTAGAACAGCCGTCTTGTCATTCGGATGCTTCATGGGAATTCTAGCAGTCATACTAAACAAAGTCGGGGTTTCCCTTGGTTGGATGTACCTAGCCATGGGCGTGTTCATAGGTTCAGCCGTTATCCCAATTGCCTTCATGCTCTTATGGCGAAAAGCCAACGCCTTTGGAGCCATTTTAGGGACCGTAGTCGGGTGTCTCCTTGGAATCATCACATGGTTAACCGTTGCTAGAGTTGAATATGGCCGAGTCAACTTAGACACAACAGGACGAAACGCACCTATGCTAGCCGGGAATCTAGTATCGATCTTAACTGGTGGTGCGGTTCATGCTATATGCAGTTTTTTGAGGCCGCAAAACTATGATTGGGAAACCACAAAGCAAATAACAGTTGTTGAGAAGGAAAAGAGTGAACTTGCGGTTGATGAGTTTAAGGAGGAGAAACTAATTCATGCAAAGAAATGGATTATCAAATGGGGTGTCGGTTTTACTTTCGTGATCCTTGTAGTATGGCCGATTTTTTCGCTTCCCGCAAGTAAGTTACTAAGTTCACAATTTGGTTTCATTTCACTCCTTTGTGATTTACTTCAAGATAGGGACCGCAAATGGGTTGGGTTAGCAGGTTCGGGTTGGCAAGTTTGAATAAATCAACCCGAACTTGACCCGTTAGAATTTTGGGTCAAAACAGTTAACCCTAACTCGGACTCATTTAAACCAAGGTAACTCAGAACCGACCCGTCTGACCTATATAACTTAACAGGTTAGTGGGTCAAATGGGTTAGCGGTAAGAACTAGGTTGGCAGGTTAGGAACAAAAAATGGATCCAAATACAAGATTAATCTCAATCCAATCAATAAAAGATAACAAAGTTCAAGTTCAAATACAAGAAAAAGAAACTGCAATGTTGATTTCTTAATTTCTTGATTATTGCCGAAATTGCAGTCAAAAGGAGAGTTTTTTATTATTATATGAAATTTATTGGCCCTTCCATATTTTCATTCCATTTTGTTATGGAGATTGACCTAAAATTTAAAAGCATGCCTGAGGAATTGGGCTAAAATTTACATAATTTTGAAAAATAATTTTATAAATCTAAAAGAGTTGGTGTGGGTCGACCTGTTCTTAACACGATCTATTTATGGTTAACCCAAACCTGGTTTTATTCCTATCGGGAATTGTCGCCCCTACTTCAAGATGTTTTTTTTTTAGTTTTTTTTTTTATGTGAATGTAGAGGATTTTAGCAAAGGATTCTTCACATTTTGGGCGGTTGTGGCGATAGCGTGGGGGACAATTGGGTCGGTTGTGATCATTGTTCTACCACTGGCCGAAAGCTGGAAGACGATTCAAAGCGTTATGCGTGGAATGTTTACTAATGATAAGCTTGTTGAGAAGATTGAAGAACTCAATTTGAAGCTGGAAACCATCATCAAAGCTGTACCCGATGCTGAGAGGATTTACTTGCTCGAAAAAGGAAAGATAAAGAAGGATGAAACTTCAATAATGGTATGAAGCTGCAAACCGACTACATTTCCTAACAACAACGGATATCGATATTTAGTTTATTGGTTTTAGGTGTAAATTCGTTTAGCTTATTCTGTTTTTACTTTAGATTCGATCAGTCTTTATCTTTAATAAACTTACTTCTGTTGAGTAATGTTCCAAATTAGACGACAAATGAATTTGTAATGTGTTTATAAGGGTCATATGCTACTTTCTCTTACAACCAATTAGTTTTTAGATAGAACCCCACAAATTTACATGGTATCAGAGCAAGTACAACAAATGAACATGTAATGTGTTTATAAGGGTCCTGAACTACTCCTTTTACAACCAATTGGTTTTAAATTGAAACCCCACAAATTTACAACTTCGTCATTAATCCATAGCTGCATGCCAACACACATTTCTTTCATTTGATCTCCCCAAAAATTCATTCATGGAGGTTAAATCTCCTTTATAATATTTGTAAAAGCAGTGTAGGTCCCTATCACTGCAACCAACATACCAACCAACATGATCACTGAAATCACCATAACTTCAGCCCGAAATTTCTTCATCCCTATGACGATCTTCCAATAACACAAACATGGAAGCAATACCGACAAAGTGATGCCAGAAAATGCTCCTATAAAATCCATAACATAGCCAAAATAAGGAACCACCAATGCTACAACGACTGTGCTGCTCACGAGACACGTTCGAAGGAAACAACTCATCATCTTGTTTAATCTATACGGAAAAATTTCTTCCAATGATATCGCGATTGGTGATACAATTAAGGCGTATTTGGTTATGGGGTTCATCAATGTCGTGTATATTGCAACTTTTGAACTTATAAATTTTGTGGGAAGATTTAATGTCACTTGAGACGCTAAGTGTTCCCCGAACATCAAGTAGCCTAATACCGCCATTGATCCATAATTAATGGTGCTTAGAATAAAACAAACTAGTAGAACCTGCAATTGTAGACATCTTAAGTATTAGTGTTTCTACTTAATTTAAAAAAAAAAAAAAAATAGGATGGCTTATAATTAACGCCACACTTCTTAATTTATGGCATGTATATAATAGTAATTCATGTTTAATCTATAATATGGAATCAACTACTAGCTAAGAACAAGAAAATTGCAATCGACTTAATTACCTTGGGGAATTGAGACTTATCCTTCATGGAGTTGTAAAGAGTTGGGAAAACAGAATGGCCACAATAACAAAAAGAAAACAAACTTATTGCAGTTGGAAACGCATTCCAATTCCAGCGTTCCCCTCTTTCATGGAATCCAATTCCGTCGAAAGCACCACCCCAAAACACAGCCAACACAAGAATAGGTGCTGTCATTACCCCACCAGCAGAAACATATGCCAAATTCCCGAGATTTCTTAACCAAGTTGTAGGCAACACCATAAGAGCAGTCGCCAAAACAAAACCTTGTTTCCCACCAATTTTCGTTCCAAAAATGTCAAAACTTACCTTTGGAAACATCTTGTTTAAATGGTCACCTTCCATAATAAGGAACTCAACTGCCACAAAGAAAAGTTCAAGATACATGAACAATGAAACTATCACCCTCCCTTTTCTTCCAAATGCCTATATCCGGGTAGGTTTTAATGAGAGGATTTGTATTCATGCATCTACGTAGTAATAACCCCGTGTAAAAACGGCAACGAAAAGTAGTAACATCAGTCCTAACCAACCGCCTTTGGAGAGTGCATACGGGACCGATAACACCTGAAAAAATAAAACAAAATAAGTAACCTTTTTTAGTTGGGAAATATGATATCGTCCATGAAGTTTAAATCTTTAATGTAAAAATATTATGGGTTAAAGTATTCATCCCATTGAAGCAAGTCCGCATGAAGGTGGTAGATGATTCTGTATTCTGGCTTTGTCTCTTTGTTCTCCCAACATTGTTGGTGTCCATTACAATTTTTTGTGCTTGTGGAATGGTAGGCAGTTTGGTACTAAAGAAGTATTGCAAGTCTATTAGACGAAAGTGGTTTGCTATATATACAACTGTATGTACTAGACTATTAGGTAAAATTCGGGATTAATTATAGCGTAAAAAATATTATAGTGAAGGGTAATTTGCTAGTATTTGAGTGTTACCTGGCCCTCGCAAAAAAGATAAACAACCCGAAATTCAGTTACTCCTTCACGCAATCACGATCTCAAATTGAAATCAACAGTTCGACTTCATCACAATTAACAGAATCAAGATTCTCGCTGACATCACTAAATCTACTTATATTCACAAATCGCAATCAATTTGATTTGACTCTGTTTTTTTCTGAGTAGACCAATTGGTAAGTGATTGGCTTGAAAAATGTATATTTGAAAAAATTAATATATAACATACTTGTTAGGTAAATATTAGCAAAAGCTTAATTACACATGCATATTTGCACAAATTAGGGTACAATATACTTCATAGGTAGATATTAACACACATTGACCTCATTTTATGAGGTCCCTGGCAATACAACTAAATATTGGTAAGACCAAACTCTACACCTTTGTGAGATGTTACATAAAACTTATAATCATGTATTTTACAGAGTGTTTGTTTCATTACAAAGACAATTAGGCTACGATCTAATTTGGCCTTATATTTACGATAATAAGACATCGTTTCTTTGTTGTTTCTTACTTTGGTTAAGTTGAGATTAATGAAAATTCTTATCAAAGTATTTTGTTTTCTCTGTTTTGCAGATTAAACAAGCAACGATTGTAGTTCAGCAATTGTAATGGGAAAATTATGGGCTCTCATTTCCGATGTGGCCTAATATCTAATCAGATTTGGACTTACCTATGCATAGTAATGTAGGATTTTTTTTTTTTATGTTTTATGCTCCGGACATTGTCACTTAGAACTTCAAATTTCTATGTTTTATGGTTTGGACAATTTTTAATCGATATATGCTAATTTTCATCGGGCCAATCAAGGCAGTTGGATTTCACAAGTTTCACAAGTCGTTGACACAATATTAACCGTGTCGTTTATGGGTTTACATTTTGACCCCGTCGACACGACACAACCCATTTGTCTGGTCTACTTGATCAGATCAGCAAGATATTACAACTACTCAATTACTACACAAACAATCACAAGAACTGAAATGAAGTCTTACTTATAATATCGAAAGGTTCAAATGTAATCAGTAAGAAAATATAAAGCCAATCATATATATATATATATATATCCGATAACTAAGTAACTGTTTTCATTTAGTGAAATAAGCACAATTAGTAGGAGAAATAACTCCATCGGGCGTGCACTGTCCAATTCTAGGGCAAACACCACAAGGAATGGAAGCCATTTTTGGACCTTGATTAATCTCTCCCACTTGAACACAAATTTCCAACAGGAATCAAATGGTAATCACTACTCTTAACTTCAATAATCATATTTTCAAGAACCATCAACCGCAATAATCTGTTCACTTGTGCACTCTATATTTACCTGCTCTTCAACAAGTCATAATGATGTCGCCACTATCAATTTTTTCTATGATCTTAAAACAGAGTTTTTTGATCTGTTCTGCATCGAGTTTTCCATCAGCGTACCATACACCACCAGTGATTTCATCTGATGGCTTGAATTCTGTTGAAATGTAGTGTTTTCCCTTGAATAAACGATTTCCTTGATTAGGGTTAGATCTTGGAGGGTTTCGAGGAGAACAGGGGTGGGTAGGTTTGTTTCTTTTACGTTTCAAAATTGCTAGTGATCCTTCGCTTTTGATGGTATTTGTGATCAGATTGCGATAGACCAGAGGATGGATTAGATTCGGGTCTTTTCCGTTTTTAATATGATTTCATAAATTCATTCTAAATGTTAGTTTATGTATGGGAACAATGTTATAAATTGTAGAAAAGGAAATTAAAAACAGATGTTTAACCTAATACATAATAAGAGATTATCTTTCTAAGAACTTCCCAAACAAAAACCATATTTAGTAGCTTGACTTGATATACGGTAAATAGTAAATACAATCTCCATAGTTCATACTTCTGAAATCCAAACCGTTTAGAAACATGTAGAATTAAAACGATACAACTAGTAAAAGTAATATCGAAATCTATAAAGTCACAATTGGGCTCTCGAATGAATTCCTATATTTTAATCTCTCCCTGAGTAAATAAATATTTACCACCTAATTGGAAGGGCTCTCGAATAAGAGGTCACGAGTTCGATTTCTCAATGTAAAAATTACCAGATGTCTAGGAGAAGATTCGGAAATTATCAACCACCACAACAACAGTTACGTCACGCATTCTAAACACATTCAATTTTTCTATTTTACGTTTTCGAAGAAAATAATTCGAAATATTATATAAGATCGAAACCTACTTTGGCAGCATATTTTGTTTTTGAAAACCTATGGATTGCAAGTTTAAAGAAAAACGTTGTTGTAATGTGTAAACATGATGTGAAGGTGTTTCGAGTTGTAATTGACTAATTGTTCATGATTCGATATTGAAGATTAAAGAATTAACATAATTAGTTTGTAACACGTAAAGATAAATTTTGAAAACTGAGATCAAACAATAAAGGGTAGAAAGCAAAGTTTAATTACTTGTATAACAGAGCAAGAGAGCTCCCGCAGTCGCCGTTAACGCAGCAAGAGAACGCCGGCTAGAGAAGAGGCGGAGTGATGATCGGTTTAGTTTCGTGGGCACCAAGATTCTCCTAATAAACGAATTTATGAAAAACAATGCTTTAAAATTGGTTGGGCCCACAAAATAATATAAGGGCACGTTTAATTTCATGCTCTTAGTAAAAGTATTAATTTATTAAAATTTTTATTTAATCAGTTGTGTACAAGGCGTCCGTTTAGATGTTGGACTCAAATCACTAATTAAAAAAAAGTTATAGAAAAAATGCATGTGTATAGAAACGAAATCCAAATCATTAATAGTGATATATATCTTCTCTTTTATAATATCTCACAATTGCGGGCGCATTAATACTCGTAAGCCATTTCATGTAGCTTAAGTGGGCCTGGCGTCGTAGGCCCAGGAGTAAGACCGAGATGGAATCATGGAAAACCTTATGGGCCTCAATAAGCATTTGTCACAAATGGACCGCTTTACCAGCGGGCCTGATAAGTGGACTTGTAATCTTGATCCACTGAAGGGTTCTAGGCAATATGTTAAGATAGCCAGATCATGATTCAAGTGGTTGAACTTGTTTGTCAACCCGTGTCAACTAATATATTTTTTTTACAACTAATGCACGCCCTCTAAATCTACATCATTTATGTTGACGCTGAGATTTAAACTCATAACCAGGGGCGGTACCAGACAAAATCATAAAGGTGGGCAAATTTTAGAGTGCAAGTCCGGTTTTTTGAGTGGTGTTTTATTTAAAGTCAAATCATAAACCAAATTAAATCAGTTTTAGTTTGAAGAAAGTCTAAACGTAAACTAAATTAGTCAAAATCAAATTCACGTGTTAATTAATTCGAGAATAAAAATTCTAAAATTTAATAATATAAAAAATAGATTACAATTTTTTATATTGGTAGATTTTGTATACACAGTTTATGTTCTTAACTCATATTCGTATTCAGTTTTGTTATAACGTTCAAGTAAGTTTTTAAAGTGTTCATATATAGATGATGTGAACTAATATGTCACTGGTTAAAAAATATATGTGATCAAATAAATGATAAGCATAATATTTTTAAACAAATAAACCTAGGGGAAAATGAATCAAAAGAAAAGAAGATTTTAATAGGAAACAGAGTAAAAGAAATGTTAAAAACAGGAAAGAAAAAAAAGATTTAAAAAATATATATATGCATATGGAAGGGATTTAAACTAAATGTTATATTTTCAGAAAACATGAGTTAGCCGTTGAGCTAATATATGACGTGTGTTAGTTATCGCTCATATATTATGTATGTTTTGATAAACCAAGCCAAAAAATGAACCGACCTTAAAAATTATATACTAATCGGAAAAAAATTGGGGTGGGCAGATGCCCACCCTGCCCACCCCTTGGTACCGCCCTTGCTCATAACCTTGTGGGAACTAATCACCTTCCAAATAGTCTTCAAACTGATATCACCTTCCAAATTGATATCAAGTGGTTTTTAATCAAGTATTTAAACAGAAATCACATTGCAAATCGCCTTAATCACCTGATTTCCATGACTCGGTTTCCAAAATCGTCTAATCACCTTACAAATCACCCGATTTCCCATTATCCGGTTTACAAAATATCTTAACCATCATCCAAATCGTGTGATTCAGTTTCCAATGTCGATGAATCATTTTCCAAAATTGAATTCAAAAGAAATTACATGTTACAACTGGGTCACAAAAAGTTACGGGGTCGGCCGGGTTTCACAAAAAAAAACGCAGGTCATAACGGGTCGCTAATGAGCAAAGACTCAGATACTTTTTACCCGCTCTCTTCTCAGTGTCTCGGTTTAACCAGCCGAGTGGATCGTTAATATATAATATTTGAAGTCACTGAAATATATGCCTAATTTTTTAAAAGAAGGATGATTGATTGATCGTTACATAAAGTGAGAATTTAAATACACGCATGCAATCTAGTCATTTAACAACTCTCCTTTTATGCATTAAATAACCGAAGGTCTTTTAGTTTTAATTAGGGAAATGTCATGGCGTGTGTTAGGAATATTTTCTTTAATATTCATTAAAGATTTGATATGTCAAAACTATTAAACTACAAGGACCTAAGTCGGTGATATGAAGTTCAAGATTTGAATAAGATTTAGGAGATAATGATAATTGTAAAAGATATAGTATATCTTGTTTGAATTTAAAAGATTTAGTATTATATTTTCCTTGTAAGTCTTAGGTTTTCTAGTATATAAAGAAACCTAATGACATAAAATTAGATGTTCTTGTAACCCACGTTTTAACGTGTTTGTGTGTAAAACCTAAGCCTCAAGGTCGTTTGATCCTGTTTAATGAAAAACCGTTCTACATATTTATATGTAGAATTGGGGCTTTTAATGATGAAAACTTGTTTAGCTATACATATATGTTTATATAATTCCGCAAGTTTATGATTTGTATATGCTTATTCCAGATCAAGAACTAACTATTCTTGAGCCTAAAGATCTACATTTATGAAGAGTTGTTCAGAACTCAGCAATTGGTATCAGAGCCGGTGGCTCCAGATCTGGAATGAAACAAGAATCTATTAATGATTAGAAGAAGAATTACAAAAAAAAAAAAATCAAAAAATCAAAAACGAAGAAGTTGTAACCCGCCGTTAGCAGTCCATGGCCAATCAGAATTTGATTTATACAAAGTAGGCTACAATAAAGTTGGGTGGAAATAAAATAAAAGATGGAGTCCATGTTTAATTTGATGAAGAAGCTGCTAGCACTCGCATTAAAATCCATTAGAATCTCTTAAGTGGAAATTGGGGTTGGTGAACGTGATAGGTAACAATCTTGTTTTAATTCTTTTTTCAATTAAATTGTTGGGGAATGGTGAACAGGAGGCAAGTGCCACACGCCTCCAAAAGAAGAAAAAAAAAGGCGGACAGAAAGTTAAAGTGGTGAGGCGGTGACCATATTCAAGATACTACTTATCTTCTCATCTACTACTGCTCTAATATTCGATTTTACTACTGCTGCTCCTAATTGAAATATACTACTGATCAGTAGTATATCTCGATTACTACTGATCCTGTTTAATGAACCCACGTTTTAACGTGTTTGTGTGTAAAACCTAAGCCTCAAGGTCGTTTGATCCTGTTTAATGAAAAACCATTCTACATATTTATATGTAGAATTGGGGCTTTTAATGATGAAAACTTGTTTAGCTATACATATATGTTTATATAATTCCGCAAGTTTATGATTTGTATATGTTTATTCCAGATCAAGAACTAACTATTCTTGAGCCTAAAGATCTACATTTATGAAGAGTTGTTCAGAACTCAGCAATTGGTATCAGAGCCGGTGGCTCCAGATCTGGAATGAAACAAGAATATATTAATGATTAGAAGAAGAATTACAAAAAAAAAAAAAAAAAAAAAAAAAAAAAAAAAATCAAAAACGAAGAAGTTTTAACCCGCCGTTAGCAGTCCATGGCCAATCAGAATTTGATTTATACAAAGTAGGCTACAATAAAGTTGGGTGGAAATAAAATAAAAGATGGAGTCCATGTTTAATTTGATGAAGAAGCTGCTAGCACTCGCATTAAAATCCATGAGAATCTCTTAAGTGGAAATTGGGGTTGGTGAACGTGATAGGTAACAATCTTGTTTTAATTCTTTTTTCAATTAAATTGTTGGGGAATGGTGAACAGGAGGCAAGTGCCACACGCCTCCAAAAGAAGAAAAAAAAAGGCGGACATAAAGTTAAAGTGGTGAGGCGGTGACCATATTCAAGATACTACTTATCTTCTCATCTACTACTGCTCTAATATTCGATTTTACTACTGCTGCTCCTAATTGAAATATACTACTGATCAGTAGTATATCTCGATTACTACTGATCCTATGATCAATTCCGATTTTACTACTGGTCCTATTCGAAAATGCTACTGATCAGTAGTAAATGAAGAATCAACACTACTGATCAGTAATATACATATTACTACTGCTGCGTTGACTGATCAGTATTAATCAGTACTGACCGAAGAAAATTTTGAAGAAAATTTGATACTGATTTCTTTATTTGAACGATACATCATACTTTGGAAAGCATGACACACACCATGCTCATTCCATACCACGGTTTATTGATCGTATCTGATAATAATGTGAAACGAATCACATTATTCACACACACAGGTTGAAGGCATGATGAAGATAAAAGAAAATTTTATTTGTTACATATTTGATCTTTGTCAATTGATTACAGAAGATAATTGATTATATTTTATTTGAAGGAGAAGTGGAAAGTCTTACTACATAAGATGTTATGTATTGTTGTAACTGCAATTCAACCGAATCTTAACGAAAAGATCTGTTGAAGACTAAGATAAGCAAGTCCCTCATACAAGATATGAAGTTGCTGATTACTATATTCAGACGGAATGTGATGCTTAGTTTGAGTTTCTACTTCAACTTCAAATAGAAAATAGTTGGTTTTCAATGTAATTAATATAGCCTTGAAGAACACAAGAATGATATCATACTTTTAGGGGGGAAAAGTGTTGATCATTCAAGGGGAAGTTCAAGTTTCTCGGATTTATTTGATTATGTCAAAAAGGGGAAGAGACTTGAAGATTCCTAGCTAATTCTACAAGTTTTGTCAAATCAAATAGGGGAAGATTGTTAGGAATATTTTCATTAATATTCATTAAAGATTTGATATGTCAAAACTATTAAACTACAAGGACCTAAGTCGGTGATATGAAGTTCAAGATTTGAATAAGATTTAGGAGATAATGATAATTGTAAAAGATATAGTATATCTTGTTTGAATTTAAAAGATTTAGTATTATATTTTCCTTGTAAGTCTTAGGTTTTCTAGTATATAAAGAAACCTAATGACATAGAATTAGATGTTCTTGTAACCCACGTTTTAACGTGTTTGTGTGTAAAACCTAAGCCTCAAGGTCGTTTGATCCTGTTTAATGAAAAACCGTTCTACATATTTATATGTAGAATTGGGGCTTTTAATGATGAAAACTTGTTTAGCTATACATATATGTTTATATAATTCCGCAAGTTTATGATTTGTATATGCTTATTCCAGATCAAGAACTAACTATTCTTGAGCCTAAAGATCTACATTTATGAAGAGTTGTTCAGAACTCATCAGCGTGTGATCTGAACCAGAATGTTTGTTCTCTGTCATCAATTTACCTACATATAACTGGACAACAATCGTGCTATCTCTTATTTTATATGAACCTAATTAACAATTTCTGTTTTTTGACCCGATAAGAACTAACCCACCCAAAAACCTGATTGAGTCCATAGTCACAATCGTTCCTGATGAAATATTTCGTCGCTAATAATTGTTTTTTGACATGTCCTATACGCAACAAGCCACCAATTCTCTTCTCTCTTTTTTCCTAAGGCTCAGACTAGGGATGCACACAAACCGGTTTTTGACCAAACCGGTTTCGGGTTTGAGCCTCAGACCCAAACTAACAAACAGTTTTACTATGTATTTTGAAATATCTCAAACAAAATATTTGTAATGGGTTCATGGTGATAAACTATATAATATTAATAAGATAAGAGATAGCAGGATTGTTGTCAAGTTGCATCTAGATAGATTGATGATAGAGAACAAACATTCTGGTTCAGATCACACGCCATAACATTTTCCTAATTAAAATGCCTTCGGTTATTTAAATAAATAGATTGCATGCTTGTGTTTAAATTGTCACTTTATGTAACGATTAATCAATCATCCTTTATTTAAGAATTAGGCATATATTTCAGCAACTTCACAAATATTATACTAAGTACATTTTCGCAAAAAAAAAAATAATAAAATACAAAAAAATTATATATCAGTACTGCCCTAAAAAAAACGTTGAGTTATATATCACTCACTTATAATATAAAAATATAGTTCAAACTTGAAAACTCCATAATTGTCTAGATTACTAGGTATCCCAAATGACAATTCAATTTAATAAACAATGCTCATCTACCACTTTATGACATCTTAGAATAAAAAAAATTCAATACTTTTTAATTGTCTTTCAATTGGAATTAACAACCGCAATCATTGACGATGTTTTTATGCGATAAAGTTATTGAAGATGGATTTGCGTAATAGAATAGGTGAAGATTTTTTGAATGGGCTTTAATTTGTAGTGTAGAAAAAGAAACACTTATGCTAGTTATGAATAATAATGTAATTACTCGTTTATGGAAAATAAGTCAATGAAGTTGACAACTTTAAAAATTAATATCTAATTTTTAGTCTACTTATCGTTTTCTAATGTTTAATGAAACAATATTTATAAATTTAATCTTATTATATATTACGCGGAAAAGAAATTGTGTTACTCATACACTTTTAACCTGAGTCCGCCACTCATACAAGGATAGAAAGAATTCGGCATGTATGCTTTCCAACAAGTCTAAGCAACTATCTTTATCCCAAATAAGGAGAAGCGAAGGTCAACTATATGTGTGTGTAAAAGTGTGAGCTAGTGTTAGTTTGTATGTCTATATAAGGAAAGATACGTTGCAATACACAAACATATTATCCAACAAGTGCTTTGCATACATTATAACCATGAAAACAAGCAGCCTTTTAGTTGTCAACCTCATTGTTTGGTTCTTGCTTCTTGGAATTGTGTTTGCTAGTGAGTATAAAACTTTCAACAAACTTGCCTTGCCTGCAAGTGTCACAGGTCCTGAATCTGCTGCATTTGACCGTGGTGGTGAAGGCCCGTATGTGGCGGTTGCAGACGGTCGGATTCTCAAATGGAAAGGTCCCACCGTTGGGTTCGTTGATTTTGCACACACTTCACCTAACAGGTTGTGTGCTACTTTTCTTCCCTATAAACATCATTTACTATAGAAAGTTGACTAAATGACTTATAGCCTAACGATATCTGGTGGTCCACAGAGTTGTGGGTTCAAGTAGACAAAAAATAATGTATCAACTTTATATAATGCATCAATTTTTAATAGTCAAGATCTGAGGTTACTTGGTAAATAATATACATATATTTTTTTTTCAGGACCAAGAAATTATGTGATGGTACAAATGATCTGGAATTAGGACCAACATGTGGAAGACCAGTGGCTCTTAGCTTTAACTATAAAACAAGTGATCTCGATATTGCGGATGCTTTCTTCGGTCTCCTGGTTGTAGGATTCAATGGTGGTCTCGCAACTCAACTTTCCGGTGGTTACAAGTACCTATCTGGTATTGACGTTAGAAATGTTTATCTCACTGATGCTAGCTTAAATTACGATATAAGGTAAATTTTGCAACAAGTATAGAACGGTTGAATTTGGTCTCCGAAGATGAAATCTAAGCAGGTTCAATCCCTTATAGGAACCCCGATTATATAAAAATACATATATGAGAGTTTGAATGGTTAATTTGAAATTAATGTAATATGTCTAGAATCTAAATTTTGACGAGAGTTTTTGTTGTGCAGATATACGGCACAACTACCGGACTCAACCGGAAGGCTATTGAAATACAATCCAAGAACTCAACGAGTAACCGTTTTGTTAAGCGGGCTGTCGGGAATAGGTGGTTCAGCCGTTAGTAGTGACCTAAAGTATGTTTTGGTTCCAGACTATGTTAACAAGAAAATCCAAAGGTATTGGGTGCGGGACCAAAAAGGAACACAAATGAGGTTTTCTTGACCGACTTTGGGAGCCCGAAAAATATCAAACGGGCAGTAAATGACGGAGAGTTTTGGGTGGCGGTTGAGAATGAGGTTCAAGGGTTAATGGGTCTGCAATGGTCCTACAAACTGTCCCGCTTACACAATTCATGGGCATGAATGTTGCGGTGGTTCAAGAGATCAATGAGGCATTATATGTGGGTTCGAGCCACACTGATTTCCTTGGCGTTTACACCAACTAGAATCTTGTTACCTTGAATGACAAGCACTATCGTTTTATATGACTATAGGAGGATGTGATCGATATTAATTCTCCCAAAATAAAGAGTATTTACTTTTGTTGAACGTTTTTTAGAATAAAAATGTATGTTTAATCTTGATTTGGCTTTGTTATGGGAAAACAAGAGTTGAATGCGGAAATAACAAGTTCTTAGAATACAACTAAAACACAACTTAACTAATGCACCTAAAATCCTTAAAAAAATGAAACCCAAAAAAATAAAAAGAGCCCTGGCATTCTATGCCGATGACATGATAACTTGAGGTTTAGAGTGCAAAACTGTGTAAAGTTGAAGGTCTTCACAAACTTAGTCAAATTAAACTAAGAAAATTATCTACTAATTAACCTATGCCCTAATTTTCACAAATTCATCATCCAAATCCAATTCTGTCAGTTCTGATCTTTTGTCCAAACAACAAATCAATGGGTTTGAAGGTACGACGTTTTTCTTATCTATATAGAGGACAATCTGTTGAATCTTATACATATTACTTTCGCTGGTAAATTGATTAACTTTTTCCTATTTCTTAGTCATTCATTTCGTTCCCTAATCGTGAATTCTAAATTCCATCTTTGTATTCTTAGAGGGGATTCATTTGATCGATTTACAAAGAACGTTTCTTGTCCATGCTTTTGATCACTAATTTTATTTTCACGTGTTAATTATCTGGCTTGGGATAAGTATTTGTCGTAGGCTTATGGCCTGATTATGCAACAATTTGCGATACGTTAAAAATCTCCATAATCATAATTGTAGTTGAAATTGGGGAAGCCCCTACACAAATAATATAGAGATAACTACCAAAAATCAAACTACACACACTCATTTTCCCAAAGATAACTTATCGACTCAAATCTTCCCAAATAGACTTAATTTTTTTGTGCGACTACGGATTTTTTTGTGCCACCAAAGGACATTTGTCAAATGAAGTCTTTTTTGGAAATTTTAGATTTTTCGAAATCATCCAATAATATAAGGGTCTTAGTTCTAACTTGTAATTGATTTTTTTGTGTAGGAGGATTTTGAGGAATTTGCTCAGAAAGCAAAGACTCTTCCTGGTAGTACTACCAACAACGACAAGCTTATACTGTATGGACTATACAAGCAAGCCACAGTTGGAGCAGTGAATACAGGCACCATATATCTGTCTAATTAATTATCTACCCTTGCATTCATTTAATTAACTTAACACAAAATATTAATATAAATTTGTTTAATTTACAGATCGTCCTGGTATGTTCAACATGACAGATAGAGCCAAATGGGATGCTTGGAAGGCTGTCGAAGGTATTGCTCCGCTAGTAACGAATGGTTGAGTATTGGGTCATTTCATAAAATATTAATTGCTACTAATGTATTTTTTTACAAATGTTACGTTTTATGCACTTTTTTCGTACATCCTAAGTCACTTAACACATGTTACGCCCTAGTCATTTGTGTAAAAAGAAGTGTTCAAAATTACGAGGGCGGAACATTTTTCTGAGTTTAATGACTTAGAGTGCATAAAATGTATGATGCATAAAATATAACATTTATAAAAGTAGATTAATTGTTATTCTATGACGTTAGTCCATTGAAGTAACTATTTATAACTTATTATCGTGGTTTCTCTTTATGTGACAGCAAAATCCAAGGAGGAAGCAATGAGTGATTATATCGCCAAAGTGAAACAACTGCTAGGATAACCAACCATGATCGAGTTCATTAATTGGCCTGTTTAAGAAGAATTTTGCTTAATTAATTACAACATTATTTAAGGAATTTATGATTTACAGCTTTTAATTTCTTTCCGTCAATAACATTCTACATGCTTTTTTTGCAGTGTCAATTTGGTTTTCGATGAATCCAATAGCAAATATGATTTGGTTGAAAATTTAGTGAGGGCCAGAAATGCATCAATGGATACTAAGCATATATAGCTTAGCAATAGATGTAATAAAAATGCTCAAAACATAATAGAATGGTAAACTTAACCGGAATCAATAACATATATAGTACACAAGAACTCTTAAACAGAATAACATTTAAAAGTAGAAATAATAAATAGAAAAGTGAGCTGTTTTCATTCAGGACATGATAACGAGTTGGTACAAAATCAGAGCAAGTCGAACCCACATATAATGCATTGTTGCTCTCCTGAACCACACCAAGACTCATGTTTAAGAAGTGTACATATTGTAGCACCATTGCAGACCCATTAACCCTTACACCTCATTCTCTACCGCCACCCAAAACTCTCCATCGTTTATGGCCCGTTGGGCTCCCAAAGTCGGTCAGGAAAACCTCATTTGTGTTCCTTTTTGTGTACCTTTGGATCTTATTCTTCACATAATCTGGAACCAAAACATACTTGCTAACGGCTGGACCACCTACTCCCGACAGCCCGCTTAACAAAACGTTGAGTTCTTGGATCATATTTCAATAGTCGAGTCGGGTTTTGCCATGTCCCTGCAAAATTTGATAAAAGAAAAGGAAGGACTTGATTGTCAATTGAGATGAAATTGCTTTGTTAATGTTCTGTAAGAATCAGCGAAACTGTACCAAATCAAAGGAATATAAGCAAATTTTGCAAAACTAAATTACCTTATAAGTCAAGCTAGCATCAGTCAAATAAACATTTCCAGTATACGTAGAAAGATACTTGTAACGACCAGAAAGTTGAGTTGCAAGGCCGCCATTAAACCCTACAACAAGGAGACGCATCGGTGATATAAAGATCACTAGTTTTGTAATTGAAGCTAAGAGCCACTGGTCTCCCACCTAATTCCAGATCATTTGTACCATCACATTTGTCCTGAAAACAAAATCAAAATTCACAAAGTAATTAGTAACTTTAGACAAATTAATTAAAGTAAGTTATTACAAATTAAGTAGCAAAACCTGTTAGGTGAAGTGTGTAACGAACCCAACGGTGGGACCTTTCCGCCACATACCACCACCACGATCAAATGCAGCAGATTGAGGACCTGTGACACTTGCCAAGTTTGTTGAAACTAGTATAATTATTGGTTCCAAGAAGCAAGAACCAAACAATAACGAAAAGGTTGTTTGTTTTCATGACTATTGTTGACAATGGTTTGTTTGTGGATTCTGAATTGGTCTATTTATACACATTTAAGCTCAATTTGTGATAGCCACTGCTTCTCCCTTGTTGAGATAAAACTTGAAGTCGTTAAAAAGTATGCCGACTTTGGTTAGTCAACTGCTTCTTTATCCTTCTTTGGCGATTCAAGACTCATGCCGACCTACAGGTGCAACTGGCCAACAAGGGTTTTTTTAGGATTACCTTCTAATTAGACTTTAGTTGGTCTTTCACTGTGATATGTAAAGTTACATCCAAGAATTTCTTAAGAAAGTTACAACTGCAATTCTGCAAATTTGCCTAATTATTTCAAGGCCAAAATAACATGGCTTTCTACTACCTTAAAGGGAAAATAATTGATTTAGTCTTCATTGTGTTTTTCACGCTTCTAATCTTAATATATATATTGAGATAAACGTATACTCCGCTCTAACGAAAGTAAGTTAATTAAGAAAACGCGACGAAATTAATGAGTCGAACTACTAAATCGACCATTTTATCAAGTTCAAGGTATCATAGTACACTTTAATAATTCAAGCTAGTAAATGATATAGTCAAAAGGTTATAACATTCATTTGGTCTTATTTTAACTTATGACATCTGCCATTCATTTTTATACATTTAAGCGTGTAAACACATATATCATTTTTCGTTACCCGTTGATTTAATCGCAATATTTCACGGAGAAGTTTTCTGAAAAAGATTGGTTGATTTTTGGAAGAAGGATGATTGATTGATCATTACTTAATAAAGTGTGAATTTAAACACAAGCATGCAATCCGAGTGAGAATGTTGGTGCTTTTCTATCGTCGGTTTTACTTATAATAAAATTATATTTGCCTGTTGACAACAAGCATGCAATCACTTGTATGCTTACTTTATCATAAATTTCTATTGAATATTGTTATTCATTACAAATAAGGTATTATTTTTTTCACGGTTATATCTCCACGCTTTTGCAGCAAACGTGTACCTTTTTTAGAAAATCCACGGCCCTCTCTAAGTTTCATGTTGTATTTCAAAGTTTGTCCATGAACCCTCTTCCTGCAGGCCTTGGGAAAACCTTAATTGTCTGGCTGATTATAGCAAAGATTATTAAAATAAACTTGAATTAAAATATGAATAAATAAACTACCATTGCGTCTCCTTGTTTTGCGACATGTCTTGACATAGTTCTGCCAATGCTTCTTAAAGTGACCATTTGGAATAACGTTGTTATGCTTAACCATGGCTGCTCTGCAAAAGATATCATGTAGGTATAGTTGCAGACTACCCTTTCACTAACTAATTCAAAGTAGGAATTTAGAGGAAAAGTGCGATGAAGATTAGCAGTAAAAAACGCTAAAAATGCGAGGTTATTGACCTATGTTAAGATATAATAAAAATGCGAAATGAATAACTTTGAAATCGTAGAGAATTAGAGATTGATGAAGAATCCATTTGTATGCCATAAGAATTTGAGCTACAATCAAGCAGAAATCGAACAAATGATAATATCTTGGTAAAGATTCAAGCAAAACATAACTGAGTTCTAGCCAAAAACCTTCGGTTACAGAGGTGAATGGCGCTTTCGGAGGAATTTTGAGCTGGGAAAGTACAATGGATACTAAATCCATAGATTGGGATAATGGGCCGGCCCGTATTTACATCTATTCTATTTTTCGTTTTTTCTAAAACAATGGACGGCCCAATTAAGTCAATGGCACTCTAGACCTAGTTATATATTTTTGACTTTGATGAAGTTTCAGGAGATTGATGTAAGATGTTTCCGATAACCTATACATGATGGGTTTAAATCCCATTGAGGACAAAAAAGATAGATTTGATGCCGTTAAAAAAATTACAATTGAATGACGTTATATATTAGTACCTAAAAACATTTGTTAATCTTTGTTATGTATTCATCTTTTCCTACTCAATTTTTTTTCTTGGGTTAAAACCCGATTTTAAACCAAAATGTAACACAAAATTGTGTGTGAATCGTAACATAAAAACGATGAAAACACCAACGTACTTCATCTTCCTGCTTGTTCGCGTGCAGGGGAGTGCGTATGTGTACTCCCAAATTGTTTTCATCAAACAGAGTTAGGGGGAGTGCGTAGTGTGGGTTAATTACCAGACAGAGTTGTGTTGTGTGTATGTGTAATTTGCGTATAATGCAGGTGTATGTTTACTTTGGAGCATTTCAAGTAATTATATACGAGTGTTGATATATACAGCTTAAGGACTGTATTTGAGAATGTTCTTGTATCTAAGACCATTCGTACACCAGTAACATTTCAATATCATATCAGTTTTATCTCTTTAGACCAAACACGACAAACTTTGACCAAATTCGTAAAGGTGTGATTAACATTAAAACCTGTTGTAACAATATAAAAAATAACATAATGTAACACACTTTGACCAAATTCTCTGGCCACCCCTTAATTTTGTTACAGCAATTGGCTACTTTGAAGGTGGTTACCAACTCAATTTCAAATGATTAAGTTCAAACAGATGATAACACAAGCCAAGTGTCAACATTTTAAGCAAAATAACATTCAAAACTGTTCCAAACATATCCTTAAACAAAGAGTCTTAACTTAACACTGTCTTACCTATTTCTTCTCTTCCTTCTCAGCCTCTGCAGCCCTCTTCAACCGTGCTCCCAAATGACGTTTGTTGGTTCTCTCAAGACGTAACTTAGCATACGCATTGAATGACTTCATTTCCTCAGTAACCTTCACAAATTCCGTAACTGCCTTCTCCCTCACAATGGGCAACACCGGGCCTTGAGCCTGTGTGGCAGTTGCCAGCTCATCTGGTGTAGAGTCACCCACCTGATTCAAAAACAAAAATGTTTAAAAAACGGGCGACCATCCAAATGGATCCAATTTGGCCCAAAAAAATTACCTTAGTTTTCCTTGCACGTCTTGGGAAGACAACGAGCTTAGCCTTGAAGGTTTTTAGCCTCTGAACATTTGCTTGCAATCCTTCTAAAGATCGGTTCCTGCGGCGATGATCCACAGCAATACCGATAGTTGGTGCAAGTTTCTTAGGGATACCTGCAGCCTGTTTTAAAAATTTTAAATTTTAAATCCGTTTGTATAATTAAACTCAATAAACAAAAGTTTTTGACTCTTACCTTCAATTCTTCAAGAGAAAATCCACGGCCCTCTCTAAGTTTCATGTTGTATTTCAAGGTTTGTCCATGAACCTGAGGGCGGAGTCTTCCTGCAGGCCTTGGGAAAACCTTAACGGCTTTTGCTTGTCTGGCTGAAAATAAATAAACAAATTATTATAATAAATTGAATTAAATTATGAACAGAAATAAATGAACCTACCATTGCGTCTCCTTGTTTTGCGGGCTGGTTGGTTAAACCATGTTTTGACATAGTTCTGCCAATGCTTCTTGAAGTGGCCGTTTGGGATAACATTGTTATGCTTAACCATGACTACTCTGTAAAAATTATCACATAGTTTATGTAGGTATAGTTACTATCACTTCACTAACTAATACAAAGTAGCAATTCATACCAAAACTAAAAACATTGAGCTAAAAACAAAGTTTAAATCATCTAAAAAGTACTGGTAAATAGGTGATCCTTTTCTATAATTATTTAATTATATTGCAAGTTTGCAACTATATAAAAAACAAAACGAGCAAACAAAATCACCAGAACATCTACACTAGTCTGCAGAGTGTATGTGAAATTATATTAATAAATGAATTGATTACAATCTGATCTCAGATATCATTCATGTATACCAATAGTAAATGAATACACGTTACTAATATGCCTCCAATTTCTACACAAATGTTAACAAAAACAATTCAAATTAGATATTTCATTAGCAAACATCTAACTATTATAAAAAAACCTTAGAATATGGGAACTTGATTATGCAAAAGTGCGATGAAGATTAGCAGTAAAATTCGTTAAAAATGCGAGGTTATTGACCAACGACAAGATACAACTAGACCGTAAAAATGCGAAATTAAGAACAAGTTTGAAATCATAGAGAATTAGAGATTGATTTTCCGATGAAGAATTTATTCACAAGGCATAAGAATTTGAGCTACATTCAAGCAGAAATCCAATAAAATGATATAATTTTAGTAAAGATTAAGCAAATCAAACCTGAGTTCGAGCCAAAAACCTACGGTTGCAGAGGTGAAGGTGAAGCGGCTGCGGATTGTTCAATGTATACCAAACCCTAAATCCATAGATAGGGATAATGGGCCCGTATTTACATTTATTTTATTTTTCGTTTTTTCTAAAACAATGCACGGTCCAATAAGGCTAACTATATAGTACTAATGGGCCTTTAACTTATGTATCATTTGATTGTAGATGATTAATTTTGAATCATATGAATAATTCAGAGTTGTTTTATATCAATTCGGTTAATAAGTAAAAGATGTTCAATTTTTAATTTTTAAAAATTAATTAAAAGAGCTTATCAAACATTATGAATCTGCCGATTAAGAAACCGAATCACGATGAGATCATTAAATAGGCTTTTCAAATAACCCCTTGGCCATATAAAGAATATTCGGAGATTCGGTCATCTACTGAAGTTTAAATCAAAGCCGAGGCAAATGTGTATTACCAATCCTCACAATTAGCTATATTTTTAACACAATATCAATACTGTTCTTGTTATGGGAAAGATATGAAACTTACATGAATCTTGGAGGGTGACTTATGTAACTTACTACTCATGATTCATGAGAAAAAAATTCATATAAAAAGTATATATATCGGCTCTCTTCCCATGTTCCGAGTTACACTGTGATCAGGACCAGACATCATCCAATCTCCCTTTCTTCCCCATTAATCTTTTATCATAGCATAAATGTCATGTAAGAAACTGAATTAACCCATATTTTTGTGTGTGTATAGTTTTTATATGTGTAGTTTATATTTTTCATGTTTTAAAATGGTGTACACAACTACGATAATCGCAGCACCTGGAGCGGGTTCATTGGGAAAGTGCCACGTGGAAGGTATCAAGGAAGTGGCAGTTAACAAAACAGAAAATGCAAAAACAGATTCGTCGTCAAAAAGCTCATTTGATGTCATCAGCAAGGACGATGATCAGGTATTGGATTTCTTCTCGTTTGTAAACATTGTGGTTTATACTATATGGTTTGGAAGTTATGAAAGCATATGATCATGATTTCATGAACAAATATTTTGTGCAATTTATGTTATTTTTAGCCTCTTAAATAGTTTGTATCAGAACATAAGCTCAGCCGGAGAATCCTCATAATATATTTTTATTTATAAAAAATCTTATAAAGTAATGGTTTATTCCTCTATTTATGTAGCAAGTTGCACATAATTTATGTGCATCAACGAGTATATAAGAGGTTGTTGATGAACAAGCTTAATTTTATTTATTTATTTATTTAAATTTATATTTGTGTATATGGCAAACTTCTTTTTTGGGTGATTGAGTTTTGTTTGTGATGTATGTGCCCTAATTGTTGTCATAATTGATTCTGAACCTTCATCTGGTCATCTGATAAATGTTTATATAGGGAGAGATCAAACTTGTGACCTTCAGAAAATCATTTCAAACGACTTAATTATTATTGTGGCCACTTATGAACATGTAACGTTTAAGGATTAAAATATTTGACCGTAAGTTGCATATGGTCGTTAAGTTAATTGTTTTCTCCACCTGAGGTACTGTGCAACATGCTTAAATGATAATTTCCTTGTGTTATAGTTGAAAATATTAACTTCGATTTTAATTTTATACAGTTTAGCACCTTTTTTTTAATTTGTATTATACAACTTTATAAATCACATCAAATAGTAAAAAAATGGTTGTCCAGAAAGAGATGGTCAATTTAATAGTTAACGGACTTTTATTTGCAGTTTAAAAATAAAAATAAAGTAGAATAGGTAGTGTTATTTAAAAACATATATTTTTCTCAATATGAGTTCCAGCTCGTTCTGTGAATCGACTGATCTTAAGGCAACTATCTATTTTATGGGTGGCTTGGATCATCCCGGGTGAACATCAGTGGCTACAAATGGATATTATTAGTTGATCTAGGAATTGGAGTTGAAATCCTATCGAAATATTACCCTACATAAAGTCTTCCCACTCAACCAGCAAAGATAATATTTTATGAATGGGAATTAATTCTTAGATCACATCTTTAGAATCATATATCACAATGTACAACTAATACTATAAACTGTACTAGTATATTAAATAATAATTGTAGTGTATAGATTAATAAATGTGTTGTATAAATCATAACCTTTTATAAATATAATACTTTAGAAGAAACCTTAGACATGGATAAGACGCTTGACAATCATGAATGATTATTAGATCCTTAGAACATCAAAGTGAAATAAGCGTGCTCTCGTGGAAGCCTTTCATGATAACAATCTATTTATATCAAAAAGTCACATTTTTACTCAGTATAATCCGTTTGAAGCAACTTTTAATGCTTTTTGTGTGTGAAAAACTATAATGAAAAAGATCAAAAGATTTACGTGTTATTTAGATGATTCATATCTAAACGAATATATCATGCAGATGAATGAAATGCAGGTTAAAAGAGGGCTTACCAAACATGTTTTATATGCCCGTTTAATTAAGAGGTTTCGTGTGGTCATTAAAAGAACTCACTAAATAGCCACTTAATCAGTAATTTCGGCCATAGCTCTTTTAACATAGAAGAATCCACTTAAACTAATCTGATCGTTCTTTATCCAACCCAAAAGTTTTTTTCAAAAATTTGTTTTGGTTAAAAACTTGGTAATCTTGTGAAGATAGTAAGAAGTGATTTGTATGCAATAAAAAGTAATTTAAACATAATATGTTATTGTCATATTATAAAGTTAGAGTTAACATCATAAGAAAAGATATATCGCCTTAACATCATAAGTAAAGTTGTTTTGTATTTTATTAATATTTTTTAACATCATAATGATGTTTTGTCGCATGATATTATAACAGGTAATAATTTTGTTAGATTGGGCTAAAAGTATTGATCAAAATCATGCAGAGTGACCCACATATCCACACAAAAAAACTAACTGCAAAATATGAAATTATTATTTATTTTGATAATATAATGGTTTACTCAATTAATTGGTCTAGATCAATTAGCCACCAAGGGTTGTCTTGGGAGGTTTGTCTTCAAGAGGTCTTGAGTTCAAGACTTGTTGGGGGCATTCCTTTGGAGAAAAAATGTGGTCGGGTTTATTCCCCAAAAAGATGATATGTTCAAAGAATGCATACTGCCCACTTAGATGTCACTGCATATATCAAATCACTAACTTATGAACTTGACGTTCAAAAAAAATAATGATTTACCCATAGGGGATGGATTTTGTGTGACAAAGATATCAAAGTATGATAAATAACAAGTTGTAATAATCATAAATGTTATTTCTCCCTACCTTTAATGAGAAATCAATGTGTTATAGACTTATAGATAACAATTGGTGATAATGTAAAACTATTATTTACCATTACATTCCATGAGTAATCAATGTGTTACAAAACAACATGTTGTGTTTATGTTAATACGTGTGATTAAGATATCTTTATCTTATCCCGTTATTGACACCAATAGCTAATGTTATTATATTAGGTTTCACAACTCCGGCCAAAATTCTAAAAATTGTTAAGGTTTTTTAAAAGTGTGCTAAGAGCATATGTTATTAAATGAACCATATTTTAAGTTGCATTAAGGATTCGCTAATTTTTATACGTTCTATCAGATTTACACTTAGTTTTGCCTTATAATTAAGCTTATTTGGAAAAATAACCAAGAACATCACGTGAATAAAGTAATAAGTGATGGTTAAACGGTAGATATATCTTTTCCTCATAAGGTATCAGATAAGTTCACCTTATAAACATAGGATTTATAAAATCTCTTTAAAATAAACTAATAAACTTAAGCTAGTAAGGTAAAACAAACCGTTTTTATAAAAAAAAAAATTATATTCACAGTAAAAAAAAAATTTAATTAAGAATATTAGAATCCGAGAAATTGATTAATTTAGAGAATTATTAATTTATTAATAAATTAATAATTATTAATTTAAAGAATTTTTAAGTAATTATACTATTCCGTACATATCAAACAAAAAACAAATTAGTCTATGTCTCTTAAAATTACATTGTAATAAAAAAAAGTTAGAAATGAACTCCAAATAGACTTGAACTTTAAAGGAAAACAAACAAATATTGAATTATATTTCTTGAACTTTAAAGGAAAACAAACAAATATTGAATTATATTTCGATCGAGTGTAATATATTTATTTAGTTTCTATGAATTATTAATTTATGATTTTCTTGTAGTCAAAAATTATAAAGACATCTCAAAAGATTTATTATCTTATTATTTTATCGAGTTTTTTTAATTTTTTATATTGGTACAAATCAGGACTGAATAAATTTTTTATTTTAAAAAATTTATTAATTTATCGAGTATTAAGTAAATATATAAAAAATAATATAAACAAGCTATAAAGCCAAAACCCAAGAATCAACCCTTCTGCTTTACTCTCTTCGACAATGACCGAGTACCTGGGAAGCAAGCAAACCCGATCGTAAGATTTCATGGTTCGTATAAATTCAATTCAAACCCTTCTTTTCTGTCTCAACTTTATGATCCATCTATTATAATTTTATGATCTAGATCGATTGATTTCTTAACTGTAAGTAACCGTCGATAATTTTGAGGCATCTATGAACTCACTAGTTCAAATTAGATTACTTGCAGTTGCAGTCATGTTTATATCCCCAATTACTTCCTCCATTGTTATCTCAAATTTGATTCCATTTATACAACTTTTACCGAAAATGTTAAATGTTTCTTCCATGAAATATCTATACATCAATTCCGCATTAAAATTAGTCAGTTTTTTTTACCTTTTTTGTTTCTTTGAGATCTGATAGAGTTGAGAGTTGACCTAACAAATTGTTCGTTGCTAATTTAAACACTTTTTGTCCTAGCCGATTTCAGTTTATTCGTAAGTAAATTGGTCAAAAAATTCCATAACCTTCTTAAGTTCTTGCCTCTTGCTTGTTTTATTCCAACTTTTTTAGGATTTTGCTTGTTTTTATAGCTCGAATTTGCATTTTGTCATCATTTTCATTGCCAAATGCAGAAATTGAGGAACATAGGTACTAAACAAACATCTATTCCAATGGGAGGATACAATGTGGAATATTCGGGGATTAACGAAGGACATTCACCCAGAGGTAGTACAAGTAACAACATCAACAAAATCTCTATATTGCCCCTTATTTTCCTCATATTTTATGAGGTTTCCGGGGGGCCGTTTGGTGTCGAGGATAGTGTTAAAGCAGCTGGCCCGCTTTTAGCCTTGGTCGGTTTCTTAGTATTCCCAATTATTTGGAGTGTTCCCGAAGCTTTAATAACCGCCGAAATGGGTACAATGTTTCCGGAAGATGGCGGTTATGTGGTTTGGGTATCATCTGCTTTAGGCCCATATTGGGGGTTTCAACAAGGTTGGATGAAGTGGCTAAGTGGGGTCATCGATAACGCGTTATACCCCGTTTTATTTCTCGATTATTTGAAATCGGGTTTCCCGGTTTTAAGCGACGGGTACCCACGAATCCTTGCGGTTGTAGCGTTGACCATTGCGTTGACTTACATGAACTTTAGAGGCATGACAATTGTAGGATGGGTTGCGGTTCTTTTAGGCGTGTTTTCGATTCTCCCGTTTGTAATTATGGGTTTCGTTTCGGTTCCCAAAATCGAGCCTGCACGATGGCTAGTGGTGGACTTGCATGTAGTCGATTGGAATCTATACTTGAACACACTTTTTTGGAATTTAAATTATTGGGACTCGATAAGTACACTAGCGGGTGAAGTTGATAACCCGAAGAAAACACTCCCGAAAGCTTTATTCTACGCGGTAATACTCGTTGTTGTCGGTTACTTTTTCCCGCTTCTTGTCGGGATCGGGGCGGTCCCGCTTCACCGTGATCTTTGGACCGACGGTTATTTTTCAGAAATTGCAAAAATAGTTGGCGGCGTGTGGTTAAGATGGTGGGTCCAGGCGGGAGCCGCCATGTCAAACATGGGAATGTTTGTAACCGAAATGAGTAGCGACTCATTTCAACTTCTTGGTATGGCGGAACGCGGGATGCTTCCCGAGTTTTTTGCCAAAAGATCCCGTTACGGGACCCCGTTAATCGGGATCCTGTTTTCGGCTTCTGGTGTGATTCTACTCTCACAGTTGACTTTTCAAGAAATCGTTGCAGCTGAGAATTTTCTTTATTGTTTCGGTATGATTTTGGAGTTTGTAGCTTTTGTGAAGTTAAGAATGAAGTATCCGGCTGTCAGTCGACCGTATAAGATACCGGTTGGAACCGTTGGTGCGGTTCTTTTGTGTGTTCCTCCAACTATATTGATTTGTGTCGTTTTGGCTTTATCTACTATTAAGGTTATGGTTTTGAGCGTTGTTGCTATTATAATCGGGCTAGTTTTGCAACCGTTTTTGAAGTATATCGAGAAAAAAAGATGGATTAAGTTTTCTACTAGTGCTCATCTTCTGGATCTTCATAATGCTCATAGGAATACCGAGTCTTTGGTGTATTAGTAACATTTTGTTTAAATCTTGTTTATATTTTGTTGTATGATGAAGATTCTTAGTTGTTTATTCAGCTTTTTAATGTTCAAAATATAACTTACCAAATGCAGTTTAACATTTACACTTATGGTAATTTCAACCCGTTTTTGTGTAAACAGTCGATCTGGGTTATTTTTTTTCAAATGGTAAATTCAGGGTATCTCTGAAATTTAAAGATTGTGTACAAATAGATGAATATAGGCCTCCTAAATACAAGATTCATATAAAAAATTGGACTTACAATTTTTTTTCTAATAGATGATTAAATTGACTTAAAACTGTAAAAAATATATATAAAGAAATTAGGCCCTAAAACATGGGCATGTAATGCTACATCTCCTTAAAGACACATGGATAAATTCAGGTTAAACCAATATTTGTATTCAAACGCTAACTCAATGAAGATTGACTCTATTAAGCAACAAGTTTAACCTCAAATTATTCGATTAAACCTAAAATCATTTGCAAACATTATTTAGTTTGATAATCCATTGGCTAAGAAGTTACGATTTCATACAAAAACCGTAAACAAAACTATAATTTTGCATCAAAACCTAACTATGAAATACAACGATTACACGCGCCTTTGTTTCCTCAACCGACATCCATTATGTGGCTTTCGTGTTGTGTCTTCAATATACACAATAGGATTTCGGTCAGATCTCGAGTGTGTATACCCGTCTCTAAAACTCAAAATTGCCAATTTCTTTTTCTTAAAAAAAGTAAACCCGTTAACCTTCATAACAACCGATTTCAGGCCCATACTTTTAGCAACCCGGCCCACATGTTCAGCAGTTGCTTCAGCAGAATATTTTGAAACTTTTGGCCCACCTTTCATTTCAGCTAAAGATCCAGCAGATGCTCCCATTTTCTTATTCCCTTTAGAATCTGTTACTGTAACAAACGTGTTATTTCTCATTATTTTAATATGAACGATATCTGCATTTTGTTCTATTCCAGATCGGTAATTTTCGTTTTGATTATTATCTCTTATGATTCCTCTAAAATAATTCATGCTCCTATCAGTACCAGTACCAGATGGGCCAAAATCCCTAACAAAAGGTCTACCATATCGGCCCGTTTCAGTTGGTGGGCCAGTCCTATCCGTTCCAGCGAATCTCTTGGTCAAACTTTCAAAGTATCCGGCATTCGGGCCCGTGTTAACGGGTGGTTGGGTCCTGTTTATATCATCTAATGTTCTATTTGAACCATTTATGAATCCAGAATTCTTTTCTGGATCAACGGGCCCATTGTTCATGTTTCTCTCGAACTCTTTTTGACCCACAGAATGTATAAAATTTGTGAACTTCAGTGAACTGAAATTTGCCAAGAAATTAGGCATATCATGATGAAGAACAGGTGTTGGAATTCCATTGTTCTGCAAGGATCCTGAAAAAACATTCTTTAAATAAACAATACAAAATAAATAAAATAATAAAAAAATAAAAAATAGATCATGAATATTGAATAGTGGTTAACTTGCCAAAACAGTTTCAGGTTGCAACAGGTCGCGTTCGGTTGGGTTGACCTTCAAACCTTTTTTTGGCCATTTTCATATTTTGTTTATAGATTATTAATGCATTAATTAATATTTACAAAAAAAAAAAAATTTATTAATAATTATCTAAATTTTTGTTTAAATCGACCATCACCCCTTATCGCTGATGACTATTCAAACCATTAATCCTTCTTTCTTCCTCTTTTTTTTTAAACTGAAACCATCGTTTTTTTATTCTATTTTTCCACTTTTATCCAATTGAAATGTTCATAAATAGAATTTACAATGGCCATAGAACACCTATAAATAAGTAGCCACTACAAAACACATCAAAGCCGATGAACATGTTCAAATCTATTAAAAGCTTTGTACTGCTCGTCTGCTTGCAGGATGATAACTCTTTAGGTTCTTGTATCTAGAGATTTAGATAAAACATGATAGTTATTACAAGTCAACAGATACCAATCAATTACATGATTACCCACATTGCAATGCGAATGTTTTCGAAAAGCTACTTATTGAGAAGCTAAAATCAAAAAGTAAGTGGCTCCTTACTTCTTGATTTTGGCTTCTCAAGAAGTCAATAAGCACTTTTGAAAAGCTTATCCAAACATGGCCTTAACGTTTTGATTTTATAACATCAAATGGATCTAGAGTACGGGGAGACAAACTATAGCTGTAATAAACGAATAGATGCAGAAATCAAATAGACTGTAACATAAGCCCTATATTAAATTCCCCAATAAACACATATATACATATGAAATATCCACACATTTTATACAGAACCAGCTTGCAAACATAAATATAACAACTTGCCTGAAAACAGATCACGTTTTTGTGTGATATGGCAGAGTGGCTTCGGTGACTGGTCGGAGAACTTGACGGACGGATAACAATTCAGGGCGTATAGCCTATGAGGTTGGCCGGAGATCCTACTCCTCCCGGGGAAACGAGAAATGATTCGTTGGAAGACCATTGGATTGAATTGGCTCTGGATTAGGGTTTCTACGAGGAACAAGTTTGAAAGGAAGCATGAGATACTGCACTGTAAGAACAAGAACTTTACATATTTAGTCCCTTATTTATTAGGGAAAATTGGTTATATGTCCTTACAAATATTATTAATTATTTGTATATCCTTGCAAAATTTTAAAATTGTCTTTATATCCTTCTAAATTTTTTAATTACCTTCATATCCTTCTAAATTTTAAAAACTCATTTTTATGTCCAAAAACCTATTTTATAATTTATTAAATCATTTTAATATCAATAACTATTATCATTAAATGTGTTTATTTAAAGAATTACTATATTACCCTTATTCCATCTATACTTAAACCTAACCCTAAATTCAACTAATGCTCCATGTATGAAACGGAGAGTTGCCGACTAACAGATGCGGTTAATGAAAATTGGCATTAATAACTTTCATATTCACGTGTACTAGACTCCTTTCAAGAAATTGCATTAAGGTAATTCTTTATTATTGTGTATGATTATTTTTTTGAACGATACCACATATAGTTTATTGATATGGTTAATTTTCTGTAATTTGTATTCATAGAACTAATTATGAGTTGACAGCATTAATGCAATTTCTGTAATGTAATTTCTTGGAAGTGTCTAGTATACGTGAATATGAATGTTATTAACGTCCTCCTTCATTAATCGCCTCTGTTAGTCGGCCATTCTCAATTTCATTCGTGGATCATTAATTTAATTTAGGGTTAGGTTTAAGTGTAGATGGAATAAGGGTAATATAGTAATTCTTTAAATAAACACATTTAATGATAATAGTTATTGATATTAAAATGATTTAATATATTATAAAATAAGTTTTTGGACATAAAAATAAGTTTTAAAAGTTTAGGAGGATATGAAGGTAATTAAAAGATTTAGAAGGATATAAAGAAAATTTTAAAATTTTACAAGGATATATAAATAATTTTTAATATTTACAAGGACATAAAACCAATTTCCCCTATTTATTACTAATATAGTGAGTTTTAATACTTAAATTTGTTAGATACAGAAATGACCTTTCAAGTTATGAATGGAACTTTACATATTAGTCCCTAGTTGTTTTGAAATTAAGAAATGATGATATTTCTTCATACATTTTCTTCATACCCATAATTCTATCAACTTTTAAACTTAACATGTATAATCCACTAATTCTCTTTCCTCATATTATCCATTGATTTCGACACTTATCATAATCAAATTGAAACACATGAGTAGGCACAAATGGTAAGATGTAACACCCTAAAATTTACAAGATTTTTAAAATTTTTAAATACAAAATTAAAATCAAAGGTCCCATAAATAAAGCTCCGGTATAAATATTTAACATTTAAAAATGTATTTATTGCGGAAATAGTTAAAAATAAAATGAAGTGTTTTAAAATATTAATTGATGTCCACATCAGTAACGAAACGATACAGCGGTCAACCGTCCACCTTCTCCTTTCCTTTGCTGGTACCTGAAACAATGTGGGGGAAAGTTTGGGTCAGCTGGGGAAGCTGAGTGAATAGTCTCAAAATGCATACAATCATAACATACAACACATGAGGGCACATCGGTGTACTCCTACTCAGAATCTACTCGATTAATTACTCAGATTTATTTCTCAGATTTTATTACTCAGATTTTAATTTATATAGCGCGCTTGTGTGACTTGGGACGAGAGATCAACCTCGACCCTCCTCACACCTCAGATTGGCATAAGCCAAAAACTCAGACGGGAGTGATCCCAAAACTCAGACTGGAATATTCCCAAAAACTCAGACGGGAATGATCCCAAAAACTCAAACGGGAATAATTCCAAAAACTCAGACGGGAGGTGATCCCAGGCATATAGCCAAAAACTCAGATGTGTGTTATTATGTTTTATTATCTCTTTAACATAATTATCTCAGATGCCCTAGCAAGTAGTAGCACAAAATGACCCTGTGCCGAGCTCAGTTACCCAGGCACAATGTCTCAGATTAAAATAATTCAACAGCTGCTCAGATACTCAGATAACAAATCAAACTCAGATAGCAGATCAAACTCAGATAACAGCACAAGCTCAGATAACAATTATGGTGCAAGAAATGTAACACATAAGTCATGCATGTACAACGTTAAAACTGAATACACGGTGAGAATACTCACCTCGAATACGTAAGCTCCGAAGATCCTTAACAATCAAAAGCACAACAATTTATCTCTTAGTCGATCCTAAAACACGTAGAATAACCCGGATTAAAACTCAACTCAAAAAGTTGTTTTTATAGAAATGTAACAGCACCCGTCAGTCTCACGGGGACAATCATAACTCCCAACCCGATTACTAGATTAACCCCAAATTTATATCGCATAAACAAGACTCCGAGCCTGACAATTTACTGTGAGACGAGCCATCTCCAAATCTGATCCTAAGGGTCTCAAAAACAGTTTACAAAACAGGACAGACACATAGCTACCTCTCACTGTGGCAGCTTACGGTTTGACCGTAACTTCCAAACCGTCAATCCGTTTAGCAGGTGCTCGGACAATTCGGAAAGCTAACTCAGAGGGCAACAAGTCTCTGTGAGACGGCCCTCTTCCAATTCTGCCTCTAAGACGTCTAAAAACATCCCGCAACACGGCGGGTGAAATCTGCCAGAAACTGCACATACAATAACGCACTAAAACCCGACGTCTTTGACCCGGACATCAAACGTGATGCCCGAGACTATCGATTATGGTCTCTTCGAGTCTTGGCTCGGATTAGACTAAATAAATAATAAGAATATTAAGAAAAAGGATAGAAATTATACCCTACGAATTAAACCACGAAGATAACGACGATATCAACCACAAACTCGATCGACTCGGCTGTGAAACATCCACGATGGAAATATGATTGGGTTTTGTGTGTTTGACCAGAAATTTAACAAGGAATTAAATGATATGACGGCAATCTTATAATAGAAGAATATAACAACTCCAAAAGAAAAGCATTGAGAAAAGCACCACCGTCAATATTCTTCCATCATCTCAATTTAAAATCCCACCACCACATCTTCTAAATTCTGAGCTGCTTCCTTGTTTGCTACCGAATTGACCAAAGAAAGATAAACAAATCGCAAGGACACTTATTTGGAGAAACGGCCGAAAGAAGATAATGGGGAATTAGGGATTTTCCTAATTAGCTTAACACTAAATATCAACACAATCGGGCTCTAGGCCACTCCTAACGAATGGGCTAGAGGAAGCATCACAAGTTTGGGCTCAAGAGGAAGTAAACAAAAAAACCGGTTCGGGCCTTGGCCGAAGGGTCGGCCCGGCTCAAAAGAATATCATTCACTCTTACGATCAACTAACCGGTCAAAACCTGAGGCGGCTAATTAATTACTTTTTAATAATATATGAATGTCTATATATAAAAATAATAAAGTGTCCGAATAATTAAAACGTCTAAAACTTGTGAGATATATAATAATTTATTTATAACGTCTAATAATAACGAACCGTCTAACTACAGGTCGACTAAATAATTTAAGACGACTGACTATTAACGTCTACTGATATGAACCATGTAACTTCATTATAATTAGCTTACCAATTAATCCATTTAAAATTAAAATGTCAATTAAATTAATATTATTTGATTATTAAAATTTCAGGGCGTTACAACTCAACTCCACTTGAAATAGACTTCGTCCCCGAAGTCATTGCTCGGAAGAAACTCAGGGTAGTATTCTCGCGTCTCAACTCATACTTGCCAACGACACACGTCCTCCAATGGGGAAAGAAAACAAAATGATAAGATTAAGAATCAAAAGGAAATTTATCAGGGTGGCCTACGACATGCATACTCAAATGGAAAAGAAGAATAACAACGATAAAGTTATGAATAGAAAGAAGCTATTCATGGTGAATTTACTTAATAGGAAATGAACTCCAGATCACGAAAGTGCTCATACACTTATCCGCTTCTAGTGGCGCAAAACGTTAAGGCTAAAAGGAATAAAGTCAGGATGTTCACTATGGATCGCAGTATGCAAAGAAAATGTTGGTAATGAGCATAAAGTACACCACGATACTCTATTGAAGGCGTCTTCTTGCTCTTGCATTCGGTTACAGTTGTTGCACTCAGCGGTTAACGTCGCGTTGAATCATCGATTCAACTCCACTTGGAAATTTACTATTGATTTGTTGACGATACCAAATGCTCAGCGTAGTACCAGGTCATCCAAACCATTTGCACAATCACACTCGGATCTCTCACGACGATGAAAATAAGTTTTATGGAAAGAAGAAAACAAAACTTCTCGCAAGGCTCCAACAATTGATCACTTAACATATTTGCAACAGGTTTAAATCTTATTATTGTCAGTTCCATATAAGAATCAGCTCTGAAAGGTCTTCTACTCTATTGGACACCAGTTTGTTAACAGCAATATAAATAATTTAGCGGTTTACACCATTATCAATTAATATAAAAACCTTGCAAATAACTCACAATGAAAATACATATCACACAGAATTCTCATATACTCAGGTATATAAGTCCAAAATCTGATCTGGAAATATAACTCAGAAGTCCCACTCAGAAATAAACTCAAAACATCTCTCAGGAGTATAACTCGAAAATGTATAACTCAGGAGCAAACTCATAAATCTTAACTCAGAAGCAAACCCAAAACTCCAACTCAGTAACAACTCATAAGATAATAATAATTACAAGTAATAGCATTAGGTATAAATCACCTTTTTACTCATTCTTATTACTACTCGCGTGTTCCAATTTACCAGCTTATAATACTTGGAATGATATACTCTCTTTCAACCGTGTTATTGGTTCTCAAAATAACTCTTCTTTAACATGAGTAGGCACAAATGGTAAGAACTAGGAACCAATACCATTTCTCTTTGAAAATTACCGACTTTCAAAACAAATAAACTAGTAACAAAAACCATGTGTAAACTATCAAACATAGTAAAGGCAAGTAGCTCATTCATATAAATTGTCATAACATTTTACAAAACATGACACAAATCACAATACAAACAACAACGATAACTAAAAAGGAAGGGTATAAAAGGTAAAATGTAGACAGTCATATATATCTACTCAAAGATGACTATTCCACAATAAGAAACTGGGTCAGCCCCAAATAAACCCACATACACTGAACAACTCTATTCTGGACCTGGGCTTAGTTTCTTAGAGAGACAACATACAAGGGGTTTGAGATTCGATTTCTAATTCCAAATTCAATTTTCGTCAAGAAAGATCATCAAGTGTAGCTAAATGTATTTTGATCTCGAGTTTCAACAATGGACGTAATAAAATCACAGCAGTTATCAGTGCTATTGATCAAGAAGGTGGTGGTAAATCCTATGGTACTCCTTAGACAATTACTTTTAGAGTGTTTTCTAGTTCATTCAAAGGCACCCTCGATGCCACCAACAGCTATGCAGTTTTTTTATTTTTAACAAGTAATAAATAACATAACATAGTGTTACATGTTTTGGCCAAAACAAAAAACAGATTATTGAACGAATTTGGAAAGCTGATCAAGAGCAACTACAAGATTTCCAAGCGAAACGATAAGCTTATCACCATTGATTCTCGTTAAATCGTCATTAGACTCGCCATTAATTGAATCCTGTTTCACAATAGCTTCAATTAATTCTGCATTTTCTCGCAGTTTCTCAGCCATTATTTGTTCTTGCATCTCTCTACTGATTTCTTCAGGCCTCATGCTTCCATTCAAAATGTCGGTTGTTGGTTTTGAACTGCATTCCTCCATTTTAATATTTTCGGTCTTGATTTGTCTTTTTGGCTTTGTAACGTCCTCTGTGGGGCGTTCTTGAGGTACTGTTTTTGATATTTTATTCTTTGAAGCTGAAAAAAACAAAGTATCGATTCTTATGCACAAATTTGATTATTTGAACATCTTAACACGATTGGTAGTTTAGCTTGACCATAAAGTTAAGGTGTGACTTTAGATTTGGAAACCCATCAACAGGTTGGAATGCTTAGGAACTATACTTCAATCAGTTCAAATTGGAGCAAAATCATTTCAAATATTTTTGAACCAGTAGTTACATTTCATAACCTCATATTTTATGGTCCCGATTGGGATTTTTTAAGAAATAATCGAATAACCTGAAAATACAAGCAACTTGTAATTAACTCAGAATTATAAATTCAAACCAAATTATCATGTCAAACTGGTACTTTCCTTTTTCTAATTTAAATTCTATATGAATTATGATCTTTTTAGCGATTTCAGGTATAGGAATCATATACAGTACCTAATTTCGTCATCAATTCTAAAACTAATCAGTAATCTATTAATTATTTAAACTTGCAGTGCAGCTTACTTAACAAAAAGAATTATGAAAATCACATGCCAGATTTTACAATGGAAGCAAGCACAGGCTCCGGCTCCGGCTCCGGCTCCGGATCCGGCACCGCATCAGAATCAGTATCCGGATCCGTACCACATCCACCTTCGTTATCCCTAACGTACCATTCAATCACTTTAAACAGTTCGGAATTGAAACTCGCTTTCTTTGAACCTGATTTTTTTGTAATCGGAGAGTAATGAATCCCACTTTCTTCGACACTGATTCAGGTTGCGATTGACGCCCAACGCGTTGCAATTCTCGACGATGATTTTCCATTTCTGGAATGAAGCGAGTGTGTCACGGCAGTCGGATTCCACCGCGGAGACCTCGTTGACTAAAATTAGGGATTCTTCGACCGTCCAATCGGGAGCTACTTTGGATCGAGTTCGGAGAGAGCTAACGCCGTCGTGCTCCATGGCTATGCAATACAGCAATAGTGATATGGTTTATTCGGATGTTAATTTAGTATTGATCTGACATGTTTACACTGACAAGAAAATATCATATGGTATGAACAACAAATGGGGATGTAGCTCAAATGGTAGAGCGCTCGCTTTGCATGCGAGAGGCACGGGGTTCGATCCCCCGCATCTCCAATTCTTTTTAAGTTAAACAATTTACGTTATTTGACCCATTTTGTTTAACTTACGTTATTTGACCCATTTTAGTTTGTCATCGTATTCTTCTCACAATATGATGACACAGTCAATTAGCACTTAATTGCCGGATAAATAGTAGCCTACAGATGACACTTCACTAGATTTATAAAAAGTTTAGGTTTTGAATCGATTAACTTTCAGTTTTTTTAACGGCAAATTAATAATCTTAATTTTCCACGGACAATTCATTTCACAATTGCGATCGATACTAACTCTATGAAGTTAATTGGACACATCCATTTACTAACTCTATGAAGTTAATTGGACACATACATTTACTAACTTTATGAAGTTAACTGGACACATCCATTTTGTAAGATCTTCTCAGTTTCTATTCTTGAAGTTTAAATAACAATATGTGCCATCTAAGAAGAATATGATGTGTTCTACCCTGCATTATGCCCACTATGTATTCAATGAAATGCTCAAGTTCATCTCATATGTGTTGTTGTACTTCATATGAATGACTAAATATATATCAAATTTATGTAGAATTTACAGTTTAAATATGATATTTATTTTACAGTACAACTTATAAGGAGTTAGATTACTAAATATTTTATAAAAGTTAGGAATTTTAGGATGTTGAACTAATGAATACAGAGAATTCATAATATATATTATTACGAATCACTTAGTTGATTAAACAATTAGCTTTGTTTTTAAAATGGTTAGTATATTTTCAGTTTTTAATCATCCAATTCAAGTCAAGAAAGATTTAATTGGATTGAGATCTTACGATTCTGTGGTTAGGATCAGAATCCTACATAGATCGTAAAATTATAAGATCAATATTCTTATGATTCTATGATTAGATCAAAATCCAACATAGATCATAAAATTATAAGATCGATATCTTAACAACTCTGATTTATATCATTGTCATCTTTTCTTTTGTGATGATCAAAAGAATTTAGACGTTCTCACGAATCATGATAAAAAACAAAATATATACGAAGTACATTTGATTTCTAGTATTTGTTGTAGACTTGTAGTGTTGCCGACAAAGTTAAATAACTAGAGATATACGAGTATTATTCTAAATATATCTGTTACTAATAAATCTTCAACAACGGGGATGTAGCTCAAATGGTAGAGCGCTCGCTTTGCATGCGAGAGGCACGGGGTTCGATCCCCCGCATCTCCACTTTTTTTTAATTTTTCACTTAAATATTCTAAAGCGAGCAACGTCGTCAAAATATGTAACTAACATATCATAAACGTTTCAGTCATCAACGACCAGTATTCCTCTGCAAAATAACAAACTTTATTGCATTGTAAAATAAAAAATGTCAACAAATTACAAGTTAGGGATATAATAAGAAAAGGATTGTTAATCTTTTTCATTTGCCGTAAATATTCATATCCTCGATCTATTCCATCTCATTGTTAGATACATATCTTATATCCATCTTGTTTTCGAGATGAGATGAAACCATTAAGTGTTGTACCACAATGAAAATGATCAATATTATCATATATCGACTTAATTAGCTAGTTAGTGACAGAAAACGAGAAATTATCATCATCCATGGTTCTTGAAGAGTAAGCATCTCCTTCACTTGCATAAGATGAGTAATCTTCATCTTTCTCTTTCAACCCTTCTATCTTTCCAATTGCCTCTTTTATATCCCACCTTCTAGCAATATCCCATTCACAACAACACATTCCAATCTTCAATAGCTTCAACATCTCACCCTCGCCGTTCTTTGTCCCTTTCATTTCTTTGTCAAACACTTCACCCGTCCATTCTTCTCTCACCACCGAGTTAACCCATGTCCCCAAATCCGGTTCCCCACCCTTACCTTGTTCTATATTGTTGGACGGGAATTTCCCCGTGAGCATCTCCAGTATCAAGATCCCAAGGCACCAGACGTCTGTCTTCTTTGTTGTGCGTTCGTGTTGTGTGAATTCTGGTGATTTGTAGGCCACCATGAGTTGTTGTGCATGTTCTTTGTTGATAACGGGCACTAGAGCGTAATCGGGGGTTGAAAGCATCGTCAAGAAGCACATTTGATGATTTTAGGTGACCGTGAGGTAGTGATAAACGAGGAAGCTTTTCGTATAGATAATCTAGCCCTCTTGTGACACCCTTGATTATCTTTAGGCGCGTTGCCCAATCCAATCCTCGCTCACCGGGTCTCCGTTTAACTAGATAAAATGCAAGTATAAACCAAATTAAAGATCAATCTAATCCCGGATACCATACTTTTGAAAACCTTTGTAAAACATATTAGAACTGATAATTTGTTTGAAATATTTATTACTTCTGAAAAAAATATTATGAGATGACTTACCATGAAGATGACTAGCCAAGCTACCATTTACAGCAAAGTCAGTGATCAATAGCTTTTCATCTTTCTTATAGTAAAAAGCCACAAGAGGTAGCAAATCCAAGCAATCTCATATGTTTATGGAAATCTTCTTTTCCCACATTGCTCATTTCTTTTGACAACCACAGCCAGCCGTCCCACAAGATTCGCCTTGTACGAGGATCCAAAACTCCCACTTCCCAACACGTCAGCCGTAGAAGGTCTTCCAACTCAAATATTTCCCTATCGGCCCTAACAAAGTGAAGCTTTCCGCGTTCTTTTGTACTTCTCTTCCTTGGGCATTTGGATCTTGTTTACAATCATCTTGTGATTAGTCTTTTTAGCGGTACTCTTTGTTGCTTGATGGTTTTTGCGTCTCCTTTGAGTACGAAGGATGAATAATGCTATAATTATGCGCCACCGATGATGATGATGATCATTTTTTTGCTTAGTTTCTTTGAGACCTTACACGGGCTAAGAGGTTTGCCACAAACGTTGTTTCCTGCTTTGCCCAAATGACAAATTTCATTGTTGAATGCATTAATTCCGGATATGTAATTAATAATCAAACATTTATTAAAAAAATACATCAAGTTAAATTTCGTATGTCTTTAACATGTTATTTGGCCATTATTAGTGGTGCAAACACGAATTTGTTGAGTTTTTAGTCACTAATCGACCAACGACTAAAAGCAAGATGTCATTAGTGACTATCAAAAAGTGTCACTAAACCGTGACTAACGTTAGTCTTTTATCCTTTCTTTCGCTTTCTAGTAGATCCTACGGTTCTAATACAATTTCGTAAGTCATTCAAAAAAGTAAACCTTGTGGTTACAGAAAAAAAAGTGTAAGAAATAAAATTAATAATTATTTTATGACAAAAGTAATTTTTTATTTTCTTGAAAACGTGTGTAAAACTTAGACGTTATACTCACACTTCAATAAAAAAAAATTTCGAAAAATAGGTAAAATTGATGATAATAAATAGATGCATCATATACTTTAAGGCCGGGTACGTACCTGCAAATGAGTTTGGATCCTGGTTACTAAGCCCTTTAGGTATGGAACCATCAAGTTTATTGTTCGCAAAGTTCACTTTCAAATCCTTCTGCTCAAAATCCGGTATTTCTCCTCCAAACTCATTATTTTGAAGCTGCAAATCCACAAGATTCGACAATCGTGTAAGCGAAATCGGTATTTTACCCGTGAATCCATTATTCGCAAGTTCAACTTTCTTCATGAAATTCATCCCCGAAAAAGCACCATCTCCAATCTCCCCCGAAAACTTATTATTTGAAAGAAAAATCCCACGCAATGCACCGATTTTTAAAACATTAGGCATCGACCCCTCGAATGTATTATTCATGAAACTTAACGTTCGAATACTTGTTATTTCAGCCAATGTTTCTATGTCTATTGTCCCACCTAACCCCATGTTCTCGAGCTGTAACCCGAACACGTTTCCAAAATTGTTGCATATCACTCCTTTCCAGTTTGATGTACCGCCGGTGCATGGTTCGTGTATGTTCGGGTCCCAGCTGATTAAAGCTCCGGTGTTTGTGAGCGATTGTTTGAACTTTATTAGCCTTGCGTTGTCCTGTGGATCGGATGAAACCGGTGAAGTTGATACTAGGATGTGAATCGTGAAAATTGTGAACCAATATGGTGGATTGTAACAAGCCATATATGTTAATTAGCTTATGGTTGATGCAAAAATGTGTTGAAATTTGTAGGACAATTAGAAGTTTCAAGGTGTTATAATTGTTTTTTTTTGGGGCGATGAAAGTTATACTATGTCGATATAAAGGAAACAAATGGTGATGGATAGTTAAGGGGCTGAAATAATGAGGGTATTATGGGGAGAAAAGGACAATAGACCAATAGTATAAATTGGTGAAATTTCCAAATGAGTTGGGGATGATTGTGATCAGTTGTTGTCATTGAGGCCGGCTAAGATTTCAATTGCCATATGTTTTAATTATTTGATGCGTAACTTGAACTGGATCGGGCCGAACCGAACTAACGTTTATTATATAGGCTAGGTTGATCGGTTGGATTTTACAGTTGTTGTGAGTTACATTTTACAACAATGGTAAGTTTAATTCGTTCATTATTTTATCCAAATCCGAATAAATCAGAACGCTCGTATTTGATTTGTTGGGTCTAACTTCGGACTTGGTCCGAATCCATGTTTAATTGGCTCATATTTCATCTTAATCGTTCTAAATGATCTCTTAACCCGGTCCGATCATCTCCTGACCCGGTCTGAACTTATCTCCTGACCCGGTCCAAATAAAAAAATGGTTTGACTCAGTTCTAAGTTGGATTTGCTCATTTTTCATCATTCACCACAATCAATCAGAGATATAATAAAAACATGGTTTCAATTAGAAATCATGACTCGGCTAGCAACTAGCTTAGTCAACAACTATTAAACGGCTGTAAATAAAAAATAGAGGCATGCATTACAAAGCGGAAGTCACAGATCCAATTAACCGTAACATTACGCGATTTAACTCTCGATCTCATAGGACCGCTATTACCTCATAACCTGTTAATTTGTTTGAGAATTAATATTAATGTTACCTTGTTTGATTTTGGGAAATGATCTTTGAAAGGGATCTAATTCTTGGTGTATTTTCGTTGGATACAAGGTCTAGATTGTTGCTAGTTGGCAATATACTAAGGATTAATCTACGTCTACATCCTCTATTAAACACAGTTGTTAAGATTCATTTATTACGTCATTTAATTTCCAATTAACGGTCAAAAGCTGAGTTGTTTCCTAATTAGGGAATCGATTTACCCCTACCTTTTCGTTGGTGATGTCATAATTAGGCAGGCGATTCCCGTTCTCAATCTCCCTTCGTTGAGATATGGTAACCTTCATCCGCTGCATGATTGTCTATGCGTTTCGGTCTGGAGCTTTTGAAAATAAAAAACCAATACATTTTCTGAAAAAAATGTGCTTAAAAAATCAAAAAATATTTAACTATAAATTATGATTTTTCATTTGTAGTTGAGTGCGACTGTAAATTCCGATATAAACAATATAACCTAAACAATACCACATTTGAAAGATTTCAGCAACTCTGTTTTTTCTTCAAGTATGAATCAGGTTACAAGCAGGATTCCATCTATTCCGCCCTTTACATGATTGCTTATCATTATACGTCGAAATTTAAAATTAACCCCATCAAAATTCTTTTATTATTCCACTATGATCGGTACAAATGTCATAATAATTCCATCTTGTACGTGCTCAAAAAGTCATATGCATGAAACTAGTTTACGACAACAAATCATACAAAAAAAATAACAATTACACTTCATTAGCTACCTCGCTAATTCTCCCCTTCTTCGAATCTCCAAACAAAATATCAAGATTATAAAGTATCGGCACCATTGTAAGCGAACATAATAACACAAGCACCGGCCCAAAAATCCAGAGCACAATCGGAAGTGCTAAATAAAAGATACGGTTTCCTATCGCGTTAAGAGTGAAACTCTTCTCTAAAAGCTCAGACACATACGTAGATGTAACTATTGTTGAATCTTGTGGGCAGTTGATTAAGAAGTTCACTTGGCTTATAAATCTAATAGAGAGAGAATGACACATAAAAGAGAAAAGAAAAAGAACAAGAAGTGTTACGTATTTTAATGCCACCATGAATTCACCATGTGCCCCATAAATAGTGTCGTTAAGTGGTTTTTTGACACTATAGGTACTACTGATAACTGCTGCTAGACCGGAGCACAAAAGTATTGAGGTAGTCGCCATTAATGTCGATCCCATGATCGTGTTCCTGATTGTCTGAACTGCTAAGATGTTTTTCTTGTCATTATCCTGTTAAATGATAGAAAAAGAAGGTTCAAAAAGGTGATCGATATAAAGATTATCCATATTTGAGACTTGAACTTGTTACATCGTAGAGAAAATAAGGTACGATATCATAGTATACCAGTCGCGGATAAGTCGGAAATTAATTAATAATAATATACATTTTTAACAGTTATTTCATTTAGTGACCCACTTAAGTGCGTCACTAAATGTTTCTAATCGTTTTACTATGAGTTTGGTAAGGGGGCGAAAAGTCACACCATCGAACCATCACATGGTTACCAAGAAAAAACGTATCTATTTACTCTTGCCGATCTCACACACGCAACACAACACGTGAAACATACACGACTTACAAAGATATACGCATTAAATACATTAGATCAAAACCTAGTGAAGAACATATAGAAGTATACAAACCTCCTTGAATATTACCTAACGGTGGATAAGTGGATATAGATACTACTCCCTCCGTCCCACAAAAAAGTTTATATTTCTCACTAAACTTTTTTCCCATAAAAAAGTTCACATTTCTCACATTTGATGGACCCCACATAATAAAATATTATTATTACTAAGAACCCCACCATTAATATCCACTGTAACTATCTTTCTCTCTCCAATCAAACCTTATATTTTAATCAAAAGTATTACTAGTTACCCCACTATTGGGACGGGGAAAGTATTTAAGAGTAAATTAGTATTTGTTGTTTGAAAAAAAAAAGTAAAACCCAAATTTATAAAATAAAGAAAAGAAATGACTGTATCTTCATTATGAATCTATAATAGTAGTATATAAATTGGCATATTCGTTACAGAAAAGACAAACACTCTCGGTGGTATATCTTTTTTAGTAGATCGAACACAAACCACCTTTTCACACCTAAAAAATTCCACTTGAAGTTGCCTCCCTCACTACACAAAAATTCTTAAATAGCTACGGACAAATTCCATAGCAAAAAACTGATTTTCAGTAGTAAAAACTGATTTTTCGTAGCTAATCAGGATATTTCAATTCGTAGCTAATCAGCAAAATTCCGTAGCAAATTTCTTCCTCGCAAATGAGTTCCATCGCAATTTCCGTAGCTATACCGGATTTTTCTTCTAGTGCCTATATGGGAAACCATTTTTTTATTACTTCCTACTAAGATATCCACCATAAGTTGTACCCACTAAATACGTTTTATAGATTAATTAATTAATTAACTTAATCGTTAATTCAAATCACAACCTTGCTAATTCTTTAACAAATTACACGTACACATCAAAAGACAAATATCAAAATTATCTCCATCATAATTGTCTCTTACTGGTTTCGTGAACTTTTTTATAGCAACAACGACGAGTAATAAATACTCTTGTTAGAAGTGAAAATACGTACCATTTAAGTTTTTAAAGAATTTAAATCATGTAAGTAATACACGATGAATTAAAAGTATGAATCTTTTTGAGATCGAGAAACCTTGAGAATCAGAGTGTGGTTACATACCTTCATAATGGTTGATACCCATAACCGACGACCATGGGCATTGGTACCTATTACAGTCGATAGGGGTTGAGTTCGAACCTTATTCCATAACCAAAGGTGATAGCCGATAGATATTATAAAAGACAATGGTACCAAGATTATATCAAGATAACTCTTCTTCAGCTCCATCGATCTCCTTCAAACTTTTTTTTTTTCTATCTCTTTCTCTATATATCTTGTTTTCTAGTTTTTGATGTTACAAGTTATAAATATATGCTAGTATGTGGCGAGTATATATAGGGGTCATTGCACGTTTATAGTGGTGGCAACTTTGGAAAAGTAAGGAAGCCCGTTTAAATGATAATGTATTTTGAACACAATGTAGTCGGTCGTCTAGTCATTTATTGAACAAATTTACATAAAAATCATTTAATATTTGAAAGTTTACTATTTTGGAATTACTTTAACATGATGAAAAACTTGACGTACGTTATTAATATTGAAAAAAAAAATTTATACTTCCTCCGATTTAAAATAAGTGATACATTGTTGGTTTCACGGTTTTTGAGGCAAAATATGATAATGATAATTAAATTAGATTAACTGGATGGTTAGTTGGGAATGAGTCCCACAAATTTTGAATAAAGTAATGTTAATGATGTTTAAAAGTAAAAGTAAGGGTAAAGATGTCATTTCACTTTATTAAAGTGGATAGTTAGTGGGTGTGGGTCCCACAACTTTTTACCAAATAAGGTAAGTTTTTAAAGTGTATCACTTATTTTGATACACCCAAATATGGAAAGTGTATCACTTATTTTAATTCGGAGGAAGTATCTCCTTTTCAAAATAATTTGTTAGGACCATTTCTGTAATAAATTTTGACCTTTAAGTCCGTTATCTAACTCTTGTAGTGTTAAGTGGTGAGGAGTATATAATGTTGTAATTTGACTTTGGATGTAAACTTTCTCACATATTGAATTGAATTACTCTTTCTGAAAGTTTCCCTCCATCCCTCTCTCTCTCAATCTCACACACTCAATACACCAAGAACACACACACTTAAGCTTCAATCTCACTCAAATCTCCATGGATTAGCTTCATTTCAATTGTATTAGATCTCTCAATTGGTATCAGAGCATAAACTCTCTAAGAGTAGATCCAAATTCGTGATGATTTGATCCAGATCTGAGTTTTTGATTGAAAAAGTTTGTTCGTCACTTGAAAATTAATTTGCTAATTTTTCGTTTGGAATTGATAATTTGATTGAAGATTCATGTTTCTCCATTGATTCTAATAGGAATAGAATCAAATTTCGATCAATTCCATCAACAATTGATCATGATTCAGTGATTTTAGTGAAAAAGTTGAAAAGTTCAAAAAGTCTCTGTAAATCGAAGAATTAGAGCTGTGTTGTTATGGATTGAAGGATATTATCGGATCAAAGTGTTAGGAAATCATTTTCGAGCAGTTTGGGATTGGAATCGTTGAATTTGGTCAAGTATTGAGCGAGATTGGATCAAAATGGTGAGTTTTTGAGAGTCTCGATGGTCACTGTTGGAGGTTCTCGGCCTCAAGAACAACTTCGGCCCGAAGTCTAGATCTGTGTTCGGCTCATTCAGGTGTTCGGCCCGAACATATAAGTCTTCGGCTATCAAAAGTTCGGCCCAACTCTCATTTCGGCCCAAGTGTTCGTCTGGCAAGTCTTCGGCCCGAAGATCAAACTGATCACTAGTTCGGCCCGAACTTCCACTGTTAGGCCCATTTAGTGTTCGGCCCACAAGTGTTCGGCCCGAAGATAACATTCAAAAGTGTTCGGCCCGAACAAGTTTCAGACTTCGGCTTAAGGTGTTCGGCTTCAGACTTCGGCTTCAAGTCTTTGGCTCATACCCCAAACACAAGTCTTCGGCCCATATCCCGAACACAAGTCTTCGGCCCATACACCGAACACAAAGTCTTCGGCCTATACGAAGTGTTCGGCCCGAAGACCATATTGTGTGACAAAAGAGGTTATACTAAAACGATCATAACTTTCAGCTCGGGTGTCTGTTTAAAGCCCACGAGTAACCAAAAACCGTAGGCGGTTTACCCGACTTCTCGGTCCAAAAACCCTTGTTTTAAACACTTTATTTGTGTTTTTGTGATTTTTCGGTAAAATTCCAAACTTCGTGAAGCCCTAGTTTTTGATCCGCTTATCGTTTTTGACCAATTCGAAAATCTAGGCCACATTTATAGTATATTTTACCATCTAAAAAAATCAGTTGATCATTTTGGAGATTTTGAATTTTCTCTCACAAAATTGCAACTTAAAATCGCTTTAAAATGACGTCAAAAGATGCTCTTTCAATCGGAACCGATCTCAAACCTCTGGTTTTATACCGAGGTGAATATGCACAGTGGAAAATACGATTTCTCCACTTTATTAAACATCATGAATTAGCTGTGTTTTATGAAGATGTTATTGCTATTCCAAATGCAAATCCTCCAGTTCTTGGTGGTCGGACTCCACTTCCTCCTGCTCGATAAAATGCTCAACAAAAACAACGAGCTAAAGCAGATTTACACTCTTTTTCATTCATGCTTCAAAGTTTACTAAATGAAATCTATAACAGCTTAGATAGTTTGACAACCGGTAAAGAACTTTGGGATGAAATACGAAAACAAATGGAGGGTACTATTTTAGGAAATAAAGCGAAAATGGTTACCACTTTAAATTCCTATCAAACATTTAAAGCTAAACCCGGGGAAGATTTGAAAAGCACATATCATCGTTATTGTAATTTGTTGAATGACCTCCGTCGAAACAATCTGAAAAAGGAAAATCTTGAGATCAACATTAAGTTCATCAACAGTCTACTTCCCGAATGGGCTACATTTGGTAACAGTGCAATGCAACGCAAGGATCTTCACTTGATTGATGTTCATGAACTGTATGAGTATCTACTTCAAAATGCCCCCATGCTACAAGAGATAGTCAAAACTAAACAAGAAAATGCCAACACTCTTGATACTCTTGCTCTTCTTACAAAATAATATCAGTCCAATTCATTGGGTAAAATGAAAGAAAAAACTGAAGAACCTGCAATGGATACAACAGACGAAATGAAGAAAGAACTGGAACAACTTAAGCAAGCTATGTCTTTCATCTCAAGGTATGAGAAAAAGTATTATTCAACCCCAACAAACAACAATCAGAGGTCTTCATCCACCTTTAAGTCTGCACCATCTGCTTCAATTACATCTGACAAACCAACAATAACACCTTTGGATCCAACAAAGAAGTGTTACAATTGTGGTATTGCTGGTCATTACTCACATGATTGCAAAAAGCCAGAGTCCGTAATTCAGAATATTTTAAACGCAAGATGCTCATGGCTAAGCAGATAGAAGCTGGAAAAGTTTTATTAGCTGAAGATTTAAGTTGGATGGATGACTCAGATCCTGAAGATGAAGAACATTCGGCCAATTTATGCTTCATGGCACGTGAAAATGTTGAGCTCTCTGATCGTTCAAATGCAGATGCCAACAAATAAATAGAGGTAATTAACTCTTTCTTGTCTAATTCTTCACATTTAATTGATTCTGATAATAGTTTTGTAACGAACCAGATTTCTGAAATTAATTCTTTAAAACAAACCCTTTTATTTGAACGAAATTTAAATACTAAACTTCTAGAAAGTTTGACTGTTTTAGAAAACAAACATGAACAATTTGCTCATCATGGTGAACAACTTGAACATCATATTAAACAACATCAAACTATCAAACAAGAGAATCTGGAGTTACAAAATCAAGTATCAGAATTGACGGTTAAATGATATTAAGCATTTGTCTCATACAATTTCTGAAAAAGAAATTGAAATCACAAATCTCAAAAATACACAAAATTCAACATCAAATGATCAAAATGATAAATATTACAAGCTATACATTGAAGCGTGTCATGATTATCAAATCACAAAAAACTGGTTGGAACGTAAACAAAATGAATTTGATGAAAATGAATCACAATTTAAATCATTAAATACTCAAATAAAAGAATTATCAGAAACCCTTCATGAAAACGACATTCAAACATCACGGGAATTAAATAACAAACAAAATGTCATACATCAACTTCAACATGATAAAATTTAACTTTCTTCTCATATCAAACACCTTGAAGAACTAATCGCCAAACGAGGACAAACTGATCAAACTATTCACTTGAACAAACCTAAAGATTTCAAATATTTCAATTCAAGAGAAAGACTGAGAGCCAACAATCCAGAATATCTTAAGATGGCTTGCAATGTTCTTCCTACATTGTATGATTCGAAATACATTCATGTAGATGTATGGCAGAGTTTCATTCGGATGACGGATGAGGAAGAAGAAATTGAGGTTTTCAACAGGGCTAAAAAGGAGAATGCACAAATTAGTTTCAATTATACTGAACTTAATAAAACATATGAAACTAAAAAGGCAAATTTTAAAAATGATGACTATTTTCCAATTATTACCCTCTCTAATAATTTGAGATCAAGGGTAATGCTGTGCTTCAACAAAAAGTAACACGAAAGATCTATATACCCTCTCTAATTCTTGAAAAAAAATCTGCCAGCTGGAAACTGAATTAGATGAAATTCATAAGGCATTTGATAATGAAAAATCAGTCTTACAATCAAAAATCCATGATCTAGAAGATAAAATTGTAGATTTGAAATCAGTTTCTAATCAAAGTGCTTCTCCAAAGCCAAAATCCGTCATTGAAAATTCTTCTTCTCCCAAAACTCCAATTCTTTTAAGAAGAGATTCTAATTCCCATGTTTTAAAATTTTCAGATACAACTTTAATTTCAAAGCTTAGGAGAACAATGCCAAGCGGGGTGAAAGAAGTTGAGCAGTTAAAGAAGTCTAATTCGACTAAGTCTAATATGCTTAAGTCAAAGGAACTTAAGAAGTCTAGATCTCCTTCGTTTTTCGCTTCTTCTTTTTCCAACTCCAATAAATGTAATAACTCAACAAACTTTATTTCTCCTGCTATACTTTATGGCATTGTGTATGATTCTGTCATTTATCGTCCTGTTAATCATTCTGTTAATGGTGTAAATTTGATTGTTAAAACAGATAAAAATGGCAAAAAGATTTATTTTGATCGAAAAACTAATAAACCAATTTCTCAATATGATAGACGATATTTTGTTAGAAAAGATGCTTCGTGTGGTTCTCGACATGCTGTACTTCGCAAAAATGGTTCAATCATTCAATCATGTACAATTTGTTATCCAGAACCCTGCAAAACAATGCTCGCTAGATCTCACACACCTCTAACTACACGTTCTTCTTCCAAATCTCCAAAATCAGTCTATCGTGTAGTTTCTGCATCCAAATCTCCAACATCAGTATATCGCGTAGTTTCTAAGTCTAAATCGTCAAATTCCGTTTCATCGACTCCATCTAAGAATACAAATCAAAACTCATTCAAATTTGTTTAATATAAGTGGATTAAAAATGAACAATCAAAATGGATTCTATATTCTCCTGAGAAATCCTTAAAATGGTCCATCAAATCAACTAAAGCAGAACTGCCTCCTTGCAGTTCCCCAAATCTCTAAATCTACACCCCTTTAAATATTCTTCATAAAACATGTATTACTAATCGACTAGGACCCATATCTGATTGGGTACCTTTTTGTTTTAATTGTTTTATGTAGAATATATGGTATCTTGATTCGGGTTGTTCACGACACATGACCGGAAACAAGACTTTGTTAACAAATTTTAGAGATAAATATTTAGGAACTGTTCGGTTTGGGAATGACCATTTAGCTGCCATCATGGGTATTGGAGATATAATTCGTCAAAATTTGATCATCCGAAATGTGACCTATGTTGAAGATCTTGCTCACAACCTTTTTAGTATTGGTCAATTTTGTGATAAAACATTGGAAGTAAATTTTCGCACAAAGAAATGTGCTGTTCGTACCTATGAAGGCAAAGAACTTCTTACCGGAAAGCGTGAGACGAATCTTTTTACAATCAATCTGAATGACGTGGCCGCTCTTGAAGAAGTATGTTTGTTTTCCACAGCATCATCGGATGAATCCTGGTTATGGCACCGTCGCATCTCTCACCTTAACTTTAAAACCATCAATAAATTGGTAAAAGGTGGTAATGTCTCTGGTCTTCCGGACGTTAAATTTGAAAAAGAATATCTATGTTCATCGTGTGAAATGGATAAAATGACTAAAAAGTCTCATAAATCCAAACCAGTTCCAAGTACTTCAAAACCGCTTGAATTATTACATATGGATTTATGTGGTCCCATGAGCGTTCAATCAATAGGTGGTAAAAAGTATGTATTGGTGATAGTTGATGATTATTCACGATATACTTGGGTTCATTTCTTACGTACAAAAGATGAAGCAGCCGATATCATTATCGCCTTCATTAAGAAAACTCAAACAAATATGGACTTAAAGGTTCATACCATTCGTACTGATAATGGAACTGAATTTAAAAATCAAACTTTAGATTCTTTTCTTGCTTCAGTCGGAATAACCCATCAATTTTCCGCTGCCCGAACACCTCAACAAAATGGGGTTGTTGAACGAAGAAATCGTACCTTAGTTGAAGCTTCTCGTACCATGCTTTCATATTCTAAACTCTCATTATCTCTTTGGGCAGAAGCCATAAGTACGACATGTTTCACTCAAAATCGTTCAATCATCAACAAAGCATACAACAAAACTCCATATGAACTAATCAATAACCGCATTCCAAATGTCAAATTTTTACATATCTTTGGGAGTCGGTGCTTCATCCTGAATGATAAAGATAAATTGAATAAATTTGATGAAAAAGCTGTTGAAGGAATTTTTGTGGGATATTCAAGAGAATCTGCTTCCTATAGAGTATATAATCGGTCAAAACGGACGATTAGAGAAAGTGTAAACGTTAATTTTGATGAGACTTTTCCAATTGACTCACTCACTTCAGAAATCGAATCTCTTTTACCTTCGTCGCCATCTCCTTCAACATCTGAAAATGATTATGATATCTTGTTTGAACATTTTTATGATGAATATCATAACATTCGACATAAATTACTCGAGGAGGCTGGCGTTCCATTTCCAACAGTCGTTGAAGTTCAATCTATTACTGTACCTGATATACAAACTTCAAATTCAACGGATTCTCCTTCTCTTACTTCTACTCATCCAAATAACAATTTTTCTTCTTCACCTTCTATTTCACAAAATGAAATCCCATGATCTCCGGAAAATTCTTTACCTTTGCAACATCAATCATGTCCGGACGATTCCCCACCCACGGATAATCAATCATCTCCGGTCAATTTGACAACTTCTGGTCAAGCTGCAACTACTTTAGATTTATCTTTAGTTCCAGCACAACCTCCACCTTTGGTGATTGATTTTTCAAAATTCAATGTTAAGCGTGTTGATCCTCCACCTTCTACATCAAATGTTCAAACTGCAATAATTCCTCATCGTGTATTCACTGATACTTCAAATCTTAATTCAGATCAACTTCCACTTCCTCATTCTCTTAAATGGACAAGAGAGCATCCTTTACATCAGATAATTGGTGATCCTGAATCTTCTGTTCAAACCCGTCGAGCCACTGCTGATGAATGTCATCATACTGCATTTTTAAGCTCAAATGAACCAAAGAAGGTCAGTGAAGCTCTCTCCGACCCAGACTAGATTCTTGCTATGCAAGAAGAAATAAATCAATTTGAAAGATTAAAAGTTTGGCGTCTTGTTCCAAAACCTCCCGGAAAATCTGTAATAGGTACGAAGTGGATTTTCAAAAACAAGAAGGATGAGAATGGGATTGTAGTTCGTAATAAAGCACGTTTAGTTGCTAAAGGGTATGCTCAACAGGAGGGTATTGACTTTGAAGAAACGTTTGTTCCAGTTGCACGAATAGAAGCCATTCGAATATTTTTGGCATATGCAGCACATAAGAATTTTACTATCTATCAAATGGATGTAAAAACTGCATTTTTAAACGGCATACTCAAAGAAGAAGTGTTCATTCATCAACCCGAAGGTTTTGTAGATCCACACTTGCCTAATTATGTTAATATTCTCGACAAAGCTTTGTATGGCCTGAAACAAGCTCCTCGTGCGTGGTATGATGTGCTATCCAAATTCTTGGTTGATTCTGGTTTTTCAAAAGGTAAAATCGATACAACTCTTTTCATCAAACGCCAAGGGGAAGATATTGTTCTTATTCAAATTTATGTCGATGATATTATCTTTGGTTCTACAAATCCCAAATACTGCAAAAAGTTCTCTGATCTTATGGTTAAACGTTTTGAGATGACTATAATGGGTGAAATGAACTTCTTTCTTGTCCTTCAAGTTCGCCAATTACCTACGGGGATCTTCATTGTAACGACCGGAATTTTGTGTTAAATAAATTCTAAGAAAATATGATAAATAAGGATAAATCATTTAAAAGACGTGGGAACTGGTTTCGTGTCATTTGGATACCGTATGAGAAAGTTATGGACGAAACCGGGTCGAGACAAAGGTTGGAAAATGCATCCTGGCTGCATTGGGTAGTTCGCGGCGCGAACTGTAGTTCGCGATCGCGAACTTCCAACAGAAAGTTTGGGGTTTTTGGCGATCGAAGTTCACGGCCAGCTCACGATCGGGAAAAGTTCGCGAAAAGGGAAGTTCGCGGCGCGAACTCGTCAGACAGAGCATTAAAATCGGGTTTTGGCTCATTTATGTCATTTGCAAACCCTAGTTTCTCTCCCAGCGAGTTTGTATACGATTTTGAGTGCAAAGGGTCGTTTGGAGCTGATTTCTTGGTCAAATCTTGTGATACTTCACTCCTAGTTGAAGATTAAAGGTAAAACTTCACTTCTTGATCATGGTAGCTTTAGATCTATGGATTTCTAGGCTTGGGTTTGAAACCCTAGTTATTGGGGTTATGGTTAATGGTGAAATAAATGATGTATACACTTATTAGATGGTATTTTAACAAGAGAATCAAGTGTATGGTTAAGATTGGTAAGAATCTTAAGGGTTGGTTAAACCTAGGGTTTTATGAACCATCAAAATTGGGGGAAAATGTTATTAAAGGGTGTTTATTGATAAATGGACACATTGTTAGTAGTATGTGATGTTAAATATCTTGTGATTGATGTATTAGGCTTTTGGTGAAGTCTTGGAAGATTGGTTGATTGTTGGAGCAAGGAATTGGGTGTGAAGAACACATTTGGAGCATTAATTGCTAAGGTGAGTACGTGTGGACTTTACTGAGTACATAGCCATTGAAATATGTTTTCTTACTTGTGATCTGGTCTATTTGATTAATTGTGTAGACTATTAATATGTAGAGTTAGTTATATATTATTATGAATATTAAAACTAACTTGTTTGATGATTTATGAGATAGCCAAGGGCTTAGAGGGTATAACTCGAGAAGTTATGAGGTGTGATAGTGTGGCGGTGATTCGGGGGATCCCCGGTCACTTTGGATGGGGCGGATTGGGCATCGACCCATGGACCATCATGTGTTAGGAGGCTTGCTACCGGACGGGATCCGGCTAGAAGTCGGGTAACGGTAGATTGGGCGATTCCCTCTTACCGTTACCATAAGGCTTATTAAGGCGGGGGATCCCCGATTAATAAGTATGTGAGATGACGGGTTATTTGGAGATGTTCCGGTTAACTAGATAGACTTGCTAGGAAGACAAGAATGATAGAGTCACAATAGGGTGGCTAAATGTATGATGATGAGATATATATATATTATTATATATAATGTGATATTTGTTGTTTTATCAGGGTCTAAACCCATGTAGCTCACGAGACTTTCTTGTCTCACGTACTCCTTGTTTGTTTTGCTATGTACTCGGGTTCGGGATCGAAGATTTAGGTTCGCATGGATAGAGTTGCGGGGCCTAGAATAGAAGAACATTAGAGTGGATTTGTGCTTAGCTTTGGTTTTGATATACTTTGTAACACCAAACCTCATACTCTGATTTTCATACCAAAGGTTTTTGTAAATCCATATTTTGAAACCGTTCTTCTATTTAATAAATGGAATATTTTGGTAAAATGTTTTGTTATAAAAATTCAGGTGTTACATTCATCAATCAATCCAAGTATATAACTGATCTCTTGAAGAAATATCTTATGGATGATTGTAAACCAATTCCGACACCGATGTCACCTGGTTCGAAATTGCATGCTGATCCTGATGGCAAACTTGTTGATATTACAAATTATCGGGGGATGATCGGATCTTTGTTGTATCTTACTTCCAGTCGACCAGACATTATGTTCTCTACTTGCATATGTGCTCGGTATCAGGCTGCTCCTAAAGAATCACATCTTCAAGCCGTCAAACGTATATTTCGTTATCTGAAGGGTACTCGAGATCTTGGTCTTTGGTATCCTAAAGAAACTTCTTTTGAATTGACTACATTTTCTGATGCTGACCATGCTGGATGTATGCTGGATCGCAAGAGTACATCTGGAAGTGTCCAATTTCTGGGTGATAAATTGGTGAGCTGGTCTTCACGAAAGCAAAATTGCAGAAGCAGAATATGTTGCTGCTGCAAGCTGCTAATCCCAGGTAATTTGGATGCAATCACAATTAAAAGATTATGGCTTTTCATACAGTCGTATTCCTTTATATTGTGATTCACGAAGTGCAATTTCAATTTCATGCAATCCTGTTCAACATTCCAAAACTAAACATATTGATCTTCGATATCATTTTATAAAAGACCATGTTGAACACGGTAATGTGGAATTGTACTTCGTTTCAACTGACTATCAATTAGCTGATTTTTTTACCAAGGCTTTAGACAAAAAACGCTTTAATTTTCTTGTGTCTAAGCTTGGTATGCTAAATCTCAAAGCTTAAACCGTTTTACTGCTTTATTTTTTTTTTGTTTTTAATTTTTTTTAATAATAATAATAAAATAGCTTTCAAGTACATCAGCTTGAAACCCGTTTTTCAATGTCATCATTGGTTGAGGGGGGAGAATTTTTATATTCACTTGTCAAGGGAGAGAAAATAGACATTCATATGTCAAGGGGGAGCATAACTGCTTTATGATTTTTGAAAAACAAATGTCGATGGGAGCATTCTTTATAAACGCTAAATAATGTTTCAATGCTCCTTTCAAAATTTTTTTAATTATCAATATGGGGTATCCATTTTTGTAATATCCCTAAACGATCTCTTTACCAATCTCAATTGGTACTGATTGCATCTGTTTATTACAAATTTTCTTATTCTATCTTGATAATAATTTTTTTTTACCTCAAACAGTTTTTCAACCTCTTACATATTTACAATCACACAAGGTTATCAATGTTGAGTATTAGCTTTTGCAATATTCATAAATGATCTCTTTACCAGTCTAGGTTGGTACTGATTGCATCTGTTTATTGCAAATTCTCTTATTTCTCATTGCTACCTTTGTGTTCCTTCATTGTCAAACTTCTTCAATTGTAAATCAAAATTTTCTCCTCATATTACAATTTTCATTTTCCAAATCAATACTCAACTACAAATATTTTTTTAATCATATTGAGTTGTTGACATCACAATCTCATAAATTCTTTATTAATCTGTGATGCTCAACATTCCAAAATTTTTTAACTAACTTTGTGCTCACAATGAGGTGTTCACAACGTAGGATACAAATTTTGTCATATTCGTAAACGATCTCTTTACTAGTCTCGATTAGTAAAGATTGCATCTGTTTATGACAAATTTTTCGTCTCCTGCGTTGTGGCTCACTTTTTCAAAACCCTGATTTTGCACATAATGTTTTCCATTTTTAAATGACTTGTTTGCAACACTCAACACAATTTGCTGTTAAATTCGTCGATCTCTTTACTGATTTCAATCAGTACTGATTGCATCTGTTTTTAACACCATCTTGGATTGATTGTTCTTACTATTTTTCAAACGATTTTCATTCTTAAAAGATCAATGGAGAAATCATTTTTCATCTTCTCTAAAATGCTAAGTGTCATGAAGAATAAAACTCGGATGGATAGCTTACTGTATTGTATTTGTATATCTTTACAAGAAGAGTGAAACCCCATATATATAGGGATTCAAATGAAGTGAAACGGTTCCCACATAAGTGCAATATAATTGCACATCAATGCACATAACTGATAGACATTAATATATTCCAACACTCCCCCTCAATCTGGATCATAGATATTGATCATGCCCAGCTTGTTACAAAAGTGGCGAACACGACTTCCTGGTAACGCCTTAGTAAAGACATCAGCCAACTGATCTTCACTCATCACATGTGGCGTTTTGATAGTTCCATCTTCTAATTTTTCACGAGTAAAGTGACAATCAACTTCTATGTGTTTAGTGCGTTCATGGAATACCGGATTGCTCGCAATATAAATAGATGCCTTGTTGTCACACATTAGGTCCATGGGTCCAGACTGAGCAAAACCAAGTTCACTAAGTAGATTACGAATCCATACAAGTTCACAAGTGGTCTGTGCCATGGCTCTATATTCAGATTCAGCACTTGATCGGGAAACCACGTTCTGTTTCTTGCTTTTCCAGGATACTAGGTTTCCACCAACAAAGACACAATATCCAGTTGTAGAGCGTCTATTATTAGGATCACCATTATAGTCGGCATCAGTAAAACCCTTGATGGTGTGATGACCATGATTTTCGTACAAAATACCACGGCCTGGGGTATTCTTTAAGTATTTCAGAATGTGACTCACAGCATCCCAATGTGAAGTTCTTGGAGATGACATAAATTGACTGATAACACTAACCGGGAAAGCAATATCAGGTCTAGTAAGAGTGAGATAATTTAATTTTCCAACAATCCTTCTATATTTTTCTGGATCTTTAAGAAGATCTCCTTCATCTGATCGTAACTTTACATTTGGAACCATCGGTGCAGTACACATCTTTGCTTCAATCATACCAGACTCACTCAGCACATCCAAGCAATACTTTCTTTGAGATAAACATATGCCTTTTTTACTACGAGAAACTTCAATACCCAAGAAATATTTAAAGGACCTAAATCCTTTGTCTGAAACCGAGTTCCAAGAAATGATTTTAATTTGTTAATTCCTGCTTCATCACTTCCAGTAATTACAATATCATCTACATAAACGACGAGTAAAATACATCCAGATGTTGATGAAGTATAAAATACTGAGTGATCATATGCACTTCTTCGCATACCAAATTCGGTTACAACAGCATGAAATTTTCCAAACCAGGCACGAGGGGATTGCTTTAAGCCATACAAGGCTTTCTGTAGTTTGCATACTTTCCCATACTCCCCCTGAGCAACAAACCCAGGTGGTTGCTCCATGTAAACTTCTTCTTGCAAATCACCATGTAAGAAAGCATTCTTGACATCAAGTTGATGTAGAGCCCATTCATAGGTTGCAACCAAAGAAACAAATAACCGAACAGAAGTAAGTTTAGCAACAGGGGAAAAGGTCTAAGAATAATCGACACCGTATGTCTGAGCATAACCCTTAGCCACTAACCGAGCTTTTAGACGAGCCAATGATCCATCGGGATTAACCTTGATCATGAATATCCATTTACAACCAATGGCCTTTTTATGAACGGGTAAATCAACTAATGCCTAAGTGCCATTATGTTCAAGAGCGTTCATTTCCTCAATCATAGCGGCACGCCATCCAGAGTGAGCCAATGCTTCACCAACAGTTTTCGGAACTGAGACAGAATCTAGTGTAGTAACAAAAGCACGAGAGGATTCCGACAAGTTGTCATAAGACACATAAGAAGCAACAGGGTAAGTGCATGTACGTTTACCCTTCCGAAGAGCAATAGGAAGATCTGAATCAGAGGTGTTGGGTTCAGGAGTATCATGAGGAGCATCACTCGGTGACTCGCTAGGAGGATCTGTCGACGAAGATGGTGGTATTGGATCGACATTTGCTGTAGAACGAGGTCGTCTACTATAAACATGTTCAAAGCGGTCAGGTTGGCTTGGTTGCTCGGAAACGATTGTGGCAGGTGTGTATATGGTTGTATAGATTAACAAATCATCATTTTCCTCATTATTGCGGGATGTGGACATCGGAAAGAAAGGTAAGTCTTCATGAAAAGTGACATCCCGGGAAACCACATAACGTTGGAGAGTAGGCGAAAAACATCGATATCCTTTCTGAAGACGAGAGTATCCAAGAAAAACACATTTGAGAGACTTAGGGTCTAATTTGGTGTTGGTAGGTCGAGTGTCCCGAACAAAGCATGTACTACCAAAAATCTTAGGCTCAATTGGAAATAACGAATTTCTTGGAAACAAAGCAGAATACGGAATCTTACCACCGAGAATTGCTGAAGGCATACGATTTATAAGAAAGCAAGCCGTTGACACTGCATCAGCCCAAAAAGGTTTTGGAACATTCATTTGAAACATTAGTGCACGAGCCACTTCAAGAAGATGACGATTCTTTCGCTCTGCAACACCGTTTTGAGCTGGTGTATCAACACAAGATGATTCGTGAAGAATACCATTCTGAAGCATATAGGACTGAAATGACTCAGAAACAAATTCCTTGGCGTTATCACTGCGTAAAACTTGAACAGGAACATTAAATTGAGTTTTCACTTCAGCAACAAACGAACAAAAGTGAGTAAATACTTCAGAACGGCTTTTCATTATATAAAGCCATGTAACACGAGAATAATCATCAATAAAGGTAACAAAATACCGAAAACCCGTTTTAGAAGTAATAGGGCATGGTCCCCAAACATCCGAATGAACTAACTCAAATGGGGAACTAGCCCGTTTATTTACTCGAGGGCTTAAATGGGTACGTTTGTGTTTAGCAAACTCACAAGAATCACAATTAAGAGATGTCAAATGTGAAAATTCAGGACACAATCTCTTCAAATTCTGAATAGATGGGTGACCTAGACGACAATGTGCTTCAAATGGAGATGGTGACCTCTATCCAACTAATGATTTGGATATCTCTGGTTCAAACACATAAAGGCCATCAGATTTTCGCCCTCTACCAATAACCTTCTTTGTCTTAAGATCTTTGAAGACACAATGATCAGGGTAAAATTTGACAGTACATTGTAAATTGCTTGTAATTTTACCAACAGACAACAAATTAAATGAAAATTGAGGAAGACTTAACACCGAAGATAATGAAATAGAAGGGCTAAGATTAACAGTTCTGGACCCAAGTACTTGTGAAGCAGACCCATCAGCAATAGTGACATGGGATGTGGATGCACGTGTAGTAAAATCAGAGAATATATGTGAGTTACCTCTCATGTGATCTGAAGCTCCAGAATCGATAACCCATTTGTTTGCTGATGTAAATAAACAATTTCCAGATTCAACAAGGTTAGCAACATACACAAATGAGACCCCTCGTTTCTTCACGACCATATAAGAGCAGAATGTCATAAATTGTAGTCTTGTTACAGTAGCCATATATATGATAATCACCACAAATGGTTTTGGTATAATAAAATCCAAATGACAAAACATTTGTAACCAAAGTCTCGTTAATAAATCAAAACCCGACACCATACAGATTCCCGAAGTCAAAATCATGTTAGAAATCTTCATCAAAAATCTCCGTGAAACTGAATGAAATTTCTTAAATATTTCAGATAGAAATACCAACTCAAAACAGAAAGCCAAACCTAGTCGAAATTGATAGAATCAAATATTCCCGAATAGATCAGATCTCACCAGGGATCCGGTCGGATTTGAAGGAATAAGTTGTACGAGAAAAACGCCGGCAAAAACTCACCGGTAAAGACGTCACGCGCCGGCGCGTGGAATTCCGACGGCGGTGACTGGCGGCGCGTGGGCGGCGCGTGGAGAGCCGTATGGCAGCGGAAAAAGTTTGTTTGAGGTCGCCGGAGCAAGGCGAAACTACTGGTGGCGGAGGTGAGCGGAGGAAATCACTCGAACTTGGGCGATTTCACAGAACAGAGGTTGTACTCACATGGTACAAGTACACACAGGGTACAAATTGGTAAGCACACGGTATAACACTTATCAGCACACTAGGGCTTTGCCGTACTCACAGGGTAGGCTCTGATACCATGTCAAGAAGAATAAAACTCAGATGGATAGCTTACTGTATTGTATTTGTATATCTTTACAAGAAGAGTGAAACCCCATATATATAGGGATTCAAATGAAGTGAAACGGTTCCCACATAAGTGCAATATAATTGCACATCAATGCACATAACTGATAGACATTAATATATTCCAACACTAAGATTCAATTCTGACTCTCTATAGTTCTCACACACTTAAAATCGTTTTGAATGCACATTGTTCTGTCATTGATTTTTGTATATCCGTAGATCTCTTCTCTGCACACGTTCAGAGAAGATTGCATCTTTATAAGTGGTATACTTCACTGATCTTTGATATGGCCAAACAAATTGATCTCTTTTAAATTTCAAATATTTGATTAACAATGTCTCTATTCATCGTGTTTGTCATATCCGTAAATGATCTCTTTACTGAAGTTCTTCAGTAAAGATTGCATCTGTTTATGACTTCACGTGATTATTGACAATGCTATTCTTCATTTTCAAATATTTTTCTCCAACATTCTTGGATTAAATCAATTTGTCCCTGGTTCCTTCATGAGTACTACATGTTTCTGGTTCTCATTCCGATATTGGCTCTCGATTTACACCGACCCACAATTCCTCTCTCCGTTTCCAAAACACCACCATTAAGCTTTATCATGAGGACCCTGGTCATGATCCTCATGAGGGGGAGAAAAAGAGCAAGAAATAGTTCAAATATCAGATGTATAACTGAACAACATCAAAAAGAACCACAAACATCCCATCAAAGAAGAAAATTCATAACTAATGTACTCAAATCAACTGCAAAATCAGAAACGTTTCAGATCAAGTGATTAAGAAAAAGAGAAAATGATAATCAGTGTACTAGACAGAAAAACAAGTGAAGAAGAACAAAACCGAATCATCTACAGAAATCTCTCTCAAAATCTCAACCACGTCTATCACAAGCTTAATCGTACAAATCATTCTTTCCAAAATTCGAAACAACCATATCCATACAAAAGCTTAACCGTATAAATCTTTCTTTCTAAATTCCATAACATTCATATCCATTCAAAAGCTTAACTGTTCAAATCTTTTGTTCCATACAAAATACAAATCATCCACATTCATCCAAATCCTAAATATACATATCATTCTTTCATACATACAAAACTTACGTACATACATATCCAAAACTTTTAACTTTCAAATCATTCTTACCAAAACAAACACACACATCCAAAACTTTAACTGACAAATCATTCAAAAACATTATCATTCTATACTCAATATAATCCTCTACCCCAAAATTCCAAAAACAACCTATCCATTATCTGAAAATCCAGTCAAATCCTTACTCAACTGATATTTCATTTCCCAAAGTTTTCAAATCTTTAGTAAATCAGTTATATGATTTCCTCACTCAAACATTATCAACGAAAAACATATTCTCTTTGAGTACCTTAAACTTCGGGATTTCTGCAATGTTTTGTTCTTGAAATTCAGAAAAACATTTTCTTGCCAAAGACAGATTATGAGAAGAATCTGAAGTCTGAAGACTGGGATGATGTATTAAAGATCAAAAAGGGGGAGATTGTTAGGACCAATTCTGTAATAGATGATGACCTTTAAGTCCGTTATCTAACTCTTGTAGTGTTAAGTGGTGAGGAGTATATAATGTTGTAATTTGACTTTGGATGTAAGCTTTCTCACATATTGAATTGAATTACTCTTTCTGAAAGTTTCCCTCCATCTCTCTCTCTCTCTCTCAATCTCACACACTCAATAAAGCAAGAACACACACACTTAAGCTTCAATCTCACTCAAATCTCCATGGATTAGCTTCATTTTAATTGTATTAGATCTCTCATAATTAACCTAAATTAAAGTAAATACAATGAAATATGCGGAGTAAAGAGCCCAAAAGAAAAAATCAAAACAATTTTACTTATTTGGAATAAAAATTACTTTAAGAATCCTTTTTTAAAATTTCTGCTAAGAGCTCAAAAATTGATTGGAACCTTCATGATTGTAACCTATAAAAATATGAAGCGTCCGTTATTTTTTTTTATGTAATATACGTATTTTTATCGCTCTTCATCTTCGCAATAAAACTTCTTTCCTGTTGGTTACAATTTGATAACTACGTACCACCACCTTTCTCTAAACAAGATCGAATGTGGATATTCTGCACTTTAAGCGACATGGAATAATGGAAGATGCAAAGGGGAAAAGATAACAGCTTATATGCCTAATCCAAGGGATCGATGAATAAGCATCTTAATTCATCTTCTTATGTCTATAAATTTCTATATTATTCTTGCTATTGATCTTCCGGTTACAGATTTTATGCTCTAATTAAAGTTTGGTTCCAACTGCCTAATTCATGTAAAACAGAATCAGTGTATGATATGTCAACGAGTATCCAGTTTCCATCGAGGTTCTTCTTGCATTTTTCTTGCTCATATTCTTTTCTTTAACGACATAATTAAATTTCATTAGATAAAAGAGAAGTCCTAACAAGGAGCTTGGGCAAAAAAAATTCCATATTCTGCTGCTCATATTCTTGATTTTCAGTTTTTTGGTATCAAATTTTTAGTTCACATCAGAAGTAACTTTGGTGGTTTTTCTTCATAAAGTCTCGGTTTCAAATCTTGTTGATGGCTTTTCCTCGGGTGGAAAAGGTTGTGAAGTTTATTACCGTAAGACACGATTTTACCCGCTTAATATCACAGTCAAACTCAAACCATTACCTAAAAACTAACTAGTTGTTCAAATTTTTTTTATGGGGTTCTCTGTTTTTACTTTTGGTAGGAGTATAAATAAGAACACATACTAGTTATATTGATTCTTAGAATATTCAGGGCAATTTATTATAAAATCACGTTGGTTTAGATAATACTGTGGATTTAGTTTTCAAATTCGTTCAACTTAAGAATACAAATCCGAGAGAAATATAAACTTTAATAAAATCAAAAAAAATTCAAAACTTTTATAAAATCAAAAAAATTTAAAACTTTCAGTGTATCAAATAGAGTGAAATGTTCAAGGTAGTCCATTAAATTTATCTAGTCCCAAGGAACATTTATTAGCCCTTGGATCAAGAAAAATTAATGGTCAAGATCAAGATTCAAAACCACCACCACCACTACAAGCACATGTGCTTCTCCGGCGGCCGGAGACGGTGGCCGGAGACGGCGGCCGGCGGCGATGGGCGGCGGTCGGTGGTGACCGGTGGTTGTGGTCGTGACTGGAAGCACATGTGCTTCGTGACTTGTTTTGATTTTTTTTCTGTGTAGTGAAGCACATGTGTTTCATAACGGCAAGCACATGTGCTTCGTAATTCAAACACAAATGACTTGCTTGTAAGTTACATTTGTTCAGGAACAAAAACACATGTGCTTGACTTTATGAAGCACATGTGCTTGGCTTTATGAAGCACATGTGCTTCATAATGATATGTTCGTCACTTGTTTTGATTTTTTTTCTATGTAGTGAAGCACATGTGTTTCATAACTTCAAGCACATGTGCTTCGTGATTCAAACACAAATGACTTGCTTGTAAGTTACATGTGTTCAGGAACAAAAACACATGTGCTTGGCTTTATGAAGCACATGTGCTTGGCTTTATGAAGCACATGTGCTTCATAATGATATGTTCGTCACTTGTTTTGATTTTTTTTCTGTGTGGTGAAGCACATGTGTTTCATAACATCAAGCACATGTGCTTCTTGATTCAAACACAAATGACCTGCTTGTAAGTTACATGTGTTCAGGAAGAAAAACACATGTCTTTGGCTTTATGAAGCACATGTGTTTGGCTTTATAAAGCACATGTGCTTGGCTTTATGAAGCACATGTGCTTCATAATGATATGTTCGTCACTTGTTTTGATTTTTTTTCCGTGTATTGAAGCACATGTGTTTCATAACGTCAAGCACATGTGCTTCGTATGCTCCCTTGTGTGTTTAGAAACTCATGTTTTTAGTGACTTGAAGCACATGTGTTTCGTGACCTGAAGCACATGTGCTTCGAAGTAATATGCTGTGTTTTAGTGAAGCACGTGTGCTTCGATACATCAATACCACCACCATCCCCATTAGCACCAGCACCTTCACTGTCAGCCGCCACCACCACCATCGCCGGCCGCCGCCGCCGGCGGATGGCGGCCGGAGGCGGCGACCGGTGGTGGCTGTAGGTGGGGGATTTGATCTTGACCATCTTGATCCAATGACTAGGATTTATCCCTTGAGACTAGACAAATCCTTTAAACTCCCTAGAATACAACTCATCAAATAGATCCTAAATAAAATTCCGTTGCTTATTATTATTGTGATTATTATTATTATTATTAAGCTATGACAGAAGCATATATGGAAAAACAGAGAACCCCACCACTTTGACAAAAGTAATTAACATGGACTAATTAGTCACATAATGTTGGCCATTAATATTATTATTATTTAGCACCCATGTTTTTTAATATGCTTACTGAGATGGTATCCATGCAAGCCACTTTGTATCAACCCACTTTAAAAAGACTTATTATTTGTAATTTTTAAAAAACCAGGAAGTCCACCAAACTTTTACCAAACATCATTTTTTCTCTACAAACCCTGATAAATAGTATTAAAATCAAAATCTGATATTGGAAAAACGAAAGCATCATTAGTTATCTAGTTTTTCTTTTTGGTTTATTATATTAATTAATTAATTACTATTAATATTAATGTTAACGCATAAATTAGGGACGTTGACGTTAGTTTCGTCGTACTCAATTGAATTGACTATGATGATACGTAAAGCAACTACCATCCACCACGTCATGTCCTTTTATTCCTGGAGCCCCTGATATTGTGTGAAAAAACAAGGATATACTAAAATTTGCATAGCTTCGTCGACATAGCTACGTTACAGATTTATGACCAGTTAAATTCAAACTTGCAACGAGACATACGTGGTGGTAAACATGTTGGTGATTTGTATCATCAATATTATTTAAGTGTAATGGGATAAACTTGTTAATCAAATGTAATCTTAATAAATATTGAACAAATAAGGATGGTGCGGAATGCACGCTTGTTTGAATTTATTCTGATTAAAATACACCGACTGAACGGGGGTCCAAGGGCAGCGCCCCTGGGAACGGGGTCCAAGGGGCAGCTCCCCTGGCGGGGTCCAAGGGGCAGAGCAGTTCTTGGTGGTTTGTGTAGGAAAACCTTGTAGGATTCACATGGCGGAACTTGAATCCCACATACCGGATCTCTACTAGTCAATGAGATCACAAGAAGAATAAGATGAAGAACATTACCTTTAGATTGCTAAAGAATGATCCACATCTACTGCACCACATGAACACGCTGCAAGACCGCGTTGTACCAACAAAGTATCACACAAAAGCTTGTGTGTGTGTGTGTGTTCGGTCGAACACGAACCCGAAACCCCTTGGGTTTGTTTGTCCGTTCGCACGAGAGAGAGGGGGGGGGGGGGGGAGGGATTAGGGTTTTGGTGAATTGTAATGTGTAACCTTAAACCCTAACCTTAGTCCCTTATTTATAAGGGATTAAGTTACCATTAGGTCCTTGGAGTTTAATTATGATTAATCTCATAATTAAACTTCCTATTGTCACTTTAAATCCTTGGACTTTTTACTAGTTAATTAATTGTCTATTAATTAACTGTTCATTAAATATTTAACTTAATATTTAACCTTCCTCTTAAATAATAATTAACTTGTTATTATTTATTCTCTTCTTTATAATTAACTTAACTAGTTAATTATTCCACACAACTTACTTTATTCGGTTGTCCACTATTGGGTGTGTAGTGGTGTGACCCTTTAGTGCCTTATAACATTGGACACGGTGACACGTGTACTTATCTGTGCACATAAATCGTTCAGTTTTCAACCCGTTAAATCTGATTAAAAACCCGGTTTTCAACCCGTTAAATCTGACCCGAATTCGACCCGGTTTTGGGCGGTTTTGGGCATTTTGAAACTGCCATTAAGCAGTTCTTGGTGGTTTTCGATTATGGAGATAATCACCAATTTTGGTCATAACTACTGGTACCTTTTTCTAAACAAACACATATTCTCTGTTCTTGATCACACTGTGATTTTATCCGATTAGAGATTTCGAGAGTACCCTCGAAATACTTTGATCTGATAGTTAAAAACACGACTTCACAGTGATCCAATTAACTCGAAATCTGTAATTTTTCTAACAAAACATCTGTAGGTAGTTTACGAAATTTTAAGCCCCATAACACTATATTTTGGGCAGGGCCAGTCCAATCAATCTGTGGGCCCTGACCAAAATCTTAAAAATGGACCCCCGAAAGTAACTTTTTTCCAAATAAATAAAAAAAAATCGTCAAATTAAAACTGTCACCCCAATCCCCAAGTAAAATGTCAAGATTGGATCCTGTAGTCCGCCTATTTTCAATATTTCGTTGCACTTGCCTTTATTCAAATGAGTTCACACACATTTATACATGGGCTACTTTTATTTGAAAATGAGCCCCTAAATTTTGTGGGCCCTGAGCGACTGCCCTTGTCGCCATGCCCAGGGACGGCCCAGATTTTGGGTGTTTATTTGCGTTTTAAAGTTTTTTAGTTTAATTTTTGGACTTTGTCTAACCCAGTTTTCAGCATATTTGTATTTTAATGCTCATTCGAAAATTTAGTTCCATTTTAGAGTTTATGTGACACACTGTAAGTTTTTAGTTTTAATTTTTATGAAAGTTTATTTTCTTGCGAAATTAGTGTTTTTTTAGTTTAACAACTAGTTTTTGAAGATTAAATCCGTAGCATTCTTTGAATCAACGTGGTTTTGGAATACATTGTCGTGAGTATTCCGTCTGTATTTTTGTTTGTGAATAAGAGTACATTTAGTACATAAATGATCCGTTGTTACAATTATATCGACCAAACAGAAATCCTAGACACAAAAACAACAATGTTACACCCATTCCGGCCCTAAGCCATCGTCTTCGTATTCTTTGAATCTTCAAACAACAAGTCAAGATTATAAAGAACAGGTACCATGGTCGAAGAACACAATAAAACTAGAACTGGCCCAAAAATCCAAAGCATAATTGGAAGTGCGGAATAGAAAAGCCGATTTCCAATCATCGTAAGTGTAAAACTCTTCTCTAAAAGCTCCGAGACATACGCTGGAGTGACTATAGTTGAATCTTCAGGACAGTTGATTAAGAAATTCACTTGGGATATGAATCTAATCGATAGAGAATGACACATGAAAGAAAAAAGAAAAATGACAAGTAATGTCACATACTTTAGTGACACCATAAATTCTCCATGTGCCCCATAAATAGTATTGCTAAGTGGTTTTTTAACACTATAACTGCTACTAGTAACAGCCGCTAAACCGCAACACAAAACTATTGATGTTGTAGCCATTAGCGTTGATCCCATGATCGTGTTTCGAATTGTTTGGATGGCTAAGATGTTTTTCTTGTCGGTATCGTGCCAAAAGATGAATAAAAGACATTGATCGATAGTCTTAATTCGAAACATGAAAACAATTAACTATACTAGGATCGATATCGAGTTACGCACCTTCATAATGGTAGATACCCATAATCGTCGGCCATGGGCATTTGCACCCATAACAGTCGAGAGTGGTTCAGTTCTAACCTTGTGCCATAACCAAATGTGATAACCAATGGATATTATAAACGATAAAGGTACCATAATTAGGTCAAGATAGTATGTCTTGAATTCCATCTCTAGGTCACTATTAATTACAAGTGATGATCCAGTATATATACTTACTATATGTATATAGAGGGTTTGGCGCGCGCGTAATGAAGAATCGAGAATTGAATAACATTTGATTGGAAACAAGGAGCAAATTAAAGCAAAATAATAATCGACCACTTCGATCCAAAGTTATATTACTTGGCCTAAATCATTCGGTGAGTGTAATGTTCAGCATTAAAGCTCTTTAATTAGGATATGCTTTATTATCAAGTCTCTTTTTTTCCTTAGGGCCGTTTGGACAGTTTGACTTGTCTTAATCTTCTGTAATGGAATTCAATTATGAAGGAAATCATTTAAAATTCAATTTCTTCGTAATTGAATTCCGTTACGCGTTTGGTTATAACTCCTAATGGGTTGAAGACCATATCAATAATTTTTTAGCTGGAATTCAAATCTATAATTATCCAAAAAAAAAATTTGTTTATTTAATTTTTTTTTAGTTTTTTAAAAAAATTAAATTTTTTTTAAAAGTTTTATTTTTATAATGTTTTTAACGATTTTAAAGTCTGAAGCATACAAAATATTCAGATTTGTTAGTTCACTAAAGGAGCGTAATTGAATTCATAAGATGCCGGGAAGGATTGCAATTACAATGAATAACATATTTCGAAATTACGTAGAATTGAATTGTGAAAGAAAAATCCATCCAAACATCCCTCCGTAATAGAATTGAATTCCAATTATGAATAATTACGGAGTAAATCAAAACAAACGGCTCCTCAGTATATTTACTAAAATTGTATCCGTGCAAGCCATTTTGGTCCATGATCAATAATCCACTTTCAAAAGAAGTAATGTTTATTAATTTAAGAAAATAATAATTTAATTAGAACGCTAAAGAATTGATCAAACTTTCTATAAACCGCCCGCGCGATCTCCTCCACGACCTTAATATAAATAATCAGGGGCCGATTTTTGAAGAGATAAGATAGTTGGAGTTGGAAGGAGGTGGTAGGAAGTGGCGGAATGGTAAAAAAGTACACATTTCTTAAAGTAAGTTACACTAAAGGTTCATGTGGTATATCACTAATTACATTATTAGTCTCTGAACTTCATTTATTACACTGGACGTCTATGGTGTATATACTTTGTTACACTCATGGTCCATATTGCCCTTAACTTTTTTTAAATGACCAAAATACCTTTTTGACATTTTGTAATAAAGCGAAGATAAAGGACTCTGAATGTAACAAGTGATAAACCACATGGACCATCCGTGAAATTTACTCTATTAATTGATTTTTTTTTTCTTTTTTTTTCTTTTTTAACCATATTCTTCCACCACATTCGGAGTCACCACCCACCTCTATCTCTTTGAATACAAACTTCAATCAATAACAATTATCGTCACGCCACCAAAACTCTTGAAAAGTCGATCCATCTTCAACGTGTACCTGTGGTTGCCTTCTCCAGTTGTTCCACCGTCGGTGACATTTTATCGACCTACGAATGCAAAATACCAACTCCTATAGCGACGTGCATAAATTGACTGAATCGATTAAGGTCGATAAAACGTCATCGACGGCGGAACAACTGAAGAAGGCAACCGGAGGTAGGGGTTGAGATGGATCGACTTTTCAGGGGGTTTGGTGACACGACCATAATGGTTACTGATTGAGGTTTGAATTCAAAGCTATATAGGTGGATGGTGAATCTGAATGTAGTGAAAAAATATGGATAAAAGAGAAAAAAAAATTAATAAATAGAGTAAATTTCACAAATGATTCTTGTGGTTTATCACTTATTACATTCACAGTCCTTTATCTTCACATTATTATAAAATGCCAAAAGGGTATTTTGGTCATTTAAAAAAAAGTTAAGGACGGTAGGGACCATATGTGTAACAAGGTGTATACACCAGGGATGTCCAGTGTAATAAATGAAGTTCAGGGATTAAGGCTGTAATTACTGATATATCACAGGGACCTTCCGTGCAATTTACTCTTTTTTTTAAGGTATCAACTACGTATACACTAATAAAAATTATTATATAACAATAATTCAGAACTATTCGAGAAATTTTGAAGGATTGCACGTAAGGGTGTAGTCGAACCGAGTCGAGTTCTGTCAATCTGACTCGACAACTAAAACTTGAGCTCGATATTCGACTTGATACTCGTCGAGCCATCATTTTTAAGCTCAAGCTCGGTGAAAGTATCAACAATTTCAAGCTCGACTTGACTAGGCTCGAAATTTGTTAATTTGAAAAATGTATTAATAATTTAATTTGAAAGAGTAGAATTGGAAAATATTGTATTTTTTTATATATACAAAAGATACATATATAGTTATGTACGGAACATATTAAAATGGTTAAAAAGGTAATTTAATGAAAACTTGATTAGGTTCGCGAGTCTGGCGAGTTGATTATTAGGGAACTTGAACTCGGCTTGAAACCCTACTCGAGTAACTCGAGCTCGACTCAGTTTACAACGAGCTCGTTTATTCTGAGTATTTTTTGAGTCGGTTTTAAATAGCTCGTAAGCTATCTCGGCTCGATTACAAGTATGTCCCTTAATTGGTACGTGGTACTGTGGTAGGGACTAATAGTTAGGGAACAGTATGAGTGAAGTCTGACTATGCATGCATGGATATAAAAACAATAAGGAAGAAACTCTTGTCATTCCACCACATACAAACCCACGCGGACACACAGGTACATAACATTAACATGGTGGCAGTCTCGTCCTTAACCAACACACTTTTATTTTTAGGGTTTTGATAATGACAGCCCTTAAGACATGCATAAAAACCTTGTACATTCATCAATAACCAACTCCTGAATTTTAGGAACCATCCCCTTCATAAATTAATATACAACTTATTATGCACTAGGGCTGTCATTATCAAAACACTTATTTTTATCTGTAAGTTAATTACATCTCTACTTTTTGTCGGCTAGCTAGCTACCATCTTTTTTCTTGAAGAGCTAATGATTTTCATTAAACAAGGCACATTGTCCGCAACAATCTTAATTTACCATTTTACAGAGGGATGTGATAGGTATCCGTATACCATAAAAATTATTTCTCTTATCATATTATATAAGATTTTAAATAGATTAACATAAGTTGTGGTATGTGAATATGTTTTTGTGATGTAAATATATCACCTCCTTTTCCTAAAGGGGTTGTCAATTTATAAAGACCTACAGAGCCATATATAGGCCATAATTAAAACTTTTAGCGACAACAAGTGACGTCGTAATAGTTTTTTACATTTTAATTTATATTTTTTAATTAGTAACATTTTGCAACGAGATTTGTTGTCGCAAAAAAACATCAACAGTCGCTATAACTTACAAAATATATTTCTATAATTCATAGGAGTTATACTGCTTTAATATAAATAGAGATTGATATAGATTTTTGTATTTATGAGATTTTATAACAGAAACAATTTTTTTTGTACGTTGCAACTAAACGCTAGTTTAATTTATGTGCGATCTGTATCATATCATCAAACACAAGCTGCTATTGGTTGATTTCTTGCCTTCTTTCTTTCCAAAAACAACATGAACCATAAGTGCTACTACACGTATTACATTATATAATCTCACTTTCTATCCTCTTATTATTTATTTCCATGGAAAGTGTGACAAATTTACAATACTTTCTATATTTGTCGTTAGAGTATGAAAAACAATCATGCATTTTCACGAAAGAAAAATGAAGTCGCCAACAATAATATTGAATTAATGAATAAAATTGAAGAATTAATTATCAAAATAGATCAAAAATGAACATTTATCCCAAAAAAAATAATACTTATCGGTCTTAGGTATTTCTGACTTGCTATTTTTGTACGACTATGCGACTCCATAAAAATGTTGTCAGATATCTGAACTGACTGATGTACTTTTTGCTCAGTTGACGGTTGTACTTTATATCTTTTTTGAAAAAGACAATTTTTTAATTTTCCGAGGTAATTTTATCTTATTTAAAAAGGACAAAGAATTCTCAAAAAACAAAAAAAAAGTAAAAAAAATATTTTATTTTTTTATTGACGATTTTTTACCCTGTTCAAATAAGACAAAAGATCTCACAAAAATATAACCGTTAATTCAAGTAGTACGAAAGTACAACCGTTAGTCGCACAAAGGAAAACCACTAAAATTCGTACAAAACAAGGTTGCTCACAAAGTCATAGTTGTACGAAATCAACTTAAGTCGCACAAAAATTTCTAATTATAAAAATGTGAACACTTATCAAATTATTTGTGGAGTTGGACGGTCTAGGAAAATGAAAGTGGTTTCTATTTTGAGAAATCTGAAAATTCCTTGGTCTAATTCTCGAAATCGTCCTAAAACTTTGGTTAAAAATATAAAAAGTTGCTCCAAGAATATGTAATGTAACAACCAACCTTAAGTTGCCATTCACGTGTTGTGACAACTTTTTGTGAAAAAAAAAACTAATAAAATGCCATTATAATCCAGAACTATTAAGGAAAATTTTCCATTAGAAAAGAAAAACTCAACTTCCAGTTTTACAACTGAATTTGTTAAAACTGGATTCTATAATTTTTAAATTTTTTTTGCTTTCCAGAAAACACTCTTGTTTATCAAAGAAAAAGCAACACAGAAATTTATAGAAGGTTTTCGGCAACTAAACTCAACCAGAGGCCTGAATAATTCATTTTTCTTAGAAAGCACAAACTATAAGCAAACTTGTTGAAGTGTGACTAGTATATTGTTTCTATCTTCATTTTTATTCTAAGAAATAACAATTAACTAATCGTCGTACATCATATTCCAACTAATGGTCCTATTTTCTACCTAAAATAGCATTGTTTTATAATGCTTTTGCACCTAACTAATGTCATTGACAAACTAATTATTTAAACAAAGTAACTATGAAATCAAAATATTAAATAATATCCAATAAATAACTTTAATGACAGAGTAATAAGGAAAACTAGTTTTTCATATTTTAGCTGTTAATCAATTAACCAACTAAGAAAGCAGTTTTTTCTAAAAACGATAATCAAATGGTGCTGAACTTTTATTTACGTAAAGAAAAAATAAAGGATCAAATTGTGGCCACTAACTTGAAGTTTTCAATTTGATGACCAAGAAGTCGACTATGCTCTGTTTAGTTTAATCTTATATCAATAGGTCCAATGTTAGCCCCTAATTCAGTATTGGTTTAATATTATAAATCAAAGAAACACGTATTTGTCATTAATTATTTGTCTTATTTGGATTTTAAAGGAGAAAATGAAAAAATTAATACTACTTTGATTCGTCCTTATTATATAAACCAGTTTAAAGATAAATTATTACTTTTATACAATTCAAACTCTTTTTTCGTTTTTAAGGACATTCCGGTTAGATGGACTTCCTTGGTGACCGAATTTAACTTGTTATTTACGCATTCTAAACGTTATTATGACTATTGTTGAACCTTCTCATGGTTATCTAATAACTGGTTACCGAATTTTGCTCGTGATGTACGTGATCTCTCGAAAACAATACGGAAACCCTTATAACTAGGTTAAACAATTTAAAATGGTTAAACATATTTCTCAAAATTCATTTAACGCCAATCTAACAAAAATTACCATGTATATCAAATAGGATTTTAGTATGTTAAAATTATTGTAGCTCACGTTGCTGTATAATTTATTTAGAGTATCATGTCTGTATTCCAAAATTTCTTTCTAACATATGATTCATATCAATTGAATATTAGAATTGTTCATTAGTTTTGGTACATGCTTTATGAATAAAAAATATGTAAATGGTGCACACTATATTCCATGGTGTGAATGTAAAAGGATAGGAAAGGAATCTTCAATTTAAATGTGCAGAGATTTTTTTTATTTCTGATTCTGTGTTGGAGCTCCTCATGTTGAAAGTGTGTTTTATTTTATTTTTTCATTACAAGAAAACTGCACATAAAAAAGTGTTACTAAGGTGTGTTTGAAATGGATAGTGATTGTAGCTTATAAATTTTAACTTCCTTTATTATTCTTAAATGTTTATATTAGCTTATAGCTTATAAAATGGTAAAATAATCATAAATGGTATAATATAAAGGGAGGTGAAATTAAAGGGTATAATGGCATTTTTGCTTTCTTCCCCACTCTAATAAGCTACAATTTGGAGCTTATGAAATCCGTAGAAAACAAATTGATAAGCTATGAGTAAATAAGCTAAAACAAACGCTCAATATTAATGCTAAGATAATAACGGTTATTCATTAAAATGTATGCATTCACTCATGCATAAAAAATAGTAAGTATTGTACTCGTGCAAATTGACATATAATTATCCTACTTATGTAACACCACAAATTTTAGAAACTATTTTTCTTATAGCAAGTACGGAAGCGATTCCAAAAGTAGTTAAGTTTAAGCTACAAGTTTAAGTCCGGTATTAGTCCCAAAACAACATAATTGTTTAAACGGTGTAACTTAATGAAATGGCTCATTTTACAAAACATATCAAACTGAGCTTGGTCAATCACCGTCCAAAGCACCGATCAACCTGAAAAGAGTCAACGAGAGAGGGATTAGCACAAAGCTAAGTGAATGAATATAATCTACAAATTCTGTAAAGCACAACAAGCAAGTACAAACATCTCCACGATCGAAAAGCCACATAATCACTATTTGTTCAAGAAGATCGGTGGTCATACCAGAGGCTAAAACCATCGTTGGCCTAACAGTGGTACCCGATAGCCTGTACCCAACAGCCCAGTAAACCCCCTTACGTGTAACGCATACAGGTAAGGTCCGAATACCGCGATCGTCGATACACTTTGCCCAACCGTTATCCTTCCGACACTGACTTCTCAAACGTCGGTCACCAAGTAAAACCGAGTTGTTGCCACCCATGAAGCCAAGCCTCCTAAAATATGTGCACATAATCCATTTAACATAACACCATCAAATAGGCACCAAACAAGTAAGCTAGTTACGAAAAAATCACATCGAAAAACGCTGCAAAAAAGTTCCCATCGCGAACTAGAAGTTCACGCCGCGAATTCCAATTCGCGTCGGGAACTCTGCCGCGAAGTAGTTCACGAATTACACCCAAAACTCACTGTCAATAGTTCGCGATCGCGAACCATAGTTCGCGTCGCGAACTCCCCAGGACGGCTACATTTCCTGCATTTTTACCAAGTATGCAAATACCAAATCAATTGTAACCAAACACAAGTTGGAGGTTAATACCACTCACCGTAACCTTCTCCTTGCCACCAACCCAGTAGTCTAATGTCACTGAGTTGTCCTCCCGTTTCCTGTGAATCCAAAGGAATACCGAATTAGTACATAATTCTACCAAATTATAAGCAATTGTCAAGTAAATTCATAAACCAACTTTTGACCCAAATGACATCTAACTACTTGCAATAATAACTACTCAAATCATATTCACATCATACTTTCATAATTCAAGTTAAACTCAATTAAAACATATTTGGCCAACTTTTACAATATTTACCCAAACGGGTCAAAAACCGCATATAGCTATTACACCATCAAAACTCCACTAACTTTCACACAATCACTACATCTAGCAAGTCATAACTAGTTAATCAATTCAACAAGTTCATAACTTTCATTTACCAAGCATTTTACTTTAAGAATCAGTAGTTCATCTTTTTGACCCAAATCATCCAAACACTAACTAACTCATTTCACAAAACCCACCCTAACTTGATTTTCAACATGAACAACTTACCACATATGTTATCTTAACATAATAAGCAACAACAAACATCAAAACCTCAAGAAATCTAAGGTTTGGTAAAACTCATCTTCTCCAAACTTCCATTAATGGAGTTTGAAGGTGAGTTTCACCAACACTTGGTTTCTTTCACCAAATAAGCATACATTACATGTAAAAGCGTGTATAAACACCTAATATGTCAACTAGAACAAGATTCACCAATAAAACATCACTTTCCATAAACCCTAGTTCATACTAAAAACTCATAAACTTCAAGAACAAGCAAGAAAGGGAAGAACTTACCTCAAAGCTTACTCCACCACAAGATTTAAGCAAGAAGACGAGTTTTTTAGGCAAGGATTCAGTAGAGATTTAAGCAAGAAGAAGAGATTTAGGTTAGATCTTCAAGAATCACCAAGAAAAGAGCAAGGGTTCATGGGAGGGGGTTTGGGACGAGCTGGAGAGAGAGGGTGAAGAGAAAATGACCAACCTTATCCCCTCATCTCTCACTTATATGGTTTTTCAAAGGGGAAAGTGTTATTTCATTTAGAATCTGGTAGGTTCGCGCGGGCGCGTTGGCGGGTCTCGCGACCGTGTCAAACATTCTAGAATTTTGGGTAACTTACTGATGCATCTCACGCGGGCGCGTCGAGAACTCACTCGGGCACGCAATCCTGACGACATTCTTCTCCAACTCCTTTCACGCGGGCGCGTAAACTAATCACGCGGGCGCACAGATTTGACTGTAATGTTTTGTGGATTTGGTAGATTCATTCACGCGGGCACTAAGAAAACTCACGCGACCGCGTCAACATAAAGTCACATAAATAATATAAACATTTCAGTTTTTACATATTTTAACCCTATGGTTAAAAAATCACATGAAGGTAAATAACTAAACAACTAATTTCACATTTATTCAAATAAATATTCATCACTTACCAATTATTATTAAAAACTACTAGGCCGATTTTAGAATGTTACAACTTAGTTGTTCCTCAGTTTGGGCTATACGTTTTCATGCATGAAAATTACGATTATATTTGTAATAAATATGTAATTTTTTTGTGCAATTAAAATTATTGTCATTTGTTTTAATTTTGTCATTCAAGATGTATAGGTAAAATTTTAATTGAGTCTTGTTTAAAATTGTTTTTTATTATAGAAAGTGCAGTTCATAAATACTCCGTATAATTTATAATTCAACATAAATTAAAATAATTACTTCGTATAACAAAGTTTATTAATCATTTATTACATGATGTTTGGGATAGCTTATTAACAAAGTTTTCTTTTGGTATTTTTGCTTTTTTAATTTAGGGTTTTGATAATGACAATCATAAGATTACCCCCATTAGCAACCCAACCGAACCCAACCCAATTTTTTATTAAAAAATTATATCTCTCTCTTCCACCTACACAACCCAACACAACCTTATTTTTTACACACATTAACAACTCAACTCAACCTAAACTTTTATTAATTATTAAAATCAAAACAACCAATCACAAAATGTTACCTCATATTAAAAATAAAAAGAAAGAATAAAATAAATGGTGACCCTTATGTGACCTTGATCTCCTCCATCAACCTAGGTCACCTGTTTTGGTGACCCCCAATAAATTTTTTTCATTATTATACTGTGGTGACCCAACCCTCAAATGTCACAATGAGAGTAGTAAGGGCTGTCATAAGACACGCATTAAAAACTTATACATCTAATTATAACAAACTCCTTAATTTTTGGAATTACTCATTCAGTGTACAACTGTTTATGCTTTACTGACAGTCCTAAGGGCTGTCATTATCAAAACCCTTTAATTTAATAAGCATCTTTGAGTATTTGGTTTATGTTTATAAGTTTATTAAGGAGTGAGTGGAAAAGTCATATTAAAGGAGACTTTTAAGCTATTTAAGGAATATTATCATTTTATAAGTTTATGTTTATAAATTTATTAAGGAGTGAGTGGAAAAGTCATATTAAAGGAGACTTTTAAGCTATTTAAGGAATATTATCATTTTAACCTCACCTTTGACACCACATAAATTTTATTTTTTAAAAATTTGAAACATTTTTATTTTTTTATTCTTTTTCATAATTTTTTTATTTTTTATTTAAAAAATAATATTTTTTATTACTTTTTATTTTAGTAATTTTACAATAAGTTTAAATAAGCTCTTCCAAACACTTTATTTTAAAAAAGCTTATAAACTATTAAGCACAAGCCTCCTTAGAGCATTAGGTGTGGTACACACGGGTCGGATGGCCACCTATGCGCTACCTTTGCGCCAAATCACTATTTCACATTTCACATTCAAAACACCAAATATCCCCTCTACCATCACTAACCAATAATACTCATCTGGAACCCACCAAAATACCTTTCACTCACAAAATACCCTTAAAAAAAATTAAAAAACCTTCTATCTCATCTCGCCGAACTTTCGACTTGAGCCTTCACTTACCCCACTTGGGGTATGGTGGCTTTGATGATGTGGATGTGAAAAACATGCCACCTAGGCAATTACGGGGTGGGTCAAGCCACCACACCCCTCCTCTTAATAAGTTTTCCCAAACACCCCCTACATATATTCTTCACTTTTCTTCAGCAATGAACCCATCGACATCCGCTAGCGGGTTTCTTTTACAGTTTTACATCCGTGCCCATCACCCGTTAGTTGGTTCTAGGAAATAACGTACAAGTTCATTATCCAAACAAACAATTCATTGACCAGATATTTAAACAAATAATTAAAATCATACCCATAACTGATAACAAATTTAAACAAAGAAGTATTAGACATTAAACAATACTAAAAAATACTTTGATATGATATTTATCGTTGTAAAATCATCACAAAACAAGAACACATGTTCCTTGTTTGTAACAATTTATAACTACTTGTAAAATTCAGGGTTGATTTTGAAGTACAACGTAGTGTAGAGGGTTGATTTGGCAAATCATAAATGCGAGGGGTTAATTGGTAAAACACGAAAACTAGAAGGAAAGATAACTTGTAAAAGTCAGGATACAATACAAGTCCCAAATCGTTAAAGAGTATAGAATTACAGAAGCAACAAAATTCTGCAAATTAGGGCTTTTTTCTTCATTGTTTTCAGAAAACCTTTAGCAACTGCAACAATGGATCGCGATGCTACTGCAGACGTTAACGCTCCTCACTCCATGGGGACAACGATCATCGGAGTTACTTACAACGGTGGTGTTATTCTGGGCGCTGATTCCCGAACCAGCACCGGTATAATGATCCCCTTTTGTCATTCGTACACGAACAACAGCATTTCGTTAATTTATATGTTTTAATTGTTCCAATGTTTTGGTGGTTAAATTATTGTTGTGTAATTAGGGCTTTACGTGGCTAATCGGGCGTCTGATAAGATCACACAGCTGACTGATAATGTCTACATCTGTCGCTCTGGATCGGTATTGCTTCTGTTGCTCTAATTCTGATAGTATTTTTGGGATAAATGAAGTTATTGTGTTTTGTACATATTGGATTGTGATGGTTTATTTTTTAATTTCACTTTGCCATCTGAACTTTTAAAGCTATGAGAAGAAAGATAGAATAAACTTAAGCATCTATGTAAGAAAATACAATTATTAAAGTAGATATACGATCGTTTAACATCAGTTTATAAGACGTAACATACTTCTGAACGCCTCATGGCTGGTTTTGTTTCAATTTTGATTTCACTTATCAACTGATTCACTGCTTCTGAGTTTCAACTATTTGAGTTCACTTATCAACTGATTCATGGCTGGTTGTGCCTTGCTTATTAGTGACCTTACTTTTCTGGGAACATACACAATTTAACAGCTGCCATGTTTCTGGTTTTTCAGGCTGCAGATTCTCAAATTGTATCGGATTATGTTAGATATTTTCTTCATCAACACACGTGAGTATATTACTAATTGCTTCTCTCGACCAGTACTCCAGTAGAATGCCTAAAATTATGTTAATTATCCTGGTTTGTGGGTTATAATCTTTGTTAATGCAATTCTTTTCATTTTAATAAGGGTGTATGATAGAGATTGGTATAGTTATTAAATAGTATTAAAGTAGAAGGGGAAAAAGGGTAATTAAGCTATAGTTAGTAGTTGCTTATATTTAGGGAAGGAAAGATTGGGAGAGATTAGGGTTTTGATTATTAGGTATAGTCTCGTTGTAGAGATTGGCTCTTGGTGGTGCACCTTGAGAGAGGGATTCTTCCCTGGGCAACCAACCGATTAGGGTTGATTGTGTTCTATCCTTGTAATTTCTATTTCAGTTTATCAATTCAAAGCAGTCTTTATCTTCAATTTTCAGTGTTTATCCATTTATTATCGTTCGTCTATTTCACGATTCGTATCAGTGTAAGCACAAGGATGTTAATACACAGAACATTATAATTGTCAAATTAATAAATGAAGTTAATATTTTCTAATCGCATATTGTTCTGATCTTGATCACTAGTTAGGTTTCTTGCATATTCAATTATCTGCTTGTTTGTTTCTACAATAATTGAGTTTCAATGTTAAACAGGATTCAGCTTGGTCAACCTGCTACTGTGAAAGTTGCTGCAAACCTAGTTAGACTTTTATCTTACAGCAACAAGGTTTGCATTCAGCTATCAATTGATTGTCATTTTGAAAATATCTTTCTGCTAATCATTATTATATAATCTTTGTCTTATAATTTGACAGAATATGTTGCAAACGGGTATAATTGTTGGTGGATGGGACAAATACGAAGGAGGGAAAATATATGGCATCCCTCTTGGTGGAACAATCATTGAGCAACCATTTGCCATTGGAGGTTTGTTTGCATTGAAGAAATTATAATTTTCTATATGATTGATTATGAGGTTTTATTTGGGTTAATGGTGTGTAGGATCTGGGTCAAGTTATTTATATGGGTTTTTTGATCAAGCATGGAAGGATAACATGACCAAGGAAGAAGCTGAGGTAACATGACATCATCAACCTTATATTCATGAAATATTTATTGTAATTGAAATATGTTAATTAATTAATAGGCTAATTTTGTTTTGTGTAGCAATTGGTGGTTAAGGCTGTTTCACTTGCTATAGCACGAGATGGTGCAAGTGGGGGTGTTGTTCGCACTGTCACTGTAAGTTGTTTACAAAAATATTATGTATTAAGTTGTTGATTACAACATTTTGGTTTAAATTGTCTGATTAAATGTTGTAATTTAGATAAACTCTGAGGGGGTTACAAGGAACTTTTACCCTGGTGATCAGCTACCTTTGTGGCACGATGAAGTTGAGGCACATAATTCATTGTTGGATATTCTTAATGCTTCAAATCCTGAGCCAATGACCACTTAATTCTCATATTTTACTCAAGTTTGTATTGCAATTCAACTGTTTTTCTACTTTACTACTTTCTGTTGAACAACTTTTGTATTTGTGATTACAAAGATTGTTTCTGCCTTCTCTTACCTACTGCTTTCTCTAATTTCTGTAATATTAGTTGGTCTTGTGAGGATCATTGTTCATTTGATTTTTGAGTTTGACTAGTCAAACCTATATCTAAGTTAATTCACCACACAATGTCAAAATATTTTAGCTAAGGAAGGAATGCAAATCCAAAAGCAGCATAAGAGTTGAAACATTAATTAATTATTGTAAATGAAAAGCATTTTTTATTTTCATAAAAGGATCTCTAGTCTATTGATTGTAGATTGGGCCAATTGTGATTCAAGTTGAAAGATTGTTGCCATCATTCTGCTTATAATAGGATTCGTAAGTTGCAACTCTTGGCTTAGATTCAGGTAGTTCTTGTTCTTCCGCAAACTCCATTGTCATTTTTACAAAATCTTTCATCTTTGATGCTTTCCACACCTACCAAAAATACCATCAAATCTTTTAGGAGCATGTGGAGATTTCAATTGTAATAAACCATGGTCAAAAAAAAATTACCTCAAAATCCCAATCTCCATACAAATCAGGGTCTTCTTTGTTGACCCAAACATATGTGTAAGCCTTTAACATGTCAGATGTATCCTGCACAATTAATCATGTGAACTAATCAACCGACTTTTTAATATGATAACGCTTTTAGTTTTATGTACATACCAGCAAAGAAACATCAACAGCCGTCTTTTCGTACTCAAAATCCTCAAATTTATCCAGAATATCTAATTCTGGGGCGGTAATCCCTAATAACACCTGTAGCAAACACATGATCTAAATTACCCTTCTATGATATGATGACAACATAAGAGAATCTTTTGGATCCAAGTCAATATAATAAATATTTTCTGACAATGAAAATTAAGGATTTCATATGCAAACATATGATGATGAACATACCCTCCCTGTAATTTTCTTGTTTTCCACAGGTAGAATTGCTGGATAAACACGCCCTTTGATGCTAAATCTATGACTACAAAAAACAAGAAATTATACATGAGTATAGAATACCAGTCATCAGATTATATCCCAACTCTCAACAACAAGACCATGGACAATAATTTATCACAAAATGGAACTGCAAACTTTGATTAATATGATGAAAAGGCCTATGGATTTTATTTTACTACTATTGGGATCATAAAAAAAATATAATACTATGATTTACTAGTTTGTATATTATTGCTGTAAACAAACTCAAGAAAGCAATTAAACTAGAAAACTGTAAAACAATACACACAAAAATTGATCAGCACAGGTGAGGGATGCTCTAAGATTAGCATAATTATAAACAAACAAATTAAGCTCAAATAGAAGCTTGAACTTTTGAACTGAAACACAAATCCAAAGAGTGACTACGATTGCAGGAATTAATAAAACCTAGGGCTCGTAATCAACGTAAACGTCAACTTTCAAATTCATATGAACAATATATTAAATAAAATCAACAGATACAATCACTGTGAATAAGAGACTAACTAGCCGTGAAGAGTGGCAGGAGAATTCTGAGGGATACGGCGGAGGAGGACACGAACGACGTCGTCAGCTAATAAGCTGCCGTAAACAAAAACATTATGCCGATTACCGCCGTTTGCACCGCCACCGCCGCCGTCACCGAAGCTGCCTACTCCAACTGTAACCGAATTCGCCGACGCCATTAGTTTATTCAAACGCGATTATTGCTCTATAAATCCCAGAAGCTTTGACGATCAATCGGGAAAAAGAATATACAAGCTGCTAACAAACAAATCCGATCGCCAAAAACATTCACAAAATTTGGAACAATTGGCCATGGTTGATTGGTTATATTATTATTGTTTATGAACGATTCCTCTTTCTGAAATTGCAGAAACTACCCTACAGTTTCATTCTTTGGACTTTCATCACCGTTTTAGAGGGTTTATATTTTATACTTCAAATTTGAGTCTGGTTACGAAAATGGTATTTACTTAATTTTATGTCACATTTTAATTTGGTTATCTAGAGTTTAAAATCACTATGAAAACTTTTTAGCTTTACAAAAAGTTTTACTTAGGGTAATATTGAAATTTCAATTCAAAAGTCGAAATTTCTAAAATCATCACGTTCACTCCCAAAGTTTTTGTTTATTAACTTGGAGAAAAACATTATTGTTATTTTTCAGACTCCTCCTTGTAGCCATTGTACTTTTTGTATCTTTTGGGCATTCATCGTCAAGCCAAACCACTATCCATAAAGTATCAAAATATAATAATCAGTCGTTGCACCATTACATATAATTCATTAATAGATGTCTTAATTTCGACTCGTTCATATAATATAAAAGGTTAACTTAGATTGTATAAAGGGTAAATTACAGAAATTGTCCCTGTGGTATATCTGATTCGGCATTTTTGTCCCTAAACTTTTTTTGTCGGTGTTTTTGTCCTTAAAGATTTTTGGTTTTCATCTTTCTGTCCTTCCGTCCAAAATACTCCGTTAATTAACGAGATTTTTATCCATTTCCCCAAATTACCCATATTTTAACTCCTTTTTTATATTTTTCTTTTTCTTTCTACATTTTTTGTTTTTGTTTTTCTACCCTGCAATCACCATTTCTGCAAATCTCGATCTCCCATCAACAATGGAGGCCTCAGCCCTTTTCTCCACCGCCTTCTTTTTCTACCATGCCGTCTCTTCCTCAGCACCAACAAACCCTCACTCTTCACTCCCCTCCCAAAACCAATTAAACCCATTTCAGCACCAGCATCCGCATCTTCATCTTCAACAACCCCAATCAAAGAATCCGAAAACCAGTACAAGTAACCCCATAAGCATGGCAGCTCTTATCAATTTTCGTCTCTATAATCGCCAGACTCGTCCTATCCCCGTTGCCGATCGGCGCGTGGGCGTTACAACCACCACCACCAGTGTAACCAAAACCCTAACTTTTATGACGGCGTTTAGTGCTTTTACTAATGAAGTTATTTAGTTGATTGTAATTTCCTTCTTTTTCGCTCGCGAGTTTGTGAAAACTGGATTAGGGGATCGAATCACAACATATTTCAGTGTTTACATATACCCACAAATATCTTTTAATCTTTTAAAATAATTGAATTTTTTTACTGTGATGAATTGATGGGATTTTTATGATTTAGGATTAGGGTTCATGAGATGGGTATTCTTAGTTTTAGGAAGAAGAAAGAGAATGTACAATTCTTAAAGCATAAGGTGATGGATTCAAAGTTATGATCTTTATTTAGGATTAGGGTTCATCGATAGTTGGAGTTTTGGGGTCTTGGGGATGAAGAAATGTAAAAGACGAAAATATCCTTGTTTTTTTACATTTCTCGTTAGTTAACGGCCAAAATTGGACGAAATGACAGAAAAGTGAAATCCAAAAATCTTTAAGGACAAAAAACTGACAAAAAAAGTTTAAGGACAGAAAGGGATAATTTCTGTAATTTACCCTTGTATAAAACATCTGCCAAACAAATAAATAAAAAACTTGACTAAAAAAGGTCAACTAGAGATAAATTTAAGTGCACATAATCCATAACCATCTCATTCTACATAAGACGACGCATGATTTGTTTTTGGTATCAGAAGACGAGAATAAAAGACTTCCCCATTTACTTTGGAGATTTATTCGGTGATCCATGTCAAACAAACAAGTCAGTGCAAATGAAAGAAAATTCAGCAAAATCGGCATGCGTGTTTTATATTCTCAGGCAGAGCGTCCCTTCATACACTTCCCTTAACCTCGAGATTGGAAATCTAGCAAATTTCACAACAAAAAGTAACTACATGCACCGATCTGACCCGTTTCCTTTTAAACTACAAATTTTATTCTACTCATTTGACCCGTTATTAGATAAGCTAAACTGAAAATAGGTTAAAAGTCACCCAAAGTGTACTTAAAAATGCATAAAACCTCCTAAATTATTTTATATCAAAAATTAGATTATCATGGGAATGCTAATAATAGTTATAAACATATTTAAAACATTGATCACTTAACTTATATATTTTTTCAAAGACATTATTTGCGGGACCGACCTATTTTGACCCAAACCGCCATTTTGCTACCTTTAATCATACACTCGGTTACATAGAAATTAAACAAAATGACTCTTTATATGACCTTTAGAAAGGAAGGGTAGTTGGGAACATCAAAACCGCCATTTTGTATGTAATTATGTACATGCATATATTCTTTTACCAACTAACGAAGGTAACAAAATACATACAAGGGAGTTATGGTTTACCTAATTATCATAAAAAGCGGGAAGGACGTCTTCGAGAACTGTTGCATAAAACAGAACATAAAAAGAACGAGGATTAGATCATGTATCATATTATTGTTAAATTAATTTTAATAATGCAATTTAGTATGCTTTATGCTTTAAACAAAATTTAAGCAAATTTGAGCAACTATCGACCCATTTTACCCTTTCTAGCTAAGCTTCATTATTTTACCCATTTTGACCGAGTCCTTTTTAGTGGAGCGATTTGGTTGATTCAGATTATGTTTTACTGTTACGAGCAAGGGATTTGTTAATATAGATAGTTAACCAATATACTTGAATACTTCAAAATACAATTTTGGTTGACTTTCGACCCATTTGACTTGTTTCCTTTTTAGCTATTTTTTTTTCCATTTCACTCGTAACAATGAATAGCCTGAATAGACCCAATTATAAGTATATGTATCACAATTACCACCTCTAGTACATCATGAAACACCTAAACATTCAAAAATAACACAAAAAAAAATAAAAAATAAAAAAATGCTGACCTGCGATGACCTGTTCTACCTCTGGATACACTACTAATAGTCACATAATCATCTTCAACATCTCTAAAATCTGGAAATTCTGCAGAAACAACTGATCCTTCATCAGAATTTGAAGTATCATAACTCAATCGACGGTTTTCTCTCCTTGATTGAACAACTCTTTGTCTTCTTCTATTTCTAGAACTCCTAAACTTATCAAAAACTTGATATAAAATACAAGAAGTCCACCAATTTCCATCACCACCACGGAAATCATCAAATTCATCACCAGAACCATTATTATTATCACCATATTCGATAACATAATCACCCAAAACCACCCCATGTGGTACTTCTGAATGTATAGTACTCAAAACATCAGTAATTTCAGAACTTTGTTGAAAATTATCCCAATCTAATTGTCTAGCTGGATCGATTTTCGACGGGCATGCATGAGGATGCTCAATTTTAGCATGTTTTCTAAGCTCTGTATACGTTCCAGAAAATACACATTTTTCTTCTTCACAACAACGTTTTTTCTCGTCTAATTTAATACGGGCTTCATTGATAACAACCCAACCGGTTACATCACCTCTACAAAGTGGGCATAATGGTTTGGTAGTAGAGTCTGGATTTGTTGTGTTTGACTCAGAAGTCAAAGTCAAAGGTGGGTCAACTTTGGGGGATATTTTATTTGCGATTTGAAAACGGTCTAAACAATTTGAGTGTAGATGATCGGTATCGCAAACAAAAGGTCGGCATCCTTTGTTGTATGAAGAACATTGAAGAAGAACACAGTTATGTGGGAAGGATAAACATATCGGACATGTGATATCTTCCCATTTAATATCGAGATGAAAATTTTCCATAAGATGTGTAGAATTAGGGATTTATAGACGACTTTTTATGAATATGTGTATGAATCAAAATCATCAGCTAACAAACACAATCCCAATGCTAAAACTAACCAATCAATTAGCAAAGCATCACGAAAACTGATCAAATCGGATCCACCTACCCTAAAAAAACAACAAAATCACATCACTAACAAACGATTTACACGATTCGAACCAGCTAAATCAAGCAATTAAACTAATAACCAACAAAAAAGAAGATTATAAAAGCTGAAATTAACCTCGATGATTGCCGATGCAGAACTGCAAACCAGTGAAAGTGTAAGATTCGAAGGGTTTTGTGAATCGATCGAAGAGAGAAGACTTCGGAAAGTAGATGGTGAACGAGGTCTGTGAAGATGACACGCTAACTGTGTGTACTTTTTTCTCTTTTAGTATTTATTTATAAGCTTTTAATAATAAAATAATTAAAAGTCACTATCCTTTTACGAACATTATTTTCGTAACAGATTTAAAAAAATGCGCAGTTATGCGCACGTTAGCAACGAGATGGTATCGGAACTTGTGTTGTGTACGCATATGCGTATGTATTATTCAGTTAGAGGTCACAAATGGTTGGAAGGCAGTTTAGGATAGAATAGTTCATTTTTTATTGATTTGTTTAGCTTATCTTCATAATATTGGTTTTCTTTTTTACATTTTTATTCGGTATAATAATACTATTATTATTACATTTAACTGTTTTATGAAAAAATAATTGATCTTTTGAGCTCATTTAACTTTAAGTATCAACACTATGGTTAGAAACGTCCTCTTGACATACGTAGCGTGACAAGATCTCCGTCAAGAAAGTAACATTTGTGAATTTTTTAACTAGTTCGTTGGGTAAAAGATTCACGCTAAGCATGGCTGCCATTTTGGTTTATAAATAGGTTGGAGGAAACATGTGTTTCTGGATCTAACCGGGATTTCTCTTCGTGGGTTTGACTAGTTGGGGTTTTACAACGGGACATGCTGCTTTAAAAGCCCCATAGTGTAAAGTGATAAAACACAAGAAATCATGCATTGAAAATCAACGTGTGTTTATCCATTTCGCGTTTGATATATTTGGTTTCCTTACACCTAAGTCAGTAAAGGTGTTCAACAGAATCCAGTGAGTTGTTTATATTAATGTTATGACACTTAGATCCACAAATATTATTTTCAAAAGAATTAGTTTTGTAATAAATAAAAAAATAGCAACGTTTATTACTTTTTTGCCTTCATCATCTATATAAATCATGTTTTTCTAAATTAAAGCAATCCGAATTGATTTGCAAAAAAAATTATGAATTATAATACATTTAGGTGACTTTTCTAAACTATGTTATTTAGTTAACATATAATAATAATAATAATAATAATAATAATAATAATAATAATAATAATAATAATAATATCATTATTATTATTATTATTTAATTGGACTTTTTAATTTAAAAGTGGAAATTGCATCCGTAATTTCAGTATATGACTATATGAGTATATCTATTGTTTTTTAATGAATTTGTCAATGAAAGCATCAACAATGAAATTATGTTGAAATTATGTTGGCAGCCTTCAGTGTAAGTGTTACGCATGCTACCTACATATACACATGTCTAAAAGTATTGTCCGTTTAACAAGTCAACAAATAATGTTAGTCAAATTATTCTCTTTTTTTAGTTTGATTTTTAATAAATTAATTTAAAAGCATTTATTGTTTAAGACATGTTTTCTCAGAGTAATCGAATTTTATTCGTGATATATTTTATCTAATTACTACTGTAGCCGTTTCTAAACCTTCTCTTCACGTTTGTTTTAATATACCTAAGAAGGGAATTTAACCTATAACTTCTACTTAATTGTTACCCCAACTGTTTGATTTACCTTTTCAACCAATATATTTATTGTTATTGTAATATATTTATTACTCCATAGAAACATGCAGCAACCTTGGCCTTTCAAAAATAAAGTTGGTGGTCAGTTGTATTATACAACCCCTTACAACCGGAATTATCAGATATGATTGACATAGTCAATACATTGTTTATCAAATTGTCTTTATATCATCACCAGTGATCATTTATAATAGTTCATCCTTTACTAAAATGGTGTGATTAGTGTACTATAAATATACAAATATGGTACATATGATTTTACAGCTATAATACAATACTTAATACATACACTTTATGTGTATACATAAATTATTTTTATATAAAAATTATAAAAAATAATTGTATTTTTTCATACTAAATATGAAGTATTTCATACCTCTATAATAAGTTGATTAAGATGTAAAATTTATTAATTATTTTTTCAATCTATGCACTCTAGTCTTTGTAGCTTTAGATAGGAACCAGTGAGTCGACTCACCCTGAAGTCCTGAACTCGCAAACACACACGATTTCTGTATAGTGGTCGAAACAAAGGGGCACACACAAAAATGTCGAGGTTGCATACGTCACTTCTCGACTACAACAACCCCTTCTTCTTTACTCCTCTCCACCCCCTTCCCTGCCGGATTTCCAACTTCCCGCCGGTTTCCGTCCCCAACACATCTTCTCGCCGGAATCTCACCGTACGTTCATCATCCATCGAACAACAGCCGTCCAATTCAGACAATCTGATCCCCGCACTTGCCACTTCTGCTGCACTACTCTTTCTCAGCTTCGGCGGGGTTCGTAGCTCCGCCTGCTTCGCTGCTACCTCCAGCCGTCTGCCACCTGCTGTTGATATCGCCAATGACGAGACATTGGTCGATAATCAGTCAATTCAAGGTTTTACCTACTTTACTCTTTCAGACCACAACTTTGATTTGACCTATTTTTTTATTTCGTATAAGATTGCTTAATTTAGACATAGTTATGAAACTTGTGTGTGTATCTCTTACCAGTGAATGAAGGTTTATTCTTCAGATCGCTTTATCTAGTGAAATGAAATTAATTTTCAGCTAATCAATTCTCATTGTGGATTTCTTAATGCAAATAGCCAAATATACTAATACAGTACTGAGGTTTTGTATCTAGCTTACTTAATCTATATAGAATTTAGGGTATACAAATTAATTGACATTGATGTATGAGTTATTGTTTCATTTGTTAATTCAGAGATTGAAGATGTTGGAGAATATGATAATGAAGAAGTGAAAGCTGCATTCGAGAGTTACAAATCAAAAACTTATGCTCTTACTGTTCCACTGAGAATCGTTGCTCTGCGCAATTCAGTCCCTCCTTTATGGATCAAGGTTTGGTTGCTTAAATTGTCTTGTTAATTCCTTGTTTTTCAGGGTTTTAATGCAATTGTTCATCAATTAATTCATTGTTATACAGAATTTCATACAATCCCAAGGAAAGAGAGTGAAGTTTCGTTTAGAATTTCGTGGAACTATTGAAAATATATTTTCTGAACTTTTAACAGCAATCGGTAAAGAAAATATTACTTCTAAATCTGCTGGGGCTGCTGATATTGTATCTCTTGGTGATTCTTGGGTTAATTTTGCAATTAGCAAGAAACTAATAGAACCCATACAAGGTGTTGATGATCAAGATTGGTTCCACTCACTAAATGACAAGTGGAAGGTAAGATACAGTTAATTCATGATTATTAATTTCATGTTATCATATTATTGGCTGCCCTCTAAATGTTGAGTTGAGGGGATATTTATTAGTTATCCTTAATATTATCAAATAAACTTTTTTTTCCACAATTAAAGGTACTAAAGTTTTTTCTAAGACTAAAATTAGGTGTACGTCTATCTTTTAAAACTATTAAAGGTATTAAAGTTTATTTTATAACCAATATGTGGATCCAACTTTATATAAATTTCCATTTAAGGTACCCGAAAACTTTCCAAAGATGGTAAAAAAGGTCTTTATTTTGGTCGGAGAAAACTTGATATCTTTAATTGCGAAGAAATAAGTTGGGTACATCAATTTTATATTTTTAGAAAGTTAAGTACCTTTTTATGCAATTTGTCCAATATTTAATGCTTGTTTCCAATGATAGATCAAGTGATTAAAATTATAAATGGGATATTTACAAATATGTATCAAGAATGAAAAATGCTATAGGCCTACAAATTGGACCTGCAAATGGATCTATCCAATGATATGATGACATGTGTCATTTTTATTTCAATTATTTTATTTAATCTGAGGGTTGTCCTAAAATAATCTCAGGTGTATTTGCGCAGGAATAATGAAGGAAAATCAGATGCACAAGGTAAGATATACACTGTTCCATATCGATGGGGAAGCATGGTTATAGCTTACCGAAAAAACAAATTTCAACAACATAATTTGGCTCCTATACAGGTACTTTCTAACTCTTAATATGTGTCAATTTTACATAATTATTCAATTAGATATATTCAATTTACACACGTAAGGTTGAAAATGAAGGCATTATAATAGCTAGTCATATACTCCCTCCGTCCCACAAAAAAGTTTACATTTCTCTTCATTATAAGACTTGTAATTGATTGTGTATTGATTATGTTCAACGAGGTTACAATATATAGGGAATATATTTACACTCTAATCCTTCTACTTAAGGTAAATATATAATATGTCTAATTGTCTAATATTCCCCCGCAAGCTAAGGCCGGGGAGCAAGCCTTAGCTTGGATCTTAGAAGCTCGAACCGTTGTGACGATAATGGCTTGGTAAAGATATCTGCGATTTGATCATTTGTGGATATGAACTGTACACACAACCTTCTTTGAGCCACCTTTTCTCGAACAAAGTGAAAGTCCACTTCAACATGTTTTGTTCGGGCGTGGAACACAAGATTTGCAGATAAGTGTGTGGCTCCCAAGTTGTCACACCATAGTGTAGGAGCGGCTTTGAAAGGAACCCGTAATTCGCCTAATAAGTCTTGCAGCCATGTTAGTTCAGCAACTGTGTCTGCCATGGATTTGTATTCTGATTCGGTGGATGAGCGAGAAACGGTACGTTGTTTGCGAGCAGACCATGAGACTAGATTCGATCCAAGATATATCGCATATCCCCCCGTGGATCGACGGTCGTCTGGGCATCCAGCCCAATCAGCATCAGAATAAGCTGTGAGATTCGGAAATGATGCATCAGAATATGCATGAAGTTGTGTATCTGATGCAGACTGAATTCGTAAGCCCAGTGATGACGTTCCCTGTAGATACCGAATTATTCTTTTGACAGCAGACCAGTGATTTGATGTGGGAGCATGCATGAATTGGCAGACTTTGTTCACTGCATATGTGATATCTGGGCGAGATAATGTAACGTATTGTAGAGCCCCCACAAGTTGTCGGTACCGAACTGGGTTATCAAAGAGGGGACTGTCGCCAAAATGAAGATTAGAGCTGGTTGTAATTGGAGATGGAACCGGTTTTGATTCTGTTAAGCCAGCTCGGGTGATGATATCTTGAATGTATTTCTTTTGAGACAATATCAGATCACCCTTTTGACGAGTAATTTCAATGCCCAAAAAATACGAAAGCGTTCCCATGTCTTTAACTGCAAACTGAGTGCTGAGAGTTTGAACAACCTTTTCAAGAGCCTGTGAATTATTACCTGTCAAAATAATGTCATCAACGTACACAAGCATATATAATAAGGTGCCCTGATGAGAGTACGTAAAAAGAGATGGATCTGTGCGGGAGCCCCGAAAGCCAATTTTCTGTAAAGCACTGGATAACCGATGAAACCAGGCACGGGGGCTTGTTTCAACCCGTAGAGTGCTTTATGTAACAAGCACACGTGATTCGGTTTACTGGCATCGACAAAACCAGGAGGTTGTTTAAGGTAAACCGTTTCTTTCAGATCACCATGTAGGAACGCATTCTGAATGTCCATCTGTCGTAGTGGCCAGTTGTGTGTAGTGGCAATAGATAACACTACACGAATGGTTGTGGCTTTGACGACCGGGCTAAAAGTTTCTTGATAGTCAATACCCGGTTGTTGGTTAAAACCTTTGGCCACCAATCGCGCCTTGTAACGCGTGACTTTACCTGTTTGATCACGTTTTAATTTATAAACCCACCTGCAATCAACAATGTTAGTATTTGGTTTTTGTGGAACAAGAGACCACGTTCCATTTTTGATCAAGGCCGAATATTCATCACACATAGCTTGGCGCCATTGTGGTATGGTGTTGGCAATGGTAAAGGATGGAGGTTCGTTATCTGTGTAGTTGAGAGTGGCGTGGTATGCGGAAGGATCATAAAAGGAGGGAGGTTTCGTACTTTGACGAAGGTTAGTTGGTCGGGTGCGAGTGGAGGCAGCGGGCGGCTGAACAGGTGGCGGGTCAGGGGTGGAGTGTGCCGCCGAGGTACCAGCTGCTGTGGTGGGAACAGTAGCAGCCGCTGCCGGAACAGTAGAGGTATCGGCCGGTGTAGAGTGAGGTTGTTTGGGTCGCCGGCTGTACGTATAGAGGAGTGGAGGTTCGGGATGAAGGTTATTTGTGGTGTGGGAAGTGTGATCGGGTGGTGGGTTAGGGTAGGAAGAAATGTAAAGGTCGGAGTTGGTATGTGAATTTTGTTTAGGTGTAGGAGGTGAAGTTGCAAAAGGAAGAGAGGACTCATCAAACCTCACATGGCGACAAATGTAGATACGGTCGGTGTCGGGATCAAGACACCGATAGCCATGATGGGAGGTGCTGTAGCCTAAGAAAACACAAGGAGTTGACCGAAAATCCATTTTATGTTGGTTGTAGGGTCGAAGGTGAGGATAAGCACGACATCCAAAAATGCGAAGAAACGAGAAGTCTGGTTTGGTTTTAAAAATAAGTTCAAAGGGTGAGCTATTGTGGTTAGAGCGGGAAGGCATACGATTGATTAGGTACACGGCTGTTTCATATGCAAAGTGCCGGCACATGTGAGTGGGCAAGAAGTGTGAGATCAGTTTCAACCACATGTCGGTGGCGACGTTCAACAGTGCCATTTTGTGCACTCGTGTGAGGACAAGAGAGGCGATGAACAATTCCAATGGATGAGAAAAAAGAATGAAGATTACGGAATTCACCACCCCAATCGGTTTGAACGGTTTTAAGTTTGGTTTGGAATTGTCTTTCAACCATAAGCATGAATCGTTTAAATGTGGGAAAGACATCAGATTTCTGTTGTAAAGGAAAAAACCACATATAACTAGTAAAATGATCAACACAAAGCAAAAAATAACGATGGCCATCCGACGAGGTGATAGGTGCGGGTCCCCATACATCACAAAAAACAAGATCTAAAATGTTTGTACTTTTATTGGATGATGATGATAAATGTAGTTTGGATGATTTTCCAATAAAACATGATTCACACGTAAAAGAAGAACATTTATGTTCTAAAGGTAAAGTATATCTAGAAAACATAGAATTTAAAAGGTGATAGTGTGGATGTCCAAGACGATGATGCCACGTTTGAGGGGACGCACGAACCGCGGAGAAAGCAACTTTGGATAGTGGTTGAAAACGTAGAACATTGATGGTGTAGAGACCATTAAGGCTTGGACCCGTGAGGAGGGTACGATGTGTAGACTTGTCCTTCACAGCAAAAAAAAGAATCATGAAATTCAAAATAAACGTGGTTATCAGTACAAAATTGTTTGACAGAAAGTAAGTTTCGTTTTATTTGAGGAACGTGTAATATGCTGGAAAGAGAAAAGGTTTTGTCTGGAGAAAATATTTTTGAAGAACCGATATGTAGGATGGGAAGACCCTTACCATTACCAACATGAAGTTGATCAGTGCCATTGTAAGGTTCGATATGATCAAAGTTGGAAAAATCAGAAGCAACATGATGGTTGCACCCTGTATCCGGCAGCCATGAAGATGTTGCATTGGACCGGTGATCAGCATAGTAAGCAGATGGTGTAGGTTGTTGTTGTCTCTTGTGTGTAGATGGGTCACGGTTAGGACATTCGGATGGAATGTGTCCAATACCACACCTGTTGCATGAACCATAAACCATATTTTGATTAGAAGCCCAAGAAAATTTACCTCCCCCGGATTGGTTTTGTGACCTGTTGTTTGAGCCGAGGTGATTGCCTCGCCCACGGCCTCGGTAACCACGACCACGTCCTCGGTTTGCATAAAAGGCAGTGGCGGGTGCATTGGTTTGTGGTTGAACTTGAAGACCGAATTGAGACAACATCTGTTGAAGGGCAGTAAGTTGATCACCAGATGGAGTCCCGGACGAGGTGGCTGTGGCGGTGAAGGCTTGAGCAGGTGCGACTTCAGGCTGATTTCTTTTCAACAAATAATCATAATCAGCAAGTATGCCATGGAGTTCCGAGAATTGTTGTGGTGGATTGGTAAGAAAAGTAGATTTCAGGTTATTGTATTCATCTCGAAGACCTGAAATCACGAGCATAATAACATCTTTTGTTTTCATGGCTTCTCCGATATTAGCAAGAGCATCAGAATACTCTTGTGCACGATTTAAATATGCTGCTGCGGTTTCGTCACTTTTCATCTCGAGTTTTAGTAGCTGTGTTTTTAACGTGTATTCACGCGATGAAGAGTGTGGAGCATAAGCACGTTCAAGATTTAGCCAAATATCACGAGCATTAGTACCTTGAACCTGCGGGAATGATGATTCAGAAATAGTAGATATAATGAGCATTCGAATGTGAGCATCATTCGTGATCCAGATATTGTATTCTGGATTTAATTTTTCTGCATCAGAGGTGCTGTTCTCTTTGTCTTTCGAGTTTGTGGTTTTAATATACTGTGACGGGCATGGAATTGTGCCATTGATGTACCCGAATAAACCATTGGTGATGAGGAATGGCTCTAGCATTGTTTTCCAGAAACCATAGTTTGTAGGTGACAGGGTGAACCCAAACTTGTGTGAGTTATGGGCTGTCTTTTCTTGTGTGGTGAAGGCGACAAGGTTAGTCATTGGAGAAGAAGAAGAAAACTGGTGGTGGTTGTCGGCGATTTAGGGTTTGTAGGGAAAAAGTGCCGATTAGGGTTTGTAGGGAAAAAAGTCGGCAGCTTTTTTGGTTTAGGGTTTAGATGGCTCTGATACCATATAAGACTTGTAATTGATTGTGTATTGATTATGTTCAACGAGGTTACAATATATAGGGAATATATTTACACTCTAATCCTTCTACTTAAGGTAAATATATAATATGTCTAATTGTCTAATACTTCAAAATTTTATCCCACAAAAAAGTTTACATTTCTCCAATTTAAGGGGTCCACTTAATAAAATAATATTATTATCAATTATCTCACCACTAACTATTACCTAAAAGTACATTCTCTCTCCAATCTAACCTTATATCTTATTCTAAATTATTAGCATTGACCCCACCACTAACCATTTTCTAAAAATTTGTGCCCAAGAGAAATGTAAACTTTTTTGTGGGACGGAGGGAGTATAACATTAGATATTTATACTTAAAAATTGGGTTGATTTGACCCGAACCCGTTTCAGGACTGGTCAGACCTGTGGAGGTCCGATCTTAGTGGAAAAATCGGTATGGTTGATTCTCCAAGAGAGGTTATTGGTGCAGTTTTGAAATACTTAGGAGCATCATATAATACAAATAACATTGATTCTGAAGTTATTGGTGGGAGAAATGCTGTGAGGGATGAACTTGCTTCATTTACAAAACAGGTATAATTTTTATAAAATTTTAATAATTGGGGTATAAATATATATTGACTTTTATGATATTTATGTAGGTTCGACTGTTTGACAGTGCAAACTATCTTAAAGCATTTAGTGTTGGTGACATTTGGGTGGCGGTTGGATGGAGTAGTGATATTGTTCCTGCTGCCAAACGCTTGACAGATGTTGCTGTCATTGTTCCAAAATCAGGAGCTAGTTTATGGGCTGATTTATGGGTATGTAATATGTTATGTCTACTTCTTATTATTTTTTTAAATCTACAATTTTCTATTTCCGATTCCGCCCTTTAATAATTTTTTAATATAATCTGAGATATATATATATTTTCATGCAGGCAATACCGGCTGCATCAGGCATTGCTAAAGATGAATTAGGAGGCCGGATTCGTGGGCCATCTCCACTTATACACCAATGGTTTGACTTTTGTTTACAAAGTCAAAGATCAGTACCTTTTCAAGAGGAAATAATTGCGGGTGCATCACCATCTGCACTCGATGGCACCCACGTCCCAATTTCCACAAAATTGACAAAAAATAAACCAAAACTCAATACAAACCTCATTGCTGGTGTACCCCCACCTGATATTCTTAAAAAGTGTGAGTTTTTGGAGCCATTATCGGATTCTGCATCCTCAGATTATCAGTGGTTAATAGCTAGCATGCAAAACCCTAATCGTGGGTTTATGCATAAACTGGAGAATTTCGTATCATGGGCATTAAAAGCTCTACCAAATAAATAGTTGTAATTATCATCAGATTCTTGATTATACCATTTTCTGTACAATTTTTTAGATATGAAACAGATTCTTGATGACAATTGTTCAACACAACATTTAGCATGGATAGTGCACACCTTATTTAGATCTTTGCATGGTTGACAAAAGCCAACAAAATAACCGGTATCCCAAAACCAAAAACCGAATTTGTAACCCAACATTTTTAATAAAAGGATTAAATCTTACTACTTATCTTCTTACTGATTTGTTCATTTTATGGGTACGAAGATGAAGTATGGAAATTTAGTATGAAAAAACGCAATCTTTAGGAAGTAAATATTACAATTCTACAAGATTTGAAATCGAAAACACCTTTTACTTAATTTACCAGCAGAATCTTAATTGTTTCATCTTCTAAACAATTTCTGAGATGTAAAACAAACTCTAATTAACATTTTGGATGTGTGGTGCTCGCGGATTAATGATATTTTACACGACGATCTCCTTCCTTCATTCCTTGACCATCTTTCTTCTCGGGGACACGTGGACGATTAAACGAACCCCTGGTGACACATCCAAACATTTTTACCATAAAACATTATTGTCACAACGAGTAATATACGTACCAAAAAGATGCAAAAATACCTGCAAACTTGAGGAATTGTCCAGGAACCTTTAAACTCGTTTGTTGTTGTTTGATTCACAAGCGATTCTTTATATTTTCGCCAATCATCGAGCATAATTCCAAGATCCTGAACCTTGTTCTCTAAACCAACACAACAATTAGCATGCATTGTGCACACCTTGTTTAAATCTTTGCTTGCTTGACAAAATCCACCAAAGTAACCGGTATCCAAGAACCGAATTGTACCAAAAGTACTTGTGAAATTGAGCTTGATCTTGTTGAAAACATCTTGATCATGCAGGTCTGGGTGAATCAGCCTCGAGTCGTACCAAAACTTGTAAAACTGAATTGTTTTCTCGTTCGACTTCACATATTTAAAACCGGTATTTGGTAGGTTTTTCAAGTCGGACGAGTTTCCGTTGAAAAAATCGCAAGAAGTTTGGATATCAACATCCTTGTGAAAATGTGGAAATGGATCTCTAAACCACATTACATCTGCATCCTGGATATACATATAGAGATTGAATAATGTCGATCATAATCATGTATGAATGATAAAAAGAGTACCGTGAACACGAAGCTATATCCTAAATCAAGAACAGTGCGTAGAAAATCGATTTTTCTCCACACCATTTGCAAATAATCAGGTGCCATAAAATACGCCTCTCCGGAAAAGTCCGTCCCGTTGGTCCTAAGATTGTAGCAATGTGGATGTAACTTCAAGCAACGGTCATACGCCTTTTGGTCGAGAGATACAACGACCAAGTGTTTCAAAAACCTTTCCGTTTGGTTCCCGATTCGGAAGCTCTCCAAAAGAAGATCGAACACGGATTGTGGTTCAGCCCATGCGTCGTTCAGACTTGTAATTATAACTGTATTATTATCCATTGTTGCATGTTTTAGTAACTCGCCAAGATTGTCATCCTATTAAGTAGAAATTAAAATATGATTAGAAAACTATGAGCGGTCTAGTGATTGAATTTGATCTTAAATCTCAATAAGAAAAATTATCAGAAGGTTTAAAGTTCAATCCCTGAAAGCAAATAAAACCTTTGTGACCATGAAGGTTCACGTGTGTCGACTCTATGATTCCCATAAAGTGAAAAGTGCTATCTCGCAAGCAACATAAAGAAAGGGTTCGACATGTCATTAAAATTCAAAATGATTATATGTGTATCATTTAATTGTTACTCTCGTAATATGGTGTTTGAGCTAATAAGAGTTTTTTTGTTTAGTTAGGTTTCTTCTTATAATGGGATATCTAATAGGAGAAAATGGGCCAAAATTAATTGGACCCAATAACTATGTAACTCATACTTAGCATGAAATTTATAATGTTTTTCTTTGCACCCTAACATCTCGATATAAGGTTTTGGAGTTTTAATATGGGTTTAATATCGCTTTAACATACACTCGGTATGACATTAGCATGTTAAAGCTATGTACAATTTTCAAGCATAAAATTCTATAAAATATTGTCATGGCCACAATATTTTTATTTTAACATGAGCCACAATATTATATACAGTAACCCATATATTTAATAGAGTATAACATGGAAATTACCGTTAAAAAAAATCAGACCCACACACTGTCTCGTTATATCTACAACGGTTGGAAGGCGTCGGGTTATATCTACAACGGTTGGAAGGCAACCGACGCCATTGGTTACCTTCCATTGACACCAGTCTCATATCTGGATTTTATGGTTGTGCGATCAGTATTCTTAAAATTTTATTTTTATTTTATCAGTAACCTTTTAGAGTTTAGTTATTGGGCCTCACTTTTTGTAAATATGCATTAACAATTAATTATTTTCCTAACTAATTTAGTTATTTTCCGTAACTAATTTAATTTTAGTACATTTTGTTAATAAAGTCTAATAATGCCTAATAAGAATTTACAAGAATTTAATTATTTTCCCTAACTAACTAAATATAAAGTCTAATAATGCCTAATAAGAATTTACAAAAATTTAATTATTTTCCCTAACTAACTAAATATAAAGTCTAATAAATTACCTAGAAAATAAAATTCATTAAATATCTAAATAAAAAAATTTATAAGATGTTAAGATGTAAGTCGTCTTACAAAATTTATAGAAAATAAATTTCAATATCAAAAACATTTCAGAGTACATAGAAAAGGTAAAATGATAAAGTTAATAAAAACATTAAACTGGTTAAACTCTTATAATAGTTTATAGCAAAATCATAATGGTCCTAAGTTTTAAAACTTTTTTTTGAACAGCAAAAAGAATAAGGATAAAGGAATTTCGCCAGTATCATCACCCCCTCCTTAACTCCACGAGAAAGATATATATATATACATAAAAGAACTAGCAAGAAACTAGCAAACGTACAAACTACAAGAAGAGATGTAACCAAGTAACATTTTCAGTTCCAAAGCCCGATCCATTAAAGACAGATGTAACCAAGTAACCTTTTTACTTTTGTGACGTCAGTTGACACTCCAACTGATATATCCATCCTTACCAACTAACCCTTTTTGGCCCCACCAATCATAAATATACACATATAAAATATTAAATACCCTATTAAAATACCTTTTCGATTACGTCCCTCATTGCTTTGGACATCTGAAGTGAAAACCGGAAGGCACCCCACTAAAGGGTTGTGCCAATGGTGGAACAGAACCGAAGGGGTCAACCAACGTAGCATTGGCACCCTTCTAATAAAAAAAATTAGCAATCACTCGTGTAAGGCTTAATTTTTTTATTTGGATATTTCCATTGAGCTCCCTCGGGTATCTGAATTTTGTTGGTGATCACTCGCGTAAGGTTTTTACAGTTTATATATATTTGGAAAAATTGAAGTCTTGTCTATCAAGAAGCGGTGTAAAGACAATTAAATTTGGCAAAAAGAAAAGGTAGAATTAAATAATTGATCATTTATCTGCTTACTGAATTTGCACGGTGATTGGTGGCGGCTAAAGTGTTGTAGTCGCCGGAAAAGTGGTAAAGAACCAAATATGAAACCATCATTGCGGTAAAGATGATCACCATTTTTGGAGTTTGCTTGAACAGCTGCTGTTGGTGATGGAGGCTGAATTCCGGTTGTAGTGACGGATATTTATCATTAGGATCACCGGCAGCCACCTTGTTGTTTCTACTCTCCGGCCCCATTGTAATATATATGGTCTATGATTAATTTCTTCTTCGTTTTTCTTATGCATGTCAACATTTATACACAGTATCAGTATGTATTATTAAATTACAATAACAGTCCCTCAACTAATGTTTAGCTTATACTTTTTGTCATTTAATGTTTAGTGTATCTGTTATCAAGTTATATTAATGTAATTACTAGTTTTAGAATTCGTTTTGATTTGACATATTTATTTAATATTAATAATACTTCATACATTTCAAAATAAATGATACACTTCTCATTGTTTCAAAATAAGTGATATATTTTAAAATTTGCTTTATTTGGTAAAAATCATAGGATATACATTTACTAACTATCTCATCTAATATAGTTAAACTAGTTACATAACCCGCCCGATGGGCGGGTATGCTTCAAAATTTATTATGTAGAAAAATCCAAATAAAGATTAATAATTTTCAAAAATGACATAATAATGCTGTAGCTATAATGATGAATTGATAGATAAATCAATACATTGAAAAATGTTACATAAAATTTACAAACGAAATAAGACTTCTTTGTAAACTACATTTGCTGTTGAATTAGTGTAATTCCCATCGATGTCACAACAAATGACCTTCAATCCCTTCTTGTTCTTAACTCGTGATACGACCACATAAAGCTGGCCATGTGAGAAAATTATGCAACAAACATGGCCTAAATTTATCTAAAAGAATCATTTGTTTAAATAACATAACATTTCGTAATTGTAATGATGAGAAACAATTTTTGATATATGAATAAATGTTATAGGACCGAATTTCAAGATTTGATACTGCTTAAATAACATAACAGCCCGAAGACCGAAATTATGGAAAATCAAGAACCAAGAATCGGACCGAATAACCGGTTCTGGTTCGGTTTTGGGTTTAGAATCGGAAATTTATATTATTACAAAAATATAAAAAATAAAAATTAATGAGATGTTTGACAACTAATATTTATTCATATACACATGGCTCGTCGGGTGACTTATAAAAAATTTCAAAACAAAAGTTCCAATACGTAAAGTAACAAATATTATTTGTCATACAGAAATAGCAAATATTATAAAAAAATTTAAATACACTTGCTATAAAAAGGTTTACTCACAAGTAAATGGTCAGAATTTCTACCTCTAGAAAACATACAAATAACCGTCCAAGTTGAAACCTGGAAAATAAACAAATGTTACTTGCACTAAGGGAGGTTGTAGCTATAACTCATTCTAACCTTTACGGGTTTAAATTCTATTTGGTTGAGGCATTAAAAGAAACAGTTGCATCAATCTACAGAAAAAAGCTTCAAACTGTATATCATCAAAATCAATATAAACAATGTTTCTGAAATAACGAAATTGAATATGATACAAATAATAAACAATGTTTCTAGAATGTCAAGCCCTGTAGCTCGAAAACTTGCAATCCCTCCTATTTCACGTATGCCTTCAATCGCAACAATTTGTTTTTGGAAACTAACAACATCAAGACAAAACAATGTTCCTAAATCATCCCGATTTTATGGAGTTGGATAAAGAAACATTTTGTTGATTCGTGTTTAATCAGGGGCAAAATGGTTAAAGTATTTGGGATGGAGGGAGTATAATTTAAGTGGTTTTCACATGGTACCTGAGCTGCTTAAGCAGTGCCTTCAGTTCTAACTTTCTCCTGCAACAATTTTTTCATTTTATAATAGGATGACGTTCTGTAATCAAAATGAGGATGCCTTAAAACATGTGTTAGTTCCTCTTATATTACTCCCGGGAGGCAATGATTAACAACCACCTCAACTTCACCAACAATGTGTAGCCTATGACGAAGAAGCAAATCATACTTATGATGAATACATATTACTTCCACCAAGAGAGAACTACTCCTTTGTCCACTAACCACAATTCAACAACCTGCAAATTAAAATAAACAAATAAATTATTAAACTAAAAAACAAAGTAAATGAGGAAGACTAATACCTGTCAATACAGATTCAATCTGGTCGTAAGTGAAGATTGAGCTCCAATTTACTCAAAGCATGATGTTTACCATATATAAGATAAGAATTATACAAAAACGTTCAAGTAAAACACACAAATCCAAACCCCTTCCTGATCCACTTTTCATTAACCATCAATTTTACCACATTGACTAAGCATTCTCGCAACTCATCTTCACTTACATTAGCGTCAATATTCTTATCATAAAAATTCGATCCCTGAAAGGTTATCCAATTAATCAACAAATTATCAAGGCGTTAATTTATGTTTTCAAAGAAAATTAAGTTAAACCTACATTTGTGTATTTCATCCCTTCAAAACGATCAGCGAGAATCATCCTTCAAAACGACTTCTGACAATGTTCCCAAACACAATGAAAATAATCAGCAAAATACCCAGCTAATAATGTTCCCAAACACAGAGAATTTATCATCCAAAACGTCTTCTTCATTAATTTCCCTACGTATCTGTAATAAAGAAAATAAGGTGAATTAACCGGACATCATATTGATTATTGCTATTGGCACATGTAATTAGGGCTATAAAATATATGAGAACGGCCGATTCAGATGAATTGGTTAGTAACCGATCACTCTTCTTCATAAATTTCCATACGTATATGAAGCAAAAGGTAATTACTGGATTAAAAGGGCATTATATTAAGTATTAAGCATACCCTTTCTTGTTTGTCTTCAAATGTTGAAACCTTGGATGATGTACATTCCCGACGTTTAATAAACAGTTATTGAAGTCAGATCCATTGTCTCATTTTCTGCAAGCACATATGAAAAGCACATTGCTTAATACACAAATAAGTAGGAGAATAATTAGCTCATCCAAAATATGCTGAGTCAAATTGTGTAGATCTTTAGAATCGGCCATAGGAGATGAATAAAACGAACTTCATCATGATGGCCTGTCAATACTGCCACGGTAGCAAATGGTGGGAAGATGAGATCGGTTGTTTTGGATGGGGGGCGGGGGAACGAATTAGGGCAAATGGCAGGGATACCCAAATTTGAACGTCTGCCGGCCAATGGGTGAATTGCACATGTGGACCAATGACGGAATTACAGCTGGCATTAACGTCCAATAGGAATCGTGCGTTGTGGTGAGGTGGCAAGCATTCATCATGTGTAGCCTCATATATAGGGTAGGATGACACATTTAATGTTAATTTTACCTTTAAATATTATTAAACTCATTTTAATTAAAGCATGCATGTAGGACTCATCTTTATTAATAATTCAATTTGATCTAATCTAATATTTATATTAATTGTTTGCCATAAATAAAATATAAAATATCAAATGTATCATTTATTTTGGGGTGGGAGGGGCGCCACCGTACCTTCCCCTAATAGATTTTACAATTCAGTCATTTTTTATAGATATAAAGATAAAAGTAAGAAAATTTAGGAAGAAACAATACAATTTTCATAAAATTAATATAATGAAGTAGATATTACAATTCTACAAGAAGATTTGAAGTGGAAAACACCTTTACTTAATTTACTAGCAGATTCTTGATAGCATCATCTTCTATACAATTTCTTAGATACAAAACGAACTCTTGACATTCTGGATGTACGTGTCGTGTGGGTTAATGTTTAATATTTTATACGATGATCAATCATTCCTTCCTTGACCATCTTCCTTCTTTGGGACACGAGGACGATTAAAGGAACCCCTGGTGACAAATCAAAAAAATAATAAATTTAAATTTTTGCAAGTATAATTGATTTGTCGTAATCATGTCCATGTGTTTTTGGGGATAATACGAACCGAAAAGATGGAAAAATACCTGCAAACTTGAGGAACTGTCCATGAACCTGTAAACTCGTTTGTTGCTGCTATTTGATTTACAAACGATTCTGTATATTTTCGCCAATCATCGAGCATAATTCCAAGATCCTGAACCTTGTTCTCTAAACCAACACAACAATTAGCATGCATTGTGCACACCTTGTTTAAATCTTTGCTTAGTTGACAAAATCCACCAAAGTAAGCGGTATCCAAGAACCGAATTGTACCAAAAGTAGTTGTGAAATTGAGCTTGATCTTGTTGAAAACATCTTGATCATGCAGGTCTGGGTAAGTCAGCCTCGAGTCGTACCAAAACTTGTAAAATTGAATTGTTCTCTCGTTTGATTTCACATATTTAAAACCGGTATTTGGTAGGTTTTTCAAGTCAGATGGGTTTCCGTTGAAAAAATCGCAAGAAGTTTGGATGTCGACATCCTTATGAAAATGTGAAAATGGATCTCTAAACCACATTATGTCTGCATCCTAGATATATACAAGAACTCATTACTAAAATAGATAAGAAAAAACCCATCCTATAAAGAAGACTTGGGTCTTTTTAAAATAGACTGCGTGACTTTCTATTTTTTTGTGTGATTGTATGATTTTAAAAAAATGGTGTCCTAATTGATGATTGTACTTTTTCTTAATTGACGATGGCACTTTTTTTTTCGGAAAAGACATTTTTTTTAGTTTTTCCAGGCAATTTCATATTCTCAAAAAATGTAAAATTCTCGAAAAACTAAACTAAAAAATTTATACTTTTTTTTTGTTATTCGATGAATTTTTGTCTTTTTTAATAAGGCAAAAAAATCGTACTAAAAATATAAACATAATTCAAGTCCCACAAAAGCATAATCATCGGTCACATAAGGGAAAAACGTCCAAATTCATATAGGACAAAGTTGTTAACCAGTCGCACAAAAAACTCCGACCTACCAAAAAGTGGACACTTGTCAAAATACTTGTGGAGTCATCGTACCAAGTCGCACAATCTATATTGGGAAGAAATGAAAGTAAGGTCTATTATACAAAGAATAATGTCAAACTAACAACAAGTCATAATGTATGTAAATGAAAAGAGTACCGTGAACACGAAGCTATATCCTAATTCAAGAACGGTGTGTAGAAAATCGATTTTTCTCCACACCATTTGTAAATAATCAGGTGCCATAAAATACGCCTCCCCCGAAAAGTCCGTCCCATTGGTCCTAAGATTGTAGCAATGTGGATGTAACTTCAAGCAACGGTTATATGCCTTTTGGTCGAGAGATACAACAACCAAGTGCTTCAAAAACCTTTCCGTTTGGTTTCCGATTCGAAAGCTCTCCAAAAGAAGATCGAACACGGATTGTGGTTCAACCCATGCGTCGTTCAGACTTGTAATTATAACTGTGTTGTTATCCATTGCTGCATGTTTTAGTATGCTTTTCAAATCACCAAGATTGTCATCCTATTAAGTAGAAATTAAAATATAATTTAAAATTATCCACAAGGTCATGACTTAGTAGTTGAATTTAATCTATATAAGAGTGAAATTCTCATAAAGTGTCAGGTTCATTCCTTTGGAGCAAAAAAAAAAAAAACCCACACGTTTTGACTCCAGATTACCCACAAAGGAAATAGTTACCCTAAGATTAGTCGGCTTTTAAAGCGAGTCAAAATCCAGATTACAGAAAAAGATTTGGTTTTGAGATTTCATAACCCCCTTCCACTTACACATCAACTAGCAAAGGGAATTTGACCTAATAGTATGAATGTATGATGTTTGTCTTATATCCTTGTGGCAAGTTTGATAGTGAATATAAATGGTATTTAAAAGTATATTAACATTTCAAGTAAAAAAAAATTCTACACGTCGACTTTTGAATATTAACACTCAAACCCTTGTAATTAGATATCAACTTTAAAAAGCGACACTTAACTCAAACGTAATTAAAACACATATACTATAGAGCTGTTCGATTTTATTTTATTTTGTAGATTTTGGTTGTCTAATTCTTCCCTTTAATATCTTCTCAAATAAAACTCAATAGCACAGTGTTAACCAAAAAGACAAATTTGCCCATTCAAGCCCCTCAATTTCCATCTCGCGAGCAACGTGAAGAAAGGGTCCGCGCGACGGGGTCATTAAAATGATTATGTGGATCCTTTGGTACTCTCGTAATATGTAAGTATTGGAAGCTAAGAAGTCCAATAAAGAACGTCTTTTCGATATAGTTATAATTCTCTTATAATTGGATATCTAATAAGAAGAAACGGACTCAATGGTTATACAAACCATACTTAACAGTTAACATGGATTTGTAAATTGTAATATTATTATATTCTTTGCACCCTAGCTACTCGTTAAGATTACTTTTATAAAAATTACCGTTAAAAATGGAGTCGACCCAAACACTGTCTCGTTATCTCTACAATGAAAGACGTGTTATATCTGGACTTTAAGTTTGGGCTATAATCAGTATTCGTAAATAATTCTTTTAACCTTTTAGACTTTAGTTATTGGGCCTCACATACTTCTTTGTAAATATACATTAGCAGTTTAATTATTTTCTGTAACTAATTTAATTTTATTACAATTTGTTAATAAAGTCTAATAAGAATTTATAAGAATATAATTATTTTCCGTAACTAACTAAATATAAAGTCTAATAAATTCCTTTGAAAATAAAATTATGTTAAAATGCAAGTCTTACAAAAATATATAGAAAAAAAACTAAATATCAAAAACATTTGTAAAATGATAAAAAGTTTATAAAAAGACGGAACTGGTTAGAGTTTTATAGAAGTTTATAGTAACACTAAAATGGTCCAAGTTTTATATTATAAGAACCTAGAATGGTCAAAGCCTTATAAACGCGTAAGAAAAAATAAATCGTCAAAGTCTTACAACTTAAATTAATTAATTAATAAACACAACAATATCTAAAGGTATTATATAAACGATAAGCAAGAAACGAAGGTTTTTATAACAGTTCAATATCAAGTTACCCACAAAACAAAATTGATCGATCAAATTACAAAGCGGATATATATTTATTTGTGAATTCAACTTCGGAAAAAAAGCACATATTCTCCCTCCGTAATTGTCATTTCTCTTGGCCACAACTTTTTAGGAGATAGTTAGTGGTGGGGTATTTGGTATTACTTTTGATTAAAATATAAAGTTTGATTGGAGAGAGAAAGTGTTTTAGGAGATCGTTAGTGGTGAAAGTATTGATAATAATATTATTATATTAAGTGGATCCTTAAGTTTGAGAAATGAGAACTTTATTTAGGGACAAAACTTGAGGAGAAATGAGAACTTTATTTAGGGACTGAGAGAGTATTAATTATGAGGAAAAAAAATATTTTTTAACATACTAGAAAAATGCATTAAATGAATTCTAATTTTTACAACTATTAAATATAATTTTCAAAATAAATACTAATTATAACTTCAATCCATATTTCTTAATTATATCATACTCTTAGTATATGAGTTAGAAAACTCATATAATAAATGTATTAAAGTTCCAAACCCGGATGCTTTTAAGTTTTAATAATACCAAAATAGCAATCACTCGCATAAATTTTTTTAAAAGGGTATTTTTGTGAAGTGATAATGGGCTCTCTCAAGGTGGCTAAATTTTATTCATGAGGTACGATCGATATATCGTGACATGTCTATCAAGAAGGTATAAAAACAAGTTTTGCAAAAAGAAAAGGGTAGAATATTTAAATAATTTATCATTTATCTGCTTACTGAATTTGCTCGGTGATCGGTGGCGGCTAAAGTGTTGTAGTCGCCGGAAAAGTGATAAAGAACCAAACATGAAAGCGCAAATATTGTGGCAAAGATGATCACGACTGTTGGAGTTTGCTTGAACAGCTGCCAGTGGTGATGAAGGCTGAATTCCGGTTGTAGTGACGGAGATTTATCATCAGGATGACCGGCAGCCACCTTGTTGTTTCTACTCTCCGGCCCCATCGTAAAATATGGTCTATGATTAATTTCTTCTTTGGTTTTTCTTATGCATGTCAGCATGTGGACATTTATATACAGTATGTATTATTAAATTACAATAACAGTCCCTCAACTAATGTTTAGCTTACACTTTTTGCCATTCAATGTAACTACTAGTTGCATTACGTTAACAAAAATAAAACTCTATTCGTACAACCAACTTTGCTGCAATTTTTCGTACTTAACCTTGATCAATACCGGCTAAAAGATATAAGTGGTCAGTCATCTTGGTCAAACTTCAAAGGGCACATGGACAACTCATTGATTATTGATTAAAGTCAAACTAACATCTTTCTAGATTAATATATATAGGTTAAAGATAATTGAGCTATGTATTGTGTCAAAGGCCACTTGGATAACTTAAACATCGCTTAATGAGTAAAGTCAACTCTCTATGTGTTAATAGAAACTCTAGTGATTTTGTATTAACTTATAAGAAAACTTGGTAACGTTTGCGTAATTAACATGTGTGTCCTGATTTATCAACTGTTGAATTGGTCTTCTACATATGAAATATATCAGGAGTGCTTGAGATATATTTGACTAATCAACTGACTTTAATTAAATTCTAATCAACTCCAGTACTTTCCTCGTGTTTAAGTTAACTAGCAGGGTAACCGCGTAATGCGGCGTCGCGTACCCGTAACTATATTTCGAAGTGACGACAGTATTGGTGGTGGTGGCAATAGCGATGAGAGATGAGTGGTGCGTAGTGATGGTAGGTGCCGACATTAGTGATGGTAGTATGTAGTGGGGCATATAATAATATGAGCTTTGTTGATCACAAGTTATTTACGGCAAGTAAAAAAATGAAAGTTGAACTAAATTGGGCCTTTTTATTACTGGTATGATCAGATTCGAAATTTATCTTTTTTGTGGAAGTAAATATGGGCCGTTTAAATAGAGAAATGATGGTGTGGGTTCTGGTGACGTTAAAGGTTATATTTATTAGTATCTGAAATAAGTCAAAGTAATCAAGTAGTTGAAGTGGTTAACACACACACCTAAGTCCCAAATGGTCACGGGTTCGATTCCCATAAGTTGCATTTTTATTCTTTTTGTCTTTTAAAGACCTTCTAAAATTAGTAGGCCTAAATGCTTTAATAATAGTATAGATTAACCAACTTAAATTGACATTTAATCAAGCTAAGCAACAGTAAATGGTTAGTGGATATGAAGAAGAAATAATAAATTAACCAATAGGGTATATGTTGTACTCCTTATGTCTTTATTGTCTTTCACGAGTACCCGCATGATGCCACGAACAAATTGTTATTTGATTAAATCATATCATAGTAAACATTAATGCATTATCCTCTAAAACATCTTCAAGCCATCCAAATGAAAGCAATTGACAAAACAACTTCAATATAGAGAGATTATGAAGAATTTCAGAATTGGTCTAAAATCTGTTGAAAATAATAATGTTATTTGCAAGTTGTCAAATTTCCTATCCCACATGAAGAAATACTATTGGGTTTATAATGCTTTTAATGGCTCAAATCTTCAAAGATTTAAGTAGATGATTGTTGGAAGGCTAAACTCAAACATATGCCAAACTGAGCTACAGTTCATTTTCATCTACATTCAGGTTGTTTCTTTCTATTCGATTATTTGGACTTTTTTTACAACAATATCACATAAATATATTTACAGCAGAATCAAAATGTAAACTTCAGACCACTTGGACCGAAAGTGAAATACGCGAAACTTCAAACCTTACAAGTCAATAAGAGTTGCAAGTCATTGCTTTCACCATAACCACATCGAAACGTGAAGGGACTAAACTCTCCAAAACTATGTTTAAATCAATTTAAATTTGACTTTTCTTAATAATATGACCTTTCAAAAACACTATTTCAATTCATTCATGGCTGCTTCCTTGTAATTAAACCAATACACTAAAATACAAAAAAAAACATTTCAAACATAAACAGTTGAATCCTCATTTCAAGCAAAAGATTCAAGTCTTGTTATCTTTTATTCATTCTTCGGGGCACGGGGGCGATTTAACGTTATTTTCGTTACAACTAATTAATAAGATTCTAAAAGATTGAAACATAACTGCAAGTTTGAGGAACTGTCCAGGAACCTTTAAACTCGTTTGATTATGTTTGATTCACGAGCAATTTTGTATAGTTTCGCCAATCATTTAGTATGACTCCAAGATCATGAACTTAATTTGTTATCTAAACCAACACAACAATTAGCATGCATCGTGCACACCTTGTTTAGATCGTTGCTTGGTTGACAAAAGCCACCAAAGTAAACCGTATCCAAGAATCGTACATCCTACCAACACTCGCAAAATTGAACTTGATCCTGTTAAAAACATCTTGATCATGTAGGTTTGGATAAGTCAGCCTTGAGTTGTACCAAAATTTGTAAAATTCAATTGTTCTATTGTGACTTCACATACTACCTCAGTATCAAAATAAGTGATATATTTGAGTTTCACGATTTTTATGTTGGAGCAAAACACAGATCAACTTATTACTGATGCTGCAGTTAGTACTGACATACTTAGTACTGATGGGGCAGAACATTTACTACTGATGAAGTTGATGCTGGTGTATACTATAACTAAGTTACTACTGATCATGAGAAGATTGAAGATACTACTGATCATTGTAGTTACTACTGACGTTGATTATGGACTTACTACTGATCACCAAGTTTACTACTGATGTTACTTATTTACTACTGGTGATTGCAGTTACTACTGATACGCGTTTTTGGAAGATATCAAGTCCGAGATCTTCGTAGAGATAGTTATAGAATGTAATTAAATGTATATCTTTTATAATTCGATGTAAATCAAGTCCTAGAATAACTAGGGTAAATAGTTTAGCTTCAAGGACTACTATAAGTATGTTCCTTACGAATTGTAAACGTACGTGTGTATTGTTAACTCAATAATATACATTGAAGCTTTTTGTGAAACTGTGTTCTTAATATTCTTATTGTTCATACAGTTCATTGTTCTTAATTATTGATATAGTGTTGATCCGCTGCAACTTCTATCATCAATTAGATCTAAGGTGTTTATTAACTTGTCTATAGTTAATCGATCCTGACAAGTGGTATCAGAGCTTATTGGTTCTAGATCTACTATTTGTTAAGAACAACAAAAAGTTTTAATCTTTAAAACACACACATTATTAATCATGACTGATAATAATGAAAGTACTCAGGCCAACAAAATCCCTATGCTCACTCCCAATAACTTTGGGATGTGGAAGAATCGTATTAAGCAATACATGCTTATTACAGATTATTCCATGTGGGAAATCGTTTGTGAAGGAAACAAAACTGGTCAACTTCAAGCAAGCAGCTCTGTAACTGAGGCAGACAAACTTAAATGTGAGAAGGAGAAGAAAGATAAAGGCATCGAACTCAAAACTCTAAGCACTCTCCTACTGGCTATTCCTAATGATTATCAACATCTCTTTGTTGAATATGATGATGCTAAGTTACTTTGGGAAGCACTGGAGAAGAGATTCGTTGGGACAAAGAGTACAAAAAGAAACATGAAGTCTGTTCTCAAACAAGACTTTGAAAATTTCAAAGGAAAGCCCAATGAAACACTCACTCAAGTGTTTGACAGATTCAACAAACTAATTGGTGAACTCAACCAAGTTGGTGTAAAGATGGATCAAGAAGATGTCAACATGAAGTTTCTAAGGTCTCTTAGTGAAGAATGGGCCATGTATACAGTTGTGTATAGACAAAGAGATGCTCTAGAAGAAAAGGAGTTAGATGAACTCTATAATGATCTTAGAGTTTTTGAGACTGAGGTAAATCACAAAAACCCTTCTATTTCTTCTAACAATGCTGCATTTGTGTCTAGTACAGGTCAAGGACAAGAATCCTCCACAGGAAAGGCTGCAGATTCTGAGGATACTGCAAGAGAATCCTTCTTCACTAGTCATGTGCATACTGCATTGATTAGTGATGACTTGGAACAATTGAATCCAGATGATCTTGAGGAGATGGATCTTAAATGGCAGATGGCTATGCTGAGCCTAAGGACCAAAAGATTCTTAAAAAGAACTGGTAGGACAAGCCTCAATTTCAACAAAGGTGACAAAGCAGGATTTGACAAGACTAAAGTCAAGTGTTACAACTGTAACAACCTTGGTCACTTTGCAAAAGAATGTCCTCAACCAGACAAAAGATCAAAATCAACTGCTCTTGTGTCACAACAAGGACAAGGCTATGACTGGAGCTTCCAAGCAGAAGAGCATACTCAAAATCAAGCTCTCATGGCCTTTACTGACAACAAAACTGAGGTAAAATCTAAACCTTGTACTCCTGAATGTGCTAAAATTATTAAAAATCTAGAAAAAGAAAACACTAAATTAAATGAAGATCTAGCAAAATCAATCAGAAGAAATCATGAGTTTGATAGTGTGATTGCTGATCAAGAACATCAAATAAAGGTGTACAAGATGATTGATCAACGGATCAAGGAAGAATTGCTTCAAGCTGTGGATGAGAAAGAGTTCTATGAAACAAAAAACAAAGAACTAACAAGTAAATTAGAAGAATGTCAGCTTGAAATTGAACAAAATAAATTAACAATTAAAAAGTTTGAAAGAAGCACTAAAATTCTAGATGAATTAACTAATAATCAAACTACAGAAAAAGTTGTTCATGGGGTGGGATATCATGCTGTACCACCTCCACACAAATTCATTCCTCCACTTAAAAACAGTTCAGAAAGAATCATTAATGAATTAAAAACTGCAAATCAAACTGAATCTAATAATGAAACATCTGAATCAAATGATTCTTCAGATGATGAGCAATCAATTGAATTTACAATATCTCAAACTGAATCACCAAAATCAATTGATACAAGTTTTCACACAGCTCAAAGTCCAAATGATTCTCCTAAATATAATGCAGAAAATATACCCAAAATTCTAAAAAGAGGAAACCAAAGAAATAGAAACCAACTCTTAGAACAAAGAAAAACAATAAAGGCTCAAGAAAATAAATTAAAATGTGTTATTTGCAATAAAGTGAACCATTTAGCAAAGGATTGTCACTTCAATCCAATAAATTGCAAGGAGTTAAAGGAATTTAAAGCTTTTAAAGAAAATGCAAAAACTCAAAGGTTAAAAGATACTACTGGTCCTTCAGTAGTAAATACAATAAAAACTCCTATTGCTGAAACTCCAAGATTTGGAAGAAGTGCACCAAGATTTGTGCAAAACAGAAGAGTTGGCAGCCCAAAGAACAGCAATTACTTCAAAAACAATGGAAAATCTAATCAAAATAAACAATATTTTAAATTTTCCAACACCAGTAGAAACTCTAACAAATTTACTACTGGTGTTAACCCTAATTATAATGCTGTATGGTACCAGTACAAGAATACTACTGGTAAAAACCCTTATTTCAAAAATACTACTGCTCCCAAAACAAATTTCAAAAACACTACTGGTGTTAACTCTAAAAACACTACTGGTCATTCTAAACATGGTAAGTACCCAAATACTACTGGTCCATCAGTAGTAAAGTATTCAAAAGCTAAAAACAATGGGTATCAACCAAGATCAGTAGGAAATTCTCACACCAGTAATAACTCCAAAAGGACAGTAGTAAAACAAAATACCAGTAATAAACAAGTATGGGTACCAAAAGTCTTTAAAGTTAAATCCCCAAAAGCTTATTTCTCAAAGGATGAACCCAAGACAAATAAAGCTTGGGTTCCCAAACTTAACTAATCCTTTACTCATTTGTGCAGAGCATTCAGATCCCAGAAGAAGGAAGAACATGGCATATTGATAGTGGATGCTCAAGGCACATGACTGGAAATCTGCAAATTCTTAAAGATTTCAAGTCATTTGATGGAGGATATGTGGCATTTGGTGAGAATCCCCAGGGAGGTAAGATTACAGGTAAAGGTACTGTTACTAATGGAAAAATTACCTTTGATGATGTATTTTATGTAGCTGAACTAAAATACAATCTTGTCAGTGTGTCTCAAGTTTGTGATAAAAAGAACAAGATTCTGTTCACAGACATTGAGTGCATCATTCTTTCTCCTGATTTTGTTTTAGATGAAAAATATGTGGTTTTAAGAACTCCTAGGAGAAACAATGTGTATTGCCTGGATATAGGGGGAGAACTCATTTCTACAAATGAGGTCAACTGTTTTATATCCAAGGCAAACACCACTGAATCAGAACTTTGGCATAGAAGGATGTGTCACACAAATTTTAAAAACATGAATAATTTAGTAAAGAGAAATCTGGTAATTGGACTACCTCAAAAACAATTCATGTGTGATCATCACTGTGTTGCATGCCTAAAAGGTAAACAACACAAGACTTCTCATAAGTCCAAAACTGTGAACTCTATTTCTGTTCCTTTACAACTCTTACATATGGACCTTTTTGGACCTACTAATGTAATGAGTATTGGAAAGAAACAATATTGTCTTGTTATTACTGATGACTTTTCCAGATATACATGGGTTTTCTTTCTCAGGACAAAGGATGAAACAAGTGAACTCATAAAGAACTTAATTGTCAAACTGGAAAACACATCTGATCAAAAAGTGAAAGCCATAAGATGTGATAATGGCACAGAATTTAAAAATGCTAACCTAATTAACTTTTGTGATCTTAAAGGTATTGACAGGCAATACAGCTCACCTAGAACTCCACAACAAAATGGTGTAGCTGAAAGAAGAAATAGAACCATCATTGAAGCAGCAAGATCAATGCTAGCAGATTCAAAGTTACCAATCACTTTTTGGGCAGAAGCTGTTAATACTGCTTGTTATGTTCAGAACAGAGTATTAATAGTGAAGCCACATTTTAAAACACCATATGAACTTTTTAATAAAAGAAAACCTTCTATAAGTTTCTTAAAATCATTTGGTTGTCCTTGTACTATTCTGATTACAAGAGAACAAATTGGTAAGTTTGACTGCAAAGCTGATGATGGAATCTTTGTGGGATACTCTACTCAAAGCAAATCATACAGAGTATTCAACAAAAGACTAAGGATAATTGAAGAAAGCATCAATGTATCCTTTAATGAAAATGTACCTAATGAACAAGGAAATGGTCCAGATTGGCTATTTGATATAGACAATCTAACCAAATCCTTTAATTATAATATGAATTTCAATGCAGGTAATTCAAATTGTCTTAATCAAAAAGAAGAAACATCATCTGTTAATACTGGTCAAGAAAAGATGAGATACATAATTGTTGATACTGCTCCCATAGTTAATACTGATATCAGTAATAACTCAAATATTGAAAGCAGTAGTAACTCTGAGAATGAGGTCAGTAGTAATTCCAATACTACTGGTACCAGTAACACTACTGAAAATACTACTGGTCCCAACAATAACCTAGATTCTCATGATACTACTGACACCAGTAACAACAACAATACTACTGATCCTAATGAAGATAATTCCAGTAGTAACTCTGACCAAGATGATGATGAACCAAATATCCATGACAATGAAGAATCACAAGATGAACAACTGCCTGAGACAAATGAGTCCAATCTTGAAAATCAACTAATGGTTGATAAAGCTACAACTACAAGGACTCAAAAGAACCATCCATTAGACCTTGTTCTAAGTGATGTTAACTCACCACTACAAACAAGAAGCAAATTAAACAAAAGCTTAACTGCCAATATGTGTAATATAAGTTTAATTGCTAATGAATGTATGTATGAATGCTTTCTGTCTCAGTATGAACCAAAGAAGATTCAACAAGCAATGAAGGACTCAAACTGGATTGAGGCAATGCAAGAAGAACTCCTTCAATTTAAATTACAAGCTGTTTGGACACTTGTACCTCTACCCAAAGGAAAAAGAGCCATTGGAACAAGATGGATATTCAGAAACAAGAAAGATGAAAGAGGTATAGTGATCAAGAATAAAGCCAGACTAGTAGCCCAAGGATACACTCAAGAAGAAGGAATAGACTATGATGAAGTATATGCTCCTGTTGCTAGAATTGAAGCCATAAGGATATTTCTAGCATATGCTTCATTCAAGAAATTCAAAGTCTATCAAATGGATGTTAAGAGTGCTTTCCTTTATGGGAAAATTGAAGAAGAGGTATATGTTTGCCAACCTCCAGGTTTTGAAGATCCAAAACATGGTGATTATGTGTTTAAATTGGATAAAGCTCTGTATGGCCTACATCAGGCACCAAGAGCATGGTATGACACATTATCATCATACTTATTGAAGAACAACTTTAAAAGAGGAGCCATTGATAAAACATTATTTACAAAGAAAGTCAAGAATGATATACTACTGGTACAAATCTATGTAGATGATATCATTTTTGGCTCAACCAATGATACATTGTGCAAAGAATTTGAAGAGCTGATGCAGATTAAATTCAAGATGAGCTCTATGGGTCCAATGAACTTCTTCCTTGGACTCCAAGTCAGTCAAAGAACTGATGGTATTTTGATAAATCAATCAAAATATGTCAAAGATATCTTGGAAAAGTTTGACTTGAAAGACAGCAAAAGTGCTAGTACTCCAATGGAAACACACAAACACCTACATCCTGATGTTGAGGGGGAGGATGTAGATGAACACTTATATAGATCAATGATAGGCTCTTTGATGTACTTAACTGCATCAAGACCTGACATTATGTATAGTGTTTGTGTGTGTGCTAGATATCAAGCAAGACCCAAAGAACTACACTTACAAGCAGTTAAAAGAATATTCAGATACTTGAAAGGCAAACCATCACTAGGTCTATGGTATCCACATGACTCACCCTTTGAACTCATAGCCTATACAGATAGTGATTATGGAGGTGAATGTCAAGATAGAAAATCCACTACTGGTGGATGTCAATTCTTTGGATCAAGACTGGTGTCATGGCAATGTAAGAAGCAAACAAATGTATCAACATCTACTGCTGAAGCAGAATATGTAGCTGCATCTGCTTGCTGTGCTCAAGTACTATGGATTCAAAATCAACTTCTAGACTTTGGTATCTCTATCCTTAAAACTCCTATTTTTATTGATAATCAAAGTGCTATTAGTATTGTGAATAATCCAGTAAAACATACAAAAACTAAACACATTGAAATAAGATTTCACTTTATAAGAGATTGTAATGAAAAGAAATTAATCAAAGTAGTTAAAATCCATACTGATGATCAATTAGCAGATCTTTTTACAAAAGCATTTGATGTAGGAAGATTCAACTTCTTGGTTAGCAGTATTGGAATGATTTTAATAACTTAAAATCTCACTTAAAATCATGTGTAAAGTTAGTGTTGTAAAATATTATTTTCTTAAGTGTTTTACTACTGGTATTGCTGTACTACTGGTGTGAAAGTGTATGCACAAAATACTACTGGTAATTCATTACTACTGGTGTATTTTAGGTTTACACAAATACTACTGGTAAGTCAGTACTACTGTTATTCACATATACTACTGGTCTTGTATGACAATTGTTACTACTGATGTCTATAGTTACTACTGATGTCAAAATCCTTAGTCACTACTGATATTAGTAGATACTACTGACGTTTTACTACTGATATCTTATTCACTACTGGTCTTTCATAAACACAATTACCAAACTAACCCCCATGAAAATAACCGTTATGTTATGATTCGAAGGATATTTTCGTAGTTTTGCAGGTTTAATCGAAAGATATAAAAGGCGGCAGACGATTAATTTAGCATTATCTTCACTTCGATTCTCTAAACACCTCTCGATAAACCCTAGTTTACAATCAAAAACACTTCATCTGTAACAAAATTCTTGCAAAATCTCAAACAACAATGGCAACTTTACAAACTCTCGATGTGCAAACCGATCTCAAATACTCAGAATTTCACAATATGGTTGCATTCTTAAAGAATCCCGACGGAACAAAAGATTTCCGTCCGATCGTAAAATTTTTGAGAAATTCATATATACAGTTTGCCTTAACTGTAAAACCAAAATCATATCAACAGCACTTGGTGGATTTCTGGACCAATGCTGAGCGAACAGAAGGGACAACATCATCAATGATAAAATCTAAAGTAGATGGAAAGCACATTACAGTAACAGAACAATCAATCAGACACCATCTACAACTACACGATGATTCAGGTATGTCCACTCTTCCTAAGGAATACATTGCTGAAATTTTGAATAAAATGGGATATGAGGGAAGACTGAATATAGTTACTTTTCAAAAGGGTCTTCTCTCCCCACAATGGAAATTTTTAATACATACCATTCAGCATTGTATTTCTCCTAAAAGAAGTACTTGGAATGAGTTTAATAAGGCAATAGCCTCTGCTGTTGTCTGTTTATGCACAGACCAAGTATTTAATTTTTCAAACATGATATTTGATGGTATGTTGGGAAATCTTAGTTCTTCTAAATTTTTAATGTATCCCAGATTTCTACAACATATCATAAACTGTGAATTGCAAAACTTGTCAACTCCTAAAAACATTTTTCTATTACCTGAGTTGAACAAGAAAGTTTTCTCAAATATGAGAAAACAATTTAAATTTTCGGGCAAGGAAACCCCTCTGTTTCCTAACATGATCAAAGATCAACCCAATATTGGAGAGGGTTCAACCATTGCTACAAACCCAAGTTGAACCTCAACCCACTCCATCAACCCCAAATACAGCCCAAACACCAATCCAAATAGCCACTCAATCACCAACCCAAACAGAAGTCCTGAATGTGTCCCAGGAACTTGATATAAATCTGCAGAGTGCTACTCTTCACTCTGTGGAAGACCTACCAGACAAAACCAAAAACATTTCCACAATTTATAAAAGAAAGAAACTTTCTTCAAAGGACACCAGGGGACAAATCGAGTCACACCCCAGGCTCAAAGAGTTGTTCTCCAAGGAGGAGAGAGGACATGAGGGGAGGGCTTTCACTACTGATGCCCCAAAGGTGGGTGCACAGGACAGTGAAAACATCATTAGGACCCAAACCTCGGCAACTTTGAGTGATGACTCTTTTGAGGAATTACTCAAAGGACCCCGGTGCCAAGAAACCACAAGGGGGGGCATCTCTGCTTCTTCTAGGAAGAAGAGAATGTCTAAAAGACCCAATGAATCACCAAGCAGTGATGAGGGCAGATCTGTGGAATTGATGGAAAGGAAGGAAAACCTTAAAACCAATGTACCTGTTAGTAAGCCCGATGATCTTGCTCGATGGAGTGAGGGCAGTATTAAAATCACTCAATTGACGGATAAAGTGGATTCTCTTGAATCCACTGTACAAAATTGCCATATATACTTAACTAACCAAGGGAAAACCATGGCTGCAATGAAAAGGCATGTCAACACCATCAACAGAAGGATGAGATTATATGAGCACAGGCTTTATCAACAAGCCAAAATCATCAGACAATTGAAGAAAAAGATTGTTGATAGTGAGGCTCCACCAGTTGAGCTCACTAAGGGGGAGAAGGACAATATACAGACAATGATTGATGAATCTATAGCAGCAGCAGCATCCTCCCTTTTAAATCTAAAAGAAACAAATGTTGATGAAGGCCCAGAGATGATGGTGACAGAAGAAGAGCCTATTACTACTGCTACAATGGAAAAACAAGTTGAAAAGGAAATACCAGTAGTAACCTCTACTACTGATATTATAGCAGTAGTAAATAAAGAAAAGGAATTATTAGCAGCAAATACTACTGATGCCCTATCAGTAGTAACTCCTGAAGTAACACCAGTAGCAACTACTCTAGTTACTACTGAAGAGGAAGAACTACATTTTCCAGAGCTTATTGAAAGAGAGAGACATGTCATCATTACCAAACCACCAACACCTGATCAACCACTTATCATACCTGACATTGATGATAATGTGAATTGGTTTGAGGTTGATGAATGCTCACTTCCTCCACATCCAAAAATTCTTCAACAAAATGAACTTAGATCATTTTCTCCTTCAGTTATAATAAGTGGAGTGCCAGATATGAAATATATTCCACCTCCACCTTCAGCACACATTGGAAAGGGTAAAGAAATATATGATGAAGATTACCCTAACAGAGCTCTTGGTCATTACATGGTAAACAAGATAAATCTTGTTAGAGCTGATAAACAAGACAAATGGAAGGTGAAGAATAAGAGATTTTGGGAGAAGGTAGCTAAGTATCAAGCTCTTGAACAAAAGAAGAATCAAAGAGAAATGCCCGTTCAAGCACCTGTTCAAATTAAAGATGTTCAGATAGAAGGCCAAGAAGCAGAATTCAAAAGGCTTAGAAAAGTAGAAGAAGAACATCTAAACTGTCTTGAAGAGCTTGTAGCAGAATGCAAAAGAACAAAAGGTGAGTTACCTGATGATATATTTGAACAAAAAGCTCTTATGATAGATTTTCTGAAGACAAGAGGTCACAGTGCAAAATCTTTTGGGAGAATGAAGATGGTAACTATTATTGAAAAATACTGCACTGAAAAGAAGAAAGACCTGGCTGAACAAGAAGTTGAAGAATCAAAGAAAGCCAAAGCCAAAACTTTAGTACCAATCAGCTTAAATTTGCTCAAAGCTGGTAGTGTTACAACTGTTGGTAATACTTCAACTCCCCAATCACTAAAAAGAAAATCTGTTGATCAAGAACAAAGCTCCAAGAAGAAATCAAAACAACAAATTATACCTGTTCTTGAAATGCCAGTTGCTCCTCTACAAAACAATCCAATTCTAAACTGGAGAGTGATGCAGAATAATGTCATAGAAGTCATAAGGGAAGACAAAGTAGTACAAAGATTCACTGGATGGTTACCCTTAATCAGATCATGTTCAAGAAGTGATGTAATCAAGCTTCTGATTATTGGAAAACCAAGAATGACAAAGAAATCATGGAAAGAATCTGGAGCTGGATATTTAACAAAGATGATTGATGCTGCATTTTATCCAGATAATTATCCAGAACAATTTACAAATCCAGGTAATGTATATGCTTGGAATGTCATTCCTACTGCAAATATGTACTTCTTTGAGAAGTCAGGCAAAGTGTGTGAATTGTACTTATATGAGAAAGAATATCCACATTCAGAGAAGACAATGTATCAGATATTCCTAAACACTTTGATGAAACCCTATGATGCTGTTATGTTCCAAAATAAATTGAATTATTTTACAAAGAGGAACAGCAGATATATTATTGAACAAAGGCTTCAACAGAATCAAAGAACTCTTGAGAAAAGAAGAAAAGAACAAGAGGAACAAAAGAAACTTGATTGATTAAGAGATGATCAATAAGTTTAGGGGGAGATTGTTGGAGCAAAACACAGATCAACTTATTACTGATGCTGCAGTTAGTACTGACATACTTAGTACTGATGGGCCAGAACATTTACTACTGATGAAGTTGATGCTGGTGTATACTATAACTAAGTTACTACTGATCATGAGAAGATTGAAGACACTACTGATCATTGTAGTTACTACTGACGTTGATTATGGACTTACTACTGATCACCAAGTTTACTACTGATGTTACTTATTTACTACTGGTGATTGCAGTTACTACTGATACGCGTTTTTGGAAGATATCAAGTCCGAGATCTTCGTAGAGATAGTTATAGAATGTAATTAAATGTATATCTTTTATAATTCGATGTAAATCAAGTCCTAGAATAACTAGGGTAAATAGTTTAGCTTCAAGGACTACTATAAGTATGTTCCTTACGAATTGTAAACGTACGTGTGTATTGTTAACTCAATAATATACATTGAAGCTTTTTGTGAAACTGTGTTCTTAATATTCTTATTGTTCATACAGTTCATTGTTCTTAATTATTGATATAGTGTTGATCCGCTGCAACTTCTATCATCAATTAGATCTAAGGTGTTTATTAACTTGTCTATAGTTAATCGATCCTGACATTTTAAGGTAAAAAATTAAAATGGGAGTTAAGATGGGTTAAAGTGGAGAATGTGTCCTACTCCTTCTGAAAAAAGTGATATTAATGATGTTTTAAAGTAAAAATAAGAGTAAAAATGTACTTTTACTTTATTAAAGTAGATCGTTAGTGGATAGTGGGTTCCACTTTTTTACCAAATAAGGTAACTTTTAGAAGTGTATCAATTATTTTGATCCACCCCTAAATGAAAAGTGTTTCACATATTTTGATTCACCCCTAAATGGAAAGTATATCATTTATTTTGATACGGAGGTAGTATTTAAACCCGGTATTTGGTATGTTTCTCAAGTCAAGCGGATTTCCATTGAATAAATCTGTTACTATGTCATATTGCCCAAAGTGTATATGAATTTAATGGTGACTTATAAGTATAGGTGTACCCTCCTCATTCAAACTAGCTTTTAGGAGTGAGTTCTACATTAAGACTTATGGCTTGATGCAGGCCTAGATCTGCATCAGAATCACAAGAAATTTGTATATCGAAGTCGTTATGAAACTGTGAAGTTTCTTACTCTCGTCTACACAAACGATATAAGTTCACCTATCAACTTGTTGTTTGTATAAAATTATAAGGAATTTCTGTTTGTAGATATTTTTCTCGCATCAATCTTAGCTGTAGAAAAGGTAATTATCAGCTTATTGATGTGAAATTAGGTTTACAAAAAAACAGTTCTGCTTACATTCACATTGGAAATTGATGAAATTAGTTGAAAATTTTTATATTCTGCTTATTGATATAATGTCAAGTTTAGAAGAAAACATTCAGTTCTACTTATAGTGTTCAATTTTTTACCAAAAAAACCCTAAAATTTATAAATTTTCAGTGGGTTATATGAGTATAAGCTTAATCAAATATTTGGGCCCTTAATGGATATATACATCAATATATAAAAATATGTATATTTTAGGGCCTATTAGATTATGGGCCCGGTTCAATGAGTTTTTAAATGCTTAGATATTGTTACAGAATCGCTTCCAAACACTATCTTCCCTTCCACAACCTGTTATATCACAGCTAATTATCTAAGTTTATTTAATGTCAGATAATCACTATTAACATACACATCCAAACATAGCTTTAACCATTTGAAAAAAAAAGTTCATTCTATTAACCAACTTGTACAATTACAAAATATAAATTTTAGTGTGATCTTGTATAAAACTTTATTGTCAGTTTGTTAAGTAAATTTGGTACTTCCTCCGTTTCAAAATAAGTGCAACACTTTGGATTTCACGGTTTTTAAGACAAAATATGATAATGAATGTTAATTAGATTAAATTGGATAGTGGAGGATGAGTCCCACATATATTGATTAAAGTGAATTTAATAATGTTTAAAAGTAAAAGTAAGGTTAAATGTGTCATTTTACTATATTAAAGGAGATCATTAGTGAGTATAGTATGTATCACTTATTTTGAAACACCCTAAAATGAAAGATGTATCACATATTTTGAAACGGATGAAGTATAATACTTCCTCCGTATCAAAATAAGTGACACACTTTCCATTTTGGGGTGTATCAAAATAAGTGACACACTTTGAAAACTTTCCTTATTTGGTAAAAATAGTGGGACACATGCCCACTAACTATCCACTTTAATAAATTGAAATTACCCTTATACCCTTAGTTTTACTTTTAAAACTCATTAATATCACTTTATTTAGGAAAAGTAGGATCCATTCTCCACTAACTATGTACTTTAATCTATTTTAACCTCTACTTTAATCTTTTATCTCAAAAAATATGTAAGCCAATTTGTGTCACTTATTTTGATACGGAGGAAGTACTTGTTTAGACTTTTAGAACAATGATAAAAGTCAAAACCAGAAACATCTATAAATAGATCTGACATTTTATCTTTATAATCATTGTATTAAGCTCAATACTTCGATAGCTTAAATTTATTGCACTGTGTGGTCTCTACAAGCTCGATAACAAAGCAATATTGTTGGAGCAAAACACAGATCAACTTATTACTGATGCTGCAGTTAGTACTGATCTTATTTAGTACTGATGGGGCAGAAACATTTACTACTGATGAAGTTGATGCTGGTGTTCACTATAACTAAGTTACTACTGATCATGAGAAGATTGAAGATACTACTGATCATTGTAGTTACTACTGACGATGTATCTGGACTTACTACTGATCACCAAGTTTACTACTGATCTTCATATTTACTACTGGTGATTAGTTTTACTACTGACAACGCGTTTTTGAAGAATATCAAGTCCGAGATCTTCGTATAGATAGTTATAGAATGTAAATCAATGTATATTATTATTATTCGATGTAAATCAAGTCCTAGAATAACTAGGGTAAATAGTTTAGCTTCAAGGACTATTATAAATAGTTCCTTACGAATTATAAACGTACGTGTGTATTGTTAACTCAATAATATACATTGAAGCTTTTTGTGAAACTGTGTTCTTAATATTCTTACATATTGTTCATACAGTTCATTGTTCTTAATTATTGATATAGTGTTGATCCGCTGCAACTTCTATCATCAATTAGATCTAAGGTGTTTATTAACTTGTCTATAGTTAATCGATCCTGACAAGTGGTATCAGAGCTTATTGGTTCTAGATCTACTATTTGTTAAGAACAACAAAAAGTTTTAATCTTTAAAACACACACATTATTAATCATGACTGATAATAATGAAAGCACTCAGGCCAACAAAATCCCTATGCTCACTCCCAATAACTTTGGGATGTGGAAGAATCGTATTAAGCAATACATGCTCATTACAGATTATTCCATGTGGGAAGTCGTTTGTGAAGGAAACAAAACTGGTCAAGTTCAAGCAAGCAGCTCTGTAACTGAGGCAGACAAACTTAAATGTGAGAAGGAGAAGAAAGATAAAGGCATCGAACTCAAAACTCTAAGCACTCTCCTACTGGCCATTCCTAATGACTATCAACATCTCTTTGTTGAATATGATGATGCTAAGTTGCTTTGGGAAGCACTGGAGAAGAGATTCGTTGGGACAAAGAGTACAAAAAGAAACATGAAGTCTGTTCTCAAACAAGACTTTGAAAATTTCAAAGGAAAGCCCAATGAAACACTCACTCAAGTGTTTGACAGATTCAACAAACTAATTGGTGAACTCAACCAAGTTGGTGTAAAGATGGATCAAGAAGATGTCAACATGAAGTTCCTAAGGTCTCTTAGTGAAGAATGGGCCATGTACACAGTGGTGTATAGACAAAGAGATGCTTTAGAAGAAAAGGAGTTAGATGAACTCTATAATGATCTCAGAGTGTTTGAAACTGAGGTAAATCACAAAAACCCTTCTATTTCTTCTAACAATGCTGCATTTGTGTCTAGTACAGGTCAAGGACAAGAAACCTCCACAGGAAAGGCTGCAGATTCTGAGGATACTGCAAGAGAATCCTTCTTCACTAGTCATGTGCATACTGCATTGATTAGTGATGACTTGGAACAATTGAATCCAGATGATCTTGAGGAGATGGATCTTAAATGGCAGATGGCTATGCTGAGCCTAAGGACCAAAAGATTCTTAAAAAGAACTGGTAGGACAAACCTCAATTTCAACAAAAGTGACAAAGCAGGATTTGACAAGACTAAAGTCAAGTGTTACAACTGTAACAACCTTGGTCACTTTGCAAAAGAATGTCCTCAACCAGACAAAAGATCAAAATCAACTGCTCTTGTGTCACAACAAGGACAAGGCTATGACTGGAGCTTCCAAGCAGAAGAGCATACTCAAAATCAAGCTCTCATGGCCTTTACTGACAACAAAACTGAGGTAAAATCTAAACCTTGTACTCCTGAATGTGCTAAAATTATTAAAAATCTAGAAAAAGAAAACACTAAATTAAATGAAGATTTAGCAAAAGCAATCAGAAGAAATCATGAGTTTGATAGTGTAATTGCTGATCAAGAACATCAAATAAAGGTGTACAAGATGATTGATCAACGGATCAAGGAAGAATTGCTTCAAGCTGTGGATGAGAAAGAGTTCTATGAAACAAAAAATAAAGAACTAACAAGTAAATTAGAAGAATGTCAGCTTGAAATTGAACAAAATAAATTAACAATTAAAAAGTTTGAAAGAAGCACTAAAATTCTAGATGAATTAACTAATAATCAAACAACAGAAAAGGTTGTTCATGGGGTGGGATATCATGATGTACCACCTCCACATAAATTCATTCCTCCACTTAAAAACAGTTCAGAAAGAATCATTAATGAATTAAAAACTGAAAATCAAACTGAATCTAATACTGAAACATCTGAATCAAATGATTCTTCTGATGATGAGCAATCAATTGAATTTACAATATCTCAAACTGAATCACCAAAATCAATTGATACAAGTTTTCACACAGCTCAAAGTCCAAATGATTCTCCAAAATATAATGCAGAAAATATACCCAAAATTCTAAAAAGAGGAAACCAAAGAAATAGAAACCAACTCTTAGAACAAAGAAAAACAATAAAGGCTCAAGAAAATAAATTAAAATGTGTTATTTGCAACAAAGTGAATCATTTAGCAAAGGATTGTCACTTCAATCCAATAAATTGCAAGGAGTTAAAGGAATTTAAAGTTTTTAAAGAAAATGCAAAAACTCAAAGGTTAAAAGATACTACTGGTCCTTCAGTAGTAAATACAATCAAAACTCCAATTGCTGAAACTCCAAGATTTGGAAGAAGTGCACCAAGATTTGTGCAAAACAGAAGAGTTGGCAGCCCAAAGAACAGCAATTACTTCAAGAACAATGGAAAATCCAATCAAAATAAACATTGTTGGAGCAAAACACAGATCTTATTTAGTACTGATGGGGCAGAAACATTTACTACTGATGAAGTTGATGCTGGTGTTCACTATAACTAAGTTACTACTGATCATGAGAAGATTGAAGATACTACTGATCATTGTAGTTACTACTGACGATGTATCTGGACTTACTACTGATCACCAAGTTTACTACTGATCTTCATATTTACTACTGGTGATTAGTTTTACTACTGACAACGCGTTTTTGAAGAATATCAAGTCCGAGATCTTCGTATAGATAGTTATAGAATGTAAATCAATGTATATTATTATTATTCGATGTAAATCAAGTCCTAGAATAACTAGGGTAAATAGTTTAGCTTCAAGGACTATTATAAATAGTTCCTTACGAATTGTAAACGTACGTGTGTATTGTTAACTCAATAATATACATTGAAGCTTTTTGTGAAACTGTGTTCTTAATATTCTTGCATATTGTTCATACAGTTCATTGTTCTTAATTATTGATATAGTGTTGATCCGCTGCAACTTCTATCATCAATTAGATCTAAGGTGTTTATTAACTTGTCTATAGTTAATCGATCCTGACAAGTGGTATCAGAGCTTATTGGTTCTAGATCTACTATTTGTTAAGAACAACAAAAAGTTTTAATCTTTAAAACACACACATTATTAATCATGACTGATAATAATGAAAGCACTCACGCCAACAAAATCCCTATGCTCACTCCCAATAACTTTGGGATGTGGAAGAATCGTATTAAGCAATACATGCTCATTACAGATTATTCCATGTGGGAAGTCGTTTGTGAAGGAAACAAAACTGGTCAAGTTCAAGCAAGCAGCTCTGTAACTGAGGCAGACAAACTTAAATGTGAGAAGGAGAAGAAAGATAAAGGCATCGAACTCAAAACTCTAAGCACTCTCCTACTGGCCATTCCTAATGACTATCAACATCTCTTTGTTGAATATGATGATGCTAAGTTGCTTTGGGAAGCACTGGAGAAGAGATTCGTTGGGACAAAGAGTACAAAAAGAAACATGAAGTCTGTTCTCAAACAAGACTTTGAAAATTTCAAAGGAAAGCCCAATGAAACACTCACTCAAGTGTTTGACAGATTCAACAAACTAATTGGTGAACTCAACCAAGTTGGTGTAAAGATGGATCAAGAAGATGTCAACATGAAGTTCCTAAGGTCTCTTAGTGAAGAATGGGCCATGTACACAGTGGTGTATAGACAAAGAGATGCTTTAGAAGAAAAGGAGTTAGATGAACTCTATAATGATCTCAGAGTGTTTGAAACTGAGGTAAATCACAAAAACCCTTCTATTTCTTCTAACAATGCTGCATTTGTGTCTAGTACAGGTCAAGGACAAGAAACCTCCACAGGAAAGGCTGCAGATTCTGAGGATACTGCAAGAGAATCCTTCTTCACTAGTCATGTGCATACTGCATTGATTAGTGATGACTTGGAACAATTGAATCCAGATGATCTTGAGGAGATGGATCTTAAATGGCAGATGGCTATGCTGAGCCTAAGGACCAAAAGATTCTTAAAAAGAACTGGTAGGACAAACCTCAATTTCAACAAAAGTGACAAAGCAGGATTTGACAAGACTAAAGTCAAGTGTTACAACTGTAACAACCTTGGTCACTTTGCAAAAGAATGTCCTCAACCAGACAAAAGATCAAAATCAACTGCTCTTGTGTCACAACAAGGACAAGGCTATGACTGGAGCTTCCAAGCAGAAGAGCATACTCAAAATCAAGCTCTCATGGCCTTTACTGACAACAAAACTGAGGTAAAATCTAAACCTTGTACTCCTGAATGTGCTAAAATTATTAAAAATCTAGAAAAAGAAAACACTAAATTAAATGAAGATTTAGCAAAAGCAATCAGAAGAAATCATGAGTTTGATAGTGTAATTGCTGATCAAGAACATCAAATAAAGGTGTACAAGATGATTGATCAACGGATCAAGGAAGAATTGCTTCAAGCTGTGGATGAGAAAGAGTTCTATGAAACAAAAAATAAAGAACTAACAAGTAAATTAGAAGAATGTCAGCTTGAAATTGAACAAAATAAATTAACAATTAAAAAGTTTGAAAGAAGCACTAAAATTCTAGATGAATTAACTAATAATCAAACAACAGAAAAGGTTGTTCATGGGGTGGGATATCATGCTGTACCACCTCCACATAAATTCATTCCTCCACTTAAAAACAGTTCAGAAAGAATCATTAATGAATTAAAAACTGAAAATCAAACTGAATCTAATACTGAAACATCTGAATCAAATGATTCTTCTGATGATGAGCAATCAATTGAATTTACAATATCTCAAACTGAATCACCAAAATCAATTGATACAAGTTTTCACACAGCTCAAAGTCCAAATGATTCTCCAAAATATAATGCAGAAAATATACCCAAAATTCTAAAAAGAGGAAACCAAAGAAATAGAAACCAACTCTTAGAACAAAGAAAAACAATAAAGGCTCAAGAAAATAAATTAAAATGTGTTATTTGCAACAAAGTGAATCATTTAGCAAAGGATTGTCACTTCAATCCAATAAATTGCAAGGAGTTAAAGGAATTTAAAGTTTTTAAAGAAAATGCAAAAACTCAAAGGTTAAAAGATACTACTGGTCCTTCAGTAGTAAATACAATCAAAACTCCAATTGCTGAAACTCCAAGATTTGGAAGAAGTGCACCAAGATTTTTGCAAAACAGAAGAGTTGGCAGCCCAAAGAACAGCAATTACTTCAAGAACAATGGAAAATCCAATCAAAATAAACATTATTTTAAATTTTCCAACACCAGTAGAAACTCTAACAAATTTACTACTGGTGTTAACCCTAATTATAATGTTGTATGGTACCAGTACAAGAATACTACTGGTAAAAACTCTAATTTCAAAAATACTACTGCTCCCAAAACAATTTTCAAAAATACTACTGGTGGTAACTCTAAAAACACTACTGGTCATTCTAAACATGGTAAGTACCCAAATACTACTGGTCCATCAGTAGTAAAGTATTCAAAAGCTAAAAACAATAGGTATAAACCAAGATCAGTAGGAAATTCTCACACCAGTAATAACTCCAAAAGGACAGTAGTAAAACAAAACACCAGTAATAAACAAGTATGGGTACCAAAAGTCTTTAAAGTTAAATCCCCAAAAGCTTATTTCTCAAAGGATGAACCCAAGACATATAAAGCTTGGGTTCCCAAACTTAACTAATCCTTTACTCACTTGTGCAGAGCATTCAGATCCCAGAAGAAGGAAGAACATGGCATATTGATAGTGGATGCTCAAGGCACATGACTGGAAATCTGCAAATTCTTAAAGATTTCAAGTCATTTGATGGAGGATATGTGGCATTTGGTGAGAATCCCCAGGGAGGACAAAGGATGAAACAAGTGAACTCATAAAGAACTTAATTGTCAAACTGGAAAACACATCTGATCAAAAAGTGAAAGCCATAAGATGTGATAATGGAACAGAATTTAAAAATGCTAACTTAATTAACTTTTGTGATCTTAAAGGATGAACCAAAGAAGATCCAACAAGCAATGAAGGACTCAAACTGGATTGAGGCAATGCAAGAAGAACTCCTTCAATTTAAATTACAAGCTGTTTGGACACTTGTACCTCTACCCAAAGGAAAAAGAGCCATTGGAACAAGATGGATATTCAGAAACAAGAAAGATGAAAGAGGTATAGTGATCAAGAATAAAGCCAGACTTGTAGCCCAAGGATACACTCAAGAAGAAGGAATAGACTATGATGAAGTATATGCTCCTGTTGCTAGAATTGAAGCCATAAGAATATTTCTAGCATATGCTTCATTCAAGAAATTCAAAGTCTATCAAATGGATGTTAAGAGTGCTTTCCTATATGGGAAAATTGAAGAAGAGGTCTATGTTTGCCAACCTCCAGGTTTTGAAGATCCAAAACATGGTGATTATGTGTTCAAATTAGATAAAGCCCTATATGGCCTACATCAGGCACCAAGAGCATGGTATGACACATTATCATCATACTTATTGAAGAACAACTTTAAAAGAGGAGCCATTGATAAAACATTGTTTACAAAGAAAGTCAAAGATGATATACTACTGGTACAAATCTATGTAGATGATATCATCTTTGGTTCAACCAATGATACATGATATACTACTGGTACAAATCTATGTAGCCTCTGCTGTTGTCTGTTTATGCACAGACCAAGTATTTAATTTTTCATACATGATATTTGATGGTATGTTGGGAAATCTTAGTTCTTCTAAATTTTTAATGTATCCCAGATTTCTACAACATATCATAAACTGTGAATTACAAAACTTGTCAACTCCTAAAAACATTTTTATATTACCTGAGTTGAACAAGAAAGTTTTCTCAAATATGAGAAAACAATTTAAATTTTCGGGCAAGGAAACCCCTCTGTTTCCTAACATGATCAAAGATCAACCCAATATTGGAGAAGGTTTAACCATTGCTACAACCCAAGTTGAACCTCAACCCACTCCATCACCCCCAAATACAGCCCAAACACCAATCCAAATAGCCACTCAATCACCAACCCAAACAGAAGTCCTGAATGTGTCCCAGGAACTTGATATAAATCTGCAGAGTGCTACTCTTCACTCTGTGGAAGACCTACCAGACAAAACCCAAAACATTTCCACAATTTATAAAAGAAAGAAATTTTCTTCAAAGGACACCAGGGGACAAATCGAGTCACACCCCAGGCTCAAAGAGTTGTCCTCCAAGGAGGAGAGAGGACATGAGGGAAGGGCTTTCACTACTGATGCCCCAAAGGTGGGTGCACAGGACAGTGAAAACATCATTAGGACCCAAACCTCGGCAACTTTGAGTGATGACTCTTTTGAGGAATTACTCAAAGGACCCCGGTGCCAAGAAACCACAAGGGGGGGAATCTCTGCTTCTTCTAGGAAGAAGAGAATGTCTAAAAGACCCAATGAATCACCAAGCAGTGATGAGGGCAGATCTGTGGAATTGATGGAAAGGAAGGAAAACCTTAAAACCAATGTACCTGTTAGTAAGCCCGATGATCTTGCTAGATGGAGTGAGGGCAGTATTAAAATCACTCAATTGACGGCTAAAGTGGATTCCTTGGAATCCACTGTACAAGATTGTCTCAAGTACTTAACCAATCAAGGAAAAACTATGGCTGCCATGAAAAGGCATGTGAATACCATCAACAAAAGAATGCGGTTCTATGAACAAAGGCTTCATCAACAAACCAAAATCATCAGAAAATTGAAGAAGAAACTTGATGATAGTGAGGCTCCACCAGTTGAGCTCACTAAGGGGGAGAAGGATAACATACAGACAATGATTGATGAATCTATTGCAGCAGCAGCATCCTCCCTCTTAAATTTAAAAGAAACAAATGTTGGTGAAGGCCCAGAGAAGATGGTTACAGAAGATGAACCTGTTACTACTGCTCCTATGGAAGAACAAGCTGATAAAGAAGTATCAGTAGTAAAACCTACTACTGATATCATAGCAGTAGTAAATGAAGAAACGGCAGCAAACACTACTGATGCCCTATCAGTAGTAATCTCTGAAGACATACCAGCAGTAACTACCTTAGTTACTACTGATGACATTATTGAACTGCCACCACTACTAGAACCTAAAGTGATACTTCCACCATCTCCAAAAAGAAAAACAACACAAATGGTGGTGAAAGATATTGATGATGATGTAAATTGGTTAGAAGTTGATGAATGCTCCCTGCCTCCACATCCTAAAATACTTCCCATATCACAGATACACTACTATGGTCCCACATTTGTTATTGAATCTGAACCAGATATGAAGAAAGACAACTACATAGGAAAGGGAAAGGAAGTTGCTGATGAAGACCAACCTAACAGAGCACAAGGTCATGAAATGGTCAACAAAATCAAATATGCCAAATCAGCCAAACAGGATAGGTGGAAGGTTAAGAGAGCAAAATATTTAAAGAAGGTTGAAGTCTCTCTAGCACATGAAAACAAAAGATTAGCAGAAAGGGCTAGAATATTGAGACAACCATTCACAGAAATCAAATTGGCAGATATAACAGATATATCAAAACTGCCACAATTTCAACAGAAGATCAAAACTAAACAAGTTGCTGAAACAAGAAAGGAATTACAAAGAAGAGAACTGGAAAAATTTAGGCAACTTGAACATGAAACAATAGAACTTCTTGAAGCACAAGTACAAGAATGCAAATAGCAAAAGGCTGATATGCCAGAACAATTTGCAGAGAAGAAAAAAGAAATGATCACATTCTTGAAATCAAAAGGTTACAACACAAAAGCCTTTGGAAGAATGAAGTTGATCAATTTAATTGAAAAGTACTGTGTAGAGAAGAAGAAGGATCTTACTGAACAAGACATTAATGAGAAATACACCACTAAACTGGAACAGATAGACTCCAAAGAAATGAAAGAAAGAAAAACAATATCTGGAGAATCATCTGGTGTATCCTCTCAAATATCAAAGAAAAGAAAGACAATTGCTTCAGAACTTGATCAACCAAAGAAGAAATTACAAATGGTTCAAGTTTATGATCTCCCCATTGCTATCCTACAAAATAATCCAATCATCAACTGGAGATATATAGATGATATGATTGAGATTGTCAGAAAAGATAAAGTCACTCAAAGATTCAGAGCTTGGAAACCTTTGGTCATGTCCCTAACCAGAAGTGACATTATCAAGATGTTGATCATTGGTAAACCAAGAATGACTAAAAAGTTCTGGAAGAATTCAGCTGCAGGTTATCTTACTGAAATGATTGATGCTGCTTTCTATCCAAAAAATTATCCAGAGAAGTATGCAGATTCAGAGAATGTTCAAGCTTGGAATGTGCTACCAACTGTCAACATGTACTTCTTTGAATATACAAGTAAGAAATGTGACTTATTCCTTTATGAGAAAGAGTATCCTCATTCTGAGAAGACTCTCTATCAACTATGGTGCATGAACTTCATTAAACCTCATGATGCTATGCTATTTCAAAATAAAATGAATGAATTTGTAAAGAAGATTAGCAAATACATTATTGCACAAAGGAATAAACAAAACCAACAGACATTAGAAGGTGATAAAAGAAGAGCAAAACTGTTGGAAGAAAAAGAAAAAGAAAAGAAGAAATAAATGGAAACTTGATTGATTAAATCATAATCAATAAGTTTAGGGGGAGATTGTTGGAGCAAAACACAGATCAACTTATTACTGATGCTGCAGTTAGTACTGATCTTATTTAGTACTGATGGGGCAGAAACATTTACTACTGATGAAGTTGATGCTGGTGTTCACTATAACTAAGTTACTACTGATCATGAGAAGATTGAAGATACTACTGATCATTGTAGTTACTACTGACGATGTATCTGGACTTACTACTGATCACCAAGTTTACTACTGATCTTCATATTTACTACTGGTGATTAGTTTTACTACTGACAACGCGTTTTTGAAGAATATCAAGTCCGAGATCTTCGTATAGATAGTTATAGAATGTAAATCAATGTATATTATTATTATTCGATGTAAATCAAGTCCTAGAATAACTAGGGTAAATAGTTTAGCTTCAAGGACTATTATAAATAGTTCCTTACGAATTGTAAACGTACGTGTGTATTGTTAACTCAATAATATACATTGAAGCTTTTTGTGAAACTGTGTTCTTAATATTCTTGCATATTATTCATACAGTTCATTGTTCTTAATTATTGATATAGTGTTGATCCGCTGCAACTTCTATCATCAATTAGATCTAAGGTGTTTATTAACTTGTCTATAGTTAATCGATCCTGACAAATATATTGGATGAAATAATTTAGATTTTAATTATAAGCCTATAAATTACAGAAATAATGATAAACATCTCATCAATGTTATATTGTTAAGTAACAAGAATGACATATTAAATAGTAAAAGAGCCAAATATAAACTTTAAAGATGCCAAAAGAATATGTTAGGTAGTGTAGTGTAGCTTGATGTTAAGTTAAGGTACCATTATACAAAATGGGCTCATTGTAGGTAGGCTATGAGGCCTTAGGCATCTCTCACAAGTATAGCATAAAGCTTGATTCTTGATCTTTAAAGTTAAAAAGCTTACCCAACCAAAGACAGATTTTGTAACAAGTCATGGATCACTATTATTCCCATCCCGTTGCATTCAAACACCTTTAGTCCCAATCCATATTCTCCTTAATAAAAGGCAATAGAAAAAGATAGGGATGTCTTTCAGGAGGTGTAGCTGCATAAAGCCTAAGTTTTATAAGGACTTTATTTTTATATATATCTTATATTTTAAATTTTAAATTTTTAAGCCAAGTTAATAATATTGTAGAAAAAAAATTAGAAAGTCTAATTTTTTATATAAATCTTGTATTTACGGGCCCCAATTTCGTCTATTCGTACAAGAATTTTAGAATTTCGGAGACGCCCCTGAAAAAAGACATCATATAACAATATGATGGCCTAATAGTAAGGGCTCTCGAATTTCTTCTTAGAGGTTATAGGTGTGATCCCTCTCTGGATAAACATTTACCAGATAGTTAAATAACCACAACAATGATTAAGTCGCGTACATCACGAATATATCCTGTGGGAGCCCTTGTAACTAGATAATATTAAATTATAAATACGTAACACAGTCCTCGCAATTTGGCTTAAAGACAAGAACCTCAAAATTCTAATTATAGTTTTATGTAAAGAACCTCAAAGTTCAAATATGAATTATTTGGAACAAAAATATTGATCAACAGGATAGCACGGATAGCATTTGATGGTACAAATTTTCATTGCATATTTTGTACTAGTTAATTTTTTACTACTTTCTCCTATTCAAAATAAGTTATACGTTATTTATTTTATGGTTTTTAAGATAAAAGATTATAATAATAGTTATATTAGACTAAATTAGATAGTTAGTAAGGAATGAGTGTTACACCTTTTAAATAAGGTGATGTTAATTATGTTTAAAAGTAAAAGTAAGGGTAAAGAAGTTATTTTACTATATTACAGTAGATAATTAGTGGGTGTATGACCCACTACTTTTTACCAAATAAGATAAATTTTTAAAATGTATTACCTATTTTGAATCACCTCAAAATAAACAAATATATCAATATAAACTTATATTGAATCGGAGGAAGTTTAAAGCAGTCTTCTCACATGGTTTATCTGGCTTAGTTGGTCTCTTCTTTTAAAAAGATTATTTTGGTGGGTTTGTAATCTTTAAAAAAACACACACAAAAGTGAGAGACAAGAGCATATAATCAAAGATTTACATTGGAAGCTGGGTTGGATTTTTCACTTCACATACAACATGTTTATGACCAATTGGAACTTTCTTAATCTATCAACATGTATCCTTTTTGTTTCAAATTTCGTATCCCTCGATCTTAGGATTACCTCTCTCGCGAATGCAACCATTTTTTTTTAATAAAGTATGAAAACGTACGGTTTCATGTAATCATATTAAATTGGTATAAAATGTGTACGTTTTCATGTAATCTATCTACATGCATCTTTTTCCTTTTTTCATTTATCTCTCGTGATTTGAAACCAGCATATTTTAATATAAAGTACGGAGTATAATATATGAGGGGAGGGGTATTCGTTAATTAAAGGTGCCAATACCCATTTCAAGATTATACTCATTTCGATCAAACAGCAATAGTTGCATTAGCCCTGCTGGAAGTGTTTTCTAGATGCAATCTTCTGTCTTTCATTCGCTATTCGAATGTTAAGACCAGTATAAATTTCAGGGAAGAGATAGGACTTGATTGTCTTTCTCTCACGCATATCAATCAAAATCCGAATCAAAATCCGAACTAGAAGTCTTCCACACGCACACAATACCCCGTCATGCCTAATAACAAAAGAAAAAGTCACTAAATATTTTGAAATTAGAAGCTTGAGATACTAAATTAATTTGTACATTTTATAATTCTCTCACGTATTTTCTCACTTAAAAATATTTACTGTCTTTATAATGAATAGTCTAACAATAAAGATATCTAATTACTTAAAATGAATGGTATGCGTAATATAAGATATAGGTACGTAATCACGTATTTATTGGAGATAGAGAGACTGTTTTTAACACTACATCCAACAAAAATGTTAACGAAAATAGACCTTTTCATAATAATAACCCGAATAAAATTCAATAGTATGTCGTTTATAAATTATAATATATACAAAACTTAATAATTATCTAAAACTATGTGCCGATATAATGATATGGCTTTATCTAACATGTGCCCACAAGGCACATGTTAGGGTGCATTAATTCATTCAAAACTTCTTAATAAAGTGTTATTGAACATTAATAAAGTACATAGGTTACATTTTAAGGACATGTATTAAATGCATTTTATGATTTTAATAGCAAGTTTTGAGTGAATTAATACATCCTAACATGTGCCCAAGGGCACATGTTAGAAAAATCCTAATGATATTTGCATATTTTATAAAAGTAGTCATTCACAATATTTTATTCTGCGATTTTATGTTTTATATTCTCCTTTTTCTAAGTTTCATACAAGCTTCATTAAAAATGTCACGTTTCTTATATTTTTTAAAAATCATAAATGGGGTGGCAAGACTTTTACGATGTGCATGGTCATTTCAAAATAGTGATTATTACTAAGCGTTTTATACTTAAGCCTTGTAACCTAGTGGTAAATATGGAAAATTAAGGTATTACCTATAATCAACAGGTTATGTGTTCAAGTTCCATCGTAGATAATATGATGTAGATCAGATGTTGTTCAAAAAAATTACTAGGCGCTTTGTATAAGATACAACCAAATATTCGTTATTTCAGTGATTATCATACTTAAAAATCGGTTAGCGAGAAAAGAAAAAAGAGGACAAGAGACAGATGGTAATAAAGATTATGAATGGACATAAATTAAATCTCCCTTTTCAGAGCAATTATTGCTAATCTAGTACAATTGTGTGACTTGTACTCCTTTTATTCTACAACACTTTTTTCATTAACGTTAAATACACATTGATTTGATATTTAAGGGGTTTTTATATATACTAACTAGCTACAAAACCCGCCCGATGGGCGGGTATGCTGTAAATTTTAGTATGTAGAAAAATGTCCAAAAACTTTATATATTTTTAAATGACATAATAATCGATAGATGTGATGATGATTTTGTACAAAAAAACGGTAAATGAAGAAATGTTACACGGGCATTTTTTTAAATGAAGAATCCAGGTTTTTATGCCGTAATCCGTAATAACTGAAGTCTGGTTCCGTTGTACGATCCAGCTTTTTATGCCGTAATCATAGAATGCCGGTTTTATGGAAATTATATTGAGTCGTGTATCATTTCTGAATAAATACGATTGAGTCGCTGATTGATCTTTTAAATATTTATTTGTTTCCTTGTATGTAGGATCTTTTAAATAGTTATTTATTTATTTCCTTGTATGTAGGAAGCCGTATATGGAGCATATGAATGTAGACCGTAAGCCGTACCAGATTCGTTTGCCGTATATGGAGCGTATGAATGTAGACTGTAAGCTGTACCAGATTCGTTTGTATTAGTGCAAATGACGTGGACCAATCAGGGAATTCCAAGTGGCATTATGGACGAATAGGAATGCTTGGAATTGCCATGGTGTCAAACCCTCTTCAAATTTAGGCCTCATATATAAGGTATGATTTAATAAATTTAAATAAAACTTATTAAGCTAATAAGCTCCCCTTAAAAAAAATTTATCGAATATGCCCTTAGTGAGAAAAATTTATTGCCTTAATCATCAACTATTATGAATCATCGTGGAAAATCGTATAAAATATGGGTGTAGAAAAAGACCCTATTCAGACGTGCGATGACCGATGCGTGTCCCCAAATTTTGATATACTTAGGAAGTTAAATATGATTATTCAAAACGAAATATAGTTCCTTAAATCAGTCTAACCAAATAGAGAGAGAGAGAGAGAGTGATTTGGGACTTTGACCATGCTTTCCTTGTTAAAAGTAAATCTAAAGGAAAAGCTTTCCACCATAATTACCATTCAAACATTTTTACTTTTGCTTCAAACAAACCTCTAATTATGTTTGTTTAACCAATGTCAGGTTTAATGCATAAATCCAAGGCTTCTAGCATAGTGGTATTGGTGGAAAAGATATGGTGTTGTCCATGACTCATAGGTCATGGGTTCAAGTCCCGTCGTGGACAAATTGTGGGGTTTATTCCCCTTAGGTGGAGGGTTCGAGGGAAGGCATATTGCCCTTTGTGGATGTCACTGTCTAGGCTCGAACCACTAACTTACTAACTAGCCGTTAAAGAAAAGAAAAAGAAAAAAAAAGATATCCCTACAGATTAACTTCTAACTGGATCATTGATGTTAGAGATCTTTGTCCTATTATTAATGATGAAGCTTTTTTGTTTTTATTGATTTTCAAATTTACGCCCGACGACCAAATTGATATTTTTTTATCATGTGGCGAATCCCGTAAACTTTGGATCGAGTTTTGTGATTGGTGGAGTATTCCTATTTCTAGTATTAACGGAATAACGGGTATGGATTGGGGCCTCATGAATGATATTCAAGGAAAGAAGTTAAATTTATTTTATACCGGGTTATATACCATATTATGGTTCATTTGGAGGAATAGAAATGAAATCATTTTCAAGAACGGTGTGTCAAAGTCGATATCCATCATCTCTCAAATTCAATCTCAATCTTTCTTTTGGATCAAATTTAGATCAAAATTGTCGGTATCTAGTCTAGATTGGGGTCTTTGGTGTAATAGTCCCATGGACTTACTTTAGTTTGTTTGGTTGTTTTTGTTTTTCTTGTATTGTTCGTCTAGCTCATTGCTAGTTTTTTTAATCAATTACTTGTCGTTCAAAATAAAAAAAATAAACTCATATAAAATGATGAAAAATAAATATGATCATTATTAAGTTGTATATTTGATTATAAGTTTTATAGGTCAGGCATATTCACATTAACCAAACTATTTAACAAAACATGTTAATGATGTGCCCATTCCAGACCTTGGTTTGGTTGAACCCTGATTTTCTCCACCCAGCCTGACATCGGATAACCATAGACGGTGTGGCACCCCCGGCTGCCCACTCAGCTAAAACGGTGCTACACGTCCATACATATACTCTTATTAAAAATATAATTAAGAACAAATATATAGTATTTATTATAATGGAGGTGAAATGTTTTTTACCAAAAATAGAATCAATGGGCAATGCCCGCTTGGGAGTGGCTGACAACCGACATTGGAAGGTAAACACACCTGACAAGGTGGGGAAGGAACCCCAAATACTGGCTCGAGTGGTCACCGGTGATAGCCGGTAGTCAGTGACCAAAATATGTTTGTCCATCAATCGAACAAAAATGATGTCCCTCTTTGAAACTATTAATGTAATACTTCTTTCGTTTTCAACAAAAAATGTTTCTCTCGAATTTCTTTCTCATTGTAAAGATTAGAATGGTACCGCATAAAGTAACAACAATAGGAAATAAATTTGGCAGTTTCAAAAGTGGTTAGAGGTGGCTAACGGTGACAGGCACTGGTGGTGTATAAGAAATAGAGTGAGTGAGCATATATATATTCTAATTGGTAAAGAAAAAAGGCAATGTTTTAAACTTTTCCCGTTTCAAAATAAGTGATATATTTACTATTTAACATTTTTTAAGCAAAATATTATATAATGAAAATAATACATATATAACACAAATTAAAAAAAAAAATCATTTATAACCCTAATAAATATTATATAACGAATCTAAGTCAAGACTATTGCCAATGGAGTGTCGGTTGAAGGCAAAGAAGGCATCTATGGCATGCCTCATCGGTTGAATGATATCACTTTTTATCTTTTCCTAGCCGAAGATGTAACGAACCAAATTTCGTGTTAAATAAATTATGAAAAAAAAATATGATAAATAAGGATAAATCATTTAAAGAACGTAGGAATTGGTTTCGTGTCATTTGGATATCGTATGAGAAAGTTATGGACGAAACCGTGTCGAAGCAAATGTCGAAAAATGCAGCCTTGCTGCATTGAAAAGTTCACGATTGGGAACTAGTTCACGATCGGGAACTCGGGGCAGAGAATTTGGTGATTTCGGAGCTCAGAGTTCACGACCGGTTCACGATTGGGAACTAGTTCACGACACGCAAAGTTCACGACTGGGAACTAGTTCACGGCGCGAACTTCATCAGACAGCATTAAATCGGGATTTTGGCCATTTTGAGTTCATTCTTCATCCCAACTCTCTCTCTCTAGAACCTTATACATATTTTGAGTGGAAAAGATCGTTTGGAGCTGATTTTGGGGTCCAAATCAAGTAATGGTTGAATAAATGTTGTATACACTTAATAGATGATATTTTAACAAAGAAAACAAGTGTATGCTTAAGATCTGTAAAAATTTTAAGATTGGTTAAACCTAGGGTTTTGAATGTCACCAAAATTTGGGGAAAGGGTGTTGGTGACTAATTAGTGTTATTAGACTAATATTGAAGACTAATGATGTCAACCTTGGGTTGTGGTTGGGTTTGGGTTTCGTTGGTGAAACCTTGGAACTAAGATTTTGGGATTTCCACCAAGTTAATTGAATTTGGTGGTTAAAGATGAAAATAGAAATTATGTGTTATCTAGTTATTAAAGATAACTAGAAATGTAATTATTATGTTGATAGGTTGCAAGAACCTAAGGGTTGGAGATATTCCAAAGGCGGGAAGCAAGGATTCGTGTTGATGAACACGACATGGATTTAGCTATCGATAAGGTGAGTACATGAGACTTTTAAAACTGGGTACATAGCAAATGGTTTTGAAAATACATATGATATGTTATGGGTCTTTATTAATAAATGTTTTGATAAAGATAGTGACTGAAAAGATAAGAAAGTAGGTGTAATGTGATACTAAAATAAGTGTATTATGATTGATGAATTTGGAAGTAAATATGATAAACTAACCTAGCTAAAAAGTAACTCCTTAATGGTAAAGAGAAGTATCTCTCCAAAGAAGACAAACGGTGAATAAACATTTCCGTTAACAAACGGAAATAATAGACGGCGTTAAGTCTTTACCTATATAAATACCAGAGATGGTTCTAATTTCTTGTCTCTTTCTCCATTTTTGGTTCCTCACTGGAGAACAAGTTCTTAACGTACAGCCACCCGCAACAGAGCAAATCCAAATGCCCTAATTTTTTTAACACATCGTCGGAGCTGTACAGACTGGATTTCCGGCAGAATTTCCGGCTGTATGTCGGTCCTTTTGTGAAAGTTTCTTCTTTTCTACATTAGGTTTTAGCAGTCACCGGAGAATGTGGCAACATTTTGCTGAGTTTTGTGAACGTACTTGTTTTGGTAAGTTTTTCTCAAAATCAAATATTAGTTCTCATTGATGTTGTACATTTAAAGCTAATTTGAACGATTCGGTACGTTTTATGCCAAATTTGGTTCCGATTTTGAGTTGTTATTTCTGGATTTGCAGTTGCATAAGTTTGTTAAACGAACGAAAAGGAGACAACAACAGAATCCGTCTCTGCTATTCTGCAAAGGCCAGTCGTTTTCGAAGGTAATTTATGCATGATTTCATTTTCAAATTGTCTGTTTGTCGATTCATCAACAACACATGTAAAGCGATTGATCATACGATTGGCGTTTTTTTCTTCTAACAATTCCATCGGAAATTATTCGTGAATCATCATCATCATCATTCTATTTCCATTTTCTCTCTCATCAGCCATCAGTGATGGTGATGCTGCAGACAAAAGCAAAATCAGGTGTGATCTAATGAATTAATTAATAATAAAAGCTCTCAATTCTTCACCGAATCAAATCCTATTTTTTTATAATATTTAATTATTTATTATATCCATTTCCGATTTTGCAAATAATATGTAGACGTCTCTTTCCATCTGTAGAAAGATGATGGAAGCTTGCAATCGGTTATTAAAAATAAAAAAAATGGGTAAAGTAAAGCAAATCAAAGCAATTTCTGATCCCGGAGAAGCTCTCTGCACTTTCTCTTTATTTCTTCTTCCTTTCCTTTGTCCCAAGAAAATGTTTTCTTGGAATTTTCTTTTTCTTTCATCTTCCACGTATCATTTGCAATATTAAATTGCAGAATTTTTATTTTTAAATGTTCTATTACAAAAAATAAAAAATATATCATAGTTACTTTAAAAATGTAATAATGATAAATCAATTTAAGAAAAATATTAACCATTGCAATTTCGATTAAAAAGCTAGTGTAATAAAATATCTTTTCAATTTTTTTTAACGCAAAGCAGATGAAGCTCATGCAACATCTTTATATTTTTTCATGCGGATTCTTACAATATATATATATATATATTACATATAACCTATTTTCTTTTAATGATGAAAGAAAATAGTCTTGTATTTTAAGTTCCCTCTAAGAATCATTACTAGATAATGTTTTAATTGCATTTTTGTTTGAAATTTTTTCTTAAGAAAATTATGTTTAAATGCATTATTATATGGTTTAAGACATTTTATTTGTATGAAATTTATGACAATATGATCACTTTTTTATTTTATGTCATATTGATATTTATACCATAAAATTACTTTTCTCACACAAATTTTATAGCAAATTATATAAGGGCAAATTTGGATAAGCTTTTGAAAAGTGATTCTTGAGAAGCCAAAATCAAGAAGTAAGAATTTCATTACTTTTTTATGTTGACTTCTCAAGAAGTCAATAATCCTACGAAAACATAAGTCTTTGATATGCGTAGTGTAGATGTCACCTTCATTTTTTTCATTCGAGAAATACGTTTATGATATTTATGACACTACAATTCTGTATAAACAAGATTGATTTCTATGCGTCGGATTGATGTTATTTTGGCTTTTCGCCAAGACGCAATGTGACACTCTTTATTGCTATTCGTACTACGAAAATAATCTATTAATTTCATTTTGTACAATATTATTTATTTCCTATAATTCTTGCTTCTAAACAAAATGTGGTCCACAGTTTTCATTTACAACCAAGGTTTTACTTGCCCAATTCCAAACGATATTTAAAGTTTTCGGAGATATTCCGTCCCTTTTTCAATAAAGAAATCTTGATCACACATTCAAATTGTACATGCATAATTAAGTGTATTTTTTAAGTTAGTTGCTTTATTTATTTATTTTTCTTGACAAAACTTTTTAGTGGTGTTATTTTTGCTCTATATACTCAATGCCGTTTCCATGTTAAACTTACATTAAAGACATTTTGGCTCTTTAATTAAAAGAGGTAGTCAGGAGTTAAAAGATATTAAAATCATATTAAAACCTTAAATGGGCCTTGCACATGCACTGATTTGTTTTAATAGCTTTGGCGAAGGGTCCTTAACATGCTTTTTAACACAAGTGACGTTGTAGTGTTAAAGCATGTTAAAAGCCTTTGGCGTGACTTTGACAAGTCAACATCCGGTGCTTTATTTTGTGAGTCATGTGGGGCCCAATGAATGTTCTATAGTGTAGGATGATGGTACAATGTTTTAAAACTCATTATTCACACACTAAAAATACTATACCTCGAAGACAAAACACTTATTTTAAGACTCACAATTCACACACCAAATAATCATTTTTCCACCACATAGTCGACAGTGGAAATGACACTGTTTGGCCTTCCAAGTCGGAATGGCGCCAGCTAGACGCTGTGACATTTAAAAAAATCCCATAATCTTGTAACAATTAATACCTAACAGTAAACTTGTTTTTTCTCTAGTGGGAATTAATCTTATCATTAAATTGCAATTAATTATAGTTAAAAAATAAAATCATTCTAATTAATGCTAACAATCTTGAAATGAAGATGCTTATCTACCTCCGAAGGTGCTAAAGTTTCATTCTTTTATGTGTTTTCTTTTTTTGTTTTGCAGTGGAATTAAGGAAAAAGAAATTTTGTATTTTTTGGTAAAAGAGAAAAAAAGAATGCTGACGTGTATAACGTGTTCGAAGCAACAGATTGAAGACGGAGGTGAGGAAGTGGGAGCGCGTGGGACACCAACAAATAAAGAAGCCGTCAAAAGCCTGACGGCGCAGGTTAGCTTCCATTCCCCACTTCTAAACTACACACCTTTTTTTGTTGCAAAAACTAAATATTTCTTGTGTAAATTCGATAATTATTACATGCAAATCGGATTCATAAATATAAATTAAAGTGGTATTTATACATATAAAAACTATAACTACTTTTTGGGAAACTTTTTTTTTTTTGGTGTGGACAGTAAGGTGTATTTTATATATATGGATTAAATTCTTATTACGTATATTTTACCTTTATATTAAAATTTGTCCCCGATCCTATGAGTGGCTAATTTACCATCACTAACCTATACCTTGTTTAGTTTTTAAATTTTATCATTAAAACATATGTGCAATAACTAGATGTTTGTTGTATAAATTTAATAAAATAAATTATCATGCGCAAATCACCTTTCATATATATTTACGTAATACATATATAAATTAATTTTTTTATATGTATAACTTTTATTAAAATTTGTCCTGATTCTAGTAGTGACTAATTGCCTATTACTAGTAGTAGTCTCTTTGCTTTTTCTTCTTACAAGCCTTTATTTATTGCATCTTTTTCCCTGCTTCATCAAACAAAACAAAATCTTGCTCAGACCATGCTTATGACATTTATTGGTACCACCTAAGCTAAAAAGATTATTTATACATGTATTTGGATAATTTTTTTAAATTTTTTCATAATTTTGTTTCTTATCTTGTATGAAAGTTAAGATTCCAAAAGTTCATTTTTAATTTCATCGCATGGGGGCCTGGGGGGCCTCTTTTTTGTTGTTAGAATTTGAGAATGGTGCACAAGAAAAAGTTGACTAAAATTACTTTTAAAATTTTTATAAACGTTTAGTATGTACTTTTGTTACTTGCGATTAATTGTGTTACATGCAAGTGTAACGCTATAATTGCATGTGTGATTTTAGTTAAGCGTAAACTTCAGACTAGCAAATTAAAAAAATGTTTTTTTTTTTCTTTCATTTTTATAGAATTTTTGACACTAATAAATTTGTTCGCATGTGGGTCCTATTAAACCCATGTTACAATTTGGGATTATTCTGGTTCTAATTTAACTAAATTGTTGTTTCTTAGTATAAAGGTATAACGATATATGTAGTCTATAATTAGAAGTAGGGCCCACATACTTTTTTCCATTCACAATTTGAAAGATTTGGTAAACTATACAAAGCTATAGGGATCTGTTCAGAATTGTGTTCTTTAAAAAATTTGAAATGAAACTGCTACTCTAATATAATACTTTATAGGCTTTCTATATAAAGTTTGAAATAAATGTTTTTTAAGTGCAATTATTAACCTGAATTACCCAATATTGACATAATTAGGTAAATGTTTGAACTGCCCAAGAAAGTTGGTTGGTTGGTTCTTTTCTTCTGTTTTTATTTTTCATTTAAAGATAAATATAATTTTACTGCAACAGTAACTGCTACTGGCGGCTGCATTAACTTTGAATCATTCTATAGATTTACCTCTGTATCCATAGGGTAATAATTTTAGTTTAAATTCCTCACATATATCACATACCCATAGTTATTGATAAAAAGCCTCATATATGTGCATTTTAATATTTTATACTGTTAGTTAGCTAGAATGTTCTTGACCACTTACATGTCTATTTAGAATTTTTAACAATGTAAAATAATAATAATCAAGACTAACATAATGTACCATAATGTGATTTTGTGTTTCACGGTTATTATTATTTCTAAATATTATCTTATAATAATTAAATTAAAGTAAATTGTACATCAATCTAGAAATATAACATACAGGGAAAAGTTAAAGAAAATCTTGTAACATGATTCCTTTAATTATGTTCTACTAAATATACCAAAATCTTTAGTTAGTAGTACAATTTATGTACTTTGGTTATAAACTAAGATTCTTCTGCCACTTTTTTAAAAAAAAGTTGATGTGTGCGGTGGGAGTGGTTTGGTCTGCAATTTGATTTTAGAATAATTTGGAAAAAAAACCAAGACAAGTGTGTGTGATATAGATATAGATACATAGAGAGAAAGATCGAGAGAGAGAATAATGTTTAAAATTTATTCTGATCACACCATGGGAGTATATCTTAAGGAAAAGACATAACACTCATGTTGGGAAAAGTGACACACGAGTGTCCTATTTTGGGACCTACCCTTGAATTTTTGTCTATATTCTTTCTGACCCCTTAAGTCCAAAAAAAGTTCAAATTCTTCACATTTTGTTAAAAGTTATCACTAAGAGATTCCTTTGATTTTTAGAGCATGCTTATACTTAAAGTTCATAATCAGCTAGTAAATGGTGGTAATCTTGTTTAGATTAAAGAGAACAAAAGAAAAAATTCCTTTAATTTGAACTCCATTACGTACCACCTTAATTTTCAAAAAATAATTAATTTGCCAAAAATAATTATATATAACATAAAATATAAACCTAGTTAGAACTCTTAATCTTTAACTATTCGATTAAACAATTAATTAGGCACTCCTAAGTACATGAATTACAATATACAGATAAAAGATGTATTAAAAGTTTCAAAAGGAAAGCCTCCAATACCACCTAGCAGCAGCTACAGAAAAGGTCAAAGAGGTTACCCAGAGTTTGAAACTGTATCCGGGGGTGCATCGTATCCTTACCATACACAAGCGGGATCCTCTAGTTCTAGTACTCCTGCATGGGATTTCACTAGTGATCCTAACCATACAAGTGGTGGTTATGAACCACCTAGACAATCAGGCCATTTGGTTTTAGAAGATGAAGATGAACCTAAAGAATGGATGGCTCAAGTTGAACCAGGTGTTCAAATTACTTTTGTGTCCTTACCTAATGGCGGGAATGACCTTAAAAGAATTCGATTCGAGTAAGTTTTTATTTTATTTCCATTTTTATCTTATTTTAAATACCGTGACATAATTTAATAAATTTACGGGCTTTAACTTCTATACATGGACGATGTTATGATATTAGGATTTGGATTAGAGTCGTTCATTATTAGTTTCTTATTCTAATTGCATTTACTAATTAATATTATTGTTTTTAATTATTTAAAAAGCCGGGAGATGTTTAATAAATGGCAAGCACAAAGGTGGTGGGGTGAGAATTACGACCGAATTATGGAGCTTTATAACGTTCAAAGATTCAACTGTCAAGCACTAAACACGCCCTCTCAGTCTGAAGATGGGGTAATTAATTACTAATTATAATTAGTCCGCATTTATTTTCATTAATTAATTAACATAAAAATTATAAAAATATATTAATATTTACAAATTATGCAGAGAGATTCGACTTACTCAAGACTCGGTGATGCAAGAGAAAGCCCAATGATGACACCATCAATTAACAAAGACTGGAATAATAATAGAACTTATGGAGGAAGTAATCAGCATTATAATGTGGGGCCCAGTGCTTACGTGGCAGGTGGGCCCAAGGGTGGTGGTGAGCTGTCATCTATGGAAGCTTCTAGAACAACAACATCTTCAAGAGATGAAGCTTCAATTTCAGTTAGTAATGCAAGTGATATGGAGTCTGAGTGGATTGAGGAAGATGAACCTGGTGTTTATATTACTATCAGACAGTTAACTGATGGTACTAGAGAGCTTCGCCGTGTTAGATTCAGGTAATTTTTTTATAATTTTTTCATTTTATTAAAATGCATGATTCGATATTTATCACTGAATTCATGCGCGTTTTAATTTTTTTTTAAATTTGCGTTACTTTTATTCCGTCGGAAATAATCTAGATCTTAAATTACTAGTATGCCCTTTTGAGTTCCAACAATTCGACTGTCAGTTCTAATAGATTTTGACCCATTTGACCAATCAGGGTTAAAAGATGACCCGAGCCAGCCCATTCATAACTAAACGGGTCTAAATGGTTACGGATTGTATAATTAATTTGATTTCTTGTTTTGGCAGTCGTGAGAAATTTGGTGAAGTGCATGCAAAACAATGGTGGGAACAAAACAGGGAGAGAATACAAACTCAATATCTTTAATTAGTAATATAATTATGGCGCCTTTTACTGACTGGGATCATCGTTATTTTGACCAAAAGATCGGAAAATGGAAAATTTCAAGTTATTCAACATCATATACAACAACCGTTGTTCACTAATCATTACCATTATGAGAGGGTGGATTTTTTTATTTTATGGTAAGGTGCAGTTTTGGATATCCAAAGCTTTTATGTTATTGTTTTTTTGTTCTTATTTTGTTGGTCATGTGGATTTTTGTTGTGTTTTTCGACATTTGGTAATTTCGTAGTGTTGTATTTATTCTTTATGAACGGAAACTAGGGTTTGTTGGATGTTGATTGGGAAATGGTATACAAGCAAGACAGTTTCAAACCAATTTTAGTGATTTTGATGACCTCCTAATTTGGAATTATATTGTGTTTATTACTATACATGATCAAATAATATTAAACAAAATTATGAATATTTGTGTATAAAATGTAGGTATTTATTCGCTATGGAAACTAATAGGTAAGTTTACGTTTAGGCTTCGGGTGTCTAGCTTTGGGGTAAACCGTAAACCTCTTTTTAAAGAACTACAATTTTGATAATGTTCTTACATTGCACCACATATTTGCTTTCATAGTCAAACATACCTGAAAAGTTAACTTTCATAGTCATAAGCCATTGTTCCATGTTTAAGATTTTGATTAATTCTCAATCCTGGTCAAAATAGTCTTCCTAACAAGACACGAGTTTAATTTTAGGGAAAATTTCTTATATATCCTTATAAAAGTTAAAAATTATTCTTATATATCCTTGTGAAATATAAAAATTATTTCTGTATCATTCTAAACTTTTTAATTACTTTCATATCCTTCAAAACCTTTAAAATTCTCCTTTGTGTCCAAAATCTTATTCTATACTGTAATTAATTAAATTATTATAGTATCAATTATTATCCTCAAATTTACTTATTTTAAAATTACTATATTACCCTTATTAAACCTAAACCTAAATTAAATAACTGATTAGCCGTATATGAGTGCAAAGAACTTCTGGCCATATATCTAATTCAATAAAACGTAGTTCATCAAATTCATGAAATTGCAGTGTTGCCATTAAACATCATTATAGTTTTGGACACTTATTTTAGTTGAGAGGTAATTTTAATCATAATTTTATGTAATATAATACATTATTGTAGGTAAAAAGTTCGTGAATTAATGGCAGCACTCCAATTTCATGAATTTGATGTGCGTTGCTTGATTTTGATATATCGCCAGATATTCTAAACACTCATATACGGCTAATTTACTATTCAGTTTAGGTTTAGGAGGTTTAATAAGAGTAATATAGTAATTTATAAAACAAATAAAATTGTAGATAATAATTATTGATATTATAATCATTTAATTAATTATAAAATAGGGTTTTGGACATAAAAGAGAATTTTAAAGGTTTGGAAGGATATTGAGGTAATTGATAAGTTTAGAATGACATATAAATAATTTGTAAATTTTGCAAGGATATAAAAATAATTTAGAATTTTTATAAAAATATATAAGAAATTCCCCCATTTTATGGCTGCCATCTGTGCCTTATGATTTACAAAATGATTCACACACCTATTAATTTAATGCTCATTCCTACAAAAACTTTAGACAAAAATGAAACCGTAAGCGAACATGCAAACAGTTATCACATGGTTCACGACCCTTTCTTACCGTGCTAATTGTCATATTTTAAAAGATTTTCTGGAAGCAAACATGACAATGGTATTGGTAGATCATCAGATTTCAAAAGGCCAGATTTGAGTCTTAGATTTATAAACTTTCCTGTCAGTGGAGCACAATAAGCAGTAGTATAATAACTATTACATTTTTAGTATCCAACGTTATGATAAGAGACCAACAGGACACCAAAACGGTTATAAAGTAGCCACACAAAACACTTATTCCCAACTAACTCACACACTAGTACAACTGCAGTAAATACATCATCATGCAAACACATCTTGGTCAAATGTTATATATATAAATGTCGGTCATCCGGCCACTTTATTGCTATAACCATGAGACCTTCCAGAAAACAAGTCTGATGATCTCACTTCTGCTTTCATTGGTGGATGCCTGTGTGTGGGCCCGCCATTCCTTACTGTGCTGATTGTCATATTTCCCAATTTTTCTGTTGTATCGTTAATCCCTCTTCCTTTTCCCATATACATTCCTCCTGATAAATTTTAGAAATTAAACATCGTAAAAATGATTTTTTATATTTATTTTAAGCATCAAAATGAATAAATTCTTACTTGGATTGTTTTTTATGGGTGGTTGGTATTTTGGTTGTTTGATGATAGAGTTCTTACTGCTCTTTTCATTCCCTCCATCCTGCCGATTCATTTCCAATCTACGTTGCACGCCTGTAATAAAACCCAATTTAAAATATTATAACATTGGGAAAAACAAATCTGGCTCAACCAATATAATTTTGGTACAAAGGTCAAAACAATATTTTTGTATAATTATAGAATTCATCATCTAAAATTTTATTATATTTTTATTTTTAAATGGAATGATTTTAAGCATTAGGGCAACTTTCGACACGTTTGACCTGATCACGTTTAAATAAAAAAAATGAATTTAGTTGTTTAATAATGAATGTTAAAATATATTACCTGTGGTTAGAGATGTGTGCACTTTTGCAGTTGAAGAAATATTAGCCACTGGTTTTGAGTTAGGCAAAGAATTGGGATATTTCTTCACACATTTCTGCTCAACAACTCTCCTCCCACTTAATCCACCTGCAAAACAGTTCAAATCTTGTTCAAAGAAATAATAATTAAAAAAATTAAAAAATGCCAATTAAATCAACAAACCAGCTGGCGGAGGTGTTCTTGCAATTGCAGCAGATTTAGGACGAAGAGAAGGTGGAACATAGTAACAGCTCTGCAAAATTTCAAGATTGAATTAAATAATGAAACATAATAACCTACCCTTGTTTTTGTAGTTTTTTTGTTGTTGGTAATTTGGGGATTTTTACCTGAAAGAAAGGATGTTGAAGTGCTTCTGAGGCTGTTGGTCTCTTACATGGATACCAAGAACAAAGTGACTACATAACAGAACAATGAAAATTAACATTTTATTCATTTTTATTTTTTGAAAATTAGCACTTACTGCAATCAGATTAACTGCATCCTTGCTTGCAGATGGTATCAGTACAGAAAGATTTACGCCAGCAAGCTGCTAAGAAAAATAAAATACGATAATTACTTTGATAAAAAAAAGTTATAACTAATATAAAATATTAATAAAAAAAGAAAAGAAAAACTAACCTCTGGAAACTGATAATTGATGGCACTTACAAGCTCAAGTCCTTCAGCCCATGAGTTTTCTGTTGGGCTGCCTATCACACTGCAAATTTTATATATTTCATCTGCTTCACTGCAAAATTATTATAAAAAGGTAAAAAAAAACCAGTTGCTAGATATTTTAGTGAAAAGAGTCAACGTGACTACTTCTTGACCCATCTGATCATATATATAATTAATAACTACAGATTTTATTTATAAGAGAACTAAGCACACACCTTGAACCTGGAAATAGTGGTCTGAGAGTAAACAATTCTGACATAATTGCTCCCATTGCCCACATATCTGTGAATTAAAAGAACATAATAAATAAATTCCACATTAAATTAAAATATATAATAAATTTGAAGATTTTAGCATATATAATTCATCAACTCACCAACTGCAGAGCCATATGTTGGTGACTGAAGAAGAACCTCAGGGGCACGATACCTACAAAATACATATTTTAGCAACAGATATTTTCATTATCCACAACAATATCGCGATTTATAAAGAAAAAATAATATAGAATTTCACAGCAAGACTCACCAACGTGTTGAAACATACTCGGTGTATGGTGGTTGAGAAACGGTCTCACGAGCAAGGCCAAAATCAGCTATTTTTATTACATCTTTGGAAACAAGAAAGTTTTCTGCAGAATATGAAAACATTCAGCAAAACAAACAATAACAGAAACTGAAAATATTTAAATATAAATAAATAAATAATGACCTGGTTTAAGGTCACGGTGAAAGTAACTACGTTGATGCATATATGCAAGACCTTGAAATACTTGAAAACACCAGTTTCTAAGTTCACTTTCCAAGAAAAGTTTCTGTCTATCTGATACGAACCCAGCCCATACTAGGCTCGCACCATGCTCATAAGCTCAAGTGTAGAACTCACTCCCAAAAGCTAGCTTGAAGGAGGAGGGGACACTTAGGCTTGTAAGCCACCATTTAGTTTTTACTCTAGCCAATGTGGGATCATAACAATACCCCACGCTTTGAAGAACCAACGTCCTCGTTGGTCACGGCTATGTTGGTCACGGTCGGCACCCTCCTTTCGGGTCCGAGCCACCACTCCACAGGCCACCACTCCGAGCTCGTTGGTCACGGCTATGTTGGTCACGGTTGGCACCCTCCTTTCGGGTCCAAGCCACCACTCCACAGGCCACCACTCCGAGTGTTGGAACCTCGCAACGTAGGGCTAGCTCTGATACCAATTGATATGACTCGAGAACAAATAATAAAACTAACGGTAACAACCCGTTAGCCGAATGCTTAATTGATAGTTCCTGGGAATAGAGATCCAGGTATCTCCCTAATACAAAAGTAAGAACGACAATGATAATAATTTTCGATACCTAGAGGGGTTTGGCCGAATCCCTTTATATAGGGTCGGGCCCCAATACAAATCGAATAAGGAAACGTAAACTAATAATAAAATAATATTATTTCCTAATAGATAATTAAGCATTCGAATCTTGACTAAAGATAAGCTTCAATTGGGATCTTTAATTTTACGTCTTTGATACACGTTGCCAAATTGCTTCCCTTGATTCCCGGTCGTATCACTATCTTTCATAAGTTGGTAGAGACTGCATTCCTGTACAAACAAAATACAATAATTCTCTAAATTAATTTTTAAAACACACACACACACACAGAGTAAGAATTTGCATACCATGTACTCAAACACGAAGTATAAGATGTCATTTTCTCTGATGACTTCTTTGAGCTTAACAATATTCGGATGATTCATCTTACGAAGTGACTGCAAAAAGAACATGGGCAATTTAGTAATTTAAAATGAGAGACAGCTGTCCAAAGTGAGATGTTACCTTGACTTCTCTTAAATTTATGCATTCTTCCCATGTATAATACTTCCTCTTCATTTTCTTAATCGCAACCTATAAAAACAATAATTTAAATTTAAATAATTTTCACATTTGACAAATATATTTATTGCTGACTTACCACTTCACCATTTTGTTTATTTAATGCTCGCCAAACAACCCCAAAGCTTCCATTACCAACTTCCTTGATTACCTTATACCTAAACAATTAACGATCTTAATTATAATTTATTAATTTAACATCATTTACGCCCTAAATACAAATATAAAACATCTCACCTTTCCATTTTTGGTATGCAACTGCTTGTAATAAACACCTTATTAACAAAGAAGAGACACAAACATAGAAGAAAAAACACCAAACTTAATCTCTAAACAACTACAGAAACTATTATATTATATAATAATATAAACTATCGATCTCAGCTTTCTTGATGCATAAGCAAAAGAAGAACAGTTTGCTTCTGATAAACAGGCTTCAAAGCCTTATTCATTAAGGGCACCGAATCAATGACATTCAGACATTGAAAAGGCATAGAGAAGTGAGAACTGCAGGGCATTTTGGTAACAAATATTTCAAGGAAAATATGTAGCCAAAAAGAAAGCTTCCGGAAACTATGGATTCTGTTGCAAAATCTTTAACAGATACTTTTTTGTAAATCTAATTGGAACCCATAATAAAGAACGATAATCTCATCTAGTAATTAACGGTGTATGCAAAATTCATCATTTACAAGCAAATCCAGCCCTGCATTAACAGAGTATAGAATTTGTGTCATGATTTATAAAAACATGTAACTATTACATGGAATTTGCCATTTAGTGACACCTAAAAAAAGTGTCACTATTAAGTAAAAAAGGTCTCATTAAAGGTCAGAAAAGTGTTACGAAATTGTCCAAGTGTATTAGCTACACAAGTAAAAGTGTGAGTAAATGTGCCGTCGGTAATGATATATAAAAAGTGACACAAAAAGAAGTGGGAGAACAAGTTTTGACTTTTTAGCACATAAATTTTTCATAAGTGTCAATAGAACCCAAAAATATGAATTTTTTTTACCCACACGTTTTAAAAATGTCACTAATACTTAGATATAGTGACACTTATCTTGTAGTGAACAAACAAATATAAACGCTTACCTCAGCAGATGGTCTTGGAAATTTTTGAAGTGATTATTGTAACAGCAGTGCACTGGTGTTATTACAAAAAGAACCGTAGAAACAACATGAAAACTTTATTATTTAAAATTTACGTAAGAAAACTGCGATTTAGATCTTGATTAAAATGTAAATTAGCTTACTTGTTTGTCAATTTTCACTAAAAGATCCAAAACCTATATCATAAAAAACTTGCATTACGCCTTTTTGAGTGGTGTACAGGATGCTGACTAGGTGCAGTTAACAAAGGAAAAAAGAAAGAAATTTTTGGGGATGAGAGAACGCCAATCGAGCACTTTGTGGAAGGAAGAAAATTGATTTTTGAAACAATCTGACCGCGGGCACGTTTGCTCCATGTTACAATGGGAATTAAAACCTTTACAAACTGCCAAAAAATACATATATTAAATTCATACCTAAATGAGCTACAAAACAAAACTTTAAGGATCCTAAACCTAAAGTATATTTAAACAAAACTTTAGATTCATACCATCTCTTAGTAACATAAAGATAACCAATTAGTTCCTCTTAATTACCCTAGCAAAGTAATTTTGATGATAATATTAGGTTATCCTAATTACAGCAAGAATAATCACTGTATATATCTCAACCTAAACGAATAGAATCCTGAATTCCATAATTGTTCTAGAAAATCTACGTATACATAACATAATGTAATTTTAAGATCTCAATTACCACAAATATCCATTTGTAAGCAATATTGTACATATATGTAAAGTAAATAGGTACAAATAGCTTCTTATAGTATATTGACACGATATAGAATGTGATCAAATATATGAAAAAGGAAAGAGATATTAATATAGTCACTGGCAGGGAATCAGCTATGAGAATCAGGCTCCAAATCATAACCGTATCTCCAATCACAAATCCATTTTGTATCGTTATAATTGGAAATATATCAATTCACATACCACCTCAAAACATTCGATTAATCTAAACCTAAAAAAGTTAAGGTTCAATAATAAGCCTAGAAACTTAAAAAATATTTCCAATTACCAGCTGTAAAATCACAATAGACAGCTTCCAGCTATCAATTCAGAAAAATGACAATTTGAATCGACAAAATAAACCCTAAAAAACCAGATCTACTCAATCCGATCGAAACGCAAACGTAAACAATCCAGATCTGAATTCTACAAATAAAAAACCTAACAAAACAATCGAATATGATTCAAATTTATGAAATTGAAAAGGTGAAAGATACCTGTAGGGTAAACGGCATAACCTTAGGGTAGCCACAGGAGGGCAAAGGCCGAACTCCAGAGCTGGTGAAATTATAGAAAGATGAGAAGAAACCTCCCACCCACCGATTAACCTATTTGTTCCTGTATATTAGCAATGGTTTTTGATTGTTGGTGAAGGAAAACCTAATTATAGTCGTCAAAGATGGACAGCGTTCATGGATATATAGATACACGTGGGTGTATGTATATCTGGTGTCGGGACATGACCACCGAATTATGAGAAAGCCCAATTTTTTTTTGGAAACCGGGCAAATGAAATAACGGAAGCCTACTCGCAATTTTTCAGCGAGCACCTCCCTCGAGTTCGAGCTCCGTATAAGCGGGCAAACCCAGCCCTCAAAGGGATTTCCAAGGAAAATTCCCCATATGTGCCCGTGTGAGGTATGAGTTAAATTAAGCTAATGCAACGCTCCCAAAGGGATTCGAACTCATGACCTGCAGCCCACATAGATATAAACCCAGTGCCTCAGACCAGCTAGGCTGACCATCATTATCGCTTAATGGACGGCTTGATATTTAATGGTTTTTTCTACCTTGAAAGTATCTCATACATTTATTAAAACAATAATATTATCATGCATATATAATTATACATTATAGTTCATTTGATATTTTTGTATTAGAAACTTAATTTTTAGACAATTTGGTTTATTATAGCTCTACACCTTATTGGCTTATTCTACTTCGATCTTTTTAAAATAGCCAACTTTTATTTTACATTTATTGAACAATATATAAAATTCAAGTCAATAGAATTAAATTCCACTAAAAGAATTATAAAATAGAAAATCATATCAACACGAAAAAGTATATTTTAGGTACATTTTAAATTTTCGTCTATTTAAATTTATATTTTATTGGTAAATATATATGCCAACCACTGAGCCCAAAAAACATGTAATATAAAGCGCTAGCATTTATATATTTGATTTAAGTTACTTAAATAATAATAAAATAAAACAGGTAATTATTTTTGTTTTGAGAAGTTCTTTTTTTTAACGATAAGTTAGTAAGTTAGTGGTTCAACATATATAATGACATCTAAGTGGCAGTATGTATTCCTATAACATATCTCCTTCTTTTGAGAAATAAACTTCACCTCTCTTTTTATCTACTGAGGAATGTCCTTAATAATAACATGTCTTGAACTCAAGATATATTGAAGATAAACTCGTAAGGCAACCATTAATGGCCAATTAATCAGGTATTGCGAAGTAGTATGCGATTTTGGATAATACAAAAGTATTGAATCGTGAATTTCCATTGGCTTTTTAGTTGGCGATGTTGGGTCGTAATTAGGTAATGTGGGGTTTATGGATTTTGATGGCTTTGATCCATGATTCATGATGGGCCACCATATTATTAGGTTTTTTTTTTTTTTTTTGAACGACAAGTTAGTAAATTAGTGGTTCGAGTCTAGACCAGTGACATCCACAAGGGGCAATATACATTCCCTCGAACCTTCCACCTTTTTGTGCACGACGAGACTTGAACCCATGACCAATAGGTCATAAGCAACACCTTAAATCCACCTTGGATATCACTAGGCTACAAGCCTTGGTACCATATTATTAGGTATTTCATCATTCATTTATATCTATTTTGTTTTACTGACTTTAGTCTAATTAACGTATATCTAAACTTTAATTTATCAACCACTTTTAGCATATGCATTAAAGTATACTTTTAGAATTTAGTTTTAGGGGCCATTACAAAAATGACCGTTTTAGGTTGTACCTAACTCAAAATAACTTGTTAATTTTGTATTATAACCACGATCTTTTTTGTAATATCGAAATGACAAACAACACATAAAAAGACTTTCTAGTGATATCTATCAAAAAACGAACTCGTAATTTAAAGTTGCTAATAATTTTTTTGTGGTTTGCGTAAAAAAGTTAGGTCCGATTTATTTTTGGAAAGTTACTAAGTGCACTGTCACATAGAATAGGGTAAAATGACCATTACTGCCATTAATACCATTCATTCAGAAATTAAAAAAACAAACAAACATATGGTTTTACAACACCAATTCCAAACATATATAAGTATTATTTATCTAAACAAACACTTTATCCAATTAGATAAAACCAGTCCCTTAATAATTTTGAAGTATAACAGATTGTTTATTGAGTCCTTTGTATATGATCAACCAAATATAAAAGGTCAAACTCGAACAAAGGGTGACGACTGTCGTTGAGCGGCGTGGTAGAGGTGGCCTGAGGCATCAGTATTGGTGGCCGGAGAAGAATTATGTTTCTAAAGGTAATTAAAACTAAAACATATTAAAAAATGATAGTATGATGTAATGATAAAGGGAAGTATAACTTAAATTAAGTACCACATCAATAAAAATAGCATTTTCATACATTACATGTAAAGTTGAATATCTTTCATATCGTTTACCCTTTACACATTAAACGATCATCATGGCATGAGAGGATATATAGTTTGACCGGACAAAAGGCTCGACATGGTCTTGGATCGTAAATAGAAAATGTCTAAAAACTCACAATGCGGTTTTATTTGAAGGTTGTGAAGATCACTTGAAGTAAAACATGCTAATGGTAGGAAAACAACAAAACAAGAGTCTGAGTACAACAACAACGTATGAAAAGAAGTAATACTGTATATAAATAGTCATACATCTACTCAGCTAATACCCTAAAACTTTGGAGGCCTTGTGTAATTTACCGAAAAAGACCCTAAAACTTGTAAATTCTAAAATTTGTGCAATTTTGGCCCCTGATGAGTAATGGACATATACATTGATACATGAAAGGTAAAAAAAATTGAGATCCTATGAGCACCTCCTAAACTCACATGTGGCCGGTCCTGCTTTTCAGGAAACCTCCGGAAAAAAGGGTCTATGGGGTGAGTCATAAAAAACAAATAGTTGTTTATCGTTTAAGGGATTGTCTATGAAGGTTTTCAATCTTTTGGTGTCACATGTGAATTAATTTTGTTTTTTATAATTGTTACCGACATGATAATATAGTTTTGCTACGAGGGCCTTGTACCTTCCCAACCAATGAGTGGTTCATGGTCCCCGTACCAACATCTAGAGATGCCAATTATAGGTTTGAGACATACAAAATCATGGACCACTTAGGACCACCTTTGTCTTATAATCAGGACCGTTTAGCCCATCTAAGGTCTCATTAGAATGAGCCCATCTAATTTATGCTCATCATGTACAGAAGAGAACTCTTATCATTACACCATCACATAATGATTACAATGAAAGTTATACATTAATCAATATATAGTTTATAAACATGGAAAAAGATATAGATATATAGCCTAACTTGTATAAGACTATAAAACTTGTACATTACTTGATATAAATGTTGTGAGCTTAGCATTGTTACAACAGATTTAACACAATACAACAATAATAAAATTAAATAAATTTAAATGCTACAACAAAACTATTATGCAACTACTTGTTCTCTTGATCTTCATCAAAAGGTTATACGTATCGTATAAATATCAAATGATCTTTGTGAATCAAGATAACAAAAACTTATGTTATAAGTATCGCCATCGCCATTGCCATTGCAATTAAATAAAATTTATCCTTGGATGCAAAAATAAAGTCGTTTTTGGTCTTCTACGAGCTCTGCTTCGAGTACCAAAGTTTCTTTTGGCAAATCAAAACCTTCTCGGTCTCAATATCATATTCGGTGGCTTCTTTATGACAACCCCATTTCATTCCTTTTGCTAATGTGGCAATTGCATCTACAAAATAACTCGATTCCCTAATGATCGCGTACCCGTTTGGTCTCAAGATACGGTCCATTTCCAACAACACGTGTTTCATCTCACACCTACACGAAAAAAAAGTCAAAGTCAAATGCAAGGAATCGAGCCCGGTTACGGAATCCAAAAAGGTCAAAGTCGAAGCGACATTGAGGTTTCGGATTTTAAGTAGTTTTTAAGTTTTGATCTTTATCGGATTCTTGAAAAACATACTTTTTCCCAAGTATTACAATTTACAATTATGATCGTTGTAAAGTCAACTAAATAAGTTTGACTCAAAGCATTCTAGTAAAAGAACAGAAGTCGATATGGATAACTTACCTATGACTTTCGGTTGTGAAGAGGCCGTCTACGTGAAGGAGATCGTATGTTCGAGGATAAGTTGAGAATGCCTCACACCTAAAAAAACAAACGAGCGAATTCATATTAAAATTCCACAAGCTTATGTTTTATCTCTAACAAATCAAAAAAATATAATAGAAAAAATGAAATAAATATAATAGAAAAAATGAAAATTTAACGTAAACGGAAAAGTGTCAAATAAGTCAAAAGTCAAATATATGTTAAATGAATCAAAACCTCCTAAATTATGATATTAAAAAAATAGATGATTGTTGAAATGATATGATTTTTGTGTCGACACACTAATTATTTATGAAAAAAATTTAGGGAAAAGTTTTTTGGTCTCCCAACTCCAATTCCATTTTGGCCCGTACCAAAAGTAAGTCGTTTTGAACTGTTACCCAACCTGCGACAAACCCATAGTATTAAACTTACCAATCTTGGAAAGTTCCAATGAGTCCCCGATCAAACACAACCGGAAGTGTATTTGGAGCATACGATGAAACAACATTCATAACCCAAAGTGGATCCTCAACTAAAGCAGCCGCAAAACCACCATAAAGCGTATTCATATCCATCACATTTCTAATCTTATTTGTTCCAAGAGCCGGAAGCAATTTCTTATAATGCTTCACACGGCTTTTCCACTTACTATCATCGTGCTTAAACGCACCATCACTCCCGCCACGAACATCACCAACCCGTTCGGGAGCCACGTGCAATCTTTCGGGCCATTTTGCAATCGATTTCAAGCCCGATTTCTTGTTTTTCGGGTCGGGAACAACAACACATGGTCTCAATGGCGTGTACCAGCCCGAATCGGATTCGGTCCCGTCGTCACATTTTGGTGGGTAGGTATCGGGTGTGTCGAGTTTCTTGTAGCAATTGTTGTCTGATGATTTTTGCCATACGGCGATATCGTCTTTTTTGTTGTATAATTTAAAGCACATGGAAGTTAGAAGCTCTTGTAGTTTCTCATAGTCGGATTTTTGTTCTTCGACTGTCGTGTTCCATCCTCTCCAACGGTTCTCGTAGTTTACGGGCGGGCCAGATAGGACCCAGAAGCCACCGGGTCGGAGGATGCGGTGTACTTCAAGTAGGTAAATTCCACCTGAAAATGTCATTGAGGCATTTCATCAAACACTTGGAGGGCGTCTAATGAATTATCAATAATATCATACAAATCGATTCGATAACACTCGATTATGGTATCAAAAGTTATGATAAAAAGTACCGAATTCTGTCCATGGGATCAAGCATCTAGAACAATGGGCCATATCGAATGAATTTGAAGGAAATGGAAGACGCTGTGTTGATATGATTCCGAGAATTGCGGGAATTCCACGTTCTAATGCAAACTGAACTTGTGCTTCGTGGTTATCTCTTGGGGCAAGAGAAACTGTAAGAATTCCTCGATCGAGCAAATCACCACCCCAACTAGCAACCTGAAAATTAAAAAAAGTTCAGCTTCAAAACATGTAAAGAAAACGAATTTCGATCTCCAAAAAGGTAAAAAACTCACCCCACAACCAGTATCAATGGCGGTACGAACAGTGCCGTCTTTCATTCCGGGAATCAAATTTTGCATTAAATCCACGTAAGCACTAACACCGTTAGGAAACATAGTACCACCACCTGGGAAGTAAAACTTCTCCCCTTCTTTCCTCAACCAATGCTGGTTAGATTTCTGTTTGTTGATCCAGTCATATGGGACGTTCCTAAAATACAAAAAGATCATATCTTTAATAAAAGTTTACGAACAAGATTACATTTTGATCAAAGTTTAATGAAAAAAGAGTATAAAGATTGAATCTTTACCTATACCAACATTCGTTTTTGCTCTTTGGCCATCTGATTGGCTCCTTGTAGCCATCGGGTGGTGGTACGAGACACTCTTTTCTATCGAAAGCTGGCGGGCAATGGCGTTCCATGAATGTAAGCCTGTGTCGTCCGTATTTCATCCATCTCTGTTGACAAAAACGTAAATATCTAATATTTTATCATAACATAGTTTTCATCACATTAATTATAAAATGTATATGGGTCAATCTAGCCCGATTTGGCCCGTATTTTTAACTGGTTACCCAACCCGCCCATTTTGCCACCTGTACTAGACACAATACCTTAGGATCTGTGCAAGGAGTGTAATCTTGTAAATCAGCACTACATTGTGGGAACGAAACAGATTTAACTTGAACCGGGGTCGAAATGGTCTTTTGGGGAGATTCAACCGATTTCACAACTTCCTCAGTGCTAACGAACCCGTTGTTATTGGAACAAAAGATCCCACCAAGATAAAAAGAAAACCCACATAACACAATAAACATTATTCCCATTGGGACAACTTTTGAACTTTTGTCATTTGGCCTTGCGGGCTTATCGTGCTTATCATCATTATCTTTTTGCTTCATTTTTTCCCTTTTGGTTTGCAAAATCTGTTCACAAAATCAAGTCGAAAACGTGTAAGTTATAGCCTTTCAGATGCATTGTAACCAAATTGAACCGTTTGGATTGTTTTCTTGAAAGGACAAAACATAAGGGCGATTTGAGCATGTGGTCTTTAAGATATTATCTTGGATCTAATAAAGATCCAAACTTTATGTAATTTAAAAAATACCCACAAAAATTAGTTTTATGATGAGTCATATCAAACATGTATATGATCTAAATGAATGTTTACTACTAAAAAAGGAAAGATAAACAAGATAGAGTTAGTTAGTTAGATCCCAGAGCTTACTAAAGATGGAAACTGAGTTCTTGAACTTAAAGGACAGATCTAGCTCATGGGGTACTAATATATGTATGAAAAACAGTAAAGTGAAGTCAAGAAATCAATGTAGATCTGATGAGAAATGAAAATAATAATAATAATAAATAATAATAATAAAAATAATAATATAATAGTCAATAAATGGAAAATAATGGGAAAAAAGGGGCAAAAATTCAAGATCTGGTGGCAATTAGTTCACTACTACCCAACTTGTTAGTTATAATATGTCAATATCAGATTCGCCTTTATGAAAATCTCACATGAAATTTGGGCCCTAATTTGAGGAAAAAAGTCTTGTAGGGTCAATATATGTTTGTTCCCACTGGGATTGATTGAAGATTGAAGTAAGCTATTATCATGGGGTTGTTGATTCTTTGATTACTAGCACACTCAATCAGATTGATACTTTATTTTATTGGAAAAAGTGGGTCTTGAAGATCAATTAAGTTAAAACAACATGATTCCAAACAATACCCATTAAAATGTTGTCAAAGGTCAGCTGGAAATCATGAATTCAAGTCAAAGTTGTTGCTTTTTTTCAAGATCTGTATCATTTGATTATGAAATTCATTTAATATCCACAAGATCTTACTTAATTAAAGAAAAAAATGAAGTGAACCCAGTTATGAAAATCAGATCTACAACACCAAACTTCAAACCAAACACAATTAACTATCCAATTAAGATTTGGGTTTTTGTCAAGTTTCAAAAATCCATTTTTTTATAAAGATCTTGATAAGAACCCTAAAACAGAGTAAGAACAGAGGATGAGTAATTACCTGCTTAAATGTGAAGAAATTTCCCAAGTTTCTTGGAAAAGATTAATGAACCATACACAAATTAGCGTTCAGAAACAAAATCCAATCAGAATGGATGGATGCACTGAGTGTGTGTGTGTTGGTTGTTGTTGTGTGGGGTGGGGGGGGGGGGGGGGGTTGCAAAGGGTGAGAAGTGTATCTCTGGCCTCACACACACATAGATGCATCCCCAACATGCATGTATATATATATACATGATATGATTACCTTAAAAAGTTACTGGTTTTACACCTTGTGTCTGGTTGTCTTTATTTTCCAACATTTCCATTTATGTTTTATTATTTATTTATTTTAATTAGAGAAAAAAGTAATTGAAAGTTCAATGTTCTTTGCTTCTCTCTTTGTGTTGTACTGTTGTGTGTCTTTATTCTTTAATGGCTTATCTCTGTTTTTTCTACTTCACATTAAACTTTATTACACTTGATGTAACAAGTCCATATATAAAGATTCTGATAAAGATAATTCTCTAAGTTATTAATTGTTTTTTTCTTTGAATTAATTTATGTTATTATTAGTTTTGTTACCTTTTTGTATTACCTTACAAAGGAATTTTTCTATGTTTAACAAGGAAAATACTAATAACATTCGCTATTTTAGATTTTCCACTTTAATTAATTAATTAATCTTGTCATCAGTTCTGTTTATTACTTTAACTAAGACTATTAGATATAAGTATAACTAGCTATACCGTTTTTTACCAAATCATCTGACACCTCAGTAATTACACCACATCATTTTCGTGTTAGCTTAGCTTTGGAACCATGTTATTTCTATGAATGTCAAAATTACCAAGAATCTTATACCCTGTTTGTTTTGACGTAACCATTTGTAATTTTTTATAATTGAAATTCAATTCCAGCACAAATTGACGTTTGAATTATTTTTTGTTAGTAATTCAATTTCTAGATTGTAATTGAGATTGTTTAGGCTGCTATGTATGAGTCCACACAAGGACACAATTTTTTACTGGCACATTGTTTTTTAAGAAATACTCATCACACCACCACGGGCAAAACTGCTCATACTAGTAGCCTTAATAAATAGCTAAGAATTCAGTTACATTTTTTGAGTAAAGTAACAAACTTTATGCTTTTGATATTAAAATTGTTCTAAAAAAATTTTAAAAAAAAAGAAAAGAAAAATAATCAAAAAACGAAATTAATAAATAATAAATAGAAATATTAATATTAATAATAATAATAAATTAAGAAAAGCTCAAATATGGATTTGAAATTTTAACTATTAATTTTGTAGTCAAACATGTAATAAAATTTAATTTTAGCAAATTCAATTTGTTCAGAATTCAATTTCCTTCTTTAGTATTCTAGCGAACAAAACGCACCCTTAGTTTCAAATCTAATAATATTTTTATCTGTGATATAATAACAACTACATTGACTGCCTATCTATTTAAAATGCCAAACATAGTTTAGGACCAGCCCTAGGATATGCATAACGTTTTTAAGCACCCTACAATGTATCAAATTTTAGTTTAACTTTCATATTCAAATTCATAGGATATTATTTCCAAATCAATATATCTTCGACATACTTGAAAAATAACCGGTACAAAAAATAATATATTCAAGTATTCTTTGAGTTTGCCTCGATTATAAATCATGTAAAATTTGTAATGCTTGGCACACTCCATGAGGATAAATTTTGAGTTTTGGACTCTTGTCGTATATACGTTATCAAACGCATGGACTCTAATTAAGTTACCACAGTATTGCGGGTCATTTCAAATAGCCCGATCCTGCAAACAGACTCCAATAGATATCTCTAGAAGATCATTTATCAAGCTAGCATTTTCCTAGACTAAGGCTTTTTGTATGTAATTAGATCTTTCTACATAGCACCATTTATCTAGAATTACCATTTAAGTCTATAATTTTAACTTTATAAGTTTCATTTTAACTAAATCAGTATATTTACAACTTTTATACACTCGTGACCGTTAAGCAGGGGCGGTACCAGACAAATTTTTCAAGGTGGACAAAATTTTAGAGTGCAAGTCAGGTTCTTTGAGTGAGGTTTTATTTAAAGTCAAATCGTAAACTAAATCAAATCAGTTTTAGTTTGAAGAAAGTCTAAACGAAAACTAAATTAGTCAAAATCAAAGTTCAAGTGTTAGTTAATTCGAGAATAAATATTCTAAAATTTAGTAATATAAAAAATAGATTGCAATTTTTTATAGTGGTAGATTTCATATACACAATTTATGTTCTTAACTCATATTCGTATTCAGTTTTGTTATAGCGTTCAAGTAAGTTTTTAAAGTATTCATATAGATGATGTAGACTAATATGTCACTAGTTCAAATATATGTGTGATCAAATAAATGATAAGCATAATATTTTTAAACCAATAAACCTAGGGGAAAATGAATCAAAAGAAAAAAAATTTTTAATAGGAAATAGTGTAAAAGAAACGTTAAAACGGGAAAGAAAAGAAAAAGATTTAAAAAATATATATGTATATGGAAGGGATTTAAACTAAATGTTATATGTGTTTAAGATACATGAGTTAGCCACTGAGCTAATATATGACGTACATTAGTTATCACTCATATATTATGTATATTTGGATGAACCAAGCCAAAAAATGAACTGATCCTTAAAAAATTTATACTAATTGGAAAAAATTTGGGGTGGGCAGATGCCCACCCTGCCCACCCTTGGTACCGCGCATGCCGTTAAGTGAGGTTTAAATCACAAACATGCTTACATGTTGATGTTCTTAGTTTATTACCATTAACAAAAAGAAAACTTGCACAAAATGGTACTTGAATCTAATCAGAATTCATAAACATGTTATGATTGCGACAAGCCAACAACGAAGGACAGTTGCACATGTAACACGCATGTTAGCGTTTTGTGATATCACTTTCGATTTCATGTTACGATTTTCTAAATCTCATGGACGAGGGGTCACACCGATTTTTTTAGACGGACAACTTTATTGTAAGAGCAGGGTCTAGACTATTTAGATGTTTTTTTTTGCATACACATATATATGTATATATTGTAACTCGCATTTTTGTCGGGGTCTCCCTGGAAGCAGATATGATTGTCTACATCTTACATTTCTCATACCTCTCCTTTAAAAGTATTGTGTATCGTTGTCGATTAAGTTTGTTTTACTTAAATTGTTTTCTTATTTAGGTTAATTTTGGAAAATAAAATAACATAACAAAACATAATTAAGAGTTTTGATAATGACAGCCCTAAGGATTGTCATAAGACACGCATTAAAAATTTATACATCTAACTATTACAAATTCCTTAATTTTAAGAATTACCTATTTTCATATATTAGTGTACAACTATTTATGCATTACAGTCATTATCAAAACCCCATAATTAATAGTCGATTATTTTTAGAGTTTGATTCAAACCCAAATCAAACAAGACTCTTGACATACATTCAATTTAATCTATATGAATTGTGAGATTATTGTAAGGTTTCACTCTTGTAATTAATGTCATCAATGTTATATTTATTCAGTTATATGATGGCAATGGGGTTTTGGCTATACAATGGATCAAGCAATATTGCAAAAGTACTGCCATGTCACGACTTGAGAGAAAAGCAAGACTTTTGTCATAAAGGATGTGACAAGCAAAATGAAGTGTGTTTATGTGTTGGTAAATTATACTCCCTCCGTACCACACAAATTTCACATTTCTTTTGGGCACAAGTGTTTAGGAGATAGTTAGAAATGATGTCCTTAGTAATATTTTTGATTAAAATATAAGATTATTTGGATAGAGAAAGTGTTTTTAATACAGTGGTGGGATCCATAATAATATTATTTTATAGAAATGAGAATTTTTTTATGAGACAAAATTTAAGGTGAAAATGATGACTTTTTTGTGAGACGGATAAAGTATTAAATTGTAAGTATCAGTATTCAAGTAGCATTTAAGAAAAAGTCAGAGTTTGCTTTTTAAATCATCAAAGCCAAAATAATACTCTAATGGTCAGCAATTGGACCGAAAAAATCAAATCAAACTGAACCGAAAATCAACTGAAACTAAACCGAATCGAAATCGAAAACATGTATCGGTCCGGTTTTAGTTTTGAAAATTCAACATTTTCGATTTTGATTCTATTGGTTTCGGTTCGGTTCGATCATCAGCTAGTGATGAACATTTAGACTAAAAAAACTGAACAGAAACAAAAAAAAAAAAACAAGTAAACTTAAACTTTGTGACTTATATCGAAGAAATATATTTGATAAATGTAGAAGTAGACTTTGTTAAAGTGTAACTTATAATCAATAATCAATCTCATCATGAAGATCGGAGGAGTGCTTACCAAATAAAGAGTAATACAATAAATTCTAAATTGGGTTAATAATAAGAGTTGATTTTCACATTTAAATGACTTGAAATATTACTATTGTTTTCTACAATTTATATCTACTTATCTTTCTTTTTTGATACCAAAATAAATATCAAATCAAAGGATGATATGGAGAAAAGATATTGAATAATTTACACATATTATTTAGTAATGAATAATAAAATAAAACAGACATAAATAATAGAAAACAATAACACTAATTCTCTTCAAATAACTCTCACATATACAAACTCTCTTTTGTTTAAACAAATGAACATTGGAATATTAAAACTTGAGTTTTTGTTAATTTAAAAAACCAATCATAGAGATTATTTGATTATATATTAATCAATAAAATTTTAGAAGGTGTTGGACATCATGAACTCCGGCAATGTTCATGGTGATTGTCGGTGGTGGTTGGTGAGGAACAATTAATATATTAAGAAGGTTTTATGTGTAATAATTTTGGGGTTTGGCAAAAATCACATTTAAGCAAGGAGACTGATGGCTTCCCGTAACATAAATACATTGATTTCGTGTATTTTCTACTCAATTCCTTCCTTAATATAGGCTAAAAACATTCTTACTGATAAACCATGTTATATATTTATCAATCCAAATTAGGCTGTTAATAAATTGGTATTCACAGTTAATATCTTTGTGCGTTTCGGTTTATGTTTGAGTTGGTATATATATAGAAGTGGGGAAAATGTTTAAAAAATAAATAAAAACAGAAATAAACAGCTAGTTTTTATAAAGTCAAATTATTAGTGACACTTGAAAAAAGAAAAGAAAAAATCATACACTTGGAACGGGGCCTCTTTTCCTGACGATGTTCGAAATGGCGTCGGTAACAATGATAGAGAATGGCAAAATATCGCAAACTCGACATTCTCAAATGGGAACGAGAAAAAAATACCTCCAATTTCGGTAGTCTAATAATTGATAACGTGTCCCATAGAATGGAATATCACTATGTGCCACGAGCCAACTTTATCCCTTCCCATTTTTATTTTAATTTTAATTTTATTTTTATCCCTTCCCATGAGCAAATAAATTAATTAAAAACAGATAAAAGATAAAAGTAATACTTTTTTCTCTAATATAAATATATTTTCAGTGATTTAATTAAATCCAGAAACTGGGACAAGTTTTAGATCGCCGACACTACTACCATTATGACATTTCTTTTGTTTTTTTTTCTTCGCCACTAACTACATGTCATATTGTATAATTGTGTACTTAATAAATTGTTTAATACATATTACAAACTTATTATCCCCACTCGGTTTATACTTCCACCGTTTCAAAATAAGTGACATATTTTCCATTTTAGGATGTTTCATACTTCCTCCGTATCAAAATAAGTGACACACTTTCCATTTTGGGGTGTATCAAAATAAGTGACACACTTTGAAAATTTTCCTTATTTGGTAAAAATAGTGGGACCCATACCCACTAACTATCCACTTTAATATAATGAAATTACCCTTATGCCCTTACTTTTACTTTTAAAACTCATTAATATCACTTTATTCAAGAAAAGTGGGATCCCTTCTCCACTAATTATGTACTTTAATATATTTTAACATCTACTTTAATCTTTTACCTCAAAAACCGTGTAAGACAATTTGTGTCACTTATTTTGATACGGAGGAAGTAATAAATGTTACACTTTAAATTTTTTCTTATTGGGTAAAAAATAATGAGACTCATACCCACTACTATCTCCTTTAATAAAGTAAAATGACTCATTTACCCTTAATTTTACTTTTAAACATCAATAAACTCACTTCAATAATAATATGTGGGAGTCATCACTCACTAACCATCCAATTTACTCTAATTTAACATTTATTACAATCTTTTACTTCAAAATACGTAAAACTCAATTTGTGTCACTTATTTTAAAAACGGAGGAAATATTACTTTTTAAAACATTAATCTATGTAATTTATGGAAAATAGTGTATTCATAGCTAATATTTTAAAACATTAATATTTCCTAATAAGGTTGATTAAGAGATTTTATTTCTTATACTCATATCTAAATACTTTAAAAAAAATGTCTTATTAAAAGTTGTTTAGATTAGCAATAAAGAGAGTGATTTTTCTACCAAAATGTCTTATTAAAAGTTGTTTAGATTAGCAACGAGACATGTTTGACGTTTGAGTTCATAGCCACCAAAATCCTCCACCACGTAAAGATCAATATCGCATACCCGGTAAAACACATTATAGCAGATGTCAGTGAACATATTAAAGTTGATATATCTTACATCAAGGCTTGGCGTGCTAGGCATATTGCTATAGAGAGGATATTCGGGACTTGGGAAAGCAACTTTGAAGAGTTGCCCAAGTACATTGATGCTTTATTGGCGTCAAACCCTTCCACAATCGTTCAGTAGTCAATTAGGGAGAGAGAGAGTGCTGATGACACCCGACATATTTTTAAATCTATTTTTTTGGGCTTTTGGACCTGCTATCTCAGCCTTTCCGTATTGCATGCCTGTTATTTGTGTAGATGGGACATTTTTAAAAGGCTCGTACAGAGCGAAACTGTTGACTGCCGTCACAAAAGACGCGAATAATCAGATTTTACCTCTCGCGTATGCCATTGTTGACGAGGAGTCAAACGAAAATTGGGCATGGTTCTTCAGTCACCTACGACGGTACGTTGCAAATCAACGTAATGAACTGGCAGGCTACGTCGGTTATGTGTCATTTCTGACAGGCACCAAGGGCTTCTATATGCAATGAACAATCTGGAAGAGTGGCGGGAGCCAAATGCGTATCATAGATATTGTCTGAGGCACGTCAGAAGCAACCTCAACAAGCGTTTCAAAAACCACCGAATGAAGCAACTATGTTGGGTGATGGGTGCCACGACTGAATTGCGTAAGTTTGAGGTAGCCAGAGACGAACTCATATCTATCAACCCGTCCGCGGGGCCGTATCTGGAGGAGATCGGGCTTGATAAGTGGACTCTTTTGGGAGACATAAACCATAGACGTTGGGGGAACACGACATCAAACATCGCCGAGAGTTACAACAATGTATTGCGTGGAGCTAGGCTTCTCCCAATTAAGGAAATGGTTGACTTCACATTCACAAAAACTGTCAACCTCTTCAGAGAGCGTGCTGAGAAAGCGTCTAAATGTAACACGCCACTAACCCCGCGTATGTGGGGTCTTTTCACCAGGCGCGACATATATGCACGGCAACACGATATTTTAAACTTTGACTACAGGGAGGGCGTGTAAAGGGTGAGGACAAGGGTTCAACCGGGCCAAAGTGGTGGGAACGATCAAACGGTGACTTACAACGATGGAAAAGGTTCTTGTACATGCGGGAAGTGGCAAATGATGCGCTTTCCGTGTTCACATGCTATTGCCGTTTGTCGTCATAGAGGTGATGACCCGAACCATCTCGCGAATCGGGTGTATACAACACACTTTTGGCAACGTCAATATAGAAAAGCCTTTACACCCCTACCCCATGTCTTTTACTAGAACGACCCGAATTGGGGATTGAGAGCCGCAAGTGGAAGAATTTCAACAAGAAGGGGGAGGAGACAGGTGAATAGGTTCCATACCGAGATGGACCAAGCAGATCCAACGCAATCTGGCAGAAACCATTGTGGAATTTGCGATCGGCCAGGGCATAAAAGAACCAGATGCCCAAATATTAGTGGAGATTGATTGTACTTAAGTTAATGTATTATTAAATATGTAATAGTTTTTTAATGCACTTTTTAATATGATAATACCATTTTTATTTCACATTATATATCAAACTATATTACATATCATTCATTCTCACGTTTAACAGTAAAAATCACATTTCTACCATTAGTCTGATAGTCTTCATTTATGGTAAAAGTACAAAGTTCATTAGGTAGAATTCCGTTTTCATGCATGAAATGCTTGAAATCACCAGTCATTTTAACTTCCTCACGAAAAGCATGGAGGTCCATGACTTCAACAGAATCACCTCTTTGTATCACACAATGTCTTTTCTGAAGGAGGTGGTTATGCTGCCTCACAAACAGAGCAGATAAAATCTAAAAATACAAAAAAAAAATATGATTTTAGTTAATTGAACAAATATTATCTTGTAATTTTACAACCACATTTTAAACGTACTATATTTTGCTTTCTCGTGTCAAAATTCTTAAACCTCCCTTTTAACTGCCTGAGATGAACAACCGGTGGTCCTATTTCACGCAACATTTCAATATGTCGCTCATATTGAGCTTGCTCTGCATCAAGCCAAAGAAGTTGCTCCTGGTCTGCAATTTCTTCCGCATGCACCTCATTGTAATCTCTAGCTATCAAACATTCTAACTCAGCCTCATCTAAAGGAGGCGAATCATACACGTAATGATATGGAGGTGACTCATTATTCGACGAACTCATTCTTGTTTTTTTGATTTGTGAAGAAGATGGATAAGTTGTGAAATATGTTTTTTTTGTGAAGTGTAAAGGGAGAAGAAGATGGAAGATGCGTAGTTTTTTTTTTTTTGTTGATATGGTGAATGAACCCGGTGTGTGAAGTGTGGTATATGTATGGGAAAAGCCGGCCTTGGGGAGGCTTTTTAAGTGAAGCCGGCCTCGGGGAGGCCTTCTTCGCGTTTTTAAGTGAAACCGGTCTCGAGGAGTCATTTTTTAATGGGGAAGTCGGCCTCCAGGACTCAATAAAGCCTATTTTTGAAAAACAAAATAATACGAGCCTATTTGTGAAAATTGAGGCAAAAGGAGCCTATTTCTGAAAAAAATTCAGTATAATGAGCATATGTCATTGGAGAGACAGATTTGTTATTTATAGCAAAACAAGATAAACTTCAATGCATTGAATGGATACTAAATAACTGAAACATTTGATCAAACAGTTGGGGCGCGGGAAATTTTCGATTATACATGCTTCTTGTAATCAATCAGTAAGTAAGAAAGACATAGTTAGACATAATGATGCCATAAAAAGCCGATATAAACCAGCGTTTGATAATTTTGTTTTTTTAGAAGCACAGGATCTCCAATCGATGAATGGTGAGAGGATTGGAAACAGACAAGTTAATAAGTTATATATAAGATTAAGGGGTACAACGGTTGGAAGAAACGATTTGCAGATGGGTCGTTTAAGCATCGGTGAGAGGATTCAAAGAAGTTTGAAGCAACGTGAAACTGCATCAGGTGGGTTGATAGGCGGTTAACGGGAAGGTTGGGGACGACGGTTAGGGATGGATCCACGGTGATAGGAAACGGTGCCGATTGAGATTGAAGACGACGATTGATGATATGTAAGGGCGGTTGTCGCCGGTTGAAACAAATATATTGAAGAATGAAGACGCCTGATGAAGTATGTAGGAGAAAGAAACTGTCGTTGTGTAGAGATTGCAAATTTTACTTAAATTAATGTATTGCCCAAACTACCCTTACCCCTAAATGTTTTATAAAGGGGTAGAGATAGAGATTAACTTTAGTTTAATAAGATCCAACTGTTAATAGGGATGGGTACGGTGGCACGCCACCTTCCGCCATCATACGTGGCACAGAAAATTGGCAATGTCACCCAACTATGCGTGATATGAGTGACCTTCTGCGCAAGATAAAAAAACAGAGCTGGCTTAAGTGAATTTATTAAAATTGATGGGTCCTAAATTAATAGTTTAACTTAAGTTTTATGAATGTTTAGATTATAAACTGGTTTGAGCCACCATCTAACACTCTAAGCCGTCATGATATCTATCACATGGGAGGTAGTGGCACAGAAATCAAGGACGTAGACATAAGACTACCCGTAATGGGTGACCAAACTAAGTTTGGTCACCCCTGCCACCTCTGCGCCACATCAGCTTTCTCTCTCCTGATCAAACACATGACCAGACAACGACCAATAGCCCGTAATGGGCGACCGAATTGGCGACCAAATTATTATTTTTTATTTTGCAGATTATTAATATATATATATATATATATATATATATATATATATATATATATATATATATATATATATATATATATATATATATATATATATATATATATTACTTATTTTATATATAATATATTTTTAAATTATTAATTATTAATTTATTAATATATATATATATATATATATATATATATATATATTATATATATATATATATATATATATATATATATATATATATATATATATATATATGTGTGTGTGTGTGTGTGTGTGTGTGTGTAGAAATGAAAGAGGGCAAGACGAACGGTCGTGGAGTCGACCATTCGGCTAGCGAACGGTCGCGACCGAATTTCGTGTAAGGGGGAGGGACGCGTCGCCGGAGGGGAGGTGGCGGTCGTGACCATTCGATCGGTCATGCAATACGCCCAGTCTAAAAGTCAAAATGACTAGATTGTTGAAGGCAACGGTGCTAAAACGACGCGTTTATGGTTTCATAGATTCTTTTATTTATTGATATTATAATATATGAGTTGTGTTCTAGGTAATCTAAGAGTTTTGTATAGTCTCAATGCACAAATCCTAGTAATTGGATCAAAATGGTCAAGATCAAATCACAGTGTTTCAAGTCACGATCATCACCGCCGGCCGGCGGCGGCAGCGGCAGCGGTGGTGGCTAACAGTGAAGGTGCTGGTGGTAATTAGGGTTGTGGTGGTATTGATGTATTGAAACACATGTGATTCACTAAAACACGGGTGTTCCAAAATACAAATGAGCATATTACTTTGAAGCACATGTGTTTCAAGTCACGAAACACGTGTGTTTCACTAAAAACATGAGTTTCTAAAACACAGGGGAGCATACGAATTACGAGGCACATTTGTTTCAAAAGGTGAAACACATGTGTTTCAAACACATGTGTTTCTAGCACGAAACACATGTGTTTCAACTCACGAAACACATGTGTTTCACTAAAAACATGAGTTTCTAGAACACATGTGAGTATACGAACTACGAAGCACATGTGTTTTAAAAGGTGAAACACATGTGTTTCAAAAGGTGAAACACATGTGTTTCAAACACATGTGTTTCAAGTCACGACCACCACCACCGGCGGCCACCTTCGGCCGCCGTCCGCCTCCGCCGTCCGCCAGAGGTGGGTGGGGTATTGATGTATTGAAGCACATGTGTTTGTAGTAGTGGTGGTGGTTGAATCTTGATCTTGACATTTTCCTTTTTCTTGATCCAATGGTTATTGATTGTTCCTTGTGACTAGATAAAATCCATGGACTAACTTGAACATTCATCTATAATATATAGTTAATAAGTAAACGATAAACAATATATTAATACGGAGTATATTGTAGCACTTGTATAAAAAGTATAAAAAAGTTGTAAGTTACACATTTGATAATATTAATGTAACCGATTGAAATTGATGATTGATAATGTGGTCAGTCGGGAACAATCGGCTTTCATTGGCGGGCTGTTTATTCTTGATGGCCCGTTGATCCTTAGTGAGGTGATTTCATATTGTAAGAAAAGGAAGGATAGTCTTTTTATATTTAAAGTAGATTTTGAAAAAGCATATGATTCCATAAATTGGTGCTTTCTTGACTCGGTGCTTGATCAAATGGGTTTCAGTGTTAAGTAGCGGGGATGGATTCGGTCTTGTTTATATTCTTCTAAAGCTTCCGATTTATTAAACGAGTCTCCTTCTCAAGAGTTCTCTATTGAAAAAGGCTTGAAGCAAGGCGACCCGATGGCAACTTTTTTATTTATTATAGCGGTTGAAAGCTTACATGTTGCTATGGTTGAAGCTTCGGAGAAAGGCATTTTTCGGGGTGTTTCGCTTCCTAATAACGGGCCGGTGGTATCCCATTTGCAATATGCCGACGATACTATATTTATTGGGGAGTCGTCGATGTCTAATGTAAAAAATTTAGCTCGTCTTCTTAGATGTTTTCATCTAGCTTCCGGCCTTAAGGTAAATATGAACAAAAGCAACATTTTTGGTATTGGTGTTCCGGGGGATAAGGTGTCGTATATGGCTAGGTTGATCCATTGTACTGTTGGTAGCCTTCCCTTTAAATACCTTGGTTTACCAATTGGGGCTTCAGTGAACCGTATCGAACATTGAGATGTTATTATTAATAAATTCTAAATAAACTTTCTTCTTGGAAACAAGTTTCTCTATCGAGTGGAGGAAGATTGGCCTTTGTTAAGTCGGTTTTAGGTGCCCTTGGAATCTACTTCTTTTCCCTTTTTAAAGTGCCCGAGAAAATTATTATGAAATTAGAGTCAATTCGTGCTAATTTCTTTTGGGGTGCGAAATCGGGTCACCGTAAAATCAATTGGGTATAATGGAGCCTTGTTACAAGTGACAAAGATTGTGGAGGTTTAAGTATTTGGAGATATAAGTGTGATAACGAGGCATTGTGGAAAAGAGTCATAGTTGCTATTCACAAACCGCCGTCCGAAATGGTGGTTCACAGTTGTAACACCTCAATTTTCAAAACAATATTTAAATAACATTTCATCCCAAAATGAGTAATAATGTATCGGTGTCAAATACCGAATTTAAAAAAACTAAAAGGTTTCTTGTTTGAGATTATTAGAGTTTACAAAAACGGTGTTACAAAATATATCTAAGCCATAAGATAAGGACTCCAATTATGAACACCAAACTAATCTCAACAAGGCCTCCTCTCTAAACTGGCCTCCTAAATCTTCGATCCCGAACCTGAGTACATAGCAAAACACAAACATAGTACGTGAGACAAAATTGCCTCGTGAGATACATGGGTTTTAGACCCGATAAACAACTAGTCACATAATGTCATTTATATTATAATAATATTATTAATTCCATTCGGGTCACTTCATTTCTTTCATCATTGGCCAATGTCAAGATAATCGGAATGCCTCCAATCTATCAAGACCGTCATATCCACAGTAACCGGAATGCCTCCAATCTACCGGGACTCATAGGTATTGGGTAATCGGAATGCCTCCAATCTACCACCAACCTTAAGGTACCGTGATAACCGGAATGCCTCCAATCTATCACGGCCCTAGGGACATCACAGTCATCATCATCATTTGTCACTTATCATTATGAGCTTATAGCTCCATCAATACTTAATCAATTAATCAATTCATCATCATGTAAGAAATTCATCATAGATCACATAAATAGTTAATTTACTTATAGACTCGATAAAACATTTAATCATAAAGCATTACCTAACTATGTACTCAGTTTTGAAAGTTCACATGTACTCACTTTATCCAAGCTTATCCAAAAGATGTGTTCCTTGAACACAAATGTCTCTCCCCAACACTTGAACCTCAATTCCTTCCACCAAATGACCTAATATCAAAACCAACACAATGGTTTACATCAAACATCAATACTAACTACATATTCCATGGCTAGTTAACTACTAGCATCATATTTCCCCAAATTACCAAACCCTAATTCCAAAAACCTTCATATTTTCATAGATCCATTTCATAAACACATTTTCCTTGTTAAAATACCATAGATATAAGTTATACAACTTCCATTTAACCATTTATGAACAAACCCAAAACTAGGGTTTGAGATTCAAGCTTTCCCTTCTTGAATCTATGGCTAAAAACCCAAGAGAGATGAAGATTTACCTTTATTCTTCAACTAGGAGCAAGAATCACCAAGATTTAGTGAAGATTAAGCTCCAATCGCCACTTTATGCTCAAAAATCGCCCACACCAGCTGGTAGGAGAAAACTAGGGTTTTGGATGTCATTTAATGAGCCAAACCCGACTTTAATACAGCTGGTCGGGGAAGTTCGCGCCGTGAACAAGAGTTCGCGCCGCGAACTCTGCGGGTAGCGAACTCCTCGCGATCGTGAACTGTCCGCGAACTCAAGTCTCCAAAATACCAACTCACTGGTCGAAGTTCGCGATCGGGAACTCCTTCCTCGCGCCGCGAACTCCCCAGGCAGCCCAGGCTGCACTTTTTCTTCCATGTCTTGACCCGGTTTCGCCCATAACTTTGTCATACGGTGTCCAAACGACACGAAACCAATTCCTACGCGTTTTAAACGAATTATCCATGTTTATCGTATTTTTGTACAATTTATTATTTACAAATTTTGGGTCGTTACAACTATCCACCCCTTAAGGAGATTCCGTCCTCGGAATCTCATCATAGTTTATGAAGTTCGGGTACCTTTTCCGAATCTCATCCTTGACTTCCCAAGTCAAGTTCGACCCAAGTTAATGCTTCCACTTGACCAACACCAACTCAATCTCTTTATTCCTAAGTTTCTTGGTCTTTGATTCTAATATGGCTTCGGGTTCTTCTATTAACCGATTCGGGGCATCAACCCGCAATTCTTGTAATGGGATTATATTTTCAACCTCACCCACGAACTTCTTCAAATAACTTACATGAAAAGTATCGTGAACACCTTGAAGTTCGGGTGGGAGTTCCAACTTGAATGCTTGTAACCCGACCCGTTTCAAAATCTTAAACGGGCCAACATACCTCGGGCTCAACTTGCCCTTCTTTCCAAACCTCATTACGCCTTTCCAAGGCGATACTTTTAACATTACCATGTCACCCACATTCAAATCATAAGGTCTCTTTTTCAAACCCGAATAACTTCTTTGTCTATCTTGTGCGGCTTTCATAATGGCTTGAATTATTCCAATATTTTCGTTTGTCACTTTCACAATTTCGGGACCCGTGAGTTTTGTTTCTCCCGCTTCAAGCCAACACGAGGGAGTCCTACATTTTCTTCCATACAATGCCTCATAAGGCGGCATTTTAATACTTGAGTGATAACTATTATTGTAGGAAAACTCGACTAACGGTAGATGTTCATCCCATTTACCCCCAAAATCCAACACACAAGATCTTAGCATATCTTCAACCGTTTGAATAGTTCTTTCACATTGACCATCGGTTTGCGGGTGGTAAGCCGTACTCAACCGCAATTTCGTTCACAATTCTTCTTGCAACGATCTCCAAAATCTCGAGGTAAACCTCGCATCTCTATCGGACACAATCGATAACGGGACCCCATGAAGCCTTACCACTTCATCCACATACAACTTTGCCAACTTTTCGAGTGGCATGGTTTCCCGAATCGCTAAGAACAATGCACTTTTGGTCAACCGGTCAACTATGACCCAAATGGCGTCGTGGTTCTTGCTCGTTCTTGGCAACCCAACAATGAAATCCATTGTTATATCTTCCCATTTTCCGGCCGGTACTTGTAACGATTGAGCTACCCCATAAGGTACTTGATGCTCGGCTTTTACTTGTGCACACGTGGCACACTTGGAAATATACTTGGCCACTCTTGCTTTCATCCCGGGCCACCAATACATTTTCTTCATATCTTGGTATGTCTTTGTACTTCCCGGATGGATCGAATACTTAGACTTATGGGCATCATTTAGCAATTCCTTTCGGGCTCCACCGAACTTGGGGACCCAAATTCGACCACCAACAGTTATCAACCCTTGATTATTTTCTTCAAAATGTTGGTTTTTACCCAAACGTTCTTGTCTTAACTCTTCTTTCTCCATCACTTCCCGTTGGGCGTTTTTAATTCGTTCCACAATACTCGAGGCTATATCAATCCGAGTCAACTTTCCTTTAATTGGCTTTTCATGAACTTTTCGGCTTAAGGCGTCGGCTACCACATTGGCCTTCCCCGCATGGTATACAATCTCACAATCATAATCGTTAATCAATTCGATCCATCTTCTTTACCTCATATTTAAATGAGCCAAACCCTTGATTATTTGGATGGCATTTAATGAGCCAAAACCGACTTTAATACAGCTGGTCGGGGAAGTTCGCGCCGCGAACTCTGCGGGTAGCGAACTCCTCGCGATCGTGAACTGTCCGCGAACTCAAGTCTCCAAAATACCAACTCACTGGTCGAAGTTCGCGACCGGGAACTCCTTCCTCGCGCCGCGAACTCCCCAGGCAGCCCATGCTGCACTTTTTCTTCCATGTCTTGACCCGGTTTCGCCCATAACTTTGTCATACGGTGTCCAAACGACACGAAACCAATTCCTACGCGTTTTAAACGAATTATCCATGTTTATCGTATTTTTGTACAATTTATTTATTTACAAATTTCGGGTCGTTACAACAGTAGAGGATCAGGTGTTTGGAATTCCATTGTAAAAATTCAAGTTGCTTTGGATAAACTAAATGTTCCCATTGCAGCCTGCTTTCAATCGGTCTCGAATGTTAGCATGTCAAATAGAAATGTCAAGTGGGTTATTGAGCCTGATGGGTTATTCACTGTGGCATCGGCCAGAAAGGTTTTTGATCAACTTCGGCTGGGCAATGCTGCGAATTCAGTCTCGGTTTGGGTTCGTGAGGTCCCGGCTAAGGTGAATATCTTTATGTGGAGGCTTTCTCTTTGCCGCCTCCCTTCCTGTTATAATCTTCTTAAGAGAGGTATTCTTCTCCCGGTGGCGGTTTGTCTCCAATGCAATAGAGAAATTGAGGACGAAGAACACATTTTTTGGTCTCACCCGGGTGCTCGGGAGGTGTGGGCGGATTTCAGTAGGTGGTGGAAGATCCCGCTAACCCAATTCACTTCTTTGGTTCAGGTGATTTCTTTGGGCGAGTCAATTAGTATCCCATCAGCGGTGTTAAGGTTTTTTCATGATGCCTTATATACGGTTTTTTGGGGTTTGTGGAAAAAAGGAATGCCCGCATTTTCAATAGTGGCGTGAATGGCTCGTATTCAGTAGTTGTGGAGGCGCAATCACAATCGTTTTTTTGGATAAAAAATAGGAGTAGAAAGGGTTGGAGTAATCTCGATTGGGGTCTTTAGTGCTCGGACCCGGTTACTCTTTTATTGATGTAATTTTCTTTTGTCGTTTTTTTGTATGTTTGTTCTTAGCTCATTGCTGAGTGTTTCTTTCTATTGAATATATTGCCGTTCAAAAAATAAAATAAAATGTAAGCATGATAATTGAAGCTATAAAGACAGGGTTGACATAATCTTTGTGCAATCATTATGGTGAAAGTCCGGACAATTTTTTTTCTTTCTGAATAACCATTACCTTCTAATTCTACACATTTTTTATCTAGTCAGGACATAAACCCACCACAACTATGTAGGACATTATAAACACATACGCTCCGTTTGTTTTTACGTAGTCCTCCGTAATTGTATATCAATTACATTACGGATGGACGTTTGGATTGGCTTTTTATCCGTAATTCAATTACGACGTAATTTCAAATTACGATATTCGTTGTAATTGAAAGAATGAAATCTGTCCCGACACACTATGAATTCAATTACGGTCATTTAGTAAATTAACAAATTTGAATATTTTGTATGCTACAAATTTTTAAATCATTTAAAAAAAATAAAAAAATTAAAAAAATTTAAAAAAAATTAAAAATATCAAAAAATAAATTAATAAATTAAAAAATTTAATTTTTAAAAAACAAATTTAATTTTTAGAAAAAATTGAAAACATTAAAAAATTTAATAAATTAAAATAAAATAAAAAATAATAAATTTTAAGAAAAGAATCTAAAAAAGTTTAAAAAAATGCATAAGTATTGATTTGAATTTCAACTCAAAATTTTGGCAACAAAATGAATAACCGTATTCAATTACAACCGAATTCAATTACATTGCGGAATATTATATTGAGCCAAACGTCCCCATAGTGTTGGGCTATAAGCCCTTTGATAAGTCCAGATGATAGTTAAACTTATATTCAAATAATTGATACTTCTTTAAAAGATAACTTAATTATCTGAATTTTATACTACAATGTCACATAATTAGTATGGTGCCCGGGTTTCGCTCTAGATAACAATATTTTTTAGTTATATTAACGATAAAAAAAATAATAAATAGTAATATTTGTGATTCAAACATTTGTAAATTTATACATAGAAGATAAACATATTAAAGGAGGTATTACTGTTTTCACATTATTTTTCTTAGACCAACACTAAAAAGGAAAAATAATTTTTTTTAACATTATTTTTTTCTTAAGGTATCCATGTATATATAACATGAGTTTGAATATTTTTTATTTTAAATAATTTTTTTTACAAAATATAACCATTCGCTCCTAGTCTTTTTTAATTCAAGTAAATAGTTATCCAAAAATAGCAATCTAGATTTATGTTTTTCATTGGAAATAAAAATACGAAGTATACGGAGTATAAGTTATAACTATGCCATGAACATTTTCAACCACACTAATCTAAGCAAGTTTGTCTTGTTCTTATAAATAGAATAACATCTAGACATTTAAACAAATACGTAGCAAGTGGATTCTATACAAATTAATAACGTTTAAATTGATCAAAGCTTGCAACTCGTTTTGATGGGATGCTACATATCGGGTTTATCTTAAATATGTTGCAAATATTTTTTTATTGGAAACCGCATATGTTGCAAATATGATTACTGAGATGTTTAAATTGCATAAATCATTTTATTTTTGTTTGACGAAACAAATTATAAAACTTTGATTTCAGAAAATAATAAATAAATTACTACTATATGTTTAAATAAAATAATTATATCATTTACGTGATTATAAAATCGCATGTGGTTTGTACTTGTTAGTCGACCACCGACTGCCGAGGTCGACATGGCCCCAAACACCCCACCCCAAGTGCGTATGTCTTCATTTAATGTATTGTACTAGCAAGTATAGCAACCATATGAAACCTATGACCGTCATCATATCTTTACAACTTGTAAAATATTTTATTCTTTTAATTCGTTTATTTAATTATTCATCTATTCTATTACATTTACGCCTGGTATTTTATATGATTTTTAAGAGTTATTTTACAACCTCTTGTGTAATTTTATATACTCATTAGTTAACAAAAAGTCATGTAACGGATCTAAACACCCATTTGTTAACTTATTATTGTCAAAATATTTAATTTTATTAATATTATCATTAAATATTGAAATATTGTATCATATGTAGCCTAATATTTCAACACTTCAGATTTATGCATTAATTTATAAAAGAGTAAATTATACGGAAGGTCTCTGTGGTATATCACTTATTATAGCCTTAGTCCATGAACTTCATTTATTACACTAGAAGTCCCTGTTGTATACACTTTGTTACACCTATGGTCCATGCTGCCCTCAATTTTTTTTAAATGACCAAAATACCTTTATGAACTTTTGTAATAAAGCAAAGATAAAAGACTTTGAATGGAATCCGTGAAATTTATTACGTTAATTGATTTTTTTTTTCTTTTTTATCTTGGATCCATATTTTTCCACTTTTATCGTCGCGCCACCAACCCCCTAAAAAGTCTATCCATCTCAAACTCCTGCGTGTGGTTGCCTTCTCCAGCCGCCGACAGTGACGTTCTATCGAACAGAATTGATTCAGAAAATTGATGCACGTTGTCAGAGGAGTTGGTGTTTTGCACACGCAGGTCGACAGAGTGTCACTGATGGCCGGACAACTGGAGAAGGCAACCGCATGTAGGAGTTTGGGATGGATCGACTTTTCAGGGGGTTGGTGACGTGACAATAAAGGTGGAAGAATATGGATGCAAGAGAAAAAAAGAAAAAAAATCAATTGACAGAATAAAGTTCACGGATGATCCATGTGGTTTATCATTTATTACATTAAACTATTAAAGTCATTTATCTTTGCTTTATTACAAAAGTCCGTAAGGGTATTTTGGTCATTTAAAAAAAATTGAGGGCAGCAAGATTATGGGTGTAACAAAGTGTATACATCAAAGACTTACAGTGTAATAAATGAAGTTCATGGACTAAGGCTGTAATAAATGATATACCACAGAGACCATCTGTGTAATTTACTCTTTATAAAACGCAAGCAAGTAATTTTTTGGCCAAGTATTTTCCTAAACAGTTGAGAGTAAACTTTTATCTTATTGGTAAAACTTTTATTTAATACTATTTCTCAAGTATTATGCGTTGCAAAAAAATATACTTCCTCCGTTTCAGGATAAGTGATACAAATTAGCTTTCACCTTTTTTAAGGCAAAAGATTATAATGAAGGTTAAATTATATTAAATTGGATAGTTAGTGAGTGAGGGTCCCACATATTATGATTAAAGTAAGTTTAATGATGTTTAAATGTAAAAGTAAGGGTAAATGAGTAATTTCATTAAAGGAGATAGTTAGTAGGTATGAGTCCCACTATATTTTACCAAATAAGGAAAGTTTCAAAGAGTATCACTTATTTTGAAATATCTTAAAATGAAAAGTGTATCACTTATTTTGAAACGGAGAAAGTATATTATTGTTATAATTGTTTAAAAACATTACAAGAATATCTGGGAACACATCAACCTTTGCAATTTTAATCATTATGAAGTAGGAAGAGCGAATTACATCTAAGGTCCCTGTGATTTACCACTTATTGCAGCTACAGTCCCTAAACTTCATTAAGTACACTGGGAGTCCCTGGTGTTGTCATTTTGTTGCACCCGTAGTCCCTGAAGCTAACGTCCGTTTAAAAATCATGTTAAATCACCCATGTGCACATCACATGATGGGTAGTATGGTAATTCTCCACCCCTTCCTCATATTTAAACCCGAGTAAATTACATGGAAGGTCCCTGTGGTATACTACTTATTACAGCCTTAGTCCCTGAACTTCATTTATTACACCGGAAGTCCCTGGTGTATATGTTTGTGCTCGTTTGTGTTTGTTTCGTGTACGTTTGTGTTTCTTTATGTTCGTTTATGTTTGTCACCCTCGTTCGCGAACCGTTCGTGTACACTAAATTTTCTTAACAAACGAACACGAACACAAAATTCCGTTCGATAAGTGTTCGCGAACCGTTCGTGAACACATTTTTTCCTTAACAAACGAACATGAAAAAGACCCCGTTCGTGTTCGTTCGGTTCGTTTACATGCCTACAAACGAACACAAACAAGATTTTGTGTTCGTTTAGTTAAACAAACGAACACGAACAAAGGCACGTTCGTTCGTTTACGTTCGTGAACATCCGTTCGTGTTCGTTTGTTAGTGTTCGTTTGAGTTTGTTTGTGTTCGTTTGTGTTTGTTTCGTGTTCGTTTGTGTTTGTTTATGTTTTGTTGTGTTTGTTTCGTGTAAGTTTATGTTTCTTTATATTCGTTTGTGTTCGTTTATGTTTTGTTACCCTCGTTCACGAACCGTTCGTGAACACTAAATTTTCTTAACAAACGAACACGAACATAAAATTCCGTTCGATAAGTGTTGGTGAACCGTTCACGAACACATTTTTTCCTTAACAAACGAACACGAACAAGGCCCCATTCGTGTTCGTTCGGATTGACTTTTCAGGGGGTTGGTGGCGCGACAATAAAGGTTGAAGTGTATACACCAGGGACTTCCGGTGTAATAAATGAAGTTCAGGGACTAAGGCTGTAATAAGTAGTATACCACAGGGACCTTCCATGTAATTTACTCGGGTTTAAATATGAGGAAGGGGTGGAGAATTACCATACTACCCATCATGTGATGTGCACATGGGCGATTTAACAGAGTTTTTAAACGGACGTTTGTTTCAGGGACTACGAGTGCAACAAAATGGCAACACCAGGGACTCCCAGTGTACTTAATGAAGTTTAGGGACTGTAGCTGCAATAAGTGGTAAACCACAGGGACCTTAGATGTAATTCGCTCAAGTAGGAATAATATTTTAAGAAAACCTTTTCGGAAAACTCTATCTTTAAATAATAAAAATAGATGAGTAAATTACACGGAAGGTCCCTGTGGTTTGCCACTTATTACAGCCACAGTCCTTAGTCTTCGTTTATTACACTGGAAGTCCCTGGTGTATTCAATTTGTTACACCCGACGTCCCTCTGTCAAACGGACGTCTAAAACTTCCGTTAAGTTACCCATGTGCCCCTCACATAATGGGTAAAATCGTAATTTCACTTTCCCCTTTAAAGAGTAAATTACACGGAAGGTCCTTGTGGTTTGCCACTTATTACAAACACAGTCCCTGAACTTCATTTATTACACTAGAAGTCCCTGGTGTATTCAATATGTTACACCTGACATCCCTCTATAAAACGTATGTCTAAAAGATCTGTTAAGTGACTCATGTGCACCTTACATGATGGGAACAATGGTAATTCTCCTTCCCCCCTCAAACGTGTGTTCCCCAATTTACACAAGTCGTCCCTTCACTTATTCCCTCTCATCTTTCCCTCTCTTCTCTCCACTGTATTTGTTCTTCAAAAACCCCTTCTTTTCCAACAATGGTGGGCCAATCGAGCAGTGAAAGAGGTACAAATGATGAAGAAAACGAATGCAATGAAGTGTACGGTATGTGTTTTGTGTATTTATGATTTTTTTGAATTTTTTTTCTTACCGAACTTCATGATCACTTATTCACAGAGCATTACCATTGTGTCCATCATGTGAGGTGCACATGGGTCACTTAACAAATCATTTAGACGTCCGTTTAATAGAGGGATGTCGGGTGTAACACATTGAATACACCAGGGACTTCCAGTGTAATAAACGAAGTTCAGGGACTGTGGCTGTAATAAGTGGCAAACCACAGGGACCTTCCGTGTAATACACTCTTTAAACGGGAAAGTGAAATTATGATTTTGCCCATCATGTGAGGTGCACATGGGTCACTTAACGGAAGTTTTAGACGTCCGTTTGACAGAGGGACGTCGGGTGTAACAAATTGAATACACCAGGGACTTCCAGTGTAATAAACGAAGACCAGGGACTGTGACTGTAATAAGTGGCAAACCACATGTACCTTCCGTGTAATTTACTTAAAATAGATTGGGCTTTGGACCTTGGAGTTCGAAACTGAGTTGAACTCCATTAGCTTGACCCGATATTAAAACCCGAAATTAACCGGCATGAAAGAATTCCATCTCCTCTATTTTATTCTGGAAACTCCTTTTTCCGAGGTCTATCACGTGGCGTCCACAGCTCCACCACACGCCGGCTAAATTTCATCTGTAATTCGTCATCTCGTTATTACTTTTTTCGCATATCATGTCTAATTGTTTCGTAGAATTTTTGTTTTGTTTGATACGGATATTTAATTTAATTGTATGCGTGTGTGATTAATTATGAAAGAAATAGTAATTTAATAGGTTTTTTCTGTATGTTGATGAAAAGTAATTTATTATGCTCTCGAATTAGGTCTGGTGCGTATGGCGATTGAATTTCCGTTTTTAATTATTTGACGAGGTTAATTTCGTGATATTGTGGGATCAGTGAAGTGCATGACGAACTGATTTGTAATTTCCTTGGTAGATTAGGCATGTTCTACATGAATTAGCGTCATATATGAATGTGATTCTGACTATTGTTGCTGCAAGCATAATGATCAGCTTTTTTTTGACTGTGTTTTGTTTATGATTATGTAACTATTTAGGAGTCAACAAATGAGTTCTATATTAACCATACCAGCAGAAACAATGATAATCATATTTTTGCTGTTTAAAGAAAAATGATAATCAGAGGCTAGAGTAACATTAGTTTATAAACCTTAATTTACCTTATTTAATACTTTATGAATAATCAGAAACTGTCAAACAATCAACATCATCAAAAGTGATTAGAAGATTATAAAATTATGAATAGTTGTATTTTAGCTCCAATATTTCTAACAAATGCAAGTTAATTTGGCATTAGAAAGCAATGGGTTCTCTTTTTAAGGAAATGAATGAGAAGACATCCAACTGCCCCTTTAATGAGCAAGACATTCAAAAATGTCCTTTTCTAAGGAACATCAACAAGCCAACCAATTTCTCTTTTGATTCACTCCATCTGCCTGTTCCTGTAAGCTGTGACTCATCTGTATTTCTGGCTGTTTATTTTTTCATCTTTTTTTTAAACTAATTTTTTGATATTTCTCTGTTTTAAAATGTTAAATAACAGGCAAATGGAGCAAGGGGTCCAATATTTGAAGATGGCTGTAACTTTGAAATGGCATTCAAAATTTTCCATGGAAAAGACGGTATTGTCCCTCTCTCTGACTCTGAGAGAGATTCTGAAAAGACTAAACCAAAACCAATGTTTAACCCTTTAGCTGCAAATGTTGCAACAATCAGTTTATCACCATTTGGGCCTGGAGGACCATTCAGTTTTGAGGCATTTTCTGACAAATTTAAAATGCAGAAAAAGAAATCTAATTCATCCAAAACAGAGTCATCACATGAACATCAGGTGCGTTCATATCACTAAAGATTGAACATATTAATATTAATATTGATGAACGATTAGTTTTTATTAATATTATTATTTGCTTTTTGTTCAGGGAGATTCATCAACTCATGAAGCACTCGGGAACGAGTGGTTAGAAACCGGCAACTGCCCAATTGCCAAATCATACAGAGCCGTAAGTTGGGTCCTCCCACTAGTAGCATCCGCTCTTAAACCGCCACCTGGCATCAAACTCAAATGCCCGCCAGCTGTAGTAGCTGCCCGAGCTGCCCTTGCCCGAACCGCCCTAGTAAAAAACTTACGCCCTCAACCCCTGCCCGAGAAAATTCTTGCCATAGGAATGTTGGGGATGGCAGCTAATATCCCCTTGGGAATATGGAGAGAACACACTGCAAAATTCTCATTATCTTGGTTCATTGCAGTTCATGCAGCTGTGCCTTTTATAGCAATGCTTAGGAAATCGGTTTTGATGCCTAAAACGGCTATGGCGTTTACAATTGCTGCTTCGGTACTCGGGCAGGTTATTGGGTCCAGAGCGGAACGGGTTAGGTTACGGGCTCGACCCCAGATGGTGGTGGGTCAGGTGGTTAGTGAGGAGCGTGTTGTGGACCATGGTTTGACCGATGATGGTGGTTTGACCAAGGGTTTGTGTAGGGGTGATGTGGCGGTTTGGTGGCCGTTAATTGGAAAAGGTGTGAAGTATAAGTCTTCTACTTCTTCTTCATCATCAACTGGTGTGTGTTGTTGAGTTTGATGATTTTGTACCATAAAACTTGGTGAATTTTGTGTCTGGCTAAAAGTGAATAAAGTTGGCCATATGTAGGGCCAATGTGTCCATCTAGTCATGATTTGATTTTTAGATCATGTTGTTAATCTTCTATGGAACTAAAATGTTTCGATTTGCCACATAGAAAATGGAACGTCAAATTTTTTTTAATGATAAAATATCATATTTTCGAGGTGATTTTATACCAAAGGTTATAAAACCGTTTTAATTTTCGTTGAAACAAATTTACAACGGTTATCCCAAACGAAAGTTGTTGCACAAAAGCCAACTTCATAAATTAAGGTGTCTCAAATTTGATTATATTCGTGTGATGGTAAACTTAGATCTTGTGGATTTAGGTGTGCTTGAGATTTGGATTTAGAGCAAATTATCTGATCATGTGAATTAATGGTGTTTGGTATTGCGAATTAGAACATATTCAAATGACCTAGACAAAAGAGAACATATTCAAATGACTTAGACAAAAGGTAATTTTTTTGTAAAAAGCTTGCATCGGAGATGCTCTAATAATGAAAATGAGGATAGACTAAAGAGACATGTGTCATACTGACATGCATGAATAGTAGGAAAAATTTAGATATTTCACATTCTGTCTTGTAAACACCCAAACCAACAGAAACCTTTTACCTAAGTGATACACTATGAAAATTATTCTACGCACTATGATAAGTGTTTTACAATATTTGTATAGTTTGTTTTAAATGTTGTTAAATGTGATAAGTATATGAATTAGTTTTTATGGTTTAGAAAACACTTCCCCATCACTTCACAATTTATCTTCCAAAACATACTAAAAGGACGAATACCGACTCTAAACTTCATTGATCAAAACCGTTGTGACTCTAGCACAAATCGACACCGTGATGAAAGCATAAAATTACACGTAAAAACCAGAAAACAAAACCTGATTAGGTGCTTAAATCCAAGATAACCAAAAACTGCAGGCAAACATTAAAAATTTGTAGTTAATCTCCAAAATGACAGCCCCTAATTAGGGACTAACTTAATCTCCGGAAATAGAGCTTTTGTTTCTGATGAAAACTTCATCTTCTCCACTTTGACAGCATTTAATATTACACGATATTCATCAACCCAAAACTCCTCCTTCACTTTTCGGTAAACTTATCTTCATCTAGCTCTTCATTTTTCAAGAAATACAGTTCTTTAGCAGAAACACCGATTATTTCCTCACAAATTTCTTCAGATGCAATTACGTATGTGACACCAGTATGATCTTGTATTTGTAACTGGAGGATATATTCATAATCAGATTCATCATAATAATTCACAAACTTTTTGATGCTTTTTATAAACCAGATGGTGCCATTGACTGTGATCCAGTCGGCTTTTCCAAAAGTCCCCAAATTTTCATCTTGAATTTGGGATATCGTCCCTGTTCGGGTGACATCATCGCCAATAATATCACATTTAGCAAGAATCACATTGAGTTCAGTGATTATAATAGTACTGCAAAAAACAATTACAAATGCTTTAAGTTAAATTTTTTCCACAACAATTGTTTGTAGATGCACATAACAAATGAAAAGATAATACATATATAATGTTCTTTTACCAAAAAATAGAAATAAGAAAATGACAATAATTTGAAGGATATTTTATGTTTGATAAGAAGAATGAGATGCATAAAAGATTCTGAAATAAGTAAGAATTTCAATTGAGCATACAGTTAGCTAAAGCACATATAATGACTTGTAATACTGCAATATGCAATGTTTTAAAAAACCGATTTTTGCATTTAACCGGCCAATGTCTTAAATATAATACGGTTGAACTAGTGGGAGTGGATTAGCCGTGAACTAGTAGGATTGGATTAGCCGCCGGTTGGCCGGTTGAATCGGGTGACAATATTGATGAATATGTATGAGATAGTAATTATGTAAATAGTGCACAAATGCCAAAAAAAACTATAAAAAAATATCATAGCAAATCCAAAATTTACCGGAATATATTTTTCAACTATGTTTATCATTTTTGAGTTCCAAAATCAATATAAAAAATCTATATGTTTATTTTATTGATGTAAATTTTAAAAAAAAACCCGGTTTTTTTTAAGTTTGAGTGGGTTTTTATGTGCAAATGGCCCGTTCCAACCGAGTTAAAACCATAGCTCTAAATAGCTCATTTTGACCGGCTACCAGATTTTTTAAAACATTGGTGATATGTTGGTTTAAAGCATAAGAAGTAGTCAAAGATTGTCCGGTTTCTTTTTTAAGATAGTCATTTTAGTTTAGGTTAAATTATGAAAACGACGAGAATATCATTTAACCATACTAATAGCGCTGTCAAATCGTGCTATCGTTTTGTGTTTTTGTGTAACACGACATGACACGAATTTGTTCAACACGAAAACAACACGACATGAAGTCGTGTTTTATTTTGCTAACACGAACACGACACGATCAAAAAACGATAAACACGACAACCACGGCAACATGAGATAAATTACAAATATATCAAATTTGTTACTTACTACATGTTAAAAACACCACAAACACGACAAAAATATAACATAATTTTCTAAATGTTCCCAAAATCATAATTATCGTGTTAATTTCGTGTTAATCTTTGAACACGAACACGACACGACTTCGTGTTTGTTTTACACGACATGAACATGAATTCAAATTTCGATTTCGTCCCAATTTCGTTCGTTTCATGTATTTTTGTGGTGTCATGTCAGGTTTTGACGGCCCTACATACGAATAAAGACAATTTTGACATCAAAAGTAAATAAATAATAAAATGTTTCTTTGGTTTTATCCGTTGAAAATGCTTGGAGGACAAATTAATAAAATAATAATAATAATACAAGATATAAGACGTACTTGCATTTAAGGTTATTATCAAAAACAAACTCAGTGAGTTGAACAATGGAGCCTTTCTGCAACTGCTGAGATCTAACCAACTCAGTGAGTTGAGTAACAAGCAGCCCTTTTTGCTGAAACGAACCATCCGATAACAAAACCCTATACATCTCCGTGTTTTCACCTCCACCGCCAGCGGCCGGAGTTTGCGACTGAATATCCATCACCTGAAGCACCGGTTTCAGGTCCGTCGTTTGCAATTCGCCACTCGATAGCATCGATGTTACTCCCCCTGTACGATTTACGGACATGATTTTGATCGGATGAAGCGAAATTGCAGTAATTTTGGGATTTGAAAACCCTTTAGAGTGGATTTAATTAATTGTTTACATTTAATTAATTGGAGTCAAATACATAAAAACTCTTTATATTAATACTCGGTAAATTAATAAACTCTTTAAAATAATAAATTTATCTGGTCTCGAATTGGATCGATATAAAAAATTGAAAAAATCGATAAAATAATAACATAATAAATTTTTGTGAGATTCCTTTATAATTTTCAGTCTCAGGAAGATTATAAATTAATAATTTATAAAACTGAAAAAAAATATATGGGGGTGTTTGGGAAAGCTTATTTAAGGGGGCTTATGGCTTATAAGCTTACTAGTTTCATAACCCGTCCGATGGGCGGGCTAGCTTCGAGAAATAAAATGCATAACGAAAAAAATATGAAATCATATAGTCAACCAAATGTTGCAACATTCAAAATCATATATTGGCTCGGAAGTCAAACGTAATCCGTTCTTAAACCTTCAAAGATGTAGGAGGCGATGGTATAAAAAATTAAGTTCAAGTCATAACAAAACCAAATAAAAAGTCAACAACCAACAAATGTTGATTTTATATGCATATTTGAAAAATATAATAAAAATAACCATAATTACAAACATATCTACACTTTAAATTCTTAAACTTAAAAGTTGCTACTGCATTCGATGGTATATAAAAGGTTGGATCTTCATAGCTGAATAAAAAATAAGAAGGGATTTAAAAAAGAAATGGGTCAAAAGGGTTAAAAATAACCTAATTAGTTTATTCAAGACCTTGATCATTATTGAAGTAATGTACTTCCTGCAATATTTTGTAATTTTGGCCTTGTGGGTTAAGTCGGTTTTGTGCCAACCTAAACTGACCCAGCCTGTTTAGATGAGTTGAAATTTTATTATACATGTATTAAATATGAGTTAAAAGTACACGTCTATAATTTAGTATTTTCAAAAGTCAAAACTGAAACAACAAAATCGACCGTGAATCATAAAAAAACCCTAAGAAAGTCAAAATTTAGAGCAATAATAATTATATTGTTTAGAATGCACACGTATGACCAACGGGACGTGGATTTTAGTAAAAGATAGACTTAAATACAAAGACTTAGGTTGACTTTCAATATATATGATGACCCAGTTGACCATTTTCAGTCAAAAATATTATTTGACCCGTTTGGTTAAAACATAACCCACATTGAACCATTCATAAGTTTGGTTAAAACACAACCCACATTGAACCATTCATAAGTTTGGTTAAAACACAACCCACATTGAACCATTCATAAGTATACGGGTCGAACTGACCACTTATAGTAATACTAAATTTTGGTAGATTTAAACTTTTAAGCAGTACCTTTGAGTTTTGTTTCACCTGTTGGGTACACCGTACATAAGACATGTTGTATAATTTGCTATAACAGACACTGTAATGTCTAAAGTGATGTATGTGGTCTCAAAATCATCTCTCTTGTAAAGACATTTAAATTTGAATGTACTTCCAGGAATGTACATTGGCAAACATTATGATGTATATGAATTTGCCATAAACTACAATTATTTCCATGAAAATTGTTTTCTGTGCAATCTATCTCTATTCAATTTCTTTGATTAAAAGAGCAACGACACAATGTTTTTAAATGTTATACATATTTGTTGATGATTTATTACAACAAATTGTTTTAATAATATAATAATCATGTCAAATGCAGCAGTAGATACACATCAACACATATGTGGTCATATTTTTGCCAATTTTCTTAAGTGAAAAGGAGAGTTCTGCAACTACAATAGCAATATGCCCTTTGTTGAATCTATTATGCACCTCTGATACTCAAAAATAGTTTGAAATTATGTTAAGAAGTACAAATTAAAATTTGAAGGTTTTACATACTCACAGAGGTGGCCCTTTTGACCCATTTACTAAAGAACATGTCCGTTCGGGTAATGTTTGACCTTTAACAGGTCAAAGAGTAGCTTAAAAAGAAAACGGTCGAGAGTCACCTAAAGGGTATTATTTATGCATAAAATCTCCTAAATATTTTCTTATAAGAATAATATTACTAAAAAACATGGGAAAACGCGTCAAAAAAACCTGCTCGATGTGACCCTGTGGCCTGTGGGAACACCTAAACTTGTTGTTACAGCAAAAAAAATCAACACAATTTTCTTCTAAAGACAGATGAGTGGATATTAGGGCATTCACAATGACTGTAGTTGGCTCTTGTATAGTTTGGTCATGTGAAAATACCGAACTTTGTAAATACAAACCAACCTGGAACAATGTTTACCATTAACTTTTATTAATAGTCAATGCAATAAAAAAATGATAAACTAAAAATTTATAATGATCATAAATTTAAGGGGACCAATAGATTTAGTTTGATACAGTACTCCAAATTTGATACATCAAACATGAAAATTACTCTATTTATAAAAGTTGCATATTAGACTGATGATTGGTTAAATTTGGAGGAAAATGTACAAACATTTGCAGTAATTATCAAGTTGCAATAAATAAACAATCAATAGGATTAAACTCATCATGATTTCTGATACATACAAATAACAGAGAAAAAGCTTAAAAAATTAAAATTTTTGAAAAAAAATTAGATATATTCTTACTACATGTTTTAAAAATATTTTAAAATTTGATCATATAGGTAGATATCAGTAGAAGATATAATTAGTAAACATAATAAGCAACAAAATCAGTAAAACTGAAATCATCATGATTTATAACATCAAGGAATTACCTTATAAAATTCGAATTTTATAAGAAATTAAAAACTCTGAGAAATTCCAAAATAATGTCAGTTTTATATGGTACGATAGATTAAAGCACATGTAAATACACATACGCATATGCATGAGGTCTTGGAAGTTGGAACATATTTCAAAGGTTTCTTATTTACCTAAATTTGTTGAATCTTTCTTACAAATTTTCTTAACAATGTAAACATAAGAAAATGATGTGATTTCTCTGAGATGTAATGAAATATTAGTGTTGGTAATATATTGTATTGAAGTTAACAAATAAACAAAAATATATTACCTTGCAAATTGATAAAACAGGGGATTAAGAATACCTTAGTTCTTTATAGGCGTTTGAAGGCGGAGTGGAGTGAAGGCATTCTCTTGGGAGAAGCCCGCCAGCTTACTATCATGACAATATATGGTGGAGTTTGAGTCCATTGCTACCTATACCATAATCCACATCATACTACATTTTATACCAGATTGAAACTCGGCACCATTATTCTATTGTAAACTCAGCACTATAATAAAAGTTAAAATCATTTATTAACAATCTTTTACCCTATTCTACAGAACTATCACAGACTTTGCACCATGATTTCTCACCAAGTCTACATTTTTAAACCTGCAAATAGTTTCATACAATGATATAAGAAGGTTGGGGAAAACCATAAACAATCTGTAACCTAGCAAAGTATTTTGATAGTTCCCTAGATGGCAAATGGAATCACAAATATCATCTCGTGCCTCAATCCAATACTGATTTAGAACAGAAATAAAAACACATCACGTTTAGAAAACTAATTCAAAATTCACTCCATTAGAATCTAAATACTCCATCAACAAACACGGGTAATTATATCATTCTATACTTATCATTACAATTAGCAATTCTAACAAGCTTTTCAGATTCATTTTCATCCCGTTTGTGAATGGCTACTACTGAGTCCTGCCCAATAGCCATGACAAACTCTGAATAGCCTTCATAGTCAATGTTCTCCACAATCAAATTCAGTCACCCTAAATTTCTAGTTAACGCATGAAGCCATTAGATTCAGGAAGCCAAAAAAGTCATATAAACCCTAAAAAGTTAAAATCAACTAACTGAACCAACAATTTAATACACCCCTTGATTTATTTGGCAAAATCATCTACGTAATGTAAATCATCCTGAATTTTACATCAACATAAATTCTAGAACAGAAATGTGGTAAATCATATATCAAAAAAATTACATGTTATCGTGATAAACAACAATAATTGTTCGAAAATTGAAAAGACATACCGTAAATGATTTTTCGAGAAAGTTATTGACGATTATCCATGATACGGATGCTTAAATGTGCCAAATACATGAAAATTGCATAATTATGGAATCTGCATTATAACTTACACATTATGTTACTGATTAGGAGATACCTATCATGAAATTGGTTAGCGGTGGAAGAAACGGGATGCTGAAATCGATGGGTGAAGCTAATGGAATGCGTATGTTTTTAGGAATTATGCTCTCTAAAGCTTGCCGGAGGTCTCAAAGTTACAATCGATTGATGAATCTTGTGGATGAAGAGGACGTAGACCAGAGGTATGCTTGACGGGGAATGCGCCAGGGGAGAATGGAAACAATCCGTGGAATAAACCCTAATTTGAAAGATCCGTTCACCTGCGTGATTGATGAATGTGAAGTTACAAAATTACCCTTTGAGTCAGCAGTTGAGTCATCATTTAGATGCAATGTGATTGGCTGGTCATGCCATGTCATCAAAACTTAATCAAATCCTTGCTCCATATATAGGTGGAAGATATAAGCCTTAATAATCCCTTTGAAAAAGGATTATTAAGGCTTATATTAGCTTATAAGCCATAATCCCCCTTAAATAAGCTTTCCCAAACACCCCCATATTACACTCTATTAAAATATGATTCAATTATTTATTTTCAATGCATAGGAACAAATCAATTACTAATTTACGTTGAGTCTCAAGGTTCGATGTAACGTAATTCTTAGAGGCATAGACTAATACTACTATGTCTTTTTGTTTGGTATGTATCGTACAATTACTTTAAAAATTCTTTAAATAAATAATTATTAATTTATCGATAAATTAATAAATATTTCCGGTCTCAACATAATTAATTTAAAGAGGTTTTACTGTAAACTTATTGCCAAATATTACATTTATAATCTGTGACCAATAAAATTTAATGTTGGAATACCATTCCTAAATAAAATTTGATTTTCTGTTTTACACTTTTAAAATAAAAGGGTTTTGATAATGACAGCCCTTAGACACGCATCAAAAACTTGTAAATTAATCTATAACTAATCACTGAATTTTAGGAACCACTTTCTCTCATGATTTAATGTACAACGTTTATGCACTTGGAGACAGTACTAAGAGCTGTCATTATCAAAACTTTTTTATAAAAGTATTACTAAGTATTAACTAAATCTCCGAAAATTAAGATGATAATTGAAGAATAAATAAAATCTATCCTAAATTAACTAATTTAAATTAAAAGAGTGTATATGTATGGATTGAAATTTAAAATTACCCTTTATTATTGAAATTCAAAATTTAATTGTTAGTTGATTTATAATCGTGGGATCATTAAATTATTTTACCTATTTAATTCATTAATTTGAGATTTGAGATTTGTTAATTTCCTTTTATTTTTAAAATTCGAAATTTTAAATTTAATAGTTACCTGAATTCTAGTCAATATATATGAGATTTCAAAATTCTACCTTATCATATAAAATTTAAAATTTGGTTTAATCTATCATATTGGGTTAGGTTATTGTGATAATTTAAAATTTGATGATGATTGCGAGATCAGTTCTTATACAATCATTTTTAAAAAAATGAATTATTGTCAGAAATTTTAGATATCTATGAGGAAACTTTTTTTAACAATGATCTAAAATTTTTAAAAATGATCAAATTTTTTAACAATGATTTATAATCGTGGGATCATTAAATTATTTTACCTATTTAATTCATTAATTTGAGATTTGAGATTTGTTAATTTCCTTTTATTTTTAAAATTCGAAATTTTAAATTTAATAGTTACCTGAATTCTAATCAATATATATGAGATTTCAAAATTCTACCTTATCATATAAAATTTAAAATTTGGTTTAATCTATCATATTGGGTTAGGTTATGGTGATAATTTAAAATTTGATGAGGATTGCGAGATCAGTTCTTATCCAATCATTTTTAAAAAAATGAATTATTGTCAGAAATTTTAGATATCTATGAGGAAACTTTTTTTAACAATGATCTAAAATTTTTAAAAATGATCAAATTTTTTAAAAATAATTGGTTAAGAATTATCCTTACAATACTCACCAAAATTTAAGTCCTCACCTTATCCTAATTCCTATCATATTAATTAAATAAAAAGTAAACCGATATACATACGTTTTCGTTCCCTCGCTTCAGAAATCATTTACACTTCTTCCGATCAAAAATCATGGCTTAGATTTTATTGGTAATCCAAAGGCATTTTTACTTAAACCTCTTGTGACAAGTCTGCTTCAATGGAAAGATCTACACCATGAATGCAATCTGGGCTTTCTCACCCGGAACAAGGTAATGTTAATCACAATTTGAATGAATATGTTTATGATCCAGATCATGCACAAGAACCCCCGCTTCAGAACAAAAACGAAACCCAAAACAAAAACCACTAACTTGTACACAAAAGTGTTCTCAAACTCAAAGCAAAAAACGAAAAAGTGAATCAAGCGATGGTAGCATCTCGGCAATTGCAAAAGATATTTCTAAAATTGTAAAAATGATGATTGAGAAAAATAAAGAACATGATATGGGTGCTTGTATTGTAAAGTTGGAGAAACTTAAGTGTGTAACACAAGGTACAATGTATGATACCACACTTTTGCTCTTTGGTGAAAGTGCCGATTATAGGAAACTTTGGTTGCACTTAAAGCCCGAGAGTTGCACGAATTGGATAAAGAATGCTGAAAGTAAGTTTGGACTATTTCGTTGATATCAAAAACTATACATAATTTGTGTTTTTGTCATTCTCTGTTATGTTTTTATTTCGTTTAGAAGTTGAACCGCTCTGATATGTTACATGATGTTATGGATATTTAATATGATGTTGTGCTTTTGTCAATTTTTCTTATGAAACTCGTAAAGCGGATTCTTTACCCGATTGAAATGTTGGGATGTACTGCATCATTTAGTTGACTATATGGGGTTATATATTTTTGCAATGTAGGACAAATACTTCAAAATAGTTATTATTATGGTTTATTCTTGGTTTTTGTTGTTAAGTCTGATACCAAATGGTCATTGGCCTAGTGGTAAATGTGTTTGTCCTCAACCTTGAGGTTGTGGGTTCAAGTCCCATAATGGTCATAGATGGATTTAAGAATAAATTAGAATTTGCCGTTAAAAAAAAGTTTGATACAAATATCGACTTTAGAGGTACATGGTTATAGGAATTCACACACAAATGCAACATATAATCCAAGAGATATGTCAATTTTGACATAATTGCTTATGAACGATTCAAGTACATACTTAATTAAAGTACCAATTGTGTAATTATCATAAATTAAACACTACCAATAGTATTATACCAAAACAAATTCAAGCACATAGTTAATTAAAGACCCAATTTGTTCTATACCCCCGGATCCTAAAGACCCGGTACCCAATTTGGACAGAATACCCGAAAAAGCTGGACTTGGACTTGATACGTGTACGGGGTTCGGGTATGCGGCTCTATATCCCATCCCTAGGTTGACCCGAAATAAATTTGTCCAATTCTTTGACCCCTTAAATATACAACATGCTTGAATCGTTCCTAAATAATTGTGTCAAAATTGTCATATCTACTAGCTTATACGTTGCATTTGTGTGTGAAATCCTATAACCATGTACCTCTAAAGTGCAGGTTTAACAACCAGCAGAACTAAGAATAAACCATAATAATAACTATTTTGAAGTATTTGTCATTCTACACTGCAAAAATAAACCCCATATAGTCAACTAAATGCTACATTACATCCCAATATTTCCATCGGATAAAGAATCCGCATTACAAGGTTCATAAGAAAAATTGACAAAAGCACAAAATCATATTACATATCCATCACATCATGTAACATAACAGGGTGGTTCAAAACATAACGGGGAATGACAGAAACATAAACTATCTATAGTTTTTGATATCTTGTAATCAATGAAATAATCCATATTTACTTCCTGCATTCTTTATCCAAGTTCTGCAATTTTCGGGTTTTAATTGCAACCATAGTTTTCTGTAATCAGCACTTTCACAAAAGTGCAGTATCGTATGTCGCACCTTGCGTTACACGTGTCACTTTCTCCAACTTCACAAGACAAGCGGCCATATCGTCTTCTTTATTTTTATCAATCATTATTTTTGCAATTTTAGATGTTTCTTTTGCAATTGCGGAGATGCTATCGTCGATTGATTCTACTTTTTCGTTTTCTGATTTCAGTTTGAGAACACTTTTGTGTAGAAGTCGGTGGTTTTTGTTTTTGTTTTGAAGCAGAGGGTTCTTGTGAATGATTTGTATCATAGACATCTTCATTAAAATTTGGATTAACATTATCTTGTTCCGGGTGAGAAAGCCCAAATTGCATTCGTGGTGCGGATCTTTCGGTTGAAGCAGGCTTGTTAACAGGAGGTTTGAGTGAGAATGCCTTTGGATTACCAATTATATCACATTTGCCAAGAATCACATTCAGATCGATGATTGTAACAACGCTGCATGCACACAAAAATTGGAAGAGGTATGTATCAAAACTTTAATCAATAATTGTCAAAGATAATTAAGCAAATATCATCGATTAGAAAAATGAAATTGTAATTAGAAAATGGGCTAAAAGTGAACGCATAGCTATTACACTACGAAATTATGACAAATGCAACTATTAAACACAAGGGCGGTACCAAGGGGTAGGAGTTGGTTCATTTTTTGGCTTGTTTTATCCAAATATACATAATATATGAGCGATAACTAATACACGTCATATATTAGCTCAGTGGCTAACTCATGTATCTTAAAACATATAACATTTAGTTTAAATCCCTTGCATATACATATACTAGCTACAAAACCCGCCCGATGGGCGGGTATGCTGTAAGTTTTAGTATGTAGAAAAATGTCCAAAAACTTTATATATTTCTAAATGACATAATAATCGATAGATGTGATGATGATTTTGTACAAAAAAACGGTAAATGAAGAAATGTTACACGGGCATTTTATTAAATGAAGAATCCAGCTTTTTATGCCGTAATCCGTAATATCTGAAGTCTGGTTCCGTTGCACAATCCAGCTTTTTATGCCGTAATCATAGAATGCCGGTTTTATGGAAATTATATTGAGTCGTGTATCACTTCTGAATAGTTATTTATTTGTTTCCTTGTATGTAGGATTTTTTAAATATTTATTTATTTGTTTCCTTGTATGTAGGAAGCCGTATATGGAGCATATGAATGTAGACCGTAAGCCGTACCAGATTCGTTTGCCGTATATGGAGCGTATGAATGTAGACCGTAAGCTGTACCAGATTCATTTGTATTAGTGCAAATGACGTGGACCAATCAGGGAATTCCAAGTGGCATTATGGACGAATAGGAATGCTTGGAATTGCCATGGTGTCAAACCCTCTTCAAATTTAGGCCTCATATATAGGGTAGGATATTTATTTAAATCTTTTTTTCTTTCTCGTTTTAATATGTTTATTTTCCTCTATTCCTATTAAAATTTTATTTTCTTTTGATTCATTTTCCCCTAGATTTATTGATTTAAAAATATTATGCTTATCATTTATTTAATCACACATATATTTTAATTAGTGATATATTAGTCCACATAATTTAGTCTACATATTTTCTCGAATTAACTAACACGTGAATTTTGATTTTGACTAATTTAGTTTACGTTTAGACTTTCTTCAAACTAAAATTGATTTGATTTAGTTTATGATTTGCCTTTAAATAAAACCTCACTTAAGGAGCCAGACTTGCACTCTAAAATTTTGCCCACCTTTAAAAATTTGTCTGGTACCGCCCCTGATTAAACAAATAGAATGTTACTCTATTTTACAAAAATAAATTTAAAACGAAATCACTCTATTTTACAAAAATAAATTTAAAACGAAATCACAAATCAGAGAGATATAAACGTACACGTGTCCACGGATCGTAGTACATGTAAACTCTGTCAGTTGAACAATGGAACCCTTGTGCACCGGCTGAGATCTAACCAAACAATCGCGCTGAGTACAAAGAATCCCGGCCAGGTGAAACAAACCATCGGATAACCTAATCCGGTACCTCTCCATATTTTCTCCGCCGCCGCCGCCTGCCGGAGTTTGTCTGATCTTGATCGGAATATCCACCACCTGAAGCACAGGTTTCAGGTTCATCTTTACCCATTCTCCACTTGATAACATAGATATTGCGCCGGAAGTAAAATCTACAGACATGATTTTGATCGGAGAAGTGTAATTGCAGCGATTTGGGGTTTTGAAAATCTGAATGGAAATAAAACGAGGGAACGAAAACCGTTGTAACGGTAATAGTGAAATGTTACTCTTAGGCTACCACTATTATTGAAACTTGCTAACAAGTACCCTTGTACCTTTCTTTTTGTACTCTTTTAGACCCTCAGTAATGGCACTCTCTTAAACCACTCCTTATGGTGACCGATTTGGGGGTTGTGGGTTTGTGGGTTCGGTTCCAGCTTTTCGGTTCTGGACCGAACGTGAATAGTCGCTTAGTTCCTATATTAAATTAGAGCCGATCACCTTCCAACCGAACATACCCCTACTCTAACGACACTATTCCCATTCTCCAACTTATTACCAACAAACCCTTTCATCTCAGCCTCGATCTCCAACGTTTTCGAGTAGGCTTGTGCACGGTCCAAGAACTGGACTGAATCGGACCAGATCGACTAGAACCGGAAAGTTTTAATTGGCCGGACCGAGGACCGAACTGATGATGCTCGGAACCGGACCGAGAACCAGCCGGAACCGAGGCAATTTCTTCGACTTTTTTCGGGTTTTTCTCGGTTTTGCACCGAGCTGAACTGCATGGAAACGAGAACCGATTTTTCATAAAAAATAAAACCGAGAACTGAACCGATGTAGCTCGGTTTGGTCTGGTTCAGTCTGGTCCAGTTGTACGGTTCCATTCGGTTCTTGGTCCAATTTGCACATGCCTATTTTCGAGATTTAGAGTTACTCAGTCCTCAACCTCAATAACACTGCATTTATTATACAACTAGAGCGTCACCAAACACCTATTTTGAAATGCATATGTTTAAACTTATGTATTTACCAATTAAGTAAGAAAATATATAAAATAAAAAGGTATCTAGCAATCTTTTGAGCAGCCAAAGAGGAGGAGAATATAATGAGTTCGTTGTATAACAACGGTGCCATATTGTTCATCTTCATTATTAGTTAATTCATTTATTCTTACAGAGAGCAACTGGACAAGAAAGATTCAGAAGTCCCATTCCAAGTTACATAATTAGGTTTTACCCAATTCTTTAACAATGTATATTAGATTTTTTTTTTTTGTTGAACAAAGTATAAATTTTTCGGTTCTACCCGTATCTAAACCCGAAATTACCCAACCAGACCTGGGACCACATCCGGTAATTCAGTCCCGTTCTCGGTTCCCGTTTTTCCAAAAATTTGGTTCTCGGTATAGCGATCTCGGTCCGGTTCCGGAGCCGAACACACCCCTACTATATATTCACACTTTAACTTCCCAACTCAAATATTTAGTGGAATACATTTGACACCGAACAAATGAACACTAATTTTATTATAATATTTTATATTATTTGAGTTATTAACGTAATGTTTTTAATTGTTAATGGAATTTTAATTTTAAAAAAAAATTGGTCGTAGGTTTGGTCACTATAACGGACATTTGGTTATGTGTTTGATAAGAGAGATTAAACTTGGGTATTGTAAGGTGACAGTGGTGACCAAGATTGAGTTTGATTACGGTTACTACTTTTACAATCTTACCCCTTTATTTTGTAGGGTAAATAAAAGAATAATTAATTATGTTGTTAGTGCTAATATAGATAAGAACAATAGTAGTAATAAAAACTGTGAGGGTACAAATATATTTACTTTAATTCGTCTTGATAAAGTTAAGATGATATATTTAAATCTTTTTTTTTTAAATAGTTAAGCATTAAATCTTTTAAAATGATAATATATATTTCTACAAAATTTGAAAGGTATACATGGCGGACCAGGACCTGTTTTTGCAGATCGGTTATATGCACTCAAAACCGGCCAAACATTTGGTTTTTATAAAAATCAAAACTGTTTACAACAGTTTTTTAAATGGTTCGGGTTTTTTTTTTTTTTTTTGCAGTTTTCAGCCTTTTCAATTTCACTTCAGTTTTCTAGTTTTTGTGGTCACCCTAATATGATCCCGAATTGGTCCATTTAAGGTGGCTGTTGCTACCTCCGGCCACCTACCACCATTGCTTCGAGTTCCTTCTTAGATGTTTGTTGATTAGATCGAGTTACAAACCAGTTTCAAATGAATTGTACGATTAAGAAAAACTAATTAAACAAATATGCATAACTTCATTAATTAAAACATCTGCTTCGCTTGGCTTATATATACATGCCAACACAAAATTTGAAGCAGTCTTAAGTTAAGAGCACAAAATATATCAGTGCTTAAAAATCTCAAAAGGATAAAATTAAAGATAAATCTAACTAGAAACTACTTCCACCCATAATTTAAAAACTGGCTGATTTGCTCCCAAAACAGAAACCATACAAGTATACATCCCTTTTTAAAGAAACAGTTAACAGCCACTTTTAAGATCTGCAATTAAAGATCGATCTCTAGTTAATCTCCATAATCACAGTAAATTCAACTAAACCAGAAGCAATAAAGTTGATATACAATTATTTGCATTTCACAAGAGTAATCACAATGAAAAGAAGAGCAAGTTACAAACTTTATCCCTGAGGTATGCTCATTTTCCACATCTAGTCCTTAAAAAGAATTACTTACACTAATCATCCTTATGGTTGCTATATCCCCCAACTTAATTCCCAAGTCATGTAAAATGACTAAAATACCCTTATCTTTGTTTTATACTTCATTTGATACTTCTGTTCATTTGTAATTTCATTTTTCTTTTCTGGTTTTTTAACTTCATTAATTTCCTATCAAAAGAAAAAGAAAATCAAAAGATAGAAAACTAATAAAAATAAAAAATTACGACAAGGGTATTTCAGGGGCGAAATTGGAGGAAAATAGCAAGCATAGAGTCTATTAGTGTAAGTAATTCTTTTAAGGGACTAAACTACAAAACAAACATACCACAAGGACAAAACAGGTAATTTATCATGAGCTGTTTTTTGTATTTATGGAAATCAAGAGATACCTTAAAAGTCAACACCAGCATGTTGACTACATGTTTCTTCCATAGGAAGAAACATTGCTAACACCCGGGCACTCTCGGGCCCAATGGCCCGCCTGATTACACTTATAACACTGACCACTATTTCCACCACCCGAACGCATACCATTACCACTATCAAATCGACCCGAACCAACATTTTCACTTCCATAATTTGAAACAACATTTCTAACACCAGGGCAATCTCGGGCCCAATGGCCCGATTGGTGACATTTATAACACTCGTTAGATACACCATTATTTCCACCACCCATATGCATAGGTGGAACAACATTACTAACACCAGGGCAGTCTCGGGCCCAATGGCCCGATTGATGACATTTATAACACTCATTAGATCCACCAATGTTTCCACCAGACCCAACAAACGGGCTCCCAAAAGGACCCACATGACTTGCAGGCAAAACAGTTTGTTGACCCACAGTCCCTATTTGAGGATTAACTCCAAGATTTGTGGGTATGGCAATCGGGTCATCTTTTTTATGCATATTTTGAAGACACATAAGCAAATCTTTTGTTTTTGTTGAAAAACTCATCTTTTCTACTTTAAAAACAGTTTGTTTTATCGACCGTTGATTATCACCATAAACCTCTTCTTTCACTTTCAATACAAAAGTATACTCATTATAAAGGGCATTCCGGACAATTTCCATAAACTTATCTTCATCTTGATCTTCATATTTCATAAAATACAATTCTTTAGCAGAAATACCCATTATAACCTCACCAGTTTCTTGAAATGCAGTCACCCAAACCAAACCAGTATGATCTTGTATCTGAAACTGAAGCATATACCTATACTCACATTCATCAACAGTTTTATCACATTTATCACATCGCCATTTTCCATCATCATTCACAACTTTTTTGCTGCATTTACGATTACCCGCCATTAACGGGCACCCAGTGTAACAGAAGTTGTCAAAGTTCATATGCCAAATGGTAGCATTAACTGTTATCCAATCAATTTTATCAAAAGTACCCAATTTTTCATCTTTAATTTGGGATAATGTTTTCCTTGCATTGGTTCGGGCCACATCTTGTGACATAGAAACAGTAGCAGTATTTTTTCCAACTGTTTCAAACCAGGTTCTAAGTTTACGGGCCTCGGGAAAATCAGGATCAATTGCCAGCTGGCTTGAAGATACGGTCCCGATTGATTTCCCGTTATAATCATACACTTTAGCAGATTTAACAGCTAGAATTGGATTTTGACCCGAATCACACATTTTTTGAATAGTTTGACCTTCTGCATTGCAAAAATTACCCCATAAAGTCAAATTAACACTTCTTTCTGACATGTCAGTTAAAATAAGAACCTGTTTTGTAGTTTCATCACCGGTTTTTCTTGTTATTAATGATGGAGGTGTGATTTTAGTTACCACGCCAATAATATCCAAAACACTGGAGTTTTCCATGTTTTCTATTTCATTAATATTGCGAAAATGAAATTGTTGACGTGGAATTGATGTGTCATCATCAAAACAGGGCTGGATTGTTGATGTGTTGTCAAGTGTGATTTCGTGGTCATGTTTTAAATGATTAAAAGCTCTTTGTGCAGGTTTTATAGTCCCTCTTGAAATGTAATAAACTTTTCCTACTTCAATTTGGTTGTAAAATTGGTCAGCAACGGCATTAAAACAAGTTACTCGTATTTCTCCACCATCAGAATCAAGAAGATCAAAAGAGAAAACTTTACCATCTCCTTTTGCATTTTTGTAATGTCTAAGATTTCCTTTCACAGTTACACGGGCCTTAATAGTCCATTTACTTTGATACGGGTTCAAAGCAGCAATGGGTATAACTCTTAATGGGCCCTCATTTTTAGCTGTGGGCCCCCTGTTAGCATACATTGGCGGTGGTTGATTATATGTTGGTTGCATATGGTTGTTTGCAGGGGGTTGTTGAAAAGCAGGACGAGCTGAATTATATTGTGCTGACTCAGCATTATTATTGTTATAATTGTTACCATAAGAATGTAATCCTGCAGTGTGTTGAGGTGCTGGAGTGTGAACTGGTGGGCCCATATGGGAACTGGGGGGCCTGGGCCCACATTGAGCATCAGTAACTGTTCTTGGTGGTTGGTTGAGAGAAGGCTGCATTGGTGCTGTACATCTTGTTATTGAAGGAATCTCGTTACCAGGTTGTTTGATTGGGAATGGTTTTGGATCACCGATAATATCACATTTATCAAGAATCAACTCAAGATTGACGATTATAATAATCCTGCACATAGTAATAGTAAGGACTATCAGTTAAAAGTTTATATAATGGTCAAAGATAAGCAGAACAATCTGATATACTAAGTAATTTTTCCAATGGATATGAATAAAAAATGAGAACAAAAGAAAAGAAAAAAACGTGTGTTTTCCAGACATAATAGTTTGCAGAGATAACTAAGAGATAGTGACCACACGAAACAGTACCAGCCAGTGAAAATTATGTGAAAGACGCAACCTGTTAAAACTTATAAGCAAGCAAATCAAAAAAACAGCTTCACTGATGTCATAAACTAGTAAAAACTTTATGAACCCATATTTAATTTAGTAAGGGTTCTTTTGAACAAGTAGAGGGTATCCAAATTATTGACAAGCATCTGACTCATGAGATCCCAGTAATGAGCCCAAAGGAATCATCTTGAGAGTGTTTCTCAAAAAGATCACATGCTTTTGCAGTTGTATAGTTATCCAGTTATCTTATTCTTTGCCAAATATCTGACAAAAATAATCTATTTCCATAGATCATAATGCCTACCAGCAACACCCTAACCATCAAAATATAACATTTTCAAGCAGTGTATGACAAAATTGTGATACATAAATATTTTTAAAAAAGTGAGTATTTCAATTAATCTCTCTATAAACACACAATTTGACCACGAATTAAGCTTATTTTTCTATGGTATGTTAAGATCAAAACAGTATAAGACATACATGCGATCGCGAATGGGGTTACAAACAAACTCAGTGAGTTGAATGATGGAGCCCTTCTGCAACTGCTGATTTCTAACCAACTCATTGCGTTGAGTAGCAAGCATGCCTTGCTGTTGAAAGGAACCGTCAGATAACGCAACCCTGTACCTTTCCTTGTTTTCTCCTCCACCGCCGATAGTCGGAGTTTGCCCCTGAACAGTCCGAATATCGGTCACCTGAAGTACCGGTTTCAGATCCGCCGTTTTCCATTCATCACTCGATAGAATCGATATTGCGCCTGCAGTGAGATTTAGAGCCATAATCTTGATCGGAAGAAGATTGATTGCACGGATTTGGGGTTTTTAAAACCCTAAGAGAGTGAAATAACGGGAGGGAAAAGCAAAGGGAACGAAAACCTTTTGGTTTAATGTGCGCGAACAGGTGCCAAACTTATAGTAAAATGTTACATTTAATCACTGATATTACAAAGGATTGTCAGATATCACCCTTGTACTTCATATACACGTAAATTAGGACAATTATTAGTATTTTTAACTCAATACTCATCAAATGTCTTTTGCAAGGAAGGTCATATTTACATTACATAAATTTATTTAATACATTATAATTTATATTTTAATATATTTGTATAGTGTGCTTTAAAACTTATGTAATATGATAAGTAGTTTTTGTGGTGTAATATCACCTCCTCATTTGTAAGTATCGGCGTGTCTTGAATTTTAAAACACACTCTCATTAATCTTAAGCTTGTAGAGTTGTATCCAAACCAAATGAGCTAAAAGGTCTTTACAATTTTTAATGTCGTAAAAAGTAAACATCTATTAGGGGAGATGAAAAACAAGGCCAGTTTTATAAATATGTTAAGCATTGTATTGCAAGTATTTGCTTGGCCAATTGTATTGTGAGGCCCGTTGTGAAGGTGTGGATTTCAAAACGAATATGCGGGAATCATTATCAGAAATTAATTACCAAAATAAGTGGGATAAATATTTGTAATTTTTATAAATATAATTTCCAAAGTTGTTATGTTTTAGCCATGCTAAGAGAAGACCACAAGTCCACAAACAACGGCAATTAGAAAAGTGAAAACTCTCACGTCAATGGATCGAGGAGAAGGGGTAGACCGAACCTTAGATTGATGGACGGAGTCAACTACGGTACAAATATTCTTAGTCTGACCAAATACATGACCTCTGATAAGGACTCTTAGATAATTAGTATTAGAGTAGATGTTAAGGAAGGTATATAATTTCTTATTTGTAGGTTAGTGACTTATATGATCTTTATGAGATTTAGATTTATATAATTCTATGCTTGTATCTGCTTTGTAGTTTCTTGATATATTTGATTGCATATTGATATGCTTGCATGCTTATATGTTTATTTCTTGATGGATTATTTTGATTGATACATGTTTTTTTTTTTTTACATCTCCATCACAATGACAACTTGTGCACACATACACATAATTACGTGTTTTTGCAATACTTGCCACATTCTCACACACACATACACGAAACATGCACATATTTTCGTAGACTTATTCATACTCACGTGCATTTATTTGTGTAGATTTTTATTAGGCATTGACACTCATCTCGTGTACACTCATGAACTCTCACTCACATTTTCGTCGGATGTCTCTTTAGAAGCAATCTATCTATCTTCATGTCAGGGTATAATTGTCTAAATAATACTTTTACCGTACGCCTCCTTTAAATGATTGTGTATTGTTGTTGTAATCTCCAAAACTTACTCTCTTAAAATATATTGTTAGTTATTAGTTATGACCATCAACATAGATGAAACTTCATAATAGTTTTATCGATAAATATGAGATTGACAAATTTTAGAAGTTAAAAACTCGTAAAAAGAACCTTAACCTTGTTTTTTAAGATTTAGTCTTATCACTACGTACCAAAGTTTGCCAACTCACCCAAAATGACATCTTTGAAAAGCATCTTTATATAAACGCTCTATATATCTATTCTCAAAGACGTGTTCAAAATACTTTTAACTATTTCCCATGTGTTTTTGGTAGGACTTTGTTCACATACCAATTCACTTCAAGTCAAACTTTATTTAAAATTCATATATTTTACATACAATAATAAAATAATTTCACTTAATTTCACTTGAGGGTATATTGCTTGAAATTGATGAAAATACATTTTTTTTAGATTAAGGTTTATTTTGCATCTAAATAACTATTCATATAGCATCTTATGACCTACATGTTAAAATTATCTTTCTAGAGTTGCATTCAAAGAGGTCCATCATTTTTACGAAGTCCGAAAGAACAAATCTCAACAATTGATTAATAAGATCAAATGGTCAAGATTAATCACATATTTTATACATTGAGGGGTATTTTGGTCATTCTTTTTAAAAAAAAAATTATTTTTTTTATTTTTTATTTTTTATTTTAAAATTATTATTTTTATTTTTTTATTATTTTTATTATAAGGGGTATTGTCATTTGGCACTTAAATTTTTTTTTGATTTTATATTATTTTTTATTTTTTCAGTATTTTTTCATTAAAAATAATATTTATTTGATAATTACGTGTATAACTTAATCACATGTGATTTTAATGTAAAATCACATGTGATTGTATATTTAATCACATTTGATGTTTTAGTTCAATCACATGTGATTCACTAGGCAATTACATTATGTGTTATTAATGAAAAAATAATATTAAAAAAATAAAAAAAGTTTAAAAAAAATAAAAATTCTAAAATAAAAAATAAAAAATAAAAAAATAATTTTTTTTAAAATGACCAAAATACCCCTCAATTAAAAGATAAAAAATAAATACATAAATAAATAAAAATAAATAAAAAATTTTAAAATAAAAAATAAAAAAATTGAAATTTTTTTTAAGTGTCAAATGACCAAAATACCCCTTCATATATAAAACATGTGATTAATCTTGACCATTAGATCTTATTGATCAATGGTTGAGATTTATTCCTCGGGACTTGATAAAAATAATGGACCTCCTTGAATGTTTCTCTATCTTTCTAATCCAAAATATTACAAGTTTAAAGTCTGTACCCGCTTTACAAAGCTGATGGATGAATAAACAGCTTGAGATTCGAGTCTAGAGTCATATGGTAACTCAAGTTGGTACCAACGGATTAAAGTTATTTCTTGAAGGCTAAAAAGTGTTTGGCGCTAAAAACCCCAGGGATTAGAGCGTCCCCACCAACCTCTCCATTTTTTTGAGGTATAATAGTACGTGTTACCCGACTTTTTTAATCAATTATATTTATAATCTTAATGTCGTTTTGAACAAGAAAAATCACAGGTTGTTATTTTTATTTTGAAGTTAGATAATAAAGAAAAAAAGACTCAAATATTTATAAAAATATTTTTGCTTGTTAAATCAAGATGTATGTTTTAAAAAATTTTATAATTAAATACTTAACCCACTCCCAACCCCTATATATATATCCTTATTGGTTGGCTTAGAGCACAACAAACAATGGGAAACTCTAACTCTTCAAAGGCAAGTCTCCCCATTGAAACAACTTTCAAGCTTCCTTCTTGGCCACCAGGTTTCATTCATCTATCTTTATATATACACTATTTCAATTACCAGATCAAACTCGATCTTACGAAATTTAGGTTTTGACCACCGTCGTCGCTACTGTGGTACCAACATGTCGTCGCTATAGGTTTGACCAGAATTCAAGTTTGACCAACTCATCATAGAGTTAGCGGGAAATATATAGCGATGGTAGCCATAATGACGATTTTTGGTTGCAATTGGACACCCTATGGCGACGAATCATTTTGGCTATTGCGACAAAGCTTTCGTGTAGTCGTAATAGTGTGAAATTGGGTATTTGATTAGTCGCCATATGGCGCTTTCATTGTAGTGTTAACGGTGTAGTATGTCACTAATAGTCTAATACCTTTATCACTAAATTTCACCATTAATTTAATTATATACTTATGTATTTGGGTTTTTATTTTAATAACTTGGGTATTTGATTTATTTGACAGGTGATGGTTTTGACAATTGATCTTGGAGGACTTGTAGTTAGCCAAATAACATCTTTCAAAACAGTTTGGTCTACTTCTCAAGATGGTTCAACCACATTCTTTGAGCCATCACCCATACCAGATGGATTCTCCATCCTTGGTTGCTATTGTCAATCCAATAACACCCAACTTTCTGGCTGGGTTCTTGTTGGAAAAGATGTCTCCGGCGGAACCCTAGTTAGTCCGGTCGACTACACTTTAGTTTGGAGTATTAAAGATTCATGTTACATTTGGCTACCAACGCCGCCAGAAGGTTATAAATCCGTAGGCTATGCCATCAAACCATCGTTGGATAAAATCCGGTGTGTTCAAGCCGATCTGACCGAAATCGATACATTGTTATGGAGTTCGAATGATGTGAATGTGTATGGATTGAGGCCAAAAGTTAGAGGGAGACAAGCTAAAGGGGTGTCTATAGGTACATTCATACTTGTGAAAGATGGAGATGATTTGAGTTTATTATCTCTCTCTTGCTTAAAGAACAATACTTTCGAGAATTTGACATCTTCAATGCCAAATAATAGACGCCCTAATTCAAGAATACTCTCCAAGATTATACTTTCATCCTAAAGAAACTCACTTCATTGCTTCAACAACTTGGTATTTCACCAATGGGGTTCAACACAGGAGATGAATCAAGCCCTACTCCGGTCAAATCCACCGGCTCAAACCTTCCTCAAGGAGGTTCAAACGGCTCGACCTCCCGGTTGACGAAACCGAAAAAGAAAGGGTGAAAAAAGGCGACTTACAAACCGCTGAGTTCATGTCAAACCAATGTTTGGAGCCACCTTTACTGACCTAGCCATTTGGGTGTTTTACCCTTTTAATGGTGCTTCAACTGCTAAATTTGGGTTAGTTAATATTCCATTAGGAAGGATTGGTGAACATATAGGTGATTGGGAGCATGTGACACTTAGGATAAGTAATTTTAATGGGAATTTATATCGTGTTTATTTAGTCCCTCGAGTTTTTAGATGGGACTAATAATTTTGCGGCTTATCCGTCTTTAAATGGCCATGCAACATACCCCGCCGAAGGACTTGTTTTGCAAGGAACTGGCGTGATTGGTATTAGAAATGATACTGCAAAAAGTGACAAGTTTTTTAATGTGAAAGACAAGTACTCGATTATGGTGGCTGAGTACATTAGTGATGTAATCGAGCCGCCTTGGGTGAACTACTATAGAAAATGGGGTCCCAAAATAACGTACGAGATCGGGACCAAGATTGCAAAATCGCAAACTGCGTTTCCTGGAATTGCATCGGCAATTGGGAGTTTAGCGAGTATTTTACCGAATGAATTTTACAGCGAGGATGGACCTACCGGACCTAAATTGAAGGTTGATTGGGATGGTGATGAACGATGATTACTTTTTAAATTTTATGTTTGTTGATTACACTTTCTTTTTTTTCATTTTGTATGTGGTATTTCTTTAGTTTTGAATTACATGATCGTATCTTGATTATTTAGATGTAACTGATTATATGTTTGTAAATAAAAATTTAAATTTTGATGATTTAAAAATTAAACACATGTTACTACTCCCATTGGTATTGATTAGGGTTGGGTCACCCAATAAAATAATAATAAAAAGAGAGAGGGGTCACCTAGGTTGGTGGAGGAGACCAATGTCACATGAGGGTTACCTATTATTTTATTCTTTCTTTTTGTTTTTAATGTGAGGTGGAATTTTGTGATTGGTTGTTTTGATTTTAATAAGTAACAAAAATTTAGGTTGGTTTGGATTGTTGATGTGTGTGAAAAATAAGGTTAGGTTGGGTTGTGTAGGTGGAAAAGAGAGATATTATTTTTTAATGAAAATGTTGGGTTGGGTTGGGTTGGTTTGCTAATGGGGATAGTCTTATATATATATGTAAAGAGTACACGTTATAGTGTCAATGAAAAAAGTCAACAAAGCTAAAAAAGTCGCAAATTATGATGTTTCTTACCTACGAATGAAGAAAAAGGGCATGAATTTGTCACACAATTATTAGACTAGTTGGTAAAGAGACGAATAAAAACATTTTTTCTGACTCATAATGTTTAAAGGCTACAGAGTACACATAATGTTCTCAATGTCAAAAGTATTTCTTTCTTATGTGACAACAGAGAACATGAGTTCGTTTATCATTAGTTTTTGAACTTTTTTAAAAACTTAGTAAATTCAATCGACTTATCATCATAACGTGCAATACTGATAAGGAATACTACCCGTTGTTTCGTTATATATACTGGGAAGCAACTCGCGAAGAATAAATAACTAATTAGACACTTAGCCGAGTATCATACGTGCACGCAAAATAAAAAGCCTTGAATGCTAGAAGAAAATCACATGCATATACCTAACTGATGAAGTATACCACGAATAACGGAGCAAGCGTGCACGAGAAGGACAGATGGAAAGATAGAGTGCAGGAAGGCGGAAGACGACAATCCCATACCGTCTCAACCAGTTCCCAAGATACCTGATAGCGTATCTGGATTTAAGGAAAAGGTGGCGCGAAACCACATGAGCATTAAATGCAAGCGGCGCGCAGGAAGCACCCTGACGGAGGGTCATCACTCTACCCTCCGGACAAAAGGCTTGGTCCTTGCCTATTGACCAAGGGACCTTAAAACGATGCGGACAAAGCTGCGTAGCCAGTCATCGCGCTCATTCCCTTTGTTCTATCTCCCGCCCATTTAATCGACTATAAATGGGACACTTAGTGATGTCAACAGGTATCAATTCCATTCGCATTTACTACACTACACTACACATTAAATACCCACATTAAATAGCCGCCCAGTACTTAATTCGTTCCGTTTCAGTTCTGAATCGTTCTGCCTATACAATTTACCGTACTCGTTCTTACTTAGGCATCGAAGTGTCTTCTGGGAGCAAATCCCGGAAGGCCTCTGACTAGGGTTGTTGCCTGTTTCAGGGTCTGACGCACCGACGGAGAGATACGCCTTCCGTCCACGAAGAATCGGGTTTCAACACTAACAATATTAAATGGATCTAAAATTGTGGTATTTTACTTCCATCTTTCCATATATAATCAAAAAATGGAAAACATTCTTCAAGCATCTCAGGTGCTAAAAGGGCATCATAAATTTTGCTAAAACCCAATAAGAAGAAATTAAATGACACTAGATACAAAGTATGAAAAAATATCTATAATTTCCCCACCAGGACTAGATACTTATACTCGTTTGCGAGCAATGTAATTTTAATTTTGGGTTTTGGCTTACTTGAGCAATTCACAAAAAGAAAATCGATATTTAGTGAATCTTATATTTAGCGATACATAAAAAATGTCAATATATGTGGGTTTTAGTAATGTTTTTTAAAAAGGAAAAAGTTCAAATGTTTTCACACACTTTATAAAATGTTGGGTGAAAATAACAAAACTTAGTTTGACTTAAAAAAAAGTAGTGTCGACTGTCGCTAAAGGTTACTATTTTATTACCCATATCTTTTTGTGTGATGACTACAGGTTTTTACTTATACCTTTTTATAAAAAAACGTTAAAAATTCTATTTTTACCCCATGTTAGTAACATTTTTTTTTTTTACTTTTATTGACACTTTTATGAGTACTAAATGCAATTTATCATTATTTAAGAACCCTCAATAGTAAATATTACATGAATTTATATGAAAAATTAGATAAATATGTTATTTCCCGATCACATTTTAGAAAACAAATACTAAATCATGGGTTTATGTTTATACACAACGTTATTTATATGATGTTCATCCAAATTAATCGAAGTTTGCATAACTCCTTTTTCTTGTGAAGTGTTGAACTGAAAACCCATATAAGTTCAAAGTTTTTTATTTATATACCGAAATCAATTGTCCAGGAGATTTTTTTTATGCTTTCTAAATAATAGATTGATGATAAAAACGAATCTTAACCAGAAGAACAAGATTGGCTGGCATTTAAAAGCATCTATTTGTTTGATCCGATCACTACCATTGACTTAAAAGTCAATGACCAAATAAAAAAATGAATAAATGTTTTTTAATAGCCAACTCAAATCATCCTGTAATATCCCCTCGTTTATCATATGGAAAATTCAAAATTGTATTGCTTCTTAATTATTAATTTTTTTGTTATAGTAATTTACGTGTAAAATCTATCAACCTCTTTCTTATTTTCATCAAATATATAGGAATATAACTATAGATTGATTAAAAAGCAATACCATCTCCCTTTTATCATATCTGTTCAAAAAAAAAAAAATCTCCCTTTTATCATATACACAGACAATGACATTATTTGATAGCTGGAACACATTTATTTTATTCTTGAGTATATTTGACAACAATCATCATATATGGGATTCAATTAGAACTTATTTTTTTAATTCTTGTTGCTTCCGACTTTTAATCGATAAAATTTAGTTTCGTGTTAAGCAAAAGTTTTTGTAACTCACCACATGAAGTGATAATACAGAAACATGTTGGACATAACGTGTAAAATTTGTGTGCGTTGAAACGTTACACCTACAAATCTAAAAACACAATAATAACAAGAATGGTATAACACATTATGTATGCCTAGTAGGTACCGACGCAAGACGAATATCATGTAACTATATTTTGTAGGGAGCAAATGTTTTTCGTTTACACGTTTTACTAATAATTACTTTATTGATGAGTGGTGATGGTAGATGGTAGATTGGTGGGTGGTGATGGACCGGTGGTGATTGTGGATGATAGTGGTAATTTTAAAAATTTAAATTATAATGGATTAATAAAGATATCTATAGCCAAGTAAATACATATTTCCCAAATTAACAAGTATCTGGCCGAATTTTAAGTTGTTAATTTCGGACAGGCCTAAATACTTTATACTACATAATATATATAACATATGTATGTATGTATGTATGTAAGTAAGTAACCGGTATATATGTAAACATTGTAGCTTGCCCGGTAACTCACAATACCAAAAATGGGGAACTCCGGGTCATGCTTTATCTCATCAAAAGAAACCCAATCTTTTCCTGTTGACACAAGGTTCAAGCTTCCTTCTCCATTGCCTTCTTGGCCACCAGGATTGACACATGGATTGCTTTTTGTCCTCATTTTCCATTACGATTTGTATATGACAAAAGATTTAAACGAGTACACTTTGAGCCAATTATTTGGGTGTTCTTAGATAAACTTTTGATTTATTTTATAGGTGAAGGTTTCGCAAGTGGGATAATTGATCTTGGAGGACTTGAAGTTTGCCAAATAACATCTTTCCAAAAAATATGGTCTACATCTCAAGATGGATCAAATGACATTGATGTCACATTCTTTGAACCATCACCCATACCGGACGGATTCTCAGTGCTTGGTGGCTATTGTCAATCTAATGACACCCCACTTTTTGGTTGGGTTCTGTTTAAATACATAATCTAAACTTAGAACATATTGTAAGAAAATTATGATTAATTGTTACTTATTGCATGATTAGTGTTTTATGCAGGTTAAAGTGTAACAAAAGAAAGTTGAAGGGTTGAAAGTGATAATCTCGAAGCTTAGAGTTTGTGTTCAAATGTAAAGGGTTGTTGAGTAATTTGTTATATTAGTCTTGGTAACCAATAGGATTGGGACCAACAAGGTATTTTACTCTCAATATTTTTCCATTCGTCTCGGTAGATGAAAATTAGGGTTTCTTCCTGATTTTCTTCTTTGTTTTGTGATTCATCATTTTGATAAATCATTAGGCATTAGTCTATTATTTTTTGTATTAGGTGATCAATTATTGATCTAATTTGTCATAGGTATTGAGTTGTAATTTTCATTGTTTTATGTATTAGAATCACACACGTTTGGTGGATGATTCATATTGTGTCTGTATTTTGATAAATTGATTTCATAATAAAGTTTCATTGATAGTTTCTTGATCTTGGTATCAATTTCTATAGGTTCTCGCCGGAAAAGATGTTTCCGGTGGAACCCTGATCGCTCCGGTTGACTACACTCTAGTTTGGAACAGTACTAAAAATTCATGCTACATATGGCTACCAACACCACCGGAGGGTTTCAAGTCAGTAGGCTACACCATCACTACCTCACCGGAAAAACCGTCTTTGGATAAGATCCGGTGTGTTCGAGCCGATCTAACCGATGAAGCCGAAACCGATGTATTATTATGGGGTTCGAAAGATGTTAATGTGTATGGATTAAGACCAAAAGTTAGAGGGAGAAAAGCTCAAGGGGTATCTATAGGGACATTCATAATTATAGTAAAGTTGAAGATGATTTAACTTTATTATCTCTTTCTTGTTTAAAAAACAATAATCTTGAAAAATTAACTTCCACAATGCCGAATTTAGCCCAAATCGATGCTCTAGTTCAAGAATACTCTCCAAGATTCTACTTTCACCCCAAAGAAACATACTTTCTTGCTTCAACAAAATGGTATTTCACCAATGGAGTTCTACTATACCACACGGGAGACGAATCAAACCCTACGCCCGTCGAACCCACCGGCTCAAACCTTCCGCAAGGTGGCTCGAACGATGGCACATACTGGATCGACCTCCTGGTTGACGAAACTGAGAGATAAAGGGTCAAGAAAGGTGACTTGCAAACCGCCGAGGTTTACATTCATGTCAAACCAATGCTTGGAGCTACATTTACCGATTTAGCAATTTGGATATTTTACCCTTTTAATGGCCCTTCAACTGCTAAATTCGGATTGGTTGATATTCCGTTAGGAAGGATTGGTGAACATATAGGTGATTGGGAGCATGTGACACTTAGGATAAGTAATTTTGATGGTGTTTTATATCGTGTTTATTTCGCGCAACATAGTGGAGGGATGTGGGTAGACACCCCGTCCCTCGAGTTTTTAGACACGAGTAATAAATTTGCAGCGTACCTATCATTAAATGGCCATGCCACATACCCGTTCCCAGGACTTGTACTACAAGGAACTGATGTGATTGGGATTAGAAATGATACTGCGAAAAGTGACAAGTTTTTTAATGTCAAAGACAAGTACTCGATTATGGCGGCTGAGTACATTAATGATGTCGAGCCGCCATGGGTGAATTACTATAGAAAATGGGGCCCAAAAATAACCTACGAGATCGGGGTCGAGATTGAAAAGTTACAGAATTCAACCGGAAGTATTGCATCGGTGATTGGAAGTTTGGTAAGTATTTTGCCGAGGGAATTTTCGAGTGAGGATGGACCAACCGGGCCTAAAATGAATGTGTTTACCTTGTTCTAATTGATAAGTGTTCATATAAGGAATAATTTTTTATATAAAGTAAATTCAGTAGATTGTATTCGATCGGACTTAGAAATAACACATGAATGGCCAAGAGTTGATTATGGGTTTAATTAAGAAAAGATAGGTTGGTCATTGCCTTGGGCTTCAATAAATCTGGTGGACTTGCAAATGGTTTAAAGATTTAGTGAGGTGGCATGATGGACTCAAACATAAACAAAAGTAAGGAAACAGTCATGATTTTTAATGGAGATGGAAGATGATAAAATAATTTGATTATTAAATAGTTAAATAATTTAATCTTAAGATAATAAAATAAAACTGATTTTTATTTTATAAATAAAATATGGTCTTATTACATTAAAACCATGGCCTTGGGGGCTTATTTGTTTACTGAATTGTATTAAATAAAAATTTGGCATGTTTTGTAATTGGGCTTAACCCACCAAAAGGTAGTCATCGTCTCTACTAGAGACGGAGGGGAAAAGAACAAGCAAAACGGCGAGACGAACAGGGTACCATAGTCATAGTCACCGACGAGTTACGCCGGTGAGCATGTTATACATACCCACGAATAAAATAAATAAATGAGTAAAATGATAGATATATACCCATCGAGCGAGACGAAAAGACCGAGAGATCGGGAAGACTTGTCGCTGGAGGGAACTCTGATCGCCGGAGTGACTGGTTTGTTGCCGCCGGTGACAAGATGAAACTGAGCAGAAAACATACGCCAAATAAGAAACGGAATGACAACCACATACGTATGGTTAAAAGAAACGGTTCGACGTATATACCTTCGCCGGAATTTCAGGTGTCGCCGGAAAACTTTATGTCCGCTTCTCTTTACGTTCTGGTATGCGATGAAAGTAACGAGAGAGATGGTTGTTTGTCTTTGTGTTTCGTCCAAGGTGATGGAGAGGTCAGAGGTTGATGCTTGCTGAAATTTTGATTACTTTGACGGAAAAACGAAGTAGGAAACGAGTGATGGAGGGGTTTCTTTGGTGTACGATTAATGGTGAAGTGGGTAGTTAATTTAGAGTAAATAAGAAGATATAACAACGTACAAGTATGTGATTGTTATACAAAACTAGAAAATCTTAGAATATTCAAAGAATTTCGGATAGTTAGTTGGCGATGGTGGAGTATGTGCACGTGGGTTAGGATAAAGATAAAATGGGATTTTCAACTTTCTTTGATTATCATATTAGTTAATATTTGATGTACATACGTATTTGACGTTCGTTAAATTATAATGCGTCACCCATGGTGACTTATGTGTAAATTTCCTTATATGTTCATTCAGTTAATCCAAAGTATCATTATAAATTATAAAATTATTTATAATTTTAGATTCAATCTTAGTTTAAGTTGAGTCACCAACTCGCTAAATTAAAGTTTAACTACGCAAAAATGTAGACAACTGACACATGTCTAATAAATGATGTGTACTATCGACACAAATGCATGTTTTTGCTAGACTTAAATGCAACAATGAATGTTATGATTTGTATTAAAACAAAATGAGCTATGAAAATCGCCGGGTCAAATACCCTGTTGCGAGGGTTGTTACAAACGGTGAATAAGAATGTCTTGTATATTATTGATTAATTTATAATTAATTCTCTTTTTTATAATTTTTATTGTAAATGATCGCACACGTTTTCCTCAATCTTGTATGTGATTATTGTGATATTTGATGTGTGTGCAACTATGAACACTACTACAATTAAGGGCTTTTAGTAACGCTAATATTCATTACATAAAGGCCAAAAATCGTTACAATATGTCTATTGTAACGTCATTTGGACCATTACATTCGCTGCCATTACAATAGGTCTATTGTAACGCCTTTGTAACAGTTGCAGGGCTATTGTAACGCCTTTGTAACACTATTCTGCCAACCCAATGTGCCGTTACAATAGGTTTTTTTACCGTTACAATATGTCTATTGTAACGCCCTTAGCAAATGTAACACAAATATACCTATTGTAACATCAACCTACCTATTGTAACGTCATTGCCAAGTGTAACATCAATATGCCTATTGTAACACCTATTGGAAAATGTAATACCAATCTACCTATTGTAACGCCATTGGCAATTGTAACACCAATCTACCTATCATAACGCCATTGACAGTTATAACACCAATTTTGAAATCAACATATTATATATATACATATATAACATCAAATAATATAAAACAATTACTTAAACACGTTAATATCCAAATAAAAATTTGATATTAGAATCAAATTCTTTACAATAGTATGTTCTACAATTCAAAATATTCAACAAATTCAAAACAATCAAATAACAAATTCTTCAAAAAACATGACAGAAAGCTCTATAGGTCGGTCAACTTTTATCCTCGTCATATCTTCCATTGGTGTGGAAGCAAAAGCAACCCTTGGAGTAAACGCATCAGCAGCAGTTGAAGCTGCTGCAAAATGCTGTGCACCAACACTCTCTCTAGTACAAAAACTCCTTTTTGTATTCGGGTCAACTTTACCTTTTCCTCCATACTCTGGAATCGGGCCATACAGTTCAGATTCTTGATTTTGAAAACTCAAATTACCTGGATAAGTACACGAATCCACCAACCCAATCACAATTTCCTCACCAGCCCCGATCAAATCCACCACCCGTGGGCCACACTCCAGTTGGCAGCCCTAAAAATTCTTGTGTGTGTAGCCAGTTTTCTCACTTTCCAATCTCATTCCACTGATTTCACCCTAGGGGCCCGCCTAAACATCTTTGCCTACGTAGATTGTTAAAATTCTTAAGAAAAAAATATTTTATAAACTAAGTTTAATTAGGATACGAAGTTGACCTGTTATGGAGAAACATGAACAACAAAATCGTTGATTAAATGTTTGCAACTGAATAGCTTTTTGTAGTTTCCATCATCGAATAATGTTTCAAGAAGTGTTTCGTGTCTATGTTCCAGATGATTCAAGAATCGAGTATGATGTAACCAAATCACTGAAAATTAAACAATGTAACTAATAAGTAGAATTTGTTAATAAGTAATGAATAATTTATTACCCGGTGACATCACATTTATCATCAGATTGACAAGTTGTAGCATAAAAAATTGAAAGCTTTAATATAACATAAAAGCTACAACAATTGCGCAAAATGATATGGTTATCATAAGAGGAGCTTATTTTTGAAAAACGTAAAGCTTTTAAGCTCATAAAAAGCTTTTTACAAAAATAATCCTGGTTAGCGGTTTTAAAAAATTCTGTAATTTTGTAAGAAATATTGAGGTGGCGCACCACTGTAGCTCTTGAAATCATCTTTTACTGATACCATGACTTTTGTAGACGTTGAGATTTGTATTTCTTCAATAATCATTCCATTCCGTAAGTAACAAACACCAATTCTGATAACATGCTAATTCATATGTTGCCCATTGAGATCTGGAATTAAAATTTGTAATGGAAATATTTAGAAATTTGAAAATGTATGAAAATGGTGGTTTAAATTTGATACCTTAAGTCCAGTTTCATAATCAGGAGAACCACTTCATCGTCCCATTTTGGGTCACCAAATTGTGGTACAATAATCTCACCATTAACAATATAATAATCAACATATGAAGCTGCAAGCCTTGTACCGGGAAGCATTAGTTTAGCTTCACCAACCTATAAAAAACATGTTATAAAAACCTAATATTGAATTTATTAAGAACAAACCCTACATGAAATAGGAAGACCTAATAGTTACTTACCTTCAAATCGCCGGATTCAGAATCAATGAAGAACGTATGGAAGCCAAAATCATTGCTTCTGAAACCGAAAATATCGGTAGGAATCAATTTTGGAGGACAGAAGCCAAAATCATGGTTTGCTGTAAATCGGAGATCATGGTCAGGAAATCATGGCATGAAAGCAGGGGAAGAAATTTGTTTTGAGAGATTAAACTTTCTTAGTGAAGCATACAAACTAACTGCCCGTGAAATTATGGGAAGGGGATGCAAACGAAATCTGATTAAAATGAAATTACTGAAATTCAAACAATCAATTGCCAAAATCTGCCAAGCTAACTGATCATACACACAGATTACCATGACATAATGCTTAATAATTGAATATCACAAGGTTCCTAGATGAAATTTGCAATAATTCTGTAATTATTTCTAATTAGGCAAAAAGACAAAGTCTACAAGAGTTTAATTCACCGAATCTAGATAGGTAACTGATCATACACACACATTGCCATAACATTATGCTTAATAATTGCATAACAAAATGTAATTGAGCATCATCTAGATAGCTCGCATAAAACATTTCGTAGCATCATTTTCATCTCAAATAGGTCTATTCATTCAGAAGAGCATCGAATTATAAAGAAATCGCCGAATTCCAACAATCATTCGCCAAAGTTTATAAGCTTATCAATTATACTCACATATCACTGTATTCCGAAATGAAGTTTGTAATAATTGTATGAAATTACGAAGATTAAGCAAGAGTTTAACACAACAATACCTTGAAAGAGAGCACATGTGTGAATTGTGAACTCGAGCAGGCGACGATTGAAGCGCAACGTCCAAATTTCGATTGAAGAGCACGAGAATAAAGCAGGCGATCGTTAGATTGAGAACAAACTACACTCGCAACATCTTTCAATTGAGAACAAACATAACTCGCAGCAGGTATCGTTCCAACAATACCTTCGAAATTTAGTCGTAACGAGGCGAGCAGATCATCAACGTACGCGAGCAAGTCTTCAACGAACGCGAGCATGTATTCAACGAACGCGAGCAGATCACGAATAATGAAATGGAGGAGAACAGAATCGCAGATGGAAGGAATTAGGGTTTGGAGGCGACGGTGTTAGAGAGCAGATGAGAAAGAATAGGGCTTGGGAGTTTTGAGGGAAACGCATACGGTTCTATATTTCAAAATATTTTATTATACCGTAATCATTTTTAATTGGTGTTACAATAGATCAGAATGAGAACCGTTTACAATAGATCATAAACTTTTTTATTAGCTTTTTAATTTAATATTAAATTTGTGGGGCGTTACATTAGATATTAAAAACCTGTTACATTTGGGCGGGATTGTTACAATAGATAAAGAGTCATTACAAAAGCATTTGGGTGTTACAATTAGAGAAATAGGCATTACAATTGAGGAACATGCGTTACAATAGCTAAAGTCTATTGTAACGCTATTTGACCAATTGTAACACATAGTAGTAATTATGTTAAGTATTACAATTGCGTTACATTAGGCATACCTATTGTAACGAATTTAAAAGTTATTACAATTTTAGTGTTACAAAAGGTACTTAATTGTAGTAGTGGAAAAAGTGAAAATATTACTTATTCTTATAGGTTTTTGTTGTTTTTTTATTTATATAATGACGTTGAATATTATATAAATAATATAATTTATAAAGTTTGAATCCTCTTAGAACATTGTAAAACAATAGATTTATAAAGTTTCGTTCAAGGAGTTGATTGATTTTTATAAAGTCCTAAGGATCAAATCTTAGCAATTGGATTCAATATACAACCACTACCATCAGCGACCATCTCCGGCCGCCGACCGCCGTCGGGGGCCGCCATCCGGCGCCGCCTCCTGCTGGCGCAATCACATGTGATCGGATACGCAACCACATGTGATTGCAAGAAGCCGACGGTGGCGAGTGGTTGCCGGTGGTGGAGACGGTGACCGGCAGAGGTTAGTGGTGGTGGTGGGCCGTGTTGAATCACATGTGATTTAATACACATGGAGTGGTGGTGGTCGGCGGTGTGCAATCACATGTGATTTAATACACATGGGGTGGTGGTGTTGATGTGTTGAATTACATATGATTCTGGTAGTGGTGGTGATTTAGGGATTGATTGATCTAAGAAGTGAGATAACGTTTCACTAAATTTACAATATAATGTGTAATTTAACAAACTCATCATGAAGCGCGCATTCTCCTCATTTATTTTATTTTACAAGATAATTTACTAGCAAACAAACCCCCAACTACCCAACACGTTACAACCACATGGAGCCTTCCCCACAACTTTAACTACTACACACCTACTATGGTTATGTGGTGGGAAAAAACATCCTCATCTTCTATTTATGTCGTCTATAATTGTTTTATAAGTTACAACATAATAATAAGCAATAAACACATTGATTGCGATCGATATGATATAAGATTATGTGGGTATGGCCCATAGGTTTAAATTTTCGGCAAAAACACATGCTCGTGTACACATGTGATCACGTCGGCTACTCGATTTTTTTGTAAGGATGTGGATGTACCTAGGGTTGATCGTGGTCCTATACTACTACTCGATCGAAAACATGTATTGTTAGGATATTGGTTCTACAAGAGGCCAAAGCAGACTAGTTAATCTTAACATAAAAATGAAAATGTGGAAAATGATATCGCAACCATTCTATGAAAAACCCGAAACCATAAATAGAGATAAATGTTGAGGTTTGTGACGATCATAGTTTCTTTAGGCAGATTCGCTCTCTCCACCGTGCTCAAGATTCATGGGCATCTATGTAACACCCCGAGACCCGGCCTAACATTTTAAGGTTGTCGGTAAGTTTATTTTATAATTTATAATTTTATAGAATTTTATTAGATTTATTAGAATTTTTAATCACGGGGTTAAAAATTAGCAAAACTGAGATAGATATATATTAGTATGATTTTTATATATTTGGGTCCACTTTTGAACCGGGTTTCTAGTGGTATTTTTAGTTTTTAAAGTAGAGTTCATTTAGGGTTCCAAATTAAACATCGTACTTTCGTATTATACTGTTTTGTTTTAAAAATTTTCCACCTCATGGTGGACACATGGTAAAGAGTTGTGGGCTTATGAAAATTGGTTTCAATCTCTCATTTTCTCACTCTCTCGTCTCTGGTCTCTTCACACGCACAAAACACACACACAAATATAGAAGTTTTGAATTGAAGCTTAAATCTTTGTAGTTTTTATCCAAATTCCGAAATTGAAGCCTCCAACTAGTAAGTAATCTTCTCTTTTGATTAGGGTTAGAAGTTCTTGAGTAGTCTTGCTTATTTGAAGAATTAGGGTTTAGTGTTCTTGGTGGGTTTTGATCAAAAAAACCGAAATTGATGATTTCTATGGATTGGATTATAGTAGTGAAGTGTTATAGATGCTATATGAATGATTAAATCATCCAAATTGAACCTAATTTATAGTTAGTGATTCTTGGGTCAAGAACCCTAATTTTGGAGATGATGATTTCTATGAATTTGTGATTGTTTAGGATTGTAATTAGTGTTATAATTGTGTTAGAAACTAGTTATAACATTAAATTAATTGTTTGATAATGTTTAGACAAAAAATTAGTAAGTTGTAAAATTGTGTAGTTTGACTTTTGAAAAGTCAAATCTGGATTTGTTGGAGATGAAATTGGATTGTATGCATTTCTTAAATTAGTTATGAAGTTATGATGGTATGAATTCATATGTTGATATGTTATAGTTAAGAATCGGGTCTTGGCCCGTTTGGGCCAAATTAGTACCTTAGATGTGCAATTACAAGTTAGATGTTGAATTTGACTTTTGTGGAGTCAAAATACTTGTTTATGCAGAATTTTGGTTATGTGTAATGGTATAGAATTGAGTTTGAAGTTTATGTATATTTTGACTTGAAATGGTACTAATTCGGGTATTATTTCGGTTAGCAGGAAAAGGGAAGGCGAAGACTCAGTGATATAAGACAACTGAGTGTGGATTCGTGTATGCAAAGGTGAGTGGATTTATAACCTTTATACTGTTTAATTGCAATGGTTTAGGTTGCAATTTGTTGGGTTTGGTTTTGGAAAACTGGGCAGAAATTTTTGGGACAAAAGGGCAGAAAATTTTTGGACAAAAGGGCAGAAATTTTTGGGACGAACCAAAACCAAACAGAAACTCGAAATAGCGAACTCAAAGCTTTTCGCGACGCGAATTTTTGGCGTGGGCAGAAAATTTTGTCGTGTGCAGAAATTTTTGTCACGGACTGTTGTTTGGCTTCAAAACTTATGTTGTGATTTACACAGTATGATTTAATGTTAATTAACTGGCTATGTGTTAATTAATCGATATGTGCACATGAAAAAGTATAGAGGCAGCTTGACTGGGTGGCTGGGCTTTCGTTTACTGTTAGATAACGGTAATTGTACCTTGGCATATTCGTTGTGTCTTAAGGAAGCTTTACCATTGCTAATGAGTAAAGGGCTATCGGTAAGCTGTTGTTAGGCCCACAACAGTTGTAAGGTTCCGCAAAACCGCCGTACCTCTCGTTATTTGTGATTATGTAAAAGAGATTGTGAATCGAGATTGTTGAATTTAGACATTATAATGTGTTATAGTTTCAATCACTTAGCTTTGTGCTAATCCCCCACTGTGTTGATTCTTTTGTAGGTTTTTGGGAAGCTCTGATTAGGAATGGATGACCAAATCATAAAGATAGTTTTTTTGAAGTCGAGCCCGAAAGTTTATAACACCGTTTTGTAAATATTAAATTACTTTACTTTTATAACGTATGTAAATTAATTAGTTAAACGCTTCCGTGTTTTGTTTTAAAAAAAATGGCATGAAAATTACGGTGTTACAATTTGGTATCAGAGCATTGGTTTGGCAATGTGTATACGTTTAGGTGTACATTTCCAAATCAAGGCTCGATTTTGGTCAAACATTCCTAGAGTGTGGGGATTAGGAAAGATTAGATAAGATGGGGAGGTTAGTGGTACTAACAAATTTAAAACTAAGGTTTTGTGAGATGATGTGACAGGTATGGCCGGTAACGAGCAGAATATCCCTGTGACCCTATCAACGACTGAACCGGGTAATATTGGAACTTCGGGAAATACAAATGATAATCGGGAAAGAGGGGGTTCACAAAGATACAGATTTGATCAGACGGGTTCTCAACAAAGTAGAAGGTGGCAAAGGAATCAGAGACATGGTTCTCAAGGGTCAAATGTTAGTAGATCAAGTGAAAGTGTGTTTAGTCAAAAATTTCAATGGTGTATTAGATGCAAGTCTTATCATTCTGGGCCGTGTACAGCTCAGACGATGAAGTGTGTTCGATGTGGGCAGATGGGGCATGAGAGTAAGGATTGTAGGTTTCCTCGGAACGTGTGTTGGAATTGTCAGAAGGAGGGACATCGTATTGGTGATTGTCCAACGGGAAAGAGGTTTGGGTCCGGTTCAGGGTCGGGGTCGGCAGGTGGTTCGTTATCTTCAGCGGGCCAAAAGAGAAAGAACTCTCCTCCACACGAGGGTAGAGCCTTTCAGATGACGGTAGATGATGCTATGTCTACCGATGACGTTATCACCGGTATGTTTTTTATTAATAATATACATGCACATGTACTTTTTGATTCCGGTGCTAATCGTTTTTTATATCGATAAAATTTGTGATAAATTGAATTTACCTGTTAAAAATGTGACAACACCATTAGAGATTAAAGTAGCAGATGGTAAGGCGGTTCCGGTCACAACATCTGTGTCCGGGGCACGTATAGATATTGATGGTGTTTATTTTGATGTATTTCTTTTAGTAATGTCGATATCCGGCTTTGATGTAGTACTTAGTATGGATTGGCTAAGTATTAATAGAGCAAATATTAAGTGTCATAAGAAGTTAATTTCTTTTCCTTTATCTGACGGGACACATGTAGTGGCCCGTGGGGAACGAGTCAATTCATTTATTCCATTAATATCTCTTATGAAAGCTAGAAAGGCATTAGTCAAGGGGTGTGAATTATTTTTGGCATATGCAATTGATGCCCGTAAAGAAAAGAAGACGGTTAATGATATCCGGGTGGTATCGGAATACCCGGAAGTGTTTCCCGATGAGTTGCCTGGGTTACCTCCCATTCGAGAGGTAGAATTCAAAATTGATCTTATTCCCGGAACTAGTCCAATTGCTAGGGCTCCGCATCGTTTGGCGCCGTCGGAAATTCGAGAAATGATGACCAAAATTCAAGAACTTCTTGATAAGGGTTTTATCCGGTCAAGTTCCTCACCTTGGGGAGCTCCGGTTTTATTCGTAAAGAAAAAAGACGGTACGTTTCGTATGTGTATAGATTACCGGGAATTAAATAAGAGAACCGTGAAGAATAAATATCCGTTGCCTCGAATAGATGATTTATTTGATCAACTACAAGGTGCTTCCTATTTTTCAAAAATTGATTTACGGTCCGGTTATCATCAAGTGCGTGTACATGAAGATGATGTTCACAAAACCGCTTTTCGTACCCGATACAGTCATTATGAGTTCCTAGTTATGCCTTTCGGGCTAACAAACGCACTCGCGATATTTATGGATCTTATGAATCGGGTATGTCGACCTTTCTTAGATAAATTTGTCATTGTATTTATAGATGACATACTGATCTATTCTAAAACCGAATCGGATCACGAGGATCATTTGAGGCAAGTTTTGAGCACTTTGAAACGTGAACAATTATATGCTAAATTTTCGAAATGTGAATTTTGGTTACAAGAAGTACAGTTTTTGGGCCATGTTATTTGTGCAGACGGGGTGAAAGTTGATCCAGCAAAGATAACAGCGGTTATGAATTGGAGTGCACCGAAAACACCGTCAGAAATCAAGAGTTTTCTTGGATTGGCGGGTTATTATAGAAGATTTATTAAAGACTTTTCGAAGATTGCGAGTCCATTAACCAAATTAACAAGAAAAGATGTACCGTACCGGTGGAATGAAGAACAAGAGAAGGCGTTCCAAACTCTAAAAGAATTATTATGTCAAGCACCAATTCTCGCGCTACCCGAAGGTTCGGAAGATTTTGTAGTTTATTGTGATGCTTCATATTTGGGTTTAAGGTGTGTATTAATGCAAAGAGATCGGGTGATTGCTTATGCTTCTCGACAGTTAAAGAACCACGAAAGGAATTACCCTACTCATGATTTAGAGTTAGCGGCGGTAATTTTTGCATTAAAACTGTGGAGACACTATTTGTATGGAACCAAATGCATTATTTGTACCGATCACAAAAGCCTACAATATGTGTTTTCGCAAAAAGATTTAAATATGAGACAAAGACGGTGGCTAGAAATTATAAAAGATTATGATTGTGAAATTAAGTATCACCCGGGAAAGGCAAATGTAGTTGCGGATGCATTAAGTCGAAAAGGATCGTCAAATAATGTTCGGTTTATGAGAATCGAAATTGTATCCGAGTTGATAGATCGATTAAAGATTTGTCAACAAGAAGCTGTATTAGATGATAATTTAAAAAACGAGATCATGACAAAGCGAAAAGATGAATTAGAAGTTGATTCTCGAGGGTTAAAAACCTTCCATACACGTGTTTGGGTGCCTTTGATTGGTGGGTTACGTGATCTTATTATGACGGAGGCGCACAAGTCACGCTTATCTATTCATCCGGGTAGTACAAAGATGTATAATGATTTGAAAGTTTTCTATTGGTGGCCGACAATGAAGACCGATGTGGCGCAATTTGTGGAAAAATGCCATATTTGTGCTCAAGTAAAAGCCGAACACCAAAAGCCATACGGGTCTTTGAAACAGTTAGAAATTCCCGAGTGGAAATGGGAAAATATAACTATGGATTTCGTTACTAAACTTCCTCGTACCCAAAGAAATCATGATATGATTTGGGTGATAGTAGATCGGTTGACAAAAAGTGCTCATTTCTTAGCTACTAGTGAAACCGCATCACTTGATAAACTAGCTAAATTGTATATTGATGAAATCGTGTCCCGACATGGTATTCCTTTATCGATTGTATCCGATCGAGATCCACGATTTGTTTCTAATTTTTGGAAAGGATTACAACGGGAATTGGGGACTCGAGTTAATTTGAGTACCGCATATCACCCACAAACCGATGGGCAAACCGAGAGGACGATACAAACTCTCGAAGATATGCTACGAGCATGTGTTTTGGAATATGGTGGATCGTGGGATACACATTTACCGTTGGTGGAATTTGCTTATAATAACTCATGTCATTCGAGTATTAAAATGCCACCGTATGAAATGTTATATGGTCGTCGGTGTAGAACTCCTACTTGTTGGTTAGAAGCCAGGGAAAAGCAATATGCCGGACCCGATATTGTTGAAATGACCGCCGAGAAAGTGAAAATAGCCCGAGAGAAGTTGAAAGCGGCTCGAGATAGACAAAAGATGTACGCGGATCCCCGACGTCGACCGGTTACGTTTGAACAAGGTGAGTTAGTATATTTGAAAGTATCACCGTGGAAAGGGGTTATACGGTTTGGGAAACGTGGAAAGTTAGCACCGCGATATATTGGACCGTTTTCAAGTCGCCGGGTAGTTAATGAACAAACGGTTGCATTAGATCTTCCTCCGGAATTAGCGGGTATTCATGACACATTTAATGTTTGTTATTTGAGAAAGTGTCACGTTGAAGATGAAAGTCAAGTATTACCGATACGAGATCTGAAAGTTGATATGAAAAAGAGGTTAGTTGAAGAACCGGTTGAGTTATTAGATCGAAAAGTTACTAAGTTACGAAAGAAGCAGATTCCGATGGTATTCGTAAAGTGGAAACATAGTTTAGGTTCGAATTTAACTTGGGAGACGGAAGAAGACATGAAGAATCGTTATCCGGGTTTATTTGAACGTGTTGAGATTCCGAGGACGGAATCTCTTTAAGGAGGGGAGATTTGTAACACCCCGAGACCCGGCCTAACATTTTAAGGTTGTCGGTAAGTTTATTTTATTATTTATAATTTTATAGAATTTTATTAGATTTATTAGAATTTTTAATCACGGGGTTAAAAATTAGCAAAACTGAGATAGATATATATTAGTATGATTTTTATATATTTGGGTCCACTTTTGAACAGGGTTTCTAGTGGTATTTTTAGTTTTTAAATTAGAGTTCATTTAGGGTTCCAAATTAAACATCGTACTTTCGTATTATACTGTTTTGTTTTAAAAATTTTCCACCTCATGGTGGACACATGGTAAAGAGTTGTGGGCTTATGAAAATTGGTTTCAATCTCTCATTTTCTCACTCTCTCGTCTCTGGTCTCTTCACACGCACAAAACACACACACAAATATAGAAGTTTTGAATTGAAGCTTAAATCTTTGTAGTTTTTATCCAAATTCCGAAATTGAAGCCTCCAACTAGTAAGTAATCTTCTCTTTTGATTAGGGTTAGAAGTTCTTGAGTAGTCTTGCTTATTTGAAGAATTAGGGTTTAGTGTTCTTGGTGGGTTTTGATCAAAAAAACCGAAATTGATGATTTCTATGGATTGGATTATAGTAGTGAAGTGTTATAGATGCTATATGAATGATTAAATCATCCAAATTGAACCTAATTTATAGTTAGTGATTCTTGGGTCAAGAACCCTAATTTTGGAGATGATGATTTCTATGAATTTGTGATTGTTTAGGATTGTAATTAGTGTTATAATTGTGTTAGAAACTAGTTATAACATTAAATTAATTGTTTGATAATGTTTAGACAAAAAATTAGTAAGTTGTAAAATTGTGTAGTTTGACTTTTGAAAAGTCAAATCTGGATTTGTTGGAGATGAAATTGGATTGTATGCATTTCTTAAATTAGTTATGAAGTTATGATGGTATGAATTCATATGTTGATATGTTATAGTTAAGAATCGGGTCTTGGCCCGTTTGGGCCAAATTAGTACCTTAGATGTGCAATTACAAGTTAGATGTTGAATTTGACTTTTGTGGAGTCAAAATACTTGTTTATGCAGAATTTTGGTTATGTGTAATGGTATAGAATTGAGTTTGAAGTTTATGTATATTTTGACTTGAAATGGTACTAATTCGGGTATTGTTTCGGTTAGCAGGAAAAGGGAAGGCGAAGACTCAGTGATATAAGACAACTGAGTGTGGATTCGTGTATGCAAAGGTGAGTGGATTTATAACCTTTATACTGTTTAATTGCAATGGTTTAGGTTGCAATTTGTTGGGTTTGGTTTTGGAAAACTGGGCAGAAATTTTTGGGACAAAAGGGCAGAAAATTTTTGGACAAAATGGCAGAAATTTTTGGGACGAACCAAAACCAAACAGAAACTCGAAATAGCGAACTCAAAGCTTTTCGCGACGCGAATTTTTGGCGTGGGCAGAAAATTTTGTCGTGTGCAGAAATTTTTGTCACGGACTGTTGTTTGGCTTCAAAACTTATGTTGTGATTTACACAGTATGATTTAATGTTAATTAACTGGCTATGTGTTAATTAATCGATATGTGCACATGAAAAAGTATAGAGGCAGCTTGACTGGGTGGCTGGGCTTTCGTTTACTGTTAGATAACGGTAATTGTACCTTGGCATATTCGTTGTGTCTTAAGGAAGCTTTACCATTGCTAATGAGTAAAGGGCTATCGGTAAGCTGTTGTTAGGCCCACAACAGTTGTAAGGTTCCGCAAAACCGCCGTACCTCTCGTTATTTGTGATTATGTAAAAGAGATTGTGAATCGAGATTGTTGAATTTAGACATTATAATGTGTTATAGTTTCAATCACTTAGCTTTGTGCTAATCCCCCACTGTGTTGATTCTTTTGTAGGTTTTTGGGAAGCTCTGATTAGGAATGGATGACCAAATCATAAAGATAGTTTTTTTGAAGTCGAGCCCGAAAGTTTATAACACCGTTTTGTAAATATTAAATTACTTTACTTTTATAACGTATGTAAATTAATTAGTTAAACGCTTCCGTGTTTTGTTTTAAAAAAAAATGGCATGAAAATTACGGTGTTACAATCTATCTCTTATGACACAACTGTAACAAACAAACAATACCAAAGAAAAGAGAGATATTATTTCATACTAAATCTTCATAATTATTTCCTTACTCAAATGATCAATATAAAGTGTACAAATTAAATAATGAGATTATGAAAGAAAATTATTGGATTTTACATGTCATTTATTTTATAAATAGGAGCATGAATTAGTATGATTTAGCAAAAAAAGCAATATAATTTTTCCACTCAAAACTCAAGTCGATTTAACATGTGGTTTGTGAGGACGTTAGGCCAAAGTTAACTGGGCTTGGACTTTTGGGCAGTACTAATTGGGCCTTATCTATTGGACTCGGTATGAGGGATGGCAGGCTTACAGTGAAGTTGGATCAGGATATCAGGTTGGTGGAATGGTGGGTACGGCCAACGTCTCCCAAGTTTGTGGTTTTCTCTAATGTTTCTAATTTTCTATTTTGTGGTTCACAATATTTACATAAGACATCCCTGGACTTTATAGAATAACATTTTTCATTGTTTTAACATTGTATGTCACCTCAGTTGCTTTAACGAATGTCCGACACCAAAATTCAAATAAAATCATGCATAAAATATACCAAATTCAATGATTTAATATTGTAATCTGTATCTATAAATCTTAGTATACATGTTAAGAAAAAAGTCACTTTATTAGTTTATACTCCCCCGTCTCTAAATAAAGTTCTCATTTGTGTTGGGCACAACATTTTAGGAGATAGTTAGTTGTGAGGTATTTGGTATTACTTTTGATTAAAATATAAGGTTTGATTGTAGAGAGAAAGTGTTTTAAGAGATAGTTAGTGGTGAAAGTATTGATAATAATATTATTATATTAAGTGGACCCCTTATGTTAGAGAAATGAGAACTTTATTTAGGGACAAAACTTGAAGGAGAAATGAGAACTTTATTTAGGTAAGAAGGGAGTAACACGTTAATACTTCTAAAACAATTTTAACCTCTATTAGCTTATTCGCAATGATTTAATACCTTAACATTTATATAATTTTTATGCCAAATTTGTATAACAATATTAATGAAAAATAGTGTTATTAAATTAATGATAGATAATGATGTTTGAGGGTTAAACTATCAAATTGATGAAAGTTTGAAGATTAAACCATATTTTATTATATTTCGTCGTCAAATGACCGCTAGGTCAATAAAATAATTAGAACATTAAAACAACAAAATATAGTGGATAACACTAATTTAAACAAAGTTTCAGCTTATATAATTGCTAGAAATAGACTTTTTCATAGAGTAAATGTTAAAAAGCAAAATTAGTACAAATTTGAGAATTAAAACATGTGTGCCAGAGAGGCCCACGTCGGCTTCCTTCATTTTAGAAACAAAATGAAAGGTAATTATCATTTGTAATAAATTTATAATAATAGAGGGACTATTTATGTAAAAGTTAAAAGTCGACAATGGACAGCGATGACGCATTCACGTTGGTATTACGAATTTAACTTGTGTGCCAGAGAGGCCCCGTCGGCTTCCTTCATTTTAGAAACAAAAAATTCCGTCATATTCCGATCACCGGAAACTTTTTCTGGTGATCGGACACCATAAACGATGAATTCACCGGAGCGGAAAGAGGAGGTGAAGAGAGTTTCTGTTGTTTACCTATTGCTACGATGCTCTATCGCTTTCCTATTTCCTCTATTCTTTTTGCTTTTAGTTGCGTTTGCGGTTGTTATTTTAACGGTTTTCCTCAGCAACCTTTCGATTTCGTATCCAATTTCTGTTCCTTGCCAGTGCAAAATAGTCTCTAGCAGTAAGTTTTTTATATGTTCTTTCAAATTTGCACGTAATGTTTTGCTATCTATGAATTGAGGAATTTTGTTAGGGTTTTGACGAGTCAATGAATAAAGTTCATGTTATTCGAGGAGAGCTGGATAGAGATTATATACATATCTGATTACCTAATTTTGTTCAACAGAATTGGAATTGTTTCCAATTGATTGGGAAAGTGTGTTATTTATTAAGTATCTCTTTCGCTATCACATGAGTCTTTGAAGTTAGGCAAGCTTCACAAGCTTATTAACTAAGCATAGCATATATGACAATTTTTAGACTTTTTGCAGGTGTAGATCTTAGGTCAGCCAAAGTCTGTGAACTTGGAATGCTAAATTATAAAGCAAAGAATGTATTTTATCCATCTGAGAAGAAGAAATTCAGATGTCGCTATGATTATTATTGGGCTTCTGTATTTGAGGTCTGTACTTCAAGCTCTTCTATATGATTGAAATATATCATTAAGAACAATGGAACTCACTTTTAAACATCTGTTTTATCTGCATGAAAAGGAATACTTCATTGTGGATTTTCTAAGGGTTTTTTTTAACCTAAATAATAACATACTTTTACTTTTGTCCTTGTTTAGTCATTGTAGAATTTTCATCCAATTGAGTCATTAAAAGATGGCTTTTTGTCCCGTTTGAATAATTCAACAACCTGATGACATGATAAATTGATGACGTGGGCCACGTGGCAGTAACTGAATGATCCAAACGGGATACACTAAAATGACATGTTAGTTTTAGTTGCCACCTCAACATGCTATCAACACATCGGATGGGACACACAAAAATTACATGTTAGTTGCCACCTCAACATGTTTCCGAATGACCCAAATGGGACATAAAGCCTTCCTTTAATGACCTAATTGATTAGAATGGTTAAACATGGACATATATAAAAGTATGTTGTTATTTTAGGCAGAAATTCCATGTTCTAATTAATTACTTAATCTTATATGTTAATCTCTGCCAGGTGGAATATACCGACCATTCTGGTCATTCTCATATTGCATTTACAGAAGCTCCTAATGAAGCCCTCCCGCCTGATTGCAGACCTACTTTCAATGCTGCATGGATGGCTAAAGATATTTTCAAGGTGACTTGTTACCTCACGTGATTTCTTTCTTTATTTTTAAATTTCTATAATTACACTTTTATCCAATCATCTAGACAATAATATATCACTTTTCTGTTTTTTTTCTTTTCATAGGTGAATGAAACTTATGATTGCTGGTATACATTGGGCATATCCAAACTGAACTTATACTATGACGAGTTTTTCAATTGTCAAGCTGACCATCCATCTATGATGGAGATGCTTAAGCGTTATCTTATCCTGTGAGTTAATCAAACTGAAATTCTCCAACATTTGCACATCTTAAAGAGTAAAAGTTAACAAACATTAAACACCTAAATTAATTTTTTTTTGCTAATTTTGTAGGTCAACCGACATGTTAATGAGTTGGCTTTCTCAAACGGATCGTTGGAAAGGTAGCTATTTCCGTTGGGGAACCATAGCTGGAATAATTAGCGGTATCTTAACTTCCTTAATCACGGTTTCATTGGGTCGAATCTTATATCTACTCAAATCTCGTGTTGTTGGCATGTTTTGGGTAAGAGATGTGTATTTAATCCGTTTAAAACGAGCTTGTTTTCTTGTAGCATATTTTTCTTTTGTGAGTTGGTTAGCAATTCAGTATTGGGAAAAGCTCGGTCTTATGGACATTGTTGGTGCTCATACATAAAAGAGATGTATATCTATATGTATATGTAGCACTTGTTTTTTCCTAGAAGTGCTAGTTTTGTATTTTTGAAACTGTAATTGTAATATAAAATAAGAGTATGATTTGTCGTGCTTAACAATCGAGTATGCGATGTATATAAGTAGAACCAACAACTTTAGTTTCATCAATACTTTTTATCTTGTCGGGATAATATCCTCTCGATTTCTTCTAGAAGGCGTTCCTTTTCATCTCCCATATCTTCATTTTGCTTCTGGAGTTCTTCAATCTGTTTAGTCTGTTCGGAATCCTTCCTGTAATGTGACATATATTAGCCTCTTAATAAGTGACATTCATATATATATATATATTAACATGTATGTATATTTGATGCAATCAATAGCATAGCATAATGTATGTTTTTACCTGTTCATGAAAGCTAGATTAAGTTTGAGTGACCGAACTTCCTTTTCAAGATTTTCACAACGTTTCAGAATAGATTGCATATCTGATGAAGTTGTGGGTGTTTGAGTTCTTTCCTTTGCTTCTGCCATTCTACATTACCAAAAACCATCCTTGAAAACCTTATAAGTTATTTTATTTATACTGTATATTATGTTGTGAAATAATATAATTTTTGTAATCATATGACATATTGCTGTACGGAAAAAAAACTCTGTTTTTTGGGACAGTTTCGAAAGTGGTACTTACATCCTTGATCTTTCCACCCTACGCTTCTTTGTGGGATCTCCTGAGGCAGCCGATGTCACTGATCCATGTTGACTTAAACTTCCATTATTCTACAAATATACAACTGATAATAAGTTGTCATGTAGAATTCTGTTTGAGGTCAAAGTTTGAAATGACATTTTCTGAGACTTTTATAAATAATAAAGTGGAACTTTTTTTTTTTTTCTTTGGCATTTAAGGGATTGAGTATAAAACCTTGTAATCTTCTTTACGGGTATCGTACATGCGTTCCCTTAGTTCAAGAAAGAATAAACAGTTATTAAAATTACCCTGTTCTGACTCGTAGCCCGACCCGCATGTTTTGTTACATCTACCACTACCTTTAGCAGTGCAGCCATTCTCTTTACTTTTCCCATTTCCAACTTGCTTTTTTGGGCTCTGGCAAACACTTGGTGATTGACCCGAATTACTTTGCCCATCAGACACATCAAAACCAGTTGAGATTACAGGTGCAGCAGAAGATTCGCTTTGTGAAGGTTCTCCATCCACCTGAACCAGATTTGTGGGGGCCACAAAACCCTCCATGTCAGCATCCATCACAGCTCCTTCAAATCCTTGAACTAACACATGATCGCTGATGTCAGCAGCTGTTAAATCATGGAATGCTCCACCATGTTCGTCGTCTTGAGCACCATAATATCCTAAAGAAGCAACAAGCGTTTCCTTTTCGACATTGTGGCTTAGTTTCTTGCGATCTAATGTATTCTTTAGCATGCTTACAACCGAAGAAACTTTATCGATTTGTGGGGCATGAAAAGTAGATGACGATGAAATGGATGTAGACATGAAATCATTAAACGGGTTGATGATGTCACACGTGTTGAATGCATTTGGATTGACAAAATCTTGTTTCAATTGGTTGACCGATGTGTTATGCATTGCTTCTAACCCGATTGCTGTCTGTGAGTTCTGCATTGCAACATACTTCCTCCTACGAACCGTTCAAACGTGTTGAAAGTCATCTACTTTTGTAATCATATCTGACACTCTGACTGTTTATAAAAATATTTAAAAGTTTTGGACAAAAATGTTTTGAGGTCAAAACAACTCGACCCGTTTCAACCCAAAAGCAACGTGACCCGTCTAAACAAGTACAAAAAATTACCCATTTTGACCCAAACCCAAACTGGCTGACCCACCCATCTTCTCTAATTTAATACCTTAATTCAGATGAACGACTTCTTGTCATTGGTTGGGAACTATTGAACCATGCATGTATAAAAAGTGCAGCATGAGAATTGAGTAGAGCCGAAAAACTGATAATTGTACATGTGATACACCCCAACCTCTAAAGGTTTATTCAAGAAGAGCCCACAAAGCAAAGAAAGCCCAAACGGGGGATCCAGCCCAAAGCAATGACCCGGGTCCAGACATGGGAAAGAAGGACGCACAAAACATTCCCTGATTGGTGGATCAGATATGAAGGTTCCACTACCGTGGTCGGCTAGTGGAGGAGCAATTTCTATTTTTGTCTTTCGTTTATTTATGTTGTTTTTCGTGGATTATTATTCATTCAGAATTTTGTAAACTCGACTCTCAAGTTTGGAGAGACCATTCCTCTCGAAAGAATGGAATTAGCTTGAATGAATGCATGAATTGTTGATTTGGTTGTGTGTTCATTGAATCCGATAGAAAAAGCTATCAACTGGTATCAGAGCAACACGATGGCGGGTCCGACGAAAGATGTAGCGGCGAACAAAAGGGTCGACGTACTTGAGGAAAACGTCGGCCGGATTCAAGGTCAACTAGACTCGTTGAGTTTGCAAAACCAGAGTCAAGCAAACGACATGGATTATATGAAATTGAAACTCGAGAAAGTTGGAGAAGAGCAAGCTAAGATCAAAGCGGCGTTGCTGAAGATCCTCGAGAAGGTTGAACCGCCGCCCGGCGGTAGTGGCGTAGGTGCGGTGAGTGTAACGAACTCTGGGGTAAGTTCTCCCAACCTCAATTTCATTAATCGAAACAAAGGACCACTCGCGAGCGGAGGAGCGTACGGGGCCGGCAACTCTAACCTTGGTGGCTCAACGCTGAGGAACGCCGGAATTGGAGGCGCCGGTGGCGCCGGTGGTGCGGGGTTGGTTTTTGGCACATTAGAACCCCCACTCCAGGACGGAGACCGTGGGAGAGGGCGGTATGAATACCGACACCGGGAAATCGACATGCCGACATTCGATGGCAAGGATCCCGACGGTTGGATACTTCAGGCGGAGAGATATTTCGCCATATATCAGCTCATTAACGAGGAGAAGGTTGAGGCCGCCGTCCTTAGCCTTAGCGGCGACGCCTTATCCTGGTATAGGTGGTCCAGCCGTCAACAAAATATCACCACATGGGAAGACATCAAAGGTCTATTCCTAAAACGCTTCAGGTCCATCCATGGCGGTGATCTGTACGAGCAATGGTCCTCACTCGAACAAACAGGGAACACCGAAGAATACATCCGAAAATTCATCGAATTGGCTGCCCCGTTAGAAGGCGTTTCGGATCGGGTAGCCCTAGCTAGTTTCATAAAAGGGCTGCGACCCAATATCAAAAGCGAACTAAGGTTGTGGGCACCGGATAATTTGGGCCGGGCCATGGATTTAGTCCAGCAAATTGAGGAGAAAAATAGATCCATGAAGTCCAGCGGGTTCGGCAATCTTGGGGCCCGGGCTTACTCTTCAAACAGACCACCCACCACTAATTCTTTAGCCCAACTGGATAACACTAACCCACAGAAAGGAGGGTTTGGCAGCCCCAGAACAGGAGACGGCCGTCGTCTCTCAGAGAAACAAATAGCCGACAAGCGATCAAGAGGTCTCTGTTATAAATGTGATGAGAAATGGAACCCAGGGCACAGATGCAAGAAACAATTTAATGTGATCTTGGTAGACGACGACGACGAGTTCGGGGAAAACCAGGACGACACACCGGAGGACCCACCAATGAACCTAGATAATTCCGAGGTCGATGAAATGGTGGAGATTTCTCTAAATTCAGTCTCAGGTATACCCTCTCCCAAAACTATGAAATTGATGGGGTTAATTGAGGGTCAACGAGTGGTAACCCTGATTGATCCGGGTGCCACCCACAATTTCATCGCCAATAGTCTAATTGAGGTGCTCAACCTCACCGTGACCAAGACGGGAAAATACGGAGTCCGTATGGGAACAGGGGACCGAGAAAGTAGCCAAGGGGTGTGCAAGGGGGTTCGGCTTCACTTGGGTGAATTCGAACTCGTGGATGAATTCCTTCCCCTCCGTTTGGGAAGTGCAGATGTAGTGTTGGGACAAACCTGGCTAGAAACCCTAGGCACCACAGAAACTAATTGGAAAGATAAAACAATGGTGTTTGAATCTAATGGGAAGAAAGTTTGTCTAAAAGGGGATCCCGATCTGGGAAAGTCCATGGTCTCCTTGAGGGTGATGACCAGGGAATTAAAAAGGGAACAGAATGGGGTTTTGGTGGAATTATGCAGCGTAGAAGTACACGAGAATGATCAAGAAGAGGTTCCTAATTTCTTACAGAAAGTCGTCCATAAATTCAGGGGAGTGTTCCAGGATCCGACCGGATTACCTCCTAACCGACTACAAGAACACCAAATCGTTTTGAAAGAAGGTACTTCTCCCATCAATGTTAGACCTTATAGATACCCCCATTATCAGAAAACCGAAATTGAGAAGATGATTCGGGAAATGTTGAGTACGGGAATAATACAACCTAGCACAAGCCCATACTCGAGCCCGGTTATTCTAGTCAAGAAAAAAAATGGGTCTTGGCGTTTTTGTGTCGATTACCATGCCTTGAACAAGGCCACGGTGCCCGACAAATTCCCGATACCGGTCATTGATGAGTTGTTAGATGAGTTGCACGGGTCCCGGGTTTTTAGTAAGTTAGATCTTCGATCGGGATACCATCAAATACGGGTCAAAGTGAGTGACGTGCACAAGACGGCCTTCCGGACCCACGATGGGCATTATGAATTTAAAGTTATGCCTTTCGGGCTAACCAATGCTCCCGCCACCTTTCAATCTCTCATGAACGATATTTTTAGGCCGTTTTTAAGGAAATTCATATTAGTATTCTTCGATGATATACTAATATATAGTCCTAATGAGGAGGTTCACATCGATCATGTTACCGCAGCCCTCGAGAAATTAAAGGAACATCAACTGTTCTTGAACCAAAAAAAGTGTGAATTTGGTCGAAACCATCTATCATATTTGGGTCATGAGATTTCAGCGGACGGGGTGTCGGCCGAAGCGACAAAGGTCCAAGCAATGACGGACTGGCCCACCCCGAAAAACCTCAAGTGCTTACGCGGTTTTTTGGGCTTGACCGGTTACTATAGGAAATTTGTGAAAGGGTATGCTAATATTGCGGGCCCACTTACCGAACAACTCAAAAAAGACAACTTTGGGTGGAACGAAAAGGCCGATCATGCCTTCATGCAATTAAAAAAGGCGATGACAACCGTACCGGTCCTTGCCATGCCTGATTTTGAGAAACCTTTCGTGATAGAAACCGACGCTTCGGGCCACGGATTGGGAGCCGTGTTGATGCAAGACGGGCGACCCATCGCCTACTATAGCTCCACGTTGGGTACTAAAGCCCGAATTAAATCCATCTATGAGAAAGAGTTGATGGCAATTGTAAAAGCTATCCTTAAGTGGCGACCCTACTTATTGGGGAGAAGGTTCCTAGTCCGTACCGACCAACTAAGCCTCAAATTTATACTAGAACAACGTTTAATTGGTAATGATTACCAAAAGTGGGTCTCCAAGTTGATGGGATTCGATTTTGAGATACAATATCGCCCCGGGGCGAGCAACCGGGTGGCGGATGCCTTATCCCGGAAGGAAGACACCATCAGTTGCGCCACCACCCAAGTTGAAGGATGGAAGTGGTGGGACCAATTGAAGGAAGAATTATTGCAAGATAATTTTATCACTAAAATTAAAACAGAGGTGAAAGAGGACCCCAACCGCCACAAAGGTTTCACTGTTTTCCAACATAATTTGTTTTACAAAGGGAGACTTGTGATTCCACCCAAGTCCCCGATCATACCGGCGATTATATTCGAGTTCCACGATTCCCCGATGGGGGGCCACTCCGGGGAATTGAAAACGTATCAACGGGCAGCCGCCGAAGTATATTGGGTAGGAATGAGGGCGGCAATTCGCGAATATGTGCAACAATGCCAGATTTGCCAACAACATAAATACCTAACTACCTCCCCCGCTGGTCTAATACAACCGATCCCGATTCCCGATCAAATGTGGGATGAAATCACTATGGATTTCATCGAAGGCCTTCCTCGATCGGAAGGGTGGGACGCTATTTGGGTAGTAGTCGACCGGCTCACTAAATATTCTCACTTTATTCCCCTTCGCCATCCCTTCACGGCATCCTCACTAGCTGCACAGTTTATTCGTGAAGTGGTGAGGCTCCATGGGCTTCCAAAAGCGATTATAAGTGACCGGGACAAGATATTCACAAGTCATTTTTGGGCGGAGTTATTCAGGGTTTACGGGGTGGATCTCAAACGTAGCACAGCCTATCACCCCCAAACTGACGGACAGTCGGAAGTCATCAACCGGTGTCTCGAAACCTACTTACGTTGTTTCTGCTCTCAAAAGCCCAAACAGTGGGCCCGTTGGCTATCGTGGGCTGAATTTTGGTATAACACATCCTTTCATACCGCGACCAAATGTACTCCATTTAAGGCCCTCTATGGAAGGGATCCCCCGTTGATCCTTCGTTATACGGGGCAACGTACACCGGTGGATGCCATAGATCAATTACTAGAAGAGAGGGATGCGGTCCTAGATGACCTCAAAATGAATCTGTTGAGAGCCCAACAAAGGATGCAAATTCAAGCTAACAAAAAAAGGAGGGATGTGGAATATCAAGTTGGTGATCAAGTATTCTTGAAATTGAAACCGTATCGTCAACAAAGCGTGGCGAAACGAAGGTTTGAAAAACTAGCCGCCAAGTACTATGGACCCTACAAAATCGAGCAAAAGGTGAGGAAGGTGGCATACAAACTTGAACTTCCTCCCACCAGCGTTATTCACCCAACCTTCCATGTGTCACAATTGCGTGCCGCCTACGGGAACCCAATGCCTGCCATGGAAATTCCAACACAATTGAACGAGGAGTTGGTCTTTACAATGCAACCAGAGACCTTGCAAGGGGTTAGGAGAAAGAGGGTTGACCCCAACATACTAGAGGTCCTAATACAGTGGAAGGGCTTAACTGCACCGGAAGCCACGTGGGAGAACTATGAAGAAATGATGAAACAATTCCCTCAATTTCACCTTGAGGACAAGGTGGCAGTTTGGCCCGGGGGTATTGATACACCCCAACCTCTAAAGGTTTATTCAAGAAGAGCCCACAAAGCAAAGAAAGCCCAAACGGGGGATCCAGCCCAAAGCAATGACCCGGGTCCAGACATGGGAAAGAAGGACGCACAAAACATTCCCTGATTGGTGGATCAGATATGAAGGTTCCACTACCGTGGTCGGCTAGTGGAGGAGCAATTTCTATTTTTGTCTTTCGTTTATTTATGTTGTTTTTCGTGGATTATTATTCATTCAGAATTTTGTAAACTCGACTCTCAAGTTTGGAGAGACCATTCCTCTCGAAAGAATGGAATTAGCTTGAATGAATGCATGAATTGTTGATTTGGTTGTGTGTTCATTGAATCCGATAGAAAAAGCTATCAACATGATAATAATAATTTCAATATAACAAACCTTAGCCAAGTATAAATTGCTAGCCGGCAACCCCATTTCGGCGAAATTCCTAGTAACATAATCGAAATAATGTTAAAACAGAGTATATATATATAGCTCAATATATAATTATCATTAATCAGCATAACAGGACCTTGTAAGGGCTTGTGAGCACATATAAACTAGACTATAATTACCTGACTGAATTTTCATCTATGTCACATGAGGATTCAATGACTGCTGAAGGACTTTCAGGTGTTAGGTTTTCGCTACTAATATTTTGAGGCGGGATCGCGTTTTGATGACTTGGCTTGATCAACAAGCATCCTGCATGGGCATGTTTAGTTACAGAAAAATGTGCATTTTTTAAGAAAAGTTTATAAAAAAAACTCGAAAAACAGTTTAAGATGGACCATTAAGGGAAAAAAAATCCTTAAAAAAGAGATGATCCACTTGTTAATTTTATAACTAAATTTCTGAAAACTGACATCTATAGTTCATAACTATTATCGTTTCCAGAGATGTAAAACTCCTTTTGCTTTCTAAATTGGAAAATGAATTCAAAATATTCGGTAGTTTTCCAAAGATAAAAACACGTTTCAAAAAGAAAATGAAAAATTAGAGAAAATTTTCCGCAGATTTTATTCAATTGAAACACGATGTAGGGAGAATCAACCGACCTTGATAGTTGTCGAGTGCGGTTATGAACTACACTTGTTGAATTATGGCCTTGGTTCTGGCAATCAAAAACATGAAATTAGAAAAAGGATAATAACATTATATATCATGATTATATAAAAAATTAAAATCCATGAGCTTTATAAATAAATTAAACAAAGCTTACTTCTGCAGTGATGAGCCAGCTTTTAAAGAGTTCTTCACTATCTGCCCGAAAACCATTAGAAAGATTCTTAAACCCCATCATCTCCATGGTTGGTGCTGCTGCTATTCCAACTGAATTTTCCATCAACGATCTTATAAAAAATTCTTCGCTCGTGTTTCTGTACAAACTCTTCCCTCCATTTCCATATAATGAACGATGATCTCAAACAAGCTTTTTTCGCATCGATGAAATAACAACTAAACAAAATATAAACACATGACAACAAAAATTTCAACACTTGAATGACACATCATTAAATAATCAGGAAACAAAAGCTTAACCATCAAAAAGTCAAACCGAATAATAACTTATGACAGGTAATTACAAAAAATCATATGTAATCAAAGTTATTCTGCAGGATATATATACGCGTATCTTTTTTCAGTCAGGACGAAATTTAAACTTCTGTTTTGAACTTAAAGAATCAAAATGACTGGACCTATGACGGTGATGTCTCCCTACATTCGTTATAATAACGTTTTGTCTTTTATATTGATGATAGAAGTTGCAGCGGATCAACACTATATCAATAATTAAGAACAATGAACTGTATGAACAATAAACAAGAATATTAAGAACACAGTTTCACAAAAAGCTTCAATGTATATTATTGAGTTAACAATACACACGTACGTTTACAATTCGTAAGGAACATACTTATAGTAGTCCTTGAAGCTAAACTATTTACCCTAGTTATTCTAGGACTTGATTTACATCGAATTATAAAAGATATACATTTAATTACATTCTATAACTATCTCTACGAAGATCTCGGACTTGATATCTTCCAAAAACGCGTATCAGTAGTAACTGCAATCACCAGTAGTAAATAAGTAACATCAGTAGTAAACTTGGTGATCAGTAGTAAGTCCATAATCAACGTCAGTAGTAACTACAATGATCAGTAGTATCTTCAGTCTTCTCATGATCAGTAGTAACTTAGTTATAGTGAACACCAGCATCAACTTCATCAGTAGTAAATGTTTCTGCCCCATCAGTACTAAGTATGTCAGTACTAACTGCAGCATCAGTAATAAGTTGATCTGTGTTTTGCTCCAACAATCTCCCCCTAAACTTATTGATTAGGATTTAATCAATCAAGTTTCCATTTATTCCTTTTTTTCTTTTTCTTTTTCTTCCAACAGTTTTGCTCTTCTTTTATCACCTTCTAATGTCTGTTGGTTTTGTTTATTCCTTTGTGCAATAATGTATTTGCTAATCTTCTTTACAAATTCATTCATTTTATTTTGAAATAGCATAGCATCATGAGGTTTAATGAAGTTCATGCACCATAGTTGATAGAGAGTCTTCTCAGAATGAGGATACTCTTTCTCATAAAGGAATAAGTCACATTTCTTACTTGTATATTCAAAGAAGTACATGTTGACAGTTGGTAGCACATTCCAAGCTTGAACATTCTCTGAATCTGCATACTTCTCTGGATAATTTTCTGGATAGAAAGCAACATCAATCATTTCAGTAAGATAACCTGCAGCTGAATTCTTCCAGAACTTTTTAGTCATTCTTGGTTTACCAATGATCAATATTTTGATAATGTCACTTCTGGTTAGGGACATGACCAAAGGTTTCCAAGCTCTGAATCTTTGAGTGACTTTATCTTCTCTGACAATCTCAATCATATCATCTATATATCTCCAGTTGATGATTGGATTATTTTGTAAGATAGCAATGGGGAGATCATAAACTTGAACCATTTGTAATTTTTTCTTTGGTTGATCAAGTTCTGAAGCAATTGTCTTTCTTTTCTTTGATATTTGAGAGGATACACCAGATGATTCTCCAGATATTGTTTTTCTTTCTTTCATTTCTTTGGAGTCTATCTGTTCCAGTTTAGTGGTGTATTTCTCATTAATGTCTTGTTCAGTAAGATCCTTCTTCTTCTCTACACAGTACTTTTCAATTAAATTGATCAACTTCATTCTTCCAAAGGCTTTTGTGTTGTAACCTTTTGATTTCAAGAATGTGATCATTTCTTTCTTCTTCTCTGCAAATTGTTCTGGCATATCAGCCTTTTGCTCTTTGCATTCTTGTACTTGTGCTTCAAGAAGTTCTATTGTTTCATGTTCAAGTTGCCTAAATTTTTCCAGTTCTCTTCTTTGTAATTCCTTTCTTGTTTCAGCAACTTGTTTAGTTTTGATCTTCTGTTGAAATTGTGGCAGTTTTGATATATCTGCTATATCTGCCAATTTGATTTCTGTGAAAGGTTGTCTCAATATTCTAGCCCTTTCTGCTAATCTTTTGTTTTCATTTGCTAGAGAGACTTCAACCTTCTTTAAATATTTTGCTCTTTTTACCTTCCACTTATCCTGTTTGGCTGATTTGGCATAATTGATTTTGTTGACCATTTCATGACCTTGTGCTCTGTTAGGTTGGTCTTCATCAGCAACTTCCTTTCCCTTTCCTATGTAATTGTCTTTCTTCATATTTGGTTCAGATTCAATAACAAATTTGGGACCATAGTAGTGTATCTGTGATATGGGAAGTATTTTAGGATGTGGAGGCAGGGAGCATTCATCAACTTCCAACCAATTTACATCATCATCAATATCTTTCACCACCATTTGTGTTGTTTTTCTTTTTGGAGATGGTGGAAGTATCACTTTAGGTTCTAGTAGTGGTGGCAGCTCAATAATGTCATCAGTAGTAACCAAGTTAGTTACTACTGGTATGTCTTCAGAGATTACTACTGATAGGGCATCAGTAGTGTTTGCTGCCTTTTCTTCATTCATTACTGCTATGATATCAGTAGTAGAAGTTACTACTGGTATTTCCTTTTCAACTTGTTCTTCCATTGTAGCAGTAGTCATAGGCTCTTCTTCTGTCACCATCATCTCTGGGCCTTCATCAACATTTGTTTCTTTTAAGTTTAAAAGGGAGGATGCTGCTGCTGCTATAGATTCATCAATCATTGTCTGTATATTGTCCTTCTCCCCCTTAGTGAGCTCAACTGGTGGAGCCTCACTATCAACAATCTTTTTCTTCAATTGTCTGATGATTTTTGCTTGTTGATAAAGCCTGTGCTCATATAATCTCATCCTTCTGTTGATGGTGTTGACATGCCTTTTCATTGCAGCCATGGTTTTCCCTTGGTTAGTTAAGTATATATGGCAATTTTGTACAGTGGATTCCAAGGAATCCACTTTAGCCGTCAATTGGGTGATTTTAATACTGCCCTCACTCCATCTAGCAAGATCATCGGGCTCACTAACAGGTACATTGGTTTTAAGGTTTTCCTTCCTTTCCATCAATTCCACAGATCTGCCAACATCACTGCTTGGTGATTCATTGGGTCTTTTATACATTCTCTTCTTCCTAGAAGAAGCAGAGATGCCCCCCCTTGTGGTTTCTTGGCACCGGGGTCCTTTGAGTAATTCCTCAAAAGAGTCATCACTCAAAGTTGCCGAGGTTTGGGTCCTAATGATGTTTTCACTGTCCTGTGCACCCACCTTTGGGGCATCAGTAGTGAAAGCCCTCCCCTCATGTCCTCTCTCCTCCTTGGAGGACAACTCTTTGAGCCTGGGGTGTGACTCGATTTGTCCCCTGGTGTCCTTTGAAGAAAGTTTCTTTCTTTTATAAATTGTGGAAATGTTTTTGGTTTTGTCTGGTAGGTCTTCCACAGAGTGAAGAGTAGCACTCTGCAGATTTACATCAAGTTCCTGGGACACATTCAGGACTTCTGTTTGGGTTGGTGATTGAGTGGCTATTTGGATTGGTGTTTGGGCTGTATTTGGGGGTGATGGAGTGGGTTGAGGTTCAACTTGGGATGTAGCAATGGTTGAACCCTCTCCAATATTGGGTTGATCTTTGATCATGTTAGGAAACAGAGGGGTTTCCTTGCCCGAAAATTTAAATTGTTTTCTCATATTTGAGAAAACTTTCTTGTTCAACTCAGGTAATAGAAAAATGTTTTTAGGAGTTGACAAGTTTTGCAATTCACAGTTTATGATATGTTGTAGAAATCTGGGATACATTAAAAATTTAGAAGAACTAAGATTTCCCAACATACCATCAAATATCATGTATGAAAAATTAAATACTTGGTCTGTGCATAAGCAGACAACAACAGAGGCTATTGCCTTATTAAACTCATTCCAAGTACTTCTTTTAGGAGAAATACAATGCTGAATGGTATGTATTAAAAATTTCCATTGTGGGGAGAGAAGACCCTTTTGAAAAGTAACTATATTAAGTCTTCCCTCATATCCCATTTTGTTCAAAATTTTAGCAATGTACTCCTTAGGAAGAGTAGTCATACCTGAATCATCGTGTAATTGTAGATGGTGTCTGATTGATTGTTCTGTTACTGTGATGTGCTTTCCATCTACTTTAGATTTTATCATTGATGATGTTGTTCCTTCTGTTCGCTCAGCATTGGTCCAGAAATCCACAAAGTGCTGTTGATATGATTTTGGTTTTACAGTTAAGGCAAACTGTATATATGAATTTCTCAAAAATTTTACGATCGGACGGAAATCTTTTGTTCCGTCGGGATTCTTTAAGAATGCAACCATATTGTGAAATTCTGAGTATTTGAGATCGGTTTGCACATCGAGAGTTTGTAAAGTTGCCATTGTTGTTGAGATTTTGCAAGAATTTTGTTACAGATGAAGTGTTTTTGATCGTAAACTAGGGTTTATCGAGAGGTGTTTAGAGAATCGAAGTGAAGATAATGCTAAATTAATCGTCTGCCGCCTTTTATATCTTTCGATTAAACCTGCAAAACTACGAAAATATCCTTCGAATCATAACATAACGGTTATTTTCATGGGGGTTAGTTTGGTAATTGTGTTTATGAAAGACCAGTAGTGAATAAGATATCAGTAGTAAAACGTCAGTAGTATCTACTAACATCAGTAGTGACTAAGGATTTTGACATCAGTAGTAACTATAGACATCAGTAGTAACAATTGACATACAAGACCAGTAGTATATGTGAATAACAGTAGTACTGACTTACCAGTAGTATTTGTGTAAATCTAAAATACACCAGTAGTAATGAATTACCAGTAGTATTTTGTGCATACACTTTCACACCAGTAGTACAGCAATACCAGTAGTAAAACACTTAAGAAAATAATATTTTACAACACTAACTTTACACATGATTTTAAGTGAGATTTTAAGTTATTAAAATCATTCCAATACTGCTAACCAAGAAGTTGAATCTTCCTACATCAAATGCTTTTGTAAAAAGATCTGCTAATTGATCATCAGTATGGATTTTAACTACTTTGATTAATTTCTTTTCATTACAATCTCTTATAAAGTGAAATCTTATTTCAATGTGTTTAGTTTTTGAATGTTTTACTGGATTATTCACAATACTAATAGCACTTTGATTATCAATAAAAATAGGAGTTTTAAGGATAGAGATACCAAAGTCTAGAAGTTGATTTTGAATCCATAGTACTTGAGCACAGCAAGCAGATGCAGCTACATATTCTGCTTCAGCAGTAGATGTTGATACATTTGTTTGCTTCTTACATTGCCATGACACCAGTCTTGATCCAAAGAATTGACATCCACCAGTAGTGGATTTTCTATCTTGACATTCACCTCCATAATCACTATCTGTATAGGCTATTAGTTCAAAGGGTGAGTCATGTGGATACCATAGACCTAGTGATGGTTTGCCTTTCAAGTATCTGAATATTCTTTTAACCGCTTGTAAGTGTAGTTCTTTGGGTCTTGCTTGATATCTAGCACACACACAAACACTATACATAATGTCAGGTCTTGATGCAGTTAAGTACATCAAAGAGCCTATCATTGATCTATATAAGTGTTCATCTACATCCTCCCCCTCAACATCAGGATGTAGGTGTTTGTGTGTTTCCATAGGTGTACTGGCACTTTTACTGTCTTTCAAATCAAACTTTTCCAAGATATCTTTGACATATTTTGATTGATTTATCAAAATACCATCAGTTCTTTGACTGACTTGGAGTCCAAGGAAGAAGTTCATTGGACCCATAGAGCTCATCTTGAATTTAATCTGCATCAGCTCTTCAAATTCTTTGCACAATGTATCATTGGTTGAGCCAAAAATGATATCATCTACATAGATTTGTACCAGTAGAATATCATTCTTGACTTTCTTTGTAAATAATGTTTTATCAATGGCTCCTCTTTTAAAGTTGTTCTTCAATAAGTATGATGATAATGTGTCATACCATGCTCTTGGTGCCTGATGTAGGCCATATAGAGCTTTATCTAATTTAAACACATAATCACCATGTTTTGGATCTTCAAAACCTGGAGGTTGGCAAACATATACCTCTTCTTCAATTTTCCCATATAGGAAAGCACTCTTAACATCCATTTGATAGACTTTGAATTTCTTGAATGAAGCATATGCTAGAAATATCCTTATGGCTTCAATTCTAGCAACAGGAGCATATACTTCATCATAGTCTATTCCTTCTTCTTGAGTGTATCCTTGGGCTACTAGTCTGGCTTTATTCTTGATCACTATACCTCTTTCATCTTTCTTGTTTCTGAATATCCATCTTGTTCCAATGGCTCTTTTTCCTTTGGGTAGAGGTACAAGTGTCCAAACAGCTTGTAATTTAAATTGAAGGAGTTCTTCTTGCATTGCTTCAATCCAGTTTGAGTCCTTCATTGCTTGTTGGATCTTCTTTGGTTCATCCTGAGACAGAAAGCATTCATACATACATTCATTAGCAATTAAACTAATGTTACACATATTTGCAGTTAAGCTTTTATTTAATTTGCTTCTTGTTTGAAGTGGTGAGTTAACATCACTTAGAACAAGGTCTAATGGATGGTTCTTCTGAGTCCTTGTAGTTGTAGCTTTATCAACCACTAGTTGATTTCCAAGATTGGACTCATTTGTCTCAGGCAGTTGTTCATCTTGTGATTCTTCATTGTCATGGATGTTTGGTTCATCATCATCTTGGTCAGAGTTACTACTGGAATTATCTTCATTAGGATCAGTAGTATTGTTGTTGTTACTGGTGTCAGTAGTATCATGAGAATCTAGGTTATTGTTGGGACCAGTAGTATTTTCAGTACTGTTACTGGTACCAGTAGTATTGGAATTACTACTGACCTCATTCTCAGAGTTACTACTGCTTTCAATATTTGAGTTATTACTGATATCAGTATTAACTATGGGAGCAGTATCAACAATTATGTATCTCATCTTTTCTTGACCAGTATTAATAGATGATGTTCCTTCTTTTTGATTAAGACAATTTGAATTACCTGCATTGAAATTCATATTAGAATTAAAGGATTTGGTTAGATTGTCTATGTTGAATAGCCAATCTGGACCATTTCCTTGTTCATTAGCAACATTTTCATTAAATGATACATTGATGCTTTCTTCAATTATCCTTAATCTCTTGTTGAATACTCTGTATGATTTACTTTGAGTAGAGTATCCCACAAATATCCCATCATCAGCTTTGCAGTCAAACTTACCAATTTGTTCTCTTGTAATCAGAATAGTACAAGGACAACCAAATGATTTTAAGAAACTTATAGAAGGTTTTCTTTTATTGAAAAGTTCATATGGTGTTTTAAAATGTGGCTTCACTATTAATACTCTGTACTGAACATAACAAGCAGTATTAACAGCTTCTGCCCAAAAAGTAATTGGTAATTTTGAGTCTGCTAGCATTGATCTTGCTGCTTCAATGATGGTTCTATTTCTTCTTTCAGCTACACCATTTTGTTGTGGAGTTCTAGGTGAGCTGTATTGCCTGTCAATACCTTTAAGATCACAAAAGTTAATTAGGTTAGCATTTTTAAATTCTGTGCCATTATCACATCTTATGGCTTTCACTTTTTGATCAGATGTGTTTTCCAGTTTGACAATTAAGTTCTTTATGAGTTCACTTGTTTCATCCTTTGTCCTGAGAAAGAAAACCCATGTATATCTGGAAAAGTCATCAGTAATAACAAGACAATATTGTTTCTTTCCAATACTCATTACATTAGTAGGTCCAAAAAGGTCCATATGTAAGAGTTGTAAAGGAACAGAAATAGAGTTCATAGTTTTGGACTTATGAGAAGTCTTGTGTTGTTTACCTTTTAGGCATGCAACACAATGATGATCACACATGAATTGTTTTTGAGGTAGTCCAATTACCAGATTTCTTTTTACTAAATTATTCATGTTTTTAAAATTTGTGTGACACATCCTTCTATGCCAAAGTTCTGATTCAGTGGTGTTTGCCTTGGATATAAAACAGTTGACCTCATTTGTAGAAATGAGTTCTCCCCCTATATCCAGGCAATACACATTGTTTCTCCTTGGAGTTCTTAAAACAACATATTTTTCATCTAAAATAAAATCAGGAGAAAGAATGATGCATTCAATGTCTGTGAACAGAATCTTGTTCTTTTTGTCACAAACTTGAGACACACTGACAAGATTGTATTTTAGTTCAGCTACATAAAATACATCATCAAAGGTAATTTTTCCATTAGTAACAGTACCTTTACCTGTAATCTTACCTCCCTGGGGATTCTCACCAAATGCCACATATCCTCCATCAAATGACTTGAAATCTTTAAGAATTTGCAGATTTCCAGTCATGTGCCTTGAGCATCCACTATCAATATGCCATGTTCTTCCTTCTTCTGGGATCTGAATGCTCTGCACAAGAGTAAAGGATTAGTTAAGTTTGGGAACCCAAGCTTTATATGTCTTGGGTTCATCCTTTGAGAAATGGGTTTTGGGAGTTTTAACTTTAAACACTTTTGGTAACCATACTTGTTTAGTACTGGTGTTTTGTTTTACTACTGCCCTTTTGGAGTTGTTACTGGTGTGAGAAGTTCCTACTGATCTTGGTTTATACCCATGATTTTTAGCTTTTGAGTACTTTACTACTGATGGACCAGTAGTATTTGGGTACTTACCATGTTTAAAATGACCAGTAGTGTTTTTAGAGTTAACACCAGTAGTGTTTTTGAAATGTGTTTTGGGAGCAGTAGTATTTTTGAAATTAGGGTTTTTACCAGTAGTATTCTTGTACTGGTACCATACAGCATTATAATTAGGGTTAACACCAGTAGTAAATTTGTTAGAGTTTCTACTGGTGTTGGAAAATTTAAAATATTGTTTATTTTGATTAGATTTTCCATTGTTTTTGAAGTAATTGCTGTTCTTTGGGCTGCCAACTCTTCTGTTTTGCACAAATCTTGGTGCACTTCTTCCAAATCTTGGAGTTTCAGCAATTGGAGTTTTTATTGTATTTACTACTGAAGGACCAGTAGTATCTTTTAACCTTTGAGTTTTTGCATTTTCTTTAAAAGCTTTAAATTCCTTTAACTCCTTGCAATTTATTGGATTGAAGTGACAATCCTTTGCTAAATGGTTCACTTTATTGCAAATAACACATTTTAATTTATTTTCTTGAGCCTTTATTGTTTTTCTTTGTTCTAAGAGTTGGTTTCTATTTCTTTGGTTTCCTCTTTTTAGAATTTTGGCTATATTTTCTGCATTATATTTAGGAGAATCATTTGGACTTTGAGCTGTGTGAAAACTTGTATCAATTGATTTTGGTGATTCAGTTTGAGATATTGTAAATTCAATTGATTGCTCATCATCTGAAGAATCATTTGATTCAGATGTTTCATTATTAGATTCAGTTTGATTTGCAGTTTTTAATTCATTAATGATTCTTTCTGAACTGTTTTTAAGTGGAGGAATGAATTTGTGTGGAGGTGGTACAGCATGATATCCCACCCCATGAACAACTTTTTCTGTAGTTTGATTATTAGTTAATTCATCTAGAATTTTAGTGCTTCTTTCAAACTTTTTAATTGTTAATTTATTTTGTTCAATTTCAAGCTGACATTCTTCTAATTTACTTGTTAGTTCTTTGTTTTTTGTTTCATAGAACTCTTTCTCATCCACAGCTTGAAGCAATTCTTCCTTGATCCGTTGATCAATCATCTTGTACACCTTTATTTGATGTTCTTGATCAGCAATCACACTATCAAACTCATGATTTCTTCTGATTGCTTTTGCTAGATCTTCATTTAATTTAGTGTTTTCTTTTTCTAGATTTTTAATAATTTTAGCACATTCAGGAGTACAAGGTTTAGATTTTACCTCAGTTTTGTTGTCAGTAAAGGCCATGAGAGCTTGATTTTGAGTATGCTCTTCTGCTTGGAAGCTCCAGTCATAGCCTTGTCCTTGTTGTGACACAAGAGCAGTTGATTTTGATCTTTTGTCTGGTTGAGGACATTCTTTTGCAAAGTGACCAAGGTTGTTACAGTTGTAACACTTGACTTTAGTCTTGTCAAATCCTGCTTTGTCACCTTTGTTGAAATTGAGGCTTGTCCTACCAGTTCTTTTTAAGAATCTTTTGGTCCTTAGGCTCAGCATAGCCATCTGCCATTTAAGATCCATCTCCTCAAGATCATCTGGATTCAATTGTTCCAAGTCATCACTAATCAATGCAGTATGCACATGACTAGTGAAGAAGGATTCTCTTGCAGTATCCTCAGACTCTGCAGCCTTTCCTGTGGAGGATTCTTGTCCTTGACCTGTACTAGACACAAATGCAGCATTGTTAGAAGAAATAGAAGGGTTTTTGTGATTTACCTCAGTTTCAAAAACTCTGAGATCATTATAGAGTTCATCTAACTCCTTTTCTTCTAGAGCATCTCTTTGTCTATACACAACTGTATACATGGCCCATTCTTCACTAAGAGACCTTAGAAACTTCATGTTGACATCTTCTTGATCCATCTTTACACCAACTTGGTTGAGTTCACCAATTAGTTTGTTGAATCTGTCAAACACTTGAGTGAGTGTTTCATTGGGCTTTCCTTTGAAATTTTCAAAGTCTTGTTTGAGAACAGACTTCATGTTTCTTTTTGTACTCTTTGTCCCAACGAATCTCTTCTCCAGTGCTTCCCAAAGTAACTTAGCATCATCATATTCAACAAAGAGATGTTGATAATCATTAGGAATAGCCAGTAGGAGAGTGCTTAGAGTTTTGAGTTCGATGCCTTTATCTTTCTTCTCCTTCTCACATTTAAGTTTGTCTGCCTCAGTTACAGAGCTGCTTGCTTGAAGTTGACCAGTTTTGTTTCCTTCACAAACGACTTCCCACATAGAATAATCTGTAATAAGCATGTATTGCTTAATACGATTCTTCCACATCCCAAAGTTATTGGGAGTGAGCATAGGGATTTTGTTGGCCTGAGTGCTTTCATTATTATCAGTCATGATTAATAATGTGTGTGTTTTAAAGATTAAAACTTTTTGTTGTTCTTAACAAATAGTAGATCTAGAACCAATATGCTCTGATACCACTTGTCAGGATCGATTAACTATAGACAAGTTAATAAACACTTTAGATCTAATTGATGATAGAAGTTGCAGCGGATCAACACTATATCAATAATTAAGAACAATGAACTGTATGAACAATAAACAAGAATATTAAGAACACAGTTTCACAAAAAGCTTCAATGTATATTATTGAGTTAACAATACACACGTACGTTTACAATTCGTAAGGAACATACTTATAGTAGTCCTTGAAGCTAAACTATTTACCCTAGTTATTCTAGGACTTGATTTACATCGAATTATAAAAGATATACATTTAATTACATTCTATAACTATCTCTACGAAGATCTCGGACTTGATATCTTCCAAAAACGCGTATCAGTAGTAACTGCAATCACCAGTAGTAAATAAGTAACATCAGTAGTAAACTTGGTGATCAGTAGTAAGTCCATAATCAACGTCAGTAGTAACTACAATGATCAGTAGTATCTTCAGTCTTCTCATGATCAGTAGTAACTTAGTTATAGTGAACACCAGCATCAACTTCATCAGTAGTAAATGTTTCTGCCCCATCAGTACTAAGTATGTCAGTACTAACTGCAGCATCAGTAATAAGTTGATCTGTGTTTTGCTCCAACAATATTGCATCTTGAAACGGCAATCTAGCATGCCGTCCTTCATAGACGTACATTTAGAAATCAAACAAGTGTTACACTAGATACAACTTTTATCATATACGTTTTCTAATCATGTTATGTTAGGTGTTTCGTATAGCTTATTTAAACAACTATATATAAGCATAAAAAGATATATTCAGCTTATTAAAAGCAACACTTATTTTACCTTAAAGAGTAAACTTGTAATTTCGAATCCACCAAATGACCATAACTAATGTTACAACATAACAATAGAATCCTAAAATAGAACCAGAAATTCGAATGAGCCTAAAACGACAAAGGCCCATAAACATAGTCCAAAAATTGAGAAATAGAACTTAAAATGCAAATACCTCATAAAATATAATACGTTGTTTTTGGGCTCAAAAGTTTTTGCCACGATGCTCTCCTCATTGCAAGCTTCGCTTTAACTGGTCTCGAGCTAGAAACAGAATCTCATAGTCCAAGTTATGCTATTTTAGCACAACCATTTATTTCATACTATATTAGGCCTAAAAAGAAAAGTCATTCCTCCAAGCGTGGTTCTGCATCGGTAGTATAACAAAAATGTATAAATCAAACAAATTTGTATAGACAAGTATGAATATATAAGGGAAAAGTGAGTGTGTAGCTGTCACATACCTAAGCTTAGGTGTGGAATCATACAAAAACATTGTAGTTTTGGGTAGAATAGTTAAAAATTATCACATAAACTCATTAGTGAATCAAAATATATCTAAACTCAAGCCCTAGGTGATCAAAACTCATATAAATTCCCATCTTTAAAATTGTCTTAATTATGTTTTTTTGTAATGATATTTCAAGCTTCATATTTCTTAAAATGGTGTTCATATAAAACGCATGTGAATGTGTGTGTATGATTTTGTTTTATTGTCCAAGTGTTTTAATATGATTGGAAATTGACAAATGTTTGTAAAATTAAGTGTTTAAATCAAAAACTACATAGTTTTAGGTGGTTCCACATTTAAGTTTAAGTACGTGACAGTCACACACTCACTATCCCATATATAAGATGTACAAAACTACAAATGATTGATATAATTAAAAAAATGCAAGTAGGAAATATTGTAGATAATAAAAGAGGAATTTTTTGGGTTTAATAAGAAAATTGTGGTGTTGAGAGCCATGAAAAGGCTGTTTGCGACTGCTGTTTAAAGAGTTCGTTTTTAAGGATTAAATATGGAGTTGTTTAATGGTCGTTTTCTATTGAGTTTTTTCTTTCTTTCATTTTTTAGTTTAACTTGTAGTTTTTTTTTAACGGCAAAAGAGAGTAAGACGAGACTCGAGAAAGTTTTGACATTGTCATCACCCTCCACGACTACACCCATTAACATAAATAAAATAAAACCAAGCTAGTAAGAATAGTCTGTTTGTCTTGATTTCGAGAGGGGAGTGTTCATGGGGAAAAGTGAGGGTTAGTTTCGAGTCTTTTGACTGCTGAAAAGTAATTTGATGGTGTATGAACCAGCTTTCAAAAATAAACGTTAAATAACTGAATAAAGTTTTTTCCCTTCTAAGTCTGGAAATGACCACAGTGATACTAGTTAGGCCGCGTAGCCAAAACTCGACTTTTTTCCGAGTAGCATGAACAATAAGCCTTCTCCGTTTCCCTGTTTACCCTTTTTTCATTTCTAAAATAATAAATTACTTTTATATTAGTCATTATATGCATTTATGTAAAGTTGGGTCATTAAAATATGATTTTATTGGATCATTCGACAATCTGATAAAATGATGACATGTTGGTGACTTGCTGAGGTGGCAATCGATTTTGTACCTCGTTTTTATCATTCAATTAACGCCACATAATCGGTTTTATCATGTTAGCAAACGACCTAAACCAGTCACAAATACACGTTTTAATGATACAACTGTTTCAAATTTATATGATAACAAAACTTGGACATATATAAAAGTATATTTTAATGTGTTCTTTCTATCTCTTTGTTTTACGCTACACTTATTCACAAAGATACTAAATCTTTGTTTTCCCTTCTCCCAATCTTTTCAAAACTTCAAATCCTTAGAGGCGAATAAATTGTAAAGAAACATACAACCTTTTTCAAACTTTATATTATATATAAATGCATCTCTAATTCATTGTTTCTTACCCCCAAATCATATTACCATTGATAATTTTAATCACAACAAAACAAAGGGGATGCAGAACTCCTAGTGTCAAGGATTTGCAGTCTATGATATGTCCAACTTCATATGCCAAACGTGAAAAGCATAATAACAATATGATTCGGGCAACTAGTGATGATGAGCAACCAGATTATGACGAAAGAGTTTGAAGCTGGTCAATGTGAACAGAACAGCAAACATATGGATGTTAAAAGGTAAGTTTTTTGCTAAAGTTTCATGTAGTCAGTAACAAAAAGGTTATGCAATGTCACTTTAATATTGCAAAATTAGAATGTAGACCTTATTAATGATGTTGTAAAATAAAAGTGCAAATCATAAAATATATTTTAAAAAATATAAATCATAAAAAATGTTCAGCCATTAAAAATGTATCACAAAATTAAATAAGAAAGTTAACTTTTATGATGTTTGAATTTTTCTTTATAAGTGAAATTTGTAACTTTAAGGTGCTATTTTCAAATATATCAATTATAAAATACATGAATATTTTTGCTCTTTGTGGCAACGATACCTTGCTTCTATAAACCCAACGTAAATTCCAGAAAAAAACAATACAATTCAAATACGATTCTTATTTAGTTGAATAGCTTTTTTAAAAGATTTGAAAATGACAATCTGCACAAATAAAGTGTTGAATGACATAGAAAACCACTACTTCTATAAAGAAATATTTTATCTGTCTAAAAATAAATATACAACATATATGAATTATATTATTACAAATTAAATATTTAATATAAAATTAAAATAAATAAAAGTACTTTTCTTTATAAATAACATCAAAAAGTTAATATTCTACATTCAAAAATCGCCATGAAATTTTATATTGTATAAATGTTAAGAAACTAAATCACTACGAAGAAAAAATGTTTAATGGCTGGTTAAAATGGTTTGTGTAAGGATAATGTTATGATTAGCTTGTAATACATGTTATAATTACATTTTTAACAGGTTAATCGAGGTTTTAGGGACTAACGTGTTGTTTGTCTTTTAACAAGTTTCTGTTTGAAACCTTAAAACACAATAAGAGATAAAATTTAAAATTTGAAAGCTAAATCACATAAAATTGTTTGTTCTCTAAAATAATCAAACAATATTCAAACATATCATATGAATGTTTGTAATTTGACTGTTTACTTTTCAAAATATTATACCTTTTGATTTTGAAATTACAAATGTTTCTAATTTCTGTAAAAATGAAAATCAATTTAAAAAATATAAAAATTTTAATTAATTAATTTATTGACTGACTTATAGAAAAAATCAATTTTCATAATATACGAATCATAGAAAATACATAAAGTATAACTAAATATTTTGTTTTTAGGAATACTGTGTGGTTGTTGCGGAGACGGTCGATGTGGTTAGACGAGGTTGCCTGGGTGATCGAATGACTTAAACGGGATACAAAATGATATAAGTGAACACACATTTATATAATGAATAAAATAACAATAAAAAACTAAAGGTATATTATTATTAAAAGAAAAAAATAGTAATAAAATAATGAGTTTAAAAATGTGAAATACAAAATAATACATCAAAGTGAGTGATTGTGAGATCTCTTTTCACTGTTTGTTTACTTTTCACAAAGCCACTTGAACCTTTGTCTTCTTCCTCCTTCAACTCCTACCTTTATTCTTTCTTTCTTTTTTCAAATCCTTAGAGGTGAAGAAACTGTAAAGAAACATCCAACTTTTTTCAAACATTTTATTATATATATTATGCATCTCTGATCCATTGTATTTCTTCCAATTACCCCCAAATCATATTATCATGAATAATTTCAATCACAACAACAAAAAGGAAGAACCTTTCAATGATTCTTCCATGTGCAACACCATGAGCAGAGCCTTTTCTGAATACGATATCGAGGAATTCTTCAAGCAATCAATCGGACCTGATTCCGATCACCGGAGTCATCCACCTGCCGGACAGATGTTCTCTGCCGCTGACAGTGTCGTTTTCGGAAATGACGATCGTAAAACCTACGCCGCCGCCGGTGTTCACTACGCACATCCGGTTTGATTTTTTTACTCTAATTTGCCATCGATTGCACACTCATCAGATGCAATTATTGAATTTATTATTCGGTTTATTGAAGTAATATTCTCGTATCTGTACATTGAATCAAGTAGATTGGTAGGTAGGCCCCAAATCTGGCCTAACTTTTTTCCTTTTTGTTCTAATTGATTATTTTAATATTATAATCAGTCAGTAGTGTGCACTTGTGACTATGCGATTGCAATTCAGTTCCAGCTTTGATCTGTCAATGATTAGTAAATAAGATCAAACTGTATACATACAGCTTGTTGAATCAGAGGTCAAAAACTAAATTACATAAATAATTTGTAAATTATAAAAGCGGAAAGTAGATCGAGATGAGCATGATTGATGGTATTTTACATCAGTTGGAGATACTGGAACTAGAATTAAGTGTTAGATTGATAATTTGTTAAATTTGATTACAGGATAACTTAAATAGGTTTGGTGGAATGAACGCGAATCCTTTATGGTCTCAAAATCTTACTCCAAAGAACTCTAGTGTCACAATGACTTTGGATTCCCAGTCCTCGATATGTGGTACGCCGATTTATTTATGATTGTGTCGATTTAAATTATGTTTTATCACCAAAAGTGTGTTTTTAATGCAAAAAACCTCAACCATTTATCCAAAAGTTAGATTATTATTGAAATAATATACTTTTTGTATTCATATTTGGGCAGCTGACAGTCCAACTTCAGATACCAAACCAAAAAGACAGGATAACAACGTGATTGGGGTAACAAGTGATGAGGAACAATCAGATTATGATGATACAGAGATTGAAGCGGGTCAATGTGAACAGAGCAACGATCACGTGGATGTTAAAAAAATTAAAAGGTAACATTTATGTCAAGATTTTAATAAAAGTATTAAGCAAAGTTAGTTAATTTTATTAGTAATATGATTGGGTATGGTTTCAGGATGGTCTCAAACAGAGAATCTGCTAGACGTTCGAGAAAAAGAAAACAAGCACATTTAACTGATCTGGAACAGCAAGTACGCTTTCATTAAAATTGTTGATTTACACAGTATAGGTAGCAATTTTGACCCGTTTATATTAAAACGGGTCAACTCAGGTTGTATTTTATTCATAGCGGGTCAAACGGGTAAAAGTTTCTATGAATTAATACATTGGCTATTTCTGATTCTTTTTAAGATGGACATAAAATTTTGACCTATTTGACCCACCTAACCGGCCCGTTTTGGTTTAACCTTTTTTTTAAGGTGGAACAACTAAGAGGAGAGTACTCAACTTTGTTCAAACAACTTACAAATGCTAGCCAACAATTCAAAGATGCTTCAACCAACAACCGAGTGCTCAAATCAGATGTAGAAGCCTTGAGAGCCAAGGTATCTTAATTTTTTTTTTATTAAACAATTTTAAAATGTACACATATATATGATTTTGAATGTATTCGTTCTTTTATTTATAGGTGAAGTTGGCTGAAGATATGTTGGCTAGGGGCTCGTTAACATCTAGTCTTAGCCATCTTCTTCAGAACCATCTAACCGCACCCCAAATGTACAATGGTCAACCCATGTCTAGAATGGGCAACAATGTTTCTCCAACCATAAATGTACGTGGTGATGACCATGGTCAACTACCCATGCAAGGTCAACACATGATGGGGGTTGGATTAGGCATAAACAATAGTGAGCAGGCTGGAAGTTGTGTATCTGATTTATGGCCTTTGGATGATCATAGTCCCATTTGAACACAAAATAAAAAGTTTTGCTTTAGAACCCTCTCGTACGCTATCACGTTTGTGTTTTCTTTTTTGTAGTTTATGTAATTTGAATCTAATTAACCAGGTCTTGATGTTATATAATTCCATAATAGTTTTAAACTATAACTTGATTGTGTTAGTTTTGATATTTCCTTGTATAAAAACAGAGGTGTTACTCCAACCCAACCCACTCATACCAAAATATGACCATTATTATCACATTCATCTTCCCAAATCCCAATCAGTTCAATTATGCTAAAACAACTTTAATTATAATTTTATGCGAAGTTGCACATATATATTATGGTCCGTTCTACCTCACACATTATTTAAATATATATAAAGGCTTATAATTAAACCAGTCTCTAATTGATCACTGGTTTCTCGATTGATCCCGCATATTCCTGTGGCACAGGAAGATCAAGTTCCGAGCAAACAAAACGGATTATCTCCCCGGTCAAAACCCCGGTGCCTAACTTGTTTAGGGTCACACCAATCGCAAAACCGTTGTTTATATCACCGTATCCCGTAGACCCACCAAAACCCGGGTGACCAAACCCAATTACAGAGCCATCAGTGGTCTTAAACCCGAGCCCAACCTGCCCATTGGGAGAAACTAAATCCTTATAATCTCCATTTCCCAAGAACAAGTTTCTGTTTTGGGGTTGTAAATATTTTAGTGCCGATTTCACCAATTTTCTTAGAAGGGAATGTGGGGTTGTGAGGGTGGCGGGGCGGGACCACACCGCCGTCCAGCAGGGCGGCATAGTAGCGGGCCAATGCACGGGCTGAGAAGTGCCCGTTGGCGGCAGGTATTATGGCACGGCGGACATTGAGGGTGTTGCATGGCCGCAAAGCATCTTCAAACTTAATAAGGAAGGCAGCTTGGGACTGTTGTTTTCGATTGGATGGATCATCTTACTGAGTTCATTTGTAAGAGTTGCTAGACGAGATTCCACACCTGAAATACGTAAAAACCAATTTTTGGTCAAAATCGTTTAATAATAACCAAGTTTCAGTTTTTTTTACTTAAACTTCATTTCAAGTTCAGAAATTCATTCCAAATATATTGTTGTAAAAAGCTTTGAACTTAGCAATACAAATGGAGAAAGGGGAATGCGAACCGTTCAACAATACTGACTCAAAACTAACATGAGTAACTTGCCAACCGACCTTGTCCGGTCTAAATGGATATGTTACTATTGAGTTGCATAAAGCAATTTTTCTTATTTGGTGATCTGTGAAAGTGAATTTCTTGAGGAATCATACCTGGAGGAATCCCTATATAAAATTCACCTTCAACATTAAATGCTTCCTCAAGAACGTCTTGGAACTTCTTTCCGGATGCACGCTACACATTAAAAAACATTCATGTCAATGAAAAATATTAAAGAGCTTGTATTGAGCTGTTCCAACTTTTTCGATGTGAACTTTATCGAGCCAGAGGCAAATAATAAACCAAACTCGAGTTTGGATAATTTGCTTAAGATAACCTATAGGTTATGCATTCGAATCCCACATTAATGCAATGTGCACGGTACACAATGGCTGGGAAAATAGTGTAACGGTACCTCAATAACTCCACCACATAACCAGCCATATGATAGAAAATGATATATTGATTCAGCGCCAGGTTTAGTGTCAGGTGCAACCGTAGCAATGCGTTTTAGACACTCATCCCAATTACTTAATAACGCTATATCTTCTTCAAAAATGGTTCCCAAAGCATTGTGAAGACCGTCTGTATGATTAAGTATATGATTAACCTGCGTTGAAAATTAAGGAAACATAAAACTAAAAAATTGTCCGCGATAATCCTTCTCCCAACCCGTGATCCACCCATTTTTCAGTCACTAATGTTTGTTTGTAACCCATTTACTATCCCAGGAATACTAGAGGTTATATATCGAGGGACACAGACTAGATAGTGTTTGGATGTGTTTTTATTGTTTGGATTTTTGATATTAGATTTGTGTGTAGTATCATGAACATATCTCAACTATTGATCAATAATAATCATGTTAAATTAATTACATATTTTATATATGAAGATTTATTTTGATCATTTTAGACTCACATAATTTTGTTTTTATTTAAAAAATATTTTAATTTTTTTAATTAATTAATTTAACTTTTTTTTTCGTTAAAAAAACATAGATCACATTTGATTGTACAAAAACATCATATGTGATAAAATATACAATTACATGTGATTATACAAAAATATGACATGTGAATATCAAATCATATTGTTTTTTTTTAACGGGAAAAAATAATAAAATTAAAAGAAAAATTAATAATTAAAAAAACTAGGTTAAAATTTATGTGAGTGTCAAATGACCAAAATACCCTTTATGTATAAAATATGTGATTAATCATGACCATTGATTATTATTGATCAATAATTAAAACGCGTCCTTTGGGACTATACAAAAGTTAACAATTACTATGATTTAGTATATAAGACCACTTCCAACAATGACACCAACTGACACTTCAGTTTTTGTCAAATCAGCGTCACGTCAGCTCAAACTACAACCGACATTCAACTGACATACTCATGCCAATAATACTCTATCTTCAGTTTTTTGGGACCCACCATTACAAAATATACACACAAAAAATCCCAAATATTATACTCCCTCCGTCCCACAAAAAACTTTCCATTTGACCTTAATTTTTTGTCCCACAAAAAACTTCTCATTTCATTCAATTGATGGGCTCCACATAATAAAATACTATTATTACTAAGGACCCCACCACTAATTATCCACTAACCATCTTTCTCTCTCCAAACCAATCTTATATTTAAATCAAAATTATTACCAATGACCTCACCACTAACTATCCCCTTAAAACTTGTACCCATGTCAAATGGGAAGTTTTTTGTGGGACGGAGGGAGTATTAAAATTGACATGTTCCTCACCCGAACTTCTTCCCCAAACAGAAGGGTTCAACCGAAGCAATTGAAGTGACGGGGGCGTGCCAATGGGGGAAGGCAACCAAAGTGTTGGGTTATAAAAGATATATTACTGATGCTGCAGTTAGTACTGACCAATAATTGATACTGCTACAAGAGTTAGTACTGATGGGGCAGAATTACAACTTACTACTGATCTTGGTGTTTGTTACTGATGATCAACATTTACTACTGCTCGATGGAATTACTACTGATCGTTCAAGGTTGATGCTGATCAACTTATTTATGGAGTATATCGAGTCCGAGATCTTAGGAAAGTTTGTTTAGAATTAATATCTTATGTAATTCGATTGTAATCGTATCCTAGAATAACTAGGGTAAATAGTTAGGCTTCAAGGACTATTATATATAGTTCCTTATGAATTGTAAACATACGTGTGTATTGTAACTCATTCGATCAATATACATTGAAGTTTTTTGTGATAACTGTGTTCTTATAATTTTTCTTACAATTTACAGTTTATTGTTCTTGATTAAATCAACATAGTGTTAATCCGCTGTAACTTCTATTGTTAAGTAGATTATTGTGTTTATTAACTGTTTTGTTAATCGATCCTGACAAGTGGTATCAAAGCTTTGTACTCTAGATCTACGAATCAAGAACTTACAAAAGTTTTTCAAATAATTCACAAACAAAGTTTTCATTATGTCTGACAATAATGAAAGCACACAAGCAAACAAAATTCCCATCCTTACTCCCAACAACTTTGGGATGTGGAAAAATAGAATTAAGCAATACATGCTTATTACTGATTACACCATGTGGGAAGTTGTACTAGAAGGCAATAAAACCATTCCAGTTGCCACAACCAGCACAACTACTGAATCCGACAAAATAAAGTGTGATAAGGAAAGGAAGGACAGAGGAATTGAATTAAAAGCTCTAAGTACCTTATTGCTTGTAATTCCTAATGACTACCAACAGTTGTTTATTGAATATGATGATGCAAAGCTGCTATGGCAAGCTCTGGAGAAAAGGTTTGTAGGTACAAAAAGCACAAAAAGAAACATGAAATTTGTGCTAAAACAAGAGTTTGAAAACTTCAAAGGACAAAAGAATGAATCTATGTCACAAGTTTTTGATAGATTCAACAAACTTATTGGTGAACTCAACCAAGTTGGAGTTAAACCAGACATAGATGATGTCAATAGAAAGTTTCTCAGATCTCTAAGTGAAGAATGGTCTATGTACACTGTTGTGTATAGACAAGGTGATGCCTTAGAAGAAAAGGAGCTTGATGAAGTCTACAATGACCTAAGAGTGTTTGAATCTGAGGTAAGTCAAAAAACTCCTACTTTAAATTCAAACAATGCTGCTTTTGTGTCCACTGCAGGTACAAATCAAGATACTACAACTGGAAAGGTAAAAGAATCAGAAGACATTGCTAGAGAATCCTTCTTTACTAGTCATGTGCATACTGCATTAATTAATGAAGATCTGGAGCAAGTCAATCCTGATGATGTTGAAGAGATGGATATCAAATGGCAGATGGCTATGCTCAGTTTCAGAACCAAGAAGTTCCTAAAAAGGACTGGTAGATCAAGTTTGAGCTTCAACAAAGGTGATAGGGCAGGATTTGACAAAACTAAAGTCAAATGTTATAACTGTAGCAATCTTGGTCACTTTGCAAGAGAATTTCCTAACAAAGATAAAAGGACAAACTCATCTGCACTTGTATCTCAAGAAGGACTAGGATATGACTGGAGCTTTCAAGCTGAAGAACATGCTCAAAATCAAGCACTTATGGCATTCTCTGAACCTAAATCTGAGGTAAATCCTAAACCATGCTCTCCTGAATGCATTAAATTATTTAAAACTCTTGAAAAAGAAACAAAAGAAATCAATGAAGATTTAATTAAAAAACAGAAAGAGACGAATAGAATTTAATGGTGTTATAGTTGATTTAGAAAATCAAATTAAAATCTATCAAATAACATATCAAAAACATAAAGATGAACTATTACAAGCTGTGTATGATAAAGAATATGCTGAATCAAAAGCAAAAGAAGCTATAATTAAATTAGAGGAATGTCAATTAGAATTAGAACAAAATAAACTAACAATTAAGAAATTTGAAAGAAGTTCTAAAATAATTGATGAATTAACTAGCAATCAATCCACAGAAAAAGTAATTCATGGAGTTGGATATCATGCAGTTCCTCCTCCAACAAATTTTATTCCTCCACTTAAGTCTAGTTCAGAAAGAATCTTAGATGAATTGAAATTAGAAAGTCAAACTGAAACAAGTAATGATTCATCTGATGAAGAAAGCACCATTAAGTCTGATGATACAAGTTTCCACACTACACAAAGTCAAGAATCTCCAAAATACAATTCTGAAAATATTCCAACTATTTTAAAAAAGGGAAATCAAAGAAACTTGAATCAGTTAAAGGAACAGAGAAAACCAGAACCCTTAAAATCCACCAAACCTAAATGTGTAATCTGCAATAAAGTAAATCATATAGCAAAGGATTGTCACTTCAATCCAATAAATTGCAAAGAATTCAAGGAATTTAAGGAAAACAAATTAAAACTCAAAGAACAAAAATTAAAAGAATTAAATTTAAAACAACAGTCCAAACTTCCACAAGTGGAAACTCCAAAGTTTGGTAGGTCAGCCAAAAGATTTGTTCAAAATACCAGACATGGAAATCCAAAAACAAATCAAAATTTTGAAAATAAAAGAAGTTTTGGTACTTACTACAATTACCCAGCACATCCAACCATAAAAAGAAACCAACAAAGATATCCTACTGATCAGTATCCAAGATACAATGCAATAAGATATACCTACACAAATACTACTGATAAATTCAGAAAATATTTTCACAGAGTTACTACTGATCCATCAGTAGTAACCAAATTACAACAGACCCAATGGTCAGCTAAGAAGAAATCAGTAGTAACTCCAAAGACCAGTATTAACCAAGTTACACATAGCTCATTCCTCATTAAAAAGGATGAACCCAAGATAAAACAAGCTTGGGTTCCCAAAAAGAACTAACTTAATCTTCTTTTGTGCAGACCATCCAGGTGAATACATGGCATATTGATAGTGGATGCTCTAGGCACATGACTGGAAATCTTCAAATTCTCAGAAACTTTGAAAAATATAATGGTGGATATGTTGCTTTTGGTGAAAATCCTAAAGGTGGTCGTATTACGGGTAAAGGTATTGTATCAAATGGTAAGATCACATTTGATAATGTCTTTTATGTTGCTGAACTTCAATACAATCTGGTTAGTGTCTCACAAGTATGTGATAAAAAGAACAAAATTCTTTTTACCAATACAGAGTGCATCATTCTTTCTCCTGACTTTGTTTTAGATGGAAAATTTGTTGTTTTGAGAACACCAAGGAGAAATAATGTGTATTGCCTGGATATAGGGGGAGAAATCATTTCTCCAAATGAAATTAACTGCTTTATATCCAAGGCAAACACAAATGAATCAGATTTATGGCACAGAAGGATGTGTCACACAAACTTTAAAAACATGAACAACTTGGTCAAAAAGAACTTAGTAATTGGTTTACCACAAAAACAATTCATGTGCGATCATCATTGTGTTGCATGCCTAAAAGGTAAGCAGCACAAGACTTCTCATAAGTCCAAATCAATCAACTCTATTTCTAACCCATTGCAGCTACTTCAGATGGATTTATTTGGACCTACAAATGTAATGAGTATAGGAAAGAAGCAATATTATCTAGTTATTACTGATGATTTTTCTAGATTTACTTGGGTATTCTTTCTCAGGACTAAAGATGAAGCAAGTGAACTCATTAAGAACCTAATTATCAAGCTAGAAAACACAAGAGATCTCAAAGTGAAAGCCATTAGATGTGACAATGGCACATAATTTAAAAATGAAAATCTAATCTCTTTTTGTGATCTTAAAGGTATTGACAGACAGTATAGCTCTCCTAGAACTCCTCAACAAAATGGTGTAGCTGAAAGAAAAAATAGAACAATCATTGAAGCATTAAGATCTATGCTTGCAGATGCTAAATTACCAATAACCTTCTGGGCTGAAGCTGTTAATACTGCATGTTATGTGCAAAACAGAGTATTAATAGTCAAGCCACACTTCAAGACACCATATGAACTGCTAAATAAAAGAAAACCTTCAATAAGCTTTTTAAAATCATTTGGTTGTCCATGTACTATCTTAATTACAAGAGAACAAATTGGTAAGTTTGACTGCAAAGCAGATGATGGAATCTTTGTAGGATACTCAACTCAAAGGAAAGCATACAGAGTGTTCAACAAAAGACTAAGGATCATTAAAGAAAGTGCTGATGTATCCTTTAATGAAAATCTTATAAATGAAAAAGGAAATGGTCCAGATTGGTTGTTTAATATTGACTCACTAACAAAATCTCTTGATTTTAGTTTTAATTTTAATACAGGTGTCTCAAACAATCAACCAACCAAAGAGGGTTCATCATCATCAAATAGAAGTCAGAATCCATTGCAGTATATCATTGTTAATACTGACCCTACAGTTAATACTGAGGACAGTAAAAACTCTGATAATACAAACAACACTAGTGTCAGTATTAACTCAGAAACTCAAAATCTTGAAGAAACAAGTAATAATACTGACACCAGTAGTAACTCAGAAAATCTAAATGGTGATGCTGCAAGAAATGATACTGATACCAGTACCAACTCACAGACACAAGAGTTCAATAATGATCTTGTTGTTACTGATAACACTGTTAATGAAGAAAATCAAGTAAACTCGAAAACTCAAGAAGAAAACTAGACAGATGCACAAGTCCCTGAAACTAATGAATCAAATCTTGACAGTCAAATAGTTGTTGACAAAACTTCCAACTCAAGAGCTCAAAAGAATTATCCTTTAGAGCCTGTTCTTAAGTGATGTCAATTCAAATATGCAAACAAGAAGCAAATTTAATTCAAGCTTAAACAATAATACTTGTAATATAAGTCTAATCTCTAATGAATGTCTGTTTGCATGCTTTTTATCACAGGATGAACCTAAAAAGATACAACAAGCTATGAAAGACTCAAACTGGATTGAAGTTATGCAAGAAGAACTTCTTCAATTCAAGTTACAAGTTGTTTGGACTTTAGTACCTCTTCCAAAAGGAAAAAGAGCCATTGGAACTAGATGGATCTTCATAAACAAAAAGGATGAAAGAGGAATAGTGATCAAAAATAAAGCCAGACTTGTAGCACAAGGATACACTCAATAAGAAGGAATAGACTATGATGAAGTATATGCACCTGTTGCAAGGATTGAAGCAATAAGAATATTTCTGGCATATGCTTCATTCAAAGGGTTCAAAGTCTATCAAATGGATGTAAAGACTGCATTCTTATATGGAAAAATAGAAGAAGAAGTGTATGTATGTCAACCTCTAGGATTTGAAGATCCTGAGCATGATGATTATATGTTTAAATTAGATAAAGCTCTTTGTGGCCTACATCAGGCACCAAGAGCTTGTTATGACACACTATCATCATACCTGTTAAAGAACAAATTTCAAAGAGGTGCCATTGACAAGACTCTCTTCACAAAGAAGGTCAAAGATGACATCCTACTTGTTCAAATATATGTAGATGATATCATCTTTGGATCAACAAATGATCAGCTGTGCAAAGAATTTGAAGAACTTATGCAGATCAAATTCAAGATGAGCTCAATGGGTCCAATGAACTTCTTTCTTGGACTCCAAGTTAATCAAAAACCAGATGGTATTTTGATCAATCAATCAAAATATGTCAAAGACATATTAGAAAATTTTGCAATGAAAGACTGCAAAAGTGCAAGCACTCCTATGGAAACACATAAACACCTACATCCTGACATTGAGGGGGAAGATGTAGATGAACACTTATATAGATCAATGATAGGTTCTTTATTGTATTTAACTGCATCTAGACCTGATATTATGTATAGTGTTTGTGTGTGTGCCAGGTATCAAGCAAAACCAAAGGAATTACATTTACAAGCAGTCAAAAGAATCTTTAGATACTTGAAAGGGAAACCATCACTAGGTCTTTGGTATCCACATGACTCACCATTTGAACTTATAGCATACACAGATAGTGATTATGGTGGTGAATGCTTGGATAGAAAGTCACCTACGGGTGGATGTCAATTCTTTGGATCAAGAATTGTGTCATGGCAATGCAAGAAACAAACAAATGTTTCAACATCTTCTGCAGAAGCAGAGTATGTAGTTGCATCTGCATGTTGTGCTCAAGTACTATGGATTCAAAATCAACTCATGGACTTTGGTATGTCTATTCTTAAAACTCCTATTTTTATAGATAATCAAAGTGCAATTAGTATTGTGAATAATCCAGTAAAACATTCAAAGACTAAACATATAGAAATCAGATTTCATTTTATAAGAGATTGTAATGAAAAGAAATTAATTAAAGTGGTTAAAATTCATACTGATAACCAATTAGCAGACCTCTTCACAAAGGCATTTGATGTAGGAAGGTTTAACTATTTAGTTAACAGTATTGGAATGATTTTTATAAATTAAATACATCAACAATCTCACATGTAAAGTTCTTGTACAATATTACCTAAGTTTGTCTTATTTTACTACTGAATTTTCACTTAATACTGATTGTAGTTGTCAGTTACTACTGATCAGCCTTTAAAGTATTAAAACCTCAGTTACTACTAATGTATTATACTACTGGTACTTAGTTACTACTGATCGGCAGTTTACTCTTAAAATTGATAAAATTACCAAACTAACCCCATGAAAATAGCCGTTATGCTATGATTCGAAGGGTATTTGTGACTTTTTGCAAGTTAATTTCGAAAACTATAAATAACATAAGTCGGTTAATCTTACATTATCCAAACCTCGATCTGCTAAAACCCACGATAAAACCTAAAGTCGGCAATCCAAATTGAAACCCTCATAAGGCAGTAACAACTTCCAATTCCATCACATACTCTAAAAACAACTACAAATTCCATCACATACTCTAAACGGAACTTCAAATTCCAATTAAAAATGGCAATGATCAAACCAGTAGCTGTTCAAACAGATCTACAATATTGTGAATTTCACAATATGATTGCATTCCTAAAGAACCCAGACGGAACTAAAGATTTTAGGGAAATTGTGATGTTTCTAAAACACTCATCAATCAAATATGCCCTCACAATCCAACCTACAATTCATGAGAGACATATAGTTCAATTTTGGGAAACGGCAGAACATATTAAAGAAGGAGACACATCAAAAATCAAGTCTACAGTAGATGGAAAAACAATCTTCATAACAGAGCAAACTATCAGGCAACATCAACAACTTCATGATGACACATGTATATCTCTACTCTCTAAGGATGAGCTTGTTGAAAACTTAATAAAAATGGGGTATGAAGGAAAGAAAAACATTGTTACTTTTCAAAAAGGGCTTCTTTCTCCCCAATGGAAATTTTTAGTTCATACAATTCAACACTGCATCTCTCCTAAAAAGAGCACTTGGAATGAATTCAACAAGTCAATAGCCTCTGCTGTTGTTTGTTTGAGCACAGACCAAGTGTTCAATTTTTCAAAAATGATTTTTGATGGTATGATTGGAAATCTATCATCCTCTAAATTTTTTTATGTATCCCAGATTTATTGCACATATTTTAAATTGTGAGATCCCATATCTCACTAAACCAAAAGAAATTTACACTGCACCTTCTCTAAACAAAAAGGTTTTTTCAAACATGAGAAGGTTATTCAAATTTTCTAGAAAGGTAACACATTTGTTTCCCAACATGATCCATGATCGTCCCCCAACTGGAGAAGGTTCAAGTCACCCCATTGAACCCCAACCCACTCCATCACTAAATATTGCAGCCCAAACAGAACCTCAAGCCAATCAATCAACCTCACCTCAAGATGTCCTGCATGTGTCCCAGGAACATGAAATTGAACCTCAGAGTGTTACTCTTCACTCTTTGGTAAACCTTCCTAAAAGCCAAATCATATCCTCAAAATATAAATGGAAGAGAACTTCCAAAAAGGACACCAGGGGACCAACTGAGTCAGACCCCAGACTCCAAGAGTTGACTTCCAAGGAGGAGAGAAGTCATGAGGAAAGGGCTCTCACTACTGATGCACCAAAGGTTGGTGCACATGCTAGTGAGAACATCATTAGGACCCAGACCTCGGAAACTTTAAGTGATGACTCATCATTTGAGGCAGCACTTAAAGGACCCCGGTGCCAAGAAACCACAAGGGGAGATACCTCTGCTTCTGCTAGGCAGAAGAGAGTATCTAAATCACCCAATGATTCACCAAGCAGTGATGAGGGTAGTATGAATCAAACTGAATTGATGGATATGATGGAAAACCTTGAAACCACTGTACAAAATTGCCAAATTTTAATCAACAATCAAGGTAAAACCATGAGCTATATGAAGCACTACATCAATGTTTAGAACAGAAGAATGCAAAGACTTTACCAAAGACTTCACAGACAAACTTCAATAATCAGAAAATTGAAGAAGAAGGTTGATATTAGTGATACACAACAGGTTGAGATCACTAAGGGGAGAAAAATCAAATTCAAGAGATGATTGATACATCTATAGCAGCAGCAGCAGCCTCCCTCTTAAATCTTAAAGAAGCTCATGGTGAAACAGGTCAAAGTGATGAAGACTTTGACAGAGGAGTCAAAAGCATGGAAGATGTATTTGTGTCTGCACAACAATCACCTACAGCAGAACAAGTACCTTCTCAAGTTGCTACTGAAGTCATGGGTACTACTGATCCCATAAACACCACTGAAGTCATCCAAACAACTGAAGTACTTATTACTGATCAAATTGAAGAAGAAACACAAGAAGCAACATCTGTAATAACTCCTTTGATGACAACTACAACAACCTCAACAGTAGCAGACCCCTCTACTCTACAAATGGTACTTTACAGACCCCTTAACCTTCAAAATTTAATACCAGTAGTAACTACATTGGTTACTACTGAGTCTGTAGCAGCAACAACAGAAGTACCAATTACTATTGATTCACCAGTAGTAACCACAACAACAGCACCAACAGAAATCATTGTCCCAGATTTTGATGCAAATGTAAATTGGGAAAAGGTAGATGAATGTACGTTGCCTCCTCACCCAAAAATTCTGGATGATGATGAAGCTCATACCTTTGCACCAAAAATATAAATAAATGAGGTACCAGATATGAAGTATACACCTCCATCACAATGCATAGGTAAAGGAAAAGAAAAGTTTGATGATGACTATCCACACAGAGCACTTGGTCACTATATGGTGAACAAGATGAATCTAGTCAGGGAACTAAAACAAACACATTGGAAAGTTAAGAGAATGAGGTACCACATAAAATGTGCCAAAACTCTTGAACTTGAGAACAAAAAGAAGGCTAGAAAAGAACAATCTGCAGCTGAAGCAATTCAAGAAATAGAAGAATTTCTTCTAGAAGGTCAACAAGAAGAACTTGACAAAATCAAGAGATATGAAGAAGAAAGACTGTACCTTCTTGAAGAACAAATAAAAGAATGCAAAAGATGCAAGATTGATATGCCTGAACCATTTGATGAAGAGAAAAGCATGATGATTGAATATCTTAAGACAATAGGTCACAGTGCAAAATCCTTTGGTAGAATGAAAATTATCACACTTGTTGAAAGATATTGCACTGAGAAAAAGAAATAATTAAATGAAGGTGTACAAGCTGTTGAACCTTCAAATGTAATAAAGATTGATCCCAAGATTGTACTTAACAGAAAAACTGTAGTTGGTGAATCTTCAGAACAAGGATCAAAGAAATGAAAAATAACAGAAGGTGATGATTCAACTACAAAGAAATTAAAACAAACTCCCCAAATTATTGAAGATCCACTACCTATTCAACAAGACAATCCTATTCTTAACTGGAGAGAAAATCAAGGAATCCATGAAATTATTAGAGCAGACAAGAGTGTTCAGAAATTCAAAGCATGGAAACCTATGTTATTATCCTTCAACAGAAGTGATGTCATTACAATGCTAGAAATTGGAAAACCTAGAATGACAAATAAAAGGTGGAAAAACTATGGAGCTGGATATTTAACTGAGATGTTTAATGCTGCATTTCATCCAGAAAAGTATGTTGAAAGGATTGCAAGTGAAGACAATTTATTTGCATGGAATGTTCTTCCCACAATAAATATGTATTTCTTTGAACGAACTAACAGAAGATGTGAGCTGTATTTAATGGAATGAGACGACAATCACTCACAGAAGACTCTGTATCAAATTGTATGCTGTGCATTTGTAAGACCTAATGATCCATGTATGTATACAGAGAAATACAGACAATTATTTCAAAAGAATAAAGCATATGTGGATGAACAAAGAAGATTAAGAGATCAAAGACAGAATGAAGGAGATGAAAGAAGAGCAAAGGAAGAAGAAGAGAAAAGAAAGAAACTTGATTAATTCAAACTGAATTAATAAGTTTAGGGGGAGATTGTTGGGTTATAAAAGATATATTACTGATGCTGCAGTTAGTACTGACCAAGAATTGATACTGCTACAAGAGTTAGTACTAATGGGGCAAAATTACAACTTACTACTGATCTTGGTGTTTGTTACTGATGATCAACATTTACTACTGCTCGATGGAATTACTACTGATCGTTCAAGGTTGATGCTGATCAACTTATTTATGGAGTATATCGAGTCCGAGATCTTAGGAAAGTTTGTTTAGAATTAATATCTTATGTAATTCGATTGTAATCGTATCCTAGAATAACTAGGGTAAATAGTTAGGCTTCAAGGACTATTATATATAGTTCCTTATGAATTGTAAACATACGTGTGTATTGTAACTCATTCGATCAATATACATTGAAGCTTTTTGTGATAACTGTGTTCTTATAATTGTTCTTACAATTTACAGTTTATTGTTCTTGATTAAATCAACATAGTGTTAATCCGCTGTAACTTATATTGTTGAGTAGATTATTGTGTTTATTAACTGTTTTGTTAATCGATTCTGACACGAAGCCTCCGGTTACCCTCCGAAGCAATCGAAGTGATGGCACAGGTCTAATATGATAGCACATAATGAACCATACATGGTGCACCATGTTGGTTCAGTTGTACGGATCATTCCCAATACTAGTTATTTGACAGCAGAATATGTTTACGAACTAACTACTAAAAATTGATTGTAACGTTTCAGAAAACAAATCCAAAAAAACTTAACAAAGCGGTAATAGAAGTATTGGGATCGGAGAACCTTTATATGTTCTTTTCCGTTAGTCCCAAATTCCGGCCAAATTCTTGCAACATTTTCGTCAAGCTTGAGTTTCCTGTTATGAAAATATATTTTACTATTAATTATTATTCCCTCACATATATCAATAAAATACGCTAATGCCATAAGTCTACAAGGGATGTAACACGAGTTAAAGGGTGTGTGGTCACTACTTGCCGGGTCACTTAATATAGAAAAAATTATGGTCAACAGAAAATTTAGTGGAAAACTTTTATATGACTCTAATCAAAATTATGTAAAAGTCACTTTGATTCTGGAAACTTTTGATTAAAATAATGTTTTCAAATCAACCCAATTAAAACCCCCACAAAATTCGTTTTGATCTCAACCATTTCAACACATCAACCAATTAACCCGTCTATTTAATTTGTTATATATCCTTGGCTTCCATACAAACATGAGAACATACCCTTTATCAGCAAGCCAATGTACCATTCCTGCCGTGATACCCTTTGTTGTAGAGAAAACCGGAAACAAACTATCATTCTGTACCGGACGAGAATCATCTTTTCCCAACACCCCTGCTACAGTATCAATGATCACTTTCCGGTCTTTGTACGCACAAACCTAACAAATTAACACAATATCGAGCCTTTGTGTAAAATAGAATTCACAAAATGAATATGTAGGCTAAAATAATTAGTCACAAAAGGGAAATGCGTACCTGGATTCCAAGTATTCTATCAGCATTTCCTAATTCAACCAAAAAACGCCTCAGTTTTGCCTCTACATCAGAATGGACCAGACTGTTGTACAACCATTTTGCATTCGATGTTAGTTTGTTATGCATGTTTGCTGAAACAAAACTAAGATCAGTAGAACCTTTATCTGAACGGGAAGACGATTTGTTAACTTATTTATTATCTTGGTGTGATTAACTGCAACGAAAATTAATTGCAAAGAAAATTAATTGCAAAAAAAATTAATTGGAATGAGATTTAATTGCAAAGAAAATTAACTCGAAAGAAAATTAATTGCAATGAAATATAATTGGAATGAGAATGAATTGCAATGAAAACCGATAAGCCTCCAAATTGTGTGATTAGTTGCATTGACCTAGCGGTATGGTGTATGACTCTTATCCTTGAGGTCTGGAGTTCGAGTCCCGTTGTGGACATAGGTGGTAATTAGGAGTAGATTAGATTTGTCGTTTCAAAAAAAAAAAAAAGTTGCAATGGAAATTAATGACCATGTGTGGTTGTCGATCATCATTTTGGCAACAGCTGTAATCGAATGATCACATTGAGAATTAGTAACCTATACGTTTCTCATTCATTCCTAAGGCTACTTGATGAGTTCTGAATAACTCTTCATAAATGTCGATCTTTAGGCTCAAGAATAGTTAGTTCTTGATCTGGAATAAGCATATACAAATAACAAAATTGCGGAATTAGTTGAACATATATGTATAGCTAAACAAGTTTTCATCATTAAAAGCCTCAATTCTATATATAAATACATAGAACGGTTCTTCGTTAAACAGGATCAAACGACCTTGAGGCTTAGGTTTTACACACAAACACGTTAAAACGTGGGTTACAAGAACATCTAATTCTATGTCATTAGATTTCTTTATATACTAGAAAACCTAAGACTTACAAGGAAAAGATAATACTAAATCTTTTAAATTCAAACAAGATATACTATATCTTTTACAATTATCATTATCTCCTAAATCTTATTCAAATCTTGAACTTCATATCACCGACTTAGGTCCTTGTAGTTTAATAGTTTTGACATATCAAATCTTTAATGAATATTAATAAAAATATTCCTAACAATCTTCCCCTATTTGATTTGACAAAACTTGTAGAATTAGCTAGGAATCTTCAAGTTTCTTCCCCTTTTTGACATAATCAAATAAATCCGAGAAACTTGAACTTCCCCTTGAATGATCAACACTTTTTCTTCCCCTAAAAGTGTGATATCATTCTTGTGTTCTTCAAGGCTATATCAATTACATTGAAAACCAACTATCTTCTATTTGAAGTTGAAGTAGAAACTCAAACTAAGCATCACATTCCGTCTAAATATAGTAATCAGCAACATCATATCTTGTATGAGGGACTTTCTTATCTTAGCCTTCAACAGATCTTTTCGTTAAGAGTGTTGAATTGCAGTTACAACAATACATAACATCTTATGTAGTAAGACTTTCCACTTCTCCTTCAAATAAAATATAATCAATTATCTTCTGTAATCAATTGACAAAGATCAAATATGTAACAAATAAAACTTTCCTTTATCTTCATCATGCCTTCAACCTGTGTGTGTGAATAATTTGATTCGTTTCACATTATTATCAGATACGATCAATAAACCGTGGTATGGAATGAACATGGTGTGTGACATGCTTTCCAAAGTATGATGTATCAGTCAAAAAGAGATCAGTAAAAAAAATTTCTTCGTTTAGTACTGATTAGTAACAAATTCGAACACTGCTTTTTATTTACTACTGATCAGTAGTGTTTGATTGGAGCAGTAGTAGATTGATCAGTAGTGTATTAGATAACGAATCAGTAGTATATTAAGAGCAGTAACAAGTTGCGAGTTTTAGTACTGGTCAATAGTAAATTGAAATTGAGATGATATACTACTGCCATTGATAGAGCAGTAGTAAAAATTGAAATTTCATAGGATCAGTAGTAAAATCCGAAACAAGATCAGTAGTAAACTTGCACCCACAACTTCTGCTATTTGTTTCCTTAAAAAATTAGGTTCGGTGCCTGCTAATTCAATTAGCAATTCTAAAGCATCTTGTGCTGTTGATTCCTCACCGGAATTCAATGCTTCAGTCAGTGTTTGCATCATCAATGGCAACAAATCATGAAATTTGTCCCTATTGGAAGCTTCTTCCAAACATTGAATGAAATTGATTGAAGCACTTAATGCTGCAATTCTTAGATCTGGATTTGTCCCTGTATTCAAACACCCTAGGAAAACAGAATGTAACGTGTCTAAATGAGGAAGCAAGGTTTCCCCAATGTATTGAGCCAATTGTGCAAATATTAGTAAAGCACTTGCTCTATGCCTAGGGTTTCCGGAAGTAACACACTGAAACATGAACGGTAAAAGCTCCAGCCATCCGTTTTCCGGCAAAACAACCGCACCGATAGTTACGAATTAGGTATGAATTGGGAAGGCATTCTCCAGTAGAATTTCTTGAATAGTTTTATCAACATATTGATTTTGGAGCACATATACGATCCGAACAATGCTGTGATTCTTCATGTGATCATAGATCCTTGTTATATTCCAGATCTGGAGCCACCTGCTCTGATACCAATTGATGAGTTCTGAATAACTCTTCATAAATGTCGATCTTTAGGCTCAAGAATAGTTAGTTCTTGATCTGGAATAAGCATATACAAATAACAAAATTGCGGAATTAGTTGAACATATATGTATAGCTAAACAAGTTTTCATCATTAAAAGCCTCAATTCTATATATAAATACATAGAACGGTTCTTCGTTAAACAGGATCAAACGACCTTGAGGCTTAGATTTTACACACAAACATGTTAAAACGTGGGTTACAAGAACATCTAATTCTATGTCATTAGATTTCTTTATATACTAGAAAACCTAAGACTTACAAGGAAAAGATAATACTAAATCTTTTAAATTCAAACAAGATATACTATATCTTTTACAATTATCATTATCTCCTAAATCTTATTCAAATCTTGAACTTCATATCACCGACTTAGGTCCTTGTAGTTTAATAGTTTTGACATATCAAATCTTTAATGAATATTAATAAAAATATTCCTAACACTACTCTGTGATATGGTCCTATGTGACAAACCACTATATTGTGCTCCACATGAGAACACCTCTCCCAGGCGTGGTCTAAAATTGTGGTGAGATGTGGCAATGGTCATACGTGTAACATCCCAGAACCCCGTAGAACGATATTATCTGCTTTACCCGCAGGCGTACGGTTTTGTACTTTGTATAGATTGCTCCACCCAAAAAACCCTATGCTACAAGAGGTATCAACACCTTTATAAATACATGTTTCGTTCTCTTCTCCAGTTGATGTGGGACAGATGTTACACAAACGTGATCATATAAAGGTACAATCGTCGGTTGTTGGTTTCTCCACCATTGAATGTGACTGAAATGTCTCTTTCAACAAAGAACATAATGCTCAAGAAAATTAAAAGAGAGCATGTTTGATGGGTGTTTTTTCCCCTTTAAATCAATACTTTTTTAAGTTTTCTTTGATGGATTTTCCTTAAGCTACACAGTATAGCTACACGTAGATATTTGAATTCAATTGTTTATATAATCATATACATCTGATTCAAAATAAGTAATACACTTTGCATTTTGAGGTGATTCAAAATAAGTGATACACTTTGAAAATTTACCTTATTTTGCAAAAAAATAGTAGGACCCACACACACTAACTATCTACTTTAACAAAGTGAAATGAACTCTTTACTCATTTCATTCAAAAAGTGTGAGACCCAATCCAAACTAACCATCCAAGTAATCTAGTTTAACCATCATTATAAACTTTTACTTCAAAAACTGTGAAACCCAAATGTATCACTTATTTTGACGGAGGAAGTAACATAATTTCTATGAATAAAACTTAAAATAACGTATCTAATACCAGTTTAGTGCTACAAATATTTTTGTAAGAAACTCCTAGTTAGTGAGTAAATTACGAAATTTAAGTGTAAGAAACTCCGATATTTAATTTATTTGTTTTAGAGTAAATTGCAAAAATAGTCCATGTGATTTGTTGAAATTGCGTGTTTTTGGTCCAAAAAGTGCAGGCACGGTGCCCATGATTTTCACTTTTGATATTTTTTGTTCCGTCGCCAATGACGGTGTTACATATATCTATTAGTGAGAGGGTATTTTGGTCATTCCCCCATGTATGTCTTATTTTAACTTATGTACCGGTCTTCTTCAACATACACACACTAAAGTACACACACTCAAGAATACAAAAGACTTGTCATACGGCATCTTATCGCGTCTTATTTTACAACACGACTTACAGAAGCACCATGATCTATTTCGTAACGTACGTGTCGCATCTCGCATCTTGACGTGGCCATGGCACGCCATTTAAAACCTTGGAATTAAGTGTTAGATTGAAGATTCGTTAAATTGGATCATGGGTCTTTTTTTTTTTTGAACAGCTAGTTAGTAAGTTAGTGGTTCGAGCCTAGACAGTGACATCCACAAGGGGCAGTATGCCTTCCCTTGAACCTTCCACCTTTTTTGTCCACGACGGGACTTGAACCCATGACCAATAGGTCATGGGCAACACCTTAAATCCTCCTTGGCTACCACTAGGCTACAAGCCTTGGGTGGATCATGCGTCTTTACCTGAACTATTTAGTCAAAAGTTAGATTTGAAATAATATAATTTTTATATTCAGAGTTGGTCAGCTGCTAGTCCAACTTCGGGTACCAAGCCAAAAAGGCAGGATAACAACGCGATTGGAGCAACAAGTGATGAGGAACAATCCGGTCAATGTGAACAGAGCAACGATCATGTGGATGTTAAAAAAAAATTAACGGTGACATTTTTTGTCAAGATTTTAATGGAACTATTAAACAAAGTTGGTCAATTTTACTGTAATATGATTATTGACCGGTTTATATTAAAATGGGTCAATTCTTGTTGTATAAAAACAGAGGTGTTACACCAACCCAACCCACCCATACTAAATATGAGCATTACTATCACATTCATCTTCCAAATCAGTTCGATTATATATGCTAAAACAATTTTAGTTCTAGTTTTATGAAAAGTTGCATGTATATATATATTATAATAATGGTTTTACCTCACACACCACTTAATTACATATAAAGGAGTAGAAAAAAAGCCTTTCTAATAAGCTTTTAAAAAAGCTTGTTATTCCAATGGTAAAAAGTCATTGAAAGACTTATTGTAATAGTTATAAGCTTTTGAAAAAGCTCTCATTGGAGATGCTCTTATAATTAAATCGTGTCTAATTGATCACTGGTTTCTCGATTGATCCCGCATATTCTTCTGGTACAGGAAGATCAAGCTCCGAGCAAACAAAACGGATTATTTCCCCAGTCAAAGCCCCCGTATCTAACTTGTTTAGGGTCACACCAATCGCAAACCCGTTGTTTATATCACCATATCCATTAGACCCACCAAAACCCGCGTGACCAAACCCGAAAACAGAACCATCAGTAGTCTTAACCCTTCGAAACCCGAGGCCAAACATCCCACCCGGAAAAATTAAATCCTTATAATCTCCATTTCCCAAGAACGCGTCGTGAATTTTCTGTTTAGGGTTTGTAAATATTTTAGTGTCGGTTACATGAGTTTTCTTGGATGGGGATGTGGGGTTGTGAGGGTGGCTTCCGAGTGGCGGGAGGGAGGAGGAATGGCGGGGAGGGACCACACCGCCGTCCACCAGGGCGGCATAGTAGCGGGCCAATGCACGGGCTGAGAAGTGTCCGTTGGCGGCAGGTATTATGGCGCGGCGGTTATTGAGGGTGTTGGCTGATGTAACCACACCGGAAAGTATGTCGGTCGAGAATTTGGTAGCCAACATGGGAGTGTTTTCGAATATATACGCGAACTTACTGAGTTCGTTTTCATCTAACATAACAGTCGCTAGACGAGATTCCACACCTAAAATGAATGTGAAAAATAAAAATCTTAATTACTGGACTAGTTATAAGTGTAAAAATTATAATAATAAGGTTTGAATATTATTCTACTAAAGTTCACAAAATCATTGTAGTTTCAATATCGTTCTACTATTGTAAAATTTTTAAAACTTGGTAAAACTGAGTCTTATAGATCCAACAAGTTCATACCTTAAAGTTCTGTGATAAAGAAGTTAATGAATGCAAAAAATAACTTTATTAATGTGGAAGTGAATTTTGGGGTAATCATACCGGGAGGAATCCCTATATAAAATTCTCCTTCAACATTAAGTGGGCGAACAAAAGCTTCCTCAAGAACCTCTTGAAACTTCTTCCCTGATGCATACTGCACATTCAAGAACGTACACATCAATAAAACACAAAAAATGTCAACCTTGTATTGATTTATTCCAACTCCTTTGAGGTCAATTTTCGAGCTCGAGACAAATAAGGAGCAAAACTCGAGCTTAATTATAATCACTAGATTTGAATTTTATCAAGCTTTCAGTTCTTGATCCCTATATCTAATATGTAAGTGTGCTATAGAATTGATCATTATTATTTCTTGATCCCTATCTAAATTTTTTTCTTTTTATATATGATTGGATATTATATTAAAAAATAAAGAGATATAAGAGAAAGTACCTCAATGATTCCACCACATAGCCAACCGTATGATAGAGAATGATAGAACATTTCACGACCAGGTTCAGTCTCAGGTGCAACCATAGCAATGCGTTTCAGACACTCGTCCCAATTACATATTAATGTATGATCATTTTCTAAAGCGTCTGCAAGAGCACTGTGTAGACCGGCAGTATGATTAAGTATTTGATTAACCTGCAAGAGAAAAGAAAACATTATACAAAAATTATTATCCTTGATCTCCTTTCCACCTTTAATATCGACTAATAATAGTCACCAATGTTTATTCTATTAAATCAAAGGGTAACCCACCGACCCGATCCGACCAGGGAATATTGTGGAGGATGTAAAATTAGTTGAAAAAAATATGATTATAACAAAATAGATAATTAAATATCAGCATTTGTTTAGTTAAGAGTTAAAGATTGATTATTAGCAATTTCAAAGCGCAAACCCAAAGACTCTTTACAAGAACCCAAAATAAAAGAATTGGGATGGGGAAAACCTTTATTTGATCTTTTCCGTTTGTACCGAACTCTGGCCACATGTTTGCAACATTTTCATCAAGCTTGAGTTTCCTGCATATTATTATTAGTCATTATTTCTGTATATGACATAAGATCGAGTAATCTAGTTTATCTAAATGTATTAAACACCCCAATTAACTATAAATATGTAAAAAAATACCCTTTATCAGCAAGCCAATGCACCATTCCTGCCGTGATACCCTTTGTTGTAGAGAAAACCGGAAACAAACTATCATTCTGTACCGGAAGAGAATCATCTTTTCCCAACACCCCTGCTGCAGTATCAATGATCACTTTCCGATCTTTGTACGCACAAACCTAACAAATTAACACAATATCGAGCCTTTGTGTAACATAGAATTCACAAAATGAATAGGTGGACTAAAATAATTAAGGGAAATGCGTACCTGGATTCCAAGAATTCTATCGGCATTTCCTAATTCAACCAAAAAATTCCTCAGTTTTGCCTCCACGTCAGAATGAACTGGACTATCGTGTAACCATGATGTTGATTCGTTATTCATATTTGCTGAAGCAAAAGTATGAGAATAACCTTTTTCTGAACCAGAAGCTTTATTTACTATCTCGAGGAAAATTAGTTAAATATATAGCCCCCAAACTTGACTGTTCTGTAATTTATTTATTATGTGGCTACAAGTATTTTGGCAACATCTGAAATGGAGTTAATTATTACTCCCTCCATCCCTTAATAAAGTTCTCATTTGTGTTGGGCACAATATTTTAGGAGATAGTTAGTGGTGGGGTATTTTGTATTACTTTTGATTAAAATATAAGGTTTGATTGAAGAGAGAAAGTGTTTTAAGAGATAGTTGGTGGTGAAAGTATTGGTAAGAGTAAATTACAGTTTTTATCCCTGTGGTTTACCCGATTCTGCGTTTTTGTCCCTATACTTTTTTTTTCTTTTTTTTTTGTTCCTGAGGTATGCAAAATTCCGTTTTTTTGTCCTTCCGTCCACCTTCCGTTTCTTTTTGGCCGTTAAACCCCTCACGTGCTGAAAACGTGAGGGCATTTTGGTCCTTTTTTCATTTTCTATTTTATTTTTACTTTTTTTCTTTCTCCTCTTCTTCTTTGTTTTACCTAAGAATATTTCTCTTCTTCACTCACGTGCTGCAATTCAGATCTGGAAGATGAATGGTGAACCATAAATCATCTCACATAAACCAATCCAAGAATCATCATCATAATATGAAGAAGATGAAAAATAAGAATCAGATTCTGAATTTGATGAGGAAACCCCTCAACTTGTGAAACCCACCTTGAAAACCTCAAAATTCAGATCTAAGAAACACGCCACAGTTTCGCGATCGGAAGCATCTTCCTTCAGTTCCTCCATTACGACGTCGTCCGCCTCGCTGGAATCCAGCCACCACAACCGGAAACCAAAATCAAACGGAGTTACAACACCGACTAGCGATCTGGGAAACCTCAAGTTTTCTTCTCCGATCTGGGTTTTCATAATGCGATTTACAGATTTACAGATCTGTTTTTTGATGATACTGCAGCTATATTGTATGAATCCTTCGTGAATCACCCTGCGGTTTCTAATGAATCCTTCGTCAACAATCCCCAAATCTGAGATCTAGGTTTTCTGTCAATCGATATTATTTTTAGGGTTTTGTGTGAATCGATTAAAGGTGGAAACGAGCAAAGGAGATTGTGGTGAGACAGATCCGGCGGCACCATTACCACCGCCAGAGGAGTTGACCGGAGCATTGTTCTTGAAGAAAGTTACTAAGTAAAATAATTGATTCCAAATGATCTGATTTTGATTTGAATCTCTTTTTGTGTGTTCTTGGTGTTTTAAGAATTTCAATTGCTTAAGAACTGTTGCTGCTGTATAATGATGAAGATTGTGAGAGGAGAGAGGGGTACAACTTTTGAAAGCATGGAGTACAAGTAGATTGAGTAAAAAGACGAAAATACCCTCACATGTTTGGCATGTGCGGTAAGTTAACGGCAGAAAATGGACGGAAGGACAAAAAAACGAAATTTTGCATACCCCAGGGACAAAAAAAAAAGAAAAAAAAAGTATAGGGACAAAAACGCAGAATCGGGCAAACCACAGGGACAAAAACTGTAATTTACTCTATTGGTAATAATATTATTATATTAAGTGGGCCCCTTATGTTTGAGAAATGGGAACTTTATTTAGGGACAAAATTTGAAGGCAAAATGGGAACTTTATTTAGGGACGGAGGGAGTATAACATCTTCACTGTTAGGACCGTTGACAAAGTTTCGATCTAAAACCAATTGGTAACAAAGAGATGTTTTCAGACCTTTCCCAACATTTTAGTTTTTTATAAATCAACATCACATCAGGTAATATAATCCAAGTGACACATTACACAATTATGTCATTCGGTTAACAGAGAGATGTTTTCAGACCTTTCCCAACATTTTAGTTTTTTATAAATCAATGTCACATCAGGTAATATAATCCAAGTGACACATTACACAATTATGTCATTCAGTTAATATTTTATAAGATTTCAATTTAGCAACGACAACTGACGATCAATCGAAGGCATTTAGTTATTCCATTCCTGAATTTAGGAAATGAGTTTGCAATCAAAATTTGGCAACATCTAGAATGTTAATGAATTACTCCCCCGTCCCACAAAAAAATTAGTTCTCTTGGGCACGAGTATTTAGGAGATAGTAAATGGTGGGGTCATTTGTAATATTTTTATTTAAAATATAAGGTTATTTGGACAGTGAAAATATTTTTAGGAGATAGTTTGTAGTATGATCCATGATAATTGGAGTATTTTATTAGGTGTGTCATCAAATTTAAGAAATGTTAACTTTTTTATGGCACAAAATTTAAAGAATAAATGAGAAATTTTTTTGAAACGGAGGAGTATTACTTATTCCTAACTCACCATTAATGAATATTTAACAAACTATTAGATCGTTGATCAAGTGCAAAGATTTCTCTTTCTCAAGTTTTTCTAATAACTTTTTGTAATAGTACATTGAACCTTAATCTCAAATGCACGTAAATTAACTGATTTTATTAACTCTTTTTTTTACAAGGTTACACACTTCGGAGAATTGTAGTCATCGGGTTGATCAAGTGGTTGATCTACCTCGGGAAAGAAATTTATCAAATACAAATCACGAGGTGCATCTTATCTTGAAGGATAACATAACACGTAGTTCAACACATACGTTTCTGAATCCGTTTTCTATAGTTTTATATTCTATTCATTTGTTAATATGTTATATATTTGGTCAAAGTCAAACATTTTGAAAAGTGGCTGCTAAGTTCAAAATCATTTACGTTCGTTTTTTTTTTAGATTCAGTTTTTATCTCTTATACAGACATTAAATTACCAACACCCAAGGCTTATAGCCTAATGGTAAAGGTGTAATGTGTAAGGTGGTTCTCGACCTGTAGTTCATGTGTTCAAATCCCGTCGTGGAAAGATAGAATAGATTATATGCCGTTCAAAAAATAATAATAAATAAATAAATTTACCAAAGAGACTTGTGGTTTAATGATATATGAGTGCTCTATTACTCTAGAGGTTGTGAGTTAAAGTTAATTTCGTATGAGAGATTTGTGAAGTATTATTTAGGGTAAATTACAGTTTTTGTCCCTGACCTTTTCCCGATTCGGGGTTTTTGTTCCTAAACTTTTTTCTTCCGTTTTTTTGTCCTTTATGTTTTTCAAATTCTGCATATTTGTCCTTCCGTCTATTTTTGGCTGTTAACTGACGAAAAATGCAAGGCATATGAGGGCATTTTGGTCCTTTTCACCATTCTTCATCTTCTTCATTGTTCATCAAATCTGAAACAAGTTAATAACCCAAAACATCAAGTTATAACCCAAAACATCAAATCTGGTTAGCATTCCCTTCATACCATCTTCACCATCTACATCACTGTTGCACCGCCATCTTCATCATCTTCATCATTGTTGCACCGCCATCATCATCACTGTTGCAGGTTAGAGTTTTTAGATCTCGACCACCATCTTCATCACTGTTGCACCGCCATCTTCACCATCTTCATCATTGTTGCACCGCCATCATCATCATCACTGTTGCAGGTTAGGGTTTTTAGATCTCGACCACCATCTTCTCCACCAGAAAAACGATTTGCAGATTCTGATTCATAAAGATTTGCAAGATCTAAAAACGATTTAAAAACCCTTTTTTAAATCGTAATCAGAATCGTTTTACGATTTGCAAATCGTAAATTACAGTTTTGCAAATCGTTTTTCTCCACCAGTAAACTTTTTTTGCAAGTTTAGGGTTTCTAGATTCTGATTTGGTCTTCTAGATTCCGATTTAGGGTTTATGTTTTGCAGAAATCGAACACAAAATCATCTTGTTGAACGAAAAAGGGGTTTGATTTGTTGAATGAAAAAGGGGTTTAATTTGTTGAAGAGGGTTGGTAATGAAGGTGTTCTTGATGTTGTTGAAGGAGAGAGGAAGATGAACATAAAGTACAATTTTTGAAGCATAAGGTACAAGTAGTTTGCTTAGAAAGAGTTAAATTAGGGGTAATTTGGGGAATTGACAAAAAAAATCGTCAGTTAACGGTAAAAAATAGACGGAAGGACAAATATGCAGAATTTGAAAAACATAAAGGACAAAAAAATAGAAGAAAAAAGTTTAGGGACAAAAACCCCGAATCTAGAAAAGGTCAGGGACAAAAACTGTAATTTACCCTATTATTTATTAGGTTGTATAGGTAGATGGAGAATTGGCCGTTTCAAATGGAAAGATTATTTATAAGGGCATCTCCTAGAATACACATTTATATAGAATTATATATATTCAATATAATGTCACATTATCAACCTATAAACTTCTCTACTATCAATAAATATATTAGACTTTTATAAAAGAAATATGCATTAAAATATGAAAATATTCTAGATGAGACCTTATCGTGTCATGTAATTTGCAAATTTGATGCAAAAGATGGATAGTCTATAAAGTTAATTTAATAATTTCAATAACGTAACTTAAATATTGGGCTAAAAGGTGATAAATTGAAAGCATTCTTGGCCTCGATACAAACATTGATGTTGAGTATTTGGAAACACGAAATGGCAAAACATTCGGGTCCTCAAAAAGTGGAAGAGATGCACTTATATTTAGTGAAATCCATAATAATTCTTATTTTTGGATAAAAAACAGGGAGAAATCTAGCAATTTAAATAACCGTTGGTCGGAAATGTGTAATAGTCATATGTCGTGTTTTTATTTTTTCCTTTTCTAATGGGTCCTACTATTTGGACACCCCTCACTACCAAATAAACACCCCAATTAAAGTCAAAACTTGAAAATTAGAATCACAAACAATTAATTAAATTTTTATTAATGAAGCCGTTAAAAAAGAAGATATCTGCTTAGTCTTCTTGTAAATTATTAATTATCCAAAAATGAAATAAAAATATTTTCCATCCCCTGTAAAAAGGTTGAATCGTCGGTAGTTGGTTTCTCAACTATTATTAAGTGTTGACTGTAAAATTGTTTTTCAAGAAAGGCATTATTGGTCAAAAGATAAGGCATTAACTAACGTGTCTAATGGTAGGTTTCTTTTGCCTTTTTTTTCCTTTTAAATTATTAGAGCACACTACGAATGATCTAAAAAGAAATTCGCTGATTGCAAACGCTGTGTGGGTAGATATTACTGAATTAACTAACATGTCTAATGGTAGGTTTTTTTTTGCCTTTTTTCCTTTTAAATCATTAGAGCACGATACGATGATGAATACCCTATGTACGTGGTTATATTTTGCAGCGAGTAAAACTTGTTCGGTTACACATTTTTCCTGACAATTGTAGGGTACTGACGCAACAAGTCAGTAACAAGATGAAGAAGATGATGGCGGACAGTCCGAGATTGGTAGTAAGTATGTCTTAATGGAAGTAAAAAATAATTAGTTTAACATTTGACATTCAATTGACTAATAAACAAAAAAAAAATGGTTAGTCTTTTGACATTCAAAACATTTATTTGCTCTTAGCGAAAAATAAATAAAATTATTGACATAGTTAACTATTTTAGCTACAATATAGTTAGACTTGTGACAACGAGAGCTCGTTTATTAAAAATAACTTTATGGTTGAATTGTATATCATTTTTCTGGAAAAATTGTGTTGAAAATAAAAATTCACCAACTTTAAACTCATGTAATTATATGTATATTTGCTATATATAATTAAGAGTTAATTGCAAGAATGGTCCTTGTTGTTTGATCAAATTGCACGTTTGGTCCTTATGGTTCATTAAGTGCAGGCGCGGTACTCATGGTTTGCATTTTTGTGCACTCGTGGTCCCTCCGCGCTAACAGCGTTAACTCAACTCCGTTAGCTGGGGGTAACTTGGTCATTTTGCACGTGTGGCCCCACTATATCATCTTCTTCCCTGTAACAAGACCCAAATCATTTAACAAAACCTTAATTTCATTTTTTCATCATAATTCATGCATAATCAAATAATCACCTTTCTGAATTTACTTCGTTTTTCATCATAACTCATCTTCTTCCTTGTAATAAGTCATTTTATCTGTTTTTTTTAATTCCAATTGCAAATTCACAAAACATATTCCCATTGATGGTGGCAGATTCCCCAACCTCTTCCTCTTCACCCGCCGGCCACCACCTCCTCGCCTCCCACCTGCTGGCACCGGAAATCCTCACCGGAATTCTGAGGCAGCAGCAACTTTAAGATCGGAAAGCAACCGTAATTCTCACCCAAAAAAGAGGAAAAATCGTATACATCAAGAGGGTGAATCGATTTTGAACCGTATGGTTTCTAATTTGGTCATGTTTCGAATCAATGATGGCATCAGACTTGTGAATCGGTTCTTGCTCAATTCGAGTGTTGTCAAGTTTACTTGTGTTCTTCGTCTCTACAGAAAATCAAATCGGGAAAAACAACACCCGTTTATGGCGGATCTAGGGTTTTGAATAACAACACTTCCCGATTTGAAGCAAGTGTTTAATTGTTGAAGATTTCAAAACCCAGATCTAGAAAAACCCCAGATCCGGCGAGAACCTTAGCTCTACGTCTTTTTTTGGTTGAAGTTTGATCTTTTCACCACTTTGGGAGTTTTGGGGATCTTCTTAATGTTTGTGGGACATAGCACTCTTTCCCACCTTACTTCAGCATCAGTCAAGATTAAATCCGCTTGATATTCATGGTGGCGGTGGTTGAAGTCTTGCAGATTATTGAATTAAAAAATATAAAAGAATAAATTAATTATTAAATGTTTGAGTGGATCCAAAATGACCAAAATACCCCCATCTAACGGAAGAGATTTAACAGCGTTAGGGCGGAGGGACCACGAGTGTACAAAAATGCAAACCATGGGTACCGTGCCTGCACTTAATGAACTACATGGACCAAACGTCAATTTGGCCAAACCACAAGGACCATTATTACAGTTAACTCTATAATTAATGTTTGATAATTTTGTGTTCACTTTTGAGAAAACTATGCAACGATTTAAAGAACATCCAATAGAGTTGTGGTGAATGAGATATCGACTCTTAAAGTGGAGTGTTTAGAACAAAAAATCAAACAAATTAAATGAATTAGAAATTTCCTCACATTGATAGATGAACAATCCAAATGAGGTTTATAAGTAAAAAAATAAGAAGGAAGTCAAACTCCTTCTCCTTCGTTGGGTTTTTTTTCTTTGGGGTGAAATTTGTTGTACCAATGCTTGTCAAAACTCGAACTTTTGAATGCATGACTTCAGGTCTCGTACAATTAGCCACCTACTTCCTGATCAGATGGTGGGTGTGCTGAAAATTCAGACTTCTTATTTGAGAAAGTCGGTGTGCTGAGAATTAAGACTTCATCTTTGAGAAAAAATGCATTATATATAATAAAGCTACAGATAAAGATGAACATATATCGTGATTTGCGACGGGTTTGCAAATATATATAATATATTATATTTATGTCAAAGGGCCTTTGACCAAAACACGCCAAAATGCAAAAGTTGGGTCCTACGCCTGCACTTACTTAAGTATGGTGACCAAACATGCAATTTGGCCAAATCATAAAACATTTTTGCAATTAACTCTTCATTTTATATGTATTTATGCTAATAGAGGAGACAATTGTTAAATGATAATATGAATAAAAGTTTCAGATTACAGAAAACGTTTGGCTTGTTAAGGATTAAAATATTTATGATAAGTATTACAAAGTTAGTTTAAACATCACACTACTCAATATGAACAAACAAAGCTAAAATATCACATTTCCTATGCGGTGATCAATTGTTCAAATTGAAGTAGGAAGTTTAGTATGTGTCTGACAAATATCATACTGAATCTTGATGGCAATTATAAATTAAAGATGGAAGAATCAATCTTTCTAAAGATCTTAAGAAGTTGAAGAGATAGAGAATGATACAAGTTAGCAAAGAAACTAAAAGTTATGTGATGCACTAATTACTCTGATAATATAGAACAAACAAAGTGGACCGCAATAACATAAATAACAAGCGGATTAGTGAAAAATATATATAGCTTAATTTATATGTTAGAAATACAATAGATCAATAGTTCCTTAAACAACTTCAATTCAATTTTTCTGCAAAGTTGCATAAATCATAAAGTTTTACATAAAATATATTTAGATTATATATATATAAACAGGTTTAGATCAAACACCCTCTAATCAATTGATGACTGGTTTCTCAACGAAGTCATTTGATCCAGCATAATCTTCTGGCACAGGAAGACCAAGTTCCGAACAAACAAACCGAATTATCACCGCGGTCAACTCACCAACAGACAACTTGTTTATGGTCACAGCAATCGCAAACCTATTGTTTATGTCACCATATCCCGTAGATCCACCTAAACCCGCATGACCAAACCCAATAACAGAACCATCAGTCGTTTTAACCCGTCTAAACCCGAGCCCGAATCTCCCATTCTCGAGGATCAAATCCTTATATTCTCCACTTCCCAAAAAGGCGTCGTGAACCTTCTCTTTCGGGTTGGTAAAGATACTAGTTGTATCCTCGGTTTCTTCGGGAGAGGGGTGGCGGGGTGGGACCACACCGCCGTCCACGAGGGTGGCATAGTAGCGGGCTAGTGCACGGGCCGAGAAGTGCCCGTTGGCGGCGGGTAGTAAGGCGCAACGGACATTGAGCATGTTGGATAATGGAATAAGGGCGGCAATCATGTCACATGTGAATGTGGAAGGAGTTGAGGAGGAAGTAGGGTTGTTCCTTTCGGATTCGGCTTGTTGGCCTAACATAGCAAGATCGTTTGCTTCTATTGTAAGAGTTGCTAGCCGTGATTCGATACCTGAAACGAGTGTATAAACGATCTTTTTTATAAATCGGTACACGGATTTTAGTTATTCGATGATCGGTAGCGAAAATTTCATGAATTTTACCTGGCGGAATTCCTATATAAAGCTCGCCTTCAACATTAAGTGGGCGAGCAAAAGCTTCCTCCAGAACTTCCTGAAACTTCTTCCCAGATGCATGCTTCATGTTTAACAATATATGCATCAATAAAAAATATGAAAATGATGTTTAAATTTTAGTATAATAAATGTACTTTTTTTAAACTATGTGATTTTTGTCCATGGACTATAAATTTGGGACGGATGGAGTAATATAAAGAGAGGCATGTAAAAGTACCTCAATCATTCCACCACATAGCCAACCATACGATAGATAATGATATAATTGTTCGCTACCGGGTTCGGTCTCGGGAGCAACCATAGCAATGCGTTTTAGACACTCGTTCCAGTCACAAAATAATGTTGGATCTTCATCGGAAATGCCAGCGAGGGCATTGTGCAGACCAGCTGTATGATTAAGTACATGATTAACCTGCGAGAGAAGGAAAATGTGACAAGTGTGCATTTTGAAAATGGAAAAATCAGATGATCAACTACAATAAAGACGAGCGTTAGAAAATAATGTTATGTGTTTTCGCTTGATGAAGCTGTAACAATTAGATTACTAGTTATATATTTTACCCAACATTGTCAAAAAAGAACATTTTAGAGAAATTAGTAGATAACTCTCTTTGTGAATTGTAAGGAAAAGTCTCTTAGATAATCATAATTAGAGGAAAATTAATATTTATCCGTTAAAAAATTATTACGATTAAAAGTTGCAGTAACAAGATAATTAGTTTCTAAACACAGATCCAAACCCTTGATCAGATAAAAAGTCTCGATACGCAAATTAAAAAAAAAAAGATCAACAGAACCTTTATTTGTTCTTTTCCGTTTGAGCCAAACTCGGGCCAAATGTTTGCAACATTTTCGTCAAGCTTCAGTTTACTACAATGAAAATACAGAATGTTATTCGGGTCAATCCTCCCGGTCAACCACCTGTAGTTGCCGTAAAAATACAAGATCATACCCTTTATCAGCAAGCCAATGTACCATTCCTGCTGTGACACCCTTTGTTACAGAGAAAACCGAAAATAAACTATCATGCTGAACTGGACGAGAATCATCTTTTCCCAACACTCCAGCTGCAGTATTAATGATCACTTTCCCGTCTTTGTACGCACAAACCTAACAGACACAATATTTGTATAACATACAACCATATATAAAAATACTATGACTCATAAAATGAGAACATAATTCGTTTATAATCAATTCCAAAATGCAAATCCGCACCTGAATTCCAAGTATTCTATTAGCATTTCCTAATTCAACCAAGAAACGCCTTAGTTTCGTCTCTACATCGGAAAGTTCCGGACTTTCGTATATCCAGTTTGGATTTGATGCTGGTCCATTATCCATGTTGCTGAAACCGAATGATAGCTAGTAAAGATGTGGTACGCAAAAAATAAAGGTGGCGCAGATCGGGTTTGGCTCGTTTAATATTTTTGGTTTTCTTTTGGATTTCACAATAATCAACATATTGAATTAAGGGGATGCAGTTTTTAAACATTCCTTGTTATTAAATATTCAAATATGATAATTTAACATGTTAGATTATCTTCGTGATTTAGATTTGTACATTCAAATTATAAATGTTGTAATCAAACAAAGGTAAAAATACAAAACGTGTAGGTAAAATGGCAGAGATTCAAATGTGATTCTTATGACATGATCTTGCTGATAGCTAGGGAAATGATTAGAAAACTTACCAAAGGATCGAACAATCGATTATAAATTGAAGCAAATTACAAACAATGAGAAATTGGAAATTGCAGAAGTTTTTACCAAATGATGACAATGGGAGACAGAATTTAGCGAATAATATGGTGATCACGATTACCGTTTGTCGTTTTTTGCATTTTGGGTGAAGCACATAGACTTTCCGCTTTTATAGGTTTGGTTCAAGTGCCTATTTATATTTTTACCCCATTTGGACCCGTTTGGGCTTATTCTTTAGCCCACTTTATCAGAGAGCCCTTGAGATGAAGTAAAATAGTTTGTGACCATAATGAATGTATATTTTTTATGTTTTAATTTTGATGTAAAATCAATTTAATAAGCCCAATTTATCAGAAAGCCCTTGAGATGAAGTAAAATAGTTTGTGACCATAATGAATGTATATATTTTATGTTTTAATTTTGATGTAAAATCAATTCTCGAGTCTAAAACTGGAAGAAAAAAAAAAAACTAGGTAAGTCTGAAAAGATTCGATCCCGGCGAAACCATTTTCTTAGTTTTCAAAATTTAGCTCCGAATGTTTCATTTCAATTATTGGACCGTGCAAAGTTGACTCGATTTTTTATTAATCATCTATTTTATGCGTTCCAACAATAACTATTATTAGATATTGTGTTGTTTCGTTCGTGTTTGTAAAATATAATACTTCGTATAGGTTTATAAATGGAAATGTGTTTATTTGCGTGAATTCATATTACACTTTTGAGCCACTGAATACAAAACATAACCCAAATCAACTCCACAAGTAAATCAGGTCGAAACAAAGAAAAACAACAGTAATAACACACGGATTAGTGAAGAAAAAAATAACTTTATACGGTCGATATACAAGAGATTGATAGTTCCCTATAAACAATTCCAACTCAAAATTGCTGTAAAAGTTACTGTCTTAGTGTATAAATAAGTATAATCATTATTCAAAAACCCCCTTTAGTTAATCACTGGTTTCTCAAAGAACTCCCTAGATCCAGCATAATCTTCTGGTACAGGAAGACCAAGTTCCAAACAAACAAACCGGATTATTTCAGCAGTCAAAGCACCAAAAGACAACTTGTTTAATGTCACAGTAATTGCAAACCTATTCTTTATATCACAGTATCCCGTAGATCCACCTAATCCCGAGTGACCAAACCCGATCACATTATCATCAGTCGTATTAACCCGTTTAAACCCGAGCCCGAACTTCCCATTCGGGAAGACCAAATCTTTAAAATCTCCACTTCCCAAAAAGGCATCGTGAAGTTTCGATTTAGTGTTTGTAAAGATTCTAGAATCGAGTTCATTACTCGTGTCATCGGTTTCGGGTATTCTGATGTAAAGATCGGGTGTTGGGCTTGTGGGCCCGTTTGAGCCTTTTTTCTTGGAAGGAAAGGTAGGGTGGTGGGGGTGGCTTCCGAGGGGTGGAAGTGAGGACAGGTGGCGTGGCGGGACCACGCCACCGTCCACCATGGCGGCATAGTAGCGGGCCAGTGCACGGGCTGATAAGTGCCCGTTTCCGGCGGGTATTATAGCCCGCCGGACATTTAGTGTGTTGAATAATGGGATTGTTTGTGCAATTAAGTTGAAATTGAATGATGAAGGCAGGGTGTTGGAAATGGCGCTGGGTCTTGGGGTTAGCTTAGCTAGATCACTCGTATCAATTGTAAGAGTTGCCAAGCGGGATTCCACACCTGAAACGAGTATAAAAATAAAAAATAAAAATAATTAAAATGAACAAACGGGCATTTTTCTATAGTTGTAAAAGTGAAATTTTGGTTGACCATACCAGGAGGAATCCCAACATAAAGCTCGCCTTCAATGTTAAGTGGGCGAACAAAAGCTTCTTCAAGAATGTCTTGAAACTTCTTCCCGGATGCATGCTACACAGTTGAAGAATAAATACATTATTAGAATTGATTAAAAATTAGTAACTAGAAAATAGAAATTCGGTTAACTACATTTCAATCCTCAAACTTATACTTCCTCCGTACTAAAATAAGTGAATCACTTTCCTTTTCAGGGTATATCAAAATTCAAAATAAGTGAATCACTTTAATAATTTACCTTATTTGGTAAGTTTTTATATACAAAATTACCCATTTACCCTTACTTATCCCTCTTTAAACATCATTAAAGGTGTAGAGCCCCGTCCATTTTTGTCATCTTCCTATATTTGACTTTTTCACCATTTAGAAAAAGCAACAAAATAGTAAAAGGTGTGGGCCCATCCATTCTAATTACCTCATTTAATTTCACTAATATCTTATTACCTTATTTTGCCTAAAAAAACGTAAACTTCAAAGTGATTCACTTATTTTGATACGGAGGAAGTATAATTTGTTGCATTGTATTGTATATCTTTGTAATTACTACTTAATATTGCTGGAAAAAAAATCAGTATAAAGTTTTATATAAAAGTTAAGGGGATAAACCATTCATGAAAAAATGTTTAGGGGATAAAACGGTTTTTGTAAGTATCAACTTGTGATCAACATGCGATAGCAGGTCATAATGGCTTTTTTTGACAAGTTAACCAAAGTTCAGAGTGTAAATCTTACAAAAAAAAGTTCAAAGGGTTAAACCGCTAAATTGGTGAAAGTTTGAGGATTAGAACATCATTAACCATAGAAAATATAGGGGGGGTGTGATGGTACCTCAATAATTCCACCACACAGCCAACCAAAAGATAAATAATGATACATCTGTTCACGACCCGGTTCGGTTTCGGGTGCAACCATAGCAATACGTTTTAGACACTCGTCCCAGTCACAAATTAACATAGGATCTTCTTCAGATATGTTGGCTAGAGCATTATGCAAACCAGATGTATGGTTAAGTACATGATTAACTTTTATTTGATCTTTCCCATTTGTACCAAACTCTGGCCAAATGTTTGCAACGTGTTCATCAAGCTTCAATTTCCTAAAAATCAAAGAGATTTTATTAAATCTCATTTAGTGTCACCTTTTCCCATACTTTTTTATGTATAGATAAAAACATTTAGTGACACTGTTTTTACTTTTAGGGACACTTTTACGAGTGTCAGTAAATGAGTATTTTTTTCTCATAGTGCACTCAACATGAAAACATACCCTTTATCAGCCAACCAATGTATCATTCCAGCTGTAACTCCCTTTGTTACAGAAAAAACAGGAAATAAACTATCGGGCTGAACGGGCCGAGGGTCGTATTTTCCCAACACTCCAGCTGCAGTATCAATGATCACTTCACCGTCTTTATACGCACAAACCTAATAACATAATGAAAGTTTGTGTAAAAATACCAAACCACAAAACCTAAGACTCGTGTACATGTGTGTTAAAGTTAACATTTAAAAATAATTAATGTTTAATAATCGGTTACCTGAATTCCGAGTATTCTGTCAGCAATTCCTAATTCAACCAAGAAACGCCTTAATTTTGCTTCTACATCAGAATGTATCGGACTGTCATATAACCATTTTGTATTTGCTGATGGTCCATTGTTCATGTTGCTGAAAATGGAATAATCACAAAATTAAGATCAAAGAAATAATTAGGGTTTGCAACCATGAATTTGAGATTAAAAAAAAGTACCTTTTTAGAACAGATTCGGCGAAAGGTCTCATGATATTTAGATAACTTATGCGGACATTCATTGAGGATGAAAGACCTGAAACAATGTAATATATTTTTTATTAATCAAGCCTCTTTGGGGGTGTTTGGATGTGCCAAAAGGACCAAATACAAACCTCTGAGTAAATTAAGAACCCTCGAGAAAATTACAATGTCTCCTGGAAAAGCATCAATCTAAAAGAAACGTTCCATTAATTCCCAAAATATCATAAATTTAATCTAGAAGTGAGAAAATTATAAGTTAACTTACGGGATTAAAACGTTTAACTTCCTTCTTATCAAGTTTCATCTTTTCCTGAATAACTTTCATATTTTTTGCTCTTTGCTCTTGCAAAGATTTCACATTTTCCTAAAATAAATTAAAAACAAAAAAATGCTCATTTTTGCATTATTTTACGGACGATTAGGTTAAAAAACGGTTAGACAATAACTGCCACTTACAAAAGCTTCAGTTGCTGGAGTAGTAGCCCGGAAAAAAACATTTGTTATCTCCATAGCTTGTTCTGGCATGTCAAGGCGTAACTTAAGTCCCATTTCAGCAAAGGCAGACAAAAGAGCTACATGATCACCCTAAAATTAAAATAATAAAAAACAAATCTTATACAGTCAAAAATAATTTTGAAAATAAATTAGATGCTTAAAACAGTATATGTAAATGTCCTAATAACCTCTGCAGCTGCCAAGAACATTTTTGCTAAAGCATGTTTCACCGAGCTTGAAAGCAACTTTGTAAGCCCAAAATCAAGCAAAATTGGATGATGGGGAGGTTCTCTACTCACAAGAAAATTACCTGAAAATAGTAAAATAAATATATAAAAACAAATTTGAGATGAAATTGGAGAAAAGAGAGAGTACCTGGATGAGGATCACCATTAAAAAATCCATCAACATAAATTTGATGTGCATATGCACGTGTAATTTCTTCAACAAGCTTTTGTTTATCAACACCAAGTTCTTCTAGGGCACGAGAATCATTTAAACGTACCCCGTCCATATATTCTAGAATCATGACTTTCTCAGTTGACTGACAATCAAATATAAGTTATTACATTATTAATATTAAACACTAAATCACACAGAAGGTTAAAATGGTAATATTCTGTTACACAAACTGTCATTCCCACTAAAGTAAGGATGATACCTGAATAACTTCTGGTATCAATACTTCCACGTGTTCAGGTCTTCTGTCAAGAACTTCACTTTTGCAGCCTAGATTTCTGGATACGTTTCTAGTATTTTCTACAACAACAAGAAACAATTACAAAAAGTAATAATAATAAATAAATAATAATTATCTCTATGACTCTATCATACCAGCTTCATGGTTAAAATCCAATTCTTTAGGTGCTTCCTTACACCATTCATCTATCATAGGGTTGAAGTCATACTGGGGTTCAGCCCAAGCTATCCAGTCAACTATTGACTTTGCATTCTTTAAATCCTGTAAACAAAGTAATTAATATCGTATGATTACACAAATTTAACTGCTAACTTTGAATTTTCTCTATGAAAATAAAACCTCCAAGATTATAGTTTTGATGCCTTCATGCTGAACTTTAACAACCACTTCTTGCCCATCACGTAGAGTTGCGCGGTGAACTTGAGCTATCTGTTATGGAAAATAATATAATTTAACAAAATGGAGATTAAAATTAGAACATCTTACAATATAAATTAAGCAAAAAAGTTCTTACTGATGCTGTTGCCAGAGGTACACTAACAAAATTTGTAAATAAATCATCCATTGATTGACCTAACTGCTGCTCAATAGTTTCACGAACCTGATTAACAAACTCTTCAGTTATTTCAATTTTCAAAAAATTCAGATGACACAAAGATCATGAATTATGGCCAACCTTTTAATACAGTATGTTAAAGTTATCTATTACTGAAATTAAAAAAAAAAACACCTCTTCTAAACGGCGAGGAGGAAGAGAATCTTGTAATTGTTTCAAAAGACGTATGTAAGCTTCCGGAAGCACATCAGCACGAGTGGATAAATATTGTCCCATTTTCACCCATAAACCTTCTAATTCCACAATCAACTTAAGCACACGTTTAGCATTTCGTTCATGAGCTTTCTCCCATAAACCATTTCGTTTAGATCTTTTTGTCAATTTCTCTCTTTGTTGCAACGCCTTCAACATCCATATATTAAATAAACAAATTAAAAAACACACAAATGATCATAAATAAATAAAAAAAACAATCAAATGTTATTTATTAATTATTATATACCTTGTAATCCAGATATATGAGAAATGCCAAAGTGAAAACCTTCATACGTCTCTTGTAGATGTTTCCTCGCCCCATTGAACGTGTATTGGTTGTAACAGGGTTTAGCGTAGAATAAAGCTTAGCAATTTCATTGAACAAAAGAATAATTGTTGTGATCAGATAGTATGGAACACGAATTAATCCCCGAACAAAGGCACCCAGTAGTTCTGAAACTCTCATATCTCCAAATATTTCATATAAAATAACCAAAATGAATCAAATCAATATATAACCTTCTCATTATGTAAAAAAACAGAATAATAAACATAAGCAACTGATCATATAGTCAAAATTCATATCCATATGAACTTCAAAACCCTATAAGAAGCTAAGAACCCTAGCCGGCTAGCATAAGTAACAAAAAGTCAATTACAACTCAACTATAACAGTTTCACATGATCAATATACAAAATTTCTAGTCGATTATGTTTTTATAGCTCATATACACTATTAGTTCGCTCAATTAAGCTAACAAGCATGATATAATAACAATCAAAACGCAAAATTGAACATGTGAATCAACAGATCAATTACTTATTCAACAGTTAATTGAAATTGAAACTGAAATTAAAATTACTCCGAATATAATTAGATAACATACAAATACTTAACGATCGGCGGACAACTGAAGAAGGCGGAATCAATGTAGCCACAAAACTTGGAGAGAAATCAAAGATAAAGTTTCAAATAAAAAGGAAACGGTGCGAGGAAGAAATACCTAGAAACGGTGTCGTTTTCCTGATCACGATGTAAAAACGTCGTTAAGTTACACTGTTACGACGACTCTATATCTTTTGCCGGTTAAAGTGACCTAAGGTGAAATGTTTTTACAGTGCGTACAACCGCGTTTTGGAAAGGACACGTGGACAAGTAAACGTGGGTGTGCCATGTCCGTCACGTTTGCCGACTATGACGGTGGTAACTAGGGCTGTCAAATCGTGCTATCGTTTCGTGTTGCAGGATAACACGACACGACACGACACGAATTCGTTCAACACGAAAACGACACGACACGAAGTCGTGTTTTATTTTACTAACACGAACACGACACGATTAAAAAACGATAAACACGACAACACAAAATAAATAACAAATTTCTTACTTATTACATGTTAAAAACACGACAAACGCGATAAACACGACAAAATCATAACTATCGTGTCAATTTTGTGTTAATCTCTGAACACGAACACGACACGACTTCGTGTTTGTTTTACACAACACGAACACGACACGAACACGAATTCAAATTTAAGTTTCGTCCCAATTTTGTTTCGTTTCGTGTAGTTTTGTCGTGTCGTGTCAAGTTTTGACAGCCCTAGTGGTAACGTATATTAACGGTTGATATGATTAGTTGAGATGGTATTTTACGAATCACGGCCGTTGATGTCGTTATCAGAGATTAAGGGGTTTTTTAGGTAAATAAAATGTGGATGTATGTTCTTTACCGGTCGAAGTAAAGAAAATTAGGCAGACCCAACTATCATAGCTTTGACTGTATTGGTCTAATTCAAAGAACACATGTTTTGAAAACGAATATAAAAGAAAAGTCAGAAAGAAAATGAGAATATATGTATATTTTGAAAAAAGTCAACCGACGTGTACTTGTCAGTCACATTCTTAAGTGGTAGAAGAGGATTCTTTAACAAACTGGTTGTAAATTTAAGTGATTTTTATGTCTCTCCTCCCTTTTCCTTTTCCTTTCTCTCTATCTCTCTAAAAATCTCATCCCTCAAACTTGTAAGAAATCCGAAGAGAATAAGGAAGAAAAGCAAAAGATGCGACGAGCTGGTGCCAAAGGTTGTAAAAAACCGATGAGTTACCGACGAGAACAAAAAACTTTAGGAAATGTCTAATGGTTATATATATGTTGTTCATTATGAAATCCTGATTTTGAATCAAATTGTATATCAGCATGACATGGCTAACTCAATTTGTTGCACATGTGGAGATCATGTGTCCACACTCCACACGTGTTGTCTTACAATTTTAGTTCTACCAATTTCACATTGTTTCAAGTCGCTTAGTTTTTGGAGTGGTCTTATGATCTATTTGGAACACAATGACTGATAATCGCATCCATGATGTTTTCCTCGATTATTATGTTTCAAAATGTTCAAGTGTTTGCCCTTAAATGTATTCGGTACGTAGTAGATCCAAAAAGGTTGTGGCAAAATTGAATTACAAACGCATGTATTGTTGGTTCTAGTCGTATATGGTGTCTTGTTTTGTATTTCTTAACCTCTCGATACTTTTAGTTTTCATTAAATTCTATTTGTGCTTCAAAATATATATAGACATTGTTATTTTCAAAAAAATTATTTATCAATTTCTTAAAAAATAAAAATAAGTTCAATATTAAGTAAATGGTTATCTTGTATTTTGGTTTTAGTTGTCTAATTTAAGAATATGGAAGCAAGTTCTTCTGTACTGCTCCTTAGGGGGGGAGGAGCCCCTAAATAATGTATAACATAGTGCCTAGGGGGGAGGACCACGATACATAGCTAATGCATTGTCTTTGTTGATTCTAGGAATTGGACAGTCTTATGAACAATCTGAAACAACATTTAAAAAAATATTAGTTTTCTTACTACATTCTTGTTTTTATATATATAGTTAGTTTTGATGTTGTTGAGCTTTAGAGAAAACAATAGTGGGTGATTGCATTTTGAGTTTAAACAATTTGACATTTCTGATTGAAAGGATAGATATTGATTGGCGGATCAAGAAAGAAAAAACTGAAGTTGCACATGTTTTGTTTATGGATATCACTTATACTAAAACAATAAATTTAAAAAAAATCTAACATTATCGGGAAAAAATTTGAGAGGTTGAATGAGCTCCTACATGCTACATGGTAGATCCGTCCATACCTTGTTGATTAGTTGTACCAACCAAATTAGTAAAGACGTGCCAAATGAGCCGAATGATACATGTTTGACCGACAAGTAGTTTTCTATGTATAGTTAGAAGTTGACATGTGACAGTTAAATAAGAAAATTTTTTTTTTTTTTTTTTGTAATATTGCCATAAAACGTGGTGATGAAGTCTACTTGGGCAACACTCATATATTTTGGTACACATAAGGACATAAGATGCAAAACCTGAAGTACTTCTTCCATTAGGTATAAAGTCAAAGAAAAATAAAGAACGGGAGAAGAAAGTTTATCTAGAAGTACAGCTCGTTCAAGCTACCATTTGTGTTCATAAGGGATTTGTTTGAGTTGATCGTATATACCGGGAAGTTTTTATTCTCATGATGATTTACAAAAAAATAGATATAATTTTTTTTGAATGACAAAAAAAAAAGAAAAAAGATATAATGACGATGTTTGATATCTTATATGAATCGTATGCATATGTGTACGCTCATGTTTTAATGTATGATTTTACGCAGTGATTAATGTTGTAACAAGAACTGTAAACTATTCGTTGGCACCGTTAGTATTTAACACGGGGTAGGAGAGACTATCCGGTGCTCAACGAATGAGGTACAATACTAAGTTTGGGATACGTATACAAAGTTATGACCCGATTATATACTATTACCGATAAGGTCATAACAATATGATGTATTTTAGAATACTATTATATATGTATTTGGTGACATCATTATACGTACTATTTTATACGGAGTAATAAGTTTTGCTAGAATATATCCTAGAGGTACATCTATATATCTATAAAAATTGAGTTTCATGTTTGAAATTGCATTTATTAGCTTGCATTTAATAATAATAATAATCTAATAAATTCATTTATAAAAAATAATAATAAATTATCAATTGTAAGATCAAAAGTTTTACCATAAACAAAATAATAATAATGTAATAAACTCATTTATATATCTATAAAAATTGAGTTTCATGTTTGAAATTGCATTTATTAGCTTGCATTTAATAATAATAATAATAATCTAATAAATTCATTTATAAAAAATAATAATAAATTAATCAATTGTAAGATCAAAAATTTTACCATAAACAAAATAATAATAATGTAATAAACTCATTTATAAGAAATAATAATAAATTAATCAATTTATAAGAATTCCATAAACAGTATAATAAATCGATTTATAAAAAATAATAATAAATTAATCTATTGTAGGATCAAAATTTTTACCATTATATATCTATAAAAATTGAGTTTCATGTTTGAAATTGCATTTATTAGCTTGCATTTAATAATAATAATAATAATCTAATAAATTCATTTATAAAAAATAATAATAAATTAATCAATTTTAAGATCAAAAGTTTTACCATAAACAAAATAATAATAATGTAATAAACTCATTTATAAGAAATAATAATAAATTAATCAATTTATAAGAATTCCATAAACAAAATAATAAATCGATTTATAAAAAATAATAATAAATTAATATATTGTAGGATCAAAATTTTTACCATTAATAATAAAATAATCTATGTAGGATCAAAATTTTTACCATTTATAAGAAATAATAAATTAATCAACTGTAAGATTAAAAGTTTCACCATAAATAAACAATATTTATAAACATAATAATAGTAAACAATATTAATCAATTGTAAGATCAAAAGTTTTACCATAAAATAATAATAATGTAATAAACTCATTTATAAGAAATAATAATAAATTAATCAATTTATAAGAATTCCATAAACAAAATAATAAATCGATTTATAAAAAATAATAATAAATTAATCTATTGTAGAATCAAAATTTTTACCATTAATAATAAAATAATCTATGTAGGATCAAAATTTTTACCATTTATAAGAAATAATAAAATAATCAACTGTAAGATTAAAAGTTATACCATAAATAAACAATATTTATAAACATAACAATAGTAAATAATATTAATCAATTGTAAGATCAAAAGTTTTACCATAAAATAATAATAATGTAATAAACTCATTTATAAGAAATAATAATAAATTAATCAATTTATAAGAAATCCATAAACAAAATAATAAATCGATTTGTAAAAAATAATAATAAACTAATCTATTGTAGGATCAAAATTTTTACCATTTGTAAGAAATAATAAATTAATCAATTGTAAGATTAAAAGTTTACCATAAATAAACAATATTTATAAACATAACAATTATGATGTCCATGCATTTCTGAATCGCAAAAATAGTTGAAAATCTACTATATCTATATCTATATTAACATAAAAAATGAGTTCCAAAACCAAAATTGCATTTAATTCCATTATCATTATTACACGCATTATTACCTTGCACATTATAATTCTAATTAACAATAATGATGCATCAAGACACAAAGCATTCCATCGGTTCATTGAGTTTATCTAACATTAATGCTACATCAAAACACAAAGCATCCCACATTCCCACCGTTTCACAAAGTTTTAATACACACGTAAAGAAGGCATTTAAAACAAATTCATTCATCACAACCATTCAAATACAAGGCATTTAAATCTCTCTTTGACATGCCTTTCTTCTTCCCAATTTCTCCTCATATCTTTATATCCCGTGCCTTACATATCCCATCCCCAAATATTTTAAGCTTTTATATATGAAGACGTTTCGATTTAACAACGTGAATCAATGCACTCTTCAGGTATAGTTTTCACTTTTTCTCTTACGAAAGAAATATATCCCTGATATGGCTATCCCCCAGCCCAAAACGTTTTAAGTTTCTATATATGCAAAAGGTTTTGATTTTACAACCGCAAATCAATGCACTCCGCAAGTATAGTTCACTTTTTCCTTTGCGAAATATATCCCTGGTATGGTTTATCATTCATGCATACGAGCACACAATTTCCTTTCTAATTCGGTATGTGTACACATTGATGGTGTCTTTTATTAAGTTAGACTAAGATTATCTATTTGGTTTGTTTTTCTAACTAGGGGGTACAAACTGTAAATGCTAAAAAGGAGATTCAGAAGACACCACCATCCACTGGTGAGTTTTTATTTGATCTTTTGGCTTCCCATATTCTTAATTAGAGGGAATTACACAAATCATCCCAATGTCGACATAATGATTTATGTAATATATTATCTAGGATGAGTTGTAATAGTTGTGGTTTTTTCAGGTGCTAATCCCACTGGTCGGGCTGTTGAAGATGTGGATTTGCGCACCATTTTTGTTAGTAATGTAATGATCCAACCCAAGTTTCTCATATTAAGTCATGTTATACGGTTGTTTCTAATATTTGAAATTTTTACAGGTTCATTTTGGTGCGACTAAAGATAGTGTTTCTTGACATTTTAACAAGTTTGGGGATGTGGTGAAAGTGGTTATAGTAACTGAATCTGGAACCGGGCAGCCTAAAGGGTATGAAATTTTTGTCTTAGTTTTTTAGCTTTAATGATAATGATAATGATGATGATGATGATGATGATAATAATAATAATAATAATAATATTTTATACAACTGCTGGTTCAAAATTATTTGATTGAAATTATAACTTATGATTTTGTCTTGCATGTGCAAATTTATCTTACAAATGTAGTTGATTGGTATATCAATCTCACTACTTAGAAGAATCGGGATGAAGAAATTTAAACTCCATTTCAAATCTAAACATGTTAGTGATCAAGCTTCTGGTATTTTGTCCATAAAACCATTTCAATGTATACTATTTACTTTCAAAATTAATGTTTATTGTGAATAAAGCCCGTGCAAAATTAATAGCTAATTGTTATGAAGTTTTCAATTATTGTCGCACTAAAAAAACCAAAATAAATGGGCCCCTTTATTAAGGATTATTATTAACACCTAAATTAATATGATTTTTCATTAAATATTAAATCAATGTTGAAAACAAAATAGTTATAATTATTTATTTTTAATAAATTTTTATACATTGCTATTCAAGCATTACTAATTTATCGTCGTCACTTGAAGATATAACATCGTTTTGTCCATAGTTATACTTATAAAATATAAAGTACGAAGATCTTTGTAGTGTCACTAATGTGTTACGAATAACAGATTATGTGTTATGCATATATACATATATATTCGCTCATGTTTAGTTACTTTACATTTATCTTCGGACACACTTTGCTTTGTTCGTACTTTATTGTTGATACCAATAACTTTTTATCATGAACAAAGCCCGTGCATCGCACGGGCCATGCTGCCTCGTCTTAACAAATTTAAATGTATATCACGTCGTTGGTTGAATTCGTTAAAACCCCCTATTTATTAACTACAGCAAGAGTAACACCAACAAAACGCGACAGAATTAATGACAATTAATACGAAATTCACATTATAAATGAACTTTTTTGTTCATTTAATACTTGTTAAGATATGTGTCTAGGCCATATTATAACAAAACTCTTTCAATAAAAAAAATGCATGAGTTAAGTAAACGTCAACCTGTAACGCTTTACACACTTACAACATATTGTACGAGGTGTGACCAAATAAGGTTGTTTAAGAAGAGTAACAAAGTTTAAGTCGAACATGAGATATTAAGTGACGTTTCAGATGATTTTAAAAAATATATATATAATGTTTTGATAATTACGGTGTTAAGTAATTTTTTTAAATGCATAAAAAGTTATACTTCCTCCGTTTCAAAATAAGTGATACAAATTAGCTTTCACGTTTTTTGAGGCAAAAGATTGTAATGAAGGTTAAATTAGATTAAATTGGATACTTAGTGAGTGAGGGGTCCCACATATTATGATTAAAGTGAGTTTAATGATGTTTAAAAGTAAAAGTAAGGGTAAATGAGTAATTTTACTTTATTAAAGGAGATAGTTAGTGGGTATGGGTCCCATTATATTTTACCAAATAAGGAAAGTTTCAAAGTGTATCACTTATTTTGAAACACCCCCAAAATGGAAAGTGTATCACTTATTTTGAAACGGAGGATGTATAATAATTTATGGATAATAATTTTTAAAATTAAAGAGTTCGTTATAAATTGATGTACACGTTCTAATACATGTCATATGTTAAACCCTAACAGCTGTGATTATCAAAACCCAAATATAAAACTGATTCGGTGTAGCTCGTTAACGGAACCCTAACTACAAAAATCACGAATGTCTTCTTAATCTGGAATGTCTAGACATAATACAGAAGAATTAAAGTAGGAGGACTAACTTTGTCAACGAGTAGTAGTTCAAGGACCAGTTTTGTAATTTACTATTGTTTAGAAAAAGCATGAATTAACAATTAAAACCCTCAAAAAACCCTAACGTTTCAATGTTTTTAATCGAGAAATCTTTTCTCTCTCCTCGCCTATATCTCCTCCGCCCCCCTCCTCATCCTCACCCGTCGTCTACATCGCCGTCCCGTAATTGTAAGCTTAATCTCCACTCCATATCGTCTGTTTTACTCAATTTCAGTTAACTGAATTGTAGTCCGAACTTGATATTGAGATTACAAAACCCTAATTGTGTACAGTGTCTGTAGAAATGATGTTTAATCGTGATAGTAATGTGATTAGGCTGTTTGTTTAGAAGAAATTAGTGGCAAAATGCATTTCAGAGTGCGGAGTTATTGTTGCAATTGAAATTAGGAAGCTAAGTTAAATTGGGATTTCAGTTACTATCGATGAATTAAGGCTCTAAATTCCGTCTGGTAGTTTTATTTTGTTTGGTACTTTGGTATTTTCATAGGGCGTAAATTGAGATGTGACCTGAAAAACGAAGAGAATTTGGCAACAAAGCAAAGCAAAGTTACTAGCAAATGTAGGGATTCTAATATCATCTAATTGGAATATCTCGATATTCAGAAATGGCTTTTGTTATTTCTAATCTGCTCAAAGTTCAATTATTTGACTGGTTTGTTTTGCATTATTGAAATGTGAAGTTCTTACATGTTTGTTACTGCAAAACTAGACAGATATTCTGAAAGAAGCATCTAGAAGAAATTTTCCAGTTAAGTGGGCACATTCCACAACCACCATGGCAGCTGCAACTGTAAGTCTAATAACTTACAAAGTATCACACACACATCAACTTATATCTTTGAAACTAGTTTTTGGTGTCACACATGAAGTATAGATGCAGGACAATGTACCTTATATTTCACAGTTTAACACTATTAAGATGATACTAATGGTTTTGTAAAGCAGGAGGATAATTTTGGGAGCCTTAAAGAACAAATAGCAAAGATATTTGAGGTCTCACTAAAAGTTACAGTCCCTGATGAGCCAGAAGTGGTGCCATTAATTGCTGCATGTGCCAAAAAAGAATTCGGTGATTACCAATGGTATATATTATTTCTCATACTTGAGCATGCTTTATTTGTTTTTCTTTTATATATTTTGTATATACTTCTTTTGGATTGTAACATACTTTTCTTCAGAATATTGAGTACTAATAAATAAGTTCATTTATTAACAGCAACAATGCAATGAGCTTATGGGCTAAAATAAAGGGCAAGGGTACAGAATTTAGAGGCCCGCAACCTGTTGGACAGGTAATTATTAGTACTAAAATTATTAATTCTATATGTGAACCATTGTGGACGTTGAATATATATTGTAGTTTTTAATCTAATTTTATCATATGATTCTTTGTGATTCTAATAAATAGGCCATAATGAAAAATCTTCCAACATCTGACATGATAGAATCATGCTCAATAGCTGGTCCTGGTTTTGTAAACGTTAAGTTATCAAGGCAATGGATAGCTAAGGTATTATAATTTAATTTATTTTTTGAATTTTTGAAACATTCATTCCAATCATTAACCTGACTTCTTGCATACTTTAATGTTTTCAATATTTTTTTCTACAGAGCATTCAGAAGATGCTAAATGAGGGTATAGACACATGGGCACCAAAACTTCCAGTCAAACGGGCAATAGTTGACTTTTCATCACCCAATATAGCAAAAGAAATGCATGTGGGTCATTTACGGTCAACTATCATTGGGGACACTTTAGCTCGTATGCTTGAGTATTCAAAAGTTGATGTTCTCAGAAGAAACCATGTTGGGGATTGGGGCACTCAGGTATATTCAGTTGATGTTTTTCTGTAAATGTTAGTTATTTTAAATCTTATTATATTCACATTTATGTGTTATATGCAGTTAGCTTTTATCCTCTTCTTTTCCTGGACTACCGATTTGCATTATTTTATTTATTTGTTTTTCTTTTTGCAGTTTGGAATGTTGATTGAGTTCCTATTTGAAAAGTTCCCAAATGGGGAAGTTAATGATCAGGCTATTGGAGAACTTGAGGTCAGCAAATTTACTTTAAATTTTGAACGATATTACCAATTTGCTCAACTTTTTAAACTTTTTTTATACTGAGTGATCTGTTTTATCTTGACTCAATTGGTACTTTTATAGGTATTCTACAAGGCATCAAAGCAGAGATTTGATGGTGATGCTGAATTTAAAGAAAGAGCCCAACAGGCAGTAGTTAGTCTTCAGGTGAAATAACCAACTTTGTGGCCTGGCCCAATGTTTTTTGTAGTAAATTCTTCTTTTGTTTATTTGAATTGTTTGGTCATATCTGACCTTTTTTTAATTTTTATTATATTTAATGGTGTAAAAATAGGGTGGAGATGAAAAGTACAGGAAAGCATGGGCACAAATCTGTGAGATTAGTCGAAAAGGTTTTCAAAAAGTTTATCAGCGTTTGGGAGTTCACTTGGAAGAAAAGGTATTATATTTTTCCCTTATATTTTTCAAAAAGTTATTATTTATTTTTAAATAATGAGTTTTAAATGTAATTAGAAAAATTATATTATTTCAGGGTGAAAGTTTTTATAATCCGTATATTCCTGGGACTCTAGATTTGCTAAGAGAAAAAGGATTAATTGAAGAAAGTGAAGGGGCTCAAGTGATTTTTATTGAAGGAAAAAAAATTCCTCTTATTGTTGTCAAAAGAGACGGTGGTTTTAATTATGCTTCAACAGATCTTGCAGCCCTTTGGTTCGTTTTCTTGAAATTAATCTTACTTAAAAATAATATTCTTAATAATAAATGTTCCATTTGCAATTATGTAGGTATCGCCTTAATGAAGAAAAAGCTGAGTGGATAGTATATGTCACTGATGTAGGTCAGAGAGAGCATTTTGAAATGTTTTTCACTGTAAGTTATTTTCTTTAAGAAATTTAAATAAAATAAGATGAAGTAAAATGGTGATATTAATTTAAATATTTTGTTTTAGGCTGCTAAACGTGCAGGATGGCTGCCAAGTGATGAAAACAAATACCCAAAAACAAGTCATGTTGGATTTGGTCTTGTTCTTGGTGATGATGGAAAAAGATTTAGGACTCGTAGTACTGAAGTAGTTAAGTTAGTTGATTTACTTGATGAAGCTAAAACTCGTTGTAAAGCTGCTCTTGTGGAGAGAGGTTTTTTTTTTTTTTTTTTTTTTTTTTAAAATAATTATAACTCATTAATCATCTACCTTAAATCAATAAATTAAGTTAAATGGCTCTATTATTTATATATATTAGGTAAGGCTGCTGAGTGGACTGCTGAGGAGCTTGAACAAACTGCTGAAGCAGTTGGATATGGTGCTGTTAAGTAAGATTCTCACACTTTATTATTAACATTTTATTTTTTATTTAAGCAATTGGGGTTTTTAATTTATGTAAATAAAGTGAATAAATGTGACTAATTCTTGTATTGGTTGTATGCTTGTCAGGTATGCAGACCTAAAGAACAATAGATTGACCAACTACACGTTCAATTTTGATCAAATGCTCAATGATAAGGTTTGCTTAATAATTTTGTATTATGTTTTACGTGTTTTTTTTTGTAATCCCAGTTTTTAATTTTCACATTTTTGATAAATAGGGAAATACAGCTGTATATTTGCTGTATGCACATGCTCGAGTTTGCTCAATTATCAGGAAATCTGGTAAAGACATAGAGGAGTTAAAGAAGGTAATTTTTCTTATTTCGAGTTCTGGAATTAAATATCTAGTCTATAAATTAAATAAATATAATTGTTTGTGGCAGGAGGGACAATTAATTTTGGAGAAAGATGAAGAACGCAAGCTGGGATTACATTTGCTTCAGTTTGCTGAGGTAAGACTGTTTCTTATGTGCTCAAGCATGATTTTTTTTTTTTGTCCATTATTTTGTTTTTATAAAATAATTGGTATGTTATGTATAAAAATTATGATATCAACTTTCAAATAAAGTGATTTAGGAGGTTGTATGGTTTAAGAATAAACTTTGGGGCCACTTCTGACCCATTTGGCATGTCTTTATTTTTAAAGTTTTTTACATAGTTATTTTTATTTAATCCATAAGACATATTTTGAAATAAAATATAACCCGAATCTATCTTTTTTTTCAGGTTGTCGAAGATGCTTGCACAAATCTTTTACCAAATGTTTTGTGTGAATACCTATACGATTTATCTGAGAAGTTTACCAGTTTCTACTCTGAGTGCCAGGTAATTTTCTCATTTTGATATTTTTGGTATAATTTACCATTTTTCTTGAACCAATTAATATAATTTTTTTGACTTTAAATTAATCAAACATTGAAAAATTGTGCAGGTTGTTGGGTCTGCTGAGGAGACAAGCAGATTATTGTTGTGTGAAGCAACTGCAGTGGTAATGAGGAAATGTTTCCATCTTCTGGGGATTACTCCTGTCTACAAAATCTGATTTCTAATTGGACCCTGAGGAATTTCATTGAAGCTAAATACATCCTTGAAGGTTGTAAAACATTCATATGGGATCCTTGTTTCAATTTTTTGAGCATTTTGTGACTAGATTATGATTGTAACACAAGTTTTAAATTAAAAGAACAAATTTACATGATTTTCGGTGTCTGTTTCAATTTGCAACAAGTTGTCTTTTAATACCTTGAAGCTTTTTCTCCCTCAAGTATTGAAATACGATCTAGAAATCGAAACACTCCTACATGCAACTGATTTTTATGAAACCCTAAACATAATTTCACAAGCTAATGTGGTTTGTGATTTCGAGGATGGTGGTGCTAGGTGTTTGATAGTGTGTGTGTGTGTGTCGTAGATTGTGTTAGTGGATTCGAGTAGATGATGAAAGAGATAATGGTTGTTTACTTGTGATGCTAGTGCAGAGTTTGTCGATTTCATTTTATTTACTAGTATAATTTAAAATACTAAAAATATCAACACAATTTATGTCACGAGCCAAGTTAATCCCAAATCACTAGAAAAATGAGTAAATTACATATAAGGTCCCTGTGGTTTACCCCTTATTACGGCCATAGTCCCTGAACTTTGTTTATTACACCAGACGTCCCTGGTGTATACAATTTGTTACACCCATGGTCCCTGTTGCCCTTAACTTTTTCTAAATGATGAAAATACCCTTTTGGTTTTTTGTAATAAAGCGAAGATAAGGGACCGTGAATGTAATAAGTGATAAACCACAGGGATTATCTGTGAAATTTTCTCTATTAATTGATTTGTTTTTCTTTTCACTCTTCGATTCATATTCTTCCCCCACATTCAGATTCACCACTCGCATCTATCTCTTTGAATTCAAACCTCAATCAATAACCATTATCGTCGCGTAATCAACCCTTGCCTCCGGTTGCCTTCTCCAGTTGTTCCGCCGCCGATGACGTTTCTATCGAACTGAGTGTGCAAAACACCAACTCCTCTGGCGACGTGCATTAGTTGTCTGAATCACCATGTGTGCAAACCACCAAATCCTCTGGTGACGTGCATCAATTGTCTGAATCAATTCTGGTCGATAGAACGTCATCGGCTCAGAACAACTGGAGAAGGAAACCGGAGGCAGGGGGTTGGTGATGGATCAAATTTTCAAGGGGTTTGGTGGCGCGAAGATAATAGTTATTGATTGATGTTTAAATTTAAAGAGACTAGATGGGTACCCGCGCTATGCGGCGGCGGGTACCTGTGGCAATAGTGATGGTGGTGGGTGGTGGGGGTGGGTGGTGGCAGTAGCGATGGTTGTGGGTGGTTGTTCGTAGTGGTCGCTAATGGCGGCAGTAGTGATTGTGTTTATGGTGGGGGTGGCGGTGAGCCAATGATTAGTAGTGATGGTGGTCGCGGTGAGTAATATAATATGAGTTAAAGATTAATATAGATAATATGATATATAAGTAATTGCACTCGAGTAATCAACATCTATTTTAGTATTCCAGTTAGTTAGAGACATTTGTTAATAACGTGTAAATCTCATGTTCGAGTCATGGATTGTATTGGTTGAAAATTAAGTCTTGCTAATTTAGGATGTTACACTCGAGTTCGGTTTTAGACCGTTGCAATCCTGGCAGCCAAATTTTCAAGAAAATAATGGCAAGACAAGAGCTTTTATAAAATAGACAAAAAAGAAAATATAGGTTGTTAAAATCCTATACATTTGCAACCATCATTAAATCACCCAATTCATATGCATGTGTGTAAAAGGGAGAATTAGATGAAGTAAAACAACACATGTTAAAAGGAAGCCTTCAAGTCTTCCAATTTTACCCATTATCATGGACTCATGGCCATTTGTCCCATGTAACTGGCTACATTGGCGGGTGAGATTGATGTCCTAAACTTGAAATGAAGATGCCCTTTCAACAAAGGAGAAAATTAACATTAACAAAATCATACTGAATTTGTTTGATGAGATTTAAATTGGTCAAAGTCAAACCAAAAATGTTGTCTTGCTCGTTGCAGTCACTTCTTCAAGTTGACTCAACTTCATTCTGCCAATGGATTAATTCAACCAAAAACATAGAAAATAAACAAATATATATAAAAGATTAACAGCGCTGGGGCGATAATGATCATGGTGGTGGGTGACGGTGGTGGTTGTCGGTGGTGGTGGTGGTAATGAGTAGAGATGGTGGTGGGTTATTGTTCCTGAATTTCAGTTTGAGAAGGACACCACAAATCATCATGCAATCTTCGCTCTGCAGCCATGGCAGTAGTTTGATACTTAAAACTTTTAATTAGTAAAGAAATCATGGAGATTTAAACGAATACAAGCATGAAGAATCAATCTTCATTACCTTAGACTATGCGTAATGGGCTGCCACCTCTGCGCCACATCAGCCCGACCAAACACATAAAAAATCCCGACCAAACACACGTAACCAGGCGACCAAATCATTCCCCTTTGAAAAAGCCTTTCCCCTTTGAAAATTGAACGGTCGACTAGTCGACCGTTGGGCACGGTCGACGCGTCGAAGTGCTTTGGGCGTAAGGGGGGGACGCGTCCTATGGTGTGAAGTGGCAGGTCACGACCAAACTTTCGGTCGTGCGTTACATGGAGTCTAAATGAACTAAGTACAGCGATTTGAACCTTCTTTTCCACTAAAGACCACTTGATAAGTTGATAATCACCAAATATGGAACACTTAACACCAAACCAGGCAATCTCCAACTGGATCATCACCAACCCATGCACAAACCACTCTCCATCCTAAAGCTGCTTTAATTTCATTAAAAGCTTTTACTACAAACATTGAAAAAAATGTCATTAGTTCACTCAAGAATACCTTAATCATGCTTCCAGTTTCATAATCATCACTATTAAATCGAGTTTAACTAAAAACACATCAAAATATTTTTAATGTAAGTCACCATTATAAATGATCTTTTTGACAAGTATGAAATCACATTAAATATTCTGGAAGCCACGATCACCTATAGACAATCAAACACAACAACAAAAATGATCTTTTTGTATGCACTTAATTCACAGAACATTTAAACAGGGAGATTAAAAATTCACAATCAAGCTAAAAAAATACATTAAAGATGGTTGATTGAACCACCAGAAACAATATTACTTACCTCGTATTCGTTATCGTTGCTGGAGATCTGAGTTTCGAATCGGGTGATTTGAAGGGCTTTAGAATTCATCCAATATTTGAATTGAAGTTACTTGTTGTATTTGTAGGGTAAATTTTTGAATTGAAGGAACCAAGGAAATTGCAGGCACAAGGAGGTTGAGAAATCGAGGAGATTGAGGGATCGAGGAGGTTGAAAAAAGGAGTTTGAGTAATCGAGGAGGCGTCTGGATAATTGGGAGAGGTGTAATCGATGCAGGTAAGAATTCACAGGCATTGGTTGAAGGAACCGATGCAATTGCATGGAGGAGTCTTAGGGTTAGGGGTTTTGTAAAGACAGCGTAAAGTGGTTATATAAACTGAATAGGAAAAAGTAAACATCCTACCTTGTAGTTCACCAGTTAGCGAGCTCCAGTTTATGTTGTGGGTCTCGTGATCGATTCTAGCTCGTTACTTTTTATTTTTCAACCCAATCAAGACAAAAAAGGAAAGTTTGTGGCTGAATTTTCAGCCTGCTATTTAGGGGAATGCCTAAATGCATTATAAGTAGTAGAGATAGAGGTGAGTGGTGAATCTCAATGTGGTGGAAGAACATAAATTAAAAAGAGAGAAGAAAAAAAAATCAATTAATAGAGTAAATTTCACGAATGGTCCATGTGGGTTATCACCTATTACATTTACAGTCCCCTATCTTCGCTTTATTATAAAAGGCCAGAAGGGTATTTTTGTCATTTAGAAAAAGTTAAGGGCAGTAGGGACCATGTGTGTAACAAATTGTATACATCAGGGACCTTCAGTGTAATAAACGAAGTTCATGGACTGTTGGTGTAATAAGTGGCAAACCACAGGGACCTTCCATGTAATTTACTCCTAGAAAAATGCATGTCTACATAGATTTTTACATGTTCAGCATTTGAAGTGTTGAATTGTGGAGTCGAATATATATGAAGCGACTTCAAATATATTTCATATCCTACTTGTAAAATCTGAAGATTGAGCTTAATAGCTTATTGAAAAATTAAGAGTGGGCTTAATAGTGTATTGAAAATTTGATAAGCCAATAAACTCGTTTTTTGAGCTTATATGCTTACTAAGGTTGAACTTATGAGTTATGAGTTACTTGAGCCAATAAGTTGAAATTGATAAAGCTCATAAACTGAAAAAAATTAAGTTTATTAACTTTTCAGCTTTTTTAATAACGCTTATTAACATAAGAAATAAGCAAAAAACACAAACAAATAGTCCCACTACAGCGACCAGTGGTGTCAAACATATTCTTCAACATCAACACCCCCCGTCTTTAGCTCTCTCACATTCATGCAACGTGTAACACATGCACACATTATATATTTATTTTTGCATGTTTTTTTATTGACATACACTCATCTTATATACATTCATATACTCTCACTAACTTTTGTTGGAAAATCTCTCTAGAAGCAATCTATCTACGTACGAGTAGAAATATGATTGTTTACATATTATCTACGTATGCATCTCAGGGATTAATTTCATGTTTGTTATTTTTTACATCCGCGAATATCATAATCTCGTATAAACTATCAAATTGGACAAAATATACACTAAAATGAGATCAGGTGAGGATTTAAAATTTAGTGAGAACTATAAGGACTAATAATGATTCAAAATTTCTTGGTTATGATCTTAATTTTTTTGATGATAAGATTTCCCTTGATGAACAAATAAACATTTAATATTTTTTATTGTTATTAAATATTTCTTCAATGATTAGTTGAGAATTATTATCACAGTACTCACTGGATCCTAGCCCATATACACAAAATGATTATTTAAAACATTTCAAATTTTAACCGGTTGATGTAGATCAATTGACCACTTAGGGAAATCTTGGGGGTTTTCTTTCGCAAGGTCTCTGATTCGAGCCTTGTTGAAGGCTTTTCCTCAGGTAAATAGGTGGTGAAGTTTATTCCCCTATGTATAGGGCATACTGACCCTTGTGAAAGTCACTATGTAGGCTCGAACACTAACTTTTCATAAATAAAAAAAGAGTTAATTACACAAGTGGTCCTTTAAGATGATACCACATTGCAAGTGTGGTCCTAATCTTTTAATTTCGACAAGTGTAGTCCTTTATGTTTACCAATTTTGCACGTTTGGTCCTTTAGGCCAAACGGTGTTAAAATTTTCTGTTAAGTGACCTCATGTGCATTGCACATGGAGAGACTTAACAGAAAAATTTAACACCGTTTGCCTTAAAGGACCAAATGTGCAAAATCGGTAAATTACATTTGTCGAAATTAAAAGATTAGGACCACACTTGCAATGTGATATCATCTTAAAGGATCATTCGTGAAATTAACTCTAAAAAAAAAAAAAGATTTCAAATTCAAACCTTGATTTCATCGAACCAAAATTCATCCATGGAGTTCTGAGGTGAAGCTTGGGTCATCTACTAAGACAAAATCAATAAAACCAAAATCCCAATGATCGAACAAATGTTTAAATACTATCACCCACCAGGCCACGTTTTCAACATTCACCATTACAAATCCAGTCAACAAAACATCGCTAATTTCATTTAGATTTCTCTTACCAATTTATTATCACAAGCTCGACGGAGTCTACAATCAGAACCCTAATCTATAGATTCAGTAGGTCAATTTGTTCTAGATCGCATCTATGGCGGTCTCAAAGCTCCAATTCCTCATACTTTCATTCCTTTTTGCCCTAATTTTCACTCAGATTACAGCCGATGGTTCCGTTGATGGAGCGACAGTCGGATCCGATGAATCCGACTCGTCTAGAATCGAATTGGATAAACTCAATTCTAAGATTCAATCACTAGGTTTGTTTTTCACATTTTCCCTCTTTTAATTTACTTAATCCAGTACTTATTCGAATTGCATTAGACATTAGCTGTAGTATTATGGGAGTATAATCTGTGTTGATTTACGTCGAATTTGATTGTGTTTGAAGAATCACTTGTTCATAAGAAGAATGAAGAATTAAAAACTAAAGATGAGGTAATCGCTGAGAAAGAAAATGCAATTGCAGAGAAAGATAACTCAATTAAAGAGAAGTCAGACAGCATTACGTCATTGAAAACTGATGTAGCTTCTCTTAAGGTAAGATTATAATTCTGTAAACATGTGTTTGATTTCATTTCTTTCCGTTTCATGTATGAATGCATGTTTTTTGGTATTATAACTTCTAATTTCTGTATTTGATAGGTTAAGGGGTCCTCAGATGCTGAAGAACAGGTCCAAAAGGTTCATTCACGATCCCAGGAGTTGGAAAAACAGGTTTTGATGCAATGAAATTATTTCAATCGAATTATATCAAGTATTAAGATCTTCATTTTATGTTTTATTATTTTGCTGTTCAAAAAAAAAAAAAAAAAAAGATCTTCATTTTATGTTTTATTAGGTGGAAAAACTTCAGACGGAATTGGATCTTATGGCCAGTTTAAGGGAGACATTGGAAACTCGATCAAAAGAATTGGAGAAAAATATGGTTGAAATAAACCCTAAGCTTCAGAATGTAAGTTGGTAACAAATTTAGAAAATTATATAGAAATACATCGTGGTAGGTTGTTAACCATGGTTAAATGAGTGCATCAAGTTTGATATTTTTTGTTTTTTCTTGCTTCAGCTTGAACAGACTATCGAAAAACAAAAGACAAAACTTCAAAAAACAGAGCGCGCTCTTAAAGTTGCTGAGGTAAGTTTAACTTACAAACATGGTGGTTGGAAATCTTCTTTCAACATAAAAATATGATGTATTTACATCTATAATTATATGCAGGAGGAACTTATAAAGACTAACAGTGAAACTGCCAAGAGAATTAAAGAATTGACAGAGGTAAATCTTGAAAGATTGCTATTTCTTGGTGCTGTTAATTGTGTCAACTGCTCATTTTTCTCTTCAATTTTTTAAACTTATATAAAATTTAAACTTTAAACTTCATATTAAATTTGATTGTGTGGTCTGTGTTTTTATTTAGATTCATTCTGCATGGCTACCACCTTGGCTTGCAGCTCAATTGTCTTCTATTCAGGTATCTTTCTATTGAATCTGCCACTTGTGCATAAAAGAATATAATCATGAGGTTTAATTAGTTAATTACATCACTTATTTGCAGACTTATGTGGAGGCCCATTTGTTTAAGCATCTAAAACCTGTTCTTGAGACCTTTAAACAAATGGTAATCTTTGTATACCCGTTATTTTTGCATCATTAGTTTACATTAAATCATGTTATTACTTGTTAATTAAGTCTGTTTTATTCATCTTCATAAACAAGCGTTCTTTTCTTTATATTACAGGCTTTGGAAAAGAAGGCACAAGCCGAAAAATGGGCTGAACCTCACATGAAAACAATAACAAGCGTACATAAATTTCTCAAATTTATTTTAGTTACCTTTTCTATTAAATTATGTTTTCACATCATGTTAAAATGCATGATGTAAGTACTCAGTTTATGCCCATTTACTAATGAATTGGTTGATCTGGATCATGTTTTATATTTAAATGCTCAAATGGGTAAAAACCGTTTAATTAAAAAAGAAACAAGTCAAACGGGTTGTGAGGCCGCCCAAAAAGTGAAACTTTAATGCATACAACCTCTTAAATTGCTTAATTTACTATGATGATATTGTTTTTGTAATCATATTTATCATTTGTAATTATCATGTACTTATGTTGTAATCCAAAATTAAACAGAAGTGGGTCCCGGCTGCAAAGAAACAATGGGTGATTATGATGAGTAACGTTGAGCAACATCGGCAATTAGCAACCAAAAAAACCAAAGAATATTATGTTAAATCAAAGGCGGTTATAACTCCCCATGTGACTAAAATAAAAAAAGCTGTTGACCCACATTTTCAGGTACTTTTGACTCCTATTTTTTCAAATAAAAAAGTGTTATAACATATAAATTGTTTGTGGGGACAGGTGGCAAAGAAGTTTTGCCAACCGTACATTGATAAAGTAGCAGTTGCAACAAAACCGTACCTTGATAAAGTACGTGAGATAATGAAGCCCTACACAAAAAAGCCAGTTTCAGTGTATGTCAAGTTTCTTGAATCTGCAACTACTTACCATAATCAGGTACTTTTTTATATGGTATTGCATATTTGCATCATTTTTATATTACTCTATTTTTTTATATTCATAATTAATATTAAAAACTGGTATTATATGTGTGAAGGTTCAAGGCACTGTTAAAAAATCGCTGAAAAAGCATGAAATTACAAGCCCTCTTGCAACTGAGGAGTTTGTATGGTTTGCTGTATGTCTCTCTCTCTCTCTAAAACAGACACACACACTGTCTCTCTCTCTCTCTATATATATATATATACACACACACAAACTAATGTTTATATTTCAGGCCTCTGCGTTGTTCGTACTCCCTGTCATGTTTTTGTTCAGAACTTTATCAGTGATCTTTCTGTAAGTTTATAAATCTACATGTTTCATTTACCCCTTAATTAATTACTAAATGGTCAAACGAGGTCAGTTTGAAACATGTACAGGTCAGATTGGCTTGATCCATAAACACCTTTGTCCAGATTTTAAATAAATCAATGCACCAGCTACAATACACTTTTTTTTATTTGTCCCGTTTCGATTCATCTTAAATTAATGTGTCAAAATTGCCACCTCTATAGTTTCAAATTTATAAACTTAAACAACTTTTCCCGATTTAATTGTGGAATTCAGTGGAAATGCTAAGAAGCCCATGAGAAATAGCAAATCGCCGACCCATTCACGTCGCAAGGCCAAACGAGGACATTCAGACAAATAGTGAGACATGACATTTTACATGAATTTTAGGTAAGCAGTTTCTAATCTCCAGTTCTCCACTTTCATTTTTTAAGTTCTACTTTTGAAATTTAAAATCATTCTTTTAATCTACAACTATAGCCATTTGACTTTTAAAAAGTCAAACTTGGAACTTAAAGTGTAATGAAATTTGTGTTCAATTTACAGGGGTGGGATTCTATGCACAGCTATTATGCTGCTGTTTGCAGAAGCCTTTAAATTTTGCTTAACATAGAAGAGAAAAAACGTCTTCAAGAAGAAATAGGGTTGGTTAGATCAGACATTTGTTCATGTGTTTGTAACTTATTATTTATTTCAAATTTCATTTTTGAATCCTTCTCGTACATGAATTTGGCGATTTTGCCTATAATAATGTTTTGCTTTTCATCGTCTTACAAGGTGTTTGGCATGAAATTCAATCTAGGTTAAGTATGATCATAAGCTGACATGTTCGCCCATGAAAAACTGGTCCCCACCTAGACCTCCTAAATTCGTATAGGATGCGGTTGCCCATTGTATAAGACACAATCTTAAATATAGGTAGTAAAAATGACACCACAATCTTAAATGTATAGGTAGTAAAATGCTATCGATATTGATAGGTAGATTTTTGTTTTTGTCATGTATTATCTCCATAATTATTTGAATGATCAGAAATTATGAAGGTTACGTTTGATATAAGCCATTTTCATTTGGTTTTATATGTATTTTAGTATTAGTATGAAATTTGTAATTATTAAAAAGATATATATGTAAAATTTATTTTTGCCAAATACTTTATTATACAATACATACATACAATCTTCTCCTATATATGACCCCTAATTTGATTGAGTTTTGACAACTTGGCACTTTGGAGCTTCCTCATTGGTGGAGAATGCCACATGGAATTCTACCATTGGCCAGCAAGAATGCCTCAAATTTGCGTTATAATTTTGAGCATTGATTCCAGCAGTTATGATGAGGCCGATATTCTGGGGCAAGATTCCAGCGAATTTCTTTCCCGCCCAAAGCATGAAACGTTTTTAACAAGCATATTATTATTCTGCATTAAAATCTACATAATTTTCCAATAATTTCCTATTTTACCAAATTTATTGCAATTGATAGTTTCTTAAAATACTCAAATATTAACCGTAGTTATTTACGGAAAATGCAGTCTTATCATTAAGTAAATGATTTCTTATTATTAGTTGTTAGCAATCTCACAATGGGATTTGTGCCTACTAAATATGCCTAATCATGTGTCTACCAATTTGATTACGACAAGTGTCAAGATCAAGGGATGATATTGAGAGAGATAATTAGTAGATGACACATGTCAAATTTTGAAGTAAGTAGGCCTATGAGCATACATAAATTGTATACACAAATAACATTTCTCAAAAACAAAACAAAAATGTTAATTGAATTGCTTGTAGACTTAGATGGAAACTCGCCTTGTGAACACAAGTATGTTTTTGTGAACGTGTTTGTTGTGTAGGTTGCTTTTAAAGTTTTATATATGCAAGTCTTTTAAGATGAAATTAGATAAAAATATATCTTCTTCGTGTTCTTCTTTCTAATGTATGTTTATTAGTGTAATTGTAATCTTTTGTTTTGAAAAATTTAATATAATTATGGGTTTTGCTAACGGTTAAGGATAGTTTATATGGTTCAGGTACAATTAAACAAGTATTGGCAGTTTAATAAAATTCTTAGGTAGATTTTTATTAGTTACTTTACAACTTTTTTAAGCCCAAAATATTCTCTTAACCATTGTCCTTACGACAATGGTTAGCATTTTCCTATAATTATTGATCAAGTTTCACAAAAAAAAAAAAAAAAAAAAAAAACTAAGCCCGAGTAAAATTTTAACTCATTTTTACTTTAAATCATCAAAATACTAAGCCTGAATAACAATTTGCATTAATTTTTTCTTTATGTGTCATATTTTAAGGAAATAGAGGTTCTTCATCCATATATCAAATATCACAAATTTTATGGGAAATTGTTTATATTAACTACGTACGAACAATGTGCCAGATTCAGATTCAGATTCACAAACCACTAAAGATGTTAATTTTTGTATGAAGATGCTAATTGTAGTTAAGTTACAAAATTAAAGTCGTTTACAAAGAAGTCTTATTTAGTCTATAAATTTTATGTAACATTTTCTTCATGTATCAAATTTTGTACAAACTCATCATTACAGCTATCGACTCTAATGTCATTTTTAAAATTATTAATATTTATTGGTATTTTTCTATAAGATAAATTTTGAAGCATGCCCGCCCAGTCGGGCGGGCTATGAAGCTAGTTGATAATATTCAAATAGTCACGAATGGTAGGAAAAGAATAAATTCTTATATATATTTTTTATAATTATTTTTACTCTCATCATTTTAAATCTAATTATGCTGGAAGGTAAAAAAAATTTATCTTTCACACACCTCTTTCACGCACTGTTTTAAAAATCAATTTTTATATTAAACTAACTAATGACTTAAATATGATTGAACTAGATAAGTTGGCTGATTGAATCAGATTATAATACTGTTAAATATTTATTATGCTGTAATTGTAATTGTGTACAAATACCAAAAAATTAGAAAAAGATAAAATAAATACCATAAAATTTAAATAAAAAATAATGTAAAAATTTGTTTTCAACTAAATTTAATAGTAGTAATAAAGTTTCAAAACTTATATAAAAAAATTCATATATCTATTTTCTTTACGTAACATGTTTTTTACCAGTTCGACCGACTGGTTCAACCGATCCAATGATCTTATTACGACCGAGCTTTTAACCATCTCACTTTGACACACTACATTATCGTTTTCTGATCAACCGGCCGGTTCAAGGAGTTTTTAAAACATTGCTTCCACGAGACTACGAGAGAGATATAATACGGGTTCGATTGGTGGATCCGGGTAATCGGGTTATGAACCTACTAGAAATAATTCCCCAAAATTTGTAGGGAAACCGGAAACACACATTTGCACGCCTCTCATATAAATTCTTCTCAAACAAACAGTCGCACCACCCAATTTTCATTCCAGAATCAATACATTCGCCCAATTCGTATATATATATATCTCCAGCTTCGATTTAACCGTACCCTAATTTATTACCGGAATACCTTATTGTTTGATTATGGAGGCGGCTGCCGACGATTTTCAATCGGAAGGACCTGCAGCGCCACCGCCTGAACCGATTCCTCCGGTGGAAGAAGAAGAAGATGACGAGGAATATGAGGAGGAAGAAGAAGAGGACGAGGAAGATGAGGAAGAAGAAGAAACGAATAACGAAGATGAAATTATGATAGTGAAAGCTCAGGTGCTAATAGACAAGATCACCGCGACTCCTGATAACCCTAAACACGTTTGTCTTCATGCCCTAGCCTCCATTCTGGAAGCACAAGAAGCCAGGTATATCTATAGTTGTTTATATGCATACATGTGTTTCTATCTAAACGATCATTTTTTGATTAAGTGAATAATATATTGGTTTGATTTTCTTGAAGTCTCTAACAATGTGTTAATTGTGGATTTTATTGTTGCTATAGTTTATGCTGCCTCGTGATGTATTACGTAAGTAGTTGTAATTCTGATATTTAAGTGGTTGTTTGTTTTATACTTATTAATTGCATGACGATTTTCCACAATTTTTTATGAATATAGCTGCAGGTGCGGATGCAGATGCATTTGTCTAATATTAAATATGTAATTAAATGTTACATAGGAAATTTGAATTTCAAGAATTTAATAGCATGTTACTGTAACTTTCAGATACACATTCCTATTGAATGTAACCTGTTACAAGGCTTAATTAGGGATGCCAGCTTAAAAATCATTAGTCACTGCAAAGGAACAGTTGGTCACATTATTGAAGTGTTTAGAGGCTTTCTGTGATTGTTGGTGTATTATATGACAACTTAGTACTGTAAATCGATCTTCTTGCTATAAGTAGAAACATTTATTAACTAATTCAGAATAAAATTTACATATGAATGTATGTATGTACACTGTGTAGGTTTGTATGTATCTACCTGTCTATATATGCTTGGTATATCAATTCAATTTCAGGATTAAAGACTTCAGTATATCAATTCAGTTCAGAATAAAATTACATACAAATGTATGTATATACGCTGTTAATAAGAATATTTTCTCATTTATATGTATGTGTAGGTACATGGAAGAAACTGGTCATTCTTCATTAAACAATGGTCGAGCTTCACATAACATAGGACGTTTGGGGACTTTACTAAGAGTAATTTACATTCTTTCCCTTTTCGGTTTATCATTTTGCAGTGAATATTTTGTATTTTTTTAATTTTCTTATTTTTCAGTAAGTAGTTCTACCATTTGTAAAAATGACATATTTTCTTTCTACAGGACAATGATGAGTTTTTTGAACTAATCTCTGTAAAGTTTCTAACCGATACTCGGTATTCAGTATCTGTTCAAGCAGCTTCTGTAAGACTTCTCTTCAGTTGTTCACTCACTTGGACGGTATGATCTTTACACACCTTTTTATTTTATTTTATTAATTTATCATCGTTTTTTAATGTTGTGATGAAATACAGTATCCACACGTTTTTGAAGAAGCTGTTTTGGAGAACATAAAAAGATGGGTAATAGATGGATCGACAAGATCTGTTACTGAAGATCATAAAGGGAAGAACGGTTCTGCTGCAAGGCAATCATCAGATTCTGAAATGTTGAAGACTTATTCTACTGGACTTTTGGCTGTATGTTTGGCTGGGTATGTTTTCTGCTTATGTACAACTTATGTGCTATTTAATTTTCAGTTAATACCATAAAAAACCGACATACTTGTTAATTGTTTTGCATATTTAAGTCCTTAAACTTGTTAAAATATATACAAACTTGTGAAATTATCATCTTTTTAACTCGTTTTCAAAAATTTTAGTAGTTACAGTGATTCCTGTTTGCTCATGACTTTTTTGCTTAAGTAGTTTCTTAGAGTAATTTAATAAAAGCTTGATATTCTAGTGATTTAATGAGATTTTAAATAACTCAAGATTCATTATAATGCAAAGATTTTGAGTCATTTTTATAAAAAACATTCACAAGTTGTATAATCTAACACAAGTTCGGGGACTTTTTCGTGCAAAACGATAAAGTATGTTGGCTTTTAATGAAATTAGCCCTTAATTTTGACTGATACGGTATGTTGACTTTATGGTATGTTGACTGCAGTGGAGCTCAAGTAGTTGAAGATGTTCTTACATCTGGATTGTCTGCCAAGCTTATGCGATATCTCCGCATACGTTATTTAGGAGAACCAAATACAAGCCAAAAAGAATCTAATCATCAATTAGACAACAAAATATCATCAGCTGCTACTTCAATTAGATCTAGAGAAGATAGCAGGAGTAGATTCAGACATGTTTCAGAAACATCTCAACTGGACCCACCTAAAATAACAGAAGACGGATTATATGAAGAAAATGCAGATGATAACGAAATTAATGAAACTGATGCAGGGAAGACAAAAGTAACTGAAAAAAATAAATCTTCAAAAGAAGATGAACATAAGGGAAATCGTGGGTCTGTTAGATCAAGAGGAAAAGGAAGGATTAATGAAAGTGGTTTGGAAAATGAACATGTTTTAAACTCACCAGGATCCGGGAGTAGATTTGGTGGACAAGGAAAAAGTGTTAAGGATAGAAGTTTGTTAAAAAGTTTGGAATCAAAACGTGTAATGGATATTAAAAAGCAATCCGGAAAGATAGGGGGTGAAAGTGTAATTCTTGAAAGAGATGATAATGATGATTGTTTTCAAGATTGTAAAATTGGTGGAAAAGATATTTCTGATTTGGTGAAAATGGCGGTTAGAGCTGCTGAAAATGAAGCTAGAACAGCAAATGCTTCTGTTGAAGCTGTTAAAGCTGCTGGTGATGCTGCTGCTGAACTTGTTAAAACTGCTGCATTAGAGGTGTGTTTTTTTTGCATTTCTTTTTGAAATTTTTTATCTGCTAGCTAATGTGTTTGTTATATGATTAGGAATTTAAAAAAACAAATGATGAAGAAGCTGCGGTTTTGTCTGCTTCTCGAGCGGCTTCTACAGTCGTTGATGCAGCTAATGCTACTGAAGTTTCTAGGTTGGTAATTTCTGTTATTTATTTTTTTAATAATTACATATATTATTGCTAATGTAAATTGGCGATCACAGGAGTAATATTAGTGCTGTTGCTGAGTCAGCAAATTCAAAAGAATTAGAAACTGAAACTAATGAAGAAATTGAAGACCTCTTCATTCCCGACAGTGAATCCTTAGCAAAACTGAGGGAAAAATATTGTATTCAATGTCTAGAAATTTTAGGAGAATATATTGAAGTTCTTGGTCCTGTTCTACATGAAAAAGGGGTAGATGTTTGTCTTGCTCTACTGCAAAGAAATACCGATCTTAAAGAATCATCACAAATTGCATTTCTGTTACCCGATATATTGAAGTTAATATGTGCATTGGCTGCACACCGGAAATTTGCTGCATTATTTGTGGATCGTGGTGGTATACAAAAGCTTCTTGCACTCCCAAGAGTGTCACTCACGTTTTTTGGTCTTTCTTCCTGTTTATTTGCAATTGGTTCACTACAGGTAAGTTAATAAGTTCATCTTCCTGAGCCTGTAGGGTGGTTGGGTAATGGGTCAAAATTGGTTTCAGTCAAAATAGGCAGCTTTTGGTATTGGTTGAAAGTTGAAACAGAACAGGTTGGTTTGATAAGTATAACTTACTATGGCCCGTTTTGGTAATTACAAGTTTTTAGCCTTACTATTTTGGTAATTAAAGTTTTCTCTTTTCATCCCTATATGGTAATAAATCAAGTATTTTTGGTCCCTTGTGGTTATTATTTTTTATGTTGTTTTAATGCTATAATTACCAAAATAATCCGGCAGAAAGCTTGTAACTACCAATGTGGGCCATAAAAAGTTATAATTCTCAAAATGAACCACTGCTTAAAGTATATTGCTATTCTATGACATTTGCCCTAAAATGATTTAGGAGGTTTATTCATTAAAATCACATAATGGGTATTTGGGTGACTTTCGACCCATTTTTAGCTAACTTTTTTGATTTTACCTGTTTGACCCATTAAAAGATAAACACGTAAACGGGTCGAAATTGCCACCTCTACATGCATCCTATCTGCAAAATATTTAAAGTCTATTAATTTATGTGTTTTTTTAGGTAATCATGGAGCGTGTGTGCGCCCTACCTTCAGATGTCATCAATCAACTAATCACATTAGCTCTCCAACTTCTAGAATGTTCTCAAGACCAAGCAAGAAAAAACTCTGCTTTATTCTTCGCAGCTTCTTTCGTTTTCCGAGCCGTACTAGACGCATTCGACCACCAAGACGGTTTACAAAAACTCTTAAATCTCTTAGGCGAAGCAGCTTCCGTACGATCTGGCGCCAGCTCATCATCTCTGGCCTCACCTAACCCCAACCGGACCCCATCAGAAGTGCTGACATCATCAGAGAAACAAATTGCTTACCATACTACTGTTGCCTTGAGACAGTATTTTAGAGCTCATCTTTTGTTACTGGTGGATTCGATTAAACCTAGTAAGAATGTTAGAAGTGCTGCAAGGAATATTGTTGCGAGTTCTAGGGCTGCTTATAAACCGTTGGATATCAGTAATGAAGCTATTGATGCTGTTTTTAGACAAATTCAGAAAGATCGGAAACTTGGTCCTGCTTTTGTCAGAGCTCGGTGGCCTGCTGTTGATAAGTTTTTGAGTTGTAATGGGCATATTACTATGTTGGAGTTGTGTCAGGTGCTTTTTCCCCTCAATTATTTATCTTTTAAATTTTTATTGTTTTTTACTTTCTGTCGTTAGATGTTTTTAACTTCTTTTTTTTTTTGTTATGATTAGGCACCACCAGTTGAGCGATACTTACATGATTTGCTTCAGTATGCATTGGGTGTCTTGCATATTGTTACTCTGGTTCCTTATAGTCGGAAACTGGTTGTGAGTGCTACTTTGAGCAATGATCGTTTAGGTATAGCAGTTATTCTTGATGCTGCAAATGGTGCTGGTTTTGTTGACCCTGAGGTATTTCACTTTTAAATTTTGAATTTTTATTATTTTTCTGAAGGTGGAAAAAGTAACGGTAGGGTAGTTTCGGTAACGCGTCAAAATTGATTTGGGTCAAGACGAGTAATTTGGGGTATGGGCTGAAGAATTAGGTCGGGTTGTCCATCTTTTTTAAAAAATTAATAAATATTTGGCGTGTCAAATATGATCACAGTTTTTTATTTGAATAAATTTATGTCGGAGGTTAAATGCACTGAGAATATAGGGTTAGTTATGTTATAACCCTCAAATTTTAGCCGATTTGACGTTTTAACCCTTAAACTATTTTTTGTCAATGTTTCACTCATCTTGTAACTTAAAAACATATTATTGTTATTGTTATATTATATAAAAAGTTAAGGGACTACACCATGATGAGATATAAGTAACAGTTTAGGGGTTAAAATGGTTTTTGTAAGTACTATTTCGTGATTAACCTGTGATAGCAGTTCATAGTGGCCTTTTTAACAAGTTGACTAAACTTAATGGTCTAAATCATGCAAAAAACAGCCAAATTGGTGAAAGTTTGAGGATTAAAACATAATTAATCCGAGAATAAACTTTGGACAACTTTTGACCTTTTACTTGACACATATTTTTGGTAATGATCTTTTTCAACAGATTATTCAACCAGCACTAAACGTTTTGGTAAATCTCGTCTGTCCTCCACCATCAATTAGCAACAAACCAAGTATGCCAACTCAAGGACAAATGCCTTCAACCCAAACACCAAACCCTCCTTCAGAGACAGCTGTCAACTTAAACGGAGAATCTAGCCTAACAGACCGTGGGCCCGGTACCTCAATTACAACTTCCGGTCTAGTTGGTGACCGAAGAATATCATTAGGTGCAGGAGCAGGCGGTGCGGGCCTTGCAGCCCAAATGGAACAAAGTTTCCGTCAAGCCCGAGAAGCGGTTCGGGCCAATAATGGGATTAAAGTTCTACTTCAACTTCTCCAACCAAGGATTATAACACCATCTGCTGCCCTTGATTGTCTTCGTGCCCTTGCCTGCAGAGTCTTGCTAGGCTTAGCTAGAGATGATACAATTGCACACATTTTAACTAAACTTCAGGTATCATTACATGATTATTATATGATTTTTTTGGTTTTATTTTATTCTCAAGTGTTTTTGTTTTCTGGTAGGTTGGGAAAAAGTTATCGGAACTTATTAGGGATTCTGGAAGCCAAACGCCAGGTGGCGAACAGGGTAGGTGGCAAACAGAACTATCTCAAGTGGCAATTGAGCTGATGGCGGTATGTTTTTTTCAAGTATTTGAAAATAATGTTGGTGTAATTTAATTTGTTTAAAACAATTATATATTACTTTTTTTTTTTTTTTTTCAGATTGTAACAAATTCAGGGCGAGCAAGTACATTAGCTGCTACTGATGCTGCTACACCTACTCTTCGACGTATTGAGAGAGCTGCTATTGCTGCTGCAACTCCCATTACTTATCATTCCAAGTAAATTATTTCCTTCTTTTCATGATTTTCTCGTGACCAATTTTTTATTTGATTTTAAGAAGTTATATTATGAAATTTAAAATTTCTTAGGGAACTTTTACTGCTGATTCATGAACACCTACAAGCATCTGGTTTATCAACAGCTGCATCTGCACTCCTAAAAGAAGCTCAATTAACACCTCTACAATCATTAGTCGCCCCGTCATCACTGACATACCAAACTTCCAGTCAGGAAAACTCATCAGTACAAATTCAGTGGCCATCTGGACGATCTAATTGTGGGTTTCTCACTGCAGAAAAATCCAAACAACAAGAAGAAATTAACTCAAAACAAGATCCATCTTTATCTTCAAAGGGTAAGAAGTTAGTTATATCATCTGCAATTGGAGGCCAATCAAAAATGACTTCTTACTTTCTTGAGCATCCTTCTCCATCAAGTACCAGATCTTCAAAAAAACCGCCAGCTGTACCAATCACATCAGAAGAAAACCAAGTGGAACCAGAAAGTGTTCTAAAAACACCAATCATATTACCATTAAAACGTAAATTAACCGAATTAAAAGACGTTGGACCATCGCAATCAAACAAACGACTCAACACAAGCGACCTAGGGTTTCGTTCTCCTATCTGTTCAACACCAAACACGAATCCCAACCGTATGTTTTCATCATCAAGTTCTTTTAAAGATCATCTTTGCAGAACACCAGCAAGTGTCGGGATTCCCGACACTTTAGACGACAATCAAAACACACTAATCCCTAATCCCGAACGATTAACATTGGATTCAATCGTTGTTCAATACCTAAAACACCAACACCGCCAATGTCCCGCCCCAATAACCACCTTACCGCCACTATCATTATTACATCCACACGTTTGTCCCGAATCAAAACGAAGCCTCGATGCACCATCGAATATAACCGCCCGATTGAATTCGCGTGAATTTCGACACGTTTATGGTGGAATTCATGGAAGTCGTAGGGACCGCCAATTTGTTTACAGCCGATTCAGACCATGGAGAACATGTAGAGACGATACTGGTGTCCTATTAACATGTTTAACATTTCTCGGTGATTCTTCACTAATTGCAGCTGGTAGTCATTCTGGTGAACTAAAAGTATTCGATTCAAATAGTAACAATATGCTCGAAAGCAGTCCAGGTCATCAATACCCATTGACCATGGTCAAATCCTTCTTTTCGGGAGACACACAACTAGTTCTATCTTCAAGCTCACATGATGTGCGGTTATGGGACGCACCATCGGTTTCAGCTGGTCCTAAATATTCGTTTGAGGAAATTAAGGCTGCCACGTTTAGTCATTGTGGGACCATGTTTGCTGCATTGTCTTCTGAGCTGTCCAGACGGGAGATTTTGTTGTATGATGTGCAGACGTGTAAATCTGATTTGAAATTAACGGATCAAAGTTCGAGTGGCTCGAGTAAAGGGCATGCTTATTCTCAGGTTCATTTTAGTCCTTCGGATATTATGCTTTTATGGAATGGTGTTTTGTGGGACCGGCGAGTTCCGGGCCCCGTTCATCGGTTTGATCAGTTTACTGATTATGGTGGTGGTGGTTTTCATCCTGCTGGTAACGAGGTATGTTAAATTTCAAATGTTTTATGTATAATAAATAAAATACAGTAATAAACATGGGGCGTCTTTTTTATAATTGAATAGGTGGCACAATCGTATTGGATAATTGAACTTGATTGTAAATCGATTTTCATTGATGATGTCATCAATCTAGTTACTTTTAATTTATATACCCCTTATATTATGAAGTAATTACCAAAATAGTTACTAGTTACCCCTAATGTATATTTCATTTAATGTTAAAGAGTAAAAAATGTAAATATATTTACATGTGATAAAAAATATAACAAAAAAAATTAATCTTTTGTTTAACAAATTTATCATTTAAAGTATATCTTTTTAATACCCTCAAAATGATCTTTTTTATTTTTGAACAGGTAATTATAAATTCAGAAGTATGGGATCTACGAAACTTTAGGCTTCTTCGGAGTGTGCCATCATTAGACCAAACCGCAATAACTTTCAACGCAAGTGGTGATGTCATATACGCAATCCTAAGAAGAAATCTAGAAGAAGTGACATCAGCATTCCAGACACGCCGAGTCAAACACCCTCTCTTTTCCGCCTTCCGAACCCTAGATGCAGTCAACTACTCAGACATAGCCACCATTCCCGTGGACCGCTGTGTACTAGATTTCTCATCCGAGCCCACCAACTCGTTTGTTGGGCTGGTAACAATGGACGATCAGGATGAAATGTACTCATCAGCCCGGGTGTATGAAATCGGGAGACGAAAACCGACAGACGATGACTCAGATCCTGATGATGCGGAGAGTGATGAAGAAGAAGATGATGATGAAGATGAGGATATTGATGCAGATGTGTTGTTGGGGAATGATGATGATGATGATGATATGAGTAATGATGAGGATAGTTTGAGTGATCTTGATGATGATGATGATGGGGATGATGATGATGGTGATTTTGTTATGGGTGATATGGATTTTGGTAATGGTGGGATGTTTGAGATTGTGAGTGAAGGTGATGATGATGGTGTTGGTGATGAGGATGATGATGAGTTGATCGAGTCGTTGAGTAGTGGCGATGATGAAGATTATTTTGGAGGGTTTTAAAAATTTATGTTATGAAATGAGTGTATCATAGTTATATTATTTTTGGTAAACATGGTTTGGGTTGGTTTTAGGACAGAACGAAACAAAATGCATTTTTATCTCAAGTTTTGACACAAATGGTATCGATGGTTTTTATCACTTTTTGGTAGGAGAAATGATATTTAGTCTTACCATTTAGACCTACTCATAGACCTATACATTTGATAGGATGACATGTGTATTCCACTAATTCTCTCTCCTAATATTATCCCTTGATTTTGACACATGTCTTCATCTAATGAGTAGGTCTATGAGTAGGTCTAAATGGTAGGCCTAAATACCATTACTCTTTTGGTAGATGTCCAAAACGATGTCTTTTGTCGGATTCTTCACAGAGTTCTCTTGAAGTAGTCTCTCTATATGGGTACGACTATTTACATTTTACCTCCTTATGTCTTTTCTTTTCTTGAAGGGATTTGGGTATCGCTGTTTTGCATTGGCTTCGTCTACTTGGCTTATTATTAATTATGTGGTTCTTTTCAAGATGTTAATGGGTTGGTGGTTTGGTTGTTCAGTTCATGTGCGTTTATAGGATCACATATTTAACATATTTATATACAATTACTAGGTTTTTATCCCATGTTATGTTGCGAGATTTTTATATGATACTCAAACTAATTTTTACTGATATATGTACAATTATATATTTTTATTTCAATAATTTGAACTGTAAAATCAAATTGATAAATATTATATTACTAATTTGTACATTATATTTTTGAAAAAAAAAATTAACATATAAAAATAAAGTGGGTACAAATATAAGTATTAAGAATGTAAATGTCTAAAATGTTAAAAGGTTAAAGTTAAAAAAAAGAAAAAAGAAAGTTAAAGTTAATATTTATCAAGTGTGTAAATGTGTTATATATAACTAGCAGGTACCCGCGTAATGCGGTGTAGTGTACCTAGTTACTATATTTTGAGGTGAACAAATATTGTTTGGTCGCACGTCTTTTGCATTAAACTGATTATTGAGAGGTCTTGTGATAGGCTTCCACTACCAGATGTACTGGACATTAAATTGGCCTTGTCAAATTTCAAAATATTGATGGGCCGGCATTCATGTATTGGAAACACCTTATTAAGGTAGTGTTCGAACATCTTAACCAAAGGTTTGAGTTTGGTTAGTGGTAAGTGCTTTACCTTTGGATCTGTCCCATGCGGGTTCGAACCTTGTAAGCAACTTTTTAAATATTTTTTAATCCGGTAAAATGAACATTTCTAATTATGGTAGGTTTGAATTCAGACATTCCTTAATTGGAAATGTGTAATTTACTTTATAAATTAGTATAGATGTGAGCTTTAAACCCCATTTTTAACGGGTCTAAAATATATGCTCGACATTTGTCTTTCACATATTGTTCTTTGGGACTTATGGGGATGACAACTAAAATATTATAAACTAATTGGTCTAATATTAATAGAAATAGAGATTACACCTATTAGTTAGGGAAGTAAGAGTCGAATCCACTTAGTAGCTTAGGTTAGTAAAACAGTTCTTAGTTGATTTAAATAAAAATTTGTATGATTGAGTGATAAAACTAATTAAAACTTTAGTGCAAATATTTAAAAGAATTATGAACTAAATAAAAAAAATATAAACTAACGTAAAACGATACTAATAAATTTTAGACGAAAAACTATAAGAGACGAATGTAATCACTACTAGTTTCGAATCAATCTTTTCTCTAATGTCACAAAATATGATTATTTTACTTAATTTAGGGTAGTCAGGTTTCATGGACAAAACCGTTAAAATATTTATTCTACTAGACCAAATCTGGGCACAAATTGTGTGAGTCGGCACCAACCGTCTATAGCAGCACAAAGGATGGTTAAGCACGATCGATCTAACCACTACAAAGTTGTCTTACACTTAATCTAACCAAACAAATAAGAATTATATTACGGAAAACAAATCATAATCATAACGATTCAAATCAACGTAATAACTAAACTCCCCTAAATTGTTCAAACCCTAGCTTTCGTCTCTCAGTGTCAGTGTCGGCCCAACAGAGTGCTTTCGCCGTTGAAGACCGACTTTATATCACCCTTCAATTCGAATTAGCAAAAGCAATGTCTCCAAATAATATAATGTTAATGCATTAAAGAAACAAATTGAAACATACTCCTAATAGTGATCACAAAAAGATTTATTGAGATTAACTATGTGTGTCTATTTCATATTGCTACTTATTACAAGATAATATGTGTAATCAATTAATTTTCTTTCATTACACCATCTTTTCATTTTTACACTTGTCTTGATTAAATGAGTAGGCATATAAGACTGCTCACAACAACACGTTTGCAAAACCAAAGTCGCCGCTTCATCCCCAACTGATGGTACAGCCCGTCAGTTTGGGGTAGTTGATTTTTTTCAGCGGTTAGGCGACGAGTGGAGACGGAGGAAAGGTGGGGCCTAAAGTATTTTAATAGGGTATTTGATATTTTTTGTGTGTATATTTTACAATAGTGGGATTCAAAAAACTGAAGAGAATGAGTATTGCTGCCATGAGTATATCAGTTGAATGTCAGTTGGAGTGTAAACTGACGTGACACTGATTGACAAAAACTGAAGTGTCAGTTGGCGCCATAGATGTTATTGATATAAGGGGTTGTTTGGAAAAGCGTATTTAGAGGGCTTATTGCTTATAAAGTTATACCCCCTGGTCTCACAAAAAACTTCTTATTTCATCCTAAATTTTGTCCCACAAAAAACTTCTCATTTCTTACATTTGATGGGCTCCACATAATAAAATACTACTCCATCTGTCCCATTTTTATTGTCTAGTATACTATTTTAGTTTGTCCCACAAATGCTGTCTTTCCTAAATTTCAACCAATTAAAAAACATTTAAATGGAAAAGAGAAAATTTGATTGTTGACATTGTATAATTAATGTACTTTTCTTAAACCGTGTGCTTTTTTAGAGTGGACAATAAATTTAGGACGGAGCGAGTATTATTATTAAGAACTGCACCACTAACTATCTTTCTCTCTCCAAACTAATCTTATATTTTATTCAAAATTATTACTAATGACCCCACCATTAACTATCACCTTAAAACTTGTGTCAAAGTCAAATGAGGAATTTTTTATGGGACGGATGGAGTATAAGCTAAGATAAGCCCTTTAAAATTGACTTATTTAAGTTTATATATGCTTATAATCAAACAACCCTCTAAATAAGCTTTCATGATCAAACACCCTCTAAATAGATATAAATAGTAGACATCAATACTATTTTCAAAGAAAATAATACGTTGAAAAACTTATAGAACAGATCATGAATACCTAACGAACCAATAGGCAATAGATGGGATGTTCACATATAAATAATTAAATGGTTTACCAAGTCAATTTTGGTGTTGTACGTCATTTTCTTTACGTGTTAAGTTAACATCATGGTTATAAAGTTGTTTATAACAACTCGACAATTTTTTTATAATTTATAAATAAAGATGTCAAAAACAAGGTTACATCATAAGGAATAAAAAAGGTAATCAATAAATAAGATGGGTTGAATGTAATGGAGTACAACTGTGAAGGTTTTTTTTAGGTTAGTGACTAAATTCAGTACAAAACAGGTGTCACAAATTTAGTGACTAATGTAAAATCGTCACTACTAGTGGCCTCTTGTGGTTTTTCATCAAATTAGTGACGGGATTAGTGATGCAAAGTGACCACTCAATTTCGGTCACCAGACGACCACCATTTTTATGCTGTTTGTGACAGAAACAGTGACGGGAAGTGACCAGTCAGTTTTGGTCACTAAACCACCATCGTGACCATTTTTATGCTGTTTGTGACAAAGTTCTCCTAGTCACTATTTAAGATTGTGCATACTATTAGAACACATAAAACGGAAAGATCAGATCATTACTATTGTAGTCAAACAACTCCATTGAAGTATTGATCGAGAGGGTTTTAATTGTATGTGTGAAACATACACCATGGATTAATTTACACACATTTTATCCATTTTAGTACACTTTGTTATGATATGAGGAGGCTGAATTCAGGTACCGAAATGTTCCATACTGGTAATTAAAAACCTCTGACAATTTTTCTTAACTTAATTAACTACACATGATTAAGATAGCCAATTTACTTATATAATACAACAGATCATTTCAAAACATATCGGAACAGAATATTGAAGCCATCTTCCAGTTCTTCTCTTTCTGGTGACTAAGGTTGCAATATATTGAACTTTTAATTTGTGTTCCTCCACTTCACGTCCAAGTTCCTCTGAAAACTATTATCAGTAAAATGACTCAGAATTAAGTTTCAAGTTAATAGTTGGGAGTTATTTGTAAAAGTAGGGGCATTTTGATAAAGCTTTGTAGAAATAGGGTGTTTCTAAATCTTTTGTAATAATAGGGGTGTTTGAAAAATCAGATTTTCAAATAATTACAATTTACCCCTTATGTTTACATTTATATATTTTTAACTTATCTTTTTTATAGATTCAATCCCTTACCATTTAAAATGGATATTTTTGAAATCAAATATATCACAATGTTACAAAATCAAGTACATGTAGCATTACAATAAAAATAACATAGTTCAAATGTCACTGAATCTTAGTTGAGAATTTTGAACATTTTTTCCTATTATGCCTGGGCATAAGCCACATTTGCGAGGTTCATCGAATGTCCATCTCGTTACGAAATCGCTTTTCACGTCGATGCACGGAAAGTAATCAGCTTCAATTTTCCAATCTGAATCCAACCAATAATCAACGTGAGGAAGTGGCATGAAACCAGAACGATATACGTCAAAGCTTTGTACACATTACTCATAATGGAAATCCCCTCTATGCTGCAAGAGCATGTGAACCTTTCCATTTGCCACATGTGCGCGCACGTATGTTGAAAATAATGGACATTTCCTCCATTACCATTTATTTGCAACTTTGTGATAACTCACCTTCATTGTAGTCAAACTCGGTCAAATTATGGCTTTCTCGTTTAACAAAACATGCGTGATGCTAGAGGTTTATTGCAGTATCGCTATGCTTTCTAAAGAGTTGCACTGTTCTACTTAACGTAAGGTCAATACACGCCACATACTTTCAGATATATTTGTTGTTATGATTTTCATCATATAAAAGACACCACTGACTTTGTTCCAAGTATTGCCGATTGATATTTTTTATTTCTCTAATACAATTAACAAATTTTCTTTTTTGTGTGGTATTGCCCAACATAATGTTTTAAGACTCAAGTTTTTGTACCTTTTCATGAAATTACTTCTGAAGACAAAAACGATGATGGCTCTTGAAGATTTTCCATTGCATGAATTATTCCTGGATGTTTGTCTGAAATTGTCTATCTTGAGCAACAAAGTGTCTGAACTGATATAAGAACCAACACCAACTGTGTGATGACTCTTCATCAACGATGGCATAAGCTACAGGCAATATATTATATATTGTTGGCATCTTTGGTGACCCATTTTTCCCTTCCTTCAAATGACAACCATCAACAGAACGAAATGCATTAATAACAGGCCCAAAAAACATACTTGAATGTCGCTGATGATCCGTTCGGATTATGAAACCAATTCACAACCGTATTAGGATTTGAAGACTGTAATATACTTAGGCAACTCAACAAAATTACTTTCCCAAGTTCCATAAATAGTCTCTATGGCTTTTCTCCTACCATGCCATGCCTTAACATCTACTTTCAGACCATTTTTAATATCTGGTTTCACCGGATCATTTTGAATTGAGTGGAGGATATAAGAGGCAATCTCCAACATCATTCATAAAGTTAACAATTGGATTCTCGTTCACATCATCAGAATCATCTTCAACATTACATGACATTGACTCACTATCACTTTTTTCACAATATTAATTGTGAGTTTGGTTCAGCAAAACCAAAGTCGTTATCTGCCTCAAACGTATTGTCATTTGGCAAATGGAATGGTATATTTGTGGATCAAAATTACGAACAAGTTCTACAAAACTAGTATTTGTCACCCAGATTCATAGTGATAGGTATATTGGGGAGGAATGAAGGACGATGAATTAATTTGTTTGAAGAAATGAAAGAGCTGTGTAAAAGAAGATGAGTAAACAAGTTTATCAACCCAATTTATAATTCAAAAAGGAGTCGATTAGACAATTCATTTACTCACTTTTACTTACGTTCATTTACTCCTTAGCCGATTAGACAATACTTTGTGAAATTGAAATGCATGCTGTTGCAAACAATGGCTTTTACAGGTACTTAATTTGGCAACTTAATTCTTGATGATATTGAATACTCACTTAGCCAATTAATGCTTTGTGAAATTGAATGCATATTAAATGCATATTGCAAACACCCCTAATTAAATATAAGTTAAAAGTTTAATTTATGAAACATAAGGGGTTAAAATGTAATTTTTTAAAAATCTGATTTTGCAAACACCCCTAATCCTACCAAACATTTTAAAACACCCCTAATTCTACAAAGCTTTTTCATACACCCCTATTTTTACAAAAAGCTCTAATAGTTGGACCATAAAGCTTACTTTTTTTATAATAAACCTTAAAGACTTACCGTTTAATCGATTTAATTAGCTTTCATTTTAAGCATTTTGATATACGGCGTATTTTACAAATTTATGTAACAAAATTATTTTGGAACGTAAGCTTTTAAAGTTTGTTCAAGGTAAGTTTTTACATTTCCGTAAAGTTTGCTGTTAAATAATTTGAAGACAATCTGATCGATGAGACAGTTAACACTTACCAGCTCTGAAGTGAGATCTTCTGGCTCAACTTCAAACCTAAGAACTGCACTCTGTATCAAGAACTTATCCTTGCATTCCATATTAGGAGGAGCCTCCTTTAGAGCTCTCTTTGTTACTAAACAAAAAGTTAAAGATATTAATTACAAATTCATATAACGAAAGTGAAATATGATGAAATCAAACACATGAATTTGATTAGGGTAAATTTTACAAGGTAATTGAAGATCGACAGGCTTTATGCTGAGATTCTCATGTGCCAATTAGAATTTTAAGATATTTTTGTTTTTTTCTCTCTCTAGCGTTCATCATGTCGAACCATGCACACGCTTCGAACTTCTACCGTTCTTGATCATCTCTCTTGCAAGCATCCCTGTTATTACGAGAGATCTTGGTCTCTTGTTTTACGAGCGTTGTTACAGGATTGATCCTTGAACCCCTAGGGTTTGCTCGTTTCTGTGTGGTTCTTTGGCTGCTAGGGTTGGAGAAGATGAAAAGTCATTTTGACTCTTGTGATGGTTGGCGTACAGTAGGAAATCGGAGATCCACTCCCGTGACGCTATATGTTTCTAGCATACCGGATGATGCAAGTAATATCGGATTAAAGACTAAATTTCAACAGTTCGGAAAGATTGTTGATGTTTACATTGCTAAAAAGAAAGATAATGGTGGGGCAAACTTTGCTTTTATCCGATTCGTGGGTGTGCAGGATGCAAAGAAGTTCGAAAAATCGATCGGTGAAATAAGGTATGTGCACTGTGTTCTTAAGTTCAATCTGGCCAAATATCAACGTGTGCTTGCAAATGGTAATCGTGGGAAGGAGAATATGAAGCCCGTTCATTCTCGCCCAGCCTTTCAACCTCGGTCTCATCCCCGACATGCTGCTGCTCCAGGTGTCTTCTCATATGGTAGGTCCTTTGCTAGTGTTGTCAATGGGCAATATAGTTCTGTTCCTGCCAGCAAAGCCCCTTCGCTTCCCCTCATGCCTTCACGTGTCTTATCTAGTCATCTCAAAAGTTTCATTCTCATTGGTGAGATTGTTGACATGAAAAAATTAAGAAATCTTCCAATGCTTTTTGAGGATAATGGTTTTTCTGGAGTGAAGATATACTATTATGATGGCATGCATGTAGTGCTTTATTTCGATAGATTCTCATGTGCCAATGGTTTTCTTGATAACTCGGCCTGCTGGAAGCAATGGTTTAAATGGCTGAAGTTCGGGGAGCATGCCTCGGACCTAAAATTCCAGAGGTTGGCTTGGTTACGTATTATTGGGCTTCCATTGCACTTTCGAGATTGCGATAATATAAAGAAATTAGCAAGTAAATTCGGTGAATTGGTTGAAATAACTGATAGTATGTGGGAAAGTCCTAATCTTTCCAATGTCAAATTGGCTATCCTAACCTCATCAAAAACTAGAATTAATGAGGAGATCCATATATCTTATGGTGGCAGTGAATTTGGTATTGGTATATCAGAGATATTCTTCGACTGGAATCCATTCTCTACACACTCATTTTCTTTGAATCCAACGAAGGCTGGTGAAATGGATGATGATGTTGAATGTCATGGGTACGATGATAATTCCGATGAAGATGATGGCATTTCCGAAACATGGGATCGGAATTCTGCCGCCAGCGTACCGGAAGATGGTGAATTCATTCCGGATCCTCCCGTTAACAGCGATGTTGTTATGGGCGACAACATTGGTTCTCCGGTGGTGGGAGGCGGTACAACCTGTAGTGGTGGTGATCGGAATTCTGGTTGTGGAGCCGCAATTAATGCTGTTGACAATTCCAATGTTGATAATTCTGTTGTCGAGGAGACGGTTGTTTCCCCAAAGGTTGATTGTTCCGTTAATGCAGATGATCCACTTGGTGGAATCTCGAGGGGTGATATATTACCTAATGGGCCAGCTATTAATTTGGATTGCCCACAGATACCTGGTGGGCCTTGCTTTAACTTTGGTCCATTTCCATCATCTGCTCCCACTGGGCCCAATATGCCTAATTTAAGTCCTTTCTCGGCTGGATTAGCCCACTCGGATTTTAGATTTGGTGCTGTCTCTAAAAAACGACGCAGGTTTTCCCCAATTCGTCAGGTTAATTGTAATGTACAATCGGCTTTTGTTGTAGATGCCTTTATCGATTTAAATAAAAACCATGGTCTTGCGAATTCTTCTGGGTCTGCTCAAACACATTCGGTTCCTGAAATTGTTAAGACAGTAGAAATCGGTGTAGAAGTTGGATTTCAGGTTGATGAAAATGACAGTATATTGTGCGGAATTTTGTCAGGTGATGGAGCTAAAAATGTGTCTCAATGAATCTTTTAACTTTAAACATTAGGGGAACGAGCGAGGCTCGTAAAATTGAATGGGTTAGAAACTTAAAAAGACTACATTCTCTCGACTTTATTGGGTTGCAAGAGACTCATGCAACTGATTCATGCAACATTGATATTTCTGGATGTTGGGGCAGCAACGATTGTAAGTATGAAACAATCAATTCGATTGGCAGATCTGGCAGTATTATTAGTTTATGGAACCCGGAGATTTTTTACTGCACTTTTTGCAAAAAATCTCGGTTTTTTCTTGCAGTTGGTGGTAAGTGGAGGGGTTTCAATGGTAACACTTATCTTGTCAATGTTTACGCATCACAATCATTGGCGGAAAAAAGACAGTTATGGGACGAATTGATAGTTTTAAAAAACTCTCTTATAGGTACGTGGATCTTTTTTGGAGATTTTAACTCGGTTAGGAGTCCGGAGGAAAGAATCAACTCGAACTTCTGTCAATCAACCGCAAATGCTTTTAACACTTTTATCAATCGTGCCGGTTTGAAAGAATTTAGTATGGGGGGGAGGAGATTTACTTACTTAAGCCCTGATTGTAGAAAATTAAGCAAGCTTGATCGAATATTGGTGTGCACAAACTTTGTTACTGCTCAACCGAGGACTTCGATTACTGCTCTTCCCAGAGAACATTCTGATCATTCCCTAATTGTTTTACGCAATAACGATATAGACTTTGGTCCACCGCCTTTCAGGTTTTTTAACTCGTGGTTATTAAGAGATGGTTTCTCTGATTTGATCAAAAATGCATGTTCAAATTTCGTGGGGTATGGGCCGGCTGATCTTTTTTTGGCAGCTAAGATCAAGTATATTAAATAGGAAAGTAAAAAGTGGCGGAACATCGAGTATGAAAAAGAAAATATGGAGCTCAAAAAGATTAAAAAAGCACTTCTTGATTTTGACTTATTAGTTGAGTCAAGGCCACTTTCCGACTCTGAATTACAGTCAATTGAGGCCGGAAAATTAAAACTCAACGAACTTGAACAACTTCGCAAGTTGGATTTGAAGCAACGATCGCATGTGAATTGGTTGATTGATGGTGATGAAAACAGCTCCTTTTTTCATGGCATGCTTAAAAACAAGAATATGAAGAACAGAATCCATGGCTTAGCGATTGATGGCTCATGGATCCATGATCCGGTAAAAATTAAAGACGAGGCTTTCACTTTCTTTTCCGGGAAATTTACAGATTCGTGCCCGGTAAGGCCTATTTTTTCAAATTCTTTGTTTTCTAAGCTTTCTGTTTCTCAAAGGGATAGTATTGAGCAACCTTTTACGGTGGAAGAAATTAAAGGTGCAATATGGGCGTGTGGCGGGGATAAGGCCCCGGGCCCCGATGGTTTAACCATCAAATTCGTTAAAGTGCATTATGACGATTTGATTAATGATGTGATGAATTTCATTCGGCATTTTGAGCACACGGGTACAATCTCAAGGGGGTGTAACTCCTCTTTCATTACTTTGCTACCCAAAATTAAGGACCCGGTCAATTTATGTGACTATCGTCCCATATCACTTATCGGATGTATGTACAAGATCTTATCTAAAGCTCTGTCCCTTAGATTAAAATCAGTAATTGATGTGTTAGTTGGTGATTCTCAATCCGCTTACATAAACGGCCGTACTATTTTAGAAGGCCCACTTGTTATTAATGAATTGTGTTCTTGGGCAAAAAAGGCAAAACAAAATATGTTTATGTTTAAAGTTGATTTTGAGAAAGCTTTTGACTCCGTTAATTGGGGTTACTTGGATTCGGTTTTAGAACAAATGAATTTTGGTAATAAATGGTGCGGTTGGATAAAAGGATGTTTAGCATCATCATATACATCGGTTCTCATTAATGGATCTCCCACTAATGAATTTCATGTTACAAAAGGCGTAAGACAAGGTGATCCACTTTCTCCTTTTTTATTCATTATTGCTATGGAATGCCTAAATGTTGCTATGAAGACGGCGTGTGAAAAAAAGTTATATGTTGGCCAAAAAATTGGAGCAAATGGGCCCTCTATTTCCCATTTATTTTATGCGGATGATGCTATCTTTGTGGGCAATGGGTCGGCATCAAATATGTCTAATCTTGCTAGAATTTTGAGGTGTTTTCATGCGGCTTCCGGTTTGCAAGTTAACTTTCATAAATCGAAAGTTTTTGGCATCAACACGTCTCGTGCTCAATTAATCAATTGGGCAAGCATTCTTGGATGCGTTCCGGGTACACTCCCTTTCATATATTTAGGTGTTCTAAATATGAATTTGAAGAAGCATTGGATTCCGATTGTTAATCGGTTTCAATCCAAATTATCCGGGTGGAAAGCAAAAAATTTATCATTTGGTGGTAGACTTACACTTGTCAAATCGGTGTTAAGTAGTTTGCCCCTATACTATTTTTCATTATTTAAAGCCCCATTATGTGTTATCGATACTTTAGAACAAATTCGTAGAAAGTTTTTATGGGGGTGGCAATGAAAGTGGTAACAAGATTTGTTGGGTGGCTTGGTCCACCGTTATGGCTCCTAAAGAACATGGTGGTCTCGGAGTTGGATCATTGAGAGCTCAAAACATTGCTCTCTTATCAAAGTGGTGGTGGAAGCTTTATGATGGTCAACAATGCATTTGGAAGGATGTAATATCAGCAAGATTTCCGTTTTTCAAGAAAATACGGTGATAAATTAACTTGCAAAATTTCTCATGACGGGACGTTTACGGTCCATCGGATCAGGTTGTGGATTGAAGAGAAAATAACAACCGCCGGGTACATCAATATGCCGTGGGAAAAAATCGTTCCATTGAAAGTAAAATGCTTTGTCTGGAGAGTTGGGCTCGGGCGTATACCGGTAGCAAATAATTTGGCGATTAGAGGGGTTAATGTGGACTCTATTACATGCAAATTATGCAATCGGGATGATGAAGATGTGGATCATATATTTCTCCGATGTCCTTTTGCGGTTGATGTACTTTCTTGGATTTTCAAGTGGTGTGAAATTCCATTACCAGTCTTCAATTCAGTGGTGGATCTCATTGAGTTTGGGTCATTATGGGGGAATTGCCCTAAGAAAAGGAAATTACTTACAACGATCATTCAATGCACCATTTGGTGTCTATGGAAGGCGAGAAATGAGGTTGTTTTCAACAAGAAACACAAGGCGTATACGACCGTTGCGGGTGATGTTATTTCAATTTCATTCATGTGGTTGAAACATAGGAGCAAATTTTCTTGTAATTGGTTTGATTGGGGTGTATCACCTTTTTTGTCCTGTTTGTAATTTTGTGGCCTTCTTAGTTTCTTGCTAAGATTGTGTCTTTTATAATATATTTGCCGTTTCCAAAAAAAGACAGGCCTTATGCTGAGAAGCTGTCCAATAGTCATGTGCATTTTGTTTTCTTGAACCAAATCGGGCCTAATGCTGAGAAGCTGTCCGGTAATCTTGTTTTCTTGAACCGAACCATTAGTTGAATCGTTGCCGGAAACCTAAAGGTAACAATTACTATAAATTACTAGCTACCAATTAACTAGTATGTTTCTAAAATTCCCAATTTACCATGAAGAAATTAAAATACGTTAGCTAGTAAAAACGATCTATATAAATAACGACTTACTTGATATTCAAGCGCCTTTTCAAGTCTTTTCACGATCTCGGTCATTAATGGACGTTCTTCTTTGTCTCTCTTTAAACATTGATACGCTATCATTGTAAACTCTTGCAAAGAATCAGCTTTTATTTCATTCTTTATTTTATCAAAGATAATTTCGATCACCCATTTTATCCTGCTCATAGTACTCTCGCACCAATCCCGTTAATGGTCGATGCTTATATTTGTTGTTCTCAATACACAACCTCCCACTTAATATTTCAAACAACACCACTCCAAAGGAGTAGACATCTGACTCTTTTGTTAATAATCCCGTCTCTATATATAGTGGATCGCAATATCCAACTGTTCCTAGAGCATTGGAGACAAGAAATGTATATTGTTGGTTTGCAAGACCTAATTTGGACAAACCAAAATCGGAGATGTTGGCGTTCCAGTTTTCATCTAATAATATGTTTGAACTCATCACGGTGTGCAATACTCTTTGTTGCGTCTCACCAGGATTATGAAGGTATGCAAATCCTCGAGCTGCCCCTATGCATATATTCGAACCCATGTTAGCTCACCTGATTTGAGACGCAATTCTAGGCTTCTATTAGAAGCATACTTGTACACCAGGATTTTCTCATCACTTTCGTCACAGAACCCTAAGAGATAGACAATATTTCTATGTCTATAAAGGGAAAGCATAATAACCTCTTTCATAAATTCCCAAATACACGATCTAAACGCTTTATAGCAACCACTGTCTGCTTCTTGGAGTGCACGAGTTCTCCTTTGTACACTTTCCCGAAACCTCCTTTCCCGATGCAATTCTCATCGCCAAAGTTGTTGGTTGCACATTTTATAGCTTCTAATTCTATTTTTAGGTGCTCAAACTGTTTCATACGAGACATTTTTTTATGGTTGAAAGAAATAGGGATTAAATTCAAAAGCTCTAAGAAATAACAACAGAACTGAATATCTGAGTGTCAATGAGTAAATATTGTATATTTGTATGTATAGGCAATATTCAACCAACTCCTCCACTAGAAAGAACCCTTTTGTTTTCATTTGAATAATCAAAGCATATATTTAGTCTTTGTAAGTAAAACTTTTTTATTAGGTTTGAATCGGCCAGTATATAATATTTAAAATTTGTCCGGGTCCAACGAAATGCAATAAACCAAACCAATCAGAAGCGAAAAGGGATATTGTTTCTTTAATTAATGTTCATATTTTATAGTCTTTATATGTGTATATCTGTCTCTATTCATTGATGATATCAATACAACACATAACACTAACTAACACTGCAATCTCCGACATCTACCGACCGGTGGTTGAACTGTTGCTTCTGCTGCCTTTCTCTTCCGTGTGCCGCTGTACCGCCAATTGATTAAGTATCCCTTAAAAAGGCTTAGAGCCCTCAAACTCCCTTAGCCCAAGCTCAATTCCTTCGGCCCACTCTCCAAGATTTCGGCCTTGGCCCGAAACTCTCAATCATGACCCGATCACATAATCTCGGGTTTAAAACCCGACAATCGATTATTCTCGGAATATAAAACGACTAACTACATATTTAATTAAATTTATAACAACCAACTAGATAATTTATACTCCCTCCGTCCCACAAAAAAATTTACATTTCTCACATTTGATGGACCCCACATAATAAAATACTTCCTCCGATTCAAAATAAGTGCTACACTTCCACTTTCACGGTTTTTGAAGCAAAATAGTGTAATGATGGTTAAATTAGATTAATTGAATGATTAGTGGATAATGGGTCCCACACCTTTTGAATAAAGTGGGGTTAATAATGTTTAAAAGTAAAAAGTAAGGGTAAATGAGTCATTTCACTTTGTTAAAGTAGATAGTTAGTGGGTGTGGGTCCTATTATTTTTTGCCATTTATGGAAAGTGTAACACTTATTTTGAATCACCCATTTATGAAAAGTGTAGCACTTATTTTGAATCGGAGGAAGTATTATTATTACTAAGAACCCTACCATTAATATCCACTAATTATTTTTCTCTCTCCAATCCCACCTTATATTTTAATTAAAAGTAAAACTAGTGACCCCACCACTAACTATCATTTATAATCTTGTGCCCAAGAGAAATGCAAACTTCTTTATATGACGATGGGAGTAATAATTAACGATTATAACATAAAATGTCTAATTATAAAATATTACAAATTAATTAAAGGTAGTTAATTAAATAGCTTAATTTTCAGGGCATTACAAGATATCAAATCTCAAAGTGAAATATTTAATTAGAATAAAAACTTAAACAAATTAAATAGGTGGGAAATGAATGAACAAATTTAAGTGGAGTTTATAATCAATGAAATAAAAAAGGAGGTCAGACTCCTTTATTGAGTTTTCCTTTGGACTGTAAATTGTTGGACTAAATGTTTGTCAAAGTTCGAACTCGTGCACACTTGACTTCTGGGTTTGTGCGGGTCCATTTTTGTAACCTGATTCCTGACTAGTTGATGGTTGTGCTGAAAAATCAGACTATTTATTTGATAAAGTTGATGTGCTGAAAATTTAGACTTTTTAAGTGTTTGGGAAACTTACAAATGGATAATAATTATAATAATAATAATAATAATAATAATAATAATAATAATAATAATAATAATAATAATAATAATAATAATAATAATAAGATACAAATATTTTATAAACATTGTCTCTTCTAAATTTGAAGAGCACTTAAATTTAAATAATTTTACAATCCTTCAAATAATTTATGATACGGTCCATGTTATTCCATCAAACGCATTATAGATATATTGACGCGTTCAATAAGCTACATTACAAGTCAGGTGTAGTAAATTATTGTCCAAGTGGAAGATGATAGTCAACCCAAATTTGCTTAATAATTTATACGAAGTATAATTAAATATCAAATAAATTAGTCTCCTGACATAAATGATCGTTATTTTTTTTTTTTGAAACGAAATGATCGTTATTACAATTATAATATACCATATTGAAATTCATTAAGGGATTGATTATTGGGACACCTATAATTCTATTTGGACACCCCAAATTCTTTAATAAGTAACTAATAATTTTTTGTAGCCTCTGTCGAACTATGTCGCTAAACACCACCCTACCAACTCACTCGCATCGGAATCGGCAGGTCGCCGTTGCTGCTCTCTCCACCATCACCAACTCGCTCCGATGTTCACTCTGCCGTTCATTCCGCGACCACCAAGTAATTACGCCACCACATCGCATATGGCGTTCACCACCACCACCACCGTCGACCACTAGTTTTAAATTAAAAAAACAGTCTGAATAACCATTAAATTAATTGTTTGTGATTCTAATTTTAAAGTTTTGACTTTAATTGGGGTGTTTATTTAGTAGTGATGGGTGTCCATATAGTAGGACCCTTTAATTAATACATGTATCATGTATGTTTAATTTATATGTTACTTTATCAGAATTTAATAGATATTCTTCTTTTTTTTTTTTTTTTTGAATAGATAAAACATAATATTTTATACAGTAATTATTTACTTTGTTTAAGTTTTTATTCTAAACACTTCACTTTGAGATTTGATATCTTGTAATCGCCTTGAAAATTAGGCGATTTAATTAACTACCTTTAATTGATACGTAATATTTTATAATTTATACATTTTATGTTATAATCGTTAATTATTATAAATTATCTAGTTGGTTGTTATAAATTTAATTAAATATGTAGTTAGTCGTTTTATATTCCGAGAATAATCAATTATCGGGTTTTAAACCCGAGATTATGTGATCGGGTCATGATTGAGAGTTTCGGGCGAAGGCCGAAATATTGGAGAGTACGTGGGCCCGAAGGAATTGAGCTTGGGCTAAGGGAGTTTGAAGTTATGTTTTATCTATTCAATTGCATAACACATTATCACTCTCTTTAAATTTTAAGAGTACTAATTTTTTTTAACAGTTTCGTACTATATTAAAACATATAGCAAGGAGTTAGAAAACAACTACAAATGAGCATTAGAATTACAACACTTTACAATGCATATATATTTGCCCTTGTTAGAAATCTAAAGAAAAGAATAATATTTTACATGATCAGCTAAAGTGTCTACTTAGGCTTTTTAGACTGAAAAGTCATCTTATTTCTAAAGCACCATAATGTCCAAAACATGGGGATGATAACAACTTTGAAGTGATTCCTACTTCTTCCGGGTAACCCACTTGAATTTGCTAGATTATACGGCTTCGAGAATTGAATGAAATATTGGAATCTGAATTTGCCACCAGTTAAGAATGATTGTCCATATATATCATTATAAAGTCCTTCATTTCATTGTCTATATATATATATATATATCATGTCGAAATCGATCAATTGTGCCAAATTTTGGTCAAGTTCCTGAGAGTGAGACGAGGAAGACCCTTGATGGCCTTCCACACTCCCTTATCCTGCCCGTGTCTCTTATGGAGTGGTTCTACGTTGCCGGATTCTGAGCCTGATTGGGTTAACTCACTCGAGTTAGTATGTAGGAGAATTAGAAGCGTTTACATCAAATCGAGAAATACCTATGATTAATGGCAATTGTGAAACAAAATAAACATCATGAAATAATGGCCTTGTAAATTCAAGTAGCTAAAATTTAAACCAATCAGATCATACGTCTCGCCACACGTTTTAATTTATCAACAAGCAAAGCCTGTAAACATAGATGGATATATAGATATTTCATTTTATTGCTTTCGTAAAATTAAGAAACCAAAAGAAGTGATCATTACCTGCATACGGCCTTCATGATCTACAAAGCTTGAAACTATTTTTGTCTGAGCTAGAATTTCGTGGGTATCCTGTACCCTAAGATCACGGACTATATTACCGGCACTTCCGAAGTCTGTATTGAAAAATGTCGTACCTGTAATCTGATGATCCAAAAGGTTACAATTTCATGCATACACACGTACACTCAAATATAGAAAGATCACAAATATTAAATCTGATGGTAAACACTTTTGTAATTGCTAACCTATGAATTACGTACAAATTTTTAAGGCATTTCAAAACAATATTCATGTTGCAAAATTACCTAACTCACAAAATATATACTCCCTGCGTATGTTAATTACTTTGAACTTTACGTTTTTCGAGGCAAAATAAGGTAATAGGAGATTAGTGAAATCAAATGAGGTAATTAGAATGGATGAGCCCACACCTTTTACTATTTTGTTGTTTTTTCTAAATGATAAAAAGTCAAATATAGGAAGATAACAAAAATGGACTGGGCCCCACACCTTTAATGATGCTTAAAAAGGAATAAGTAAGGGTAAATAAGTAAATTTTAAATATGAAAACTTACCAAATAAGGTAAATTACTAAAATGATTCACTTATTTTGATACACCTTATAAAGGAAAGTAATTAACTTGATACGGAGGAAGTATATTTTACTATAAATTGAGTTTTCATTAGCATTTAGAGTTAGAAGCTTGTAATAAAATTATTTTCATCCAATCACAATAATTTGTTGTTACTTAATTATCATTCTCATAATTTTTTTAATAACTACTCAGGATACTAGGCACAGATTTTCTGACTAAACAAATCCGTTGGAATTTCCAAAGGATTGATGAGGGATGTTCGACTTCGACAGAATTATAGCTAAAAATCTAACGTTATTTTTTGACAGTTTACCGACGAAATTAGCAACGGATATTAAGTCAGTAGGAAAATCGTCGCTAATAATGAACTTTAGCGACAGATTTTCGACGGATTACCAATGGGCCCTAGGTTCAGTTGGAAATTTGAGGAACCAAATGATGCATAAAGGTAAATTCGTTGGAAATAATTGTATTTTAAAATAATTAATTTCCAAGGGATCTCCAACAGATCGAATTTTTAGTAAATACTAAAAAGATTAATTATGTGATATACATATGAAGTTGTATAAATAAACATTCACATATCACACTGTGTACGTACGTCCAAAACACATAACAATACGTCCATATATGTATGTGTACATATATTTATGTATATGTTTATACATCCAAATTTATGTGTACATCTATATGTATGTGTAAGTTGAGGTAGTGATTATAAGCAGATGCATCCCCGATCACAAGCATATTTAAGCCATAACGCTCAATGTGCTGGAAAAAAAAAAACACACAACTTACTTGACAATCGAGCGCAATTCCAAGTTCTCCCACGACATTGGTCATTATCGGACGTTCGTCAGGGTTTATCTTCAAACACCGATAAGCTATATCTGTAAATGCCTTCAAAGAACTTGGAATTATTACATCTTTTATATTAAAATAAATAATGTCATTAATTGTGCCCTGTTCGTAACATTGCCGTGCCAATCTTGTTAAAGGTGGGGACTTATCTTTGTTGTTGGAAATACACAACCTCCCACCTCGAACAACACCACACCAAAAGAATAAACATTGTTAGTAACCCCGTCTCTATATATTGTGGGTCACAATACCCAAGAGTGCCTACAGCGTTGGACACAAGAAACGTGATTTGTTGGTTGGCAGGACTAAATTTCCCATATTCATCTAATAAGATGTTGGAACTTTTAATATCACGGTGCAACACTCTTTGTTGGGTACCAAAAGAACTATGAAGGTAAGCGAGTCCACGGGCCGCCCATCTTCAACCGTTGGATCCATGTTAGATCATCACCACTCGCGAGATACAAATCGAGGCTTCTCTTCTCATACATGATGTCAGGATCGATTAACTATAGAGAAGTTAACAAACACTTTAGATCTAATTGAATATAGAAGTTGCAGCGGATCAACACTATATCAATGTAATTAAGAACAATGAACTGTAAATAATATGCAAAAGTATTAAGAACACAGTTTCACAAAAAGCTTCAATGTATATTATTGAGTTAACAATACACACGTACGTTTACAATTCGTAAGGAACTATTTATAATAGTCCTTGAAGCTAAACTATTTACCCTAGTTATTCTAGGACTTTGATTTACATCGAATTATAAAAGATATACATTTAATTACATTCTATAACTATCTCTACGAAGATCTCGGACTTGATATGCTTCCAAAACGCGTACCAGTAGTAAAATCATTCACCAGTAGTAAATGTGCATCATCAGTAGTAACTCTGGTAACCAGTAGTAAGTCCAAAATCAACGTCAGTAGTAACTACTATTGATCAGTAGTATCTTCAATCTGTGCATGATCAGTAGTAACTTAGTTATAGTATACACCAGTATCAACTTCATCAGTAGTAACATGTTCTGCCCCATCAGTACTAAGTATGGTTAGTACTAACTGCAGCATCAGTATCAAGTTGATCTGTGTTTTACTCCAACAATCTCCCCCTAAACTTATTGATTATCTTTTAATCAATCAAGTTTCTTTTGCTCTTCTTGTTCCCTTCTTCTTTTCTCAAGGGTTCTTTGATTCTGTTGAAGCCTTTGTTCAATAATATATTTGCTGTTCCTCTTTGTAAAGTAATTTAGTTTGTTTTGGAACATAACAGCATCATAAGGTTTCATCAAAGTGTTTATGAATATCTGATACATAGTCTTCTCAGAATGTGGATATTCTTTCTCATATAAGTATAGCTCACATACTTTGCCAGATTTCTCAAAGAAATACATATTGGCAGTAGGAATGACATTCCAAGCATACACATTTCCTGGATCTGTAAATTGTTCTGGATAATTGTCTGGATAAAATGCAGCATCTATCATTTTTGTTAAGTATCCAGCACCAGACTCTTTCCATGATTTCTTTATCATTCTAGGTTTTCCAATAATCAGAAGCTTGATTACATCACTTCTAGAACATGATCTGATTAATGGTAACCATCCAGTGAATCTCTGTACAACTTTGTCTTCCCTTATGACCTCTATAACATTGTTCTGCATAACCCTCCAGTTAATAATTGGATTGTTCTGCAATGGAGCAACAGGCATTTCAAGAACAGGTACAATTTGTTTTGATTTCTTCTTAGAGCTTTGTTCTTGATCAACAGGGTTTCTTTTCTTTGATTGGGGAGTTGAAGTATCACCAATAGTTGAAACACTACCAGCTTTGATTAAATTTGGACTGATTGGGATTAAAGTTTTGGCTTTCTTTGTTTCTTCAGCTTCTTGTTCAGCCAAGTCTTTCTTCTTAGCAGTGCAGTATTTTTCAATTATAGTTATCATCTTCATTCTTCCAAAAGATTTTGCACTGTGCCCTTTTGTTTTGGAAAAGTCTATCATAAGTGTCTTTTGTTCAAAGATATCATCTGATAGATCACCTTTTGTTCTTTTACATTCAGCTACAAGATCTTCAAGACAATTCAGATGTTCTTCTTCTACTTTTCTGAGCCTTTTGAATTCTGCTTCTTGGGCTTCTATCTGAACATCTTTGATTTGAGCAGGTATTTGAACAGGTGTTGCACTTTGAACTTTCTTTTTCTTTTCCACTAATGCTTGATACATTTCCACTTTCTCAAAAAAATTTCTGTGTTTAATTCTCCATCTGGATTGCTTTTCTGCTCTGACATGATTTATCTTGTTTACCATGTGATGTCCTAATGCTCTGTTTGGATAATCATCATCATATATTTCTTTTCCTTTTCCAATATGAGCAGATGGTGGAGGTGGAATGTATTTCATATCTGGTATACCCATCATCAGAAGTTTTGGATAAAACAGATGTAGTTGACCTTCTGGTAAGATTTTAGGGTGTGGAGGAAGTGTACATTCATCTACCTCAAACCAATTCACATTATCATCAATGTCAGGTATGATAAGTGGTTGATCAGGTGTTGGTGGTTTGGAGATAATGACATGTCTTTCTCTTTCAATAAGCTCTGGGAATTGTAGTTCTTCCTCTTCAGTAGTAACCAGAGTAGTTACTACTGGTGTGACTTCAGGAGTTACTACTGATAGGGCATCAGTAGTATTTGCTGCTTTTACTTCCTCTTCTTGACTTACTACTGCTATTATATCAGTAGTAGGGGTTACTACTGGTATTTCTTTTTCAACTTGTTTTTCCATTGTAGCAGTAGTAACAGGCTCATCTTCAGTAACCATCATTTCTGGGCCTTCATCAACAGTTGTTTCTTTTAAGTTTAAGAGAGAGGATGCTGCTGCTGCTATTGATTCATCAATCATGGTCTGTATGTTATCCTTCTCCCCCTTAGTGAGCTCAACTGGTGGAGCCTCACTATCATCAATTTTCTTCTTCAATTTCCTGATGATTTTGGTTTGTTGATGAAGCCTGTGCTCATATAGTCTCATTCTCTTGTTGATGGTATTGACATGCCTTTTCATAGCAGCCATGGTTTTTCCTTGGTTTGTAAGATATGTAAGGCAATTTTGTACAGTGGATTCAAGAGAATCCACTTTTTCCGTCAATTGTTGGATTTTAATACTGCTCTCACTCCATCTAGCAAGATCATCGGGCTCACTAACAGGTACATTAGCTTTGAGGTTTTCCATCCTATCCATCAATTCAAAAGATCTGCCCTCATCACTGCTTGGTGATGAATTGGGTCTTTTAGACATCCTCTTCTTCCTAGAAGAAGCAGAGATGCCCCCCCCCTTGTGGTTTCTTGGCACCGGGGTCCTTTGAGTAACTCCTCAAATGAGTCATCACTCAAAGTTGCCGAGGTCTGGGTCCTAAAGATGTTTTCACTGTCCTGTGCACCCACCTTTGGGGCATCAGTAGTGAAAGCCCTCGCCTCATGTCCTCTCTCCTCCTTGGAGGACAACTCTTGGAGCCTGGGGTTTGACTCAATTTGTCCCCTGGTGTCCTTTAAAGATTTCTTTCTTTTGTAAATAGTGGAAATATTTTGGGTTTTGTCTGGCAGGTCTTCCACAGAGTGAAGAGTAGCACTCTGCAGATTTATATCAAGTTCCTGGGACACATTCAGGACTTCTGTTTGGGCTGGTGATTGAGTGACTAGTTGGGGTGGTGTTTGGGCTGTATTTGGGGGTGATGGAGTGGGTTGAGGTTCAACTTGGGTTGTAGCAATGGTTGAACCCTCTCCAATTTGAGTTTGATCTTTGATCATGTTAGGAAACAAAGGGGTTTCCTTGCCCGAAAATTTAAATTGTTTTCTCATATTTGAGAAAACTTTCTTGTTCAACTCAGGTAGTATAAAAATGTTTTTAGGAGTTGACAAGTTTTGTAATTCACAATTTATGATATGTTGTAGAAATCTGGGATACATTAAAAATTTAGAAGAACTAAGATTTCCCAACATACCTTCAAAAATCATATAAGAAAAATTAAATACTTGGTCTGTGCATAAACAGACAACAGCAGAGGCTATTGCCTTATTAAACTCATTCCAAGTACTTCTTTTTGGAGAAATACAATGCTGAATAGTATGTACTAAGAATTTCCATTGTGGGGAGAGAAGACCCTTTTGAAAGGTTACTATATTCAGTCTTCCCTCATAACCCATTTTTTGTAAAATTTCAGCAATGTATTCCTTAGGAAGAGTAAACATACCTGAATCGTCATGAAGTTGTAGATGGTGTCTAATTGATTGTTCTGTTAATGTGATATGCTTTCCATCTACTTTTGATTTGATCATTGATATGGTTGTTCCTTCTGTTTGTTCAGCATTGGTCCAGAAATCCACCAAGTGTTGTTGATATGATTTTGGTTTTACAGTTAAAGCAAACTGTATATAAGAATTTCTCAAGAATTTGACGATCGGTCGAAAATCTTTTGTGCCGTCGGGATTCTTTAGAAAGGCACACATATTGTGAAATTCTGAGTATTTGAGATCGGTTTGCACATCCAGAGATTGTAGAGTTGCCATTTGATGTTGATTTTGAGAGAAAGATGTACGAATTTTGTTACTGACTTAGAGTTTTTGATCGTAAGCTAGGGTTTATCGAGAGGATTTAGCAAATCGAAGTGAAGATAATGTTAAACTAATCGACTGCCGCCTTTTATATCTTTCGATTTAACCTGCAAAACGACTAAAATGCCCTTCGAATCATAACATAACTGTTATTTTCATGGGGGTTAGTTTGGTAATTGTGTTTCTGAAAGACCAGTAGTAAATAAGATATCAGTAGTAAAACGTCAGTAGTATCTACTAACATCAGTAGTGACTAAGGATTTTGACATCAGTAGTAACTATAGACATCAGTAGTAACCACTAACACACAAGACCAGTAGTATATGTGAATACCAGTAGTACTGACTTACCAGTAGTATTTATGTATACCTAATACACACCAGTAGTAATAAACTACCAGTAGTATTTTGTGCACATGCCTACACACCAGTAATACAGATATACCAGTAGTAAAACACTTAAGTAAATAAATAATATTTTACAACAATAACTTTACACATGATTTTAAGTGAGATTTTAATTTATCAAAATCATTCCAATACTGCTAACCAAGAAGTTGAATCTTCCTACATCAAATGCTTTTGTAAAAAGATCTGCTAATTGATCATCAGTATGGATTTTAATTACTTTGATTAATTTCTTTTCATTACAATCTCTTATAAAGTGAAATCTTATTTCAATGTGTTTAGTTTTTGAGTGTTTTACTGGATTGTTCACAATACTAATAGCACTTTGATTATCAATAAAAATAGGAGTTTTAAGGATAGAGATACCAAAGTCTAGAAGCTGGTTTTGAATCCAGAGTACTTGAGCACAACAAGCAGATGCAGCTACATACTCTGCTTCAGCAGTTGATGTTGATACATTTGGTTGCTTCTTACATTGCCATGACACCAGTCTTGATCCAAAGAATTGACATCCACCAGTAGTGGACTTTCTATCTTGACATTCACCTCCATAGTCACTATCTGTGTAGGCTATGAGTTCAAAGGGTGAATCATGTGGATACCATAGACCTAGTGATGGTTTGCCTTTCAAGTATCTGAATATTCTTTTAACAGCCTGCAAGTGTAGTTCTTTGGGTCTTGCTTGATATCTTGCACACACACAAACACTATACATAATGTCAGGTCTTGATGCAGTTAAGTACATCAAAGAGCCTATCATTGATCTATATAAGTGTTCACCTACATCCTCCCCCTCAACATCAGGATGTAGGTGTTTGTGTGTTTCCATTGGTGTACTAGCACTTTTACTGTCTTTCAAATCAAACTTTTCCAAGATGTCTTTGACATATTTTGATTGATTTATCAAAATACCATCTGTTCTTTGATTGACTTGGAGTCCAAGGAAGAAGTTCATTGGACCACTACAAAAAAAATTCTGGTATAGCTACGGAAAGTTGCAACGAACTTGATTCCGTAGAAATTTTGCTATGGAATATGCTACAGATTGAGGTTCCGTAGCAATTTTGCTACGGAATATGCTACAGAATTTCAAACCGTAGCGAATCCAAGATTAGCTATGGAATTTTGTTACGGAATTTTAATACGTAGCTAGTTTGCTACGGAATTTACTACGGAACTTAATTCCATAACTATTATGCTATGGAATGGTGCTACGAAAATGAAATCTGTAGCTAATTTGCTACGGGGAAAATATCCGTAGCTAATTTGTTACCGAAATTGTTATGGAACTTCATTCCGTAGCAAGTTTGCAACATAATGAAATTTAGTAGCTAATATGCAACGGAATTCTGCTACGGAACTAGATTCCGTAACTATTCTGCTACGGAATCTTGCTATGACAATGAAATGGTTGCTAATTTGCTATGGGGCAAAAATCCGTAGCGAATTTGTTATGGAACTTCACTCCGTAGCAAGTCTGCTACAAAATGAAGTTTTGTAGCTAATATGCAACGGAATTTTGCTACGGAACTAGATTCCGTAACTGTTCTGCTACGAATCCTTGCTATGACAATGAAATGGTTGCTAATTTGCTACGGGGAAAAATCAGTAGCGAATTTGTTACCGAAATTGTTATGAAACTTCATTTTGTAGCAATTTTGCTACAAAATGAAATTCCATAGCTAATATGCAACGAAATTTTGCTACGGAACTAGATTTCGTAACTATTCTGCTACGGAATATTGCTATGAAAATGAATTTTTAGCTAATTTGCTACGGGGAAAATATCCGTAGATAATTCATTATGGAAAATGTTATGGAACTTAATTTCGTAGCGGGTTTGCTACAGAAAGGAAATTTCATAACAAATTTGCAACGAAATTTGCTATGGAACCAGATTCCGTTACTATTCTGCTACAAAATATTGCTATGAAAGTGAAATTGTAGCTAAATTGCTACGGGGCAAAAAATACGTAGCTAATTTGTCACCGAAACTGCTAGGGAACTTCATTCCCTAGCAAGTGCGCTACAAAACGAAATTTCGTAGCTAATATGCAGCGGAATTTTGCTACGTAACTAGATTCCGTAACTATTCTGCTACATAATCTTGCTATGACAACGAAAGTATAGGTAATTTTCAACAGAAAATGTTGTGTAACTTAATTCCGTAGCAGCTTTGCTACGAAATGAAAGTTCATATCTATTGCGGAATCTTGCAACGAAAATGCATTTTGTAGCTACATTCCTACGAGGAAAATATCCATAGCTAATTTATCACCAAAAAAGTTATGAAACTTTATTCCGTAACATGTTTGTTTATTTTATAAGAAGGTAAAACGTAATCTATGTACAATTATTTAAAAAAATTATAACTATCGATCATAGAGATATAAGTTTAGTATTTTTCTTTATTAAATATTAAAGTATACTAAATACTTTTTAACTTTTGGAATCTCAACAAGCCTTTCCAAACCAACTTAAGCCCACAGTATGTAAGGTTAATCGAGTTAACCAAGCAGTAAGGTTATGCTAGTAGAAACAACCATAATCAAACCCCGATCATTTTAATTAAGTGGTTAAATTTGTCAGCGGCCATCCCAATTCGACTTTGCACCCGGAGTCTGACCCCCAAAATTGGAGTATGCGGGTATTGAACTTGTGACATCCACTAAGGAAGCCCCAAACACTCCACTTGGCTACACTATTGGTTTTAAGTTGTAAAATTAAGGTTCTGAAAAACTTGAAGAGTGACGTAGTTCATGGTCAAGCCTTAGAATTCATGGTCGTCATGATGTTTCCTAAGATGTGATGTAAGACAATAATTTTGTACGTAAATTATAATTATATTACCATATGTAAAATACATTGTGTTAAGTTTTTTTTGAACGAACATTTAGTAAGTTAATGGTTCGAGCCTAAATAGTGACATCCACAAGGGCGGGTATGCCTTCCCTCGAACCGTCCACCTATGGGGAATAAACCCCACCGTATGTCCACGACGAGACTTGAACCCATGACCAATGGGTCATGTGCAACACCTCATCCTTTTTCACCAATATAACCCGGCTAGAAGCCTTGAGTAATACATTTTTTTAAGTAATATTACATTAACATAATTTTATATTTATAATAAATATTCTTAAAATATTTTCTAGAAACTAATGAAGCGACAAAATAACACAAGAATTAATCTTTCAAATGTTAAATCGTAAATAATACAAGTAATATTATAAAAGTTATTACAAGATTTATTAAGTTTGTACTGCGTATATGCATCAAAAAATAAATATTTAGTTATTGTAGTGTGATTTAAATGTTTATCGAATGACAAAGATATTAAACCGCGGTAGTTTTTCAACCCTAAAAAGTAGCCCCTTTCTATTCCACGATAGTTTGTCACTCGCCCCTAATATCTATTAAAAGAGGTTGCGTTCGTGTAATACCTAGGGTTTTGATACATGTTACTTCAGTTTATCAAAAGCAGCGGCAGAGAAAATGATCTTCCTGAAGACATTGACGGGGAAAACAATCACGCTCGAGGTTGAATCGAGCGACACAATCAACAATGGCTATGTTTCTGGATAAGGAAGGTAATGTCTTGATTTCGTTATTTAGGGTTTTGAAATTGAAATGAAAACTTGTTAAACTTGTTAATTAGGAATTCCACCGGATCGACAGCGTTTGATCTTCGCCATAAAACAACTTAGAAAACGGAAGAATTCTTGCGGATTATAACATCCAGAAAGGTAGGGTTTTGTTTGGTGTATAATGTTTATTTTGTTACATTCTATGCATTTAATTTGATGTATAATGTTTTTCTTTTCTTCATGTTGGTTTGTAACCAAAGTGAATGAAGTAAATGCAATACTCCACGTATTCTTTATTATGGTCTATATGCAAATAATATATGGTGCTTAATGGTTGGCACTTTTATTTTTTCATTACATATGATTTTGTGAATTCATGTGCAGGTATTACAACAAAAATAGGATTTCAGGAAGAATTGGCAAGATAAATTTGGTGAAAGTGGTAGTGACGGAAATGTATGAGACGGATTTGCGTATGCGTAAAAAAACTTAATGCACGAAATGAGAATGTATCAAATATTGATTGTTTCAAATTATATTATAAGTTTGTTTGAATTTTAGTAATTGCAATTTTCTTATTTGTTACGATAATATGACTACAAATTTTGGTACGACAAAACTACTACGGCTTTTGCTACCACAATATTACTACGGATTTTGCTATGACCTTATGGCTATGGACTTTGTTGTGACAATATTGCTACGAATTTTGCTACGCCAATATGGCTACGGAATTTGCTACGCCAATATGGCTATGGAATTTGCTACGTCAATATGGCTACGAAATTTGCTACGTCAATATGGCTACAGAATTTGCTACGCCAATATGGCTACGGAATTTGCTACGAAAATATGGCTACGGAATTAGCTACGCCAATATTGCTATGGAATTTGCTACGCCGAAATGGCTACGGAATTTGCTACGGAAATATGGCTACGGAATTTGCAACGCCAATATGGCTAGGGAATTTGCTACGCCAAAATGGCTACGGAATTTGCTACGGAAATATGGCTACGGAATTTGCTACGTCAATATGGCTACGGAATTTGCTACGCCAATATGGCTACGGAATTTGCTACGCCAATATAGCTACGGAATTTGCTACGAAAACTCATTTGCTAGGAAGAAATTTGCTACGGAATGGGTTTGTAGCATTTTCCGTAGCTATTCATGTTTAGCTACGGAAAATCAGATTTTTGCTACGGAATTTGTCCGTAGCTATTCGAGTTTTTTCTTGTAGTGGACCCATAGAGCTCATCTTGAATTTAATCTGCATCAGTTCTTCAAATTCTTTGCATAGTAAGTCATTGGTTGAGCCAAAGATGATATCATCTACATAGATTTGTACCAGTAGAATATTATCTTTGACTTTCTTTGTAAACAACGTTTTATCAATGGCTCCTCTTTTAAAGTTGTTCTTCAGTAGGTATGATGATAATGTGTCATACCATGCTCTTGGTGCCTGATGTAGTCCATATAGAGCTTTATCCAATTTGAACACATAATCACCATGTTTTGGATCTTCAAAACCTGGAGGTTGATATACATATACCTCCTCTTCAATCTTCCCATATAGGAATGCACTCTTCACATCCATTTGATAGACTTTGAACTTCTTAAATGAGGCATATGCTAGAAATATTCTTATGGCTTCAATTCTAGCAACAGGAGCATATACTTCATCATAGTCTATTCCTTCTTCTTGAGTGTATCCTTGGGCTACAAGTCTGGCTTTGTTTTTGATCACTATACCTCTTTCATCTTTCTTGTTTCTGAAGATCCATCTTGTTCCAATGGCTCTTTTTCCTTTGGGTAGAGGTACAAGTGTCCAAACAGCTTGTAATTTAAATTGAAGGAGTTCCTCTTGCATTGCCTCAATCCAGTTTGAGTCCTTCATTGCTTGTTGGATCTTCTTTGGTTCATCCTGAGACAGAAAGCATTCAAACATACATTCATTAGCAATTAAACTTATATTACACATATTTGCAGTTAAGCTTTTGTTTAATTTGCTTCTTGTTTGTAGTGGTGAGTTAACATCACTTAGAACAAGGTCTAATGGATGGTTCTTCTGAGTCCTTGTGGTTGTAGTTTTATCAACTACTAGTTGATTTTCAAGATTGGACTCATTTGTCTCAGGCAGTTGTTCTTCTAGTGATCCTTCATTGTTATTGAAGTTTGGTTCATCATCATCTTGGTCAGAGTTACTACTGCTATCATTTTCATTGAGATCAGTAGTATTGTTGTTGTTACTGGTATCAGTAGTATCTTGAGAATCTAGGTTATTGTTGGGACCAGTAGTATTTTGAGTACTATTACTGGTATCAGTAGTATTTGAATTACTACTGTCCTCATTCTCAGAGTTACTACTGGTTCCAGAATTTGAGTTACTACTGACATCAGTATTAACTATTGGAGCAGTATTAACTACAATGTATCTCATCTCCTCTTGACCAGTATTAACAGATGATGTTGCTTCCTTTTGAGTGTGACAAATTGAATTGCCTGCATTGAAATTCATGTTAGAATTAAAAGATTTGGTTAGATTGTCTATGTCAAATAGCCAATCTGGACCATTTCCTTGTTCATTAGGTACATTTTTATTAAAGGATACATTGATGCTTTCTTCAATTATCCTTAATCTCTTGTTGAATACTCTGTATGATTTGCTTTGAGTAGAGTATCCTACAAAGATTCCATCATCAGCTTTGCAGTCAAATTTACCAATTTGTTCTCTTGTAATCAAAATAGTACAAGGACAACCAAATGATTTTAAAAAACTTATGGAAGGTTTTCTTTTATTAAAAAGTTCATATGGTGTTTTAAAATGTGGCTTTACTATTAATACTCTGTTCTGAACATAACAGGCAGTATTAACAGCTTCAGCCCAAAAAGTAATTGGTAATTTTGAGTCTGCTAGCATTGATCTTGCTGCTTCTATGATGGTTCTATTTCTTCTTTCAGCTACACCATTTTGTTGTGGAGTTCTAGGAGAGCTGTATTGCCTGTCAATTCCTTTAAGATCACAAAAGTTAATTAAGTTAGCATTTTTAAATTCTGTGCCATTATCACATCTTATGGCTTTAACTTTTTGATCAGATGTGTTCTCCAGTTTGACAATTAAGTTCTTTATGAGTTCACTTGTTTCATCCTTTGTCCTGAGAAAGAAAACCCATGTATATCTGGAAAAGTCATCAGTAATAACAAGACAATATTGTTTCTTTCCAATACTCATTACATTTGTAGGTCCAAAAAGGTCCATATGTAAGAGCTGTAAAGGAACAGAAATAGAGTTCACAGTTTTGGACTTATGAGAAGTCTTGTGTTGTTTACCTTTTAGGCATGCAACACAGTGATGATCACACATGAATTGTTTTTGAGGTAGTCCAATGACCAAATTTCTCTTTACTAAATTGTTCATGTTTTTGAAATTTGTGTGACACATCCTTCTATGCCATAGTTCTGATTCAGTGGTGTTTGCCTTGGATATAAAACAGTTGACCTCCTTTGAAGAAATGAGTTCTCCCCCTATATCCAGGCAATACACATTGTTTCTCCTTGGAGTTCTTAAAACAACATATTTTTCATCTAAGATAAAATCAGGAGAAAGAATGATGCACTCAATGTCTGTGAACAGAATTTTGTTCTTCTTATCACACACTTGAGACACACTGACTAGATTGTATTTTAGTTCAGCTACATAAAATACATCATCAAAGGTAATTTTGCCATTAGTAACAGTATCTTTACCTGTAATCTTACCTCCCTTTGGGTTCTCACCAAATGCCACATATCCTCCATCAAATGACTTGAAATCTTTAAGAATTTGCAGATTTCCAGTCATGTGCCTTGAGCATCCACTATCAATATGCCATGTTCTTCCTTCTTCTGGGATCTGAATGCTCTGCACAAGTGAGTAAAGGATTAGTTAAGTTTGGGAACCCAAGATTTATATGTCTTGGGTTCATCCTTTGAGAAATAAGCTTTTGGGGATTTAACTTTAAACATTTTTGGTACCCATACTTGTTTATTACTGGTGTTTTGTTTTACTACTGCCCTTTTAAGTTTGTTACTGGTGTTTGAGTTTTCTACTGATCTTGGTTTATACCCATGATGTTTAGCTTTTGAATGCTTTACTACTGATGGACCAGTAGTATTTGGGTACTTACTATGTTTAGAATGACCAGTAGTGTTTTTAGGGTTGACACCAGTAGTATTTTTGAAAGTTGTTTTGGGAGCAGTAGTATTTTTGTAATAAGGGTTTTTACCAGTAGTATTCTTGTATTGGTACCAAACAGCATTATAATTAGGGTTAACACCAGTAGTAAAATTGTTAAGTTTTTACTGGTGTTGGAAAATTTAAAATATTGTTTATTTTGATTGGATTTTCCATTGTTCTTGAAGTAATTGCTGTTCTTTGGGCTTCCAACTCTTCTGTTTTGCACAAATCTTGGTGCACTTCTTCCAAATCTTGGAGTTTCAGCAATTGGAGTTTTAATTTTATTTACTACTGAAGGACCAGTAGTATCTTTTAACTTTTGAGTTTCTGCATTTTCTTTAAAAATTTTAAATTCCTTTAATTCTTTGCAGTTGTTGGATTGAAGTGACAATCCTTTGCTAAATGATTTACTTTGTTGCAAATAACACATTTTAATTTATTATCTTGAGCCTTTATGATTTTTCTTTGTTCTAACAGTTGGTTCCTATTTCTTTGATTTCCCATTTTTAGAATTTTTGGTACATTTTCTGCATCATATTTGGGAGAATCATTTGGACTTTGAGCTGTGTGAAAACTTGTATCAATTGATTTTGGTGATTCAGTTTGAGAGATTGTAAATTCAATTGATTGATCATCATCAGAAGAAGAATCATTTGATTCAGATGTTTCATTATGTGATTCAGTTTGATTTTCAGTTTTTAATTCATTAATGATTCTTTCTGAACTGTTTTTAAGTGGTGGAATGATTTTATATGGTGGTGGAACAGCATGATATCCCACCCCATGAACAACTTTTTCTGTAGTTTGATTATTAGTTAATTCATCAAGAATTTTAGTGCTTCTTTCAAACTTTTTAATTGTCAATTTATTTTGTTCAATTTCAAGTTGACATTCTTCTAATTTACTTGTTAATTCTTTATTTTTTAGTTCATAAAATTCTTTCTCATCCACAGCCTGAAGCAATTCTTCCTTTATCCTTTGATCAATCATCTGGTACACCTTTATTTGATGTTCTTGATCAGTAATCACACCATCAAATTCATGATTTCTTCTCACTGCTTTTGCTAAATCTTCATTTAATTTAGTGTTTTCTTTCTCTAAGTTTTTAATAATTTTAGCACATTCAGAAGTACAAGGTTTAGGTTTTACCTCAGTTTTGGTGTCAGTAAAGGCCATGAGAGCTTGATTTTGAGCATGCTCTTCTGCTTGGAAGCTCCAGTCATAGCCTTGTCCTTGTTGTGATACAAGGGCAGTTGATTTTGATCATTTGTCTGGCTGAGGACATTCTTTTGCAAAGTGACCATTTAAGATGAGACTTGTCCTACCAGTTCTCTTTGTTGAAGTTGAGACTTGTCCTACCAGTTCTCTTTAAGAATCTTTTTGTCCTTAGGCTCAGCATAGCCATCTGCCATTTAAGATCCATCTCCTCAAGATCATCTGGGTTCAATTGTTCCAAGTCATCACTAATCAATGCAGTATGCACATGACTAGTGAAGAAGGATTCTCTTGCAGCATCCTCAGAATCTGCAGCCTTTCCTGTGAAGGTTTCCTGACCTTGACCTGTACTAGAGACAAATGCAGCATTATTAGAAGAAATGGAAGGGTTCTTTTGGTTTACCTCAGTTTCAAATACTCTGAGATCATTGTAGAGTTCATCCAACTCTTTTTCTTCTAGAGCATCTCTTTGTCTATATACCACTGTATACATGGCCCATTCTTCACTAAGAGATCTTAGGAACTTCATATTGACATCTTCTTGATCCATCTTAACCCCAACCTGGTTAAGTTCACCAATTAGCTTGTTGAATCTGTCAAACACTTGAGTGAGTGTTTCATTGGGTTTTCCTTTGAATTTTTCAAAGTCTTGTTTGAGAACAGACTTCATGTTCCTCTTGGTGCTCTTGGTCCCAACGAATCTCTTCTCCAGTGCTTCCCATAGCACCTTTGCATCATCATACTCAACAAAGAGATGTTGATAATCGTTAGGAATGGCCAGTAGGAGAGTGCTTAGAGCTTTGAGTTTGATTCCCTTGTCCTTCTTTTCCTTCTCACACTTAAGTTTGTCTGCCTCAGTTGCAGAGCTGCTTGCTTGACCAGGACCAGTTTTGTTTCCTTCAAGGACAACTTCCCACATGGAATAATCTGTAATAAGCATGTATTGCTTAATACGATTCTTCCACATCCCAAAGTTATTGGGAGTGAGTATAGGGATTTTATTGGCCTGAGTGCTTTCATTGTTATCCGTCATGATTAACAATGTGTGTGTTTTAAAGATTAAAACTTTTTGTTGTTCTTAACAAATAGTAGATCTAGAACCAATATGCTCTGATACCACTTGTCAGGATCGATTAACTATAGAGAAGTTAACAAACACTTTAGATCTAATTGAATATAGAAGTTGCAGCGGATCAACACTATATCAATGTAATTAAGAACAATGAACTGTAAATAATATGCAAAAGTATTAAGAACACAGTTTCACAAAAAGCTTCAATGTATATTATTGAGTTAACAATACACACGTACGTTTACAATTCGTAAGGAACTATTTATAATAGTCCTTGAAGCTAAACTATTTACCCTAGTTATTCTAGGACTTTGATTTACATCGAATTATAAAAGATATACATTTAATTACATTCTATAACTATCTCTACGAAGATCTCGGACTTGATATGCTTCCAAAACGCGTACCAGTAGTAAAATCATTCACCAGTAGTAAATGTGCATCATCAGTAGTAACTCTGGTAACCAGTAGTAAGTCCAAAACCAACGTCAGTAGTAACTACTATTGATCAGTAGTATCTTCAATCTGTGCATGATCAGTAGTAACTTAGTTATAGTATACACCAGTATCAACTTCATCAGTAGTAACATGTTCTGCCCCATCAGTACTAAGTATGGTTAGTACTAACTGCATCATCAGTATCAAGTTGATCTGTGTTTTACTCCAACACAGATCAATCTTCTCGCCATTTTCATCCCTAAGAGTGAGACAATGTTTCCATGTTTGTAAAGGGAAAGCATGACAATCTCCTTCCAAAACTCGGGGCCCAAATGCACGATTTAAAGCAACCATGGTCTGGTCCTTGGAATGGGCAAGTTCTCCCTTGTATACTTTCCCAAATCCTCCTTTCCCGACTTCAGCAAAGTTGTTGGTTGCTAATTTTATAGCTTCAACTTGTATTTTGAGGTGTTCAAACTGTTTTGTGACAGACAACATTTCGACGGTGGTACAAAACTAGGAAAAAGAGTTTTGCACCAAACACAAAAGCTGGAAAACTTGAAGAACCTAATATCTTAATGGGCAGCTACTATGTATTGATCGAACAATATATGCCGTCTCCCTTCATAAATGGGATATTATACAATAAAAGAGTTACATATTTATTTCGAAGTTGCATATTATTCACTATATTTTAATCGGACGTACAGGCTATTGTCAGTTTTTTGTCCACTGGCATATTTAATTTTTGGATTTTATTAATGACAGCCCTTAGGGCTATCATTAAGAGGTAGTTACGTGTATAAATTGTTTGTACATATACTAGTGGGGGTTGATTCCTAAAATGCTGGGGGTGGTTATTGATTATTGTACAAGTTTTTGATGCATGTCTTGATGTCTCTGTCATTATTATTTTCCTTAATTTTTATTGAACATGTTTATTATAAACTAGCTTCATAACCCGCCCGATTGGGCGGGCATGCTTCAAGATTTATATTATACAAAAATACCAACAAATATTAATAATTTTAAAAATGACATAAGAATCGATAGCTGTAATGATGAGTTTGTACAAAATTTGATAATGTCTTTTTACCTATATTATTTCTTCTCTCAATAATTGATAAATCCATAAACAGCAAATATGCAGAAAAAAATCGGAAAAATCCCAGAAACTCCATAAAAATGGGAATTTATGCAACTAAGGCCCAAAAAAAAATTCAGCTTCAAAAATCCACCCCAACTGTCTAAAACTGACGAAACAGTCCAGAAAAAACCCATTCGGCCCGTTTTCAAGAAAAACTTCAGAAAAATCCCAAAAAAATCTGAAAAATGGGAAATCATAATCCTAAGTCTTCCACAAAAAATCAGTTTAATCCAAGCAACCAAACTGCCAAAAACTGTCAAAACAGTCCATTTTGACCCAATATTTTTCAAGTAAATTAGGGACAGTCTTGAAGTGGTCAATAACATCCAGAAAAAATCGCAATAAATCTCATAAAATCCCTGAAAATATAAACCATTGTTCCAAAACTGTATAAAACTTTGCAGGCTGATCAGACCACCAGAAATCCCGAAAATACCCCTCTGATAGTGAAGAATTTTCCCGAAATAATTCAAAAAAAATCCCAAAGAATTCTGAAAAATGAGAATTCATAATCCCACGCGTTCCACAAAATTTCAGCCTGATCAGAATAACCAAAGAACTGCAGGTCCCGAAAACAATCCGTTTTGACCCGAAAAACTTCAAGAAATTCCAAAGAATTCTAGAAAATATCAATAAATTCCAGAAAATATCCAGAAAATTCCTAAAAATAAGGAAAATAAAATTAATCCCAAAAATATCTAAATTTCTGCATTTACCATGGATATTGACATGCATTCCGATTAAAAACCAACAAAACATCTTTAACAACTCGGTGAATAATTCCCAGGTCATTTTCTGACCCGTTTATTGTAAATGTTTTTCCACTACTTGTTTTTCCATATGCAAATGCAGTACCTACACATAGCAAATAATTTCAAGATTAATATTTGACCATTAATATCTAATAAATCAGCTCTTTCCATCCCAGGTCCTCTAGGTTTTACTCCAATTAAAAGAGCCCATTCTGCATCTTCAAATACTTCATGGATCTATACCGATGCTTACTTCTCTTAATAATGGATACAATGAGTCCTCAAGTTCCATAGCCACTCCTACATTATTATTTATATTAAATTATTTATTATTATCGCATTATATATTATATAAATATGGGGAATTAATGTTAAATAAGAGTGTTAAGTTATTACCTTCAAGGGCTCCAAATGATCGTTCATATCCTAAAAGTTTCAGGGCAATAGGTTGATCTGGACCAAAAACCTCACCAGATGCAAGCTGCAGTTGAACAGTGAGTCATAAATCTAATTTCAAACATAAATAATAAAATGAAGTTTTTGTAACCTTGAAGAGTAAATGGTTGGATATCATCCCAGCAGCACCTGAAACTGCAACATTAATCATTTTCTTCCATGATTTTATTTCATCTTCCTGATAATGTCCAATAATAATTAGTTATGAGCAGGTTCATATTTCAACATTAATCAATATATGTTTTGGAATTTGATTAGTATTAAAAAGCACATTATGTTGAAATTAAAAGGAAAAATTAATTTGATATATAAACTTGAATTAATTACCAATTTATCATCCATTTTTTCATCAAATAGACTTGTTCTTGAGGCATCTGATTGCCTCCTTGAGAATGATGAACTTGTTTAATGTCACATATTGTCAAAATTGTGAAATTTTATTAAAAAACATATTTAAAAAAACAAAATTACCATCATGATGTGGCTTGTCTGTGAGTAACTTGTTCCCTCCTATTGCAGTATTCAAATCAAGTTCACCATTCTTCCCAAACATCCTGAAACAGGTATTTCAGAATTTTGGTTTTTTTCATTCTGGATTCGACTCATTTTTTAACCTGTAAATTACACATCTTTATACATATAAGTCATCCATCTCAGCCAATCAGAGACAAGTAGGTTTTAATCACAAAATATGATGTTAAATTTACTAAAAAGTAGAGAATCTTCAGGTACAGATATGAAAACATTATGAATTAATGTTCTTCCAGAAAAAATGATTGAAACTACAAAATTAAGAATCACAGTTTTATAATCATAAAAACCAATCATCAGTTCATGGAGAAGAAAAAAAAAACCAAAAAAGGAAACATCATAATAGTATAATACCAATTCGACAATAAAACTGATTCAAAATGAGATGAACAAAATACCCTTTTGGCCCATTTGGAACAACATTAATTCTGTTTAGTGTTTTGGTCAAAATTGTATCATATAACAACTATTCAGTATTCAGCAACATAAAACTTGGAACAAATACAGCTACCAAAGAGATTCCAACATATATTTGGCAATAAATTAACTAATTTTCGAACAAATTTTGGTATTATGTCCATTGTAAAATTCAAAACGAATACCATGATTTCAAACAAATTAAGCTAGAACAATTCGAGCAGACGAGCTAATTCATTATCTATTTTACCGAATGCAAGCTGTCAACCCTAGAAGAATTTGATGAATTTGGTTATACAGCACCCGAAACTATCGATGCATCTCACTAATATAACCAAACCCTAGTAATAAATTGATAAAATCAGAAGCGTGTCGAGAATTACATACCTCTACACGAGCACATAACGAAGGGGAAGAGATTTGAGACGGATGGAGACAGAATCAAAAGCCCAAAGGCGTTTGTTGAATCGTTAACGTTTGAGATCTCGTTGATAGTCTGAATCGTCAGAGAAGAAAAGAGGAGATGTTTTGGGGTTCTGAATCGTTAGGATGTGTTGTTCGATCTGTGATTCCTCCAATTGCGAAGACAAATTATCAGTTTCGTCAAGTAAAAACGGTGGATTGAGAAGCAGGCGAATTAGGGCTACGGAAGTTTGTGAGGAAAACGGTGGCCAACCAGTGAATTACACGTGACATTATCAGCCAATCAAATAACTTGAAACGGATGAGGTGTCAAACTACAATCAAATGTAGCTCCATGTCACACCCCGCCAAAAGTGGTTTGCGGAAGAACGGGCGTGCAACTTTACGAGTATATACAAGCATATGATTATCGTAAACAATAAATGTTTGATAAAAAGTAATGTCACCATATTTGATGTAAACAAGGTAATTTGAATCCAAAACATAGTTTAATAAAAATGAAATAAAGAGGTGACATCTTATTAAAATAAAAGCTTGACTCCCAATGCATGTGACTCAGTGCCTAGCTTAGATACCTGAAAAACATAAGTAAAAGTATCAACAAAATTGTTGAGTGAATTCACAGGTTTTAATGAGTTCAAAATAGTTCCATAGTTTTTGTATACCATTCATGGCAAAAGTAGTTTGATGATATAAAACGTTAAAAATAGTCTGCTCAAAAGCAATAGTAGAAACAATAATTTTCGTATGCCATCATCGGCAAAAATAAGGTGATGTTAAAAATGTTAAGAATGACCTGCTCCGAGAGCAGTAGTACGATTTTACTCGCGTTAGTAAAAATAATAGTTTTAGTATGCCATCGTTGGAAAAGATCGCGTGATGATATAAAATGTTTAAATTGGCCTGCTCCAAGAGCAGTGGTAGAAACATTAGTGACGGTGATCCCCCAACAGGTTTGCAAGGCCTTTGAGTTAAAATGCTGACCCTAAGTCCATAATCAAAACAACAACCTTAAACGTGCTAGATATGCATTCCTCGTGGTCGGTAAACACCGATAAATGATCAAATCGTGGGAGGGTAGGTCTCCGCCAATAGTACTATTTGCATATCCAGGGCCTAGTCGCAACTAGCAAATGATTATGTAGGTAACATATACGCACTTCCATGTACCTCTAAACTTAGTCCAATCATAAGGATTCGTTGTCTAGTTTCCAAAAATAGTTTTCATCACGGTATTGTAAATGTTTAAAAATGTTGTAAACGTTTATAAAATAGGTGATATGTTTCAAAACAGTTAAAATGTAGTGAAAGAGAGGTTGTGAACTCATAGTCACAATTAGATTTATAAAAACAGTTGTTATGTTTTTCACCCCAAAGTTGTAAAACAGAAAAAAAAAATAGTAAAATGAGGGGCTGTGAACTCACCTGATGAAATGCTAGCAAAATATAGATGACAATGTGGTTTCCAACCAAATGATCCTAGCGTCCTAAACGCATAAGAATGAGTGTATGAGTGACGGTCTTAACGACACGCCTAAACTAAATGATGCACAATTGATTCCCCAAGGGAATTTAGATTCGAGCAATACGTTAGTGACTTGTTTGAGTTGGTGTTGAAATTTAATGTGTTTGCTGAATTTGGACAAGTTCGAAAACTAGTTATATATGTTCTTGTATTTAAGTGAACGAGTTGTGATAAAGAGGATAGTTCTAAAAATAAATCGTACTTAAACAATTCGTCACTAGATAACCAATTAAATAATACTTAATTAATAATAAACATAATTTAATTTATTAAAATATCTACGAAATTTAGAAACCAACTAGTAAAATACACCCCGCGCGATGCCGCGGGAGTTTTCATACGGTGACCAATGTGTTGCTTGTTTTATTATTTTTGTTGTAGTAAATGGTTCTCGAACAATGCTTGTAAATATTGTGTCAAATAGTGACTGGCGGTATACATAGGTACACTTAATGATAAACAATAAAGTGATATTAAATCATATATTTTTAAAATAGAAAGTAAAGTTGGCTTAAATAATTTTTTTTGGTTATATAGTATTAGTTAAAAATGGTAATAATATAAAAGTAGCTGTAGAAAAGAAAAAAAAAAACTAAAAGTAAAAGAGAGAGAAAAAAAAATATTTAATGTTATATTAAGTTAGAAATAAAATAATAGTAAAAAATATAATGATAATAATAACAATTAAAATCTATTTTTATTAAAGAATAAGATAGTATATAAAAAACTAAAATAAAAAGGAAAGAAAAAGAATAAGATAGTATTAAAGAAACTAAAATAAAGAGGCAAGAAAAAAAAAAGGCGTGAAGAGGGACTTGAACACAGCACCTCAAAAATAATAAGTAGAAGCTTTACCAGTTGGCCTACCAAGGCACATGATATTCCTTCGCCTTTTATCATATATATAATAGAAAATATCAGATTTCACTAAAGACAAAAAGCTACTGTTCAGTCCATGATAAATGTTATATATAGAATAGGTCTCGTACATTATTATTATTTTAATAAACAATTAAGTAAGTAACCTAGGGATTTAATAAATAATACTTTAAAAATTTTATTTATAAAATAGATATCGATAGAAACAATTAAGATTCCTGTTGTAAAAAAAAATTGATTTAAATGAAAATAAAGTTTAATCAAGTTTTAGTTAAAAGATTGGGCTCCCATTCGGCTGCTGGGCTTATACAATTGGACTGGAATTCCGAATTGGGCTGTCTAAAATAAGACAGTGAAGACTTTTTATTTAACAAAGCAGTGAAAGCAATTTGTGGGTTAACCATTTAATGTAAAAAAAAAACAGAAACTGGACTGTGTATTGGGCTTAGCTTGTTTAATATTTGTACTGGGTTCATGAATGGCGAAAGAACCAAAACGAAGACAAGTTCTTGGCTGTCGCCGGCAATGGGTTTTTAAAAAAAGAACTCACACACACCCAAATACGTTAAACGCATATTCATATTTACGTATTAATAGACTCGAGAGAAAATATGACTACGTGATTTTCTCATCGTGACCCAGGAACACACACATTAGTATGTGTATCTCGCCGGGGTCGGAAAACAGAAAACAAAACAACTAAACGATTTACCGTAACGGCCGATAGTATTACATGATCAAGACAAGATGAAAACAAAACGGTTCAAGGGGTTATACCTATCAAGACAATGAGAGACCGAGCGAGATGACCGGAGCTGCTTGAAAAAGAGATCGCCGGGACTCGTCTGCTCACCGGCAGGCGCTGGTTGATCGCCGGAGAAGAACGTTTCTGGTGTTGACGAGGGACATTGAGCAGCAGAAAACAGCGGTTAGAAACAATAAGACGAATTAACCACCAAGGTGTATGATTATTTCGAGATATCTACCTTCGTTGGACTTCCTCAGAGAAACTGACCAACAACATAAGCCCCCGCAAGTTTGGCGGTTTGTTGCCGGAGTGTGATGAGCACGCCGGAAAAAGACGGAGAGGAGACAAAAGCTTTATATTTGCTTCACTTTTCTTTTTGTACCTGGTGCGTGTGCGTGAGGAAGAAAGAAAACGAAGGAGATTGAGAGGTTTTTGGGTGTTCACGTGGTGAGGTGTGGGTAGTTTTTAAACTTAATATGAGATGATAAGGACTTGATGACAACAACCGAAATCCCATACTCAAGAAAATCGGATAATTGGTTATGCACGTGAAGATTGAGTTGGAAGTAATTGATGTTCCAATTTTTAATTATTAAATGGCCATGAGATATACATGTCTACAAGCATATATAATTTTCATTGATCTTATTATATTAAATCGTATATACTGCTTTATGTAAAAATTTTGCACAAATTCATTTAGTTGAACTAAGGTATTATTAAAATAAAATTTTAATCTTTAAGTTTGGTTTAAATTTAGGTTGAGTCACCAACTCGCTAGATTACCGTTTTAATGGTGCAATAATGTAGACGACTGACACGTGTTCAAATAATGATGTGTACTAACAACACAATTGTATGATTCGTGCTAGACTTAAATGCAAAATGAATGTTATGATCGATCTAAAACAAAATTAGTTTCAATAAATGTCAGGTTAGGCACTTAATTACGAGGGTTGTCACACTCCATATATAGGGGAAGATTATAATCATCGGTTTAAGTGGGATGGTTAGGCCGGAAGTCATGATTTATGATGTAATTTAAATATGCTAGTACGAAACTTAGAAAAGGGACGTGCTACTAACATTTGACTAATGAAAATATAAAAAATACACAAAATAAAATATCCGTCGAAACTTTTTTTTCCTTTTTAACGACAAATCTTAATCTACACCTAATTTCTATCTATATACACAACGGGACTTGAACCATACCGCTAGGCCAAATGCCCATTACTATATCCGTTGCAACTTACCCTGGTAAATCCTAACACCTAATCCTTGAAGCTGTCGCAAATCTGTCACAAGTTTTAATTAAAAGTAAATAACAAAGCATAAAAATAAAAACAAAATGGTCATCATAAATCCGTCGCAAATCTTTTACAATTTGCCGGTTTTTGCGACGGACTTTTATACTTCCGTATTTTTCTATGAAAAGTTTTGCTCTTGATTTTGCCTCTGTTAGGCTTCATGTAAATTTTCATGTTTCTTACTTTCTTAGGGGTTCTCCTCTAAGCCCGTTATGTAATTTTCTTGGGCCCATTATACATCTTAACCCATCCAGTTTTTTTTTTCAAAAAAATCTTTTTTTATTGTTACACATTATTGTAACTTTGCATGTCTTGTATAAAAAGTCTGATAGTGATAGCCAGCATTAGATTTAGGACACTTAAAATGATATTCAAGTTATTTGTACAGTTATTTTTTTTATAAATATTTACTAGATGATAATCAAAGGTTCAGAAATGGTCACATAAATGATTAGGTCGTGTACATTACGAATAAAAACTTGGTCATTTGTATGTGCTCGTTATAAACAACAATACCCTGTAAAAAAGTTAGTTAAAAATTAAATGTTCATTGTTCATTATTGTACCACGAGTCATTTATTATATTTCCAATAATGTTTAGTCAATTTAATCGCCTCATATTTTCGGCCCAAAAAATTCAAATTTGAAAGGCCCAAATAAGCATATTCCCTAATTTCCTAACACAAATCAGACCTCGAGACCATCACCATCCCTATCAGCAGTCGACTATATTTCCGAATCGCGATAAACATGTGCCCAACTTCACGAAACTAAATTAATACCTACCAACAGACCGCTACCTGCCAACACTTTTGAACACTCTGATTCTTCATCTTTTTTATTCAAAGGGTTTCTTCACAAACCCATTTTCATCAATCTTTAGCTTCTAAGTGCATTTAATTTCGATTTTAGAATCATGCTGTTGAATCTTCTTCCTTCATCATCATCTCTTACTTTCTCAAAATCACACCATAAGTACCCAATTAACAGCAGCCCTAATCTTGTTTCAAGAACTTCAGTTTCTCATCAATTCAAGGTTAAAGATTCAATCTTTAACAAAACCCAGAACTACCCCACTTCTCAGATCTATAAAGTTAGCAACTTTATTAAAACCCCATATGGGTTTGGTGATTTTGGAAGAAATCCCACTTCACAGATTGTGAAATCAGCATCAGAAAGTGGTCAAGATTCAATCCCAGATGGTGAAATTGAAAAAAAGTCAAACAAGACGCTGCAACTTGCCATTGTTTTCGGGTTTTGGTATTTTCAAAACATTGTTTTCAATATTTACAATAAGAAAGCTTTGAATATTTTCCCATATCCATGGCTTCTTGCTTAATTTCAGCTATTTGTTGGTTCTATATGGATGCTGGTTCTATGGGGTACAAAGATTCAACCTTGCCCTAAAATTGATAAATCTTTCATAATTGCACTTTTAGGCCCTGCCCTGTTTCACACAATTGGTCATATATCTGCTTGTGTTTCATTCTCTAAAGTTGCTGTTTCTTTCACTCATGTCATCAAATCAGCAGAACCTGTTTTTTCTGTTATGTTTTCATCTGCTTTGGGTGATACTTACCCTTTATCTGTTTGGTTATCAATTTTACCAATTGTTATGGGCTGTTCTTTAGCTGCTGTAACTGAAGTTTCCTTCAATCTTGGAGGATTATGGGGTGCAATGATTAGTAATGTCGGGTTCGTGTTACGAAACATTTACTCGAAAAAAAGTTTACAAAACTTTAAACAAGTAAACGGTTTGAATTTATACGGGTGGATTACAATCTTATCATTCTTTTACTTATTTCCCGTTGCAATTTTCGTTGAAGGATCTCAATGGATTCCTGGATACCATAAAGCAATTGCAAGTATTGGAAACCCGTCGACTTTTTATTTATGGGTTTTGATTTCTGGGGTGTTTTATCATCTTTATAATCAATCATCTTATCAAGCACTTGATGATATTAGCCCGTTGACTTTTTCAGTTGGAAATACAATGAAACGGGTTGTTGTGATTGTGTCTACTGTTATTGTTTTTAGAAATCCCGTTAGGCCTTTGAATGCACTCGGGTCTGCAATTGCTATTTTTGGTACGTTTTTGTATTCACAGGCGTCATCGAAGAAGAAGGCTGCAATTGAAAAGAAGGATTGAGGAAGCTTTAAATGGTTTATTTCTTGTTTTATTGTTGTTAGAAGTTCTGGAATTAAATTCTGTTTTAGATGTTTCGTACTATGTTGTTTTCCATCGAATTAGGGTTTTGGTTACTTGTGGTATTATACTTCAAATGGGAATTTAGGGTTTTGCTTCATTTTAGTTGCTAATGGTTCTTTCTATTTCTATGGTTGCGAACTAACTTATCGAGCTTAAACTGTTAAACACGTGGGTTTTTTATTTTTTATTTTTTTGGATTTTGGACTGAACCGGACTGAAAACAGGATTTACATAAAAATTTAAACTGACGGTCAAATTTGTCGGTTCTCGGTCTAGTTTATACAAATTTAAACTGGCGATCAAATTTGCCGGTTCTCGGTCTAGTTTATACAGTTCATCTGACAATATTTTTCACAAACAAATATATAAGAATCGAATTTACAAAAGCTTAGATATAGTTAATAATACTTGATTACGGATTACTTAATCTGACAATATTTTTCATCTACAAATCAAACACAGTAACTCTATTTCTCATTATTTGCCATGGGATTTTGCGTTCTTAAGTTGAAGAACAATCCTAACTGTAATAATCAATCTTACTACTATATAAAGCATTTAGGCCTACCCCATTAGGCAAGTTTAAGGAGCTCCTTAAACTTGATTTTAAGGACCTTTCCACTTTTGTTAGTTAGTTCTCTAACTTAAAAAAAATAAATCGCGGCTAATAAGATTCGAACCCAAGACCTCTCCTAACTTATCACTATGTGTTAACCACTTGCTATACATTACACTTTGGTAACACAACCCACACTTAATAACAAAAGTCTGTTACTCGAAAACCATTTTACCCAATAACATTAAATATACGACGCTGTAAATCATCAACTCTTACCAAAATCCACATTTCCGTTTAATTATTTATTTCTAGCAACAATTATTACCGTGTAAACGAACAACACTTGCTCGCCACGAAATATGGTTTCTGGGTACCGGCCACCGCATTGCGCGGGTACCCTGCTAGTAAACAATAAAACTTGTTAAATTTAAATTTAAAACATCCCAAGGTGGTAACTCACTTATTTATCTCATAATAACTGTCACAATTAAGTACCCTATTAATTCAAGTTAATTTGCCCGTTGAATAAGGTTAACTCTGTCAACCCGTACATTATACTCATCAAACGGCTCATAACTATTAATTAATTAACAATGTATGTTTTGATCTCCCAACTGAAACTCTTCTTCCTATAAAAGGTAGTTTGTGCTTGATGCTTATTCACTCTAATTTTACTATTCACTTCTAACTTCATATTTCAAGTAAAAGACCAAAAGGTTTGTAGATCTTTTTATCTGTTTAAATGTCATGTTTTTGGGATTGTGCAATTTTTGTGTTCTTATAAATTCACTAATAATTTGTAAAAAAGACAGCTTACCGTCCAACATTACTTGTTGACAGTGGCGAATCCATGACCAAAGTCAACCGCGACTTTTACAAAACTTTGAGCAGGGACCATTTAAAAATTTTCCACCAAATTTTTTATCAATTTTTTTTTTTCACATTGGGATGGCCCACCAAGTGATGGCATTCTGTATTGACTCAAGTTATGTGTAGAATGGGTTAATTTTAGTGCTTTTTAAGGGCAACTCTTATCATCAAAAAAAACTTCAATCCCTTTTAAAAAAGGTCTACAAAAGCTTTTAACTCTCACTTAATCACTTTTATAGACCACCATAAGCAAGCTTGTTTGATTGAACTAAAGATAAGGTCCCTAAATTTTCATCATTTTTGCTTAAAACCTATAAAATCGCAACGAATTGTGTGTAAAAATGTTATGTTTGATTTATGATTTATTGTTGATCATACGCAAAGCACTTGCGTGTGTGGATTTATGCATAAATTTGTTATTTTACATGTTTCTAATACTGGTTTTATTATGAATGTTATATATTATGATTTATAGACAATGGGGAAGATCTATCCAAATGTAAGTGACGAATACCGTAGAGCTATTGATGAAGTTAAAAATGCACTCACTAGCTTTATCGTTGAGACAGGAATTGCTCCTTTGGTGCTACGACTCGTGTAAGATGGATTTCATTATTTTTAAGATCACTTTATTATTAAAATAAGCACTGTTAACATTATTTCGATATTCTAACCATTATTTTTACCATTAACTTACTAATACTGGTGTTTAGATTTCATTCTGCTGGTACATTTGATAAGGACACCAAAACGGGAGGTCCATTTGGTACCATGAGGCTTAAAGCTGAGCAAAACCATGGTCCAAATGTTGGTCTTAGCATTGCTGTTGATCTATTGGAACCTATTAAACAACAATTCCCAATCGTCTCATATGCTGACTTTTATCAAGTAATCTTAACCTTAATTCTTAATTACTTAATATGTTTAATAAGTTACTATAATTTACTTAGTGTTTTGATATATATAGTTGGCTGGTATTGTTGCTGTTGAATCAACTGGAGGACCAAATATTCCTTTCCATCCCGGCAGGCTGGTATGTTTTGCCATTAGACATAAAACTTAACCAAATCAATGAATTCATAAGTAACTTAGACGAAATTGTCATATCTAAAGAAGTTACGCGTGTTAATTATTAAAAGGTTATATTATTTAAGACCACAAATGATTCATTTGTTAAAATTTCGCTTATAACAGGACAATGATGCTCCGGCTCCAGAAGGTCGTATTCCTCTTCCCAACCAGGGTCCTGGAGAATTAAGGAATGTATTTTCGAAAATGGGTCTCAATGACGATGATATCGTTGCTCTCTCTGGTGGCCACACTTTGGTTCGTACATTTACAATTTACATTTCTATTTTTAATGGTTACATTTGGTGGAATTTTTATTTTTATTGGTTACATTCGGTTATCCACCAAATGTTTTTATAATGTAACCGCTTATGTTTATAGGGGGGCCCTCACAAGGACCGGGCGGGGGTTGACGGATCATGGACAACTAACCCCTTGGTCTTTGATAATAGCTACTTCAAGTAAGATTTTTTTTTTTTTTTAATTTATGGTTTTTAGAATTCAAAATTTTATACGATTCATGGGTATTAAGTATCGAATCATTCTACTCTCAACAGAGAACTTCTAGCTGGTGATAAGCCAGGGCTTATCCAGTTTCCTTCCGATAAGGCCCTTCTTGAAGATCCTGCTTTTCGACCTCTCGTTGAGAAGTTTGCCGCTGTAAGTACACTTCACAACTTTTTAAGTCATAAAAACAATAAACATAACCTATATAATATGTTATAAATCCTTGATTAAGAGGTACACATGCTTACAAATTCATTACTTTTAATTTTGACACAGGATAATGATGCTTTCTTTCAAGCTTTTGCAGTGTCGTTCATGAAGCTTAACGAGTTGGGGTAATTTGTTAAAACGCTCTTATAAGTTTTTTTTTATATCGAGAAACAGATTTACTAATCGTTTTGTATTGTTTTGTCTTGTTTGTTTTCCAGATTTGCTGATGCATAAGGTTTTTTCATGGAATAAAAGGGAGTGACAACCTTTTATGTCTTCGTGTTTTCTTTTTAAAATTTATTTTTGCTTTGTGTTTCGTTGTAAGAATAAATGAGTACAAGTTAGTTATGGTGTTAGACTGTTAGCTTGTATGTGCTCTGCTTTTTGCGAGTCACAAATAATAATGAGACTTTTTTTGTTATCTTATTTAAACTTTCTTGATGTCATCTTTAAATGATAGTTTCTAATCGATCGAAAATTGTAAACGCTTATGATTAGCGTTATAACATTTGAAAATTGTAAACACTTATGATTAGCGTTATAACATTTGTGTTGATAATTCTAAATTCAAAATATTAATGGTTGACATGACATTGTATTCACAAGTTGTTTGGACATTCATTGCATTCCCATCTTCTAATGATCAACTAAGTACTTTCATACTTTGATTACACTATCAAATATAATTTTGTTGTTATAGAGCATTTGAACACCAAAAAAGGGCTTTTGAGCAAGTATCAGACTCTTTGACCGGCTTTGAATTAAAATTTATCCTTTTATGTCAAATACACCACCGTCACACAACATCTCCTGCCACCATATAAATTTGCCAACACAACCGCCACATAACCGTTGCAGGGCCTTTCTGGTAGATGGTTCTTTGGTGTTCAAAATTGACCTCAATACACCAGGTACTCCGAGGTTTATCACCACCTCAACCTCAATACATCCATGATATATGATTTTGTTTAATAATTATGTAGCAAATTAGATGTCGTGTGTGAAAATCTATATCTTAATTAGGGGTGAACATAAAAATCGAAAAATCAAATCAAAACCGAAATAACCATAACAATTGCACCAGAAAAACCGAACCATTTGAAAAACCGATGTGACCAATTTTGAGTTTTGGGAAAACCAAATGTTTGGGGTGGTTGTCGGTAAATACGGAAAAATTAAACCGACAAATTCACCCGCCCTGCCATATTCTTATTTTCATAAAGATTTGATGCTTAACAACTACATTTGATTTTTTTTCACACGTTTTACGCCTATATTTTCTAAGTCTTATAATTATATAACTATGAAAAATTGAAATTTGGATTAATTGTGTAACAAATTAGTAAATTTGAAGGAAAACAAAAAACCTAAGAACAAAATGAAACCGAACCAATCCATTGAGAAAAATCGAAACCAAACGATTTGTGATTCTTAGTAACCTTTCGTTTTAACCTTGTAGCCGAATTGGACCGGACTCATGAAATATTACATTTACAAATATATATATATATTTTTTTTTGAAAAAAATGGAAAGATTAAGATGAGCTTCGGCATTGTCATCACCCACCCTAACCTACCACAAATTATATAGATAAAAGCCCAAATAGGCCAGATACAATCCACGAGAAACATACAAACTCCAAACAACAGACACCAAAAACAACTACAAGCAACCTAATTCATTTTAAAATTCACATTCCAAGCAGAAGCCACCTCCCTAACTTTCTTGGAATCTCTAACTCTCAAATTAAGCAGCTGCAATCTGATGCCATCCTTAATCAGTGTGATCAAAACATCAGTAGATTTATTCACATGCTTAAACAACCTATCATTTCGTTCTTTCCAAATATGATACACAACTGCTGCAACAGCCATTCTTCGAAGGATACTAGCAATATTATTAGTACATGGACTTGCAGCTATCATACTAATAATATTCACCCAATTATCGGGAAACTTCTCTGCATAACTCAAACTTTTGATATTATTCCAAACAGTTTTAATCATTGCATTCTTTACATAAAGGGCAAACCAAACCACCTTGAATTCCCCACTTCATCATTCTATCTTGAGTTAGTAATCTCTGTTGAATAGCTAACCACATAATAAAGGCATGTCTAGGGTTACCATGAGGGAACCAAACAGCCTTATGCCAATCAACAATAGGGTTAACATTGCAGATTTTAAGCCAAACATTTCTGACAGAAAAAATAACCAACCTCCCATCATTCAACTTCCACTTAATAGCATCCTGATGGAAAATTTTGGACATATATAATTATATGTATATTTGTTATATATAATTAATAGTTGACATGCCCAAAATGTAGTTGTGGTGAATGAGTTATCGACTCTCAAAGTGGGTGTATGGAACAAAAAAATATAATAAATGAACTAGTGAGAACTTGAAACTATCCACGCTCGTCTCCCGGGTTTAATGGGGGTTCGGTTTTTATGGTTAAGAAATTCAAGTAATAATAATATTATTATTAATATTATTAAGATAATGTTATTATTAATATTATTAAGAAGTTTAATGTGTGTCATTGAACATAGAATTGAATTTGGTGGTTTTATTTCTTTGTAATGAATCTGTATAATGACAATTATGATTGTTATTAACATGATGACACATTTCTATTATAAATAGAATGTGTATGGTTCATTTGTAATCACACCAAAAAGTCTTAGACTTTCTTACATCCAAGAATTCTCACACACATATGCTCTCCAATTTTTTAGTGATCCTTAAACACAAAAACTTTCGATAAGTGTTCGGGATTGGATTATATTCGGTAGTGTAAAACTACTCGGTTGTTTTACCCTGGAAAATAGACGACAAATCTATTTTAAGGGGATCGAGAATTTCACGAGACTCAGCCAAAACTTGTTTCTTCTTTGTTTCTACATATTCTTATTTCAATCTTGTATTTGTTTTAGTCATTTCCCAATTGTATTGTATTTTATTTAATGAAAATTGGTATTAGCTCCTACACATCCTCCTTATCTTGGCATAAATTGGGGCAATTAACATTTCTTAACCTAGGGAACATCTCCAACCAATCTACAGGCCAGTTCCATATCCCATTAATCACCATACTATCAACAGAAATATTGTCAGGTAACCTGGCTGCATATATGCTTCTTTTGTTCACAATATCACAAATTGGACCCTGCTCACACCGGTTATCATACCACATGGATATGGTCTTACCATTCCCAATATTGTGAACAATGGAATCTCTAACTTTATCTCTAAGGGTTAAAATATTCTTCCACATCCAACTATCATTATTGACAGATTGAATGTCCCGGAAATTTCTACCTTTTAATTTGACAACATTTACAAATATAATATACATTAATTGAATATTATTATAAAAATGGTCATGTACGACCACAAAATAATTTATTATTATTTTTTGTAGTAAATCTAACGTATTGTGTGGTGTGGTTAGTCTAGGGGTGAGCATTTGGACCGAAAAAACCGAACCGAACCGAAAACCGACCGAAACCGAACCGAACCGAAACCGATAACATGTTATTGGTTCGGTTTCGGTTTTGAAAATTCATCGTTATCGGTTATCAGTTTTATCAGTTCGGTTTTCGGAAAATGATGAACATTTGGCCTAAAATAACCGAACCGAAACCGAACCAAACCGAAACCGAACCGAACCGATTTCGGTTTCGGTTTTGAAAATTCATCGTTATCGGTTATCGGTTCTATTGGTTCGGTTCGGTTCGGTTTTGGCCCGATAATCACCTCTAGGTTAGTCTTAAAGTTCTTATTTTTCCCTTTTAAAAATTAAAGAGGATTGTGAGATTTTAGACTTTTTGGATAAGAGAAAAGAACACTAACTAATTGGTTAAATGACTTTTAATTAGCGTTTGCTTACAATATACCTTCCATTCACATGATTCATTCTCTCTTAATATACACATATAAATTAGCAACTATTTAGAATTTCAATTCTCAGAATCTCTGTTTTAATTCATATCGGGGGTCATTGACTTGTCACCCTTAATGTTTACTTGAAATTTATGCGTATTATCTATTACTAGCAGGGTACCCGCGCAATGCGGCGGCAGGTACCCAGAAACTATATTTCGTGGCGAGCAAGTGTTGTTCGTTTACACGGTTTTTCCAACAATAATTGCGCAAATGAATGATTTTTTCCGTCTTTAAAAATTGCAATTAGTAATCATTATCATCTAGAACATAATAATACATTCAAGTTAACCAACAAACTTAAGGATTATAATTAAAGAATATGTGAGCACACAAACAAATACCTTGATCATGGAAAGTTCGATACAATATGTTTTCTATTTAAAGTTGGTTGTTTATTCGTTATAAAACAAATTGTCATTTAGAGCAATTGGTTAACACACAGTCATATTTCACAAGAGGTCTTGTGTTCGAATCCTGGAAGCAACACTTTTTTATTTTTGTGGTGTTGAAGAAGTTACTAAAAGTGGAAATGTCCTTAAGTTTAAGTTTAAGGAGTTGCTATGTTTAGTAGTCCTAAATGCTTTATAGATAGTACTAGCTTCATAACCCGCCCATTTGGGCGGGTATGCTTCAAAATTTATTATGTGAGAAAATACCAACATACATTAATAATATTAAAAATTACATAATAATGATGTACATAAATAAATGTTAAATAAAATTCGATACATGAAGAAATGTTACATAAAATTTACAAACGAAATAAGACTTCTTTGTAAACGACATTTGATGTTGAATTAGTGTAATTCCCATCTGTGTCACAATAAATGACCTTCAATCCGTTCTTGTTATTAACTCGTGATACAACAACATAAAGCTGGCCATGCGAGAATACCGGTTTTTGCAGAAACAACCCAACCTGAGACAACGTCTGGCCTTGACTTTTGTTAATGGTCATAGCAAAGCATACCTGAACAGGGAATTGCCTCCGATTCAATTTGAAAGGCATCTTGTTGTCGGAAGGGCTAATAACCATTCGAGGGATAGCGCAAATTGTACCCACCTTGCCGCCAGATATGATTTTACCCTCGATTATATTCACCCCCATTCGTAATATCTGAAGTCTTGTTCCGTTGCACAATCCAGCTTTCTGATCAATATTCCTCATACACATTACAGGAGCCCCAATCTTTAACTTCAATATATGCTGCGGTACACCTGACATTTTTATGCTGTTCAAGAAGTCAGGGGTGTAAAGATCAAGGTTAAACATAGTATCATCTTCGTCTGCAGCGGAAACCGAGTCCGATGACTCGTACTCCTTTACTTCTCCAGGAATTAATGACAGCATTCGTTCGTTGATGAGGTCAACCATTTCATGCGTGGGAGCAAGAATGGCTCTATCCTGAAAAAATCTGGGCTGCCATAGATTATCAATAAAATGAGTGTATGTTTCTGCTATAATAGCCCCAACGTTATCATCAGATGGTGGAATCAGCATGTTATCAGGGAACTCTACTGACGACTCACCATCATTTTCACCACCTGTGTTTAGATAATATCAACAAAATTGATATAAGTAAAAAATCAAATGCTTCGGTCTATATAATTTAAATTTACTTGAAATACATACCTATAGTGCCGTTGCCAATATGGAGTATCCAATCTGCAAATTCCTTTATTTCTTTTTTTTCAACGTCAGATGCTCCCGAACCAAGCCTCATGTTTACTGTTAATTTCAATACAGTGCAGTGGTCCCAAAGATACGAAGCATTGATAGTCGAATGTACCACGTCTTGCCTACAGCCGTTTGGAATAACAGGAAGAATCTGCCGAAAATCACCACCAAACAAAACAACTTTTCCACCGAATACAGATTTTGACGGTGTCGATGGGTCCTGCCTGCATATGTCTCTCAGTGTTCTATCAAACGCCTCGAAACAAAATCTGTTAATCATTGGTGCCTCGTCCCAGATAATCAGCTTAGCTTTTCGTATCAACTCAGCAAGGTCACCGTCAGCTGATATGTGGCACAACGAATCTTCCACCACATTAATAGGAATTGCAAACCTGAACAGGGTATTTATAAATTAGCAGTTTATATAAAAAGTGTAAAAATTAAATATTAAAGGTGTTTTGTTCGAGTATAATAAGTACGCGCATACCTGGAATGAGCCGTCCTACCACCGTCCAACAAAAGGGCCGCAATACCACTTGATGCAACATTCAATACTATTAAACCTTGGGAACGTAATGCAGCAGACATAGTTTTGTATAGGTAAGTCTTCCCAGTACCGCCGTAACCATATACGAAGAACATTCCGCCCTTTTGATTATTAACTGCGTCCATGACTGTTCTGTAGATACGTTTCTGCTCTGACGTAAGGCTGGCATAAAGAGTTTGATGCTGCTCGCGGAGTTCGTCTCTGTTGTACGATTCCTCGTCATGTATTAACCGGTTGTAATTTTCCATCGTGTATTGTTCATCCGGATATGGCATGTTTGAAAAAGACTTCAAACTCTTGTTATTACAAAGCAGCATGTTTTCGATATACGTAAGACATATATTCATCCTCTGTGTGTCAGAAAGTTGTAAATCTGCATTAATAAACGATAAGATTGTCAAACAATAAAAAAAAAAATATGAATCAAAATGTAGTAATTAAATTGAGTGAGTTGTTTTTTATTATTACCTGGATCGTTACGCTTCCTTCGTTCAACGGTTAAGACATCCTCTGCCAAAACATGCCAAGTTTTTTCCCAGACAAACTCGGGTCGAGACATACTATCAGTCATGAGTAGCATGACAAAGAAAGAACGAAGATAATCACCCATTCCCCAAAAACTTGCTTCCAACAACCCATCAATGTACTCCTTGTCGTCCTGTAGGAGCCCACGGGCAAAACACACATCTCTATATGACGGATAAATAACACCGCGCCATTCCCTCAGATCATCCCAGCTTCTCGGACCTTCCACCTTGTTTAGTAATACACGTAAATAATAAAGTTCATCCCATGACGGCGGGACATGATGTATACGGCCTAGTGTGTTTCCTCTTTGTCTTTTGTTCCAAATGCGTTGCTGCTGATTCCAGACGTAAAACTGGGGGATCTCAACATACAGGAGTTTACGGGCGTCTAGATCTCTCTCGTTTAGTTCCATCCACGCTATAAACTTTGTTTCGTTCACAGATGACTTATCTAACGCGTAATCAATACTCTCCCTCGCATCAAAGATTACAGGCTGTTCATTCTCTAAATGGAAAGGCAACCGTTCTACTGCAGGCGTCCTTTTATGAATATCAAACTGAAATATACGCCAGGTTGCCTCACACGCTGAAAGATACCTACAATCATAATAATCTTTAATTTCGTCGATCTCTTCGCCCTCCACAGCAACAGTAACCCTGTCTGGTCCTTTGTTCACATACTTAAAAAGATATTTTATCGAACCGACTTGGTTGCACCATTCTACGTTTATATGAGACTGGTACTTCCTAAGCAAACCTGGATTGTAGGGCACGACATAACCGTTATGCAAATCTATTCCACTTTTCCGTATAGTATTTCCGTCGTTTCTCCTCCTATAGATTGCGTATCCATTGTCATCGATGATAGTTGACTCGTTGAACTGTTTTGGGAATTTTTTCGTACATTTGAAATTGACAGTGCAAGGGCATCTTGGGTTTTCAGCACCGCACGGGCCATGCATCATCTGATCGGTGACTATCTGGTACAATTCCGGATCCTGTTCTTTGTCGGGTATCTCTGCTGATATAAATTCATCTATTTTTGACGCAGCAGTTATCTTGTCTCGTGCCTCGAGCCACAGTAAAATGTGGCAATGTGGAAGACCCCTCTTTTGGAACTCAATGGTGTAAACAACTGCGAAATGGAAAAAATATAAAATACATTAAATCATATATATTTATGTTTATACGTTTAAAAATAGTTTGAAAGTATATGTGATGGATTTTTACCTCCTTTTACGTGGCCAAAAGTATGATTTTCCTTGAAATCTTTTAGGAGGCAGTCTAATTTGATTTTGAACACTCTAGATAGAATATCCGGACGATCTTCAGATTTCAAACCTTTCTTGGCCATTTCACGGGCAATCTCAGGCCAATTAGGGTTACACGTGAAGGTTATGAATAAATCAGGATAACCGTAAAACTTACATATAGTCATGGCGTCTAAATAATTCTGCATCATATACCTCGGACTTCCGGTAAATGATGACGGTAGCACGTACTTCTTACCACGTAATACATTACCATTATCTTGATTTTGGGCGGATATGGTAGCCAATCTTGCATACGTCTCAGTTCTTAAATCTTTTTGCTGCGTTTTAATGTATCTCATCCTCTCAGCCTCAACCATTGTCTGTCCGTCGGTACAAAATTGTTGTAACAATCGCCTACCACTGAGTATCATGGAGAACTGATTTCTCCTGTCTTGCAATCTGTAAGCGAACCACTCCCTCATTGACACTCGCGTGCCTTTATTTTTTTCGTTAAAATCAGTAACGCCTTGGTGGTAGACATCAGTACGGTACCCATCTTCTGCATACGGGAAAAACAAAGGGTAATGCAATGCTAGGTAGAGTACGTGCAGCTCGCTGATTTTTTTTAGTTTCCCGTTTTGCCTGTGGACGACAATATCCCTAGGATTTGCTGTATCTTCGAAATCACCAACAATCAAAGCTGCTACTTCGGAAGAAGTTGGTAGATTGTAGTTCCTACCATCTCGTGACCTGCTGCCAATAAGTCTGAGCTTAATGTTACTGTCATTTGAAGACCTTATCGATCGGGCGGCCATCCGGAACTTCTCAACCAACGGATTGATTGAATCAAGCATGTCTCTTAGTTGGGTCGTGAGCTCAACATCTATCTCATTAGTAGATGTTGATGCGCATCTGCGGTTGCTGTAACGAAAAACATTAATAATTAGATTGTTACGACATCGTTAATTAATTATATTATAAAAATTAAAAGACATCGCTAACTAATTAGATTGTTACCTAACAGCTTGTATCCGGTTCTGGATCTCATTTTCAGTGTCATATATATAAAGTTGACAGAATTTAGGATGGTTCCCCGGTTCGGGCATCAAATCTCCCAATCTATGTGGATTTTCCCCATTAATCCTGAAGCAGTAAGGGCCACGTCCATTGTTAACGGACTCGTCTTGCTTAGCCCCCATAGAAGTGAAAGCGAACATCATGTTATATCGACGTATATTGCTCAAAAAAGAATTGCTCTTTGGATGTTGTTTGGTAATCAGATCTTTCAACAATTTTGGTGGTTCGATCATGTCAACAGGCAGCTTAACATTACCCCTCATACAGCATATTGAATATGAGTTGGGGTTTATAGCGGTACGTCCTCGGTCTTTTTCATATTTCCACACCATAGCACCACAAGAGGCGCATTCGTACTCAGGATCTCCATGATCAAGATATTCTACAAAATTAAATTTAAAAATATAACTCCTTATAAAAAATTAATATATAAATATAGAGAAAAACGGAATTTTTGAATTTAAATTTTTTGTACCGTCTGAAATTCCAACAAATGCATGTGGTGGTATCTCAGGTTGATTTTCCTGTTGAGGGGTGGTGAAGTTTAAACCACGTGATATTCTCGTACGCACCGGTTTTCTTATTTTGTCAGTCTTTTTTAACTTTGCATTTGAAGAATCTCCTATAATAGCCCAGTCGGACGAATAATAATAATAAGTACATAGATCATACACATATATTCCAAATGTAGAGGCTTTACGTGGATATTTGATAATATAAATATTCAAACCTTTTTCACATAAATTAAAATTTATGGGTATATTCATGTTGAACCTTGAAGTCCTTTTGGTGAACCCTGCGCTTACTGAGTTAAATATGAGGTTTATTAAATATCCATATAAAAGTATGATAAAAATCAGCCAAAAAATCAAAGTACCGTTTGTTTTGATTTTACTGTTTGATGTAACGGGGTATGAGGAGGGTTTTGCTGTAGATGTAGAATAAATCATCGGAAAACATTGTGTTTTGGTCGAAGGTGGTGTTGTGAATATTCCATTTATAGGAGGGGTATTTCGATAAAACATACTTAACGGTGGAGCTACGTCAATAGACAGTAAGTAATTAATAAATAAGCATAATATGAAAGACAATAAAATGTGTATGCACAAAATAACATACTATTTATTAATACTATATTTTTATGATATTCTTACCTATTAATTGACTCGTACGTGGAGCTATCATAGGCATTGGTGATATAAATGAGTGACCTATGCAACATATTTGTGATATATAATTAGTTGCACATTTTTAAAGAAACATTTTAATATTTTGAGAATTAATGTAAGAAGTATGGAAATAATTGTTTGCACCTCTTGATTCTTTGTTGTTGGCTTGTATTCCTGATTTTGACGGCCTTCCACGACGAAGTTTAGATATATTTTCTACCAAATCTGTTATATTTATAAAACATTACATTAAAATGTGAAAATGTATATTTGTCAGATGTTATAAAAAATGTCCAATACTCAAAATCTAATTTATTGTGGAAAACAAATTTACATACTTTCATTACTTGGAATAAGCGGTTTTCTTCCAATAGGTCTTCCAGGTTTCCTAACCACATTTGGAATGTCCTTTGGCAAAGCTTTTAGTATAATACAATTTAAATTTGGTTAAATTGTTTAACAAAATTATGGGAAGAAAAAAAAAAGACATTACATATTAATGAGTAATTAAATATAATACTTACAATTTTTAATAATGTTTTCAGGCGGTCTATTAGTGATATCTTCAAATGGTGTGTTGGAAAAAGATAGATTATCATGTAATTGAGATTCAAATACGATGCGTTTACTGTTTCCTGGCTGATTCTCGTTGTGTACTACCGTGATTTTTCTTTTACCTCCTTTTTTTGTATTATCTTTCGCAATATTCTCATCAATAGTGGGATAAGTTCTTTCCATAGTAAATTTAATTATAATATCTGCAAATATCATAGAAAAATCATATAAGTACAATCAAAAGATTGGTAAACAATTATACAACCATTATGTAATAAAATTTTCAGCACCATCAAAATGAATTTCTATTTAAAACTAAAAAAGGATCGGATACATGTGTTATGTAACCAAAAAAGGTTACCTTCGATTTATAAAAAGAATTATAAGCATTTATACAATTATTTTAGTAAAACAATGAAAGCAGTAATCTTCCCCTATATTTATGTTAAAAAAACTGAGATGAATTACCAACAAACATGACAGATTTTATTTCTAGATTTGGGCTGTTAAAATCATTTTCTATGTTTAAGCCCAACATTTTGGGCTAAGAAAATACATTGAAGACAAACCAATTTAAACGGATGTATTCATTTCTGGATTAAAAGGGTTTTTTGGGGTTATAGACTGTTATATGTTTTATAGCCGGTTCATTGATTCGATGGTTTAGGAAACGTTCGATTGAGATTTGAAACTCTTCACAAATGTTCACCGACTTAGGGTTTTGATTCGGTGATTCATTTTCATCGGGTAGATGCCGATGTACCGCCCAAACACAGAATTCTAGATTAATTCCGCATTAGGGCTAGACTATTCTCGATACTCAAAACCAAATGAGGGATTTTGTGTCTATTCGCCCAATGGAAAAGTTTCAGATCGGAAATGGAAACGGGAACATTTCAGATCAACAATTATTGGCTTCTTAATCCAATTGATATGGATCGGGATACCTCCTTTTCGGAAGCCTACAGAATCAATGAATTATCAAACTCAGGTACTGTAATGAGTTTTATTTTCCTCAAATTAATGTTTATATATTATTAATAAATCTAGGTCTTTCCGATAATATCAGCAAATTCATTGTGCTTATAGCCTGATCGTTTAGTATTAGTCTATGTATTAATTGGAAGGATGAATTTATTTGGTCTCAATGTAAGTAGGTGTTAACTGTTTCATACCGTAGACTAATTTTTTAAATTTTGTTTTCTTATATATTTGAGTGAGGATGATTAGGAACTGAAGTTGATGTTGTGAGGGGTTGAACAGAGTGGGGATACAGAAGATGTATTAAAGGTTTACTAATTATGGCTTCATAATCCAATTGATAGCATATTATGGCTGCATAATCCATTTGTTAGCTAATTATGGCTTCAATTGGACCAATTGGATGTGAAATTTAATATATAATTATTTAAATATATTTAATAAAGATAATCAGTTAAAAAGTCAAAGGAATCCACATAAAATGTGTTTGACCTTTTAACTACAAAGTGTTTGACTGCAAAGGTGTCTAAACCCTAATTTTACTGTTTTACTTTTAAAGTAAATCACTTTAAACATGTAATTGACTGTTTGACCTTTTAACTGCAAAGTGTTTGACTGCAAAGGTACTCTAAACCCTGTTTTTATAATTTTAATAGCTAATTATCTTACATATATGGTTGGGTCAGTAAAAAACCCTAATTTTTTAATACATAATTTTTTAAGGATTAATTCTTTTACATAAATGTAGAATACAATAGCTTAAGTTTGCAAACAGGACAGAAGTTTCCATAATAAATGTATTATTATAACAGAACTTTATTTAATTAAATATTATCTTAAGTTTTTGATAATTTTGTTCATAATTCTACTTAGTCTTACAAAAACACCCAACCATATAATTTTATACATACCTTGAAACAAAAGTTACACATCCGAATAGTAGTATAACTATCTATATCTTATTTTATTCTACATTTATTTAAAAGAATTGAATATAGTTGTTAGTATATCTAATCTAATTATATGATTGGGTCAGTAAAAAACCATAAACCCTTAAAGTGTTTGACTGCCTAGTAAATAGTTATTTCGAATTTTAGAATTTTACCTGCAAAAATAAACTGCATAGGTAGGGTCAGTTTAAAACCCTTATTTTTAGTATTATAATTTCTAATTCAGTTAAAATATGTTTGACCTTGTAACTGTTTTGTAGTTGAATAATTATTTACATAAAATGTATTTTATGTTTTAAAACTTACAAAATCATTAAACTGTTTGACTTATAAAGTCAAACAGTCATATTACGTTTTTTTAAAATATTTTAAAAGTTTTCGAAAAAACTTAAAATTAAAGTATGAAAACAGTAGAAAACATTTTGAGTTTTAAAAGTCAAACTTATTAAAATCTAACATGTCAAAATATTTGCTGTAGTTGTATGGTTTTGCTTAATTATAATTTTATCTAAAACTGTTTGAAATTAACAGTTAAAATGTCAAAATTCGTATTGATTAAAATCAGTTTAATTGACATAAAATTATTTAAGTATTAGGTTTTCATAATAAATTTAATTTGCAGATTAAATGGTAGACTTATGAAGCATACCTGGTATAAGCTGTTGCAGAATGACTAAAAAATTTGCATTTTTGTAGAATGCAATCTCTCTTTGAACCGTATATTGTTAATATTCTCTTTCCTGAACGTTTATAAAACAACAATTTGAATTAAAAAGTTAGAAAATGGTATCACATTATCATAAAATAATTTTCCATATATTGGCAGCAGCAAAATATGATTAAATCAATATACGAATACTTATCTTGATTTCTTTGTAGATCGAATAAGCTACTTTGCAGTCGAAGACATCGTTGCAGTACACCAAAGTCGTATAATTTGCAGAAGAAGAATTTGTGAGTGAGAATGTTGTGTGGGATTGTGGTGCACAACGTGTAAGACCAAGTCACTTATAAGGAAGATATCAGTATAGGCATTGATCGTATATTAAGGTAAGTTTAAAAAATCATTTATTTTTGGTAGTTAGTTATTTAAAATATATAATACTGATTTCATAGAGTGATTAAATTCCTTTAAATTTAGATTTTCGAATATTATTTGTAGAGTGATAAGAAAATGGGAAGATTTTATAAAGATATGGGCAGTCAATAACGATTTTTGCTAAATTTGGATATTATTTTGTTATTTTAGCTTTTAATATTCGAAAATAAGAAACTCTACAAAATATTTATTATAATATGATGTATAAATCGACTTAAAATATATAATATGATGTATAAATCGACTTAAAAATAATATTTCATCTGCAATTATAAGTACTTTGTTTCCATAATTTTAGGGAAGTAAGTTAATCTTTTACAATGATATTTTCGGAACAAATCTTTTAAAAAATTAAAATACTTTTTTTGATTCCATTTAGGTTGTGAATTAATTGTGAACAAATACATATTCCATATTTAGGGTTATGAATTAATTGTGGACAAATAGATATTCCATTTAAAATAGTTGTACAAAATCAAACCCAATAAAATCATGATCCCGGAAATATACAGATCCCATTATTTATATTTATGATTTTTTTTAAATAAATCTTGATGCTGAAATCGGTAGGAATCCCAACAATTAAACAGTAGCACTATTTAGAGTAGATGTAAACTGGGACATGTTTTAGGATTTTTTTTTCCTTAAATTAGGGTATAATAATCAAAATTAGTAAACTCAGATTTGTTTAACATATGGGAAACGCAGGATTGTATAAATTCTTCAAACTTTCTAAATTATCAAGATACTACTAAAATGATAGAAATATATAATTTATTAATTTATTTTTATAATATTATCTATTAATGGATATTTATATTGATTAAATTATTTAGAAGAAAAAATAAAAAGATTATACAAACTTCTCGTAATTGTATTCTATATTAATATAAAATTATTTAACTTTTGGTTACATTACAATTTTACACAACGTTTATTTGTGTAAAATCTTGAACGTAAAATTATAATAATTTTACAATTTTCTAAAATTTTTATTTGTTTACCTAACGAAATAAATAACCAAAACTCAAACCTAATGCAAATAAGTATGATGAAAAGTATAGTCTTACAAAAAAATCACCACCAATTGTGTCTAAAAAATACTCAAACCGATATCATAGCAAATATTAAAAGATTGTTTGAAAACAGCATTGGGTTATGTGATGGCTCTCAATCTTCCGGTTCGATCTTGACCTCAACCAAACCATTCGAGCTTTTGCTAGCCTTTTCATCTTCAGAATCGGTGTCAAGATCATCTAGATTAATAAAGACACGTCGTTTCTTATTACTCGAATTGCCGCTGCCAGAAGCTCCATCACATGAAGTTGGTGTGTGCATATTTAACACACGTTTAACACTATCACCAGCAATGCTAACCTTCTTCATCAAGTTTGAAGGGGTTATGAAATCCTCCAACGGCTCATCCCCGGGCTTAAAAAAATAAGCAAATATTTAATTCAATTATTAGAGTCTAAGTATATGTCTACGTAAATTAAAAAAATGCATTTTATTACCTCATCAACAACATCAGCCACTACACGGTCTTCAATAAAATTTTTCTTGAAATGATTGATTAGTTGAGGATCCTCCGACATACCATCACACCGGTAGGTGTGGTTATTCTTAGTATGGTTCTCTTTAGAGTACCACAACTTTAACAACAATTTTTTACCAAGGATCGTATTCAACTCATCAGGGTAGTACTGGGACGGGTCCTTTCCGTGTTTGTCAATTAAGTCCCAAACAGTAAGGCCCGTCAACTGGAAAATAGATCTATTGAAAAACACAACTTGTGCCGTACCAGTCTCATCGATGATGGTTACAACGACCTTAAACCTGTTAATAAAAAAAATATAAAAAATAAAAAAAGGTTAAAAAAGTGGCATTATAAAACTGGATTAAATAGTTCATCAGTTTAGGGAAATGTAACCTTGAAACGGTTTGTACTGCCCCACAGTCGTCACATTCGTAAGTAGTATGGCGATTATTTGCCGATCTCACTTTAACTTTCTTGCTGCACTTCTTGCACGCCAAATAAGCCCATCCAATTTGATCATGTATAACATGAATGGTTGCAAATACGATGCAGTGGGAATCCTGTATATAAATTAAATTAATATAAAAAGTACGCTTATTCGTCCAATTAATAGATAATGACCTTATAGTAATAATTAATGGACAGTAATTTTACATACCGGTTGAATTTGACGAATATGCCCCACCATGCTTTTAACAGTACCCCTAAAGAAATCGGAAACGGTAACAACTTTTGCATCAGGGGTAAAAAACTCAATTTTGAACTGATTTGGGTCATAATCATCCTGTTTCTCAGCCCTGACAATAAAAACATATATCAAGGACAATGTAGATTTCAAAAACTGCTTTTTCATATATAAAATTTTATATAATTTAAAGCTTTTTTACTAACTCTGATTTAAATGCAACCATAGCCGGATGACTCTGATCAATAATTATCTTTGTTCCGAACAAAGCGTTATGGACCGCAGGTGCCCCTGTCAAACATGTAATTGAATAAATTGTGACAATTTTTATTTACACAATATTTAAATAACATAATATTAATTTTAGTATTTAAAATGTAAAATAATAGAAAGTGTTTGAGTGTTTGACTTTTAAAAGTCAAACAGTCAGTCAAACAGTCAAACTGTCAACAAAACAGTTTAATTAGTTGACTTTAAAAAGCCAAACAGTCAACAAAACAGTCAAACTGTTTGACTTTATTGCGTGATGATTTTATTGAAAAGAGTTAAGCAGTCAAACTGTTTGACTTCGGTTTTATAAAAAAGAGTTAAGCAGTCAAACAGTCAACAAAACAGTCAAAATGTTTGACTTTAAAAGTTAAACAGTTGAACTCGTTGCTGTTAAATAGGAATACATTTATGTAAAGAAACAGTAAAAATAGTATTAGGATTTAAAAAACTGTTGAACTGCTTCAGTCAAAAAGTTTGACTTTTAATAGTCAAACTATATTAAAATTTTAATTTTTAAATCGTACCTTCGTAGTACTTAACTTTACCAAGCTGTAGTATCACGACAAAATGTCCAAACTTGTCTGGATCGGCGGCATAATCGTTCCACATCGTTGCCCACTCTTCCCAAAACGTGAAATCAAGTTGTTCTCCCCTGTTTTTATAAAGTTGTAATCATTTATAAATATATAATAAATAATATTTATTTATATAAATGTGTATGTTCATAGTACATACATATTATCCTCGACCACGACAGTACGTCGATATTTCATACCACTTTGGGTGGGTACCTTCACAATCTCCATAATTCCAACAACAGAGCCAATAACATCTGAAACAGATAACATTACATAATTTAATCTCAAAGCAGTATTTATAAGTTAAATAACATTATAATATAAATATGACGTACCAACAGCGTCCTTTTCAGCATAAGTACGATCGACAGATTTAATCTCAGTATAAGGTTCGAGCAATAAACTGTATAAATTATCATCAATCTGTTCAATGCGAGTAACAATTGTGTTGAAACCAAATGCCAATTTGAACTTATGTGGTAACAAAGGGTAATATCCAGTATTCGGATAAATTGAGAAGTTCGAGATTTCATAGCATTGGCCTTCCTCAAACAGAGGCTCGAACTTATACATAAATTCTTTCTTAATCCATATCTGAATTCGATCATTCTGCAAAATTAGAAATTACATAAATTAGATTTTTATGGTATTTTGACCATTACACCAAAATAGTTGTATGATGTATTATATTTATTATACCTGATCATCATGAAGCACCAAGTCTAGAGAATAAGGGTTATGGGGTTCGTTCTTACGGTGGGAATGCCAGATTAAAATGCATCTCCCACGAACAGTTGTGTTTCGTAACCCTGCATCTATTTTCCCAATTGGAGTAATGGTTTTCTCTTTCGTGTTTTCTGAAATTAAAATGTAGGAGTTAGTAATCGTTTATACTCAGTAAAGTAAAATGCATGTAATATTAAATACCTTGGTCTGGTCCGACATTAACTGGAGGCTGGTTTGTGTTTTCAGCGGTACGAAATCTCCGGGAACCTAGAGATATACCAGAACTTGCCAACGGCCTCAATTTGCTACCGGACGAATTTGGTGTTTTCTGGTAATTCATCTTACCTTTTCCCTTGTCGTTGTTAGGATTCATTCTGCACAATATATAAGATTAGGGTTCATATATGAGTGCATAATTAATTGAACAAAACATAAATGTGATCGTAGGGGAATTTCTCAAAATGATTGCATAAATAAATGTTTAATGTATTATATTTAAAAATAACTGTGATCATAGTTATAGAATATGTTTTGTCAATTTTTACTTAATGTTATCAAACAGTTTAATAATAAAAAAAATGTTAAATAGTCAACGATTTTTTTTTAAATAGTTTAATAATAAAAAACATTAAAGAATTTAATAATAAAATAATAATAGGAATGACCTTTATTGAAATAACAGTTGAACAGTTGACTTATTACTGGTTTTACTGTTTTGACTTTAAATAGTCAACGACTTTAAATAGTTTGAATACTGTATGACCAGTTTGACTATTTAAAGTTAAAATTAAATTTAGGATAAAAAAGTATGTGGAATTTTAATTACAGTAATTAAATACTAATTTTAATTTAACTGAAAAAACATGTTCACAGTTGACTTAATACAGTCAAACAAAACTGTTTAATACTACATGCAGTAAATCAGTTTTACATTAAATGTTAAACAAATATAAAATCTACATTATTCAGTAAAAAAAATGAGAACAGTTCACAATGGTCAAACTGTTTATACAGTTAAAAAAAACATTTTAAAATATTAGTTCAGGAATATTTTAGTTCCGGAATATTGCATTAAAAATATAATTTCCATAATAGTGGAATGACCGAATGGGTTAAGTTTCGTTTGGGAGATTGCATTAAAAATATTAATGAAAAGTTTGCAACACTTTGACTTTTTAAATGCAAACAGTTTGACTTTCAATGTTTTTGACCTTAAAGATAATTTTTACTGTTAGACTGCATATAGCAAGGGCCGTTGACTGCAATAGGTTAAGATTAGGGTTCATATATGAGTGCATAATTAATTGAACAAAGCATAAATGTGATCGTAGGGTAATTTTTCAAAGAATTTAATAATAAAATATTAATAGGAATGACCTTTATTGAAATAACAGTTTTTCAGTTGACTTATTACTGGTAATTAAAATTAAACTTAAATTAAAAAAGTATGTGGAAAATTTATACTAAGTAATTAAATACTAATTTTAATTCAATTGAAAAAACATGTTCACAGTTGACTTAATACAGTCAAACAAAACTGTTAAATACTATATGCAGTTAATAGGTTTGGACATTAAATGTTAAACAATTATAAAATCTACATTATTCAGTTAAAAAAATGTGAACAGTTCACAATGCTCAAACTGTTTATACATTTAAAAAAAAAATTTAAATTTCAATGAAAAGTTTACAACACTTTGACTATTTAAATGCAAACAGTTTGACTTTCAATGTTTGACTATAAAACTAAACAATTAATTTAGTATTAAAATAGGTGTAAATAGTTTAATTTATGCCTAAAACAGTTATTATTTACAGGATTGTATTAACTGTTTAAATAAAAAGTAACCAAATCATAGAAAAAGGAATTTAACAAATAACAGTTATTATTTACAGGATTGTATTAACTGTTCTTTTATACAGGTTTGAAAAGAAACTGTTTGACTTGTTATCATACATGAAAAAAAATGTCGAAAATTTATATAGGGTCTTTCAAAATAAAGCCCTAAATCTTTAAGCTATTCGTAATGTTTTTTTTTTATGTATATCGCATACTGTGATATTAAACATAATTAAATTATAGGAAAAAGAATTTAACAAACAACAGTTTCAGTTAATATGCTTGTATTAACTGTTTGAATTAAACATAATATGATGTATAAATCGACTTAAAAATGATGTATATCGCATACTGTTTGATGTCAAACTGTTTGAATTATAATCATACATAAAAAATAGACATTATAAAATTTATATAGGGTCTTTTGATTACCTTTCGTATGAAGCTTTGGATCACTTATGTTGAGTAGACAATTCCTGCATTGCAAAGAGACACAGATGTGAAATATGAGTAATAGAACCGCATCAATCCCGTTAAAATTATGATAAATCCTTAAAACGAATGGCATGAATATTTAATGTAAAAAATCAAATACTAATTCACCTTCGTATGCGTTATTTCTTCGATGCAGGTTAATGTTCAATGGAGAACTTAGCTTCGTTTTTATAATGCCCGATGGTAATTGACTCGTTAACTTTGCCAAGGTAAGTAACTGAAATCACGAAAATCACGGAATAGATTGTGTAAATCTCATTAATATCGTGGAATAGATTGTTAATTGACACATGATTTTCAAATAGTATAGGTGATAGAACGAAACTATTGTAGAGGGAAGATTGATGTTTCCGTTTTTTTCTCATTGAAATCAACTAATTGTTTATTTTAGTTCCGGAATAAACACGTCAAAAATATAATTTCCATAAATAGTGGAATGACCGAATGGGTTAAGTTTCGTTTGGGAGATTGCATTAAAGCCGGAAATAATTTGTTTCCTTTTTTTTCGCAGTACATTAAGTGCCGATGGGTGAAAGGTGCAAATTTTGTGATGAATTCGTTAGCCAATAAATGGATTACACGTGGAATAAAGCTCCAATCAGATCGCTCGAAAGTGGTGAGGTCTCGAATTAGGGTCATGTCTACGTGCATATATAGGGGGAGATAGATATAGATATAGATATAGATAAATTTATTAAATTTGAATATTTATTACGTCTTTAAATACAAAATTCAACGTTGCTAAAGATACGAATACTTCCTTATTTCAACGTTACATAATTAACGTGCACAATTAGTAGTTACTTACAAATCTGTCAAGCAAAAACAAATATAGTTTGTTTTGTTTGTGGTCAAACCAATCATATTCAACGCGGACACATCTGCATTTGTACCAGTACTGAGGCAGAGGTCTTGAAAGTTTTCAATTGTCTCGTATGGTCCAAAAGCCTTGCAAAAATACAATGAAAAAATTCTATTAGAATAAAATACCCCCAGGCGTAATACATCTATTGATCACAATGTGACATAATAGTCTTTCAAAATTTGTTATGAAAGTTGTACCTCTTGAGCCTCAAAAGTTGAATCCCCTGCATGTGGATGTGGTGGTGCAGTGAGCATTGAAGTACCAATATGTGTGGTTGAAGACATTTTAGTTGCTTACACCTAGACAGTTGAAATATGCAAAGTTATAAAAAAATTAGTATGAGAAGATAACAATCGATTGTTAATATATATATGATCTTAAACGGACAACAAACCTTAACACCAGAGCATATGTCATGGGTAAATTGTTGCCGGAAATCGCAGGCGGGTATAACGTCGCCTGATTTGTAGCATCGTGTTTATGTGTAGGTTGTGTTTATGTGTAGGTTGTGGTCGAGGCGTTTTGGTCGAGGCGTTATGAACAAAAGCTTTCTATATTGTTAAGATATGCGTGAAGAAGATTTAGTATAGTCAAAAGGTCAATTAATTTGGTGGTAAGACAATTAATAGTTTCCGGAAATATAAACCGAAACGGAAATAAAAGATGGTAAGACAATTTAGTATAGTCAATAGTTTCCGGAAATATAAAATGAAACGGAAATAAAAGGGCTGGTCAAATGCAATAATGTACAGCCTCTTATTATTTGTTTTGGTGGTTTGAAATAAAGTGTAATTTATAGCAATTGGTTAACACATAGTGATTACTTAGAAGAAGTCTTGTGTTCGAATCATGTAAGCAACACTTTTTGATTTTATTTTAGTTGAAAAACTTACTAAAAGTGGAAATCTACTTAAACTTAAAATTAAGGAGCTCCTTAAAATTCCTTAAAATGGTAGTCCTAAATGCATTAGTAAGTAGTAAGATACTCTCATATACCCTAACCTATTTTTAGCTTCTGAGCTTTGATCTCAAATAACCATAAACCGACTCTTATTTCTTTTACTTTTTTTCAAGGTAACCTCACTTTTCGCCGACTTCCTTCCACCGGTAGCCTTACTCATTGCTGGCATCCTTCCAACCATTGATTATGGACATAAGCAGTGACAATTTCCCTATAAAGACTCGCTTTCGCTACGGCTCCGGTGGGTTCCCTTAACCACGCCACTGCCTATGATTCGCCGGCTCATTCTTCAACAGACATGTGGTCAGAGCCCCCTGGCTCCTGTCACTGCTTGGGAGCTCACGGTTTCTTGTTCTATTTCACTCCCCGATGGGGTTCTTTTCACCCTTCCCTCACAATACTTATCATAATTTTAATTATCATTCATTTATACACTAATCTTTAAAAAAAAAGATTACCACAAATTATAATTAAATGTGTACCCTACCAATTTTTATATAATGCCACTAACATTAACATTTTTCTTTTTAATAACCCATGGCCTTCCCATAAAACCCTGGCCTCAGCCCCCCAAAACCCTCCGACCATCGTCCAGACTCCACCGTCACCGAATCCCCGCCACTCGCCGGCCGACGACCAGGTAACAATCGTAGCCCATTTTCTGTAGCTCTATCGTACGTTTTCTACTTATATTGTATATGAAAATTATGTTATCTTGTATTTGCAGAACAAATTTCTGAAGAATGATTTCATCAATATCATGGGTTCCTAAAGGAGCTTCAAAATCTGTTCCTTCTCCAGCTGACCCTCCTTCAAAAGAAGAAATTGAGGAGATAATAAAAACAACCATAGTGGAAAAAAGGTATATTTTTTAGGTTTTTATAATTAACTTTACTCTCTTGTTTTCAATTGAGGTGATGAAGAATCAAATTAGGGTTATCAGAATGCTTGATACATGATTTAATTGAAAATTTAAGCTTGTTAGAGCTAGTATTTGATGTGTGTGTGTGTGTTTGATGCTTGCAGTTTGGATGTTGAAAGTGAAGAAGGTGTTGAAGATATGAGTGTTGATGTATCCAAACAGCCTGCTGCTGAAATTGAGCAAGCATTAGGTGCAGCTAATGCAATGGGTAAGCTTTCCATAGGGAAAGCTACTGACATAACAGATGGTTTAGATGAACTAAACATGGATGATTATGATGATGAAGATGATGGTATTTTGTTAACCCTAATAAGTTTATTGTAAAAATCGGAACTATAATCACATTCACCCAAACACCCCTTTTACATAAGTGATGTACCTTAAAATTTCTTTTTCATTTTTTTTAAATTAGCCATTGACATTTTTGGTTCGGGCCTTGGGGACACGTTCTATCCGAGCAATGAGTTAGACCCTTATATCAAGAATAAAAACGTAAGTTTGCATAATTTTACACTTAACTTTATTTTATATTTTTTAATTTCTGATTTTGAGATTAAAATTGCAAAACCTTAAGATTATTCATTGTTCTTAAGGATGATGAGGATTCTGAAGAGCTTGAAGATATCATGATTAAAGCTGATGATGCTGTTGTCGTTTGTGCAACTAATGAAGATGATATGGGTCATATAGAGGTATGTGATGTTTAAATTTAAGATCATATTCAATATTAAAATTAGTAATTATTTACATATTTATTTTATAATTTATATGTTCTATTTTTTTAACAGGTTTGGATTGTAGAGGACCCTGACGGTGATTCAAATATATACACTCATCATGATATTCTTATTACAGCATTTCCGTTGTGTACTGCATGGCTTGATTGCCCAATTAAAGGCGGAGAAAAAGGTAAATTTTGCATCAAGTTTTAATTTTTTTTGGGGAATTTTAAAATTATGTTTAAATATATTTAAAATTATCATCCTTTTCTTGTTGACTTTCAAATTATGTTGACTTATGTTAATAGCTCAGTTTAATGTATGTTTGCAGGGAATTTTATAGCAGTGGGCTCAGTGGAACCATCAATTGAAATATGGGATCTTGATATTGTAAGGCGACTTTGACATTTGACTTTTCACTTTGACTTTTTAAATCAATAGTTGAATTTCTAATTTCTAATCAATTTATATGAATGTTAGTGTAAGTCAATCTTACTCGTGTACTTTTGACTAATTTCAGTTGGATGAAGTCAAACCATCACTTATATTAGGTGGTATTGCTGAGGAGAAGGAGAAAAAAAAGAAGAAGAAAGGGAAAAAAGGCGAAGTATTCAGTTATTTTCTACGATAGTTAGTTAGCAATCAAATAATAGGATATTTTACAGCTGTTTCATAATTTGATGTTTTGTAGAGATCTATCAAGTACAAAGAAGATAGTCATACTGATGCAGTACTTTCTCTAGCTTGGAACAAGGGCTATAGGTATGTAATATGTTAACAATCTTATGATTACAAATAAATAAATGCGATTTTTAATAATATTAATTCCATTTTATTACAGGAATATTCTTGCAAGTGGCAGTGCTGACAAAACAGTTAAGATTTGGGATATTGCAACTGGAAAATGCAAACTTACTATGGAACACCATACCGATAAGGCAAGCTCTATCTTTGATATTGCATTATCAATAATCAATATAATCAGTTTTTCAAAATTGGGTTAACAGAGGGGTATTTTGGTAATCTCATTTTACCTTTTGACTTCTTTCAGGTTCAAGCAGTTGCATGGAATCATCACGAGCATGAAGTTCTTCTCAGTGGGTCCTTCGATCATACAGTAGTCATGGTGATTGTTTTACCGAATCTTATATAAAATTTTATGTTTAAAATTATACAAAATGTTTGCCTGATTTAAAGGAATCCAATATATTATTGTTTTTTTTATATATATTTTTTTTGTTAAAATGCAGAGGGATGGAAGGGTTCCTACACATTCAGGGTTTAAGTGGTCTGTTGGTGCTGATGTGGAAAGCTTGGCATGGGACCCACATGACCAACACTTGTTTGTGGTTAGTGCTACATTTTTACCTTGTTACATTATAAATCTCAAAAAATCGACCCATTTATAAATTAATGTGACAAATTTGCAAGTTAATTGTTTTTTTTTTTTTTTTTATGTTTCAGGCCAGTCTCGAGAACGGTACGGTTGTTGGTTTTGATATCAGAACAGCAACATCCAATTCATCCTCAGAATTAAAACCTAATTTCACTCTTCATGCACATGATAAAGCTGTTTGTGCTATTTCTTATAACCCTGTAGTTCCAAATGTAAGCCTTTTGCCGTCAGTTTTTCTTTTAATTTTTTTTTTTTTGGAATTATGACTTATGATTAACATACTTGCATTAATTCTCTTTCCAGCTTATTGCAACTGGTTCTGAGGATAAAATGGTAATTAACTTCGGTACATTAAATATATATTTGCATCGTATGCATTGTCTCTTGGATTAATTTTTTATATTTTTTTCTATGGAATAACAGGTCAAACTATGGGATCTGTCAAATAACCAACCTTCATGTATTGCATCACAAAACCGCAAAGCTGTACGTTTCTCTCTCGACTTTCATTTACATACTTTGTAATCCTTTATTTCTTAATCTCTTAATGTTTTCATGTCGATTGTTTTCTTGTTTTGACTTTTTCAGGGAGCTGTTTTTTCGTTATCATTCTCGCAAGATTGCCCCTTTTTGCTTGCTCTTGGTGGCTCTAAAGGAAAGTTAGAGGTAAGTTCTCACTTTTATGTTACCAAATTGCCCTTTTTCATTTTCCTGAAAGTCATATGATTAGTTACTTGTTTACTTGTAGTTATGGGACACTTTATCTGATGCTGCCATTTCAAAAAAATACGGGAAATACGCCAGACAGAATAAGGCCCCCACATCAACATGAGATACAGTTTTCTCCTATGTTTTACGTTGTATCACCTGCTATAATACTGGGTTCGATTTTGATATTTGTTTTTATCTAAGATTTTTTTTTTAAATTTTTTATGAAAGGCTTATTTTGGTGGTAAAATGTCATCTAGGGTATATTAATTTTGAAAACACGCGTTAATAAAATTACTCGACTAACAAATTGTACATGTCTTGGGTTCTGCTTCTGCATATAATATTTGTAGCCAAGTGTGTCGTTTTTTTTCTCCTTTTGAACTTGTTTCTTCTTGTCATAATTTGCTGATTTTTGTAAAACTGCTTCCTTTCTATCATCTTCTTTGTTGTAATTGGATACTTCTAGCAACTCTGCATTACAAACCTTTCTTAATTTTGACGTAACTGCCACCACATCAACATCCCCTGTTATTTTTCGTCTTTTCATGTCCACTGATATTGATTCCATCCCTACATATAATATCAAAGTTAGAATCATATTGCAATCTAAGAAATGCTAATTTAATGAATGAAATTAATATTTTACATTACCTGCGAGAGTGGAGACACTTTTAATGGCGTTTCGTTTGACTCTATCATCATATAAATCCAGTTTAAAAACATATTTCTGCTTTTGAGCAAGTATAACCAACCAATTTAAGATATGACATTTTTCATGTTGATTAAACAGCAAAATATTTGAAAATATATACACACCTTTTCACTAGTTGATATTGCTTCCGCCCCTACTTTTCCTGAATCATATACCAGAGTTAGATTTTCTATCACACTTTCAAAATTTGGGTTTGTTTTTTATGTAACAGTTATCCAAGGATTTGACTTCACACTACCTGGGAAATCAGAGACAATTCCCTTGCCCTTTTGGTCGTTTTTATCATCCCCTAAATCATCATTCGAAACAGATTTCTACAAACAAAAAAAAAAAAATTAAGAAAAACAAACAACCGATTTAAGATACGACATTTTCAGAGTGGGGGAAAATTTAAATCAAACACTTTCATACGTTTTATATTTTTCTCTCTCTTTTAATATTTAGAATAATGTACCTGCTCTTTGTCCCAGATGGAACAACATACTATTTGTTAAGAGGTAATGTCTAGAGTTGGCAAGGTGAGTTGACACTTGATAAATTTAATGTAACTAACCCAAAGCATGCAATTTGACCCATCTAAAGTAATAATCTCCATCCAAGTTTTAAATAAGTTAGGTTGCGTTTGGTATGAAGGTTTAGGAATGGGTATGTAAGTGAATTTTTTATTTATTTTATTTTATGGTAATGGGTTTGAGAAAATCCATAGATTATGGGTTTTCATAAAAGTGAGAGCGAAATATAGGCATCCTTTGGTGTATCCCTTACACCATATCTGACGGTTCTAGGAAGACTTGTCTCTTGAACTGGTACTGTGACACGAATTGGCTGCCTGCTGCTCTAGACTCACTAATTTGTATGTGAGAGCAATCATCATAATATTCTTCATTGCTTGCACCACCGAGCTAAAGAAAAAGAAAAGGGTTTTGTTAATGAAAACTTTTTACCGACACCTGTAGCGACGATAATTTTAGGCTATTGCAATGAAGCTGCCGAGATGCCTTTGTGGAGACGGCATGTCGTCGTAATAGGGTGAAAAGGATTATGGCGACAACATGTCGTCGCCACATGTGTCGAAAGATTGGTCGCCATAGGGTGCTTTCGTGGTCGCCATAGGGTGCTTTCGTTGTAATGTAACTAAGAGGTTGTGTGTTCAAATCTTGTCTGAAACATGTGTAAGACTGTAGGTTTTATAAGTATAAGAATATTCTACATTCTAAAAAATTATTAGTAACTAAGAGAAACGTTAAAGGAGATCCATCATTTTTGTAAAGTCCCGAAGGATAAATCTCAGTCATTGGATCAATTAATCCCCAAATCACCACAACCATCAACATCACATGTAATTCAACACATCAACACCACCACCACCCCATGTGTATTAAATCACATGTGATTCAACACCGCTGACCACCACCACCAACCTCTGCCGGCCATCGTCTCCACCACCGGCAGCCCCTCGCCACCGTCGGCTGCTTTCAATCACATGTGATTACGTATCCAATCACATGCGAATGCGGCGGCCGGAGGCAGCGGTTGCCTCCGCGCGGGTGCTTCACTTTAAGGCGGAACGCTCCCCTACTGATGTATTTTTACAGCGGGCGGCGGCCGGAGGTGGTCGGCGGCGGCAGTGACCGGCGGTGGTGGTTGTATATTGAATCACATGTGATTTGATGATGATGGTTGTTCTATATTGAATCACATGTGATTTGATGATGGTGGTGGTTAAGAGATCTTTTAATCCAATGGCTAAAATTTGTCCCTTGGAACTTTGTAAAAATCAAGGACTTCCTTGAATACGACTTAGTAGCTAAATTTATATGAAACTTTTGAGAATTAACCGTTAATTATCTCTTAGCAAACTATTTGAAGCGAAAGGGAAACAAAACTTACTTGATATGCAAGCGCATTTTCTAGTATTCTCACGACCTTGGTCATCAACGGACGTTCTTTGTAAGGAGACCTCAAACATTGATAAGCTATTGTTGTAAAAGCGTCCAAAGATCTTGGATTTATTTCGTCCTTTAAACTACCATGAATTATGTCCTTTATTTTGTTTTCTTTATAGTGAAGTCGCTGTTAAAGCCATCGACATATTTTTTCTAAAACACAATCTCCCACTCAAAATTTCAAACAACACCACGCCAAAAGAGTAAGTGTCAGACTCTTTTGTTAATAACCCCTCCTTTACATATTCTGGATCACAGTACCCAGGTGTGCCTACAGCATCAGACACAAGAAATGAGTATTGTTGGTTGGCAGGACCAAATTTGGACAAACCCAAATCTGAGATCTTGGCGTTCCAGCTTTCATCCAATAGGATGTTAGAACTTTTTATATCACGGTGCAGTAATCTCTGTTGGGTGGTCCCAGCATCGTGAAGGTACGCTAATCCACGAGCAGCCCCTATGCATATTTTGAGCCTTTGAATCCAAGTTAGATCATCTCTATTGAGATACAAGTCTAGACTTCCTCTAGATACATACTCATACACGAGAATCTTCTCATCACAAAACCCTAAGAGAGAGACAATATTTTCATGTTTATAAAGAGAAAGCGCGATGATCTCTTTCCAAAACTCAGTGTTTCCTTGACCATATGTACGATCTAAACGCAACAACCGTCGACCGCTTGAAATGGATGAGTAATTCTCCCTTGTACACTTTCCCGAATCCTCCTTTGCCGATGCAATTGCCATCTGCAAAATTGTTGGTTGCTGATTTTATGGCTTCTAGTTCTATCTTGAGGTGTTCAAACTCTTTTATGAGATTATTCATTTTTGTTGGTTATAAAAATTAATAGAAACAGTTAAGAACTCTTTACAATTACAACCTGAGAGCTCCAAGAATTATTTTAATTATATTCTACAGGGCAGCCTTGTAAAGTGTTCAACACGCACAATATGAGTTTTTAATTGATTAGTCAATGTTATTAGGCTAATTACATTTGTTTAAGTCTATAAGATATTATATTAAATTAGGCAGTGACAAATATTGCACTAAAAAGCAACATCTAATATTCCAACACTTGTCTTCTAACGGTTAACATTTTGTTACTCTGTAGTATTACTGATTTATTTATTATGAAATTCTGTAGAAATGACTACTTAAATTACTAGATATGAGACAGAAGCTAGCAGCCCACAGTGTATAACACACGAGTGCTTTAGATAGAAAATTCTCAATGTTAATTATAATGTGACATCTCAAAACATACAATAAAACTCATTCATAATAATGATTTAATATTGGCAGGTTCATCCAATTGACCAAAATATTGATATTCAAAATTCGACGAAAATAACTAAAATCTCATGTTTCACACGATTTGCACTAAAAACAGAACAAAATATTAGCCAAATTTCTTTTAATATGGAAACATTGGAACCAAATATGAATGAACTTGACCTCGGCGGTGGAAATATTCATGTTAAGTGGCTTAAGGCTATTGACATCCTATTATGTTAATATTTAGGGTTTTGTTAATATGTGTCCAAACGTTAAATATTTGTTATTCCCTTGTATTAAATTCTAAAACGCACATTTCTCAATTTTAGTAATGGTACATTTGGTATAGCACAAAGATTAATGGTTCATAATTCTAAATTACATTAATTATGAAATATTTGGTTAATTAATTCATTATAACATATAACTAAGGCACATTTTAGGAAAATTTGGTTTAGTTAATAATATTATACTTGAACCCCTTAAATATATCTTGATGGGAGATATTAGTGGTGATATTGTGATAATGCATCTTTTTTTTTTTTTTTGAACGGCAAGTTAGTAAGTTAGTGGTTCGAGCATAGACAGTGACATCCACAAGGGGCAGTATGTCTTCCCTCAAACCTTCCACCTATGGGAATAAATCCCACCACCAAAGTCCACGACGGGACTTGAACCCATGACCTATGGGTCATGGGCAACACCTTATACCACTAGGCTAGAAGCCTTGGGTTTGTGATAATGCATCTTAAATACACAAAATGGTGAAATTGTTCTACAAAATTGATTTCTTTATATCTCAAAAAAAATATACATATAGATGCGTAGATGCATGTATGCAAATTTTCATATAAAGTTGAAAAGGTGTAGATGAACTAGATACACTAATTTGACATAGATACATGTGAAATAGATGAAAAGAATCAAAATTTTAATTTTGCTTATTTGAATGGCTCAAAATGTAATTAAACACTATCCTACCCTATATATGAGGCCTAAATTTGAAGAGGGTTTGACACCATGGCAATTCCAAACATTCCTATTCGTCCATAATGTCACTTGGAATTCCCTGATTGGTCCACGTCATTTGCACTAATACAAACGAATCTGGTACAGCTTACGGTCTACATTCATACGCTCCATATACGCAAACGAATCTGGTACGGCTTCCTACGTACAAGGAAACAAATAAATAACTATTTAAAAGATCCTACATACAAGGAAATAAATAAATATTTAAAAGATCAATCAGCGTCTCAATCGTATTTATTCAGAAGTGATACACGACTCAATATAATTTCCATAAAACCGGCATTCTATGATTACGGCATAAAAAGCTGGATTGTGCAATGGAACCAGACTTCAGATATTACGGATTACGGCATAAAAAGCTGGATTCTTAATTTAATAAAATGCCCGTGTAACATTTCTTCATTTACCTTTTTTTGTACAAAATCATCATCATATCTATCGATTATTATGTCATTTAAAATATATAAAGTTTTTGGATATTTTTCTACATACTAAAATTTACAGCATACCCGCCATCGGGCGGGTTTTGTAGCTAGTAATAGGTATAAGAACATGTATATTAAATTAGATGCTTAGTTTCTAATTTTTAAATTTAGAAGTTCAAATCTTTTGTACATTTTGTATTTTTTGATCATAATTCATAGCACTCTAGTTTGGATTTTTTTTTTTTTTATTATTTTAGACTAAATTATGCAAATGGTTCATATGGTTTACCCGAAACTTCACATTTATTCTTTGGTTCAAAAAATTACAACTAAACATTTTATTTTATTTTTTTTGAGCGGCAAACCTTTTATTAATATGTATATGTATTAACTAATTAACAATACCAGTACTTAAAATGCATTTTGACTTGCTTTAGCATTCAGCAAGCGTCAAAATTTGTTTGAAAAAAACTACAAATCCACCAAATAAAGAAATTAGATAGCCATTTCAGTTCTTTTCTTTTCCCCAAATCAGCATAATTGTGTAGGAACCCTCATATATCCATCATCATTTATACATGTTACAATTTTGACTCAAAGAATGGTTCAGTTTTGGGGCAAGTTTGAAAACATAGCAATAAATCAAACAGAGACACAGAGTGAATGTGCTCAATGTGTGATGTGTTTAAATGCTTAAACTCCTAAATCGTATTAGTAAACTTTATAGGGTAAATTACGAAAAATATCATCGTACTTTTTCATTTGTTTCACATTAGTATTAGAGGAAATTACAAATTTTAGGGTAAATTATAAAAAATATCACCGAGCTACTTACCGAAATCGGACGCCTGAGTGATTTGTGGGGTGATCGATCTCAATTTTTAGGATAATTGAGCTCCACCTGAGTGATTTGTAGTACGGATTTCAATCAGGTTGAATAAGAAGGGAAGTCGAAGTTGGTACCTGTAAATGCTTGTGTCCATATAATCGCCACTAAATACTATCTAAATTCTCCATTCTATAGTGTCTTCAATCGTCATGATCTAATTAATTCTCCGGCACCGTCTCCGGGAAGAAACACACCGACAAGCATAGGAGGAGCTCTAACTATATCCCCAACTAATTTTATTGAATTCTGTAATTTGGATGTTTAAAGGGGTAATTAGAGTAAAATTTACAAGTTTCGTCCTCGCATTTTTATATGTGCGTTTTAGGCTCGATTTTTAAATTATTGCAAAAATGAAGTCGTAGAAGTTAATTTTTAGTGTTTGGTTGTTTTTTACTATAACAGTTAAACAATCAGTTTCATACTAAGGGTCTGTTTGGTTGGATTGAATGTAATGCTAACAGAATGGAATGAACGAAGTAATGGAATGGACGAAGTAATTGAATGGGTTATTACTATTCCATTGACATGTTTGATTGATATATTAAGAGAATTAGGAATGGAATAAACTTAATGAACAATGACAATATTACCCCTATAATGTAAGGTATTTCAAAGATGCATTATAAGCTTAGATGGGAAAAAAAAATAATTGTTGTCTTAAATTATTTTTTTATTTTAATTAATATGATGAATCACAAATCACAAATATTGTTATATATGATTAATGTTTTGAATTTGATTTTTGATAATACAGATATCCATCGCCATATAGAAAAAAAGGTTAGTTATTGGATTTTATGGATTTAAATAAATGGTATCTGAGTGAATTTGAAATGACGTTTTTTTAGGAAGGTTGATGATGTGCAAGATCTAGTTATAACATTATGTCTCCTAAATACTACTAATCTAGACTATCATATTCATAGGCAAGTATACATAATCGTGGGTAATATAGGTCAAGCAAGTATTTCGGGTTGTCGAATCCTCAGGGAATAAATTATGTAATCCAGCAACTGAAAGTCAAAGAATTAATCAAGGCAATATTTGTAAACATGGTTTGATTTTTGTAATTTGTAAACATAAAATTTAAGTCAACAAGAACGTATGATGGACATTAATTTGATAATTAAGAGATATTCACTATGTCTGGATTTATCTAGTTCTAAGTATGATTATTGAGCACCGGTTAGTATAATGTTCTAGAAGTCACGGTATTAGATTTCTCTCAATCACATTTAATAAACTAATTACAACTAATAGGAATTTCTTCTCTCAAAAGTTATAATTAATCACACTTCTATTTGTTAATATTACCGACTTGGGTTACCTAAGTCTTCTAACCTAGAATTTTCATTACTAGGGTTGAACTTCTTGTTTAATCTAACTTATTGGAATCCTGTCTCTAATCCCTATTTCTAGTGAATTACCAACTAGGTCACAAGTGAAAAGTTGGATAAATAATCAATCAATCAAGTGTTGTCAATACCTAATTAAAACAATTACCAACGATAAAGAAACTAAAATTCATAGATTAAACCAAAAGAGTAATTAAACACCAACAATTTGTTTAAATATAAACATAACCCTAAAATTGAACCATACTTAAACCTAGAATCATCCAAACATAGCAAATATGAAGATTACTAGCACATAGACATGCTAGAAATCACAAAACAAGAGTGTAAGAGTTGAATTACAACCATAAAATTGTTCCCAAATGATAAGAAATCAATAATTGCTTGTAGAATTGGTGAAACCCTTGAAGAAATGCTCTCAAAATCGTCCTCTAACTGCCAAAAAACGCACCAGGTGAAAAAGATAACTGATTCCTGGCCTTGATCTGCGATTTATCATTTTTTTAGGCGCATAATTCGCGATCGCGAACAAGTTCGCGGCGCGAACTCCCTTGAGTACAGAATTCCCGATCGCGATCTTGAGTTACCGATCGCGAAAACCAAACAGAGAATTTGCCCCTCGATCGGGAGGAGTTCACGTTATATTTCGCGGCGCGAACTTCCTGGAATCCTGAATCTTGTATTTTCAGCTATCTTTTGACCCGTTTTTGACATCTTTTCTGTTGTACACCCTGAAATGCAAAACAAATACTAAATTGAGTAATATCACATACTTTTACTTACAAAATGTACTCAAAATAGGCGATATTGACGGGATTATATGTGTCTAAAAACGTCAATATCAGTTGAGTCATAGTGGTCAAATTAATTACTTGTCATGATGGAATGAGAAAAAAATTGGGTAGGGCAATTGAATGAAAAAAGAAGTTACAAATGGAATGCAATTAATTGTGGAATAAGTCATTCCATTCTAGAAATCCAAACAAACAATAAATAAATGTAATACTACTCGATCAATTAAACCGCACGTTGCAGCGTAATTATGAAAATCTTTTTTCAATCAATTTTTTAGTATCTAAAACTTATATAAATAAATAAATAAAATTTCAAATATATAAGAACTAATGTTTATTATTTAAAACTAAAAAAACACATAGAAAAATCTGCGAAGCAAAAAAACGATAGGCCTATAAATATTTGAGGGAAAAAGTGTGTTGGGTGGGTATTGAACCCTACTCCTTTTAGTACAAAAAGAAATGCTTTAACCACTAAGCTACTAATGTCTTTATTAACTTATTTTCAGGATTTTCATATATAAATATTAATAACCTATGAACAGTACTTTTTCAATGCTAAATGTACATATAGGTAATAGAAATTGATTAACAAAAAGGTTATCTGCCCTTCTATATATTCACAGTAAATGACTAAAACCTATTTCATATATACAAATACTTCATGTTATTTATAGTTGTAGAACGATAATTCGAAATAATTTATAGAGATATTTGGAATAAAAAAGGTCATATTGTTACAAATGTAATCACATCCATTATTTACTAAATAAAAAATTTATTTGAGAAATTCAAAACTTGAAGTTTATATTGCATATAACTCTATAGTGACATGTAGCGAATAGAAAATATCATCTTTAAGATCGCTCTCAATTATGACCACTACTGATATTTCAGTTTTTATTACTTCAGGATCACGTAAGCTAACGCTACAAATAACACATTCATGGCAACAATATTCAATCATTTAAAATTTTATACATAAAATAAACACAAAATACTAATACTCACAAAATATTCACCTTCCCTATTCTCTTGAGATGTTGCCAGACCAAACTCACTGAACCAACATTATCATGCCAAGGATGTTGGTTTACCAAATATACTGAGGATAAACTGAAAAACTATTGGCACTACTCTTAAATTAATCACTCTCGGTCTGTTTATTTTCTATAATCTATACTAATATTAAAGCATTTAGGACTTCCTAATTGGGAAATGTCTTAATCCTTGGGGAAAGTTTTAATTTTCCAATCACAAAATAAAATGCATGAACAAGGATTCGAACACTGCACACGTGGTATAGAAATTGAATGTTTTACCATCTCAACTACCTGAGTTGTTGGCCTTATTTTCGTACTCAAAATGTATATTGTATTTTTTTATATCCTATGTCAGGCATTCCCTTGTAAGTTGTAGCCGCCCAACCCATAATCAATGATTATTATACGCCCTAATCTTTAACTTATGAGTTATGACCGCTACATTCTCTCCCCAATTACGACTTAACATTGCATATGGCATGCGCCTATTTCATCGCCGATTGCAGAAAATCTGCATCAAATCTCGCCGGTTACAAGGTTAAAACACAGAAGGTTATAAAATATGTATTAGTTACTCGACGATTTCATCATCAATTACCGTCATTCAGCCTCAAATATGGGTCAATTTTATCATCAATTACCGTGATTTAACCTCAAATTTTGGTCGATTTCATTATAAATTACCATGATTCATCATCAGTTACCATAATGTTTTAGATTTGATAACCTAAAGTATTGAGAATTTTTTTGATATTTTGCAGGTAATGAAGTTTGAGGATCTCAAAGAGTTTGGAAGTTAATGCAATTAATTTAGTGTTGCAAACTCTTTATTTATGCTTAACTTCATTTTTGGTGTAGAGATTTTTTCATATAATCGTAGATTTTTTAATATTGTGTTCGTATGATTTTGCAGCATTCCCTTTTTGGTTCGATGATAACAACTGAATTAGAGATTGGATCAGTTACGAGTGGAAGAATATCATACACACTTGGCTGAAATTCATTGATTAGCAGGTAATTCATATCTCTATGTTGTTATCTGCTAGATCTAATTTTATTACAATAAGGAGGAAGATCAGTGTATTGGAGAATATATAACCCAATAGTATGTAATGTTGACTATATAGTCTATATGTGATTGACTACATGTAAATACATACATAATTTCTTACACTTTTATCCATATTATGTTGACCATTACCTTTTTTATAACAATTTTACAATTTCAGGTATCGATTGTTTATCGGGTAAACCTATTCATAATTCAGTTGATGATCTTTATAGTTTTTTTTAGGTTTATTAAATATAACCTTTCTAAATCATTTTGTTCAACCATTAAGTTATCTATTCAAAAAAGTTCTGCTACTTGGTATAAGAGGTTACACACTGTCTTGAAGACTATCTTACTTCGACGAAATAAAGGTAGATATACGGGTTGGGTGGGTTGGGAAAAAGACAATTTGTGTGCTAGATATGATAACAAAACTACGTTATTACAATATTAATTAACTTTAACTTGTTTACTTGTTAAAGATGAAACGAAACCCAAATCGACCTGTTAGTAATGTACTGTATGCGAAACTGTTAAATGACTGGAAATTTATATTGGATAAATGACTGAAAGTCTGAAACCCATATCATTAATATGTTGATTTTATATTTTTCTATTAAAAACGATTTAGAGATGGTATAAGCATTCAATTATTAAGTAATTTTTCAAGTTTACCCATATGACCCGTTTAAATCTTGACTATATATAAAGCATTTACGACATATTATTTTAGGCATGTCTTAATTCTTGTTTTCTAATTCGGGAAGGTCTTAATTCTCCAAACTCAAATAAAATGGACGCACAAGGTTTCAAACACACAAGCTATCGATGACAAAGTAACTTGCGCGCCAACTCCTATGCACTGATTTAAGGAATGGAAGTGATGGTTATTTATTTAGTTCCCTAGATAATCGAAGTTGATTATGTTGTGTGCAATTTTACATTCTCTATTCAGGGATATATATATTTATAAAATAAATATTTGATATGTTATAATTCTTGCATGTTAAATACACTTTTATGTTAGCAATTTTTCGCTACATTATATTATACGTAAGGAAATTCATGTTGATATTGATATTTTTTGTTTTTAACCACCGAGAATGATGTTATAATGCCTTTGAACCTTCAAAAACTAGAGCATTGAATATGACATTTTGCTCACAAACTATTTTTTTAACCATCACCAATGTGTTGCAAACGTACACTACTGTAGTTAGAAAGGGGTATTCAGAAAACGAACAAACATTTGATCGTCTCTAAATATCGTTAATGAGTATCTGTCGCCGCATTGCGCGGGTACCCTGCTAGTTTTTATTGAAACCTCTTAAAGATTCAATTTTTTCACTTTAACATTGAAATTCCTACCAACATAACCGATTGCAAATCACCATATTCCAATTACAAAATGAGAGAAGAGACAACGACAAACATTTACTTACATCAAAAAGTTAAAATTAAAAAAAAAATTTGCCACACGGTGTAACTAATAATATTATACAAATATCAAATTCTACCAACCACACGTTTCATTCATAAATTATGTATTGATAAGATCCAAAAATTCATATCTTTTTGCAGGATAACAGAAAAAATAAATAAATGTAAAAAAGTACATTAATTAAATGATATAAATATGTAAATCAAGTGGTATGGAGCCGTTGACTAAAGAAGAAGCCAAGATCTACTTTTACACCACTTTGTGTGATCCTGTTATATATACACACACCATTTTTTGCAGTTTTAGTTGCCATAAAGTAGGTGCGTCATCTGTAGCCATGAAGAGGTTATGGCTATGGTCAACTTTGATATATGCTCTGATCATGTCGACTGCCCATGGCGGCCTTCCTCACCGTATTCTACTGGATAATGATGTCGATACTGATGATTTCTTTGCGATGTTATACCTACTGAAACTTAATCGATCTGAGTTCGATTTGCAGGTTTTTCTCTTATATAGCTTTTTCTGATTAGTTTATCTTTCTTAAGAGTTCTTAAATCTACCATAATTTTGCTTATATTGAAACTTTGAATTCAGGACCTTACATCATGGGGTATACTGAACACTAGTACCAGTATATTATAACTATTGGGTGTGATTAAGTTTATCATAGTTTGTTTGTTTTGTGTTTATGGAGAATGACAATGTTGACTTTGACTTTATGACATCAATTCGGCGATGTGGAAGAATCTAACGTTTGTTCCAATTATATTGAAAAACCTCCGCATAAATTTCATAAACTAGTAGTCATCATAAAAAAATAAAAAATTATACTCTCTCAAATAATTTCTTTTTTAACAACAACCGGATAACTAAATGAAAAAAATTATATTATTTACTATTAAATCGGTAGGTAGGGTTGTATTCTATGTAGTTCATTATTAAAACATAGTATCAAGGGATAAATCTTAGTCATTAGATCAAAAAGTCCTTTAACCATCACTAAATCATATGTGATTCAATACACATGGAGCGTGGTGGTGTTGATGTATTGAATCACATGGGATAATGGTGGTGGTGTGATTTGGGAATTGATTGATCCAATGGTTGAGATTTATCCCTCGAGACTTTACAAAAAATATATCTGTATACTTATCTTCCTACTACTCATTTAATTAATATAAGTATCCAAATTAAAAGATGAGATTAGAAAAAAAAATCAGTAGATTTTACATATCAATTATTTTATTGAAGATGAAATATGAAGCAATATAATTTTTGGCGTAGACTTATTTCTCTGTATCGGGATTTTTGTTACCGGCCTGTCAATTCATTTGACCGAACCTAGTTGCGATGTGGAAGATTGATTCTCCGAACATGTTTAAGTGTCATTCATTTCGCATGTCATTTTTGCAAATATATTTCAACGATTTGTCAAATTCATTGATTTATATATAATTTTTAATAATATGCGAATATGTTGTGATACATGCTTAATATATAAAATACAGGAAAACATCTAGACCAAAATTTTTAAGTATATTTGATAATTAACAAGTCTTTGTCACAATTTAATACTACTATAATTTTTTTTTGGAAACGGCAAATGAAATAACGGAAGCCTACTCGCAATTTTTCAGCGAGCACCCCGAGTTCGAGCTCCGCATAAGCGGGCAAACCCAACCCCCAAAGGGATTTCCAAGGAAAATTCCCCATATGTGCCCGTGTGAGGTATGAGTTAAATTACGCTAATGCAACGCTCCCAAAGGGATTCGAACTCACGACCTGCAGCCCACATGAGTATAAACCCAGTGCCTCAGACCAACTAGGCTGGCCATCATTGGCTAATACTAGTATAATATACACATTTATCTCTCACTAGAACATCTTGCATTAATTATCAGAATTGTATATTTTTATCTATCTCTTTCTAACATGTGCACATAATACATAGGTTAGGTTGTTTTAAATGAAATCAGAAATTCCAAAAGAGAAATGATATCTAGTCTTCTCATTTGGTCTTATTTGATAGAATATATGTACTTATTTAATTTTGACACATGTCTTAATCTAATGAGTAAAACTATGAGTAGCATCAAATTGTAGGATTAAATAAGTAATAAGCATCAATCGAACCCAAGATTTCTATTTATAAGTTATCTATTACTCCCTTCGTCCCATTTTTATTGTTCACATTACTATTTTAGTTTGTCCCAAAATAAGTGTCAATTTCAAATTACAAATAATCATATGAATTATAAGTGGGTAAATATGAGATTTAATTGGTGGACAGTGCAATAATTGCATTTTAATAAAACGGTGTGCCTTTTGTCTAGTGGACAATTAATTTGGGACTGAGGGAGTAAATATCTTTCTTGTAATTTAACGAGGAAAAGATTTGAAAAAAGAAACATAATTTTCAGAGAAATAGCCTTTGATATTGAACACAAAAGTTTAGTGATAAAATTTAACTAACATAAAAGTTTATGGGTGCAAAATTTAACTAATCCATTAGTTATTTAAATGGGTATTAAAATTGAACTAAAATAAAAGTTTAGGGGGCAAAATGAAATTATTATGAACAGTAAATTTTGAATGGTAAATGTATATATAGGGTAATAGTTTTACGACCAACATTTTATGTTAAAGTGTAGACATACTTTTATAACGTCATGCAAAAATAAAAAATATTGTAACAGTAGATTCAGTGCGATCGTATTTCAGTAACATATATAATGATAAATTAAAAAAAAAATATTTCATTTTGTCTGATTAAATGTTAATTTATATTAGTAACTATAAGTTTTTTGTAGTTAATAAAAGCATTGGGGTGAAAATTAAATTTTTTATGTATACTTACCAAAGCACCCCGATCATAGGGGACATTAGTAATAATACATTTTGTAACTTGATGAACAGTGCTTTTTGTCCTGTAGCGAACTTACATTAATATTATATAGCCGATAAAGGTAATATTGTACAATAAGTTGCGCTAGCCTGCTGGAAAGAGCGTGTTTAGTGTAACTAGCCCACCATTGTTCGATTCCCACTGTAAGCACCTATTTTCTATTTTCTTTTGAAGTTTTTGAAATTACAAAATAGTCCTAAACTTTTTAGTTTAATAAAACAGCCAATCTCTTGCTTTTATTGTTAAGTTCTTGAACTTAATAAATAAATTTTAAGTTTTTATGACCAAACAATCCCTCAATTTATACAATTATTACTAATATAATATTTATGTTAAAATGAAGAGTGGCATACACCTCTAATTTTATATTATTTACAAAAAGAAGCCGTCGTATTTGACATTTGTGCCAGGCAGACTGCTCGATTTTTTTTTCTTTTTAATTTAAGCCATCATATTCGACTTATATTTTTTATTAATGTCAGGCTTTAACATTTTTAACATTTAGGTTTTGAATACTTACATTTTAACCCTCTTTATTTTAACATGTTAGATTTTGTCCAAATATTATAATGAGTACGAATATTATTTATAGTATTCAAATTATTGAAAATATGAATTTATGGTTGTACAAATACCAATAGACATTATTTTGAGTATATTATATAAAAATCCTCCGCGACAACGCGCGAGTACACACCTGCTAGTTTATGACATAAATCACTTTCGGCAGGTGTTGAGGTAAAAGTGTACAACAGTCAACATATTTAAAAATTATATTTTTTTCCATGTCTATCTCTAAACCCCACTTAAAAAATAAAAAATAAAAACTTGAACCCTCAACTCCGTTCCGTCCAATTGAAATGAACAGTGCCTATGAATGGGTATTATATATAAAGGGTAACTAGATTATGACCCGTGAAAAATCACGGACTGTCAATAATTTTATTGAACGTAAATTTTATGAAATATAAAAATGAATTGTTAATTATGTGATAATTACGTATATATGTAAGCATGTGATCTTTACACCGCAGAATCACTTCATGTTACACCCTACATAACAAAGAAAGTCAATAATTAGATGTGTAAATAAATTAATCATTTATTGTATACAAATATTTAACAGAATTCTAAAAAATACAATGTTTTAAAACCCGGGTTGACCAGGCCGGTTCAACCAGGACTGGTCCTTTGGGCGGGTCAAATCTGCCCGGTTTTTGGTCACCTTCTACCCGTTGAGACCTGACCAGGTAAACGGTTCAACCAGCGACCCGGTACCCGGTAAATACTCGTTTTTTTCCCCTAAATCAATACACTAATCAACTGTTTCTACATTTATGCTACACTTTCACATAATCACATTGCTTTAAGTATCAACTTGTTTTTTGAAATGCTTTAGGTTCCACATATTTATTTTCTGAAATGTTTTAAGGTTAACAATAATCTCGCAAATAGTGAGTTAATTATATATTGTGATTTTGACTACATAAGCCAACATACAAATATACAAGTTATGATTAAACGAATTGCAAGGAGGAAATGTTTAAATTTAAAGAAAAAATAATTTAAGAAACCGGATTAATACAAATCGGTTTATTAGGAATGTTTGTTGAGTTGCCTTAAAATTTCCGGAAAAGAAAAAGATGAATAAAATATCCTCAATCTTCAAATGGGCGGGAAATTTTTTGAGGAGCCATTAAGGAGTTGCCACGTGTCAAAGTTTTGGTCTAAATAAAAATTCACGGAGTGTCGTAATTTTACTGATTGTAATTTTTTATAATAAAAATATGATTAATTATATGTAAATATATAAAATTTAAAACTCATAAAATTTTATAATAATTATGATTCGTAAAAATTCAATAATTTCACAGGTTATAATTATACATAAAACATATTATGAAGTGGTCATTATTAAATTAATTTTGAAAATATTATTCTATAAAACTTTTAAAAAAATGTTATTATCCTATTATAATCTTATATTATAAATTAATATAATTTTCACGTTAGGTTCAAAACATATAAACCAATTAGTCTAGATCAATTGGCCATCAAGGATAGCCTTGGGTTTTCCTTCAAGAGATTTTAGGTTCAAGACTTGTTGGAGGCAAAATTTGGAGTTTAAAAGATGGTGGGGTTTATTCCCCATATGTGGAGGGTTCGAGGAAAGGCATATTACCCCCTTGTGGATGTCAATGTCTAGGCTCGAACCACTAACTTACTAACTTGTCGTTCAAAAAAAAAGGTTCAAAACATATACTACAGAAGATTGCAGTTATAATTAATGGCCATTAAACTGAGATTTAGAAGGGGATTTTTAGTTTTCTTACAATATAGTTTATTTTTTATACATGACCAAAATTATAAAAATATATTAAGCGTAAGTTTTGAGTACATAGCCTAATAATAAAACGTTGGGATTACAGAGGACTTTAACTATGATCTAAAATTTCACTACCATATTACCTGTTAATAATTTTGCATTAGTCTGACTTTTACATTTAACTTTACTTTTAAAAGTAAATAATTGTATTAATTTTATTTTTATAAGATTTTTTATAATAACTTTAACTGTCTAGACTTTTAGCGTTAGAATTATGGTAAATAAGTTAAGTAAATAATTAGTAAAGACTAAAAAGATTTAGAAAAAAGGAAAACTTCAAATTAAATAACAATCATATTATATGAAAGCATAAGAATAGATGATGTCGTGGAACCAAAAAATCTAAAAAAAGTTGTAATATAGGAAATACATATCTAAATTAAAAAAGAAGCTAAAATCAAAATAATTGTGATAAACATATTTATTTTGTATAACATATAGTTAATCAATTACATTTAAATTATTATTATGAATTTACTCAAATTACGTATTATGTTATCTTTTGAAAGACAATGTGATAATTTAAAAAAATATATTATTATGGACTTATTCAAATTACAAATTAATAAATTTAAATTAAGGAAAGATTATGATGTTATATTTATTTGAAATTCACTTAATCTTCAAAATTTTAAACTGTAAATTCGGTGGTCTTTAAGGTTGTCATGTGGAAATAGGAGGCTTAAAAGACGCCACGTGGTCATATATGCTTTGTTTTATTATAGTAGTAGATTAGAAATTTAATGATAATAAATGGATAAGGCATAAAAAACACTTGAAGTAATTATAGTTTGTGTAGTTACTTATTTATGCCTTTGTTAACGATTTTAGACAAAAATCATAAATTTTCCTTAAGTATTAAATAGTATGTTTGTATTACACATAGTGAAATCTACTTTTATTATTATTAAATGCACTCAAAAGTATAAATGATAAACTTAAATTTTTTATTCATTGTATTTTTATCAATTGCCCATAAGAAAAAATCACAAAATCTCGGATTCGAGTCTTACATAAAGTTTTTTCTCAGACGAATAGGTAGTGGGGTTTATTCCCCATAGGCGAAGAGTTTGAGAGAAGTTATACTGCCCTTTGTTATATCAATGTCCGACTCGAACCAAACTAAAAATTAAGTGGCGTTAAAAAAAGTATTTGTAGTGCATTAAACTTTAAAGAATTTATTATTTACGTAATATTATTAAAGGCCAAAAAGTAATGTAGATATGATATTATTAAATACCAAAAAGGTTGATAATGTTAGCATAATAGCAACAACTACTAGAAAGATAGAGAAAATTTACAGATAATAGAGATGGTATTTAATGAATTACAAACCCAAGCTATCCACACCAAATTTATTGTAGGCCGTTTATAAGTTAATCAAATAAACTAACTTTTCCAAGCACCCGACCCGACCCGACCCAGCCCACTTTAATTTGATTCTAACCCGTGACCCAATCCGCCCACCCGCCCATTTTCTTAAATCTAAATCAACTATATAATCCATGACAGATTAATTAACAAATTTATGTGTAATTAATCATGGTTGGTGCGCGCAGGCTATAACAGTGAACACAAATTCATGGACGAATGCAGGACATGCGGTAAATCAAATATATGATATTCTTTACATGATGGGGAGAGATGATATTGATGTTGGTGTAGGAGGTGATGGTGGAATACTTGAAAATGGCACAATTTTACCAAATGTTGGTGGCTATCTTCCTATAATTGAACAGGTATAGACTAATTAATTATGGACACATTTATTTCATGCAATATTTTTTGTTAATTAAGCAAATAAATAATTATATGGAGAGATGATATTCTTTTTTATTTATTAAGTTTTTTTATTTATCTTACTACTTATTTGATAATTCTACAAATAGGGAAGAGCGACCGCTGGTCCTTGTAGATATAGACAGGCTATTCCTGTGGCAAGGGGTGGAAGATTAGATATAGATACGAACTACGGCTTGCGAAAGGCTTTCTTCCACAGGTATTTCGTTGTTGAAATTTTTTGTTCATAAATTTAATTAAAATAACATAAAGTATAGAGAAAAAAACGAATTGTTGAAATTTAAAGACCTAAGTGAAAGATATTGGGCCGGCCATAAGCGATTATTAAAATTTGAATGAAAACCTCGTAAGAATAATTGTATTATTAATCACTATGTAATTGGGCCAAATCTATCCATATACAATTAACAAAAGGTGGTTACATTCAAGCGATTTCGTTCTTTTGGATCAAGTATAGAGCCCCTCTTGTAAGCTTAATGATAGGTGGAATTTATGGTGTTGTAACCCTATGTCTTGTTTCTGATTTTCTTGTATTTGTTCTAGCTCCTTGCTAGTTTGTTTTTTTTTTATAAATTACTTGCCGTTCAAAAAAAAAAAAAATATAATTTAACAGTTTCAATATTTATGAGTTTGCAAATTGAGTCATTTGTTCAATTCCTCATCAGTACTTTCTTTACACGTGGCAGGGAAGTCGACGATACTCGCCTCTTCAACAACCGACAGCACAACAAGTACTAATCAAGACGATATCGGAAGGTCCCGTTAGTGTCTTTATAACAGGAGCACACACAAATTTGGGAATATTTCTTATGACAAATCCAGATTTAAAGAAAAACATAAATCATATATACATAATGGGTGGTGGTGTGAGGTCTAAGAACCCAACTGGTTGTTGTCCTAAAAATGCAACCTCATCTTGCCAACCTCAACAGTGTGGCGACCATGGCAATATGTTTACCAACTTTAGAAATAACCCCTATGGTGAATTTAACTTCTTTCTTGACCCTTTTGCTGCATACCAGGTAATTATAAGCCATTCTAGTGACACAAAAAAACAATGTGGGAATAGATTTTACCTTTTGTGACACCTTTTCTAACAAAAAGTGTCAATAATACCTATTACGAAGTATACCTTTTGGTGATTTCCAAAAATATACATAGTAACATGAAACATTCAAAATTTTGAAAAAAAAAATCGCTTTCATTTATTTTCAAAATAGATAGTAACTGTACAATTCCACAAAAAAATTGATAAATATTTACTTTTTTATAGGTAGATATATTTTACTAAAGTTGATTTTGTGCATTAATAATTTTGTCTTGCATAAATTTTGACGGTTTTCCATGATCACTATGATGGTAGTACTTTCGATTTGAATTACGGTTATATTTTTTGTGCGTCCTTTGAAAAAGAGAGAAATTCCTCGAAAGTACATTTTTTTTTTCTTCTTAGTTTTAGGAATTTATTGTCTTTTTTGAAAAAGACAACAAAAATATTCGAAGAAAAAGATTTTCAATTTTTTTTCCTCTTTTGAGAAAAAGACAAAAAATACGTCAGTTTAGACTTTACATGATTTTTAGTTAAAAAAAAAAAAAAAAAAAAAAAAAAAAAAAAAAAAAAAAAAAAAACAAGTCGGTGTATTTGCGAAGATTCAAGTTTCATAAGTTGTTTTTGATAATAGAAATATATTATTCGTCTATTTTGATAACTATCTCTAACCTTTTTTGTTCACACTCTGTAAGAGTACTGTCACTTAAAAATTCAGATAGTGACACTTTGCAGTGTGCCACTGATAGATACATACTTCTGTCACTAAATATCAATTTTATTGTATTTGTATCCAACTCATGTTTACCTTGCAGGTTATTCATTCGGGAATTCCGGTGACCCTTGTTCCATTGGATGCGACGAACACCATTCCCATAACACAAGAATTCTTTAACGCATTAGAGAATAATCAACATACATATGAGGCCCAATACGTTTTTAAGTCTTTGAAGATAACTCGTGATACTTGGTTTGACGATCAATTCTATACGGTATATAATACATCTAAACTATATATGCTGTTAATTTGTTCGTTAAACCATTCCAGTAGTAAGGGTTCCCGAATGACTAGAGTAAGGTTCGGGAACGACCACGACAAAATTTTAAAAGCCCGACCACCCCGGGGAGCCCTTATAACCAAAGTTGTAAAAGCCGATTTTTATAATTGAATCGGGCAATACCTTGAATACGGCCGGACCGGATTATCCGGACGGTTGAACTGGATGAGATTATTGTTAGTATTTATGATGCAATAATGGTCTAAATGGTGTACAAATGCCAAAAAAAAAGAAAAATACAAACAAATACCATAAAGAATTAAAAAAAGTAATCCATATTTATATATTTTATCAGAAAAGCCGATTTTTTCCTGTTCAACCGGATTTTCATGTTCAACAACAGGCCGGTTCCAATCAGGTTATAACCACCAATACAACCAGCTCAGTCAGACCGGCTACCTTCCCATTTCCCGGTTCAACGAGTCAGTTTAGTCAAGTTTGTAAAGCATTGTTTATAAGTTATAACGAGAATACTTTTTTTCAATGTTAATTTGTTGGTTAGTTATGAGTGTTGATTAGTTTTCTAACGGTTTAATTTGGATGTTTTGTAGAGTTATTTCATGTGGGATTCATTTATGTCGGGTATTGCAACATCATCTATGCGTAACATAGGTACGGATGAAAATGAATTTGCTGAAATGGTGAACATAAATATCAATGTGATTACATCAACTGAACCTTATGGTATATCTGATGGCTCCAATCCACTCTTTTATGGCCGAAAGATCCCAAAAATTGGTTTGGATAAAAAGGGAGTTCATAGCGGTCATGTTCAAACAGGCGTTCAGGATCCTTTTTGTCCCCGTCAGAACGCAACAGGAATATGTAAGGTAATTCAGTCGATGTTTATTTTATTTTTGACTAAAGGCCTTTTGGTCAATCGATGTTTATTAAAGAGTCAATTGGATGGTATAAATAACAAGAATTCATTAAAAAAAGACAAAAAATAAACCTCTTTTTCCCAAAAACCACTTGTGGGACTGACGTATTCTCAAAAGACTTCTATTATTTTGTGACTCTACTAAAATGTTGGCAAATTGCCCAACTGACAGGCGGTACTTTTCGCTCATTTGACAACCGTAGTCTTTTCTAGAGAAAAAAACCTAAAAAATCCGAAAAACTAAAAGAAGATTTTTTTTTTTTTTTAATTTTTCAAGAAACATTTGTCTTTTTTTGTAAGTAATTTTTTAGTTTTTCGAGTTAATTGTATGTAACATTATAATATTTTCTTTCGAATACGATATAGGATGGCTACACACAAGAAGTTAATGGTCCCGACTCAGTGCGTGTACGAGTAGCAAGCCAAGCGAAACCTAACATCGATAAGACAAGCTCCTTGGATAGGGAATTTTATATTAGTTTTCTCGATGTAAGCTGATCAATATATGATTTATTTTTCGAATTACACATGAAATAAGAGGACAATATAACCTTTGTTACGATTTTAGGTACTAAATCAACCTCAACATAAAGGCCGATTCAATTTGACATCTGAATTCCCTCATTACAAAGAAGTTTCCTACAAACCAGATTTCAAAGGGAAAAAACTTGGGAAGATTGTCGTGTTCGATATGGATATGAGCGCGGGAGATTTCCTATCGCTCTTTTATTTACTAAAAGTACCCGTTGAAGAAATTTATTTCAAGGTAATGTGATATTAATTTAATTTGTTAATTAATCGACATTCTAATTTGATTTTTACTTTATTTTAGGCGATACTAGTAAGTGGAACGGGTTGGGCAAACGCAGCAACAATAGATGTGGTGTATGATTTGTTACATATGATGGGTCGTGATGACATCGTTGTTGGTTTAGGTGCTTCGTTTGCTTTGAGCCAAACGAATGACCCAAATATTGGGGGTTGCAAGTATTTAAAGGCTATACCACATGGAAGTGGCGGGCTTTTGGACTCGGATACACTTTATGGGCTCGCCCGTGACTTACCAAGGAGCCCGAGAAGGTATTTTACCTGTTATAAAAAGGTTGAATTGAGAATTTTGAACTAAAAATTAAATTTTGGTTCGTTTGTAGGTATACAGCCGAGAATTCTATCGAGTTTGGAGCTCCTCGAAACACAGATTTCCCTCAACTTAGACAACCATTAGCATTAGAAGTTTGGAAAAATCTGGTTAAGACAATTGATAATGGATCAAAAATTACTATACTAACTAACGGGCCGTTAACAAATTTAGCAAACATTTTAAAATCGGACACGAATTATAACTCGATCATTGAGGTGATTAGTTTGATTCTAGCTCCTTAAGGCTCATTTCAATATAATTTGTGGTAATTTAGTTCAAAATTAATGATTTAATATGGAATTACAGGAAGTAGTTATACTAGGAGGACATATAAACTACAAGAACAATCAAGAAAAAGGGAATGTGATAAATACTCCTTCAAACAAGTATGCGGAACTAAACATGTTTCTCGACCCTTTGGCTGCAAAGACGGTTTTTGATTCATCACTCGACATTACACTCGTCCCTCTTCGTATGCAACAAAAAGTGTCCGATTTTTCAGAGATTATAAAAAGGTTGCAAACGAAGAACACAACGCCTGAAGCCATTTTTACCCGACGTTTATTGACGAGGCTTCAAGGATTGCGACAAAAACATCGGTTGTATCGGCATGTGGTATGACATCGAACTACCTTGATCTCATTTGAACATCATTATAAATAGCAACATCAACGCATTTATAGTTAACTATTGACATAAGTTGGTTGAATATATAAGTCCCATTTTATACTCTCTACGTTCCATAATTATTATCCACACATAAAAATCATACAGTTTTAAAAAAATGTATTTATTAGACTATCCAACCAATAAAATTCTATTTGATTGGTAGAATTTTTAAGTTGACAATAATCTTAAGGAAATATGAACAATAAAATTGGGACAGAGAAAGTAATAAATAACCATAACATGGTTGTTAACCATAGTCCTCAAAGAGCTATAATCAACACAACTCTTGTTAAAATTAAGTAACCTTCTTGTTACAAAAAGGGGGGAAGACAATTTTGGTTAGTTGATCGGTGTAACCCGGGCCAGATCATTTTGGCCCGCAGAACATATTTTGACACGAAACTATTTTATCGTTACACGGCATGATCCACCGATTTTGCCACACCTATCGTGTTGTTATTAACTTCCTCACTTAAATTCTTGATCTACGTTAACAGGATATGTTCTTGGGAGAGATTTTGGGTTCGATTATCGTTGCTGGTGATTGGAAACTTATAAAGCCAACTTTCGAAGTCAAGGATTTAAAGGTGTACGCAGAAGGACAGTTATCTAGGGATGGAGAAATTATTGTCGACACACAAAAAAAGAAAGGAATCAAAGTATTGGAGGACTTCAACAAAGTGTCATGTTTTGATATTTTTGCAAATCGTCTTGTTCGTCGGGAACAATCGGCTGTCATTGGAAGCTTTAACGAGCAAAAAAAGCTTTGGAGTTCTCCGTAAAAAGGCATTTAAATGAACTGTAGTTTGTAGGATTTATTGTACTTTTGCGTTTGTTGAAGAATAACAATAAGCATTATAGTTTTTGATCAATTAAATTTTCAACCCACTTTGCGGGTAGCCTGGTGTCTTCGTGGGTGAACTCCGTGTTGGAAATGAAATATGAACAAAACACAAATTAAGTAACAAGAAACGCTTCTGTGTATATCCCACTTGATTCAATTTACAATAATAAACTTAACAATGTATTTAAACAAAAGAAAACCCCACACGTTCTAACTCTAACTAAATTCCTAAAATAATGTCATGCACTATCTTACCTTTCACATGTAACCGAAGTGCACTACTTGCACAAAACTCGGTCAACTATTGACTATTATAATTAATATTTTCACTATATTAATTACTTTAACTACTAGATAAAATAAATGATATATGAACCGAACTGTAAGCTATAAACCGTGACCCGGTATAAACGATTAACCCAACAATCACCCCCTTAATCGTTTATTTACATCTTCACTCACGGTAACATTTAGTCGCGTTCTTTTCGAACCATCTCAATATTTGACTTTTCCCGGACACCCGACATCCACCTCGGTCACGTCCAAAGTCACAACTCCTTTTGAATTTTCACCATACCGGTAACATGTAACATGGCATCCCGTTGGACACGTTCATTAACATCCCGACTTCTTCACGGACAATCCGACCTCTTCCCGGGTCACGCCCGAAGCCACCCGATTTGAACCGCCACCGCCATAATGTTGACACCGAATTGTTTCTCCATTTTTTTCTTGTCTTGAAAGCCACACATTTTCCCGCTCAATGTTACCACGCGCCTTTAGCCACCATCTTGACTCTTCTCGGACCCACGCTCTCTTCCACGACCACGTCCAAAGTCATCTCGGTTCTCGCTACGAAACAAGAGCACTACTCCACCGACCAAGAAAACAAAGCCACCCGCTTCAACCGTTTTCTTCACCCGCGAAACGAATCAAATCCAAAGCCACCTGCTTTGACGGATTTCTTCCGATCGTTTTTCCCCGCACCGTCGGTTAGCCTCTTTTTCGACGCAAACAAAATGATCAAGAATGGAACGCTCCTTCAAGACTTCATTTGTGATCATAACATCACAACCCATCATAACAAAAACCCGGTTAACGATTCCCGGTGTCCGCCCTGTAGCGACAGGCTACACCGTTTCTTGAAACCGACCCTCAAACCGGCCTTCGACCGAACACGCTCTGATACCAATTGTTGGAAATCAAATATGAACAAAACACAAATTAAGTAACAAGAAACGCTTCTGTGTATATCCCACTTGATTCAATTTACAATAATAAACTTAACAATGTATTTAAACAAAAGAAAACCCCACACGTTCTAACTCTAACTAAATTCCTAAAATAATGTCATGCACTATCTTACCTTTCACATGTAACCGAAGTGCACTACTTGCACAAAACTCGGTCAACTATTGACTATTATAATTAATATTTTCACTATATTAATTACTTTAACTACTAGATAAAATAAATGATATATGAACCGAACTGTAAGCTATAAACCGTGACCCGGTATAAACGATTAACCCAACACTCCGTGGCTACAATGAGGTATTTTTATGTTGCTCTAAGGTTTGAACTCAAGAAATCCAAGCATTTCCATCAATGGAGATTAAATTCTTACCGCTAGGACAATCTTTGTAGTTTGGTAACATATTGTTGAAGAGTTCAAAATGATATATTTTATAGAAGTAGAAATGAGTTGCAAAAATCGAGTTGTGAACTTTATCTTTAAGCTTAAACACCAAAATTTGTTTGTTTGGGAGTTCATTTTTGTCCGGTTAAATTTAAACAAATGAACATGCCTAAACTTGGTGGATGTTCTTTTGGTTTAATTACATCCCTAATTTAATTTGGACAACATGTCAAAACATTTAACTTCTTTTATACGAATAAATACATGGTGATTGGTGAATGTGGTAGAATCAACCCAAATTTATCTCCCGTCCTTTCTATGTTTTGGATTACAAATAATATATACGTGTAATAGTGATTTAATTTTCAAATGAAAACGAATATAGTGAAGGTATGCATTTATGCATAATTTTCAGATAATAAATTCTTGTAATAATGTCTTCAATTTCAAGATATGGTATATTATAGTATTAAAATTGTGGCTCTTTTCCCCCCTCATATATCCAAACTTAAACTCACTGTGCAAATTTCATAAGAAAAATATCCTCTCAAAAATCAAATAAGCCCAAATTCTGCACCAAAAACTCTTATAAAGTTATTAATTTATATCAAGTCACCAACTCATCAAATCTTGGTTAAGTTATAACAGAGAGATGATTTATACAATTATACTAGCACCTTTTCTTATCTAATACCATGAGAACATGTCTATTGACCACTTTGTCCTTAAAGTGAAACAGAGGATAATAGAAGAGTTGAATTGTTTCAAGGGTAAAATGGTTAATGTGCATCTACGTTTATCTCCCTTGATAAAAGAATGAGAAATGATATTTATTTTTACCATTTGTTTCTACACATCTTCCTACTCATTTGATAGGATGACACGTGTAATCCATTAATTCTCTCTCCTAATATTTTCTCTTGCTTTTGACACATGTTTTGATCTAATGAGTAGGAAGATAAGTAGGAATAAATTGTAGGACGCCATATCATCTATATCTATCTATATATCTATATATCTATATTTATATCTATATCTATATCTATATACATAAAGAATGAGTTCCACTTTTAAAGTTGCATTAATTACCATCTATTAAAAATTTATAATTAATCTATTATAAATCATGTTAATAAAGATTGAGAAAACTCAAAAATTGTAAAATTAATAGTTATAAATTATAGTAATGAAATCATTTTAATAATAATTTGATAAACTCACTAAATTGTAAGTCAAGAGTTTTGAAATAAATATAAATAAATAAATGCATAAAGAATGAGTTCCACTTTTGAAGTTGCATTAATTACCATCTATTAAAAATTTATAATCAATCTATTAAAAATCATGTTAATAAAGATTGAGAAAACTCAAAAGTTGTAAAATTAATAGTTATAAATTATAGTAATGAAATCATTTTAATAATAATTATCTATATATCTATATCTATATCTATATTCTATATTCTATATATAAATCTATATTGTATATATATATATATATATATATATATATATATATATATATATATATATATATATATATATATATATATATATATATATATATATATATATATATATAAATGAGTTCCAATTTTGAAGTTGCAATAAATATCATGCATTTAATATTAATAATAATATTATATAAATCCATTTATAAAAATAACTCATTAAATTGTAAGACCAAGAGGTTTGAATTAAATATAAAAAATTATGATAATAAATATAAATATAAATAATTATGATAACAAAATGTTCAATTAAATAAGAGGTTTGAAATAAATATAAATAATTATGATAATAAAATATTCAATTAAATAAGAGACTTTTCAAGTTTTATGAATCTTACACATTAGCATCTATAAATACTCATTCTCATACTGGAAAAATTATAACACTTTAAAAATGCATCCAAAAGAAATACCTAGCAAGTGGAGTCAACAACAAAGATCTATAGGGCTTTTAGTATTTTATCATCGCTATTAATTGGTAATCCAATAATTTTTATTATTTGTATTTTTTGAAGAAAAAAAAGTCATAGAGATGAACTCTTTATGATTTTGTTTTAGAGAGAGAGTATGTTAGTTGTTTTTATTTAAACTTTCACAAACTCTTTTGTATATATGTATAAAAATTTTATTCGTTATTTATGTACATTTTGTATAAAAGATCTAATAGTTATCATTATAGTATATGAGATTGTGTATGATATTATCATAATTATTTAAGATGGATATCTTATCATGTTAATGCCCACTAATTGTTGTTCATTTGATTTGTTATTTTACTTTTAATCCAATTAATAGGTTTCGATTGTAATTTTTCACAACTTGCGATTCTCTAATTAGTAGGAAAATATTAATTAAATATATTGATGGTTGTTGAATTTATACTTATTTCTTTTGTATATGTATAAAATATATAAAATGTTCATGTTGATGTTGCATTTATTATAATATTAAATAAATCATGTTAATAAGGATTGAGAAGCTCAATAGTTGCAAAATTAAGAGTTTTAACATAAACTTGCGATTCTCTAATTAAGAATCTAATTAGTGGGAAAATATTAATTAAATAAATTGATGGTTGTTAAATTTATGCTTACTTCTTATGTATAGATATAGATATAGAATATAGATATAGATGTTAAGATATCAGTAAGTTATATACTTGATACAAATCAATGAAAGAAATTAATAACGAGGAGAAAGAACAAAATCGCTAAAGGTCTTTGTTGTTTACTCCACTTATTAGATGTTTCTTTTGGATGCACATTTAGAGTGTTAAAATTTTGCATCATGAAAATAAGTATTTATAGATCTTAATGTGTAAGATTCATAAAACTTGAAAAGTCTCTTATTTTATTAAACTTTTTATTATTATATATTTATATTTATTACAAACTCTTAATCTTACAATTTAATGAGTTTGTCAAATTGTTATTAAAATGAATTCATTACTATAATTTATGTTAAAACTCTTGATTTTATAAGTATTGAGCTTCTCAATCTTTATTAACATGATTTATTTAGTATTATAATAAATGCAACATCAAAATGGAACTCAATTCTTATATTTTATACATACATAAAGAATGAGTTCCACTTTTGAAGTTGCATCAATTACCATCTATTAAAAATTTATAATCATTCTATTAAAAATCATGTTAATAAAGATTGGGAAAACTCAAAAGTTGTAAAATTAATAGTAATGAAATCATTTTAATAATAATTTGATAAACTCACTAAATTGTAAGATCAAGAGTTTTGAAATAAATATAATAATGATAATAATATAAAGTTCATTAAATATGACTTTTCAAGTGTTATGAATCTTACACATTATGGTCTATAAATACACATTTTCATATTGCAAAAATTTTAACACTTTAAAGGTGCATCCAAAAGAAACATCTAACAAGTGAAGTCAACAACAAAGACCTTTAGTGATTATGTTTTTCATAGAGATGAGGTGTTTATGGTATTGTTTTCAAGAGAGTATGTTTGTTGTTTTTGTTTAGAATTACTGATATTGACGGATTTATACATATTTAAATCCGTCAATATTATTTAATCTAAACTTGTTTTGTAGAGAAAATAATCTATTTATGTCTAAATATGTGTTAATTGTAAATTGCAGGTCAAAACTCTAAAGTACACAAGAAACGGGTCAAATACGCGTTAAAAAGGGGAATCTTGAAAACACATGAAAGTACATAAGCTCGTGATTACTCAGAGCGTTAAAAGAGAGGCATCCCACATAATAGAAAAGAAGTCGACATTTTATTGGACATACATGTATTTCTTGGTTGTTGGCCGAGAATAAACAAAAGCCCACTAAATTGATGGGTCATTGGCAATTAAAGGGATACAACAACATAATTGGACCACATATGGAAATTTATGGGAATAAAACCCATGTCTAAATTTGAGAAAAGCCCACGTGGGGCTACTAGGCAATTGACAACAGCAGGTGACGATGGTTTAAAGGGGTTTTTGGGGATTGACGCAACGTGGGGGATTTTTGGGACCCGCAAGGCTGAAAACCCCAGGCGTACGTAATAATTTTACGAAGGGAGACAGTCGACGTTAGACAGACATCTTTAACACGATCGAATACTAATTAGGAAGGAGGAGATTTAAAGGCATTCTACATCAAGCATTATTTGGTTTAATTCCTTATTATTATTTATAATGTTTTTAACTTTTCATAATTGTTTGATTCATCTAGCATGTATATGTGATAGATCTTTTTATTCATTATGATTGTATGAACTTTAGATTTAGGTTTGGTATTTTTAGGATTTTTATCATGGTATTTGAACACTTGCTTTTATATCAAATAACCTTTTGATTGAACTTTAAATCTTTATTTATTTAATTTGTCAATTATTGATATGTTTAGTTAAGTGACCACTAGCAAACGAATTAATAATTCCCTCGACTTTTCACCTCGGTGACGTAGTCGGCGATCCACTAGCTTTAGAGATTCGAGGTTAAATATTAATTACTTAGGTGAAATCAAGAGTCTAATCTTAGTTATGACCAAATTCTAGATTAGAAGGCGACGGAAAGCCGAGCCTAGATTTATTTAACGAGCCGAAGTGTGACCATAATATGGTTCTTTAAGAAAACATTTCTTAGGAGCGATAATACGGCCATTGTAGGGAGTTAGAGACCACTACTACCCTAACTTCTAGAATACCATTTAAATCGGGACTTAACAACCAAACCTAGACCTAGAAGGATTCGATCATAGTGAATATCATCTCCTACCAGTTACACTTACCCACTTTCGTTTGTTTTATTAAATTTAGTTTCTTTTAGTTTAATTTAGTTCTTTTAATTAATAGTTTAAATAAATAAAAATAAAAACCCCTTTATATAATTACTTATCTTAGGTTAATTTACTTAGTTCTAGCTTACGAGTCAGCTTAACCGTTCCCTGAGGAAACGATACCTGGTTTACTTACTTTAGATATATTATCCGCGATTAGGTCATACTTGTCTAAGAGTGTGGTAATCTAGAGAAGGCGTATTTTAGGTAATTATTTTATAACTGGTTTTATCACATCAATTACACAACCTCTTTTGTATATGTATAAAATTGTTATTCGTTGTTTATGTACATTTTGTATAAAAATGATATTATATAATGATCTAATAGTTATCATTATAGTATATGAGATTGTGTGTAATATTATCACACAAAATTTAAGATGGATATGTTATCATGCTAATGGTTACAATTGTTGTTCATTTGATTTGTTATTTTACTTTTAATCCAATTAATAGGTTTTAATTTGATGTTGTATTTATTATACTATTAAATAAATCATGTTATATATAAATTGAGTCTCATTTTGATGTTGTCTTTATTAAATATTAAATAAATCATGTCTTATCATGTTGTTGTTTTTGTTTAAAACGAGTAATGTTTCGTCCGCGCTCGCTGTGGGTTTAAAAATACTAATTTTACATAGATTTAACTTTAGAGATTATAAAATAAAACTGAATAAATGTAAATTTAATTTAGTTCATAAAATATAAAAGCAAAAGTAAAAAACCAAATAAATTCTTATAAACAAAATATTTTAAATAATGAGCAAAATTAATCAAAAAATAAGAACAATACTAACACATTTTTATCTATTATAAATAAGTAACTTTCAAAATACTAATTAAAATTATTAATTATCATTTGAGACCTTACTAAATTAGTAAGTTTTAATTTTCAGCCAATACACTTGCAATTTTGGTACATATTAGTACTTATAAAAAAATATAAACTATGCAATATTTGAACATGTAAGCTCTATGTTATTTATATAATGACCTAAGCAACATAACTAATAGACAATGTACTATCAAAATACTTGATCATATAAATTTGTTTGATGAATAATGTCATGTTATTGTATAAATCTAGCACATAAAAATATTTCGCATTTCTATCATACTAATTATATAAATATATCAAAACTTAGTAATTATAGTAAACTTAAATATCCTTAAAAAATTATGGAATATAAAAAATAAAAAAAATCAAGTTTATTAACACGAATATTCTTAAAAAACTACAGTATATATAAAATATAAAAAAGATAGAAAGTGTCATAGTGTTTTTTATAGCATATATAAAAAATAAAAAATATAAAATGTGTTCTAGTGGAATCAAACTATGGTGGCCTACTTGTAAGGCTATGGCTTTACCACTTTGCCAGGAAATAATTTCTTTCAATAAATGCACATAGTGGATATATATTTATAAACATGAAAAATTCCAACCAATAAGAATTAAGTGAACAGTAATCTTGAACCACTATTGTATATATAGGGTAATTACACAGCCTCTTTTGTATATGTATAAAATTATTATTCATTTTTTATGTACATTTTGTATAAAAATGATATTATATAATGATCTAATAGTTATCATTATAGTATATGAGATTGTGTGTAATGTTATCACATAAAATTTAAGATGGATGTGTTATCATGCTAATGGTTACAACTGTTGTTCATTTGATTTGTTATTTTACTTTTAATCCAATTAATAGGTTTTGATTTGATGTTGTATTTATTATACTATTAAATAAATCATGTTATATATAAATTGAGTCTCATTTTGATGTTGTCTTTATTAAATATTAAATAAATCATGTCTTATCATACTAATAGTTACAATTGTTGTTCATTTGATTTGTTATTTACTTTTAATCCAATTAATAGGTTTTGATTTGATGTTGTATTTATTATAATATTAAATAAACCATGTTATATTAAAATTGAGTCTCATTTTGATGTTGTCTTTATCTATATCTATATTCTATATATCTTTAAAAATTGAGTTGCATGGTTGATGTAACATTTAATTCCATAATTGAGTTCCATTTTGATATTGTATTTATTATAATATTAAATAAATAATGCTAATAAATATTGAGAAACTTAAAAGTTGTAAAATTAAAAGTTTTAACATAAATTATAGTAATGAATTCATTTGACAAACTCACTATAGTAAAAAATAATAACTCAATCAAATTGTCATATCAAAAATTTTGAAATAATTATTAGTAAATTAATATAAGTAATAAACTCATGTATGCTTATAATAAAAACTAATAAATCGACCTAAAATAATTATTAGTGAATGATTATGAGTAATAAACTCATGTATGGTTAGTTATAAATATGATTAATAAACTAATAAATCTACCAAATTGTTATATCGACGGATTCCTAACGTGGCAAATTGTTATATAATAAAAATTGATTTCCATGTACGAAGTAACATTAAGTTCTAATCCATCAAATTCTCATATCAAAAGTCTTGAAATGATTATTAATAAATTAATATAAATAATAAACTCATGTATGTTTATAATAAAAACTAATAAATCGGCCTATCAAGACTTTTGAAATAATTATTAGTAAATGATTATGAATTAGATAAACTCATGTATGATTTGTTATAAATATGATTGATAATTTAATTATTAGTAAAGGATTCCTAATGTAGCAAAAGGAAAGTTAGTTTTAACGTATGGATTGAATCTGAATCGCCCATGATATTAGGGTTAAAATGGAATTATAAAAATTTAACCTTTTTTAACAGTTTTTTTGTTATAAACACATAAAATAATTCTAATTATTTATTAACTATTAAATTTATGTTGCAAAGAAATAAGTTACAATTTTCCCTTTTATTAATAATCTTTTACATATTGATATTTAGGAACTACTAAATAACCGGCATCGATTGAATATATATCGTCGTTCATTTACAGTTGTTCTTTTAAAAGACAAATAAAAAAAATTCATAGTATAACTTTATGTTATAATTTTTTTTTTTTTTTTTTGTGTTACGCTAATAGAAATGATGGTGGTGTTGTTACTTTGCCTTTTTCTCACACACTTTACTTATTTAGTAGAGGACCTAATATCAGAGCTAACCATGTTAGCGATCATGATTTTGTGTTTTTCCTCTGACACCACTACAATGTATACGATATTGTTTACGTTCAAAATAATTAATTCACGGGCCATGTTGTCTCGTTACTAATAGCTAATGACCAATATAGTATTTAAAGACTATAAACTTTATTTAGTGACTTGTTGATTGATATAAATCCATATAGCTCGTTTATTAACAAAGTTGTATAAAATAAATTACTTTATTAAACAGCAGAGCCATTGACTTACATACGTCTCTTGTAACTGGTATAAGGTAGGTTGAGAAATGAAGAGGTTATTGTGGTTATGGTCATCTACTCTGATAGTGGCTGTTATAACCACGACTGTCCATGGCGGCCGGATTCTTCTGGATACCGACGTTGGTACAGATGATTTGTTCGCTCCTCTTGAAGCTCAATCAATCTGAATACAATTTACAGGTTCCTTCAATTCTCTTAAACTTCTTTATTTTATTTGGATCTTAAATTGGGGGGAAATTTATCTGTAAATTGCTTAGATTTCTGTTCATGTAATACTGCTAATTCATGATGATCCATTAACAATATTTTTAAGAAATCATTGTTTGGCGCAGGCTATAACAGTGAACACAAATTCATGGACGAATGGTGGGCATGCTGTAAATCAAATATATGATATTCTTTACATGATGGGGAGAGATGATATTGCGGTTGGTGTTGGCGGTGATGGTGGAATACTTGAAAACGGTACAATACAACCAAATGTTGGTGGCTATAATTGACCAGTAATGGTATTTAGTCCTACTCATTAGATAAAGCGTCAAAATCAAGAGATAATATTAGGAGAGATAATTAGTGGATCCTATAGTATGAATAAGACTAAATGGTAGGACTAAGGGGGTGTTTGGGGGGGCTTATTTAAGGGGCTTATTAGCTTATTTAAGCTTAATAAGCCCATATTAAGTGTTTGTTTAAGCTTATAAGCATGTGCTTATGAGCTTATTTAAGCCCCCTTAGAAAAGTCATTTTGGTGGAGCTTTTTAAGGCTTATCTAAGAATACCAAGGACTTTACATTTTTAACCTCCACATCATTTTTCTTTTCTTCACAACCTCTTTACTCATTAAACCCTTATCGGTAATTTTACAATATCCTTATATAAGCTAAAACAAACACTTTATTTAATAAAAGTTTATTAATTTAAATTAGCTATTTTAAATAAGCTTTCCCAAACAACCCCTAAATATCATTTCTCCAGGTATATATACACTTATTTCATGCAAGATTTTCATTAAGCATACAACGAATGTTACATACGATCGAGTTAATTTAACGTTATTAATTTATAAACAGGGAATTGTAACCGTGGGACCTTGTAGATATCGACAAGCTATTCCTGTTGGGGTTGGAGGAAGATTAGATATAGATACAAATTACGGCTTGCGAAGAAGCTTTCTTCCACAGGTATTTCCACATTTAGATTATAGTTATCTCTTAAACTCATAACTATTAGTCAACAAGTTTCGAATGCATTTCACCGTGAATAATCTGTTTTTGTGATTGTATCATTTAGCAAAATCATTTAGCATAATTAACAATGTCGTGAACCCAAACTAATCATATTGGTGTAATATTCAGAACAAGACACATTAAATAAAGGTAAGATTGATTTATTACATTATATATATTTCAACAACCTCTCGTCACTTACTTTATGCGGTAGGGAAGTCGACGATACTCACCTCTTCAACAACATACTGCACAACAAGTACTCATCAAAACAATATCGGAAGGTCCCGTTAGTGTATTTATAACAGGAGCAAATACAAATATGGGCATTTTACTTATGAAAAATCCAAATTTAAAGAAAAATATAAATCATATTTACATAATGGGTGGTGGTGTGAGGTCAAAGAATCCAACTGGTTGTTGTCCCAAAAATGCAACCTCATCTTGCCAACCTCAACAGTGTGGCAACCATGGAAATATGTACACTACATTTAAAAGTAACCCGTATGCCGAATTTAACATCTTTCTTGACCCTTTTGCTGCATACCAGGTATCCAAACAATCTAAAATGTCGCTAAATACCTGAATTCTTTAATCTAAAGCGTGTTTGCAGGTTATTCATTCGGGAATTCCTATCACCCTTGTTCCATTAGATGCAACGGATACGATTCCTGTGACCCGAGAGTTTTTTGAGACATTTGAGCAAAATCAACATACTTATGAGGCGCAATATGCTTTTAAGTCTTTAAAGATGGTTCGGGATACTTGGTTTGATGACCAATTCTAGGGGTGTTCGTTTGGACGGTTTGGTTTTATCCAAACCAAATAGGTGAAACCAAATAAAATCCGGTTTTCAAATGTTCAAACCGAACCGTCCAAACTAATTCGAAAACCAAACCGATCCGAACCAAATAACAATTTGGTTGGTTTGGTTTTATCCGTATGGTTTTCCTTAAAATTTTCAAAATATTACAAAAGTATATAACATAAATAATATTAAATTCGATATGTACAATTCCAAAATGATAAACTATTGTGTACATAAAAACAAGTATAATTCATAACTTGTGACATTTACAATCATTTATGCAAGGTCACTTCCACCAACAACTAAAGCTTTCATTAAAAACTCCAAAACGATTGTTACATCGCCAACTGATATAATATAAAATGGAACAAGTGTTAGTATATAAATCAATTTACTATAAGAAATGTAATTAAAATGAGTACCCTAATTGCTTACAATGCAAAAAGAAGTAGTTTATCACAATAGATAACCAAGTGTTGATTAATTAATCTATCACAAATCAAGAATGCTAAGGTCCCCTCCTAATTGAGATAATTCTAAGAGAGAAAAGAAATACAACTATTAGTTGTTAAAATTAAATCAAAATATCATAAACAAGTGAATTTTTTATAAGCTATAAAATTTATACCTTCATCAAGTTTATCAATGTCATGTATGTCTTTTTGTATGTCTTATATTACTATTCGGTTTTTTTGGACAATCCGGTTTTCAAAAGGGAAACCAAATCCAATCTGAAATCCAAACTATTTATTTGATTCAAGTCCAAACCGATCCAAAAAACCAAATAACCAATCCAAATAGTCCGATCCAAAATGTCCAATTGGACAATCCGGTTATATCCGAATAGTGAACACCCCTAACCAATTCTACACGCTATACTTCCTCCTTTTCAAAATAACACTTTTCATTTTTGACAATTTCATAATAAGTTGTACACTTTGATAATTTATCTTGTTAGTAAAAGCTAGTGGGGCTCACACTCACTAACTATTTTCTTTAATATAGTGAAATGACTCATGTACCCTTACTTTACTTTTAAACATCATTAACCTCACTTTATTCAAAATGTATGAGATCCGCCACCCAATAACTATTCAATTTGATCTAATTTAACCCTTAATTATATTCGTTTGCCTAAAAAAACCAATAATGTATCACTTATTTTGGGAAGTATATATAACAGATTCAAAATGTTTTTGTAGAGTTATTTCATGTGGGATTCCTTTATGTCCGGTGTTGCAACATCATCTATGCGTAACATACAAAAAGATAGCACGGAAAATGAGTTTGCAGAAATGGAGTATGTAACGACCCGAATTTTGTAAATAAATAAATTGTACAAAAATATGTTAAATAAGGATAAATCGTTTAAAACACGTAGGAATTGGTTTTGTGTCGTTTGGAGTCCGTATGAGGAAGTTATGGACGAAACTGGGTTGAAACCTAGACCGAAAAGTGCAGCCCTGCTGCACAGGCAAGTTCGCGGCGCGAGCCTGGCGCGAGCGAAACGCGAGGTTGAGCAGAGGGACCAGAGCTGGAACGCGAGAATCTCGCGTCGACTTCGCGGCGCGAGCCAGGCGCGAACCTGGCGCGAAGTCTGGTAAAATCGGCTACTAGCGGGCAGACCCGCGTCTTCTCGCGACGCGAGCTCGGCGCGAGCGGGGCGCGAGCTCTTCCGACCAGAGCAATAAATTCTGGTTTTAGCCATAAATGCATTTCCAAAAAAACCCTAGTTTTCTCTCTTCAAGTGTGTGGACGGTTTTTGAGTGTAAGGCATCGTTTGGAGCTCAATCTTCATCAAATCTTGGTGATCCTTGCTCCTAAGTTGAAGATCTAAGGTAAATCTTCATTTCTCTTGAGTTTTTAGCCATAGATTCAAGTAGGGAAAGCTTGAATCTCAAACCCTAGTTATGGAATTGTTCATAAATGGTTAAAGGGAAGTAATATAACTTAGATCTATGGTATTTTGTCATGGAAAACGTGGTCATGCTATGAATACATGAAAATGTGGTGATTTATGAAATTAGGGTTTGGTAACTTTGGGGAAAATGGTGCTAGTAGTTAACTAGCCATGGATTATGTAGTTAGTGTAGATGATTAATGCAAACCATTGTATTGGTTTTGATAATAGATTGTCGGTTGGAAGATTTGAGGCATTCAAATCTCGAGAAGTGATATTGGTGATTAAAGAACGCAACAATTGGTTAAGCTTGGCTAAGGTGAGTACATGTGAACTTTCAAACTGTATACATAGCTAGTAAATGTTTTTATGATTAAATGATTTTTATCGAGTCTTTAAGTAATTTAGTCATTTATGTGATATATGATGAATTGCTTGTATGATGGTTACATGATTGATTGAATAAGAAAAGATGGAGTTATAAGCTCATAACGATAAAAGATAAGAAATGATGATGATGATGATATCCCTAGGGCCGTAGTAGATTGGAGGCATTCCGGTTATTACGGTACCTTAAGGTTAGTGGTAGATTGGAGGCATTCCGATTACCCAATACCTATGAGTCCCGGTAGATTGGAGGCATTCCGATTACCGTGGAAATGATGGTCTTGATAGATTGGAGGCATTCCGATTATCTTGACATTGGCCAATGATGAAAGTGATAAAGTGACCCAAAACAAACTTAATAATATTATTTTAAGATTAAATGATATTATTTGACTATTTGTTTATCGGGTCTAAAACCCATGTATCTCACGAGGCAATTTTGTCTCACGTACTATGTTTGTGTTTTTGCTATGTACTCAGGTTCGGGATCGAAGATCTAGGAGGCCTGTTTAGAAGAGGCCTTGTTGAGATTAGCTCGGTGTTGATGATTAGAGTCCTTATCCTATGGTTAAGATATAATTTGTAACACCGTTTTTGTAAACTCTGATAATCTCGAACAAGAAACCTTTTCGTTTTTGTAAAACCGGCATTCGATGTTGATACAATATTATGTATTTTTGAATTAAATGATATTTAAATGTTGTTTTGAAAATTGAGGTGTTACAACTTGGTATCAGAGCTATAGTTTAAGTGAACTAGGTTGAGTTGACCATCCTAGACTTAAACTGAGCTAGTAGGACCGTAGGTTCCATAGGATACTTATGAAATGGATATTGAGACCTTAAAGTGTAGGCTCGATAGGGCTGACCTTAAGGGAATAGGTCATATTGGTTGTGGAACGGTCAATGCCACCGTTACTTTAATGAATTGATTACTAAATGATTGATGTCTTATTATAGCAAAATGGTGAGAACTAGAAGTGCAAGAGGCCCACTTGATCAAGGGCAAGATTCGAATAACCTTGTTGAACCGGTATTTGGTCCTCCACCTCGTGACGAAGTGGAGAATTCGGGTGTTGAAAGGAACACTCACACCCCGGTCACCGTGGAACACCTTCAAACTATGTTCAATCAAATGAGGGACATAGTGAACGAGGATGTGAACCGACTTCTCAATGAGCATAGGGCACGTGAAAGGCGGGAGGAATCTCCACCCCGCACAAAGAGCAAGTCAAGTAGTGTTGCTCAAACTGAGAAATCATCAACGGAAGAAGATGGGAGTGACCCCGAGCCGAGGGAAAGGAAGGGGTGCACGTATAAGAACTTTATGGCTTTTAAGCCCGATAACTACTATGGTAGCTCCGAACCGAAAGTCACGATCCGTTGGATCCGTGAAACTGAACAAGTCCTTGAAGCTAGTAAATGCAAGGAAGATGATATTGTAATCTATGCTTCTCGTTTATTGAAAGATGAAGCCCTCGTGTGATGGGACACCATGTATGAAACGTTGGGAAAGAGAGCGGTGTACAAGATGACATGGGATGAGTTTGTGAAACGGTTGAAGGCAAAGTTTTGCCCCGAAAGAAACTTAGAAAAAATTCAAGAAGAGTTTGTTCATTTGAAGAAGGGTGGTTTTAGTGTCGATGAGTACACTAGGAAGTTCACGGGGTTAATCCCGTTTGTGATCAAATTGTATCCGGATGAGAGATCTCGGATCGTTCGGTATGCCAATGGACTCCCGTGGAAGTATGAGTTGGAAGTAAAGAGGGCCGCCACACTAGATGAGGCTATTAGTGCGGCGAGGAATGTGGAGGAAGTGGACCAAAGGAGAATCAATGAGAGGCCAAAGTTTGAAAGGTTTGAAAAGAGGAAGTTTGAAGGGAGCTCGGGTTCGGTGAAGAGAGGAAAGTTCACCCCGACCTATTCTAAGCAATCGAGCGTTGGTACTTGTAAGAAGTGTGGCAAAGACCACAAGGGAGAATGTTTGGCGGATTCGAAATCTTGTTTCAAGTGCGGAAGGCCGGGGCATATGGCAAGGGATTGCCGGGCCAAGCCGTTGGATGAAATCGAGTGCTATTCGTGCCATGAAAAAGGGCACTATAGCAATGCATGCCCGAAGAAGGGAAGTGAGACCATGGTGTCAACCGCTCAAAAGAAAGCGGAGCCGACAAAGGTCAAGGGACGGTCCTTCCAACTTACCCGAGATGAAGCCAAAGAAGCCCACGATGTCGTTTCAGGTACCCTACTCGTAAATTCTATTCCCGCCCGGATCTTATTTGACTCGGGTGCTACTTATTCGTTTGTGTCACATGATTTTGTTGTGATGTTGAATGTGCCGTTAGAACTCCTTGATGAAGTTTATGATATAGAAATTGCGGATGGTAAAACCTCCATAGTTCAACATATGTGTCAAAATTGTGAATTGGAAATAGATGGGAGAAAGTTTAAGGTGAATTTATTACCCATGGAAATTGCGGGTTTTGATATAGTTATAGGTATGGATTGGTTGGGTGAGAATCAAGCAAAGATTTTATGTGGGAAGAAGATAGTCTCGATTAGGACTCCCGACAATGAAAAAGTTTATGTTTATGGTGAGAGACGACACCATTTGCCATGCCTTATGACCGCGGTTAAAGCTAGGAAATGTTTAGCCAAAGGATGTTCGTCCTTTTTAGCATATGTATTAGATGGAAGGAAAGAGAAGAAGTCGGTGGAAAATGTAAAGGTGATTCGGGATTTTCCCGAGGTATTTCCCGACGACTTACCGGGATTGCCACTGGAGAGGCAAGTAGAATTCCGTATTGATTTAGTTCCGGGAGCTACGCCGATAGCTCGTTCTCCATACCGTTTGGCCCCCACCGAAATGCGGGAATTGATGTCCCAGTTGCAAGAGTTACTCGACAAAGGATTTATTCGTCCTAGCTCGTCTCCATGGGGTGCGCCCGTATTGTTTGTTAAGAAGAAAGACGGTTCGATGAGAATGTGCATCGACTACCGAGAGTTGAACAAGATGACTATTAAGAACCGATACCCATTGCCTAGAATCGACGACTTATTTGATCAACTTCAAGGTGCCGACTATTTCTCGAAAATCGATTTGAGATCGGGTTACCATCAAGTTCGAGTAAAAGAAGGAGATACCGAGAAGACGGCGTTTCGTACACGTTATGGGCATTACGAGTTTTTGGTGATGCCATTCGGGTTGACTAATGCACCGGCCATTTTTATGGATCTTATGAATCGGGTTTGCAAACCATTCCTCGACAAGTTTCTTATCGTATTTATTGACGATATTCTTATTTATTCAAAAACCGAAGAAGAACACGAGAGTCATCTAAGACAAACGTTAGAAGTGCTACAACGAGAGAAATTGTATGCTAAGTTTTCTAAGTGTGAATTTTGGATTCGAGAGGTCCAATTCCTTGGTCATGTCGTGTCCCGAGAAGGAATCAAAGTTGACCCATCAAAGATTGAAGCGGTTATGAAGTGGGAACCGCCACGAACTCCAACCGAAGTGAGAAGTTTTCTCGGCCTTGCCGGATACTACCGTCGATTTATTCAAGACTTTTCTCGAGTGGCGACACCACTCACATTGTTGACCCGAAAGAGTAGTGAGTTCGTGTGGGGAGAAAAGCAAGAAAAAGCATTCGCCACATTGAAAGAAAAATTGTGTAACGCACCGGTTCTCACGTTACCCGAAGGGATGGAAGACTTCGTCGTGTATAGTGATGATTCACATAAAGGTTTGGGTTGTGTTTTGATGCAACGGGGGAAAGTGATTGCCTACGCCTCGAGACAACTAAAGAATGCGGAAGAAAGATACACGACTCACGATTTAGAGTTGGCGGCGATAGTGTTTGCTTTAAAGTTATGGAGGCACTACCTATACGGTACGAGGTGTACGTTATATACGGATCACAAGAGTCTTCAATACGTTTTTACTCAAAAAGACCTAAATATGAGACAAAGAAGATGGATCGAATTGATACAAGATTATGATTGTGAAATTGTCTACCATGCGGGGAAGGCCAACGTGGTAGCCGACGCCTTGAGCCGAAAGGCGTATTAAAAGCCGATTAAAGGAAAGCTAACGCGTATTGAAGTAGTCTCGAGTATAGTAGAACGAATCAAGAATGCCCAACGGGAAGTGATGGAAAAAGATGAGTTAAGGCAAGAACGATTGGGAAAGAACCAACATTTTGTGGAAAATAAGCAAGGGTTGAAAACCGTGGGTGGTCGAATTTGGGTTCCCAAGTTCGGGGGTACCCGAAAGGAGTTACTAACCGATGTTCATAAGTCCAAGTATTCGATCCACCCGGGAAGTACAAAAACGTATCAAGATATGAAGAAGATGTATTGGTGGCCCGGGATGAATGCAAGAGTGGCAAAGTATATTTCTAAGTGTGCCACGTGTGCACAAGTAAAAGCCGAGCATCAAGTACCTTACGGGGTAGCTCTATCGTTGCAAATCCCGGCCGAAAAATGGGATGATATAACAATGGATTTTATTGTTGGATTGCCAAAGACGAGCAAGAACCACGACGCCATTTGGGTCATAGTTGACCGGTTGACCAAAAGTGCATTGTTCTTAGCAATTCGGGAAACCATGCCACTTGAGAAGTTGGCAAAGTTGTATGTGGATGAAGTGGTGAGACTTCATGGAGTCCCGTTGTCGATTGTGTCCGATAGAGACGCGAGGTTTACCTCGAGATTTTGGAAATCGTTGCAAGAGGAGTTGGGAACGAAATTACGGTTAAGTACGGCTTACCACCCGCAAACCGATGGTCAAAGTGAAAGAACTATTCAAACGGTTGAAGATATGCTAAGATCGTGTGTGCTAGATTTTGGGGGTAAATGGGATGAACATTTACCGTTAGTTGAGTTCTCCTACAACAATAGTTATCAATCGACCGTTAAGATGCCGCCTTATGAGGCGTTGTATAGGAGGAAATGTAGGACCTCATCGTGTTGGCTCGAGGCGGGTGAGACGAAACTCACGGGTCCCGAGATTGTGAAGTTGACCAATGAAAAGATTGGGATAATCCAAACCAATATGAAAATCGCCCAAGATCGACAAAGAAGCTACTCGGGTTTGAAAAAGAGACCATATGATTTGAATGTTGGAGACATGGTGATGTTGAAAGTATCGCCTTGGAAAGGCGTAATGCGGTTTGGTAAGAAAGGCAAATTGAGCCCAAGGTATGTTGGCCCGTTTAGGATTTTGAAACGGGTCGGTTTGCAAGCTTTCAAGTTAGAACTTTCACCCAAACTTCAAGGTGTTCACGATACGTTTCATGTAAGTTATTTGAAGAAGTTCGTGGGTGAAGTTGAAAATATAATTCCGTTACGAGAATTGCGGGTTGATGCCCCGAACCGATTGATCGAGGAACCCGAAGCCATACTAGAGTCAAAAACCAAGAAACTTCGGAATAAAGAAATTGAATTGGTGTTGGTCAAGTGGAAGCATTCACTTGGGCCGAACTTGACTTGGGAAGTCAAGGACGAGATTCGGAAAAGATACCCGAACTTCGAGGACGAAATCTCCTTAAGGGGTGGATAGTTGTAACGACCCGAATTTTGTAAATAAATAAATTGTACAAAAATATGTTAAATAAGGATAAATCGTTTAAAACACGTAGGAATTGGTTTTGTGTCGTTTGGAGTCCGTATGAGGAAGTTATGGACGAAACTGGGTTGAAACCTAGACCGAAAAGTGCAGCCCTGCTGCACAGGCAAGTTCGCGGCGCGAGCCTGGCGCGAGCGAAACGCGAGGTTGAGCAGAGGGACCATAGATGGAACGCGAGAATCTCGCGTCGACTTCGCGTCGACTTCGCGGCGCGAGCCAGGCGCGAACCTGGCGCGAAGTCTGGTAAAAATCGGCTACTAGCGGGCAGACCCGCGTCTTCTCGCGACGGGAGCTCGGCGCGAGCGGGGCGCGAGCTCTTCCGACCAGAGCAATAAATTCGGGTTTTAGCCATAAATGTATTTCCAAAAAAACCCTAGTTTTCTCTCTTCAAGTGTGTGAACGGTTTTTGAGTGTAAGGCATCGTTTGGAGCACAATCTTCATCAAATCTTGGTGATCCTTGCTCCTAAGTTGAAGATCTAAGGTAAATCTTCATTTCTCTTGAGTTTTTAGCCATAGATTCAAGTAGGGAAAGCTTGAATCTCAAACCCTAGTTATGGAATTGTTCATAAATGGTTAAAGGGAAGTAATATAACTTAGATCTATGGTATTTTGTCATGGAAAACGTGGTCATGCTATGAATACATGAAAATGTGGTGATTTATGAAATTAGGGTTTGGTAACTTTGGGGAAAATGGTGCTAGTAGTTAACTAGCCATGGATTATGTAGTTAGTGTAGATGATTAATGCAGACCATTGTATTGGTTTTGATAATAGATTGTCGGTTGGAAGATTTGAGGCATTCAAATCTCGAGAAGTGATATTGGTGATTAAAGAACGCAACAATTGGTTAAGCTTGGCTAAGGTGAGTACATGTGAACTTTCAAACTGGGTACATAGCTAGTAAATGTTTTTATGATTAAATGATTTTTATCGAGTCTTTAAGTAATTTAGTCATTTATGTGATATATGATGAATTGCTTGTATGATGGTTACATGATTGATTGAATAAGAAAAGATGGAGTTATAAGCTCATAACGATAAAAGATAAGAAATGATGATGATGATGATATCCCTAGGGCCGTAGTAGATTCGAGGCATTCCGGTTATTACGGTACCTTAAGGTTAGTGGTAGATTGGAGGCATTCCGATTACCCAATACCTATGAGTCCCGGTAGATTGGAGGCATTCCGATTACCGTGGAAATGAAGGTCTTGATAGATTGGAGGCATTCCGATTATCTTGACATTGGCCAATGATGAAAGTGATAAAGTGACCCAAAACAAACTTAGTAATATTATTTTAAGATTAAATGATATTATTTGACTATTTGTTTATCGGGTCTAAAACTCATGTATCTCACGAGGCAATTTTGTCTCACGTACTATGTTTGTGTTTTTGCTATGTACTCAGGTTCGGGATCGAAGATCTAGGAGGCCCGTTTAGAAGAGGCCTTGTTGAGATTAGCTCGGTGTTGATGATTAGAGTCTTTATCCTATGGTTAAGATATAATTTGTAACACCGTTTTTGTAAACTCTGATAATCTCGAACAAGAAACCTTTTCGTTTTTGTAAAACCGGCATTCGATGTTGATACAATATTATGTATTTTTTAATTAAATGATATTTAAATGTTGTTTTGAAAATTGAGGTGTTACAGAGTACATAAATATCACTGTGATTACATCAAACGAACCTTATGGTATATCCGATGGCTCGAATCCACTCTTTAATGGCCGAAAGGTCCCAAGATTCAGTTTGGATAAAAATGGAGTTCATAGCGGTCATGTTCAAACAGGCGTTTAAGATCCTTTTTGTCTTCGTGAGAACGGGACAGGAATATGTAAGGTAACTTATAGATTTACTCATGTGGAGTAAAAAACGAAAATACAAATTGATCATGTTGGTTCTTAGAATACCCAGACAATCTTATCCAACAGAGCAAGTTGATTCAAAGAATACCGTTGGTCTTCAAAACCTGTTTAACACAAGAACACGAATTTCGGGGGAAAATTCAATTTTCATAAAATTATCAACTGAAATTTCCAATATGTCAAACATGCCCTAAATAATGTCGGCCTAAATTTTCAAATGCGACAAAAACACGAACTGGCTGGATACTGTGCCTAATACAAAGTCCAAAAATTAAACAAAAAACTTAAAAGTGCAAATACCTCTAAAAATACATAGTTTTTTGGCCCGAAAATTCCATAAACCAGGGCGTAGTCCTCATCTCTAGCTTCAATTTGGCTAGTCGTCTGAAACGCAGACTCATAGTAAAAGTTATGCCCATTTAAGTGCAGCTTCTTTTTCATACACGATTTTGGGCATCAAGTAACAAAAAGTCTCCATATTTGGGCTGCATCACATTCACTTGTATGATGTATAGCAAGTTAGCAACCGATTATCACTTAATTTGTTCCTAATTTGGATAACCAACTTTTTTTCACATGAACCTTTATAACTAATTGTATATATTGTCATATATATTTTCATTCAATTGTGTAGGATGGTTATACAGAAGAAGTCACTGGACCGGACTTTGTGCATGTTCGTGTTGCTACACGAGCAAAGCCTAATCACAACAATACAAGCATGTTAGATAGAGAATTTTTTGTTAGTTTTCTCGAGGTAAGTTGATATCAAGCGTTATAAAGGTCATCTTTTGATCAACATCATTAAAAATATGGTACATGCATTAATTACTAATAATCTAAAAACCAACCTATGCAACCATAAAGTACCACCATTTTATGCATGTCTTTACCTCCTAACGACAGTCATAATGTTGATACTATCAAAACCGATATATTAATTATATGCTTTCAGGTACTAAATCAACCTCATAACAGAGGTCGGTTCAACTTTAGTACCGAATTCCCATACTACAAAGAAACTCTCTACAAACCAAATTTTGAAGGGAAACAAGTTGGGAAGATTATGGTGTTTGATATGGATTTGAGCGCGGGAGATTTCTTGGCACTCTTTTATCTACTCAAAGTACCGATCGAAGAAATCTATCTCAAGGTAGTGTGATATCATATTGTGATTTCCAGAAACTTTGAATTTCAAAATGACTAAAACTATAAAAACTAATTTCCATTTATGTTTCATTTTATTTTAGGCGATACTAGTAAGTGGAACGGGTTGGGCAAACGCAGCAACAATAGATGTGGTGTATGATTTATTACATATGATGGGTCGTGATGATATCGTTGTTGGGTTAGGTGATTCTTTCGGGTTGAACCAATCATACCCGAATAACCTTGATGTTGGGGATTGCAAGTATTCAAAGGCTATACCACATGGAAGTGGCGGGCTTTTGGACTCGGATACGCTTTATGGGCTAGCCCGTGATCTACCAAGGAGCCCAAGAAGGTATACACCGGAGAATTATAATAGACAACCATTAGCACTAGAAGTTTGGGGATCACTAGTGAAGTCAATAGATTATGGTTCAAGAATTACAATATTGACTAACGGGCCGTTAACAAATCTAGCAAACATCCTAATTTCCGATGTAAATTCTAGCTCAATCATCGAGGTGATTAGTTGACTAATCGGTTACATCTTTAGACTAACTTTAATATCATTTGTGGTAACATGAATCTAATGATGAAATGTGTAACTACAGGAAGTAATTATACTAGGAGGCAACATAAAGTACAAGAACAATCAAGAGAAAGGAAATGTGATAAATATCCCTACAAACAAGTATGCGGAACTTAACATGTTTCTCGACCCTTTGGCTGCAAAGACGGTTTTTGATTCGTCACTCAATATCACAATAATCCCTCTTCGTATGCAACGAAAAGCCTATTCATTTCAAGATGTCATAAAAAGGTTGCAAATGAAGAACACGACGCCTGAAGCTATTTTCACTCAACGTTTGTTGACGAGGCTTCATCACTTGCAACAAAAGCATCATTTGTATCGACATGTGGTATGGTATTTGGACTAACATTATCGCGAACAAAAAAAAAAGCTTTGGTGGTGATTCGATCCAACCCAACCAAACTCATTTTGAGAAACCAATCCTACCCGTCTAATTTCCACGTGTAAACATCATGTTAAAACTTTTCTTTTTTTTAACCAATTGGTCTAGATCAATTGGCCACCAAGGGTTGCCTTAGGGAGTTTGCCTTCAAGAGGTCTTGGGTTCAAGACTTGTTGGGTGCATTCTTTAGGAGAAAAAAAGGTGGTGGGGTTTATTCCCCCAAAAAAAGGAGATATGTTCGAGGAATGCATACTGCCCGCTTGGATGTCACTGCATATGTCGAACCACTAACTTACTAACTTGCCGTTAAAAAAAAAAAACTTTTCTTTTAAATTCTTGATATACATTGCAGGATACATATTGGGAGAGATACTAGGCGCAATTATCTTTGCTAGTGATCAGAAAATTCTAAACTCGACATTTGCAATCAAACATTTGAAGGTGTATGCAAAAGGACGGTTATCTAGAGATGGAGAAGTTATTTTCGACCCGCAAAAAAAGAAAGGATTTAAAGTATTGGAAGACTTTAATCATGTATCGTTATGATATTTTTGCAGAAAAACTTGTTGGAAACAATCAGCTGTGATCAGTAGCTTTAACGAGCAAAAAAAACTTTGGAGCTCCCCATGGGCTAAAAGGCCCAAACGATTCAATCATGGCAGCTCCAATTTGTTAGCCCAATATGTCAATGGGGTCCAAGCCCACTGCCACACACAGTCTTGACTCTTGACCCAGTAATGCTATTGTAAGGAGATTATCATGGTCCTTTTAGGAATCCTTACACCCATTGATAATCTCGGTACCATCAGTCAAATCTTTGTTCGATTTATTTGTTTCAGAAGAGGCTTTTGGTAGCTATGTTAGTTCTTAGCCACTTGTAGAAGATCTTCACTGGCCCGTTTGATGCACGTTTGTGAAATTGTGAGTTAGGAAAGACACTTAAGGTTTTTGGTGATGTTGAACGATCCAATGAACAAACGATCTCTAATTTTGTTGTCACAGAGCTCTATGTATAATATCATGCCTATTAGTAGCAACGGCATTGACCAGTTTGTCATGTTTGGTCAACGCTTGAATTTGCATTAAAGAAATAATCATAAAATTTCAAATTAAGTGACTTAATATAAATGCAGTCAAGAGTAAAAGGACCTTCATACTTCATGTGACCTAAAATTAATCAGTTCTAGATGACCAAAACTGTGTTGGCATGCAAAAAAGGTTACATATATAAAACATGAGGCCCAATTAGGGTTTGGGTTATTATAAACCAACCCAATATGATCGCCCGTTTGTGTTGTGTACAGGAGATGCTGTGGGAGAGCTCACACACCATTCATACCAAACCTAAATCACAATCAAACGGGTCATAGATCAGTATGGGTCAAAGCCCGTTGGGTGATGGGTCAAACATGTGCTTTAGTACGGGTAACTTTTTTACATAGTTTTTAAAAGTAATAAATCATCACAAAAATAAATGTTTACCTTGGTATTGCCACAACACCGCCACATGTGAAAATCCAAGGGAGAGCCCGCTTTCACATACACAGGTGATCTTAGTGGGAAAAATATTGGAAACCTGCATAATAATAATTATCATAAACAAATTATAATTATGACATCATTATGCATAATAAATAAATAAATAAAAATAATGATATGAGTGACTAATAAGTATAGAGGCGTACCAGCTAAACATATTTGGTGTTGCAGTTGATGGTTCGGTACCAACATGTACATCTTTGTAAAGTACTGCATCAAAATAACCAGCAAATCCTGTACATCCACAATTATTATCTTAGTTGACTAAATTAATCAACATTCCGTTCATAATCACACATGATCTACACAAATTTGATTAATTTACACAAAATTAATGAGTATACCGTGAACAATAAATGATCCAGTTTCAGTGGGGACCTCGAACCGAAGCTTCTTGTACCGTTTATTACTTTTATTTGGTGAGTTATTTGGATGGGTAAAGGTAAAAACCTGAAGAAAAAAGATAACAAATGAGAAACTCAGTAAAAAAAATATGCACTTTTTAATGCATAAAATATACTAAATGGCTTTATTAAAATAAATTATTTTTATTGTAATACTATTTTTGTTATCATATTTAGCACAAATTATTAGTAAAAAGAAATGGACAGAAAGAGTTCCGGGTCAACCAAATTACCAATTAGACCTGTTACCAAACCCTGTCCGGCCCGCCCATTTTGCCACTTGTATGATTAGTGTAATACATGGAAAATAACTCACAGATTGAGATGGAGAAAGTTTTGCCAAACGGTGCAGTTTTACAACATATGGAGTTTCAAAGTGTAAAAGATCTTTGTGCAACTTCACCTGCAATTAAACCATGAATTAGGTCAAATGATATTTAATAATATAGTTTCAAAATGGAAATTGAAAGAGTGAATCGAATAATAAATCAACTTACATCATTATACAACTTTGATGTGGTAATGGGCTGTATATAACTTGTATACCTGACACAAATCAAGCAATAAAGTAACCGTTCAGTCAAAATAATACCGTAAAATAAATAAACAAAAACAAAATTAAGGTATTAATTAAAATAATCAATAAAATTTGATCAAACTTATTAAATATACATACGATGATGGAATTGAGATCCCATCTGGCTTTAAAAACCGTTCAGCTCCATCAAGACACTCAGGTGAAAGCTCATTGTCACCAAAAGAACCGAGTAATTCACTAACCTATATTTAAATTAAAAAAATGTAATTCATATAATTTAGTGGTTAATATAAGTATGCAAACGGTTAATTTAGAAAAAATTGTATACCAAAATGTCAGCTTTCTCTGGTGCGTCCCAGTGGCGCATGTCACAAGAAATTATGGTCACCATGTTTTCCCAACCTTCTAATTTTACCAAGCTCTATTATCAGAAAAATAAAAATAAATAAATATAATAACTTGAGTAACTGGGAGAAAATAAATATTAAATTCAACTTACATGAAGTGTAACAACTGCATTTGGATTCTTTTCTACAGCATAAACTTTCAATTTACGCCCTGTTTCTTCAGCAGCCTATTCACACACACACATAAAAAATCATAAACAGAAAGAAGAAGAAAAAAAGATAAAAATGTGACATTACAAAATATGATGTATGTCACAACAAACTAGGTGGATAAGGAATATTTGACCATTTACTTATGAACGGGTCGATTTTGCAATTCATCTTGAACGGGTCAAAACAGGTTGAATGTGCATACCTGTAAAGATGCTCTAACAAGAGGTCCTCGGCCAGCACCTACAACCATCAACACCTGCAAAAAATAATTAAATCAATAATAATAATAATAATAATAATAATAAAATAGTTGATGTAAAATGGAGAATAATTTGTAAGTAAAGCTTACAACGGTTGTAGTAGAAGCATTCTCCTCTGGGATTCTATCTACTAACGCTTTACCAACTGCCCTTTGGTACTGCAAATTCAAAAGTACATAAACAATCATTAAATAGATATAACATCAACTATTTCATAAATTAAAAGATATAAAAAGATCGTATAAATTTAATTTAAATCACATTATATGTTTGGAACATATACCAGGATGTATTTAACACTGTCTTTTTCAAATGTTTCATAAGTTTGTGCTTCTAAATTATCCATCAGAGGCTGCAATTAACAGAAAACACATAACTAACTGCAATAACTGCTTGCATTTCCAATATTTGTTTTATAAAACCGAACAAAACTTGTATAAAGGACTTACTTGTAAGGGAGATTGTAGAAAATCTCTGTAAGCAAGCTGCATTAGTAAACAGAATTAACAATATCATAATCATTCAATAAATAGATAACTTTGGTATTTGTAATCAAAGGTTAGATATGAATGTTGGGCTAGAGATCTCACCTCAAATCGTTCTTGTTCAGAAAGTGGTTCCATCTTCTGATATAAATAGCCAACATAGTCCAAATATGACCTTAGGTCATGTTTTTGTGCTTCTGATTCATGGAAAATAAAATAAAATAAAAACTCCATTACTCCACCCTTGATTTAATATTCTTATATCTTGATTTTATACAAAATTTAAATAAAGAAAAAAAAAATTACGCTGGGCATAACTACCAGTTTTGTTATCAGCAGACAGTGAGCTCCCATTGGGAAGTGTGTGCACTGGTTCTCCAGAAAGTACAATCTGAGAAAGTTAAACAAACACATGTTTAAAAAAAACCTGTTACAGTTAATAAAAGTGAACATAAATATTTTAATTATTAATTATTACAATTAACAGTTATGTACCTGTATAGAATAGTAAAAGAAACTGCTAAGCAGGTTCTGATGACGTTTGGATAAACATGGGTATCCCTTTGCATTCGTTAGAAAAGACTGATATAGTTGAAAAAGTGTTAGTTTATAAATATAAATATATACATTCAACTTAGTATTAATATATAAAAAAAACTTTTTGGGATATACATACATCGGTATGAACAATGGCTGCTTTTACAGGCTCTCCAAACCAACGCCCTAGTGAACTTACTGAAGGTAGTGTAGACCTTAAATTAAATAAATAATTTAGAATCTATGCTGGTGAAAATATATTTATTTACAATTTATAACAAAATCTTATATGCTTACAGCACGTCAACTGCAATTGAAAGCTGGCTGTGATGTTCACACAAAGCACGAAAAGAGTTCCACAGTTCCCAAGAGTCAGTTGGCTCTACAACCTGTAAGCCCACAAATGAAAAATATATATTTATAAATAAAAAAAATAACAACATATTTTTTTATAAATAGTTTCCTCTAAAAATAAGAGCCAACTCACCATGCCACCAGTTGACCCAATCGTGGCATCATCATCATCATCATCATCAGTCTTCACTAATGGAATCCTTAACCATAACTTCAGAAATAAATAATAATAATTAAATCAAAAACAAAATATAAAAAAAGATAAGATAATGTGTAAACGTAACTACCAGTACCTGCATACTATTTAAGTTTGGTAGAATCTGATTCACACACCTCGCATAATTAGCACAAGATTTCCCCTTTGGTGTAGGAAGAAGACAAGCCTAAGTATATAAACAATTAATTGTTCAATGTTCATTAAGACTGTTTAATAAGATCATCACTACCAATTCCACACATTCATTTCACAACTACATGCTATTAAAAAATAAAAATAAAAATTACAAATAGGGATAATGTAAGGAAAACCGTCAAGTGTTTAAACCTGTAAAGATAGATGAGAAGCCCAAGCTAATTCCTGCTTCAAAGTAGTTTCAGAATCCTCACGTAAAACATCATCTTCTGAATCCAAATCGATCCACGAGCTAATCTTACCTGATAATGTGTAAAACACATAAATAAAACTTATGGAAAATTAACTTTCATTGTCGAATTTCGTATTTCTAGTTACCTTTTTTTGGTAATTTTAGATAAAATTACTATAAAGCTTATTTATTTATTTATATATGAAAACTGAAGTAAATATGGAATAATATTGTACCAACAACATGACTACTCCATTGTGATGGGCTTAAAACCAAATCGGATGCAGCGAAAGGAAGTACACTTGAGTTCTTGCTGGCATTATCAATCAAGCTAGGTCTATATCTAGGCTCCATCTATAACACAAAATCAGGATTTGATGTTATATTCGATGATATCCAACTCAAATGATAAAATAAAAATATGTAAAAATGAATTCAAACATGATAAGCAAGCAAGAATCCTCCTTTGTTAAATATAAAATAGCTAGAAACTAATTCTTACACACAATTGCAGTCACTGATGAAAACAGTCAAACCATAATTCAGACACAAAAGAACAGTTATACGCAAAAATTACGAAATTGGATGCGTATATGACTAATTAAAACTAACCAAAGGAGCTACGACGAAATCAAAACCGCCATTGATGTTATGTGAAAGAACATGAGGCATGTCATCGTTGAATTCGGTCTCTACTCCACAGTATCTGGAGTCGCTTTTGTCTCCTAAATTACCCCCCAAAGGCATTTTTTCGCAGGAAGAGAGCCAGAGATTGAAGGTTTTAGGGTTTTGGTAGGGTTTTAGTGGAAAGGGGGAAATAAGTGGAAGAACGATTTGCTAGGGTTTTGGGTTTTTTGATTCAACAAAGCTACTCACTCAGTCTCACTGTCATATTTTATTGAATTATAAAATCAGTCCCTCCGATAAACAACTTAACCTTTTTAGTCCCTGCTTCGATTTGATTACAAGTTTACAACTCTCAAATAGAGGTGTTCGTTTGGACGGTTTGGTTTTATCTGAACCAAATAGATGAAACCAAATAAAGTCTGGTTTTTAAAAGTTCAAACCGAACCGTCCAAACTAATTCAAAAACCGAACTGATCCAAACCAAATTACAATTTGGATGGTTTGATTTTGTCCGTTTGGTTTTTTCATTAATATATTTTATAAACTACAAAAATATATAACATAAATAATATTAAGTTCAATAGGTATTGATTCAACAAAGCTACTCACTCAGTCTCACTGTCATATTTTATTGAATTATAAAATCAGTCCCTCCGATAAACAACTTAACCTTTTTAGTCCCTGCTTCGATTTGATTACAAGTTTACAACTCTCAAATAGAGGTGTTCGTTTGGACGGTTTGGTTTTATCTGAACCAAATAGATGAAACCAAATAAAGTCTGGTTTTTAAAAGTTCAAACCGAACCGTCCAAACTAATTCAAAAACCGAACTGATCCAAACCAAATTACAATTTGGATGGTTTGATTTTGTCCGTTTGGTTTTTTCATTAATATATTTTATAAACTACAAAAATATATAACATAAATAATATTAAGTTCAATAGGTATAATCCAAAACGATAAACTACTTTATACATAAATACAAGTTTTTAACCAAAGATTCAAAGTAGGGTGTCGACACTGCGGGCAGATTAACATATGTCTCCGTTGCTCAATACATGTGGGCGATTCAAGTATCGAATGGGAAGGGTAAGGGAGCAATCAAGATTAAAGGAAGAACTGGTATATTTAAGGTTATGTGTGGACGGTGGACGTGTGGTCATTGAACTGGTATATATATTACTATTTGGTTTATTTGGACAATCCGGTTTTACAATAGAAACCAAATCCAAACCGAAAACCAAACTATTAATTTGGTTTAAGTCCAAACCGATCCAAAAAACCAAAAAACCAATCCAAACGATCCAATCCAAATTGTCTAATTGGACAATCCGGTTATATCCAAATAGTGAACACCGTGCAAGATTATTATATAATTTTCGTTGATCTTAAGCAAAGCGTACCATTAACAATATAGTTCAAGGATATGGAAGTTCACTTCAACATGAATGTGAGGCAGAAAGCGGTTTTCAATTGTTTACGGGCACCTCATGCCCAAGATTTACTTCTAGTTATTCTCATAGACGGGTTAGGTCAACATATGTCACTCGTGGAATATCGTGCCATCCTTAAGTATCGTCTCATGATTCCATTATTTCCGGTTGATGCGTTATGCCCTGTTTGTCGCAAGGCAAGTTTGGATTCCTTTGGGGAACATGTGGTTCATTGTAAAGAGCTCCCAGGATTCAAGTACCGACACGATATGGTTAGAGCCGTCCTTTTTTATATATGTCGGCGTGCCGGGATCTCCGCCAAGAAAGAAGCTCCTGTGAACTTTTTAACTGACCCGATGGATAGAAGATCCACTCTTAGACCTGCTGACATTTTAGTTTTTGGATGAGTTGGGGGGAAACACGTGTGTGTGGATATAACCGGAGTTTCTCCTCTCGTGGGTTTGAGTAGTCGGGGTGTTACGGTGGGACAAGCTGCTTTGAAAGCCGCCTCGTGTAAAGTGACAAAGCACGAGAAAGCATGCATTGAAAATCAACACGTGTTCATTCCTTTTGCATTTGATACTTTCGGTTTCCTTGCGCCTGGGGCGGTGAAGCTTCTTAACAGAGTCCAACGTGTTATGCATAGCAATGTTATGACACCCAGATCTACAAATTTTGTTTTTAAAAGAATTAGTTTTGCAATTCAAAAAGGCATAGCGGCGCAGCTTGTTGCCCGTTTGCCTTCTTTATCCATGTAAAAAACGATATTTTGAAATGAAATCATAACTAAGATCGATAATAACGATATTCAATACTATTCAATATTTTTAAATGAGAGGTATATAGAGGTTCTTGTAGACAATTATACTTCTACCCAATTGCAGTGAGATTACTTCCAGAAAGATTTCTGATAATAAAAAAAATAAAAAAAGAAGAGAGGTGTATGTATATTTTATAAGTACATACCCAAAACTTACGTTGTTAAATTGTTAGTGCTAATTATATAATTAAATTGTTAGTTTGCTATTAACTTAGATTATGACCCGTTTTATGCAAAGCGTTTGACTGGACTTTTGTGACCATGCAAACTGTTTTTATTTTGTCGAAATAAAGGATTTTGTGGTTTTTATTTCACTATTAAACTAGCATTTAATCTGTACAGAACGACACTTAATAATAACAACTTTTGCATATTTTTCGATATATTTAGACGTTTTCAGAGAAGTTGCAATTTCATTTGCAATAAAGGCACCATCAAGAATTCGCCAACCTGAAAGAAAAGCAATTTGTAGATTTTTGAATAAGAATTTACACATTACCCAATTAGAATACATATTACAACCAAAATAACTAAATCCAAGGACCCGATTCGTGTTAGAAAACTGCATCTTGTCCCGATGAAAGATTAAACAAATGTTACATTGTATGTCAATCTTCAAGTTGTTAAAAATATCACATAATTTCCTTCTCATTTTTTTCATCTTCACTGCTCTCAATAACAACCACCTTTTTATTCTTAGGCCTCTTTGCAGTTCTTTTTACACTTGTTTCGTCTTCTTCATCTGATGAATCATTACATTGTTCTTCATCAGATTCGTGTTTTCCGAGTAGTTCAAGAATTTTATCTCCGTATTTCTCGGTCTTCAATGTACCAATTAATTTCTCCAACTGCAAATAACAGAAATGAGAACAATGAACAGCAAAAAGATAATAATTTAGGGATATTTTCACAGCAACATGCGTTCTGTTATTCTCATCAGTAAGTTGGAAACGATTTTAACAAGTAGAATTGACGATGTGGCACTAATGTGGGTTAGGTTTGGTGATGCGGTTCGTTTATAAATGTGATATAAGAAATAAAACCCACCAAATAGTTTATAATTCTAATTTCTACATATAATCAGACCTCATCACCAAAACTAAACCACATAAGTGCCACATCATCAATTTTTACCAGTTAAAAACGTTTCATGGTTGCAAAACTACCTCATTGGAACACTATTAACAAATGCAACTACCTAACAATAACCAAAAAAATGTACGTTTCAAAAAAAGATGCATGTTTTAAAACTTACCTGTTCTGTTGTTTGTGGTTTTTGAGAGCATAACATGCTGATTTGCTGACTAGACAAAATGGAATGAGGAAATATTCCACCATGTGTGGAAGACAATTCCTTTCTTAGATTATCCAGTTTAACTTCCAATCCTGAATGTCGGTTGCGCTTGGACGATTTTGTTATACTTTTTTGTCCACTACTAACCTCAAGTGTAATATTCTTCTTTCCTGTTTGACACCATAAAAATAATAATCATTATGAAAAAATAACTTATGTTTAAATGTAATTACCATGCAAAACATGCTTTGCAAGTGGTCCAGTTGTCACGTAAGCATTAGTGGCATAAGCTGTATGCGAAAATTCTTCTTTCTGCATGCAATAAATATATATAGAGTAAGGAATATTATACTTCGTATAAAGTTTGCTTATCTTTTGGCAGTTATGACGAAATGTTTTTATTGAAAAAACAGATTTATGTAAAGGCGATTAATGTTACCAATACTCTATGGAGAATAAGCTGAATCACAAGTTGCTCTAGTTCATCCTTCTTCAGCTCAAAACCTAAACCATACCATAAGTAGTAAAATATCTTTTATCAGATTTTTTTTTTCAATTTTTCATTACTTGGTGGGCCCCGTTTTAATTCTCTTTGGACCCAAAATCACATCTTATGCATATATAGTAGCAAATGAATCATAAAGTGCACTTTAAAGTTTAAACCCAAAAAAATATATGCAATTATAAATTTTTTTTGAGATTACTGACCTACTGCCTTGTTTTTACCCTTGAATTTGTCCACCAACTGTAACATTGTCGCTCTTTGATCCATTTCTTGAATTTCTTGCAGCAAAGATACAATAGCTTTTGCATGGCCTGCAATACATACCACTTTTTTATTTATATAAAAATTTAAATAATTCATCACATAAGTCAAACTATTAACTGTTACTGGCATAATCTTATCCTGTTTACATGAGCTCAAAAGACATACTCTCTAAATCATAGGTCAAATTTTTTATTTTTTTCAGAACATTTGCTTCATGGGTCCCAAACTCCCAATTATATGAAATGAGGTAAAATTAAATGTGATAGTGGGTCCCATTTAGATAAAAACAAATTATATTTCCATAAAGGTAGGGATGCATACCAGATGCATCGATTTCCTTGACCTCATACGAAAAGGTACAATTGTCACACATCCCTACAAGAGTGTAAAATAAAGCATTAGAAGACCAAATATTTCAATATTAATAATATAATAAAATAAAATAAAAAACCATTGCAATCTTGTAGCGGCTCAGCAAAATGTTTAAAGAAAGCACTTCGACGACATTCTTTTTTGGACTGCATTTATAAGATACAAAAATTATTTGTAATATATAAGAATATAAGATAAGATAACAATTTTCTATAATAATACTTGATATATGTAATCGTTTTTGCACATTTGCAGGTTTTTGGCTAAGAACAATACCTGACAATAGCGCACCATGTCATACAGATTTTGCAACCCAGAATTCTCATAGAAGACCATGGAGCTCTGCAAAGAGAGTGCTATAGCCCGTTTACACCCGAACAAAAATACCCATTTTGACCCGTTACGCGACCCACCCATTTTTTAATTTTTATGTATACCTGCCTAGGCACATCAGCAGGCCTAAAGTAAATTAGACATTCAGAAGGAAGCCCATCCCTCCCTGCTCGACCACTTTCCTGAAATTAAAAAAAATATATATACAAATAATAACTACAAAATAAAATAAAATAATAAAAGTAAGTTTTATACAAGAATGCAAACCTGGTAGTAAGTTTCCATTGATTTACCAAGGCTGTGATGTATGACAAACCTGACTATAGCAAAATAACATGTAAGATAAATAATAATCACACAAGTTTAAAAATAAATAGATACAGAACCATTTTATTAATTCCATTAGGTAAAACCGTACAAAATACTAGGCAAAAAATGACTACTAACTAACCGTCTGGTTTATTAATACCCATGCCAAATGCCACCTGGCAGAAAAACAGAGCTATATTAATTAGAGTAAATTACAGAAATTGTCCCTGTGGTCTTTAGTATTTGCAGATTTTATCCTTAAACTTTTGTGTTTGGTTTTTTGTCCCTATGGTCCTGATTTTTCGTTTTATCGTCCTTTCCCACATAAATTGACCAAAATACCTTATTTCTATTTTTTATTTTTTTTAATCATCTTCTATTTCTTTTTGAATTTTCTGTACTTTTTTTTCTTTTCTAGAAAAAGAAATGAAAATCGATTAAAAGATACAAAAAGAATAATAACAAGGGTATTTTGGTCATTTGGACAAAAACTGAAAAATTAGAAGTTTAGAACCACAAGGACGAAAAACTAGAAAAAATAAAAGTTTAGGGGTAAAAATTGAAAAAATGAAAGACCACTATCAATTAACATAAATTATAACTTAAAATTTGTGGTAATACAGGCAAACATATTAACATACCGTTCCTACAATAACCTGCAACTTGCTATTGCTCCACCTATTGAATAATTTATTGTAAGAATATCTATTATATATAATGCATAACTACAAATCCTAAATTAATATTCGCATAGATTCTGTTAACTGGTAAAATCGCCAATTAAAAAACTATATTTACCGCATATGAACTTTTTCACGGACATTTACATCCATATCTGCATGATAATGATCAGCTGAAACCCCTCTTTCACGCAATTCCTTTGCAACCTGATCATGAAAGAATATAGTAAATATGTACAGGTGTAAAAACTAATTACAACAAAAAATATTATTTAAAATTGATTAAAGATGACACATACCTGCTCACATTCCTTTCGGGAGAAACAGTAAACAATTCCAGATTCGTTGTTTCTATATGAACTTTGTATGAACTCAGCAATGTCATCAATAACTGTTTTTCCAACAGACGATTTCTCACGAACCTGCCACATAAGCAACATAGTTCAAGACCTCATGATATATAGCAGATTAGTAGGTGAAAATTGGGCAGGTTAGATATGTCAAAACAGGTGTGGTCGGTTAGGGTTGACCAGGAGTACTTTTTATCCAAAAGTTTTGATTTTAATATAAAAAATGGTGTACCAAATATGATTATACGGATTATATCTTCCAAAATTATTAATTGTTTGAATAAAAACCTTTAGGAGGTTTTATGAATTAAAAATACACTTCAGGCGACTTTCGTCTTTTTACTAAGTTAATTTTTACTTTGACCCGTTAGAGATAAAATACAACCCAAATACACCCGGTCATAAGTAAAATGGGATGAAAATTGCCATCTGTACCATATAAAAAAGATTGGGTCTGTTCACTGTGCTAACAAATTTTACACATTTTGGAATGCGTAGCATCTCCATCAGATCTAACTGGACCTTCTTTGTAGCTGTTGCCTGAATAATATTTTTTTAATAAATATATAATATAATAATTTCAATCTAATTTACATGGGAATTAAACCGACCCAAAAAGAAAGAAAAAGTGAGCAAAAACATACAGTTAAAGCAACAACAGGAACATTGGGAAATTGAGTCTTCAAAATACCAAGATTCTTATAATCTGGACGAAAATCATGACCCCATTGACTACAACAATGTGCTTCCTGCAAATTAGCCAAAATATATTTATTTACAAGTCAACAAAGGTCAAACCAGAAACTATAACCGAAAACAAATAAAAAATTAAACTTACATCAATTGCAATCAATGAAAGACGGCCAGCATGGTGACATTTTTCAAGCTTTGACACAAATCTTTTGCTCTTGGAAACTTTTTCTGGTGTAACGTATAATATTTGAAGGTTTTCTTCCCCTTTTTCAAGAGCTTTGTATATAAATTTTTCATTTTCTTTGCTAGTTGTTGAGGTTAGCATAGATGCTGGGATACCTAAAGCAGTTAATCCCATTACCTGAAGCAATAAATAATTAATAAATATATTTAATATAATGTTTATATCAGGTGTAGAGCTTGCAACTTTGACCCGTTTATATATGAATGGGTCAATTCGGGTCATGTTATATCTCTGACGGGTTAAATGGGTAGATAAAAATGGCGAAAAAGGAAACAGGTCGAAAGTTATTTTTAATGAGTACAACCTCTTAAATTGTTTTATTCAAGAAACTAGATTGTTTATACAATGATACAGTTTTTTATAATCATATTTAACACATTAATTACTCGACCTGCCCATTTTGCCACTTCAAAACGATACAGAATATTAACAGAAAAAAGCACCTGATCTTGAATAAGAGAAAGCAAAGGACTTATAACAAGAGAAATTCCATTATGTAAAAGAGCTGGAAGTTGGTAGCAAAGACTTTTTCCTCCACCAGCAGCCATAATCACAAGCACATCTTTTCTACTCATGATTGCATTAATGATCTGATTAACAACTTAACAATTAATCATCCGCTTAATAATTTTGTTAATAAAACTCACATAAAAGTTAGAACATTTTTTGTGATCTAAAGGTTGTTTATATTTAAAAATGGGAAGATAAAATGAAACAACTACTAACCTCTCGTTGATTTGCACGATAAGTAGGGATGCCAAAAATATTAAATCTAATATCATCAGCTTGATTATCCCATTCAAAAGATCCTGACCAATTCTCAACTTGAGGGGTAGTATTGTCTTTTTCAGTATCTTCCAGTCCTTGATAAGTTTCTAATACTGCCTTAAGTTCTGACTGTTTTTCATACAGCTTTTCTTGCTTATCAAGTAACCTCTTTATTTCATCTGGAAATATGAAGTAAATATTACATTTATATACAGACACCTTGCAATACTTCTAGTTATGCACTTTATGATTTCTGTTCTGACAACAACAAAGAGAAACTATATGATTTCCATTCCTCATTCAAACAATCATTTACAGCCAAATTGTCAATCTAGGGTTGAAAACTTCATAATGTATAGAAGATTTCATAATTTGAGACCTCGGAATCTCATTTAGAGCATGCAGTTTGTGGTGATGATATTTTCATCAATTTCAGACACAAAAAGTCACTAACAGTATTCTTTTCAAGTTGAATATTTAATCGTTACACTCAAAATCAAACAGTATTCTTTTCTGGTATCATAAATTGCAAATATTATTCTAAGTATGAAAGAGAAAACCTTGAACATCTTGAAGCTCCAATTCAACGTTAAGAAGCTCCTCCAAAAGATCCTCTGTGCTACCATCTGCTGCCATTTTCGACCTTCGCGCTCCGATTTGCTGCAAATTGCTCGTATACCCTCCTTATTTCAGTTAACCCGTACCCGTAATTAAGACCCGAAGTTCTGGGTCAGTATGACCCGGTGGATCTTGCCCTAGGGGCCTATGGTTCAAAGTTTTTTTTTCTTTGCTAGTTAAGTTTTATTTATTAGTTTGAGTCTGGTGACATCAATATCTTGTAAAGAAAATATCTCAAAGTTATAAGTGGTAAGTGGTGATCAGCGATCTACATCAATTGACTCTTATAATACAAGTTATACTTTAAATAACTATTTACTTTAAAAAAAAATAACAAAATTTGTTTGTTATAAATAAAAGAAAAATATTATTAAGTGGATTTTGTCTGCACGTTGCGACATGCGTAAAATTATATATATAGATATTTGGAATATAAAATTGGCAAATTACAATCTTAAGATTGAAATAAAAGTTATAAAATGAAATTCAAAATCAATTTCTGTTTCAATTTTTTCCCAGTAATATTGGCTCCATATCAACTTGCAAATTAACTTGTTCTAGGAGAGCATATGCCATTGTTGCCCATAACTAGGTCGGCCAATGATTTTTGCGGACACTAGGAACAATATAAATGTATACTAGCTTCATAACCCGCCTGATGGGCGGGTATGCTTCAAAATTTAGTATGTAGAAAAATACCAATAAAGATTAATAATTTTAAAATGACATAATAATGCTGTAGCTGTAATGATAAATTGGTAGAAAAATCGATACATGAACAGTTGTTACATAAAATTTACAAACGAAATAAGACTTCTTTGTATCAACCAAAAATTTTACAGACAAAATTTTGTATCAAATTAATCACAATAATGGTTTGTCCAATTAGGGTTACACGTGAAGGTTATGAATAAATCAGGATAACCGTAAAATTTACAAATCGTCATGGCGTCTAAATAGTTCTACATCATATACCTTGGACTTCCGGTAAATGACGACGGTAGCACGTAAGCCCTGTTAACAATCGCCTACCACCGAGTATCATGGAGAACTGATTTCTCCTGTCTTGCAATCTGTAAGCGAACCACTCCCTCATTGATACTTCTTACCATTTGGGATTATTACCCGATAGGCCAACTCCACCTAAAAAAATCATAAAAATCCCATAAATTCTCCAAAATTCTGAAATAATAGTTCCAATCAGCTCCAGAATCAAGATGATCTGCCCACTGGAACCGAATCTGCCCTTCTGCTGCCTTTTTAAACCGAAAATATGCACCAAACAACAACAACAGCAGAAAAAAATCGGAAAAATCCCAGAAACTCCAGAAAAATGGGAATTTATGCAACTAAGGCCCACAAAAAAATTCAGCTTCAAAAATCCACCCCAACTGTCTAAAACTGACCAAACAGTCCAGAAAATGTCAAAGATATGTCAAAGATCTTGGGCTTTATTTTAGGGATTGTAATTATCACAGATTATAATTAGGAATAGATAGGCTTAATTTCAGGGATTTACATTTAAATACTTTCTTAGTTTAGATCAATTTTTCCTGTATAAATAGCTGTGAAATATTCAGTAGAAAATACATCAATTTTCCAAAGTCTCTTAGCTTAACATGGTATCAGAGCTACAATTCTGATAATTCTGATTCGTCTATTGTTTTCCATTTGATTCTTGTTCAAATACCTCGTTCTTAGTCACGCATAGTCAATTTCTCTCGGTCAAAGTTCTTGTGCATCATGTCTTTAGAAAAGTCTGATGTTTTTCTGGTTCGTTTTAATGGCAAGAACTACTCGGCTTGGGCATTTCATTTCCAGATTTTTGTCAAGGGGAAGGACTTATGGGGCCATATTGATGGTAGTACTCCAGCCCCTGACAAAGAAACAAACAAATGGGAGGTCAAAGATGCTCAAATCATGGCATGGATTTTAAGCTCGGTAGAATCCAACATTATTTTGAATCTTCGTCCCTTTAAAACTTCTGCCCAAATGTGGGAATATTTAAAGAAACTCTATAGCCAAAACAACACAGCTCGTCGTTTTCAATTAGAACATGATATAGCTATCCTTCAACAGGATAGTCTTTCTATCTCTGAGTTCTACTCTTCTTTCATGAATCTTTGGACTGAATATACAGATATTGTTTATGCCAATTTACCCTCACAAGGTCTTGCATCTGTTCAACTTGTCCATGAAACGACTAAGAGAGATCAATTTCTTATGAAATTGAGATCTGATTTTGAGACTACCAGGTCTAATCTTATGAATCGAGATCCCGTTCCCTCTTTGGAAACATGTCTCAATGATTTATTTCGAGAAGAGCAGCGTCTCATGACTCAAAGTAACATCGAAAAGCAAAAACCCATGTCGATTCCCATTGCTTATGCAACTCAAAGTAAATCAAGAGAAAGAGATATGCATAATATTCAATGTTTTTGTTGTAAAGAATTTGGACATTATGCATCAAATTGTCCAAATAAATTCTGCAATTATTGCAAAAAGGATGGTCATGTTATAAAGGAATGCCCTACTAGGCCTCCGAAGAAAACAGAGACCGCATATGCAACCTCTGTTGGGTCTTCACGTTCTGGTGGATCTGTGAACACAGCTCCTACAACACAAAATGTTGCTGCTCCTGTCATAACTCCTGAAATGGTTCAACAAATGATCATTTCAGCATTTTCTGCCTTAGGAATATCAGGTAAAACTCTTTTGCCAAATGGTCATCTTTCACCTACTTGGTATTTTGACTCAGCAGCTTCCAACCATATGACAAATACTTGTGAAGATCTTACCAACATAAAGAAATACACCGGCAATCTCGAGATCCATACCGCTGATCGATGGAAACCATTTACCCATCACAGCAACCGGTGATATCACTTCATATATAAAAGACGTTTTTGTATCATCAGGCCTTGATACTAATCTTATTTCTTTGGGTCAACTTATCGATGATAATTGTAAAGTTGAATTGTCTAAATCTGGTTGTGTTGTGCAGGATCAACAGTCGGGAAAGATGATTGCGAGGGGGCCTAAAGTGGGACGCATTTATCCTGTTGAATCTCTTTTTTCTTCACGTATTTCATTACCTTTTGTTACTGATCATTCTGCTCGTGTGGATTACCAAGCATGGCATAAACGTCTTGGACATCCAAATAATAATGTTTTGTTTCATTTACTAAAATTTGGTTTGTTGGGGAATAAAAAATCACCATCTTTTGAGGATATTAAATTTGATTGCAATTCTTGTAAGCTTGGCAAAAGTAAAATGTTGCCATTCCCTACTCATATGCCTAATGAAGTTCAATCTTTTGATTTAATACATAGTGATGTTTGGGGAATGGCACCAGTTACATCCCATGCTCATTACAAATACTTTGTCACTTTCATTGACGACTATAGCCGTTTCACATGGATTTATTTCCTACATTCTAAAGATGAAGTATTTTCTGTTTTCAAATTGTTTCATGCATATATCCAAACTCAATTTTCTGCAAAAATTAAAATTCTTCGGTCGGATAATGGTGGGGAATACATCTCAAAATCATTTCAAGAATTCCTCCAAACAAATGGTATAATCTATCAACGGTCATGTCCTTCAACACCCCAACAAAATGGGGTGGCTGAAAGAAAGAACCGTCACCTTCTTGATGTTGTTCGCACACTTCTCTTAGAGTCGTTCGTCCCTTCTAGGTTCTGGTGTGAAGCACTTTCTACTGCAGTCTATCTAATATATAGACTACCATCACCATCACTCAACTATGTCTCGCCTTTTATTCGATTGTTTGGGAATAATCCAAAACTTTCTGATCTTCATACGTTTAGTTGTGTGTGTTATGTTCATCTTCCTACACATGAACGCACAAAACTCACAGCTCAATCTGTTGTATGTGCTTTTCTCGGATATTCCACTCACCAAAAAGGCTTTATGTGTTATGATCCAAAAGTGCGGCGTATTCGTGTTTCCAGAAATGTGATTTTTTTAGAAAATCAATATTTTTTTACCACTTATAAAGATCATGTTTCACCTACATTTAGTGCATTACTCATGTTTGTTGACACCATTGCTCAACATTCTTCTTCAGAACCACTCTTGGTTTATGAAAGACGCAAACACAAGAAGACCAATCAAGAAACAACACCTCCAGAGCCCCCCCAATCTGATTTCTCTACTGCTGAACCAATTTTAAGTAATGAACCAGCTCGTAGAAAAAGTTCTCGAGAAAGTAAACCCCCTGATAGGTATGGTTTTAATAATCATGTATCTCTTAAAACCACTTTGTCTTCTGTTTCTATTCCTTCATCGTATAAACAGGCAATGCAAAATGATTGTTGGCGAAAGGCTATTGAAACAGAACTTCTTGCACTAGAAGAAAACCAAACATGGGATGTGGTAACATGTCCCTCATTTGTGAAACCTTTGGGCAGCAAATTTGTTTTTTCTGTCAAACTCCGTGCTGATGGATCTATTGACCGTTACAAGGCTAGACTAGTCGTTTTTGGGAACAAACAAGAATACGGCCTAGACTACGATGAAACATTCGCACCGGTAGCCAAGATGACTACCGTTCGAACCATATTAGCTATTGCGGCTTCTCAATCATGGCCTTTATTTCAAATGGACGTAAAAAATTCATTTTTACACGGTGATCTTAAAGAAGAAGTTTACATAAAACTTCCTCATGGTATGCCTAGCTCACCTAATGATGTTTGCAAATTAAAACGCTCTCTGTATGGCTTAAAACAAGCACACAGGGTTTGGTTTGAAAAAATCAGATCTACACTTCTTGGTTTTTCATTTGTCCAGAGCCAATATGACTCTTCCCTTTTTCTTCGAAAGACACCTAAGGGAATAGTGACTCTACTCGTTTATGTAGATGACATTGTTATCACTGGTTCTGATATGGAAGCTATCACTGAAATTAAACGGTTGTTGCATTCGACTTTCCACATGAAAGATCTTGGTCAGCTTACTTACTTCTTGGGTTTAGAGGTACATCATCGGCCACAAGGGATTTTTGTTAATCAACACAAGTATATTCAAGATTTGGTTGGGCTGGCTGGACTTAGAGAAAGTCATCCCGTAGACACACCCATGGAAGTTAACGTAAAATATCGACGCAACGAAGGAACTCTTCTTGAGGATGCTACTTTATATCGTTAGTTGGTTGGTAGTCTCATTTATCTAATCATAACTCGACCCGATATCTCTTATGCTGTTCACACTGTAAGCAAATTCATGCATTCTCCTCGGCATCTCCACCTTACAGCAGTAAAACGCATCATTCGTTATGTCCTTGGCACACCAGATTGTGGTCTGTTTTTTCCTACACGCTCCCCACCTAACCTTCAAGCCTATAGTGATGCAGATTGGGGTGGTTGTCCAGATACAGGAAAGTCAACTACAGGATGGTGTATGTTCCTTGGTGATGCTCTAATCTCGTGGAAATGTAAAAAGCAAAATTTTGTGTCTAAGTCAACTACTGAATCAGAGTATCGTGCTATGTCTGCTGCATGTTCTGAGATTATTTGGCTTCGTGGCCTCCTCACAGAACTCGGGTTTCCCCAAGCTCAACCAACCCCGCTACATGGAGACAATACAAGTGCAATCCAGATTGCTTCTAATCCCGTATACCATGAGCGCACAAAACACATTGAAATCGATTGTCACTTCATTAGAGAGGCCTATGATCATCGAGTAATCAGCATTCCACATGTCACCTCCACTATGGAAATTGCAGATATCTTCATAAAATCCTTAGCACGTCAACGTCATAATTTTCTTGTTGGCAAATTGATGCTTGCAAGCTTACCAGCATCAATTTGAGGGGGGATGTCAAAGATATGTCAAAGATCTTGGGCTTTATTTTAGGGATTGTAATGATCACAGATTATATTTAGGAATAGATAGGCTTAATTTCAGGGATTTACATTTAAATACTTTCTTAGTTTAGATCAATTTTTCCTGTATAAATAGCTGTGAAATATTCAATAGAAAATACATCAATTTTCCAAAGTCTCTTAGCTTAACAGAAAAAATCCATTCGGCCCATTTTCAAGAAAAAAATTCAGAAAAATCTCAAAAAAATCTGAAAAATGGGAAATCATAATCCTAAGTCTTCCACAAAAAAATTGCTTAATCCAAGAAACCAAACTGCCAAAAACTGTCAAAACAGTCCATTTTGACCCAATATTTTCCAAGTAAATTAAATGAAAAATTTCACAATATTTTCATAAATACTCAATAATAAACTAATTTTAAAATATGATATGCATTACACTTGATCAATCTTTGCAGTGAATACCATATTAATTGAAAACAGAATGCATGTATAAAGAATTGTAATTGTATTACCTTTATCGAACTTCTTCTGCAATAGCACCTTGAGCTTCCTCTTCATTGGCATTTTCGTTGTCATTATGATGACTTTCATTTGTATAATAATTAATGTTGTAAACTACCCACGATCAATATGCAAGATGTACGGATGAAAAGCTTCTCAACTGATAAAAAACTTATAATCTACAAAGTTGTTATTCTATATATTCCCAACAGTTGAGTTGCAATTGTGTTACAACTGCGTATACCATGCAAGCTGTTGTCTTCATATCTAAGAATTAAAATTAAGATTATAATTAAATTAAATAAGAACATGCATCTGCATAACTATCAATATGTGTTTCATATTTATAAATAGGAGTATCATATAAAATCAGTTGTATGAAATAAAAACTAAATACCTTCATCATTTTCAATCTTCAATTTTTGGAGCTCCATAACCGGAACAAGAAATATCACAAAATAAAAATCAGAGCAAGCTAATGAGTCGGGAATCAGTCAAGCTAGAATTATGTAACATCCAGAAATTTTATAGTAATTAAATAATATTATTTTCATTATCATATTTAATTTTTAAAAAGGAATTATTATTAAATTAATTATAGAGAAGTTAGTCGGTTCGTTTTCAATGAGCATGAGACTTTATAACTATGTACGAATGTGGGTGCATCCCGGTTTATGGCATTAATTATTAGTCGGGTCATATTATTTATCCGACCTATAGTTAGATGGTCCAGTATATTTAGACATGTTAATTATTTAAATGTACTAATTAGTGGGACGTTTTTATTATCTTGCGTAGAAGTTTGCATTTTTATATTAGTCATAGTTAATGTCGAGTTGGTTAATTGGCGAGCCGTTATTTAGCCGCGTGAGCGTCTCAAGTTTTAGTTTGGTTATGTAATTAAATAGTTCATATCGGGTTTTGACCGGTTAGTTAACCGTAAGAGTTGAGTGTTGTTCTTTTGAGCTAAGGCGATGTTTCGTTATTCGGCCCAAGTTTTGTGCAAGCCCATCTGTTAGTAGTAGTGTTTAGGCCCGAGTTACAATATACTTAAATCAAAAATTACCCTAATCATCTCCAAAACCTATTCCGCCGAGCACTAGTCTCTAAACCTGCGTTCTCAATCGATCGAGTGCCCTTGCTGTGCCTCTTGTACCGTGTCCAGCAAAACAAATTGCTTAGTGGCGGTGGAAATCAAGTTTAGTAAATGAGTATGTGGTGGGAATTGATTGGTAGACGATTCTTGAATAAGGAGCAGGCAAATGGTTGTGGCCATTATTTGACCAACAAGACTTCTTTTTGTTATAGTGACATCATCAACAAATTAGCATCTCAAGGAATTTTGTTGCAAGTATTTAATCTTTAGTTGTTTGGTTCTTTAATTTGATCGAAGGAAGATCAGCCAATTGATCGAGTGGTGGTGTCTTTTATCATTCGGGTGTTCTTGTCTCTCGTGAATGGTTCATAAGGGTATAATTCTTAACCATTTTTATTTATCATATTATGTTATGTTTTCTATTCTTTAACCGAGCCTCGTTGGGTCGAATTAGATAAAGGTTTTATGTGGTCGTTTGTTTGAGTTCCGTTTCGTCGTTTTTGTTGTCGAATTGATAACCATTTCCTGGCAGATTCTGTCACTGTTATTCATGTCCGTTTTTGACACGCTTAAAATAATCTTTTAGATTTTTGGCCCGCGATGGGACTTTGTTTTCTGAGTTAGCTTTTCAATGCCGCAAACCTCTCGTCAATCCGATTTACGGTTTAAAAGTTATACCCGTTTCAATATGTTGTTGTTAGGAACCTGTCTTGTGACACCATTTGGAGACCCTTAGAGTCTGTTTTGGGAAGCGACCGTCTCACAGTGATTTGTAGTTCTGATTGTCTAGTTTCTGTAGTAAAAATATGGAAAAAATCTAATGAGCCGTTTAAGAGTTATGGCAGTTTCCGTGAGACTGACGGGTGCTGCCAGCTTTTCTAAAATAAGTCCTTGGGTTGGATTTTAATTCGGGGTTTCGTTTTATGTTTTAAGATCATCTAAGAGATAACCTGCTGTACCTTTGCTCGTCAGGAACCCTTTGGATCTTACGTTTCTCGAGGTGAGTATTCTCACCGTGTATTCAGTTATAATGTTATACGTGCATGACTTATGTGTTTATTACTTGAACTGTGTTTTGATTTCTGAGTTTTGATCTTTTATCTGAGTATCTGAGAATCTGAGTACTTGCTTTAATTTACTACTGATCTGAGACATTTGTGCCTGGGTATCTGAGCTCGGCATAAAGTCATTCTGTGCTACTATATGCTAGGGCAAATCTGAGATAATTATGTTAAAGAGATAAAAATATAATAACACACATCTGAGTTTTGGCTATATGCCTATTTGGGATCACCTCCCGTCTGAGTTTTGGGATCACCTCCCGTCTGAGTTTTGGCTTACGCCTATCTGAGGTGTGAGGAGGGGCGATCGACCCGAATCACACAAGCGCGCTATATAAATTAAATCTGATTAATAAAATCTGAGAAATATATCTGAGTAATTAATTGAGTAGATTCTGAGTAGGAGTACACCGATGTGCCCTCATGTGTTGTATGTTACAATTGTATGCATTTTGAGATTATTCACTCAGCTTCCCAGCTGACCCAAACCTCCCCCCAATGTTTCAGGTACCATCAAAGGAAAAGAGAAGGTGGACGGTTGACCGCTGTATCTTCCGAGAGCTGATGTGGACAACATTTAATATTTTTAAAAACACTTTATTTTCTTTAAACTATTTCCGCATTAAATACATTTTTAAATGGCAACATTATTATTGGGATTTAATTATTTAAGTTATTGGGACCATTTTTATTAAAATCTTGTACTTAAAATATTTAAATTTTTACGAAATTTTGGGTGTTACAAATTAACTTACCTGCAGACACTGATATGAATAAACTAAGTCAGAATTCATAAATTTGATCCAACATTATATAAAAAATTAAAGCCTAACTTACATATTGTAAATCCTAATTCAATTCAGTATAAATAAGCCAAAAGCAGAATTCGTATAGTAATAAATCTCAAATTCTACAAAATCATATTTACACTCTCTGTACTACAATCATATAACTAAAACCCTAATTCATGATGCATTTGCCAAAATCATAAATATGACACAGAATCCAAAATTCTTAATGGTATTATTTAATAATACCCTCTTAAAGACTCTCAAATACCATTTGTTGATGATGATAACGGACCAGAACTGTGAAGTTGTTTATACACAAACAAAACAAAAACGGATATGAAAGCATACGTGAAACTAACAATAATAATTGAAAGATGGATAATTTATTCCATTAATGGCACTTTTGTAGAAATTGAAAGATGGATAATTGGTTTGATTGTGGTTACATACATCATCAAAGAATTTTCTTCTCCAATGAAACCCATCTTCTTCTTCATACAGGAGATCGTAACAATTCGTCCAACCAGCCTTGAAATTGCAGGATGAAGCTGAATAAACAAAAATATATATATATACATTTTGAAAATTATGATTATTTTGCTGATCTGCCATATCTTGCAGCAACACGAATGCATCATCCAATTCAAAGCAATAAAGTTTAAATTAAACCAAGTCATTTAAGAAACTTCCCTATTGTTAAAGGACTCTACATGGGATGAAACTTCCCTATCATTAACAAATTCCTTGTCGCAAATTTCAGAAATGTTATGTTAAAATTAATCTTGTTTAACAAAACAGAAACAATCTAGCAAAAACGTGTTCTCAAAAAGTTTTATATTACACGAACCATAAATGATCTCACAAAAGCCTGAGAAAGAAACAGTATTCCAAACAACACAAACACAGAGTGTCCCTTTCTTTTTATAACGAAAACTAAATTTCTTACAATGAATTTCTCAGCAGTTGATTAGTCCATTTGGGAATCCCTGCAGGAAAACTAATTTGAAACATGTAGAGAATTAGTTAGTAGAATGAATTGAAATAGAACGATGAAAGAGTTAGCAATTAAAAACATGATCTGGTTGACCGAAAATGCTGATTAAGGTTTTGGAATCAGATTTAAATAGTCGAAGTTTCATTATTCAAAAAGTTACAAAATAATAGATTGGAAATACCTGTAAAAACCAACGAAGAAGACTGTGCCTGGCCCTAATAAAAAAAGCTTCTTTAGCATCTCTCAATTAGGGTTCTTCCCGATGGTGGGCGACTTGGAGGTGGTGATAGGGGCTGTCGTTGGTGGTGTTGTGGAGGAGGCAGTGGTTTAGAACCCTAATTGTCGTTGAGGAATGCTTGGACAGGTGGACCAGTGAGCGATTTACAGCTGGCATTTTCGTCCAATCAGAATCGTTCGTTGTGATGAGGTGGCATGAAATCATCATATGTAGCCTCATATTTAGGGGGGATTTGATAGGTTTTTAAATAGTATTTATGATGTAAAAATTCATTATCCTAGTCCGCTATCAAAAGAATGTATTGTGGTGATAGTAACATATTATCTATAATAATGTTTTATTTCCGAGAAATGTTATTATTCGTCTAGTGTTTATAAATAGTGTTTTTTCCACTAATAGTGTTTTCTTATAAAATGTAATCCTATGAATATATTACTTTATAAATAATTAAATAAAATGTGTATTTTAGTAAATACATCACGAAATACCGAAATACAGACACATATTTAAGGGCAATACGAGACAATGTAGTATCGTAGAAACGTGCTATGTTGCCTAACCATTGTTGCTTGCAAAGTTTAAAAAGGTTTAACGAGACAATGACGCATAGTTAAAGGGGCCAATATGCAAGTTCTCTAAAGTTGAAGCCCAATAAATTGACAAACACCAATCCTGATTCCACACAAATCTATCCCTATTGCAAAGGAAGCAATCTCTTAAAATCTAGGGTTTGTGTCAACGTGTGTCGTCTGTAATTCTATGCTCATCTTTCAATTCTACTCTGATTCTCACATGAAACCGCCAAACACAAACCAAATCGTATTAGGATTTCTCTGATTTTCTATATCTAGGGTTTGTATTCGATCGATAGTCATCAATTAAGCTTTTAAGTTTAAGTATTCGCTAACATGTTTGATATCTCTTGTCTTCCATCATCATCGCTTTCTTTGTTTGTAACTAAGCTTCAAAATCTATTTGTTCTTGGACCTGGTTTGAATCCGTTTGCACCTTACAACATGGGTAATCATTCCTCCCGCTAAGTTTTTCGTTTTCGTTGAAGTCGTTTAAACCTTCGATTCCTGTGATTTTTAGTTCGAATTAGGGTTCTATTGTTATTAAGAAGCAACCGTTTTTAGTGTATTTATACACGAAGATCTGTTCTGTTGTGTTTAATTGGGTGAAGCCAAAAGTATATTGGATTGTTAGGAAGGAAGAATGATTCCAGATCGCTTCTTGGGTTTGAATCCCAATCGAAGGCGCATTAAGCGCTCCTTCAGCTGTGGGGATGATAGGGATGACAGAGGCTGGACTATGCTTCATGTTGGTGCTCGAAAAGGAGATATTAAAGAGGTGAGAATCAGCCTACATAATTTATTTACTTTTATGATTTGTTTTACTATATGGCTATTCTATGTTTGGGTTTAGAAGGTAGAAACTTACCTAATTTTTAGCTAATTTCAAGTTGCTTGCTTGTTTTCACTATTAGTATTAGGGGTTGCTCGAATGTGCAGTTTAAACTAGTCAGTTTTGAGTTTTTGGGCAAAAGTGATTATGTTTATGATTTTATGGTTATTTAGGGTTGAAATAATTAATTTTGGATAAAATTACAAGAAGTTATGGAAAGAAACTTGGTAATTGAGATACATATATAACTAGATAATGCAAAAATCATCCTTTGCATATAGTGTGAAAAGCATGCCTTTTTAGGGATAAACGAAAGTTTTCAAACTAATGAACGAAACCAGAAAGAAGCTCCCTATTTCTAAATTTTGTGCTTGTTCTCATCAGCTTGAAAATTTGTACTCGTCAATTTGAAAAAAATGTGCTTTTTACGCTGAGGATTTGATCCTATCATATAACTACCTATGTATCTGAATAATCATTTTTCTACCCAGTACTTATTAAATGATTGATCCTTTTTAATTTAGTTGATTTCTGTATGTAATCTTATTCTTTACCTGATAGTCGTTGCTGCCTTAGCTATGTTGCTGCCTTAGCAGTTGAAGAAAAGAAAGGTTTTTACTTTTTATATAATTTAATAATTCAACATCTTGTTTTTTGGGTCCCACTAGTAGAAATAAAGATTAGATTAGATGGAAGAAAGTTGCATACAAGAATGAAACCTAATATGTGTCTTTTAATCACATTCCATATCTTAATTAAGATAAACTTTCTGAATCACACACACATGTATTATGTTGTAAGTTGTAACTGATTGACACATTGTATTGACAGGTAACAAGGCTTCTTAATGAAGGAATGGATGCAAATATAGCTGCAGTGGGCCCCAAATCGCATGGGGTGACTCCTCTTCATCTTGCAGCGAAAGGTGGTCATGTAAAAGTTATGGATAAGCTTCTAGAACATGGTGCAAATATTGATGCTCGAACCAAAGGAGCTTGTGGCTGTAAGTTAATTGATATTTGAAACGTACAATTAAATATAATTGATATATTGGTTTAATAATTGGATGGAATTTTGAATTGCAGGGACTCCACTTCACACTGCTGCAAAAGAGAAAAACAAAAGGGCGATTAGATTTCTAGTTGAAAATGGGGCGTTTTTGCCAGATAATATTGAGGATACAAGGTTTAATCCACCGGTGCATTACTGCCATGGTCTTGAATTGGCTTATGATGAGATGAAACGTGTTCAACAAGAAAGTAGTTGTACCTCTGCCTCATCATCAGGTGACAGCTCTGAAAGCTAAAAGTGTGTTAGTTTCTGATGTTTGGTTTTGATGTTTGTGAGTTTGTTTGCTTATTTGTGGATTTTATGTTGAGATTGAATGCCAAGTGTGTTTCTGGATTTGATTGTGGATACAGTTGTTTCTAATAAAAAGTAATATGGTGTTGAATTGATGTTGTTATTGTTTTTGTGATATGTTTTTTTATGTAAATTACATACGCAGATTGTACAATTAAAGGTGCATGAATATGTGCTAATACAGGTCGAGATGACCAAAAATATGATATAATTTTACGGTTTTTTACCCATTTGACCACATGATTCAAGAAATTGCCTATTGATTTTCAGAAAATTTTCTAAACACCAAGTAATCCTAGACAAATGAAGTGTAAGCCAAAATTGTACCAAAATACATCATAATGATTTGAACACAAATTTGTGACAATTCATTTATTTAAAACCTTAGTAAGCCAATACAGTTGGTTAACCTAATTAATCTAACGTAAGAGGGTACGATATGGGCGTTATGGCAAGGCCCAAGGGCTTTTTTGTGCTATGGTGCCCTTACCACCGCCATAGCCCATCCACTATGCTATGACATCCAAGTTCTTTTTTGTTATTGTTTTGCATTTTGATATGTGGGACCCAAGATATCTATAACCATGCTATAGGAGGATGGTGTTTTGTGGTATTGCTAGAGCAAAAATTGCTATAACTTACCCCACATACCTTAGGGTGAGCGGTATGGGCAATAAAAAAACCCGTGGTGATGATGTGGCCTTGTGCTATGTCGTGAAAATGAGAAGGAACACCCCCACCCCCAAACACAGTGGGGGGTTCATGGGAGGAAGAGGGTCATGGCCCTAGTTGATCACGGGGTTTAGTAGGGATGTTCGCGGTCCCAGACGTAAACCCGGTATCCCGAAAAATGAAAATATGAAGACCGAAAACCGGACCGGTTTAACCGGTTCCGGGTCCGGTTCGGTTTTCAGGCGGTTCTAGTACCGGATAAACCCGGTTATTGTGAAGATTTTGTTTTTGCTGTAAACCAGAATCTAAAAAAAAAGTTCGATATGTAGAATGGAATCTAAAACAGAATATATAACCAAAAAATCATAAACAAATTTCTTAATGGTCCTAATACGAAAAATCGAGAGATGCTTTTAATAAATAACTTAGAAACAAGAAATTGTTTTTTTAATTCTTAGTTGAGTTTCTTGAGTATTTATCCATTAATTATGCTCAACTCTTTCTTTGATCACTGTTCTGAGATGATGATGAATTGAAGATTACAGATATGAGTTTCTAACTTTTACTTGAGTTCGTCATGACATGATGATGAATTATACTGTTCTTGTCAAGAAGACGAATATGGTTTTGAGTTTCTGACTAGATATGTATTAGGAATAGAAACAATCGATTATTTAGAAACCGTGGATGCAATTATGGAATATGGATCAGCTGCCTACCATGACAGAATACCCTACAAAAAAGCCTATTAAAATACCGGTTCTTAACCCGGTTAAACTGGAACCGATCCGGACCGGAACCGGTAAACCTGGAAATCTGTTTTGGACGAAATATAGGAACCGGAAACCGGACCGGCAAACCCGGTTCCGGTTCGGTCCCGGGTTTTTAGGTTTTCTACACATCCCTAGGTTTAGTGCTAATTTTATGGTGTTTTTTTTTTGGGGGGGGGGGGGGGGGGGCTTTCTCATGTGGGTGGGTGGGTGTGATGATGTGATAGATGTTTCCTATAAAGTGATGTGGTGTAGTTGCTAGTATCTGATGTGGTAAAAGTTTTAATGTGGCTGGTAGTACTCATACCCACCAGCCTTATGCTCTAATAGGGTTACAATGATTTATTAGGTTACCTTGTCATTTTTCTTCTTTAAATAGACTTGGAACTTACAATGCATGCTTTCAAGCAAAATACGACAATCATATTATTTGTAATTGCCATCTTATGATGTGTGATCAGATTTTGCAGACAAAGTTTGCATATTGAATTTTGAGTTCATGCATCATCCTATTTTGCACAACTGATAAGATAAGAAGTCCAACTGAAAAAAATTAATTTGGGAGCCAACATTTTGCACTATCGGTCTGGTCCCTTTTTTTGGGGACCGTAGGGTTTGACCCGGACCGGCCCGAAGACCGAAAACCACACAAATTAAGGACCAAAACCCAGACCATTCACGTGTATGCCAGTCCGGTGACGGTCTTTCGGGTCGGTTCGGTCCGGCGTAGGGATGGCAATGGATCGGATGTGGATCGGATGATGCCATATCCACATCCATATCCATTTAAATTTACCTCATCCATATCCATATCCATATCCATTTAAAATCATTTCATCCATCCATATCCATATCCATTGGATTAGAGCGGGTAAATGGACATCCGTTGGATTTCGGAAGAAAAAAAAACTCCTAAAGAAAGTACGATAGTTTTATATATGATTTACGATTTTTATTGCATATTTACATAGTTTCTTCCAAAAGAAGAGTCAAACGGAAACATAACTATGATACATCTGATGCATAAATTATAGTTTGTATAGCTAATACCAAAATATTGATCTAAAAGAGATACACACAAAAATATAATCTGATATAATTAAAAGTTTAGAGCATGCTTTGTAGATAACCCCAAAATATTGATCATTTAGTTGACTCATTCCTTAGTTCCATAATTACATGCTTGTGATTTATGGGTTGTTGCATTGAAAATCACACAAAAATCTCAAAAGTAACGAGTCATATAATGATCGTCGCCTTCATACTAAGAACAGAATAAGAAACGATAAAATGATTAGTTCCTAAGAAATTCAAGTATGGGAAATGATAGTAAATAATTGCCTCATCAGTCAACCCACTATTGAAAACATATATTTATAGTTATATAAAATTATAATATATATTTAATTTCGGGTTAAGTGGATTCATCCATGGATTGAAAATCATCATCCGTATCCGCTCCAATAAACATCCACATCCGCTCCACATCCGATATTCACCCATTTAACTTCATCCATATCCACTACGAGTGGAGCGGATCGGGTGGATGTTCATCGGATCGGATGCTAGTTGCCATCCCTAGTCCGGCGGGTCGATTGCTCACCTCTCTAATTATACCTATAAATTTGTTTATGCTGCTATGCAAATGTCAAAGCAAAAGAAATGAAAAACATGGCAGGCGACAAAAACAAAAATTTGAATGCCAGAAGAACACAAAAAAAAAACGACAACACAAACAGTTTCACACTTACAACACTCATTTATAATCGTTATCTTTCTTGTTGATGCGTACTAGGTTCCTATAAATACAAAAACAAGAAGTTTCCCTGAAAATGAGACACAATCATAAATCATGTTTTGCAACAGCAGAAACCGATTATTCAGAGTTGCTTGGAGGCTTCTCCTTTGGATGCTTAGAGCTGTAATGATCATTAAGCTGGTTCTGATTTGCTATTTGCACCTGAAGACCACAATACATCATATTAACTTGAGCCAATAACTCGATAAACATTATATATTTATATTTATATTATATAACAACAATATTCAAGTGCAAAAAAGAAGAGAAGATAGCACATTCTTTAAGTCAAAATTTTTGGAAGTCCATATTTGACCCCGAGTGTTAAGAGATTAATTTTTGACATTAATCATTTATAAATAAATAACCCGTTAATGACATGTAATAGCCTCGTATTTCCACAAGTGTTTCAATTTATGCAACGTGCTTTTTTATCATTTAAACATCAGTTACAGTCTTACAGAAGTACCTTTCTCTATTATAAAGCCAAGAACAAACTTAAAGTTATACTATTTGTCCAAATGAAACCTAAATTCCATAGAAAATAAGCTTACAATCGAACAGTAATGTAACCAGAACAACATATCTCTTTCTGCTAATTTCTTCTGGTTAGTACAAAAATATCAAATTACATATGTTCATATCATGTTCCTAATTATCTAAGCAGAACCTAGATCAGAAATCGAACAACAATACAATCTAACGAAAAATAAAACTCAAGCTAATATCAATATTTGTATTAACAATGTAATCAACTCTTGTCCGACTACATAACAATTACTGCTGTTCTTATACAAAATATCATCTTTTTTAACCTAGATCAGATATAAAAGAAGATGCCATTCAATCCATATAAATTTTAAACAAGCACCACAATGCGCATCTTCCAAAAAAATTGAACACAGTTCAAACAAAATTTCCATTTTAAATCTGTTTAGAACTAAATCAAACAATCACTCTATCTATGCGTGTATCATCCAAATTCCTTCAAGTATCTAGCACAGAACCAAATTAGTAAATTACTGACGCTCATATTGACTGATTAATATTCACTAATCAACCTAATGAAATCCGGATAAGAATTCAAATAAAAAACGAACGGTTGAGCAAATCAAACTTAAACAAGCATACAGATCGAGCAAAAGAAGAACTTACTTTACAAATAGGGCAGGTAATTTTAAGTGCAACAGCACGAGCTTCAAATTGAGATCCTTTTGATTTCTGATTCTTCTCTGCGTTTTTTCTTTGTGCTTCGATCTTCTGTTTTCCCCTTGTCATCCTCTCTCTCTCCTTTTTCTCTCTCTAAAAAGTTGCACCACCAGCGTCAAAAGATAAAAGATTGAGTTTGCCTTTTGTGTGAATTTTTATTTTTGGATAATTACTTCTATATCCTTATAAAACTCATAAATTATTTCTATGTCATTCTCAAATTCATAAATTATCTCTATGTCCTTCTAAACTTTATAATTATCTTCATATCCTTCCAAACCTTTAAAATTCTTTTTTACGTCCAAAACTCTATTTAATTATTTATTAAATCGTAATAATATCAATAATATAGGAAAATAAATATGATTTTTATTGCATAATCAACATATATATTGCATACTTATTTGATAATTATTAATATTATAATGATTTAATAAATATTAAAATATGTTTTTGGACATAAAAGAAAGTTTTAAACATTTAGAAGGATATGGAAACAATTATAAAGTTTTGAAGGACATAGAGATAATTTATGAATATGGGAAAGATATATAAATAATTTATAAATTTTACAAGAATATAAAAGCAATTATCCCATTTTTATTTTGGAGTTCTGCATATAGTAAATTACAAATATAGTACCTCAACTATTGGCTACCTGCTAAATGAAATGGGATCAGATTAATACACAAAATTTGGAGATTACTATGAGTGCTATGATTATTTAATGTTTCCTGATTATAATCAAATATTTCTTGATGATGATTCAATATTTCATGATGATGATCGAGTTCTCATGATGAAGAATCAATATTTCCCGTTGAAAATTTAATATTTCCTAATAGTTATCCAATATTTCTTAATCAATTAGTTGGCAATTGTCCCCACAATCCTTACCGACTTTAATTCTTTATCAAATCTAAACCCTGCTAAATTTGTCACCTAAAAGAGTTTTTAAAATCATTTTGAAGAATAAAATATGAGTAAATGATCTTATTAGTTGAACCAAAAATGGAAATTGAATCAGAACCAAACTAGAATAAGAATTGATGGACCTGGTTTAGGATTTTTAATTCGATTCTTGGTTCTCCCCTTTTGTCTTTTCCGACTTTTGATTTTTTCGATTCCAGACCGGTTCCGTTCTAGAACCGGGTGTATTCTCAAAGCCATGGGTAATCAAGATATAGTTTATGTTGGTGATATAGTTTTTAGTTCTAGCCAATCGTAAACACGAAATAACCGAACATAACTGAAGCCATTATTTCATTCCAGTTATCGATTCTTGTTTTTATTCAACTTTGATTTTCAGTTTTTTTTGTCACACTCCGGTTTTGAAACGAAAACATCCCTGGTCTTCAAGGTATACCCTAGTTGATTCCATCACATGAAGATTATGTTTCATATGAAAACAAAAATGATTGTTATCATCTGACATTGGCTTATAGACTATAGAGTAGAGTCTCTTCACATGAAATTGGTGGTTCACACAAAAACAAAAATGATGGTTACTGCAAGGATTCTTCACATTAAATTGGTGGCTCGCACAAAAACAAAAATGATGATTATAGTAAGTATACGCATGGTGAACACTTGTAACATATATTTTTTGTTCAAAAGTATTCTGTTTATAACAGACTTCTCGAGGTAGCCGAGATTTGCTCGTAATGTACGCAATCTAGCTATTGTTGTGGCAATTTCCGGGTCTTCCCCTAACCATATGGTAAATATTTACACATTGAAGAGATCAAACATATAAGTTATAACATTTAAAAGATCATTTTAAATGTCTTTACCATTAGAGCATCGTGAGATATATATAATTACTTGTAACATTCAACTCAAAATCTTAACACATACTCTCTCTGTCCCGATATCATTGTCCACCAAACAAAAATACATAGTTTAAGAAAAATACATTACTTATACTATGTCAGCAATTAAAATTTTTCTTTCTCACTTAAATGTTTTTTATTGGCTGAAACTTAGGAGTATACAATTATTTTAAGACAAATCAAAATAAAAATGTGGATAATAAAACTGGGAGAGAAGGAGTATATAAAAAGTAATGCTTCATAAGTATAGAAAAATCATCCATCACATGAAAATTGTGTTTTATATGAAAACAAAAATGACGGTTACTGAAAACATACGCCATAAACACTTAGCAACATTATTTCTCAATATCGCATGCGGTTTGTGTGTTAAAGAGAGCCCTTCACCATGCACACCCCCTATAAATAATCCAATCATCCATCTTTTTCTTTCATCGCTTGCTTTTCGATCTTTGATATTTCATAACTCTTAGCATCATCCAATTTCCTAGCAATGGAGTATCGTTTTCTTCAAAGTTTAACGGTTCTTTTTGTAAGTAAATTATCATCATTTTGTTCTTAAAAATTCTCAAAACTGAACATCATCTAGTTTGAATATTCTTTGACTAATTCACGTTTCTTATTTCACAATTGGTTTAGGTGGTACTTGTCACAAGTCATGCAGCAGTAGACCCTGAAGTTTACTTCAAATCCGTGTTACCAAACACTCCAATGCCGCAAGCAATCATGCGTTCTCTACCAAATGGTTAGTAATGAATCGAATCTATCTATAACATTGTCTAATTTTTAACACGTTACACTTTTAAACATCGTTACTAAACTTATGCACCTAATTTTGCTCATTTTTGGCAAATTAAGCAGACAAAACAGGAAGCACTTCATTTGTCGTAGGTGACCCAAAGCAAAGTTTCCCAGGGTATAAATACAAAGATCCTGGAACGCCCGAACAAATCATGGGAATGAAAATGTCGGCACTCTTCTTCTTAGAAAAGGACATGCATGTTGGGAAATGTATCAAATTGCACGCGAGTAAAGATACAACTTCAACTACTCCATATGTACCTCGTGAAGTTGCGGATTCATTAATGCCCTTTACATCAAACAAGTTGCACGATATTTGTAACACATTTGAAGTCAAACCCGACTCTTTAGAAGCAAAATTGATCAAAAAGACAGTTAAAAGGTGCGAGAAAGCGACCAACAAAGAGGAAGATAAATATTGCGCGACTTCTTTTGAGTCAATGGCGGATTTTGCTTCTTCAAAGTTAGGGGAAAGAGTTAAAGCCATATCAACACGAGTTGATGGTCACGAGAGCACGCCCTTACAAGTCTACAAAGTCGAAGGAATGAGGAAATTGAATGGAGACAACGTTGTTGTCTGCCACCAAGAATACTACACGTACGCTGTGCATTATTGCCACAAATCGAGTAACGTTAATGCGTATATGGTTTCTTTGGTCGGAGAAAACAATGTAAAAACTAAAGCAGTATCAGTCTGCCATGAAAACACTGCATCATGGAACCCAAAGCATTTAGCATTCCAGGTTCTTAATGTAGGACCTGGAACGGATGCCGTTTGTCATTTTCTTGTTGAAAATGAGGTAGCCTGGGTTCCTTACTAAGTTGTAAATTGTATCGGATGTCAAAGTCGAAATGGCTAAATAAATTCGATTATGTTTCGATAACAGACAACTTTCTCTATGTTGATCTTCTACAACCATATGCACATTTCTTCTTTTAAACTTAATAGACCATATAAAAATGTCACAAAAAATCAGAATTGACACTTTTTGTGTACAAAAAAGGACTATTCTACATTCAAAAGGTGGGATTGCTAAAATTATAAACTTTGACGAGTCAAACTCTATTGTTAGTATTTTATCTTCTTTCAAAAAAATTATTATTTATTCTTACGACAAATAAAGGGTTGACTGTGTAGTTTGACTTGATTTATAGTTTCTACCTTGAACTTAAACAAACATTACTAAAGTCACTGTATTGTTCATATTCAGTTTTTGTAATATCAAATAAAAGGCTTGTAACCAGTGATCTCTCGTTAACCAAAACCTACTAATTCATCCGTTTGGCACATCTACTTAAAATTATTTATTAATCTTAGCTTGTAGCCTAGTGGTATCCAAAGAGAATTTAAGGTGTTGCTCATGACCTCTTCAAGTCTCGTCGTGGACAAAATGATGGAAGGTTCGAGGGAAGACATACTGCCCCTTGTGGATGTCACTGTCTAGGCTCGAACCACTAACTTACTAACTTGCCGTTCTAAAAAAATAAAATAAATAAATAAATAAAATCTCAGGAGTAGGTTTTAAGTTAATAAATTGAATTTAATACATAATTAAAATCGAGATTAGCATGTCTTTCCGAACCCATTTTTCTAGTAAACTGTTATAACCCATTATAATAAGGGAGTGATATTACTACCACATAAATTAATTCCTCTACCACACATTATGCTTTAGCATAGTTGTACAACCTGCTTTAGAGTTTATACAATGTGGTATGAGAAGTGATTTTTGTGGTATGAATATCAATTCTCATTATAATATGTTATATAGTAATGCTCATAACATAACACTTGCAAAATATTTCAAGTATACATGCCTAGTTTTATTATTACTATAATAACAATTATCAGGGAGCCCAAACAGTTCATGAATAGTTTTTGAGTTTTTCTTTTTTGAGTTTTTGATATTCTTTGTTATTTTTTCTTAAGTAAACTTGCTAATAATTCAACATGTTTGCACGTCTTACAAAGATCAACTAAGATAATAATTGTCCAACTTACGCTAATAAAATTAATAACATGTTAGTTTATAAATATGATGTGTGTTTTTGCAATCCGCTGCGAAGCGCGGGCCTCAGTTCCTCATTGGTAGTATTTAATATAAGAATTGTTATAATTTATAAATTGAAAAAATGTTTTGATTTTTGAGTTTATTATCTTTTATGATTTCAGAGAGTCGATTAATTTAATATCATTTTGATTTAAAATATTTTAATTGTTATACAACATGCTTGATTAACTTGTAATATTTAAAACTTTAAATTTATAATTTTGTTTAGGGTTTGACTAATATATGCACTAAGGGCATATAATTAGAAAGGTTAAATATTTATTTTGTCATCTAAATTTTCTTATTGCTCAATTTCAACGAGGGTACATTTAGTATTACATATAAAAAAGCATGGTTCATTAATTTCAAATTACTTTACTTAAGAAACATTGAATCATTAAATACAAATTATCCAATCTAGTATTAAAACCCTTTTATTAATATTTTTTCATGTTTATTTATTGTAGTTAAGGCTGGTCGGTATGGGATATGGGCGTGGGGCGTGGTGTTGAGGTGGAGGCTGGCAACGGCGTTGGGGGTTGGAGGAACACCGCCCCCCACAACGGCGTGGGGGGTTGGCGTGGTGGTGAGGTGCAACGGGCAACGGGGTGAAACGGTGTGGGGGTTGCGATTTTCGAAGGAATTATACCCGTTGTGAAGCTATTTGACCATTGTGAAGCTACTTTTGCAATTAAAAAAAAATACCTGGAAGAAAATGGTGGATGGAGTTGTGGCTTTGTGCACAGAAAAGTGAAGGAGACAACATGAGGAAGACGAACTAATTAGGTTTTAGGTGATGTATTTGGGCTCTAAATATTAAAGATGTTGTATTTGGGCTTTAAAAAAAATTGGGCTTCACATCACAGATTTATTATATTATCAAATTCATATAAACTTCTTTATTTTTTTAAACTTCAATTAAAATCTGGTTAGTTAATTAAATAGTTTTTAATTTAATAATATGTTAGTTTTAATTTTACAAAATAAATTGAAAAAGAAATGATGAGATGGAAATTAAAATGGTGTGATGTGGTGTGGTGGGTATTTCCACCAAATGATGTGGTGTGGTGATGATGTAGTTGCTTAGGTGACGATGATGTGACAAGAAACATGTGGTACCCATACCATGCAGCCTAAGAAAAAAAGAGTCCATGATCAGTCGAGTGCAAGCTGGAAGCAGAACGCAATCCATGCGTCGGTCGCAAGTACTGACACTCTCTCCCACTTTCTCTCTCATCATCACTCATTCTCTCTCTCTCTATCTCTCTTTCTTCAATCGCACAACTGTAGATTGCTCTCTCTCTCTCTCTCTCTACACCTCAAACATCCAATTCCTGCTTCCTCAATCGCAGATCCAAACCAAGGTATCAATCACTTCTTAATTTGCCTTTTTCCGATCTAATTAGAGCTTTGATTGCTGTAATTTTACCCGAATCAAGCAAAACTAGCTCCACTTGTACTTTACTTGCTTACATTCTGATTTTGTTCATTATAAAATGGTTAATTATACTTTTATTCTGTTATTGACCTGAATGGTATCAAGGTTTTTGGGAATGTTTATGATAGGTTTTATTTTGGGGGTTTTATGGATTGTGTGATTAATATGCTTCTAAGTGTGAAACCTATTAGGTGTTATATACTTACACTAGGTTCAAAACTCGTGTGACACATGGATAGCAAAAGTTATAATGTTGTAGAAAAATACAATAGTAAATCAAATTGCATGAAAATACTATAAAAATGCTAATTGTCAATTTGTTTGTTTTTTTTTTAATTTCAAAAGTTACATTATGCATTTATAAAACTGAATTTAGATTCCGATTATATTATTTTAAGCTGTTAAAGTTTTGAATCGAATTGGGTAATTTCAAATTCAAATATACCTATTAACAGGGAAATAATCGATTTGACCAGTTTTAAAGGAAGGAGGTAAAATGTCAACATTCAATTCATGGGAATTGTTGAAATCGAGCATTCCTATTGGTTAATAGATCCAATTTGAGGGGATGCTGATGTCATGGAGCTAGTCTTTTATAGGCAAGTAGTAAGATAAGATTGGTTGACTGATTAAGTAGTTGACTGAACATTAGTTTCAGTATGTGGAGCAGAATTGATGTGTAGCTACTGTAATTTGTTAGATGATTCCTGGACAAAATTTGTGACAGCACACTGTAATCATAATAAAAACAAACTGTTTTTAAACATGAAATGAAGTGGCATTACTTCATTTTATGGTCTAACTAAATTGTTTACGGTTGTTAAATTTGCATTATTTTTTAATCTGACAGTTACAATCGGTATCATGAGTGGTATGTTAATGGGGTGGTTTTCCAACCTCAGATGAGTTGTAGGATGCTTGATCAACACAGCAATGGCCATTCTCCTTACACTTTTTCAAGGGCCATTGCTATCATATCTTCTATTTCTCTGCTATTTAGTCAAAGGTCTCACTACTGATGGTATGTCAATTTTACCAAATTTATCCCTTTATATATTTGTATCCAAAAGTCTTGAAATATAATATTTAAATATATATATTTTTATATAGGTGAAGCTCTTGTTAATTTCCGAACAAACATTATTAGTTCTGATGGCCTGCTTAGACAGTGGAGGCCATCAGATCCTGATCCATGTGGGTGGAAAGGGGTAACATGTGATTTGAAGACCAAAAGAGTTGTATATTTGTAACATCTCAAAACCTAAACCTTTATATTAAATAAATTAATATTTTATACAATAACGTACTGTAATAATGTAATTTATGTGGGATTTTTTCCAGGAATCTTTCGAACCACAAATTGAGTGGATCTATATCATCAGATTTTGGAAAGTTAGACCGTTTAAGATTTCTGTATGTAATTTCGACTCTCTTTTGTTATTTTATTTTAGTTTTAGCTTTTATATCATGTGATGACATGTAGAGATCTTCATTACAACAACTTTTATGGGGAAATTCCTCCAGAGCTAGGAAACTGTACAGAGCTACAAGGATCCAATTTGAGGGGATGCTGATGTCATGGAGCTAGTCTTTTATAGGCAAGTAGTAAGATAAGATTGGTTGACTGATTAAGTAGTTGACTGAACATTAGTTTCAGTATGTGGAGCAGAATTGATGTGTAGCTACTGTAATTTGTTAGATGATTCCTGGACAAAATTTGTGACAGCACACTGTAATCATAATAAAAACAAACTGTTTTTAAACATGAAATGAAGTGGCATTACTTCATTTTATGGTCTAACTAAATTGTTTACGGTTGTTAAATTTGCATTATTTTTTAATCTGACAGTTACAATCGGTATCATGAGTGGTATGTTAATGGGGTGGTTTTCCAACCTCAGATGAGTTGTAGGATGCTTGATCAACACAGCAATGGCCATTCTCCTTACACTTTTTCAAGGGCCATTGCTATCATATCTTCTATTTCTCTGCTATTTAGTCAAAGGTCTCACTACTGATGGTATGTCAATTTTACCAAATTTATCCCTTTATATATTTGTATCCAAAAGTCTTGAAATATAATATTTAAATATATATATTTTTATATAGGTGAAGCTCTTGTTAATTTCCGAACAAACATTATTAGTTCTGATGGCCTGCTTAGACAGTGGAGGCCATCAGATCCTGATCCATGTGGGTGGAAAGGGGTAACATGTGATTTGAAGACCAAAAGAGTTGTATATTTGTAACATCTCAAAACCTAAACCTTTATATTAAATAAATTAATATTTTATACAATAACGTACTGTAATAATGTAATTTATGTGGGATTTTTTCCAGGAATCTTTCGAACCACAAATTGAGTGGATCTATATCATCAGATTTTGGAAAGTTAGACCGTTTAAGATTTCTGTATGTAATTTCGACTCTCTTTTGTTATTTTATTTTAGTTTTAGCTTTTATATCATGTGATGACATGTAGAGATCTTCATTACAACAACTTTTATGGGGAAATTCCTCCAGAGCTAGGAAACTGTACAGAGCTACAAGGATTGTAAGTTTGTTTACTGGGAACTAATATTTTACTCTTTTTATATTTTAGATATTGATTATTTCTATTATTTATATTTGTGATAATTATAATTTAATAATATTGTTTGACAGATTTTTGCAGAATAATTACTTAAGTGGATCTATTCCTAGTGAGTTAGGAAATCTTTCGAAGCTTCAAACATTGTAAGTTGTTACGTAAATACGTGTATAAAGATTAATATTATTAATTTATTATTGTTATTTGAGCTTCTAATTGAGGTTTGTAACTGAATTTCGTTCATATGGTGCAGAGATATTTCTAGCAACTCTCTTAGTGGAAATATTCCCATATCACTTGGGAATTTGAGGAATCTTTTAATTTTGTAAGAACAAACTGCGGGTCCCATTTGGGTTTTTTTATTAATAAATTCTCGTTTTGTGTTGACTTATGTTTTCTGTAATTATGAAGCAATGTCTCCAATAATTTTCTGGCTGGGTCAATCCCATCAGATGGTGTTCTTGACCAATTTGGTACCAACTCGTGAGTTCTGAATTCTCATTTCTCATATATTTAAATAAATTTTTTAAATAAATTGTAATTTTGGGTCAATTGGTTGCAGTTTTCTTGGAAACCGTGGCTTGTGTGGGACACATATCATTCAGTCTTGCAAAAGTGATTCTGGAAGTCCAGGAGGCTCACAGTCTATAGGTCTGTCATACCCGTATGCATGAATATTTTTATTATTTTTTTAGCTATTGATAATAAATTATATTATTTATTACAACAGGAAACGGGAGTGTGAAAAAGAATTCTGGACGGTTACTTATTAGTGCTTTTGCTACTGTGGGTGCATTACTTCTAGTTGCACTTATGTGTTTCTGGGGTTGCTTTCTTTACAAGAAACTTGGTAAAAACAATCCCAAAGGTCTTGCAATAAATGTCAGTGGAGGTAATATATGTTTCTTTTTCATAATATTTAGACTAAATTACAAAAATCGTCCCTGAAAATTACAAAGTTCATCCTAATGTCGTTGTTTGCTTTCACTTTTGGTCCCTTGTCCAAGTAAAGTGACCTAAATACCCTTAACATGTTGTTGGTACGAACAGGTGCATCGATTGTGATGTTTCATGGAGACTTACCATACTCATCAAAAGAGATAATAAAAAAATTGGAAACATTAAATGAAGAGCATGTAATTGGTGCTGGTGGTTTTGGAACAGTATACAAATTAGCCATGGATGATGGAAATGTATTTGCCTTAAAAAGAATAATGAAATTAAATGAAGGATTTGACCGTTTCTTTGAAAGAGAGCTTGAAATTCTTGGAAGCATTAAGCATCGTTATTTGGTCAATTTAAGAGGATATTGCAATTCTCCAACATCAAAATTGTTAATTTATGATTATTTATCAGGCGGCAGTCTAGACGAGGTTCTTCATGGTAATATAAATCTATTTTGTTATCCTAAAATTAAATACAAATAAAATAATAATTATGATTTTTTATTTGCAGAAAAAGCAGAGTTATTAGATTGGGATGGTAGACTTAACATCATAATGGGAGCTGCAAAAGGATTAGCTTATTTACATCATGATTGTTCCCCTCGAATTATACACCGAGATATCAAATCAAGTAATATTTTAGTTGATGGAAATTTTGAGGCTCGGGTTTCTGATTTTGGACTTGCAAAATTGTTGAAAGATGAAGAATCTCACATTACAACCATTGTTGCTGGTACATTTGGTTATCTAGCTCCAGGTAGGATCACGGGTCGACCCAGCCCAGTCGGGTTATGTTTTATCTATTATGAGTATTATTATTAATATTATTAATATTATTATTATTATTATTATTATTATTATTATTATTTATGTTTAATTTGTGTATGTATATATGATTGCAGAGTATATGCAGAGTGGTAGAGCAACAGAGAAGACAGATGTTTATAGTTTTGGAGTACTTGTGCTTGAAGTTATAAGTGGGAAGAGGCCCACTGATGCATCCTTCATTGAAAAGGGTCTTAATATTGTTGGCTGGGTAAGATTTATTTTCACTTTTACTCACAAAAACAGAGGTTGACCCGAAACGGGCCGGATCTGGTTGACCAGAAAACACATGTGTTTCTTGTATTATAATTAATAATAACTAGTTTATTGCTCGAGACATTTTCAGTAAAATTTTTAATTAATTATAAAAAAAATAGCCCGTTACTTTTTTATCTAATTTTTATTTAACCCGTTTGGGATTAAAATTAGCCCAAATTAACAAGTTATACTTTTCTTAGTTTCATGTTAATGGAACTATTATTTCTTTTTTCAGTTGAATTATTTAATAACAGAAGACAGACAACATGAGATAATTGACACAAACTGTGAGGGGGTTGAACCAGAAACCCTAGACGCCCTACTTTCAGTTGCAATTCAATGTGTCTCTTCAACTCCCGAAGATCGGCCCACCATGCACCGGGTTGTTCAGACACTTGAGTCAGAGGTTATGACTCCATGCCCAAGTGATTTCTATGATTCTGCTTCTGATTAATTGTTACGGGTTTATGTTTTCTTATTATGATGTGGGCCCGCCCACTAATGGAGATTCTTCTGTTGCAAGAACAAGGATTCTTCAATCGGTCTGCCATCATGATTGATATTATATTCTTTGAGCTGATTGATAATAGTAAGGAATCATTGCACATTCTCTTTCTGGATTTGGAAGCATTATCGTCAACAAGTGTGGTTCTTTATGCTCGCTTTTCATGCCCATGTGATTATATTTTTTGGGGAAAATTCTGTTTCTGATATGTGTATATTGATGCTAGTTATAACTGATTTTATGCCATACTTTATTTTCTTCATGCCATTTTTGTATCATATATCTCTTGTCCTTGTTGACATTGAAAAGTTTTTTGTCCGTCTTATAATGCTCTATGTTGGGTAGTTGTTATGTCATCTTTGGTTGTATGTCTAGTCACCTTCTTTAAGTTAAGTGAATTTTGGGCTAAAATGTTGAATTTTGCAATTATAGTTCTTTGTTGTGGTGTTTGAATAGCTCTAATTGCAGCAACGGATTATGTGGTGTTTGGATATCTGTTTTTAAAAAGTCGCAATTATTGATAACTTCTTTTATTGATAATTATTGAACGTGCCTAGTTGATAAATCCTTTGACAATTTTAATGCATGTTGGTGGAACTGTAGTCCTTTCATCCAAATTATGTAAAAAAGCACATTCTTCTTTTATTTGATATCCCAAAAATATGAATTTATGTGAAATTTAGCGTTTGATTTGTAAACGGAAACCACTGTGTTTGGATTTGTTAACATGACAGGGATCAAAGTTCGTAAGATATCAATAAGATCTCATGATTCTACTATATTGATCCACGGAAATGTGTCAATCCTTAGTTAATTATGTGTAATTTCTAACCTCTAAGTAAGTTATCTTAACACATAAATTCAGATTTTAGGCTTGTCTACTAACAAGTAACAACTGAACAAATATTCAACTAATCTGTGATAGTTTAATTACATGTTTATAATGCAACCCATGACTCCATGAGCATCTAATTCATCAAAATCTTAAATTTCATGAACCTGATGCATCAAAACAGGTACAAAAAGTAAAGATGATAATGGCATCAAAATCAACACATTCGGATTGGTACAAAACGTTGGTCACGTGAGACCACCATAGCACAACTAGGTGGTCCAGGTTCAAGAATACAGCACCCACCACCGGTTACCTTTTTTAGCCCGTGGTCCCAATGGACCATGAACCACTTGCAGCATATGCTTCTTTTCTATAAATAAGGTGGTCCACTTGCAGCATATGCCAACCAATTATTAAACATATAAAAACTTGCAAATACGTAAACATAAACTTGTATTAAAAATGCACTACACTCGTTAAGACTTTATACTCGAGATGAAATACAATAATTCGATTCTTTTCTATTGCCTAGGATTAAACAAAGTAGTAATAAGCTTCAAAGGCTCGGTTGTTAAACAACAGACTACAAAACATCAAGTAATTAAGAGCTAGATGTATCGTGCTACTGCAGTTGATTTCTAAGTTGAGTTAAATTAAAACAAAGTTATTATTTGTTTTTTTTTATTATTATTATTAAGTGTCCATTGCAATTGCTTCAGGAAGAAGGATGAGTTTATGTGGCGATTTTGACTTATGAGAAGGCCCTGTTAATCTGGTACAATTGTTCTCTTTTGGGATTCCTAAACCAACTACTTTTCTCACTTCATTTGCTAATTCTATCACCATGTCATCTTCATGACCTGTTTAGATACATAATTAATAAACAAATAATTCCATGTTGCTCAAAGTGTGTTTTAAATGTGCAAAACCTTTTTAAATCAGATTATTGAAAAACAAGATAATTGTTGAAATAGTGTAATTTTAACTATTTATAAAAAAAGGTAAATTTTTTTGTGTGGAGAAATAGTGTTTTGGTCAACCGGAAATCAAGTTTTATGACGAATAGATGCCAAAAAAGAGACGTCTAAATTGTATTGGGACATTTTGGATTTAAAGTTGTATTTATCACGGGTGGGAGATAAGAAAAAGCTCAAAAAATGATAAAATGGTCTTTTTTATCTGAGATGCAATATCAAGAATTATAACCAAGAATCTTTTGGGGCAAAATGGATAATTGAGTAATTTCAAATGGAAAATATTCTCAGAAAATGATATCCCAATCATGGAAATCACTGTAAAATTCGTGGGCCAAAGGGAGCATACAGAAAATTAATTTATTTCAGGAGATATCTAAAACAAAAAATAAAAAATAGAACTACTTATGACTTCCCTATAACGGAAATCACTGCAAATTTTCAGAATAAAAAAAAGCTGAAAATACTTGAAATTACAAGTAAAAAACGTACCAATATCAAACATTGCCTTCTCCAGCAAGAAAATATAATCTCTGTTATTTCCACAGGGGCCAAAAGCAGTTGCAATTTGTCTAAAAATGTGAACTTTAATAAGAAAACGGGCCAATAAAACGTTTTAAAGATAAATGATACAAATTGGTAAGTATCTTACATTGCCATATCCTCCAAAGGTGCAGGACCAAGGTAGTACTTATTCGATTCCTTATCTGGAGTTGATGTAAATCTGTAAAAAGCAAAAGAGTTTATTTATTTTTAACATTTTCATAAAATTATGAGTCATGAACTCATGTTCACTTAAATAATAGAGATCATATATAAAAAACTTACACCATAACTCCTGTTAAAGTAGGCTCGTTGTTATCCCCTTCCTTGAAAAAGTCAACAGTGGTCTTCTGATCGTACTCGCATTCTCTATTCTCTAAATACTGAAAGAAATAAGAAACAATTTATGTAAGTTTTTCTCAAATTTTAGGATTTTGCTAATGTTGTTATGAAAGAATAGAACATAATTACCAAATAAAACATCACTAATTTTTCTTAATATTGTTAAGACAGTAATCATAACTACCAAATATATTTAAATCTATTATCAATTCCTAATCCTATTTTTAAGGACATATTTGTAAATAAAATTGTAGTTTGGGTCAAATAAATTAAATTCTTGATTTAGTTTCTTAGATGCAAGTTTTCCATATTTGCTTATCCTACATACCGCCATAGACAATCTTTCCTTCTCTTCACCTCCTCTTACACAATACACAGCTCCCCACTGAAAGAAAAATCAGGTTTAAAATTAGCATTTGCTTAAATTAAAAAATAAATTAGCTCAATATTAACAGATTAAAAAAATGGAAAATTTTGAATTTCATGCTACTTACGCAGATGGCTCCTTCTTTGTATTCAAGTGTGCACGTTCTTGCAGGGTGCTCAGGTGTACCTCTATGATCTATGCACGCTGTGTGACAAAATAATATTATATTAAAACACAAATTAAGAAAGAGATGCACAAAAAAGGAAATGAAAAATGTGTTGTTTGGGAAATTTCTTACCACGATCAAACACACGGCGGTAATTCTTGATGTACCCTATCATTTTCTCATCATAATCAAACCCAGGGTTCCATACCAATGAGCCATATCCAAACACCCAGAAAACCATGATTTGCAACTCTTCACAAACTACGGTCTGTAGATAATAAAAAAATAAGGTAGATAATAAAATCAACAAATATAAGGAGTTACTTTGGTTCTTTTAGGTATAAAAGTCTACCCACATTCTAACGTCATGTTTCATATGAAGTGGCTTCAATTAAAATATCAATATACTTTGTCAAAAGTTAAAATTTGACTTTTTATGTCAAACACATTACTTTATAGGTATAAGAGAATAAGATTGATATGGATATTGTTAAATCTAGCAACAAATCTCTTTTATCAATACAAACAATAACCTACAGCTTCAACAAACATACCGTTTCAAAGAAAAAGAAGCTCAAATGCTACCGAAAACGAAAAAGTACCAAAAAATAGGGCTTTTTAATTCCAAAAATGAGCATTATTTAAGCATAGAAGCATTTCTAGTTTTACTGTAAGTTAGTAATTCCATTATGCTCTTCAAGCGCCTGAAATTATCATTAATGACTTCAATAATTTTATATAGAATCCAAAATAGCTGAAGTACCTACCAGATCTAACAAACCTATTCTAATTCCTTTAACAACGCTTTTTTTGTCATCGTCGATAAAAATATGTGATATCGAACACGAAATCGATGTTAACGTTACTCAATATAATATACTAACATAAATCAATATCGAAAAGTCATAAAAGAACGATTAATTGATTGATTGCTTACATGAATCGAAGAGAGAAGTGTAATGTGCAGCGGTTACAGAAAACTGACGAATTTGAGATTGAAAGAATGAGATCGATCGTCAGACTAGTTTGGGGAAATAATTAGGGTTTTGAGAGATTTTAGTCTCCGTTTTCCGGCAACGATGAAAGAGGAAGGTGATGGATGACACCTCTCTGGGTTTACGCCGGATGGTAGGGATGATAAATGTAAGAAAGGGGACTATTTATAGAAGTATTTACCATATGCCATTCATCAAACTCATATCACATGTGTATCTATCATGCATGTATATGTAGATGTATCATGTATGTATGTGTGTGCCATGGTCCATGGACTTTCAAAAAGTTACAATGTGCTTAAATTTACGGAAAATGGTATTTTGTAATTTTGTTAAAATATCAAAAGGCCTTTGGTCTAACGGTATGATGTTTGGCTCTCAACCTTGAGTGTATGAGTTCAAGTCCCGTCGTGGACATATGTGGTAATTAGGTTTAAATTAGATCAGTCGTTTAAAAAAAAGTAATTTTGTTAAAATGTTTTTTTTTTAAATTTAGGTTCTGACTCGTATTTATAAGCCGACTAATTCTTGGATGATCACTCATTTTGCAGGTAAACTAGAGTCGATGTAGATGAACCTCTGTGCTACAAAGAATATATTTTTGTTGCTCATAACATTCAAACTTGAAACCTCCAAATATTTCGCAAACAAAAACCAAACTCTTACCGATAAGCACAAACACTCATTTGTGCATTACTCAACATGCAAGTGCATTTCCATTTTAGGTGTCATGCACTCATACCTCCATTAATAAATATACAACTAGGGGTGTTCACTATTCGGATATAACCGGATTGTCCAATTGGACATTTTGGATCGGACTACTTGGATTGGTTATTTGGTTTTTTGGATCGGTTTGGACTTGAACCAAATTAATAATTTGGATTTCGGATTGGATTTGGTTTCCGTTGTGAAAACCGGATTGTCCAAAAAAACCAAATAGTAATATATAGTAAATTATTTATATACTAACACTTGTTGGTTTCCATTGTAAGCAATTATGGTACTCCTTTTCTTTACATTTCTTATAGTAAATTGATTTATATACTAACACTTATTCAATTTTATATTGTATCAGTTGGCGATGTACCAATCTTTTTAGAGTTTTTGATAAAGTTGATGTCAAAGTTTTTGCATATATGATTGTAAATGTCACAAACTATGAATTAGACTTGTTTTTGTGTACAAAGTAGTTTATCATTTTGGAATTTTACATATCGAACTTAATATTATTTATGTTATATACTTTTGTAGTATTTTGAAAATTTTAAGGAAAAACCAAACGGATAAAACCAAACCAACCAAATTGTTATTTGGTTCGGATCGGTTTGGTTTTCGAATTAGTTTGGACGGTTCGGTTTGAACTTTTGAAAACCGGACTTTATTTGGTTTCACCTATATGGTTCGGATAAAACCAAACCGTCCAAATGAACACCCCTATATACAACATTGATAATTATTTAAAGATATTCCTTAGTATTATTATTAACAAAGCCTTAAATTAAAGAGAAAAGATATTTTAGTTTTATCATTTGGTTCATACTCATATTCCTACAATCCTACTCACTTGATATGATGACATATGTACTTCTATAATTATCTCTCTTAATATTATCCCTTGATTTTAACACATATTTTCATCTAACAAGTAGAAATATGAGTAACACCAAATGATAGGAATAAACACCATTATTCTAAATCAAATTCACAAATATTTCCAGTTATGTGCATTGTGCTTATATTTGATGGTTTTAACATGAGGCATGATGTGCATACATGTCATCCATACATTGGGAAGGTTCATTGAACCTGGACAACCATGTATTAAGTCCATGTTCAACTAGTCATCTTTCATCAACTACATTAATTAATTTTCAATTAAAAACAGTAACAAGTTTTATAATATAGCTATACTGTTTTAAGTACGAGCTTTAGAATAATGATTTAGAAATATAAATTATATACTAATCGTAATAGCTAACATAAGGTATGCATTAGTTTTTATGTAACACTGTAAATTAGTAAAACAAAACAAATAGCTACAATAACATAAACTACAAATTCGTAACATATAAACCATACCAAATGCCCAAATCGTAAGTAGTAATTTAATGTGTAATATGATTCTTGGTTTTAATAATTATAACTTAGCTTACAAGTGGTCGATATAAAAGTTTAAAATAACATAAAATGAAACATGTGAAAATAAAAAGGATAAAAATGCTAAACTTGACTATTCAAAAGTATTCTAACAATTTTATTTGTTAAAATCTGTTAATTGTTTTTAAAAAATATTTCAAAATACTTTTCATTAAAAACTTATTTTACAAGATAGAACCTCAATATTTTGTAGAGAAATAATATTAGTGGATATTTATGTGTCTAGTAACTTAATCAAAATAAATGTCAAAATCAATGAATAATATGTATAAAGCAGATTATTAGATTATACATATCATTTTATGATGAATAATAAAATAAAATATAAATAAATAATAAGAATCAATATCATTTCTCTATTCGTATTCAAACAAAACATTTGCTTTACTCCTGAAAACTTGGAAATATTCCATGCCAAACCTACCATCTACGGGCGGTCTTAAAGTTATCACCAACTTTACATTCCAATTTCCACCCTCTTAGCTTTTCAAATGGGAATTCATTTTGATACCACATTTTTTATGCATTTATCATAATATTCAAGTTTTCCAACAAGCATGTAAAACACTTATTGTGGTAGATGCATTAAAAGATGTGGTGCAAAAATCACTCCCTTTTTGATACACATTGCCCACGAAAAGGTAAGTATCCATAAGTTCATTGAACCTGGACCATATATTGCTTGAGAAATACTATTATGTTGTGTTTAATAATTAATACTTCCTCCGATTTAAAATAAGTGATACATTGTTGGATTTCACGGGGTTTGAGACAAAATATGGTAATATTGTTAAATTAGATTAATTTGATGGTTAGTGTGCAATGTGTCCCATATTGTTTGAATAAGGTAAGGTTAATGATGTTTAAAAGTAAAAGTAAGGGTATGTGAGTCATTTCACTTTCTTAAAATAAGTAGTTAGTGGGTGTGGGATCCACTACTTTTTACCAAATAAGGTAAAATTTCAAAGTATATCACTTATTTTGATACATCCAAATATGAAAAGTGTATCACTTATTTTAAATCGGAGGAAGTAGTAAGTACTTTTATCTTGTTTTGATTTTGTATTTAGTGTTTTATCACTTGTAACTTTATTTATTTTGACTTGCATTTAATAATGATATTTTTTATGGAAAGTGTGGAGTGCATTATGAATTTTCAATAGATAAAATGCTAATGATTTATATAAGGGTTTTTTTTTTTTTTTTTTGGAAACGGCAAATGAAATAACGGAAGCCTACTCGCAATTTATATAAGGTTTTAAAAAGGGTTTTTCTAACGTATGCCCCTGGGGCATACAATAACGTGCATTTAATGAGGCGGTAATTTCCTATTATGTATCGAATGAAGTAAATGCACTCTAGAAACTACCATTTTAGAAGAAGCATTAAATTCGATTTTCTATTTAAATGGAAATTAGTAACTCATTAAATGCACGTTATTGTATGTCCTGATGTGCAAGATCTAGTTATAAAATTATGTCTCCTAAATACTACTAATCTAGACTACCACATTCATAGGCAAGTATACCTAATCGTGGGTAATATAGGTTAGTCAAGTATTTCGGGTTGTCGAATCCTCAGGGAATAGATTATGTAATCCAGCAACTGATAGTCAAAGAATTAATCAAGAAATTATTTGTAAACATGGTTTGATTTTTTGTAATTTGTAAACATAAAATTTAAGTCACAAGAACGTGTGATGGACGTTGAATTGATAATTAAGAGATATTCACTATGTCTGGGTTCATCTAGTTCTAAGTATGGTTATTAAGCACCGGTTAGTGTAATGTTCTAGAAGTCACGGTATTAGATTTCTCTCAATCCCATTTAATAAACTAATTACAACTAATAGGAATTTCTTCTCTCAAAAGTTACAACTAATCCCACTTCTATTTGTTAATATTACCGACTTGGGTTACCTAAGTCTTCTAACCTAGAATTTTCATTACTAGGGTTGAACTTCTTGTTTAATCTAACTTATTGGAATCTAGTCTCTAATCCCTATTTCTAGTGAATTACCAACTAGGTCACAAGTGAAAAGTTGGGGAAATAATCAATCAATCAAGTGTTGTCAATACCTAATTAAATCAATTACCAACGATAAAGAAACGAAAATTCATAGATTAAACCAAAAGAGTAATTAAACACCAACAATTTGTTTAAACATAAACATAACCCTAAAATTGAACCATGCTTAAACCTAGAATCATCCAAACATAGCAAATATGAAGATTACTAGCACATAGACATGCTAGAAATAACAAGACAAGAGTTTAAGAGTTGAATTACAACCATAAAATTGTTCCCAAATGATAAGAAATCAATAATTGCTTGTAGAAATGGTGAAACCTTGAAGAAATGCTCTCAAAATCGCCTCCTAACTGCCCAAAAACGCACAATGTGAAGAGATAACTGCCCAATTGACCTGATTCTGCGTTTTATTATGTTTTTTGGACGCGAAGTTCGCGTCGCGAACTCCAAACGTTCGCGTCGCGAACACCTTGCAAGGGAAGTTCGAGATCGTGAACTCTAGTTCCCGATCGTGAGAATCAAACAGAGAGTTAGGCCCTCGATCATGAGGAGTTCGCGGCCACGTTCGCGGCGCGAACTCCCGTTCCTGCATTTTCTCTATTTTTTTTGTTCTCTTTTGCGTCTTTTCCGGCCTCGTTTCTAATGCATCACCTGAAACACAAAATAAGCACGAAATTGAGTAATATCACATGTAATGGCTTCCAAAACATACTCAAAATCGGTGATATTAACGGGGTTGAACGTGTCTAAAAACGTCAATATCAAAATCCCCACACTTAGATCTTCCCCAAGAGCTCACATCGACGGGAAGGTTTGGCACCTCGATGTCGGCTCTTCGCCACCTGGGGCTGTAGAGCAAATCATCAATTAAATAAATCTCACTAGCCACAGTTAACGTTCCGGTTATTTGATAATTCTTTCCATGTATGACTCAAACAAAAATCGGAAAATTATTTGTTTAGCGGATGAAACTTGTTGAGGTTTTTATATTCGGATTTGTGTACAGCCGACCAACCCTCTATCATTTTAATCTATTTTCAGTCAACCTATTAAATCTTTAGTAGCCTAAGACCTACTCATTCTTGCATAACCTAAAAGTTTAATTTTTATGAAAACTCCCGACCTCAAGGTTTATTGTTGAAAACTTAGTTTAAAATGTTTTTACCAATGCGACTATTCATTCAATTCATGCACTTTTCTGCATTTGTTCACTTTTTGAATTTTTTAGATAATTGAGCTTGGGTCATCAAACCATTCACTCCGACTTTCTAGTAAACCCATATAATATTTGCTATTATAGACTTTGTCCGAATTTACTAGGCCGAAGGGGTTCTCACCAATGCAAAACCTCCATTCATCAACTTAATTTTAATCATCAGCTTTTCACCGATTCTTAAATCTTTATCACATTTAGTACACGAAGGGTTTTTCTAAACTAAAAGTCCAATCTCAACCTATTTTTGTCAGGGATTAGCTTTGCCAACTCTGATTTCCAAAAAATTAAAGTTTCAACCTATGCAAGGCTTATTGTATTACTTAGGTACAAAAGATTTATTAAACTGCTAAAAAGATTTCTCAAAATAATAGAAAGCCACAAACTTTGAACATAAAAACTAGAACACATTTTATCTTTTAAATTGAAATACTTTTCCGAGTTTGTCCTTCCTCAGAACATCGAGAACTATCTAAATTTTTTTTTTTGGCCAATGCAAATAAAGGTTATTTACGTGCATTTAGATGATTATTTCGAAGATTTCACAAATTTTTAATGGTGGATTCTTTAATACACCCCCTTCCCACACTTAAGTGTTTGCATGGTCCCCAATGCAATAAACTTGACAAAATTTAGGAAATCGAGGTCATAGGAAAGTATACGACCTGAGGGTGCGTTTTCTGCATTCTTGGTGGATCCTGGAATTCCGGAGCAATCGACAAGTGTTCAGCAGCTAACAGCAATTATGTTGATTATCTAAAAACAAAAACAAAACAAAAACAATTTTTTTTTTAATTTTTTTTAGTTATTTTCTGCTGCACTCATTGAGGTGGTGGGTATTGGCGATACCAAGCATTTGGATCTTGGTACCAAGCTTCATAATCTGGGTAATTCGGTGGTGCGGGGGCATTCGGTGCCCATGTTGGCAATGTAGAATGATCATAAGGCGGCGGACGGGCAAATTGATTGGGATACAGATTATAATTGGCAACATCGGTTTGCCAATTCATTTGCTGCCCGAACCGCATTTCGTTGTAGTACGACCTTTGCATATGATTTTGAAAATTTGATTGCAAATGATCGTTTGATGATCAGACATGAGAAATGTCAACCTGCATTGCATCCATTCTCTCGACCAGTTGATTGTAAGAAAAGTAGGGGTCGAAAGAGGACGGACCCGACTCGGATCCCGAGGCACCCGGATGACCTATTGGGGAGCCCGGTGCTCCCTGTTGACCCAACCCATGACCCTCCATGGGTATTTCAGCATTCAAAGGCGCCTCACCGCCCAGTGCCTCATCCATATCTGCATCATCACTATCATCATCCTCCGGTTCTTCTACCGGGGGATGCTCATTCCACAAAAAATCACGTCCATGTCGAACAATAATTCCCATCCCCATCAATAAAGTCTCATCCATTGGTTCCATTTGCCGTATGGTCAAACTGTGCCAAACCCGTGGAGGTACGTTAATTGCGGCCCTAGCTAAACGTGTGACATAGTGACCGCCACACATAGGGCTTTCATTCCGTAACCCTTTTGCTGCACTACTTAAGTATTTTGCAACCACATAAGGAATATTAGTGGTCAAATTCTTATTGATCAGTTGGTGCAACAACCACATGTCATATTTATTTACTTTCTCCGGCCCTTGGCTACGGTGGCGGATGGCGTTGGAAATCATCCGATGAAGAAACCGGTAAGTGCCACTTCGGATGTTTGATGATTTAGTGTGAGCTAGCCGGTAAGGACCAACTCCAATTTCAGCCCAAAACTCATCAACATTTCGTGCTTCGATGCAAGTACAATGCCTTAAATAGTTGTTGAAATTTAAGGATTCGGTTTCCTCTCGGGTATATAAACCCACATTCACCGCAAAATCAACCAAACTGCATTGGACCCATTGGCCCGCCACTCTATATTGTAAGCTTGGCTCTCTAGGCGCTTGCATTGCCTTTCGAGGCTCAAATTTGATGGTGGACAAGATTTCTAGGAGGAGCTCGCCACAAGTTGGTTCATTTATAACAAGAGCTCTCTCCCAAGCCCGACAGGTGAAAGCAATCCGTCCATATGGATCCATATGTTGTCGAATTAAATAGTCGCCAATTTCAGCTCGTCGACCTACTACATTTATTAAGTCCATATCTGGACACCTCCCAACTGCAACCTTTTTATGTGAAAGTTTGGCTTTGTTACTTTCACATTCTTCTGCTAAGTCAGCTGATGGTGCATTATTAAAAATTAAGGAACACGTGATTCCTAGCGATACTTAGCACAGCTGGGAACCCATCAGCCAAGAACTCGGGTTCCTGCACAGGTTCAGGAGAAGGTGAACGGGCTCGTCCACGTCCACGACCACGACCTCCAGCTGATGAAGACACATCAGTCTTTTGTTGTTTCTACATTTAAAACAATCATCACAATGTTAAAGATTATAAAAATGAGATAATAGAATGGTGTCCAAATATATAACATGTAATGTAAACGACGTTACCCCTTCCCACACTTAGTTTTAAAAATAGGAAAATTGAAAATAAAATTAAATATTGACATTGTTAACTGTATTTTATTTCAATTTGATTTAAAAACTAAGTGTTCTAAACTTATTAACATTGTAAAAATATTGTTTTTGTTAGCATTCTTGAAATAATTGAACAAAAGACTTGAAGAGTGGTCCAAAAGAATCCAACCCGAGTTGTTAAACTAGCATTCAAAGGACTATGACTAATTAAGGACAATGCTAGTTCACAACTAACCCCAACCAAAACATTTGCTAAAATGCAGATTTTTACCCACTTTTCTCACAATTCCCCCAATTTCATACAATGTAGGCTATGAAATCCACTAATCTTGACAAATTTTGACTAACTAAGCACAAAGATTGAAGATTTCTACTAAGGATCAACTAATAATCAAAAATTAAGTACAAAGAACTAAGCTTTATCACAAAAACTTCAAGAAACATTCAAAAATTCGGACCTAATACCGAAATCCTAGAAGAATCTATGAGAAAACTAGAAGAACTTACCCTAGGAGCCATGAGGATGAAGATTTGATGAAGAAATTAGGAGATTTGGGGCTCAAGAAGGTCGAAAATGGCTGGAATCGGAGATGCTCTGTGCTGGCCATTCACGATTTGGGGTTCTAGGGTTCACGAATGAAGAGCTGGAAAAGAGACGATGGATTTATATCGCGAGGAGTTCGCGTCGCGAACTAGCACGGACCCGAATGGGTCAAACGGGTTGACCAGGATCCGAACGCGAACCCAAACGCGAATGGATCGCGAACTCTTCACGAATCAGGTCCCAACTCTCTGTTTCATTTTCGCGATCGCGAAGAAGAGTTCGCGACGCGAACTCTGTGCATCAGCCAACCTTACGAATTTTTTAGATTGCAAGCAGAAATTCACCTATATACACCTAATGCAAGCAGAAAATGATACTAACAACTAAACTAATGCTGAATGGAGAAGGAATCAACCACAATACACACGGGTTGCCTCCCGAGAAGCGCTTCAAAGGTTAATGAGTCTAGAGCTTGACTCGATGCTACTCTCTTCTACTTTCGGTTACTAACCGAGGTGAAATGAATCACCTCTTCCTCCTCCAACTTCTCCTTCTCACTAATACCATCTCCCTCATGATAGTGTTTCAAACGGTGACCATTTATGCTAAAACGGTCACTATCACAAATGAGCTCTACATACCCGGATGGGTGTTGTTGAACAACGGTGTAAGTACCGGCCCATTTGGATTTCAGTTTTCCGGGAGAAAACTTATAACGAGATTGATAAATTAACTCCTTATCTCCCGGTTTGAAACATTTGAGGGTTTTCAATTTGTTGTCATGCCAACATTTTGTATTTTCTTTATAAATTCGAGAATTCTCGTAGGCATGAGATCTCTCTTCGGTGAGAACATTCAATTGGAATTTTCGGTCATTCCCCGCCATGATTACATCCATGTTACATTCTCGGAGAGCCCAAAAGGCTTTGTGTTCAATTTCGATTGGAATGTGACATGCCTTCCCGTAAACCATGTGGTACGGGGTGTAACCGGTTGGAGTTTTAAAAGCGGTTCGGAATGCCCAAAGAGCATCATCCAACTTTTGGGACCAAATTTTTGGATTTCTATCAATCGTTTTTTCCAGGATCCTCTTAAGTGCTCGGTTTGTGTTTTCAACTTATCCACTTGTTTGTGGATGATAAGAAGTTGAAAAACGGTGATGGACACCATACCTTTGCAAAGTTTTCTCCATTAAATGATTGGCAAAATGAGTGCCCCGATCACTAATAAGAGCACGAGGACAACCGAACCTACAGAAAAGAGCTTGAACAAATTTGACTACGACCCGGGCATCATTTGTTGGTAATGTTTTTGCCTCGGCCCATTTTGAGACGTAGTCGACGGCCACAAGAATGTACTTATTACCATGGGAACTCGGGAATGGGCCCATGAAATCAATGCCCCAAACATCGAACACCTCACAAACTTGAATGCTATGTTGAGGCATTTCGTCTCGTTTGGAGATGCTACCCGTTCTTTGGCAAGCATCACAAGCCTTGACCAATTTAAATGAATCTTTAAAAATCGTTGGCCAATAAAATCCCACATCTAGAACTTTCCGGGCGGTATAGTTGGGTCCGAAGTGGCCCCCGGTTGGTCCCTTATGACATTCGTTGAGAATATCATAAGCCTCCTCACCGAACACACATCGTCTATGAACAAAATCAGGCCCGACCCGGAATAAATAAGGATTTTCCCAGTAATAGTACTTCAAATCAGAGAAAAATTTCCCTTTTTGTTAATGAGTCATGCCCTTTACAAGGACACCCGCTGCCAAATAATTAGCCAAATCAGCAAACCACGGGTCATTTGTATCTTGTAAGGCATTGACAATTTCAAGGAATTCATCGGGAAATTTGTCATTTATCTCGTTTTCATCACATACCTCCAAATGAAGATTTTCAAGCCGAGATAAATGATCGGCTGCAAGGTTTTCCGCCCCCTTTTTGTCCTTTATCTCGATGTCGAATTCTTGCAAGAGAAGAATCCAACTGATAAGCCTAAGTTTGGCGTCTTGCTTAGCAAATAGGTGTTTCAATGCAGAATGATCGGTGTACACAATGGTTTTAGACAACTCAAGATATGGTCTAAACTTCTCAAAAGCGAACACAACCGCAAGTAATTCTTTTTCGGTAGTTGTGTAGTTCACTTGAGCACCATTTAGTGTTCGGCTAGCATAATAAATGGGTTGAAAGTGGTTGTTCTTTTGCTGCCCTAACACCGCACCGAGTGCAAAATCACTCGCATCACACATCAACTCAAATGGTAATTCCCAATCGGGGGGAAACCATGATCGGAGCCTCAGTTAGTTTTTCCTTTAACAAATTAAAGGATTCCACACATTCATTTGAGAAAATGAATGGTAAATCCTTTTCAAGTAAATGGGTCATGGGTCGGGTGATTTTTGAAAAATCTTTTATAAATCGATGGTAAAAACCCGCATGACCAAGGAAACTCCTAACAGCTTTCACACTTGAGGGCGGAGGTAGCTTAGATATGACATCAATTTTAGCTTTATCAACCTCCATTCCCTTCTCAGAAATTTTATGCCCTAACACGATGCCTTCACGCACCATGAAGTGACATTTTTCCCAATTCAACACTAAATTGGACTCCTCACACCTTCTCAGAATTCTCTCCAGATTTGCTAGACATGAAGTAAATGAGTTCCTGAAAACCGAGAAATCATCCATGAACACTTCCATACAATCCTCTATCATGTCTTGGAAGATAGCCATCATGCAACGTTGGAACGTGGCTGGAACGTTGCATAAACCGAACGGCATTCTCCTATAAGCAAAAGTGCCAAAAGGGCAAGTGAACGTGGTTTTTTCTTGATCTAGGGGGTCGATAGGGATCTGAAAATAGCCGGAAAAGCCATCAAGGAAACAATAGAAGTTGTTTCCCGCGAGTCGTTACAACATTTGATCAATGAATGGCAATGGAAAGTGATCCTTTCGGGTGGCATCATTTAGCTTACGATAATCGATACACACTCGCCACCCCTGTGACAGTTCGAGTGGGGATTAGCTCACCCTTCTCGTTTTTTATGACTGTCATGCCCCCTTTCTTAGGTACAACTTGCAGCGGACTCACCCATGGACTATCAGAGATAGGGTAAATGAGTCTCGCATCAAGAAGTTTTAGAACTTCTTTTTTCACCACATCTTTGACATTCGGGTTCAATCTTCTTTGCCTTTGCACACTTGGCTTGAAATTTTCCTCCATGAGGAATTTGTGTGTACAATAGGCCGGATTGATACCCGGAATATCAGCCGTTTTCCAAGCAATGGCTTGTCTGTGAGCTTTGAGAATTTTTATTAATTCGGATTTTTCGGTGGAGGAAAGCTTATATGAGATTATAACCGGAAGATCGGAATTACCTTCTAGAAAGGCATACTCTAAATGATTTGGTAATGGTTTTAGCTCAATAGTAGGTGGATCTTCTAAATAGGTTTTGATTCTAAGGTTGTCTTTAGGGTCAATTTTTTCAAACTTCACATCTCCTACCTCGGATTCCTCATCATCTACATGAAGCAAATCCTCGAACTCGTGGAGATCGCGGATTGTCTCATCGGAATCAATTGTGAAATCACCTTTTGTGGTGATATCATTACAAATTTACAATCGAGGTTGAGAAAGGAAGTCACTTCCTCATCGATGCAAGAATCGATAACGTCAATAAAATAACAAGCATCATCAGATTTTGAGGTGTGCTGCATTGCTTTCTCAATAGAAAAGGTGACCCTATCATCATTAATACCGAGACTTAGTTGTTTTTTAAACACGAGGATCATGGCATCCGCCGTGTTCAAGAAGGGTCTTCCTAGAATGAGTGGGACTTTGGGGTCAACATCCATTTCTAGAACAACGAAGTCCGCGGGAAACACAAATTTGTCAACCTTAACAGGGACATTTTCCGCTATACCTATGGGGTATGTATATTAAAGGTTTGCTAGTCTTAAGACCATCCTAGTCGGTTTGAAATTGGTTAATCCTATTTTTGTGGCAACTGACAAAGACATCAAATTTATACTAGCTCCTAAATCTGCTAGTGTATTGCAAACCGGTAAATTATCAAAGAGACAAGGGATTATGAAACTCCCTGGGTCCTCAAGCTTTGGTGGCATTGTAGATTGTATGATTGCTGAGCATTCTTCACTCAACACAGCTGAAGATGCTTCCTCCATTTGAGCTTTGTTTGACACCAAGTCTTTGATAAACTTCCCATAATTTGGCATTCCTGCCAACATATCAACCAAAGGCACGTTAATGCGTACCTGTTTAATCATATCAACAAATTTACCGTATTTTTCTTTGAGTTTCTCCTTTCTCAACCGTTGAGGGAAGGGAACTTTCGGTAGGTAAGAACTTGTTGCTTCCTCTTTCTTTGATTCACTCTTTTCTTTTTGTTTCATCTTTTCAGGTTCATCTTTCTTCACTATCTTCTCATCAAGAACCTCATCTTCAACCAACGGTGTGCCATCTTCTACAAGTACCTGTTCACTAGAAGTATCAACATTAATTTTAATCATAGGTGAACTTACCTCTTTACCACTTCGTGTGGTAATGGCTTTGACATCTCTTGAGTTAGAAAATCCTCCTTTTGGATTATCTTGAGTGGAAGGGGGAAGATTGCCTTGTGGTCTTTCTTTTAAGGCTTATGCAATCTTTTCTATATCCCTCTCCAAATTTTGGATGGCTGCTTGTTGGTTTCTCATGTTTTGTTTGATCTCTATGGAATCATGTTTATTTTCTTCATTTGTCTTGGCTTGACTAACCAAGAACTTTTCAAATGCCTTTTCTAAAGGTGACATTTGATTTTCAGGTTTTGAGCTTGATTCGGGATTGTTGGAATTGTTTCGAGGAGGGTAATTGGATTGGTTATTTTGGGGGAAACCGGGTGGTTGTGATGGTCTAGGGGGATAATTGTTGTTAGTGTTATTATTGTAGCCCATATTGTTGTTATAGTTGTTGTTGTAACCTTGGTTCCCTCGTTGGTAATTGTTATTACCATAACCTTGATTCAAGTAATTGACCTCCTCTTCGGTCATCATCGGTTGGTGTTGTTGACATTCTTTAGTAAGATGTGGCCCACCGCATTTTTCACATCCAACCTGAATAGCATGCAAAGAAGATGTTATTTTGTCTAACTTACGCTCTAGCATGACTTGGTTGTTTTTAATGGGCGCAACTTCATCATTTTGCCTGTCGTCAACCGCATTAACCGAACTTGATTGTTTCCCGACTCTTCTATCGGTGGCCCATTCTGCATTGTGCATTGCCATATCCTCCAAGAGTTGGTATCCCTCAGTAGGGGTGTTGTACATAAGTATGCCACCACTCGATGCATCAAGGGTGGATCGGGCATTATTTGTCAAACCCCGATAGAAGAGATGGACAATGTTACTCTTTTCAAACCCGTGGTTTGGGCACCTTCTCAGCATACCTTTAAAACGCTCCCAAGCTTCCGTTAAAGTTTCCCCTGCTTCCTGTTGAAAAGCCATAATATCAGTTTTAAGTTTATCCGCTTTCGCGGTGGAAAATAACGGTGGATAAATCGAATTCGGAGTTCCTCCCAAGTCGTGATGGAGTTTGGCTCGAGAGACTTGATCCAAGATCTAGCCTCTCCAATTAGACTAAATGGAAATAGTCTGAGCCTTATCGCATCATGTGAAACGTTTGGTATTTTAAATAAATGGCATATATCATTAAAACATTCGATATGGTGATTTGGGTCATTTGTAAGTCTACCATCGTAACCCAAGTCACGGACCATAACAAGAAATTGACTTTTAATTTCAAAATTTTGCCCATTTATTTCTTGAATTCGTATTGCCGGAACGGGATCAACCGGGGCTGTTTGCCTCGTTTGCCACATAGGTTGTTCCGGTGGTGGATTTGGTTCACCCATCTGGTTATCATGAATCGGCTCTTGATTTACAACAATTTGTTCCGGGATGTCAAGAATCGGCTCTTGACTTTCAAAACTTTGGACTTGAACTTAAAAAAGTGGATTTTGATTTTCAAGGTTTGGTTATTCACTACTTTGGGATTTCTGAAGTGTTGCTTTATATCTTGCTTCCAATTGAATCCGCTTCCTTCTACGAAAATATTTTTCTGGTTCGGAACTTGGTGATGGTTGATAAGGTTTTGATTTTGTACCCCTAGGGTTCGGTCTATTGCTCATGCACCTGCACAACTCAAAGCAAAAGGTTAACACGCAACTGATAACCAAAGTAGAGAAAAACAGAAAATACAATAAGTAACTTGTCTAAGAATAAATTCCAAAACAATGATCAATTAATTAATTAACTTTCAATAACTAGACACATAAACCTATTCCCCGGCAGCGGCGCCAAAAACTTTATGTGCAAGATCTAGTTATAAAATTATGTCTCCTATATACTACTAATCTAGACTACCACATTCATAGGCAAGTATACATAATCGTGGGTAATATAGGTTAGGCAAGTATTTCGGGTTGTCGAATCCTCAGAGAATAGATTATGTAATCCAGCAACTGATAGTCAAAGAATTAATCAAGAAAATATTTGTAAACATGGTTTTATTTTTTGTAATTTGTAAACATAAAATTTAAGTCACAAGAACGTGTGATGGACGTTGAATTGATAATTAAGAGATATTCACTATGTCTGGATTCATCTAGTTCTAAGTATGGTTATTAAGCACCGGTTAGTCTAATGTTCTAGAAGTCATGGTATTAGATTTTTCTCAATCCCATTTAATAAACTAATTACAACTAATAGGAATTTCTTCTCTCAAAAGTTACAACTAATCACACTTTTATTTGTTAATATTACCGACTTGGGTTACCTAAGTCTTCTAACCTAGAATTTTCATTACTAGGGTTGAACTTCTTGTTTAATCTAACTTATTGGAATCTAGTCTCTAATCCCTATTTCTAGTGAATTACCAACTAGGTCACAAGTGAAAAGTTGGGGAAATAATCAATCAATCAAGTGTTGTCAATACCTAATTAAATCAATTACCAACGATAAAGAAACGAAAATTCATAGATTAAACCAAAAGAGTAATTAAACACCAACAATTTGTTTAAAGATAAACATAACCCTAAAATTGAACCATACTTAAACCTAGAATCATCCAAACATAGCAAATATGAAGATTACTAGCACATAGACATGCTAGAAATCACAAGACAAGAGTTTAAGAGTTGAATTACAACCATAAAATTGTTCCCAAATGATAAGAAATCAATAATTGCTTGTAGAATTGGTGAAACCCTTGAAGAAATGCTCTCAAAATCGCCTCCTAACTGCCCAAAAACGCACAATGTGAAGAGATAACCGTCCAATTGACCTGATTCTGCGTTTTATTATGTTTTCTGGACGAGAAGTTCGCGTCGCGAACTCCAAACGTTCGCGTCGCGAACACCTTGCAAGGGAAGTTCGAGATCGTGAACTCTAGTTCCCGATCGTGAGAATCAAACATAGAGTTAGGCACTCGATCGTGAGGAGTTCGCGGCGCGAACTCCCGTTCCTGCATTTTCTCTCTGTTTTTTTTGTTCTCTTTTGCGTCTTTTCCGGCCTCGTTTCTAATGCATCACCTGAAACACAAAATAAGCACGAAATTGAGTAATATCACATGTAATGGCTTCCAAAACGTACTCAAAATCGGTGATATTGACGGGGTTGAACGTGTCTAAAAACGTCAATATCATCCCCCATGGACATACGATAGAAAAACCCTTTATATAATACTCTGTAGCATAGATTAATATAATATCTGTACAAAACAACGGATAATAAGACCACTGGCCCACTGCCAACGGAGGGTGCAGTGGTTCCGCCACTTGCACGCCAGTTGTGCACACCATTGGCACGCCTCCGTCAGTGGTTCCGCCAGTTGGGGTTCCGCCACTTTGGAGACGAGAGAAGGGGTAAGCACCGGATTGGTGGGTGGGCCCAAAGGGGTATTTTGTGTGTGTGTGTTTTGTAATAGTGAGTCCCAAAAAATTAGAGGGACGTGGTATTGTTGGCATGAGTACGTCAGTTTAGTGTCGGTTGGGGGTGAGCTGACGTGACGCTGATTTGGCAACAAATGACGATATCAGTTGGGTGCACTGTTGGGAGCGGTCTAACTAGTTTAGTTTTTCATCATATAAGTGATATATCTTAGTGTGAACCTTTTCTTTAATAATAAAGGACAAATAAAATATATAACACATCTTTTTGAAATGAAGAATATTTTGAAATCATCACATGCAAGATACATGATCTTTCTTAGCAATTTTGTATCCAATTAAATAGGTTATCTACTTATCTTGATTGCCATCTTTTCATTTTATTATCATCAGACACATGAGTAGTAGCTCATAGTATTTATTCTTTTGTAGGATAGAAAACAAATACCACAACCTTAAATGAAGATAGAAGCATGCATGAAATAGAGACTAATAAGTGAGGAAACGCAAACAGCTAGCAAAAAAACAAAAAAAAGACAAAAAGACAAAAAAAAAAAAGCCTAGTTATTATAGTTTGAGATTTTGAATTTTTTTACTGGTTTTGATAATGACAGCCCTAAGGGCTGTCACTAACAATGGATAAGACTGAGTAGTTTGGATTTTGATTGGTAGATGAGATTGAATGTTGATAGAAAAAAGGAAAACAATTTGACTAATGAAGTTTAAGGGGGTAAATTGTAAATATTTTCTATTGTTATTGATAGCGCTAAGGGCTGTCATTATCAAAACCCTTAAATATATTACCCGATGAAATATGTTAATCACAATATAAATAAATTTCAATCTTTTACCTACTTCCTCCGTTTCAAAATAAGTGATGTACTTTGTCTTTCACGTTTTTTGAGGTAAATTATGATAATGAAGGTTAATTAGATTAAAGTAGATAGTTAGTGGGAAATGAGTCCCACACATTTTGATTTAAATGAAGTTAATGATGTTTAAAAGTAAAAGTAGATGTGTCATTTCACTATATTAAATGAGATAGTTAGTGTGTGTGGTCCCTACTATTTTTTACTAAGTATATCAAGTTTTTAAAGTACATCACTTATTTTAAAACACCCTAAAATGGAAAGTGTATCACTTATTTTGAAACGGAGGAAGTATATATGAACCTAAGAACATCTCCAATGAGTGCTTTTTCAAAAGCTTATTACTATTACAATAAGCTTTTGAATGACTTTTTACCATTGGAATTACAAGCCTTTTTAAAAGCCTTTTTGCAATGACTTTTTTTCTACTAACCCTTTAACACACTTTCAATGTTTGTCTTTTTTGGTCCCCTATTTTTAATAAGTTTTCATTTTAAGCCTTAGATATATTATATATAGATTTTTTATTATATTTTTTATTAGTTAATGAATTTACATTCTAAATTAATGTCAATCATTATAATATATTTTTATGAAATATTTTAAAACATATTAAGTTTTATAAGATGTCAAAAAAATTCTCAATTTATATATAAGGAGTATTTATGAAACATTTGAGATAGATAAAGGTAAATTATAAATATTGTAAAAGAAAAAACATTTGTAAAAGGTTAACCATTGGAGATGTTATTTAGGAATAACTTTTTAGTTAGTGGAATGTTGATGTGACAAAAGTAATAAACTTTTGTAAGGTTAACCATTGGGGATGCTCTAATCATGATAAAGATATGATGACATATCCATTCCACATAATTCTATTGGTCCTACATGATGATGTGTAATGCCATGTAAAAAGACATTTTGATCATTATCACAGCTTTTGGAAAATTTTAAAAACAAATCAAACGGATAGATTTGTTAATAAACCTTCAAATTCGGAATATGATAACTACAATAAATCTTTGAATCTTTGACTACATCCTAAAATTCGTCCATTTATTTTCCTTAAATTAAATAATCCATTCAAATTCGTACATAACTTTCTACCTAAATTCAAAAATGCATAACATGGCTCCTAAATGTTACAGAGTTAAAAACGAATTGTTAAATCAAAATTAAGATGTAAATCTTTTAAAAATTTACACCCAAACATAAATCCTAAATGAAAAATATGAAAAACGAAATCTCTACTAAAATGAATTTGAGAAAATAATTTCCTTTGCACTTTTTAAAATTGTCGTAAAATTAATGTTTTATGTACTTTTTAAAAATTTGTGCACTTTATGATGTCTCTAGAGTTGAGAGCAAAAAAGATTTAAAGTTATTTATTACGAAGAAGATGTTAATTACACTAACTTAACAATAAATATTGTATATAAAGAAGTTTTATTTTGTTTCTAAATTTTGTGTACCATTTGTAAAATGTATCAAAACACGTTTAACAAAGTTTCAATAATAGATTAATATATGATTTCTTAAGTTTTTTTTGGTATTTTTCTTTTTATTTCTCGAAGCATGCCCGAGCTAGTTTTATGTATATACGAATTGAAATTGCCAAAAATCAAACCTAAATATAAACATAAAATATGTGATGCACATGATCATACTTTCTAATGAAAAAAGAATTAACTATACCCGAATAAGAAGTTAGTTGAAAAACCGTTGGAGGACTAAAGTGAATTTATTTTTCTTAAAAGGTTGTATTCGTACATAACTTATATATTTAGGGACTCTAATGTAATTACCTGAAACGAAATAAACCATTATTTCAACTTCCCGATAACTACCAAACTCCGATTTCTCTCATTTCCCCCCACAAACTTCCGACACCGTTGTCACTTCCTTCCCCGCGAACTCAATTTCCGAATTCCGACCATGGATTCCGGTTCTCAGGCCGCCGTATACGGTGGTAGCGTCAAATCCGGCGGTAAAATATATAAACGGAGACGAGTTGCTGCCGGAAAAACTCCATATGACCGTCCCACTCCGTATCTGCCATCAGAAAACCCTAATTGGTTGAAGGGACTCGCTTTACCTGCTAAGTTTGTTGCTAATGGTGCTAGTAAACTTTTTTCGTCATTTTGGAACCCTAAGAGTTGGGCTTCGCGTTCGTGTTCTTCTTCAGACAGCGATTCTGATTCAGGTATTGAATATCGTAAGTTTATTTTGTAATTGGTTGTCAAATTTGGAAATTAGATTTACATTTAGTTTAATTATTGCGGTTGTTTATTCTCTTTGTAGTAAAAGACAATGAGTGCTATGGATTAGGGCTAATACAACATGTTTAGGGTTTACATAATATGAATATTGGAGTTCACATTTTAAATTTGTGGGTATTCTTTGAACTTATGGCCTGTTTCTAGCCAGTTATTGTTGAAATAAGAAAAAGAGCATGTGGCATTAAGTATGAAATTCACTCTAGATTGGTTGGTTGACTTTGCACACATTTAAGTAAAATTTTGACTTTTTGTCAAAGACACTAAACAATGTTTGAGAGCACTCAAATATCTGGATACCTGATACAACATACACACAACTTGTTAGGTTCACTTTTTGATTTACTTGTTTATTGAGTTGGATATGAAAATTATAATTATGTTTTTTTTTTTCCAAAGAAGGTGGTATAGAGGATGATGAAAACCTTTCTGATGGCGGTGCTGAGTTGAAACAGGTAATTACAAAGTTTTTTATCTTTTTTTTTCTTCAGTATATATCTCGAGTAATATATATTTTTATTTTTAACCAGAATAAAGGCAGTTCATCTGGGAAGAGTGAGATATTGTATTTAGTTGAACAACTACTTATGCTCGATCGTTATTCAAGGTAACAGTCTTTTCCTAGCCAATTTTGCAGGGTTCATACTGATTTTATTATCTTTGTATTTTGTTTTAAATTTTATTCTTTCTGTTTGTAATACATTATAATAATTGTTACCAGGGAAGAGTGTGATAGATTAATAAAAATCATTAATTCACGAGTTGAAGATTATACCATTAGAAAGGGAGTGGACACTGGACCAAGTAAACTTCTGAATGTATCTAATTTTAGTTTTTTCTTTATTTAATGTTGAAAAATGATATTATATTCTGGTAATTGTAAACAGAAAATCCAGATATTCACAACCAAACCATCATGGAAGCAAGAAAACTGATTACGGAAAACTTGGTTGGATCAAGTTTAAAGTCAGATTTGGATAATAGCATTCTTATGACCCCAAATGTCAGTATTAGTACTTACAATATACTTGGATTCTTTTATATATACTTTTTGATATTATTAAATCTAGTTATTTCTTGATTTGGTATGATTTGTGTTACAGAAGGATTATTTTTCTGGGGGATCGTGGAACATTGATGATGAAATACAACGGTTGCGTTCGAAATTGATGATGAAACCAAAATTTTTAAAAACACCAAAACTTGATGATGAAATTGTGAACCTGGCTTTAGAGGGTTGGTTTTTTTTGCATCATATTTAACTTTTTATACCCATTTGTCCAAAATAAATGCAACGTTAGCATAATGAAAAACTAATATTTTTTAATATATTGTTCTTTATTCTTTTATCTTTTTTGGGTTTTAGATGTGAGGATCACTCGAGAAGATGTACCAACTGAAGCCTTGTCAACCCTTCCAACAATTGAGGAGCAAAATCAGGTAACCAATGGCAACATAAAGTTGTTAATTCTAAGAAAATAGCTAAAAAGAAAAATGGGTCAAAATTTGCCCAAAGGGTATTGCTAACGCACACAACTAGTAAATCACTTCACTAAAAAAAGAAAAGATTATTTTGTAATCTCGGGTCAACCCAAATTGACCAAAAAGTGTCTCGGGTCAACCCAAATTGACCCTTTCGTATTCATTTTTTCAGCTGGTAGAGGAAAAAGAGGTTGAAGATGAATTTACAGAGGTGGCTGATGTCATTGCTTCTCAGGGAAGCTCAAACACCTTCGAGCCCGTTACCACTAAAGAGCCCGATAGCCCGATTGCAAAACGGGCAGGTACAAGAAGCAGGAGGAACACCAAAAGAGGCAGGGTTCGGGCCAAGTGACTTGTGAAAAGTTAACTAGACAAATGTTTAGTGTAACTTTTAGGGTTGATTGAGAATGAATGAATGGTTGTAAAGTGAATTTTAGGGTTTACATTCTTGAATTGTTGGTAGGCTAGGGTTTATGTATTGTACTTAAACTAATGTACCATCTAATTATGTTGTAACTCAGTGTTGTAAACTTGTAATATCTAATGTCACTCAAGAGTTGTAGCTTCCCTTCATTTTAATTTAATGAATTCAAATTGACAATAAAGATGAAAATTCAATTCTCGATATTTAGATATTAGCCTTGTATTTAGCCCTGTATTTAGCCCGATTAGTTACAACATATGGGCCATGGGCCGAATACAAAAGCTGATTACAAAGTAGAAGGCTAATAGTCTAATGCCTGAAGCTAGTCGGGCTAATATCTACCAAGTTTAAGATTTACACAATTCTTATTCTTTTCTTTCTAATGAATTTTCTTGTTTATTACGGTTTCCTTAAGGGTAACTGAAGTTTGCTCGTTATGTACGAAATCTAATCTTTGTTGTGAGTATTTTCGAATTAGTCATCCGGTAGATGTCAAGGGATCAAATTAGTACAACGGGAAGGAGAATCCTTTCGCGTGAAGATCGTGGTTGACACAAAAATAAAAGATACTCCCTTCATCCCAAAATTATTGTCCACAGACAAAAATCACATAGTTTAAGAAAAATGTATTTATTACATTGTCTAGCCAATATAATTTCATCTTTACAACTAAACTATATTTTGATTGGTGGATTTTTCAAGTTAATAATAATTTTGGGGAAAAAAAAAGGTGGACAACAAAATTGAGACGGAGCGAGTAATAGTTACTAGAAGCATATGACAAAAACATTTCGTGTGTTAAAAGCATATCTCATATTGAGGGCTAATTCTTTGGGAAAGAGAGTCCTTTCACATGAAAAATGTGATTAATGATGGTTAGTCGAAATACATGATATGCTATAACTGGAATATTTTAGGAAGGAGAGTCATTTCACATGAGATTCGTGGTTCACACAAAAACAAAAATGACGGTTATTTGATTAGTCATACCCGTCCCTAAAACTTTAACCTTTATGTATATTGGTGATTTTTACCCCATATATTTTAACCTATACACCACAATAGCTGTTTTATCTATTTGTACAATACGTGGTAATACTTGTACAATATGGTACAAACATAAAAAAATGTGGTGTAAAAATTCCTTTTATGTATTAATGTATATGTTTATTGGGGACTCAAATCATTTATTAAGTTTTATACTCATGTAACTCATTACAAGTTTTAGGATATTTTTTGGTAAATTGCACGAAACCTTCAATTTCTCAAGATCGCCCATGCTCGTAACATTTCATGTTCGTGTTCTAAAAGCTTATTTATCAATATAGAGGACCCATAGATCGATAATAACTAGTACATACTTAGGGAAGGAGAGTCACTAAACATGAAAATCATGGTTCACATGAAAACAAAAAAAAGATGGTTACTGAAAGTATTCAACTAGTAACGCAAGATTTCATGTTCATAGCTTATCTCTCGATATTGAGGGCCCATAGATAATAACTAGTCACATGAAAATTGTGGTTTACATTAAAACAAAATTATGGTTACTCGAAGTATATGACTTGGTAGGATCGGATTGCAATTTAGAGCAGATTATCTATTTATTGAGTTCTGAAAATGAAAATAATATCAAAATGGATGTTTGAAAAACAATCTGATAAAATCAATTTTCTTGCGTTTTGGTTATTCTAAAATGAAGTTTTGAAAAAGCAGGTATGCTATGTAGATGCTTATTGCGTTTTCAAAACTCATCATTTGTTTTGATCTCTTAACCATACAAATAATCAGGGTCTACCAAACGCTAAAAAAATGATTATTGCGATTTCAAATAGCATAATCGAATCCAAATACTATTTTTCAAAATAATATTATGTTATCGTTAATTATCTAATTATTCAATTTCAAGTTTATTTTCAATATAGAATCCTAAACACAATTTTCAACTTTTCATGATCTGAAGTATTAGACTAGTGTCAATGGAGCCATCAACTCCTTCATTGTTTCTGTTGATTTTACCAAACCATTGTCACACCTCGTCACTTCCTTCGTGTCAGTTTCTTCATTCGGTTAGAGGAAGAGTGGAGAAGAGGAAGGTGGAGCCCATAGTATTTTAATAGAGTATTAGATATTTATGTGTATATGACTTTTTATGATAGCGATACCAAAAAAATGAAGAGAGTAAATATTATTAACTTGAGTACATAAGTTTTTATGTCAACTCTTTTTTTTTGAACGGCAAGTTAGTTAGTGATTCGAGCTCAGACAGAGACATCCACAAGGGACAGTATACCTCCCTCGAACCCTCCATCGATGAGGAATAAACCCCACCATTTGTCCATGACGGGACTTGAACCCATAATCATTAGGTCATGAGCAACAACTTATCTTTTTCACTGATACCACTAGGCTAGAAGCCTTGGGTAATTTTTATGTCACCTAACATGACACTATGTGACAAAAACAAACAAATTGTGATAAGGTTGATATCAATGTTTGTCTCTCAATTAAGGGCCCACTCCATTAATTAGAAAGCTTGCATACTTTTTATACATGTGTTTAGTTGAGCCCTTTCCCCTATAAATACCTACTCAATACTCAATCAAATCTCATCACGTGGCTTTTCATATTTTCGTATCTCACATCTCTTTGTTGTGCTCTTGTTACTAACAACGGAGTTCCATCTTCTTCAAAGTTTAACAATTCTTTTTGTAAGTAAAACATTTATCATATCTTTTACTAAATATCATTCAGTAATTCCAAGTCAATCGGAACTTGGTTACAAAAGTACATTTTCATATACAATAACAGATGTTTTGAATGTTATTTAACAATTTTTCCTATTATTAGTCATGTCTTTCCTTATTTTCTTTGACTAATTAATTGTCTTGTCTTATGTTGCACTTCGTTTTAGCTCGTACTCGTCCCGAGTCATGCATCTGTAGATTCTCTTTCAAATGGTTAGTAACATTTAATTTATATATCTTTCTAACGCTCATTCAACTTTATCTCGCGATTATTGGACAAAATGATATGTATACGTTCAATTTCGGTTAGAAAAACAGAGAGGGAAGCATTTCATACGTATTGGGGAAACCAAGAGAAAACTTTCCCGGATACAATGATGCAGCAACCGACGAACAAGTTCTTGGAATAAAACTGTCGGCACTTTTCATGTTGGAAAAAGACATTCGTCAAGGAAAGAATGTTAATTTGCACATTAGTAAAGACCCGAGCTCAATAGCTCCATTTGTACCCGTGAAGTTGCAAATTCATTGCCCTTTACATCAAACAAGCTACAAGATATATACAAGTAATTCAAAGTCAACCCCGACTCGATAGAAGCAAACTTGATCAAGAAAACGGTTAACGAGTGTGAAAAGGCTTCAAACCAAGACGACGATAAATATTGTGCGACGTCTTTAGAATCAATGGTGGATTTTGCTTCTTCAAAGTTAGGAAAACGAGTTAAGGCGGTTTCAACACAAGTGGTTGGTGAGGAGAGCACACCGTTGCATAAGTACAAAGTTGAAGATGTGAGGAAATTGACGGGAGATGATGTCATTGTTTGCCATCGGGAATATTATGCTTACGCTGTTCATTATTGCCATAAAGCGTCGAAGATCAATGCATTTATGGTTTCTTTGGTTGGAGAAAACAACGTAAAAGCTAACGCGATATCAGTTTGTCATGAAGATAGTGCATCATGGAACCCGAAACATATAGCATTTCAAGTGCTTAATGTTAAACCAGGAACTGACGATGTTTGTCATTTCATTGTAGAAGATGATGTTGTTTGGTTTCAGTACTAGGTTTTGTTGTAGTTTGTGTTGTCCAACTTGCATTGGATAAATAATACAGAGTATCAATCATGATCCCCTATTGCCTTCTAAAAATTACAATAACTCTAAGTCGCTAACACACACACCTAGGGGTATCGGGTCGGGTTTGGGTTCTAATCGGGTGGGTCCGTCGGGTTTGAGGTAAATCATGGAAATATATTGACCTTGAGTTAGAAACTAAAAAAGAGATGTTTAACACACTTGCAAGTTGCAACTTTGTGTCAAATATAGAACAAAAATGAAGGTTACCGAAGGTACGTGACTGGGTTAGAATTACAACATTTTATGCTTCCGCCCTACGCGTATCCAACATATTATAGGTAAACACTTTCTATTTATAGAAAAATGATGTAGAGTAAAAAACAAAAATATGTTGTTCCTCTTAATTCTTAGAACAATTTATTTTAAAATCCATATTGATTCAAGAAATATTGTGGATTTAGTTTTCAAATTGATTCAACGCAAGAACACAGATTTGGGAGAAAAATAAACTTTCACAAAATTAAAAACTAAAACTTTAAGTATGTCAAATAAACCCTAAATAAGACCTATATTTTTGAACAACTTAAAACTGGGTCTAAAACAAAATAAAAAAATAAATAAAAGAAACTCTAAAATACAAATAACTCTCAACATATAGTATTTTATTAGCCCGGAAGATCCGTAAACCAACGACGTAGTCCTTGTCGTAAGCTTCAATTTGGTTGGTGGTACGCCTGAAATGGAGACTCGAAGTAAAAGTTATGTCCATTTTAGTACAACTTATTTCGTCACACGATCTTAAGACTAAAGGAACAAAAAGGCATGTTCCTCTATATTTGAGTCTGCATCAAAAAACCATATGGTGTTTGGTCAAGTGGTAAATACTCTCGAATGAGTTTTTAGAGGTCACAGGTTCAATCCCCCATTGGTTAATTAAAGATGACCCAGGGTATGAATGCCGGCAACAATCACGAAAACGGTTAGATGGCGTACATTAAGAGCAAATTTCGGACATCCTGGAAAGCCTATCATAATACAATACTTATTAAAAAAAGTTTTTTATGTATAGAAAATTGATACATATCACATGAAAACAAAATTGAGGGTTACAAGTATTAACTCAGGACACTTGAAAATTGTCATGATCTAAAAAGGTCGTCTCTTGGTATAGATGTTATATTTTGGAAAAAAGAGTCCTGTCACATGAAAAATGTGGTTCACATAAAACCAAAAATAATTGTTAGTCGAATACGTGACATGTTATAATTGAAATATTTTAGGAAGGAGTCATTTCACATGAGATCACACAAAAACAAAAATGATTCCTAAAACTTTATCTTTATTTATTAATGTATATATACGTCCATTATAGATTTAGATCATTTGTAACATCCCGAGACCCGACCTAGAATATTTTATTACTTTTGGTAAGTTATATTCTATTATTTATTATTTTATATGATTTTATCTGATTTAATTGAATTAATTGTATTTTTAACCATGGGGTTAAAAATTAGTAAAAACTGAGATATTAAAATGTTAAAATGATTTTTACATATTTGGGTTCACTTCTGAACCGGGGTTCTAAAAATATCTTCGTTGTTAAAATTGGAGTTAGTTAGGTCTAAATTAATTATCTGCGAACCTAATATCCTGTTAGTGTTTAAATGAAAATACCTGTGTTTGGGAGAGGGGTGTACGTGTTATGTCTAAAGGGCAGATGTCATTTTGGTCTCTCTCTTCTTTCTCCTTGCCTGTACACGACACAACACACACACACATACACTTTCTTGAGTTTTCTTCCAAATTAATGATAATTGCTTGAAGATCTTGCCTACTCTTTGTGATTTTCGGATTTTAGAAGCAAATCTAAGTAAGTTTTCTTCCTTCCTAAGCTAGGGTTCATGTTCTTGAGCTTTGTTGAATTAGGGTTCTTGAGCTAAGTGGGTTTTTGTGAAATTCTTGTCAAATCTTGCTTGCAATCCAGAATTGTTAGAAGAATTGGTGTCTAATTGAGTTCTTATTAGTTATATGTGTTGAATTGTTAGTTGTGGCTCATTTGGTGAAGCTTTCATGAAGCTCCATCAATGGTGTTCTTGGGAAGAAGATGGAGTTCTTCCCTAATTTGATGAATTGTGTATTTTGGTGTTTTTGATGCTGTGTTAGGTTAATTATACATGCTAGAATGATAACTGATAATGTTGAACTTGCTAGTTATCTTGTTGGTGAATTGTTAATTTAATGGCAGTGTTTGGCTAGATTGAAATTTAGTCTTAACTAGCTAATTTGTATATTGTTGACTTTGGTCAAACCTGGGAGTTGACTTTTAGCCTTGTATGGCTTGCAAACTTTAATTACCAAGTTCATGTTAGCAATGTGTTAGTTGAATGAATTGTAAGCTTGATTGTGTTGGTTTCGGGTCTTGACCCGTTCGGTTGTTAAATTGTGCAAATTGACTTAAGTAAAGTCAAAATTGGTAATACTTGCAATTGGATGCAAGTAGTATGTTAGTTATGTAATTTAGATGTTGATCAAGTAGAATTACTCATTGGATGATGTTGTGTGTATCCCCGATTCATTATTCTTGTTTTTGACCCGTTTGGGCCTAAGAAGTAAATTAGTTGTAAAGCTTAATGAACTAACTTGATGATATTCTAGACTTTGGTAATTGATATGTGTAAATGCATGTAATAAGTTGTAAGTTGTTTCAAAGATGTGGTCTTAAGCTTAAATTACTAGTTACACAATTGATGATTTCGGGTGACTAATTCGGTATTCATTTTGTACAGGAAAAAGGAAGGAGCCTCAGTGATATAAGATTACTGAGCTCGGTACTAAAAGGAAGCTAAGGTGAGTGGATTTAACCTTCTTCTTGTGTGATGTACAAAGGTTTTGGTATGGTAGACTTGTAGGAGAAAAATGCAGCATTTTGGCTGGTCTGGGGAGATAGCGGCGCTATCTCTAAGATAGCGGCGCTATCTCTGCTTCGTATTTGGAAAATTCAACAGCGACCCGAAATAGCGTTTGGTATTTAGATAGCGGACGCTATCTTTTGGTGGATAGCGGCGCTATCTTCGGATAGCGGCGCTATCTCCATGAAAGATAGCGACGCTATCTATGATAGCGGCGCTATCTTGGCTGATTTTGGGAAAATTCATTTTTTCTTGGTTTTTAATAATTTTCCAGTGGTACCATTAATTGTGGGATTGTTAATGGTGGTATGTGCACATGTTTTCTTGAGGTTAGCTATGAGTGGGTTTTGGCTAGGCTTCGTTACTATTGGATGGGGTGCTCGGACTCCTACGGATGTGTTCCGTCAGGGGGGACTACCGTGCCAATAGTAAAGTAGCCATCGATAAACTGTTGTTCGGCCAACAACAGTTGTAGGTACTGCGCAGGTCCGCCGATACTCTCATAACGTCCAATTGCTTGTGGAAGTTTGGACGGGTTTCCAAATTGATTTCTCTTGTCTCTAATTTGTTATGGTTATGCAAATTGTTTATTATTTCTATTCACTTAGCTTTGTGCTAATCCCTCATTTGTTGACTCTTTTCAGGTTGTGGATTTAGCTTGACTAGAGTCGGGTTTTGAAAATTTGACCGTACTCTGATTTTGTATACCGGGTCGAGCCTGTTTTAGTAACACCTTTAAATGTTTTTATATATTTGGTTAATATGTAAAGGTTTTATGATATGTAATAAAGAAGGATTTACGGTAATTATTAAATCGCTTCCGTATGCATATTTCAAAATAAAAATAAAAATGGCTCTAAGATTGTGGTGTTACAATTTGGTATCAGAACCTCGGTTTGGCGATGGTTGCACATTTAGGTGTACCAAACCCAAATCTTGGCTCGAGTTGGTCAAACTTCCTTTAGTAGAGGGATTAGTTAAGTGAATTTGAACTGTGGTTTGATAGGAGTTAGTATGGTAGGTACTAACGGTTTAAACTAACAGTTCGTGAGATGTTGTGTTTGTTACAGATAATGGCCGATACCTATCCCAACCAGTTGATAACCCCAACGGAGCCTGAACCGGAAGTCACGGGTACATCTAGGGATGTTAATGCGGAAGGGAAGATTACATTTTGAGAATGGAGAGTCGGTTAGAGCTTCTCCAAAGTATTGTTGATGGTATGAACCAAAACCAAAATACCAAAACACCAAATTTCCCTCCTATGCCCAACCCTACTCTATCTACCCCGACAATGCAATTTCCCACAACCCCGACATTTACCATGACATCTCCTTATATGTCAACCTCGTCGGAACCACAACCCATGATGTCACAACCACAATACTTTTATGTTAATCCTAGTCAAGGCATGCCACAATACCAATTCCCGAACCAACCATATCAATTCATGAAACCAACATGTACCTTCAAACAATTTCTTGATTGTAAGCCTCCTGAGTTCAGTGGTAGTAGAGACCCAAATGTTACAATGAATTGGTTGAGGGAGATGGATAGAACCTTGGATGCGTGTGGTTGTGATGATAAATTTAGGGTAATGTATGCTACCCGTAAATTGACCGGTGGTGCAATGAATTGGTGGGATACTTTGGTCGAACGCTTACCAAAGGAAACCATTAAAAGTATAACGTGGGATCAGTTTAGGGAACATGTTTGCAAACGTTATTGTAATTCGTTTGAAATGGATAGAATTCGATCGGAATTCTTGAATTTGCGGATGACGGATAGAATGTCGGTGGATGATTTGATCGAGCAGTTCAATGAGAAGTTGAGGTTTGTTCAACAATCGGTGCCTGATGAGCATTCTAGAATCAAACATTTTATTCAAGCCTTACGGCCTGAATACCGAGGTGTAGCTAGACTTGCTACAAACTTGTCCCAAGCCTTTGAATTTGCAAAGGCAGCTGAATGTGATTTGAATACCCCCGATTGGGTGAATAAAGAAAGAACGGGGTACCAAAGGTTTAAGTCCACACAATCGGGTTCCCAACAAAGTAAGAAAGGTCAAGGGAATTAAAAGTATACAAGCTCAAACCGTAAACAGTCGGGAGATAATTCAGGTCAGCAAGCACAATGGTGTGCCAGGTGCAGGTCTTCTCACAACGGTGCATGTACTACACAAACGATGCGTTGTGTTAGATGTGGTCAGTATGGGCATGATTTGGGTAAGTGTACATGTAACATACGTGTTTCTAATTAAAGCATTTTAATTGTTAAGTTCATTTTAGATGATAAAGGATAGGGAATTAAGTCTTGTTAGTTAGCATTTTGATGAATAATCTGTGTTAGGGGTGGTTGATTAAGTGGGATAAGTTAAAAGGGACAAAAAGCTGAAAATTGCAGCATCTGGGTAGATAGCGGCGCTATCTTGGCTGGTATCCAACAGCGACCCATTTTAGCGAAGGGGTAAACGCGAAAAATTGAGAGATAGCGGGGCTATCTTGGAAGATAGCGGCGCTATCTTGTGCAGATTAGACATAAAATCGGGATTTTGACCCATTTCAGCTAAAACTTTCTCCAGAATTTTCTCTAGTCGGTTGTGGGCGATTTTGAGCGAAATTTGGTGATCTTGGGCAGATTTTGGCTAGAAATCAAAGGATTTTCATCAATTGTGTTGATAACCAAGGTATTTCGTCATCCCTAGCACCATGCATGAGTAGAAATGGAAATATTTAGTTGGTAGGTCAAGAACCCTAGTTAGGGTTTAGTTTATGGGACTGAAATTGATGATTTTATGTTATGTTTAATTGATATTTAGTTATGAAACTTGAAGTTATCATGTGATCTTACACCTAGATGGGTAGTTAGTAGATTAGAGTTTTGGGTCATCACCATTTAGGAGAATTGAAGATTAGGGTCAATTCTAGTTGTGTTTATGGACTAGAATATTGATTGAAGTATGTGTGATTATATTAGGTAAACCATTGGGAGGTTGTGATAACTCCATTAATCGGTGACATTGGAATTGCTCGGTTTGACATTGAAGTTGCTTAATCCCAGGTGAGTTCACTATGTGCAATGTGTATACTTTTAATTATATATGTGTAATGTGGTTAATTAGTATTCGTTTCGATTGGATGTCTTGTGTTTTGCCTTGGAAATTGAGACTACCTTGTTGAACCGTAACATTGCCTTGACCCGTTTGAGTGGATTTCCTTGAGTGATATTTCGTTTCGTGAGGACCCATGGCGGCTCGAGTATTACTTCGTGTGATATGTCGGGTGGTGGACGCGGGAGTACCTGGCGGAGGAGTGGTATGGACCGTGGTGGTGAAGCTGGATCATGGACTCGGTTAGGGGTGCCATGGTCACCTTCACCGGCCTCATTCCCTAATGGCCTAAGGGGGAATGACGCACTTTGTTAAATCTGAAAGAATTGTACTTTGATCATTGTTGACCCGGTATGGATATGTGATACTTTGTGAGGATGTTATTGTGCTAACCCGGTACTTTGACCCATTACCATTTATTTGTTCATTTATGTTAAATTATATAATTAATTAGTATAACATTATACATTGTGGAACTCACTAAGCTTTTATAGCTTACACGTTTAGTTGTCACCATTTTTCAGGGATAGATAAAGGCAAGGGCAAGTGTGAGTTGGTGCTTGAAGTTGGAGTGGCTCGAAGCTTGGGAAAGCTTCTCTTTTGGTATAAACTTGTAGTATTTTGTACGTTTGTGTTATGGGTTGGTTTGTCGGTTTGTATCCGGTATAGATAGTCGGTTCTTGGCATGTATAATTTCTTTTGGTAGTTTATGTTTAAAGTTTGTATTTTGGTTAATTTGGATGGTTTGGTTGTAAATGATGTTTTAAAAAAGGTCATTTCGAAGCATGGGCTTTACAATATGGTATCAGAGCATTGGTTTGAGTGATCTAGGTATCATTGTGGTACTAGACTCAAACTTAGGCATTGATGGTATAGTGTATAGGCTAAGAGCTTAGGTCGGATACAAACCCTAGGCTGGATATGAAGTAGTGGGTCAATAGTAAGTGATAGAGTGAGTGTTATTTAATATTTTTATTTTATTTCTATAAATTTCAGTTAGGAATGGATCAAGGAAGTAGTAACAATGATAATGATGGTCCGAGAAGTGCGGAACATCCAGAATTAACTCCTTCGGATCCTCGAACTCAAGGATCGAACCCTAGTAACCATGAAGAAGAAGAAGAAGTTGTATCTCCGAGGGAGGAAAGATTGATGAATAGGATGGAGGACATGGTCCGGGCAACTTTTGAACAATTTAGACGTGAAGAGAGGGAAAGGTCAAAAGAAAAGGAGAAGAAGAATGTGGTTGATGAATCCCCGAGTAAGAAATCAGGTTTGGTTTCATTCAAAACTTTCCGTAGTTGTGGGGCCACAGAATTCTCGGGTGTATCAAACCCCGTTAGTGCACTGTTATGGTTAGAAAACACCGAAAAGGTGTTTCGTATTTCTCGTGTAGACAAGAATGATCAAACCGTTTATGTTGCGGCCATGTTCACTGATAAGGCCTTAACCTGGTGGAATAACACGTTTAAGATCTTGAACGAAGAAGAAAAAGATCACATGAGTAGGGATTCGTTCAAGACCCGATTTCTTGAACAATATTGCCCAAGTGATATGAGAAGGAGGTTAGAGAAGGAGTTTTTAGAACTCAAGCAAGGAAGTTTATCGGTGGATGAATATGAGACTCTATGCAATCAAAAGGCCCAATTTGCCACGAAATACATTCCGACCGAAGTCGAGAAGATTCAAATGTTTGTGGAAGGTCTAAAGTATGAGATTCAAGATTTTGTGAACAACCGTGATATTCCGTCGTTTGCTAAGGCAGTAGAGTATGCTCGAAGAAGGGAGCATGATTTGAGCCTTCGTGGGGAGTTGACTCCCGAATCTAAACGTCAAAAAGTAGAGCAAACTACTTCGTCTCCTTCCGGTCGTATAAATCGATTTATTCCGGTCGTAACATCCCGAGACCCGACCTAGAATATTTTACTACTTTTGGTAAGTTATATTCTATTATTTATTATTTTATTATTTTATATGATTTTATCTGATTTAATTGAATTAATTGTATTTTTAACCATGGGTTAAAAATTAGTAAAAACTGAGATATTAAAATGTTAAAATGATTTTTACATATTTGGGTTCAGTTCTGAACCGGGGTTCTAAAAATATCTTCGTTGTTAAAATTGGAGTTAGTTAGGTCTAAATTAATTATCTGCGAACCTAATATCCTGTTAGTGTTTAAATGAAAATACATGTGTTTGGGAGAGGGGTGTACGTGTTATGTCTAAAGGGCAGATGTCATTTTGGTCTCTCTCTTCCTTCTCCTTGCCTGTACACGACACAACACACACACATACACTTTCTTGAGTTTTCTTCCAAATTAATGATAATTGCTTGAAGATCTTGCCTACTCTTTGTGATTTTCGGATTTTAGAAGCAAATCTAAGTAAGTTTTCTTCCTTCCTAAGCTAGGGTTCATGTTCTTGAGCTTTGTTGAATTAGGGTTCTTGAGCTAAGAGGGTTTTTGTGAAATTCTTGTCAAATCTTGCTTGCAATCCGGAATTGTTAGAAGAATTGGTGTCTAATTGAGTTCTTGTTAGTTATATGTGTTGAATTGTTAGTTGTGGCTCATTTGGTGAAGCTTTCATGAAGCTCCATCAATGGTGTTCTTGGGAAGAAGATGGAGTTCTTCCCTAATTTGATGAATTGTGTATTTTCGTGTTTTTGATGTTGTGTTAGGTTAATTATACATGCTAGAATGATAATTGATAATGTTGAACTTGCTAGTTATCTTGTTGGTGAATTGTTAATTTAATGGCAGTGTTTGGCTAGATTGAAATTTAGTCTTAACTAGCTAATTTGTAGATTGTTGACTTTGGTCAAACCTGGGAGTTGACTTTTAGCCTTGTATGGCTTGCAAACTTTAATTACCAAGTTCATGTTAGCAATGTGTTAGTTGAATGAATTGTAAGCTTGATTGTGTTGGTTTCGGGTCTTGACCCGTTCGGTTGTTAAATTGTGCAAATTGACTTAAGTAAAGTCAAAATTGGTAATACTTGCAATTGGATGCAAGTAGTATGTTAGTTATGTAATTTAGATGTTGATCAAGTAGAATTACTCATTGGATGATGTTGTGTGTATCCCCGATTCATTATTCTTGTTTTTGACCCGTTTGGGCCTAAGAAGTAAATTAGTTTTAAAGCTTAATGAACTAACTAGATGATATTCTAGACTTTGGTAATTAATATGTGTAAATGCATGTAATAAGTTGTAAGTTGTTGTTGCAAAGATGTGGTCTTAAGCTTAAATTACTAGTTACACAATTGATGATTTCGGGTGACTAATTCGGTATTCATTTTGTACAGGAAAAGGGAAGGAGCCTCGGTGATATAAAATTACTGAGCTCGGTACTAAAAGGAAGCTAAGGTGAGTGGATTTAACCTTCTTCTTGTGTGATGTACAAAGGTTTTGGTATGGTAGACTTGTAGGAGAAAAATGCAGCATTTTGGCTGGTCTGGGGGAGATAGCGGCGCTATCTCTTAGATAGCGGCGCTATCTCTAAGATAGCGGCGCTATCTCTAAGATAGCGGCGCTATCTCTGCTTCATATTTGGAAAATTCAACAGCGACCCGAAATAGCGTTTGGTATTTAGATAGCGGACGCTATCTTTTGGTGGATAGCGGCGCTATCTTAGGATAGCGGCGCTATCTCCATGAAAGATAGCGACGCTATCTATGATAGCGGCGCTCTCTTGGCTGATTTTGGGAAAATTCATTTTTTCTTGGTTTTTAATAATTTTCCAGTGGTACCATTAATTGTGGGATTGTTAATGGTGGTATGTGCACATGTTTTCTAGAGGTTAGCTATGAGTGGGTTTTGGCTAGGCTTCGTTACTATTGGATGGGGTGCTCGGACTCCTACGGATGTGTCCCGTCAGGGGGGACTACCGTGCCAATAGTAAAGTAGCCATCGGTAAACTGTTGTTCGGCCAACAACAGTTGTAGGTACTGCGCAGGTCCGCCGATACTCTCATAACGTCCAATTGCTTGTGGAAGTTTGGACGGGTTTCCAGATTGATTTCTCTTGTCTCTAATTTGTTGTGGTTATGCAAAAAAGAGTCCTGTCACATGAAAAATGTGGTTCACATAAAACAAAAAATAATTGTTAGTCGAATACATGACATGTTATAATTGAAATATTTTAGGAAGGAGTCATTTCACATGAGATCACACAAAAACAAAAATGATTCCTAAAACTTTATCTTTTTTTATTAATGTATATATACGTCCATTATAGATTTAGATCATTGATTAAGTTTATACTCATGTAACTCGATCATTACAAGTTTTAAGACATTTTTTTGGTAAATTGAATAGAACCTCTAAATTTTCGAGATCAGCTATGCTCGTAACATTTCATGTTTGTGTTATAAAGGCTTATCTGTCAATATAGAGGACCATAGATGATATATCAATAATAACTAGTACATACTTGGGAAGGAGAGTCACTTAACATGAAAACAAAAATGATGGTTATTGAAAGTATTCGACTAGTGACACAACATTTCATGTTCATAGCTTATCTCATTGAGGGCCCATAGATAATAACTAGTACTTTGGGAAGCCGAGATGTTTCACATGAAAATTGTGGTTTACATAAAAACAAAAATAATGGTTACTCGAAGTATATGACTTGGTAGGGTATTTTGGGATTGCAACTTGGATCAGATTATTGAGTTTTGAGTAATGAGAATAATCTAGAATGGATGTTTGAAAAAAAAAATTGAAAAAGTTAATTGTTGCATTTTGGTTATTCTAAAATGAAATTTTGGAAAATCAGATGGAGAGATGTTTATTGCATTTTAAAAACTGATTATTTGTATTTTACCTATTAACCATACAAGTAATCAGGTTTACCAAACGTAAATTTTATTTTATTGTGATTTCAAATACCATAATAGAATCCAAATATTATTTTTTTATGATAGCGATACCAAAAAACTGAAAGAGAGTAAATATTATTAACTTGAGTACATAAGTTTTTATGTCAACTTTTTTTTTGAACGCCCAACTAGTTAGTTAGTGGTTCGAGCCTTGACAATGACATCCATAAGGGAAGTATGCCTTCCCTCGAACCCTCCACCGATGGGGAATAAACCCCACCGTTTGTCCACGACGGGACTTGAACCCATGATCATTAAGTCATGAGCAACACTTTATCTTTTTCACTGATACCACTAGGCTAGAAGCCTTGTGTAATTTTTATGTCACCTAACATGACACTATGTGACAAAAACAAACAAATTGTGATAAGGTTGATATCAATGTTTGTCTCTCAATTAAGGGCCCACTCCATTAATTAGAAAGCTTGCATACTTTTTGTGCATGTGTTTAGTTCAGCCCTTTCCCCTATAAATACCTACTCAATACTCCATAAAATCTCATCACTTGGCTTTTCATATTTTCATATCTCACATCTCTTTGTTGTGCTCTTGTTACTAACAATGGAGTTCCATCTTCTTCAAAGTTTAACAATTCTTTTTGTAAGTAAAACATTTATCATATCTTTTACTAAATATCATTCACTAATTCCAAGTCAATCAGAACTTGGTTACAAAAGTACATTTCATATACAATAACAGATGTTTGGAATGTTATTTAACCATTTTTCCCATTATTGGTCATGTCTTTCCTTATTTTCTTTGACTAATTAATTGTATTGTCTTATGTTGCACTTCGTTTTAGCTCGTACTCGTCCCGAGTCATGCATCTGTAGATTCTCTTTCAAATGGTTAGTAACATTTAATTTATATATCTTTCTAACGCTCATTCAACTTTATCTCACGATTATTGGACAAAACGTTATGTATACGTTCAATTTTGGTTAAAAAACAGGCGAGGGAAGCATTTCATACGTATTGGGGAAACCATGGGGAAACTTTCCCGGATACAATGATGCAGCAACCGACGAACAAGTTCTTGGAATAAAAATGTCGGCACTTTTCATGTTGGAAAATGACATTCGTCAAGGAAAGAATGTTAATTTGCACATTAGTAAAGACCCGGGCTCAATAGCTCCATTTGTACCCCGTGAAGTTTCAAATTCATTACCCTTTACATCAAACAAGCTACAAGATATATACAAGTCATTCAAAGTCAACCCCGACTCGATAGAAGCAAACTTGATCAAGAAAACAGTTAACGAGTGTGAAAAGGCTTCAAACCCAGACGACGATAAATATTGTGCGACGTCTTTAGAATCAATGGTGGATTTTGCTTCTTCAAAGTTAGGAAAACGAGTTAAGGCGGTTTCAACACAAGTGGTTGGTGAGGAGAGCACACCGTTGCATAAGTACAAAGTTGAAGATATGAGGAAATTGACGGGAGATGATGTCATTGTTTGCCATCGGGAATATTATGCTTACGCTGTTCATTATTGCCATAAAGCGTCGAAGATCAATGCATATATGGTTTCTTTGGTTGGAGAAAACAACGTAAAAGCTAAGGCAATATCAGTTTGTCATGAAGATAGTGCATCATGGAACCCGAAACATATAGCATTTCAAGTGCTTAATGTTAAACCAGGAACTGATGTTGTTTGTCATTTCATTGTAGAAGATGATGTTGTTTGGTTTCAGTACTAGGTTATGTTGTAGTTTGTGTTGTCCAACTTGCAAGGGATAAATAAAATCAAGTGTGTATTAATCAAAGGCCGATCTATTGTGTAGTACGGGGTAACCCGCGCAACCTCTCAAAATTTCCCAAATAATGTTAAAATAAAATTAAAAAGTTGTAAACGTTTATTAGTGTAGGTGATACCTTAAGAAAAAAATTGCAACCAATGATACCCTCGATTCTTTTTTTCCGGTCCGCCACTTTCTAATATCATGATCCCATATTGACTATAATTAATGTGCTATGCAATTTATTATACATAGAAGGTTTTAATGCTTGAGATCAAAAGAAATATTGTGACTTTGTGAGTTAATTCCGAAAATAATAAAATGCAAACTATTATCGTCATGTCACTACGAGGTGGTTGGGTTAGCTTAGTTACACGAACCTATTAGCTTATTGCATAATCTAGATACTAAAGCTGTTTTAAGAATCCAAAGAGTTTAGTTAATGTTTACAGAATAACAGAATTGAAAGTTGGAACGGGATGATAGATCATTTCGATGGAATGAAAAAACATGTTTTTTTTACCAAGCGTGAATATTTCATTATGAATGTAATTCATTTGTTTTTTAAGAATTTTTATTCCTTATGTGTATGTGTTTTTTCTATTCCTTTGATAGTTTAACATAACGGTTTATACCGCATGTCTCAAAATTGATTTGTGTACAATCATATTTAAACATTAATTAATGGTTACGGCGCATGACTTAATTTTTGTACTAATCACTTTTTTTTATTGAGTTTGATGTAGAAACTAAAAAGAGATATCCTTAACACACTTGTAAGTTTGTGCAAATATATAACAAAAATATGATCACACAAAAACAATATTAATGATGGTTACCGAAGGTACAGGTTAGAATTGCAATATCCCATGCTTTCCACCCTACGCTCATGCCACATATTAAATGTAAACACTTTCTGTGTATAGAAATATTATTCTATGATTGGACTAGTGGTCAGATTTCCCGAATAACTTCATAAAGGTCACGGGTTTGATACCCCACTGGTTAAACATTTACCAGATGGATATTGGAGTTTAAAACAATCACAACAATGATTAGGTCTCGTATATCACAAACAAATGATCAGCCACTCTAGAGAACTTTCTCTCTGTAGAAAATTGATACACATCACATGAAATAAAAAATGATGGTTACTCGAACTAGTAACTTAGGAAACTTCAAAATTGTCATGGTCTAAAAAGGTTGTCGCTTAGTATTGAGGATATATTTTGGGAAAGAGAGTCCAGTCCTTTCACATGAAAAATGTGGTTCACATAAAAACAAAAATGATGGTTAGTCGAAGTACATGACATGCTATAATTGGAATATTTTAGGAAGAAGAGTCATTTCACATGAGATTCGTGGGTCACACAAAAACTAAAATGATGATTATTTGATTAGTCATACTCGTAACCAGGGCCAGCCATAGATTATTTGATTTCACATGACTAGTATTAGATATATATGGGGGGGCGTTCATGCGAGAACCAAAGTTATTGCGAGAACTGCGAGAATCATTTATGACCACTCATTTAAATTAAGGATATTTTAAATTTAGAGGGGCAGTTTAGACTTTTTGTCATAACATCCGTTATAATAATTATGGTATATTTTTAAACAAATTTAGTTTCCAATTTTAAAATACGTGAAATTGTAACAGTGTATGCTATTTTCATGGATCTAGTTTGTTAGCTCCCTAATTATTATCGTATTTTCAGTTCATTTGTGTTTATATAACCATTTTTTCCAGCGTCAATCACTGATTGAAATATAGTCAACGTCAATTAACAAATTCACCAATAAATTATGTACACAGAATTTAAATTTGTTTAGTAATTAACATTTATAATTGTTTTCATTATCCAAATAAAATTGTCTTTTGTGTTCACCAATAATTAATCAACAAATGTTCACCGGTGAACAAACTTATACATACAAGCAAGTAATGACACTGTGTTCATCGGTGAATAAAATTAAAATGAACTACTAATGAATACATTTACATAATTCTAAATAAATCTACTAATAAATTAAATGTAAAATATTACAAATTTAATCGACATCATTTGTTGTTAAACCATCATTTCTTGGACTTCTTTCATAAACTCTTTTGTTTGATATATGTTCATTGGTGAACAAATTGAATCAAAGCAAATTCACTGAAAAGTTGAACCTTATATATTCCTTCATTGGTGAACCCTAGATTATGAGAATGGTTTCCCTGCAAAATGTGATTCAAGGTACAGTAAAAATTGCACTCAGTTAACATAAAACTAGAATTTTTAAATTTACAATCTAAAATAACACAAGCACTCCATGATTCTAGAATTAGAAATGAAATGAGTAAGTAAAAAATGCACAAAATTTTGGTTTTAGTCACTGAGGCATTTCAACAAACACTTGATGCTCAATAATGGCAATCGTTAATTTTGTTCATTCAGATTCAAAAATAAAAAGTATCACCCTCATGTAATGAACAAAAAAGTTTGTTCATTCAAATTAATATGAAAATACGTTAAAAGCTAGCTTTATTTTGGCAATAATGAAAATCGAGAGATACGTAAATTAAGGTCTGAAATTTACCTACGAAATGCGATTTGAGAATTGAGAGAAATTAGACGGTGATCGGTGAAAAAATGATGAGTAGTTCTCGATTGATAATGAAATTCATGAATCTGCAATATAATCTGTTTTATTGAGAAGCATCATGATCGCCGGCGTAGATAACACAGTCGAGAGGTCGTTCTTCTTGAATAGCTTGACTAAACACCATAGAACTCTCTCTCTCCACCGCCGTCGTTGGTGTAAGAAACCACAAATCACAGAATCACTTAATCAGTAGCAGAGTTTATCTGAGATAAAAGAGAAACCACGTCTTTGTGGAAGAGAGAAACCGCCAGGAACGGCGGTGGTGCTAAAGTGAAAGAGAAACCCTAAACATAAATTGAGCCCAGGTTTGGAATTGAACGTGGTGTGCGGATAATATCAAATATCATAGGAGTGAATTTTACAATTGTATCCTTTAATTCCTTATTTTTAGTACTTTAATTTTCACTTATTTACAAAAATAACATCATTAATAATAACCACGGATCTCTTAATCTAATGGCTAAGATTAGTTCTCGCAGTTCTCGCAATAATAATGGTTCTCGCATGAACGCTCACCTATATGGGTATATGAATTTTTATGATAGCGATACCAAAAAACTGAAGAGAATAAATATTATTAACTTTAGTACATAAGTTTTTATGTCAATTTTTTTTGAACGCCCAGTTAGTTAGTTAGTGGTTCGAGCCTAGACAATGACATCCATAAGGGAAGTATGCCTTCCCTCGAACCCTCCACCGATGGGGAATAAACCCCACCGTTTGTCCACGACGGGACTTGAACCCATGATCATTAGGTCATGAGCAACACCTTATCTTTTTCACTGATACCACTAGGCTAGAAGCTAGCCTTGGGTAATTTTTATGTCACCTAACATGACACCATGTGACAAAAACAAACAAATTATGACAAGGTTGATATCAATGTTTGTCTCTCAATTAAGGGCCCACTCCATTAATTAGAAAGTTTGCATACTTATTGTGCATGTGTTTAGTTGAGCCATTTCCCCTATAAATACCTACTCAATACTCCATCAAATCTCATCACTTGGCTTTTCATATTTTCGTATCTCACATCTCTTTGTTGTGCTCTTGTTACTAACAATGGAGTTCCATCTTCTTCAAAGTTTAACAATTCTTTTTGTAAGTAAAACATTTATCATATCTTTTACTAAACATCATTCACTAATTCCAAGTCAATCAGAATTTGGTTACAAAAGTACATTTTCATATACAATAACAGATGTTTTGAATGTTATTTAACCATTTTTCCCATTATTGGTCATGTCTTTCCTTATTTTCTTTGACTAATTAATTGTATTGTCTTATGTTGCACTTCGTTCTAGCTCGTACTCGTCCCGAGTCATGCATCTGTAGATTCTCTTTCAAATGGTTAGTAACATTTAATTTATATATCTTTCTAACGCTCATTCAACTTTATCTCGCGATTATTGAACAAAATGATATGTATACGTTCAATTTTGGTTAAAAAACAGGCGAGGGAAGCATTTCATACGTATTGGGGAAACCAAGAGAAAACTTTCCCGGATACAATGATGCAGCAACCGACGAACAAGTTCTTGGAATAAAAATGTCGGCACTTTTCATGTTGGAAAAAGACATTCGTCAAGGAAAGAATGTTAATTTGCACATTAGTAAAGACCCGAGCTCAATAGCTCCATTTATACCCCGTGAAGTTGCAAATTCATTACCCTTTACATCAAACAAGCTACAAGATATATACAAGTCATTCAAAGTCAACCCCGACTCGATAGAAGCAAACTTGATCAAGAAAACGGTTAACGAGTGTGAAAAGGCTTCAAACCAAGACGACGATAAATATTGTGCGACGTCTTTAGAATCAATGGTGGATTTTGCTTCTTCAAAGTTAGGAAAACGAGTTAAGGCGGTTTCAACACAAGTGGTTGGTGAGGAGAGCACACCGTTGCATAAGTACAAAGTTGAAGATGTGAGGAAATTGACGGGAGATGGTGTCATTGTTTGCCATCGGGAATATTATGCTTACGCTGTTCATTATTGCCATAAAGCGTCGAAGATCAATGCATATATGGTTTCTTTGGTTGGAGAAAACAACGTAAAAGCTAAGGCGATATCAGTTTGTCATGAAGATAATGCATCATGGAACCCGAAACATATAGCATTTCAAGTGCTTAATGTTAAACCAGGAACTGATGCTGTTTGTCATTTCATTGTAGAAGATGATGTTGTTTGGTTTCAGTACTAGGTTTTGTTGTAGTTTGTGTTGTCCAACTTGCAATGGATAAATAATACAGAGTATCAATCATGATCCCCTATTGCCTTCTAAAAATTACAATAACTCTAAGTCGCTAACACACACACCTATGGGTATCGGGTCGGGTTTGGGTTCTAATCGGGTGGGTCCGTCGGGTTTGAGGTAAATCATGGAAATATATTGACCTCGGGTTAGAAACTAAAAAAGAGATGTTTAACACACTTGCAAGTTGCAACTTTGTGTCAAATATAGAACACAAATGAAGGTTACCGAAGGTACGTGACTGGGTTAGAATTACAACATTTTATGCTTCCGCCCTACGCATATCCAACATATTATAGGTAAACACTTTCTATTTATAGAAAAATGATGTAGAGTGAAAAACAAAAATATATTGTTCCTCTTAATTCTTAGAACAATTTATTTTAAAATCCATATTGATTCAAGAAATATTGTGGATTTAGTTTTCAAATTGGTTCAACGCAAGAACACAGATTTGGGAGAAAAATAAACTTTCACAAAATTAAAAACTAAAACTTCAAGTATGTCAAATAAACCGTAAATAAGACCTATATTTTTTAACAACTTAAAACTGGGTGTAAAACAAAATCAAAAAATAAATAAAAAAACACTAAAATACAAATAATTCTCAACATATAGTATTTTATTAGCCCGGAAGATCCGTAAACCAACGACATAGTCCTTGTCGTAAGCTTCAATTTGGTTGGTGGTACGCCTGAAATGGAGACTCGAAGTAAAAGTTATGTCCATTTTAGTACAACTTAATTCGTCACACGATCTTAAGACTAAAGGAACAAAAAGGCATGTCCCTCTATATTTGAGTCTGCATCAAAAAACCATATGGTGTTTGGTCAAGTGGTAAATACTCTCGGATGAGTTTTTAGAGGTCACGGGTTCAATCCCCCATTGGTTAATTAAAGATGACCCAGGGTATGAATGCCGGCAACAATCATGAAAACGGTTAGATTGCGTACATTAAGAGCAAATTTCGGACATCCTGGAAAGCCTATCATAATAGAATACTTATTAAGAAAAAGTTTTTTATGTATAGAAAATTGATACATATCACATGAAAACAAAATTGAGGGTTACAAGTATTAACTTAGGACACTTGAAAATTGTCATGATCTAAAAAGGTCATCTCTTGGTATAGAGGTTATATTTTGGAAAAAAGAGTCCTGTCACATGAAAAATGTGGTTCACATAAAACCAAAAATAATTGTTAGTCGAATACATGACATGTTATAATTGAAATATTCTAGGAAGGAGTCATTTCACATGAGATCACACAAAAACAAAAATGATTCCTAAAACTTTATCTTTATTTATTAATGTATATATACGTCCATTATAAATTTAGATCATTGATTAAGTTTATACTCATGTAACTCGATCATTACGAGTTTTAAGACATTTTTTTGGTAAATTGAATAGAACCTCTAAATTTTCGAAATCAGCTATGCTCGTAACATTTCATGTTTGTGTTATAAAGGCTTATCTGTCAATATATAGGACCCATAGATGATATATCAATAATAACTAGTACATACTTGGGAAGGAGAGTCACTTAACATGAAAACAAAAATGATGGTTATTGAAAGTATTCGACTAGTGACACAACATTTCATGTTCATAGCTTATCTCATTGAGGGCCCATAGATAATAACTAGTACTTTGGGAAGCCGAGATGTTTCACATGAAAATTGTGGTTTACATAAAAACAAAAATAATGGTTACTCGAAGTATATGACTTGGTAGGGTATTTTGGGATTGCAACTTGGATCAGATTATTGAGTTTTGAGTAATGAGAATAATCTAGAATGGATGTTTGAAAAAAAATTTGAAAAAATTAATTGTTACGTTTTGGTTATTCTAAAATGAAATTTTGGAAAATCAGATGGAGAGATGTTTATTGCATTTTAAAAACTGATTATTTGTATTTTACCTATTAACCATACAAGTAATTAGGTTTACCAAACGTAAATTTTATTTTATTGTGATTTCAAATACCATAATCGAATCCAAATATTATTTTTTTAACCATATTTTGTGATTGTTAATCACCTAGTTATCAAATGTTACGTTTATTTTCATTATAGAATCTTAAACACCATCACATTGCATCTGTTGATTTTGCCAAACCATTATCACACCTCGTCACTTCCTTCGTGTCAGTTTATTCATTCGGTTAGAGGAATAGTGGAGAATAGGAAAGGGAGGCCCAAAATATTTTAATAGAGTATTAGATATTTATGTGTATATGAATTTTTATGATAGCGATACCAAAAAACTGAAAGAGAGTAAATATTATTAACTTGAGTACATAAGTTTTTATGTCAACTTTTTTTTTGAACGCCCATCTAGTTAGTTAGTGGTTCGAGCCTTGACAATGACATCCATAAGGGAAGTATGCCTTCCCTCGAACCCTCCACCGATGGGGAATAAACCCCACCGTTTGTCCACGACGGGGCTTGAACCCATGATCATTAAGTCATGAGCAACACTTTATCTTTTTCACTGATACCACTAGGCTAGAAGCCTTGGGTAATTTTTATGTCACCTAACATGACACTATGTGACAAAAACAAACAAATTGTGATAAGGTTGATATCAATGTTTGTCTCTCAATTAAGGGCCCACTCCATTAATTAGAAAGCTTGCATACTTTTTGTGCATGTGTTTAGTTCAGCCCTTTCCCCTATAAATACCTACTCAATACTCCATCAAATCTCATCACTTGGCTTTTCATATTTTCATATCTCACATCTCTTTGTTGTGCTCTTGTTAGTAACAATGGAGTTCCATCTTCTTCAAATTTTAACAATTCTTTTTGTAAGTAAAACATTTATCATATCTTTTACTAAATATCATTCACTAATTCCAAGTCAATCAGAACTTGGTTACAAAAGTACATTTTCATATACAATAACAGATGTTTGGAATGTTATTTAACCATTTTTCCCATTATTGGTCATGTCTTTCCTTATTTTCTTTGACTAATTAATTGTATTGTCTTATGTTGCACTTCGTTTTAGCTCGTACTCGTCCCGAGTCATGCATCTGTAGATTCTCTTTCAAATGGTTAGTAACATTTAATTTATATATCTTTCTAACGCTCATTCAACTTTATCTCGCGATTATTGGACAAAATGATATGTATACGTTCAATTTTGGTTAAAAAACAGGCGAGGGAAGCATTTCATACGTATTGGGGAAACCAAGGGAAAACTTTCCCGGATACAATGATGCAGCAACCGACGAACAAGTTCTTGGAATAAAAATGTCGGCACTTTTCATGTTGGAAAAAGACATTCGTCAAGGAAAGAATGTTAATTTGCACATTAGTAAAGACCCGAGCTCAATAGCTCCATTTGTACCCCGTGAAGTTGCAAATTCATTACCCTTTACATCAAACAAGCTACAAGATATATACAAGTCATTCAAAGTCAACCCCGACTCGATAGAAGCAAACTTGATCAAGAAAACAGTTAACGAGTGTGAAAAGGCTTCAAACCCAGACGACGATAAATATTGTGCGACGTCTTTAGAATCAATGGTGGATTTTGCTTCTTCAAAGTTAGGAAAATGAGTTAAGGCGGTTTCAACACAAGTGGTTGGTGAGGAGAGCACACCGTTGCATAAGTACAAAGTTGAAGATGTGAGGAAATTGACGGGAGATGATGTCATTGTTTGCCATCGGGAATATTATGCTTACGCTGTTCATTATTGCCATAAAGCGTCGAAGATCAATGCATATATGGTTTCTTTGGTTGGAGAAAACAACGTAAAAGCTAAGGCAATATCAGTTTGTCATGAAGATAGTGCATCATGGAACCCGAAACATATAGCATTTCAAGTGCTTAATGTTAAACCAGGAACTGATGTTGTTTGTCATTTCATTGTAGAAGATGATGTTGTTTGGTTTCAGTACTAGGTTATGTTGTAGTTTGTGTTGTCCAACTTGCAAGGGATAAATAAAATCAAGTGTGTTCTAATCAAAGGCCGATCTATTGTGTAGTACGGGGTAACCCGCGCAACCTCTCAAAATTTCCCAAATAATGTTAAAATAAAATTAAAAAGTTGTAAACGTTTATTAGTGTAGGTGATACCTTAAGAAAAAAATTGCAACCAATGATACCCTCGATTCTTTTTTTCCGGTCCGCCACTTTCTAATATCATGATCCCATATTGACTATAATTAATGTGCTATGCAATTTATTATACATAGAAGGTTTTAATGCTTGAGATCAAAAGAAATATTGTGACTTTGTGAGTTAATTCCGAAAATAATAAAATGCAAACTATTATCGTCATGTCACTACGAGGTGGTTGGGTTAGCTTATTTACACGAACCTATTAGCTTATTGCATAATCTAGATACTAAAGCTGTTTTAAGAATCCAAAGAGTTTAGTTAATGTTTACAGAATAACAGAATTGAAATTTGGAACGGGATGATAGATCATTTCGATGGAATGAAAAAACATGTTTTTTTACCAAGCGTGAATATTTCATTATGAATGTAATTCATTTGTTTTTTAAGAATTTTTATTCCTTATGTGTATGTGTTTTTTCTATTCCTTTGATAGTTTAACATAACGTTTTATACCGCATGTCTCAAAATTGATTTGTGTACAATCATATTTAAACATTAATTAATGGTTACGGCGCATGACTTAATTTTTGTACTAATCACTTTTTTTTATTGAGTTTGATGTAGAAACTAAAAAGAGATATCCTTAACACACTTGTAAGTTTGTGCAAATATATAACAAAAATATGATCACACAAAAACAATATTAATGATGGTTACCGAAGGTACAGGTTAGAATTGCAATATCCCATGCTTTCCACCCTACGCTCATGCCACATATTAAATGTAAACACTTTCTGTGTATAGAAATATTATTCTATGATTGGACTAGTGGTCAGATTTCCCGAATAACTTCATAAAGGTCACGGGTTTGATACCCCACTGGTTAAACATTTACCAGATGGATATTGGAGTTTAAAACAATCACAACAATGATTAGGTCACGTATATCACAAACAAATGATCAGCCACTCTAGAGAACTTTCTCTCTGTAGAAAATTGATACACATCACATGAAATAAAAAATGATGGTTACTCGAACTAGTAACTTAGGAAACTTCAAAATTGTCATGGTCTAAAAAGGTTGTCGCTTAGTATTGAGGATATATTTTGGGAAAGAGAGTCCAGTCCTTTCACATGAAAAATGTGGTTCACATAAAAACAAAAATGATGGTTAGTCGAAGTACATGACATGCTATAATTGGAATATTTTAGGAAGAAGAGTCATTTCACATGAGATTCGTGGGTCACACAAAAACTAAAATGATGATTATTTGATTAGTCATACTCGTAACCAGGGCCAGCCATAGATTATTTGATTTCACATGACTAGTATTAGATATATATGGGGGGCGTTCATGCGAGAACCAAAGTTATTGCGAGAACTGCGAGAACCATTTATGACCACTCATTTAAATTAAGGATATTTTAAATTTAGAGGGGCAGTTTAGACTTTTTGTCATAACATCCGTTATAATAATTATGGTATATTTTTAAACAAATTTAGTTTCCAATTTTAAAATACGTGAAATTGTAACAGTGTATGCTATTTTCATGGATCTAGTTTGTTAGCTCCCTAATTATTATCGTATTTTCAGTTCATTTGTGTTTATATAACCATTTTTTCCAGCGTCAATCACTGATTGAAATATAGTCAACGTCAATTAACAAATTCACCAATAAATTATGTACACAGAATTTAAATTTGTTCAGTAATTAACATTTATAATTGTTTTCATTATCCAAATAAAATTGTCTTTTGTGTTCACCAATAATTAATCAACAAATGTTCACCGGTGAACAAACTTATACATACAAGCAAGTAATGACACTGTGTTCATCGGTGAATAAAATTAAAATGAACTACTAATGAATACATTTACATAATTCTAAATAAATCTACTAATAAATTAAATGTAAAATATTACAAATTTAATCGACATCATTTGTTGTTAAACCATCATTTCTTGGACTTCTTTCATAAACTCTTTTGTTTGATATATGTTCATTGGTGAACAAATTGAATCAAAGCAAATTCACTGAAAAGTTGAACCTTATATATTCCTTCATTGGTGAACCCTAGATTATGAGAATGGTTTCCCTGCAAAATGTGATTCAAGGTACAGTAAAAATTGCACTCAGTTAACATAAAACTAGAATTTTTAAATTTACAATCTAAAATAACACAAGCACTCCATGATTCTAGAATTAGAAATGAAATGAGTAAGTAAAAAATGCACAAAATTTTGGTTTTAGTCACTGAGGCATTTCAACAAACACTTGATGCTCAATAATGGCAATCGTTAATTTTGTTCATTCAGATTCAAAAATAAAAAGTATCACCCTCATGTAATGAACAAAAAAGTTTGTTCATTCAAATTAATATGAAAATACGTTAAAAGCTAGCTTTATTTTGGCAATAATGAAAATCGAGAGATACGTAAATTAAGGTCTGAAATTTACCTACGAAATGCGATTTGAGAATTGAGAGAAATTAGACGGTGATCGGTGAAAAAATGATGAGTAGTTCTCGATTGATAATGAAATTCATGAATCTGCAATATAATCTGTTTTATTGAGAAGCATCATGATCGCCGGCGTAGATAACACAGTCGAGAGGTCGTTCTTCTTGAATAGCTTGACTAAACACCATAGAACTCTCTCTCTCCACCGCCGTCGTTGGTGTAAGAAACCACAAATCACAGAATCACTTAATCAGTAGCAGAGTTTATCTGAGATAAAAGAGAAACCACGTCTTTGTGGAAGAGAGAAACCGCCAGGAATGGCGGTGGTGCTAAAGTGAAAGAGAAACCCTAAACATAAATTGAGCCCAGGTTTGGAATTGAACGTGGTGTGCGGATAATATCAAATATCATAGGAGTGAATTTTACAATTGTATCCTTTAATTCCTTATTTTTAGTACTTTAATTTTCACTTATTTACAAAAATAACATCATTAATAATAACCACGGATCTCTTAATCTAATGGCTAAGATTAGTTCTCGCAGTTCTCGCAATAATAATGGTTCTCGCATGAACGCTCACCTATATGGGTATATGAATTTTTATGATAGCGATACCAAAAAACTGAAGAGAATAAATATTATTAACTTTAGTACATAAGTTTTTATGTCAATTTTTTTTGAACGCCCAGTTAGTTAGTTAGTGGTTCGAGCCTAGACAATGACATCCATAAGGGAAGTATGCCTTCCCTCGAACCCTCCACCGATGGGGAATAAACCCCACCGTTTGTCCACGACGGGACTTGAACCCATGATCATTAGGTCATGAGCAACACCTTATCTTTTTCACTGATACCACTAGGCTAGAAGCTAGCCTTGGGTAATTTTTATGTCACCTAACATGACACCATGTGACAAAAACAAACAAATTATGATAAGGTTGATATCAATGTTTGTCTCTCAATTAAGGGCCCACTCCATTAATTAGAAAGTTTGCATACTTATTGTGCATGTGTTTAGTTGAGCCATTTCCCCTATAAATACCTACTCAATACTCCATCAAATCTCATCACTTGGCTTTTCATATTTTCGTATCTCACATCTCTTTGTTGTGCTCTTGTTACTAACAATGGAGTTCCATCTTCTTCAAAGTTTAACAATTCTTTTTGTAAGTAAAACATTTATCATATCTTTTACTAAACATCATTCACTAATTCCAAGTCAATCAGAATTTGGTTACAAAAGTACATTTTCATATACAATAACAGATGTTTTGAATGTTATTTAACCATTTTTCCCATTATTGGTCATGTCTTTCCTTATTTTCTTTGACTAATTAATTGTATTGTCTTATGTTGCACTTCGTTCTAGCTCGTACTCGTCCCGAGTCATGCATCTGTAGATTCTCTTTCAAATGGTTAGTAACATTTAATTTATATATCTTTCTAACGCTCATTCAACTTTATCTCGCGATTATTGAACAAAATGATATGTATACGTTCAATTTTGGTTAAAAAACAGGCGAGGGAAGCATTTCATACGTATTGGGGAAACCAAGAGAAAACTTTCCCGGATACAATGATGCAGCAACCGACGAACAAGTTCTTGGAATAAAAATGTCGGCACTTTTCATGTTGGAAAAAGACATTCGTCAAGGAAAGAATGTTAATTTGCACATTAGTAAAGACCCGAGCTCAATAGCTCCATTTATACCCCGTGAAGTTGCAAATTCATTACCCTTTACATCAAACAAGCTACAAGATATATACAAGTCATTCAAAGTCAACCCCGACTCGATAGAAGCAAACTTGATCAAGAAAACGGTTAACGAGTGTGAAAAGGCTTCAAACCAAGACGACGATAAATATTGTGCGACGTCTTTAGAATCAATGGTGGATTTTGCTTCTTCAAAGTTAGGAAAACGAGTTAAGGCGGTTTCAACACAAGTGGTTGGTGAGGAGAGCACACCGTTGCATAAGTACAAAGTTGAAGATGTGAGGAAATTGACGGGAGATGGTGTCATTGTTTGCCATCGGGAATATTATGCTTACGCTGTTCATTATTGCCATAAAGCGTCGAAGATCAATGCATATATGGTTTCTTTGGTTGGAGAAAACAACGTAAAAGCTAAGGCGATATCAGTTTGTCATGAAGATAATGCATCATGGAACCCGAAACATATAGCATTTCAAGTGCTTAATGTTAAACCAGGAACTGATGCTGTTTGTCATTTCATTGTAGAAGATGATGTTGTTTGGTTTCAGTACTAGGTTTTGTTGTAGTTTGTGTTGTCCAACTTGCAATGGATAAATAATACAGAGTATCAATCATGATCCCCTATTGCCTTCTAAAAATTACAATAACTCTAAGTCGCTAACACACACACCTATGGGTATCGGGTCGGGTTTGGGTTCTAATCGGGTGGGTCCGTCGGGTTTGAGGTAAATCATGGAAATATATTGACCTCGGGTTAGAAACTAAAAAAGAGATGTTTAACACACTTGCAAGTTGCAACTTTGTGTCAAATATAGAACACAAATGAAGGTTACCGAAGGTACGTGACTGGGTTAGAATTACAACATTTTATGCTTCCGCCCTACGCATATCCAACATATTATAGGTAAACACTTTCTATTTATAGAAAAATGATGTAGAGTGAAAAACAAAAATATATTGTTCCTCTTAATTCTTAGAACAATTTATTTTAAAATCCATATTGATTCAAGAAATATTGTGGATTTAGTTTTCAAATTGGTTCAACGCAAGAACACAGATTTGGGAGAAAAATAAACTTTCACAAAATTAAAAACTAAAACTTCAAGTATGTCAAATAAACCGTAAATAAGACCTATATTTTTTAACAACTTAAAACTGGGTGTAAAACAAAATCAAAAAATAAATAAAAAAACACTAAAATACAAATAACCCTCAACATATAGTATTTTATTAGCCCGGAAGATCCGTAAACCAACGACATAGTCCTTGTCGTAAGCTTCAATTTGGTTGGTGGTACGCCTGAAATGGAGACTCGAAGTAAAAGTTATGTCCATTTTAGTACAACTTAATTCGTCACACGATCTTAAGACTAAAGGAACAAAAAGGCATGTCCCTCTATATTTGAGTCTGCATCAAAAAACCATATGGTGTTTGGTCAAGTGGTAAATACTCTCGGATGAGTTTTTAGAGGTCACGGGTTCAATCCCCCATTGGTTAATTAAAGATGACCCAGGGTATGAATGCCGGCAACAATCACGAAAACGGTTAGATTGCGTACATTAAGAGCAAATTTTGGACATCCTGGAAAGCCTATCATAATAGAATACTTATTAAGAAAAAGTTTTTTATGTATAGAAAATTGATACATATCACATGAAAACAAAATTGAGGGTTACAAGTATTAACTTAGGACACTTGAAAATTGTCATGATCTAAAAAGGTCATCTCTTGGTATAGAGGTTATATTTTGGAAAAAAGAGTCCTGTCACATGAAAAATGTGGTTCACATAAAACCAAAAATAATTGTTAGTCGAATACATGACATGTTATAATTGAAATATTTTAGGAAGGAGTCATTTCACATGAGATCACACAAAAACAAAAATGATTCCTAAAACTTTATCTTTATTTATTAATGTATATATACGTCCATTATAGATTTAGATCATTGATTAAGTTTATACTCATGTAACTCGATCATTACGAGTTTTAAGACATTTTTTTGGTAAATTGAATAGAACCTCTAAATTTTCGAGATCAGCTATGCTCGTAACATTTCATGTTTGTGTTATAAAGGCTTATCTGTCAATATATAGGACCCATAGATGATATATCAATAATAACAAGTACATACTTGGGAAGGAGAGTCACTTAACATGAAAACAAAAATGATGGTTATTGAAAGTATTCGACTAGTGACACAACATTTCATGTTCATAGCTTATCTCATTGAGGGCCCATAGATAATAACTAGTACTTTGGGAAGCCGAGATGTTTCACATGAAAATTGTGGTTTACATAAAAACAAAAATAAAGGTTACTCGAAGTATATGACTTGGTAGGCTATTTTGGGATTGCAACTTGGATCAGATTATTGAGTTTTGAGTAATGAGAATAATCTAGAATGGATGTTTGAAAAAAAATTTGAAAAAATTAATTGTTACGTTTTGGTTATTCTAAAATGAAATTTTGGAAAATCAGATGGAGAGATGTTTATTGCATTTTAAAAACTGATTATTTGTATTTTACCTATTAACCATACAAGTAATTAGGTTTACCAAACGTAAATTTTATTTTATTGTGATTTCAAATACCATAATCGAATCCAAATATTATTTTTTTAACCATATTTTGTGATTGTTAATCACCTAGTTATCAAATGTTACGTTTATTTTCATTATAGAATCTTAAACACCATCACATTGCTTCTGTTGATTTTGCCAAACCATTATCACACCTCGTCACTTCCTTCGTGTCAGTTTATTCATTCGGTTAGAGGAATAGTGGAGAATAGGAAAGGGAGGCCCAAAATATTTTAATAGAGTATTAGATATTTATGTGTATATGAATTTTTATGATAGCGATACCAAAAAACTGAAAGAGAGTAAATATTATTAACTTGAGTACATAAGTTTTTATGTCAACTTTTTTTTTGAACGCCCATCTAGTTAGTTAGTGGTTCGAGCCTTGACAATGACATCCATAAGGGAAGTATGCCTTCCCTCGAACCCTCCACCGATGGGGAATAAACCCCACCGTTTGTCCACGACGGGACTTGAACCCATGATCATTAAGTCATGAGCAACACTTTATCTTTTTCACTGATACCACTAGGCTAGAAGCCTTGGGTAATTTTTATGTCACCTAACATGACACTATGTGACAAAAACAAACAAATTGTGATAAGGTTGATATCAATGTTTGTCTCTCAATTAAGGGCCCACTCCATTAATTAGAAAGCTTGCATACTTTTTGTGCATGTGTTTAGTTCAGCCCTTTCCCCTATAAATACCTACTCAATACTCCATCAAATCTCATCACTTGGCTTTTCATATTTTCATATCTCACATCTCTTTGTTGTGCTCTTGTTAGTAACAATGGAGTTCCATCTTCTTCAAAGTTTAACAATTCTTTTTGTAAGTAAAACATTTATCATATCTTTTACTAAATATCATTCACTAATTCCAAGTCAATCAGAACTTGGTTACAAAAGTACATTTTCATATACAATAACAGATGTTTGGAATGTTATTTAACCATTTTTCCCATTATTGGTCATGTCTTTCCTTATTTTCTTTGACTAATTAATTGTATTGTCTTATGTTGCACTTCGTTTTAGCTCGTACTCGTCCCGAGTCATGCATCTGTAGATTCTCTTTCAAATGGTTAGTAACATTTAATTTATATATCTTTCTAACGCTCATTCAACTTTATCTCGCGATTATTGGACAAAATGATATGTATACGTTCAATTTTGGTTAAAAAACAGGCGAGGGAAGCATTTCATACGTATTGGGGAAATCAAGGGAAAACTTTCCCGGATACAATGATGCAGCAACCGACGAACAAGTTCTTGGAATAAAAATGTCGGCACTTTTCATGTTGGAAAAAGACATTCGTCAAGGAAAGAATGTTAATTTGCACATTAGTAAAGACCCGAGCTCAATAGCTCCATTTGTACCCCGTGAAGTTGCAAATTCATTACCCTTTACATCAAACAAGCTACAAGATATATACAAGTCATTCAAAGTCAACCCCGACTCGATAGAAGCAAACTTGATCAAGAAAACGGTTAACGAGTGTGAAAAGGCTTCAAACCAAGACGACGATAAATATTGTGCGACGTCTTTAGAATCAATGGTGGATTTTGCTTCTTCAAAGTTAGGAAAACGAGTTAAGGCGGTTTCAACACAAGTGGTTGGTGAGGAGAGCACACCGTTGCATAAGTACAAAGTTGAAGATGTGAGGAAATTGACGGGAGATGGTGTCATTGTTTGCCATCGGGAATATTATGCTTACGCTGTTCATTATTGCCATAAAGCGTCGAAGATCAATGCATATATGGTTTCTTTGGTTGGAGAAAACAACGTAAAAGCTAAGGCGATATCAGTTTGTCATGAAGATAATGCATCATGGAACCCGAAACATATAGCATTTCAAGTGCTTAATGTTAAACCAGGAACTGATGCTGTTTGTCATTTCATTGTAGAAGATGATGTTGTTTGGTTTCAGTACTAGGTTTTGTTGTAGTTTGTGTTGTCCAACTTGCAATGGATAAATAATACAGAGTATCAATCATGATCCCCTATTGCCTTCTAAAAATTACAATAACTCTAAGTCGCTAACACACACACCTATGGGTATCGGGTCGGGTTTGGGTTCTAATCGGGTGGGTCCGTCGGGTTTGAGGTAAATCATGGAAATATATTGACCTCGGGTTAGAAACTAAAAAAGAGATGTTTAACACACTTGCAAGTTGCAACTTTGTGTCAAATATAGAACAAAAATGAAGGTTACGGAAGGTACGTGACTGGGTTAGAATTACAACATTTTATGCTTCCGCCCTACGCATATCCAACATATTATAGGTAAACACTTTCTATTTATAGAAAAATGATGTAGAGTGAAAAACAAAAATATATTGTTCCTCTTAATTCTTAGAACAATTTATTTTAAAATCCATATTGATTCAAGAAATATTGTGGATTTAGTTTTCAAATTGGTTCAACGCAAGAACACAGATTTGGGAGAAAAATAAACTTTCACAAAATTAAAAACTAAAACTTCAAGTATGTCAAATAAACCGTAAATAAGACCTATATTTTTTAACAACTTAAAACTGGGTGTAAAACAAAATCAAAAAATAAATAAAAAAACACTAAAATACAAATAACTCTCAACATATAGTATTTTATTAGCCCGGAAGATCCGTAAACCAACGACATAGTCCTTGTCGTAAGCTTCAATTTGGTTGGTGGTACGCCTGAAATGGAGACTCGAAGTAAAAGTTATGTCCATTTTAGTACAACTTAATTCGTCACATGATCTTAAGACTAAAGGAACAAAAAGGCATGTCCCTCTATATTTGAGTCTGCATCAAAAAACCATATGGTGTTTGGTCAAGTGGTAAATACTCTCGGATGAGTTTTTAGAGGTCACGGGTTCAATCCCCCATTGGTTAATTAAAGATGACCCAGGGTATGAATGCCGGCAACAATCACGAAAACGGTTAGATTGCGTACATTAAGAGCAAATTTCGGACATCCTGGAAAGCCTATCATAATAGAATACTTATTAAGAAAAAGTTTTTTATGTATAGAAAATAGATACATATCACATGAAAACAAAATTGAGGGTTACAAGTATTAACTTAGGACACTTGAAAATTGTCATGATCTAAAAAGGTCATCTCTTGGTATAGAGGTTATATTTTGGAAAAAAGAGTCCTGTCACATGAAAAATGTGGTTCACATAAAACCAAAAATAATTGTTAGTCGAATACATGACATGTTATAATTGAAATATTTTAGGAAGGAGTCATTTCACATGAGATCACACAAAAACAAAAATGATTCCTAAAACTTTATCTTTATTTATTAATGTATATATACGTCCATTATAAATTTAGATCATTGATTAAGTTTATACTCATGTAACTCGATCATTACGAGTTTTAAGACATTTTTTTGGTAAATTGAATAGAACCTCTAAATTTTCGAGATCAGCTATGCTCGTAACATTTCATGTTTGTGTTATAAAGGCTTATCTGTCAATATATAGGACCCATAGATGATATATCAATAATAACTAGTACATACTTGGGAAGGAGAGTCACTTAACATGAAAACAAAAATGATGGTTATTGAAAGTATTCGACTAGTGACACAACATTTCATGTTCATAGCTTATCTCATTGAGGGCCCATAGATAATAACTAGTACTTTGGGAAGCCGAAATGTTTCACATGAAAATTGTGGTTTACATAAAAACAAAAATAATGGTTACTCGAAGTATATGACTTGGTAGGCTATTTTGGGATTGCAACTTGGATCAGATTATTGAGTTTTGAGTAATGAGAATAATCTAGAATGGATGTTTGAAAAAAAATTTGAAAAAATTAATTGTTACGTTTTGGTTATTCTAAAATGAAATTTTGGAAAATCAGATGGAGAGATGTTTATTGCATTTTAAAAACTGATTATTTGTATTTTACCTATTAACCATACAAGTAATTAGGTTTACCAAACGTAAATTTTATTTTATTGTGATTTCAAATACCATAATCGAATCCAAATATTATTTTTTTAACCATATTTTGTGATTGTTAATCACCTAGTTATCAAATGTTACGTTTATTTTCATTATAGAATCTTAAACACCATCACATTGCTTCTGTTGATTTTGCCAAACCATTATCACACCTCGTCACTTCCTTCGTGTCAGTTTATTCATTCGGTTAGAGGAATAGTGGAGAATAGGAAAGGGAGGCCCAAAATATTTTAATAGAGTATTAGATATTTATGTGTATATGAATTTTTATGATAGCGATACCAAAAAACTGAAAGAGAGTAAATATTATTAACTTGAGTACATAAGTTTTTATGTCAACTTTTTTTTTGAACGCCCAGCTAGTTAGTTAGTGGTTCGAGCCTTGACAATGACATCCATAAGGGAAGTATGCCTTCCCTCGAACCCTCCACCGATGGGGAATAAACCCCACCGTTTGTCCACGACGGGACTTGAACCCATGATCATTAAGTCATGAGCAACACTTTATCTTTTTCACTGATACCACTAGGCTAGAAGCCTTGGGTAATTTTTATGTCACCTAACATGACACTATGTGACAAAAACAAACAAATTGTGATAAGGTTGATATCAATGTTTGTCTCTCAATTAAGGGCCCACTCCATTAATTAGAAAGCTTGCATACTTTTTGTGCATGTGTTTAGTTCAGCCCTTTCCCCTATAAATACCTACTCAATACTCCATCAAATCTCATCACTTGGCTTTTCATATTTTCATATCTCACATCTCTTTGTTGTGCTCTTGTTACTAACAATGGAGTTCCATCTTCTTCAAAGTTTAACAATTCTTTTTGTAAGTAAAACATTTATCATATCTTTTACTAAATATCATTCACTAATTCCAAGTCAATCAGAACTTGGTTACAAAAGTACATTTTCATATACAATAACAGATGTTTGGAATGTTATTTAACCATTTTTCCCATTATTGGTCATGTCTTTCCTTATTTTCTTTGACTAATTAATTGTATTGTCTTATGTTGCACTTCGTTTTAGCTCGTACTCGTCCCGAGTCATGCATCTGTAGATTCTCTTTCAAATGGTTAGTAACATTTAATTTATATATCTTTCTAACGCTCATTCAACTTTATCTCGCGATTATTGAACAAAATGATATGTATACGTTCAATTTTGGTTAAAAAACAGGCGAGGGAAGCATTTCATACGTATTGGGGAAACCAAGAGAAAACTTTCCCGGATACAATGATGCAGCAACCGACGAACAAGTTCTTGGAATAAAAATGTCGGCACTTTTCATGTTGGAAAAAGACATTCGTCAAGGAAAGAATGTTAATTTGCACATTAGTAAAGACCCGAGCTCAATAGCTCCATTTGTACCCCGTGAAGTTGCAAATTCATTACCCTTTACATCAAACAAGCTACAAGATATATACAAGTCATTCAAAGTCAACCCCGACTCGATAGAAGCAAACTTGATCAAGAAAACGGTTAACGAGTGTGAAAAGGCTTCAAACCAAGACGACGATAAATATTGTGCGACGTCTTTAGAATCAATGGTGGATTTTGCTTCTTCAAAGTTAGGAAAACGAGTTAAGGCGGTTTCAACACAAGTGGTTGGTGAGGAGAGCACACCGTTGCATAAGTACAAAGTTGAAGATGTGAGGAAATTGACGGGAGATGGTGTCATTGTTTGCCATCGGGAATATTATGCTTACGCTGTTCATTATTGCCATAAAGCGTCGAAGATCAATGCATATATGGTTTCTTTGGTTGGAGAAAACAACTTAAAAGCTAAGGCGATATCAGTTTGTCATGAAGATAATGCATCATGGAACCCGAAACATATAGCATTTCAAGTGCTTAATGTTAAACCAGGAACTGATGCTGTTTGTCATTTCATTGTAGAAGATGATGTTGTTTGGTTTCAGTACTAGGTTTTGTTGTAGTTTGTGTTGTCCAACTTGCAATGGATAAATAATACAGAGTATCAATCATGATCCCCTATTGCCTTCTAAAAATTACAATAACTCTAAGTCGCTAACACACACACCTATGGGTATCGGGTCGGGTTTGGGTTCTAATCGGGTGGGTCCGTCGGGTTTGAGGTAAATCATGGAAATATATTGACCTCGGGTTAGAAACTAAAAAAGAGATGTTTAACACACTTGCAAGTTGCAACTTTGTGTCAAATATAGAACACAAATGAAGGTTACCGAAGGTACGTGACTGGGTTAGAATTACAACATTTTATGCTTCCGCCCTACGCATATCCAACATATTATAGGTAAACACTTTCTATTTATAGAAAAATGATGTAGAGTGAAAATAAAAAATATATTGTTCCTCTTAATTCTTAGAACAATTTATTTTAAAATCCATATTGATTCAAGAAATATTGTGGATTTAGTTTTCAAATTGGTTCAACGCAAGAACACAGATTTGGGAGAAAAATAAACTTTCCCAAAATTAAAAACTAAAACTTCAAGTATGTCAAATAAACCGTAAATAAGACCTATATTTTTTAACAACTTAAAACTGGGTGTAAAACAAAATCAAAAAATAAATAAAAAAAACACTAAAATACAAATAACCCTCAACATATAGTATTTTATTAGCCCGGAAGATCCGTAAACCAACGACATAGTCCTTGTCGTAAGCTTCAATTTGGTTGGTGGTACGCCTGAAATGGAGACTCGAAGTAAAAGTTATGTCCATTTTAGTACAACTTAATTCGTCACACGATCTTAAGACTAAAGGAACAAAAAGGCATGTCCCTCTATATTTGAGTCTGCATCAAAAAACCATATGGTGTTTGGTCAAGTGGTAAATACTCTCGGATGAGTTTTTAGAGGTCACGGGTTCAATCCCCCATTGGTTAATTAAAGATGACCCAGGGTATGAATGCCGGCAACAATCACGAAAACGGTTAGATTGCGTACATTAAGAGCAAATTTTGGACATCCTGGAAAGCCTATCATAATAGAATACTTATTAAGAAAAAGTTTTTTATGTATAGAAAATTGATACATATCACATGAAAACAAAATTGAGGGTTACAAGTATTAACTTAGGACACTTGAAAATTGTCATGATCTAAAAAGGTCATCTCTTGGTATAGAGGTTATATTTTGGAAAAAAGAGTCCTGTCACATGAAAAATGTGGTTCACATAAAACCAAAAATAATTGTTAGTCGAATACATGACATGTTATAATTGAAATATTTTAGGAAGGAGTCATTTCACATGAGATCACACAAAAACAAAAATGATTCCTAAGACTTTATCTTTATTTATTAATGTATATATACGTCCATTATAGATTTAGATCATTGATTAAGTTTATACTCATGTAACTCGATCATTACGAGTTTTAAGACATTTTTTTGGTAAATAGAATAGAACCTCTAAATTTTCGAGATCAGCTATGCTCGTAACATTTCATGTTTGTGTTATAAAGGCTTATCTGTCAATATATAGGACCCATAGATGATATATCAATAATAACAAGTACATACTTGGGAAGGAGAGTCACTTAACATGAAAACAAAAATGATGGTTATTGAAAGTATTCGACTAGTGACACAACATTTCATGTTCATAGCTTATCTTATTGAGGGCCCATAGATAATAACTAGTACTTTGGGAAGCCGAGATGTTTCACATGAAAATTGTGGTTTACATAAAAACAAAAATAAAGGTTACTCGAAGTATATGACTTGGTAGGCTATTTTGGGATTGCAACTTGGATCAGATTATTGAGTTTTGAGTAATGAGAATAATCTAGAATGGATGTTTGAAAAAAAATTTGAAAAAATTAATTGTTACGTTTTGGTTATTCTAAAATGAAATTTTGGAAAATCAGATGGAGAGATGTTTATTGCATTTTAAAAACTGATTATTTGTATTTTACCTATTAACCATACAAGTAATTAGGTTTACCAAACGTAAATTTTATTTTATTGTGATTTCAAATACCATAATCGAATCCAAATATTATTTTTTTAACCATATTTTGTGATTGTTAATCACCTAGTTATCAAATGTTACGTTTATTTTCATTATAGAATCTTAAACACCATCACATTGCTTCTGTTGATTTTGCCAAACCATTATCACACCTCGTCACTTCCTTCGTGTCAGTTTATTCATTCGGTTAGAGGAATAGTGGAGAATAGGAAAGGGAGGCCCAAAATATTTTAATAGAGTATTAGATATTTATGTGTATATGAATTTTTATGATAGCGATACCAAAAAACTGAAAGAGAGTAAATATTATTAACTTGAGTACATAAGTTTTTATGTCAACTTTTTTTTTGAACGCCCATCTAGTTAGTTAGTGGTTCGAGCCTTGACAATGACATCCATAAGGGAAGTATGCCTTCCCTCGAACCCTCCACCGATGGGGAATAAACCCCACCGTTTGTCCACGACGGGACTTGAACCCATGATCATTAAGTCATGAGCAACACTTTATCTTTTTCACTGATACCACTAGGCTAGAAGCCTTGGGTAATTTTTATGTCACCTAACATGACACTATGTGACAAAAACAAACAAATTGTGATAAGGTTGATATCAATGTTTGTCTCTCAATTAAGGGCCCACTCCATTAATTAGAAAGCTTGCATACTTTTTGTGCATGTGTTTAGTTCAGCCCTTTCCCCTATAAATACCTACTCAATACTCCATCAAATCTCATCACTTGGCTTTTCATATTTTCATATCTCACATCTCTTTGTTGTGCTCTTGTTAGTAACAATGGAGTTCCATCTTCTTCAAAGTTTAACAATTCTTTTTGTAAGTAAAACATTTATCATATCTTTTACTTAATATCATTCACTAATTCCAAGTCAATCAGAACTTGGTTACAAAAGTACATTTTCATATACAATAACAGATGTTTGGAATGTTATTTAACCATTTTTCCCATTATTGGTCATGTCTTTCCTTATTTTCTTTGACTAATTAATTGTATTGTCTTATGTTGCACTTCGTTTTAGCTCGTACTCGTCCCGAGTCATGCATCTGTAGATTCTCTTTCAAATGGTTAGTAACATTTAATTTATATATCTTTCTAACGCTCATTCAACTTTATCTCGCGATTATTGGACAAAATGATATGTATACGTTCAATTTTGGTTAAAAAACAGGCGAGGGAAGCATTTCATACGTATTGGGGAAACCAAGGGAAAACTTTCCCGGATACAATGATGCAGCAACCGACGAACAAGTTCTTGGAATAAAAATGTCGGCACTTTTCATGTTGGAAAAAGACATTCGTCAAGGAAAGAATGTTAATTTGCACATTAGTAAAGACCCGAGCTCAATAGCTCCATTTGTACCCCGTGAAGTTGCAAATTCATTACCCTTTACATCAAACAAGCTACAAGATATATACAAGTCATTCAAAGTCAACCCCGACTCGATAGAAGCAAACTTGATCAAGAAAACGGTTAACGAGTGTGAAAAGGCTTCAAACCAAGACGACGATAAATATTGTGCGACGTCTTTAGAATCAATGGTGGATTTTGCTTCTTCAAAGTTAGGAAAACGAGTTAAGGCGGTTTCAACACAAGTGGTTGGTGAGGAGAGCACACCGTTGCATAAGTACAAAGTTGAAGATGTGAGGAAATTGACGGGAGATGGTGTCATTGTTTGCCATCGGGAATATTATGCTTACGCTGTTCATTATTGCCATAAAGCGTCGAAGATCAATGCATATATGGTTTCTTTGGTTGGAGAAAACAACGTAAAAGCTAAGGCGATATCAGTTTGTCATGAAGATAATGCATCATGGAACCCGAAACATATAGCATTTCAAGTGCTTAATGTTAAACCAGGAACTGATGCTGTTTGTCATTTCATTGTAGAAGATGATGTTGTTTGGTTTCAGTACTAGGTTTTGTTGTAGTTTGTGTTGTCCAACTTGCAATGGATAAATAATACAGAGTATCAATCATGATCCCCTATTGCCTTCTAAAAATTACAATAACTCTAAGTCGCTAACACACACACCTATGGGTATCGGGTCGGGTTTGGGTTCTAATCGGGTGGGTCCGTCGGGTTTGAGGTAAATCATGGAAATATATTGACCTCGGGTTAGAAACTAAAAAAGAGATGTTTAACACACTTGCAAGTTGCAACTTTGTGTCAAATATAGAACACAAATGAAGGTTACCGAAGGTACGTGACTGGGTTAGAATTACAACATTTTATGCTTCCGCCCTACGCATATCCAACATATTATAGGTAAACACTTTCTATTTATAGAAAAATGATGTAGAGTGAAAAACAAAAATATATTGTTCCTCTTAATTCTTAGAACAATTTATTTTAAAATCCATATTGATTCAAGAAATATTGTGGATTTAGTTTTCAAATTGGTTCAACGCAAGAACACAGATTTGGGAGAAAAATAAACTTTCACAAAATTAAAAACTAAAACTTCAAGTATGTCAAATAAACCGTAAATAAGACCTATATTTTTTAACAACTTAAAACTGGGTGTAAAACAAAATCAAAAAATAAATAAAAAAACACTAAAATACAAATAACCCTCAACATATAGTATTTTATTAGCCCGGAAGATCCGTAAACCAACGACATAGTCCTTGTCGTAAGCTTCAATTTGGTTGGTGGTAGGCCTGAAATGGAGACTCGAAGTAAAAGTTATGTCCATTTTAGTACAACTTAATTCGTCACACGATCTTAAGACTAAAGGAACAAAAAGGCATGTCCCTCTATATTTGAGTCTGCATCAAAAAACCATATGGTGTTTGGTCAAGTGGTAAATACTCTCGGATGAGTTTTTAGAGGTCACGGGTTCAATCCCCCATTGGTTAATTAAAGATGACCCAGGGTATGAATGCCGGCAACAATCACGAAAACGGTTAGATTGCGTACATTAAGAGCAAATTTTGGACATCCTGGAAAGCCTATCATAATAGAATACTTATTAAGAAAAAGTTTTTTATGTATAGAAAATTGATACATATCACATGAAAACAAAATTGAGGGTTACAAGTATTAACTTAGGACACTTGAAAATTGTCATGATCTAAAAAGGTCATCTCTTGGTATAGAGGTTATATTTTGGAAAAAAGAGTCCTGTCACATGAAAAATGTGGTTCACATAAAACCAAAAATAATTGTTAGTCGAATACATGACATGTTATAATTGAAATATTTTAGGAAGGAGTCATTTCACATGAGATCACACAAAAACAAAAATGATTCCTAAAACTTTATCTTTATTTATTAATGTATATATACGTCCATTATAGATTTAGATCATTGATTAAGTTTATACTCATGTAACTCGATCATTACGAGTTTTAAGACATTTTTTTGGTAAATTGAATAGAACCTCTAAATTTTCGAGATCAGCTATGCTCGTAACATTTCATGTTTGTGTTATAAAGGCTTATCTGTCAATATATAGGACCCATAGATGATATATCAATAATAACAAGTACATACTTGGGAAGGAGAGTCACTTAACATGAAAACAAAAATGATGGTTATTGAAAGTATTCGACTAGTGACACAACATTTCATGTTCATAGCTTATCTCATTGAGGGCCCATAGATAATAACTAGTACTTTGGGAAGCCGAGATGTTTCACATGAAAATTGTGGTTTACATAAAAACAAAAATAAAGGTTACTCGAAGTATATGACTTGGTAGGCTATTTTGGGATTGCAACTTGGATCAGATTATTGAGTTTTGAGTAATGAGAATAATCTAGAATGGATGTTTGAAAAAAAAATTGAAAAAATTAATTGTTACGTTTTGGTTATTCTAAAATGAAATTTTGGAAAATCAGATGGAGAGATGTTTATTGCATTTTAAAAACTGATTATTTGTATTTTACCTATTAACCATACAAGTAATTAGGTTTACCAAACGTAAATTTTATTTTATTGTGATTTCAAATACCATAATCGAATCCAAATATTATTTTTTTAACCATATTTTGTGATTGTTAATCACCTAGTTATCAAATGTTACGTTTATTTTCATTATAGAATCTTAAACACCATCACATTGCTTCTGTTGATTTTGCCAAACCATTATCACACCTCGTCACTTCCTTCGTGTCAGTTTATTCATTCGGTTAGAGGAATAGTGGAGAATAGGAAAGGGAGGCCCAAAATATTTTAATAGAGTATTAGATATTTATGTGTATATGAATTTTTATGATAGCGATACCAAAAAACTGAAAGAGAGTAAATATTATTAACTTGAGTACATAAGTTTTTATGTCAACTTTTTTTTTGAACGCCCATCTAGTTAGTTAGTGGTTCGAGCCTTGACAATGACATCCATAAGGGAAGTATGCCTTCCCTCGAACCCTCCACCGATGGGGAATAAACCCCACCGTTTGTCCACGACGGGACTTGAACCCATGATCATTAAGTCATGAGCAACACTTTATCTTTTTCACTGATACCACTAGGCTAGAAGCCTTGGGTAATTTTTATGTCACCTAACATGACACTATGTGACAAAAACAAACAAATTGTGATAAGGTTGATATCAATGTTTGTCTCTCAATTAAGGGCCCACTCCATTAATTAGAAAGCTTGCATACTTTTTGTGCATGTGTTTAGTTCAGCCCTTTCCCCTATAAATACCTACTCAATACTCCATCAAATCTCATCACTTGGCTTTTCATATTTTCATATCTCACATCTCTTTGTTGTGCTCTTGTTAGTAACAATGGAGTTCCATCTTCTTCAAAGTTTAACAATTCTTTTTGTAAGTAAAACATTTATCATATCTTTTACTAAATATCATTCACTAATTCCAAGTCAATCAGAACTTGGTTACAAAAGTACATTTTCATATACAATAACAGATGTTTGGAATGTTATTTAACCATTTTTCCCATTATTGGTCATGTCTTTCCTTATTTTCTTTGACTAATTAATTGTATTGTCTTATGTTGCACTTCGTTTTAGCTCGTACTCGTCCCGAGTCATGCATCTGTAGATTCTCTTTCAAATGGTTAGTAACATTTAATTTATATATCTTTCTAACGCTCATTCAACTTTATCTCGCGATTATTGGACAAAATGATATGTATACGTTCAATTTTGGTTAAAAAACAGGCGAGGGAAGCATTTCATACGTATTGGGGAAACCAAGGGAAAACTTTCCCGGATACAATGATGCAGCAACCGACGAACAAGTTCTTGGAATAAAAATGTCGGCACTTTTCATGTTGGAAAAAGACATTCGTCAAGGAAAGAATGTTAATTTGCACATTAGTAAAGACCCGAGCTCAATAGCTCCATTTGTACCCCGTGAAGTTGCAAATTCATTACCCTTTACATCAAACAAGCTACAAGATATATACAAGTCATTCAAAGTCAACCCCGACTCGATAGAAGCAAACTTGATCAAGAAAACGGTTAACGAGTGTGAAAAGGCTTCAAACCAAGACGACGATAAATATTGTGCGACGTCTTTAGAATCAATGGTGGATTTTGCTTCTTCAAAGTTAGGAAAACGAGTTAAGGCGGTTTCAACACAAGTGGTTGGTGAGGAGAGCACACCGTTGCATAAGTACAAAGTTGAAGATGTGAGGAAATTGACGGGAGATGGTGTCATTGTTTGCCATCGGGAATATTATGCTTACGCTGTTCATTATTGCCATAAAGCGTCGAAGATCAATGCATATATGGTTTCTTTGGTTGGAGAAAACAACGTAAAAGCTAAGGCGATATCAGTTTGTCATGAAGATAATGCATCATGGAACCCGAAACATATAGCATTTCAAGTGCTTAATGTTAAACCAGGAACTGATGCTGTTTGTCATTTCATTGTAGAAGATGATGTTGTTTGGTTTCAGTACTAGGTTTTGTTGTAGTTTGTGTTGTCCAACTTGCAATGGATAAATAATACAGAGTATCAATCATGATCCCCTATTGCCTTCTAAAAATTACAATAACTCTAAGTCGCTAACACACACACCTATGGGTATCGGGTCGGGTTTGGGTTCTAATCGGGTGGGTCCGTCGGGTTTGAGGTAAATCATGGAAATATATTGACCTCGGGTTAGAAACTAAAAAAGAGATGTTTAACACACTTGCAAGTTGCAACTTTGTGTCAAATATAGAACACAAATGAAGGTTACCGAAGGTACGTGACTGGGTTAGAATTACAACATTTTATGCTTCCGCCCTACGCATATCCAACATATTATAGGTAAACACTTTCTATTTATAGAAAAATGATGTAGAGTGAAAAACAAAAATATATTGTTCCTCTTAATTCTTAGAACAATTTATTTTAAAATCCATATTGATTCAAGAAATATTGTGGATTTAGTTTTCAAATTGGTTCAACGCAAGAACACAGATTTGGGAGAAAAATAAACTTTCACAAAATTAAAAACTAAAACTTCAAGTATGTCAAATAAACCGTAAATAAGACCTATATTTTTTAACAACTTAAAACTGGGTGTAAAACAAAATCAAAAAATAAATAAAAAAACACTAAAATACAAATAACCCTCAACATATAGTATTTTATTAGCCCGGAAGATCCGTAAACCAACGACATAGTCCTTGTCGTAAGCTTCAATTTGGTTGGTGGTAGGCCTGAAATGGAGACTCGAAGTAAAAGTTATGTCCATTTTAGTACAACTTAATTCGTCACACGATCTTAAGACTAAAGGAACAAAAAGGCATGTCCCTCTATATTTGAGTCTGCATCAAAAAACCATATGGTGTTTGGTCAAGTGGTAAATACTCTCGGATGAGTTTTTAGAGGTCACGGGTTCAATCCCCCATTGGTTAATTAAAGATGACCCAGGGTATGAATGCCGGCAACAATCACGAAAACGGTTAGATTGCGTACATTAAGAGCAAATTTTGGACATCCTGGAAAGCCTATCATAATAGAATACTTATTAAGAAAAAGTTTTTTATGTATAGAAAATTGATACATATCACATGAAAACAAAATTGAGGGTTACAAGTATTAACTTAGGACACTTGAAAATTGTCATGATCTAAAAAGGTCATCTCTTGGTATAGAGGTTATATTTTGGAAAAAAGAGTCCTGTCACATGAAAAATGTGGTTCACATAAAACCAAAAATAATTGTTAGTCGAATACATGACATGTTATAATTGAAATATTTTAGGAAGGAGTCATTTCACATGAGATCACACAAAAACAAAAATGATTCCTAAAACTTTATCTTTATTTATTAATGTATATATACGTCCATTATAGATTTAGATCATTGATTAAGTTTATACTCATGTAACTCGATCATTACGAGTTTTAAGACATTTTTTTGGTAAATTGAATAGAACCTCTAAATTTTCGAGATCAGCTATGCTCGTAACATTTCATGTTTGTGTTATAAAGGCTTATCTGTCAATATATAGGACTCATAGATGATATATCAATAATAACAAGTACATACTTGGGAAGGAGAGTCACTTAACATGAAAACAAAAATGATGGTTATTGAAAGTATTCGACTAGTGACACAACATTTCATGTTCATAGCTTATCTCATTGAGGGCCCATAGATAATAACTAGTACTTTGGGAAGCCGAGATGTTTCACATGAAAATTGTGGTTTACATAAAAACAAAAATAAAGGTTACTCGAAGTATATGACTTGGTAGGCTATTTTGGGATTGCAACTTGGATCAGATTATTGAGTTTTGAGTAATGAGAATAATCTAGAATGGATGTTTGAAAAAAAAAATTGAAAAAATTAATTGTTACGTTTTGGTTATTCTAAAATGAAATTTTGGAAAATCAGATGGAGAGATGTTTATTGCATTTTAAAAACTGATTATTTGTATTTTACCTATTAACCATACAAGTAATTAGGTTTACCAAACGTAAATTTTATTTTATTGTGATTTCAAATACCATAATCGAATCCAAATATTATTTTTTTAACCATATTTTGTGATTGTTAATCACCTAGTTATCAAATGTTACGTTTATTTTCATTATAGAATCTTAAACACCATCACATTGCTTCTGTTGATTTTGCCAAACCATTATCACACCTCGTCATTTCCTTCGTGTCAGTTTATTCATTCGGTTAGAGGAATAGTGGAGAATAGGAAAGGGAGGCCCAAAATATTTTAATAGAGTATTAGATATTTATGTGTATATGAATTTTTATGATAGCGATACCAAAAAACTGAAAGAGAGTAAATATTATTAACTTGAGTACATAAGTTTTTATGTCAACTTTTTTTTTGAACGCCCATCTAGTTAGTTAGTGGTTCGAGCCTTGACAATGACATCCATAAGGGAAGTATGCCTTCCCTCGAACCCTCCACCGATGGGGAATAAACCCCACCGTTTGTCCACGACGGGACTTGAACCCATGATCATTAAGTCATGAGCAACACTTTATCTTTTTCACTGATACCACTAGGCTAGAAGCCTTGGGTAATTTTTATGTCACCTAACATGACACTATGTGACAAAAACAAACAAATTGTGATAAGGTTGATATCAATGTTTGTCTCTCAATTAAGGGCCCACTCCATTAATTAGAAAGCTTGCATACTTTTTGTGCATGTGTTTAGTTCAGCCCTTTCCCCTATAAATACCTACTCAATACTCCATCAAATCTCATCACTTGGCTTTTCATATTTTCATATCTCACATCTCTTGGTTGTGCTCTTGTTAGTAACAATGGAGTTCCATCTTCTTCAAAGTTTAACAATTCTTTTTGTAAGTAAAACATTTATCATATCTTTTACTAAATATCATTCACTAATTCCAAGTCAATCAGAACTTGGTTACAAAAGTACATTTTCATATACAATAACAGATGTTTGGAATGTTATTTAACCATTTTTCCCATTATTGGTCATGTCTTTCCTTATTTTCTTTGACTAATTAATTGTATTGTCTTATGTTGCACTTCGTTTTAGCTCGTACTCGTCCCGAGTCATGCATCTGTAGATTCTCTTTCAAATGGTTAGTAACATTTAATTTATATATCTTTCTAACGCTCATTCAACTTTATCTCGCGATTATTGGACAAAATGATATGTATACGTTCAATTTTGGTTAAAAAACAGGCGAGGGAAGCATTTCATACGTATTGGGGAAACCAAGGGAAAACTTTCCCGGATACAATGATGCAGCAACCGACGAACAAGTTCTTGGAATAAAAATGTCGGCACTTTTCATGTTGGAAAAAGACATTCGTCAAGGAAAGAATGTTAATTTGCACATTAGTAAAGACCCGAGCTCAATAGCTCCATTTGTACCCCGTGAAGTTGCAAATTCATTACCCTTTACATCAAACAAGCTACAAGATATATACAAGTCATTCAAAGTCAACCCCGACTCGATAGAAGCAAACTTGATCAAGAAAACGGTTAACGAGTGTGAAAAGGCTTCAAACCAAGACGACGATAAATATTGTGCGACGTCTTTAGAATCAATGGTGGATTTTGCTTCTTCAAAGTTAGGAAAACGAGTTAAGGTGGTTTCAACACAAGTGGTTGGTGAGGAGAGCACACCGTTGCATAAGTACAAAGTTGAAGATGTGAGGAAATTGACGGGAGATGGTGTCATTGTTTGCCATCGGGAATATTATGCTTACGCTGTTCATTATTGCCATAAAGCGTCGAAGATCAATGCATATATGGTTTCTTTGGTTGGAGAAAACAACGTAAAAGCTAAGGCGATATCATTTTGTCATGAAGATAATGCATCATGGAACCCGAAACATATAGCATTTCAAGTGCTTAATGTTAAACCAGGAACTGATGCTGTTTGTCATTTCATTGTAGAAGATGATGTTGTTTGGTTTCAGTACTAGGTTTTGTTGTAGTTTGTGTTGTCCAACTTGCAATGGATAAATAATACAGAGTATCAATCATGATCCCCTATTGCCTTCTAAAAATTACAATAACTCTAAGTCGCTAACACACACACCTATGGGTATCGGGTCGGGTTTGGGTTCTAATCGGGTGGGTCCGTCGGGTTTGAGGTAAATCATGGAAATATATTGACCTCGGGTTAGAAACTAAAAAAGAGATGTTTAACACACTTGCAAGTTGCAACTTTGTGTCAAATATAGAACACAAATGAAGGTTACCGAAGGTACGTGACTGGGTTAGAATTACAACATTTTATGCTTCCGCCCTACGCATATTCAACATATTATAGGTAAACACTTTCTATTTATAGAAAAATGATGTAGAGTGAAAAACAAAAATATATCGTTCCTCTTAATTCTTAGAACAATTTATTTTAAAATCCATATTGATTCAAGAAATATTGTGGATTTAGTTTTCAAATTGGTTCAACGCAAGAACACAGATTTGGGAGAAAAATAAACTTTCACAAAATTAAAAACTAAAACTTCAAGTATGTCAAATAAACCGTAAATAAGACCTATATTTTTTAACAACTTAAAACTGGGTGTAAAACAAAATCAAAAAATAAATAAAAAAACACTAAAATACAAATAACCCTCAACATATAGTATTTTATTAGCCCGGAAGATCCGTAAACCAACGACATAGTCCTTGTCGTAAGCTTCAATTTGGTTGGTGGTACGCCTGAAATGGAGACTCGAAGTAAAAGTTATGTCCATTTTAGTACAACTTAATTCGTCACACGATCTTAAGACTAAAGGAACAAAAAGGCATGTCCCTCTATATTTGAGTCTGCATCAAAAAACCATATGGTGTTTGGTCAAGTGGTAAATACTCTCGGATGAGTTTTTAGAGGTCACGGGTTCAATCCCCCATTGGTTAATTAAAGATGACCCAGGGTATGAATGCCGGCAACAATCACGAAAACGGTTAGATTGCGTACATTAAGAGCAAATTTTGGACATCCTGGAAAGCCTATCATAATAGAATACTTATTAAGAAAAAGTTTTTTATGTATAGAAAATTGATACATATCACATGAAAACAAAATTGAGGGTTACAAGTATTAACTTAGGACACTTGAAAATTGTCATGATCTAAAAAGGTCATCTCTTGGTATAGAGGTTATATTTTGGAAAAAAGAGTCCTGTCACATGAAAAATGTGGTTCACATAAAACCAAAAATAATTGTTAGTCGAATACATGACATGTTATAATTGAAATATTTTAGGAAGGAGTCATTTCACATGAGATCACACAAAAACAAAAATGATTCCTAAAACTTTATCTTTATTTATTAATGTATATATACGTCCATTATAGAATTAGATCATTGATTAAGTTTATACTCATGTAACTCGATCATTACGAGTTTTAAGACATTTTTTTGGTAAATTGAATAGAACCTCTAAATTTTCGAGATCAGCTATGCTCGTAACATTTCATGTTTGTGTTATAAAGGCTTATCTGTCAATATATAGGACCCATAGATGATATATCAATAATAACTAGTACATACTTGGGAAGGAGAGTCACTTAACATGAAAACAAAAATGATGGTTATTGAAAGTATTCGACTAGTGACACAACATTTCATGTTCATAGCTTATCTCATTGAGGGCCCATAGATAATAACTAGTACTTTGGGAAGCCGAGATGTTTCACATGAAAATTGTGGTTTACATAAAAACAAAAATAATGGTTACTCGAAGTATATGACTTGGTAGGGTATTTTGGGATTGCAACTTGGATCAGATTATTGAGTTTTGAGTAATGAGAATAATCTAGAATGGATGTTTGAAAAAAAAATTGAAAAAATTAATTGTTACGTTTTGGTTATTCTAAAATGAAATTTTGGAAAATCAGATGGAGAGATGTTTATTGCATTTTAAAAACTGATTATTTGTATTTTACCTATTAACCATACAAGTAATTAGGTTTACCAAACGTAAATTTTATTTTATTGTGATTTCAAATACCATAATCGAATCCAAATATTATTTTTTTAACCATATTTTGTGATTGTTAATCACCTAGTTATCAAATGTTACGTTTATTTTCATTATAGAATCTTAAACACCATCACATTGCTTCTGTTGATTTTGCCAAACCATTATCACACCTCGTCACTTCCTTCGTGTCAGTTTATTCATTCGGTTAGATGAATAGTGGAGAATAGGAAAGGGAGGCCCAAAATATTTTAATAGAGTATTAGATATTTATGTGTATATGAATTTTTATGATAGCGATACCAAAAAACTGAAAGAGAGTAAATATTGTTAACTTGAGTACATAAGTTTTTATGTCAACTTTTTTTTTGAACGCCCAGCTAGTTAGTTAGTGGTTCGAGCCTTGACAATGACATCCATAAGGGAAGTATGCCTTCCCTCGAACCCTCCACCGATGGGGAATAAACCCCACCGTTTGTCCACGACGGGACTTGAACCCATGATCATTAAGTCATGAGCAACACTTTATCTTTTTCACTGATACCACTAGGCTAGAAGCCTTGGGTAATTTTTATGTCACCTAACATGACACTATGTGACAAAAACAAACAAATTGTGATAAGGTTGATATCAATGTTTGTCTCTCAATTAAGGGCCCACTCCATTAATTAGAAAGCTTGCATACTTTTTGTGCATGTGTTTAGTTCAGCCCTTTCCCCTATAAATACCTACTCAATACTCCATCAAATCTCATCACTTGGCTTTTCATATTTTCATATCTCACATCTCTTTGTTGTGCTCTTGTTAGTAACAATGGAGTTCCATCTTCTTCAAAGTTTAACAATTCTTTTTGTAAGTAAAACATTTATCATATCTTTTACTAAATATCATTCACTAATTCCAAGTCAATCAGAACTTGGTTACAAAAGTACATTTTCATATACAATAACAGATGTTTGGAATGTTATTTAACCATTTTTCCCATTATTGGTCATGTCTTTCCTTATTTTCTTTGACTAATTAATTGTATTGTCTTATGTTGCACTTCGTTTTAGCTCGTACTCGTCCCGAGTCATGCATCTGTAGATTCTCTTTCAAATGGTTAGTAACACTTAATTTATATATCTTTCTAACGCTCATTCAACTTTATCTCGCGATTATTGGACAAAATGATATGTATACGTTCAATTTTGGTTAAAAAACAGGCGAGGGAAGCATTTCATACGTATTGGGGAAACCAAGGGAAAACTTTCCCGGATACAATGATGCAGCAACCGACGAACAAGTTCTTGGAATAAAAATGTCGGCACTTTTCATGTTGGAAAAAGACATTCGTCAAGGAAAGAATGTTAATTTGCACATTAGAAAAGACCCGGGCTCAATAGCTCCATTTGTACCCCGTGAAGTTGCAAATTCATTACCCTTTACATCAAAAGCTACAAGATATATACAAGTCATTCAAAGTCAACCCCGACTCGATAGAAGCAAAGTTGATCAAGAAAACAGTTAACGAGTGTGAAAAGGCTTCAAACCCAGACGACGATAAATATTGTGCGACGTCTTTAGAATCAATGGTGGATTTTGCTTCTTCAAAGTTAGGAAAACGAGTTAAGGCGGTTTCAACACAAGTGGTTGGTGAGGAGAGCACACCGTTGCATAAGTACAAAGTTGAAGATATGAGGAAATTGACGGGAGATGATGTCATTGTTTGCCATCGGGAATATTATGCTTACGCTGTTCATTATTGCCATAAAGCGTCGAAGATCAATGCATATATGGTTTCTTTGGTTGGAGAAAACAACGTAAAAGCTAAGGCAATATCAGTTTGTCATGAAGATAGTGCATCATGGAACCCGAAACATATAGCATTTCAAGTGCTTAATGTTAAACCAGGAACTGATGCTGTTTGTCATTTCATTGTAAAAGATGATGTTGTTTGGTTTCAGTACTAGGTTATGTTGTAGTTTGTGTTGTCCAACTTGCAAGGGATAAATAAAATCAAGTGTGTTCTAATCAAAGGCCGATCTATTGTGTAGTACGGGGTAACCCGCGCAACCTCTCAAAATTTCCCAAATAATGTTAAAATAAAATTAAAAAGTTGTAAACGTTTATTAGTGTAGGTGATACCTTAAGAAAAAAATTGCAACCAATGATACCCTCGATTCTTTTTTTCCGGTCCGCCACTTTCTAATATCATGATCCCATATTGACTATAATTAATGTACTATGCAATTTATTATACATAGAAGGTTTTAATGCTTGAGATCAAAAGAAATATTGTGACTTTGTGAGTTAATTCCGAAAATAATAAAATGCAAACTATTATCGTCATGTCACTACGAGGTGGTTGGGTTAGCTTATTTACACGAACCTATTAGCTTATTGCATAATCTAGATACTAAAGCTGTTTTAAGAATCCAAAGAGTTTAGTTAATGTTGGTATACAGAATAACAGAATTGAATGTTGGAACGGGATGATAGATCATTTCGATGGAATGAAAAAACATGTTTTTTTACCAAGCGAGAATATTTCATTATGAATGTAATTCATTTGTTTTTTAAGAATTTGTATTCCTTATGTGTATGTGTTTTTTCTATTCCTTTGATAGTTTAACATAACGTTTTATATCGCATGTCTCAAAATTGATTTGTGTACAATCATATTAAAACATTAATTAATGGTTATGGCCCATGACTTAATTTTTGTACTAATCACTTTTTTTATTGAGTTTGATGTAGAAACTAAAAAGAGATATCCTTAACACACTTGTAAGTTTGTGCAAATATATAACAAAAATATGATCACACAAAAACAATAGGGTAAATACCATAAATTGTTCCTGTGGTCTTGGGTTTTCTGGCATTTTGTCCCTAAACTTTTTTTTTCAAATTTTTTGTCCTTGTACTCTTTTATATTCTGGTTTATCGTCCTTCCGTCCAAAATCCTCCGTTAACTAACGAAAATTTTGTCCTTTTTACCAAATTACCCCTAATTCTAACTTCTTCTTCCTTGCAAATCACCATGAACAAACTGTAAAATCGCACCTTTGATCTGAAAATCGCCGGATCTGAACCGCCGGATCTGAACCGGCGGTGGTGGTGTGCAACACCACAGATCCGCCGGTGGTGGCGTGCAACACCACAGATCTGAAAATCGCCGGATCTAAACTCTCAACTCAAACCATTAAAATCAAACCCTTTTTTCTTCTTTCTCTCCTTCATCTCGATGTTTGATTTCTTCATCTTCTTCACGAGGTTTGAACCCTAACCCTAAATCGGTGCCTTCACCTCCCGAATCACGATTCACGAGCTCAAACTGCAGCATTTCAAGACAGTGTTCTTCATTAGCATTGTAAATGTTTGCTTAATCAATTTTCCTTGTTTCGTACTAGTGGTTCAACAAAATTTACTCCAAACATCAAAAAACAGTGATGCTAATGCAATTTTCATATTTTTTTGTCAAATCACAAAACGGACATATATTTAAAAATAATACTACGTAATAGATATCCTTTAAAAAATCAAAGAGAGTAATTTATGTAAAAAAATTGTCTTATGTGCAAGAGATGTTAAAAAGGAGGCTCAGATCTGTTTACAATCTGAGCAAGAGGACTAATCCGCCATGGCTGCAATTTCAGAGGTTTGAATGCGGAGATGAAGAACACAGAGTATAATGTAATATCTGTGTATCATTCTAGCACTTCACCTTCCTCCGATTTTGCCCAGCCAAGCTCAGATCATCTCAAAAACTTGCTCGATTTCAAACTTGGACCCAAAGATATATCATCACCGCCTCTATTAATTTTATTTTTTTTTGAACAGCTCCGCATCAATAAAATTGGAACAGAAGAAGAAGAAGATAATGATGATTTCAAAGCAAAAGCAGTTGTAACAGACTACATATAAGCTGAAACAAACACCCCTGGATTAGTTGTCTCAAATAGCTGGGTGTTCTGGATGATGATGATAGAGAAGAGTAAAATACCAAAATTGGGGATTAGGGTTCTTGTGTTATGATGATGAAGAAGAAAGGTGTGGAAGAGACTAAAATACCCTCACATGTTTAGCATGTGGGGTTACTTAACAGCTAAATTTGGACGGAAGGACGATAAACCAGAATTTTAAAGAGTACAAGGACAAAAAATTTGAAAAAAAAAGTTTAGGAACAAAATGCCAGAAAACCCAAGACCACAGGGACAATTTATGGTATTTACCCAAAACAATATTAATGATGGTTACCGAAGGTACGGGTTAGAATTGCAATATCCCATGCTTTCCACCCTACGCTCATGCCACATATTAAATGTAAACACTTTCTATGTATAGAAATATTATTCTATAATTGGACTAGTGGTCAGAATTCCCGAATAACTTCATAAAGGTCACGGGTTTGATACCCCACTGGTTAAACATTTACCAGATGGATATTGGAGTTGAAAACAATCACAACAATGATTAGGTTACGTATATCACAAACAAATGATCAGCCACTCTAGAGAACTTTCTCTCTGTAGAAAATTGATACACATCACATGAAATAAAAAATGATGGTTACTCGAACTAGTAACTTAGGAAACTTCAAAATTGTCATGGTCTAAAAAGGTTGTCGCTTAGTATTGAGGATATATTTTGGGAAAGAGAGTCCAGTCCTTTCACATGAAAAATGTGGTTCACATAAAAACAAAAATGATGGTTAGTCGAAGTACATGACATGCTATAATTGGAATATTTTAGGAAGAAGAGTCATTTCACATGAGATTCGTGGGTCACACAAAAACTAAAATGATGATTATTTGATTAGTCATACTCGTAGCCAGGGCCAGCCATAGATTATTTGATTTCACATGACTAGTATTAGATATATATGTGTATATGAATTTTTATGATACCGATACCAAAAAACTGAAGAGAGTAAATATTATTAACTTTAGTACATAAGTTTTTATGTCAACTTTTCTTTTGAACGCCCAGTTAGTTAGTGGTTCGAGCCTAGACAATGACATCCAAAAGGGAAGTATGCCTTCCCTCGAACCCTCCACCGATGGGGAATAAACCCCACCGTTTGTCCACGACGGGACTTGAACCCATGATCATTAGGTCATGAGCAACACCTTATCTTTTTCACTGATACCACTAGGCTAGAAGCTACCCTTGGGTAATTTTTATGTCACTTAACATGACACCATGTGACAAAAACAAACAAATTGTGATAAGGTTGATATCAATGTTTGTCTCTCAATTAAGGGCCCACTCCATTAATTAGAAAGCTTGCATAGTTTTTGTGCATGTGTTTAGTTCAGCCCTTTCCCTATAAATACCTACTCAATACTCCATCAAATCTCATCACTTGGCTTTTCATATTTTCGTATCTCACATCTCTTTGTTGTGCTCTTGTTACTAACAATGGAGTTCCATCTTCTTCAAAGTTTAACAATTCTTTTTGTAAGTAAAACATTTATCATATCTTTTACTAAATATCATTCACTAATTCCAATTCAATCAGAACTTGGTTACAAAAGTACATTTTCATATACAATAACAGATGTTTTGAATGTTATTTAACCATTTTTCCCATTATTGATCATGTCTTTCCTTATTTTCTTTGACTAATTAATTGTATTGTCCTATGTTGCACTTCGTTTTAGCTCGTACTCGTCCCGAGCCATGAATCTGTAGATTCTCTTTCAAATGGTTAGTAACATTTAATTTATATATCTTTCTAACGCTCATTCAACTTTATCTCGCGATTATTGGACAAAATGATATGTATACGTTCAATTTTGGTTAAAAACAGGCGAGGGAAGCATTTCATACGTATTGGGGAAACCAAGGGAAAACTTTCCCGGATACAATGATGCAGCAACGGACGAACAAGTTATTGGAATAAAAATGTCTGCACTTTTCATGTTGGAAAAAGACATTCGTCAAGGAAAGAATGTTAATTTGCACATTAGTAAAGACCCGAGCTCAATAGCTCCATTTGTACCCCGTGAAGTTGCAAATTCATTACCCTTTACATCAAACAAGATACAAGATATATACAAGTCATTCAAAGTCAACCCCGACTCGATAGAAGCAAACTTGATCAAGAAAACGGTTAACGAGTGTGAAAAGGCTTCAAACCAAGACGGCGATAAATATTGTGCGACGTCTTTAGAATCAATGGTGGATTTTGCTTCTTCAAAGTTAGGAAAACGGGTTAAGGCGGTTTCAACACAAGTGGTTGGTGAGGAGAGCACGCCGTTGCATAAGTACAAAGTTGAAGATGTGAGGAAATTGACGGGAGATGATGTCATTGTTTGCCATCGGGAATATTATGCTTACGCTGTTCATTATTGCCATAAAGCGTCGAAGATCAATGCATATATGGTGTCTTTGGTTGGAGAAAACAACGTAAAAGCTAAGGCGATATCAGTTTGTCATGAAGATAGTGCATCATGGAACCCGAAACATATAGCATTTCAAGTGCTTAATGTTAAACCAGGAACTAATGCTGTTTGTCATTTCATTGTAGAAGATGATGTTGTTTGGTTTCAGTACTAGGTTTTGTTGTAGTTTGTGTTGTCCAACTTGCAATGGAAAAATACTACAGAGTATCAATCATGATCACCCATTGCCTTCTAAAAATTACAATAACTCTAAGTCGCTAACACACACACCTAGGGGTATCGGGTTGGGTTTGGGTTCTAATCAGGTGGGTCTGTCGGGTTTGAGGTAAATCATGGAAATATATTGACCTTGAGTTAGAAACTAAAAAAGAGATGTTTAACACACTTGCAAGTTGCAACTTTGTGTCAAATATAGAACAAAAGTGAAGGTTACCGAAGGTACGTGACTGGGTTAGAATTACAACATTTTATGCTTCCGCCCTACGCGTATCCAACATTTTATAGAAAAATGATGTAGAGTAAAAAAGAAAAATATATTGTTCCTCTTAATTCTTGGAATATCCAGAACAATTTATTTTAAAATCCATATTGATTCAAGAAATATTGTGGATTTAGTTTTCAAATTGGTTCAACGCAAGAACACAGATTTGGGAGAAAAATAAACTTTCACAAAACTAAAAACTAAAACTTCAAGTATGTCAAATAAACCCTAAATAAGACCTATATTTTTGAACAACTTAAAACTGGGTCTAAAACAAAATCAAAAACAAAATAAAAGAAACTCTAAAATACAAATAACTCTCAACATATAGTATTTTATTTACCCGGAAGATCCGTAAACCACCGACGTAGTCCTTGTCGTATGCTTCAATTTGGTTGGTGGTACGCCTGAAATGGAGACTCGAAGTAAAAGTTATGTCCATTTTAGTACAACTCATTTCGTCACACGATCTTAAGGCTAAAGGAACAAAAAGACATGTTCCTCTATATTTGAGTCTGCATCAAAAAACCATATGGTGTTTGGTCAAGTGGTAAATACTCTCGAATGAGTTTTTAGAGGTCACGGGTTCAATCCCCCATTGGTTAATTAAAGATGACCCAGGGTATGAATGCCGGCAACAATCACGAAAACGGTTAGATTGCGTACATTAATAGCAAATTTCGGACATCCTAGAAAGCCTATCATAATAGAATACTTATTAAAAAAAAGTTTTTTATGTATAGAAAATTGATACATATCACATGAAAACAAAATTGATGGTTACAAGTATTAACTTAGGACACTTGAAAATTGTCATGATCTAAAAAGGTTGTCTCTTGGTATAGAGGTTATATTTTGGAAAAAAAGAGTCCTGTCACATGAAAAATGTGGTTCACATAAAACCAAAAATAATTGTTAGTCGAATACATGACATGTTATAATGTAAATATTTTAGGAAGGAGTCATTTCACATGAGATCACACAAAAACAAAAATGATTCCCAAAACTTTATCTTTATTTATTAATGTATATATACGTCCATTATCGATTTAGATCATTGATTAAGTTTATACTCATGTAACTCGATCATTACAAGTTTTAGGACACTTTTTTGGTAAATTGCACAGAACCTCTAAATTTTCGAGATCAGCCATGCTCGTAACATTTCATGTTTGTGATATAAAGGCTTATCTGTCAATATAGAGGACCCATAGATGATATATCAATAATAACTAGTACATACTTGGGAAGGAGAGTCACTTAACATGAAAACAAAAATGATGGTTATTGAAAGTATTCGACTAGTGACAAACATTTCATGTTCATAGCTTATCTCATTGAGGGCCCATAGATAATAACTAGTACTTTGGGAAGCCGAGATGTTTCACATGAAAATTGTGGTTTACATAAAAACAAAAATGATGGTTACTCGAAGTATATGACTTGGTAGGGTATATTGGGATTGCAACTTGGATCAGATTATTGAGTTTTGAGTAATGAGAATAATCTAGAATGGATGTTTGAAATAAAATTTGAAAAAATTAATTGTTGCGTTTTAGTTATTCTAAAATGAAGTTTTGGAAAATCAGATGGAGAGGTGTTTATTGCATTTTAAAAACTGATTATTTGTATTTTACCTATTAACCATACAAGCAATCAGGTTTACCAAACGTAAATTTTATTTTATTGCGATTTCAAATAGCATAATCGAATCCAAATATTATTTTTTAAACCATATTTTGTGATTGTTAATCACCTAATTATCAAATGTTATGTTTATTTTCAATATAGAATCTTAAACACCACCACATTGCTTCTGTTAATTTTGCCAAACCATTATCACACCTCGTCACTTCCTTCGTGTCAGTTTCTTCATTCGGTTAAAGGAATAGTGGAGAAGAGGAAAGGCAGGACCAAAATATTTTAATAGAGTATTAGATATTTATGTGTATAAGAATTTTTATGATAGCGAAAAACTGAAGAGAATAAATATTATTAACTTTAGTACATAAGTTTTTATGTCAACTTTTTTTTTGAACGCCCAGTTAGTTAGTTAGTGGTTTGAACCTAGACAATGACATCCATAAGAGAAGTATGCCTTCCCTCGAACCCTCCACCGATGGGGAATAAACCCCACCGTTTGTCCACGACGGGACTTGAACCCATGATCATTAGGTAATGAGCAACACCTTATCTTTTTCACGGATACCACTAGACTAGAAGCCTTGAGTAGTTTTTACATCACCTAACATGACACTATGTGACAAAAACAAACAAATTGTGATAATGTTGATATCAATGTTTATCTCTCAATTAAGGGCCCACCCCATTAATTAGAAAGCATGCATACTTTTTGTGCATGTGTTAAGTTGAGCCCTTTCCCCTATAAATACCTACTCAATACTCCATCAAATCTCATCACTTGGCTTTTCATATTTTCATATCTCACATCTCTTTGTTGTGCTCTTGTTACTAACAATGGAGTTCCATCTTCTTCAAAGTTTAGCAATTCTTTTTGTAAGTAAAACATTTATAATATCTTTTACTAAATATCATTCAGTAATTCCAAGTCAATCAGAACTTGGTTACAAAAGTACATTTTCATATACAATAACAGATGTTGTGAATGTTATTTAACCATTTCCCCCATTATTGGTCATGTCTTTCCTTATTTCCTTTGACTAATTAATTGTCTTGTCTTATGTTGCACTTCGTTTTAGCTCGTACTCATCCCGAGTCATGCATCTGTAGATTCTCTTTCAAATGGTTAGTAACATTTAATTTATATATCTTTCTAACGCTCATTCAACTTTATCTCACGATTATTGGACAAAATGATATGTATACGTTCAATTTTGGTTAAAAAACAGGCGAGGGAAGCATTTCATACGTATTGGGGAAACCAAGAGAGAACTTTCCCGGATACAATGATGCAGCAACCGACGAACAAGTTCTTGGAATAAAAATGTCGGCACTTTTCATGTTGGAAAAAGACATTCGTCAAGGAAAGAATGTTAATTTGCACATTAGTAAAGACCGGAGCTCAATTGCTCCATTTGTACCCCGTGAAGTTGCAATTTCTTTACCCTTTACATCAAACAAGCTACAAGATATATACAAGTCATTCAAAGTCAACCCCGACTCGATAGAAGCAAACTTAATCAAGAAAACGGTTAACGAGTGTGAAAAGGCTTCAAACCAAGACGACGATAAATATTGTGCGACGTCTTTAGAATCAATGGTGGATTTTGCTTCTTCAAAGTTAGGAAAACGAGTTAAGACGGTTTCAACACAAGTGGTTGGTAAGGAGAGCTCGCCGTTGCATAAATATAAAGTTGAAGATGTGAAGAAGTTGACGGGAGATGATGTTGTTGTTTGCCATCGGGAATATTATGCGTACGCTGTTTATTATTGCCATAAAGCATCGAAGATCAATGCATATATGGTTTCTTTGGTTGGAGAAAACAATGTAAAAGCTAAAGCAGTATCAGTCTGCCATGAAAACACTGCATCATGGAACCCAAAACATTTAGCATTTCAAGTGCTTAACGTAGGACCCGGAACGGATGTTGTTTGTCATTTCATTGTAGAAGATGAGGTAGTTTGGTTCCAGTATTAGGTTATGTTGTAGTTTGTGTTGTCCAGCTTGCAATGGATTAATAAAATTAAGTGTGTTCTAATCAAGGGCGGACCTCCTGTGGGTAACCCGTGCAACCTTTCAAAATTTTCCGAATAGTGTTAAAATAAAATTGAAAAACTATAAACATTTTTTTTTAGTGTGGGTATACCCCTAAGAAAAAAATTGCAAACAGATACCCCTTAATTCTTTTCTTGGGTCCGCCACTTGTATAATATTAATCACAATCCCCTATTGACTTTTAAAAATTACAATAACTAATGTTTCTTTTCGCACACGTTTATCGCTTTTGAGATCAATATGAAAATTATCGTAATCATGATCATCTTTCACACATGTACAATAAAAAGAAAAAACTCGAGTGATGCAATGGCTGTGTTAGGTACATCCCCTTTTAACATTAAAGTCACAGAGTATATGTATATGTATATCTTATGTGTATATGTTTAATTATCATACATTACCTTAACTAGTAGCTTTCACCTCTAAACCCTAAAATCTCGTGGTTTGATTCATTTTTCTATACATGTATAAATCCGTTTTTGTTTTGTTACTGGTAAGGAAAAATAGAGAAGATATGAAGATGTGGGGGTGCAAAATGGTAATGTCAAAACCTTGAATCATTTATCGGATAAAACAGAAGCACTCCAAGAAAGCATGAAATCTCGGGCAGCTGAAGGTAAATCTGCAGAAAATCAAAATTATTGTAAGAGGATAACTATTTCTAAAAATAAATATTTTAAAAGATGTTAGGTAAAATGAGATGTCAGAAGTTTATAAATTATACATACCTCTGGCAACTTCCAAAGCAACTGATGGTATGTCTATTTGGTCTTGAACAAGCCTATACACATCAACAAGCTACAAAATACACACAGAAATATAAGTTGGCAGTTACATTTGAATTGAAGAAATTGTATAAAAATAAATACCTCTTCAACATGAAGTTTTGAGTCTTCTGTTAATGCAAGAAGAAGTTGTCTACGTATTCCTTCATCAATTAAAATAAGCCGAGCTCCATCTTTAATGGTGTCAGTTAGATCTAGTTTCCTTTGAACTTGTAGCTCTCTCGAACCTTGCCTGATCAAAAGTTAATTTTTTTTTTAATTTTAGAAAAAAAAAAAGATATTTGGACAAAAAGTATTTTAGTACATCTGTTTCTACTCATACAAGTATTACACATTTTGATATGTGATGTTACCCAATTTTCCACCTCTACTTGTATGTATCTGTATATATTTATAGAGAGGCATTGGATAAAAAAGATACACACGTGTTACTTCCTTGCAATGCACTGCTCATCATTGTCAAATTCTCCTTTGCAAGCACAATTAAGTTTTCTAATCGTTTCCACTGAAAAAGACCGTCTTTGAACAAAACCTACACATAATAAATAAAATAAATCACTAAATGCCATGAAATATAACAATATATGACATGTAAATTTAATTTTAAAAAGCAGATAAATGATTCTTTAATAAAAGGTAAGCTGACCTGTACAAGGCGTTCTCGAAGAGCAGGGTTTGGATCTGTTAAAAGGCGCTTTGCAACATATGGATATGCAACCTAGTACAAGTGTTTTTTGGTATTAATATACAATCCAAAACAGAAATAATTTTACATAATAAATAAATGTGTTTAAATACTAGAAGCGTTTTACCTCAAGAAATTTAAAATCCGGTTTCAGTGTGAAACAGATGCCTTCTTGAGTCAATAAAGAACGAATAACGAGAGAAAATCTTTCAGGGATCCGAATAGGGTATTGATAAACAAGTTGGTTGAATTTTCCTGCAGTAAATCAGTAATCAGTGATTATTAATTACATAATCATGCTCTAATTATGCTTACCTGTAACACTTCTAAAATTAAAATCAGCCAGTCCTTTTCCTGCAGAATTCTGCCAAATTGCTTCTAATGCTGGAATAATAGGGCTAACATCTGTTCCACTAGCAAGGAACCCTAGTCTTGTGAAATCATTTGCCATTTCAGCATAGTCTTCATTTACAGCATGAACAACAGCATCAATAAGAATTTGTTTGTTTTGCTGAAACAAAAACAAACAAATTGCTAATTAAAATTTCAAAGGGTTTTTCTAACATGTGCCCCTAAAGCATATGTTAGGGTGTATTAACTCACTCAAAGTTTCCTAATAAAGAGTTACTAAACATTAATGAACTTTATAAGTTACATTTTGAAGAGATGTATTAAATGCATTTTTAAGGTTTAATACAAAGTTAGAGGTATTTAATGCACCCTAATATGTGCCTAGGGGGCACATATTAGAAAACCCAATTTCAAATTATATTATTCTTTAGGTTAAGGAAAATGGTTAATAATAATATACCTGGCTTAATTGAGCAACATTCCCAAAATCCACATATGCAATACGCCCATCACGCATAGCAAAGATATTTCCAGGGTGAGGATCTCCATGAAATAATCCAAATTCAAGTAACTGCCTTAAAGCAGCACTAACACCAACTGTTAAAAATCCATTTACATCTATACCAGCCTCCTTTATGGCCTGATATATAAAAAACAATAAATAAATGGAATAAATGAAATAAAAAAAAGAAAAAAATATTTGTAGAATTCAAACCTGTGGATCAGTACAACGTATTCCATCAATCCATTCCATAACTAAAACACGTGAGCCAGAAAGCTGTCTGTAAGCCCTGGGAATTTTCACAGTAGGATCACCTTTGAAATTTTCAAGAAAATCTTCGATGTTGCGAGCTTCCTGATTATCACAAACAAAAAAAAAAATCCCATAAATTAATGCCATTTCATAAATGCAAAGTAATTTACCATGCCAATAAATTGTAATTAACTACTTTTTTTATTTGAGAAAAAAAAATTATAATCTGAATACTACCAATGTATAATCAAGCTCCTCCAGAAGCTTCTCACCAAATTCATCAACTATAAGCTCTGCATTGCAACCGAGCTTCTGTAAACTGATTCCATTCAGAAAAGAAGCAAGTGTTCTGAAAAGGAAAAGATCTCTGTATATTATAGGCTCTATTCCAGGCCTTTGAACCTACAAAAAGAATAAAAGAATGTTCCATTAATTATGTGAAGTGGTCAAACTATGATTCAGTTAAACAAATTATTTGACTTTTTAGATGTGTCAGATTAGCATATTTAACCTTAATAGCAACATCTTCTCCTGATGCACGTAGAGTCGCCCTGTAAACTTGACCTAAGCTTGCAGCTGCTATAGTCTCTGATGAAATTTTGCTGAAAACAGATTCTAGAGGTTGACCTAACTCCTCTTCTATAATGTTGAAAGCAACCTAAATCATCATTAACCACTCACATCTTAAATGAAAAATAAATCAAGATGATATCACAGACAGCACAAACCAGATATATTTACCTGATTAGGGAAAGAAGGAACATCATCTTGAAGTATACATAGTTCATTCATATAATCTTCCCTAATGATATCAGGTCTGTTTGCAAGAACCTGTTAAAATTGTGCAAACGAATCAAAATAAACAAAAAGAATTGCAACCATACGGAATCAAAATTAAATTTTCTAAAACAACCATAAGTAGTAGCAAACCTGGCCAGCTTTAATGAAAGAAGGTCCTAAATCACATAATAAATTCCTGAGCTGGCGAGCACGAAAAGGAACGACTTCTTCATCACGACCAACTAAGTAATCATACACCAATCTAGTCCAGTAGAACCCTAATTTCCAAACAATCTCAACTCCTCTACCAACCAATGACAAAATTGCACCTTGTGATTCCAACACCTTACTTCTAACCTTCACCATTCAAAACACACAATTCAATCACATATAATTCACAACAATAAGAACAAACACAATTGATCCAAAACTATGCAATTACAAAATTCATACTCACAGTTTCTGGGCTGTACTTTCGAAACGGAATACAAACTCCACGTTCGATATCTAATTGCTCTAAAGCACTGCTACTAGTGGACGGATTCGACGACAATTTCAGTTCCTCTTCACTCCGGTTACTTCCGTTCACGGCAGCACCGCCACGAGCACGGCCAGTTGATGCCGCTGCTACCGCCTTCACAGCCTTCGAAACTCTCCTTTTACCGGTGCTCCGGTTACTAACAACAACAGGAAAACTGCTTCTGTAAGCTGCGGACACACAAACAGGGGTGTAACAGCTAGAATTTATAAATTGTGTGTGTAGATTATAACTAGTGCTACTCATTTCCATGAATTTTGACCCGGTGACTTGAAATTGAAAAATAGAGCCCTAGAAATATGAATTGAATGAAAAATTGGGAAATTTGATTGGAAGTTTTATGTGAATTTTGGTGAGATGATCATATGGGGAGTTTTGAGTGTTGAGCTGAAAGCCTGAAATAGCTTGTGTACATGTGGTTGCAGTTGGATAACAAAACTAATAAATGCAAGAGTACTAATTAGCCACGTGTAAGCATGGGGATGGCTAGAAACTCTAGGTAAAAGGCCCACACGCCTTTTTGTCAATTTAATCGGAAAAATGCTGACTTTTTGTTAAAGTTTTTTTTTGTTTGAACGATATGTGACTGGTTTGATATATACAGTGATATCTAAGCGGGTAGTACGCATTCCTTGAATATATCATCTTTTTTTGGGGGAATAAACCCCACTATTTGTTTTTCTCCTAAAGAATACCTTCAACAAGTCTTGAATACAAGACCTCTTGAAGACAAACTTCTCAAAACAACTCTTAATAACCAATTAATCTAGACCAATTGATTGACTTTCTGTTTAAGTTAACAAGTCAAATAAAAAAAACCAAGGTAATCCAAAAATATTTTTAAGAACGATTTATGATTTTTCAAAATTATTGACTTTTCCTTTTCAAGAAGTTAGTTTTTTTTTTTTTTAAATTACATATACCTAATTTTGTAAGATAGTTTAAAAAACATTTGACACCAAAATAACTTATTAATTTTTTAATATCAGTAAGTTAATAAATACTCTCTCCGTCCCTTAATAAAGTTCTCATTTATCATGGACATAATATTTTAGGAAATGGATAGTGGTGGGGTCATTGGTAATAAATTTGATTAAAATATAAGGTTTTTTGGAGAGAGAAATTGTTTTTAAGAGATAGTTAGTGGTGAGGTACATTATATAATATTATTTTATTGAGTGAGTCCTTCCAATATGAGAAATTGAAACTTTATTTTGGGACAAATGTTTTGAGTAAAATGAGAACTTTATTAAGGGACGGAGGGAGTATGTTCTTAAATGTTGGGACTTTTTCAAATACCTTTATCGCATGTTTAACATAAAGACTTAGAAAATTGTTTAAACTAGGTTCATCTAGAGATGCAAACGGGTACGGGTAATAGCGGGTACTGCAAAACTCGTACCCGACCCGCTATTCTCATACCCGTACCCGTCCCGTACCCGGTCAAATCCCCGTCGGGTTCGGGTAGAAAAATCCCCGCCGGGTACGGGGAACCCATCGGGTACCCGTTCAATAAAAAAAATTTAAACAAAATAGCTAAAACATTTAATACTCTTAGTTCGTTCACGCTTATTTCGTTGAATACGTAATGGACTAACGAGAGACGGGCCAGATTTTAACCATTATTAGATTGAGCTAATAAGAGATTAAGAGTTGGGCTAAGTTTGGGAAGTGACTAGTGAGCTAAACCTGTATTAAAAAAAATTACACATTAATATATATATTCGGGTCCGGTATAAACGGTGCGGGTATTATAAAACCCGTACCCGACCCGTACCTGCTCTCGGGTATGAAATTTAAACTCATGCCCGACCCGTTACCCGCTTAGACGGATAATACCCGCCCCGCGGGTCAAATTTGCATCCCTAGGTTCATCTCCTTGATTTCCATACCATTTATGGGTAAAAAAAAATCGCTGTTCAAATAAAAAAATTATGGTCAAATTTACATTCTGTCGAATGTTTGGGGTCCAAATAACAATTTTCCATCAAGCTATGACATGGCGGCATTTTGTGGCCTCTCATTGGCGCATATCTGATTAAGCACCGACCGACGTGGCTCAACGATTACCACCACATCCTGACAAACCCTACATCTACCCCATTGTAGTTTCTTCTCCATAATTTCTTTCTGAATCTGCAATGGCTTCTTCTGCTTCTTTCTCAGTGGTTTCCATTTCATCTGCAAACGCTAAACTATCTGTTACTCGATTAGATTCAGTTTCACTAAACCCTAGACGGCAATGCCGTGGAGTTCTTCATATTCGAGGTCGCAATTGCCTAGCCAATCGCAATGTTATCAGTGCTTCGATGTCAATTCCGGCCCAGGAGATATCCCCGTCGTCGCAGCGCCGGCCTGATGAACTTGCGGCCTCCATTTTTTCGAAGGTTTTATTTCATTCTCTTTGTACATTTTATCTTGAATAAATTAGCATGATGCGATTTCGGAGCTGAATCAAGCAATCTATGTAATAAACACACTATAATTCACTAGAGTTCAGCTATTCATATCTCAAAGGCTCAATTTCATAATTCTGTAATTATAATCTGTAAACTATATTTTTTAAAGTTCTAGATCATTGATGTGGTTTATTAGCTTAAATATATATTATAATTCAGTGAACTTAGCTGCATGTATATCTAAATTAGGTTATGCAAACAGATCGAGGAGTTACACTAACAAGGGAACAACACCTGCAAGTAGCTGAACTGACTGCAGAATTGAGCAAATATTGTATAGATTCACCTGTGACATGCCCCCTGATTTTTGGAGGTACACTGTTTTTGTGGTGTCTGTTTTTCAATCTCAAATTTCGTACCCTATTTTGTTTTCCTTCTTTCTTAACTTCTTAATCTTTTATAACAAGGGGAGTAGTCGTTTGTGTTCGATCCTACTAATTTTCCAATTGCTGCATACACTTTAACCAAAACACATTTGTGATTTATATTTCTTTTAAAAACTTTTCACTGATTCATTAATCTTTATACAGAATGGGACGTTGTGTATTGTTCAAATCCTACATCACCTGGTGGGGGTTTCAGGAGTGGATTGGGGCGCCTTGTTTTCAAAACAAATGAAATGATTCAAGTTGTTGAGGCTCCCGATATTGTGAGAAACAAAGTATCTTTCTCGGCCCTTGGTTTTCTTGATGGACAAGTCTCCTTGAAAGGTACATTTCGTTCTTTCAAATATAAAAATTGCCAAAGATTTTTCAGCCTATTTAGTTGTTATTAGAGTAAATTCCACCAATCGTCCTTATGGTATATGCAAAATTTCACCGTATCACCCTTCAGTTTCAAAAATTACAAAGACTGTACATTTCTAAAATAAGGAGTTAAGGACTACCGCTGTAATTTTTGAAACTAAAGGACGATCATGAAATTTGGTATATACCATAAGGACGATTGGTGTAATTTACTCTTGTTATCAGCTTGGTTTTCTTGATGTACAAGTCTCCTCATGTATTTAGTTGACATATTTGTGTACTGTTTTTTTTTTGTGTTTTTGATTGTTATATGTAGGAAAATTGATAGTTCTAGATGAGAAATGGATTAAAGTGGTGTTTGAGCCACCTGAACTTAAAATAGGATCATTAGGGTTTCAATTTGGTGGTGAGAGTGAGGTGCAGCTCGAGATTACATATATTGATGATCAATTAAGGTTAGGTAAAGGATCTCGTGGATCTGTGTTTGTTTTTCAAAGGCGGAAACCGATTATGTAAGAAACAGGGTGATTTTTGTTCAGAATTGTGTATGTTGTGTTGTATTGTATCTATATCTATATATTATACATAAAAAATGAGTTTTATTTTGAAGTAGCTATTAATTACCTAGCATTAATAACAGCCTTGACAAACGAGTTTCATTTCCATTTACCATTTTGAAGTACCTACTAATTACAAAGCATTAACAACTTTTAATTACAGAGCATTAACAACTTTATTCCTTTATTCCTGCCTTTTCAACACCCAAAAAAAAAGTGTAATGCCTTCTTCACTGCCAGCCTTTATTTCCGCCCTACGGAAGCTGCTATGCTATTAATTACCCAACATTAACAGCCTTTATTCCTTTAATTACCCTGCTATTAATCTTCTTCACTGCTCATCCATCCTTTCACTGCCCATATAACCTTCGATGCTACCGTTACAGAAGCTGAAATACCTTTTCCACCAGCATAATATCACCTGCAGTTATATAAAAATGGGTCTATAAAGCTTGAAAGGGTTCAGTACTACAACAATACCTGTTCAGTAAAGCTTGCAAGGGTTACTACAAGTCTACAACAATATGTGAAACTTATCATAAAACCAAACCGCCAGCCTCACCCTCGAGCAAATCAAAGAAGGCGATCACGGTTGTTTCCGACTTTGTTGTTTCCGATTAACAGGTAACATTAAAAGTACCCATTTTCATTTCTTTGTTGCTTGCACATTCCTAAGTTTCTAACCGGTTAGAACCGGAATTTCTTTCCTACGACCACCCACCCCCACGTAACCAAAACTGCAGAAAAGTGACCCAAAACGTTACCCAAAAAACTGCACAAAATGTCCCAGAAACTACAGTAAATCTGCCCCAAAAAACTGCACATAATGCCCTAAAAACTGCAGAAAAGTGACCCAAAACTGCAAAAAAAAATTGACAGAAAAAAACTGCATTAAACGTCCCAGAAACTGCAGTGATTATGACCCAAAAAATCTGCACAGAATGCCCCAAACCTGCAGTATATATGACCAAAAAAACTGCACCGAATGCCCCAAAACTGCAAAAACTGTGATCCAAAACTGCAGAAAAATTGATCCAAATCTGCAGAAAAATTGGCCAAAAAAGTGCAACAAAAATGGTGAAAAAAAACTCCAGGAAAATGACCTAAAACTGCAGAAAAATAATAAAAAAATCTGCACAAGACAGCCATAAAAAATTCCGGTCCAAGCCAGTTCAAAACAGATCGGAACCAACAGAAAATCATTACAAGTGGTTTAAAGCAACATAATTGTCAAAAATCAAGCGGAAACTATGGCTAATAAATTGCAAATTCCATCTATATGTATTTAGGTTAGTATAAATATTTACGTACCAATTAAAAAATGGTTGGCCGAATAACCTGTTATATATGTTACCTTATTATGTGTCCATTGTTGTTTCCAGAAATGTTTACAACTGAATTAACAGAAATAAACCAACATTATTACCCACATATGAATGATAAATCACTTTTATAACCGGAGAAAATATATACAAAGAACAATAGAAAATATTTATAGTTGCGAGTCCCGACACAATTCACCACCATACACAATGGTGATCCATCTTCAATACATTCTCAATAAAACGTAATGTTTCATTAGACGGACGTGTTAGTTTGTTGTAAGGAATTTAAAAACAGGCTGCAGATTAAGAAAATATATTTTCTAAGTTCTAGCTATGGCTTTTATGATCAAGTGTTTGATGTCAAATGAGATTTAAATTATGTTTTGCGTCTATAAAGTTATGTTTAAAAGTATCGAGGAACAGACGCAGCCAAGGAGTAATAATGGGACTTAATCTGCAATTACTGATAACATAAGAATTTTGAAAGAAAAATGAAAGATGCCTAATTATCCAATTATATCATCTTTTTAGTCTATTTACGTTTACTTTTGCCAAACGATTCAATCATACAACATTAAATAATGTTCTATTGCAACGCATGAGTAATATATTTGGGTTTTTCAGATCTATTAAACTTAGAGTGAATGCTAAAGCTTGATATAAAGAAATAAAATACATAAGTTTCAAAAGAAAAAAGAAGATCTAGAATCATACTATGCAATTGATTAGTCGACGTTGCGGAAAGTTTCAAAAGAAACAACAAAAAATACATACATTGCGGACGTTTCATCTGGAGACGATGACGACAGTAACGTTGTGTGAATAACCGGATATGGTGTCGTGGAATTCTGAATCCCGTACAGACGCTACATTGTTGAAGCCGACGATCAATCGGATAACCCTAATTGAATCAAACCCGTTTCGTTTTTGAAATTTTAAAGCCCTAACTTTTCCTTTTAAAAACCCATGGGTGATTAGGCCCAACTATGTGAGCCAGTTTATGTGTCAGTCCATATAAAACCTGATGTTTGGGCTCTGGATTCGGCCCGACCCAACATACTGATTTTCAAATCTGTTAAGTTTGCCTTTAATTAAAAACTCTGGCTGTTAAAATTACCTTTAATTAAAATCTGCTGATGTAGCTCAACAAAAGAATATTAATGGTAATTATATAATTAATAAGATTTTTTTAACCAAATGCAACTACTTTAAATAAATACATCTAAAAGATTAAAATCCGTATAAACGAAGACAATGACAACAACTTAAATAGCAACACAAAAAATATTATGTACAAGGAATCATTCTAAACTAGCAACAAAATTTATATTTTAATACGAAAAGTGTATTTCTAGAATGAATCAATTTATATTTATATATAATGAAAAAAATTCTTAAAAGAAAACTAAATATAATAAAACACAAGAATAAGACTTATCCTCTTTTTAATTTTTTTTCTTTTTAAACACATAAATTGAGTTAAAATTTTAATAATTTTTAGTTGAAACACATAAATTGAAACTAAATTTTCATTAATATTATATTTAAGTTGCAAACAGATCAGTTATAATTGTTTCTTTTTTAATATTGATTTTCAGGCACTACTAACTTACCGGTCTTCCTTGAAGATACATCATTATTTACCCGTAGTTGTATTTATAAAATACAAAGCACGGAGATCTTTGTAGTATTACTTATGTGTTATGAATAATATGTTTTGTGTTATGCTAATATAAGGACTCATGTTTATTTACTTTACATTTTCTTTTGACACACTTTGTTTTGTTCGTACTTCTCGGTTTATACCAACAACTTCTTATCGTGAACAAAGCTCGTGCATCGCACGGGCCATGCTGCCTCGTTGTATATATAACGATTATGAATATATGTTGTTTAAGTTATTGCTGGGTTGTGTGTTTTTTTTGAATGGCAGACATACACCCCTAAATTTACACCATGGTTTGTGTTAATCATTAATTTCTTAGAATCCAATTATAACAAAATCTGGTTAAAAGGTTAGTGAGCCTATATTTGTCGGTTTGGACTCACGAGCCTGATGACTGCACCCGTCCCACCTTGAAAGTGATACCAACAAGTTCTTTTTGATTTACTAAATGGCCGAGTTTTTAGGATGATTAAGACGAAAATTTTCGTTTCTTTTCTTTCATTTATTTATTACTCCCTCCGTCCCACAAAAAAGTTCTCATTTCTCCTAAAGCTTTTGTCCCACAAAAAAGTTCTCATTTCTCACATGTGGTGGGCTCCACACAATAAAATATTATTATTATTAAAAACTCCATCAATAACATCCACTAATTATCTTTCTCTCTCCAAACCAACCTTATATTTTAATCAAAATAATACCAATGACCCCACCATTAACTATCACCTAAAATCTTGTGCCAAAGGGAAATGGAAACTTTTTTGTGGGACGGAGGGAGTACTTTGTATAAAAGTAAAAAATAATACTCCCTTCGTCTCAAATTAATTGTCCACTAGATAAAGGGCACGCAGTTTTAAAAAAGTGCAATTATTACACTGTCCACCAATCAAATCTCATATTTACCCACTTATAATTCATATGATTGGTTGTAATTTGTAATTGACAATTATTTTGAGACAAACTAAAATAGTAATGTGGACAATAAAAATGGGACGGAGGGAGTACTACCTCCGATCCAAAATAAGTTATACACTTTCTTTTTTAAGGTGATTCAAAATAAGTGATATATTTTTTTTGAACAGCAAAAAGATATACTTTGAAAAATTACCTTATTTAGGAAAAAAATAGTGAGATTAACACCCACTAACTATCTACTTTAACAAAATCAGAGAAAGTATGTTAGTTTAAAAAGATTATGTCATTTAAATAAAAAATTCAGTTTGAATCACGAACCCAAAACAAAACATAGTAATCTCAATTCTCAGGCCAATTTTAATATCTAAATTGATTTTGATAATATTAACTTTTTACAAAATGTGGTGTTTTATTATCTTTTTGAATACTTCCTCCGATTCAAAATGAGTGCTAAACTTTCTTTATATGGGTGATTTAAAATAAGTGTCACACTTTTAAAAATTACCTTATTTAGTAAAAAATAGTAGGACCCACACACTAACTATCTACTTTAACAAAGTGAAATGACTCATTTACCATTACTTTTTAATTTTAAGCATCATTAACCACACTTTATTCAAAAGGTGTGACACCCATTACCCACTAACCATTCAATTAATCTAATTTAACCATCATTATAATTTTTTACCTCAAAAATCGTGAAACCAAAGTGTAACACTTATTTTGAATCGGAGGAAGTATATATTTTTTTAACGGTCAGTTAGTAAGTTAGTGGTTCGAGTCTAGACAGTGATATCCATAAGGAGCAGTATGTCTTCCCTCGAACCTTCCACCTATGGGGAATAAACCCCATCAGCATTTTTATCTACACAGAGACTTGAACTCACAACCTTGTTAACGAAAACAACAAATTTTAAAAATTGTTACATGTTTGTATTTTTATTAAAAAATGGGTAATTTCTAGAATGCATATTATTGGTTGATTATAAGTTTTTTTTAAGCACGAAGCAAACCCCATGTGTAATCTTCAAACACACCCTAACAAGACGTAACACCTGCATTTTATTTTAACCAAACGCCGGAAAAAACATCCATTATATTTTTTTAGATCTAACCGAAAAGCGCTTTCAATTTCAACAACCTACAAGATCCATCAAAATTCCTCAACCAGCTTGAAGGTTAGTCCAATTCCTTCTATTTTCCCGCTTTTCCTCATGCTTTCCTATCGATTAATCCTCAAAGTTTCAACTTCTGAGTTCCGTGTCGCAATTTTAATGTCGAATTGCTGCATTTGCAGGTGTTTTGATGATCCAGAGGCAGGTTGAAAACCATAACATGATTTAGGGTTTGAGGATTTATACGAGTAAGTATATTGATGGATAAAAATAAAAACCGAACCGATCTGCTTGCTGCTGGCCGTAAAAAGGTTAGTTTTGTGTTAATTTAAACTTGTTTTAATGCTAGTTTGAAGCAATGGTTATTGTTTGATTGAGTGGAGATATATGGATTCAATAGGGCGATGTTTGATGGTTTTACTGATTGCGTCTTACTATAGTCAATGAAAAATTGATTCTTTTGGTTAGTTTAGCCCTTAGGTTTTATCGAATTTTAATATTGTAAAAAGGAAGAAATCATGTTTTCAGAGGCTTTAGATTGTAGCTATTGGCCAAGCCTATGTAAAACCCTAAAACCCAATAAAGTAGTTGTTATGCTGTTTCTGCTATTGAAAACCTGCCATATTGACCAATAATATATGATTTGGGTGAAATGAGTAAGTTAATCATCCATATTTCTCTATTTAATTACAATAGATGTTGAAATACATTAACTAATATTATTGTTTTAGTGTCATTATTTCTGCTTAAAGCTTTTTTATTTCTACTCTAGAATTTCCTATCTAGTTAGGCTTATCATTATATTCAATCATACTGAAGTTAAAGTGTATGTATCAATTGGTTTTACATTATGCTTTTTAAGTTATAGAAAACCAATTTATCATTTTTATTTCATTTTCCTAGTTGTCAAATCATTTTGTTGCCTAATTGATTCTGAAAACCAATTCTATTGCCACACAAGGTTTAAAATTCTAGTTGAATTGCCACATCAGCCTTTTGGTTATAATTTGATTGAATGTTAAATTACATATTTTGTGTATTTTTTCAGCTTCAACAATATAGGCAGAAGAAAGATGGTAAAGGCAGTAAATCTTCAGGTAAGGCTAATAAACCTGATCCTGATGCGGTTACCGATGAATCATCTTCCGTTGCTAAACCAACAAAAGGAAAGAAACAAATTCCACTAGCAGAAACACCTGTTCAAGATTCAGCAACAGAGCTTGCTGACTCATCAAAAGCTGATGTGGCGACCCCTGATCTATCACTCACATCAAATTTACCAATAGCAGAAACACCTGTTCAAGATTCAGCCACAGAGCTTGCTGACTCATCAAATGCTGATGTGGCGACCCCTGATCTATCCCCCACATCAGATGTACCAATAGCAGAAACACCTGTTCAAGATTCAGCCACAGAGCTTGCTGACTCATCAAATGCTGATGTGGCGACCCCTGATCTATCCCCCACATCAGATTTACCAATAGCTGAAACAACTCTTCAAGATTCAGCCACAGAGCTTGCTGACTCATCAAATGCTGATGTGGCGACCCCTGATCTATCCACCACATCAGATTTACCAATAACAGAAACACCTGTTCAAGATTCAGCCACAGAGCTTGCGGACTCATCAAATGCTGATGTGGCGACCCCTGACCTATCCTCCACATCAGATTTACCAATAGCAGAAACACCTGTTCAAGATTCAGCCACAGAGCTTACTGGCTCATCAAATGCTGATGTGGCGACACCTGATCTTTCCTCCACATCAGATTTACCAATAGAAGCTTCCGAAGCTGATATGGCAGTTAATGATTCGGTTCCAGATACAATTCAAACAGTTTCTTCTCCAAAAACAGTTGATATTGAAGAAAAACCCGAAAGCAGTTATGTGGTAGTTACTCCTGTTGATGAATTTACTCAAAAAGCAGGTGAATTTAAAGCTGCAAGTGGGGAAGATCAGGTACCAGATGTAGGTAGTGACTGTATTCTCTTGTTCTCAATTATCATTTCTTATAAGTATATATACTTAAAACCATATAAATATTAAAACAAGCTCCCAGATTCTAATATATCGATTTCTGTGATTTATAATGGAAATCCCTTTTTGTTGTTTGGTAGGGTCAATGCAGGAGTATACTCATTCAATTTCAGAACCAGATAATACAACCAGTTTGATAAATCTTGAAGAAGATAATAAGATAGAATCTGCAATCAGTGTAACAGAACAAACTAATGAACTTGATGATTCTGGTGCTAATAATGAACCGATTTTTCAGCCAAAAGAAGATGTAATGGCGGTTTTTCATGGCGATTCTGAGATCAATCCAGTTAATCTCTCTCAGTTTGCAAAAACATTCCAAAATCTGAATGAAGATGAATTTAGGTTTGTGATGTCTGCAAGAGATTCGGTTAATGGTGGAGATTTGAAGAATGATGGTTTTGAATTTTGTGAGAGTCTTAAAGAGCAGCTATACATCAATAATTTTGAAAAAGAGTTGATTTATTTGCAGTTATGTGAAGAATCAGTTGCACAAAAGGAGTTTGATCAGCATCGTATACAATGGTTTAATGAAAAATCATCTTTTAGTGCTTATATTGGTGAAATTGAAGGGAAGAACAAAATTCTTTCTGAAGAAGTTGAAATATGTAGGTCTGAATTGGACAGAGTTACACATGAAATGGAAAATATTCAGATGGATTTTTCTTTTGCAAAAACAGAGTCAGATCGATCATCTGTTCATATTCAGGAATTGCAGATTGAACTTGAAAAATCTGAAAATCAGTTAGCAAATGTGTCATCTGAATTGGTTGAAAGCAGGAGTTTGTTGTCTGATCTGCAGATGAAAAATGAAAACTTGAACTTGAATGTTTCTTCATTGAATGATGAGAAACAAAAACTAGAAAAGGAGAAAGAAGATGGGATTCTGGAGAATGAAAAATTAAAAAAAGAATTAATCGAGTTGAAATCTGTAATGGAATCTTTACAGGTTGAAAATATTAGTTTTAAAGAAAATTATGTTTCTGAAAAAGAGAATTTGCTAACTGAATTGGTGGAATTGAAGAGATCAAACGAGCATTTTGTTGAAGAAAATAATAAAAATTCTACGAAATTGTTAGAATCCCAACAATTGGTGGAAAGTTTACAGTCAGAAATAGCTAATTTTGAAAAAGAAAGAACAAAGTTTGGTGAAAAGATCAATCGCTTGACCGTTAAAAATGAGGAATCTTTGACCGAATTAACAAATTGCAGATCTTTAATGGATGATCTGCAGGTGGAATATAAAAAGTCAATGATTGACTTATTAAACGGGGCCCAACGGCTTGAACAACTCACAGAGGAAAATGTCACACTTAATAGTACTCTGGATACATACAAAGCTAAAATTCAGGAATTTGATGACTTGAAAATGAAGTTTGAGCAAAAAAACGTTCAAGAAATGAAATTTATTGAAGAAAATTCTCACCATCTGACAGGTGGCAGTTTGGAAGAAACATTTATTGAAAATGTTGTTTTGGATGAAGTTATGAAGCAATATGTGTCAATTGTTGAAGCCAAAAAAGGCGAGCTTTTTGATTTTTGTGAAGAATTGAAGCAAGAATCGATCATCACAAAAACCATAAACTCTCAACTTACAGAAAAAATCTCCAGTTTTGAATCAAAGATCGATGAATTGCAAACACAAGTTGATGAACTACAACAATTGGAAACAATTTACAAAAAGCTTGAAGATGCATCTATTGGTTCCACCGAAACCGATTCTGGTCAAAATGTAACTACTCGTGTAACTGCTTCTGTTGACCAAACTCTTGCAATGATCCAGAATCTGCAAGAAAATCTTGAACAAGCTTTGAAAAACAACACTTTGCTTTCTGATTCTTGCAAAGAATTGACTGAAAAGATTAAAGATTTAGAAACAACAAATGAATTGTCTTCACATGTAATAAACAAAGTTTTCAATAATCTTCAGAAAATTGTGAATGATTCGGGCCCACCTACACAAGAAAGTGAAGAATATGATACTAAAACTGAGCAGTTGGATCATTTAGAAATCAGTAATTATGATGTTTTTATTGATAAGTTGATAATGATGCTTCGTGAACGAGCCCAACTTGAATCCAGAAACCGAGAATATAATTTGGAGTTAATAAAAGATTTGGAGGGATTAAATAAAAGATGTATTAATCCAGATTTTATTCTCAAATTATTTGAAGATATTCAAAGTTCAGTTACATTACATAACATTGAGATCAAACCAGATGAACCCGAGTCTTCTTTAGAATCTGTAATTCAATTTCTAATCAAGAAATTAAAGTTTAACGAAATGAAATCGATCGAATTACAGAACGAAATCGACAAATTAACGTTTTCAATTGTTCCTTACGAAATTGAAACCCTAATTTTTAAAGAAAGTTTGAGCAGTGCAATGGAGCAGATTGTTAGGGTTCAATCTGAAATACAGTTAAAAGAAACCGAATTTCATCAATCTGAACAACGTTTTTTTTCTGTGAGGGAAAAGCTTCATATTGCAGTTACAAAAGGAAAAGGTCTAATCCAACAACGTGACAGTTTGAAACAGAATCTCACAGCAACAGAAAACGAGCTTGAGAAATGTTTGCATGAATTACAGTTAAAAGATGCAACAATTCAAGAAAGTGAAGCAAAATTAAGAAACTATTCTGAAGCAGGTGAACGTATGGAAGCTTTAGAATCTGAGCTGTCATATATTCGAAATTCAGCTACTGCGTTAAGAGAATCTTTTCTGTTAAAAGATTCTGTTCTTCAGAGGATTGAAGAGATTCTAGAAGACTTAGACCTTCCGGAAGATTTTCATGCGAGAGATATAATTGATAAAATTGATTATTTAGCAAAATCAGTTTCTATTATAAATCCAAATCAAACAAATTCAATTCCAATTGAAAGAACTCGTTCTTATCCTGAATCTGGTTCATGGGCTCTCGATAATTGGAGAGAAAATGTAGAAAATGTAGAACAATCTTCAAATCAAGATGATGAATTAAGAAGAAATTATGAAGATTTACAAAATAAATTTTACGGGTTAGCTGAACATAATGAGATGTTAGAGCAATCATTAATGGAGAGAAATAACCTTGTACAACGGTTTGAGGAAGTTTTGGATAAGATAAATATGCCACAACAGTTAAGATCATTAGAGCCAGAAGATAGAATTGAGTGGTTAAGAGTTGCTCTTTTGGAGACAAATGACCGTTGTACCCTTCTTCAACAAGACGTTAATGATTTAGAAAAGGTCCGTGAATCACTTGCTGGTGATCTTGAAGAAAGTCAAAGGAGATTAGTTGACCTTGATTCAACTCTAAAGTCAACTACCGATGAACGCGAACAGTTATTTGCAAGTTTGGAGGTTAAAAGTCGTGATTATGATAAAATTTGTGAGAAAGCTGCATTATATGAAACCGAGATTGAAAAGCTGCAAAATGAAAAGGTTCATGAATCAGTGGCTGCTGATCTTGAAGAAAGTCACAGGAGATTAGTTGACCTTGAGTCAACTCTAAAGTCAATTAGCGATGAACGTGAACAACTGTTCACTAGTTTGGCGGTTAAAACTCATGATTATGATAGAATTTGTGAGAAAACTGCATTATATGAAACCGAAATTGATAAATTGCAGAATGAAGTTGGTGGCTTACAATTAAAACTGGATGAAAATCGTGCGAATGAGGAACATTTACACCATATTCATGGTGAAATTGGGCGGTTGCAGAAGTTAGTTAAAGATATGCTGCAAGTTTCAGAAACAGAAGATCTTGATTCAAATGTATCTGATATTCAGTATCTTGAAGGATTACTGAGGAAACTAGCAGACAAAAACATCACTGAGTTAACTCATGCAGAAAGAAGTGTTGACCAGTCAAACATGCATGGTGAGTTGGAAAGAAAGCTGGAGGAAGTTGAAGGTGAGTTAGTCCAAGTGAAGGGTGAACGAGATATACATTTTGAAAAGAGTCAAACTTTGGTCAATGAAATTGAAGCATTACAAGTCAAGAATCAAGAATTGCAGAATTTACTTATTCAGGAAGAACAGAAAACTGCTACAGTTAACAAAAAAAGTCAATCTTTGGTCAATGAAATTGAAAAATTACAAGTCAAGAATCAAGAATTGCAGAATTTACTTGTTCAGGAAGAACAGAAAACTGATGCAGTTAACAAAAAAAGTCAATCTTTGGTCAACGAAATTGAAGCATTACAGGTCAAGAATCAAGAACTGCAGAATTTACTTGTTCAGGATGAACAGAAAACTGCGACAGTTAACCAAAAAAGTCAATCTTTGGTCAATGAAATTGAAGCATTAGAGGTCAAGAATCAAGAACTGCAGAATTTACTTGTTCAGGAAGAACAGAAAACTGCCACAGTTAAAGAAAAATTAAATGTTGCAGTTAGAAAAGGGAAATCTTTAGTTCAAGTGCGAGATAGTATGAAGCAAACCATCAACGATTTGACTTCTCAGGTTGACCGTTTGACTTCCGAGATTAAAATTCGTGAAAATACAATTTTAGAATTTCAGGAGAAAATGAAAGACTTAATTACATCACAAGAAATGGTGGAAAATAAAGATTATGAAATTAGGTCCTTGAAAAACCATCTGGAAGAATCCAACAATGAGCTGCAAGATAAAACGAACACGTTGACCATGATTTTAACTGCTTTAGGAGAGATTGACCTCGGGTTTGACTTGAAAACTAACGACCCGTTTGAAAAAATGAAACAAATTGAAAAAGTATTACAAGATTTGCAAGATGCAGTATCATCTGCTGAACAAGATTCAAGAAAATCCAAAAGAGCAGCTGAATTACTTCTTGCAGAAGTGAATGAAATTCAGGAAAGAAATGAAGATCTTCTTGAGGAACTTTCTAGAATCACTATGGAAAAAGATTCAGCAGAAGCTGCTAAACATGAATATTTAACACGTATTGAACAATTATCTAATCTTCATTTGGGGGAAAGAAATAGCCAGTTTTCTGAACTTATGAATCTGAAATCTGGTTTAGATCAATTAAAACCTGGATTAAACAAAATCTACAATCTGCTCAATGATGTTTTCCCCAAAGATTTGGAACTTTTGTACAATCTTGAAGCAAGTGATAGTTTTCATACTGTTATAAGTGCCAGGTCAGCATCCAAGGTAAGCTATCAGTTACACCTCTATAAAACCAATTTCTAATTCTTTATTTATTTTTATAAAACACAATTTATTCTAATTAAATTATCATTTCAGGTCAATGTTCATTCTGAGCTATTCTTAGACAGCAAAACAGAAGAGCTACACGATGACACCAAAATCAATGATTTATGGAGGTTTATTGGGTCCCACATGCAAAATTTAATAACAAATATCAATGGTTTTGAAGAAAAATTGCAAACTCATTTAGAAACTTTACATGAAAAAGTTATCTTTTTATCTGAGACTGTAAATTCCCACAAATCTTCCATTGAATCTGCAAAAGAAGAGATTTCTTGGTTAGAATCCAATAATAAACAGAAAGAAACAGAAAATAAGATGCTAAATAAATATATTTCAGTTCTGTATGAAGCTTGCAAGAATTCAGTTTCAGAAATTGAGAAAAATAAGGGCGAGTCGGTTGAAAATGATTTTTCTAGTGAAGACATCTTTTCTGAAGAACGTATTACAAATATGGTAAATAGATTATTGTCAGCTGTGAAGGATTTCAACAGTATTCAGGCTGAAAATGTGGAAGTCAACCTAAAGGAAATGAAGTCAACAATCACTAATTTACAGAAAGAATTAACAGAAAAAGATGTTCAAAAAGATAGAATCTGTGTTGATTTTGTGAATCAGATAAAACGGGCTGAAGCAACTGCTATGAGCCATTTGCAAGAACTAGAACCTGCAAAAGCTCAGATTAATGATTTAAAGGAACAGTGTAAGTTATTGGAACAAAAAGTCAAAGAGCTAGAAAGTCAAGAGTCGGTATTGGTTGACTTGAATGAAAAACTCAAATCACTCACAGATGCATTGACAGCAAAAGAACAAGGTATTCTTTTTACTGTTTTGCACCTTTTTGATTGTATAATTAAGGATTAGTTATGTTTTAGTCCTCAAACTTTCACTAATTTGGCGCTTTAACCCTTAAAGTTTATTGGCAATGATTTTATTCTATACTACCATCGCTAACTTAGTGTTTAACCCCTAAACTGTTGTTGACTTTGATATTTTACCTGTCAAAGCGGTCATTTTGTATCGAGATGTAACTTTTTTTTGGGTTTAATATGATTTAATCCTTAAACTTTCACTTATTTGCCGGTTTAACTACTAATTCATGCAACAACAAAAAAAAAAGCTCCATGGGTTAAATTGCCAAATCGATGAAAGTTTGAGGGTTAAGACATAATTAACCCTATAATTTGTTATCAAGGTAAATAATTAAGTCTAACCTTTTTTAACTTGTTGACTGCAGAAAATGAAGCTTTATTACAAGCACTTGATGAAGAAGAGGCCCAAATGGAAGATTTAACAATCAAAATCACTAAATTAGAAAAACTCGTGCAACAAAAAGATGTTGATCTAGAAGCTGCTGAATCAGCTCGTGCTAAATCCCTAAAAAAACTTTCAATCACAGTCAACAAATTCGATGAACTTCATCATCTATCTGAAACCCTAGTTTCTGAAGTTGATAAACTTCAATCTCAACTCCAAGAACGTGATTCAGAAATCTCGTTCTTGAGATCTGAAATCACACGTTGCACCAGTGATTCATTACAAGCCCTAGAAACTGATAAAAAAAGTTTGGATGAATTCCAAGATATTCTCACTTGGTTAGATTCAACTGTTTCTGGAGTAGAAACAAACAATATGCATCTTGATGACACCAAAATCAACCAGGTTCATGAATATAAAGAAATATTAAAAAAACAAATCACATCTGTCATCTCAGAATTAAAAGATTTAAAACAATTAGCACAGAATAAAGACGATTTGTTAAACATAGAAAGAAGCAAAGTTGAGGACTTGATGCGTTCCTTGAGAGACAAGGAATCTAGATTAAGTTTGCATGAAAATGACAGTGATTCTGTTCAAGGGACATCTATGACATCAGAAATTGTTGAAGTTGAACCTGTGGTAACAGTTTTTTATTATTAAAAAAAAAAGATTATTTAGGCTCTCAAATATAAAAAATATATTTATAATTATTTTTTTGCAGATTAATAAATGGTCTCCACAAGGGACTTCTAGGGCTCCTCAAGTTAGAAGCTTGCGTAAAGTAAATAATGATCAGCTTGCAATTTCTATAGATGATGTGGATTCAGATGATAAGGATAAATTAGAAGATGACGATGATGATAAAGGTATGTTTTTTATGCATATTTTTATTTTTAAATAAACATAAACCTAAATATCATTAATTTACTTTTTATTTTGTTATTCACTCAGCTCATGGATTCAAGTCTCTTACTACATCAAAACTTGTCCCAAGATTCACTAGGCCTGTGACAGACTTTGTTGATGGCTTATGGTAATTTTATTATTAATAATTAAGTTTTATTTATTTATTTTTTATTTTAAAAATGGCTTTTTTTGTTTGGAAAATTTTATCTTTCAGGGTTTCGTGTGATAGAACGTTAATGCGACAGCCTGTTCTGCGGTTGAGTCTTATTTTTTACTGGGCTGTGATACATGCACTTCTTGCAGTTTTTGTAGTTTGAGAAAAGCAGTTAATCTGGTTAGATTCCATCTTTCACTGTATGTGTCATGAATTTTTCATAACAACTTTGTTTTTTTTTTTTATGGGAAAATATATGCAGAACAAGGTTAAAGTAAAATATCATATTTATTGTTTGATAACCCTGATTAGCAACGAATTTAATCAACATTATCGTCTGATTGCAGGTCGGTTCTCATTTGATAGAAGATATGGTTCTCTTTGATGCAGTTAATTCTTTATATAGCTAAAACAAGCAAAAAAATGGGTGTGATTTCTCCATATTTTTATCAGAAAATCACATAATAATTTGGGCATGTTTTTTTTTAACGGCAGTTAAGTGTATATTTGTAGTTTTGTTATACCCAACCCAATATATATGGGGTTTACTTATAAGATGGCTGTGAAGATTGTTTGAGTAATGAAACAAGGATTTTTAATGTTTCTTCTTTATGATTTTTTGATTTTATATCTGATCCTACTTTAAAAACGATCATACAAAGAATTGGATTGATATTTGTTAGCGACAATAAGAGTTTGGTGATGGGATGGTAGATAATAGAATGGGGGTGTGAGTTTTAACAACTTCTATTCCAAATTTGAATGGATATTATTTGTTAGAGATTATGGATATAGAACATTTAATGTAAATATATTAAACGGATCATAACCAAAACTTAGCCACCCGAGGAGCCCGTCAGGCTGTCATAAACAAAAATACTGTTTTTAGAATGAACAAAACCTAATCCCGAATATCCTCATATCAAAAAGGGGGGGAAATGATTTTCTTTAGCTAGCAAATAACGACAACCTAACACAAATCACATACTTTAAGCTTAAAAGTATTTTTTGCAACACTTTTGATCTTGAATGCAGAAGTAAGGGAAATACATGCACCAAATACAATATTACTGTAAAAATCTTGCAAGCGACGTGGTTTTAGTTCCATATTTTAGTGGAGCATGACTGTAATTTGTCATAACTCAATGGTACATTTGAATTTTGGTGATAATAAAAGAATATTAAAAATAGTACATAAACATGAATATATGCCATAATCAGGCAGAAAGTAAGAGAGATAAAAAGAAGTGTCAAAAGCAGAAAGTAGACGAATAAGAAAAGGCGTGTGCAACTTACTGAATCTCCTTTTCTAGGGTTTTCTTTTGTTTTCACCTAAATTTCACCCATACTTCACAATTCACATCCATATACAATTATTCCATTCATTATATACTCGATTGCCTATCAACTTTACCTCAATTCGGGTCGCTCTTCAAAATCCCCACTAGCATTTTCCAGTAATCGTAAGTTATTTCTCTCTCCCGCTCTTAATTTTGAATCGTTTTGTTATTTTCGATTTTGTATGTTCTTATGCTTCAATTCTGAGGGCGGATGCGTTTAAACGTACTCACTTGTTGATTTCGTTAAATTATATTTCCGAAATGCGGTGAATTGCTTGGAATTACTAGATTAATTAATGCTGTTCTAGATCTTTTCGTTTGGGTAATTAATGTCGGTGTTTGGGGTTTAATTTGCTGAAATTAAGTCTAGGGTTTAGAGAAATTGTGGTGTTATGGGGTCGGTTAGTGAAGAGGGGATTGGGAATTTGATGTCTGCAAGGAAGTCTTTGAAGGCTAATTTAGAGAAATCAAAATCCCTAGGGTTATCAATTCGAAAATCTGGACCTAGATTAGAAGAAATTAATCAACGATTGCCATGTTTAGAAGCTGCAGTTCGTCCAATTCGTGCACAAAAAGATGCACTTGATGCTGTTGGTGAACATATAACCAGAGCTGTTGTTCCAGCAGCTGCTGTTTTAAAGGTGTTTGATGCAATTCACGGGTTAGAAAAATCATTATCCGACCCGCAATCTGATCTTCGCGGATACCTTTCAGTATTGAATAATTTGCAGGAAGCATTAAAATTTCTCTCAGATAATCGTGGGATGGCTATTCAATGGTTAGATGTAGGGGTGCCCAAAGGGTTGACCCGACCCGACCCTAACCCGAACCCGAATCCGATTACGCTTATCGGGTCGGGTATATTCGGGTTCCATGTTATTATCGGGTTTTTTAAACCCGACCCGACCAACCCGATTCGTTATCGGATCGGGTTTCGGGTTATAATTTTTTTACCTTTATCGGGTTCGGGTTGACCCGATTAGACCCGATTAAAGTTTAAGTATTTTATTTCCTATAAAAATTAACATATTTTTACTATTAAATCAATTAATTATCAAATTATATGATAAAGAATTCAATAAAAATCAATTAACAATTAAAAGTGTTAAATAAATATTCATAAAATTCAATATATTAAATAATTTCTATAGTTTTTACCAAAAATTCCTAACTCAAGTCTAACCCGACCAACCCGATCGGGTCAACCCGACAAACCCGAAACCCGACCAACCCGAACCCGATAAACCCGAATCCTTATCGGGTCGGGTTTCGGGTTAGAATTTTTTAACCTCAAACCCGACGGACCCGACCCGATAAGAGCCGGGTCGGGTCGGGTTGACCCGTTGGGCACCCCTAGTTAGATGATATTGTTGAGTATTTGGAAGAAAATAATGTAGCTGATGAACGATACACATCTAGTTTAAAAAAAGCTTTAATTTATCTTAGAGAATTACAAACTAAAGAAGAAAAAGGTCGTCTTGATGGCGGGCTTCTAGAAGCAGCTTTAGATAAATTGGAAGTTGAATTTCGCCATCTTTTAACTGATAATAGTGTCCCATTACCTATGTCTTCATCTCCATTAAAAGATGAACAACAAGCTTGCATCGCTCCATCTCAATTACCTGTTGCTGTAATTCAAAAATTACAAGATATTCTTAGATGTTTAATTGCTAATAACAGACTTGAAAAATGCAAATCTATTTACGTTGATGTTCGTAGCTCGATTGTTAGAGCAAGTTTACGTGCATTGAACTTAGATTATTTAGAAATTTGCGTTGCAGAATTTAATAATGTGCAGAGTATCGAGGGTTACATATCTAAATGGAGTAAACATTTGGAATTTGCAGTGAAACATTTATTTGAAGCTGGATATAAGCTTTGTAATGATGTTTTTGACAATTTAGGGTTAGATGTTTGGAGGGGTTGTTTTGCAAATATTGCAGCTCAAGCAGGCATGCTTGCTTTCCTACAATTTGGGAAAACGGTTACTGAAAGTAAGAAGGATCCGATAAAATTATTGAAATTATTAGACATTTTTGCATCTTTAAATAGGTTAAGATTGGATTTTAACCGTCTTTTTGGTGGGACCGCTTGTGCTGAAATTCAAAATTTAACAAGGGATTTAATCAAAAGAGTGATTGAAGGTGCTTCTGAAATATTTTGGGAACTTTTGCTTCAAGTCGAATTGCAAAGACAGGCCCCACCACCGCCAGATGGCAGTGTTCCAAGACTCGTAAGTTTTATAACCGATTATTCTAATCGTCTTGTTGGAGATGATTATAAACCGATTTTAAATCAAGTTTTGGCAATTGAAAGAAGTTGGAAACATAAAAAGTTTCAAGAAAGTCTTTTACATGATGAGATTCTTAAGTTAATCCAAGCCATCAAATTGAATCTTGACTCATGGTCAAAGGCGTATAACGATACAATACTTTCATACGTTTTCTTGATGAACAATCATTATCATCTTTATAAACATTTAAAAAACACAAAGATTGGAGCTTTATTAGGTGATCAATGGTTAAGAGAACACCAAGATTATACAGAGTATTATTCAACCGTTTTCTTGAGAGAAAGTTGGTTAAAATTACCTTCTCATTTATCACGTGAAGGATTAATTTTATTTTCTGGAGGCCGTGCAACTGCACGTGATCTTGTTAAAAAGCGGTTAAAAGCTTTTAATGAAGCTTTTGATAACATTTTTAAACAGCACTCAACTTGGGTCCTAATGGAAAAAGATTTGCAGGAAAAGACATGTCAGCTTATAATTCAAGCAATTGTTCCTGTTTACAGAAGCTATATGCAGAATTACGGGCCTTTAGTTGAACAAGATTCAAGTGCTAGCAAATATGCAAAATTTACTGCTCAATCTTTGGAAAAAATGCTTAATTCTCTTTTTTTACCGAAACCTGTTCGACAAGGTAGTTTTAAAGTCAGACAACAAAGTAATAAATTCAGTAATGGTGTTGAAGATCAGTATTCAAATTCACCAACTCCCACAATGGCATCAGCATGAAGAGAAAAAGAAAACAGTTTCTTTGTACATATTGAGGGAATCAAAAGTGTAAAATTCTTGAAATGTTTGCATTATCGGTTTATTGGATGATTGAAACGACAAACGTGATGGTGGATTGATGTTTATCGTTTTCAGGTTGGTAGAGTACCGAACTTTGTTTCTTTGTTGGTTGTAATCTATAATTTATTGGTTATGTTATAGATTAGTTGCAGGTAAGATAATTTAATTTAGTTATGTACAATAATTTTGGTATAAAGAGCATCTACATTTGTTTTAATTTAAGTAACAAATTGGAAGTATATCCATAATTTGTGTTTGTCCATTTGAAGCCAAACATGAAAAAGTCAACATTTTGATGTAATGTCTGCTAGCTGGGGTTTATTAACCCTAGTATTAAATGACGGTTCACGTGTATGATCAAACTGTCAGTCATCCAAATAATTCGATTGCAGTATCTTGCTTCACCATTTGAACCGAGTGGTATTGAAAGAATTACAGATTTGCAATATATTCTAAATATCTTGAAACGGTTACAGTCTCTTGATCGTATTTGAGTTTGACACTCACATAAATTTTAACCCAATTTTTGTTTATATATATTTTTAGAATTATTGTTTATTATTATTATTATTATTATTATTATTATTATTATTCTGTATTATGATTTTTTTCATTAAAAAATAATATTATTTGATAATCACATGTGATTGTATACTTAATCACATGTAATATTTTTGTATAATCACATGTGAATATGTGATTGTATACTTGATTACATAATGTTTTATTTAATGAAAAAATGTAAAAAAAAAAAAAACTAAAATAAATTATTATCTTTTAAATTAAAAAAATTATGTGAGTGTTAAATGATCAAAATATCCATGTATATGTAAAATATGTGATTAATGTTGACCATTAATTATTATTGATCAATGGTTAAGATGTGCTCTTTGAGATTATACAAATATTAAGGATTAACTTTAACAAATTGTTTTAAATTTTGAAGAGGTACGGGACTACGGGTTTGCTATAAACGAGTACATAACATTCTTCAGCACTTCAATCAATTACGGGAATTCTCCTTCAATATAGGTAATGCAATGGATCACATGTTGATCCGTAATTTAACAGAATATTTGGTATTTTGTATAGTTGTACTATTGTTAGAAAAAAATATATAATCGAACATTTTTTGCTCGCCCCAAAATATAGTTACATAATATCTACCGCCGCATTACCCTAATAATATAGGTAAAACGAGTAAATTGAATTCAAACCGGCCAAAACCGATTTCATAACTGTTAATTTTGTGATTACATACTAGTTGGTAGTAACTTATTTTGTTAACATCTAATTCGGTATTTGTCCATTTAACCCCTCTAAAACGGAATTTTGAGGACAAAAATATAACTCAAATAGGAAAAACCTCATACAACAAAACTTTCTAGACCTATTCATTCACTATAGACTATACAAACACACACACACATTTACAAAGTGTCGAATGATGGCAAATACTGTTCAAGACATTGTTTTAAGTTTTGAAGAGTAACGGGCTTTGTTATGAACGAGTCCATACCGTTAGCGTAACATTCTTCAGCACTTTCCGACATTGCATTTGCAGTCATCTACAAAAACCATCAAGTTTTAAAAACAAGTTACAAATAGTGAAATGACTAAAATACCCTTCAAGGCATGCACTTACAGCAATTATGGGAATTCTCCTCCTTTTCTCCTTCAATATGTGATCGCCAGAAGGAAGATCCGGTAACTCAACTCCGGCTAACCGTGCTTCATCCCAATTACCGGTTTTTTCATATGACCGTATCAACCGTGTAGCTTGAAGACCATCCATTACAGGCATGCATACATCCTACACCAAAAAATATGATAAAAAAACAGTAAATATATATGATTATGTCAACTGCAAAATCAATACTAACTAATTTAAACAATAAAAAAATACCATAAGAACGAGACCGTATTCATCACGTTGAACAGCACGCACAGCTTCAACGCCGTTATTCACAACATCCATTTCTTGATTTAATTGTCTCATCATCCGTTTTGCTACCATCACATTCACCACATGATCTTCAACAAGAAGAATTTTAGGTCTTGTACATTTTTTGTTGGCCGGTGTTGTAAAATCCGTACTCGGGGGTCGGGTTTTTTGGATACTAGGATTATGGAATGCACGATTTTGATCATCATTGTTTGGGTTATTTTCAGCTAGAATATTGAATCTATCTACCTTATTTAAACCAATTTCATACTCGTGTGTTCGGTTTGAAGAAAAAAGAGAGCCTAAAGTACGTGGGTTGAATTGGAAAAAACCACAGTTTACATCATCGTCTTCTTCCATGGATTCATTGTCATTGACTTGCTGGAATTCATCGGTTTCATCTGAACTTTCACACGCGTGTGGAACTTTGTGAGGTAGAATAAATGTGAATGTAGATCCGTCATGTTCTTTGCTAGAAACTGTTAGACTTCCGCCCATGAGCTCAACCTATTTTAACAAAAAACTAATCATGTTTTGTGATCATTATGAGAAATCAATATATTAGTTCCACAAAATCTGACTTTTTAGTGACACTTTTTAATAAGTGTGGGTAAAAGGTTATAATTTAGTGACACTTTTTACGAAATAATTGTAAACGATTATAAACCAATTACCATACCTTTTCTAGGTCTTTACCAGTGACATATTTACTCACACTTTTTCATGTGTAGATAAAACACCCGGACACATTTTTGTTTGTCACTAAATAAAAATTTTCTTAGTACTATTACTGAAATAGTATAAATATGTTCATATTTGACAAACTCATTAAATAATAAAAGTTGCAAGATTTTGGATAGGGTCAGCTCAATTTGACCCATTTCGATCTATATCAAAAAGTTTACTACTTTGACCCGTTACCCAACCCGCTTGTTCAGCTGCCACCTTGAAGAAACAATCTATAAAAGAAAGATTACCAGTTGTTTGCAGATGGCTAAACCTAATCCAGTCCCACCATATTTCCGAGCCGTATCAGCACCAGCTTGCATATATTTCTTAAACAATGACGGTAATGCAGTTTCTGTCACATAATATTAATTAAATAAATATGAGCAAAATAAAAAAGATAAAATGTTAAAAAAATGTAGGAAATTGAAGTACCTGGAATTCCTATTCCAGTGTCTTGCACATCACAACGTATCCACACAACTGTTTCTTGTGATTGTTGTTCGTTGTCATTGTGTTTATCTGACGATACGTTTTTTTCTGTACACTGGTCTGCTGTTACATAAAGATTTATCTTAACCTTTCCTTCGTGGGTAAATTTGACAGCATTGCTGCAGAAATTATGGATAATGATATGGGTTAAACGGGTTGAAAGTGGCCCGATATAAAAGTTGACTCTAAAGGTACAATTATGATCTAGTATTCTAGTTACTTATAGATGGGTCGATAATAATTTTAGCTAAAAAGGAAATGAGTCAAACGGGTAGAATGTTGCAATAAATTTATTCAAAGATTCGGATTACTACTGAAAACAAAATTGATTTCGTAATGATATTTATTGGGTTAACTAACTACTAAAAAGTATATGACAAAAAGTGTTTTTGGTCAACCCATCCCAGGTGGTTTCAAACCGAACCCAAGGTGACCCCTTTTTATCAATTTTTTTTTTTTAATTTTACCAGAAACAAAAGTGAATTATTTAGTAATTCATTTGCAACAGCAGGCATACAAGATTGACAATTAGTTAGGAGATTTGAAATTATGCCCTAAATTCTGTACCTGATTAAGTTGGTGAGAATTTGCCGAATTCGAAGAACATCACCAATAACCTGAAATGAGTTATATAGGGACGAAAATTGTTATCAGACCCAAACAACAGGGACCATCCGTGTAATTTACTCGGGCAAAAATCATCTCACCTCAATGGGGACATCATCCGATACATTTCCTTCCAAAATTAACATCTTTTGCAATGATGCTGCAGCCGTTTGGAGCACATGCTTAATTACCTCTCGAGGCCTAAACTTTGTAGCTTCAAGCTTCATAACTCCTGGAGAGAAAAAAAAAACACTAAACATCAATCTTTGCGAAAAAATGAAAATTATTAGATAAGATAATGCCACAAAAAGGACCAAAAATAGAACCTGATTCAACTTTGGAGAGATCGAGGATATCATTTATAAGTTGAAGGACCAAATCACCCGAAGATAACATAACACTTAACAGTTGTTTCTGATCTTTATCGAGTTTTGTAGTTGATAAAATCTCTGCCATACTAACGACCCCAGATAATGGAGATCTTATCTCGTGTGACATGGTTGCTAACATTTGTTTTGCTCTCATTGTTTCCTCTACAAAAGTTTTGTCACATAAATCGTTATTATTTTATATTTTAGAGTAAAGTCATAAATTTAAGAATTTTTTCCCGAAGGAAGATATTAAACCTGTTATATGAATAGTTTTGTTAAGTTCGGTCTCCCTGGCTTTTTGCACGGCTATTTCCTCTCGAAGCTTTGCCATCTTTTCTCTTTTTTTCACCTACAAACGCACAATTGTTATGCGTAAATGGGCCAATTTAAAAAAAATAGTAAAAAATAAAACAGGTCAAAGTGTAATTTTAATACATACAACCTCATCAATTGCTTCTGCAGAAGGTTGGATGAATATTATAAATCTGTATTAATATAGTTTCCATTATCATATTTAAGACAATAATTATTTATTACAAAAAGTTGGACAAGAAGTATTTTGGGTCAACCCAACCCGACGCGTTTTGACCCATACAAAAGTTTAGTCTTACTTGATCAGTTATTTCCATTCCCATATAGTTCACACCAATCGTCTCGCCTGATTTGCTAAAAACCGGTTCAACGTATATCAAAAACGTTTTGGCTCCAAATAATTCGGTCTCAAATGTTATTTCCCGCTTTCCTGGTACTCCTTTTTCAAGAACTTCCCTTTTGAAATCTTGACATTCCTTTACACCGCCACCTTTAAATATCTCAACATCTGTTTTCCCGATAATATCCTAAAACAAGTTTAAATATAATCAATTCATTAACAATTTTTTAAAATATTAAAACTTCATTATATTAACTACCTCCTCCCGCAAACTTGGAAAATGATTATAAATAAACCGATATCTCAACTCTTTATCTAGATGACCAATGACAACGGGTGCATTTTGAAGAACAAAATGCAAGAAATTATCAGCTCTTTTCAAGATTTGTGAAAGTTCTTCAACGGGTGATGATTGTTTCTCGAGTTTTTCAATACTTTCTTCCAACTTTTCCAAAAGTATTTGCTCACGTTCGACACTTGCTTCCAATAATTTCTCCAAATTTAAAGCCCGTTGCTTCCAGTACTTAACATTATCACTATCATCATCATATTCACCATCAATTCCTATTCTTTCATCCAGAATAATAACATCCTTTCGCCTTTTGGGAGCATCTTGAAATATTTCATAAACTTCATCAAGTATAGAAACCGGACGTTTATCACCTCCATAACTTTCATGTTCAAACTCATGTTCTTCCAAGATTTCTAATTTCTTGAGTTCTACTTCATGTTGTTGTTTGCTTAAATTCTCGAGTTCTTCCCTTAAAAGTCTAACCGCATTTTCTTGTTTCCATTCCCAGTTTTTTACCAGATAAGATAATTGAGAAGACCCTTTTTCACTATAATTTGTAAGTTCAGATAACCGTTTGAAGTCAACTACAGTTGGTTCTTCAATAAACGTCACATCTTCTAATAAATCTTGATCGTTTCCTGGCTTTTCCACATTGAATTTGTTTCCGGCTGCATCAATGTCTTCAGGCCACATTGAAGACAAGATTTCAACCTCCATATCTTCAGTATTGTCATCTTCCATTATTAATTAAAGTTCAGAATAGTTGGATAATCGGTTATAAAGATTGGTTTTATCTAATGGGATTTGTAGGTTTCAGCATATGTTAGGGTTATATATCATTTGATTCTGCAATAAAATGCTCAAAAAGTTGCCAAATGTTCATTATATAACCCTTTCTCAACCTACAACAACGGTACCCAATTTACAATCAAGAACTGTATGGACTGATCATAAAACAAAAGTGAAAAGAGAAGATTTAAGAAATTGAATGAAAAAGCTAATTTTTTCATTAAGTCAAACACTTACTTACTGGTCAATATGATCTAGTATATGATGTGCAAATCCTCAGCTCTGTTTCTGTGTTTGAAGAAGAATATGAACACCATCAATTGGAGAATCAAGAAATCTCAAATTTCTGAAAAAAATGAACAAAACCCACAAAATTTAGCCAGAAACAATTAAAATCCAATAATAATTTCAGTCGAAAGTTAGTTAATTGCTAAAAAACTGGATAAACAAATACTAGCGGATCCAAATAAAGAAACTGAAGAACTTAATGCTGTTAAATCTTATGCAAACAAGGCCAAAATCCCACAGAACTAATCCACTAATGATTAAAATCCAACAATTAACTAAGCGAAAAGTTGGTTAATTTACCAAATTTGTATAAATTATTGGCGGGGGGTCCAAATAAAGAATCAGGAGAGATCAATGATGTTGATTTCTCTGTAAAAAAAAGGCCAAAAACCCACAAAACTTTATCAACATATGATTAAAACCCACAAATTATTTCAGTTAAAAGTTAGTTAATTTATAAAATTTAGATGAAAAATGAGATAGGGGGACCCCAGATCAAGAAACAAGTCAAATCAAGAAGCAAGTCAATATCGGCAGAAATGGCCAAAAACCATCAACCAATGATTAAAACCCACCAGCTATATTTGCCAACAACCTTGTTAATTGCTGACATTTAGATCAAAATGAGTGAAAAAGAAAAACAAATGGGTGAAATCTGACCTTGAAATTCATATTGTAGAGCCATTTTTTTGTGTGCAGATCTATAAAGTTGTTAATGGAATGGTCAGTTAATGAATAAATTAAACAGAGAGTTTGATGATGAATGAATGGTTATTGTGAATGTGGAGAGAGAAGCCATGTGAAGAAGAGAAGCTTAAAAGGCCATGTGCATTGAACGAATTATATATAGTTTTTACAACGCAGAAATGTGTTGTGTGATTGTGTTTCTGACAAATGTGTGGTATTTTATTCTAACAAAAAAAGTAAAATTAATATTTGTTCAAGAATCTTTAAGTTAAGTTTGAAGTGGAGAAAAGGATTCCTAAGTTGGTGTTAATCTAAGAATGAATATTTTTGAAAGAACAAAAAAGAAAAGAGAGTAGTACATCCTACTTGATGCAATTGCCACTATAACGGAAAATATTCAAACTTTGTTATATTTAAATAACAACTTTACAACAACGTACCTAATCCTACCAAAGATGAAATATAAGAAATGTAAAATGTAAGAGGTCATACATCTATCAAATGTAGAGAGACTCATTTCATTAAAAAAAATCGGCAAAAGATACATCATATTTGTAATTTTATGTATTGTATACCTTTTGCCATATGTCTACAATACATAAAATACAAATATGATATAACTTTTATAGAATGTCTCTCAAAAGTTTTTTTTTTTTTAACTCTGGATAGAAATATAAATACTTCTATCTCATTTTTCTCATATATTTCTATATTTAGATTATGTATTATTGTTGTAGATAATTTTTTAATTAAGGATAGAGATAGCCATTTTCAATATATACCTTATTTTATGCCTAACAAATTCTTATCTCCGTTTCAATTACATTGGCCTATATTCAAACAAGAAAAGTAAATTATAGGAGTACCAAATTTTTGTTACCCATCCAAACATTTCCTTATGATTGAAATTGTTCATAAAAGAAAAACCGTGATAACACTTGCAAATTAAGTATAGTTAAGGGACCAAAATTGTCACATGTTGTTTTCCGCTCTTTTGGGTGGGTGTCTACTACAGGCAGAAATAAACCCACGTGTACAGTACACGTGTCAGCATCTTATACACGCCACATACCCCTCTCGTTTCCTTCATTCTTCCCCCTTCGATCAATCAATTTTCAGTTTTCACTCAGTTCCCCCAGATTCTCTGATTCAAGCAAAAAGGAAGCAATCATAAGATCATGTCTCGTTTAATTCATTCCAGATTATCACCCTCCAGATTATTGTAAGTATTCATTCTCAATTTCACCTTTTCCCGCAGTAATCGAACCCCAAATGAACTCAGGTACTGAATCGAATCAATTAGGGTTTTCACCTTCGTAATTAGACGGATAAACGCTCATTATATTGATCCGAGGGAGAGATTTATTATGTTAATTTCCAGTTGGGGGGGTAGGTTTTAGATTTTATTAGTGTGAACCTAACGAAATCGATTGAGCTTTCGTTATCTATTCGCGTAATTTATTAATATTCGGTGAATGTGAACAGATACATTATCTGTTAACTACATTCATCTCTTTAGCATTCTCAAGTTTTGGGAAATGGATGTTAGGATCAGTTTTTAAATTTGTTGTTTTGTGTGTAAAATTGAAGCAATGCATTTGGTTCAATTGGAAGAGGAAGATATTTGTCAACAGAATCTAATAAGATTGACGAACCACTTAAAGTAGATGAAGCTGAAACAATAAATACTCCACCACCTCCAACTGAAAAGGTACTTTCATAATTTGTTTTTTTTCGATTTTGTGTCATATTAGCTTCTTTTGATAAGTTACACTTGTACAGTGATATAGTAGGAATTATTGAACTAAAATATGTATTTTTGGAAACAGTTACTTGTGCTGGGTGGAAATGGGTTTGTTGGCTCTCACATATGCAAAGAAGCATTGGATCGTGGTTTGTCAGTTGCAAGCCTTAGCAGGTAAATTTAATTGTTTATTTTGAGCTTAATTAAACACCATTAGGCAAAAGGACCGTGGATGCAAAACCTTGCAGAAATAAGGACTAACAATGTAATTTTTAAAACTAAAGGACGATTGGTGTAATTTATTCTATCATCAATGTAATTGTTTGTTTGTTTTGCGGCTAATTTTTCCGTATACAAAATTTTAAAAATTTTATTGCAGATCTGGCAAGTCATCTATCCAAGAATCATGGGCTAACAAAGTGAGTTGGCATCGAGGTAGTAATTAGTATATGCAACTTTTAAATTCATATGAGCTAAAATGTTGAAAGAATAATTAATTGGGTGGCTAATTAATTTAATTGATTATTACATGGCAATCATGTTTAAAATAATTAATCTTTTGCATGGTCATGATAGGAGATTTGTTGTCTGGTGATTCATGGAAGGAAGCCCTTGATGGAGTCACTTCTGTTGTATGTATTGTCTTATTTTTCTTAAATTTTTCTAATAAAAAGTGTTTATTTTATATATTTTTTACACTTTTTTAATCTGCTGATTAAATCTTTCAGATTTCTTGTGTTGGTGGTTTTGGTTCAAATGCACAAATGTACAAGATCAATGGAACTGCAAACATCAATGCTGTTAGAGCTGCTGCTGAAAAAGGTTTGATCTGAAATAATTAAAAAATAAATAATTAAAAGATAAATATTAAAAAGAGATGTGACATTTCATTTAGTTGAAATCCGTTATTAATAATTGTCTACAGGAATTAAAAGATTTGTCTACATATCTGCTTCTGACTTTGGCGTGATTAATTACTTGCTACAAGGATATTATGAAGGGAAGGTACTTATTAACCAAATGCAAAAATTGATTTTTTTTAATTAATAATTTTTTGATTTAAAATATTAGCCTTACATTTGTTTTTTTAGTTATTTACATATTTGTATAATGCAGAGAGCTACCGAAACAGAGTTGCTAGCAAAGTTTCCATACGGACGTGAGTATTCAATCACTATTAATCGAATTAAAGATTTAATTCTAATTTCTGAGCAATATTTTCTTTTTTTTATATATTTTTAGATGTGATTTTGAGGCCTGGTTTCATTTATGGAACTCGTAGAGTCGGCAGCATGAACTTACCTCTTGGTGTAATCGGTTCTCCGCTAGAGATGGTAAATATGATTACAGAAGTTATATTATTTTAAAAATAATCTAATTTTTTGTATTAAAAATAATATTTGTTTGAGTCAACGCAGGTTATGCAATATACAAAGTCATTGAATCAAGTCCCGATTGTGGGCCCGTTGTTGACTCCACCTGTTGATGTTAAAGCAGTAGCTAAAGTTGCTGTTAGAGGTGCTATTGATATTGTTTTTCCACCTGGCATTGTTGATGTTTATGGAATTAGGCGTTACAGTCAGCAAAAGGCCTTTTAAGAGATATATATACTTACGTGAAGTGCAATATATATATATATATATATATATATATATATATATATATATATATATATATATATATATACAGTGAGGGAGGGCTCGAGTACTAGGAAATTGAAGGTGTTTGTGATGTTGAGTTATGGATAGAGAAAACCGTATTGATTTAATGGGTGACACTAATTTATGTGTTGCTTGACGGGGTTGAGTTATTTTCGGGTCAATAAAAGAGATGAATATAAACTTGGTGTAATGTGATCAAGTTTTTCTTGGCTGCATTAGGTTTATTGAATGTGACCTTTTCTGATCTGTTTATTTGAATTTTCTTGGGGGGTTTTCGAGTGTTTAGTGTAAATAAATAAAGGCACAACATTATGTGGGTATAAAATATAGAGGATCAAAGAAGGTTAGGTGCTATAACTGATAGGGTTGGTTACAAGTACAAATTTTGTGAGTTATTGTTGGCTTGGTTAACATGAGAAAAACGGTCACAAAAAGTCACTGACCTTTTCGTGATGCCATTTTTCCGACAAATCTATAATTATTTTGTTCGAAATTATAAAACGTGTCTTTAAACATATATCTTTTATTCGTTCAGTAAACTTTCGGGTGTGAAACCAATTTTGAAATTGACTTGGTAAAAACATGGTGATCATTTGAAGACCGATCGATTGTATTTGAGATCATGGAAGTCAAGGGTAAAAGAAACGTGGGCTTTAATATTGTTAGTTTTAAAAGAATTGGTAGTGGATGAATCGTTGTTCCTTTGATCATTGTGACTAAATGAAGCCCAATTGCAGTGAATACAATCTGAATAATCTTGGAGGTTATTAATAATTAACAGTGATCAAGCAAATTGTTACACGCGCACACATTATTTGACCAACTTTGGGTTTTCATAATAGGATGATATATACAATTGTTACAAGTAGGGTCAGGGTGAGATAAAAAAACGTAATGGAAATTGGATGTGCAATCGTCTCGGAATGCATTTAGGGTTCTGGCTCATGGAACCACACTAAGTAATTCCGGTTGACCGGTTCAAAATGAAGAAACTATTATCCGTCGGTTATTACCATTTACCAAAGCTGAAGATGATAAAGAAGCATATATATAGTAGCTAATTTACCTTTTAACATTTTTTTTGGAACGGCAATTTACCTTTTAACATTATGTAAGGTCATTTTCCCATAAAACAAATTGACATATTTAACTCTAATTTTCTTGCAATATAAACTCAAATCACTTCTCATTTACTTTTTGCTGCTTGCATGCTGTTATCATCGCACATAATTGCGTACAAAGTTATAAGTAATGAACTAGCCGGCTGCCAGCTTTGGATAAACTTATATTATGAGTCATAAATACAACATTGTAGTTTTTTTTTTTTTTTTTTTTAAAGGAGCAACCCTATAAATTAATATGAGTTCATGTAGTTATTGGTACTTTTCTTAGGACTTACAAGGATCGAAGCTGAGAATTTTTATAAAGTGAGAGCCACATGAAATTTATTATTTATGATTTGTTAGTCTTTAAACATTGTATAAAATTTTAAAGGAGATGCAATAAGTTATGTTATCATGTAAGAACTAGCACCAATCAAGCGAGTCCAGATTACCATGCACCAACAAAAAAACTAAGCTTCTATCCATTAATATCTTTAAAGATATATGTGCACATACAGTTGTTAATTAAGAAATTAAACGTTTAAATCGAATCACATTCTAAAGTCTTAGAAAAGATGGCTACTGCAAGCTCTTCTATGAAATTAGAGTTTCTTCTTAAGGAATTAGCCATTTTTTCAACTAAAACCTCATCAAAGTTCCCAACATCCATTGGATAGTTGAAAGTTGTGTTAGTAGTATGATTCGCGTGCTCACAATCTGAGCCTTCATGATTGTGTTCACCTTCATAAATCGCGACTAGGAGATCAGCATCATCCACACTTCTTTGTACCTGAAAAAGAATCATATATGTTTAGCTAAATATATTACTGGCATGGTCTTACAACTTCGATCGATCTTTAAACTCAAATAATTTGTGGGAGCTATATGCAATTTGTTTTATATATATATATATATATATATATATATATATATATATATATATAGTGGAAAGTTTGAGTTTATCAAATAATACGTAAATCAACACATGTTACACAACCCGCGGTTTGTGATTTAATTAGCTATGGAATTATTGAATTCAGGATTCTAATTTAAGAATCTAAATGCTAACTAGAGAAAACTTTGGAGGATATTTTTTCGCTTTATTTTAGCAACAATACTGTTAAAATCGGTTGCCAAGTTAATTCGTCGCTATGAGAATTTAGCAACAGTAGTAAATCGTTGTTGTCGAATTTAGCAAGCAGTTTGTCAGTTTTTTTTATTTATCTCATAATCATTGAAGAAATGATATGATAGATGGATGACCTTCTTTTTGACTGGGCAGGATGGTGCAAAAGAGCATTTGTAATAAGCTCTTGGAGAAGGATTGTCTCTTGTGACCTTTTGCCCATACTTTCTCCACTGATATCCATCCTTTACTACCTATAATTAAACACGTTTAATAACACATTACACATGAACTTCTATACATAAATTACATAAAAAAATTACAGTTTTTAAAGACACAAAAATACCATGCTTTTATCAGATGGATCCGTCCGTCTATAAATTCTTGTGACGCCGTTGTTTGGCCTTTTCGACAATCTTTGATGATGGCTCCCCGTGCTCCCACTAGTGTTGCACTCATCGCACTCGCGGGATTTTCTTTTATTTTGATTCGATGCTAACAAATCATTGTCTTGCATTAATTTGTTAACTTGTTTTTGGAGGGAATTGGTGTTGTTACAAACAAGTGTTAGCATTTCCTTTAGGTTTTTGTTCTCTAATCTCATCTGTTTTAGCTCCCCATCCTTATCATCATTCATCTTCTAATATAAACATTTAAACAAAAACATATAACAACGTTGTAAGAAAGGTAGAGTTAAATTTGGCATCGATAGATAAAAAAATTCAGGAGGTCTTAAGTTCAATCTCTAGAAGTGAAAAAAATACTCTTTATGGCCACGAAGGTTCACCCGGGCCAACTATGGGTTACCCGCAAAGCGGTTTATCGCTCTGGGATTAGTCGGCTTGCAAATCGAGTCAGAATATGCTTAAAAAAAGGCGAGTTGAAGATATTATTGAATCCGTTTGTTTGTCACTTATATTTAAACTTTCACTATATGTTAATCCAAGTCTTGTGGCGTATATACACACATATATAAGTATATAACCAAATATATACATATACAGTACCGGCCCTGAAACAAGCAATAGTAGGCCCAAGCCTATATTAAAATAAAATTGGGGGCTTCTATACTTCCTCCGATTCAAAATAAGTGATACACTTTCTTTTTTTTGGTGATTCAAAATAAGTGATACACTTTGAAAAGTTTCCTTATTTGGCAAAAAAAATGGGACCCACAACCACTAACTATCTACTTTAACAAAGTGAAATGACCCTTTTACCCTTACTTTTTACTTTTAAACATCATTAACCTTATTTTATTCAAAAGGTGTGGGACTCATTCCCCACTAACCATCTAATTAATCTAATTTAATCATCATTATAATCTTTTGCCTCAAAAACAGTGAAACCCCAAGTGTATCACTTATTTTGAATCGGAGGAAGTATTTATTTTTAAAACCTGTATCGTAAATTATTCTTAAATATGTTAGAAGGAAATATTAATTGTAGAAATTGTGGAAGAAGTATATTTATGAGGTCTCATGCCATCCAGGAAAAAACTCTCTCAGTCTACTTTTATTCCACATCATTTGTAGCTTTTTTTTAAAATCTCTTATTCCACAAAGAATCACAAGGTATATTAACACATTATGTTCCATAAAAACGGTTAAAAGGCTACGCAAACATTTAATCTAAGTAAATATATAAAGAGTTCTCTAATCCAACGGTTGGCTAGGGCTTGATGTGTTACATTTAGATTCGTAACTTATTGGACACATTTAATTTAAGTCCCGTAGTGGACAAAAAACGAGAAGATTATGTGTCACTCAAAAAAATATTTATGTTTACAATACAACAAGGGCCTAAAATCAGTGTTCGCCTAGGGCCCTTATGAACTCAGGGATGGCCCTCTACATATAATTTATTGATTTGAATGGAATTATGATATACTTACGGGGGTATAGTCGGGTTTGTTGAAGGGTGTGACGTTAAGATCGATGCCTAGAGAAGTATTCACCATTTTAGTAACCAAGTCTTGTGTTGGTCAAGCGAATGAAGAAGCCAAGAAGGATACAACTTCTTATAGAACTATGGATAAGAAGTCATGGTCTTTTTTTTATGGAAAATTCGGAGAAAAAAGATGGCTTCTTATTTAATGTTAGAAAACTAGTTGTTGGTGCGTATACGTATGTATTTAATAGATGTAATAATTTTATACAAAGTGGTAAGTGTTTCTGAATAACTTCTTAAATATCATGAGTTTAATCTATACATAGGTAAATATTTAACAATGGATTGAATGTTCGAAAATGGCCATAGTAACTGTTAGATCATGGAAATCACGAACATAAGCTCAACCACAACTCAACCACCCGGAGGAGCCGTTATAAACAGAATACTTTTTAAAGAAATAAATTTATATGCGCACCAAACAAGAAGGCTCGTGTGAAAACCCTTATTTTAAGAAGCTTGTTCTATATATTAAATGGATGTCTTGAATTTGATAATACTTGAAATTTCCATAGTATTACTTGAATGTAATCAGTAATCACCATGTTTTCTATTGTCTTATTAAATGAGAAATTTCGGGTGTGATTGTTAATGTTATCTATTTTAATAATTTGATCCAGAAATAATAATTACCATACACGTTTAGTTTAGGGTCTTCATCTTATTTCAAAAACCAACAAAATTACATTTCGAGCTTAATAGTTGTCTGTTAGTTGCTTTATTACTTAAAGCATTATCTCTAATTATCCTATCTTAATCGGTTGGTGTAGATCAACTGACCATTAATAGAAATCTTGGGGGTTTTTCTTCACAAATTTTTGGGTTCGCTTCTTGCTGAAGACTTTTCCTCAGGTAAATAGGTAGTGAGGTTTATTCCTCATAGACGGAAGGTTCAAGGAAAAACATAGTGTCCCTCGTAAATGTTACCATTTAACACGAACCATTCACTTACTAACTGACTAACTGAACGTAAAAAAAATAAAAATAAATTATCCTATGTTATAAAAGCTCGAGATGACTTGTGGAAAAAATCACCAACTTTTTAGCTTTATCTTTTACTAAAGCACAAGTGCAATGACCAATATGAAGTTATCCAAATTTTACAATTACACCTAACTGAATATCACAAATGACATCACCATGTATTTCATCACCATAATGACAACATAAGAAGTCATTATTGAGTTTACAACATATTTTATTCCCTGTAACGACCAATAGTTGCATTAAAAGTATACATAGGTAGGGCCGGTAGACGAAATTTCAATTTTTCCATACATAAAAAAATAGCATGATTTGATTGCTATTTAACGACTAAGTAAACAAATATTTCTTTAATACTTTGGAAATTTGTCCCTAATAATCTTGACATTTTCTTGGAACTGCCTGTCCCCCATGTATCCTTAAACTGATGAGACTTTGTTTTAATGATAAGTTGATAACTAGTTGTTTTTTGTACTTTTTTAAGCCACAAGTTATCTAGAGACAAATATGTGAAATTGATGACAGAGTTCACTTCACGAAATGATTAATTTATGTAGTATTTCAAACACTAAATATCAATTACTTGTTAAATTGTCAATAATAAAAAATATTAAATAGTTTATTATTGGATGGACTTGAATTGCATTGTCCTTACTTTTGTAAAAGGGACGGATCTTCTTATATTAATTGTAAAATTAGGCCCTTCTAACTTCCCAGTGATCAAGTCCATGTTTGGTTATGGATGTTACATCAAATTTTCCTCTACAGAAAACACATGATCAAAAGTTCAAAACCACACCAATTTATCATCAAATCATAATATAAACACTTTATGCATAATACAACAAACACCCCTCTCATAAAAGTCTGGTCATATGAGCAACCAAACTGCACGAAAAGTCGTTTGGGGACGTGTTGCCTTTATATAGTCAATGACTAAAGATTACTACTTTATTCAAACTTTACAAACTAATATTAAGAAAAGAAATTAATTGTAAAGAGATAAAACAGTCTAATATATACGCACCAACAGTCTAACAACTAGTTTTTTTTACAATAAAAGATAACTTATTATGCACATGCAAAAAAAGAAAAAAAAAATGAACATATAGATAAAGACAAGTACCAGAATTTTAGATTTATTTAGATACAAAGATAGATAGATAGATACAGGTATACCAAATCCACGGTTTCTGGGCTATACATATTGGTTCTCTGTCACAATACTATATTTAGCGACGAATCATGTCATATCATGATTAACGTAAATGATAAACTCAGTAATTTGTAAATAAAATGTTGTTTGTAAATTCCAAGTGTGTAATAATACTAAGCTGCAACAAGCTTCTTTATGTCATTCTGCAGCACACAACAAAAGTGAGTTTAATCATTCGACCCATTTACTTATGAACGGGTCAAACGGGTAAAATCAAAAAGTTGCTACAAAGGAAGCACGTTAAATGGGTCGAAAGTCGCCTAACCTGTTTTTTAATGCGTACAACTTACTAAATCAGGTTATGTAATTACTTAATTTTATAATCATATTTAAGTCATAAATTAGATTTAAACTTTTAACAAAAAGTCTTCCATGTCAACCCAACCTGTTTTGGCCCGTACGAAAAATTACCCATTTGACCCGCAACCCGACCCGCAGTGTTTCTTTTTCCACTTTAGCAAGAAAGATACTCATTATGGAAACTGATGTGTACCTCGATTTGAAGAGGAGAAGTAGTAGGAAGGTATCTTTCAACAACCTTTCCATTTTTATCAACTAAAAACTTCTCAAAATTCCATTTTACCAAATCGCCCAATAATCCTCCACTGCTCGATTTGAGAAACTGATAAATTGGGGCGGTGAATGGCCCGTTCACATCAATCTGAGGTGTATATGATATTATTCTTTTTAATCGATCAAATTATTCCATGATGGAAGAAGTAATGAAATTAAAAGGATAATAAATACTAATCTCATTGTTCCAATTAGAGATCATTTTGACTTCTTAGGTCAATCGTACTACCTTAAAATTTTCAAAATTGAGGCGGATTTTTATGGTAATTTAGCACCAAAATTGAGTTTATTTGTTAAATCTTTCATACAAGTTAATGTAGTTGCCAATTTGTTTTATTGAAACTAAAAGAAACCACATCATTATATAATTAGAATAATAGTCATTTGACCTTAAAAGTCAAATCAAACAGAGATAACGTCAACAAACCTTGTCAAAAATCGGGAATTCTGCTTTAAACCTTGTACAAGCAAATTGTTTGATCTGAGCATTTGAACCTGGTTCTTGAAACCCAAACTGATTGCAGGGAAATGCCAAAATTTCAAGTCCTAAGTGAGAAAAGTGTATTAGACTAACTGATTGCAGGCTTTTGATTGTGATTAACTCAAAATGGAGTTGTATTAAAGTAATTAGTAACTAACCTTGATCTTTGTATTTGCTATAGATTTGAGAGAGCTCTGAGTAGTTGGATGATGTCAAACCACTAAACCAAAAGTTAATTTCCAGTTAGAAAAGTAAAACTCATCTTTAATTGTATTAAAGTGTAAAAAATAGAAATTACCATTGTGATGCAACATTGACAATTAGTAGAACCTTTCCCTTGTAATTGGAAAGAGGGACATCTTTTCGGTCAATATCCTTCATTCAAGATTATTAATCATATTAAAACAAGCAATTATGTTAAAAGATGAATCTTTTGCTACAAAAATTCAACCTTTTACAATAAATCCACATCAACATGTCCAATTTACCCACAAATAAACTGAAAAAAGTTATACCTTTACAGTAAAATCATAAATACTCTTTCCTGTTGCAGCTGCAGCAAAGACCCCAAATTGAGGTCGAGAATTCGACGAAAACCCAGTAAAAATTCCAGCTTTTAGAGCAAACCCATGTTGGAAAAACCCTGAATTTGATGATGCTAACATTGATTTGATCGAATTTGATCCAAAAGGTAATTGGGTTCGTTTGGATTTTGTTAAATCAAGAATTGGGGAAGTGAAACTTGAAGAGCAGGGGATGGAGGCCATTGTTGATTATAGGAAATTAAGAATGGAGTTTTGAGTGTGGAATTGAAGGTGGTTTATTGGGGTTTAAAAGAAGATGGAAGTTGGAAATTTAGGAAAAATGCTTTAAAATGGAAGTTAATGGTTTGTTCAAAATCAGAGTAGAGAAAGATACAGTCACCCATCCATCCGTAACGAAAGGTAGTCAAGTGTACACATTGTTAACGGTGCCAACCTCTAATAAAAGAAGTCGTGTCTATCATATTAAAGAAAAAAAATTAATTAAGATTTATATTTTAATTATGGTTAATTGGTTTTTAAATTCTGTTTTTCCCCATTATTAGGCAAAAATCAAAATTCCGTTTTTCATTTAAATTGATTGAGTATCATTATTGTGATTAATACAATAAATAACTCAAGCGGTAACGACTCTCCTTTCAAGCCGAGGTTAATTGAATATACAGACATACATATATACATACATACATACATATCAGAAAGAGATTTGCTATTATATATACGGTTGATTTCAAGTATGTTACATTTGTGGAGCCCTAGCTAGAATGCATTGCTCAAACTTTCTGTTTTAACGTACATGATCAATTTTAAACACCCAGTGTTTAGGCTATAACAGTTGTAACTGACAATTTTTATGTGATCAGGGCAAGCAGAGGACTGGCTTTGAACAAATAGGTACTCTGATTTGTTAATTTTAAGTTGTAAACCCAAACCGAATTTGACTTTTACATTGACCTTCTACACTAACATTAAAGTTGGAAACAGAAATACAAAATACTATCTTTTATGTTCGTACGTAATCAGATTCGTCACAATATGCAAATATCATCTTCTAATCATACCATGTGAGCAACATCACACATATAAACATTATATCATCTTCTTCCCTTTTCACTGTCATGATCACTTCTCAGACGTTTTCTAGAAGATTCATCTCTTTTCTCTCTCCTCTCCATAGATGATGATGATGTCCCTGTGTTATTATTATTATAATTTATAAGCATTATAAATATATTTAAAAAAAGATACTAAAGATAAATTATAAATATATTTACAACTTACTCCTGTTTGATGAATCTTGGTTAAAATCGATTAAACCGTATTTGTACTCTAACTGCTTCCGGTGTGCTGCTACTTTCTTTTCCATTTCTTCTTTTTTTATTCCCTCTTCTTCCAGGTTTTCACCATATTCTATCAAACCTGCTTCAACCTGCCTCAATTTTTGTCTGCACATGTGGAAAAAAACCATGATTTTGGATGTAACAGATGAAAATCTTTCAAATAAATCACAAAATTAGTAATCAAAATTACCTCTTTTCTTCATTTACCCCACAATCAGAACTCGTAACAACACTTGCGGGCTCATTATTACTAATTTCACCACCATCTTTCTCACTTCCAGAAGAAGAATAACCTAACCCAATATCTTTACTACTTCTTTTCTGTTCATCATCACTTTCATCATCTTCACGGGCCCACTTAGAAGCAGGCAAAATAGAATCGGGCTTCATTCTATTAGGGAACCCTTTCAATTCGGGTTGTGGGATTGGAATCTTTAAACCTAGTGACCCAGAACATTTACTTTCTGACAAATTGTTTACATCATCCTCTGTTTGATCATTCCTGCCCGAAAATCCAACGGGCCCTGTTTCAACAACATTACTTTCTCTTTGATTATTATTAAGATATTTTAAATTGTCATTAGGTTCATAACCCCTTTGTTTTTCTGATTCTTCAAGATAAAGTAACCGGGCCACCATCATTTCTCTACCACCAATTAGAGATAGCCCGTTGTGTCTACAACATCTTTCCAGCTCAGCAAGAGGAAGATTCATGAGTTCTTTCATGGCAGCGCGTTTGCCTATTGCTAATGCTGCATCTAGATTTATTTTTCCAGTGTCTTCGGTGTTGTTATGATTTTTCTTCAGTTTCTGGAGTGTCATTTGAAATTGAATGATTTGAAATGACACCAGAATTACCAGATCTGAGAAATGTTGACCGTAGCCCGTTCACGTATGCATCTGAAAACAAGAACCAGTCGGCCCATACTTGAAGAACTTTTACAACCCGTTCCTGGTACATAAAAGAAAGTAAGTCTTGATATTAACTTTTGGGTGATTTTTTTTGACCCGTTTGAGATAAAACACAACCCAAATCGACTAATTTATAATGAAACGGGCCAAAATTACCACCTCTGTCATAAATAATTTACCTTTAGGGCCTCAGCAGTAATTCTTCCTGTAACACTCCGATACAAATCATTAAAGCTTTCAAAAATATCAGGCAGATTTGCTTCAAATTTAGTTCTGTAAGCAGATGCATTCTTTACAGGAGCACTACTATTATGAAGAATATCTGACACAAGCATGAGTCTTGCAACTTTAGTGGGTATTGCTGTTTCTTTTAAAGTCAAAGATTCGGTCAACACTTCAACTATCTGCAATAAATAGAGTTAATTAAGTAAAAAAAGAATAATAAAACATACCATTATTTATAAATTTAATAAATTATAATACCTCTCCAGCAGCATCAGCATTATCTAATGCAAAACCCACTGCTTCCTTAACCTGACGCCTTTCTAAAGTTAGGGCACGAAGCATGTCTTCAAATTCGTCTCTTTGTGCATCAGTTAGTGTTCGTTCAGTTTCCACACGCTGCCAAACAAGAACTATATAAAAATAAATAAATAAATTTACTGCATCCAATTGGGTGAGTTGGGTAATGGGTCAAAATGTTTTCAGGTCAATACGGGTAATTCTATGGTACAGGTTGAATCATTTGATTTCCAAGATTTATAAGCATTTGAAATACATTTTAGCCGACTTTACGTTTTTTGCTAACCTTTATTATCTAACCCATTTGACCGACTCGTTAAAGATAAAGCTAGAGGCGAATTGACCCATTAATAGGTAACAAGATTGTACCCTGCTTCTTCCAGCAGCAAATGTAGCTCCAGTTTCTTCATTATCTGGGCTCTTGGCTGTTGGCAAAGCAGGTGGGACCCATCTAAATGATAAAATGATATATAAAATATTAATATCATTAATTGAAAAATTAATTAAAGCCAATAAACTTTGTATGAAAATGTTAGACATCTATTACCTGCCACTACCAGTTATCATGATGAAAGGTTCAGTTCGCCACCTATGCAAAGTATCACCCTGAATTTAACATAATATATCTCAAATATGCATAATTTATACATTAAATTAAGCATATAAACTTGAGATATAATTTAATTACCTGAGCAAATGAATAAAGTCTCCAAACATAATAAGTATGTTCTTTAGAACCAAGTTCAAATAAAAATCTAAAAAGAGGATTTCCACGAACTCGTTCCATTATTGCTTGCTCAAAAGCACAACCGCCATCAAGAACATAAAGAGCCATTGTATCAATTACTTTGCATAATCGATCATCTTCAAGCATAATTACAGTTATATCAGGTACATTTGGAGTAAGAACCTGAAAAATAAGCTCACATTTTTTAACTTTTTCTTTGAAGTTTGAAATTAAACTATTTTTTTTTACAAACCTACCAGCTCAGAGTTCTGACTTGGAACAGAAGTAACTGGAGGACCAGATGGACCGGATAAGATCACAGTGGCACCCTGCAAAACACAAAAAATTAGTTATGATGGTACTAATTACTATTAATTATTAATAAATAATTAAATATAAAATTAAAATACCTCTTTACTTCTAATGGCCATTTGTCCAGGTGGAGGAGCAGGGAGTGATTGTGAAGGAAGGGAAACCGTTTTACCCCACCCAATATTTAATTCATAATCATAAACAACCACACCTGTAATATTAAATACAACTGGATTTTAAATTTAATTTTAATTTAGGTGAGAATTATATTTTATAAAACTATAATATTTATAAAGATTAACCTTGCATTTCATCTTTTGCAGCTTGTCCATCTGCACGGTTCATAAAAGCTACAAACCCACAATTTTTTTTGTCTCTTGCGTTCTTCTTCGGTTCTTGGCCACATTATTTTCACACTAGCAATTGGTCCAAATCTTCCAAATGTCCTCAACACAAAATTTTCATCTACCTGAAACATAATTGACAATAAAAAAAAGTCAACTTAACTTGACTTACTAACTGAACTGTCATATCAGCATCAAGACCAGACCTGAGGTGCAAGGTTCCCAACATAAAGATTCGTGGTCTGAGGATCTCCATCATCAAATGATCCAGCTTTCCCACTTGGATCAAATTCATCAGGTAATTCATCAAATCGACTAGATAACTGAAACAATTTAAATATGATTAAAATATATATAAAATCTTTTTAACAAATAATATATATCTTACATTTGAAGTAGCACTAGGACGACCATCTTGCCATTGTTCACGTTCTTGGTTTCGTCTTTCTCTCATTTCTTGTTCATGTTTTAATTCCTCCATAAAAAAATCTATATTTCTTGTTTTCCACTTTTCCCTTTTCCTTTCTCCTTTGATCTCTCTTCGTCCTTCTGTCAGTTATATAATTAAAAAAAGTCAACCCCATAATTGCAAGATAGTCAACAGCTTAACAGCATAAAAATGTTTCATCGGTTCACTAACCTGTTTTTCATGTTCTTTACCCTTGGTTGCCATAGGAGGGGGTATGAAAGAAGGAACATATCTGCAGATATAAAATATAATGATACAAAATGTTCAACACATGATTTATTATTTATATGTTTAATTTGTATATTTATATGTTATTATGTTTTTTTTGCTTTTAAACACATGTATCCCCTACAAGTCAACAAGTTTGACCTTTATTTTACTAAGCATACACATACAATCATTTCAGCCCACTAAGATCCTACACAAAATAGAGTTTGATGACATCATCACCTCATAGTTAAAACAAAAGCGTTTGTTTACCTACTCCCCTTCTTTGAACCAGAAACATCTTTAGAATTTCCACCTGCCATTCGTGAATGATAAAAAGGTCCATTTGCTTATTAATGTGTCATTCATGTATATATCCATATATGTGCATCATATTAATAGCTCAAAATAAAATATAAAAACAAAAATGAAAAATGCATGCAAGTCACTAACAGAAACTAACCTTTATCAGGTGTCACACCCCGCCAAAAGTGGTTTGCGGAAGAACGGGCGTGCGACTTCACAAGTATACACAAGCATATGATTATCGTAAACAATAAATGTTTGATAAAAAGAGATGTCACCAAATTTAATGTAAACAAAGTACTTTGAATCCAAAACATAGTTTAATAAAAATGAAATAAAGAGGTGACGTCTTATTAGAATGAAAGCTTGACTCCCAATGCATGCGACTCAATGCCTAGCTTAGTTACCTGAAAAACATAAGTAAAAGTATCAACAAAATTGTTGAGTGAATTCACAGGTTTTAATGAGATCAAAATAGTTCCATAGTTTTCGTATGCCATCCATGGCAAAAATAGTGTGATAGTATAAAACGTTAAAAATAGTCTGTTCAAAAGCAGTAGTAAAAACAATAGTTTTTGTATGCCATCGTTGGCAAAAATAGTGTGGTAATAATAACGTTATAAATGACCTGCTCCGAGAGCAGTGGTACGATTTTACTCGCGTTAGTAGATATAATAGTTTTTGTTGTCATCATTGACAAAAGTAGTGTGATGATATATAAAAATGTTAAAATTGGCCTGCTCCGAGAGCAGTAGTAGAAACATAATAGACGGTGATCCCTCAACAGGGTTGCAAGGCCTTTGAGTTAAAATGCTGACCCTAAGTCCATAATCAAAACAACAACCTTAAACGTGCTAGATATGCACTCCTCGTGGTCGGTAAATACCGATAAATGATCAAATCGTGGGAGGGTAGGTCTCCGCCAATAGTACTATTTGCATATCCAGGGCCTAGTCGCAACTAGCTAATGATTATGTAGGTAACATATACGCACTTCCATGTACATCTAAACTTAGTCCAAGCATAAGGATTCGTTGTCTAGTTTCCAAAAATAGTTTTCATCACGATATAGTAAACGTTATAAATATTGTAAACATTTATAGAATAGTTGATATGTTTTTCACCCAAAAAGTGAAATAGTTAAAACGTATAGTAGTAAAAGAGAGGTTGTGATCTTAGTCACAAATAGATTTATAAAAATAGTTGTTATGTTTTCCACCCCAAAATTGTAAAACAGTAAATAAAATGTGGTAAAAAGTGGGGCTGTGAACTCACTGTCACAATAAGGTTTATTAAATACGCATTGATAAATAGTTTGAATGTTTATAAAACATTTGTTATGTTTTTCACCCCAAGTTTGTAAAACAGTAAATAAAATATAAAAAGTGGGGCTGTGAACTCACTGTCACAATAAGGTTTATTAAATACACATTGATAAATAGTTTGAATGTTTATAAAACATTTGTTATGTTTTTCACCCCAAGTTTGTAAAACAGTAAATAAAATATAAAAAGTGGGGCTGTGAACTCATGAACTCACCTGATGCAGTGCTAGCAATATGTAGATGACAATGTGGTTCCCAACCAAATGATTCTAGCGTCCTAAACGCATAAGAAATAATGAATGAGTGATGGTCTAACTGACTCGTTTATGCTGAATGATGCAAAATGATTCTCTAAAAGGAATTTAAACTCGAGCGATATGTTGTTGACATTGTGAATTTTAAATACGTTTTAAAATGTGTATTTTCGTGGAACTGAGTCATACTTTGACTGGAAATAAAAGGATAGTTGTGAATGTTTAAATGATTAATTAATTTAATAAATGAAAATCAATAAATGATTAATTAAATTATTAAATGTTTTTAAGTCTGATTTTAACGGAAATGAAGTTTTGGGCCGAAATTGATCTGCAATAGATACCGAGCTGAGCCACAAACTAATGGTCTCGACTTTATGAATTAGTTTTAATACCTTGCTGGGCCGGCGACGACGAACTCCACAGAAACACCGGTGATAAGGTAGTCGGCAATGGGAAGAACCCGATGGGTAGACTCGCCGGTATGCACACACAGTAACGCACATCACCGGAGGGAACATATTCGGTATTTCTGTGTACAAGCGACGGGGAACGAAACATAGATGAGTTGAAGATCGAATCACACAACCACTAATGCAAAAGAAGATAAAAAAAAAAAAAAAAGAGTTAGAGGCTATACCTTTGTGCTTAGAGAGAGAATCCATAGAAAACATTGATCGGAGATGTTACTGTCGCCGGAAAAATGTGTTGGTTTCCGGAGAGAGAGAGCGAAAGTGAGCGAGATGGTGTTGCTTCTTGCTTCTGCTTCGACTTTTAGAGAGAGACGTAATGGTGCCGGGGAAGTCCATGGTTGCCGGAGTTTTGTTTAGTTGCCCGAAAAAAAAACGAGGAAGAAGAGGTGATGGTTCTCGGGTTTTTCAATCGAAGAGAGCAAGAGAATAGAGGTTGCTGGAACTCCGTTTTTCGATTTTGTAAAATGTTGATTGTAAATTTGTGATAGATAAACTTAAACCAATAATCACACGATTACTTTATTATTATAAATCCCACAAATTCCGCAAAGTTTAGTATGAGGGTGAGTTGGTTTTGACCAGGTAAAGGTTAGATGATGATGCATGATAAAAAGATCACGTGTTGGGTTTTATAAATCAAATGTTCATGACATATTCAATACTCATTATATATAACGTATAATATTTTAAAAGTGAATTTGATTATATTAATTTGGTTGCTTAATAGATCGATATTAGGTACACATGTACTGGTACAATCGTCTAATAAAATATTTTAATTGAGAGAAATATCATTTAGGTATATATTTTGCTATTTTCAGTATTCTCGTTATGTACCGAGTATTAAATTTTTGGTTACTTGTATATTTAATCTCGTATGATGTTTTGTACATTGTTTTTCATACCTGTTAATTTGGTTGAGCAAATGATTCACTATGAAATATAAAATTTATATTTTGATTTGGTTCAAAGTTTACGTTGAGTCATCAACACCCTAAATGTACAATTCTAACTATGTGGGACACAATTACTATGACTTGTGTATAAATGATTATGTGTATAAATAACACATAATATGAATGTTTGCTAGACCCAAATACAACATAAATGATTTTATTAAAGATGAAAACTGTTTATAACGAAATTGGGTTAATAAGTAGTTGTCAGATCAAGTACCCGATTTTGACTGTTGTCACATCAGGTTTGACTTTTTCATCATTAACTGTTCCTCCTCGAACAAAAGCTTTTAAACCAGCTGCAGTATCCCCTTGAAATGACTCTAGAAACTCAGCATATAGACGAGCTGTTTCATCTTCAGCTCGCTATATAAATAAAAAATAATAATGAGTTTTCCGACATAATTCTAAGACAAATAGATTTCCAGATTAGGTTTTACCTTTTTCTTTGCCTCTTCTTCTTCACGATGCTTTTGAAATGGTGTTTTTTTCCGTGTAATTGAAAAAGAACTCATTTTTCCGTCAAAAAGCTTTTATCTGTTGGCCAAAATGCGTCAAGACTACAAATCAGCTCGGTTAATATAATATTGGTTCAATTGTCATCTTGAAGCTTATATTATGTTTCAATCATTAAAAAAAATTTATCATAACAATTACATTGTCAATGAGACAATGACTACAGAAACCACTGTAACACAAAATAAGAACACTTTCACAAGCAACAATTCATTTCCTCTGTCCTACAATTTAGCATTCCAAAATTACAAATCCGACAACCAAATGTAATAAAAACAAAATCCAAATCGAGGTGCATGAAACCACCAAACAACCGGCCACAAATTAGACCTCAACCGCGCTTTCATCACAAAAAGGACGCCAATATGTGAATTTAAATTTAACATTTTGCATCAGTATTTTATTTTGAAAAGCCGAATCGAAACCTCGAAATCGAATCTCTTGTTTCGCACCAAAGCTTCAACATTCTTTGGAATGCTACAATAAATCCAATTGTATTACACGACTTAAATATAAACATATAAATCACAAAAACAAAAAAATTAAAAGCGTAATAAGAGAGAGCCCTAATTTATAACAATTAAAGTTCTTACGCCTCTTTATCCTGAAACCAGGAATCAATTCAATAGCAGTAGTTAGATGGAGAGGGAAAAAAATTTACCGTGGTCTTCAATCGGAGAAGGAAACTGGTTCCCGGAGCAAAAATCCGGTCGCCGGCGGTGGACGTTTTTGGTGCGACAGACAGCAGTCACGTAGAGAGGCGGACTTGAATGAGCTCAGGCGATGAAGAGCCAGCCAACGGAGGTTTTATCGGGCCTTGTGATTGTTATAGGTGCGGTGAAAACTTTTTAAAATTTTATTTTAAGAAAATTTCATCAAAATGTAAAAATAAAAAATAAACAATTTAAGTTTTCTTTTTGTGATTGTTTTAACTATTTTATTTTATGTAATGTGATTTTTTATATCAACATGGCCAAGTTAGTAAATGGTGTCTAACTCAGCTGAATTGATACATGAATTTTACATTTATATGAGACGTGAGGTATGGAAATCGAATCCTGTAAACACATCTAGTGGTGTCAAATATGAGGGATTTTTCCCTGGAGATCCCTCCGGGGGCTGAGTTTGCCCTGTAAAGAAGCTCGAACCCGGGGTGCTCGTTGAAATATTACGAGTAGACTTCCGTTGTTATCAATTGCCGTTTAAGAAAAAAAAAACATGACCAAGTAATAATTTATATTCTTTTAAGGATTTGTCTAATTTAATAAAGAGATCTAATGAACTCAAGCTTATAATCTTATTTGAAAATACACTTAACTAAGGCCTCTCCCAACAGTGACGCGTCACTAAACTCTTCCCTACCGACGGGTTACTGACGAGGTCGTGCCAACAGCAACACATCAATAACCCATCACTAACCCATCCCCACTTAAAATAATATTAAAATACTACATTTAAACATCCCTCCCCCACACAGCAGCTACGACGCCACCATCTCCCACGTCCTCTACACGACGTTCCGCTACCGACGCGAAGCACGATGGCTCCGTGCCAATGGCGTCAAGGCTTGACGGGCTCCATTTGGTTGTGACGCCTTGCTTGTGACGAGCGTTGGCACTAACCTAATGCAATAATATAAATAGGGTTTTTCTAATGCATTTAATACATATATTCAAAATGTAACTTATGAACTTTATTGATGTTTAATATCATTTTATTAGGAAATTTTGAGTGAGTTAATGCACCTTAACATGTGCCTTTGAGGTACATGTTAGAAAAACCCATATAAATAATTTATTAAAAAAACTAATTTGGAGTTCATTGAATAATTCTAATTATCCCATGCCTTTAAGACATGAATTAGTTATACCCTTCTTTTAATCATAATTAATTTGCGACAATGACACCAACCTAAGTCTATATATGTCATGTTTGCTAGTGTTGATTTCTAATAGTAAAAATATTAGATGAAACCTATAAAATGGACATGATATGATTTTGAGTTCTATTTTAGATATGAGTGGTTTGGAAAGAAGTTATTTTTCATAGTTTGATACTTTGATAAATTTATTATTCAAAGGTTTGCTGATTATATATTCTTTAAGACGTTGTCAAAAATTATTTTTTTCTTCTCTTTATTAAATAATCAATCATAAAAGAAACCTTACTCAAGCCAATTTTGTAAAATTAGCAAACAAATACGAGGCTTCATGAATACTCGTTGAATCAGGGCCGACCCTGAGTTTATCGAGGCCCTAGGCGAACACCGATTTTAGGCCCCTATTGTAATTCTACAAAATAAATATCATTGCAGAAACTATAAAAAATTTATCGCATAATTAGTCATCTAAATACGACACGTCTAGCATTTCTAGACGCAAAAGTACAAATCAAATCTGAATAGCCAAGTTTTCTGCCCTTGTATTTTCTTATTGGACTCATTAAATTAGACCCTAAAAATAAAAATTTATAAGTGGTTTAAAAACCAAGCTACAATTCGAACTACAATTCAATTAAAAAACTCGAAATATTAATAAAAAAAAGTAAAATGTTGAACCTAGTTGTTGTGAAATTTGACAGTGAATATTGAAAATCATGTTGGCGTAATGTTTTGCACAGCCGCACGACAGAGTGGATAATAAGTGTTTAAATGGTTTAATAATTATAAGTTTAAAAATAAATTAAGGCATTGTAAATTTATGGACCCTTATTATTTTTTGGGTATAGGCCCAAGCCTACACAATCTTCTTTCAGGGCCGGCTCTGCTTTGAATCCAGTAACCTGCAAACTACTATGTCGTGAATCTTGATTATTAGACAGCAACAAACTTTACTTGATATCCTTTAAGAATCTCGAACTCTTATAAAGTTTCCTTGGGATTAGCGTAAATTTAATATACTTCCTAAGAAACCTAAAAATCTCTAGTGTTTATTAAATGCATTATGCTAATGCTTTTTCTAAAGTAATTTGTTTTAAATATTAATTTATTACTGTATTACTTATCAATTATATGAATTTTATCAAAGTCTATTCAATATAATTATTGTTATTTTGAGTAAAATAAATATAGTACATTGCTTAAAAAGAACATAAATTTTGTTGCTACATAAAAGGGTAAGTTGGTTAAAAAAAATATACATAGTACATTATTTAAAAAGAACAAAAAATAAATTATGTTGCTACATAGAAGGGTAAGTTGTTAAAAGTAAAAGTTTGTCACTTTCTCTAAAATATATTATTTATTCATGTAACACTATTTAAATCATGGCAAATATTATTGCATTTCCAAAACCTAACGTGGTCAACTTGAAACTTGTAAAAACCCTAGGGGTGCTGTCTGTAGTTTCATCAAAAGCTAAAAAACTCCTTGCACCCAAAATTACAATACCATTTTGCGTAAATTCGTTCTCATTCATACAATTCGAAGAAGAAGCGAGCTGAAAAAGTTGTTTAATCTCCGGCCTACTTCCAAATCTCGAATGGTAAGAAACTCACAACTTCGGTTATATACGTGCATATACATCTTCGATACCTAAACCTGTGTGTGGAATCCTGTTGCTTATAAACTCAATCGTGTTACGAACGATTGTGGATTTTGTATTTCTAGTAATTCAGTTTTCAATGTGTGATTTGATTACAGACGTTGATTTTGAAAGCGACCTCATGATGTTCGTTTCTGTTAATTACTGAAATTCTGTAAACCCTAACGACAATAATTGCTGTTACTTTCATAGTTTAGCGCCTGAGCTGTGTCTGATAATGTATACAGTTAATTGCTTATCGGTGTAGGTGGTCTAGAGTTTTGAGATGAGTAGTTGATTGTCTGTAAGGGATCTATTGGAGATTATTTGGTATTTTTTTGATGTTATGTGCTAGATTACAGGGCAACTCTAACTTTCAGGTGTTGATCTAATTTAAAGGTTTTTTTTTTTTTTTTTTTTTTTTGTAGATATACCAATACTCTTAAATTCTGTGAAACTTTTATGTGCTTTTACACTTCTGGTAGTTAATTACTCTACTGCTGATCAGTTTATCTTCTTTGTCTGATTGCAGGCTAACAGACACACTATTATACTCATGCAGACTTCCCATAACCGAGCATCTAGGACCTTTATGGATTATGAGTCAATAAGTCAAGCAATGGATGGTATGTAACAGTTTGTAATTATGTATAGTTATGCATTAGGCTTTGATGTTTCTAACGTTCAATTTTTTCTTATGATTGGCAATTATTATCTTAACTTATTATCCTAATTCCAATGCATTTAGCAGTCAAGAGGAACCAATGGTGATGTTAAATTTGAGTTGAGTTAATGCATAATACTTGTTTATTTCCGACCTTACAACTTGTATTAGTTTGAAGTTTGAACAATGCTCATATATACGTGTCTTATTTGTATAACCATATGTCTTACATATTTTATGTGCAGGTATATGTGCACTATATGAAAGGAAACTCAAGGAATTGAATCCAACCATGAGAAATATAACTTATGACATTGAAGATCTCTATAATTTCATTGATGGTCTTTCTGACTTGAGTGCTTTAGTGTATGTTTTTGCTTTTTAACTAAATCATTATTCCAAATAGATCTCTGCTTACGTAAAACCATGTATAATATTATTTGTTTGTAAAAATTAATCTTTTTAACTGATTTCGTGATTTGCAGGTATGATCACTCTATTCAGGCATACCTTCCAAATGATCGACAATGGATTAGACAAAGGATGTTTAATCACCTTAGGAAATTGGCACATTAATTTTGTGATAAATCTTGTTTAATACTCGTATATGATCATAGCAGATTGCACATAACTTAATTTCCATTGAATATGTAATGACTTATTATCCCACTAATGTTGCATTTGTATTCTGCCTACTACGACTGTGCAAAATGGACCGAGAATCGGCTGGAATTGGCAAATTGGACCAAACCGGACCCAGAAATACCAGTCTGGTGGTTACTGGTTTTGATTTTCATGCAAAACTAGTTCTGACCTAAAACCAGAAATATCAGTTATTTTACATTTTTTTTGCCACAAATTTCATATAGTCACACTTTTGCCGACAAATGAAGGTTAGGCAAACGATAATTTTTTGGTATGGTTAAGACTAACAAGCTTGATTTTTTAACATTAAAACTTGTGAAAAAAAAAGGATAAAGAACACCAGTCACATATTGAATTTTGCTACACAATTAATTTGCTCACTCTATCAAAACATAATATGACTATTATTATTATTGTCGCAATAACTGTTGATTTACAACAAAAAGTATATAAAAAAACACCATAACCATAATTATTATTAGTGCATACTAATAATATAATATTTACTTAATGAGAATGCATCTTATAGGAGATCCTTCTACACCTTCAAGTTTCAAACCTTCAACAAGAATGATTTCCTGAGAACACACACAGCATTTACTAGTGTTAAAATGACACAAAAAAAATATTAATTCAAATTATATATAGTTTTAAGAATATTTCAAGTTATATTTTAACTTTTTTACATTTAATCAAACGATTTCATTAAAGTATATTCTTAGTAAATGATGCACATTAGTATATACAACTTACCCTGTTCTCTAGGAAGACGAGATGAGCAGTTTTCAAATCATCATATGCAGCAACTGATAAATAATCAGTACCTACAAAACCAATTTTTAGCATAAGTATATCATTATCATATACCATATATCCCATTTAGAAACTTGTAAATCAAATTAACACATTTAATTACCAACAAGTTTAATGTCAGTGTTGTCCTTCAACCATTGTGCTCCATCCTTCATAAAGCCCACATAACTCGTGTCAAATCGATTTTGCCACATCAGCCGCCTGAATATAATAACCCAAAAAAATACCAAAATAAATAAAAAACAACATTATGGCCTGAATAAGTAACAAACACCATATGATTGTTGATCTATACCTGTCAGTGTTTAATGTTCAGAAAAGCACACGTTTTACCCCCTTAGGAATGTTCAACGATTTCATAACCTCAGCTGAAATTATTTTAATAAATCATTAAACTTAAGTTTCAGATAAATTATGAATTTCAGATTAAAGATCAAAAAGAAAAACTATAATTCAATAAGTACCTGTTATGTGTTAGACACCACATATAGAAACGTGTAAATGCATATCAATGCATATCAATGCATATCATTGTATTCTAGAATGTACATAATGAGCCATAATCGTTACCATAATATTCTATGTAAATTAGGCAATATAGTAAATACATTGTACTATATATGATCACCTTGTATAATGGAAAAGATCATTCATTCTCAATTACGTTTATGGTATCAGAGCCCCTCTTGGGCAACTGATTTTTTTTTTCCTTTCCTCACCGGCTTTGGCCACTGTTCCTTGTTTATTTCCGATCTCCACCATAGTAGTCGGTTTCGACCACTGCTCATACCTCCCTCATGGCTCCCGACCCTACTGCATCCAAACAGAACTCCCTTCATCCCGTTTATACGGTCACAAACATTCAAACCAAAGTGCGAGTTCTTGACGGTATCAAAGTCACGTACTCCTCGTGGGTCAAGCTTTTCCGTCTTCATGCAAAAGGCTATAAAGTTCTTACTCACATCGATGGCACTCCACCGCCCACTGCCGCCGACGAGTTAGAACAATGGGACGAGATCGATGCCATTGTCTTACAATGGATTTACGGTTCGTTATCCGATGATCTTCTCACCCGTGTTCTTGAACCGGACACCACAGCTCGCCAAGCGTGGGAGAAAATCAAAAACCTCTTCCTCAATAACAAAGGGTCGCGTGCGGCTGCTCTTGAACATGAGTTCACCAACATCACCCTTCGTTCATCTCTGTCGTTAGATGACTATTGTCAAAAACTGAAAGATCTAGCGGATCAGTTAAATGATGTTGACAATCCCGTTAACGAGCAACGGTTGGTTCTACAACTTGTTCGTGGCCTTCCTCCGGAATACGACACCGCGGCTGCCTACATTAATCAAACGCTCCCTAATTGGGACACCGCTCGTAGCATGCTCCAATTGGAACAAAACCGGCAAACGGCGCGTGAAACTACCAAAACTGCAGACCCGGTCGGCGAAGCCCATGTTACCACCGACCCCCCACCGCTGTCCCGAAGTAACCGTGGCCCTCCTTCAAACCGACAATCCAGCAGGGGTGGCCATCGTAACCATAATTACAGGCAAAATGGCTCGGGAAACCATCATCGCTCCGGGAACAACCGCAACAATGGCAGCAGCTCCGGCCCCTCTCCTGCTCAATATCCGCAGCACCCTTGGTGGCATATGGTTCCTCCGCCGTGCCCGTACCCCACTCAAACAGGTTGGCCTCAACCATGGTACCCTCATCCACCCCGATCGCAACCCTCACAAAACCGCAACTCCAACCGTTCCAATAACCAGCAACCAAACGAACCACCACAAGCTCTCACTACTGGATCATATAATGCATTGGAACCAACGGAGATCGGGGCTGCATATCAGGCCGAGTCGTTCAACCAACAAAACGACAACGAGTGGTATATGGATACGGGTGCCACCTCCCACCTCACGGGAGACTTTGGTAAACTTAAAAACTTCAATTTTTATTCACATATAAAATCAATTTTTGTTGGCAACGGTAACCATATTACCGTAAAAGGGACCAGTACAAACACCTTACAAACCGACCCAAAACACCTTCACTTAAAAGACGTTCTTTATACACCCGGAATTATCAAAAATCTTGTTTCCGTTCGTCAATTTACTATTGATAATCTTGTTTCTCTTGAATTTGACCCGTTTGGTTTTTTTGTGAAGGACTTCAAGAGTGGGAAGATTCTTTCCCGCCACAATAGTAGCGGACCTCTTTATCCGTTTACACAACATGTCCAACCGCAACTTGCTCTCAACACCATGTCATCATCAAATTTATGGCATTTCCGTTTAGGTCATCCCGCCGGGAATGTCATTGATTTTTTAAGAAACAATTTTATCATTTCGTGTAATAAGAGTGCCACCAACACTCATTTGTTATGTCATTCTTGTCAAATTTCAAAACACAAACGTCTTCCTTTTTATGATTCTAACTCCACCACTTTATTACCATTTGATATAATTCATTGTGACCTTTGGACGTCACCAATTGCAAGTAAAAATGGTTACAAATACTACATGGTTTTGGTCGATAATTACACACAATACGTTTGGGTCTATCCTCTAAAATTTAAGTCGGAAACGTTTACCCGGTTTACTCAATTTCACTCATTTATTCAAACCCAATTTAATACAAAAATAAAGAATTTTCAATGTGACATGGGTGGTGAATTTGACAATGTCAATTTTCACAATTTTGCAACAAAACATGGTCTCCATTTCCGTTTTTCTTGTCCGCAAACATCGCCTCAAAATGGCAAAGCGGAACGAATGCTAAGGCGATTAAATGAAATAATTCTAGTTCTCTTAGCCCATGCCTCGTTACCAAACACATTTTGGGTCGATGCTTTACATGCCGCCACCTATCTTCACAACATCACCCCAACCAAATTACTACAAAACCAAACACCCTCATCCATACTTTACAAACGTCAACCATCTTACACCCACCTTCGCGTGTTTGGATGTGCTTGTTACCCAAATTTATCCGCCACCCGCAACCACAAACTTGACCCCCGATCCATTCGGTGTGTCTTTCTTGGTTACCCCACACATCACCGCGGGTACCGTTGTCTTGATCCAACAACCGGTAAAATACACATTTCAAGACATGTCACATTTGATGAAACCGTTTTTCCGTTCGCTCACCCAAACAAACCACCCACCGACTACACCTTCCTCTACCCTGACACCAATCTAACAACCACCATCCCTCAATTTACCGACACATATCACAATCCGAACACCCAACCCGACATCACCCACAACACTCACCAACCCACACCACTGCCCTCACAAAACAGCCCCACATCCCCACCGTCAAACCCACACATACCTCCCACCAACCCGTCACCTACCTCGCCACAACTAACCAACCCACTGCCCTCACAAAACAGCCCCACATCCCCACCGTCAAACCCACACATACCTCCCACCAACCCGTCACCTACCCCACCACCCCCACCCCCACCACCCCCACCACCCCTTCCGATTCCGCAACCTCAAACAACACAACATACCACAACCCGTTCCAACCGTATCGTTCGCCCACCCGATCGACTTAACCTCCATACCACCGCCATCTCTCCCATACCTAAAAACCCACATATAGCTCTTTTGGACCCAAATTGGAAAAATGCAATGACAGATGAATACAAAGCTCTATGTGACAACGATACATGGGAATTAGTACCGCGTCCCACAAATGCTCACATCATACGGTGTCTTTGGCTTTATAGACACAAATTTAAATCCGACGGATCTTTATCTCGATATAAAGCCCGACTCGTCGCCAATGGGAAATCTCAACAAGTGGGCATCGATTGTGATGCAACATTTAGCCCGGTTGTAAAACCCACCACCATCCGGACCGTTCTTACACTCGCCACCTCTCGTTCTTGGGCAATTCACCAACTTGACGTAAAGAACGCCTTTTTACATGGCAACTTGAACGGAACGGTCTACATGCATCAACCCCCCGGATTTGTCAATCGTAACCACCCTCACTATGTATGCAAATTACGGAAATCACTATATGGGCTCAAACAAGCCCCTCGGGCATGGTATCATCGATTTGCAACTTTTATTATAGCTCAAGGGTTTCAAAGCACCAAAACGGACACATCCTTATTTGTCTACCGGCACGGGCAAAACATGGCATACCTTTTATTATACGTGGATGATATTATCTTAACCGCATCAAATGAAACCTTTTTACATCAAGTTATTCAAACTCTTTCCAATGAATTTGCAATGACTGATTTGGGAAGCTTGCATCATTTCCTTGGCATCTAAGTTACCAAAACCAACACGGGATTATTTTTGTCTCAATCTCAATACATCACCGACATACTACAAAGAGCCAACATGAGTACATGTAATCCCGTCGCTACTCCAGTCGATACATCATCCAAACTCAGTGCTACCGCTGGTCCCCCGCTAAAAGATGGAACTCTTTACCGTAGTTTAGCCGGCGCACTTCAATACCTCACATTTACAAGACCAGACATCGCGTATGCCGTTCAACAAGTATGTTTATTTATGCATGCCCCTCGGGAACCACATTTTAACTTCTTAAAACGAATCCTTCGCTACTTAAAAGGCACATCTAATCAAGGATTACATATTCGAGCCTCCCGAAATCTAAACATCACCGCTTATTCAGACGCCGACTGGGGAGGATGCCCCGACTCCCGACGATCTACATCAGGGTACTGTGTATTTTTAGGAGATAATCTGGTTTCCTGGTCTTCAAAACGCCAGCCTACTATCTCCCGTTCAAGTGCCGAGGCTGAATACAAAGGTGTCGCCAACGCCACTGCTGAAACAAGTTGGCTGCGCAACCTCCTTCTCGAACTTCATGTACCGGTAACCAAAGCAATGCTAGTTTACTGTGATAATATTTCCGCTGTATATCTCTCTGATAATCCGGTACAACATCAACGAACTAAACACGTCGAAATTGATATCCATTTTGTTCGAGATCTCGTTAAAATCGGCCGTATACGTGTCCTACACGTCCCAACAGAACATCAATATGCCGACATATTTACAAAAGGTCTTCCTCGACAATTGTTTCACCGCTTCAAGATCAGTTTGTGCATTCGTGCCCCTCCTGCTCCAACTGCCGGGGAGTGTTAGACACCACATATAGAAACGTGTAAATGCATATCAATGCATATCATTGTATTCTAGAATGTACGTAATGAGCCATAATCGTTACCATAATATTCTATGTAAATTAGGCAATATAGTAAATACATTGTACTATATATGATCACCTTGTATAATGGAAAAGATCATTCATTCTCAATTACGTTTATTATGTTCTTGTTCCTTGGAACATCAACCAATAATGCCGGACCTATGAAGAAAGTCACATAATGATTATCATAACCTTAAAACATAACAAATAATACATTAAAAAAAAACATTTCATACCATTGAGTACTTCTAAGTCCAGACTGTCGATATCAAACCCTGCTTCATAATAATTTTCATAAAAATGTCCAGGTGCATCAACATGAGTACCAGAATGAGCAGGTAACTTTATAATTGAAAAATTATAATCTGACCCATTTTTCATGCTCAGATAAAGTGTAAGATATTCATCCCCAATCCCATTTTCATAAATCCCCGTTGGCGTTTTTGAAGTAATCGTATGTGTAATATCATAAATTTTCCCATTTGCATAAACATCCCTCCTTATTGGAATCAATTCAGCAACACATAGAACAACAACAGGTATAAAAACATGAGAAATATAATTTGAGGATTCATTTTTTTTGTCATCATGTTTGATAAGATAGAAAATTTGCTAAAGTGTTGAAAGGGCCTTTTATAACCAAAGATTTATGTGGTTGAATATTATTTATTAATTTATTGTTGTTATCTTTCGCTTTCATTTGTGATTTATCTTTTCAGCATATTGAAATTTTTGGGTATATGCCACATTAAATATCACAAAAGTCCAAGAAGATGGCTTGAATAAGTCCACACAACGGCAACCGTATCCAAAAGAGATTGTTAATTAGTAATTATAGTTATAAAGTTATAATATCTATAGTTGAAAAGAAAATGAGAAAAGATTAAAGTTTCATTGAGTCATTTGATCAAACAGATTACGTGCATCAACAGTTTTTAGCCACATGAACTCACCATTAAAAACACGAAGGTCAAGCGTGTCAACATCAAAACCAGCATCAAAATAGTGATCGTACACGTGTCCTGGAGCATCCACGTGGGTCCCAGTGTGTCGGAATTTTCATCAGAGTGAGCCGTTTTTCATACTCGCCGGAAGCCATAGAAACTGTCCAACGCCGTCGTCTGATCCTCATGAAGGCATGTCAGGGTGGTACCGGTGACTTATGTCAATGATTTGACCGTTGTCTAGACTTCTTTACGGATAGGGGAGAGGCTTCCGCCGTCGTGGAGGTCGCAGGGTGTCACGGCGGTGATGTATGGAGACGGCCGACGGGTAGGGTAGGCGTCATCGGTAGCAGAAGCATCCGCGTTAACGGAGTAGGTGACGAGTGTTATAAGAAGTATAGCAGCTGCCGGATTCTGTAGAAACATTGAGAGAGATAGCTCAAGCAACAACAATGGTGATAAAGTTAAAGAGACGAATAAGAGCATCTCCAATCAACAACTACTTTATTTTGAAGAAAAAAATTATTGTTTTTAAAATCCGACCGGCTAATTGAAAAGTTTGTTTATGAAGTGCTTTGAATGGGCAGGTTAACTGATTGCATTATTTTTTGAGTAAATTACACGGAAGGCATCTGGTTTACCACTTATTATAGCCATAGTCTCTAGTCTTCGTTTATTACATTAGAAGTCCCTGGTGTATTCAATTTGTTACACCTGACATTCCTCTGTCAAACGGACGTCTAAAACTTCCGTTAAATGACCCATGTGCACCTCACATGATGGGTAAAATCGTAATTTCACTTTTCCTTTTAAAGAGTAAATTACACGGAAGGTCCCTGTGGTTTGCCACTTATTACAGACACAGTCTCTGAACTTCATTTATTACACTAGAAGTCACTGGTGTATTCAATATGTTACACCTAACGTCCCTCTATCAAACGGATGTCTAAAAGATCTGTTAAGTGACTCATGTGCACCTTACATGATGTGAACAATGGTAATTCTCCTTCCTCCCTCAAACGTGTGTTCCCCAATTTTCACAAGTTGACCCTTCACTTATTCTCTCTCATCTTTCCCTCTCTTCTCTCCACTGTATTTGTTCTTCAAAAAACCCTTCTTTTCCAACAATGGTGGGCCAATCGAGCAATGAAAGAGGTACAAATGATGAAGAAAACGAATGCAATGAACTGTACGGTATGTGTTTTGTGTATTTATGATTCTTTTGAATTTTTTTCTTACCGAACTTCATGATCACTTATTTACAGAGCATTACCATTTTGTCCATCATGTGAGATGCACATGGGTAAGTTAACAGATCATTTAGACGTCCGTTTGATAGAGGGACGTCGGGTGTAACATATCGAATACACCAGGGACTTCCAATGTAATAAACGAAGTTCAGGGACTGTGGATGTAATAAGTGGCAGACCACAGGGACATTCCGTGTAATACACTCTTTAAACGGGAAAGTGAAATTACGATTTTGCCCATCATGTGAGGTGCACATGGGTCACTTAATGGAAGTTTTAGACGTCCGTTTGACAGAGGGACGTCGGGTGTAACAATTTAATACACCAGGGACTTCCAGTGTAATAAACGAAGACCAGAGACTGTGGTTATAATAAGTGACAAACCACAGGGACCTTCCGTGTAATTTACTCTTATTTTTTTATTAAAGTGAATATTTTGTATTATTTTTGACATACTTCAACTTTATTTTAATTTATACTTCCTCCGTCCCTTAATAAAGTTCTGATTTCTCTTGGGTACATGTTTTTAGGAAATAGTTAGTGGTGGGTCCATTTTAATAAATTTGATTAAAATATAGGGCTTTTTGGAGAGAGAAAGTGGTTTTAGGAGATAGTAAGTGGTGGGGTATATGAGAATAATATTATTTTATTAAGTGAGTCCCTCCAATTTGAGAAATGAGAACTTTATTTTGGGACAAACATTTTAGGAGAAATGAGACTTGATTAAGGGACGGAGGGAGTATATTTTTAAGGTTGAAATGCAATTTTTCTAGTTGAATATTAGACTGTGTGTATCGTTGTGGTCGGATGCAATGGTCGATCATATGTGGCATAGCATGGGACGCGTCCCTCCCCTTACTTGGGTCACCCCTCGACGCGTCGAAAGTGGTTAAGGGTCGTTCAGACGACCAATACAAGTCGTCTGATTTTCAAAGGAGGTGGATTTTTTAATGGGGAATGGTTTGGTCGCCTGGTTACGTGGGTTTAGTAAGGATTTTTTATGTGTTTAGTCGGGCTGATGTGGTAAGGGTGACCACTGAGATATCGGTCATGAGTTACGCATAGTCTTAAGTGTTTAGTGCTATTTTTTTTTATAGATTATAAAATTAAAATTCTTGAGTTTTATTGGAGAAATAGTTTCTGTACTTATTCGGATTTGTTATAATATTTGTTTTGTATCTTTTTAGCTTTTCTTGAGTATTTATATAACCAATTTAACATAGATACTTAATAGTATTATAATATGGTTCAACCGTCCAGTTGAACTGATCCGACTATTTTTAAAGGACTGATTGGTTCAATTAAAAATCCCAGTTTTAAAACATTACAATTCAAACAATAATTTATCACTCTCCATATTTAAAGTAGGAGATTTCCAGTCTATCAATAAATTCCATAGATTTTTAAGAGTGTGAACTTTAATAAAATATGAATCCTAACAGTTTTGAAAGGAAGAATTGTATGGTTGAAACTGAAACTTTATTTAGAGATATTGTCTAACCATTAACAGAGATAGAATAAGGTTTGATTGGAGATGCTCTAAGCTCAAACGAATTACCAATCCTGCGACTGTTGAAAGTTGCATATAAACCCTCGAACTATTTACGAATCCTGCAATTGTCGAAAGTTGCATATGAAGTATAACCCTTCATCGATAATTTTATTACACACAAACCCCTAAACTTATGACAATACTTGGGAGTGTTCCAGTCGTGATTCATAAGACTGCTATCGTAATTCAAAAGATCATTCCTAACTATGATACAAACTAACATTTCAATTTTTACTAAATTTGTCTCACGTCAACTGATATTCAACTAACATATTTTGCCAATACATATACAAAATAGCAATACCCATAGTAATTACTCTCCCTTGTCAGTTTACACTTCTCCAAACTAAAGTAATTCAACAAACGCTCAAATCGAAGGTAACCGTGCTAATGGTGTTAGTTTACTGATGCCAACTGACACCCAACCAAAGACACTGTTAGCATTGGTGTAAGTCTACTTTTACCTACCAAACAACTCCCTTATTTATTATCAAAGCATCCCTTTAACAAGATTAGTTAGTTAATCATATCATAAATGTGACTGTTAGATTGTAGATGATGCCAGATTAATCACTGATTGAAACATAGTCATGAACATTTCCCCTCAATAATTTATGTTGTTATGTGTTACGCAACCTACAAGTTAACAAGGTTTAGAAACAGCCCTATAAGAACCCTTTTGTTTTTTTGTTAAATGTCTAAAATATCCTTTAATAACAGCAAAAGAACGGGTAAACATCTAATTGACATTGTTACTCTCAGGAAATCATTCTTGTTGAAGGTCTGAAACTTACGGATATTAAAGCAGGATTATATAATGTCCATTGTTTACCATTAAGGTTGTTTGGAGCTGAAGGATCTCCCATAAGATGCCCTCAATTACTCATCAAGTAATATTACTAGTAGTTATTATTCCATAGAAAATGTACCACCAAATTCCAATTTTGCTTCCGATCCTTTGTAATAGTTCTTTGTAGTGAAAACATGCATGTTGAAGTTACCTCCATTGTAAGGAGCCATCTTTTAAGGGCTAATACTTTATGAAAAAAAGTTAAATTTGATCATTGTACTTATGCGACCAGACATTTAAGTCATTAGCAACAAGATATATATTTATTATTTATCTACATGGCAATTGTTAAAAAATATAGAATAGGGTTAATACATTCCTGAAATCTCCACGTTACCATTCTATTCTTGTTGTCTTGTCACACCCCGCCAAATTGGTTTACGGAAGAACGGGGTGGACATCATAAGTAACCATAAGCATATGATTATTGTAAACTAAATAAATATTTGAAATAAAGTACTTCACAAAAATTTAAATGTTAACAAAATAAATAAAAACCTAAAAGACAATGTTTTGAAATAAAAATAAGTTTGTGGCATCTTGACACATGCATGCTAATGATCCAAAGCTAAAGAGACTCAATGCTTCACCTAATTACCTGAAAAACATATATAAAACGGTCAACAAAATTGTTGAGTGAATCCACAGGTTTAATATGAGTTTTGAAAACCAACGTTTTTTTACGTGTTTACAAGTTTAAAATAAAATTTCGATTTATCAAATGTTAATGTGCCAATATGACAAAATATGTGTGATGATAAGATGTTTAAAATGATTTGACACAAATAAATTTTATAATGAAATTTGACATGTAAACACAAGTATGTAATAAAATAGTAAAGTTATAAAAGAATAGTAATTATTAAAAATGCATGACTGGTATCCCCAATAGTTTGCAAGGCTCTTGAGTTAATATGCCGACCCTAAGGCCATAACCAAACTACAACTCAAAGTGTGATGTTTCTGTTCTCTAAGATATGCACTCCCCTGACAGTGGGGTAGCACCGTTAAAATAAAATGTGGGAGGAAGAGTGTCAGCCAATAGTACTATCTGCATATCCAGGGCCTAGTCGCAACTAGTTAATGGTTACAGTATGTAGGCATCTACCTATACACTACATCTTGTCTTAGTCCGAGCATAAAGATTGATTGTCATGTTTTGAATAATGTATCATCACAGGAAAATAAACAGTTATAGATAATGCGAGTATATGTAAAACAATTTGATATGCTTTTCACCCCAAAACAGTTAAAAACGTAATAAAAAGAGGGGATGTGGACTCACCTGATGCAAAGCTTCCAAAAATGCAAATAGGCAAATGCAAGATCCAACCAAATGACTCCTAGTGACCTAAATGCATAAAAGTAACTAATAAGCGATATGTTGGCAGGGGTGGACCTAGTATGGTGCACGGGGTTGCCCGTGCAACCCCTGAAATTTTTCCGAATAGTATTAAAATAGTATTAAATGTATTTTATTTTTCTTTTGTTAGTGTAGGTGACACCCCTGAGAAACAAATGTGCAACCGGTGCCACCCCTCAACTTTTTTTTCTGGGTCCGCCACTATATGTTGGTGACGTTTATTGAATTTATTATATTTTAAATATTTAATTTGTATTACTTTTAAGTTTTTCATAAATCAGGCTTGCTAAGAAAACTTTATGGGCATAGTGTTATCGAGAATTTGTCAAGTAAAATAGGATTTAGATAATGAAGATTAAATGATTTAATAGAATTTATAATTAAATAATTAATTAAGTAAATGATTATTAAATAAATTAGTAAATAATAGTGAATTTTCAGAAATATGTACTTATATAATTAATTAAATAATAAATAGTTAAATTAGTTTATTGTAATTTATATATAATCTGATTTTAATAATAAAAATAGAAAATTAAATAAGTTGGTGCTAAAATCAGACTTGGGCTTAGATTTTCGTTATTGTGCTAAGGAACTAGTCTGTTTGGGCTACAAAAAAAATAAGGTTGGGTTGTGGCCTGCGTCGAAGAAGGAGCAGGCAAGGGAAAAGGAGGAACAAAAAATTTAGGGAACAAAAAACTTTAGGGAAGAGATCAGCAGGGCTTCGAACTCGAGACCTCCCGCAAGGGGGCAGGATTCTTACCAACTCGACTGGGTGTAATTATTGGTGTTGATCACGATTAATATTATTTAATACAAGATTTTCGAGATCTGGTTTCAGGCATGAGAAAACAGCCGACGCAGGGGCTGTTCCGGCTGTTTTTGATCGGTTTTCTGGAATTAGTTACGCTTATAAAATTTGTTTTTAACTATATTCTAATTATCCAAACATCGGGATTGATTATAGGTGATAACACACTCATGAGAAAAATCAAAACATTAAAGTGTATACCTTGCTTACGATAGAACGATGGCCGGAGCTCTTGCTGGTTCGCCGGAGGACGGTGTTTCACCCGAGATATGGTTTTCTTTTTCTTGGCAGTGGAATTGTAACGTAAGAAAGTGGCAGAGATAGTTTTATTTATAAGGTTTAGGTTTAAGTTGGTAGATGATAAGGATTGGTGGAGAAGATATATATATAGTTGGTTAGTTTAAAATATTATATAAAAAAAATATAATGAATGTTTTGATAGAGTTGCGCAGCTACCTGATTTGGGTTAGGAAACGTGAAGTTTATTTTAAATTTAATTAGTTTACATAATTGTTATCTTGTATACGTTCATTTGTTATGTATTATCTTGTTTCTATAGGTTTTGTTTGTTATTTTTGTATAATTTAACTGTGTTTGATCTAGTGTTTTCATATCGACTACAATACATAATTTTAATTATGTTTAGTCACCAACTCGCCAATTACAAAACCTAATGTTATAATGCAAACAAAAATAAAAATGCACAAATGATAACGTGTTCTAATTAAGCATGATATGATGATTTTTGCTAGACCTAGGTGCAAAATGAATGACTTCATAAATGTGAATATTGAAACTAGGCTAATATGGAAATCGGGTCAAATACTCGATTTCTAGGGTTTTCACATGTCTATACTCCAAACTCATTTGCTTTATTTCAGACTCTGGTAGTATCTTTATCGCACGAACATAATTAACAAATTCTCTGCAAAATTAAAGTAGGAAAGGATATTTAAGAAGTTATAAAAGAGAATGAAGCTGATCGATCGCATATTATTTATATACTGTACTTAGTAGTAACTTACTCCCATGGGTCATTACCAAGGAGTAATACGTCATTATCATGATCAACATAAACAAGTTTCCAGTTGACCTTCAATACCAAAAATGAGAGCCAGATCATGCCTAAGCTCTTCATACCCCTTATAATTTGTCATGTCAATACTTCTTGCTACAGATCCACTCTTGTATACCTAACTAATACCATCTCAATTAATTCATTTCATAACAATTAATTATTAACGTCCAACACAAAAATTAATATAAACATTAGGTAATACATATATATATATACCTTTATGTATCATTGCCTATGTGGAGTCTGGCTACCGAGCCCCACACCTGACTGATTAACAACATCATTTGAACTATTTGATGACTGATAAACAACATCATCAGGGCCGGTCATGGGCCTGGCCCACCCGCTCATGGGCCGAAAATTTATTGGACTGGCCCTGAACATCTACTTGAGGGCTTTAAAGACAAATCTAGCATCCCAAATGACTGCTCCACACTTGACAACTGTTGATTACCAATTCTGTAACGACCCGAAATTTGTAAATAAAATATGTAAAAATATGGTAATTATGGATAAATCGTTTAAAGAACGTAGGAATTGGTTTCGTGTCGTTTGGAGTCCGTATGAGAAAGTTATGGGTGAAACCGGGTTGAAACCTAGACCGAAAAGTGCAGCCCTGCTGCAAAGGCAGGCTCGCGGCGCGAGCCTGGCGCGAGCGAAACGCGAGGTTGAGCAGAGGGACCAGAGCTGAAACGCGAGAAAGTCGCGTCGACTTCGCGTCGACTTCGCGGCGCGAGCCAGGCGCGAGCTGGGCGCGAAGTCTGGTAAAAGCGGCGACTAGTGGGCAGACCCGCGTCTATTCGCGGCGCGAGCTCGGCGCGAGCGGGGCGCGAGCCCTTCCGACCAGAACATAAAAATCGGGTTTTGGCTCATTTGTGCCATCTTCAAACCCTAGTTCTTCCTTTTGGCGATTTTGGAGCTCAAGTGCAGATCTTGGTCGATTTCTTCTCAAATCTTTGATAGATTTCACTCCTAGTTGAAGATTAGAGGTATATCTTCACTCTTTGATCTTTGTAGCTTAAGATCTATGTATTTGGGTGTATGGGTTTGAAGCCCTAGCTATTTGGGTTATGGATTGTGGTGATATAAGTGATGTATACACTTAATAGATGGTATGTTATCAAAGGAAACAAGTGTATGATTATGATTTGCAAGAATCTTAAGGGTTGATTAAACCTAGGGTTTGGTAAATCACCATAATTGGGGGAAAAGTGTTATTAAGTGTTATCTAGAGATAGATGGACACGTTGGTAGTAGAATGTGATGTTGATAATCTTGTGATTATTGTATTATGCATTTGGTGAGATCTTGGAAGGTTGACCAAATTGTGAAGCAAGGAAACTGACGTAAAGAATACGGTTGGAGCACTTTATTGCTAAGGTGAGTACATGAGACTTTTAAACTGGGTACATAGCAATTAATTTTGAAAGTACATATGATATTGTATCAGTCCTTATTAACAAATATTTTGTTAAAGATAGTAGTTGAAAATGTATGAAAGTATGTAGAATGTGATACTAGAATGTGTCTAGTATGATTGATGAACTTGAAGTAAATTATGATAGATCCAAGTAGTTATGGAATCTATGTTAATGAACAATAATAATGAAATAATTGATTAAGAGAATGTATACGGAGCCTTTATTAATAAATATTTATTAGTAAAGCAATTGGGAACGACTTTATAGTAATGAGTACCTATTGGTAAGATATACTAATAAAAGTAAAGAACGAATATATATGAGAAAGTATATGATGTGACTAGTAATAGTTGTCTATTATAGTCAAGGAAGAGATAAAAGTATTATGTTATCGGTAGATAAGAAATGTATCTTATGTATAAAGTAAGCATGGACCTCATAGGGTTCATAGATGTAGAAGTAACTGCGGTTGCTTATGATCGGGTCCATGGGACCATACAGGTACGTTCACACTGTGGTGAGCTAACTATATGTTGTTAGTATTAGATGACTAACTTGTTTGATGTTGGATGTGATAGCCGAAGGCTTTGACTGTCATAACTGTTAGGTTATGGTAAGAGATAGATGGTGGTGACGCGGGGGACCCCCGGTCACTGGACGGTGGTATATATGTTTATACACCGAGTGTATATATGTTTATACACTAAGCACACGGGTGCTTCTAGTACGCATATGTTTGGTACTAGGTATGTTAGGTTCTGATACATATATGTTTATGTATTAGATATGTTGGTAGGACGGTGGTATATATGTTTATACACCGAGTGTATATATGTTTATACACTAAGCACACGGGTGCTTCTAGTACGCATATGTTTGGTATTAGGTACGTTAGGTTCTATACATATATGTTTATGTATTAGACGTGATTGGGCTTCTGGTACATATATGTTTATGTACTAGATATGATTGGGCTTCTGGTACCTATACGTTTAGGTACTAGATATGTTTGCTAGGAAAGCAAAGCAGTTAGAGTCACGAAAGGGTGACTAGACGGTATTTATGTAGTTTATATACATGTTTATATATTTATGAAATGACTATTATTGGGGTCTAAAACCCATGTATCTCACGAGACTATTTTGTCTCACGTACTACGTTTGTTTTGTGGCTGTGTACTCAGGTACAGGTTTGAAGTGATAGAAGGTTGCACTAGAAGTGGCCTAGGGATGTTTAGCTCGGGAGCTATTAGGTAGATCCCGTTGCCTATGGTTTTGATATACTTGGTGACACCGTATTTTTGTAAACTCTGATATAAGTTTTAAAGTTTTTGTTAAACTGTATTTTGGACAATATGTCAGATATTTAAAAGAATGTATTTTAAATGATTTAAACGATGTTATAAAAATACGGGTGTTACAACTTGGTATCAGAGCTATAGTTTAAGTGAATTAGGTTGGATGTCCATCCTAGTCTTAGACTGTAGCATTAGGAATGTAAGATTCCTGGAGATCATTAGGTTGACCTTGAGACTTTATGTTAAGTTTAGGGTTGAACCTAGGGGACCTATGAAAGTGATGTGATTATGGATAATCAGTGTTTTGAGACTCATAAAACGTACACGAGGTATTAATTGTTTAATGTCTTTCGTATAGTCAAGATCGAAAGAAATGGTTAACACTCGAAGAAGTGGGAAAGCCCCGGAGGGCCGGGAGAAGGATACACCTCATGTTGAGGCTGGGGTTGAACAGGAAAGTCAACCGTCGATGCACCGGGTGGGTGAATCGGGGGTCGGAGCTATTAGAACTCCGGTGACTATGGCGGACCTCCAAACTATTATTGATCAATTCAAGGGAGTGGTGGCCGATGAGGTGCACCGCATAATTGGGGACCGGGAGAGGTCGGATGGAGATCGTGTATCCGAGGCTAGATCGGATGAGGAAAGCAGGGGTGGTGGCACTCGAGTGGAGAAATCCTCCACATGTGGTTGTAGTGATGCAAGGGCGAGGCCCGATGAAAATTATGGTTGTTCTTTTAAGACCTTCATGGCTTGTAAGCCAAACATATATACGGGTAGTTCGGACCCGAAGGTAACTATGAGGTGGGTCCGAGAGACCGAGCGGGTCATCGGAAGTAGCAAGTGCAAGAAAACCGATATGGTGTTGTATGCATCTCAATTGCTAAAAGAGGATGCTATGGTCTGGTGGGACATAGTTTATGAGACCCTCGGGAGGGAGGTGATAGAGAGAATGTCATGGGATGAGTTTACCGCGAGGTTGAGGAAGAAATTTTGTCCCGACCGGGATTTGGAGAAAATGCATGAGAAGTTTGTGACCCTAAGGAAGGGTGAGATGTCGGTCGAGGAGTACACGAAGGAATTCACGGGATTACTTCCGTTTGTTGCTAAGACCTACTCCGAGGAGAGGTTGAGGGTAGTTAGGTATGCTAGTGGGTTACCTTGGGATTATCAGTTGGAGGTAAAGAGAGCGGTCACGCTAGATGAGGCCATTAGTGCCGCCCGAGGTGTGGAAGAGGTGAACGTGGCAAAAGTTGCCGAGAGGGCGTATGTGGGAGATAAGAGGAATGTCGAGAGTGGATCGGGTACGGTTAAGAAGGGAAAGTTCACGTCGAACTTCTCTAGGCAAGGAAGTGTAGCCTCGTGCAAGAGGTGTGGGAAGAATCATACCGGCGAATGCCGTGGGGAACCAAAAATTTGCCATGATTGTGGAAAGACGGGACATTTGGCCCGAGATTGTAGATCCAAACCAATGGCCGAGGTTGAATGTTACTCGTGCCATGAGAAAGGGCATTATAGCCACGTGTGCCCGAAGAAGAAAACCGGAACGCTTGTGTCAGCGGCTCAAAATAAGGCGGAGCCGGCAAAGGTGAGAGGACGATCCTTCCTACTCTCACGGGAGGAGGCGCGCGATGGGGCGTCAGGTTCGAGAGTTAAGGAATTAAGCGGCCCGTAATTGTAGCATTGGATGATTTGGCCGGTGTGCCATTTGTTTTCCTAAGATTTTAGTTTTGGGTATTATTGTAATCCTTCCGAATGCTTTGGTTAAAAATATATTTTGAATGTTATGAATTTTATTGTTAATTTATTTACTTGAAAGATTTGAATTAGCAAGGTTGAATAATTGTCGAGGAGAGTAGTGGCCTTTGGTAGGACCATTGAGATGGATTGGATGATTATGCACCAAGCCAGTATGTTGTGTGAGTATAGCCATATTATTAGATTGTTGCCCAATTTGGTGCTTACGGGAATTAGTAGATGAGTTGTATGACGTGAATAGTCATCGTGGGAATAATCTTCCGGGTTGAATGAATTCGTATTCTTTTTAAGAATCATAGACCGGAGTCGGTTGGTTGACTCAAAGATGACCGGGATGACCGGTGAAATCATGGTTAATAGAATTGAGTGATGGTTACTTCGGTAGCGACAAAAGATTTGGAAATATGGTAATAAAGAGATGAACCGATTAATGACGGTTAATGTGTAAGTGGAATGGAAAATAACGAATAGAGAATGTTATTAGTTACCCGCGGGGTACGATGCATGTGCATCATATGATGACCTTGGAAGGCATATAATTGTGAAAAGATAATATTATTTCATATGAATTGTGCTAAGTAATATGTCATATGGGAGACATACGAATGGGAAGGAAAACAATAAGGCGTCTTGTGGGAGAGGTGCTAGAATGCACGATGAATGATTTGATGATGTTGTATGATATTGGCGTGATATATACATATGTTTGTATATGTGCACAATAGAGATGTAATGATGGTATTGGTGACATATACATATGTTTGTATATGTGCACAATGGAGATAGTTAGATGGAATTGACGTGATATACGTGTGTATATCTATATGTGTATATATGTTTATGTGTTTATATGATGAATGTAGAACCATGTGGTTAATAAACATTACTATTAAGTTATGATAAATGAGAATTTGGCTTGAAATGCGGGTTGCATTTAGGTCATGTAAATGTAGGGGATGCCTACGATTTATAGAATAGAAGGAAAGAGAAACTCCTAGTGAGCAAATTACCATGTGGTAACCCAGGCATAGTACACCGTATAAGGGTGTGGGATGTATTACGGTAACGGGCCTAGTACTGATAATGTAAGTTGATCAATGTGATACAAAGATGGTTGGAAGAATACTAAGTGATAGTATGAGTAACCAAGTGAAGGTCAAGAAACGGTAAATGATAATGTAACCTCATGTTAAGGTGTGACCCTTGGATTATCGGGGACGATTGTTGACAAGTAATAATGGGTAGAACCGAGAGTGATGGGTTGGTAATGATACGCCGTGTGTACGGAAATTGCTAGTCTGGAAAAGGTATGGTTGACTTTATGTAAAAGTCAACGTTAGTCGACCCGTGATTAGTTGAATTGGTCTAAGATGGACCTTGATTCTCGTTTTAATTTACTAATGAATAGTGATAGCATAATGTGTCGATTATGTGTTTGTGAAAAAATTGATGAGATGGTTGATTGAATCGTAGTCGGTTTATACGACTTGGCCCGTTTGGGTGATTCCAATGTTGAAATTGGGAATCGAGTGTAAGACTGTAATTGAATCTTAAATTAAAGGTAAATTGTAAAGGAAGGGAGGATTTATGAAACCTTTAAAGAGAAGGGAAATGTTAAGGTATAGTTGACTTTGTGCTTAAGTCGAAGGGTAGACAATGTGGGGATATACCAATGTCGGGATATATCGGTTGGGTCAAAGCTAGAGTTTGACATTCGTTTTAATCAATTAGTTAATGGCATGATTGTGTCATACCATTGTTATGAGAATGAAAGGATGGGTCGAGAGAATGACGGTGTTATGGTCAAATTGTGAAATTTTGACCCGTCTAAGTATTATGATTTTGTTTAATAATGGGGTCTTGGTCGTTCGGAATTAACGGAGCTAAGTAAATGTTTGGATACGAAATGTTATCGGAACCGGAATGAGAAAAGTTTGATGGTAATGACCACAAGGGAATGAGATCGGAATGCTCGGATAAAATGAGGATTGGAAGGTCCTAGTGATTCCGAGGACGGAATCCTTTTTAAGGGGTAGATAGTTGTAACGACCCGAAATTTGTAAATAAAATATGTAAAAATATGATAATTATGGATAAATCGTTTAAAGAACGTAGGAATAGGTTTCGTGTCGTTTGGAGTCCGTATGAGAAAGTTATGGGCGAAACCGGGTGGAAACCTAGACCGAAAAGTGCAGCCCTGCTGCAAAGGCAGGCTCGCGGCGCGAGCCTGGCGCGAGCGAAACGCGAGGTTGAGCAGAGGGACCAGAGCTGAAACGCGAGAAAGTCGCGTCGACTTCGCGTCGACTTCGCGGCGCGAGCCAGGCGCGAGCTGGGCGCGAAGTCTGGTAAAAGCGGCGACTAGTGGGCAGACCCGCGTCTCTTCGCGGCGCGAGCTCGGCGCGAGCGGGGCGCGAGTCCTTCCGACCAGAACATAAAAATCGGGTTTTGGCTCATTTGTGCCATCTTCAAACCCTAGTTCTTCCTTTTGGCGATTTTGGAGCTCAAGTGCAGATCTTGGTCGATTTCTTCTCAAATCTTTGATAGATTTCACTCCTAGTTGAAGATTAGAGGTATATCTTCACTCTTTGATCTTTGTAGCTTAAGATCTATGTATTTGGGTGTATGGGTTTGAAGCCCTAGCTATTTGGGTTATGGATTGTGGTGATATAAGTGATGTATACACTTAATAGATGGTATGTTATCAAAGGAAACAAGTGTATGATTATGATTTGCAAGAATCTTAAGGGTTGATTAAACCTAGGGTTTGGTAAATCACCATAATTGGGGGAAAAGTGTTATTAAGTGTTATCTAGAGATAGATGGACACGTTGGTAGTAGAATGTGATGTTGATAATCTTGTGATTATTGTATTATGCATTTGGTGAGATCTTGGAAGGTTGACCAAATTGTGAAGCAAGGAAACTGACGTAAAGAATACGGTTGGAGCACTTTATTGCTAAGGTGAGTACATGAGACTTTTAAACTGGGTACATAGCAATTAATTTTGAAAGTACATATGATATTGTATCAGTCCTTATTAACAAATATTTTGTTAAAGATAGTAGTTGAAAATGTATGAAAGTATGTAGAATGTGATACTAGAATGTGTCTAGTATGATTGATGAACTTGAAGTAAATTATGATAGATCCAAGTAGTTATGGAATCTATGTTAATGAACAATAATAATGAAATAATTGATTAAGAGAATGTATACGGAGCCTTTATTAATAAATATTTATTAGTAAAGCAATTGGGAACGACTTTATAGTAATGAGTACCTATTGGTAAGATATACTAATAAAAGTAAAGAACGAATATATATGAGAAAGTATATGATGTGACTAGTAATAGTTGTCTATTATAGTCAAGGAAGAGATAAAAGTATTATGTTATCGGTAGATAAGAAATGTATCTTATGTATAAAGTAAGCATGGACCTCATAGGGTTCATAGATGTAGAAGTAACTGCGGTTGCTTATGATCGGGTCCATGGGACCATACAGGTACGTTCACACTGTGGTGAGCTAACTATATGTTGTTAGTATTAGATGACTAACTTGTTTGATGTTGGATGTGATAGCCGAAGGCTTTGACTGTCATAACTGTTAGGTTATGGTAAGAGATAGATGGTGGTGACGCGGGGGACCCCCGGTCACTGGACGGTGGTATATATGTTTATACACCGAGTGTATATATGTTTATACACTAAGCACACGGGTGCTTCTAGTACGCATATGTTTGGTACTAGGTATGTTAGGTTCTGATACATATATGTTTATGTATTAGATATGTTGGTAGGACGGTGGTATATATGTTTATACACCGAGTGTATATATGTTTATACACTAAGCACACGGGTGCTTCTAGTACGCATATGTTTGGTATTAGGTACGTTAGGTTCTATACATATATGTTTATGTATTAGACGTGATTGGGCTTCTGGTACATATATGTTTATGTACTAGATATGATTGGGCTTCTGGTACCTATACGTTTAGGTACTAGATATGTTTGCTAGGAAAGCAAAGCAGTTAGAGTCACGAAAGGGTGACTAGACGGTATTTATGTAGTTTATATACATGTTTATATATTTATGAAATGACTATTATTGGGGTCTAAAACCCATGTATCTCACGAGACTATTTTGTCTCACGTACTACGTTTGTTTTGTGGCTGTGTACTCAGGTACAGGTTTGAAGTGATAGAAGGTTGCACTAGAAGTGGCCTAGGGATGTTTAGCTCGGGAGCTATTAGGTAGATCCCGTTGCCTATGGTTTTGATATACTTGGTGACACCGTATTTTTGTAAACTCTGATATAAGTTTTAAAGTTTTTGTTAAACTGTATTTTGGACAATATGTCAGATATTTAAAAGAATGTATTTTAAATGATTTAAACGATGTTATAAAAATACGGGTGTTACAACTTGGTATCAGAGCTATAGTTTAAGTGAATTAGGTTGGATGTCCATCCTAGTCTTAGACTGTAGCATTAGGAATGTAAGATTCCTGGAGATCATTAGGTTGACCTTGAGACTTTATGTTAAGTTTAGGGTTGAACCTAGGGGACCTATGAAAGTGATGTGATTATGGATAATCAGTGTTTTGAGACTCATAAAACGTACACGAGGTATTAATTGTTTAATGTCTTTCGTATAGTCAAGATCGAAAGAAATGGTTAACACTCGAAGAAGTGGGAAAGCCCCGGAGGGCCGGGAGAAGGATACACCTCATGTTGAGGCTGGGGTTGAACAGGAAAGTCAACCGTCGATGCACCGGGTGGGTGAATCGGGGGTCGGAGCTATTAGAACTCCGGTGACTATGGCGGACCTCCAAACTATTATTGATCAATTCAAGGGAGTGGTGGCCGATGAGGTGCACCGCATAATTGGGGACCGGGAGAGGTCGGATGGAGATCGTGTATCCGAGGCTAGATCGGATGAGGAAAGCAGGGGTGGTGGCACTCGAGTGGAGAAATCCTCCACATGTGGTTGTAGTGATGCAAGGGCGAGGCCCGATGAAAATTATGGTTGTTCTTTTAAGACCTTCATGGCTTGTAAGCCAAACATATATACGGGTAGTTCGGACCCGAAGGTAACTATGAGGTGGGTCCGAGAGACCGAGCGGGTCATCGGAAGTAGCAAGTGCAAGAAAACCGATATGGTGTTGTATGCATCTCAATTGCTAAAAGAGGATGCTATGGTCTGGTGGGACATAGTTTATGAGACCCTCGGGAGGGAGGTGATAGAGAGAATGTCATGGGATGAGTTTACCGCGAGGTTGAGGAAGAAATTTTGTCCCGACCGGGATTTGGAGAAAATGCATGAGAAGTTTGTGACCCTAAGGAAGGGTGAGATGTCGGTCGAGGAGTACACGAGGGAATTCACGGGATTACTTCCGTTTGTTGCTAAGACCTACTCCGAGGAGAGGTTGAGGGTAGTTAGGTATGCTAGTGGGTTACCTTGGGATTATCAGTTGGAGGTAAAGAGAGCGGTCACGCTAGATGAGGCCATTAGTGCCGCCCGAGGTGTGGAAGAGGTGAACGTGGCAAAAGTTGCCGAGAGGGCGTATGTGGGAGATAAGAGGAATGTCGAGAGTGGATCGGGTACGGTTAAGAAGGGAAAGTTCACGTCGAACTTCTCTAGGCAAGGAAGTGTAGCCTCGTGCAAGAGGTGTGGGAAGAATCATACCGGCGAATGCCGTGGGGAACCAAAAATTTGCCATGATTGTGGAAAGACGGGACATTTGGCCCGAGATTGTAGATCCAAACCAATGGCCGAGGTTGAATGTTACTCGTGCCATGAGAAAGGGCATTATAGCCACGTGTGCCCGAAGAAGAAAACCGGAACGCTTGTGTCAGCGGCTCAAAAGAAGGCGGAGCCGGCAAAGGTGAGAGGACGATCCTTCCTACTCTCACGGGAGGAGGCGCGCGATGGGGCGTCAGGTTCGAGAGTTAAGGAATTAAGCGGCCCGTAATTGTAGCATTGGATGATTTGGCCGGTGTGCCATTTGTTTTCCTAAGATTTTAGTTTTGGGTATTATTGTAATCCTTCCGAATGCTTTGGTTAAAAATATATTTTGAATGTTATGAATTTTATTGTTAATTTATTTACTTGAAAGATTTGAATTAGCAAGGTTGAATAATTGTCGAGGAGAGTAGTGGCCTTTGGTAGGACCATTGAGATGGATTGGATGATTATGCACCAAGCCAGTATGTTGTGTGAGTATAGCCATATTGTTAGATTGTTGCCCAATTTGGTGCTTACGGGAATTAGTAGATGAGTTGTATGACGTGAATAGTCATCGTGGGAATAATCTTCCGGGTTGAATGAATTCGTATTCTTTTTAAGAATCATAGACCGGAGTCGGTTGGTTGACTCAAAGATGACCGGGATGACCGGTGAAATCATGGTTAATAGAATTGAGTGATGGTTACTTCGGTAGCGACAAAAGATTTGGAAATATGGTAATAAAGAGATGAACCGATTAATGACGGTTAATGTGTAAGTGGAATGGAAAATAACGAATAGAGAATGTTATTAGTTACCCGCGGGGTACGATGCATGTGCATCATATGATGACCTTGGAAGGCATATAATTGTGAAAAGATAATATTATTTCATATGAATTGTGCTAAGTAATATGTCATATGGGAGACATACGAATGGGAAGGAAAACAATAAGGCGTCTTGTGGGAGAGGTGCTAGAATGCACGATGAATGATTTGATGATGTTGTATGATATTGGCGTGATATATACATATGTTTGTATATGTGCACAATAGAGATGTAATGATGGTATTGGTGACATATACATATGTTTGTATATGTGCACAATGGAGATAGTTAGATGGAATTGACGTGATATACGTGTGTATATCTATATGTGTATATATGTTTATGTGTTTATATGATGAATGTAGAACCATGTGGTTAATAAACATTACTATTAAGTTATGATAAATGAGAATTTGGCTTGAAATGCGGGTTGCATTTAGGTCATGTAAATGTAGGGGATGCCTACGATTTATAGAATAGAAGGAAAGAGAAACTCCTAGTGAGCAAATTACCATGTGGTAACCCAGGCATAGTACACCGTATAAGGGTGTGGGATGTATTACGGTAACGGGCCTAGTACTGATAATGTAAGTTGATCAATGTGATACAAAGATGGTTGGAAGAATACTAAGTGATAGTATGAGTAACCAAGTGAAGGTCAAGAAACGGTAAATGATAATGTAACCTCATGTTAAGGTGTGACCCTTGGATTATCGGGGACGATTGTTGACAAGTAATAATGGGTAGAACCGAGAGTGATGGGTTGGTAATGATACGCCGTGTGTACGGAAATTGCTAGTCTGGAAAAGGTATGGTTGACTTTATGTAAAAGTCAACGTTAGTCGACCCGTGATTAGTTGAATTGGTCTAAGATGGACCTTGATTCTCGTTTTAATTTACTAATGAATAGTGATAGCATAATGTGTCGATTATGTGTTTGTGAAAAAATTGATGAGATGGTTGATTGAATCGTAGTCGGTTTATACGACTTGGCCCGTTTGGGTGATTCCAATGTTGAAATTGGGAATCGAGTGTAAGACTGTAATTGAATCTTAAATTAAAGGTAAATTGTAAAGGAAGGGAGGATTTATGAAACCTTTAAAGAGAAGGGAAATGTTAAGGTACAGTTGACTTTGTGCTTAAGTCGAAGGGTAGACAATGTGGGGATATACCAATGTCGGGATATATCGGTTGGGTCAAAGCTAGAGTTTGACATTCGTTTTAATCAATTAGTTAATGGCATGATTGTGTCATACCATTGTTATGAGAATGAAAGGATGGGTCGAGAGAATGACGGTGTTATGGTCAAATTGTGAAATTTTGACCCGTCTAAGTATTATGATTTTGTTTAATAATGGGGTCTTGGTCGTTCGGAATTAACGGAGCTAAGTAAATGTTTGGATACGAAATGTTATCGGAACCGGAATGAGAAAAGTTTGATGGTAATGACCACAAGGGAATGAGATCGGAATGCTCGGATAAAATGAGGATTGGAAGGTCCTAGTGATTCCGAGGACGGAATCCTTTTTAAGGGGTAGATAGTTGTAACGACCCGAAATTTGTAAATAAAATATGTAAAAATATGATAATTATGGATAAATCGTTTAAAGAACGTAGGAATAGGTTTCGTGTCGTTTGGAGTCCGTATGAGAAAGTTATGGGCGAAACCGGGTGGAAACCTAGACCGAAAAGTGCAGCCCTGCTGCAAAGGCAGGCTCGCGGCGCGAGCCTGGCGCGAGCGAAACGCGAGGTTGAGCAGAGGGACCAGAGCTGAAACGCGAGAAAGTCGCGTCGACTTCGCGTCGACTTCGCGGCGCGAGCCAGGCGCGAGCTGGGCGCGAAGTCTGGTAAAAGCGGCGACTAGTGGGCAGACCCGCGTCTCTTCGCGGCGCGAGCTCGGCGCGAGCGGGGCGCGAGTCCTTCCGACCAGAACATAAAAATCGGGTTTTGGCTCATTTGTGCCATCTTCAAACCCTAGTTCTTCCTTTTGGCGATTTTGGAGCTCAAGTGCAGATCTTGGTCGATTTCTTCTCAAATCTTTGATAGATTTCACTCCTAGTTGAAGATTAGAGGTATATCTTCACTCTTTGATCTTTGTAGCTTAAGATCTATGTATTTGGGTGTATGGGTTTGAAGCCCTAGCTATTTGGGTTATGGATTGTGGTGATATAAGTGATGTATACACTTAATAGATGGTATGTTATCAAAGGAAACAAGTGTATGATTATGATTTGCAAGAATCTTAAGGGTTGATTAAACCTAGGGTTTGGTAAATCACCATAATTGGGGGAAAAGTGTTATTAAGTGTTATCTAGAGATAGATGGACACGTTGGTAGTAGAATGTGATGTTGATAATCTTGTGATTATTGTATTAGGCATTTGGTGAGATCTTGGAAGGTTGACCAAATTGTGAAGCAAGGAAACTGACGTAAAGAATACGGTTGGAGCACTTTATTGCTAAGGTGAGTACATGAGACTTTTAAACTGGGTACATAGCAATTAATTTTGAAAGTACATATGATATTGTATCAGTCCTTATTAACAAATATTTTGTTAAAGATAGTAGTTGAAAATGTATGAAAGTATGTAGAATGTGATACTAGAATGTGTCTAGTATGATTGATGAACTTGAAGTAAATTATGATAGATCCAAGTAGTTATGGAATCTATGTTAATGAACAATAATAATGAAATAATTGATTAAGAGAATGTATACGGAGCCTTTATTAATAAATATTTATTAGTAAAGCAATTGGGAACGACTTTATAGTAATGAGTACCTATTGGTAAGATATACTAATAAAAGTAAAGAACGAATATATATGAGAAAGTATATGATGTGACTAGTAATAGTTGTCTATTATAGTCAAGGAAGAGATAAAAGTATTATGTTATCGGTAGATAAGAAATGTATCTTATGTATAAAGTAAGCATGGACCTCATAGGGTTCATAGATGTAGAAGTAACTGCGGTTGCTTATGATCGGGTCCATGGGACCATACAGGTACGTTCACACTGTGGTGAGCTAACTATATGTTGTTAGTATTAGATGACTAACTTGTTTGATGTTGGATGTGATAGCCGAAGGCTTTGACTGTCATAACTGTTAGGTTATGGTAAGAGATAGATGGTGGTGACGCGGGGGACCCCCGGTCACTGGACGGTGGTATATATGTTTATACACCGAGTGTATATATGTTTATACACTAAGCACACGGGTGCTTCTAGTACGCATATGTTTGGTACTAGGTATGTTAGGTTCTGATACATATATGTTTATGTATTAGATATGTTGGTAGGACGGTGGTATATATGTTTATACACCGAGTGTATATATGTTTATACACTAAGCACACGGGTGCTTCTAGTACGCATATGTTTGTATGTTTGGTATTAGGTACGTTAGGTTCTATACATATATGTTTATGTATTAGACGTGATTGGGCTTCTGGTACATATATGTTTATGTACTAGATATGATTGGGCTTCTGGTACCTATACGTTTAGGTACTAGATATGTTTGCTAGGAAAGCAAAGCAGTTAGAGTCACGAAAGGGTGACTAGACGGTATTTATGTAGTTTATATACATGTTTATATATTTATGAAATGACTATTATTGGGGTCTAAAACCCATGTATCTCACGAGACTATTTTGTCTCACGTACTACGTTTGTTTTGTGGCTGTGTACTCAGGTACAGGTTTGAAGTGATAGAAGGTTGCACTAGAAGTGGCCTAGAGATGTTTAGCTCGGGAGCTATTAGGTAGATCCCGTTGCCTATGGTTTTGATATACTTGGTGACACCGTATTTTTGTAAACTCTGATATAAGTTTTAAAGTTTTTGTTAAACTGTATTTTGGACAATATGTCAGATATTTAAAAGAATGTATTTTAAATGATTTAAACGATGTTATAAAAATACGGGTGTTACAAATTCCTTCGTATTTTTGTTGTTTAACATTGGTCAACTCCTGTTTACATTACGATGTCATTATTATAGTACAAGAGAGTTTACAATCACGCTCCTTATTTTTAAATTATGATAATTTAGAATGCTACATATGAAATTAACCCAATTATTTTGAACAAAATAGAATATTTTAGATATGTACTTTTTTTAAAATAAATGTGCTATTTTATTTTCTGATAAATCTATAATAAACTAAGTATCAATAAAACACTGGAATCGTTTTAAGGCCTTTTTTCTGTAACTTGTTAAAAGTGCACTTTTTTTGTAATTTTCTCAATCTTTTTAAAAAAGATCTAAAGCAAAGAAGCGTATGGTGTACCGTATTGCGCCCATTGAAAAGCTTCCAGTTCAAGGGATCCGCGTTTAGTTCATCATTGACTCTGTTCAAGTATACCAGAGGAGTTACTGCATCCTTTAGCAGTGGTATATCCTCATGCTCCTGAAATTCAGGTGCAATTAGGTGATTTCCAACAAGAAGAGGCATTGGTGGCAGTTTCAAATCATGATGCTCTTGAAATTCAAGTGTAGCCACAAGTTTTTCCACAACAAGATGCATTGTTGGCCGTTGCTCACTGCAAACATTGAAATGCAATGTCTGAAAAAGTTTCCAAAGACCTAGGGCGCATTTGTTGCATGAGATCTTGAAAGATAAGCTCATTTAATTTCTTTTCTTTGTAGCTTTTCTTCCATGCATGAACTAAAACTTTTAACTGATCGTTGCAGTATTTATAGCACAATCTCCCAAATAAGACTTCAAATAAGACTACACCAAAAGAGTATACGTCTGACTCTTTTGTTAGGGAGTACGTCTCCATATATTGCGGATCACAGTACCCAGGGGTACCTACAACGTTTGTGAAAATAGACGTGTAGTGCTGATTAGCGGGTCCTATCTTTGACAGTCCCATGTCAGAAACTTTAGCGTTCCAATTCTTATCCAATAAGATGTTGGAACTTTTTATATCACGGTGGAGAACTCTTTGTTGAGTTCCCTTGTGATCATGAAGGTAGCATAACCCCCTTGCAGCATCAAGGCATATCTTGATACGTTGTGTCCACGTGAGAGCAGTGGAACCTAGATGGCGATCCAGGCTTCCATTAGATGCGTGTTCATACACGAGGATCTTCTCACCACTCTCGTTGCAAAAACCGAGGAGAGAGATGAGATTTTGATGCGTATAACGGGAAAGCATCATGATCTCCTTCCAAAACTCAGGGTCGCCTTGCCCATGTATACGATCGAGACGCTTAAACGCAACCATGCTTCGTCCCTTATAGTGAGAAATTTCTCCTTTGTACACCTTCCCAAAACCACCCGTGCCTATAACTTTGGTGTCATCAAAGTTGTCGGTGGCTAATTTGATATCTTCGAGTTGGATTTCAAGATGTTCAAACTCCTTCATGAAGGACGCCATTAATAATTTGTTGATCAAGTGCACAACTTAAAAGGAGATGTTAATGTACCTATTCGATCAAGCAAAACACATATAAAAGCACATAAAGTCTCAGATAACGTATATGAAGATTTGAATAATGAAGTTTTATAGAATTTCCTATAGAAAATTTTACCAATTGTGTTGTCGTTTTATAAAAATTTTCCTTAAAAATTGGCTTATCACCAGCAATCTTTAATTTATATAAAATGAATTATATTTGTTAATAATTCCAAGCAAATTAAGGAGAAAAAAACTCGGAGTGTAAACAATCATATCATATATAGTTATATACCAACCACCAATACATCGAGTGAAAGGGGGAAAAAAGTTAATATCGTAGGAATTAATACTGATCCGAATCTGGAAATTTGGGGGCAGAACACCAACAACAACATGGCTATATATTAGGTTTTAAACTTTAATTCAACTCAAGAAAAAGAAAACAGACTTGATCGATCTGGAAGATACCGCTGAGGAAGTTAACGGTTGATCGAGTCAGCAGCCGACGAATCGGAGCCGGAGGTTTCAAACTGCCGTCAAACTTAAGTAGCAAACAAGATCAACTTCACTTCACTAGTTAGTTCACCGGTTTGACCATTGAAAATAATAAGGGGGTGTTTGGGAAAGCTTATTTAAGGGAGTTTATGGCTTATAAGCTTATATAAGCCTTAATAATCCCTTTTCAAAGGGATTATTTAAGCTTATATAAGCTTATAAGCCATAAGCCCCTTTAAATAAGCTTTCCCAAACACCCCCTAAGACTACTCCCATTGGTATTAATTCACCACATTAAAATAATGAAAAAAATAAATGAGGGTCACCAAAAGAGGTGACCTAGGTTGGTGGAGGAGATCAAGGTCACATGAGGGTCATCATTATTTTATTCTTTTTAATGTGAGGTGTAATTTTGTGATTGTTTGTTTTGATTTTGATAAGTACTCTCTCCGTCCCTTAATAAAGTTCTCATTTCACGCAAAACATTTGTCCCAAATTAAAGTTTTCATTTCTCATATTGGAGGGACCCACTCAATAAAATAATATTATTATAATATACCTCACCACTAAATATCTCTTAAAAACACTCTCTCCCCAAAAAACTTATATTTTAATCAAATTTATTACTAATAACTCAACCACTATCTATCTCCTAAAATATTGTGCCCGTAAGAAATGAGAACTTTATTAAGAGACGGAGGGAGTAATAAAAATTTAGGTTGTGTTGGGTTGTTAATGTGTGTGAAAAATAAGATTGGGTGGGTTGTATAGGTGGAAGAGAGAAATATTATTTTTTAATGAAAAAGTTGGGTTGGGTTAGATTACTAATGGGGATAGTCTAAGGGCTTTCTAGAAGGAGCAGCTACCAGGAAAATCACCTGACAACAATTACTTCAAAATGAGAATGATTATTTTTTCTCAAAAGTTTCAACCTTTTCATAAAATATTCAACTTTTTTTTCTATTACAATGAGAATTACTTATATAAGCCAAATGAAAATCACCTAACAACAATTACTTCAAAATGGTTACAAAAATGAAAAGACAAATGGCTTAAAAAGCCTTCTTAAAAGCAAAATTAAAATTATCACTTATTCCCATCACTCCCATTATAGATTCTTTAATTTCTCATGACTACATCTTTAATGAAATTGTCTTCAATTTCTAACCCACACCAACCTTCTACATCCATCATGTATCACACACAAACCTTTCACATCAATGCTTGCATCATGCCCTCCCTCTTCGAAAAGAATTGACCTCAATTCATCTTGTTCATAATGAGTCACAATGATGAATGTATCTTTATGTTTACATGTGCAACCATCTTCTCTTTTGGTGTAAACAAATTCCAAGCAAGCTTGAAATCTCTAACTTTGTGCATGTTACCAACAAGTATACAGATCACATATCCCTCCTTAGGATCAGATTCAAGCATACAAAAAGTGGATATCATTCTTTCACCAAAAACATTATACAATACATCTTTATGTTTTTGGGCAATGAATGAAAAAATACCAAAAACATTATTTGGAAGATTATAAACAGCGATATCCAATACATCACCATAATCCCTTATGAAGTTAGTAAAAACTTGTTACAACCTTCAATTTTATAAAAAGAGTAATCATCTCACGGTTTCCAAAATGAAAAAATTTCACACACTTTGAAACGAACATGAAGATGAAAAACGAATAAACCTTCTAGGTCAATTAAACTTTAAATTTGAATTTCTTTAAGATATTTAGAAAATGAATTATGTATATAAAAGATATGGTAACCTGAATTTTTGTGGCCCTTATATTCATTTGTTCTCGAGGTTGTAAGCTCTTGGATTGATTTTTGTTGTTCAACCAAAATCACCATTTCTTCAATAATTTTGTCCATGTCAACAAAATTGATATCTTCCACAATTTCTTCAACAATATTGTTTCCGCCTATGAAATTAATTTCTTCAATAAATTCCTCTTCCTCATCGGTGTTATAGATGGGATCAGAATCATAAATTGAATTCGTCTCATCATCCTCTTCTTGTGGATCGGAAAATGAAATATTATGAATGTTGTCTTTTTGGATCATAGAAAAATTCGTTGTTGTAGATGTAGGTGTAGGTGTTCTCATCTACTTAATCATCATCTTCAAATTGTAGTTTACGTAACATGATATATTATTTTTTTTGTTGGATTTTGAACAACAATTCTAGGTAGGAAACAAACACCAAACTCAACATGAATTTGGGTTCTGATACCAACTGATGTAGACTAGAAAATATAAAATAGATTAGAATCTGTTGATTCAAAGAATATTGGATTAATCTAACCAAAATCACGTTGATTTAAGAAAATTCCGCGATAGAGTTCTTCAAAAATTGTTCATACACGAAGAACACTTTTGGGAGAGAAAACTCAAAGTTTGAAAAATCATCAACTTTTTCATAAAACATTCAACTTCTTTTCTATTACAATGAGAATGACTTATATAAGTCAAATGAAAATCACCTAAGAACAGTTGCTTCAAAATGGTTATAAAAATGAAAAAACAAATGACTTAAAAAACCTTCTTAAAAGCTAAATTAAAATTATCACTTATTCTCATCACTCCCATTATAGATTCTTTAATTTCCCATGACTACATCTTTAATGAAATTGTCTTCATTTTCTAACTCGCACCAACCTTCCACATCCATGCATGTATCACACACCAACTGATACGTGCACAGAGTTGAAGACCAGTTCCAAGTTGGTTAGTGGCATTTAGTCCACTAATTCTTAACTTCCAACTCTACCGTTTCCATTGCATGTTCCCATGTTCTACTTACTTGCATTAATTATGGCATAACGTTTTGTGTTAGTTTTATCATTTCCTATTTAAGTATTGTACTTTGCTTTGAGAAAGGTTAATGAAAAGAAAATTGTTAAAAGTTTAGTCTCTCTTTAGTCTTTATTTCTTGGGAGATTAACCATCTCAAATAGGTCTCTATCATTTGGTGCTTTCATCTTCGTCCTCGCCATGCCTCCCCGCAAGGAACCTCAATCACTCGAAGAAACCATGTCCACCATGGTTGACACGATGAAAAAACTCATTCAAACAACCAACCAAAATACCGATAAAATCCTCGCTAGCCAAAAGTTGTTTAACACCAACCTTGAAATCATCTCGAAACATATCGCTTTCCAAACCGCCGTTACCGCCAATCTTATTCAGGCCATAACCAAGAACAACACTAACCTCACCACCGAAGTTTCCTCTCCCCTAACCAATACCGCCACAAGTATCACCAAGACCGACACGGAGGCCGCTTGTGAAGCTTCTCCACCGCCGCCCCCTCCACCTACCAAATTACCACCTCCAAACACCCCAAAAGTTCAAGAGGAAATAGTCATTTTCCCATCCAAACTTCACCAATGTTACAACCTTGCCAATCTCATCGAGTACAAGTTCACCACCTCAAACCAAACCATTGCACTACCGTTACAATGCCTTTCACCCAGTGAGATCCAAGTTAATCGATGTCAAGGACTTTATGTCCGATGCCTAATATTGTTTTACACGTGTCACCAACCCAAACCTCCTCCCAAACCACCGGACAAGAACTCCGACCTTGAGGACAAGGTCGTTTTTGAGGCACAGAGTATTGATACGTGCACAGAGTTGAAGACCAGTTCCAAGTTGGTTAGTGGCATTTAGTCCACTAATTCTTAACTTCCAACTCTACCGTTTCCATTGCATGTTCCCATGTTCTACTTACTTGCATTAATTATGGCATAACGTTTTGTGTTAGTTTTATCATTTCCTATTTAAGTATTGTACTTTGCTTTGAGAAAGGTTAATGAAAAGAAAATTATTAAAAGTTTAGTCTCTCTTTAGTCTTTATTTCTTGGGAGATTGACCATCTCAAATAGGTCTCTATCACCAACCTTTTATATCCATGCTTGCATCACAGCGAACCATGATTCCGTTCCTCGTACCTAGAATTTTTTTGTGCAACTAATTAGCAATTTTTTTTATATGAATTTTGTTAGTTATCCCTTTGTGTGTGATAGATAGTTGTATTTTCATGAGACTTAAAATGACGGTTGTACTTCCGTGCGACCTTCTATCTGACAAAAATCCTCGAAACACCAAAACTGATTTACTTTCGTTCGCCTTTATTTTTGGGCGACCAATTATTTTATGGCAACACAGGCAAAATCTTACACGCCTTTTTCTTTTTTTCTTTTACTTTTTCTTTCTCTACACTATCTTTTTTCTTTTTTACATTTCTATCTTTATCATCTCCCATTCACTCCTGTTTCTCCTTTATTAATTTCATATTTCAAAATATTTAATCCTTATAAACACCATTATATTAGTCAGATCACTCCTACCGGAAAGCTCCACCTGTCCCAAAATCAACCGGCGTTTCATGTGTCACTGGAAACGTGCTTGAAACGGGCACCAAACATAGCCCGCGACTTCTTAGGTCTTTTATTGGTCCTTCTGCGACAGTCTACATGAAACATCCGAGTTTAAATTAGGCAAATTACAAAATTCCACTTTAATATATATACTATACTGATACTCCGTATAAAATATAAAATACCTGTTGTTGTTGCAAAGTCGAAGCACCATTTTTCATGTTTGGAGTACTTAGAACCTGAACATCAAGAAATGTAGATGCATAAAAAAACAAGTAAATTTGTTAATATATATACTAAATCGAAAGAATTATGAGGGTTTATTATGATAATTTGTTAAAAATTCAAAGTAATGGGTTAGACTTACACTAACTTGTCCAAGTAAGAATTTGATGTACCCAATAGCTTCATACAACACAGATGCCGTATCCATCTGAAACAAATGAAGCATGCAAACCAACACGAAACATAAGTGGCTTTCATTTCAAGAATTATTTGTATTAGTTATTAAATATATGACAAACTAATTAACACATGTATTTAGTAGTTAAGCTAAATTGGAAAAAATCAATCAAAAAACCGATTATCCTTTCCCGAAAGGTGAAACTAATTCATGGAGTGCAATGATTCTGTCCTCCATCTTCTCTATTTCCACCTGAATATCCAAAAACACATCTATTATTATATCTTCGTGGGAATCAGAAAGTAAATACTTAAATATCGACAAAATAAAAATAAAAATAAATTCAAAGTAGTTAATTATTGTTTTAGTTTTAAAACAAAGATGCATGGATATGTTCCAGTGAGTCCTTCATACCTGTATGTCTGTTTTAACAACATCATTTGAACTACTTGATGGCTTTGAAGACAAATCTAGCATCCCAAGTAACTGCTCCATACTTGACAACTGTTGAGTATCAATGCCTTCGTCATCCAACTCCTGTTTACATTACGATGTCAGTGTTATAGTACAAAAGAGTTCACATTTACTATGCTTACATTTTTAATTTTCATTCTACAATTGCATCATATTTCATGTGCTAAAAGAATTAACCTTGATGCTTGTAAAATGATACCAATATTGAGTATTATTAACATACATGTTATTTTAGGGCAGATAGCTATATATGATCTGGAAGTATGAAATTTCAAATGGGCATATAAAATTGTGATTTTTTTAGAATGTTACGTATGAAATTAACCCAATTATTTTGACCAAAATATAATGTTTTAAATATGTACTTTTTGCTATTTTATTTTCTGATAAATCTAAAATAAACTAAATATCAATAAAGCATGAATCATTTTAAGGTATGTTTTTGTAACTCGTTAGAAATAAACATCCATAAATCACAATTAATTTACCATTCTCAATATCTTAAAAGAACAAAAGCAAAGTCACCTTGAATTATAGGTAGACGAATATTTGGGTTTGTAATAAATATATGGAATCAAAGAAGATCTATCTCGTTCATCTGCATTTGGAATCAAACATTCTACTATGGATATCATTACACAGTGTTCTCCTTTTTCATTTAAATAAAACCACTGCATGCCAAAAAAAAAGAATGTTGGAATTAGTTCTATTAATGTGGATTCAAGAAGACTATGTTTGTGCTTTATTCTTTATATAAAGATCCCTCAAATAAGCTACCATTATATAAATCCTTAGGGGTATTTGGGATTACTTATTGAAAATAGAACGATTATTGGGTTTTGAAAATGCAAATAATCAAAAATTGGTGATTGTCAAAAAGTTTGAATTATCAATTATTTGCGCTTTGGGCATCCAAAATGGGCTTTTAGAAAAGCAGATCCCCAGGTGCTTATTGCGTTTTGAAAAATGATTTTTTAAGTTTATATATTAACTAAACAAACAATCATGTTTGCCAAACAATGATTAAACTGATTATTGCGATTTTAAACAGCATAATCAGATCCAAACATTATTTTTCAAAATTACGTTTTATAATCGTTGATTATTTAATTATTCATTTTTAAAACGCAATAATCCATTTTCAATAATCAATCCCAAACACCCCTGGCATTCTAAAAAAAGGAATTAAAATAATAAAATCAAATTAGCTAATTACTGTTTTGCCCGTGTTAAGAAAGACACCATTGGAGAGAAGAACGTCCAGTTCCTCAACAGACCTATACTTTAGTCGAGTCACTGCAGCGTTAAGTATCTCTACATACGCTTGTGGCACTTTGAGATCAAAATGCTCCTGAAATTCAAGTGCAATTTCAAGTTTTTTCACAACAAGAGACATCGTTGGTCGTTTTTTCACGAGAATTCTGCAAACATTGAAATGCAATGTCCGAAAATGTTCCCAAAGAAGTCGGGTCCATTTGTTGCACGAGATTTTGAAAGATAATCTCATCTAACTTCTTGTCATCATAGCTTTGTTTCCACATAGGCACCAACACCATTAACCGACCATTTCTATATTCAAAGCATAATCTCCCACATAATACTTCAAGTAAGACTACGCCAAAAGAGTAAACGTCTGACTCTTTTGTTAGGGTGTAGGTATTCATATACATCGGATCACAATACCCAATGGTACCTAAGGCATTGGTGACAAGAACTGAGCACTGCTGATTAGCAGGGCCAATTTTTGACAACCCGAAATCAGAAACTTTAGCGTTCCATTTGTCATCTAGTAAGATATTTGCACTCTTTATATCACAATGGATAACTATGTGGTATGTCTCCCTTGGATCGTGAAGACGATTAAGTCCCTTTGCAGCATCAAGACATATATTCAGACGTTGCTTCCACGTGAGGTCAACAGAATTCAAATGGCGGTCAAGGTTTCCACGTGGTGCATGCTCGTATACTAGGATCATTTCATCCCCTTGGTTGCAATATCCAAGGAGAGAGATGAGATTTTTATGCACGTAGCGAGAAAGCATAGTGATCTCTTTTAAGAACTCTGCATCTCCTTGCCCATATTTCCGATCTAAACGCTTAAAAGCAACCGTACTTTTCCCATTAGAGTGAGATATTTCTCCTTTGTAAACCTTCCCAAAACCACCCGATCCGATAACTTTCTTGTCATCGAAGTTGTCGGTGGCTGATTTGATCTCTTCTATCGGGATTTTAAGATGTTCAAACTCCTCCATGAAAGTTGCCATTATATGTTTGTTGATCAAGTACTAAAGTTGGAAGAAGATGCTAATGTGCCTATTCAAGCAACAAAAAAAACATATCAAGGTTAACTAACAACTTTTAATTAAATTAACAAACAAAATCTGAGAATTCTGGGGCAGATGAACACAAACATGGGGATATAATATAATCGAGTTCAAGAAAAAGAAAACCGAGTTGATTTCGATCTGACCGATCAGATCAGTTTACTTCACTTCACAGGTTACAATTCACACCTCCGTTTCTCTCAAAGTGGCCAGGATGCTTAATTTGACCCTTGAAAATACTAATTGTTGGGTGTATAGTTTTAATATATATTAATCCTTTTTTAAAAAGTAAAGTTTTTCGACCTACCATTAAACCTTTATTTATTTGTTTAAGTTTTCTATTATGGCTTCTTCTTTTGCCTCTTATAAAGTTGCCAGGATGCTCAATCTTCGAACTATTTGTGGGCATTTTGATTATGCCTTTGTCTAATAGACATTTCATTTTGAGCACAAATCTTTACCATCCACTTGGAAAGTAGCCAGAAATCTTTCGATGTACGTAAAGTACTTAAAAATATTTAAATCACCAATTAACTTACCTTTTTTTTCCCTCCAATATCATCTAACCTAAAGTTTTAACTTATAATATACTCCTTAAGGTTACTGGTAACCAGTTTGACCGGTCAACTATCTTCTCCAACGACTATTTTTGGCTACCACCATCTTATCCAATGTTTTAAAACCCGGGTCGACCGGGCCGGTTCAACCCAGTTAACCCGGGGCCCGGGGAAGAAACCGGTTTAATAATAACCAGGTATTTGATAAGTATCGACCTGTTGAAGTACTGGATTCTTTTTATATCATTCACAAATTTAAATTTCGGGGGAACCATAATAGTTCCACTTAGTATAATTAAAATTAGTATAAACTACTGTATTTTTTTCAAATTCTATGATTTTGTCTCTAGATTTTTTTTTTGGTGATTTTTATCCCTATGATTACCGATTTCCCGAATTGATATCCATCCGTTCAACTCTGCCTAAAAAAGTCATTAAGTTGCCTGATATGCCAAGCATGCGAGAGCATTTTAGTCTTTTTACCCTTTTCTTTCTTCTTCCTTGAATAAACCCTAATATCCCCAATTTTAATGAGAAGTCAGAGTGTTTGGTGAAAAGTCACAACATTTCAAATGGCAGCTTTCAAATTAATTCCACGATCGTGTTACAGTTTAACTTGAAATCCTTTTGGTCTCAGGTTAATCTCAATTATATAAAATGCTTGATAACACTGATATTACAAACATTTTGAAGTAAAACCAAGCATTTAGGGTCGGCTATCAACGATAGTTATCATTTATCAACACTGGAATAGAATAGGGTCTGTTTTAAAGAACATACACATGGTTTCCTATTGTAACGGTCTGTTTTAAAGAACATATAGTATCCGTTTAACGGTCTGTTTTAAAGAACATATCTAGCATGCTTTAGGTCAAAGGCGGACTAAAGAAAAAAACAGGTGGTCGCACCACCAGTTGCACATTTTTTTCTTAAGGGTACTAAAACAAAATTTAGAAAGAAAAAAAACATTGAACACTATTTGAGAAATTTGAGAGGTTGCACGGGCTACCTGCTACATTGTAGGTCTACCCTTCTTCAGTTCTTCCAGTATATTGAAACAGAGAAACACATGCGTATAACATCAGTTAATTTTGCACGTGTACCTAAATTTTTCCATGTGATTTGAGACATTTGATTCTTGAATCATTTCTTCGATGTACATATACATATAATGAAATAATAACACAAGTCTTTGTAGAATTAATTGAGTTTTATGTTGGAAGCTGTCAAAGCATTACATATGAAACAACTAACTAACCAACATCACACTAGTTGTTTCTTCTCTTCTTTTCTCCACGTGTCACTGTCCAAATCCAAACACCATTCATTCAAATCAAAACACATCTCTCAATCTCAACTAATCAAATCAAATCTCCATACCAACATCATCATCAAATCTGCAACCACCGCAAAATGATTTACAAAAAAAAGATTAATGAATGAGCACCAAGAGCACATGTCAAAACATACATCATCTTTTATCTCTAACATGTCAAACGCGTTGAAAGTTTACCAAAGTGTATTTTAAATGTATAAAACATCCTAAATCATTTTATTTTATAAAATCACATAATTAAATAACACATATATTTTCCCACTTGTAGTTTCTAGCTTTTATGTACCAACTAGATCATTAAAAGATGTTTTTTACACACATACACAAAAAGTTTCAAAGATTACAAATTTTATACATAAATATGTACAAAATTAAAAATGTTAGATTTATATATAATAATAATAATAAATAGTATAAACAGATAATTGACTTGGTCAAAGCAATAAGAAAAAAAAAGGCGAGCTTACGTGTTTATCAACGAGGCAGTCTTTTACGGGTGAGTATCTCCTGCTCTTTGAGACGGTGCTGGAATCTAGCAAGCCGAGCTTGAAGGCTCACAAGACTTGCTGCTTTGCGTGACAGCACAAAACTCAACTGGCTCACATAATTGTCAATTTGGCTTCCTGGTTTCTCAACTTCCGCCAGCAATTTCATTTCCTAATTTCAACCAAAGTTTTAAGGGTTAAATCGCCAAACCACTGAAAGTTTGAGGATTAAAACATAATTAATCCAACGTCTAAATACAATCACATCACTTACCTCACGCACTATCTCCATTGTATCTTCAATCTCTTTCCTGTGAGCAGCAATTAAAGCTTCTTCCTCCTACAAAACCCAAAATACAAAAAAGTCAATAAAAGTCAAAATAACAAAATCATACATTGACTTCACTTCACTACCTACCTCAAGTATTTCATTAACATTCTCATCATGAAGCAGCTCAGTTTCCACCTGTTTATAACTGCCACTGGGAATTATCGGTCCTTGTTGCTTATTACTGCCAGCTGGCATATCCATATTATTACCATCTTTTTTTAACAACCCAAATTTCTCAGATATAACTTTCTCAGATTTTTCTTCTCTGTAGGTTTTTCTTCTAGGCGGTGATACTTTCTGCACGCTTTCTTCTGTATCAACCAAACTTGAAATCGAGTTTAATTTCTGATTATTCAAGCCACTAAAAACATTTTTTGCAACAAATTTCTCCTTCTCTATATCATCCCGATTATTATAAGAATAATTTGAAGAACTTGGAAGTTGTTGTTTCTCATAATCTGATGTAGCTTTATAAGAAATATTATTCTCTCTTTGCACACCTCGTTTACCTGTTTCCATAACTTTCGGTTCTTGACTTCGGTCAAAAACATCATCTACATCAGAAGAATATTGCATATTTGCTGATGATGAATCTTTATTAGTTGTTTGTGAACATGCAGCTTGATCTTTTTTCGAATTTCCACTTTTTGAAAGACTCTTAACTCTGTATGTATTATAAGTTTGTTAAATTAATGCATTGATAAGAAAAAAGAAAAAAAAAAATACATACCTGTCAGCATATCTTAAAGTATTTAGAGTGTGTTCACAAGATCCAGCATTTGGAGATATACAAGAAATCATAACGGTTCTTGAATTTCCAACAAACGAATCACGGAGAACTTCGGTTAATTTGCTCCCACGAAATGGGATATGAAGTTGGTCATTATCTAGGGCACGAATGCATTCTTTAAGAGCCAAAAGACTCTTGTTAATTTCAGCACCTTCCATACTGTTGTAATAAAGAAAAAAACCAAAATAATTAAAAAATATTGTTACATAAGTAAGTAGTCAAAATAATTAAAAAAATAAATAAAAGAAGTTGTCCAGTATGTGTATATTACCGTGTTTGTCGATCATTATCAGTTGTATCAGCACCTCTTTCACTGCCAGCGAGATCAATGAAAGATATTTTTCCCACAACTTTTCCATTTTTTGCATCATTTCCATCATTATTATTATTATGATAATTATTTCGTCTGGTTTGTTTTACTTCATTGTGTTTTTTAACAACTAATTGCAATATTGCATGTGATCTTGAAGATTCCTCATTAGCACCTGTAGAACCAGTACTTCTAGAACCACTCCCTCTTTCAATGTATTCTTTAACAACTTGTACATCTAAAACTTCAAATTCTTGTAATCCAACAATGCAAACTTGTTGTCTTCCATCCTCTCTCATGCAGAGTTTCCTAAATAAAATCAGCAAAAAGTTTCAAAATTTATTAAAAAAATGTTGGGTAATTGTACTTCAGTTATCAGAGATGAGTACTGACTTTCTATCATTCAGAAGATCATAAAGTTTTCCACCATAGATTTCAAAGTAACTAAGCCATAATTTGAATTTTTGATTACGGTAAGTTGGTTGATGTAATAATCTCACAAGATCTGCTGCAGCTCTAAGGGGTAATGGCTGCATTGTATATGTTTTACCACTTCCTGCAATTATAAACGTCTTAAAATCAGCTTAATTAAAATAAATGAAAAATCAAAACAAAAAAGAAATATTAAAAATACCTGTCTGGCCATAAGCAAAACAAGTTGCTTTGGTTCGTTGAAATATGATGGGAATGATCGGTTGTACAGTTTCACGATACACCTGATTCAAGCAAGCCACAAATTAAAATTAAAATTAATTTTTTTTTTGAAAATAAATATAAAATAACTTGTAGATAGATATATTTGTTGATGCCTTACCTCATCATTGGTTACTTTCTGGTCAAGAACAGCATCGAAACAGAACTCATGTTTCTCCACGTAAGCAGTCAAGTCAACCTTTCAAAAAATAAAAATAAAATAGCTTTTTTCACTGTTAAATGTGAATTAAATTAAAATAACTGATTAAAAATCAATGTAAAAACTCATGTAATAGAGATATGTACAAACATACAAAGTTACAAACCTTTAGTTTGGGTTCATGAACTGTTAGACCATTGGAACATACACTCACAACATCATCTTCCTTGCGAGAAATTTCCTTCTTATTCAGTGGTCTTTTTCGCACCTAATATATAAAATTGATTAAAATACTTAACCTAAATAGATTCTTTTGGATTTCTTTTAATTTGAATTATGCAAGAATAGGAAATACATACCACAACTTTAATTTTAGCCACATTACTTTCCCTTGAATTGCTTTCTTTTTCAAGTGTTTGAGAAAAAACATCTAAATCTGTTTGTCCTCTTTGTTGGCGGTTTGGTGGGACATCATAGTCACTATCGACTGATCTAGTTGGAGCAGACATAATAGGCGATTGCTCAAATGGTTCTGGCGTAACATTCTGGTGAAAGAAAAATCAAACACAACTATGAAATATGAGTCCCTACATAGATTAATAAATTGTTTTACATGATGCTATATATAATATATATATTTATATATCTCGGGAAACTAGCATTAGGGCTAAATAATATCTCAAAATTGAGATTCATACCTCGGTAAGAAGCTCGGTATCATCCATAGAATGTAAATCCAATAATCCTGCCCCAAAATCACCCCTAAAATCGGGGGAAAATAAACCATCTGATGCACCAATTCCTCCAGAACCCTGGGCTGTTGGAGAAAAAGGCTCGGAGCCAGATTCACCATTAAAATTAAGATTCCTCATTAATTTGAAAAGCCTTTGTTTCTCTTCAGCAGATTGTGCTCCATACCCCTACAAACAAAAGTAGAAAAAATCACATTATATGTAACCAAAATCATCAAAAATGAAATTTAAAAAAAAAACAGGTAAATAGATAATCAAGTATACCTGCATGAGAAGATTGGGTAGAAGACGTTGATCAATTCCATTAGATGCCACTGGTGAGGCCAGATGTTGTAAACCTGCAGATTGAAGCCATCTTGCCATTACAGCATCTCCAGCATCACTTGCAGGCCCTGCATTACCATCTGCAGATTGATCATACAGAGAAGTTGCTGATGCATTTCTCTGTTGCATCTGGCCGCCCATGTGGCGCTGTGATCGGCGTTGTGGAGCCAACTTTTCTTTCAGGATTATTCACCAAAATACTTCAACCAACAAACAATCAAACAAACAATTAGTTATGAACATTACAGGAAAAAGAATCAAAAAACAGAGAAAATGTAATCCTAGATCCCTAAATTAATTACCAGAAAATACGCTTTCAGAATCCAATTCTATGATTGTCTTCGTGATCGAGTTAATTGTCTATTGATTAACACAGAAACTAATACCAATTCCAATTCTATTAATTAAATTATTGTTACCAGATAATATGCATACCTACAAATTTGAAGCGAGACTGCAATGTTTTCAAATAAAAGTACGATTTAGATCAAATGAATCGCGGAAAATCAAACGTTTCTCGAACATGCAGATCAATCGGTTAACCTAACAGTTTCAATAAAAAATTAGAAAGGAAAACAAGAAGCGGATAATGCAGGCACAAATAAATGCCTAATTTATCATAATCATGTAAAAATGGCAAAGCGAATTGAGGGGCGTACCGGTTTGAAGCAATAAATGGTGGAATTAGAAATCGATATATGGAGAAAGCAGATCTATAACATAAAACCCTAGAATGGATTGATGTGGTTGAGGAGTGTTATTTCCATGTGCGATTATGATTGTAGGAAGGCGTACAGCTTTAATGGCTTTTCTTCATTGTTAATCATATAATACGCAGATAGATATATATACATACAGACTTTGTCTCTCATTTCTCTCTCTATATGTCCCCTTGTATTTTGGGTGGAACGTGAGTTTAAGGAGTGAATTAAAAGTTAAATGCGCCTAACTTCTTGTTTTTATTATATCATCCATATATATTTTTACTAGCTTCAAAGCCTGTCCGATTGGACGGGCATGCTTCGAGAATTATGTAGGAAAATAACAAAATATTTATACTGTTGAAATAAGGTAACAATCCATATTTGTAATGATGAGTTGGTATATTTTTTATACATGAATTAATGTTATAGGAACTTTAAAGATGGAATAAAACTTCTTTGTAAACGACATTTGTTGTTGACTTAGTGTAATTATTATCTTTGTCGCAACAAATAACCTTTAATCTTTTTTTGCTCTTAACTCTTGAGACAATGAAAATATGTTAACAAATAACAATATTCTTGCTTGGTCAATTAACTCCCATAACTCTTGACAATTACTCTTAAAGTCGGTTTTCTCTTACGTCTATTTTTGATTGTGTATTTGCAGGGGTTTGGTACAGAAGCCATGGAATCGTTTTTGCCATGCAAGGCTGGATTTGTTTGAACCAAATATGCCCCCAAAGTACCCCTTCCAAAACAGTTTTGTGGTAAATGACAGTGGGATTTTTGTTAAATTACACGCCATCATTAAGGGCGAATCAACAGCGGCGAAAATGACGTGGACAAAGGGAAATCAAATTTAGGCTCAATATATAGGAGGAGATTGGAAATCTCCTTAATTGAAAAAAATCCCCTGATTATCGCTAATTTTAAAAATCATGTCTTATTTTTAGTAATCATTTCAGCTGAAGTCAATCATGACTTCATGGGTGGTTAGATTTCTTTGTTTGCGCACAGCAACATTGTGAAAGAGCCTTCTATCACAAATTGTACATCTTCTCTGTAATGTAAAAGTTACCTTTTGACCATTTGACCCGATCTTTTTAAAGCTATTTCTTTTTATTTTACTTGTTTTAACCATTCCCGAGTCGACTCATTCATAATGAAATGAAGTATTAGTTGACTTACTGCCTCTACAGCCCTCTTAACTCTTAAGCATCATGCCACCAAATGAATGCCCACATGGAACAAGCATAACATCTTCAAGAAATGAACCACTAAACAATACCAAATTTCATTAGGTAAAATGCTAAAATATTCGTGTTTAATTATTAAATAAAAATTAATAAATAAAAAATATCCAAAGAATGAACTTACGACAGTGAATCAGAAAGAACACTTCTCAATGACGGTTCTATATTCGATTTTTTCCAACCAGCCTGCAATTCAAAATCCCACTGTCAGACTTTATAAAACTGTTATAAAACTACGAAAATAGTTAATTTAAGGTGGGTGTTTCGATTTTGTTACAGGTTAGGTTAATTGATTGTGCAGCGTTGTAATTGTTTGTATAGGGTTTTGGTTCCGGCGGTATACAGTATGGACATGAGGCATTTAAAGAGGATAACGGCGGTCGAGGTGTGAATATCCCAAATAAATATAACGATGATTGCAGGATTTTAATATACCGGTGGTTTTTTTTAAATTCCGTTTAAAGTGCGTAAGATGATTATTACGAATAATTGATGGTATCTATTTATGGGGGATTTGTTATTTTATAGAAGTAAATTAAGCCTATATTTAATAGGGGATGGGAGATACATTTGCAATTTAAAATTCTGAAGGTATTGCCTATAATAGTTGTTCCGAATATTCTTCAAAAAAGGCTTGATATGGGAGGCCACGTGGACGAATTGGGGAATTACACGTGGCATATTCGACCAATGAAAGAGCTCCAAACTGCTGAGTTGTCAAACTAAAATAAATGTAGGCTCATATATAGGAGAAGATTTGGATTTTTTTATAACCATAAAACAGCAATTAATTACGGAGTATTATTTTTTATATTATTGTATAAATAATTTAAATTGAATTTGTGTAAATTTATCAGGTTTGATAAAATGTTCAACATAATCTACGTTAATTTATAGCAACAATAACATAAATCTTTTTATAATAATCAAGCACATCGGCTTAATCTTTAAGCATTTCAATTTAGACGAAGTTTTAAAAGCATTAATAATGTATAATAGTACTTTTTTGTATTATGATTTAAGAGGTTATTAATAAAAGTTAAATACTATTATCTTTATATATAGCCTGAAAAATAATGTTTTGTTTACAACGGCAAATGGGCAAAAGACGTGAGTTTCGATAAAGTCATCATCCCAACTCCAACCCAAAGAATATACTTCCTCCGATTTAAAATAAGTGATACATTGTTGGTTTCACGTTTTTTGAGGTAAAATATTATAATGAGGGTTAAATTAGATTAATTTGATGATTAGTGAAGAATGGGTCCCACAATCTTTAAATAAAGTAAGGTTAATGATGTTTAAAAGTAAAAGTAAGGGTAGAGAAGTCATTTCACTTTATTAAAGTAGGTGGTTAGTGGGTGTGGGGTCCATTACTTTTTACCAAATAAGGTAAATTTTCAAAGTGTATCACTTATTTTGTTACACCCAAATATGGAAAGTGTATCAATTATTTTAAATCGGAGGAAGTATATATTAATAATATAAAAGGACTACACAAAGAGTTAGCAATGTTTACAAAGAACATGGAATAATTACAACGATAAAATAGGACAGAAACATCATATTGACCATGATAAATTTATATAATTCACTTTATACTTCATCCAAAACAAGATTGGTGTTTGCAATTCATCAATAATACCATTTTTTACATGCTTTAAATTATTTCACTTTATTTGCATGTAAATAATGATTATTTGAATTTAGTAATTTCGAGTACCGTTTGAGAGAAGGTTATTAAAGCAGTGGTCAATGGTTAAGCATTTTATTATAGGAAATTCAGATTAGTGGAATACATACAAAGCCTACATTCAAGTGATGGTGATTGTAACGACCCGAAATTTTGGTATTAAATAAATTGTATAAAAATACGATAAAAAAGGATAAATCGTTTAAAGAACGTAGGAATTGGTTTCGTGTCGTTTGGAGACCGTACGAGAAAGTTATGGGCGAAACCGGGTCAGGGCAAAGATGAAAAAGTGCAGCCCTGCTGCCTAAAGAAGTTCGCGACGCGAACTATAGTTCCCGATCGGGAACTGTCAACAGCGATTGTCACCATCGAGCGTGAAGTAGTTCACGACCACTTAACGATCGCGAAGTATGCGAGCGAGGTGCAAAGTTAGCGACGCGAACAAGTTCACGACGCGAAGTCTGGTCGAGCAGTATTAAAACGGGTTTGAGCTAGGGTTTCTTCATTTTCCACCCAACACTTGTGCAGCCGTTTTTGAGAGAGAAAGGGGGCGATCTTGGTGTTCTTGAGCTCAAATCTTCACCATCTTGAAGGATCTAAACATCAAAGGTAAGATTTCTTGATTGTTGATGTTATCTAGCTAGTTATGAACTTTGTTTGGGTAGAAATGGTGGTTTGGGGAATCATTCATGTCATCTTTGGGGAAGATGACTAATCATGGGTGTAGAACACTCATAGTAAGTGATGAGGTTAGTAGGGATCACCCTATGTATATATAGGTAATTCCCAAAACCTAAATGATGATGGGTTTTTATGCTCACAAGCCCAAGTCACAATTTGATCCGTCAATACTCGCGAACCCATGCTTTTGTACGAGTCAAGCCGTCCGCCCTGTCAAGTTATGACCCTGTCAATGACCGCTTGTCAAGTTATGACGCCTGTCAAGTAGTGACCGCCTGTCAAGTTATGACGCCTGTCAAGTTATGACTGTCAAGTTATGACTGTCAAGTTATGACCGCCTATTAGTCAAATCGCCTGTCATGATGGTCAGTGCGTAACACCATCATAATGGCGCTTCATGAAGCAGTCATAATAGTAAGCGTTATACGATCATTGACGTCGTCATAATGGCACTTCATGACTGCTTTATTGCAGTCATAATGGGCCAACGTTCCATATCCTGGCCATATAAATACCTGGCCTAACTCATTGTCGCCAGGCACTGATACACTGAAACAGATCAAGAAAGCCTAAAGCACAGAGATAACGTACTCTCACTTTCACCTTCGCACTCAACCTCGATCACCCTAGGTTCGCCAAGAGCTTGTTGGGTTTGCACTGTGATCATCACAGGAGATCCAAGGTTGACGTCGCCTGGACTTTGTGTTTGACAATCGTTGTTCGAACATTGGCGCCATCCGTGGGACACGTTTTTAAACGGCGTTTCACTTTTCCAAACTTTTTTCCTCAATAATCAAACCGTTCCTATGGCGGATACACAGCCATCGTTGGTCACTTCTTCATCGCCATTAATAACCACTACCGTGATTACCACTATACCCGAGGCGGTGATAACCTCGCCTAGTCGTATCATGGAGCCATACGTCGATTCTGAGTGGACAGTGTCGGATGTCAGGACGACACGAGGGTATCCCTCTTTAACAAGTCCACTTTTCTCCACAAGGCTCGTTGGATCAAGTTCGTTTACCTCACCACAGCCAGTGACGCCCATCCCTTCAGTTCAGCCTCTTTTGTCCCACGGGACAAGCTCTCAAGAGGATGGCACGGATCCGGTCAGACAGCCTGTTTCCAACTTTCCGCAGGCCGCTACGCCAGGGGTTCGGGAGGATCCAATTGTGGAGTTACTCCGCAGGTTGACTCAGAGTACTCAGCCGCCACCACCTCCCCCACCACCTACTTCATCGGACCTGTTCTCTCAGTTGGTGGCGGCGTTGCGCCCAGCACCGCAGCCAACGGTTGTTCAACCAGTAGATCCGTTGTCACAATTATTGGAGCAGTTAAGACAACCACCCATTCACACCCCACCACCACATCCACCACAGGACACGTCTAATGACATGTTGCGCGTGTTGCAAGCACTCGTGGCCGCAGCCGCCCCACCCCGAGCAGCCACTATGCCTTTGTCGGTAGTTAGTTCGAAGTTCTGTGACTGGGTGGCCCGATTCCCACTCCCTGATAAACAAAAAGTTCCGTCCATCATAGGTACTTACGACGGTACACGAGATCCTGATGACCACCTTGCTCTTTTTGAACAGGCCATTATGACAGAGAAATGGCTCGACCCAGTCGCTTGTCACATGTTCCCTGGCACGTTGCAGGGTTTCGCTCGTGATTGGTTTGCTGACTTACCGGAGAGGAGTATTCAAGACTTTGCAGATCTCAAGGCTAAATTTATGACTCACTTTATCCAGCAAAAGAAGCAGCAGAGAACTCATATAGAAGCACATTTGCTGCGACAAAGGGAAGGCGAGGGGTTACGCGACTTCATTCAGCGTTACACGCAGGAGTGCCAGAAAATTGTCGCCTTACCCGAAAGCCAACAAATTTCGGGTTTTACCCTCTCCTTGCTTCCAGGACAACTGCAAGAAAAGTTAATCAAGAGAACTCCAATTACTTTCAAAGAAGCCACGGACAGGGCATATGACTATCTAAGGTCAAAAGAAACTGTCTCCCTGACAAGAGAGGTAGGCGGCAAGTCATGGACTGACATGTCAGATCGCAGGCATGATGCTCTAACTGGTGATCATCAACGAGATGAAAGGAGCAACCGGAGGTTTAGCCCATACGATAAACATCCGTCTGAGCATGCTCTTAGCAAAACACCAAAAGAAATCTTGATAACAGAGCAGGTGTGCGCTACCTTCACACCTCCACCCCAGATGGAGCATAGGTCGGGTACGAAAAACATGAATAAATACTGTGATTTCCATGAAGATCATGGCCACGACACGAATGCCTGTAGAGAGCTAAAGCGGGAAATCAGGCGGGCTTTGGAAGAAGGCAAACTAGAACACCTTGTCCCTGGCGCTAAGCAGCAAGCAAATAAACCTCCACTTAAGAAGAGTTATGCCTGGCAAAAGAAGGGGGAAGACACAGAACATCCCGGACCACCTGATGGTCATATCCTCATGATACATGAGGGCGCCAATATTAACTGACCTATCAAGGTGCGATAGTCTTTACTGTCATTTCTTCCTTTATGTTTTCAATACATGTTTCCAAGCACATGGAATGTCATGGTCATGCATGCAACTGGCGATAATAACGTTTGGTCTGATCTTGTATCCCAATATTATCTCACAATATCATTTTTCTATGGTTTTTGCATAAACAAATAAATATTGAAGTAAGGATTCAATACAAAAAGCATAAGGCCACAATAGACATCTCAGTCTAAAGCCAAACATGCACTTTCATTACGTACAATGTTACAACTTGAACACGCATGTGCATGTACACAACTAAGAACATAGTTCAATACAACATGTATGAAGCCAAGAAAGACAACCTTGTCTGGCCAAATAACATACAATCATACTCGTCTTTTAATCTACTTGATAAAAGATAAGCACTTCTCACTGGGAAGCGACAATCCTCGCGAGTAAACAAAGTAAAGGTTAACCAACAAAAGTGCCATTGGCACAGTGTCACAGGCACAATATGAAGCATACATCAGAGGTTCCCAAATCCACCCAGGTCATTGGCATACAAAGGCATCATGGGCTCTCAAGAAAGTGTCATACGAACAACCAAATATACACACTGTCATGCACACCCAAGACGGTGTCATGGACACAACATCCATAATAAAAAGATAAAAACAAAAATGTGTTACTGGCTTGATCATCCAATAAAACATTATTTTTTCAAAGCAAAGCAATGGACAAGCAAGTACTGTAAGTGTTTAAAGCTTGAAAACCCAAACCGATCGGCCTAAACCCTAAAACCGCCGGTCAAGGCGATAACCCGCCGGTCAAGGCGATAACCCGCCGGTAAAGGCACATAGCCCTAGCCGGTCGAACAAACATAAAACAGCCGGTCGAACATATGTCAAACCCTAAACCGAATGTGAGAAATGCCGGTTCACCTTAAACCGTCGGACGAACAATCTGCCCGAAGACCCACGTGAAAACCGCCGGTCACGAACCCAAACCGCCGGTCACGAATCCAAACCTCCGGTCACGAACTACCTACAGTCTTTGCTCGGTCACGGTCTTGGGTTGATAAACCCTACAACGCCGGTCGAACACGCCTAAACCGCCGGCCCATAGATTACACCGTCGGTCAAATTAAACCCTAGAACCGCCGGTCCACTTAAACCTAAAACCGCCGGTCAACTAATCTACGAACTAGCACCGGGCTAAGTGATCCTCGGCATATTCGACCGCCGGTCTAATATTGACAGCCGGCCCGGTCTAAACTTGACAGCCTGCCGATCTACAATTGACAGCCGGCCCGAACTACCGCCGGTCTAAGATATCGATCGCAGATCATCACTCCAGTCCGACACGTCCGGGTTACCGCCGCTTGCGGTGTCGATCGATGCTACCGACGGCCTGCCTTGGGCAGCCGGTTCACTCGACGAATAAAAAAAAAAACTTAGGAAGTAATAATAGTTACGACTTGCAAGCCGCTGTTTTGGCAAATCCTAACTCGGGGGCATGATGAGGTTAGTAGGGATCACCCTATGTATATATAGGTAATTCCCAAAACCTAAATGATGATGGGTTTTTATGCTCACAAGCCCAAGTTACAATTTGATCCGTCAATACTCGCGAACCCATGCTTTTGTACGAGTCAAGCCGTCCGCCCTGTCAAGTTATGACCCTGTCAATGACCGCTTGTCAAGTTATGACGCCTGTCAAGTAGTGACCGCCTGTCAAGTTATGACGCCTGTCAAGTTATGACTGTCAAGTTATGACCGCCTGTTAGTCAAATCGCCTGTCATGATGGTCAGTGCGTAACACCATCATAATGGCGCTTCATGAAGCAGTCATAATAGTAAGCGTTATACGATCATTGACGTCGTCATAATGGCACTTCATGACTGCTTTATTGCAGTCATAATGGGCCAACGTTCCATATCCTGGCCATATAAATACCTGGCCTAACTCATTGTCGCCAGGCACTGATACACTGAAACAGATCAAGAAAGCCTAAAGCACAGAGATAACGTACTCTCACTTTCACCTTCGCACTCAACCTCGATCACCCTAGGTTCGCCAAGAGCTTGTTGGGTTTGCACTGTGATCATCACAGGAGATCCAAGGTTGACGTCGCCTAGACTTTGTGTTTGACAATCGTTGTTCGAACAGTAAGCTTGTAAATGATGTGTACAAGTTGGATTTGGGTTTATTGATGGAAATCTTGAGCTAGGGTTTTGGGATTTCACCAAGTTGGATGAACTTGGTGGCCAAGAATGTTGTTATGAGTTTATTGGTAGCTAGTTATGGATAATAACTAGATTTTATGATGATATGGATGATAGGTCAAGAAGACCTAAAGATTGGTGACATTTCACAAGTTGGAAAGCAAGGATTCGTGTTGATAGACACGATTTGGAGTTAGCTTGGCTAAGGTGAGTACATGTGACTTTTAAACTGGGTACATAGCTAGTAAATGTTTTTATGATCTAATGATTTTGTCGAGTCTTTAAGTAATTTAGTCATTTATGTGATTTATGATGAATTGCTTGTTTGATAACGAAATGATTGATTTATTGAGAAATGATGGAGCTATAAGCTCATAACGATAAAAGATAAGTAATGATGATGATGATGATGATGTCCCTAGGGCCGTAGTAGATTGGAGGCATTCCGGTTACTACGGTACCTTAAGGTTAGTGGTAGATTGGAGGCATTCCGATTACCCAATACCTATGAGTCCCGGTAGATTTGAGGCATTCCGATTACCGTGGAAATGATGGTCTTGATAGATTGGAGGCATTCCGATTATCTTGACATTGGCCAATGATGAAAGTGATAAAGTGACCCAAAACAAACTTAGTAATATTATTTTAAGATTAAATAATATTATTTGACTAATTGTTTATCGGGTCTAAAACCCATGTATCTCACGAGACTATTTTGTCTCACGTACTACTTTGTTTTTGGCTATGTACTCAGGATTCAGGATCGATGGATTAGAGGGTCGCGTTAGAAGTGGCCTTGTGTTGATTAGCTCGAGAGCTCGTAGGTAGTTCTCGTTTATCCTATGGCTATGATATTGCATTGTAACACCGGTTTTAATACTCTGATAAACTCTTATTGGTTTTTGTTAAACCGTATTTTTGGAATGTTGGACTTGTAATATTTTTATTTAAAAATATGATTTAAAAGGTGTTTTAAAAATTGAGGTGTTACAACTTGGTATCAGAGCTATATTTTAAGTGAATTAGGTTGGTTGTCCATCCTAGTCTTAGACTGTAGCAATAGGAATGTAAGATTCCTTGAGATCGATAGGTTGACCTTGAGACTTTATGTTAAGTTTAGGGTTGAACCTAGGGGACCTATGGAAGTTGTTATGCACGGCGCAATATGAGTCTTTTGAGACCGTAGGGCATTAGTATGATAGGGTCGACCCCTATGATAAGTGCCATGTTTTGATCTAATCGTGTTGTTTTTGACTGTTGAGCTGACCGTTTGAATCTTGTTTGTTGAATACGTTGGTATGGCGAAAGAATGAATGTGAAAAGTGGACGAGCTCCACTAAATTGGGAGGAGTTATGAATGAGAATGTGAGCTAGACTATTGATGACCGTATGATTAAGGATAGGAGGAATGATTCCAATACCCGTATGAAGGAAGAGTCATCGAATGGCGAAGCCCGTAGTGAGAAGTAGCTACATAAAGAGGTAGCCAGACCTAGTCGGAAGAAATGGAAGGATGTTGTATAAGGTTGTCATAGCATGTAAGACCGTTGGGTAAATCGGAAGTTCTGAACCGGAGGTCACGATTGGTGGATTCGGTGGATTGAGCAAGTGCTAGAGAGTAGCAAGCGAAGAAAGAAAGATATGATAAGTTTGACATCCATATAATTAAAGGGTGAGGCGTCGACACGGTGGAATGTGTAGTATGAAACTTTTGGAAAGAGAGTGCGGTACAATATGTTGTGAAAGGAACTCACGAGTGAGTTGAAAGGGGAAGTCTTCCCGGAAGGAAATCTAGAGGGGGTTCATGATGCAGCCTCGGAGATCTTAGGTGAAGATTGATGTTATGTGATTATGGCTTAATTGTTTGGTTGTTGCACGAATTGGTGCTTTTAGAAATTGGAGACGAGTCGTACGACATGGGGATTTATTTTGGGAATGGTCTTCCCGGTTAGTGGTGTGTGTGGAAGCATGTATTGGAAAAGACTATAGACAAGTGTGTCGCATATAGTAAGGATATAAGGGTTGATACTAATGTGTAAAAAGGATGAGACACGAGATATGGTGAGTATTTTTTTTTACGGAAATGTAGTAGTACAATGAAGTACTAAGTCTTGATAAGAATTATTACTATGTGGCATATAGCCATGTCAAGTTTTGTGACAATAACGATGAAGTCGATATCAACGGTAGGAAAACAATTATTGATTACATGTCATGGTAATGGCATGACGGTATGGGGCATGGGGTAGTGTGAGACTACGAATGGAAAATAAGTATTTTAAGTATCGCGATGTATGAAGACGAGAGTATGGAAAGTTGGGCCAGTGTGTGCCAAGTCATGAGTTACAAATGTGGACCGGAGTCGATTGGTCGACTTAAGATGACCGGGTTGACCGGTGGACTATGGTTGAAGGAATAGATTGATAGTTACCCCGGTGGTGACAAAGGATTTGGAAAGTTGATTAATAGGGAAATGAACCGTTTAAGGGAGATTAGTGTGTGAGTGAGACGGTAAATGGGAATCGGAAATTTTATTGGTTACCCGCGAGGTACAATGCTTATGCATAATATGATGGCCTTAAAGGCATGTGATAATGAAAAAGGTAATGTTATATGAAACGTATTAAGTAGTATGTCCGACGAGAAATGTGTGAATATGGAAGAAAATGATAGCGCGATGTTATGAAAATGTGCTGAATTGCATGGTGAATAAATGGACGATTAAAAGGGTAAGATAGGGGTAAAGTAAGTGATGTGAAAAGGTGTATACTAGTGAAGTATGCATGGTAGAATAAGAAAGAAATGATGAGATTAGCTCGGGGGATCCCCGGCTACTATGATGTTTGGGGGTGGAATTGGCTGGGCGAATCCCAATGGTTCCATTCCGAGATTGGGGATGTTCCAATCACTGTGACAGCTTGGATCTTGATGGATTGGAGGCTTTCCAGTCATCTTGATGTGATAGTTGAATTACGGATTGTTATGTCCGTATGATAATGTTTATGTATTAATGAGATGAATGTAGGACGATGTGGTTGATTTGTATTGTTATAGTTCTACGTGTTATATAAGAAGTTGGTTTGCTAGTGCGGGTTGCATTAGGTCATGTATGGGTAGGAGATGCCTACGGTTTATAGAATATGAGGAAAGAGAACTCCTAGAGACCAACTTATTACTTGGTAACCAAGATATGGTAAAATTTCGTGAAAAATTGTAGAATGTGATGCGGTAGAGGATCTAATACCGATGTTTGAGAAAAAAAAAATTATGAAGTTGATCGGTGGGGTACAAAGATGGTTGAAGGAATACTAAGTGATAGTATGAGTGACCAAATGAAGGTCAAGAAACGGTAAATGTTAGTGTGACCTTTAAGTAAAGGTGCGACTCTCGGATTATTTGGGGAGGACCTTAAGTAAAAAGGAAACGGGAACAATTATTAAGAAAATAATGATGAGTAAAACCGGAAGCGATAAATTGCGGGTAGTACCTCGTGAGTAGAGAAATTGTTAGTTGGGAGAAGTATGGTTGACTTTATGCAAAAGTCAAGATTTATCAATTTGTGATTGGTTGACTCATGATGACCGGGTGAAAGAAAAGTTAGAAGTTTTATTAATAATAGAATGGATCGAATAAGAACGATTGATAAATGAGTAGATTGGTGGGAAGCACTAGAAATGATTGTGTGTATACCGTGTGGTATGATGTATAAGTAGGAAAATTGAAAGTAAATTGTGAAAGAAAATGATAGCATGATGCTAAGTGTAATAATGCATACATGAATTGTATGCAAGTCGGAATAGTTTTGTATGAGTCACTTTGGATTGGAGGCTTCCCGATCATTGTGACAGTTTGGGCCCTGATGGATTGGAGGCTTTCCGATCATTTCAGTGGCATAATTAAGTATGATTTGATGTATCAGGAATGTGAGGTTATATCTATTGTATGTAGAACTTTATGGTTAATTATCATTATAATTTTATGGAAAATGAGAAATTGTGTTGAAAACGCGGGTCGTGTTTAAGTAAAAGTATGAGTAGCGGATACCTACAAGTTAATGGTTCATGAAAAAGGAATGCTTTAGAAAGCACAGTGGTTAGTAGCCAATGAGTGGTGAAAGATGTATATCGGGTGGTTAGGCCACAATTGGATATGATTGGGGCTCTAGAGCCGGTAATCGGGAAATCCAAGTATGGTATGAGGATGCTTGAAGGAAATTATAAAAGGTATAAGTAATTGGATGAAAGTTAAAAAAGTATTAGAGATTTGGTATGGATTTAAATGGAAGTTGTTAATCGATTGTGGAAATCGAAATCGAAAAAAAAAAAAGAAAAAAAAAGGAACAATTGAGAAAGGAAATCTAAATAGGAAATCGGGAATGAAAAGCTTGGGAAGCGATGCCTTAGTAATAAAGAATATGTGGAATTTAGCAAGGTAAGTTGACCTTATTCATAAAGTCAAGGTTAGTCAACTAGTAGATTGTTGACTTTAGTCAAAATTGGGTTTTGACTTTCGTTTAAAATGGTGAGCCAAGGGTAAAGGCATAATACATCATCTACATGGGTATAATAGTGGTTAATGGATTAATGGAAATAATAGTAGTCAAAGAGTACGACTTCGACCGCTGGGTACTTCGGGTTGAATTTAGGAATCGGGTATGATTGTTGTCGGACCATGAATGTAAAGTCGATTGTTAAGGAATTGATGATTAATGGAACCACTAGTGGGAAAGAAATTGTCAAGATATGGTTGACTTGTGCTTAAGTCAAAGATGGAACGATGTTGACAATTTGGTCAAGGCTAGGCACTGACTATCATTTTGGTCAATTGGTTATTAGTAATGATCGGGTCATATCATCCCAATGGGTACAAAGAGTTTGGTTAAATGATTGGGTGTGTTAGGGTCGAATCATGAAACTTTGACCTGTTTGGGTGTTGTCAAGATTGAATTTGGGGATCGAGTATATGATTGTAGATATATCATAAACTAAGGGTAAATTGTGAAGGAAAGGAAGATTTATGGGATCCTTTAGCGAGAAGGGAAAATGTTAAAGTATAGTTGACTTTGTTCTTAAGTCAAGGATTAAACAAGTTTGGATTATATCGACTTGGTCGAAGCTAGATTTATTTTATTATTCAATCAAATAATTGTAATGGTTATGTCATGTTACTGTTTTGTGAATAGAGTGATCGGTTAAAGGATTTGAAGCGTTATGGTCAAATTGTGGCATCCTTGACCCGTTTGAGTATTAAGGGCCTAAAAATTGATTCTTTTGACCCGTTCGGATCTAACAGAGTTAAGTGAGTGTTTATATGCATGTGGTTGGTTAAATTGGAACGAGAAAATGTTGATGGTAATAACCATGGGAGAATGAGAATGGATGCTCGGTAAAATGGGGATTTGAAATTTTTGAGTGATTCCGAGGACGGAATCCTTTTAAGGGGTGGATAGTTGTAACGACCCGAAATTTTGGTATTAAATAAATTGTAAAAAAATACGATAAAAAGGGATAAATCGTTTAAAGAACGTAGGAATTGGTTTCGTGTCGTTTGGAGACCGTACGAGAAAGTTATGGGCGAAACCGGGTCGGGGCAAAGATGAAAAAGTGCAGCCCTGCTGCCTAAAGAAGTTCGCGACGCGAACTATAGTTCCCGATCGGGAACTGTCAACATCGATTGTCACCATCGAGCGTGAAGTAGTTCACGACCACTTAACGATCGCGAAGTATGCGAGCGAGGTGCAAAGTTAGCGACGCGAACAAGTTCACGACGCGAAGTCTGGTCGAGCAGTATTAAAACGGGTTTGAGCTAGGGTTTCTTCATTTTCCACCCAACACTTGTGCAGCCGTTTTTGAGAGAGAAAGGGGGCGATCTTGGTGTTCTTGAGCTCAAATCTTCACCATCTTGAAGGATCTAAACATCAAAGGTAAGATTTCTTGATTGTTGATGTTATCTAGCTAGTTATGAACTTTGTTTGGGTAGAAATGGTGGTTTGGGGAATCATTCATGTCATCTTTGGGGAAGATGACTAATCATGGGTGTAGAACACTCATAGTAAGCTTGTAAATGATGTGTACAAGTTGGATTTGGGTTTATTGATGGAAATCTTGAGCTAGGGTTTTGGGGTTTCACCAAGTTGGATGAACTTGGTGGCCAAGAATGTTGTTATGAGTTTATTGGTAGCTAGTTATGGATAATAACTAGATTTTATGATGATATGGATGATAGGTCAAGAAGACCTAAAGATTGGTGACATTTCACAAGTTGGAAAGCAAGGATTCGTGTTGATAGACACGATTTGGAGTTAGCTTGGCTAAGGTGAGTACATGTGACTTTTAAACTGGGTACATAGCTAGTAAATGTTTTTATGATCTAATGATTTTGTCGAGTCTTTAAGTAATTTAGTCATTTATGTGATTTATGATGAATTGCTTGTTTGATAACGAAATGATTGATTTATTGAGAAATGATGGAGCTATAAGCTCATAACGATAAAAGATAAGTAATGATGATGATGATGATGATGTCCCTAGGGCCGTAGTAGATTGGAGGCATTCCGGTTACTACGGTACCTTAAGGTTAGTGGTAGATTGGAGGCATTCCGATTACCCAATACCTATGAGTCCCGGTAGATTTGAGGCATTCCGATTACCGTGGAAATGATGGTCTTGATAGATTGGAGGCATTCCGATTATCTTGACATTGGCCAATGATGAAAGTGATAAAGTGACCCAAAACAAACTTAGTAATATTATTTTAAGATTAAATAATATTATTTGACTAATTGTTTATCGGGTCTAAAACCCATGTATCTCACGAGACTATTTTGTCTCACGTACTACTTTGTTTTTGGCTATGTACTCAGGATTCAGGATCGATGGATTAGAGGGTCGCGTTAGAAGTGACCTTGTGTTGATTAGCTCGAGAGCTCGTAGGTAGTTCTCGTTTATCCTATGGCTATGATATTGCATTGTAACACCGGTTTTAATACTCTGATAAACTCTTATTGGTTTTTGTTAAACCGTATTTTGGGAATGTTGGACTTGTAATATTTTTATTTAAAAATATGATTTAAAAGGTGTTTTAAAAATTGAGGTGTTACAGTGATTAACTAACAAAAATTATAAGTTGGGCAGTTATCTATTAATATCATATTTTTTGTCGAGCTAAGTACCATATTGAAGATACATTTTTTTTTTTTACAAAGAACACTTTTGTTCTCTATATTCTATCTAAATAAAGTAAAATACATATTTTATTATTGTACTCCTTAGCCCTTGATTTGTATTTTTGGGAGTAAATTTAAATAATGAAATGAAACAAATAAATAAATGTTAAATTGTTAATAAATGAAATGGATCCCAATGTTTGGTAACGTCAAGGAATTGACATGAAGATTTAGCAGAGAATGTCGAACACCAACATATGCGTGAATCGCCAAAGAGGAAAATGGGGACTAGGGTTAGAAGATTTCAGAGTTTCATTTGTGTCAAGTGAGAATAGATTTATACCATACTTTATTACAATAAAGTGCAAAAAGAAAGGAATTACTCTGTGTATTTCATTTTGTAAACAAAAAGAGTAAGAAATGGATTTCTCAACAGAAAAAGGTATCGAAATAAGGTTATGTTTTTAAATATGATGTGTATCTTTGTTAACTTACCGTGAATCCCAAGTACATGTTCCTCGTTATTTTACATTTTCCTTTTAGTAACTCCAAATTTAGCCGGTTAAACTATAAGGGTGCGTTTGATACAGAGAATGAAATTACAGGGAAATGGTTGCAAAGAATGAAATTGCAGAGAAAGAGAATTAGTATAGAGAATGAGAATTGACTATTCTGTTTGGTAGCACAGAGACTTAAACAGAGAAATATAACAGGGAATCATTTCTCTTGTTTGGTACAACAAAATATTAAATAGAGAATTGTACCAAATTTATCAATAACATGCATATTCATATTTTTCACAACCATTATTAAAACACAAAATATACAAAAATATAGATAAATTAATAAAAAAATTGCATTAATAAAATCAATGAAACATCAAAAATTATAGTTTTTAATCAAATTGCTATCCCATTCAACAACTTTACTTCAATTATAATATAACAAAAACATCAAGAAATTGAACTCGACATGACATTTTAATGGTTCTTCACTTCTTCTGCAGAAAACACTTCATTTCTTCCAATTTTTGTTGAATCAATTCTTGAAACACGTTTTCCAATTCCAACGACAAGGACTTCCTGCAACACACAAAAATGCCAATTTAATATTGATATTGAAGGCATTCAAAAAATTGGAACTTAATATCGTGCAAAAGATTTACTTGTTTATGACAATGCCAACATACTCGAGGATGAACAGTTCACCTTCACCAACAATCTGAATTGCAATAACTATTTTCCCTATGATTTGTGGTTATCATCTTCATCTGTGCTTTCTGTAATCCACAAAACATATGACAAATATTATAGAGATTTGTTATTTCATATATCTTTCAAAATTGGAACACAAAAAAACTTATAAATGATTGCAAATTTGATCGATTGATCAATTAGGCCAGGTTAACAGTTAGATGAATTGGTCAATTAGGTTAGGTTAAATATGTTCAACTGTCAATATAGAAAAGAGAGACGAGATGAACAGTCATTAAGTTAGGTTAAACATATTCAACACTTTGATCAAAAACGTAAATCAAAACAAGTTAACAAATCACGAACTAATTATGAATTCAATTACTAAATTCGTATAACATAAATCAAATCAGGAGGTATGTTAAAAAACAAGTCTTGATTTATAAACTAAATAACAAATAGGATTTATAATATTAAAATTCAAGTCTTGATTGTATAAACTAAATCACAAATATGATTTTTGTTATGTTCGACGTGAGTGAAAATCAAGTACTTCGAAAATTAATTAATCACCTACTTCAAAAAACTAAATCCATTGAAGATCAAAATCAAGCATATGGAAACTCCACTGAAATGAATTAATAAATCAAGTACTTCAAAAATTAATAAATCACCTACTTCAAAATACGATTTCTGTTCAATGTAATGAATTTCTTCGGAGATGGAGACAGAGAGAGAGAATACCTTGGAGAGAAGCTATGTAGAATGGAGGTTTTTTCCTGCTACAAACGAACGAACGAGAATGTGGGGGCGTGGGGCGGCTATGTGTTTTAGAAGACGACGTGATAAAGTTGGGCTTTCAAGTCTCCGCTTTTTTTTTTTCAATTCCCTACATTTCAATTTCCACCTTTTCCCTTGCTTTCAAGGAGAAACAAAACTAGAGAATAGGAATTGACAATTCTCCACCCTCTCCTTTTCTCAATGCAACCAAACATGAGATTTGGATGCTAATTCCATTTCTCACCCCCAAATCTCTGTACCAAACACACCCTAACAGGGCATTTGGTATCCAATAACAAGTCAGTAAGTCACAAGTGTTGAACATATACAAACCAGACATTAAATAAGTGAACTTAAATGAAGTCTAAGGATAGGCTTTTTTTTGGATGTCTTTAAGATGACTTAATGAGTGATAGTAATGTGACATGTTAACTAAGATTGCCACATTTGGTTTAGTATAGGTAGGACTACTTTTATAATTCAGCCGGATTTTTCGCCAAAATAGATAAGCGTATCATTATATTGATTTTCATATTTTCTCAATTAAATAATCAAATATACTATAAATAATATATTTGACTAGAAAACTTATGATTTACATAATTATATTTCCACAATCATATTGGCAAATTGGACCAAGAACCGGCCTACAATACCGGATTGGACTGGAACCGTACCAAATCGTGTTATACCAGTCCAATTCTCGGTTTGAATTTTCATGCAAAATCAGTTCTCAGTCCGGTTCGATACAAAACCGAAAAAAGATAGAAAAAGTTGACACACCCGGAAAATTTCAATTCTCAGTCCAATTCAGCTCGATTCAAGATATTATCAATTTGATGCTTAGTCCGGCTGAACCTTTATCTCGGTTTTTAATTTAATTCGGTTCCAACCAATGTTGTCTGATTTTTAACTGTAGTACACAAGCCTAACTAAGAGAGCATAAATATATAAGAGGAATTCCTTTATGATTCAATGTAAGGGGCCGTTTGGTTCGCGGAATATTTTCCAATGGAATTGGAATCTTGGATGGAATTGGAATTTGAAGGAATTTGAATTTGAATTCAATTCCTTGCCTTTTGTGTTTGGTTGGGTCATTAGGAATTGGAATTTAAATGTAGTTCTATCACTCCACAACCACCTAGGGGTGTTGTTCGGTCTAAACTTTCGGGCCATTTAGGTCGGGTTTAATGGTTTTTATTGTGGGTTTTTAAAACCATGTAGTATTTTTTTCGGGTTTTTTTTTCGGGTTATAGCCGGTTAGAAACCGGTTTTGGGTTCGGAATAACCGGTTTGGACCGGGTTCAACGTTCGGGAAGGGTAACCTGTAACACCTCAATTTTTAATGCCAAATATTGGCCAAAATAAAACATTTTATAAATAGAAGAACATCCTCAATTTGGATTTACAAAAACCTTGGTGTGAAATCAGAGTATAAAACAGGTGTTACAAAATAGATCATCACCAAGCTAAGACTAAATCCAATCTAGTGCTCTTCTAATCTAGGTCCCGCATCTCTATCCATGCGTACCTAAGCCTTCGATCCCGAACCTGAGTACATAGCAAAACAAAACAAGGAGTACGTGAGACAAAAACGTCTCGTGAGCTACATGGGTTTAGACCCGATAATAATAATCGTTTATTCAAGTAATCAACAAACAAGTATTTCCGTCCATCTATCTAGTCACCATATGGTGACTCCAAACCTTGCTTCCCTAGCAACAACTATCTAGTTATCGGGTTGCCCCCGAACTAACTAGCAACGCTATCGTGCCCAACTATCGGGTTGCCCCCGAACTAGCTAGAAGCACCAATAATCCAACTATCGGGTTGCCCCCGAACTAGCTAGAACCACTCATAATCCAACTATCGGGTTGCCCCCGAACTAGCTAGAAACACTAATAATCCAACTATCGGGTTGCCCCCGAACTAGCTAGAAACACTATCCTATCTAACTATCGGGTTGCCCCCGAACTAGCTAGAAGCATCACCATGTCTAGTTATCGGGTTGCCCCCGAACTAACTAGCATCACGTCATCTCATTCTCACCATAACTCAAGGGTTATGCCAATCTAGCTCTCGGCTATCACACTCATCAACAAACAAGTTAGTTCAATACTATCATTGGTACAACTAACTATTAACTATTAGTCTATACAATTGAACAAATAGACCATAACACAAGTAGTAAAATGTATTTCATAGGCTATGTACTCAGTAAAGTCCACACGTACTCACCTTAGCCAAGCTAAATCCAAATCGTGTCTAACAACACGAATCCTTGCTCTCCAACTTGTGAGATGTCGCCAAACTTTAGGTCTTCTTGACCCTTGATGATTCAATCCTTCAAGTTGGTGATGATTTGAGCTCCAAGACTCCAAAATCGACCACTTCTCTCTAGAAAACGGCTGCACAAGGTGTGGGGTTGAAGATGAAATGAAGCCCTAGCTTACACCCAAGTTTATATGCTCCAGACAGCCCTCGCGTTTGGCTCGCGCCTCGCTCGCGCCGCGAGGTCGCGCGGGTTTCCCCTTTGGTCGCCGCATTTACCAGACTTCGCGCCTCGCTCGCGTTTGGCTCGCGTCGCGAAGTCGACGCGAAGTCGACGCGAACTTCTCGCGTTCCAGCTCTGGTCCTTCTGTTCAACCTCGCGTTTCGCTCGCGCCTGGCTCGCGCCGCGAGCTTACCTGTGCAGCAAGGCTGCACTTTTCAGTCTAGGTTTCAACACGGTTTCGTCCATAACTTTCTCATACGGACTCCAAACGACACGAAACCAATTCCTACGTGTTTTATATGATTTATCCATAATTATCATATTTTTACATATTTTATTTATTTACAAATTTCGGGTCGTTACAACTATCTACCCCTTAAAAGGATTCCGTCCTCGGAATCACTCAAAAATTCCAATCCACATTCTACCGAGTATCCGTTCCCATTCTCCCGCGGTTATTACCGTCAAACTTTTTATCCCGAATTAGTCAACAATATGTATGTAAACATTCAATTAATCCCGTTAGATCCAAACGGGTCAAAAATCACTCTTAAGCCTTTAGTGCCCAAATGGGCCAAACTTGCACAATTTTGACCACAAGACTTTCAATCCTCTAACCAATCATCTTATACACATAGAAGTGACATGACCCACGCATTATAATCAACCAATTGACCAACACTAATGTCAAAGTCTAGCTTCGACCAAGTTACCATATTCCAAAATCGTCTAACCCTTGACTTAATAACAAAGTCAACTATACTTTAACAATTCCCTTTACCATTGACCTCTAATTATGATTCATCAACCATTAGACACCAAATTCCCAATTTCAACTTGAAAACACCCAACGGGTCAAAGTCGCATGATTCGACTATATCTCTTTTAATTATTTCATTAACCTTTTCACATTCACAAAAATGATACATTATGCTCTCATCATTCGCGAGTCTTTCAAAACGAGAGTCAAAGCTCATCTTTGACCAAGTCAACTAATCACATGTTGACTAATCTTGACTTTTGCCTAAAGTCAACCATACTTTTCCAATTAACAAATTCCGCACTCACGGGATACCATCCCCAACTTACCACTCCCGGTTCTACACATTATTGTTTCCTTAACAATCGTTCATGTTTCCAAAATTTCCAATCTTTCCCAACTTCTCCGAGTTCTCACACTTCCTTAAGGTCATATCAACCCTTATCGTTTCTTGACCTTCATTTGGTCACTTATACCATTATTAGTATCATTTTAATTACCTTTGCATCGCATTGACCATTTCATAACTTTCATTCCTAATTATCGGCATTATATCCTCTACCGCATCGCATTCCATAATTTCACACAAATTTACCATATCTTGGTTACCAATAACAATTGCTTTCTAAAAGCATCCCCATTCTCACATTCTAAAAGTCGTAGGCATCCCCTACCCATACATGACCTAATGCAACCCGCATTATCAATCAGTTTGCTCCTTTATCATATAATCATAGTATTAGTACTTAACCATACGGTTCTATCCACGCACATTATAAACACCATACACGGTCACATCATATCGAGCCTCACATCAAGATGATTGGAAAGCCTCCAATCCATTAAGATCTCAAACCGTCACAACGATCGGAATGCCTCCAATCCATGGTGACTCACACATTCTTGTTAGCCGGAAAGTCTCCGATTACGGAATGGAACCATTGGGATTCACCCAACCGATTCCAACCCAAAGTCATAGTAGTCGTGGATCCCCCGAATTAATCACATCATTTCTTTCTTATCCTATCTTGCATACTACACTAGTATACCCCTTTTTACATCACATACTCTACCACCATCTTGCCCGTTTTATCGTCTATTTATTCACGATGCGATTTAGCATACTTCCCATAATATCACGTTATCATTTTCTTTCATATTCCATACATTTCCCATTGGTCACTACTTATCACGTTTCCCATAACATTATTTTTTTTTCCATTATCATACGCCTTCAAGGCCATCGCATAACGCACATGCATTGTACCCCGCGGGTATACCAATAAAATCTCCGATTGTCATTTTACCGTTTCACTTACACATTAATCACCCTTACCCGGTCCATTTCCTTATTACCGATTTCCAAACCTTTTTGTTACCACCGGGGTAACCACCAATCTATTCCTTTAACCAAAGTTCACCGGCCAACCCGGTCATCTTTGAGTCAACCAATCGACTCCGGTCTACATTTGTAACCCATGACTTGGCAACTATTAGCCCAACATTCCATGTTCCCGTCTTTCAACATCGCGATACCTTGACATATTTATTTCCCAGTCGTAGTCTCACACACTATGTCATATTATATCACCTCATTCTTATGATATTTTACCCATAATCGTCATCTTACCCTTAATATCAAATCGATCATCCCTGTCACAAAACTTTGTTATGGCTACATGCCAACTTTTACTCAACCATTTCTAACAATTAAAATATGTCATTCCTGACACTTACTCTTTTCCACCTATGTTACATTTATTAGTTCTAAGGCATCACTATACCTTTAATCATTCTTTTCTTTACCATTTACATATATTAACATTACATTACTTATCCGGATTCCTGCCGAATACTCAAGTTTCATTTCAAATTGTCATCCTTTCTACAATTCTTACAAAAACTTAGTACTTCATTGTACTACTTATTCTTTTGTTGAAAACATTTACCGTCCTCACGGTTCATCTTTTGATACTATATAATAGCATCAACCCTTATATCCTTACTACTTGCGACACACCGGTCCATAATCCTTTCCAAAAATATACTTTCCATACACATGACTAACTGGGAAGACCATTCCCAAAATAAATATCCACGTCATACAACTTATCTCCAATTCCTATAACCACCACTCCGTGCGACAACCCAACAATTAAGTTATAATCACACAATATCTTGGCTTGGTGCGTACCCAACCAATCCATACCGATAATCACATCAAACGCCCTAATTCCCATGGGCAACAAATCCACCTTAAACTTTCTACCGTCTATCTCTATTTCACAATTTCTATAAATACATTCAACCATAGACGTTTTTCCATCGGCTACTTCTATCTCATAAACCTCATCTAACATTTCGGACGGCATATTCAATTTACAACCGAACTCATAGGACACAAACGAATAATTAGAACCCGAATCAAACAAAATATGAGTTGGCAAGGAGTTAATTAATAGAGTACCTGACACCACATCGTGTGCCTCCTTCGCCTCCTCTCGGGTGAGTTGGAAGGATCGCCCCTTCACCTTCGCCGGTTTCACTTTCTTTTGAGCCGTGGACACCATTGATTCAATTCCCTTCTTTGGGCACGCATTGCTATAGTGCCCCTTCTCGTGGCACGAGAAACACTCCACATCGGCCAATGACTTGTCCTTACAATCCCGGGCTACATGCCCCGGTCTACCACAACTAAAGCAAGACCTCGATCCACTCCGGCACTCGCCGGTATGATTTTTCCCGCATTTCTTGCACGGGCCCACACTTCCTTGTTTAGAGAAGCTCGAAGTGAACTTCCCCTTTTTGAACGAACTAGAGCCGCTCTCCGCTTTCCTTTTCTCACCCACATGGGCCCTCTCGGCAACCCGTGCCTCGTTCACTTCTTCCACACCCCGGGCGGCACTAATGGCCTCATCTAGTGAAACCGCCCTCTTCACTTCCAATTGGTAGTCCCACGGTAACCCACTAGCATACCGGACTACCCTCAACCTCTCATCCGAGTAAGTTTTTGCAACAAACGGGAGCAATCCCGTGAATTCTCTCGAGTATTCTTCGACCGACATATCACCCTTTTTGAGGGTCACGAACTTCTCGTGCATTTTCTCCAAATCCCTTTCGGGACAAAATTTCTTTTTCAATCTCGTGGTGAACTCATCCCACGACATCTTCTCAACCACTTCCTTCCCGAGGGTCTCATACACGATGTCCCACCAAACCATCGCATCCTCTTTTAACAATTGTGACGCATACGTCACCATATCGGCATCCTTACATTTACTACTACCGATCACCCTCTCGGTTTCCCGGATCCATCTCATCGTTACTTTCGGGTCCGAACTACCCGTATACACATTTGGCTTACAAGCCATGAATGTCTTAAAAGAACAACCATAATTTTCATCGGGTCTCGCCCTTGCATCACTACAACCACCTGTGGAGGATTTCTCCACTCGAGTGCCACCATCCCTGGTTTCCTCATCCGATCTAGCCTCGGATACACGATCTCCACCCGACCTCTCACGGTCTCCAATAATTCGGTGCACTTCCTCGGCCACCGTTCCCTTAATTTGGTCAATAATAGTTTGGAGATCCGCCATGGTCACCGGAGTTCTATTAGCTCCGACCTCCGATTCATCAACTCGATGCATCGACGGTTGACTTTCTTGCTCAACCACCCTCTCAACAGGAGGTACTTCCTCCTCCCGGTTCTCCGGGGCTTTCCCACTTCTACGAGTGTTCACCATTTCTTTCGATCAAGACTACACGAAAGACATTAAACATTTAGTACCTTGTGTACAACCCATTAGTCTCATAAGACTCAATATCCATATCATATCAATTCTCATCGGTCCCCCTAGGTTCAACCCTAAACTTAATATAAAGTCTCAAGGTTAACCTATGATCTCAAGGAATCTTATATTCCTAATGCTACAGTCTAAGACTAGGATGATCATCCAACCTAATTCACTTAAACCTGGCTCTGATACCAAGTTGTAACACCTCAATTTTTAATGCCAAATATTGGCCAAAATAAAACATTTTATAAATAGAAGAACATCCTCAATTTGGATTTACAAAAACCTTGGTATGAAATCAGAGTATAAAACAGGTGTTACAAAATAGATCATCACCAAGCTAAGACTAAATCCAATCTAGTGCTCTTCTAATCTAGGTCCCGCATCTCTATCCATGCGTACCTAAGCCTTCGATCCCGAACCTGAGTACATAGCAAAACAAAACAAGGAGTACGTGAGACAAAAACGTCTCGTGAGCTACATGGGTTTAGACCCGATAATAATAATCGTTTATTCAAGTAATCAACAAACAAGTATTTCCGTCCATCTATCTAGTCACCATATGGTGACTCCAAACCTTGCTTCCCTAGCAACAACTATCTAGTTATCGGGTTGCCCCCGAACTAACTAGCAACGCTATCGTGCCCAACTATCGGGTTGCCCCCGAACTAGCTAGAAGCACCAATAATCCAACTATCGGGTTGCCCCCGAACTAGCTAGAACCACTCATAATCCAACTATCGGGTTGCCCCCGAACTAGCTAGAAACACTAATAATCCAACTATCGGGTTGCCCCCGAACTAGCTAGAAACACTATCCTATCTAACTATCGGGTTGCCCCCGAACTAGCTAGAAGCATCACCATGTCTAGTTATCGGGTTGCCCCCGAACTAACTAGCATCACGTCATCTCATTCTCACCATAACTCAAGGGTTATGCCAATCTAGCTCTCGGCTATCACACTCATCAACAAACAAGTTAGTTCAATACTATCATTGGTACAACTAACTATTAACTATTAGTCTATACAATTGAACAAATAGACCATAACACAAGTAGTAAAATGTATTTCATAGGCTCTGTACTCAGTAAAGTCCACACGTACTCACCTTAGCCAAGCTAAATCCAAATCGTGTCTAACAACACGAATCCTTGCTCTCCAACTTGTGAGATGTCGCCAAACTTTAGGTCTTCTTGACCCTTGATGATTCAATCCTTCAAGATGGTGATGATTTGAGCTCCAAGACTCCAAAATCGACCACTTCTCTCTAGAAAACGGCTGCACAAGGTGTGGGGTTGAAGATGAAATGAAGCCCTAGCTTACACCCAAGTTTATATGCTCCAGACAGCCCTCGCGTTTGGCTCGCGCCTCGCTCGCGCCGCGAGGTCGCGCGGGTTTCCCCTTTGGTCGCCGCATTTACCAGACTTCGCGCCTCGCTCGCGTTTGGCTCGCGTCGCGAAGTCGACGCGAAGTCGACGCGAACTTCTCGCGTTCCAGCTCTGGTCCTTCTGTTCAACCTCGCGTTTCGCTCGCGCCTGGCTCGCGCCGCGAGCTTACCTGTGCAGCAAGGCTGCACTTTTCAGTCTAGGTTTCAACACGGTTTCATCCATAACTTTCTCATACGGACTCCAAACGACACGAAACCAATTCCTACGTGTTTTATATGATTTATCCATAATTATCATATTTTTACATATTTTATTTATTTACAAATTTCGGGTCGTTACATAACCGGTTAGAAACTGACCGGTTTAAAAAAAACCAAACCGGTTTGGGTCATAACCGGGTTTGGCCGGTTCGGTTTTCGGTTTCGGGTCCGGTTTCAGTTCGAGTTTTTGTGCACCCGAAACCCAAATAACATACCCGATTATAACCCGAACTTGAATCGGGTTGGTTGAGTTATTTGGTTCGGTTATAACCCGACCCTATAAACCGGAAATCCAATTAACACCCGATCAGGTGAAGGAGAGTTCTGGTAGTCGGAAGGAATCTGAATTCCTTAGGGTGTGGGAAGGAATCTGAATTCCCTCAACTGAAGGAAAGTTTTGGCGCACTGGATTCCAATTTCATCCTGAAAATAGTGAACCAAACGCAGGAAAGCTCTGGAATTAGATTCCAATTCCCAGTAATTCTTGGGGATTCCAACGAACCAAACGCCACCTAAGGTTTTCTTCTTCTTCTTCTTGTCTTTTTTGACAAATTAATGAACATGTCATTGTATACGTTTCCATAATATATTTTTAATTGTATACTCAAATAAATACATAGTAATTACATACTAACCGTCCCACACTATTACCGTTATCTACTTTCAACTAGGGGTGAGCATAACAGGTACTCGCCGGTTCCGACCGGAACCAGAACCGCATGTTCCTAGAATATAGGAACCGGATTTGGAACCTTGAAGATAGGTTCTCAAAGTTTCGGAACCGGAACCAGATCCGCCGGTTACAGGGCAGGTTCCGGTTACCCTGTCTCTAAATTCATAAACATTTAACACTAACTAAATAAACAAGACAATAAATTACACAAACTAACGATTACAAATATCATATAGCGAGTTTAAATATGATTTAAGGATTACGAATATTGTTCAAAATATTACAAAAACATATATGTTTGATTGCAAATATAATCTCCTTAAACTAGTTTCAACTTCTAGCATATCACTTGCTATCGCATCCTTAACCTGCAATTCAGTACACATTACTAAATTAGCATAATTTATACATAAATGTACTAAAATACAGCACAATCTAGTTTCAAAAAACTGCACTTTTAACCTTAACCTCGCATCCTTAAACTGCACTTTTTACCTTTCAAAAACACAAAAAGACTGCACAAAAACTGCATTTTTTTTACCTTCAATTAACACCAACAAATGCATCCCCAAGATTGCCATGTCCTATTTTTGCCAGTAAGTGCTAAACAGCCTATATAATTTAGACTGTTAAGAATACAGCTATAGTCTGATATATATGGGCAAAATCATATATTTTATTGTATTTTATATTATATATTATATATTTAATAAAAATATACATGGCACCCGCTGGTTCCAGGTTCTTTAATTTTGGGAACCGGAACCGGAACCTCTTAGGCCGGTTCCCTGATTTTAGGAACCAGAACCGGAACCTCCTAGCAGGTTCCGGATCCGGAACCTCCGGTTCCCAAGCGGTTCCGATTCCGGTTACCCTTTTTTTCTGCTCACCCCTACTTTAAACAGAATTAACAGAAACAATCAATACAAATATAGGACCAAAAACACTGTGTACAGACTAACAAACCACAATCATATTAATCATACTTCATACATAAAATGTTGAAAATTAATTAGAGACCAACACCCATTTTAGGAATACAAAGGGTATGTCATGAATCTCACACTACATTCTACACATCATCCATATTCCTCGGGCCTTAAAACATGGGCCGATCGAGAACCACAAATAATTAACAACTAATTTGACAGTTATTTCGCTAATACACGACACAAAAGTCAGTGTTTAATGAATTCTTAACTAGATGGTGATAATGATACTACTATGTAAAGACACATGTTTTCTTGTTTTGCTAACTGTGGTTAGGTTAAGCTCTCAGAAAACACACAACTTTCATTAATGATCTTCGGTTCCCGTTTGTTGTTCATTCCCACCCGATGTTAGTTCTTCCTGCCCAGAAGTTTCCCCTAATCGTTCCTGCAAAAAAGACGTGACAATAATCAAAATCGGATTATATTGAAATTAAACGGGTAACAAATTGATAGATGTTTGACTACTTAAGAAATTAATAGAAAAAATGACGATTAGTCAAGAAAAGTAGAGACGATATATGAAATTAGGTGACAAAGGGGTAAAATAGTAAATTTACCTTGAGGGATGCATTTTGAGCAAGAAGCTGCTCATAGTCACTCCTAAGGCGGCCCACTTCTGCCCGAAGAGAAGAATTTTCTTCCTTCAAGGCTTCAGCCCGTTGGGCCAGCTCATCACATTCTGCCTGACCCGATATAAAAACAGATGAATATAATCAAAGTTGATATAGAAAGGAAAAAAAAACTGAAGAATGGCCAAACGGGCCGATTCTTGTTATTGTTAATCTCTAACGGGTAAAACCAAAAAAAATGACTTAGAAGGAAATGGGCCGAAAGTCGCATTAAATGTATTTTTAATGCATAAAACTTCCTAAATCATTTTACTAAAAAGATTAGATTAGTATTGAAATAATATAGATTTGATTGTTTATAAATGAAAAATAAATTACCTGCTTGCGAAGTCTGGATCTACGAGCAGATTCCCTATTAGATTGTTTCCTTCTCTGTCGTTTTAGCTCCCTTTCATCCTGAAATATTCATTTTTCATCAAACATTTTTAAAAATATATAAAATAACTAAGTAAAAGTAGAAATTATAAGACGTACGAGTTAATTCAGAACAAACGATACACAAGAAGTTACCTTTTTATATATAATAAATTAATAATTAATTAACAATAGAAATTATGAAGGTGCACCTGTAACCATGGCTGTGACTGCATGTTATCCCTTGACCCAACAGTAACCATTCCTGCTGCAACTGGGCCAGAAGTTACGTTCCCACGCATTGCAGGACTACTGGATGAATTTGTACCATTCCAGTATTCCATACCAATATTTAAGTTAGTAGTTGGACCAACCCCAACCATGGTTTGGTTAACCACAGAATTAGGTGCATTTGGTCCTCCATTTGCAGAATTTCCATTTTGTGACGCTTCACCTGTCGCTAATGTAATATAATAGTAATTACTTTAGTAACAGAATAACAGAAAGCAAAGTAAAAATAATGAGTTGACTTTAAGAGACTTATAGAACCCAACCTTCAATAGAATCTTGGCGGGATCCTGATTTCATTTGTGATTCCTGTAGAAATATAAATACAAAATAATCTTATTAAAAGCCAAACAAAATGATGTAAATGAGTAATTTCTAGTAATACTTACATTTTCAGAATTTCCATCACTTCCTTCACTTGAACCTTCAGTTCCACTCTCACCACTGAAAATTAAATACTTCCTCCGATTTAAAATAAGTGATACACTTTCCATTTTTGGGTGTATCAAAATAAGTGATACACTTTGAAAATTTACCTTATTTGGTAAAAAGTGGTGGATTCCACACCCATTAACTACTTACTTTATTAAAGTAAAATTACCCATTTACCCTTACTTTCACTTTTAAACATCATTAACCCTACTTTATTCAAAGATTGTGGGACCCATTCCCCACTAACCATCCAATTAATCTAATTTAATCATCATTATAATATTTTGCCTTAAAAAGCGTGAAACCAACAATGTATCACTTATTTTAAATCGGTGGAAGTATAATTTTTTGTAAGTATTAACCGTGGCTAACATGTGGTCATAATGGCCTTTTTAACAAGTTAACCAAAGTTAAGGTATTAAATCATGCGGAAAAAGTATAAGGGTCAAAACGCCAAATTAATAAAAAATTGAGGATTAGAATATAATTAACAAAATAGAGTAGAGTATAGACATCAGACATGTAATTAAAGTTTAATAATTTACTTATGATACCTTTTGGGATAAACTCCATTAGCAGATGCACCTTTACCTGGTTCATGGTTCTTGCCTGTAATCATATTTAAACTTCCCAAACTACCCTTTGACCTTTTAATAGGAAGTTTTTCCTTCCCATCTGATGACTTACGGTCAACTTCCGTATTTCCAGGTGTATCACCCTACATAAAAATTAAAATGTCATTATCAAAAAACTAAATGATATTAAAACATCCATAAATCAAATAAACCGAGCCAAACTCACAGAAGCTTCAGCAACACCATTTGGAGAAGGCATTGGATATGGACTGAAAGGATATGAACCCTGATTAAATATATGGCACAAAAGTCATAATTATGTTCTATTTAAAAAATAAATATTTAACATAATAATAATTTATGATTAACAAGAAAATACCGGAGGCATCAATGGATGAGCATAAATGCCACCAGGGGGATACATTGCAACATATGGATGAGGTGGAGTACCGTAAGGTGGCATAAGATGCTGCAAGTGCAAAAAATAATTATAAAAATTATAAAAATTATAAAAACTATAAAAATTAAAAAAATCAGAAAAATGGAATATAAATCCAAGATTAATATGACTTAAAGTAGTTAAATAACTTTTAAAGCAACTACAACTATTTAAAATCTAAATTAATAATTTATAAAACATAGTACCTGAACGCCCCACGTGTAGGGATGACCTTGAGGGCTTGATGCCATAAATCCATGTGGAGGCATATGAGGATAAGGCTGTTCAATATATACAAACGAATCTTAGTAAAATATCTTAAATCTTAAAAAACAACATTGTGAAAGTTTAATTATTTTGAACAGAACCTGAAACGCCGTCCAATCTGGATTGGGTGTACCCGTTGCAGTACCAGAAGTCTGCTCCTGAAAAATATAAGAATTAAATACAAAAGATAAATACATATTATCAGAAACTGTATAATGGATACATAGTCGTAAATGTTACAAGAATAATTTAAATAAATTTACTTGTGAATTCACAGTCTTTGACTCTTTTGTTGACTCTTTTGCCTCCTTGGCAGATTTATCCATCTCACTGCTTCCCATTACTCAATTGAGTATTGAGTACCACTTAAACTATCCTTGAAAAAACCATCCTATTAATGAATTTTAAAACACATACATTAATATATAGATTCGTCTATATAGATTCGGCTTTCAGGGTTGCATTTAAAGCTTTAATTTTGCATATTTGAAATAGTGATTACAAAACAAACCTCATAAAATCTAATACAGTAACACATTAAATTTTCCTAATTCTCCAAATTAGGGGATTTGCACGAATTCATATTACTGAAACATGGCATTCATAAAATTTGCAGATTACAACATACCACACGAAAATCATGCTTTCAATTAGGTTAAAAAATAAAGTTTACCGAAAATCTGACAATATAAACATACACGAAGAAATGGAATTGAGTTATTAATCAAAAGACAAAATAAACTGCACCTGAGGTTCAACATTAACGCAGTTATAAATTAAGAGCTTTCGGATGAAACAACTTACCGAAAATCCTCGTGAGACGATGAATTAAACGGGTGAGCTCTTGCAATTTGCTATAATAACCTGGATCAAACTCAAAACCCTAATTGCAGGGATAAATTAAAAAGAGGGCTATTAAAGAGAAGGATTTCTGGAGAGATCGCATTCAAATTTGTCGAATGAGGTCTGTACGATTAGCAGAAAATTGTCGTCTCTGTTTCACGAGCGAGCTTCGAATTGATTGAAGGTGATTGTGACTGGAAAGTAATTGATCAAGTGTTGAGTTCGTTTCAACGGTCGATTTGTGCTGGCGTATGGGGTTCCCCTGGGGTGCGGGTGTAGGGAAATAACTGTCCATTTTATATTAAAATTATGATTTTGATAAGGTGTGGATAATATTTATAATTTACCCTCTTTAAACTTCAATAATTAATTTATCTTCCTTATTTTTAGCAATATTCAATCTCTTCCACCAATCAAAATCTAAACTGTTCAATCTTATTCATTGTTAGTGACATCAAAACTCTAAAATTATATCAAAATTCATTGATTATCAGTAAAGTGTTGGATAAAAGCTATGGACAAAATCAATAAAATTTCTTTACTTTAATCAGGGATGGAAAAAACACGATTAACTGCCGAATAACCAACCAAGTCTGGATAGATGGTTATGTTTTGGGTTTTTACAATCAACACCCAACGTTTCGGCCTAGTTTGGTTTGGTTTTGCTCAAAATTCAAACCATCATAACTCTACTTTTCTAAAATTTAAAAAAAAAACTTAATTTTTAATAACATGAATCCGATGAAAATGTGGCAATAGCTGCCTCTAGAGATATGATGTTGTCGGCGGTGCAAGTTGCCGATATCGACTCATCAAAGAAGAAGAGTACGGTGGGAGGACAATGTGGTCGGAGAAGGTGGTTCATCGAGTTGCTGGGTTCCGGTGGAATAGAATGGGTTATCAGTTTTAATAACTTAAAAGTTAAGACAAAAATAGAATGGGAAATGAGGAAACTACCCTCACATGAATCGCAGGTGGCACATGTAATGTTAACATTAAAAGTAAAAGGTCGTTTAAGGAAATGACCGACAATGCAAAAATTGGCATCAATAAAACTGTCTATATCATTTTTTTAAAATAAATAATGATTGCTGAAATTTAGATCCATCATAAAAAACATTAGCTTAAGTTTTCCAAACTTATAAAAGTTGTTTTTCATTGAACAGTTTAACATATAATCTAAACTACTCCTAAATATAGAGTATATATTATTCTATCTACAACAGAATTCAAATTCATAACCATATGTTTGTGCTCGTAAAGTATAACTTGTCCGTTACTCTTCTTAAAAGACAGACGTTTCACATTTAGAAATAGTCTAGGGACTAATAGTGTATATAACGTTTTCTTGATCATATACCCTCTTCTTTTCTTTTGAAACACGATCGAATCCAGCCTCTTTCTCATCTCATCGCCTCTGCAAATCGCGAACGACGTCGTACGGCCAAGAGGACGACGGAAACGCCGGCACCCGCCGGAACCTCGTTGAGATATCACTTAACTGTCTCCGGTTAGTTTCAAATCATGCTTACGATATCTTATTTTATGCGCTCTTGTGTTTCGTGTCCTAATTGTTTCAATACGGATATAATCATTGGTTTTTATTAACAAAGTATTTAGGAATCAAAATGATGATTAAATTAGTGAAAATTTTGAAATTTTACGCGATCTTGTGTTCTAATTCCAGTTTTCTATCATTGAATTTGTGAGAATCCGTTGTTATATACGAAATCCTTTTATTTAGGCTTTCTTGATTTTTTTTATTTTTTTGTAATTAATTACGGAAGTACGTTTTGCTCGTTCTATTAATTAATTTTAGGTTGATAGATATACAGACTATCTACCATCAATTTAAAGGAATTTTTGTGTTTCCGAAAATCAACATAGACCTAATTGGGTATCAATGCTACCTTCGGTTTAATATGACTCGTATGAACAAACTTGATCTTTTAATGCATTAAATGCAACTTATGGAAATGTTTTGCTTACTGATGTATGTTATATTGAATTTTATATGGCATTGGTTATATTCATCATTTGCAAGTTTTCAACTTTTCATAGTTCTGTACCTCCATTATCATAAAATTATAAGAAAGTGAACCCATGATATCAGCTAATATGATATAATAGTACTTAAAAGGCTATCTTTTTTACCTACTTACCTCTTTTAGAAGTTAATTTACATATTCTTATCCTTCCAGCCATCCAATTTCCCTCAAACACACTTGTAACACAGGCAGGTGATGGGATGTTACTGTACCCTGTTAACTAAGGGAATTTATAGATTTATTTTTGGATAATTCAGAAGTGTTCAAGGGACACAAATGGCTGCTGTTTCATCCAGTGATCCAATGCATTCTGGAATGCATGAAAGTGGTTCTTATAAACAGTCTAATGATAAACATGAGGATAATAGTGCTCGTTGGTATTTTTCCAGAAAAGAAATAGAAGAAAACTCACCATCAAGATCAGATGGTATTGATTTGAAGAAAGAGACTTATTTTTGTAAATCGTATTGCACATTTTTGCAAGATTTGGGTATGAGACTTAAAGTGTAAGTTCTGTATGATCATTGGTTATTTGCAAGCCCTAAAAATTGTCTGAAATAATAAATTGGATATATCTATGCAGGCCACAAGTAACTATTGCTACAGCCATTATCTATAGTCATCGTTTTTTCATTTGTCAATCACATGCAAAGAATGACAGAAGGGTAAGTTTTACCTAGTTCTAAAATGTTTTCTGAGGGATAACTATGCCTTATCAGTGTGAGTATATATATATATATATAATTTATGTATGTAATTACATGGTCATTAACCACATAAATAACATAGATTTGTTGAAATATATTTGGATTGCATACGATTGCAACAGTGTGCATGTTTCTTGCAGGCAAGGTTGAAGAAACACCCCGTCCTTTGAAAGATGTTATTCTTGTTTCCTATGAAATTAATAATAAAAAAGACCCTGAGGCAGTACAAAGAATCAAACAAAAGGTACTTAATTATTCTCGTTTGACCCGTTGGAGTCAAAATTTGACCCAAATCGACCCGTTTTTGATGCTTGACACAGGAAGTTTATGAACAACAAAAAGAATTAATTCTAATTGGAGAACGTGTAGTTCTTGCAACACTTGTATTCGATTTCAATGTGAATAATCCATATAAACCGCTTGTTGAAGCAATAAACAAATTCAAAGTTGCACAAGATTCAATTCCTCAAGTTGCACTCAAGGCACTTGCTCAAGTTGCATGGAATTTTGTAAATGATGGGTATGATGCTGTAATATTATATGCCTTTTATGTAACTTGTGTTACAAGTTAGTGTCCCTTTTTGTCATTTTTGACCTGCAAAAAGGACGTTTTTACAGGCTTCGAACATCTCTTTGTTTACAATTTAAGCCACATCATATAGCAGCAGGTGCTATTTTTCTTGCTGCTAAATTTCTTAAAGTGAAATTACCGTCAGATGGTGAGAAAGTTTGGTGGCAGGAGTTTAATGTTACTCCACGACAGTTGGAAGGTTGGTGTGTTGACTTTTTTTTGTGTAATTACTTGACTGCTAAGGAAGCTTTTTTCTTACTATTTCCCAAATAATATTTAGCGTGTCAAATATAATTACAGAATTCTTATTCTATTTCAGATTTTCAGATCCTCAACTAATATGATTATCAATAATAATATGCTAATTTACTATTAAATATTAAGTTGTTGTAGACTTATTTAATGCAGAGGTGAGTAACCAAATGTTAGAACTATATGAACAAAACAGAATGCCAGCTTCCCAAACAAGTGAGGTTCTAGACGGAAGTACAGGTGGCGGGGTAGTTATAAAAAAACCCCGAGCGCCAGCTGTCAGCCAAGAACACACCACAAAGGACAGTGATTCTCATGTGGGTCCCACCACTTCAAGATCACACACATCAAACCCAACATCATCATCAAGACAAATTTCTCATCACCCAAAAACATCCCAAGATCAAAGTAATGATGATGGAAGTACAGATCGAAACAAAGATATCAATTCTGATGTTGATAACAACTCAGAAATGAAAGACCATGGTCAAAGTCAAAGTCAAATTTTGGAATACAGAAGTCAAACACCGAAAGATGGTGTGAAAAAGATTGATAAAGATAAAGTTAGGGCAGCTCTTGAGAAGAGAAAGAAAGCACGAAGTGGTGATGTGGCACGGAGAAATGATTCTATGGATGATGATGATTTGATTGAACGGGAGTTAGAAGATGGGATAGAATTGGCTAATGATTCAGAGAACAATAAACAAGAAAGTAAACAAAATTCGTCGAAATATATTTATAATAAAAATAATGATAATGATTTTGATTCAGAGTTAGTGGAAGAAGGTGAGGTTGGAGCGTTGGATGATGATGACATCAGACATAGGTCATCCTCACCCGTGGGTAGGAGGAAGCGAAGAAGAAATTAGAAGAAGAGTGTTTGGATCGTGAGGTTTTTCACATAAAGGTAATGAATGTTTTTTCTTGTATTTAAATGAGAAAACATGGTTGGTAAGCCATATTTGAGCTAAATTTTGTTCATCCTTGTTCATCTACTTATTTGAGCTAAATTTTGTTTTTTCATGCTTTCTGGTCATGAAATGGAATCGTTTATTTATAAAATTCTTTAAAGAATTGTCTCGTCTCGTTTACTTTGTTCTTTATTGTTTCTGGCTTATAAATTTGGATGTAATTAGTGTCCATTTAGTCATTATGGTTTGCCGTATCTTGAGATTGATAATCGTTTGATGTCCTTTCTTATCAAACTATGAAGACTTCACATCCAAATACTTCTGATCTTTGTATTATTTTATAAAACTTAAATTATATATCTGTATATAAGTTATTTTGGCAACTCGATGAAATAACACATGACAGATCGATGATGAACAGAACAATGCAAAGCATTTGCGATCCAATAGTTTTTCAGATTGTAATGCTAATATTAACATCCTCAAAGGAACCAATAAACCATGATGCAAATTTGTTACTTTGAAAATGTTGAGTATGTTGTGATTGAAATTAAACACTTTCGATAGGCTTTTTTGTTGCTTACATCAAGAAACTTGTTGGCGTTTATAGGAACTCTGAATCTTTTTCTTTTTTGTATAATGACGTTTCAGAATTCGGTTGCAAATCCGTCATAAAAACTACTAATTTTCCTAGAGACTTCCGAAGACATTCCTTTGAAAAAAGAAACAATTCGTCGGAAATTTTTTGTCGCAAATAGTTTCTGATGATGGATTTTTCAACTGACAAATTCAGTCAGAAATCTGTCAACGATGGCTTTTTCCTATATATGCATTTTATTCGGAATTAGGCGTCGTAGATACCCATTTTGCTAGTGGTGTCAGAAATCTGGTTGTTAGATTTATGAACTAATTTATGCCCTCTTTTGCCTCTTTCTCCAGCATTTCTTAACCTCTTTTGAATTGTGGAGTAGCATTAGCAAGAGGTGGAAGATGTGTGTTTAACGATCAACTTCTTAAATGACATTCTAATCTTACCAGATTATATGAATTTAATTGGGGCCAGAAGATATGATTTGAAGTGGGTGTTGATCATGCCCACTTTTGGATGCTTTGGCGATTTAGATCTAGTATTAAGTTTAATCTTGAAAAACCTAGAAGTGGAAAGTCTTGTAACAATGTCAAACTCTTTTCTTCTACATGGATTTCGAGTACGTATGAAAAAGTAAACCAATTGGATTAGGTGAAACTGTAATCCAAGTTCTGCCTCGTCGATTTGGTTTGGAGTTGATACTTGTGATGTATGTTTCCTTCGTTGCTAGTTTCTTGCTAGTATGCTAATGCAGTTGTAATTCACAATATCTTTCAATCATCATCGATCCGACCCCTCACATCTGGAAAAAAAAATTACTAACTAATACTTCCCAAAACTTTGAGTACATTAGCCGCGACAAGATCTAGAGGAAAGTACGTAGTATTTGGCCTTCCATACTGATAGCGTGTTTCTAGATCTAATAATGTCGGGATTCCAATTTTGAATTTTACATACATTGGCGCATATGCCATACTGAAAGGCCACGTAAACTAAAGGATCGGTATGACGTTAGCTCATTAATTATTAATTTTCCTAGCCATTCCTACGATCTCAATTTATGAGACACTAATGCCAAATATTATACTGTTTAAAAGATTTACTTTCAAACCAAATGCCAAATGAAAGCATCTAAAAATTCGAATAAGATTTTGGGCGTATCTTGGCGACTAATTGTCAGGATCGATTAACTATAGACAAGTTAATAAACACCTTAGATCTAATTGATGATAGAAGTTGCAGCGGATCAACACTATATCAATAATTAAGAACAATGAACTGTATGAACAATATGCAAGAATATTAAGAACACAGTTTCACAAAAAGCTTCAATGTATATTATTGAGTTAACAATACACACGTACGTTTACAATTCGTAAGGAACTATTTATAAAAGTCCTTGAAGCTAAACTATTTACCCTAGTTATTCTAGGACTTGATTTACATCGAATAATAATAATATACATTGATTTACATTCTATAACTATCTATACGAAGATCTCGGACTTGATATCTTCCATAAACGCGTATCAGTAGTAACTGCAATCACCAGTAGTAAATAAGTACCATCAGTAGTAAACTTGGTGATCAGTAGTAAGTCCATAATCAACGTCAGTAGTAACTACAATGATCAGTAGTATCTTCAATCTTCTCATGATCAGTAGTAACTTAGTTATAGTGAACACCAGCATCAACTTCATCAGTAGTAAATGTTTCTGCCCCATCAGTACTAAATAAGATCAGTACTAACTGCAGCATCAGTAATAAGTTGATCTGTGTTTTGCTCCAACAATCTCCTCCTAAACTTATTGATCATCTTTTAATCAATCAAGTTTCCTTTGTTCCTCTTGTTCTTTTCTTCTCTTCTCTAGTGTTCTTTGATTTTGTTGAAGTCTTTGTTCAATAATATATTTGCTGTTCCTTTTTGTAAAATAATTCAGTTTGTTTTGGAACATAACAGCATCATAGGGTTTCATCAAAGTGTTTATGAATATCTGATACATTGTCTTCTCAGAATGTGGATATTCTTTCTCATATAGGTACAATTCACACACTTTGCCTGATTTCTCAAAGAAGTACATATTGGCAGAAGGAATGACATTCCAAGCATACACATTACCTGGATTTGTAAATTGTTCTGGATAATTATCTGGATAAAATGCAGCATCAATCATCTTTGTTAAATATCCAGCTCCAGATTCTTTCCATGATTTCTTTGTCATTCTTGGTTTCCCAATAATCAAAAGTTTGATTACATCACTTCTTGAACATGATCTGATTAAGGGTAACCATCCAGTGAATCTTTGTACTACTTTGTCTTCCCTTATGACTTCTATGACATTATTTTGCATTACTCTCCAGTTAAGAATTGGATTGTTTTGTAGAGGAGCAACTGGCATTTCAAGAACAGGTATAATTTGTTGTTTTGATTTCTTCTTAGAGCTTTGTTCTTGATCAACAGATTTTCTTTTATTAGATTGGGGAGTTGAAGTATTACCAACAGTTGAAACACTACCAACTTTGAGCAAATTTAAGCTGATTGGTACTAAAGTTTTGGCTTTGGCTTTCTTTGATTCTTCAGCTTCTTGTTCAGCCAAATCTCTCTTCTTTGCAGTGCAGTATTTTTCAATAATAGTTACCATCTTCATTCTTCCAAAAGATTTTGCACTGTGACCTTTTGTCTTCAGAAAGTCTATCATAAGAGACTTTTGTTCAAATATATCATCTGGTAACTCACATTTTGTTCTTTTGCATTCTGCTACAAGCTCCTCAAGACAGTTTAGATGTTCTTCTTCTACTTTTCTAAGCCTTTTGAATTCTGCTTCTTGGCCTTCTATCTGAACATCTTTAATTTGAACAGGTGCTTGAACAGGCATTTCTCTTTGATTCTTCTTTTGTTCAAGAGCTTGATACTTAGCTACCTTCTCCCAAAATCTCTTATGCTTCACCTTCCATTTATCTTGTTTATCAGCTCTAACAAGATTTATCTTGTTTACCATGTAATGACCAAGAGCTCTGTTAGGGTAATCTTCATCATATATTTCTTTACCCTTTCCAATGTGTGCTGAAGGTGGAGGTGGAATATATTTCATGTCTGGCACTCCACTTATTATAACAGAGGGAGAAAATGATCTAAGTTCATCTTGTTGAAGTATTTTTGGATGTGGAGGAAGTGAGCATTCATCAATCTCAAACCAATTCACATTATCATCAATGTCAGGTATGATAAGTGGTTGATCAGGTGTTGGTGGTTTGGTAATGATGACATGTCTCTCTCTTTCAATAAGCTCTGGAAAATGTAGTTCTTCCTCTTCAGTAGTAACCAGAGTAGTTACTACTGGTGTGACTTCAGGAGTTACTACTGATAGGGCATCAGTAGTATTTGCTGCTATTAATTCCTTTTCTTCATTTACTACTGCTATAATATCAGTAGTAGAGGTTACTACTGGTATTTCCTTTTCAACTTGTTCTTCCATTGTAGCAGTAGTAATAGGCTCTTCTTCTGTCACCATCATCTCTGGGCCTTCATCAACATTTGTTTCTTTTAAATTTAAAAGGGAGGATGCTGCTGCTGCTATAGATTCATCAATCATTGTCTGTATATTATCCTTCTCCCCCTTAGTGAGCTCAACTGGTGGAGCCTCACTATCATCAATCTTTTTCTTCAATTGTCTGATGATTTTGGCTTGTTGATAAAGCCTGTGCTCATATAATCTCATTCTTCTGTTGATGGTGTTGACATGCCTTTTCATTGCAGCCATGGTTTTCCCTTGGTTAGTTAAATATATATGGCAATTTTGTACAGTGGATTCAAGAGAATCCACTTTATCCATCAATTGAGTGTTTTTAATACTGCCCTCACTCCATCTAGCAAGATCATCGGGCTTACTAACAGGTACATTGGTTTTAAGGTTTTCCTTCCTTTCCATCAATTCCACAGATCTGCCCTCATCACTGCTTGGTGATTCATTGGGTCTTTTAGACATTCTCTTCTTCCTAGAAGAAGCAGAGATGCCCCCCCTTGTGGTTTCTTGGCACCGGGGTCCTTTGAGTAACTCCTCAAACGAGTCATCACTCAAAGTTGCCGAGGTTTGGGTCCTAATGATGTTTTCACTGTCCTGTGCACCCACCTTTGGGGCATCAGTAGTGAAAGCCCTCCCCTCATGTCCTCTCTCCTCCTTGGAGGACAACTCTTTGAGCCTGGGGTGTGACTCGATTTGTCCCCTGGTGTCCTTTGAAGAAAGTTTCTTTCTTTTATAAATTGTGGAAATGTTTTTGGTTTTGTCTGGTAGGTCTTCCACAGAGTGAAGAGTAGCACTCTGCAGATTTATATCAAGTTCCTGGGACACATTCAGGACTTCTGTTTGGGTTGGTGATTGAGTGGCTATTTGGATTGGTGTTTGGGCTGTATTTGGGGGTGATGGAGTGGGTTGAGGTTCAACTTGGGTTGTAGCAATGGTTGAACCCTCTCCAATATTGGGTTGATCTTTGATCATGTTAGGAAACAGAGGGGTTTCCTTGCCCGAAAATTTAAATTGTTTTCTCATATTTGAGAAAACTTTCTTGTTCAACTCAGGTAATATAAAAATGTTTTTAGGAGTTGACAAGTTTTGTAATTCACAGTTTATGATATGTTGTAGAAATCTGGGATACATTAAAAATTTAGAAGAACTAAGATTTCCCAACATACCATCAAATATCATGTATGAAAAATTAAATACTTGGTCTGTGCATAAACAGACAACAGCAGAGGCTATTGCCTTATTAAACTCATTCCAAGTACTTCTTTTTGGAGAAATACAATGCTGAATGGTATGTATTAAAAATTTCCATTGTGGGGAGAGAAGACCCTTTTGAAAAGTAACTATATTCAGTCTTCCCTCATATCCCATTTTATTCAAAATTTCAGCAATGTATTCCTTAGGAAGAGTAGACATACCTGAATCATCGTGTAATTGTAGATGGTGTCTGATTGATTGTTCTGTTACTGTGATGTGCTTTCCATCTACTTTAGATTTTATCATTGATGATGTTGTTCCTTCTGTTCGCTCAGCATTGGTCCAGAAATCCACCAAGTGCTGTTGATATGATTTTGGTTTTACAGTTAAGGCAAACTGTATATATGAATTTCTCAAAAATTTTACGATCGGACGGAAATCTTTTGTTCCGTCGGGATTCTTTAAAAATGCAACCATATTGTGAAATTCTGAGTATTTGAGATCGGTTTGCACATCGAGAGCTTGTAAAGTTGCCATAGTTGTTGAGTTTTTGCAAGAATTTTGTTAGTGATGAAGGGTTTTTGATCGTAAACTAGGGTTTATCGAGAGATGTTTAGAGAATCGAAGTGAGATAATGTTAAATTAATCGACTACCGCCTTTTATATCTTTCGATTGACCCTGCAAAAAGACTAAATTGCCCTTCGAATTATACCATAACGGTTATTTTCATGGGGGTTAGTTTGGTATTGTGATTCTGAAAGACCAGTAGTAAATAAGATATCAGTAGTAAAACGTCAGTAGTATCTACTAACATCAGTAGTGACTAAGGATTTTGACATCAGTAGTAACTATAGACATCAGTAGTAACCATTAACACACAAGACCAGTAGTATATGTGAATACCAGTAGTACTGACTTACCAGTAGTATCTGTGTAAACCTAAAATACACCAGTAGTAATGAACTATCAGTAGTATTTTGTGCATACACTTTCACACCAGTAGTACAGCAATACCAGTAGTAAAACACTTAAGAAAATAATATTTTACAACACTAACTTTACACATGATTTTAAGTGAGATTTTAAGTTATTAAAATCATTCCAATACTGCTAACCAAGAAGTTGAATCTTCCTACATCAAATGCTTTTGTAAAAAGATCTGCTAATTGATCATCAGTATGGATTTTAACTACTTTGATTAATTTCTTTTCATTACAATCTCTTATAAAGTGAAATCTTATTTCAATGTGTTTAGTTTTTGAATGTTTTACTGGATTATTCACAATACTAATAGCACTTTGATTATCAATAAAAATAGGAGTTTTAAGGATAGAGATACCAAAGTCTAGAAGTTGATTTTGAATCCATAGTACTTGAGCACAGCAAGCAGATGCAGCTACATATTCTGCTTCAGCAGTGGATGTTGATACATTTGTTTGCTTCTTACATTGCCATGACACCAGTCTTGATCCAAAGAATTGACATCCACCAGTAGTGGATTTTCTATCTTGACATTCACCTCCATAGTCACTATCTGTATAGGCTATTAGTTCAAAGGGTGAGTCATGTGGATACCATAGACCTAGTGATGGTTTGCCTTTCAAGTATCTGAATATTCTTTTAACAGCCTGCAAGTGTAGTTCTTTGGGTCTTGCTTGATATCTTGCACACACACAAACACTATACATAATGTCAGGTCTTGATGCAGTTAAGTACATCAAAGAGCCTATCATTGATCTATATAAGTGTTCATCTACATCCTCCCCCTCAACATCAGGATGTAGGTGTTTGTGTGTTTCCATTGGTGTACTAGCACTTTTACTGTCTTTCAAATCAAACTTTTCCAAGATGTCTTTGACATATTTTGATTGATTTATCAAAATACCATCAGTTCTTTGATTGACTTGGAGTCCAAGGAAGAAGTTCATTGGACCCATGGAGCTCATCTTGAATTTAATTTGCATCAGTTCTTCAAATTCTTTGCATAATAAATCATTGGTTGAGCCAAAGATGATATCATCTACATAAATTTGTACTAGTAGTATATCATCTTTGACTTTCTTTGTGAACAAAGTTTTGTCAATGGCTCCTCTTTTAAAGTTATTCTTCAATAGGTAGGATGATAATGTGTCATACCATGCTCTTGGTGCCTGATGTAGGCCATATAGAGCTTTATCTAATTTGAACACATAATCACCATGTTTTGGATCTTCAAAACCTGGAGGTTGGCAAACATATACCTCTTCTTCAATTTTCCCATATAGGAAAGCACTCTTAACATCCATTTGATAGACTTTGAATTTCTTGAATGAAGCATATGCTAGAAATATTCTTATTGCTTCAATTCTAGCAACAGGAGCATATACTTCATCATAGTCTATTCCTTCTTCTTGAGTGTATCCTTGGGCTACAAGCCTGGCTTTGTTCTTGATCACTATACCTCTTTCATCTTTCTTGTTTCTGAAGATCCATCTTGTTCCAATGGCTCTTTTTCCTTTGGGTAGAGGTACAAGTGTCCAAACAGCTTGTAATTTAAATTGAAGGAGTTCTTCTTGCATTGCTTCAATCCAGTTTGAGTCCTTCATTGCTTGTTGGATCTTCTTTGGTTCATCCTGAGACAGAAAGCATTCATACATACATTCATTAGCAATTAAACTTATATTACACATATTTGCAGTTAAGCTTTTGTTTAATTTGCTTCTTGTTTGAAGTGGTGAGTTAACATCACTTAGAACAAGGTCTAATGGATGGTTCTTCTGAGTCCTTGTAGTTGTAGCTTTATCAACCACTAGTTGATTTCCAAGATTGGACTCATTTGTCTCAGGCAGTTGTTCATCTTGTGATTCTTCATTGTCATGGATGTTTGGTTCATCATCATCTTGGTCAGAGTTACTACTGGTATTGTCTTCATTAGGATCAGTAGTATTGTTGTTGTTACTGGTGTCAGTAGTATCATGAGAATCTAGGTTATTGTTGAGACCAGTAGTATTTGGAGTACTATTACTGGTATCAGTAGTATTTGAATTACTACTGTCCTCATTCTCAGAGTTACTACTGGTTCCAGAACTTGAGTTATTACTGACATCAGTATTAACTACTGGAGCAGTATTAACTATAATGTATCTCATTTCCTCTTGACCAGTATTAACTGATGATGTTCCTTCCTTTTGATTGTGACAGTTTGAATTACCTGCATTGAAATTCATATTAGAATTAAAGGATTTGGTTAGATTGTCTATGTCAAATAGCCAATCTGGACCATTTCCTTGTTCATTAGGTACATTTTCATTAAAGGATACATTGATGCTTTCTTCAATTATCCTTAGTCTTTTGTTGAATACTCTGTATGATTTGCTTTGAGTAGAGTATCCCACAAAGATTCCATCATCAGCTTTGCAATCAAACTTACCAATTTGTTCTCTTGTAATCAAAATAGTACAAGGACAACCAAATGATTTTAAGAAACTTATAGAAGGTTTTCTTTTATTGAAAAGTTCATATGGTGTTTTAAAATGTGGCTTCACTATTAATACTCTGTTCTGAACATAACAAGCAGTATTAACAGCTTCTGCCCAAAAAGTGATTGGTAATTTTGAGTCTGCAAGCATTGATCTTGCTGCTTCAATGATGGTTCTATTTCTTCTTTCAGCTACACCATTTTGTTGAGGAGTTCTAGGTGAGCTGTATTGCCTGTCAATACCTTTAAAATCACAAAAGTTAATTAAGTTAGCATTTTTAAATTCTGTGCCATTGTCACATCTTATGGCTTTAACTTTTTGATCAGATGAGTTCTCCAGTTTGACAATTAAGTTCTTTATGAGTTCACTTGTTTCATCCTTTGTCCTGAGAAAGAAAACCCATGTATATCTGGAAAAGTCATCAGTAATAACAAGACAATATTGTTTCTTTCCAATACTCATTACATTTGTAGGTCCAAAAAGGTCCATATGTAGGAGCTGTAAAGGAACAGAAATAGAGTTCACAGTTTTGGACTTATGAGAAGTCTTGTGTTGTTTACCTTTTAGGCATGCAACACAGTGATGATCACACATGAATTGTTTTTGAGGTAGTCCAATTACCAGATTTCTTTTTACTAAATTATTCATGTTTTTAAAATTTGTGTGACACATCCTTCTATGCCAAAGTTCTGATTCAGTGGTGTTTGCCTTGGATATAAAACAGTTGACCTCATTTGTAGAAATGAGTTCTCCCCCTATATCCAGGCAATACACATTGTTTCTCCTTGGAGTTCTTAAAACAACATATTTTTCATCTAAAATAAAATCAGGAGAAAGAATGATGCACTCAATGTCTGTGAACAGAATCTTGTTCTTTTTATCACAAACTTGAGACACACTGACAAGATTGTATTTTAGTTCAGCTACATAAAATACATCATCAAAGGTAATTTTTCCATTAGTAACAGTACCTTTACCTGTAATCTTACCTCCCTGGGGATTCTCACCAAATGCCACATATCCTCCATCAAATGACTTGAAATCTTTAAGAATTTGCAGATTTCCAGTCATGTGCCTTGAGCATCCACTATCAATATGCCATGTTCTTCCTTCTTCTGGGATCTGAATGCTCTGCACAAATGAGTAAAGGATTAGTTAAGTTTGGGAACCCAAGCTTTATATGTCTTGGGTTCATCCTTTGAGAACTAAGCTTTTTGGGATTTAACTTTAAAGACTTTTGGTACCCATACTTGTTTATTACTGGTGTTTTGTTTTACTACTGTCCTTTTGGAGTTATTACTGGTGTGAGAATTTCCTACTGATCTTGGTTTATACCTATTGTTTTTAGCTTTTGAATACTTTACTACTGATGAACCAGTAGTATTTGGGTACTTACCATGTTTAGAATGACCAGTAGTGCTTTTAGAGTTACCACCAGTAGTATTTTTGAAAGTTGTTTTGGGAGCAGTAGTATTTTTGAAATTAGGGTTTTTACCAGTAGTATTCTTGTACTGGTACCATACAGCATTATAATTAGGGTTAACACCAGTAGTAAATTTGTTAGAGTTTCTACTGGTGTTGGAAAATTTACAATATTGTTTATTTTGATTAGATTTTCCATTGTTCTTGAAGTAATTGCTGTTCTTTGGGCTGCCAACTCTTCGGTTTTGCACAAATCTTGGTGCACTTCTTCCAAATCTTGGAGTTTCAGCAATTGGAGTTTTGATTGTATTTAATACTGAAGGACCAGTAGTATCTTTTAACCTTTGAGTTTTTGCATTTTCTTTAAAAGCTTTAAATTTCTTTAACTCCTTGCAATTTATTGGATTGAAGTGACAATCCTTTGCTAAATGATTTACTTTGTTGCAAATAACACATTTTAATTTATTTTCTTGAGCCTTTATTGTTTTTCTTTGTTCTAAGTAGGGGTGCCCAAAGGGTTGACCCGACCCGACCCTAACCCGAACCCGAACCCGATTACGCTTATCGGGTCGGGTCTATTCGGGTTCCATGTTATTATCGGGTTTTTTAAACCCGACCCGACCAACCCGATTCGTTATCGGGTCGGGTTTCGGGTTAGAATTTCTTACCTTTTTCGGGTTCGGGTTGACCCGATTAGACCCGATTAAAGTTTAAGTATTTTATTTCCTATAAAAATTAACATATTTTTACTATTAAATCAATTAATTATCAAATTATATGATAAAGTATTCAATAAAAATCAATTAACAATTAAAAGTGTTAAACAAATACTCATAAAATTCAATATATTAAATAATTTCTATAGTTTTTACCAAAAATTCCTAACTCAAGTGTAACCCGACCAACCCGATCGGGTCAACCCGACAAACCCGAAACCCGACCAACCCGAACCCGACAAACCCGAATCCTTATCGGGTCGGGTTTCGGGTTAGAATTTTTTATCCTCAAACCCGACGGACCCGACCCGATAAGAGCCGGGTCGGGTCGGGCTGACCCGTTGGGCACCCCTAGTTCTAAGAGTTGGTTTCTATTTCTTTGGTTTCCTCTTTTTAGAATTTTGGGTATATTTTCTGCATTATATTTAGGAGAATCATTTGGACTTTGAGCTGTGTGAAAACTTGTATCAATTGATTTTGGTGATTCAGTTTGAGATATTGTAAATTCAATTGATTGCTCATCATCTGAAGAATCATTTGATTCAGATGTTTCATTATTAGAAGTTTGATTTTCAGTTTTTAATTCATTAATGATTCTTTCTGAACTGTTTTTAAGTGGAGGAATGAATTTGTGTGGAGGTGGTACAGCATGATATCCCACCCCATGAACAACCTTTTCTGTAGTTTGATTATTAGTTAATTCATCTAGAATTTTAGTGCTTCTTTCAAACTTTTTAATTGTTAATTTATTTTGTTCAATTTCAAGCTGACATTCTTCTAATTTACTTGTTAGTTCTTTATTTTTTGTTTCATAGAACTCTTTCTCATCCACAGCTTGAAGCAATTCTTCCTTGATCCGTTGATCAATCATCTTGTACACCTTTATTTGATGTTCTTGATCAGCAATTACACTATCAAACTCATGATTTCTTCTGATTGCTTTTGCTAAATCTTCATTTAATTTAGTGTTTTCTTTTTCTAGATTTTTAATAATTTTAGCACATTCAGGAGTACAAGGTTTAGATTTTACCTCAGTTTTATTGTCAGTAAAGGCCATGAGAGCTTGATTTTGAGCATGCTCTTCTGCTTGGAAGCTCCAGTCATAGCCTTGTCCTTGTTGTGACACAAGAGCAGTTGATTTTGATCTTTTGTCTGGTAGAGGACATTCTTTTGCAAAGTGACCAAGGTTGTTACAGTTGTAACACTTGACTTTAGTCTTGTCAAATCCTGCTTTGTCACCTTTGTTGAAATTGAGGCTTGTCCTACCAGTTCTTTTTAAGAATCTTTTGGTCCTTAGGCTCAGCATAGCCATCTGCCATTTAAGATCCATCTCCTCAAGATCATCTGGATTCAATTGTTCCAAGTCATCACTAATCAATGCAGTATGCACATGACTAGTGAAGAAGGATTCTCTTGCAGTATCCTCAGAATCTGCAGCCTTTCCTGTGGAGGTTTCTTGTCCTTGACCTGTACTAGACACAAATGCAGCATTGTTAGAAGAAATAGAAGGGTTTTTGTGATTTACCTCAGTTTCAAACACTCTGAAATCATTATAGAGTTCATCTAACTCCTTTTCTTCTAGAGCATCTCTTTGTCTATACACCACTGTGTACATGGCCCATTCTTCACTAAGAGACCTTAGGAACTTCATGTTGACATCTTCTTGATCCATCTTTACACCAACTTGGTTGAGTTCACCAATTAGTTTGTTGAATCTGTCAAACACTTGAGTGAGTGTTTCATTGGGCTTTCCTTTGAAATTTTCAAAGTCTTGTTTGAGAACAGACTTCATGTTTCTTTTTGTACTCTTTGTCCCAACGAATCTCTTCTCCAGTGCTTCCCAAAGTAACTTAGCATCATCATATTCAACAAAGAGATGTTGATAATCATTAGGAATGGCCAGTAGGAGAGTGCTTAGAGTTTTGAGTTCGATGCCTTTATCTTTCTTCTCCTTCTCACATTTAAGTTTGTCTGCCTCAGTTACAGAGCTGCTTGCTTGAAGTTGACCAGTTTTGTTTCCTTCACAAACGACTTCCCACATGGAATAATCTGTAATAAGCATGTATTGCTTAATACGATTCTTCCACATCCCAAAGTTATTGGGAGTGAGCATAGGGATTTTGTTGGCCTGAGTGCTTTCATTATTATCAGTCATGATTAATAATGTGTGTGTTTTAAAGATTAAAACTTTTTGTTGTTCTTAACAAATAGTAGATCTAGAACCAATAAGCTCTGATACCACTTGTCAGGATCGATTAACTATAGACAAGTTAATAAACACCTTAGATCTAATTGATGATAGAAGTTGCAGCGGATCAACACTATATCAATAATTAAGAACAATGAACTGTATGAACAATATGCAAGAATATTAAGAACACAGTTTCACAAAAAGCTTCAATGTATATTATTGAGTTAACAATACACACGTACGTTTACAATTCGTAAGGAACTATTTATAATAGTCCTTGAAGCTAAACTATTTACCCTAGTTATTCTAGGACTTGATTTACATCGAATAATAATAATATACATTGATTTACATTCTATAACTATCTATACGAAGATCTCGGACTTGATATCTTCCATAAACGCGTATCAGTAGTAACTGCAATCACCAGTAGTAAATAAGTACCATCAGTAGTAAACTTGGTGATCAGTAGTAAGTCCATAATCAACGTCAGTAGTAACTACAATGATCAGTAGTATCTTCAATCTTCTCATGATCAGTAGTAACTTAGTTATAGTGAACACCAGCATCAACTTCATCAGTAGTAAATGTTTCTGCCCCATCAGTACTAAATAAGATCAGTACTAACTGCAGCATCAGTAATAAGTTGATCTGTGTTTTGCTCCAACACTAATCTCCCAAAAAGGAAATATCATCATTGAATTGGAAATGAAAAACCATAAACCCGTTAGTGGATACTTCAATTACGCGATAATACCCTTTTTTTTTCTTTCCTTCCTTCATTAGAACAACATGTTTACATTCTACACCTAGGAGGAATTAGAATGGTGCTTATAGGTCACGATGCCTTACCATTTTCGTAGGAACTCTAAGGTGCGTGGTCCATTAACAAGATTCGATGCAAATTCCACTTTAAGCAATTATATGATCAATCTTCTCCAAACTAAGACAATCCGCCGTTAATTCCAAAGTTCTTTTCTCAACTTACCATCGATTTCTCATACAAATTAAACACATAGTTAGCTTCACTTGTAGATGAATATGAAACGGAATCTAGTTTTATTTTATAAAAAGTAAGAAATTATTATTGATAAGCTAGCAATGTGCTAGAAGAGTACAAAACCGTGAGAAAAAAAAAACACAACAATTAACAACGTCAACGATAGAACTATAATTAGGACACATTCTGATCAAGAACAACAACGTGGTTCCGATACCTCCAAATATCCCGTGCATTCATCACACCCACATTAAACAAGCTATCCGTAAAGCGACCCAAATTGAGATCATTAGCATAAAAAGTATGGATTCTATTCTAGCTCGATCTATGGTCAAAATGCACATGGATTCCACTAGTTTCCTAAATGGCTAAATCATCCTAGATTTTGTTGACCGAACGAACAAACTAAATTGTGATCTACGGACTCAATCTTCGTGAATCCGACATCTAGTTGAACGGGCATTGGTCTCGTGTGGAAAATTAACCTAGAAATAAGCCTATTATTCCAGGCTATCCAATTTTTTCCATAAATTAAATAATTTCATAATATTTTTGTTGGATATATTTTTTCCACAAGGCCCATATAAATCACTCTTAAATATTTAACTGGATTTTATAAAAAATTTGATGTCCATCCCACATTGATAGATTCAAATAAAGCTTATAAGTTGTCTCTATCTGCTATAAATATGACTCACTTGTGAGTTGCTTGATGAGAATACAAATAAGTGAGTTTTTAATTAATCCCCAAGATTTGATAAAAGAGAGGGGAAAAATGTCGAGTGTATCTGATAAAATACAGGAGTGTGTAGAAGAAGAACGAACAATCGACATGGAGATTGAATTGCTTAATAAGCAGATCAAAGTGCTGCTGGAAAAACGTTTGGAGCTTATGTCCAAGAACTTGAAGAGGAATATAGAAATCGCTATTTACAAAGCGGAATATGATAGCATCCAAGAGAAACTCAAGGAAATGGAACGCGAATTTGAAAACTTGGCTAAAAAACCCATTTTAGATGATTAAATTACAACACACCATGCAGATCGGTTGGCTTTAAGATTTGCATGGTTAATTTGAATAAAGATTAGATGCAAGTCGGGTTGGTTAGTGGCAAGGGTTTCCTTAGTTTTTGTTTTTCTGTTGTGGTCTTAATTTCTGTTTGAGTAGTACATCTTTGTTGTTTCTGTAATCTCTGTTGGAGTAATACATCTTTGTTATGATTTTAGCATGTTGACATGTTGTAGTTGTTTACTTAATGGAGTAATGTTTTTTACAAGATTCTAGCTTAACAATTGCTCGGCAACCATAAAGATCATTTTTTGTATTTTCATTTTCGAGAAAAAAGATTTAATCTGTATTTTAGAAATTGAAATTAAGAATTTAATATAAATCGTTACCATAGAATTTACCAACACAAGCAAAGCAAGCAAGGGCTTATCGGGCGAGGAGCACAGCCTCTATTAGTATGAGTTATCTGAACTTGAAATCAATTCTTTTTAAGGTTATTAAAACGTTGATAAATGTTGTTTTCTAGTAGTAGCCGCTTAATTGTTCTCTTTTACTTGGATTGGAAGTACGTGTAACAACGTGTTCTGAGTTCGTTAATTGGACGGAGTCCGGCATGCTTCATGTTATGAGTTCGTTAATTGGACTGAGTCCGGCATGCTTCATGTTCTGAGTTCGTTAATTGGACTGAGTTCGGCATGCTTAAAAGCTTTCCGTTCAAAAAATTAAAAATAAACCACACATACGTAGTTTTTTGGAAACGGCAAATTATAACAACGGAAGCATACTCGCAATATTCCAGCGAGCACACCGGGTTCGAGCTCCTTTAATCTCCCATATTTGGCACCACAAGAGGTGTTTACAAGATTCGAACTCCAAACCTCACGCCTCATATGGGAGTAAAACTCATGCATCAACCCAGCTGAGCTACATATCATTTGCTACATGCATTGTTCCTTGCAAGATTTTGGTGTGTTTTGATCATTAATGCAACAAAGGCATTTTAGAAAAAGGATTAAAGATTATTTAACATTTGTCTAAAAGCATATATATTTAATGTGAATTTAATGTGCATAAGTTTTCTACTATATATACAAATTAATATTAATGACTTCTTTATAATATATAAGCTAACACAATAAAAAGAACTTTAACCAATATATGATACTTCCTCCATTTTAAAATAAGTGATACACTTTAGAGTTCACGGGTTTTTAGGTAAAATATGATAATGAAGGTTAATTAGATTAAATTGGATAGTTAGTGGATGATGGGTCCCACATATATTGATTAAAGTGAATTTAATGATATTAAAAAGTAAAATTAAGGGTAAATGTGTCATTTCACTATATTAAAGGATATAGTTAATGGGTATGAGTCCCACTACCTTTTGCCAAACATGGTAAGTTTTCAAAGTGTATCACTTAGTTTGAAACACCCCAAAATGAAAAGTGTATCACTTATTTTGGAGCGGAAGAAGTATATGATTAGTATATACGAGGCAACATGACCCGTGCGATGCACGGGCTTTGTTCATGATAAACCGCAAAGTACGAACAAAGTAAAGTGTGTCGGAGGAAAATGTAAATTAAATAAACATGAGTCCTTGTATTAAAATAACACAAAACATGTTATTCATAACACATAAATGACACTACAAAGATTTTTGTGCTTTGTATTTTTTTCAAGTGCAACTATAGATAAATGATGTTAAATCTTCAAGATAGACCATTAAGTTAGTAGTGCCCAAAAATCTTTAGGCAGTACAAAGATGTTATTTCAATTATAGAAAATCTTTGTAGTGCCTAAAAATATAAATTTATGCTAAATATGTAAAAACAATATACAAATAAAGTTGAAAGTTTAGGATTTTTTCATTATTTAGTCATTATGAAGCATTTTTGTAAATGCATGAAATGAATTCGTAACCCAACGTTCCTATTGTAAAGAACTCACTCTAATGCATGAATTGAATTTTAGAATTCAAATTTATAACATATGGTAATGAATGTTACATCATAATCATATTATTATCTAATCCCACCACACATAACAACGACAAAGAAAAAAATTCATATTATTACCCTGAATATCTGCATCAAATCAGTCGTTTTCTTCTTGAAGATTCATGTATGATCTTGTGCCCTTTCTCGTTCCATAGTCTGCAACACAGTCCAAAGTTATAGGAATCTAACTTACACTTACAACTAAAATTGTTACCTGCTCCTGCATAAAAAAAAAGATCCTCAAATCCTCACTTTGATGTATGTAATGCAATCCCTTTCACAAATGTGTCTGATGGTTGATGCCTCATTTCAATAAATTAGCACTAAATCTAAACTTTTCTGCATTTGTAAAACCATAATCAGTCATCTCAAGTCGGATTATATAATTTAAAATAATTAATGAAAGTGGTGTGTTACCTACATCACTCTTCTCGGGAAGTGGATGAATGAATATATCCTTCTTCATCTAAAAAAGACGATCATGCAACCAAACAAAATCACTATAACACCAAATTACAATCTTTTCTGGCCCCTGATATCCAGGAAAATTGTGTGCAAAATAAACATATGAATGAAATAACAGTGATAATAAGGTTTCATCATAGAGAATAAAGGAATCATGTATCCTATTATAAAAAGGGTGAAAAGTCTAAGAAATAACAATGAACATGCGATTGTCAAAGTGCCAATTGAGCAGATGGATTATTATGTATAAATATAAGCAGATAGATGAAATTAAGTTCCAATTTATTAGTAGTAGTGAGGAAATTAATCAACGCAATACATATATTAATGTATAGATGCCTTTTCGTTACATACATGGCTTTTTAGTTCACCATTATCGTAAAATGCCAAAATGGCAATTGATGTTTTCAATTGATGTTTATTGCACCTTAAATAGATGGCTTTTTAGTTTCATGATTTTCATAACCGAGCGTTCGTATTTATTACATACATTTATCACATGGTAATAAATGCTACTTCAATTTGAAACTCAATTTTTATAGATATATAGATATATTAAAAAGTGGGCATTAAAAGCTAGCATATATTCCGTGTCCAATTCGTTGCAAAAATTTTCTTTCTATATTTACCAGCTAATGTTAATGAATCCTTTTCAGATTTCTAACTTAACATTGGCTAAAAGTTATCTTATTTTATCTTACTCTTAGGCCTTCTAAGTTTATAAGGTCTTAATCTTAAACTTAATCTTCAATTTCTACTTTAGGAAACATCTTAAACACCACAAAATAAAAAATTATTGCTTAGGGGATTCGAACCCAAGACCTTTTGCGAGTACGGACTGTGTGTTATCCAATTGATCTACTTGATACTTTGCTTTATCACGGCAACTAATATATATATAACATTTAACTTCAACATAGCTAAAACGAGCCGTATTTAAAAAACACCAATTTCGGATTTAAGGAAACTTATGAGATATTCAACATAGCTAAAACGGCCCATATTTAAAAAAACGCCAATTTCAGATTTAAGGAAACTTATGAGATATCTTTATTAATCTTTACAAAATTAAAATTAACATCACCCACCATCTGCATGACGACAACCAGCAGCCACTATCAATACCGTCGTCACCACCCACTACTTGATCGCCGTCAAATATTTTAGTCACAGGGTACCCGTCGCCGCATTGCGCGGGTAACATGCTAGTTAATATTAATTGATGCAATGTAATTCAGTGTTCAATGTAAACTTATTTAATGTAACGTAATATGAGGTATTGTAATATAATTACGATACCATACAATATAATATAATCTAATGTAATATAATGTATGTATGTACTTAATTAAATGTATTAATGTGATGTGATGTTATAATGTAATATAACGTTATGTGCTATAATATAAAACAATATAATAGAATAGAATACTTCCTCCGATTCAAAATAAGTGATACACTTTGGGTTTCACAGTTTTTGAGGCAAAAGATTATAATGATGGTTAAATTAGATTAATTAAATGGTTAGTTGAGAATGGGTCCCACACATTTTGAATAAAGTGGGGTTAATGATGTTTAGAAGTAAAAAGTAAGGGTAAAGAGGTCATTTCAATTGTTAAAGTAGATAGTTAGTGGGTGTGGGTCCCATTATTTTTTGCCAAATAAGGTAATTTTTCAAACTGTATCACTTATTTTGAATCACCCCTGTTCGAGCAACGATTGTCAAACACGAAGATTAGGCGACGTCAACCTCGGATCTCCTATGATGATCACAGTGCAGACCCAACAAGTTCTTGGCGAACTTAGGGTGATCGAGGTTGAGTGCGAAGGTGAAAGTGAGTGTAAGTTAACTCTGTGTTTTAGGCTTCTTTTCTGTCTCAGTCGCTGCTCGACAATGAGTTGGGCCATGTATTTATATGGCAGGTATATGGAACGTTGGCCCATTATGACTGCAATAAAGCGGTCATGAAGCGCTATTATGAGGACGTCAATGATCGTGTAACGCCTTACTATTATGACTATAATAAAGCAGTCATGAAGTGCCATTATGACTGGACGTCAGCCAATAAGACAGACGATGACAACTTGACAGGCGCTGACCATTACCATTTGGACAGGTGCTGACCATTTGGACAGGCGCTAACAACTTGACGGGCGCGCTGACAGGCGCTGACAACTTTGACAGGCGCTGACAACTTGGACAGGGGCTGGCAACAGGCGCTGACAACTTGGATAGGCGATGATAACTTGGACAGGCGCTGACAACTTTGACAGGCGCTGACAACTTGGACAGGCGCTGACAACTTTGACAGGCGCTGACAACTTTGACAGGCGCTGACAACTTGGACAGGCGCTGACAACTTTGACAGGCGCTGACAACTTGGACAGGCGCTGACAACTTGGACAGGCGATGACAACTTGGGCTTGGTTGTAGTAGCACATCTTCATGTTTAGGTGATATTTACCTATATATACATAGGTAATCCCTACTAACCTCATCATGCCCCCGAGTTAGGATTTGCCAAGACAACAGTTTGCAAGTCATAACTATCATCACTACGTCAGTATTCGTCCATTTTTCTTTTGTTTTTTTTTTTGTTTTCCTCGATTTGATCGGCTGCTCAATCGTGCCCGGGACCGGCGGTAGTATGGCGATGCCGACCGGCGGTCGCAGGGCAGATTCGTTCGGACCGGCGGTAGTAGCGTTGATCCGACAGCGCAGGCTGTAGCGTTCATTCGACCGGCTGCTCAAGCAGACCGGCGGTCCAAAGCGATACACGAGTGGACCGGCTGCTCATGCAGACCGGCGGTCGACGGGTTGGCCGGCTGCCCCAGGCAGACCGGCGGTCTTAACTTGACTAATACATGCGGACATAAGTTGGTTAATACCGGCGATCGCAAGGTGGCTGTCGATTTTAACCGGTCAATTTTAGACCGGCGGTAGTTTGGGCCAGTTTTAGACCGAGCAAGACCGTTCGATCGGGCAGGGTATTAATTCGACCGGCGGTTTTTAGTTGACCGGCGGTTTTTACGATCGGGGAGGTTGTTATTGTTCGACCGGCGGTTTTAGGTGGATCGGTTCTCACGGTTCGGCGGTCGATTTATGGTTTTACGGGTTTGGGGGACCGGACGGTTTTGGGTGTGGTGGACCGGCGGTCGTTGGTGTTCGGCCGGCGGTATCGGGTTGTTCGACCGAGGATTTGGTTTAGGGTTACGGTTTGACCGGCGGTATAAGGGCTACGGGACGTTTAGGGTTGTATGGGCCGGCACTTATATCGCAAACCAAAAGTAGTCGGCTGGCTAGATTGAACCGCGGCTGGCCCTGACCGGCGTACTGTTTTATATGCTTTAAATCGTTAACTCCTTCCTAACTGTAATTGTACGTTGTTTGCTGTAGGTTTTAGCTGAGTTGCTCGCTACCTTACAGGTACATACTTGCTTGTCCATTGCTTTGCTTTGAAAAATAATGTTTTATTGGATGATCAAGCCAATAACACATTTTTGTTTTTATCTTTTTATTATGGATGTTGTGTCCATGACACCGTCTTGGGTGTGCATGACAGTGTGTATATTTGGTTGTTAGTATGACACTTTCTTGAGAGCCCATGATGCCTTTGTATGCCAATGACCTGGGTAGATTTAGGTATCTCTGATGTATGCTTTATATTGTGCCTGTGACACTTGCCAATGGCACTTTTGTTGGTTAACCGTTACTTTGTTTACTCGCGAGGATTGTCGCTTCCCAGTGAGAAGTGCTTATCTTTTATCAAGTAGATTAAAAGACGAGTATGATTGTATGTTATTTGGCCAGACAAGGTTGTCTTTCTTGGCTTCATACATGTTGTATTGAACTATGTTCTTAGTTGTGTACATGCACATGCGTGTTCAAGTTGTAATATTGTACGTAATGAAAGTGCATGTTTGGCTTTAGACTGAGATGTCTATTGTGGCCTTATGCTTTTTGTATTGAATCCTTACTTCAATATTTATTTGTTTATGCAAAAACCATAGAAAAATGATATTGTGAGATAATATTGGGATACAAGATCAGACCAAATGCTATTATCGCCAGTTTCATGCATGACCATGACATTCCATGTGCTTGGAAACATGTATTGAAAACATAAAGAAAAACATGACAGTAAAGACTATCGCACCTTGATAGGTCGGTTAATATTGGCTCCCTCATGTATCATGAAGATATGGCCATCAGGTGGTCCGGGATGTTCTGTGTCTTCCCCCTTCTTTTGCCAGGCATAACTCTTCTTAAGTGGAGGTTTATTGGCTTGCTGCTTAGCGCCAGGGATCAGTTGTTCTAGTTTGCCTTCTTCCAAAGCCCGCCTGATTTCCCTTTTTAGCTCTCTACAGACATTCGTGTCGTGTCCATGATCTTCATGGAAATCACAGTATTTATTCATGTTTTTCGTACCTGACCTATGCTCCATCTGGGGTGGAGGTGTGAAGGTAGCGCACACCTGCTCTGTTATCAAGATTTCTTTTGGTGTTTTGCTAAGAGCATGCTCAGACGGATGTTTATCGTATGGGCCAAACCTCCGATTGCTCCTTTCATCTCGTTGATGGTCACCAGTTAGAGCATCATGCCTGCGATCTGACGTGTCGGTCCATGAATTGCCGCCTACCTCTCTTGTCAGGGAGACAGTTTCTTTTGACCTTAGATAGTCATATGCCCTGTCCGTGGCTTCTTTGAAAGTAATTGGAGTTCTCTTGATTAACTTTTCTTGCAGTTGTCCTGGAAGCAAGGAGAGGGTAAAACCCAAAATTTGTTGGCTTTCGGGTAAGGCGACAATTTTCTGGCACTCCTGCGTGTAACGCAGAATGAAGTCGCGTAACCCCTCGCATTCCTTTTATCGCAGCAAATGTGCTTCTATATGAGTTCTCTGCTGCTTCTTTTGCTGGACAAAGTGAGTCACAAATTTAGCCTTTAGATCTGCAAAGTCTTGAATACTCCCCTCCGGTAAGTCAGCAAACCAATCACGAGCGAAACCCTGCAACGTGCCAGGGAACATGTGACAAGCGACTGGGTCTAGCCATTTCTCTGTCATAATGGCCTGTTCAAAAAGAGCAAGGTGGTCATCAGGATCTCGTGTACCGTCGTAAGTACCAACGATGGACGGAATTTTTTGTTTATCAGGGAGTGGGAATCTGGCCACCCAGTCACAGAACTTCGAACTAACTACCGACAAAGGCATAGTGGCTGCTCGGGGTGGGGCGGCTGCGGCCACGAGTGCTTGCAACACGCGCAACATGTCATTAGATGTGTCATGTGGTGGATGTGGTGGTGGGGTGTTAATGGGTGATTGTCTTAACTGCTCCAATAATTGTGACAGCGGATCTACTGGTTGAACAACGGTTGGCTGCGGTGCTGGGCGCAACGCCGACACCAACTGAGACAACAGGTCCGATGAAGTAGGTGGTGGAGGAGGTGGTGGTGGTTGGGCACTCTGAGCCAACCTTCGGAGTAACTCCACAATTGGATCCTCCCGAACTCCTGGCGTAGCGGCTTGTGGAAAGGTGGAAACAGGCTGTCTGACCGGATCCGTGCCATCCTCCTGAGAGCTTGTCCCGTGGGACAAAAGAGGTTGAAATGAAGGGATGGGCGTCACTGGCTGTGGTGAGGTAAACGAACTTGATCCAACCATCCTTGTGGAGAAAAGTGGACTTGTTAAAGAGGGATACCCTCGTGTCGACCTGACATCCGACAATGTCCACTCAGAATCGACGTATGGTTCCATGATACGACTAGGCGAGGTTATCACCGCCTCGGGTATAGTGGTAGTCACGGTAGTGGTTATTAATGGCGATGAAGAAGTGATCAACGGTGGCGGTGTATCCGCCATAGAAACGGTTTGATTACTGAGAAAGAAGAGAAAAAAGAAAAAGTTTGGAAAAGTGAAACGCCGTTTAAAAACGGGTCCCACGGTTGGCGCCAATGTTCGAGCAACGATTGTCAAACACGAAGATTAGGCGACGTCAACCTCGGATCTCCTATGATGATCACAGTGCAGACCCAACAAGTTCTTGGCGAACTTAGGGTGATCGAGGTTGAGTGGGAAGGTGAAAGTGAGTGTAAGTTAACTCTGTGTTTTAGGCTTCTTTTCTGTCTCAGTCGCTGCTCGACAATGAGTTGGGCCATGTATTTATATGGCAGGTATATGGAACGTTGGCTCATTATGACTGCAATAAAGCGGTCATGAAGCGCTATTATGAGGACGTCAATGATCGTGTAACGCCTTACTATTATGACTGCAATAAAGCAGTCATGAAGTGCCATTATGACTGGACGTCAGCCAATAAGACAGACGATGGCAACTTGACAGGCGCTGACCATTACCATTTGGACATGTGCTGACCATTTGGACAGGCGCTAACAACTTGACGGGCGCGCTGACAGGCGCTGACAACTTTGACAGGCGCTGACAACTTGGACAGGCGCTGGCAACAGGCGCTGACAACTTGGATAGGCGATGATAACTTTGACAGGCGCTGACAACTTTGACAAGCGCTGACAACTTGGACATGCGGTGACAACTTTGACAGGCGCTGACAACTTTGACAGGCGCTGACAACTTGGACATGCGCTGACAACTTTGACAGGCGCTGACAACTTGGACAGGCGCTGACAACTTGGATAGGCGATGACAACTTGGGCTTGGTTGTAGTAGCACATCTTCATGTTTAGGTGATATTTACCTATATATACATAGGTAATACCTACTAAACTCATCAACCACAAAAAGGAAAGTGTATCACTTATTTTGAATCGGAGGAAGTATATGAAGCCACTCTTGAATTTTATTCAAAAAAATTTAAATCAACCGTGACATCACCGGTGAACATGACCGAAAGGGTCCTGTTCGGGTATTTGTGCTCCCATATTTCCGATCAAGGTAAAGTTTAACAAAAGGTCTAACAAAGTATATATGATCTCTTTCAAAAACTTTACAAGCTCATGCCTTGTTAATTAAGTTACGAATAAAATAAATTTGTCAACTTAATGGGGTGAATGAAGTATTAGAAGAACTTATAATAATGTGTATTTGATCTAAAAAAGTCAACTATTGTTGGTACAAATATGTGAGATCATTTGCTAGACATCATTTTACAGTTAATGATCAAGGGTTGATTTCTATGGATTCCAGCAAGAGGTTGGGTCCTATACATTTAATTATTTTACATATGGTTTTGATATTTGAGTTGCTATTTGTATTAGCCTTCTTCATTTGATTGTTTTTTTATGGTTTATTAGTGTTGAAGATGTTAGAAATTGTACTGAATTTCGAATGATTGGAATCTCTGAAGTCGTGTAGTCACTTTCAGATCAAAGTATTTCGAAGGTACATTCGAAATCTTCAATCGGATAAAATCAGAGAGATCTCAAGAACCGAAAATGTGAAAATTCGTATGAGTTCCGTACCAGATTTCTTGACCAAAACGATAATTAATTGCATGTTTCACCAACCAATTAGAACTGCTAAAATGCAGTTTTAAAACTGCATAAAACCGATCAAAACCGCCCAAACCGCCCAAACCGGGTCGGATCCGGGTCGGGTCTAACGGGTCAAAGATCAGGGTTCAAATCAAAGAATTCAGATTTTCTATGCAATTTCTATAAAGGAATATTATCCGAAATAAAAAATTTCCAAGCTGACCTGGCAGCTCGACCCCAGCCAGGGGCTCTGCTCCTTGGACCCCGCCAGGGGCGCTGCCCCTTGGACCCCGACCAGGGCGCTGCCCCGGACCCCGCCAGGGGCGCTGCCCCTTGGAACCCCGTTATCGGGGCGCTGCCCCCAAACCCCCGTTAAGTCAGTGTACTTTAATCAGAATAAATTCAAACAAGCGTGCACTCCGCACCATCCTTACTTGTTCAATATTTATTAAGATTACATTTAGTCAATAAGTTTATCCCATTACACTTAAATAATATTGGTGATACAAATCACCAACAATCCTCCTCCATTTAAGTGCAATCTTGATAACTTAAGCAACTCATAACAAACAACAAACTGATGCATAAATGAAATGTCGTGACGATTGAATTTCATATTAGTATAATATTCATTCCAAATATTCGAATACTAGGGTGTCACTAAGGATTGAACCCTTAATATTCATAGTGAATACATGAAGATAATATACACAACAGTTTACATTCTCATATGTTCTAACTTGACACTATATTTTACTAGCTTGTGTCCTATCCTTCAATAAGCATATCGAAACTAAGTCCCAAACTTCTTGAAGCAGCTAAACTTCATGCTTATATAGGTAGTCCTTTTACTCTTGCACCTGCATATGCAATTTTTCAAAAGAACTATTAAGAAATATTATTTCAACCTCCTTTACTTGCAGTTCTGAACACATACCTTGGGATGATTTAATATTGTGTTCCAATCTTCTAATATCAAGTTTTCCGCATTGAATTCAACATCTAATATTAAACTAGATGGGAATTGGGTATCTTAATATAAAAGATTTTATATGGACTTTAAAACCATCCCTATAGCCGCCTTGTGCACAAGATCTCTAGGTAACCCTCTGGTTAGATGAGCGGCTAAATTCAACTGAGTTCTAACAAACTCCACCGATATAACACCATTCATGATAAGATCACGAATCTTACTATGCCTAACACCTAAGTGTCTACACTTCCCATTATACACTTGACTATAAGCCTTAGCCAATGTAGCAGCACTATCACACCTGATAGAAATGGGAGATATCGGTTTGGGCCACATTGGAATCTCATATATCAAATCCCTCAGCCACTCAGCTTCTTTACCAGCTGCATCCAGGGCTACAAATTCAGATTCCATTGTTGAAGTTGTAATACAAGTTTGCTTCTTAGAAGCCCAACTAATAGGACCTCCTCCAAGAAGAAATACCCAACCACTTGTTGAGGAGTGATCCTCCAAGTTGTTGATCCAACTGGCATCTGAGTAGCCTTCTATAACAGAAGGATATCCACTATAAGTCAAACCATAATTAATGGTTCCTTTCAAGTACTTCAACACTCGACTTAGAGCTTGCCAATGATCTGAGCTAGGATTGCTAGTATATCTACTAAGCTTTCCTACAGCAAATGCTATATCAGGCCTAGTGCTGATCATAACATACATTAAGCTTCCAATAGCTCTTGAATATTCAAGTTGAGACACTGGAACTCCTTTATTTGCTGTAAACTTAATAGTAGGATCAAATGGAGTACTGACAGGAGAACAATTTCCAAAGTTAAACCTTTCAAGTATCTTCTCAATATAATGAGATTGAGAAACTGATATACCATTGTTTCCCCCATTTGATCTTTAGACCAAGAATAACTTCAGCCTCCCCCAGATCCTTCATATCAAAGCTAGATGATAAAAATTTCTTAGCCTTATCAACTTGATCTTGATCAGTACCAAATATCAACATATCATCTACGTATAGACAAATTATAACTCCTTTTCCAGAATTATCAAATTTGCTATAAACACACTTGTCAGCTTGGTTTAATGCATAACCATTAGACAAAATCACATCATCAAACTTTTGATGCCATTGTGTTGGTGCCTGTTTCAGACCATACAATGATTTCTTTAATTTACATACCTTATTTTCATTACCAGACATCACAAACCCTTCAGGTTGTTTCATATATATCTCCTCATCCAGTTCACCATTCAAGAATGCAGTTTTTACATCCATTTGGTGAATCACAAGATTGTGTATAGCTGCTAAAGCTAATAACAATCTAATAGTGGAAATCCTAGCAACCGGAGCATAAGTATCAAAGAAATCAATACCTTCCTTTTGCCTAAAGCCTTGGATTACCAATCTTGCTTTATACTTATCTATGGTGCCATCCACTTTCATTTTCCTTTTGAGGATCCATTTACATCCCAATGCTTTACAACCAGGGGGCAAATCAGCTAATTCTCATGTATTATTATACAAAATAGAATCAATCTCATCTTGAATTGCTTCTTTCCAGAAATGAACATCCCTTGATGTCATCGCTTCACTAAATGTCTTTGGATCCTCCTCAATAATACAACAATATTGATGTTTAGACACAGTCTTATCCCTTGTTCCTTCAACTAAATAAAGTTGAAAATCAGATCCAAAAGACTTAGCTTTACTGACTCTAGTGCTCTTTCTAGGTTCAGATGATCCAGGTACAGAATCCGTACCACCACTTACAATTTTAGCTTGAGGTGAACTCTTGCTAGAAGATTGTTGAATCATATCCCTTGGCCTTGGTATAGATGTAAATCTCTCTTCATCAAATATGGCATCTCTTGATTCAATAACAGTGTTCACCGACACATAGTCATTAGATTCTATAACATAAAATCTATATGCCTTGGAATTCTCCGCATATCCAATGAAGATACAGTATATACCCTTTTCACCCAAGTTTTTCCGTTTAGGTTCAGTGAGCCTAACGACAGCTCTACAACCCCAAATTTTGAGATAACTCAAATTTGGTACCTTTTTGTACCAAAGTTCATAAGGAGTGTTCTTACTCCTTTTATTTGGAGTTCTATTAAGTAAATAACAGGCTGTTAACATAGCCTCACCCCAAAATCTGTCACTTAGACCCGAATAGGATAACATGGAATTTATCATTTCCTTCAAAGTCCTATTCTTCCTTTCAGCCACACCATTTTGTTGTGGTGTGTAAGGAGCCGTGGTCTGATGTATTATTCCAGTAGACTCAAAGTAAACTGGATCATAATACTCACCACCTCTATCCGTACGCAAAACCTTTATTAAATCATTTTTATGTAGCTCTACTTGTTGCTTATAAATTTTAAATTTATCAAGAGCTTCATCTTTTGAACGAAGTAAATAGACATAGCAATATCTAGATGCATCATCAATAAACGTTATGACATACTTCTTGTTTCCTAGAGAAGGTGTTGCATGAAAATCACATAAATCACTATGTATAAGTTCCAACACTTTACTTTCTCTATTAACATCTTTGAAAGGTTGTCTAGTGATCTTTGTTAGCATACAAGTCTTACATTTTTCATTTTTTATGTCAAAACCGGGTATTAAACTCATTTTAGACATATCTTTTAATCGTTTATAATGAACATGACCTAGTCTAGCATGCCACAAATCGGATTCATTTAAGTTATTGCTATTACTAGTAGAAGCTAAACAAACGGAATTATCATAACTAGGATAATTAAGATTCAACATAACCATACCATTACAAACATAACCAAATCCAACAAAGGTACCATGTTTTGACAAGATATACTTGTCACTTTCCAACACTTGTGTGTACCCACATTTATTTAATACTACTTCACTAAGGAGATTCTTTCGAATCCCCGGTACATACAACACATTATCTAAACACAAACATTTTCCGGAAGTAAAATAAAGTAAAACACAACCAACACCCTTGATTGATTCAGTTGCAACATTTCCCATCTTCACAACGGATCCATCTTCAATTGGTTGAAAGTCTTTAAACCAACGAAGATCTTTGCAAACATGACTTGTAGCACCCGAATCAACCCACCAAGCAACATCATCATCCTGTACATAATATGCATCAGAAATTACATAAACATAATTTTCAATATAATTAAAATTATGTACTAAATCAGAATTCTGACCTTGCTTTCCCGGGCCCCTAGACCCACTTTGTCCAGCGTTGGACCCACTCGTTCCAGCCTCTTTGTTCACCACACGAACACGACAATCTTTCTTAAAATGACCCGGTTTGTTGCACTTCCAACAAACCGGAGGCTGTTTGGGTTTTTTGTTTGATTTGTCATCTTTACCATTAAACTTCCTTTTGTTTTTAAACTTGTTGGAATTCTTGGATTCATCACCTTCCACCATATTCACAAAAGAAGGGCCAACTATGTTCTTGCCTTTAGGATTGTTATCAAGTTCTTGATTTTTCAAGGACTCTTCAATCCTAAGATGACTTCCAAGTTGCATCATAGTTAACTCTTCTTTATTATGTTTAAGAGTGTGTTTAAACTCTTTCCAGGAAGGGGGCAATTTGTCCATAATCATAGCAACCGAAATTGCTTCATCCATTTTCAGATTATGTTGGGCAAATTGTCCCAAAATCCTCAACAATTCATGGAATTTTTCCATGACAGGCCTGGTATCAATCATTTTATAATTCATGAAATTACCAACCAGAAACTTCTTACTAGAAGCATCTTCTGCCATGTACTTGGATTCAAGAGAATCCCATAGTTCCTTTGCGGATTCAACGTTTTGATAAACATCAAAGAGAGAGTCAGCCATACCATTTAAGATGTGCCCACGGCAGATGTAGTCATCGTTCCCCCACTTGGATCTTTTCCTCGTCACTTCAATTGGTTCATCTTCAACGAATTCAGAAATGGGTGTACTCAGAACGTACACCACTTTCAGAGTGGTAAGGAGGAAATGCATCTTCTTCTGCCATCGACGGAAATCCTGCCCTTCAAACTTCGTCAACTTATCAAACTTGCTCGTCATATCTTTCACAGATTCACTGTTCGCCATTTTGAGTAAATACTTTGATCTTTGTTAGAAATTGTACTGAATTTCGAATGATTGGAATCTCTGAAGTCGTGTAGTCACTTTCAGATCAAAGTATTTCGAAGGTACATTCGAAATCTTCAATCGGATAAAATCAGAGATATCTCAAGAACCGAAAATGTGAAAATTCGTATGAGTTCTGTACCAGATTTCTTGACCAAAACGATAATTAATTGCATGTTTCACCAACCAATTAGAACTGCTAAAATGCGGTTTTAAAACTGCATAAAACCGATCAAAACCGCCCAAACCGGGTCGGATCCGGGTCGGGTCTAACGGGTCAAAGAACAGGGTTCAAATTAAAGAATTCAGATTTTCTATGCAATTTCTATAAAGGAATATTATCCGAAATAAAAAATTTCCAAGCTGACCTGGCAGCTCGACCCCATCCAGGGGCTCTGCTCCTTGGACCCCGCCAGGGGCGCTGCCCCTTGGACCCCGACCAGGGCGCTGCCCCGGACCCCGCCAGGGGCGCTGCCCCTTGGAACCCCGTTAAGTCAGTGTACTTTAATCAGAATAAATTCAAACAAGCGTGCACTCCGCACCATCCTTACTTGTTCAATATTTATTAAGATTACATTTGGTCAATAAGTTTATCCCATTACACTTAAATAATATTGGTGATACAAATCACCAACAGAAGATGCGGTCACAGTGGATGTTTATGCAGCAAAAGATCTGCTCATGAACTCTGGTCACCGCTATCTTGATGTCAGGACAAATGAAGAATTCAACAAGAGTCACGCGGATAATGCACTAAATATACCTTACATGTTCATCACACAAGAAGGTGAGAATTATATACTGTCTCTTACTAAATCTTCATACTTCATCTTTTTACGTATAAAATGATTGATATGTAAAATCCACTAATTATTCTCTTTCCTAATTTTCATCATTGATTTGGACACTTGTATTGATCAAACGAGTATGAAGATTAAATAGTAAATGACCATTTTGTTCTTAATTGACCAGATTTGCTAAGTATTTGACAACTATATTTTGGTATTCCATTATAAAGTAATTATGGATTCGATCTATAAAACAATGGAGAGAAGACTATTACTCGCGAAACAAATTATCGAATAAGAAAACTTAGAATAACTGTTTTTGTATTATTGTATATACATTTCAATAAATTGTAGTAAGTATTTATACTTATGCAAATTACAGGAAGGGTAAAAAATCATGAATTCCTGGCTCAGGTTTCATCACTTTGTGACAAGGAAGATTCACTCGTTGTGGTATATATTTCTTTACATTTCTCTAGTTATTCAGGACCCTATTCGCGCATTTCGGAATTTATTTAATCTGATTGAATATTCCGAAAAATAAATTTTGCTTTTGATAAACAAACAACTTAAGTATAACTACATATTGACATTATTAGTTGGTCTTGTTTTGTATTTTTAAAGGCTTGCAACAGTGGAGGAAGATCACTTAGAGCTTCTGCTGACCTTCTCACTGCAGTATGTTATTCATTTTTATTGGATTATTATGTTCTTAAATATTGTTATCACACTCTTATATCAGTTATATAATTACACAATATATATTGATGGGTTATGTAAATTTAGGGCTACAAAAATGTGAAGAACATGGCTGGGGGATACTCAGCATGGGTCGACAGCGGGTTTGCTGGGGAATCGACACCAGCCGATGAGTTGAAAACAGCTTGCAAGTTTCGTCGCTAAATATTTCCAATCGTTTATTTTGTTATTTTTTGCTCATTTGGTATAATTGAGTAAATGTGTGCTATGTTTTCTCTCTAATGTTGTTGTTTACTCATGATATAATAAAATACACTCATCACTTGTATAAATCAATATCCACCGGAACTTTAAGCAGAGCAAATGAAGGTTATTTTTTGAGAAATGCAAGAGAAATATATGCAAATAAATATAAACAGTGAAGCAGTTAAATACCAGTTATTATCAAAATTGCAAGAGAATTAAGTATTATACCTTCAATTCATATCGCCAACCCAACCTTTCTTGAGCTTCATGTTCAGAAACGGGCTCGCCAACAAAGAAAAACGTTTTTTTGAGCTTACTCTGTTTCTGGTGTGTAACACCGCAATTTTCATGCCATTTTCTTTTTTAAAACAAACCACGGAAGCGTTTAAACTAATTAATTTACAAACGATATAAAAGTAAAGTAATTTAATATTTACAAAACGGTGTTATAAACTTTTGGCTCGACTCCCAAAAACATTTCTTTATAATTTGGTCATCCATTCCTATTCACAAACTTCCAAAATACAATCTCCAAAACCTGCAAAAGATTCAACATCGTGGGGAATTAGCACAAAGCTAAGTGATTAAAATCATAACACTTTATAATGTCAAATCCAACAATCTCGATTCACAATTTTCACTAAATTCACAAATAACGAAAGGACCGGCGGTTTTGCAGAACCTTACAACTGTTGTGGGCCTAACAACAACTTACCGAAAACCCTTTACTCATTAGCAACGGTAAAGCTTCCTTCAAACACAACACATATGTCAAGGTACAATTACCGTTATCTAACAGTAAACGAAAGCCCAGCCCCCCACGCAGACTGTCCTCTACTCTTTTTCCATGTGCATATATCAATTAATTAACACATAGCCAGTTAATTAACATTAGAAAATACTGTGTAAAACTCAACACAAGTTTTGCAGCCAAACAGCAAGTTCGCGTCGCGAACCCCTGTTCGCGCCAGAATTCGCGTCGCGACTAAGAGATCGCGTCGTGATCTCGTCCGCTAAAAAAACTTCGCGTCCGCTATTTCGGGTCGATGTTTGATTTTGGTTTCACGGCAACAGGTTCGCGTCGCGAACCTACACAGTTCGCGTCGCGAACTGCTTCAGATGGTTAAAATCCTGCACTTTTCCCAGCTCACCATTTCCAAACCAAACCCAACAAATTGCAACCTAAACCATTGCAATTAAACAGTACAAAGATTATAATTCCACTCACCTTGGCACTATCGATGACCACTCAGTCGTCTTATATCACTGAGTCTTCGCCTTCCCTTTTCCTGCTAACCGAAACAATACCCGAATTAGTACCAATTCAAGTCAAAACGTGCATACACTTTAAAATTAGTTTTAAACTAATACACATCATACAATTTCTGCACAAACAAGTATTTTGACTCCACAAAAGTCAAATTCGCACTAATAATTTGTAATTGCACAATTAAGGTACTATTTTGACCCAAACGGGTCAAAACCCAACTTTAAACTTACAATCAACCAAATGTGTGTTCTTTAAACCACAATTGCTATTACTTTACATCTTCTACAATTATACATAATCAACACAATAAAATTTCCAGATTTGACTTTAGAAAAGTCAAACTATACCATTACCAACTTACTAACTTTTGTCAAATACTACCAATTTATCAATTCAATGTTACTACTAGTTATTGGTACAATATAACACTAATCATAACATACAACAATCACTAATATCACAGATTTCTCAAATTTCTAAATTAGGGTTCTTGACCCAAAATCACCAACTATAAATTAGATTCAATATGAATGTTTTAATCAATCTACTAGTAAGTATAACACTTCATTAACATAATCTAACCCTAAACAATCACCAATTTCGGATTTATGACAAGAATTCACCAAGAACACAAAACCCTAAATCATGTTCTTAAACAAGAACACTTAAAATGAAACCCTAATCAAGAAAAGAAGATTACCTTCTTACTCTTTGCTGAATTTCGAACTTAGGACTGATTTTACACAAGATTTGCAAGTTTAAATCTCTTGATTTTAAGAAAACCACTCAAATATGTGTTGTGTGTGTTTTGTACGTTCCAAAGAAGAAAAAGGAAGAAACAAGATGACTTTTGACCCTTATATCTATCTCACTTGCTCTCACTTGGTAAAAATCTGATTTTTATTCTTCTTATGAGTCACCACTCATCCACATAATACGTGTCCTCAAAAGAAAGACTCAAAAATTTATTTAACGAGGCAGCATGGCCCGTGCGATGCACGGATTTAATTCATGTTAAGTTGTTTTTGGTATCGGATGTAAAGTATGAGCAAACTAAAGTGTGTCGTATGAAAATGTAAAGTAACAAAACATGGATGCTTATATTAGCATAACACAAAACATGTTATTCATAACACGTAACTGTCACTATAAAGATCTTCCGGAAGTTCCCTTTTGAGCTTCAAATTGTGAGGTGACATTCCTAGGAATGAATTTCATTTGCTTGATTCTGGTCGTATGAATATGCTTGGAATTCATTGATGTTTTGTTGCTGATCAAGTGAATCATAGACAAACCTCATAATGGTTACCTTGAAATTCATTTGCTTACATATTAACATACTCCATAATTCCATACTAACATAAAGCAGAAGCTACATTTAACATTTAACTACACAACCAAACTATATTTAACATACATATTAGGGAAATTAAAAGGCTGGAAGAACCGGTTCATATTACACAAAAGAAAACAGCCTAATCGGTTCCATGCGGTTCTGTCGGTTTTTAACCGAACCGAAGCTTTGGTTTTCCAGAATGTAGAACCTTGGGTCGGGCTGGGGAGTGCGGTTTGATGCCGTTTTGGCTCCGTCGGTTCCCTGCGGTTCCGGTCAATTCCGGTTCTTTTTGGAGAGTTTATAAAAATATAATTATATATACCTGTCTTTTTAGAAGTTGATTTTGAGTTTCTTTTGAAGGCACATCAACACCAATTTTGCCATCACCAATTTTATATCAGGAAAAGAATTATGCATTACTCAATTATTTTCAAATAATAGTGGAATTATATAGTAACAAAACAGTGTTAGAAGTTTAATTAAGCATACCTCAACATATCTGCATTGGTTGTAACATAAATTTTGTCAAATGGAACTATATATAAAATAACAAAACAGTGTTAGAAGTTTAAATTAAACATACCTCAACATATCTCATTGGCTGTAACATGAAATTTGTCAAATGGAACTATATAGAATAACAAAACAGTGTTAGAAGTTGAAATTAAACATACCTCAACATATCTGCATTGGTTATAATATGAATTTTGTCAAATGGAACTATATAGAATAACAAAACAATGTTATAAGTTTATATTAAACATACCTCAACATATCTGCATTAGCTGTAACATGAGTTTTGACAATTTCTTTAAAAATCAACGATTTTAATCTATGACAATTATGAATCACATTATTTACATCATCAGGTATATCTCTAAAAATAAAAGAAGTTAGATTCGATAGATTACGGGCACAGAAGGTCCAGAATGTAAGCATACCAGGTTGTTGAATCGCAATCATAATAGAAAAACCTAAAAGATGTGAAACGACTTTCTTAATTCAAGGAAGGAGCCCTATTGGGGGAGGTTACAGAAATAGAAAAGGCAGTCACTTAATACTTGGGCTTATTATCTCCAAACGACTTTCTAAGAATGCGTTAATAATGTATGAATTCGTAACCGAACAATAATAAATGTATGAATTCGTAACCGAACATTCATATCGTAAAGAACTCACTTAAATGCACAAACTTAAAACATATATTAATGGCAATAAGAGGTGGAATGATGATGCAATAAAAAATTAGTCGGTTTAAACATTAGGAATAATTAGAAATGGAGGTGGCATGGATTTATAAGAATCGATGGTATTTTAATGTATGAAATTTAAACATTAAATGTAAAATTGCATTCAAACGTCTTTTTGATGTTAAAAAATGATAATTGCATTCGAGGCAATTAAGCCATTTAAATGTATAATTTTTGAAACTCAACTGGAACTTCTTAAATTGAATGTATAATTGATTTTTTAAATGCATTATAATTAAATATATGTATTTATCACATGGTAATAAATACAACTTCAAACTTGATCAAATAGAATGATATAGATATTTTAACCCGAGAGGTCAATAATTTTATGAACATAACCTTTAAATTTATGTTCTAACTGGATTGATATACTACATTTTTTTTAATTTAATCGTATTTAATGCCTTAAATATTTACAAAAGTCAAGCCACCTATTTTGCCACCTATTGTTTTTTAAAATTTAACATTTCAAATTTAGTTCCTATTTAAATTTAAATGGATCAATAAGAACCGAAAATGAGAAACTTACTCAATGAAACTTACTAAATTTAAATGGATCAATTTAAATGGTCCCATCTGCATTTCATGTTGACTTTATGATGATTAATTACATTAGTCTTTTGAAATTACGTGTTAATGTCTTTGTTACTCATGTTTAATACATGATTTATTTATGATAATAAACGCTAGGTAATAAATGCTACAGCGGAATTGAAACTCGTTTTATATATATATATAGATTCATTATTATATTGGAAATACGATGATTAATTTGGAACCCTAAACGAACTCTAATCTCAAAACTAAAAATACCACTAGAAACCCGGTTCAAAAGTGGTCCCAGATATATAAAAATCATACTAATATATATCTATCTCGGTTTTGCTAATTTTTAACCCCGTGGTTAAAAATACTAAAACAAATTCTTTAAAATTATAAATAATAAAATAAACTTACCGACAACCTTAAAATGCTAGGCTGGGTCTCGGGGTGTTACATGGTGGTTGACTATTCAACGCAGAATTTGAAGGATTAGATGAAGCTATGGTCCCATTTTCTGACCCGCCCCATTTTGCATCAGCTGGCTCAATTACATGAACAAACCCGCCACTCATTCCAAGAGCAAATCGGCTAGAATTAGATAGATGTAATTAGAACTCGCATTTCGACCCGTTTACTTATAACGAGTTGAACTCGCATTTTGCATCAGCTGGCTCAATTACATGAACCGACCCGTCACTCATTCCAAGACCAAATTGGTTAGGATCAGATAGACGTGATTAGAACTCGCATGTCGACCCGCTTACTTATAACGAGTTGAACGGGTCAAACCTAGAAATTGATGAGGATATGTAAGCAGAAGGTGCTATTCGAAATTTCAGCATAAAAAACTCTTAACTAAAAGAAAAATATTAACAAAATCGCCTAAGATGTCACTTTGAGGCTTCTTGATGTTTTACATATAACAAACTTTTTAAATTTAAATATTTGGAAATTACATATAACCAAGAGACAGAAGATCGAACATGCAACTTGAACTGATAAATATTTACATATTCAGTTTAAACTACTCATCACTACTCATATAATGAAATGAAAGAGACATAGTAATACAACGGGCTACAATGATATGCTATCGGACCTCTAATTCTGTAATTGTAATATCATTAATAGAGTAATCCACCGGCTTTGTGGGTCTGCCAAAGAAAAATGCTGGCTGTTTTGGGACAACTAACGATATATTCTCGTTTATAAGCATAGAGATCACATCTGACATTACTGGTCTATCCAATGCATTTTCTTCTACACATAGAAGTGCCACGTGTACAGTCCTCAAAAGTTGGTCAATGATACAAGTATCATGAACTAGTGTTGGATCCTTTAACTCCAATGCATCTCCTTGTTGCCATAGCTCCCATGCCTAGAAAAACCGTTTGGAGATCTTTAATTGTTAATGATATAATTTTATTATAACTTTGAATATAAAAAGATCAAATTTTAACTAGACTTACGTATCTAACAATATTGGCCGTTGTGTCGGGATCGGAGAAGCTACCGTTTCTTCTCCCGCTCACGATTTCCAGGATTAAAACACCGAAGCTGAAGACGTCAGATTTTACTGAGAAAGTCCCTTCCATTGCATATTCGGGAGACATGTAACCACTATGTAACATATTAAAATTATAAAGTTTTCATAGGATGTTGGAAGTATATTAAAGTGTAAATTCTAGAAAGAGGGAGGGTGTACTTACTAGGTTCCAACTACTCTTTTAGTCATTGCTTCAGTCTCATTTTCCTTAAATATTCTCGCCATACCGAAATCAGAAATCTTGGGGTTCATATTTTCATCTAACAAGACATTACTAGCTTTAAGATCTCTATGTATAACTCGCATTCTAGAGTATTTATGTAGGTAAAGCAAGCCTTGAGCAATGCCTTCAATGATGTTCCATCGTTTTGGCCAGTCTAACAACGCCTTTCTGGTTTCATCTATTCAATCATCCGACCAACACCAATTTAGCACACATTTATTGAAATTTATATTTTTTTTATAGAATTTTACTTACCAAAGAGAAAGAAATCCAAACTTTTGTTGGGCATGTACTCATAAATTAACATTTTTTCTTCTCCGTGAATACAACAACCTAAAACTCTTACAAGATTCGTGTGTTGAAGTTTGGCAATAAGTATGAGTTCATTCTTGAATTCCACAAACCCTTGTCCCGATGTCCTTGAAAGCCTTTTAATTGCAATTTCTCGTTCATCATGAAGTTTCCCCTTTTCATCATAAGCACATATATCATATATTCATTGAAACTAAGCAAAAACACATTATCAAAGATAAATAATTATATATACCTTGTAAACAGGCCCGAAACCACCCTGCCCGAGCTTATTTTCACTAGAAAAGTCATTTGTGGCTGCTACTATAGATGCAAAGCTGAACACCATTATATCACTTCCTTTTCCGCCATTGCTCTCTGAAGCCATTATCTCAAGTAAATGTCTGTCATCTCTCATTTGTCTCTCTTCTACAATCAAAATTATCGCTTATAAGTTATAATTTTTTTAAAATTTACATCAATATATATCAATTGTCCTACCTTCTTCTCCAAGCTTTCTCTTTTTAAGAAACCACAATAGACCAATGCAAACAAGAAGTAAACTAACGCCACCAACAATCGGTGCCCAAATCGGGAGTTTAGCATTTCCTTGCATCATAATTAAGTTCATTAATACGTATGTATGCAGAATTTAAGTGAATATAATTATATGATCGTAGCGATCTAGCTAATTTAGTCACCTTTACTAAAGCGATTTGAAGAAATAAGCACATACTTAGAAACAGAATTCCCTTGAATACTAACCGAAAAGTTATTAACTGATTTGTTTCCACTCCATGTAACACAGCCAGTTCCATTTCCACCATTGATGAACCCCAAACACCTGCAATCATTCCAGCATTTCACCCTACAATCACTGACACTTAAGCTTGGATTATCATCAAACGAGCTAGTCGTTAATTCAGGATTAAATTCCCCAATCATTGGACTAAATTCATCATTTTTGGTCCTGCATCGAGGAATATTAGAACCTGCAACACACCCGTTACCCAAATCATAACCGTAACATAGATCCTGAGTCGTAATTAAGCGACGATTATCACCATCTACAATTCGACCTTGTGGTCTCAAAATCCACATTGGATGACGATAATTGATGCTATCGAAACTGAAGTATCTTTCTTCATCATTGTATACATACTCGAGATTATATGTTGAAAATAATTTCTCGTTTATACTCATGTATTCAAATGTTTGATTTCTTAAATCGCCGCTAGTCCAATATGGCTGACCTCGTTGTCGAATCATGAATCTCTGAGAGTTTTCTCCATTCGGTTCCCAATTCAAAGTATAAGCACCTGAATCAGGGATGTCGTTGGTTAACCAAGAAGTTAAGCGCCAATTTCGACCCGTTTTAAGGTCTGACCCGAGCTTCATACCGGGTAGAAGTACATTGACTGGATGATCAAAACTCTGCCAGAGAATCTGGTTATCGGTTTCGTTTTTCAGTTGAAAATTACCGGTGTCTTCGAGAGCTGCGGTTAAATTAGGGCTAGAACCGGATTGATTATCGGAGATGTTTACGCGGGTTATTTCTCCGGTGGAAATGATCAGTTTCCCGGTTTTGGGATCGATCATGAGGACGACTTCCGAGCAGGAATTGATCGGTGTTGAGGGGTTTGCTATCCATACTCTCCTGGATTGATCATCGTCGGTGTACCAAATTGCTAAATAAGTGTAGTTTGTGGCGGGAATTGTGGTGAATCCTAATGTGAAGATGTTACTTGGGGAAACAAGCCGTGAACTGAAGTTGAGTTGATCGGCAATTTTGATGGTTGAAATGCCGGTGGCCGGAAAACAGTTGATGACTAGGTTGGTGCATAGAACTGTGAAGATGAAGAGAGGAATCATTTATCAATAATTTAACGTAAGGAGATTATTTTATTTTTATTATTATCATCTGAGAAACTTTTAATGCTTTATACAAAATTGTCAAAATGATTAGGTTGAACACTTTTAAGAAAGTCAAATGGAAGATATTGATCCCGGTATAAAAAAATGTTATATATTTTTCTACTCTAGTTTAATCAATATACTTCCCCCGTATTACAATAAGTGATACATTTAGAAGATCACGGAGTTTGAGGCAAAATATAAAAGTAGGATTAAAATATATTAAAGTATGGTTAAAATATATTAAAGTAGATAGTTAGTGGATGATGAGTCCCATTTTTCTTGAGTAAAGTGATATTAATTAGTTTTAAAAGTAAAAGTAATGGTATAAGGGTATTTTCACTTTATTAAGTGGATAGTTAGTGGAGATTGAGTCCCACATTTTTGCCAAATAAGGTAACTTTTGAAGTGTATCACTTATTGTGAAACACCCATAAATGGAAAATGTACACTTATTGTGATACGGAAGAAGTATATGAATTAATAAATGAGATTAAAAAAAATAATTAGTAAATTTTATATATAAATAATTATATTGATAAGAAAATAAATATTTAGTAGAAAGGAATATAATTTAACTTAAGTTGTAATTTACCTTTTTACATGAGAGATGTTATTGATATATTTTTTATGTCTACGCATTTAATAAAAAAATATGTTAAAATCAGAAAATAATTTTATAAGAAAAAATTAATAAATTATGCATGATCAAATAGGTAGTTATATTAATAAATTATTTGTAACGCATGTCCGTATCAAGTTAAAAGCTGTTCCTTTCCAGCGTGTTTGTCTTCTTCCGTCGGCCCATATAAAAGAAGTCCGCCAAAACCTTAAAAGCTTGATGTGTTTGGCATCGCCGTCAGCAACTAATATTGATTGTTTCTCTGGTCAACCAACGAACTTTGTAGAGTTCGGCGGGAAAGAGTAAGAGAAGAGGAGTGGAAAGAAAGAAAAGCAAACTAATTACACCCACGTGCAGCCATCTTTCTCTGCACATCATAACGGACTGTCTTAATCGCTGAAAAATTATCTTTTCAACAGGTAAAATCGCCGTTTGTTTTGGTAATCGAAGACATGTTAGTTAATTCTTTGATTAATTTCCAAGTTATTGTCCTGATTATTGTGAAACCTACGGATTATTTATCTCGTATTAAAAGAATTATTGTTATCATTAATAATGCCCATAACCTGTTTGTTGAAATGCCTAAGTAAGTCAATTTGTTATCTATCGCTGAGAATCATAGCAACAGTTTTTTTGTTTTTTTTGCTTAAAGTAGTATGTTTTGCAGGTTAACAATGGTTAGTTTGGTCAAATTATGTACTAGCAATAGGCAGATAGATTCTTCAACCATACGAACTGTTAATGGAAATTTTAGATATTTTCATTTCAATACAGACCGAACTCCCAAAATTTCCAGACCCCTTTTCTTCTGCTCAAAGTGATTACCGAAACATTCTGGCTGTTTTCTGGGACTTAGACAACAAACCACCAAAATCTCCATTTGATGTTGCTATTAGGCTGAAAAAGGCTGCTGAATCATTTGGAATGTGAAACGAGTGAGTCAGATCGAATCTGCTACATAGAGTAAAGTTAGTTCGGAAATACGCCATGAAAATGGAAAAGTATAGTAACGCTGCAAGATATAATTTTACTCCAAAAGTTGGGTATGGATTAGGGGATGAGTTAAAACGTGCTGGATATTGGGTCAGTACAGTTTCAGATAAACCAAAAGCTGCACATATTGCATTGAAAAACCGCATGGTGGATATGATGGATAGACAACAAATGGATAGTTTGATACTTGTTTCTGATGATTCTGATTTTGTTGAGGTTTTAAAAGAGGCGAAATTGAGGTGTGTGAAAACAGTGGTTGTTGGTGATAATAATGATGGAGCTCTTAAACGGGTTTCTGATGTTGCTTTTTCATGGCAGAAGATTATTATGGGAAAGGCAAAAAAACAAGCGGTTTTGGTTTGGGGATGGTGGAAAGATCGTGATATTTTAAAACGGTTGGAGTACGTGGACTTATAATTATGAAAATGAGAGGAAATTATACGGTTCATGTTCTGAAGACGATGATCAGAATGATGACTTGGATGTAAGTAATTTACTTTCCAGGGAAGATGATGAACTTAAGGGTGTGTTTGGATAAGCTTTTTAACTTTAAAAGTCCTTTTAGGTAAAAGGACTTATTAACTTTTTAGTTTTATTAAGGAGTTTTACAAAATTTGTTTGGTTTAGCTTATTAACTTATTGGTATTGAAAAGTTGATAAGTTATTTTTTAAAATGTGTTTGGATTAGTTTTTTGGTGTAAAATGATTAAAAAGGGAAGTGGGGAAGTGAAGAGGAGGTAGGTTTTGATAGATCATTAAGGATACTTGTGTAATTTGTGCTCAAAAAGTCATAAGTTGTTTTGAAAAGTTACTACCCTCTTACTTTTTAAAAATAACTTTTCAAAGCTTTACAAAAAGTCATTTGAAAAGGACTTTTAACTTTACACAAATAACTTATTGACTTATTAACTTTTTAAAAAGTTAATAAGTTAATAAGTCACTTTTTAAAGCATTCTCAAACAACCTCTAAAACGGATGGAAAATCATACGTGCTTGGTGGAAACTTCAGTCATATTCGGATGTTGCATCTTTTTAATTGTTGGCAACTGCCCATCATTTATTTGACAATGTTAAAGTAGTATTTGGAACAAATTACAAGTCCCTAAATAGGCTATGAATGTTCTCAACAAAGTTATTGCACATTAATATGCAAAAGGAACTAATGATACGAAGATTAAAAAAAAAAAAACAAAATTCAATTTTTTGGAGAAAATGGAAATACAAATTTACAGTGGGACATTCTTTAAACAATATGTCTGTAACTGTTATGAAGGGTCGATAAAGCTTGAACTCTTGAAGGTGGCTGCATTTTCTGTGATCATATTTATCATTATTTTGTAATATTTTCTAGTTCCCCAATGCTTTTAAATTGTGGATGTGCATGCCCGAAATGTCTATAACTATAGTGTGATTATCATGTATCAATTAAGAACTTCTAAATTTCTATAATAGTAGTGTGCTTTGGTCGTAGAGTTTGGTTCCAAAAAGCATTACAATATTTAGATTGATTATTTCATAATAAACATCTAGAAAATTCGGATGGTCATAAATTATACGGCCTTAGAATTACTTGCAGCTTGATAAGATTGATGATTGTAGACATCATTGTTGGACACTGCTAATGAATTTACCTAAAAAGGTGTGACAATTACTAAAACAAGTCAAACTATTTATGTTTAGAGGCTTTTCTATTCTTCAAATTAATACATCGAGAGCAATCGCATACAAGTGTTCAAATATGTACTTCGTAACTGGAATTCAATTTCATTACATAGGGATGTTTGGATGAATTTTTCTTTCGTAATTCCGAAATACGTTATTCGTTGTAATTGAATTTGAATATATAATAAATAATCAAATTTAAAAAAATAAAAATCTAAAAAAACTAAAATACTTAAAAGAATATAAAAAAAATACATAAGTATGAATTTGAATTACAGCTAAAAAATTTGTAAACAAACGCGTAATAGAATTCAATTACGAAGGAATTGAATTCATTCAGAATTCAATTCCTTCGTGGTTGAATTCCAAAGATTACAGCGTGTCAAACGGCCCCTTAAAGTAACCACTGACCCTTTCAACACTGACTAATAGTAACCTTGATGCGAGTTGTGTTTTTAAACTTCTAGTATTTGTTTTCCTTGTGTTAGGAATATTCTAGATAATATTCATTTAGATTTGATGTGTCAAAACTTGGAAACTACAAGGACCTAAATCGTTGATATGGAATTCAAGATTTGAATGAAGATTTAGGAGATAATGATAAATGTAAAAGATTTAGTATATCTTTATAGAATTCAAAAGATTTAGTAATTATCTTTTCCTTGTAAGTCTTAGGTTCTCTATTATATAAAGAGACCTAATGACATAGAATTAGTCGTTCTTGAAACCCACGTTTTATCAAAAACGTGTATGTGTGTGTTCTTTAAGCCTCAATGTCATATTATGATCCTATTACAAGTTTAAAACCGTTCTACATATTTTATGTATAATTGGGGCTTTTAATAATCATTGTATAAATTGATGATGATGAAAACCTTGTTTAGCTATACATATATGTTTAACTAATTCTGCAATATTGTTATTTGTATATGCTTATTCCAGATAAGAACTAACTATTCTTGAGCCTAAAGATCGACATTTATGAAGAGTTGTTCTAAACTCAGCAATTGGTATCAGAGCACGGTGGCTCAGATCTGGAATAAAACAAGGATGCATCGATGAACATGAAGAATCAAGCATACAAATTAAGAAGATATTACGGTTATATATTTTTTTAATCACAACTGAACCCCATTCGAATTTGATTACTTTTCTTCAGAAGATACAAAAAAAATATATATATATATAATAATAAAAATAATAGAGGTGTGTGCTTCCTTGCTTATGTTCACACGAGATCAAGAGATTAATGGACATGTGTGCTTGGTTAGTTGCTTTGGAAGATGCTATGCTTTGGTTGGTTGCTAGATTCCTTCCTATTTTTTAGATCGGCAAAACAAGGTTAGTAGTAGACAAATTTACTACTGATCCTATGCGAAACTGGAAAATGGTATTCGCACTTTACTACTGATAAAGGGTTGGTGGCTTTCAATTTTATTCAATTACTACTGACCAGTAGTAAACAAAATTACTACTGATCCATACTTTTACTTTTACTACTGATCTATCAATACATACTACTGATCCGATTACTACTGGTGCTGGTCTTGATTACGGAATATCTTCGCTGTTTACTACTGATCCATATTAAATACTACTGATCAGTAGTAAATGAAGAAAAACACTACTGATCAGTAATAAACTGAAATTTTTACCAAGAATCAGTAGTATACATGTTACTACTGCTGCGTTGACTGATCAGTATTAATCAGTACTGACCGAAGAAAATTTCGAAGAAAATTTTAATACTGATTTCTTCCATACAACTGATACATCATATTTTGGAAAGCATGACACACACCATGCTCATTCCATACCACGGTTTATTGATCGTATCTGATAATAATGTGAAACGAATCACATTATTCACACACACAGGTTGAAGGCATGATGAAGATAAAGGAAAATTTCATTTGTTACATATTTGATCTTTATCAATTGATTACAGAAGATAATTGATTATATTTTATTTGAAGAAGAAGTGGAAAGTCTTACTATATAAGATGTTATGTATTGTTGTAACTGCAATTCAACACTCTTAACGAAAAGATCTGTTGAAGGATAAGATAAGAAAGTCCCTCATACAAGATAGGATGTTGCTGATTACTATATTTAGACGGAATGTGATGCTTAGTTTGAGTTTCTACTTCAACTTCAAATAGAAGATAGTTGATTTTCAATGTAATTAATATAGTGTTGAAGAACACAAGAATGGTATCACACTTTTAGGGAAGAAAAAGTGTTGATCGTTCAAGGGGAAGTTCAAGTTTCTCGGATTTATTTGATTATGTCAAAAAGGGGAAGAGACTTGAAGATTCCTAGCTAATTCTATAAGTTTTGTCAAATCAAATAGGGGAAGATTGTTAGGAATATTCTAGATAATATTCATTTAGATTTGATGTGTCAAAACTTGGAAACTACAAGGATCTAAATCGTTGATATGGAATTCAAGATTTGAATGAAGATTTAGGAGATAATGATAAATGTAAAAGATTTAGTATATCTTTATAGAATTCAAAAGATTTAGTAATTATCTTTTCCTTGTAAGTCTTAGGTTCTCTATTATATAAAGAGACCTAATGACATAGAATTAGTCGTTCTTGAAACCCACGTTTTATCAAAAACGTGTATGTGTGTGTTCTTTAAGACTCAAGGTCATATTATGATCCTGTTACAAGTTTAAAACCGTTCTACATATTTTATGTATAATTGGGGCTTTTAGTAATCATTGTATAAATTGATGATGATGAAAACCTTGTTTAGCAATACAAATCTGTTCGTTTAATTCCGCATTATTTATGATTTGTAGTTGTATATTCCAGATCAAGAACTAACTATTCTTAAGCCTAAAGATCGATTTATATAGAGTTGAAACAAACTCATCACCTTGCAATCTGACAAAATGAGATAATATGTGCTTATGAAAAAAGAAAAAACTTAGCGACAAACGGGAAATTCCAATTTAAAGGCTTTCAAGAACATCCGGAGAGAGGCTTGTGGAATTTAAAAATGAATTCATACTTATTGCCAAACTTCAATATACAAATCTTGTCAGAGTTTTAAGTTGTATTCATGGAGAAGAACAAATATTAATTTACCAATATTCTCTTTGGTAAGAAAAAGTATCAACCTTGTTTCTTTGATGATTTAAATTTTGGCATACATGTGCTTTATCAGAGTTACCAAATAAATGAGTAGATGAAACCAAAAAGATGCTGCTAGACTGACGGGATGTTTTAAAGGTGATTGATTGGTTATGTGACAGGTTGCACTTTTTACATTAATTGTATGTAATAGTGATATGCATTTTTTGTGTCTACACTAATTTTCCCCCCTTTTTTAACAGAATCACAATATTGATTTTTGTACATTAAGATCCTTGCCAACGGTCCGTCACAAGGACCCGTCGTGGCCTGTTTTTCACCGTCGCCCCACGACGCCGTTGGCACGGGCGCGTCGTGGGTGCCGTCCTTGGGAAGCCGTCGGGGTGAGGATGGGGGGAGGTTGGCGTCGTTGCAGGTGGAGGAAGAAGAAAGGGGGGAGAGAGGAAGGGGGAAGAGAGGGAAGGGGTTTTGGAGAGTTGTACTTTGTGGATCAAAATTTGTACATTTTGTATATATTTTAATATAAAATCTTTTTTTCTCTGTTTTCTTTTCATTATTTTTTAATTTTAAACTTTTTTTTTTATTTGTTTTAATAGGTATAATATATTATTTTTGTTCAAAAAATTTGTATTTTTTTATTTATTAAATTTTAATTAAAAATGATGATGTGGAAATGATGGGTTTAGTGATGGGTTAGTGATGGGTAGGGTTGACACGACCGTGTCAGTAGCGTGTCAGTAAGGATGTGCTGACGTGGCGTTACTGATGGGTTTACAGACAGCCAACTGTTGGGAGAGGCCTAAGTGAGTTTATTTTAAAAGAACTCAATTCAAAAGCTCAACAAGATTTACATTGTATGTAAAAATGATTTTAATCAGTACTTTGTCACATGGATTGAGTTTAAAGAGATGGCATCAATAGAAAAAAGGGCTTCAACAAAATGCAAAGTATGGTAAAATAAAAAGGCATAATTATCTTTTGATTAAAAATTGTTCGGTGTGAATTAAAAATACTCTGTTAGCTCCCTTTTAAAAAAGGGATAATTGCTTTTTATTATTTTTATATCCTTCTCAAAATCATAAATTATCTCTATGTCCTTATAAACTTTATAATTACCTTCATATCCTTCCAAACCTTTAAAACTCTTTTTTATGTCCAAAAACCTATTTTATTATTTATTAAATCATTATAATATCAATAATGCAAGTAAATAAACATAATTTTTAATACATAATCAACAAATATATTGCATACTTTTTGGATATAAAAGAGAGTTTTAAAGATTTAGAAGGATATGGAGATAATTATAAAGTTTAGAAGGACATAGAGATAATTTATGAATTAGAGAAGAATATAGAAATAATTAATAAATTTTACAAGGATATAAAAGCAATTATCCTTTAAAAAAAGGTTGAATTTGGTGTGGGAGGAGCTGCGACCAGTATTATAATTGGACGCATGTGAATGAATATTAGGGTTATTGGGTCGCTACCATATATCAGACGCAAAATTGCGATGATTTGTGAAGTCCGACGATCCACTTTCCAGAATCGTTTGGTGGATTATTAGAATACGGTGGTGGTGAAGAATCGACAGTAGCGGCCATTTCAATTGGGGTGTTGGATTCTCGAGCACTTGCCTCTGAAATATCCCTCCTGATAACCGGGAGATTAGCCGGAGACCTGAGGAGGAATTTACTCTGATTTTGTTTCAAGAAAATGAACTGCTATAGAGAAATTGGCTCTTATACCATGTAAGAATACTCAGTTCCTTCCTAATTTTATTAACATTGTAAACTATAAATACAAGAGAACGATTGAGACTTATAATTATAATAAGGAAATAATTCAATACATTATGTCATCAATTGCTCACATGTAACTGAAATTGTATTCCTTGATTCTTGCTAATACTTTGCTACCGACGGAACCTAGAAGAAAAGTCTTGTGCTCACATCCATCGTCTACATTTTTTAACTTTTGTTTTCTAACTTTCTGGCTACACAGAGCAGCTTTCTTTGACTAGCAACTTTCTGAACAATTGGTTTGAATTCTAACAATTGGTGATAATAATGATGGAGCTCTTTAACGGGTTTCTGATGTTGCTTTTTCATGGCAGGAGACTATTATGGGAAAAGCGGTTTTGGTTTTGGGACGGTGCAGGGGCGTCTCCGAGATTTCGAAGGCCCTGTGCGAATATAAGAAAATGGGCCCCTAAATAGATATATTAAAAAAAATTGGACTTTCTAATCTTTATTCATGTTAACTTATTAAGTTGACTTAAAACTTTAAGATTATATATAAGATGCATATAAAAAATTGGGCCCCCTCCGAAATAGGGGCCCTGTGCGGCTGCACCTGTTGCACCTCCTCAAAGACACCCCTGGGACGGTGGAAAGATCGTGATATTTTTAAAGCGGTTTTGGTTTTGGTTTTGGTTCATGTTCTGAAGATGATGATGACTCAGATGTTAGTAATTTAATATAATGAAATAAAAGCGGATGTAAATCGTGTTTGGTGGAAACCTGAGTCAGATTCGGATGTTGCATCTGTTTAATTGTTGGCAGTTTCTGTAAAATTAGTCATGGCAACTTCAAATTTGAGACGTTAGTTGCTTTTGTAAAGTTACTATTGCATGCTAATATGCAAAAGGAACTAATGATACGAAGATTAAAAAAAAAAAGAACCAAAATTTAGATTTTTGGAGAAATTGTAAATACGAATATATGAACATGAATGCTAAAAGGCTACCCCTGCTTGAGGAGTTGAGTGTAAGACTACTTGGATAATTGCGAAAGGATGCTAATTACGACCCTTTTATTGCACTAAAAAGTTTGAAAGCTAAAAAAACCATTTTCCCATAAATAAAATAAAAACCTGGTGGTTTTGTGGCTCATTGTGGAGTGTACATAAAAATTTAGTTCGGTCAATATTCAAATTATCATATACATAAATGATGAAGACAAATCTATATCTAATAGAATATGTAACATGATAAGTACAGAAGAATTGAAAAGAAGATGGAAATAATTTAAAAGTTAAAACGGACTAATTGTCGTAGAAAATTGGGCATTGACTTGGAAAAGAATATGTAAAGTATATTGACTTGGAAAAGGTGGAGAATTAGAGTAACCACGTTTTACAACCAGTCCTATACGTTTGGATGAGAAAGCTACACGTTTGTTTAAAACCTCAGCAGAGTTGACCGAGGTCAACACCTAGGTTTAGATGAAGTACTCGTAGTATTTAATTACGATTGATGCATGATTGTTTAAGCACCTACATTTTGATGAAAAATAAAAGACACACGTATTGTTATGACCTTCATTTTCTTCTTCTTCTTCATATTAAATGGTAGATAGTTAATTAAGTTGTTTTTATGACAAAAACGCACGTACGTATGTTAGGTAGAATATTGTGTTCTGAATTGAGTTTTGGTTTACATTTGCAGGAGCTTCGGGGAGAACTATTAGCGTTGTCAACAACTGTGGCTTCACTGTTTGGCCTGTAATCTCCGGTGACTCTGTTTTTGGTAGCACCGGATTTGAGGTGATTGAGGGTGGTTCACGCTCCTTGCAAGTTCATGGAGGTTGGAGCGGTAGCGTGTGGGGTAGGAGCGGTTGCAGCTTCAACGAGTCAGGTCATGGGTGGTGCAGAACAGGCGATTGTGTGAAATGGAGTGCAACGGAAGATCACCAACTCCACCTGTTACCCTTGCAGACTTCAATGGCTATGGAGAAGACGACTCTTATAGTGTCAGCCTCATGGATGGCTATAATTTACAGATGAGTGTGGAGACCACTGGTGGGTCAAATGGCAATCTAACTGATTGTGCAAAGGCAGGTTGTGTTAACGATTTGAATGAACGATGGATCTGAGATTGAAGGGTGGGGGAGGCTGTCAAACTGCATGCCAGGTCTACGCCTCACCTGAGTATTGTTGCAACTACACATCAACAGTGTGCAATCCAACGACAGTTGTTTAAATCGGCATGCCCGAGATCCCGTATCAACATTAAGTATGATCAGACTGCTACGTTTTACTGTCCTTATGCCAATTACACTGTCAGATTTTGTCCCCCGGCAGACACTTTTTCAACAATAAAACTCGACACACAACTCAACCAGGATGACCAACTTCTTTCTGCCTTTCACCTTAGGCTTCTTTAATGGAAGTGGTGGTATTTACTTGGGAATTTGGTACACCAATGATACTGAATCCCAAAAACCATGGATAGCCAATCCTAACAACCCATTCATATTCATCTCGGACGGGCATGTCCTCTCCATCGATCCAAACACTGGAAACCACCGCCAAAGGGGAAATTGTGATCAACATTACTAATCTTCAGCTTGGTCCAAACCCAAACGTGACTGCAACACTTGAAGGTACCGGTACTGGTCAACCAAATTGACAAGAGGGTTTTGTGGCAGAGTTTTGATTACCCAGCCAACGTACTCTTACCCGGTATGAAGCTTGGACATGACATAAAAACAGGGCAGAATTGGACCCTCACTTCTTGGCAGAGCAATGAGACCATCCAGGAGCTTTTACTCTGAGTTGGGAACCCATTGACGAAGCATCTCAGAGACTGATGATTCGAAGACGTGGCCAGCCATACTGGACTAGCGGCAATCTGTTAAGCCAAAGATTCCAATATTTGTTTGCATCAAATGATCATCAGACTCAAAATCACTACAAATACACTTACATATACAACAAGGAAGACCAGTATTTTAGCTACAACGAAGCAGGTAATGTTAACAATTTACTCATGTGGATTTTAACACCACAAGGACAAATTACAGATGGTGTTACTTCTACTGCTTGGACGCCTGAGTTTTGTTATGGGTATGATTCCAAGGATGGTTGCGTCGAGGAATCAAGTGTTCCTCGGTGCAGGACAAAGAATGATAAGTTTAATGAAAAAAATGGAGATTTTGATCCTCGTGTGACAACTAATCATACGGATGATAACTCTAGCCTAAGCCTTAGTGACTGTTTTGTCAAGTGTTGGGATGATTGTAGTTGTGTGGGGTTTAGTAGCAAAACAAGTAATGGAAATGGGTGTACTTATTGGACCGGAAACAATAGCTTCTCTGTTAGTCCAGTTAACGATTCTACATGGAAATATGTGATCAGTAATTCCCAAAGTTCAATTACAGGTAATTAAACTTGTTGGATTGTAATGTTTATTACTACAGTTATGCATCTAAACATGTCATTTTATAGGAAATGGAAGGAAAAAGAAGACGAATCAGATATGGATACTTGGGGTTGTCATTCCTCTAGTATTCCTCTGTTTTGGACTTTTATGGTATATAAACAAGAAAAATCATACACGAAAAGGTATAATAAAACACACGTCGACCATTTGTCTTACGTTTATTAACTCGTTAAGACTGGTTGTAGAAACCGAGAGGCGCAAGAGAGATGAATATTTCCTTGAACTTACGGCTTCTGAAAGCTTCAAAGATATTCATCAAATTGAGGGCGAAGGTGGAGATGGACATAATTTATTATTGTTCAGTTTTGCCTCTATCATGGCTGCCAATAGTGATTTCTCAATTGAAAATAAGCTTGGACAAGGTGGCTTCGGGCCAGTTTACAAGGTAATTTTACTTCCATATTAAACCTATATATGATAGAATTATTCATTTCTTGAATTCATAAACCCTAAAAAAATATTTTATGACTCGAAAAAAACAGGGGAAATTAAGCGATGGACGAGAAATTGCGATTAAAAGGCTTTCAAGAACATCCGGGCAAGGTCTTGTGGAATTTAAGAATGAACTTATACTCATAGCCAAACTTCAGCATACAAATCTTGTTCGGGTTCTTGGTTGTTGCATTCACAAGGAAGAAAAGATGTTAATATATGAGTATATGCCCAACAAAAGCTTAGATTTCTTCCTTTTTGGTATGCAACGGACGTACATACAATAGATCTTTTGTTGATTTTAGTTCTAATACAATGTCTCTTTTTGTATGTAGATGATAGCAAAAGGTCAGAGTTGGATTGGTCAAAACGAATTAACATCATTGAAGGAATTGCTCAAGGGTTGTTATACCTGCATAAGTTCTCACGAATGCGAGTCGTCCACAGAGATCTAAAGGCTAGTAATGTTTTGTTAGATGAACGCATGTGTCCAAAGATTTCAGATTTTGGTATGGCGAGAATATTTAATGAGAACGAGACTCACGCAATGACTAATAGGGTGGTCGGAACATAGTAAGAGCATTACCTTCATTCACAATGTTACACATCATATTCTAACATGCATTCATGGTCCACTCCCAACATTAAAATATAGTACAAACAAATGAAATTTTCTCTGTTCCGGATACCCGTGGAGGGTTATATTTCACTCATATATACTAGCCTAACTGGAGTGTCTCCATGGCCGTTTCCTCACCCATCCTGGCCACTCCCCAAGATTCTTGTCACCAATACCTTTAATATAAATTTCACGTTAACACTATTTATTTGTGTGCCATACAGCGGTTATATGTCTCCTGAGTATGCAATGGAAGGGACCTTCTCTTTCAAGTCTGATATCTACAGCTTTGGAGTCTTGATTCTTGAAATCGTCACTGGTAGAAGAAATAGTAGTTTCGTTTATCTTGATCACACATACAATCTTATTGGATACGTAAGTGTCACGAAAACCACCTTTTGACATCTTTTACATATTAAACCATAGTAATTATTGAAGACAATAACCCTAATTACGTGATTCATTTTGATAATTATGGATTGCTCTTGACCTCCAAAGTTACAAATATTTAGTTTTAATGATTTAGGTCTGGGAGCTATGGCAAGAAGGGAATGCATTGGATTTGGAGGATCCAGCACTTGGAAGTACTTGCGTTGTACATCAATTCTTGAGGATTGTCAATGTGGCACTTCTCTGTGTACAAGAAAGCGCAATGGATAGACCGACAACATCAGATATGATCTCCTTGCTTCTCAATGACACCATATCCTTACCCACTCCAAAAAAACCAGCATTCTTTATTGGCAGGGTCGAGTCAAAGTCAACTTCCGATGAAATCAAATCGAAAGATTGTTCTGTAAACAATATGTCTGTCACTGTTATGGAGGGTCGATAAAGCTTGAACTCTTGAATTGAAGGTGGCTGCATTTTTTGTGCTCATGTTTATCATTATTTTTGTAATATTTTCTAGTTCCCTAATGTAACGACCCGAAAATTGTAAATAAATAAAATAAATAAAAATATGATAATTATGGATAAATCATATTAAAACTGTGGGAATTGGTTTCGTGTCATTTGGACACCGTACGAGAAAGTTATGGGCGAAACCGTGTTGAAACTTAGACCGAAAAGTGCAGCCCTGCTGCACAGGTAGGCTCGCGGCGCGAGCCTGGCGCGAGCAAAACGCGAGGTTGAGCAGAGGGACCAGAGCTGAAACGCGAGAAGGTCGCGTTGACTTCGCGTTGACTTCGCGACGCGACCTCGGCGCGAGCTGGGCGCGAAGTCTGGTAAACAGCGGCGACTAGCGGGCAAACCCGCGTCCTTTCGCGGCGCGAGCTCGGCGCGAGCTCGGCGCGAGACAGTCCGACCAGTGCAATAAATTCGGGTTTTTAGCCATAAATGCAGATTTAAAACCCTAGTTTCTTCCAAAGGCGATTTTTGAGTGCAAGGGCTGTTTGGGGGTCGAATTCTTCATCAAAGCTTGGTAGATTTCACTCCTAAGTGAAGATTTAAGGTATATCTTCACTCCTTGATCTTTGTAGCTTTAGATCTATGTATTTTAATGGTTGGGTTTGAAACCCTAGTCTTGGGGTTATGGATTATGGTGATATAAATGGTGTATACACTTAATAGATGGTATATTAACAAGGAAAACAAGTGTATGATTATGATTTGTAAGAATCTTAAGGGTTGGTCAAACCTAGGGTTTGATAATCACCATATTTGGGGGAAATGGATTGTTGGGTGTTATCTAGAGATAGATGAACACATTGTTAGTAGATTGTAATGTTGATCATATTGTGATAATTGTATTAGGCTTTTGGTGAAGTCTTGGAAAGTTGATTGGTTTGTGAAGCAAGAGATTGGGTGTCAAGAACACGATTTGAGCATCATATTGCTAAGGTGAGTACGTGTGGAATTTTCTGAGTACATAGCCCTGTTAAATATTTTCATTACTTGTGTTATGGTCTATTTGCTTAATGGTGTAGACTAGTAATTAGTAGTTAGTTATACCGATAGTTGTATTGAACTAACTTGTTTGATGATAGACGTGATAGCCGAGAGCTAGATTGACATAACCGTCGAGTTATGATATGGTGAGATGATGTGATGATTCGGGGGATCCCCGGTCATGAGGTATGGAATGGGGAGCATTTGGGCGGATCCCCATCGGCCCATTCCATGATAGTAGTCTTGCTAACTGGAAGTAGTCCGGTGAGTAAGGCAGGTATTGGTAGATTGGGCGATTCCCTCTTGCCTTTACCTTGAAGCTTGTTAATGCGGGGGATCCCCGGTTAATAAGTTAATGTGGTTCTAGTTGGTTGGGGATGTCCCGACAACTAGGTGTGATTGCTAGGAAAGCAAGGTATTAGAGTCACAATAGGGTGACTAGATAGATGGATGATAGCTTATGAGTTTGTTTGTTTGTTTAATTGTGATTTGGTTATTATTATTAACCTTGGGGTCTAAAGCCATGTAGCTCACGAGACGTTTTTGTCTCACGTACTCCTTGTGTTGTTTTGCTATGTACTCAGGTTCAGGATCGAAGGCTTAGGTACGCATGGATAGAGTTGCGGGACCTAGAGTAGAAGAACTTTAGATTGGATTTATGCTTAGCTTTGGTTTTGATATATTTTGTAACACCGAAACTTTATACTCTGATTCATACCAAAGGTTTTTGTAAATCCATATTTTTGGGATAGTTCTTCTATTTATGAAAAATGTTTTATTTTGGGCAAATATTTTGTAATTAAAAATTGAGGTGTTACAACTTGGTATCAGAGCTATAGTTTAAGTGAATTAGGTTGGATGACCATCCTAGTCTTAGACTGTAGCATTAGGAATATAAGATTCCTTAAGATCATAGGTTGACCTTGAGACTTTATATTAAGTTTAGGGTTGAACCTAGGGGACCGATGAATTTGATATGATTTTGGATATTGGGTCTTATGCGACTAATGGGTTGTACACAAGGTACTAAATGTTTAATGTCTTTCGTATAGTCTTGATCGAAAGAAATGGTGACCACGCGAAGAAGTGGTAAAGCCCCGGAAAACCGGGAGGAGGAGATACCTCATGTAGAGGTTGAGGTTGAACAAGAAAGTCCACCGTCGTTGCATCGGGTGGGTGAGTCGTAGGTCGGAGCTAATAGAACTCCGGTAACCATGGCGGATCTCCAAACTATTATCGATCAAATAAAGGGAACGGTGGCCGAGGAAGTGCACCGCATTATTGGAGACCGTGAGAGGTCGGGTGGAGACCGGGAATCCGAGGCTAAATCGGATGAGAAAACGGGAGGTAGTGGCACCGGGGAGATGAAATCCTCCACGGGTGGCCAAAGTGATGCTAGGGCAAGGCCCGTTGTGAAAGAAGGTTGCTCATTTAAATCCTTCATGGCTTGTAAGCCAAATGTGTATACGGGTAGCTCGGACCCGAAAGTAACAATGAGGTGGATCCGAGAAACCGAGAGGGTTATCGGAAGTAGCAAGTGTAAGGATGTTGATATGGTGACGTATGCGTCACAATTGTTAAAAGAAGATGCCATGGTGTGGTGGGATATTGTGTATGAGACCCTCGGGAAGGAGGTGGTTGAAAGGATGTCGTGGGATGAGTTCACCACGAGATTGAAAAAGAAATTTTGTCCCGAAAGGGATTTGGAGAAAATGCACGAGAAGTTCGTGACCCTCAAAAAGGGTGATTTGTCAATTGAAGAATATTCGAGGGAGTTCACGGGATTGCTCCCGTTTGTTGCTAAAACCTACTCGGATGAGAGGTTGAGGGTGGTCCGGTATGCTAGTGGGTTACCGTGGGACTACCAATTGGAAGTAAAGAGGGCGGTTTCACTTGATGAAGCTATTAGTGCCGCCCGGAGTGTAGAGGAGGTAAATGAGGCACGTGTTGCCGAAAGGGCCCATGTGGGCGAAAAGAGAAAAGCCGAGAGTGGCTCGGGTACTTATAAGAAAGGGAAGTTCACTTCGAGCTTCTCTAAACAAGGGAGTGTTGGCTCGTGCAAGAAGTGCGGGAAGACTCATGCCGGCGTGTGCCGAGGGGAGTCGAAAACTTGTTATAATTGTGGAAAGCCGGGGCATATGGCCCGTGAATGCAAGTCAAAATCATTGGCCGAGATCGAGTGTTTCTCGTGCCACGAGAAGGGGCACTATAGCAATGTGTGCCCAAAGAAGGGGATGGAGTCGATGGTGTCCACGGCTCAAAAGAAAGTGGAACCGGCGAAGGTGAAGGGGCGGTCCTTCCAACTTACTCGGGAGGAGGCGAAGGAGGCACACGATGTGGTGTCAGGTATTCTATTCATTAACTCCTTGCCAACTCATATTTTATTTGATTCGGGTTCCAATTATTCGTTTGTGTCTTATGATTTCGGTTGTAAATTGAATGTGCCGTCCGAAAAGTTAGATGAAATGTATGAGATAGAAGTAGCCGACGGGAAAACGTCTATGGTTGATTGTATTTATAGAAATTGTGAAATAGAAATAGACGGTAGAAAGTTTAAAGTGGATTTGTTGCCCATGGGAATTAGGGCGTTTGATGTGGTTATCGGTATGGATTGGTTGGGTATGCACCAAGCCAAGATTTTGTGTGGAAAGAAAATTGTGTCGATTAGGACACCCGAGAACGAGAAAGTGTATGTGTATGGGGAGAAACGACATCACATGCCTAATGTGATTACCGCCATTAAGGCGAGAAAAAGTATATCGAAAGGTTGTACATCGTTTATTGCATATGTATTAGATGGCCGAAAGGAAAAGAAGTCAATGGATGATGTCAAGATTATTCGGGATTTTCCCGAAGTATTTCCCGATGACTTGCCCGGTTTGCCACCGGAGAGACAAGTCGAGTTTAAGATTGATCTAGTTCCGGGGGCGACGCCGATTGCTCGTGCTCCATATCGTTTAGCTCCCACCGAAATGCGGGAATTGATGACCCAATTGCAAGAATTGTTAGATAAAGGTTTTATTCGTCCGAGTTCGTCACCGTGGGGTGCACCGGTATTATTTGTTAAAAAGAAAGACGGTTCGATGAGAATGTGTATTGACTACCGAGAGTTGAATAAGGTAACTATTAAGAACCGTTACCCGTTGCCGAGAATTGACGACTTATTCGATCAATTGCAAGGTGCTAGTTATTTCTCGAAGATTGATTTGAGGTCGGGTTATCACCAAGTTCGGGTGAAAGAAGGCGACACCGAGAAGACGGCTTTTCGTACACGTTATGGTCATTATGAGTTTCTAGTGATGCCGTTTGGTCTTACAAACGCGCCGGCTATTTTTATGGATTTAATGAATCGGGTTTGTAAACCGTTCCTTGATAAGTTTTTGATTGTGTTTATTGACGACATTTTGATTTATTCAAAAACCGAAGAAGAACACGAAAGTCATTTGAGGCTTGTGTTGGATGTGTTAAAACGGGAGAAGTTGTATGCCAAATTTTCAAAGTGTGAGTTTTGGTTGCGGGAAGTACAATTCTTAGGTCACGTGGTGACGTGTGATGGTATTAAGGTTGACCCGTCCAAGATTGAAGCGGTGTCGAATTGGGAGCCTCCGAGGACTCCTACCGAGGTTAGGAGTTTCCTTGGATTGGCCGGTTATTACCGAAGGTTTATACAAGACTTCTCGAGAATCGCAATTCCACTCACGAAGTTAACGAGAAAAAGTGAGAAGTTTGTGTGGGAGAAGAAGCAAGAAGAGGCGTTTAATTTGTTGAAGGAAAAGTTGTGTAACGCGCCGATCCTTACGTTACCGGATGGTATGGAAGATTTTGTGGTTTATAGTGATGCTTCGAATCAAGGGCTCGGTTGTGTATTGATGCAAAGAGGAAAGGTGATCGCGTATGCCTCACGACAATTGAAGAATGCGGAATTGAGGTACACGACACACGACTTGGAGTTGGCGGCGATTATTTTTGCCTTGAAATTGTGGAGGCATTATTTATATGGTACTCGGTGTACGTTGTACACGGATCATAAGAGTTTGCAATATGTGTTCACACAAAAAGACCTTAATATGCGACAAAGAAGGTGGATCGAGTTGATAGCCGATTATGATTGTGAGATTGTGTATCACGCGGGTAAGGCGAATGTGGTGGCCGATGCCTTGAGCCGAAAGGTTTATGAGAACCCGAACCGGGGAATTTTGACTCGTATAGAAGTCGTCTCGAGTATTATCGAAAGAATCAAGAGTGCCCAACGAGAGGTTATGGGAAAAGACGAGTTAAGACAAGAACGGTTAGGTAAGAACCAACATTTTCTCGAAAATGCACAAGGGTTGAAGACCGTAGGCGGTCGTATTTGGGTTCCTAAGTTCGGTGGTATCCGAAAAGAGTTGTTGTATGATGTGCACAAGTCGAAGTATTCGATTCACCCGGGGAGTACAAAGACGTATCAAGATATGAAACGGGTTTATTGGTGGCCCGGAATGAAGACGAGAGTGGCCAAGTATATCTCTAAGTGTGCCACGTGTGCACAAGTGAAAGCCGAGCATCAAGTACCGTATGGGGTAGCTCAATCATTGGTTGTACCGGCCGGGAAGTGGGAAGATATAACTATGGATTTCATAGTAGGTTTACCGAAGACGAGCAAAGGTCACGATGCCATTTGGGTCATAGTTGACCGGTTGACCAAAAGTGCGTTATTTTTAGCAATTCGGGAAACGTTGCCACTTGAGAAATTGGCTAAGTTATATGTTGATGAGGTGGTTCGCCTCCACGGGGTTCCGTTATCGATTGTATCCGATCGGGACGCGAGGTTTACCTCGAGATTTTGGCGATCATTACAAGAAGAGTTGGGTACAAAGTTGCGGTTGAGCACGGCTTATCACCCGCAAACCGATGGTCAAAGTGAAAGAACGATTCAAACGGTTGAAGACATGTTGAGATCGTGTGTGTTAGACTTCGGTGGTAAATGGGATGAACATTTACCGTTGGTCGAGTTTTCGTATAATAATAGTTATCACTCGACTATTAAGATGCCGCCTTATGAGGCGTTGTATGGGAGGAAATGTAGAACTCCATCTTGTTGGTTGGAAGCGGGAGAGACGAAACTCACGGGTCCCGAGATCGTGAGGGTGACGAATGAAAAGATCGGTATTATTCAAAACAACATGAAAGTGGCCCAAGATAGACAACGAAGTTATTCGGGTTTGAAGAAGAGACCATACGACTTGGATGTCGGTGATATGGTGATGTTGAAAGTGTCACCTTGGAAAGGTGTGATGCGGTTTGGTAAAAAGGGAAAGTTAAGTCCAAGGTATGTTGGACCGTTTAAAATATTGAAACGGGTCGGGCTTCAAGCTTTTAAGTTGGAACTTCCACCCGAGCTTCAAGGTGTGCATGACACCTTTCACGTGAGCTATTTGAAGAAGTTTATCGGGGAAGTTGAGAATATTATTCCATTACAAGAGTTGCGGGTTGACGGCCCGAATCGGTTGATCGAGGAGCCCGAGGCTATTCTAGAGACGAAAACAAAGAAGCTTCGGAATAAGGAGATCGAGTTGGTTTTGGTCAAGTGGAAGCATTCACTTGGGCCGAATTTGACTTGGGAAGTCAAGGACGAGATTCGGAGGAGGTACCCGGATTTCGTGAACTATGATGAGATTCCGAGGACGGAATCTTCTTAAGGGGTAGATAGTTGTAACGACCCGAAAATTGTAAATAAATAAAATAAATAAAAATATGATAATTATGGATAAATCATATTAAAACTGTGGGAATTGGTTTCGTGTCATTTGGACACCGTACGAGAAAGTTATGGGCGAAACCGTGTTGAAACCTAGACCGAAAAGTGCAGCCCTGCTGCACAAGTAGGCTCGCGGCGCGAGCCTGGCGCGAGCAAAACGCGAGGTTGAGCAGAGGGACCAGAGCTGAAACGCGAGAAGGTCGCGTTGACTTCGCGTTGACTTCGCGACGCGACCTCGGCGCGAGCTGGGCGCGAAGTCTGGTAAACAGCGGCGACTAGCGGGCAAACCCGCGTCCTTTCGCGGCGCGAGCTCGGCGCGAGCTCGGCGCGAGACAGTCCGACCAGTGCAATAAATTCGGGTTTTTAGCCATAAATGCAGATTTAAAACCCTAGTTTCTTCCAAAGGCGATTTTTGAGTGCAAGGGCTGTTTGGGGGTCGAATTCTTCATCAAAGCTTGGTAGATTTCACTCCTAAGTGAAGATTTAAGGTATATCTTCACTCCTTGATCTTTGTAGCTTTAGATCTATGTATTTTAATGGTTGGGTTTGAAACCCTAGTCTTGGGGTTATGGATTATGGTGATATAAATGGTGTATACACTTAATAGATGATATATTAACAAGGAAAACAAGTGTATGATTATGATTTGTAAGAATCTTAAGGGTTGGTCAAACCTAGGGTTTGATAATCACCATATTTGGGGGAAATGGATTGTTGGGTGTTATCTAGAGATAGATGAACACATTGTTAGTAGATTGTAATGTTGATCATATTGTGATAATTGTATTAGGCTTTTGGTGAAGTCTTGGAAAGTTGATTGGTTTGTGAAGCAAGAGATTGGGTGTCAAGAACACGATTTGAGCATCATATTGCTAAGGTGAGTACGTGTGGAATTTTCTGAGTACATAGCCCTGTTAAATATTTTCATTACTTGTGTTATGGTCTATTTGCTTAATGGTGTAGACTAGTAATTAGTAGTTAGTTATACCGATAGTTGTATTGAACTAACTTGTTTGATGATAGACGTGATAGCCGAGAGCTAGATTGACATAACCGTCGAGTTATGATATGGTGAGATGATGTGATGATTCGGGGGATCCCCGGTCATGAGGTATGGAATGGGGAGCATTTGGGCGGATCCCCATCGGCCCATTCCATGATAGTAGTCTTGCTAACTGGAAGTAGTCCGGTGAGTAAGGCAGGTATTGGTAGATTGGGCGATTCCCTCTTGCCTTTACCTTGAAGCTTGTTAATGCGGGGGATCCCCGGTTAATAAGTTAATGTGGTTCTAGTTGGTTGGGGATGTCCCGACAACTAGGTGTGATTGCTAGGAAAGCAAGGTATTAGAGTCACAATAGGGTGACTAGATAGATGGATGATAGCTTATGAGTTTGTTTGTTTGTTTAATTGTGATTTGGTTATTATTATTAACCTTGGGGTCTAAACCCATGTAGCTCACGAGACGTTTTTGTCTCACGTACTCCTTGTGTTGTTTTGCTATGTACTCAGGTTCAGGATCGAAGGCTTAGGTACGCATGGATAGAGTTGCGGGACCTAGAGTAGAAGAACTTTAGATTGGATTTATGCTTAGCTTTGGTTTTGATATATTTTGTAACACCGAAACTTTATACTCTGATTCATACCAAAGGTTTTTGTAAATCCATATTTTTGGGATAGTTCTTCTATTTATGAAAAATGTTTTATTTTGGGCAAATATTTTGTAATTAAAAATTGAGGTGTTACACCTAATGCACTTAAATGTGGATGCTGATACCGAAATTTCTACAATTGTAGTTGGTTATCATGTAAGCTCATCAAGAACTTAATAAATTTCTATAACTATTGTGTGCTTTGGTTGTAGATTTGACATCTTAGATGGATGCAAAGCATTACAATATTTAGATTAAGAGTAAATTAGATAAATTGTCACGTATATCTAATTGTGCGTTTTTGTCCCTATATTTTATTGCAGATATTTTGTGTAGAAAATGATAGATCGATCAGACGAAGAAGAACGATTTAGACAAAAGGATAACCATTGATAAAATAGAAAATTACAGGTACAGAATACAACAGAAATCCTCACTACAACTCTCAAACTCTGAACCTATACCAGATTCAAACAGGCTTGAATCTATCTAAACAAAGACGAAGAACAAACCCTAATTGTGAGAGACGAACAGAGAGAATACACACAGTTTACACTCACAATAATAATCGTCTCTCACCTAACAAACACTTTATATACTACACTCAAAACTCACCGACTTCACTTAACAAAGTTACACTTTGTACCCTGCAAAATACAAATAATACAAATAAAGAATAAAATGTAAATATTACCTGTTTTACCTTTCTTCCTTAAATGTATAACGCTTTTTGTCCCCTGCACACAACACTAAGTAACTATGTTAGACAAAATAAGATATTCCACAATTTGAGTACCATATTTCAACATCCTCCCATAATCTTATTGTGGAATAGATCAACAAGTTTAAGATTCTCACAAAAAACCTCATGACTTTTAGAACTCAGCCCTTTTGTATATACATCTGCAGTATTCAATGTTTTATCTATTTTACAGATATCAACAACTCCAGTAACAGCTTTATCTCTTACAAATCTCAAATCAATTTCAAAATGTTTTGTGCGATCATGAAACACAGGATTTGCAGCTATTAATATTGCAGCCTTATTATCACAGTAAACCTTTGTTGGTTCACAACAAGTCATATCAAGTTCAACCAGAACCTTTCTCACCCAGATAATTTCACTAATCACAGCAGCTAAAGCCATGTATTCAGCTTCATCTGTTGATCTAGAAACAGTGTCCTGTTTTTTGCTTTTCTAGGAAATTAAACAATTTCCTAGATATACAGCATAACCAGTAACAGACTTCCTTGAAGCCAAACACTTACCCCAATCTGAATCAGAATAAGCACTTAACTTAAAACTTTCACCTTTTGAAAACATAATACCTTTTCCAGGGGAAGATTTAATATATCTTAACACCCTTAAGGCTAACTTAACATGTGATTCTAATGGATTGTGCATAAACTGACTTAAACAATGTACAGTATAAGATATATCAGGTCTAGTTAAAGTAAGATATATCAACTTTCCAATCAGTTTCTGATATCCAGTAAAATCATTCAACAGTTTATCATCAATTCTAGCATTTTCTTGATCAGTAATAACTACATTAGTTTCCATAGGAGTAGCTACAGGTTTGCAGCCTGTCATGCCAAACTCAGCAAGTAAATCTAATGCATATTTTCTCTGAGACAAGCAAATTCCAGATTCGGTTTGTAAGACTTCTATACCCAGAAAATATTTAAGAATTCCTAAATCTTTAATCATAAAATTTGAATTTAAAAAACTCTTAAAATTTTCAATTTCAACACGATTATTACCTGTGATAACTATATCATCCACATACACAAGCAAAACAATAAAAATTCCATTATTGTTTTTAATGAACAAAGAATAATCATTATAACTCTGCACAAAACCATTACTAACTAGCACTTCAGTGAGTTTTTCATTCCACTTCCTAGGGGCTTGTTTAAGCCCATACAAAGACTTAACAAGTTTACAAACTTTGTTATCATTTTGATTGAAATAACCTTTAGGAAGGGTCATATAAACATCTTCATCAATATTTCCATATAAGAAAGCATTATTAATATCTAACTGATATAAAAGCCAATTATTTTCAACAGCTAAGGAAATAACAATTCTAACAGAAACCATTTTAACAACAGGAAAAAAGTTTCCTCAAAATCAATACCTTCCCTTTGATTATACCCTTTAGCAACTAATCTAGCCTTATATCTTTCAATTTCCCCATTAGCTTTATATTTTATTTTATAGACCCATTTACAGCCAATAGGTTTTCTTCCTTCAGGAAGATCAGTTATTATCCAAGTTTTATTCCTATATAATGCTTCCATTTCAGCATTCATAGCTTCTACCCAATTATTATTTAAAGCAGCTTCATTATAATTTTTAGGTTCACTGATTTTATTTAGACCACCTGTGAAACACGGATTTTCAATAGACAAATTAGAATAATTAACTACTTTATTTATATTATACTTAGCTTTATTATTCAACACAAATTTTTCATACCTTTTAGGCAAAACATTTGGTCTAGTAGATCTTCTTAATCCTTCTGTTTGACTGTTGGGAAGAAAAAATATTATTTTCAATTGGTGTTTCAGTGGTAAAATTTTCACTATGTATCCTAGGACCATTGTTCATACTGCCATCATCTCTGGTATCTACAGTGCCATCACCTCTGTTTTCAACAGGTGTTGTTGTATGACAATTATCTCTAGTTATACTAGGACTATTAAACCTACTGACCTCACCTTGAACAACCCTCCCTTCATCATTGGGTGTCTAATGTTTCAAAATCATACTTATCAAAAAAATTTAAATGTGTAATACCAATTTTATTAAAACCATTCTGTTTTACATGAGACATTTTAAAAGGAAATACTTGTTCATAAAATTGTACATCCCTTGAAACCAAAAAATTTTTGTTTTCAATAGAATACAATTTATAACCTTTTTTAGAATTAGCATATCCTAAAAAAATACATTTTTCAGACCTAGAAGAAAACTTATCTGTTTCATTTAAAACTTTTGCAAAACATAGACAACCAAAACTTCTCAAGTGATTAAGAGAAGGTTCAACATCAAACACTAATTCATAAGGAGATCTACCACCAAGCACAGAAGAAGGTAACCTATTGATCAAATAAACAGCAGTTAAAACACATTTAGTCTACAGATTAAGAGGAATTCCCCTTGAAACATAAGAGACCTAGCAATATTTAACAGGTGTCTATGTTTCCTTTCAACAATACCATTCTGTTGAGGAGTATAAGTACAAGATGTTTGATGAATAATACCTTTATCTTTACAAAAATCATTCATGTTTTGATTTATAAATTCTGTTCCATTGTCAGATCTAAAAATTTTAACATTTTTATCAAACTGATTTTTATAAAGATTTACTAAATTTACAATATTTTAAAAAACTTCACTCTTTGACTTCATTAAATATACCCATACTGCTCTAGAATAGTCATCAACAACAGTTAAAAAATATCTAAAACCTTCTTTACTAGTGACTCTATAGGGTCCCCATACATCTAAATGAACTAGGTCTCCTAAGTCTTTTGATTTGTGATCACTCAAAGGAAATGGTTCCCTAGTTTGTTTAGCTTTATGACATATATCACAAGGAGACACTTTTATATTACCATCTAGTTTTAATTTTGATTTTAGGATATTAACAACTTGATCAGCAGGATGCCCTAATCTATTATGCCAAACAACTTTAGACAAATGACACACATTAACAGTAGAATTATAAACAGAATTAGTACTTACATCAAGGACATACAAACCACCAAATTCTTTACCAATCACCACATTTGTCCTTGCTTTCAAGTCCTGAATATAACAATTATTTTCATCAAATCCCACAAACAATTTACAGTCTTTAGATAATTTTTGAACAGACAATAGACTAACACAGTACCAGAATATCATACAATATTACATTATTATTTATTTTTAGATTTCCAATTTGTTTAATATTAGCATGAGTTCCATTGGGATGACTAACAAATATTCCTAGGTCAGACACATCAACAACATCTATAAGATTTTTAGAATTGCCAGTCATATGTTGATTGGCACCAGAGTCAACAATCCAACCAGGAACAGATTGTTTTTCATTAAACACAGAATTAGAATTAAAAAACTTACTAAAATTGGAATTAAAAATTTTACTATGATTAAAGAAACAACCTGCCATACTTGATTGGACATTAGATGAAGGTCCGGGACAGTTTTGTTCCCCAATAAGACTTAACAAATTTTGAAATCTGTTCATTAGATAAACTACCACCAGAAGAACTTCCTTGTTTTTCAGAGACAGAAACATTGTTAGAAGTATATTTAGATTTAAAATTTGTTATTATTATTAGTTTTTTTCTTATACCCTGGGGGATATCCAACAAGATCATAGCACCTATCTATAGTATGACCTAACATGTTACAATTTGTACATTTAAGATTAGGATTTGGAGGTCTACTATTATATTTTCCAGTATTATTAGACTGACTACTTGAAAAGGTTTTAGTATTATTAGATTGATTGTTTGGTTGAGAAGAAAAAACAGCATTTTGTCCTTTAGACACATTATCAATGACATATCCTTTCCTATGTGATTCTTCACGAGATATTATACTATAAGCAGCTTTCACATCAGGTAGAAGGTCTCTAGTTAAAATTATACTCCTAATAGGCATATAGATATCATCTAATCCCATTAAGAACTGCATAAGTTTTAAAACTTTGCTTTGAGTATTAAGGACATTAGCATTATTACATCCACAGACATGTACCTCAACCATAGAATCATATTGTTTCCATAATGAATTTAACTTGTGATAATAGTCAGATATAGGTATATTATTTTGTTTTATAGAATTAATTTGATGGTGTAAATTAAAGACCATAAAACCATCTACTTTATCATAAGTTTCCTTTAATTCATTCCAAACAGTTTCAGGATTAGTATTAAAGATTTGACCAGCACATAATTCTTCAGAAATTGACCCTAAGATCCATGACAAAACCATAGAGTTACACCTGTCCCATTGACTAGCTAACACTTCATTAGTTAAACTTCTAATACATGTACCATTAATAAAGCCAATTTTATTTTTAGTTCCTAGAGCTAACAACATAGTTCTACTCCATATACTATAATTCTCAGTACCTTTTAGCTTTATTGAAATAATAGGAGTGCCTGTAGTATCACTTGCATGCAAAAATAATGGATCACTAAAGTCTAATTTATTGATTAAAGTAATTTTATTCTGATCTCCCATATCTCCTCCTAAAATACTAAACATACACAATCAAATAACAACAGAATTGACAATCAACAAATAACAGACAACCAGATAGCACAGATTATCACAAGGAAGTTTCCAAACAAAGCACACACAAGAAATACAAACTATTAACAAAGAATACAACCTAATAAGGCAGTCGAGCAAGTTACCAGATTCCAGGACTCTCTTAAGGAGCCTGGACAAGTATTAACTCGAGGCCTTCTCTTCTACCAAAGAGGTTAGTACAATTTAGATAAACAGAAAACCAATATAAACCACAAAACCACACAGAGAGCCCTGATTATAGGCCAAGTATGAGATCTAGGGGCAGTTGATTCATGTTAAGCAACAGAAACTCCCCGATCCAGGTACTTGCTACAACACAGGAGAGATTAGTACTTACAGAGTACTCCACGCCTGCTACACTTGAAAACTTTCAGCGGAAGAACGACTACTTCTTCTGGAACAGCCAAGAAGATAATATCTTAGGGTTTTGAAACCCTAACTCCACCAGATCTTGGTCAAACAAACTCGGAAATGCAGCGGAAGACGAATAGCACCAGGATCAACAACAGGTAGACCAGATCTGACTGAAGGAGAGACAATCGAGCGATGATCGGAAAACTTGAAACCCTAACACCGACTAAGTTTCGAACCGAAGTGAAAACCCTAACAAATCACGAACACGAACGATCGATTCGATGCGAGATCTATTCTCGCTCTGATACCATGTAGAAAATGATAGATCGATCAGACGAAGAAGAATGATTTAGACAAAAGGATAATCATTGATAAAACAGAAAATTACAGGTACATAATACAACGGAAATCCTCACTACAACTCTCAAACTCTCAACCTATACCAGATTCAAACAGGCTTGAATCTATCTAAACAAAGACGAAGAACAAACCCTAATTGTGAGAGACGAACAGAGAGAATACACACAGTTTACACTCACAATAATGATCGTCTCTCACCTAACAAACACTTTATATACTACACTCAAAACTCACCGACTTCACTTAACAAAGTTACACTTTGTACCCTGCAAAATACAAATAATACAAATAAAGAATAAAATGTAAATATTACCTGTTTTACCTTTCTTCCTTAAATGTATAACAGTTTTTGTCCCCTGCACACAACACTAAGTAACTATGTTAGACAAAATAAGATATTCCACAATTTGAGTACCATATTTCAACATTTTGTCCATCTACTTTTAAATTCGGGTTTTTTTGTTCTTCCATCCAATTTCTTCTGTTTACTAACATGAAATGCCAAAAAAAAAAAAGAAGCTATTTATGTCTTTTTCCTACAAATTACTTGTACATGTGCATTTAAACTTGTACATTGTACTTTGAAGTTTACTTCTTCTCCAACTTGACATGCAACATATGAATCTTCAAAAACAAAAATCATCAAAATCAAATATCAAAAAATCAAAAATTAAAGAACTAGTTCAGTCGACGGAGGTTTCCACCACCACCACCTAGATCTTTGAAGATATAGCAGGCCAAAATCGATTTGTGTGGTAGGGTTCAGTCGACGGAGGTTGCGGTTGTCGAATCATCAACATCATCCGCCGGTTCGTTCTTCCTCCTCCTTCGTCTTCTTCACATGGTCAAAGCATCTTCTATGTTATTGTCCATCTCCGTCTTCTTCACCAACACTCTGACAAAACCCAAAACTGATGGATACCCAAACCAGTGTAATCGACAAACCAGATCGGATTTCTCATCGTCATCAACATCAACTACAAGCTCTGTTATTCAAAGTTGTTTCACTCAGTTTCTTCATGTTTTCATCTTTGGTATGTTTCTTCATGTTTTCATCTTTGGTGGGTTTGATTTTAACTGATGCATGTTCTTCAAGTACGTGTATATTTTTTTATTAAATTTAACTGGTGGATGAAGAACATCGAAAATGTTGGTAAATGGAGAATACGGAAGAAGAACATGAAAAAGATTGAGAGATAAAATGGGAAAAAGGTAAAAAGTGTTAAAATTGGGATAATTTGGGGAGAAAGACAGAAATATCCTTATTTTTTTTGCATTTCACGTTGGTTAATGAAATTAGATGGAAGGAAAAAAACCATTAGGACAAAAAAACGAAATAAATATAAGGACAAAAATACATAATTAAATATATCACATGAACAAAATCTGTAATTTGCTCTTAGATAAATAATTTTCATAGTAAACATATAGAAAATTCCAGATTGTCATAAAAGTGCTAATGGATTTAGATTTGAAGCTTGATGATTACGGACATCATTGTCGAAATAAAAGTGCTAATTGTTAGGTACTAGAAAGATTGTAATAGATAGTCTAGGGGGTAAAGTGTAACATTGTATATTAGTTAAGTTTTGTTTAGGAATTAGTCCTAACTAACCAAGGAATTAAGCCATGGTATAAATACCAAAGTGTAAGGCTTAATTCCTAACTTTTGCCCATTAATCAAATTCAGAATTTACAGCAATTGTTCTCTCCCATCTCTCTACTTTCTCTCACTAAAAGCCCTAATCCATCTTCTTCACTTTTCTCACCAAAATCATCATCAAACATCATTTAATGGATTGATTCAGTGTTATTGTGCTTTTCAATTGGTATCAGAGCATAATTTCATCTTGAAAACGATCCAAATCCATCACTTGGTGTTAAAATCAGAAGATCAAGTGGGTTTTTCAAGGTTTTTGAAGAAAAAGGGGTTTAAGATCAAAAATCGAATTTAAGGTACTAACTCTTGTTCTTATGGATTGAATAGCTTCATTTTGTTAAGATATTAAGCTTAGAATCGAGTTAGGATCGAATCTAATCCATTCTGATGAAGAATTTGGATTTTTAGGAAAAACCATTAAAGCTTCAAAAACCCTCTAAATTCAAATTTTCGAATAGATCTAGGTTGTTTTTGAGTAATATAGTAGCAATGGATTGAAGAAAATAGTATTTGGGTCAGTTTGCAATTAGAATCAAAGAATTTGGGTAAGAAACGAGCGTTTTAGGATCAAATCAGTGAGTTTTTAAGGCTGTTCGTAACAGTTCTGCTCAAGAAATTGTTCGGCCCGAGAACAGTAACAAGTTCGGCCCGAACTTCACAACAACTTCGGCCCGAACTTCACAACAACTTCGGCCCGAACTTGCAAACAACTTCGGCCCGAACATCAGAACAACTTCGGCTCGAACTTGAACCCGAAGTTCAAAACAACTTCGGCCCGAACTTCCAAACAACTTCGGCCCGAACTTCTTAAACATCTTCGGCCCGAACTTCTTAACCATCTTCGGCCCGAACTTCTTTTGACCCTCAGCCCGAACTTCTTTGACAACCTCGGCCCGAACTTGTTTCTCACTTCGGCCCGAACTTCTACAGAAGTCTTCGGCCCGAACTTCTTTTTCCGAATTGAAATTTTTGTGCGGTCGTTCTTTCTTCCAACAAGATATGACTTCCAAGGACGCCTTGTCCATTGGATCATACACTAAACCACCGGTTCTCTACCATGGAGAATACGGACAATGGAAGAAACGGTTCCTCCATTTCATCATGAGCCAACATGCCGGTCCAGATATTCTTGACTCCCTCACAACCGGACCCGCTAAGTTCTACTGTGCAGTGGCTCCAGCCCCAAACACTGTACCAGCAATTCCTGGAGGTGTAATCGAAATTCCCCCGGCGGAATACACCTAAGAGCAAAAGGACAGGGCTAGGGCAGATGTGTACGCACACTCTTATATGCTACAGGGCATAACAAATGAAATCTACAGCAGCCTCGATAGCTTCGGCACGGGTAAAGAGCTTTGGGATGAGATCCAAAAGCAAATTGAGGGTACCGACCTGGGTAACAAAGCGAAGATGGTTTCCACCCTAAATACCTATGGTCAATTCAAAGCTACCCCGGGAATAGAACTGGAGCAAACATATCTCGGATTCTGCAACATGCTCAACGATCTCAGGAAGAATAAACTGATCAAAGAGAAGCTTGAGATTAACATCAAATTTATCCAATCCCTACTACCGGAGTGGGAGATGTTTGGCAACAGTGCCATGCAGCACAAGGACTTAAGCTCCATAGATATTCATGAACTATATGAGTATTTACATCAAAACGAGCCTATGGTGAGAGGAATCGCCAAAACTAGGCAAGATACTGCAGACACCCTAGCAATGTTGACCAAACAAAATCTAGCACTCAACAAAGGTATCAGCGAAGCAATGATTGCAGCACAATCAAAAGAAGTAGTAACTGAAGAACCAGAAACTTTGATCTCTGCGGGGACACAGGATGAAATCGACTCAGTTCGTCAAGCCATAGCACTCATTTCATCCTATAACAAGTACTACAAGAAACCAACCAACAACAACCTCAGATCATCTTCAAATTTCAAATTCAACTCCTCTTCTCCAACCCCGAACAACAAATCCTCATCTTCCTCCAATGAGCCACCTAAGAAATGTTACAATTGTGGTATAACGGGCCACTTTGCCAAGGAATGCAAGAAGCCAAAGGTGAAGGACTCAGAATACTTTAAGAGGAAAATGCTCATCGCCAAACAAGTGGAAAATGGCAAAGTCCTATTGGCTGAGGATCAACAGTGGTTGGAAGACTCTGACAATCAAGAGGAAGAGGAATGCAGGGCAAGCCTGGCTCTAATGGCGAGGTCAAACGAACTCAGAGCCGCGTTAGGCATCCCTGAAAACGATGAAAATGAGGTAAACTCTTCTTCCTTTGACTCTTTATTATCTGATTCAGACACTGATAAATCAGAGAATTCCTTGTTTAATGAAAAACTTTTTACAAAAATTGATGAGAAATCACATTTGACAAAACAAATAACCGATTTGGAATCTGAAAAAGCTCAACTCTTAAATGATTTGAGTGAATTAAGTCAATGCTCTCTTCAAATAACTCAAGTAAACAAGGAATTAAAAAGTCAGTTGTCTACGTCAAAATCAGCTCAAAAATTTCAAATTTCTGAATTACAAAATAATCTACAAAAACAAGTAAATACAACCAATGAATCCAATGCACAACTCTCAAAGTTAAAGGAAGAAAATTTAACCTTTCGTCGTCAACTTGAAACTCTTGTTCCTCAAGTAAATCAAAACAATCGTTCAACTCAAAAAACACAAGAGTTACAACAACAGTTGTCACAGTTTCATGCTGCTCACACCAGTGAGGTAAATCGTCTAAATCACATAATTAATACAAAAAATCTTGAAATTTCAAACCTAAAAACTATGAAGACCGTGTCAAGTGATAAAGACGACTCCAAGCAGCTGATAAATGACTTAGCAAATCAACTCAGTCGAGAGCAAAAATGGATGAAGTCTGCAGACATCAAGATGAAAGACTACCAAGATAAGTTGAAGACAGCTGATGATGAAATTCATAAACTAAATGATCAAATAAAAAACATAACAAACAGTTTTAAAAAGGAAATCGATAAACGATCAGCAACCATACACAGTCTTACTCTCCAAAGAGAAAAGTGAAGAAGATGGATTAGGGCTTTTATTGAGAGAAAGTAGAGAGATGGGAGAGAACAATTGCTGTAAATTCTGAATTTGATTAATGGGCAAAAGTTAGGAATTAAGCCTTACACTTTGGTATTTATACCATGGCTTAATTCCTTGGTTAGTTAGGACTAATTCCTAAACAAAACTTAACTAATATACAATGTTACACTTTACCCCCTAGACTATCTATTACAATCTTTCTAGTACCTAACAATCTCCCTCTTTGTAATAGTAGACTAGGTTGCATATCTTTGAAGACTTCTGTGTTTGTAAGGCTGGAGCTGAGAATTGAACCGTTGAGCAGTTATGTTGATAAAATAGCATTAGCCTTTGATCATCGGTGACAGACATACTTTTAATCGGCTTTTCAACCAATATAAAGTATTCCAGAAGACTTCATGCAAATCGACTGAATGTAGACCCATAGATAGAGCGGTTAGCAGCGGAAGTCCTTTCTTGAAGTTGTGGCGTTTGTCGATTTGCTGCAGATCCTTGGTTCCTGATGTTTGTTGAAGTTGAAGCAGTGCGGAATGTTGATATGTTATGGATTTTCTGACCGTTGTTGATAATGTTGGAGTATGGTCATAAAATCCCTTATCTGATGTGTTGACTGTTGTTGATAAGATTGAAGTACAGTCATCAGATCTTCTATCAGACATAGTGACCGTGGTTGATAACAATGGAGTACGGTCTTCTGATCTTCGCACTAGAAGGTATCAGGGTAACCCAGGATTACATAGATTGCCTGTTAGCACAACAGTTACAGAAACCATGTGACCTACGTTCAGTGTTGGCTTTGATGTTAGCACTGGTAGGATTTCCATTCAATCATCGTGGAATACCAATATTTGTGGTATCACTATGAATGTTCCGGCAATTTCACAAAGATATGCTTGGTAGAGTGCCTGTGTACTAGAGATATTTAATTCGGTTCTAGACTCTATACGTGGACAAACGAAGGCGAGGACTGGAGGTGGGTCCTCTTTTTCAATATCAACAATCTCCAAATGAGATGTCGATAGTAGATGTGGTAATCTCCGTGATTTTGAAACAAGTACTTTTTGTACTTGAGTGGTCAGTGGGGGTTGTGCATTGCATCACTGGGTCCATGATGTCTTAATCAGAAAGCAACTCATGCAGTCTGATTTAGATGTGGCTACCCGGTCATTTGTTCGGTTTAGGGAGGGTTTTCCGTTTTCTTTAACCCTTTCACACACGCTCCTCACTCAACTCACTTTTTCATTTTCAACCACACCCTCGTTTTTATTTTTACCATGTGATAAGCTGACTTGCACCCCATACTTCATACCCCCTCTCAGTTTTTACCTCAACGCACCCCAATCAAGATCCCATGATACTTGATTCTGCTCACCTAGACCTAGGACCCTCACTTTTTAGTTCCTATATTGTCGGGTGGCTCCGGGGAAGATCATGCTGGGTTTGGCAGATTTTGAAGATGTTTCGTTTTAGGAGTTTCACATGGATTTTAGGTAACACCGGACTCACTTAGAGTATCCGTTAGCACACGGTATGAATCGGTAGTCGTTTGCACAACCGTTGATTCAAATGTGTGACCTGCGTTTAGAGTTGGCGTGATTTTAGCTCTAGCAGGATTTCCACTCGATCCTCGTGAAACATCAGATTATGATGCCACTACGAGTGTTCCGATGGATTCACGGAGATCCATGTTTGTAGTGCAGGTGTCCTATATTGGAAATATTCTTGGGGGTGAGAACTAGACACACTGTGCATACAAAGAGACTTAACCCGGGGCAGGAGGTTATTATTATTCAATACCGACATACTCCGAATGAGTAGTCAGTAGCTTTTGTGCTACGTCCCCTAATGAAATGAAACAAATCCCTGTTGAGAGGAATTTGAGTAGTTGGTGGCGGCGTGCATTTGCTTTACTGGGCCAGTAAAGTCTAATGAAACATTCAACGAATGAATGATCACCTATTTAATTGGTTGCCCGGTTTGTTTACGGTTTGGATGCACTCATAAGGTGTGTTTTCTTTGATTTATCATGTTTTCACATCACCTTGCACTCACCTATTACTATACCCTAGACCTAAACCCTCACATTTACCAGTTGGCTGAAATATTTCCCTGGGAAGGTGTGGCCGGATCTGGCAAACCATGGGAAGGTATGTCTTTTGAAGTAGTAAGTAACGAGAATTAAAAGAATTTGTAATAAACAGATGCAATCTTTACTAGAGAACTAGTAAAGAGATCGTTTACGGATATTACAACGACTTATAATTAACGTTACAAACATAAAACTTTTTATTTGGGTATTTTGTTTTTGTTTTTCTGAATTTTCTCCCCCTAGAAATAATAATTCTCCCCCTAGAATTAATATTTCTCCCCCTCGACAAAACAAAAGTAGTTGACAAGTTTTGAGATCGAAGGACGTACCTTATACATTGTCGGAGGGTTGAAGGAGAGGTTTTGCGGTGAAGCTTGATTGAGCTTTGTGCTTTCTTTTGAGAGCGGGTTCTGAATCTGTTTTGATCAGAAGCCATTTATTTGAACAGGTGAAGTGCTTCCCAGCGGTTGAAAGTTAACGCCGACCACGTCTCGCGTATGGTTTCGGGCGAGCAACTGATTCGTCAGCCCATCTGATCCCATGATATTGACCAAATTTTAGGGGCGGATTACTTACTTCAGTTGTGTAGGTGGGCTTTTTGCTTCTGTCACGTACACCCAGATGAACCTCAAAATGTCTAATCACTATTCGCCAGCTTAAGCGTTCCTTAATGGCAGTGATTAGTGAGTCAATGTTGTTTCTAAGAGAGGTGTTCTCTGGGTTGCTGGGATCTCTGTTCATGTGCCTCCCCTTTTTCTCCAGTATCTTCTTCAGGATGTTCAATGTGCCGTCACAGTACTTGGCAATGTCTGACACACGGAAGAATACTCTTTCGTTGAAGTAGTTAGTGTAAGTCATTCCCAAGTTCGGTTCACCTAGAACAACTGTTCTCTGAGTTTGAATCTCGGATGGAAGTGATCTGTATGGAGCAGCTAGATGAACCTTTGATGTGCCACTCTCAACAGCCATCTGCACATCTTCCATTCGAGCAGCTAAAGTTTTAACAAGCATGAAGCGCTTCAGAGCAGCTTGAGCGAAATTTCTCGCATGATTTTTAATCGGGTGAGGAGTGTCTGGAAGCATGCGTACTTTGTTGTATAGACATTCTATATCTCGAGGTTCGAGAATATAGAAGTCTCCTTCAGTAATTGTATACAGCTGATCGTCTGCTCTGCGAATGTGGAAGATGGTGTACCAATAGTAGCCTGAGAAATGGTCGGTCGTTATCTCCAGGAGTTGTGTTATCGAGAATTTGCTGTATCGACCGGTTTTGCCCCTAAGGTAATGCATTGTAAGGTAATACATTTTCTTTTCTCTGAATGGCAGGACCACTTCTTTGTACAAATCCTGATAAATTATAGGTAGCTCTGTCTCCTGGAAAATAGCTGAGAAGCGATCTTCAACAAATTGCATTTTAACTTGTTGGAAGAGACACGCTTTGGAGATCTTTAGGCGGCGTTTGTTAGCTCTATCCGCCTCTCTCTTCTGGCTATCTGATAATACCGGCACATCATGTGTAGGAGAGGCAGTTGGTGGTTCCAGTGCTGGAGTTTTGGCGGCTACCAGTTGATCGTAGTTTCGGAAGTATCGGTGATAATTTTCTCGAGTGAAGGGATATCTTTTGACATCGAATGGTTCATCCTCCCCTGCTTTGTCGCTTTCGGAGTCATCGTTTGGAGGGGAGGTGGCAGGTTGAGGTGATTCGGCAAAAGCTTCCCTCACAATGTTGTCTTCTTCCGGGTCACTTGGTAAATCAATAACTGTGTCCGCCTCTTTTCTCAGAACCTGTTGAACGTTGTCGTTTTTATTGTTCTCAACCTCAAAATTTATAGATTGAGATGACACATAGATTCAAGTTTTTCGGCTGCAGTCATCTCACTGGATTTACGGTTATTTTGTGGCAAGATGTCTTCACTCGCATCTACTCGCCACCGGTTGAGTGGTTCAACGTCCAGCACCTGATTGTAATCAAACTCAACAATCACCCAGTCATGTACATACTCATATTCTTGTTGGCCTCCTCCCCGTGTTTGATGAGAGGAGCTGGGTTGGTGTTGGGAATGACTTGCACCTCCGGAGTGTTGAGAACTGGATCCACCACGTTCCAGTATTCTCCTCTGTCCTCCTCCTCCCTGAGGATCATCCTCAGGGTCTCCCGGTCTCCTGAAAGTGAGTGAACCTGGATTGCAGGTTTCGACCAGTTCTTCTAGGCGATAGGTGAACATCGCCTTGATCTGTTCAATGTTTAACGGGCGAGAGAATTCCAGAAGCATTTCTCTATTTAATGGATCATATGCTGGTGAAGGAGGAGAAACAGTCGCCATTCTACTCTCAAGGTCTGCCAGCCTTGTTGTAAGTGTTTGAATTGTTGAGGCGAGATGAGGGATCAGCTGCATGTCTTGATTTGGCAGTGCAGTGGTGGTGCTGGAGGTAGCCTCTGATAAAGTAATCTGATGAGGGAGGGTCATAACAACTGTTGCAGGAGGAGTTGTAACGACCCTTGAGGCAGTACTAGTGATGATGGAGAATGGGGGAAGTGAGGTGTCTATTGGAGGTGTTGTGGTTGTGACTGGTGGGGTTGTGGTTGTTACTGGTGGAGTTGTGGTTGTGACTGGTGGGGTTGTGGTTGTTACTGGTGGGGTTGTGGTGGTGACTGGTGGAGTTGTGGTTGTTACTGGTGGGGTTGTGGTTGTTACTGGTGGGGTTGTGGTGGTGACTGGTGGAGTTGTGGTTGTGACTGGTGGGGTTGTGGTTGTTACTGGTGGAGTTGTGGTTGTGACTGGTGGAGTTGTGGTTATGACTGGTGGGGTTGTGGTTGTTGTAGTTAGGATGGTGGAAGAACTTGGAGGGACGGAGGTTGTGGTAGTGGGAATTGTAGATGGTTTTGAGATGAGATTCGACGGAGTTCGAGCAATATAGAATGATAATCACGAGATTTGTGTTAACTGTGTGTTTTCGTGGTGTGTCGACTGTGTGTGATCGAGAGAGAGTAGAAGAGGAATAGTGAAGTTCGACCGCACCTTTTATAGGTGAGAAGTTCGAGCCGAACTTCTTACCCGACGATGAACTTCTGGCCGGGAACAGTAAGAAGTTCGGCCCGAAGACACCCTTTTTTTTTTATTGTAAATTTAAAACAAAATAAGACAAAAGTAAAATAAATCATTAAGGATTAAATTAAATTAAAAAGTAGGTAAAAATAAAGAAAATTCCTAATTGATGTCGAGAGACGGAATTTGAGGAACACTGCATCAGTTTCCCCGATACTGATGAGATGAGTGAAATCTCTCCATTGACAGTTGACGACTATTTGACGATCGGGTTTCAAGACGAGTTTCTTGAAAGCCATTGTGATGATACGAAGAATGCAACGATTTAACAAATTGTAAAATACGAATTTAAGACAATTAAGTTTTGAGATTTAGCATACCAAGCTTTGAAACAAGATAACTGAAACGTTTTTCGTCCAGAGCCTTGGTAAACAAATCAGCCAATTGAAAATCGGTGGATACGAAGTACAACTCAACATTGCCCAGTTGAACGTGATCTTTGATAAAATGATATCGAAGATCGATATGTTTAGTTTTAGAATGTTGAACTGGATTGCAAGATATTGCAATTTCACTTCTGGAATCACAATAGAAAGGAATGCGGCTATAGGAAAAGCCATAGTCCTTTAATTGTGATTGTATCCATATCACCTGGGACAGACAGCTAGCGGCTGCAACGTATTCTGCTTCAGCGGTTGATAGTGAGACGCGGTTTTGCTTTCTTGATGACCAGCTTATCGCCAAAAATTGTACTCCCCCAGATGTACTCTTCCTATCCAGCATACACCCAGCATGATCAGCATCAGAGAAGGCAGAAAGATCAAACAAGGTCTCCTTAGGATACCAAAGACCAAGATCTCTGGTGCCTTTTAGGTAACGGAAAATTCGTTTAACTGCCAGAAAGTGAGATTCTTTGGGAGCAGCCTAATACCGGGCACAAATGCATGTGGAAAACATGATGTCCGGACGACTGGCCGTTAAGTACAGTAGTGATCCAATCATACCCCGATAGTTTGTGACATTTACCGGTTTACCATCCAGATCAGCATTTAGTTTGGCGGTCGTAGACATCGGTGTTGCAATAGGTTTACAATCGTCCATGAGGTACTTCTTCAGCAGATCAGAGATATACTTTGATTGATTGATGAAGATGCCAGTAGGAAGTTGACGAACTTGAAGACCTAGGAAGAAATTCATCTCCCCCATCATGCTCATTTCAAAATGTTTGACCATGAGATCGGAAAAACGTTTGCAATATTTTGGATTTGTAGACCCAAAGATAATGTCATCGACATAGATCTGAATGAGTATAATATCTTCCCCTTGACGTTTGATAAACAGAGTCGTGTCAACTTTTCCTTTTGAAAAGCCAGATTCGACTAAGAACTGGGAAAGAACATCATACCATGCCCTAGGGGCCTGTTTCAAACCGTATAGAGCTTTGTCGAGTACATAAACATAGTTTGGATGTTGTGGATTTACAAACCCTTCTGGTTGATGAACAAAAACCTCCTCTTTTAGAATACCATTCAAGAATGCAGTCTTACATCCATCTGATAGATAGTAAAGTTTTTGTGAGCTGCATACGCTAAGAAGATTCGAATGGCTTCTATGCGGGCAACATGTAACACCCTAAAATTTACAAGATTTTTAAAATTTTCGAATACAAAATTATAATCAAAAAGGTCCCATAAATAATCCCCAAAATAATTGTTTGATATAAAATGTATTTAATGCGGAAATGTCTTAAATAAAATTCAGAGTTTTAAAATAATAAAAACGTTTCACATCAGCACTCAGAAGTAGTACAGCAGTCAACCGTCCACCTTCTCTTTTCCGTTGCTAGTACCTGAAAATGGGAGGGAGATTTTTGGGTCAGCGGGGAAGCTGAGTGAATAAACTCAAAATGTAAACAACTACAACATACAATACATGAGGGCACACAAGTGAACTCCTATTCATTTACTACTCAGTTAATTTCTCAGTTTTCGTATCTTTTAAATTTATATAGCGCGCTTGTGTAAATCGAGTCGAGAGATCAACCTCGCCTCTCCTTACACTAAAATGCCACTCAGGCTACCACACAGAATTTCCACACAGAATTTCCACACAGAATTACCACACAGAATTACCACTCAGATTTATTAATTATTTTTATATTTTCAACTCATAACATAAACCACACAGATAGCCCTGTCACATAGTAGCACAAAATGACTCGGTACCGGCTCAGATACTCGGCACATCTGTCTCAGATCAGTGGTAAATAAAAACAGTCACTCAGATACTCAGATAACAAATCAATCACACAGAAAGTAAAAATAGATCAAAACAGTTAACCACATAAGTCATGCACGTATCGTTATAACTGAATACACGGTGAGAATACTCACCTCGAATAACCGTAAGCTCCTAAATATCCTCGGTACTGAAGAGCGTCTCTAACCGGTCCTAGAAGGTCCTACAATGTACATGGAAGCTCGGGTTAGGATTGGGCTCAAAGGTTGTTTCAGCAGAAACTAAACATCACTCAGCACTTTCGCGGGAACGGCTATAACTCTCAAACCGCTCACTAGATATTAATCAAATTTTTACGGTAGTTAAATGACTCAGAGGACTACAATTTTATAGGAGACTTCGGAAGCTAGATCCAAACGGAAAAGGCTCAAAACAGGCTCACGAGACAGAATAGCTGAACCGAAAACTATCCAGCGAAGGTTTACTAAAACAGCAATAACTTTTAAACCGTGAATCAGATTAACGATCCGTCAGCGTCGTTGGAAAGAGGACTCAGAAACCTGGAGACCAACGCTGGCCAAAAATCCAGATACGTATTTTAAGTGTGTCAAAATAGACTCAAACTCGGAGGACAGCTTCTGCTAAAAAAATTCAGCATGATGCTTTTAACCCGTTAAATCCCGACATCAACCCATGAAAACCCGAGGCACTCGACAGCCCCAAATCAGTTTTTAATCTCAAAAGCATGTTTACCATTTGTCTAGTCTTTTATTTAGAAATCTAATTCGATCTAGGGAACCAAGAACCTAAAGGTTCGGTTCCCGATTTCGGTTGATAAATACGTTTAGTCAATCAATGCGAGCTTACCCAGCCCGACAACAACTCGACACCCCCAAAACAGTGAATACAACCTCGATACAGTTTTAAGATAAGATGGGCAAGGCACTCTAGACTTGATTAGCAAATTTGGAAAATGGAGACCACAAACGGTTATAATAACTAAGAATGAATCAATCAATTAATCACCACAATGAACATAGACTCGAGCCCTCAATAGTTAGATACCGTCCCTGCAAAAACTCCATAATAACAGCGAATCAACTCGATAATAGAAAGGAATCAATTAAATAAAAAGGCAAGCAAATGGGACTACCGAATGGGGTACGAAATCTGCTCGGTTGGAACTTGCTTCAAAGAATCGATTCGCTCAGCGTCCAAACCTCATGAAACACCACTGGTCTGCCCTTCTTCACCCGTATCCAACACAAACTCGACAAAGTTAGCATTCAGCTCGATAATACAAAAGAAAACAGAAAGGATTACATGCTTGCCGTGTAGTCTCTACCTGAGGATTTAACACAACTCTTGCTCAAAAGAAGGAAGGAATGAAAAGAGGAAGAAGATTGCGATCGGTACCTATTCTTTTTTTTTTTTTTGATTGATGCCTCGGTAGCATGCTGGAATGTAGATGTCAAACAGGAGATACCCACGACGGCTGGATAAGAGAAGATGTTCTAGACTTCATGGCCACCGCTTGGAAGAAAAACACTCGGTAGGGATGCTCTTGTGGTGGCTGCCGATTGGAGGAACTAGTAGACTAGGTTTAGGGCAATTAGATTAAATATGGTTTTGCAGAATTAATTATCGGCTAGACTTGCTCTATTGTGGGCCCAAGAAATTAACAAGGCTTCACCTTGGCCGAAGTACCAAAGAAAACGGATCGGGCTCAAGTAGAAAAAAAACGCACAAGGGAGAAAAATTGGATTAAAAAGAAACAATCAAGGCCTGACCCAAGTCCGAACTTGGTCTTGGCTCGGAGGATGCAGTCTAGGGAACAAGGAAACAACTGAACGGAGACCGAGATACAAACGAAGTAATATAGGGTAGCCTTGGCCTATCGGCCGGCCTCGAAAATTATTAAAAGTCTAAGTTATTAACTCAGGATTAAATGTCACGACACATTCAATTAATTCATAGATAATTTCTCAAGAATTTAATAACACCCTAGTTGTTTAAACACGAAATGTCGCACATTAAATACGAAAAATCACCAAACGTCACACATAATTGCAAAGTCACCTTGTAGACCATTAAAACGTAATTTAAATTTAATTTAGTCTATTATTTAATTAATTAAAATTTCAGGACGTTACACAACAGGAGCAAATGTTTCTTCATAATCAATGACTTCCTGTTGAGCGTAACCCTTAGCAACCAACCGTGCTTTGTTACGAATGACGATTCCATTTTCATCTTTCTTGTTCTTAAAAAACCACTTAGTTCCGATGACTGATGAACCCGGGGTTTTAGGAACTAAGCGCCAGACTTTTAATCGTTCAAATTGATTAATTTCTTCTTGCATAGCAATTATCCAGTCTGGATCGGAAAGCGCTTCACTTAATTTCTTTGGCTCAGTGGAACTTAAGAATGATGCATGGTGACATTCATCTGCTGAAGCCCTTCTGGTTTGAACCGAAGACTCTGGATTTCCGATGATTTGGTCCAAAGGATGTTCCTTTGTCCACTTCGTAGAATGAGGAAGTGGAAGTCGACCAGGGTTAACGTTGGAATTATCAGTGAAAGCAGGATGTGGTATGATTGCAGTTACAGGATTTGGAGGATTTATCTGAGGTGTTGGTTCAACACGAGGAATATGAAACTTAGAGAAGTCAATCACCAGTGGAGCGATAGTATCTGACGGAGGTGGAAGATCGACTGGTGTAGATTGAGTCCCCTGTGTTGATGTTGAAGGACCATCATTGGTTGTGGGTATTGGTGAGTTTGGAGCAGGTGAGGTAGGTGATGGGGTCTCATTTGGGGATGGAGTGTTGAGTTCCGGAGCTGTGATGGATTGAACATCTGCCGGAGGTTGGGGTGGGGGTGTGGGTGGAGGTGGGGGTAGGGGTGGAGGTGGATGCGGGGGTGGGGGTGGAGGTGGATGTCCGATGTTGTGATATTCATCATAGAAGTGTTGAAATAGGATTTCAAGATCATTCAGAGACGAGGAATGGTTAGTAGAGGTTGTGGGTAGCGGTCTTTCAATGCCATTTGAGCTTGAATCAAGCAGAAATGTTTCATCGAATGATACGTTGACACTCTCTCTGACCATTCTTGTGGATCGGTTGTATATTCTGAAAGAGGCTGAATCCTTTGAATATCCAATAAAAACTCCTTCCTTGGCTTTCTCTTCAAACTTGTTGAGTTTCTCGCTATCACTCAGGATGAAGCATCGACTACCAAAAATGTGGAAAAAGTTGACATTTGGTATTCAATTATTGATTAGCTCATAAGGAGTTTTGTTGTATGTTTTGTTGATGATTGAGCGGTTTTATGTAAAACAGGCGGTGCTGATTGCTTCTGCCCATAGCGACAGAGGAAGTTTTGAAAATGAAAGCATCGTACGAGCAGCTTCCACTAAAGTACGGTTTCGTCTTTCAACAACACCGTTCTGTTGAGGAGTTCGTGCAGCGGAAAATTGATGGGTGATGCCAGCAGATTCAAGATAAGAGTCAAGGACCCGATTCTTGAATTCCGTACCATTGTCGGTACGGATTGTTTGAACACTTAATTCCAGGTTCACTTGAGTTTTCTTGATAAATGAGATGATGATCTCTGCGGCCTCATCCTTTGAACGAAGGAAGTAAACCCATGTGTATCTAGAATAGTCATCAACAATAACTAAAACGTAGCGTTTCCCAGCAAGACTGTGAACGCTCATTGGACCACATAAATCCATATGTAAGAGTTCAAGAGGTTTCGTTGTACTTGGAGCTGGTTTAGGTTTGTGAGGTTTTCTGGTCATTTTTCCTTTTTCGCATGATGAACATTTGTGATCTTTGTCAAAGGCAACATCAGGTAATCCAGACACATGGCCTCCCTTTACCAGTTTGTTCATTGTTTTAAAGTTGAGATGAGACAAACGGCGATGCCATAACCAAGACTCATTGGCAGTAGCTTTTGAAACGAGACACACTTCATCACTTGTACTAAGGTCATTAAGATCAATAGTGAAGAGGTTTGTGTCCCGAGTTCCAGTAAGAAGTTCATCTCCGTCATATGTACGAATAGCACAATTCTTTGTACGAAAGTTTACTTCTAGAGTCTTGTCACAGAATTTGCCGATGCTGAAGAGATTATGAGAGAGATCTTCAACAAATTCGACATTTCTTATGAGCAGGTTATTGCAAATGAGATCACCAAGTCCTAAGATGGCTGCTAAGTGATCATTTTCAAATTTGACCGTTCCTAAGTATTTTTCTCTGAAGTTGGTCAGGAGATTTTTGTTTCCCGTCATGTGCCTCGAACAGCCCGAGTCGAGGTACCATAAATTCAACATAAAACAAATAAAACATTTTAGGTACCCAATCTTGTATGGGTCCAGAACGATTAGTGACATATGTTTTATGCAGATTTTATGAGGTGATTAATTTAGAGTTTTTGGGAACTGCTAGGAGGCAGTTCAGTTTTGATGACCCACTTGAAAGTTTTTTCCGAGGATTGAATAATCCAATGAGATTTTTCGTTTTTAATCCAAGTATATTTCACATGAATAGTTGGTTTAGTGGATGGATTGTCAGATTTGGGGGGAAACTGACGGTTTTGTCTTTTGTGCAGCTTTTCCCTGAGGTGATGGGTGACTAGAAGAGGGGTGAGAGACTGAAGTGTGTGATTGTTTAGACAGCTTCTTTGATTGTTTTGATGTTATCGTATGAGCTTTTGCTGGAACCTTCTTGTTTGACTATGTTGGTTTGTAAACCTCCCGAGACACGAGTGGACGACGAGATGAAGATTTCGTAGTGGCAGATTGAAGTGGACGTGTAGCGGTAGATTTAACTGGTCGAGAGTTTATGGATTTGCAAGGATCTGGATAGCAAGTTGTGCAAGACTGAATGATTTCACGACGTTTACCAAGAACGTCATGTCTTTTACCACAAGGAGTATCTATTTTAATAAAATATCGTTTATCGTACTGAGAAATTGATTTATCAGTCTTTTTATCAAAATACACCTTTTTGCCATTTTTATCAGTTTAGTAATTAAATTGACACCATTAACAGCATGATTAACTGGACGATAAATTGCAGAATCATAAACAATACCATAAGCTTCTTTTGGAGAAATAAACTGTCTAGAGTCATTACAATTATTTTTAACAGACAAAGATGAAACTACAGACTTAAGTGGACTAGACTTCTTAAGTAGACTGGGCTTCTTAAGCATACTGGATCCTGTCTGAATAGACTTCTTTGACTGCGAGGCTCTGTTGACTTCAGTTTGTTCTGTGGTGCTCTTCCTCTGGGACTCTAATCTTCGATTTGCAAGATTAAAGACAGGTGGATTAGCGCCCTTCTTCAGGATGATAGGAACTGGGTTTGTTAGTGCTGGTCCTAATAAAGAGGCTTTAGAATTTTGAGAAACAGTTTGGGTCGTTTTAGCTTTTAATTCTAAAATTGTGTCCTCTAAATTATGTATTTTGTTTTGAAGATTTTCCTTTTCTTTATCAAAGGCCTTATGAGTTTCATCCATTTCAGTTTCTAGTTAGACAATTTTCTTTTCTAAAACTAATGATGGTACATAAAGCTTTGGATTTAGATTGTCATAAAAGTGCTAATGGATTTAGATTTGAAGCTTGATGATTACGGACATCATTGTTGAAATAAAAGTGCTAATAAATTTAGATTTTAACCTTGATGATTGCACACATCATTGTTGGAATAAAAGTGCTAATGAATTTAGATTTGGGTTTTGTTAATGACGGTCTTTAGGGTTGTCGTTAAGAGGTAGTTGTACGCATAAAATGTTTGTACTTTTATCAAGGCTGGTTGATTCCTAAAATGCAGGAACGGTTATTGATTATTGCACAAGTTTTTAATGCATGTCTTGACGTCTTTTTGACAGCCATAAGGGTTGTCATTATCATTTTCCTTTAGATTTTAACCTAAAAAAACAATGACAATTACTAAAAACAAGTCAACTGTTTATGTTTAGATGCCTTTCTATTCTTCAAAGACATCCAGAGCAAAGGCATACAATTGTTCGAAACATACTTGTTTTCTCATAATAATGATAGAGTTTGTATAACTCATGTCTGACATAAGATAACTAGATTTAATAAACTAAAACTTACTTTTTTTGTTAAAAAATGATTTAGTATGTGCAAAAATAGATTTGATAACGTGTTAAAATGCATTTTCATTATAATAAGGATAATTTGATATCATCAAACACTTCTTATCTCATGTATTTAGGACATGAGTAACTACATTATAACATAAGATTGTTAACCAAACCATTTGAAACTATTTTTAACAATTCCATAATAATTACACAAATAAAAAGTACAAGTATAAGAAAAACGAACCATATACCGTTAACTTAATACTTACTTATTTTAACAACAAACTAACTCACACGTTTGTAACTCCCGACTTCTTTCACACCTCAAAACAATTAATTTTTTCACAATAAAGGAATTTAAATGAAACCCATAGAAAGCATAGAAGTCACATTGAACTTTCATACGGAAACATACATACTCCGTATTTTCCTTTCAAGATTGATCAATGGCATGTGTTAGATTGGTTGTTTTTTTGTTTTTTTTTCTATTAAAAAAGAGTTACTTTACTTACTTATTTGCACTTGTCTTTTTCAGTTCTTCTCAAGATCCCCTTCCCCCCATGATAAAGTTTACACGGGTGAGTGCGGTCCAGAAATTAAACAGAAAATGAAAAGACCGAAATTGATAATGACAAATTTTAAAACCAAAAATCACAATCGGTGTTGGTTCGATTCGGTTTTGGTTCGATTCGGTTTTGGTTCGATCTTTTCTACCCAAATGCTCACCTTTATCTAAGGACAGGACCAAAACTTAACCACACCGAAACCAAAATCATGAAATTACAAAACCGAAAACTGAATCGAAAGTTATAATCGGTATTGGTTCAGTTTGGTTTCGGTTTGTATTTTTATGTTCAAATGCCCATTTAGTTCGTATCAAGAAGTTCCGGTAGATGAGGCATTGGCACGCATTTTGCAAATGGCTTCGACTATGGCAAATAACTCTTTATAGTAAGTGGCTGCCATTCGCATTTACGGTTCTATTGTTGTGTGCTTGAGTTTTAACTTACAAGGAAGAGAAAAGAAAATACTTGAAAGAAGATAAATGAAAGTTGTGTTTCAGAGTTTGAAAAGAAAAAATATCCAAAAGTTGTCTTTTATAAATTTCCTTCCCAAATTGGGAGGTTTTAGAGAAAAAAAAAAAAACTTTGGAGTACAAGTTATGTAGAAAGAAAAAAAAAGTTACAAAATTATTCTTAATTTAGTGTAATTAGTTTACTTGTTAATGGGCGAATTAAATTTTTGATAATACTTTTAGTATTCACTAATATTTAGAAATACAAAACATTATTAATTTATTTATTCTTTTCTTTCTTAAACACAAAAATATATTTTTCTAAAATTATTTAATTTCTCTTAAAAATTTTCTCTTTTACTAATTTTCAAAAGGGTTGGCAGACTCATTGCATGAGATAAGCATGTTTAATGAATTCAAAAGTCAACATCATTTTTGTTTGAAAATACATTTAATTTATGTTGAAAATAGACTTTATTAATGACTAATAAATACATTTATTCATTTCTAAGGCTAACGGGTACGGGACCAACGCAAGGCCCGGCGTGGTGTCCACCTCACCCTCGACGGCGTGGTGCAAACTTGGAACACCCCCCCCCCCCCACTCCCCACCACGGCGTTGGGGGTCGGCGTGGTGAAAGCATGCCACGGACAACGCTCTTCCACGGGTGTGGTTGATCGAGATTTGAACGAGATTTAGCCGTTGAACGGCTCTTTTAGCCGTCGGAGATTAAAAATAATTAATTAATTAATTTAATTAATTTATTTCCTATTACACACTCAAACATTATCAAAACACTACCAAAACACACCACAACTCTACCAAAATACCTCAACTCATAAATAATGAATTATCTTGGTTCATCATCTGACGAGGAGGATGCGTTTATGCTAACAATATACGAAGAACTCCTCAATGATTCATCCGACGATGATGAAAATGAAGTCTTTGACACTAGAACCGCGAAGCAAAATAGAAATCGAGAAGCTGGACACGAACGGCTATATCGAGATTATTTTGCGGATGATTCTGTTTATTACGACAACTATTTCCAACGAAGGTTTCACCTGACCAGAAATTTATTTATGCTGATGTGCTAAATCTAGTTATAAATTAAATGTCCTAAATACGCCTTCTCTAGATTACCACACTTTTAGGCAAGTATAACCTAATCGTGAGCAATATAGTTCAGGTAAGTATTTTCGGGTATTCGTCTCCACAGGGAACAGTTAAGCTGACTGGTAGACTAAAACTAAGCGAATTAATCTAAGAAACTTATAATTGTAAAAAGGGGGTTTTTTATTTATTAAAACTAAGAATTAAAAGAAATAAACTTTAATTAAAAATGAATGAACTTTAAAATGGCAAATGGCTAACGAAACTCAGTAAATTGTTTTTCAATAAGGAAGGAGATATTCACTATGATTGAATCCGTCTAGGTTTGGGTTTGGTTGGTTAAGTCCTGACTGATAAAATATTCTAGAAGTTAGGAAGCTAGATATCTCACAACTTCCTACAATGTCTGTAATATGGTTCCTAGGAATTTCTTCTCTCAAGAACTATATTATGGTCACACTTCGGTTTACTAATTATAACTAAGGCTCGGATTTCCGCCACCTTCTAATCCTAGGAATTTCTTCTCTAAGGGTTAGTCTTTTAGTCTCGCCTAGGTTATCGGTATCTGGTCTCAAACCCCTATTTCTAGTGAGTCGCCTACTACGTCACCGAGGTAAAAAGTAGGGGGAATTACTAAACAGTTATGGTGTTGTCAATACCTAACAATTCAATAACAAACAGATCAAATATGCGACGATTAAAAGTTTAACTAAAAGGTTCTTCGTTATAAATAATAAGTGTTCAAATACTCAAAACAATCCTAAAAATAAAACCAAACCTAAAACATAGAGTTCATCAATTCATAGTGAATAAAGGATCTAGCACATAGACATGCTAGATGAATCAAACATCAAATCAATATATGAAATCCAAAACATTGTATAAGAGATCAAGGAATTAAACCAAACAATGCTTAAGGTAGAATGCCTTTGAATCTTCTCCTTCTAATTGTAGATTTGTTCGTCTGCTTTTCGTACGTTCGACGTGGGGTTCTTTTGGTTAAATCGTTTCGTGCATCCGCCTAAGCGGCTACTGCCCACGTCAACTCTCAATTGTGACCAATTTTTGGATTTATAATTCCACCTTCTTGCACATGGGCCGGTGGCCTCTAATTAAATATCATATGTGCCCATTTGCTTCATACGTAATTCGCATGGCCCATCTCAAATAATTCGACCAACTCCAAATTGTGATGTTAACGTGAGCTCTTAACCAACTCAAATTGTTAAATGGACCTTAAGCCAACTATTGATATTATGACTCTCAAATCTTTTCTTAGTCGTCCAGTATACTCCAATTTCAGTTGTGATATTTGGCTTCTAATTAATAAATTGGTTTAACCATTTGTTTTTAATGTAATTTTCACTTTGTGCTCTTGATCCAACCAGTCTTTAGAAGTTGTTCATTTTCTTTTGCATTTTTAGCTATTTTCTCCTACACTTTTGAGTTATGACCTATAATTTACAAATAACATACATTTAGTCCTAAACAAAGCATTTTCATTACAAAATAAGCATAAATTATATAATATTGACGGATTTAACTATGTATAAATCCGCCAATATCAAGATGCCCACACTTGAACTTTGCTTGTCCTCAAGCAAATCATCTTAAAAATAATTCAATCAGCTAGATAACAAAATAACACAATCGACACTTTATCTCAATTTCATTCATAGAAACACAACAATTTTTTAGAACCTAGTCCAATTTAGCAGTTAAAATTTTTACTATATTTTATGCCCAAGTTTTTGTACGACATTAGCTAACTTTTCACAAATCTAATTAAATCTTTAACTATGCTAATTATACTACTTTTAACTTAGATCCTAATCCATCCTTGCATAACCTATAAATATCATCTTTATGAAAATTACCCAACTAATAAGGTTAAATTAAGAAAACTTAGTTTAATTATTCATTTTATAGCTTATTTTCTTTATTTATTCATACTTTGCATGCTTATTTATATCTTTACTTATTTTTCATTTCTTTCATACATGCTTTGCATGTTTATTAATTTTTATTAATTTATTTTGTTTGGAAGAGAGAACCGCAACTTTCTTTGAGCACCCGCGTAAAAGACTTTCAGCCAACATATCCAGATCAGTTGACCTTAGTATGCTAGGTTTAAAGGACCCCGCGAGCTTACTTGTCGGGAACCCAAGGCCGGTTAATTGTTCTCCCTAAGTATTTAATTAGGTATTTATTCAAGAATCGATTCGAACCTCAGCTTACATTGTGAACCCGCGTAAAAGACTTTCGACCAACATGTCCAGATCAGTTGACCTTAGAATGCTAGGTTTGAAGGACCCCTCGGGCGTACTTGTCGGGAGCACAAGGCCGGATGAATATTCTCACCGATTCTCAAATTTTTCTTTTATATTTATTATTTAACTATTTATTCACGTAAACTAAAGGCTCTTATCCAACCTAATGTCATCGGGAGCTAGCCTTGCTAAACTTAATTTTCCAAAAGACAATTCTTATAAATTTTACAAGACATTTCAAATTTTCCAAGTTAAGAAGTGGTTTAATTAACGAGTTAAAAAGATAATTAGATCGATGAAAAGCCACAAAAACTGACACATAAAAGCTAGGTAAAATTTTGCCCTTTAAATTGAACTTTATTTTCCAAAATTGTTTCTAAAGCATTGAGATGTGTCATATAAAAAAAAAATTGCTAATTAAAATGGTTTTGTGTAGTTAGATGATTTTCTATAGAACTTCAACAAATGGTGGAACTCACCCCCCATGCCCACACTTAAAGATTTGCATTGTCCTCAATGCAATAAAATTTTAGACTAACGGGTAAAAGTAAATAGGCAAAAGGAAGGGTACTCCCTGGGGGTGATTTGTGCAGTTTCCACACTGCAAGCATCATCATCCAAGCATCCTCATCTAGCACTCATTCAGCTCGATCCAAGTTCCTATCACAAAAAGAAAAACACACAAAACAAAATAAAAGCAAATAAAATAAAATAAAAGTAAAAACACGGGTTGCCTCCCGAGAAGCGCTTCGTTTATTTCCGAGTCCTGAGCTTGACTCGTCCCCAAGTTAGATTACTTGGGGTAGATTACCGGACGGCCCTTATCAACGATGTCACTCGGGCCAAAATGGTTGCAACTCAGCCCTTCGTGACTTTTAAGTAAAAACTTTATGGCCTCAGTACCAGATTCACAGTTAGTTTCAACTTTTAGTCTCGACTCTACTATATGTAAGAACTCGTTGGGATATGTGGCATCGATAATGTGTTCGTGGAGTTCTTTAACCATTAGGTTTGCAAGTCGGGGGAGGTTTGGTTTATTCAAGAGAACATCCTCGAAATGAATATGAGGCGGTTTAGGTTCAAGATTGGGATCATTTTTAAGGATTAGAAATGGTTTGGGCTCAAGAGTCGAGTTGTAACGACCCGAAATTTATAAATAAATAAAATAAATAAAAATATGATAATTATGGATAAATCATATTAAAACCGTAGGAATTGGTTTCGTGTCGTTTGGAGTCCGTATGAGAAAGTTATGGGCGAAACCGGGTTGAAACCTAGACCGAAAAGTGCAGCCCTGCTGCAAAGGCAGGCTCGCGGCGCGAGCCTGGCGCGAGCGAAACGCGAGGTTGAGCAGAGGGACCAGAGCTGAAACGCGAGAAAGTCGCGTCGACTTCGCGTCGACTTCGCGGCGCGAGCCAAGCGCGAGCTGGGCGCGAAGTCTGGTAAACAGCGGCGACTAGCGGGTAGACCCGCGTCCTTTCGCGACGCGAGCTCGGCGCGAGCGGGGCGCGAGCCCTTCCGACCAGTGCATTAAATTGGGGTTTTTAGCCATAAATGCATTTCAAAAACCCTAGCTTCTTCCATTGACGATTTTGGATTGCAAGAGCTGATTTGGGTCGATTTCTTCATCAAAGCTTGGTAGATTTCACTCCTAAGTGAAGATTAAAGGTATATCTTCACTCCTTGATCTTTGTAGCTTTAGATCTATGTATTTTGATGCTTTGGTTTGGAACCCTAGTTCTTGGGTTGGTGATTTATGGTGAAAAAAATGGTGTATACACTTAATAGATGGTATATTAACAAGGAAAACAAGTGTATGACCATATTTGGGGGAAATGGATTGATGGGTGTTATCTAGAGGTAGATGAACACATTGTTAGTAGATTGTGATGTTGAACATTATATGATCATTGTTTTAGGCTTTCGGTGACATCTTGGAAAGTCGGTGAAATTGTGAAGCAAGAGTTTTGGTGTCAAGTACACGGTTGGAGCATTTATTGCTAAGGTGAGTACGTGTGGACTTTACTGAGTACATAGCCTATGAAATACGTTTTATTACTTGTGTTATGGTCTATTTGCTTAATTGTGTAGACTAGTAGCTAGTAGTTAGTTATACCGATAGTTGTATTGAACTAACTTGTTGATGATAGACGTGATAGCCGAGAGCTAGATTGACATAACCATCGAGTTATGATATGGTGAGATGATGTGATGATTCGGGGGATCCCCGGTCATGAGGTATGGAATGGGGAGCATTTGGGCGGATCCCCATCGGCCCATTCCATGATAGTAGTCTTGCTAACTGGAAGTAGTCCGGCGAGTAAGGCAGGTATTGGTAGATTGGGCGATTCCCTCTTACCTTTACCTTGAAGCTTGTTAATGCGGGGGATCCCCGGTTAGTAAGTTAATGTGGTTCCAGTTGGTTGGGGATGTCTCGACAACTAGGTATGATTGCTAGGAAAGCAAGGTATTAGAGTCACAATAGGGTGACTAGATAGAGGGGTGATTGCTTACGTGTTTGTTGTTTGTCATTCGGTTATTATTATTAACTTTGGGGTCTAAACCCATGTAGCTCACGAGACGTTTCTGTCTCACGTACTCCTTGTTTGTTTTGCTATGTACTCAGGTTCGGGATCGAAGGTTTAGGTACGCATGGATAGAGATGCGGGACCTAGAATAGAAGAACACTAGATTGGATTTAGTCTTAGCTTGGTGATGATCTATTTTGTAACACCTACTTTTATACTCTGATTTCATACCAAGGTTTTTGTAAATCTAAATTGGGGATGTTCTTCTATTTATAAAATGTTTTATTTTTGGCCAGTATTTGGCGTTAAATTTGAGGTGTTACAACTTGGTATCAGAGCTATAGTTTAAGTGAATTAGGTTGGATGACCATCCTAGTCTTAGACTGTAGCATTAGGAATGTAAGATTCCTTAAGATCATAGGTTGACCTTGAGACTTTATGTTAAGTTTAGGGTTGAACCTAGAGGGACCGATGAGAATTGATATGATTATGGATATTGAGTCTTATGTGACTATGGGTTGTACACGAGGTACTAAATGTTTAATGTCTTTCGTATAGTCTTGATCGAAAGAAATGGTGAACACTCGTAGAAGTGGAAAAGCCCCGGAAAACCGGGAGGAGATACCTCATGTCGAGAGGGAGGTTGAACAAGAAAGTCAACCGTCGATGCATCGAGTTGATGAATCGGAGGTCGGAGCTAATAGAACTCCGGTGACCATGGCGGATCTCCAAACTATTATCGACCAAATCAAGGGAACGGTGGCCGAGGAAGTGCACCGAATTATTGGAGACCGTGAAAGGTCGGGTGGAGACCGTGAATCCGAAGCTAAATCGGAAGAGAGAACCGGGGGTAGTGGCACCGGGGAGGGAAAGTCCTCCACGGGTGGCCAAAGTGATGCTAGGGCTAGGCCCGTTGTGAAAGAAGGTTGTTCGTTTAAATCCTTCATGGCTTGTAAGCCAAATGTGTATACGGGTAGTTCGGACCCGAAAGTAACGATGAGGTGGATCCGAGAAACCGAGAGGGTTATCGGAAGTAGTAAGTGTAAGGATGTTGATATGGTGACGTATGCGTCACAATTGTTGAAAGAAGATGCCATGGTGGGGTGGGATATCGTGTATGAGACCCTCGGGAAGGAGGTGGTCGAAAGGATGTCGTGGGATGAGTTCACCACGAGATTGAAAAAGAAATTTTGTCCCGAAAGGGATTTGGAGAAAATGCACGAGAAGTTCGTGACCCTCAAAAAGGGTGATATGTCGATTGAAGAATACTCGAGAGAGTTCACGGGATTGCTCCCGTTTGTTGCTAAAACCTACTCGGATGAGAGGTTGAGGGTGGTCCGGTATGCTAGTGGGTTACCGTGGGACTACCAGTTGGAAGTGAAGATGGCGGTTTCACTTGATGAAGCTATTAGTGCCGCCCGGAGTGTTGAAGAAGTAAATGAGGCACGTGTTGCCGAGAGGGCCCATGTGGGCGAGAAGAGGAAAGCCGAGAGCGGCTCTAGTTTGTTCAAGAAAGGGAAGTTCACTTCGAGCTTCTCTAAGCAAGGTAGTGTTGGCTCGTGCAAGAAGTGCGGGAAGACTCATGCCGGCGTGTGCCGAGGGGAGTCGAAAACTTGTTTCAATTGTGGGAAGCCGGGGCATATGGCCCGAGAATGCAAGTCTAAATCTTTGGCCGAGATCGAGTGTTTCTCGTGCCACGAAAAGGGGCACTATAGTAATGTATGCCCGAAAAAGGGATTAGAGTCGATGGTGTCCACGGCTCAAAAGAAAGTGGAACCGGCGAAGGTGAAGGGGCGATCCTTCCAACTAACTTGAGAAGAGGCGAAGGAGGCACACGATGTGGTGTCAGGTACTCTATTCATTAACTCCTTGCCAACTCATATTTTGTTTGATTCGGGTTCTAATTATTCGTTTGTGTCTTATGAGTTCGGTTGTAAATTGAATGTGCCGTCCGAATTGTTAGATGAGGTTTATGAGATAGAAGTAGCCGACGGGAAAACGTCTTCGGTTGAGTGTGTTTATAGAAATTGTGAAATAGAAATAGACGGTAGAAAGTTTAAAGTAGACTTGTTGCCCATGGGAATTAGGGCGTTTGATGTGGTTATCGGTATGGATTGGTTGGGTATGCACCAAGCCAAGATTTTGTGTGGAAAGAAAATAGTGTCGATTAGGACACCCGAGAATGAGAAAGTGTATGTGTATGGGGAAAAATGACATCACATGCCTAATGTGATTACCGCCATTAAGGCAAGGAAAAGTATATCGAAAGGTTGTGCATCGTTTATTGCATATGTATTAGATGGCCGGAAAGAAAAGAAGACAATGGATAGTGTAAAAATTATTCGGGATTTCCCCGAGGTATTTCCCGATGACTTGCCCGGTTTACCGCCGGAGAGACAAGTCGAATTTAAAAATTGATTTGGTTCCGGGGGTGACGCCGATTGCTCGTGCTCCCTACCGTTTAGCTCCCACCGAAATGCGGGAATTGATGACTCAATTGCAAGATTTGTTAGACAAGGGTTTTATTCGTCCGAGTTCGTCACCGTGGGGTGCACCGGTGTTATTTGTTAAAAAGAAAGACGGTTCGATGAGAATGTGTATCGACTACCGAGAGTTGAATAAGGTGACTATTAAGAACCGTTACCCGTTGCCGAGAATTGATGACTTATTCGACCAATTGCAAGGTGCTAGTTATTTCTCGAAGATTGATTTGAGGTCGGGTTATCACCAAGTTCGGGTGAAAGAAGGCGACACCGAGAAGACGGCTTTTCGTACACGATATGGTCATTATGAGTTTCTAGTGATGCCGTTTGGTCTTACAAACGCACCGGCTATTTTTATGGATTTGATGACTCGGGTTTGTAAACCGTTCCTTGATAAGTTTTTGATTGTGTTTATTGACGACATCTTGATTTACTCGAAAACCGAAGAAGAACACGAAGGTCATTTGAGGCTTGTTCTAGACGTGTTGAAACGGGAGAAGTTGTATGCAAAATTCTCGAAGTGTGAATTTTGGTTGCGGGAGGTGCAATTCTTAGGTCACGTGGTGACGTGTGATGGTATTAAGGCTGACCCGTCCAAGATTGAAGCGGTGTCAAATTGGGAGCCTCCGAGGACTCCTACCGAGGTTAGAAGTTTTCTTGGATTAGCTGGTTATTACCGGAGGTTTATACAAGACTTCTCGAGAATCGCGATTCCACTCACGAAGTTAACAAGAAAAAGTGAGAAGTTTGTGTGGGAAAAGAAGCAAGAAGAGGCGTTTAAGTTGTTAAAAGAAAAGTTATGTAACGCACCGATCCTTACGTTACCGGATGGTATGGAAGATTTTGTGGTTTATAGCGATGCTTCGAATCAAGGGCTCGGTTGTGTATTGATGCAAAGAGGTAAAGTGATCGCGTATGCCTCGCGACAATTGAAGAATGCGGAATTAAGGTACACGACACACGACTTGGAGTTGGCGGCGATTATTTTTGCCTTAAATTTGTGGAGGCATTATTTGTATGGTACTCGGTGTACGTTGTACACGGATCATAAAAGTCTACAATACGTGTTTACTCAAAAAGATCTTAATATGCGACAAAGAAGGTGGATCGAGTTGATTGCCGATTATGATTGTGAGATTGTGTATCACGCGGGAAAGGCTAATGTGGTGGCCGACGCCTTGAGCCGAAAAGTTTATGAAAACCCGAACCGGGGAATTTTAACACGTATAGAAGTTGTCTCGAGCATCATTGAAAGAATCAAGAATGCCCAACGAGAAGTTATGGGAAAAGACGAGTTAAGACAAGAACGGTTAGGTAAGAACCAACATTTTCTCGAAAATGCACAAGGGTTGGAGACCGTAGGCGGTCGTATTTGGGTTCCTACGTTCGGGGGTATCCGAAAAGAATTGTTGTATGATGTGCACAAATCGAAGTATTCGATTCACCCGGGAAGTACAAAGACGTATCAAGATATGAAAAGGGTTTATTGGTGGCCCGGAATGAAGGCGAGAGTGGCCAAGTATATCTCTAAGTGTGCCACGTGTGCACAAGTGAAAGCCGAGCATCAAGTACCGTATGGGGTAGCTCAATCATTGGTTGTACCAGACGGAAAGTGGGAAGATATAACTATGGATTTCATTGTAGGTTTACCGAAGACGAGTAGAGGTCACGATGCCATTTGGGTCATAGTTGACCGGTTGACCAAGAGTGCGCTATTTTTAGCAATTCGGGAAACGTTACCACTCGAGAAATTGGCTAAGTTGTATGTTGATGAGGTGGTTCGACTCCACGGGGTTCCGTTATCAATTGTATCCGATAGAGACGCGAGGTTTACCTCGAGATTTTGGCGGTCTTTACAAGAAGAGTTGGGTACAAAATTGCGGTTGAGCACGGCTTATCACCCGCAAACCGACGGTCAAAGTGAAAGAACGATTCAAACGGTCGAAGACATGTTGAGATCGTGTGTGTTAGACTTCGGGGGTAAATGGGATGAACATTTACCGTTAGTCGAGTTCTCGTATAATAATAGCTATCACTCGACTATTAAGATGCCGCCTTACGAGGCGTTGTATGGAAGAAAATGTAGGACTCCATCTTGTTGGTTGGAAGCGGGAGAGACGAAACTCACGGGTCCCGAGATCGTGAGGGTGACGAATGAAAAGATCGGTATTATTCAAAATAACATGAAAGTCGCCCAAGATAGACAACGAAGTTATTCGGGTTTGAAGAAAAGGCCATACGACTTGGATGTCGGTGATATGGTCATGTTGAAAGTGTCACCTTGGAAAGGTGTAATGCGGTTTGGTAAGAAATGGAAGTTAAGCCCAAGGTATGTTGGACCGTTTAAAATATTGAAACGGGTCGGGCTTCAAGCTTTTAAGTTGGAACTTCCACCCGAGCTTCAAGGTGTGCATGACACCTTTCACGTGAGTTATTTGAAGAAGTTTATCGGGGAAGTTGAGAATATTATCCCATTACAAGAGTTGCGGGTTGACGGCCCGAACCGGTTGATTGAGGAGCCCGAGGCTATATTAGAAACAAAGACAAAGAAGCTTCGGAATAAGGAGATCGAGTTGGTATTGGTCAAGTGGAAGCATTCACTTGGGCCGAATTTGACTTGGGAAGTCAAAGACGAGATTCGGAAGAGATACCCGGATTTCGTGAACTATGATGAGATTCCGAGGACGAAATCTTCTTAAGGAGTAGATAGTTGTAACGACCCGAAATTTATAAATAAATAAAATAAATAAAAATATGATAATTATGGATAAATCATATTAAAACCGTAGGAATTGGTTTCGTGTCGTTTGGAGTCCGTATGAGAAAGTTATGGGCGAAACCGGGTTGAAACCTAGACCGAAAAGTGCAGCCCTGCTGCAAAGGCAGGCTCACGGCGCGAGCCTGGCGCGAGCGAAACGCGAGGTTGAGCAGAGGGACCAGAGCTGAAACGCGAGAAAGTCGCGTCGACTTCGCGTCGACTTCGCGGCGCGAGCCAAGCGCGAGCTGGGCGCGAAGTCTGGTAAACAGCGGCGACTAGCGGGCAGACCCGCGTCCTTTCGCGACGCGAGCTCGGAGCGAGCGGGGCGCGAGCCCTTCCGACCAGTGCATTAAATTGGGGTTTTTAGCCATAAATGCATTTCAAAAACCCTAGCTTCTTCCATTGACGATTTTGGAGTGCAAGAGCTGATTTGGGTCGATTTCTTCATCAAAGCTTGGTAGATTTCACTCCTAAGTGAAGATTAAAGGTATATCTTCACTCCTTGATCTTTGTAGCTTTAGATCTATGTATTTTGATGCTTTGGTTTGGAACCCTAGTTCTTGGGTTGGTGATTTATGGTGAAATAAATGGTGTATACACTTAATAGATGGTATATTAACAAGGAAAACAAGTGTATGATTATGATTTGTAAGAATCTTAAGGGTTGGTTAAACCTAGGGTTTGGTAATCACCATATTTGGGGGAAATGGATTGATGGGTGTTATCTAGAGGTAGATGAACACATTGTTAGTAGATTGTGATGTTGAACATTATATGATCATTGTTTTAGGCTTTCGGTGACATCTTGGAAAGTCGGTGAAATTGTGAAGCAAGAGTTTTGGTGTCAAGTACACGGTTGGAGCATTTATTGCTAAGGTGAGTACGTGTGGACTTTACTGAGTACATAGCCTATGAAATACGTTTTATTACTTGTGTTATGGTCTATTTGCTTAATTGTGTAGACTAGTAGCTAGTAGTTAGTTATACCGATAGTTGTATTGAACTAACTTGTTGATGATAGACGTGATAGCCGAGAGCTAGATTGACATAACCATCGAGTTATGATATGGTGAGATGATGTGATGATTCGGGGGATCCCCGGTCATGAGGTATGGAATGGGGAGCATTTGGGCGGATCCCCATCGGCCCATTCCATGATAGTAGTCTTGCTAACTGGAAGTAGTCCGGCGAGTAAGGCAGGTATTGGTAGATTGGGCGATTCCCTCTTACCTTTACCTTGAAGCTTGTTAATGCGGGGGATCCCCGGTTAGTAAGTTAATGTGGTTCTAGTTGGTTGGGGATGTCTCGACAACTAGGTATGATTGCTAGGAAAGCAAGGTATTAGAGTCACAATAGGGTGACTAGATAGAGGGGTGATTGCTTACGTGTTTGTTGTTTGTCATTCGGTTATTATTATTAACTTTGGGGTCTAAACCCATGTAGCTCACGAGACGTTTCTGTCTCACGTACTCCTTATTTGTTTTGCTATGTACTCAGGTTCGGGATCGAAGGTTTAGGTACGCATGGATAGAGATGCGGGACCTAGAATAGAAGAACACTAGATTGGATTTAGTCTTAGCTTGGTGATGATCTATTTTGTAACGCCTACTTTTATACTCTGATTTCATACCAAGGTTTTTGTAAATCTAAATTGGGGATGTTCTTCTATTTATAAAATGTTTTATTTTTGGCCAGTATTTGGCGTTAAATTTGAGGTGTTACATTTGATATTTGAGAGACTGTTTATTTTCAGTATTCTCTTTTTGAGGGATTTGCTCGAAGACTCCGTCAGACTTTTGGGCAACTGAGGCGTCAGCATATAGGAGTTCTTCGAGCTCTCTTAACACATCATCAGGGCTCATGTCATCATCATCGATCAAGCCCTCATCGAGATCACCAGTCATTAATAAATTTTCTAAACTAGTAAGGAGACCGTCATCAATGTATTCATCATAAAAGCAAGAATTATCAACAATGTCACGTGTTATAACTTTATCCTCCGGCTCCTCTTCAGTTTTAATCTCCTCGAATTCCGCTTCTTCTTCCGATTCGTTCTCGTCGACATATAACAGATCTATAAAATCTTGGATATCTTCCTCCTCGTCATCATCTTCGATTTCTGGCTCTTCGTCAGTTTGGGCTTCCTCCATCACTCTGTCGTCTCTTGATGCTTCCTCTTCATCCTGTACATCAAATAATTCATTAGTTTTGACAAGCGATGAACTTACCTGTTTAACACTTCGGGTAGTTATCATGTTCACTTGAGCATAAGCATCAGGGCTTCTCTTTGGGTTCCCTTGAGTGTTGGGAGGTATAACGCCTTGTGGTAGTTCAGATATTAATTGTGTCGTCATCGGTTTGTTGCATCCAACCTGAAAAGCATGTAAAGAAGTAGTTAATTTATCTATTTTTCGTTCAAATACCTTTTGGTTGTTTTTCAAGATTGCCACTTCTTCATGTGAAATTTCGTTAATGGCTTTGAATGGAGCTTTGTTTTGCATGGTTTGCTTGTCTAACGTCCATTCTTGGTTGTGCATCGTCATGTCTTCCAAGAGTTGGTAACCAGCAGTGGGGGTATTGTACCAGAATACACCTCCACTAGATGAGTCGAGTGTTGAGCGAGATGTGTAATCTAATCCCCCGTAAAACATCTGAACAATGTTACCTTTCTGGAAACCGTGGTTTGGGCACGTTCTTACCAACCTCTTGAACCTCTCCCAAGCTTCAGTTAGTGTTTCACCTGCATCTTGTTGGAAAGTCATAATGTCAATTTTAATTTTTTCAGCTCTAGCCGGTGGAAAATAACGCAGGATAAACCGGCTTCTGAGTTCCTCCCATGTAGTGATGGAATCAGGCTCCAATGATCTTAACCAAGCTTTTGCTTCTCCAACGAGGCTGAAGGGAAATAATCTGAGTCTGATTGCATCATTTGATACCCCCTGTTGCTTGAACAATTCACAGATATCTAGGAAATCTTCTTCATGTTGGTAGGGATTATTGTAAATTTTACCGTCATAATATAGCTCACGGACCATGCTCAGAAATTGGCCCTTGATCTCAAACTCTACCCTTGTGATATCTGGTCTCCTAATAACAGGAACAGGAGCATTCGGTACTTTGTGGCTCGTTATCCACATTGGTTGTTCTGCATCCCCCATTGAGTAATAAACTGCAAAGAAACATAAACTGCAAGGGAGCAAAACAAACTATAAAATGCACCTGTGTGAAATAATAAAATAATAAAATTAATATAAAATAAAATAAATAAAGCAATTAACTCGTCCAAGAACAAGTTCCTAGACGAGGATCGATTAATAGACTAAGTTCTAATCTACAAAATCAAGCAACCATTCCCCGGCAGCGGCGCCAAAAACTTGATGTGTATAATCTAGTTATAAATTAAATGTCCTAAATACGCCTTCTCTAGATTACCACACTTTTAGGCAAGTATGACCTAATCGTGAGCAATATAGTTCAGGTAAGTATTTTCGGGTATTCGTCTCCACAGGGAACAGTTAAGCTGACTGGTAGACTAAAACTAAGCGAATTAATCTAAGAAACTTATAATTGTAAAAAGGGGGTATTTTATTTATTAAAACTAAGAATTAAAAGAAATAAACTTTAATTAAAAATGAATGAACTTTAAAATGGCAAATGGCTAACGAAACTCAGTAAATTGTTTTTCAATAAGGAAGGAGATATTCACTATGATTGAATCCGTCTAGGTTTGGGTTTGGTTGGTCAAGTCCTGACTGATAAAATATTCTAGAAGTTAGGAAGCTATATATCTCTCAACTTACTACAATGTCTGTAATATGGTTCCTAGGAATTTCTTCTCTCAAGAACTATATTATGGTCACACTTCGGTTTACTAATTATAACTAAGGCTCGGATTTCCGCCACCTTTTAATCCTAGGAATTTCTTCTCTAAGGGTTAGTCTTTTAGTCTCGCCTAGGTTATCGGTATCTGGTCTCAAACCCCTATTTCTAGTGAGTCGCCTACTACGTCACCGAGGTAAAAAGTAGGGGGAATTAATAAACAGTTATGGTGTTGTCAATACCTAACAATTCAATAACAAACAGATCAAATATGCGACGATTAAAAGTTTAACTAAAAGGTTCTTCGTTATAAATAATAAGTGTTCAAATACTCAAAACAATCCTAAAAATAAACCAAACCTAAAACATAGAGTTCATCAATTCATAGTGAATAAATGATCTAGCACATAGACATGCTAGATGAATCAAACATCAAACCAATATATGAAATCCAAAACATTGTATAAGAGATCAAGGAATTAAACCAAACAATGCTTAAGGTAGAATGCCTTTGAATCTTCTCCTTCTAATTGTAGATTTGTTCGTCTGCTTTTCGTACGTTCGACGTGGGGTTCTTTTGGTTAAATCGTTTCGTGCATCCGCCTAAGCGGCTACTGCCCACGTCAACTCTCAATTGTGACCAATTTAATTCCACCTTCTTGCACATGGGCCGGTGGCCTCTAATTAAATATCATATGTGCCCATTTGCTTCATACGTAATTCGCATGGCCCATCTCAAATAATTCGACCAACTCCAAATTGTGATGTTAACGTGAGCTCTTAACCAACTCAAATTGTTAAATGGACCTTAAGCCAACTATTGATATTATGACTCTCAAATCTTTTCTTAGTCGTCCAGTATACTCCAATTTCAGTTGTGATATTTGGCTTCTAATTAATAAATTGGTTTAACCATTTGTTTTTAATGTAATTTTCACTTTGTGCTCTTGATCCAACCAGTCTTTAGAAGTTGTTCATTTTCTTTCGCATTTTTAGCTCTTTTCTTCTACACTTTTGAGTTATGACCTATAATTTACAAATAACATACATTTAGTCCTAAACAAAGTATTTTCATTACAAAATAAGCCTAAATTATATAATATTGACGGATTTAACTATGTATAAATCCGCCAATATCATATGCGCATATGTAGTTTTTTTCAATTGAGATATGATGCTAGAGGTGGCGGGGATTCACTGCTTTGCAAAAATGAACTGCAGCAATTCGAGCTATGGCTTACGGGTCATCCCATGATTCTCTTGACGAGTTCCTACGCATGTCTGAAAGAACTGCTAGGGAAAGTATGTATAATTTTTCACAAGGTGTTTTGGAAATATTCGGACCTATTTATTTGCGAAAACCAACAGTTACCGATGTTCAAAAATTATATGAGGCACACGAAGAGAGACATGGTTTTCCTGGAATGCTTGGTAGCATTGATTGTATGCACTGGGATTGGAGGAGCTGTCCACAATCGTGGAGAGGTTAGTACACTGTAGGGCATCATGGAGTACCGTTGTTGATATTAGAAGCTGTTGCTTCCCAAGATTTATGGTTTTGGCATGCTTACTTTGGGGCTGCGGGTTCTAATAATGATATTAACGTGCTTGATCAATCACCAATATTCAACGACTTGTTATCAGGAAAGGCACCCGATGCTCCTTATACGGTGAATGGCACTCCATGTAGATTCGGTTATTTCCTTACCGATGGTATATATCCTCGTCATGCGACATTTGTCAAAGCCTATCGACATCCAGTTGATCCGAAAGAGGTGTTGTTTACCAAAAAACAAGAATCCTCACGTAAGGATGTGGAACGGGCTTTTGGAGTTTTAAAGTCGAAGTGGCACATTGTCAAAAATGCGACCCGTCCATATGACCTTGAAAGATTAAGATATATTTTGTATGCATGTGTTGTAATGCATAATATGGTTATCGAAGAAAAAGGTCGGATAATTTCTCCATATGTGCCGGACGGTCCCCGACATGCTTTGTATATACCGGGAACGCCAGAATATTTGCACAGGGTTGTTGACATTCGAGACGAAACAACACACGAACGACTTCGACGGGACTTGGCGGACCATCTATACAACAACGCGCATGCCGACGATGAAGAGTAATAATTTATTTTAATTATTGTAATTTGTAATTTTAGTTTCAAGTATTGTCATTTTAATTTAAAGTATTGTCATTTTAATTTTATTTAATGTAATGTAATTTTAAATTATACTCCCTCCGTCCCTAAATAAAGTTCTCATTTGTGTTGGGCATAATATTTTAGGAGATAGTTAGTGGTGGTGTATTTGGTATTACTTTTAAATAAAATATAAGGTTTGATTGGAGAGAGAAAGTGTTTTAAGAGATAGTTAGTGGTGAAAGTATTGGTAATAATATTATTATATTAAGTGGGTCCCTTAAGTTTGAGAAATGGGAACTTTATTTAGGGACAAAACTTGAAGGTGAAATGGGAACTTTATTTAGGGACGGAGGGAGTATAAAATATTAGTTGTGTGTAAAATAAATAGAAATAAAATGATGAGACGGAAAATAAAATGGTGTGGTGTGGTGTGGTGGGTATTTTCACCAAATGATGTGGTGTGGTGGTGGTGTGGTTGCTGAGGTGGCGATGATGTGGCAGGAAAATTTGGTACCACATGTAGTACCCATACCTCATAGCCTAAGGCTGCTGGGTATGGGCACCACATGTGGTGGTGCCTTTTTCTGCCACATCACCGCCACCTAAGCAACCACACCACCACCACACCACATCATTTGGTGGAAATACCCACCACACCACACCACACCATTTTATTTTCCATCTCATCATTTCTTTTCCATTTATTTTTTAAACATAATATTAAACTTTCATTAAAATAAAAATAACAATACATTATATTAAAAATACAAATACTTAAAATTAAAAATACAAATACTAAAAATTAAAAATAACAATACTTAAAATTAAAAATACTTAAAATATAAAAACTACAATCCTAAATCGCTCATCGCTTTTCGGGCTCTTTCCTTCGCGGCTAGGAAATGATGAAGATCTTCTTCCGGCATGCCTGGCGGTGGTTGCATACTCAAAATATTCAAATTATGGATAATTCGTTGTTCGGTTTGAAGCGTCTTCTCCATTTCAACTTGTTGACGACGCATCTCTATGCGCTCTTTCGTTGCGTCAGTGTGGTCGTTTAATCGTTTTTGAATTTCTTCCATATGCCTGCTCTTCGCTTCCTTTTCCGCCGCATGCCTACCCGCTCGTTTAGCCTTGTCTCTTCCAATTGGTCGTTGAAGAGGAGTTGGGGCTTCATCAATGTCGTCGAATAGGTCATCTGGAAATTCATCATCCCCTGCATTAAGGTCGACACGGGAATGACCATCAGAAACGTCGACCGATTGTGAACTTTTTGAGCGCTTAGATTGTTGTTGATCTTTAGTAATTGTGCCGATCCATTTTGGATCCTCTTTTAAAATCAACCAATGTCGATCTAGCTAAAAATTATGGCCCTTTTTCTCAACTTTGTATTGTTTCTTGGCGGCCTCCAAAACATCAAACTCGGCCATTCCGCTACTTCTTTCCGCCGAGAGTTTGTTGTATATACCATTAAATTTTGTAACCTTGTTGTTTATGTCACGCCATTTGCTACTAAGACTATTGTCTTTTCGGTATGGCGGGACTCCCATGAACCTACGAAATTTAGAAAGAATGGCTTCCCAATAGCTTTTAATTCTCATGTCATTCCCGTCCTTCTCATTTTTAAAAGTGCCACACCAAGCTCGGCACAACGCAAGTTCCTCCTTTTCCGTCCATGGAAGTTGTGTGTCTTCTTCCACATCTTCTTCCCCAACTTCTTCAACAACCTCTTTTTCTTTCCTTTTCCTTTTCCCTTTCCCTTTCCCTTTCTCTTTCCCCTTTCGCTTGCTCCCCCCCGCTTGTCGTTCTTGTGTTTGGGTTTGTTGATGAATTTCTTGTTGTTGAAAATATTGGCCGGTGGGTGCAAATTGAGATACATTTTGTGAATATTGGGGTTGTTGAAATTGAGGGAGATATTGAGGCGCGGTTTGTGGATAATATTGTGGAGGTGGAAGTGGGACATTGCCGGAATTTAGGATGTTGACGTATTGGTCGAAGCCACCAAATCCTAGGTTCGGTGGTATATTTTGTTGTGAAGGTTGGTTGGGTGTTTGTGGAGAGTTGTTGTGTGGATCCATTGTAAGTAGAGAGGTATGAAGATAGGAGTTTGTAGAGAGTAAAATGGGTTAATTGTGTGTGTAAAATGAGTGAAAGTATGTAATATATATAGGTAAATAATAAAATAAATAAAAAAGTTTTTTTTTTTAAATCCCAACGGCTATAATAGCCGTTGCCAACAGCTACTTTTGGCAAAAAAAAACGAGCATCTCCACCGCGTTTCCTCCCGTGGCCCGTGGCCCGTGCCCCTCTCCACCCACGCCGTGCCCCAACGCCGTTGGGGGGGCGGTGTTCCCCTTCCTAGCCACGGCGTGGCCGTCCACCTCACCCCCCACGCCCGCTTGCCCGTGGACCCGTACCGAGGAGTCTAAAGGAAACTTGGAGCTCATTAAACACTTCACAGATAAACCCTTTTTAGAAAACTCGGGAAATTAATTTCCGGCCAATGTAGCCAGTCGGATGCCCCAATAATTAATTTCCACAAAAATAACTTAAAATTGCGTGCCTTGCCAGGCTGCCTAGCAATTAAGATTGAATGGGTGACCCGGCCAACTCATCGCCGAGAACTCGTCCCTGTCTGTTAAGACTCGTGCCAACACTTCATCGAGAGCTCATTATTTTGCAAATTCAATTTTTTTTCCCTTTTACCATTATAAATAAATCCAAGTGACCAACTCCATTCCTACTTCAATACCAATCCTCTCATTATTTCTACTTCTTTACCAATCCTCTAATACTAGTTATAATTTTCATAATGAGCCAAAGACACGTTTCCCTCCATCATCTTTATACCATATAATTTTCTACTTCCTTAAAATCTTTAGAAAACCTCTGCATCCCTAACCACCAATGGCTACCATTTCAAAAACCCAATCAAATTACACTCATTCTTCAACAAAAACTCCCAATTTCAAAACACCAAACAATCAACCAATGTCTCATAACTGGTATTCCAACGAAACAGGAGTATACACCAGCAAACACCCACTAATCACCCTCCCATCAGACCCACTTCTCAACATTAATTCCTTAATATTCTCACATAAGCACAAGGGAAAAACCGCACTCATTGATTCTGCAACTGGGGTTTCAATTTCATACACAGAACACCAAACATTAGTCAGATCATTAGCCAGCGGACTTCACCATCAAATGGGTGTTTCCAAAGGTGACGTCGTTTTGATTCTTTTACAGAATTCAATCTACTACCCCATTATTTTATCAAGTGTTTTATATATCGGTGGTGTCGTAATTCCCATGAATCCGTTTAGTAGTTTCTCTGAGATCAAAAAACAAACAGTTGGTCTGCATGTGAAAGTGGCCTTTAATTTACTCGATAAAGCTAATGAATTGAACTCATTGGGAATTCAATCCATTATTACGGTACCTGAAAACGCAAAATTAGATTCAAATAATGCTAATTTTACACGATTTTACAAGCTTCTTTTCGGTGATCATGATTTGGTGGAGTGTTGTACGGTCAATCAAGATGAAACAGCTGCTATTTTGTATTCATCTGGTACAACTGGTGCTAGTAAAGGTGTTGTATTGACTCACAGGAATTTGATTTCTGGGGTTGAACTTTTCGTCCGATTTGAAGCTACACAATACGATTATTCACCTGAAGATAATGTCTATTTATCGGTTGTACCCATGTTTCATATTTACGGGCTTACACTTTTTACTTTGGGGATTTTATCACTGGGTTCTAAAATTGTTGTTATGAAGAAATTCGGTGTTGGTGAAATGGTGTGTTGTAAAGATCGATATGGGGTGACTCATTTTCCGGTGGTGCCGCCGTTGTTGACCACCTTGACTAGGGCGGGAAAGAGTGTTTCCGGTGGAAGTTTAAAGAGTTTGAAACAAGTTTCTTGCTGGGCTGCGCCTTTGAACACAAGAACTATCGAGGAATTTATGAATTATTTTCGTCAAGTTGATTTTATTCAGGTAACGAATTTTAAATTCTATCACATAATTTATATATCTGGAGTTATGAAACGGTCATTTAGGGTTATGGTATGAGTGAATCAACGGCTGTGGGAACACGCCGATTTAACACTCGAGATGTTCATAATTATTCATCGGTTGGATTATTAGCTCCAAAAATGGAAGCTAAAGTGGTTAATTGGCTGACCGGTGTATATCTGCCACCTGGAATCCCCGGTGAGCTTTGGTTAAGTGGGCCCGCTATAATGAAAGGTAGCCAGACCAAACAAAAATTCCTATCGAATTGTGGTAGTTATTTGATATGTAACATGTTTTTTGGTAGAATACTTGAACGATGTGGAAGCAACTGCTTCGACCATTGATAAAGACTGTTGGTTACATACGGGAGATATTGTTTATTTTGATAAAGATGGGTATTTGCATATTGTTGACCGTGTTAAAGAGATAATAAAGTATAAGGGGTTTCAGGTAATTTAATAAATTTAAGACTTTTTGTGAATCCGTATATATCGATTAATCAAAGAATTAAGCAAGAACAAAGATGAATTGGAAGAACAATATGAAGCTTTGCACACACACACAACGTACGTTCGATTACAATAGACGGCAAGCTTAACAATACTAGGTTACAACTAGGTATTTATACCTAGGCCTAGTATTGACTAATTACATAAAATAACCCTAGACTATTGATTACAATAAACTGTCACATTACACCCCTAGACTATTTTAATACTCTAGAATGTGACCCAACAATCTCCCCCTTTGTAACAATAGTCTGGGCAGCATATTTTCGAAGTCTTCATCTTTAGCAAAAACCTAGCCTTGTAGATATTTCGTTGCATAATAATCAGGATTTGGCTTGAGCTTTGTTGATCTGTGAAAAACGAATACTTCTTGTAGCTTTTCAACCACAAAAAGTATTTTGAAGACTTTACTTTGAAGATACATATTGATCAACCAAAACTGAGACCCATAATGATAGAGAGATTAACAGCGGAAGTCTTTTCTTGAAGTTTGTGGCTTTATGTCGATCAGTGATCTTTGATAATTGTTGTTCGGGAAATTTGTTGATAAGGTGTATGCTCCCCCTCAAACAGACAATTATTTCTTCATGGAGTCTTCGGTTCCTTGTTTACTCCCTCTTCACTGGTGCATATGTGTCTTTTTGATGTGGAGTAAGTTAGGTTAGTATATTCTCCCCCTCATGATGAGCAAGATTTATCTGAAGCATCATGGAACAAGAAGAATCTCCAAAGCTCGTTGATGAAAATGTGTTGAATAATGATACATTCATTTATTGAATGAATCAATATATAACACATTTTGCAGCATAGTCAAATAGGGTAAACCGGGATCACAAAGATTTCCCGTTAACACGACAACTCAAAAACTGTGTGACATACATTCAGTGTTGGCTTTGATGTTAGCACTGGTAGGATTTCCATTCAATCATCGTGGAATACCAATAAGTTTGGTATCACTATGAATGTTCCGGCAATATCACTAGGATATGCTTGGTGGAATGCCTGTGTCCTAGAGAAATTAAATTCGGTTCTAGACTCTATACGTGGACAAACGAAGGCGAGAACTGGAGGTAGGTCCTCTTTTTCAATATCAACAATCTCCAAATGAGATGTCGATAGTAGATGTGGTAATCTCCGTGATTTTGAAACAAGTACTTTTTGTACTTGAGTGGTCAGTGGGGTTGTGCATTGCATCACTGGGTCCATGATGACTTAATCAGAAAGCAACTTATGCAGTCTGATATAGACGTGGTGACCCGGTTTGTTTGTTCGGTTTAGGGAGGGTTTCAAGTGGATGTACTTGACAGCCATTGATTTAAACTGCGAGTCATATACTGAAGTGTATATAAGTCATCTTGTTGAGACGCGAGTTATACACTGAATTGTGTATAAGTCATCCTGCAAAACAAATCAAACAATTTTTTATACCCATTTTTGTTTGGGTCCGACTTTGTTAGTGCGGGAATGAAACCACCGATAAGATGTATCGATTTGATTTAAAGATTCAGAATTTCGAGAAAAACTGAAACTTGATGTTTCACTTTCAAATAATTTCCGGGGAATTATTTGAGATTTTGGGGTTTTAGGAACCCATATTTCTTTTAAGAGCGGGGGTGTTTTGTAAACAAGATCAGGAGATGTTGTTGGCACTTGTGTAAAAGTTGTTTTAGGTGCCAAGGAAAGTAATCTTCTCTCGAGTATTTTAAAGATTTAGATTTTGAAAAGATTTTCTTTGATGGAGTAGAATGTTTCAAAACGGTTCTGGATTTAGTCTTATCCATCTGAGAATGCTTAAGTGTAGAAGAGGAACCTAATTTGTTTGGACTTTTAGGTGCGGAATTTCCTCTAATAACTTGTTTAAGAGCATGTAATTTCTTATCAGAGTTTAGTGGAACCGTTGATCTCCTAGGCTTAGGTTTGGTAGAGGAACTTACTTGTGATTTCAGTTTAGGTTTAGAATTCCCTTTATTAGCCTGAGATTGCGTGATTGTATATAAATCACGATATGCCATTACAGGAGAAAACATTCTGGAGTTATTATATTTGTTATTTGCAGTTAAAGGAGAATCTAAGTTCATAGATGTATTAGGCTTTTTAAGCTTCTGAAGATGAGATAAGTTAGATTCTAAATTTTGAATTTGTATTTTCAACCTTTGTTTCTCTTCATGAAAAGATTTATGTGTTTCAACATTTTTATTTTCTAATTCAAAAATTTTGGTTTGCAAAACAGATTTTTCTTTATCAAAAGACTTTTGTGTGTCATCGATTTCAGTTTCCAATTGACAAATTTTCTTTTCTAGAATTAGATTTGGAACATAAATCTTTGGTGTAACCTTTTGTTGAATAACAACATTGCCTTTAATTTCAAATTCTTCTGGAGTCACGATTGGAAAATATTCATCATTTTCGAATTTGGCCTTTTTAGTTTCATATGTTTTATTTAATTCAGCATAGTTGAAACTAATTTGTGCATTCTCCTTCTTTGCTCTGTTGAATGTCTCAATCTCTTCTTCCTCCTCAGTCATTCGAATGAAGCTCTGCCAGATATCTAGATGCATGTATGTGTAATCATATAATGTTGGAAGCACAGCACATGCCTTGCGAAGATATTCTGGATTATCAGCTCCTAACCCTTCTTTTGAATTGAAGTATTTGAACTCTTTAGGCTTATTCAAATGAATGGTTTGATCCGTGTGTCCTCTTTTGGCGATCAATTCTTCAAGATTTTTTATGTGAGAATTCAATTGATTGTTTTCATTTTTAAGTGTATTTATAATATTCTGTTTGCTGTTCATTTCGTTTGATGAATTGATGTGATTTTCATGTAATGTTTCAGATAGTTCTTTAATTTGAGAGTTTAAAGATTTAAACTGTTTTGCATTATCATCAAATTCTTGTTGTTTACGTTCCAACCAGTTTTTAGTTATCTGATATTCATGAAATGTGGCAATATACAATTTGTAATATTTATCATTTTGATCGTTTGAAATTGTATTTTGAGAATTTCTAAGATTGGTGATTTCAAGATATTTTTCTGAGATTGTATGAGACAAATTGTGAATCTCGGAGTCATATTGGTCCTTTAATTTTGATACTTGTGTCTGTAAATCCAGATTTTCTGCTTCGAAATTTTGATTTTGTGTAATACGATAAACAAGTTGTTCACCTAAATGAGCAAATTGTTCACGTTCATTTTCTAAATCATTCAAACGTTCTAAAAGTTGATTATTTATCTCTTTTTCAAGTAAAATTGTTTGTTTTAAAGAATCAATTTTAGAAATCAGATTGTTATCAAGACAAGTATCAGAATTAATGGAATGATCAGAATTAGATAAGAGAGAACTGATTACCTCGATTTCTTTGTTGGCTTCCTCATTGAAACGGTCAGAAACGTCAGCATTCTCTCTTGCCATCGTTTGTATGGGTTACGACCGAGAAAGGAAATTTAAATTTGAATTTTTTTTTTTTTAAAAAAGATCTCATATGACAAAGGACACTTTAAATATGTCCTAGATTTTCGAATTGGTCAAAAACGACGATCGGGTTAGAAACTGGGGCTAAACGAAGTTTGGAAATTTACCGAAAAATCACAAAAACACAAATAAAGTGATTGTAACAGGTCTTTTTGGGCCGGGAGGTTGGGTAAACCGCCTATGGCGGTTTATCACGTCGTAGCCTTCGTCTCGAGCTTCGATTTGGTTACTCGTGGGCGTGAAACGGACACCCGAGCTGAAAGTTATGATCGTTTTAGTACAGCCCCTTTTGTCACGCGATCTTGAGAAGTTCGGGCCGAACTGTGGAAATGTTCGGGCCGAAGATGAAGTTCGGGCCGAAGATGAAGTTTGGGCCGAAGAGGGGTGTTTGGGCCGAAGTGGTGTTCGGGCCGAAGTTGTGTTCGGGCCGAAGATGAAGTTCGGGCCGAGAACAGTGAAAAGTTCGGGTCGAACTTGTTCTTGGCAGTGACGAACGAACCAGCTATTTTTCTCACTAAATCGATCCTAGAATGCTCAATACTTAACCAAATCGAGTGATTCAAATCCCAAAATGCTCGAAAATTGATTTCGCACGTAATGGTATAATAAAATCGATTAAAACACAACAAATCAGATGGTAAATTTCGATTTAACAGAGTTAAAAATGTGTTTTAATGGTTTTCTTTAAAATCAACGAATTAGGATCAATTCTTGATGGATTTAATCGAAACTTGATTCTAAAATGCTTAGAATTACAAGATGAATGTAATGAACAAAGAATATAGACGATTTAATACCTCAAATTCCGATTTTGATTCTTGAGTTCTTCACCAAAAAGTTCAAAAACTTGCTTAATCTTCACTGAAATGGATCGAATCAAAGGAGATTTATGCTCTGATACCAATTGTTAATCCGTATATATCGATTAATCAAAGAATTAAGCAAGAACAAAGATGAATTGGAAGAACAATATGAAGCTTTGCACACACACAAAACGTACGTTCGATTACAATAGACGGCAAGCTTAACAATACTAGGTTACAACTAGGTATTTATACCTAGGCCTAGTATTGACTAATTACATAAAATAACCCTAGACTATTGATTACAATAAACTGTCACATTACACCCTTAGACTATTTTAATACTCTAGAATGTGACCCAACACTTTTTATACTAACCAGTTGTTTCTTATCCGCGCGATGCAGCGGAGATTTTCATATAATACCCAAAATACTAATTAGTGATATTCATATAACACTGAATATTGTTTTATATTAAGAAAACTGGATAAACGTTCAAGGAGGTCCATCATTTTTACATAGTCCCGAGGAACAAATCTCAGCCATTGATCAATAAGATCTAATGGTCAAGATTAATCGCATATTTTATACATGAAGGGGTATTTTGGTCATTTGGCACTTAATTTTATTTTATTTTTTGATTTTTATTAGTTTTTTCGTTAAAAAAACAAAATTTATTTGATAATTACGTGTAGTACTTATTCGCATGTGATTTTAGTGTAAAAACACATATGATACTATATTTAATTACATTTAATGTTTTAGTAGTAAAATTTGATGAAAATGTAGAAAAGAGGTAGAAATAAAATTGTTAGTTTGTGACAAATCCTCTAAATGGGTGAAAATAAATATAGTTTTTTAGTATAGTAAAAGAAAAAGTAGAAGTGAGATTGGAAAGAAACATATGTTACAAAGTCAGAAATGACGGCAAAGTAGAAAAAGAAAATTAGAAAAAAATCTTGACGTGTGTGGTACTGTTTATGTTAAGGTAAATGTAATATATTATAAATAAGAAAAGTAGTTTAAATTGATATATAATACAATTGAAATGTTGTACTGCAGATTGCTCCTGCCGAATTGGAGGATATACTAGCATCTCATCCAGCTATACTTGATGCTGCAGTAACAGGGTAAGTTTGTCTAAAAAAAAGTCAATTTGCATTAATGGTTACTTATATTTTATTTGATTTTTTTTTTATAATTTTCATAAGGTTGTGTATTGTGCAGATTAAGAGATGAAGAAGCAGGAGAGATCCCCGTGGCATTTGTAGTTACAAACGCAGGAGCAGATATTTCTGAGTCAAACATAATTGACTTTGTAGCAAAACAGGTCTCATTTTTCTATGTAATTTTTAGTGTCTGCAGAAACGGGCCGGTCCGGTCTTAAACTTTTTTTTTTCTCCATCTTTTAATTTTTTTTTAGAAAAATATTAATTTCCAAATATGTTTAAACTATAATATTGTAAAAATAGTCTAACTTTTTTAATGAAGTAATTAGGAGATTTTTAATCCATTTCGGATGACTGTCAACATTTTTGTGCTGTTAAGTTGTGTTTATGTGACTAATGTTTTAAAGTGATTTTGATGGTGATTGATAGTTTATGTGACAAGTGGCACCGTACAAGAAGGCAAGAAGTGTGATTTTGAGCAATTCGATACCAAGGTCTCTGGCTGGAAAAATTGTTAGGAGGCAAATGAAAGATCAATTCCATACAAGACTTTAAATTACTTTTGCTGGTAATTGGTTTTGCAGCATAATATATAATTATATATATATGTTTACAGATTACATTCTTTCAATAACTCACTCATCGTTTTAGCTGTATCCTATCTTTGGTTTGTAAATAGAAATTAAGAATTCCAAACTTTTGTTGGGCATGTACTCGTAAGTTCACATCTTTTCTTCTCCATGAATACAACAACCTAAAACTCTCACAAGATTTGTATTGAAGTTTGGCAATAAGTATGAGTTCATTCTTTAGTTCCACAAGCCCTTGTCCCGAAAGCCTTGAAAGCCTTTTAATTGGCATCAATATCTCCATTCGAATTGTACTGTACAAGATTAGCTTATGCTAACGAACATTCTTTCGATTACGTCCAAACCCAAGATTAGGGAGGGAACACAGGAGAGATAGAAAAACATTAAATCAGCTGGAAAATAAGGGTGTTATTAAACCAGTCGATCCATATATATGTCGTGTTTGTGGCTGGAAATTTTATACCAACGAGAAACTTACTAACCATTTTAATCAAATTCACGAACGTGAGCCCGCGAGAAGAGTGAGTCAGATCAAATCTGCTAGAGGTAGTCAGAGAGTAAAGTTAGTTGGGAAATACTTCATGAAAATGGAAAAGTATATAAACGCCGCAAGAGATAATTTTACTCCAAAAGTTGGGTATGGATGAGGGGTCGAGTTAAAATGGGCTGGATATTGGGTCAGCACATTTTCAAATAAACAACAAATGGATAGTTTGATACTTGTTTCTGATGATTCTGATTTTGTGGAGGTTTTAAAAGAGGTGAAATCGAGATGTCTGAAAACAGTGGTTATTGGTGATAATAATGATGGAGCTCGATCTTAAACGGGTTTATGATGTTGCTTTTTCATGGCATGAAATTATTATGGGCAAGCAAAAAAACACAAGCGGTTTTGGTTTTGGGACGGTTGAAAGATCATGATATTTTAAAACGGTTGGAATGGACTTGTATAATTATGAAAAATGGGAGGAAATTATATGGTAATACCGCTTTGTGCAAAGTGACAAAATACGAAAAATAATGTATTGAAAATTAACACTTGTTTATTCATTTCATGTTTGATATATTTGGTTTCCTTATGACACCTAGATCCACATATATTGTTTTGGAAAAAGTTAGTTTTGCAATCCAAAAAGAGCTAGCAACACAGCTTGTTGTTTGTTTGTCTTCTCAATGTTAAATCATGTTTTTCTTTTAATTATCACTCTCACAGACATTAAAGGGTTTTAACTAGATTGGAGCTTCAATATATGAATTTAAGTGTAAAACTAGTTGAATAATTGCGAAAGATCTCCAGACAACGCTGAACACTTGTTTTTTAGAAAAAAGTTATAATGGACTAAATTAGCGGAGAAAATTGGGCAATGACTTGGAAAAGAATATGTAATAAGAATATTGACTAGTCATTGACTTGGATAAAGTAGAGAACTAGAGCCACATATCCAGCACCGTGAGTTTTACAACCAGACATATATGTTTGGATGAGTAGGCTACACGTTTGTATAAAACCCCAGTACAGTTGACCGAGGTCAACACCAAGGTTTAGATGAAGTAGTCGTATTTAATTACGATATATTATGATTCTTTAAGCACCTACCTACATTTTGATGAAACATATTGTTATGAGCTTCATTTTCTTCTTGTTGTTCATCTTTAATGGTAGATAAGAAGTTCTTTTTATCACAGTAACACACGTATTTGTTAGCTAGATTGTGTTCTGAATTGAATTTTGGTTTACATTTGCAGGAGCTTCAGGGATTAACATTACCGTTGTCAACAACTGTGGCTTCACTGTTTGGCCTGAAATCACCGAGTACTCTCTTCTTGATACCACCGGATTCGGGCTGTTTGAGGGTGGTTCACTCTCCTTCCAAGCTGGAGGTTATTGGAGGGGTAGCGTGTGGGGTAGGACGGGTTGCAGCTTCAATGAGTCAGGTCATGGGTCGTGCAGAACAGGCGACTGTGGCTCCGGTGAAAGGGAGTGCAACGGAGGATCACCAACTCCACCTGTTACCCTTGCACACTTCTATAGCAATGCAGACGACTCTGATCATTACGACTCTTATGCTGTCAGCCTCATGGAAGGCTACAATTTGAAGATGACTGTGGAGGCTATTGGTGGGTCAGGTAACGGGTTTACTGATTGTGCAAAGGCAGGTTGTGTTAATGATTTGAATGAAGTATGCCCAGAGGAGCTGAGATTGAAGGGTGGAGGAGGCTGTCATACTCCATGCCAGCTCTACCCCTCACTACCCGAGTATTGTTGCAACCACACATCAACGACATGCAAACCAACGACGGCATACACTCAGCTGTTTAAATCGGCATGCCCAAGATCCCTTACCAACATTTATGATGATCAGACTGGTACGTTATCCTGTAAGGATGCCAATTACACTGTCAGATTTTGTCCCCCTGCAGACACTGTTTCAACGATACAACTCGACAGCCAACTCAACTCCCAAGACCAACTTGTGTCTTCCCATGAAAATTTCACCTTAGGGTTCTTTGATGGAAATGGTGGTAGTTACTTGGGAATTTGGTACACAAATGATGGTAACTACAGAAAAATATGGATAGCAAATCCCAAAAAGCCATTCAAATCCACCTCCGGCAGGCATGCCCTCTCCATTGATCCCAACACTGGAAACTTGGTCATCACCGCCAGAGGGAAAATTGTGATGAACATTACCAATGTTCAGCTTGGTCCTAACCCAAACGTGACTGCAACACTTGAAGATACCGGTAATTTTCGACTGGTGAACGACATTGACAAGAGGGTTTGGTGGCAGAGTTTTCATTACCCGACCAACATCCTTTTACCAGGTATGAAGCTTGGATATGACTTAAAAACAGGGCAGAATTGGACCCTCACTTCTAGGCTGACCAATGAGAACCCTTTTCCCGGAGCTTTTACTCTGAGTTGGGAGCCCATTGACGAAGCATCCGAGAGACTAATGATTAGAAGACGTGGCCAGCCATACTGGACTAGCGGCAATCTTGTTTAAGCAAAGATTTCAATACATGTTTGCATTGAATGATCCTCAGACTCAAAATCACTACAAATACACTTACATATACAACAAGGAAGACCAGTATTTTAGCTACAACGAAGCAGGTAATGTTACCAATTTACTCATGTGGATTTTAACACCACAAGGACAAATTACAGATGGTGTTACTTCTAATGCTTGGACGCCTGAGTTTTGTTACGGGTATGATTCCGAGGATGGTTGCGTCTGGGAATCGAGGTTGCCTCAGTGCAGGACAAAGAAGGATAAGTTTAATAAAATAAATGGAGTTTTTGATCCTGCTATGACAAGAAATCATACCGATGAAAACTCGAGCCTAAGCCTTAGTGACTGTTTTGTCGAGTGTTGGAATAATTGCAGTTGTGTAGGGTTTAGTAGCAAAACAAGAAGTGGAAATGGCTGTATTTTTTGGACGGGAAGCAATAGCTTCTCTGTTAGTCCACGTCAAGATTCCACATGGAAGTATGTGATCAATAATTCCCCAAGTTCAATTACAGGTACTGAATTGTAATGGTTATTACTACAGTTATGCATCTAACAATTTCATTTTACAGGAAATAGAAGCAACAAGAAGACGAATCAGATATGGATACTTGGGGTTGCCATTCCTCTTGTATTCCTCTGTTTTGGGCTTTTATGGTATATAAACAAGAAAAATCAGACACAAAAAGGTCACGTGACTTTAATTTGTCTTACATTATCGTTGCTACATTTATTAACTCGTTAAGACTGGTTGTAGAAACTGAGAGGCGCAAGAGAGATGAATTCTTCCTTGAGCTTACGGCTTCTGAAAGCTTCAAAGATGTTCATCAAATTGAAAGCGAAGGTGGAGATGGACATAATTTGTTATTGTTTAGTTTTGCCTCTATCATGGCTGCCACTAGTGATTTCTCAATTGAAAATAAGCTTGGACAAGGTGGTTTCGGGCCAGTTTACATGGTAATTTTACTTCCATATTAAACCTATATATGATAGAGTTCTTGCGTTCATAACTCTAGTTACTAAAAAAAATTTATGACTCTAAAAAAACAGGGAAAGCTAAGGGATGGACGAGAAATTGCGATTAAAAGGCTTTCAAGATCATCTGGGCAAGGCCTTGTGGAATTTAAGAATGAGCTCATACTCATAGCCAAACTTCAGCATACAAATCTTGTTCGTGTGCTTGGTTGTTGCATTCACGGGGAAGAAAAAATGTTAGTATATGAGTATATGCCCAACAAAAGCTTGGATTTCTTCCTTTTTGGTACGTAACGGACATACATACAACATACTTTTTTGTTGATCTTAAGTATAATACAATATCTTTCTTTGTATGTAGACGAAAACGAGTTAACATCATTGAAGGAATTGCTCAAGGGTTGTTATACCTGCATAAGTTCTCACGTATGCGAGTCATCCACAGAGATTTAAAAGCTAGCAATGTTTTGTTAGATGAACACATGTGTCCAAAGATTTCAGATTTTGGTATGGCGAGAATATTTAATGAGAACGAGGCTCAGGCAATGACTAATAGGGTGGTCGGAACATAGTAAGAGCATTTTTTTTTTTTAGTTCACAATGTTAAACATCATATTCTTACATGCATTCTAGGTCCACTTCTAACATTGAAATAAAGTACAAATGAATGAGGTTTTGGAGGGTTAATATTTGACTCAGATGTATTGGGCTTAACTGGAGTCTCTCTATGTCCGTTTCCTAACCCTTCCTTGGCCACTCCCCAAGATCTTTGTCTCCATTACCTTTCATATAAATGTGATGTTAATACAATTTATTTCTTAAAACTTTTATTCAACCATTTGTGTATCTTACAGCGGTTATATGTCTCCTGAGTATGCAATGGAAGGGACCTTCTCTTTCAAGTCTGACATCTATAGCTTTGGAGTCTTGATTCTCGAAATCGTCAGTGGAAGAAGAAATAGTGGTTTTGTTTATCTTGATCGCACATACAATCTTATTGGATACGTAAGTATCTCTAAAACCACCTTTTGACACCTTTTACATATTAAAGTGTCGTAAACCCCTTATTACTGCATTCATTTTGATAATTATGGATACGTCTTGAATCTTGATTTAGGCCTGGGAGCTATGGCAAGAAGGGAATGCGTTGGATTTGGAGGATCCCGCACTTGGAAGTACTTGCGTTGTACATCAATTCTTGAGGATTGTCAATGTGGCACTTCTCTGTGTACAAGAAAGTGCAATGGATAGACCGACAACATCAGATATGATCTCCATGCTTCTCAATGACACCATATCCTTACCCACTCCAAAAAGACCAGCATTCTTTATTGGTAGAGTCGAGTCAAAGTCAACTTCCAATGAAATCAAATCGAAAGATTGTTCTGTAAACAATATGTCTATGACTGTTATGGAGGGTCGATAAAGCTTGAACTCTTGAAGGTGGCTGCATTTTCTGTGATCATATTTATCATTATTTTTTTAATATTTTCTAGTTCCCTAATGTACTGTGGATGTTCATGCCGGATTACAACAACTGTAGTGTGGTTATCTTGTAATAAGCTCATCAAGAATTTCATAAATTTCACACCAGCGTTTGATTCCCGTAATCTTATATGAACCCTCATTCTGCCCCCTTCAAATTACATTTTAAAGCTTTTCAATTTCATTGTTAGTATTATCTACTCTACTACTGTAATAAAATAAAGCCTATATAGCCACATGACACCTTATTAGATGTTAAAGTTGACACGTGGCAACTCCTCATTAAGTTAATAAATTTAATAATATTCCTATAATAAATAGTTTGAATACACATAATCTCCACGAAATTCCTCCAAATCCAAATTATATATTTAATAAAATTTAAATCAATTTGATCTTATCAAAACCTAAAATATCCACTAAATTTTCGGAATTTTGCATATCGCAATAAAATATCATGAATTTTGGTGAAGAGAAGTAAAATATCCACGTATTTTAGTAAGTAAAATATCAAGAAATTTTTGGGTTGAAATATAGATATGGGGTTTTTTCAAGAATATTTTCAAGCACCCTTTTCAATTTGGAAAAATCAAGGTTCATATACACGGTACTTCTATAGCTCTATTACAAACACTAAATTTTCCACTTATTTTTTGGGTAATGATATTTAGTCTTAACACCATTTGATCCTACTTATAATCTTACCCATTAAATAAAAACATGTGTTAAAATCAAAAGATAATATCAAAAGAAATAATTAATAGATTACCCATGTCATCCTATCAAATAGGTAGGATGTGTATAAAACCAAATTGAATGACTAAATATTATTTTTCATATTTATAGACTCTTTTCTCATTTTACCTCAAATTAACGTCACAATTTTTTAATTGTGGATGTGCATCCCCGAAATGTCTATAACTGCAGTATGATTATCATGTATCAATTAAGAACTTCTAAATTTCTATAATGGTAGTGTGCTTTGGCCGTAGAGTTTGGTTCCAAAAAGCATTACAATATTTAGATTGATTATTTTCATAATAAACATCTAGAAAATTCGGATGGTCATAAACAATACGGCCTTAGAATTACTTGCAGCTTGATAAGATTGATGATTGCAGATTTGCAGACATCATTGTTGGACATTGCTAATGAATTCACCTAAAAAAGTGTGACAATTACTAAAACAAGTCAATTATTGTCTATTTATGTTTAGAGGATTTTCTATTCTTCAAATTAACACATCGAGAGCAAACGCATATAAGTGTTCAAATACGTACTTCGTAATCGGAATTCAATTTCATTACAGAGGGATGTTTGGATGAATTTTTCGTTTGTAATTCAATTTCTACGTAATTCACGTTGGTTAATGAAGGAAATAGGATGGAAGGACATAAAACCAGAATTTAAAATTGTACAGTGACAAAAAATAAAAAAAATATAAGGACAAAAATACATAATCATGTATACCATGGACAAGTTCTGTAATTTACTCTTAGATTAATAATTTTCATAGTAAATATATAGAAAATTCAGATTGTCATAAAAGTGCTAATGAATTTAGATTTTAACCTTGATGATTGCAGAAATCATTGTTGGAATAAAAGTGCTAATGAATTTAGATTTTAACCTAAAAAACAATGACAATTACTAAAACAAGTCAACTATTTCAGTTTAGATTAGAGGTCTTTCTATTCTTCAAAGACATGGAGAGCAAACGCATACAAGTGTTCAAAAACGTACTTGTTTTCTCATAATAATGATAGAATTTGTCTAACTCATGTCCGACATAAGATAAGTAGATTTAATAAACTCAAACTTACTTTTCTTTATTTCAAAATGATTTAGTATGTGCAAAAATAGATTGGATAACGTGTAATAAATGTATTTTTCAAACACTTCTTATCTCAAACACTTCTTATCTCATGTAATTAGGGCATAAGTAACTACATTATAACATAAGATAGTAAACCAAACAATTTGAAACTATTTCTAACAATTTCATAATAATTAAACAAATAAAAAGTACAAGTATAAGAAAAACGAACCATATACCGTTAACTTAATACTTACTTATCTTAAACAGCAAAGTAACTCACACGTTTGTAACTCTCGACTTCCTTCACACCTCAAACCAATTAATTTTTTTCACAATAAAGGAATTGAAATGAAAACCATATAAAGCATAGAAGTCACATTGACATTTCATACGGAAACATACATACTCCGTATTTTCCTTTCAAGATTGATCAATGGCATGTGTTAGTTTGGTTGTTTTTTTTTTCTATTAAAAAGGAGTTAATTCTTTGCCCGTGTCTTTTTCAGTTCTTCTCAAGATCCATTCCCCCCGTAATAAAGCTTACAGGGTGAGTGCGGTCCAGAAATTAAACCAAAAACGATAAGATCGAAATCAATAATGATAAATATCAAAATCGAAAACCAAAAAATCACAATCGGTGTTGGTTCGATTCAGTTTTTTCTACCCAAATGCCCACCTTTTTCTAAGGATAGGACCAAAACTGAAACGCACCGAAAAACAAAAATCATTAAACTACAAAACCCAAAACTGAACCGAAAGTTATAATCGGTATTGGTTCAGTTTGGTTTTAGTTTGCTTTGCCTTGCCTTTTTAAGTTCAAATGCCCATTCCTAGTTCGTATCAAGAAGTTCCGGTAGATGAGGCATTGGCGCGCATTTGCAAATGGCTGTCATTTGCATTCAGGGTTCTAATGTTGTGTTCTGGAGTTTTAACTTAGAAGAAAGAGAAAAGCAAATACTTGGAAAGAAGATAAATGAAAGTTGTGTTACAGAGTTTTCTTACGTGAAAAGAAAAGATGATCCGAAAGTTATTTGCCAAAATTTCTTTTATAAATTTCTTCCCAAATTGGGAAGTTATAGAAAAAAAAAACTTAGGAGTACAAGTTATGTAGGGAAAAAAATAATTACCAAATTATTCTTAATTTAGCGTAATTAATTTACTTGTTAATGGGTGAATTAACTTTTTGATAATACTTTTTGTCTTCACTCCAATTCAGAAATACAAAACATTATTAATTTAATTTTTCTGATCTTTCATAAACATAAAAATATATTGTTCTAAAAATATTTTATTTCTCTTATATTTTTCATTTCATCTCTCTCATTAAGGGCATGATTGTCATTTGATATGAAATTGTTGAATATAAATTGTTCTATACGAATCAACTCTATTTTTAAAAGAATCTGGCTAAAGCATGTTTAATGAACTCAAAAGTCAAAACTATAATTTTTATTTAAGGGTTTAGCTAACTCATGCCCTAAGGGCATGAGATTAGGGCATGAGATAAAAGACAATTAATAAACTTGAACATTCCTAAAAATGTATAAATAATCATTAATGAACTTCATTGTTTTATTAATTCATGAGATTCATTAAATGCAATTTTAATTATTTATGGAATTTGTAATGCATCTTATCTCATGTCCTTAAGGCATGAATTAAAAAATCCCTTTATTTAAATATACATTTAATTTATACTGAAAATTTGACTTTATTAATGACTAATAAATACATATATTCATTTCGAATCGGAGCTCATTAAACACTAAGCATGATTAGATAAAGCCTTTTTAGAAAACTCGGGACACTATTTTCCGGCCAATGTATCCAGTCGGATGCCTCGATAATTAATTTCCACATAAATAACTTCAAATTGCGTGCCTTGCCTGGCTGTGCCTAGCAATAAATATTGAATCGTTGAGAGCTTATTATTTTCAAATTCAATTTTTTTCCCTTTTACCATTATAAATAAGGGCACATTTTAGAAAAACTCTTATAAATAAAACCAAAGTGACCAACTTCATTCCTACTTCAATACCAATCCTCACAATATTTCTACTTCTTTACCAATCCTCTCATGCCCGTTATAATTTTCATAATGAACCACAGACCCGATTTCTCTACGTCATCTTTATACATATAATTTTCTACTTCCATTAAAATCTTTATTCTTCTTCAAAAACCTCTGCATCCCTAACCGCCAATGGCTACCATTTCAAAAACCCAATCAAATTACACTCATTCTTCAACAAAATCTCCCAATTTCAAAACACCAAACAATCAACCAATGTCTCATAACTGGTATTCCAAAGAAACAGGAGTATACACCAGCAAACACCCACTAATCACCCTCCCATCACACCCATTTTTCAACATTGTTTCCTTCATATTCTCACATAAGCACAACCGCACTCATTGATTCTGCAACTGGGGTTTCAATTTCATACACAGAACTCCAAACATTAGTCAGATCATTAGCTAGCGGACTTCACCATCAAATGGGTGTTTCCAAAGGTGACGTCGTTTTGATTCATTTACAGAATTCAATATACTACCCCATTATTTTTATTAAGTGTTTTATATATCGGTGGTGTCGTAATTCCCATGAATCCGTTTAGTAGTTTCTCTGAGATCAAAAAACAAACAGTTGGTCTGAATGTGAAAGTGGCCTTTAATTTACTCGATAAAGCTAATGAATTGAACTCATTGGGAATTCAATCCATTATTACGGTACCTAAAAACGCAAAATTCGATTCAAATAATGTTAATTTCGCACCATTTTACAAGCTTCTTTCCGGTGATCATGATTTGGCGGAGTGTTGTACGGTCAATCAAGATGAAACTGCTGCTATTTTGTATTCATCTGGTACAACTGGTGCTAGTAAAGGTGTTGTATTGACTCACAGGAATTTGATTTCTGGGGTTGAACTTTTCGTCCGATTTGAAGCTACACAATACGATTATTCACCTGAAGATAATGTCTATTTAGCGGTTGTACCCATGTTTCATATTTACGGGCTTACACTTTTTACTTTGGGGATTTTATCACTGGGTTCTAAAATTGTTGTTATGAAGAAATTCGGTGTTGGTGAAATGGTGTGTTGTATAGATCGATATGGGGTGACTCATTTTCCGGTAGTGCCCCCGTTGTTGACCGCCTTGACTAGGGCGGGAAAGGGTGTTTCCGGTGGAAGTTTAAAGAGCTTGAAACAAGTTTCTTGTGGTGCTGCACCTTTGAACACAAGAACTATAGAGGAATTTATGAATTATTTTCCTCAAGTTGATTTTATTCAGGTAACAAATTTACAATTCTATCAGATAATTTTATATTTAGAGTTATGAAAACGGTCTTTTAGGGTTATGGTATGAGTGAATCAACGGCTGTTGGAACACGTGGATTAAACACTCGAGATGTTCATAATTATTCATCGGTTGGATTATTAGCTCCAAATATGCAACCTAAAGTGGTTGACTGGCTTACCGGTTTATATCTGCCACCTGGAAAAACCGGTGAACTTTGGTTAAGTGGGCCCGCTATAATGAAAGGTAGTCAGACCTTTTTTTTTTTTTTGAAAATTGCAATCCATAATGTAGTTATGATATGTAACATGTTTTTTTGAACTAATTTTGGTAGAATACTTGAACGATGTGGAAGCAACTGCTTCGACTATTGATAAAGACGGTTGGTTACATACGGGAGATATTGTTTATTTTGATCAAGATGGGTATTTGCATATTGTTGATCGTGTTAAAGAGATGATAAAGTATAAAGGGTTTCAGGTAATTTAATACTTCTAATACTAATGAGAAGTAGTTTAAATTGATATTGAAGACAACTGAAATGTTGTACTGCAGATTGCTCCTGCTGATTTGGAGGATGTACTAACATCTCATCCAGCTATACTTGATGCTGCAGTAACAGGGTAAGTTTGACTACAAAAAGTCAGTTTGCATTTATGGTTCTCAAATATTTCTTGAAAGTTTACAAAAATCATATACTGATTTCTTACACGAAACATATAATAAAAATTTAAAATTACTTTTACCTTTTATTTAATTTTCATAAGGTTGTGTATCATGCAGATTAAGAGATGAAGAAGCAGGAGAGATCCCCGTGGCATTTGTTGTTACAAAGCCAGGAGCAGAAATTTCTGAGTCAAACATAATTGACTTTGTAGCAAAACAGGTCTCATTTTTCTATGTAATTTTTACTGTCTGCTAAAACGGGATGGGCCAGTTGTAAACTTTTCTTTTATCCATCCTTTAGTTTTTTTTATTTAAATATTAATATCCAAAGATGATTATAATATTGCAAAAATACTATAACATTTTTTAATAAAGTGATTTAGAAGATTTTTAATCCATTTCGGATGATTTTCAACGTTTTTGGTCCGTTAAGTTGTGGGTCAGGATTTTCAATTGATTTTGAAGGTGATTGATTGGTTATGTGACAGGTGGCACCGTACAAGAAGGTGAGGAGAGTGATATTGAGCAATTCAATACCAAGGTCTCCGGCTGGAAAAATTGTTAGGAGGCAATTGAAAGATATATTATATTCAAGACTTTAAAATTTTCTTTGGCTGGTAATTAATTGGTTTGTGCAGCATAATATATAATTATATATGTTTACAATTTACATTCTTTCAATGAGTGAGTTTTAGCTGTATCCTATGTTTGGTTTGTAAATAAGTCGGAAATTTGATCCGATTAATGCTTCACGATCTCGTCGAGATCAAAATGCGGATAAGATTAATTAATTGATCGAGATTTATTATGTTAATACTAAAAAGGATACATAAAATGGTAATCTACATAGAATCAAATAAACAACGTATATATGGCACTTCGTCTATGGCCTTATTCTTCAAACTAGTTGTAGTTCCATCCAGTTATCTCCGGGATCTCCCTAGCGGCTGTTTCCTCCACCGCCACCTCTCCCTCCACCATGACCACCTCCTCCATCCTCCCTTATCACCGCCATGACCACCACCGCCGCCACTCCATCCCCCCTTACCACCTCCCCCATGGCCGCTTCCACCACCACTCCATCCGCCTTTCTCACCTCCATGACCACCACTCCCTTGTCTCCCCCATGGCCACCACCTCCTCCACTCCATCCGCCCTTATCACCTCCTCCATGACCTCCACCACCGCCACTTGATCCACCTTTATCACCTCCATGACCTCCACCGTCGCCACTCCATCCTCCCCGCCATGGCCACCACCACCACCACTAAATCCTCCTTTTCCTCCACCTCCATAACCACACCATCCTCCAATACAACCACCACCTTTTCCTCCACTTCCATACCCAAATCCACCCCAACCGTCCTTACCTCCACCACTTACATCCTCTGTTTTTTCAGCTGAACAAACATATACAACAAATAAGAACAAACACATAACATCCATTTAAACACATATTAATGAACAACTAAAAGCCTTACTTTTTTTCTCATTATTTTCCAAACTCCTAGCCGTCACAATAGAAACAAATGCAATCAAAAATGCTAATAACCTCACTAAACCACCCTTTAACTTCATTTTCAAAAACTGTGTAAATACAAACTATCACTTATATCATTAGTTAACGCGTATAATACGCCCTTTTTATACACCAAAAAGCATTAAATACCCTCACCATCAAACCAAATTCAGGTAGGAATTACAAAACTCTTACCTCATGCTTTCTTGACCAAAATCACAAAGACCGTTAGCATCATGACACGTGGCAACAAACTCGACACGTGGACAACAAGAACTATAATGATCTTAATTACGATTTAATTTATACGGAGTAATTGATATCTTTATATTACAAATCTCCAAGCAACAATAATACACACAACTGGAACTAAATACATATGGGATTACAACACTCATAATAACTCTTGTTTTGTAGATTAAAATCAAGCTTTAGCAGCTTCAAGTGTAGCCGAAACCTTATTATCCGTGATTTGTTCAAACAAATCCCGAATCTTCAACCCGACAATCGTTTGAAACAAACCAGTACCGTTATTACTACCAGGGAAATCAGCATGTTTCAACATTTGTTGAGTAATTTCACCATAAAATTTAGTTGAAATATTGCTCAAATGGCTTTCAACATAAATTAGTTCATCTAATCTATCAAACTGTCCATCCATTTCCAACACAGAAACCTACAAATTAAACTTTAGAGATTTGATTCTTGGCTAATTATATGGTCAAGGGTTAATTACCTCATGGTCAAAATAGGCGTCTGGACCATATGCGAATTTGATTCCAGGATATGAGCAAGTGAGTTTTCTTCCACAAGGGATCCATGAAATTGTGGAACCTTCGTCGAATAAATAAACGGGATTGAAATATTTGACTCCTTCTTTCATGATTAATTTCACTCTCAACACTTTTCCTTCATTATCATCGGGTATCAGTTGTGTTGGCAACACTTCGATAACTGCATCTGCGTATTGCTTTTGTGGGTCTGCATTCATGATCAAGTCGTTAGTAGACATTTATGATTTATGCACGTGGTTTGGGTACCCGACCCGTTATGATCTTGATAGAATAAAAATAGGGCCCATTTTGCTTTAGCATTACCCAACTCGTCCATTCTATCACGTTTAGTACACATAGTTTGCAAAATATAATCAAGAATATAGGTCCTGATTAGAGTAAAATTTGAGGTTTTTTAGAAGATTACCAATATAAGCATCAAAATCTGGTTTTCTAGCCTCAATGCTAGCTTTGATGCTTTCAAGGCTGTGTCCTCTCTCTGCCATGTCCCTCTGCAGTTCAGAGATATATTACTATTTTCATTTTTTTTTTTTTTTTTAATTTTGTAAGATCTGTTTGCACATAAAATACCTGAATTTTCCAAGCAAATTTAACCTCGTTACTTATGTCCAAGTAAATACTAAAGTCCAAGAGGTCTCTTACTCTCTCATCATACCTACATATTTGTAAATAGACCATAAAACTTTAGAGAATATATATACAAAAAATACATACAACCTCATAAATTGCAACATTCAGAAAGTTCGATTATTATTGTTATAAGATACTTTGTGTAATCATATTTAACACATTAATTGTTTATAAACACTTAAAAAGTAGACAAAAAGTGTTTGTATGTCAACCCGACCTGTTGCTCAAACCGCATGGCCCCCACTCTCGTTATTAATTGAAGATTTTATATTTTCAATTATTTCAACAACAAAAAAAGATAAAATGGAAAAGTTAAGCTAGGCCCAAATCCAGTTTTGAACATGGCCCACTAATATCAAGAAGATATATTTCATAACATGGCCCAAATCCAGTTCTTGAACATGGCCCACATGACCACCTTCTTCCTATCCTCCACAAACAAACAGTAATTAACTTCAATTACCACCTAAACATTCAAAACTTAATAAAAGATCTAGCTACCAAAGTACTTATTTACTGAAACATAAGCCAAAATCATCACAAACTTAAGATCAATATACTTACATTGGGTGCAAACCTTCAATGACGAGAATCTTGGGCGGTTTAATGAGTTCCGGGGGGTCCAAAAGACCAGAAACATGATTATAAATGGGCTTCTCAACAGCAACACCATTTTTAAGAGCTTTAACTTGCTCATACATAAGATCAAAATCATTAGCTCTTGGATCAAGTGCAGTCACACCTTTTTCTTTTCTTCCAGTTCTATCTAAAGAATGATAATCATCTAAACATATAACAGTTGTTGTATCACTTATAAGTGTGTTTGAATCAGGGTTTCCACCTTTTGGTGGTGAAGCTGCACCACCAAACACACTTGTTAATCTTCTCATAAAAGTGCTTTTTCCACAACCAGAATCAGCTGCTAGTCCAATTACTATTGTGTCCCCAGAACATGTGATTGCACCACCTTTAAAGTATTTACTATTATGTGTGGTCTTTTTACCGTTATTTGTGTAGAAAAAAACTTGCTTTTGGTTGAATCCCATGTGGGTTTTTGTGGGTGATGAGATTGAGCATGGTGGTGTGTTTAGAGGTTGGAGTGTGTAGAGCGTGCATACTGCCATTGTTTCTCTCTGTCTTTCTTGAAGGTTTAGAGAGAGAAAGATGGAGAAAGGTTGAACCTTTTTTAATGGGCTGTTCAATATTTTTGCTGTGTGTTAATTTTTTTTAAGGGATATATTTGTATACATTTCCTAAAGATGCATACCTGGAAAAAGGGTATGCATGGTCCAAAAAGGTAGGGTACATCTTGTAGGTATTAATGAGACTATAATCAAGCTAATCCATGAAGATTCAAGTGAGAAATAGAAGATTTGAGTGAGTGTGTGTTCTTGGTGTAAGTGTGTGAAGTTGAGAGAGAATGAGATGAATGAAACTTTCCCTAAAAATGTATTCAGTAATTGTGTGGAAAGCTTGACTTGAAAGTCAAAGATACAACCTTATATACTCCTACCACTTAACAAAGGACAAGTTAACTAACGGACTTTAAAGATCAAAACTATTACAAAACTAGTCCTAACAATCTCCCCCTTTTTGATCTTTAACACGTCATCCCAGTCTTCAAACTTCAGATTCTTCTCATTATCTGTCTTTGGCAAGAAAATGTTTTTCTGAATTTCAAGATTAAAACATTTCAGAAATCTGGAAGTTTAAGATACTCAAAGTGGATATGTTTTTCGTTGATACTGTTTGAGTGAGGAAATCCTATAACTGATTTACTTAAAGATTTGAAAATTTTAGGAAAGAGAATATCAGTTAAGTAAGGATTTGACTGGGTTTTCAGATAATGGAGAGGTTGTTTTTGGATTTTGTGGTAGAGGAGGATAAGGATATAATGATAGTGTTTTTGAATGATTTGTCAGTTAAAGTTTTGGATGTGTATGTATGATTGTTTAGTATGTATGGAAAAATGATATGTAGATTTAGGATTTGGGTGAATGTGGATAATTTGTATTTGATATGGAACAAAAGGTTTGTACAGTTAAGCTTTTGTACGGATAATGAATGTTATGGAATTTTAGAAAGAATGGTTTAAACGGTTGAGCTTGTGATATACGTGGTTGAGATTTTTTAGAAAGAATGATTTGAACGGTTAAGCTTTTAGATGTGAGTTGGTTGAGGTTTTGGAGAGAGATTATGTTGATGATTCGGTTTTGTTCTTCTTCACTTGTTTTTCTATCTAGTACACTGATTGTCATTTTCTCTTTCTCTTAATCACTTGATCTAAAACGTTTCTGATTTTGCAGTTGATTTGAGTACATGTGTTATGAAGTTTCTTCTTTGATGGGATGTTTGTGGTTCTTTTTTACGTTGTTCAGTTATACATCCGATATTTTAACTATTTCTTGCTCTTTTTCTCCCCCTCATGAGGATCATGATAAGGGTCCTCATGATAAAGCTGAATCGTTGCGTTTTGGAAACGGAGAGAGGAATGGTGTGTCGGTGAAAATCAAGAGCCAAGATCGGAATGAGAACCAGAAACATGTAGTACTCGACAAATTGATTTAATCCTTTGAATGTTTTGAGAAAAATATTTGGAAATGAAGAATAGCAATGTCAATGATCACGTGAAGTCATAAACAGATGCAATCTTTACTGAAGAACTTCAGTAAAGAGATCGTTTACGGATATGACAAACACGATGATTAGAGACATTGTTAATCAAATATTTGAAATTTAAAAGAAATCAATTTGTTTGGTTATATCAAAGATCAGTGAAGTATACCACTTACAAAGATGCAATCTTCTCTGAACGTGTGTAGAGAAGAGATCGACGGATATACAAAGATCAATGACATAACAATGTGCATTCAAAACGATTTTGAGTTTGTGAGAACTGGAGAAAGTCAGAATTGAATCTGAGCAGTTTTGAGAAGATGAAAAATGATTTCTCCAGGGAGCGTTTAAGAATGAAAATCGTTTAAAAATAGTAAGAACAATCAATCCAAGATGGTGTTAAAAACAGATGCAATCAGTACTGATTGAAATTAGTAAAGAGATCGACGAATTTAACAGCAAATTGTGTTGAGTGTTACAAACAAGTCATTTAAAAATGAAAAATTTATGTTGTGCAAAATCAGGGTTGTGAAAAATTGAGCCACAACGCAAGAGACGAAAAATTTGTCATAAACAGATGCAATCTTTACTAATCGAGACTAGTAAAGAGATCGTTTACGAATATGACAAAAATTTGTATCCTACGTTGTGAACACATCATTGTGAGCACAAAGTGAGATAAAAAATTTTGGAATGCTGAGCATCACAGAATAATAAAGAATTTATGAGATTGTGATGTCAACAATCTCAATATGAGTAAAAAAAATTTGTAATTGAGTATTGATTTTGAAAAATGTAAATTTTATGTAAGAAGAGAAAAATTGATTTACAATTAAAGAATTTTAACAATGAAGGAACACAAAGGTAGCAATGAGAAATTAGAGAATTAACAATAAACAGATGCAATCAGTACCAACCTAGATTGGTAAAGAGATCGTTTACGAATATTGCAAAAGATAATACTCAACATTGATAAGCTTGTGTTATTGTAAAGTTGTAGGAGGTTGAAAAACTGTTTGAGCTAAAAAAAATTTATTATCAAGATAGAATAAGAAAATTTATAATAAACAGATGCAATCAGTACCAAGTGAGATTGGTAATGAGATCGTTTACGGATATTACAAAAATGGATACCCCATATTGATAATTCAAAAAAAATTTGAAAGGAGCATTGAAACAAGATTTAGCGATTATAAAGAATGCTCCCCCTCGACAGTTGTTTTTCAAAAATCATAAAGCAGTTATGCTCCCCTTGACATAAGAATGTCAATTTTCTCCCCCTTGACAAGTGAATATAGTAATTCTCCCCCTCAACCAATGATGTCATTGAAAACCGGGTTTCAAGCAGATGTACTTGAAAGCCATTGCTTTGAAGCGCGGGTTATACACTGACATGTGCATAAGCCATTTGATGAAGCGCGAGTCATATACTGAAGTGTATATAGGTCATTATCCTGCAAAATAAATCAAACAACTTTTGGTACCCATTTTTGTTTGGGTCCGACGATGTTAGCGTGAGAATGAAACCACCGATAAGTTGTATCGATTTGATTTAAAGATTGAGAGTTCCAAGAAAAACTGAAACTTGATGTTTCACTTTCAAATAATTTCCGGGGAATTATTTGAGATGTTGGAGTTTTGGGAACCCATTTTGCTTTTAAGATTGAGGATGTTTTGTAAACATAAACAGGAGATGTTTTTGGCACTTGTGTAAAAGTCATATTAGGTGCCAATGAAAGTAAATCATTTCTTGAGTATTTTAACGATTTAGTTTTGGAAAAGATTTTCTTTGAAGCACTCGAATGTTTCAACACGGTTGATGGTGTAGGTTTATCCACTTGAGAATGCTTAAGTCTATAAGAGGAACCTACTTTATTTGGAGTTTTAAGTGCGGAATTTCCTCTAATAACTTGTTTAAGAGCATTCATTTTCTTATCAGAGTGTGGCGGGACCGTGGATCTCCTAGGCTTAGGCTTGGTAGAGGATCTGACTTGTGATTTCGGTTTAGGTGTAGAATTTCCTCTATGAACCTCAGTTTGCTTGATTTTATATAAATCACGATATGCCATGACAGGAGAAAACATTCTTGAGTTTTTATATTTATTTGTTGCAGGTAAAGGAGAATCTAAATTCATAGATGCACTAGGCTTCTTGAGTTTCTGAAGATACGACGATTTAGATTCTAAATTTTGAATTTGTGCTTGCAACTTTAGTTTCTCTTTATCATAAGATTTATGTGTTTCATCAATTTTATTTTCTAATTCATGAATTTTTGTTTGTAGAACTGATTTTTCTTTGTCAAACGCCTTATGTGTTTCATCTATTTCAGTTTCCAATTGACAAATTTTCTTTTCAAGAATTAGATTTGGTACATAAATCTTTGGTGTAACCTTTTGTTGAATAACATCATTTCCCTTAATTTCAAATTCTTCTGGTTTTATAATGGGAAAATAATCATCATTTTCAAATTGAGCCCTTTTAGTTTCATATGTTTTATTTAATGCAGTGTAATTGAAACTAATTTGAGCATTCTCCTTTTTAGCTCTGTTGAAGTTCTCTATTTCTTCTTCCTCGTCAGTCATCCGAATGAAACGCTGCGAGATTCCATTGAGTAGATATCTTGAACCATATAATGTAGGAGCCATTTTGCACGCGGTCTTAAGATATTCTGGATTGTCAGCTCCCAGCCCTTCTCGAGAGATGAAATATTTGAAATCTTTAGGCTTGTTAAGATGAATGGTTTGATCAGTGTGTCCTCGTTTAACAATCAATTCCTCAAGATGTTTGATATGTGAATTCAATTCAATTGTTTCATGCTTGAGTGTGTTTATGATATTTTATTTGTTTAGCATTTCATTTGATGAAATAATGTTTTATTCATGAAGATTTTCGGTTAATTCTTTGATTTGTGAATTTAATGATTCAAACTGTTGTTCATTTTCATCAAACTCTTGTTGTTTACGTTCCAAACAATTTTTGGTTATTTGATATTCAGAAATTGTATGAGACAAATTCTTAACATCATTATCATATTTGACATTCAATTCTGATACTTGATTTTGTAACTCCTGATTCTCAAGTTTGACATTTTTAATTTGTTTAATCTGTTGAACAAGTTGTTCATTTTCATTTTGCAAATTATTTAAACGTTCTTGAAATTGATTATTTAAATCTTTTTCATCTAAAATGTTTTGTTTTAAAGAATCAATTTCAGAAATCTGAGTTGTAACAAAACAAGTATCAGGACCAATAAGATTATCAGAATTTGAAAAGAGGGAAGTGATTACCTCAAGTTCTTTGTTGGCCTCTTTATTAAATCGATCAGTAACCTCCATATGCTTTTCATCCTTAGGATCTGAATCTTCCATCCATTTACTATCTTCAACTAAGAAGACTTTTTCATACTCAATTTGTTTAGCCCTCGACATTTTACGTTTATAATACTCGGAATCCCGAACGATTAATTTCTTTGTAGCATCCAAAAGTGTGACAGTTGGCTTTTTAGTTGAGATTGTAGCAGATATATCAGGCTTAATGTCGAATGAAGATCTCATATTATTGTTTGTGGGCTTTGAATTATATTTCTTCTCATAGTCTGAAATTTTTGCCATAACTCGTAGTACGTCGTGACGTTCTTTATCCAAATCATCATTGATAGCTGGTGTAGGTTTTTCCATTTGTTTATAATATTCGGCAGCTTTTCTGGCATTTGCAAGGTCTTTATCCATATTTACAATTAGGATTTTGGGTTTAAAATGGATTGGACTTAACAAATTAATGTGTAAGAAAATTTAATTGTTGATTGTTTAAATGATGAATGATAAAGTTCTTTTGAAACTTTTAAAATCGAAGTGTCACAATTTCAAAAAAAATATGAATGATAAAAAAAATCTCGTGCAAAGAAAAAAAAATTTGGGCTTAAAACAAACTTAGATGGACCGAACATTTGCTTTGGGCTTATACAATTAAACTTGTATTGGGCTTTAACTATATGCTTTATATTTGAACTTTGTTTTGGGCTTAAGATCAAGCAGAAAACAATCGAGAAAACAATCGACTGTTTACAATCGACGCTGCTTTACGATATTGATGTTTACGATCAGAAATCTGTTTACCAATTGATGATTACAATCTGAATTGATGATGAAGATTATGATTACGATCTTGCTTGAGGGTTTACGATACGATCCAGACTAAAAGTTCAGGTTTACGATTCTGATTTTTGGATTTTATTGATCGATAATGATTGAATCTGATATTCTGAAATCGTTCGTTGGTCTTGAAATCGATTTTGTTGAACTCGATTATGTGAAGAATCTGTGATTAATTGAAACCAGCCGAACAAAATCAAACAACGAATTTGTTGATGGAATTTTTGATGCCGAAGACTATGAAGAACGAACACAGTGTTTTATAAACGGGATTTTGATGAGCCGAACACAATGAAATCTGATTAGAATTGTTTGAATTTCGATTACAATCCTTCTGTGAAGATCGTTTGTTAAAAACGATTTCTGGTTAGAATTGTTTCTGGTTAGAATCGTAGAATTGTTTGTTGAAGATGCCGAACTATGTGTAGGACTAGGTGAAGATGCCGAACTATGTGTCGGACTAGGTGAAGATGAACTTGGGCCGAACTACAACTTTAACCTCGGGCCGAACTTCTTTTTGGGCCGAACTATTTGCTTTTGCACTTCGGGCCGAACTACTCGCTTTTGCACTTCGGGCCGAACTACTCTGTGGGCTGAAGTGTGGAAGAAGCCGAACTTGTTCTTGTTCTTTCAGCCGAACTAATTGACGAATAACAGTACGTATCTTCTTCACTCTTTTTGATCCGATTTTGCTCAAAACTTGACCGATTTGAATGATTCTTCTTCCTAATTGCTCGAAATCCAAATGCTAACACTTTGATCCGATCAAATAATCCATAACATAACACATTTGCTCAGATTTTGCAAATTACAGTCACTTTTTGAGTTTTTCACTTTTTAGCTAAAATCATCAAATTGAAGGTCGATTGTTGATGGAATTGATCTGGAATTGATTCTATTCTTCTTAGAAACAATGGAGACACACTAATCCATGATCAAATCTTCAATTCCAACGAAAAATTTACAACATTAAATTTCTCATTGACGAACAAACTTTTCTTCACTTTTTCTCAGATCTTGATCATTCTAGCTCGATTTTGGATCTTCTCTAAGAGAGATTTTGCTCTGATACCAATTGTAGGACTTAATGAGACTATAATCAAGCTAATCCATGAAGATTCAAGTGAGAAATAGAAGATTTGAGTGAGTGTGTGTTCTTGGTGTAAGTGTGTGAAGTTGAGAGAGAATGAGATGAATGAAACTTTCCCTAAAAATGTATTCAGTAATTGTGTGGAAAGCTTGACTTGAAAGTCAAAGATACAACCTTATATACTCCTACCACTTAACAAAGGACAAGTTAACTAACGGACTTTAAAGATCAAAACTATTACAAAACTAGTCCTAACACACCTAAAGATTCACAGGATACAAGTATACAACTACCTTGGAGTAAAAAGAACGGATGAAAGTATAGGAAATTAAGAATCAGAGAGATGGGATTTGGGGTGTCATTAGTTTTATGCAGGTTAATTTTCTATGACTACCTTGGTTTTGGACAAAAGTGGAGGTAATTTTAAGGTTGGGAGAGAGAGGTTATAGTTGGGTTTTTTACTTTTTACAAGGCTTTAAGGGTATATATGTCATTGCATAGTTGGGTTAAGTTAATATGATGAAAGTGGATGAGATGATAAAACATATAGGCATGGATGGTTATATGGCATGCCATATGGCATCATGTTATTGGTTGATTATAGATGAGGGTGGCAGTGTGTGGAGTGGAAGAGATATGGGGATTATTATTTTTTCAACTTCAACATTGTACTTCTATTTATGTTACTATATTTATCTGAATTTTGATCTGTTAAGTCTATAGAACCTATTGCAATCGATTCAAGATGCATATATTTATGCTAGCAAGTTACCCGTGTAATGCGGCGTCGGGTATCCTGTGACTAAATTTAACGGCGATCAAGTAGTGGGTGGTGACGACGGTAGTAATAGTGACTGCTGGTTGTAGTCATGCGGATGGTGGTTGATGTTAATTTTAATTATGTAAAGATTAATAAAGATATTCTATGTCAAGTAAAGAGCATATGGTCTAGTGTCTCAAGTGCTTAGAGCATAGTGTTAAATGTTAATAACAAGAAAGCTCTCAAGTTCAAATACTACATGGTGAATATTTTTTATAAACACAACGTCCCAAGGAAAATATTTAAAACGTGAGGATTTAGTGTGTGTTTAAGAGTAAGGGGAGTTGATATTGAACCAATAATCTTCCCTAGTTCAGTGGTGGATCGTTTGGAGCATCGGGCGAGAGGTTGTGGGTTCGAATCCCGGATGTTGCGTTTTAATATTTTGAGTTCTTAAGTGTTTAAAACATTTTCCAAAAAAGCAAAGGAAAAATTAAGACCTTCCATAAGAGGAAGGCCTAAATGTTTTTATAAGTACTAGCAGGTTACCCACGCAATGCGTCGGCGGGTACTATGTGACTAAATTTGACGGCGATCAAGTATTGGGTGGTGACGACGGTAGTGATAATGGCTGCTGGTTGTGGTCGTGCGGATGGTGGGTGATGTTAATTCTAATTTTGTAAAGATTAATAAAGATATCTCATAAGTTTCCTTAAATCCGAAATTGACGTTTTTTTAAATATGGCCCGTTTTAGCTATGTTGAATATCTCATAAGTTTCCTTAAATCCGAAATTGACGTTTTTTAAAATATGGGCCGTTTTAGTTATATTGAAGTTAAATGTTATATATATTAGTTGTTGGGATAAAGCAAAGTACCAAGTAGATCAATTGGTTAACACACAGTCCGTACTCGCAAAATGTCTTAGGTTCGAATCTCTAAGCAATATTTTTTTATTTTATGGTGTTTAAAATGTTTTCCAAAGTAGAATTTTAAGATTAAATTTAAGAGTAAGACCTTCTAAACTTAGAAGGCCTAGATACTTTAAGGAGTAAGATAAAATTATAGATTATAGATGAGCACATAAAACGTAATTTGAATGTTTATAATAGATTCTAAGAGATTTTAGGAGATTTGATCACTTGATATATGGTGACTAATTATAGCAAGTAACATTGATTAGTGTTATCAAATGGTTTCTAACCTAGCGATATAACATATTGGAAGTTGTTCTACATTAGTCTGTAATCATAGATTCAAGTCATGATATAGATAATATGATGTAGATTTATGAGTATTTAAAGGGTGTGTGTATTATGCTGGTTTTTTTTTTTTTGTTTTTTATTTTTATTTTTGTATTATACTGTTATAAGAAAAAAACATTGATGATACGGTCATGTCTAATCATAATTGAATCATAAAGATGGTGTGTATTGAACGAATGCTGATCAATATTCGACTACAAGCATAACATTAGGAAATAATGCATGACAAGCATACGCAATCCTAGTTATAAGGAGTTAAGTTTGCTCGTTAACATATATATTGATGTCGTGTTTGGAGCGCGCTTAAACAAATACTTTTTAACAAATAACACCAGTTACCAATTGAGTCCAAAAACACTTGTTACATGTGGCCGTGTGGGTGTAGTAATGTTTTTGGTCAAAACCTTAAATCCATATGATATACATCTAAAAGTTATAAGTTTTTGTTTATCGTAAAAATGTTTGTGCGATTATGATCAATTTATTCTTATAGGAAAACTAGTAAATTTTAATACGTTATGAGGCTCATATCTTTGTTTTAAGAGAAATGATATTTAGTCTTACTATATGGTTCTCCTATAATTCTACCCACTTGATATGATAACATATGTAATCCACTAGTTCTCTCACTTAATATTATCCCTTGATTTTGACACATATCTTCATCTAATGAGTAGGATTATAAGTAGGACCAAATAGTAGGATTAAATACCATTACTCTTGTTTTAAAAGCTTAGAGGGTGTTTGGGATTGCGATTTGAAGTAGATTATTTGGTTATTGCGTTTTGAAAACGCAAATAATCTAAAATTAGTGTTTGACAAGAGGTATGAAATAATCACTTATTTGCGTTTTAGAGCTTTCAAAATGGAGTTTTGAAAAAGTAGGTTGGTAGCTACTTATTTGCGTTTTGAAAATGGAGTTTTGAATATTACCTATTAACTAAACAAATAATCAGGTTCGCCAAACACTAAAAAACAGATTATCTGATTATTGCGATTTCAAACAACATAATCAAATTCAAACACTACTTTTCAGAATCACATTTTGTAACCATTAATTATCTGATTATTAATTTTTAAAACACATAATCTATTTTCAATAAGTAATCCCAAACACCCTCTTAATGTTTAAACATGTATATACTTATACTCGTATAAACGACGGAGAGTGCCACTCACACCATAAACTATTGCCATCTCTTAACTCAATACATGAACCATCATGAACACTTCACCTAATATTGTAGCAAGTTGTAATTAAGAAAGTTAATTCAGTTGGTTAGATTAGTTATAAGTTAGTTGTGCTTTGACTTTGACTTCTTCCCTTCCAATGTATTTCAGTTTAATCATAATCTATTAAAAGCCCAACAAGCCCTTTTATTTCTTCCTTTAAATTTAGAACAGTAAAGCCTACAAGGCTACAAGTATCAAAATAGTTGGGCTTTTTTTATCGGGCTAAAATTGTATGTGATGCTATGTTGACTTTGGGCAGTGGTGAAAACAAGAAGTGTGTTCTCGTATGTTATCTGGGTGTTGTTAAGAACAGCTTTTATGTTTATCTTTAAAATATAATTATATGCAACTTATAAATTATTACATCATTTCTGTTAAGTAGCTAGGATATACATGTTTATGTTTGTATTTCATTTATGTATAATGTAGGTTTCTTGTTATAATATGTTAATGATCTGTATTCTATCTATACTGATAATTAATGCAACACATAAAATCGTAACATGTATTCCACATAATTAACAAATCTTATTTAAGTACTCATGTGTACTATACCGACGTTATGATAACATGACACAGGATTACATAGTTGTGATGCATGTGTTTTCCTTTCCATAAACACCTATAACTGTTTTTAATCATACCATTACAATCATCTAACTAATGATGTGGTAAGAGAACACGGTATGGTAGCGAGCCCCCATGCTCGCCGGACGCCACATCGGCCTCGCCACCACACCGCCCGCCACGCCAAATGTTGGGATATATATTACTGATCCATGTTTATTACTGATACTACAGTTGGTGCTAACAATGCTTCTACAAAAGTTAGTACTGATGGGGCAGAATTACAAAGATACTACTGATCTCGTGTATTACTACTGATGCTATGGTTTGCTACTGACGATGGCTTATACTACTGATATCTATATATGGTGTTGATCGTGTCCGAGATCTTTGCAGAATTAGTTTAGAATGTGATATCTTTTGTAATTCAAATTGTAATCGTATCCTAGAATAACTAGGGTAAATAGTTAGGCTTCAAGGACTATTATATATAGTTCCTTATGAATTGTAAACATACGTGTGTATTGTATTCGATCAATCAATATACATTGAAGCTTTTTGTGATAAAACTGTGTTTTTGATAATTCTATATTATTTACAGTTTATTGTTCTTGATTAAATCAACATAGTGTTAATCCGCTGTAACTTCTATTGTTGAGTAGATCATTGTGTTTATTAACTGTTTTGGTTAATCGATCTTGACAAGTGGTATCAGAGCTTTGTACTCTAGATCTACGAATCAAGAACTCACAAAAGTTTTCAATACTTTCACAAACCACGTTTTCATCATGTCTGACAATAATGAAAGCACACAAGCAAACAAAATCCCCATCCTCACTCCCAATAACTTTGGGATGTGGAAAAACAGAATTAAGCAATATATGCTTATTACTGATTACACCATGTGGGAAGTTGTGCTGGAAGGCAATAAAACAATTCCAGTTGCCACAACCAGCACAACTACTGAATTCGACAAAATAAAATGTGATAAAGAAAAAAAGGACAGAGGAATTGAACTGAAAGCTTTAAGTACCTTATTACTTGCAATTCCTAATGACTATCAACACCTGTTTGTTGAATTTGATGATGCAAAACTACTATGGCAAGCTCTGGAGAAAAGGTTTGTGGGTACTAAAAGCACAAAAAGAAACATGAAATCTGTGCTGAAACAGGAGTTTGAAAACTTCAAAGGACAAAAGAATGAATCTTTGTCACAAGTTTTTGATAGATTCAATAAACTTATTGGTGAACTCAACCAAGTTGGAGTTCAACCGGACAAAGATGATGTCAATAGAAAGTTTCTCAGATCTCTAAGTGAAGAATGGTCTATGTACACTGTAGTATATAGACAAGGTGATGCTTTAGAAGAAAAGGAGCTTGATGAACTCTACAATGACTTAAGAGTGTTCGAATCTGAGGTAAGTCAGAAATCTCCTATTGTAAATTCAAACAATGCTGCTTTTGTGTCCACTACAGGTACAAATCAAGATACTACAACTGGAAAGCCAAAAGAATCAGAAGATCTTGCTAGAGAATCCTTCTTCACTAGTCATGTGCATACTGCACTAATTAGTGAAGATCTGGAACAAGTCAACCCTGATGATCTAGAAGAGATGGATATCAAATGGCATATGGCTATGCTCAGTTTCAGAACCAAGAAGTTCCTAAAAAGAACTGGTAGATCAAGCTTAAGCTTCAACAAAGGTGACAGGGCAGTGTTTGACAAAACTAAAGTCAAATGCTACAACTGTAGCAATCTTGGTCACTTTGCCAGAGAATGTCCTAACAAAGATAAAAGGACAAACTCATCTGCACTTGTATCTCAAGAAGGATTAGGATATGACTGGAGCTTTCAAGCTGAAGAACATGCTAAAAATCAAGCTCTTATGGCCTTCTCTGAACCTAAATCTGAGGTAAACCCTAAACCATGCTCTCCTGTATGCATTAAATTATTTAAAACTCTAGAAAAGGAAACAAAAGAAATCAATGAAGATTTAATTAAAAACAGAAAGAGAAGAATAGAGTTTAATGGTGTCATAGCCGATCTAGAAAATCAAATTAAAGTCTATCAAATAACAGATCAAAAACTTAAAGATGAATTATTACAAGCTGTGTATGATAAAGTATATGTTGAATAAAAAGCAAAAGAAGCTATAATTAAATTAGAAAAATGTCAATTAGAATTAGAACAAAATAAACTAACAATTAAGAAATTTGAAAGAAGTTCTAAAATAATTGATGAATTAACTAGCAATCAATCCACAGAGAAGGTAGTTCATGAAGTTGGATATCATGCAGTTCCTCCTCCAACAAATTTTATACCTCCACTAAAAGCCAGTTCAGAATGAATTATAAAAGAATTAAAAACTGAATCTAGTGAAGAATTTTCTGATGAAGAAAATTCTGTTAAATCAAATGATACAAGTTTTCATACAACACAAAGTCAAGAATCTCCAAAATACAATTCTGAAAATATCCCAACAATTTTAAAAAGGGGAAATCAAAGAAACTTGAATCAGTTAAAAGAACAAAGAAAACCAGAATCCTTAAAATCAACCAAACCTAAATGTCTAATTTGCAACAAAGTAAATCATATAGCAAAGGATTGTCACTTCAATCCAATTAACTGCAAAGAATTCAAGGAATTTAAAGAAAACAAATTAAAAATAAAAAGACAAAAATTAAAAGAATTAAATTTAAAAACAACAGTCCAAACCTCCACAAGTTGAAACTCCTAAGTTTGGTAGGTCAGCCAAAAGATTTGTTCAAAATATCAGATATGGAAATCCAAAAACAAATCAAAATTTTAAAAAGGGAAGATTTGGCAAATACATCAATTACCCAGCACATACAACCACAAAGAGAAACCAACAAGGATACCCTACTGATCAGTATCCAAGATACAATGCAGTAAGATATACCTACACAAAAACTACTGATAAGTGCAAAAAATACTTTCACAGAGTTACTACTGATCCATTAGTAGTAACCAAATCAAAGCAGAGCAAATGGTCACCAAAACAGAAATCAGTAGCAACACCAAAGAGCAGTATCAATCAAAGCACTCATAGTACATTCTTCATTAAAAAGGATGAACCCAAGACAAAACAAGCTTGGGTTCCCAAAAAGAATTAACTTAATCTTCTTTTGTGCAGAACATCCAGGTGAATACATGACATATTGATAGTGGATGCTCTAGGCACATGACTGAGAATCTTCAAATTCTCAGAAACTTTGAAAATTATGATGGTGGTTATGTTGCTTTTGGTGAAAATCCTAAAGGTGGTCGCATTACTGGTAAAGGTATTGTATCAAATGGTAAGATTACATTTGATAATGTCTTTTATGTTGCTGAACTTCAATACAATCTGGTTAGTGTCTCACAAGTATGTGATAAAAAGAACAAAATTCTTTTTACAAATATAGAGTGCGTCATTCTTTCTCCTGATTTTATTTTAGATGAAAAATATGTTGTTTTAAGAACTCCAAGGAGAAATAATGTGTATTGCCTGGATATAGGGGGAGAAATCATTTCTCCAAATGAAATTAACTGCTTTATATCCAAGGCAAACACAAATGAATCAGATTTATGGCATAGAAGGATGTGTCACACAAACTTCAAAAACATGAATAATTTGGTCAAAAAGAATTTAGTAATTGGTTTACCACAAAAACAATTCATGTGTGATCATCATTGTGTTGCATGCCTAAAAGGTAAGCAACACAAGACTTCTCATAAGTCCAAATTAATCAACTCTATTTCTAACCCACTGCAGCTACTTCACATGGATTTATTTGGCCCTACAAATGTGATGAGTATAGGAAAGAAGCAATATTGTCTAGTTATCACTGATGATTTTTCTAGATTTACTTGAGTATTCTTTCTCAGGACTAAAGATGAAACAAGTGAACTCATTAAGAACCTAATTATCAAGCTAGAAAATACAAGAGATCTCAAAGTGAAAGCCATTAGATGTGACAATGGCACAAAGTTTAAAAATGAAAATCTAATCTATTTTTGTGATCTTAAAGGTATAGACAGGCAGTATAGCTCTCCTAGAACTCCTAACAAAATGGTATAACTGAAAAAAGAAATAGAACAATAATTGAAGCAACAAGATCTATGCTTGCAGATGCAAAGTTACCAATAACTTTTTGGGCTGAAGCTGTTAATACTGCTTGTTATGTGCAAAACAGAGTATTAATAGTCAAGCCACATTTTAAGACACCATATGAACTTTTCAACAAAAGAAAACCTTCAATAAGCTTTTTAAAATCATTTGGTTGTCCATGCACTATCTTAATTACAAGAGAACAAATTGGTAAGTTTGACTGCAAAGCAGATGATAGAATCTTTGTAGGATACTCAACTCAAAGCAAAGCATTCAGAGTATTCAACAAAAGACTAAGGATTATTGAAGAAAGTGCTGATGTATCCTTTAATGAAAACCTTGCAAATGAAAAAGGAAATGGTCCAGATTGGCTGTTTAATATTGACTCTCTAACAAAATATCTTGATTTTAATTTTAACTTTAATGCAGGAGACTCAAACAATCAACCAACTAAAGAAGGTTCATCATCACTTAATGGAAGTCAAAATTCTCTGCAGTATATCATTGTTAATACTGATCCTACAGTTAATACTAAGGACAGTAACAACTCTGATAATACATAGAATACTAGTGTCAGTAACAACTCAGAAAATCAAAATCTTGAAAAAACAAGAAATGATACTGACACCAGTAGTAATTCAGAAACCTTAAGTAATGATGCTGCAAGAAATGATGCTGATACCAGTACAAACTCACAAAATCTTAATAATTACCTTGTTGTTACTGATAACAGTATTAGTGAAGAAAATCAAGAAAACTCAGAAACTCAAGAAGAAAATTGGACAGATGCACAAGTCCCTGAATCAAATGAATCAAATCTTGATAGTCAAATAGTTGTTGACAAAACCTCCAACTCTAGAGCTCAAAAGAATCATCCTTTATACCTTGTTCTAAGTGATGTCAACTCAAATATGCAGACAAGAAGCAAATTCAATTCAAGTTTAAACAATAATTCTTGCAATATAAGTCTAATATTTAATGAATGTTTGTTTGCATGTTTTCTATCACAGGATGAACCTAAAAAGATCCAACAAGCAATGAAAGATTCAAATTGGATTTAAGCAATGCAAAAAGAACTTCTTCAGTTCAAATTACAAGCTGTTTGGACACTAGTACCTCTTCCAAAAGGAAAAAGAGCCATTGGAACCAGATGGATCTTCAGAAATAAGAAAGATGAAAGAGGAATAGTAATAAAAAACAAAGCAAGACTTGTAGCTCAGGGATACACTCAAGAAGAAGGAATAGACTATGATGAAGTATATGCTCCTGTAGCAAGGATTGAAGCAATCAGAATATTTCTAGCATATGCATCATTCAAAAGGTTTAAAGTCTATCAAATAGATGTAAAGAGTGCATTCTTATATGGAAAAATAGAAGAAGAAGTGTATGTCTGTCAACCTCCAGGATTTGAAGATCCTGAGCATGATGATTATGTGTTTAAATTAGATAAAGCTCTCTATGGCCTACATCAGGCACCCAGAGCTTGGTATGACACACTATCATCATACCTGTTAAAGAACAAATTTCAAAAAGGTGCCATTGACAAGACTCTCTTCACAAAAAAGGTCAAAGATGACATCCTACTGGTTCAAATATATGTAGATGATATCATCTTTGGATCAACAAATGATCAACTATGCAAAGAATTTGAATAACTTATGCAGATTAAATTCAAGATGAGCTCAATGGGTCCAATGAACTTCTTTCTTGGACTCCAAGTCAATCAAAACTCAGATGGAATTTTAATCAATCAATCTAAATATGTTAAAGACATATTAGAGAAATTTGCAATGAAAGACTGCAAGAGTGCAAGCACTCCTATGGAAACACATAAACAGCTACATCCTGACATTGAGGGGGAGGATGTAGATGAACACTTGTATAGATCAATGATAGGTTCTTTAATGTATTTAACTGCATCTAGACCTGATATTATGTATAGTGTGTGTGTATGTGCCAGGTATCAAGCAAAGCCAAAGGAACAAGACTTGCAAGCAGTCAAAAGAATCTTTAGATACTTGAAAGGGAAACCATCACTAGATCTTTGGTATCCACATGACTCATCTTTTGAACTTACATCATACACAGATAGTGACTATGGTGGTGAATGCTTGGATAGAAAGTCAACTACTGGTGGATGTCAATTCTTTGGATCAAGACTTGTTTCATGGCAATGCAAGAAGTAAACAAATGTTTCAACATCTTCTGCAGAGGCAGAGTATGTAGCTGCATCTGCATGTTGTGCTCAAGTCCTATGGATTCAAAATCAAATCATGGACTTTGGTATGTCTATTCTTAAAACTCCTATTTTTATAGATAATCAAAGTGCAATCAGTATTGTGAACAATCCAGTAAAACATTCAAAAACCAAACATATAGTAATCAGATTTCATTTTATAAGAGATTGTAATGAAAAGAAACTAATTAAAGTTGAGAAAATTCATACTGACAATCAATTAGCAGATCTCTTTACAAAAACATTTGATGTAGGAAGATTTAACTTCTTGGTTAGCAGTATTGGAATGATTTTAATAATTTAATCTCATAACTTAAATCATATGTAAAATTCTTGTACAACATTACTTAAGTCTGTTTTCTTTTTGTTACTACTGGTTATTTACTTTGTACTGATTATAGTTTCAAGTTACTACTGATCAACCTTTTCAGTATTAAAACCTCAGTTACTACTGATGTTTTATATACTACTGGTACTTAGTTACTACTGATCGGCAGTTTGCTCTTAAAATCGACAAAATTACCAAACTAACCTCATGAAAATAGCCGTTATGCTATGATTCGAAGGGTATTTGTGACTTTTTGCAGGTTAATCTCAAAAACTATAAATAACAGAAGTCGGTTAAACTAACATTATCCAAACCTCGATCTGCTAAAACCCACGATAAACCCTAAAGTCGGTAATCCTAATTGAAGCCCTCATAAGGCAGTAACAACTTCAAAATTCAAAATTCAATACTATCAACTCAATCCTAAATCATAATTCCATTCAAAATGGCAATGATCAAACCAGTAGTTGTTCAAACATATTTACAATACTGTGAATTTCACAATATGATTGCATTCCTAAAGAATCCAGATGGAACTAAAGATTTTAGAGAAATTGTGATGTTTCTAAAACATTCCTCAATCAAATATGCTCTCACAATTCAACCTACAATCTATGAGAGACATAGAGTTTAATATTGGAAAACTGCAGAACACATTAAAGAAGGGGACTCATCAAAAATCAAATCTACAGTAGATGGTAAAACAATCCTCATAACAGAACAATCTATCAGGCAACATCTACAACTCAATGATGACTCAGGTATATCTCTACTCTCTAAGGAGGAACTTGTTGAAATTTTAACAAAAATAGGGTATGAAGGAAAGCAAAACATTGTCACTTTTCAAAAAGGGCTTCTTTATCCCCAATGGAAATTTTTAGTTCATACTATTCAACATTGCATCTCTCCTAAAAAGAGCACTTGGAATGAATTCAACAAGTCAATAGCCTCTGCTGTTGTTTGTTTGAGCACAGACCAAGTGTTCAATTTTTCTAAAATGATTCTTGATGGTATGATTGGAAATCTATCATCATCTAAAATTTTACTTTATCCCAGATTTATTGCACATATTTTAAATTGTGAAATCTCAGATCTCACTAAACCAAAAGAAATTTACACTGCACCTTCTCTAAACAAAAAGGTTTTTTCAAACATGAGAAGGTTATTCAAATTTTCTGGAAAGGTAACACCTTTGTTTCCTAATATAATCCATGATCAACCCCCAACTGGAGAAGGTTCAAGTCACCCCATTGAACCCCAACCCACTCCATCACCAAATATTGCAGCCCAAACAGAACCCCAAGCCACTCAAACAACCTCACCTCAAGATGTCCTGAATGTGTCCCAGGTACATGAAATTGAACCTCAGAGTGTTACTCTTCACTCTTTGGTTAACCTACCCCAAAGACAAACAATTACCTCCAAATATAAAAGGAAAAGAATCTCCAAAAAGGACACCAGGGGACAAGTTGAGTCAGACCCCAGACTCCAATAGTTGACTTCCAAGGAGGAGAGAAGTCATGAGGAAAGGGCTCTCACTACTGATGCACCAAAGGTTGGTGCACAGGCTAGTGAGAACATCATTAGGACCCAGACCTCGGCAACTTTAAGTGATGACTCATCATTTGAGGAAGCACTTAAAGGACCCCGGTGCCAAGAAACCACAAGGGGAGATACTGCTGCTTCTTCTAGGAAGAAGAGAGTATCTAAAACTCCCAATGAATCACCAAGCAGTGATGAGGGAAGAATGCAACAAACTGAATTGATGGAAAGGATGGAAAACCTTAAAGCCAATGTACCAACCCAACCCGATGATGTTCCTAGAAGGACTGAGGGTAGTATGCAACAAACTGAATTGATGGATAGGATGGAAAACCTTGAAACCACTGTACAAAACTGCCATACACTCATCAACAATCAAGGTAGAACCATGAGCTATATGAAGCACTATATCAATGTGCTAAACAAAAGAATGCAAAGAATGGATCAAAGGCTTCACAAACAAACTTCAATAATCAGAAAATTGAAAAAGAAGGTTTTGATTAGTGATGCACAACAAGTTGAGATCACTAAGGGGGAGAAAGATACAATTCAAGGAATGATTGATACATCAATTACAGCAGCAGCAGCCTCCCTCCTAAATCTCAAAGAAGCTCATGGTGAAACAGGTCAAAGTGATGAAGACTTTGACAGAGGAGTCAAAAGCATGGAAGATGTATTTGTGTCTGCACAACAGTCTCCAACAGCAGAACAAGTACCTTCTCAAATTGCTACTGAAGTCATGGGTACTACTGATCCCATGGATACTACTGAAGTCATTCAAACAACTGAAGTGATTATTACTGATCCAACTGAAGAAGAAACACAAGAAGCAACTTCAGTAATAACTCCTTCACCAGAAGCAGACCCCTCTAATCTACAAATGGTACTCTACAGACCCTTTAACATTCTAAATTTAATACCAGTAGTAACTACATTGGTTACTACTGAGTCTGTAGAAGCAACTACCAAAGTACCAGTTACTACTGATTCATCAGTAGTAACCACAACACCAGCAACAACAACAGAATTAACAGTTCCAGATTTTGATGCAAATGTGAAATGGGAAGAGGTAGATGAATGTGAATTACCTCCTCATCCAAAGATCTTAGAAAAGAAGAAAGTAAAAACCTTTGCACCAAAAATACAAATAAATGAGGTACCAGATATGAAGTACAAACCTCCATCACAATGCATAGGTAAAGGCAAAGAAAAATTTGATGATGACTATCCACACAGAGCTCTTGGACACTATATGGTGAACAAGATGAATTTAGTCAGGCCTTTAAAACAATCTCATTGGAAAGTCAAGAGAATGAGGTACCACAGAAAATGTACCAAAACTCTTGCACTTGAAAACAAAAGAAAAGCTTAAAAGGAAAAGGCTAAGTTAAAGGCTCTTCAACCAGAAGAACAATTCATAGTTGAAGAAATTCAAGAAGTAGATAAATCTATTATAAAAGGTCAACAAGCAGAACTTGATAAAATCAGAAAATTTGAAGAAGAAAGATTACAACTTCTTGAAAATGAAATCAATGAATGCAAAAGATGCAAGATTGACATGCCTCAACCATTTGATGAAGAGAAAAGAATGATGGTTGAATTCCTTAAGTCAAGAGGTCATAATGCAAAATCTTTTGGAAGAATGAAGGTTACTACATTAGTTGAAAGGTACTGCATTGAGAAAAAGAAACAATTAAATGAAGATTTACAAGCAGTTGAACCTTCAAATATAATCAAAATTGATCCCAAAATTGTGTTAAATAGAAAAACTGTAGTTAGTGAATCTTCAGAGCAAGGCTCAAAGAAAATGAAAATTACAGAAGATGATGATTCAACTACAAAGAAAATTAAACAAACTCCCCAAATCTTAGAAAATCCACAACCAATCCAACAAGACAACCCTATTCTTAACTGGAGAGAACATCAAGGAATCCATGAGATCATTAGAACAGACAAGAGTGTTCAGAAATTTAAAGCATGGAAACCTATGTTATTTTCTTTTAACAGAAGTGATGTTCTTACTATGTTGGAGATTGGAAAACCCAGAATGAAAAATAAAAGCTGGAAAAACTCTGGAGCTGGATACTTAACAGAAATGTTTGATGTTGCATTTCATCCAGAGAAATATAAAGAAAAAGTAGAAAGTGAAGACAATTTATTTGCTTGGAATGTTCTTCCCACAGTTAATATGTATTTCTTTGAAAGAACTAATAGAAGATGTGAGCTGTATTTAATGGAAAGAGACTACAATCACTCACAAAAGACTCTGTATCAAATTGTATGTTGTGCATTTGTAAGACCTAATGATCAAAGTATGTATACAGAGAAGTACAGACAATCTTTTAATAAGAATAAAGCATATGTGGATGAACAAAGAAGACTGAAAGCATTAAGAGAAAAAGAAGGAGATGAAAGAAGCGCAAAGGAAGACGAAGAGAAAAGAAAGAAACTTGATTAATTTAAACTGAATTAACAAGTTTAGGGGGAGATTGTTGGGATATATATTACTGATCCATGTTTATTACTGATACTGCAGTTGGTGCTAACAATGCTTCTACAAAAGTTAGTACTGATGGGGCAGAATTACAAAGATACTAGTGATCTCGTTTATTACTACCGATGCTATGGTTTGCTACTGACGATGGCTTATACTACTGATATCTATATATGGTGTTGATCGTGTCCGAGATCTTTGCAGAATTAGTTTAGAATGTGATATCTTTTGTAATTCAAATTGTAATCGTATCCTAGAATAACTAGGGTAAATAGTTAGGCTTCAAGGACTATTATATATAGTTCCTTATGAATTGTAAACATACGTGTGTATTGTATTCGATCAATCAATACACATTGAAGCTTTTTGTGATAAAACTGTGTTTTTGATAATTCTATATTATTTACAGTTTATTGTTCTTGATTAAATCAACATAGTGTTAATCCGCTGTAACTTCTATTGTTAAGTAGATCATTGTGTTTATTAACTGTTTTGGTTAAGCGATCTTGACACCAAACCTCCTATCTCGCCATCCGTCCGACGAAACCAACGAGCCAATCACAGCTCGCCACGTGTACTAGCCGTTGTAACGGCTAAAAATTCGAAAAAATTAATTAATTTTTTTTTAATAAACCTTAAACCCTTATAAATACAATACCATTTTATACAACTTTTCACACAACTTCTCTCTACATTTCTCATTCTAAACCTTTTCTTTCAACATTTTATCAACACATCCCTTCTTCCAAAATGCGTCGAAATTTGATGGACCCCGAAAGTTATTCGTCTGATATCGACGATGAGACGAATATTTTTTTCTTACTCAAGCGCATCGGTACATGCAACAACAAGCTCAAACATCACGTTCCCGAGTGCCAATCTTTCGAGATCGTGCAGCTGCCAAGCAACGTTTATTGTATGACTACTTTGGTCAGAATCCTAAGTACCCTGAGACAGTTTTTCGACGTCGATTTCGTATGAGCAGGAAACTATTCTTAGAAATAGTTGAAGGTATTTCTAACTATACTGTTGAACCTCTTCCCTACCATTTTGAAAATTTTATAGTACGGCCGGATGCCACCGGTTTAATGGGTTTTAGTGTTATAATGAAATGCACGTCCGCCATTCGTCAATTGGCTTATGACTAGTTTGTGTGGCTAAAGGTCACAAATAATGTTCTAATGTTATTTTAGCCACATTTAACTCCAAAATTGTAACAATCTCAAATTAGATTTGAATACTTTAGCCACAGTTTAACATAATAAAGGTGTCCATTGCTAACCACAGCCACGTAGTGTGGCCAAATGTCACACTTTTCGTCATGGTTGTTTGCTAAAATGTGACATTATTTTGTGATGGTTATTATGTGAGACGAGAGACACATATTTAGTCACATGAATCAATTGCTTATGTGTCCAAAAGTAATGTTTATTAGCCATATGAATTCATTGTTGTTGAAAGGTAGTACATAGCCACGGTCTTTATTTTGTGTGGCATGTGGCTATAAGACAAATAATAGCCACTTAATTTTTTGTGCATGTGTGGCTATATGATGGATATATGCCGCACCCTAAAACATAGTCACGACAAAACTAAAATTACATGTGGCTATAACATAACAATAGCAATGGAAGTAGTAAAATTAAAATTATGTATCTATAACTAACTTATAACCATGATTTTAGTTAACTATGCATGTGTGTCTACAAGTAATAAATTGTCACATTAATGATGTTAAATATGGCTAAATGTTATCAGAGGTCACATGTGATAAACAAATATGTGGCAAAAGCACCAACAATAGCTATAATTAAATTTATGTGTGTAACTACTAGTAAGAGATAAGGTAGTACAAGTATATTTGAGCATGTATGTTTATTAGCCACATAAATTCGTTGTTCTTGTCACTTTATTGGTGTTAAATATGACTAAATATTATCAAAGGTCACATGCGATAACAAGTTATGTGGCTAAAAGTATCCAATTGTCACAGTTTAATTGAGTGTCTGCAAATTACCAACTATCACATTAATAGGTTAAAATATGGCTAAATGTTATCCCACATTGGTATTTGTAAGAAAGTGGGAGAATTTGTTTCATTATAAAAACAAGGGGGCTTCAACTCTCTTAAAAAAATTAAAGCTTGACATCCATAAGTCCTTTAGTTTAACCCGAGTGTTTACTAGGGTTTGACTATTACCGGTTGGCTTTAACCGGTCTAGTTTTTGCCGGTAATTTTAAGCAATCAAACCGGTTGAATGTTCGAGTCACAGTTTAACCGGTTAGACCGACAAGTCTATACCGGTTTTTAAAGATTTGTAAATGTATGTCTTTATTATACTTTTAGCTATTGTTTGAGTAATTATATGTGTCTAAAAGGTAAATAATAGTCATAATAGACATATAGTTGTGTGACTACATAATAGCAAGCGCCACTATAAAAATAAATTTATGTTACCATTGGTTGAACAATAGTCACACAAAAACAAAATATGTGTGTCTACAAACAGTTTATGGCAACATTATAAGTTAGAATGCATGATTATCACAACAGATTTTCTTCTTAAATAGCCACACTTTTAGGCTACGGCTACTATTTTTCGGTTAATACAACCACTAAATTTAAATGTAGCCATATATTGCCTAAAACTTTGCCATTCGCGATATGAACGAGTTGTATGTTAGTCCACAACATAATATACAACGTACTTGGATCGAGACGTGTGAAGTGCAACGGGTGAGGTCTAGAGAATTACGTGATAAACGTACACACAAGTCACTCCAACGAAACATTATGGAACATATTTGGCAACGCTATCAAGCAAATCGTATATAAATTTTCGGTATTTTTTTTTTTAATTTCGGTAATTTTTTTTAAATTTTTCGGTTTTTTATTTTATTTTTTCGGTACTTGTAATATTTTTATTTGTAGTTTGTAATTTTTATTTGAATGAAATATTATGTTGTTTTGAAAAAAAGAAAAAGAAAAAAAGGGGTAGTGCCCAAATGGCTTAAGTGATGGTATAGAGGGTATTTGGGGGTTTTGAATGTGAAATGTGAAATAATGATGTGGCGCAGAGGTGGCGTATAGGTGGCCATTTCACCCATGTAACCATACCCCATGCTTTAATGAAACTCATTTAATACTTTAATGAACTACTAATATATACTTTATAAATAAATTATAATATCAAATTGTCTTGATACGTAATCAACTCATTATTTTAAAAGAAATGATATTATTTCCTACTATTTATATTTACTTATGTGTCTACTTACTTGATCAAAATAAGTGTCTAAACCAAGTTTTGGTATTAGGAAAGAGTATTAATGAATTACACATATTATCTTATGATGAGTAGCAACATGAAATAAACACTAATAATATACATCAAAATCATTTCTCTTATTCTAGCTATGTTTAATCGGTGTCATTTTCATAAGTTGACAGTTAGTGTTCGTTGTTTACCTGTTTCCTTTAATGGACCCCATTTTCGAAAAAATAAATGTTATCTTCCTAAAAGATTTAAAATGTACAAGCATTTCGGTTTTAGAAGCATTCAGAAAATCGGCTAAATAAATAAATATCTTATCAGGACGATGACCCTCAAAATATAATGACTTAGGCTACTAGGTATGGGTACCACATGTGGTATCCATTTTGCTTGCCACATCATTGCCACCTAAACAACCACACAACCACAACACATCATTTGGTGGAAATACCCACCACACCACACCATTTTATTTTCCATCTCATCATTTCTTTTCTATTTATTTTTTAAACATAATATTAAACTTCCATTAAATTAAAATAACAATACATTAAATTAAAAATACAATACTTAAAATTAAAAATACAATACTTAAAAGTTTTAAAAACTAAAATACTAAAAATTTAAAACTACAATCCTAAATCGCTCATGGCTTTTCGGGCCCTTTCCTTCGCGCCTAGGAAATGTTGAAGATCTTCTTGCGGCATGCCTGGCGACGGTTGTATAGTCAAAATATTCATATTATTGATAATTCTTTGTTCGGTTGCAAGCTCCCTATCTCTTTCATCTTTCTCCTTCTCCAATTGAACTTGTTGACGACGCATCTCTATGCGCTCTTTCGTTGACTCAATGTGGTCGCTTAATCGTTTTTGAATTGCTTCCCTATGCTTGCTCTTCGATTCCATTTTCGCCGCATGCCTACCCGCTCGTTTAGCCTTGTCTCTTCCAATTGGTTGTTGAGGAGGTGGGGTTTCATCAATATCGTCGAATAGGTCATCTGAAATGTCATCATCCCCTGCATTAAGGTCGATACGAGAACGTCCATCAGAAATATCAACCGATTTTGAACTTCTTGAGCGCTTCGATTGTTGTTGATCTTTAGTAATTGTTCCGATCCATTTTGGATCCTCTTTTAAAATCAACCAATGTCGATCTAGCTCAAAATTATGGCCCTTTTTTTCAACTTTGTATTGTTTTTTGGCGGCCTCCAAAACATCAAACTCGGCCATTCCGCTACTTCTTTCCGACGAAAGTTTATTGTATATACCATTAAATTTTGTAACCTTGCTGTTTATGTCACGCCATTTGCTACTAAGACTATTGTCTTTTCGGTATGGCGGGACTCCCATGAAGCTATGAAATTTAGAAAGAACGGCTTCCCAATAGCTTTTAATTTTCATGCCGTTCCCATCTTTCTCGTTTTTAGAAGTGCCACACCAAGCTCGGCACAACGCAATTTCCTCCTTTTTCGTCCATGGAATTTGTGTGTCTTCTTCCACATCTTCTTCAACAACTTCTTTTTCTTTCCTTTTCCCTTTCCCTTTCCCCTTTCGCTTGCTCCCTCCCGCTTGTGGTTCTTGTGTTTGGGTTTGGTAGGGCGTTTGTTGAGAAAATGTTTGTTGTTGAAAATATTGTGATGTGGGTGCAAATTGAGATACATTTTGTGAATATTGAGGTTGTTGAAATTGAGGTTGTTGAAATTGAGGTGCGGTTTGTGGATAAAATTATGGAGGTGGGACAACACCGGAACTTATGATGTTGACATATTGCTCGTAGCCACCAAATCCAAGGTTCGGTGGTATATTTTGTTGTGAAGGTTGGTTGGGTGTTTGTGGAGAGTTGTTGTGTGTATCCATTGTAAGTAGAGAGGTATGAAGATAGGAGTTTGTATGAGTTTATAGAGAGTAAAATGGTTTTAATTTGTGTGTAAAATGAGTGAAAATATGTAAATATATATAGGGGAATAATTAAAAAAAAAGTTTTTTTTTTCCAATTCCAACGGCTACATAGTCGTTGCCAACGGCTATATTCGGCGAAAACGTAAACATTCCACACCGTTGCCGAGCGTTGCCCGTGGGCTTCCTCCTCCACGCCGAAACCCAACGCCGTTGGGGGGGTGTTGGAAAAAGTTGTGATAAAATGATTTTTCACCAACTTTGGACCTATATAATTGTATATATATATATATATTCGTTATATATAGTTATTGGTTGGTAGCTTTGTGTTCTCCTTTGTGAGAGCTACGCAACGGTATATAGCGTGTCCAAAGTAGAGTTGTGGTGAATGAGATATCGACTCTCAAAGTAGGGTGTTTGAAACAAGAAATCTTGAAAGTTGGGATGTTGGGAGAGTATCCCACATTGGAAAAAGATCAAACCATTTGTTGGTTTATAAGTTTGGAAGTATGATGGAAAATTAAATCCTTATACATGGGTTTTACCCGCACGCCTACGCGCGCGCGGGGGGGGGGGGGGGGGTGCAAATAATTTGGACCGAGTGGCCCGAAATGGCTTGAACTCATGTACGCCCGAGCGACCTGCGGACACGAATGCAGCTCCGAAATCCCGGGCTCGTGCGGGTCAATTTTTTTGCATCTTGTCGATACTGCAATGTGCTCGTACTGACCGCCTCGGTACTGATCAGTCTCATACTGACCTCCTCTGTACTGACTGGTCAATACCGACCACCTCGGTACTGAGTTTTTCGACATGTACTGCGCTGCAGTACTGACCTGCAGTTTCATACTGACCTGCGCAGCAAGCAGTCTCATACTGACTTTCCAATACTGAGTTCCTGCAGTCCAGCGCTGAACTGCAGTACTGATCTGCGCCTGCTGTCTGATACTGACATGCGTATACTAACTTCCAATACTGACCTGCGTATACTGAGTTCGTATACTGACTGGCAGGACTCACCAGAAGGACAGACCAGACAGTTACGAAAATTCTGCATTTACTGCAGATTGGAGTTTTGATTTCTTGTTTAATGACATTGAATGCATTTAATGTTTTGAGTAAACATTAGTCTTCATTCTACACTATAAATAGAGACCTTGGGTCTCATTTGTAGACACACCTTCATCACCTACTTACAAGATCACAGCTTTCTCTCCTAAGAAAATACTCTAAATTTTGGTTAGTGTTCTGGCTTGGATTATATCCGGTTGTGTAAAACTACACGGTTGTTTTTACCCTGGGAAATAGACAACGAATATATTTTAAGGGGATCGTGAATTTCACGAGACTCAACCAAAACATTGTTCTTGTTTGTTCTATTTATTTGTTTCAATCTTTTGTAAACGTTATTCGTCAAATTCCCTTATTGTAATTGTATTTTATTAATGAAAATTGGTATTAGCTCTTACAAACTTAAAATAGATTTTTCCTCTCTTTGCTAATACCGGTTGGAAAATACAAAGTCTTTTTTCGGTTTTTGCTTTTTAATAGCATAGATTCGGAAAAAGTGGTGATTGAAACGGTTTTATAGAACAAAAGGTTCAATTGAGTTTTTCGAAAATTTCCAATTTTGTTTTGTTTAAATTTTTAAATCAAATTTTTTGATTTAAAGTTAATTATATCAAGTTTTAAAGTTTGATTTTAAATAACTTGGTATAGTGTTTAAAACAATTTTGGATTTAAAAATTTTGGTAATCAAGTTTGCTTTGGCTACTTGATTTTTCTCATACTTGTGAAAAAGCTAAAATTCTTCGGGATTTTTATCTATGGATTGCTTTGACATCTAGAATTTTGCTTTCAAAGTTTGAGAATTATTGGTGTTTCTGTATGAAACTTGTGATTGATGGTTATAGACTTTTATTGAAAAATTTTAATTTCCATTTTATACATATTAAGATTATTTTGGTTTCTTGAAAAAAGTCTCATAAAGTGAGATATTTAGAAATTATAAGAGTTTGGAAATGAAAAGGTTCTATTGTTTTAGCTTTCAAGTTAACTTTGGTTACTTGAATTTTCTCAAATTTGGTAAAAGTTAAATTCTTCGGATTTTATATCTATGGATTGCTTTGGTATCTAGGATTTTACTTTCAAATTGTGAGACTTGGGGAAAATATTGGTTTATATTAGTGAGTAAGATAAAAGATAGTCTTTGGCTTCTTGAGTTGATTTTTGAGAAATGATACTTGAAATATATCTTACTACTAATTGTAACATTTTGATTGTTAAGGCTAATTGGTCAATTTTGCGTTTTTATTGGATAAAAATGACAAATGTTGTGACAATGTCTAACATGGAAATGCATATGAAGGAAGATATGCATATTGTGGCTATGATTTCTGATTTGTCGGAAGTTAATTTGGTGGGAAACGATTCAAGTGGATGGTATGTCGATACGGGTGCTACCCGTCATGTGTATTTCGATAAAAGTATGTTTATCATTTTCAAAGATGTTGAAAATGAGCAAAAACATTTTATTGGAAACAAGACTACCACATATCTCAAAGGTGAAGGAAATGTTATCTTAAAGATGACTTTCGGAAATGATGCGCAACATTTTGTATGTTCCGGTGATTCGTAAAAATCTTGTGTTCGGATGGTTGCTTACTAAGTTTGTTATGCGGGTTGTGATTGAATCCAATGGGATTGTGTTATCAAAATGTGGAATTGTTGTTGGTAAAAAAGTTAAAATTAAATGTGACAACTTGTAACCGTATTTTTGATAAGACGCTAATAAAGTTTGTTCATTTAATTTTGAATTGTTAAATATTTAACATGATTATGCCATATAAATCTAATTAAATTTGTTTTAATAAATTAAATTGCATACCACCAACATTCCATATTGTTTCAACTCACAAGAATAACAAATTCATCCTTGCATTTGGTTGAAAGAAATAACCAAAACTCTTTAATATACACGAAAAGGTGTAATTTTACTTAATGGAAAGTAAAAATGAGGCAATTGATACATTAATTTGTACAAATGTGGGGGTATGTCGTGTGTCGACCAATTATCTTTTATAAGATAACCCGTGAGGATAAAATGAACATTGTACAAACGTTGGTTATGAGAGAAAACCATATCATAAGTACGTACAAATGTGGGGGTATGTCGTATGTCGACTACTTATCTTTTGTATAAGATATCTCGTGAGGGTTAGATGAAACATTGCACGAATTTTGGTTTGAAAGAAAACCGTCTTATAAGTACGTACAAATGTGGGGGGTGCCTTGCTAAGGTATTTATTCATCATCCTAAAGTTACATCAATTAAGGAAGATATTTCAAATAATTGATGTATGAATTGGCATATGTCGTTGTCTTACATTTACATTAGTCAAAGTGTACAATGTATAATAGTAAGACATAATACGATATGATAACTACTCTCGATTGATGTTATCAAGATTAAACTATCAAAAGTTAAATGATAATATCGTGGATCCGCTTATGAAAAAGGCTTAAGTAGAGAGTTAGTTATGGAATGGGACTAAAGCCCTTGGAATAAAGTTTATGCGAAGGAAACCTAACCTAGTTGACTGGAGATCCCAAGATCTAGGTTCAATAGGACAACCTAATTGTATAAACGAAGGAATGTCACTGTGGGGGTAACGGAATTCCTCCAAACATTCTTAAAGGGAGTAATTGTACTACTTCCTAGTCCATTCCAAGTTCAGTGACAATGAGGATAAGCACTATGGCTTTTAATGATTCCTTGTAGAAAATCATCTATGTGAGGGAGAAGTGGGGTCGCTTCGAATGGAATTGTTGGGGGCACAATTCTTAGTAGCTCTCGCAGAACCAGGCAGTGTCTATGACCAAGACGGGCACGATAAGAGGATATGAACAAGTTAGGGAGAGTCTTGTGAGAATGTATAATGTCGTCTACACAAAAGACGGATTCAGTTCAAGGACATCGCGTCTACTGACTGCTAGGAAACTAAGTGTGCTTCTCAAGGGAGGGTTCAAAGGCTAACACCTACCTATCCTTTGCAAGACTTAACTGTTGAACATTTATCGATATTTTGTGGTGTTTTCAATCGATCTATATTCATGTGGGGGATTGTTGGAAAAAGTTGTGATAAAATGATTTTTCACCAACTTTGGACCTATATAATTGTATATATATTCGTTATATATAGTTATTGGTTGGTAGCTTCGTGTTCTCCTTTGTGAGAGCTATGCAACGGTATATAGCGTGTCCAAAGTAGAGTTGTGGTGAATGAGATATCGACTCTCAAAGTAGGGTGTTTGAAACAAGAAATCTTGAAAGTTGGGATGTTGGGAGAGTATCCCACATTGGAAAAAGATCAAAACATTTGTTGGTTTATAAGGTTGGAAGTATGATGGAAGATTAAATCCTTATACATGTGTTTTACCCGCACGCCTACGCGCGAGGGGGGGGGGGGTTACAAATAATTTGGACCGAGTGGCCCGAAATGGCTTGAACGCATGTACGCCCGAGCGACCTGCGGACACGAATGCAGCTCCGAAATCCCGGGCTCGTGCGGGTCAATTTTTTGCATCTTGTCGATACTGCAATGTGCTCGTACTGACCGCCTCAGTACTGATCAGTCTCATACTGACCTCCTCTGTACTGACTGGTCAATACCGACCACCTCGATACTGAGTTTTTCGACACGTACTGCGCTGCAGTACTGGCCTGCAGTTTCATACTGACCTGCGCAGCAAGCAGTCTCATACTGACTTTCCAATACTGAGTTCTTGCAGTCCAGCGCTGAACTGCAGTACTGATCTGCGCACCTGCTGTCTGATACTGACCTGCGTATACTGACTTCCAATACTGACCTGCGTATACTGAGTTCGTATACTGACTTCTCGGACTGACCAGACAGTTACGAAAATTCTGCATTTAATGTTTAATGACATTGAATGTATTTAATGTTTTGAGTAAACATTAGTCTTCATTATACACTATAAATAGAGACCTTGGGTCTTATTTGTAGACGCACCTTCATCACCTACTTACAAGATCACAGCTTTCTCTCCTAAGAAAATACTCTAAATTTTGGTTAGTGTTCTGGCTTGGATTATATCCGGTAGTGTAAAACTACTCAGTTGTTTTTACCCTGGGAAATAGACAACGAATCTATTTTAATGGGATCGTGAATTTCACGAGACGCAACCAAAAAATTGTTCTTGTTTATTCTATTTATTTGTTTCAATCTTTTGTAAACGTTATTCGTCAATTTCTCTTATTGTAATTGTATTTTATTTAATGAAAATGGGTATTAGCTCCTACAGGGTATTTCTCCAAAAACCCCACGCCGTGCCCTCCACCTCACACCCCCACGCCCACCCATATTGTACCCATACCGATGAGCCTTAAAATATTAAACATATTAATATTAATGTGATTTAGTTACATCTTCCTTAATTATTAATTTTAACACATTAAAATAATATTAACACTTATAAACCGACACACTCTTATCAACAATTTATCTTCACTTTCTTATCATTTTCGCAAAACACAAAATATTTTGCAAAATATATAAATTTCCAATACATGACTAAAATCTCACAAAATTCATACTGAAATAACACAAAATCTACCTTCTCTACGTTTTTCTTCAGTTAACTAAGGAGTCAAAAAATAGCAAATTGATACTCGTCTGTTAAAACCAACCAACAGGTGGTACTCATCTTATAGATTATAAATCATTTTCTATCCCTCCACTAAAAACCAACATGTTCGTATCGAACATTGAATATGGACCGATATTTTGCACATGTAAAGCCAAAAGAATATTTATAGAGAGAGATATAATATGACAGATAGAATCCCACAAAACCCACCTAGCCAAGCTACCCACCATCTCTCCATCTTCTCTCTCTCTCACACACACACACGCACGTAAAGAAGTAAAGAACTCTCACGTTTGTTTTGTGTTGTTTGATTAGTTGAAAAGTAAAGCATACGATTCTGTGAAGTAAGCAAGCAAGAAACACAGTGGACATAGGTGGAAATGATCTAGCGGTAAAGGTGTTTGCCCCCAACCTTGAGGTTGAAGGTTCGAGTCCCATAGTGGACATAGGTAGATTTATGAGTAGATTAGGTTGCCGTTCAAAAAAAAGCAAGCAAGAAACATGGTGGGTCTGTTTTCACGGTTTTCTGTAACTAGAAACGGCCATCGTCGTTCCCAGAGTGCACTCGTAAGTAACAACAGTCTCCTCTTTCCACGAACTGCTATCCCGTAGATTCTTTTGTTTTTCGTAGGTTGATTTCTAATTTGTTTCCATTACACTTCACTTATCGCAATGGATTATTGGCTTTTGGGAATTTAAGATTTGGGGTTTGACTTTTAATTCAATAAGTTGATAATCGTAAGCTTTGCAATCAATTAATGGATCCACTGTTGTTGCAGTTAGGCCTTCTAATCCATTTTGTAAATTTCAAGTCAAACTTTTGAAACATGTTTGACTTTTATGGGTCAAAGCGTAATTTGCTTATTTGTGTAGAATAGCTTAATTTCAACCATGTTTCACTTTTGTTTCGAACGTTGGGTATATGTTTGTTATCTGGTTATTACCGCTTGAAGTTGCGATATAAACTTTTTAGTTTATGCTTAAATAAATATACTTGTATAATGCAATTATCTGATTACTTATGGGTCAAATTGGGCTCGTTGACTTGTTTTTTGATTATATGTTTGTTTTCTTAATCCCATGTAGGAAGAAAGGGTAGTTATACCCCCTGATACAATTGCAACAGAAACTACAGGTGTCACAGGATTCATGTCTACTTCTCATCACGGAATTGAAATAGCCGTTGAGTTTAAACCGGTCGAGCACCCTCTTGAGCCCCTTGACATCGATCAACCCGTTCAATGCCCATTGCCCGAACCTTCAATTCTCAATGTAAGTATCCGTACAATTATTATTGAACAGTGTTTACATTAAAAGGTCAAAATGTACTACATATTCATAAAACATTGTTCTATAAAAAACACCATTTTATAAATAAATAAAAAAAACTATTCATGTACTGTATAAAATAAAAATAGATAATATACAAAATATAATTATTCGTAGATAAATACGTAATACATTTCTCACTGGGAAAGGTTATTTAGGTAATGTAGGATGATATAACATTAATTTTTTTGCTGATTTATTCACTTTGTTACATAAAAGGATGGAAGAATATGGAAAGAGCGTGTATCCGGAGGCTCGCAAAGAAGGTCTGAATTGTCTTCAATGCAGGAAGAAAACGGGGGCCCGCCTGAACCCGAAACACCTAGAATGAAATCGCGACCACGAACAAACCGTATGATACTACCATCAATTAGTGCACCTGAACATAACATTCTCAAACTCCTTGAAGAGTCAGGGATGTAAGTATATTATGCCGTGAATTCTTCAAATTTGGAAATTGTTTGGTCTGTGTTTATAGATTTCCAAATTTGTCATATATTTATTACCTCTACATGTATGATTCTGAAAAATATAGATACAAACGCAAAAACACGTTGTTGTATGTACATACTCTAGTGTTCTTTACGTAATATATGTACATGTTTCTTTGATAAGACTTGAACCCTGACTTCTTGGTTGTACACTAGGCTAAATGTCTTTTGGTTTCTCATGCTTCTTTTATCTATGTTGTGGGAAGGGAATCGTATTCAATCCATCAAGTGATATTTGGCATTATGGTGTAACAAAATCAAAATTAAATTAACTTGTAAGATTTAGTTTAGGAATTAGATGTGACTGGTTCAATTCACTACTTAAAATGGATAGGGTTGTTAAGTGAGCTTGAAGTACCTCAAAGTGTGACTATATGGGTACAATCTTTAAATTGATTTGTTTCCAAAATCTAAACTACTATTTTAATGATTTTAGTAATTACCAGGTTCAAACTCGTGTGAAAAGTATAATATTTTTTTGTTTAAAGTTTCATTTTATAAGGTAAAAAACTACATTGGTCATTTGCGGATTTGAATTGACAATCACTATATATATTTTCTATGCGAGTAAAAGTTCGTATCTAATTATTTTAATGTTTAAACAAAGAAAATTGAATTTTCAATATGTTTCAACAAAAATTGTAGAAAATGAATGGATTTAAAATGTTAAAACGTGTTTGATTAAATTTGAACATATGTAATAATTGAGAAATCAATTTTTAAGAGATTTTTTAAACGTGTAAAAAATGAATTTTTGAAAATAAAAATAAAAATATATATCATCAATTGAAATTGAGGATTAGTAGTCATTTGTACGATCCACCATGCTGCACTTCCTCACTCGACCACCAATTGATGCATTTTCTATCCTTTCACATTTCAATATTTATAAATACTCCCTCCGTCCCATAAAAATTTCCCATTTACTCTAAATTTTTATCTCACAAAAAACTTCTCATTTCCCATATTTGATGGGCTTCACACAATAAAAAACTATTATTACTAGAGACCCCATCACTAATATCCATTAACTATCTTTTTCTCTCCAATCTAACCTTATATTTTAATTGAAAATATTATCAATGATCCCACCACTAATTATCATCTAAAAACTTGTGAAAAGGCAAATGAGAAGTTTTTTGTGGGACGGAGAGAGTATTATATAAAAACCAGTATTTCAGGTGATTTTCTTAAATTTTGAGAAAGCTAATGGACCAGAATGTAATTTATTTAAATTGAAAAGAGGGGCACCGTTTATGTTGTAAACGGGTCGGGTTTGAACCAAATATATTTTAAATGCTATCGGATTCATCCCCAAATAGACTTTCGTTTCTTTGAGCAAAAGAAAACATCGACCGCAACAAATCCCCAAGCAACCGCTCTCTTTTTCCCAATCCTCCCTCCGGCGACAGTTTGAACATCATCGTTGGAAGTCAGTCGGCGATGGCAGCTCTCCAATACCTAGATTCTCTTCGTACCACTCATCCGGAGCTTTCCGATTGGTACAATACGCTTGCCGATCTGTACCAAAGGAAGCTATGGCATCAACTCACTCTCAAGCTTGAACAATTTGTCGCACTCGCTGTTTTTCAGGTATTCATCGATGTTTATATATATTCATGTTAGTTTCATAGTGAAATCGAGCTTATAAACTATATGTTTATGACATCCAGGGTTTCAGTTTGATTTAATTGCTCTCGTATCTCGATAAGTGAGAATTATGGTTATCGACGAAAAATGGGATGGAGATCTGAATTAGTTTTCGTATTTGGTGTGTTATTGTTATACGTCCACTTTGACTTGTTTATATTACGAAAATTTTGGCACTATAACTGCTATGAGTTCTGTGAGTTCTGCTAGTATTAGTCAGTATTAGATGTGCAGTTGCTAACTTGATCATAATTTAGAAATATAGTACCAGTAGAAGAATGTTGATTCTAATTTAACAATTGCAATACGAATGATTAATTTCTAAATGCCAGGGTTTAATGATTCTAAAAGCTAATGATAGACCTTGAGGTTTGTAAACGTATATAGTAGTTCATCCATTACATATTTTATTTGGAACATACTTGCTATATCTGTTATATTTACATTGTGTGTCCCTGTTCGTAATTTCTAGTTAATTCTGCTTAAAGAGTTTATTCTGTAGCTTTTCTATTCTTACCTGTAAGCTCTGCACTAAATTCTTAGCTTAATTTCTAATTTCTAAATTCTAAATTTCTAGCTGTATTAGGTTCTGGAAGCCAAACACTGTCAGAGACTAAGTTAATTTGTTTAACTTTCTTGATCTAATCACCATATTCTAACAATTGAATGACTGTTTTAGAGTTAAGACTTAGCAATTGATGTATTTCTGTATAGTCATATACTCATATAACTTAATTCTTTTTTTCTATATATTTTTTTAATTTCAGGCTGGTGATGCTCTCATACAACTATACCATAACTTCATCACTGACTTTGAGACTAAAATCAATCTCCTAAAACTAGCACATTTTGCTGTTATAGTCTCTCGACAATATTCAGAAAAAGAAGCTGCAATCAGTTATCTTGAAGGAATAATTGAAAAGCTTCGAGCTACAAAAGAGATGCGAATTGAGGAACCAATTCTTTATATTAAGATGCAAATTGCCATCTTTAATCTTGAAAGAGGACTTCAAAAGGAATGCAAGAATCTTCTAGAAGATGGGAAGACTACTCTTGATAGCATGACTGATATTGACCCATCTGTTTATGCTAACTACTATTGGGTGTCATCTCAGTACCATAAATCTCGCCAGGAGTTTGCTGAGTTTTACAAGAATTCTTTACTTTATTTAGCATATACCTCTGTGGAATCTCTGTCAGATTCATTTAAACTGGTATGTTTTTATATAACATGTTTTGAATTCTGTTATATGATATATGTAAGATTGGATCTATAATATATAATTATAGCTTTATAAGGTTCATTAAATGTTGTTCGATTCTTAATCTTGTATCTCGCTATTTTATGTTTTCATTTTTAGGATCTTGCATTTGATCTATCGTTATCTGCTTTGTTGGGAGACAACATTTACAACTTTGGAGAACTACTTGCACATCCAATTGTAAGTATATCTCATCACCTTTTGACTAATATCTTTTATTAAAGTTATTATACATGTTATCCTTAAAGTTTACATATTAATTTTGCTGTTTTTTATTATATATGCAGATAAAAAGTCTTCTAGGAACAAAAGTTGAGTGGCTCTATTATATTCTTGAAGCTTTTAACTCGGGAGATTTAGTTCGGTATCAAGAATTATGTCATGTTCATGCAGCTTCTCTTAAAGCTCAGCCTGCTTTGGTGGAAAATGAAATGAAACTTTTGGAAAAAATCAACATTCTCTGTTTAATGGAAATTATATTCAGGTTTCTAATTGTTATTTCCCCCCAAAATCTTTATATATATATAGAAATTGTATTTAATTAAAAAGGAAAATGATAATGACAGCCCTTAGGGCTGTCAATAAGAAGGCAAAAATAATATAAAAACCGCCCCCTGAATTTTAGGAACACTACTCCATCAATGAATGTACAAGCATTTTATGCATGTTAGAGACAGGCCTAAGGGTTGTCATTAACAAAACCCTTAATTTAATACATATTTTGTGTGTGTTTGCAGCCGAGCATCAGGAGACAGAACCATCCCATTGAGTATCATTGCAGAGCGGACAAAACGTTCAGTTGAAGATGTAGAATACCTTCTCATGAAAAGTTTATCTGTAAGTTTAATAAATGGAATATTAATTGTTTTTACATTTTCAACAATAAATATATTATTATTGATTGATGTTGCAGGTGCATCTTATTGAGGGGATAATTGATCAAGTTGATGGAACAGTTTATGTATCGTGGGTGCAACCTAGGGTTTTGGGGATAAATCAAATAAAATCTTTGCGTGATCGGTTGGACAATTGGGTTGGGAAAGTACACACGGCTTTGACATCTGTTGAAGCAGAAACACCTGATTTGGTTGCATCTTAAGTATTTTCTTATTTTCTACATGTTCCCTTGTTTTGTAATACTTTTTCGTTTTGATCTGTGGCTGGAGTTTTATGGTTAGAATTAGAAACATGGCGAATCATACAATTAATGATATGTGTTTCAGAACATTATCTTTTTTCAGTTTGTATCATCATTTCATTGCCATTCATGCTATTTTAATTACGTTTATTTAATCTGGGTTTGTAATCGGTAAGAGTTTAGCCTACTTGAAGGCATCGTATCTTAACCCATAACTTTGGGAGTTCATCTGTTTTATCAGATTGAAAAATAATGGGCTTTTTAGCTAATTAATTTAATAAGCTTGAATTTTCAAGCTCATTAAACTAATTAGATAAAAAGCTCTTTAAGTAAGCTTTCTCAAACATGTTGTTTAGTGTATCTATTTAGAGCGGAAATTTGAAGATTTTGAATTATAAAAGAGTATTTGAAGATTTTGATTTATAAAAAAGAGTAAAAAGTGCAAATTTCCATGAAAGAAATGTTGTATTCGCGTACTGATAATTTTTAAAATGCAACTAGCTAAACTGAATTGTAATTTGTAAACAAGCAATGTAAGTAGGTGTTTGCATCTTCTAAAAATCGAATTGAACCTCTTGTAACCGAATTGGAACTGCAGTTTTCCATTTTGAATGGAACCAAACCTGTTCGAGAACAATTTTTACATGAAAAAGGAATCGGAGATCGGACGCTTGATTTGGTCTAGTTTTTCCCAGTAATCGACCTAACTTTAAGTATGAAGTATGGACTATTTTCTTAAATAGTTTTCATGATGGATCAACTCCATGGTTTTCAGCAAATTATAACAATTTTTTTGGTATTTTACTCTTACATTAGTTTCGAGTGGAAACATTTCCATGAAAGCTATCGTTATATATGAATTTTAAATGAAAGGGAAAATGGCAAAATGCTAAGCATGGTTTTATAAGTCATAAAATTATTGTTATAGAAGGTGAAGCTATATAAACCTAATTTGAGCTCAAACAGAAATAGAGGTTCTGCCCCTTAAAACCACAACAACTACCGAATACAAACCTTCATTGTTCGCCGGAGATGGAAGCCGACCTCCAACTTATCCCGCCACCTTCCACCACCACAACTACTCACGAACAAACCCGACAGCCACCGTCCCGTCAACCAAAACGTTTCATAAAGAACCAGATCCCAGACTCAATCACCAACGACCCAGCCCTCAACGCCGCCATCGCCCTCCTTCCTTCCAACTACAGCTTCGAAATCCACAAATCCGTCTGGCGCGTACGCTCCACCGGAGCCAAGCGGGTGGCCCTCCAGTTCCCTGAAGGACTCCTCATGTACTCACTAGTCATCTCTGACATCATCACCACCTTCGCCGACGTCGACCGATGCTTCGTGCTCGGTGACGTCACTTATGGCGCGTGCTGCGTCGACGACCTCTCCGCGGCGGCGCTCGACGCCGATCTACTTATTCATTACGGTCACAGCTGTCTCGTTCCGGTAGATAACACCGTCATCCCATGCCTCTACGTTTTCGTCGATATTAAAATCGACGTCGAACGTTTAATCAATACTGTTAAATTGAATTTCGATAGTTCAATCGCTGCAAAACAGCTCATTCTCGCCGGTACGATACAGTTTGCGACGGCGATTCGAGCTGCTAAATCCGAATTGGAAAGCGCAGGGTTTAGGGTTTTAATTCCTCAATCGAAACCGTTATCAGCTGGTGAAATTCTAGGGTGTACTGCACCAACTATTCCAATGAGTCAATTCAACAAAGAAGGTGAGGTAGTTTTAGTTTTTGTAGCTGATGGCAGGTTTCATTTAGAAGCATTCATGATTGCAAACCCTAAAATCAAAGCATTTCGATATGATCCTTACATGGGCTCTCTATTCTTAGAAGAGTACGATCATAAAGGAATGAAAGAGTGTAGAATGAATGCAATATTAAAATCCCGAAATGCTAAAAATTGGGGGATTGTGTTGGGTACTTTAGGAAGACAAGGGAATCCAAGAATTCTTGATAGATTAGAGAAGAAAATGGCAGCAAAGGATTTATCATGGACGATCATATTAATGTCAGAGCTATCTCCAGCTAGAATTGCATTATTTGGTGATTCAGTTGATGCTTGGATTCAAATTGCTTGCCCTAGGTTATCAATTGATTGGGGGGATGCTTTTGTGAAGCCATTGTTGACACCATTTGAGGCTGAAATTGCTCTTGGTGATCTTCCTGGTTGGTGGGAGAAGAAATCGGTGGTTGCAGATGATTCTAATTTGAATTCTGATTGTAATAATGGTGGTGATTGTTGCAGAAAGAGTGAAAATTGTTGTGGAAAGAATGATGATTTGAAGGATGTAGAAGAGAATGTTGCTGATTACCCGATGGATTATTATGCTCAGGATGGTGGGGAGTGGAATTCTTGTTATTCAAAGAAGCCAAATCGTCCTTCACGGAGAAATAATGTCTTGAAATCATAAGTTTTTGAAGGATTACTTTTGTTTTGGAAGTGTGTTTTAATATTAAGGATATGTATTCATTCACACAGAGGAACAAGAACACTAGAGCATGTTTAATGCACAGAAGAAATGCAGTGTTTGAAGCATACTTTTGTGATTTTTGTTTCTTAATGTGGTTTTACTTGCAATTTTTTGAATGTTGTTGGATGATAATATTAATAGGGATGAATGAGAATCGGTTTAGTGAACCTCTCTTCTATTTTTGTTGTTTCATGTTAATCCTAAGATCATTTCTGTGTTGTAGTAAATTCTTCTTTCTTTAATAGAAATAGGACCTCCAATATATTCATTTTTTAGACTACTCTCAACCATCACTGCAAGTATGCAACTGACATTTGGTTTTTGCCACATTAGTAGACCAACAATACACATTCATTCATATTTCTAAACTTCAAACATTTTAAAATAACATAAAATATAAATAATCATATAAAATACTCACTTCTATTTAATAGCAACCCATATTTCTCGTCTCCTTTTTTCTTGGGCAAACCAAAGAAAAACAACTGACAATATCAATTTCTTTAAACCGACATCAACCGAAGTAATTGTTGGCATCTGTATTATCACTAGGTGTGACCGTAGAAACAAAATGGAGCTCCATTTATAAGTGGGACCCACATGTAAAAATCTTATCCTATCAAACATATAAATGATAATGTCCCACCCTACATACTTTCTTTGGCTGCAACTTCATGGATCAGATTCCCTCCCCTTGGGGATAATAACAATCAATTCACAAACAAAAATTCATATTTTAAATCCATCATCAACAACCAAATCTCTCTCTCACCCCATTTCACACACACAAACACCCATTAATGGTGAATAAGTAACAAACACCCATAAATGGCTGGGACATCAGTCCACCACAATCTATTCTTTCCACAACCACAAGAAGATCATCACCACCACAAAAAACCCATAGAACAAGAATGCATTTCCCTGTTGAAAAAATGCAAAAACATGCAACAATTCAAGCAATCCCATTGCTTAATCCTCAAATTAACTCTAAATTTGAGCTCCTTTTGCACAAGCAATCTTCTCTCAACTTGTGCGGTATCCGATTGGGGCAGCATGGATTACGCCCGTTTGATTTTCCAACAAATCGACGGCCCAGATTCGTTTGAATTCAACACAATGATTAGAGGACATATCAAAGATATGGATTTAGATGAAGCAATTATGTTATATGATCAAATGCTTCAAATGGGAATTCAACCAAACAAATTTACATACCCATCTATTCTCAAAGGGTGCGCTTATTTACTTAGACTTAAAGAAGGAATGCAGTTTCATGGGCAAGTTTTAAAAAACGGGCTCGAAGATGATATATTCGTGCAAAATAGTTTGATAAATATGTACGGAAAATGTGGCGAATTAACACAATCTTGTTCGGTTTTTAAACAAATCGATGATTTCGACAAAAGTTTAGCTACTTGGAGTGCAATTATTGGAGCTCATGCTAGTAAGGAAATGTGGGGTGAATGCATTAGTTTGTTTCAAGAGTTGACTAGTCAAAATTGTTGGCGGGCTGAAGAAAGTGTGTTAGTTAGTGTTCTATCTTCATGTACTAATTTGGATGCTTTAGATTTAGGTAGATCTACACATGGGTTTTTAATGAGGAATTTAAGTGGATTAAATGTGATTGTAGAGACTTCTTTATTAGATATGTACTTAAAATGTGGATCTTTGGTCAACGGGTTGACCATGTTCGAAAAAATGAAGGTGAAAAACCAATGGTCTTATAGTGTCATGATTTCAGGGTTGGCATTACACGATTATGGAACCGAAGCTATAAGGGTATTTTCGGAAATGCTTGAAAAAGGATATGAACCGGATGAAGTTGTTTACGTAGGTGTGTTGACCGCTTGTAGTCAAACGGGCCTTGTTGAAAAAGGTGTTGACTTTTTCAAGAAAATGAAACTTGAACACAGAATCGAACCAACAATCCAACATTACGGGTGTTTGGTTGATCTCATGGGTAAAGCGGGAAAAGTCAACGAAGCATTTGACTTAATAAAGAACATGCCGGTTAAACCAAATGAGGTATTATGGCATAGTTTACTTGGCGCTTGTAAAATTCATCAAGATTTTGAATTAGGAGAAGAAGTTGCAAAAAAGATGCTAAATTTAAACTCAGAAAACCCTAGCACTTACATGATGCTATCAAATATGTATGCAAAAGCTCGAAAATGGGAGAATGTCGCGTTGACTTTGACTGAAATGGGTCAAAAGGGGTTGACCAAAACGCCCGGTTTTAGCTTCATTCAAGTGAAAAGAAAGGTTTACAAATTCGCATCAAACGACTTAACGTGGGCCCGTTGTAAAAGTGTATCCGATATGATTCACCAAATGGAATTACAACTAAAATTCGAAGGGTATATTCCAGATTTATCAGAAGTTTTGATGAATGTAGATGAAGAAGAAAAAATAGAAAGATTGAGTAAACACAGTCTGAAATTAGCAATTGCATTCGGGCTGATAAATACGACACAAAATTCACAGATTAGAATAGTTAGAAACACGAGAATGTGTAAGGATTGTCATATTTATACCAAAATGATTTCATCGATCTTTGAACGAAGAATTATCGTTAGGGATAGAAATCGGTTTCATTATTTTGAAAATGGAAATTGTTCTTGAAAAGATTACTGGTAATTCAATGCAAAAGTTGTTCTTTATGTTTTATAATATTCAACAAAAATACAACAATAGAACTGATTTTATTGGTAATATTATGATGCATGAATTAAATTAACAAAAATAATTTCACTCGATCCTAACTGAAGAAACACCTGATGTGATTTGATTGGTTCTTGGATCGGTATTTTCGATAGAAACGCTACGTGGATCTTCTTTTACTAGTAAGGCTAAAACATTGTGTGAACTCCACGCTTTGATAAGGGTATTTTCGGAATTTTGTAAAGTAATTGCAAATACAGCATCATATCCTCCTGCACCAGGAACTCCTGCTAAAAGGACACCTGGCATGTTCATTGTAGCATCCAAAAGTTGAGTTTGTGATTCGGGTTCAATCTGAAAAATAAAAATAAAATTAAATTACATTCTTGGACAATAAGTGTTTCGGGCCAACGAAATCCGACCTGTTTTGACATGTACAATAAAGTACTTATTTTGACCCGTTACATGACCCGCCCATTTTCCACCTCTAATAAGAATTAAAAATTAAATATAACAAATGTTTACAGGGATTCCTGCAGCCTTCCCCATTTGTTGCATGTGAACCCTAATTTTAAGCATTGCATCCCGAGCTCCATATAATGCTTTCACAATTTCTTGACTAATTGTTTCACTGGCTTGCTCTCTCCACTGTCATACAATACGATAAATAAAATAAATAAAAAATAAAAATTCAGTAACAGTTTATTAACTACCTTTTCTGATTGATACATGCTGCAGTTATAAATGACAGTTTTATAAATTTCCCAATATTCTTCTGCTAGTTTTTTCAACAAATTTAATTGTGTTTCTAATGTTGTATTTGCTTCCGATAAATGTTTCCATAATTCAAATGAATTTTGTGGGTCGGTTTTTTGCCAATTTTTTACAGCACCAACCATAGATGGAGTTGATGATCCTCCAACACCAGGTTCACCTAGTAACTGTAATTTGCAAAACGGTTGATTAAAAATAAAAAATCACATTTATAAAAAAACACATTAATCCAGAAACATATGTTAATTACTTAATTACCAGAGTCATTAACGGCGGTAAAGAAAATTTGGTTCTTTCATGATCCCATTTGCCTTTCAAGATGTCACCAACTACTTCTTCTAATGGCATTGCTCTGAGTGCATTCTACAAATCAGAAATATTAAGTAAAAAAATATTCCAAATTTTGAAAATTAAAAAAATAAAAATAAAGTAAGGGGGTGAACCTGAGCAGAAGAAATAACTTGGGGTGAAAACCGAACATATCGATGACTTCCATAAACAGCTGAACTAATATCAAACCCACTGCCAACTTTTCCTTGGGCCATACAATGGGCCGTTTGGGCTATAATATGAACCACATCTAAATTTTCTTGATTTTGGGCCCCGGGCCCACTGAGATTAACTACCCCAAGATAGTTAAGTAAAGCAGCAACAACAGCTGTTGTCATAGCTGCAGAAGAACCTAACCCGGTTTTTGCAACTTCGGGCTTAGAACTTTGACCGTTTGACTCTCCTGAATTTAAGGAAATTGAGGTAAATGGTGGGAGAGATGATAATGATTCTGGAGTTAACGGGAGCCCACGTGCTTCAATCTACATAAAAAGAATAAATTTTAATAAATTTATTAGTAATAATAAAAATATGATTTTTCAGATAAAAACTAAAAAGGTTCTAATATTGAAACCTGATTTCGGTACGAATAGAAGTCGTTGTCGCCTAAAATTGTGATATCAAAACCTGTGGAATAATTACATATTAGATATATAATAGTAAATACTTTTTTTTATTTTTTTTAAATGTAAAACAGTAATAAACTAAACCATAAAAAAGTTACCTTGCAAAAGAAGTTTCTGCAGTAACTCCTTGTTATTAACTGTCGCATATGCTGCTGCAACAGCATATTGTACCGCGTATTCTACAAATGGATTTCTTGTTTCACTGAAAAAATATAAGCCAAAAGATGTTATATATGTATTAAAACATGTAATATGATTAAATATTTATTAAACACATTTGATAAATTGACGATTTATGTAAAAAAAAAAAAAAAGTTCTGGTAATAATACTTGCCTTGAAGTGCACTGAAGAATAAAGTGCTTTAGCGACATTTTATATATAGTTTCTCGGCCCATTTGAGGAGAAGTTAACTTCAGATCTGTCCATGACTGAAACGTGACACAAAAATAATAAGTAAAAAATATAAATTAAATACCAAATAAATAAATCAAGCTTGGTTAAGAACTTAAGATTAAGATCTAAGAAGCAATCATGTTTATTATATACCCAAAGCCAAGATTCTGGTCTTAATTCATCATAAAGTGGCTTAACAATTGCATAAAATCGAGCATTTGTACTCAATACAATCCCTGCATTAGGTCTTTCCAAAATCAAGTAACCTCCTGTAAGCAAAACCTTCCCAGGAGCAGATGCAACCCTAACAAAATTTAAATAAAAAAAAATCAGCATTAAGTGAATCAATTTCTTATAAGTCATTTCCTTAACCCCAAATTGATATAAAGATGTTGAATTTGCCAGTATAAGATATAGGAAATTTGTAATTAACAACAAAAAAATTATAAGTTTGAATAAATATGTAACCATAATTAGAAAATATAGATAGCATTAGTGCATTGTTAAAGTTAACAGCTTTAACTAGAAATAGAGAACTTACACTGCCATTTCTTCTGGAATGTTGTCAACAACAAGCTGTTAATCTGAGATTTAAGCCAGATAAAGTGAAATTAAGATGGGAAGAATGCCAATTTTTCATTTGTTAATCTGATTTGGTTTTTGTTTCAAAATCGGTACCCAAAATTCACTTCAGAACGGAATTTGAAGTTGTGTAAACTGATCTGGACCTTTAATTAGTTTAAATTGATCTGAATCTTTAAATTATTAGCGATTGACGATAAATAGTGTGTGGTTGAATAGGGAAAAAAGGATGAAACTTTTACCTAATAAACAAGCAGTTGAGACGGTATCAGGTAGTCACTGTTGGTTGAAGCCTTGAAGGTGAAGAAGGTCTGCTATGGCGGTTTACAGGACTACAGGAGACTGATGATCCAATGGGTTAATTCTGTTTGGGCTTCCAATTTCAATATTTGACGATTACTTTTACTAAATACAAAATACATACTTATAATAATGTTTGTCTTATAGCGGTTTAAGATTGATAAGATTGATGATACTAAAAGGGCGTTTAGTATAGCGGTATGATGTTTGTCTTATAATAATTCATAATTTTAAGGTTGAGTTTCAAGTCTCGTTATTAACATTTGTGGAAATTATTTGTAATTTAGGATTTTTTATTAGAAAAGAATAAGATCAATGAATGAGATCGATATATTTATAAAAATGACAAAAAAAATCTGAAAATATCAATTAATTGTGTTTTGTGCATTCAAAATGAAGCATTGGAAAAGCACTTGGGAGGTATTTATTATATTTTAAAATTGATTATCATTTTACATATTAACTAAATACCTAATATTTTTTCTAAACACTAAATAATAATTAGGGTCAATGGCCTAGCGGTAAGGTGTTTGTCGCCAACGTTAAGGTTGAAGGTTCAAATCTCATAGTGGACATAGGTTGATTTTGGAGTACACTAGGATTGCCGTTCAAAAAAAAAAAAAACTGATTATTACATTTTCAAAAGCACAATTAATTAAAACACTATTTTTGATAATAACGTTTTATAACTACTAATTTTTTAATTATTTATTTTCAAAATAAATAATATATTTTTAATAGATAATCTCAAATACGCGAAAACACAATTGACAATATATTGGGTTAGATATTTATAAAAGTTTGATTACATTAAAACGTCATTTTCCCATGATTAAATAAAGACAAAAAAAGTAAAATAAAAAAATAACATGAATTCTGTCATGCATTAGTGAAGATCCAACGGGTTACTTCTTGGGCTCCTTATCCCAATCGTTGATAACGAAATGAGATCTTGTGTAAATTGCAAAAAAAAAAGTAGAGTAAATTACACGAATAGTCCCTGTGGTTTGACCTAAGTTTTGGATTTGGTCCCTAAGTTCTAGAAATTACACCCGTGGTCACCGTGGTTTGGACTTCGTATCGGTTTTGCTCCCTAACACTAACTGCCGTTAAAAAATAGATGTTAAATCTAGACATGTGCAAAGCACATGGGGGTAATTTAGTCCTTTTACCCTTCTCATCATCTTCATATTCCTCATCATTACCATTAACAAAAAATCATCTCCTTCATCACATAACAAGCACCACCACCGTCAATTTTCTGATCGACAACTTCATTTTAACAAAACTAGCTCATGTAATCTAATCCCCAAAACCAGCTTAATCCAAAATCAATTAACCTACGGCAATCCATATCACATTCAATAATCTATCTATACATCCGACCATACAATCAATAAATTGAATATCATGCATAGATTAATTTGAACTAGTTAAATCGTCTAATCTATTTGATTTATAACCAATTAACCTATAATAAATATGCTCTGCTATAACTTGCTTAAAAGCACTCTTCGATGGCGATTTGGCGCGAACTACGGTTACGCCAGATCTGCTATCAATTTCGTTTGATTCTTCTGATTTCTTTCTCGATTGTGATTCCGGTTCTTGTATTAATCACTGTTTGGTACTCTGATTTGCTTGATATGTCTTCGAGAAGATCAAAAAGGATAAATAAAATCCCTATGAAATTTGGAGATTCCGTCAATCAGAGTAGCAAGAGTTCCTTCCATACTGAAAATTCAAATAATACGGATAATTGTGATTCCGATGATATGAATAATACAGTAGAGGTTGATGCGAGGACGATTACAGACACTGAGGAAGGTGAATTTGAAGATCTATGAAATGTAGATCAGAATACGGAAGTTGTCGATCGATAAATTGACGGTGGTGTGCTTGTTATGCCATGAAGGAGAGGATTTTTGTCAACGGTGATGATGAGGGGTAAAAGGACTAAATTATCCCCATGTGCTTTGCACATTCTAGATTTAACATCTACTTTTAACGGCAGTTAGCGTTAGGGACTAGAACCGATACGAAGTCCAAACCACGGTGACCGCGGGTGTAATTTCTGAAACTTAGGGACTAAATCCAAAACTCAGGTCAAACCACAGGGACTATCCGTGTAATTTACTCAAAAAAGTAATTAAATTTTTGTAGTGTTGGAGCAGATCACAGATCAACTTATTACTGATGCTGCAGTTAGTACTGATCATGGTTAATACTGATGAATACTATAATTGTTACTGATGGGGCAGAAACTTACTACTGATGAGTTAATACTGGTGAAGACTATAACTTAGTTACTACTGATCAAGCACATATTGAAGATACTACTGATCTTAGTAGTTACTACTGACGTTGGTTTTGGACTTACTACTGGTCACCAAAGTTACTACTGACGATACAAACTTATTACTGGTGATTGCAGATTACTACTGGTATACGTTTTGGAAGCATATCAAGTCCGAGATCTTCGCAGAGTTAGTTATAGAATGTAATTCAATGTATATCTTTTATTATTCGATGTAAATCAAGTCCTAGAATAACTAGGGTAAATAGTTAGGCTTCAAGGACTATTATAAATAGTTCCTTACGAATTGTAAACGTACGTGTGTATTGTTAATCGATAATATACATTGAAGCTTTTTGTGAAACTGTGTTCTTAATATTTTCGCATATTGTTTTACAGTTCATTGTTCTTAATATATTGATATAGTGTTGATCCGCTGCAACTTCTATTATCAATTAGATCTAAAGGTGTTTATTAACTCTTTATAGTTAATCGATCCTGACAAGTGGTATCAGAGCATATTGGTTCTAGATCTACGATTTTTTTTTAAGAATAACAAAAAGTTTTAATCTTTAAAACACACACATTATTAATAATGACTGATAATAATGAAAGCACTCAAGCTAACAAAATCCCTATACTCACTCCCAATAACTTTGGGATGTGGAAGAATCATATTAAGCAATACATGCTTATTACTGATTATTCCATATGGGAAGTTGTCATTGAAAGAAGCAAAACTGGTCCTGGTCAAGCAAGCAGTTCTGCAACTGAAGCAGACAAACTCAAATGTGAGAAGGAGAAGAAAGACAGAGGCATCGAACTCAAAACTCTAAGCACTCTCCTACTGGCCATTCCTAATGACTATCAACATCTCTTTGTTGAATATGATGATGCAAAGGTGCTGTGGCAAGCACTGGAGAAGAGATTCGTTGGCACCAAGAGCACCAAGAGGAACATGAAGTCTGTTCTCAAGCAAGACTTTGAAAATTTCAAAGGAAAGCCCAATGAGACACCACTCAAGTGTTTGACAGATTCAACAAGCTAATTGGTGAACTTAACCAGGTTGGGGTTAAGATGGATCAAGAAGATGTCAACATGAAGTTCCTAAGGTCTCTTAGTGAAGAATGGGCCATGTACACAGTGATATACAGACAGAGAGATGCACTAGAAGAAAAGGAGTTAGATGAACTCTACAATGATCTCAGAGTATTTGAAACTGAGGTAAATCAAAAGAACCCTTCTATTTCTTCTAATAATGCTGCATTTGTATCTAGTACAGGACAAGGTCAAGAAACTGCCACAGGAAAGGCTGCAGATTGTGAAGATGCTGCAAGAGAATCCTTTTTCACTAGTCATGTGCATACTGCACTAATTAGTGATGATTTGGAACAATTGAATCCTGATGATCTTGAGGAGATGGATCTCAAATGGCAGATGGCTATGCTGAGCCTGAGAACCAAAAGGTTCTTAAAAAGGACTGGTAGGACAAGTCTCAACTACAACAAAGGTGACAAAGCTGGATTTGACAAAACTAAAGTCAAATGTTACAACTGTAACAATCTTGGTCACTTTGCAAAAGAATGTCCTCAGCCAGACAAAAGATCAAAATCAACTGCTCTTGTTTCACAACAAGGACAAGGCTATGACTGGAGCTTTCAAGCAGAAGAACATGCTCAAAATCAAGCTCTTATGGCCTTAACTGACAGCAAATATGAGGTAAAACCTAAACCTTGTACTTCTGAATGTATTAAAATTGTTAAAAATTTAGAAAAAGAAAACACTAAATTAAATGAAGATTTAGCAAAAGCATTAAGAAGAAATCATGAATTTGATGGTGTGATTGCTGATCAAGAACATCAGATAAAGGTGTACTAAATGATTGATCAAAGGACAAAGGAAGAACTGCTCCAAGCTGTAGATGAGAAAGAGTACTATGAATTAAAAAATAAATAACTAACAAGTAAATTAGAAGAATGTCAACTTGAAATTGAACAAAATAAATTGACAATTAAGAAATTTGAAAGAAGCACTAAAATTCTTGATGAATTAACTAATAATCAAACTACAGAAAAAGTTGTTCATGTGGTGGGATATCATGCTGTACCACCTCCATATAAATTCATTCCTCCACTCAAAAACAGTTCAGAAAGAATAATTAATGAATTAAAAATTAAAAATCAAACTGAATCTAATAATGAAACATCTGAATCAAATGATTTTTCTGATGATGATAGAACTACAAACTCAATTGAATTTACAATCTTTCAAACTGAATCTCCAAACTCAATTGATACAAGTTTTCACACAGCACAAAGTGAAGAAGATTATCCTAAATATAATGCAGAAAATATACCACAAATTCTAAAAAGGGGGAATGAAAGGAATAAAAATCAACTCTTAGATCAAAGAAAACCTGAAGGTGTTAAAGGTAAGAAATTAAGATGTGTTATATGCAACAAAGTAAATCATTTAGCAAAGGATTGTCACTTCAATCCAATAAATTGTAAAGAGTTCAAAGAATTTAAAAATTCTAAAGAAAAGGCAAAAACACAGAAGTTAAAAAATACTACTGGTCCTTCAGTAGTAAATAAAACAAAAACTCCAATTGCTGAAACACCAAAATCTGGAAGAAGTGCATCAAGGTTTGTGCAAAGTAGAAGAGTTGGAAGCCCAAAGAACAGCAATTACTTCAAGAACAATGGAAAATCAAATCAAAATAAACCATATTTTAAATTTTCCAATACCAGTACAAACTTTAACAATTTTACTACTGGTGTCAACCCTAATTATAATGCTGTCTGGTACCAGTACAAAAACACTACTGGTAAGAACCCTAATTTCAAAAATACTACTGCTACCAAACCAAAATTTCAAAACACTACTGGTCATTCTAAATATGGTAAGTACCCAAATACTACTGGTCCATCAGTAGTAAAGTATTCAAAAGCTAAAAACAATGGGTATAGACCAAGATCAGTAGTAAACTCAGACAAATCTAAAAGGTCAGTAGTAAAACAGAACACCAGTACTAAAAAGGTATGGGTACCAAAAATGTTTAAGGTTAACTGTTCTAAATCTGATCTCTCAAAGGATGAACCCAAGACATATAAAGCTTGGGTTCCCAAAATTAACTAACCTTTTATTTACTTGTGCAGAGCATTCAGATCCCAGAAGAAGGAAGAATATGGCACATTGATAGTGGATGCTCAAGGCACATGACTGGAAATCTGCAAATTTTAAAAGATTTCAAGTCATTTGATGGAGGTTATGTAGCTTTTGGTGAGAACCCAAAGGGAGGTAAGATTACAGGTAAAGGTACTGTTACAAATGACAAAATTACCTTTGATGATGTATTTTATGTAGCTGAGCTAAAATACAATCTAGTCAGTGTGTCTCAAGTTTGTGATAAAAAGAACAAAATTCTTTTCACAGACATTGAGTGCATCATTCTTTCTCCTGACTTTATTTTAGATGAAAAATATGTTGTTTTAAGAACTCCAAGGAGAAACAATGTGTATTGCCTGGATATAGGGGGAGAACTCATTTCTTCAAATGAGGTCAACTGCTTTATATCCAAGGCAAACACCACTGAATCAGAACTATGGCATAGAAGGATGTGTCACACTAATTTCAAAAACATGAACAATTTAGTAAAAAGAAATTTGGTCATTGGACTACCTCAAAAACAATTCATGTGTGATCATCATTGTGTTGCATGCCTAAAAGGTAAACAACACAAGACTTCTCATAAGTCCAAATCTGTGAACTCTATTTCTGTTCCTTTACAACTCTTACATATGGACCTATTTGGACCTACAAATGTAATGAGTATTGGAAAGAAACAATATTGTCTTGTTATTACTGATGACTTTTCCAGATATACATGGGTTTTCTTTCTCAGGACAAAGGATGAAACAAGTGAACTCATCAAGAACTTAATTGTTAAACTGGAAAACACATCTGATCAAAAAGTTAAAGCCATAAGATGTGATAATGGCACAGAATTTAAAAATGCTAACTTAATTAATTTTTGTGATCTTAAAGGTATTGACAGGCAATACAGCTCACCTAGAACTCCTCAACAAAATGGTGTAGCTGAAAGGAGTAATAGAACCATCATTGAAGCAGCAAGATCAATGCTAGCAGATTCAAAGTTACCAATCACTTTTTGGGCTGAAGCTGTTAATACTGCCTGTTATGTTCAAAACAGAGTATTAATAGTGAAGCCACATTTTAAAACACCATATGAACTTTTTAATAAAAGAAAACCCTCTATAAGTTTTTTAAAATCATTTGGTTGTCCTTGTACTATTCTGATTACAAGAGAACAAATTGGTAAGTTTGACTGCAAAGCTGATGATGGAATCTTTGTGGGATACTCTACCCAAAGCAAATCATACAGAGTATTCAACAAGAGATTAAGGATAATTGAAGAAAGCATCAATGTATCCTTTAATGAAAATGTTTCTAATGAACAAGGAAATGGTCCAGATTGGCTATTTAACATAGACAATCTAACCAAATCCTTTAATTCTAACATGGATTTAAATGCAGGTGATTCAAATTGTCATACTCAAAAGGAAGGAACATCATCTGTTAATACTGGTCAAGAAGAGATGAGATACATAGTAGTTGATACTGCTCCTACAGTTAATACTGAGGACAGTAATAACTCAAATTCTGGAAGCAGTAGTAACTCTGAGAATGAGGACAGTAGTAATTCAAATACTACTGGTACCAATAATAGTACTCAAAACACTACTGGTCCTAGCAATAACCTCAATTCTCAAGATACTACTAATGAGGACAGTAGTAATTCAAATACTACTGGTACCAATAATAGTACTCAAAACACTACCGGTCCTAGCAATAACCTCAATTCTCAAGATACTACTGATCCCAGTAATAACAACAATACTACTGATCTCCATGAAGATAACAACAGTAGCAATTCTGATCAAGATGATGATGAACCAAACATTAATGACAATGAAGGATCTCTAGAGGAGCAAATTCCTGAGACAAATGAGTCCAATCTTGAAAATCAACTAGTGGTTGATAGAGCTACAACAACAAGGACTCAGAAGAACCATCCATTAGACCTTGTTCTAAGTGATGTTAACTCACCACTACAAACAAGAAGCAAACTAAACAAAAGCTTAACTGCAAACATGTGTAATATAAGTTTAATTGCTAATGAATGTATGTTTGAATGCTTTTTGTCTCAGGATGAACCAAAGAAAATTCAACAAGCAATGAAGGACTCAAACTGGATTGAGGCAATGCAAGAAGAACTCCTTCAATTCAAGTTACAAACTGTTTGGACACTTGTACCTCTACCCAAAGGAAAAAGAGCCATTGGAACAAGATGGATCTTTAGAAACAAGAAAGATGAAAGAGGTATAGTGATCAAGAACAAAGCCAGACTTGTAGCCCAAGGATACACTCAAGAAGAAGGAGCTCATGTTGCTAGAATTGAAGCAATAAGAATATTCTTAGCATATGCTTCATTCAAAAGGTTCAAAGTCTATCAAATGGATGTGAAGAGTGCATTCCTATATGGGAAGATTGAAGAAGAGGTCTATGTATGCCAACCTCCAGGATTTGAAGATCCAAAACATGGTGATTATGTGTTCAAATTAGATAAAGCTCTGTATGGCCTTCATCAGGCACCAAGAGCATGGTATGATACATTATCGTCATATCTATTAAAGAATAATTTTAAAAGAGGAGCCATTGACAAAACTTTGTTTACAAAGAAAGTCAAAGATGATATACTACTGGTACAAATCTATGTAGATGATATCATCTTTGGGTCAACCAATGATTTATTATGCAAAGAATTTGAAGAACTGATGCAAATTAAATTCAAGATGAGCTCTATGGGTCCAATGAACTTCTTCCTTGGACTCCAAGTAAATCAAAGAACAGATGGTATTTTGATAAACCAATCAAAATATGTTAAAGACATCTTGGAGAAGTTTGATATGAAAGACTGCAAGAGTGCAAGTACACCAATGGAAACACACAAACACCTACATCCTGATATTGAGGGGGAGGATGTAGATGAACACTTATATAGATCAATGATAGGCTCTTTGATGTACTTAACTGCATCAAGACCTGACATTATGTATAGTGTTTGTGTGTGTGCAAGATATCAAGCAAGACCTAAAGAACTACACTTGCAGGCTGTCAAAAGAATAATCAGATACTTGAAAGGCAAACCATCACTTGGTCTATGGTATCCACATGATTCACCCTTTGAACTCATAGCCTACACAGATAGTGACTATGGAGGTGAATGTCAAGATAGAAAGTCCACTACTGGTGGATGTCAATTCTTTGGATCAAGACTGGTGTCATGGCAATGCAAGAAACAAACAAATGTATCAACATCAACTGCTGAAGCAGAGTATGTAGCTGCATCTGCTTGTTGTGCTCAAGTATTATGGATTCAAAACCAGCTTCTAGACTTTGGTATCTCTATCCTTAAAACTCCTATTTTTATTGACAATCAAAGTGCTATCAGTATTGTGAACAATCCAGTAAAACACTCTAAAACTAAACACATTGAAATAAGATTTCACTTTATAAGAGATTGCAATGAAAAGAAATTAATCAAAGTAGTTAAAATTCATACTGATGATCAATTAGCAGATCTTTTTACAAAAGCATTTGATGTAGGAAGATTCAACTTCTTGGTTAGCAGTATTGTAATGATTTTGATAAATTAAAATCTCACTTAAAATCATGTGTAAAGTTTTTATTGTAAAAAGTTATTTATTTGTTTAAGTGTTTTACTACTGGTAGGTCTGTACTACTGGTATGTAGGCATGTGCACAAAATAATACTGGTAGTTCATTACTACTGGTGTGTATTAGGTTTACATAAATACTACTGGTAAGTCAGTACTACTGGTATTCACATATAATACTGGTCTTGTGTGTTAATGGTTTCTACTGATGTCTATAGTTGCTACTGATGTCAAAATCCTTAGTTACTACTGATGTTAGTAGATACTACTGACGTTTTCTTACTGATATCTAAGTTACTACTGGTCTTTCAAATATCAAATTACCAAACTAACCCCATGAAAATAACCGTTGTGTTATGATTCGAAGGACAATTTTGTATTTTTGCAGGATAAATCATAAGATATAAATAGCAGAAGTCGATTAGTTTAGCATTATCTTCACTTCGATTTGCTAAAACCTCTCGATAAACCCTAACTTACGATCAAAAACCCTTCATCAGTAACAAAAATTCTTACTTGTTTCTCTCAAATCAACAATAATGGCAACTCTACAATCTCTCAATGTTCAAACAGATCTTAAATATTCAGAGTTCCACAATATGTGTGCGTTTCTACGCAATCCAGACGGAACAAAAGATTTTCGTCCGATAGTCAATTTCTTGAAAAATTCTTACATAAAGTTTGCTCTAACTGTAAATCCGAGAGCATATCAACAGCACTTGGTGGATTTCTGGACAAATGCTGAAAGAACAGAAGGTGCAACTGTGCCTATGATAAAATCATCGGTGGATGGAAAGACGATCACAATTACTGAACAATCAATTCGACACCATCTACAACTACATGATGATGCAGGTATGTTTACACTTCCTAAGGAATTCATTGCTGAAATTTTAAATAACATGGGATATGAGGGAAGACTTAACATAGTAACTTTTCAAAAAGGTCTTCTCTCCCCCACAATGGAAAGTACTTGGAATGAGTTTAATAAGGCAATAGCCTCTGCTGTTGTCTGTTTATGCACAGACCAAGTATTTAATTTTTCATACATGATTTTTGAAGGTATGTTGGGAAATCTTAGTTCTTCAAAATTTTTAATGTATCCCAGATTTCTTCAACTTATTATAAACTGTGAATTACAAAACTTGTCAACTCCTAAAAACATTTTTATCATTCCTGAGTTGAACAAGAAAGTTTTCTCTAACATGAGAAAACAATTTAAATTTTCGGGCAAGGAAACCCCTTTGTTTCCTAATATGATCAAAGATCACTCATCTATTGGAGAAGGTTCAATCATAGATACAACCCAAATTGAACCTCAACCCACTCCATCACCCCCAAATGCAGGCCAAACACCACCCCAAACAGTCACTCAATCAACTTCACAAATAGAAGTCCTGACTGTGTCCCAGGAACTTGAAATAAATCCTCAGAGTGCTACTCTTCACTCTGTGGAAGACCTATGTTAGGTCACAACAACCCTGCTTTTAATGTTAATTGATAGAATATTATACTTAGAGAAATATTAGAGTGATAACACAAGAATATAGTCAATGTATAAATCCACTAAGTGTGGCTTGTTGCGGAATAACAAGACCACTGATCAATTACAAAGATATGAAAGTGTAAAGTGAATTGGTGAGTACTCCTTTGCAAGATGATCTCTATTTATAATGTTATAGAGATCTTACATAATGAGCAAAGGAGTAACCGAAGGACTAAGTAAGGGAAATGACTAAGATCAAGGGATTTGATCTTAGTCCGTTACTATACTGAGTATCACTCAGTCCTTCTAATCAGTCCTTGTACTCAGTATCACTATCTGATACTGAGTACTGATACTGAGTTCCAATACTGATCACTCAGTATCAGACCTAAACTTAGCTATATTATTCTACATATTAATCAAAACTAGTCTAGGTTGTTTTGTTATCTTAAGATCCAAAGGGGCAAGGCTTTTTGCCTTAACAATCTCCCCCTATCTAAAGATAACAAAACAATTACAAAGAGAAACTAAACAAAATAAGCTACAGGCTGCAAAGTCTTCTTCTTTAGTCTTTTTTGATCGACTCAAACTCGTAGAAGACTTCTTTCTTCACATGGATGAACTCTTCTCTTTTCTTCAGTTCATCTTGCCTGTTGTTTAGTACAGCAACTATCTTCTTTCTAAACCAAGCATCTTCTTTCTTGGTTATCATCCATTTAAGGCCCACCAAATGGCTGATAGGAGCTGTTGCCAAATCTGCTTCAGTAATGAAGCACTACCTGTCATCTGAGTCAGTATACATATATCCAGATGTGGGATATATGGTACTCTTTTGATCCTGAAAGATAAGGTTAGAGGGAACAGTATATGTGGGAATTATTCTGAAAGTATTAAGGCACTCAGGTTTGTTATTTTTCATAGCTTCAGTCATCACACTGAGTGCCCTGTATTCTGCTGCATAAAGAGTTCCTTTTTCATAGCATATGGCAGATACAGCCCAGATTTCATCCATCATCACTTGGGCTTCAGAGGATCTTGAGGGCATCTCCTTTATCAGTCTAGCAATCTTTATCCAATCTTGAAGTCCCATATTTTGGATGTCATGGAGGAAAAATTTCATTGGAGGACTGACTGGCCCAGTGCAAGTTGCAACAATTGATCTATCAACAGTTTTGACTTTTATTTTGTTGACAAATTCATTTAGCCAGTATATGTCTCTTACACTTAGAAATGCTTTATTCCTCAGCATACCCATCCTTGTTTCCCTAAATCTTGTTCTTTGTGCCACAATGTTCCAATACTGTTCAAGTAATTCATCTCCAGTTCTTCTTACAGTATGAGATCTTCTTGGAACATCTTCAGACTCAGATTCAGGTTCTTCCTTAACAGGGAAGAACTTTTGGGCCTCAATCTCATCCTCAGCTTCACTCTTTTCCTCAGTAAACTGAGCAGATCTCCTAGGTCTTGAGATCAGAGGGGCTGGATCTTGTTCTTCACTAGATTCTGAGGACATAACCACATTTATCATTCTTCTGGTTATTGGTCTTCTAGGAATTCTAGAAGGTCCTTCAGCATGAGGTGAGATAGGTTTTCTTGTATGTACTTCATCATCTGAGAATGATGATGAAGAGGTTTCTTTATTTGCTTCATCCAGTGCAAAGTTTAAAAATTCTTCTGATGCCACTGGATGTTCTTCATCTTCATCATCAGCAATGGGCCACACAAAAGGCCTATAGACCACAATTTGCAAGTTGTTTTCTTCTAGAACAGGTGGCTCAGTATAAGCTTGCTGTGGTTGGTCAGTGTGAGTCTCCCCCTGAGCAGATGGCTCAAGTGGGTCTTGAACTTGTAATGCTGACCTAGTTCTTTGTCTTCTTCTCTCATACTGAATCCGAAGTGGCTCAGTATGAGGTCTTTGCTGATGTTGTTGTTCTTGTTGTGGAGGTTGATCTTCATTTAATCTTCTTCTTTTCTCCCCCTGAGCATATGGCTCAGTTTGAGCAACCTCAGTATCTCTTTGTCTCTTCTCCCCCTTTTTGTTATCATTTGATGAGGAGGGAAGAGGATCAGTATCACCACCCATGTCCCCTTCAGGTTGTTCAAGAGTAGGGGAAGGCATGGGCTCAGTTGCAGCATCAGTATCACCAGCACCTCCTTCTCCTTCTCCTTCTTCATTGTGGTCACCATGGGAGAATGGTGGAGTTGGTGGAGGCTGATGTGGTTGTTGAAGTAGTGAGACTGACTGTTTTATTGAGTCAATATCACCACTCATCTTGTCCATTCTGGCTAGTATTATATTTTGAGTTTGTTGGATGGCCAGAATGTGCTGCATGATTGCTTGCAGAGTCACTTGGTCTGCTGCAGCCTGAGATGCCTGAATGCCCTGCACAGATGGTGCTAAAGAAACAGAAATAGAAAACTGGTTAGAAAGAAAGGTTTATCAAATAGAATTGTGGTGTTGTTTAATTCTATAATCATATAAACAGAGTTTGTGAAGTCTGTATTTCATCTGGTTTATGATGAAATATTGTGGACTTGTGCATAGCATGTGTAAGAAGATTTTAGTAAAAGTGAGTGTGTAAATTGAAGTAGCTCAGTATAGGATAAGTCACATTCACTAAAAGGTTTGGGTTTCGGTATTCGAAGCCTGGGATGTGCTTCTTGTTATTTTCAATGTTTATCACTCGGTATTAGAGTGATAACAGAAATGTGGCTAAACCCCATGGAAAAGTTTTTGGATTTTGTGGCTTAAGGGTTTGTGATCATTTCTTGAGTCATGCTATCCAACTCAAAAATAAGTTGGACATGATTCAAGCAGCACCAGTGGGTGTCAGTGTGACATCAACCACCATTGTCTCTTTAAATGTTGAGACAGCTGTAGACTGACAATGATCAATAGTGTGCTCAGTATATGAATTTTGCATAGCAGTAGTGGGCTAGCTATGTTGGCCATAAAAGGATATATATTTGAAAGAGCGTGTGAGACTTTGGTCAGTATTGAGTTGGTACTGGCCAATACTTAGTCTCTATTTGGGAATGAAATATATATATAAGTTTAAGGGCTTTTTAGAAATTCATACCTGAGACTCTGTCAGAGTCCCTTCTAGCATCTGCAGAGGTCGGTGCAGGATCATGTGATTGTTGATGTGCAGCACCAACATCTTCAATACCGACTTGTCTTTCTTGCTGAGCACCTTCCAGTGTAGTTTGCTCATATTGAATCTCCACATCAAGAGGAACATGAGGTTCCTCAATTGGTTGAGCAGTTGAAACTAGTTGTGGACCTGGAAGGTCAGCGGTGGCTGCAACTAGGCTTTGGGCTTGAAGAGATGCAGTTAATGATGGAACATTTGCAGGCTGCACCTCCTCAGATGATAAGTTTCCCATAATGATAGGAGACAGATTCCTTCTTCTTCTTTGAAGGACCAGTGGTGTGTCTTCGAAGGACTCAGTATCAAAAGCTGTTTCAATATGAGGAGCATCAAGATCCTGTGCAGGTGGAGAGATATGGTGTTGAGTAGGTTCTTGAACTTGTGGAACATCCTGCATCTCAAGATCTGGACCGGCCTGTGCTCCATTACCACTATTATCATCATTATCATCATCGTCATCATTGTCTGACTCAGTATCAGACATGTCTTCTTCATCATTGATGTGTTCTTGAACAATGGCCCACATAGGAGGACTTAGAAGAGGTTCTCCTTCTCTTGGCCTGTAAAAGAAAATCTTCTCACTAAGAGGAGGAAGATCAACCCTTGGACTCTGAAACTCATTATAAATATGTGTGGGCATTGAGTGTTGAAAGATGAGTGATAAAAATCTGCAGAAAGGGACATTGCATTCCCTTGTGTTAGCCCGAACCAGAGCAGCTAATTCATTGAAAATGAGCTGTGCATAATCAATGTTTCTTCCATAGTACAAGGCATGTACTATTTGCATCCCAAATTCATTTATTTGGTCCAAAGCTCCCGTCTTGTGGGTCATACACCGAATTATTGTTGTAATGAGAATACCTCACATAGGACCAAATTCATTTCTTTTGATTGTGCCCGTTGTTCCTCTTCGACCCAAAAATGGTAAGACTGAGCGTGCCTCTGATCTATCAACGAATGGATCATACTGAGCTTGGGCGGGAAGTCTGAGTGCTTCACGAATGATGGCAGTAGAAACAAATGCCCTTCTTTGATCTCTAATTACCCACCCAGCAATCATATCTGGAGAGTCGAGTGTAGCAGAGTACCAAAACTCGCATAGCATCTCTGGATAAATTGCTCGAGAAGACAAGGTCAGTGCACGAGCAATTGGGCAATATTTCACAAAAGTCACAATGTTTGTGAATTCTTGGCATACCCAGGCTTGAGGAATAGTGAAATTTGCTGTGATGTTGTTCCTCGCAAACCTGGGTAGTTCATCGTTTCAGAATTTGATTTCCGATTCAACTTCTGGAGCAACGAAAGTGTAATTGGCCATCTGTGATTTTGATTTAAGAGATTTGCTTGCTAAGAAAGAGTGAAATCGTTAATCGCAGAGAGAATTTTACAAGAAATATAACTGTTGAAAATTATTTGAAGTAAAAAAAAACGGTTATTTGAAAGATAATTAAGGTATTGGGAAGTAAAAACGGCTGATTTGACTGCCTTATCCTCTGCCAACGGTAACTTTCCTATTAAGAAAGGTTACCGTTGAGCAGTATGAGGATTAAGCTCGGTGTAATAGCCGTCATAACCCAATGCTGAGTAATAAAAATTAATTTAAAAAATATTGAAAAAAAAAATATAAAAACAATTAATTTACTCTTGAAATTAATAATAAAAAAAAATAAAAATTTTAAATTTTGATGATATCAGACTAGTGATACTGAGTGGTCAGTATCAACAGGAGTGATACTGAGCGTTCAGTTTTAAAGAAAATTAAGGAAAATTAAGGATTTAACATACCTAATTGCCCTAGTAAATACATAAACCTTTCCTCAGGGAGAGGTTTAGTAAACACATCGGCCAATTGTTGATTAGTTGGTACATAATCTACCTCAACCTTTCCTTTTTCCACATTATCTCGAATAAAGTGGTGTCTGATATCAATGTGCTTGGTTTTAGAGTGATAGACTGGGTTCTCTGTGATAGCAATAGCACTCTTGTTATCACAATGAATGGGAGTCTTATGAAAGTTGAACCCATAGTCTAAGAGTTGATACTGCATCCATAATAATTGAGCACAACAACTTCCTGCAGCAACATATTCTGCTTCTGCTGTGGAAGTTGCTACCGAGTTTTGCTTCTTGGATGACCAACCAACTAGTCTTCCACCTAGGAATTGACATCCTCCACTTGTGCTCTTTCTGTCCAATCTACAACCTGCAAAATCTGCATCTGTGTACCCTTCAAGGTCAAAGTTTGAGTCTTTGGGATACCAAAGACCCAGGTTAGGAGTACCTGTAAGATATCTAAAGATGCGCTTAACTGCTTTCATGTGTGATTCTTTAGGATCAGCCTGATACCGAGCACACAAACATGTGGCAAACATGACATCAGGCCTACTAGCAGTTAAGTAAAGTAAGGAACCAATCATACCTCGGTATGTGGATTGACATACTGGTTTACCAGTTTCATCTTTACTTATCTTATCCTGAGTACCCATAGGAGTGTGCATGGAAGATAAATTTTCAAATTTGTATTTCTTTAACATGTCATGCACATACTTACTTTGATTTATAAAAGTGCCATCAGGCTTTTGTTCAACTTGTAAACCAAGAAAGTAAGTAAGTTCTCCCATCATACTCATCTGATACTGAGTTGACATTATCTTAGCAAACCAGTCACACATTGACTTGTCAGTGGAACCAAAGATAATATCATCTACATATATCTGAATGAGTAAGATGTCAGAACCTTTCCTTTTTGAAAATAATGTTTTATCAATTTTACCTCTTGTAAATTTATTTTCAATAAGGTACTCAGACAGGGTGTCATACCAGGCTCTTGGAGCTTGTTTGAGCCCATATAGAGCTTTATCAAGCTTGAAAACATAATTAGGAAATTTGGGATCAACAAAACCTGGAGGTTGTTTAACATAAACTTCTTCTTGTAGTTTTCCATTTAGAAAAGCACTTTTGACATCCATCTGATAAACTTTGAAATTCTTAAAGGCTGCATATGCAAGATACAACCTAATAGCTTCAATTCTTGCAACTGGTGCAAAAGTTTCATCATAGTCAATGCCTTCTTCTTGCCTGTAACCTTGAGCAACTAACCTTGCTTTGTTCCTGATGACAACACCATCCTTGTCCATCTTGTTTCTGAACACCCACTTAGTACCAATAATAGTTTTACCAGTAGGAGGTGGTACTAAGTTCCAAACTTTATTTCTTTCAAACTCTGTGAGCTCTTCTTGCATAGCCTCTACCCAATCTTCATCTAATAAAGCTTCATCAGCTTTCTTTGGTTCAATGGTAGATAGAAAACTTGAGAAGAAACAAAAGTTTGCAGTTGCTTGGGTTGGAAATTCTAATTTTCTTCTTGTTTGGACACCTTCTTCAATAGGACCAATAATGTTCGAGTGTGGATGGTCTCTGTGTTCCCTTAAATTGTTTCCTAAGGGAGCATTTGAAATAGGATCAACAATATCTTGTTGATTTGGTGTGTTGTCTGTCTGATACTGAGTGGAATTCTGATCAGTATTAGACAGTGCAGGTTGCTGTTCATCTTCATTTTGCAGAGTTGATGTGGATTCTTGTGAAGTGTTGGATGTTTCACCTTCTTCATAGATAGAGTGGTTCAGATCATTAGTTGGAAACTCAGTATGGAGGTCCTCTGTTATGGGAACCTCAGTATTAGTCTCATTTGAGTGATACTGAGTTTGAACTTGATCAGTTTCATTAAACTTATTAGGAATAAAGTGTGGATGAAACTTAGGCTGTTCAGCAATGGAGTGTTCTGGATTGCATAGAATATCTATGCCACTTATGTCTTCACTTGCTGAGGTAGAATGCTCATTCTGATCTTCATCGAATGTGACATGAATGGATTCTACAATCATCTTGGTTGAGATGATATACACTCTGAAAGCTTTAGAGTGTGGAGAGTAGCCCATGAACACACCTTCATTTGCTTTGGGAGCAAATTTATTGAGATTTTATTTTGAACTGAGTACAAAGCATTTACTCCCAAAGATGTGAAAGTATTCCACATTAGGTATCTTGCCATTGTATAACTCATATGGAATCTTTAGATGTCTTTGGACGATAGTGGCTCTATTCTGAGTGAAGTTTGCACAGTTTACAGCTTCAGCCCAGAAACTCAGTGCCAGTCCAGCATGGCATAATAAAGTTCTTGCAGCTTCAATAAGTGTTCTATTCTTTCTTTCTACAACACCATTTTGTTGTGGTGTGTAGGCTGCAGAGAAGTTTTGAATGATTCCTTTTTCTTCACAAAAATCGGCTAATACTGAGTTTTTAAACTCAGTACCATGGTCACTTCTAAGTTGCTTGACCTTGTTGCCTTTTTGAAGTTCCTCCCTTTTTATAAAGGCAATGATTTCTGTTGTTGCATCTGACTTAGTCTTGAGGAAGATGACCCAAGTATATCTTGAAAATTCATCAACCAAGACTAGAGTATAGATCTTTTTGGCCAAAGATGGTGTGCTGATGGGGCCAAAAAGATCCATATGTATCATAGTAAGAGGTTCATTAATGGAATGATTGACTTTGGACTTGAATGAACTCTTCTTCTGCTTGCCCATTTCACATGCTGAGCATAACTTATCTTTTGAATAAGTAATTGTGGGCAACCCTCTCACCAGTTTCTTCATACTGAGCTCGTTGATATTTCTAAAGTTGATGTGAGAGAGTTTCTTGTGCCATAGCCAATGCAATTCTGGCTTGACTTTAGAAAGCAGGCATACTCGAATAGTTGGGTCTATTTCAGATAGGTTGACCACATATACGTCTTTTTCTCTTCTAGCAATGAGTACAGGCTGGCCTTTATCATTGTAGATGATTCCTGCAACCTTCCTGAATCGAGCTTCATTGTCATCATCACACATCTGGCTGATACTGAGCATATTGTGTTTTAGACCCTCTACATAGGCAACTCTTTTAAAAGTTATGTTGCCTTCCTTGATCACACCATAACCTCTTGTCTTTCCCACCGAGTCATCTCCAAATTTAACAGAAGGACCCTTCTCTGGAGTATAATTGAGAAGGTATTCCATACTGCCTGTCATGTGTCTTGAGCAGCCACTATCTAAATACCATTTTCTGTCACCCTGCACAAGACACAAAATAAGAGTTAGTTCTTTTTAGGAACCCATTTTTGAATGGGACCTTTGGTGGGATAAACATATTTTGACTTAATCTCTTTATATGGAGAGGTCGGTATCACTTCGGAGGTAACTTTATAAGTTTTCTTTGGTGATACTGACTTAGTTTCTCTCCTTTTCTTTGGTACTGAGTACCTAGGACTTGAGAGATCAGTCCAGCATTCATCTCCCTTGTGACCAGTATGATGACACCTATAACATTTTCTAGGTCTATTTCTAAACATATTTTCATACGGTATTTTAGAAAAATGTTTCACTTTTGGTAAGTCAGTATGAACAAGTTTTGCAAATTGTTTACTTAAAGATTTGACCTGATCACCAAGTGTTTTTAAAATGGTAATTTTGTCATTTTTAATAGGTGTTTTAACATTTTGTTTTACTGGTTTAAAGGGTGGTGGATCTGGTTGCTTCTTTTTATTTGACAGAGGAGTCTTTCTAATATTATTAGTGGTAGACTTCTGGTCTCTGCCAACTAAGGATCTAGTTAAAGTTGGTTTTTGTTTATCATGTTTTGAAGAAACAACTTTAACAGGTTCTTTAGATTTCTCAGTATATGATGTTTCTGTTCCTACAATTTCTGTATTAGATGAAACATTGGAGATAGAAGTTGTCTTATTATCATTATATAATTCAAAAGTTGTTGTATTAAATAATAATTCAAAAGGTGGAACAGCAGAGGTGTCATACTGAACTATTGGGAGCTCAGTATCAGAAATTTCTTTTATATAAAATTCAATACTGGGTTCTTGTAGCTCAGTGTAGCACTTTGAGCAGATGGAGGGACCAATAGGTTTTTTTAAAATTTCATTTTCCTCATCATCTGACTCAGTTTGACATCCGACTTCACATAAAGTTTTAGCTTTTACAAAATTAATAGGGTTCATAGTAGAAAACTCTTCAATTAAATCAGCAAAATTGTTCCTATTTTTAAATTGAGGATCAACACCAAGTGCAGCCCTCACATTTTCTGAAAATTGTTCATTTAAACATTTATTTAATTTTATTGAAGCATTTCCCCAAGATTTACACTGTTTTTCAAATTTCTCTTTTTCAAGTTTGTGTAAATGAGCTTTATCAGCTAATCTTTGGTTAATGTCTTTTAAATCTGAAAATTTAATTCTAAATCTTTATACTTTGCTAGTTTATCTAAGTTTTCATTATTTACCCTTTCAAGTTCTTGAATTGTTAATTTTAAAGCTTTTTCTTTTTGTACAGAAGTTTTAAGATCAACAAGCATATACTCAAAAATCTTAGTTTTTTCATTCACTGAATAAGTTTGAAAGGAACTTACCTTGTACAACTGAGTGGAATCCCAATCAGTATGAACACTCATCCTCTCAACCTCTTTGATATCCTTTTCAAAGGAGCTCTTCAAATCATCTTCAGTGAAAGCCATAAAGGCTTTATTCTCAATCTCTTCCTCATCATCACTTAAGTCTTCATCCATCCAGGCTTCTGAGTAAAGTGCTTGATGAGGTGCTCCATTCCCTTCTGCCCTCTTGCCCTTGCTCCAATTCTTCAGCTTGACATATTTGTCTCTATACCTTTTAGCTCGGTATGTAATCTTGTCATTTTGGTCAGTCTCAGAAGACTTGGTATGACAATTTGCAGCAATATGTCCAGGCTTTCCACACCTATAGGACAGACCTAATCTTGGGTCAGTATTAGAAGAGCTAACACCAAGCCTCTTCTTCTTCAACTGATCCAGCTTCATAGACATAAGAGCCATTTGAGTTTCAAGCTCTTCTGCCTCAGCATCAGCTAGATCAACTTCTGGTTCATCTGGCTCAGTCACTGTATAGGCCTGTTGCACAACTAGAGCCATTCCAGTGGAAGCTTTGTCAGTTTTCTTCCAGTTGATCAGTCTTGCAGCATTATTCTCCTCATGATTCAACATTAGACCATACAAAGTTTGAAGAGTGTATGACTCAATGTTGTTAGCAGCATTGACAGAGTTTGTCATGTCAAGAAATTGTTGAGGAAGACTATCCAGGAACTTTTGAACAAGTTCTCCTTCCTCTTTCACAATGCCTACACTGATTAAATCATGGATAACAGTATTGAACCTGTTATATAGAGTGGTGATGTCTTCATTAGGAGTTGAGAAGAAGTTTTCATATTTCCTTCTCATGTTGCTTTTCCTTTGCAACTTCACCTTTGCTGTGCCTTCATAGGTGATTGATAGGCTATCCCACATAGCCTTTGTTGTTGGCAATTTCATAATTGCATTAAGTATCTCTTTGGTAACAGCATTACCAATCACCCCTTTAACTCTGGAGTCTAAAGCATACAACTGACGGTCAGTATCAGTCCAGTTGTGCTTTAGTTTAGGTACAGTTCTTATGCCCTCAGGAGCATCATCAGTAGCAGCAACAGGTTCCACAGTTTGTGGAATGATAGGACCATCATATAGCACAGTGAGCATCTAATGATGAATAGATTCAAGATACCACTGAGCTTTTAGCTTCCATTGATGGAAGTCTTTTCCATCAAAGATGGGTACTCCCTTTCCAGACATAACTGGTGTAACAATGGTGGACATTTTGGATTTTGGAGTGTTGGAGGGATAGATGTAGGAAATGGCTGCCAGGGTTATAGATCGACTAAATAAGAGTTTATTTAGACCGCTCTGATACCAGTTGTTAGGTCACAACAACCCTGTTTTTAATGTTAATTGATAGAATATTATACTTAGAGAAATATTAGAGTGATAACACAAGAATATAGTCAATGTATAAATCCACTAAGTGTGGCTTGTTGCGGAATAACAAGACCACTGATCAATTACAAAGATATGAAAGTGTAAAGTGAATTGGTGAGTACTCCTTTGCAAGATGATCTCTATTTATAATGTTATAGAGATCTTACATAATGAGCAAAGGAGTAACCGAAGGACTAAGTAAGGGAAATGACTAAGATCAAGGGATTTGATCTTAGTCCGTTACTATACTGAGTATCACTCAGTCCTTCTACTCAGTCCTTGTACTCAGTATCACTATCTGATACAGAGTACTGATACTGAGTTCCAATACTGATCACTCAGTATCAGACCTAAACTTAGCTATATTATTCTACATATTAATCAAAGCTAGTCTAGGTTGTTTTGTTATCTTAAGATCCAAAGGGGCAAGGCTTTTTGCCTTAACAACCTACCAACTAAAACCCAAAATATTTCCACAACTTATAAAAGGAAGATACTTCCTTCAAGGACACCAGGGGACAAATTGAGTCACACCCCAGGCTCCAAGAGTTGTCCTCCAAGGAGGAGAGAGGACATGAGGCGAGGGCTTTCACTACTGATGCCCCAAAGGTGGGTGCACAACACAGTGAAAACATAACTAAGACCCAGACCTCGGCAACTTTAAGTGATGACTCATTTGAGGAATTACTTAAAGGACCCCGGTGCCAAGAAACCACAAGGGGGGCACTCCTGCTTCTTCTAGGAAGAAGAGGGTGTCTAAACAACCCTATGAATCACCAAGAAGTGATGAGGGTAGATCTATTGATTTGATGGAAAGGATGGAAAACCTTAAAGCCAATGTACCAGTCAGTGAGCCCGATGATCTTGCTAGATGGAGTGAGGGCAGTATTAAAACCAAACAATTGATGGATAAAGTGGATTCTCTTGAATCCACTGTACAAGATTGTCTTAAATATCTTACAAATCAAGGAAAAACAATAACAGTGATGAAGAAGCACATTAATACAATCAACAAAAGGATGAGGTTATATGAGCACAGGCTTCATCAACAAACAAAGATTATCAGAAGATTGAAAAAGAAGATTGATAATAGTGAGGCTCCACCAGTTGAGCTCACTAAGGGGGAGAAGGACAATATTCAAACAATGATTGATGAATCAATTGCAGCAGCAGCAACCTCTCTCCTCAATCTTAAAGAAACTAAAGTTGATGAAGGCTAGGAAAACGTTGAAGTCCCAGAAAATATGGATACTACTGATGTGCCTGCTACTGATGAACATACAGAAATACCAGTAGTAACTCCTACTACTGATATCATAGCAGTAGTAAATGAAGAAGAGGAAATAAGTGCACCAAATACTACTGATGCCCTATCAGTAGTAACTCCTGAAGTCACACCAGTAGTAACTACTTTGGTTACTACTGAAGAGGAAGAAATAGTTTTACCAGAGCTAATTGAAAGAGAAAGATTTGAAATCATCACCAAACCACATACACCTGATCAACCACTTATCATACCTGACATTGATGATAATGTGAACTGGTTTGAGGTTAATGAATGCTCACTTCCTCCACATCCAAAGATTCTTCAACAAAATGAACTTGCATTATTTTCTCCTTCAATAATTATCAGTGGTGTGCCTGATATGAAATATATTCCACCTCCACCTTCAGCTCATATTAGAAAGGGTAAAGAGATTTATGATGAAGATTACCCAAACAGAGCACTTGGTCATTACATGGTAAACAAGATAAATCTTGTCAGAGCTGATAAACAGTCTAAATGGAAGGTGAAGCACAAGAAATACTTGGAGAAAGTTGCTAAGTATCAAGCTCTTGAACAGAAGAAGGCTCAAAGTGAAATTCCTGTTCAAGTACCTGCTCAAATAGAAGACATTCAGATAGAAGCTCAAAAAGAAGAATTTAGAAGACTTAGAAAAGTTGAAGAAGAACATATTAATTGTCTTCAAGATCTGGTATCTGAATGCAAGAAAACTAAAAGTGAATTGACTGATGATATATTTGAACAGAAGACCAACATGATTGAATTTTTAAAATCAAAAGGGCACAATGCAAAGTCCTTTGGCAGAATGAAGATGATGACAATTATTGAGAAATATTGTGCTGCCAAGAAGAAGGATTTGGCTGAACAAGAAGCAAAAGAAGCAAAGAAATCAAAAGCCCTAATTCCAATCAGTCCAAGTTTATTTAAAGCTAGTAGTACATCAACTACTGGTGAATCCTCAACTCCCCAATCAAAGAAGAGAAAGGCTGTCTCTCAAGAACAGAGTACTAAAAAGAAATCAAAAACAGAACAAATCATTCCTGTTCTTGAAGTACCTATTGCTCCCTTGCAGAACAATCCAATCATCAATTGGAGAGTTATGCCTAACAATGTTATAGAAATTGTAAGGGAAGACAAAGTTGTACAAAGATTCACTGGATGGTTAACATTAATCAGATCATGCTCAAGAAGTGATGTTATTAAGCTTCTGATCATTGGAAAACCGAGAATGTCAAAGAAATCTTGGAAAGAATCTGGTGCTGGATACTTAACAAGAATGATTGATACTGCATTTTATCCAGATAACTACCCAGAACAATTTACAGATCCAGATAATGTATATGCTTGGAATGTGATTCCAACTGCCAATATGTACTTCTTTGAAAAATCAGGCAAAAGATGTGAGCTCTACTTGTATGAAAAAGAATATCCACATTCTGAAAAGACTATGTATCAGATATTCACAAATACAATGATGAAACCTTATGATGATGTTATGTTCCAGAATAAATTGAATTATTTCACAAAGAGAAACAGCAAATACATCATTGAACAAAGACATCAACAAAATCAAAGAACTTTGGAGAAAAGAAAGAAAGAAGAGGAAGAACAAAAGAAACTTATGTGATTAAAAAGAATCAATAAGTTTAGGGGGAGATTGTTGGAGCAGATCACAGATCAACTTATTACTGATGCTGCAGTTAGTACTGATCATGGTTAATACTGATGAATACTATGGTTGTTACTGATGGGGCAGAAACTTACTACTGATGAGTTGATACTGGTGAAGACTATAACTTAGTTACTACTGATCAAGCGCATATTGAAGATACTACTGATCTTAGTAGTTACTACTGATGTTGGTTTTGGACTTACTACTGGTCACCAAAGTTACTACTGACGATACAAACTTATTACTGGTGATTGCAGATTACTACTGGTATACGTTTTGGAAGCATATCAAGTCCGAGATCTTCGCAGAGTTAGTTATAGAATGTAATTCAATGTATATATTTTATTATTCGATGTAAATCAAGTCCTAGAATAACTAGGGTAAATAGTTAGGCTTCAAGGAATATTATAAATAGTTCCTTACGAATTGTAAACGTACGTGTGTATTGTTAATCGATAATATACATTGAAGTTTTTTGTGAAATTGTGTTCTTAATATTTTCGCATATTGTTTTACAGTTCATTGTTCTTAATATATTGATATAGTGTTGATCCGCTGCAACTTCTATTATCAATTAGATCTAAAGGTGTTTATTAACTCTTTATAGTTAATCGATCCTGACATGTAGTGCCCGTATCCGGTAGATAATTGTAACCAGAACCGTTGGTTACCGATCTATCTTTATTGAAAGGTATAATTTGCAACGTCAATATTAAATGTGTAGTAGACAAAACCTCTGTAACACAACAAAGTCGATGATGATTATCATAATCAATACGACAACACTATCATACCCACATGCGAGAGACGAGAGGCCGGTACAACGGTAAGTCATATTTTATCAATTTCAAAGTAATAATGATTTTAATTCTTTCACCTACGTTTCTCATTTTTTAAGATTAATGAGGTAACATGGCACGTACGATGCACGGACTTTGTTTACGATAAAGAGTTATTGATATCATCTGAAAGGTATGAACAAAGCAAACTGTGTCTGAATTATTTGTTTTACTATTCTGATTAAAGTCTGTCTTGTGTCATCTTCTACTCGAGGGACCATCTATAACATTATCAGTAAAATAATGTGATATGTTGTTTAAAATGGAAGAAGTGAATAAAATTTACGTTTGATGTTACTTTTTCATCCGAAACACACAAAGTTAGTGCTTAGGTATTTTTCATTAATGTTATGCACATCACATTTGTGACAAGTCATTACCACAATGGTCCCATGATCGCCTTCATTGAGTTGATCAAGGGTGTAATTGGTGTTTTGATTATTTCTGATCATTTTGACATAATTTTACAGTAATTTTGTAGTAGCAAATTACGAAAGTGTATAAAGCTCTAGTGAATTCTTTTTATATGCGTGTAATTGAAGAGCCATTATTGAAATTTAATCTATAGAGGTATTTAATTTTTTTGAACTGAAACGTTTGTAACTAAAACGTATTACTTAAATGCATTCATATAAAAGTATTACTTAAATGTTACACATTCAACGTACAAATATTAACGGCATTCCTTTTTATATAATATTAATAATAATAATTAATAATATTATACACATTCATACGTTTTAGAAAAGAAGCCAAATTGAATATGTACATGATAATAAATATTATATCAAACTTAAAACTCAACTTTTAAGTTAGTATCTTGTTAAGTTCGATTTCTCTTTAATATATTTACCGTTTAAAAAAAAAAAAAAAAATAGACATAAATAAGACCCCTTAGATGAAATTAAATACTTAAATGCTTAATAGCAGGTCAAAGACTGCCCAGACAATTTCTTGTTGTTGAAGAAAAGCAAAATAATACAAAATAAAATTGAACCTACCAATAATATTTAAGAATATGTATACGTAGAGTATTGTTCAACCACCAAAAACTTTTGAAATTTTCGTACGTAAGTTCCACCAAAAACTATTAATCAATGATGGTAAAGAATAAGTTTACATTGTCACTATTAAATTATGATCATCAACAGTGGTAGACATACGAAAAAAGTTAAGGGATTTGTACATTTTTTTCATTTAAGCCAATGACTTCTTAGACTATTTTTTAACAAATATTTAAATAGAATATATATTACGAAGTATAATTTTTTTCAAACAAAAAAGTACCATTGGATTTTTTTTTTTTCCTTAGATCACATTATCTAGTTCGAGTTTATACAGTTGTACAAAGGGCCCCCTTACCAGTTACCATACCCTTCAAGTTTCAACAACAAAGGCTTTAAAGGCTTCCAATACTCAATTTGTTAATTATATATATAGCCTAATTCGATCAATACTTGATGTAATATTAGCTCACCGGTCGAATACACACACAGAAATTAATGGCGTTAAAGAGCAAAGTTTTGATCATTGGTGGTACCGGACACTTAGGGAAGAGACTCGTAAAGGCCAGTTTAGAACACGGCCATGAAACATACGTTCTCCGACGACCAGAAATCGGTGTCGATATTGAAAAAATCCAAATGCTGCTTTCATTCAAGAAACAAGGAGCTCATCTCGTTGTTGGTTCATTTAACGACCATAACAGCCTCGTTGAAGCCGTGAAACAAGTCGACGTTGTGATATGTGCAGTTTCCGGTGTCCATATTCGTAGCCATCAAATTCTCCTTCAACTCAAACTTGTTGATGCCATCAAAGAAGCCGGAAACATTAAGGTATATATATTAATTTCATCATTTGATCGATTAATATTTAATGATGATTTGTTGATAGAGATTTTTCCCATCTGAGTTTGGTACGGATCCTGCAAGAATGGCGGATGCAATGGAACCAGGACGAGTGACGTTTGATGATAAAATGGTGGTGAGAAAAGCTGTTGAAGATGCCGGAATCCCTTTCACGTATGTATCAGCGAATTGTTTCGCTGGTTACATGGTTGGCGGGTTGTGTCAACCTGGCCACATTCTTCCTTCGACGGAATCCGTCGTTATGCTTGGAGATGGCAACCAAAAATGTACTTTATAACTACCAAATCTATAACTACATCTTTACAATCCTTAAAGTTTTCCAAGTGTTTTGTTTCCACATAAAAAATATGACCAAAATGTCACTTAATTTGTTTGTAGTGTTTCTAAAACTGATTAGTAACATTTTTGTTTGTGTAGCAATATTTGTGGATGAAGATGACATAGCGGCATATACTATAAGAATGATAGACGATCCGCGAACTTGTAACAAGACAGTCTACATTAGACCTTCTAAAAACATACTTTCGCAGAAAGAAGTGGTGCAAATGTGGGAAAAACTCATTGGCAAACAACTCGAAAAGTCATATCTATCCGAGCAAGACTTTCTTAATATAATGAAAGGTGACACATTTTATATTGGTGACAATATTACATTCCCAATTTTACGTTGTTTTTAACCGAATTCATGCACACGGGTGCATAACAAAACTGAACAGAAGATGTATATTGTTGACATGAGTATGTCCGTTAAGTGTCAGCTCACATAACACTGATATTGCAAAAACTGAAAGTGTCAGTTGGTAGTTTTGAAAGCGAGCCCTGAACGAATGATTCTGGGCTCTTGTGGCGCAATGATCGGATTGTAAAGATTTTGTAATTTCTACTGATTGATGGTTTAAAAATGTGTTTGGACAGGTGAAGGATATGCAGAACAGGTTGGTTTAACTCATTATTACCATGTGTATTACCAAGGCTGTCTTGCAAATTTTGAAATTGGTGAAGATGAAGAGGAAGCTTCTGCTCTCTACCCTGACATCAAATACACCAATGTGGAATACTACCTCAAGCAATATCTTTGATTCTTTTACTCACTTGTTTCATCTAATATTATATATATTTTTTTTTTCAATTCCTTATGGTGTGTGTTCTCTAGTGTGAGAACAAGTTCGAATTGTATTGTCTCTATGTTTGGCCTGGTTTTATATGTGATTATGGTTAATGTTGTTTTAAAACCTATTGTAAATTGAAACGGGTCAACAGGGTGTACACCCATTGAGGTACTGTGCACCTTGTGGTGCCACGTGAAATGTCTGGTTTATAAAAAATTGTATATATTACGTACACCGTGTAATTAATAAAATTTTGTCTTTATCAAACAACTATTTTTTTATCGGTGAAATTTTCAGTTAAATAATAATTTTAGAATATATTAAAAAAAAATTAAGGACAACAAAAATAAGATGAAAAAATAGAAAAAATCCACTTTCTCTCAATGCTCATTATTTTCGGATACATATTAAGTAATGTATGGGCATTGTTGAATTCCCAAGCTACAATGAAACATAGAAAGTTTGTTCTCGAAGAATTAAATAAATTAGGTGGGAGGGAGGAATCAAATAATTAAAGGTTCATCTTTATACAAAGGTTGGATCTGATATGGTAAGGTAACCTTTGAAATTTTTTTTAATAGTGTTAATCTAGTGTTAAATTTTTTTAAAATTTCTTTTCTTAGTGTAGGTGAAATTCGTGAGAAAAAAAATGTATAACATGAGACAACCTCAGTTTTTTTCCCAGATCCACATATCCTATGAAAGTTCGATATGTTTTGGCTACTTTATCAAGATAATATATCACTATAAGTCTATAACTGTACCCTTAATAAACAACACCAAAAAAATACAGAACGAGTTTCTATCGAACTTTTTTACCTAATTTTTCAATACCACTAACTATACGTCTTATATAAGAGAGAGTATAACCGAATTGTTGGTACTTGAAATGATTTAAAGTAAAGCGTAGCTAGGAGGTATATATATATATAACTTGATAACCCTTGATCATAAATGAGCCAAACTCAACAAATCATCATTCAAATCCCCACATAAAGAAGTTAAGATGAAGAGCAAAGTTTTGATCATTGGGGGGACAGGATACATAGGCAAACGAATGGTAAAGGCCAGTTTAGAACAAGGCCATGAGACATACGTTCTCCAACGACCCGAAATCGGTGTCGATGTTGAAAAAATCCAGATGCTACTTTCCTTCAAAAAGCAGGGAGCTCGTCTTGTCACTGGCTCGTTTAATGATCATAACAGCCTCGTTGAAGCCGTGAAGAAAGTAGACGTTGTGATTTGTACAATTTCTGGTGTGCATTTTCGTAGCCATCAAATCATGCTTCAACTCAAACTGATAGATGCCATGAAAGAAGCTGGAAACATTAAGGTATATATAAATATACTCTTTACAAAAATTATTGTTACATTTTGAAGGGATTTGAGATGTAATTTGTGTGATATATTGTATAATATTTAATAGCGGTTTTTGCCATCGGAGTTTGGTACGGATCCTGCAAGAATGGCGCATGCGATGACACCAGGACGAGAAACATTTGATGAGAAAATGGCGGTGAGAAAAGCGATTGAAGATAGCGGAATCACTTATGTTTCGGCAAATTGCTTTGCAGGCTACTTTGTTGGAGGCTTGTGTCAACTCGGCCATATTCTTCCTTCAACGGATTCAGTGGTCTTGTTCGGAGATGGCAATCAGAAATGTGAAAATTAGGTAATTTTTTAACGGCTAACACACACTCTTATATCTACGTAATTTTTGTCCACACTGAAATTTGAACTCACAATCTTATAAATGTGTTATAAGCGCTTTTGTAAAAATGGTGAGAAAGTAAAAATGATGGGATTTGGCAATAAAAGAGAAGGAAACAAACTCATTGCATGAATTAGTTAGTTGGGGAAAAAGTGGAAAATGATGAGACATGCCCTGTTGCTTCAATTAAAATTAAATCCACATCTCACTTGTCCTTTTCGAACATGTTTTGATGATACTTATGTTGCATTAATCTTGAAGTATATGAATAAAACATAGTTATTAATTAATTTGTTTGTGTAGCAATATTTTTGGATGAAGATGACGTAGCAACATATACAATAAAAACTATAGATGATCCACGTACTCTTAACAAGACGCTCTACTTAAGGCCTCCAATGAACAAAAGACAAGTTGTAGAAATTTGGGAAAAACTTATCGGAAAAGAACTACTCAAATCGTATCTCTCCGATCTCGATAGCATAAAAGGTGACCCAAAATATACCTTTTTTTAAACAAAACAATGAAATTTGAGTATGGTAAAAAGGGTAATTAACGGTTCTGATGATTAATGTGTTGGGATTTACAGATAAAGATCATACTGTTCAGGCTGGGATGACTCGATGTCTGGCAAATTTTGAAGTTGGAGATGATGCTGAAGAAGCTTCTGATCTATACCCAGATGTTAAGTACACAACAATGGAGGAAGCAATACCTTTGATTAATTAAACATTTACTTTAATCAATATGCATATTGTTTTGTAGCCAGTGTGTGTGTTTGTGTCGGAAATGTGTTCCTAATGTTTGTAATGAGTGATGCATTAAAATGTTGATTGGTGTACTATGATATAAATAAAAGCAGGGAGGCGTATTCTTTCATGATTTACGTTTCAGACTTCATTTTTCTTTTCTATTTGCTATGATTGAAGCCAAAAACCATACTAATTATATCAGTAAAAACAATTAGCTTCCTGATGTAATGAGACATGAGTTTTTCGATATTCAAACCATTGAACAGCTATGTACGAAATGAATAGATACAACTTTCATGTTCATTATTCTTTCCAAATAAAATCTATCAAAAACTATAAATTTCAAAAGATATAAAGGGGGTACCTGAGGGCCTTTTGAGTAATATTCAGATTTCACAATGTAAATTTAACATGTATTGAAATGAATTTTGGTCAATGTAGCAGAATTGTCACATCCATCTTCAAAGTAACTGCTCTACATTGTTCCCTTTGTCTGCTGCCAAATAAAAAATCAGATTATATGATTTATGACCATAATATTATTTTATTAAAAAATAAAGAGACATTGATTCTACCTGCTGGCCCACAAGTAACTTGCTGTAGATTTCAATATGTACCTAATAATTGTATAGATCTGAATAATAAATTAAATTAACACAAAAACCCGACTTGATCATTTATTATTATTATATAAAAAAGTAAAGAGGAACAAACCATGTTGAAGTAAATTGATTTAATAAACATCATTGATCTGGTTCCAATATGGGAACAATTGCTGATTTTAGTTCCAGATGGGAAACCCTAACAGCACCTATTAACCGTTCTGGCAACTCATCACTTGTGTTTGCCTGATGAAAAATAAATAAATTAAATAATCATAATCAGATAATTAGCTGTAAAACATATATTTGATTGATTAATAACATAAGATACCTGTACAAGGAAAGCCATATCAACCACAAGGCTAGTGATAACACCAACTACAAGCCCCAACACACCATTAGCCACAGTAGAAGAACCAATGTCAACATCAACCTGCCAAATAAAAAAAAGATTTTTTTTAATAAAAATTATAAAAAATGTCTAACTAATTGTGCGATTACCTCTAAGTAATTGGTACCACGAATATAGTTGCAGTCAACTGCTTTTCCCAAAAGACAAGGTGTGCTTCCTACACTCTGACGAACTATCCACGACCCCTGAAAATTTTGTAAATAATTAAATATGATTACAGAAATAATTTAAAAAATAAGAAATAAATAATTAAATGGAGATTAATATAATAATAATAATAATACCTTGGGGACTGATGGTATTAGTTTCATCCTACTATTACGAAACTCATCATCACCATCAACAAACCGTTGTAAAAGAGAGCCAGCTGCTAATTCTTTGGTTACAAAATAGAAAACCATACTGTAGTTGGTTGAACCAGGCACCTTCAAAAGTAGATTTTTTTTTTTATTTTTTAATATTTTAATTTTTATGGAATACGGAGTATATTGTAATCTTGACAGTCAAAACAACTTACTTGGACATTGAACACCAAGCAAAAATGTCCTTTTTGAGATGCAACCTATACAGAAATGACATAATATTATTATTTTATTTTTTTAAATATTGAAAAAATAGATACATACTTGTGCTGCACAACCCGGGCGTCTAGCAACATGATCCATTCGTTTGGTGTCTTTAAACCAGTCAACAGCAACAAGATCCATAAGTGGTTTTCCTCCAGGCATCTTCAATTTTACATTTAACAAGCAATTAATTAACAGAAATAATTAAAAATATTGAGAAAACATAGTTTAAATGGTAACATAATACCTTTGATTTATCATAGCAAAAACGTTTACTGCGAAGTTTAAAATTATTTCCATTAGATATTCTCCAACAGTCACGTGCATTTTCGTTATCATCTCGTCGAAGATTACCCGAAAAACAAGATAAATCAATTTCAACAACCGGTTCTTCTTCAAAAGCTTCAATAAGTAGCAATTTAATTGTAAGTAAAAATCAAAAACTTATTAATAAAATATTCAATAATACCCACCAAATCGTCTGGTCTCCTGCTCAACTCTATAAGCCTGTAAATGTTTCAAAAAAAATAAAGATTATAATAATGTATAACAAAATTAAAAAATTAATAAAAATAACTAATTCCCAACCTCTTCATCAGGGATTTGAAAATCTTCATCCTCATCTGAATATTCATCCATCATTTTTGCAGCATTATCAAGAGACTGACTTCGGTTATGAAGAGAAGTTAACTGGATTTTTTGTGTCTTTTTTGTAGGAACAGAACATGATGCCATATTAACCATAACAGGAATTCTTGGGGGAGCAGTTCTTTCATCACTTTGAGCAAAATATTCCCGTAATCCTAATTATCAAAAATAATCAAATTAATTCAATTAACATATTCACTTTTAGTTATTTATACTTTTATATAATATAATATATTGGAACTCACCAGCAACACTATTTAACATTTGTAACAAGCAATATTGCTGAAATGATGAAATGTAACCAACACCCCATCCTTTTAGATCAATTTGCATGAGATGTTGGACTTGTGATCTGGGTCTCCCGTTTCGAGGTTTAAGTGGGGAAATATTAAACCCTCCACCTAAATTATAAAATTAAAATTTAATAATATCACAACTGTAATTATGAAATGGATCTGAAAATTTTAATATTGCTAATTATATGAGTTTACTTTCGATATGAGCGCGCACATATCCTGGTTGTGGGCCACAGTTTTCATGCTCCCTTGAGCAAAATAGTACAACTGCATATAACAAACAAATATATCTCAATATTTAAAAAATAATAATAAATAAATAATAATTCATACACTCACCATAACTCCCATCATCATTTCGACGCCAATATCGTACATAACAAAGGTCACGTGGCCACACAAACCTGCAATGGAAACCAACACATGAAGTGTTATTTTGGACTTCAAAAAGTCCAACGTTGACTTTTGACTTTTCATGTTATTTGGTCCAATAGTGCCAAAAGGCAATCACGGGTCAAAATAATAATAAATAAATAATAATAATAATAATAATAATAATAATAATAATGATAATAATAATAAATAATAATAATAATAATAATAATAATAATAATAATAATAATAATAATAAAATAAGAGAGTATAGTATTATTACGTGGAGAACCAATCTAACTGAAGCCTGTGATATAAAATTGCAGTATGTCCATCGACTTCCTCAACCAAACTACCATCCTGGAAACTACAATCCCACCTGCACATGATAATATACATTTTAATTATATATTATTGAGAATATAGAATCATGATATATTGTTTTAATTATATGCTTGAAATATATAAATACTGAGAATGCTTACTCAGAACGTGTTCCATCCATGCTCATTACAAGCTCAAATATTTCTTCACAGCTGGCTTCCACAACACCAACAGCCTTCATAGCCCTACTACAGCTCTTTGGCTGCAATAACAAAAATAATAATATTAAAATATTAAATTACTCAACAAGTGGTGGGGTGGGATGAATAAGAAAATAAGTCAATAACTCATACAAGGAAGTCAACTTCTAGGAGCTCTTCAAAGATACGAAGACCTACATACATAATACCAAATAATTAATGATTTAGATTTTAGATTGCCAATATTTTGGTACAAAATAGTGAGATATAATAATAAAGTACCATTTTGGCATTGAAGAAGTCGCCAATGTTTCCTTGAAAATGCTTGATTGTTGGTATTTTGGCTTGCTAAGGTAGAACTTTCTTGGGTCCAATCCAAGATAGATTCAGGGGGGCCTACCAATAAATAGACTAAAAGAGTTGGAATAAAGAATTCAAAAAAATAAATTAATTAAAAGATGAAGAAAAACAATCACCATTTCCAATGGTTGTTCTTCGCATCAAACTGGGCCGTGAATCTTCTTCTTCTTCATCATCTTCAGCTGCACTGTACCTACAAATTAATAAATGCTTACATAAATATAAATGAAATAACCATAAACACTACAACAAATTCATAAAAATTTATATGAATTTTGCTCACTGGCTTTCTTGATCAGATGAGGAACCATTTCTTCCATTATCCATTCCAGACTTATATTCGAAAGAATGATATTTATTCCCATTAGCAACTAGTGACTCCTGATGCTGCAAATCATCAGAAATTCACAAGAACATAGCCAGATAATTACAAATATCTGATAGAAAATACACAAAAATGTTCTGCTACCAACAAACAAAAAAGATATACCTGATCAATAACAGACTCGATTTTTTCTTTCCAGATAAGTGCCTCCTGGATGTTAAAAGCTGCCATCTAAAATAGGAAAAACAGTTTTCATGCAACTCGTAACATAAACCTAAGTGTTGTGATTAATTGAATTAGTAAGTAGAGATTATGTACCGTGATCCGATGGTATTTCTCCTTCTTGTTGTAAATTGATAAAACATAAACCATCTGTTGCAAAAAGAACATGTGAAGGAACATCATCACAATAAGCCAACATCTATTTACTAAACTTTTCATGAATATCAGCAACAACCAGTTTCATAAATAATTAAATATCAGTAGTTCACTTCATATTGTTAGTTTGATCATACACTTTCAAGTTCCAAACCACATATGAAGTATAAAGCAAGCAACAAAGTTTGATTAAAAGAGACTCACATGTCCATGTTGGGTTTTTAAACCTCGGTCTTCCACTCTACAGTTGCCATCAATAACCAGAGTCTTGATTGGTACCTAATTGAAATTTCCAGAACAAATTCTCAAAATTATGGTATTTGATCTTGCAATCATGCTAGCATCGATAAAAAATGATTGAAGAAATCACTAATTAGCACAAATTTGAACTTAATAACTGGCAATTACCACATTGTCCTGAGGTTTCCTCTTGTAATAAGCAAGCAATCGTGATTCAAGTACAAAATATCTCATATGTATGAAAGATCTCCCGATTTTCCTCCTTCCATACCTCACCATCCATCCATCATATACTACCTTCGAATTAGACATATCTAAATATCTTCGTTTCCTCAAGAAATCAATAACTAACAACTCATTACCCTAAGACCCCCAAAAATCAACCAATTCCAAAACCACAAACCCTAAACCTCACAATTTTACAGCATAACAAAACCTCAGTGAATCAATGATCCATAAATTCACTTCAATAATTCAATCCGCAACAGCGATCTGGCGAATCTAAACTTCACCGATTCGCTTGCCGACTTTAATCACGTGCAATTCAAAATCAACCTGCAAAATAAAAGTGAAACCAGCAAAATTAGGCATGCATATACTCGTTATACAGCAGTTGAACAATAGCAAAACTGTATTGATGTGGTGATTTAAATTAAGATGATGAACATACGATCTATGATTTTCCGGTGAGAGTTGAGGGTGTCGGCCGGCAGGTTGAATTGGTGCCGGTGGTATTGTAGAGAGAGAATTGTATGGACAGTGGGATCATCAACGGCATGAGAACTCTGACTAAATTGGAATTTTTAATTACTAAAATTTAAAAGATTTGGGGTGGGAGTAGGAAGATTGAAAGTAGGCCAACTGGAAATATATCGTCTTGTATTTGTCAATTGTCTTTTCTACACAAAATTTCTTATAATATTGCATTTTGATCATTGACTACTGTATAACTAATTAATTTTGAGTGTTTGGATAGATTAAACTGCTTTTAATTATTATTTGATTTTAAGTAATTGCTCATTTTTAATATTGTATTGATTATTAAATGGGAATAGAATCAAGTACATAAGATTGGTGTCATTAGTTAGTTTTAGCGTTAGTGGATTACCTTCAGTTTGACGATAGATATGAAAAGGAGAGAACACGGGTATGTAACACCGAAAAGAATCTTCTAATGTCTTTATTGGGAACCGAAAAGAATCTTGTAACTATAACAAAGATGTTGAACACCAATACGTGTTCCATGCTCTTATCTTAGGTTAACTACGACCAAAACGGATGGGGCCTATAGGTGTATTAAGTTGGAAAAGGACATGATATCTAATTGGAAATAACACAGACCATAAATTGAACATATTAATTTGAGTTTGACAGGGATAATCTTGGTGTTAAAGAAACTTATACAAGTGAACTAGAGTCACACACTATTAGAAAAAGAATCTAACAAAATGATGTAATGAGATTTAAGAGAAATGGTAATGTAATTAGAAAGAGGAATGATAGTGATACCTACTATTTTGTGTATATTATGTGTTGCTACTCACAATAATTTGCATTATAAAATATATAAATTATATGCGCTTTTTTATGCATGTATAACAGTTCCCTTGTATACTTTTGTGGTATTGTTCAACGAGAAATATATAAAATGAGAAATCAAATTGTAAAAATCAAACCAACCAAATTGTAATTTACTTTGGAACGGTTCAGTTTTTAAACTAGTTTCGACAGTTTGATTTCAACTCTTAAGAACTGAAAACCATTATGCTCTCAGCGTATGCAATTAGATATATCAATTATATGTCGTTACAAAAAAAAGAAGTTATATCAATTATATGTATGCTTAGAGCTAAAGGTTTTTTTCCTCTTTAACATGGTTTTAACGCACACATCAAAATTACTCTCTGGTTTAACTTCCTATAATATCTTTTTGTACTCCCAACCAATCACAATTTACCAAAAAAAAAATATGGTACCTATGGCGAGGAGTGCTTAACATCAAAGACGATGTGATATAGCGGTGTTATAGGAGCAAAAAGCTTTTTAACTAGGCTTTTAACATTGCCCATACATTTGCTCTTAATATCAAGTACTTATTAATATGTTGAGAAGGGCTGCCCAATTTATTGGGCTTGGTAAACTGGCAAACTATGGTGGCGTTTGATTTTGACTTAATCGGCTTAATAGGGAGATAAGTATATTGGTAAAGTCATAAGGAATGTGTTTGGTTACGTCTTAATCCGGAGAGCATGACTTAACCGAAAAAAGCCATGGGATGATGCTTTCCTCATTAAGTCATACTTTTTTTTTTTTTATCTTTTTCATATTTATGCAATTTATATTAATTAAAATTTATGTTCTATATAGTTGGGTCAAAAAAGTATTTAATTTATAATTTTATTATTTTACAATAAATTTTGTATTTTAAAATTTAACTTTGATACTTATATATCAACATTGTTTATTATTAAAAACTTCAATCTAAAATTATATATCACTGAATTATGTTTGATTACAATAATGATACACTAAAAATAAAAACATTGTCAAAATTTATTATTAAGACTATTCATTCAGCATGAAAAAACAAACGACGACACTAATTTATCAAGACAGACATAATATATATCCAGACAGACACTTTAACCAGACATAACTTAATGAGTAAAAGAAACAAACAGCCCCTATTTCTTGTCTGGATTGACGGTTTGGGCTCAAAAGAATACATACACATTTTACATTGTTATTTGACTTTTTTCAGTTCTAATTATATTCTTAATACATGTTTTTTTTTTTTATATAATTTACCTGCTCGCGGGTTATATCGAAATTAGTAATTTTAACTTTTAAGTATGATTTATGTGCTTTTAATTAACCAAAAAAACCATTTTATACATGCGAGTATGTGACACTATACAAGTAATTTTAGCTATGATTAATCTATTAAATGACGGAGTACGTATGTGTAGGCCGGTCAAATCGTGCTACATTTATGCTTTTAGGTAATACAAAACAAATTCTTTTTTCTCAACCCGAACATGACACATGGTCGTGTTTTGTTTTGTTAATATGAACACGACCCCGTTAAAAATCGATAAACACGACAAACACGAGATAAATAATCAAAATATTAAATTTGCTTACTTAATTAGTACATGCTTAAAAACTGATAAACACAACAAAAATAACATAAATTGCTACTAATTGTTCCCAAAGTTATAACTATCGTGTGACTTCCGTGTTAATTTTTGAACCCGAACATAACATGATACGACGTCGGTTTTGTTTTACGCGAACACAAATTCAAATTTTGATTTCTTCCCCATTTTGTTTCTGGTTAGTTTATTTTGTCATGTCAGGTCATGTTAACATCACTACATATGTGCTTAATGAAACGGTGATTATTGTTGGAAACATATAAGTAACCAAATAAACTTAAATTTCGTTAATATATAAAATCAAATTAAAACGTGTGACTAACACGCTTTACATAAATTAAAGAATTATTATGTTCAATATAAAAATCAAAGAATTTCAATGAATTAAATTTACAAATGTATGCTGATGCCATGAGCTACATATACAACTTCATTCTTCATGTTGTTTGAATTAAGCATTCAATTTCCATGGCTGAAGTTCGAGCAAAATCCCATTCAAAGTTCGAATAAAACCATTTTTCGATTCGTTTCGATCATCTGAGCAATGTTTGCGAATGCTTGAGAATATTATTCAACGGCGTGTTTCGTGCATTAAGTAATATGTTCTTCACCTTTTCTGTCATATTTTCAAGACTTCCGGTTGGATAAGGGACAACTCGATGATGATTGAGTACCGAAGGAGGCTATTTCCGGCTTGTTTCTTCACTATATAGTTTGCTCCTACTTCTTGTTGTCATCTTCGGCCTTTCCTCTTGATGCCATCGTTTATTCATTGTGACTGGTGTGCTTGATACACTCGAATCCTTAATTTATATACCACATATAATATGAAATTAATATCCATTGTCTATAGCAAGTCAAAAATGAGATGAATTCACTACAAAAAATATATATCATGTGCATGTAGTGTATCCTATAACTTAATAAAAAATGTTTAGGATTTTATCAAGTTTATGGTACTAAAATACATTTTGGACTTTATATAACGCGTAGGAATAAATGTGTATAGATGAGATATTAATTGTTGTTCTAATGATACATAAAACTATGTTAACATACCATTACATTGCTTCGACTTCTGGTTGTGATGTTGGGAGTTAAATCATGCTGCCATTGATCCTCAAGAACACCAGGGAGCGACGATTCCTTAATTTATTTCATAAGAAAAAACATCAAACAACAAGAAAAATCGACATATAAAGATATATATACGTTATATATAACGCGTTATAATTCATTACCAGAAACAAAACTGTCGCGCAATGCTTGAGAACTTCAAGATTCATTCGAACATCATCAAGACTCCTGTATATAAACCATCCACCTTGATTAATTAACGGCCTTTCGCGTTTCTCTTTGAATTTGTGTATAAATACAAACATGTTATGATATGTAATGATATGAATTACCTGTGTTTTTGTTCACCAAGTCCAAAATAAGCTGCTAAAGAAGCCATCTTCATGTTACCAGCTCGCTTTCCAAATTTCTCCGATAAAACCCCTAAAGAATCGATCAATGCTACGGGCTCAGGCGCAGGCCGACCGATCTCCTTAAAAGCTTCTCGAATCCTAACACAATCGAACCGTCGAATATTATGTCCAGCCCATATCCGACCATTCAAAATCTTGAATATTTTATCGGCAACTTCTTCAAAAGATGGAGCTCCCAAAACCGACCCTCGTGAGATCCCGTGGCACCGTGCTGGACTCACCCCAACCGCGGTTAAGTCTCCTGGTCGAATCAAGGTGCAATAACTCTCTAGCTCGACTAGCTTTCGTGGGCACACCACCATTGCTCCAAACTCCAAGACCCAGAATTTTTGTCCAGGTTTTCTTGGTACGTTCGTTTCCAAATCGAAGAACACAATCTCGTTCGACATTTCTTGCATGAAAATAAATGGATCTTACTTATGAACTTTGATTGATCGAGATTAATTGAGGGATGAGTGCATGGATTGGATACATATAACATATGTATATATAGAGAAATGAATTGCATGCGGTGATGGTTGATTGACTTGTAGTTCAAGTTAAACAATAGTTTGAAACAATGATCAGGTTTAGGATTATGAAGAAATCCTTCTGGGAAAGTAAAGCAAATTCCAGGTAAAAAGGAAGAGGAAACCTTCATTGTTGTGTTTTTAATGAGGGGATGAATTTACGTTTCCTTTCTGTATGTATGTATGATAACGGGGGATCGGAATATTCTTTTTTATATTTTCCTTTTTAATAGTAGAAATGTTTTAGGTCTAATTTACAAAAGTAGCCCTGAATGGAAGCAAACTGTAGTCATGCAAGAAATTGGTTAACTCTTGTCTTACGTAATTTGAACCTTGTTTGGGTTTACCCAAAATAGCGGCTCACGTTTTTTACATGTTGCTTTAAGATATTCATAAACCCTCAAGGATAGGGGCAAAATGGTAAACAAAATTCTTGGCATATGTTAAGCCGGCAAAAGCGTCAAAAACTCATAATGTTTAATACTGTTCTTGGTCTTGGTTATGGCTCGGGCAAAGTCAATACAAATCTTTGTTAGGATATAATTTTTTTTTATTAATAAATTCACCTTTTTATTAATGTGAAAGAATCATTACTAGACCAAAGATACATAAAATTAACGTACTAATAACTAGAAAGAGTAGGTTTAAAAAAACTATTGAAAAGTTCAAGCCAATTAGGCAATAGCTTACATAACCAAAAATTGGAGTTTCTATCTAACAATAAAAGCTAGATCTTATATTAATATTACGGTTTTGATCACTATAATTAGAAGAGTAAATTACAAAAATATATATGTACGTAGTTTGCTATATTTTGCGATTTTAATCCCGAGTAATGGTATTTAGGCCTACCATTTAGACCTACTCATAAGCCTACTCATTAGATGAAGACACGTATCAAAATCAAGGGATAATATTAGGATAGAGAATTAGTGAAATACACATGTCATCTATCAAATGGGTAGCCTATGAATAGGACTAAATATCATTTCTCTTTAATCCCTCTTCAGAATCTTTTGCTATTTTGGTATGTGATTTTAATTTTGTTGCATCCATCATGCCTCCTCTGTCTTAGAGTTGAAACGGTTTGAAATCGACCATTTTGCGCTTTAATACCTTTTAGCTTTGGGTTTCTTGTCCACTTGGGAACTATTACTCTTTTTTTTATAATGTTTTTTTACTTTTAAATATTTATTGTATTATATTATTATTTAATAGGAGTATTTATAAAACCAGAAATAACAAACAAATAAGTAAATACTATTTTTTTGCAGATCTAATGATATTATTTAATAGGTTTTAAATGAAATTATGTTTTTTTATAGGGAAGGTGGCCTCGTTCAATTTCTATATATTAATGTGGTTCGAATGATGGCATGTTTTCAAGACTTTGTTCACATCCAGTTTTTTTTTTTGAACAGCAAAGAAGAAGGCAACCAAACAGGAGCTTCGGCAAAGCCATCACCCCCGCCCGGAAACCCCACCACAACTAAAAATAAACAGCTAGACAAAACGCTAGCAACGAAACTACAAAGAACAAACAAAACGCCACCACCAAAAAAAGAAAAACTACACCCGCACTACACCAAAACAACTAAAAAGAAAAACCTATCTATACCAAGAGCAGAACCAACAAAGCCACCAACCAACAAAACCAACGAAAAACCAAAACAACTCAAACGGAAGCCGGATCGGTACACCAAGGACCCCAATGGATGCTGCTCCAGTTGCACTTCGACCTATTCTTAATCCAATAGAAAGTGTCAGGATCGATTAACTATAAACAAGTTAATAAACACCTTAGATCTAATTGATGATAGAAGTTGCAGCGGATCAACACTATATCAATATATTAAGAACAATGAACTGTAAGAACAATATGCAAGAATATTAAGAACACAGTTTCACAAAAAGCTTCAATGTATATTATCAAGTTAACAATACACACGTACGTTTACAATTCGTAAGGAACTATTTATAATAGTCCTTGAAGCTAAACTATTTACCCTAGTTATTCTAGGACTTGATTTACATCGAATAATAATAATATACATTGATTTACATTCTATAACTATCTATACGAAGATCTCGGACTTGATATTCTTCAAAAACGCGTTGTCAGTAGTAAAACTAATCACCAGTAGTAAATATGAAGATCAGTAGTAAACTTGGTGATCAGTAGTAAGTCCAGATACATCGTCAGTAGTAACTACAAATGATCAGTAGTATCTTCAATCTTTGCATGATCAGTAGTAACCTAGTTATAGTATCATCAGTATCAACTTCTCAGTATTAATCAATTCTGCCCCATCAGTACTAAGTGATCAGTACTAACTGCAGCATCAGTAACAAGTTGATCTGAGTTTTGCTCCAACAATCTCCCCCTAAACTTATTGATCATATTTTAATCAATCAAGTTTCTTTTGTTCCTCTTGTTCTTTTCTTCTTTTCTCAAGAGTTCTTTGATTCTGTTGAAGCCTTTGTTCAATAATATATCTGCTGTTCCTCTTTGTAAAATAATTCAGTTTGTTTTGGAACATAACAGCATCATAGGGTTTCATCAAAGTGTTTATGAATATCTGATACATTGTCTTCTCAGAACGTGGATATTCTTTCTCATATAAGTATAATTCACACACTTTGCCTGATTTCTCAAAGAAGTACATATTGGCAGAAGGAATGACATTCCAAGCATACACATTACCTGGATTTGTAAATTGTTCTGGATAATTATCTGGATAAAATGCAGCATCAATCATCTTTGTTAAATATCCAGCTCCAGATTCTTTCCATGATTTCTTTGTCATTCTTGGTTTCCCAATAATCAAAAGTTTGATTACATCACTTCTTGAACATGATCTGATTAAGGGTAACCATCCAGTGAATCTCTGTACAACTTTGTCTTCCCTTATGACCTCTATGACATTGTTCTGCATCACTCTCCAGTTAATAATTTGATTATTCTGTAATGGAGCAACTGGCATTTCAAGAACAGGTATAATTTGTTTTGACTTCTTCTTAGGGCTTTGTTCTTGATCAACAGATTTTCTTTTCTTTGATTTGGGAGTTGAAGTATCACCAACAGTTGAGACACTACCAGCCTTGAGTAAATTTAAGCTGATTGGGATTAAAGTTTTGGCTTTCTTTGATTCTTCAGCTTCTTGTTCAGCCAAGTCTCTCTTCTTTGCAGTGCAGTATTTTTCAATAATAGTTACCATCTTCATTCTTCCAAAAGATTTTGCACTGTGACCTTTTGTCTTTAGAAAGTCTATCATAAGAGACTTCTGTTCAAATATATCATCTGGTAAATCACCTTTTGTTCTTTTGCATTCTGCTACAAGATCTTCAAGACAGTTTAGATGTTCTTCTTCTACTTTTCTAAGCCTTTTGAACTCTGCTTCTTGGGCTTCTATCTGAACATCTTTAATTTGAACAGGTGCTTGAACAGGAATTTCTCTTTGATCCTTCTTTTGTTCAAGGGCTTGATATTTAGCTACCTTCTCCAAATATCTCTTATGCTTCACCTTCCATTTGGACTGTTTGTCAGCTCTAACAAGATTTATCTTGTTTACCATGTAATGACCAAGAGCTCTGTTAGGGTAATCTTCATCATATATTTCTTTACCCTTTCCAATATGTGCTGAAGGTGGAGGTGGAATATATTTCATGTCTGGCACTCCACTTATTATAACAGAAGGAGAAAATGATCTAAGTTCATCTTGTTGAAGTATTTTTGGATGTGGAGGAAGTGAGCACTCATCAACCTCAAACCAATTCACATTATCATCAATGTCAGGTATGATAAGTGGTTGATCAAGTGTTGGTGGTTTGGTAATGATGACATGTCTCTCTCTTTCAATAAGCTCTGGAAAATGTAGTTCTTCCTCTTCAGTAGTAACCAGAGTAGTTACTACTGGTGTAACTTCAGGAGTTACTACTGATAGGGCATCAGTAGTATTTGTTGCTTTTAATTCCTCTTCTTTATTTACTACTGCTATTACCTCAGTAGTGGGAGTTACTACTGGTATTTCTTTTTCAACTTGTTCTTCCATAGTAGCAGTAGTAACAGGTTCATCTTCTGTAACCATCATCTCTGGGCCTTCATCAACATTTGTTTCTTTTAAATTTAAGAGGGAGGATGCTGCTGCTACAATAGATTCATCAATCATTGTCTGTATGTTATCCTTCTCCCCCTTAGTGAGCTCAACTGGTGGAGCCTCACTATCATCAAGTTTCTTCTTCAATTTTCTGATGATTTTGGTTTGTTGATGAAGCCTTTGCTCATAGAACCGCATTCTTTTGTTGATGGTATTCACATGCCTTTTCATGGCAGCCATAGTTTTTCCTTGATTGGTTAAGTACTTGAGACAATCTTGTACAATGGATTCCAAGGAATCCACTTTAGCCGTCAATTGGTTGATTTTAATACTGCCCTCACTCCATCTAGCAAGATCATCGGGCTCACTAACAGGTACATTGGTTTTAAGGTTTTCCTTCCTTTCCATCAATTTCACAGATCTGCCCTCATCACTGCTTGGTGATTCATTGGGTCTTTTAGACATTCTCTTCTTCCTAGAAGAAGCAGAGATGCCCCCCCTTGTGGTTTCTTGGCACCGGGGTCCTTTGAGTAATTCCTCAAAAGAGTCATCACTCAAAGTTGCCGAGGTTTGGGTCCTAATGATGTTTTCACTGTCCTGTGCACCCACCTTTGGGGCATCAGTAGTGAAAGCCCTCCCCTCATGTCCTCTCTCCTCCTTGGAGGACAACTCTTTGAGCCTGGGGTGTGACTCGATTTGTCCCCTGGTGTCCTTTGAAGAAAATTTCTTTCTTTTATAAATTGTGGAAATGTTTTGGGTTTTGTCTGGTAGGTCTTCCACAGAGTGAAGAGTAGCACTCTGCAGATTTATATCAAGTTCCTGGGACACATTCAGGACTTCTGTTTGAGTTGGTGATTGAGTGGCTATTTGGATTGGTGTTTGGGCTGTATTTGGGGGTGATGGAGTGGGTTGAGGTTCAACTTGGGTTGTAGCAATGGTTGAACCCTCTCCAATATTGGGTTGATCTTTGATCATGTTAGGAAACAGAGGGGTTTCCTTGCCCGAAAATTTAAATTGTTTTCTCATATTTGAGAAAACTTTCTTGTTCAACTCAGGTAATATAAAAATGTTTTTAGGAGTTGACAAGTTTTGTAATTCACAGTTTATGATATGTTGTAGAAATCTGGGATACATTAAAAATTTAGAAGAACTAAGATTTCCCAACATACCATCAAATATCATGTATGAAAAATTAAATACTTGGTCTGTGCATAAACAGACAACAGCAGAGGCTATTGCCTTATTAAACTCATTCCAAGTACTTCTTTTTGGAGAAATACAATGCTGAATGGTATGTATTAAAAATTTCCATTGTGGGGAGAGAAGACCCTTTTGAAAGGTTACTATGTTCAGTCTTCCCTCATATCCCATTTTTTGTAAAATTTCAGCAATGTATTCCTTAGGAAGAGTGAACATACCTGAATCGTCATGTAATTGTAGATGGTGTCTGATGGATTGTTCTGTTACTGTGATGTGCTTTCCATCTACTGTTGATTTGATCATTGAAACGGTTGTTCCCTCTGTTCGTTCAGCATTGGTCCAGAAATCCACCAAGTGCTGTTGATATGATTTTGGTTTTACAGTTAAGGCAAACTGTATATATGAATTTCTCAAGAATTTTACGATCGGACGGAAATCTTTTGTTCCGTCGGGATTCTTTAAAAATGCAACCATATTGTGAAATTCTGAGTATTTGAGATCGGTTTGCACATCGAGAGTTTGTAAAGTTGCCATTGTTGTTGAGTTTTTGCAAGAATTTTGTTACTGATGAAGGGTTTTTGATCGTAAACTAGGGTTTATCGAGAGAATTTGGTGAATCGAAGTGAGATAATGTTAAATTAATCGACTACCGCCTTTTATATCTTTCGATTTACCCTGCAAAAAGACTAAATTGCCCTTCGAATTATACCATAACGGTTATTTTCATGGGGGTTAGTTTGGTAATTGTGATTCTGAAAGACCAGTAGTAAGTGTGGTACTAGTAATAAATCGTCAGTAGTATCTACCAACATCAGTAGAGACTAAGGATTTTGACATCAGTAGTAACTATAGTCATCAGTAGTAACCACCAACACACAAGACCAGTAGTATATGTGAGTACCAGTAGTACTGACTTACCAGTAGTATGTATGTAAACCTAATACACACCAGTAGTAATTAGCTACCAGTAGTATTTTGTGCACATACATACATACCAGTAGTAATATAAAACACTTAAATAAATAAATGACTTTTTACAACAAAACTTTACACATGATTTTGATTTGAGATTTTAATTTATCAGAATCATTCCAATACTGCTAACCAAGAAGTTGAATCTTCCTACATCAAATGCTTTTGTAAAAAGATCTGCTAATTGATCATCAGTATGAATTTTAACTACTTTGATTAATTTCTTTTCATTGCAATCTCTTATAAAATGAAATCTAATTTCAATGTGTTTGGTTTTAGAGTGTTTTACTGGATTGTTCACAATACTAATAGCACTTTGATTATCAATAAAAATAGGAGTTTTAAGGATAGAGATACCAAAGTCTAGAAGCTGATTTTGAATCCATAGTACTTGAGCACAGCAAGCAGATGCAGCTACATATTCTGCTTCAGCAGTAGATGTTGATACATTTGTTTGCTTCTTACATTGCCATGACACTAGTCTTGATCCAAAGAATTGACATCCACCAGTAGTGGACTTTCTGTCTTGACATTCACCTCCATAGTCACTATCTGTATAGGCTATGAGTTCAAATGGTGAATCATGTGGATACCATAGACCTAGTGATGGTTTGCCTTTCAAGTATCTGAATATTCTTTTAACAGCCTGCAAGTGTAGTTCTTTGGGTCTTGCTTGATATCTTGCACACACACAAACACTATACATAATGTCAGGTCTTGATGCAGTTAAGTACATCAAAGAGCCTATCATTGATCTATATAAGTGTTCATCTACATCCTCCCCCTCAACATCAGGATGTAGGTGTTTGTGTGTTTCCATTGGTGTACTAGCACTTTTACTGTCTTTCAAGTCAAACTTTTCCAAGATGTCTTTGACATATTTTGATTGATTTATCAAAATACCATCAGTTCTTTGATTGACTTGGAGTCCAAGGAAGAAGTTCATTGGACCCATGGAGCTCATCTTGAATTTAATTTGCATCAGTTCTTCAAATTCTTTGCATAATAAATCATTAGTTGAGCCAAAGATGATATCATCTACATAAATTTGTACCAGTAGTATATCATTTTTGACTTTCTTTGTGAACAAAGTTTTGTCAATGGCTCCTCTTTTAAAGTTGTTCTTCAATAGGTATGATGATAATGTGTCATACCATGCTCTTGGTGCCTGATGTAGGCCATATAGAGCTTTATCTAATTTGAACACATAATCACCATGTTTTGGATCTTCAAAACCTGGAGGTTGGCAAACATAGACCTCTTCTTCAATTTTCCCATATAGGAAAGCACTCTTAACATCCATTTGATAGACTTTGAATTTCTTGAATGAGGCATATGCTAGAAATATTCTTATGGCTTCAATTCTAGCAACAGGAGCATATACTTCATCATAGTCTATTCCTTCTTCTTGAGTGTATCCTTGGGCTACAAGTCTGGCTTTATTCTTGATCACTATACCTCTTTCATCTTTCTTGTTTCTGAATATCCATCTTGTTCCAATGGCTCTTTTTCCTTTGGGTAGAGGTACAAGTGTCCAAACAGCTTGTAATTTAAATTGAAGGAGTTCTTCTTGCATTGCCTCAATCCAGTTTGAGTCCTTCATTGCTTGTTGGATCTTCTTTGGTTCATCCTGAGACAGAAAGCATTCATACATACATTCATTAGCAATTAAACTTATATTACACATATTTGCAGTTAAGCTTTTGTTTAATTTGCTTCTTGTTTGTAGTGGTGAGTTAACATCACTTAAAACAAGGTCTAAAGGATGGTTCTTCTGAGTCCTTGTAGTTGTAGCTTTATCAACTACTAGTTGATTTTCAAGATTGGACTCATTTGTCTCAGGCAGTTGTTCATCTTGTGTTCCTTCATTGTTATTGAAGTTTGGTTCATCATCATCTTGGTCAGAATTACTACTGCTATTGTCTTCGTTGAGATCAGTAGTATTGTTGTTGTTACTGGTATCAGTAGTATCTTGAGAATCTAGGTTATTGTTGAGACCAGTAGTATTTTGAGTACTATTACTGGTATCAGTAGTATTTGAATTACTACTGTCCTCATTCTCAGAGTTACTACTGGTTCCAGAACTTGAGTTATTACTGACATCAGTATTAACTACTGGAGCAGTATTAACTACAATGTATCTCATTTCCTCTTGACCAGTATTAACTGATGATGTTCCTTCCTTTTGATTGTGACAGTTTGAATTACCTGCATTGAAATTCATATTAGAATTAAAGGATTTGGTTAGATTGTCTATGTCAAATAGCCAATCTGGACCATTTCCTTGTTCATTAGGTACATTTTCATTAAAGGATACATTGATGCTTTCTTCAATTATCCTTAGTCTTTTGTTGAATACTCTGTATGATTTGCTTTGAGTAGAGTATCCCACAAAGATTCCATCATCAGCTTTGCAGTCAAATTTACCAATTTGTTCTCTTGTAATTAAAATAGTACAAGGACAACCAAATGATTTTAAGAAACTTATAGAAGGTTTTCTTTTATTGAAAAGTTCATATGGTGTTTTAAAATGTGGCTTCACTATTAATACTCTGTTCTGAACATAACAAGCAGTATTAACAGCTTCTGCCCAAAAAGTAATTGGTAATTTTGAGTCTGCAAGCATTGATCTTGCTGCTTCAATGATGGTTCTATTTCTTCTTTCAGCTACACCATTTTGTTGTGGAGTTCTAGGTGAGCTGTATTGCCTGTCAATACCTTTAAGATCACAAAAGTTAATTAAGTTAGCATTTTTAAATTCTGTGCCATTATCACATCTTATGGCTTTCACTTTTTGATCAGATGTGTTTTCCAGTTTGACAATTAAGTTCTTTATGAGTTCACTTGTTTCATCCTTTGTCCTGAGAAAGAAAACCCATGTATATCTGGAAAAGTCATCAGTAATAACAAGACAATATTGTTTCTTTCCAATACTCATTACATTTGTAGGTCCAAAAAGGTCCATATGTAAGAGCTGTAAAGGAACAGAAATAGAGTTCACAGTTTTGGACTTATGAGAAGTCTTGTGTTGTTTACCTTTTAGGCATGCAACACAGTGATGATCACACATGAATTGTTTTTGAGGAAGTCCAATGACCAGATTTCTTTTTACTAAATTATTCATGTTTTTAAAATTTGTGTGACACATCCTTCTGTGCCATAGTTCTGATTCAGTGGTGTTTGCCTTGGATATAAAACAGTTGACCTCATTTGTAGAAATGAGTTCTCCCCCTATATCTAGGCAATACACATTGTTTCTCCTAGGAGTTCTTAAAACAACATATTTTTCATCCAAAATAAAATCAGGAGAAAGAATGATGCACTCAATATCTGTGAACAGAATCTTGTTCTTTTTATCACAAACTTGAGACACACTGACAAGATTGTATTTTAGTTCAGCTACATAAAATACATCATCAAAGGTAATTTTTCCATTAGTAACAGTACCTTTACCTGTAATCTTACCTCCTTGGGGATTCTCACCAAATGCCACATATCCTCCATCAAATGACTTGAAATCTTTAAGGATTTGCAGATTTCCAGTCATGTGCCTTGAGCATCCACTATCAATATGCCATGTTCTTCCTTCTTCTGGGATCTGAATGCTCTGCACAAGTGAGTGAAAGATTAGTTAATTTTGGGAACCCAAGCTTTATATGTCTTGGGTTCATCCTTTGAGAAGTAAGCTTTTGGGGATTTAACTTTAAAGACTTTTGGTACCCATACTTGTTTTTTACTGGTGTTTTGTTTTACTACTGTCCTTTTGGAGTTAGTACTGGTGTGAGAGTTTCCTACTGATCTTGGCTTATACCTATTGTTTTTAGCTTTTGAATACTTTACTACTGATGGACCAGTAGTATTTGGGTACTTACCATGTTTAGAATGACCAGTAGTGTTTTTAGAGTTAACACCAGTAGTGTTTTTGAAATTTGTTTTGGGAGCAGTAGTATTTTTGAAATTAGGGTTTTTACCAGTAGTATTCTTGTATTGGTACCATACAGCATTATAATTAGGGTTAACACCAGTAGTAAATGTGTTAGAGTTTCTACTGGTGTTGGAAAATTTAAAATATTGTTTATTTTGAGTGAATTTTCCATTGTTCTTGAAGTAATTGCTGTTCTTTGGACTGCCAACTCTTCTGTTTTGCACAAGTCTTGGTGTACTTCTTTCAAATCTTGGAGTTTCAGCAATTTGAGTTTTGATTGTATTTACTACTGAAGGACCAGTAGTATTTTGTAACTTTTGAGTTTTTGATCCTTGTTTAAAAATTTTAAATTCTTTTAACTCTTTGCAGTTTATTGGATTGAAGTGACAATCCTTTGCTAAATGGTTCATTTTATTGCATATAACACATCTTAATTTCTTATTTTTAGCACCTTCAGGTATTCTTTGGTCTAAGAGTTGTTTTTTTATTTCTTTCATTCCCCCTTGTTAAAATTTTTGGTACATTATCTGCATTATATTTGGGAGATTCATTTGGACTTTGAGCTGTGTGAAAACTTGTATCAATTGATTTTGGTGATTCACTTTGAGATATTGTAAATTCAATTGATTGCTCATCATCAGAAGAATTATTTGATTCAGATGTTTCATTAGGTGATTCAGTTTGATTTTCAGTTTTTAATTCATTAATGATTCTTTCTGAACTGTTTTTAAGTGGAGGAATAAATTTATGTGGAGGTGGTACAGCATGATATCCCACCCCATGAACAACCTTTTCTGTAGTTTGATTATTAGTTAATTCATCTAGGATTTTAGTGCTTCTTTCAAACTTTTTAATTGTTAATTTATTTTGTTCAATTTCAAGCTGACATTCTTCTAATTTACTTGTTAGTTCTTTATTTTTTGTTTCATAGAACTCTTTCTCATCCACAGCTTGAAGCAATTCTTCCTTGATCCGTTGATCAATCATCTTGTACACCTTTATTTGATGTTCTTGATCAGCAATCACACTATCAAACTCATGATTTCTTCTGATTGCTTTTGCTAAATCTTCATTTAATTTAGTGTTTTCTTTTTCTAGATTTTTAATAATTTTAGCACATTCAGGAGTACAAGGTTTAGATTTTACCTCAGTTTTGTTGTCAGTAAAGGCCATGAGAGCTTGATTTTGAGCATGCTCTTCTGCTTGGAAGCTCCAGTCATAGCCTTGTCCTTGTTGTGACACAAGAGCAGTTGATTTTGATCTTTTGTCTGGTTGAGGACATTCTTTTGCAAAGTGACCAAGGTTGTTACAGTTGTAACACTTGACTTTAGTCTTGTCAAATCCTGCTTTGTCACCTTTGTTGAAATTGAGGCTTGTCCTACCAGTTCTTTTTAAGAATCTTTTGGTCCTTAGGCTCAGCATAGCCATCTGCCATTTAAGATCCATCTCCTCAAGATCATCTGGATTCAATTGTTCCAAGTCATCACTAATCAATGCAGTATGCACATGACTAGTGAAGAAGGATTCTCTTGCAGTATCCTCAGAATCTGCAGCCTTTCCTGTGGAGGTTTCTTGTCCTTGACCTGTACTAGACACAAATGCAGCATTGTTAGAAGAAATAGAAGGGTTTTTGTGATTTACCTCAGTTTCAAACACTCTGAGATCATTATAGAGTTCATCTAACTCCTTTTCTTCTAGAGCATCTCTTTGTCTATACACCACTGTGTACATGGCCCATTCTTCACTAAGAGACCTTAGGAACTTCATGTTGACATCTTCTTGATCCATCTTTACACCAACTTGGTTGAGTTCACCAATTAGTTTGTTGAATCTGTCAAACACTTGAGTGAGTGTTTCATTGGGCTTTCCTTTGAAATTTTCAAAGTCTTGTTTGAGAACAGACTTCATGTTTCTTTTTGTACTCTTTGTCCCAACGAATCTCTTCTCCAGTGCTTCCCAAAGCAACTTAGCATCATCATATTCAACAAAGAGATGTTGATAGTCATTAGGAATGGCCAGTAGGAGAGTGCTTAGAGTTTTGAGTTCGATGCCTTTATCTTTCTTCTCCTTCTCACATTTAAGTTTGTCTGCCTCAGTTACAGAGCTGCTTGCTTGAACTTGACCAGTTTTGTTTCCTTCACAAACGACTTCCCACATGGAATAATCTGTAATAAGCATGTATTGCTTAATACGATTCTTCCACATCCCAAAGTTATTGGGAGTGAGCATAGGGATTTTGTTGGCCTGAGTGCTTTCATTATTATCAGTCATGATTAATAATGTGTGTGTTTTAAAGATTAAAACTTTTTGTTGTTCTTAACAAATAGTAGATCTAGAACCAATAAGCTCTGATACCACTTGTCAGGATCGATTAACTATAAACAAGTTAATAAACACCTTAGATCTAATTGATGATAGAAGTTGCAGCGGATCAACACTATATCAATATATTAAGAACAATGAACTGTAAGAACAATATGCAAGAATATTAAGAACACAGTTTCACAAAAAGCTTCAATGTATATTATCAAGTTAACAATACACACGTACGTTTACAATTCGTAAGGAACTATTTATAATAGTCCTTGAAGCTAAACTATTTACCCTAGTTATTCTAGGACTTGATTTACATCGAATAATAATAATATACATTGATTTACATTCTATAACTATCTATACGAAGATCTCGGACTTGATATTCTTCAAAAACGCGTTGTCAGTAGTAAAACTAATCACCAGTAGTAAATATGAAGATCAGTAGTAAACTTGGTGATCAGTAGTAAGTCCAGATACATCGTCAGTAGTAACTACAAATGATCAGTAGTATCTTCAATCTTTGCATGATCAGTAGTAACCTAGTTATAGTATCATCAGTATCAACTTCTCAGTATTAATCAATTCTGCCCCATCAGTACTAAGTGATCAGTACTAACTGCAGCATCAGTAACAAGTTGATCTGAGTTTTGCTCCAACAGAAAGCTTGGGCTTGAGCATCCCCGAAAACCGCATCGAGACTGCTACTTTTTTTGTTGAAAATGATATCGTTCCGCAACTTCCAAACGTGCCAGAGAACCGAGATAAAAGCAGTCTGAAAGTGATGAGCCTTTATTTTAGACAAACCTTCCCTACCCGCCCACCCAAGCAATTGATCTCCGTCCGTAATCATACTCAAGTTTATACGCCACCATGAACAAAATGCCACCCACAACTTCCTAGTTTCACGACAGGCCCAAAATAAATGATTTGAATCCTCAATCTCTCTCTCGCAAAGGCTGCAAACAGCAGATTGCAGGATGATACCGCGTTTGATGAGATTAAAACAAGTAGGCAACCTATTAAGACACCATCTCCAAAAGAAAATATTAACTTTAATCGGAACAATTTTGACCCAAGAGAAGTTGACCAACGGTAATGGACCAGCAATCGTCCCTTCAATCGCCCGCCTAGCAGATGAAACAGAAAAGATACCATCTTTCTCGAGAGACCATGTCCACCGCAGAGTAGAATTATCGGGATTCTGAGAAACCTGAAACCAAGAGTCAATTGGAATATTAAATTTATCAAGATGGGTACGTACCTTAACGATGTTATTCCAGACACCCGGGAATTTGCTGGAAGGGAAATTATCGGTCGAAATATTGTGCAAGGAAACCACTACGTTTTTCCACAGCGACCCGTCCTCCTGCTTCAATCTCCACCACCATTTTAATAAGAGACCATAATTTTGAGCTTTGATGCTAGTCACATTTAAACCTCCCACTTCGATTGGCGTATTGACTTTTTTCCAACTAACCCAATTTATTTTCCGTTCACCATTTTTTGATCCCCAAAAAAAATTAGCACGAATTGATTCTAATTTATTGATAATACTTTCCGGCACTTTGAAGATAGATAAATAATAAATACCAAGAGCACCAAGAACCGATTTAACCAAAGTCAACCTTCCCCCATAAGAAAGAGTTGAGGCTTTCCAAGACGAGAGTTTTTTTTGAAATTTGTTGACTATAACATCCCAATGTTCTAAACGATGCATAGGCGCACCAATACTTAACCCAAGATATTTAAAAGGAAACATGCCAACCCTACAATTTAGCCGGTTAGCAATCCGACTCACAACATTGTTATGAACACCAAGTCCAAAAATGTTACTTTTGGACATATTCACTTTGAGGCCCGACGCAAGGTAAAAACAAGTGAGAATACGAGAGATATTTTTTGCATTAACTTCGGACCATTCGCCCACAAAAATTGTATCATCCGCGTATTGTAAGTGAGAAATAGTGGGACCATTATTTGGGAGAGAAATGCCTTGAAAGACTCATTTTTCCGTTGCTTCGACCATTGCAATATGAATACTTTCAACCGCGATAATAAATAAGAAAGGAGCCACCGGGTCACCTTGTCTAAGACCCCTTTTAATATCAAATTCCTCTGTAGGGATCCATTGAGGAGTACGGAAGCCCTACCGGAAGAAAGACACATATAAATCAATCGTCTCCATTTTACACCAAAACCCATTTGACTCATAATCGAATCAAGAAAGTCCTAATTGAGAGTATCATACGCTTTCTCAAAGTCCACCTTAAAAATTAATAATTGTTTTTTCGCCTTTTTGTACCATAGAATGATTTCGCTGAGAATAAGAGGGCCATCGAGAATATTACGACCTTCAATGAAAGCCGATTGTTCAATACTAACAACATCTTTAATCACCAATTTTAGACGATTGGCCAGGATTTTCGCTATAATCTTGTAGAAGCTACCAATCAAACTAATTGGTCTAAAATCAGACAAAACCAGAGGAATATCACACTTAGGGATAAGCGTAAAAAAAGAAGAATTGCATCCATACTTTAGCTCACCACCATTCTCGAAAGAGAACACAACATTTATAAGGTCTTCTTCTATAATATTCCAATACTTTTTGTAGAAAACAAAAGTAAAACCATCTGGACCTGGTGCTTTATCATCCCCACACTCCCAAACCGCTTTTTTAATTTCTGCCCTAGAAAATTTTGATTCAACTAACTCTTTTTGGGACCCCGTCGGATTTAAATTTGCTGCTTGTAAACCTACTTTTTGCAATTGTTCACATCCAGTTGATCCGTCAAGAAGATGGGTTACTTAAAGTCAATGTTCGAATCTACTGGCCTTATATTCCACAAATTTGTGATCGCTTGCCAAGTATCTCAAAAAATATCTTCGAAATCAAATATGTCATCTAATTAATTGTACTTAATTAATGAAATATATATCGTGGAAATTGATTTCAGGAAAAATCTTGGGAATCAAACATGGCATCTAATTAATAATAATTAATTAACTTAACTAGCTATATATGGAAAGCTATACATTACCATTTAGAGAAATAATATTTTATCCTATTATTTAGGGGTGCTGATTCGTACAGAGCAACTTTTATCCATGCAGAGCGAATTCATCTCAAATGACGATCATGCCCTTCCTTTACTTTTAACACATTTTACATTTCACCCCTCCCATTAAGGGCATTATTGTCATTTGGGATGAATTTGCTCTGTATGGATAAAAGTTGCTCTGTACGAATCAGCTCCCATTATTTAGTCCTACTTATAGTTTTACCCACTTGATAGGATGACATGAGTAATCCACTAATTCTTTCTCTTAATATTATTCTTTGATTTTGACACATGTCCTCATCTAATGAGTAGGACTATGGGTAGGACCAAATAGTAGACCTAAATATCAATACTCTACCATTTATTATGTGGCTTCATATTTGGAAGCTTATATTTTTTTCACCAAATTCTTAATGCGAAATCAAATTTATATATGGTATTTTGATTCTAATTATTTATTTATATATTTGGCAGTTTTGATTTGTGCTTGAGGACCAAGTGTCCTCCCTATATATAAACCCATCATAAAAACATTATTTCATGTGCAATCTCTTTTCTTAAAGATATTTGCTTACGTGTCCCCCTTGATTCTTCTTCTAATTCTTTCTCCTCGACCTGTTTGGCATTTGTTCAATCGTCCACTACTCTTCAGGTAAGTTTCTTGTGCGCATATTTGTGATTTTTTTCTTCAAATTCATGCATCGTCTTGTCAATGCATAGTTAAATAAATAAATGATTTAGCAGTTCAGTAAAACGTTCGACTTAGTGTGTTGATGAATTTTTAATTCTTATTATTTTGGAAAATTTCAATAGTATAGAAGTATATAAATAGTGCTAACTATAAATTATACGACCCTATTTTTATAATCTGTGTGTGGTAGCTCTTGATTCTAATTTTACCTCTTTGTTTTGTTTCCAGAAATTAAACCACACGCCTTAAACCGTACGTAACACACAAAAAAAGATCATAACCATGTGGAATATGAGTCAATCAGGGTTACTGATGATAGTGAGTATGTTCGTGATGGCCGTAGTCCAGACATTCTTTCAAAATGAGCTCGGTGAAATACTCCCAATATATATTCAAAAACTGGTTTCTTATTTCAACCCATATATCCAAATCACTTTCCCTGAATACCAAACAGGCGACTTTATTCGAAGCAAGGCTTATGTTGCCATCGAGCAATACCTCAGCACCAACTCGGCTAATCGAGCAAGACGCCTCAAAGCCAACGTGGTCCATAACTCCAAGCCCATAATCCTAACCATGGATGACCGTGAAGAGGTGACCGATGAGCTCAAAGGGATCAAAGTTTGGTGGTCTTATAGAAAAACGACCCCAGAAAAACAATCTCTTTATTCAAATTATGATGATGATGAGAAACGTTATTACAAGCTAACTTGCCTTAGAAAGCACCGAGATTACATCACTAAAGTTTACTTGCACCATGTGCTCGATGAAGGCGAGGTTATCGCCACAAAATCAAGGCAACGAAAGCTATACACGAATAGTAAGAGTGATTATTCCGGTCGAGTACTTTGGACCTATATCATGTTCGACCACCCGTCTACTTTTGACACTCTAGCAATGGACCCAAAAAAGAAGAAGGATATTTTGAACGATCTTATTACGTTTAGCAAATCGAAAGACTATTACAAGAAAGTGGGAAAATCGTGGAAGCGCGGGTATCTTCTTTATGGCCCACCGGGAACCGGGAAATCTAGTATGATTGCTGCCATGGCTAACCTTCTTCACTATGATATATACGATCTTGAACTAACTTCGGTGAAGAATAATATAGAGTTGAAGAAGCTACTAATCGATACTTCAAGTAAGTCGATAATTGTGATCGAGGATATCGATTGTTCGCTTGATATAGCAGGTCTAAGAAAAGAGAAAAAGAAGAAGAACAACAACGACGAGAATAAGAAAGATTTGGTTATTGCTAAGAAGGATAAGAAAAAGAAAAAGAAAAATGAAAATGAAAGTGAAGTGACTTTATCGGGGCTGTTAAACTTCATCGACGGGTTATGGTCGGCTTGTGGTAGTGAGAGATTGATTGTGTTTACAACGAACCATGTTGAAAAGCTCGATCCGGCTCTCATTAGGCGAGGAAGAATGGATATGCATATCGAGCTCTCGTATTGTTGTTTCGAGGCGTTTAAAGTGCTTGCTAAGAACTATTTGGATCTTGAATCGCATGAGTTGTTTGCAACGATTGGTCGGTTGTTGGAAGAAACCAACATGACTCCGGCCGATGTTGCGGAAAATTTGATGCCAAAGTCGCCAGAAGAGAATGGTGAGATTTGCTTGAACAACTTGATTAAATCTTTGGAGAATAAAAAAGAATTAGCAAGGTTGAAAGCAGAGGAGGATGCGCGTAAAAAGAGTGAAGAAAATGGCGGAAATGTACAAGATAGTGATAAAGAATCGAGCGATGAAGAAGAAAGTGATTGATTGCGTCATAAATTTCGAAAATCGTGTTTTATACTATAGGTTTTGTCTTCTAGTTTTGTGACCAGAATAGAGTTACTTCTTTAAAACCTGGCGAAATCGGAGTTAACGGTTTTTAATAATGAAGGTTATTTTTTGTTGAATTTAATGTTTATGCTTGACTTTTATTTATTTAATTTGTTGAATACTTATGACAAAAGTGAAATTTTAGGGCATACTACTACAATTAGGGCCTTGATTTGAGTCTCCTCTCTGCAATTGGGGCCTTGATTTGGGTGTCCTCCTGCCCAAAAATCTGTTGCTAAAGTTATACTCGAAAAAACAATTGAGTTGTCCTTGCCTGCCACAAAAATCCAAACAAATAAAATAAAATAAATTATTAAAATATATACTTGCACAATGGTGATCATAAAAACATGTTTTTGCAACTAAAGAAGAACATAAAAACTCTAAATACATTACCTCCAGATAGAACAAAGGGTTCACTTTGGCACATAGCCATAGAAAAAATAGAGATTTTCTTGATGTCCAGTCAAAATCTGCAATACTAAAAAAATATAACATATAAACAAAAAAGTGATAATCGTGTTAATATGTGCACATAAAAGATAGACCAACCAGATTAAACAATAGAAAAAAAGAGATACAGATTTTATAAAATGTCAAATATGAACAAAAAAATGTAACATGTGGATTAAATGCATACATTAGGATTGTCTTCGTGTGTGGCCACTATTTTGTTGTTCTAAAGAAGCTCCCTCGCGCTATTTAGCTTCACACATACAAACAGTGTCAATAAAAAATTTCAAAAAAAAAACCAAATAAGTAAGGCATATAACAAATTAATCGCAATGATAATTACCTCTCCAGGATATATAATGGTTTTAAACTTCTTTACAAAGAAGACTGTGCATCTTCATTGAACTACAACACCAATAGTCGTTTAACGTTTCTCATATAAAAACAAAAATTATAAATCATAATTTGTTACCAGTGTGTGATAAATATTGAATAAACAGAATGTGCAACGTGTTCAGCTGCAACCCTTAGTTTCACAATTTGCTATCACGAGTGTGTTTGGAGCATTCCCATCAATCTGAAACAAGTGATTTCATGAAAATAATATTAATTTCAGCCTTGAACATGGCGAGCCGTAGCGAGCCATGGTGTTTTTTAAGGCGACATATTTTTTAATATAACTTTTATATATGTGTATATTGAGTTCAAATAAATATAAATCTATTGACTTATATGATTTTCATACGTGAAGTTTACTAATTAATTTGTTAAATCTAAATTTATAATTATATTTCATCATTTTTTTCAAAAAAAAAATCAAATTTTATACACCATATAAAAAAAAACTCGCGATAAGGCGCACCTTACGCCACCTTATCGCGATTTTCTTCGTCACACCTTAAACTGCCGCCATTGACTGTTTCGTAACGGCGGAGTCGCAACTCACTAGAACCTTGATTAATTCATAAATCACATTATCCTAAATTTAATAAACTCTTTGAATTAATAAAGATCTTCATTCACCTGTAAAGGTAGAGTAGTTGGCGATGCTTTTAAGAAGCTTGTGAGTCTGCCTTCTCCTAATCCATCATTTGCTAACTGAACTAAATAAATTGAATAACCCTAATCTATAAAATTAAGAACGATCTAATTCTTAACAAAAATATTAAAAAGAAATAGCAACAAAACCACAATAAAAAAAAGCATACCTGTTAGTTTCGTTCGAGTTATGAAAAACACAGAAAAATCAATCCAATGTGAGAAATATATAAATGAATTTGAATTTATTTGTGGTCCCGATGCAAACATGAGATGTGGTGAATCGAATCGACGGGGAATATGGGGAGAGTGTAGGTTAGGGTTAATCGAGGCAGTGTGAAGGAATCGAGGGTAGAAACTGGTAAGGAGAGTTGATTTCCAATGGACTTAATTACATGGGCCTATTAAAACTTCATTGCCGCCAAGATTTCCCACTCTAATAAGAATTAGAAGTTTAGATTTGTTAGCAAGTCTTTCTTGTAGTCGAACTGGTTGCGCGTTATGTTTTTACCAAATGGTCGCGTGTTCGAAACTTGTCTGCCCTTTCTTTTTTAACCGAAATTCTGCTAATTTTGGAAGGAGTAAACCCTTATATATTAAAGATTTCCAAATTTCAATAATTAAATAAAGCTCACCTTAATTGAGGCATAAATCACGCATACACGTATTTTTGAATGTTTCTAAATTTAATTAACTAAATTAATCACTCCCCAATTTGAGCATAAGTCACGCATACACACACAATAGTGTAGAAGCTAATACCAATTTTCATTAAATAAAATACAATTACAATAAGGGAAATTGACGAAAACGTTTACAAAGATTGAAACAAACTAAATAGAACAAACAAGTACAGGGTTTTGGTTGAGTCTCGTGAAATTCACGATCCCCTTAAAATAAATTCGTTGTCTATTTCCCAGGGTAAAACAACCGAGTAGTTTTACACTACCGAATATAATCCAAGCCAGAACAAGTACCAAAATTGAGAGTGTTTTTCTTGAGAGAAAGCTGTGATGTAGAAGAAAGATGGGTGAAGGTGTGTCTACAAATGAGACCCAATGTCTCCTTTCATAGTGTAGAATGAAGACTAATGTTTACTCAAAACATTAAATGCATTCATTATCATTAAACAAGAAATCAAAACTGCAAAATGCATTTACAGCTGTAACGTCCTGAAATTTCAGTGAAATAAATAGTAGCTCCAATTTTTTGATTTAAAGTAAAAAATTATAAAAATCCAGAAAAAAAATTGAAAGAATTCAGAAAAATATTGAAAAATTAAAAATCAGAATTATGCACAATTTTTAATTTTTTCCTATTTTTCAGAATGTTTTCAATCTTTTCGGGATCTTTTATGGTTTTTATATTCTAACCCTATACTGTTTTTAAAGTATAATGACCTTAAACAAATCCGTATACAAATTAAAAGAATTCTAAAAAAAATTGCAAAAAAAATCCCTATACTATTAATAACTGTGAATAAATGAAGGTTAAGGTTTATTACCTAATCTTATGGGTTAAGGATAAACTGTAATGACTACAGTTTAAGGTTCAAATTGTATGTGAAAGCATGCAATCAATTTGGAGCATTTTACCAAATTAATAAAAATTAAGTCATTTACACAGTAAACATTTCCATAATCTTAACAAAAGTTCTATTTTATACAAAACAAAAAAAAAAGAAGTGCGTGCAAGACTTAATTTGGGGATTTAGTTCTAGAAGCTTAGTCGACTACCTAGCTCCATGTAAGGGTTTTTTAAACACTATAACGTACATTATAGTTTCTTAGTTGTTTGTCTTGTGAATAATTGAAGCAAGTTCATATTAGTTACTTGCCAATTGAACTACTTATATTACAAATCAAGTTCATAACAAAAGTCATTCATGTAGCAAACAATGAGTAATGCACTAAATAAAGATTGGTATGCGTGTGTATAACTAATTAACCTTCAACAACCATATCAAATACTTTTTCCTCTAATGTTGATGTATAACTAACTAACCTTCAAAAACCTTTTGCTCTCGTTTGAGAAGAACGTGCCTCCTTCATTGCAAGATGCACGTTCCTAAATTGCCCCTGAATCCCTGATTGCACCCCAATGTAGAGGTGTACATCATGTAACATATCATTTAAATAAGGAAAAAAAGTTTAGCATAGATATTTAATAGAATTTTAATTAATAATCCTAATAAAATATAACTGAATTATGTTGGCGACCTCTATATACATCCAAAAATATAAGTCGTATACAGCCTGCAAAACCTTTATATGCAGCCCTACAAAATGCCAAAAAAGATTCACATAATTCCACAATTTACTATAACTTTTGTTTGATATATTATAAAGTGTCGTTAATGCAAAAATGTGAAAAATGGTAATATTTTGGAAAAGAGAAAAGATATAATTACCAATGGAAAATGGGTTTTTCCATCATTATCAGGTACATCAGCGTTTTTCCATAGTTAACAGTAGAAGAAAGAAAACCAAAGCCCTTGTTTTGTACGGAGTATATTGTAACTCCTTCATCTCCTTTGACAGCTTGAATTCTTAATTGATTATAGGAAAAGTCAACTCTACATCTCTTTTGCATATACAGTAACTCAACTCTACAAACCCCATTCTAATTTCAATTTCAATGACCACCATTTCATTGAAATCAATGAATAAAGCGGCATATTTATTCTTTAACCTACAAAAGTAACAACAATTTGCGATTAGCACATAAAATTGAAGCCTACATGATACTTATCGCACATAAGTGATTAGCAGTATTTCAAATAAATTTGAAATACACCGTTGAAATGAAAGCATCGATCGATCGATGCATCTTGTATCTGCACTAAAAATGGCCATTGAAAATCACGGCTTCAGATTAGGGTTTCAGTATGATTGTTAATTTTGTTAGGAAATCACGGCTTTAAGATGCAATGCTTGAATAATTCCGCCCTAAAATTTGTTAGGAAATCACGGTTATACATGGGAACATCAAATTAAATGGTGGATACTGCACTATCTTTAAAAATCCGAATAAAGAGCTGGTTAGGAAATCACGGTTATTTGTTAGGAAATCGCTGGTTGTGTATATCGTATGGCGACAGGTGGCATGAAAGGGACATTACACGTCATCATTGCGAGCCAATGAGAGAGCTGGAAAGGGACAAGTTGTCAAATATAATTCAAAATTAGGCCTCATATATAGAGGTAGATTTCCAAATTTCAATAATTAAATAAAGCTCACCTTAATTGAGGCATAAATCACGCATACACGTATTTTTGAATGTTTCTAAATTTAATTAACTAAATTAATCACTCCCCAATTTGAGCATAAGTCACGCATACACACACAATAGTGTAGAAGCTAATACCAATTTTCATTAAATAAAATACAATTACAATAAGGGAAATTGACGAAAACGTTTACAAAGATTGAAACAAACTAAATAGAACAAACAAGTACAGGGTTTTGGTTGAGTCTCGTGAAATTCACGATCCCCTTAAAATAAATTCGTTGTCTATTTCCCAGGGTAAAACAACCGAGTAGTTTTACACTACCGAATATAATCCAAGCCAGAACAAGTACCAAAATTGAGAGTGTTTTTCTTGAGAGAAAGCTGTGATGTAGAAGAAAGATGGGTGAAGGTGTGTCTACAAATGAGACCCAATGTCTCCTTTCATAGTGTAGAATGAAGACTAATGTTTACTCAAAACATTAAATGCATTCATTATCATTAAACAAGAAATCAAAACTGCAAAATGCATTTACAGCTGTAACGTCCTGAAATTTCAGTGAAATAAATAATAATTTAAATTACAATTTTATTGGTCTATGAGCTGACCATGCAACAATTATGTGACGTTTGAGATTATTGCAATTAATACTATGTCACATTTTATTTATAATTAATTTTATATTAATTGGACAACATGTAATTAGGCGGTTCGTTATTTTTAGACGTTAATTAGTTAGCAAGTAATTTTACCCAGCGAGTTATTGTGTCTTGGGTTTTAAGTTAGTCGATAATTATGAGTCGGGCCGGCCGAAGGCCAATGCCTTCTCCACTCTTTTCCATCTGGTTGTTTGATCCCGAATGGGGTGTTTTGTTTTAGCCCGATTATTTTCTTAAAAGTCTACAGCCCATAGAGTTTAATACTTAAACTTAAAAATTAACCTAATCCTCACAATAAACACGTTCAACCGAATAAACCCCCAAGTCGTGGTGTTGATCCAATGTGGGATACTCTCCCACTTCCCCCACTTCCAAGATTTCTTGTATCAAACACCCTACTTTGAGAGTCGATATCTCATTCACCACAACTCTACTTTGGACACGCTATATACCGTTGCGTAGCTCTCACATAGGAGAACACATAGCTACTAACCAATAACTATATATAACACACACACACACACACACATATATATATATATATATATATATATATATATATATATATATATATATATATATATATATATATATATATATATATAGGGATGGATTAGTTTCAGAACCCAATAAGGCTAAGAACCATCAGAACTCATCTAAACCAATCAAAATTTAGTAAAATATTTTCGAATTATTTAATTTATAGTTAACTTACAGGGGCATTGACGGCATTTTACATTTTTATTTATTGTTTCCTTTTTTCAATTTTCCTTAAATGAATGCTTTATTTTCGGAAATTATTTAATACCGGTTGAACATCTATGTTATATTTACGGAATCAGAAGAACTATTTTTAACGTAATCAGACATGAATGTATATGTACGAAAAACACACATGTATTAAAAAAGATAATTATATTATTTTATGGTTATTTTCACCAACTTAAACATGATCTTTATAAAAACAGTTAAAAAAATGGATAACATATATGTACAAAATAATAAATAAGACGTGTACAAAAAACTAAATAACTCCAATGTACAAACATATGTGCTTCTTTCTAAATTGTCCTCTCCATCTTCATCTTTGTAGAGTTTTAACAATCTTTACCATCTTCATATCCATAACAATCTGTACCTAGCACCATGCAAGCTGGAAAACACGAAATGAATTCATATCAAACATAATTAAACATAATTTCTGATATATGCATGTATGTATGTAAAGTAACATCGATGTATATAGATACAGTAACATCGATGTATACATTCTAAAAACAACAATTTTAAAGTCAACTTTTTACAGAATCAATACATGGACCTACTTATTGAAGCACTATCAACAAAATTAAGCTAATAAACTAAAAAATTTGCGACCAAATACATGCATGTAACAGAATCATGTATGCAAGTAAGTTAATTATCAAGCTATTGACCGGTTAGTATATGTCAGATTTGCAAATACATTTATGTAAAATAGATGTATCGTAATATAGATATATCATGACACAAATGTACCTATCACAAACTCACAAAGACTACATAAATGTATCGTAATATAGATATATCATGACACAAATGTACATATCACAAACTCACAAAGACAACAACGATTACATTGAATTTGTTAAATAATCTTTTGCATTTGGAAACCTTGAATTAATCTGCTAGCGAATCAAAAACGAGGGAAGGGTTTTTTTTTTAAAAATCCACCATAACAAAGCTTCAATGTATCTAAGAATTGACAAAATCATGATCTCAATTTGCAAATAAATAAAAATTGCAATACAATTAAAGGAATTGATAAGTAAAAAAAATATATTCCAACACTATAAAGGACAATATATGACCGAATAGAAACTTTATTCTAGGTACTTTAATTTTGAAATTAATGACAATTGCAATACAATTAAGGGACTTTATAATTGCAAATCATTATCGTTCCAACAATTTAATTGACAAAAGCATCTTCATGGATTTTGGAACAATTTAATTGACAAAAGAATCTTCATGGATTTATTCTAGAAGAAGGAACACAAACTTTTCGTACGTAAGATACCTACCAACCCCATCCATGTTGCAAATCGATGCTTGCATCAATACGAGCAGTAAGACACCTATCAGCCCCGTCCATGTTGCCGGAAACCGGCGAATCGCCGACCTGCGGCGCTGCAACACCTAAAACCTTTCAATCGGTAGACTCAAATGGGGGCTAGGGTTGATAGAGAGAGATGATGGCTGAGAGAAAGGGGGAGGGGGTGGACGGTTTTTGAGGGGTAGTTTCTTATTATTGTTTTGGAATTATGGAAGAATGAAAACTACCTTTCCATAAATCGTGGAATATTCTAATAAATGATCAGTTACCAAAAAAAATAGGATGGTCGAAATGGCAATTATACCCCTCACGAATTTAGGGGGAAAATTTAAATTTCCTTAATTCTGATTGGTTTAAATTAGTTCTTACAGTTCTAACGCTAAAAATGGTTCTGATTTTAATTCTTCACTATATATATATATATATATATATATATATATATATATATATATATATATATATATATATATATATATATATATATATATATATAATTATATAGGTCCAAAGTTGGTAAAAAATCATTTTATCACAACTTGACAATGCTTTTGAAACTTGACAATGCTTTTGAACTTGACAAGTTAAAAGGAAGACTGAAATTGGAAAGATGCAAATGTGACACGATCAACATCAGAATTATTAACCTCAACTCACCTCTTACAAACATAGTAAAAACTATTATTACAAAAAAGATTTGCTAAAAAAACCTACAAAATTAAGAAAAACATATAGGAAGAAAAATAATGTGATTTCTGGGTATGTTTTGGTTTTGGTCCAAACGGGTCAGTTGACCCGTTTAACATGTTTTCAAACTTTTATCAATATCAATCTTTGTATTGAGCGATTTTGGGGGTTATATATATGTTAAGATACATATAAGCAAGAAGCCAAGAAACATAGCAAAATGGGTGGGGTGGGCAGTTGGATAACGAGTTAAAATGGGTAAAAACATTTCAACACTTTTTATATAAAAAGATAGTTAAAAAAATTGTATATAACATGATTACAAAAAATGTATTTATTACAATAAGAATACACATTTTCTCAATTTATTAAGTTGTATGGATTAAAATAAACTTTGTACTTTGATCTGTTTGAGATCAACCTTGTTTCCCATCAAATTAAGGTGCCTCACAATGGCCACTGTTATAAGATAAAGCATCTGCAAAACAAGAACATAAATTGGATTCATTTAAACTTTATGTAAATAAATAGATGGTCTTTGATCTAAGATGTCAAACACTCATTTCCAGTTACTAAACTGATATTGGGTTTCATGTTCTCTATTTAATTTTGACAACACTAATGAAATATTAAAATAAATATATACAAATGTTAATTGTTCAGCGTAACTTCAATGAGTATAATGAATGGAAGATAATAAATTATGATACTCAATATACTTGAAATAATCATATTAATTGTTGCATCAAGCTATTTCAAATAAATAAAACTGTAGTTGTTCCCATTTCGGAAGTCCAATCAAGATTTTGACGTTGTGGATGTTCACCCCATATCCAGCAAAATCAAGCATTCTGGCATTTAAAAACAAGTCGATTGGGTTATATTTTATCTCCAACATGTCAAATTTTTTAAAAGAAACCTAGCTAAAATGAAACATGTCAAACGGGTCGAACTAACAACCTTGTACATTTGTAAGATTCAAAGAAAATGGACAATACAGTGTTATTGGATCAACTGACCCGTTTTGACTCATTAAACAATCCAACCATTTTTTTTACATAAGTACTTATTTTAAGATCGTTAATTACAATATCCTACATATAGAATCTTTCAGGTTGTTTCTGAAGTGTTTTCAGTTCTCAAGACTTTAATAAATTTCCAGTTTTTTCAAGAAATAATCCTTTGAATTCTTGAATTGCATATTCCTTCCACATTTCGTCCAATTTAATTCCTCCCATTTTTTTCGTTCCAGACTCAGCCCCACCTTCGAAACACGTGACAATCGGACCCTCTATCATCTTGACTAATCTGAACAATATAAATACATAATAACTACATACGAAAAACACACAAGTAAAAGATATGGATAATCGAAATAGGTTACAATCGTGCATGCATGTACCCTAATCTTTTGTAGACTATGTAGTATAGAAAGGCAAAATGTTGTTATTGTGAATGGTTTAATTAAGATTATGTTGTATCTACAACGGGTCAAACAGGTAAAAGAATGTTTTTTCTAAAAAACTTACAACAAAATGGATTAAACGGGGCAAAAGTATCACAAAGTGTATTTATCATGCTAACAATTTTAATTTGTAGAAACCAATCGCTTATAAAAAAAATAAAAAATGGAAGTGAAAATTTTCAAGAGTCACCTGTTGACACCAGTTATTAAATCCAATAAACTCAAAGTAGTATTATAAAGACTTTTACCTTGCCCTAAAATACAGCTCGTAGCCCCGTATCTCGCAAGCCTGATGCGTCATGTACTGCACTCCTTTCTTGGAAAAAAAGGAGACAAAAAAACAATTTTTCCATTATAAAAATTTGTTGAAACTGCAATCAAGTCGTTCAGTTGTAAACATGTGATATTATTTAAAAATTTAATAAGAGGAGCTGAATTAAATATAAAATATAAAACTGAAGGTGGCAAAATGGACTTGTCGAGTACGGGGTCAAAATCCATGTTGTGCATTAAAAAAATCCCTACACTAACAGAAGGTTGGGTTTAACAATAATCCTCAGTTGTTAACACATATACATGTAATAATGTCAGATAATTAAAACTAAAAATAAAGGAAATTCTAGTTTTGGATAAAACCAGTTGTTGTTAACTATGTGTGCAATTTGATTCACTTCATTAATAGAACCATAACCCATTTACCAAGGGAAGATTTCAAGTTAACTCTCAGCCGGTTAGTTCATAAAGATCGGCATCCAAATTGTATCAAATAAAGCTAGGGCCTTCTAAGTCTTCAACTAAGATATTAGATATATAGGCCCAAATCAATGCAATGTATATTATGATATTGCATACTAACCCCAAAGTAAGCCTAAAATAGATACAGTGAAGATAGTGACTTGTATTCAACACTAAAAAACATACGACGCTAGAAGAACTGTGCAAATACTGCTCCAATAAAAAACTCACCTTCTTTACGATCACATCGGTAGAAGAATCATTCTGGGAAATAGCCAATCGTGTACCTAAATCATCTTCAGTATCATACGATACAAATAATCAGTCATTCAGTAGAGATCCACAAATTTATGTAGAAGGTGAGTGTATCCTTAGTTTCTAAGAAACAGTAACATAACATAAAATAATTTAAAAAAAATAATGATATGTTAACCAGCTCATAATTCATATCGCCTTTTCATTCCCTCTTTAACAAAAGGGTGTATCCCAAGTTCGATTAGGAGCAAAACTGAATAGCTTCACCTGATAACGGCCAACCCATTGAACCAAGTGGTGGAAGGAAATAAAATGGAATAAAATGAGAAATCTACTATTTGGGGAAACTGCAATAAGTTCCTCAGTCATCCGATCATTATATTCTTGGTTCGTTTTTGAGGAAATAATAAAAAAACCGATTTTCCATCATTTTCAACAACAATTTATGTTTCCTCAACAGAATGAGTGAATGACTATGCACATAAATCTCAGAATTTGTATCAGTTTCCTCAATTGCTAATGCTTCAAGAAATTCACTGTTTTCGGAAACTGCCCGACTTCTCGTTCAACTTATCAGTATCTTCCAGGCTTGATCTTTGAGGAAATCAAAGAATCAGAGACAAAAATTAAGCATACACATTATGGTCTTCCTGCCTCCTAATTCATGATAAAAATAACAATTTAAACCCTACTGAAACTTCGAATAATTAAGTACATATGAAAATCTAAAGTTGCTTACAGATTTGAGCCCTCGGAGACCGATTACTGTATATCTATAGTGATTCTAGCACGGGAAATATATCAGATATAGTAATTGGCCATCTTCATATGGTATCCCCTTCTTAAGTAGTTTAATGCTTCATTCACAATTTCAAAACAATCAATCGAAAATAACTTGTTACTGCTCTTCATATTACAAAGAGGGGTATGATTAAGTCACGTCTATGAAGGAAGCAATTTAGGAAAAGCAATTTTAAAGATAAGCAAAACTTGATTACCGTCTGTGAAGGAGATTAAGCGCCATGACCGCCTCTTATGAAGCTTGATGTTAAATTGGATATTGGGCGCTTATGATCGGAGAACCTAAGCAGCTTATGGACAGAAGTTACTTTTATAAGGAAGATGGAGGCGGTCGGCGGGTGATTTCCGTATAAGTTGAGAGGGCGGCAGCAACAAACCCATTGGAGGGGATGAAGCAGCTTATCGACCACAGTACAATTGGTGTCACAAATTCAAGCAATTAGCTGAACTTACGGAAGTAGGAGGTCACGTCGGAGGAGGATGAGAGGCCGGTGATTAATGGTCGTTAAATTTTGGATTCCGATCAACTCATTTTGCGTGTGTTGGAGATAAAGAGGGTTTCGAGATGAAGGCGGTGATCATGTGGAAATATCAAAACAAATAAAGATATGCGCTTTTATTCGATCTGGACAGAGGCGGTGGAGGAAACTTGAGAGATGGGCAATTTTCTGATTGGAGTAAAACGATTCGGGCATGTTTGGGAGAGCTTATTAAGGGAGTTTATTAGCTTATTAGCTTAATAAGCTCAAAATTTAGTGTTTTTTTGGGCTTATTAAGCTAATAAGCTAATAAGTACCTCTTATTAAGCTTTCCCAAACACCCCCGAAGGCTTGCCATTGGAGGAGAGGAAGCATCAACGTGGGCAATGCAAGTTTGTATTTGCATATAGATAAATGATGATTTTCTTGTAGTGCATCCACACAATTTTCTTTTCCTAAACGACGAAAATCTTGATAGAGAAAATAATAAAATATCTACAATATGCATTATTTATTTACATGGCCTGTGTTCCACGCTCCTTTTAGTTCTTTTTTATGATGGCCAAAGCAGATCAACTAGTGAAGCAGTCAATTAATAATCTTTGAATTTAAGGGTTTAGTGTGATTTGGTGAAATTAAAAGTGGTTACGGTAGATAGAGAGAATTGAGTTTAATTCAAATGATAATATTAATTAATGATGCAGGCCCAACGATAAAAGAACGGGCCTTGTGTTTATGAAAGCCCAGGATCGTGGTAGAAAAGGGTCTCAACTGAAAAGGCCATAACTTTTGGCTTGGATATCCGTTTCAGGCCTACTAACCGCCAGATCGAAGCTTGAGACGAGGGCTACGACATGATAAACTTCCGTATGTGGTTTACCCAACTTCCCGGCCCAAAAAGCCTTGTTTTGGACACTTTATTTATGTTTTCCTGGTTTTCCTTTAAATTTGCAAACTTTGTTTACGCCCAGTTTTTGGCCCGTTTGTTGTTTTAGGCTCATTCAAAATTATGGGCCATATTTAAAGTTTGTTTTGTTGAATGAAATAATAAGTTAAGTGTTTTGCAAAAGTTAGAGTTTTTTTCTCTCCCAAAATTGTTCTTTGTGTTTGAACAAGTTTTGAAGGCTAATCCACGGAATTCTTTGAATCAACGTGGTTTTATTTAGATTAATCCGGTATTCTTTGAATCAACGGATTCTAATCTATATTATCGTTTCTAGTCTACATCAATTAATTACTAAATATTCCTACACTATTATTATAACATAAAATATGATCCTAACACCAATAGGCTACCGGATGCCAGGCCAAAAGAGACATGAGCTAAAGGTAACACATGTTTGCTTTACGCCCAAGTACAACTAATGGACGAAACCTTTTGTTCTTAATTTCTTATTATCACACACGCTACACGTGTTCATAAACACAAATATAGTATACGCGTTACGATAGCGTCACAGGATACATAATAACAAAAATGTATAGATAAAGGAAATTGATATTATTATTGATAAAGGTTTAATTTCTTCTAGATATACTGACGCGTACTGATAACCACGGTGGGCCCTTATTGCATTCCATGTCTGATTTGTTTTCCCACAACACCATGTTGGAACCTTCGTATATAATATTAAACGAAGACTTTATATATTAAAGGAGTTGACCAATGTACTTGACTCACTTCTATATAAATATATTAGATATTTAGATGTATCAATCAAGAACCAAACAAAGTTTGGAGACTGAAAACTTACAACCAAAAACTTGTCTGATTGAGTAACAGAAGATCGATAATGATGGGAGATATGACTCAACTTGGGTCGATAATGGCCGGTGTTATGTTCGTGTTAGCAATATTCCAACAATGGTTCCCTGAAGTCCTTGTTCATCATATTGAAAATTATTTTCAAAGACTTATAAGTTATGCGTACCCTTATATCACGATCGTTTTCCACGAATACCAAGTGGATGATTTCGAGCGAAGTGTGGCATATATGGCCATTGAGCGATACCTCAGTACGCACCCCTCCAAGGGAGCTAAACGGCTAAAAGCCAATGTGATCAATAACTGCAAATCTATTTTCTTGAGCATGGACGACTACGAAGAGGTCACGGATGAGTTCAAAGGTGTCAAAATCTGGTGGAGTTCGAGCAAAAGAATCCCGCAACAAAAGATTCTATATACACAAAGTGACGAGGACGAGAAACGGTACTTCAAACTCACGTGCCATCATAAACACCGTGATCTTATCACCGATGTTTATGTGCACCATGTGATTGACGAAGGTAAGGCCATTGCCGCCAAAACTAGGCAACGAAAGCTTTACACCAATAACAAGAGAACCGGTTGGAGCCACATCATATTTGAGCACCCGTCTACCTTTGATACTCTCGCAATGGACCCGAAAAAGAAGAAAGATATTTTGAATGACATTATCAAGTTTAGCAAGTCAAAAGATTACTACAATAAGATAGGTAAGTCGTGGAAGCGCGGGTATCTTCTTTATGGTCCGCCAGGAACTGGGAAATCTAGCATGATTGCCGCCATGGCCAACCTTCTTGATTATGATATCTTTGATCTTGAACTAACCTCGGTGCAAGATAACACAGATTTAAGGAAGCTACTCATACATACATCAAGTAAATCTATAATAGTGATAGAAGATATCGATTGTTCGCTTGATCTCACGGGTCAGAGGAAGGAGAAGAAGGAGGACGGTACCGAGGAGGATGAGAATCCAATTCACAAACAAGAACAAGATAAGAAGAAAAAGGGAAGTGAAGTCACTTTATCCGGGCTGCTTAACTTCATTGACGGGCTATGGTCGGCTTGTGGTAGCGAAAGACTAATCGTGTTCACGACCAACCACATTGAAAAACTTGATCCTGCTCTCATTAGGAGAGGAAGGATGGATAAACATATTGAATTGTCCTATTGTTGTTATGAAACGTTTAAGGTTCTTGCAAAGAACTATTTGGATCTTAAATCGCACGATTTGTTTGCGACGATTGGTCGATTGTTGGAAGAAACCGACATGACTCCAGCCGATGTTGCCGAGAATTTGATGCCGAAGTCAACGGAAGAGAATGTTGACAGTTGCTTAAACAACTTGATTAAATCACTTGAGAATGTGAAAGAAGCAGCAAGGCTTAAAGCTGTGGAGGATGCCAATATCAAAGCTATGGCGCCGGATGCAGGAAATCGTGAATTTCGGAAAAGAAATCGTTGGTGGCACCGTATATTCAAAAATAGTAACGGATCCAAAAAATCGGTTGGTAATTTTCTAAATTCTTTTGATCTAATTTAATATTTTTGACAATTTCTTTTCACCGGTGGGACCCGTACGTATATGATACATGTAGATCCATGCAGGAAGTAGGTAAAAAGAGTGGTGGAACGGAAGATGACAGTAGTGATGCACAGTCAAGCGATGAAGAATCAAGCGATTTAGATGATTAACTCCGCAAACAGGATTATTGTTACTATTATATTTATAATTGTTTTACAACTTTTGCCCGAGGTTGCTAATTTAAGTTGTGTCGTTTTCTTGCTTTTTAATATGACTGTAATTTAGTACTTTTTCCTATCATGTATCTAGTATATGTACGTCATGTAATATTTTGGCACATAAATAATACTCCGTATTTGATAAAACCATTCAGATTACAACAGTATTATATTTTATGTTTTCTTACCGTATCCGCATGTATTGTTAACTAAGAGCATATATACGCCTATCGTTATTGAGCTAATTTATTTGAGTCATTTGCACAAATAATGCAGAATGTATATGGATTGCATAAATAATGCTGTAATATGAGGTTTTGCAAAAATAATGCTAACTTACTTGGTCATACCCGGATCCCCTAGTATCTCACTCGACTATACCTGAATCCCCTAAATTGTGTACTTTTTTGTACCTTTTGTACATAAATGGGAAACCCACCTGCCAGCAGTTTTAGGGGGTCCGGGTATGGCCGAGTGGGATACTAGGGGATCCGGATATAGCCAAGTAAGTTAGCAGTATTTTTGCAAAACCTCAAAAAACAACATTATTTATGTAATCCATTATTTGTGCAATCCATATACAATCTGTTATTTGTGCAATCCATATACAATCTGTTATTTGTGCAAATGACTCCACAGAAGGAAGGTTGGCTACGTACTCCTTTAGGCATTTTAATTATGTAATTGGCTTCTACACGCGACCATCGATGGAAAAGAAAATCACTAAGATTCCAAATAATAAAATAAAAAGAGGACTAGTTTCTATATTAACCTTGCTAATTGACTCCTGACTTTTTTTTTAATGGTCAGTTAGTCAGTTAATGATTCGAGCCTATACAGTGACATTCACAAGGAGCAATATGCCTTCCCTCGAACCCTCCACTAGTGACATTCACGACGTATGAAAATTCCCACATCAACACGAGGGTTGCCTCTACTAGTTAATTACAACGACAAAATTTAGGGGTACTCATTCTTTCTCTTTTTTTTACAGAATTCCCACTAATTTTTTTGTTGTTAAAAAGGTGTAAGAAACTTTTTCCAACTCTCATGGCTAAAAAACTTTTCCCACAAATTTTCCACGATCATAGAATCGTTGAAAATTTTTGCACATGTATCATATTACATAATATGATTATCAAAGACAAAGGCAGGGCCATATGTCCCGATTTTCATCTGGAAGAGCGACATAGTGAAGCCGACCCCGTACGATCACATGAAGAAGTATTGCAAGTTATCAGGGAGATCAATAATAAACAAACTCATCTTAATCTTAGATCTGATTTGGTGGAACACATTTGGAATCGACGATCCCACCACTAGTTTTTTCAATGTTTTTTTAATTATGTTTATGTAATGTTTTAATTATTAATGAAATTTAAATTAAAAAAAAAAAAATTCCTAACGGTCACCCATTACGGGCATTTGGTCGCTGTCTGGTCATGTGGTTGATCAGGAGAGAGAAAGCTGATGTGGCGCAGAGGTGGCAGGGGTGACCAAACTAGGTTTGGTCACCCATTACGCACAATCTTATGGTTTGTCTTCTCACGAATTACCACGTAAATTTGTTACCATGTATTTTACAACTTTTTATAAGAAAATTTCCCACGAATTTCTAGTCTTTTTCAAATTTTGTAAGAAATCCATGGTAGATAATTTTCCACATATTACCCACGTATGCGTTGACAAATTTCTTGTGGATATTCCATGACTCAATAAATCCCGAGGAAAAAGTTACAAAAAAATCACTTCTTTAGTTTTTATTTACTTACTTCCTCCGTTTCAAAATAAGTAATACATTTTGAAAACTTACTATATTTAGTAAAAGGTAGTGAGGATCACACACACTAAGGTGTTGTTTGTTTTTCGAGAACAAAAAGATCTATTGTCTGAGGACCACATCTGCCAACTGCTGCAGCTTCTGAGGTGGACCAAAGGTCTGCATTCTGCAATAAAACTGTTGTTTGTTTTTTAACATCGGCAGACTACTTAAATAAACCAAGATTTAAAATATTATCTAACAGCATTGAAATAATGCATACAGCAAAGTTTTGCAATAACAATACACTTTAAAATAATTCATTTCATATTTTGTATCAGCTACTTAACATTTCCATAAAAGAGAATTGCATAATCTGAAATTTAAATATTATCCATCTTACAATATTGAAATAATTACAACAAAGTCTTGCAATACTAATAAGATTAAAATAGCCCGTCCCAAATTTTGTTAAATCTTCCTTGCCAAAGTTTTGTCAAACCTTTTCTACCCAAGCAACTTTTCCTTCCATTTTTAAAAACCAAAAAACTATATACATAATTCAAATTTAACAAATATGAAGCAAACATGAAGCCATTCTAGTCGTTCAAATTTAACAAATAACCATATGCAATATTCCAATAAGAAGAATCTGCATATGAACTTCTAAAATCAAATAAAACAATGAAATCCAATTTATGCAACTCAATAAAACCATATACATATCAAAGTTAACAAATAATCAATTTATGCATAACAATTATTTACTTGTTGCAGTTTACAATTTCTAAAATCCAATTTCTTCATAACCAAATAACAATAAAATCACCAGAAACACCAATTGAACTGATTTGAATATCTCCACCAATTGAACCACCAGAAACAAAACCAAATAAAACCATTTGCTTCATTAAACCCTGATTTTGTGAATATGACGAAGCAGCAAACAAGTTTGTGAATTTCATGAAGCGGCAAACACCAATCTGCTTGATGTAGAAATCAATGACTGTGAGGAACAAGATTAAACATTCTACATACCATATAAACACCTAATTTCACGATATAAGATATTAAACACCTAATTTCCTAATACCTGAGGAGGGATTGCTGACTTCGGCGGCGGCGACCTGTGAGGACGAGACGAAGACGGCAGAAGGAGAGGAGGAGACAACTACGGCGACCGAAGGTGAGGAAGAGACGGCGTCAGAGACTGTTGAAGAGGACCAGTCGAAGACGGCAGCTACCGGTGACGGAGAAATCGACCGACGTGAGAGATTGGCTGGCGAGACGAGAAGACGATCGTGAGGGGCGGGTGTGATTTTTGGGCAGGGTTTCTTTGGGAGAGATGAAAGGAGACGCTTTTTTTTTTTTTTTTTCTAATTTGGAGTAAATTACACGTTTTTTAAGTTTATTATAACAAATTTTACCGATAGTTCCTTAGCTTTAAAAATTACACTGATGATCCTTAATTCTGAAAGGTTTTTCATCGATGAACCTTTACACTAATTGACGTTAATTTATTCCGTTAACTCACTTCATGTGAAATGCACGTGAGGGTAAAAAGTCATTTTCAATTTTTTTCATTCTTAAATTAATTTCTTTTATCTTAAATAAAAATTTTTAGTTTAAGAATAAAAAGAAAAGAAATGGAAAATGACTTTTTTACCCTCACGTGCATTGCACATGGGGTAAGTTAACAGAAAAAATTGACGTCAGTTAGTGTAAAGGACCATCGGTGAAAAACTTTTCAGAATTAAGGATTATCAGTGTAATTTTTTAAACTAAAGGACCATTGGTGAAATTTGCTAAAAACTTAAAGGACCATCCATGTAATTTACTCTTTAATTTGGAAGACCCAAAAAGCTTTGTTCCATGTCTGGAACAGACCCTTAGAGCATTAGGTGTGGTGGCTTAAGTCGGAGTGCCACCTCCACGCCACCTCTGCGCCACATCACTATTTCACATTTCACATTCAAAACCCTCAAATACACCCTCTAACATCACTAAAATACCTCTCACGCACAAAATACCTTTAAAAAAATAACTCGAAAACTCCTCCCTCTCACGCCATCTCCGCCAGTGGTCCGACACACAACACCACTCACGTAACGGACGGTATAGTGGCGGAGGAAAATTTTCGCCAAACTTGTGCCACCTAGACTTGGCGAAGGGTGGCTCGCCACCGTACCTTTTTCTCTTAGCAGACATTTTTTTGTCTTCGAGCTTCCAAAAAACAAGCATCTGCACGACGTCTTTTCTACTCGTGGTCTAAGCCACGAAGATAAAAGACCACAGGAAGATATTTTGTAAAAAAACAAACAACACCTAACTATCTCCTTTAATATAATGAAAAGACACATTTACCCTTACTTTTACTTTTAAACATCAAAAATATATTCGGTTTAATCAATATATGTTGGACCCATCATCCACTAACTATCCAATTTAATCTAATTAACTTTTATTATCGTATTTTGCCTTAAAATCATGAACTCTAAAGTGTATTATTTATTTTGAAACGGATCGGAGGAAGTATTAGTTTCTTACTGCTTTCCCATGAAATTTTGTTTTCGTGGGAAACTCATGAGGAATTCGAAATTTAGGCTATTGATTGTTTCTTTCAATTAATCGCCAAATTGTGAGTAAATCGTACAAAATATCCACGAATTTCCTTATGTAGGAAAATCAACAGATTCTCTAGTGGTCCATTCGTTGGTTCTTTCCGATTCTCTCCGCTACAATCCTTTGACATACGGAAACAAAGGAAATTAATAGAGATAATTATAAAAATACTTCAAATCTTAGATAGAATCATAAAGAATTTATATAACAAACATTTGAATAAAAGATATATACAATCTTTATAATTTTATCTAAGATTTAAATAAAAAATAGATGAATTTAAGAGTAGATTAAGATTGTCATTATAAAAAAAAAACTAACTATATATGGAAAGCTAATACATTACCATTTATTATGTGGCTTCATCGATCCTTCTCAAATTCGGATGCTTATATTTTTACACCAGATTCTTAATGCGAATTAAATTTATATATGGTATGTTGATTCTAGTTATTTATTAATATATTTGGAAATTTTGCTTTGTGCTTGGGGACCAAGCGTCCTCCCTATAAATAAACCCGTTATACAAACACTATTTCACAATCTTTTTCTTAAAGAAATTTGCTTACGTGTCCCCCTTGGTTCTTTTTTCACAATCTCTTCGATCTGTTTGGCATTTGTTCAATCATCTTATACGTACTCTGCAGGTAAGTTTCTTGTGCGCATATATGTAAATTTTTTTGGCATTCGAAAACATACAACCAAAAACTCGTCTGATTGAGTAAAAGAAGATCGATCATGATGCTGGGAGATATGACTCAACTTGGATCGATAATGGCCGGTGTTATGTTCGTGTTGGCAATATTCCAACAATGGTTTCCTGAAATCCTTGTTCATCATATTGAAAAATATCTTGAAAGAGTTATAAGTTACGTGTACCCTTATATCACGGTCGTTTTCCATGAATACCAAGTGGATGATTTCGAGAGAAGTGTGGCCTATATGGCCATTGAGCGATACCTAAGTACACACCGCTCCAAGGGAGCTAAACGGCTAAAAGCCAATGTGATCAATAACTGCAAATCTATTTTCTTGAGTATGGACGACTACGAAGAGGTCACGGATGAGTTCAAAGGTATCAAAATCTGGTGGACTTCGAGCAAACGAATCCCACAACAAAAGGCTCTATATACACAAAGTGACGAGGACGAGAAACGGTACTTCAAACTCACGTGCCATCATAAACACCGTGATCTTATCACCGATGTTTATGTGCACCATGTGATTGACGAAGGTAAGGCCATTGCCGCCAAAACTAGGCAACGAAAGCTTTACACCAATAACAAGAGAACCGGTTGGAGCCACATCATATTTGAGCACCCGTCTACCTTTGATACTCTCGCAATGGACCCGAAAAAGAAGAAAGATATTTTGAATGACATTATCAAGTTTAGCAAGTCAAAAGATTACTACAATAAGATAGGTAAGTCGTGGAAGCGCGGGTATCTTCTTTATGGTCCGCCAGGAACTGGGAAATCTAGCATGATTGCCGCCATGGCCAACCTTCTTGATTATGATATCTTTGATCTTGAATTAACCTCCGTGCAAGATAACACGGATTTAAGGAAGCTACTAATCCAAACATCAAGTAAATCTATAATAGTGATAGAAGATATCGATTGTTCACTTGATCTCACGGGCCAGAGGAAGGAGAAGAAGGAGGGAGAGATCAATCCAATTCACAAACAAGAACAAGAAAAGAAGAAAAAGGGGAGTGTGGTAACTTTATCTGGTCTGCTTAACTTCATTGATGGGTTGTGGTCGGCTTGTGGTAGCGAAAGACTAATCGTGTTCACGACCAACCACATTGAAAAGCTCGATCCGGCTCTCATTAGGAGAGGACGGATGGATAAGCATATCGAGCTGTCTTATTGTTGTTATGAAACGTTTAAGGTTCTCGCGAAGAACTATTTGGATCTTGAATCGCACGATTTGTTTGCAACAATTGGTCGATTGTTGGAAGAAACCGACATGACTCCAGCCGATGTTGCGGAGAATTTGATGCCGAAGTCAACGGAAGAGAATGTTGACAGTTGCTTAAACAACCTGATCAAATCACTCGAGAATGCAAAAGAAGCAGCAAGGCTTAAAGCCGTGGAGGATGCCAATATCAAAGCTACGGCGCCGGATGCAGGAAATCGGAAGAGAAATCGTTGGTGGCACCGTATATTCAAAAATAGCATCGGATCCAAAGAATCGGTTGGTAATTTTTTTTTTGAATTTTTTTTTCACCGGTGTTATCAGGACCCCTTTATTTTATACATGTAGATCCATGCAGGAAATAGGTAAAAAGAGTGGTGGAACGGTAGACGACAGTGATACAGACTCAAGCGGTGAAGAATCAGAGGGTTAACTCAGCAAACAGGATTATTATTACTATTAACTCAGCAAAAATATTTATAACTGTTTTACTACTTTTACGTGAGGTTGCTAATTTAGGTTGTATCGTTTTCTTAGTTTTTAAAATTACTGTAATTGAGTTCTTAATCCTATGTATCTAGTATATTACGTCATGTGATTGAGCATATGCACGGCATTTTTTAATACCTTTTTTATGCTTAGTTGCTTACCCCTAATAACCCACTACCCAAAACATCCATTCATCCCATTTCTTTCCCTACCATTAAAGAAACTAGAACATTAATTAATCGACTTTGACTAAGTCCACAATATATTAGAGTAGATTTTCTCTTTAGCCTCAATCGACGATAAATTGGGCCTGACGTACGACTTTAAGAGTGGGCTTTGAAACGGATCAACTTAAAGACCTCAAACAACACGGATGTACGATGCGTGCTGAAGATCAAGAAACTAATGTTCATTTGTACAAGTAAAATAAAAAATTTACATGTCTTCGCTGCAGGGTGAAATCAAAAATTTACAAGTTAACCCTATGCCTTTAGACAAAATGACATCGTTTTCTGTTGATAAGCTATGGCGGCGACGGATCTAATTAAACGGCATTGTTTCTTTTTTTCCGTCAACGTACAATAGTAAAAGAAAATCAAAAATATTTTTAATTTTGTCTATCCCGACCACATATTGTCGTGACATGTCAGGATCGATTAACTATAAACAAGTTAATAAACACCTTAGATCTAATTGATGATAGAAGTTGCAGCGGATCAACACTATATCAATATATTAAGAACAATGAACTGTAAGAACAATATGTAAGAATATTAAGAACACAGTTTCACAAAAAGCTTCAATGTATATTATTGAGTTAACAATACACACGTACGTTTACAATTCGTAAGGAACTATTTATAATAGTCCTTGAAGCTAAACTATTTACCCTAGTTATTCTAGGACTTGATTTACATCGAATAATAAAAATATACATTGATTTACATTCTATAACTATCTATACGAAGATCTCGGACTTGATATTCTTCAAAAACGCGTTATCAGTAGTAAAACTCATCACCAGTAGTAAATGTGTAACATCAGTAGTAAGTAAGGTGATCAGTAGTAAATCCAGATACATCGTCAGTAGTAACTACAATGATCAGTAGTATCTTCAATCTTTGCATGATCAGTAGTAACTCAGTTATAGTATACACTAGCATCAACTTCATCAGTAGTAATATGTTCTGCCCCATCAGTACTAAGTATGTCAGTACTAACTGCAGCATCAGTAATAAGCTGATCTGTGTTTTGCTCCAACAATCTCCCCCTAAACTTATTGATTATCTTTTAATCAATCAAGTTTCTTTTGCTCTTCTTGTTCTCTTCTTCTTTTCTCAAGAGTTCTTTGATTCTGTTGAAGCCTTTGTTCAATAATATATCTGCTGTTCCTTTTTGTAAAATAATTCAGTTTGTTTTGGAACATAACAGCATCATAGGGTTTCATCAAAGTGTTTATGAATATCTGATACATAGTCTTCTCAGAATGTGGATATTCTTTTTCATATAAGTACAATTCACACACTTTGCCTGATTTCTCAAAGAAATACATATTGGCAGTAGGAATGACATTCCAAGCATACACATTACCTGGATTTGTAAATTGTTCTGGATAATTATCTGGATAAAATGCAGCATCTATCATTCTAGTTAGGTATCCAGCTCCAGATTCTTTCCATGATTTCTTTGTCATTCTAGGTTTTCCAATAATCAGAAGTTTGACTACATCACTTCTAGAACATGATCTGATTAAAGGTAACCATCCAGTGAATCTTTGTATAACTTTGTCTTCCCTTATGACCTCTATGACATTGTTCTGCATCACTCTCCAGTTAAGAATTGGATTGTTCTGTAATGGAGCAACTGGCATTTCAAGAACAGGTATAATTTGTTTTGACTTCTTCTTAGAGCTTTGTTCTTGATCAACAGATTTTCTTTTCTTTGATTGGGGAGTTGAAGTATCACCAATAGTTGAAACACTACCAGCTTTGATTAAGTTTGGACTGATTGGGATTAAAGTTTTGGCTTTCTTTGATTCTTCAGCTTCTTGTTCAGCCAAGTCTTTCTTCTTAGCATTGCAGTATTTTTCAATGATAGTCATCATCTTCATTCTTCCTAATGACTTTGCACTAAGCCCTTTTGTTTTTAAATACTCAATCATGTTGGCCTTCTGTTCAAACACATCATCAGTCAAATCACTTTTAGTCTTTTTACATTCAGAAACCAAATATTCAAGGCATTGAATATGTTCTTCTTCAATCTTTCTGAGCCTTTTGAATTCTTCCTTTTGAGCTTTTATCTGAATGTCCTCTGTTTGAACAGGTATTTGTGCAGGAATTTTACTTTGTACTTTCTTTTGTTCAAGAGCTTGATACCTAGCTACCTTCTCCCAATATCTCTTATGCTTCACCTTCCATTTAGACTGTTTATCAGCTCTAACAAGATTTATCTTGTTTACCATGTAATGACCAAGAGCTCTGTTAGGGTAATCTTCATCATATATTTCTTTACCCTTTCTAATATGTGCTGAAGGTGGAGGTGGAATATATTTCATGTCTGGCACTCCACTTATCATTACAGAAGGAGCAAATAACCTAAGTTCATCTTGTTGAAGTATTTTTGGATGTGGAGGAAGTGAGCACTCATCAACCTCAATCCAATTCACATTATCATCAATGTCAGGTGTGATAAGTGGTTGATCAGGTGTTGGTGGTTTGGTAATGATTACATGTCTTTCTCTTTCAATTAGCTCTGGAAAATGTAGTTCTTCCTCTTCAATAGTAACCAGAGTAGTTACTACTGGTGTAACTTCAGGAGTTACTACTGATAGGGCATCAGTAGTATTTAGTGCTTTCAATTCCTCTTCTTCATTTACTACTGCTATAATATCAGTAGTAGAGGTTACTACTGGTGTTTCTTTTTCAGCTTGTTCTTTAGTAGGAGCAGTAGTAATTGGCTCTTCTTCTGTAACCATCATCTCTGGGCATTCATCAACATTTGATTCCTTTAAGTTTAGGAGAGAAGATGCTGCTGCTGCAATTGATTCATCAATCATTGATTGGATATTATCCTTCTCCCCCTTAGTGAGCTCAACTGGTGGAGCCTCACTATCATCAATTTTCTTCCTCAACTTTCTGATGATTTTGGTTTGTTGATGAAGCCTGTGCTCATATAATCTCATCCTCTTGTTGATGGTATTTACATGCCTTTTCATGGCAGCCATAGTTTTTCCTTGGTTTGTTAAGTATTCAAGACAATTTTGTACTCTGGATTCAAGAGAATCCACTTTTTCCGTCAATTGGTTGATTTTAATACTGCCCTCACTCCATCTAGCAAGATCATCGGGCTCACTAACAGGTACATTGGTTTTAAGGTTTTCCTTCCTTTCCATCAATTCCACAGATCTGCCCTCATCACTGCTTGGTGAGTCATTGGGTCTTTTAGACATTCTCTTCTTCCTAGAAGAAGCAGAGATGTCCCCCCCTTTTGGTTTCTTGGCACCGGGGTCCTTTAAGTAATTCCTCAAAAGAGTCATCACTTAAAGTTGCCGAGGTTTGGGTCTTAGTGATGTTTTCACTATCCTGTGCACCCACCTTTGGGGCATCAGTAGTGAAAGCCCTCTCCTCATGTCCTCTCTCCTCCTTGGAGGACAACTCTTTGAGCCTGGGGTGTGACTCGATTTGTCCCCTGGTGTCCTTTAAAGATTTCTTTCTTTTATAAAGTGTGGAAATATTTTTGGTTTTATCTGGTAGGTCTTCCACAGAGTGAAGAGTAGCACTCTGCAGATTTAATTCAAGTTCCTGGGACACATTCAGGACTTCTAAGTTAGTGGGTGATTGAGTGGCTATATGAGGTGGTGTTTGGGCTGTATTTGGGGGTGATGGAGTGGGTTGAGGTTCAACTTGGGTTGTAGCAATGGTTGAACCCTCTCCAGTATGTGTGTGATCATTGATCATGTTAGGAAACAAAGGGGTTTCCTTGCCCGAAAATTTAAATTGTTTTCTCATATTTGAGAAAACTTTCTTGTTCAACTCAGGAATAATAAAAATGTTTTTGGGAGTTGACAAGTTTTGTAATTCACAGTTTATGATATGTTGTAGAAATCTGGGATACATTAAAAATTTAGAAGAACTAAGATTTCCCAACATACCTTCAAAAATCATATTAGAAAAATTGAATACTTGGTCTGTGCATAGACAGACAACAGCAGATGCTATTGTCTTGTTAAACTCATTCCATGTACTTCTTTTCGGAGAAATACAATGCTGAATAGTATGGACAAGAAATTTCCATTGTGGGGAGAGAAGACCTTTTTGAAAAGTTACTATGTTTAGTCTTCCCTCATATCCCATTTTGTTTAAATTTTCAGCAATGAATTCCTTAGGAAGAGTAGTCATACCTGAATCATCGTGTAGTTGTAGATGTTGTCAAATAGATTGTTCAGTGATGGTGATCGTTTTTCCATCTACAGTCGATTTTATCATTGGTACAGTTGCACCCTCCGTTCTTTCAGCATTGGTCCAGAAATCCACCAAGTGCTGTTGGTATGCCTTCGGTTTCACCGTTAAAGCGAATCGTATGTAAGAATTTTTCAAGAAATTTACGATTGGTCGGAAATCCTTTGTTCCGTCTGGATTGCGTAGAAAGGCACACATGTTGTGGAACTCTGAGTATTTGAGATCGGTTTGAACATTGAGAGATTGTAGAGTTGCCATTTAGCAGTGATTTGAGAGAAAATTTTCAAGAATTTTAAGACAGAAAATGAGTTTTTGATCGAAAGCTAGGGTTTATCGAGAGGTTTTAGCAAATCGAAGTGAAGATAATGCTAAACTAATCGTCTACCGCCTTTTATATCTTTTGATTTATCCTGCAAAACTACTAAAATGTCATTCGAATCATAATATAACGGTTATTTTCATGGGGGTTAGTTTGGTAATTGTGTTTCTGAAAGACCAGTAGTAAATAAGATATCAGTAGTAAAACGTCAGTAGTAACTACTAATCATCAGTAGTAACCATTAACACACAAGACCAGTAGTATATGTGAATACCAGTAGTACTGACTTACCAGTAGTATTTGTGTAAACCTAATATACACCAGTAGTAATGAACTACCAGTAGTATTTTGTGTATACACTTACACACCAGTAGTACAGAAATACCAGTAGTAAAACACTTAAGTGAATAAATAATAATTTACAACAAAAACTTTACACATGATTTTAAATGAGATTTTAATCTATCAAAATCATTCCAATACTGCTAACCAAGAAGTTGAATCTTCCTACATCAAAGGCTTTTGTAAAAAGATCTGCTAATTGATCATCAGTATGAATTTTAACTACTTTGATTAATTTCTTTTCATTGCAATCTCTTATAAAATGAAATCTTATTTCAATGTGTTTGGTTTTTGAGTGTTTTACTGGATTGTTCACAATACTAATAGCACTTTGATTATCAATAAAAATAGGAGTTTTAAGGATAGAGATACCAAAGTCTGGAAGCTGGTTTTGAATCCATAGTACTTGAGCACAACAAGCAGATGCAGCTACATATTCTGCTTCAGCAGTTGATGTGGATACATTTGTTTGTTTCTTACATTGCCATGACACCAGTCTTGATCCAAAGAATTGACATCCACCAGTAGTGGACTTTCTATCTTGACATTCACCTCCATAGTCACTATCTGTATAGGCTATTAGTTCAAAGGGTGAGTCATGTGGATACCATAGACCTAGTGATGGTTTGCCTTTCAAGTATCTGAATATTCTTTTGACAGCTTGCAAGTGTAGTTCTTTAGGTCTTGTTTGATATCTTGCACACACACAAACACTATACATAATGTCAGGTCTTGATGCAGTTAAGTACATCAAAGAGCCTATCATTGATCTATATAAGTGTTCATCTACATCCTCCCCCTCAACATCAGGATGTAGGTGTTTGTGTGTTTCCATTGGTGTGCTTGCACTTTTACTGTCTTTCAACTCAAACTTTTCCAAGATGTCTTTGACATATTTTGATTGATTTATCAAAATACCATCTGTTCTTTGATTGACTTGGAGTCCAAGGAAGAAGTTCATTGGACCCATAGAGCTCATCTTGAATTTAATTTGCATCAATTCTTCAAATTCTTTGCATAATGAATCATTGGTTGAGCCAAAGATGATATCATCTACATAAATTTGTACCAGTAGTATATCATCTTTGACTTTCTTTGTAAACAAAGTTTTGTCAATGGCTCCTCTTTTAAAGTTGTTCTTCAATAGGTATGATGATAATGTGTCATACCATGCTCTTGGTGCCTGATGTAGGCCATACAGAGCTTTATCCAATTTGAACACATAATCACCATGTTTTGGATCTTCAAAACCTGGAGGTTGGCATACATATACCTCTTCTTCAATTTTCCCATACAGAAATGCACTCTTCACATCCATTTGATAGACTTTGAATTTCTTGAATGAAGCATATGCTAGAAATATTCTTATGGCTTCAATTCTAGCAACAGGAGCATATACTTCATCATAGTCTGGCTTTGTTCTTGATCACTATACCTCTTTCATCTTTCTTGTTTCTGAAGATCCATCTTGTTCCAATGGCTCTTTTTCCTTTGGGTAGAGGTACAAGTGTCCAAACAGCTTGTAATTTAAATTGAAGGAGTTCCTCTTGCATTGCCTCAATCCAGTTTGAGTCCTTCATTGCTTGTTGGATTTTCTTTGGTTCATCCTGAGACAGAAAGCATTCATACATACATTCATTAGCAATTAGACTTATATTACACATATTTGCAGTTAAGCTTTTGTTTAATTTGCTTCTTGTTTGTAGTGGTGAGTTAACATCACTTAGAACAAGGTCTAATGGATGATTCTTTTGAGTCCTTGTAGTTGTAGCTTTATGAACCACTAGTTGATTTTCAAGATTTGACTCATTTGTCTCAGGTAGTTGTTCTTCTAGAGATCCTTTATTGTCATTGATATTTGGTTCATCATCTTCTTGGTCAGAGTTACTACTGCTATCATCTTCATTGAGATCAGTAGTATTGATGTTGTTACTGGTATCAGTAGTATCTTGAGAATCTAGGTTATTATTGGGACCAGTAGTATTTTGAGTACTATTACTGGTACCAGTAGTATTTGAATTACTACTGTCCTCATTCTCAGAGTTACTACTGGTTCCAGAATTTGAGTTATTACTGACATCAGTATTAACTACTGGAGCAGTATTAACTACAATGTATCTCATTTCTTCTTGACCAGTATTAACTGATGATGTTCCTTCCTTGTGATTGTGACAATTTGAATTACCTACATTGAAATTCATATTAGAGTTAAAGGATTTGGTTAGATTGTCTATGTCAAATAGCCAATCTGGACCATTTCCTTGTTCATTAGGTATATTTTCATTAAAGGATACATTGATACTTTCTTCAATTATCCTTAGTCTTTTGTTGAATACTCTGTATGATTTGCTTTGAGTAGAGTATCCCACAAAGATTCCATCATCAGCTTTGCAGTCAAACTTACCAATTTGTTCCCTTGTAATCAAAATAGTACAAGGACAACCAAATGATTTCAAAAAGTTTATAGAAGGTTTTCTTTTATTAAATAGTTCATAAGGTGTTTTAAAATGTGGCTTCACTATTAATACTCTGTTTTGAACATAACAAGCAGTATTAAGAGCTTCTGCCCAAAAAGTAATTGGTAATTTTGAGTCTGCAAGCATTGATCTTGCTGCTTCAATGATGGTTCTATTTCTTCTTTCAGCTACACCATTTTGTTGTGGAGTTCTAGGTGAGCTGTATTGCCTGTCAATACCTTTAAGATCACAAAAGTTAATTAAGTTAGCATTTTTAAATTCTGTGCCATTATCACATCTTATGGCTTTCACTTTTTGATCAGATGTGTTTTCCAGTTTGACAATTAAGTTCTTTATGAGTTCACTTGTTTCATCCTTTGTCCTGAGAAAGAAAACCCATGTATATCTGGAAAAGTCATCAGTAATAACAAGACAATATTGTTTCTTTCCAATACTCATTACATTTGTAGGTCCAAAAAGGTCCATATGTAAGAGTTGTAAAGGAACAGAAATAGAGTTCACAGTTTTAGACTTATGAGAAGTCTTGTGTTGTTTACCTTTTAGGCATGCAACACAATGATGATCACACATGAATTGTTTTTGAGGTAGTCCAATGACCAGATTTCTTTTTACTAAATTATTCATGTTTTTAAAATTTGTGTGACACATCCTTCTATGCCATAGTTCTGATTCAGTGGTGTTTGCCTTGGATATAAAACAGTTGACCTCATTTGTAGAAATGAGTTCTCCCCCTATATCTAGGCAATACACATTGTTTCTCCTTGGAGTTCTCAAAACAACATATTTTTCATCTAAAATAAAATCAGGAGAAAGAATGATGCACTCAATGTCTGTGAACAGAATTTTGTTCTTTTTATCACAAACTTGAGACACACTGACAAGATTGTATTTTAGTTCAGCTACATAAAATACATCATCAAAGGTAATTTTTCCATTAGTAACAGTACCTTTACCTGTAATCTTACCTCCTTGGGGATTCTCACCAAATGCCACATATCCTCCATCAAATGACTTGAAATCTTTAAGAATTTGCAGATTTCCAGTCATGTGCCTTGAGCATCCACTATCAATATGCCATGTTCTTCCTTCTTCTGGGATCTGAATGCTCTGCACAATTGAGTAAAGGATTAGTTGAGTTTGGGAACCCAAGCTTTATATGTCTTGGGTTCATCCTTTGAGAAATGAGCTTTTGGGGATTTAATTTTAAAGACTTTTGGTACCCATACTTGTTTAGTACTGGTGTGTTGTTTTACTACTGCCCTTTTGGAGTTATTACTGGCGTGAGAATTTCCTACTGACCTTGGTTTATACCCATGATTTTTAGCTTTTGAATACTTTACTACTGATGGACCAGTAGTATTTGGGTACTTACCATGTTTAGAATGACCAGTAGTGTTTTTAGGGTTAACACCAGTAATATTTTTGAAAGTAGTTTTGGGAGCAGTAGTGTTTTTGAAATTAGGGTTTTTACCAGTAGTATTCTTGTACTGGTACCATACAGCATTATAATGAGAGTTAACACCAGTAGTAAAATTGTTAAAGTTTCTACTGGTGTTGGAAAATTTAAAATATTGTTTATTTTGATTGGATTTTCCATTGTTCTTGAAGTAATTGCTGTTCTTTGGACTTCCAACTCTTCTGTTTTGCACAAACCTTGGTGCACTTCTTCCAAATCTTGGAGTTTCAGCAATTGGATTTTTAATTTTATTTACTACTGAAGAACCAGTAGTATCTTTTAACTTTTGAGTTTTTGAATTGTCTTTAAAAATTTTAAATTCTTTTAACTCTTTGCAGTTTATTGGATTGAAGTGACAATCCTTTGCTAAATGGTTCATTTTATTGCATATAACACATCTTAATTTCTTATTTTTTGCACCTTCAGGTATTCTCTGATCTAAAAGTTGTTTTTTGTTTCTTTCATTCCCCCTTTTTAAAATTTTAGGTATATTTTCTGCATTATATTTAGGAGAATCATTTGGACTTTGAGCTGTGTGAAAACTTGTATCAATTGATTTTGATGATTCAGATTGAGAGATTGTAAATTCAATTGATTGATCATCATCAGAAGAATCATTTGTTTCAGATGTTTCATTTTGTGATTCAGTTTGATCTGTTTTTAATTCATTAATAATTCTTTCTGAACTGTTTTTAAGTGGTGGAATGAATTTATGTGGAGGTGGTACAGCATGATATCCCACCCCATGAACAACCTTTTCTGTAGTTTGATTATTAGTTAATTCATCTAGAATTTTAGTGCTTCTTTCAAACTTTTTAATTGTTAATTTATTTTGTTCAATTTCAAGCTGACATTCTTCTAATTTACTTGTTAGTTCTTTATTTTTTGTTTCATAAAACTCTTTCTCATCCACAGCCTGAAGCAATTCTTCCTTGATCCGTTGATCAATCATCTTGTACACCTTTATTTGATGTTCTTGATCAGCAATCACACTATCAAACTCATGATTTCTTCTGACTGCTTTTGCTAAATCTTCATTTAATTTATTGTTTTCTTTTTCTAAGTTTTTAACAAATTTAGCACATTCAGAAGTACAAGGTTTAGGTTTTACCTCAGTTTTGTTATCAGTAAAGGCCATGCGAGCTTGATTTTGAGCATGCTCTTCTGCTTGGAAGCTCCAGTCATATCCTTGTCCTTGTTGTGAAACAAGAGCAGTTGATTTTGATCTTTTGTCTGGTTGAGGACATTCTTTTGCAAAGTGACCAAGGTTGTTACAGTTGTAACATTTGACTTTAGTTTTGTCAAATCCAGCTTTGTCACCTTTGTTGAAGTTGAGGCTTGTCCTACCTGTCCTCTTTAAGAATCTTTTGGTCCTTAGGCTCAACATAGCCATCTGCCATTTAAGATCCATCTCCTCAAGATCATCTGGGTTCAATTGTTCCAAGTCATCACTAATCAATGCAGTATGCACATGACTAGTGAAGAAGGATTCTCTTGCAGCATCCTCAGAATCTGCAGCCTTTCCTGTGAAGGTTTCCTGACCTTGACCTGTACTAGAGACAAATGCAGCATTATTAGAAGAAATAGAAGGGTTCTTTTGGTTTACCTCAGTTTCAAATACTCTGAGATCATTGTAGAGTTCATCCAACTCCTTTTCTTCTAGAGCATCTCTTTGTCTATATACCACTGTATACATGGCCCATTCTTCACTCAGGGATCTTAGGAACTTCATGTTGACATCTTCTTGATCCATCTTAACCCCTACCTGGTTAAGTTCACCAATTAGCTTGTTGAATCTATCAAACACTTGAGTGAGTGTTTCATTGGGTTTTCCTTTGAAGTTTTCAAAGTCTTGTTTGAGAACAGACTTCATGTTCCTCTTGGTGCTCTTGGTCCCAACCAATCTCTTCTCCAGTGCTTCCCATAGTATTTTTGCATCATCATATTCAACAAAGAGATGTTGATAATCGTTAGGAATGGCCAGTAATAGAGTGCTTAGAGTTTTGAGTTCGATGCCCTTGTCCTTCTTTTCCTTCTCACACTTAAGTTTGTCTGCCCCAGTTACAGAGCTACTTGCTTGACCAGGACCAGTTTTGTTTCCTTCAAGGACAACTTCCCACATAGAATAATCTGTAATAAGCATGTATTGCTTAATACGATTTTTCCACATCCCAAAGATGTTGGGAGTGAGTATAGGAATTTTGTTGGCCTGGGTGCTTTCATTATTATCAGTCATGATTAATAATGTGTGTTTTAAAGATTAAAACTTTTTGTTGTTCTTAACAAATAGTAGATCTAGAACCAATAAGCTCTGATACCACTTGTCAGGATCGATTAACTATAAACAAGTTAATAAACACCTTAGATCTAATTGATGATAGAAGTTGCAGCGGATCAACACTATATCAATATATTAAGAACAATGAACTGTAAGAACAATATGTAAGAATATTAAGAACACAGTTTCACAAAAAGCTTCAATGTATATTATTGAGTTAACAATACACACGTACGTTTACAATTCGTAAGGAACTATTTATAATAGTCCTTGAAGCTAAACTATTTACCCTAGTTATTTTAGGACTTGATTTACATCGAATAATAAAAATATACATTGATTTACATTCTATAACTATCTATACGAAGATCTCGGACTTGATATTCTTCAAAAACGCGTTATCAGTAGTAAAACTCATCACCAGTAGTAAATGTGTAACATCAGTAGTAAGTAAGGTGATCAGTAATAAATCCAGATACATCGTCAGTAGTAACTACAATGATCAGTAGTATCTTCAATCTTTGCATGATCAGTAGTAACTCAGTTATAGTATACACTAGCATCAACTTCATCAGTAGTAATATGTTCTGCCCCATCAGTACTAAGTATGTCAGTACTAACTGCAGCATCAGTAATAAGCTGATCTGTGTTTTGCTCCAACATGACATATTTTCAGAAGTCTGGGTAAATGTTTTCGTTCCCACTGACCCTGTACCGATGGCATTCAGACATTAATATAAATTATGGTCAACCCTGTAGATACGATATATGTCGTCGAGTTTTCTATAGCGACGACTTATATGTCGTCCAATGGGGTTTCGTCGCAATTAATTAGGATAAAATTTTGTAGTGATATAGAAAGTTCTAAATTAATTACGTTGATTGGATATATAAAATAGGTGCTAGCAGATGTCTGGTGAACATAATCTTTTTTAAACTCACCGGTTTACGATCATGCGTCGTGAAGCATGCAACGAAGAATGTTGCAAAACACTATGACGCCATTGCTTGTTAATTAGTCTATTCTTGTGAAGCTTCATGCCATGTTTCTTAAATTTTCAATTTTTTTATACACAAAAGGAAGGTTGTCTACGTACCTCGTTAGGCATTTTAATTGTGTAATTGGGTTCTACACGCCACCATCAATGGAAACATCACAAGATTCCAAATAATAAAATAAAAAGAGGACTAATTTTTATGTTGTTGCGTCCTGACTTCGAGAGCTACAGACGGAGCGGTCTCCTGTGTGTGATGCCTGAAATCAATAGCAGCTCTAGGTCAGAGATCCTCCGGAAGGGGCTTCCGGGAGGACACTCCGATGCCTAAGTAAGTTAATTTGGTCGACGTGAAGTCTTATACGAACGGAAGTAAGGAATTATTGGTAAGAGTAGTATATGATAAGTGTATTGAATGCCTCATGTATTGAGGTTTACCTTCTATTTATGGAGTCATTCCTTTAAGCGGGAAAAGAGAGCAGATCCTTAAAAGCGGGAAAGTAAGGCATGGTCTCTGGTCCGTAGCCTTCATTATCCTCCGGTTCTCTGACTACCCGCCGCTTATCCACCGGACCATGGCGCTAGTCAGAGTCAAGCCTTACTTTCATTTAATGCAAGCGTGGCTCTAGGATGGCTTTTCCCTAAAACCCGGACACGCCTAATCAGGTCTTTGGGACTTGATCCTAATGATGACTATGTTCAAGTTCTTCCTTCGGACGATATTCGGTTCGGTCAGTCCGTCTATCGTATCCGGCGTCCGGATGCATAGGGGTTCATACCATACCTCATTAAGTCCCCCAGATTAGAAGCCTTTTATGTATTCGAGTAAATTGGTTCTAATTTGGTCTTTCGTCGTTCGCTTGTTTATCGGAGAATTTTAACCGTTCGGCGAAAGTTACCGTTATTCCCTAGGCTTCAGAATATGGCCGTTATCTGTCACTTCCAACCTTCACGCCCCTTAGTATCCCTCTCTTACTTATAGCCCGTGCCCGTTGCTTTGCTTTCCTCCACCATCTTCTTTTCTATTCTTCACAGTATTCCCCCCTTGTCTTTGCTCAAAATTCCTTACAATTATGAAGAAAGACAAACAGACTCGAGAAAAAGTCGAGAAAGCGCCCAAGGAGAAGAGGACTGCCTTTAACACTTTCTGCAATCTGTCCCCCAACGATCTTCCACAGATCGTTCGTGACTACCACGTTGATCCCCGCTTCGATCTTCGGATTCCTCATGCAGGCGAAACCATAAGGTCTGCTCCTGTCGGTTACGAACCCATATACCTTCAGTATCTTCAAGGGGGTTTGCGTTTTCCCCTTGATGATTTTATTTTAGTTCTGCTTCAAGATCTGGGTATTCATATCGCCCAACTCGTTCCCAACTCTTTCCGGAAGATCATTGGCTTCGTTCTGCTTTGTCGTGGTTTAGACATCCCTCCTTCCGCTAAACTATTTCGTCATTTTTATATCGTCACTGGTCGCGGTGATTGGGCTATATTCGCCCTTCGCCCTGGTCAGAGTGAGCGAATCACCGGACTAAAGGATTCTATTCATGACTGGAAATTCCAGTTTGTTTATGTGAATCGTTCAGCATTTCGCGGTATTTCTCTATCTTGGGGAAAGGTCGTTGGTCGTCCTTCTGATCCGGCCCCCGAGTTATCCGACCAGGAAGCTGAGTATATAACAAGCCTTACTGCTGCCCAAGTAGAGTGGGAGGATCCGGACGAGGTGCTTCTTGGAATGGCTGGTTTGAGCCCCTTTTACGCATCTAGGGGAGTTCGTCCCTTGTGGAAGTTGAACGGAGAAGTCATCCCGCTCCTTCATCGCCTAAGGATGCCCAAAGGCTCTTACCTGGAAAGTGCCGTATCCGTAGATGACGGAGGAGTTGATCCCGCTCATGCTCATGTTATTGAAAATGTTAGCTCCGAGGAAACTTTATCCCTTGATCCTGCCGGAAAAGATACCGCCACTGGTCAAAGTGTAGAAGAGGTTAGCTCCCCAGTTACCTCCATTGGTCCCGATTTTACTACTGAGGGGACAATGATTCCTGATTCTCAAACCGAAAACCCCCTTCCCCCCTAGGGTTCGTTCCATCAGTACTCTCACCACCACACCGAAAGGGCCTCGTCAAAAGAGAAGGAGGGGAGATGCTGCTTCCCCTTCTCAAAAGCGACCCAAGATTACATCGGAAGGTGAAGTAACGTTCTCTTACTACTTTTTTGATATGTGTAAGTATATTATTAATGACCCATGATTTTTTGCTTTTTTTTTTTGTAGGTTCGATAAGTCAAACGTTTGTTTCTGAAGCCCCTGTATCGATGGGACAGGTACCCTTGGTTCTTCCTCCAATTGTTTCTGCTCCAACTGTTTCTGCTGCAATTGTTTCTGCTGCACCCGTTATTACAATTCCGCAATCGTCTTCTTCTGGAGGGCCCATCATTCTGCGACGAAAGCCTCCTGCTCGTCCAACTTCTTCCGCTGTTGCTCGTTTTAGCAATCGTTTATTTAGTTCTTCTGTTCAATCTGCTGCTCTGGAGCCAATCTCGTTATCTCCTCAATCCGCCAGAAGTCAATCAAACATTCCTAATCCTGCCTCTTCTGGTACGTGAAAGTTGGCATCTATTCTGTATATATGGGCTTGCCTTCTTCCTCGTTTTTATTTTTATTTGAATTTTTATATCTTTTTCTTTTTTGTTTTCTGTAGGAGGCTTCGCTCCGTTTGCTGGCTCTTCATCTGTTGCTGTTACCAGCTTGCCCTTGGAAGGGCTGAAAGAAAAATTGGAGGGGCAAGGTCCACGAACTGTCCCCGCTTCTCTTCCTTTTGGGTTTACTACTGCTCCTGATGTGTCGAAGGTTCCGGAGTCTGGGACTCCCTTTATGAGGGAGGTTTTAACACTTACTCCCGATGATGCTATTCTCAGAGCTAAAGCAGGGTTGCTAAGTACTATTGATTTGTTGACCGATCTCCAGGCTCAAAGGGCTCGACAGGAGCAAGCCTCTCAAGGTTATCAAGCCGAGTTTACCCGATTATCCGAACTGATGAAAACTGCGAAAGATCTTTTTGAACGGGAGAAATTTGAGAAGAACCAACTTGCCGGATCCGTCAGGCGTCTTTCTAAAGAAAATGAAAACCTAGGCCGATCCCTGAAAACAAAAGATGTGCAAATACTGGAGTTGGAGGACCAAACTAAATCTTCTGCCGCTCGAATCGCTGAACTGGAGGCTTCTTTGGTTGAGAAGGACCTTCAGCTATCGGAGACCCAACGTCTGCTTGTTGAGACGGAAGCAGGTTCTAACCTGCTTAAAAGGGAGATAGCTGAAGGTCGTGAAGATATGCGTTGGGTTCTTCAGAGAGGGATCCCCGGAGCTTTTGAGTCACTCCTTTCCTCTGATGAATTTGTAAATCGGAACACTAACCTTCAGGAGGAGAGTCTGAAATATGGGCGTTATCAGGGGTGTGTAGACACCCAAAGGGCTTATCCTGATCTTCTCGGAAATTTCAACCTTGTGCATGATCACCCTCAATCCCAGGCAAAGATAATGAGTCTTTTCGAGTATTTGGTAGCTCCTGATTACGAGCTCATTCGTTCTTTTGAGGAAGGCGTTGTGAGCCTAGAAGATTTAAAGGCGTTAGTTGCCAAACTTCCTACCGGAGCAGAAGGGATAGGAGAGAGTTCCGTCCGTCCTTCCTAGTTTATGCCTTACGGAGGCTATTTGTTCATTTTTTGTAATTTCCTTTTTTTTTTGTAATGCTTGCCCTCGGGGCTCGACGCATTTGTAATTTCCGCAATATGGACGTGTTTATTTAAAGTTTGTTTCGTACTCTTTTATATATTTGTCGCTTCACAAGTTTATTTTGTTACTTACTTAAAAAGGCGTCCCTAATTAAGGAAGTTACGACCAAGTGAATTATTGATTATTCGTTATGGTTCCGGTTTTCGTCCGGAAACAGACTTATGATACCTTCCGGTTTATTCATGAAGCCTTTTCATAGCTATGATCATATGTACGTTTTTGCTATATGCTTTCGTTATTTATCGTTTTATTCGTTTATCGATCGTGTCATGCGTTCGAACAACTATTGATGACAAAATATCCTGCTTCCAGCAGGTTCATTCGGCCTGTTTCTTACAAAATGTGCCCCTTAACGCCCTATTGATGTAGGGCGGTTCTTAAATACGTTTAACTACCCTAACTAGAAATGGAACTTCCGCAGGTTCTTCATGTTCCACGTTCAAGGGACTAGGTCTCCGTTCGTTGTTTCCAACACGTATGACCCGTCCCGTCTTGCTTCCTTGATACGATATGGGCCTTCCCAGTTTGGGCATAGCTTGCCTGGTTTTATTTGCAAGCTTGCTTCGTTCTTTCGTAGCACTAAATCTCCAACCCTGCATGCCAACCCTCGGACTCTTTTGTTGTAGTATTTCTCCGTTAATATTTTGTACGCTGCTTGCCGAGTTGCTGCATTTGCCCGGTGTTCTTCGACCAGGTCTAGGTTGTGCCGGAGAGCTTCTTCATTACCCTCCAGACGGAAGTTATTTACCCTCGGGGAATTTAACATTGTCTCCAAGGGGATCATTGCCTCCGTCCCGTATACTAAGCTATATGGGGTTTCCCCCGTGGCGCTCCTTGCCGTTGTTCGATATGCCCATAAGACACTTTGCAGCTCATCCACCCATCCTCCTTTCGTCTGGCTCAGTCGCTTCTTGATCCCCTTAACTATCGTTTTATTCGTAACCTCCGTCTGACCATTTGCCTGGGGATGTGCGACGGACGTAAAGTTTTGACGGATAGACATCTTAGCGCACCATTCTTTGAAAGGATTATTGGCAAATTGCTTTCCGTTATCACTAACGATCGTGTGAGGAACACCGAACCTGCATACGATCTGTTGCCAAACGAATTTTACGATGTTAGAACCTGATATACATGCCAACGCCTTCGCCTCTACCCATTTCGTGAAATAGTCCACCGCCACTACTAGGAACTGAACTCCCCCAACCGCCTTCGGGAAAGGACCCACAATGTCTATTCCCCATTGGCAGAATGGCCACGGGCTTGTGATGCTTGTTAAGTTTACCACGGGCATTCTGGGGACATCTGAGTATATTTGGCATTGTCTACACTTCTTGACATACTCCTTCACATCATCCGACATGCTTGGCCAAAAATATCCTGAGCGGAAGAGCTTCTGTGTGAGTGCTCTTGAACCGGAGTGTGAACCGCACAGGCCTTCATGAACCTCCTTCACGGCCATTTCTCCTTCCGCTTTGTTCAGACATTTAAACCACGGGGTTGAGTAGCCTTTTTTGTATAGAGTTTCTCCCTTAACCATGTACTTCCCCACATTGATTCGAATCTTCCTGGACTCGTTCTTATCCTCCGGGAGCGTTCCCTCCTGTAGATACTTCCATATCCCATAAGTCCAGCAGTTTTCCTCCGGGCTTACCTGCATTACTTCGCTATGCCCTTCTTTAATGCTTCTTTCTGCGAGCACTTCTACTAGAACCTTTTTTGTTAAGTGGGAAAATAGCATGGACGCTAGCTTGCTTAAAGCGTCCGCCTCCTTGTTCCTTGTTCTAGGAACTTGAGTGATTTCGAACTCTTTGAACTCCAATATTACTTCCTTGGTCTTTGCCAAGTACTTCTTCATATGGGCTTCCCTAGCCTCGTACGACCCCTTGATTTGATTTACCACTAGCATTGAATCCGTAAAAGCTTTCATTCTGCAAATTTCCAGACTTTTCACTAGATTCAAACCTGCCAACAACGCCTCGTATTCAGCCTCGTTATTCGAGCACTTGAAGTTGAATCTGAGGGCATACGTTACTCTCTCCTCATTCGGTCCGGTCAAGACCACACCTGCTCCGCAACCTTCAACACTGGACGCTCCGTCTGTGTACATATGCCAGTACGAACCGGACGGAACTGTTTCGGGTGAGGACCCTGCGTCCTCGGCTAAAGACACGCTATCTTCTTCCGGCATCTCCACTAAATATCCGCCAGCACCTGACCTTTAATACTCTGTCTCGGACGGAAGGTGATATCATGTTCCCCTAGCTCAATCGCCCATTTCGTCAGTCGCCCTGAGCGTTCTGGTCGGAGCAGGATGGTCTTGATAGGTTGGTTGGTTAACACCGTTATTGTGTGTGCTTGGAAGTACCTTTTTAACCGCCTAGCGGAGTATACTAGAGCCAATATCAATTTTTCGATCATTGAGTAGTTCAATTCCGCATTCTGCAAGGCACGGCTAACGAAGTATATAGGCATTTGCTTCTTATCTCTCTCAGCTATAAGTACCGAGCTAATTGCCTCGGTATTAGCTGACAAGTAGACGATCAAGGGTTCTCCTTCAACAGGGCTGGTCATTGCAGGAATGGTTTTGAGATGTTGTTTTAGGTTGACGAATGCCTCTTCGGCTTCGTCTGTCCATTCCACCATCCCTTTCTTCGTGCAACCGTGTAAAGCTCTAAAAAATGGTATGGATTTTTCCGCCGACTTGGCCAAATATCGGCCCAGAGCTGCCAACTTCCCGTTAAGACTTTGGACCTCTTTCACCGTACGGGGAGTTTTCATCTTTAACAGGCTTTCCACTTTTTCGGGGTTAGCTCGCATTCCGGATGTAGTAACGATGTGGCCCAGAAACTTTCCTTCGTCCATGCCGAAAGAGCATTTCTTAGGGTTAAGTTTCATGTTAATCTTTTGTAACTGCAGCAAGGTTTCTTCCACATCTTTCAACAAGTCGTCATTTGTCTTACTTTTTATGACCATATCATCTACGTATACCTCCAAGTTCCTACCAATCTGGTTCCGGAAAGCTTTATCCACTAATCGCTGGTAAGTGGCTCCGGCATTACGTAAGCCGAACGGCATCTTCACATAACAAAAGGTGCCTCTCTCCGTATGGAAGGAGGTTTTCTCCTCATCTTCCCGTGCCATCTGCACCTGATGATATCCTTTGTAAGCATCTAGGAACGACTTCCATTTGAATCCTCCCAAGGATTCCACCTTCTGTTCAATTTCGGGGAGAGGGTAGCTATCTTTCGGACATGCTTTGTTTAGGTCTTTGAAGTCTACGCACATACGCATCGACCCGTCACCTTTCTTGACTAGAACTGGATTCGCTATCCATTCTGGGTATTGGGTACTCCTCAGGACCCCTGCAGCGACCAAGTCAACTACCTCCTTGTTGACTACTTCGTTTCTTTGCTTTGCCATGCCCCGTTTCGACTGCTTGACCGGAGGGAAAGTCGGATTTAGGCCTAAGCGATGCTCCGCAACTTCCCTCGAGACTCCGGTCATATCTTTAGGTTCCCATGCAAAAACATGCTTATACTTTCTTAAGAGTGCCCCTAACCCTTCTTGCAGCTGTCGGGGGAGCTTTCCCCCAATCTGGACTTTGGTGTCTGGATATTTAGAGTTGACCACCAACTGGATCTCGTTCTGCTCCGTCCAACTATCCTGGTGCGTGATAGTGTTGCATTCCAAGGGGGGCATGGGCATACTTCGAACAGTGATAACGCCGTGTTCCGAAGGGAATTTTAGCAAGCCGTGAATGGTCGACGGAACTGCTTGAAGCTGCCACATTCCGGTTCTGCCTAAAATGGCGTTGTACCTCGAGGGTGCGTCGATAATAATAAATTCTGCCAGGATGGTTTTGTGGCTATCCTTCTTCCAATCAGTCAGCGTCAGGGGGAGGTATATCTTCCCCTTCGGCCACACCGACTGTCCCGCAAAACCTACAACCGTTCCCAAGGCAGGCTTCAAGAGGGATTTAACATCCGGAGGGAACTTCTCGAAACAGTGGGTATACATAATGTTAGCCGAGCTTCCTGAATCAACGTAAATTCGGCGCACCATGGCTTTAGCTATGACCCCAAAAATAACTAGGGGCTCCGTCCCTACATATCCTTCCGGAATGGGCTCCCCTCTCCCAAACTCCACTATCCCTTTATATCTCTTTCCTAAGGAAGGGGTTGATGATTCCCCTTCCAAGGCGAAAATCTCTGTGTTGTATGCTACCACTTCCTTCTTGGCTGGAGGCTCTGCCCCCGCAGCCTCCGTCTTTCCCCTCAGACCTTCCTTTTCCCTTTTGTAACTTTCGCATGAGGCCGTCGAATGCCCCATGATCTTATGGAATTCACAATAGGCGTTGGGGTCCCTAGGGTATCGCTTCCTGGTTCCCTTTGCCTCCGGCCTGCGAGCTTCGTAAGTGGAATAGGTCTCTTGTCGGGACGAGCCGTATCGCTCTGGCAGGGGTCTTCCTTCTTGTGATCTTTTTGGATACGGAGATCTCCCTCCGTATCCGGCTCGGAACGTTCCTTTGTTTCTTCCGTCATTTTTGTAAGAGCCGGAACCAGTCGTTCCTTTCTTTTCTTGTGCTTCAAACCTTAACTTTTCTGCACTTTCTTCTTCTTGCTTCAGCACTTTGTTCACCGCATTAATCATATCGTCAGCCTTGACGAAATCCCTTTTGGACAGCTCGCGAAATAACTCGCCTTCCCTTAACCCGTATGTGAAGGCGGCGATAATGAGCGAATCTTCCCGCACTGGCATCTTCCGGCTTTGCTCATTGAATCTTTTGAAGTAGGATTTATTGGATTCCCCTTCACGCTGCCTACATGCCATTATAGATTGAGAACGTTGCTGGTATTTCTTTTGCTGGATGAAACTGTGACAAAACTGTGTGACCAGTTCCTCGAAACTGGCTATACTCCTCTGCGGAAGGCTAGATAGCCAGTATCGTGCGGAGCCTTCTAACGTTCCGGCGAAGTATAAACACCATAGTCTGGGATCCATGGGAATCATTCATACGGCCCACCGGAAGCTCTCCACATGGTCATCGGGATCACCCGTTCCGTCGTAGGACTTAACTCGAGGCCCTTTGGAATGGTCATCTCGTTTATGTCGTCCACAAAAGGAGACCGGAAGCTCCGAGAGATGGACGAACGACATGGTGGGGTTTCACTTCTTCCTCGAGCTTGACTTCTTGTTTCTATTCTTCTTCGAGGTCTTCCTTCCGCCATTCGAGCGGAAGGGGTTTCTTCCCTAGAAGCACTTTCAGTGGAAGGGTCAGCGGACTCTTCTTCGCTTGAGTAGGTTAACATTCTTCCCACCTCGCTAATTCGCTCCTCGTCTTTCCTTCCTCTTTGATTCTTCTCCGCCTCCCTTAATTTTCAGAATTTACAGGAGAGCCTGAACTCCTCCAGGTCTTCTTTCGTCGGCTCACTTCCGTTAGCCCCAAAAGGAGGAGGGCATACGGTAGTGTCGATCAGGGTCGAGGCGGAAGGTGGAGTTTGCTCGATTCGGGTCAGGACCGGCGAGCGGTCCCTTCCTTTTGTCGCGGATTCTAAGACCATTTTGTTCTGGTCCCACGGATGGCGCCAAATGTTGCGTCCTGACTTCGAGAGCTACAGACGGAGCGGTCTCCTGTGTGTGATGCCTGAAATCAATAGCAGCTCTAGGTCAGAGATCCTCCGGAAGGGGCTTCCGGGAGGACACTCCGATGCCTAAGTAAGTTAATTTGGTCGACGTGAAGTCTTATACGAACGGAAGTAAGGAATTATTGGTAAGAGTAGTATATGATAAGTGTATTGAATGCCTCATGTATTGAGGTTTACCTTCTATTTATGGAGTCATTCCTTTAAGCGGGAAAAGAGAGCAGATCCTTAAAAGCGGGAAAGTAAGGCATGGTCTCTGGTCCGTAGCCTTCATTATCCTCCGGTTCTCTGACTACCCGCCGCTTATCCACCGGACCATGGCGCTAGTCAGAGTCAAGCCTTACTTTCATTTAATGCAAGCGTGGCTCTAGGATGGCTTTTCCCTAAAACCCGGACACGCCTAATCAGGTCTTTGGGACTTGATCCTAATGATGACTATGTTCAAGTTCTTCCTTCGGACGATATTCGGTTCGGTCAGTCCGTCTATCGTATCCGGCGTCCGGATGCATAGGGGTTCATACCATACCTCATTATATGTTAACCTTGCTAATTGACTCATGACTTAGTCCTACGAATTAAGATGTTACATATATATAAATATATACACGTACGTATCCCTCAGCTCATCTACCTCCTACAACACCATTGTACCAAAAGCTTTTACTTGTCCCTTGAACAACAAGTAGATCATATATGACAATGGGAGATATGACTCACTTAGGGTCCGTGATGGCCGGAGTTATGTTCATTTGGGCAATATTCCGGCAATTGTTTCCCGACGAGCTTAGGAGAGATGTGAGAAAATATGTTAACAAACTTATTAGTTATGTGTACCCTTACATCGAAATCACCTTCCACGAATACCAAGGAGACAGTTGGTTTGAACGAAGCAAAGCGTTCATTTCCATCGAATGGTACCTCAGCACCAACTCATCCAATCGAGCTAAAAGGCTCAAAGCAAATGTGGTCAAGGATTGTGAATCCATTGTTCTAAGTATGGATGACCATGAAGAGGTCACGGATGAGTTCAATGGTATCCAAATATGGTGGACTTCGAGCAAACGAATCCCCCAACAACGTGCTCTCATTTCACGTGGTGATGAAGAGAAAAGGTACTACAAGCTCACTTGTAAAAGGGAGCACCGTGATATTGTAACTAAATTGTATTTGCAATTCGTGCTCGATGAAGGGAAGGCTATTGCGGTAAAAACAAGGCAAAGGAAGCTTTATACGAATAATAAAAGTGAGAATTGGTATGGTTACAAGAGGACTATGTGGAGTCATGTGATATTTGACCACCCTTCTACTTTTGATACTCTTGCAATGGACCCGAAAAAGAAGAAGGACATTTTGAACGATCTTGTTACGTTTAGGAACTCGAAAGATTACTACAAGAAAGTGGGGAAGTCGTGGAAGCGTGGGTATCTTCTTCATGGCCCACCGGGAACCGGGAAGTCTAGTATGATTGCCGCCATGGCTAACCTTTTGGAGTATGATATATATGATCTTGAATTAACCTCCGTGAAAGATAACACGGAGTTGAGGAAGTTATTGATTGAAACATCGAGTAAGTCGATAATTGTGATTGAAGATATCGATTGTTCTCTTGATTTGACCGGTCAAAGGAAGGAGAAAAAGGAAGAAGATAAAGAAGAGGAGAAGAATTTCATTAAGAAAAAGGTTAAGGGGGAGAAAGGTTATAAGGAAAATAAGGCGAGTGAAGTGACTTTATCGGGGCTACTAAACTTCATTGACGGATTATGGTCGGCTTGTGGTAGCGAGAGATTAATTGTTTTCACAACGAATTTTGTTGAAAAACTTGATCCTGCTCTTATTAGAAGAGGAAGGATGGATAAGCATATTGAGTTGTCTTATTGTTGTTTTGAAACGTTTAAGGTTCTCGCGAAGAACTATTTGGATCTTGAATCGCATGATTTGTTTGCGACGATTGGTCGGTTGTTAGAAGAAACCGACATGTCTCCAGCTGATGTGGCAGAAAATTTGATGCCAAAGTCGGTAGAAGAGAATGCCGAGATTTGTTTGAACAATTTGATCAAATCTTTGGAGAATGCAAAAGAAGAAGCAAGACTCAATGCAGAAGTAGCTATTAAAGATGATGATGATAAGGTACAAGATAGTGATGCAAAAGAAAATGGTGTCTAACAACCATATTTCCAATAAATTAAGATAATCTCTCTGTAAAATTCTGTTTCTTGTCGATTATTTTTGCTTAGTAATCAGAAATCAAATATAAAATCGTACAATAAATCGTCAAAATGAAGATGAAATGAGGTTATGAACTCAATGAGGGATGACAATGGATTCTATAAGCTCTTGAAGTGGCGCTAATTCCTTGTGGTCGATCAAACAAAACTCCTGCAGACGTAAAAGCGTTTAATTAAAAATAATAATACAAAAAAGGGACTGAGTTTAATTAATAAAATATGAAAATAAACTTACACATGTGAACAATATGAAATGCTTGAAGCATGTATTTAGATGTGCTTCCTCCTTAAGACTAACAATCTTCTGAAAGTGTGTATGGTAGATATGAGCATATACGCGAAATAACCGTTTAAATATCGTTTTCACAACATCCCTGAAATTGTTGGGAAATGGTGCACCTGTCATAACATATAATTGTTATAAAAATCATAAAAACAATTTTATACTCCCTCCGTCCCTAAATAAAGTTCCCATTTCTCTTGGGCACAACTTTTTAGGAGATAGTTAGTGGTGGGGTATTTGGTATTACTTTTGATTAAAATATAAGGTTTGATTGGAGAGAGAAAGTGTTTTAGGAGATAGTTAGTGGTGAAAGTATTGACAATAATATTATTATATTATGTGGGCCCCTTAAGTTTGAGAAATGTGAACTTTATTTAGGGACAAAACTTGAAGATGAAATGGGAACTTTATTTAGGGACGGAGGGAGTACAATTTAAAATGGATAGATTACCGAGCTTTTGAGGAAATATGGATTCATCATCCAGCTGTGATTCAATCCAATCCATTAAATACTCGACATATTTTGGAGCCGAGACTTCAATAGGCTTTTTGATTTGTACACCATCAGCCCATCTGTATTCATACCTGAAATTTACAAATACTATAAAATTAGGAACTCTACATTTATTTCAATTTTTATACTCGATTAATCTCGTATATTCAAATATACAAATATGTAACAATAAAAGTAGCATTATAATGTGAAGACATACTTGGGGCCCGCAGTCATAGTTGGACAACTTTCTGGTGTACAAAATTCGGTCAACGTGCCATGAAGAAGATTCACCTGGTTGAAGAAATCCACAGCTGAAAATAAAAAATTAAACCAATTTCTTTCAGATTTTTAAAAAAAAATTACATCTAAATAAAATTACACAAACAAATAGATGTAAAGAGAGTAACTAACTGTTAACAGCAAGCCATTCATTTATATCTTCACCGGGTGGAAGTCTTACAGCTTCTCTCAAATTTCCACTACCCAAAGTAGCATCGATGTGTTTCCTTAATTGTGCACCCTGTAAAACACGCAATAACATTAATATATGTGTTAATAACTAATTAAATCAAATATATTATTTCTATGTATTCCATTTGCAACTTTAAGAGATCAATTCCTAACCTTACTCCCTGAAGGTGAACTTTTTTTGGGACGAAATGTCCTCTGGTTCCTGTTGTAATAGTCAAAATCAGTAAATTGTTCAATATAACAAATAGTTAATAAAAAATCAAGCATAATCAAAATGCAGGAGATAGTGTTTGGATTTGCTTATGCAGTATCAGATCGCAATAATAAGTTGTTTTTCAGTGTTTGGTGAATTCTGAGTATAAGCTAATAAGTTGTATCAATTATGATTATTTTGAGGTCAAACCTACAACTTTTCGATTTTTAAAAATCCGAACTTGACGCTAATTTAGTAATTTACATACATAAGTAATCAATAATCATCAACGCAATGCAGGTCACCAAAAGTATTTCATAATTCAAACCAAATTTCAAGTTGCAAACAAGTTAATTGTGTCAAATCTCAATTTCTTATCTCTTTTTGACGCCAATTAAGCATCATCTCAATCGAAAAAAATTAAATTCATCGTTATCAGCTAATCACAACAAATCAGACATACAGAGATCAATTAATTCAATGCAATGCATCCGAAAATCATGTAACAAGCGATTCATTAAGATTAAAATTGTAAAAAAAAAAAATCGAATTAAGAGATTATAATAAGGCTTGCCTGCCGAGACCGAATAGGCTCATGACTACGAGAGAGGACAGAAAAAATTGGATGGATTTCTTGGAAATGGCAAAAAATGGGGGGAGAAAAGGAAAAGGGGTAGACGGGCAGAAGAGGGATCTGCCCGATTAGACCGGGCAGGTACTTTTTATATATTTTAAAATCTTAATTAAGAGTTGTTAATTATTCGATGTGGTGCAGCTTAATTAAGTGGTGGTGGAGTCGAAAAAATTGTGTCATTATTCTGCATCCAGTACGATTTGTCCGCCACCTGCACACTTGACTTATTTTTCATTTTAACATACAGTACATTTTTATTGGATGTTTTTTAAAAACAGTCTCTCTACTTTTAAGTTAAATCATATGAAACGTACATTTTTGAGCTTTAACATGTGGTATTGCGGAAACAGATATAAAACCAAACGTATTGAGAATTAACGCAACTAAAAATACAACTATGAGTAATGCATTCATCATTTTCAGTTACGGTTTTAAGATGTGTTTGTATTGTGAACATTGTAATCCCTTTATATAGAAAACTCGCAGCTAATAAGATTTTAGATCTCTTTAATAAGATTTTTGTAATCACAATAATATAATAAATATATCTTACTACTATATAAAGCATTTAGGCCTACCACATAAGGCAAGTTTAAGGAGCTCCTTAAACTTAATTTTAAGGATCTTTCCACTTTTGTTAGTTAGTTCTTTACCTTAAAAAATAATAAATCGCGGCTTATAAGATTCGAACCCAAGATATCTCCTAAGTTATCACTATGTGTTAACCACTTGCTATACATTACACTTTATTTCAAACTACTCACACTTAATACATTAGGCCGTTATCATCAACTCTTACCAATGTTGGCACCTACCATCACTACATTTGACCATCACTAATGTCGACACCTACCATCACTACGTACCACCACTCATCACCATCGCTATTGCCACCACCACCGTTACTATCGTCACTTTAAAATATAGTTACGGGTACCCGCCGCCGCATTGTGCGGGTACCCTGCTAGTAATCCAATATGTAGAATGAGATTCCCAATTAAATAGTAATTAATGCTATTTGGAAATATCTAAGGAAAGGGGCCGGGGGCTACTCGGCCCTCCTTAATGCGAGATAGTTTAACGAATGGCGAGTTCGTATTATTATAAGGTCATGTACATCGCGAGCATAAGCCCTCAAATATACTTGTTTAAAACAATGTTACTACCTGCACTCTCTCTGCGAGGACTTTTTATCTAAAACTATAATGAATAGATAATATTGTCATAGAAAACGAATTTAAACAATACATGGAAACATGATCTGTTTGCTTAATTATCAGTTGGCAAGTAAAAAACTGATTTAAGGAGATGAACTTTTCTTAATATTGTTTAAGAAATAACATAAGCTTTCTTATATTTATTATCATATTTGATACATTGATACGATTATTGTGGGGGTCTCATACATTCACAAAAGCCCTCTACACAATGTGGAATCGAAGGGCGTGGACAATAATCTCTACAATCAGATCTTAGTTTACATCTTCGCCGAAGATTTGGGACATAAGTTACATTTTCGGTAGAAGTTGCAACATCAACATGAATAGTTGGAGCTGAATTTTGAGCTTTATCATCTGATATTGCAACAAGCATTGGAACACAAGTATTGAGCATCAATATAGCTAAAATTGCAACTTTAAACATTGCATTCGCCATTTGCAGGTGCAGTTTTGAGATGTGGTTGTGTGTGATTTGTGGACTTCATACACCCTTCACCCTTTATATAACAAAATAAATGAGATTTCAAAGATGAAGCATTTATGTAACAGCAATAAATTATAATAAATTTATTTATTTATTTTTTGAACGACACCTAATAATCTACTACATTTGTCCACGACGAAAGTTGAACTCATGACCAATCGGTCATGAACAACACCTTATGAGTTTCACTAGTACCAAAAGTGATGAGATTTTTATTTTTATTTTTAATTATTTTTTTTTGAACGGCCAGTTAGTAAGTTAGTGGTTCGAGCCTAGACAGTGACATTTACAAGGGGCCGTATGTCTTCCCTCGAACCCTCCACATATGGGGAATAAACCGCACCATTCCGTATACGACGGGACTTGAACTCATGACCTATAGGTCATGGGCAACACCTTATTTAATAATAGTTTGTTTAACTAATGTCTTAAATACACGAGATTAGACATATTTAATTAATTTTAATTAATTATTTTACAATTTAATTATGAGATGCATTAAATACACTTTTAATTTCTTAAGGATTTTTTAGTAAGACTTGTAGCCTAGTGGTATTAATGTAAGGTGTAAAATATTGTCCATTACCTATTACTTATAAGTTCAAGTCCCATTGTGCATAAATAGGAGTATATTAGGTGTCATTCAAAAAGTAATAATATCATGAGTAAGACACACATCTTCTAAAAACTACTACTAAATCTACACCATATTTTTCACAACAGGGCTCGAATCTATATCCATATGCTAATAAAAACATCTTACAACATCTTTTACCAATTCATATCTAATTTTAAAGACATGACCTACAATTATTTATTACAACAAATTTTATTACATATTAATTAGTAGTCTTGCATATTGATATGCCACAACATAACTACATAAAAAACAAACACCATAACTTTGTAACGCTCATGTGAGGAGGGGATGAACCACATTAAACTTCCCAATAAATAAATAAACTCAAAGTTGTTATTGCAAGCATTGAATTATACGAAATAATTGACAACATCGAAAAAGTCAAAACATAGATATCATGTGCGATTAAATTCTCTTATTTAATTTAATAGTTCTAATAATGATAGTGAGTGTACGTTTATGACTACTATAACTAGATATAAACCGAATTAAGATAGCTGATTAATAGTTAAATGTTCAATTTACACTTATAAGTGATAATAAAGTGGTATAATCATCCAAGGCTTATGCTGATACTAATACAATATAGTATAATATGAATGATCCATTGAAAATTGTCTTTATTTGAAGAAAACTAGAAAATGGTTGTATTTTCGTAACTTATACATGTATGCATGCATATACAAACATATATGTATATATACATATATAATTAGACCATATTATATATATATATATATATATATATATATATATATATATATATATATATATATATATATATATATATATATATATATATATATATATATATATATATATATACATATATAGGGTCGAGTTATATTGAGAACTCTGATTTTAAAAAGAACTTTGAGAACTCTTATTAACCAATCAGAATTTAGTAAATTCATTTTGATTAATTTAATTCATATTAATTACTTAGGGGTATTTAGGACATTTTACATTTAATTTCCTTTTTTAAAAATTTCCTAAAATTTAGGCATTAATTTAGGATTTTTTTTTGTTTGCGTGTATTTTATTTTACAGTTCCACAGTGATGCATAAATATTTTTTTTACGCATTTACATATATGTTTTTTAACATGAATTTCATAAATTTATATTATTTACAATCATGCATATATGTTATTTTACGGTTTTCCATATATGTTGAACATATATGTAACCTAAAACATACATGTTTACATGTCTAACAAACTAAATTTATATCTAAATTCTACAAAATTATTTAGAACAAACAAACACATACAAATTCTATTGAACGTTCATGTCTACCAAACGAAATATATATCCAAATTCTACAAACAAACTACTTGTGCGTCAATATATTGAACCACTTGAACACGCATGTTCTATCAGTTGAGCATACATGTTCTATCAATTGAGCAGTTGAGGATTCCACTTATGCATTGTGTTACACCCCATTTCAATTTGGGCAAACCCCTTCGTATTGGTCCATGAATCTAGCAATAACAATCACATGTACAACATCACTAACAACAAGAACAAAATGAATTTATAATTAATCAAAATTAATAATTTCATAATTAAAGTTGATTAACAAAATACACATAGTTAATTACCTCAGTTTGATAAGCACCTACACTCAAATTCAACTTTTTTGGGTTGGAATCTTTGTTATAAGCAACAGTGACATACCCCCGATCACCTTCTTCACTCAGTTCGGAGTTAAATACAAGAGTTTCTTGTTTGGTTCACTGGCTTACTTATAAATGAAAAAATAGGAAAAAACTTACTGAAGCTTATTAACAAACACATGGTGGACACCCATAAACAAACACTGTAAACTAAAAAAACCTAATAAATAAATGTCACTTGAACTTCTAAATACGAGACTCATAATTGGCGTTATAAGAAAAAAAACATGAAGACCAAGATGAGCAACAAACTTCTCTTCATCAATATGCTTCACATCAAGGCCAATAAACTGTGATACAACAGTGACACCATCATGTGCATATGTACGAAGGGATGTGCAAATAATTACTAGAGTTATTAAAAACGAGAAAAGAATTAGTGTGTAGAATATACTTACCGCTGCTGCCGATCCAGCCACCACCGCTGACTCTGTTTCCGGTCTTAAAAATTTCCCCATATCTCATCGATCGCCACCCACATCTAACTGTCGGCGCCTTCGCCGCCGCTGCCGATGTTCTCGCCGCACCCATAACCTTCTCTTTCGGCGACCTTCTTCTACGTGAGAGAGACTGAGCACACTGAACCCTAATTAGAGAGAAGATGAAGAAGGATTGAGAAAATGAGAGATAAAAGACGAAGATGAAGAGGGGAGAGAGAAGATATTGAGATTTTTTAGGGAGGCAATTAGAATCCGTTCAAAAAAGAATGTGGGATTTTGGAGGTTTTTAAGAAGGCTGAGAAAGTGGACGAATTTTAAGGAAGAGAGAGTAATATTTTATTTTTCATTTATTAAATTACTAAATAAATTTACCTTTGTACCCTTTTCATTTAATTTTAATCAAAATAATAGGTTGTATAATTTACGAAAACGCCATAATTAATCTTAACCATTGATTTTAAATCTAATGGCCCAAATTGATTAATAAAAAGTTCTCAAAGTTCTTTTTAAAATCAGAGTTCTCAATATAATCCTTCACTATATATATATATATATATATATATATATATATATATATATATATATATATATATATATATATATATATATATATATATATATATATATATATATATATATATATATATATATATATATATATATATATATATATATATATATATATATATATATATATAGAGCGGTTCATGCGAGAACCACTGAAATTGCGAGAACCGCGAGAACCTATTTAAAGCCCTTGGATTTTTAAATAAGTGGTTAAGATCTAAAGGGGGCTAAGTGTAAGTAATTGAACAAAATGGGATGAAAAAAACGTGTAGCAAGGGTACAATAGTCAATTGAACATGGAATATAATTAATGGGTTTTAAAGCCTTCCGTTTATTTTGGGATTAAATCGTTTGAGGCCTAAAAATCTGGTAGACGCATCTTTCTCTCACTACGATATATCTCTCGCTCCCGCTCAAAGAAGCTACCGGAAACCCTAGGAAGTGAAATAACAGGTTGACGAAAACTGTAACAATGTCTTCATCAGAACCCGGCGTCGCAAAATCCATGAACGAAGGTATTGTATGTTCCGATTTCGGGTTTTGATTTTGTTTTTAGGGTTCATAAAATCGTTTTCAATGTTCATGATTCTGTTCCGAATTTGATTTTTTAAAGTGGTAATGTTTATTGATTTAGGGTTTTCGTTTTCGGATTTCATGCTTCGATTGACTGATTAGGGTTTTTTTTTTTAGTATTTCGATTGTCTGATTAGGGTTACAGAAATTGTATGTCGCGATTTTATAGTGGGAGTTTGTATTTAGTGTTCATACATCATTTTTAAGTGTTCATTACTGTAGAGATATTGTGGATCGGTAGTGTTCATTGATTTAGGGTGTTGATTGTGATATTCAGTGTTAAGATTGACTGTATTATGTTTATTTTGTATTTCGAATCTTTTGATTTGTGTTTACATAGATTGATTACTGAATTATGGTATTGAATGCAATCAGTTTATATATTATTGAATGATGAATTGAATAATGAAGACATTGAAATTAAATGTTAGCTAGTATAATATGTGTAATGAACAATACAGATTGGAGCGTTTAGGTTATATTGTTAGCTTGTTGTAGTGTAATGTGAAAGTATAATAAATATTTGTAATGAACAGAGCCGGTGGTAAAGGTTGTGAAAACTCTCAAGGCTAGGAGGAAATACATAAGATGTAGAACAGTAGAGGATGATGAAACATTGACAGAACCAACAAATGTTGACGATGTTGATATTGATGAGACAAATGTGAATTCCGCAGAACAAGAAAACGTTGACAATGTTGATATTGATGAAGAAACAATTGATGAACATGTTGCTTTAGAAAAGGGTTATATTTACATTTTTTTCGGGTTTATTTGAAATGGCTGATTTTGTTTTTTTAATTTGGTTAATGTAGGGAAGCGAAAGCTTGATGATCGTGTTCAGAATACGGTTAAATTTACTGCGAAGGAAAAAGGTTTACTTTACATAGGAAAAATGTGGTTTTTTTTGTTTTTTTTCGTTTTTTTAAGTGTTCATAATTAATTGTTTATATTTTTAGGTAAGGGGAAAGTTATTGAAAAGAATAATGAGGTGCCAAGTGTTAGAATAACGCGAAGTGCTAATAATAAAGGTAATCTTTATTTTTTTTATATTCATGGGTTTTAATACGTTAATTATTATGTTCATTAGTTATGTTTGACGTACAGCTAATAAGAATGAAGGTGTTAAAGGACACGAGGCATTACTTGCATTTCGTTTACGAAAATGCATATACATACCGTATATATATATATATATATATATATATATATATATATATATATATATATATATATATATATATATATATATATATATATATATATATATATATATATATATAGGGTATACATGTGAAAAAATATATATTAATGGTCTAAATATTTATGTATATGTACATATATGTATGTATATGTATAATTTATATGTATATATTACAAAAATGCAACCCTTTTCTAGCTTCTGCAAATAAGAATGCATCTTTCTTGATCCATATTCATAATATAACATAGCATAATGCGAGATAATATAATATATTGTAATATAATATATATAGTATAGTGTAATGTAATTTGATATAATGTAATGTAATATTAATACGAACATATGACATTAAAATATAGGTAAATGTTCAAGGTAGTCTAAGAATTTTAGCTAGTCTCAAGAGACAATTAATATCCATTAGATCAAGAAAAAGTCAAAGGTCAAGATCAAAATTCAAACCATACAAACACATGTGCTTCAATACATCAATACCCCACCCAATGGACGGCGGCGATGGGCGGCGGACGGCAGCCGGAGGTGGCCGCCGGCGGTGGTGACCGGTGGTGGTGGTCATGACTGGAAGCACATTTGTTTGAAACACATGTGTTTCACCTTTTAAAACACACGTGTTTTGAAAATAAAGTAGTGTGTATGTACAACCAAACACATGTGTTTTATGACTTGAAACACATGTGTTTCGTTACTAAAAGCATATGTGTTTCACTAATAACAGTTGTTTTGAAAATAAAGGAATGTATATGTGCAGCCAAGCACATGTGTTTCAAGTAATGAAGCACATGTGTTTGTAAGCTAGAAGCATATGTGCTTCACTAATAACAGTTCTTTTGAAAATAAAGGAGTGTATATGTACAACCAAGCACATGTAGTTCGTGACTTGAAACACATGTTGTAACATCCTAAAACCGGCCTAGTTGTTTTAGGTATATAATGATATTTGGAAAAATATCTATTTGACCTTGTATGGAATAAAGTGACTTAATGGTAAATTAATTGTTTGACCTTTTGTCCTTTTGTGATACTTTAATCATGGGATTAAAATATCCGGTTTCTGAAATGCTTAAAGGGTTGTATGATTTATTATATCTTTGGATTCTCCTTTTAATATTGTCTCCGAATATACTTTCGTTTCTAAAATTAGAGTTCGTTTAGTATTTTAAATAAATTAACTACGAAAGGGACATTTTATATTGTATTGCTAAAAGATGGAAAAAGTCAAGTGGGTCCCCCACCTAATTGATTGGACGGTTTGGTGATGGGGAAAAGCCCCATCTCTTTTGTCATTTTCACTTCTCATCCATCTCTCTCTCTCTCTCTATACGTCTCTCTCTCCATCTCTCTAAATCTCCATCTTCTTCTTCAAGTTCTTGAACTCATCTTGAAGATCCCTAGCTTGTTTCTTGGCCAATCTTTAATCCGAACCCATTTTTGGATAGCTCTTGAGGTAAGCTTTAATCTATGGGTGTTTGTTTTCGATTTCATGATAGTTGATAAATTAGGGTTCATGTGTTCTTGAGATTTGGTTGGTGATTATAGTGTTAGATGTTATATTAAGTGTTTATGCAAAGTTTGACATGTATTGTTGCATGAGTACAAGTAATTTAGCACAAGGTACAACCTTTTTAGCAAAGTGTACAAGTTGGTGTGTTTATGTAAAAGTAGGTTGTATGGTGTTAGGTATTAAATATGTTGTAATAGTTAGTCTAGGGGCTAAAGTGTAACATTGTATGTAGGTTAGTTTTTATTACCAAAATGGTCCTAACTAACCAAGAATTGAGCCATGGTATAAATACCAAGATGTGAGGCTCAATTCTTCAACTTTTGCCATTAATCAATTTCACATTATCCAGCAATTGTTCTCTCCCATCTCTCTACTTTCTCTCTCTAAAAGCCCTAATCTCTCTCTTCACTTTTCTAGCCAAATCATCATCAAACACCTTGAAATGGATTGAATCAGTGACTATATGCTTTTCAATTGGTATCAGAGCATAATTTCATCTTGAAAACGATCCAAATCCATCAATTGGTGTTAAAATCAGAAGAATCAGTGGGTTTTTAAGGTTTTTGAAGAAAAAGGGGTTTAAGATCAAAAATCAGATTTAAGGTACTATTTCTTGTTATTATGGATTGAATAGCTTCCTTTTATTGATATATTAAACTTAGAATCAAGCTAGGATCGAATCTAATCCATACTGATGAAGAATTAAGGGTTTTAGGAAAAACCATTAAAGCTTCAAAAACCCTTTAAATTCAAATTTTCGAATAGATCTAGGTTGTTTTTGAGTAATATAGTTGCAATGGATTGAAGAAAATAGTATTTGGGTTAGTTTCTATAAGAATCAGTGAATTTGGGTAAGAAACGAGCATTTTAGGATCAAATTAGTGGGTTTTTCAGGTCTGCTCGTAACTGTTCTGTTCAAGAAATTGTTCGGCCCGAGAACAGTAACAAGTTCGGCCCGAACTTCATCAACAACTTCGGCCCGAACTTCATCACCACTTCGGCCCGAACTTCACACCACAACTTCGACCCGAACTACTACCCAACTTCGGCCCGAACTTCAAACCCCACTTCGGCTCGAACTTCTTTCACAACCTCGGCCCGAACTTCTTCTGAACTTCGGCCCGAACTTCCTTTACACTTCGACCCGAACTTCACCAGTACTTCGGCCCGAACTTCTTCTGCACCTCGGCCCGAACTTCTTTGTACTTCGGCCCGAAGTTCTTTTCCAAATTTAAATATTTTTTTTCGGTCGTTCTTTCTTCCAACAAGATATGACTTCCTAGGACGCCTTGTCTATTGGATCAGACACGAAACCACCTGTTCTCTACCGAGGAGAATACGGTCAATGGAAGAAACGGTTTCTCCATTTCATCCTGAGCCAACAAGCTGGTCCATCTATCCTTGAATCCCTTACAACCGGACCCGCTAAGTTCTATCGTGCAGTGGCTCCAGCCCTAAACACCGAACCAGCAATACCTGGAGGTGTAATCGAAATTCCCCCGGCGGAATACACTCAAGAGCAAAAGGATAGGGCTAGGGCGGATGTGCTCGCACACTCCTACATGCTACAAGGCATAACAAATGAAATCTACAGCAGCCTTGATAGTTTCAGCACGGGGAAAGAGCTTTGGGATGAAATTCAAAAGCAAATGGAGGGTACCGACCTGGGTAATAAAGCAAAGATGGTTTCGACCTTAAACGCCTATGGTCAATTCAAAGCTACCCCAATGGAAGAACTAGGGGAAACGTATCTTAGATTCTGCAACATGCTCAACGATCTCCGAAAGAACAACCTCATCAAAGAGAAACTTGAGATCAACATCAAATTCATCCAATCCCTACTACCGGAGTGGGAGATGTTTGGAAATAGTGCAATGCAGCACAAGGATTTGAGCTCCATAGATATTCATGAACTATATGAGTACCTACATCAAAACGAGCCGATGGTGAAAGGAATCGTCAAAAACAGGCAAGATATGACAGACACCTTGGCAATGTTGACCAAACAAAATCTGGCTCTTAACAAAGGTATCAACGAAGCAATGGTTGCAGCACAAACAAAAGAGGTGGTACATGAAGAACCAGAAACTCTGATCCCAGCGGGGACACAAGATGAAATCGACTCAGTTCGTCAAGCCTTGGCTCTCATTTCCTCCTATAACAAAAAGTACTATAAGAAACCAACCAACAACAATCTTAGATCATCCTCAAATTTCAAATTCAATTCCTCTTCTCAAACCCCGAACAACAAATCCTCATCCTCCTCCACCGAGCCACCTAAGAAATGTTACAACTGTGGTCTGACTGGCCATTTTGCCAAAGAATGCCAGAAGTCAAAGGTGAAGGACTCAGAATACTTTAAACGGAAAATGCTCATGGCCAAACAAGTTGAAAATGGGAAAGTTCTACTGGCTGAGGATCTACAGTGGTTGGAGGACTCTGATGATCAAGAGGAAGAGGAATGCACAACAAGCCTGGCACTCATGGCGAGATCTAACGAACTCAGAGCTGCACTGGGCATTCCTGAGAATGATGAAAATGAGGTACACCCTTCTTCCTCTGACTCTTTATTAACTGATTCAGACACTGATGAATCAGAAAATTCCTTGTTTAATGAAAAACTCTTTACTAAAATTGATGAGAAATCACACTTGACAAAACAAATAACTGATTTGGAATCTGAAAAAGATCAACTCTTAAATGATTTAAGTGAATTAAGTCAAGTTTCTCTTCAAATAACTCAAGTAAACAAGGACTTACAAAATCAGTTGTCTACATCAAAATCAGCTTTTCAATTTCAAATTACTGAGTTACAAAATGATCTACAAACACAAATAAATACAACGAATGCATCAAATACACAAATCCTAAAATTAAAAGATGAAAATGTAACCTTTCGTCGCCAACTTGAAACTCTTGTTCCTCAAGTAAATCAAATTAATAATTCAAATCAAAAAACACAAGAGTTACAACAACAGTTGTCAACATTTCATGCTGCTCACACCAGTGAAGTAAATCGTCTAAATCACATAATTAATACAAAAAATCTTGAAATATCAAACCTCAAAACGATGAAGACGGTCTCAAATGACAAAGACGACTCCAAGCAGCTGATAAATGACTTAGCTATCCCACTCAGTCGAGAGCAAACATGGATGAAGTCTGCTGACATCAAGATGAAGGATTACCAAGATAAGTTGAAGGCAGCTGATAACGAAATTCAAAAATTAAATGAACAAATCACAAACATCACAAACAATTTTAACAAGGAAATCAATGAACTATCAGCAACCATACACAGTCTTACTGTCAAGAAGGAAAATGCTGAAGAACACATTTCCAAACTGGAGCAGACGATTGTGAAAGCTGGTCACACTGAACAAACAATAAAATTAAATCAACCAAAAGAGTTCAGATCTTTCAAATCAAAAGTGGGTCTCGGCGCTGAGAACTCCCGTCCTCTGGAAAAAGCTGCTGATGTTGTTCCCACACTATACAATTACGATTACATGAACTTGGGGATATGGCAAAGCTTTCTTCATATGCCGGACGAGGAAGCAGAAATCGAGAAGTTCAACAGAGAAAAGAAGGAACACGCTCAAATCAGCTTTAACTATTCTGAATTGAACTATACATATGAAAAGAATAAAGCAAAATTTGAAAACAATGAGTACTTCTCGATTGTCACTCCAGAAGAATTTTCCATTTCTGATAATGAAATTTTAAAACAAACAATTGAACCAAAGCTTTATGTTCCACCGTTGATTTTAGAAAAGACAATTGTTCAACTTGAATCTGAAATTGACGACACTCACAAGGCATTTGATAAAGAAAAGGAAAAACTTCAAATCCAAATACATAATTTAGAGGACACCATTTTAGAATTAAAAACTAAAACGAGCAATATTGTTTCCAAAAATTCTAAAGCCTCTCTATTAGGGCCAGCACCGACAAACCCAGTTCCAACGATCTTGAAGAGAAGCTCTAATCCACCTATTTTGAATCTTGCAGATGGAAGATTAGAGTCCGGAGGGAAGAAGTCCATGAAGCAACAAGAAGTCAACAGAGCCACACAGTCAAAGAAGTCTATTCAGACTGGATCCAGTATGCTTAAGAAGCCTAGTCTACTTAAGAAGTCTAGTCCACCTAAGTCTGTAGTTTCATCTTTTTCTGTTCAAAATAAATGTAATGACTCTAGACAGTTTATTTCTCCAAAAGAAGCTCATGGCATGTGTAAAAACTCTAATTTTGTGAAAACTATTTTAACAGCTTTTAGAACGGACTATGATTCTACTGTTTATCGTCCTGTCCGTTACTCTCCTGATTTTGGTGCTGTGTATGTTAAAACTGACAAAGATGGAACAAAAAGATTCTTTGACAAAATTACAAAGAAACAGATAACTCAAACTGATAAACGTTTTTTTGTAAAACTTGATGCACCTTGCAGTATTCGTAAGAACATCGTCTCTCATAAATCTGGTAAACTTATAAACACATGCAGAACGTGCTATCCATATCTATGCAAATCACACGTCACTAAAACAGCAAAATCAAATCAAAAGATCTTATCATCTCCGTTTGTCAAACAACAGAAGAAATTTTCTCAAACTCCACAAACTTCTGGTTCTAACAAAAGATCAAAAGCTCAAAAGCTAACCTCAAAACAATCAAAGATGCCGTCTAAACAACCACAAATTTCTGTTTCTCACTTCTCTTCTAGTCGCACATCTCCTCAGGGTAAAGCTGCACAAAAGCCAAAACCGTCAGTTCTCCCAAAATTCGACAAACCATCCATTAAAACGTCTACTCATGTGAAATATACTTGGGTTAAGAATGAAAAATCTCAATGGATTATCCAATCCTCTGAAAAATCTCTCAAATGGATCATCAAATCTGAACTGCCTCCTAGCAGTTCCCAAAAGCTCTAAACTGATCATCTCATAAAATCTGCATAAAACATATGTTTCTAATCGTTCTGGACCCATACAAGATTGGGTACCTAAAATGTTTTATTTGTTTTATGTAGAATGTGTGGTACCTCGACTCGGGCTGTTCGAGGCACATGACAGGAAACAAAAATCTCCTGACCAACTTTCGGGAAAAATACTTAGGAACGGTCAAATTTGGAAATGATCACTTAGCAGCCATCTTAGGTCTTGGTGATCTTATCTGCCATAACCTGATAATCAGAAATGTTGCCTTTGTCGAAGATCTCTCACATAATCTCTTCAGCATCGGAAAATTCTGTGACAAGACTCTAGAAGTAAACTTTCGCACAAAGAAGTGTGCCATTCGGACATATGACGGGGATGAACTTCTAACTGGAACTCGTGACACAAACCTCTTCACTATTGATCTTAATGACCTTAGTACAACCGAAGAAGTCTGTCTCGTGTCAAAAGCTACTGCCAATGAGTCATGGTTATGGCATCGACGTTTGTCTCATCTCAACTTTAAAACCATGAACAAACTCGTAAAAGGAGGTCATGTGTCGGGATTGCCTGATGTTGCATTTGACAAAGATCACAAATGTTCTTCGTGTGAAAAAGGGAAAATGACCAAAAAGTCTCACAAACCTAAACCTGCTCCCAGTACTTCCAAACCTCTTGAACTTCTTCATATGGACTTATGCGGTCCAATGAGCGTTCACAGTCTTGCAGGAAAACGTTATGTTTTGGTTATTGTTGATGACTATTCCAGATACACATGGGTTTATTTCCTTCGTTCAAAGGATGAAGCCGCAGAGATCATAATCTCATTCATCAAGAAAACTCAAGTAAACCTGGAATTAAATGTTCAAACAATCCGTACCGACAATGGTACTGAATTCAAGAATCGGGTCCTTGACTCTTATCTTGAATCTGCTGGCATCACCCATCAATTTTCCGCTGCACGAACTCCTCAACAGAACGGTGTTGTTGAAAGACGAAACCGCACTTTAGTGGAAGCTGCTCGTACGATGCTTTCATTTTCAAAACTTCCTCTGTCGTTATGGGCAGAAGCCATCAGCACCGCCTGTTTTACACAGAACCGCTCAATCATAAACAAAACATACAACAAAACTCCTTATGAGCTAATCAACAATCGAATACCAAATGTTAACTTCTTCCACATCTTTGGTAGTCGATGCTTCATCCTATCTGATAACGAGAAACTTAACAAGTTTGAAGAGAAAGCCAAGGAAGGAGTCTTTATAGGCTATTCAAAGGATTCAGCCTCATTCAGAGTATACAACCGCTCTACAAGAATGGTCAGAGAAAGTGTCAATGTCTCATTTGATGAAACATTCCTGCTTGATTCAAGCTCAACTGGCATTGAAAGACCTCTACCCACAACCTCCACTAACCATTCATCCTCTCTGAATGATCTTGAAATCCTATTCCAACACTTCCATGATGAATATCACAATGTCAGACACCCACCCCCACCCCCACCCCCACCCCCACCCCCACCCCCACCCCCACCTCCACCTACACCCCAACCCCGACCCCCACCTACACCCCCACCTCCACCTCCACCTCCGGCAGATGCTCAATCAATCACTGCTCCGGAAATCAACACTCCATCCCCAAATGAGACCCCATCACCTACCTCACCTGCTCCAAACTCACCAATACCCACATCAAGTGCAGGTCCTTCAACATCGACACAAGGAACTCAATCTTCACCAGTCGATCCCCCACCTCCCTCAGATATTATCGCTCCACTGGTGATTGATTTCTCTAAATTTCATCTTCCTCGAGTCGATCCACCACCCCCGATCAATCCTCACAATACTGAAACTGCAATCATACCACATCCTGCTTTCACTGATAATTCCAACGTTAACCCTGGTCAACTCCCACTTCCTCATTCTACGAAGTGGACAAAGGAACATCCTTTGGACCAAATCATCAGAAACCCAGCCTCCTCGGTCCAAACTAGACGGGCTTCAGCAGATGAATGTCATCATGCATCATTCTTAAGCTCCACTGAACCGAAGAAAGTCTGTGAAGCGCTTACCGATCCAGACTGGATAATTGCGATGCAGGAAGAGATTAATCAATTCGAAAGATTAAAGGTCTGGCGCTTAGTTCCTAAAACCCCGGGATCATCAGTAATCGGAACTAAGTGGATTTTTAAGAACAAGAAAGATGAAAATGGAATCGTCATTCGTAACAAAGCAAGGTTGGTAGCTAAGGGTTACGCTCAACAGGAAGGCATTGATTACGAAGAAACATTTGCTCCTGTTGCCCGCATAGAAGCCATTCGCATTTTCTTAGCATATGCAGCTCACAAAAACTTTACTATCTATCAGATGGATGTAAAGACTGCATTCTTAAATGGTATTCTAAAAGAGGAGGTGTTTGTTCATCAAACAGAAGGGTTTGTAAATCCCAAACATCCAGATTATGTCTATGTTCTCGACAAAGCTCTCTATGGCTTGAAACAGGCCCCTAGGGCATGGTATGATTTCCTTTCCCAGTTCTTAGTTGAAACTGGTTTTTCAAAGGGAAAAGTGGATACCACATTGTTTATCAAACGACACGGGGAAGACATCATCCTAATTCAGATCTACGTCGATGACATTATTTTTGGGTCTACAAATCCGAAATATTGCAAACGTTTCTCCGATCTCATGGTAAAACGCTTTGAAATGAGCATGATGGGTGAGATGAACTTCTTCCTAGGTCTTCAAGTTCGTCAACTTCCAACTGGCATCTTCATCAATCAATCAAAGTATATCTCTGATCTGCTGAAGAAGTACCTCATGGACGACTGTAAACCTATCGCCACACCGATGTCCACGACTGCCAAACTAAATGCTGATCTGGATGGTAAACCGGTAGATGTGACAAACTATCGGGGTATGATTGGATCACTACTTTACTTAACGGCCAGTCGTCCGGACATCATGTTTTCAACATGCATTTGTGCTCGGTATCAGGCTGCTCCCAAAGAATCTCACTTTCTGGCAGTCAAACGAATCTTCCGTTACCTGAAAGGCACCAGAGATCTTGGTCTTTGGTATCCCAAGGAGACCTCGTTTGATCTTTCTGCCTTCTCTGATGCTGATCATGCTGGGTGCATGCTGGACAGGAAGAGTACATCTGGGGGAGTTCAATTTTTGGGAGATAAGCTAGTCAGCTGGTCATCAAGAAAGCAAAACTGCGTCTCACTATCAACCGCTGAAGCAGAATATGTTGCCGCCGCTAGCTGTCTATCCCAGGTGATATGGATGCAATCACAATTAAAGGACTACGGCTTTTCCTATAGCCGCATTCCTTTATATTGTGATTCCAGAAGTGCAATTGCAATATCTTGCAATCCAGTTCAACATTCTAAAACCAAACATATCGATCTTCGATATCACTTTATCAAAGATCATGTTGAACTGGGCAATGTTGAATTGTACTTCGTATCCACCGATTTTCAATTAGCTGATTTGTTTACCAAAGCTTTGGACGAAAAACGCTTTAATTATCTTGTCTCAAAGCTTGGTATGCTAAATCTCAAAACTTAATTGTCTTCAATTCGTATTTTTAAATTGTTAAATCGTTGCATTCTTCGTATCATCACAATGGCTTTCAAGAAACTCGTTTTGAAACCCGATCGTCAAATCATCGTCAACTGTCAATGGAGAGATTTCACTCATCACATCAGTATCGGGGGAGCTGATGCATCGTTCCTTAATTTCGTCTCTCGACAGTCATTACTAGTTCTTCTTTATTTTTAACTAGTTTTTTTTTTTTTTTAATTTCATTTAATTTTTAATGATTTAATTTACTTATGTTTCCCTTGTCATTTAACAAAAAAAAAAAAAAAAAAAAAAAAAAAAAAAGGGAGAAAAGTCTTCGGGCCGAACTTCTCACTATTCCAGGCCCGAAGTTCTAAGTCGGCAAAGAAGTTCGGCCCGAACTTCTGGCCTATAAAAGTCAGCCGAACTTCACTATTCCCGTACACTCATTCTCGACAACACACACGAATACACCGGCGAAACACATAGTTAAGCACGAACTTCGATTCTCGTGTTCAAATCTGCTCGATTCTGTTACCACTCACTCGTAATCCCTTCTACCATCAATCTCGGTAAGATCTCACCGTTCAATTCATCTGTTTAACAGTCCTTGAACCAGAATCGATAGATTGACTGTTCGGCTTTTACTAGGGTTTCAAAATTTGGTGAAATCGATTCGATCTAGGGTTCATTGTTTATCCTCGTACACCTAGTATGCTCGTTTAGGAAAACCGAACCCTATTGGCCTGTTTTTACTGTTTAAATCGATCTAGAAATCCCAGATTTTAAAAAACAGTTGCATGAAACCCAGATCGTAAAAGTCTTCGGCCCGAACTTGTGTAAGAAGTTCGGCCCGAACTTGTATCACAAGTTCGGCTCGAACTTGTGTCACCACTTCGGCCCGAAGTTCCTAAACAACTTCGGCCCGAAGTTCTCCCTCAATGTTGTTCGGCCCGAAGTTCTGCATCAACGTTGTTTCGGCCCGAAGTTGTTACTGTAGCTCGGCCCGAACTTCTTTTTAGTTTTTTTATTTTTATTTTAATTTTATTTTCTTTATAATTATAATTTACTAATTTTTATTTATTAAATATTTTTAATAAATTTAAAATTTTTATATTATTCTTATATTTTAAATACTATTAAAATTACTTTGAACCTTCTCGTCTCGATTAGTGTGAAACATCATCGTTACATTTCTTTTATTAACACTGTGCACTAACTTTAATCATTTTGTGCCATATGTTCTTAGTGTCTAAATCACAGATGGCAGCACAACATATCATTGACGAGAACACCCTGGTTCCTCCATACAGGCTCAAACCCATGGCGGAGAACAACCCCTACTGGTCACCGGAAGAAGAAGTCTCGTTCTCCATCAACTACCCGATTCATTCTCATGTTCTCCAACGCCATCCTCTCTTCTACTCAATAAATGCCAGACCATCGGTTCCAGCGGTGTATGTACAACAGTTCTTTGCCAACCTAACCTTGGTGACATCAACAACCCCCTCACATTTCGAAACCATAATTGATGAACAACAAATTCACTTTACAAAAGATGATCTTTATGACATCTTCCACTTACCTCGTGCCGACTCTAGACCACCACTGACTGCATTTGAACCACAGCTGCCATTCGAGGAAGTGTATCTCGGAATACACGACCTAGGTCTAGACCTTCCTCGGCACACTATTGACCTCAGAGAATTCAAGAAGAAAAATATGGCACGGAGCTGGTCCCATGTCTTCACGATCTTTAACCGCTGTATGACAGCAAAGAAAGGTGGTCACGACAGGGCATCAAAAGAAGTTCACCATGCCTATCATGCCATGTGCTACAACCGCCACTTTGACTATGCTGCCTACTTGTGGGAAGAATTCAAGCTCTCCAAATCAAAGGAACCGGCATTTCTGCCATACCCGAGGTTCTGGGCAATCATGATAGAACATTTCATGGAGAGATACCAAAACATTCATACCAGAGATGTTGCACGAAAATTCATACCATCGAGCGTTAATTTTCTAAGGGGCAACAGTGGTACAACTGCAGTCAATGATGCCGCGATCCCACTCCCACTTCTTAAAATCGCAAACTTCAATCTAGATAGTGTGAACCACTACCGGGCTCTTCATTATCCTGACTGGACACCTGAAGGAGCACCTCCTGCTCCAGCTCAACCAGCTGCTCCTGCACAACAAGCTGCCCCAGTACAACAACCACCAGCTCAACCACACCAACCACCACCTCAACCACGGCCTAGACGTAGACAGGCTGAACAGCAACAACCACCGACTCACCAACGTGCTAAACGACCTCGAATTTTATCCAGCGGTGCCTCAGGAAGTGGGTCGGTTGCCACTACATCATCTGAACAAGTTCTACCTCCGCCAACTCGACCCATCATACGACAACCACAACAACCAGCTGAACCGTCCTCTTCTTCATCATCAACAGACTCAGCTGCAACGATATCTGATCGACCAGGTTCACCACCATCACCACACGGTCCACCTTCACCACCACAACAAGGTCCACCTTCACCACCACAACAAGGTCCACCTTCACCACCACAACAAGGTCCACCGTCACCGCCACCACAAGGATCCCCAAATCCTTTTGATGATCCTATCTTCACGGATCCTTCTCCACCACACATTCAACAACCAATCACATCAACAATTCCCACTACCACAACCTCCGTTCCTCCTATCTCTTCCACCATCCCAACAACTGCAACCTCCGAACTACCAATCACGTCAACCATCACAACTACCACAACAACAGTTCCCCCACTATCATCCACAATTCCAGCATCCACAATCACTTCTCCACCAGTTACCACAACTCCACCAGTCACCACCATAACTCCACCAGTAACAACCACAACTCCACCTGTCGCCACCACAACCCCACCAGTAACAACCACAACACCGCCAGTCACAACCACAACACCTCCAATTGACACCTCACTTCCCCCGTTTACCATCATTACTGGTACTGCCTCGAGGGTCGTTACAACTTCACCTACAATGGTTGTTATGACCCTCCCTCAACAGACTACACCATCTGAGGCTACAACCACCACCACAACTGCAATGCCAAATCCTGAAATGCAGCTTATCCCTCATCTCACCTCAACAATCCAATCACTAAGTACGAGGTTAGAGAACATTGAGAGTAGGCTGACAACTGTTGCTCCTCTTCCACCGACTTTTGATCCACTTAACAGAGAAATGCTCCTGGAAGCATCCCATTCATTTACAATTGAACAAATTAAAGCGATGTTCAACTATCGCTTAGAAGAACTGGTCGAGCCATGCAGACAAGGATCCCTTATATACAGAAGACCGGGAGACCCTGAGGATGATCCTCAGGGAGGAGGAGGACAGAGGAGAATTCTGGAACGTGGTGGATCCAGTTCTCAAACTCAAGGAGGTGCAAGTCATTCTCAACAACAACCCAGCTCCTCTCATCAAACACAGGGAGGAGGACAACAAGACTATGAATACTTTCATGACTGGGCGGTTGTTGAGTTTGATTACGATCAGGTGCTGAACGTTGAACCACTCAACCAGTGGCGAGTAGATGAGAGTGAAGACATCTTGCCCCAAAATAACCGTAAATCCAGTGAGATGACTGAAGCCGAAAAACTTGAATCTATGTGTCATCTCCAATCTATAAATTTTGAGGTTGAGAACAATAAAAACGACAATGTTCAACAGGTTCTGAGAAAAGAGGCGGACACAGTGATTGATTTACCTAGTGACCCGGAAGAAGACAATATTGTGAGGGATGCTTTTAACGAATCAACTCAACCTGCCACCTCCCCTTCAAACGATGACTCCGACAGCGACAAAGCAGGGGAGGATGAACCATTTGACGTCAAAAGATATCCTTTCACCCGAGAAAATTATCACCGTTACTTCCGGAACTACGATCAACTGGTTGCCGCCAGAACTCCAGCACCGGAACCACCAACTGCCTCTCCTACACATGATGTGCCGGTATTATCATATAGCGAGAAGAGGGCGGCGGAAAAAGCTAACAAACGCCGCCTAAAGATCTCCAAAGCGTGCCTCTTTCAACAAGTCAAAATGCCATTTGTTGAAGATCGCTTCTCTGCTATTTTCCAGGAGACAGAGCTGCCTGTAATTTATCAGGATTTGTACAAAGAAGTGGTACTGCCTTTCAGAGAAAAGAAAATGTATTACCTTACAATGCATTACCTTAGGGGCAAAACCGATCGCTACAGCAAATTCCCGATAACACAACTCCTGGAGATAACGACCGACCACTTCTCAGGCTACTACTGGTACACAATCTTCCATATTCGCAGAGCAGATGATCAACTGTACACAATTACTGAAGGAGACTTCTATATTCTTGAACCTCGGGATATAGAATTTCTTTACAACACAGTACGCTTACTACCAGACACGCCTCATCCAGTTAAAAATCATGCGAGAAATTTCGCTCAGGCTGCTCTGAAGCGCTTCATGCTTGTTAAAACATTAGCTGCTCGAATGGAAGATGTGCAGATGGCTGTTGAGAGTGGTACAGCAAAGGTTCACTTAGCTGCTCCTTACAGATCACTTCCCTCCGAGATTAAAACTCGGAGAACAGTTGTGCTAGGTGAACCCAACTTGGGAATGACTTACACAAACTACTTCAAAGAACGAGTATTCTTCCGTGTGTCTGACATTGCCAAGTACTGTGACGGCACATTGAACATCCTTAAGAAGAAATTGGAGAAAAAGGGGAGGCACATGAACAGAGATCCCAGCATCCCAGAAAACACCTCTCTTCGAAGCAATATTGACACACTAATCACTGCCATTAAGGAAAGACTAAGCTGGCGAATAGTGATTAGACATTTTGAGGTTCACCTGGGTGTACGAGAAAGAAGAAACACGCCCACCTACACAACTGAAGTTCCTAACATGCCACTACCTTTCGGTCAATATCATGGGCTAAGATGGCAGGACGAATCAGTTAATCGCCAAAAACCGTATGAAAGACGTGGGCGGCATTAACATTCAAATGCTGGGATGCACTTCACCTGTTCCACAATGGCCTCTGATCAAAACAGATTCAGGACCCGCTCTTATAGGAAACCACAAATCTCAATCAAGCCTAACCGCAAAACCTCTCCTTCAACCCTCCAACGATGTATAAGGTACGTTTCTACAACTGACAACTTTTCAATATCTTTGTTTTGTCAAGGGGGAGAAATATTAATTCTAGGGGGAGAATTATTATTTCTAGGGGGAGAAAATTCAGAAAACCAAAAACAAATTATCCAAATAAAAAGTTTTATGTTTGTAACGCTAATTATAAGTCGTTGTAATATCCGTAAACGATCTCTTTACTAGTTCTCTAGTAAAGATTGCATCTGTTTATTACAAATTCTTTTAATTCTCGTTACTCACTACTTCAAAAGACATACCTTCCCATGGTTTGCCAGATCCGGCCACACCTTCCCAGGGAAATATTTCAGCCAACTGGTAAATGTGAGGGTTTAGGTCTAGGGTATAGTAATAGGTGAGTGCAAGGTGATGTGAAAACATGATAAATCAAAGAAAACACACCTATGAGTGCATCCAAACCGAAAACAAACCGGGCAACCAATTAAATAGGTGATCATTCATTCGTTGAATGTTTCACTAGACTTTACTGGCCCAGTAAAGCAAATGCACGCCACCACCAACTACTCAAATTCCTCTCAACAGGGATTTGTTTCATTTCATCAGGGGACGTAGCACAAAAGCTACTGACTACTCATTCGGAGTATGTCGGTATTGAATAATAATAACCTCCTGCCCCGGGTTAAGTCTCATTTGTATGCACAGTGTGTCTAGTTCTCACCCTCAAGAACCTTCCAATATAGGACACTTGCACTATAAAAATGGATCTCAGTGAATCCATCGGAACACTTGTAGTGGCATCACAATCTGATGTTTCACGAGGATCGAGTGGAAATCCTGCTAGAGCTAAAATCACGCCAACTCTAAACGCAGGTCACACATTTGAATCAACGGTTGTGCAAACGACTACAGATTCATACCGTGTGCTAACGGATACTCTATGTGAGTCCGGTGTTACCTTAAAAGAACAAGTTACTGTGCCTTAAACTTCAAAATCATTCAGGCAACAACTTATACCGGAAACACATAAAATTCCGATGAAAAATCCATGTGAACTAAAATGCAACATCTTGAAAGCTGATTAAAATGCACATGAGCGTAATAGTCCACTCTCAAATTACTCCTATGATCTGCTAAACCCAGCAAGATCTTCCCCGGAGCCACCGACAATATAGGAACTAAAAAGTGAGGGTCCCTAGGTCTAGGTGAGCAGAATCAAGTATCATGGGATCTTGATTGGGGTGCGCTGAGGTAAAAATTGAGAGGGGGTATGAAGTATGGGGTGCAAATCAGCTTATCACATGGTAAAAACAAAAACGAGGGTGTGGTTGAAAATGAAAAAGTGAGTTGAGTGAGGAGCGTGTGTGAAAGGGTTAAAGAAAACGGAAAACCCTCCCTAAACCGAACAAATGACCGGGTAGCCACATCTAAATCAGACTGCATGAGTTGCTTTCTGATTAAGACATCATGGACCCAGTGATGCAATGCACAACCCCCACTGACCACTCAAGTACAAAAAGTACTTGTTTCAAAATCACGGAGATAACCACATCCACTATCGACATCTCATTTGGAGATTGTTGATATTGAAAAAGAGGACCCACCTCCAGTCCTCGCCTTCGTTTGTCCACGTATAGAGTCTAGAACCGAATTAAATTTCTCTAGGACACAGGCACTCTACCAAGCATATCTTTGAGATATTGCCGGAACATTCATAGTGATACCAAAAATATTGGTATTCCACGATGATTGAATGGAAATCCTACCAGTGCTAACATCAAAGCCAACACTGAACGTAGGTCACACGGTTTCTGTAACTGTTGTGCTAACAGGCAATCTATGTGATCCTGGGTTACCCTGATACATTCTAGTGCGAAGATCAGACGACCGTACTCCATTGTTATCAACAACGGTCACTATGTCTGATAGAAGATCTGATGACTGTACTTCAATCTCATCAACAACAGTCAACTCATCAGATAAGGGATTCTATGACCGTACTCCAACATCATCAACAACGGTCAGAAAATCCGTAACATATCAACATTCCGCACTGCTTCAACTTCAACAAACATCAGGAACCAAGGATTTGCAGCAAATCGACAAACGCCACAACTTCAAGAAAGGACTTCCGCTGCTAACTGCTCTATCTATGGGTCTACTTTCAGTCGATTTGCATGAAGTCTTCTGGAATACTTTATATTGGTTGAAAAGCCGATTAAAAGTATATCTGTCACTGATGATCAAAGGCTGATGCTGTTTTATCAACATAACTGCTCAACGGTTCAATTCTCAGCTCCAACCTTACAATCACAGAAGTCTTCAAAGATATGCAACCTAGTCTACTATTACAAAGGGGGAGATTGTTAGGTATTAAATATGTTGTAATAGTTAGTCTAGGGGCTAAAGTGTAACATTGTATGTAGGTTAGTTTTTATTACCAAAATGGTCCTAACTAACCAAGAATTGAGCCATGGTATAAATACCAAGATGTGAGGCTCAATTCTTCAACTTTTGCCATTAATCAATTTCACATTATCCAGCAATTGTTCTCTCCCATCTCTCTACTTTCTCTCTCTAAAAGCCCTAATCTCTCTCTTCACTTTTCTAGCCAAATCATCATCAAACACCTTGAAATGGATTGAATCAGTGACTATATGCTTTTCATATGGGTTTTGTCAAACCTTGGATTTATTGATGTTTTAATGGTTGAAATTGTTTATTAGGTTGAGACAACAAGTTTGATAAGTTATGGATGGTGAAAACCTAGTGTAGATGTGGTGTGTCTTGAATTAGTTAGTGTTTAGGTCAAGTTTGGTGAACTAGTGATTATGCAAGTATAATACTTGGAATTGTGATAGTTGTGAACTTGATGGAATTGCTAAATGATTGTGAATTGCTAGTATAGAGGATACATGCTAGTTGATGGACATGTGGAAGTGTTTTAGTCATGTGCGGGTTTTTGGCCCGTTTGGGTCAATTCGTCGTAAAATGGATTATATGGGTATAAATGACTACTTGGTGAGTTGTGTTTGTTAGACTAAGTGATCATGTCATAAAATGTGTATTTTATGAGCCTTGAGTGGTGATTTGTTAAGTTGTCGATTTTGACATTTCGGTGGATCGATCACCAATTCGGTATGTTTGTTACAGGAACCGGGAAGGAGACTCAGTGATACTAGCTCACTGAGTTAAGGAATCGAAGGTTGAAAGGTGAGTGAATCTAACCTCCAACTTATGTATGGTTTCAATTGGTTTGGGATAGCCTACTTGTGGAAAAAATGCAAAATATGGTTGTGCAGGGAAAACTCGCGACACGAGTGTGAACTCGCGAACACGAGTTTTATGGGCAGAACTTCGAACTCGTGAACACGAGTGTGAACTCGCGAACATGAGTTTCTTCGCGGCTGCGAAGTGCAGGTTCGCGACACGAACTCTGTCTTCGCGACACGAACTCTATCTTCGCGACACGAGTTGACAGTTTTTGTTTTTTGGCGCAAATTTTACTATTTTTCTTACTTGTTATGTATGCCTAGTGTTAGGGAATACCATACATGACTATGTGCACATTCAGGACGAGGTCAGTGTCGGATGGATAACGGCTGGGCACAGTGTATCGACTAATAGGGTATCCGACCTTACCTGTATGCGTTACATGGTTAAGGGGAGGGAGTTGCCCGGGGTGTTGGATACAAAACGCTATCGGTTACCGTGGTTTTGGCCGACCATGATTTAAGGCCCGCAAAGCCGCCGATCCTCTCAAATAAGTGATTACCCAACCGGAGATGTTTTATAACTTCCGTGTTTAAGTGTTTAGTGTAGTTGGTAGTGCTAGGAATTCATTCACTTAGCTTTTGTGCTAATCCCTCCCTCATTGACACATTTCAGGTTGGAAGGCTTGAACGGGTCGGGCTTGGACGGGAAGTTTGACCATGCTTAAATTATATGTTTTGTAAAATGAGTCGTGTTTAGTAATACCGTCTTTTAACTAATCTTGGTTGTAATATTTTGCGGGACCATGGTTTGTAAACCTAACTAAACTAGATGCTTCCGTAACTTAGATTAATACTTAATTGCCTATTAAAAAACAAATGCGGTGTTACAACTTGGTTTCAGAGCTTCGGTTTGGCAATGGATACACGGGGTTGGTGTTTCATTCCCAAATCGTGGCTCAAGTTTGGTCAAGCATTCCGGACGAGTGGGATTAGAGCAACGGTGAATGAAGTTAGTTGTAGTTAGTATGTAGTTACTAACGATTTAAACTAAGCTTTCGTGAGTTGTTGTGATTGTTATAGATGGACAGGTAAAGAGAACCCGACCCCCTTGGCCCTAGGAAATGTTGGCACATCAAGTAACGATGCATGAACTACCCGAGGAGCATATATACGCACGTGGGGAAATGAAGTACGTTAGAGGTGGTCAATTTGGGTAAGATGGAAGTTGACCTTGGGAAAAGAAAATGGGTTGTGGGTCAAGGACGGGGGCGGTCGGGGAATCTTCACCAACCGTGGACCGACAATGATAACTCGAGTATGCTTTAATAAACTCAATACTTGTGTTTATGTAGAATTGTTAATTGAGAAGATTGCTTAACTAAGATTAGTGTGTTATGATGTATGGATTAGTCTAGTTTAATCAAAGTTATGAATAATGTTATAAAACATTGAATCTTTTCTGGTTTGTCTGGACACACATAGTGTCTCGGTGGTCAAAGTTGCTTGTTTCCATATTTTGCAAATTGGTGATAAGTTGATTGTAACCGGTTGTTTGTTCCTTCACTTTAGGAGAAGCGAAGAGAATCGGTTGTATGTCGGTTTCGGTCACAACATATGTGACCATGGATCAAATTGAGTATAATAGTAATTATTGTAGACTCCTTGAATGTGATGCATGTATTTAAAATGGAAGGAATTGTATACGTGAATTGAATAGTCCAGGTAGGACTAGTGTTTGTTAGGTGAAAAAGTTGAAACTTTTATTGTGACCCGTCGGGTCACATGTAGTGACTTGTATGGTGAGAATCGGAAATGTCTGTCCAATGTGAATAAATTGATGTTGCTTTTGTTATAGCCATTAATTATGACACTCAATCAATATTAGTTATCTGGATGACCTGAAATGTTTGTGATAAATAACGAATTGTTTCCTATGTTGGATTTGGAATCTAGAAAGTGACTAATGAACTGTATGTTTAGATTATTTTGAGTTGACTTGCGATAGTAATGATTGAAGATAAAAGAGGTTGTTAAGTGATTGCATTGATTATGAAATTATTTGAGACAAGTTTGAAATTAGATGGTCATATTAAAATGATTTATGTTAATAAAAATTGATCATAGTTTGAATTGGTAATTTTTAAATTACTCAAGGTGATGATGATGTTTTATTAATTATAATAGAAGTTGTCAAATTACGGTCATGAGGTTTTATGCATTAAGAAATATGTTTCTAGATCAAATAACATATTAGAATGATAAATGTTGTTTATGCTTAATTGTGGAGTGAATCGATGAATTTACCATGCTATTTGGATGTTAATAGGTAAGAGTCAAGAACTAGTTGAATTGTAATTAGTTGAGTGAATGTTTAATTGAAAATGGTTATTAGTCATAACCTGAGTTTGACAGGTTAAAGTTAAATATGTTAAGTGTGATTCATGATCGACTATTGTGTTATTTGTTAAAAGACTAGTTGTGATAATGTTGGGTAAAATTGTTAGTTAAAAAAAAAACTAGTTTGGATTTTGTGTCTAAATTGTGAACTAGTTATAATGTCACTTGTATGTTTTATGACTCAAATGACTAGATATGTTAAATTAACATGTTGGATATGTTATTTTTGGCGGATGTGAAGTTACAATGTAAATTGGTGAAAATGTTAGTTTATAATGTTTTGGTGGTTCATAGTTAAACTATGAACTAGTAAGTGGTGAGTTCATAGTCTTGTAGTGAAATGGAGTTTTGTCTTGTTGAAATAACTAGTTAGTTATGAATTGTTAAATGGTATATAGAAATTGTAATGGTGTTTGGAATTGTTGTGATGAATTTCTCAATGTTGACCCGTTGAAGGTAATTTGTGTCAAGACTTGATTGGATGCACTTTAAAATTGCTAGATTTTGATTATGATGATAATCGTTTGATAATTGCATTAGTTGGTTTGGTGACTAGTTTAACATGTTATGGAAGTGATAAAACAATTTTGGACTATAAAACTTGTTTTGATCTGTTTGTTCATGAAGTGTTGAGAAATTGATAAATGCCTAATTAATAAGGACTTTGATAGTGTTGCGAAGAATTGCTCGATTTTGACCAGTCTGTGCTTAGTATGCAAACTCGATGCGACTTTATCTTATGAAAGTGTATCTTTTGAAATCAGCTGATTAAGGCCGGAATTTTTTATTGGAAATACTTAAAATTGTGGGTCAAGATTGAAAATTTTGTTAGAACAAAGAAAAACAAGTAGGTATTTGAGACTTGAAATGGTTATTGTATTTGTGTGTAGGAAATATTATACATGTGTTGGTGGATTATTTTTATATCATATGGAGTGTTAAATGAACCATGAATTGTAATTAATATTTGAGTATCAAGGTAAGCTTGAATTAAGTGTATAGCGTAAATGAAATGAGCTATTGATTGTATGTTACTAAGGTAAAAATTGGAATTGCTAGGTATACTATGAAGTGTATGACAAATTGGATGTGAGTTTTGATTGGAACATGTATGTATGAAATTGATTGGAATAGAGTATTAAACTTATTGTGATAAATACTTGCTATTTGAATATTGTTGTTAGATTCCGGGGACGGAATCCTCTTTAAGGAGGGTAGAGTTGTAACATCCTAAAACCGGCTTAGTTGTTTTAGGTATATAATGATATTTGGAAAAATATCTATTTGACCTTGTATGGAATAAAGTGACTTAATGTTAAATTAATTGTTTGACCTTTTGTCCTTTTGTGATATTTTAATCATGGGATTAAAATATCCGGTTTCTGAAATGCTTACAGGGTTGTATGATTTTTATATCTTTGGATTCTCCTTTTAATATCGTCTCCGAATATACTTTCGTTTCTAAAATTAGAGTTCGTTTGGTATTTTAAATAAATTAACTGTTAGAACATAGAAGTTCTACTACTGATACCGAATTACTACTGTTAATATATATTACTACTGATCATTGATTCAATACTGCTAGAGGCAAATACTACTGATGATCAAGTAATCAAGTTTACTACTGATGTTGAACTTGGACGATACTACTGCTGATGCTGAATACTACTGACGATCAACAAACACTACTGATGTTATATTTAGAGCTGATCGAGTCCAAGATTTTAGCATAATTAGTTATGTTATGTGAATCTTTATGTAATTCGATTGTAATCTAGTCCTAGAATAACTAGGGTGAATAATTTAGGCTTCAAGGACTATTATATATAGTTCCTTATGAATTGTAAACATACGTGTATTGATCATATCGAATTAATACATTGAAGCTTTTTGTGATAAACTGTGTTCTTGTTATTATTCATATAATTTGCAGTTTACATTGTTCTTAATAAAATAACACAAGTGTTAATCCGCTGTAACTTCTCGTGTTAGTAGATCTGGGTTTACAATAACTTGTTAAGGTTATTCCATCCTGACAAGTGGTATCAGACCTTATAGGTTCTAGATCTACGAATTAAGAACAACATCAAGTTTCATACTTTCGATCTCAAAATTGTTAATCATGTCTGATAACAATGAAAGCACTCAAGCTAACAAGATTCCCATTCTCACTCCCAACAACTTTGGGATGTGGAAAAACAGAATCAAGCAGTAAATGCTGGTTAGTGATTATTCCATGTGGGAAGTGGTTATTGAAGGAAACAAAACCATCCACTCTCAACAAGCCTCCTCTTTAACTGAAGCTGACAAACTCAAGTGTGAAAAAGAAAAGAAGGACAGAGGCATCGAACTCAAGGCCCTAAGCACTCTTCTACTTGCCATCCCCAATGACTATCAACATTTGTTTGTTGAATATGATGATGCAAAGAAGCTATGGCAAGCACTGGAAAAGAGGTTTGTAGGCACTAAGAGCACCAAGAGAAACATGAAGTCTGTACTGAAGCAAGACTTTGAAAATTTTAAAGGCAAGAAGAATGAATCATTATCACAAGTGTTTGATAGGTTCAACAAACTCATTGGTGAACTGAATCAAGTGGGATATCAACCAGACAATGATGATGTCAACAGAAAGTTTCTCAGATCTCTAGGTGAAGAATGGTCTATGTATACTGTGATATATAGACAAGGAGATGCATTAGAAGAGAAAGAGCTGGATGAACTCTATAATGAACTAAGAGTGTTTGAATCTGAGGTAAGCACTAAAACTCCAAATTTACCTTCAAACAATGCTGCTTTTGTGTCAAATACAGGAACAGGTCAGGAAGCTGTCAAGAATGCAGAGATTGAAGATATAGCAAGGGAATCCTTCTTTACTAGTCATGTGCATACTGCATTGATTAGTGAGGATTTAGAACAACTCAACTCTAATGACTTAGAAGAGATGGATATCAAATGGCAGATGGCCATGCTGAGCCTAAGGACAAAGAAGTTCCTTAAAAGAACTGGAAGGCAAAGTCTGTCATCCAACAAAGGTGATCGTGTAGGTTTTGACAAAACTAAAGTCAAATGCTACAACTGTAGCAACCTAGGTCACTTTGCAAGGGAATGCCCCAACAAAGATCAAAGATCCAACTACAACAAAAACAGTACATCCAACTCAACTGCTTTGGTATCTCAAGAAGGACAAGGTTAAGACTGGAGCTTTCAAGTAGAAGAACATTCACAAAACCAAGCTCTCATGGCTTTCACTACTGATCCTTCTACTACTGAGGTACATTCTAAATCTCCTACTTCTTGCACTCCTGAATGCATTAAGGCATACAAAGAATTAGAAAAACTTAACAAAGAAACACTTGAGGAGATGATTTTAAACATGAATAGGAGAATTGAATATAATGGATGCATAGCTGATCTTGAAAATCAAATTAGGATTTATAAAATAACTGATCAAAAGATAAAAGATGAATTGTTACAACTTGCCTATGAAAAAGAACATGCTGAGCTAAAACTAAAAGAAACATTAATTACATTAGAAGAATGTAAGATGGAGTTAGAACAGAATAAGTTAACAATTAAGAAATTTGAAAGAAGTTCTCAAATTGTTAATGAATTGACCAGTAATCAAACGACTGAAAAATTTGTGCATGGAGTAGGATATCATGCAGTCCCTCCTCCAACTAACTTTATCCCTCCTCTTAGGTCTAGCACAGAAAGAATTTTAAATCATTTAAAATTAGAAAGTCAAGTTGATACTGATACCAGTAATGATACTGATACCAGTAATGAAACAAATTTGTCCAATGATTCTTCTGATGATGATCAAACAACTAACTCAACTGATGAAAGTTTTCATACAACACAAAGTCCTGTTGAATCCCCTAAATATTCTTCTAAAAATGTACCAAAAATTTTAAGAAGGGGAAATCAAAGGAATTTACATCAATTAAAAGAACAAAGAAAACCAAAAAATGCTAAGACAAAATTATCTTGTTTAATTTGTAACAAGGTCAACCACAAAGCCAAAAATTGTCACTTTAATCCAGTCAATAGTAAAGAATTCAAAGAGTTTCAGCTTAGCAAAGAAAAAGAAAAAGTTTTAAAAACCAAAGAAGCTGAAATTCCACATGTTGAAGTCCCTAAGTTTGGAAGAACTGCACAGAGATTTGTGCAAAATACTAGGTATAAAAGTCCCAATAGGAGTAATTACTTTAAGAACAATGGAAAACATGTCAGATCTCCTCAATACCCAAGATTTTCAAACACCAGTAGGAACTTTTCAAGGTTTACTACTGGTACAAACCCTAATTATCATACTGTCTGGTACAATTACAGAAATACTACTGATGATACTCAAAACCCTTATTACCCAAACACTACTGGTCCATCAGTAGTAAAATTTTCAAAAACTAAATACTACGGGTATAAACCTAGATCAGTAGTAAACAAAAACACCAGTACTAATCAATCTTCCAAACACAAACATGCATCTAAACCTTCATCTGTTAAGAAAACCTACTCCTCAAAGGATGAACCCAAGACAAAACAAGCTTGGGTTCCCAAAAATAACTAATCCTTTTACTTTATGTGCAGAGTATCCAGATCCCTGAAGATGGTATATTGTGGCATATTGATAGTGGATGCTCTAGGCACATGACTGGAAATCTTAAAATTCTTAGAGATTTCAAGTCTTTTGATGGTGGGTATGTTGCTTTTGGTCAGAATCCAAGAGGGGGTAAGATTACAGGTACAGGTACAGTCACCAATGGTAAGATAACTTTTAATAATGTTTTCTATGTTGCTGAGCTTCAATATAATCTGGTTAGTGTGTCTCAAGTCTGTGATAAGAAGAATAAAATTCTTTTTACAGATATTGAGTGCATCATTCTTTCTCCTGACTTTATTTTAGATGAAAAATTTGTTGTTTTAAGAACACCTAGGAGAAACAATGTGTATTGCCTGGATATAAGGGGAGAACTCATTTCTTCAAATGAGGTCAACTGTTTTATATCTAAGGCAAACACAACTGAATCAGAACTATGGCATAGAAGGATGTGTCACACAAATTTTAAAAATATGAATAACTTAGTCAAAAAGAATTTGGTAGTTGGTTTACCACAAAAACAATTTATGTGTGATCATCATTGTGTTGCCTGCCTAAAAGGTAAACAACACAAAACTTCTCATAAGTCCAAAGCAATCAATTCTATTTCTAATCCTTTGCGACTCTTACATATGGACCTTTTTGGACCAACAAATGTAATGAGTATTGGAAAGAAACAATACTGCCTTGTTATTACTGATGATTTTTCCAGATACACTTGGGTATTCTTTCTCAGGACCAAAGATGAAACAAGTGAACTAATCAAGAATCTGATTATAAAGCTGGAAAATACTAGAGATCTCAAAGTGAAAGCAATTAGATGTGATAATGGAACTGAATTTAAAAATGCTAACCTAATTGATTTTTGTGATCTTAAAGGAATTGACAGGCAGTACAGCTCACCAAGAACTCCACAACAAAATGGTGTAGCTGAAAGAAGAAATAGAACCATCATTTAAGCAACCAGATCAATGCTTACAGACTCAAAATTACCAATAACTTTTTGGGCTGAAGCTGTTAATACTGATTGTTATGTTCAGAATAGAGTACTAATAGTTAAGCCTCATTTTAAAACACCTTATGAACTGTTTAACAAAAGAAAACCATCAATAAGTTTCTTAAAATCATTTGGTTGTCCTTGTACCATTTTAATTACAAGAGAACAAATTGGTAAATTTGACTGCAAAGCAGATGATGGAATTTTTGTAGGATACTCAACTCAAAGCAAATCATACGGAGTATTTAACAAAAGATTAAGGATCATTGAAGAAAGTGTAGATGTATCCTTTAATGAAAATTTAATGAATGAACAAGGAAACGGTCCAGATTGGTTGTTTAATATTGATAATCTAACAAAATCACTTGATTTCAATTATGACTCTAATGCAGGTGTAGATATCAATCAAAACTCTCAGGCAAACACTGGTACTCAAGATAAAATGGAGTATATCATTGTTAATACTGGTACCTCAGTTGATACTGATGCCAGTAGTAACCCTGAAAACCCTAGCAATCTTGATACCAGTAACAACTCAAATACTGAAAACACTACTGATCCCAGTAGTAACTCAGAAAATCAAGCAAATGATTCTGAATCAACAAACCCTGACATCAGTAGCAACAATGATACACCAGTACTACAAGATGATCATGTTACTACTGATACAAACTCCAATGAAGAACCCATCCAAAATCCAGAAAATCAAGAAGGAACCTGGACAGATGCTCAATTTCCAGAATCCAATGAGTCAAACCTTGACAGTCAATTGGTGGTTGATAATAATCAGAGCACCAGAACTACAAAGAATCATCCTTTGGACCAAGTCCTAAGTGATGTAAATTCAACCATGCAGACAAGAAGCAAATTCTTGTCATCTTTAAATACAAATACATGTAATATAAGTCTAATATCTAATGAATGCATGTATGAGTGTTTTCTGTCTCAGGAAGAACCCAAGAAGATTCAACAAGCTATGAAAGACTCAAACTGGATCATAGCAATGCAAGAAGAACTTCTTCAATTCAAACTACAAGCTGTATGGACTCTTGTACCCCTTCCAAAAGGTAAAAGAGCCATTGGAACAAGATGGATCTTCAGAAACAAGAAAGATGAAAGAGGGATAGTAATCAAGAATAAAGCCAGACTTGTTGCACAAGGGTACACTCAAGAAGAAGGAATTGATTATGATGAAGTATATGCTCCAGTTGCAAGAATCGAAGCAATCAGAATTTTTCTAGCATATGCTTCATATAAAAGATTCAAAGTTTACCAAATGGATGTAAAATGTGCCTTCCTGTATGGGAAAATAGAAGAAGAAGTGTATGTATGTCAACCTCCAGGCTTTGAAGATCCAGAACATGATGACTATGTGTTCAAACTAGACAAAGCTCTTTATGGCCTTCATCAGGCACCTAGAGCTTGGTATGACACATTGTCATCTTATCTGTTGAAGAACAATTTCAAGATAGGTGCTATAGACAAGACATTATTCACAAGAAAGGTCAAAGATGATATACTACTGGTCTAAATTTATGTAGATGATATCATCTTTGGGTCAACAAATGATCAACTGTGTAAAGAGTTTGAAGAACTGATGCAGATCAAATTCAAGATGAGCTCAATGGGTCCAATGAACTTCTTTCTTGGACTCCAAGTCAATCAAAGAAAAGATGGTATTTTGATTAATCAATCAAAGTATGTCAGAGACATCTTGGAGAAATTTGCAATGAAAGACTGCAAAAGTGCAAGCACTCCAATGGAAACTCACAAACATCTTCATCCTGATATTGAGGGGGAGGATGTAGATGAACACCTATACAGATCTATGATAGGATCCTTAATGTATTTAACTGCACCTAGACCTGACATTATGTATAGTGTTTGTGTGTGTGCCAGGTATCAAGCAAGACCTAAAGAGCTTCACTTGCAGGCAGTCAAAAGAATCCTTAGATACTTGAAAGGAAAACCATCACTCGGTCTTTGGTATCCACATGAGTCACCATTTGAACTCGTATCCTACACAGATAGTGACTATGGTGGTGAATGTCAAGACAGAAAATCCACTACTGGTGGATGTCAATTCTTTGGTGCAAGACTGGTGTCATGGCAGTGCAAGAAACAAACAAATGTATCAACATCAATTGCTGAAGCAGAGTATGTAGCTGCATCTGCTTGTTGTGCACAAGTATTGTGGATTCAGAATCAACTTCTAGACTTTGGTATATCTATTCTCAAAACTCCTATCTTTATAGATAATCAAAGTGCAATCAGTATTGTTAACAATCCAGTTAAACATTCTAAAACTAAACATATTGAAATAAGATTTCATTTTATAAGAGACTGTAATGAAAAGAAATTAATTAAAGTTGAGAAAATTCATACTGATAATCAACTAGCAGATCTTTTTACAAAAGCATTTGATGTAGGAAGATTTAGTTTCTTGGTTAGCAGTATTGGAATGATTTTAATAAATTAAAATTGAAATTTTGTTTCATGTGTATAGTTTGTATAATATGTTTTATTTTAAAACTTGTTTTACTACTGATATGTTGTCACTACTGATCAAGAAAATCATAACTACTTTTACTATTGATAGGGTTTCTCAGTAGGAATTAGGTCCACTATGAAAACAAACGTTACTACTGATGTTTCTACTACTGATGCTTAATTACTATTGGTCGGTCATTATCGGTGAAATACTTAATTTACATTACTGACCCTCATGAAAATAGCCGTTGGGTTATTATTCGAAGGACAATTTGGTCATTTTGCAGGTTAATTCGAAAAATATAAATACCAAATAGTGATTAATTTAGCATTATCCAACCATCGATCTGCTAAAACCTCCGATAAACCCTAACCACGATCAAAACCCTGCACCAGTAACAACATCATTTTCTGTGAAATCAAGCATTCGATCTTCAAATTCATACTAAACGATCATTCAACATGGCAACTCTCTCATCACTACAAGTCCCAACTGATCTCAAATACTCAGAATTCCACAATATGAGAGCATTTTTACGAAATCCAGATGGTACAAGAGACTTTAGACCAATAGTTATGTTCTTAAAGAACTCATATATACGATTTGCTCTTGAGATCAACCCCAAAGCCTATCAACAACACTTGGTTGACTTCTGGACTAATGCTGAAAGAAATGAAGGGTCAACCATGCCTATGATCAAATCCACTGTGGATGGAAAGATCATCACCATCACTGAACAATCAATCAGACACCACCTTCAACTGCATGATGAACAAGGTATGACTTCTCTACCCAAAGAAACTCTTATTGAAAATTTACAAAGAATGGGGTATGAATGAAGACTAGACATAGTCACATTTCAAAAGGGTCTTCTTTCACCTCAATGGAAATACCTTGTTCATACTATTCAACATTGTATTTCCCCAAAAAGAAGTACTTGGAATGAGTTCAACAAATCAATAGCATCTGCTGTTGTTTGTTTATGCACAGACCAAGTCTTCAATTTTTCAAAAATTATCTTTGAAGGAATGCTTGGAAATTTATCATCAACAAAGTTTTTAATGTACCCAAGATTCCTGACTCATATTATCAACTGTGAAATTCAGAACCTTTCAAAACCTAAAAACATTTTTACTACTCCTGAATTAAACATAAAAGTTTATGCTAATACGAGAAAACAATTCAAATTTTCTGGCACAGTCACACCACTATTCTCAAACATGATCCATGATCAACCCCCCCCCCCCCCACAGGAGAAGGTTCAGTACACCCCACTGAACCCCAACCCACTCCATCACCCCCATATACAGCCCAAACAGAATCCCTGCAGCCCACTCAAATAGCTGAACCATCCAATGTCCTGAATGTGTCCCAGGAACATGAAATCAATTCTCAGAGTGCTACTCTTCACTCTGTGGAAGACCTACCAGATTTAACCCAAAACATATCACTCATCAATAAAAGGAAGAAAACTTCCTTAAAGGACACCAGGGAACCCATTGAGTCACATCCCAGACTCCAAGAGTTGATCTCACAGGAGGAGAGAGATCATGAGGAAAGGGCTCCTACTACTGATGCCCCAAAGGTGGGTGCACAGGACAGTAGGAACATCAATAGGACCCAGACCTCGGCAACTCTAAGTGATGACTCATCTTTTGAGTCAGCACTAAGAGGACCCCGGTGCCAAGAAACCACAAGAGGGGGCACTACTGCTTCTTCTAGGAAGATGAGAGTGTTCAAACAACCCAATGAATCACCAAGCAGTGATGAGGGTACTCATGAATTGACGGAAAGGATGGAAAACCTTAAAACCAATAAGCCGTAGGATCTTCCTAGAAGGAGTGAGGGCAGTATTCAAACAAAGAATTTGACGGATAGGATGGAAAACCTCAAAGCCAATGTACCTATTGCACCCCATGATTCACCAAAAGGTGTTGAGGGTCCTGAATCCAATGATCCACCGAAAGGTGTTGAGGGTAGTGTTAATACTTCTGAATTGACGGATCGAGTTGAAAAACTTGAAAATATTGTACAAGATTGTCTGCAATACTTAACAAATCAAGGAAAGACTATAACATACATGAAGCATTATGTCAACACATTGAACTCAAGGCAAAAGAGATATGACCAAAGGCTTCAACGACAATTTGCCCTAATCAGAAAATTGAAAAGAAAGGTTGATGTTAGTGAGGCTCAACAAGTTGAGATCACTAAGGGGGAGAAAGATCAAATCCAAGAGATGATTGATCAATCAATTGCAGCAGCAGCTCTTCTTAATTTAAAAGAAGTTCATAATGAAAACGTTACTACTGATGCAGATACTACTGATCCTATGGTGTTTATTGATGAAAAGGATCAAGAGGTTGATACTACTGGTCATGATACACCAGTAGTAAATGCTGAAGAAGAAGAGTTGATGGTTACTACTGACGCCCTAGCAGTAGTACCTACTGAAACAACCTCACCAGTAGTAAGTGTTGAACACGTAGCAAATATACCAGTAGAAACCACCTTGGTTACTACTGATGGGGAAGAGGAAGAAATTCCAGAACTGACTGAAAGAGAAAGATATGTCATCATCTCCAAACCACCAACTCCTAATCAACCACTTATCATACCTGACATTGATGATAATGTGAATTGTTTTGAAGTAGATGAATGCACACTTCCTCCACATCCCAAAATATTACCAGAAGATCAACTTAGACTATTTTATCCAAAACTAGTACTTTCTGAAACTCTTGATATGAAATATACTCCACCTCCATCTGTACTTCCAGCTTGTATTGGAAAAGGAAAAGAAATCTGGGATGATGATTACCCCAACAGAGCTTTAGGTCACCACATGGTGAACAAAATTAACCATGTGAGGGCTGAAAAACAATCTAGATGGAGAGTGAAACATAAGAGATTTTGGAAGAGAGTTGCTATGTATCAAGCTCTTGAAGAAAAGAAAAAGAAAGAAAAAGAAAGGTTGAAAAATCAAAGAATTCAAGAAGCTGAAGTGCCCATTCCTCAGATTGAAGGAATCCTGGTAGAAGATCAACAAGCAGAATTTGCAAAACAAAGAAAAATAGAAGAAGAACATCTCAATGTTCTTGAAGAGTTTGTTGCAGAATGCAAGAGGGAAAAAGCTGACCTACCAGAGGAGATATTGGAACACAAGAAGAAGATGATTACCTTCTTAGTTTCAAAAGGGCAAAGTGCAAAATCGTTTGGCAGAATGAAGATGCTTACAATAGTTGAAAAATATTGTACTGCCAAGAAGAAAGAATTAGCTGAACTACAAGCTGAAGAAGATAAAGAAAAGGCAAAAGCTAAAACATTAATCCCCATAAATCCAAAGGAAATTCAAACTGGTAGTACATCTACTACTAGTGAATCCTCTAAATCCCTCTCAAAGAAAAGAAAAATAGTTGAACAAGAACAGAAGGTTAAAAAGAAATAAAAAACAGAGCAAATTGTTCCTGTTCTTGAAGTTCCAATTGCTCCCGTTGAAAACAATCCAATTCTCAATTGGAGAGTTATGCCCAACAAAGTAGTAGAGATTGTAAGGGAAGATAAAATTGTTCAAAAATTTAATGGATGGTTACCATTGATCAGATCCTGTTCAAGAAGTGATGTAATTAAACTTCTGACAATTGGTAAACCAAGAATGTCAAAGAAATCATGGAAGAATTCTGGAGCTGTATATATAACGAAGATGATTGATGCTGCCTTCTATCTAGAAAATTATCCAGAATTATTCACAAATAAAGAAAATGTTTATGCTTGGAATGTAATCCCCACTGCAAATATGTACTTCTTTGAAAGATCAAGCAAAAATTGTGAATTATACTTATATGAAAGAGAATATCCGCATTCAGAAGAAACTATGTATCAGATATTCACAAACACCATGATGAAGCCGTATGATGCTGTTATGTTCCATGATAAGATGAATTATTTTACCAAAAGAAACAGCAAATACATCATTGCTCAAAGAAAAGCTCAGAATCTAAGAACCTTAGAGAAAAGGAAGAGGGAAGAAGAAGAACAGAAGAAACTTGATTAATTCACAAAGAATTAACAAGTTTAGGGGGAGATTGTTAGAACATAGAAGTTCTACTACTGATATCGAATTACTACTGTTAATATATATTACTACTGATCATTGATTCAATACTGCTAGAGGCAAATACTACTGATGATCAAGTAATCAAGTTTACTACTGATGTTGAACTTGGACGATACTACTGCTGATGCTGAATACTACTGACGATCAACAAACACTACTGATGTTATATTTAGAGCTGATCGAGTCCAAGATTTTAGCATAATTAGTTATGTTATGTAAATCTTTATGTAATTCGATTGTAATCTAGTCCTAGAATAACTAAGGTGAATAATTTAGGCTTCAAGGACTATTATATATAGTTCCTTATGAATTGTAAACATACGTGTATTGATCATCTCGAATTAATACATTGAAGCTTTTTGTGATAAACTGTGTTCTTGTTATTATTCATATAATTTGCAGTTTACATTGTTCTTAATAAAATAACACAAGTGTTAATCCGCTGTAACTTCTCGTGTTAGTAGATCTGGGTTTACAATAACTTGTTAAGGTTATTCGATCCTGACATTAACTACGAAAGGGACTTTTTATATTGTATTGCTAAAAGATGGAAAAAGTCAAGTGGGTCCCCCACCTAATTGTTTGGACGGTTTGGTGATGGGGAAAAGCCCCATCTCTTTTGTCATTTTCACTTCTCATCCATCTCTCTCTCTCTCTATATATATATATACGTCTCTCTCTTCCTCTCTCTAAATCTCCATCTTCTTCTTCAAGTTCTTGAACTCATCTTGAAGATCCCTAGCTTGTTTCTTGGCCAATCTTTAATCCGAACCCATTTTTGGATAGCTCTTGAGGTAAGCTTTAATCTATGGGTGTTTGTTTTCGATTTCATGATAGTTGATAAATTAGGGTTCATGTGTTCTTGAGATTTGGTTGTGATTATAGTGTTAGATTTTATATTAAGTGTTTATGCAAAGTTTGACATGTATTTGCATGAGTACAAGTAATTTAGCACAAGGTACAACCTTTTTAGCAAAGTGTACAAGTTGGTGTGTTTATGTAAAAGTAGGTTGTATGGGTTTTGTCAAACCTTGGATTTATTGATGTTTTAATGGTTGAAATTGTTTATTAGGTTGAGACAACAAGTTTGATAAGTTATGGATGGTGAAAACCTAGTGTAGATGTGGTGTGTCTTGAATTAGTTAGTGTTTGGGTCAAGTTTGGTGAACTAGTGATTATGCAAGTATAATACTTGGAATTGTGATAGTTGTGAACTTGATGGAATTGCTAAATGATTGTGAATTGCTAGTATAGAGGATACATGCTAGTTGATGGACATGTGGATGTGTTTTAGTCATGTGCGGGTTTTTGGCCCGTTTGGGTCAATTCGTCGTAAATGACTACTTGGTGAGTTGTGTTTGTTAGACTAAGTGATCATGTCATAAAATGTGTATTTTATGAGCCTTGAGTGGTGATTTGTTAAGTTGTCGATTTTGACATTTCGGTGGATCGATCACTAATTCGGTATGTTTGTTACAGGAACCGGGAAGGAGACTCAGTGATACTAGCTCACTGAGTTAAGGAATCGAAGGTTGAAAGGTGAGTGAATCTAACCTCCAACTTATGTATGGTTTCAATTGGTTTGGGATAGCCTACTTGTGGAAAAAATGCAAAATATGGTTGTGCAGGGAAAACTCGCGACACGAGTGTGAACTCGCGAACACGTGTTTTATGGGCAGAACTTCGAACTCGTGAACACGAGTGTGAACTCGCGAACACGAGTTTATTCGCGGCTGCGAAGTGCAGGTTCGCGACACGAACTCTGTCTTCGCGACACGAACTCTGTCTTCGCGACACAAGTTGACAGTTTTTGTTTTTTGGCGCAAAATTTACTAGTTTGCTTACTTGTTATGTATTCCTAGTGTTAGGGAATACCATACATGACTATGTGCACATTCGGGACGAGGTCAGTGTCGGATGGATAACGGCTGGGCACAATGTATCGACTAATAGGGTATCCGACCTTACCTGTATGCGTTACATGGTTAAGGGGAGGGAGTTGCCCGGGGTGTTGGATACAAAACGCTATCGGTTACCGTGGTTTTGGCCGACCATGGTTTAAGGCCCGCAAAGCCGCCGATCCTCTCAAATAAGTGATTACCCAACCGGAGATGTTTTATAACTTCCGTGTTTAAGTGTTTAGTGTAGTTGGTAGTGCTAGGAATTCATTCACTTAGCTTTTGTGCTAATCCCTCCCTCATTTACACATTTCAGGTTGGAAGGCTTGAACGGGTCGGGCTTGGACGGGAAGTTTGACCATGCTTAAATTATATGTTTTGTAAAATGAGCCGTGTTTAGTAATACCGTCTTTTAACTAATCTTGGTTGTAATATTTTGTGGGACCATGGTTTGTAAACCTAACTAAACTAGATGCTTCCGTAACTTAGATTAATACTTAATTTCCTTTAAAAAAATGCGGTGTTACACATGTGCTTCGTATGCTCCCCTGTGGTTTAGAAACTCACGTTTTTAGTGACTGTAAACACATGTGTTTCGTGACTTGAAACACATGTGTTTCGTGACTTGAAACACATGTGTTTCGTGACTTGAAACACATGTGCTTCGGAGTAATATGTTCGTTTGTAATTTTGGAACACCTGTGGTTTAGTGAAGTACATGTGTTTCAATAAATCAATACCACCACCCCCATTACCACCAGCACCATCACTGTCAGCCACCGCCGCCGGCGGTGGTGTTTGGTGGTGGTGGTCGTGACTGGAAGCACATGTGTTTGAAACATATGTTTTTGAAATACTATGATTTTGACCATTTTGATTTAATGGCTAGGATGTGTGATTCGGACTATGAAAAATCCGTGGAAAGACAACTCTCAAAATATAATGTACATGTCAATCTGTTACGTTTATGAGGTCCAACTAAGCATCAACGTAAGAGTCATGCTCTCTACCTACGTGTCCATGCCTAATCAGTAATCATCCCTCTCGGACTCACCACTAGAGGTGCACAAACCGGATTTTCCGGAAAACCGAACCGGTTTAAAAACCGGATCGGTTTTGGTCAAATTCGGTCAAAACCGGTTTGGCCAAAACCGGTTCGGTTTTTAAACCGGTTTTAGCATCGGATTAGCTAAACCGGTCCAAACCGGTTCGGTTCGGTTTGTAACCAGATCGGATCGGATCGGTTTGGCCGGATCGGATCGGATCGGTTATCGGATCGGATCAGTTTTCGGTTTAAAAACCGGTTTGAACCGGTTTTGACGGGTTTTCCCTATTTTTTTTTTTTTTTTTGTATTTTTTATTCACACAATATGTAAAAAGACAATAGAAATCGACTTTTAATTAAACGAAACCATCCAAATATAAGAGTTCTAAATCCAAATACAAGAGTTTTAAACATAAATTTAAACATAAACATAATACAAACCAAACGATAACTAGTCTTCAATCTTCATGTCTTCGTCGTCATTCGCCGCCTCCATTTCTTCATTCTTCATCTCGCATGACATTGTAGCGTAGTTCCATGTCGAATGCAAGTTCTTCTTGTGTTAGAGGTACCGACATATGTCCCTCTATTTCCAAGTTATGTAATCGAACTTCCACGTCGCCCAACTCGCTCTCAAGTGATGCAGTATCTTGTAAACGTTCTGCTGCATCGAGATGGTCTTTCAAACAAATTATAACTTCAACCGACAAAGGATTGAGCTTCGATCTCCTGTTTGATATAACCCTACCGCTAAAACTAAAAGCGGATTCCGAAGCTACCGTAGAAGCTTGAACACTTAGTAGGTCACGAGCCATAGCGGAAAGAATTGGAAATTGGATACCCTTTCCTTTCCACCAATCGGTAAGTGTATACCTCCCAAGCTCGCTACTAGTGGTGTTATCACGAGCTCGTTTGCTATTTTCATTTTTCAAAGTGTTGTAGAATCTAACATTTTCATCATAATCCCTTTGACTCGAACCAGAGGCCCCCTCGTGCATCATGGTATGAATGTGTGTTGTTGGACCATATTTTTCCAAGTAAGCATTAAACATGTTCGTTAAACAATTGTTGAAATGTTTAATGCTATTTTCCGCAAAATAAACGTCTTCGTCACACAAATTCAAATCGCTACAAATATTGGTAATTAACACCTCAACCCCTGATGTGTTTATCATGGGGTTTAAAGCAGCGGCTATTGTTATAACGGGGGGCATTTCGGTAAAATATTTTCTAAGTTTTTCTTTCATCGGTACCACCATTTCGGTAAATGGGGGACCCCTAAATTCAAAGTCATTTATTTTTGAACACATTAAGTAAAGTTGTTTTAACACCAATGGACTTGTAGGATAGTAAACCCCCGACAAATAAGTTGTTGCATTTTTGAAAACACAAAGTAATTCGGTAGCTTGTCTAATCGTTTCCCACTTAGACTCCTCAAATCGTACAACACGGTTTCGATCGGCTAACATATTATGGAAAATGCTTAAAGATGATTTTTGACGCAAAGCACACTCAAACATGTGGCAAGTGGAATTCCAACGCGTAGGTACGTCCCAATTTGGACCTAACCAATCTTGCCCCGCATCGACACAAAATTTCATATACTTATTATGTCTTAAACCGGTCGTACCAAAAACATCTTTTAGCATTACTCTAAAAGCGGTTGTTGTGGGTTCGATAGCACGTAACCCATCTTGCACAACTAAATTAATAATATGTGCAACACACCGACTATGGAAAAACATGCCGTTACAAATCGGTTTATATTTAAGAATTAGTTTTTGAACCGCATTTGTATTGTTGGACGCATTATCAAAAGACATAGAAAAGATTTTAGACTCTAATTTATAACTTCTTATAACATAGTCTAAAATTTGGTACAAATTTTCCCCCGTATGTGGAGTCCCAAATAATTCAAACGCAATCGTACACTTCATCATTACCCAAGTATTGGGATCAATCCAATGAGCGGTAACGCAAAGGTACGAGTCGTGTGTAGAATTTGGGGCGGTCCAAACATCACTAGTTAAATTAACCCCCGTTTGTAAATTTTCAAAACCTTTTTTTAAATCATCTTTAGCAAGTTTCCATAATTTTATAGCATCACGTCTTAAGGTAGTACGACTTACATGGGAATAGCGTGCTTCCAACTCTTCTTGGATCATGCTCGTCAACCTTTTGTTGTCGAAAAAGTTAAAGGGCAACGCCTCTTGAACCACCAACTTCGCCATTCGTTGACGAAGCCTACTAGCGTCGAAAGTTTGTATATTGCCGTCATTTCCCATGGTTGTTTGGCCACTCGTCGAGCCCATTTTTACAACGGTGCAACTTTTATTCTTATGATTCTTCAAACTTGTATTTCCATCTTCTTTAAAGAAACGCCTACATCTTTTGCACCGAGCTTTTTTCGATCCATCCGACATCAAACATAAGTCGAAATTGCACCAAATTTCCGGATTTCTCTTTGTAGGAAGTATCTTCTCTACGATAACGTCGGTAGAAGATTCACCCATACCAACCGAAGGTTGAGATTCCGAATCCATAACAAAGATTACTTGCGTTTTTGAGTGTGGTGTGAGTTTTTAAGCTAGAAATGAGAGTGTTTTGAGTGGTGATTGATCCTTAACACCTAAGGGGTATTTATAGGTGTATTGGGGACATTAAAAGACAAAAAAAACGACTAGTAAATCGCTCCAACGGTCAAAAAAACGGTAATATTAACGGTAATAAGCTGCCAGCGTCGTAAACCGGTTTTTTAACCGGTTTTTTAACCGGTTTTTGATCCGGTTTTCGTAAATCCGGTTTTTTAACCGGTTTTTGATCCGGTTTCGTAACCGGTTCGATCCCAACGGCTATATATTCGAACGTTGCATGCAACGGCTCTTTTTCTAACGGTACACTTTTGCAACGGTACAATTTTCGGGGCAAAACCGGTTTAAAAACCGGTTACAAAACCGGTGAAAAAACCGGTCCGGACAAAACCGGTTACAAAACCGGTGAAAAAACCGGTTCTAAAAAACCGGTTAAAAAACCGATCCGATCGCTAAAATGCCAAACCGGTTGGGAACCGCCGGTTTATGTCTGATCCGGTATTTTCGACTAAAAAACCGGTTTGAAACCGGTTTAAAACCGGTTTTTAAACCGGTTCGGTTAAAAATCCGGACCGGTTGTGCACCTCTACTCACCACCGTCATTTTTCATCTTTGGAAAACATTCTATCTAATTTAATATCTCGTTGGACTCAAATCAATTACAAAATCTAAAAACAAAAGCTCTTAAACATCTTGTTAAAGTTTTGACGTAAAAACATTTACCATGTGATGTTAATTAGTTTGGAAAACTTTGACGTGGTTTTGACGCCGACAAAACATACGACATAACAAAACAAACGTCGATCTCCGGTGTGCAGAATAATAAATCAAAGACAAAACCTTTTTCTAGATAAACCAAATAAAATTTACTAACCCCATTAGTTTCCAATAGAAACAAGGACTTAATAAAAAGAAAAAAGAAAATAAAATGTGGAGTAAATCTAATTTCATAGATTTACTTTCTTTTTCATCCCCACATCCAAATTCCTTTCTTACCACGCATGGCCAAACCCTAGATCTGCCTGCCTCTTCAAAGGTATCCCTTCTCTCTCCCCCCATCCATCCACGTATACCTTTGCGTCAATTTCTACAAACATATGTCTAATTCCCTCACCTTTGTCTATCTATATCTATAATCAATTACAGTGTTTCCTTCAAAAACGACAAAAAGAAGGAGATGAGCGGCAGCACGACAGTGGCGGTAGCGGGCGGTGGCGTTGGCGGTGGAATATCTGGTTTCCGACCGCCGTTTACGCCGTTGCAGTGGCAGGAGCTGGAACATCAAGCGTTGATATACAAATATTTAGTGGCGGGAGTACCTGTTCCGTATGATCTGGTTGTTCCGATTAGAAGGAGCTTGGAAGCTTTATCTGCTAGGTTTTTCAATAATCCTACTTGTAAGTTCACAAATCATCTGTTTTTTGCACATGGATTTGTTTCGATCGATGATTTAGGGTTTGAGTTTTGAAGTCAATAGGTTTCTTCTCAAATAAGAAACCAATGAAACAATTTTTATTTTATTTGAAGTTGAGTTTAATGCTCTCTGCAATTCTGTCATTAAGAGCATAGATCCAGTTCTGTGTTTATTTTTTTATGAAGTCAGATGCAGATTTTTTCATTTATTTTTTAATTTTACTTTTTCTTCTTTCTATTTTCTTTTTAAAAAAGAGTCATAAGTATTTTGGTGTCTTCAGAGTTCTAATTTCTAGTTATAACTTCCATAGGATTCTTATCTATTTGATTTAGATCTAGAAAAGAAAAGATGCCTTTATAGATATATACGCAACGCAGTGATTGGTGCCAGATTAGCGTCTGGAGTTGTAGATTCACCTCATATTTTTGTTAAAAGACTACTTTCTTCTGTATTACCAGTGCATCCTGCTGTTTTCTGTGCATCTGCCACTTTTCTGTTATGTTGTCTTTTATGTCACAATTCTAAAATTTGAACCGGATTCCAGTTGCTTGTCATTAGATGCAGCAATTTTGACCCCTTTACTTGTGAGAGTGGGCTGATTTTGGTCAACTTCTTTCTCTACAAGTTCAATTCTTATTAACTACTGATAATCAACTAATTTCATGCTATAATTTTGAACTTTATTAAAGCATTGGGCTACTGTTCATATTACGGGAAGAAGTTTGACCCAGAACCTGGAAGATGTAGGAGGACAGATGGCAAAAAATGGAGATGCTCAAAAGACGCATATCCTGACTCAAAATACTGTGAACGCCACATGCATCGTGGCAGAAACCGTTCAAGAAAGCCTGTGGAATCTTCTTCTCAATCTCACTCATTGTCAACTGCAGTCACAACTGTAAACAGCAGCACTGGTAATAGAAGCTTCCAGAATCTTGGAAATGGAAGCTTCCAGAACACCCATTTGTATCCGACATCAAATTCAGGGAGTTTTGATTTTGGAAGTAATGTGTCCAAGTTGCAGGTGAATGCTGCTAGTCCCTATGGGATTAACAACAGTAATTTTAGGTATGCAGAATTTGTCGTACAGTTTTTTTAATTTTAAATAAGTTAGATTATTGTATTAATAGTTTTATAATCACATTCAGGTTCGATCAAGGATTAACTGTCGATGTGGATTCTAGTGCACGTGACAGTACATGGCGTTTGGTCCCAACACAACTTCCCACAAGTTCTCTAATGGAAACAAGAACCGATTCTTACCTGCAAACCAAATCGCCTCAGCTAACCATGGTTAACGCGTTTGACCCTGTGACACCAGGGTCAAACTCAAAGTCAACTCAACAAGAACATTGCTTATTTGGTAGCAAAATCGGGTCACCAGTTGAAGTGAAAAACGAGCAACATTTAATGCGCCAGTTCTTTGATGAGTGGCCCGAAGCTAGGGAACCATGGTCAAGTTTAGATGGTGCTGCTGATGGTAAGAAGTCAACTCAGTTGTCAATGGCTACTACGGGTTCTGCAAGAAATGATTGCACCCAAAGTGGTGTGTGATAAGAGGATGAATGATGTATGTGTGTATTTGATTCATGTTGTATGATCTTTGATTGAATGGGTTTAATGTAAGTTTTTTGTTGACTTTTGTTGTGTAAGGGTCAACGTAAACCGGTTGCTTTATTCAACAATGTACTGTTTTAGCAACTTTTTGTGGAATAAATGTTGGTTTTTCTTGAATTGTATAATTTGAGGTCATTACCATGCCAAATAATCAGAATTTGAAATATAATGATTAAATATTTAGTTGCAACGAGTTAATTTATTCTTCTTATCAAATCATGCTATCGTCTTGTGGTTTTAGGTAGCGCGACATGATTTTTTTTCTCAAAACACTACATGAAGTCGTGTTTTTTTTAACACGAGAATTAAAAAAAAAAAAAGATAAACACAACAACATGAGATAAATAACAAAAATATTAAATTGCTTACTTAATATGTGCTTAAAAGCCGACAAACATGACAAAATATAACATAAAATACTACCAAATCTTCCCAAAATTATAACTATCACGACACTTTCGTGTTAATTTCCGAATCCAGACACGATATGATACAAATTCGTGTTTGTTTTATACGAATTCAAATTTCAATAGTATTTTTCTCGTGTCATGTTAGGTTTTGATAGCTCTAATTTTTGCATTAATACCATATTTGCTTCTAAGATATTAGTTAATTTGTTCATAAAAGTCTCATAAAAGCTGTAGTAATCATTCAGTGAAGGCAAGACAAATATCAAGAAACAGAACCCTAAGACATTCATAATTTAAGTTTCACAAAAGTTCTTACTAAAAACTTGCTAACATGTTTTTACACTATCTACACTAACAACGCTTTTTGTAATCTCGATAGTTATACACGACCACCAAGCCCGATTGTATTTATACGTGTGTTTTCATATCTCAACGAGGTTGGTCAATGCGACTTTTGAGTTGGTCAAAACAATTTGAAACCAACTTTGCTTGAGAGGACACAAATTTATTGATGCCCGAAAAATGCACCCTTTTGTCTACAGACTGTTGGTGGTTGAAATTAGCCACCCATTTTTGCATACCAGAAACATCTACTCCACCATTAATAATATTACTTGTACCAAGAAGACCACTAGATCGAGCAAAATCAACTGCACCACTTCTTGTAGCCATAAAAGCTGAAAAAATTATGAAGAATAAAAAGAAAAAAAAAGTTGACCTAAATGACACTTCTTAATTAGGGTTGAAGAAAACAGGAAAGAAGGGTACCACTGAAAGGAACTTTAAGAAGGCGATTTGCAGGAAGACCAATACCGACACCAGCAAGAGTAATCCCGACACTAAATCCAACACCACAACCAGCACCAACATAACCTATAACTTCAGGCCCAAACCCTGGGCCCCACCCGACCCCACAACCATACCCGATTCCCATGCCCCAAAAGGCGCCAGATGTCGGATGCACAGGGTTCCATCTTTCGTACCTTCTAAACAACCCCTTTATGATCATTAGTACCTGAAATTACAACTGATTAATCATTTCAAAATAGTGAAAACAATAATCCTATGTGTTCAACTATTCAAGCTCTTTAGTTATATGTTTGAATTACTGATAAAAATATTATTAAGCAGCTTTTCGCCTCTAATTACAATGAAAATTTAAGATAGCTTGCTGCCTATTTGTTATTTTTAGGAGCTTAGCCAAAATGCCATACAAGTTAGTTAATAACTAAGTATAATTACTAAAACAACAATTTGCAAACAGTAAGAACAAATATTCAGATTTAATCCAAAAATCAGGCAATAATTGTGACCAGATATTCCGACAAAGTAAAAACAAATCTGGTTTGAAAATAAACTAAAATCAAAGCTTAATCACATTTTGAGTTTCCTTTTTCGCTTGAGACTTGCTGAAATCATATATGTTAGTTACATAACTAATTCGGTATATATCCCAAGTTAATCTAAAAAGACTGTAATCAGACTCTCAATTGGCCAGAAGAAATGTCATTAAACCGTACAAATTGAAGTACATCATCAATTGAAGCATAAAATGGTGAATTAACATAAAATATAGCATTACCATGAACAAATTGTAGAAAATTGATGATGATGATGATAGAAGTTCGTAGAGCTAGGGCAGAAAATCCATCACACTGTTCTACCATATGATGCGCGCGGCTTCGTTTTGTCCACTCGTTTTCGAGTTTATTTTGTCCAGATTTACAAAAGACCACAAAAGTTTCCAACATTTTAAACTTATGGACAAAGTATTACAATTTTTCTTTTGAAGTATACCACTTCTTAAATGTAGAAGTACACTTCTATAAACTTCGTGAGTTAAAGGGTCTAATGTGTAGATTCTTATGGTATGGTGATTGACTCTCAACCTTGAGGTTAAAAGTTCGAGTCCCGTCATGATCATATGTAGGGGTGTCTTTAAGGAGGTGCAGTCGCACATGACCTATATTTTATAGGGGTCAAATTTGTATATATGTCTTATATATAATATTTAAATTTAAGTCAACTCAATAATTAGATAGAAAAAATATTAGAAAATCCATTTTTTCAAAAAAATATTGTATTCATGGGGCCCATTTTCGTATTTTTGCACGGGGCCTTCAAAATCTCGGAAACGCCCTTGATCATATGTGATAATTAAGAGTACATTAGATTTGTCATTTAAAAGAAAAAAAGAAGAAGATATAGTTTCTAAATTTATACGGTCAAACCGCATAATTTTACAAAGAGTATTTATAATGCTACGAACTTTAGTGCCATGTTATATGATATGACTATATCACATTTGCTTTTATAAATCACCATTTTCTACAAACTTACATTTTTCAAATGAACTTTGTAACATTGAGAAGTTTTACATATGTTGAGAAGTTCAAGATGTTTTATAATAAAGATGTGTAAATAATACATTTTTTATGATTATAAATTAAGGTGATAACTTTTGTTCTTGGTGTATAAAACTAATAAACTAAATAGAGTGTCTTCCTAATGATTTAGTTTTTTTTTCTTTTTAATACATCTTCTTCTCTATTTAATTCGAAGTATAATAGTTACATGAATATAAATATTCTTACTCCGTATTAGAGTGGGAAATGGAAATAGGATCCAAGAACGGAGTGCAAAGTGGAGTAGGAATGGATTAAGAATAAAGATTCCCTGATCCATTGTAGCATTATGATCCGATCCACTCAAACCACTCCTGGACGCATTTTCTCAATTTTGTATTTCTCATTACCTCCATGAGTTGCGTTCAAGGATATCCCTTATTTTTACGAAGTCCTAATGAACAGATCTCTATCATTGATCAATAAAATCTAATAGTCAAGATTATTCACATATTTTATATATTGAAGAGTATTTTGGTCATTTTTTTAACATATTTTTTTTTATTTTTTTAAATCATTTTTTATTTTTTTATTTTTTTATTATGAAGGGGTATTTTGGTCATTTGGCACTTAAACAAAATTTCGATTTTTTTTATTTTAAAAATAATATTAAAAAATAATATGTGATTTTAGTATAATCACATGTGATTTTTATTAAAAAATAATAATTACGTGTAAAACTTAATCACATGTGATTTTAGTGTAATCACATGTGATTTTAGTGTAAAATCACATGTAATTATATATTTAATCACATTTGATGTTTTAGTTCAATCACATGTGATTCAGAATGCAATCACATGTGATTCAGAATGCAATCACATGTGATTCACTATGCAATCATATTATGTGTTATTAATGAAAAAATATTAATTTTTTAAAAAAAAAAATTTAAAACAATAATAACAAAAAATATTATTTTAAAAAAAAATAAGAATTTTAAAATAAAAAATAATATTTTTTTTCAAAATGACAAAAATACCCCTCAATTAAAAATTAAAAAAAAAATAAAAAAAATTAAGATTTTAAAATAAAAAATAAAAAAGTTAAAATTCTTTTTAAGTGCCAAATGACCAAAATACCCCTTTATGTATAAAATATGTGATTAATCTTGACCATTAGATCTTATTGATCAATGGTTGAGATTTGTTCCTCGGGACTTGATAAAAATAATGGACCTCCTTGAACGTTTTCTCTACCCTCCATCACATGTTTTTATAATAAGAAGGTGATTTATTAATCATGAAAAATTATATTCCTTCTACTAAATCTTTCTACTTAATTTTTTAACATATAAAATAATTTATATGTAAAATCTATTAATTCTGTTTTCTGATTTAATTTTTTGATTTAAACAGTTATATTCTTAAATAAATAAAAAGACTTTTAAAGTTAAGTTTTAAATTTTACACAATTTTAAACAAATTCCAACTATTTAAGTAAACTAGTAAAGTCAACACAGAAAATCTTATTTCATTTACATATGAACCAATTAATATGAGTTTTCCTTCTAAGTTCTAACATGTCACAAAATCAAATAGTACCAAATACACACAATATCCATGGTCTACTTTCACATGTAGACATCATCATAATGCCAAAATCAAGTAACATAAACACTACCCCATTTTTAAAGCTTTGCAACAAAACACCCAAATTTGGCATAGTGGTTGGAGAGTTGTTACACAACAAAAAAAAATAAAAAAAATGTCCCTAAAAAATCCCCATGATCAATACTTATACACATTCAATCCACCCTCATTTCAATATCCGATCATATTCATCACTAATCATGACAAAATCGAAACCTTGGCAGCCGTTTATCGCAAATTGTTGTTCGGTTGAAGATCATACGGTTTTTGACAACTTCAGTAGGTGTAGGACTTCAAGGTCCGATTTTTCAAAAAACGTGACACCTTCACCTTCTTTTAGGCATATATCATTCTCCGACCTTAGTCAATCTTCCTCTATTCGTATAAACGAAGATATAGCCCACACGTTTGGTCCTGATTTGTTTGACTTTAAACTTAGTGAGTTACGGGCGATAACTCAAAATTTCTCGAGTAATTTCTTGTTAGGGGAAGGTGGGTTTGGTACGGTCCATAAAGGTTATGTGGATGATAACATGAGGTCCGGTTTGAAGTCTCAAGCCGTTGCGGTTAAGCTTCTTGACATTGAAGGGTTGCAAGGACATCGCGAATGGCTAGTAAGTTTGAATATATGATTTTGTTATGGTTATATACTTATATTAAATATAATTTAGCAACGATTTTAATTATTGTTCGTGTTTGGAAATCGTTGAAGGCGGAAGTGATATTTCTCGGGCAACTTAGGCACCCTAATTTAGTTAAACTGGTCGGGTATTGTTGTGAAGAAGAAGAAAGACTTCTCGTATACGAGTTTATGCCTCGTGGAAGCTTGGAAAATCATTTGTTCAAGAGTAAGATTGTACTATATTTGTTTGTAACGCTTTTTTTAAAAATATTTTTGTTGTAAATTGCGGATTATTGGTTTTAATTCAGGGATTTCGGTTTGCCTACCATGGGGAAATAGACTAAAAATCGCTATCGGTGCAGCCAAAGGGCTCGCTTTCTTGCATGGTGCTGATAATCCTGTTATATATCGCGATTTCAAGACTTCCAACATCTTACTAGATTCTGTAAGCATATTTTGTAAGCTTTTACATAATAAATGTGTTGATGATTTCTTATCAATAGAAAGCTATTAAATAATTAAGTTTAATTTCCACTTTGATATTTATTGTAGGATTTTAATGCAAAGTTATCAGATTTTGGGCTGGCAACAATGGGCCCTGAAGGATCAAATACTCATGTTACCACTAGAGTTATGGGTACTTATGGTTATGCAGCCCCTGAATATATCAATACCGGTATGGCTCTGACCAATACATCGATTCGTTTAATATGGTTTTGTTCGATTCGGTTATATATAATTCCAATTTTGAACCAACTACTTATTGTACGGTCTCAAATCTTTACAAACTAAACCAATGAACTATTTTTAAATGTCACATTGTAGGCCACTTGACCACAAAGAGTGACATTTACAGCTTTGGAGTCGTTTTGCTAGAACTTCTTACGGGGAAAAGGGCAATGGACAAAACTAGGCCCAAGAGCGAACAATATCTTGTGGATTGGGTAAAACCGTATTTGACTAGTAGTCGAAGATTGCGTTGCATCATTGACCAAAGGTTGGCTGGTCAGTACTCAGTCAAGGGAACCAAGGAAATGGCTCTTTTAGCACTAAGTTGTGTGAGTTTGAACCCTAAAGATAGGCCAAAAATGACTGAGATAATACAAACCCTTGAAGGGCTTCAAAATTTGAAGGATATGGCAATTAGTTGTGGTCAGTGGTCCGCAACTTCACAAAAAAATGCAAGAAATGCGGTTTTTTCCCCGAAAGGGAGAAATGAAATTAATGGAGGTCGTATATATTGGAAACAGACCCCGGTTAACACCGTAAAGCCAAAAGCATAATCAACCTACTTATGTACAAATGATTATATAATAAAAGATATATACATTTGATTTTTGACAAAAAATATGTTATGGACTTCCCATAGTATGTTTCATGCTTTTTCTTTCTCTTAGGTTGTGTTTGTTTGCAGCTTAATGAAACCATTCAGCGCTGAATGCTTAATCATTCAGTATTCAGTGCGTTTGTTTAGCGCCTCTGAATGTAATATATGCTGAGTGGGACAGCAAAAAGCTGCTGAATCATTCTTCCTTAGAACATATGCTGAATCATTAAGCAGTCAGAATTCTTATAAAAAAGTTTCTCACATTCAAAACAAGCTTTATACAAAACCTCTTAATCATTCAGACCGTTGAATCATTCAACACTTAATCATTATGTTCCTATCAAACAGCACCTTATTTAGAAGTTGTACAATACACTATTTGAAATTTCAGCATCTCTATTCCCAGTTTCCCACTACTAGTATAAATTTGAGCAAAACGCATAGCCTACATTACAATGTTGACAGTACCAAACTTCCTAACATACATATGAGTGATAGGCTGATAGCCTAGTGGCAATGACTCTTAAATGATTTCTTAGACAACTGTTAGATTACGTATATCATGAGCAATTATCGGCCAACCCTAATAAACCTGTTGTAACAAGAATACCCTTTAAAAAATAGGGGCCGTGAGCATAGAAACCGAAAAACCGAACCGAAACCGAAAACCCGAAAAAACCGAACCATTTGAAAAACTGATGTCAACGGTTTTGATTTTTGGAAAATCCGAATGTTTGGGGCGGTTTTCGGGGGCATATGAAAAATCCGACCGAAAACCCCGCCCCGCCCGCCATTATGTACCTTTCAAATTTTATAAAAATATTCTTACATATACAAATGATTTGACATTTAATTATCTTTTAAATAAAAATATTCTATTATTAATCTTATTCAAGTTGCTCCATAATATTAATTCTCCATAATTACTACTATAAAATATTAATTAATCTTATTAACAATAAATGGAGCAACTATTATAATTAATTATTAACTATAAATAATTAATAGTTGCTCCATTATTATAACATGATAGTATTAAACGTATTAGTTGTTTTTTATTTATAACGAAATGTGTTAAGGTTCGAAAGTTTGAATCATAATATTAATTTTTAAGGTAACAAATTGATTAATATAAAGGAAAACAAAAAAAAACCGAAAAAACCCCGAAACCGAACCGGAAAACCCGAAAAAACCGAAAACTTGAAACCGAACGGAGTATAATTCTTAAAACCCGAATTTTTGAAGCAGGGTTTGGTTTTAGTTAAAAACCGCCCCATGCTCACCCCTATCAAAAAATACACAACATCCTCTTTTTTAGTTCTGTAGGTGATTTGCATTTTATAATAATTATTTTTGCATGCAATGACATAATAAATAATAAACTAATAAGTGTACATCGTATGCTAAGATCGCTTTCAACGGTATGTCTTCTCGTCAATTACACATGTGGAATTCGTCGATCCACCAACACCATTGGTACAGACTCGTCATTGGATCTCATCACTAAAACTCATTGGAAATTTGACAAGTTGGAAATCCGACACCGTGGGGGTTTGGGTTTTATGAATTTTTTTATTTTTTTCAATATAATCAATACAGATAGGTCGGGTTATACGAAATTTGTAAAATTTTATTTTACATTTCTCTTTATTACAAACTTGGATAATATTAATTGCATCCATATCATTTTATCTAACTTAATAAATTTATCTACAAAAATGATATGTGCCAAAATAACATTTCGAACTCACTTATTTTTCTAGTTGCCAAATCAAAAGAAAAAAGGAAATGAAAATGGTTGCTACATTTGCTTAAACAGTCTTCGTTGGCTTCCTCCGCCCCAAACCCTACACCAGGGTTTTGCGGTAACACAAACACACCGAGATCTCGTGGCCATTTCTCATACACCAAAATTCATGGCACAACATGAACACTACCTCTAACAAATTCATCAGGATCAAACCTGATTCCAATCAAATCTGCTTCTTAATGGATTTAAAACGATTCAAAATCTCCAAAATTTCGCAAATTAAAAGGAATCCTTTTCAATCAACCTCTACACAACACAATCATTCTAAGCCATCGCAGCTCAATAATCACGATTTCGTCAAGTCGGTAACTTCAATTCTATCAAATTCATCTCTAGATTCATCTAAATGTAAAAATATAGTCACACATTTGTCTCCACACCAATTTGATTCCGTGTTTTCCGAAATTAGGCATTCTGTTAAACCTAGAACCGCATTGAATTTCTTTTATTTTGCTACAAACTCCTGCGGATTTAAATTCAGTATCAAGTCTTATTGTTTGTTGATTCATTTGCTTCTAGTTTCAAAACTTGAAGCACCAGCTAGGTTACTTTTAATTCAGTTGATAGATAACAAGCTCCCTGTGCTAGTTCATGATCCTGAAAACAAACACAATGAGATTGCGACAGCATTCATCGATTTCCAATTGACATCAGATTCGGTTCTCGATGATATCCGTATAATTGATTTGTTAGTCCATGTTTATTGTACTCAATTTAAAAGTTTTGGTCTTGATCTTGCATCAGATGTGGTTCGGTTATTAGCAGAAAAGGGTGTATTTCCGTCTTTGAACACTTGCAATTTCCTTTTGAATTCTCTTGTAAAGTCAAACCTCCTTCAAAAAAGTCATCAAGTATTTGATACATTTCGTAAAGGCATTAAACCGGATGTTTATCTGTTTACAACTGCCATAAACGCCCTGTGTAAAGATGGGAAAATTAAAGATGCAATCAGCTTATTATCAGAAATGGAGGAAATTGATGTTATGCCAAATGTTGTTACATACAATAACATCATTCACGGTCTTTGCAAAAGTCGAAATTTGGAAGAAGCTTTTCGGATAAAAGAGAAAATGATTAAAAAAGGTGTAAACCCTAGCCTTATTACTTATAGTGTGCTTATTAACGGTTTATTAAAAACAGAAAAATACAATGAAGCAGGTCATATTCTAGTTGAAATGACATCCAATGGGTTTGTCCCAAATGAGGTTGTTTACAACACATTGATAAACGGGTATTGTAAAATCGGTGACATGAAAAAAGCATTAGATGTTAGGGATGACATGTCATCAAAGGGATTAAATCCAAATTCAGTCACGTTTAACACACTAATCAAAGGTTTTTGCTATACTAATCAAATGGATCATGCTGAGAAGCTTCTAGAAGAAATGATATCACTCGGTTTAACCATAAACGCGGGTTCATTCACTTCTGTTATTCACTGGCTATGTAAAAAGTCAAAGACCGAGTCAACAATTCGTTATGTTAATGAAATGTTGTTAAGAGATTTAAGACCAAACGATAGTTTGTTAACCACAATAATTAGTGTTCTTTGTAAGAATGGTCAACATTCAGAAGCAGTTGACTTTTGGTTTAAACTAGTTGAGAAACGTTTTTCTCCAAATATTGTTACATCAAATGCTCTTATTCACGGTCTTTGTGAATCTGGGAATATTGATAAAGCGATCAGGATTCTAAAAAAAATGGTAAAATTAGGGTTTAATTTGGATAAAATTACATATAACACATTGATTTCATGGCATTGCAAAGAGGCAAGATTTGAGGAAGGTTTTCAATTAAGTCAAGAAATGGTCAAACACGGGATTTTACCGGATACTTTGACTTACACTTCACTTATTAACGGTTTATGCAAAAAGGGTAAGATGGATGAAGCTATAATGTTATTAAATAAGTGTAAATCACAAGGTTTTATTCCTGATTTATATACTTATGGAGTTTTAATCGAAGGATTTTGTAAAAATGACGAAATCCAAAAGGGTAAAGATTTATTTAACGAGTTAGTCAACAAGAATATGAAAGTCAACTCTTTTATGTATAATACACTAATTAGAGCTTATTCCACAAATGGTGATATATCAGAAGCAGTTAGACTTTTTACTGACATGAAAAATAACTGTATTCAACCAACTTCCGAGACATATTCTTCTTTAATTCATGGATATTCAAATAACGGCTGTATTGAAGATGCAAGAAATATAATTGATGAAATGAGGAAAAACGGTTTATCACCAAATGTTGTGTGTTATACTGCTTTAATCAATGGTTATTGTAAAACAGGCCAGATGGATAAAGTGGTAATTACATTGCAAGAAATGTCTTTATACGGTATAAACCCTAATAAAATAACGTATACGGTTATTATTAACGGGTATTGCAAAATTGGTGAAACGGAAAAAGCTGTTGAGATTCTTGGTGAAATGGAGAAAAAGGGAATTATTCCTGATATAGTTACATATAATACACTTGCTAATGGTTTTTCAAAAGAAGGAAAGATTGAAAATGCACTCCAATTGTTTGATGAAATGTCTCGAAAAGGTATAGATTTAGATGAAATAACATACACTAGTTTAGTTCATGGATTAAGACAGAAATCAGGTGTTAGAAGTCAAGAATGATCAAGGATTACTAATTGGTAGGTCCTTAATTTTTGTAGATTTAGACTGATATTGTTTTTTGTAATTTACTTCATAAGTGGATGAAAATATATACACTAATTTTGTTACTCTTGAATTGAAAATTATATTTGTGAATATGATATTTGTTTAGATTGTATGTTCATTTTGTAAGACTAATGGTTATCCCAGCAAAAAAGCGGTTAGTTGGATTTGTACAAAATTTAGCGGTTTGAGTAAACGTTCAGCTTCTCTACTTTTATTTATAACAAAAGTAATACAAATAAGTGTGTAATGATTTTTGAAGTGTTATTATTTTAGGAAAGTCCAAAATGATAAACAGAGTATGAACATTTCTTAAAATACAGTTGTGCTGGGGGTTTGCTAAAAACTTGAGCTAAATTGTTTGGGTTCATTTACATATTTCTTCACCCTTTATTTTGTACAAAATCTTATTATTTGAGTTATTACCAAATCAATATTAAATTTCACATTTGGATATTAAAGTTTCGGATGTTACACATTTATATTTGAACAAGAAATCGATTAGCACACATCTACATCCAACAATTACTAGAGGATATCTTTTATCGAATTTATGTGTAATATATACTAAAATGAATGTACAAAAATATGTGAATAATTCGTAATCACACATTATATCTCTTGTTATCATATTTTCTTACAAAATACTTAATGAATTCGATGGTACTACTAATTCATAATTATAGGCATCATTTTTTGCAAGCTACTTTGATAAGTGGCGATTTAAAAAATTTAAATTAGAGGCGAGTGAGTGGCAACCAATGCTTTGCTCCCCTTTTAATATATGGTGATACAGTATATACTTTATAATTCTTTTATTATGAACACCAAATCACTCTTCTCCACGTGTCCCAATTCTTCGCCCACACGGTAAGAAATGTTGCACTTTGTTTTCACTTTTAGCCAACATAATCCTTGAGCCTAAAGTTGTTCTCGTATTTTAAGATTGTGTTTTATATTTTTGCAAGTTGTATAATTGCTTTGCAAACAGAAATATAATTTATTAATTTATGGTGTTAACGGGAATAAAATCCTTAAAGTGTGGGCGAGTTTGCCACTTTACTTTAACGGATAAATTGCAAATTTGCCTGCGTAAAACAAATCCAAACATATACGGGTGGTATCATGTAGTTTAACTTAATTACAGGGACTAAAGTATAATTTTCTCCAAATATCAAATTGAACCGGACATTTTTACTGGGATTCTGGGAGAATGTGTGTCCGGTGGGTGCTATCTCTCGGGTTTGCAACTATAGTTAGGGGTGCCCAACGGGTCAACCCGACTCTCATCGAGTCGGGTCCGTCGGGTTTGAGGTTAAAAAATTCTAACCCGAAACCCGACCCGATAAGGATTCGGGTTTGTCGGGTTCGGGTTGGTCGGGTTTCATGTTTGTCGGGTTGACCCGATCGGGTTGGTCGGGTTACACTTGAGTTAGGAATTTTTGGTAAAAACTATAGAAATTATTTAATATATTGAATTTTATGAGTATTTATTTAACACTTTTAATTGTTAATTGATTTTTATTGAATACTTTATCATATAATTTGATAATTAATTGATTTAATAGTAAAAATATGTTAATTTTTATAGGAAATAAAATACTTAAACTTTAATCGGGTCTAATCGGGTCAACCCGAACCCGACAAAGGTAAGAAATTCTAACCCGAAACCCGACCCGATAACGAATCGGGTTGATCGGATCGGGTTTAAAAAACCCGATAATAACATGGAACCCGAATAGACCCGACCCGATAAGCGTAATCGGGTTAGGGTCAGGTCGGGTCAACCCTTTGGGCACCCTAACTATAGTGCACTTTTTAAGCCGACCCGACCCGGTTTATTTTATTATTATATACTTAATCTTTTATTACAGCCCAATATACTCGAACAACAACAGCGTCCGATGGTATTTCTTAATTTGTTTCAAATTTAATATTTTAATCAGTTTTGGTAAAGAGAGGGAGAAAGCAAAATGCAGACTATAAATACTCTGCCATTGCTGCTACTAAACCTTTTTTCAGAACTAGCTTTCCAAGTGAGGAGCAATTGTAGAGGTTTTTTTTCCTTCTGTTTAGCAAAATTATATTCAATTTCTCGAGATCGCAGGCTTACAATTTCGGATAACAACGTTCTTTTTTGCTTTCGTCTCTCACAGGTACCAATTTCAGCACATTTATGCTATAATTACATGTAAATGTGTTTAATTTCATCGCTTGCTTCGTTATACTGTTGATTGAATCATTTTCTCCATCTGTTCATGTAAATCAGCTTTTCTATTGAGCTCACTTCACGAAATTTTAAAGCAAATAGGTTGGATTTAACATTTGTTAGTAGTTTATAGCCTTTGAATCTGTAATCACGTTTGTATGTGGTTCGTGTACAGCTTCACAACATAATGTACATTTCGAATTGTGTGGCTTAACGAGTTATTATTGCGATCCAGTAATGCATTTATTCAGCTTTATGAAAAATTATAAGTTGCGTTAAAGATATTTCATGAGCTTGTGCTCCATTAGCTGTCAATTAGGGGCCGGAGATGAAGATGATATATGATAATTAAATGTAGCTACCACTAGCAGCGACAACAGTTTTCAGCTTTTATTAAATACCTACAGCTTTTAATTGTTTATTTTCTTTCGGTTGTTGTACACTTTATGAATATTATTTATCTTCAACAAGAAGTAAAATCATTAAAGTTGTACCCAAAAGTCAAGATGTATATACAAATATGAACTACTGGAATTATACTTGTATGTGTGTAATCTCTCAGAAGATCTATTTTTGTTCAATTTAAAACTTAAAAGACAAGAATTTGTTTTATTCTCATTTATTTGATCAATTGGCAGTATGGTGATTAAAAAGGCACATCAATGGCTATGCATAATACTAATCAGTTTACTGAGCATTCTGAAAACATATGGTTTCTATGTTGGTATTACTTATCTCGAAAGTGCAGTGGAAAAAGGAGCTGGTAAACTAACTAGAACCCAATTAAACTTAGTACATTATATTATATTAATTAATTATATTATTGTGACATTTTTTGGGTATAATATTGTAATAATTTGCAGTTTGTTTGGATGGTAGCCCACCTGCATATCACTGGGACATGGGATTTGATTCAGGAATCAACAATTGGTTAGTACACATTGAGGTTCGTTTCTTATTGCATATAATCCAAAATTTAGGATAGAATGTTATGGTACTCCATGCATCAATTTTAAACTATATTAATGCTATTTTGTTTTATATATTATACTTTCATGATTTATGATTTTATTTAATTAAAGGGCGGAGGATGGTGCAACAATGTGACTACTTGTCTAGCCCGTAGTGGGACCCGTTTAGGTTCCTCCACACAAATGGTTGAACAAGTTGCTTTTTCAGGGATTTTACATAACGAGCCACAGTTTAACCCTGGTAACACATTTGTTTAATCTTTATTAAACTGTAAATATGTAATAATTGGCTTTTTTTATAATTTTCTTTCAAGATTTCTATAATTGGAATAAGATCAAGGTCAGATATTGTGATGGTGCATCCTTTACCGGTGATATTGAAGAAGTGGATTCAGTAAGTCCTATAATGATGAAATAAATTAATAAATTAATAAATAAAAACCTTTTAAAACTTTTATTTAACTTTTTGAATTATTTCAGAAAACAAATCTTCACTTTAGAGGAGCAAGGATATTTCGTGCTGTAATTGATGATTTATTAGCAAACGGAATGAATCATGCTGAAAATGTATGATCCAAAATCCTTTTGCTACTTTTAATATTAATTTTTTAATTATAATTAATTAAAAACTTTATATTATTAATAGGCCATTCTTTCTGGCTGCTCAGCTGGTGGATTAACTTCTATATTACACTGTGATAATTTTAAATCACTCTTACCTTCAAATACCACAGTAAAATGTCTTGCTGATGCTGGTTATTTCATTAATTCGTAAGATTATATCTAAGTCCTTTACAATAATTTTAATTTTTATTCTTATTTAGCATAACTAACCATATAATATAAATATAAATTCTTTGTTAACAGGCGGGATCTTTTTGGAACAAGAAGGCTTGAAGCCTTTTATGATGATGTGGTCAACACACATGTAACATCATTTTATACTTATTTAATTTGTTTCATTATATTCTTTATAAATCATCATTATCTGGATTTACTGAATTACTGATATTATATTTCTGGTTTTATAATCTGTTTATTTGTAGGGTTCAGCCAAAAACTTGCATGAATCTTGCACTTCAAAGATGAAAAATAGTTTAGTAAGAAAGAATGTGTTAATTACTTCCCCAATGAATTATACATTTATCTCAAATCTAAACTTTTATATCTATTATTTTTTTATTTTTTATTTTTGCAGTGCATGTTCCCTGAAAACATGATCCAAGAAATGGAAACACCGATTTTTCTAATAAATGCAGCCTATGATTCATGGCAGGTCAGAATATATTGCAGTTCAAGGTTCAATAGGTCGGTTTTTCAGTGTTGAGGAAATCATATAAATAATTATCCAAAAAGACAAAACCACCGAATTATTAACCATTTTCTTTTCTTTAGTTTTAATTTAGTTATTATTAATTCTTTTTTTTTTACAATTTTACAGATAAAGAATGCATTGGCTCCAGGGATTGCTGATCCACATGGAACCTGGCACAACTGCAAAATTAATATCGAGTTGTGTTCATCTGATCAAATCGAGATTATGCAAGGTAATTCTGACCCGTTTGATTATGAATGGATCGATTCGGGTTATATTATACCTCTAACGGGTCAAAGGGTAAAATAGAATAAATTAAGCCAAAAGTGTGCATTGCATACAACCTCTAAAATCATTCTATTCAATAAATTGGACTATTATTATTATAATTATTATAAATGTTTTGATTGAACAGAATTCAGGATGGAGTTCATAACTGCATTGAATGGATTTTTTGGGAGTTCTGCATCAAGAGGGATGTTTATCAATTCTTGCTATGCCCATTGCCAAACGGAAATGCAAGAAACATGGTTAATGAATGATTCACCCATGTTAAGTAACACGGTAAAGTGGGCCCGCTTTCTTCATAATTTAAAATCAGCCCGTTTCTTGATCTGACTAATAAAATTTAAAACTAACTACAGATGATTGGAGAAGCAGTTGGAGACTGGTTTTATGACAGGAGTGGATTTGAGGAGATAGATTGTCCTTACCCGTGTGATAAAACATGTCATAATCGTATTTTTAACTAACAATTTTATCAGATCAATATATGCATAGGCATTCTTTGTAACAACATTCAAATACATCATTATTATCATCACATTTCCCATATCGTAAATGTGAATTCAACTTAGTTTTTAAAATTGGGACCTAGGAAATACAAATATACAACCCAAATAAACTCGTATACAAACTATTCGTATCTTCTACTCCTACATAAACTCGAACAAAAATACTCATTTTTATGTAACATTTCATATATTTCCAGGAGTAATTTAGTCAATTATTTGTTCTTCGACCATAAGTAAGTGAAAAGTCACAAAAAGTATCTTATCATCCAAATAATAGAGACTAAAGTAGTGAAGCGAATAAGTCATGTAACTAAAAGTTTGGTGAAGACCCACATGAGAGGTGATTTATATGAGTGGTGATTTGTATCCGAATAGTTTTGGACATATACTACCAATTATGATTTATGGAGTTGTACATACAATCCTTTAATGTACATGTTAGGTAGTCACTACAAAAGTGGTGTATGAATAGTGATTTAAGATTAAAAATGATATGTACAGTATATTAATAAAGTGATTTTCAATTTTTGTCACCACCTGAGTCATCCTAATCATATTTCTTACATCTCGGTTTCTCTTTCAGATCGATTTTTAACCAAATTAAAAGATATCGATATGCAACTAACTCCGATAATTAACCTTTGGCCTCTAGGTTGGATTTGGTATCTAAAATGGTGAAATTCTCATAAGCTTTTATGTTCACGCCCTACGAGGAAAGGGAAAAAAACCCCTTTTATCGCCACGGAGGTTCACTATACGACCTTCAGTCTACCCGTAAAGCGGATAGTTACTATGGGATTAGTCGGCTCGCAAAGCTAGCCGGAACCCAAATTATAAAATCTATTATATAATAAAATAAGGTTTTTAGATGTCCATGTGGCACCTCTTAGGAGGCAGAATGACACATGGCAATTTCTAAGAATTTTCAGTTTTTTTATTCGACCAGTAATAAATAATTAATGCCGTTAATTTCTGCTGCAAATAATAAACTTTCTAAAACTACATCTTGAAATACAAAAATTCGAAATACGAAATAAATATAATAATTAAAATATATAATCGACCCAGAATTAAAAAAAACCTCTTTAGAAATCTTCAAATCTGCAGAAAGAAAATACGAAATAAATATTGTAGCTGTAAATACGTTTAAAAAAAATATGTCAAAAATAATAAAATGTTTAAATCAACACTGCATATTCAAATACGAAATACATATGATTCACTAAATACGTTTATTAATCCTAATGAAAATTCAAATATATAATCGGTCCATAATTAAAAAACCTCTTTATAAATCTTCAAATCTGCAAGAATTTCCAATTTTTGTATTCGACCATTATTAAATAATTAATTACATTTCATTCGGCTGCAAATAACAAACTCTCAAAACTGCAGCTTGAAATTCAAAATAGTTAAGTCATTCCTTTAATTTCGGATGGGATGATGTTAATTTCAAATCTGCAAATTTGAATGTTTAATGACGTTATATATGTCAAAAATACGAAACACGAAATAAATACTGAAAGTACAAAATATATAATCAACCTATAATAAAAAAACCTCTTTATAAATCTTCAAATCTGCAGAAATAAAATACGAAATAAATATTGTAGCTGTAAATATGTTTAAATAAAAAATGTCAAAAATAATAAAATGTTTAAATCAACACTGCATATTCAAAATACGAAATAAATATACATTCTGTAAATACGTTTATTACTTCCCAATGAAAATTCAAATATTCACACTTTATAAAATTTGGAAGCTTTTTAATGCGAGAATATTTCGTTTTTTAAATTTATGTTTCTATTTTAATATTAAATTCTAATATTCCCTAATTATCGCCCTAATTCTAACTACATCCAATCATATCTACATAATTTTAGGGATTATGATTATTGGTTGTTTAAACAAAACCAATTTCCATTTTTTTCAACAGATTTTTAAAAAACCCCATCCTATATGTAACACCGTAAAATTTGAGCCATTTTTTTTTTAAAACATTATACAATACGGAAGCGTTATTTTATAAACATAAAACGATATACATATTTTATATTTACATAATTGTTCAAAAGATTATAATAATTAAAAGTACGATGTTAACTTTTATACGGCTCGACAACCAAAAATATCAGAGTTTGATCAATCAATTTCCAACAAGCCAAACACCCCCAAAAGCTTTCATTAACAACCTGAAAAATATTCAACGAGGTGGGAATTAGCACAAAGCTAAGTGAATAGAATTAACAACCAAATTGTATCATAATATTAACCAAGGAACAACACATTGCATTTACACTTGTTCGACTTCCACAAGAACGAACAAGTTCTAGTTCGACTTCCACAAGAATGAACTAGTAAGTTCCAGTTCGACTTCCACAAGAACGAACTGGCAAAACAGAGGACCGGCAACCTAAATCATTGTCGGCCTAACAATGATAACCGATAGCTCGTTTACTAAACGGTACGGTAGAACTTCCTTTAAAATAACGAATAAGTTGAAGGTCCAACTATCGTAACCGAAAGTAACCGTAACCCAGCTGAATTCACCATAGCTGACCTCTAAATCTCCTATGTGCACAAACCTCTAAATAGCACCACTATTAGGCAACCAAACTATAAGTCATAGTTGTAATATTCCAACCTAAACGCCTTTTTCCAACCTAAATGTACTTTTCCAAAATTGATATTACAACACAAGTAAGATGGTTAAAACCACTCACCTTAGCCCAACTTTCCGTCACACTCAGTAGTCTTATGTTACTGAGTCTCTTTCCCTTTTCCTGTAACACATAATATAACCCAAATTAGTAATCTGAATTTTACAAAATGGTAGTAATTGTCAATTCAAGTTTAACATCAAAACCTCCTATCAAAACATTACCACTTACTGTATCTTGTTCATTTATATACTTTCCTTGCACTTTGACTATCACAAGTCAAAATAATTCCATAACTTACAATATTACAAATCTTGACATACTTAACGAAACAGGTCAAACGACAATTTCTTAACTAATACACTTTCAATGATACCATTAACAATTATTTATATTCCCTTTGATCTTTTAAACAAATTTAACTCATTTAAGACAAAAATCAAATTCCCAGATTTGACTAAAGTCAAATATATACCAAAATGACCAAAACTCTTTATATTGCCAAACACTAATTTTTATTGTTAAAATTCTTCCAATACCTTGTTAAGAATCAGATTTTAATTTCAATTATCAACTAATAAAGAACAAACTAAACACAAAACTCAATTCTAAAGTTTTTATATTAAAACCCATCTTCCCTCTAAAACTCCACTGTTGAAGCTTTCAAAAGAGGTTTACAATTCAGTTGCATAGCAATAACACTTACAATACTTACATAACATCAAATAAACACTAACTAAAGTAACAATTTCGTTTTCTAATCAATAATCATTAAAATCACCAAAACCCAATTAAATACAAGAACCCTAGTTCTTCTATTCTTAAAACTATAACCCTAACTTTTAAATAAAGATTTCTTACCTTTAATTAGCTTCGAATTCTAAATAACCAAGATGAAACGCAACAGATCAAACAATCTTCAAAAAGAAATTAAGTTTCTTGTGTGTGCAGTGTGTTTTGTACGAGTGAAGCAGCCAAAAGAAAAGATTAGTCAATTTCTCAATCCATATCTCACTTACACGTGCACACATATTATTAATCAACTTTTCATTTAAAACATAATACAATACCGTGTATTTGGTTCACAGTTAATTTATTTAAAAGACCTAACTAACTTTGAATTTGACAACAAAGTCATGTCAGCACCTAAACTGTGTTTCCATTTAACCAAAACCATAGGAATCTGTTTCTTTCTTAACTTAGTCACTTTTCGGTCTAGAATTTCTACCGGTTCTTCAACTAATCGTTTCTTTGAATCAACTTTCAATTCTCGAACTGGTAACACTTGATCTAAATTCTCGGGATTACATTTTCGCAAATAACATACATTGAATGTATCATGAATTCCCGACAACTCAGGTGGCAAATCCAAGGTAACTGACTGATCGTTAACTATACGACGAATACGGAATGGCCCAATATATCGTGGTGCTAGTTTACCCCGTTTCCCGAATCTAATTACACCCTTCCATGGAGAAACTTTAAGATACACCATCTCATCTACTTTAAAAGTCACGGGTCTACGTTTTGGACCTGCATACATTTTCTGTCTATCCCGAGCGGCTTTTAATTTTTCTCGGGCAATAGCTACTTTATCTGCTGTCATCTGAACAATCTCGGGCCCCGCAAACTATTTCTAACCGACTTCTAACCAACAAGTAGGAGTACGACAACGTCTACCATATAACATTTCATACGGTGGCATATTCTTGATACTTGAATGATAAGAGTTGTTATACGCAAATTCAATCAACGGTAGGTGCGAATCCCAAGAACCACCATATTCCAAAACACACGCCCGTAACATATCCTCAAGTGTCTGAATAGTTCTCTCGGTCTGACCGTCTGTCTGAGGATGGTAGGCAGTACTTAAATTAACTCGTGTACCCAACTCTCGCTGTAAACTGTTCCAAAAATTAGATACAAATCTCGGATCCCGATCTGATACAATTGAAAGCGGTACACCATGTCGAGAAACAATTTCATCAATATATAATTGTGCCAACTTACCAAGTGAAGCTGTCTCAGTTGTAGCTAAGAAATGGGCACTCTTAGTTAATCGATCCACAATCACCCAAATCATATCATGATTCTTTTGTGTTCGAGGTAATTTCGTGACAAAATCCATCGTAATGTTGTCCCATTTCCATTCCGGAATCTCTAACTATTTCAACGATCCGTACGGTTTCTGGTGTTCGGCTTTTACCTGAGCACAAATATGACATTTCTCAACGAACCGTGCAACATCAGTTTTCATAGTCGGCCACCAATACAACATCTTTAAATCATTATACATCTTTGTACTACCCGGATGAATAGATAATCGAGATTTATGTGCTTCTGATAATATTAATTCTCGTAATCCCCCAACTAACGGTACCCAAACTCGTGATTGAAAAGTTTTTAATCCCCGAGAATCATCAACTAAATCATCTTTTCTTTTAACTAATATCTCGGTTTTCAAGTTCTCGTCTTTCAAAGCCTCAAGTTGAGAAATTTTAAGTCTATCCACCAAACCTGAAACTATCTCAATTTTCATGAATCGAACCGTTTCTGTAGTACCTTTTCGGCTCAATGCATCGGCTACTACATTTGCTTTACCGGGATGATATCTAATCTCACAATCATAATCTTTAATAACTTCTAACCATCGTCGTTGTCTCATATTCAAATCTTTCTGTGTAAATACATACTGTAGACTTTTGTGGTCGGTACAAATAACACATTTTGTCTCGTATAGATAATGTCTCCAAAGTTTTAACGCAAATATAACCGCCGCTAATTCTAAATCATGTGTCGGGTAGTTCTTTTCGTGTGGTTTTAATTGTCGTGAAGCATAAGCAATAACTCGATCACGCTGCATCAAAACACAACCCATACCGGCAAAAGAAGCATCACAATATACAATGAAATCCTCGGAACCGTCAGGTAACGCAAGTATAGGAGCTTGACATAATAGTTGTTTCAAAGTCTGAAAAGCCTTCTCTTGTTCATCACTCCATATGTATGGTACATCTTTACGTGTCAATTTCGTTAACGGACCCGCAATTTTGGAAAAGTCTTTGATAAACCTCCGGTAATAACCCGCTAACCCGAGAAAACTTTTGATCTCTGATGGAGTCTTAGGTGCAGACCAATTCATAACCGCTGTTATTTTAGACGAATCAACTTTAACCCCCTCAGAACAGATAACATGACCCAAAAACTGAACCTCTCGAAGCCAGAATTCACATTTTGAAAATTTGGCATATAATTGTTCACGTTTAAGTGTATCTAAAACCTGTCTCAAATGTGTCTCATGATCTGATTCAGTTTTAGAATAGATTAGTATATCGTCAATAAACACAATAACAGATTTATCAAGAAAAGGACGACATACCCGGTTCATCAAATCCATAAATATAGCAGGAGCGTTTGTTAACCCAAACGGCATAACCAGAAATTCGTAATGACCGTACCGGGTTCGAAAAGCAGTCTTTTGAATATCATCCTCATGAACACGAACTTGATGGTATCCGGATCTCAAGTCTATTTTAGAAAAATACGAAGCCCCTTGTAACTGATCGAATAAATCATCAATACGCGGTAACGGATATTTGTTTTTAACGGTTCTTTTATTCAGCTCCCGATAATCTATGCACATCCGCATCGTAGCATCCTTCTTTTTAACAAATAAAACCGGAGCTCCCCAAGGTGAGGAACTCGGTCGGATAAAACCTTTGTCTAACAATTCTTGAGTTTGTGTCATAATTTCCCGAATCTCTGATGGTGCTAACCGATACGGTGCTCGAGCTACAGGACTAGCTCCCGGTATCAATTCTATTTTGAATTCTACCTCCCGAATTAGAGGTAACCCAGGTAACTCATCAGGAAAGACCTCCGGGTATTCCGAAACCACCCGGATATCTTGAACTATATGTTTCTCTTTTTTAACATCAATAGCATAGGCGATATAAGACTCACACCCTTTGGCCAAAGATTTTCTGGCCTTCATAAAAGATATAATTGAAAAAGAAGAACTGGGTCTTTCACCACGGGCTACTACATGTGTCCCGTCGGCTAAAGGAAAAGAAATAATCTTTTTATGACATTTAATACTAGCCTTGTTTAGACTTAACCAATCCATCCCTAATATCACATCAAAGCCTGATATAGGCATTAAAAGTAAAGAAACAGGAAAACAAGTACCATCAATATCAACTTGAGCTCCAGACACAGATGTTGTGACTGGAATTGTTTGACCATCGACTACCTCCACTTCCAATGGAGTAGTCACCTCAGATTTAGGTAATTTTAATTTATCACAAAAGCACACAGAAATAAATGAACGATTCTCCCCTGAATCAAATAATATACGTGCAGGAACCGAATTAACCAAAAACATACCAGTAATGACATCATCAGTGGCAGTAGCATCTTCCACCGACATCCTGAATGCTCTACCCTCAGGTGGAGGGTGAGTCTTTCTCTTTTGTGCTGTAGATGCCGTCGATCCCCCAGCTGACCCAGAACCCGAAACCGAACTCGTCTTCTTATATGAAAAACATTCACTCGCTCGGTGTCCCTCCTTCTGGCAATTCCAACACACACTCCTCGGGAACCTACAACTACCGATATCATGCCCAACCTGGCCACAACGAATACAACGAGTGGTTTGTTTTGTACACGGACCCAGATGTGGTGATCTACAACTACTACACCAAGGCAATCGTTGACTTGAACCGCTACTTATCGGTCGACGGTTAAAATTTCCCTGCCTTTGGTTTCCCTGCCACCTCCTATTTTGTTGAGACCCAGATTGTGTTTGTGTTTGTTTTGGTCTTTGAAATACCGACTTGTCTTTATTTTCAACATCTTGAGCATGAAGATCTTCCTCAATTGATTTAGCCAAAGTAAAAGCTTGTGACAGGCTATTAGCAAACCTAGTAGTTGATCGATAAACAGGTAATAAGACTCTGACAAAATGTTGTATTTGTGAAGGCTCATCCGGCACCCATTGTTTCACAAACCTTAACCTATTATTAAACTGTTCTATCAACTCGTCAACTGTCATCTGGTTTATCATCTTTAAACTCAAAAAATCTTGTTTAATACGATCCATCTCAAATGAACTACAATATCGAGCACAAACTTTTTCATAAAATTGACCCCAAGTCATACTATCCTGTTGTTCCCTACTTAGATGAACTGTTATTGAATCCCACCATACTAAAGCAGCTTTTGAAACATACGAGATGCATACTTAACTTTCAAATGGTCATCACAATCGCAAGCATCTAAAACTTTTTCCATATGCCTCAGCCAATTTAGAGTCACACTCGGGTCATTACTGCCTTCATACTCCATTGGTTTACAATCTAGAAAGTGTTTATAGGTACAGGGAGGTTTGGTTCCTGTTTGAGGAGTAAATCCTCCAAATTGTATCGGTTGAGGTTCTTGTGAGGGATATTGAAAATAAAATGTAGGTTGTGGCATACCAGATGTTGAAGTAGTAGGATTTGGTATTGGATTTTGAGTAACTGGAGGGGTTGGTAGTTGTGTAGTTTGAGTGGTCGAATTTTGTTGATAACCCCTTAAAGTATCTCGCATCTCTTGTAACTGACTCTCTAATAACCTGATATGTTCCTGAGTATCTGTTTCATTATTAAAATTTCTAGATGTTCCCACCACAACAGGGTTCTCGGGTGGAGGGATCGGAATGTTTGCATCTTAATTATTTGCCATATCTGTACATCACAACATCTCAACATAATTTAGTATTAACTCGTTAGTACTCTACCTACTAACCACAATTCATATTCACGCTAATCCCTGCTTGTCAAGAATGATTGATCCACACGAGCCAAGATTTGAGAATGGTACACCTAAATGTGCACACATTGCCAAACCAATGCTCTGATACCAAATTGTAACACCGTAAAATTTGAGCCATTTTTTTTTTTTAAACATTATACAATACGGAAGCGTTATTTTATAAACATAAAACGATATACATATTTTATATTTACATAATTGTTCAAAAGATTATAATAATTAAAAGTACGATGTTAACTTTTATACGGCTCGACAACCAAAAATATCAGAGTTTGATCAATCAATTCCCAACAAGCCAAACACCCCCAAAAGCTTTCATTAACAACCTGAAAAATATTCAACGAGGTGGGAATTAGCACAAAGCTAAGTGAATAGAATTAACAACCAAATTGTATCATAATATTAACCAAGGAACAACACATTACATTTACACTTGTTCGACTTCCACAAGAACGAACAAGTTCTAGTTCGACTTCCACAAGAACGAACTAGTAAGTTCCAGTTCGACTTCCACAAGAACGAACTGGCAAAACAGAGGACCGGCAACCTAAATCATTGTCGGCCTAACAATGATAACCGATAGCTCGTTTACTAAACGGTACGGTAGAACTTCCTTTAAAATAACGAATAAGTTGAAGGTCCAACTATCGTAACCGAAAGTAACCGTAACCCAGCTGAATTCACCATAGCTGACCTCTAAATCTCCTATGTGCACAAACCTCTAAATAGCACCACTATTAGGCAACCAAACTATAAGTCATAGTTGTAATATTCCAACCTAAACGCCTTTTTCCAACCTAAATGTACTTTTCCAAAATTGATATTACAACACAAGTAAGATGGTTAAAACCACTCACCTTAGCCCAACTTTCCGTCACACTCAGTAGTCTTATGTTACTGAGTCTCTTTCCCTTTTCCTGTAACACATAATATAACCCAAATTAGTAATCTGAATTTTACAAAATGGTAGTAATTGTCAATTCAAGTTTAACATCAAAACCTCCTATCAAAACATTACCACTTACTGTATCTTGTTCATTTATATACTTTCCTTGCACTTTGACTATCGCAAGTCAAAATAATTCCATAACTTACTGTAATGACCCGAAATTTGTAAATAAATAAAATATGTAAAAATATGATAATTATGGATAAATCATATAAAACACGTAGGAATTGGTTTCGTGTCGTTTGGAGTCCGTATGAGAAAGTTATGGACGAAACCGTGTTGAAACCTAGACCGAAAAGTGCAGCCTTGCTGCACAGGTAAGCTCGCGGCGCGAGCCAGGCGCGAGCGAAACGCGAGGTTGAACAGAAGGACCAGAGCTGGAACGCGAGAAGTTCGCGTCGACTTCGCGACGACTTCGCGACGCGAGCCAAACGCGAGCGAGGCGCGAAGTCTGGTAAATGCGGCGACCAAAGGGGAAACCCGCGCGACCTCGCGGCGCGAGCGAGGCGCGAGCCAAACGCGAGGGCTGTCTGGAGCATATAAACTTGGGTGTAAGCTAGGGCTTCATTTCATCTTCAACCCCACACCTTGTGCAGCCGTTTTCTAGAGAGAAGTGGTCGATTTTGGAGTCTTGGAGCTCAAATCATCACCCTCTTGAAGGATTTAATCATCAAGGGTAAGGATTCTTGTCTATTTTACTTAGCTACCTTGATTGTGAGCTTTGTATGGGTAAAAATGGTGGTTTGGGGAACCAACCATGTCATCTTTGGGGAATATGACTAAACTTGGGTGTAGAACACTCATTGTAAGCTTGTAATCGATGTGTACAAGTTGGATTTGGGTTTATTGATGGAAATCTTGAACTAGGGTTTGAGATTTCACCAAGTTGGATGAACTTGGTGGTTAGGAATGTGGATATGGATTGATTAGTGATTAGTTATGGATAATAACTAGTTATTGTGATGGTAATGATGATAGGTCAAGAAGACCTAAAGTTTGGCGACATCTCACAAGTTGGAGAGCAAGGATTCGTGTTGTTAGACACGATTTGGATTTAGCTTGGCTAAGGTGAGTACGTGTGGAATTTACTGAGTACATAGCCCTTTTAAATATTTTCATTACTTGCGTTATGGTCTATTTGCTTAATTGTGTAGACTAGTAGTTGATAGTTAGTTATACGTATGATGGTATTGAACTAACTTGTTTGATGATGAAAGTGATAGCCGAGGGCTAGATTGGCATAACCATAGGGTTATGATGAGATTGAGATGATGTGATGTCACGGGCTACTCCCGGTCATGAGGTGTGGAGTGAGGGGCAGTTGGGTGAATTCCCAGGTGAATTCCCATCGACTCATCCACGATAGATATGCGATGTCACGGGATACTCCCGGTCATGAGGTGTGGAGTGAGGGGCAGTTGGGTGAATTTCCAGGTGAATTCCCATCGACTCATCCACGTTAGTTATGAGATGAAACGGGATACTCCCGGTCATGAGGTGTGGAGTGAGGGGCAGTTGGGGTGAATTCCCATCGACTCATCCACGTTAGTTGCGATTGCTAGGTAAGCAAGATTGATAGGGTCACACTAAGGCGACTAGACTGGATAGTTGGAGATATATATATGTATATTGATTGGTTATATGAAACGTGATATTTCATTTTATTATCGGATCTAAACCCATGTAGCTCACGAGACGTCTTTGTCTCACGTACTCCTTGTTTTGTTTTGCTATGTACTCAGGTTCGGAATCGAAGGTTTAGGTACGCATGGATAGAGATGCGGGGCCTAGAGTAGAAGAACTTTAGATTGGATTTGTGCTTAGCTTTGGTTTTGAGCTATTTTGTAACACCAAACTTTATACTCTGATTTTCATACCAAAGGTTTTTGTAAATCCATATTTTTGGAATAGTTCTTCTATTTATGAAAAATGTTTTATTTTGGGCAAATGTTTTGTATTAAAATTTGAGGTGTTACAACTTGGTATCAGAGCTATAGTTTAAGTGAATTAGGTTGGATGACCATCCTAGTCTTAGACTGTAGCATTAGGAATGTAAGATTCCTTGAGATCGATAGGTTGACCTTGAGACTTTATATTAAGTTTAGGGTTGAACCTAGGGGGACCGATGAATTTGATATGATTTTGGATATTGAGTCATATGCGACTAATGGGTTGTACACAAGGTACTAAATGTTTAATGTCTTTCGTTTAGTCTTGGTCGAAAGAAATGGTGACCACGCATAGAAGTGGTAAAGCCCCGGAGGGCCGGGAGGAAGAAATACCTCATGTCGAGGTTGTGGTTGAACAGGAAAGTCAACCGTCGATGCATCGGATTGGTGAATCGGGAGTCGGAGCTAATGGAACTCCGGTGACCATGGCGGACCTCCAAACTATTATTGAACAACTCAGGGGAGTGGTGGCCGATGAGGTCCACCGCATCATTGGGGACCGTGAGAGGTCGGGTGGAGATCGTGTATCCGAGGCTAGATCGGATGAGGAAACCAGGGATGGTGGCACTCGAGTGGAGAAATCCTCCACAGGTGGTTGTAGTGATGCAAGGGCGAGACCCGATGAAAATTATGGTTGTTCTTTTAAGTCATTCATGGCTTGTAAGCCAAACATGTATACGGGTAGTTCGGACCCGAAGGTAACTATGAGGTGGATCCGAGAGACCGAGCGGGTCATCGGAAGTAGCAAGTGCAAGAAAACCGATATGGTGTTGTATGCATCGCAATTGCTAAGAGGGGATGCTATGGTCTGGTGGGACATAGTTTATGAGACCCTCGGGAGAGAGGTGATAGAGAGAATGTCATGGGATGAGTTCACCGTGAGGTTGAGGAAGAAATTTTGTCCCGAAATTGATTTGGAGAAGATGCATGAGAGGTTTGTAAACCTAAAGAAGGGTGATAGGTCGGTTGAGGAGTACTCAAGGGAGTTCATGGGATTGCTCCCGTTTGTTGCAAGAACTTATTTTGAGGAAAGATCGAGGGTAGTCCAGTACGCTTGTGGGCTACCTTGGGATTACCAATTGGAGGTAAGGAGAGCGGTCACACTCGATGAGGCCATTGGTGCCGCCCGGGGTGTGGAAGAAGTGAACGAGGCACGGGTTGCCGAGAGGGCCCATGTGGGTGAGAAAAGGAAAGCGGAGAGCGGCTCTAGTTCGTTCAAAAAGGGGAAGTTCACTTCGAGCTTCTCTAAACAAGGAAGTGTGGGCCCGTGTAAGAAATGCGGGAAAAATCATACCGGCGAGTGCCGGAGTGGATCGAGGTCTTGCTTTAGTTGTGGTAGACCGGGGCATGTAGCCCGGGATTGTAATGTCAAGTCATTGGCCGATGTGGAGTGTTTCTCGTGCCACGAGAAGGGGCACTATAGCAATGCGTGCCCAAAGAAGGGAATTGAATCAATGGTGTCCACGGCTCAAAAGAAAGTGGAACCGGCGAAGGCGAAGGGGCGATCCTTCCAACTCACCCGAGTGGAGGCGAAGGAGGCACACGATGTGGTGTCAGGTACTCTATTCATTAACTTCATGCCATCTTCTATATTATTTGATTCGGATTCTACTTGTTCGTTGGTCTCACGAGTTTGGTAGAAAGTTAAATGTGCCGACCGATGTTGTTAGATGAAAAATATGAAATAGAGGTAGCCAATGGGAAATCTCAACGATCGAATTTGTTTATAGAAATCGTGATTTTAAAAATAGATGGGAAAAAAGTTTAAAAAAAAAAAAAATTTACTTATTGACCATGAGAAAGAAGGATTTTGATGTGATTATCGGTATGGATTGGTTGGGTACGCACCAAGCCAAGATATTGTGTGATTATAACTTAATTGTTGGGTTGTCGCACGGAGTGGTGGTTATAGGAATTGGAGATAAGTTGTATGACGTGGATATTTATTTTGGGAATGGTCTTCCCGGTTAGTTGTGTGTATGGAAAGTATATTTTTGGAAAGGATTATGGACCGGTGTGTCGCAAGTAGTAAGGATATAAGGGTTGATGCTATTATATAGTATCAAAAGATGAACCGTAAGGACGGTAAATGTTTTCAACAAAGGAATAAGTAGTACAATGAAGTACTAAGTTTTGGTAAGAAGTGTTGAAAGGATGAAAATTGGAAATGAAACTCGAGTATTCGGCAGGAATCCGGATAAGTAATGTAATGTTAATATATGTATATGGTAAAGAAAAGAATGATTAAAGGTATAGTGATGCCTTAGAACTAATAAATGTAACATAGGTGGAAAAGAGTAAGTGTCAGGAATGACATATTTTAATTGCTAGAAATGGTTGAGTAAAAGTTGGCATGTAGCCATAACAAAGTTTTGTGACAGGGATGATCGATTTGATATTAAGGGTAAGATGACGATTATGGGTAAAATATCATAATAATGAGGTGATATAATATGACATAGTGTGTGTGAGACTACGACTGGGAAATAAATATGTCAAGGTATCGCGATGTTGAAAGACGGGAACATGGAATGTTGGGCTAATAGTTGCCAAGTCATGGGTTACAAATGTAGACCGGAGTCGATTGGTTGACTCAAAGATGACCGGGTTGGCCGGTGAACTTTGGTTAAAGGAATAGATTGGTGGTTACCCCGGTGGTAACAAAAGGTTTGGAAATCGGTAATAAGGAAATGGACCGGGTAAGGGTGATTAAGGTGTAAGTGAAACGGTAAAATGACAATCGGAGATTTTATTGGTATACCCGCGGGGTACAATGCATGTGCGTTATGCGATGGCCTTGAAGGCGTATGATAATGGAAAAAAAAATAATAATAATAATAATGTTATGGGAAACGTGATAAGTAGTGACCAATGGGAAATGTATGGAATATGAAAGAAAATGATAACGTGATATTATGGGAAGTATGCTAATAGCATCGTGAATAAATAGACGATAAAACGGGCAAGATGGTGGTAGAGTATGTGATGTAAAAAGGGGTATACTAGTGTAGTATGCAAGATAGGATAAGAAAGAAAGGATGTGATTAATTCGGGGGATCCACGACTACTATGACTTTGGGTTGGAATCGGTTGGGTGAATCCCAATGGTTCCATTCCGTAATCGGAGACTTTCCGGTTAACAAGATTGTGTGAGTCACCATGGATTGGAGGCATTCCGATCGTTGTGACGGTTTGAGATCTTAATGGATTGGAGGCTTTCCAATCATCTTGAGGTGAGGCTCGATATGATGTGACCGTGTATGGTGTTTATAATGTGCGTGGATAGAACCGTATGGTTAAGTACTAATACTATGATTATATGATAAAGGAGCAAACCGATTGATAATGCGAGTTGCATTAGGTCATGTATGGGTAGGGGATGCCTACGACTTTTAGAATGTGAGAATGGGGATGCTTTTAGAAAGCAATTGTTATTGGTAACCAAAATATGGTAAATTTGTGTGAAATTATGGAATGCGATGCGGTAGAGGATATAATGCCGATAATTAGGAATGAAAGTTATGAAATGGTCAATGCGATGCAAAGGTAATTAAAATGATACTAATAATGGTATAAGTGACCAAATGAAGGTCAAGAAACGATAAGGGTTGATATGACCTTAAGGAAGTGTAAGAACTCGGAGAAGTTGGGAAAGATTGGAAATTTTGGAAACATGAACGATTGTTAAGGAAACAATAATGTGTAGAACCGGGAGTGGTAAGTTGGGGATGGTATCCCGTGAGTGCGGAATTTGTTAATGGGAAAAGTATGGTTGACTTTAGGCAAAAGTCAAGATTAGTCAACATGTGATTAGTTGACTTGGTCAAAGATGGGCTTTGACTCTCGTTTTGAAAGACTCGCGAAGGATGAGAGCATAATGTATCATTTGTGTGAATGTGAAAAGGTTAATGAAATAATTAAAAGAGATATAGTCGAATCATGCGACTTTGACCCGTTGGGTGTTTTCAAGTTGAAATTGGGAATTTGGTGTCTAATGGTTGATGAATCATAATTAGAGGTCAATGGTAAAGGGAATTGTTAAAGTATAGTTGACTTTGTTCTTAAGTCAAGGGTTAGACGATTTTGGAATATGGTAACTTGGTCGAAGCTAGACTTTGACATTAGTGTTGGTCAATTGGTTGATTATAATGCGTGGGTCATGTCACTTCTATGTGTATAAGATGATTGGTTAGAGGATTGAAAGTCTTGTGGTCAAAATTGTGCAAGTTTGGCCCATTTGGGCACTAAAGGCTTAAGAGTGATTTTTGACCCGTTTGGATCTAACGGGATTAATTGAATGTTTACATACATATTGTTGACTAATTCGGGATAAAAAGTTTGACGGTAATAACCGCGGGAGAATGGGAACGGATACTCGGTAGAATGTGGATTGGAATTTTTGAGTGATTCCGAGGACGGAATCCTTTTAAGGGGTAGATAGTTGTAACGACCCGAAATTTGTAAATAAATAAAATATGTAAAAATATGATAATTATGGATAAATCATATAAAACACGTAGGAATTGGTTTCGTGTCGTTTGGAGTCCGTATGAGAAAGTTATGGACGAAACCGTGTTGAAACCTAGACCAAAAAGTGCAGCCTTGCTGCACAGGTAAGCTCGCGGCGCGAGCCAGGCGCGAGCGAAACGCGAGGTTGAACAGAAGGACCAGAGCTGGAACGCGAGAAGTTCGCGTCGACTTCGCGTCGACTTCGCGACGCGAGCCAAACGCGAGCGAGGCGCGAAGTCTGGTAAATGCGGCGACCAAAGGGGAAACCCGCGCGACCTCGCGGCGCGAGCGAGGCGCGAGCCAAACGCGAGGGCTGTCTGGAGCATATAAACTTGGGTGTAAGCTAGGGCTTCATTTCATCTTCAACCCCACACCTTGTGCAGCCGTTTTCTAGAGAGAAGTGGTCGATTTTGGAGTCTTGGAGCTCAAATCATCACCCTCTTGAAGGATTTAATCATCAAGGGTAAGGATTCTTGTCTATTTTACTTAGCTACCTTGATTGTGAGCTTTGTATGGGTAAAAATGGTGGTTTGGGGAACCAACCATGTCATCTTTGGGGAATATGACTAAACTTGGGTGTAGAACACTCATTGTAAGCTTGTAATCGATGTGTACAAGTTGGATTTGGGTTTATTGATGGAAATCTTGAACTAGGGTTTGAGATTTCACCAAGTTGGATGAACTTGGTGGTTAGGAATGTGGATATGGATTGATTAGTGATTAGTTATGGATAATAACTAGTTATTGTGATGGTAATGATGATAGGTCAAGAAGACCTAAAGTTTGGCGACATCTCACAAGTTGGAGAGCAAGGATTCGTGTTGTTAGACACGATTTGGATTTAGCTTGGCTAAGGTGAGTACGTGTGGAATTTACTGAGTACATAGCCCTTTTAAATATTTTCATTACTTGTGTTATGGTCTATTTGCTTAATTGTGTAGACTAGTAGTTGATAGTTAGTTATACGTATGATGGTATTGAACTAACTTGTTTGATGATGAAAGTGATAGCCGAGGGCTAGATTGGCATAACCATAGGGTTATGATGAGATTGAGATGATGTGATGTCACGGGCTACTCCCGGTCATGAGGTGTGGAGTGAGGGGCAGTTGGGTGAATTCCCAGGTGAATTCCCATCGACTCATCCACGATAGTTATGCGATGTCACGGGATACTCCCGGTCATGAGGTGTGGAGTGAGGGGCAGTTGGGTGAATTTCCAGGTGAATTCCCATCGACTCATCCACGTTAGTTATGAGATGAAACGGGATACTCCCGGTCATGAGGTGTGGAGTGAGGGGCAGTTGGGGTGAATTCCCATCGACTCATCCACGTTAGTTGCGATTGCTAGGTAAGCAAGATTGATAGGGTCACACTAAGGCGACTAGACTGGATAGTTGGAGATATATATATATGTATATTGATTGGTTATATGAAACGTGATATTTCATTTTATTATCGGATCTAAACCCATGTAGCTCACGAGACGTCTTTGTCTCACGTACTCCTTGTTTTGTTTTGCTATGTACTCAGGTTCGGAATCGAAGGTTTAGGTACGCATGGATAGAGATGCGGGGCCTAGAGTAGAAGAACTTTAGATTGGATTTGTGCTTAGCTTTGGTTTTGAGCTATTTTGTAACACCAAACTTTATACTCTGATTTTCATACCAAAGGTTTTTGTAAATCCATATTTTTGGAATAGTTCTTCTATTTATGAAAAATGTTTTATTTTGGGCAAATGTTTTGTATTAAAATTTGAGGTGTTACACTTACAATATTACAAATCTTGACATACTTAACGAAACAGGTCAAACGACAATTTCTTAACTAATACACTTTCAATGATACCATTAACAATTATTTATATTCCCTTTGATCTTTTAAACAAATTTAACTCATTTAAGACAAAAATCAAATTCCCAGATTTGACTAAAGTCAAATATATACCAAAATGACCAAAACTCTTTATATTGCCAAACACTAATTTTTATTGTTAAAATTCTTCCAATACCTTGTTAAGAATCAGATTTTAATTTCAATTATCAACTAATAAAGAACAAACTAAACACAAAACTCAATTCTAAAGTTTTTATATTAAAACCCATCTTCCCTCTAAAACTCCACTGTTGAAGCTTTCAAAAGAGCTTTACAATTCAGTTGCATAGCAATAACACTTACAATACTTACATAACATCAACTAAACACTAACTAAAGTAACAATTTCGTTTTCTAATCAATAATCATTAAAATCACCAAAACCCAATTAAATACAAGAACCCTAGTTCTTCTATTCTTAAAACTATAACCCTAACTTTTAAATAAAGATTTCTTACCTTTAATTAGCTTCGAATTCTAAATAACCAAGATGAAACGCAACAGATCAAACAATCTTCAAAAAGAAATTAAGTTTCTTGTGTGTGCAGTGTGTTTTGTACGAGTGAAGCAGCCAAAAGAAAAGATTAGTCAATTTCTCAATCCATATCTCACTTACACGTGCACACATATTATTAATCAACTTTTCATTTAAAACATAATACAATACCGTGTATTTGGTTCACAGTTAATTTATTTAAAAGACCTAACTAACTTTGAATTTGACAACAAAGATATTTTCAGAACTTTGGTTCAAAAGTGAACTCAGATATATAAAAAAATTATATTAAGATCTATCTATCTCAGTTTCTACTAATTTTTAACCCCGTGGTTAAAAATACAAATAATTCAATTAATTCAAATAAGATTATATAAAATACTAAATAATAAAATATTACTTACCGAAAGTAATAAATTACTAGGCCGGGTTTCAGGGTGTTACAAATCTCCCCCTCTAGGAAGATTTCGTCCCCGGAATCACTACTCGGTCAAATAAAGCCGGGTAGCGGTCTCTCATCTCAGCATCGGTCTCCCAAGTCATGTCAGCACCTAAACTGTGTTTCCATTTAACCAAAACCATAGGAATCTGTTTCTTTCTTAACTTAGTCACTTTTCGGTCTAGAATTTCTACCGGTTCTTCAACTAATCGTTTCTTTGAATCAACTTTCAATTCTCGAACTGGTAACACTTGATCTAAATTCTCGGGATTACATTTTCGCAAATAACATACATTGAATGTATCATGAATTCCCGACAACTCAGGTGGCAAATCCAAGGTAACTGACTGATCGTTAACTATACGACGAATACGGAATGACCCAATATATCGTGGTGCTAGTTTACCCCGTTTCCCGAATCGAATTACACCCTTCCATGGAGAAACTTTAAGATACACCATCTCATCTACTTTAAAAGTCACGGGTCTACGTTTTGGACCTGCATACATTTTCTGTCTATCCCGAGCGGCTTTTAATTTTTCTCGGGCAATAGCTACTTTATCTGCTTTCATCTGAACAATCTCGGGCCCCGCAAACTGTTTCTCACCGGCTTCTAACCAACAAGTAGGAGTACGACAACGTCTACCGTATAACATTTCATACGGTGGCATATTCTTGATACTTGAATGATAAGAGTTGTTATACGCAAATTCAATCAACGGTAGGTGCGAATCCCAAGAACCACCATATTCCAAAACACACGCCCGTAACATATCCTCAAGTGTCTGAATAGTTCTCTCGGTCTGACCGTCTGTCTGAGGATGGTAGGCAGTACTTAAATTAACTCGTGTACCCAACTCTCGCTGTAAATTGTTCCAAAAATTAGATACAAATCTCGGATCCCGATCTGATACAATTGAAAGCGGTACACCATGTCGAGAAACAATTTCATCAATATATAATTGTGCCAACTTACCAAGTGAAGCTGTCTCAGTTGTAGCTAAGAAATGGGCACTCTTAGTTAATCGATCCACAATCACCCAAATCATATCATGATTCTTTTGTGTTCGAGGTAATTTCGTGACAAAATCCATCGTAATGTTGTCCCATTTCCATTCCGGAATCTCTAACTGTTTCAACGATCCGTACGGTTTCTGGTGTTCGGCTTTTACCTGAGCACAAATATGACATTTCTCAACGAACCGTGCAACATCAGTTTTCATAGTCGGCCACCAATACAACATCTTTAAATCATTATACATCTTTGTACTACCCGGATGAATAGATAATCGAGATTTATGTGCTTCTGATAATATTAATTCTCGTAATCCCCCAACTAACGGTACCCAAACTCGTGATTGAAAAGTTTTTAATCCCCGAGAATCATCAACTAAATCATCTTTTCTTTTAACTAATATCTCGGTTTTCAAGTTCTCGTCTTTCAAAGCCTCAAGTTGAGAAATTTTAAGTCTATCCACCAAACCTGAAACTATCTCAATTTTCATGAATCGAACCGTTTCTGTAGTACCTTTTCGGCTCAATGCATCGGCTACTACATTTGCTTTACCGGGATGATATCTAATCTCACAATCATAATCTTTAATAACTTCTAACCATCGTCGTTGTCTCATATTCAAATCTTTCTGTGTAAATACATACTGTAGACTTTTGTGGTAGGTACAAATAACACATTTTGTCCCGTATAGATAATGTCTCCAAAGTTTTAACGCAAATATAACCGCCGCTAATTCTAAATCATGTGTCGGGTAGTTCTTTTCGTGTGGTTTTAATTGTCGTGAAGCATAAGCAATAACTCGATCACGCTGCATCAAAACACAACCCATACCGGCAAAAGAAGCATCACAATATACAATGAAATCCTCGGAACCGTCAGGTAACGCAAGTATAGGAGCTTGACATAATAGTTGTTTCAAAGTCTGAAAAGCCTTCTCTTGTTCATCACTCCATATGTATGGTACATCTTTACGTGTCAATTTCGTTAACGGACCCGCAATTTTGGAAAAGTCTTTGATAAACCTCCGGTAATAACCCGCTAACCCGAGAAAACTTTTGATCTCTGATGGAGTCTTAGGTGCAGACCAATTCATAACCGCTGTTATTTTAGACGAATCAACTTTAACCCCCTCAGAACAGATAACATGACCCAAAAACTGAACCTCTCGAAGCCAGAATTCACATTTTGAAAATTTGGCATATAATTGTTCACGTTTAAGTGTATCTAAAACCTGTCTCAAATGTGTCTCATGATCCGATTCAGTTTTAGAATAGATTAGTATATCGTCAATAAACACAATAACAGATTTATCAAGAAAAGGACGACATACCCGGTTCATCAAATCCATAAATATAGCAGGAGCGTTTGTTAACCCAAACGGCATAACCAGAAATTCGTAATGACCGTACCGGGTTCGAAAAGCAGTCTTTTGAATATCATCCTCATGAACACGAACTTGATGGTATCCGGATCTCAAGTCTATTTTAGAAAAATACGAAGCCCCTTGTAACTGATCGAATAAATCATCAATACGCGGTAACGGATATTTGTTTTTAACGGTTCTTTTATTCAGCTCCCGATAATCTATGCACATCCGCATCGTACCATCCTTCTTTTTAACAAATAAAACCGGAGCTCCCCAAGGTGAGGAACTCGGTCGGATAAAACCTTTGTCTAACAATTCTTGAGTTTGTGTCATAATTTCCCGAATCTCTGATGGTGCTAACCGATACGGTGCTCGAGCTACAGGACTAGCTCCCGGTATCAATTCTATTTTGAATTCTACCTCCCGAATTAGAGGTAACCCAGGTAACTCATCAGGAAAGACCTCCGGGTATTCCGAAACCACCCGGATATCTTGAACTATATGTTTCTCTTTTTTAACATCAATAGCATAGGCGATATAAGACTCACACCCTTTGGCCAAAGATTTTCTGGCCTTCATAAAAGATATAATTGAAAAAGAAGAACTGGGTCTTTCACCACGGGCTACTACATGTGTCCCGTCGGCTAAAGGAAAAGAAATAATCTTTTTATGACATTTAATACTAGCCTTGTTTAGACTTAACCAATCCATCCCTAATATCACATCAAAGCCTGATATAGGCATTAAAAGTAAAGAAACAGGAAAACAAGTACCATCAATATCAACTTGAGCTCCAGACACAGATGTTGTGACTGGAATTGTTTGACCATCGACTACCTCCACTTCCAATGGAGTAGTCACCTCAGATTTAGGTAATTTTAATTTATCACAAAAGCACACAGAAATAAATGAACGATTCGCCCCTGAATCAAATAATATACGTGCAGGAACCGAATTAACCAAAAACATACCAGTAATGACATCATCAGTGGCAGTAGCATCTTCCACCGACATCCTGAATGCTCTACCCTCAGGTGGAGGGTGAGTCTTTCTCTTTTGTGCTGTAGATGCCGTCGATCCCCCAGCTGACCCAGAACCCGAAACCGAACTCGTCTTCTTATATGAAAAACATTCACTCGCTCGGTGTCCCTCCTTCTGGCAATTCCAACACACACTCCTCGGGAACCTACAACTACCGATATCATGCCCAACCTGGCCACAACGAATACAACGAGTGGTTTGTTTTGTACACGGACCCAGACGTGGTGATCTACAACTACTACACCAAGGCAATCGTTGACTTGAACCGCTACTTATCGGTCGACGGTTAAAATTTCCCTGCCTTTGGTTTCCCTGCCACCTCCTATTTTTTTGAGACCCAGATTGTGTTTGTGTTTGTTTTGGTCTTTGAAATACCGACTTGTCTTTATTTTCAACATCTTGAGCATGAAGATCTTCCTCAATTGATTTAGCCAAAGTAAAAGCTTGTGACAGGCTATTAGCAAACCTAGTAGTTGATCGATAAACAGGTAATAAGACTCTGACAAAATGTTGTATTTGTGAAGGCTCATCCGGCACCCATTGTTTCACAAACCTTAACCTATTATTAAACTGTTCTATCAACTCGTCAACTGTCATCTGGTTTATCATCTTTAAACTCAAAAAATCTTGTTTAATACGATCCATCTCAAATGAACTACAATATCGAGCACAAACTTTTTCATAAAATTGACCCCAAGTCATACTATCCTGTTGTTCCCTACTTAGATGAACTGTTATTGAATCCCACCATACTAAAGCAGCTTTTGAAACATACGAGATGCATACTTAACTTTCAAATGGTCATCACAATCGCAAGCATCTAAAACTTTTTCCATATGCCTCAGCCAATTTAGAGTCACACTCGGGTCATTACTGCCTTCATACTCCATTGGTTTACAATCTAGAAAGTGTTTATAGGTACAGGGAGGTTTGGTTCCTGTTTGAGGAGTAAATCCTCCAAATTGTATCGGTTGAGGTTCTTGTGAGGGATATTGAAAATAAAATGTAGGTTGTGGCATACCAGATGTTGAAGTAGTAGGATTTGGTATTGGATTTTGAGTAACTGGAGGGGTTGGTAGTTGTGTAGTTTGAGTGGTCGAATTTTGTTGATAACCCCTTAAAGTATCTCGCATCTCTTGTAACTGACTCTCTAATAACCTGATATGTTCCTGAGTATCTGTTTCATTATTAAAATTTCTAGATGTTCCCACCACAACAGGGTTCTCGGGTGGAGGGATCGGAATGTTTGCATCTTAATTATTTGCCATATCTGTACATCACAACATCTCAACATAATTTAGTATTAACTCGTTAGTACTCTACCTACTAACCACAATTCATATTCACGCTAATCCCTGCTTGTCAAGAATGATTGATCCACACGAGCCAAGATTTGAGAATGGTACACCTAAATGTGCACACATTGCCAAACCAATGCTCTGATACCAAATTGTAACACCGTAAAATTTGAGCCATTTTTTTTTTTTAAACATTATACAATACGGAAGCGTTATTTTATAAACATAAAACGATATACATATTTTATATTTACATAATTGTTCAAAAGATTATAATAATTAAAAGTACGATGTTAACTTTTATACGGCTCGACAACCAAAAATATCAGAGTTTGATCAATCAATTCCCAACAAGCCAAACACCCCCAAAAGCTTTCATTAACAACCTGAAAAATATTCAACGAGGTGGGAATTAGCACAAAGCTAAGTGAATAGAATTAACAACCAAATTGTATCATAATATTAACCAAGGAACAACACATTACATTTACACTTGTTCGACTTCCACAAGAACGAACAAGTTCTAGTTCGACTTCCACAAGAACGAACTAGTAAGTTCCAGTTCGACTTCCACAAGAACGAACTGGCAAAACAGAGGACCGGCAACCTAAATCATTGTCGGCCTAACAATGATAACCGATAGCTCGTTTACTAAACGGTACGGTAGAACTTCCTTTAAAATAACGAATAAGTTGAAGGTCCAACTATCGTAACCGAAAGTAACCGTAACCCAGCTGAATTCACCATAGCTGACCTCTAAATCTCCTATGTGCACAAACCTCTAAATAGCACCACTATTAGGCAACCAAACTATAAGTCATAGTTGTAATATTCCAACCTAAACGCCTTTTTCCAACCTAAATGTACTTTTCCAAAATTGATATTACAACACAAGTAAGATGGTTAAAACCACTCACCTTAGCCCAACTTTCCGTCACACTCAGTAGTCTTATGTTACTGAGTCTCTTTCCCTTTTCCTGTAACACATAATATAACCCAAATTAGTGATCTGAATTTTACAAAATGGTAGTAATTGTCAATTCAAGTTTAACATCAAAACCTCCTATCAAAACATTACCACTTACTGTATCTTGTTCATTTATATACTTTCCTTGCACTTTGACTATCGCAAGTCAAAATAATTCCATAACTTACAATATTACAAATCTTGACATACTTAACGAAACGGGTCAAACGACAATTTCTTAACTAATACACTTTCAATGATACCATTAACAATTATTTATATTCCCTTTGATCTTTTAAACAAATTTAACTCATTTAAGACAAAAATCAAATTCCCAGATTTGACTAAAGTCAAATATATACCAAAATGACCAAAACTCTTTATATTGCCAAACACTAATTTTTATTGTTAAAATTCTTCCAATACCTTGTTAAGAATCAGATTTTAATTTCAATTATCAACTAATAAAGAACAAACTAAACACAAAACTCAATTCTAAAGTTTTTATATTAAAACCCATCTTCCCTCTAAAACTCCACTGTTGAAGCTTTCAAAAGAGCTTTACAATTCAGTTGCATAGCAATAACACTTACAATACTTACATAACATCAAATAAACACTAACTAAAGTAACAATTTCGTTTTCTAATCAATAATCATTAAAATCAACAAAACCCAATTAAATACAAGAACCCTAGTTCTTCTATTCTTAAAACTATAACCCTAACTTTTAAATAAAGATTTCTTACCTTTAATTGGCTTCGAATTCTAAATAACCAAGATGAAATGCAACAGATCAAACAATCTTCAAAAAGAAATTAAGTTTCTTGTGTGTGCAGTGTGTTTTGTACGAGTGAAGCAGCCAAAAGAAAAGATTAGTCAATTTCTCAATCCATATCTCACTTACACGTGCACACATATTATTAATCAACTTTTCATTTAAAACATAATACAATACCGTGTATTTGGTTCACAGTTAATTTATTTAAAAGACCTAACTAACTTTGAATTTGACAACAAAGATATTTTCGGAACTTTGGTTCAAAAGTGAACTCAGATATATAAAAAAATTATATTAAGATCTATCTATCTCAGTTTCTACTAATTTTTAACCCCGTGGTTAAAAATACAAATAATTCAATTAATTCAAATAAGATTATATAAAATACTAAATAATAAAATATTACTTACCGAAAGTAATAAAATACTAGGCCGGGTTTCAGGGTGTTACACTATATATACCCTCTATACTTTTCAGTTTTTTATTTCGAAAACAGTCATCTTCATTAGGGAATTTACCTTCTTCACGAAATAACCAGGTATGTATTCCTTCATCATTCAATTTTTTTAGTTTTCTTGGTTCCGTAATCCTGTGTTCAACGTTTAATATTTCCTGCATATGTACACAAACAATGTGTAATAAGTAACAACTAATCACACTTCTAAAAAAAATATACAATCTGTTAAAATAATCACATATTTGCAGTGATCACATATTTTTGTATTTCAAAATACGAAAAATCAGTAAATAATAAAATTTTAAAAACGTCCAGAGTGTACGAACATATATATATTGTGCATTGTTTTTTATTATCTTTTAACAAAAAGTAAACATAGTTACTGTTTTTTTATATCACCTACATCAAAGTTATGACAAACCTAAGATAAATTGATCCATAGTTACTGTTGTTTTAATTTTCACTAATGTTTTCCGATTTAATTATTCTTATTTAACAAATAATTTGTGGTTTTTATGGCTACTAACATTATCTATCTGTTTATTAAGGTTCGTGATTAAATATGTCTTCAAACGAAATTGTGCTCATCAACCAACTCCATGATAACAAAGATTGTTTTGCATTCAAAGTGCGTGTAACTCGGTTATGGCTACAATATGACCGCTACATTAAAACCAAAATTTATGCAACAGAGATGATTTTAATGGATGATGAGGTACATAGCGAATAAATTAATTAAACAACACTGTTAATAATATTACTGTATTTTGTTACATAACATTACTGTATTTTTTTTTCGCAATGTTATAGGGATCCAAAATCCAGGCCTATGTTTTGAACAAAATAATAGACTATTTGAAAACTACTCTCAAACAAGACAAAGATTACTACATAACTGGTGCATCTCTTTGTACAAATCCCATGTCATTCAAGATAGCCGAACACCATCAAAATATTTGTTTAGGAGCAAACTTAAAAGTGAAGGAATGTACTGACTTTATTGGATCGAAACATGGTTTTCAATTTGAAGATTTTGAAAAAATTAATTCCAACCAATTGATGGTTGATGTATCAGTTGGTAAATTCATACGTTGAACATTTTTATTACAATATAAATTCATACGTTGAACATTTTTATTACAATATAAATACTTTAATATTAATGTTTACTTTACTAACTATTCTTATATCAAATTGTAGACATCATCGGAGAGATATTTGAGGTTGAAACTTTGGATAAATCCAACCCTAATGAAACTAAACACAGACTTACTATGACTCTGCACAACATAGAGTATGTATAGTATTAATTCTTAATAGTTTGTATATTAATTATTTTTATCCAATTGTTATCAATTTTATTTGATTTCTTTTTTTCATTATTAATTAGCTGTACACCGTTAAAGCTTACTCTATGGGGAGAAACTGCGTATAATATGCTGAAATACATGGATGATAACAAGAGCAATAAAAAGATAACCATGATTGTTCAATTTGGAAAAATTAACAACTATCATAGTAAGCTTTTTTAATTATAATTATACAATGATAACCATGTAATATTTGTTTACTTATTTACTTACATTAAATATTTTTGTGTAGATTTTATCAGCGTTGGGACCTACTATGAAACGTCAAGGATATTTATCGACGCTGAAATTGATGAAATTAAAGATTTTAAAGCCACGTAAGATGTTCATTCAATAAACTGCCAGATTATTTATTGAAGTATTCGGACTAACTACGTTCAAATGTTTTACAGAATGCCAGCAAAATATGGACTGCAGAGCCCCACGATTACGTATAGCAAAGTGCATACGAAAACGTACTCTATGAATGATGATTTTTTGAAAAATCATGAATGTTTGAACATTGTTGACATAAGTACCAATAGAGATTTTATATATATGAAATAAGTAACAGAAAAAAGTACTTGACAATGCTTGACAATAAAATGATATATTAACAGAAGATTCGGTAATTTACAGATCATTTGTTAGATCATCTCAGTAAACCATGTAATTTCTCCAAAGTGTATTACAAATAATCAACAAAAACCATTATTATAGTACTTATCTATGAATTGGAGTATGTAATAAGTTTTTTCTACTTTTTTAATGGAATCTAATACTTTTCGAACTTACAGATTCTCCAATTGAATACGATTTTTGACGGGATGAGCTCCCCAATTGATAAACAGATATATTATTACCGTACACGTATACATCTATAAACTCGATTTTGAATTTCTTTGTAATCGTCATCTTCATCAAGTAGAGTTGTTCTAGATTTCGTAATCTCAGGAACTTGTTTCGCAGTTGTGACTACAGATTTAGGGTTTTGTTATCATTTGGGCCTAAAGGGATTATATGTGAGTGTATAATAATCTGTAATTAAAGCCCTATTTACTTGGCCCGTTTTTTTTTCCAGATGGCCCAGGCTTATATTGACCCAATTTTATGGCCTAAAAACAATTTGATAAAGGATAAAATCAATAATGAAAACTCTATTCTCACTTCACAGTTATTTAACTACATGAATTGTGATATTTTTAACATGTATATGAAACCATATAACATATTACCGGCACATTACGTGATATTCTTTATTTACGTGATATTATTTCTTTACCCTCCATAGATAGTTTAGAGAAATTTGACTTATTGTGTTAGGGATTAGAACTTTAACTTTAATTGTGATAATTTAGCTTGATAAAATAAAGTAAATAATTTAGTGAATTATAACAAATAGGCGATCTTTTGGTATTACAGATTAGTTACACTTGTCAATTATTATTTATAATGTATTATACCCCTTTAGCAAGCATATAACAAAATTGGATTGTTACCGTTAAAAGTGTAAATTATTAATTATATCGTATGTAGAGATCAGTTTAATCTATGGCTTTTAATCATAATTTTGCTGTTTTTTGTTAAAACATAGTCATTTTCACGGGTAATAATATTGACAAAAACATTTTCACCATCAAATTGACGTCGTGCTGCAAAATTTGAATTACTAATATTTGGCTATGGTTGTTGTGATTAACTGTTTCGTCTTCGCTATTAGGGATTTGTGATTATTCACAATATGGATGTACAAGGAAGTAAAGAGGGAAGAAAAGCTAGAAAAGTATATTTGGATAGTAAAAAATTAAAACAACTTTCATCTACATCAAACACCGTACAAACTAATACATATGTCGGTAAGGATAATAAACTGCACGACGCAAAAGATTATACTTTTAAAAAACTAAAATATATCTGGGAACAATGTTGGATATCGTAAATTCCGGATTAATTGGGTGTCCGTGTTATAGAAGTAGTTGTTATATCTGGGAACAATGTTGGATATCATACTTTTATATCAAGATTATCTTTGACACCATCTGACGCCAAAATTCCCTTTAAATTTAAAAGAAGGCAATTTTCACTTTCTATTTGCTTTGCTATGACAATTAATAAGCGTCAAGGCCAATCATTGTCAAAGGTGGGTCTGTATTTGAGAGAGCCTGTTTTTCACACGGTCAATTGTATGTAGCATTATCTAGAGTGAAAAGCAGACAAGGACTGAAGATATTAATAGAAGATAAAGATGGCGGTGTGACGAATAAAACTTCAAACGTTGTATTTAAAGAAGTATTTAGAAATTTGTCTTGATTTTTTTTATTAAACATTTTTCTGAATTTGTCATTGGATGTTGGACTTCCTTTTAGTTATATTTCGATATTTGTCATTCAAATGTTATTACCAGTTTTGCAACCCACTTGGTCCCGTTATGAATATATTTCCTTTTTGTTGTATACGATAAAAATATAATACAGGTTAAAATAAATCTGGTGTAAAATTTTGTATTATATATTCTTAACGATCAGTATAAAGAGTGACAGCCCGTGATTCTTCACGGGTTATAACCTAGTATACTATATAAAAATTTTCCAATAATGGCAAATTGAAGTTGTCATAGATCAAACTTATTAGGGCCACATTCTAAGCATGTGACACGTCTTGTGAATTATTTGGAAGTGGATTTAACACTTATCAGATCATTTAATTTATGAAATCTATATTAAAAGTCTTGTATCCCGGCTGCTAGTGTTCTTTCATGTGACAACTCTAGCTATTATCGGTTAAGGCACTTTGTATGCATAAATGTTAGGGTTACCTAAAAGTTTAGGCAGATTTAGAATTTGGAAACATGCCTATGTTTATGAGCTTTTTGGCAAAAACAAGTTTCATATTGTAACTTTTATAGAAGTTTATAACAACCGGTAATTTCCAGTTATCTTTATGCTTTTTTTAAGGTATTCCCATTTATAACAGGACCACTCAGGGTGGCCGAGTTTATGCTCGAACATACCTTGACCATTGTCGTGATCGTTTTCGAACCTTCCCTTAGCCATCCGATAAATGTTTACTCGGGAAGTGACTGAACATGTGACCTTTTAGAAATTACAAACTTATTTTTTTAGAAGCTTGAACTAGTTAATAAAATTGTAATCTCTTGTGAGTTCTAGATTATAGGCATATAACAAATTTCTATGATAGGTTCGAGTTGATCTGGCAATTTTTATGTTTGTTTGTTACATTTCCTGAAAAATGGTCATAAACTACATAATAACATAAAAGAAGTGCTCAAGATTTAATCTAATAAGTTGGACTTTATTAATCTCTTTAAGGATAGCGATTTTGATATTTTAGTTGACGAGAGGCCAAGGAATTAACATATGCTGTTGTTTATTTTATATATGTATATGTATTTAGTTTTGTCCTACAAAATGTAGCTGACGGATGTATCAAATAAAGATGTTCTATAAGTACAGGGGCCGGTTATTACAATAACCAAAAGATAGACGTTTAGTATCGTTGTATTCGTAGTTAGTTTCTATAAGGACCAAAATGTAAATTAGTTCGTTGAATTTCTATATGGCCCGAAGTTAGGAATTGACGATTCCTAAAATCAAATACGAACCCTGAAGGGATGATATTAAAATACAGTTTTGGTTCTAAAGGGTTGTCAAATCATGTTCTTAGATTGTCAACTCTACCATGTGATGAGTTAGTTACTAGGTAGTTGCTACAATCCATTAATGTAATTTAATTCATTGGAGTCATTTTTGTCAGACCAATAGAAATTCTATTAAAAAACATGTAAATAACATGCAAATTATGTCGCATAAAATGATTGACATGTGTAATATATTAATTATCTTTCATTTTTGGAAACGGCAAATATATTAAAAAGACCGACTTAGCAAGACGCTAAAGACGGAAAAAGACAATTACAAGAGAGATAATAGAGGGGAAATTTCCCAATCAACCTTATTACATGGTATATTGCTCCTATATTTCAACCATAGATAAGACATTGATACAATTTCCCCGGCTATGTTTGAGAATGATTTATGTACGTTTTTGAAGATCACCTCGTTTCTCGCCTTCCATATGCACCAAAGGGTACATTGAATGATTGTTGATAGTACATTCTTTTCTTTGGGACAATTTCCACTTCTAACGCCATGTTCAATTAAGTCGACCACCGAATTGAAAGACGGTAGTACTATATTAATTATCTTTCATAATTTCATTCTTTGATTTATAAATTTTTATTAATTAAATGAGTACTGGTAATATAAATAACATGCAATCTTGTGTCTCATAAATTAAACATTGACCGAATATTTCGAAACAAATGAGATGCTAGCTTTCATAACAACCTACAAATATAATATAATTTTTTCTAACAAGGAAACATAGTATTTTATCGGTCGATACAATTGCTTTCAACAACCTACAAATAGAATATCTCTCTACTTATTATTGATTTCTTTCTCGTAGAACATTGTTTTAATTTATTGGTCTCAAATATATGTTGATATAAAGACCAATAACCAGAAAACGTTTGGCATAAAATAATTATAATTATTTTTTTAACAAAAATTTAAAAAAGACAAATATACAAAAAATGCAATAGCACACAAAAGTTTAGAGCATGAAAGTTAAGAAAAATTAGAAAAAGGTAAAAGGAAAGCAATAATACATTAAGAAAAGAATAAAATAAAGATTAAAGTGAAATGATTTATAGAATCTTTCTGATTCTTTAATAAGAAATGTATGTTAAAGATTATCATCAAATTATTAAAAAAATATGTCCATAAAAAAAGATTTACTTAAAAAGTAAAACTGATATTTTACATTTAATAATTATTTTTTATTAGTTATATTGCAGTTTATTTTTGTGATTTTATAATTATGCCGCATAACTTTCACCAAAGTAAAACAAATAAATATTTAAGTGATATATAAAGTTATTGTAATAAATATCCAATCTTTGATGAAATATTTAAGAGTTTAGTTAAAGACAGATTTAAAGTATTTTTAAAAAGTTACTATATACAAAAAAATATATCTTTTTTATTAATGAAAGGATAAATTTTGAAATGGAGAAATTAATTATTAATTAATATAGAAATCTTTCATGCATTTCTTAAATTTTTAATGAGGCCGGCTATGTATATACGTTCAAGCGTGTATATCTATCCTTTTTCTGGTTGAAACGTATGAATAAAATATATTGTAATTCGTTTGATTGGGGTATTTCCCCGTTTTCTTTTCCGTTGTAATTTGTTCTGTTTAGTATCTTGCTAAGATCGGTTTTATATATAATTGCCGTTTAAAAGAAAAGTATATACGTTCTCCGATTCAATATATGTAATACACTTTCCATATTTGGGCGTATCAAAATAAGTGATACACTTTGAAAATTTACCCTTTTTGGTAAAAAGTAGTGGGTCCCACAACAACTAACTACATAATTTAATAAAGTGAAATGACCACTCAACCCTTACTTTAACTTTTAAACATCGTTAACCTTACTTAATTTAAAAATTGTGGAACTCATTTTCTACTAACCATCTAATTAATCTAATATAACCTTCATTATAATCTTTTGCCTCAAAAAATGTGAAACCTAAAATTATCACTTATTATGAATCAGAGGAAGTATATACCTATCCATTTCCATCATTCCATGTGTAAGTGTAAGGGACTGTTGCCATGTTTAAAGTTATAGAAATAATTTAAGATGGCGTCCAGCTGTGCTGTTTGTTTTTTTGACTTTAATCGATGCATGGTCCTCGAATCCTTGTCTGCCGTCGGTGCCCACATTTTCATTTCATTTCATTTCATTTAATCTTATTACGCGTGAAACCGAAAGTTCCTCTCTCTAACGCGCCCCTCATCGCCATTTTCATTTCTGTATTTATTTAAGCTTTTTTCTCACTATAAACTCAATCGTCTTTCACTCCCAATCTCGTCACTAAAAGCTCCATCTCTATCATTATATATTCCAATCGAAATACTCGAAAACAACTGTTCTTTAAGTTTCTCAGGTATGAATGATTCATTTATCGTACTTAACTTCATTGTATGTATGTATGAATTCATGAGTGTGTGTTTGTGAGTTATAATATGGTTAATGTGGATGTGTTTGACGTATTTGGTCGATTTATGTTTACTTCTGAATCTGAACTTGATAGAAGGGTACAGTTGTGATCAAAATGGAAAAAAACATTGAAACTCATCTAGATTGTGTATATCTTGCCGTCATCGTTGATAATGATATTAAAGAACGTTAATCTTCTGGGATTAATCAAAAAGATTTATATGAACTAGAAATTATAGAGTTAATTATCAAAATAGACATCTTTTCCCAAAAACTACATGTGCAACTTGGTTTTCCCAAAAAAAATTGTGGTACTTGATATTTTTGTGCGACAACACTTGTAAAACTTTGTGTGAATGTGAAGTCCTTTTTTAAGAATTTTGATTTTTATTAAGTAAAGTTTTTGGAAATCACTCTTAATTAGTTTTTATCTAATAAATGTGGGTGTATGTCAATTTTGAAGAAACACTTGGTTGGTTGCAAAAAGCAATTTATAACGTGTATGGTCTCTATTTAAAGTTTTGTAGTGATAATAATTTCATTTATTTATTATATTTGTAAAAGATTTTTGTTTTAAAAATCTTTAGGCTATTGAAGGTATGATGAGTGAAGGAGGAAGTAGATGGCTATGTATAATCTTTGTGGGATTATTAATCTTGTCAAGCATTGAAGCTTATGATGTTGGACTCACATTTCTTAACAGTGCTGTTGCTAAAGGGGCTGGTAAACTAGCTTCATATGTCCTCTATTAAATATTAGAATTTAATTTCTACAATAATATATATTTCTCCGTTATTGATCGATATTAAGTTTGATTGAAAATATTCGTGTTCGATTTCAGTTTGTTTGGATGGAAGTGCACCCGCATATCATCTGGATAGGGGATTCGGTGCAGGAATCGACAATTGGTTGGTTTTCTTCGAGGTTGGTTTCTTATTACCATATGTTCCTTTTATTAATTTAATCGTTCATGGGTTTGTTAATTAACTAATGGCCTGTTTTTATATTAAATATTAGGGAGGAGGTTGGTGCAACAATGTCACAAATTGCCTTGCCCGTAAAGATACTCGATTAGGTTCTTCCAAGCAAATGTTGACAACCGAGACCTTCTCGGGGATGTTTCACAACAAGGCAAAATATAACCCTGGTACGTCTTTTTTATTTTATTTTATTCTATAATTAAAAAACATTACAACATATTTTATTTATAATTATACTTTCTACTGTTCTTTTAGATTTCTACAACTGGAATAGGCTCAAGGTTCGGTATTGTGATGGAGCTTCTTTTACCGGTGATGTGGAAGCAGTCGATCCTGTAAGTCGTACTTTTGGAATAAATCTTGTAATTGCTAGTATTTTTGTATTTTCATGGGGAATTAAAATAGTTTGAAAAAATGTAAAAAAGGTGAAAAGTCACCCAAAGTGTATTCAAAATGAATAGAGGCTTTTAGATCAATTAATTTTGTTAAGAAAGTTCGAGTATTATAAAATAGTTGATGTAATTATATTTGACACATTAGTTTTTCTATAAAACCCAAAAAATGTTTGCAGGTCAACCCAACTCGCTTCAGCTTGTGCTAAAAAGTTACATGTTTTTACCCGTGACCCAACCTGCCTAGTTTCTCATTTTGCCACCCCTAACTTTGATAACTAATACCATTTCTCATATTTGTTTTTCAGAAAACCAATCTTCACTTCAGAGGAGGAAGGATTTTCCGTGCTGTTATTGATGATTTGTTAGCAAAGGGGATGAAGAACGCTAAGAATGTAAACTCATATTTTCAAATATTTAACCATCTATCTCCATGTCACATATTTATCTTCATTTTAATAACTGAAACTTTTGTATTATAGGCCATGCTCGCGGGTTGTTCAGCTGGTGCATTAACTTCCATATTACAATGCGATAATTTCAGATCTCTATTACCCGCAACCACTAAAGTGAAATGCCTTTCAGATGCCGGTTTTTTCATTAACGCGTAAGCATCGTTTTACGAAATGTTTATTTCATATTTAATTATTTTCCCTTAGTTTTCAATTTAGCAAATTGACATTATTGTTTCATAAACAGGAAGACGATTATAGGACAAAGCCACATTGAAGGCTTCTACGCCGACGTTGTTAAGACACATGTATGTTCTAATCCCTTTTTTAATTTTTTCATTACCATGATTAATTTATCATATTATTCATTTTAATTAATGAAATTAATTTTCATCAGGGATCGGAAAAAGTTTTGTCGCCAGCTTGTTTAGCAAAAATGAGTCCCGGTTTGGTAAGCTCGAATGTCTATATAACACCTTCTAAAATTGTTTTATTTTTTGTCTATCAAAATGTAACAAATATTGTGGTTTTTGCAGTGTTTTTTCCCACAAAACATGGTGCAATACATCAAAACACCGATTTTCTTGATAAATGCAGCCTATGATTCATGGCAGGTTAGATAAACTTCATATATATATATATATAGTGGTAATATGAGCATCAAAGTTTCTTATTTAATTGTAACTTATTCCTGATATTTATATACAGGTAAAGAATATATTGGCACCTGGAGTTTCTGACCGCAAAGGCACATGGCGTGAATGCAAAACTGATATAACAAAGTGTTCATCTGCTCAACTCAATGTCTTGCAAGGTACACTATTTGTCTCTTTTCACACCTCCAACCCGCAAAAAGGGCGGGCCAGGTAACCGGTCAAACGGGCTGGTCCAGATTTGTTGACCACCCATAAACACCTTTTATCCTTTTTTAATAAATAACTATTGTGTTAAATATGCTTACAATAACAATATCATTACGATAGTACTAAAATAACGATTTATAAGGTTCTATGAATTAAAAACTGGACTATGGGAGTAATATTTTTTATCTGACCCGTTTAACCCAATCGACCAATTACTGATTTTTTGCTTAAATTTCACAGGGTACAGACAGGAGTTTTTGAAGGCACTAACTGGATTTGGTAATTCTCCTTCAAGAGGAATGTTCATCAACTCTTGCTATGCCCATTGCCAAACAGGGACCCAAGAAACATGGATGAGAGCTGATTCACCATTGTTGAGCAACACGGTAATTTTATTAACCGTAAAAAGTGACATAAGATTTCATTTCAAATTTGGATCTAATTAACACGTTGTTTTGTTTATGCGTTAATTTTTTTAGACGATTGCAAAAGCAGTTGGTGACTGGTACTATGAGCGTGGTACATTTCAAAAGATAGATTGTCCATACCCATGTGACAAAACTTGCAAGAATCGTGTTTTCGAATAGAGCATGAAAGTTAAATTTATGTAAACTATGTTTAATTACACATTCTTCACTTCACTGCGGGTTTCGTGCTGGTGTTAGATATAGATTTACCGCGTATATCTAAAGGTTTGGGTTCTTCGAATGATGCAAAGAATCTGCACCTGATTTTATTTATAGTTTTATGAAATAAGAGAAGATCGCTAATGTGTTGGTGTTTATGTTGGTGTGTTCTTTTGTTCTTTTAATTGATTGTAATCAATAAATGTGGTTCTTAATTATATGATTTTGTCTTGGAAAATTTACCAAGAATGTATACTTTTTTTAATAATTCTTTTTTTACAAAGTATTAGAACTTTCAATTTTAAGTTTATAGTTAATCACAAATTTATAATAAATTCTAACTTACTGTAGGGACTTATCACTGATTTACTGTTTAAATTGATTTTTAAATATATTCCATATATTCTGTGAAAATCTTCAATGACTAAAGTTCTTTATAAAAAAAACACCTTATTGAACCATATGTCATATGTGATCTGGAATCTATGAATAAAACAAAGTTATTGTTATTAACGATTGTTCCTTGCATATATGTTAACGATCTGAATGAACATGAACAAGCTTGGCTCATGTTCGTTTGTATAAGTTTAACCGAACAAACGAATTAACACGAACACTTTTACAAACAAACTTTTATGTTCATGTTCGTCAATTAAGAAAATTGTTCATAAACGGGTTGTGAACAATTCAATAACAAAACATAAATGAACAAAAATACAAAATAACTTATATATAATCATCTTGTACATGATTGTTTGTGTTTATTCTTCTAATTATCGCTCTTTTATAATAATAAGATACTTAATATTTATAATTATGGGACATAAAAATAAATAAACAAAACTTAACAAACGGCAAGACATATGTTAATGTTCGTTCATTTAATTAAAGAAACAAATGATTATAGTATAACTTTCAATCATACAATTAACTTAGTATATATAACTTTCATTTACACGTATACTTGTCTTCATATATGTGTTATATGTTATTACTCACCAAACTTTTGTGTGTTGTTTTTGTTTTTGATGTAGACCGATCATTGAAATTTGAAAGTGTGCCTGCAGTTAATCAAAGCCAAAATGTACATTAACTTTTTACCCGTTAAAAGAAAAGAAAAAAGTTATATATTGTTAAAAGCAAATGCAATATCTTTTGATATGATGCATTAACTTTTACTGAGTTTTTAAGTAAAGATACATATCTACACACAGCCATTAAATGTATGTAAATTATTATGACTAACATTGTTTAAAATTTGCATACTAATTGTACATAGAATAATGCAAAGGTGTTTGAGAGGACTTACTTATGAAGCTTATAAAACTTAGTTTAAAGTTTATGTTTTAGGTGTTTGATTACACTTAATAGTTTATACCTGTTAGGTTATTTAAGCTCCTTATAGGAGTCAATTTGATGGAATTTATATAAGAAAATCAAATATTTTACAAGTTTACCTTCCATCTAACTTTATCATTCATTATTTAATTCACAACTTATTTTCTTGGTAACTCATTTTTGATAATTTTATAGTTTATAATATTTTTATATAAGATAAATCAAACATTTTATTTAGTATAAACTTACTGATTTAAACAAATTCATAAGCTTAAATCTTTTAATAAGATTTTCCAAATATTGTATTTATTTAATAAAACTTAATCATTTAAATAAGCTCATAGTTGAAGCCTGAAGGGTTTTTTAAATAAGGTTTTTGCCTTTTTCGAACACCCCACGTTTGGTTAAAAGACGCAAAGCCCCACAGCAACAGCAGTGCAACATCTATCGGTACAATCAGCCCTTCGGATTTCTATGTCACAATGCCGATGTACACTCTATCAATCCGCCCGTAATTTCAAGAAAAATGGAAGCGCCATTAATCATTTATTATAAAATCTGGATATGAAACCCTCTACATTAAACTTCATTTTATAAAAATTGAAAAAATGAATTAATTGAGGATTTAATCGATTGCGGTTTTTCAGATAGAAAGGAATGGGATCGAGTACCAGTAAATCTATTGATCCTGAAACGGCGGTGACGACGGTCGGTCGCCGGAGTTGTTCGAGAAATGTGTTTCAAACTTCGTGTATCCGACCTGCGTCTGGATCTTCGGATAATAGTGATAGTGATATTGATGATGATGTGGATATCGAAGACGAACAGGTTATTATCTTTTAGCCATTTTTGTATTATTTTGCCCTAATTAAGACCATTAAGTATGCATTGAACAGAAGTTTGTTGCTTATGATTTGAATCGATATACTTCTTAGACTGATTAACTCTATAGGAAACCAGGAGTCCCTAAGTTCTTGATTTAATTAAATTACTGTTGTTTAGCAAACTGTTTTTTTGTGAGTTGATCATTTAAAAGTTAAATTCATTGCCATATTGATGAACTGATAATGATTCTTCAGGTATCTGATAATCGGTCCAAAGAAAACGGTATAGCAGGAAATCATTCAAACACGAGTACATCAAAATTAAAACATAAAGTAAACAAAAAAGTCAAAACCAAACGGCTCGATAAACAGGCTTGCATACCTTCTGAAACACACATCAGTGAATGTGGTGAATCAAGCCTAAGTGGCCCTGTATCAAGAAACGGTAGCAGTTCTTCTCACAACCCTTCAAATCGTTTTCTTTCCCGCTTTAAATTCTATTTTCCTGGTAACATAAGTTCACGTTCCTCAAGGGCATATCCGGAATCTTCCACAAGCTCCATAATTTCAAATGATGATGATCTTAATTCAAATCGTGTTGTGAATAAGACGAAAACTCGTAACGGTTGCGAGCTTTTTCCATCATGTTTCATGCCAATTTCTCATGAACAACAAGACGATAATTCTGATTCCGATTCTGATAATAGTGTTGTAAGTTCAATCCATGAATTGGGTATTAACAACAATGGAATGGAATCTAATCCAAGAAATGGTAATAGACAAATGGAGCCCGTTGAACAAAATGTTAGATTTAGTAGAACTTTAAGTGTTGGTAGACTTCGTGATAGGGTTCTTCATAGACCAACGTTTCCCGAATTAGCATCTTTACAAATGCAATCAGAACGGGAGTTGATGAATGGTGGTGAAGATCGTGAAATGGGATCGCGTTTTTCTGATGAAAATATGATGATGTCAGCATCTGCTGTTTCTAATTCTTTGTATGGTAATCGTGATTTTGATGTTGAAAATACGGGTGGCAGAGAAACGAGCTATGCTAATCTTTTGGAACATCGGGCAAACTTTCTTGAACGAAGAAGAAGAATAAGATCACAGGTACCATGTTTTATATATTTACAATTTTTTCCAATTATAAAAATTATAACTATTGGTATTTTATATTTATATACTAATTTATGAAATAGGTACACGCATTGCAAAGAATGGGGAGTCGTTTTGAGAATCTTTCGGGTCACGAACGGTCTTGTGTATTATCGGGTCAACATCGAACGGGTCAATGCACATGTCGGGTCAACAACCAAGATCCAAACGATGCTGCAAATGCTAGGGGTAGTATTTCAAGAATCGTCTTATTAGCCGAAGCTCTTTTTGAGGTGAAAGATGATGCTTTTATGTTAGAATAAATTCTTTTTAGTTATTTTAAATGTGTTAAAAACCTCGTTGACTTATTTTAATTAGGTTTTGGATGAAATTCATCAGCAATCTGTAGTTTCTTCAACCCGACCCGCATTATCATCACTCGGATCAGTTCCTGCCCCAATTGAAGTTGTGGAAGGACTTCCTGTTAAACATTATCAAAAATTGCAAAAGAGTATAAACGAAGAAGATGCGCAGTATGTTTATTTATTTTTATTTTTAATTAAAAAAAATTAATTATTTTTTTTTTGCTTTTAATGTGTCAACAGATGTTATATCTGTCTTGTTGAATATGAGGATGGAGATGAAGTTAGGGTTCTCCCTTGCCATCATGAGTTTCATAGATTATGCATCGATAAATGGCTCAAGGAGATTCACAGGTGCATTATTTAATTTAATTATTGCTCCTATTTTACCCTTTTTATATTCCACATAAAAGAAATTATATTCAATTTGATGAAACAGGATTTGCCCGTTATGCCGGGGTGACGTTTGTAAAACGGGCTCGTTGGCTTCCGAGACTTTACAGTTATAATGATCGTTTTCCCACACGGGCTTATAAAAGCAAGTGTAAACTCGGGATGCTGTAGATTATATAGATTAGGGTTTGGTCTTTTTCTATTTGAAAATTTGGTTTGTGGGTTGAGTTTCATTTAAGAGGGTTTTAGAAAAGGATGGAACTTTTTTTTTTATTTTGCTGCCAAAAATACGAGTGAAAACGAGAGTCGAGTGAGTGAGCAAGTGCTTCTTTCCTTAGAAGCTTTTGAATGGATGTATTCTGTTTGATTTATATATGTTTTTAAACTTAATGTTAAACTATTGCTTTCTTTGTCACATGGTTGATACTTTGGTGTCGTTGCTTTGGATAAGAAAGTATGATCTATGATTGTGAACTAGCTAGCTACTATCTATAGTGTATTAGTGATTTGTGATTTTGACCTCAAAGTTTGATCAGAATTTGTCTAAGTTTGATGATCATACTACCTAAACATGAGGAAATGCGGATTTTTAGTGTTTGTGTTCATACCACACCATTAAACCCTGATTGTTTTGATTAAATTGGACGTGAAACATCTAATTGTGTCTACATGTGCACCGTTTGGGGTAAGCATATGAACTGAAAAATCCAACTGAAAACTGACCGGAACCAAATTAAGTCTAACACTTGATTATTATTTTTGGTTTCGTTTTTAGTTTTGTAATTTCATGATTTGCGATTTCGATCCTATAGATTTTGGTCTGGTCCTCAGATAGTGAACATTTTGGCAGAAAAAATCGAACCAAACCGAACCGAACCAACACCGATTATGATTTTCTGTTCGTTTTCGGTTTTGTAAATTCATGATTTTCGGTTTCAGTCTTACCACCACCCACCATCACTACTGTCACAGCTATCAATATTATCATCACTATAAAATAAAGTTACAGTTTACCCGGCTCGCAGGTATATCACGGTAGTCTTACTAAAAGTAAAAATAAAGTTACCAAAACAAAATCATCCTATACAGTTTTTATATTTTTGTTTTAATTTTTTCCTTTTCCATTTATTGGCTTTGGCTTTAGATTCTGTCACCAAAAAACCAAACCCTAGCCCTCTTTTCTCTTCCTAACAAACGCCACAACACACCTTCACAATCACAATCCAAATTCAACAATGGTGTGCATACGCAAGGCAACCATTGATGATCTGCTTGCGATGCAAGCCTGCAATCTTTTCTGCCTCCCTGAAAACTACCAGATGAAATACTACTTCTACCACATCCTCTCATGGCCGCAGCTCTTGTACGTCGCCGAGGATTACGGCGGTAAGATCGTCGGATACGTGCTCGCCAAGATGGAAGAAGAAACCACTGAGTGTCATGGTCACATCACGTCTCTAGCTGTTCTTCGTACTCACCGAAAGTTAGGGCTTGCAACTAAACTCATGGCTGCTGCACAGAACGCCATGGAACAGGTCTTTCTCTCAATCAATTTTGTTAATTGAGATACTCTTGAGTTATTTTAATTTGATTAAATTTTATTGAGCTGTGAAGTGATGCAATAGTGTTCTCATTTAAAGTGATTGGGGCTAACTTCATACCTATTTTTTTATCTGATGTTCTTTCTAAGGTTAATTTATGCAATTGATAGCTGCATTGCATACTGTAAACTGGTGCTATATCAATAGTCTATCATTGTTCTGTATTTGCTATACATAGAAGTTAGTGTTTATACTATCCAATCATCGCAATTATGAATTACACCTCAAGATATCAATATCATGGGTTCCAACATTAGCTTCTTTATAACATATTTTCTTTTCTTTTTCTGCGAGTAAAATCAACTTCTTTTGGTAGGTATTTGGTGCTGAATACGTGTCACTGCACGTGAGAAAAAGTAACAGAGCAGCATTCAACTTGTACACTGAAACACTTGGGTACAAGATTCATGATATGGAGGCCAAGTATTATGCAGATGGAGAAGATGCATATGATATGAGAAAACAATTAAAGGGAAAACCTCAACATCAGCACCACAACCACCACCACCATGCTGGTGGTTGCTGCTCTGGTGAAACAAAGGCTCAATAATGGAGGTACAATTTCTAAGTTGAGTAAAAGAACGTGTGTGTTGATTGCTTCATATGTGAGGCCGATTAGTGATCCGAGACTAAATTGATGCTAATCTTTTCTACATGTTAGCTATTTGACTTTACTTTTTTGTATTTTATATTGCAGAAATAAGGTCAAGCGAAAGGATGGAATAATTAAAACTGTTATGCATTCATTTTCTGGGAGCACTTGGTGTGAAAGAAACAGGAGAAGCTTGGAAAATCCTAAAACTGTTGTTATGACTTTTGTTTCATGATGTATTATGTTGATTAAAAACTTCTGATTCAGCTCTTTTTTGGATGGTATTTAATTATTTATATACATTTGTTTATGTTTTGGAGGCAGAGATGTTTTGAAAGGAGCAATTATTTCATTCATTTTGTCGTTCTTTTTGCCCCATTTTTAATGGACCATTTTTAGAATTAATAGGACAATCTATTTCAATATCAAATTTATTTAAAACATGTCGCGGATTTAGTCTTCAAAATCGTTTCAACTAAACAAATTTAAATCACAAGGGTGGTGGTCTTATAAAGGGTGAAATTCTGAGGAGGTCCCGGGTTCAATCCCCGCTATGAGCAAAAATAGCCCCCTTGTGGCCACGGAGGTTTAACCGCACCGACTCCTGACTACCCGCAAAGCGGGTGATCGCCTTGGGATTAGTCGGCTCGCAAAGCGAGTCGAAACCCAGTTTACCAGAACAAAACAAAAAAAGAAGCAAATTTTAGGAGAAAAATAAACTTTCATAAAAATCAAAACTAAATGTTCCGGTGTGTCAACCAAACCCTAAAATACACTTAGATTTTCGAATGTGTATAAAAAGACAAAAGTCCAAAAAAGTACAAAAAAAAACTTAAAGTGCAAATAACTCAATCAAAAAATACATTGCTTTTTGGCTTAAAAAAAAAAATCCATAAACCACCTATAGCTCACTAGTCCAGTGCTAGCTTCGATTTGACTGGTCAATGTCAGAAATGGACACTCGTCATACGACCTTGGGCCTTTCTCCACATTTGGCCTGCATCAAAATTGGACTGAGATGATGTATTGGACTGAGATGATGTTGGTGGGATTCATCCGTTCATGTTTGATGGTCTTGGGTAAAAATGGCCAGTTAATATCAAGGTAGAATTTGCAAAACTTGTAATAACCGATACATTCCTGAAGCTCTTTTAAGTTGACCAAGTCAAGCAAATGATCTGGGTGAAATTGATGTTCTAATTTGCATACCTAGACCAGTAGTAGTAATAGTGTTCTTTTCAGAATGAAGTAATTTCAACTGACCTGTGATCGTTACTCTTCATAATTTCTGAAACCAAAATACGAAGGTTTAGAAGGGGTTTATATTGAATTCAATTAACCAACTTCCAAAATCTTTGTTGATCAAGTCGTTACAAATTGTTCTCGAGTACGTACGTGGTTTACTCCCTAAGCCTTATTTATCTTATGCAATTAACCATACAATATAACAAATAAGGCATTGAAACAACCAAATCTTCAACCAAAAAGATATGTTCATTTGGATTTCAAATAGATGTAAAAACATGTCTCTTATTTGGACTGATTGGATTTGCAATCCAATCACCGTCCTCCCTAGTTTGTAATCTCTCTTTCTAGCATCTTGCTAGTTGTTTTTTATAAAATTCTCTGTTGATTAAGAAAGAAGTGTTTAAAAATTATAAAAAAAATACTCCACCACTATAAATGTAAAGCAACAATGTAGAGATTGGAAATATTCACACTTAAAAACACAAATATTTGCAGGTTTGGGATCTACAACTTTCCGGATTTAGTGTAAACATAAGATATCTTTTGCTCACACATTTTTAGGGAGTAACTTTGTTATATCTTTAAAACATAAAATGTGTAAAAGTCGCTAATTTACGAAGTTTGAGGACTAACCTTTAAGCGCAAGAAGAAATCTTAATTTTTATAGTTTTCGCATCACTGATCGAGAGGAGCATATGTGATATGATTTTTTCATCATCAAAATTATTTCCCAATGTTTGTAAAATATTTAGAACATGTGCCATGTCGTCCATGTTTATCTATAGGTACAACTTCCACACCAAGGTAGGTACCTACATCACATAATGCAACGGTATATGCTGACTCACTTGCACCTTCGATGTATTGAATCGATCCATCTGATAAATGTTGAACCCATTGAAATGTGCAAGAAACCGCACCTTTAACAGCATATCCACACGCATGCAATACTCCTCCGGGGAACGTATCCCCAATAATCTCGAGCCTCCCTATTTCAGGAAGCGGATCATCATCATCATTTTCAACATGATCATGACCATCACCATGACCATCACCATCATCATCACCATCATCGTTGTCTAGTTCTTCTAGAAGCTTTCTTTCTTCAACTTCAACTTCATTTATAATAGTGGGATCGGGTATGCTAATAGTTTCACTTACCACCATTTGTTTCTTTACTTTCAAAATGGCTTTTAAGTGAAAATATTGACCATACTTTCTTCATCATATTCCCTCCTTGAGTAGAAGAACTCTTTCGTTCTTGAAACGATAATGCCAAATCAAGACTGCTTACAACCTCACTCATTGTCGGACGCTGATTCGGATTATTAACCAAACATTTAACCGCAATGCGCGAAAACACCTTTAAAGAACTCTTTGAAATATGGTCTCTTAACCTAGGATCAATAATCTGAGTAACTTTTCCTTCTTTGATACGGTCTTGAGCCCACATTGCTAAACCCTCATCCAGACTCTCGTCCAATGCCGGCCTGCCACATAGCACCTCAACCAAAACCACCCCGAAAGCATAAACATCAGATTTTCTCGTTAGTCTGCCCGTGTAGAAATAATGTGGATCCATATACCCGAAAGTGCCTTTGACTCCCGTGCTGACATGTGTAAGTGTCTGATTAATCGGTCCTGTTTTCGCCAATCCAAAATCGGCAATCTTGGCAGCATAATTTTGATCCAACAATATGTTGGAGCTTTTTACGTCACGATGTATGATCCCGTGTTGTGTGCCGGTGCCTGTGTGGAGGTAGTCCAGTCCCCTTGCAGCTCCTAAACATATTTTGAGTCTTTTTGACCAACTCAAAAGTGTACCTTTTTTGTGAAGATGTTCTGAAAGGGTGCCCTCCTGCATGAATTCATATACAAGTGACATCTTTTTCCTCTCGTTGCAATAACCGATTAAAGAAACTAGGTTACAATGACGCAATCTTGAAAGCATGTTGACTTCAACCCAAAATTCGGGTGCTCCTTGATCAGACATGATATGCAACCGCTTAATGGCGTAGGTGTTAATTGATCCAGAATCAGAGATTAATCCTTTGTAAACCTTCCCAAATCCCCCACGGCCAATACACCATTTTTCATCAAAGTTATTTGTTGCTCGACTCAGCTCACCATACGAAAAGAAACGGCATGGAGCCAGTAAAGGTGAAGATGAAGTTTTCTCGTCTTTGGTAGTTTCAGTGTTCAACATGTCAAATAGATATGACCACCTTAGATTTTTCCTGAATACAGATTATAGTACACAACAATATTTTGTCATACACAACAGGTACAAGTACCAAACTGCCTAATGTGCAGGTTTACAATGCACAGGTTTGTTGTTGTATGACAATAGATTGTTGTGCACAAAATCTCCCTGACATTTTTATCAGTTTATGAGGTTCCATCTTAAAACCAATTGGTTGTAAGAGGAGTAACCCATAACCCTTATAAGCACATAACCGGTTCATCTTTTGTCCAATGCGGGACATCTCAACAATTTTATACACATCAATTACACTTTTACAATATTTCAGCTCTTATATGTGAATCTAACTAAATCACAGTTTCATTCGAAGTACCGACTTTGATGCTCTACAACTTCTTTTTTCCAAATGAAATTTCATGCAATACATATCACTTTACTAAATCAATAATCGGAGTATAGGGCCTTTAAATGTTTAAGGTATTATGTTGTATATTTGCCGTTCTATAAATTAAAAAAATAATAATTCTGTATAATCGCGGTATTTTAATATGATTCAGATACTATATTAATTCCAATAATTGTTTCATTAAATTGAATAAAAAATGTTTAAATTGGAAATTATTAGATTTACAATCAAAGCCCTATATATCTACAGTTAGTTTGCACGACCGACCTACAGAACTTCAAGTTAAACAGAGCTTAAATCGACCGGAAACAATTTCATGTTATTATCCTGTATTTACAAAAATAAATCCAAGCTATTCCACGTGCTCTAGATATCCATAACATCAACGAATTAAAACAAAAGTTGACTTGAGTTTGACTATATTTGGTCAATGGATCGTGTGCGAGACTATCGAGGTTGATCATATTAGCAGAATGAATAAGTAAATTACAGTGAATAGAACAATAATGATCGAAAACATACCCAATTATGGACGAAGATCAAGAAACACTTGGAAGTTTTCAAGCGCTGGAACCTATCAGGCAATCAATCTACAGAGTGTTTACGCGGCCTAATAGTCTCTTGTACATTTTTGTATATCGAAGAGTAAAGGAAAAAAAGACATTAATCTATTCAATATTTGATGTATGGAATATCCTCCATAAATTTTGACACGTGTTCCAATTAAACTCTTGAAATACTTTTAGGGAGTGTTCTAACGAGCCATGTCGGTACCAAGGCGCAACTTCACCTTACAAAATAACTCATGAAGTTTGATTATGAAAATTGAATTTTTATTCTAAAAAATATGATATACAGTATATAATTACAAATTTAGATGTAATATTTTTTGTGAAATTGATATACTGCATGAATTACCATATAAATCAATAGATTTATAATATTTTATGAACTTGATATTTATAATAATACTAATAAGGGAAGCGTGAGTATGTGTTTGTCACATATATAAGATTAGATGTGGAACCACCTAAAACTAACTGGTTTTAAAAGATATATATTACTTTAAAGTAAAGATATGCTTTACTCGGACATTATGACTACATGTTAAAACACTATAAACTGCACATAAACGCTACACGTGATTGCGAATGAGAAGGAAAAGACGAATTGATCAAAATACCCCACGTGTATCTCACGTGATATCACTTAACGTAAAAAATAAATGACCGTTTCCGTAAAGGACAATTAGTGAATAATCTTTCAGAAATAAGGATTATCAGTGTAATTTTTTAAAATAAAGTAGTATTGGTGAAATTTGTTATAAACCTAATTTACTCTTCAAAAAATGATAATTTACGCTCCAATCAAATTTGCGTAAATTACATTTTACTTTCTTGAACTTTAATTTTTCTGATATAATAATTTACTACCCTGAATTTTAATACTACCTCCGTATCAAAATAAATGATACATTTGAAGAAACACGGTTTTTGAGGTAAAATATTAAAAGATAGTTTAATATAAATTAAAGTTGATAGTTAATAGAAAATGGGTCCCACTTCTTTTGTAAAAAGTGATATTAATGATGTTTAAAAGTAAAAGTAAGGGTAAAAGGGTAATTTCACTTTATTAAAGTAGATAGTTAGTGGAGAAAGGGTCCCACTTTTTTACCAAATAAGGTAAATTTTAGAAGTGTAACATTTATTTTGTTCCACCCCTAAATAGAAAATGTATCACTTATTTTGATATGGTAGTATTTGATATCTAAATGTTTAAAAAAAAGTGATATATTACCCTTAAACCTTTTATATTTCCACATAACTAACTAAATCTATTTAACTCTAATTTTTATATATTTTATAAGTATTATTATTAATAGTTTTATATATAACTATGGTTTTAAATTTCAGATCTAAATTTCTAAAACAATATATTATACTTCCTCTGATTTAAAATAAGTAATACACCTTCCATATATGAGTGTATCAAAATAAGTGATACACTTTGAAAACTTACTTTATTTGGTAAAAAGTAATGGGACCCTCACCCACTAAATATCTACTTTAATAAAGTGAAATGACATCTTTACCCTTACTTTTACTTTTAAACATTATTAACTTCATTTTATTTAAAATTTGTGGGACCCATTCCCCACTAACCATCCAATTAATTTAATTTAATTATCATTATCATATTTTGCCTCAAAAATCGTGAAACCAACAATGTATCACTTATTTTAAATCGGAGGAAGTATAATCTCTAGTTTTACTACAAAGTTTTTAAGATTAAATGACTGCACATATAACTACACATTGTACAATTAAAACATTTACTTGTGTAAACAATCTTTCAAATATTGTATAAAATCATACCGAGTAAACAATCTTTTATACGTTGTAAAGAATCTTTTTTACTCTTCGATATGCAAAAAATGTACAAGAGACTATAAGGCCGCGTGTAGATTGATTGCCTCCCAGCGCTTGAAAACTTCCAAGTGTTTCTTGATCTTCGTCCATAATTGGGTATGTTTTTCGATCATTATTGTTCGATTCACTGTAATTTACTTATTCATTCTGCTAATATGATCAACCTCGATAGTCTCGCACACGATGCATTGACCGAATAAAGTCAAACTCAAGTCAACTTTCGTTTTAATCCCTTGATTTTATGGATATTGTGGTGTAGCTCGAATTTGTTTTTGTGATTACAAGATAATAACATGAAACTGTTACCGATCTTTTTTAAGCTCTGTTTAACTTGGAGTACTGTAGGTCGATTGTCCAAACTAACTGTACATATTTAGGGCTTTGATTTGTAAATCTAATAATTTCCAATTTAAACATGTTTTACTCGATTTAATAAAACGTTTACTGGAATTATTATAGGATCTGAATCATCATAAGATGATCGGAATTAATATAGAGCAACCATGCCGTTTCTTTTCATATGCTGAACTCAATCAAGCAACAAATGACTTTGATGAAAATTGGTGCATCGGCCGTGGGGGATTTGGGAAGGTTTACAGAGGATTAATCTCTGATTCTGGATCAATTAACACCTACGCCATTAAGCGGTTGCATATCATGTCTGATCAAGGAGCACCCGAATTTTGGGTTGAAGTCAACATGCTTTCAAGATTGCGTCACTGTAACCTAGTTTCCTTAATTGGTTATTGCAACGAGACGAAAAAAATGTCCCTTGTGTATGAATACATGCAAAATGGCACCCTTTCGGATCATCTTCACAAAAAAGGTACACTTTTGAGTTGGTCAAAAAGACTCAAAATATGTTTAGGAGCTGCAAGGGGACTGGACTACCTCCACACAGGCACCGGCACACAACACGGGATCATACATCGTGACGTAAAAAGCTCCAACATATTGTTGGATCAAAATTATGCTGCCAAGATTGCCGATTTTGGATTGGCGAAAACAGGACCAATTAATCAGACACTTACACATGTCAGCACAGTAGTCAAAGGCACTTTCGGGTATATGGATCCACATTATTTCTACACGGGCAGACTAACGAGAAAATCTGATGTTTATGCTTTCGGGGTGGTTTTGGTTGAGGTGCTATGTGGCAGGCCGGCATTGGACGAGAGTCTGGATGAGGGTTTAGCAATGTGGGCTCAAGACCGTATCAAAGAAGGAAAAGTTACTCAGATTATTGATCCTAGGTTAAGAGACCATATTTCAAAGAGTTCTTTAAAGGTGTTTTCGCGCATTGCGGTTAAATGTTTGGTTAATAATCCGAATCAGCGTCCGACAATGAGTGAGGTTGTAAGCAGTCTTGATTTGGCATTATCGTTTCAAGAAAGAAAGAGTTCTTCTACTCAAGGAGGAAACATGATTATAAAGAAAGTATGGCCTATTTTCTCACTTAAAAGCCATTTTGAAAGTGGAGAAACAAATGGTGGTAAAGCTATAAGAGAAACTGTTAGCATACCTAGGGGTGTCAAAACAGAGTTTCGTGTCGCGTTATGGCTCTTATCAGATCGGGTTGTTGGGTTTGAGGTAAAAAAACCCGTTCCTACTATTATAAATGAAGTTGATCGAAGAAAGAAAGCCTCTAGAAAAACTAGACAATGATGTGTGTGTAAATATTAAGTGAATTAGTATTGTTGGCATGCGTGTATCAGCTGACGTGACAATGATTTGACAAAAACTCAAGTGTCAGTTTGTGTTATGGTTGGGAGATGTCTAATGGCTTGAATGATGTGTGAGGGATGTGTGAATGTGAAAAAGGGGAATAATGAGGTGACAATGCACAATGGCTCAAGTCTTGGTACCTAATGCTCTAAGAAATATTGAAGGCGTAAAAGTGTAATACTGATAATAGTTGGAGGACTATATATGTAATACTTACATAAGCAGCCTACAAAAATAGTCAAAAGACTGAAAGAGGCCGCGGGAAGACTTCGTTCCTGTTAGCGCCAAAAAACGACTGCTTCCAGTCGATCTCTTTGATCATTGTTTATATTTCGGTATGTTATTCGATCATTATTGTTCAATTCATTCTAATTTACTAGTTAATTGTGCTAATATGAACTCCGATAGTCTCGGCACTTTGTATTCACCAAATCAAGTCAAAATCAGGTAAACTTTTGTTTAAATCTGTTAATTTTATTGAAATCTAGAGCACCATGGTGTAGGTTGGATTTAGTTTTGCAGATACGTGATAATAAGATTAAACTCTTAGCGATCCTTTATTAGCCCCTGTTTAATATGAAGACCTGTAGGTCTTTCGTGCAAAGTGACTGGAAAAATACAGGGATTCTTCATTAGGTCCATGTTATTTTAAATGAACAGATTACTGGAAATTTCACAATTACGGTATGATTAGTCAGAAGATGATTGAGATAACATGGTTACTTGTATGATACCGTGAAATTTTTGAACTTTTGAATTTGAATGAAATTTCCTTTAAGAAAAAGAGCTTCTGAACATCGAAATTGGTAAATGTAGTTTATAATTGCAATTTGTGTTGGCTGATTTCCACACCACAAAAACTATTCTACATACCACAATCATTTTGTATAATTTGATATAAATATCGTACATTGTAGTGTTTCAAGTAGTTTTTGTAAATATAAAAGTTTAGATTTTTTATTGCCTTAAAGGTCAGTCCTCAAACTTCATTAGCTAGTTTTCCAAATTCTATGTTTAAAAGATATAAAATTACTCCTTAAAAATGTGTGAGCAAAAGATATTGTAAACATCACAAATATGTTATAGACGTACGATTATTTTATGAAAAATGTTAAATGGTCCTACCATTTAAACCTACAAATGGACATACGAATGATATGATAACATATGTTATTTTTATTCATTTTATTTAATCATCTCGCATTTCCTCTATTAATTTAATTTGCTAATTGTTACTTATCATTGGATAAGTCCATTTTTGTAGGCATTTCTCTTATTTTCTTCTCAATTTTTAAGCAAGTATATAACCAGAAAATACAAATTTTGATATAAGAAAGGAATGGAATTCCTTTTCCCCTCTTCTTTCTTTTTGCTGTGATAAACTACTGATAAAGAAAGAAATATACCAATTGATTTAGAGAAGTACGGCAGTTTTGAAAATGCACATCTACTAACTTCTGACTCGAGAAAAAGAATAGTATACTATTTGAAAAGGCAATCTCACGAAAGATATTACCAGTTTATCTTAAGCAAAATTATTATGGTAGTTACAGCATTTAAACCTTTTTCCAAACCTATACAAATTGGTATTATTAAAAGAAAATTAATAAATAAAAAACCAGTAATATTAATTTTGACCCACATAACTTATTAATTTTGTAATTATCATAGGACATTTTAAATATTTATTAATAACCAACATTAATAAATTATACTCCATCCGTCCCAAATCCATCCGTCCCAAATTTATTGTCCACTAAAAAAAACACACAGTTTAAGAAAAGTACATTAATTATACTATGTCACCAATCAAATTTTCTCTTTCTCACTTAAATGTTTTTTGACGGTTGAAATTTAGGAAAGAAATTATTTGTGGGACAAACTAAAATAATATCTAAAATAGTATACTAGACAAATCAAATGCTACGCACGTACATTCATTTTGAGAATCATATTTAATTTGTTTCTAATTTCAAATAAAATGAATTAAGAGGAAAATGCAAGTGCCCTCTTACAATCAACTAACAAACAATTTAAGCTCAAAACTTTTTTTAACACTTTTATTGAAGAGGTTAGAAAGCTACAAAGCTGGACATAGGTAACATGTAAGTTGTATCCAATTATTTTAGCCTTTTATTTTGGTCACGGCACTATTATTGATGACTTTTAAACCCGGTGACACCTCATTTGAAGGGATTGAGTATCGTTATTGTTATCGTTTAAACCCGATTAATAGTCGAAGGATGATATTTGTAGTATACGCTATAATAAAGTTTATTCCGTGACTCGTTTTGCAAGTTAACTTTAGGTATGATGCACATGCATGCTAATTAATGCCTTATAAATTCCCTTAATTAGTCTACTTAAACATTGGGAGATATTGAATTTTATCAAAGTCCAATTAGCTAGGATGCCAAGAGAGAAAACGGGATTGGTGTGGCGTGCTTCCGACCACCCTCATCCGCTGAACCTCATTGAGTCGAGTGGTGATATCGATGATGGGAAACACACATTAGTCAAATGTCACTTGTGTCGTGAACCCATAACCGATGGTCGTGTGTTCGGTTGCGTCCCGTGCCGTTTATTCCGGCATGAAACATGCGCACAACTAAAGGAGCATTTCATCTACTCTCTCCATCCATTTCACACTTTGCTCTTGTCTTACGTGTGTGGTTTATTATTTTTGCGTTGTCAAGTGTGTGACAAAAAAACCGATAATGATGTGAATTATATGTGTTTACAATGTAAGTTTTCTATTTGTTTGAAGTGTGCTATCATTGATGTAGCTAAGAGTCTTGCTACTAGTGCACTCAAACAAGAGGCTGCCGGCACCCACAACATATTTTAACCCTTCAGATAAGACAAGCTGCATTCCGTTGTGATGCTTGCAAAACTGAAAAGAAAGACTTATTCTATCAATGTGATAATTGTGACTTTTGGATCCATAAGACATGTGCTTCTTTAACCCCCACCGTTGATCTACCACAACACCATCATCACCCGCTTGCTCTTGTTTATTCGCTCCCAGAAAAGTTTTACAAGTATCCATTCAACTGCGAGTTCTGCAGCAAAAGAATCATGCAAACCGACTGGTTATATCATTCTTCTAATTGTAGATATTTTATCCATATTGGCTGTTTCTTGAATGAAGCGTACGCTAAAAGGTCAAACCTTTCTTTCTGTTTTTTATTTTTTTGCTTTTTTTTTAAATGTTAATTTTTTATTATTATAATTAATCACATGTCATTGTATTAATTTGTACAAACACATGTGATCAATTATACAATAATATCACATGTGATTAATTATCACACGTGAAAATAATAAAATAATAAAAAAGATAAAAAAAAAATTAAAAAAAATTAAATAATTTATTTTTTAAAATAAATAAATAATCGAACTTTTTTTGTAAGTGCCAAATGACCAAAATATTCCTTCATGTATAAAATATGTGATTAATCTTAACCATTACATATTACTCTCTCCGTCCCACAAAAAAGTTCCCATTTCATCTTGGCACAAGCTTTTAGGTGGTAGTTAGTGGTGGGGTCATTGGTATTAATTTTGATTAAAATATAAGGTTTGATTGGAGAGAGAATGATAGTTAGTGGATATTAGTAGTGGGGTCCTTAAGAATAATAATATTTTATTATGTGGAGCCCATCAAATGTGAGAAATGGGAACTTTTTTGTGGAAAAGTTTTGTTAGAAATGGGAACTTTTTTGTGGGACGGAGGGAGTATTAATTAAGAGTCGTATTCAAGAAAGTCCTTGATTTTTATGAAGTCTCAAAAGATAAATCTTAACCATTGGATCAAAAGATCTCTTAACCACAACCATCATCAAATCATATGTGATTCAATATACCACCACCACTACCAGTCACCACCACCACCACCGCCAGCGAATGTTTTCGTAACCGGGTCGGACCGGACAAGTCAACCGGGTTGGACCGGATTTGGGTATAATGCCGAGCCAGATGAGGCGGGCGAATACCCAATTTACTAGCCGGATCGAACCGGGCAGTTAGTCTCTCAACCGGGTTGAACCGCAAACAAAAAACCGGAGTTAACCAGTAAGAACCGGAAGAGTCGCTGTATGGTTGTGCGTGGGATGTTGTGGTTGCATGCTCCCACTTTTATAACCCCACATTTTTTATGAATTTCACTCATTTCATCGATGTGGGATCAAGTTAAAAATATTATATTCTGTTGTTATTCCTCTTTTTCAATTTTTGTCCTTTTCTTTTCAAATGCTTTATAACTAGAAGCTTGAACATAAAAAGAAAATAATTTCAAATGGCAGGTATAAAATATATACGATGTGTAACTTCAATTATATAGTGATTTGATTATATTTACAATTTGTTGGTGCTTTAATTGTATATTAATACTATTTAGTGCTTTGATTATGTCATCCGGTTCAACCGTCCGGCCCGACCGGTCCGACTGTCTTTTAACCTTTGACCGGTCCGATTCAAAATCCGGGTTTTAAAACATTGCCGCCAGCCACTGCCACCGCCGCTCACCTCCGGCGCTTCCTGCCGCCGTCGGCCGCTGACCGTCGCCGCAATCACATGTGATTGAAAGCAGCCGAAGGAGGCGAGGGGTTGCCGGTGGTGGAGACGGTGACCGGCAGAGGTTGGTGGTGGTGGTGGTGGTTAGCGGTGTTGAATCACATGTGATTTAATACAAATTGGGTGGTGGTGGTGTTGATGTGTTGAATTACATGTAATGTTGGCGGTGGTTGTGATTTGGGGGTTAATTAATCCAAGTGCTAAGATTTGTCCCTCGAGACTATGTAAAAATGATGGACTCCTTGAACAAATCCCTATTAATTAATTGTTGAAATTTATCTATTAGGAACACATAAAAATTAAAGATATTTTACATCTGTTTGAAATCCAAATGAACAAATTAAATAAAACTTAACGTAATCTCGTAATTTCCGCGCGCGGAATTTTTTGTTGTTGAAGAATTGGTTGTTTCGAGCCTTATTTTTGCATTAGATAAAAAAGGCTTAGGGATAAACCCAAGAACAATTTGTAATTAATTAAAGACTTGATCATCTCAATATAAACCGTTTCTTTTGGTCTCAGAAGTTATGAAGAAGAGGTGGTTAACGATGATCCCGATATTCTACATTTCCCCAGCGTTCACAAATCCGTTAAAACTACTTCATTCTGACCATCAGAACAACACTACTAGTACTAGTGGCGATGAATTAGAGGAAATCAAGCATTGGAGTCATAATCATCCGTTAATCCTTAATTGTGTTAACATGCCACATAATATCAGCGGTGATCCGATAAAAGTATGTCATGGTTGTGTGCGGGCCCTCTCATCTCCATACTACAATTGCAAGCAGAACGGGTGTTCGTACGCTATCCATAAATATTGCGCCGACTTACCGCACAAATTACAACATCATCAACTTCACCCACATCATTTGCTTGACTTGGTTAACTTAAGACATCAAATTCAGAAATGCATCGGCTGCTACAAGTTTTGCAATGCATTTGTGTACCAATGCAAACCCTGCAAATTCTACCTAGATATTAATTGTGCATTTTTACCTAAGACCATCAAACATGAATCCCACAAGAAGCATAAGGTGGTCCAGTTTCTTGGTTCCAAGCACCAATGCACATGGTGTGAAAGATCTTTTAGTCGTATCGGATACAAATGCGATGATTCTGATTGCAACTTTAGACTAGACTTGGGTTGTGCAATGAACTCGCCACTTTCGCTTGCTCATCGGTATTGCAAAGGCCATGAAATCCCGTTGATGCATCCACCGATCGAGGAACATCCGGAAGATTTTTATTGTGAAATATGTGAGGAGGAAATGCACCCCAAACTACCTCTCTATCATTGTCGCAAATGCAAAAACTCTTTTCACCTTTATTGCCTTAATCGGAATAATATGTATGAAAATTATGTGTGGGAGACAGCTTGTGTTCGGATTAACAGTTGTTAGAAGATGTAAGACACCTCGGTATGTGTGCTTCCTTTGTAATCTTGACATTAATGGTCATTTAGTGTTTGAGTGTCGGACCGGAACATGTCCTTTTACTATATGTATAAATTGCCTATATAAGGTATTAATGTAAGCCTCGCGCCACTGTAATCATGTGACAGAAATATATGAAAGTTTATGACTTAGGCTTTTATACTCTTAATTTTGACCTCAAATTGATGCTTCTGTTTTAATTAATGTTATATCACTTGATATTTCAATTAAAGTATCTATATCAACAATACACATTCAGTTAATATGTTTGAATCTTACGCGTTATAAATTACGCGTTATAAAACATACACGCAAAATATTAATATATAAATAAAATACTTATTTTTTATTCAAGCTGACTAACTTTGTGATTGCTTCTCTATTCGTCAAACCGAAGCACGAAACTAAAGGTAAGAATCAACGGTTCCAAATCGAAGCAATGGTTGGGTAGGGGTCTAAGGCATCATAATCCCATAAGAGTACTGGAAGTTCTTTTTAAAAATACTTATTATTTACTTATTAATACAAGAAATAATAGATCTTCATATTATTTGCGTTTACCTGTTTTTTTTTTTTGCTTATCATATTATATAATCTAGTATTTGTTCGGAACACGTGCGTTTCACTTTTTGAAAACATATGTGCTTCGTAGTTCGTATGCTCCCCGTGTTTTAGAAACTCATGTTTTAACTCATGTTTTTAGTGAAACACATGTGTTTCGTGACTTGAAACACATGTACTTCGAAGTAATATGCTCGTTTGTATTTTAAACACATGTGTTTTAGTGAATCGCATATGTTTCAATACTTCAATACCACCACCACCCCCATTACCACCAGCACCTTCACTGTCAGCCACCACTGCCACCATCCGCCGGCGGCCGGAGGTGGCGGCCGGCGGTGGTCGGTGGTGATGACCGGCGGTGGTCGTCGTGACTTGAAACACTATGATTTATTCTTGATCATTTTGATCCAATGACTAGGATTTATCGCTTGTGACTATACAAAATCCTTGGGCTACCTAGAACACAACTCATATTTTATAATTAATAAGTTTTACTGTAATAATTAAGGCTGAAAATCCCAACATAATCTTTTAATATTAATTTTGTTTTAAAAAGTAAATTATAAAAACAAAATAAAAGAAAACGAAATAACGTGAATTCTACGCGCTTGAAGGGGAAAGTGGTCATGGATTGATCAAGACTTTTATTTGTGTGCATTTGATTTTAACTTTTAATAAAATGAGAAATTTCGGTAGTTCCCAATAAAAAATTAAAGTCGTTGTTAGTAATTCAATCATTGTGATTATGATTAACTTTTTACTTAGAAGTGGATTTAGAGAGAGTCATTTTATAAATATCCTTATATATAATTTGATAATTTATTAATATCTTACTATATATAATATTTTTTAAAATGTCCCAAACTCTTATTTCTGTTGACAGAAACAACCACGAACACCTTTCCAGATCCTGTTCGCCGCTAATATTCCAATCCCAAAATCTAGGGTTTCAAATTTCAATCTACTAATCGTTTTCGATTCCTCCGGTACTGATCACCAACAATGTCCAAGATCTCAGACGTCGGTTACGGCGGAATCCCTATAAGCACCGCCGCCACCACCTCCACCGTCCCGCCTACCTCTCCTTCCACTTTCTTAGCTCAGGCGAGGTTGCACACGGAAAACTTCGTCGCCAAACGCCGTCCATGGCGAGACTTCTTCGATTACTCCGCCGTGTCTCGACCGATCAGCTACGAAGACGCCATGTCTCGAATCAGACAGAATCTGAACTATTTCAGAGTCAATTACGCCATGGTGATGCTAGTAATTATCTTCCTCAGCCTCATTTACCATCCGATTTCGATGATTATTTTTCTGATGGTGTTCGTCGCTTGGTTTTTCCTTTACTTATTTCGCGATGCTCGTAATCCTATTATGATTTTTAACCGCGTTGTTGACGATCGCGTTGTATTAATCGGTCTGAGCTTGTTAACGATTTTCGCTTTGGCTTTTACTAACGTCGGAATGAATGTGTTGGTTTCGTTGATTATTGTGGTCGCTGTTGTGGGATTACACGCAGCGTTTAGGAGTCCGGATGACTTGTTTCTCGATGAACAAGAAGCTGCAGAAGGCGGTTTGCTTTCTGTTGTGGGTAGTGATTCTTAGGTACGATCAACTTAAAGCTTAAATTGATCTGAAAAAGGTCCTGGTAATTCTGCATTTCTGAAATGGTTTGTTGGATTTATTCTTTGGGATGTTCGATGAATACATGTTGCCGTCTTTATACTGTTTGATTTCTACTTTCAATACCTGCTGAAGACGGAAGAAGTTAAAGAACCATTAAATCAGGTTTCCTTCTTTGAGTTATGAATTGATTGGAACATTCTTTTTGCTTTTACATTTAGGTTGAATTTAATTAAGATCTTTCTTTGTATGTTGATAGAACACTTAACTGATGCTTCAATGCCATTTTTTGTTGATCAAACGTTTTTTATTGGGTCTTTTTTAATTTGATAGTTTACGTGTTACAAGTAGATAATGCTTAAAGTTTCTACTTTTTGGATAAGAACCTGCAAATAGAAGTCCTTATTCTTTTTCTGCTAAGATACTGCATTTGATTTTGATTATAAGTGGTAACGTGTGTGTTTTTGTGTACAATCATCAGATTTCAGCAGTCAAGAAAAAGTTTTGATCTTGATATAGCCTATATAGTTCTAGGGGTTGTTTGGGAAAGCTTATTTAAGCGGCTTATTAGAGTAACTAAACTTACATTTGTAAGCTTAATTAAGCTTATAAGCCGCTTTAAATAAGCTTTTCCTATTTGGTTCATCACTTAAAAAAGCTGTATCCTCTTCTGTTTTTGTTTCTAACAGACTCAACTTCCCGTCTATACTATCCATTTTATTTTATTCAAATTTGAAATTCCTAAGGCTATTTGTTGCCATTGGTGAATTAGAGATGTCTTGTGAAATGTCTCCTATTCTTGTTAGTATGCTAAAGGCCAAGTTTCCAACTACACGAGAATAAGCTTCTAAGATTGCATGTGCTACATCCTGCCATTAACAAAACTTGGTTTCTCATCTAACCTAATTATGTTTTCATAATCAAACTTTGACAGTTTAACCCTTAAATCACAGGTTAATAATATGTTATGAATTTAATACTTATAAAAACCATCTTGACCCCTACACTTTTTTTTTTTTTTCTCTCGTAATGGTTTAGTCCCTTAGATTTTATAAATCATACTTTATACCGATCTTTATAACAATATCAAATAGCAATGATAATTTAAAATATGTTTTATTTAGTAAAAAAAATATTTATAATGGTTTGAAAATTTACCCTAAGAAAAGTTATATGTCAAGACAATGACCGATTTGACCAGTAACACGTCAAAAAAGGGTAGAATACCGAGTCAACAAAATATTATAGGTTAATTAGTAAGGTGCTGTTTGGTAAGCCTCTTAATGATTCAGTTAAGATGTGAGCCTCTTAATCGGGCAGATTCAGAGCGTTTGGTAAGATCTCTTAATCAGCCTCTAGATAAAAAATTCAACATGTTCTGCCTCTTAATTGGACAAATGTCTGAGGAAGTCTGAGTCATTCAGACATCTTAATCATTTAGATGCTACCAAACAACACCTAAGTCAACTAAAGTTATAACTATTGTAAGAAAATAACGGTTAAAATGTCAAATAAAGTAGTGATTACTGACCTTGCCGTATTGTATTTTCATGACATCGAGAAACTTTTGAGAGAGATTAGGATATCGAATCTTGATTTGTCTTGAAAGCTCTTCAGCTCGGTTTACTGACAAGTCTGTTTTGTCAAGTTGTAAAACAGGATTTCAATGACCATGATTTTCTGGCGGGAGAGCTGTCAAGGGGCAGCCACATTCCATATTTAAGGACATGAATGCCGCCGGTGGGTGGGGGATGGTCTCATTTGTTTGTTTACAAAATATACATACAAGAATGATGCTATGTGACGGTGAGTTTCATGTAATTATATTTTGTGACTAATTGTTGGGTGGCGGCGGCAGTAGTTGTGAAATGATGGTGGTAATTTTAATTCTTTTAAAGTGTATAGGATTAATAAAAATAAATATAATTAAGTAATGAATATACAATTTAGTACTGTAACTCGGTAGGGCATTGAATTAATAATGCGAATGTCTTGTTTGTAATTTCCCGAAATAGTAAATATTTTGTTGAAAATTAAGTTTTATTAATTTGAGAAAGCACATAATTATATATAGTAAAGATAGATATTGATGTATTAAAAGTTACTGTGAAGAATATAATATTAAAATTAAATAGAAATTAACAAAGTAATTTTAAATTATTGTATGCTATGAAAGTATGGTAAACAATTGTGTGTGCATTAAAATGATCCTTGATACAGGAATACCTTACTTGGGTTTTCTTGGTTTTTCGTTTATATATCTTTAGAAAAAATAATAAAATAAAATATAATGTGTATATATATATTGAGTGGTTAAGAAAATGTTTGTTGGGTATAGTGTGTTCACATATAATTTTGCAAGAAACCAAACGCATACTCACCACATTTTGTCTCCTCAACATTACTCCATTTGTCTTGTTTGTATGTGAAAACAGAACAAGTTTGAATTTAGGGAAAAGTGGTGGATTTTGGAGGAATATATAGAAACTCGGGGAATATGAACCTTTGGGGATTATTTATTTTTTATGGTAATTTTGATTTTATTTATCTAGAAGCGGTTAATTTTAAATATCTTTTATCTTTAAGATAGTATAAAAGGAGTACAAGTTTAAAAGGGTTTTGATCCTAGTCAAATATAAATCAATTTGAATGGTTATTCAACCAATTCATTTAATCATACATCTAAAATTGAACCGAATTAGTTAGAACTAAACTAAACCAAAAATTGAGAAATTACTTTCACCCATACCAATGACCGAACCAAGACCAAACTAATGAAGCTCGGAACCGAAACATGCCAGTAACCGGCCAACACCAAACTGAGAAAATTTCTTCAACTTTTTTCAGTTTTGGACCTAACTGACTTGTTCGAAACCAGATCAAGAATTAATTTTGCATGAAAATTAGAACTGATAACCATACCACTATACCAGTATAGCTCGGTTTGGTTCAATTCGATCTGACAATTCACTTTCCAATTTACAGTTTTTGCACATGCTTGTATACATATATTAAAAATGAGAGAATGAGTTTATATATTTCTAGTAATATGTACAAGTGTGTTGTCTCTAGCATCAAGAATGGTCTTCAATGCCCATCATTCATTATCATGGGTCGTGTGCCCAATGCCAGCTTACAACGTGGTGTCCCCTAAGGGCTAAGAGCATCCCAATGGTTAACCTCATAAAAGCTTATTAGTTTTGCCACATCAACATTCCACTAACAAAAAACTTTTTCATAAATGACATCTCCAATGGTTAACCTCTCCAAAAGCTTATTCTTTTATAATATTTCTAATCTATCTTTATCTATCTCAAATGTTTTATAAATACCCCTATATATAATTTGACAATTTTTTTGACATCTTACTAAATATTATATCTTTTAAAATGTCTAATACAAAAATATTATACTAATTGACATTAAATATTATATAATTTATTTATTAAGTAATAAAAATATAATAAAGAATTTATATATAACAAATCTAAGGTTTAAATTGAAATGTTATTAAACATAAGGGGCTAAAAATGACAAACATTAAAGGATGGTTAAAAGGTTAGTAGAGAATAAGTCTTTGCAATAAGCTTTTCAAAAAGCTAGGCATTCCAATGGTAAAAAGTCTTTCAAAGACTTATTAAAATAGTAATAAGCTTTTGAAAAAGCTATATTGGAGATGCTCTAAGACCCTTACCCCTCTTCCAAAAATATCACAAAAATGGTTATTATTATGTCAGGTGGAATTGAATGTTTAAATTTAAAATAAACGATAGATCTGAATATTCAAAGAACTTGTCTAAAAGATTGATCTAAAATTGTGGAACCTAAAAGGTAGATTAAAATTTTTAACAAAAGTCATGGTAAGCTTAGTCAAATCTCATGATAAAGTGTGAAAATATGGTCAAATCTCACTATAAATCGCAAGAACTTAACCAAGATCCCATCAGAGAAACATGGTGAAGGCAAAAGAGATGATTTTTTTTACCAATTTAGCTAATAATAATTTATTCCTCTTATATTTTATTTTATTTATTTTGAACAGGTCAAAAACGTAAATTTGCTTTTGCCAATGAAGCATTAAAATCAGGTCAGCAAGAAACACGTTAAATACATCAAACAGAGTTTATGGGCCACTTACAAACTTATACTTCACTGGAAAGACTTCACCAACCAAGGGCATCAATAACCTGCAGGAAGTGAGAGAAAATAATAATAATAATAATAATAATAAATAATAATAATAATACCATTATATAAATAGGTAGTCAAACCATTTCCTGTGTGAAATCATCCACACCTACCACACTGATTAGCGACTAATACATAATCATCAGTACATATTATTTAATAAAATTTGTAACAATTTATATTTGTTGATATCTAGATGGCATGAGAATAATGTGTTATGTGAGCTACACATATAAATATACAAGACATGGTTCAAAAAGTCTAGTTAAGTTTGGTGTGGAAAATGTGAACCATAAAGACTGTTTACCTTTTTTAGAAAATGAGAACCAGACACCAACGACTTCAAGTAGGAAACTTTTGAGATGTGAATCAAGAAAGTATCGTTAAGATTTCGGTTTCTAAAAGCTTCCCATTACAATTTACAACTATATTTATGGTCTCAAACTTACTCCATGAGATAATTTAAGTAAAGCTGTTATATATTTCTGCAATATATCAGTCAATAATAGTAAAAACCATATTTATGCACAATGATTTTTTAACAGTTATTTTAAGCCTGATTTGTATTGGCATACAGCCTATGTAGCCATTAGATAACTTTTGATCACCATAACTGCCAAACATATACTCTAATGATTGAGGTAATTCTGAAATTGGATGCCAAGTCAAATTTAATGCACTTGTTTGTCCTGTCAATTGTCAAACATAAAAAAAGAAGACATCTTTCCATAATCAGTTCTTCCCCAAAAGGGTAATACTCATTCTAGTACATTGCTAACACAGATGTCATGTAATCAGCTAGGGAACAATTTGACCCAACTGCTAAACATGGTAGAAAACAAAATAGGAGCAGAGTCTTAAATAAGGTTTCCTTAAAACAAAATAAAGGCAACTAATTTATGTACTAAACAGGATTCGCAATATTGTTATCGAATCCATCGTTATGCAAGTTAATAGAAAGAAAACAGAGAATTCCTAGATCTCTCATCTTTAATTGAAGATGTAGCATATATGATAGTTGTTTATCTTATCCAAATGTCTACTTATACAATCACCAATTGCATAAACACAACCGATTTATGATTTATTCAAATTTCCCTAAGCAAATGACTTGAGATAATGCTAATTATATACAAATCAGCGAATCCAAATCACACCTTCATCTGCAATGGCAAGCTTAATACTTTACAGAATCAAACTTAATTGGAGTTATCTTATTAATATAATGATGATCGCATTCTAGTTGCTATCATAATAATGTTCATAAATTGGTTTTGAACATCCAGAATCCATATTTTAGTTGAAAAGCAACCTTTATATGATTATTATCCAAAGAAGGAAGCTAACAGCTAGGATTCTTCCAGAATTATTATTAACACATAAAAGGAAGTTAATTCAATCAGCACACTATTGATAAAAAGCAACCTTTTTCACTATTAATGCAATTCACTATTTATGAAAAAGCAATAAAAAAACAGAGATCTACATTATATCATACCATTAGACAATTAATCAATAGCAAAAATGCAACAACTTTATCAAATTCCAAACAAACCTGAAACTGCAGATCCAAATCTACACTATTTAATTAAATAAAGTTCACCGGTTCCCTGAATCTTCCGAATTCAAATCAAATAACCATCGGTAGCTCCTGAAAAGCATTCACTGCGATTTCTGATTCAGTTGATACAAGGCGGGACCGGTAATCACATAATAACGATCATCTCCACACCGGTTTCATTTTCCGGTAAGCTGACATCGCCGGCAAAGCCGTTCCCGACCTGTACCAAGCGAATCAGAAAACCACCGTGACAATAAAACTGCCAATCCCACCATCTCTACACCATAGATAGATACAGACACCTATATAACTCAATAGATCTGCATGTCATGTTAATTTAAGTTTTCTAGGGAGAGAAAGAACCCTATCTTTGACAGCTTCACAGAGAGATTTTATTGAAATGGAGAAGAAGTCGGTTACTTATAAATTAAACAGACGAATGAAATCACGCCACGTGGAGGCACCATAAACTGTTTGCTGCAACCTTGCAAAAGTACAAACACAAGTGGCTAATGTGATGAAGCTGAGCTAATTGTTAAATTACGAGAATGCCACTAAGAGCCAGGGGAGGATCTAGTATGGTGCCCGGGGTTGCCCGTGCAACCCCTGAAATTTTTCTGAATAGTGTAAAAATAGCGTCAAAATTTTTTAATTTTCATTTTATTAGTGTGGGTGCAACCCCTGAGAATAAAATGTGCAACCGGTGACACCCCTCAACTTTTTCTCTGGGTCCGCCACTGCTAAGAGCAGTTGAGGGAATCACTGTAGCAGTGTGGGTGGAACAGTAAACTCACGTGAAGGACGGTGAGAGAAGGGTTCGTGCTGTTTCTAGAAAAGAGAGCGTGACCGGTTCAAAATATCTGATCCGGGTTTAACTCGTTTTTTACCCTAAAAAAAGCCGCAACTGGGCACATGGAGGTAGTTGGGATTTTGGAATATTTATATTCCAATAAGCATGACTACAAAAAGTAAAGAATTCTACCTAAATTTATGTTTATTTTATTTTAGGTTAAGCGTAGTTAGTGACTTAGTTCATCCATTTTCAAAAGCATATGTTAGTTTTCTTTCATGAAGAAAAAATTCAAAGATTTTATTAGAGAAAAAAAATAGTATTTCTATATAATGAGTTTTTTCGGGTGATCAAGTTTTGTTCGTGTGTCACATGCGACCTAATTGTTGTTATGATCATTTCCGATCTTTTCACCAATCATCTAGTAAGTATTTACCCACAGAGAGATCATACTCATAACTTTTAAAAAATTATTTTGAATATTCTTACCACTAACGCATTTGCAAAGATAAGAAGAAAGAAAAATCATAACTCCTTTTTTAGAAAGTGTAGTGCTCATTTCTCAACTTTTTATGCCTAACTGTATGAAAATGAAAATTATATCTTTCATGTGTGACGAAAAGGATAATAACTAATAAGGGTCTTTTTTTTTAACAGTAATTCTAATCTACTCCTAAATCCATTTATGTTCACTATGGACTTACCAAAGGGCTTGTAGCCTATCGGTATAAGGTGTTAGAAGGTGTTTCCCTTTGGCCTGAGGTCAAGGGTTCGAGTCCCGTTGTGGACAATGATGTAGAATTAGGAGTAGTGTAGAGTGTGTGTGTTTGCTATTCAAAAAACAATGTTCACTATGGACTTGGACCATCAACCTCAAGATTGGGGCAAACACCTTTACCGCTAGGCCATTGGCCCTTTGGTAACTAATAAGGGTCTTCTAGGTCCCAAATATGTTACTACAAGAATAGAACATCTGATAAGTATATAACTTTCAGAAAATATGTAATTACAGGCTAGATGTCATAAATAAAATATATAATCATGATTTAGGGGTGTTTCTAATTGCGATTTGAAACAGATTATCTGTTTCTTGCGTTTTGAAAATGCAAATAATCTAAAATATGTTTGGAAAAAACTGTAATAAACTAACTATTTGCATTTTGGGCATACAAACGGAGTTTCGGAAGAAAAAATCCGTAAGATGTGCTTATTGCGTTTTAAAAAGTAATTATTTGCATTTTTTTTTTTTTGCACAGAAAAAAAAGGCAACGGATCGAGCTTCGGCATTGCCATAACCCCCCCCCACCCCCCACCCCTCCGGAAGACCTTCATTGAATTATATATCACGTGAGTCTAGCAAAAAACTACATAAAAGAATTCAATTACAAGGGAAATTTCAACTAATCATCCCATGATGTCTTAATTTTAGGCCTTCGATGAGAGATCCACAAAAAAGAAAATACTCTAATACTATCAAAAATGTCCGACTTTTTTATACTACCCTTGTCGAATGTAACGACCCGAAAATTCGTAAATAAATAAATTGAATAAAAATATGATAAATAAGGATAAATCGTTTAAAGAACGTGGAAATTGGTTTCGTGTCGTTTGGACACCGTACGAGAAAGTTATGGGCGAAACCGGGTCGAGATAAAGATGAAAAAGTGCAGCCCTGCTGCCTTAGGGAGTTCGCGACGCGAACTATTGTTCCCGATCGGGAACTAACTCCAGGGAGTTTGGCCTATTATCGCGAAGTAGTTCGCGTTGGGTTGGCGATCGCTAAGTCTGCGTTTACGGATTGGAGTTAGCGACGCGAACTTAGTTCGCGCCACGAAGTCTGTTCGACAGACATTAAAATCGGGTTTTCAGCCATTTGTGCTATTTTCAAACCCTAGTTCTTCCTTTTGGCGATTTTGGATCTCAAGAGCAGATCTTGGTTGATTTCTCCTCAAATCTTTGATAGATTTCACTCCTAGTTGAAGATTAAAGGTATATCTTCACTCCCTGATCTTTGTAGCTTTAGATCCATGTACTTTGATGTATGGGTTTGAAACCCTAGTTCTTGGGGTTATGGTTCATGGTGATATAAGTGATGTATGCACCTAATAGATGGTATATTATCAAATGAAACAAGTGTATGATTATGATTTGTAAGAATCTTAAGAGTTGGTTAAACCTAGGGTTTGGTAAATCACCATAATTGGGGGAAATGTGTTAATAAGTGTTATCTAGAGATAGATGGACACATTGGTAGTAGAATGTGATGTTGATAATCTTGTGATTATTGTATTAGGCATTTGGTGAGGTCTTGGAAGGTTGACCGAATTGTGAAGCAAGGAAACTGACGTAAAGCACACGGTTGGAGCACTTATTTGCTAAGGTGAGTACATGAGACTTTTAAACTGAGTACATAGCAAATAGTTTTGAAAGTACATATGATATCGTATCAGTCTTTATTAACAAATATTTTGATAAAGATAATAGTTGAAAATGTATGAAAGTATGTAGAATGTGATACTAGAATGTGTCTAGTATGATTGATGAATTCGAAGTAAATTATGATAGATTCAAGTAATTATGGAATCTATGTTAATGAACAATATTAAGGAAGTAATTGATTAAAAGAATGTGTACGGAGCCTTTATTAATAAATATGTATTAGTAAAGCAATTGGGAATGATTTTGTAGTAATGAGTACCCATTGATAAGATATACTAATAAAAGTAAAGAACGAATATATATGAGAAAGAATATGATGTGACTAGTAATAGTTGTCTATTATAGTCAAGGAAGAGATAAAAGTATTATGTTATCGATAAATAAGAAATGTATCTTATGTATAAGTAAGTATGGACCTCATAGGGTTCATAGATGTAGAAGTAACTGTGGTTGCTTATGATTGGGTCCATGGGACCATACAGGTACGTTCACACTGTGATGAACTAATTATATGTCGTTAGTATTAGATGACTAACTTGTTTGATGTTGGATGTGATAGCCGACGACTTTGACTGTCATAACTGTTAGGTTATGGTAAGAGATAGATGGTGGTGATGCGGGGGACCCCCGGTCACTGGACGGTGGTATATACGTTTATACACCGAGTGTATATATGTTTATACACTAAGCACACGGGTGCTTCTAGTACGCATATGTTTGGTACTAGGTACGTTAGGTTCTATACATATATGTTTATGTATTAGACGTGATTGGGCTTCTGGTACATATATGTTTATGTACTAGATATGATTGGGCTTCTGGTACCTATACGTTTAGGTACTAGATATGTTTGCTAGGAAAGCAAAGTAGTTAGAGTCACGAAAGGGTGACTAGACGGTATTTATGTATTTTATATATATGTTTATATATTTATGAAATGACTATTATTGGGGTCTAAAACCCATGTATCTCACGAGGCTATTTTGTCTCACGTACTACGTTTGTTTTGTGGCTGTGTACTCAGGTACAGGTTGAAGTGATAGAAGGTTGCACTAGAAGTGGCCTAGAGATGCTTAGTTTGGGAGCTCTTAGGTAGATCCCGTTTGCCTATGGTTTTGATATACTTGGTGACACCGTATTTTTGTAAACTCTGATAAAGGTTTTAAAGTTTTTGTTAAACAGTATTTTGGACAATGTGTCAATTGTTGGGAAATTATATTTTAAATGATTTAAACGATGTTATAAAAATACGGGTGTTACATCGAATAACAACGAATTACGGTATTTCCAAATTTGCCAACACACCGTGTACCCAATTGCCATCAATTTCATCTTTCGATCATTCACGTTAGCAATTTCTGCACATTTAAGCCACCACTGGTTTCCGGAATCACAATTCCAATCTTTCATGTCGCACCATCTATAAACCAAAAACCATACCTGTTTAGCCAAACAACACGTAAACATAATATGATCATTAGTTTCCATCCGATTATTACAAATCAGACATAATATAGATTCTATCTCCATTCCCCGAAGAGATAGATTTTGCCTCGTAGGCAACCGATCCGAGAGCATTCTCCACATGAATATGTTGACTTTAATCGGGATAAAACTGCACCACTTAAAACATATGACCGACCACGAAACATTCGGTCATTAATAAATACTTCTAGCCATCCCAACCGTAAAACAACCACTATCATCCAGTTTACTACATATAGTGTCATTTCCTTCCGATAATCCAGAATTATTAATTAAGTCCATAAGATTATCCAATTGCTCCTTTTCAACCCCACCTCTTATAGGCCTTCTCCAATTAAAACATCAATTACCATTCGCCCATCTATCTTTAACCAAACAAAAAGTATTTAATTCCAATCTATATAATCGATTAAATAGATGAGAAAAAGAATCATCCCCCTTCCATTCATCTAACCAAAACTTAACCGATTCCCCATTTCTAACTTTATAATAAAAAACATTTTTGGCTATATAATTGTTATCATTTAACTTATTAACTATACAAATAATCAAGTTTGACAAATATTAAAAAAAATTATTATTTGATTATTATAATTTCAAATAATATAATCAAATCCATATACTTCATCCGATTCAGAATAAGTGATACACTTTCTATATTTGTGTGATTCAAAATAAGTGATACACTTTAAATTTTAACCTTATTTGGTAAAAAGTAGTGGGCTCCACTACCTACTTTATAAAGTGAAATGTCTCTTATACCCTTACTTTTTACTTTTAAACATCATTAACCTTACGTTATTAAAAAATTATGGGACTCATTCCCCACTAATCTGTAAAGACCAAACTACAAAAAAGACTACTCTAAACATCTTTTACTTCCAAACTTTCCAAATTAACCCAAAATACAAGTTTTAAACATAATTACCAAAAGAAAATATACATGTCATGAACCAACTAACTACTCCGGATACAAACCAACTATACAATCCCAAAAGACAAGCACCAAAATACTAAACTATACCAAAAGAGAAGCTTTCCCAAGCTTCAAGCAAATCCAACTTCAAGTACTTATTCACACTTGCCCTTGCCTTTGTCTATCCCTGAAAATTTGTAACAACTAAACGTGTAAGCTATAAAAGCTTAGTGAGTTCCACAATGTATAATGTTATACTAAATAATTATATAAATCATTATAAATAAACAAACCAATAGTAACGGGTCAAAGTACCGGGTTAGCATCACAACATCATCACAAGCATCACATGACAATACCGGGTCAGCAATGATCAATGTAGAATTTCAGATTTAACAAAGTGCATCATTCCCTCTTAAGCCATTAGGGAATGAGGCCGATGAAGGTGACCATGGCACCCCTAACCGAGTCCATGATCCAGCTTCACCACCACGGTCCATACCACTCCTCCACCAGGTACTCCCGCGTCCACCGCCCGACATATTACACAAAGCAATACTCGAGCCGCCATGGGTCCTCACGAAATGAAATGTCACTCAAGGCAATCCACTCAAACGGGTCAATTAAAACTAGATTTATCAAAAGGATCTCAAAGTTCTAAGTAACCGAATAAAATCAAGGATGTCAAATGATACAAGAACCCTTTATCTATAGTGCATATAACCATAAATAAATACATATATAATTATAAGTATACACATTACACATAGTGAACTCACCTGGGATTAAACATTTGTCAACACGAGCCAAATACTTCCTTTAATCACAATTTCAATATCACCGATCGATGCAATCACCACAATCTCCCAATTGTTTACCTAACACAAACATACACATCTCAACAACAATTCTAAACCATAATCATATCTAGGATAAACCTTAGTCATCAATTTCCCCCAATTTGGTGATGAACCGAAACCCTAGACTACCAATTTATCTAAAATTTGAGTATAATCACATGCTAACTACAACTCTCATGGCTAGAAACCTGCTACACATAACATACATCTCAAAATTTCATACTTGTAACCCAAACCCTAACTAAGATTCTTGATTCTTCTCCAATTTTTAACCCTAAATCACTTGCATGAACAAAAGCTAAGCACCATACCTTTATAGCTTGATCTTATGATGAAAACCCCTTTGATTTGCACCAAGATTCGACCTTGATTCGCCAAAATCGCCCAGAGCAGTCACCAACTCGATCTATGAAGAAAATGAGCTGAAATGGGGAAAAATCCCGATTTTATGCCAGACAGCACGAGATAGCGCCGCTATCTGCCCAAGATAGCGTCGCTATCTCCACCCCGCGCTTTTTAGCGCCGCTATCTTCCAATTTTTCGCGTTTTACCCTTCGCTAAGACGAGCTGCTGTTCCATTTTACACAAGATAGCGCCGCTATCTCTAAGATAGCGCAGCGCCGCTATCTCCCAAAATCTGCAAATTTTCAACTTTTTCATCCTTCTAACTTATACCACTTTCCAATACCCAAAATCACAGATTTCTAGCAATATTTTCAACTACAAAGTCCATTATCTTATCATTTACCACTTTCCATACCTCAATTTCTCGTTGACTTTGACTTCGGTCAACGGCACCGTTTCATCATGTTCACCAAGACTCTTTCTCAAATAACTAACATGAAATACATTGTGAATACCCGCCAACTCTTCCGGTAATTCGAGTCGATAAGCTTGCTTTCCGACCCGTTCTATAATCTTAAATGGGCCGATAAATCGAGGGCTCAATTTACCTTTCTTCCTAAATCTCATGACACCCTTCCATGGTGAAACTTTTAACATCACATAATCATCTATTGAAAATTCAATCGGCTTCTGTCTTTTATCCGCGTATGACTTTTGACGATCTTTGGCCGTTTTCATTCTTTCCTGAACTATACGAATTTTATCATTAGTATCTTGGATCAATTCAGGTCCCACCGATACCTTTTCCCCAACTTATCGCCAACACAAAGGTGTACGACACTTTCCTCCGTATAACGCTTCATACGGTGCCTGAAATATTAACTTTCATAATGGATATCAAGTTTTTTTTTTAATAAAAAGAAGCCTTTCTTGTAATCACGAGAAGAATGGCATATAAAATTGTTAGTGGGACACTTGATGTTAATATGACAAACACATCTTTTGACGTATGATTCTTTAAGAAAAAGTTAAATTATGTACATTAATTTTCTCTAAAGAAATGGATGTCGTGTGGTATCGTCCTTTAAATAAATCTTTTCTTTTCTAAATGATTTCTTTTAGTTACATTATGACTCTTAGTTGCATAAGTTAGAAAGTGGTTGGATGGTTAAGGTTAACAATGGTTTCTGAGTCAACAAGATTGGTAAATATATTCCAGTAAAAATAAATGTTTTTGTTTGAAAATTAGTTTGGATATATTGTCAATAATTTTTATTTTTCCTATCCGTGGGATAGATATAAATTGTATTTATCATGTCCCATTTGAGAAGTTCAAGTAGAAAATACGTACCATCTTTTTTCTCATGTTCTATGGCTCTAGCTTTTTTTAGAAAGTTAATTCAATGATGGAATATTGAGTTTCCATATGTTACAAATTATAAAGATTGGTTGAGATGGTTCAAGGATATTCATGTTTTGATGTTTTCACGTCTCATCATTGTGTCTGGCCGATTTGTCTTGATTTTCGAAAACCTTAACGGATTTAATGGTTCATGCCCTAGCCGAGTAATCATGATCAATCTAAACAAGTTTTTGGAATGCAACTTTTAGGTAATGTGGCGAGAGATTTGAAGTTTTCGAAATTAGTTGATTTTCGGTCTAAAACAACCAAATCATGCGGCTAATTTATTTGATAATTTTGTTACTATATCTTTATCAATTGTGTAATTTTAGAAGTATGTCAAACTAGGGGTGGCAATTCAGGTCGGGTTCAGGTTGACGGGTTCGGGTTCGCGGGTTGGCAGGTCAGAAACGTTCAACCCGAAACCGACCTGTTTATATAAACGGGTCAGATATCTCAACCCTAACCTGTTTAACTTCAACCCAAACCTAACCCATATAACCCATTTAATTAAAAGGGTTAAGCAGGTTATCAGGTCAAACAAGTTAAACGGGTCAAACAAGTCAAAATGTTGTTATTATTACACAAATTTATAACAAAATACTAAACACCAAATCACTAAGTAACATTTTTAATTTTTATCTAACTATTAATTACGTTTTAACTAGTAACTATAAATTAAGTATAAATATATATATTTTTTAAAATATATTTTAATAACTAAACGGGTTGGCGGGTCGACCCACTTAAATTATCATTGACCCGAACCTAACCTGTTTAATAAACGGGTCAGCTGACTCAACCCGAGACTGACCCAATTAATTTTTACCTCAACCCAAACCTGTTTATTTTCGTGTCGGTTTCAGGTCGGGTTTCGTGTCGGGTCAGAAATTGCCACCCCTGTGTCAAACATTAATTGGATAGAATGGTTATAAAATCTTTATAGTTTCTTGCTAATTTTTTTAATTTCAAGTTGTTAAAAGAAGCATATTAATAAACTACAATAAGGTTATTATACCAGAAAAAAAGGATCGTTTTTAATTAATAACCATTCTGATACGTCAATGAACTACAGGAACGCACATTACACAAAAGAATATAACCGTTTACGGTGATGACATATATATGACTATGTCACAATGGTCAATCAATTGTATGTGGGACATGACCATTCCATGGCTTGGTCAGATATGCAAGAAGATGATGATGATGAAAAAGAATATATTAAACTCAATAATATCACGTCAGGTACCCTTCAAAAATCTATTTTTAGATGATTTTAGTTGCGTGAACGTATAATTGATTAAATCTTTGTTTTGTGCAAGTGTTTAAACATATAATTTACAACTTAATTAAATTTAGATATAAATGCAATTTCAGATTGGAAAATACAATAGATGTAAGAAAACGTGATATGTTGTAATGGTTTGTGACAAAATTATTAGTGATGACGTTACAGTTTTCTAGAAGCACGATGAACCTTCTGGAAGAAAAATTATATTGCTTCATACTAAATATTTCTACTTATGTTCATACAATAAAATGATTGACATGTGTAATTTACTAATTTTCTTTCATAATCTCATCTCTAATTTACATACAATGTAAAGCTTTGAAACTAAAAGAAAAAAAAACTCTTTATTTTAATGAAACTTATTTTTCAATAATAAAGTTTGAACTAAAGAAAACTCATCAACAAACATACCTTTATACTACTAACAGATTTTTGTTACAATCTCATTGTTAAAGCATGTAGTGATCATAAGATGATACAAAATTTATCAAAATAATCTGAAATTGAGTATCTAAAAAAATATCTGATATCCTAAAATTTGTGAATCTGAGATTTCAGATTTTTGAATTTCTGTTACCAAATTTGTAATTTTTTTTTTTCAAAATTTTAGAATATCGGATATCTAAATTTCGGATATCCAATTCGTATAATAAAAATTCACTATCCAAAAATCGAATATCTCAAAATATCCAGCATATAACTTGTTTATCTTTTTTTTTTTTTGTCAGAAAAGGTATGTTAGTTGTTCTATTGGGGAAAGAACTTGATTAATGAAATAAATAAACCCCTAAACGTGTTACATTATTTATTGAATTGAATAATCAATTAACTTCATGTGACCAGTCTTTGATCATTCATCCAATAAATAAATAAAACTGAATAACTTATTAGCAAACACCATCTTAAGCCAATATATTACATTATTTATTGCATCGAACAATTACATAAGTTTTTATGAACAAAGTGTTAATTTATGCAAATCAAACTAAAATATATACGAAGTATGTGATTCAAAAATACCTAAACTTATTATCGATGTGCATATATCTCGTCAATGTGATGTGGTGCTACAACGTGGATAGACAACACTGCTATTAGTGGGCAACCAAATACGACAGTTAATATGCAACCAAAACTTCACAGATCCCAACGGTCCAACCCTCCATCTAGTCCTCGAGCTCCCTTTCAGAAAAAACGGCATCGTTTTAGTCTTCGCCAGTGATTGCTCCGTCAAGTACTGTTCCTCCGATCCCAACGGAATCGGCGACGATTCCACCACATAATTCAACTCCTGCGTCGTATTCTTCCTCACATCGAACGGATCCGCCACCAATTCGGCGATGCTCAGCCCGTGGTAACTCAAAATGAGCTTCGTATTGTAAAAGCTGACGTGTGCTTTCATGTTATGGTTTTCGGCTTTTACGTTTAGAACTAACCGGACGGCGAGAACTCCGGCCTGATTGTAAACGATGTCGTCGAGACGGGCGGCGTGCACGTAGAGGAGCGGTACTTTGGGGCGGATTGCTAGGTATCCGATGAAGACGACGATTCCGGCGATGATGACGACGACGGCGATGATGGCGCAGATGAAGGCTAGGACCCAGATGAGGGGGTTCGTGCGGCGTTGGGGGCCGAGCACCGGTCGTTTTGGCATTGCGAGAAATGGAGTGGGGCCTCATAGAAGGGGGTGAATGGAATGTATTTGTGGTTTTGAAGGGTGTGGGTGAAGGTATATGAAGATGCCATTTTTGGGGATGGTTAAAGGTAAGGTAAGGTGCGTTACCTATATTTAAAGCTGTCTCTAATTAACCAACTGTGGATGGAACATGTGTGACATTTACAAATTTAACTTTTGTAAGTGAATCATGTAGCATTATGAGATTCATGTATGTAAGTTTTTAGATTATAGCTAGGTTATTGGTATATTTTTATTATTTTGATTTTAGTTAACATTGAATCTTTTTTTTTTTTTTTTTTTTTGGACGGCAAGTTAGTAAGTTAGTGGTTCGAGCCTAGACAGTGACATCCACAAGGGGCAGTATGCCTTCCCTCGAACCTTCCACCTTTTTTGTCCACGACGAGACTTGAACCCATGACCAATAGTTAACATTGAATCTATTACTATGAATATCTTACTCTAGAGGTTAGAATGGTATTAGCCTATTAGGATATGGGGTTCTAAGATATAGCCAAATATGTAGGTTAAAAACAAGATAAATGCGAATTAAATCTATGAATATTATGCATAATTCTTCTAATTATTGTTAATTAATAATAATAGTTTATGTGATTTTCTACTCAAAAACAGATTTTATGAATTAAGAAAAAAAATTGAAATTTCAAATAATAAAAAACTGAATATTTAAGCATCACAATAGAATCTTAAATAAAATCCATAAATTCAAATGGACCTAAAAAGACACCCGGTCGAAAACTAGTCTACAATCAAAGTCCGACTAATTAGACTAAAAAAAAAAACCATAAGAATGCAAATAACTCATAAAACACAATGTTTTTTTTTGGCTCAAATGTTCTCACAACGTTCTCGTCGTTGCAAGTTTTGATCTTACTAGTCTCATACATGAAACAGAGCTCTGTGACAGAAGTTATGTTCAATTTAGTTAAGTCTATTACTCATACAATTTTGTACCTTAAAAAACAAAAAGATTCATTTTTCTCCACGCTTGAGCCTTGATGCAATTTCTTGGATATTCATTTTGGGTATAATGTTAACATTTTGAGTAACAAGGAATAGTTGTTTGGATTAAGCTAGAGCTAGGAGTTGAAGATTTTAGTTATATAAAAACTTTTGATAAAATAATTGGTAGTCTGAAATAACATATAAAAGGGTAAATATATATCTATATCTATACTACTTATAAAGCATTTAGGACTTTCCCTAAATAGCTTTTAGAAAATTCAGCCAAAAAATTCCCATTTTCGGATTTTTCAACTTTTTCTCAAAAAAAGATTCAGCCAGGATTCAAACACACCACCTGCAGGTCAGATCCCAATACACACACCAACTGCGCTGGCCTACGGCTGCGTTGATTACCCAAAACATTAATTTTTTAGCCATTTGCATATCGGCCCACCAATTTTCAAAATTGAAACTAAAATAACGAATACTGAATACTGTTTTCGCCTATTGGAGGTTACGCGGCCCAATACCCTCGTCGAACGTATTGCAAAGTGATAGAATCGAGGAGCTCATCGATTCAAGTTAAAGTCCCCTCATCTTCAATCGCCTTTTGGAATACCCTCCTCTTCTATTACTTCAACCATGAGTATCCATCACAAAATCAACGATTTGAAGAACGGATTCCTACGTACCCATTTGTAATTTTCGTTTTCGAATTCGTATGAAATGCTTTGACTGAAACCTGTTTTCGTTTTTGTATCCATGTTTGAATACACAACATGTTAATTTTTATTCGACTGTGTTTCGACTTCGACTGAAATGTGCTTCGACTGTGTTTCGTGGTGTTTAAACAGGTACAAGTAAAGACCAGTACTTTAAAAAAATCATTTTCAGGTATATATTTTTGTTTTGTTTTGCTGATTTTCTCCTTAATTGATTACTTGATTACACAAGCTTTTTCCGATTTAGTTCCTAATTTTCTACTTGTTTTTCTCCTTTTATTCTGCATCATACTATTGATTTGTGAAGCTTAATCGTTCTTAGTTTAACATTACTCTGTCTGATGCAGTGGAGTATGTTTGCTAATCATTTTTTGTTCTAAAATGATGTTGTTGATTTCTGCACTATTGATTTGTGAAAGTTTAACACTATTTTAGCAGTTGTATTCGAGTCTGTTTGCTATTTATGTGTGTTTTGTTTTAAAATGATAATAGATTCATACACACAACACCATGCCTCGGTGATATTTCTTAATTTATTTCTGATTTTATAGCCTGTGTGACTTGTTGACTTTTTGTGTACTGATTTTTGTTTTAGTTGTTGACTTTTTATGTACTGTTTTTCGTTTTAGTTGTCTTTTTATGTATATAACAGGGTGATGGATCAGGGCATGTTGGATGTTTTGCATTAGTTGAGCTGGTAATGTAGGTCTTGAAGTGTTAGACTCATTAGGCAGCAGTATGACAAATTTAAATCCTCAAAGTGGATTTGGATCAAATATGGGTTCAAGAGGAAATAAAGTAACAATGCTTGCATTTGAATCATTTCTTTTCTAGGTAAAGCTTGAAAATTTATGTTACATGATTATCAATCTTGTATTACATTTAAATGTGGTGGGCCTGGGTTGACTTGGTTTAGCTGATAGTCTTGTGACCCGGCCACTGTACTGGGTCGACTTAACATGTTGAACGATGGAAAGATTTATCAAACCTTAATGTCTCTGATGGTAGGAAGAAGTGAGATTTGTGTGTTTAAAATCGTCCAATTTTATTTTGGATTGTACCAACTTTGTATCGAGTAAGTTTCAACAGGCTTTCATTTTTTCATTATTATGGTTTTTGTGTATCCGGGACTACTGATTTTGAATTTCTCAATGTAATCTGCTTCTGTGATATTGAATTAGTGTAGGAATTGTTTAATTGCAAGGTCTACCTCAGCCCCGGAATTGGTTGATTGTTTAAATGAAATGCATGGATAATAGATTAAAATATCTACAAGATCTTATTTCGTAAATCAAATATAAATGAAAACATAAATACAGTTAGGATATTTTTGAAATTATTTTCCAAATAATTCAAAGAAAAGTGAGTTGTAAGTTGTAACCATTTATCTGTTGTTGCAGATGCAATATAACCCAGTTGCACTGATCAGTAGCAGTTTGTTTCCACACAAGTGTGTTAGTAGCTTATATTTTGAGATTTAAAAAGCACTCTTTATTCTATTACCATACAATAAAGTACGCAGCTACTATATGTGTAATATTTAATGATGTAGTGTTTTTTAATATTTTATTTGGCCGGAAAATTAGCCATTAAAGAAGAAAAATTGAAAAATTGAGGAGAAATATATGTAGGCATGGTTTTAAACAGCAGGTTAATTTGCAGTTTCAGTTTATCTTTGTTATTTTGTCAAAATCCCAGTCTTCACCTGATTCAGTGGCCACCTTTTTTGCTGGTTACAAGGCAAAATATGAGTTTCAACACATTTGAGATTAATTATAAAGCCAAAATGACCCGTTTTTAAGTACATCGGCCAAAATCGCCACCTCTAAGTAATTGATGTTTGAGGCTTTTTGCAAAAATAATTACTGAAATCAATTTGGAGTTTTTAGGTTAAACTTAGTACCTTTTTAATTTAAATCTGATATGGATTTAGTTATGAATTTTTCAACGTATTTATTATATCTTGTTGATTTGACTATCTATTTTCTCTAATAGATGTTACTGAATATATTTAGTAATTTGAAGGTGTACAAAAGTATGTTTGACTTTCAAAGTCAAACGTATTGCAGTAGTGATTTTAATTACTTATGGCTTTGTGAAAACAAGTTTACTTATGGTATTGTAACAATTGTGGTTGTCTCCTACTTAGCTAATTAATTTAACATGTGCTCTTAGAACTGTTTTGCGTGAAGAAGGGTCACAAGCTTTGTATAAAGGATCTCAAATGATGTTGGCAATTTCTACAATTGATTCAACCATCCATTTTTATTTTATAAAAACCTAGAGCATGTAGTGCAGCAGGTTTATTATTTTTGATGACTAATAACAATTATATATTAATAAAAATAGGATCTTTGACCACGTTTTGTAGTTTTCTTTATTTTATATTTGTAGTAGTTGCGTATTTGCCCGGCGGGATTTATATGTTGTTGTCAGGTAGGTAGGTTTTGTGTTCTTATTAGCCGATGAAAGAGCGACAATTGCAATTATATGTACCATTGAATTGCTTTTACTCGGCGCCACAATTGCATGTCATCCTCGTTACGGCTGCATAGACCGAACAACATTTTTCGCCGTAATATAGCAATATCAATATGGCACCCGTCAGAAGTATTTTTGTGATTCGGGATTCTGTTTAAAAACTACTCTACTTCTAAACGTGGATTTGTGTAGAAACCTATAATATAAAAAAATAATTGCCGAGGATTGAATCCTGTCTCACGTTGTTTGATAAGACATGAAATTCAGAAAAGGTAGCAGCTAATGTTAAAAAACAAATAAAAGATGCATAATTAAATAGACAATGGGTGGATGCGAATACAGAAACCAATTAAAGAATATATCCAAAAAACCTTAGTGTGGCTACAAAGGTATAGTTTGCTTACTACAATCGTAAAGCACCTACAAAAGCCATAAAGTGACATTGTGGTATGGTATTCACCTAAGAAACGTATGTTTTCTTAAGAATATTCGTAATTACATCAGTTTTCTCTTCAAACCAAATACATGACTAAACTCCCGAGGTGCTGAACAAACTCATTATTAAACCTTAAAAATGATTTTATTAATATATATACCACTAACCATGCATATAGTACATGAAAACAAAACTCACAGCCAAAGATCATATGCATGACCAAATCGAAGGAAAAAATGTGTTTATCACGGTCGCCGGTTGTCGCATAACAGGGGATGCGGTGGCCGCTTGAGGTAGTGGCGCCGGTTGTCGCCCATTACATTTAGTCTAAGCATCAAACGTGTGAACTTTCTCAATTAAAAAAAAACAAGAATTGTCATTACTCATCACTAGTATTTTGTTGTTGTTATTATGACGATTGGCGCATTAAATTCGACATGTCTGTTGTATACTTGTATCATGTGAACTTCTTTCTTTTATGATTTTCATGATGGATTATGAAGCCATGATTTCAACAACACTTTGGGTCATTTGGGACCGATGGGCAAGACAAAGACCTGAAAACCATCACTGAACGATGTCCCAAATATTTCTCACTCCTAGATACCCATGAAACACCAATTAGTTCACCATTTTTACATCATTCAATAAAACAAACTAAACCAATGGTACTAAGGGCATATGAAATGATCTCTTAGAGATTACAGGTTTGATTGCATCCCTAGGTAAGCAGTTGTTAGATGGTCAGGCGAAATGTTTGGAAACGACCACGACAATAGTTAGGTTGCGTACATCACGAACAAAATTTGACCGCCCTGAGGGAGCCCGTTATAAACAGTATTACCCCTTAAAAAAATTAAAAACAGACTAAATGAGCAATAAAACAAATTAAAAACAGACTAAATGAGCAATAAAACAAAATTCTACCGTCTTTGCATAATGTCGACATGAAAATAAGCAATTAAACAAGCACACAAGTAAAACAGATATGCCTCTTGATGAATCAAACAAGTTCCATCGATTTACAAAAAACCGTAAATCCTAAACGACAAAATTCACTAGTGGAGTAATAAAAGAGATAGCAACTTCTAACAAGATCTCCATTTCCTATCAAGATCATCAAATATGTCAAACCCCTTTTTACCCTCCTTTGAGCAAGCAATCTTCATCTTCCTCATTGTAGACTCATAAATCTTAATTCTACTTTTCATCATTCTTTCACAATTTCTTCTCATTTCTGACAGCCTACCCATACTAGCAAGCCCATTAATTAAAGCATTTGCACTATCATCAATTGGAGTAACACCACCGTTCCTCATAAAAATCCAAATTTCATACGCCATTTCAGGATCCTCACAATCAAAAAACATTGAAATTGCATCAGCACAATTCTCAGGAGTTGGCGGTTGCTCGTTCTTGATCATTTCATGAAAAAACTTACCAGCTTCTTTCACTTTCTTGTTCTTGATTAAATTTTGGAAAATCATGTTGTAGGATAAAGAATCCGCAAAAACGCCATAAAAAGGCATTTTATCGAGCAGTTGGTAGGCGTCAGTAATATCATCGTTTTTGCATAGTAAACCGATCATTGCATTACACATGATTAAATTTAGTGGTAATCCACTTGTTACCCTAATATCCCATAACAATAACGCGTTAACTGAATCGTTCTTTTTTATCAAAATATCGAGCGCGCTATTGAAGAATTTTAAACCCGGTAAACAGTTTTTCTCATTCATGATTTGAAGATGTTTAATCGCTTCATCAATTTCTGAACCTTGAATTAAAGTATTCAAAAAAGCGTCATAAGCCGTTATGTTTTGTGGGACCCACCCAACACTAATCACCATTTCATCAAACATTGTTTTTGCCTTACCTACATTACCTTCTTTCTCACAAACTTGTAACAAAATGGCATATGCATCACCATCTGGTGGTATTTTAGTCTTGACTTTTTCAAAAAAGTCAAATGCTTTTGCAGTATGCAATTCCTCACGACATATAGCAGTTAAAAGAGAGTTAACTGCTGCAATATCGGGTTCAATTCCGTATTTTTCCATTACATCGAATGTCATTGTAGCTTCATAAAACTTATCAAATTCACAGTAATTTTCGAAAACTGAAGCAAATGTGGTCAATGATAAAATGCCATCTTCTTTCATTGATCTAATGGCATCCCACATTGGGTCAAACATTTGATTCTTCCCAAGCAAATCAACAATCAAATTCCATGTGGAAATCAAATGTTTTTGTCTTAAACCGACCCATTTGAAAAATATCAAAGCATTTGCAGGATATCCGTATGAATACTTAAGCACTTCTTCTACAAGTTCAGGCTCTAGGCTCATTCTCATGGTAAATAATGCGGTTTCAACCTCTGCTGGATAAACCTTAGCTAGCATTTCACATACAGTTCTTGCTCTTGGTGATAAATCATATGTGTTAAGGTATGATGGGAATTGTTTTGGGGGTTTATTGAATTGTTGATCAATTTGAGAAGATTCTTGTTGTTCTACAGGTTGTCTAAAAGGTACGGTCTCCATGAAGTTAAAACCCTAGGGCAAGCTCTATGTATAGATCAGAAACTACATACGCATACAGACAAATACATGACGATTACAAGTAATTGACAAATTGATAAAGCCCTAATTTCATGAATGCGGAGAACTAAATCAATAATCGAGGGGTAGAATTTAGGGTTTCGTTGTTCGTGTGAAGCAGTGAAAACTTACAGGTATATAGGGTTGAACGATTGAACCTCGGAAATGTGTACGGAATTCGGTTGAATAACGCTGGTACGATCGGAGGCAAGCCACACACCGGAAATTCTATTGCCGGAATTATACAAAACAATATCCCCAGTGTTCAAAAGGAAACCGGCGGTAGTTTAGTTCCCTAGTCTCTTCACTTGTTGACGACCCTAATAAGGAATTAATTTCTACATTATAACTTTTGATTTATATATTATAATTATAATTATAATGTATAAATATTACTGTAAATATATACCACAATATATAAATATTACTGCAAACTGTATAAACATATGAAGCAATTATAAGTGTAAAACTATAAATGAGGTAAAAGAAACTAGGGCTGCATTATAAGCCATTTTATCATTGGTCATAATAATATTTGTATATTGTGGTTTCAACTTCCGCTAGATAAACCTTAGCTAGCATTTTTATTAAACTGGATGTAGTAAATCGTAGGGCCGCATTATAGGCCATTTTATCAAGAAGTATCCAGAGTAAGGTTATTGTTGGTAGGTTCCCATGATCAAATCTCAGTAGTGCCATTTACATACGCGCTTTCCTTTTCTATTTACTTTTTGTCTATTTCCTCTATTTACTAGCATTATGATTCTATCTCATTTTACACTTATAATTAATAAATTAAAATAAATTAAATAAATCAAAGATAATTTAAATAAAAGTATTATCAAACGTAATAAATGTATTTTTCAAAAACTCGCGGCAACACGCGATTCCGTATTCCTCGTTATTTATAATATGTATATCTAGTGAAAAATCACTTTATTCAACTATATTTAATAAATTATTTGTCATTATTTCTCTCATAATCTTCCCTCTTATATCTTTCTTTTCTTTCATATAAAATTCGGGAATACAAATTTTTATATAATAATATGAACAAATGAAATCCACTAATACATAGTTAAAGCTTGTAAAATCATTTTTTAAGTAATTTGATGTGTAATGTGAGTGAAGTGTATTTTGATGAGTTTAAAAAAGAACATAATTGTTCGAGTAACGTGTGAGACTTTGAGAGAGTATTTTGATATATTAGTTTGAAGAGAGGAATGCAGAAGCACGTCTTAGAGATTCTAAAGGTCCTGTGCAAAACGATAAAAATGGGCCCCTAAACATAAGATGTGTTTAAAAAAAATAGGTTTTCTAAGGTTTTTCTATTAGATTATTAAGCCGACTTAAAAACTATAATAATATGTATATAGATGCATATAAAAGTTTGGGCTTTTCGAAAATGTGGGTCATATACGCATCTCCTCAAAGACACACCCTCAGTAACGTAGTTGCTCTAAAGTCGTCGAAGCACTAGATTGGTAGACTTCGAAAAAGTGGGTATTAAACTATTAATTCAAGTAAGCTAGTGTTAATATATGATTAGAGTGGCAGTATATACCTTAATATTTTACAAATTACAAGTAATAATATATTGTATGTTGATAATGATGTAAATAAAGGTTGTCCATCATTTTTATATAGTCTTAAGAGATAAATCTCATTCATTGATTAATACTCCCTCCGTCCCACAAAAAACTTCCCTTATCACCTTAAATTTTTGTCCCACAAAAAACTCACATTTCAATAAAATACTATTATTACTAATGACCCCACCACTAAATATCCACTAACTATCTTTCTCTCTCCAAACCAATCTTATACTCCCTCCGTCCCTAAATAAAGTTCCCATTTGTGTTGGGCACAACATTTTAGGATATACTCCCTCCGTCCCACAAAAAAGTTCCCATTTCCCTTTGGCACAAGATTTTAGGTGATAGTTAGTGGTGGGGTCATTGGTATTATTTTGATTAAAATATAAGGTTGGTTTGGAGAGAGAAAGATAATTAGTGGATATTATTGATGGGGTTCTTAATAATAATAGTATTTTATTGTGTGGAGCCCACCACATGTGAGAAATGGGAACTTTTTTGTGGGACAAAAGCTTTAGGAGAAATGAGAACTTTTTTGTGGGACGGAGGGAGTACTTAGTAGTAGGGTATTTGGTATTACTTTTGATTAAAATATAAGGTTTGATTGGAGAGAGAAAGTGTTTTAAGAGATAGTTAGTGGTGAAAGTATTGGTAATAATATTATTATATTAAGTGGGCCCCTTATGTTTCAGAAATGAGAACTTTATTTAGGGACAAAATTTGAAGGAGAAATGAGAACTTTATTTAGGGACGGAGGGAGTATTTTAATAAAAATTATTATCAATGACCTCACCATTAACAATCGCCTTAAAACTTGTGTCAAAGTGAAATGAGAAGTTTTTTATGGGACGGAGGGAGTAATAATTAATAATCATAAATTAATCACATATTTTATACATCTAGTGGTTCTTTGGTCATTTGATACTCATAAAAAAAATTTATTTTTTTATTTTTATCTTAAAATTATTTTATTGTTTTATTTATTTTATTTTTTGTTAAAAAAAATATTATGTGATAATCACATGTGATTGTATATTTGATTACATGTGATTGTACAACAATATGTGATCAAGTATGCAATCACATTTGATTATATAAAAAATCACATGTGGTTAACTATACAATCACATGTGATTATCACATAATATTATTTATTTAATGGGAAAAAAAATAAAAAAAAGTAGAAAAAATAAAAAAAATGGATTAAAATTTATGTGGGTGTCAAATGACCAAAATACTTCTCAGTGTATAAAACATATTATTAATCTTGACAACTAATTATTTTTTTTATCAATGATCAATATTTATCCCCTGAGACTAGAAAAAAATTAAAGAATACATTGAACAATTTTATGTTGATAATATACAAATTAAATGTAACTAAAAAACTTGTCTCAAACTATATATTAATTTAATATATTGGTTCTATAATCTATGGATGTTTAATTACGAAATGCTTATTCTTACCAAAAAGGAGTCGGGCTTCTTGTCAAAAGCAAAAGCGAGCGATATCTCCCACGTATATATGGAGCAAGGACATGATTTTAATTTGATTACATGTACCAATAACATGGCTTCTTAATGATGACATGGACACTGACTCAAAGGGCATAATAGGCAATTAACTTCTTCTTTATATGGAAACATATTCAAGTCTTCCCTCGCTCCGTTTTCGCCCATAGCTTTATTTTTTATTTGTAAACAAAAAATTTTAAGAAAATCAAAGTTCTTAAAATTAAATTCTGTACGAAATGAGTATAGTCATAAAAATTTCAAAAAAAATGTCATGGTTGTAGATTGTGAATTCAATGATTAATTCATAGATTAAGCATAAACAAGTGATAATATAGGAAGATTAAGATGGATGGAATATTTAAACACTTTGCTATTGATGGGGGCTGCTACAATTTGGGCAAAGGTTATGCAAATTAGGTTACTACTTACTATATATACCTAGCCAAAGTTTCAACTAAATACAAAATGGTCCCTAGACTATTGGTTACAATAAATGTGACCCAACAATGGTTCAAACATTTTACGAAAAAAAAATCTTATGATCTAAAAATATAATTTAAATTTATTATGATCACAAAATGTTATAATCTCAAAAATTTTAAGAAAATCAAAGTTCTTAAAATTAAATTATTTACGAAATGAGTATAGTCATAAAAATTTGAAAAAACAAATGTCATGGTTCAAACATTTTACGAAAACAAATCTTATGATCTAAAAGTGTAGTTTAAATTTATTATGATCACAAAATGTTATAATCACAAAAATTTTAAGAAAATAAAAGTTTTTAAAATTAAATTTTTTACGAAATGAGTATAGACATAAAAATTTGAACAAAAAATGTCATGGTTCAAATATTTTACGAAAAAAATCTTATGATCTAAAAATGTAATTTAAATTTATTATGGTCACAAAATGTTATGATCACAAAATGTTATGATCACAAAATGTTACGATCCAAATTTATTATAACCAATTTTATTATGATCGAAAGTTATAATAATCAATGTTTAAAAATATTATGATCCAAAAATATTATAGTCTAAACATATTATTATCAATACTCACACATGAAATTGTTGATGATACTATGTTTAGTCTCGATCTTTACACCGCATAATTCTTGTATACTATAAAAATATCAGGTGTCACGCATCATATATTGAAGTTAAAGATAGATGCTCATGTAATGTGTATGCAAAACATTGTTCAGAAAGTAGATTTATGCAATAGAACTAGGCTAATATAATTGAAGGTAAGATCATGATAAAGTTTGTACAATTTGTGTTATCACACGTATGATTATTAGTCCTTACGACAAAACTATGCTGCTTTCAAATTGAGCCGAAGACAATTTCCTGTTTAAGTACGTTTTTCAATGACTATTAAAAAAACCATGGGCGAACATTGTCACGGGTTGATTTGTTTGTCCAAATATCAGTATTCTCACATGACCAGCTATATGTTGATGTATCAAGAGTAAAGAGAAACAAATGTTTGAAAATTATTTATTGCGATCAAGATGGTAACTATACAAACTCAACAACAAACGTCTTATACAATAAAATTTCGTTTTCTTTTTTGATTTATTTTTACCGATTATTCATGTACAACAAAACCTTTAATCATCATTTTAATATTAGTTGACCATATAATTTCTTACGTTTTTTTCATCATTATATATTATATTCTTTACAGCTAGCCCGCCCATCGGGCGGGTTATGAAACTAGTTAATCTATAAAACTCGATATGAAGTGGATGGAACTCACAATTTAATTTGTCTTGTCTACAAGGCTGGTCAAATTAATTTTTGGACCCTGAGTTAAATCTTAAAAATGGACTTCATGAGTAACTTTTTTTTCTAAATAACTAAAAAAATTTCGCCAATCAAAAATGCCGTCACAATCCCCAAGTTAAATATCCGGATTGGACCCTGTAGTCCGTTGGACTTATTTTGACTCATATGAGTTTGCACGTATATATTCATGAGCTGATTTTTTAAAAATAAGCCCTTAAATTTTGTGGGCCCTAAACGGCCGCCCTTATCGCCCATACTAAATGACAGCTCTGCTTTGTCTAGAGGTCAAAGCGTGTAACCTCACTTCTCATCTCTCCCTAGACAAATTCTAAGCACTTTCATTTTTCCACATGAAAAGTGTTGATTGGCATTCTACTCGAAATTAAGACTTGGCTTACATACTACCTTCATATACCTTCATGTAGACAATAATAATTGTCTGACGTCAAGTTGAAGTAGACTACCAAACGAGTGTGTCTAAGAGACAGAGTCTATTGGGAAAGTGAGTATTTGAACCATCCTTCCTTGGGCGATAATGTCGCCTGCAATCCTAAAGAAGCCTTTATCGACTTCTTTGACATGAACATTATTTATTATATCCTATTTAAATTAAATACCATATGTAATTTTTCTTACTTTTGCTTGGGATTTTAGAAGAGTTCTTATTGTTTGTGTTTTTAGATACAAATTTAATTCATAGTTTTCGAATAGTTAAAATGAATAAATATATTAATAAAATGTATATGTTTAAGCGATTATGTACACACATATGCATGTTTTTATATACGCTAGAACGGTATCCATACAAAACGACCTTACGAATAGTTTAATTTGGTTTTTGATGGTTTTAGGGATTTTCTTAGGTGGTAGATAATTATGGTCGGTGTGGTGTAAAAGAAAATGAAAGATGATGTTTCATCTTCTTATTGCGCATATAAAGATGGTTTACATTTTCTTTAAAAGTGGATCTCATGTTTTTATGAGAAATATTGACATCCTATATATATTTTTATGAAATGGATGTTCATGATTTGATTTTAACAAAAAAATTCGTCTTTAGAAATAGAGAGGAGAGTGGAAATTACAAGTATCCTACCCTATATATCCTACCCTATATATGAGGTCTAAATTTGAAGAGGGTTTGACACCATGGCAATTCCAAGCATTCCTATTCGTCCATAATGCCACTTGGAATTCCCTGATTGGTCCACGTCATTTGCACTAATACAAACGAATCTGGTACAGCTTACGGTCTACATTCATACGCTCCATATACGGCAAACGAATCTGGTACGGCTTACGGTCTACATTCATATGCTCCATATACGGCTTACTACATACAAGGAAACAAATAAATAACTATTTAAAAGATCCTACATACAAGGAAACAAATAAATATTTAAAAGATCAATCAGCGACTCAATCGTATTTATTCAGAAGTGATACACGACTCAATATAATTTCCATAAAACCGGCATTCTATGATTACGACATAAAAAGCTGGATTGTGCAACGGAACCAGACTTCAGATATTACGGATTACGGCATAAAAAGCTGGATTCTTCATTTAATAAAATGCACGTGTAACATTTCTTCATTTACCGTTTTTTTGTACAAAATCATCATCACATCTATCGATTATTATGTCATTTAGAAATATATAAAGTTTTTGGACATTTTTCTACATACTAAAATTTACATCATACCCGCCCATCGGGCGGGTTTTGTAGCTAGTTATAATATAAAAGAAATAGAAATAGTAGAGATGAGATCGCGAAAAAAGGGATTTTTATTTTAGAAAAAGTAAAATAGTAATTACGACTAAGTTTGAATAGAACATTTTGCAATATTTTTTAGGGCATTACATTATTTAATCTAAATAAAACCCTATCATATAACTATGTCATTTCATCCCTTATAGATAAAGAGTCACGGGCATGATTTTTCTAAGACATGGTAGTTTTGACCCCCAAAATGTATGGGTTATAACTGTAGAAGTTTTAATATTATGATGTAGTCTATGAGAGGTAGAGGCGGAACTAGAATTTTCCATCAACAGTAGCACTCTTGCTAGGATTAAAAGGGCTGAGGTCAAGGGGGTTGCGCTCTCTTGCAAGTCCCAACAGCAGCTCCCTTAGTGACGTCCAAGGAGCGCGTCGAAAAAAAATCAGTTTTACTTAAATAACTCTATTACATAAACATCATATCATAATTGATTATATACATCAAATCTTCAATAACTAATTATTAATTTCATAAATCTACAAGACAACTAATAATTTTATAGATCTAAAACTATAAACCTATAAGCCACACACTTTGAATTCTTTTTTATTTGGTTTAGATTTTTGTTTGGACTTTGAGTTTAGACTATTGGTTAATAGCTTAGCTCTTTTTAAGATTGATTTGGGATATTGATAGATATTTTTTAATCCGATAGAAGCACTGCACCGTAATACCAAAAAGTTTCTGAAAAATTTAGCATGTGGCAAAAAATTTGAGTAGTTTGTGGGACCTTTAACAGTTCCACCCCTGGTGACAGGTATCCAAATTTTCTACATGAGCTTTTGGGTTTAAAATTCCTAGATACAAACTTTGGGGACGGTCTTGGAATGAGTTCAAAAACGAACTCAGGATACTCCAATTATGTTGCATACATCTGAGTTAAAGACCCACTCTCATCAATAACCTAAACACGAAAAATGTCATCCGTTTGTACTTTAATATGTTTATGTATAAATTGTCTCCTTTTTGGCTCGAATGGCCTGTAAAGACTTGAACTTGTGCGCGCCCGTATGACATGCAGATAAAAATGCAACTCCGAAAATCCAGGGCTCGTGCGGGTTAGTTTCTTTCACCTAATTAGAATGGTCAGCAAAAGTGTCGATCAGCTTCAACTCCTCGAACGGAAACATCTAAACCAAGTGGTTGGATCCTGACTAGGACTCGGGTCCTGACTTTAATTATGCATCTGGACGGTCTCATTGTCCAGATTCATTGAATTAAAATGTTGTTATGAATATATTAGTAATTTCAGTGTTAATTATAAATTTGTTTGGATTTCTAGTTAATGAGTAGTATTGAATGAGTTTTATGTTATCGATATACCTATGTTACCATTCAAAACTATAAAATGAGATATTTGAGTTCATTTATAAACACACCTTACTACATCTTTTATCACACTTTTCTCTCTTGTTTTCAAACAACATAGAGAATTCTTTCGGGAAATGTATCATATTTGGTGGTACAACATAATAACAGTTGTCGTACCTTGAGAAATAAACAATGAATCTTTGTTAAGTAGATCGTGCTAAATTACGAGAATCAACCAACATCTTTTCGTAACTTTCATTCTTGTATTGTATTTTATTTAATAAAATTAATATTACTTCCTACATGTTTTTCATATTAATTTGTACTATGCTTCATCTTTCCTTTGTTTCTCGTATCTTTCTAGTAATTTTTATGCTTTTCGGTACATTTCCATGCGAGTTCTATCATATGAGCGTTCCCTTGCTCTACCCGACATCTTGACCTTTAAATCCACCGCTATAATAGCACCACATGTACACCATTACGACATATTAGCTTAGCTTAGTGGAAGAAGCATTCTCTTGATAACATAAAAAATAGTACGATGTATCTTATTCAAAATCTTCAAATATTACTAAACTAAACTAAAGCTTAAAATAAAAGCAAGTGTTCTAAGTGATGTCTTATCAGAAACACCCCCTTAGTGGTGCCTTGGGGCCGATATCTACTTAGAGCGAGTCGAGTAACGTTTGTGTTTTCCTAAAATGGAAATATTCTGTTAGGAATATTTTTATTAAATATTCATTAAAGATTTGATTAGTCAAAATTATTAAACTACAAGGACCTAAATTGAAGATATGAAAGTTCAAATTCAAATAAAGATTTAGGATATAATCATTAATGTAAAAAGATATATTATATCTTTATTAGTTTAAAAGATTTAGTATTATCTTTTCCTTGTAAGTCTTGGGTTTTCTAGTATATAAAGAAACCTAATGACATAGAATTAGATGTTCTTAGAACCCACGTTTTAACGTGTTTGTGTGTAAAACCTAAGCCTCAAGATCGTTTGATCCTGTTTAACGAAGAACCGTTCTATGTATTTATATATAGAATTGAGGCTTTTAATGATGAAAACTTGTTTAGCTATACATATATGTTCAACTAATTCCGCAAGTTTGTTATTTGTATATGCTTATTCCAGATAAGAACTAACTATTCTTGAGCTTAAAGATCTACGGTTATATAGAGTTGAAATAAACTCAACATGTGATATCAGAGCAAGGTGGCTCCAGATCTGGAATGAAACAAGGTAGAGTTACCAATGGGTAAACTGAAGTTTTGGGTATGGATCTCATATCTCGGAAAAGGTAATATTTATCACTTTTTGGTTAGTGTTCTTCGTTCGTATTCTGCCGACTGTATTGTGCAACTGAATCTTGCTTCTTATTATGCGTACGGCTGGGGTTTCTTCAAAATAAAGAATGTCCTTGGCCTTGCAATATTTATAAGTAAAACTCCACAAATTCATATTATTCTTTATGGGTCACCGATTAGTTTGAGGAACCATGGAACACTCTAGTTGAATTTTTTTTTTTTTTTTAAAAAAAAATCGGTGATTCAAAATCACTTGTTTTGCATTCAATCTTGATGGTGGAAAGTGGGTCCCGTTGGTTGGATTTTTTCTTCATGATTATGAGTTTTGTTAAAAAAATTATTCATCCCACGAATACTCATACGTGGACATTAGTAAAAAAAAAAAAAAAAAGGCAACACAATTAAGTTTTTTTGGACGCACAAAGTTTGTTACTGATCAACTTATATTAACTTTACTACTGATGCTATCCAACAAATACTACTGGTGAATGAACAAAGAAGACAATCTACTACTGAATCAAACATCAGTAGTAATGGTTGTATGTTTACTACTTATCATCATCAGTAATAAAAATCGAAACTTACTACTGATCCTTATTCAAAAGTTACTACTGATCCGTATCAACCTTACTACTGATTTCAAAATACTCCAACATCAGTAGTAAAACTTGCAAAGTAACATTTTAATCAGTAGTAAATGAAGAAAGCAGTGTTCGAACTTGTTAATGATCAGTACTAAACCGAAGAAACTTTTGTTACTGATCAGTACTAAAGAAGAATTGATTACCGATCAGTACTGAAGTAGACTTTTTGCTACTGATTGCTTCCCTATAACCAATACATTAAATTTTGGAAAACATGACACACACCATGTTCATTCCATATTACGGTTTATTGATTGTATTTGGTTAATCACTTATTAATTTTTATTCTTGATAAAAAGAGAATGAAAATAACTTGTGATATTAATGTGAAACGAATCACATTATTCACACACACAGGTTGAAGGCTTGATGAAGATAAAAGAAGATGATTTTATTTGTTACATATTTGATCTTCATCAGTTGATTATAGAAGAAGAGTGATTATATTTTATTTTAAGAAGAAGTTGAAAGTCTTACTACATAAGATGTTATGTAAAGATGTAACTGCAATTCAACAGAATCTTAACGAAAAGATCTGTTGAAGACCAAGATGTCCTTCATACAAGATTATGACGTTGCTGATTACTTAGTTAGACGGAATGTGATGCATAGTTTGAGTTTCTACTTCAACTTCAAATAGAAGATAGCTGGTTTTCAATGTAATTAATATAGCCTTGAAGAACACAAGAATGATAGCACACTTTTAGGGGAAGAAAAAGTGTTGATCATTCAAGGGGAAGTTCAAGTTTCTCGGATTTATTTGATTATGTCAAAAAGGGGAAGAGACTTGAAGATTCCTAGCTAATTCTACAAGTTTTGTCAAATCAAATAGGGGAAGATTGTTAGGAATATTTTTATTAAATATTCATTAAAGATTTGATTAGTCAAAACTATTAAACTACAAGGACCTAAATTGAAGATATGAAAGTTCAAATTCAAATAAAGATTTAGGAGATAATCATTAATGTAAAAAGATATAGTATGTCTTTATTAGTTTAAAAGATTTAGTATTATCTTTTCCTTGTAAGTCTTGAGTTTTCTAGTATATAAAGAAACCTAATGACATAGAATTAAATGTTCTTAGAACCCACGTTTTAACGTGTTTGTGTGTAAAACCTAAGCCTCAAGATCGTTTGATCCTGTTTAATGAAGAACCGTTCTATGTATTTATATATAGAATTGAGGCTTTTAATGATGAAAACTTGTTTAGTTATACATATATGTTCAACTAATTCTGCAAGTTTGTTATTTGTATATGCTTATTCCAGATAAGAACTAACTATTTTTGAGTTTAAAGATCTACGGTTATATAGAGTTATTCTAAACTCAGCATATTCTTCAGACAATTTTTATTCATAATGACGTTTCCATCATACAATGCCCATGATTACTGATTATTCCTAAGTCCTTTTTCACACATGTACAATTATATTTTTATTTATAATTAAGGATGTTAAAAATCGTATAATGCGCATAATCTTTTCATGTACTATAATAAATTAATAACTACTCCTATGTAATTTATTTATTGCGTATTCTAAATGTCAGAAAGTACTTTTTAGTGTTTGAACAAAACACCAAATATCCATTACAATACTAACATTTTGCAAAAATTATGAGTAATATTTTTTCTTCTCCTTTTAGCAAAGTTAATGTACTCCCTTCGTCCTACCTTCGTCCTAATTCTATTATTGATGTTTTCTTCTTGATTCATCTCAATTTTATTATCAATATGAAAATTCTACCAATAAAAAAGAAGTTAAGTGGTAAAGGTAAAATTTTATTAGTTAAGCAATGTAATAAATGTATTTTTCTTAAACTGTGTGATTTTTATTTATGGACAATAATTTTAAGACGAAAAGAGTACTATTTATTGAAACGGATTTTGTATGGAAATGTGGTAGCTTGCCAATAAGGCACTAATTTGGAAACGAACAATAGGTTATGAGTTTAAGTTTCTCAGAGGGTTTTGTGTCTCACGTTAAAGACACGCCAAATAAGCTTTGGAGGCGCCAAACATGAACCAAAGTTCCAGGTGCCAAGGTATAATTAACGCCCGGTTAAATGTGTTTGTATATGATTGGTTTTAAGTATGTTTTGTGGTTCTCAAATAAATGTTATATGTATGGTAAACGATGTAAGATAATTTTGATGTAGATGTTATGTAACGACCTGAAATTTGTAAATAAATAAATTGAATAAAAATATGATAAATAAGGATAAATCGTTTAAAGAACGTAGGAATTGGTTTCGTGTCGTTTGGACACCGTATGAGAAAGTTATGGGCGAAACCGGGTCGAGACAAAGATGAAAAAGTGCAGCCCTGCTGCCCTAAGGAGTTCGCGGCGCGAACTTTGGATCACGATCGGGAACAGTCTTCAGGGAGTTTGGCATTTGGTCGCTAAATAGTTAGCGACGACTTAGCGATCGCGAACTTGAGAAGAACGCGAAGTTAGCGACGCGAACTATTGTTCGCGCCGTGAACTTGTGACGTGTAGCTTTAAAATCGGGTTGGAGCTCATTTGATTAAATAGAAAACCCTAGTTCTTCCCTTTGGCGATTTTGGAGCTCAAGTGCAGATCTTGGTTGATCTCTTCTCAAATCTTTGATAGATTTCACTCCTAGTTGAAGTTTAAAGGTATATCTTCACTCCTTGATCTTTGTAGCTCTAGATCTATGTATTTTGATGGTTGGGTTTGAAATCCTAACTATTGGGGGTTATGGTTTATGGTGAATAAATGTTGTATACACTTAATAGATGGTATATTAACAAAGGAAACAAGTGTATGATTATGATTTGTAAGAATCTTACGGGTTGGTTAAACCTAGGGTTTGGTAAATCGCCATAATTGGGGGAAATGAGTTAATAAGTGTTATCTAGAGATAGATGGACACATTGGTAGTAGAATGTGATGTTGATAATCTTGTGATTATTGTATTAGGCATTTGGTGAGGTCTTGGAAGGTTGACCGAATTGTGAAGCAAGGAAACTGGCGTAAAGAATACGGTTGGAGCACTTATTTGCTAAGGTGAGTACATGAGACTTTTAAACTGGGTACATAGCAAATAGTTTTGAAAGTACTTATGATATTGTATCAGTCTTTATTAACAAATATTTTGATAAAGATAGTGATTTAAAATGTATGAGAGTATGTAGAATGTGATACTAGAATGTGTCTAGTATGATTGATGAATTTGAAGTAAATTATGATAGATTCAAGTAATTATGGAATCTATGTTAATGAACAATAATAATGAAGTAATTGAATAAAAGAATGTATACGGAGTCTTTATTAATAAATATGTATTAGTAAAGCAATTGGGAATGATTTGATAGTAATGAGTACCTATTGGTAAGATATACTAATAAAGGTAAAGAACGAATATATATGAGAAAGAATATGATGTGACTAGTAATGATTGTCTATTATAGTCAAGGAAGGGATAAAAGTATTATGTTATCGATAAATAAGAAATGTATCTTATGTATAAAGTAAGTATGGACCTCTTAGGGTTCATAGATGTAGAAGTAACTGTGGTTGCTTATGATCGGGTCCATGGGACCACACAGGTACGTTCACACTGTGATGAACTAATTATATGTCGTTAGTATTAGATGACTAACTTGTTTGATGTTGGATATGATAGCCGAAGGCTTTGACTGTCATAACTGTTAGGTTATAGTATTAGATGGTGGTGACGCGGGGGACCCCCGGTCACTGGACGGTGGTATATATGTTTATACACCGAGTGTATATATGTTTATACACTAAGCACACAGGTGCTTCTAGTACGCATATGTTTGGTACTAGGTATGTTATGTTCTAATACATATATGTTTATGTATTAGACATGTTGGTGCTTCTAGTACGCATATGTTTGGTACTAGGTATGTTAGGTTCTAATACATATATGTTTATGTATTAGACATGTTGGGCTTCTAGTACATATATGTTTATGTACTAGATATGATTGGGCTTCTGGTACCTATACGTTTAGGTACTAGATATGTTTGCTAGGAAAGCAAAGTAGCTAGAGTCACAGAAGGGTGACTAGACGGTATTTATGTAGTTTATATATATGTTTATATATTTATGAAATGACTATTATTGGGGTCTAAAACCCATGTATCTCACGAGGCTATTTTGTCTCACGTACTACGTTTGTTTTGTGGCTATGTACTCAGGTACAGGTTTGAAGTGATGGAAGGTTGCACTAGAAGTGGCCTAGAGATGTTTAGCTCGGGAGCCAATAGGTAGATCCCGTTGCCTATGGTTTTGATATACTCGGTGACACCGTATTTTTGTAAACTCTGATATAAGTTTTAAAGTTTTTGTTAAACTGTATTTTGGACAATATATCAGATATTGGGAAAATGTGTTTTAAATGATTTAAACGATGTTTTAAAAGTACGGGTGTTACATGTTAAAATCATGTTAAATAGGCAAATATACATTTAACGCCGATTTAACACCCATCGACACCTTATACTCTTAGTGATTATTTATCATTTTTATAACTTTTCTAAAATGATCATTTTCCTTGTCAACTTTCTAAAATAAGCAAAGTTCGATCAACCTCTCCGTTTTATAACGAGTATACCTTAGAAACCATATACCCATAGTAGGCACTCCAGACACCATCAGATATGCGCATGCAATCATGAAAACCCTCAAATATCTTATTAGCCACTCTAGTATTAAATTATATCTTTGATAAATATAAGTAATTTTAACCCAATTGATGAAGTTCCAACTATTGTGCTAAAAAGCTTTCCATCATATGACAACCATGTTGCATTTTTCTATCGGAAATAAAGTTCGGTTAAAAGTGAGGTAAAGGCGTAAAGCAAAATATAAGTTATTTGATTATTAAGTCGTTGGTTGAAGAATAGATCAAAAGGGAAAATTGGTGCTGCTCATTGGGGCGGATGGGTGAATGACCCAAAGGGGTGTGTGGGATAATTCTGTATCTTAAGTCTTTTTGTTGGTTATGGAGTTTAGGTGTTTTGTTCTTTTTTCTTTCCTTGTATTGTATCTTTTGCTAAGCTCCTGGCTTACCTTTTATTTTAATGTTAGTTTCTGGGTGCCTTGGAGGGGGTGATGGCAATGCCGAAGCTCCCGCCCGAGGTTTCCCGTGTTGCCGTTCAAAAAAAAAAAAAGTCGTTGGTGATCAGGAACTATTGAACATATATATAAGATCATTAATAACTATTTTTCAAGTTTTTCAAAGAATTTGTTTTGCAATTTAAAAGTGGCTAGCGGTGCACCTTGTTGCTCATTTAATTACCTTCCTCCTCTACATAAAAAAAACTTTTATGAATTAATATTAAATTTTAAGTTGAATTATGAGATTTTAAACATTCATTTTTATCTTTTAAGAAACATGCATGGAATTAAAAATTATATTAAATAGTCTAAATATTCATTTTATTGAATAATTTGTTGAATCCTATAATGCTACAAGAAAAACAGCATATGTGAACGACATAGTTTGATGCTATAGCCAGTGGTGAATCCATGACCAATTTTTTTTAATGAATTTTTACCACTACTTTTTTTAATCAATTTTTTTCATATGGGGATGACCTACCATGAGATACCATGTACCCCTCTTGTTTCTATATGCTTCCGCCAGACCGCCACTGATTATAGCGACGACAAGATGTCGGGATAGCTTGTCCTGATGACAAGTCATTTACATAAAGTCGTCGCTACAACTTCGATTATTGAATATTAGATATACATATGTATGATTGATTTATACTCTGCGTATTATTGAATATTTTAAGAAAAGACCATTGTTCACTACCTATTAAGACGATTTAAATATATGAAACCATATAGTGGCACCCTTTTAAAATGCATATACATAACACCCATGTGATTTTGCTTGGATCATCTTTTACTTACCAAAGTATAGTACAACATTAGAATCATCGATCCTTCATCATGAACTTGCTACCTTTGTATGTGTTTCTTTTGTTTTTTGTGAAAGGGTTCTATGTGATTGAAGCATCAAGAGTACAATTAACACTTCCTCCACCACCGCCTATTGAAACATTTGTTTCACCCGACCAGCCAATTAGAAACAAGCTTATGTTGAGTCGCTATAAGAAGTATGAGCTACAAGCTTTCAGGAAAACATGTCCCGGACCAAGCCCTGGTGTTGGCCATGTTAACCCACCCGACGATTGCTAGATATGTGCGTTGAATACATGGAATGAATATCATGTTTGATTATTCTGAAATGATTTCCAGTGGGGATTATGGATTTAAATGTTTAAAGTGAAAACATTTAAACATGTATGTGTTTTATAAAAATCTTTTTTAGTTGGTTGATTCAGTGATTTCCATGCAATTTAATGAAGCATGGGGTTGTCCTTGCATTATGTATTTTATTTTTAACTGTGGGATGTCGCTTAGGGATTAGAAAAGTGTACATTGGCACTTAAAGCTTGCATATGTGCAAATGTAAAATGTATGATAGTACTATAATAAAAATTAAGAGTTATGTATTGTTTAGTAACTTTGAAAACCTGTAATATGTTGGGTTACTAAAATGGATATCCGTTTAAAAGCTCCGTTATGTTATGTTATGCATGTGTTTTGCATACGAGGACATTTTGGTCTATGTGTTTTGCATACAAGGACATTTTGGTCAAAGTTTCCGCACAGATTATTGTTGGGTCACATTTATTATAACTAATAGTCTATGGGGTATCGTGTAATTAGTCTAAACTTAGGCTTGGTATATAATACCTAGGTCTTAGCTAATTAATTACTCTTAAGCTTTGCCATGATTGTAATTTCCATATCTAATGCAAACTGTGTTCTTCAAGTTATTTTAGATCTATCCATCTTAATCTTCTAATTATCAACTTGTTTATGCTTAATCCTTGATTAATCCTTGTAAACAAAAATAAAAGCAACATTATAATCGTAGATCTCATGCTGAACTGAATCCAAAGTGAATATTGTATGCATAAAATTCAAAGATTTTGTCAAAGTTCTCAACTTCGTTTGACCTAATAATAGTACTGTCTTTTTTTCCCAAAGGTAATACGATCTAATTTCACCAACGTCATAATATATTTTTTTTTTTTGTTAACAATGGAATCAGTTTCTTAACACATACTAAATCACTTATGTAGGCATGTGTAAACGGGATCGAGAATCGACCTAAAGTGCCAAACTGAACAAGACCGAACTGAGCTATATCCGTTCGGTTCTTGTTCTAATCTTAATACAAAATCGGTCCCCGGTTCGGTTTGATTCGGTTTTGTTCCAAGTGGTTTTGTTCGGTCCAAAACCAAGAAAAATCCGAAATAAGTCGAAGAAACTTTTTCAGTTCTCGGTTCGGCTTGGTTCTGGCCGGTTCCCTGTCCGGTTCAGTTCAAAGCGTCATCGGTTCGGTCCTTGATTCGTCCGGAACCATTTTCCTGGTTCTCGATTCGGTTCAACATCGAGTGGTTCGGTTCAATTTTTGGAACGTGCACAATCTTATACATCTGGATATGAAAAACTCAAAAGCATATACCAAATTAATATGTAGTTGAAAACATAAACAAAGAGAAGTAGCCACATACGGAAACACAAACAAAACTTTAAATAAGTCATGTATAGACGTATAGTATATGCCTAAATTGACATAAAAATAAAAATAAAATTTAAAATAAACTTGAAGGTCATGACTCATGAGAGTCCGGCCCGTCTACGGAACCAGACCGCAAAGCCCATAACGATAGCCTATTTGTGTTTTGATCAGTGTAACTGTGTAAGTAGGAGTATACAACTCAACAGTCAACAGAAGGCACCCAATTTCATAGCCCACTTTTATCGAATTAGATTTTATACTACCTCCGTATCACAATAAGTGATATATATAGAGTTTCATGAATTTTGAGGCCAAAGATTAAACTTGAATTAAAATATATTAAAGTTGATAGTTAGTGGATGATGAATTCTATTTTTTTAAATAAAGTGATATTAATAATGTTTAAAAGTGAAAGCAAAGGTAATCTTACTATATAAAGTGGAGAGTTAGTGGAGGATGAGATCCAATTTTTTACTAAATAAGGTAAATTTCAAAGTATATCACTTATTATAAATATCTCTAAAAGGAAAGTGTATCTATAAGGAGGTAGTATATTTTCACCTTTCATGTAAAAAAAAGGCAAAAAGCCGATAAATGCCCCAAACAAACAAAACAAAAAGAACAATTAACCCAGGTTCAAAATCTAAATACCAATTATTATCATTTAATAATTTTGTAAAAAACAAGCTTACAAACAAATTTAGGTGTTATTTAATTTGTAATCACAAATTATTACCAGATAGACTATTCAATCGGCTAACATTGATCCAGTACTAACAGTCTAATGCATCACCAAATTATTTAGGTGTTCGATTCTTCAATCTACCCCAAATTCATCACCAAAGAACTTATTACACACTCCTGTGTAAACTACAAGCCACGTGCCTTACACGTGTATCTCCAAATTCATCATCATTTTCTTACACAAAATCTTCCCCAATTTTCACTCACACTTGTTACCAACTCAATTACCTGATCTACCTTTTACTCCATCAATCCAAAACCCTAAATCACCTACACAATTCGCATACTGCAAAGCTGGAGCAATTGAAGACGATCGGTAGGGAGCTCGCAATGGGCTCCCAGGGTGGATTCGGTCAGTCCAAAGAGTTCCTTGACCTCGTCAAATCAATCGGAGAAGCCCGATCTAAATCCGAAGAAGATCGTATAGTCATCCATGAGATCGAAAACCTAAAACGTCGAATCAACGAACCAGATATCCCTAAACGAAAGATGAAAGAGTATATCATACGCCTCGTGTATATCGAGATGCTTGGGCATGATGCTTCGTTTGGATACATTCATGCTGTTAAAATGACTCATGATGATTCGCTTTTACTCAAACGAACTGGTTATTTGGCTGTTACGTTGTTTTTGAATGAGGATCATGATTTGATTATATTGATTGTGAATACGATCCAGAAGGACTTGAAATCGGATAATTATTTGGTTGTTTGTGCTGCTTTGAATGCGTGTTGTAAGTTGATTAATGAGGAGACGATACCTGCTGTAATTCAGCAGGTGGTTGAGTTGTTAGGGCATCCAAAGGAAGGGGTTAGGAAGAAGGCTGTGATGGCATTGCATAGCTTTTACCAGAGATCTCCATCATCTGTGAATCATCTTATAACTAACTTCCGAAAGGTTGGTGCTTTATGGTTCTACACACTTTCTACTTGTATAGATATAATTTTACTGGCATTATGGAATACACAGAATTGATAGATTGCTTCTAAAGTTCAAAGGTTGCTTAATAAGTTGATTTTCTTTTAATCATGATAGACATGATATCGTTTCTTACTTGAACAGTTAAATTAGATCTTCTGCTTTAAGAACTCGGGTGGAATTTGGTTTTTCTAATGATATACTGCATGCCCTGCATTAATTAGTTAGCTTGTCATTTATGGTGAAAGTGGGGAATTTATGCATGATATTCTATATTAACTTTTATTACAAGTGTACATATACACTTCAATTCATCTTTCTGAGCTAGAAATAAAGTGAGATTTGAGTTGAGTTGACTGTGTGTGTACCAAACTGTTATTTATCAGTGTTCTGATACTAGATCTGTATTTGGCAGAAACTTTGTGATAATGACCCTGGTGTCATGGGTGCTACACTTTGCCCTCTATATGATCTTATCACAATAGATGTAAATCCATACAAGGATTTAGTTGTAAGCTTTGTCAACATTCTTAAACAAGTTGCTGAACGCAGATTACCAAAAAGTTATGATTATCATCAGACACCTGCTCCTTTTATACAGGTATGCGTTCACATAATAATCTTAATTAGTTATTATAGTTAACTTACTCATTATATTGATTAGTGATTTATTTACCTGTAATCTTATTTTTTTGACATTATAACTAAAATTCTTTCAATTTGCAGATTAAGTTATTAAAAATCCTTGCATTACTCGGTAGTGGTGACAAAAAATCCAGTGAGCAAATGTATACAGTCATCGGGGACATTATGAGAAAAAGTGACACATCTAGTAACATAGGAAATGCAATTCTTTATGAATGTATATGTTGTATATCTTCTATACAACCAAGCCCTAAATTACTCGAAACAGCTGCTGATTCAATTGCTAAATTCCTAAAGGTCCCACCTTAAATCTATATACTTTTTATTTTCTTAAAATATTATTTCGAAATTTCTGTTTTTATTGTAGAGTGACAGTCATAATTTAAAATACATGGGAATTGATGCTCTTGGTCGATTGATAAGAATAAGTCCAGATATTGCTGAACAACACCAACTTGCTGTAATCGATTGTTTAGAGGTGAGTTGACTCGGTATTTGAGATCAATATTATTCTTTTTTTATTATTATATTGAGTTCTTACTTGTTGACACAGGATCCTGATGATACTTTAAAAAGGAAAACATTTGAGTTGTTATACAAAATGACGAAATCGTCCAATGTTGAAGTGATAGTTGACCGTATGATTGACTACATGATTAGCATTAATGACAGTCATTATAAAACTGAAACAGCTTCTAGATGTGTGGAACTTGCTGAACAATTTGCTCCTAGTAATCGTTGGTTTATCCAGGTTTATACACCTTACAAAATGATTTTTTAATAATTATAAAATCATTCGATTTGTTTACTGAAAATTTAATTTTTATTTTCTATGTTTTTTGACTTTACAGACTATGAACAAAGTCTTCCAGCATGCTGGAGATCTAGTGAACCCTAAAGTGGCACATAACTTGATGAGACTGATTGCTGAGGGATTTGGAGAAGATGATGATACAGCAGATAGTCAGCTGAGATCATCTGCTGTATGTTTATTTTTTATAAGTTTTGTGAAAATGGGTAAAATACAAAAATAATTTATAAAGAAAATTGAAGTGGAAGTGTTGGTATGTTGGATGCAGGTGGAGTCTTACCTGAAAATAGTTGATGAGCCAAAACTTCCATCTGCATTTCTCCAGGTAAGCTGTGGCATAGTTAGTCCATTTTTTATTTTATTTTATTTAATATTACATTTTATGTTATTTTGATTTTATATCTGAAAACAGGTGATATGTTGGGTTTTGGGTGAATATGGAAGTGCAGATGGTAAATATTCTGCATCTTACATAAGTGGCAAACTGTGTGATGTTGCAGAAGCACATTCAAGTGATGATATAGTTAAGGTATACATATACATTACATATATACATTATATTTGACAAATTTAATAGATTCTGCATTTTTGAAGGCATATGCAGTGACAGCACTTATGAAAGTATATTGTTTTGAGAAAGCAGCTGGAAGAATATTTAGTTTGTTACCAGAGGTCAGTGAATCTTTCATGTCATTTTTACTCATATTAATCACAATAATATGTATTTAATAATTAATTAATTATTGCAGTGTCAATCGTTACTGGAGGAATTATTTGCATCTCATTCATCTGATCTCCAACAACGTGCATATGAATTTCAAGCAATTCTTGATCTTGATGCAAATTCCATAGAAAATATAATGCCATTAGATGCAAGTTGTGAAGACATTGAGGTTTTTTTTTCTCTCCACATTAATTAATATTATTATCATTATTATAAATTTTTCAGAAATTTTGAATTTTGTTTGTGTGTAGATTGATAAGGATCTTTCGTTTCTCAATGGTTATGTCCAAAAGTCATTAGAGGAAGGGGCTGAACCGTATATCTCCGAAAGTGAAAGGTCTGGAACTTTGAATATCAGCAACATCGGGAATCGAAACCCGTATGAATCATCAGCTCATTCCCTTAGGTTTGAAGCTTATGAGGTCCCAGAATCCGTGGTCCCCACAAGGGTACCCGAATCAGTTTCTTATCCAACTGAACTTGTCCCCGTAGATGTGTACAAACCCGAACCGTTTTATGAACCATCTGTTCGAGCCAATATGTCATTGGTGCCCGTTTCTGATACGGGCTCAGATGGGCTCAAGTTACGGCTCGATGGGGTTCAAAAGAAATGGGGCAAGCCCACTTACTCATCTGGACCGTCTTCATCTAGCTCAACTTTTGAGCCCGTTAGGACCACGGTTAACGGGTCAGCCCAGCCTGATCCTGTGGTGTCTAAATCACGTGAACCGAAACAATCAGTTGAGGTTTCGGAAGAAAAACAAAAACTCGCAGCTTCGTTGTTTGGTGGTACTTCTTCACGGTCTGAAAGGAAGCAATCTGGTGGTGGTGCGCCTCACAGTAAGGCTTCACGGACCGCACCCGCACCCGCACCCACAGTGGCTCAGCCACCACCACCTGACCTGCTCGATTTATGTGAACCAACAGGTGTGGTTAGTAGCTATTCGTCTGTTGTGGACCCGTTTCAACAACTTGAAGGTCTTCTTGATGTGGGTGAAACTAGTAATCAAACTGCTACTACTAATGGTGCTGATCTTATCTCATCACTTTATTCAGATGCACCTGCAAACGGGCTGAACCAGAGTCCAAACGGTTCAGTCAACCCGGTCAACCGAACACCGTCATTGACCAAGGGTCCGAGCCTAAAAGACGCATTGGGCAAAGATGCACTCGTGAGACAAATGGGCGTGAACCCAACGAGCCAGAATCCTAATCTATTTAGTGATTTGTTTGGTTGATTAATTTTCATAAAACAAGATAAGATATTTTGTAGAAGATAAATACGGATTTGAAGGAAGTGTGTTCATGTTGAGGTGGCGTTCCGTAAGTAAAGATTTGCATTTCATCGTTAATTATAACGTTTGTGTATTATTAAGATTAAAGATTCAGTTGTTTGTTTCTTTTAATTACTGGGAGAGAAATTATTGTATTTTAGGGAGTCTTTTTGCTTCGTATGCAGGAACTACAGTGTACATTTTACCTTCATTATTTTGGCTTGGATATTGCAGTATCCACATGATGAATCTAATAATATACTGCAATATTTCTTTTAACTTGTACCGTACAAAAGTTTTCTAAAATTTCAAGTTACAAGGATACGCTTAGGTCATTTTTCAAATACTGTTTGATAGTTGTTGACTGAGAAGCACGAAATTTAGCAAATTTATAAATAATTTTGTGTTTAACTTATATAAAGTTGGATTATTATTACATGCCTGTATATAAAATAACCTTATCCTAACTTTACAGACCAAGAGAAACAACCTCATCCAGACGTTGACTATTATTCCCAACTGAAGTTTGTATTTATAGATATAACTATATTTATTCCCGAATATATAATTTTTTTCCTGACATATTTAATCCAAAAACAGATCAACTAGAGATCAAGAAAGTATATCTCCATGACATGATTTTGATATTTATTGAGATGTCAGTTCTTTTTATTATTAAAACTAGACTCAAGTAGTTAGAAGTTTGCCCAGGTGAAGCAGATCTTTTGAATGCATCGGGTCACGAAATTTTTTTGAATAAATCTACTATCTTTTCTTGAATTTTGGAACAAACATTTAATATTATAACCCTAAAAAATAGTAAATGAATTCTACTATTGATACCGTGTTTAGTGTTGAGATTCGTTGAAGGTACTGTACCTTATATTCTGAAATTGCATAGCAATTAAAATCATTTATTTCACATTATTGATAGAGGCTATATTGTTACACATAAAATTACTAAATCATTAGAGCAGGGGGTGTGGACCGCCATTTCCTCGCCAAACACCCCTTATAACGGTGCTAAACACAAAAAACCACACCGCCCTTCTCGCCATTTGTTCGTTATGCCCTTTTCGCCATAGAAATAACTACTCGCCAAAGAGAGAGGGGCAGGGGGTGGGGGCGGGTGGGTGTCCAACCAATCAAAATACACCAAATAATAAATGTGGGACCCCTATAACACCACTTTAACTATAACACCAGGGAGCCACTTTTCACTCCCCAAGTTATAGCCAAGTTATAAACCCAAAAACTCTATAACATCCATATAACTAACACACCACACCTTGTGCTCTTATACACGCTTGATCATCTATATAATTATTAGACTAAATGTAATGGTGGTTCTACCTGTTTGGTCGGCGTCCGTTCACCCTCACCCGATGCATCTCCTCTGATGAATGAAATGGTCAACGCGTCCCACAAATTGAAATTTGAATGTTCAGTCGCTTGGGCGACCGGTGCCACTCGCCTATTTTTGTTTCTCTCCCCTTTTGAAAGTTAGTCGGGTTTGATCATCATTACATGAATTTAGTCGGAATTTATCATGTATTTAATCCGGATAAAAAAGCTGATATAACTCTAGTAAGGATAAACATTTGTCTTAAAAGTCAAACACTACATTGATGATTGGCTTGTAGATTACGAGGACAATGAGAAGAATTTATGATTTTATTTCTTCTTCTATATTTCAGGGTTAGTTTCAGTTGATACCCCTCAATTATTTAGTTTTATCAAATATGCCCCTTTGAGTTGAAGCATAACTCCACCTAGGATGAATATTTGGGCTGAAAAAACTAAACTGAAATAAAAACTGACTTAAATTGAACCTAGCCTAAACCAAAAATATGTAATCAATTCAATTTTCGGTTTTGTAATTTCATGATTTTTGGTCCTCAGATATGGGTGAATATTTGGGCTGAAAAAACTGAACCGAACTGAAAACCAAACCGAACCTATACCAAAACATCTAATCGGTTATGTTTTCGATTTTAATAGTTTATCATGATCGATTTCGGTTCAATTCGATTTTTGAGCCGTGCTCACCCCCTATCACTATATCACATTCTCACCTAATAAATGTGTGAGTAGCAACATATCATATATGGATCAGAGTGGAGTCATATCTATATATTTTGCTTCGTTCATATCCATATATCCAAAAAAAAATTATATTCGTCCATAACTATATTCATTGGATTAGACGAGTAATTGGATATCTCTCGGGTTGACGAGTTATACTTGAAGGATTGAAGCTTGGAATTCATAAATAACATATTTAATACAACTATTATAAATCACCCTACACCTTTTTGCATTATAAATCATGTAAAATTATTATATCGACTTGACACCGTCTTTACTTATAAAAAGATGTCATTTAAATACGTGGACTCAAAGTATGGGATTAGGATTATCTTGGTCAAAGGCGGTATTAAACATTTTTACAAAGGACAACCTTTGAAGTTTAAAATGATTGTTAAGGAGGAGTTGTTGCATATATGTCATCTTAAAAGTTTACTTTTGTTTTTGTTGGTTGTTCCAAAACTCCTCAAATTTGATTCCATTTCTAAGTGGAAGCATGGAACATTATTCGGTCAAATTACAAATTTGGCATTATAGAGTGACAAGTGTCGTTGTTGGATAAATATATAATTGTTGGAGTTTTAAAGTCTACTACGTATTTTGATTAATTTCTACTAATTGTCAACCACTACATATATTGATTGAATGCAAGTCAATATTATTTTGAATTATTATATAAATCTTAGTAAAAAAAATTCACCCTCCACATATAATAGTAACTGGGAAAATCCCATGTTTTTCTTTAAACTAGGTTTTAAAAAAGTAACATGATTTCAATATCTCTAATTAAGCTATTTCAATCATATTTATATGTTAAATTTATACATTACTAGGGTATCCACGCAATGCGGCGACGGTTATCTTGTAACTATATGTTGCGGCGGCCAATTGATTGTGGTGGTCGTGGCGGTATTGATGGTGGGTAGTGGTGGGTGTAGGTGGTGGTCATGATGGTGGTGATAATTTCAAATTCTTAAAATATAAGAGATTAATAAATATAATTATAATCAAGTAATGAACATGTGGTATAGTAACTTAGTTGGTTAGAACATTGTGTTAATAACGGAGAGGTCACAAATTCAAATCCCGCATGGAGCATATTTTTTATAAGGGTTTTTCTAACGTATGCCTCTGGGGGCACACGATAACGGCATTCAATTAAGCAATAATTTTCATTTAAACATAAAACTGTATTTAATGCATCTTCTTAAATGGTAGGAGTTAGAGTTCATTCATGTTATTCAATAAATATTAGGAAATTATCATTTTATTAAATACATGTTATCATTGAACCAGGGACATACGTTAGAAAAACTCTTTTTACAGACACAAATGTCATAAAATAACAATTGTGTTAGCTAAAATTAAACTTTCCTAATTTAGGAAGGTCTTGGTGCATAATTTATGGGAGGTGATTCTTACACATTAATTTTTATTTATGTAGAGTAATTTCATGCCAGAGGACAAGCATGTCCCTCCTTTCATTTTATCACATTCTGTATTTCATCCCTCTCACTAAGAGCATGACTATCTATTAATATGAAATTGTTCTGTAAGAAAAAAAAAATATTTAAAAATCAGCTCCCATTATATATAGGAAAGTTTAACAATTTTATACATATATTTAAGCAATTTCACATTGCGCCCCCTCCAAAAATGTATAAAAACAGCAATAATTTCGACCCCTCTAATTAAAGTATTCAAATTCCGCTTCTGTGTGTAGACTTATAAAAGATTAAAAAGGAACACTTTGTGCATTCGTCATCAAACCTTAAAATTGCATTAGCGAGCCCGGTAGAGAAAAATCGTTGGGTAAAAGCAGTGCCTATTAATGTAAATATCTTTTTTTGGATGTTCTTTCATAAGCGGTTGCCCACATGTTTTAACCTATTAAAGCGTGGATTAATCCTTCAATCGGCGGTATGTCCGTTCTGTGAAAGAGAGATTGAAGACGAGAGTCATTTATTTTGGTCTTGTAGTAAAACAAGACATATCTGGGTCAACTTCTGTAAATGGTGGGCTTTAGATATTGGGCAGTTTCGGGGGGTCGATCAATTAATTGATTGGGAGGTTGGGGCCAATTTGAATAAGGAGAAGAAACAACAATTTTTAGTTGCAGTCATGGCTACTCTTTGGCATATATGGAAAGCGAGAAATGAAGCGGTGTTCAATAACAACCTTAGAGCCTATCACTTGATCAATATGCAAGCACAATCAAATTCTTTCTTCTGGTTAAAACACAGATCGAAGGTGAACTGGAACTGTTTGGCATGGGAAGCTTGGTGCACTGACCCTTTTTCAGTTTAATATTTCTGTGATCATCACTGTTGGGTTATGGGATTCTTCCCTGGTTCGTGTCAGTAGAAGCCAGTATAGGTATTATTGTTCTTTTATAGCATAGTAGGTGGTAATTTGGTTGTTTCGTGTGGAGTTTTGTTGGTGTATTAGATACTCTGTATCTTACTTTTTTAATTATATATAATCGTTTTTCGGGGTTTCACGGAGTGGGTGATGGCAATGCCGAAGCTCTCTTGCGTGTTACCTCTCTTTGCTGTTCAAAAAAAAAAAGAGCTGGAATCCAAGCACTATGTCTGGGAATCTGATCTCACATGATATCTAATCCACCCCTTAATTCAATATTTAAAATTTTTGAAGCTCTCTATACCTCTTGTGAATTTAAAAGTGGTTTAGTTAACAACCCTTTTAATTTAATTGCTTATAATAAGGTATCATTTTAACACGTAGCATGAAAGCATGAACTTGCATTTTTTTCTTTTTGTCGAAATAAGTATCAATTAATTTTTGAAAAGAAGATTCAATGTTTTATATTGTATAAAAATATGGTTACCTGGTCTAGATCATACTGGAAAAAGTAGATTTAGAAAACTTGTTTCGAAAAACGCCTAATATGATATATTCAATCATTTAGGCCAGTAGTAATGCTGACCAGACGTAACCATGGTTATTACTTTTACCTTAGTGGCACTTCAGCTTTCGTCTCTACGATCAAACACGTGACCAAAATACATGTGGTGTAATTGACCAAATACGTTTATCATACTAAAAATGGCCGGAGAGCGAATAATCAAGAAATTATCTCACAAAAAATAGTGTTCGATCCATTTAAAGATATAATTGTTCCAAGTTCGATTTATGCTCCTAAGTTATGATTCCATTTTAGTGAAAGCATGCATGTATATGATTTGGTCAATCTACAAATTTGGCATTACAAAGTGACAAGCGTCCATAAATATAAAAACGTTGAGTTTTAAAGTCAACTACTTATGTTTGTGTTTAATTATAGAGGTTTTACATATTTAATTGGTTTATATGAATTGTCAATCACTACATACGATTAATTAATCGGAAGTAAGTTTGATAAAAAGGTTAATTAAATAGGCAGTTGACTAAAATGATGATGTGAGACGATACGCATTGATCAAGTGATGGATATTGATAGGTATTGTTGTTAATTAAATTAGATCTAGACGTAATTGAATTTGCATTTGTTTTCATATATTAATTAGATAAGATACATACACAATAAAATCAATATCTAAATCAGATTAGTTAAATTATACGGATCCAAGTATATTGTGAACAAATCTAAGTAAGAAATAATATAAACACGAGTTTTATCATAAAATGATTCTATATTTGTACCTTAGTCTAACAATAATTTAATTTTCTTACTATAAAGTGCTAAACTATCAAAACTTATAAAAAGATAACATTTACTACTACATGTTCAAATACCAAGATGTGTGTAAACTTATATTATATTGTAATTATACCCATATTATACAAACACACTAATACACTATAATGGTACATGGACTATAACATACCTTCCGGTTACTAGAAAGTCAACAAGTTGTAAGCGAATATACAAGATTACATATAAGAGAAAAGGGTATGATAACGTGAGGTCGATCAGGCGTGATCCTATGTGTTTGGGCAAAGTGGTGCCGCCACCGTACCGCTTCATCCTTGTGTGGTCCTCTACGTGAGTGGTTTGGGGCTGCACCAACTAAATTTTGTGGTGTGTGTCGAGTAAGACAATATTTTGGTGGGTCTAAAAGGATGTTTTAGCTTGAATTATGAGTGAAATGGTTTATGGTGGTGTTAATGTGAAATGAAGAATGTTGAGGTGGCGTTGATGTGGCGTTGAGTCAGGTTTCGGGCTCAAGCCACCCACTTGTAAAAATAGTAGTTAAAAAAAGTTGGACTCCCTCTCATTTCAATTTTAGTATTAAGAAAAAAATCTTATATGATGAGTATTGTTGAATGACATTTCTCTAAGAATATTCTTCTAAATACGATAATAGAGTGTGTAAGCTTGTCAAGTCTTTATATGGTCTTAAATAAGCTCCTAGTTAATGGAATATAAAAAGTAGCATCTGTACTGTAAAAAAATGGTTTCGTATGGATTAAAAATCTTAATTTTATGTTCACCAAAGGAACGAATACTTGGTTTATATATGTATGTGTAGATGATAATGTGTTAATTGGTTAAAATCAATTAAATGGATCTTTTTTTAAATTCTAAGTTCATGATCAAAGACTTGAGAAACTCAAATACTTTTTCGGGATAGAGTTCTATAAACAAATGATGGCTTCAGAACATAATTAAGGTTTGTTAGTTTTACATACATGAGTTTAAATGTGACTCATAATCACAAGCCATTGAAATGAACAAAATAATATAAAACAGTAAGGACCATAAGGGACAATATGTAAAAAAATGGATAAAAATTTTAATTAAAATTGCCTTGCGGACTTTGTACATTAAAGCTCAAACATCTCACCACTGACCACCCTCAATAAATATTAACTAAAACTCCCCAAACTTCTTATTTATTACAAAACCACCACAAATAATTCTTTTTTTTTTACTTGCGAGTTACCGAGACCTTTATAATATATACAACTTGTGTCATTTACTCGTTTTAGTCTCATCATGCCTTGGGATACACAAAATTTCCTTGTCTTCATTTTTTGGTTACTCTTTCTGTACTTTGACTAAATAGTCGATAGTCAAATGATCATTGAGCGTTGACTTTCTCGATATGTATTACTTGAGAGAGAGTTTGATGGGCAATCCATTTTGAGGAAGAGCAAAAGGTGCATACTGAATTCCATTTTGTGGGCCAACCACTGACCACCTGCACAAAATCATATATTTCTTCATTAGCATACTTAATAAACATTTGAGCATGATTAAGAAGTTTCAATATTAGAGTTATACATAATTATTCTCAAAAACTTAGAAATATTGTTGAGAATTATGTTTAAAATATCTTATAATATTATATCATGACTGGTAACAAGAAAATATGTAGTAGAATAAAATCAAAACTATTTATTTTTTAAGAAGGACAAAAAGTTGAAGATCTTTTTCACAAACCTGTATTTTGTGGTCAAATGATGTATGAGCACTAATATCTCCAGCTTGGCTAGCTCATTTCCTGGACAAGAGTGGATCCCACTGCCAAATGGCATAAATGTATTGGCTTTTGGTGCAACCTGTCAATTTCACACTATTTTCAGTGTCCCATTTCCCATATACTATAAAAGATCACACCCACTATCCCATAACCCCATTTTCAATATCTAAATATATATAATAAACTAATTTCTAATATAATAAAATATCATGATTTTGTAGTATTTACCTGAAATCTTGAAGGATCAAACTTCTCTGGATCTGGGAAATTATCTGCACTGTGGTGAATGTTTCTGAACAATGGCAATACTTTCCATCCTTTTGGAATAAGGTACCCTGAAATTACATTTTTTAATAAATGTTAACCTCTTTTCCAGATCTCAATTTTACTATTCCAGTGCAGGATATAACTTTCAATGAATGAAGTACAACCCATAATTAGATTACATTCCTGGTTTTAGCAATTATCACTCTGGAAAACAATTTAAGTAAAAAGAAAAGGGGTTGATAAAATTTTAAAAAAGATACGTCAAAGTTTAAACTATAAATTAATTAATTACTATATTTCTTTTTTCTTTTTCAAAGAATTAACATGATTCTCTAACATAAATATGTGTGATTGAGATCGATTTGGGTCTACCACACATAAGACCGATGATTATTTTGTGATTACACGTGTAATATGCTAAATTCGAAAGGATGCAATTTTGTACTTGATATAAAATATCTAAAACGACGTTGTCTGGAATACGTAGAATTTTAATGCACAGCGAATTATTATATTTATTATTATTATTATAACAAAAATAAGAAAAGGAACTGAAAACAAACCTTCAAATTCAACATCTTCAACAGCTTCTCTGAAAGTAAAAGATAAGATAGAAGCAACTCTCAATGTCTCTTGAATGACTCTAGAAGTAATAGGCATCTTCTTGGTATCTGCCCAACTCAAATTCTTGTCTTCATTTCCCCTCTTTATTGCCTCTTGCTCCTCCTATTAAATTCAAAAGATTAATAAAAACATATAAACTACTTATAAATTATAAATAAAAACGGTTTATTTCAGATAACCAGTTTTGGTAAACTGTTTCAAAACTGGTTATCTGACGTCAAACAGTTTTATTTAAAAAATTTAAGGGTGTCTTACGGTGACGGATTGTAGGACGGTTGGATTTTCGGCTAAGTATTTGATGATCCAAGTTAGTACACTCGCGGTGGTGTCTCTAGCGGCAAAGATTACACCGATGATGTTGTCAGCAATTTGTTCGTCGGTGAGTCCTTCTTTGTCTTCCATGAAAGAACACAATAGATCATTGTGTTGTTCTTTGTTCATTTCTCTTCTACCCGAAATAATTTTAGCCAAGATTCGGGCTAACTCTTTTCTAGCTTTCATTGATTTGTGAAACAGAGTACCCGGAAGATTAATTGGCATCGAGTTGTACCCTTTTTCAAGAATGTAATAACATCGTTTTAAATCTTCTCTATTGAACGCTTCATCATTTCCCAAAATTGAAAGCAATGCAACATTGAATGTAAACTGTTTAAACAAAAATAATTAATAATTAGAAAAACAGAGTGGTTTTATGCATTTATTGAAAACAGAGTACCCTCCCCTGTTTCCGGTTCCCCTGTTTTTGGGTTTTGCAATAATGTTAGTTAGCTTACTATTTTCATTTCTTGGAAAGTGTTGATCAATTGATTTTCCCACGAACGTAGGGAATCTACAGCGATGGATTCAATGTCTGAAACGATATGTTTGATTGATTCGGGTGTGAAAGCCCGAAGAACAAGACGTCTTAATTTGAAATGATAATCTCCTTGATGAAAGAAAATGGCTTGTTTCCCGATCATTCGCTCTTTACTAGCGGGAAATGTGGGCTTGAAAAGATGAGATTTCGTCACCAGAACCAATTTTGCAGCTGCAGGACTTGAAATCATCACACATCGACACCCTAATATGTGTGTTTTGAAGATCGAACCATACCTACAAAACAATGATCACGAATTCGGTTAGTTAATTTATCTTATAATGTCTTAATACTTTGTGTTCGTGGTTTAATTTAGGTAAAATTCATGGTGAAAGTTTTGACTTACTTTTTGACTTTTGAAGTGAAGAAAACATTTGGGTTTTGAGAGTAGAGTTCAAAGGTTTCACCGATATACGGCCAACCAAGGGTGCCCGGCGGGAGAGGAAGGTATTTCCGGCGGGTTTCACCGGCAGAGGTGAAAATAAAGAAAGTGAATATAATAATAAATAAAGAAAACAACATGGAAATGGTGATAAATTCCATGGTTTTGGTAGTAAGTATGGAGTTGGAGTGTGGAGAAATGAAGGGGGGAAAGAGGGGGTATGTATAGGTAAAGGAGGGTGGGGGGTATGGGGGTACATAGTTTATTGCTGGACACTCACACACGGAATCTTTCCTCCAGGTCATCTAATTTGAAAGGGTGCGAAATGAATTTGTATTGATTTTGTCATGTATATTTATTTATGAGACATAATGTTCGTGGGATGCATGGTTTTCTGTGGGTCTAAAATTGTTTTCTCTGTTTTCATGTTTCAATTACACCAAAATGAATGGAAGGTACAATGAAATATACTTTCTTTAAGGCAAGTACGGATACTTTCACTGTGAAGGAGCCTATTTGATAACCGGCCACAACGTAAAGGGTTATATTTGGTCATGTGAACCATACCGACACCACTCGTTCGACATGTGGTAGGTATTTCATTCAAAATGATGCAGTGTGGTTGTATAGGTTACATATACCGTGACAATAATTTTAGTGTAGTGATATGAGCTCATACCAATAGCCTAAGTAACATGGTCAATGGTTATTTTCATGTTTTATTTGTATACCAAAGTTCGCTCGCAAAATTAGATTTTGTTTTTTTAGCGGTAAAAGGAGGTAACAGATTGAGCTTTGACAAAGTCATCACCCTACCGAGAACTTCCAAAGAACAAAATATTATAAAAAGATAACTTGCAAGAAACTAGCATTTATAGGAAATTGCCAAATAAAAGGACAAAAAACAACCCCCAACTCCCCCAAGTAAACTAATTAATCACAATGATTTGTATATATAAAAAAACACATTCATACATCACAAATGATTGTGGTTTGGTAATTTTAAAGACAAAAAAAAATGTTAGAGATGCAAGGGTTATTTTGCCCGACTTTAGATATTTGATATGTATGATCAACTTCAATGATCTTTTCGTGTTCTACCAATCATACATTTGTTATAGGGGATGATTTTTCTACCACAACTTTTAATGTATGTACCACATCTAATGCATAACATATTTGTACAGTTAGCTGTAAAATCTATACAGTATGGTATAACCATTAAAAGTTGTGGTACCAATATCAATTCTCATTTGTTATAGTTGAGAAATATAATTTTTGAAAAAATTATCAAAGTGTAGTAAAATGGTTTGTTTAGTTTGTGGGGCATATGTTAAAAGAACAATTTAACTATCTTAATATTTTTTAAAAACTTATAATGAATCTAGTACATCTTCTAAATTTATAAATAGTTTGTCTAAATCGTGTTTTATAGGTATAAGATAAGACGTATTTTTTTTAACGACATTTATTTAATTAAAAAATTAACAAGAAGCTAGACAAAAAAATAAAACGTATTAATTGAAAAAATGTTTACTTGCATATTGAAAAATACATCTACTACATAGCAAATGAAGTCTATTTCTTACAATTATTAATACAAATTTTAATATAAATAGTAATCTTAACTTCAATTAATAATTCTTATCTCATATCATTAGGGTATGAGTTAGAAAAACTCATATTTAAAATATAGATTTGATTGATAGTTATTTTTATAATGTTAGGAAATGTTAAAATAGGCCTTTAACTCATACTTTAAAAGTATAATTACACAAACTCATTATAAAATATTAGAAAATCATCAATAAGTTTGTAGTTGTTAGGATCTGTCATTCGGTCATTTATTAGCAAAGCCCTACAAAATTTAATCAACTAGTTTCAATGGTCAAGACAATAAATCAGTGTTGCATCGGATGAGATTAGCTGTGTTGCCTCTCATGTTATTGATAAAATATATTTTAGACTTTCTTCTTGAAAGCCAATTCCCTTTCAATAGGAGGCAGAATAAGGTTTCGTTTGATTGCACTTAATAGGGAATAACTAAAACTTGAAATTATAGTGAGTCTGTTTGTTTACGTCTTAATTTATACAATATGACTTAACTGAGAAAGTCATGCGATGATACTTTCCACATTAAGTCATAACTTTTTTTTCTTTTTTATATTTATAGAATTTATATTAATTATGATTTCATGTGTTTTATAGGTTTGGTTAGAAAGATTTTTAATTTTTAATGTTATTATTTTTAAAAATAAATTTTTTATTTTAAATTTCAACTTTATTAAGTTTATATTAATATTTTTTATTATTAAAAACTCTAATTTAAAATTATATATCATTTATTAGAAAGGGATAATTTCATTAATATCCTTGTAAACTTTTAATATTACACATATATCCTTGCAAAATTCATTATTATTTATATATCCTTTCAAAACTTTAAAATTCTCACATATATCATTTTTCCTAATTTAATATTATTTAAATCTTTTAAAATTTTAAAAACATATGTATTAACTAAATTAAGGGTAAAATACCCTAAATGCCCATAAAAGTCATTTTAAGTGCTTGGCCTTTTATGAGAGACATGCTTAAAACTGATATGTGCTTCGTAAAATATCATTGGAAATACAAAATATAATTAATACTCATGTTTGGTTGTATCAAGAACATAAAATACAAACCTAAATTAGTTATTCATTTATGGACGTCGGCGAGAATATTACTTGTTGCTTTCAATTGCAATTTGCAATGGTAGAATTTCCTCTCAACGGTGGCTGACTTTCTAGGGTTTTAGGGTAGGGTATTTAGGGTATTTTCCCTTTAATTTAGATAAATATATATGTTTTAGACATTTTAAAAGATTTAAATAATATTAAATTAGGTAAAAGGATATATGTGAGAATTTTAAAGTTATGGAAGGATATATAGGTAATAATATATTTTGCAAGGATATATGTGTAATATTAGAAGTTTGAAAGGATATGTATGAAATTATCCCTATTAGAAAAGTTAGCGAGTGTTCCAATATATTATTTTAGAAAGATACGATATGCATATGAATCGAATAAAAAATGTATGTTCCTTGATCGACGGACTCAAACTGATTTTGTTTGGCACGGGAATTGGTCTTAGGGTGTTCCTCTTCGAGCTAGGCCCGAATGGGAACGGGCATAGATGTGTAACATTCTAAATGGCATATGTATTCGACGGGTCATTTTGATGGGCGGGCCTAGGCTCTTGCCCCTGGAACCCTTTTTGGGTAAAAGTTACACATAAGGAAAAAAACAACAAATATAATGCGATTACGTAAACTTAAATCAAATTATAAAACGAGAAGGAATATTATAAAGGTTTACACGCTAAACCTTAAATAAGGAGCAACGCTTCACAATAGGCCCCCTCGGCCCTCTTCTCTTGGGGAAAATGGTACATAAGTGGGGTGAAGTCGAGCCTAATTTTGGTTTGTGGTTGCCAGGTAAATTAAGGTACTATTTTTATAATCTTTTTGTTTCGTAAAAAGACTTTTTATGTTAATATTGTGAGTAAATACTTATATAATTTTTTGCCTACCATTTTTATAATTCTACAAGGGATCTTATTAATTTTAATATTTTAAAAGATTTAGCTAGTAACCATCACCTTTGCGTATATGTCTACTTTATAATTGACTAATACTTCCTCCGATTTAAAATAAGTGATACACTTTCCATATTTTGGTGTATCAAAATAAGTGATACACTTTGAAAACTTACCTTATTTGGTAAAAAGTAGTGAGACCCACACCCACTAACTATCTAATTTAATAAAGTAAAATGACATCTTTACCCTTACTTTTACTTTAAACATCATTAACTTCACTTTATTCAAAATTTATGGGACCCATTCCCAACTAACCATCCAATTAATCTAATTTAATTATCATTATCATATTTTGGCTCAAAAATCGTGAAACCAACAATGTATCACTTATTTTAAATCGGAGGAAGTATATGAAAAGAAAATTAATAGATTATACATATTATATTTTGTGTAAGTGGACATATAAAATACACTTATGAATTGCACATATTTAACATGGAAATTTATACTTTCTTGGATTCAAAATAAGAGATACACTTTTCTTTTTGGGGTGATTCAAATAAGTTATACACTTTAAAATTTTACCTTATTTGGTAAAAAATAGTGGGACCTACACCACTAACTATCTACTTTAATAAAGTAAAATGACTCATTTATCCCTACTTTTTACTTTTAAACATCATTAACCTCACTTTATTCAAAAGATGTGGGACCCATTACCCACTAACCATCTAATTAATCTAATCTAAACATCATTATAATCTTTTACATCAAAACATGTGAAACCCAAAGTGTATCACTTATTTTGAATCGGAGGAAGTATTACTTTATATTAAACCTTCCTTTATTGTTCATAAAATAATTGATATTTAAATTCTATCAAATCTTTTTCTTAATTTCAGTTTTTAAGTTGAATAGTTTTATTAATCAAAGAGTAATGGTATTTAGTCTTACATTTTGGTACTACTCATACTCCTACTTATTAAATGAAGACATGTGTTAAAACTAATGAATAATATTAAGAGAGAGAATTAATGGAATACACATATCATTCTATCAACTGAGTATGATTATAAATAGGATCAAATGATATAATAAAATATCATTTTTATTAATCAAATTAGTTTAGAAAATAAGTATGAAATAATATCTCTCATTTAACAGTTTCCTTGAAAACAAGGTAGTCAAGAAACTTCAGGCACGTGTCAATTAAAAATGAATAAAGGACGTGGGCTGAGGTTGTGAAAGATTGTAGAGTTGACAATTAATAGCCCAAAATAGATCATGAGAATTGAGACAGGGTATCTTTCCGTACCGCCATAAATCAGCGAGTATTTTACATTTTGTCACCCTTTTTACTTTCTAGAGTTAATTATATGGATGGTCCTTTAAGTTTACAGCAAATTTCACCAATGGTCCTTTAGTTTCAAAAATTACACCGATGGTCCTTACTTTTGAAAGGTTTTTCACCGATGGTCCTTTACTAAAATATCCGTTTATTTTTCAAGTTAACTAACATCACATGTGACGCACTTGAGGGTATTTTGGTCAATTTGTCTTTCCCCTTCTCATTTAAATTACACGGATGGTCCTTTAGATTTATAGCAAATTTCACCAATGGTCCTTTAGTTTCAAAATTTTACCAAAATACCCCCAAGTGCATCACATGTGATGTTAGTTAACTTGAAAACTAAACGGACATTCTGGTAAAGGACCATCGGTGAAAAACCTTTCAAAAATAAGGACCATCGGTGTAATTTTTGAAACTAAAGGACCATTGGTGAAATTTGCGTTAAACCTAAAGGACCATCCATATAATTTACTCTACTTTCTAATTTGATCCTTGTGTTTTTCTCATGGAGCAAATTTGCATCTCTCCAAACACGTTGCTTGTTATAGTCTATGATATTGAGTATAGATTTAAATTCTGCTGTGAGCAAAATTGGAATATGTTTAAGTGACTCTTAATTTTTTTTTTTAACTTTTTTACAATCATAAGTTAGAAGTATTTCGGAAGAAAACAATTTTTTTGATATATGTTATTGTGGTGTGACAATAATGCAATGTTATCGCATCAATCATTGAATATGTTGGTGATATCACCAGTATGATTTAAGTGTAATGGGATAAACTTATTAACCAAATATAATCCTAATAAATATTGAACAAGTAAGGATGGTGCAGAGTGCACGCTTGTTTGAATTTGTTATGATTAAAATACACTGACTCAGCGGGGGTTCGGGCGCACCGCCCCCGATAACGGGGTTCCAAGGGGCAGCGCCCCTGGCGGGGTCCAAGGGGCAGAGCCGTAAAATTCCTTTGTAGAAAATGCATAGAAAATCCGAATTATTGATTTGAACCCAGTTTTTGACCCGTAAAATTTGACTCGAATCTGACCCGGTTTTGGGCGGTTTTTGAGCAGTTTAAACTGCCTTTTAGCAGTTTAAAGAAGTTTTCGTCAGTTTCTAGGAAGTGGGAATATCACTGGTTTTGGTCATCACTTTTGGTACGAATTTTATAACACCTTTTTCAACATTCTTTGTTCTTGCAAATTGTGATTTTATCCAATTAAAGATTTCGTGGTACCGACGAAATACTTTGATCTGAAAGTGTTTCACGACTTAACAGTTTTGCAAGTAAACGAAATCATTACGAAAATCTCTAACAGAATATTGCAAGATATTTGATATAAAATGACATTTAATTTTACATGCATATAAGTCGTGCACTCTTTGTATCTTTATACAATGCAACTAAAAGCTAGTGCTCTTCAAAGTAGGTTGTAAGAAGATACGAGATTATTCATGGTGAATTTTCATGCGCGAATTTTAAAAATAGAAATATATCTTTTTTCCCTTTTTCCTCTTTTGTTATTTTTTTTCTCTCTATTTTACACTTAATTTTTCTTTTATATTCACCAATTTTTTCGATTTTTCTTGCTGTAAAAATGTTATACTTGTTGTATACTCCGGAGTATATATTACACATGCATCTAGTGAAATTGTTAGTTCACATAATGTATATATAAACATTTTAATATTTCAAATTTATAACAAAAATGAATACATATATGGATTAATAATACACACTTTATATATGAAATCTACCAGTATAAAAATTTGTATTCACTTTTTCACATTGCTAAATTTCAGAATTTTTAAAACCACGAATTTAGATTTTGATTGATTTAGTTACTATAAGATTTTCTTTAAACTAAAATTGGTTTAATTTGATTTACAATTTAACCTCGAAGAAAACCTCGTTCGAGAACCTAAGTTGCACCCCAAAAATTTGCCTACCTTTGAAAAAGTTTTTTGATACCGCCCCAGATTTCAACTGACAAACAAGTGCGAACAATACACATTTATTTAATATTTTTGAACCCCGCAAGTTATATAATACAATCAAAATACTAAATACACACATAAAATACACATTTTAGTTCAAATGCCCCACATATTCTTCGCTTTACTGACTTATCAACCGATGACCATGTGCCATTGGCTTCTCTAAACCAACGAAGCACCGAAAGTCCCATTAAGAGAGGCCTTATAAAACTTTAAAGAGCTATTTGTGAAGAAAAAAAATGACAACTAATTTTAGTTTATATTATAATTTCGTTACCAAAACATGAAAATCATCAAATAAAATTTTGAACTTTACGATAAGACGTTGTTTAGAGTAATACGAACCAAGTTTGTTATCATTATTTATGTTTAATTAGAAAAAAAAATGGTAATCAATCTGATTCATATTAATATTGATTATTGAAGATTGATTTCCCTTTCTCATTACTTACAAGGTTATTAAATAGTACAAGAATACACCTAAGTTTCCTTCTATACAGAGTAAATTACGGATATTATTATGGAGCAATAATAAGTATAATATATTGACATAAAGGGTATTAACTCCTTCCATATTTATGTGTTGACTAACACTCCCCGGCAGTTGGAGCAGGAGGGGATCGGATGCATAAACTGGTCTTGAATCTTTGAAAAAGTTGCCGAGGAAGTCCCTTGGTGAATATATCTGCATATTGATGCTCGGTTGGGACGTGCAAGACGCGAATGCGGCCAATTTTAACAAGATCGCGGACAAAATGGATATCAATTTCGACGTGCTTGGTGCGTTGATGTTGTACCGGGTTGTCCGAGAGATAGACAGCGGAAATGTTGTCACAATAAACGAGCATGGCTTTGGTGACCGGTACGTGAAGTTCTAGTAGTAGGTTACGTAACCAACTTGTCTCGGCAGTGGCGTTGGCAACGCCTTTATATTCGGCTTCGGCACTTGATCTCGAGATGGTGGGTTGGCGTTTTGAAGACCATGAGACGAGATTATCCCCTATGAAGACACAATATCCTGATGTAGATCGACGGGAATCGGGGCAGCCACCCCAATCAGCATCCGAGTAGGCGGTGATGTTAAGTTTGTTGGATTTTCGAATATGAAGTCCTTGTGTAGACGTACCTTTGAGATACCGAATTATTCTTTTCATAAAATTAAAATGTGGTTCCCGAGGTGCGTGCATGAATAAGCATACTTGTTGGACGGCGTACGCAATGTCGGGTCGTGTGAATGTTAAATATTGAAGTGCCCCGGCTAAGCTGCGGTATAAAGTGCCATCTTTTAGAGGTTGACCGGCGGTAGCACTGAGTTTTGAAGAGGTGTCTACGGGGGTGGTCACGGGATTACATGTACTCATGTTTGCTCGTGAAAGAATGTCATGAATATATTGCGATTGAGACAAAAATAATCCGTTGTTTGTTTTGGTGACCTGAACGCCGAGGAAATGATGTAATGTGCCCAAATCAGTCATCGCGAATTCCTTTGAAAGTGTGTGAATGACTTGCTGTAGAAATGTGTTATTTGAGGCGGTTAAGATGATATCGTCCACGTATAGTAGTAAGTATGCCGTGTTTAGACCGTGATGGTAAACAAATAAGGATGTGTCGGTTTTGGTGCTTTTGAATCCATGGGCCTGAATGAAAGTGGCGAATCGATGGTACCAAGCCCGAGGGGCTTGTTTGAGCCCATATAGTGACTTGCGTAATTTGCACACGAAATTGGGTTTGTTACGATCCACAAACCCGGGAGGTTGATGCATGTACACTGTCTCGTTTAAATTGCCATGTAAAAATGCATTCTTGACGTCGAGTTGGTGAATCGACCAAGAACGGGAGACCGCAAGTGTGAGAACGGTGCGAATGGTGGTGGGTTTGACAACCGGGCTAAAGGTTTCATCACAATCGATACCGACTTGTTGAGATTTGCCATTTACTACGAGTCGTGCTTTGTACCTTGATAGTGTCCCATCGGATTTGAATTTGTGTCTATAGAGCCATAGACAACGTATGATGTGAGCATCAGTGGGTCGAGGTACTAATTCCCATGTATGGTTGTCACATAACGCTTTGTACTCATCATGCATAACGTTTTTCCAATTTGGGTCTAATAGGGCTAGGTGTGGGTTTTTAGGTAGGGGAGAGATGTTGGTGGTGAGAAGGTTTAGACGTTGAGGGGGGCGGATGGTGTGGTTTCGGGAACGTGTTGTCATATGGTGGGTGTGATGAGGCGGAGGTGGTGGGGGTGGGGGTGGGGGTGGTGATGGAGTTGGGCCGGTAGTGGGTCGGTTTGGAGTATGGGTTGTTTGCGGGGGTATGCTACTGTTTGGAGTTGGAATATTTGGTGAGTGGGGTGGAGTGGGTGGGGGTGGGTGATGTGCGGAGCGGTGTATCCGGTTGAGGTGGTTGGGGAGCAGCTTGGTCGGGTGGTGGTGTTGTTGTGGAGAATTGGTGTAGGGTGGAGGAGAGGTTGGTATCGGGATAAAGGAATGTGTAATCTGTTTTAAGGGTGTTTGGTGTGGCATACGGAAAAACGGTTTCATCAAACGTGACATGTCTTGATATATGAATACGTCCGGTTTGGGGATCAAGACAACGGTACCCGCGATGGTTGGTTGGGTATCCAAGAAATACACATCTTATGGAGCGGGTTTCAAGTTTTAACATGCTTCTAGCGGTGTCCCAATTAGGGAGAGTTTGATTGATATAGGCGGCGGCGGTATCGTATTCCGGTGGAAGACCTCGAACAAGTTGCAGGACCAATCGTTGCTCATTAACGGGATTGTCAACATCGTTTAATTGATCCGCGAGATCCTTGAGTTTTTGACAGTAGTCATCTAAGGATGAGGAGGATCGAAGAGTTAAGTTTGTAAACTCATGTTCGAGGGCCGCGGCACGCGAGCCTTTGTTGTTGAGGAAGAGGCCCTTGATTTTCTCCCATGCCTTGTGAGCAGTGGTGTCTGGTTCAAGGACACGAGTGAGAAGATCGTCCGAAACAGAATCCATTGAAGGACAATGGCGTCGATTTCGTTCCACTGTTCTAACTCAGCGACATCAGTGGGTGGAGTTGTGCCATCGATGTGGCTCAAGACTTTGTAGCCTTTTGCATGCAAACGGAAGAGTTTCACCCATGAGGAATACGTAACTTTGATTCCATCAAGAACACGAACCTTATTTTGGATATTTGTGACTGTGTAGACGGGATGGAGGGTGTTTTGTTTGGGTGGTTCAGGGGCCATGGAAAACAGTGAACAGCAGCCGAAGCAAGCTGTAAATGGGTGACTACAAAAGGCTTAGAAAGAAGGCAAATAAACGAAATGCCTATGAATCCACAGCAGCCGAAGCAAGCTATGGTGGCAGGAAAAAAATGAGAAAGGGAGGTGCCTAGGAAGGCTCTGATACCATATTGATTATTGAAGATTGATTTCCCTTTCTCATTACTTACAAGGTTATTAAATAGTACAAGAATACACCTAAGTTTCCTTCTATACAGAGTAAATTACGGATATTATTATGGAGCAATAATAAGTATAATATATTGACATAAAGGGTATTAACTCCTTCCATATTTATGTGTTGACTAACAATTAACAATTAAGGCGGGGTTGTAAAAATTTATAAAAGAGCATTCGGATTGAAGGTATTTGGTGAGGCTGAATTGACTTCAACAATTTTTGTCATTATTTTTTAGGTTCAAATTGTCTTAATAAATTATGAATATATTATTACTTATTAATATGTTAGTTACTTTTTATTTAAATAAAATGACTTAAATGATAGAAATAAGAATTTATAAATGCTTTTAAGGATGTCCAGTTTGTAAATGCTTTTAAGGATAATAATAATAGTAAGAATTTGTAAATGCTTAAAAATTGTACCATACCAAATATGTCATTCCTACTTTTATACCCAGCGTTTATATAGAATATGAGAACAAGTTCATACTTATAAACTCTGCAAAAAGCTTACATCTACAACTGCAAAGAAATATAAGATATTATTCAAAGAAAACAAAATTATTTAGAAGTGTGTACAAAAATATAGAACTTGTCAACACTTAAAAGTGTAGAAATAAATTTGTTACCCTTAATATGTTTTTAAGTGTAGACAAATTTTATAATCTTTCACGTTTGTAAACACGAGCATTTATTTATTCAACTAGCTTATAACCCGTAATAAATCACGAGTAACTTATAAAATTTTTTAACAGTATTTTCATAATCAATATTTATTTCCTTGATAATTAATAATATCAACCCGTTTTTATAACCCATGAACTTCACAAGCAGTCAATAATTTAACTGATAGTATTTTTTATTTTATAAACAAACATGTCAAATTGATCTAAAATAAATAAAAACTAAATATATATTAAAGTTTAGTTTACACTAAAAATGAGTCGCATGAAATATATTATGTAAAACATGCTGGTAAAGAAACATGTCAAAATGGATCTTGTTAAAACATAACATATCACCCACAAAAAGTCCATTAAATACAATTAAAATTTAAGTTCAAATTAAATAAATAATTAACAAATTAAACCTTCATGAAGGTTTCCAATCGTATTTATCTTGAATTTTTAGTTGGTGTCAATATATATGGTTGTTGTCAAAACGTATTTATCCAAAATGTATTTATTTTGAATTCAAAATCATATATGGTAATTTAAGGTGACGTGACATGCTTTCATTGATAGATGATTTATGATGTGGGTTAGATGACGTGGAATGCTTTTTCTTATTAAAGATAGAGATTTTAAGTATGAGTATTATGATATAAAAATTATATTTTTCCGCGTGAATTAATACAAACCTCTTGCGATTTTCTTTACTTATGACTTATAATTTAAAATACTACTTATAACTTATTACTTCTGACATTAGTCATAATTTTATGCTCTTATATTAGTATATTATGTACTTGTCTTCTTAACCAAAAATACCTTTGTTAGTGTTGGTAACTTTTCATCATTGCCATGTATTTTTTTTAAATTTATTTCATAATTCGATGGCTACGACACACTACGTTACAAGATTTTGTCCATTTCTATTTACCTGACAACTCGCCAAATTATCACATTTACGTATGTATGTTTGAGATCACCAGCTAAGGATAAAATCCAACAGTCAAATACCAATATGACAATGGTTTTATGAATCCCTAACAAGATCTCACGAATCTAAACCGTAGGTGCAATCTGAAGTCACCATCTTGCACCATAGAAAGCTAGGTCGGTATTTATTAATTGTTCAAAATTAAGAAATTTATTAAAATACTTAACAAGCCACATGAAACTTGCATGTGTTACACTTTATGTTGCAAGTGTTGAAATGTGATTCAAAGATTAAACTATATGTGACCTTTTTAATATAAGTGCGATTCACATAACTGTTGTGCAAGAAGCACTATTTTGATATTAATTCTAAGTGGACAATTTGCTTATATCATATCCTAATATACTTCAAAATCTATGCAAAGTGTACGTGTGGTTTATTCGAAATCAACTGCCAGTGATCACAATACTGAGGGCACACTCTTAATTTTGTGTAAATTAGATTGAGAACGGGTCAGAATCATCAACCCGAACCGAGCTATACTATTCCGATTCTTGGTTCTAGATTTAATGTAAAGTGTCCACTTAAAATTGGTTTTCGGTCTGGTTTTGTTAGGTGCAAAACCTAAAAAGTCGGAAAAATTGGAACACTGTGATTCTCGGTCCGGTCCAAGATTTTATTGATTCGGTTACGTCATTGATCCAACAGAAACCATTTTCTTGTTTTTTCGCTTCGGTTCCTAGTTTTGATTTAGTTATTTGAACGTCACGCCTAATCACTGTATCCTTGTTAATGTAGATGTACATACACGTACATCAACATTAGGGTGAAATACTTTGGTTCAACCAAAACGAGACAAAATGGTAGTCGTTTGTTTCCATGTCACATTTTGCATTTTAAGAGTATGATGAGCAACCCTTAAATTCAGTTATTTATTATACCATTGTTTATTCATTAAACTAAATATTGCGGCCCTGAGTTCATCAGGTCCCTAGGTGGATATTGAGTTTGGGCCCCTATCGTAATTATAAAAATTAATGTCAATGCAAACAGTATAAAGAAATTAGGCTTCTGTCAAAATGATTATTAAAATGCTTATTAAAGTTCATATGGTTCTGGCAGCAACTCAGTTTCATAAGAGTAAAAAAATTGTGGTTTAAAAAACAGAGGTTAAAAAAATTATGGACCCCATTTTATATTTTTGGTATAGTCTTGGGCCTATGATAGATATGTCCAGGGCCGGTTGTGGCGATACTATATATAAAATACAAATAATATTTTGAGGTAGATATGCAATGATATATTCCATCTCTCTTTTAGATCATATTTACTAAGAAAAAAAGGTTTGTTGATCCACCACCACAAATCCTAGTCAATATCTTCTGTCTTTTTGAATGCATATTACAAAGAGACACTTGTTCGTTCTGTTTTCTTCAATATCTCACCAATAATTTGGATTGAACTCCTTTCCTTGTGGAGATAGCATATTAGTTTTATCTTTCTTATTGCACACCTTTTGGGTATGTCGATATTTTGATATCAACTAGCAAACATCAACTATGAAAAAAGATTATTGTCATTTTGATCATTTTAACTATTTGGTGTTCTGTCTAATAGTAAAACTTTTGAATGTCTTCCTAAAAGGCACATGTTTGATACTTCTCCGAGTAAACATTACCAGATGGCTAGAAGAAGATTCGAGAATGATCACGGCAATAGTTAGGCCGCGTACATGACGAGTATAAAAGCTCGATCGATCGGCTACCTCGGGGGAGTCATTATAATGAAAGTAACCTTTAAAAATGATATTTTTCAATCTATAGTGAGGTAGTTAATTAGTTGATTTTCTATTTAATGGTGGAAGTTTGGCAAACGAAAATGATTCTTCATATTTATCCATAGTCCATGTATATATATCGTTCATTATACATTTATATGACTCTAGTCAATTGGTAAATCGACAAAAACTGGTCTTCTAATATCTATTTTCTATCAATGATAGGAAATTTAAATTACAAATCATCATCTAAAATTACAGAAAAAAAAATAATGAAACAAAAATAAAACTTAACCACACTGCCAAACCCGTCTTTTCGTTATCAAAACACACTTTCTTGAGCCTGGTCCCTACCACACTCCGACTGTGCTTCTAACACCGCATCCGTTTGTTTTCCTCATGATCATTCCACAATCTTTATGTTAAGAGCAGGGCCGTCTCAAGCCGATTTAGGGTCCGGGTTGAAATACATAATGGGGCCCTTAACATGCTCCCGAACCATAATACATAAAAATAATAACTAAATAAAACTCTAAATAAACTTGTATTTTCGAAATATAAAATGAGGTTTTTCCCTAATATCAATCAACTTTTATTTTGGGCTAATTTTGGGCGTTTCTAGCAAGGTATGATTTTTTTTTGGGCTAAATATATAGAGAACGACTAAAATAGGGGGTCTTTGCTTTTGGCGGTCCGGAACGGTCGCTCAGCTTGCCCAGCCCATTGAGCCGACCCTGGTTAAGAGAGACAAAGTTTTAGTCTCCCCATTCGGAGGATTATGGAAAAGGAGAATTTGATAATATATAGGTCGATTCAAATGAGAATCGTTAGAAAGTTGAGAAGTGTAGAGGAAGAGAGAGACGAGGACCATCTGTGTAATTGACCATTTTACCCTCATGTCCATTGCACAAGCATGGAGTTATAAGTAGAAAAAATAAACACCTTCTAGTCTAAGGGTGTAAAGGATGGTTGGTGTTAAATGTTATAAAAATAGGAAGAACCATTGTAATTCTTTGACATAAAAAACATTTTGTGAAATTTCGCTTATTACATTTTTTTAACGGCACCTAATCTGCTCCTATTTATTTACGACGGAACTTGAACTCATGACCTGTACATGGGACTTCGTAATTTGCTCAAAAAGTAAACATATGTTTGCATGGATTAATTTTCTCAAAAAAATAATAACATACTAAATATTGATCTTCTGAATTGATCAGCTAGAAATCCGAACCCTTTGGAAGCTCTTTTGTAACCTATAACTATCAATTAACATGGTAACCGTTTACTTAATTAGTAATCGATCATCAATGTGATATTATAGATACGGATATCCATTGACTATTGTTGAGTAGAAGATATTGTTGTCTAAAAATATCTATCACTAAGATATGGATGTATACGGAAAAGGGCATGCAGACGTGCAACATCAACAATCCTAGTGCCGACTTTATGTTTTTTCATGATGCTACGCCAGGCTAATCACTCTGCACGCAAGCCACACCAAATATCAAGAACTTATAAATCTCTTATATGTATCCTCAACTTGCTATTTTTATAGATCAAGTATACAAATAAAATATATATATGCTTCAAATTTATAAATTAAAAATACAAAAATCTGTGGGTAGTAAAGAAAAACGTCTAAATTAGAGCAGTTTGTGGGAAACCAGTCGTAGTAGCATGTGTTGGAACAAAATCACAGATCAACTTGATACTGATGCTGCAGTTAGTACTGATCATACTTAGTACTGATGGGGCAGAAACATATTACTGATGAAGTTGATACTGGTGAAGACTATAACTTAGTTACTACTGATCAAGGCATATTGAAGATACTACTGATCAATAGTAGTTACTACTGACGATGTATCTGGACTTACTACTGATCACCAAAGTTACTACTGACGTTACTTATTTAGTACTGGTGATTGCAGAATACTACTGATGAGCGTATATGGAATATATCGAGTCCGAGATCTTCGTAGAGATAGTTATAGAATGTAATTAAATGTATATCTTTATATTTCGAATGTAAATCAAGTCCTAGAATAACTAGGGTAAATAGTTTAGCTTCAAGGACTATTATAAATAGTTCCTTACGAATTGTAAACGTACGTGTGTATTGTTAACTCGATAATATACATTGAAGCTTTTTGTGAAACTGTGTTCTTAATATTTTCGTTTATTGTTTACAGTTCATTGTTCTTAATATATTGATATAGTGTTGATCCGCTGCAACTTCTATAATCAATTAGATCTAAAGGTGTTTATTGACTAATCTATAGTTAATCGATCCTGACAAGTGGTATCAGAGCATATTGGTTCTAGATCTACTATCTGTTAAGAACAACAAAAAGTTTTAATCTTTAAAACACACACATTATTAATCATGACTGATAATAATGAAAGCACTCAGGCCAATAAAATCCCTATACTCACTCCCAACAACTTTGGGATGTGGAAGAATCGTATTAAGCAATACATGCTTATTACTGATTATTCCATGTGGGAAGTTGTCCTTGAAGGAAACAAAATTGGTCCTGGTCAAGCAAGCAGCTCTGCAACTGAGGCAGACAAACTTAAATGTGAGAAGGAGAAGAAAGATAAAGGAATCGAACTTAAAGCTCTAAGCACTCTCCTACTGGCCATTCCTAACGACTATCAACATCTCTTCGTTGAGTATGATGATGCAAAGGTGCTATGGGAAGCACTGGAGAAGAGATTCGTTGGGACCAAGAGCACCAAGAGGAACATGAAGTCTGTTCTCAAACAAGACTTTGAAAACTTCAAAGGAAAGCCCAATGAAACACTCACTCAAGTGTTTGACAGATTCAACAAGCTAATTGGTGAACTTAACCAGGTTGGGGTTAAGATGGATCAAGAAGATGTCAACATGAAGTTCCTAAGATCTCTTAGTGAAGAATGGGCCATGTACACAGTGGTATATAGACAGAGAGATGCACTAGAAGAAAAGGAGTTGGATGAACTCTACAATGATCTCAGAGTATTTGAAACTGAGGTAAATCAAAAGAACCCTTCTATTTCTTCTAATAATACTGCATTTGTATCTAGTACAGGTCTAGGTCAAGAAATCTCCACAGGAAAGGCTGCAGATTCTGAGGATGCTGCAAGAGAATCCTTTTTCACTAGTCATGTGCATACTGCACTGATTAGTGATGATTTGGAACAATTGAATCCAGATGATCTTGAGGATCGAGATGGATCTTAAATGGCAGATGGCCATGCTAAGCCTAAGAACTAAAAGGTTCCTAAAGAGGACTGGTAGGACAAGTCTCAACTACAACAAAGGTGACAAAGCTGGATTTGACGAAACTAAAGTCAAATGTTACAACTGTAACAACCTTGGTCACTTTGCAAAAGAATGTCCTCAGCCAGACAAAAGATCAAAATCAACTGCTCTTGTCTCACAACAAGGACAAGGTTATGACTGGAGCTTCCAAGCAGAAGAGCACACTCAAAATCAAGCTCTCATGGCCTTTACTGACAGCAAATCTGAGGTAAAATCTAAACCTTGTACTTCTGAATGTATTAAAATTGTTAAAAATTTAGAAAAAGAAAACACTAAATTAAATGAAGATTTAGCAAAAGCAGTACGAAGAAATCATGAATTTGATGGTGTGATTACTGATCAAGAACATCAGATAAAGGTGTACCAGATGATTGATCAAAGGATAAAGGAAGAATTACTTCAAGCTGTAGATGAGAAAGAGTTTTATGAGTTAAAAAATAAAGAATTAACAAGCAAATTAGAAGAATGTCAACTTGAAATTGAACAAAATAAATTGACAATTAAAAAATTTGAAAGAAGTACTAAAATTCTTGATGAACTAACTAACAATCAAACTACAGAAAAAGTTGTACATGGGGTGGGATATCATGTTGTACCACCTCCATATAAATTCATTCCTCCACTTAAGAACAGTTCAGAAAGAATCATTAATGAATTAAAAACTGAAAATCAAACTGAATCACATAATGAAACATCTGAATCAAATGATTCTTCTGATGATGATCAATCAATTGAATTTATAGTCTCCCCTTAGCAAATTGAATCTCCAAAATCAATTGATACAAGTTTTCACACAGCACAAAGTCCAAATGAATCTCCTAAATATGATGCAGAAAATGTACCAAAAATTTTAACAAGGGGAAATGAAAGAAATAAAAATCAACTCTTAGATCAAAGAATACCTGAAGGTGCTAAAAGTAAGAAATTAAGATGTGTTATATGCAACAAAATGAATCATTTAGCAAAGGATTGTCACTTCAATCCAATAAATTGTAAAGAATTCAAAGAATTTAAAACTTTCAAAGAAAAGGCAAAAACACAGAAATTAAAAGATACTACTGGTCCTTCAGTAGTAAATAAAAATAAAATTCCAATTGCTGAAACACCAAGATCTGGAAGAAGTGCTCCAAGGTTTGTGAATAATAGAAGAGTTGGAAGTCCAAAGAACATCAATTACTTCAAAAACAATGGAAAATCAAATCAAAATAAACAATTTTTTAAATTTTCCAACACCAGTAAAAACTTCAACAAGTTTACTACTGGTGTTATGTAACGCCCTGAAATTTTAATAATTAAATAATATTAATTTAATCATCATAATTAAATTTGAAATAAATAATTAATGAATTAATTATAATGAAATTTGACGGTTCATATTATTTAGATGTTTTAATTATTTGGACACTTTATATTTAATTAAAAAGAAAATAGTTAATAAATTAATTATAAAGAAGTTAGACGGTTCGTTATTCTGGGAACATTACCGTGTCCTGGCGTAGTTTTATATTAGCGTCGGGTCGTGGCTAATGTGGAACTAAAATGGTTTATTAGACTTGTTAACTATTAGACGTTTATTATAAATTTATATATGTTAGCTTAATGATGTTTCAGACTTAAATTAAGTTTAGTAAGTCGGGCCAAAGCCGGGCTTTTAAGTACGGGCTTGAGTAAGGAAATTGTGTAAGGCTTAAACCCCTAAAAATCCCTTATCACTTAATTATCTTGAAGTCGGCATATCATGTGAAGGAGGAAATTTGCGTTTGTTCTCTGCCGCCATTCGTTTCTTCCAATCTCGTCCCAGCCATGAAAAAGGTGCAAGACGGTGGTGCTTATGTTTTCTTTTAAAAGTTGGCAATGGGATTGATTATTATTGTAGGTCGGCGAGTGGTGGATTGATCAACTCCACCATTTATTTTAATGATAAGTTTGTGACAAACTCTTTCATGTGAGGAAGTCAGTGGTTATTTGTTGATAGATGGCGTGGTGTTCTTTGCTTCATTTAGATCTAGTTTTATTATAGCAAGGAGGGCATGAGCAGGTGCTTGATATTGAAGCGGCGGCTTATTATAATTCAAGGTTGGCGGTGATAATTAAATGGAAGATGGTGGTATTGAAGGTATTATCTAGCAACCGTATCGGGTCTCAATGTTCGTAGGTTTGTAGCTGTAATCGGGGAGTCCTTGTGACGGACTGAATAGAGGGAAATAGATCGTGCTATCGCCGCTATCGCCAAATAAATGCCGGATCTGAGTTCAATCACTGATTCAAATTGTAGGTAGTAATTCGCCTCTTTTGTCCCTATCGTTTCCTTACGTTGAGCCGATTGTAATCGGTGTTGTGTGTGTTTGGGTACGGGTTAGAGCAGCAAATGGGAGTGATCGAGACTGAACAGGGGAGAAGGCTTCCGAGTGTAACGAGCTTTTCTGAGCATTGAGCAAGCAGAGGTGGTGATTGTCGGGTTTTGTCGCCGAGCAGTAAACCGTCATCTTGTAGGTAGTTTTCGGCACCGTCTAGTATTTTATTCCCGTAGTTATTTCCTGCTTATGATTTATGTTTTTGAGCAGGGCTGTAAATCTGTTAGACATTCAATTTGGGGTGCTTGGGCTTTTCGGTAATGGGTCGGATTTTCTAAATCGGGTTTTAATATCAACACGTTTTTTTTGGCAGAATCTGCCCTCTTGTTCTAAACTGTTTTTGATGTAATTAAAATAATCTTTTGAGTTTTTGGCCCGTGCTGGAACCTTGATTTCTGAGTTAGCTTTTCAAAACCGCAACCCTCTCGTCAATCCGAATTATGGTTTAAAAGTTATAGCTAATTTAGTAGGCGGCTGTTAGGAAACGTGACCTGTACGACATGTCTGCCTTGCGACACTGTTTTGAGTCCCTTAGAACCTGTTTTGACCAGTGACCGTCTCACAGAGATATGTAGTTCTGGTTGTGTAGTTTCTGTGGAAAAAAAATATGGGTTAAATCTACTGACCGGTTTAGAAGTTATAGCAGTTCCCGTAAGACCGACGGGTGCTGCCAGTTTTCTAAAACAAAGTTAAGGGGTCGGGTTTTAATCCGGGATTTCGATTTATGTTTTAGGTCCGTCTAGGAGATAACGCGCTGTACCTTTGATAGTCGGGAACCCTTTGGAGCTTACGTTTCTCGAGGTGAGTATTCTCACCGTGTATTCAGTTTTAACGTTGTACATGCATGACTTACGTGTTACATTTCTTGCACCTTAATTGTTATCTGAGTTTGATCTGTTATCTGAGTTTGATTTGTTATCTGAGTATCTGAGCAGCTGTTTACTTATTCATGATCTGAGACATTGTGCCTGGGTAACTGAGCTCGACACAGAGTCATTCTGTGCTATTACTTGCTAGGGCAATCTGAGATAATTATGTTAAAGAGATAATAAAACATAATAACACACATCTGAGTTTTGGGATCACCTCCCGTCTGAGTTTTTGGGATTATTCCCGTCTGAGTTTATATCTGACTTGACACCGAAGAGCACTGGTGTCAGACGTTTTGACTTGGCACCGAAGAGTACTGGTGCCAGGCCTTGTTTTTGGGATTATTCCCGTCTGAGTTTATATCTGACTTGACACCGAAGAGCACTGGTGTCAGACGTTTTGACTTGGCACCGAAGAGTACTGGTGCCAGGCCTTTTTGACTCAACACCGAAGAGTACAGGTGTTGAGGTGGTGTGAGGCGGGTCGAGGTTGATCTCTCAGCCCAAGTCACACTAGCGCGCTATATAAATTAAAATCTGAGTAATAAAATCTGAGAAATAAATCTGAGTAATTAACCGAGTAGATTCTGATTAGGAGTACACCGATGTGCCCTCATGTGTTGTATGTTATAATTGTTTACATTTTGAGATTATTCACTCAGCTTCCCCAGCTGACCCAAACTTTCCCCCACATTGTTTCAGGTACCAGCAAAGGAAAGGAGAAGGTGGACGGTTGACCGCTGTATCTTTTCATTACTGATGTGGACATCATTTAATATTTTAAAACACTTTACTTTATCTTAACTATTTCCGCAATAAATATGTTTTAAATGTTAAATATTAATATCTGAGATTTATTTATGGGACCTTTTGATTATAATTTTGTTTTCAAAAAATTTTAAAAAATCTTGTAAATTTTAGGGTGTTACAAGTTGGTATCAGAGCTCTGACTTGAGGGATTTGGGTTCGCAAGGGGCGAATTCAAACTCAAGTTTGAGTATCGAGTTTTTCAAACGAGAAAAGAGTCAAATATTTTTCTGAGAAAAGTTTCCACATCGAACATACAGCATGTCACGTCGACCTCTCGCTTCCTACTGCCGGTAATATTTAAGAGTATTATTTAATTGAGATTTTGCTATATTCTGAGTATAGACGAGTAGCATATTCTGAGAATTTTCGGTTTATATCCTGAGAGAATTACTTGTGATTTTATGGCTAAACATATATGTATATAGATATACTATTATAAGATTCCATAATTTTGTGAATAATTTAGAGCATAATTCTGAGTAAAATTCGGGATTTAATTCTCAGTGTTTAATATATTTATGCATATACAAATACGCATATTAGAGGAATTATAAATTTTAATGAGAATAATAAAAGTTTCCAATTTAGAGGAATACCTAATAGAGTTGAAATGAGATTTTATAGATTTTGAGAAATGTTAACCAAAAGTGTAATAACGGGATATAAATTTATGATTCGCATGCTTTGAGTAAATGAGAAAAGAGAAAATTATTAATATTAAAGAGGAGTATTAAATTTTCGTATTGGGAAAATATTAAAAACTTTCATATGGGAGAAAACACTTAATAGACTGAGTCAATTAAAACGAGTAAATCAGAGACTAGTAAATCAAATTGATTAAGAATATTTTTAAGAAGATTTACCAAGTTGAGTAAAAGAAAGAATTATTAAGTCAATAAAATGGGAAATAATTACATTTAGCTAAACGAGAATTATTAGCAGGATCTAAAAGAGAATTATTGATCAGGGTTAAAAGAGAAGTTATCTAAATGAGAAATTTAAAATTTTCTTGAATACAACGAATCACGAGATATAATAGTAAGCAGATTCCATATTAAAGTCAGCAAGTTAGTATTTAATTAAGAATCATTAAATCGAGATAAAATGGGAAAAACATTTCGAGTAAGTAGGTTAAATTGCCGAGTGCAAAACTAAATGTGGTTGACAAGTTAAGTGACAGATTAATGAGTTCACACTGATAGCTTAAAATAAACTATGTAAGTTTAATAGACTAATTAATTGAGGAATTGCTGAGTCAAATTAATCAGATATTATTGAAGCTCATCTTAAAGAGTAATTATATAAGGGGATTAAGAGAAAGCTAACGTCATCAATTTGATGATGATTTATTTAAAAACGAGTTAAAAGAGCGATAAATTGAATCAAATTAATCGAGGAACGCAATAACTGAGAACTCTGATCAAAAAGATATTAATAGACATGCTCACAAATTCCAATAAATTTAATATAACTGTGAAGAGGATATAAGTTATATTTATGAGGAATGATAAATGACATATCCAAATGAAAAGTTAAAAGGAGATTTGTATTGTGAAAATAACTAAGTGGAAATATTTCTATGAATCTGAGTTATCCGAGTATCGCGTACGAGACTAAATATACGCATGAATTTCTGAGTAATGTTTATGAGGTTTTGAGTACCCACAGCTGAGTGCATATCTGTACTTATCAAATTATCAAATATGGGAAAATAATTTACTTTTCTTCCTTCGGAATATGATTTATTGGTGGTTTTTATGTGGGAAGTTGTGAACTTTGGGATTTACTCGTGGCCAAACAGAAAGTAGGTGTCGAAAGTAATAGAGGGCCCCTATTATCGTACACACCGAACTTTTGGTTGGTTATGAGGAGATTTTGAAGGGAACGATGGACCAATGCTTGTTATTGTGAATTTAGTATGCGTATCCTAATTGTTTGTGTGAATACATACATGCTTGTTTATTTTGGTAGACAATACTAGTTCCAAACTCGAGGACGAGTTTTTCTCCAAGTGGAGTTGAGTAGGGGTAAAAAGAAAAAAAAATTGTCAAGAAATAATTATCATTAATTATTATTTATAAATATTATGAGCATGATGCTTATGCAGGGAGATTTTGTTGGTATGAATTTAAAGTGCGAAATCTAGATACATATAATTGATCAAATAAATTATAAGAGTAACTATCAAATCAAGCAGTTGAGAATAATTAAATTTATTCTATGGGTAATTATAGAGTTTACAACAAAATGATAGATCGGGCTTACTGGAGAAATTAACAAATCAAGTTAATTTGGTCGAATGAATATCGTGCAAAAGGGAAGTAGTAATACTACAATTATATACAAAATAAGACAGTATACTTATTCTTGGGTGGTTATAAATGTGTTAAAGAGAAATCATTAAATTAAAGTGATGAGAACTTATTATGAGTCGAATATGAGAAAACTGCTACCATGAAATTTTGTGGAAAATGAGTTAAAATGAGATCGGTAATTTACTGGTAATGAGTTATTATTAAAACGAGTTAAATGATAAAAAAATTTATTTTGATTAATTATGGAGTAATTTTGAGTTATAAGGAATTTACAAATCGAGTTACATAAGCAAGTTAATAAAAATGAGTCAAAAGAGAAAAGTATTAAATTAACGGGAAGTTTTATTCAAATTTTTGAAGTATTATAAGGTGTGATGAGTTTTGAGGCATTATAAAATTATATGAGGAAACTCTATTTATGAATAATTATTAAACTTGAGGTGAGAACAGCTATTCAATAAATTTATATTGAACTTAGGAGAAATTTCGAAAAGACGGGAATGTACTGAATTGATGAACCATGAGTAAACCGTAAGATTTAGAATAAAGTGTAACTGCGAATTGAATAAATGAGAACTAAAGAATTAATTCGTAATTTGAGAACGAGACATCATTATAAATAAGAGTATGAAATTTAATTGGATTTTTAGTGGGTGACATGAAATTAATGAGTAGATATGGTCAAAATAATTAAGAGACATTTTAAACTGTGTAAAATCAGTGAAACGGTCTATTAAAGGATCGTTAAACTAGATGAATGAGAAAACATCTATTAAAATATTATCGAGAAACCACTAAACGTAGTAGAATGAGAACCTGATAAAACGAGTTAAATGACAAGATCGTTAATTTGAGCTATTTAAAGGGTTATCAACATTGGTAATATGCAAACCTAATAAAGTAAGGTAACAATATAATGCTAAAGAAGAGTTATTTTGAGAACCAATAACGCGGTTGAGAGAGAGTATATCATTCCAAGTATTATAAGCTGGTAAATTGGAACACGCGAGTAGTAATAAGAATGAGTAGAAATGTGATTTATACCTAATGCTATTATTTGTAAATATTATTACCTTATGAGTTGTTACTGAATTAGAACTTTGGGTTTGCTCTGAGATTAAGAGTTATGAGTTGCTTCTGAGTTAGAATTTTGAGTCTGCTTCTGAGTCAGATTTCTGGGTTATATTCTTGTGATATGTTTCTGAGCTATAATTCTAAGTTATACACTGGCTCATATTTCTGAGTTATATACTGAGTATATGAGATTTCTGTGTGATATGTGCATTCTTTGTAAATAATGTGCGTGCTTTTGTGCTAATTAACAGTGGGACAACCCATTCATTTGTTTTTTTTTTATACCATAAGCAACTATTGTCCCATAGAGTAGAAGACCCCTTCCGAGTCATTTTGATAGAGAATTGCCAAAAATGAGATTTTACATGTTCTAAAATATTTAATGATCATTTGATTGAACCATGTGGGGAGAAGCTCCCCATAAACTTTATCCCTAACGCCATGAGAGAGCCGTGTGTGGTTGTGAGTAAGGATTGGATGGCCGAGTACCACGCCGGGATCCTCTGACCTCATCAACAAATCCGTAGTAGATTCCAAGTGGAGTTGAATCGGAGATTCAACGCGGCGTTAATCGCTGGGTTCAGACACCGTGTTCGGCTGCGAGGGCAAGGAGACACCTTCAACAGGGCATCGTGGGTTATTTGCGTATATTATCGACATGGTACCGCGTGCGACGTCGGTTGCCAAATCCTGTTATCTTTTTGCGCGGTTAGAGATTTAGAGAATAGTACGATCAGTTGCGAGAGCCGGAGATTCATTCTGATCGAATAAGTCACCCTGAAGAGCTTTATCTTATTCAAAACATTTCGTGTTCCCAATTGAAAAAGTGCATTTTTTTTTCTTTTCCGAGTCCGTAGTAGTGCCCTAGGAGCCTGAGTCTGAGATACGAGATCGCTACCCTGAGCTTCTTCCGAGCGATGACTTCGGGGACGAAGTCTGATTCAAGTGGAGTTGAGTTGTAACGCCCTGAAATTTTAATAATTAAATAATATTAATTTAATCATCATAATTAAATTTGAAATAAATAATTAATGAATTAATTATAATGAAATTTGACGGTTCATATTATTTAGATGTTTTAATTATTTGGACACTTTATATTTAATTAAAAAGAAAATAGTTAATAAATTAATTATAAAGAAGTTAGACGGTTCGTTATTCTGGGAACATTACCGTGTCCTGGCGTAGTTTTATATTAGCGTCGGGTCGTGGCTAATGTGGAACTAAAATGGTTTATTAGACTTGTTAACTATTAGACGTTTATTATAAATTTATATATGTTAGCTTAATGATGTTTCAGACTTAAATTAAGTTTAGTAAGTCGGGCCAAAGCCGGGCTTTTAAGTACGGGCTTGAGTAAGGAAATTGTGTAAGGCTTAAACCCCTAAAAATCCCTTATCACTTAATTATCTTGAAGTCGGCATATCATGTGAAGGAGGAAATTTGCGTTTGTTCTCTGCCGCCATTCGTTTCTTCCAATCTCGTCCCAGCCATGAAAAAGGTGCAAGACGGTGGTGCTTATGTTTTCTTTTAAAAGTTGGCAATGGGATTGATTATTATTGTAGGTCGGCGAGTGGTGGATTGATCAACTCCACCATTTATTTTAATGATAAGTTTGTGACAAACTCTTTCATGTGAGGAAGTCAGTGGTTATTTGTTGATAGATGGCGTGGTGTTCTTTGCTTCATTTAGATCTAGTTTTATTATAGCAAGGAGGGCATGAGCAGGTGCTTGATATTGAAGCGGCGGCTTATTATAATTCAAGGTTGGCGGTGATAATTAAATGGAAGATGGTGGTATTGAAGGTATTATCTAGCAACCGTATCGGGTCTCAATGTTCGTAGGTTTGTAGCTGTAATCGGGCAGTCCTTGTGACGGACTGAATAGAGGGAAATAGATCGTGCTATCGCCGCTATCGCCAAATAAATGCCGGATCTGAGTTCAATCACTGATTCAAATTGTAGGTAGTAATTCGCCTCTTTTGTCCCTATCGTTTCCTTACGTTGAGCCGATTGTAATCGGTGTTGTGTGTGTTTGGGTACGGGTTAGAGCAGCAAATGGGAGTGATCGAGACTGAACAGGGGAGAAGGCTTCCGAGTGTAACGAGCTTTTCTGAGCATTGAGCAAGCAGAGGTGGTGATTGTCGGGTTTTGTCGCCGAGCAGTAAACCGTCATCTTGTAGGTAGTTTTCGGCACCGTCTAGTATTTTATTCCCGTAGTTATTTCCTGCTTATGATTTATGTTTTTGAGCAGGGCTGTAAATCTGTTAGACATTCAATTTGGGGTGCTTGGGCTTTTCGGTAATGGGTCGGATTTTCTAAATCGGGTTTTAATGTCAACACGTTTTTTTTGGCAGAATCTGCCCTCTTGTTCTAAACTGTTTTTGATGTAATTAAAATAATCTTTTGAGTTTTTGGCCCGTGCTGGAACCTTGATTTCTGAGTTAGCTTTTCAAAACCGCAACCCTCTCGTCAATCCGAATTACGGTTTAAAAGTTATAGCTAATTTAGTAGGCGGCTGTTAGGAAACGTGACCTGTACGACATGTCTGCCTTGCGACACTGGTTTGAGTCCCCTAGAACCTGTTTTGACCAGTGACCGTCTCACAGAGATATGTAGTTCTGGTTGTGTAGTTTCTGTGGAAAAAAAATATGGGTTAAATCTACTGACCGGTTTAGAAGTTATAGCAGTTCCCGTAAGACCGACGGGTGCTGCCAGTTTTCTAAAACAAAGTTAAGGGGTCGGGTTTTAATCCGGGATTTCGATTTATGTTTTAGGTCCGTCTAGGAGATAACGCGCTGTACCTTTGATAGTCGGGAACCCTTTGGAGCTTACGTTTCTCGAGGTGAGTATTCTCACCGTGTATTCAGTTTTAACGTTGTACATGCATGACTTACGTGTTACATTTCTTGCACCTTAATTGTTATCTGAGTTTGATCTGTTATCTGAGTTTGATTTGTTATCTGAGTATCTGAGCAGCTGTTTACTTATTCATGATCTGAGACATTGTGCCTGGGTAACTGAGCTCGACACAGAGTCATTCTGTGCTATTACTTGCTAGGGCAATCTGAGATAATTATGTTAAAGAGATAATAAAACATAATAACACACATCTGAGTTTTGGGATCACCTCCCGTCTGAGTTTTTGGGATTATTCCCATCTGAGTTTATATCTGACTTGACACCGAAGAGCACTGGTGTCAGACGTTTTGACTTGGCACCGAAGAGTACTGGTGCCAGGCCTTGTTTTTGGGATTATTCCCGTCTGAGTTTATATCTGACTTGACACCGAAGAGCACTGGTGTCAGACGTTTTGACTTGGCACCGAAGAGTACTGGTGCCAGGCCTTTTTGACTCAACACCGAAGAGTACAGGTGTTGAGGTGGTGTGAGGCGGGTCGAGGTTGATCTCTCAGCCCAAGTCACACTAGCGCGCTATATAAATTAAAATCTGAGTAATAAAATCTGAGAAATAAATCTGAGTAATTAACCGAGTAGATTCTGATTAGGAGTACACCGATGTGCCCTCATGTGTTGTATGTTATAATTGTTTACATTTTGAGATTATTCACTCAGCTTCCCCAGCTGACCCAAACTTTCCCCCACATTGTTTCAGGTACCAGCAAAGGAAAGGAGAAGGTGGACGGTTGACCGCTGTATCTTTTCATTACTGATGTGGACATCATTTAATATTTTAAAACACTTTACTTTATCTTAACTATTTCCGCAATAAATACGTTTTAAATGTTAAATATTAATATCTGAGATTTATTTATGGGACCTTTTTATTATAATTTTGTTTTCAAAAAATTTTAAAAAATCTTGTAAATTTTAGGGTGTTACAAGTTGGTATCAGAGCTCTGACTTGAGGGATTTGGGTTCGCAAGGGGCGAATTCAAACTCAAGTTTGAGTATCGAGTTTTTCAAACGAGAAAAGAGTCAAATATTTTTCTGAGAAAAGTTTCCACATCGAACATACAGCATGTCACGTCGACCTCTCGCTTCCTACTGCCGGTAATATTTAAGAGTATTATTTAATTGAGATTTTGCTATATTCTGAGTATAGACGAGTAGCATATTCTGAGAATTTTCGATTTATATCCTGAGAGAATTACTTGTGATTGTATGGCTAAACATATATGTATATAGATATACTATTATAAGATTCCATAATTTTGTGAATAATTTAGAGCATAATTCTGAGTAAAATTCGGGATTTAATTCTCAGTGTTTAATATATTTATGCATATACAAATACGCATATTAGAGGAATTATAAATTTTAATGAGAATAATAAAAGTTTCCAATTTAGAGGAATACCTAATAGAGTTGAAATGAGATTTTATAGATTTTGAGAAATGTTAACCAAAAGTGTAATAACGGGATATAAATTTATGATTCGCATGCTTTGAGTAAATGAGAAAAGAGAAAATTATTAATATTAAAGAGGAGTATTAAATTTTCGTATTGGGAAAATATTAAAAACTTTCATATGGGAGAAAACACTTAATAGACTGAGTCAATTAAAACGAGTAAATCAGAGACTAGTAAATCAAATTGATTAAGAATATTTTTAAGAAGATTTACCAAGTTGAGTAAAAGAAAGAATTATTAAGTCAATAAAATGGGAAATAATTACATTTAGCTAAACGAGAATTATTAGCAGGATCTAAAAGAGAATTATTGATCAGGGTTAAAAGAGAAGTTATCTAAATGAGAAATTTAAAATTTTCTTGAATACAACGAATCACGAGATATAATAGTAAGCAGATTCCATATTAAAGTCAGCAAGTTAGTATTTAATTAAGAATCATTAAATCGAGATAAAATGGGAAAAACATTTCGAGTAAGTAGGTTAAATTGCCGAGTGCAAAACTAAATGTGGTTGACAAGTTAAGTGACAGATTAATGAGTTCACACTGATAGCTTAAAATAAACTATGTAAGTTTAATAGACTAATTAATTGAGGAATTGCTGAGTCAAATTAATCAGATATTATTGAAGCTCATCTTAAAGAGTAATTATATAAGGGGATTAAGAGAAAGCTAACGTCATCAATTTGATGATGATTTATTTAAAAACGAGTTAAAAGAGCGATAAATTGAATCAAATTAATCGAGGAACGCAATAACTGAGAACTCTGATCAAAAAGATATTAATAGACATGCTCACAAATTCCAATAAATTTAATATAACTGTGAAGAGGATATAAGTTATATTTATGAGGAATGATAAATGACATATCCAAATGAAAAGTTAAAAGGAGATTTGTATTGTGAAAATAACTAAGTGGAAATATTTCTATGAATCTGAGTTATCCGAGTATCGCGTACGAGACTAAATATACGCATGAACAAGAGCCATTGGAACAAGATGGATCTTTAGAAACAAGAAAGATGAAAGAGGTATAGTGATCAAGAACAAAGCCAGACTTGTAGCCCAAGGATACACTCAAGAAGAAGGAATAGACTATGATGAAGTATATGCTCCTGTTGCTAGAATTGAAGCTATAAGAATATTTCTAGCATATGCTTCATTCAAAAAGTTCAAAGTCTATCAAATGGATGTGAAGAGTGCATTCCTATATGGGAAGATTGAAGAAGAGGTCTATGTCTGCCAACCTCCAGGTTTTGAAGATCCAAAACATGGTGATTATGTGTTCAAACTGGATAAAGCTCTGTATGGCCTACATCAGGCACCAAGAGCATGGTATGATACATTATCATCATATCTATTGAAGAATAACTTTAAAAGAGTAGCCATTGACAAAACTTTGTTTACAAAGAAAGTCAAAGATGATATTCTACTGGTACAAATCTATGTAGATGATATCATCTTTGGTTCAACAAATGATTTACTATGCAAAGAATTTGAAGAACTGATGCAGATTAAATTCAAAATGAGCTCTATGGGTCCAATGAATTTCTTCCTTGGACTCCAAGTCAGTCAAAGAACAGATGGTATTTTGATAAACCAATCAAAATATGTTAAAGACATCTTAGAGAAGTTTGATTTGAAAGACTGCAAAAGTGCAAGTACACCAATGGAAACAAAAAACACCTACATCCTGATGTTGAGGGGGAGGATGTAGATGAACACTTATATAGATCAATGATAGGTTCTTTGATGTACTTAACTGCATCAAGACCTGACATTATGTATAGTGTTTGTGTGTGTGCAAGATATCAAGCAAGACCTAAAGAACTACACATGCAAGCTGTCAAAAGAATATTCAGATACTTGAAAGGCAAACCATCACTAGGTCTATGGTATCCACATGATTCACCCTTTGAACTCATAGCCTACACAGATAGTGACTATGGAGGTGAATGTCATGATAGAAAGTCCACTACTGGTGGATGTCAATTCTTTGGATCAAGAGTAGTGTCATGGCAATGTAAGAAGCAAACAAATGTATCAACATCAACTGCTGAAGCAGTTGTATGTAGCTGCATCTGCCTGCTGTGCTCAAGTACTCTGGATTCAAAACCAGCTTCTAGACTTTGGTATCTCTATCCTTAAAACTCCTATTTTTATTGATAATCAAAGTGCTATTAGTATTGTGAACAATCCAGTAAAACACTCTAAAACCAAACACATTGAAATAAGATTTCATTTTATAAGAGATTGCAATGAAAAGAAATTAATCAAAGTGGTTAAAATTCATACTGATGATCAATTAGCAGATCTTTTTACAAAAGCATTTGATGTAGGAAGATTCAACTTCTTGGTTAGCAGTATTGGAATAATTTTGATAAATTAAAATCTCACTTAAAATCATGTGTAAAGTTTTTGTTGTAAAAAGTTATTTATTTGTTTAAGTGTTTTACTACTGGTAGATCTGTATTACCGGTCGTAGGCATGTGCACAAAATACTACTGGTAGTTCATTACTACTGGTGTGTATTAGGTTTACATAAATACTACTGGTAAGTCAGTACTACTGGTATTCACATATACTACTGGTCTTGTGTGTTGGTGGTTACTACTGATGTCTATAGTTACTACTGATGTCAAAATCCTTAGTCACTACTGATGTTAGTAGATACTACTGACGTTTTATTACTGGTATCATATTTACTACTGGTCTTTCAGAATCACAATTACCAAACTAACCCCCGTGAAAATAACCGTTATATTATGATTCGAAGGGCATTTTAGTCTTTTTGCAGGTTAAATCGAAAGATATAAAAGGCGACAGTCGATTAGGTTAGCATTATCTTTACTTCGATTTGCTAAAATCCTCTCGATAAACCCTAGCTTTCGATCAAAAACCTTGCACCAGTAACAAAATTCTTACGTTTTTCTCTCAAATCAACAACAATGGCAACTCTACAATCTCTCAATGTTCAAACCGATCTCAAATATTCAGAGTTCCATAATATGTGTGCCTTTCTACGCAATCCAGACGGAACAAAGGATTTCCGTCCAATAGTAAATTTTTTGAAAAATTCGTATATAAAGTTTGCTCTAACTGTCAAACCAAAGGCATATCAACAGCACTTGGTGGATTTTTGGACCAATGCTGAAAGAACAGAAGGTGCAACTGCACCTATGATAAAATCATCCGTGGATGGAAAGACGATCACGATCACTGAGCAATCCATTCGACACCATCTAGAACTACACGATGATGCAGGTATGTTCACACTCCCTAAGGAATTCATTGCTGAAACTTTAAATAAAATGGGATATGAGGGAAGACTTAACATAGTAACTTTTCAAAAAGGTCTTCTCTCCCCACAATGGAAATTTCTAGTACATACTATTCAGCATTGTATTTCTCCAAAACGAAGTACTTGGAATGAGTTTAATAAGGCAATAGCCTCTGCTGTTGTCTGTTTATGCACAGACCAAGTATTTAATTTTTCATACATGATTTTTGAAGGTATGTTGGGAAATCTTAGTTCTTCAAAATTTTTAATGTATCCCAGATTTCTCCAACATATCATAAACTATGAATTACAAAACTTGTCAACTCCCAAAAACATTTTTATCATCCCTGAGTTGAACAAGAAAGTTTTCTCTAATATGAGAAAACAATTTAAATTTTCATGCAAGGAAACCCCTCTGTTTCCTAATATGATCAAAGATCAAACACTAATTGGAGAGGGTTCAATCATAGATACAACCCAAATTGAACCTCAACCCACTCCATCACCCCCAAATACAGCCCAAACACCACCCCAAATAGTCACTCAATCACCTCCTAATACAGAAGTCCTGAATGTGTCCCAGGAACTTGAAATAAATCTGCAGAGTGCTACTCTTCACTCTGTGGAAGACCTGCCAAATAAAACCCAAAATATTTCAACTACTTATAAAAGAAAGAAATCTTCTTTAAAGGACATCAGGGGACAAATCGAGTCACACCCCAGACTCAAAGAGTTGTCCTCCGAGGAGGAGAGAGGACATGAGGCGAGGGCTTTCACTACTGAGGCCCCAAAGGTGGGTGCACAGGACAGTGAAAACATCTCTAAGACCCAGACCTTGGCAACTTTAAGTGATGACTCCTTTGAGGATTTACTTAAAGGACCCCGGTGCCAAGAAACCACGAGGGGGGGCATCTCTGCTTCTTCTAGGAAGAAGAGGATGTCTAAAAGACCCAATGAATCACCAAGAAGTGATGAGGGCAGATCTGTGGAATTGATGGAAAGGATGGAAAACCTTCAAACCAATGTACCTGTTAGTGAGCCCGATGATCTTGCTAGATGGAGTGAGGGCAGTATTAAAACCAAACAATTGACGGATAAAGTGGATTCTCTTGAATCCACTGTACAAGATTGTCTTAAGTATCTTACAAATCAGGGGAAAACTATTGCAGTAATGAAAAGACATGTCAATACCATCAACAAACGGATGAGGCTTTATGAACACAGGCTTCATCAACAAACAAATATTATCAGAAGATTGAAAAAGAAATTTGATGATAGTGAGGCTCCTCCAGTTGAGCTCACTAAGGGGGAGAAGGATAATATTCAAACAGTGATTGATGAATCAATTGCAGCAGCAGCATCCTCTCTCCTAAATCTAAAAGAAACAACTGTTGATGAAGACCAAGAAAAGATGGTTGTTGATGATGAACCTACTACTGCTCCCATGGAAGAACAAACTGAAAAAGAAGTATCAGTAGTAACTCCTACTACTGAAGTAAGTAAAGAAGATGAAGTAAAAACAACAAATACTACTGATGCCCTATCAGTAGTAACTCCTGAAGTCCCACCAATAGCAACTACTCTGGTTACTACTGAAGAGGAAGAACTGCAACTTCCTGAGCTAATTGAAAGAGAAAAACATGTCATTATCTCCAAACCACCAACACCTGATCAACCACTTATCATACCTGACATTGATGATAATGTGAACTGGTTTGAGGTAGATGAATGTACACTTCCTCCACATCCCAAGATACTACCAGAAGACCAACTTAAACTGTTTTATCCAAAACTACTACTTCCTGGTATCCCTGATATGAAATACATTCCACCTCCACCATCTGCTTGCATTGGAAAAGGAAAAGAAGTTTATGATGATGATTATCCCAATAGAGCATTAGGTCACCACATGGTGAACAAAATTAATCATGTCAGATCAGAAAAGCAATCTAGATGGAGAATAAAACATAGGAAATTTTTGGAGAAAGTGGAGATGTATCAAGCACTTGAGGAAAATAAAAAGAAGGCTCAAAGTGCAATTCCTGTTCAAGTACCTGTTCAAATTGAAGATATTCAGATAGAAGCTCAAAAGGCAGAATTCAAGAGGTTCAGAAAAGTTGAAGAAGAACATATCCAATGTCTTGAAGAATTGGTTTCTGAATGCAAAAGAACAAAAAGTGAACTAACTGATGATGTATTTGAACAGAAGACAAATATGATTGATTATTTGAAAACAAAAGGGCATAGTGCAAAATCCTTTGGCAGAATGAAGATGATGACTATAATTGAAAAATACTGTGCTGCCAAGAAGAAGGATTTGGCTGAACAAAAAGAAAAGGAAGCAAAGAAATCTAAAGCCCTAATCCCAATCAGTCCAACATTAATCAAAGCTGGTAGTATATCAACTACTGGTGATGCTTCAACTCCCCAGTCAAAGAAAAGAAAAGCAGTTACTCAAGAACAAAACACTCAAACGAAGTCAAAAACACAAATCATACCTGTTCTTGAAGTGCCTGTTGCTCCCTTGCAGAATAATCCAATCATCAATTGGAGAGTTATGCAGAACAATGTGATAGAAATTATAAGGGAAGATAAAATTGTGCAGAGATTTACTGGATGGCTACCTTTGATCATGTCCTGTTCAAGCAGTGATGTGATTAAACTACTGATCATTGGAAAACCAAGAATGTCAAAGAAATCATGGAAAGATTCTGGTGCTGGATACTTGACAAGAATGATAGATGCTGCTTTTTATCCAGACAACTACCCAGAACAATTTACAGATACAGGAAATGTCTATGCTTGGAATGTGATTCCAACTGCACAAATGTATTTTTTTGAAAAATCTGGCAAAGTATGTGAGCTATATTTATATGAAAAAGAATATCCTCATTCTGAAAAGACTATGTATCAGATATTCACAAACACAATGATGAAGCCATATGATGCTGTTATGTTCCAAAACAAATTAAATTATTTCACAAAGAGAAACAGCAAATATATCATTGAGCAAAGACTTCAACAGAATCAAAGGACGTTGGAGAAAAGAAAGAAGGAAGAAGATGAACAAAAGAAACTTATGTGATTGAAAGAGAATCAATAAGTTTAGGGGGAGATTGTTGGAACAAAATCACAGATCAACTTGATACTGATGCTGCAGTTAGTACTGATCATACTTAGTACTGATGGGGCAGAAACATATTACTGATGAAGTTGATACTGGTGAAGACTATAACTTAGTTACTACTGATCAAGGCATATTGAAGATACTACTGATCAATAGTAGTTACTACTGACGATGTATCTGGACTTACTACTGATCACCAAAGTTACTACTGACGTTACTTATTTAGTACTGGTGATTGCAGAATACTACTGATGAGCGTATATGGAATATATCGAGTCCGAGATCTTCGTAGAGATAGTTATAGAATGTAATTAAATGTATATCTTTATATTTCGAATGTAAATCAAGTCCTAGAATAACTAGGGTAAATAGTTTAGCTTCAAGGACTATTATAAATAGTTTCTTACGAATTGTAAACGTACGTGTGTATTGTTAACTCGATAATATACATTGAAGCTTTTTGTGAAACTGTGTTCTTAATATTTTCGTTTATTGTTTACAGTTCATTGTTCTTAATATATTGATATAGTGTTGATCCGCTGCAACTTCTATAATCAATTAGATCTAAAGATATTTATTGACTAATCTATAGTTAATCGATCCTGACAGCATTTACATATACTTTCTTACATAATGATAATAAGGCCTTAGTCCAAGTCAACTTTGATAACCTTCTTGAAATTAGTAACATCTAGATAGATCATAGATGGTATTTTATATGGTATATTTTAAATTCACCTACTTGTACGTAGTTTAATGAACCGCGTAAAGTTGCCCATAATGTGAGTTTTATTTACTAAGACTGATATTTAGATGCACTTTCAAAACCTCCTTTTCTCCCCAAGCAGACTTTGAATGGGCCAAGCCCATAATGTGAGTTTTATTTACTAAGACTATATTTGATCCAAATTCCTGGATTTAAACTCGCTTCATGATTCATGTTGTGTGAAAAAATCATCTCCCTTTTTGTTAATTTCGCTCAAGGTAGGTCCTACTCAATTTTAATGATAATAAAAGTTAATATAATTTTTCTACAAATATTTGACATCTAAGGAAGACTCAAAATCTTTATCTTGTTCTTTATGTAAATGAGCCAAACCAAGGTATAATGGGAAAGTCCCACTAAGTGATATTTTGTCATTTTGTGGCTGCAACTTATGGACTGGATGCCATTTTCGAAATTATAATTTATAAAACGTCGATTTGATTTTATTACCATCATTATTTGCTTTCTCATCACGTACTTTCTAGATAAAGTTCATGTGTTATAAAGTAACTATATATATAAAGGTAATAAATGTTTCTGTAGGCAACTAGAGTGAGAGGTCACTTGCTCCAACTGAGGGGTGTTTGGCTCAACGTAATCCTCCGTAATGTAATTGAAATCGGTTGTATTTGAATTCGGTTGTAATTGAATTGGGTTGTAATTGAATACGGTTACGCGTTTGGTTACTAAAATTTTGAATTGTAATTCAAATCAATACTTATGACTTTTTTTAAAAACTTTTTTAATATTTTATTATTTTTTATTTTTATATTATTATTTTTTATTTTTTTTTTTAATTTTTAAAATTTTAAACTTTTTATTATTATTTGTTTACTTTAAAAATAATTAAATAGTTTTTATTTTTTTAATTTTTTTCTAATTTTGTTAAATTTTTTAAAATATTTAAATTTTTTATTTTATTAACAACAATTTAGTTTTTTTTGTTTTTTTAAAATTTTTAAAATTTTTAAAATTTTTAAAATTTTTTTAAAATTTTTTAAAATTTTTTAAAATTTTTAAAATTTTTAAAATTTTTAAAATTTTTAAAATTTTTTAAAATTTTAATTTTTTTTTAATTTTTTCAATTTTTTATAAATTTTTTTAATTTTGTTAAATGATTTTTAAAATCTGAAGCATATAAAATATTCAAATTTGTTAGTTTACTAAAGGACCGTAATTGAATTCGTGGGGTGTTGGGACGGATTTCAATTACAACGAATATCGTAATTCGAAATTACGTCGTAATTGAATTACGAAAAAAAAGGTTTATCCAAACGTCTTCCGTAATGTAATTGAATTACAATTACGAAAGATTACGGAGGATTACGTCAAAACAAACAGGGCCTGAGTGATCATTCACTTCTGTCATATAACGAACGAAAGAGAAAGGTAGAGGTGTCGTTTAAACAATAATTAGTTAAAAATCACAATCAGCCAGCAATTACAACACTTTCCACATAAGTTCGGCGTGTTTTGTTGTATGGCGATCGATACACACTTTCCTAAATTAATTTAATAGATTTGAGGATTGTGCGTAAAAGTTTTACATGATCGAAATGAACGTGTGCATATATAAGCTGGTTGAAATATTTGAAAACCTTATCCTTTAAACTAATAATAAAAAAAAAAAAGAGGTCATACAAAATAATTTTTATTCATTTAAAGCAATTTTATATCAAGTCACGGTCATGCCCTTAATTGAAATGTAAAATTTAGTAAAAGGAAAGGAAGAGTATAATTATCATTTGGGATGAAATTGTTTTGTATGGATAAATATTGCTCTGTATGAATCAACTCCTTAATAAAAATGATTATATTTCCTTAAATTTTTAGTTCCGAGAGACAAATCTCAACCATTGATCAATAATAATTAATGGTCAAGATTAATCATACATTTTATACATGGATGGGTATTTTGGTCATTTGAAACTCACATAAATTTTAATCCAATTTTTTTAATTTAATATTTTTATATTTTATATTTTCACATATTTTTTAATTATTTTTTATTATAATTATTATTCGTTAAAAACAATATTATGTGATAATCACATGTGATTGCGATAAAAAAGTGTAATTTTCTTTTTCTAAATACTATTTAAAGAAAAATACTTTTCCCCTCAAACGAGTAGATAGGTTTAAGGGACCCGAATCGTACTATCATATATTCATATTCATGAGAATATCCATAAGCCAAGTCTAATTTTATAGGCCCATTAACATGTGTTGGCCCGATTGACCGATCTTAAAGTTTGGCTGTTGAAGTTAGCTTGAAGATGGATTTTGAAAATCCAGCCTACTAAGATTCGGCCTAACACAACAACCCTTATCTTTATTTAATGTGCAATGACCTCTCTTCTTGCGTTGACGGTTAAACCTTGTCTTTATCCAAAGCGGAAGCCAACTAAAAATGACGTGTTATCTTGTATCAATTTAATTCAGTTATTATTCTACCTCGTATTTATTATGTTCCACTGAGATTATGTGTTACAGGTGTTCTGTTTCACGTTATACTTACTTTTTCAATACTCATAATCAAGATATGAAGTATATTATTTGTAGGGTTTAGCTAACTTAAGTCCTAATGCCATGAGATAAAAGACAATTAATAAAGTTGAACATTTCTAAAAATGTATAAATAATTATTAATGAACTTCATTTTTTGTTAATTAATGAGATTCATTAAATACAATTTCAATTGTTTAAGGAATTTGTAGTTCATTAAGTGCATCTTATCTCATGTCCTTAGGGCATGAGTTAGAAAATCCCTTATTTGTATGTTGATGAGATGTTTAATTCGTTTTGTATCATAAAATAATTTATTTTAAACAAATAATAACAACGGAAGCTTACTCGCAATATTCCAACGATCACCCCGGGTCGAGCTTCTTTAAAGGGCAAACTCAGCCCCTATAAGATTTTCAGAAAACCCCCCCATATTTGGCACCACAGATATGTGTTTACAAGAATTGAACTCTAGATCTTACGTCTCATATAATGGTAAAACTCATGCGTCAATCTAGTTGAGCTAGACATCATTTGGTATTAAATTTCTTTATTTAAAAATTTATTCATAGAAAGTGGACTTATGAAGAGGTTTTGTATGTAATTAAAGTTTACTTAATTTTTACCCAAAATAGTTGTCATATGGAGTATACCGTTATAATCATTGACTTCTCATTTTGCAATAACTAGATCAGGACTTTTAATATAATGGGCTTACGGCTGGACAGTACTGGGCTAACAGGCCACTAAAGTATTGGACTAGAAGGCTAGAAGCTATACGAACTACAAATTTACTTGTGAGTCTATTAAAAGTTCCCCATCTTGTCCTGTTTAAGAACCGGTTTTGGCTTGTCGGACCGATTCGTAAACCGCTGGTTTGAGGTTGGATTGATGTTTTGGGATGAAGCGGTTTGAAGACCATTTTTTTGTTAACCTAGCCTTAAAAAGGTTTAAACACCAAAATAAACCGGTTTGGACCGGTCCAAGTCGGTTTCAACTACCCCCATTTACCGAACATCGGTTTAAAATTGAACTTGTTTCACCTCAAACCGGTTTTGAAATTTGTTGACCAAAATCGAACCGCTTTTTAACCATTCCGATTTTTCTAAAAAACCGGTTTCAACATCCTTACTTTGAGGTACAAAGTTTCGTATTTTTGGGATTCATTGCAAGATAATTCTTATTTAGTGACAGTAATAAAAGTGTCACTAGAAGTGAAATAAATGTTACTAAACTTAAAATAGTGTTGTTAAGATTTCAGAGAAAATAAAACCTTTTTACTTCTCCTTAAAAAAGATATTTTTTTACACATAGAATAGTATGGGCAAATATCATATACTTCCTCCGATTCAAAATAAGTGATACACTTTCCTTTTTGGGGTGATTCAAAATAAGTGATACACTTTGAAAAGTTTCCTTATTTGGCAAAAAAAAATGGGACCCACACCCCCTAACTATCTACTTTAACAAAGTAAAATGACCCCTTTACCCTTACTTTTTTACTTTTAAACATCATTAACCTTACTTTATTCAAAAAGTGTGGGACCCATTCCCCACTAACCATCAAATTAATCTAATTTAACCATCATTATAATCTTTTGCCTCAAAAACCATGAAACCCCCAAATGTATCACTTATTTTGAATCGGAGGAAGTATGTAAAATCTTAATGTAACACAAAAAATGTAGGTCATAAATGTTTTGACCTTTTAGTGAGTGAAACTTGAACTGAAATATACATATAGTGACAAATTTTCACATGTCGATCATTAAAATATAAGAACCGAAGGTCTAGATAATGTGACTGGAATAATTCTAATAATTAATAAATTAATAGGACAGTTTCATGTACGTATTTGCATCTGTGAGTAGAATTTATATACGTTGTAATCTTGAAGTGTTCAACATAATCATATTCTTTTATTGACTAATGTCTATACATGCCGTATTGACCAGGTTGTTTAATTATCATACCCAAAATATATATCGAGGAGTTGAATGGTATCTTCATGCTGACTTGATATATACTTCCAATAACAAATTTTGATTTGACTAAGACTATTTCAAGAATACTATTAACTAACTGTATTCACTAGAAAAAGAAAGAACCTTAAAATTTTCCGTGTGCTTTTTTTATAACGTTAACGATAGAGAAATGATATAATGGCCTAAATATCAACATAATTCATATTACATGCATTTATAAATGTGACATTAGGTTCATAATTACGATACCTTTTAGGCCAGTATATTATTTCTCGTCAACAAAAATGTACGATATAATAGTGCATATTGCCGATGATTCCAAACAGTTACTTTTTTTCTTTTTCTAAGCTAGATAAATACATTCTAATAATTAAAAATGAAATACTTAATTGATAAATGTGAATGAAATTTTATTTATAAAATTCAATCGGAACGACCAACTACTATTGTTCAAGTTCTAAAGAGATCTAGTTCCAATTTTAAATCTAATCACTTATTAATTGGTGCTTAGCTAACTACAATTTTAAATCGAATCACTTATAAGCTAACTAGTTGTCACAATCTTAACATTCATCAAGAAACATAAACAAATAAAACAGCTAATCCATTGAAGTTGACATGGTTACAATAGCGAATCTAGGAATATGCATTAGGATAAGAACGATTATTCAAAAGTCTGCAAAGATGAAAAATAAATAAATGATAACATTAGATTTCACATGGTATGCACGTGCGTGCCATATGTTGACTATAGGTCCACCACTGCACGGTTACAAAAAGGTTTACCACTTTAGGATATAAATTTTTGTGATATAAGTTCAGATGACGGACTATTTACCGTCATACATTTACCATATCCAGTTTAATTTTTCTATTTTTTTTTTGTTGGTCAACGAACTAGATTGATACTCGTATTGGTCATCGTGGCACCAGGAGACCCGACTAATTTATGAACGACATCCGGATCCGAGTAGTAAATAGGCACCGGCATATTCATCGGAAGATTTGGGAGTGCGGATTCAAACTTGAGCACTTGAATCGCTTGTCGAATAGATGGTCTCATATTCTGGTCAGGGTGTGCACACCACAACCCAACCATCAACAAACACTCAACTTGTTCGACATCAAATTCGTCTCCCAACAACCGGTCCACACAAGAAAGCAACTCGCCTTTACCAAACAAATCCCAAACCCGTTTCACCAACCCGAGCTTAAAATTCCATTCCATGTCATCCACGACCCTTCGCCCGCAAGCAATCTCTAAAGCAACCACCCCAAAGCTATAAACATCTGACTCTTTGCTCGCCTGGCCAGTTGTCAAGTACTCGGGAGCCATGTAGCCTAGAGTCCCGGCTAAACCGGTTGTTTGATGACCCAACTCATGTTGCATAAATCTAGCCAACCCAAAGTCTCCAAGCTTCACATTGAACCCCGAATCAAGCATGATGTTGCTCGGTTTAATATCGCGATGCACCACACATTGTTCCCACTCTTCGTGTAGATAGAGTAACGCGGAAGCTAAACCTAAAGCAATCTTGTACCTAACACCCCATTCTAGCCCAATCTTTTTCCCAAAAAGATGGGTATCAAGGCTTCCATTTGGCATAAACTCGTACACGAGCAAGAATTGAGTATCGTCGTGACACCAACCGATGAGCTGGACCAAGTTTCGGTGACGTAAACTGCTATTAATCTTTACTTCGGTCATATATTCTTTCTTTCCTTGTTTAGAACCTTGTGAAATTTTCTTGACGGCAATATATATATCTTCACAATGCAAGTAACCCTTGTAAACACAACCAAATCCACCTTCACCCAACTTTCGGTCATTAGAAAAGTTGTTGGTAGCCAAAATTAGATCACTGTAAGCAAATCGTTTAGCTGCTCCAATCTCGAGATCGTCGTTGTTCATCATCGATGTCAAAGAAACCGTCTCTATTTCGGGTGTAGTTCTGATCCTTTCACTTTTACACAATCCAGCACATGTTACAATGATCACAACAACTATAACCGAAAGTGGTACCGATAACCCAACCGCCATTTTCCATTTCTTAGAGTTATCGTTACTTTTTTCTACTATATATAAGTTCGAATCGAACTCCCAATATAGAAGAGTATGTCTCTCAACATACGTACCCGTAGCAGCTGAAAACCCGATCGTTACCCACTCGGGAAGAACATCCCGAAGATCCGCAACACACGAAAGACTTGCATTTTCATCACCGTAACCCCAAATTAGGTTAAGAATCTTGGCCGTACTATTGTACGAAACCCAAGCATCTATACGATCTCCACTGTGCGTACTAGCATTCCAAGAAGTGTAATTAGTGGAATTAAGTGAGTTCTGATTGATACCCACATGTCCAAATGGTGGATCCCACTCTTTATCTGGAAAAGTGTCGAACTCAATTACGATAATTTGATTAATCGGTGAATCAGTGTAGGTTTTGTTGAACAAGCCGAGAAATCCAGCTGCCGAATTCGGCGGGATTTGGAAATCGGCTGGTGCAAGAAAGAAAGTGATTCCATCACCATAAATGGTTTGATTCAGTGTATCGACTATGAAACTGAAGTGAGTTGTGAAATCTGAAATCTTGCCGGTTTTTTTGTCCCATATGTGGATTGGTTTGGCGTACTTTGCTTGACCGACACGTGTGAAGTAATTAACATCGTTGAACACTATCGTTCCATTAATCGGCTCTGCATCGCCTAAATAATTTATTTTCGTTTCATTGGTAAAATTATCGATCTTGAAATATACCGATTCGGAAAAGGGTAAGAAGAATAAGGAAGAAGAGATTATGATCATGAGAATGCTACAAGTAATTTGATCATGTCTTGTAGCCATGGGGAGATAGCTAGATTTGTGTAAACATGTTAACAATATCCAAAAACTAAAAGAATTTATGCTAATTATTACGTGTGGCCGTGTGGGTCCACTCCAATCGTAATCATCTAACATCGTTATAACTACTGCCTTATTTTCTATGGGATATAGAGAGACTTTAGTGATAAAATATTAAGTTTCAAATCGCCAAATTAGTAAACTGTAAACCATGTTGACTTGACCAACGAGAAAGATGGACATATTCTTCGATGTGAACACTAGGGAAAGTGCATCATGTTTTCGTGGAAGCTCCTAGAGTAGACACGATTACTCGATTAGTGTTGGATTAATTTTAAATTGAAGTAGACTGAAGTTGTAAATTAATTAAATAGTAGAGAGATGACAGTTTCTTAGTTATGTAGTAGAGTTGGATGATTCAGAAAGAGAAGCTATTATATTTTTAATAATGATTTTTTTATTTATGTGTTACATATGTACCCGGAATCCCGGATTAGGTGACCAGAGTTTTTAAGCAAAGTATTGAAGTAGTCTCTTGATTATGTCAAAGTATTTATTTGTTACTATGTCTCCTTAATTCCATTTAATTTATAAGAAAGCATGTGTTCTCGTTTTGAGATGAGTTTGTAAACATACACTAAAAACTACTCCCTCTGTCCCTTAATAAAGTTCTCATTTCACTCAAAACATTTGTCCCAAAATAAGGTTCTCATTTCTCATATTGGAGGGACCCACTCAATAAAATAATATTATTATAATATACATCAGCACTAACTATCTCTTCAAAATACTTTCTCTCTCCAAAAAACCTTATATTTTAATTAAATTTATTACCCATAATCCCATCACTATCTATCTCTTAAAATATTGTACTCATGAAAAATATGAACTTTATTAAGGGACGGATGGAGTATTTAAAAGAAGAAAAAAAAAACTTTTCTATCAACTGTACAAGCGGCCGCCATTGGCCACCTGCACGACCAAACCAAAGGAAAATATCGGACGCCGGTTGTCACGTAATAGGTGGTACACGTCAGAGTTGGTGGTCGTTGTCGCCAAACAACCTTCTACAACGATTAGTCAAGATGTCATGGTTGTGAAATAAAAGAAGGAATCAAAATTCGATAAATCTATCTATTTGGATTTGGCATCACAAGTACTTCAAATGGAAATCGTTTATATACTATTCTAGCAACGACCTGCCATTAAAAATGGGTAATATATATAACTTAAAGTGTAATTGAATAAAAAATTGGGTGTCGAGGACAAAGCTGTATATCTAATGTACAATTAATAAGTTATGGTCATCGTATGGAGATATGCCTAGTTGTTTAGATTATGAGGTATAGGTCATCACACCATATTATTTTTTCTAGTTATATCATTTGTCACCTCAACAACCACATAACACCTTTTATTCAAAACATATCCACCACACCATCCACATTATTTCCATTTCATTTAATTTTAAATAAATAAAAAACAAAAAATAAAGAATTCCAACCAATCACAGCAACCCCATACATCTATCAAAGCGTGTGTTTTGTCTATCATTTATTAAAAAAAATATCTACTTGTCTTAATTTTGGTCTTTATCTCATTGACTCAAAGTCTCAAAGTACTCGTTAATTTAGTTTTTAATCATGTTTGTTGCTCTCGTTTAAAGAATGCTCATCTACGTTTTTCCAACAAATATATGTAACGGTGCGAAGAGCTAAAATCTGTGTTATTATATATGTAGAGTAAAGACAAGTAAATAGAAAATGAACTTGTCGAATTTCACGAAATTCTAGTAAAATTATTCTAATTATTGTTGATTTAATAATTACTGATAATTAGGATGATTTCCTCTCAAATACAGTTTCAGTGAATTGAGGGGAAAAATGAAATTTCTTATAATTTAATATTGAAGTTTTAGCATCACAATAAAACCTAAAATAAACATAGAATTTTGAATGGGCTTAAAAAGACAACCTGGCATAATATTGGCTTACAAACAAAGTCCAAAAAATAATCTAAACTTTAAAATACAAATAACTTATAAAATACAATATTTTGGACTTAAAAGTTCGATAAAACTACATAAAAATGAGTTGTTTACGACAATTTATATTAATCTTTTAAAAAGCCTCCATTTTCAATTATAATGAAAATAAATTTGGTACGACAATTTAATGGATTATTATCCCTATTATACAAATGTGTTAGTGAAAATACTGTTCACTGTTTTGTGATTGGTTGAAACTTTTTTCTTATATATATATATACAAGTGGGTATGGAAGAAAGCATGCATGGTGGCTACAACGCAAATAGTAAGGCATTTGCCTTCTCCCCTGACATTTTACATTAATTAAAGAAAATTTAATTTATTTAATACTTGTAAATCTACGTTCTTGCGGTACTTTCAAGCAAAATCCTTATTAAAATAGCCGATGATCAACAAATGATAAATTAAAAACCACATTAATTAATTTAGAACTAGCTACACCTTAAAACAAGGAAATACAAAAGAAAAACAGAAAGTAGGGGCGGGGCATGTGCAATATGAACGGGGTGTTTGACTGTTTGTACGGCACGTTGAACTGGTTATCTATTTTCTTTAATGTATTAACATTTATATATTATGTTGCTGATTTTCAAACTATTTAGAGATAAAATAATTACTATATACTCCCTCCGTCCCACAAAGAAGTTTACATTTCTTTTGGGCACAAGATTTTAGGTAATAGTTAGTTGTGGGGTCACTAGTAATACTTTTGATTAAAATATAAAGTTGGATTGGAGAAAGAAAGATAGTTAATGGATATTAATGGTGGGGTTCTTAATAATAATAATATTTTATTATGTGGGGTCCATCAAATGTGAGAAATGTAAACTTTTTTATGGGACGGAGTGAGTATTTAAGTATTAGATGGATTTTCGTAGAAAAAACATTAGTAGTTGGACCAAAAAGAAAACTACATTACACTGTTCAAAAAATTGATCATGCAATTTAACTTCTGATCAATTAATTAACGAGGAAGCCAGTCATCGTACCCTAAAACTAATATAATTTATAAGAGTATCTAAAATTTTAAATTCAAACCCATAATCTACGTATAATATTTAATCATGAAAACTTATATCTTCACTGTTTTCATAGGTATTATTCTTACTCCTATGCTTAATCTCTTCCTCTTTCTTATCACAGAAATCAAAGAAACCCTTGAAATTGATCGGACAAAACGACCAACGGTTTTTTACCGTTGCTGAGTCCACTTCTACAGTTTCTTGAGCTTGTTCTTCATCAGCACTGTGCCTACGGTACTCACATAACATCCTACCAAAGAAAATGGTGATAGAAATTAAGCATGCAATACCACAGATGAGGAATAGCCCCCAAAAGTTGTTTAGAGAAAGGTTTTTCCCTTCGATTATTGTGGTGGTTTGAGATGAACACAAAGTAGAAGAGAGCCATTTGTCTTTGATTCGTTGCAGGTCCCCGTTTTCTGAGAGTTGGAGGATTGCGGTTGATAGATCAACTGCTAGAGGAGAGTCTCTTTGAAATACCTGTCATGCAATTATGCTAGTCAAATTTTACAGTCAAACATCATGATATGAACAAACTTTTCTAAAATTATGCCGGAATACAAGTTTTAGATTGTAAAAGATAATAAGGAATTTAAATGACTGGCCGGATACCAATGATATGTAATTCATTGTCATTCTAATTATCTCATTACACAATCTGAACACAAAAAGTTCAAGTATTACATTCAGTGTGTGGAGTCAGTGTATGGTCAAACAGTTCAGATTGTGATATCAGCTTCGATTTATATCTGACAAATGTTACACTAAAGCTTGAAAATAATCAAAGACTAAAACATTATTCCCTATGAAGAGCTTTGAAGCTGAAGAAGATAAAAAATAATATACTCCCTCCGTCCCACAAAAAAATTCTCATCTCCCATCTAAATTTTGTCCCACAAAAAAATTCTCATTTCTCAAATGTGAGGGGTCCACTTAATAAAATAATATTATTACCAATGATTCCACCAATAAAACACATTCTCTCTCCAATCTAACCTTATATTTTAATCAAAAGTATTACCAAGGATCCACCAAGAGAAATGGGAAATTTTTTTGAGACGGAGGGAGTATATACTTTATATACTAAGACACTGAGAATGAAATTATGTGCAAAATCTTATCTCAGTAACACTAAAGACAAAATAATATAACACTAAAGACAAAATAATATAACAGAATTATGTTGAACATACTCATTTTGGTAACGTTAAGTAAACTTAAAAGGGAAAAAGAAACTTACGAAACCCCAACCACTTTTAGTGAACGTTTGACCAACTATCATGAACTCGCAATTGGTGTAGCGCAAGAAGAGTTCAACATAAGGAAGCTCATCAACAATGGCGGCCACACCACCGCCTTTTGGGCCTAAATGAAGCGCTTTTACATACTCAACCTCATCTTTTAATAGTTTGATCCTAGACTTTGCAATATTGAGCTCTTGAATCAAATAATTATAAGCAAAAGTTCCATCTTGAACTCCAACCGGGTCATTGCTTAATATCAAGCTATCTAGCCCATCAATGCTTGCACTTAGTTGTTGTACTGTGAGGATTGATGTCAAGCTGGCTGTGTAACTTGAATTTATAATTAACACTACAAACAGCCATAAGATCAGCACGAATCGTCCCAATGTGCTAACAGTGTTCTCTCCTGCATTAATAAAATCCAATTTCAAAAAAAAAATTGTTCATAAAGATTTTTGTGATGGAGTCACAATCGATCATTCATACTTACGATGTGAATAGAACATAGTCGAGAAGCTGAACCTGAAAATATTAAACCAAAAACCGTCCATATCATAACAATAGAGTCGGCGGGAACAAAAAATTTAGGCGGACTTTTTAAAACATGTCGTTGCTATAGAGTCGCCAAAACTTTAAATTAAAAATTTTCTTTTATTTGGAAAATTTATCCTTGAAAAACATGTCCAAACGACATGCCTTCGCTATAGGTGTACCCTAGGACAATGACACTTGTGGCGATGAAAATTTTAACCTATGGCTACGAGACTATAACAACGACGCTACCTGTGGCAACGACCTCTCATCGGGATAGGCTTCGCGACGACTTGTCGTCGCGGTTGAAAATAATTTGTCGCCATAGGGTGATTTTGTTGTAGTGGATAATGAGATAAAATAATACTCCCTCCGTCCGAAAAGTATTGTCCACCGGACAAAAATACATATTTTAAGAAAAGTATATTAATTATATTGTGTCACCAATCAAATTTTATTTCTACCACTTAAATTTTTTTGGTTGGTTGAACCGTAGAAGTGACAATTATTTTGTAACAAACAAAATGGAAAGCTGGACAATAAAATTGGGACGGATGGAGCATTTAATTAGGAATAGTTCAAGTGCGTGCAATTAGATACTAACCACAAAACTGTGATGATTTGTCGCCTTGGTGATCCACGAAATTGATCATTGAACCGATGCTCAAGAATCCAAACAATGAATCCAACGAAAAGAAAGAAACCACCGGTCATCAGCCACATTTCAACGGTGAATGGCCTTAGAAAGGCCCATGGATTGGGTTCCGATTTGTTAACAGGAGCAATTATGACAAGTCCAGATTCCAAGTAAGGCCGTGTGAAGTCCACTATCTTCTTTCGATTTGTAGATATAAGAATATCTCCGACTGCTGCATCGAACTTCTGAATGTAGAGACAAATTAAGATAATGTCATATTACTTTACTTTGGACTTTAAAATTGAAGGTCATGTGATGTTTTGGAACCTAAAACTTTTAGATGTTAAGGATTCTTTCCAAAATGGGCATGTTTTAGTTGATCAAGATAGGAATTTTAATTATGAGTTTTATTAATGACAATTGTGATAAATATGCATAAAAAGTTTGTATATTCATTGATGAAGTAGTGATCCTAAAATTTAGGACTGTCTTTACATGAATTTTGGCTTCTTATCAACGGGGTTGTCATTATCATGGACAATAGACAAGTACTTACATTTTCAGCAACTGCGCTCACAAGATCGGTATAGTTGGGATTTCTTTGACCATCTCCGTACAAAATGTATTCTGAAGTAACGGGGTAAGGAAGTAAATTCACAGCAGCTTCAAAAACATCGATGCAGTATCCTCTCACCCCTTGAGGAGACTTATCTTTACTCACAATTTCCTTGTAACTATAACTATTAGGCACGCCCACTCTCAACGGCTTTTGATTATTAGGAAAAACCCACCCCCGAGGCTTTTTACTCATACCACCGGGCCAAATCACGCCATAAAGTTGCGGATCGCTACCCGAATTGTTTAAAATCTTTAAATACAATGATTCAGGAGCATCGATTGACAGACCTGAATAGTTTGACCAGTACCCGATAGTCCGTGAACCAGTTCCGCCTATGTTCACGATATCATAAGCCGGATGCATCAAGTTCTTGTGATGGTCAAACTTCACCTCGCCGGTCAAACCCGTGAATGTTGTGGCTAGAATTGTTTGGAGAAGCTGGTTTCCTTCGTTAAAAGTCCGAAGACTCGAAAACGTAAGCTTACTTTCGTTAGTATTTCGGAAGTCAAAATCGTTAGAAAATGTGACACTTCCTCCCGATTTCAAGAACTTATCGAGAGCATGGGCGAGTAACCATACGGAATCATAAGCATAAAGAGCGTATGAGTTAAAACTAGATGTTTGTTTCTCTTTGATGCTCTTCCATTTGGTTATAAAAGATTTTTTCATATCAGAATCCGCCGTATGTTGGCGCAATGAGATAACTCCTTGTACGTTATCCATCACGACAGCATCCTGCGCTTCATATGAATCCAAATCCGCCATAAGCCAATCGGTAGTAATCCAAACATAGCCACTTGTCATCATCCCGAGCTTCTTTGCCACGGTGAAAACTTCAAGACCCGAGTCCGGATTTACATGAACAACATAAACCCGACACTCCATTAAGTTAACTCCAGTTAATAGTTCGGTTATGTCACTTTGAGATGAACCCGGGGTTAACGATGCTTTGAAAGAAATCTTGGCTCGTTTCTTGGATAACAAGTCACCCAATGCCGAGATCCCGTTTCTACCGTACTCGTCGTCAACGTATATTGCAATGATTTCTATCCAATTGAAGTAGAGAATCATGTCGGTTATGGCGGACATTTGGTAGTAGTCGCTTTGTGTGGTACGGACAAAGTAAGGGTATTGAAGAGCTGAAAGTGTCGGGTCGGTTGCACCAAATGAAAGGAGTGGTACCCGAAGTTCGTTCACGACATGGTAAATTAGATGCGATATAACGGAGGATTGTGGCCCTATTGCAGCCACAACATCATTTTCCATCAACTGCAAAGCTACATTAGTATGCAAACGATTAATCAAAGATACACATTGTTAGTATTCTTATTAATTATATAGTGTAACTTTTTAGGATTCCAACTCAAAACCAATTAGTTATGAGCAAAATAGCCCTGAATCCTTATAAACATATTACATATTCAGTTTTTGTCTACGTGGGACATTACTCAACACGCCCCTCACGTGTGGCGCTCTCTTTTTTCGCGCCTAGATATTTATGAGTTGAGTACTCGGTATGGCATTGACCAAGCACGGGTGAATTACCATGTAAGTAATTGTGAATTGGTAGAAAAAATATAGTTGGTGAATTAAGTACAAAAGTAGCAAATGTATCTCTAGTTTGATAGGAAATTAAATAAGGTACCTTCAATTGTGCCAAGAAATCCACTGCAATTGGTATCATATGAAACAAGATTCAGTCGAGTTCCTTGAAGAACAGTTGGACTAGAGTTAACATCATCAATGGCAGCTGCAATAGCAGGCTTCACAGAACGCCCAATAACTGAATTCACTGTGAATAAAGCACCAACATTCACAACACTAGGCCTTGAAGAAAATGATGATGAAGAAGATGGGACTGTTGAATTTACAGTTTTACCCTTGACTGCCATCACCATCACCATCACCCACATGCCAAACATCAAGAAAATCACCCTTCTCATTATATATTGACACATTAATTTCTGTGAAATCTAAAATCTGGTTACTCTAAAAAACCCACCAGCTGACTCATTGTATTGTATATGTATAAGTTATCAAAATATACATCGATCATCAGATAAATTCAATGTCTTTTGGAACTAAAATTCCAATTGAGCAACTTGGTTGTAAGATATGCATATATGATATACGCACATGGTAAGCTAGTAAATGTATAGAAAGATAATAATAAGGGCACGATTTACATTAAACGTTAACTTTTCAGTCAATAAGAATAAAATTTGTGCATAAACTTCCAAAATAAACATTAATTATTTGACCGCGTGAACAAAGACAGAATCTCGAGAAAATGACGCTGGGATGTCTTGGGGGAGAAAAGGCGGAATACATGGAGGGAAAGGAAAGAGAACTTATCCTTTCAGGCTTTTTAAATCTTTGTGAAATGATATTTAGTCCTACTGTGTTACTCATAGTTTTATCCACTAACTCTCTCTCTTAATATTATCTCTTTATTTTGAGATATTTTTTCATCTAATGAGTAGGACTATGAGTAAAACTAAATATCATTACTCTTAAATCTTTATTGAGAAATAGTATATGTGACTAACTGCGTTTCTTATTTCATATTTATATAAACTTTTATAGAGAAATATTCTCTCTATCGGTAAAGAGAAAATTTGATTAATGATATAGTACAATTAATATATTTCATGTTTTTGTCTGGTGGATAATAATATTGGGACGGAGGGTATAATATTTTTTTAAATACCATATTTCATATTTAAATAAACTTTTTTCTATAAATCGACCGAACTGGAAATTATTGAAATATTACAAAAAAATATATAGGAGAACTTGCAAAAAAAAATTAGGGAAAAAAAGAAAAGAAATTAACATGCGGATAGATGATTAAAGACTCTAATTACGTTTAGTCCTTAATTAATCATTAATTATAGTAATTTATTTACAATTTGATTACTGTTTTCAATTTTGCTCTACGACTAGCTATCTGGTGATAGCTACAATGGCAACTAAAATTATCTCCTGAAGATCACGAATTCGATTTCTTCGCTAGGTAAATACTTACCAAATTTCCATCTAGATTTAGAGACAAACACAATAATAGTTACGTCACCTACTTGGTCATCTCGAATGTCTCTTACTACCGAGAATATTTTTGTTTCTTAGAAAGAATTGACAAACTAAAGCAAAATACTTTACGTTTCCCTACATGGATTTAGTAGACTAGCAAAGTACCCGCGTAATACGGCGACAGGTACCCGTAAGTATATTTTATGACGAATAAAATTGTCCGGTAGCGATATGTCGTCTTAGATACTTTACTTTGAAAGACAATGTATCAAACGTAAATGTTATAGTTATTAGGGGCTACAATAAAGCAAAGTAAGCAAGTAGCTGAAGTGGTTAACACGCACGCCTAACTCCCAAATGGTCACGGGTTCGATTCCCATATGATGCGTTTTTAATATTTTGGGTTGTTTAAGACATTTCCCAAAGTAGAAAGGAGAAATTAAGACCTTCCATTAATTAAAGGCCTAAATGCATTATTAGTAGTTAAGATTATTATCACTTTGCAAAGTACTTTAGAACCATCACCCATGGGAGCTACTTGATCTAAGAATGTATACATAACTAACATCGTACTCATAAGTAGGTTTAGCCTTATCAATTGAATACATCTCAAGGCAACTTAACTTTACAACAAAAAGAAATTCCATAAACACTGGAACTATTTACAATGCAAAACATGGTCGATTAAGCATGATAGTTACATGTAAAATGACGCACAAAATGGTAATTATTTAATTCATAATATCCAGTTTTCCAGTTTCAACATTAATGTCTCGAAAATGGAGAATAGCTCGACCTCTGACTACAAAATGGTAAGATGATTTAAGAGCATCCATAATGGTTAATCTCTCTAATGACTTACTATATGTGTCACATCATCTAATAACATATTACTCTTCCGTCCCATTTTTATTGTTCACCTTACTATTTTTGGTTGTCCTAAAATAAGTGTCAATTTCAAATTACAACCAATCATATGAATTATAAGTGGGTAAATATAAGATTTTATTGGTGGACAGTGCAATAATTGCATTTTCATAAAACTATTTGCCTTTTATCTAGTGAACAATTAATTTAGGACGGAGGGAGTATATAAAAACATCTTCAATTGTTAACCTTTTCAAAGATTTTTTCTTATTAATATTACTAATTTACCTTTATTAACATCAATTATTACTAAATGTCTCATCTTATGTAATTTAACAATTTATCATTTATAAAACTTAATATTTTTATAAAATGTCTCTAACAAAAATATTATAATGTTTGACCTTAAAAAGTATTGAAATATGATATTTATAGTTATAAAAATAATAAATGATCCACATATAAATATATATATATATAGGAGTTTAAAATGTAAAATTGTTAAATATATGGACTAAAAGAATCAAACATTGAAAGATGATTAAATCGTTACAGAAGAATAAGTGGTTGGAGTGACCTCCTATCATCTATTCCAATGATAAAAAAATCATTTTAGAGGTTATTCAAATAATAATAACCTCTTAAAAAACCTCCCATTGGAGATGCTCTAAGTTTACAACTCATTACATCTAACTCCAACAATAGATATAAAAACCCTAGCTTCCTACTTATCATACAATGGCATGTTAGACCTTTTTGTAAAAATACATAAAAGCTCAACATTTTGGTGGTGTTTGTTTTTTGGCAAAAAGTCTTTTTTAGGTCTTATGTCTGCAGGCGGGAAGATATTTTGGAAAAAGATCGTTTGTTTTTTGGAAGTCAGAAGATGAGGAAAAGTCTTTTTGGGGTCTGTTGTGAGAAGACTTGGACTATAGTCTTCCAAGTTTAGAAGACATTTTACTTAAACCTAAAAAAAGAGTTTATTCACCACCACTACCACTACCACCCATACCGCCCGCCACCACCCACCACCACCTACCGCCACATGCCGCCACGACCACCCGCCACCACCACCGACCGCCACCACCCACCACCACATACCGCCACCACCACCACCTACTTCCACAACCACCACCACCCGCCACCACCTACCGCCACCACCGCCACCACCTACCGCCACCATATACCGCCACCACCTCCACCACCCACCACCACCCGCCACCGCCACCACCTACCTCCACCACCCGCCACCACCCACCGCCACCTACCGCCACCACCACCTACCACCACCACCCACCACCACCCACTGTCACCACCATAACCACCACCACCACCCGCCCCACCCACCACCACCAATACTGCAACTAAAAGAATATTCAGCCTGCAGACATTGAAAAACAAACAGTCTTTTTCTTATAGGCTGCAGACATTTGATCCACATCTTCTCTGCAGATGTGGTCCGCAGACTGTAGACGTTTTTCGTCTTCAAAACAAACGGCACCTTTGTCTCTAAAGGACTGTTAAAATAATCCAACCCGCTAACAATCTAAATGTATATCCAGAGTCATTAAAACCAATGTGAAAATTGTGCAAGACCAATCATTGTATGCACAATTTTCACACTTTCGAATACATCAAGATATAATATACATTCAAATTGTCAGCGCATTGAATTACCTTCACAATCCCTTGAAGACAAAACATGTAAGACTTATATATCATAACATAAAGAGCTCCAACATTGTATTCGATAGTGCAACCTCAATCAAAGACTTACTTGTAAATCACTACCTTCTCACATCTCATCTAATGGATGTTAGAGCTCTTTATGTCACCGTGTATGACTAATTGTTGAGTCTTCAAAAGGATTATCAAAGCAACCAAACCCGCTAAGAATCCAAATGGATATCCAAAGTCATTAAAGCCCATGTGAAAATAGTGCAAGACAGATAATTGTATGCACAATTCTCACACGGTTCCAATGACTCAGGATATACATCAAGGTTGTCAGCGGATTGGATTACCTTCATAATCCCTAAAAGACACAACATGTAGTCATACACCGTAACATCAAGAGCTCGAACATTCTATTAGATGAAAAGTAAGAAGCTAGTAATTTCACAAATCACGCCTTTTAGAGCAACCTAATTCCACACATGCCAAATCTAATAGCATCTCTACAACCAGCTTTTTCTTGGTGTTGAATCTCATCTTTAGAACTTGAGGGTTTCCAACTAGTAACCATATTTGCAGTTATATTCTTAGTATGCCTCCAAAAATTTTAGACTTTACCCTTTATAATATTCGATGAGGATGTTCCTGTTAATCACCACATATTAGCTCATTGCACAATTAAACATGCATAAAAACTTCATCAAATATGTAGACAGAAAATATGCTTAATTTTATATCTGCATAAAAGCTCAATATTTGTCAAAGTGCTAAAATTTATTTCTTATATTTGATTAATTGAACAATCCATTTAATAATCCCCTCTTATACTTTAATATTAAGCAAGATCTACAAGCTTTTTACCAAATTTCTGGGCATCAACACTAGGAAATCTAACTTTGGTCAATTAACATGTGCAGAACGGATTAAGTTACAAGTTAATTGACTAGTAGGGTGGAAAATGGAAATCTTTGTTAAATTTCCACCTTTAGATTCAGTTTAACAAATCAAGTAAGTGTAAATCATATGCTAAATAACAAAGATATTAGTATTGACGAAACAGGGTCCGCTTATCTTTGGGTACGTTGCAGTTGGGTTAGATTTTATAGTGTTTAATTAGGGTTTCAACTATTTGGCCCAAGTTATGACCCAATTGTATTCCTTATCTGATAACATGTTTTTGTGTTTTCACTCATTCAAAAAGGGAAAATATGACCTAAGTTACACATAACTCTTACCCTTTATCCTCCCAATAGTTGTATCTTCTTTTCATTGTCAGTTTTATCCAATTATCATCATGACATCAATACTTATATATCGATATACAACTGACATAATAAAAAATACATGTTCATTTCTTTCATCATTTTAGCTAAGTATAAACTTTTACCCAGAATATACAAAAATCTCATTTTCCCTCTCAGCCGTAAACCAAAGAAAAATAAGAAAATGACACTGAAAACTTCTACCTCAGTCATCATGATTTATCACGGTTTATAGGCTACTATAATTTAATAGATACTCATAGTTGAAAGTAACAAATAGCATTGGCAATAGCCTTATTTTATCTATATTCATATTTATCTATAACTTTACCCATTAATTATTTATTATTTTCATTCCATACATAATTAAACTTCTTTTTTCTTGTAATTTTAGACAATTGTATGTAGGGGGTTACAAAGTGTAAAATTAAAAAATTAGAAACACATCTTAAATGGAACAACCTGCGTAAAAAGTTTGGCTTGGAATTCTGCTTACGTAGTTGACACACACAGCGTTGGTTGTCTTATACTACATGCATGTATCAATAGATTGATGTCACAGGCAAAAAAAAAAAAAAAAACATACTCAAACTACTCATCATCCTTATATTATTCGACGTGCAAGAAAAATCTTGATAATTGATTGGATCACTTTCAAACCATCAAATGAAATGCTGGAGCTCTTTTCGTCATTGCCTATAAAACTTCTTGTTGAGTCTTTAAATGATTCTGAAGGTAATTCAGCCCACTAATAACTCCAATGGATATCCAGAGTCATTAAATCCCATGTGGGAATTGTGCAAATCCAAATTAAGGTACGCACAAATCTCACGTGGTTCTAATGCCACAGGATATACATCGGGGTTATCAGTGGACTTGATTACCTTCACAATCCCTTGGAGACAAAACAGGAAGCCTTACATCATTTAAAGAGCTCCAACATCTTATATCATTTGCATAACATAAAGAACCCTAAAAGTACAACAAACCAAAAACAACCTAACTTTATCCTATGATTAAAACATCCAAAACCCCATTAAAATAAAATAAAAAACAAGCACCAATTCTAGCGACCGAGCTTTCTCAACAACCATTTTTTTCTTATCGAATTATCCAACGCCAAAAAAGTCTTTGCTTTTTTCTCGTCTTCCAAAATATCACAACCATCTAAAAAACAAGCACCAATTCTAGCGACCGAGCTTTCTCAACAACCATTTTTTTCTTATCGAATTATCCAACGCCAAAAAAGTCTTTGCTTTTTTCTCGTCTTCCAAAATATCACAACCATCTAACAAAAGTTCATCATCAATATCAGGAATCGCTTGAAGTGCTTCAACCGCTTTTTCTATTGCACTATAGTCCTTGTCTCTTTTACCATTTACCAATTTCGACACTACATTTGCCATATCTGTAAACGCTTCTTTTATATCATCACTTTTGTTTTTTTGCACTTTCGAACTTCTACCTGAATTTAAGGGCAGCTTTTTTACTCGTTTTTTCTTGTTGGGTGTCTCGGTTTCTTTAGGCAGAATTTCAGGATTTCCACCAATTGCAACTGTCTCAATGTTTTCTGGTTTTATTGTTAATTTTTCAGAAAATAAGCCTCCAAAAATCATAGACAATTCTTTACGGTGTCTCAAGATTGTACCCTTGTATGAAGTTGCATATGGGTGTTCCTGTTAATCATCAAATATGTAGCTCATTTAGTATTGATAAATTAAAATTAAAATCAAAATTAAATTATATAACCTTGCTATAAGCCTCCCAAGTTTCATCATTAGCTAGAACCATCTGACAGCTGTCATCCCAATGAAAACCATTTTGATTAAGAAGAAATTCGACATCATTAAATTGATTTAACAAGTATGAGTATCGATCCCTTAGAGCCTGATTATCATAATCTAAATTACATCTTTCATTAAATGATGATGTAATCACTGTCCAAATTTGGTCATCAAAACCATTAAAAACCTTATTCCCTGTGTGTTGCTCGAGCATTAATTCAATAAAACAATCATCCATTTCATCTGTCCAAATTTTATTTTCCTTTTCTTCTAAACATAACAAACTGCTGTTAGCATTGTGCGCCAAATGACGATATTGCCCCTGAGAAGTACTTTGGCCGTATATAGTACACAACTTATGGTAATTAGGCACAGTTTTAACTCTGTAAGATCTTGCATCAGGATGATCCTGCAAACATTTCAAATTAAAATAATAAATACACAAAAAAAATAAGTAAAATGAAGATAATATATATTCAGTTATTCACCTGAATGTAAGCATTCCAAACATGATCATCAGCTGCCACTATTTCTCGTGAATCATCCCAAGAAAAACCTGTTTCCCGCAAAAGGGTATTTACGTCATTATACTGTCTCTTCAAATGTTTGTATCGATTCTTCAACACATCTTTTTCATATTTAAAATTAAAATTAGTATTAAATGATTTAACAATTTCAATCCAAGCTTGTGCAACAAATGTCTTCCCAATTCGATTTCCTTTATTCACATGGTCTAACAATAAGTCAATTAAATAACGATCCATTGGTGGGGTCCAATAAGTTCTAGACCGTTCGCCACCTACAACCAAAAATAAAATAAATAAATATTAAAATAAATAAAACCAAAAATAAATAAAACCAAAAATAAAATAAAAAATAAACACGAACCGGTCTTTGATCCTGATATATCCTCATCAAGATTACACAATTCCTTACGTTTAGTTTCATCAATAATAACACCACCAAATATCAATTCTAAATCTTTATAATTTGGCATAGATTTTGCTCTATAAAACCGTGCTTGTGTGTGTGTCTGCAATAAAGATGACCAAATTACATACAAATGTATAGAAAATAATAATAATAATAATAATAATAATAATAATAATAATAATAATAATAATAATAATAATAATAATAATAATAATAATAATAATAATAATAATAATAATAATAAAATACCTTTATGTAAGCATCCCATATATCATCATTGGCAACTACCATATGCTCATTTTCATCCCATGAAAAACCATCTTGTTTAAGCAAAATTAATATATCAGAATAATACTTATGCAATTTCTTGTATCGATGTCTTAACACTCTTTTGGTATGGTGGGACCCGTACTTTGAAATGAAGGAATTAAACATTTCAGTCCATGATTCTTTGGTATATGAATTTTCAAGTTTATTTCCTTTTTCTTTTTGATTTAATAATAGCTCGGTGAAATATTGGTCCATTGCTAATGTCCATTCTGTCCTTGAATTTTCGGTATTTGAAGGATTTGGACTTCCTAGTAATCGTATAATAACATAGCATTATAATTTATAAAGTAATTAAACTTTAAAATATTTAATTTGGTTTAAAAAAGATAAAAACAAACCTAAATTAACTCCATTTTCATCATCAATATCTATATCATGACTAGAACGACTGTATCTTCCATCAGCAGTTGTATACCCAAATATTAAACATAAATCACTAAAATTCTGCACTGATTTCGTCTTATATGTTCTTGCATCTGGGTGAACCTGCAAAATCATCATATAAAATATTATCATAATCCGATTTTTTTTAAATGGTTTTTAAAGTTGTGTACCTTAAGATAAGTGTCCCAAAAATAATCATCTGCAAGCACCATATTTCGATCTTCATCCCAAGAAAATCCACCTTGAGCAAGCATATTCTTGACATCATTAAATTGCTTCCATAAATTAGTGTAACGACTTTTTAATGCATCTTTATCGTATTGTGATGCAAAATTTGCATTAAATACAGTCAGCATATCATTCCAAGCTTGTTTGTTAAATGTGTGTCCAGTTCTATTTCCTTTATGCATATGTTCTAGCATTAGGTCTACAAAGTAACGTTCCATTGTTGGAGTCCAATAAGTTCTTGATCGATCATTGTTATTGGCAATTTGACTACCCATTTTCCCAATTAATAATATGATTAAAATTAAACCGTATATCTGAAAAAAGGCAAAAGGCCATTACTTGTAAGTAGAAAAACCAGATAAATATAAGAAATCATGAGTACACTTCATTAAACATAAGCAAATAAATCATCAATAAAAAACTTAATATTAAAATCGCATAAAACCAGAATAACATATGATAAATTACAATAACATTCGCATCAACTGAAATAGTAATTAATCAATAAGCTAAAGTGTAATCAGAATTAACGAGATCCGAAATTGTTAGCATACCCATCGTACAAACAATTTTGCACCAGATTAAACAATCTCAAGGTGAAAAAATAAAAGCTTGAAATCGCAGATTCATCAACAGACAATCACAACCGGGTAACTATAAGAAAACGCCCAAATTACTAACCCTAGAAATTGGACCATTTTTCAGGGAAATTGATCAAGGGGAGAAAAGAATCAAAGAAATCGAGAAGTTGTAGAGAATATTTCAAGTAGCAAGAAGAGGAATAAGCACTTACAAGTTACAAATAACGGTGTTTGTCGACAAGAATAGACATCTGTGATGAAGGGGGCGATTGGGGAAGTGGTAACCCTAGTCCGGAATAAGGGCAAAACTGCTGCTGGTGTTTGGTTACGAAGCCACTGTCTGCTGTTTGATTAGGGTTTCAATTAACGATCTATTGGGCCAAGTTTTGGAACAAATTTCCTTTGTTTAACAATTTTTTTTCAACATTTTCAACCCTTAATTTTTTAATATGTACATAATTCGCTCTTCATTTACCGTTCACAAGTGATTAGTACCACAAATGATTTCCCCTTAAAGTTAAGTTTTTAACTTTGAATTTACTTTTATTAAAGAATATCCATGTCATTAGCTAACTCACTGACACATCAGTATAACCAGTGTCATGCCACAACCACTCGTTAATTAAATGGTCAGATACAGTTAATAAAACATTTTAACATGTTTATTACAGGCAGTAAAACAATCAAAAATTTGATACGTATTGGTCAAAGTTTGATACATTTTCTCGTAACTAAACCCTGATAAAAATGAATGCTATTGTTAAAGGTTTTAAATTAAAGTTTAAGTGGTTAACTTTTGCTACATTTTTTGTGAGTAAATACGCAATAAATAGGATCATGATAGAGTTAAAGTCATGATAAATGCACAATGAAATCGCTTTCAGGAGCTTTGGGGCTTTGGCGAATCGCTAAACCAGTGGCATACAGGCTTTGACGAGCTTTGATGGTATGATGTTAAAAGGTTTTGGGGCCGCCAAAGGCATTTGGTGAGCCCCATACCGAGAGCTCTAAGGCGTGCTTAAACAATGAGTGTGGTGCTCGTCATGCTATAAAAAAGAGTTGATATGAGAAATGAGAAATCGAACAAACATGCGTAAGTAGCAATAGCAGAAGTAAGCAAGGAAATGGGTCTAGCACACTCCTTTGCGAAATTTCTAGAGTATGGCCCTTTTTGGGCGGTCTTGTGACCCAAGACTTGGTCACATTATCCTTCACAAGAGTGGAGATCTGTTTGGTCTTTGTGGACGGCCCAATTTTGTTGGTGATTTATATCACTAACAGGGGTCCGGGGACAGCGCCCCTGCTAACGGGTCCAAGGGGCAGCGCCGACCCATTTTTGGCTGTTTTGGACGGTTTTAAGGAGTTAGAACTGCCAATTGCAGTTTATTGTCGGTTTTTGGAAACAAGCATAATATAATCGATTTGGTCATCATTTTCTCTAGTACATGAAATCATAATACACATACAAATTCTATATATGTTCTTGTTGAAATCTTTGATTTTATCCGATTAAAGATTTCATTGTACCGACGAGATACTTTAATCTGAAAGTATTTCATGACTTCAGAGAATCCGAGCAAACGAAATCAATACGAATTTCTAACAATTTTACATGAATCCATAAATCGATTGACAACCTTTTTCCCAATACCACAAAAAAAGGTAGTTAACCACAAGTGCGGTGTCTTATTTGTATCCGTAATGAGGAAATTCTTACGAGGTTGGAAGTTCAATCTATAGAACCAAAACAAAAAAAAAATTAAAAATTATTGTGATCACGAAGGTTCACTCCTGCCGATTTTAGGCTAACTGCAAATTGGATGGTCACCCTGTGATTAAACCCAGTTTACTCACAGTTTACCCCCAAAAAAAAAAGTAGTCAAAGTAGAAGTTCATTACAATTACTCATAGGAAACGTGAGGAAGCTTTGTGTATAGGGACTAGTATCTCGTATGCTTATAGTGCTTCGAATCAATCAAGCTTTATATTGTCGAATAACTGTTGCCCTTTGTGCTTATAACTAGTAGGGTACCCGTGCAAATATAACTATATTATGCGGCGACAATTGGTGAATGGTTATGGATGATAAATGTTGTGTGATGGATGGTGGATGGTTATGGGTGGTGCAGGGGAGAAGGTGAGACCAATGTAGGAGGCTTTAACAAGTCTGGTTGTTCACATTTGACTAAAAAACTTTTAACATGTTAATAACTGATGATCTATCTATATAAGTTAATTGTTTATGATCATCTTATATAAGTAAGTAAGCTGTTTACTTTATACAGATACAATGCTAGTGTACAAAAGAACAAAGAATCTCTTCCTAAAAGAACAACAATCAACAAGATAACATGTGATCCATGTAATTTTCAAGATAGGTCTCACATGCTTTCAATAAATAAACCAAAAATTAAATCTGCAACCACAAATAATGATTATAATATAGATGCTGGTTGGTCTGTTCTCGACCATAAAAAGTAGGTGCTTCATTTGTCCTCTCGAGCATAATTGAGTTCACACATCTATATGATTGTTTTAATGGTGCACATGATCTATATCATGTTTATTTTATGGTGTATGTCATCAGTTTAATTGACAAAAACTAAGCATGAACTAACCACTAATTGAGTGATATGTGATCAAATTACAGACTTAATAACATTATGTTTATTTATATATAGGAAGACACAAATATATTGAACACCTATTAATTAATGTATAACTAAGAAGATATTACATTAGTGTTTTATAGATGAGATATTTTTAAAGGAATTTTTAAATTTATTATAATTTTATTTAGGGTTTTGTTAATGACATCTCTAAAGACTCTCTTTAACATGCTTAAAATGTTTGTACATTCATTGATGAAAGGATAATTTCTAAAATTCAAGCATTGGTTACATTAATATTAACCTCTTATTGACAGCCCTAATTAGGACTGTCAGCATGTCATTATTATTTCCCTTATATTCCTGGCAAGATTTGAACACACAGATTTAAGCCAATGACAACACTAAATATTAATATTACTAGGTATAAAATCACTACCAACAATGATATTAACTGACACTTCAATTTTTATAAAATCAACGTCACATCAGCTTACACTCCAACTGACATTCAACTGACATACCCATGTCAACAATACTCTTTCTCTTCAGTTTTTTAGGACCCACCATTACAAAATATACACACACAAAATATCAAATATATATTATATTAAATTAACATGGTCCCACCTCAACTTCTTCCCCAAACCAAATTGTTCAACCGAAACAATCAAAGTGACGGAGCGTGGCAATGGGTAGAAGGCAACTGAAGCCTTCAGTTATGCTCTGTTAGCACAGGTCTAACCGTCTAAGTATATACTTACGGGTGAGATGATTGGTGAATAACGGAGCATGGAGGTAGGTGGTACCTTATCTTGATTTGATATGCATATAAAGCAAAAAGATAAGATGACCCTTCGTGGTGTTGTCCAATTAATTAAGGGATTGATTATTTAAACATTTTATTTTGTTCTATTTAAAAATCCTAAAAGTTCATAATAATTCTTTCACAATTTAATCATATTCTGTCGTTAATCACCACCTTTATCAAATCACTTATATAGGAATCAGCTGATCACCTCTACTACCAGCTTACTTCGCCGCTCATTCCACCGTCCACCAACGATTTTAAGTTAAAAAAAACGTGGATAACCATGTTAGTTAATTGGTTATGATCAATTTTTGATTTTAATTAGAGTGTTTAATTAATATAAAGAAATGTTCAAATAGTAGGACATTTAATTAAATAAAATTAAAGTATGGCCAGTTATCTTCTTTCAATTTTAATTTTTTTCTATTTGGACATCCTAAAAGTTCATAAAATTCTAACAATTTCATTATATTCGGTCGCTAACTACTAACTCACTCATATAGGAATCATTATCAACCGATTAGCTCTACCAGCTTATTTGGTCGCTCATTCCACCGTCCACCAACGATTTTAAGTTCAAAAAAAACATAGATAACCATGTTAATTAATTGGTTATGATCAATTTTTGATTTTAATTAGAGTGTTTAATTAATATAAAGAAATATTCAAATAGTAGGACATTTAGTTAAATAAAATTAAAATATGGTTACTTATCATCATTCAATTTTGTCGGTGTACAGGACTTTGTTCTTTTCAAGGGAAAAAATATCGAAGAAAACGACGACATGTTTTGATAAATTATTGAGGTGGGGGACCTTTTCTCTTTCCGTGGTTGGAAATGTTATTCTAGATTTTTCGGTTTTGTATGAATAACCGTACGTATCAGTGAAAAGATGTTGCAAAGAAAAATTACGAGTCACCAGGAAAATTTATTCAATTTTTTAATAATTGCTGTAAAATGTTCTAAAAAGCATATGAAAGTATGGCAACTTAACTATGGTTTTTTGGCTTGATCTTTAAGCTTTGATCCGAGTTGATCTTTTAGTTGATGTAATTCTTTGGTTTTTTACATTACTTTTTGGATCCCGTCTTGATTGGTTTATAAATTGTGCTGTTAATTTAATTTAATTTTGTTTCTAATTATACCTTTTTATTTTGCTTTTCTATTAATATTTTATAACATATTAACACTTTTATTTATAATTTTAAGGATTTTTTATTTTAATTTAAGTTTTCCGTTAATCAATTTGTTAATTGATTAAAATTTTATGGTGCAAAACATTTAATAAAATATAAATTAATTAATTTTTTTTTTCTTGAAAAATCAAGGTATACTAACAAGTAATGAAATACTTTATAAAATATAAAGTTAACTATCAAAGATACAAAATATAAATAAATAAATAAAAAGAAAAGGGTTTATTTAAAGCTAGTAATATAAATACACGATTTAATCTAATAAATGAAATGATTGCAAAATTAAAATAATAAAACAGAATTAACGAGATTTTTTTCAATTAAAAATGGAATATAAAGGGGTGTAATTGTGTAAATATCAACAACCCTTATTTTATTCATAATTTAAATTTAAATAATCGCACATGAACTAATAAAGTTTTGATAATGAAGCCCTTAGGGCCGTTAATAAACACGTATAAGAAGTTTGTATATCAATCTATAATTATCTATGAATTTTAGGAACCACTTCCTCCCATGAATTAATATACAACTTTTATGCATTTAGAAATAGCCATAAAGAATATCATTATCAAAACTCAACTAATAATAATCATGCAATTAAATTCAAACTAAGTACACTTGCCTATAATTTTGCATGAAGTAAAGTAGGTATGCTCTGTTCATGTCTAAAAAAATTGCCTGGATCAACAGCTGTCTTCACCTTCACCAATCTATCAAAATTCTCCTTATAATACATCTTACCGTACACCTTGCCGGAGTGATAAGCACTCTCACCGGTTCCGGTCATCACTCCGATATCCAAATCTCTATAATTCAGAAACGCACATCTTGGATTCTTTGACACATACTTCGTCATAAATTTATACAATACCCTAGTCTGATTCAAGTACTTCTCATCAAGTTTTGGATCATCTTCAACCCAATTCATCGAATATTGAATCTTGAACAAGTTTCCGGCACGGTGAGGAATTGGAGTTGCATCAGCCGGAATTTCATTCATTCTCCCGCCGTAAGGGTTTAAATATAAACCACATTTACCCAACTCAAGCAACTTGTCAAAAATAGACACCCACCCTGATTTTGATATCGGTGTTTGCACGTAGTCGGATTTCCGAATTAAAAAGTTAACCGTGTCGGAGTTCCGGTCACGGAGGAGCTCCTCCGGCAACGTGTGATCCAAGTTTGCCCAGTAAAGTACGGATTTAGCCCAGCTTAATTCGATACAATCTTCTTTTCTTAACCCTAATTCCGGGAAGTTTTTGTTCATAATATCCAACAATCTATCGGAATCACCCATAAAATGTGCTATAAATGAAGCATAAACCGTTGTCACACCGTTCACCGTCTCCGGCATTAAAATAACTCTAATAAACAAGTCTCGGTCAATAAAAGGCGCGACAACCTGCCATTTATAAAGCAGGTCTGGCGCGCCTTCTAACACTGTTTTCCTTATAGTGAAAACAGTGTTAGTTTCGGTCAAACGAACTATCTTCACGGTGTAGGATAACACAACACCAAAACTCGCACCACCACCGCCACATATTGCCCAAAAAAGATCCTCGCCCATTGTTTTCCGGTCCAAAATCCGGCCATTAACATCAACCATCCGAGCATCAATTACATGATCAACTGATAACCCGTATTTACGAATCATTGTGCCATAACCGCCGCCACTTACATGTCCGCCGACACCAACCGTCGGACAAACTCCGGCGGGAAACCCGTGCACCTTACTCTTTTTCCAAATCTGATAATAAAGTTCTCCCAACTGAGCTCCTGCTTCAACAACCGCGGTTTCGGTACCGATATCAACACTAACATTACATAATCTACACATGTCGAGCACCATGAAGTTTTTTTCAGATGACACGTATGATCTTCCATTGTAATCGTGTCCACCGCTTCGAATCTTGATCTGAAGACCGAGTTTCTTGGCGCTTAGGACGGTGGCTTGCACGTGGGATTCTTTAGTTGGGGTGATGATTATGACGGGTTTTGGTGTGGTGGCGGTGTTGAAACGCCGGTTTCTGATGGAAGCTTGCAGGACGGCGGTGTAGGCGGAGGGGTTGGCGGCGGGGCTGTAAACAATGGAGGATAATGTCGGGTCGGGTTCTGGTGATTGTTCATGAAGGCATTGGAGAAAGGATTCATATAGTGAATTGGAGTCTTTCATGAGGTGAAAACAATCCATTGGACAAAGGAGGGAAATGAAAGTGGGAAACTATAATGAAGACATGATTTAATTTGTTGTGTTTTATAAAGAGGTGTAGTAGTAAAAATAGTTGATATCACTAGCAAAACATACCAACTACGTAATGAGTAATACTCCCTCCATCCTAAAAAAAAAAAACTTTCTATTTGACTTTTGCACAAATTTTTAAGTGATAGTGGTGGGATCATTGATAATACTTTTAATTAAAATATAAGGTTGGGTTGGAGAGAGAAAGATAGTTAGTGGATATTAGTGGTGAGATTTTTAGTAATAATAGTTTTTTATTGTGGGACAAAAATTTAGAGTGAAATGAGAAGTTTTTTGTGGAACGGAGGGAATACATTTGAAGAATTGTAGATTTTGAGGCAAAAAATTAAATGTGATTTAAGATAAATTAAAGTGGATAGTTAGCGGAGAATGGATCTCACTTCTTTTGAATAAAGTGAAATTGATGATGTTTAAAAGTAAAAATAAAAGGGTAATTTCACTTTATTAAAGTACATAGTTAGTGGAGAATGAATCATATTTTTTTTACTAAATAAGGTAAGTTTTATAAGTATATCATTTAATTGAAAAGTGTATGACTTATTTTAATAGGGGGTAGTATAAAATATGTCACCTACCTCGGTTAGGTTAAATGAAATTAAGGTCTTAGATTATTATATTTAGTTCTAGATCTTGAAGATACTATTCAAATTGTAAGACCGTCCGTATCGCAAGACCGTTGGCTCGGTCGCGACCGGCCACGTCGACCTCGGGGACGCGTCCCGCCCGTTACACCCCTTGATCTTCGACGCGTCGACAAGGGCCAACGGTCGACTACTCGACCGTTGGCAGCCCGCTCCAACGGCTCCAACACACCCCTTTCAAACTTAATTTTTACCCCTTTTTTTACCTTATAAATACCCAATCTTTTTCTAAAAAATTTCACACTTCTCATTTCTTTTCTTCATACTTACTCACATCACACACACTATATTAAAATGAGTTCCGACGATGAAATGAATGTCGCTAATTTTATTTTTGGCGACGAGGAAGAGGACAGGGTTATACATCTTGGTTTTTTACAAAAGGCGGTCGCGTTTCTTGAAGGTTCTAGTTCTACTATCCCTAGAGCTCCTAGAAGATACGTGAATAGGGACCGTGGCGGTGCGAATGACCGTCTCAATGATAAACAAACTCATCTTAATCTTAGATCTGATTTGGTGGAACACGTTTGGAATCGACGACCCCACCAGTAGTTTTTTTAATTTTTTTTATTTATGTTTAATGTAATGTTTTAAATTATTTTTAATGTAATGTTTTAATTATTAATGAAATTTAAATTAAAAAAAAAAATACGAACGGTCACCCATTACGGGCATTTGGTCGCTGTCTGGTCGTGTGTTTGATCAGGAGAGAGAAAGCTGATGTGGCGCAGATGTGGCAGGGGTGACCAAACTGCGAACGGTCATGCGTTACGCCCAGTCTAAGATATTACCGAAGCCACCAACCAAATTGAAGTACGAAGTATATTAATTACCCACATGATACGAACGTGACAGTATGCTAATTATTCAAATTTTGAACTAAGTATTGTTTTTTATTACATATTTTTTATTAGCCTATAACTCGTATTTTTTCTTAATCTAAGTTTTGTATCTTTTGTTTTGTATTAACAAATGTAGCAGTTTTATTTAATTTTGAGTCGTACGTCTTAAAACATAAAACGATTATATGCGTTTTATTTATATTGAGTTTTGTGCAGAAGTTATTTTTCCTTCTAATATTGGCTTTTATCAAACTTTGTTTATGAGTTTTGTACAATAACTAAATGTGTTCGTACTTTGTGACATATTCATAAATACATATGTTATACTTATAAATTAATATATTTATAATATTATATTATAAAAAATATTAATGAACAGTTGTGATAATGTTTCATTCTGAAACTTTTATTATAGATTTAACTTTTATTTTAGATTTGTAGGTAACATTTCATCATAAACACAAGACTTATCAAATTTAGTAATTTAGTAGTGCACTTTTTGTAGGAAATTTTCTATCAAAGTTACCTATATAATATTTGTCACGGGCAAATGAATGAATGGTGATTTTTATATAACATTTTTTAATCTATATATCACAATTATTGTTTTATATATTTATACAGTTTGTATAAATACTTGTATACTGTGATATAGAAATCAAAAGATGTGGTACCAAAATTAATTCCCCAAATGATATTGATATTTTTGTTTGTAAATTCCGGCAAACAATTAATAACATGTTAATTTATATATGTGATGTGTATCTTTACAACCCGCGAAATCGGCTTTATTTCCTCTTTTCTCACAATCAACAGGAACCATTCGATGTGGTAGGTACGAAATGCATGCCGTCTTTTTCTTTTTCTCTTCTTATTTCTTCTTTTTAAAGAGTGTACCAACCCGCCACAGGCCCCATTATGCAAGGAAATGGTGTGTGGGGATCTAACAAATCGAGAAGATGAAATTCTAATCCAAACCGACACACACGTTCAATCAATTTGCAATTTGGGAACCATGGTTAGAAATTACAATGTTTTAAAAACCAGCTTTTCCAGTGAACACCTAATGTTTTGAATATGGTTGAACTGGTCAGACTAGATGAGCTGACTAGTTGAACCAGACAACAATACCGCTGACTATTTATAATGCAATAATTATATTAACAACATACAAATTCTAATAAACTAGAAAAATATAAAAAAAATATCTAAAGAATTCAAAAAGATCCAAAGCTCATTTTTAAAACAAATTTAATATTTTTAGATTATAAAATCTATATGAAAATTCATATATATATATCTATTTTATTTGCCTATTTTTTGAAAACTCGGCTTTTTCCGGTTCAACCGATTATGTCTAATCGTTTGGTTCATACCTTGTTATAAATCGCCGATCTAGCCCGGCTCATTCTGATCGACTGATTCAGCTAGATTTTTAAAACAATGAGAAATTATACACCTACATGACCACAAAACCAGGCTTGCTGTCTCAGATCCTCAACAAATTAGTTTGACAGATTTACAGAAGGTTTCAAGCTAGTACGTAGTTGATCTAGAAAGGGTTTGGAGTTTCATATAGCACAGAGGTTAGGTGAAAAGGTGAAGAAATAAGAGGGATAGAGAAAAGAATAAAGAAAAAAGAAAAAAAATCAATATATCTTTACATGCCAAACACGTGAGAAGGTTTAACGGCTCAATTTAGACGTAGTTGTTGAATGTATGGCAAAAATCACTATAAAAATTAAGGATTAAATCGTAGAATCTGAAAGAACACCACGAATTATTTATGTGATTTAGTGTTTATATATGTTAAACAATATATCTATATGATATTACACTTTTGATATCATTTTTTCTCACAATCAAAAGGAACTTCCAAGTTCCTAGCCATTTGGTAGGTAAGAAAATCCACATGCGTTACATTAATTATTTAATAACTAAAAGCAAGGTATCATATCATTAGAATATAACCAAACAAAAGAATACATAAACCCTTAGCAGCCACAGCATTATGCGTGGACCAGAAAAGGAGTGTTGGACTGCGACGGGAGACAGCAAATCTAGACCATACCTACACACAAGGTTAATATACAACTAACACACCTTCATCAATCATCACCACCAAAAGCCAAGTTTCCTGTATCAGATCCTCAATCAATCTAGAATCTGAAATCAGAGAAAATCACAAATTTAATCGGCAATGGTTTTATCCTGCGCAATGCCGAGAAATTTTCATCTGATACATAAAAGACTGTTTACCGATCTATCATGCCTTATGGGTGGGCGTGATTTATCGCGGGTTAAGTAGAAAATCTCTTGAAGATGGAAAAGTACTTAAGATGCCATGTAATGCATGACCAATTGTTTCATATTGGTTAGTAGGAAACCAAGTAGAATAATATGTGAACGAAAGTAAAAAATGTTGGCAACAACAAAAAATTAAAAAGAATTGAGTGTGAACTGTGAACGAAAGTCAAAAGAATCAGCAAAAAAGAAAGAAAAATAAGTGACCTGCTAGCCTGCCACGATACATCTGATGCTAGATGTTATCTATAATGCGTATTAGTGACGAACATTGACCACCTAATTAAATTTGTGTCACTAATAAGTTTCGGGAAGTGATTTTAGGACCACATAAATTACTTCAAACACCACAACCACTGCTTTACAGTACTTGTACGATATGCTTTAAATGTTGTACAGTGTGGTAGGTGAAGTAATTTGTGTGGTCCCAAAATCACTACCCATAAGTTTCACTGACGAATTTTAGGCTTTTAGTGACGAAATGTTTTCATCGCTAATAGGTTTATTCTTATAGAGGTAACTGTCAAGAGGCTAAAGAAAATTTTGATTACTTGTTAAGAGGGTGTTTGGGATTGCGTTTTGAGATAGATTATCTGCTTATTGCGTTTTAAAAACGCAAATAATCTAAAATGAGTATTTGGCAAAAAGTCTGAAATAATCAATTATGTGCGTTTTGGGGTCTTCAAAATGGTATTTTTGAAAAAGTAGATTGGGAGGTGGTTATTGCGTTTTGAAAACGACTTATTTGCATTTTACCTATTAACTAAACAAATAATCAAGTTTGTCAAACACTAAAAAGGCTGATTATCTGATTATTGCGAGTTCAAACAGCATAATCAAATCCAAACACTATTTTTCATAATCACGTTTTGTAACTGCTGATTATCCATTTTGAAAAACATAATTTATTTTCAATAAGCAATCCCAAACACCCCATAAGTGGCGGAACTTGAGCATGTTTATTCGAGTGGAGGAACACATATTTTATTTTATAGGTGGCTAAAGTTATAATCCATATGCACTCTTTTCTCACAATTCACAATAATAACTTGTTTAATTCACAATAATAACTTGCTTCAGGTAATCATCAATCAATCAATAATGATGGTTTTGAAACAGTAAAAAGTTTACTATATATCGAACAACAATTCAATTAAAAATGAGAGCCTTAGCAAGAAGCTAAACAGTAAAACGTTTATTAAACAAGGAGATAGATATAGAACATAGACAAAGTATGACCAATCATTTTGCTCAACAAAACCCGACTGAAGTTAAAAAAATGACAAAACGAGAATACACACGACTAAAACCCAATCTAAATTCTCATTCAACAAAATGTCAGAGCTCTTTAAACCACGGTGTAAAACATCATGTCTGCAAAGATTCAGAAGTTATTTGTTGTCCATGAGACGTTGAATCCATGTGAGATATGTGCAACACTAACTTTAGAGTGCACATGTTTCACATGGACATAACGTCGAAAAAAATATGCATTTTATTGCCCGTGGACCCAACATCACCTCCAAACCCTCAACTCAAAATTTTACAAATCTCTTAATGAGCAAATGCTTGTGAATATCTGAAGACGTTGAATTCACGTGAGACAGGTACAAACCGAGCTTTCGTATGTACCAGTCTCACATGGATTCAACGCCTTCAAATATGCATCGACACTACCCGTAAAATAGAGTACTTGCAAAATTCTTCTATACACGACTTTTGCACCGTGATATAAAGAGCTCAAACGTCCTGTTGGATGAGAATTTAAAAGTCAAAGTTTATGATATTGGCATGTTAAAATAAGGATTGAACAACATGATTAGTAAACGATGATCCGATGATCCTTTCCTCAACGGTGTTGTGTCATCAATAGTTTGAGGCGGCAAACTCGCTGCATTTCTCTGCATTTGGCCAAACAAAAAAAGGTCATCTTGACTACCCGATTCTGACAGTAAAAAATGTTAAAAGTTTCCTTAAGGTAAAGATTTGTATATTCATGTCTGATGATAATTAGTAGGATCCAAGTTACTGTAAAACTAGAAAAATCTCAGTAAGTGGCTCATATGTATCAAATACCATTAAAGTTCTACAATAAACTTTGACCAGATCAATCGGTACCCTTATATTTCAAGAGGCATATTGGTTTTCCAAAAATTCTGAACAAATTGACAACTGACTCAGAGACCTTAACATCCGATTCAGCTGGATCAGTTTTTTAATTCGATGAAATCAGTTTCAAAAAAAAAATAATCCAGATACTGCAAGCTATTGGGAAAACGGAATCCTACTAAACAATTTAACATATGTAACTCTAGATCTAGACTCTTTATAATGAAAACATAAGATCAAGGGATCTAGTAAAAGCTTTACCAAAAGTGAACTCCTGACTCAGACACATTGACATCCGATTCAGCTAGATCAGTGTGTAGATCTCGTTCAATATATCAAATCAATCTGCAAGCAACAACCGATCTATTTCTCCGGAATTGAATCACGTGTTTCTCCGGTGATCTTCGTCGAAAAAAATAGTCAAAGTGAAGTAGAAATCGCAGGGATGGAACTGTGCAGAAGGGCGGCGGCTGTCATTAGTATAGGTGTATGAGTGTATACCTACCAATCTTCAAATTACAGAACTTCTCCCTGAAATAACAATCTATTTCCATTTGGACCTTATTTTTAAAACTTTATTGCAATAGGGACGAGCATTTGAACCGAAAAAATCGAACCGAACAGAAAACCGACCGAAACCGAACCGAAACCGATAACATGTTATCGGTTCGGTTTCGGTTTTGAAAATTCATCGTTATCGGTTCGATTCTGGCCCGATAATCACCAATCAACCCTAATTGCAACTGTGTACACTGTCATTTAACTTTAGGAAAATGCTAATGACAGCCCTATTAAGAAGACAAAATACACAAAGACAACCCCCTGAATTTTAGAAATATTACTTTTTTTAATCAATGTACAAACTTTTTATACAGCCCTAAGGGCTGTCATTAGCAAAACCCTTAACTTTATCTTGAAATTAGAAAAATGGAATTAGAAAGAGAAAAAAAAGTACTCGCCCACCGTGGGGCTCGAACCCACGACCACAAGGTTAAGAGCCTTGCGCTCTACCAACTGAGCTAGACGGGCTTGTGTTAACCGATGAAGTTACAAAGCTGATATTCGACTATTTGATTTTTGATTTGTTCAATGTTAATCAAATACGGTCATAACTCATACGGACTTAAGTACACTTGATTCGACTAATTATGTTTTGAACCAGTGTAAATGCGGACATATAGCATCAATATCAATTTATGCTGTTTTGCGTGAATTATTAGTTCACATTGTTAATGTTTCCAACTAAAATCAACGCTACTTTCTTTTGCGGACATTCACTGCTTTAAAAGAATTTGGACAATATCTGAAATTTAAAACTAGAAAAAATTCTAGTTACTTTGCAAAATTTGCAAGGGAAATATACACAACTATTACACAATACTTTGCAAGGGAAATCAAGATATTCTCTAAAAGGTATGTCATGTACACAAAGAATAACACATTGTTATGCCTATTCCAACCATTTTGCACGAAATCCCGTCCCCTTACAATCGCCACAAGAAGCTGATCCCTGAAACATTAGAAAAAATCCAATTAGATTTAATCAAGATGAAGGCATCTCAAATATGAAAAAATCGAGACCCAAATGTGATCTGCAAAACTCATACCAAAATTTGAACTTGAATCTGATCTGCAATAATTAATTTGATGATTTAATAACCTAGTTTTATGTATATTTTAACTGACTTGAACCAAAATTTCCCATGTATTTAATGACTTATTCTATCTCAAAAGAAATGTAAAATTAAATTTTGACCTTTCCAGCACAAATGACACAGCTTGAGTTTCTGGAAGGTACTTGACATAACATGTTATCACCAAGAATGAAAAATCCTGTTCCACCACACCATTTGCACTCCACATGTCCATTAGAATCACAAGAAGAACAAGCTACTGGCCTTGGTTGCTGCAATATTCTTAATCATCAATTCATCATTACCAGATATTTAAGCCAACAAATATATAATCATAGATTATCTTCAATTTTTGGATATTGGAATTAACAAAGGATTACTATTAACTTTGGTTAGGCAGAACTCAAATTCAGCTCATAATTTGGTAATTTCTAAGTAGAATTTCTTAACATTATTTCAACAAGAGGTGAATTTCTGGAAAACGAAGCCCTAGACAATTAACAGCTCATACGTGCTTAAGTTGAATTTGTTAATTGATCGAACAATAATTGAGCAAAACACGAACGAACAAACAACAGAAACATTAGAACTTTACTTTAATTTACAAATACCTGAGAGATTAACCAAGCTTGATCCATACGCTTAGAGAAATTGGATGAATTCTCGGGTGAGGATTCCACCATTGAAGCTCTCACAACACAAATTCCGCCGCCGTTGATCCTTTTCTTAATCAGACTTACACCGCCGTGACGACGATGATAATACCTACCCGCCACATATGATTTTGTCGAAATCAGCAACGGCTTACGTGAACAACCATTAAATGTACTCGAAATCATCGATTCAAGGCTTGGTTTAACAGAAAATTGTATTGATTTCGTAAGAATAGAGCGAAAGATTTCAAGAGACGGATTTATTTGTCGTAGATGATGGCGGTAGCCGTTTCTTGTGGCTTTCTACACTACAACTTCCCACCGGTGGCCCACCGGCGTTTCTTTTAATATTTTTCTGTTCATATTTGTGTATTAGTAAATTAATTAATGGTCCCTGAACTAATGCTTAATTTCACGTTTTATCCCTTTAGTAATTTTTTTCATTATACTAACCAAAATGATCAATTTTATTTCAAATTAGTCCCTTCAATATAGTTAACATCATATATTCTCAAATCTCACCTCAATCAAACTATTTATCTTTTTTTTAGCTAACCATTGTATCGAATCCACATTTTTATTAGTAATAAACTTCATTAATATCTTACAAAACTGCAAATAAACGAAAAACTGATTGCATAAATAAGCAGTAAATTCACAATTCACTTGAATGCATATATATTTTGAGCAGTTCGGTTTGATTATTAGACCATGCAAAGGGCTACAGGGAAATATGTTTAACTCATAACTTGCTACAAATAAAGTCAAAATTGCTTTTTGGTTACACAAGTAGCTTTATAATCAATCAATCTCTCTCTCTCACCTAAATAATAATAATAACAATGACCAAATTCTTAAGTTGCAGTTGAATATTGCATCATCAAACTTCTCTGTTTAACAAGCTCATGAAGATCTTGAACGATTTTGAAAACCGAATCAGGTCTTGCAAGCCTTAATGCATTTTGTGACATTGCATTGAGTTCATGTGCTTTTGGCCCAAACCATTGACCAACAATTTGTGCAATCTCTTTTGGTGATTTTGAGAATTTCCCACAACCGTTTTCCACAACATATGGTACATTTCCAACTTCCTGCAAAACCAGAAATTAACTTAAAATTAAGTACCAGATAATACCAATCTTACCCTTGATAGTAATTAAAGTTTAGTAAAACAAAATTACCTGGCCAGCAATGTAATCATTTAGAATTATGGGGAGTCCTCTGATCATAGCTTCTGCAATGGTTCCTGGACCAGCCTATAAAATATAAAAAAATATAAAAATAATTAAATAAGGCAGCAGTGGTCAAACTTCAAATTGACGTTTGACTTTTGAGAGTCATATAAATTAGTTACCTTGGTGATAATACAATCACAAGCACCCATGCATTCTTCCATCTTAGTAACAAACCCCTTCACCTGAAATAATTAATCTCATATTAGTATTACTTATATATTAAATACTAATAGAATCAATTATTTTAATTAAAATTCAAATATATAGTTAAGTAAACATGATAATGGGAGTACCTGAACGGGAATCTTCCATTCAGCTGAAAGCAATTTATTGGCTAATTTTTTATTTCGGCCACAAATAACAAGAACTTGACCAATGGGTTGACCAAGATTTTCATCAAATAAAGCATTTCCTAATGCTTTAGCAGTAGCTTCAATGGGGCCCATTCCCTCCCCACCCCCCATTAATAATACAGCAGGGAGATCTTCATCCATACCTAATTCCTTCCTCAATTCTTCCTATAAATCAAAATTAAGTTTGACTTAAAAAAGTCAAAGTCCACCCTGGCGTTCACATTTCATAGTTCTGTTAATCTCCAATTTTTTTAAAAAAAATTAACTTTTACTAATCAATCATCTCACTCAACCAAAAGTATTGATATTAGTAAAAAAGTTAGGTAGAGATATAACTAAATTAAAAAAGATTAGGTTATTAATGAAATAATATAATCATAGTAGTCATATTCGACACTAACTATTTGTTAAAAATTCAAAATTTTGGATAAAGTGTTTTGGGTCAACCAAACTTGAAATGTACCAAAAAAGTACCCATCTTGACCCCAACCCATTTTGACCCGTTACCCAACCCGCCCACTTGCCACCTTTAATAACTCCTAATTATCATTAGAGATTCCAACCTTGGGCCTAACGGGCTTAACAAAAGAAGGTCGAACAGGGAGCCCGTAAACTTTTATCTGAGAAGATTGCAGGCCCGCTTTTAAGGCCCGTTTCGCCACCTCATCTGTAGGGCAATAGCATCTAGTAACAAGCTTATGAAACCTATCACACACACAACAAATAATTGCTCAATTTTGGCACTTCAATTAAGCAGTTTTATTAAGTAAAAAAATTAGGGTTTTAAGATTTAAGCAAACCATGTAGGATGACAAGTGCTTAAATCTGTAACGACTGTAGTAAATACAATCTTGTCTAGAAGACCCTTTGACCTCAATATACGAAGTGGTACATGTTGCATTAGAGGATGTACACTGATGATAATATCTGGCTGGTACTTCATTAAACCTTTTGCAACCTCTCTGTTATGATACACATAAAAAATAACAAAGTTAGTCAATAAAGTCAACTATGTATAATCAGTTTCATATTGGCTGCAACAAAACTAATCATCAAATAGTAATCAATTTGAATGATTAAAAAAAAATTCACCGAGCTATGAATGTAGAAGTTGCAGCAAAATTCGATTGGTGCACAACACGAGGGGCAGAAGCGTAATATGTCATTCTCCACAAAGATCCATGTTTAACCAAAAAATTATAACTTCTTGGTAACTGATTAAAAGGCCAAGGAGTATGATCTGTCCATAAATCAGTCACAAATACCTGAAAAAACACACACATTTAAATATTTAATCAAATTCTCTTAATTAAATAAAATAATTAAAAAATGGAATAATTCAAGAAATTCAAGAAACCAACCTCATATTCATCACCAAATTTCTCATTAAACGCCCATTTGATTGCTTCAGCAGAAGCCCTGTGACCACCACCAGTATCACTCATCAAAATTAGCACCTTTTTCTTACCATTAGACTCAAAACCACTTACAGGTAATGAATTATCCTCCAAAATACCACCATTTTCTTGACCTAATCCACTATTAATCCCTGGATTAGCCTTGTATGAAGCGAAACCGAGTGGAATTTTATCGCAATGAAACCTAATAAACTTATTGAACTCGTTGAAGAAGTTGTTAATACTAGAACCACTTCTACTTCCTGAACTCAAAGAACCCACAATCTTTAATGATTTCTTTCTCCCAAAATCCACAACTTTTCTATCATACTGGACAAAATTAGATAAAATCGAAGAACACCCATCTAAATTCAAGCGGTTAGAGTTCGAATCAAATGCGAAATTACTGAATTTTGTTAATAAATTGAACGCATTGTTGGTTTCTATAGTTGCAGACGATGAAGAAGTAGATGATGACTGCATACCTATTTTATTTTCTTGTAATTCTTACAAGTATTTTTTGAAAGTAATCAAGTCATGTAGATGAAAAATCAAAAAAATTAAGAACTGGGTCTTGCTCTTTTTACAAAAAGTATAGAAATTCAGACAAGAAATTGACAAAATCCCTAAAATCCCCAAGTGGGTTGGGCTGAATTGACAAGAAAATGGATAAAGTTTGTGTTTTTATGAAGATTTAAAGGGAAATATGAAGAGGGGTTTGCAGCCACATAGATAGGATTTAGGGAAATTGGTAATATTCCATGGGAATTTGAGGTTAAATACCCTTTTTTCAGACTGTTTACATTTGTGAGAGGGAAATGCGTTAACAATCAGCCAATCGGAAAGTGGTGGTGATTGTGTGTGGTGGTCATGTTAATCACGCCCGATTTTGTTTGGTTGTTTAATAGTTTACTGTTTTTCTTCTAATTTTGGGTTTATTTACATTAGGGTGTGTTTGGTACAGAGATTTAAAGGGAGAGAAAGGAAAATAAAGGTAAAGTCTCTTGTTTGGTTACATCGAGAAAGGGAGATGGAGAAAAAAAAACTTTTCCTTTTCCCTAATTTTAATTCCCTACTAAATAAGGGGAAAAGGAGGCAATGATATATCGAGACTTAAAAAACACACGTAGAGAATCACAAAGCCCACAAAGCCCTCTTCTTTTCTTTATACGAAACCTTTCGTCCTCAATTTCGTCCGCTGTCCACTGCAATTCCGTCGTTAATTGTCTGCCACAATTCCGTCCAGCAACAATTCGTCCGCCACTTCTTCCAGGTTAATCTCGTTATCTATCTCTCGAACTCTATCTCTCTGTCTCTCTATTATACATTATTTGATGCATCACATGTTAAATACAAAATATTTAATGAGTTACCATAACAGGCGTGATAACATGGAGAGGATGGTGTATGAAAGTGATGTTACGAGTGTTGTTAATATAAGAATGAATATACATGCATTTACAACACTTTGCGGTATGTTAGAAAGTAGAGGAGGGCTAACGAATAGTAAAATAGTTTATGTTTTTGGATGTTATTATTAATTTTATTAATGCACTTTCGTTATTAATTTATCCATGAATTTTGTATGTTATAATAATGATTGTTGTGGGAAAAAAATATGTTTGCTAATTATAAAGTTTGTACAATTCTCTACTGATTTTTTTTGTTATACTAACAAGAGAAATGATTCTCTGCTATAATTCTCTGTTGAAGTCTCTGTGCTACCAAACAGAGGAGTCAATTCTCTTTCTCCAGACTAATTCCCTTTCCCTACAATTCCATTCTCTGCAACCATTTCTCTGCAATTCCATTCTCTGTACCAAACGTACCCTTAGGGTTTTTTATGAAAATAAATGTGTTTGTCTAATTTGGGTTGGTATGTATCTATTTTTGGAGTTAATCAGACAAGATAGCATGTAGTTTAGTTGATTATTATCATGGGGAAATTGTGTTTATTTTCCTTTTACGGAAAGTGACATTGTTACACTACAAAATTTTCGTCTATTTTCCTAAGACGTGGATCAAAGATGATAGTCATGATACAATACGCTATTTAATATACAAAAAACATTGATAGTGGACGGAAGTCTAAGCTATATTGTTATTTCGAGTAAAATAACACGAGCATATTCTTTGTAATGAAGGAACAAAAAATATACGAAGTATTTGTTTTTTTACATGACGAATTATTTAATGAGAAGTGGTTTGCTTCCTATTAATCTTCATATTTATCTTGCTACTCATTTGATATGTACAAGTGTTTAAATCAAATGAAGAGATTAGAAAAGAGATTAATGAATTTCACATGTCAATCATTTTATGAGTAGAATGATGTAAGAAGATTTAGTAGGAAGCAATACAATTTTTCTTATCAAATTAATAGTAAGACGGTATAATTGAGATATACGAATATATCAATAGTTTAAGATTGTAGCTCAACCAATATATCGGTACAAGCCAAGAGCATTCATTGATAAGTCTTTATCAAACTTGCTACGCATTTACTTTCGGTTTTTAATTTGTTAAATTTCTGCGACAAAAGGGTATGTCGACCCCTTATTTTACTTTATTATAAACGAAGCAATTCGACATTATTTGGATGTCACGTACCGTTACCAGATTGATGCATTTTTGTATCAAGCAACAATGCTTTTTCATGCTATAAACACACAAGACTATTAAACCTATCTTTTATTTCCAACCGACCAAATTACGGGGTAACAAAAAGTCATTTTGACCAAGTTTTTATTGTCAGACCCGAAAAAGATGAGATGTGACCAAATGACTTCGCCAATTTCTTAAAATGTTTAGTTTAGCATAAAGTGGGATGAATGTAGAATGTCATAAATACCCTAAAAAGAATTTAACAAAAAGTATCTTTAGAGAGTCAACACGAATTCAAAGACCATTTCGAACATTGAATCTAAAAGTCACCGACTTTTATAAGGAACACGAAGATAAGATTGTCAGAAAACTAGTTAATCAATCACTTACATACAAACAACATGTGTTGTTTAAGCTCAATATATAATCATCCAAATTTAATAAGAGACCGGGTATATATAAATAGTAAAGTTGGAGGATTTATCATGTAAAATATATTTAATATTTGGCTATAGCCATTCAAATATCACTATTCATAAGCTTTTTTTAATTATTTTTGCCATTTTACGTTATTTATATATATGTATGATGAGAATTTAAGACACAAAACTTCTCATATCCCAATGGTGGGGCTGATTATTTTCAAGCAGAAGCTCCAAGCTCGAATCTTCACTTGAAGACATTTACCATAAATATTTTTCAAGCAGTTTACTTTTTTGCTACATAAATCCTCAATTATGATATTTTTGGATTCATTCACTTATAATTTGACACTTTATTCAAAGATAAATGACTAAATATTATTATTTATGTTACGTCTAATTCAAAGTTGAAAAAAATAATGTGTTTATGAGTTGATACTACTTAATAAATTTATTTATAGTCATGTTTTAATACTCGAGATTTGAATTGAACCAGTTAATTATTTAAAAACAGTCAGACCAATTTTTATCGCCGTTTGAACCTCGGATTACAATAATATAACAAAAAATGATACCAAACACTAAACATTCAACTAGAAATTTAGTGTTTCAAACTTCAAAACATATAGTGTTGTGTTTAAATGGGAATATTTAGTAGATATTATATGTCTACCTAAACATAGTATCAGGTTAGGTTATTCAACATTTTTGGTTCGTGTAGTATATAAAGACAATTTTTAATAATATAGCAGAGATAATTTTCAAAAAATAAATAAATCCAGTATGACATCTTTATTTGTATAACAAACACAAAATATAAAAACAATTCTGCAGCAACACGCGGAGCACTATTACACTTGTATGCATACATCCGGCATAACTAATTTACTTTGTATTTTTATTTTGTAAAAAAAATAATGGATGTGATTTATACATATAATTTTTATCTAAACACCATAATTATTATTTTATATGTATATACAATTCGCAGTAATACTTGTACACTATAATGTATCTATTAATCTTCAAATTAGTTCTCAAAAAATAAATAGAAAATTATAAATATGATTGCACTAATGACCTAATGGGTATGCTATCAAAGATGAACGATTATGAAGCACAAAGTGTCCACTAATGTCTACACCATCAAATTTCCAAAAAAGTGGAAGCACGACATGAGGGTCGACATGACTAACACGTGATGAATTCGTATTTTAAAAGAGGAATAGTTTGAATGAAACTTTTTAAATATAACAAACGTATTGGTCAACATAAATACTCCATTCCATCACTTTGAATCCTAACTTTCGGTTGTCAATTTAAAAAATGTGTATGGTGCAACATTGAATGATCGACTTATTTGTACTTGGTATGTCGTTAAACTCTTTATTCATTCACACCACCAATAATCCATGATTAATTCATGTCGTTTTTCGTACTTACAATGTTAACCCAAGAACACTTTGTAACAATAAAGTACCAAACCAAAAATTGGTTCAATATTGCGTTAACAAACATTTAACAGCTTGTAAGATTAGAGTTCGATATAACAACCTTCGTTGCTTAGTATGTTGCCATCATAAAAATAAATATATATGTTATAATTAACTGTACAACATATTAAAATAATAATTATGATATGAGAAATAATATGTGATGTTAAAATTACCTCTCTTCCATCATACAATCAAATATACAAACGGTATAAAGTTACGTTTAATACGACTTTCATAGGCGCGCATAATTAAAATAAGAAAGATAGTATCATCGTCAGAAAATATGTTTAACGTTACACAACTCATAAACAGTATGTATCCTCTACTCATTTTTCATAAAATTTGAGTATTAATACCGACTTATTTGAACACCTAACCAATAACAAAAACCCATCAAAACTCTACCAGAAAGAATACGCAACCATTCGAGGTGATTCGTACACAACAATTTTTAGCCATACAACAACAGGTACACGCAGTAAACTGCATAAGGTACAAGTTTATAATGCATCAAATTGTTGTATATGACAAAAAGTTGTGTCACAAATCATCTTCTGCACCCAACAATTTCAGCTAGTGACAAAAATGATGAATCCAGTTGACTAACTTTTTATTACTTTTTCTTGTTTCTGAATTTCTCCTTGAGCAAAGCAAACTGTTTCTTGCACTGATTAACCGTTTTCCCGGGAACAGCAGCCGCCACACGTTCCCACCGTTGGTTAGTTTCTTTTGGAAACGTTTTCAAAGCTTGAACCAGTGCGGTTTCCTGAACCGCGGTCCACACATCCTGGTCCGAACTTGACCCAACCGGTTCGACCTTTTCTGCATCTTGGCTCGGTTTCGGTTCAACCGGTTCAGTGTGTGTAGGTGAAGGTGTAACCGTAGGTGTAGAACTAGAAGAAACCCCCACAACTTCCTCTCGAGTTGTAAGTGGAGACGAGATCGAAACATTTGGTTTTCTTTTTTCAAGAAACGAATCAAACGCTTTTGACGAATCGGGTTTTTGCAACAAAACGGTTTTTGTTGCTTTTAAGATTTCTTCAACTGACCGATTTGTGCCTATGTATTCAGATATAACTTCCCACCTTCTAGAAGTTCCTTTAGGATACTTACCAATCCCTTTTCTTAACATTTCAATCTCTTCTTTCCCCCAAGGCTTTTCTTTCTTCACATAATTATCAGAAACACTCCCGTTGACTTTCGCTTTGACTTTCACGTCTCCGTTTTGTTGAACGTTTTTATCCTTATCCGCACGATCTTTCTCATCAGAGTTGACCGCTGACTTTAAAATCTCAGCTTGACTTTGACCATCTCCTTTTTCAATATTGTCACATAAGTTTCTTAACTGTAACATATCGAATGACAAACATATATTTTCAACATCATCTTGAGTAATATTAAGTGAATTATTTGACAAAATTGGGGTCGATAATGTTCGAAGACGTGTTCGTTCTTTACGTAATAATTTCTTTTCTTTTTCTTTTAATTTCTTTTGATTTGAAGCAGCTTCGGCAGCTTGTTTGTCTTCTTCTTCTTTTTTAAGCCTATTTTCTTCTAAAATTCTCGCAGCTTCTTCTTCTTGTTGTTTCTTAACCATAAATTTGGCTTCTTTTTTCTTCTGTTTTTCAGCTTTTAACATTTCTTTTCTTTTTAAAATCCGCGGGTCCCGCTTATACGCGTTATCTACTAACAAACGTATTCTCGCATGTTCTTCTTTTCTCGGTTTTTCTGAATTTTTTGCATTTTGTCTCTCCATCCATCTTCTATGATCACGTGATTCGGCTTGCTCGAGATCAAAATCGTCATCATTCGGGAACTCCCGCCAGCTTTTAAAACTAAACCAAAAATCATAAAATAAATCGACTTCTTTAATTGAAGTATTATCATCACCTAATGAAGGAATTGGTTGAACAACCGACCACCGCCCGTTTCTCATAAAAGCGGGCCCAAAAACCTTGAAAAAGTCTTGTGGGGAACAATCGGTTGGAATTTCATCATCAAATTCATCAGTTGAATCATAAATTCTTCTTCTCACGGGATCCATTAACAGTTCATATGCTTCTTGAATTGCTTTAAACCGGTTTTCAATTTCGTCTTTTTTTGCTTGTTTAGCAGATTCGGTTTCTTCTCCAAGAAGAAGTGCTGCTTGTTTATCGGGATGATGTTTTAAAGCGGTTTCACGGTAACTTTTTCTAATTTGTTCTTCAGTTGCAAGATACCTTAAATGACCTAAACCTAATAAAGCATAATGATCTTGCTGAGTCAGCCCATCTTTGTTTTTCTTTTTACTTTTACTGCTATATGAATCTGATGATTGCATATACTCGTTTTCTTTATCATTAGGTAAATTTTCATTATCATCGGGTGAATTTTCTTCCTCGAAATAACCACGGAGTTTAAGTGCCACATCATGAAAAGAATGTCCAGCTGGCTCAAAGTGTGAAGCTTTTATTGGAAGGCAATTTGAAGAAATATAAAGTGTTTCTCCATTTACAAGCTCGTTTGAGTAAGTAATAAGACGAATGCTTGTATTAGATTTCATATTTATGGCAACTCAAGCATTCACTGGTTCAACCTAACATTAAAGAAAAAGGAAAAACGTCAATATAGCAAAAAATGTGATTTACAAGCACTTAAAGCATGTTCCATTTTTCATAGTTGTATCTAAATTGAAAATCAAGCTACTTATTTCCTAAAAATTATTCATATCCTAAGTCAGCTTATGGTAAATCCAAGCAGATGACAAACTGAGAAAGGAAATAATAGCAATAATTAACACTGTTACCTTGTAATAATATACATTGGGGATAACTTATACTTCTAGCTGATTATTGGTACACTGTGGTCTGATTTCGATCTATGCTAAAGGGAGAATCTTCTAGATTGATAGTCAATTATAATGCTCTAAAACATACGTAGTAATACAGGTTGATTAATATCTAATTACGAAGTCACGTACTTTTAAAAAACTCGTTTTAAATAATAAATTCAAAAGCATCAAAATTAATTTTAACTGACAAAGAAACAGGACTCCAAACACTAGCAATCAATCTATACAACACATAATACTTGATGATGAAACTAAAGTAATCCAATAATTAATGCGTAGCAGCTCCTTTGTGATAAATAGCATTAATTCAAGTACATAATATGTAATTTCCAAATAAAACGAATGATTTCCAAATAAAACGATCCTTGATTAAGATTAATGACTTAAACATTTCGTTACCTGATGGCGACGAGGCGGCGGGTAAAACAGCAATCGATCTGTGAAATTAGGGTTATACCGATGATATAGATGATCACGATTGAGCAAGGAATACTGATAAAATATCTGAGATTTTGTAGTTTTGACGGAGAGGCGTAAAGAGATTGGGGATTTGGGTGTTTAGGGTTAACAGGGTTGGGCTGTTTTTGCCATTCTCAGTTGTTTTATACTTGTAGCCCGAAATAGAAGTTACACTTTTGGCCCCTTTATTATTTCTTGTAAGCAACTCAGTCCATTGTACAAGTATAACATTTTATGACAACTCAATTAAATGGTTGCCGTTCAAAAACAAAAAAAAACCTCAATTAAATGGTTATTTGATAAGTCATTTTAATCAGCATCTGAATAAAAAATTATAAATCTTTTTTCTTTTAATCGGAAAGGTCTTAGAGAACGTCTGAATCATTCATACATCTTAATTATTCAGATATTAATCATTTAGATTCTATAAAAAACACATATATATATGTAAAATTAGGTGTTATTTGGTAACATCTGAATGATTAAGATCTGAATGATTCAGACTTACTCTTACATCTGTCCGATCAAAAGGCATAACATGTTTAATTTCTGATTCAGAGGCTGATTAAGAGGTCTTACCAAACACTCTGAATCTGTCTAATTAAGAGGTTGTCCTCTTATCTATATCACTAAGAGACTTACCAAACAGCACATATTATGGTTCTAAAGAGGCATCCACCTTAACTTTTTTTCGTCTTGTTTTCCACATGTATCCTATAAAATGTAAACCACTATTACATTATTGCCGACACATTCCGTGAACAAACATTTCCCATTTATCAAAATAACCCTTGATGCGATAATGCATGAGTTTGATCAAAATTTATATGTTTGTATTTGGAAAGCATTATAATCTCCTTTCGTAACTCATTGTTTCCTTGCCCTAATACACTAATTTATATACTTATGTCAATAATAATATTCGTTTTATATTTTTGAGCCCTACACATATAAAATACATAAAAATACAAAATACTTATTTTTGTTCATACAACTCGTCCCTCAATCTGTCTCCAAACCGAAGCGATAAACTGACACTCCCTACATATGGAGGCGTGCCAATGATGTCATTAAACCGGCAACTATTAGTAGGCAATTGATGGAACCGTTGATTGAGCAAACAAATTATAAATTTAACGATTCCTTCTCAAGTTAATGAGCCACAATGTTGCAAATACAAATCTAGAGACTATATTTGTAACTTACATATTAATATGGATGTCAATAGTGAACTTTATTTTTATCAGTTTTAATGAGCAATGGGATTTGATTCGTACAGAGTAATTTTTATTCATGCAGAGTAATTTCATACCAATAGTTATGTCCTTACCTTCCTTTTATTATATTTTTCATTTCACCCTCTTACTAAGGATATGATTATCATTTAATATAAAATTGTTCTGTACGGATAAAAATTGAATAAGTTAGACTTATTAAAGCTAAAATAACCCTTCAGATTAAAGCTAAAATAGTTTATAGAAAACCCAATTAACCCTTCAGATTTATATACAAACACCTCAGCTTTACCATCGAACGACCTAAATGGTTCGGTCTCAAGCTTTTTAGAAGAAAACAATGGCGGATGATGCCGAAAGAAAGCTGCTTGAAGATCAACTCGAGCTTCAATTAGAAGAACAAAGAGAATCAATAGCGGCCCTTGATGAAGCCCTAGCCTCCGACCCTCAAAATCCCGAAATCCTCGAGGTATTTCTTATACACAACCGCCCTGTTTTTAATCGAAGTTACATGTGTTGCTTATTTTTATAAATTTTCGATTTTTGCTCGATATTTCAGCTCATGAAGAGGTTTTGTTCCCTAAATCGTTGATTGTTATCGACCAATGCTTTTCGCTAACTGTTACCTAGATTATTCAATGTGGTAAATGGGTACCAGAAGTACAATAATATGATCTACAACTTTTAAGAGTTAGTTAATTAGTTAGTTAGTGGCTGCTAACTAGGTTATTTGTGACTTAATTAAGGGGCTTATACTTGTTAGCTTATTTGCATTTTGTAAAAGTTGAAAAGCCATTTTTAGGGTTTGGATAGAACTTATGAGAAAAGCCATTTTTAGGGGTTCGTATATACATATACATATATTATATATATGCATAGATGATCATTTTGATTTTTGTAATCAGGTTCATGCAGAGCTTTTACAAGCTATTAAAGATGCAGAAGAGGGCCTATTTGTCCTTAAACGGGCTCGATTATTACAAGAAGTCGAATTACTACAAACACCAAAAGATGGTGTTAATGGGTTAAATCAAGATCATATTGACTCCAAAGATATAAAAGTAGAACCGTTAAAGCAATCTAATAATGCGAATCAAGGTCTTTCTGATTCCAAAGAAATAAAAGAGGAATCTTTAAAGGAATATTCCGTTGGATCAAAATGTAGATTCCGTTACTCTGACGGACGATGGTATAACGGTTTAATTGTTGCAATTGAAGGTGGTAATGATGCAAAAGTTTCTTTTCTTTCTCCAACATCAGAGAACCAACTGGTACGTCTATTTTTTAATTATTTTTAAATTTTGCGTGACAAATTTTTTTGTAATAGTTAATGGAATGGTAATATATTTACCCGACTTTTCTAATAATTACACCATTTAAATACAGATTTGCAAATTCTTCCTACAACAACGGTGTCGATTTGGTACAAAATGCCGCTCGTCACATGGTGCATATATATTATTTTAATCTATGTAATTTTTAAGTGGTAGAACTTCTGCATTAGAGGTGGAAAAATGAGCAGGCCCGTATATCATTGGTTGACCTGAATCATTTTTGTCAAAAAATATTTATAAATAATTAGTGTGCTGCGTTTGATTACAGAAATTATATTCTTTCAGTAATAAATAATCAAATTATTTGACTTCATTTTGGAGGGTTTTAACCTGTATGTTTTAAAAGTACACGTTGGGCGACATTCGACCCGTTTTATTTAAGCCGTATTTTTCTACTTTACCCGTTTGACCCGTTGGATTTAACATAACCCGTAACCCGTATCGTCTCTCATTCATGATTAAATGGGTCCAAATTGCCACCTCTATTCAGAATGCTGCTAAATTTTATTTTATTTTTTTTAATTAATTTGTTTTGTATTAGGAATTGATCTACCTTTATCATCATTGAAAAAATATAACCCCACAACATGGAGTCAATCATTGGTGGGGTCCAATGTTTGGGCTACTCCCGATAACAACACTGGGATCTGGCGGGAAGCTGAACTCGAGTCATGGGATGAGGAACTCGGGTCGGGTCGGGTCGTTTTCCGAGATGACGGTTGCTCCACAAATGTTGGAACCGAATCCATATCTTTATCCGAATACGCCCAAATGAGTGATGATGAAGATGACAATGACAATGATTCATATTCAAATTCAGAATCAGATCAAGATGATCCAACCGATTATGAAATTGAAGACACCGAAGGATTAGGGTTTCTTGAAAGCTCGAATCTTCAAAGAGGAATACAAACCGAAACCGCAATTTTTGCAAAATGGGAAAATCACACCCGAGGTATAGCGTCTAAAATGATGGCTAACATGGGTTTTCGCGAAGGAATGGGTTTGGGCTTGAAAGGTCAAGGAAGAGTTGACCCGATTTCGGTCAAAGTTTTACCGCCAAAACAGTCTCTCGATCATGCCCTAGTATCAGTCGAAAATAGTAATAATAATAATAATAATAATAATAATAATAATAATAATAATAATAATAATAATAATCAAGAGAAAAAACGAAGCCGGGGCGGGAAACGAAAGCGTGATAAAAAATTTGCAGCAGCGGTTCGGGCTAGAAAAGAACAAGAGGAGCCCGGTTCGGGTTCGGGCTCGGATATTTTTAGTCTTATAAACACGCAATTAGCAAAACACGATGAATCGTTTAATATCGGGTCGGTTAAAATAAAGCAAAAAAGGGATGCTTCTGAGGTGGGTTTGGGTAAGAATAGTGAGAGACGGGCTTTGGTTGCTTTTGATGATGAGGTGAAGGATTTGCGGGCCCGTGTTCAGAAATTGGAAGAAATGGCGGCCCGAAACAAGAAAGAAAAGGTGGTTTATGAAGCGGCTTTGAGGAAGCTTAATGAGACCCGAAAAACTTTGGCGGATGTTGAAGCTGCTCATGCATCGGCTTCTAATGCAGTTGCTAATAAAGAAAAGGAGAAAAGATGGCTTAAATTTTGATGGGATTATTGTTTGTAATTTGAATTTGTTATAAATTTAATGAGATTTATTATTAGAAATTTGGCTAATAATGTATTGTTCATTGAGAATGTAGATCAAAAGTCTATAGTGAAATCTTCTTTTGATTAGTTATTGGCTTTTGGGATGGATATTGATTTGTTTTAAGATTTCTTTCTAATTTATTGTATTTTGATGTTGATTAGGTTCCTTTAGTGGTTGAATGTTGATTGGGACATGAGTTTTCATTCAAGAAAAAACAGAGGATCATATCGAAAATTGGGATATAGTCTTGATGAGGTAATTTTCAAGCTCATAATTGAGACGGAGAAACGGGGATTTGGCATAGTGAAGCTCGTCACTTTAGTGAAACCATTGGTACGTTCTTATCACTTTGCTAATCAGTTTTGATTCTTTGGTTATTCGAATATATAAGTGGAAGTGGTGGGCTAGACTTATTTTTTGTGTGTTTATGTATAAAATAAAATAAGTAAAGTGATGAAATAAGTGAAAAGAAGAGGTCTTGTTGGTAGATATGCGTCAATTTAATTTATAAGCGTTAAAGAGCAAGTTATTATTGAGTGAGGCCAAAGAGGTAAACCTATAAAAATTTCTATGCCACGACACCCCAACAATGCATAAACTTTTCATTTTATATACATATTCTCATTATGCATAAACTTTAAAAATTATTTGCATTCAATTTTGACATAAAAAGAAATTCGTTAAGAACATGTTCATATTTAGGACATTTTCATATCACATACTGACATGAGTATAAAACAAAATTCATCATGCTCCAAAAAATATGGAACTCTTCATTTTTTATAAACCTACCCTTGGAGATGCTGACACACCCAATGGCCAAAGTTGGTTCTCTCTTAAAAAGGGTAGTTTTTTTTCTAAAATAGTTATGAGTTGGATTATGTTTATCTGGATCTCTCTTTATCAAAAATTTATATTTTTTCTTTACAAATAATTAGTGTGTCAAAGGGAAATATCAAATTTATATTATTGTCTAATTCTCAGATATTCAGCAATTTTTGCCCATTTGACTTATTTTCGTTTTAAGTTATTTATATATTTTACCCTTTAGGTATAAAACATAAACAATATTCGTTCAAAAAAACAGACTTATAAATTTGTCCTTGCAATATCAGTCGTATTTTTTTAACGAATATCGAGCCTTTATTGGGTCAATATAGTTGGAATTAACAGTTATGCGAATATTCGCTAAATAATATGATTATACGAAGATCGAACATAATCTATCCCCCGGCCAAAGTTGTTAAATAATGGTCCCCTATCACCAAGGATATATTGTGGGTTTGATATCTTTCCATGAAAACCGAGAAATAGTGGCGTACATGTGCCAGATTGAAGTCGATATTAGAATGACGTCTTTTTGTGTTTTATTTACAATAAAGTTATGTCGTTTTGAAATAGTGGACTTTTAGGCGCCCACATCTACTTAAGTGTTACCTAGTGTTAGCATCCGTTTATTTTGGAATTTTTCTGATTGATATAAATTTTTATGAGTTACTTTATGCTATTTCTTTTTACCCGCCTAAAGATATATGAGTGATTGCTGATACAAATTGCATCTTATCTTCCTGATTTACACATGATAACTTGAAACATATACGTGTAACTTTAAATTCGAGTTGTTTTCAATAGTCTCGAAAGATAAATCCAAACATGGGGTTTGGGACAAAATAGTCGGAACATGTCATAATGTGCATATATTTTTTCCAACAATACAAAGGTTAAGCATATATTTTATTTGTATAATACTTGTTAAATAACTTAATTTATCTTTACATCATAATTTTTAGCTTATATACAAAAGAGTATAATTTTACAATTAGTTATACAATATATTAAATAATAGTAGTTGTGATGAATACAATTAAAAAATTGTGTAAAAATCACCCCTGATAAATAATGATCCCATGTCCCACTGGATTCTTTTGTGTTGTGGACATTGATCATTTTGGGAAATAGATTGATGATATGGTTAAATGTAAAAAAGTAGCAAGACACTTCACTATAATGTGTTTTTTCAAGCAAATTTGGTATATACTTTAATTCCATCCTTTTAGGACCAAGTTTGATTATTACATTGGGATTCAATTTAATAAATAACATACAAAAGATCGTTATCATTTGATGAAACATATGGACACATTTGATAGTTTTAAGTCGATGTTGCTAGTTTGTGCATATAAGTTTTTTGAGAATACGGACATAAAATAAGTGATAAAATAGCGTATTTGAAAGCATTTTGTGTTAAATAAAGTAAAGCCTTTGATGCTCGTCGACGACCACTTGTGGTCTCAATAGATAAAAACAAATATGCTGCTTCAAGGTCGTTCTCCCTTGATTTTTGTATGACACATCCTCAATTTCTATTTCTTAAAAAATATCACGATTTACAATAGGTTCCTCATATGATCAAAATTTACTCATGATGTACGTAACTTAATCATATTTTCAAACATTCTTTTGATCATCTTATAATGACATTTTTAAATAGTCTTCTTATCTATTAAGTATTTGACTTGGTTATTAACTTTGACTTAATGGTAGTTGAACAAATACTAGTTTTTGTGCATCTAAATATTTCAATTACACGTATTCATGACTAACATAAACATTTAAGCCATATCCAAGAGAGATTGTGACTATTGTTATGGATCTTTAAGTCGGTTTAACATTAAAATAAAGGCCATTAAAATACAACTTCTTCCTTTAATTTGTTTGGTGGCAACATTCTAGTGGCCAACTTTGATTTGAATTTCTTAACTTCGTAATTATGCCACATAATCTAAAATTATTGTTTACTCGTTTTTAATATCTTTAGTACTTTCTAGTGTAAATACTAAACAACCAAGTTACCACCCGGCGTTCATACGTAATGATAATGATAATCGTCTATTTTAATGTTTAGCAAACCTATTTATTTATTTAGTTAATAGATAAAATGTAAATAATCAGTTAACATAAACATTTCCACACCTTTTCTCCAAAACTCTGTTTTGAATTGATTTTTCAGCATTTTGGTCAAACATAAATTTTAGATTATTTGTATTTCAAAACGCAATAAAAGGATAATGTGATTCAAATCACAATATCAAACATCCTAGATCCTCTTTCCAACATCCCACGTATATTCTTTAACAAAGTTTTCAACTTTTGCGGATCACCACAGTAAAATTCAAATTGCTTAATAACTGAATTTAGTAATCTAAATCCAGCGAAATTGGTATTTTACTTCTAAGTTCTAACCTTTCATTGATTAGTTGTACTGTTAGTTTTCATCAGAAATAACATGTATGAAAGAGTTGATGACATTCCAGTGGGCATCTTCGAATCCATATTTGATTTGCGATCTTAATCTTGTACAAACGAAAACAATCCGGAGTAAGAATTCCAATTTAACAGTCATGTTTTATGTTCTGAGTTAAAATTACAAATATACGAGTCAGTTTGCTGTTTAATCAAACAAATACTATGTTTCAAAACCAAAAGGAATACAAATATTTTCTTTTTTTTGTTTTGTGACTTGTGAGCATTGTAAATCAGGCAATCAGCCAGCAATTAGCAAAATCAAATATAATGTTTCACAAAATAATTAATTGTAGTTAACGTCACCGTCACCATCACCGTCAACGCTAGAACTGCAGTCATCCCCTTGCCACGTCCAAACGATATCCTTCAACGCCGGTCTAACGTCCTCTTCACAGAACTTCTCGTATTCCAGTGTGTCGCCGGAATCCTTCGTAAACTCAACCACCGTCATCTCCGCCGCCATCTCAAACACCTCTGCCGTCACAGCCAACGCTCCTTTCCGGCCTACCTCCGTTCCTTCCATCCTCACCTTGAAATCATCCTCCGTCTCAACATGAAATCTCAACTCACGCGCCGCCGCTTCTATCCTTTTGACAATCGCCGCCGCTGAAAACTTCGACGTGAATATTGACGCTACCTTCTTCTTCTCCTTGCTCTCGAATAAAGTCGATAAATCGAATCCAGAAGACATAGATGAAATCAGTTCAAACGCATTGAAAAACGCTGGCGAAGATGTTGACTTTTTCAATCCACCAGGCGCCGGATCCGGCGATGAAATTCGTTCTTTCTTCAAGCGAAACGAGTTCGGCCGGGCAAGAGCTCGCCGATACCAGGGAACACGCATTATTCCTTGAATCGAGATCCGCCGCTCTGGATCCGCCATTAGAATCTTCGAGATCAATTTCCGAGTTTCCGGCGAAAACCACGGCGGAAATTCATATTCCGCTTTGAAGATTTTCCGGTACAGATTCATTAGATTCTCGTCATGAAACGGCAAAAATCCAGCTAATAAAACATACAAAACGACGCCGCATGACCAAATATCAGCTTTCGCACCGTCGTATCCTTTCTTCCTCAACACCTCCGGTGCCACGTAAGCAGGAGTTCCACACTGCGTATGCAGAAGCCCGTCATAACGTTTCTGCTCCGGCAGAGCAGAGAATCCGAAATCCGTGATTTTCAAATCATCATTACTATTAAGAAGCAGGTTTTCCGGTTTGATATCACGGTGAGAAACACCACGGCTATGACAAAAATCAACAGCGCTAATTAACTGTTGAAAATACTTACGAGCGACATCTTCCTTCAACCGTCCGCCACCGGAGACCTTAGCAAATAGCTCACCACCCGAAACATACTCCATAACATAATAGATCTTAGATTTAGTAGCTAAAACTTCACGAAGCTCAACGATGTTTGGATGACGAACAAGGCGAGTAGCAGAGATCTCTCTTTGGATCTGTTCAACCATACCTTGATCTTTGACTTGATCCTTGTTGATGACTTTAATGGCAACACTTTCGCCGGTAGACAGCTCTCTGCCATAGTAAACCTTAGCGAAAGTGCCTTTTCCGATGAGCCTCCCTTTCTCGTATTTGCCTCCCAATATTATGGGATTTTGATCCTCCATTTTTAGATGAATCTCAGAGTTCCATGAATGAATTGATTGGATTGATCGTAGAGGCGTTGAATCGATTATTGAGGAAGATTAGGGTTTTTTTTATTGGATTGAAATCGTAGATGTGGTTATTTTATTGGAAAATTTGTGTAAAGGGTTGAAGTGGAGGAATGGGCGGCAAGACAGAGTAGAAATTGAATTTATATCTTTATTTTAGGTTTTGAGCATTTTTACCTTATCCGGTTTCTAACTTAATTCCCTAGAAGATATTTTAAGGCCACGAGCCCACGAGTTTAAATCATGTTGATTTGTGTTGAAAGCTTTACCCTTTTTAACATGTTTCCAACTTATAAAGTTTTTAATTTACAGATCTAATTTTATTGTTAAGGTATCTTCCAACTCTGATGCGTTTATAAACTCGTCAGTAGCGTCATGTTGCCCTCTTCCTTACCAATGAGTTATTGACAATGTTGTGCCAACAACAACTAATTACTAAACTCATTACCAAAAATAAAACCCCGCTTACACCCCCTCTCACACCCTCACACACACAACTCTACGACGAGTTAAACAACTCGCCCCTACGAAGACAAATGGCTACCGACAATTTGCTAGACGAAGGGCGTGCCAATGACATCCTTTTTTTAGGAGGCCACAACGAGCTCAAGGATGAGCCGTTGGCATAGTTCTAATGGTATCATCGATTGGGAAAGTGAAGCTCGGTTAATTTTGGCAAACTCTCATAATATGTTTCCTATTATAATGGGCAAATTGCATAAAAAGGTAAAATATTATTACGTGATTCATAATTGTAGCAATTAATTATCAGTATTTATAATGACATACAATTATTTAATTTTTTCCTTTTATTCCAATTAATCTTAAACAGATTTAAGTCATAATTATTAAACGATTCCTTCATGTCTCTTTTATAAAATGTTGAATAACGTCATTCCGGGTAAAATGTTTCATAAAATGCAAAAATCTAAAAGTCCGTTGCTAAAATTTTTGATTGTTTATTGTTAGAATGAAAAAAGACTCGATAGTATCTTGCTATTTTATACAATTTACCCAATTATATTAATGGGCTATTATATATTGCATTTATCATTGCTTTGTAACATTGTTGTGATACAATTACATATGTGTAATATTTTTATAAATACAACTTTTAGAATCTATATCTATATTTATATATATATATATATAAATTGAGTTCCAATTTTAAAGTTGCAATTAATACCATGCAATTAATATTAATAATATTATATTATAATAATATAAACAAACTTATTAAATTGTAAACCCAAGAGTTTTGAAATAAATATAAATAATAATAATAATAAAATGTTCAATAAATAAGAGACTTTTCAAGTTTTATTAATCTTACACATTAGCATCTATAAATACTCATTCTCATATTGCAAAAATTTTAACACTCCAAAGGTGCATCCAAAAGAAATACTTAACAAATGTAGTCAACAACAAAGATATATAGGGCTTTTATCATATATCGTCGCTATTAATTGGTAATATTCCAACATAATCTTTATGATTTTATTTTAGAGAGGGTATGTTAGTTGTTTTTGTTTAAAATTACACAACCTCTTTTGTATATATTTATAAAATTGTTATTCGTTGTTTATTTACATTTTGTATAAAAATTATATTATATAATGATCTGATAGTTATTATTATAGTATATGAGATTGTGTATGATATTAACATAATTATTTAAGATGGATATCTTATCATGTTAATGGTCACAAATTGTTGTTCATTTGATTTGTTATTTTACTTTTAATCCAATTAATAGGTTTTGATTGCCATTTTTCACATTAATTAAATACACTGATGGTTGTTGAATTGATGCTTATTTTCGTTTGTATATGTATGTATAATAAAATATAAAAAATGAGTTTCATATTGATGTTGCATTTATTATAATATTAAGTAAATCATGTTAACAAAAATTGAGAAGCTCAATAGTTGTAAAATCAAGAGTTTTAACATAAACTTGAGATTATCTAATTAGTAGAAAAATATTAATTAAATATATTGATGGTTGTTAAATTTATGCTTACTTCTTTTATATATGTGAAAAAAATATAAAAATTGAGTTCTATTTTTATGTTGCATTTATTATAATTGAGTTCTATAGTATTGAATTCATTTTAATAACAATTTGATAAACTCATTAAATTGTAAGACCAAGAGTTTTGTAATAATTATAATAATAAAAAATTCTATAAAATAAGAGACTTTTGAAGATTTATGAATCTTACACATTAGGATCTATAAATACTTATTTTGATGTTTCATAATTTTAACACTCTAAAGGTGCATCCAAAAGAAACATTTAATAAGTGAAGTAAACAACAAGACCTTTAGCGATTTTGCTCTTTTCCTTGCTATTAATTTATTTCATTGATTTGTATCAAGTATATAATTTACTGATATCTTAACATCTATATCTATATCTATATCTATAAATCATATAAAAATTGAGTTTTATGGTTTATGTTGTATTGAATTCTATGTTAAAAAAATAAGTTTTTGTTATAAATGATGCTCATGAGTAAATGTAATTGATAATACAAAGAATTTAACATAAATAATAGTAGTAAATTCAATTAAATAATAGTCTTTTCATTTAACTAGAAGTCACATATTAATTAAATAAGACAAAGAATTTAACTGAAAATAATTGTAGTAAATTTAATTAAATAATAATTTTTTTATATAACTAGAAGTTACATATTATAAACTATAAATATTACAATATCATGATGCAAATGATGTTGAGTTTTCAAATGATGTTATCTTTTACCCTAACAGAACATTCATTTAGAAAAATTGAGTTCCAACTTTGAAGTTGCAATTAATACCATGCATTTAATATTATTAATAATATTATATAAATCTGTTTATAAAAAATAATATATTAATCAATTGTAAGATCAAAAGTTTTATAATAAATAATATTTAATAAACACAACAAAATAATGTCAATGCATTTCTGAATCACAAAAAATAGTTGACTATCTAGATTATGGTTAAATATTAATTATATAGCAACAAACTTTATAGGTTTATTAAAATCAATCAATATTAACAAAATGCAAGATGACAAATATTTACTTAAAAAAAACCATAACTGAATGAAAAAATAGTTTTGGACGTACCGCTCGGAACTGAACCGGTTGGAACCGAGTACTGATTTTTCATAAAATATAGAACCGAGAACTGAACCAATGGAGCTCGGTTCGTCCGGTCTGATTCTGTAATCCAGGTCGGTGCTCGATCCAATTTGCACAGCCCTACTTACGCATATGAAATCTATTTCAAGCTAAAGAAATAATTACAATTAACATACACAATCCATATGACTCAATAAACAACAACAAGCCCTAAACATCAATACACATAAAGAACAACTTTGCTCATTTAGTAGTATACCCGCAATCAAAGTTAAACATGTAACCGATCACGCTTTTCGTACTTTCTAAGTGATACCAGTAAATTGTACACGATATGCACTCAAAATAACTCATTATTGTGAACGAAGCCCGTGCATCGCACGGGCCATGCTGCCTCGTTCTTATTAATAAAAGAGTGTTTTCAATGAATGTACCGTATTATGTGTTTAATGAATTAATTATTTAATTTAAACTAGAAAATCGTATTTAATGTTTTTTTTTAAACAACAAATGATAACAACGGAAGCTTACTCGCAATATTCAAGCGAGCACCCGGGTTCGAGTTCCTTTACAGGGCAAACTCAGCCCCCATAGGGATTTTCAGGGAAAAATCCCCCATATTTGGTACCACAAGAGGTGTTTACAAGATTCGAACTCCAAACCTCATGCCCCATATGGGAGTAAAACTCATGCATAAATCCAGTTGATCTAGACTGTAACGACCGGAATTTCGGTTAATATATTAAATGGAAATATTGAGGAATAAAGGTGGGAAAATATTTAATCGAGTCTCCGTTGTGTTTTATCGAGTGTTTGGATGTTTGGGACTTGGTGTAACCAAGTATGGGTCAAGACTTGGATGGAAACAAGTTTAAAAGGCAAGAAACTGACCCGGACAGACCTCGCGACGCGAGGCAGGCGCGAGACAGTCGCGAGTTCAAACAGCAAGTTCAACGTCCAAACGCGAAGGTCTCGCGTTGACTTTGCGTTGACCTCGCGTTGAGGTCGCGGCGCGAGCCAGGCGCGAGCCTGGCGTGAAATCTGGAAAATTGCGGCAACCAGCAGGCGAACCCGCGTCACCTCGCGGCGCGAGGTGGGCGCGAGCGGGGCTCGAGGAGCGTCTGGAATATATAATCTTGTGTGTGAGCTAGGGTTTCATTTCTCATTCAACCCCACACATAGTGCAGCCGATTTGGGAGTGTTCTTGGTCGTTTTTGGAGCTCAAGAGCTTAGATCTTCACCATCTTGAAGGATTGAAACATAAAGGGTAAGTATTCTTGATTTTCTTACTCATCTACCTTGATTGTGAGCTTAGTATGGGTAAAAATGGTGGTTTGGGGAACCAACCATGTCATCTTTGGGGAAGATGACTAAACATGGGTGTAGAACACTCATTGTAAGCTTGTAATCGATGTGTACAAGTTGGATTTCGGTTTATTGATGGAAATCTTGAACTAGGGTTTGAGATTCCACCAAGTTGGATGAACTTGGTGGTTAGGGTTGTAGATATGGATTGATTGGTGATTAGTTATGGATTATAACTAGTTATTGTGATGATATTGATGGTAGGTCAAGAAGACCTAAAGATTGGTGACATTTCACAAGTTGGAAAGCGAGGATTCGTGTTGTTAGACACGTTTTGGAGTTGGCTTGGCTAAGGTGAGTACATGAGACTTTTACTGAGTACATAGCAAATGATTTTGAAAACTATGATGTTTTATGAGTCTTTATTAATAAGTGTTTTTTAATAAAGATATGATTTAAAGGATAAGAGAATGCAAGTAATAGACCATTTAAGTATGTCTAGATGACTAATGATTTTTGAAAGAGATTATGATAATGAAAAGTAATTAATAATTCTTTATTAATATGATGTTTGACTAGAGTAATGATTATGAAAGTATGATATTTGGCTTATTAATAATATGTATTAATAAAGCTCGTAACAATGATTTTGAGTATCAAGTATTGATTAGTATATTATACTAATAAAAGTAGTGATTGAATTAGTAGGAGAAATTAATATAAAGTGACTAGAAATAGATTTGTATTCTAGTCAAAGAGAAGTTAAAGTATATGATTTTTTTTATAAATGATAAACATGCTTTATTTAATAAAGGACTTGGTAAAGTCAATATTGAAATTGAATAAGAAATGAGAATAATATGACAATTAGAATAGATGTATTCTAATTTATGTTTGAGTATGTATTATTTGGGCATAGACCCGTATTTGATGAATTCATTATGTGTTGAGAAAAGGATCCGGATCACAGATAACCCACACAAGTTGGGGGAGTTAGTGACACCTACTTGGGGCGGTACCACCCTGCGCAAGGGTAGTGTGTCGAGAAATAGATAACCCGGAAAGCGGGGGAGAAATAGATAACCCAGAAATCGGGGGAGCAATAGATAACCCGGAAATCGGGGGAGCAATAGATAACCCGGAAACGGGGGAGTTTACCTAGATAACCCACATCGGGGGAGTTGCTACAGAGAGGTCCGTAGCGTATGTGATAAAGTATGTGTAAGCAAAGGTTAGCTTACAAGTATGTAATTATGATGAGAGTAAGCTTATGGTTAGCTTACTAGTATATATGTATAAAAATGATAAGATCACGAGTTAATAAGAAATAAATGAATAAAGAAAAGTAATGAATACGACTTTTATTATTTTTGAGAATGGGTCGAAAACCCATGTATCTCACGAGACTATTTTGTCTCACGTACTACTTTGTTTTTGGCTATGTACTCAGGTTCGAGATCAATGGATTAGAGGGCCGCGATAGAAGTGGCCTAGTGTTGATTAGCTCGGGAGCTCGTAGGTAGATCCCGTTTATCCTATGGTTATGATATTATTTCTGTAACACCAGATTTAATTACTCTGATAATCTTTTCAAAGGTTTTTTGTTAAACCGTATTTTTGGGATATTGGACTTTGTAATATTTTTATTAAAAATATGATTTAAAAGGTGTTTTTTGGAAAATTGAGGTGTTACATAGACATCATTTACATTAATGCATCTTTTAAATTGATAGAATTCTGAGTTCATTAATGTTTTCCCTACTTCATCATCATACCACTATAAGATGACATGTATAATCCATTAATTCTATTCTATCATATAATCACTTGATTTTGACATTTATCTTTGCCTAATAAGTATGAATATAAGACAACTCCCAAAAGTGACACAACGGACGCCATCAGTTTTTGCCAAATCAGCGTCACGTCAGCTCACACTCCAACCGACATACTCATACCAACAATACCAATTTTTCTTCAGTTTTCTTGTGCACCGCCATTATAAAATTTACACACACATAAAATACTTGGGCCCCACCAATTTAAGGATGTTAACTCTTCCTGGAGCCAACAAGAAAAACTGACGAGAAGTAACCGACAGATGGTCCCAACGGGCGACGACATTTTTGTGTGAAATGATTTCTTCGGCTTTGTGTTGTTGGCATCGATCTAAGTAGAAACAAATTGTAAGAATGTATACTATTCCTTTTTTTCTGAACGACAAGTCATTAAGTTAGTGATTCGACATATGCAGTGACATCCAAGCGGATATAATGCATTCCTTGAACATATTTCTTTTGGTGAATAAATCCCACCTCCTTTTTTTATCTCCTAGAGAATGGCCTCAGCAAGTATTAAATTCAAGACATTTTAAAGGCAAATCCCCCAAAGTAACCGTTAGTTGCTAACTGATCTAAACAATTGATTATGTACTATTCTCAGTTCTTAATTATATACTTTTTCTCACCAAAAATAACTCTAACCGCTTCAACTAAAATATCATATGTAATCTTAACGCATGACATGACAGGGAATCGTGGTGTACCTAAAAACCAAAATTATTGTAATAATACAACGAATGATGAGAAAAGTCAAATGCATTGCTTCTTTTTTCTTTTGAAATTTGTAATGATATTAATATTATTACTATTGTTGTTTGTATGAGTATGAATAAATATACAATGATAATAATATAAAATTTTAATCAAGTGTTAAAAGTTTAAATTCGATCAATCGAATCTAGTCATTATTTAAAAATCTAAGGTATTAATAAAAGGATGAAGAGAAAAGTCAAATGCATTAGTTTGAATGGCAATTAGGTCGGGTTTTAACTAATAGGTTTAGATTAATAAATTGTAATTCGTTAATCTAAATATGTTCTATTTAGAATTTCATATCAGAAAAAAAAACTATAATTTAAATTTTAAACTATGATAATCCAGACACGACACGTCTGACCCATATATATCTACACGTGTTTGTGGGATTCAACAGGTAGTTAATGATAAGGACCAAGTTGGCGTGTCATAAATAAGAGGAACTGAAATATCAAATAGATATTCATTTGCTCACAATATTATCTCTTTATGGAATTGTAAATGACGTCCGATTAGGCGGTCAATAATTTCCATTTTGCCATCTATTTTGTGGGTTCTGTTTCATTTTCCGGAGGTGTTTGTGTGAAATAAATTAAAAATAATTGTTTTCAGTTCATATTATGTCAAAATGGACGATCGAGGGAAATTTGAAAACTGATAAAAAGTCTGACAAAAAAAGTTTAAGGATAAAAATGTAAAATACAAAAAAGACAATTTTTGTAATATACTATACTATTTTTATATGTGATCCTTAAACATGATTGTATGTTCCATTTTAGCTATCGGGCAACCTAATGGCCAATTGGAATGTTGCAATAACTTATGGACATGCGACGAGTTGGGAACCACGCCACACATTGGTGAACATGCGCTGTGTTCTTGTTTCTCTGCTTGTGCGTCGTGTCGTGTACTTATGATTTTGTGTATTTCTTGATAAAAAGCTCCACTTTTGCTTCATATTTAGTAAGTAGTCTGAAATCATATAATAAAACGCAAGTAAAAATATTTGAGCGTAATTCTAATTTTTTTTCTAATTAAAAACGTTAGATATGTCCAAAATAAAGATATGTAATTTATGTATAATTTTAGAAATATCACATGGTAAAAACACCTAGTATAATGATTGATATGTTATAAACAAGTATAGTGGATGTCCGCGCGTTGATGCGGATGTATTTTGTCTATACTTTTACTTTTAAACATAATTAATATCACTTTATTCAAAAGAAGTGAACTCATTCAGTCATTCTCCACTAACTATTCATTTTAATCTATCTTAAACTACATTTTAATCTTTTACCTCAAATATCGTCTTTCTTCAAATATATCACTTATTTTGATATGGATATAGTATATCATTTTTATCATTAATAAATATTTATTTTATATGATAGTTAAATTAATATAATAATTATAATCTTTTTATTATAGTTGGAGGATGAAAAAGAGTATTTAATAATTATTTACCAAACTAACCCAATTTTAGGGGTGTTTTTAAAATTTTTTATAACTCCATTGCCTTCCATGTGTTGCCAGATTGATGATAAATGAGTATTTAATAATTATTTACTAAACTAACCCTATTCTAGGGGTGGTTTTTAAAACTTTTTATAACTCCATTCCTTCAAATCTTCAATGTAACTAACTTGACACATCACTGCATGTGGTATAAAACTTTTTCAATGTAACTAACACTTTCTTTTTTCAGCTGCCTTTTATTTTTGACCAATGATCATCCAATGAAGAGTAAAAAATTATTAAAAAACTATGATATTTGTATAATATAGATAATGTAAATATACATTGATATTTTATGAACATATATAAATAAAGCAAATTGCATGAATATATAAAGAACCTTACACTAACTGGTATTGTACTTAACAAATTTTAGAATTTACCATAAACATGTATCCGTTAAGAGATATGATATTAGTGCTTATTATTTATGTCTTCACTTGATCAAAATCAACTGATAATTATATGATGAAATATAATTAGTAGATTACGCATGCTATATTGTGATGAGTAGCAACATGAAGTACTAAAGTAGACACAAATAGTAAACATCAATACAGTTTCTCTTCCGCTAAAGATAAATCAATCAATCGTTACTTGAAGTTTTTGATATATCCTGAAACATGTCGGGGATACCAGTCCTTATGTATTAGTACACATTACACCAAGTTAGGAACCCTATCAATGTTGTCAACTGTCGAGTAGCTCCTTTTGGACCAAAATAACATGCATGGTGCCTTCTATAACCTCTTAAATGATTACAGCACCTCAAGGACTAGATCGAATTGGTATATATATATATATATATATTGATTCCTAGCTAAGCAATTTCTGATGTTTTAGTTAGCAAATATATATGTTGGTAGAATTTTTTTTTTTTTTGTCTTTTTTTGTTTTTTTTTTTAAAGTATGAGAAAAATAATGTGTTCTATCAACCGATAAGTTAGTTAATAGTTATATATGCAATCAATTGACGTTGACTGAATACTAGACCCATTTATGATCCGCTCGACCGAGTCGCTTTAACTTAATACTATGAAAGTGAAACTAGTTGTCTAATCATATGAATAGTTCGTTAACGAATTCATTGATTTGAAGGTCACGTACAATTGTTGCATGTGAGTTCATTTATATGATTAAGAAGCTAATGTACGTGTTTTATCTATCAAAAGAAACGTTTATATCAAGTAAAGTTGGCAGATATCATAACGCCCCAATTCTGAAATATAACAATTAATAAAATGTTGGCATACTACATTTATATATACCAACAATGTTTGCCCATAAGATATCGCATGTTCATAAGTCAAAGAGCAACAAAATGTTATAATATAACAATTAATTAACAACCTCACTAATATAGCATATGCATCAAACTACCTTGAATTTACATCCTAACCAAAAGCGTCATATCAGCATTACGTCACCCTCTTTACCGTTGACAAGTTCATCGTTGACAAGTTCATGCAAACAACATCGATCCCTTCCTTCCTCTCTCTTCTCTATTCCCCATGTCTCTCTCTTGAACTCATTGCCTGGCGCGTCAGATCTTTGAAGAAAAGAAGGAAAAAGAACAACTAACGAGTTGGTATCTGCAATAGCATCACAAACAGGCGAGAAACTGACACAATCATTGGCATTGCTCTAACGGTATTGCGAAAACCTATTAACTTTAGAGTGCCCCGGCAGGCACCCCACATTGAACATCCTCTATTTTCCCTACTTTTTCAAAGGGTATTTGCGTTATAATGGGCTCTTCGGGATGGCCGACTTGTTGGTGAATGGTGTGATGTACATTATTTAATTGTTTTCGTGGTCATTTCAGAATCTTCTCATGATCATATGATAAATGTTTATCCAGTAAGTGATCAAACTTGAGACACTTAGAAATTCATTCGAAACCCTTACCACAAGTCGATATTAATTAGATACTTTCACTACAAAAAGATTAAGAAAATGTCACTATATTCGGGTAAATGACACTTAAAAGAACAGGATAGTAAAAAGTTCTATTTATTATTCACATTTTCAAAATATGTGGGCAATCTATGTTTGTTTAAATTTATATGTTCACTGAACATCCTTCATCGTGCTTCCCATGTCCCACCTTTAAAAATAACATACTCTCTCCCTCTCCAATTATTCTTTGTATTTAATCATGAAATAACAATCATGCTATATTAGATAATATAATATAACACACAAATAATTATATCATACATCTTCTTTTAGCTATCCATTTCTTCCTCATAGCTTTTGATCCTTTATGCTTGTTTCAACTCCAAAGTCCAAACATATATATCAAACATCAAAACATCTGAAAGTAATACCAAATGATCGAGGCACGTTTGTGTGTGTTTTATGCATTTACCAAATGCACGAAATGTAACAATCAAACCGAAAATATTAAATGTTTGTTATGGTATGTGAATTATAAAATCATAGCGTTAGGTGTGTTGGGATTAAAATCAGATTTATTTCCGAACGAAATCTTTAAGAACCATCCATTCCCTTCCAACAAAAAAACATGTTTTTTTTGGTTTTATACTTATTAAAAAAATAGATCAGATGAATGGGCCATATCACACCTGAAATATATGGTCATAGAATTGGAAACCCTAAAATGTCTTTGTCAAAATTCAAAAAGAAATTGAAATTTTTTAAGAAATGAGATTAATGCTTATTGTACGTGTCTATTTATGTGATTATAAGATAAGTATTAAAATTAAGGATTATATGTATAAAAATAAATTAGTGGATGATACATCATGTGGTGAGGATACACATTTTTTTTTGAACAGCAATACAAAGGCAACTAAACGAGAGCTTCGACATTGCCATTATGTAAGCACAAATAATAAACATCAATATCATTTCTTAAAATTTTAACATTATTTTTGTTCACATTCCTATTTTCTTAAGTCTGAATTATCTATATGTAGAGTCATTTGAATTTTGATTTTATCACCAATTTTATTTTTCGTGTGTGATTTCCACGTTAATTTATTTTCTATTTCATTTTTGGTTTTAATTCATTTAAAATATAACAATTTTAATTTCAGTGACACACAAAAAACTTACAATATGTGTGATAATTTTTCAAAAAAAGTATTATAAATTTATGTTTTTTACCCCAACTTTTAAATGTAAAAGATTTAGATATCTACTCACATTTTATTAATTAAAAGTTATGTCACAGAAATGAAACATCTATTAACCACCTTTTATACAATTAGTTTTTGATTACATTCAACTAGTATAATATTTAGTTTACCCATTAAAGATGATTTTTTTTTATATTATTACACTAAATATTGTATTAAAAAATACACATAATGCATATATTGAAAATTTACAAAAAAAACAACATTTGGTCTAACGATATGGTATTTTCCAACATTTATATGGTCAGGGGTTCGTTGTAAATATATACTTCAAGAAAAAAACATATTGAAAATTCTCTTATAAACACAATATTATTGTAGAAGTATTCTCGTACAACTTTAGATCTTTCACATTTTTTATTTCACATGTTTCACATATTTGTTGCAAGTATAGAGAAAATTACACATTGTTTACTATTTACCCCATATTTTTACTCATGTTCAATTACTTAAATTTGAAAGGCCTTACCGATCATTTGGTGTAGTTACAGTTAAAATTATATGTGAAGTCCTCTCATGTACAATGCACATAAGGATAATATATTTAATATTTTATAATTTAAAAATGCTTTGATCCAACGGTAGTTAACATTTTCTAACAACCAACATTTATTTTACACTAAAATGCATATACAGCACAACGTACTTGCAGCTTTTACATCATGAACTTCACAAACACAATTTTCCTATAAAGAGTTAACCAGATGTTTGAGTTTTAATTTTAAAAAAAAGACTTGAAAATAAGATAAAAGAATTCCATTTCAGAGTTATTTTAATAAAAAGAAAAGAGAACAATAAAGTTATTTTCAAAATTTATTTCATAGATTTTCCTCCAAAATTAAGAACATTTGGAGACAAAAAATTTATCAAAAAATGTTTCAAATTTTAATTATCAAATTAACCTTAAAATAGTCTAATTTTTCTTCTTTCCAATTCGAGAAGATGAAAAAAATAAAAAATATATACTTGTATATAGATATTTTCTCTGTCTTGCAATTTTTTTTATTTCAAAACTCGGATACAGAAAAGAAAATTAAATTAAAAATATAAAAGGAAATAACTCACCCCCCAAAATAAAACTTCAAACTCTCCCAAGTCTCTGCTACTTGACGAAATCGCCAATTGCTTCCCCAAATCGAAGACCAACACAAATCGGTTTTGACGTCAGTGATCGGACGAACGAAGATTTCAGGCATTGTCGACTCAGGTGTGTTGTTTTCTCTTACGTTGATTGTGTGTGTTCATATTGTAACCCTAATTTATTAGTGTAGGGTTTAGCCATCAAAGTATTATTTCGAATGTCGCGAATGCTCAAATGTCAAAAACAAACGCTGTAACAAATCGAAATTCAGAACAATTACTAGTCAGGGGTTTAGCCATCGAAGTTTTTTCTTTTTTGAATCATAATTTTTGGTTCCTGGCACATTTACTTTCTCTGCAATGGAAATGTAAGGATTTTACTTACATTATAGCTTATGCTTATGTGGTTTATCCCAAAATAACTTGCTTTAATTGATTAGGTTTTGTGGTCTTGTAATCCACTATTGTTAAAAATCCTTACTTGTAATGAATTGGTTTAAAGCATTCCAGGTGCTTGTTAAAATGCTTGAGTGAGAATTAAAGTATACAAATTTTCTTGTTCTTCCAACTCTCCAAGCATAAAAACTAGAAATCTAGTTGCTGCAATTAAGTAGAGATGACGGATTATAACAAAGCCTTTGTTGTTGTTTTTTTGGTTTCATGATGAACTGATTATATAGAAATTAAACGCATAACACATATTTGTTGCAGTGAATAAAGAGTTGCAGATTCACAAGTTTTTAGAAGTTTACACTCCTTTGGCACAAGTAATTTGTCTTAAATATTCAGTAAAAGAAGATAAAGATGGAAGAAGAATTAGATAAAGCGATATTTTCATATTTGAAGAAAAAGGGATTTACACAAACTGAACAGATTTTTCAGCAAGAACAACAGAACAAGAACAACAAGAATGCTACTGATGTTTCCATTTCCGACCCGGATCTTACCAAACAAATTCTCACATTTTCCCAGTACTTTCTTTACCATTTTTTACTATAAATCAATTAGAAAATTAAACCTTGTTATGAATTAGTTTTAGTTTCTATTATATTTATTTCTAATTTCAATGTCAAACCTAGAATTTTCTGTGGTTATTTTCATGATTCTTCATTGTCGATTTTGCTACTTTTTAGGTCAGAAAATATTCCTGCATTATACCATGATGGATACAGCAAATTAAGATCATGGACTTATAGCTCACTAGATCTTTACAAGGTACCAAATTGCTTCATATTTCTCTATTCAGTATCCGTATTTCATATATATTTGTTTTTTAAATATTTTTCAATGTTTTAACAATGCAGCATGAATTGATTCGTGTACTCTATCCAGTATTTATCCACTGTTTCATGGACCTAATAGCAAAAGGGCATCTTCAAGAAGGTAATTATTAATTAACAATACATCTTAAATACGAAACATACTATTATTATATTATTATTATTATTATTATATACATTAGTTAAATTTCTTGAAATTAGTGGTTGAAAATTGAAATTTCAGCCAGAACATTTTTCAGTAGCTTCCGTGAAGATCATGAAATGATGCATTCACGTGATCTCACAAAGTTGGAAGGTGTTCTTTCTCCATCTCATCTTGAGGTTAGTTTAATTAATAATAATAATTACTAATATAACCTTAAATCTCTAAACAAATTATTTATATTATTATCACTGTGTTTCAATAAACTTACTCTTTCTTCATAAATATTAAAATATGTATTTAGGAAATGGAATTTGCTCATTCTCTAAGGCAGAGCAAAGTGAATATAAAGATTTGTCAGGTTATTTTTTTATCCTTATAACTGACTATCCAAAAAGATAAGTTATTTTTTTAAAATTTTGAATTATTGTTTTTGTGCAGTATTCTTATGAGATTCTTCTTCAATATCTACACAAGACACAGTCGATTACAATGCTAGGTATTATCAATGAGCATATTGATTTCCAAGGTAAGTGTTCTTATGGAATTTTTGTACTTTTTCATATATATATACTTATTAATAATTATTTATTTATTTATTTATCATTATTATTGTTGTTTTTGACAGTTTCTCCTGGTCAACCTAGCTCAATATCTGATGATGCTGAAGCGTTTTCACTTGTTGGAAGTGGTCAAGATGCTGCTAATTTAATAAATCAAAAAGAAATTCATTGGGGGGTTAGTTAATCTGCAAGTCTAATTAATCACAATTTTAATAATTAATATCATTTAAAATTAACCTAAAAAAAATATCTGCAGTTGCTTGAAGATTCATTAGAAGATCGACTTGATAAAGCAGGTGGTTTGCTTTCAGATTCAGAAAAAACAGAAGGAGATACAAAAGAAGGGGAATTAGATGAGAATAATAAGGTAACATTTTACAATTATTTTATTTTATTTATTTTTAATTACAAATGAGCACATTAAAAATTATATATATTATCCAGAAAAAAACAGCAGATGGTGGAAAACAAGGTGGGCCCCTTAATAAGAAATTAAAAAAGGATAAAGTTGGTGGGCCCGGGAAAGGTGGTAGAGGGGAAGGTGACAAGTCAGCAGCTGCTGCGCCACGTGTCAAACCCGAGCTTGCATTACCAACAATGTATGTATTATATGATACAAATTATTTATCATTTTTGCTTTTTCTTTTTTAATATATTTTTTTAATTTCAGACCAACAGACGTTGAAAATTCAATTCTGGAAGACCTTCGTAACCGTGTTCAGTTGAGCAATTCAACACTTCCTTCAGTTTGTTTCTATACATTTGTCAACACTCATAACGGGTATGTATGTATATATCTATGTATATATTTCATCAAATAATTAGAGTGTAAAGTTTTTAATATTTTTTTCAGATTAAACTGTTCATCAATATCGCATGATGGATCATTGGTTGCCGGAGGATTCTCTGATTCATCACTCAAGGTTTTTTTTTTTTTTTTTTTTTTGTTAATTTTTCACTAATATTATTTAATATTCTTTTGTTATGATTATTAGACAAACTTAACTGTTTATGTACCAGGTTTGGGATATTTCAAAACTTGGGCGCATGGGCAGTTGTAAGTCATGTTATTTATAAAATTATGCTGAAATTTAATCAATTATATAAAGCATGTATTATTGGTTGTTTTTAGGTATTTTGCAGGGTGAAAATGATTCAGAAAATACAGTTGGTGGAAAAAGAAATTACACATTATATCAGGGTCATTCTGGACCTGTTTATGCAGCCTCGTTTAGTCCTAATGGAGATTTTCTTTTATCATCTTCATCAGATTCAACAAGTAAATATTTTATTCTATTTTTTAATTCAAGAAACACGTATTGTTTAATTTTTATAATTTAATTATTGCAGTAAGACTATGGAGCACAAAATTCAATGCAAACCTTGTATGCTACAAGGGTCACAATTACCCTGTTTGGGATGTTCAGGTACAAAATAAATGGAATAATTACCAAATTAACCTTTTTTGATTCAAAATGACCATTTTTTTTGGCAAAAGAACTACTTATTAAAAAAAAATATTTTTCAATTTTTTCATTTTTCAGTTTATTTATTATTTCTATAATACAATTTCTAATAATACTAGATAAGTGAACGTTTAACACAAAAGCATTCTAGCTTGATGGCTAAATTGAAATTTAAGGATAATTCAGAAATTAAAAAATAAAACCGAAAAATAAAAAAAATTCAATAAGTTCGCAAAAAATTCAAGAAATCGAAGAATGAAGAACGTTCTGGCAAAAATTTGCATGTAATCTTTAAGATAAGTCGTTATTTTGTGTTGAATGGAAAAAAATGAGACTTAATTGCTATTTACTTTTAGCTCAAATATGTAATAAATGACTCCTAATAACAGAAAATAGATACAATTTGTGTTTGTATACAAATATGCAGTTTAGTCCAGTTGGACACTATTTTGCAAGTGCATCACATGACAGAACAGCTAGGGTTTGGTCAATGGACAGAGTACAGCCTTTAAGGATACTAGCAGGACATTTATCCGATGTCGACGTGAGTATAAAATAAATCATTTCCTTTCTCAATCATGTTTTTTTATTAATAAATAAAAATAGTGAGTGGGTACAATTATTTATGCAGTGTGTACAATGGCATATGAACTGCAATTACATTGCAACCGGATCAAGTGACAAAACAGTTAGAATGTGGGATGTGCAAAGTGGACATTGTATGAGGATATTTATTGGTCATAGAAGTTCCATTTTATCATTAGCAATGTCACCTGATGGCAGATATTTAGCATCTGGTGATGAAGATGGAACTATAATGATGTGGGATGTTTCTAATGGCCGCTGTATTACTCCTCTTGTGGGCCATACTTCTTGTGTCTGGACACTTGCTTTCAGGTAAAATTTGCATTTTAGTACCCTGAACTTGGCTGATCATGTCTTCTACTACCCTGAACTATTAAAGGTGCATCATGATACCCTGAACTTGACAAAATGGCCGATGTAGTACCCTGACTCATTAATTTGATCATGTTTTCTTACTTGACTTACTTTCGTCAGAGCTTTTGACGGACTAAAATATATATGTTCATCTCAATATATTGATATTAGAAGCAAATCACGTGAAAAAACAATTCCAAATTAGTGAGACAGGGTACTAAATTAACCGTTTTGTCAAGTTCAGGGTATCGTGTTGCACCTTTAATAGTTCAGGGGTAATAGAAAACTTAGTCAAGTTCAGGGTACTAAAATATATTTTGTCCTATATGTGTATGTATAATAAATAATAATGTTTTGTTGCAGCTGTGAGGGATCACTTCTTGCATCTGGTTCGGCTGATTCAACTGTGAAATTATGGGATGTCAACGCAAGTGCAAAACCGCCAAAATCTGAAGAAAGGTAAGCAAGCTTTTAGTTTTATGTGGTTCTGTTATTTTATTTATATATAATTGTGTAAGCATATTATAATGTTTTAATCCGTTATTTTGGTTGGTTATTTATTTAGTACAAGTGGAAGTACAAATAGACTGAGATCACTCAAGACTCTGCCCACAAAATCCACCCCGGTTTATTCTTTAAGGGTATGTATACATACACTTACACACACTTCTTATATATCTAAATAATCATTAAATTTGGTGAATATACTTTATTTTGTGTATGTTGTGTGACAGTTTTCGCGAAGAAATCTTCTTTTTGCTGCTGGTGCTCTTTCAACAAATGTGTAAAATGATGTCATAATTATGAGGATGTGTTTTAGGTTCATCATCTACTAATTGCTATCTTTTAGTTCAGTAAACCTTAATTAATTTTTAGAACAAATAACAAGTGATTGAACTTTGTAGCATCATAAGTATTTAAAAATATACCATTTTTTCTTTCAAAATTAGTACTGAAGTATATAACTAAAGGACGTGAAACTACAGCACAATAAGTATATAACTAAAGGATGTGAAACTACATGTTATGTTACAATAAACACATTTAGATAATTCAAAATCTGTTGAAATAGAAATCTATCTAGGCTTCTAAATAAATTGTAGTCTTTAACATCGCAGCAACGTGCGGATATATTACCCTAGTTAATAACATAGCCGTTTTGGTTTAGTAGTAATAGTGTATTATAAAATCTTACTACACAGATTAATATACTTCAAATTAACATATGAGATTAGTAAAATGACTAGTGGATTTTATATACTTGTATTAATTGTTTCATAGGTTAGAAGGATTTAGTAGAAAAAATAATACGAAGTACAATTATTTAATGGAAATACAAGTTGATTAGACGTCTGAGACAACAATGTAAAGCAACTTGAACTAGTGGTACAAAGTTGACATAAGATAATTGTAGTACATCTACAAGTATAGATACATGGAATATCATGTCCATTACAAACAAATTGTGGTTGGTATTTCAATGTAGGAATAAACTATCTTTAAAGTTGATACATTACTTTTTCTATTACTTAAAATATGTACACTTGTACATGTTCCAATTTCAACTTCTTGTAAAAACATGTCAATCTAGATGTATCTTTATAACTAATAAAAGAAAGTTTTTTTTAATTTATTTGTCAAGTCATTGCTGAGTCAAGTATGCCACGTCTAATCCAGCAGTGCAGATACAGTTATTTCATGCCCACATGTCTGCCAGATAATGAGGTCAGTTTAAAAACGTGTGCCATGGTTTTCGTAATGCAGTTCGCTCTAATTCATCACTTCAGAATTCACAGTTAATCTTCTTAAATTGACATTTCCATTAAATTACAGAATCAATTTTGCTTCCGGAAATCATAAATCCACTTTTGTGGGTAGCAATTACAGAATCCACTGAAGACATATACTCTCTCTCCCAATTGAGTGTTTTCTCATCTTCAAAATTGCCATGTCTGTTCCAATATGTTCAACGCCGCTGCACATCAACTATTCGATGAAATGCCTGAACAGGTTTTTAGTGGTGTACTTTGTTACCGTGGTTCATGGACTGATGGATGCAGGGGAAGCAACCTGTGCGGTTGTGATATATGTATGTTGTCACACCAACTATTGTGATATGTGTATGTTGTCACTACTTCAAATTCCTTTTAAACATTCGATCTTGCGGCTACTTAAATTACTTAATTTCATGTTTTAGGTTTCAGTTTAACTACTATGGTAAACTCTGTTACATAACCATTAATTTTAGTTTCTAGAAGGCCTTAATCGACGAAGTAATAGAGGCGGACCAATACAAAGTTACCAATATGCTTCTTTGTAAACAAATTGTTTTCTTGGGATCCCAGGTATTCTTAAACTCAACTGAAATTACGTCAAATCGTTTGTGCTTTTTGTTTTGTTCAATTTGGTTACCTAATTTTTTAGATTACTTATACACTTGGAATTTTGGAATTGCTCCCTTTTTAGACCGCACTTTGTAGTTCATTCTATATCTGTTGTTGATTCCAGTTTAATCAGCTTATTGAATTTGTTGATGTGGTTTTGCTTTTGTTCAATTTGGTGTCTTCATTTGTTAGATTACACGCATATTTGTAACATCATAAAAGATGATCTTCTGGATAGAAGTATATTGTACTTTGTTAGTTATGGTTTCATGATTGACAGGTTCATATTGCAATCATTATTTTAGACAAATGCTTGCACATATGGGAAGGGGATGCTGCTTATGATGTAGATCAGTTTCATCAACTACCAATATCTTTTATAATTCCACTGTCTTATTATAAACAGTGACATGTTAAATGATTGTTTTGACCAGAATCAATCAGAGATCTATTACCAAGACTGCTTAATAATGCTTCATCTCCTATACTCACAAATGTTACACTTTGATGCCATAGAAAATCTCGACTCAATTGAGGTACACCTCTTGACTTCATTATTTGCATTCTACCAATTTGCCCATTATTTGTTCTATTCATTGTTGTAGATACTATAAAAACAATTATTAGCTTTGTTGATATTAAGGGGTGAAAACCCGAATTATGAAAAAATTATTAGCTTTATAATTCTACATGTGCTCCATTGGATGCTTTACATCTCTAACGAATTAAATCGAATTGCAATTTCATATATGTCGTTCATCAATTAGAAGCGGGGAGGACTTTGTTTAATTATTTTAAAGAGAAAGCGAGAGCATCTTTTACGAGTCATTGTCCAAACAGATTCCTTCCAGTGAAATGGCAGAATTTTGGTGAGTTCACTTCATAAAATGTTACATACTTCCACACTTTTTTATTTTTTCCAAGACTTTAGCCAATTCAGTTATGCAAAACTCAGCAATATCTTTTCAAGTCTTTGCTGACCGATATTTAGCAGGGTATTTCAAGTGATAGTTTCATCTTTGGTTATGGTTTTCTGTCCAATTAATTAGATTTCAAAAACTACAAACATAGTATAGCAACCATAGTAAAAAAATTACAATAAGCACATGCTGCAACAATGGTAACTTCAATACTGAAGGGCCCCGTCTTTCTTAAATTTCCAACGAATGATTTAATTATAATATTATGGTGTTATGAACTCTCATTAACATAACGGGCTTTGACTGATACGGTCAAGCCCATAAAAGAGAGTGCTTCAGGATGGCAGGCCCATATTTTACAACACAATGAACACTTTATGTTGACAAAATGATAAGTGAAACATTCAGGACCGTTGAGAGTTTGCAATTACATCTAGCAAATGGTTATCCTAAGCTTGGTGTTCGGTAGTATATTTTTTATGAGTAATGGTATTTGTGCTTACTCATGTACCTACCAATTTGATCATGACAAGTATCAAAATCAAGGGATGATATGAAGAGAGAGAATTAGTGGATAACATATGTCAAGTTTATAAGTGGGTAGACATATGAGTAGGTACAAATGATAGGCACAAATATCATTTCTCTTTTATTATGGTTCAAAAATGTTTTTCCCCAAAAATATTGCAATTTTCAATAGCCTTGCCTTTTGAAATGAATTTTATATGAACATTTTAGGTGATCCTTCTACTCTGTCTTCTACATGAAAGCGGACTTACATTTAATGATTGGTTGGGTGTTTATTTATGGGATCATTAAATGGAAAATCCAACAAATTAAAAAAGATTGTATAAAACCTTTTTTTTAGCCTAACTGCATTTTTCTGTAACATCATAAAAACATGTGCTTGATATATGTGTGTTTCTAAAAATTGTACGAATCCATTTTTGGTAATTGTTTGAATAGTATTAATTGGTTAGTGCAGATTATGAAGTATGAAAATTTTGAAGAACAAGATGCATAACCCTTAGATTTTGGATTGGGGTTCCAGTCAAAAGGTATTTCATTTGATTCGAATATTCAAATAGTTAGCGTTATGAAGTGTTTAGAGGTACAATTTGTTTATTCATCACTACTACAAATGACTGATTATGATAAATTTTTAACCATAACTATTCCTTATTTTTGAGAACCGATATCACTTAGGGCGGTTCCTGTTCGGGAACTTTTACTCCAAAATTCGTCAGAATCTAAACTTTTACCAATAGGTGTGTAAAAAGTCAAAGTGTTGTTCCAATCGTATCAAAAAATAGATTGAACTTTCAGCACACAACGTCAATTCATTGATGTTTTTAGTTACTTTTATTATGAAAATTTTATAAGCCACCCGTGATTTATCACGGGTTATAGGCTAGTTTAATAATATTAGAAAGTTACTTTCGTAGTTCTACAGCTATATTATAATTATATTTTGCAACGAATATTAGTATAATTTCAACTTTTAAAATTTAAAGGACTAATAAAGATAATTATAATCAATAACATTTTATCTACTAACTCAGTTGCTTAAAGTATCTACTTACTATAATAAAACAAAGTTTATATAACCACGTGACGTCTTCTAAGCCTCCTATTGCCACATGGCAACCTTAGAGACCACCGAATTTATAATTTAAAATTTTGAAGATTAAGTAAATTTCAAATAAATATAACATCATAATCTTTCCCTGATTTAAATTTATTAATTTGTAATTTTAATAAATTCATAATAATATAATTTTTTAAATTATCTCATTATCTTTTTAAAAATAACATAATACGTAATTTTAGTAAATTCATAATAATTTAAATGAAATTGATTAACAATATATTTTACAAAATGAATATGTTTCACAATTATTTTGATTTTAGCTTCTTTTTAAATTTACATATGTTTTTTCTATATTACAACTTTTATAGATTTTTTGGTTTTACAACATCATCTATCCTTATGCTTTCATATATTATGATTGTTATTGTTATTTAATTTGAAGTTTTCCTTTTCTAAAATTTTTAGTCTTTACTAATTATTAACTTAACTTATTTACCATAGTTTTAACGCTAAAAGTCTAAACAATTAAAATTATTATAAAAATTTCTTAAAAAATTAAAATTAAATAATTATTTACTTATAAAAGTAAAGTTAAATGTAAAAGTCAGACTAATGCAAAAATATTAACAGGTAATATGGTAGTGAAATTTTAGATCATAGTTAAAGTCTTCTGTAATCCCCAATGTTTTATTATTAGGCTATGTACTCCAAACTTACGCTTAATATATTATAATTTTGGTCAAGTATAAAAAAATAAACTATATTGTAAGAAAACTAAAAATCCCCTTCTAAATCTCAATTTAATGGCCATTAGTTATAACTGCAATCTTCTGTAGTATATGTTTTGAACCTAACATAAATATTATATTAATTTATAATATTATAATAGGATAATAACATTTTTTTTAAGTTTTATAGAATAATATTTTTAAATTAATTTAATAATGACCACTTTATTTTTAAATTTTTCAGATACTCTTTTCAATACAAATCCTAATACATATCATAATATGTTTTCTGTACAATTATAACCTGTGAAATTATTGAATTGATACAAATCATAATTATTATAAAATTTTATGAGTTATAAATTTTATATATTTACATATAATTAATCATATTTTTATTATAAAAATTTACAATCAGCAAAATTACGACAATCCGTGAATTTTTATTTAGACCACAACTTTGACACGTGGCAACTCCTTATTGGCTCCTCTAAAAATTTCCCGCCCATTTGAAGATTCAGGATATTTATTCATTTTTTTTTCTTGGAAATTTTAAGGCAACTCAACAAAAATTCCTAATAAACCTATTTCTATTAATCCGGTTTCTTAAATTATCTTTTTCAAAATTTAAACATTTCCTCCTTGCAATTCGTTTTTTATTAATTTAATTATAGCATTCCTAACAAAAAGGGAGTAAATCAGGTACAACCATAAACATAATCTCTCATTGATTCTATATAACAACTGCAGTATAATTGTTTCAATTGAGAATCATTTCATGGTTTTAACTATTTGCAACATCTTCAAACCGCCTTCAAGCCAGTAATTATATTTATGTTTAATTAATAGACATTATTATGCTAAGAATAATGTCAATATTCTGTTATTACTATTTTTCATAAATTGTATTATTATGTTATTAAAGTAAAAAATTGAGTATATATTCTAAACAGAAGTCGATTTTGGCTCGACTTAAAAGACTCATTTTATTGTTTGAGTTAGCTTTAAAAGTCATATTCTTATTTTTATTTTAAAATTTTGATAATTTTTTATTTTGACTTTTAATCCATATCTCTATAAACCTTAATATTTTATTAAATCATAAGTGTATGTATATTAATCTTAATAGTTTATTTAATCATAACCTGTATATTTGTGTGTTGGCTTCTGCAGTCAAAATTACAATATATGCTTATTATAACAGAAATAGCTACTGAAATTATGAATGTTGACTTTTGTAGTCAAACTCACTATAATATTGGTAAAAAAATTATTGCTTTGGTATTTTCTTTTATGTTTTTTAAATCCTAAACTTATCACTCTAACCTTTTACTCTAACCCTAAAATGGTTATTTTGAAAATATTGACTTCTTCAAATTTTAATGATTGTCAAAGTGTTTACTTTTACATGAATCCATATGTACACAATAAAACAAACTTAATCCATATTTTTTTTAATAAATATTCAGTGTTCATTAGTCAAAATCACAATGGATGCTTATCATAATAAAAAACAAATGTTTCAGATTGCATCAGGTATGCTTTGTTTATTAACATTTGAAATCCCGAAATTAATTGTGATAATTGATGATTTTGACTTTCCTAAAAGCGTTATAAGTTTGCCTTCATTAAAACATAATCATCCGCTATTTCATTTCTAAAAATTCGTAGACGCTATACATTCTGTGATTATGTCATAATGCAGAATATTAAATTATCGGATAAACCGGATTTCAAATTATAATGTGTTTTTTCCTTTCGTAAGACCTATTTCCGAATCACCTTAGTATTAGCAAAGCTATTGCAATTGTCTTCTAATTTTCACAATGCCATGTCCGTTTTATGGCTCAAATCAGGTTAGTGTTATTTGTCTCCACAATGATTATTTCTTAACCTCTCAATGTATAGTAACGAATAGATTGAGGCAACCATTTGGCAATATTATGTGTAAAGCATTGTTTTACTTATTTTACTTTTCTATAATATTTTTTCAGAATATTTTTTGATTTTGGTGATAGTTAATATTATTTGAGTGAGCTGTTAATCATGGATTTTAGTAGAAATTAACTCATTATTTGCGAGATTATTGTTAATCTTAAAGATTTCAGAAAACAAATCTGTGGAACCTAAAGCATTTCAGAAAACAAGTTGATACTTAAAGCAATGTGAAAGTGTAGCAGAAATGTAGAAACGGTTGATCAGTGTTTTGATTTAGGGCAAAAAAACAGGTATTTACCGGGTACCGGATCGCCGGTTGAACTGTTTACCCGACCAGGTCTCAACGGCTAGAAAGTGACCAAAAAACCAGGCAGATTTGACCCGGCCAATGGACCGGTCCCGGTTGAACCGGCCTGGTCAACCCGGGTTTTAAAACATTGTATTTTTTAGAATTCTGTTAAATATTTGTATACATAAACGATTAATTTGTCTATGCATGACTTCTAATTATTGACTTTCTTTGTTATGCAGGGTGTATGAAGTGATTCTACGGTGTAAAAATCACATGCTTACATATGTACGTAATTATCACATGATTAACAATTATTTTTATATTTCAAAAAATTTACGTTCAATAAAATTATCGACAGCCCGTGAATTTTCACGGGTCATGACCTAGTTTTCCTAATAAAATAGAGATTATAAGCTCTAGACCAACCAAGGGATATATTTTTATAAAAGTAAATATTTCTCAATATATTTAGTGTTTTATTTGGGTATTTAAACCGCTAATTTGGGAAAATGCCTTGCATGTAGCATAGATAACAACCATACAACACATCCCAACCCAACATTACCTAACCATTCATTGTTTAAACAAACAAAAAAGTTACTTTCAATAGAAGCCGACCATAACTAATTGGACCAACTACCAAAATAACATCCTAAAATATCATTGTCATAATCGAAAACAAAAATGTCATTAATGAATATCTCAATCCCAAATCAACATTAACATCCAAAAAGCAAAATCGAAATTAAACACTACAACTGCCATTACAACTTAAAGTCTCCTATATCAATCAAAACCATCATTAACCGACAATTTAACGACATGAGAAAATCTTAAGTTGCAAGTCAACATCTTTACATACGATTCAAAGGTCTTGCACACTCAAACCTGCAATTAAACAAAAAATAAGCTTGTTATCATACAAATTTCTTTGTTTTTTATTTGGGTTAAGTAAATTTTAAAAAGTTTTTAGACATTTAGTGCTAAAAAAACATAAATACAAACCTGGAGGGAGAGATTGCTTCAACTTATCAGCTTTCTCCTTATCAAATACACATAAAGTGTAGAGATACTTTGAGCAACGAACCTTGAATTTGACAGATTCTTTGCTTCTTTTGATCTTCACAGATCGTGCATCCTTCCTCCTTGCGGTAAGGAGGAAATCCTTAATCTCGTGAATTTGCTTCGGCTGATAAAGTAATTAATTAACACATTAGAAACTAATCATATAAGTAATCTGAAATCATAATAATCGCATTACACTACAAAAGATATGATTTTTAATCAAAAATTCCAATATCAAAAACGATTTTGTAAAAAAAAATTACAAATCAAAATCAATGTATTAACCAATAGATCCCTAATTCACAGAAATCCGAAATAGCATTCATTAGCATTTACAGATTTCAAATTACAATGGCACTTCACAAAGCAAATAATCGCCAAAATAAACAGCAAATACAACGGTAAACATCGTTATCATGATAGCGATTAAGCAGTAGAAGATTTAAACTAATATACCAAAACGATAAAAGCAAAAGCATAGTGACAGTGAAATCTACCATGACTCAAGCTTAAAATAAGAAAAACCACAATCAAATGCGAGAGAGATTGAGAGAGAATACCATTTTTGAAGATGTAAAACTTGCGGCAGTCGAAGACACAATAAACCCTAGTTTCGTTAAAATATAAAGGTTGGATTGTGGTATTAGAGAATATGGGCTTGGAAACACATGTATATTAGGCCTAGCAAACAGAACTCAGAGAGTTTAGTGGTCTTTGTATAATTTAACGGGCTTTAAGAACGTTAAGGTTTACATTGATTGTAGATTTGTAGTGTTTAAATGTAGTTACGTTGTATTTAATTTCAAATTTTGAATTCTTAAAACTTAAAAGGTTGTTATGAAGTTGGTACTAATGTATTATATAGATAGAGTTGCGGTCAGGGAGGTCCTTGATTTTTATAAAGTATTAAGGGATTAATCTTAGTCATTGGATTAAAATCATCACCATCATCAAATCACATATGATTCAGTATACAACCACCACCATCATCAAATCACATGTGATTCAATATACAACCACCACCTCCGGCCACTGCGGCCGGCGACCACCTCCGACCGCCGCCTCCGGTCAGCGCAATCACATGTGATTGGATACGCAATCACATGTGATTGCAAGCAGCCGACGGTGGCGAGGGGTTGCCAGTGGTGGTGGTGGTCGGCCGTGATGAATCACATGTGATTTAATACACATGGGGTGGTGATGGTGGTGGTGGGTGGTGTGCAATCACATGTGATTCTAGTGGTGGTGATTATTTGCGGATTAATTGATCCAAATGCTGATATTTGTTCCTCAGGAACTTTATAAAAATCACGGACCTCCTTGAACGTTTCTCTATATAGATATTTTATACTCCCTCCGTCCCACAAAAAACTTCTCATTTGCCTTTTGCACAAGTTTTTAGGTGATGGTTAGTAGTGGGGTCATTGATAATACTTTTTATTAAAATATAAGATTGAGTTGGAGAGAGAAAGATAACTAGTAGATATTAGTGGTGGGTCTTTATTAATAATAGTTTTTTTATTGTGTGGAGCCCATCATTTATGAGAAATGAGAAGTTTTTTGTGGGACAAAAATTTAGAGTGAAATGAGAAGTTTTTTATGGGACGGAGGGAGTAATAAAATGTATATAATTGAATAAAATACCTTTAAATAGTTAATTACAAATTAGAAGGTTGTCTGCAAAAAACAGAATAGTTTAATTATTGCTTTTACCAAACAGTTTTCTTTGTAGTATTTCAAATTACAAAATATATATATATATATATATATATATATATATATATATGGCACGCTGGATAAACCGGATTTCTCGCATGAGTCAAGAAACTTTAAATGGTGAAATGGCTTGAATCTTGGTGAGTGTTCTGCATCAACATTCTTCGTCTTTGATTTGAACTTCTCATCCATTATCATGGTTTTGGCCAAGTACGGTTGTCTCAGAAAAAAGAAAAAAGAAATTGTTCTTTGAAGTAGATTATGCAACAACCAAATCGGTAACCCAATAATGGGACAAATGTTACAAATGGAGAAATTGGATAAAAGGTTGTCTCAAGTCGGCAACAGGTTACATTCTAGCTAATATTGGCTCACCTACCTGGGAATTTGACATTCAAATAAGTTCTCAGAATGGCCATCCTTTATAATGCTTGTGTTTTCAACTATAAAAAGTTGAAATAAGACTTATTATGTGACAAAGTACTCAATCTTTTTTCTTTCATCTGTCATGATTATATATATTTCGGCACATATATGTAACATTTCCCTTCATCTTAATTTCTACAGCTATAGGTTGATTCGATTTCTTTTATAAATTTTCGGTTCCACTTTCTTATTTGGAATCAAGCTAGCGATCGAGTATCCTCTTGCAATGAAGACAATAGTGTGACATGATATCACTTAATTTCAATACAACAAGTCTCTGCGTTACACTTAATCAAGTCAAATGGTGCACAAACTTAGTTTGTTAATTAAATGAATGCAAATATACCCGGTAATGAACCGGTTTCTACCGGATCTCATGTCTTTGGCCCAAAACCGTTTTTCAACACAAACTGGTTTTGACCAGCATTGACCCAATTCGATTTGTTTTTTTTAAACCGGTTTGTGCATCTCTACTTACCTGGACATGATGACATGTATTATAACATATATAAAAGCATTTAATCATGTATCATTTTGTAAGCCAAAACTTGGTAACATCATCCAAAAGCCACATAGAGAATTAAGGCCTCATTGGGGTCCCCCATGCCTTTAGGCCCTCCCAAGAGTCACAACAGATCCAATATCTACTTAAAAGTGGAGAACAGGAAGAATCAATTAAGAAAGTTGTACTCCATGATTCAAGTTAATAACATTTTAATGTAAAGTTAACACAATGTATATAGAATGATGTGACAAACCTTGGACTCTTCAAACACGTGATATATTCAACACTGATTATATACTAGCTTTTTGTAGTCTTAACTATAGAAACAAAAACACAGACAGTTTCTAGACTTTGCTATTAAAATTCATGGTCCATACATAAACTAAAAAAGTCATATAATCATTTACAAAGAAACAAAAACAACATGGTCCAAGTAACACGTACCAAATATCTTCAAAAGAAACAAAAACAACTGATGAGCTAAGTTACCTTGTTTATAAGGATTATATTGCTGCAAACTGTATTACATGGATTATATAAAGGAACAAAAGAACAGCTTAATTTCATGCCTTGTGTGATACTAAAGAGTATTAATACAGTTTTCTAATTACAAAAACTTTTTTTTGAACGGCAATTTGTATTAACATCCAGTAAGAGTTAGATATAAATTAAAGAAAATATATTTTAATTACGAGCATTGGTGCAATGCAGATAAACCATGTCACTTGCAATATCAAAGATCCTTGCAGGTATAACCAAATACTTAAAGTAGATGCACATATGGGGAAAAGTATCCACTATATATGTATATGCTACAAACTTAGATTATTTTCAAAACTTCAATTATTTCATGGACTCTATAACTCATCCAAGTTATACATTTTCCAAGCATAAGGTAAAAACCCTAGAATTCTAATTTAATCTTTGGGGGCTTTTCTGCAATTATTCATAATTAATAAAGTGACCGATCTTGTGAATTAACAGTCAATATATCAGAGAAACAAATGCAGCTCTTACTGATTGCGAATATAAGATAGAATGCCATATTAAAACATAAAAAACTAAAAGCCAGTCAACAGATTTAATTGAGTAGAGGGTTGAAATCATAGAAACAAACCTTGCTTCTAGTGATTTCTGGATCCTAATGGTTAATAAGATCATAACCTGCAAAAGACGAAAAAAATGAAAGAACAAAAAAGGGGATCGATCTTCCGTGAATAAAAAACAATGGTTAATAAGTTCATAAATAATTGCAAAAAATAAAATAAGATACCTTTATTGTGAGAACAGATCTAAACACATCTGAATATAGATATCGCAAGCGTGATAAAAAAATTAAAAAGGAAAAAGAAAGAGATATGGAGAGAAAATATCCAACACAAGGTGATGTTAAGGCGATATAATAACATAATGATGTCACTTTCTGTTGATTTAAAACAGTAAGCCATGAAATATGACGCTAACATCAAACTAAACCCTACTGCTAATTAATATAATATTAAAGTACACAATAATCATTATTTTATTTTATTTTGAAATCCCAAACAAACAGACTACAACAAGAGGCTATTTCAGGTGTGTTTCTTCAGCAACAACCATCAAATGTCCTTCATTTTAGCAAAAGGAAGAACACAAAAAGAATGTTTTTTTTTGTTATGATAATTAAGAAACAGATTAGATTACAGCATAAGTAAAGAATGAAGGTACTGACAGATAGAGCAGTGAGCACCCAAAACAATCATACTCAATTTGGTATAATTTGCCTTTGTGTGCTCACTCTCTTCTGTCAGCTCTATCAATTGTACTTTGCGTAACCAAAAAAAATGAGTATTCAAATCCAGATCTGAAAACATAAAGCAAAAAAAACCCATATAAGGAAAAGAAACATCTAGGGTTTTCGTAGATTAAAAAAGAACCCAGCTAGAGATGAAGAAATACAAAACACTTACAACATCAGTACTGATCGATACAATATCTCATAAATTTAGGGTATTGAAAAAAGAACCCAACTGCAGGATATGAAACAGACCACCGTAAAAACATAATAAATGGGAATCTAGAGAGAGAAAATGAATGGGGGATGATCGATCATGTTATGAGATGATCGAACAGTGTGAGCGACTTTCAGCTTCTTATCGCCTAGCTTTTGGAATTATCTTGGATTAATTTCAATATTTAATTAACCTTTTATTTTGACTTGAAGTTAAGTTATAGTGATCAAAACTTGTACGAAATCGAAAAATTAGCTTGCCTTCTCTCGCCATCAACCAATCATTTAGCTTGATTCTTGATTTAATATAGGAGAAACTGTATTGATTCCTATCATTTGTGTTTACCTATGTGCCTATCAATTTGATTATGGCAAATGTCAAAATTAAAGATGACATGAATAAAAAGAATTAGTGGATTACACATATCAAGCTTAGAAATTAATAGGATTATATATGGATAGAGAAAAAATGAAAGAAGAAATATCATTTCTCTTAATATAAATAAAAATTGATGTTTGATTAACAAGGCTTATAAAAAGGGTGGTGATTTGCACAAGGAAATGAGTTATTTTTACAAGAAAATTCAATTCAAAGGAAATAGACAATCTTATCCTTAAATATGATATTTTTATGTTGTAATAAAATTATATTTAGAGGTAGAATTGTACATTTGATTTATATTTCCAAGTTCTCCTTTCCTAGTTCAGAAAAAAAAAAGTAAATTTTTCATTACCACGTAGTTGGCTGTAAAAAACGATTTCACTCTACCATAATTATTGGTTTCTTAGTATATTAATCATTTTATGTGATTATCGTTCAAATTAATATTATTCAGTTGTTAATATTATAAACATTATCTTTTACAAAGCTATGTTTATCAAAACAAATACGAGTATGTTTTTAAGTCAAAAGAAAGTTATTATAAACACAATTTTTACTATTAAAGTTTTATTTGTATATTGAATATAGACCATTGAAAATTGAAATGTATAACTTTGACAAAGACCCTCTCTCTGTCACTATCGGTGATCCTAGCACCGGAAGGCTTAGATGTTGACCTGCAATAAGCTAATTGAATCTACCGTTGGGTTCCAAGTATTAATCCGGAGAGAAGAGAATAAAGCTGGAAAGAAGATAAAAAGAAGTTTTATATTTCAGAATATTTTTTAAAAAGAAAATAAGATGAAGAAAATTTTATAAAAAATTCTTTCACAAATTCTCTTATATATACATTTCCCATTCAAAGTAAGGTTATATATATATATATATATATATATATATATATATATATATATATATATATATATATATATATATATATATATATATATATATATATATATATATGTATATATATGTATATATGTATATATATATATATATGTATATATATGTATATATATGTATATATATATGTCTATACCTAAAATTAAGTTTATATAGGGTCTCTAAACTTAATTTAAAACTTAATTTATGGAAAAGTAAGGGTACTTGTATGTATGCAACCAAGCAGAAAATCCAGAAAATATATATAACCAAATAAAATAGGGGGGTCTCTAAACTTAATTTAAAACTTAATTTATGGAAAAGTAAGGGTACTTGTATGTATGCAAGCAAGCAGAAAATCCAGAAAATATATATAAACAAATTTAACAAATCCGTACTCGGTACTTCCCTTAAGTTAATTTCCAAAAATGCCAAAAATTTAATTCCCGAAAAAGACTTTTTTTTTTTTTTTTTTTTTTTTTTTAGGTTACCACCTTTCCCCAACAGAACGGATTATCAAACAGGCTCACTCCGGCCTTATAAAATCCTTAGTTTTGGGTCACGCAGTGGTAAGCTAAAAACTTTTCAACGAAATGATAAAATGAATATACACAAATACTTAAAATAAAATTTTTATTACAAGCATATATTACAAACTGGGAATCAAATTTCATGACATTTAAGGACTTAAGGTTTTCCCTTTCGGGAGATCCTTTGAAAAACTAAAAGTAGATGGAAAGAAACTTACATAAAGTGAAGAGGAATATCATACAAATTACACACTTGAATATTATACAAACGTATTACAAAATTTTTGGATTGAAGAGGATTGAGAATTTTTTCTAGTAAAGGGTTTGGGTATCTTCTGCTTCTGAGTAGGTGTTGTGTCTTCCTCTTGGCTAGTCGTCCCTTTAAATAGATGAAATTCGGGGGAGCTCTTATTGCTAGTGCTGTTGTAGGTGGGGCACTCTTGACTTGATCTTTTAACATTTTCTGCATTATTAGATGTGATATAAAGCAAACTTATCTTCAAGAATCTGAATTATTAGGGTACAGCTATCTTCAGGAATATGCTGTCACTTCTTGTCTGGCAAATAATTGGGTAAACTTGAGTGGTAAAACTGTATCGGAATCTTTTGTCTTTTCATACTGGCTGTAATGGCATCTAAGTGTCCAAATTGTGTCTTGCTATAGTATCAAACGAGTAACTATCATCGTTATCTGTGTAGTTTTCTTCATTTGGATCAAAATGTTCTCTATTATCGCTTGTATTTTCTTCATTGGACATAGGATCATTAGTTTCAATATTAGACAAATTAACTGGGGTTAAGTTGTCAGGAATTGATTTTTCTTTGGTAGGCTCTTGAGCATTTTCCATTAATTCTGGTAACATGGCCTTGAGAATTTCTTTTACCGTCTTATTTACCGTTTCATGAAGGATTCTTTCACTATATTTTTTCTTTTTTGATCTCTTCTTTGACGAAGAAGCTTCATAATAATTTTTTAACTCTTCTGAGTTTTCTAAAATCTGATCTAAAATTTGTTCAGTGTTTTCTGGTTCTTGTGCATCTTGAGCATTTGGGCTATCCGGGAGTAAATTAAAGGAAGGATATTCTGAACTTGGGGTAGGATTATATTTTACTAAGAAGTCTTTATGTTTTCCTGGTTCTCCCAAAGTGTCCCAAATTTCTATGTCCTTATTCTTTTTAGTAGAGGAATCAGGAGTCCTCTGTGTCTCCTGAGATTTTAGCAATCCCATAGCTATATCCGGATTTGATGAGTCTTTACCAGTTGCCGGGAGCACTGGACTAGCTAGTAAATTATTAGGTTTACTAGTACCTTCTTGCCCACTCATTGGGGAGTGAGTACCCTTCTTACTCTTCTGTTTTGGGTCAGAAGAGGAACCACTTGAGAGATTTACAATTGCTGATCTATTCTTTTGTAGATTGTTTATCTTATTAACTAAGTTTTTGTTTTCTTCTCTAAGCCTATAGATTTCTTCATTAATACATCTATAATTGTTTTTCATAGACTCACAATGGTCACAAAAAAGAATCTGATTTGTATCTTTAGTAACTGAATAAGTAGGTGGAGGTTCTGTATAATGTTTAAGAGATTCTGAAATATAAAAATTCATTCCTAAATTCATTCTTGCTATAGTTAATGCTTGTTGATAGTCATTAAAACCTTTGTATAAAGGGTCTGGATATCCTTGAATAGCTTCTATTACTTCTATCCAAGTATGAAAAAAGCCTGTCTTTTTACCTTTTAAAACAACATAGAATTTAAAACGATTACGGTTCTGGTTAAAATGTTCTGATAAAGCATTTAAACATGCTATAAAATGTTTTCTGTCTTTAGGTTCTCGGCCATAAGAAATCCATAAGTTATCTAAAATACATTTTTCTTCTTTACTAAGTGATATATGGGGTAGAGCTTTGAATGAAATGTTACTATTGGGAAAAACTTGTAGATTCTGGTTACCAAATCTAATATTTTCTTGGTAATATCTGGATGGATTCTGGATAGGCCTTGCAGCAAAAGAATTTCCCGGTGGAATTCCCTCTGGCCTCATACTCCTTGGAGGAGGACCTCTTGGACTTGGTATAAACATCTGTGGAAAAAATATAGTTAAATATTTTTATTAATGATAATAATATTTTCTTCTATCTCTTTGTGAAAGATAAATTATACTCTTATAATGTTAATATTTTTACTTTTTCTTCAATAATCCTTTTTTCTATCATTCTTTTCTTAAGCCTATTTTCTAAAAATATTTTTACTCTAGTCATAGTTGGCTTATGTTCATGTTGACTAACTTTTATTCTTTCTTTTATATGAAATAGGTCTCTTTCTGCAATAAATACTTTTTCATTTATATCTTCTAGGGCTGTGTTTATTTGTTTCTTTAAAAGTAGAGTCATTTTAAACATTTTTATTTTCTAATAATCTGCTTAAAATATCTGCTGCTTTGTTATCTTTTCCTTTAATATGTTCTATATTAACTGTTAAACCTGTATTATATATTCTGTCTAGAAAATTTAACCATCTTCTTCTACTACTTCTTTTGCTATCTCCGGTCATTTTATTATAAAAAGAAACAATGGCTTCACAATCTGTCCTAAGAGTTATTTCTTTCTTTGAAATAATAAATAATTCGAAACTATCTAAAGCATAGCTTATTGCAAGCAATTCTGCATCAATACTACTAATATTGCCTTTTTCTTTATATTTTCCACTATTGTACCTACAAATTCTTTCTGAACTTTTATCACTAAATTTATTTGGTTTGCAACAAAGTATTGCTCCCCATCCCTGGCTACACCCATCTGTTTCTATTATTAAATAATCTGTATCTAAAGGGAGAGCTAATTCTGGTAGATCTTTAATTTTTTGTTTTAATGTCTGTACTAATTTTATATCTTCCTGATTAAAGTACTTCTGCCATGTGGCAGACGTCTTAGAATAAAGTGGACCTGCTATTTTTCCTAAGTCTTTAATAAAAGGTCTAGCATAATTTATTAGTCCTAAAAATTTTTGTAGCGTTTTTAGGTCGTCTAATTTATCTGGAAAATCTAATGCTTTTTGAGCTATGTGAGGTTGAAGTTTTATTTTTCCTTCTCCTATGTTAACTCCTAAAAAATCAATATATGTTTTAAAAAGATTCATTTTGCTTTTACTTATTATTAAACCATGTCTAATAAATTCTGAAAATATAATCTGTAAATGACCTCTATGTTCTTGTCTGTTTTTGCTAAAAACTAATATATCATCTATATATACTATTACAAAAATTTTATGTTTATTAAATATATCTTCCATCTTTCTTTGGAATATACTAGGAGCATTTTTTAATCCAAAAGGCATCACCAACCATTCAAAATGCCCTTCTGGACTTGTAAATGCAGTCCATTCTATACTATCGGGGTGCATTTTTATTTGCCAAAATCCAGACTTAAGGTCAAACTTGCTAAATATCTTGCAATTTTGAATCCTATTGATTAATACATTTTTATCTGGTATATTATAGGAATCATCAATAGTGTTATCATTTAATCTTTTGTAGTTAATTACCATTCTGCTCTTTCCTCTAATTATTTCTGAATGTTTTCTTACTATGAATGCTGCTGATCTATGAGGACTATCTGATTTTCTAATTACCCCTAATTTTAGTAATTCTGAGATATGAGTTTTAAAGTCAGTTATATCTTCATTTGTTGGTTCTATATTTTTTGTTCTAATTATGTATTCTGGGTTTTTTATTTTAAGTTCACATACTATTTTATCATTCTCCCAATATTTTAAAACATTTTCCCCTATTATCTCCATTTTTTCTAATTTTGAAATTAGGTTGTCAATATCATGTTCTGTTACTAAGTGAATATAAACTTGCTCCATATTCACAAAATCAAAATCATACTCCATATCTTCTTTTAAATCTACCTCATAATCTCTCTCATCATAAAAATTATTTTCTTCTATTAATTGACACTCATTTTCTTCTTTACAATCACATTCTTTTGATTTTATTGAGCCTTTGCCAACTTTCTCAATTAGGGTAGGAAAAGGAGAAGTTGAAGCAGGGGCTATTAGGTTATGCTTTGAAAACATAAGATAATCTTTAGAAAGGAGGGCCACCCTACTATCTTTCATCAAAAAACTTAAACCAAGGATAAAATCAATATTTATTAATTCTAATGGTCTCACCCATGTTTTATGGGGTAGGGTGTATTCTTTACTATACCCACAATTTGTGGCAAAACTTATCTTAGCGGCAAAATTCAATATATTTTTATAAGTATGTATACCACCATCCATCTGTTGTGCTCCAGTGGGGGTGGTTTGGGTTATATACTCTTTAGGTATTAGTTTTTCATTTATAATACAATTTGAACATCCACTGTCTACTAAAGCTAAGCATTTTATTACATAAGTACCAAGTCTAATTTTGCACTGAACTTTTGATGATTTAATGTCTTCTGGGTTACATATGACTTTACATGGTTCGTCTACTAATTCAAATTTATTCATTAAATTATGTTCTTGAATTATATTTTTTCCTTTATCTGCCATTTCAAATTCATCGAACTTTTTCTGGAATAATTTTAAAGTATCTTCTATAACTTCTATTCTTTTTCTTAATATTCTTAATTCATGTTTTTCTAGGCTAACAAAAAGAGGTTGTTCTTTAACATCTTCTTTTTGTATAAGATTTTTTGATTCTAAGCATTTTATACATGCCTCCTTAAAACATATCTTACACTTAGACCGTAATTGTCTTTGAGGAAAAAATTTACAAATAAAACACGGGATATTGTCGGATCCTAGATTTTTATCCCAATTATGAAGGCATTCTATGTCTTCGGTATTTACTAATTCATATTCTTCATCACTAATATATTCTATATTCTGTTTTGAAAATTCATTTATAAAATTATTAGTCTGAGAAATTTTTTCTTCCCCTATTGTCTCTTCTATTGAAATAATACTGTAGATAGACTCATTATCACTAATGCATTCATCAACTGGTATTAGATCTTCATTTACACATTCTATTAAAATACTATTTTTCTCATAGCTATTCTGTCTTTTGGGACATGTTCTAGCTAAGTGTTCAAAACTATTACATACAAAGCAACTAAGTTTATTTTTATAATTTCTTTCTGGTTTGAATTTCCTAACATGTCTTTTTTCATCTAAATAAGGCTTCTTCTTATTAGATTTTCTAAGATAATATTTCTTTTGATTTGTTTTATTATATTTTTTATAATTCTTTCTTGGTGGTTTTTCTGCTCCATAGGTCTGCGGAGTATATATCTCATTACAAAATTTATAATCTGTTTGTTTTAGTTGTTTTTGGATTTGTAAGTTTACACATTTTTCTTCTAGCATTTTGGTTATAAATTGAGCTCTATGGGTTATTGTCCATAAAGCATTTGGGTTATTTTTTATTTCTGGAAGTTCATTCCATTTTGTGTGAATTTCTAAACCTAAAGGGCCTGGTAATTTATGGAAAAGTTTCTCTCCTATTTCTTTATTAAAAGTATTTCCTGCTATGGTGGTTAAATATACATAATGGTTTAAGAATCTTTTCACATATAACCCGCTAGTCCAGTTTTTTAAGCTTAACTGTTCTAGGTCTCTCATTGCTTTTTTCTGGACTTCTATGTGTCCTGAGTTGGGATCTGCTCCTGTTATTAATGACTGTATTTTATTTACAAAATTATATGGATTACTACCTAGGCTTCTTAGGCTATTATATTCTTCTTGTTGCTCGATCTTATATGCTTCCCACATTGCCTTCGTACTTTCTCCTAAGAATGTTTCTAGGTATTTATACATTTCTTCAGTTTCTAGGTCTTGGAAATGTCTGTAATAATTTCCTATGAGCGTACTTTTCCAAACATCTATTACATTTGTCCAGTTTTGTGGATCATGTGCCGTAAGGTTTAAGATATAACCTTTATGGTCTGTTTGGAATCTTATGGGTTGTTCTAGAGGTCTTTCTGCTCCTCTAGATGTATAATTACTAGTCTCAAAAGTATTATCATATTTAGTATAAGGTGTCCTTGATGCCATACCATAGTAATTATGATTTGGTAGAACTTGGTGTCTATTAAAAGGAGTGCTTCCTGAAGAAAAATAACTAGCTTCTTCTGTATCAACTAATTCTTTTTCATAACTTATTTCTGAAATGTTTGATTCGTCATCTGTCATATTATACTCTGTTAAAATTATATTTCCATTATTATCATATGCTAAACATTCATTTTCTCTAATTTGTTTGTTTAAAAACATGTGTTCTTCTAGTTGTAATAATTCTTCTTTATTTAAAATGATATTTAATTCTTTTGGAAATAGTATTTTTTCTTTTTTAGTTTCTATATCTACAAAATTACTTTCAATTTCTGTTTCTGTTTCTTCATTATCTTGATCAGGGATGGAATTATAATTGGAAAAAGTTAAACTTGTTCTGCCCAGCCTATTTGTAAATGTTATAGCTTCATCTGGAACTATGACAGGTGGACTCTTTTGGACAAATTTACTAATATCCCATTCTAATCCTGCTAAGGTTTCTGTAGAAAATTCTTTTGGTTTTACCATTTTAATACCTTGGCTACTTATTAGGTTTACTACTTTATCTGTATATATTTTATACTTAGTGGTTGATGTTGTTGAACATCTTCCTAAAACTCCTAGAGTTATTAGTAAATTATCTCCACATTCTACTTCTTCATAACCCTTTGTCTGAATTCCTAATTTTATATATTTAGAAAAATCCTTAATAGTAATTAAAAAATCTGGACTACAATATATTATTCCTTTATTACTGTTCATGTCTACTTCTGTGCTAGCAATCATGCTTTTGGTTATATCTTTGATTCTGTTATCAAATAATGTAATTAAAACCTTACAACCTAGGTTTTTTCTCATTAAGCCTTTAATTCCTATTACTATTATTCCTAAGTGGATAAATTTAAAATGTCTTTGCCTAAGATTATGTTCTCCTTCTTTAGAAATTATATTTAAAATCTTTGTTTGGTCTTTTATACACTGTATTGTAGATTCATAACTATTTCTGTAAAATTGGGTACTGTTTTCAAAAAATCCCTTATTATATAAAATTTCTGGTTTTAACATTTGTAAACCATGAGTTTGGAATCGGTTATAATCTAACTCGGGATCTATTAATTCTTCTAAGTTTGCATCATATTCTTCTCTTTTACTCGCAATTTTGTTTATAATGTTTTTAGGAACTACACATAAACCAAAACTCTTTCGGGAAGAGTCTGCCATTAGTTTTTTATTTGGTAATCTTTAAAACTAAAAGGTTCAGTTTTTTCTGTTTTTACAATTTTTCTAGTTACTTTTTCACTACCTGTTGGATTTAAGGATAATGATTCTATTTGTTCTGCTAATAATTTAATATCGTTCTTATTTATGACTTCTTTAATATTTTTGTCTTCGGTTTTATTTATAGATACTTTTTCTAATATGATCTTACTTTGTTCTTTTATATAATCTAATTTACTATTAAAAGTACTAATTTCTTTTTGAAGAGAAAATAAAATAGATTGTTGTTTTTCTAATTTAACTTCTAAGTTGTCTGATATATTAATAAGTAAATCTACTATTGTATTTAGGCAAGGGTCTGACGATAGTAAACTATGGTGGTGCTCTTTATCAAAATTACACTTAAGTTTATATTTATCTAGGATTTGTACTGTTCTTTTATTATTTAACAACATGTCTATACCTAAATATTCTAGTCTTTTTGGTTCCAGTTTTTTCGTTGATATGCTCTGATACCAAAATATGGGGGTCTCTAAACTTAATTTTAGGTATAGACATATATATATATGTACATATATATATACATATATATATATATATATGTATATATATGTATATATATATGTACATATATATATATATGTATATATATAGATTTGTACTGTTTGATATATATATATGTATATATATGTATATATATTTATTTTAAGTATTTTTTTTTTTTTTTTTTTTTTTTTTTTTTTTTTTTTAGGTTACCACCTTTCCCCAACAGAACGGATTATCAAACAGGCTCACTCCGGCCTTATAAAATCCTTAGTTTTGGGTCACGCAGTGGTAAGCTAAAAACTTTTCAACGAAATGATAAAATGAATATACACAAATACTTAAAATAATTTTTTTTTTTTTTTTTTTTTTTTTTTTTTTTTTTTAGGTTACCACCTTTCCCCAACAGAACGGATTATCAAACAGGCTCACTCCGGCCTTATAAAATCCTTAGTTTTGGGTCACGCAGTGGTAAGCTAAAAACTTTTCAACGAAATGATAAAATGAATATACACAAATACTTAAAATAAAATTTTTATTACAAGCATATATTACAAACTGGGAATCAAATTTCATGACATTTAAGGACTTAAGGTTTTCCCTTTCGGGAGATCCTTTGAAAAAGTAAAAGTAGATGGAAAGAAACTTACATAAAGTGAAGAGGAATATCATACAAATTACACACTTGAATATTATACAAACGTATTACAAAATTTTTGGATTGAAGAGGATTGAGAATTTTTTCTAGTAAAGGGTTTGGGTATCTTCTGCTTCTGAGTAGGTGTTGTGTCTTCCTCTTGGCTAGTCGTCCCTTTAAATAGATGAAATTCGGGGGAGCTCTTATTGCTAGTGCTGTTGTAGGTGGGGCACTCTTGACTTGATCTTTTAACATTTTCTGCATTATTAGATGTGATATAAAGCAAACTTATCTTCAAGAATCTGAATTATTAGGGTACAGCTATCTTCAGGAATATGCTGTCACTTCTTGTCTGGCAAATAATTGGGTAAACTTGAGTGGTAAAACTGTATCGGAATCTTTTGTCTTTTCATACTGGCTGTAATGGCATCTAAGTGTCCAAATTGTGTCTTGCTATAGTATCAAACGAGTAACTATCATCGTTATCTGTGTAGTTTTCTTCGTTTGGATCAAAATGTTCTCTATTATCGCTTGTATTTTCTTCATTGGACATAGGATCATTAGTTTCAATATTAGACAAATTAACTGGGGTTTAGTTGTCAGGAATTGATTTTTCTTTGGTAGGCTCTTGAGCATTTTCCATTAATTCTGGTAACATGGCCTTGAGAATTTCTTTTACCGTCTTATTTACCGTTTCATGAAGGATTCTTTCACTATATTTTTTCTTTTTTGATCTCTTCTTTGACGAAGAAGCTTCATAATAATTTTTTAACTCTTCTGAGTTTTCTAAAATCTGATCTAAAATTTGTTCAGTGTTTTCTGGTTCTTGTGCATCTTGAGCATTTGGGCTATCCGGGAGTAAATTAAAGGAAGGATATTCTGAACTTGGGGTAGGATTATATTTTACTAAGAAGTCTTTATGTTTTCCTGGTTCTCCCAAAGTGTCCCAAATTTCTATGTCCTTATTCTTTTTAGTAGAGGAATCAGGAGTCCTCTGTGTCTCCTGAGATTTTAGCAATCCCATAGCTATATCCGGATTTGATGAGTCTTTACCAGTTGCCGGGAGCACTGGACTAGCTAGTAAATTATTAGGTTTACTAGTACCTTCTTGCCCACTCATTGGGGAGTGAGTACCCTTCGTACTCTTCTGTTTTGGGTCAGAAGAGGAACCACTTGAGAGATTTACAATTGCTGATCTATTCTTTTGTAGATTGTTTATCTTATTAACTAAGTTTTTGTTTTCTTCTCTAAGCCTATAGATTTCTTCATTAATACATCTATAATTGTTTTTCATAGACTCACAATGGTCACAAAAAAGAATCTGATTTGTATCTTTAGTAACTGAATAAGTAGGTGGAGGTTCTGTATAATGTTTAAGAGATTCTGAAATATAAAAATTCATTCCTAAATTCATTCTTGCTATAGTTAATGCTTGTTGATAGTCATTAAAACCTTTGTATAAAGGGTCTGGATATCCTTGAATAGCTTCTATTACTTCTATCCAAGTATGAAAAAAGCCTGTCTTTTTACCTTTTAAAACAACATAGAATTTAAAACGATTACGGTTCTGGTTAAAATGTTCTGATAAAGCATTTAAACATGCTATAAAATATTTTCTGTCTTTAGGTTCTCGGCCATAAGAAATCCATAAGTTATCTAAAATACATTTTTCTTCTTTACTAAGTGATATATGGGGTAGAGCTTTGAATGAAATGTTACTATTGGGAAAAACTTGTAGATTCTGGTTACCAAATCTAATATTTTCTTGGTAATATCTGGATGGATTCTGGATAGGCCTTGCAGCAAAAGAATTTCCCGGTGGAATTCCCTCTGGCCTCATACTCCTTGGAGGAGGACCTCTTGGACTTGGTCTAAACATCTGTGGAAAAAATATAGTTAAATATTTTTATTAATGATAATAATATTTTCTTCTATCTCTTTGTGAAAGATAAATTATACTCTTATAATGTTAATATTTTTACTTTTTCTTCAATAATCCTTTTTTCTATCATTCTTTTCTTAAGCCTATTTTCTAAAAATATTTTTACTCTAGTCATAGTTGGCTTATGTTCATGTTGACTAACTTTTATTCTTTCTTTTATATGAAATAGGTCTCTTTCTGCAATAAATACTTTTTCATTTATATCTTCTAGGGCTGTGTTTATTTGTTTCTTTAAAAGTAGAGTCATTTTAAACATTTTTATTTTCTAATAATCTGCTTAAAATATCTGCTGCTTTGTTATCTTTTCCTTTAATATGTTCTATATTAACTGTTAAACCTGTATTATATATTCTGTCTAGAAAATTTAACCATCTTTTTCTACTACTTCTTTTGCTATCTCCGGTCATTTTATTATAAAAAGAAACAATGGCTTCACAATCTGTCCTAAGAGTTATTTCTTTCTTTGAAATAATAAATAATTCGAAACTATCTAAAGCATAGCTTATTGCAAGCAATTCTGCATCAATACTACTAATATTGCCTTTTTCTTTATATTTTCCACTATTGTACCTACAAATTCTTTCTGAACTTTTATCACTAAATTTATTTGGTTTGCAACAAAGTATTGCTCCCCATCCCTGGCTACACCCATCTGTTTCTATTATTAAATAATCTGTATCTAAAGGGAGAGCTAATTCTGGTAGATCTTTAATTCTTTGTTTTAATGTCTGTACTAATTTTATATCTTCCTGATTAAAGTACTTCTGCCCTGTGGCAGACGTCTTAGAATAAAGTGGACCTGCTATTTTTCCTAAGTCTTTAATAAAAGGTCTAGCATAATTTATTAGTCCTAAAAATTTTTGTAGCGTTTTTAGGTCGTCTAATTTATCTGGAAAATCTAATGCTTTTTGAGCTATGTGAGGTTGAAGTTTTATTTTTCCTTCTCCTATGTTAACTCCTAAAAAATCAATATATGTTTTAAAAAGATTCATTTTGCTTTTACTTATTATTAAACCATGTCTAATAAATTCTGAAAATATAATCTGTAAATGACCTCTATGTTCTTGTCTGTTTTTGCTAAAAACTAATATATCATCTATATATACTATTACAAAATTTTTATGTTTATTAAATATATCTTCCATCTTTCTTTGGAATATACTAGGAGCATTTTTTAATCCAAAAGGCATCACCAACCATTCAAAATGCCCTTCTGGACTTGTAAATGCAGTCCATTCTATACTATCGGGGTGCATTTTTATTTGCCAAAATCCAGACTTAAGGTCAAACTTGCTAAATATCTTGCAATTTTGAATCCTATTGATTAATACATTTTTATCTGGTATATTATAGGAATCATCAATAGTGTTATCATTTAATCTTTTGTAGTTAACTACCATTCTGCTCTTTCCTCTAATTATTTCTGAATGTTTTCTTACTATGAATGCTGCTGATCTATGAGGACTATCTGATTTTCTAATTACCCCTAATTTTAGTAATTCTGAGATATGAGTTTTAAATTCAGTTATATCTTCATTTGTTGGTTCTATATTTTTTGTTCTAATTATGTATTCTGGGTTTTTTATTTTAAGTTCACATACTATTTTATCATTCTCCCAATATTTTAAAACATTTTCCCCTATTATCTCCATTTTTTCTAATTTTGAAATTAGGTTGTCAATATCATGTTCTGTTACTAAGTGAATATAAACTTGCTCCATATTCACAAAATCAAAATCATACTCCATATCTTCTTTTAAATCTACCTCATAATCTCTCTCATCATAAAAATTATTTTCTTCTATTAATTGACACTCATTTTCTTCTTTACAATCACATTCTTTTGATTTTATTGAGCCTTTGCCAACTTTCTCAATTAGGGTAGGAAAAGGAGAAGTTGAAGCAGGGGCTATTAGGTTATGCTTTGAAAACATAAGATAATCTTTAGAAAGGAGGGCCACCCCACTATCTTTCATCAAAAAACTTAAACCAAGGATAAAATCAATATTTATTAATTCTAATGGTCTCACCCATGTTTTATGGGGTAGGGTGTATTCTTTACTATACCCACAATTTGTGGCAAAACTTATCTTAGCGGCAAAATTCAATATATTTTTATAAGTATGTATACCACCATCCATCTGTTGTGCTCCAGTGGGGGTGGTTTGGGTTATATACTCTTTAGGTATTAGTTTTTCATTTATAATACAATTTGAACATCCACTGTCTACTAAAGCTAAGCATTTTATTACATAAGTACCAAGTCTAATTTTGCACTGAACTTTTAATGATTTAATGTCTTCTGGGTTACATATGACTTTACATGGTTCGTCTACTAATTCAAATTTATTCATTAAATTATGTTCTTGAATTATATTTTTTCCTTTATCTGCCATTTCAAATTCATCGAACTTTTTCTGGAATAATTTTAAAGTATCTTCTATAACTTCTATTCTTTTTCTTAATATTCTTAATTCATGTTTTTCTAGGCTAACAAAAAGAGGTTGTTCTTTAACATCTTCTTTTTGTATAAGATTTTTTGATTCTAAGCATTTTATACATGCCTCCTTAAAACATATCTTACACTTAGACCGTAATTGTCTTTGAGGAAAAAATTTACAAATAAAACACGGGATATTGTCGGATCCTAGATTTTTATCCCAATTATGAAGGCATTCTATGTCTTCGGTATTTACTAATTCATATTCTTCATCACTAATATATTCTATATTCTGTTTTGAAAATTCATTTATAAAATTGTTAGTCTGAGAATTTTTTTCTTCCCCTATTGTCTCTTCTATTGAAATAATACTGTAGATAGACTCATTATCACTAATGCATTCATCAACTGGTATTAGATCTTCATTTACACATTCTATTAAAATACTATTTTTCTCATAGCTATTCTGTCTTTTGGGACATGTTCTAGCTAAGTGTTCAAAACTATTACATACAAAGCAACTAAGTTTATTTTTATAATTTCTTTCTGGTTTGAATTTCCTAACATGTCTTTTTTCATCTAAATAAGGCTTCTTCTTATTAGATTTTCTAAGATAATATTTCTTTTGATTTGTTTTATTATATTTTTTATAATTCTTTCTTGGTGGTTTTTCTGCTCCATAGGTCTGCGGAGTATATATCTCATTACAAAATTTATAATCTGTTTGTTTTAGTTGTTTTTGGATTTGTAAGTTTACACATTTTTCTTCTAGCATTTTGGTTATAAATTGAGCTCTATGGGTTATTGTCCATAAAGCATTTGGGTTATTTTTTATTTCTGGAAGTTCATTCCATTTTGTGTGAATTTCTAAACCTAAAGGGCCTGGTAATTTATGGAAAAGTTTCTCTCCTATTTCTTTATTAAAAGTATTTCCTGCTATGGTGGTTAAATATACATAATGGTTTAAGAATCTTTTCACATATAACCCGCTAGTCCAGTTTTTTAAGCTTAACTGTTCTAGGTCTCTCATTGCTTTTTTCTGGACTTCTGTGTGTCCTGAGTTGGGATCTGCTCCTGTTATTAATGACTGTATTTTATTTACAAAATTATATGGATTACTACCTAGGCTTCTTAGGCTATTATATTCTTCTTGTTGCTCGATCTTATATGCTTCCCACATTGCCTTCGTACTTTCTCCTAAGAATGTTTCTAGGTATTTATACATTTCTTCAGTTTCTAGGTCTTGGAAATGTCTGTAATAATTTCCTATGAGCGTACTTTTCCAAACATCTATTACATTTGTCCAGTTTTGTGGATCATGTGCCGTAAGGTTTAAGATATAACCTTTATGGTCTGTTTGGAATCTTATGGGTTGTTCTAGAGGTCTTTCTGCTCCTCTAGATGTATAATTACTAGTCTCAAAAGTATTATCATATTTAGTATAAGGTGTCCTTGATGCCATACCATAGTAATTATGATTTGGTAGAACTTGGTGTCTATTAAAAGGAGTGCTTCCTGAAGAAAAATAACTAGCTTCTTCTGTATCAACTAATTCTTTTTCATAACTTATTTCTGAAATGTTTGATTCGTCATCTGTCATATTATACTCTGTTAAAATTATATTTCCATTATTATCATATGCTAAACATTCATTTTCTCTAATTTGTTTGTTTAAAAACATGTGTTCTTCTAGTTGTAATAATTCTTCTTTATTTAAAATGATATTTAATTCTTTTGGAAATAGTATTTTTTCTTTTTTAGTTTCTATATCTACAAAATTACTTTCAATTTCTGTTTCTGTTTCTTCATTATCTTGATCAGGGATGGAATTATAATTGGAAAAAGTTAAACTTGTTCTGCCCAGCCTATTTGTAAATGTTATAGCTTCATCTGGAACTATGACAGGTGGACTCTTTTGGACAAATTTACTAATATCCCATTCTAATCCTGCTAAGGTTTCTGTAGAAAATTCTTTTGGTTTTACCATTTTAATACCTTGGCTACTTATTAGGTTTACTACTTTATCTGTATATATTTTATACTTAGTGGTTGATGTTGTTGAACATCTTCCTAAAACTCCTAGAGTTATTAGTAAATTATCTCCACATTCTACTTCTTCATAACCCTTTGTCTGAATTCCTAATTTTATATATTTAGAAAAATCCTTAATAGTAATTAAAAAATCTGGACTACAATATATTATTCCTTTATTACTGTTCATGTCTACTTCTGTGCTAGCAATCATGCTTTTGGTTATATCTTTGATTCTGTTATCAAATAATGTAATTAAAACCTTACAACCTAGGTTTTTTCTCATTAAGCCTTTAATTCCTATTACTATTATTCCTAAGTGGATAAATTTAAAATGTCTTTGCCTAAGATTATGTTCTCCTTCTTTAGAAATTATATTTAAAATCTTTGTTTGGTCTTTTATACACTGTATTGTAGATTCATAACTATTTCTGTAAAATTGGGTACTGTTTTCAAAAAATCCCTTATTATATAAAATTTCTGGTTTTAACATTTGTAAACCATGAGTTTGGAATCGGTTATAATCTAACTCGGGATCTATTAATTCTTCTAAGTTTGCATCATATTCTTCTCTTTTACTCGCAATTTTGTTTATAATGTTTTTAGGAACTACACATAAACCAAAACTCTTTCGGGAAGAGTCTGCCATTAGTTTTTTATTTGGTAATCTTTAAAACTAAAAGGTTCAGTTTTTTCTGTTTTTACAATTTTTCTAGTTACTTTTTCACTACCTGTTGGATTTAAGGATAATGATTCTATTTGTTCTGCTAATAATTTAATATCGTTCTTATTTATGACTTCTTTAATATTTTTGTCTTCGGTTTTATTTATAGATACTTTTTCTAATATGATCTTACTTTGTTCTTTTATATAATCTAATTTACTATTAAAAGTACTAATTTCTTTTTGAAGAGAAAATAAAATAGATTGTTGTTTTTCTAATTTAACTTCTAAGTTGTCTGATATATTAATAAGTAAATCTACTATTGTATTTAGGCAAGGGTCTGACGATAGTAAACTATGGTGGTGCTCTTTATCAAAATTACACTTAAGTTTATATTTATCTAGGATTTGTACTGTTCTTTTATTATTTAACAATATGTCTATACCTAAATATTCTAGTCTTTTTGGTTCCAGTTTTTTCGTTGATATGCTCTGATACCAAAATAGGGGGGTCTCTAAACTTAATTTAAAACTTAATTTATGGAAAAGTAAGGGTACTTGTATGTATGCAAGCAAGCAGAAAATCCAGAAAATATAGGGTCTCTAAACTTAATTTAAAACTTAATTTATGGAAAAGTAAGGGTACTTGTATGTATGCAAGCAAGCAGAAAATCCAGAAAATATATATAACCAAATAAAATAGGGGGGTCTCTAAACTTAATTTAAAACTTAATTTATGGAAAAGTAAGGGTACTTGTATGTATGCAAGCAAGCAGAAAATCCAGAAAATATATATAACCAAATTTAACAAATCCGTACTCGGTACTTCCCTTAAGTTAATTTCCAAAAATGCCAAAAATTTAATTCCCGAAAAAGACTTTTTTTTTTTTTTTTAGGTTACCACCTTTCCCCAACAGAACGGATTATCAAACAGGCTCACTCCGGCCTTATAAAATCCTTAGTTTTGGGTCACGCAGTGGTAAGCTAAAAACTTTTCAACGAAATGATAAAATGAATATACACAAATACTTAAAATAAAATTTTTATTACAAGCATATATTACAAACTGGGAATCAAATTTCATGACATTTAAGGACTTAAGGTTTTCCCTTTCGGGAGATCCTTTGAAAAACTAAAAGTAGATGGAAAGAAACTTACATAAAGTGAAGAGGAATATCATAACATTTAAGGACTTAAGGTTTTCCCTTTCGGGAGATCCTTTGAAAAAATAGGGGGGTCTCTAAACTTAATTTAAAACTTAATTTATGGAAAAGTAAGGGTACTTGTATGTATGCAAGCAAGCAGAAAATCCAGAAAATATAGGGTCTCTAAACTTAATTTAAAACTTAATTTATGGAAAAGTAAGGGTACTTGTATGTATGCAAGCAAGCAGAAAATCCAGAAAATATATATAACCAAATAAAATAGGGGGGTCTCTAAACTTAATTTAAAACTTAATTTATGGAAAAGTAAGGGTACTTGTATGTATGCAAGCAAGCAGAAAATCCAGAAAATATATATAACCAAATTTAACAAATCCGTACTCGGTACTTCCCTTAAGTTAATTTCCAAAAATGCCAAAAATTTAATTCCCGAAAAAGACTTTTTTTTTTTTTTTTTTTTTTTTTTTTTAGGTTACCACCTTTCCCCAACAGAACGGATTATCAAACAGGCTCACTCCGGCCTTATAAAATCCTTAGTTTTGGGTCACGCAGTGGTAAGCTAAAAACTTTTCAACGAAATGATAAAATGAATATACACAAATACTTAAAATAAAATTTTTATTACAAGCATATATTACAAACTGGGAATCAAATTTCATGACATTTAAGGACTTAATATGAAAGTATTATAAGTATGTAGTTGATGAATGCATTAGTGATAATGAGTCTATCTACAATATTATTTCAATAGAAGAGACAATAGGGGAAGAAAAAACTTCTCAGACTAACAATTTTATAAATGAATTTTCAAAACAGAATATAGAATATATTAGTGATGAAGAATATGAATTAGTAAATACCGAAGACATAGAATGCCTTCATAATTGGGATAAAAATCTAGGATCCGACAATATCCCGTGTTTTATTTGTAAATTTTTTCCTCAAAGACAATTACGGTCTAAGTGTAAGATATGTTTTAAGGAGGCATGTATAAAATGCTTAGAATCAAAAAATCTTATACAAAAAGAAGATGTTAAAGAACAACCTCTTTTTGTTAGCCTAGAAAAACATGAATTAAGAATATTAAGAAAAAGAATAGAAGTTATAGAAGATACTTTAAAATTATTCCAGAAAAAGTTCGATGAATTTGAAATGGCAGATAAAGGAAAAAATATAATTCAAGAACATAATTTAATGAATAAATTTGAATTAGTAGACGAACCATGTAAAGTCATATGTAACCCAGAAGACATTAAATCATTAAAAGTTCAGTGCAAAATTAGACTTGGTACTTATGTAATAAAATGCTTAGCTTTAGTAGACAGTGGATGTTCAAATTGTATTATAAATGAAAAACTAATACCTAAAGAGTATATAACCCAAACCACCCCCACTGGAGCACAACAGATGGATGGTGGTATACATACTTATAAAAATATATTGAATTTTGCCGCTAAGATAAGTTTTGCCACAAATTGTGGGTATAGTAAAGAATACACCCTACCCCATAAAACATGGGTGAGACCATTAGAATTAATAAATATTGATTTTATCCTTGGTTTAAGTTTTTTGATGAAAGATAGTGGGGTGGCCCTCCTTTCTAAAGATTATCTTATGTTTTCAAAGCATAACCTAATAGCCCCTGCTTCAACTTCTCCTTTTCCTACCCTAATTGAGAAAGTTGGCAAAGGCTCAATAAAATCAAAAGAATGTGATTGTAAAGAAGAAAATGAGTGTCAATTAATAGAAGAAAATAATTTTTATGATGAGAGAGATTATGAGGTAGATTTAAAAGAAGATATGGAGTATGATTTTGATTTTGTGAATATGGAGCAAGTTTATATTCACTTAGTAACAGAACATGATATTGACAACCTAATTTCAAAATTAGAAAAAATGGAGATAATAGGGGAAAATGTTTTAAAATATTGGGAGAATGATAAAATAGTATGTGAACTTAAAATAAAAAACCCAGAATACATAATTAGAACAAAAAATATAGAACCAACAAATGAAGATATAACTGACTTTAAAACTCATATCTCAGAATTACTAAAATTAGGGGTAATTAGAAAATCAGATAGTCCTCATAGATCAGCAGCATTCATAGTAAGAAAACATTCAGAAATAATTAGAGGAAAGAGCAGAATGGTAATTAACTACAAAAGATTAAATGATAACACTATTGATGATTCCTATAATATACCAGATAAAAATGTATTAATCAATAGGATTCAAAATTGCAAGATATTTAGCAAGTTTGACCTTAAGTCTGGATTTTGGCAAATAAAAATGCACCCCGATAGTATAGAATGGACTGCATTTACAAGTCCAGAAGGGCATTTTGAATGGTTGGTGATGCCTTTTGGATTAAAAAATGCTCCTAGTATATTCCAAAGAAAGATGGAAGATATATTTAATAAACATAAAAATTTTGTAATAGTATATATAGATGATATATTAGTTTTTAGCAAAAACAGACAAGAACATAGAGGTCATTTACAGATTATATTTTCAGAATTTATTAGACATGGTTTAATAATAAGTAAAAGCAAAATGAATCTTTTTAAAACATATATTGATTTTTTAGGAGTTAACATAGGAGAAGGAAAAATAAAACTTCAACCTCACATAGCTCAAAAAGCATTAGATTTTCCAGATAAATTAGACGACCTAAAAACGCTACAAAAATTTTTAGGACTAATAAATTATGCTAGACCTTTTATTAAAGACTTAGGAAAAATAGCAGGTCCACTTTATTCTAAGACGTCTGCCACAGGGCAGAAGTACTTTAATCAGGAAGATATAAAATTAGTACAGACATTAAAACAAAAAATTAAAGATCTACCAGAATTAGCTCTCCCTTTAGATACAGATTATTTAATAATAGAAACAGATGGGTGTAGCCAGGGATGGGGAGCAATACTTTGTTGCAAACCAAATAAATTTAGTGATAAAAGTTCAGAAAGAATTTGTAGGTACAATAGTGGAAAATATAAAGAAAAAGGCAATATTAGTAGTATTGATGCAGAATTGCTTGCAATAAGCTATGCTTTAGATAGTTTCGAATTATTTATTATTTCAAAGAAAGAAATAACTCTTAGGACAGATTGTGAAGCCATTGTTTCTTTTTATAATAAAATGACCGGAGATAGCAAAAGAAGTAGTAGAAGAAGATGGTTAAATTTTCTAGACAGAATATATAATACAGGTTTAACAGTTAATATAGAACATATTAAAGGAAAAGATAACAAAGCAGCAGATATTTTAAGCAGATTATTAGAAAATAAAAATGTTTAAAATGACTCTACTTTTAAAGAAACAAATAAACACAGCCCTAGAAGATATAAATGAAAAAGTATTTATTGCAGAAAGAGACCTATTTCATATAAAAGAAAGAATAAAAGTTAGTCAACATGAACATAAGCCAACTATGACTAGAGTAAAAATATTTTTAGAAAATAGGCTTAAGAAAAGAATGATAGAAAAAAGGATTATTGAAGAAAAAGTAAAAATATTAACATTATAAGAGTATAATTTATCTTTCACAAAGAGATAGAAGAAAATATTATTATCATTAATAAAAATATTTAACTATATTTTTTCCACAGATGTTTAGACCAAGTCCAAGAGGTCCTCCTCCAAGGAGTATGAGGCCAGAGGGAATTCCACCGGGAAATTCTTTTGCTGCAAGGCCTATCCAGAATCCATCCAGATATTACCAAGAAAATATTAGATTTGGTAACCAGAATCTACAAGTTTTTCCCAATAGTAACATTTCATTCAAAGCTCTACCCCATATATCACTTAGTAAAGAAGAAAAATGTATTTTAGATAACTTATGGATTTCTTATGGCCGAGAACCTAAAGACAGAAAATATTTTATAGCATGTTTAAATGCTTTATCAGAACATTTTAACCAGAACCGTAATCGTTTTAAATTCTATGTTGTTTTAAAAGGTAAAAAGACAGGCTTTTTTCATACTTGGATAGAAGTAATAGAAGCTATTCAAGGATATCCAGACCCTTTATACAAAGGTTTTAATGACTATCAACAAGCATTAACTATAGCAAGAATGAATTTAGGAATGAATTTTTATATTTCAGAATCTCTTAAACATTATACAGAACCTCCACCTACTTATTCAGTTACTAAAGATACAAATCAGATTCTTTTTTGTGACCATTGTGAGTCTATGAAAAACAATTATAGATGTATTAATGAAGAAATCTATAGGCTTAGAGAAGAAAACAAAAACTTAGTTAATAAGATAAACAATCTACAAAAGAATAGATCAGCAATTGTAAATCTCTCAAGTGGTTCCTCTTCTGACCCAAAACAGAAGAGTAAGAAGGGTACTCACTCCCCAATGAGTGGGCAAGAAGGTACTAGTAAACCTAATAATTTACTAGCTAGTCCAGTGCTCCCGGCAACTGGTAAAGACTCATCAAATCCGGATATAGCTATGGGATTGCTAAAATCTCAGGAGACACAGAGGACTCCTGATTCCTCTACTAAAAAGAATAAGGACATAGAAATTTGGGACACTTTGGGAGAACCAGGAAAACATAAAGACTTCTTAGTAAAATATAATCCTACCCCAAGTTCAGAATATCCTTCCTTTAATTTACTCCCGGATAGCCCAAATGCTCAAGATGCACAAGAACCAGAAAACACTGAACAAATTTTAGATCAGATTTTAGAAAACTCAGAAGAGTTAAAAAATTATTATGAAGCTTCTTCGTCAAAGAAGAGATCAAAAAAGAAAAAATATAGTGAAAGAATCCTTCATGAAACGGTAAATAAGACGGTAAAAGAAATTCTCAAGGCCATGTTACCAGAATTAATGGAAAATGCTCAAGAGCCTACCAAAGAAAAATCAATTCCTGACAACTTAACCCCAGTTAATTTGTCTAATATTGAAACTAATGATCCTATGTCCAATGAAGAAAATACAAGCGATAATAGAGAACATTTTGATCCAAATGAAGAAAACTACACAGATAACGATGATAGTTACTCGTTTGATACTATAGCAAGACACAATTTGGACACTTAGATGCCATTACAGCCAGTATGAAAAGACAAAAGATTCCGATACAGTTTTACCACTCAAGTTTACCCAATTATTTGCCAGACAAGAAGTGACAGCATATTCCTGAAGATAGCTATACCCTAATAATTCAGATTCTTGAAGATAAGTTTGCTTTATATCACATCTAATAATGCAGAAAATGTTAAAAGATCAAGTCAAGAGTGCCCCACCTACAACAGCACTAGCAATAAGAGCTCCCCCGAATTTCATCTATTTAAAGGGACGACTAGCCAAGAGGAAGACACAACACCTACTCAGAAGCAGAAGATACCCAAACCCTTTACTAGAAAAAATTCTCAATCCTCTTCAATCCAAAAATTTTGTAATACGTTTGTATAATATTCAAGTGTGTAATTTGTATGATATTCCTCTTCACTTTATGTAAGTTTCTTTCCATCTACTTTTAGTTTTTCAAAGGATCTCCCGAAAGGGAAAACCTTAAGTCCTTAAATGTCATGAAATTTGATTCCCAGTTTGTAATATATGCTTGTAATAAAAATTTTATTTTAAGTATTTGTGTATATTCATTTTATCATTTCGTTGAAAAGTTTTTAGCTTACCACTGCGTGACCCAAAACTAAGGATTTTATAAGGCCGGAGTGAGCCTGTTTGATAATCCGTTATGTTGGGGAAAGGTGGTAACCTAAAAAAAAAAAAAAAAAAAAAAAAAAAAAAGTCTTTTTCGGGAATTAAATTTTTGGCATTTTTGGAAATTAACTTAAGGGAAGTACCGAGTACGGATTTGTTAAATTTGGTTATATATATTTTCTAGATTTTCTGCTTGCTTGCATACATACAAGTACCCTTACTTTTCCATAAATTAAGTTTTAAATTAAGTTTAGAGACCCTATATTTTCTGGATTTTCTGCTTGCTTGCATACATACAAGTACCCTTACTTTTCCATAAATTAAGTTTTAAATTAAGTTTAGAGACCCCCCAATATATATGTATATATATGTATATATGTATATATATATGTATATATATATATATATATATATATATATATATATATATATATATATATATATATATATATATATATATATATATATATATATATATATATATATATATACATATATATATATATATATATATATATATATATATATATATATATATATATATATTCAATATATGTGAAAAGTGATTAAATTCTAATTTGCCATAGTGGTTAAATGTGTTTGTACGTAAAGTGTCCCTTCTAATCTGCCAGAGCTCGATTCTTTCTTCACCATTTTTTACCTACTTTCTGTTATAAGTTTTTAAAATGACAATATAAGTCCCTGCCATTTTAATTTTCGTTGATTTTAATTCTTTATTAATCCCATCTAATTTTATATATTAATAATGTGACTAGGGGTGAGTATTTGGGCCGGAAAAACTGAACCAAATCGAAAATCAACCGAAACCAAAAATATGTAATCGGTTCGATTTTTAAAATTCATCATTTTCAGATTCGGTTATATCGCTTTGGTTTGGTCATTGGATAGGATGAGCATTTAGGCTAAAAAACTAAAACGGAACCGAATCAAACCAAACCAAAACCAAAAACATGTAATCGGTTTCGCTTTTGAAAGTTTATTATTTTCGGTTATATCAGTTTCGGTTCGGTTTCTTGATTGTGCTCACCCATGTCTGTTACTAATCATCTAAGTGATAGTTGTAACATCCTGAGACCCGACCTATAGTATTTTATTATTTTTGGTAAGTAATATTTTATTGTTTATTGTTTTATTATTTTATATGATTTTATTTGATTTATTGAATTAATTGTATTTTTAACCATGGGGTTAAAAATTAGTAAAACTGAGATATTTAAATGTTAAAATGATTTTTCCATATTTGGGTTCATTTCTGAACCGGGGTTCTAAAAATATCTTCGTTGTTAAAATTGGAGTTAGTTAGGTCTAAATTAATTATCCGTGAACCTAATATCATGTACTGCGTTTTAAATGAAAATACCTGTTGAGGGGGAAGGGGTGCGTGGCCTTGTACAAGGCAAGTGTCAATTTTAGTCTTTCCCTCTTGCTCTCTTGCCTGTACACGACATACACACACAACACACACAATCTTGAAGCCTTTTCTCTCAAATTGAAGATCATAGACTAATCTCTTGCTTGTCATCTCTGTGATTTCGTTTTTGGAAGCTAAACTAAGTAAGTTCTCTCTTTCTTAAGCTAGGGTTTCATGTTCTTGATGTAGGGATGAACTAGGGTTCTTGAGCTAGTGGGTTTTCATGAAGTTCTTGGTGAATCTTGCTTGTAATCCGAAATTGATGCTTGATTTGGTGTTTATTTGAGTTCTTGCAAGTATTGTGTGATTTGTTGTTAGTGTTAGCTCATTTGGTGAAGCTTTCATAAAGCTTCATCAATGGTGGTTTTGGGAAGAAGATGGCTTTTTCCCTAATTTGATGAATTGTGTATTTTGATGTTCTTAATGTTGTGTTAGGTTAGTTATGTATGTTAAATGGTGATTGTTAGTTATGAAGAAATTCTAGTTGCTTGTTATGAAATTGCTTTGGTGTGGGTAGTGTTTGGCTAAAATGGAAATTTAGTCATAACTAGCTAAATTTGTAGATTGTTGACTTTGGTCAAACCTGGGAATTGACTTTTAGTCTTGTATGGCTTGTAAACTTTAATTATCAAATTCATGTTAGAAATGTGTTAGTTGAATGAATTGTAAGCTCAAGTGTGTAGGTTTCATGTCTTGACCCGTTTGGTTGCTTAATTGTGCAATTGACTTAAATAAAGTCAAAATTGGTAATACTTGCAATTGGATGCAAGAAGTATGTTGGTTATGTAATTTTGATGTTGATCATGTAGTCTAACTCATTGGATAATGTTGTGTGAATGCCCGACTCATGGTTCTTGTTTTGACCCGTTTGGGCCTAAGGTGCAATTTGACCAATTGGCATAATGAATTGACTTGATGAAGTTTAGATCTTAGTAGTTGTTATGTGTAAAAATACAAGTAATTGGTTGTAAGTTGTGGTTGCAAGATGTGGCCTTAAGCTTGTATTATTTATTAAACATTTGGTGATTTCGGGTAACTAATTCGGTATTCATTTTGTACAGGAAAAGGGAAGGAGCCTCAGTGATATAAGATCATTGAGCTCGGCACGAAAAAGGAAGCTAAGGTGAGTGGACTTAACCTTCTTTCTTGTGTGATGTACAAAATTAGGGAATGGTAGAGTTTTGAGAAAAAGTGCAGGAATTTAGTATCTGAGGGAGTTCGCGTCGCGAACTTGTGGTCGCGATCGCGAACTCGAGTCAATGAGTTTGGGGTTTGGTCGTGATGTAGTTCCCGATTCGTGAACTCTTAGTTCGCGACGCGAACTCTGAGTTCACGACGCGAACTTTGTCAGGAACAGATTTCTTGGCTGCAATTTCTTTTTACAAGTTTTTACTTGGTCTAGTGGTTAATGGTAGTATGTGCACATGTTTTTAGAGGTTAGCTATGGTGGTTTTCGGCTACGCTTCGTTACTCTTGGCAGGGGCGATCGGACTCCTTCGAATTCGTTACGTAAGGAGGGATCACCGTGCCTCTAGTAAAGAAGCCATCGGTTGACTGTTGTTGGCCGACAACAGTTGAAGGTCCTCGCCCGACCGCCGATCCTCTTATAACGTCCAATTGCTTGTGGAAGTTTGGACGGGTTTTCCCTATTGATTTCTCTCGATTTTCTAATTTGTTGTGGTTATGCAAATTGACGTTTATTTCTATTCACTTAGCTTTGTGCTAATCCCTCATTTGTTGACTCTTTTCAGGTTGTGGTTTTAGCTTGACTAGAGTCGGGTTTTGGAAGTCTGACCGTACTCTGATTTTGTAAACCAAGTCGAGCCTGATTTTCAGTAACACCATAAATGTTTTATATATTCGATTAATATGTAAATGGTTTTTATGTTTTGTAATAAGTAGGAGTTATGATATTTCTTAATTCGCTTCCGTATGCTTATATTAAAAAAAAATGGCTCTAGGATTGTGGTGTTACAATTTGGTATCAGAGCCTAGGTTTGGCGATGGTTGCACATTTAGGTGTACCATTCCCAAATCTCGGCTCGAGTTGGTCAAACTTCCATAATATTGGGAGTGGATTAGTCGAGTTAATATGAATTGTGTGTTAGTAGTAGTTAGTAGATAGGTACTAACGATTTAAACTAATAGTTCGTGAGATGTTGTGTTTGTTACAGATATGACAGATAACGATCTCAATCCGCCGATAACCATGCCGAACCCCGAACAAGGAATCATTGGTACTTCCCGGGATACAAATGAAGACAGGGAAGATTATATTATAAGAATGGAAAGTCGATTAGAACATCTTCAAAATCTGGTTGATAGCATGAGCCAGAATCAAAACAACCAACCACCAAACTTCCTGTAACATCCTCAAATCGGGTCTAGTCGTGAGTGATCGGTACGTAGCCATTCTAATATTTCAATAAAGAATATATATAACTTTATAATCATAATAATTAGAAATATATGAAAGTTAAGGAAATTGATACGAGAACTAAAATTATTAAATGGTTTTAAATTATGATTCTGAATATATCCCAGTTAAATAAATAGGATATGTAATTAGTAAGTTGTAAGGGGAACAAATATCTGTGTTTTAAATAAATTAAACACTAGAGTCGGTTAACCTCTTATATTTCACGTATTATTCTTCTTTCCTTCGTATCTTCTTCTTTTCTTATCATTATCAATCACAGAGACGAGAATTCAAGGAGAAATCTGAAATTAGGGCTTTGAAATTAGGGCTTCCAAATCTTCAATTAAGGATTACAAGTTGCACTAGTTCATCTCCTCATCATCTACATCTTCAATTTCGTGTAAGTTCATCTTCTTCATTCTAGGGTTCTTGAAATCCATACGAGTCAAGTATAATCTTACATCAGGAATTCGAAATTCATGTTAGAAATCTATTCCTATAACTCATAGAAGCACTAGAACACAAGAATCAAAGTTAGAATTGAGAAATTTGTAATTTTGGTAAATGTGAGTCAGGTGGTCAAACGTGAATTATCAAAAAGATGTGATTTGGATGTTTCAAAATGATCTCTACAATGTTTATAAGCTGAAAATAGTCCAAATCAGTAGTCAATTTGGAGAAGTTGTTGAAATTTGATTAAAAGCACATATATGGGTCAAAAATTGGTAAAATCCTATAAATCTTGAATTTAATGTTTGATTAGGTTATGAATATGTTTTAAACAATGTTTTGATACTAAATAACCATAGAAAACATGTGAGATTCGATCTGGACTTGTTGGGGTCGAATTGGTGAAAAATACCGAAATTTCAGAAAGTTTGACTTTTGTTGACTTTTGTCATCTTTTCGAGTTAGGACCTGAAAATTTGCAGATCATATCTTCATAATAGGGGCAATATTCTGTCTTTAGAAGTCTTGTTAAAAAAAACCCGTTTTGGTGTCGATCCGTAAGAATCATAAAGTGGGCCATTTTGACCCGTTTGGTCAAAATGAGCCAAATACTTGGTTTTAAAGTTGGAGCAGAATTCTTGGGAGAATATTACACTTTTAGAGTAATTTTAATGAGTCTAATAGTGCTAAAGTATTGGTATGGATTAATATTCAATAAACACCCGTAAGTAAGATTTTAGCTTATTATACATGAAGTGTCTTTGGCTAGTAAATTATTATTATATAATAATGGCATTTATATATATTTTAATTAGATACTTCCAAGACTTCATAAAATCAAAGGAGTGTGCATTTGCTAAGCAAAGGACCCGAGGTGAGTACCGGTTAACTTAATTATCAAAGTAGGAATGTTATATATATATATATATATGTATATGTATAATAGCATTTCTTGTGTATAACTTGTTATGAGTTTAGGAATGTACATGAAAACAATGAATCTTGATAAAATTGACGGGTTAGCTATGTCATTTGTGATAACCGATGATACGGGCTTTTGTAGGCCAACTGTGTTATGTGATAATATGGCTAAGCCAAATGTGTTGTGTCCGGAACAACACTTTGCTATTGTTGGTTGGGGTCAGCCGTGGCTGGATCGGGTTGGGGCCTTGTGCCGTCAACCATGATTAACGGTGAATACCGGTTGGGGCCTTGTGCCGTCAACCATGGTTAATGTCGTCCCTCAACATTGTTTGGGCTCTCAGTTTCCCGCTGATCCCGAGGAGTTAGTGCTCCCATAACGTAATGGTGGACCGCTACCCGCTCACCCACCGGCACGGTTGATGTGACTGGTTTCCCCAGTATGGATCATTGAGCCGGGCTGGCTACCCTGCAGGATGTGACTCCTGCTGACTATACTAGTGCATCGTTATGTGTTAGGATAGCACTGCTTGTTACTACATGATATGATGTTCCTATTGTGATACTTATGTTTAATCGTTACTCACTAGCTTTTATAGCTAACCCCTATACCCTTCCCATGTGCAGGTAATTAGTAGATAACGGTGAGGATGGGTGCTATATACCGGATAGTATAGATAGCTTTTGGGAACACCGTTGTGCATGCTTTTGTTTATAATAGGTAGTAATGGTTGGTTGATAATCCGGTAACACCATATGGCTTTTGAAAACTTATTTGTAGTTCTTTTGTAAACATATTATATAATTTCCGCTGCTTTTGTATATACGATATATTTTGAAACAAACAGGTTATGGAAAAGTTCTATTTACAAACGAAATCACGCAATTTCAAAACTCGAAAAAAAAAAATAGCTCGAAAATCGCGGTGTTACAAGTTGGTATCAGAACCTAGGTTTGAGGGAATTGGGTACTCTTATGGGTACTCAATCTCAAACCCAGGCCCGACCATTACTTTGGGTGTTCCTTGGGTGGTATTGGGGTGTGAATGAGTGTTACATGTTTGTTATGTTTTAGTGCAACATTATCATCAAATAATTAATGATGTATCTATAGTATACTAAGCATCTTTCTTCTGATACATATAGTAAATTGAAACTATGGCTGAGTCGTCAAGTAACGAGGATAGGGAAGCATACATCAGGCATTTAGAAGCACAACTAAAAGAGGCAGACGAACGAGAAGTATTGCGGGATGCTAAAGAGATCAAAAAGCCTTCTAGTTTCAAATCTTTTCTAAACTGTCTGCCTCCCACATTTTCTGGCAGTAACGACCCCTCTGTTGTTGAAACATGGATTCGAGAAATGCAAAATGTCTTTGAATCCAGTGAATGTGAGGAAAATAAAAAGGTTACATATGCTAAACGAATGCTTCGGGGGCGTGCCTTAACTTGGTGGGATACTGTGGTAGATTCTGTGGCACCAGATATTCTAGAATCTCTGACGTGGGAAGGATTCAAAGAAAGAATACGGCGAAAGTACTGTTCAGACTACGATATGCAACGTATGGAGGATGAATTCAGGGCACTGCATAAAGGCGACAAACCGGTGGAGGATCTCATTTCTAAATTTACAGATAAAATGAGATTTGTTCCTCATCTTCTACCGGATGAAAAGGCAAAGATCAATAAATTTGCCAATGCTTTGCCTGTAGAATACCGAGCTCCAGTGAGATTTGCAACAACACTGGATGTAGCTTTTGATATAGCTCGACAGACTGAGGATGACTACAAGCAGAAACAAAGGTCACAGTTTCAGGGTGGAGGAACAAAGAGGAAATTTGAGCAGAGTTCTGGTTATAAGAAGGGTGAAGGTGGATCGGGGAGTCAGCAAAGGTTTAATGCACCTAAAAAATTTGGAAATTCGGAAAATACTAAATGTGTAAGGTGCGGTCAAAGAGGGCACGTGATAAATCAGTGCAAGTTCAAAGAAGATGTCTGTTACAAATGCCACAAACCGGGGCATCGGATAGCTAAATGTCCTATGTGGCAAAGTTCGGGGGCTGGGGGATCATCAACAAACCCAGGACAGAGAAAGGAGGGTGCCCACCCTGCTAAAGGAAGGGCATTTCAGATGACTGCTGAGGAGGCAAAGGATGCAGGTGATGTGATTACTGGTACATTTTTAATTAATTTAGTACCAGCAACTGTTTTATTTGATTCTGGCGCTACATACTCGTTTATGTCTTCGACTTTTTGTGATAAATGTCAATTACCTGTTTCTTCGGTGAAAAGTCCTATTAATGTGGAAGTAGCTAATGGTAACCAAGTTTTCGTTACCTCAACAGTTCCTCAAGCTTCCATTACTGTTGACGGCAGTTCTTTCGATATTTCTTTACTCCTTATGCCCATTGCTGGTTTTGATATTGTCATTGGAATGGATTGGCTCAGTAATCAAAATGCTAAGATCTTATGTTCCAAGAAATTAATAAAAATTCCTTTACCTGGCGGTTCTTATGTTGTGGCTCGGGGTGAAAGACGTAAGTCTGACATTCCTTTGATATCTGTAATTAAAGCTCAGAAGTCCATTGCTAAGGGCTGTGATTCCTACTTAGCATATGTGATTAATGATCAGATGGAAAAGAAATCTGTGGATGATATCAGGGTAGTTACGGAATACCCTGAAGTCTTTCCCGAAGAATTGCCTGGTTTACCTCCTGTAAGGGATGTAGAATATCAGATTGATCTTATTCCAGGAGCCACGCCTGTAGCAAAAGCTCCTTATCGCCTTGCTCCGTCTGAAGTCCGTGAAATGATGACTCAAATCCAGGAATTGCTTGATAAGGGCTTCATACGTCCGAGTTCTTCACCTTGGGGAGCTCCTGTCCTATTTGTTAAAAAGAAAGACGGGACCATGCGTATGTGTATCGATTACAGAGAGTTGAATAAGCGAACTGTAAAGAACAAGTATCCTCTTCCGCGCATTGATGATCTGTTTGATCAATTACAGGGTGCCACTTGTTTCTCTAAAATCGATCTTCGTTCCGGCTATCATCAAGTACGTGTTCGGGATGAAGATATTCCAAAAACTGCGTTTAGAACCCGATACGGGCACTATGAATTCTTGGTGATGCCATTCGGCTTAACCAATGCTCCTGCTATCTTTATGGATATGATGAATCGCGTATGTCGTCCTTTTATCGATAAGTTCGTAATAGTATTCATTGATGATATTCTTATTTATTCTAAGACCAAGGTGGAGCACGAGCAACATCTACGTGTAATTCTAGAAACTCTAAAACGAGAAAAGCTTTATGCAAAATTTTCTAAATGTGAATTCTGGCTCAAAGAGGTTCATTTCTTGGGTCATGTTATTTGCAGTGAAGGTGTAAAAGTTGACCCAACTAAAATAGAAGCAGTTATGAACTGGGAAACTCCTCGAACTCCTTTAGAAATTAAAAGTTTCTTGGGTCTTGCCGGTTACTATAGGCGGTTCATTCAGAACTTTTCTAAAATTGCAGGCCCTTTGACTAGATTGACTCGTAAGGATGTTGCGTATGTGTGGACCGATGAGCAAGAAAAGGCATTTCAGACCTTGAAACAATTATTATGCCAAGCTCCTATCTTATCCTTACCTAACGGGTCAGAAGACTTTATTGTCTACTGTGATGCTTCACATGCAGGTTTAGGATGTGTTTTAATGCAACGAGATAAGGTGATTGCATATGCCTCTCGTCAATTGAAACGGCATGAAAATAACTACCCAACTCATGATCTTGAACTTGCGGCGGTAGTATTTGCTTTAAAGTTGTGGCGACACTACTTATATGGCACAAAATGTGTAGTATGCACTGATCACAAGAGCTTGCAATATGTATTCACACAGAAGGATCTCAATATGAGGCAACGACGTTGGCTAGAACTCATTAAAGATTATGACTGTGAAATTAAATACCATCCCGGAAAGGCGAACGTGGTAGCCGATGCTTTAAGTCGGAAAAGTTCATCTTAAGTAATTAAATTTATGAAAATCATCGTGGTTCCCGATATTATTGCCCAGCTTAAGGATGCACAACAAGAAGCGTTACAAGAAACTAACTTAAAAGCCGAGACAATGACAAAATTGAAAGATCAATTAGATGAAAATAGTCGAGGTTTAAAGACATTTCAGTCCCGAATCTGGGTACCTCATTTTGGAGGTAATAGAGAGAAAATCTTGCAAGAAGCGCATAAATCCCGATTATCTATTCATCCTGGAAGCACTAAGATGTATCAAGACTTGAAACCTCTATATTGGTGGCCTACACTGAAGCGTGACATAGCTTCATTTGTAGAAAGGTGTCAAATTTGTGCGCAAGTTAAAACAGAACACCAAAAACCATATGGTAATCTACAACAGTTAGAGATCCCAGAATGGAAGTGGGATAATATTACCATGGATTTCGTGACTAAATTGCCTCGAACTTCTCGAGGTCATGATATGATCTGGGTAATTGTTGATCGTCTTACCAAAAGTGCTCATTTTCTTGCAACTAATGAATCTGCGCCAATGAACCGTTTAGCTCAACTTTATATCAATGAAGTGGTATCCCGTCATGGTATTCCTCTTTCTATTGTTTTTGATCGTGATGCACGATTTGTATCTAATTTCTGGAATAGTCTTCAACGTGAACTTGGCACTCATATTCATTTAAGCACAGCTTATCATCCTCAAACTGATGGACAGTCCGAAAGGACTATTCAAACACTTGAAGATATGCTTCGGGCTTGTGTACTTGAATTTGGTGGTTCGTGGGATTCTCACCTACCATTAATCGAATTTGCCTATAATAATTCTAATCATTCGAGTATTAAAATGCCACCTTACGAGATGTTGTACGGTAGGCGATGTCGTACTCCCACTTGTTGGTTAGAACCGGGAGAGAAACAATATGCAGGTCCCGACATAGTACAAATCACAGCTGACAAAGTGAAGTTAGCACGTGAAAAGTTAAAAGCTGCACGTGACAGACAGAAGATGTACGCAGATCCTAAACGTCGCCCTGTTACCTTTGAAGTGGGTGACCGTGTATTCTTGAAAGTTTCACCATGGAAAGGAGTAATGCGGTTCGGTCGTAAAGGTAAGTTAAGTCCGCGATATATTGGTCCGTTCAAAATTCTTCGAAGGGTTAACGAACAGACAGTGTCACTTGAGCTACCTCCCGAGTTGTCGGGTATTCATAATACTTTCAACGTATGTTACTTGAGAAAGTGTAAAGTTGAAGACGATGAGATCCTACCTCTACAAGAATTTAAGGTAGATTCAGCTAAGCGTATTGTAGAGGAACCCGTTGAAATTCTAGACACTAAGACCAAAAAGTTGCGTAAAAAGATCATTAAATTAGTTCTTATGAAATGGAAGCACAATTTGGGTCCTAATATGACTTGGGAAACAGAGGATGAGATGAAGACTCGTTATCCGCACTTGTTTACGGCAGAGCAGATTCCGAGGACGGAATCTTCTTAAGGGGGGTGGATTTGTAACATCCTCAAATCGGGTCTAGTCGTGAGTGATCGGTACGTAGCCATTCTAATATTTAAATAAAGAATATATATAACTTTATAATCATAATAATTAGAAATATATGAAAGTTAAGGAAATTGATACGAGAACTAAAATTATTAAATGGTTTTAAATTATGATTCTGAATATATCCCAGTTAAATAAATAGGATATGTAATTAGTAAGTTGTAAGGGGAACAAATATCTGTGTTTTAAATAAATTAAACACTAGAGTCGGTTAACCTCTTATATTTCACGTATTATTCTTCTTTCCTTCGTATCTTCTTCTTTTCTTATCATTATCAATCACAGAGACGAGAATTCAAGGAGAAATCTGAAATTAGGGCTTCCAAATTTTCAATTAAGGATTACAAGTTGCACTAGTTCATCTCCTCATCATCTACATCTTCAATTTCGTGTAAGTTCATCTTCTTCATTCTAGGGTTCTTGAAATCCATACGAGTCAAGTATAATCTTACATCAGGAATTCGAAATTCATGTTAGAAATCTATTCCTATAACTCATAGAAGCACTAGAACACAAGAATCAAAGTTAGAATTGAGAAATTTGTAATTTTGGTAAATGTGAGTCAGGTGGTCAAACGTGAATTATCAAAAAGATGTGATTTGGATGTTTCAAAATGATCTCTACAATGTTTATAAGCTGAAAATAGTCCAAATCAGTAGTCAATTTGGAGAAGTTGTTGAAATTTGATTAAAAGCACATATATGGGTCAAAAATTGGTAAAATCCTATAAATCTTGAATTTAATCTTTGATTAGGTTATGAATATGTTTTAAACAATGTTTTGATACTAAATAACCATAGAAAACATGTGAGATTCGATCTGGACTTGTTGGGGTCGAATTGGTGAAAAATACCGAAATTTCAGAAAGTTTGACTTTTGTTGACTTTTGTCGTCTTTTCGAGTTAGGACCTGAAGATTTGCAGATCATATCTTCATAATAGGGGCAATATTCAGTCTTTAGAAGTCTTGTTCAAAAAAAACCCGTTTTGGTGTCGATCCGTAAGAATCATAAAGTGGGCCATTTTGACCCGTTTGGTCAAAATGAGCCAAATACTTGGTTTTAAAGTTGGAGCAGAATTCTTGGGAGAATATTACACTTTTAGAGTAATTTTAATGAGTCTAATAGTGCTAAAGTATTGGTATGGATTAATATTCAATAAACACCCGTAAGTAAGATTTTAGCTTATTATACATGAGGTGTCTTTGGCTAGTAAATTATTATTATATAATAATTGCATTTATATATATTTTAATTAGATACTTCCAAGACTTCATAAAATCAAAGGAGTGTGCATTTGCTAAGCAAAGGACCCGAGGTGAGTACCGGTTAACTTAATTATCAAAGTAGGAATGTTATATATATATATATATATATATATATGTATATGTATAATAGCATTTCTTGTGTATAACTTGTTATGAGTTTAGGAATGTACATGAAAACAATGAATCTTGATAAAATTGACGGGTTAGCTATGTCATTTGTGATAACCGATGATACGGGCTTTTGTAGGCCAACTGTGTTATGTGATAATATGGCTAAGCCAAATGTGTTGTGTCCGGAACAACACTTTGCTATTGTTGGTTGGGGTCAGCCGTGGCTGGATCGGGTTGGGGCCTTGTGCCTTCAACCATGATTAACGGTGAATACCGGTGAATACCGGTTGGGGCCTTGTGCCGTCAACCATGGTTAATGTCGTCCCTCAACATTGTTTGGGCTCTCAGTTTCCCGCTGATCCCAAGGAGTTAGTGCTCCCGTAACGTAATGGTGGACCGCTACCCGCTCACCCACCGGCACGGTTGATGTGACTGGTTTCCCCAGTATGGATCATTGAGCCGGGCTGGCTACCCTGCAAGATGTGACTCCTGCTGACTATACTAGTGCATCGTTATGTGTTAGGATAGCACTGCTTGTTACTACATGATATGATGTTCCTATTGTGATACTTATGTTTAATCGTTACTCACTAGCTTTTATAGCTAACCCCTATACCCTTCCCATGTGCAGGTAATTAGTAGATGACGGTGAGGATGTGTGCTATATACCGGATAGTATAGATAGCTTTTGGGAACACCGTTGTGCATGCTTTTGTTTATAATAGGTAGTAATGGTTGGTTGATAATCCGGTAACACCATATGGCTTTTGAAAACTTATTTGTAGTTCTTTTGTAAACATATTATATAATTTCCGCTGCTTTTGTATATACGATATATTTTGAAACAAACAGGTTATGGAAAAGTTCTATTTACAAACGAAATCACGCAATTTCAAAACTCGAAAAAAAAAATAGCTCGAAAATCGCGGTGTTACACTTCCCTCCCGGGTTTACTCCATCAATGCCCGTTCCTACCATGCAAATTCCCACAACTCCCGCCTTTACCATGACGGTTCCCCTAATGTCAACCACATCCGAACCTCATCCAATAATGTCACAACCACAATACTTTTAAGTTAACCCAAGCCAAGGTTTACCTCAATACCAATTTACCAATCAATCTTACCCATTCGGCATGAAGCCAAGTTGCACTTTCAAACAATTTTTAGACTGTAAACCCCCTGAATTTATTGGAAGCAGGGATCCCAATATCACCATGAACTGGTTGAGGGAAATGGAGAGAACCCTAGACGCTTGCGGGTGTGATGATCAACACCGGGTGATGTATGCCACACAGAAATTAGTAGGTGGCGCTATGAATTGGTGGGATACTTTAATTGAACATCTACCCAAGGAAGTCAAAAACAGTATAACATGGGATCAATTTAAAGAACAAGTGTGCAAACGTTATTGCAATTCGTTTGAGATGGATAGAATTCGGTCTGAATTCTTAAATCTGAGAATGACCGAGAGAATGACGGTTGATGATTTGATCGAACAATTTAATGAAAAGCTGAGGTTTGTGCAACAATGGGTTCCCGATGAGCCATCGAAAATAAAGCATTTTATTGGTGCTTTGCGACCCGAGTACCGAACTACTGCAAGGCTTGCTACCACACTATCACAGGCTTTTGATTTGGCTAAAACTGTTGAAGGTGATTTAAATTCTCGTGATTGGGTGACCAAAGATAGACCGGAGTATCAAAAGTTCAAGTCTACACAATCGGGTTCTCAACAAAGCAAGAAGGGGAAGGGAAATCAAAGGTTTACAAGTTCAAATCGTAATAAGTCGGGTGGGAATCCGGGTCAAAAGGCGCAGTGGTGTGTTAGATGTAGATCTTCTCATAACGGGGCTTGTACGGCTCAAACGATGCGGTGTGTCAGATGCGGTCAGTATGGACACGAGATGAATGTTTGTAAATTCCCAAGGAGTGTCTGCTGGAATTGTCATAAAGAAGGGCACAGAGCCGGTGATTGTCCTTCGGAGAGGAGATCGGGTTCGGGTTCTGGGTCGGTTGTGGGGTCGGTGGCATCATCTCCTCAAAAGAGGAAGAACCGTCCTACATCAGAGGGTCGAGCTTTCAAAATGACGGTCGAAGAGGCTACCACTACTGACGATGTCGTCACTGGTATGTTCCCGATAAATAACATTAATGCTCGTGTGTTGTTTGATTCTGGAGCTAATCGCTCATTTATTTCTGTGGACTTTCATGCTAAGTTAAAATTGCCTACATCTGTGGTAACTACTCCATTGGAAGTGGAGGTAGCTGATGGTTATGTGGTGCCAGTCACAACATCTGTGACTGGGGCAAATATTAATATTGATGGGGCGTGTTTTAATATGTTTTTACTCTTAATGCCAATAACTGGTTTTGATGTGGTCCTTGGAATGGATTGGCTTAGTTTAAATAAAGCATTAATAGATTGTGATAAGAAATTGATTTCATTTCCATTGCCTGACGGGACACACGTAGTGGCCCGTGGGGATCAGGTTAATACATCTCTCCCTATTATTTCGTTTATGAAAGCTAGAAAATCTCTAGTCAAAGGATGTGAATCATTTCTTGCTTATGCCATTGATGTCAGAAAAGAAAAACAGGTTGTTAGAGACATCCGGGTGGTATCGGAATACCCGGAGGTCTTTCCCGATGAGTTGCCTGGGTTACCTCCTATTCGGGAGGTAGAATTTAAAATCGATTTGGTTCCGGGAGCCAGTCCCATAGCCAGGGCTCCGTACAGATTAGCACCGTCAGAAATTCGGGAAATGATGACACAGATACAAGAATTATTGGATAAGGGTTTTATCAGACCGAGTTCTTCGCCTTGGGGTACACCAGTTTTGTTTGTTAAAAAGAAATACGGTACTATGAGAATGTGTATTGATTACCGCGAGTTGAACAAACGAACAGTTAAGAATAAGTATCCGTTGCCGCGTATAGATGATTTGTTTGATCAGTTGCAAGGGGCTTCATACTTTTCAAAGATTGATTTAAGGTCGGGTTATCATCAAGTCCGGGTTCATGAGAACGATATCCCAAAAACCGCGTTTCGAACGAGATACGGTCACTACGAATTTCTAGTCATGCCATTCGGTTTGACGAATGCTCCCGCTATATTCATGGATCTTATGAACCGGGTATGTCGACCGTTTCTCGATAAATTTGTAATTGTTTTTATTGATGATATACTAATATATTCAAAAACTGATTTGGATCATGAGAATCATTTAAGGCAAGTTTTAGACACTTTGAAATGGGAACAACTCTATGCTAAGTTCTCGAAGTGTGAGTTTTGGCTCTGTGAGGTACAATTTTTAGGGCATGTAATTTGTAAAGAAGGGGTGAAGGTGGACCCGTCTAAGATAACCGCGGTGATGAATTGGAGTGCCCCGAAGACTCCATCCGAAATTAAAAGCTTTTTAGGTTTGGCCGGTTATTATAGAAGGTTCATCAAGAATTTCTCAAAGATTGCTAGTCCGTTGACAAAGTTGACACGAAAAGATGTTGTATATCGGTGGGGTGATGAGCAAGAAAAGGCGTTTCTATTGTTAAAACAATTATTGTGTCAAGCTCCAATACTTGCCTTACCCGAGGGCTCAGATGATTTCATAGTTTATTGTCATGCATCTTATTCGGGTTTGGGTTGTGTACTAATGCAAAGAGACCGGGTGATTGCTTATGCCTCTCGTCAATTGAAATCCCATGAAAAGAATTACCTGACCCATGATTTAGAGCTCGCGGCGGTGATTTTCGCATTAAAGTTGTGGAGGCATTATCTTTATGGAACCAAATGTGTTATATGTACCGATCATAAAAGTCTTCAATATGTCTTCACACAAAAAGATTTAAATGTAAGACAACGAAGGTGGTTAGAGCTCATTAAACACTATGATTGTGAAATTCGGTACCATCCGGGAAAAGGTAATGTAGTTGCCGATGCCTTAAGCCGTAAGGGATCATCGGAGGTGGTTCAGTTTATGCGTATGGAAATTGTGTCCGATATTATTAACCGGTTGAGAATATGTCAAATAGAAGCCTTGAAAGACGAAAACTTGAAATCGGAAATTATGTTAAAGCGGAAAGATGAGTTGATTGATGATTCGCGAAGATTGAAAACGTTTCGGTCACGAATTTGGGTACCGTTACTCGGGGAATTACGGGAATTAATACTAGTAGAATCACACAAATCACGTTTATCTATCCATCCGGGTTGTACAAAGATGTACAATGATTTGAAAGTTTTGTATTGGTGGCCCTCTATGAAGTTAGATATTGCTCAATTTGTTGAAAAATGCCATGTTTGTGCACAAGTCAAGGCCGAACATCAAAAACCGTACGGGTCGTTAAAACAGTTAGATATTCCCGAGTGGAAGTGGGATAATATTACAATGGATTTCGTCACGAAATTACCTCGTACTCAAAAGAATCACGATATGATTTGGGTAATTGTCGATCGGTTGACTAAAAGTGCTCACTTTTTGGCCACAAATGAAACTGCATCACTCGATAAATTGGCTAAATTGTACATTGATGAGATAGTTTCCCGACATGGTATCCCATTATCTATTGTGTCCGATCGGGATCCACGGTTTGTTTCTAACTTTTGGAAGAGTTTGCAAAGAGAATTAGGTTCTCGGGTGAATTTGAGCACGGCGTATCACCCACAAACAGACGGTCAGACAGAAAGAACCATTCAGACTTTGGAAGATATGTTAAGTGCTTGTGTATTGGAATATGGTGGGTCGTGGGATTCTCATTTGCCTTTGATCGAATTCGCTTATAACAACTCGTATCATTCGAGTATTAAAATGCCACCATATGAAATGTTGTATGGTAGACGGTGTAGAACTCCCACATGTTGGCTTGAAGCGGGAGAAAAACAGTTTGCGGGTCCCGAGATTATTCAGATAACGGCCGAAAAGGTGGCGATTGCACGTGAAAAGTTAAAAGCTGCTCGGGATAGACAGAAAATGTATGCGGATCCACGACGTCGACCCGTAACTTTTGTTGAGGGTGAACGGGTTTATTTGAAGGTTTCTCCATGGAAAGGCGTTATTCGTTTCGGAAAACGGGGAAAATTAGCACCGAGGTTTATTGGCCCGTTTGTTATTCGTCAAGTGGTGAATGACCAAACCGTTGCACTTGATCTTCCTCCTGAATTGTCGGGTATTCATGAAATGTTTAATGTGTGTTATTTGAGGAAGTGTAATATTGATGAGGAAATCCCGGTGTTACCGATTGCAGATTTAAAGGTGGATTCGAGAAAAAGGTTAGTTGAAGAGCCGGTGGAAATTTTGGATCGAAAGGTAACGAAACTGAGAAAGAAGCAGATACCGATGGTTTTGGTTAAGTGGAAACACAGTTTGGGTGCCGATATGACGTGGGAAACCGAGGCGGATATGAGGAATCGTTATCCGAATTTGTTTGATCAAGGTGAGATTCCGGGGACGGAATCTCTTTAAGGATGGGAGATTTGTAACATCCCGAGACCCGACCTATAGTATTTTATTATTTTTGGTAAGTAATATTTTATTGTTTATTGTTTTATTATTTTATATGATTTTATTTGATTTATTGAATTAATTGTATTTTTAACCATGGGGTTAAAAATTAGTAAAACTGAGATATTAAAATGTTAAAATGATTTTTCCATATTTGGGTTCATTTCTGAACCGGGGTTCTAAAAATATCTTCGTTGTTAAAATTGGAGTTAGTTAGGTCTAAATTAATTATCCGTGAACCTAATATCCTGTACTGCGTTTTAAATGAAAATACCTGTTGAGGGGGAAGGGGTGCGTGGCCTTGTACAAGGCAGGTGTCAATTTTAGTCTTTCCCTCTTGCTCTCTTGCATGTACACGACATACACACACAACACACACAATCTTGAAGCCTTTTCTCTCAAATTGAAGATCATAGACTAATCTCTTGCTTGTCATCTCTGTGATTTCGTTTTTGGAAGCTAAACTAAGTAAGTTCTCTCTTTCTTAAGCTAGGGTTTCATGTTCTTGATGTAGGGATGAACTAGGAATCTTGAGCTAGTGGGTTTTCATGAAGTTCTTGGTGAATCTTGCTTGTAATCCGAAATTGATGCTTGATTTGGTGTTTATTTGAGTTCTTGAAAGTATTGTGTGATTTGTTGTTAGTGTTAGCTCATTTGGTGAAGCTTTCATAAAGCTTCATCAATGGTGGTTTTGGGAAGAAGATGACTTTTTCCCTAATTTGATGAATTGTGTATTTTGATGTTCTTAATGTTGTGTTAGGTTAGTTATGTATGTTAAATGGTGATTGTTAGTTATGAAGAAATTCTAGTTGCTTGTTATGAAATTGCTTTGGTGTGGGTAGTGTTTGGCTAAAATGGAAATTTAGTCATAACTAGCTAAAATTGTAGATTGTTAACTTTGGTCAAACCTGGGAATTGACTTTTAGTCTTGTATGGCTTGTAAACTTTAATTATCAAATTCATGTTAGAAATGTGTTAGTTGAATGAATTGTAAGCTCAAGTGTGTAGGTTTCATGTCTTGACCTGTTTGGTTGCTTAATTGTGCAATTGACTTAAATAAAGTCAAAATTGGTAATACTTGCAATTGGATGCAAGAAGTATGTTGGTTATGTAATTTTGATGTTGATCATGTAGTCTAACTCATTGGATAATGTTGTGTGAATGCCCGACTCATGGTTCTTGTTTAGACCCGTTTGGGCCTAAGGTGCAATTTGACCAATTGGCATAATGAATTGACTTGATGAAGTTTAGACCTTAGTAGTTGTTATGTGTAAAAATACAAGTAATTGGTTGTAAGTTGTGGTTGCAAGATGTGGCCTTAAGCTTGTATTATTTATTAAACATTTGGTGATTTCGGGTAACTAATTCGGTATTCATTTTGTACAGGAAAAGGGAAGGAGCCTCAGTGATATAAGATCATTGAGCTCGACACGAAAAAGGAAGCTAAGGTGAGTGGACTTAACCTTCTTTCTTGTGTGATGTACAAAATTAGGGAATGGTAGAGTTTTGAGAAAAAGTGCAGGAATTTAGTATCTGAGGGAGTTCGCGTCACGAACTTGTGGTCGCGATCGCGAACTCGAGTCAGTGAGTTTGGGGTTTGGTCGTGATGTAGTTCCCGATTCGTGAACTCTTAGTTCGCGACGCGAACTCTGAGTTCACGACGCGAACTTTGTCAGGAATAGATTTCTTGGCTGCAATTTCTTTTTACAAGTTTTTACTTGGTCTAGTGGTTAATGGTAGTATGTGCACATGTTTTTAGAGGTTAGCTATGGTGGTTTTCGGCTACGCTTCGTTACTCTTGGCAGGGGCGATCGGACTCATTCGAATTCGTTACGTAAGGAGGGATCACCGTGCCTCTAGTAAAGAAGCCATTGGTTGACTGTTGTTGGCCGACAACAGTTGAAGGTCCTCGCCCGACCGCCGATCCTCTTATAACGTCCAATTGCTTGTGGAAGTTTGGACGGGTTTTCCCTATTGATTTCTCTCGATTTTCTAATTTGTTGTGGTTATGCAAATTGACGTTTATTTCTATTCACTTAGCTTTGTGCTAATCCCTCATTTGTTGACTCTTTTCAGGTTGTGGTTTTAGCTTGACTAGAGTCGGGTTTTGGAAGTCTGACCGTACTCTGATTTTGTAAACCAAGTCGAGCCTGATTTTCAGTAACACCGTAAATGTTTTATATATTCGATTAATATGTAAATGGTTTTTATGGTGTGTAATAAGTAGGAGTTATGATATTTCTTAATTCGCTTCCGTATGCTTATATTAAAAAAAAAATGGCTATATGATTGTGGTGTTACAATAGTTTTATTTTATTTTTTTGGGTAGAAGTAAGCATAGATATACACACATTTTCATATTTTTGCTCATTATTTAGTAATTATGCATTGCTAGGAGGACCCTTAATTATTTTATATCATTCGTTTTTCAATCTTATAGTATGAATAATCGACATTTCACTTGGAATTTGTTAGAACCATATGATAATTACATAACCTCGCAGCGAAGCGCGAGCTTAACAACACTCGTTTCCTTACAAAGTGGGAAGATTTATCATTAATTATTTGAAAAGTTTTAATAATGACAGTCCTAAGGGTTGTCATTAGACACGCATCAAATACTTGTATATTAATTTATAACTACTTCCTGAATTTTAGGAATCACTTCCCCCATAGAATAATGTACAACTTTTATGCATCTAATTATCAAAACCCTTATTTAAAACTCGTCTCGCTAACTAAATGATGGGAATGATTTCGTACGGAGCTTAATGCCCTTTAGTTCCAAATCATCAAATCCATTAATTAATGACAAAGATGGATGTCTTTATATATAATGTGTCATCCCTTGCTTTTCATCAAGCTCGTGAAACTCTATCATCAAAGTAGAAAGGTCCTTCCTTAAACATAAATGGCGTTCGGATCGGGCGATACAATTGTTTTCTTTTTGTCTTATGTTTCCTTAAATAATTAGTGTTTGTGGTTAAAGTTGGGTAGATTATTTTGTAGTCCGTATTTGTTTGTTCGTGGTATAGGCGTGATTCTTGTTTTTGGCTCACTTTTGTGTATACACATTTTGTTTTGTCTTTTTCAGATTTTTTAGTTTATAATATTATTGTAATATATAATAATAATAAATACTTAGACTGGAAGGTATGGGACAACGGCAAGGGGGCGTGGGGGTGTGAGGTGGCTGCAACGGCGTGGGGTTTTTGGAGGAACACCCCCCCCCCCCCCCAATGGCGTGGGGGTGGGCGTGGTGAAGCATGAGCACGGGCAACGGGCTTCCACAGGCGTGGGTGTTGCTTTTTTGGACAATGGTGGCTTCTGATTGGTTGAGGGGTATTTTCTTTTTTATTTTATTTAAAATTTAATGGAATAAAATGGTGTGATGTGGTGTGATGGGTATTTCCTAGAGATTATGTAGTGTGGTGGTAGTATGGTTGCTTAGGTGGCGGTGATGTGGCAAGAAATATGGGTACCACATGTGGTACCCATACCTTGCAGCCTTAAGAAATTAGAATTAGTACTCTTTTCCAATATATTTATTGATAAAAAAACAATTTAGATCTCAAATAAAAATAAACTGAAATGTTGACCCTACTTTAACACTAACCAATCACTTGAGTGGCTATCATCTCGATCTACGAGATGCATGTGTATGTGTGCATATCCACAAGACACGAAACACTTTTAAATAATATAAATATTAATTTGCCAATAAGACTATCAATTTAATACTTTATTTTTTTAACACCACTTAATCTACTTTAGTTGTCTTCGACGGAACTTAAATTTATTATCTTTTGGTTATGTACAATACCATGTACACAAATACCACTAGGCTATAAATTGTGGATGATTTAATACTTTATAGTTTTACTTATATCAAGGGTGTGATGACTCAAGCCACATCAATGTTTCATACTTCCCCCAATACAAAATAAATGATACATTTTGGGTTTCATGGGTTTTGAAGTAAAAGATTATAATGATAGTTAAATTAGATTAATTGAATGATTAATAGGAAATGAGTTCCACAATTTTTTAATAAAGTAAGGTTATTGATATTTAAAAGTAAAAAAAATAAGGGTATAAGAGTCATTTCACTTTATAAGATATGTAGTTAGTAGGTGTATAATCCACTACTTTTTAATAAATAAGGTAAAAATTTAAAATGTGTCAATTATTTTGAATAACTCAAATATAGAAATTGCATAACTTATTTTGAATCGGAGAAAGTATATCATATTTACATTTCTAAATAATTCTTCGCTTATAACTCAATTCAAAATTATCTTTTGAAACTCACTAAAATACCTCTCACTCATAAAATAATTTTCCCTCACCCTTTTTAAAGCCATCTTTCCTTTACTACATCTGCCACTTAAGGTGACATAGCCCCTTACTCACATTACTTAGGTGCTGTTTGTTTTTTCAGAGTAAAAAGATCTGCTGTCTGCGGACCACATCTGCCAGCTGCTGCAGCTTCTGAGACGGACCAAAGGTCTGCAGTCTGCAAAAAACTGTTGTTTAATTTTTAAAATCTGCAGACTGCTTAAATAAACTGAAATTTAAAATATACACCATCATGCAACATTGACATAATAATATATGTTAATATAATAATGATAGTATTAATTAATATATTAATAATATTAGTTAATATATTAATATTATATTATACTTATACATAATAATAATATATATAATTTAAATGTAGTAATATATAATTTAAATATATTTAAATATAATAATATTTATAATTTAAATTTAATAATATATCTTATTATCTAATAATATAATAATATTATATATTAATTAATATATAATAATAATATTAATTAATAAAATAATAATATTAATTAATATAATAATATTATATATTAACATAATAATAAAATATATTAATATAATAATAAAATTAATTAATATATAATAATAATATTAATTTAAATAATAATATTATATATTAACATATAATAATATATATTAATATAATAATAATATTAATTAAGTTTGGAGATATTTTTTTTAAAGTTTGGAAGACCCAAGAAGCTAATGTTCAAGTCTTCCTGGGGAAGACCTTAGGCAGACAATATAAGGTCTGCGAGCTTCCGAAAAACAAACATCTGCGCAAGCCTTTTTCTGCGCGTGGTCTGCGCTGCGAAGACAAAAGACCTCAGGAAGACTCTTTGTCAAAAAACAAACAGCACCTTAGGGTATGATGATGGTGATAGTTTGCCCTGTTACGTAAGTGGCGCGCATTATCACGGTGAAGACTCTTAGCATAATATAAGATTTACAAAAGATAATTGTGACTTCACTTTACCAATTTGTGATACATAAAGAAAAATAATTTTTAAGTTTTAGTTATAAAATAATTAATTAATTTTGAATAGTATAAGAGCACATGGTGTAGGGGTTGTTAAACCCTCGTTAAAAATCGATAATGGCGCCATTCCCACACCCCTCCTCGTTATATGCTCGCCAATTGAGTTTCGTTGTGGGTATGGTGAACGTTAAAGGTTTTTATACCTAAAAACACATCCTATAACATGACTATAATATGATACATCATACCGGGTGCATGTTATAGCTATAACTAGGGGTGTTAACGATTCGAGTCGAGTCGAATATCAGGGAATTTGGGCTCGGCTCGTTTAGTAATTACTCGGCTCGAGCTCGACTCGAGCTCGAATAAGCTTTTAAAATTGGGCTCGAGCTCGAATATTTATATAGTGTTCGAGCTCGAGCTCGATACTCGTTTATAATTCCATATTTTTTAAAAATAACTAATTTACAAACTCGAAAAGCTCGTTAATTACTCGACTCGTTAATACCCCTATTAATATATGTATATTCTTGTACTTATTGTATCGACACTTGTATAAAACACTTGACCGGCTCGTTAGGATCGACTCGTGAAGATCGTCTGGCTCGTTCGGCTCGAGATTAAACGAGCTATCGAACGAGCCGAGTCGAGTATTAAATTATTAGGCTCGGGTCGTAAAATTAATCGAGTCTTGTTTTATGTTCGAGCTCGACTCGAGATCGAATTAGTATAGGCTCGAGCTCGATATAAACGAGCTCGAACTCGAGTAGCTCGTTAAAAGCTCGACTCGTTAACACCCCTAGCTATAACTAAGCTATAATCTCACCTTCACACCTTGTGCTCTAAGGACGAGTTACAGAAATGACTTGTTTGAAGGAAATTGTTCTTAGTTGTATTCATTATATGAGTTCAACTTGTAGACGTAAATACATGATATCCAATAAATAATTTAGTTAATTCTTTAAAAAAAAATACATCTTGAATCCTGTTTTACAGCAACCCTTCTTAAGATGACCATAACGTCCTGAAAACTAATATCACACGATCGAGTTCATAAAAAGGAATGTGTGGATAGTGGGATAACTACGTGTCAAGAGCACCATCTGGTGCTAGTGGCGTAATTAATGTGTGGTTTTGATTGCATCAATTAGGGAAACATGTCATATTGTATCTCTTTGTCAACTATCTCCCTAACTTCCTTCTAGTTTCTTCCCTTGGTATTCTATCCCCAGTTTAAATATTCCATATTCATGTCAACTTGACTTAGAATAGTACCACTATTTTTCTTAAACTTTTGAGTTGTTTTAATTTATTGTTTTTCAAATTGGGAGTTGTTATGATCTCAATCTTGATTTTAAGATTTTAGGAAAAAACAATCTTGATCAATGACTATTTGTCAATTCTTTATGTAGGATCCGATTTGGTCGTATTAATTAGCTTGAATTAGTGAATTAAATAATAAATCTTTTCGAAGCAAAGCTAACCGGTTAATTGGCTATGTAGATCATAAGAGTATATTTAATGAAATTGATCTCCATCTTCTAGAGTTTAATTAACATTATAAATTTGAATCCTTAATAAAACATGTAGTGGTTTAGATCTTGTAACTTATATGAATATCGTGCTTAGTCATAGTTTCATAAATTTTTTATATCACTAATTATTCATATAAAGTACAACACATAAAAATCGACTATGGCGTATAAGTAGCAGGATCTTACTATCCCGATCCTATCTTAAAGTCTCTATCTTGTAGAGACAAAAATGATGTGTATACTAAGATTTCTATCTTAACAACCTTGCTAAGTTAAAAGCTAACTTGTGTTTATCAATTATCGTAATTATTTATTTTGATCTTTTTTAAAGGACACTTTTTCACATATCTATTAGTTGTGACTATTAATTGACTCTTGACTGATTTTATTCAACTTACGACTTTAAAGTGAACTTTAAAGTCTCTTGAATGGACTGAATTTAATTACTTAATTTTATCGAGTAGGCTGGTGGGTATGAGCACTACCAGCCACATTGAAATTTGTCATATCAGATACCACCTAAGCAACCGCACCACCTAACTTTGCAGGAAATACCTATCATAGAGGGCCCACCAAATCAAATACAAAGTGCCAGTGAAGAACTGAAGACCCCTGGCCATAGCCACCTTACACCCCCCTACGGCGTTGTGGGGATGGTGTTTTTCCTCTTATTAATTCACGTTGTGAACTAATGACGCATCATCATCACGGGACTTCTTATCTAATACTGAATGGTCTTAATAGAAATTATAGTTGTGATAATTAATTGATGTTTGACTGCATTTGTTTAACATGTGACTTAAAAGTAAACTTTAATGTCTCTAGATTGAACTCAATCTATTTCCCTTTATATAGTGCAAATAGGAGATGTAATGTGGCATAATTTGACAAAGTATAATTTTTTTATAAAAAATATCTTAGAGAGTTCTTATAAGTTATAACATAAGCATCCTTAGTTACGGGTTAATTTAGTAAAATTAAATTTAGAAAGACAATATTGCTTCCAATTAAATCTTCATATTTATATTCTTACTCATTTAATTAATACTTCCTCCGATTTAAAATAAGTGTTACACTTTCCTTTTTGGGGTGTTTCAAAATATGTGCTACATTTTGAAAAATTACCTTATTTAGCAAAAAATAGTAGGACCCACATCTACTAACTATCTACTTTAACAAAGTGAAATGACTCATTTAGCCTTAGTTTTTACTTTTAAACATCATTAACCTCACTTTATTCAAAAGGTGTGGGACCCATTATCCACTAACCATTCAATTAATCTAATTTAACCATCATTATAATATTTTACCTTAAAAACCTTGAAACCTAATGTGTAGCACTTATTTTGAATCGGATGAAGTATAAGTGTTGAAATCAAATAATGAGATTATGAAACATAATTAGTGGATTTCACATGTTAATTATTTTATGTATTATAGGATGTAATACGAAGGTTTAATAATAACCAAATACAACTTTTTTTTTAAATTTATGATAGAATATATCTACACTCTACCTTATACTTCTTTGATTGCTTTCGGGAACAAACAACCACCAGCCTGATTTTTGAAGTGGGTGGCTGACGACATCAAAGCAGACAAATATTGACCTTCAGTACACCCCCTCTTAATTAGTAAACTAATCCATCTTTAATCTCTGGCGTGAACACCAAAATAGAATCTTGTTTAATTAATGGAAATAAAAAAGGTTATAGCTTTTTTAAACAAGGACACTCCAAGAGGTTTTTAATAATTAGAATTCGATCGGCGCATGTCACCTGGAAGATGGAAATGTCTTTCTTAGGTAATCATATGAAAATTGAAAATATTTAATCTTAAATTACAACCTCTTTAATTAAATTAGTACTATCATATTTCCATGTTCATTGCATCCAGATGTTCTAAGTTACAAATAAAATTGTGCAAAATAAAATAAAATACTATGGTTCTAAAAAGCTTGTGTTGGCTTCATCATGGCATGTTAAAATCAAACTTGACACATATTTACCATTACAAATTGTATTTTTTAAGCATATTAAAGGTACTGAAATATATAAATATATAAGCTAAATATTAGTTGTATAAATGGTCAGATATGCAAAAAATGCTAGTAAACTCAATCTTTTGACCACCGTAAATGTAATTCCGGTGAATAAAATAATTTACTAAAGATATTTTAGCCGATTGCTAACCTATTTAATTGTCGTTAAGCAACTCAAGCTCGAGCTAGCTAAACTTGTTTGCAGCCTTCAAAAGAACACCAAAAATTATGCAAAAATCAAAAACCAACCACCATTGACAAAAGTTTATAAAAAGGTCACCAACAACTGATGCCAATTCTCACCAGTAGAATCTACCACATAATCTAACTCCTTTATAGCAAAATCTAACCTACATAACAATAACAATAATAATAATAATAATAATCTTAATCATAACAATACCTTCCCCTACCAAACAACACCACTAACCTTAACCCTAAACACTACTGTTAACTGCTTATCTGACAACCGCAGCATCAAAAGACCATAATACCCTTCACCCTCTAGCTCCTCTTCTTTCGTTTCTTTGACCCTGTTGACTTTCCTTTAGCACTTTCTGGAGTTTTCACATCCTCAGTTTCTTTTGCCTTGGTGGGACCATTGCTATTGGACTTGCCCTTTGACTTGTTGACCGTTTTTGGCGTCTCTTTATCTTCCTTTGACTTTCCAGCTTCCTTGGATTTATTATCTTTTAAAGCTGAACCTTTTGCACCTCTGTTGTTTATAAATGAGTCAAAATCACTAATTAGGGTTTATACTTGCACAATTATTATAAAGATTTAAGAGAAGAAAACTCACTTCTTGCTTGAATCTTTAACCTTCTCTTGTGAAGCAGAATCTGTTTTGGATTTTTTCTTTTTGTGTCTGGATAAAAAAAAACAAATTACAATATTTTTTAAATTTTAATAATATTATTGAACTTTTATAACGAAAAAGTAACACATACGTTTCAGGGGAAGCTTCTTCACTTTGATCTACATTTACCTGTAAACCAAACCACATGAACAGAAACAAAAACATTAAAAAATTAAAATTAAAAATTAAAAAAAAAATTCACACAAAACAGTGATTTTATTTCTCACCTCATCTCGCACAGAAAACTCGGGTATAATCTCCCATCTTTGTGTTTTTAAATTCAATTTCTCTTCATCTCCATCCACATATGAAACCTGTTTAGCACTAAACATGTTAGAACGAAACAATAGTTAAATACTCCAGATGTGAAATGACGTTAATAACCTTATGCTTCTTTTTAGCAGAATCAAACGACTCAACAACACCTTCATAATACCTACAATTAAGAAATAACTTTAAAATGAAATTATATTAATAGTAAAATTATAAGCTAAAAAATAAAGAATATCACTTGCATTTTATCTTCAGGCCACCAAACTTTGACCTTTTTACCCACCAGACTTTTATCATATTTTATAGTATCAGATACCTGAAAATATTTCATAATTCATAATAATAAATTAGTAGTTAATCCACACGGTATTTTAGGCTAAAATTATTAAAAATTATATATATACAATTACTTTATCTTTGCCTGCAGAACGTTTCCGTTTAGCTGATTTTGTTGCAGACTTTGGAGAAGAATCCATCTCCTTCACAATCCAAAAATATAAAAAGTAAATTAAATAAATTTTCGAAAAAAAATGAATAATAATAATAAGAAAGAGTTTTGAATTACTGACATCATCACTAGATTGATCTTTCTCTGCAACATTTTTACCACTTGCACGTTTTTTACCTTCATCTTTCTTCTTTGATAAATTACCCTTTTTAGCAGAAGTTTTAGATGGTTTAGCATCTGAATCATCACTTTCACTATCTTCCTCAACAGTAACTTTATTTTTATCCCCCTTTTTAACTGACTGTTTCAGTGGTTCAGCATCTGAATCATCATCACTTTCATTCTCATCTTCATCAACAGTAATTTTACCTTTATCCCCCTTTTTAACTGACTGTTTCAGTGGTTTAGCATCTGAATCACTATCTTCCACTTTTTTACCACTTTGCTTCGCCTTCTTAGCATCTGACTGCTTGGACTTTTTACCTGACCGTTTTGTTGACTTTGAGACTGGCTTTTTCAAAGGCTTCACATCTGAATCACTATCATCTGACTCATCTTTAGACACTTGTTTAACCTCTTTTTTCTCTGCATCTGAATCACTATCATCTGATTCATCTTTTGAAACTTGTTTAACTTCTTTTGCAGCAACCGTTTTCTTTCCTGCTCGTTTTTGTGGTTTTGCATCCACATCAGCAGCACTTGTTTCTTCAGTTGGGTCCTCACGGGTCAAATTCTTTTTGGGTCGACCCGGTTTCTTCACATGGGTCTCTTCAGAAGGGTTGGTTTCACTTTTTGATGGTGAAGAAATTTCTTCTTGTTCAGGTGTTTGTTTCTTTTTAGTTCCAACTGTTTTCTTAACACTAATTTCATCTGGAATACTGTTGCTTTGAGTTGGTGATGTAACAGTTACACTTGCAGGTTTACTTTCTATTGGTTTTGGTGAAGAAACTTCAACGTCATCATCATCATCACCATCATCATCATTATCTTTTTCAATTTCTGACATTTTAACATCATTTTCTTTTTCATTTTCAATTTCAGATTCTTTAACATCATTATCTTTTTCAATTTCTGATGACGGTTTGTTTGATTCTTCTTTTTCACCTTCGATATGAGAAGAATCAGAGATTTCGGTTAAATTTGTAACTATATCGTCTTTTTTCCCTTTATTTTCAGAAGTTCCTTCTTCAAGTTTTATTTTTTCTTCTTCAAGTTTTGATTTTTCTTCTTCAAGTTTTGATTTTTCTTCTTCAAGTTTTGATATTTCTTCATCATGTTTTGATTTTTCTTCAGCATCTGAATCATCATCATCATCATCATCATCTGATTGTTCCTTATGAACATTTTCTTGATTTATTATAACTTCTTGTTCTTGGTTTTTTGAAATTTCTTGATCAACTGAAGCTTCTTCATTATCCTTCACATTTACTCCATTACTCATAACTGATTTTGGAGATCTGTCTATAGTAGGAGTAGGGTTTGCCTGTGAAGGAACATCATCTTCTTTAACCACCTAATTCACAAATTTTTAAGCTTTTTAATACATTTATTAAAAAATATTATAAACATATAACAAATATTTAAAAAGCAAAAATAGCATACCTGTTCTGTGTGTTCCGATGATGCTGTGGTAACTTTGCTGTCATCTACCTGTAGCATGTCATACAATACACGCTCTTAATTTTTAAGATCTTTATTTTACCAATTTACCCCTTTAATATTACACTTTCTATAAGTAAATTTTTATCGAATAAAGGCCAATATTGACAACTGAATTTCAACTCATAAATTGCTAAATACATATTAAAACCATATGAAAGTATCTTATATAAATAAAATATATCTTAATTATAACTATTAGTAATGTATGTATAACCCGAATTGGAAAACCTGTAACATGTAATCCGACTTGATTAATATTTATATTTTCAATTTAAGACACTTATAAAATAAATACGAAGTACTGTATAACAGTAATAATAATAAATAAATAACAATATCCGCTACTTTGTGTGGATATAATGCTAGTTAATGTGTCTTCCATGATCATTTCATTTCAAAAATCAATGGTTTAGATTGAGTTCTGCTGGTTATGTAGCCTTAATTGGTTCTGATTCTAATTCTACACTATATATATATATATATATATATATATATATATATATATATATATATATGTGTGTGTGTGTGTGTGTGTGTGTGTGTGCGCGCGCGCAGAGTACATGGTATGAGAAAGAATCACTAGATGAGTGGCACACCTGCTGTTCCTCATCTGTAGATCCCTTCTCCAATTTGCTCTCATTTTCCTGAATTAGAGGGGCATTAAAGTAATTAACTCGAAATGTCTCATGATAAATTAATATAATTTAAAAAAAAAAAATACCTTTTGTGGCCCTGAATCATTTTCATCATGTCGAAATGTAGCAGTAGTTCCTTCACAAATTGAAGCCACAATTTTAGTGTAATTTTCTAAAGTGTCACCCAAAGATATTACAGCTGGCTTCAGATAAGGTTTCAGTTTATCTGCAGATTTCAAAAGTACACCTTCCCCCAATTTTCTAGCTATTGGCAGAACTCCCTAAATAAAAATAAAAAATTGGTATCATTTCATAAAAACGAGAAAAAATTAATTTCATAAAACAGGTACCTCACTATCTTTTCTAACAGTAGCCAGTAGTGGTTTGAGCATTTCAACTGAAATATCTTCACTTTCTTCCAAAACCAAAACCATTATATTTTCCATTGATGAATATATGATGGATTCAAGATGATAGTTCCTGAAATAAACATAATGGAATATTGATACTTTTACAAAAACAGTGAAATTAAATTATATTAAAAATATTAAATAACATAAGACACCTCACAAATTTTAGAAAATGTTCAAACATTTCCACAATCATTCCATCACATTCAAGATCAAGCATGATAACACATGATCTGACTTTTGAAACAGTTTCAAGAATCGCGGCTCGCTTGTGGAAAGATCGGCTGTATTGGTCATCTAAATCCTCGAATGAGTCAACGATTAACTGAAAAACATCCTGTGAAAATAAAAAACATTTGGAATGTGAAGATGAGATAATATATGATGTGTATGGTCTATATGGTGTTATGGTGTACCCTCATTTGGTCATCATCGTATGGTGCATCAGGAGCTGTGATTCTTGTTATGTCACTGATGCAAGAAGCAACTGCAACTTTTGTATCGACATCTGAATGTTTCATCAGACTATCTTGAATCAAAGCCTTCATTAGTGGTTTTAGTGCATCTAGCATTGACTTTTTTGGGGATTGGTCAATCTTTGATAAAAGTCTCTCAACATGCTGTAAAACAGAGACAAAAGATACAATTAGATGAATAGATTACAGACATACGTTGCCTACAGTCACTTATCACGGTACTTCAATTCATATGCACTCAGCTAGTTTCCATTAACAAACTATACAGAAATTAGTAATAGTTGTCTAGTTGAGCATTTGTTGAATATTCATACAAACATACCAAATTAATTGATCAGAACCAAAAATTAGGGCAAGCAACATACAGAAAAGATGCATGATTGAAGAGACTAATTGTATTATTGATTAACCACAAAGCTCTCCCCATAAAACCTACTTTTGAATATCAAATGCGTCTACTGTTTCTAAATTCAAAAATTAACAAGAATTATATAGCATATAGTTCAAATATGACGTCAAATTTAGATTTGAAGATGCGAATTAGCGGAATTCAAGGATCAAATTGACTTTTTTTGGAAGAAAATAAAAAACTCAAATTGAGGGCTTACATCAAGAACATAGAGGAGTGCCTCGGTGGAATCCGAGGGATGTGATAGCTGTTTCCCTGCCTCCTTAAGCTGTTGTTCTAGCTCAACATCTGTAGATGCCATCTTCAATTTCGTTTTTGGATCTTTTCAAACCACAAAAATCAGTCAATTCGACCTCAGTCTCTACGAACCATTTGAAACCCTAACAAAAATCACCGTGAAACAAAACAAAACAAAACGAATCTTACACCGAATATACAGACTCTAGAAGAAAGAAGAAGAAAAAGCCTAAAAAACTTCAAGAAATCTTTTCAACAAAGGAAGAAATCTAATACAGTACTATATTAGGGTTTGTTTGTCTAGAGAGAGAAAAAGGACCAAAAAGCGAAGAGAGAGAGAGAGAGAAGATACCAATAGGTTATATGGCTGGTGTATGTGCGATATGTGTAAAGGAGAGAGATATAGATAGATACAGAGATACGGAAGATAAATTAGGGCTTGTTTATGTGAAAATTTGAATAGGGCTTGAGAAATTTGAGGAAATCTGAAGGGAACAAGTATGCAGATTTGTGCATTTTTGTAGGCATTTAAATAAATTAATAAATTGGATACTTTTTTTGCAATTACTTAAAAGTTGGATGCTCGCTTTTTAATACTAGATTCTTTTGGGTTTATCTCTCTTCGTGCTCATTTTCACAAGTATAGCTTTCTTTATGTCCTTCTTTGCAATTTTTTTATACTACGTACTACAAAGGCAATTTTGACACATTTTTTTAGAGTTTCCAATTCTATTTCATTTTTTCATAATGTTACTTAAATTTATGAACTTAAGAAATGGACAACAGTAAATGTTAATACTATTAAACTATAGGTTTTAGGATATATTCATAGATATTTGATTTGAGTTATTATTGTTCATCTAAAAATGTAAATCTATAGAACTCAGAAAAAAGTAAAGCAGCTCTAAATTAATTTATTCAGAATAAATAAGTTATTATCTAATAATAGTATGATTTTTATAATCATATTTCACATAAAATTCAAAAGAAAAATATTTGAAGGTTAATCCAATCCGTTTTCTGACATGTTATCCAACCCGAATAGTAATAGGATTTTTTTTTTTCTTTGTGGTATCATTTAACCCGAACAAGCCTATTTACTTATTGGGTTGATGAGTTCATACATAAATGGGTCCAACGGGCTAGTAAGTGGTTAACAAATTATAATAAGGTTGGCGAGCTATATTTAAAGTTCATATTTAAAAGACAAAACTGCAAAAATGGTCCCTGTGGTTTAGATTTTTTCAGAAAAATGGTCCAAATCTTTAAAAAATTTGGATAAATGGTCCCTTTGGAAAACCTTGTTTGTGGATATAGTCCTTGATGTTAACATCCGTTAATTTGGATCTGTTAACTTATGTCCTTTTCATCTGGAGGGACCTATTTTGACAAAACTCTAAATATGATTTGTCCTCCGGCCAATTTCCGGTTGTTGACGTTGATCAAATTTACATTAACATAGTACCCATCAACACCATGGGTTGAGCTCAAGGGTGTGTAAGAGAGAGATTTAGAGATGCCGGTACCGTTACCGAACATTATAAATCCGGCTGATGAAGTCAAAGTTGCTGGCCATCTGATATTGTAAACCAATCTTTGACATCCCAAAACCCAGTACGCCATTAGCACCGGTTACCAAACCATTCAATAAATAAGTTCGGCGAACACGAAAACAAAAACCTGTCGACGGTTGAGACCGAAGCCAAACCATGGTGATGACATCTTCGACTAGATCTCCGAAATTGGTTTCTCCAGTGGGTTTTCTTGGTGAATATCACAAATGGTTGTAGATATCATTCTTTAAGCACCAGATTTTTTTCATCAAGCATTGTAGGGAGCCATGGCGGATAAAGTTCAGAGATGGAGACGAAGGTGGGCAATTAATCTAGATAGATTGACCGGAAGATGAACAAGAAGTTTGGTCGGCGGTTGAGGAGTTCCGATGAGCAATTGGGCGGTGTATTGGTGGGTTTCGTGATCTTTAATGACCTTAAGAAGAAGAGATCGATTATTGAATTGTATTGTTTGGGTAGCTAATGAGTGTGTGACAGTGAGAAGAAAAAGAATGAAAAGAGGTTGAAGATGAGAAGCCATGGAAGCTTCTGGTGGAGAGAGGCGATGGTTACTGTACTGGCATCTCTAAATCTCTCTCTAACACACCGTTGAGCTTATGTGAATGTAAATTCGACCAAAGTCAACGGCCGGAGATTTCAGGAGGACAAATCATATTTAGAATTTTATCAAAATAGGTCCCTCCAAATAAAAAGGACGTAAGTTAACAGATCCAAATTAACGGATGTTAACATCAAGGACTATATACACAAATAAGGTTTTTCAAAAGGACAATTTATCCAATTTTTTGAAGGTTTAGACCATTTTCCTAAAAATATCTAAACCACAGGGACCATTTTTGCAGTTTTGTCTATTTAAAAGCATGAAACTATATGACAATTATGACAATTAGCTAGTTGACTTTGAACGAGTAAATGCATCGTTTCATTAAATGGTGGCCAAATTTTGTATTTATGTCGGCAAAATCTAGTAGTACTTAAATAGAAAGAAAATTGAATCGATTCAATCTTAAAATCATCTCAAATGTAAACATGCATGATGCATCATCAAGATTCAAGACTAGAATAACATAGATTGCACTTATAATCTAAGAGTGATGCAACTGCCTTGTGGTCTAATCTAATAGATCGGAATCTAATCACATAGATGGCCAAGTCACACGTAGTTCCCTTCATTTAAGAAACGAGGAGCACCGAGCATGTATCCGTGATTCGCAACGGGTTTTATTGACGTTATTTAGACCACTTTCAAGTTTCAATCATGACAATCAACTAACAATTCTATTTTTGTCATCTTAGTGTCATATGTGCATACAATCTAATTAAAACAAAATTGACAAATGTTACCAACAATTACTATGTGATCCGTATCTAAACATTAATCGTTCATTTAGTGCAATTGGATTTATTTGAGACTAAAGGATTCCAGGTTACCTTCAAATACGAGTTAAGAGAATGCAAATAATACACTCGACTCATTAATTGTTGCGTTTAATAGTTAAGTCCTTTTTAGTGAAGGCATGCACAATCCAAATCCTATGCAATATGGGTTTGGGCCCAAGGCAACAACTAAAGAGGGGTAGTCATTTTTTTAGGAATTAAATTCTACATCATATTTTTTTTTATGTTTGTACCACACTGTACAAGTATTACGGCAGACTGTACAAATATATAAAACAACTATTTTGATGTATAGATTAAAATGTGTGGTGTAAAAATCACCACCTTTTTTTTATATATCGGCAGAACACGAGAAGGGGCTGGGGCCAAACGAAGTCGAAAACCGGAGTTCCTAAGCGCACGATTCACGAACATGAATCATTTTGGTAGTGTGAATCGGAAAATGGGAAGACGGAAGAGAGATATAAATCTAGTGGTTTTAAAAAATGGATTTGTTTAACTTTCTCTGTTGGGTTGAATGATTTTTAATTTTATCAAAATATAATGATTAGACCCACTACAAGAAAAAAACCATTTAGTGACATTTTTAGTGACATGGAATTTATGTCACAAAATTGCAACAAATTTATGTCTGAGATAATGATTAGACCTTCTTAATCTCCATCTGTTTTTAGTAAATCTTCATGTATGTGTGTATCTTTTTTTTGTTTCTGTTTAATCTATATGTTTAATTCATACTTCTCTATTTAGATTGCAATTATCAGTAAAGTGAGCATGATGCGTCTCATACAACACTAAATTCTTGCAAATTTGATCCTTTGGCAATTGATAAACATGTAACATTCGTGATTATACTTTTGATCTCTTACCAATTTACGAGTTTGATGTTTTTTAATTTTATTTACCAAATTTATGTTAATTGCCACTTTCTAGTGAAGTTTATTTTCCCTATTAACTTACAGAGAATGGCTAGGGTTTCATATTATTATCAAAAGAAAAGTGTATTACAATAAAAGGAAAGCAAACAATATATAGAGAAAACATAATTATGGTAAACTAGCTAATGGGCTAAACACATAGCTCAAACTAAAAGAGCCCAATAAATCTATTATGTTAACATCCCCCCTCAAACTCATAATGCAACAGCAATTAATAAGCATTAAGAGTTTGTAACGAGAATCCAAAGACAAAAAACAGACGACAAATCAAAACCAGATGCATCAACATTAGTAACACCATCTAAATGTAGTTGCTCCAATACATAGAGATCTCCAAGTCTACGCCATGTCCCAATAGAGGTCCCAAACGAGAATGCCATCAAAAACTGAACTAAACGATGCTCTTCCCTTCTATCAATATAAGGTTTAAAAGCCTTCAAATCAGCAGGTTCCGTAAGAGTCAACTGATCCCACAAGTCATATATAGTCAAGTGGTCCCAGACTTCCTTTGACGTGTCATACTTTGCTAACTAAGTACCAATATTATTAATCCAAGTGATGATCTTGGAATTTTCAATTTCCCAAGTATCTAATAAGGTTGCATAATTTTTAGCCTTATCATTCGTTGATTTATCCTTGGTACCTTTTACAATACCCCACAAGGTTTTACCACGTAAAAAGTTCTTCATAACATAACTCCAATATGCATAATTCTTGCTAACAAGTTGTGTACTAATAGACTGAAGAGAATTATCTCGAGCCATGATGAAACCAAAATCACCAAAATCAACGAACAATGATCGAATCAAATACAGAGCGCCAACAATAATACCCAATACCAGCAAATAAAACGAAACCCTCAAAATTGACAAAGAATAGACGAATTCAAACCAATGAACAAGAATAACCAATGCCAACGGACAAATCAAACTAAACGAACCAATGCAAAAAATCACACCAAACGAACCAATGCAAAAAATCAAACCAAACGAACCAATGCAAAAATCAAACCAAACGAATCAAACCAAAGGAACCAAACGAACCAAACCAAACGAACAAATGCAAAAACCAAACGAATTACCAATACCAACGAACGAATCAAACCAAACTAACTAAAACCAAATGAGTAACTAAAACGAACAAGAAATCATACCCATGTGACAAAATTGTCGAAGCAAGATCCGAAGAATGAGTTTAACCGTCATCTTCCAAAGCAATGAATTGTCCACCAATCTCTGGGATCCAATGGGAATAAACAAAGTTCATATAATGCTGAAACTCAATTACTGAGATGATCTTGGATCTTCTGGGAAGAAAACTAAGCCACAAATTCTTCAATTGTGTACAGCGGAAGCACATACACTCGAATTTTGTCAGGATCGATTAACCAGACAGATTAATTAATCTAAGATCTACTAACAATAAGAAGTTGCAGCGGATCAACACTTATGTTAATTGATTAAGAACAATGAATAATGAATAATAATAAGAACACAGTGATTCACAAAAAACTTCAATGTATATTAATGATCGATCAATACACACGTATGTTTACAATTTATAAGGAACTATATATAATAGTCCTTGAAGCCTAACTATTTAACCTACTTATTCTAGGAAACGATTACAATTGAATTACAAACAGATTTACATTCTATAACTAATTCTACGAAGATCTCGGACACGATCAGCTCTAAATATTGACATCAGTAGTAATAGCCATCGTCAGTATCAAGTTGTTACAGCAGCATTAATACTTGATCAGTAGTAAATGTAACTCTGCCCCATCAGTACTAACTCTTGTATCAGCATTAAGTCTTTGTCAGTACCAACTGCAGCATTAGTAATAAGCTTTCATCAGTATTAAATTTTCTATATCCCAACAATCTCCCTCTAAACTTGTTAATTCAATGTGAATTAATCAAGTTTCCTTTTCTTTATCTTCTTCTTCTTTCTTCTTCATATCCTCTAACTTTTTGGCTCTTGCTTCAAGTGTTCTTTGATTTTGTAGTTTCCTTTGAGCAATGATGTATTTGCTATTTCTTTTGATGAAGTAATTTCTCTTTTCATTGAACAAATTGTCATCATAAGGATGCATGAAGGAGCAGCATATCACTTGGTACATGGTTTGATCAGAATGTGGATATTCTTTTCCTTTTCCAATAACTGCTGTAAGAAGTGGAGGTGTGTACTTCATATCTTTGACTTCTGGAAGTACAATTGAAGGATTGAACAGATGTACTTTGTCCTGAGGTAGAATCTTAGGATGAGGAGGTAAAGCACACTCATCTACCTCAAACCAGTTCACATTATCATCAATGTCAGGTATGATAAGTGGTTTGAATTCTGATGTTTTTGGTTTGGACACGATGATAGCATGTTCAGCTTCAATCAGTTCTGGTAGTTCTTCAGATGATTCAGTAGTAACCAAGGTAGTTACTACTGGTTCTTCAGTTTGTGCATGTACTACCATTTGTTGTGTATCAATTTCTACTGGTATACTTGCTTCTTTAACACGATCATTAGTAACAGCCTCTTGATCCTTTGCCTCAGTGATATCCATAGGGTCAGTAGTATCTATGACTTCAGTAGTAACTGGAGAGTGTACTTGTTCTGCTGTTTGTGACTGATTTGCAGACACAAATACATCCTCTTCCATATCTTTATATAGGTCTTCACCAATACTCTGACCTAATTCACCATGGACCTCTTTTAAGTTTAGGAGGGCTGTTGCTGCTATAGATTGATCAATCATCCCTTGAATTTGATCTTTCTCCCCCTTAGTGATCTCAACTGGTTGAGCCTCACTATCAGCAATCTTTCTTTGAAGTTTCTTGATCAAACTTGATTGCTTTTGAAGCCTAGACTCGAACCTCTTATGTCTTCTATTCAAAGTATTAATCTGGTGCTTCATGTAGGTCATGGTTTTCCCTTGATTGTTCAGTAACTCCAGGCAATGTTGTACAGTGGTTTTAAAGTTTTCCTTCCTAGCCGTCAATTTCTTTGTTTTAATACTGCCCTCACTCCATCTAGCAAGATCCTCGGGCTCGTTTGGTACATTTGGTTTAAGGTTTTCCATCCTATCCGTCAATTCAGTTTGTTGCTCGCTACCCTCATCACTTCTAGGTGATGAAATGGGTTGTTTGGACACCCTCTTCTTCCTAGAAGAAGCAGTAGTGCCCCCCCCCCCCTTGTGGTTTCTTGGCACCGGAGTCCTCTTAGTAACTCCTCAAATTCTGAGTCATCACTAAGAGTTGCCGAGGTCTGGGTCCTAATGATGTTCTCACTAGCCTGTGCACCCACCTTTGGGGCATCAGTAGTGAGAGCCCTTTCCTCATGCCCTCTCTCCTCCTTGGAGGACAACTCTTGGAGTCTGGGGTGTGACTCAATTGGTCCCCTGGTGTCCTTTAAGGAAGTCTTCTTCCTTTTATAGATGGTGGAGATAGATTTGGCTATTGGTTGGTCTTCCACAGAGTGAAGAGTAGTACTCTGTGGATTAATTGCATGTTCCTGGGATACATTCAGGACATCTGTTGGTTCATTTATTTGAGTGGACTGAGTGGGTGGTGTTTGGGCTGTTTTTGGGGTTGATGGAGTGGGTTGGGGTTCAGTTGGGAGTACTAAACCTTCTCCAGTAGGAGGTTGATCATAGATCATGTTTTGGAATAGTGGAGTGACATTGCCAGAAAATTTAAATTGTTTTCTCATATTAGTATACACCTTTTTGTTTATTTCTGGAGTAATAAAAATGTTTTTAGGTGTTGAGAGGTTTTGCCGTTCACAGTTAATAATATGAGTGAGGAATCTTGGATACATTAAAAATTTAGAAGGTGATAAATTTGCAAGCATTCCTTCAAAAATCATGTTTGAAAAATTAAATACTTGATCTGTGCACAAACAAACAACAGCAGAAGCTATTGATTTGTTGAACTCATTCCAAGTACTTCTTTTTGGAGAAATACAATGTTGAATGGTATGAACAAGGTATTTCCATTGAGGTGAAAGAAGACCTTTTTGAAAGGTGACTATGTCTAGTCTTCCTTCATACCCCATTTTTTGTAAATTTTCAATAAGATCGGTTTTAGGTAAAGAACTTGTACCTGATTCATCATTGAATTGCAGATGGTGTCTGATGGATTGTTCAGTAATAATAATCGATTTTCCATCTACAACTGATTTGATTTGAGTTGTATTTGCCTCTTCAGTTCTTTCAGCATTCTCCCAGAAATCAACAAGATGTTGTTGATATGCTTTAGGGTTGACATTGAGAGCAAACTTGATGTGTGAGTTCTTTAGAAACATGACTATTGGTCGAAAATCTCTTGTTCCATCTGGGTTTTTCAAAAATGCCTTCATATTGTGAAATTCGGAGTACTTGAGATCAGTTTGAACTTCGAGTGATGTGAGAGTAGCCATTTTAGAGATCTTTTAATTCGAAATTGAAGTTTTTGATGATGGAATTTGAAGAGAATTTTGGTTTAGCAAGGAGAGGTTTTGATACTGATGCAGGATTTGTTAGGTTTATCGAAGGGTTTATCAGATCGAGGTCGGATAATGCTAAATTAATCAGAATTGGGTATTTATATTTTTTGATTTTACCTGCAAAATGACCGAAATATCCTTTGAATAATAACCCAACGGTCATTTTCATGGAGGTTAGTTTGGTAAAATGACATATTTCACAGATAACTGTCGATCAGTAGTAAGTTCGATGTCAGTAGTAATTCATCAGTAGTAACGTTTGAGTTACTTATTGACCTAATTCACTGTAAGCCTATCAGTAGTAACTTTGGACAGTCGATTTACGATCAGTAGTAATAAATAGCCAGTAGTAAAATGTAACGACCCGAATTTTGTGTTAAATAAATTATGAAAAAAATATGATAAATAAGGATAAATCATTTAAAGAACGTAGGAATTGGTTTCGTGTCATTTGGACATCGTATGAGAAAGTTATGGACGAAACCGTGTCGAAGCAAATGTCGAAAATTGCAGCATGGGCTGCATAGCCCAAGATAGCGGCGCTATCTTGGGATAGCGACGCGATTTATGGTGGTCACCAAACAGCGACCCAAGATAGCGTCGAGTTCTGTCGCGAAAATTAGAATTTCTGAGATAGAGTCAGAGATAGCGGCGCTATCTCCGAAGCGAATTATGGCGGGTTCTGAAATAGCGGCGCTATCTTGTAGATAGCGACGCTATCTTCCTGTGTGCAGCATTAAAGACGGGTTTTGGCTCATTTGATGCCATTGTTGACCCTAGTTTCTCTCCCAACGAGTTTGTATACGTTTTTGAGTGGAAAACATCATTTGGAGCCGATTTCTTGGTCAAATCTCATGATTCTTCACTCCTAGTTGAAGATTTAAGGTATATCTTCAATCCTTTGTAGTTGTAGCTTTAGATCTATGGATTTAGAAGCTTGGGTTTGAAACCCTAGTTCTTGGGTTGGTGATTAATGGTTAAATAAATGTTGTATACACTTAATAGATGGTATTTTAACAAGGGAAACAAGTGTATGGTTAAGATTTGTACGAATCTTAATATTGGTAAAACCTAGGGTTTTGGAAATCATCATAATTGGGGGAAAGTGATAGTTGATGGTATCTAGTGATAAATGGATACATTAATAGTAGATTGTGATGTTGAACATTGTATGATTATTGTATTAGGCTTTTGGTGACATCGTGGAAAGTCGGTGAATTGTGAAGCAAGAGATTGGTGTCAAGAATACGGTTGGAGCACTTATTTGCTAAGGTGAGTACATGAGACTTTTAAACTGGGTACATAGCAAATAGTTTTGAAAGTACGTATGATATTGTATCAGTCTTTATTAACAAATATTTTGATAAAGATAATAATTGAAAATGTATGAAAGTAAGTAGAATGTGATACTAGAATGTGTCTAGTATGATTGATGAATTTGAAGTAAATTATGATAGATTCAAGTAATTATGGAATCTATGTTAATGAACAATAATAATGAAGTAATTGATTAAAAGAATGTATACGGAGCCTTTATTAATAAATATGTATTAGTAAAGCAATTGGGAATGACTTTATAGTAATGAGTACCTATTGGTAAGATATACTAATAAAAGTAAAGAACGAATATATATGAGAAAGAATATGATGTGACTAGTAATAATTGTCCATTATAGTCAAGGGAGAGATAAAAGTATTATGTTATCGATAAATAAGAAATGTATCTTATGTATAAAGTAAGTATGGACCTCATAGGGTTCATAGATGTAGAAGTAACTGTGGTTGCTTATGATCGGGTCCATGGGACCATACAGGTACGTTCACACTGTGATGAACTAATTATATGTCGTTAGTATTAGATGACTAACTTGTTTGATGTTGGATGTGATAGCCGAAGGCTTTGACTGTCATAACTGTTAGGTTATGGTAAGAGATAGATGGTGGTGATGCGGGGGACCCCCGGTCACTGGACGGTGGTATATATGTTTATACACCGAGTGTATATATGTTTATACACTAAGCACACGGGTGCTTCTAGTACGCATATGTTTGGTACTAGGTATGTTAGGTTCTAATACATATATATTTATGTATTAGATATGTTGGTTGGACGGTGGTATATATGTTTATACACCGAGTGTATATATGTTTATACACTAAGCACACGGGTGCTTCTAGTATGCATATGTTTGGTACTAGGTACGTTAGGTTCTAATACATATATGTTTATGTATTAGACATGATTGGGCTTCTGGTACATATATGTTTATGTACTAGATATGATTGGACTGCTGGTACCTATACGTTTAGGTACTAGATAGGTTGCTAGGAAAGCAAAGTAGCTAGAGTCACAAAAGGGTGACTAGACGGTATTTATGTAGTTTATATATATGTTTATATATTTATGAAATGACTATTATTGGGGTCTAAAACCCATGTATCTCACGAGACTATTTTGTCTCACGTACTACGTTTGTTTTGTGGCTATGTACTCAGGTACAGGTTTGAAGTGGTAGGAGGTTGCACTAGAAGTGGCCTAGAGATGCTTAGTTCGGGAGCTCATAGGTAGATCCCGTTGCCTATGGTTTTGATATACTTGGTGACACCGTATTTTTGTAAACTCTGATAAAGGTTTTAAAGTTTTTGTTAAACTGTATTTTTGGACAATATGTCATATATTGGGAAATATGTATTTTAAATGATTTAAACGATGTTTTAAAAATACGGGTGTTACAACTTGGTATCAGAGCTATAGTTTAAGTGAATTAGGTTGGATGTCCATCCTAGTCTTAGACTGTAGCAATAGGAATGTGAGATTCCTTGAGATCGATAGGTTGACCTTGAGACTTTATGTTAAGTTTAGGGTTGAACCTAGGGGACCTATAGAAGTTGTTATGCAATGTGCAATGTGAGTCTTTTGAGACCGTAGGGGGATTAGTATGATAGGGTCGATCCCTATAAGAAATGCCATAATTTGATCTAACTGTGTTGTTTTCAACTGTTGAGTTGACCGTTTGAATCTTGCTGGTTGGATATGTTGGTATGGCGAAAGAGTAAATGTGAAAAGTGGACGAACTCCACTAAATTGGGAAGAGTTATGAATGAGAATGTGAACCAGACGTTTGATAACCGTATGAATGAGGGTAGGCGGAATGATTCCAATACCCGTATAAAGGAAGAACGATATGGCGACTTTGACGTCACCATTATTTGAGATTAACTTATCAAAATCATACCAATACTGCTAACCAAAAACCTAAATCTTCCTACATCAAAAGCTTTGGTAAACAGATCTGCTAGTTGATTGTCAGTATGAATTTTCTCAACTTTAATTAGTTTCTTTTCATTGCAGTCTCTTATGAAGTGAAATCTTATTTCAATGTGTTTTGTTTTGGAATGTTTTACTGGATTATTTACAATACTAATAGCACTTTGATTATCAATAAAAATTGGAGTTTTAAGGATAGATATACCAAAGTCTAGTAGTTGATTCTGAATCCACAATACTTGAGCACAACAGGAAGATGCAGCTACATACTCTGCTTCAGCAGTTGATGTTGAAACATTTGTTTGTTTCTTGCATTGCCATGACACTAGTCTTGTTCCAAAGAATTGACATCCACCAGTAGTAGATTTTCTGTCTTGACATTCACCACCATAGTCACTATCTGTGTAGGCTACAAGTTCAAATGGTGAGTCATGTGGATACCAAAGACCGAGTGATGGCTTTCCTTTCAAGTATCTGAATATTCTTTTGACAGCCTGCAAGTGTAGCTCCTTAGGTCTTGCCTGATACCTGGCACATACACAAACACTATACATAATGTCAGGTCTAGATGCAGTTAAGTACATTAGGGATCCTATCATTGATCTGTATAGGTGTTCATCTACATCCTCCCCCTCAACATCAGGATGCAGGTGTTTGTGGGTTTCCATTGGAGTACTTGCACTTTTGCAGTCTTTCATTGCAAATTTCTCCAAAATGTCTTTGACATATTTTGATTGGTTAATCAAAATACCATCTGATCTTTGATTGATTTGTAGTCCAAGAAAGAAGTTCATTGGACCCATTGATCTCATTTTGAATTTGATCTGCATTAGTTCTTCAAATTCTTTGCACAGTTGATCATTTGTTGAACCAAAGATGATGTCATCTACATATATTTGGACCAGTAGTATATCATTTTTTACTTTTCTTGTGAACAATGTCTTGTCGATTGCACCTCTTTTGAAATTGTTCTTCAGTAGGTATGATGATAATGTGTCATACCAAGCTCTTGGTGCCTGATATAGGCCATATAGAGCTTTGTCTAATTTGTACACATAATTATCATGTTCAGGATCTTCAAATCCTGGAGGTTGGCATACATATACTTCTTCTTCTATTTTACCATAAAGAAATGCACTTTTTACATCCATTTGGTATACTTTGAACTTCTTGTATGAAGCATATGCCAGAAATATTCTTATTGCTTCAATTATAGCAACAGGTGCATATACTTCATCATAGTCAATCCCTTCTTCTTGAGTGTATCCTTGTGCCACAAGTTTGGCTTTGTTTTTGATCACTATACCTCTTTCATCTTTCTTGTTCCTGAAGATCCATCTTGTTCCAATGGCTCTTTTTCATTTTGGTAGAGGTACAAGTGTCCATACAACTTGTAGTTTGAATTGAAGAAGTTCTTCTTGCATTGCTATGATCCAGTTTGAGTCTTTCATTGCTTGTTGAATCTTTTTGGGTTCCTCCTGTGACAGAAAGCATTCATACATGCATTCATTAGAGATTAGACTGATGTTACATACATTTGAATTTAAAGATGAATTAAATTTGCTTCTTGTCTGCATGGTTGAATTAACATCACTTAGGACTTGGTCCAAAGGATGATTCTTTTCTGTTCTGGTGCCATGAATTTTGTCAACAGCTAATTGATTGTCAAGATTTGACTCATTGGACTCTGGAAATTGAGCATCTGTCCATGTTTCTTCATGATTTTCTGGATTTTGGGAAGATTCCTCATTGATACTGGTATCAGTAGTAACATGATCTTCGTTTACTTCTGGTGGATCATTGTTAGTACTGATGTCAAGATTGATTGGTTCATCATCATTTGTTTGATTTTCTGAGTTACTACTGGGATCAGTAGTATTTGAGTTATTATTGATATCAAGATTCCTAGGGATTTCTGAGTTACTACTGGAATCAGTAGTATTAATTGTAGGATCAGTATTGACCAGAATATACTTCATATTGCCTTGGCTCTCATTAAATGATGATGATCCTCCTTGTTGACCTTGATTGATTGAATCTCCTATATTAAAATCATAGTTTACATCAAAAGATTTGGTTAGATTATCAATGTTAAATAACCAATCTGGACCGTTTCCCTGTTCATTCATCAGATTTTCATTAAAGGATACATTTATACTTTCTTCAATGATCCTTAGCCTTTTGTTGAACACTCTATAAGATTTGCTTTGAGTTGAGTATCCTACAAAGATCCCATCATCTGCTTTGCAGTCAAACTTACCAATTTGTTCTCTTGTAATTAAGATTGTACAAGGACAACCAAATGACTTTAAGAAACTAATGGATGGTTTTCTTTTATTAAACAATTCATAAGGTGTTTTAACATGAGGCTTTACTATTAGTACTCTGTTTTGAACATAACAAGCAGTATTAACAGCTTCAGCCCAAAAAGTTATTAGTAATTTTGAATCTGCAAGCATGGATCTGGCTGCTTCAATTATTGTTCTATTTCTTCTTTCAGCTACACCATTCTGTTGAGGAGTTCTTGGTGAGCTGTACTACCTGTCAATTCCCTTAAGATCACAAAAGTCAATTAAGTTAGTATTTTTAAATTCTGTGCCATTATCACATCTGATGGCTTTAACTTTGAGATCTCTTGTATTTTCCAGCTTGACAATTAGATTCTTTGTAATCTCACTTGTTTCATCTTTGGTCCTAAGAAAGAAAACCCAAGTATATCTGGAAAAAATCATCAGTAATAACAAGGCAGTATTGTTTCTTTCCAATACTCATTACATTTGTTGGTCCAAAAAGGTCCATATGTAAGAGCTGCAAAGGGTTAGAAATAGAGTTTATTGATTTGGTCTTATGAGAAGACTTGTGTTGCTTACCTTTTAGACATGCAACACAATGATGATCACACATGAATTCTTTTTGAGGAAAACCAACTACTAAATTCTTTTTAACTAGATTGTTCATATTTTTAAAATTTGTGTGACACATCCTTCTGTGCCAAAGTTCTGATTCATTTGTGTTTGCCTTAGATATAAAACAGTTGATCTCATTTGAAAAAATGAGTTCTCCCCCTATATCAAGGCAATACACATTGTTTCTCCTTGGTGTTCTTAAAACAATAAATTTTTCATCTAAAATAAAATCAGGAGAAAGAATGATGCACTCAATATCTGTAAAAAGAATTTTGTTCTTTTTATCACATACTTGTGAGACACTAACCAGATTGTACTTAAGCTCAGCCACATAAAACACATCATCAAAAGTAATCTTACCATTTGAACTGTACCTTTACCTGTGATCTTACCACCTCTTGGATTTTCACCAAAAGCAACATATCCTCCTTCAAAAGACTTGAAATCTCTGAGTATTTGAATATTTCCAGTCATGTGCCTAGAGCATCCACTATCAATATGCCATGTTCTACCTTCTTCAGGGATCTGAATGCTCTGCACACAAAGTAACAGGATTAGTTAATTTTGGGAACCCAAGCTTGTTTTGTCTTGGGTTCATCCTTTGAAGAGTAAGTTTTTCTAATTGAATGAGTTTTGGATGCAGGTTTGGTCTTATTTTGCTGGTTAGTACTGGTGTGGTGTGTTGCTACCGACCTAGGTTTATACCCGTTGTGTTTGGCTTTTGAGTATTTTACTACTGATGGACCAGTAGTATTTGGATAGTAAAAGTTTTTGGCATAGTCAGTGGTGTTTTGATAATATTTGCTACTGATGTTTGAAAATTTTGGGTATTGAGGAGATTTAACTTGTTTTCCATTGTTTTTGAAATAATTACTCCTCTTTGGACTTTTATACCTAATATTTTGCACAAATCTCTGTGCAGTTCTTCCAAATTTGGGAGTTTCAACATGTAACATTTTAACTTCTTCAGTTTTTAAAACTTTTTTCTTTTTCTTTTTCTTTTTCTTTACTAAGTTTAAACTCCTTGAAGTCTTTGCTGTTAATCGGATTAAAATGATAGTTCTTTGCAATGTGATTAACTTTATTACATATCAAACATGTTAACTTTGTTGATTTAGCACCTTCAGGATTTCTTTGTTCTTTTAACTGATTTAAGTTTCTTTGATTTCCCCTTCTTAAAATTTTTGGTATATTTTCTGAGTTATATTTAGGGGATTCAATAGGACTTTGTGTTGTATGAAAACTTGCATCAGTTGACTTAGTTGTTTGATCATCATCAGAAGAATCATTTGACTCATTTGTTTCATTACTAGTATCAGTTTCAGTTTGACTCTCTATTTTTAAATCATATAAAATTCTTTCTGTGCTAGCCCTAAGAGGAGGGATAACATTAGTTGGAGGAGGAACTGCATGATATCCCACTCCATGCACAACTTTTTCAGTAGTTTGATTACTAGTTAATTCATTAACAATTTGAGAGCTTCTTTCAAATTTCTTTATTGTTAATTTATTCTGTTCTAGTTCCATTTGACATTCTTCTAATTTACTCAAAGTTTCTTTTAATTTTAACTGGACATGTTCTTTTTCATAAGTAGTTTGCAACAATTCATCTTTTATCTTTTGATCTATTATTTTATAGATTTTAATTTGATTTTCAAGATCAGCTATACATCCATTGTATTCAATTCTCCTATTTCTGTTTAAAATCATCTCTTCAAGTGTTTCTTTGTTAAGTTTTTCTAATTCTCTATATGCCTTAATACATTCAGGAGTACAAGCTTTAGAATGTACCTCAGTAGTAGCAGAATCAGTGGTGAAGGCCATGAGAGCTTGGTTCTGTGCATGTTCTTCTGCTTGAAAGCTCCAGTCATATCCTAGTCCTTCTTATGATACTAGAGCTGTTGAGTTTGAAGTGTTAATTTTGTTGTAGTTTGACCTTTGATTTTTGTTTGGACATTCTCTGGCAAAGTGACCTAGATTGCTACAGTTGTAGCATTTGACCTTGGTCTTGTCAAATCCAGCACGATCACCTTTGTTGTATGACAGATTTTGCCTTTCAGTTCTTTTAAGAAACCTTTTTGTTCTTAAGCTCAGCATTGCCATCTGTCATTTGATGTCCATCTCTTCCAAATCATCAGGATTGAGTTGTTCTAAATCCTCACTAATCAATGCAGTATGCACATGACTTGTGAAGAAAGATTCTCTTGCTATATCTTCATTATCTGCATTCTTTATAGCTTCCTGACCTGTTCCTGTACTAGACACAAAAGCAGCATTGTTTGTAGGTAAATTTGGAGTTTTAGTACTTACCTCTGATTCAAATACTCTTAGCTCATTGTAGAGTTCATCCAGCTCTTTCTCTTCCAATTGATCTCCTTGTCTATATATAACTGTATACATAGACCATTCTTCACCTAAAGACCTGAGAAACTTTCTGTTGACATCATCATTGTCTGGTTGATAACCAACTTGATTCAGCTCACCAACTAGTTTGTTGAACCTATCAAAGACTTGTGACAATGACTCATTCTTCTTGCCTTTAAAGTTTTCAAAGTCTTGCTTCAGTACAGACTTCATGTTTCTCTTGGTACTCTTTGTACCTACAAACCTCTTCTTCAGTGCTTGCCACAGTTTCTTTGCATCATCATATTCAACAAACAAATGTTGATAATCATTGGGAATGGCAAGCAGAAGAGTGCTTAGGGCCTTGAGTTCAATGCCTCTATCCTTCTTTTCTTTTTCACACTTGAGTTTGTCAACTTCAGTTGAAGTTGAGGTTAATTGAGTTTGAATAGTCTTGTTTCCTTCAAGAACCACTTCCCACATGGAATAATCAGTAACCAGCATGTACTGCTTGATTCTGTTTTTCCACATCCCAAAGTTGTTGGGAGTGAGAATTGGAATCTTGTTAGCCTGAGTGCTTTCATTGTTATCAGACATGATTAACAATTTAGAGTTTCGAATTTATGAAACTTTTTGCTGTTCTTAATTCGTAGATCTAGAACCGTAAGGCTCTGATACCACTTGTCAGGATCGATTAACCAGACAGATTAATTAATCTAAGATCTACTAACAATAAGAAGTTGCAGCGGATCAACACTTATGTTAATTGATTAAGAACAATGAATAATGAATAATAATAAGAGCACATTGATTCACAAAAAGCTTCAATGTATATTAATGATCGATCAATACACACGTATGTTTACAATTCATAAGGAACTATATATAATAGTCCTTGAAGCCTAACTATTTAACCTAGTTATTCTAGGAAACGATTACAATTGAATTACAAACAAATTTACATTATATAACTAATTCTACGAAGATCTCGGACACGATCAGCTCTAAATATTGACATCAGTAGTAATAGCCATCGTCAGTATCAAGTTGTTACAGCAGCATTAACACTTGATCAGTAGTAAATGTAACTCTGCCCCATCAGTACTAACTCTTGTATCAGCATTAAGTCTTTGTCAGTACCAACTGCAGCATTAGTAATAAGCTTTCATCAGTATTAAATTTTCTATATCCCAACAAATTTCATGAACACGGACAAGGGATCCAACAAAAGAAATTCAGGGGGTGTTTGGGAGGGCTTATTTAAGAGACTTATGAGCTTTTAAGCTTATTTAAATTTAATAATCACTTTTAAGTGTTTGGTAGAGCTTATAAGCTTATGCTTATGAGCTTATGTAGGGGGTTTTTAAATAAGCTACTTCGGAAGGGATTATTAGCTTATATAGGATTTTTTACTTCTTTATCCTCTCATCGTAACCCCATTTCACCTCACAAGCTATTTTAGAATGGATTACTAAAAAATGTCATTTTTAGTCATTTTACGATTGAGATATATAAGTCGGTCCAAACACTTTATTTAACAAAAGCTTATTAACTTAAATAAATTCATAAGCTTATAAGCTAATAAGTACAAGTCATTTTAATAAGCTTTCCCAAACACCCCGTCAGTACCAGCTAATGGAATGCAAATACAGCGGATATGATACCCAGACAACCAAATACCAAAGAAATACAATACCAACCCAAAAATCAATAACTGCCGTATATAAATATAACTAAGAACAATATGAACAATAAATAATAGGACAGAGGGAGGAGTACTATTTATTTTATTTTTGTGTGGCACAATATCAAATCACCCCTATTGCTAGCTATGTGCGGCAAAACAAAACAAAAACCATGATATATTACAACATTCCAAAGATATCACCAAATTCTCCAACGTTATTTAATTGCTTTCAAACTGCGCACAAGTCCCAATAGAAGAATTTCTCAAAGCAATTAAATATGAATATGAATCAAATTTATATTTCAAATTCACTACGGACAATTACGAACGAAGGACAGTTACGAACGAAGCCACCGTACGAACGAATTTGGAGTTGTATGAGATGCATCATGTTCACTGTCTAATTATTGCTATCTAAATACAAAAGTATGAATTAACACATACATTAAACAAAATCTCAAATAAATCTCACACACACATACCTTAAGATTTACTAGAATCGGATGGAGATTGAGTGGCTTTCATCGTTTTGTTTCTGTTAAAATTAAAATTCATTCCACCAAGTGAGAAAACTAAAACAAACTTATTTTTACAACATTGGATCTCTTCCCTCTTCTCATTTTCCGATTAATTCTACCGAAATAGATTATGCTCAATAGCTATTGCAATTTTGACTTGCCAGTAGTTGCCACCGTATCAAGACCTGTTTCAAAACAAAACATCAAGTTGAAAGAGAGTTTGAATAAAGATTTTTTATGTATTCATTATCATTATTATAAACACAAAGCAGTTCCTACTTCTAGTTAATAATATTATCTTGTTTTAATGATCTTAAAAAATGTATTATATCCAGGATCCGATACCAAACTCTCCATCTGGATAATTTGTAAGTTACACGAATACCCTTCACATTAATTAACTTATTATCACATTTATCGTTAAAATCTTTTCAATTAGACTCGATGGATATGATTAATCTCGTCACGAAGCATAGTAAAAGAACAAGAGATAACTCTAGGTTTCGTCCTATTAGAAGAAAAGATGTTATTCGTAGTTTCGTACGCATTATAAAAGAGCATACAATCGGAAAATTACTATTCAGACGGATTTTAACGCAAAAGAAAGCAGGCCGTAATGTGACTTAAGCCCAACTTTTGCTCGGACCCAATTTTTAACAGACGAATGATACCACAAGAAAAATCCCAAGAAAAATATTAATGTGTGAGAACATTGGGCGTCCAATTTATAACCTAATTTCTTACTAAATGTGGGATCATAGTTTATTACTAGAATTATCTTCGCCAAGAGATGTGGGATCATTTTACAAAACAATAAACCACATAAGGGTGTATTGTAGATACGACACGAAATTCATAGGTTTAGGTTAGAGGTGCGAGTTATGACACGTTTAAATAATGGGTTAACTCCGCATGACATCAGAGTCAAATGGGTAGGATTAATGTCAGTACTTTCAACTTGAAGATAACCCAATACTCGTTTAAATGTGTATTATATGTATTAATAAATTTTATTTTTTAAATATAATATATGTAAATATTGTAGAAATCTATGACTTTATAGTTGTAGTGGAAAAAGATTATCTCTTCGTTTAGTTTGAGCCGAATATCTAATCAGATTTGAGTTTGTTAATAATGTTTGCCCTAACTTGGGTTATCACTTATCACTATAAGACACTCACACAACGCATAAAGGTCGCACAAGCTCTGGCTATCAATTGCGGCTTGTGATTTTCCCTTTCGGCTCTCACTTCCGATCCCACACATCTCATATTGTTAGAAAACCGATGAAGTTAACTGAAAAATACTTTAAGTTCATATTTTAAACTTTTTATGCTTTCATAGTTTCAGAACTTATTCTTTTGTTGAATTTATTATTTTTGTTGTGTTGGACATTTAAATGGTCACTTAGAACTTTAAATTTCTAAGTTTTATGATATGGATATAATTGATATTTACGAATTTTTACGGCTTAAACGTGTCAATTAGGTAAGTTGAGTTTCACACTTTCAAAAATTTCACGGATTCTACGAGTCGTGTCGAGTTGACATTAAATTAACCGTGTTAAGTCTAAGTCAACAGTTTGAACCTGTTTAATAAACGTATCGGATCTAAACTATGTATGAATATTGTAAGAAAAAAGAGAAATTTGAACATTGCACGACAATTTATGATTTTGGCCTATTCCTGTGTCCCAACCATGATTTTTTTCTTGGATCCGTCGTCACTGACAGAGATATAGCAGGTTCAATACTATTTTAGATATAGCAGGTTCCTTGTCATTCGTCAAATAATCCAAATATCAAGTGTGCTTGAAAGCAAATACGCAAATGAGTGTAAAAAAATGATTAGATTGCCAATTAATCAACTCGTATGACAGGCAGGCCACAACCGGGAATCTTGGGTGGGTTGAAAGATTTTGCCTGAACCTTCAAATATTTTTATTTTGTCTTTGTCAATAATATACTTCGTATTAGATATAAATTAAGTATCGTAACATCTTATCGGCTACTTATTACAATAATAATACGTTTTAACAATTACATATCAATAATAGTTACTAAGTCATACGTGATAACACATATATACATAGATTAATTTTTGAAAATAAGCTCTTAAATTTGGTAGGTTTTAGGCAGTTATCCTGATAGCCTATGTCTAGAAGCAGCCCTGTATGCTAGACCAAGGTTGGATTAAAACTTTGGATTATATCAAATCGTCATTCATTTAATTCTATTTTCTTACTATCTTTCTTGTTAAGTATTTATAGTTTTACAATGATTTAAAATGACAAGAACACATGTGACAACACTCACACCAATAACAAGAAAGAAAGGAAGGCCCCATTAATAAAGTTTTATAAATTATTTTATCGTCCTTTTGTCTATTTCACGTGACAACTTTTAATCACGAGGAACCTAAATCAGCTTTATTCTTTATTCTCCTTCTAATTCTAAGCACAACATAAATGGTTTCAAAGAAAGCCAAAACATAAATACTATGATGCACATATGAGTATATGTCCGTGTTTATATTGCTTCATGATTTGGGATATACAAATAGTCAAACCCAATGCACCTAAAACATTAATTTATAAGCATTGTATTCTATTCCAACTCTCAGAAAATTAAATGATTACTTTTATAGAATTAGAAAAGAGAATATGTTATTTAAGCATATGTATGGTTTATAGTCTAGCGGTATGTGAATGACATTACCGCAATACCTTTAATAATCACATTTTTTTTTTTTATCAATTTCTAAAAAAATAGTTTTCCTGCAAAATTTGATAAATTTTTTTGGTAAATCTGAACGTGTTTAAACTAATACAGTTACCCAAAACTTTGCTCTCATATTCTTTGGAAAATATTTAACATGTTAGCTAGCAGTACTCCAAAAAGTGAAATTTGATTTATACTAGACTGTGAAAAACGCCAAAATGGCAACTAGAACACTACAGGTGTCTTAAATAGTTCCGAGGAGAAAAACAACGTAATAGTTTGTCCACATTTCATTGATCTTTAATCATTATCCCTCAAACGGGAGTATGTACACTTGTACAGGGATGGCATTATTATGTGGATAACTTTTCAATAATAAATACATAAAAACAAATAACATTATAGTTTAGTGGAGTAATAAAAAACGTCTTCACTGTTAACCACTTAACCGTATACAAATAAATAATTAATTAATTTTGTCAGTTTTCTTGCCGGGTTGTCCATTTCTTGTAGACATTGTGGGTTTTTTATGCATTTATCTTTCAAAAATAAATAGGAAAATGATAATGTCATTAAGAAGGCAAAATAACAAAAAAATAACCCTCCTGAATTTTAGGAATATTACTTTTTTAACCAATGTACAAGCTTTTTATGCATGTTAGTGACAGCCCTTAACAAAACCCAAATAAATATAAGTGCTAAAAAAATTGTAAAAAGGGGTTCCAAACAAAATAAAACTTGAACGCTAAAGATTATATTTCTACCATAAATATATAGATCTCAAAAAACATTGGTCATTCTAGTGGTATCGTAAGGCCAACAAAAGACGACCTACATAATAACTAACCACAAGTTTAATCTAGTAAAGAGGTACAAAAAGACACACATTATGATTATCTTAATCTCAAAATGGCAAACTCTTTGAAGTTGGCATAGATGTGAGTGATCTAAAATGTTCGGATGGCACGAAATCTTGAGGTAAATTCGCTCTCTTCACGATCCTTCTCATGTTGCAATGCAAACTTTGTTGTACCAAATGCTTAACCGCTATATTTTCATCACTCATCATCCTTTCACCCTCAGAATCTTTATCGGGGTCTGTTAATCCCATTGATCTGGAATCAACAGACCCATATAGGGGCGCTGAAACATTCGTCCCTACACTGCATGCAAAGGTTTCAGACACTTGTTTCCTTTTATCGATTCTTAAAATTTCCAAAATCCGAGAAGCTCGTTTTTGTGCTAAGGTGCTACCTAGGAGTGTTAATTCAAGAAGTGAAGATGTAACACCGGACTCAATCATGGCTTGTCTATCTCTATATGATTTATGAGCTATTACCATCAAAATGTATGTTGCTTTTTCTTGACAATTAGGCGAATCCGTCCAATTTAAAACATCCACCAATATCTGAAACGAATCTTTAACACTACTCAACGCCTTTCGTCCCTCGGGGGTGGACACCACATTGCTTAAAATTGACAAGATTCTATCACTCACTTCCATATTTTCCAATGTGGAAAAAAGAAACGGAACAAAATGATCGATTTCGATCATCGGTTCAACATTGGATGGCAAAATGGATAAGTTGTAGAGTGCCCTTAAACAATCTTGAATTACTTGTGAATTCATGTTACCTTCGGAAGAATTCTTGAAAGTTTTGACCAAAAAAGAGATGGCTCCAGATGATCCGATAATGGATTTGTTCGAGTCAAGTGCGGTCAACCCTAGAAAATTGGCTACGATTGCTGCCGATACATCAGTGTTAGGCAAACCTTCATTTGGAGATTTAATTAAATCAAGCATCTTGTGTACTGCTCCTGCTTTAACAATGGCAGCTTTGTTCCTGAAATTGATCAAGTTAGAAACTTTTGTCAAAATTTAGTCAAACCCATGAACCAAATAACAGATCTGAGCTTCAAATTGGCAACCTTTTTACAGCCACTGATAAAACTGAGTCAAACTAAAAAGTCAACACACAACACGGATGTTAAATCCCAAAGTAAAAAGTAAAAACAGAGTACATTAACTGCATTAATGTTAAACCAAATCACACATAAATAGGTCAAACCCTGTAAAACTCAATCAAAACCCTAGATTCATAATAGCAAAACTAAAACCCAATTTTTGGGAAAATTTTGATAAAACCGCGAAATACAGAAATTGAGATGGAGATGCTCACGTGTCATTTCCGATTGCGAGATTAAGAAGAGCGTAAAGAGCAGCGATTTGAAAATCGCGATCGCCTGAATCAAGCATGGCGACCAACGGCGGGATAGCTCCGAGCAACGCTAATGTCGTTCTAGCATCGGAATCTTCTTTCGCTAACCTCCGTACATCCTTCGCGCCATCCAAAACGTCGTCGTCTCCGCCACATTGCAACCGTTTCACCACTCCCTTTAATTCCTCCAACACTTCAACCTTCTTCTTCACCTCCTCTTCTTCCTCCTCCCACAATTCCGACACCCTTAATAACTCCGACAGCTTCTCCGACTTCTTATTCTTACAATCTCCATTCTCCTTAACCACGTCAGATCTGCATTCTGATTTCTTCCCCGGCACCGGAGACTGAACCGAGTGACGGTGGCGGTAACCGCCGCCGCCACATCTCATTGTGTCAATGATCTTACGCCGGCACGAAGACCATAACTTGAAATTTCCACCACCACCACCGGCGGCGACGGTGGGTTGGTGGTCAAGAACAACTGATCCGAGATTATTTTGTTGAAACTTCCCCATTTAATTTTACACACTCCAGTCAAAACCGATGAAATAAATCAAACAACACCTACATTGCACCGATGAACACCCGGATTAATTTTCCATAAAGAACACGCACATGTGTCTGTGGATCAAATTGAAAAGTAGCAGAGCAGAGGAGTAAATGCAGAGAGGTGAAGCTTCTGAAACAAGGGAGGGAGTATGAGTATGGTGATGTGTGTCAGAGGGAGAGAGAAAGCTGGGGGTCTATATGGTGTTTCATAATATTACACTTACCTACCTCAACTAATATGTTCAATTACCAATTTATATCCCTGTGTATTATTTTTTCTCATTTTGCATCTAACTTTTTTAGATTTAGAGTGTCTAATAAAGCAATCCTATATGTAGTTTTTAAACATTTTATAATTATAAATATTCTCTAAGTTGTGCACTTAAAACACATTTAAAGAAAAATTAATGAACTTGAGTTATATTAAAAAATACATTATCTATATTATATTTAACGTGGGGTGAACGGTAGCAAGCTGCTTAGGGTTTTTTTTTTTTTTAAATTACCGCAATGTTTGACTTTATATTCTTCTAAAGTCATCTTCATTGAGTTACCATTTTTTTCATATTCTAACATTGCGTCATTTTTTAACTTTCTACAACTCAGATCATATCTATATTTTTATTTAGTCCCCAAATCATAAAGACCGTAATCCTATTTAATATACTACGTATAACATTTTAGTAAAACAAAGACGAACCTTCATTCCTCAGCAAAGTGTTCATTTCTTTTTCGCTAAGTTTCATTCTCTTTCTTTTTTGATAACTCGGAACACCAAACCAATCTCGACGAAAAAAATAAAGAATAGCATCACTGGTTTTATTAATTCACCAAGTACTTTATTCCTTTTTTTATAACAAAAAACAGTCTTCATATTTGACTTTTTTTTTTTATTTATCTCAGACTTTAACATTTTTGACATTTAGGTTTTAAATCCCTTTGTTTTGACATGTTAGATTTTGTCCAGAAATTATAATACGTGTGAATATTAGTAATATACCATTTATCAACTTATTTTTTACAGCTTAAATTATTTATAGTTTCAAAATTATTATGAGTATCATATAAAAATCCCCTGCGGCAACGCGCGCGTAAAAATCGCTAGTTTAATACAAATTCTAAATTTGTTAAAACTATAGATGTTTATTAATAGTACATTTTAAGGAAATGTTGAATTTAAAGTGTGCTTTAAATATACACTTTTTTTTTTAACAGTAAAAAATGAAATCTGCCAAATCAAGAATCGAACTCTGGTCTCCATACTCTACCATGCCTTAAAGCACTATTTTAGCAATCACTTAAAGCACTATTTTAGCAATCACTATGATATGTGTATATGTGTAAATATACACTTAAAGCACTATTTTAGCAATCACTATGATAAGTACGATGTCTTACTCTTTGTTGCGTATTTCCAAGGGATCCATAATTTTCACAATAAATATGCACCTTTCAATCCATCAACCACATTTATTTTGTCAACAAATTTGAAAGAAAAAAAAAACATAAGTACATTGCATCAAAACCAAAATAGTTTAGGATGGAATAGTAATCGCTCACATTTATCAGGGGCTACACAGTATAACCTTTGATATAAGTTTGATAAAAGGGAATTTATTTTTGCACCATAATTTTTAATTCTTATACCACACTGTACAACTTTTACAATAAATTGTATAAGTATTTCAAGCATGAATTATGATAGATACCTAAAAGTTATGATGTGAACATCACACAAAATGTTGTTATTCTGCCAGATGAAGAAAAACAACTAAATTATTGACTAATTTTTTTCCCCTTTTCTTTTTTTGTTATTAAAATTCTTTAATGAGAAAAATTAATAAGTAATATTGTTTTTTTAAATAAAGAGTTTTGTTAATGACAGTCTTTAGGTTGCCTCTAACATGCATAAAATGTCATTGATAGAGTAGTGTTCCTAAAATTTAGGGGACAATTTTTATATTAATTTGCCTTATTATTGACAGAGTTGTTATTATCATTTTATTTAAATAAATATCAAGAGATATGTTGGATTGTTACCTGGTTCTTAACCGTTACACTTAGCCGTGCACAAAATAACCGAAACCGAAACCGAAACCGGTACCCGAACCGCAACCGAACCCGGTCAAAACCGGTTTTGACCATAACCGGTTCGGTTATTGAGTAACCGATCGGTTAGTAACCGGTTGGGGGTTTTATGGTTCGAACCGGTTAGTAACCGGTTAACCGAACCGATTTTGACTCGAAACCGACCGCAAATTTGGTCAACACACCGGTTTTGACCGGTTAACCGGTTTGTAACCGAAACCGAACCGGTTACAATACCCCTTACACCGGTTAGAGTTTTCGAGTCCCCAAAGAAACCGGTTAACCGAAAACCGGTTATTACGAGCGTTGACCAAAACCGGTTACGGTCAAAACCGAAACCGGTTTTTGGCCTAACCGGTTTTTGTGCATCTCTAGTTACACTCACTAAACACACTATATGACATTTAACATATACATATATATCAACAATACTCATTTACTTAATATTTTATATACAAAATACACAAATGTTAAATATCAATACCTATAAAATACCCTAAATTGTCATCTCTTTATTCGTCTCTAAACCAAATCTAACCAGCCAACTAAGCAACCGAAGAAAGGTGCACTTTATAAGTTTATATAAACTTCTCTATTCTAATATACAAAATCCTCATAGCCAACAAATTTGGTAAATTGGTGGCCATCAGTAGCCAACCGATGAATCATTCGGATGTATAGTAACTAACAATAAGTATAAGAACACCAAAGCAGGAAAATCTCAACACCAACAAAGCAACAAAACTAAAAGCCAACATAACGCACGTAAAACAAAAAAGGAGGACAAGCTTCAGTGAATCTGCATTGGTTTTAGTAACCCATCATCCCAGTAAGATTTTGTGTGTTTTGTTTCTGTTTGAAAATTAATTATTTTAGCAGCAAAATAAAAGTATAACAACAAAGAGAGTTTCTGATAAGCCATTATCCTGAACTAGCAAACCTAAAAAGAACTAATAGATAGTTAGAGAATAAATTAAAAAAAAAAATCACAGAAAAGGTTATATGACTATATCACGTGAATCACAAACAAAATTTGAACACCTCAAAAAAGTTCATTATAAACAGAGATATTCTTTAAAATTATTCATACAAAATGACCGAAATTTGCAACACATCTTGTATTTTGAGGCCGAATTATTTTTATTTAACGGGAGAGAGGTATAGACGTATAGTGCAACAACAAATGGGAAATGCAATCCAGCTTGAAGGAAAATACTATTGATTACCGAAAGTGGGACCATTTTCCAAGATCGTGATGTAGTATTATTTGTTTAGATCAACGAGATCTATGACAATAACGGTAGACAAGCAGGTACGGTATAAAGATTTGTATGGGTGTTTTCTTTTTCTTTTTCTATTATTCTATATTTTAATACCTACAAAGACGGAGCAGGAAATGGGTTCCTTTTTCTATTATTCTATATTTGGCATGCTTACTTTGGGGTTACGGGTTCTAATAATGATATTAACGTGCTTGATCATTCACCAATATTCAACGACTTATTATCAGGAAAGGCACCCGATGCTCCTTTTACGGTGAATGGCAATCCATATAGATTCGGTTATTTCCTTACCGATGGTATATATCCTCGTAATGCGACATTTGTCAAAGCCTATCGACATCCGGTTGATCCAAAAGAGGTCTTGTTTACCAAAAAACAAGAATCCGCACGTAAGGATGTGGAACAGGCTTTTGGAGTTTTAAAGGCGAAGTGGCACATTGTCAAAAATGCGCCCCGTTCATATGACCTTGAAAGATTAAGATATATTTTGTATGCATGTGTTGTAATGCATAATATGGTTGTCGAAGATAAATGTCGGATGATTTCTCCATATGTGTCGGACGGTCCCCGACATGCTTTGTATATACCGGGAAGTGCAGAATATTTGCACAGGGTTGTCGACATTCGAGACGAAACAACACACGAACGACTTCGACGGGACTTGGCGGACAATGTCTACAACAATGCACATGCCGACGATGAAGAGTAATAATTTATTTTAATTATTGTAATTTTTAATTTAAAGTTTAATTTCTAGTATTTCATTTTAATTTAAAGTATTGTCATTTTAATTTTATTTAATGTAATGTAATTTTAAATTATATAAAATATTAGTTGTGTGTAAAATAAATGGAAATGAAATGATGAGGTGAAAAATAAAATGGTGTGGTGTGGTGGGTATTTCCACCAAATGATGTGGTGTGGTGGTGGTGTGGTTGCTGAGGTGACGATGATGTGGCAGAAAAACTCACCACCACATTGTGGTGCCCATACCCAGGAGCCTAATATCCACTAACTATATTTTCTCTCCCACACAACCTTATATTTTAATTAAAAGTATTATCAATGAACCCACCATTAACTATCATCTAAAAACTTGTGCAAAAGACAAATGAGAAGTATTTTATAGGAGAGGGAGTACAAGAAAAGAACTAAATAAAAGACTAAATGTATCGTTTTACTTTTATTCTTTACATGCCGATATTATTATTTTTTTTATGATAAAGTGATGAAAATGAAGTAGTAATAAATAAATATGTGTGATTAAAGTTCAATATTGGTGTACTTTAAATAATTAAATATGACAAGGATATCTCGAAAAGCTCAAAGGAGCAACGTTCAAGGTTTGTATCAAATCCGTTCGGTTTGACAAACCATCTATGTGTCAGAAGACCAAAATGTCAAAGTTGGAGACAACAAAGGAAGCACATGCACCATGTATTTTTTTTTTTTTTTTTGAACAGCAAACAAAGGGCACGACGAGTTTCGGCATTGCCATCATCCACACTGACGACCCCGAAAATATATTAAAACACTAGCGAGAAGCTAGAGAAACATATGTCCAAAAAACATCAAAACCAACAACAAAGAAACACCTCTGCCTAGACCCATCCACCCATCGAAATGGTCATACATCACCAAACAATTATATGAAAACTATAACAAGGTACTAGACATCTAGAAAAAAAAAACAAAATTAGAACCAAAACCTCAAATAGAGTTCGGATTATTGCACCATTGGGCCCATTCGTTGCATTCTGAATTCTCCTTTGATCTATTCTTAATCCAATAGAATGCTTGTGCTTGTGCTTCCGATAATATATGATGACGATTACCACAGCTATTGTTAAAAACCACCTCATTTCAATATTTCCAAATGTGCCAAAGAACCGAAACAAATGCAGTCACGAAATGTTGCGATTTTGCTTTTGACAGCTTTTCCCGCAGCCTCCAAGCTAAAAGCTGCTCCAAACCCGATATATAGCCAATATCTATACACCACCACCTGCAAAATTCGACCCAAACCTCGCGAACCTTACTGCATCGCCAAAAGAGATGTTTTGCATCTTCGATTTCTCTCTCGCATAAATAACATACCGCCGATTGCAAAATGATTCCTCTTTTCAGGAGATTAAAACATGTTGGCAAACGATTATGAGCAAAATCGCCAAAAGAAAACGTTGATTCTAGTGGGAATTGCCTTAATCCACGGGAAATCGCCAAAATTACAGGGGCCCAAAATAGTATCTTCAATAATGAATCGTGCTGATGAAACGGAAAAAACGCCGTCCGGTTCAAACGGCCATGACCACCGTAGCAGCCCTGTTTCCGGGCCCGAGAATGCTTGACCACCGTAGCACATGCACCATGTTTCATGAGAGACCCATCTAATGTTTCAACCACTTCAACTAATATAAACATTTGTAACTCTTGTTTAAGGCAGTGACAACTCGTTGAAATAGACTATTGTTACTTTTGTAACACCGACCATGTTACTTTGTCTTTTCCTTCAATTCGCCGTTGAACCAAGGAAAGCGACAATAAGAGAGAGTTTGAAATACATTGTAGATTTGTATATTTTGCAATATATTTTGTACTTTGTCAAGATGATAAATGAATTTAAGAAGTGTTGTTGACAACTCAATATTTTTTGATGTTAGTTTATAAATGTTAATGAGGTAAAACTAACAAAGCACGAAAAAGTCAGTTGTTAGGAATGACTAAGATTACACTCGCGGATTCACACTAATAGAAGTTTATATTCTTAAAAGTTAGAAGAGTGGTTTCCCATCATTCTTGAAAATCCTTTGGCAAACAATTCTAGAGTCCTTGTTCTAGTGGATGGCATGAAGGAGATTAACACAACAGCATGATTCAGTGACGGATTTAGGAAAAAAATTGATGGGTATTATCGGTACCAAATTTTTTTTGTCAGGGGTATCACCTATACTAACAAAAAAAAAAATTAAATTTTTACACTCTTCAAAAAAATTTAAAAGTATTTTTACAAGAAAAGGAGGCTCCAAATGAACAGTAAATTACAAAAATAGTCCATGTAATTTGCTATTTCTTTTCTACAGCTTTGATCCCTCTCCGAAACGTTTTACTACTATGGAATTTGTGGTTTCATTTTTGTTGCATTCTTGGTCCATCCTTCTTTAAAAAGATGTTAACTTTTTCAAAATAACAATTTACCCTTTGGTGAATGTAGCCATTTAGCTTACATTTGCAAACATATTTTTTAATGTACTCCTTATTTATGAACTTTTTTCCGTCCCACCACCATTGCCACATTATACCTTTAGAATTTTAGTCGTTATTTTAAACATTGGGCAAATTGCATAAAATAGCAACATACTATTAGGTGATTCCTAATTATAGCAACGAACTATCAAAGTTTTCAAAAATAGCAACGAACTTTCAATTTTTTGCAATTTGGGAAACATTTTACCCGGAATGACGCTAGTCAGTATTTTATAGAAGAGGAAGAAGGGTCGGGATTGAGGAACCGTTTAAGAATTATTGCTCAAATCAGTTTAAGATTAATTGGAATAAAATTAGAAAAATTAAATAACCGGCTACGTCACTATAAAATACCGACTACCGTCATTTCAGGTAAAAAATTTCCCAAATTGCAAAAATTTTAAAGTTCGTTTCTATTTTAGAAAATTTTGATAGTTCATTGCTAGAATTAGGAATCACCTAATAGTATGTTGCTATTTTATACAATTTGCCCTTAAACATTTTAACATACCTTTAAAGCAGTTGAAACCAATGATGCAGCAAAATTGGAACCGCAGGGTAACAGGATAGCAATTTTTTTTGGAAATGAACCAAAATCGCAAAAAGTAACAAACCACATAAACTTTTCTATAATTTACTCCTTGTTCTCATTTAATAGAATTTATGAAACAAATGGAAATACATTACAGTTTACCTCATGAACCAATTATGCTATTAAAGGTACAATTTCACTCCAAATTTACTTATCTATCAATGAGGTTAATTTTAATCCATTAACAATATTTGTTTCCAATTATCGTAACGCATTTTCAACATGAGTAATGAATAACGTACCAAACATTTTCTTTGACTATATTATTATTTTAATTGAATAAGAATAAGAAAAAGGAATAAAATAAACTCCCTTTCCCGCACTCAAACACAAATTAGGTTCTTTACATGTCCCACACCCATTGCCTTTTATATATTCCTTGATGCACAAATAAATGTCACAAATTATGATTCTTTCATTCCCATTTTCACCATCACCATGCTTCCACAATTAGAGGTATTCTCTCAAAATTCTTCTCAGAATATGCAACTCTTTTTTCTCCATTTAATGTTCTAAATACTCATATTGATATGCAGAAACCCAAAATTACCGAGATACAAGTTCGAATGGACTGCAACGGTTGCGTTCAAAAGATCAAGAAAGCTTTACATGGCATCAATGGTGAGTTATCTTATATGTTCATTTTTTTTGTAGTTTAATTTGATGACCGGTTATGGTTTTCAGGTATATATGATATCTATATCGACATCCCCCAACAGAAAGTAACCATAATTGGGTGGGCAGACCCTGAGAAGATCGTTAAAGCAATCAAGAAAACAAGAAAAACCGCCACCATATGTTCACATACAGAACAACTAGAGTCAGAGCCACCGCCAGAAGACGGAGCACCACCTCCAGACGCTGCAAACCACCACGCCGGAGAACAAGCTCCACCACCAGAAGAAAGAACTCCGGTACCGGAACCACCACAAACACAAGAAAATCGTCCGCCAGATGTGGCGGCAACACCACCTCATGATGTAGAATCTACAAACCGGCCGCCACAATCTTTAGGGCCGAGAGAGGTGGAAGAGGTCCATGTTGTATACCGTTATCCACCCGATTATCAAGATAATGTTGGTGTTTATGGTGGTCAAGGATTCAGACACGAGCCGCCACAACCTATTCATAGTTATAACACATATAAGCCCGGACCTTATGTCACTGAATATGAATATGTTCGTCCACCACCACTATACACCACTTACAGTAGACCAGAACCACCACCACCACCACCACGATACACCTCTTACAGCTGGCCGGAGCCACCACAACAATACAACCATTACAGGTGGCCAGAGCCACCACCACCACAACATCACAGCCGGTATGAGCTCCCACCACATCCTTACAGCCGGTCAAGGCCGCCACCACAACCTTATAACCGACCTCAGTCGCCACAGCCACCTTACAACCGATCAGAGCCGCCACAATACTACAACCGGTCAGAGCAATTGCCACAAGCTTACACTCGATCAGAGCCACCACAGCCTTACAGTAGGCCAGAGTTGCCGCCACATCCTTACAGCCGCTCAGAGCCGCCACCACAACCTTCCAGCCGATCAAAGCCGCCACAACAACCTTCCAACCTATCAGAGCCGCCACAACAAGCTCCCAGCCGATCAGAGCCGCCACCACAACATTACAACCGGTCAGATCCACCGCCACAAAACAATGGCAGACCAGAGCCACCACGACAATACACGCATTACAATATCCCTGAGCCACCACAACCATACACACATTACAGCCGCCTAGAACCACCACAACACGGTAGACCAGAGCCATCACCATTGCACACATACTACAGCAGACTAGAACCACCAGAGTATAATGTTGATTATTACAATATGAATAGGGATGATGAAATTACATCACCTTTTGGTGATGAAGATCCAAATGGGTGTAAAATCATCTGAATCTTTTGCTCCAACAGTTAGATAGATTAACATAACATCATGCAAAAGTATAATAATATTCCCATTGAAACATGTGGAGATGATGATAGCCAAGAACAAGATTCTTAGCTTGTGAGTGCATCAAGTATATGTTCTTCGTTCCTATTGAGGATTAGGTCCTTATCTCCAGTACTATTTTACTGTACTAAAAGGAATATCAATTCTAAACGTCCAGTTTTCCTAATTATGAAAATTTTATATTACATTTTTTCAATTCGTCAACCTTATGGTCCCCACCTTGACAAAAGCTAAGGTTGCAATGTTTCAAAGACAGAATGTTTTAGTCAAAAGCTAAAATACCTTGTCTAAAAGCAAACAAAAGTTTCGATATAATGTAATCGATAACGAGGGACCAACAAGTAATTCAACATATTCGAGTTGAAAGTTATCACTTTTTAGTACATGTTGGAACACACTTACTTGGTTAGGTTGGCTCACAAACACTTCCTTTTATATGTTACTAATGTGTTAATTATGATTAATAAACCAATATTATTACTATTAAAAATATACTTTGGAGCCCGTTTAAAATGTTCCTTTTTATCTAATTTCCTTAAATTAACCCATTTGAGATAAGCACAACTCAAACCGACCCATCTATTAGTAAACAACTGCAGCCATGTGTTCTTAATAAAAAAAATATATATATAAACAGAGCAAAATAAATAGCGAAAAGACAGAAAAAAATAATCTGATTTTTCAAAATTTCAGCCATGAATTCTCAAGACAATTTTCTTTCTTTTCAAATTACTAATTATACCTCCAAAAATATAATTTCAGCCATGAAACAAAACCCAAGTTTTTTTTGTCCAAAACTGACTGACCTAATTATTTTCATCGCTAGTATTTTCAGATGATTCGTCTTCTTCATCATAAAGTATATCTTCTTCATCTTCATCTTCATCTTCATCTTGACTTTCTTCATCTTGTTTCAAAATTTCACTTTTGTCAGCAGCCTTATTCATCTGGTCAAAATTCGATAAAAAAATTAATATAAAAACATGAATGTTGTTTTTAAGGAAAATTTATCTAACTTCTATCAAGTCCTTGAGAATATAACCTGTGCTGTTAAAAGTTGTAAGCGTCCAGACAACTGCAGTAACGACTGAACACCATCCCCTTTTGACTTCATAATCTGCAAACAATTAATTAATTAAAACATTTTAAAGGCCATTAAACTGCTATATTGCAATAAATATTGTATAATTTACAATACCTTATATAATGAATCCAGTAATTGTGATGCTGATTCTTCAGATTTAATATAATTGCTATGATGCACTAATAAACAAGAAATCCATGGAAGAACATGTTGTCCATTTATAGATCTGTAACAAAACTTCATCACGTAAAAATTAAATCATTATGTTTAAATAAATAAATAAACAAACCTTGATTGCCACATGGACAACAATACTTTCAATAACGAATAACCATCATCTGGTGTCATGGATGAAACAGTTGCTCTCATCTGTTATTAAATATTTAATCAAAATACAAATATAAAAAAAGATTTATGCACACAAAGATAAGATATAAACGTGTAAAAACCTGTTTTTGTGGTATATTAGCTTCAAGATTTACACCATTTAAAAGCTTGGATAACATAATTGTGTTAAATTTAACATCTTTTTCACTCGTGAGAATGCCTTCAGCTCTCAATCGGTCTTCCATGCATACAGTTACTTCATCCATTTCCACATCATCTGATCATAATTTTTAATTAATTAATTAACTATACAGCAATTAATAACTGCAAGCAAAAAAAGAAGGAAAAAACAACACCTTTAGTTGAAGCTATAACTTTATTTTCAACATCACCAACATTATACATTTTTGGAACCGGAAGCAATGCACCTTCAGTATTTGCACGGTCTAAAGCAGTAACTGTCAAAATTTAATTTTAATCAAAAATTAAAATATTGTTTAAAAATTACAAAATTACATAGAGCAAAATGTATGCATTGGATTTATCAATTATGCATCAATAAAAAGTCAACTTACTGCGATTTTGGTTTTCTAACCCTTTCTTTGACTTTCTAGATTCGTTCAAAGGTAAGAGAATTCCATCCATTGAGCTCGTTAGCTTTAAGTCGGTCCCACATTGTATCGATATTTTCTCAAAAGTCGGTTTTATCAACAAACCATGAGCAAGAAAAACATTTCCGGTTAACGGTTTTGAAAAATTCTGTAATTTTGCAGAAAATATTGTAGGGACCGCACCCTTGTAACTCTTGAAATCATCGTCTACTGATATCATGAGTTTTGTTGACTTTGACTTTTGTAATTCTTCAATATTTGTTCCATTCCATAAGTAACAGACACCAATTTCCGATATTGCAAGTACAGATAAACCTGAATTATTTAAACCGTACGATTTGCTGTCTATAAAAATTGCAGGATGGTCCATCGCAAGAATGCAAGAAGCTGATTTCTTTTTGTTATCGCTTATTTCCCAAATTGCAATATATCGTTCACCAACAGCAGATGAAATTACATATTTACCCTCATCAGAAAAGGTCATACATCGAACAGCCCCCTGTTATAAGGATTAAAAGAAATTAAAGTGGAGATTCATTTATTTATGATTTATTTTAATTAGGGAATAAAAATAAAGAAACTTACAGGATGGCCAGAAAATTTCTGAATCTTTTTACGGTCTGAACAATTAAAAATCTTTAGTTGAGCTGCTGCTGTTGCTAGAAGCTTCCCATCTAATGTTAATAAAACCACATGAATGAATTTTATTAAGAAAAAATATTAATCATTAAAAAGTTTAATTTCAATATTTTAAATGATTAATACCTGATGAAACAGACATTGAAGAAATGGCTTTTGTAGAAGCTTTAAACTTGGCCAACAAGTTTCCTGTTGTTGAATCAAGTTCACAAATTATTCCATCAACACCAGCAGTATATACACATGATCCATTTGTAGGTGATGATATTGCAGTAACACCCCTGCATTTATTTTTAAATTTATTAATTTTTCCAAATTTTTTTATTTTTATTTTTAAAATTTTTAATTGGCACTCACCCAGGATGGCAATCACTAACCCTCCACTTTAATTGACCTGCAGAAACATCTAAAGCTAAAACATCACCACCACCAGTTCCTAAAATAAGTAACGAGCTTCGAAGCTTCCTTTTTTTCTGGTCAAACATAGTCAACGTAATTAATTATTTGTATACTATATAGAACAGAAGATAAATTGAGTAATCGACCATAAAATATATCATTTACAAAAGAGAGTATTGAAAATAAAAGTAAACCTTTTTCTCCAAGTTAACCCATTTCATGCAAGTGTAATCAACTGACAAGTGTCCGCCTTCAGGTTTAGTGAAAAAGTCTGTTTCATCTGTTGACACAATGTTTGCAAAATCTGTCTGCACATGGCCCTTAATTGTGTCCCAGATCTGAAAAACAAATTTAAATAAGCATCTTATCAGTTATCAGTTATATTTCTCACATTATATTGAAAGACTGTTTCTATCAATTTGTATATTTTGCACAAAGTGAACAACTGACATGGACATTTAACAAATTGCTTAATTGAGGGATGTTATTGAAGAAACATGCAATTGTAAGTGTTGTTGACATAAATGATAATATACTCCAAATTATAGCTCTTAAAATCAGTTTAGAAAACAGATTAGCGAACTGAAAAAAATTTAGACTGTATGTTAGAAACTAATATGAATGTTGCAATCATAATTGTACTGTAAATGAAGAAAGGATTAACGATTTCGGTTATGCGTTTTTGGCCTATCTTACGCTTTCGTGCAGGCCAGCAAAAATATTGCATATGCTAAACTTGCAAAAGATCTTCAAGCAGATTTTAAGTACTGTCTATTTGCCTCGATTAAGAAGAAAACATATTCTATTTCTACAATTTGATATCAGTGTTGCAATACTTGTTGCAGGATTTCAGGTTGTTATCAATTTTGGAGCAATTAAAAAGTGTAAGCTCATTCTCATAAGTTCTTCAGTTGCAGAAAATTGTTTAAAAATCGTACCTTGATTCGACCATCGCCGGAGCTGATAGCAAGGGAATCTAACGACGGACTGAAGGAAGTCAATACGTCTCTGATATTTGCTGCTGACTCCATTCGAAACCTTAAATAAATATTTCAACCGGAAAAAAAAAAGTTCAACTGGCAGTTGTTTAAGCCTCGGACCTCAAATATCGGATGATTAAGGGCGGCGGACGGCGGAAACTGCGAGCAGCGGCGGGAACGTGTCTGTGCCTGAGGGTTTTGATTTTGATGCTGGCGGTGAGCAATGACAATGGTAGTTGCTCGTTGAAACCTAGCATTTTATTTTATTTTGTTTTATTTTATTTTAGTATTAATAATTAATTACGAATTAAATCGAGAACGGAAGTCGGAAATTCAAAGAAATTAAACTTAATTTGAGCCGGAATAGTAAAAATTCAGAATTATTTGGTTTGATTTTTGCTTTGTTGACTAGAAACAATACAAGTAGTTGAGGGTAGTGATAATAGTGAATGATGATTTTTGTTTAATATCAATATCAATTTCAAAATCATAATATAATGTTAAACTAGCATATAAAAACTTAAGTTTTCCGTATGAAATTTTTTTTTAGTATGTAAAAAGACGAAATGATACAACTCGTAAAAATATATTTAGAATAAAATGATGATAAATACAATTGAAATTTTATACAATTACGAGTGGTTAAAAGTAAAATAAATAAATGAAACATTAAATTTAAATAGAAAATTAGTTGTAAAATACAAATGTAAGAAAAAATAAAAGGAAAATAAACAAAACAAATATCGGCGTATTTCAGCAAAGCTAAAAAATGCCCTAAAACCCGCCTCCGTGCCCTAAAACCCTCACAAAACCCACCTCCACATTCCGGCTATCATCCAAACATCAATGGCGTTCAAGAATCAACAAGGCAGCGGATCAAACAAGAGAAAGACAATTTCCGGCTCAAATAAGTCCAGCGATGGAGGCAAATTTAGTCCCAAGAAGAAACTTAAACCTCCTTCAAACAACCAACCAAACAAGCCTTTTAAGAAATCATTCGATTCAAAGCCTTTTAAGAAATCGTTCGATTCAAAGCCTGCCTTCGGTAAACCTAAATTCGATAAATCAGATTCAGCTCAAAATGTGCCCAGAACGAAACGAGAACTTCGAATTCAAGCCAAGGTTAGTTTACTCTCTATTTTAATTACATCAATTATAAAAAATATCACTATCAGTTTTGCAAAACAAAACAAGTATTAAGTTTGACATTTAGATAGAAAGTTATCTTAATTCAAACTACGTGATATACTTAGCTGATTTTTCTGCTAATTTTCCCAGTTCTGCTGTCAATAGTATAGCGACAGAGTAAAGTTTCAGTTCTTAAGGGAAGTATTAAAATTTATGACTTTATGTTATTGCAGGAACTTGCTGAAGCTAGGAAGAAAAAGAGAAAGCCTCATTACACCCTTGAGCAAGTATGCACCTTTTTTGTATCTAATACAATTTTGAGCATATTATAAATTTGATTATGGTTAATGAGTGTATTAACATGTTATAATTATTTCATATTTGAACACAGGAGCTTGCTTTACTATGGGAAAAAATGAGACGTCGAAATATTAAGAAAGAAGATAGATCTAAGTATGTATATGGTTGCATGTTTTATCATAAATTGTATTAAACTATTAATAAGTTTTATTGATATATTATTATATGTTTCAAGGTTGGTGAGTGACGCTTTAAAGAAATTGAGGGGGAAAATTCATGAAATTGCAGGCTCTCATGTTTCTTGTCGTGTGCTTCAGGTGATTATTAAAGATTTTTTTTTTGGTTTTCTAAATTGATTTTGTATAGATAAAATGATAAATACTTACATATTTTATTTATTTAGACTTGTGCTAAGTATTGTTCACAAGATGAAAGAAATGCTGTATTCGAGGAGCTTAAGCCACATTTTCTCACCTTAGCTTGCAACACTTATGCAGTACATCTCATTACAAAAATGTTGGATAATGGTATGTATTATGTAATATATTTTTTTAAATTATTTATTAGATGGATTGTGCTACTATGCTTATTATTCTATCTTTTTTTTTCTTTTTTTTTTTTTGCAGCCTCAAAGGAACAGTTAGCAGATTTTATTTCTTCTCTTCATGGACATGTTGCTTCTCTTTTACGACACATGGTTGGTTCAGTTGGTAGGACACATAACACTCATTTAAACTAGATTATTGTGATAATATTGAATATAATTCATTTTATTATTTATTTCTTTTGTAGTTGTTGAACATGCTTATCATCTGGGAAATCCCAACCAAAAACAAGCTCTTCTCATGGAATTATACTCTACCGAGCTTCAATTGTTCAAGGATTTATCTTTAGTAAAAGAACGCAGGTAAATACATTTTTTTTATATTTTCTCATATTTTTTTCTCATCTTATAATAAAAATAAAAATAAATTATATTCATTTCAGGTTAGTTGACATAATTTCAAAGCTAAATTTGCAAAAATCAGCAGTAGTGAGACACGTGTCTGCTGTTTTTCAACCAATCTTGGAAAAAGGGATAGTGGATCATTCTATCTTGCACAAAGCACTAGTCGAGTACTTTACAATTGCTGATAAGGTATGTTTAATTATAATATTTTTATTTTATTTGTTTAATTAATAATTTTTTCTAAACCAAGTGTATGTCTATCCTCTGCTGCAGATGTTATTCAACATTTATCGAGTGCACTCCTTGTGCGAATGATTCATACAAAAGATGGATCCAAAATTGGGATTCTTTGCATCAAACATGGCAGTGCCCAGGTTTATAAATTTTAAATTTAATTTTTTTTTATTTTGTCACATAAGTCTAATTACTTCTTTTTTTTTTCATTCTTTTGCAGGAGAGAAAGAAAATTATTAAAGGAATGAAGGGTCATGTTAGTAAGATAGCTTTAGATCGATTTGGAAGTATGGTAAGTAAAAATATAACTCTGGTTTTTTTATATTTTTTATACTCTGCTTTTTATCTAACTTTTTTATTTTTTATTATTAATTAGGTGCTGGCATGTATTTTCTCTGTTGTTGATGACACACAATTAGTAAAAAAGGTTGGTTATTGAATATTAAACCTTAATTTCTCTCAATGTTTTATATTAGTCATAAAAGGTCAATCAGTAATTATTAAAAATTCCCTTAATTACAGATCATAATTCGTGAACTCCAACCAGTACTAAAGGATCTGATTTTTGATAAGGTTTTCTCTCGTATCCTTTAATATATCTGATGTATAAATTATAAAAGCTAATTTATGATTTTTTTTACTAATTGTTATATTAATATGATTTTAGAATGGAAGGCGTCCTTTACTGCAACTCCTTCATCCAAATTGTTCACGTTATCTCAGTCCTGATGATTTATTATTGTTAGATTCATCTATACCTTCTTTACTAATAAAGGTATTTAATACCTTTTATCTCTTTGTAAAATGAAGTGATACATCTGCTCGGAATTTAATATTATTATTATTATTATTTTATTTTTTTTGTAATTAGGGTGGGTCAGAACCAGAAACTGATGTTAAAACTTCAGAAGTTGAAGGTGATGAAGAAATGAGTGATGCAGATGAAAATGCAAAATCGGTAACGGGTGGAAAAAAAGATCCCGTTTTGAGAAGGCGGGAATTGTTGGTTGATAGTGGACTTGCCGAGGTTTTTTATTTTTTATATTTTTGTAATTGTATGGACATTACAAGTGGCAAAATGGGTGGGTCGGGCGGGTTGGGTAACGGGTCAAAACTTGTATATCTTTTTACAGGTCGAAACAGGTTTGGTTGGCCCGTAAGCACTTCTTTGTCTATTTCTTATAAATAATTTGTGGGTTAAATAGCTAGATTCTTTATTTGACCAGTTTGGGATAAATTTATAAAAAATGTTAGCCAAATCTATCCATTTAGAGCTAAATTGGTTGAAATTGGATAAATTAATGTTTTTATTCTGCTTTTTTTAATAGTCTCTCATTGAAGCATGCTCCGAGAGTGCAGAGGAACTACTTAGATCAAATCATGGAAAAGAAGTTTTATTCGAGGTAATTATAATATTATATTATATTTCTTAAATTTATCTTTTTTTAGTTTGCAAACTAATAAAAAACCGTATTATAGTTGTATCGTCAACCTTTTATTTAATTTAATATTTCAAAATTAGTCATGTCGTTAAATTGGTGTGAATATATAGGTTGCTTCTGGGGGTGCAGACAACATTCTCCACCCACATTTGGATGAAAAGTTGAAATCATTACATGAATCAATAGCAATTAGGGTTTCAATCCCTAAATCTGAAGAACAAGAAGAGGAACATCTTCTAGAAAACTTTCATTCTAGCAGAACAATTAGAAAATTGATACTCGATTGTCCTTCTTTTGCATCCATTTTGTGGGAAAAAGCTTTCAAAGGGAAGTGTAAAACATGGGCCCAAGGTCACAGGTAAAGTGTTTCGGCCTTTCGGGTCAACCCGACCCGTTATCCAACCCATTCATTATGTTTTAATGATTTTTTTTTAATTATTTTGCAGTGCGAAAGTAGTTAGTGCATATTTGGAAACTTGTGATTCTAAGGTGCTTAAACTGGCAAAGAAAGAACTTCAGCCATTACTAGACAAAGGTTTACTTAAATTACCCGAACAAAATCAACCACAAAAAGAGGGTTGAACTTACGGTTTCAAATTAATATTAAAATTTTGTGCGTTACTATATGAGTAAACCACATGAGAGAATTGTATTTTAATTTAGTAATCAAGATGTTTAAGTCCAAATTTTGTCTTGTATCACTATTTTGTTTAAATGATGATCTTTTAGCTCTTTGTGGTTCTTATTTTAGAGACAATTTTTCCTTTACTACTTTTACAGATATATAAAATGAAAGCTTAAAAGATAGAATTTCTAGAATATGAAATGCAAAGAAAAGTCACGGTTTCCCCTGTTTTTAGTCTATCCAGGTGCTTGCTGGCGAGTGGGTACCTCAATGAGAGTAGACCCTCTTGCACGTGGAATTCCTCAAAGACAGGGGTCGTGTCTCAGTCCCAGTGTGGCTGATCATCCGAAAAGACCAACTAAGCATAATCTTTTTTATTCGAATGGTTTTGTCTTTTCATGGCTGTGAATATACTTAATTAACTGACATTGTTCATGCTTTTGTTTTTAAATTGTTGTATGTCTTAACATGTATTTAAAAAGGGGGAGATTTTTAAACAATTTATATTCCATTTACCACAATCATCGTAACGAGTTATAAAACTCACTATATAATGTATAAATTAAAAGTTATGGTGTATTAATATAGTTCTATGAAATACCGGTTATAATTGTGGGATCTTATGCAGGATGCACCTTCAATAAAGTACTTATATATTCTAAACTAGCTTCATAGCCCGCCCGACTGGGCGGGCATGCTTCAAGAGATATATTATAGAAATCAGTGGTATAATTTTTGTTAATTATATGGGTCGAAATGTGTAGACCTGTACAGGGTCTCGTCCATTTATTAAGATTTTGTAAATATATAGTGTAATAAAATGTAATGATAGTGTGCACGTAATTCTAATCCAATTCACATTAGCATGCCTCATTAAGAGTGGGCTGATATATGTGTATAGTTAAGATGGACTATTGAGCCTGCTTACGGTATAAAATTTCAACAAAGTGCTAAAATAGTCCATCTTAATGAAATGGTAAAGAAGACGTTTTAGGTTTTGCATTTCAGGGGTTCGAAGTTCGTCTCTCGCCATATGCTCTTCTAATCGGACGATCTTATCCATCTCTGCTGGCCTTTTGTTACAACAATTCAAGCAACCGAATGAGGCCTGCTAATTAACAACACATGTCGTTCGTTGTTCGGAACTCTATTGCTTTTGCTCAGTCTCCATCGGTTCAATCGAAGAATCCGTTGCCGTTTAAATTGGTTAGAGAGAGACAGATTATTGATAGCAGAGGTAATCCGACGGTGCTGATTCTTCATATTATGTTTTCCTATGGTGTTGTTTATGTAGTAATTGACAACCATATGTAATTCTATCGAGTAGCGTATGATAAACTTCGAACTAAAATTAGGGTTATTTGCTATATCATCCGATTAGAAGTCAAAACCGCAACAAATTGGACATATAGGTCAAAAGTAACCAAAAAAGGTCAAAATAATGATTAAAACAAACTGGAAATCCGGTATGCATATTGTTTTAAAAAGTGTAAAGTTTCTTAAGTTTTGAGAATTAAGAACCAAGTTATTTGTTTGACTTCAGTTATTTGCAGCCGTCACTGATCTACATACTGAAAATATAAAATAATATGCAATATGCAATAATGGTAATGATGTGTATAATCCTTCACAATTGAAAATGAGCAGCGATTTACATACCGACTTTTGAGTTCATGCAGGCTCTTTATCTATACACTTTTGTTAATTGCTGCACGAATCAAAAACAGATTTTGAAAGTTAACTGTTAGCACATGTGATTGCATTATTTTATTGAATAAGTCTTATAAAATACCATTAATTTAAGAAGAAAACTTATCTTGAATTGTTTGTAGATCGAAGAAGCTGGAATATCAGAATGCTGCAGCATATGAAATCGTAGTATAACAATTCTATGGATAGTAATCAAGCGTTTATAATGGTGGAGAAATTCAAGATAAGTTTGAAACTTCCTTAATCTTTGATAGTTAGTTATGGTAAATATATAATACCATTTAATTTTTCATATGAAATTTGTTATATATTTTAGAAGTAAATATATTCGATTCTTAAAATTAGAGAAGTAAATAAGCTGATTTATAGGGATACTTACTATAGTTACGAAAATCTTGATATAATATTGAAAAATAAATCGGTTTTTGAAGTATATGTTTATAATTTTAGTAATAATTGTAAACATAATATTAACTAATTGAAATATATTTGTTGAAAGTGCAGGAAACGATCATAAAAACGAAATTCCTGAGTGAGAATGGCTATGGAGGATTCTTGAACCGGAGTGTGTTGTAAGCCTAAGGTATGTTTCAAACTATGTATTGTGTGTTAGAACACGCCTAATGTTAGACTTTTTAAAAAGTAAATTTGAAGTACAATATCTGTAATCTGTAACTACAATTAATCGAGTCATATGTATAGTTCAATTGTTTAAAATAGCAAACATCAATAAAAAAGAGTGAATTTCAAGTAATGTTTAAGGTTTCAATAGCCTAAAAGAGTAGACATGTGGAATGTATATATGCGTTCGTTGTTATAATTAGACATGTGAAGCAAGCACATAAATGAATTCCTATAATAGATGTATTTTTTACGGGTATTTTGTGGAATTAATATGAAAGAATCAAATCCGGTATATTTATGTAAATTAATTAATGGAATTTAAATGAGAAAACTAAATTCCATAAGTAAATCTCGGGATTTTAGGATTTTATTCGATCTTCTCGTATAAAAGTTTACCGGTTTTTTATGGAATTAATATGAAAGAATCAAATCCGGTATCTTTATGTAAATCAAATTAATGGAATTTAAATGAGAATATCAAATTCCATAAGTGTTGCCGTGAATTTAGCTACTTGCCATTACTTCAGGGTCATTGGTTTGTGGGTTGACGAAATTGCTGTGGAATATCGATGGCCAATTACAGAATTACAGGTGGCAAATCGGACCAATAAGAGTGCTCGGAAGTGCCTAGTTGTCAAACCAAAATTAAATTAGGGGTCATATATAGGAGAAAATTTATGGGTTTTATGGGGGAGGGAATAGTGCTTCTATCGTGAGTGTAACATGAATCGTTTTTATTTTTTAAATATTAAATTTACCTTTTGGACTTTTTAAATTGTTCAAATGTACTTTTGTAAAAAGTTGTTTCTTGCTGGTTGGGATGTGGATGGTCCGGTTTAGCCGATTTAAACTTAATATCTTGACCAAATCAATAATACGTTCTGATATTTTCCCAAATCAAACCGCTTTCGTCCAGCTGGTTTATTTGGTTTTGGCTCCCTGATAAATATGCTTACGAAAAATGCTGTTAATAGCGGCTATTATTTTTCAGAAATATATAATTAAGGGAAATAATAGAGAAACATAATTTTAGATTATTAACTTTTGAGTTTTGTTTACGACAGTTTTTAAAGGTTGTCTCTAAAAACTAATATATCTATTGCTAATTTGTATTTTCAATAACATAAGGTTAATAGAATAGAAAGTGTTTATTGATTGATGTACAAATTTTTAATGTATATTTTAATTTAATCTATTATTAACTTAATCCATTATGACTGTCATTATTTTTCTTAACTTTTAACCGGAACGGTTGACCACTCTCACATTTAATGCATTATAACATATGATGTTATTGATGTTTCTTTTAAACAACTACGATAATTAACATATTTTTGATTGCCACATAGAGAATGCTTGTGGAATAACACTTCCACCGTTTTAAAATAAGTAAAATAGGTTACACGTTTTTTTAGGTAAAAGATTATAATAATTTTAAATTGGATAGTTAATGAGTGATGAGTCTCATATATTATGATTAAAGTAACTTTAATGATGTTTAAAGTAAAAATAAGGGTAAATGAGTAATTTTACTTTATTAAAGGAGATACTTAGTGGTATGGGTCCCATTATGTTTTACCAAATAAGAAAATTTTTAAAGTGTGTCATTTATTTTGAAACGGAAGAAGTATTTCATTATAACTCAGGAATATTCGACATGTAATTATATACTTCCTCCGATTCAAAATAAGTGATACACTTTAGATTTTACGGACTTTGAGGCAAAAGTTTATAATGATGGTTAAATTAGATTAATTAGATGGTTAGTGGGAAATGGGTCCCACACTTTTTGAATAAAGTGGAGTTAATGATGTTTAAAAGAAAAAGTAAGGGTAAAGGGGTCTTTTCACTTTGTTAAAGTAGATAGTTAGTGGGTGTGGGTCCTGCAATTTTTTGCCAAATAAGGTAAAATTTCAAAGTGTATCACTTATTTTGATACCACTTATTTTGAATCGGAGGAAGTATGTGGTTATTGCCCTATCTCATAATTGATTTTATAAACAAATGTAGTCAAACAACATAAGAATAAGAATATACATTTTACTAGAAATGTGACAGAAATTGAAAGTTGACCAAATAAAACTACACATTTATGGTTCAACCACTAGTCTATATATTATCTTTAAGAATCTTTTCATCTTTTTATTTGAGAATTATATATGTATTGTACATGGACACATTGGCCCCGCTCCCCATGCGGCAAATAGTTGCAATGTCTATTAGGACAATACTCTTGCTCTTCCTTCTTGGCTTCTTCCACCCTACTCCCTCCTTCAAAATTACCATCATACCCTTTTTTAGAACCTAATTAATCGATGTCACAAAATGCCTTGACTAGGAAAGCAATAAAAATGAGTTTGTATTAGACTCAATGATCCAGTTGACGGCTTCAATGATTTAGTTGACTGGTCTATATAAATGATGAGGGTAATTTGATATGATAAAACATCGCATTTAGATCTATGGTTACGAACTAAGTTTTTATTGCCACCTGCAATCATATGATGTTAACTAAGGGTACATTTGGCAAAACAAGTTGGAGTTGGTAATTAGTAGCTGGAACTAACAGATGCAACTTTTTATTTAGAGCTGTAAGCTAAAAATTTAAATGTTATAAATGTGTTTAACAAAATAGTTACAAGTTCGAGTTGAAAAATGTAAAATGAAAAATGTAAAAGGACATAAAAAGACAAATTACAAGGCTGAATTTAATAGGACTGTGATTTTTTAAATACTACGATAACTTTTCAGTGAAACGTTCAAAGACATCCAGGACTTTTATAAAGTCTCGAGGAATAAATCTTAATTCTTGGATCAATTAACCTTCAAATCACCATCACCACTAGAATCACATGTGATTCAACACATCAACACCACCACCACCCTTGTATTAAATCACATGTGATTCAACACGGCCGACCACCACCACCACCAACCTCTGCCGGCCACCGTCTCCACCACCGGCAACCTCTCGCCACCGTTGGTTGCTTGCAATCACATGTGACTGCGTATCCAATCATGTAACACCTCAAATTTAATACCAAATATTGGTCAAAATAAAACATTTTATAAATAGAAGAACATCCTCAATTCGGATTTACAAAAACCTTGGTATGAAATCAGAGTATAAAAGTAGGTGTTACAAAATATATCATAACCAAGCTAAGACTAAATCCAATCTAGAGTTCTTCTATTCTAGGTCCCGCATCTCTATCCATGCGTACCTAAACCTTCGATCCCGAACCTGAGTACATAGCAAAACAAACGAGGAGTACGTGAGACAAAAACGTCTCGTGAGTTACATGGGTTTAGACCCCAAGGTTAATAATAATAATAACCGAATCACAATCAAACAAACTCATAAGCTATCATCCATCTATCTAGTCACCCTATTGTGACTCTAATACCTTGCTTTCCTAGCAATCATACCTAGTTGTCGGGACATCCCCAACCAACTAGAACCACATTAACTTATTAACCGGGGATCCCCCGCATTAACAAGCTTCAAGGTAAAGGCAAGAGGGAATCGCCCAATCTACCAATACCTGCCTTACTCGCCGGACTACTTCCAGTTAGCAAGACTACTATCATGGAATGGGCCGATGGGGATCCGCCCAAATGCTCCCCATTCCATACCTCATGACCGGGGATCCCCCGAATCATCACATCATCTCACCATATCATAACTCGATGGTTATGTCAATCTAGCTCTCGGCTATCACGTCTATCATCAAACAAGTTAGTTCAATACTATCATTGGTATAACTAACTATCAACTACTAGTCTACACAATTAAGCAAATAGACCATAACACAAGTAATAAAAATATATTTCATAGGCTATGTACTCAGTAAAGTCCACACGTACTCACCTTAGCAATATGATGCTCAAACCGTGTTCTTGACACCCAATCTCTTGCTTCTCAATCCAATCAACTTTCCAAGACTTCACCAAAAGCCTAATACAATTATCACAATATGATCAACATCAATTATTACTACCAATGTGTTCATCTACCTCTAGATAACACCCATCAATCCATTTCCCCAAATATGGTGATTACCAAACCCTAGGTTTAACCAACCCTTAAGATTCTTACAAATCTTAACCATACACTTGATTCCCTTGTTAATATACCATCTATTAAGTGTATACACCATTTAAATCACCATAATCCATAACCCCAAGAACTAGGGTTCCAAACCCAACCATTAAAATACATAGATCTAAAGCTACAAAGATCAAGGAGTGAAGATATACCTTAAATCTTCACTTAGGAGTGAAATCTACCAAGCTTTGATGAAGAAATCAACCCAAAACAGCCCTTGCACTCGAAAATCGTCTTTGGAAGAAACTAGGGTTTTCAATATGCATTTATGGCTAAAAACCCGAATTTATTGCACTGGTCGGACTGGCTCGCGTCGAGCTCGCGCCGAGCTCGGGCCGCGAAAGGACGCGGGTCTTCCCGCTGGTCGCCGCTTTATACCAGACTTCGCGCCCAGCTCGCGTCGAGATCGCGTCGCGAAGTCAACGCGAGGTCAACGCGACCTTCTCGCGTTTCAGCTCTGGTCCCTCTGCTCAGCCTCGCGTTTTGCTCGCGCCTGGCTCGCGCCGCGAGCCTACCAGTGCAGCAGGGCTGCACTTTTCGGTCTAGGTTCCAACACGGTTTCGTCCATAACTTTCTCATACGGACTCCAAACGACACGAAACCAATTCCTACGAGTTTTATATGATTTATCCATAATTATCATATTTTTACATATTTTATTTATTTACAAATTTCGGGTCGTTACAACTATCTACCCCTTAAGAAGATTCCGTCCTCGGAATCTCATCATAGTTCACGAAATCCGGGTACCTCTTCCGAATCTCGTCTTTGACTTCCCAAGTCAAATTCGGCCCAAGTGAATGCTTCCACTTGACCAATACCAACTCGATCTCCTTATTCCGAAGCTTCTTTGTTTTCGTCTCTAATATAGCTTCAGGCTCTTCAATCAACCGATTCGGGCCGTCAACCCGCAACTCTTGCAGTGGAATAATATTCTCCACTTCCCCGATAAACTTCTTCAAATAACTCACGTGAAAGGTGTCATGCACACCTTGAAGTTCGGGTGGAAGTTCCAACTTAAAAGCTTGAAGCCCGACCCGTTTCAATATTTTAAACGGTCCAACATACCTTGGACTTAACTTCCCCTTTTTACCAAACCGCATCACACCTTTCCAAGGTGACACTTTCAACATCACCATATCACCGACATCCAAGTCGTATGGTCTTTTCTTTAAACCCGAATAACTTCGTTGTCTATCTTGGGCGACTTTCATGTTGTTTTGAATAATACCAATCTTTTCATTTGTCACTCTCACGATCTCGGGACGCGTGAGTTTCGTCTCTCCCGCTTCCAACCAACAAGATGGAGTTCTACATTTTCTACCATATAACGCCTCATAAGGCGGCATCTTGATAGTCGAGTGATAACTATTATTATACGAGAACTCGACTAACGGTAAATGCTCATCCCATTTACCACCGAAGTCTAACACACACGACCTCAACATATCTTCAACCGTTTGAATTGTTCTTTCACTTTGTCCGTCGGTTTGCGGGTGATAAGCCGTGCTCAACCGCAACTTTGTACCCAATTCCTCTTGTAAGGATCGCCAAAATCTCGAGGTAAACCTCGCGTCCCTATCGGACACAATCGATAACGGAACCCCGTGGAGTCGAACCACTTCATCAACATACAACTTAGCCAACTTCTCAAGTGGCAATGTTTCCCGAATTGCTAAAAATAACGCACTTTTGGTCAACCGGTCAACTATAACCCAAATGGCATCGTGACCTCTACTCGTCTTCGGTAAACCTACTATGAAATCCATAGTTATATCTTCCCACTTCCCGGCCGGTACAATTAATGATTGAGCTACCCCATACGGTACTTGATGCTCGGCTTTCACTTGTGCACACGTGGCACACTTAGAGATATACTTGGCCACTCTCGTCTTCATTCCGGGCCACCAATAAACCCGTTTCATATCTTGATACGTCTTTGTACTTCCCGGGTGAATCGAATACTTCGACTTGTGCACATCATACATCAACTCTTTTCGGATACCACCGAACTTAGGAACCCAAATACGACCGCCTACGGTCTTCAACCCTTGTGCATTTTCGAGAAAATGTTGGTTTTTACCTAACCGTTCTTGTCTTAACTCGTCTTTTCCCATAACTTCTCGTTGGGCATTCTTGATTCTTTCGATGATGCTCGAGACGACTTCTATACGTGATAAAATTCCTCGGTTCGGGTTTTCATATACCTTTCGGCTCAAGGCATCGGCCACCACATTCGCCTTACCCGCGTGATACACAATTTCACAATCATAATCGGCAATCAACTCGATCCACCTTCTTTGTCGCATATTAAGGTCTTTTTGTGTAAACACATATTGCAAACTCTTATGATCCGTGTACAACGTACACCGAGTACCATACAAATAATGTCTCCACAACTTCAAGGCAAATATAATCGCCGCCAATTCCAAGTCGTGTGTCGTGTACCTTAATTCCGCATTCTTCAATTGTCGCGAGGCATACGCGATCACCTTTCCTCTTTGCATCAACACACAACCGAGCCCTTGATTTGAAGCATCACTATAAACCACAAAGTCTTCCATACCATCCGGTAACGTAAGGATCGGCGCGTTACATAACTTTTCTTTTAACAACTTAAACGCCTCTTCTTGCTTCTTCTCCCACACAAACTTCTCACTTTTTCTCGTTAACTTGGTGAGTGGAATCGCGATTCTCGAGAAATCTTGTATAAATCTCCGGTAATAACCGGCTAACCCAAGAAAACTTCTAACCTCGGTAGGAGTTCTCGGAGGCTCCCAATTTGACACCGCTTCAATCTTGGACGGATCAACTTTAATACCATCACACGTCACCACGTGACCTAAGAACTGCACCTCCCGCAACCAAAATTCACACTTTGAAAATTTTGCATACAACTTCTCCCGTTTTAACACATCCAACACAAGTCTCAAATGACCTTCGTGTTCTTCTTCGGTTTTCGAATAGATCAAAATATCGTCAATGAACACGATCAAAAACTTATCAAGAAACGGTTTACAAACCCGATTCATCAAATCCATAAAAATAGCCGGTGCGTTGGTAAGACCAAATGGCATCACTAGGAATTCATAATGACCATAACGTGTACGGAAAGCCGTCTTCTCGGTATCGCCTTCTTTCACCCGAACTTGGTGATAACCCGACCTCAAATCGATCTTTGAGAAATAACTAGCACCTTGCAATTGGTCAAATAAGTCGTCAATCCTCGGCAACGGGTAACGGTTCTTAATAGTTACCTTATTCAACTCTCGGTAGTCGATACACATTCTCATCGAACCGTCTTTCTTTTTAACAAATAACACCGGTGCACCCCACGGTGACGAACTCGGACGAATAAAACCTTTATCTAACAATTCTTGCAATTGGGTCATCAATTCCCGCATCTCGGTGGGAGCTAAACGATATGGAGCACGAGCAATCGGCGTCGCCCCCGGAACTAGATCAATCTTAAACTCGACTTGTCTCTCCGGTGGCAAACCGGGCAAGTCATCGGGAAATACTTCGGGAAAATCCCGAATAATCTTGACATCATCCATTGACTTCTTTTCCTTTCGGCCATCTAATACATATGCAATAAACGATGTACAACCTTTCGATATACTTTTTCTCGCCTTAATGGCGGTAATCACATTAGGCATGTGATGTCGTTTCTCCCCATACACATACACTTTCTCATTCTCGGGTGTCCTAATCGACACTATTTTCTTTCCACACAAAATCTTGGCTTGGTGCATTCCCAACCAATCCATACCGATAACCACATCAAACGCCCTAATTCCCATGGGCAACAAATCCACCTTAAACTTTCTACCGTCTATTTCTATTTCACAATTTCTATAAATACATTCAACCATAGACGTTTTCCCGTCGGCTACTTCTATCTCATAAACCTCATCTAACATCTCGGACGGCACATTCAATTTACAACCGAACTCATAGGACACAAACGAATAATTAGAACCCGAATCAAATAAAATATGAGTTGGCAAGGAGTTAATGAATAGAATACCTGACACCACATCGTGTGCCTCCTTCGCCTCCTCCCGAGTAAGTTGGAAGGACCGCCCCTTCACCTTCGCCGGTTCCACTTTCTTTTGAGCCGTGGACACCATCGACTCCATCCCCTTCTTTGGGCACACATTGCTATAGTGCCCCTTCTCGTGGCACGAGAAACACTCGATCTCGGCCAGTGATTTTGACTTGCATTCACGGGCCATATGCCCCGGCTTTCCACAATTATAACAAGTTTTCGACTCCCCTCGGCACACGCCGGCATGAGTCTTCCCGCACTTCTTGCACGAGCCAACACTTCCTTGTTTAGAGAAGCTCGAAGTGAACTTCCCCTTCTTATAAGTACCCGAGCCACTCTCGGCTTTTCTCTTCTCGCCCACATGGGCCCTTTCGGCAACACGTGCCTCATTTACCTCCTCTACACACCGGGCGGCACTAATAGCCTCATCTAGTGAGACCGCCCTTTTCACTTCCAATTGATAATCCCACGGTAGCCCGCTAGCATACCGAACCACTCTCAACCTCTCATCCGAGTAGGTTTTAGCAACAAACGGGAGCAATCCCGTGAACTCCCTCGAATATTCCTCCACCGACATATCACCCTTCTTAAGGGTCACAAACTTTTCATGCATCTTTTCCAAATCCCTTTCGGGACAAAATTTCTTTTTCAACCTCGTGGTGAACTCATCCCACGACATCTTTTCCACCACCTCCTTCCCGAGGGTCTCATACACGATGTCCCACCAAACCATCGCATCCTCTTTTAACAATTGTGACGCATACGTCACCATATCGGCATCCTTACATTTACTACTACCGATCACCCTCTCGGTTTCCCGGATCCATCTCATCGTTACTTTCGGGTCCGAACTACCCGTATACACATTTGGCTTACAAGCCATGAAGGATTTAAATGAACAACCTTCTTTCACAACGGGCCTAGCCCTAGCATCACTTTGGCCGCCCGTGGAGGACTTCCCTTCCCCGGTGCCACTACCTCCGGTTTTCTCATCCGACTTAGCTTCGGATTCACGGTCTCCACCCGACCTTTCACGGTCTCCAATAATTCGGTGCACTTCCTCGGCCACCGTCCCCTTGATTTGGTCGATAATAGTTTGGAGATCCGCCATGGTCACCGGAGTTCTATTAGCTCCGACCTCCGATTCGTCAACCCGATGCATTGATGGTTGACTTTCTTGCTCATCCACCCTCTCAACAGGAGGTACTTCCTCCTCACTGCCCTCCGGGGCTTTACCACTTCTACGTGTGGTCACCATTTCTTTCGATCAAGACTATACGAAAGACATTAAACATTTAGCACCTTGAGTACAACCCATTAGTCGCGTACGACTCAATACTCAAAATCATATCAAATTCATCGGTCCCCTAGGTTCAACCCTAAACTTAATATAAAGTCTCAAGGTCAACCTATGATCTCAAGGAATCTTATATTCCTAATGCTACAGTCTAAGACTAGGATGGTCATCCAACCTAATTCGCTTAAACTATAGCTCTGATACCAAGTTGTAACACCTCAAATTTAATACCAAATATTGGTCAAAATAAAACATTTTATAAATAGAAGAACATCCTCAATTCGGATTTACAAAAACCTTGGTATGAAATCAGAGTATAAAAGTAGGTGTTACAAAATATATCATAACCAAGCTAAGACTAAATCCAATCTAGAGTTCTTCTATTCTAGGTCCCGCATCTCTATCCATGCGTACCTAAACCTTCGATCCCAAACCTGAGTACATAGCAAAACAAACGAGGAGTACGTGAGACAAAAACGTCTCGTGAGTTACATGGGTTTAGACCCCAAGGTTAATAATAATAATAACCGAATCACAATCAAACAAACTCATAAGCTATCATCCATCTATCTAGTCACCCTATTGTGACTCTAATACCTTGCTTTCCTAGCAATCATACCTAGTTGTCGGGACATCCCCAACCAACTAGAACCACATTAACTTATTAACCGGGGATCCCCCGCATTAACAAGCTTCAAGGTAAAGGCAAGAGGGAATCGCCCAATCTACCAATACCTGCCTTACTCGCCGGACTACTTCCAGTTAGCAAGACTACTATCATGGAATGGGCCGATGGGGATCCGCCCAAATGCTCCCCATTCCATACCTCATGACCGGGGATCCCCCGAATCATCACATCATCTCACCATATCATAACTCGATGGTTATGTCAATCTAGCTCTCGGCTATCACGTCTATCATCAAACAAGTTAGTTCAATACTATCATTGGTATAACTAACTATCAACTACTAGTCTACACAATTAAGCAAATAGACCATAACACAAGTAATAAAAATATATTTCATAGGCTATGTACTCAGTAAAGTCCACACGTACTCACCTTAGCAATATGATGCTCAAACCGTGTTCTTGACACCCAATCTCTTGCTTCTCAATCCAATCAACTTTCCAAGACTTCACCAAAAGCCTAATACAATTATCACAATATGATCAACATCAATTATTACTACCAATGTGTTCATCTACCTCTAGATAACACCCATCAATCCATTTCCCCAAATATGGTGATTACCAAACCCTAGGTTTAACCAACCCTTAAGATTCTTACAAATCTTAACCATACACTTGATTCCCTTGTTAATATACCATCTATTAAGTGTATACACCATTTAAATCACCATAATCCATAACCCCAAGAACTAGGGTTCCAAACCCAACCATTAAAATACATAGATCTAAAGCTACAAAGATCAAGGAGTGAAGATATACCTTAAATCTTCACTTAGGAGTGAAATCTACCAAGCTTTGATGAAGAAATCAACCCAAAACAGCCCTTGCACTCGAAAATCGTCTTTGGAAGAAACTAGGGTTTTCAATATGCATTTATGGCTAAAAACCCGAATTTATTGCACTGGTCGGACTGGCTCGCGTCGAGCTCGCGCCGAGCTCGCGCCGCGAAAGGACGCGGGTCTTCCCGCTGGTCGCCGCTTTATACCAGACTTCGCGCCCAGCTCGCGTCGAGATCGCGTCGCGAAGTCAACGCGAGGTCAACGCGACCTTCTCGCGTTTCAGCTCTGGTCCCTCTGCTCAGCCTCGCGTTTTGCTCGCGCCTGGCTCGCGCCGCGAGCCTACCAGTGCAGCAGGGCTGCACTTTTCGGTCTAGGTTCCAACACGGTTTCGTCCATAACTTTCTCATACGGACTCCAAACGACACGAAACCAATTCCTACGAGTTTTATATGATTTATCCATAATTATCATATTTTTACATATTTTATTTATTTACAAATTTCGGGTCGTTACAAATCACATGTGATTGCGTATCCAATCAAATGTGATTGCGCCGGCCGGAGGCGGTGGCCGGCGGCGGGGGGGGGGGGGGCGGTGGACGGCGGCGACCTGCGGCGGAGGACGGCGGCAGGAGGTGGTGGCCGGCTGTGGTGGTTGATGTGTTGAATCACATGTGATTTGATGATGATGGTGGTTGTATATTGAATCACATGTGATTTGATGATAGTGGTGATTGATGATTTTTTTATCCAATGACTAATATTTGTCCCCTAAGACTTTATAAAAATCAAAGACCTCCCTGAAAGCAACTCTAACTTTTCATATTAAAAACTTAGAGTTTTGTTCAAGGAGGTCCACCATTTTTACGAATTCCCGAGGAATAAATCCCAACCATTGATTAATAAGATCTAATGGTCAAAATTAATCACATATAATATACATGGAGGGGTATTTTGGTCATTTAAAAAATAATTTATTTTTTGTTTTAGAATTTTTTTTAAGAAAAAATATTATTTTTTCATTAATAACACATAATGTGATTACATAAGGAATCACATGTGATTGCATACTGAATCACATGTGATTGTGTACCGAATCACATGTGATTGAACTAAAATATCAAATATGATTAAATATACAATCACATGTGATTTTACACTAAAATCGCATGTGATTAAGTACTACACGTAATTATCAAATAAATATTATTTTTTAATGAAAAATATAAAAAAAAATCAAAAATCAAAAAAATCAAAATTTTTTTTAAGTGCCAAATGACCAAAATACCCCTTCATGTATAAAACATATGATTAATCTTGACCATTAGATCTTATAGATCAATGGTTGAGATTTGTTCCTCAGGATTTCGTAAAAATGATGAATACCCTTGAACATTTCTCTAAAAACTTAAGCTAATTCTAAAAAGTTGTTTTAACTTTTTTTTTGGAAACCGCAAATGAAATAAAGGAAGTCTACTCGCAATTTTTCAGCGAGCACCCTGAGTTCGAGCTCCGCATAAGCGGGCAAACCCAGCCCCTAAAGGGATTTCCAAGGAAAATCCCCCATATGTGCCCGTGTGAGGTATGAGTTAAATTACGCTAATGCAACGCTTCCAAAGGGATTCGAACTCACGACCTGCAGCCCACATGGGTATAAACCCAGTGCCTCAGACCAGCTAGGCTGGCCACATGGGTAAAAAGTTGTTTTAACTTCTTTTTATTTTTGAATTTTTTTTTTAATCTTATATCCAAACAAAGCTTTAATATTAATTTGATTTTCAAAAGATTTTCCGAAAGTTAATTGCTTAATAGCTATATTTGTCAAAGTACACATTTAATAACATAAAGTCAAATTACGAAATACGGAGTACCAATTATAGAATGGATTTAATCATACCAGTATACCACATCCATATCATCATATTCAACGTTGGAATGTCTTTTTCTATTAAATCCATATTCTTAGATACAATCATTATATTTAATAGCATATTGCCTCACACTTGATGTAAATCACACGATTACAATATCAATACTTATGATAAAAACAAATTTAACATATATTTAAACTAGCTAAAAAACCCGTCCGATGGGCGGGTATGCTGTAAATTTTAGTATGTAGAAAAATGTCCAAAAACTTTATATATTTCTAAATGACATAATAATCGATAGATGTGATGATGATTTTGTACAAAAAAACGGTAAATGAAGAAATGTTACACGGGCATTTTATTAAATGAAGAATCCAGCTTTTTATGTTGTAATCCGTAATATCTGAAGTCTGGTTCCGTTGCACAATCCAGCTTTTTATGCCGTAATCATAGAATGCCGGTTTTATGGAAATTATATTGAGTCGTGTATCACTTCTGAATAAATACGATTGAGTCGCTGATTGATCTTTTAAATATTTATTTGTTTCCTTGTATGTAGAATCTTTTAAATAGTTATTTATTTGTTTCCTTGTATGTAGGAAGCCGTATATTGAGCATATGAATGTAGACCGTAAGCCGTACCAGATTCGTTTGCCGTATATGGAGCGTATGAATGTAGACCGTAAACTGTACCAGATTCATTTGTATTAGTGCAAATGACGTGGACCAATCAGGGAATTCCAAGTGGCATTATGGACGAATAGGAATGCTTGGAATTGCCATGGTGTCAAACCCTCTTCAAATTTAGGCCTCATATATAGGGTAGGATTGCCACCCATCTTTTATAAACATCTACACGTTAACTAATACGATTGAAACAGAAGCACATCATATCTTAACTATCGATATATTGTATTTCCGTTAAACGGTGACGAAAATCAATTGCGCTTGTGTGTTGACCAACTCTTGCATCTAAGAGGATACGGTGTAGTGGCGAAGGGTGGTGGGCGCCGGACGCCACGTCGGCGCGCCGGACGCGCCACCACACCGGTCGTTACGTGAGCGGTGGTGTGCGTGGGATGCTCGGCGGATTCGACGGACCAATGGGAGCGCGACACGTGTCCCTAGCCGTTGCAACGGCTAGTTTTCCAGAATATTTAATTTTTTTATTTTTTTTTTTTTTAAATAAAACCTATTATAAATAACCCATTTACCATTACATTTTTTCACACCATCTCTTACACTTTCACTCTCTAAAACTCTCTACAATTTCTTACCATTTCACTCTCAAAAACACTCCAAAATGTCTCAACCACCGTACCCCGATTGGATGAGCGGTATTTTCGGAATGGGAGGTTCCGGCTCATCGCCGTCCAATCCTTCAACCCCTTCGTCCCAACAATCGGTATCGTCCACCCAAAACACCGTGATGCCGACATTTTCCCAAGACCAATTCAACCACTTTATGCTTCAACAACAATTTCAAAACCTACAACAACTACAATTTCAACAAAACCAACCCCCTCCTCAAATGTGGTCACAACACCAATGGTCACAACCCCCTCAAGACACCGACGCCGCTGAAAAGGCGAGACGAAAGGGGAAAAAAGGCGAGAATCGTCAAAGAAAAAAAGGCGATCCGCGAAAAATACCCCGTCGACGAAGATGACTACGATGACGACGAGTAGTTTTTTTTTTTGTTTAATTTTCGGTATTTTTTTCCTAATTTTCGGTATTTTTTTTATTTTTTTCGGTATTTTTTTTAAATTTCGGTAATTTTTTTTTATTTTTTAGGTATTTTTATTTTGTATTTTGTAATATTTATTTTAATGAAGTATTATGTTTTTAAAAAAAGAAAAAAGAAAAAAAGGGTGGTGGGGCCCAAATGGCTTAAGTGATGGTAGAGGGGGTATTTGGGGGTTTTGAATGTGAAATGTGAAATGGTGATGTGGCGCATAGGTGGCGCAGAGGTGGCGAAGTGGCTTAAGCCACCACACCTATCACTCTAATAACATATCACAAGAAAAAACTCTGCCATCAAAATATCAAATTTAGTTACCAATATATGGAGAACTCAGAATATATTTTTTTTAACAATCCATACTACAACAAATATAAAAAAACCTAGAAAAAATAATATCATTACATATGTAAAAAAACATCTATAAATTACATTACGAAATTAACCTTTTTATTTTTAATTTATCTAAAAATATTAATTACACTTTCAATTATAACATCTAAAAATATTTTTCTTCTACTACATAAACAATGACTGAGTCATAATTTTATTGTGTAATTGTGTAAATCAATCTTTAGAAACTTCATTGCAGAAAAAACATCTTATAATGAGTACTATACTTTAGTTAATTTTTTATTGGAGTTTATTAATAATTTTATTAAGCTACTTAATTACTATAAATACTCCCTATGTCCCACAAAAAACTTCATATTTACCTTTTGCACAAGTTTTTAGGTGATAGTTAGTGGTGTGGTCATTGATAATACTTTTGATTAAAATATTAGAATGAGTTGGAGAGAGAAAGATAATTAGTGGATATTAGCGCTAGGATTTTTAGTAATAATAGTTTTTTATTGTGTGGAGCCCATCAAATACGAGAAATGAGAAGTTTTTTGTGGGACAAAATTTTAGAGTGAAATGAGAAATTTTTTGTGAGACGGAGGGAGTATATAAATATAGAGCATATATTACTATTTTTTCTGCAATATAAAAGTATTTTTTACATATATTTTTCTTACGGTATCATTTACACTAATTTTCAATATTATTTTAAAATTTTTAAAAGTTAGACGAACAACTTGTGTACGTTACCCTGAGTAATACTATGTAATTCATTTCTACACCATAACGTTTACTTCGTATACCACACAGTTCAAGTTTTACAGCTAACTGTACAAGTGTATCAAGTATAAATTATGATAGATATATTAAAAGTTGTGGTGTAAAAATCATCCCCTTAATACCATAAGCATCAATTTTTTTTATATCATTATAGGATGATTGCAAAATATTTTATTGTACTTTTTTTAACTCTAACATATTTTATTATACTTAGAAAAGGCAGTATTGTCCTTTTAGTAGGTATAATGACAATCGTTTAGTCACTAATTTAATTTTCCAATATTGTGTTTTTACTTTTTAGTAGATGTCTAATTTTCAAATATTTAACTTAATATATGTAAATAAATACGAGAAAATAATTTTCAAAGCCCGAATTCATGCACGCTTAACTCTTGAGTTCGTGCGGATTGTTTTTGCCATTTGATTCCTGACCAGCTGGTAGTTCGTTGAAAATTCAGCCTGATTATTTGGAAAATTACGTATGTTGATACACTTACTACACTTTAAAACTTACTTTAATTGATAAAAAAGAATAGTGGACTTCACACTCACTATCTCCTTTAATAAAATCAAATGAGTTATGTATCCTTACTTTTATTTTTAAATATCATTAAACTCATTTTAGTTAAAATATATGAAACTCATCACTTACTAACTATCTAATTGTGAAATTCAAAAGGTATAAATTATTTTAAACTATTTGTTTCCAATAAACAAACCATTCAAAAGAGAATTGATATTGCTACCACACATTTTAATGGTAATACCACACAGTTGATATTTTACAGCTAACTGTACAAGTATATTAGGTATTGAATATGGTAAAATCATTAAAAATTGTGGTAAGAAAATCATCCCCTCATTCAAAAGGGGAAATTGTTTTCCCATTAGACGGACTAGCTGGTACCCGCGCAATGCGGCGGCGGGTACCCTAAAACCATATTTTACAGTGGCGATAGTGATTGTGCCAATAGTGATAGAGTGTGCGAATAGTGATGGAGGTAGCTGATGGCATTGATAAACTGATGTTACATTAATTTGTCTTGTGATCGATCATTAATTCATCATTACATGAATTTGTTTTGTATTTATTAGAAATACTTTAATTAACTATTTTCTTGAACCAAGTAAGTTATGTTTCAAGGTCGAAAAATATACGTACATATTACATAAAATGAATTAAAAAAAACATTGAAGGAAAAAATTATATAAAAGCAAACGGCCGAAAACCATCTAACTTTAAGTTGTGGGGCATGGAACCCCTTTTTAAGTGCCTCTCCTGCGTAATGAACAAAAAATACAACCCTCATGCATAATATGCCCCCAAACGATCCATCCCCCTATCGCCATGTACATTATGCTGGTAGATGTAGATCCAAAATGTAGCATCAGATCTGAGTGTGTCATCAACTAACAATCCATGGTGATTCGTGAGGAAATTGAACGCTTCAAGATGCCCAAGAAGGGTGAATACACACTTATATAGTTTGTAGTTCCAAACTTTGATCTTGTAATCATCTCCTGCAACAATTTGAAAATGCCGTTTTGTATTCAAGACCAGTCCACCCTGCTACCGCTTTTGTTGCCAAAGGGACTAATTTAATTGTAGAATATGCATTCATAAATAATGTTTGATTTTTATCAATGGAAGACCTGCCAAACCCAAACAAAATATGACGATATCAATCCTATTGGAGTAATCAGTTGCATTAAAAAATACTATTGATACCTTTTAGCTAAATATTTTTACCCATTTGAGTGATCAGTTATATATGACCCAAAAATGACCTATTTCCAGATAAACAGATTGAATTTGACCCTTTTCATACATACCTTGTTATAGCAGCTGGATACTTGATTAATTAAGCAACAATCAACAATTAAAGTCTTCTATTCAGCACTATAAACCCTAAACAAACAATGCACCCATAAAAACAACGATCAGATGCGGATTTCATGTTATCATAAATTAAAAAAAGACAACCTAAAGAACGATAACAAATGTTCAAATCAATTTAGATTTACTCAAACAAAAACTCAATTAATTTAGTGCAAAACTTAAAATTTGAAATGTCTACCCTTTTAACTCCTAGAAACAAATCAAACTTTTATAAAAAAAAAAACCCTTGAAAACATCAAGTGAGATAACTTCAAAAAGAAAATAAAAACCACTTATTGTTGCTAGAACCAAACATAGTTCCTTCTCATTTCTTCACAGTACAAGTCCAATAACAGGTGCTCGATCTCAAATTCTGGAACGAAAACAAAAAACATTACAAATATGTAAATTATAAAGCATAGGCTGCAATTCGTTTGGTTTAAAATCAATTCTTTTTAATTAATGTAGAATTTATCTTAAAAAGTTCAATTTGTTTACTGTAAAACTGTTAGGTTAATAAAATAAAGAGCGCCTAACTAATTATTCAAAATGTTAGGTTAATAAAATAAAGAGCGCCTAATTAATAGGAACTAACCTTTAACAGCCAACTTAATAGGAACTCCATCCAAGAAATCAACTTCACTTAGTTCTGGAATCACCTTGAAACAAAAGCACAATTAAGGGCCTGGGTTCCATAAAAGTGAAAGCAGTAGAACATTTACATACAAGATAGGATGCCCATGAAATATTGACGTAAAAACTTTTAATGCAAGAAGTTCAAATAAGACTATTTTAATTCATTATTATTTACCAACATAAAAATAGACTTCCCAAAATGTTGTGACTTGTGACAATAATTTGGCACCTTCCAGTTTGCAGAAACATTTATAATACATAAATAAATCCAATTGCAGACCCAAAATTCAATTCAACCTCAGCAAGTAGGTTTCTTTTAGCTTTCACATTTTCAACCAAAACTGGAATTAAAAAACTATAAATGTGTATTAAGAGTGGAAAAAAGAAGCAAAAAATTACCATTTTATGTTAAATACGATTACCAAAACAGTTCCAAATAAAAAATTTGCAGATAAATAGTGTCTAAAAACTCATTACAAAACTATTAAAAAACTATGATTACCTCTAGAAGTTTGCCACTGAAAAAAAAACATCCAAACAAGCATCAAGGTTCATGTGCTTTCAAATACGGTTTTACCATCCCGAGCAGCCAAAAACTATACCTCCAGAGCTAAAAACCAAAAATATAGTTATTTTCACGGAAAAAACAAATAAATAAAAATAGAATATTAATGTGCCAGGAAAGAGCATGATGATCTCATGTGAAGGGTCAGAAGGAAGGTGAATGGAGTGAATTACGAGTCTATGATTTCGGGTTCATTAACACATGGGCGCTGTTGTCGAATGGTACTGAATTTGAAACAAAGCTCCTCACCTCCGATTCAGAGGTGTTTATCTGATGGATACGACCTGTGTTACATAGACATGATGATAATCAAATAAGTATACGCAACAACACGACGTAAACCCTAGATCTTAGAGAAGAAATTATTTTTGACTAATTTTACCAGACCTGAAATGGAGATTTGTGGGGCGTTGATGGTGTCAGATAATGGTAGCGAGAATGGTGTCTGACAATGGTAGCGAGAAATGTGGCCCATATTGGTGGCGGTAAGAGAGGTGGTTGACCGGCGAGGTGGTGGTGTTTTGGGCTGATTGCCGCTGCCTTTACTCTTTCCCGTTCCAAATTTTGAAAAACCTTACCAATAAAGCGTACCGTTGCCCAAGACACGGTTCAATGCCCAAAAACATTTTAATGCCCAGGAAACGGTTCAATGCCCAAGAAACTCTAAAGAGAATACAGGGAAACAATTTGCAGTAGCATTAAAGTTGAATATTTTTCATAATATAACGTCGCACATAGTAGCTTAGTTGGTTAGTTCACAGTGTTTATGACCTGGAGGTGTTGGGTTCGAATCCAGGTAAAGCAAACTTTTTTAAACGCAAATAATTCTAAAATTAGTAAGTGTGTTGGCTGAATTTTCAGCCTTACTAATTATAGAATGGGTAAATGCTTTATAATATAGTATAGATAATAGGTCAAGAAAGTAATTTCGCACATCTGGTCTCAATCTCTCTCATCTCTTCTCCGTTGCTTGTTACGCTGTTCGCAACTTTCTCTCTCCAGATTCGATGTATTCGCGCAAATCAACGCCCCTAATTCTCGCTAAACAACAAATCTTTGATCAAATCTGCAGTTAATCTGTCACAATCCAGACAATAATCGAGTATATTCAGGCGAACCCAAGTCCAATAAGTCGCGAATCAGCATAATTTGACGCTGATTTGATGGCGGCGACGACAATGGCGACGGCGGCGGGAGCGGTGGTGCTATTGTACTATGTATTAGCTCGGAAAATGACCACGGCGGATGCGAAGGCTGACGATGACGATGAAGGACGGGAATACTTGAAATCAAGTAAATCGAAGAGGAAGATCGCACAGAGGAGGCCGGCTCAGGCGCCTGCCACGTGGTTTGAAACGATTTCGACTTTATCTGAGACGCTTAGATTTACGTATTCTGAAACTCTAGGAAAATGGCCTATTGGAGATTTAGCTTTCGGCATCAATTATTTGTTGCGAAGGCAGGTAAGCCTGTTTCTTATATGTGTTTGTTATAGTTTCTAAAGTTCGAGTTGATTTGTTTCATAACTTTATTGGTCAAAAGTATGGATCATGTGAGAACATAAACTTCTGATCTCGGGGTTCATCTCTTAACTTGGGCAATTTTCCATTAATAGACGCGTGATTGTCATTTGTTTTGATTCATTTCAGTGCTGTGTTTTTTTCGTGAGTACATAATGATTATACTGTGGATAACCACACGTGGTTTCAATTGTCAAAATGGAATGGAGAAGATAGGGTAAAAGCTAGTTGAATTTAGGGCCGTCTGACTACGTTCAATTGGAACAATAGAACACATGACTTTGATGAATATAATTGCCATAATTGTCAGTTCCAATATATTCTATTTAGATATCTATGTTTTCTGAAAACTCATTCGATTCGTATCCACTTTGAACCCAAAGTGGTCAGTCTAAAGTATAAATCTTGCTATGCTGTTTTGTTTCAAAACTACTTATATTTTACTTCCTTGTGCATAGACTTTTGTTAATGTGCTAAATTTTGATTCAGGGTAATGTACACGTAGCTAGTGTATATGCTGGAGAAAATAGCATACAACTCAAGGGACCTGAAATTATAGCAGAATTGAAATACTATTTACGATTGTTGACTCATTGCATCCTTTTTTCAAAGAAACCTTTTCCAGTGTTTTTGGAATCTGCTGGTTATTCAGAAGCAGATGTTTTACTGCAGAAGCCAAAAGCAGGGGTATGAAACCATTACAATGCTTGTAGTTTATAAAGCTGTAATTTTTTTAGTTGCTTACGTCACCGATTTTTTTTCTCTTTCTGAATGCAGCTTTTGAAGCCAGCTTTCACGATTATTCGTGATAACAATTCTAGATGTTTCCTTCTATTAATCCGAGGAACACATAGTATTAAAGATACACTAACAGCAGCAACTGGTGCTGTTGTTCCTTTCCATCATTCAGTTTTACATGATGGTGGAATAAGTAATCTTATTTTAGGTTATGCACATTGTGGAATGGTAGCTGCTGCTCGATGGATTGCAAAATTAAGTATCCCTTTTTTACTTGAAGCCCTAAAAGAAAACCCTGGTTATCAAGTAAAGGTACATTTTTCAATTATATCTTAATCTTTATAACAGAAATGACTTTATTTAATTCATCAGCTTTTGTATTTTATTTTAATTCTTTTTCCCAGATTGTTGGCCATTCACTTGGTGGTGGTACAGCTGCACTTTTAACATACATTCTTAGAGAACAGAAAGACTTGTCATCCATTTCATGCATTACATTTGCACCAGGTATTTACTGGAATTTTTTAATATATATTTTTTTATTATTCGATATAATATTTTATACTTTTTTGTGCAGCTGCCTGTATGACTTGGGAATTGGCAGAGTCTGGTAAACACTTCATCACCACAATAATCAACGGCTCAGATCTCGTGCCAACATTCTCAACTGCTTCTATAGATGATCTTCGAACCGAGGTACTGTTACTAGAATATGATGATCTCAAAATTATTTTTTATTAAAAAAAATTAATTTTAATTTAATCTCCAGGTCACAGCTTCTTCTTGGTTAAATGATTTACGGGACCAAGTTGAGCAAACTAGGGTTTTAAATGTGGTATTTCGTTCTGCTACTGCATTAGGATCTCGTCTTCCATCAATTGCTAATGCCAGAGCCAAAGTTGCTGGTGCAGGTGCTATGTTACGCCCTGTTTCTAGCAGCACTCAGGTAATAAAATCTTTTTTTAATTTTAGTTATTTATTTATATAATATATATAAATCTTACAAATTTATAAATTGCAGGTTGTGATGAAACGTGCACAAAACGTGGCTCAAGCAGTAGTCAGAACCCGGTCAACTTTATCCGCATGGTCATGCATGGGTGCACGTAGGCGTACAGTTGGCACTACACCATCCGATAAATTCCCCGAAACGTCACTCATACTCGAAAAGAATAACGATTCTGTTACAACCGACATAACCGACATTGACCACGAGTCAAACAACATTGACCATTGTTCTTCCGGGTCTGGATCCGGGTCGGGTCATGATGACACGGATGAAGAGGAGCTTCTTATACCCGTGGATCACGTTACATCTAATTCAGATCATATAACCGAAGGTGAATTATTATATGAACTTGAAAAAGAACTTCAAAGGCAAGATATTCAGGCCCATGAAGAAGAGGCTGTAGCCCAAGAAATTATGGAAGAGGAAAAGGTTATAGCTGATGCGGTTGATGGTGAACAACCGATTTCTTCATCAGATATTTTAGAAAATTATCATTTGTATCCGCCCGGAAGAATAATGCATATTGTTTCAGTTATTTCAAATAATCGAGTTGACCAAGATGAAGACCGTGATCATGATCATAATCATCATGATACGGTTGTTGAAGAACGTGAAGAAAATGAATACGAAAATGTGGGAATTTACGAGACGCCTCGGGAACTTTATGGTAAGTTGAGGTTGTCAAGAACAATGATCAATGATCATTACATGCCAATGTATAAGAAGATGATGGAGAAATTATTGGTGGAACTAGAAAAACAGATTTGATATATTAGTTTGTTGGTATATATAAAGATATATTTATTTATATATTGTAATAGTATGATAAATTATTTTGATCATTTTATTAGTATGTATCTAAACGTTGTTTTGAGACCATTTTCAGAGTTAATTTCTGATTTTGGTAATGAATGAAAACTGACAAGTTATATTTCTACAATTTTAAGTTCGTAAGTTTGTATTGTATTTCTCATTTGGGGAGATAGACATAGACTTATATACTACAAAAACTATTCTATATATTCATAATCATTACTTTATAGTACTTACATAATTTATTTGAAATATTATACAACTATAAAAAATTTTATGATGACTTCTCACACACTTTCTTTGTTATGTTTTTGGGAATTTGTGATAATCGCATAAACCCTAAAATAAAATAATGAAAGGGGTAACTTTAGAAAAAAAAAATTGTATCTTACATGAATAAAATTAAAATTTTATATTAAATAAAATTGTATTTATTAGTAATACACAAGCAATTCCACAGGATCTTGAGCTTTCACTACTCAGCTCCTGGAAACTCCATGAATGCAATTTCAATCGGACCTCCATTTTCACGAATCACAAACCGTCCATGGTGTAACACGACTTCCGATCGCTATTTTAACCTTTCTACTTCACTCGCGTTACCAATTCCATTCACTCGTTCGCAATTTCGATTTCTACTTAAACAGCAAAGCCGCCGGAAACTTTATCTTGGCCAGTCAACCATGTCTTCTTACGGCGATATCCTGCCACCGGATCATTGCCACTACACAGAACTCACAACAGAGTCCGATTTTGAGCAAATTGTTTCTCCCGATGGCACCCTATCTATCTGTGGCTTTGGTTCCCTGCTCTCTGGTATACTTGCATTAATATCGATTATTCGAATTCGTTTGTTTTCAGTGACGATCGATTTCTAGTTTTTTTACACTTACATATTTCAATTTCGAATCTAGTTTTTTTTTTCTTCTTCCAAATGTGAATTTGATACACTCGATCATAATTGATACTGGATTTCAGTATCAATTTAGAACTGGAATATAAAATTATAAATTCCATAAACAACTTCAACTATTATTTCTGTTGTTCTCTTTAGTGAACATTTCGAAACAGCTCATTTGTTTTGCTAACTGTGTGAATTATGATCACTGCTTTTGACTTTTGAGCGATTAGAGAGGAGTGCGAGGAGTACATTTCCAGATCTAATCAACTTCAGAGTTGCAAAATTGAACGGATTTAGACGTGTTTTTGCGCATGTTGCTCCCATTTTCTTTGAGCGCGGAATTGCCAAGCCTGAGACTAAGGTAATGTAAGCACGATTACACATGCTCACACACTGCAGGCGATACTGAGATAGTGTCTGGATTTGATTCTTCTGTTTGATCTCACAGTAATCAGATAAGTGTTTGGCACTAATTAGATATTCATAATCACTTTGTCGTCATCCAAACTGATAATCTGCATTATTAAAATGCAATAATCAGACATTCAGTTTAAAAAAACCCAATCCCAAACACTCCCATAGCGATGTGATGATAATTTTGTACGTGTTCAGGAAATTTCAAGCTTGAGTGTGGAGCCATGTGAAGGTGAATCGCTTATAGTTACTGTTTTTGAGATTAAAAGGTCAGAGGTATGTATTGAAACTTATTCGAACGTTATCCTTATAATACAATAATTGATAAAGAAATGACAAATGAACCAATACAACTCCTATTATTTTGATGATCAGATTCCATCTTACATTGAGAGGGAGCATGAATTCCGTTTTTTAGCTGTAAGTTGTTAAGTAATTTTTGCATCAGAATCAACCTTACATTTTCCAAAATTTTGCTTTATTCTAACAATGAAGTAATATGTTGGGTTTTAAGGTCCAACCTGAAACATTAGAAGGCAGCCAGTATGTTACTCCTGCTGTAAGTAACATATTCACTAATTGATCACTTTTTAATGGATTTACATTTTTTAATCTGCTTACAAGACTGATATGATTTGAGATTTTGATCATCTTCTTGGTTATTGGTACAGGTTCTCTGTGCACGTTATACTGATGAGGAATATTTCCAGAATAGATGCAAAGGTAACCAACCACTTTTTAACCAACTGCAGCAAGCTTTGAGTTTCTATAACATGTTACTTTTGGTAGATTATAAATTTATAATTATGAAACCTATTTTTTTTATTTTTTTTGCAGGAAGCAAAGATATATACCACGAGCGGTATGGACGATTTGGTATTGACAAGATCTGGAGAGACGACGTGTTGCCTTGTCGTGTTTATTGCAGACATTGGTACATTTTTTTATCACAATCTTAATTTCAAATATTCCAATTAATTTGCCATTTATATGAAATCCATCTTTTTTTGTGTAGCGTGTTGGCGGCAAAGAATCTTGGAAATGAAACATATGATAACTTTTTGGATCATACGTATATTGCGGATCGTAAAACTACCCTTCGGGAATACTTGGCGACTGCAGGTTGTGGGATTATGGAAGAAGAACCACCAGAGTTGCTCAAGGTTCGGTATGGTGGTTAATGTACAAATGAGCATTTTGACTAATGTCGTGGGTATTTTGACTAATCTTGTGTGCTTGATGTGTATTTAGAAACTGATAATTGTAGCATTTCGGCTTGAATCGTAATAATCATATTTTACTTTTGGATAAACAAATTCCGTATATGATAATTTGATTAATATTAGGGCATACAGTAAGTTACATACTAGCTTTAAAGAAAATTTGTATCAAATGCTAAATTAAAGTTATTTATTTTGTAACCTAATCATTTTCGAAAAATACACATTCAAACACTTGTTAGAACTACACAAGTAGATCTAACAGTCAACAAAGTTTATTTATCGTATTGAACTTCTACACCTTGATCTACACAATTAAACCTAACGGCCAACAAAGTTTATTTGTCGTATTGAATTTGTACACCTTATTCACCAAATTAAGAGAGATGATATTTCCTACTAAATTTTAGTACTTATCTTTCTACAAATATAATCAATATAAATGTTTAAATCAAAAAATGAGATTAGAAAAGATAATTAGTAAATTTAGTTAGTGAAGGATTCCATACAGAACCCATATTATTTACAGAACTCGTAGAACTCAATCTAGATCATTGGATTATAGATTGGATGGCTAGGATTAGTTTGACTTTTTCTTAAATAAATTTGATTTTATTATTGGTAAGTATTAAATCAAAAGGGTAAAATGGGTAAATTAAAAAAAACAAAAAAAAAACCTAATAACCCTCAACCATACGTGGGGTAACCTCCCACTTCTAACCCAGAACATCTAACCTAAAAGAAATCCGTCTGCCGCCGTATTCAAGGAGCACATGACCGGAATTTCACTCTACTCTTCGATTTTGGAAGACCGATACGTGGACCGTCGTCTCTGATTACCCATTTTACCTGTACATGGAAGATCGACGACTCCAATTCTAGTTTTTCTATGCATCTGTCGTTTCGGCGATTTCAACTTTTTTCGGCGATGACAGCGCCGGCGGGTTCAGGCGGAATCCGTGGCGAAGACGGTGGTTTTTGTGATTACACTTGCTTTATTTCTCATAGACGGTGGTACAAAGTGATTAATAATATTACATTTGAAATATATATTTCATCTTTTTATTCATAAGAAGCATATGAAAGAGTCTCTAACACCGTTTCGATTACAACATTCAAAGATCAAAAAAGTTGTTTTTGCAACTGAAAGCATTGTCTCAAGAACTCAGGTGCCCATTTGTTCAAGAATCTTGTTTGTTTGTATTTATGCACACCATGTTTATTATATTAAACCTTCTTGATTATTTCATTATAAACAGATCTTTTAGATACGAAAAATCAGTAAACTTGTTAATTCTTTTTGTTAATTCAATTTTATTAATCGATAAGCTTGTTAATTCATTTTTGTTAAATCGGTAAGCTTGTTAATACTTTTTGTTAATTCATTTTAATTCATTATCGACGGTCATAAGCATGTTAAATCTGTTTAATTTTCATGAAATGTCCTTGTATTTTTTATTCACTCATAAACTTGTTAATTCACAGGTTATTGCTGGTACATCTATGGTTGAAGTATCAATACATTTATGTTATCAGTCACAAGTATGCTCTGTTTACGATTTGAGGAAGCATGAGAACAAACAACCGGTGCCCTGAAGACGATCATCTATGCTTTGTTTACGATTTTGATTTATTGTGTTAACATATGTGTTTAGTGCTAAGATACATATGTATTTTTTTTGTTCATGGTTGTAATTCACAAGTGTTAGAGTTCATATACATAGGTGTTTTTTATTATGGATGATTATACATAAGTGTTAGTCCTTGATAACATTGATGTCTACTACCATTATAGAATAATACATTCATGAATGTAATTGGTTAAAATTAATAAGATTGATCATTCGGTTCAAAATTAATTGAATTTTCAAAACATATATGTTCAACTTGTAAATATAACATATATGTATCATGAAAATTCTGAATTTATACAACATATATGTATCAAAAAATTATGATTTCGTATAACATATAGATATTACATAGATGTATCATTAAATTTTTAAATTTTTTACCCTAATTTTAGGAACTCTACGAAAAAGGAAAAAAAAAAAAAAATGTAAAATGTCTTAATTGCCCCTGAACCATTAAATAAATTAAATAATAAGAAATTAATTTACTAAATTTTGATTGGTTGAAAATAGTTCTACCGGTTCTGTAAATAATATGGGTTCTGTATGGAATTCGACCCAATTTAGTTAAAAGATAAATTAGAAGATTTAGTAGGAAACAATACAATATTTCTAAATAAATTCTACATGGTGTTTCAAATTTTTTCCGTATAGAACAATTCTATATCAAAAGACAATTATACCTTTTATTTATTTTCCCCCAAATTACTTGTAATATAGCTTTAAAAATTCTACTACCTTCTTCTCCACCGTCATCATCATCCAGAAAACTCCCAAAAATCACATGTCAATCCCTTCTTCACAAACCGTCAGCCACCATCGAAGTAATTTCCTCTTAAGTTAACCACATTGCATATAGAGAAAGGAATTATTCGAGTCAAGTAATTGTTACTAAAATCAACTGGTTTTAGTAATAAGCATTCTCCAATTTTGTGAGGTAACTCATCGCTGAAATTATTGTTATATAAATTAAAAACCCTTAAATCAAATAATGTCTCATTCTTTTCTTTTGGAATTTCACCCTAAAAAGGTTATTTGAGAAATCAATTGATCTTAAGGAAGATAATGACCAGATGTTTTTAGGCAATTCGCATGATAACTGATTGGATGAAAAGCCAACATTTTGCAAAGTCAAGCATGAAGCAATTGAATCAGGGATCTAACTAGTTAACTTCTTGTTGGCTAATGAAATGGATCTGATAGACCCACATTGGACTCACAGTTGTTCGGGGATGGAAACGGGAAACCCATTTTCACTAAAATCATTGAATTTTGAATGGTGATGTTTATAGCACATATTTTAATTATCAGGAAAGAGAAATTGAAATAAAAAAGAAACTAGGAAATTATCAGAAGGGGAAAGGGCATATTTGTTATTTTATTAATAATTCTCTATATTGATATAAGAAGCTCTGTAAGGATCATCTCTCATTTCAAAAAAGTGATGATATTTATATCACATATATTTTAATATATGTACCATAACATTTGCTTTATTTATTTGTACAATATGTAAGATTATTTGTACATTGTAATATAACTAAAAAATAATATGATAAGCAAATTAATTCTAATTTCAAAAGGTGAGAAAGAAAAACTCTTGTATTGTGTTATTACGAATCCACCCAAGAATTTCGACAAGTGCGTCAAGACTAGCCTTTAATTTTGAGACTGACACGTTTTGACACGTGAAAGTCACAAAGTTAAAGCGAGTGTCAACGTACTTGTTAAGATTTATGAGGGTTAAAATGTACTCCCTCCGTCCCTAAATAAAGTTCTTATTTCTCTTTGACACAAGTTTTAAGGAGAAAGTTAGTGGTGTGGTCATTGGTAATAAATTTGATTAAAATATAAAGTTGGTTTGGAAAGAAAAAGATAGTTAGTGGATAGTAAGTAGTGGGGTCCTTGGTAATTATATTATTTTATTAAGTGGGTCCCATCAACTTGTGAAATGAGAACTTTATTTAGGGACAAAAATTTAAGGACAAATGAGAACTTTATTTAGGGACGGAGGTGTATAATATATCAGTTTGGTGTCATTCTTGAAATAAATAGAAGGGTCAATATCATTATAATACACAAATAGAGGGTTAATTCGGTATATGAGCCTATCCGGTAAGATAGGTTTGGTGATTTGCCCCATATTAAACCAATCATATACTTGCGACTTGCGAGCACGTTTATAAAACTAATTAAACTCATAATCCATTATCACACCAACAAAAATACAGTTATTGTTGGTTATTAAGGCTCGTGCCATCATTTTTTTCGTTTTCAACTTTAGGACTTCCTTAAACCATTATAAATGACACACCTCCTATGTCAGTTAAAAGCTTACGAATTGGAGTAATGTAGCGATGAGATTGTAAGATAATTTTGTATACTTGTATATTAATATTTTTTGTATATATGTTATATACTCCCTCCGTCCCACAAAAAAACTTCTCATTTGGATATTGCACAAGTTTTTAGGTGCTAGTTAATGGTGGGATCATTGATAATACTTTTGATTAAAATATAAGGTTGGATTGGAGAGAGAAAGATAGTTAGTGGATATTTACTGGTGGGGTCTTTAATAATAATAGTTTTTTATTGTGTGGAACCCATAAAATATGAGAAATGAGAAGTTTTTTGTGGGACAAAAATTTAAAGTGAAATGAGAAGTTTTTTGTGGGACGGAAGGTGTAAATGTTAAGTAAAAATATAATATTAATATTTTTTTTTGTATACTCTCCGTCCCTAAATAAAGTTCCCATTTTGCCTTCAAATTTTGTCCCTAAATAAAGTTCTCATTTCTCAAACATAAGGGACCCACTTAATATAATAATATTATTACCAATATTTTCACCACTAACTATCTCTTAAAACACTTTCTCTCTCCAATCAAACCTTATATTTTAATCAAAAGTAATACCAAATACCCCACCACTAACTATCTCCTAAAATGTTGTGTCAAACACAAATGGGAACTTTATTAAGGGACGGAGGGAGTATATGTTAGTACTAATTAGTCTGATAAAATCTGAAATTTCAGTTGATTTCATTGAGTCGACGTAGTATCACCACAAACAACCTAGAAAGTTCCATCAACCAAAACTCAATAAATGAAACACATTGAAGCTGTTTCCACCATAACTTCACAATAGCGGCTACTTTGAAAGCCACGTGACCCGAACCCGAAAAGTAACTAACGTGGCCCAATAAGTATCCACTCCTTTGTCTTCACTCTCACACCCCAAAACCCCTATAAAAACCACCACCCTCTTCTCCAACAAACCACCAATTAAATACACACTCTCCCTCTTCTCAATTTAGCTAAATAAATTCACCATCTCCGGCAATGGCAGCTTCTTCAGTCTTCACTGCAACCCCAGTCACCCGTCTCACCTCCACCACTCCCTCCCAATTCCACAAAAAAACCACCGCCGGAGCCTTCTCCGTCAGGTGCATGTCAAAAGATGAGAGTTCAAAACCACCATCCGCCACCCCAACGCCACCACCGATGAACGCTACTCCTCCTCCACCACCACCGCCACGGGCGCCGAAGGTTAGTACGAAATTCGCCGACGTGTTGGCGTTCAGTGGACCGGCGCCGGAAAGGATCAACGGGAGGTTAGCTATGATAGGGTTTGTGTCGGCGATGGCGGTGGAATTGAGCAGCGGCCAAGGTGTGTTGACTCAGATCTCTAACGGTGGACTGACGGTGTTTGTTGGGACTAGCGTGGTGTTGACGCTAGCATCGTTAGTGCCGTTGTTTAAAGGCGTTAGAGCTGAGTCGAAATCGGACGGAATCATGACGTCAGATGCAGAGATGTGGAATGGGCGGGCTGCGATGTTGGGTTTGGTAGCTTTGGCTTTTACTGAGTATGTTACAGGCAGTGCTCTTGTGTAATCAGTATTATTCAGTTATATGTAAATGTGTCACAAGTATCTCTATTAAAAACTTTGTATTTAGAAAAAGGGGTGAAATGGATATTGTTTTGAGATATTTATATTTTGTATTTGTTAAACCAATGGAAAAGAGACTATTGTGATGAGAACTGATGAAAAATAAAATAGTATGTTGAAAGTAGACATGTTAAAAGTGCAAGTGACAAGTGATAGTTCTATTAAGAAAACGTTACTAAATAAGAAAAAGGGTCCCCAGTTGGTGTAATGGGCTTCATTTGGTGGGTTACTGCTTCCAAGAAGCCTTTGTCACTTTGTGTATCGTTAAGGATCTCTCGGAACATTTTGAAGATATATCAGTAGGGGTGAGCATAACTGGGTATCTGTCGGTTTTGACTGGAACAGGAATTACAGATTCCTGAAATATAGGAACTGGAACATGGAAGACAGGTTCCAGGGCAGGTTCCGGTTATCCTGTATCAAAATTCAAAAAAATTTAACATTACTTGCTAAATAAACAAGACAATAAATCACACAAACTAACGATTACAAATAACAAATATCATTTAATGGTTTTAGATATAGTTCAACGATTACAAAATATTGTTCAAAATAGAAATAAGTGAATAATAACGATAAAAATAAAGTAAATGTGTGATTCGTGTGAAAGTCAGTCACAAAGATGCGACCTTACGACAAATGAATGTCTTACCCAATTTCTGGTTCAATTATAACGAGTAAGGGCAATTTATATTTTTACTTGGACTAGTATTTACATTTAGATAAATCATAATACTATTTAATTTAATGTATAATATCATATATATTATATATTTTAATTAAAACATATCATGTAACCACCGGTTCCAGGTTATCCACCGGTTCCAGGTTCCTTAATTTTGAGAACCGGAACCTCTTAGGGCGGTTCCATGATTTTAGGAACCGGAACCGGAACCTCCTAACAAGTTCCGGGTCTAGAACCTCCGGTTCCGAGACGGTCCCGGTTGTAATTCCGATTACCCTCTTTTTCTGCTCACCCCTAGATATATGTATGACAAAATTAGTCTTCAATATTTGTAAGATACGTATGATAAATTTAGTTGAAAGAGTCTTATTTTGAGCTACGTAGTATGAAGATATTTCGCCAAGTAGGAGAGTTTGAGCCACAAAATGGAAAATAATCTTTTATTTTTCATATATATATGTATAATGCATTTTAAACATTTTTGAATTCTTAATTTTCAACCAACGCATTTCGGTACATAGTTATATTTATAAAATATATCTCTATGTTATTAACACAATATCTTAACCCAAAAGAGGAATTTGACCTGCTTCTCAAATCCTTGGTTATGAAGCCGATTTAAGTTTGTTCGTCTACCAATAATGTGAGACAAGTTTCAACTCATTCAATTTGTTTGACTATTTTGTTCTAAACGCGTCACTTTAAAAGTCAATATCTCATTTACTATAACTTCATTTTAGATATGTTTTAGCTAGTTACATAACTCTCATCAAAGAGAATGCAAAGTTTGAAACCATTAATTATACTCCCTCCGTCCCACAAAAAACTTCCCATTTGACTTTTGCACAAGTTTTTTAGGTAATAATTAGTGGTGAGATCATTGATAATACTTTTGATTAAAATATAAGGTTGGATTGGAGAGAGAAAGATAGTTAGTGGATATTAGTGGTTGGGTCTTTATTAATAATAGTTTTTTATTGTGTGGAGCCCATCAAATATGGGAAATGAGAAGTTTTTTGTTTGACAAAAATTTAGAGTAAAATGGAAAGTTTTTTGTGGGACGGTCGGACGGAGGGAGTATATAACAAATATACATATAATTAAATTGGTCCAAATTTGATAAAAACTCATTCTCGACACAAAACTTTCCAACATTATTTATGTAACAAGAGAATTGTATAGGCAATATCATATGTTATATTTTAGAAATAAAAATCACTTTGTGATTGTATTTTGAAAGAGATCGGGAGAGTTTTGATAAAGACAAATAATGTATAATGTATTCATGTATTATATGTTAACTTTAAAATGATAGAAAGAAATGACAAATAATTTATTTTATTTTAATAGGACTTCTTTTAATGTATTAACATATTATATGTTTGTCAACTTTTCCCGGAAACTGTATACCAGAAGGTATTGTACCAGTTCATAGTCTTGTAAACCATAAAAAGTTCAAATTCCAACAGCTACCCACAAACCGCGACAACCACCACCATCAGCCATTATCACTACCGCTGATATCACCCCCCTTCTATGGTTGTGTATAGTGTGAAGGGAGTCCCACCAAATCAACCAGTTTATCTTACATTGCAATTGACCACACCATTGCAAGTTGTGGTCGTGGCCCACTATACCACACGTGGGTGACCATAGCAGATAGTCTTAGAAAACTTTAGTTCTTTTTAATAAGTTTTTTGTTTTAATTTTTTTCTTAAAATAAATGCAAATAATTCTTACATCCCAAACTAAATCTTATTTTAATAGGAGCTTATAACAAAAAATTTATTATAACAGAAGCTTATTTTTCAAAACGAAATATTAAAACTTGTCCCGATCAAAGGCCTTTCTACATCTTTGGCAAATTAGCCGAACAAATACTTTGAATTTTTTTTTGACCCATCGTAAAAGTACCCTTTTCTTTATTCTTTATATAAACCAGATTTGATCGCTGCCTAACCTATCAACTTCGACACACACATCAATTTAGTTATACCCAAAACAATAGTAATACCAACACATCTAATCTAGTTCAAAACATATATCACAACAGAAATAGAAAGCTTAATGTTGCATAAAGTTAATGCGATATATTGGATACTATTGCCATTTTACCCAAATTATGTATACCTTCATGTGCTTGGGCACGATGTACACATGTGTACGGTTATCCAAGGTAGATCACTGTTTTGAAAATCCGGTAGAACCGGTTGAATCTGGTCGAACCAGTATAAAAAAGTTAACCGAAAAACTCCAGATATTTGAGATCTTTCTCTATCAGAGTAAGCCGGTTAGACTGAGGGTCATAGCTCGGTCAGAACCGGCTGGTTGGATATAAAAACTCAGTTTAACCATCAGGTTGACCTGCAAAAACTAAGTTTTTCTAAATAAATTAGATGAATAAAGCAGACATAAATTTTTTTATACTTCCTCCGATTCAAAATAAGTGACACACTTTCCTTTTTTGGGTGATTCAAAATAAGTGACACTTTGAAAAACTACCTTATTTGGCAAAAAATAGTGGGACTCACACTCACTAACTATCTCCTTTAACAAAGTAAAATGACTCATTTACCCTTACTTTTTACTTTTAAACATCAATAACCCCACTTTATTTAAAAAGTGTGGGACCCATCCCCATTAACCATCCAATTAATCTAATTTAATTATCATTATAATCTTTTGCTTAAAAAACCGTGATATCCCAACTGTGTCACTTATTTTAAATCGAAGGAAGTATATGTTTTGGAACTCAAAAATGAAACTTAGTTGAAAAATATGTTTTGAAATTTTTTCGATTATTATTGTATTTATTTTATATTTTTCCAACTTTTTTGGCATTCATACACCATCTCATATATAAATTGTATTTTTTTTCATAATTAGTGTTTTATAAATATTAACAGTATTATTATCCGGTTCAACCAACTCGCTAATCTAATCTGATTGGTTCAACTATATTTAAGACATTCATCAGTTCAAGACCGGTTTTTAAAACATTGAGGTAGAGTCCGAACAAATAATACTTTTATGTTCCGGAAGCTATGAATTTATATATATTAGAAAGGTAGAAAATACAAGAAAACACAAGTTACACTAATTACACTAAAAAACAAGATTAATGAGACATTGCAAACCATATCCAATATGTATGGCTCTCCTTATTCAGACTCTACTTCTTGAGAAGATGACGATGGATTCTGGAAAAATAAGCAAACAACTGAAATGTCATCTTGCGCAAATCCCGGCCGCTTACGTTTCCATTGACCAGATGCATAGTCAACAAGCCTTTTTGCTGATTCCTCCCTTTCGACTGAAGTTGAAACAATCTCGACTGCCTTTTCATTGGACACAACATCCCATACCTGGTCATCGAGCGTGAAAATAATTAAAGTTAGAGATTTGGGTAAAAAAAATTGATTATTACAATAAATATAAAGAAAATTACCAATATAAACAACATAATATACTAATTTTGACAATGTTGGGTATGTAAAAACCATGATAACTATAGTGTTTATGCATAAAAAAGCAAGAGAATCGTATATTACCCCATCGGTAGCCAAAATGACAAAGCGATCTCGTGCGGTTATGGTTCTTTGTATGACATCGGGCTCGGAAATGAGACCAAAATCTTTAACAAAAAAGTCGCCAAATGCCCTTGAAAGCGCAAGCCCTGGACCCTCGGGCATCTCATCATTTGAAGCACGGATTCTCGACACTCCCGGTTCATCATCTAGTTCATTCACGATCCCTCCCGACTTATATATCCTCTCGGTTTCCTCTGTTTTAATGTCAGTGTCAAATATATACTTTATTCTATTCAAGTTAAGTGATACACTTTACATTTTAGGCAGTTTTAAAATAAGTGATACGTTTTGATAATCCACCCCTTACCATGTTCATACAAATTTCTATGAGAAAGTACTTACGAGGTAAATTTGGTTTGAAGTCTACAGTAAGCTGAACGGCTTCCAAACTACCATCATCTGAAATGGTTCCAAGAACAGCTCGAGAATCGCCAACATTTGCTAACACCATAAGATCCCCCTACAATCATGATCATGAATTTCAATCATAAGGATTTTGAAGTATAATTTTGCAATCGATTATCATATTTCAAGAAACGTTTGTATACCTCTCGGATAATTGTTATAGCAGCCGTACCACTATATAACGAATCGATCACAGGATGAAGTTCAAGATCATAATCAACGGTAGCGCAAGTTTTCATGAAAGATTTCTTCCACATATTGAATCGATCAAAGTTTGCATTTTTTAACAACTCATTGTTCATCAACATTGAAGCTTCTTGCCAATAATGTAGCAAATAGGCCGGCATTACTTTTTTCACTCTTTTTCCTACAAGATGACCCCATGGTCCATGCCCATCAAAAACACCACAAAACATCACATCTTCTTTCCCTCCAAAAGCCTACAAATAGATCGATCAAGATCCAAATTAATACATTTGAATTCATAATCTTTAATAAAACTATAATCTTTACACAAATTTTTTAAAGGATATTCTCATTAATGACGGGCTCCCCCAGGTGTCGAGCTTTGCTCGTGATGTATGCAACCTAACAGTTGACGCGACAGTTTTTGAATCTTTTTTGGTCATCTGGTAAACATTTACAAGAGAGTGATCGAAGCCGTAACCTCTACAAAGTCATTCGGGAGCAGTTACCACTAGATACTAATTGTGTACGAGCTAAATGAAATGATTTACCTCCCATACGATGAAGCAATCTTGATTTGTTCCTTTATTTCCTCCCTTGGAATAAGCGGATGCATAATTACTAGACCATTTGGCACCAACGTTACCGGAAGATGTTAATAATAAGCCATTTTTCTTCGCTTCTTTAGCTAAAGCAATTGTAGCTTCTCTTCCATGATTAATCCTCCGATTCTTGCCTTTTGTTGGTGAAATGTTCTTGGTTAGTCCGCTCAAAAAGGACGAAAATTGCACCATCTTTTCTACAATTCAATCGATACCCACAAAGTTAATATACTAAATGATAAGAAATGAGCCTAATTTATGTCTTTTTCATTTTTTTTCATAATTTAGAAACTTTTGAATATTGAAGCAAAAGATCAAGAAATGTATGCATATACTAAAGATTCACCAATTAATATACTTGTTAATTTACCAGGTGTACTATATATATCGTTATTTGACCACATAGGAGATTAGGGAATGAGTCAACTTTATACATCTAGTCAACATCGATCAATCACCCAATGAATCGACACTCGATACTTACGACAAGGGAGATGATACCTACACTACAAAAACTACCTCTCTTACCAAGATGGATAAGTTTTAAAGTGAAATATACAAGCATACCAATACATGAGATGTGGTGTAAAAATTATTTCCCTTACAATAAAAACGAATACAACTAATTTGACTTCTAAAGTTGTCTACTATGAAATAGAATTATTGAGAACCCGTGATCAAGTTTTCATTTGGAACTTATGTAGGTTTGACATGAGATAGGTCAAATGAGTCTCTTTCTTGGACCCTAACTATCTAAAAAGAACAAAAGAGCAGGTAAACAGCCCATATCAAGTGGTTCGATTCATCGTCATCTTAATTTGACCATATAACGGCCTGCATGGACTGCCAAACGACCACCCTTTTTAAAACAATCCACTTGAGCTTCTTGTTAAGTAGCAGAAGATCTTTACTATATAAATATATAATGACAATGATATATAACCGGCCTTTGTGAGGTGGTGGTTTGCCTAAGTAAAATTGTTACATATTGATTACTACTAAATTACTTTTTATACCTATCTATCAATATAAGTGTTCAAACTCCAAATCAAATGATAGAAATTAAAAAAAGAAGAGAATTGTTTTTCAAAAATAATATTATTTACAAAAACACTTTCACAAATAATGTTGTTTTTTTTTTCTCTTTAAAAAATAATGCATCTGATTTCCCCGAATATCATAGCGTCCGGGTTCGGGGAGCCCATATGCATTATTTTTTAAAGAGAAAAAAACACAGCATTATTTGTGAAAGTTTTTTTTTTTTTTGTAAACAACATTATTTTTGAAAAAAATTTAAAAAAAGATTTAGTATCAAACAATACAATTCGTGGTTTCACACATCGATCATTTTATAGATGAGAAAATAAAGTAAAAGGATTTAGTACAATTAGTGAATCAACTTATCAAATATTTATAAGTAAGAAAATGAAGTAAAAAGTTTTTACATCAAATAATACATTTTTCAATACAAATATATCTGACCAAAATAATGGTACATCTTGAGGGTCCATTTGCATGTGCAAGTGGGTACTAGATGATTAGAATTTATTACAAAAATTGTCATACATATGAAAATATTCCCGTAGATCCAATGGGTAAATAGTGGTGGACCCATGATTTTCGATAGGTACTACCAAATTAAAAGAAGATCGAAGATGATCTAAAATAACGAACTTTCTAATATTATTACGTTATACTGGTATAAGTGTTAGGATGTGGCCGTTACGTAATTCAGGTCAACCTCAATAACAGATATAATATTTATTCAGTTAATCAGTTAATCTTCAAGGTTTGGAGTGCAATCTTTATTTTATTTTATTTTATTATTATTTTTTTTTAATTTATAAAATTTGATTTAGAAACTTATCTAAGCTATATTTTCAAATAAATCTCCTAGCCTTTTATATAGCATTTCAAAATTTTCAATATATAATAATAATTATATTAAAATGTTACATACATGTTTCAGAAATCAGTAAATTAATATATAATCAAATTCTGAATTGTAACAATTATCCTTTATAAATTAATGCACAATTTTTTATGTATTTAAAGATACTTCTTAAAACGGTTATTAACAAAACCCTAATTATTATAATAAAAAATAAAATGATTTTGATAATGACAGCTTTTAGGGCTGTCTCTAAGCACATAAAAGTTGTACACTAAATCATGGGAGAAAGTGGTTCCTAAAATTCAGTAGGTAGTTATAGATTGATGTACAAACTTCTGATGCGTGTCTATTGACAGATGTGTCGTTATCAAAACCCAAAATAAAAATAGTATTACATGAGAATTATGTCAGATTAAAATAACTCATGAGAAAATCTAAAACGTGTCAAAATATCATGACATGTTGACAAAATCTCATGAGAAACACTACTCACTTGTATTTTTGTTTTTAACATTGGATATTAGGATTTTGTTAATTACAGCTTTGAAAAAAATATTATATGATTTAAATATTTATATTTTTATTAAGGAAAATGATAATGACAGCCCTTAGGGCTGTCATTAAGAAGGCAAAATACATAAAAGACAAGCCCCCTGAATTTTAGGAATATTACTTTTTTAATCAATGTACAAGCATTTTATGCATGTTAGTGAATGGCTGTCATTAATAAAACCCTTTTATTAATGAAGGCTGATAAAAAAAAAATCATTATTAGTATACAAGTTTTTAATACAGTTATTTCATTTCTTAATAGAACTTTAAACATTAAAAAACATGATTACCTATAGACATGACTAAAACAGTAAATCTTAATAAGTAGATTCAAATTTGGCAATCATTTTTTTGAAAGGTCAAATTTGGCAATCATTAAACTATCTTTAATTGACAAACCAACACAAACCATCCATCTTTCAATTCCAAGATGAATCAAGTAAACAACAATTATGAACATAAAATTACCAAACCAACAAACAATCATCCAAAACTCATATTACATAAACAAACAGATATAGCTTAAAACTAATCAAGAATTTAAAGATAAACCTTTGTTTTTAGCCAGCTTTGATTCAATAAATGATCTTGAATGGATGTAAGAGTTAGAAAGCGACCGGAAAGTTCACCGGAAGCACACAAAAACCGGCAGAATCCCAGGAATAAAAACAGGCACAGTTTGAAGCTTCAGGTAACTTCCACTCCATCTGTTTCTTAAAAAAGTTTTAGAAAGTGAATTTATAATAAGAGGTGGTGTGCATATTGATTAAAACTTCCACGAGGTTCAAGAAATGGTGGGTGGGTGAATGGATGATAGATATAGATATGTATATGTATATGAAGGGCATGTGTTGCATCGGGTCCCTTTATGCATAATCATCTACTCGGGTTTATTGGATAACTACCTTTTTTTGGGTTATGATTATATCCAAATAGAGACCCTTTTTTTCTTGAAATTGCAATTATAACCCAAAAGAAAAGGTGACAATGTGACATAATGGGTTTCGAGTTCTGACTATTGGTAACGGCTCAAAACAAATAAAATGAGTAAGATCAAATCAAGTTACGTAACAAAAATTATGCTATAAAATGTTTGTGAGAAATGATATTTTTTCCTACTCATATGTTTATTAACTTTTAAACTTGACATGTGTCCAGTGGTGAATCCAGAACCAAAATTAACCGGGCTTATATACAAATTTAAGTGAAAATCATATAAATATTTCTACTAATTTTTTTTACTAGAATTTTCCACATGAGTGCCCCACCAAGAGGAGGCCATACACCCCTTTAATATAAGGTGGATCCGCCACTGCATGTGTCGTTTATTAATTTTTTTCCCTATATCATCATTTGATTTTGAAATGATAGGAAAAAATATCATTATTCAATGTTTATATCAAAGTAATAAAAAGATTCTAGAAAGTTGTAACTATATCTAACTTATTATATTTTATATTTAGTTCTGCTATCAATAAGTTTACAATTCATTGGTTAAAATTTTGTAATTATTTGTTTCTAATTTCTTGTTAATTTTAATAAAAACCAATCTAGCCTACATTATTGTTATACTTAATTTATTATTATCACTACACGAATTTTGAAACAGCAAAAATAATTTTAATAAAAACAATCAAAATACTGATAATAAACATATAAATTACACTAGTCAACACAACATTGGCCAAAAAGTGATAAAGTCTACAAAAGTGAAGCAATTAGTTTTTTTAAGGTTCTGAAATATGATAATTATATAATTTTATTGAGAGCTGATTCGTACAAAGCAACTTTTATCCATACAGAGCAAATTCATTCCAAATGACAATCATGTCATTCCTTTATTTTTAACACATTTTGCATTTCACCCCTCCTATTAAGTGCATGATTGTCATTTTGGGTGAATTTGTTCTGTATGGATAAAAGTTGCTCTGTACGAATCAACACCCAATTTTATTTAACAAACTAACTCCTTCAATATCTGTTTTGTAAGATTTCTAAAGATATTGGACTTAATGGTCAATTTCTATAAGGACTAAAAGTTACGTTTCATACAAGCTAAAGGTCACACGTGCAAATATTTTCTATGAAAAAATTAGCTGACATATTTTATAGGAATTCATTTATGTACCACAACTTTTACTTCTTATTTTACATTGTATAAATTTTACAGCTAACTGTATAAATATGTAGAGCTATAATTGTAGTAGATGAATTAAAAGATATGGTATGAAAATCACTCCCTATATTTTATGGAATCCACAATATAAATGAAGAATAATATAATTAACAATAACAATATTTAATCTTACTTAAAATGGAATGTTAAAATGTGAAATATAGAAAATTATATTTCTACCTTATTATAAAAGTCTACTTTTATAAAAAAAAAGTCTGACTAGTTTTTTTTATAATATTATTGTTTTATTTAAACATGTATATTGATCAAATAAATAAGAAAATAAATAAAAAGATTTTTTTAATCATCATCGATCTCTTTATTCAAAGATGATAAAAGATACTAATCAATCTATTAAAGATTACGATGGGGTTAGTTTTGAAGGAAAGGACACTTTTTGATTCCAAAGCAATACGAGCCAAGAGTTTTTGCAATTAATTAGTAAATAATAATTTTACATGTCCAAAGTAAGTCGGTGATAAAATATAATAAAAGTACTCAACTGGAAAATCTGTATGGCTTAGAAACGATGCTGCCATAACAAGAATTACTTAATTAATCCCTATGGTAATTACTAATTAATTAAGGACACTACTTTTCCATTATAAAATTAAGTTAAAAATGTCGAAATTTTGTTGGCCTACAAGTCTTCTACTAAATTGTGTCATCATTGCTAACGATCGCGACGTTAAATATAATATTCAAATTCAAACACTTTTGTGATATCATAATAATACTTGTACAATTGATAAAATACAAAAGTGGCTTATCATGATATAATTAAATATAGACAAGAATGATGTATGATTATTATTTTATACCGCGATTAGAAGATAAATTAGGTACGGTGTTATTAAATATGATGACGAAACACTTTGATATTGTAAAAGTAAGACGAGGCTGTTCATTTGTTGTGTGTGAGACTGAATGTAGTAGGATTTAGTCCGGATTTGTCATGTATCTTTTCTTGAAAGAGAAAGCGGACGTGGCGCTTACATAACAAGACAAAATCTAGGTTTGATCACACCATTACCCTTAGTCTAATATTTGATTTCTCTCATCTTTTATGTCTACGACTTTCAACTGAGACAACCTCCCAACACTTAGATTTCTTATTTCAAACGTTCGATTTTGAGAGTCAATATATATTACATTTACAACTTCATTTTGTACATACATTAACTCGTTGTATAGCTTTTACAAATAAAAAAGCAAAGTAACTATCATTAATTATATATAATCAATATACATATAATTACGTTATTCTAAAGTCGGTTAAATGTTTTATCCCAATATTATAAAAGCATATAGATAAACAAAAATAATAATAATTAAGCCTATGTTAGTCACACGTCTAAGCTATTTGCCTTTTACGTCATGAAAGAATATGGTCCCAACTTCATATTTCTACACATGTTAAACAAGTTTGGTTTCAAGTTGACTCGGGTAAACCCCTCTCCCATGGCCTATTTCCCACTCACTACACCTAAAATTAGAACTGACGAGACGATTAATGCAAATTATGAATAATTAAGAAATGTAACTCATTTTGTAAATACTTACTCTCATGTCGAATTAGCAAAATCTTGAACATTTGACATGAACATGTAGTCTTAGTAATTGTCTAATTATACGTCAAATATTTCAAGATATGTATCAATAAAGATATACACGTATCATTATGAACCAAAATCAGTGTCATAAATCACTTATAATAATTAAGGGTGTAAAAGAGTCGAGTTAACTCGTGAGCCACTTGAGTTACTATATTTTCTAATCAAGTCGAGCTTGAAAATATTGTTTCGAGTCATGTCAAGCTTAAAAATATCGAGTTAATCAATATTCAACACATTATACTGATAACTGAGTCGAGTAGAACTCGAGCTTCAAAATAAAGGCTCGATTGAGGTTGAGCCGAATTTTAAGCTTCGAGTTTTATAATCGAGTCGAGCTCAAGCTTGACACTGTTTCGACTCGACTTGATTACATCCTGATAACAATTATAATTCGTGTGTAAACCTGTGCTCTAAAACGGAGTTAGAACTAATCCATAGTCACAATCCACCAAAATGTAGTTGAAAGGAAATAACATAGGAAGATACAAACTTTTGATGACAAAAATACCCTTTTAGTTTGGGACAAACATAAAAAACACGCAACTTTAAGTACCATACAAGTTGCTTGGTGTTGTCAAGGAAAGTGCCAAGTTGCCACTAAATGACGTTACTTAAAGCAATGTACGTGTGTCTAAATCCGTAAATTTACATATTCGTTTGAATCTGGATGATATTATATCACATCAAGTAGTCAAAAAATCATTGATTGTCCACACCTTTCGGTCCATGATGGTTTGAATTCATGGGCCATAACGGTCATAAATCACACCGACCTTTAGGACTGTAGAAAATCTGTCCGGTTTAAGTGGAATAGACTATATCTGTAAACCGTGTAGATGGGCTGTTCCTCATCACCCCAAGCTTCAAATATGCTAAAAACATCAAATACTTGGCCATCGTTCGCTATTTCAAGACGATATGTAGTGTTTCTATAATACTTCATTGTTTCGATGATTCCTAGATAATTTAGCACCAAAAGATTCTAGGTTATGTCAAACTTTCGTAAGGGAATATTTTGTCTAGCTTAAATGTATTTAATAGTGTATTTGGACCCCATGTACATATACTTAGTTGGTCTAAATTCAAACACATGGTATTGAAAGAAAATAAGAAATGTAAACTGCAAAAGAATATTAGTTGTCAACTGAATGAGATGGCTTGAAACAAAATAATTGTGTGTAGGGTATAAAACTATAAATGTATAAATATCCAAAGTTTGATAATGATTCCTATACTATAATTGATCATGTATATAATAAATTCAAGAAAAAGTCAACAAAATCACAATTGATTTCCAACATATGCATTCAAAGATTAACAATGTACATCACGAGCAAAACTCATTTACCTCAGGAAGCCCATTATAAACGAGAATACCCTTTAAAAAACATTCAAGATTGTTCATACTTCTAACATTCAAGTCTTAAAATACAATTGAACTAATAAGAATGGTAGATTTCCGTAGTTTGATGAGTTTGCTCATTTTAACCGCTCCAACTGACTGATTTGATCAGATTGAAATTGTTTTAGGAGGTTTAGAGACTGTTGATACAAATTAAGGTCCATCCCATCAACATTTCTACCCACTCTTGCTTTCAGTATTCCCTGAAAAAAGTAAATGATTACAAACGCATATTCACCTTTCTAGAAAAAAATTCAAGAAAAATCAGAAAATGTGTTCAAACTGGACTTAAACAACATATAAAAGGAGGAATATATATATCCTGCATACCTAAATATTTTAATTAATATTTAATGTTATGATAATGATACTATGATAGTCTTGATAGTAGCTACTATGTATGTAATGTACCTCATTACTTGGTTGAATTGAAAGTTCTCCAATAAACTGGTACAGTGAACCCACTCGAAGATTAAGTCTTAAATGTTGAGTATCAACTGCCAGGGTGGCACCTCCGTCAGCAATAATAGCAATTGCTGTTTCTACATTATACTCTTGTAACCTTAAATCACAAAAATAATGTATAAGTCTTCACTATGCACTTAATAATAAAAAAAAGGAAAATGATAATGACAGCCCTAAATAACAAGGCAAAATTAATGTAAAAACCGTCCCTTGAATTTTAGGAACACTACTCTATCAATGAATGTACAATCATTTTATGCATGTTAACTAAACCCTAAAAAAAATTAACTTACATTAAAAGTAAAAAAGATTTCACTCACTTTCCAGTAACACGAAGAGATGCCCCTTGCTTGAAATGTGGTGAAGATGAGTTCAGTTCTTGCAAAATAACTAATGCACCAGACGCTACAGCAGTTGATGACATTGAAGACTAATAATTTAAAAAAAATAAATTAGTATTGTGAGTTTCCTGTAAATATCAAGTCCTAATAAACATCTTAATTATTAAAGTAAGTAAAAGAAAGTGCGGAAACTGTTCATAATCACTGATACAACTCCACTGAGACATTTCATCAAACACGTAGAGTGCATTGTAGTCAACAAAAGGGGCTGTTAGTGTTTAGTATCTATTAAAGTGGACAACTGAAGCATCAGTGGACACACTAGCTAACGATTTGGATTTTCTAAAGCTAATTCAAAGTTAGTTAGGTAGTTCTAACAAAGTATAGGTGATGATGATAATTAGAAAAATGAGCTGTAGAGAAAAATGAAGGGCTTTTTTCAAAACCCTTGAATACATGATTTAAATGTATAACAAATCATAACACAAAACTTACTCAAGGTTTAGAGATTTCGGGGAGGGAGATGCGTCGGCGAGGAAGCAGGTCCGGAGAGGCAGGGTAGCCGGAAATGCAGGGTCGCCGGAGAAGAGAAGTGGCGTGGACTCTTGGCTGGAGGCAAGAGGATGTTGCGGGCGGAGGTAGTGACTTTGGAAATAGAGGAGATTAAATACGTATATGTCATATTTAGCCCCTGAAGTTTTTTTTTATCACCAAAAATGTGGTATTTCTTTGTATGTATTGCTTGCAGCAATCATTCATTAGCGAACGTTGCATAAGACTTTATTAGACATATGTAATACCTTGTTTTATACAACTATAACAACGTCAAATAGTGACATACGTTATCAAGATATAAAGGTGCGAATTTTTTGACATAAATAAACTGTATACCAACCAAAGATGAGAGTTTTTTCTTGTATTGTCATGGTTGAAATTAAAATTAAAGTTTTACAAGAGTTACAACTTGTAGTCATATATAAAATTCTATTTCATACCCCTTGAACAGCAACTCGCCAAGAATAAGGTAAGATATACACGATATATTTACAACTACCATCAAGTCCGATATGAATAAATAGATTACGTGTGTGTTTGCTTTTAAGTTATACCCCCTAGAACCCAAAACAACAAGGGATCAAAGAGCACTTTCCGATGTACGTTTTTACCCCCACAAAAGGGCAAATCCAATAAATCATGTTTAGTGAAAAACTTGAGGTGATGCATAATACTCGCTTTCTTTAAACATAGGCCTTAAATCTTCTTTGCACATGAAATCTGTGGGGAAAGAAACAAGATGTCCCTTAATTGCTTGTAATCTATCCATTGCTGTCATATTTCCATCTTCATATGATTCAAGATTCTTTGGTGCTATTCCTAGATCAATAGTAGTATGCCCCACTTTTCCCTTTCTCTCACTCACACATTGCCTTAAACACGATCTGTAAATTTGGTTAAACTACAAGGACCATTTATGTAATTTAGTCTAAAGAGAATATCATCAATATACTACCTGGAATGTATAAGATCATTAGGGATGCAAGAGAAGACATCTTGATAGATCTTGGTATTTGTCTGCCAATAATAAATCGATAATTAGACTTTAATTCTTATTAAATTTCATTTTTGCAAGAATGAATCTTTACCTTTGCAGTTGCCATCCATATATCTTTGTAAGCCGAATCAATAACTGGGTCGGCTATTTTGTTAATCTGCAAAGTGATAAATAAGCATATGATTTATAATTTATAATTCAAATTAAAGCACCATGTGATATATAATAATTACTAATAATGAACAAACCTCTGAACTATTCAGACCAAGGTGTTCAGACCATAACGAAAGCCGAAGACTCAATGCAAATTTTCCTGCATTCCATGGATTCCCTCCCATTGAAGATTCAACTACCTCCTTATCTTCAATAAGTACTCCAATCTAGCAAATAAAATTAAAAAATTAAAATCTATATTTAAATTTTTTTTTTTTAAATTATAAGTTACCTCGGAATCTCGTAATCCAAGCAAACTTCTATCATTAATATTAGCAGATCCAACCAAGACTGTGTTATCATCAATTATCATAACCTTGCTATGCACATACACCTGTAGTATAAATTTAAAAGAATTAAATTAAAACCGAGATAAAATATTATAAATTTTATTTTGTGAAATAAATTAAAATAATATATTATGTTACCGGACTGGAGGCAATAAGACCATCATCCGAAAGTCTACCATGCGCCCTAAGACCGTAAAAAGATATATAATCATGAACTTTAGGACCGAGAATATCAGAAAGATTATGCAAAATAGAACTGTTTCCTCTTGATATTGTTCTATACTGCCAATGCATAATAGCTCTTACAGATGCGGCCCCCACATCATCCAGACCACCCTGTAAAGTTTCATTATTTAAAAAACCAAAAATATAGGGGGTAAAAGAGTAAATTACTCACCTGGAAGCCAGGTAGAAGTGGAATAACGATAATGACCCTGAAATGTTGTTTCTCGTGATATGCTTTCATGATACGTCTGTGTAAGGACTCTAGTACGCGGTTTCTTATGATTTCGTCTCCAGAAAGACCTGAGATAAAGAATTGGTTCTGGAAAATAATAAAAAAAATGTTTAATAAATTAGAAAATGTGAAATAAAAAAAATAAAAAAAATGGAATAATAATATTAATATGATGTACCTCGATGTAAACAAAGTGTTGGGCTTTCTCGATTAGAGAACAGTAAGCTTTGTGAATGCTTTCTTCAACTTGACTTGTGCCAGCTGACCATTGACTCACACTCCTTACAACCTGAAAATTGGAAATTGAAATTCATGGTCTTAAATTAAAGATACTTTTAGCAGATCAATCAACCCGACCCGATCCAGCCCATTTCGACTCTAGTCGGTGATGTTAATAAAAAATAAAAAAAAGGTTACCTGACAACGACATGAAACACGCGGGCCAACTTGACCCGATTTATCAGCAGAAACAACTAAATTTCCTCGTTCCTGATTCTCCCACCATTCTTTATCAGCAGGTTTCATACCATCTTGATCAAGAATTCTAACACGTCTTTCATCCACAAAACCTCTCATTGGTGTATCTGAAACTAAAGTTTCACCTTTTGATTTCCTGAAAGAAAAAGAAACCCTAGAAGGTCTACTACTCATTTGACCATGAGAATCGTTTGACCCGTTCATTTTCGGTTGACTATTTGACCCGTCCACCTCATCTGCTTCTTGAGGGATTAATAAAGGAATATCTTCAGAAGAAACAGAAGAAGAAGAAGAATCATCTCTGTTCTGAGTGTCTAAAACAGTTGCAGTTGCAGTTTCGGCTTCTGGTTCTTTATTGTTGTTGTTTCCCATGTAATGTGGGATTACCATGTGTTGTTGAGGCATTAGTAGTGGAATTGCTTGCTCGTTTGGAGCTTTATTTCTCTAAAATTATTATTATATCTTTTGTCAGTTGTCAGATCATAATAATATTTAGAATAAATTACAAAACTGGCTCCTTTGGTTTGCTCAAAATAACGGTTTTGGTCCCTCTTCAATATTTTGTGCATTCTCATCTGATTTAAACTTTAAAAGGAAAAAATAAATAAAAAAATAAAAACTTACTAGAAAATGAAAAATTAAAGATTATTTTGAGCAAACCAAGGGGATGGTAACTTGCTATAATATTAAGTAGAAAAAAAACCTTTGCATAATTCCAACGTTGAACAAAATGTCGAGCAACATCACGACATGGTGGGCCCCACAAGGCACAATGGACATCATGCCATGGCATACGAGGATATTTTTTACGGTCCAACTCATCTTTCATTGTATCTTCCCATGAATTTGGTTCAGATTCCCTGTAAAATTGGGATTATAATTCAGGCTTATTTACCAGAGTGGTGAAAATGAAATTATAAACTTACCGAGGGTTATAATAGTCTTTTCCAGGCCAAAACATAGCAGGGTCATCACCCACTTTGTGCTCATGCGAGTCATAACGACCGAAGCAAAGATCAAGTCCACCAATGAAGCAAACGTCGTTATCAACAATGACTAATTTCTCGTGGTGGGACCTACAACAAATAAATAAATAAAAAATAATGAAAATAAATGATTTTTTTTTATAAAAATGAATAATAACACTGCTTACCACAGATATACACCACTAGAGAAATGATTTGGAAACCGTAAGACTCTGACATTCTCATGGATGGCAACCAACTTTTTCTTACTATACACACTGTTAATTTTCAGTGCAAGAGCAAGCTCTTTATACATCAGAATGTAAATCTGCGGTAAAAAAAGTAAAATATTTACCAACATGAAATTTTAATTTTTAATTAAAAAAAAAAATTTACCTGAACACCTTGTTTGGCTTTTGCTTCCAACAAAGCATCAAGGCGAGAAGATGCATGTTCTTGAAAAGGACGTCTTAAATACAGTTCTGGACACAACCACCACCCACACATAAATATCTACAAGAAAAACATTGCCATTTCAACATGATTTTACAAGTAAATTACATAACTGCCCCTGTGGTTTATATGAAATTATGGATTTCGTCCCTCGACTTTTTTTTTATTACACAAATAGTCCCTAGTTTTGAAACTTGTAACATCAACAGTCTCTAAAAGCTTAACAGGGATGATTAGGGACTATCCGCGTAATTAAGAAAATTCGAGGGGCGAAATCCATAATTTGATTACAAACCACAGGGATGATTTATGTAATTTAATCTTATTACAAAGATTTGATGAAACAAACCTCTGATTTTGCTCCTTCAATGGCTACAGCAATTGCTTCAAAAGCAGCCCGACCATCAACAAACCACTGAGCCTGACTACCATCATCTGACAGACCACGAGGTGGTGCAAACGACCCGAACCGATGAGGATAACACCAGCCCTCGGGTGGTCTTAATCCAGCATCATTAATTGCAGTAATCCAATCTCTCACTTTAGATTTATTTCTACTTCTTATTGTAATACTTCTGCTTCCACATGATACCTGTTGTTATCTTCATGTCAAATTTCAAAAGTTTGGTGGCAAATTTGCTATTTTAATTTTTAACCTAATTTTTTTTTCTTACCAAAAACGAATGTCGTAAAGGATTATGTTCATTAATTTCTTTTGCTAATGAAACTCGGCCTTCACCACTCCCATCTGAAGGAGGCAAAACATCGAATACAATTATATCCAACGGTTCAGCATCAAATGGATCTTTTAGTAGGGCTATGAATCCAGGTTTCAATACAGCCCATACCTGCATCATTTTAAAATCACCTAAATAAAAATAAGAAAATACAAAAATAAATGAAAAATCTCATAAACAAAGTTAAATATAGTTATACCTTTTGCCAGTTGTCATTACAGCAATTGAACCAAGAACAAGCGGAACATTTTCTGGAATCTTCCCTGTCGGGAATTTTTGTTAAATGTTTTACTAATACGTATTCTTCTTTTAGTTTGGACCCGTATTCTGGACAAAAGGATAACTTAGAAGCCCCCATAAACTTGCACACCTGATTTCAACAACATTCATGTATAAGCGGGTCAGTTCGTGTCATCTCTAACGGGTCAAAAGTCACCCAAAGTGTAATAATTGTATTTATCTGACACACAAATTATCTGTGAAAACGAGCAAATGTCATAAAATAGCAATATACTTTCAGCAGTGGTCTGTTTTAATAATTTCAAATTTTTAGCCAGGACGTCCACGTATGGTAATTATAAGAATTTTTTGGCACTATCTGTTTATAATTTTTACATTTTTGTAACGCTATAATTACCAGAATAGACTAGCTAAAAACTTATAATTACCAAAAATAGACCTTGAAAAGTTATAATTACCAAAAAGGGCCATCAACTAAAGTATATTTCTATTTTATGAAATCTTCCCATAGAAAAATCAACAAAAAATCCGAATTTTATGAAATTAGACTACAATTGTACCTCTCTGGAATTGACAATATCCAAATTCCCAAGAAAATGATTCAAATATTCCTGCATTGCAGTTTTTGCTCGATCTGAAACTGAATGTTGTCTTCCAAGTGCTGGACGTATCATTGGCAGGGCTGCGCTTGATGGAACATCTCTGAACAAAAAATCACCTGTAAGAACTATAATCATTATATTTTATAAACATATATTTTCACTGATTCTTGTAAAGTTTGATACATAGCAATCACCTTTTTTTAACACTTCCCTCGTTATTTAATGTCACTACTACATTGTCATCAGGTTCATCATCATCATCATGCACAACTGCTGGGTGGTCCCCTATTCCTAGGTTCTGAAGCCATTCTTTAACTTGTTCTTGTTTCTCATGGATTTCTTCAATAATGGCTCGTTTCTTTAATGCAAAATGTAGATAGAATACGTGTGAAGCTTTCTTCACTAACTGCCACTTGAACTGCAGCTCAAGGTATACAGATGGAGTAAATAAGTGAAAAATGAATTTGTAGACTTGTAATATGAGAGTACCTAACAGAAGCAATGAAAGAAACGATGTTTCTGGTTGCAAAAACATGGTCCCAAACCGTAGCTATACTTACAAGTTACAACCTATTAAACTTGTTCACAATAATTAATTTTGACATTCATTAAGCAAACAGTGGTTATTTAACTGTTTAATAGGTCATTAAACATTTCATTATGGTTTCAGTTTCAACCATTCTTTCGTGCAAATGCTGCCATAACTTGCAATCGAAGTTCTAAATTACAAAATCCATATTAAATAACTACAAAAACCACTAGTTTATTTTAGAAAAGTGATCAGGAAGACTTGTTAATAGTTTTTGCATTATCTTGTTTGTTAAGCAAAGTGTTGCTACTATAAAGTCAGTAACTTGAATCTCACTCTAAATTGCTGGATGGAGAAAGAGTTCGATCAAACATTAAACTTATACATATTCTTTTTAACTGAAATTATTCAAAACCACATCAAATCTAATAACAAGGACAGGAATTAACATACTGTTGTGATGAATCTGAACAAAGTTTATCAATTTTGAATTTGAAGATTGCCTAGATTTCGAAGGAATTACATAACTATTTACCACTAAATCTCATCTCAATAAATTCCCCTGCTAACAACATAATGTTCAACGAGTATTAATCAATTAATTAGCAGATAAACAATATCACATAAATAATCATTAACTAATTAGCAGTACAAGCTATGATAATATAGCAAAAATACCTGCTTGTACTGGAAGTCAATTGTGTAAGAAAGAAGCATGGGACTAATATCGCCGGCGTCGGGACGGGAGACTTGTACAATTGTGGCCTTCGGCAACTCATCGAAAATTCGAGTTGTCTCCGGCGGATTTTGATGAAACGAGAAGAACGTCGACAGTCTCGACGGTTCAGATTGCATTTGCAAGTAGTGAGATCCACTCCCTCCGGCAGGCATCAACTGCTCCGATGCCATAATTAACACTCAACTCCGATCACAGCATATAATAACAATGATCAATGAAATTTATGTACATGTATAGATTTGTACACATATACGTGTATCAGTTGTCGTCTCAAGATAGAAAAGGAAGATGAACTTAATTTGAATTTGATTTTTCAATTGCTTTGAAGAGAGAGGAAAACGAAGATTTGGTAGGTGCTGCAAGTTATCAAATCTGCAAACTCCAGTTTCGGAATTTGGATTTATGGAGCAATAATATGAAACGGGTCGGGTTGTAACTGAATTTTGTGATCCACGATTTTGGTTCTTGTAAAATTCGCAGCGGCTAAAGAACGGAACCTTTTTTTTTCCTTTTTGTATGCATTACAAATTTAATCATCATCGCTTCTATATAAAAAAGTATTTATTTTCGATTTTAAATGTAATAATAATTTCAAAACATATTCAAACATCTTGACTGCATTCTTATTTCTTATACTTCGTATCTCCAATGACTACAATGACCAAAACATATTTTATTTTAAATTATCCAATAGATAACTAAAGAAAGAGAAAATTACACTTATGTAGTTAACTAAATTTTCACCTATGATATTTTGTCTTAAAAAAATAATATCGATAGTATTTATTAGACCCTGGCCAACGGTAGAGGTAATAATGCGTCCCTAACTCATCTTTCACTGATGCCATTGGCACTAACGCATTACTAGCCAACTCGTGCTTAAACTCATCAGTGTAGCAACGAGTTCAAGTACTCGTCTTTTAGGTGGGGGAGGGCTGCAAGGGGGAAGGGAGTTCAGTTTTATACCCCCTCCGTCCTATAAAAAATTTTACATTTCATTTGAACACAATCTTTTAGAAGATAGTTAGTGGTGGGGTCATTTATAATACTTTTGATTAAAATATAAGGTTAGATTGGAGAGAGAAAAAATTTTATTGGTGCAATGATTGGTAATAATATTACTTCCTCTATCCCACAAAAAAAACTTCTCATTTCACTCTAAATTTTTGTCTCATAAAAAACTTCACATTTCTCATATTCGATGGCCTCCACACAATAAAAAACCATTATTACTATATACCTCACCACTAATATCCATTAATTATCATTCTCTCTCCAACTCAATCTTATATTTTAATCAAAAGTATTATCAATGACTCTACCACTAACTATCACCTAAAAACTTGTGCAAAAGGTAAATGAGAAGTTTTTTGTGGGACGGAGGGAGTATTTTTTTATTAGGTGGGCCCCCCAAAATTGAGAAATGTAAACTTTTTTGTGGGACAAAATTTTAAGAAGAAATGTAAACTTTTTTTGTGGGACAGATGGAGTAATATTTTGTTTTAATTAATATTTCATGCGTCTCTTAATAAAGTTCTCATTTCTTCTAAAATATTTATCCTATAAAAAAATTATCATTTTTCAAATTGAAAGGACTCACTTAATAAAATAATATTATTATCATATACATCACTTCTAACTATCTCTTAAAACCACATTATCTCTCCAAAACAACCTTATATTTTAATCAAATTTATAATCAAGGATCTCACCACTAACTATCTCCTAAAAACATGTGCCCAAGAAATTGGAGAATTTATTAAGGGACGGAGGGAGTAATTGGTTATGTGGTAAAACTCATGAGTCGCTATTAGCATAAACTTATCAACTTTTTTGTTGGTAAGGAAGAGAGTGAGGTGACAATAATAATGAATTTGGGAACTCATCAATATTGGATGAGTCAATTTTAGTCACTATCATTCGATCCGCCATTTTTGCAACAATGTGCTTTGTTGTGTTTTTATGTGTAATGAGTTTAACTAATTAATTAAATATGTTGCATAATAATGAAATAAACTTATTTGTTGTCAAAAAAAAAAAAAAAAAAAACAATCCGTTCCGAAGAAAGTTTTATGGGTGAATAATCAATATGACCCATTTATATATGGTGTCAAAATAAGTTTGCCGAATATTGCTGGAAGCATTTTATCAGAAAGGGCCAAAGGGTAAATTTAAAATCATGGGTGGGCCATGCCAGCAAGTTGCCGAATTCATTTTGAGAACTTCAACCTTTTTGTTCAAGTCTTGCTAGAGTCTAGAAGTCGACATCCCGCCCTTGAAGTCAAGGCCCAACATATTGGCAATCCAAGCTCAAACCAAAAGGCAATCTCCGATGCTTTATCAACATCTAAACCAAATGAATCAAACACTCGACCTTCAAATAATGTGAGGCTTCACTTACGGTCTCATTATTAGTACCCCACTCGATATTATTAGTTGATTTGATTGTTTTATTTTCTTTTTCATGACTAAATCACATAATTCAGATTAAGATTTATTGGGACAACTGGCTATTAAATCCCTTGTATTGATTGTTTAGCGCTTTGCTAAATTCTAGTAATAATATTGTTGTTCAAAAAAAAAAAAAGTCTATATTCACTAAAGAGAGGTAATTTCTATAATTTTACATTACATAAACAACTTGATGCAACACAATGTATAACATTTAAAGCAAAATATACAATCACTTTAAAGTAACGACTGTGGTGTGTATAGTAGTTTTTGTGATGTAGAAATCACCTCATTTTACTAAAAAAATATCATATTTGCAACTCACCCACCAATCACAAAGATCACGAGGATTATGCATTATGTGACCCCTTACTATTGATTCTCATGCCATATTGTTAATAATAAATTTTCTAATTATTGTATTATTAATTACAGACAAAACTTTATTTGTTAGATATAAACAATCTAATCATGTTTATCAAGCAAAATAATTGATTCTAGTAATTAGTTTGAAAATATAGCTAGCAATCCCAAACACCCTGAAGTCGCCTAATTATATCATCCATGTCCAAACAACCCCATAAACGTATGCAAAGCTCCTAAACTACAATCGACACTGCACGTGAAACTAAACGAATGAAGAAATTTCCCCAACTTCGATTCACTGGAGTTTCCAAAACCCCAATTATCAATTGATCAATCGACCAGTTGTGTTAGTTCGAACCTACATAAATTTTCAATTCCGGGAAAACAATGGAAATTTCAGTAATTTCCGATAGCGTAACTACAATCGACACAAAGCACAGCTATGGCCTAGGGTTTACTAATTTCCAAATTAGTCGACACAATTTCACACTTTCTTCACGTAATCGACAACAGCGACTCGAAATCTGTGCTCAATTTCTACCAATAGACGCCGTAGCTCCACCGCCAGTTAAACCTAGCACCATACCTAAAACACACTCCAGGAAACGTACTCGTGTTAGAAGGAAACAGAAAACCGACAGATTTGGTGCCGGAGAGGGAGGAGACTGGGGAGGATTCTTCGGTGGTGGTGATGGTCCCTTTGGCGGCGGCGGTAACGGCGGCAACGGCGGAAATTTTAATGAATTTAACTGGGATGAATCGTCGCCTTGGCCGTCGGACCCGGCTTTTGATTTCATATACGCAGCGTTAAGCTGGTTTGTTTTATCAAATTGCTTACACTTTGCGTTCAAGCGAGTGGTGAGGATAGTCGTCGACGGAGCTGCTGATCCCGGAGAAAGAAGGTTCCGGTGAGGTTTTACTAAATTGGTAATCGGTCATACGATTTCCATGAATCAATTATGCATTCTGTTATAAGAATGATATTTGCTTAGGATGGGTATGATGCAAGTATTGTATATAATTCGCTTTGTTTATGCTTTTATGTGATTGTTCTTATGACTGTGTATATGTCTTAAATAATGAACAAATGCGTTTAGTTGCTTACCTTATTCAAATGTGTGCAGAATCTGTGCTATGATCTTGGTAAGTGTTTCATGTGAAGCAGGATACCCAATTGAATGAATGAGACAAACTATCATGTTCTTGGTCAGGGGTGTGAACGAGTTGAGTTAACTCGTGAGCTACTCGAGATTGACTCGAAAAATACTCGAAATCAAAATGATTTAAGTCGAGCTCAACCAGAATTTCGAGTCCAGTTCGAGTATGAAAATACCTAGCCTAATTGAGCTTGTGCTATTTTACATTTTCACCCTTATGTATGTGCATATTTTCGTAATCACTATATTTTTCTAATCGAGTCGAGCTCGAAAATATCGAGTCGAGTCATGCCGAGCTTACAGTTAATCAATACATTATACTGATAACCAAGTCGATCTCGAAAGTGTCGATTATTTAATCGAGCCAAGCTTGAGCTTGAAAATAATGGCTTAATCAAGCTCGAGTCGAGTTTTGAGCTTCGAGTTTTATAATCAGTCAAACTCGATCTTGGCACTATGTCGACTCGACTCGATTACTAGGTTGTTTGATAGATGGTAGGTTCTGCATATAGTGATTGTGTGAATCTGAATTACATAGATATAGGTGCAGATCTCCCTCCAAAAGAAGTTTTGCAGGCCATTATAGAATCCCTTACATGAATGCATTTTAATCAAATTTGGAAGGTTGTACTCTCATTACACGAGGAATATAATTTTAAATTTTCAATAGAGAAGATCAAGCTTCATATTGTTGGAAGCACAAAAATGTCACGTTTAGGTTGGTTGGTTACCCTAACCCGATACATTTTTTTCCGTTCAAAAACAATAACTGTATTATAAAAGTCGACCATAACTGGACACAATTATTAAATTGGTTAGTTATATTATTAAATTTCTTAGTTATGGCAACCCGTATATAATCCAAATCAGAAGGTTACATAGTAAATATTTGAAGGTAGTAAATATTTTCCAAATCAGAAGGTTACATAGTAAATATTTGAAGGTAGTAAATATTTTCCAAATCAGAAGGTTGCACAGTAAATATTTGAAGGTAGTAAATATCAGAAGGTGAGAGTCCAAATGTTTTTATTGTGCGCCATATATATTTGGGCATAAACATGAGCAATTATAAAGTACTTTGAAGTTTGAAGGTGCACCATAAATACAAAGCAAAAACATAAGAAACCTTAAAATAGTTAAAAGATTTACGAAAAAACAGAATTGAATTTATTTCTGATTATTTTCTATAAGTTAATTTTTGTGATCGTATTTTTTTAACGGGTTGGCTAGTTAGAAATGGGTCGGGGAAAAAGCAGTAGTGGAAACGGGACTAGTGGTCTCCGTTTAAAGGCCCAATATTTATATGGTCTGAGTTAGATTTAGGTCAAAATATATTTTATTACCCTGAACTTGGTTGACTGTAATTTCTACTATCTTGAACTATTAAAGGTGCATCATGGTACCCTGAACTTGACAAAATGGTCGATTTAGTACCCTGACTTACTACTTTGGTCTTGTTTTCTCATGTGATTTGCTTCTAATATCAATATATTGAGATAAATGTATATTTTTAGTCCGTTTAAAGCTCCAACAAAATTAAATCAAGTAAGAAACCGTGGTCAAATTAATGAGTCAGGGTACTAAATCGACCATTTTGTCAAGTTCAGGGTACTATGGTGCACCTTTAATAGTTCAGGGTAGTAAAAATTCCAGTTAGCCAAGTTCAGTGTACTAAAATGTATTTTGGCCTTAGATTTATTACCAAGAACCCCACCACTAACTCCTTCCTAAAAACATGTGCCCAAGAGAAATGAGAAATTTATTAAGGGACGGAGGGAGTACTTTATAGAGATCATAAGTTCGATTTCTTACTTGGTAAATATTTACCGGATAGTCAGAGTCATGTTCGAAAACGGCCACGACAACAATAACAACAACAAATAGGTCGCGTACATCTCATATATAAGTTCGGTCACCTGACGAATTTATTATAAACGGGAATAACTTTTAAAAATAATTAAAAAATAAACAAATAAATAAAAGAATTAGGGAAGATTCCATGAAGTACTAACATTTGGTATAAGATGCCACTGGTCGGTTTCACATTAATTAAAGTGAGTTAAATATTAATTTGAATCTACAAAATAACTTTGCTGTTTTCTTCGAAAGGTGAGAAACACAGTGTTAAACCTCGTGACATCACTTTTGATGTGGCTAGATAGAGTTTTTAAAGAGGAATTCTATCTAGTTTACGTGCGAGTGATAGTACATAATTACATAAATCGATAGTATGGTCTATCTTTTTTTTTTTTTTTTTTAAACGGCAAATAATTACATATAAACATCCTATGCTTGGAATTGAATTCAATACCCCCTTGTTAGTTTTACTCCATGTTAGCCAAGTGAGCTAGCCCCACTTGTGTATGGTCATCTGAACAGAAAATATAAAGTATTAATTGTTTAAAAATATCAAGAAAAATACTTTTAAAGTTGTAAGATTTTAGATGAAAGAAATATTTTTTTCAACTAATTTATAAGAATTTTAAGAAACTTAAAAGTTTATGCTCGTTCATGCTCCTTCATTTTAGTCGTCTGTGAAGCCGTGAAGGCGATTAAATAAATAAATGTATGAAAATTTAGGGTTTCATCGATATGTTTATTAACTTACCATCTATCATCTTTTTGCAACTCAAATATTATTTTCTGTGTTTTAAAAATAAAATAAAAATGTATTTTTTCTTTAACAACTAACGTACCTCCTAAATTTACATTATTTTTTCCTCACTATAAATACATTAGTATAAATTTCTCTTTTCACTTGGCACTTGGCAATCTGTACCAAAAAGGTTGATTAGGACATTTTTAATGAACTCCGAGAGGTATATTGTTGAGAAAAGTGGGGACAGATTGGAATAAAATGTTAAGGATACATTGCATCTGATTTTCACACAATTATTTTAAGGATTTTGATAATTACAGTCCTAGGGCTGTCAATAAGAACAGATAATAAGAAGATTATTTTCATATTTATCCCTTTTTAATTTCATTAATTAGTCAACTTATGTTCCTTCTTTTTAGCAACATTCAAAATCATCCTCCAATCAGAATCAAGACTGTTTATTCTTATCCGTTGTTATTGACAGTCCTTAGGGCTGTCATTATCAAAACTCAAGTTTAATTAACCCAGTCCTTGGATTCTCCACTTATTGGAGATAATGCCTATACTTTGAATAATTTTGTTATAACTTATATGATCGGGAAGCATTTGGACCGAAAAAATTAAGTGAATCGAAAACTAACCAAATTGAAACCGAAACATGTAATTGGTTCAGTTCGGTTTTGAAAATTCATCATTTTCGGTTTCGGTTCTATTGATTCGGTCTTTGGATAAGGATGAGCATTTGAGCTAAAAACGGAATCGAAACCGAACCAAACCAAAACCAAAAACATGTCATCGGTTCGCTTTTAAAAATTCAGCATTTAAGGTTCGGTTCGGTTTAGTTTCTGGGTCGCACTCATCCTTAACTAATACACTTTACTTTTCACGGAATTTTATACTTCATTCGTCGCAATATTATTATCCACCGGATAAAAACACATAGTTTAAGAAAGTACATTAATCACACATAGTTTTATGGGTCAAATTTAGATTGAAACTAAAACTGTTGTGGTTAAGATATATGACCCATTATATTAATTTGTCGATTTCAGATTAAATGTTTTTAATCTATCAATCCATGAATTCGAACATCACCTAAATTGTCACCCTTATTTACAAGCACCAATGTCCAACACGTTATTTTGACGACAAATAGTCTAACAGTGCACCATTAATGTACAAAGTCAAAATAAAAAATATGAACACAATATAAACTCGTAAACACGTACAATTTAATAAAGCACGTCACAACTTTAATACGAATAAGCGTACAACATAATTAATATCAGTTACAAATACACAACAATTACTAAAACGTCCATGCACAACTACTACGTACAATATATCATACAGGATGAGTAGTGGCTGACCCTAATTTTTATAACACGAACATCCGCTACTACAATAATAAACGAGCTAGCGAGTTCATAGCCAACTTAATTAGAGCTCCATCAAATGGTAATCAGGAATTCTTCCAATTCCCAAATATCACTAGACTCGCACCCTACCCCATCAAACCGAGTCGACTCATGCTCGAGTCCCAAGAATGTCTCCAAGTTGGAAATTTGTTCCTTCAATTCAAAATGGTCAAGACCATCGTAATCCGTCAATGCAGATGGTGTTGGTGTCAGCTTCAATAGTTCGTCCACCATTGGGTGGGTTGACTCAGTGGCGGTCGAGATCTGTCCAATATTGGGCCCGTACTGATTCATCATTGGACGAGTTGACTCAGTGAGGTTGACACGCAGCTTTTTGGCGGGTGGCGGTGGGTGAGGGAAGTTGAGTTTGGCTTTACTACCTCGGATACGGATGGCGGCTTCATCGTAAGCTTTAGCAGCTTCTTCGGCGGTGTAGTATGTTCCCAGCCACACACGAGAACCTTGTTGTGGGTCCCGGATTTCAGCAGCCCATTTGCCCCATGGTCGCCGGCGGATCCCTCGGTAAAGGTTTTTCCGGGGTTTACTCTTTTTCTCACTCGCTTTCCGACTCTGATTCTTGTTGCCTGAAATCAATAAATTCGATTAATTAATCATATATATAGACTATAGTTTGTGCTAATCTTTCAATCATTTAAGATTAATTATCAATAGAGTATAAAATCTTTGAATTATATATCTTGAAACTGTTTATATAAACTTGTCCATTATTTATAAAGTCACAATACATTTTTTTATAAAGAGTTAAAAATTCAAACCCAAATTGAGAATATTATTTATCTAATTAAGATGCTTAATATTAAGTATTAACAACTTTTTATTTCAGTGATAACTCTATTTAATTGGTTATGATTAACATGAATAATAAACAAAAATTCTTATAATTCTTATTACTATTAATATACTTAAAATAACAATTTTATTACGGAGTATTTTTATAAAATTATTAATTAGTCTAACTAGTTGAATAATACTACAAATAAGAAGATTCTGTTACCAATTAAACACAGAAAAGGTATTTGTTGATCTTCAGTTTTTATTCATAACTTGTATGAACATTTAATTAATATTTATTATGTTCACCTTGGTTGGGGTTTGGGGTAGACGTGTGGTAGCTATTGGTGGTGTAGAGTAGAGACGATGGCTTGATATCCAAGCCGAACAGATCGTAGGTGTTGAACTCGTTCCAGAGATCATCGGCCGTCAACTTCCGGCTTCGTTTTATGATCGGATCAACGTCGGAGATGACTGCTCCGCCGCACATTTTTGCTGTTTGTTAGAGAGAGAAAATTAAACACAGAGTAAGAAATAGAGAAATTAGGTTTCAACAGTAGTATGGAGTTTGTGTGGTTTATGACAGATGTGAAGAGTATTTAATATTTATAGAGGACACGTACGAATTACAAATATTAATTAATATACAGTAACATAAATCACAAAAATATACTCCCTCCGTCCCATAAAAAAGTTTACATTTCATTTGGGCACAATCTTTTAGGAGATAGTTAGTGGTGTGGTCCTTTGTAATATTTTTGATTAAAATATAAGGTTAGTTTGGAGAGAGTAAGTGTTTTATTGGTGGAATGATTGGTAATAATATTATTTTATTAGGTGAACTCCCCAAATTTGAGAAATGCAAACTTTTTTGTGGGATAAAATTTATGGAGAAATATAAACTTTTTTATGGGACAGGGGAGTAATTAACTTCTTTTTTTAATTCTTAAACTAAACAATAACTTGTTTGGTGCATGAACATATTCTTACTAATTTTAGTTTATATTTGAGTATTCTTAAATCGGTATTATAAGGTCGGTCCGTATTTTCAAATGGAGTATTATTTAAGTAGCAGAATAGAAAAATGAATAAAATAGGTGCATGAACATACAAAACGACCACAGAAATAACGGCCGTAATTTCAAACACTGTTAAAAAAAAACTTCACTCCCGGAACACAAATAGATACCCCGTGTTGCTCCAACTGAGCTTTAAGCTCTTGTGATTTAGAATATCTGTTGTAAAGTTTACTTTGAATCCTCTCATGCTCCACCATTTACATGTTTTGATAAATTTCCTAAAATAATTACATACGTGTGTAAATAGGCAGCTTAATTTTTTTTCCTTTATGTTGTCATTCTTGATTTTCCTTTTTTACCAATCTTTTTCTTTATTGACTTTTTCTATTCAATTGTAAAATATTATCTTCTAAATGTTCGTAGTGGATTTACGTCGTGGGATATACAATTTTTCTAGTGACAATTGAAAATTAAATCTTCTATATTTTTTAATCAATAATATTATCGAATATATGAAAATCTTCCGCTACATCGCGCGGGATAAAACCTACTAGTTAATAGTCGATATACTATACTAAAGTAGTTCCAAAAAAAGCTCATATCCATTTACATATTTGCCCACTTTTTGTTTAGATTCTTAGACTTATTTTTTTCTAAGAAAAGAGGATTATATTAGTAATTTTAACTATTGTAAAATTAGGAGATTCAAAACTAATACCTAAAAGAATTCCCATAGTAAATCAACTTGTAGTTGGGATTCCAAGTTTCATAATGGATAATGGATATAGGTAACATTTAGAAGTAAATTAGAATTTGTCATTAATAAAAAGGTGTTCGAATCAAATGATGAAATTATAAAAAAATTAGTGGATGACTAGATTTCACATGTCAATTATTATATGAGTATGATAATCAAGTAGGAAGATTTATTAGGAAGCCAATAAATTTTATAAACTTTGCACAAGGAACACAGCTACACAAGGAACAAAAGACAGCAACGAAACAAACTATAACGCAACATAAGACCATTAAGAGTAATACTGATACAACACTCTTGTAAATTTATAGAACCCAAAGGCATCAAATTAATTCGTTCGATGATTATTGCCCATAAAATTGATATTAAAGGGAATATAATATTGAAACTCATGAACATGAATTAAAAAAAAAAAAAAAAAAGATACGTGGTAATACTTGTTTTGCTTAGCTGGCCAATTTGGTGAGACGATGTATAGTACTTCTTGCAACCCTGTTTCCAGGATCAAGATTCATAACGGTTCTTAAATCTTCTGCTCCAAGTTTATATTTTTCCATGCTTTCATACAACAATGCACGTTGTACAAGCACTGAAACATTTTTACCATCTTGTTCTAGTACCTATATTAAAATATCAAAATTTATTAACAAATAAATTAATTAAAAAAAAAAAAAGAAATTGGAATTGTACCTTTGAACAGTCAGCAACTGCTTTCTTGTATTCACCTACTTCCTTATAACATGAAGCTCTAGATGACAAAACTTCCATACAGCCAGAATCATCACCTGATTTTTCCAAAAGAATTACAGCCCAAGATAACCATTTAATTGCATCAGGATATTGTCCTGCTTTATAATTATCCATTCCTTTACTCTTTGCTGATGATGATGTCACTCCAGCTGGTGGTGGTGGAAGCCCTTCAAGCTCGGTGGTCCCACCAACATCACCGCCACCAATTATAGATTCAAAACCCCAATCTTCAGCCCCTACAAATTGTTGGTTTGCAAAATTTTCTGAACTTTTAGTAGCTGAAGATGAAGGGAATAGTGCATCAAAATCAGTCCCTACTGATGATTGAACTGGTGGCTGATTTTGCATACTACCGAAACCGAAATCGTCGATTTTCGATTGAGAATTCATGGAACTAGCTCCTGATGATTGAACTGGTGGTTGGTTTTGCATACCACCAAAACCAAAATCATCGAATGTAGATTGAGAACTGGTGCCCGAATTTGTGAAACTAGTGTTACTGAAAGCGTTTGTGTTAGATTTTGGTGCGTTTTGAAAGCTACCAAATGCATCATCCACTGAGGTTGTTGCTTTAGTTGTTGTATTTCCTGTTTTCATGCCTGCAGCTGGCTTAGAGCTGAAATCAACTAATGATCCAAACGGATCTTTGTTAGAATTTATGCTACCTCCATTGCCACTCACAGATGAACTTTTCATTGATGGACCTCCAAGGTTTTGATTCTTATTACCATAACCACCCGTGTTATAATTCCCAAAGCTTTGTGAAGAACCCCAACTACCACCACTGTTAACAGAATTACCAGATTTAGGCAATGAATCAGCCATACTTCCCATCGAATAAGCACTTTTACTAGCTGTTTGAGATGAAGCAGGTGCAGCACTTTTCAAAGGAACATTACTATTATTCCCCTTCCCTGCCCCCAAATTTGATCCAAGCAAATCACTAAACAAATTAGGGTTTTTATTCGCAATTCCAATATTTGTAGCTCCAGTGCCAGAAGGACGCTGTGGTGCCGATGAGGCCCAGCTCCTTCCGGTGATATCTCCGACCATGGATGTAGGTCCATTTAATGGCCCGCCCATGGACGACTGTGTAGGAGCAGCCGGTTGGTGAGTCCATGACGGTTTATTCGGTTGCCAAGACGGCGTCTGTAAGTATTGTTTTTCTGAGCATTAAGAGGCTTGGTACGACTCGAATTGATTCCGAGATCGAAATCAAAATTGTTGAGAGATCCAGATTGATTTGATCTTCCGTAATTTGAATTCATAGTTAAGGTTTCTCAATCTCTCCTTAAATCTAACCTTACCGGACTTGAAGTTTTCAAATTTACAGAAACGAATTTGATGATGCACAAAAGGAAATGAACAAAGCAGACCGGGGAATGAGATCTGGATCAAAACAGGGCGTACCTTACGTAGTACTGCTAGTCGCCGTCGTCGTGTTCCGACGGAATTTTGGTTGGGTTTAATTGATCACCGATTCACCGGATTCCAGCTAAGATTTGATCAGACTGATTATTGGACCCTCTGTTCGCCGAAAGAGGCACTTTGGTCTGAACGTCTAAGAGTTTAAGGAATTACAAAAATGACCCCCTTAGTGTCTTAGTGAACACTTTTACCCCCTAGACTTTATAAGTCACAGATACCAAAGCTGTCAAGAGGACAAGAGCCAAATCGGCAAATCCTATTTGGGATTGTCTACTTGAGATTATTTTCATGTCTGCAAGACCTAGATTGAAATATCAGATTGAAAGATCCAATTAAAATATTCTTGTATTTTCATAAATTTTAATGGGTTTCGTATCCAAAATTTTAAATATGTATTAAATGGTGTAGGACTGTACAAAATCAGATATTTGAAATTATGGATTGTATAATTTGCTATCCTTGATTTCATATATCTTGAGTGTTTTAGATATGAATTTTGAAGGATAATTCTGTTTGATCAAATTTGAACTTTGAAAACAAACATTAACAATTAATAGTAGCAAATTCAAACTAATATAAGTAGTTCAGAAATTCAAACTTTTTAAAAGTTGAAAGAGGCCTAACTTGATGCTTGGAGTTTCAACTAACCAACTCGTTTGATTGGACTACAAAATTCTTTTTGAAGTTGTGAGAATCATACCGGTTTTGATACTTCACAACCTCAAATTGAATACTCAAATTTTACTAAATTCGAATATTCAGAATCTTATGATGCTTGGATAATAATTATGAAGACCCTTAATTAGGCATATGACAAATTAATGCAAAATTATGTTACTAGGGTATTGAGTTGCTAAAAAATTCTCTAGTTATTGAACATTTGAACCTGAAATTTTTCGAGAATTTCATCTTTTAGAGACCAAATCTAACTATCGTTGCACTATAGTTGTAATGCTCTTATAATTTATATGTACAACTTTTTTCATTTTTGTATATAAAGAATTTTCCTTTCGGGTTAGATAGATTGCCTTTTTTTTTTCTTTCTTATGGTCAATCTCGCGATCTTGACCACAATCATATGCTTGCACATTTCCCGCATTCGATTATCAAGAATTGCAATTATGTCAAACAAAAAACAGAGATACTAGGTAATTATGTGTGCATACAATAATTAACCATGGGTCTAGTGACATGAAAAGTAATACAATAGTTAACCACGAATTGCATTTGACTTCTTCAGTCCTTCTAGATGACCAATGAGTCTTTTTAATTAAAAAGATCAACCATGGGTTAGTGACACATGAAATTATGAGAAAATATAAATCAATGTTCACATATAACTTTTTATAACACCGATTCCATACCAAGTGCTGACAAAACACAACTTGCAATACAAGAAACATTCCTAAGAAGATTACTTGCTGAAGTTGATTTAAATATTCAGAACACACCAGTGGCTCATCAATCAACTGCTACCTAATCCTTAAGACCCACCATTTTGAGGCCCAGACACACCTTGGCCCGCGATTGGTAGGGCCACAGGCCCATTTCTCTGATCGTGGGCCCAACCTTGTGACTGCATATGGGGGTCTCTGCGTATGGTTTGCATCGTCTCGCGACGTTTGTCATAACGAGGTCTTGGGCGTGGTCTTGTGTTTTGCTGTCTGTCAGTGAACCTGTACTGAGGTCGAGGTATCACTTTTCCATCAACAAATAAATCACCTACAAATATAACATCAATAACTTAGTATAAATTAAAAAAATTAATTAGTTTGTATAATATGAAAATGATTTAATTGTTACAAACCTCCATAATCTTTGTTGGGAACATCGAGATATGAATCGGGTAAAACCCAAAGAACACCAGGTAGACCTGCTCAGAAGGACATCAGGTTATATGAAATTAAGACCCATGACAACTTTTAAACTTTACAATTACAAAACAATATATAACAAAACATAGATAAACACATGTTTAAGTAAATAACTTAATTATGCCAGTCTCATTAGCCTGAAATGTTAAGGATATGAAAAAAACCTTTGACTTTGTAGGATAGCTCTTCAGATATCAAAGCACCGAATCCGGTATAAGTAGTTGTTGAAACAGAGTATATCTTATTCTTTGCCTCCTCTTCACTAAAAACCACAAAACAATTCATCCATGGTGAGAAAAGTGGCAAAGAGAATTCAGTATACATACAATGGAGGCAAGTTCAGATACAAATTAAAAAGCACATAATATCTCCATTCCACAAAATCTAATTTAAAATTGTGATTAGCATTTTGCAAAAGTTTTAATAATGATGAAAGCTATAGTGAACTATGTAACGAGAACTGAGAAATCATGTACCAAAACATGGAATAAAATCAAATTAGGGTTTAAGGATTCAAATTAGTAGACTTTCCTAACAACACAATAAAATCAAGCACAACTTATAATATAACAGAGTATGTATCGATGAATAGGAATATAATTAATACCTGCCGAGTACAGAAGTTAGGGTTTTGACATAAGAATCAATCATTTCATCTTCTGAGGGTTTAGGATCAGTGGGGAACTCCATAACTATAAGCCAATGCTCATAATCACAGCCATCAAGCAAAATCGTTTCCTTTGGGGGACGGTTGCTCCAGTTTGGTGACGGATCGTTCAACGGCGAATAACCCGGCCCGGAGGTTTTGAGTCGAACAGGAATCCGTGGAGCGAGTAGTGGAGATTGGTGGTGGTGGTCGAGGAGTGGGAGAGCAAATCGACAACGAGAAGAGATTGAAGATGACGGTGATGATGATAGGATGCGATTAAAGAGAGAAGTCAGGGTACGTCTGGTGGTCAAAATCGCCATAGCTCGCCGGAGCTTTTTCGTCTAGAAGGGGTATTTGTTTTAACTTTATCAAAAGGGTTTAAGAGGGGTGTGACACCACTCAGTCGCTCACCCATGCAGCACTCAAAGTTTTTTTTTAAATATGATTTTAGATTCTTTTAACAACACCTAAATTTATCTCAAATTTTATCCACAATAAAACTTATTTTAACGCCAAGTTAATTAGTTAGTGTCTCGAGTTGGTCACTGAAGTCCACAAGGGCTAGTATGTACTCCCTCAAACCCTCCAGATATGGGGTATAAACCTTACCACCTTATTTACTTGAGGAAAAACATTCATCAAAACTCGAACCCGAGACCTTATGAAGGAAAACCTCCCAAGAATTTCCTTAATGGCCAGTTGATCCACAATAAAACTTAAACTTATGATTTTAAACCATAAACAACACTAAATATTAATATAAACTAGCAGGGTACCCGCGCAATGCGACGGGTACCCGTAAATATATATCGAAGTGATGACAGTAACGGTGGTGGTGGCAATAGCGATGGTGATGAGTGGTGGTGTGTAGTGATGGTAGGTGCCGACATTAGTGATGGTAGTATGTAGTGGGACATAGAATAATACGAGTTTTGTTGATTTCCTGTTATCTACGACAAGTAAAAAAAATGAAAGTTGAACTAAATTGAGCATTTTTATTACGGGTAGGATCAGATCCGAAATTGGCCTTTTTTGTGCAAGTAAATATGTGCCCTTTAAATAGAGAAATGATGGTGTGGGTTATGATGACGTTAAAGCTTATATTTATTAGTATTTGGAATAAATCAAAGTAACCAAGTAGTTGAAGTGGTTAACACACACGCCTAAGTCCCAAATGGTCACGGGTTCGATTCCCCTAAGCTGCGTTTTAAATATTTTGTCTTGTTTAAGATATTTCCCAAAGTAGAAAGAGAGATTAAAACCTTCTAATATTAGTAGGCCTAAATACTTTAATAGTAGTATTGATAAGCTACGAGCCTTGAATAAATATGATTTACATGGACCATCTTAACCCAATTTGTTATACCAATTTAAATAATTGGGTTGAATTCGACATATTCGATCATCACCCACCCATAGATAGATGTGGGCAAAATATCGGCTTGTGATCTGAAGCTGGTTTGAAATCAGATTTAAGCATATCGGATCGGATTCGAAATCGTCGGATTGTGATCAGTCGAGTATCCATGGGGTAAACCGGTTTGAAAACCGGAATTAAGCCGCGTGGCGATACCCGAAAAAAACAAAGGACTATTTGATTCCCTTTTTGGAATTTGGGAAAACCGGATTCATATATTTATAAGTGATTTGAGGTAGCAAGTTTACAATTAAACGGATTCAATCCGGTTTCGGTCGGATCTGGTCCGGTTTCTACCGGATCTAATGTCTTCGGCCTAAATCTGGTCTCAATGCGAACCAATTTTAACTCAAACTAGTTTTGACCCACAATGACCGAATCTGAATTGGTTTCAAGTCAGATTCGAATTTTTTAAAACGGGCGTGCCCACCTCTTATCCTCTTATCCACCCATTTCTTTTTCTAAGTCATGATTTGCTTTATTTTTTTTCTTTGAAACGGCAAATGATACAACGGAAGCATATATAAAATATTAAAATGTATTAGTTTAGTAAATGCACGTAATTGAACTCATAGAATGTCGGAATGATTTCAAATACACCGAATAACGTATTTCAGAATTACGTAGAAATTGAATTACGAAAGAAATATCCATCCAAACATCCCTCCGTAATGGAATTGAATTCCAATTACGAAGAATTAAGGAGGATTACATCAAAATAAACGGACCTTTAGTTTAGCTTTTTATGCAGGTCATGTACTGATCGTGGGTTTAATTATGGTTCCCTTCAGTTATGTATTTGTCAACATATATATATATTTGGCTTAGTGTAATAATAAATTTTGTTAACGAATTAATATATGCTCGTGTTATCGAATCTTTAGACATGGTTCTTGGAAGCAAAATAATACGTAATAAAATTGTTAAATGGTCATTTACAAAAGAAGACAGCTAATATCATATATATATATATATATATATATATATATATATATATATAGGGCATTTAATATAGCATTCAAGACTTCTCATCTCACACATGTTTAGCTGTTCCAAACAATTATTTAAATACATACCGAAGGGGTTGACCCGTGGCTTCTCCTTCATGTTGAATACAATACCATCTTATTCTGAGATAGATCCATCAATAACTCCTTATAGTCTCTTCAATTGTAATTGTTTGGAGCTCTTAAACTTTATTTTTATTTCTTTTTTATTACATAGCCAACAAAATGTCCAATTTCATGAAAGAGTTTGATCAACTCCGAATCCGATTTGAAGTCATACTTGAAGTCACGAATAACTTTAGCAGCGACAATTACCTCGGAAGGGGTGGATTTGGAACGGTTTATAAAGGAGAATTCCTCCATCCGGAGGGTCGGATCCTGGTTGCGGTCAAGCGGTTAAATCGCGCACTCGATCAAGGAGATGTTGAGTTTTGGAAGGAGGTCATGTTGCTTTCTAGTCATACACATGAAAATCTCATCTCACTTAAAGGTTTTTGTGATGAGAACAATGAGAAGATCCTCGTGTATGAGTACGCGCATAATAGGAGTCTCGACTTTCATCTATCTGACGCCAGTCTCACTTGGATTCAACGCCTGAAAATATGTCTTGGAGCCGCTCGTGGCTTAGAGTACCTACACAATGCCCACGGTACACAACAAAGAGTCCTGCATCGTGACATCAAAAGTGCAAACATTTTATTGGACGAAAACTGGAACGCCAAAATTGCAGATTTTGGTCTATCAAAAATTGGTCCCGCTAATCAACAACATACATTTCTTGTCACTAATGCTGTAGGCACACTTGGGTATTGTGATCCCATGTATATGGAAACATTGTTATTGACGAAAGAATCCGACGTATACTCATTTGGTGTTGTGCTACTTGAAGTTTTGTGTGCAAGGACTTGCGTCGATACTAGTTATAATGATCATCGTCGAAATCTAGCTTCGTTTGCAAAGATGTCGTATGAACAAGAGAAGCTGCATACAATTATTGGTGATAGTATAAGGCAACAAATCACACCAGATTCGTTAGATACGTTTGGAAGGCTTGCGTATAATGTGTGCAAAGAGATAGAGAAAAACGCCCGTCAATGGATTTGATTGTGAGCGAGCTCGAAGTCGCCCTTGATTATCAAGTATGTTGTATATATTACCCTTCCAGTTTTGATTTACATGTCAAAAAAACAACTCTACAAAAACAATCGAAATAACATATTAATAAAAAGTTTAAATGTCATTAGTAAATAAGAGGTGAGTTTTATACCATAACTTTTAATGCATCTATCATAACCAGTGCTTTGTATAGTTGTACAGTTAACTAGTATTTGCATATGATATAAAATTGTGGTGTAGAAATGAATTCCCTTAGTAAAAACTCCCTCTGTCCCACAAAAAACTTCTCATTTCACTCTAAATTTTTGTCTCACAAAAAACTTCTCATTTCTCATATTTGATGGGCTCCACACAATAAAAAACTATTATTACTAAAGACACCACCACTAATATCCACTAATTATCTTTCTCTTTCCAACATAATCTTATATTTTAATCAAAAGTATTATCAATGACCCCACCACTAACTATCACCTAAAAACTTGTGGAAAAGGCAAATGAGAAGTTTTTTGTGGGATGGAGGGAGTAGTTAATAGTGAGATATGATACTGAAAGATGTCAATATATCAGAGTTTTTGGTGACAATTCTATAAGAGAGTAATAGAAAGTTTCAGTTTTTACCTACAAATAAAGAAAGTTTTTTTTAGTGGCTCATAAATCTGTTAGAAATATTCTGGTTTTGAATGCTTGGAAATTCTGAAGTGATGAATTACTATCAGATTAAAGCATTTCGATGGTACAATCGAAACCTCAAACCGGATAAAATCAGAATTGTTTCTCAAGAACAGAGAAAGTGTGTGTTTTGATTTCGTGTACCAGAGATTATGACCAAAATCAGTGATATCCGCCACTCCACGAAACTGGCGAAAAACTACCGGGAACTGCCTTTTGGCAGTTTCAAAACCGTCCAAAACTGCCAAAAATGGGTCGAATCCGGGCTGGATTTTCCGGGTAAAAAATCGGGTTTTTATTCCGGGTAAAAAAATCGGGTTTTTATTCCGGGTAAAAAATCCCTGCCAGGGGCTCTGCCCCTTGGACCCGTTCCCAGGGGCACTACTCTCGGACCCCCGTTGAGTCAGTGTATTTTAATCATAATAAATTCAAATAAGTGTGCACTCCGCACCATCCTTACTTGTTCAATATTTATTAAGATTACATTTGGTCAACAAGTTTATCTCATTACACTTAAATAATATTGTTGATACAAATCACCAACAAAATCTACGACGGGCATGTTTGGAAAAGCTTATTGAGGGGCTTATTAACTTATTAGCTTAATAAGCTTGAATTTTCAAACTTTTTTTGGGCTTATTAAGCTAATAAGCTAATAAGCCCCCTTAATAAGTTTTCCCAAACACCTTAGGTCATGGATAACACTAAACACAGTACCACTATGCTACAAATTTTGAGTTAAAAGTTAAGATATTTTGTAATGGTTGGAAAGAAACATTTTTTGTATTGTAATGGTTGGAAAGAAACATTTTTTGTATTGTAATGGTTGGAAGCAATAATCTAATTTGAAATAATTTTACAGAGGACAGAGCAATTAATAACTCAAATGCGTTCAGATTTAATTTTGTTCTTAGAAGTTTGTTTATATGATCATTTATTATGTCGTAACTGGCTTGTTGGTGGTGTTTTTAGGAAGGAACAAATTTGATACCAGGAAATGTCAACTTAGTGTCATCTTCAGGGGAAGCCTGTGCCCAGAATGACGATGAAGCAGAATCAGTTGACTATATGCTTAAACTACTGTTATCAACCAATATAGAAAAACGTCTTGAGGAATACAAAAGAAAACTTGATGTAGAGTATAATCTTCATAGTGGAATCCGGTTAAAAACAAAAGAAGAACGGCTGAAGGAATACAGAAAAAAACTTGAAGAAGATGATATCATTTTTTAGAGAGTACGCGCAAGCAAATATGTATACAAACGGCTATGACTATTATACCCTTGGAAACAGACGCCAAATATGTATTAAGAGTATTAGATATCATAGCTCAAGTCAAATGCTCACCTCGGCTAACTATGTTTCTACCAATTCTATTTACTTTTCTTTGTTTTTAATGTTCAGGGGTAGTACAATTGTTTTTTCCATGTTATATATAATAAGATTAAAATTAAAAAAATACAGGTGCATTGAATATTACAAAACGACAAACTACACTAAAAATGAGATATTACATTCTAAATTTATCTTCTTCGTTGACCAGTTTTCCGAGAATGAGTCATTACATTTCCATCGATCCGTAACCACCATAAGTGGTTTTATTCTACACTACAAACCAATTGGTTTCTGTTGCTCAATATTTAACTTTGATGATTCTAATTGAGAGACAAAAAAGATAGAGGTTTTTATTCAAATTATCATAAAGTGTAAAGTGAACTATATTTATTATATTAAGTTGACATTCGAGCTTCCTAATAATCTAAACATTTTTTTTAAAGTTGGAATACTTTTTTATTGAAATATAAGTGAATGGTAGGCAAAAAAAATTTAGATGTAATACTGACATATAGTTTATTTTTTTTCCAAAATATTTATGCTTCTAATTGAAGATTGTAATTTATTTTCTTATATTATATTATATTAATAAAAATTGTTATTAACTTGTAAAAAACAGCTAACCTGAAACTCTTTGAAGAAAGGAAAAATGAACAAAACGAAGATAATCAACAACTCACGTAGAGAAGCAGCCCTCTTTAACAAATGATGCCAAAACTCAAAAAACGCTCATTAGCATCAGTTGATTTATTATAGATTCTTTTTTGAAATTATTTATAAACTTGAACATAGATAATTGGTGATGATTTCGAACAAGAAGAACACATTCGATTACTGTGGCGTTATAACAGGGCCGCTCAAGCCGATTTGGGGCCCGGGGCAAAATATAAAATGGGCCCTTAACATGCTTCGAACCATGCTCCGAACCATAATACATAAAAATAACAACTAAATAAAACTCTAAATAAACTTGCATTTTCGAAATATAAAATTGAACCCTTCCCTAATATCAATCAACTTTTATTTTTGGCTAAGTTTGGGCCTTTTTAGTAAGGTATGATTATTTTTTTGGGCTAAATATATAGAAGACTACTAAAATAGGGGGCCCTTGACGTTTGGGGCCCTGGGCGATCGCCCAGCCCATTGAACCAGCCCTGCGTTAGTGCGTTATAAACCGCTTATTCTCCAAATCCAATTTATTGTATTTTTAATCTTCTTTTATAGGATTAGAAGCTAAATATGGAAATGACATGTGACCATTCATCGTTTGGTTGGAACTTATTCTGAATAATCAGAAAGTTATATCTGAAATCTTATACTCCGTACTTTTGAGTTTTGATTCTTAAATTAAGATGTTTTTCTTGAACAGATACGTATTATAAAAATCTAGCAAGGAGATGGATAAAAAAAACAAAGGTTTTGTTTACTTATCTATCTTTTCCATATCCCAAACTATGCATTAGTTCTTGATTTTTATATATTTCAAGGGATAAATCTTAGTCCTTGAATCAATCAATCTTTAAATCACCATCACCGCAACTATCAAATGTGATTCAATACATCAACACCACCACCACCACCACCACCACTGCACCCCATGTGTATTAAATCACATGTAATTGCACATCGCCGACCACTACCACCGCCGCCGCCAACCTCTGCCGGCCACTGTCTCCACCACCAGCAAGCTCTCGCCACCGCCGACTGTTTTCAATTACATGTGATTTGTGTGTCCAATGACATGTGATTGCGGCGGCAGGCGGCGACGGTGGTGGTGATGGCGGGTGGCGGGCGGCGGTGGTCGGTGGCGGCAGTTGCCGACGATGGTGGTGGTGGCCGGCGGTTATGGTTAAGGGATTTTTTGATGATGATGGTGGTTGTTAAGGGATTTTTTGATCAAATGAACAAGAATTATCCCTTGTAACTGTATAAAAATCAAGGACTACCTTGAATACAACTTTATCACACCAATATATCGTCGTTAATCTTATACACATGAATAAAGAAAACGTTACATTTAACATAGGCAAAATTTTCAACCATTAACGGTTTTTCCATCTACATATTTGTCGATATTTACTCATTCAAGAAAAGCCTCAAGAAACTAACAATCCTTGTTGTGAACCATATCAATATTTCATAACAAAGATTGTTGACCAATTGACGATAAACCTTGTTCATAAATATAGTCAACTAAACATTTGATTGGCAACTCGATTGACATATCAGTGGGGCGATTGGAACGAGGGAAAGCAGAAGATCGACATGCAGAGGAATTGAGGAAGGCCATGTTGAAATCCAATAATTGAGATTGATTCGGGACATGTGGAACACAAACTTGAAAATATGTTCCATTTCATGTAATTGGGACTTTTAACAGCACTTAAATATATTCTGTAACCACGTCTAATGCAAAAATGCTTGTGAAATCATGTAATGGTTACTTTTAATAATACTCGGAATATATTCTTTTGACCACTTCTAATGCAAAAATGCTTGTGGGTCGTCGTCTCATATCATGTGATTCACATGATAAAACCGAATACTTTTACATTGTATGAATAAGAATACAAAGAATGGTGACATTATATATATAGTATTTTCATGTAAATATTGTTGCCGAAAAAAATGGAAGAGTGAAGGACAGTTTTGTACAAAAAATTGTTCTTTATAATTTTTTAAATTCAAAATACATAAATTATTGCAAAAAACCTCTTATGGTGTTAAATATGGGGGGATTTTTCCCTGGAAATCCCTATGGGGACTGAGTTTGCCCTGTAAAGGAGCTCGAACCCGGGGTGCTCGCTGGAAAATTGCGAGTAGGCTTCCGTTGATATCATTTGCCGTTTCCAAAAAAAAAAACATAAATTATTAAGACAAATAATAAAATCAAATAACAAACACATTCATTAAAATTAAAACAAACATTACATTAAATTTAAATATATTACCTAGAACTAAAACACATTTATTAGATACTTCAAATAAAGACATTACACTGAATTAAAACAAAATACACAAAATTAGCTTAAAATGCATAGATATCTATCCATGATATTCTCCTAATAACGCACCGGATGTGAAAGCCACCGTTGTTATTGTTGTCGTTGTTTTACCAAATTTTAGAGTGAATTTTAAAGATGAGAAAGTTTTGAAGAATGGAGGAATTTGATTTGTAATTTTGGTTGTGTTTGATCATGTGTTGGTATATATAGCCTAGGAGCAGGGGAATGTTGAAAACAGAAAAAATAACAAAAATGATTAGTTCCTTTAAAATGTTTTGTATTAATATTGCTGTTTGAATTTATAAAAAAAAAACAAGAAAATCGGTTTATCATTTCACTAATTTATGAAGATTGTAATTGCGATGTTAACAGTTAATTGCAAACATGTTAGGTTTTATATCACCGCTAATTAAATTAAGAAAAATGATAACGACGATCTTTAGGACTGTCGTTAAGACAATTCTTTTATTTGTCATTAACAAAACTCATCTATACTACTTTTAAATGTAGCTTGATCATTTCTAAAAGAGTAAGTCTGAATTTCAACTCTTCCATTTTTAGCAATGCACAAACCCACTTTAAAATCAAAATTTTAAAATTGCTTCTGCCAAGATTCGAACCCGGGTGGGCAGGTAGCCCCAGTAAGGAAGCTTACCACTAGGCTATAAGCAACTTGGTTACTATGTTTCGTACACTTTCTATACTAACTCTCCCGAACCCATTTCACGTTAAACTTAAAAATTTAAAACCCGCGCTTGCCAAGATTCGAACCCAGGTGGGCAGTTACCCCAGGCAGGAAGCTTACCACTAGGCTATAAGCAACTTGGTGTCTGTGTTTCGTACACTAAATATACTAACTGTACGGAAACGCGTTTGACTATATTAAATATAAACGTTTACCTAATTAATTCCTTCATTTCATAAACAACAATTTTAAAGGAATATTGATTCGGTATATTAACCTGATTAAATAAGCATGCAATTTCGGATTTAAGACATACCAGTTCCTAACCATTTATGATCCTAATTTTTGGTACACATCTAGAAACACAGTAATTTGGTTAATATCCGGAATTGCATATAAGCATTTAGACATACCAGTTCTTCAATGATTTCATCCTATTTTTTTGTATTAAATTTTAACATTGAATTCGTGAGGTTTAGATCACTCCATCCTATTTTTTTTACGGATACAAATCACAAATCTCTCATGGATTTAATAAGTTACAAACATTGAAAGCATGCATTTTTTACGGTTACAAATCACAAATCTCTCATAGATTTTTTAAGTTACAAACGTTGAAATCAATGAAAGCATGCGTTTTTCATAATTATGATGTGCATTTTTTTATACATTAGATATATATTGAATTGTACGTTTTTTTCTAACCTATATATATATATATATACTCCATCAACTTACGATGGAGTTGTTGTGTGTAACGACCGGAATTTTCATAATTTGTATTTGAACTATTATTTGGGTTATATGAATTTAAGATATTATGATTAGACTATAATACCGTTTTATTATATTAAGTATATGGATGTTTAAAGCTTGTGTGATTGGAAATGGGTCAAGGACTTGGGGTATGTCAAGTTGGAAAAAACGCTTATAGCTGGAGCAGGGAGATCGCGCCGCTATCTCCATGTTCGCGACGCGAACTAGTGATGGACCCAAACAGCGACCCGTTTTCGCGAATGCCTGGAAACGCTATCTCGGATAGCGTCGGAAATCGCGTTGGGATAGCGTCGCTATTGTCGACGCGAAAAATAGCGGGGAAGAATTCGCGCCGCGAATTCTTGGATCGCGACGCGATCCTTGTCTGGGTCTGCATAAAAGTCGGGTTTAGGCTAGGGTTTAGGGTCCAACAACCCTACTTCTAGCTCAGCCGTTTTTAGAGAGAGAGAGAGTTCGTTTTTGGTGATTCTTGGCTCAAATCTTCATCAATCTTGGAGATTCTAACATCAAATGTAAGGATTCTTGATCCTTCATGCTTGGTAATTAGTTTTTCAAGCTTTTCTTGGGCATCAATGGTGGTTTGGGGAACCAACCATGGCATCTTGGGGAAGATGACCAAATATGAGTGTAAATCACTCCTTGTATGCTTGTGATCAATGTGTACAAGCTAGATTTGGGATTTGTGGATAGAAATCTTGAACTAGGGTTTGGGATTTCACCAAGTTGTATGAAGTTGGTGATTGGGAGATTAATATGGATTAGATTAGTGCTAGTGATGGATAATAACTAGTATTTGTGATGATATTGATGTTAGGTCAAGAAGACCTTGAGTTTGGGAGTACTTCTTGGATTAGGAAGTAAGGATTTGTGTTGCTAACACAATTTTGGGATAGCATTGCTAAGGTGAGTACATGTGATTCTTTTCTGAGTACATAGTAAACGATTTTTAGATGATTAAAATGACTAAAAGAGTTTTTAACTAATGTATGAATTAATAAAGAAATTTATTGATATGCTTAGATGTTATGAAATGAATTGTGATCTTGATATGATGAAATGATGATTGAAATGGGGCAATGGCCCATATTTGTTGACCAATTGTATGTTAGTCAAATTCCGGAAACGATAACCCATTCGTGGGGGAGTTGAGATTACTACTCGGGGTGGTACCTCCCTGCGCAAGGGTAGTATATCCATGTGAACGATAACCCGACATTAGGGGGACTATGATAACCCGATAAAAAGGGGGAGTATGATAACCCGCGAGACGGGGGAGTGATGATCTCGGTAAGTTTGGGAGAACCCCAATTATCATAAGATCTTTTGATGATAACCCACATCGGGGGAGTTTGCTTCGGGATGACCCGTTGCGTATGTGTGAGCTTAGGATGAGCTCGGGACTATGTTTGACTTATGTGCAATGTGATATTTACTTAAATAATATTTAATTGCAAATGTTTATAAACGGGTCCAAAACCCATGTTACTCACGAGACATTCTTGTCTCACGTACTACGTTTTCTTTTATGTCTATGTACTCAGGTTCGGGAGCAAAAGAGTAGGCGGCCCGTAGTTATGATATGGGATGATTAAGCTCGGTGTACAATTTTGATTCCCTTAGACTTTAGTCTCGATATATTTGTAACACCGGTTTTTGGCACATTGTTAATCATTCCGAATGTTTGATTGGATTTACATTTTATTACTATGTTTTTGTATTAAACTTGGGATATTTAAAAGTTTAAATTGTTTTGAAAAATTGAGGTGTTACATTGTGCAACCTACAAACGAGGTGAACCTACAAATGTCTTTAATCACCCAATATATATACTCCATCAACTTACGATGGAGTTGCTATGACAATCAACAAAGCCCAAGGACAAACAATTCCAAACGTCGGCGTTTATCTTCCGGAATCAGTGTTCTCGCATGGGCAACTTTACGTTGCCCTGTCAAGAGGAATTTCACAGCAGACGACAAAAGTATTGGTAACTCCAGCAAAACAATTTAATGTTGACGGCGTTTACGCAGCAAATGTGGTGTATCGAGAGGTCTTACATGATGAATAATATACGTGTTAATTCTTCGCCATGTCTGAATTTTTTTTTCAAAACATGTAATTTAACAAATTTTAAACGCCGATAAGTTTTCAATGTAGTCTTTATACATATTTCATTCCCAACTATCAGTCATTTGTATAATAATCGTTATACAAAAACATGTACACGAACACCATCAACATCGTCGCGGAATAGATGTATCAGTGTACCCGCCGCCTCATTTGCGCGGGTACCCTACTATATATCAAAACATGTAATCGACAACATTTCAACGCCAATGCTAATTATTGATTTTTCCCTCTATTTTTATACACAGTTTTCATGCTTATGTACTATTTGTTATAAAAATATGTAACCAATAAACTTTTAATCGCCTAAAATATGTAGTTCGCAGCCTGCCGCTTCGCGCGGGTTTTATCCTACTAAATTAAATAAGTACAGCCCAAACTACGTTTGCAAACAAAATGTGTTGTGACTTGTTCACGAGATGATCCATTGGATCATAGAAAATTAAATACATCTTTAATCATTTTAAAGCAACTTAGCTAGAATACCAAAAATGAACACCCAAAACTTCATGGACACATATCATGTATCATATCGAAGATTTAACTTGTACGGTTTGAAGTCCGTACAAACAGGCATTATAAACTCTAGCTAGTACAAACTTCATGTGTAAATTAGTAAGAAATTCATTTTAAACCATAAATTTTAGTTTATATACTATATATTGTAAATTTTACATCTAACTATATAACTATACTAAATAATAGTTGTGAAGTAAAAATTATGATGTAAAAATCACTCCTAAACTAATATTATGATCATCACTTACACTAATTGATTATGACAATTAACCATAAACCATGGATGTACTTAACTAGCTCAAACATAGAACCACCCGGCCTGAAGTTAGTATCCGAACACCACAGGACTTCGTTGCTTGACGTTGACCATAGCAGCTTCTTTTGTTGGAGCCACCTGGAGAATGATTGTCCGTTGCGGTAGGTATTGATAGTTGCAAGATTGTTGTGGAAGTTTTTGAACAAACTGTACTTGTGGTGCCATTTTTGCAAGTGATTAAAGATGATAAAAATTTAACTTGAACTTGTTATTGATCTTTTGTGTATGAGGAGTATTAGATAATATGACCGATCAGCAATTTATAGGGAAAAAGGGTAGCCACTAAAACCTAATTTATTTTAAAAAAAATTTATAAAAAATGTAAATTGTTTCTATAAGAATAAAGGTGTAAGAAAAGGGTCCAAACTTTGCAAGTAGTGATGATTCTCTTTAGATAATGTTTTGAATGTAAAGTGTATTAATATATAAGAAATGATATTTAATCTTACCATTTGTTCCTACTATAGTCCTACTCACTTGATAGGATGACATGTGTAATCCATTAATTCAATCTCCTAATACTATCCTTTGATTTTGACATATGTCTTCATCTAATAAGTAGAACTATGAGTATGATTAAATGGTAGGACTCAATATCATTATTCTAATATCTTATGCAATAGGATCCAAGCCCTATATCTTTATTACAAGGTGTTGGCTTAATGGTTAGATTTTATCTCTATAAGAGTGAAATTCTTGAAAAATTTCAGATTCAATCCCTATAATAAAAAATACTCCTTATGGTCACAAAAGTTCACATGCGCTGACTTCGGATTACTAGTAAAGCGACCGATTACTCTAAGTTTAGCCGACTTACAAAGCGAATTGAAATCTAGATTACCAAAAAAAATATTGTGGGGATTTTAGAATTTTCTAAACAATGTTGTATTTCATTCAAGCGTTTTTGAATTAATGTAAAGAGAACATATTGTTGCTTTTTCAGTATGATTGTGGGGATTTTCGAATTTTCTAAACTTGTATTTCATTCAAGCGTTTTTTAATTGATGTATATAGAACATATTACTGCCTTTTCCGTATTCCCATTTGATGTGACGACTTTAGGTGAATCACGTTCATAGTTCCCATCAATCTCTTATTTCCCTGTTCTTTTAGGAAAATATTCCATTATCTTTGCAAAATAATTGATTTGATATAATATAGAGTAATGGTATTTAAGCCTACCAATTAGACCACTCATAAGCCTACTCATTAGATGAAGGCACGTGTTAAAATCAAGGGATAATATTAGGAGACAGAATTAGTGGAATACACATGTCATCCTATAAAGTAAGTACACCTATGAGTAAGTCTAAATAGTAGGATTAAATATAATTTCTCTATAATATATTAAAACTCGTTGCTGTCAAACATCTGAAAATCTCAAATATATAAAATGATAACAATTCTTATTCTTATATTAAAATAAAACACATATCGGATCCTGTCTACTAAATGAACCATTTGTTGCAAGGTTTATGTGATTTGATCCTCAAGAATATAGGGATATGTTGTAGATATTTTTATTTAAGAGTTTGTTTTCTTAAAAAATATATCCTATATTTAAATTAGAATATGATAACCATCAATTATTAGTGAAATGTTCAAGGTAGTCCATTAATTTTATCTAGTCCCAAGTAACATTTATTAGCCCTTGTATCAAGAAAAATTAATGGTCAATATCAAGATTCAAAACCACCACCACCACCACTACAAGCACATGTGTTTCTCCGGCGGCCGGAGACGGCGGACGGCGGCGGCGGCCGGAGGTGGCCGCCGGCGGTGGTGACCGGTGGTGGTGGTCGTGACTGGAAGCACATGTGCTTCGTTACTTGTTTTGATTTTTTTTCTGTGTAGTGAAGCACATGTGTTTCATAACGTCAAGCACATTGCTTCGTGATTCAAACACAAATGACTTGCTTGTAAGTTACATTTGTTCAGGAACAAAAACACATGTGCTTGGCTTTATGAAGCACATGTGCTTGGCTTTATGAAGCACATGTGCTTGGCTTTATGAAGCACATGTGCTTCATAATGATATGTTCGTCACTTGTTTTGATTTTTTTTCTATGTAGTGAAGCACATGTGTTTCATAACTTCAAGCACATGTGCTTCGTGATTCAAACACAAATGACTTGCTTGTAAGTTACATGTGTTTAGGAACAAAAACACATGTGCTTGGCTTTATGAAGCACATGTGCTTCATAATGATATGTTCGTCACTTGTTTTGATTTTTTTTCTGTGTAGTGAAGCACGTGTGTTTCATAACGTCAAGCATATGTGATTCGTGATTCAAACACAAATGACTTGCTTGTAAGTTACATGTGTTCAGGAACAAAAACACATGTGTTTGACTTTATGAAGCACATGTGCTTGGCTTTATGAAGCACATGTGCTTCATAATGATATGTTCGTCACTTGTTTTGATTTTTTTCCGTGTAGTGAAGCACATGTGTTTCATAACGTCAAGCACATGTGCTTCGTATGCTCCCTTGTGTGTTTAGAAACTCATGTTTTTAGTAACTTGAAGCACATGTGTTTCGTGACCTGAAACACATGTGCTTCGAAGTAATATGCTGTGTTTTAGTGAAACACATGTGATTCGATACATCAATACCACCACCACCCCTATTAGCACCAGCACCTTCACTGTCAGCCACTACCACCACCGCCGGCCGGCGGCGGACGGCGGGCGGCCGGCGGCCGGAGGTGGCCGGAGGCGGCGGCCGGCGGTGGCTGTAGGTGGGGGATTTGATCTTGACCATCTTGATCCATTGACTAGGATCTGTCCCTTGGGACTAGAAAAATCCTTTGGACTCCCTATAATACAACTCACCACCTACTTTATTATATCTTATCATAAAATAAATATAAAAACGATTGTGGAAGACAGCCCGATATAAATTTAGTAACATCAGAGAAGTGGGAGGAAAATTAATCTAACATCAGATGTTTTTAATAAAAGTTCTAACTTTTAAATTGGTTTAATAAGACATATACTTAAGATGCTATGTATATTTTAGTTTAGGTCACGCTTGGTTGAGAGGTATAAATTATAAAACTAACACTAATACTAATTGTAATTATAATTATGTTTGGTTATCAATGTCAAATTAGCAACACTCTTATATGATCAAACTTTAATAATGATAATCAAACTTATTATTAAAGGATTTTTTATAAGAAAATACGAAAAATAAAATATAAAATGGAAAGAGAAAGAGAAGAAGAAATGGAGCGGCCATTGGGCCAACCAAACAGACAAAAAATTTGGGGATGCATCGAAGAAGGTCGCGTAAGAGGGCAACCGATGGCTTCAGCTGGCAACCAATGCCATCTCCTTATTGACACGGCTCTTCATTGCATCTCATCGGTTTAAAAATTCGGTTCAAGGAAGAGTAAATGATGGGGCTCACAAAACTGAAGAGAAGTGGTATTTTTAATATGAGTATGTCAGTTTAATGTCAGTTGAAGTGTGAACTGACGTAAAACTGATTTGACAAAAACTGAAGTCTCAGTTGACGTTACTGTTAAAGAGTGATCTAATAGGGTGTACACTTCACAAAGTTGGAGTCTAAGAATGAGATAAAGATAATGTAACACCTCAATTTTTGAATCTTTTAAAACATATTTTTTTTAATAAAAATATTATAAAGTCCAATATCCCAAAATACGGTTTAACAAAAACCTTTGAAAAGATTATCACAGTATTAAAATCCGGTGTTACAAAAATAATATCATAACCATAGGATAACGGGATCTACCTATAAGATCCCGAGCTAAACATCTCTAGGCCACCTCTATCGCGACATTCTAATCCTTCAATCTCGAACCTGAGTACATAGCCAAAAACAAAGTAGTACGTGAGATAAAATAGTCTCGTGAGATACATGGGTTTTCGACCCATTCTCAAATATAATAAAAGTCATAATATTCATTACTTTTCTTTAATCACTTATTAATTATCAATTTATATTCTTACCGCTTATTCGTATTTACTAGTAAGCTAACCGTAAGCTTACCCATCACGTAGTCACATACATGTAAGCTATCCATAAGCTTACCAAATCTTTATCACATACGCTACGGACCTCTCCGAAGCAAACTCCCCCGATGTGGGTTAACTAGGTAAACTCCCCCGTTTTCGGGTTAACTGAAACTCCCCCGTTTCCGGGTTAACTATTTCTCCCCCGTTTCCGGGTTAACTATTTCTCCGCCGTTTACGAGTTAACTATTTCTCGATAGGCTACTCTTGCGCAGGGTAGTACCTCCCCAAGTAGGTGTCACTAACTCCCCCAACTTGTGCGGGTTAACTATGATCCGTGTAACATCCTAAAACTGGCCTAGTTGTTTTAGGTATATTTTGATATTTGAAAATATCTATTTGACCATATGTGGAATAAATTGATTAAGTGTTAAATGAAGTGTTTGACCTTTTGTCCTTTTGTGATATTTTAATCAAGGGATTAAAATATCTGTTTTCTGAAATGCTTAAATGGAAATGTGATTTTTATATCTTTGGATTCTCCTTTTAATATCGTCTCCAGAAATGCTTTCGTTTTTAAAATTGGAGTCCGTTTGCTATTTTAAATAAATTAACTACGAAAGGGACTTTTGTGCTGTATTGTTTAAAAATGGAATAAAATCACCAAATGGGGCCCCCTCCTTTGTTTTTGACGGATGAAGAAGGAGAGAGGGCAGCCCTCTTTTCTCACTTCTCACTTTTCCATCTCTCTCTCTCTCTCTCTCTCTCTCTCACCTTACGTCTCTCTCTCTCTCTCTAAACCACCATTATCTTCTTCATTGTTCTTGAGCTCCAAGGAAGATCTCGAACTAGTTTCTTGTCCAATCTTTAATCCGAACACGTTTTTGGAAAGCTCTTGAGGTAAGCTTCAACCTATATGTGTTCATTTTCGATTTCATGATAGTTGATAAATTAGGGTTTATGTGTTCTTGAGATTTGGTTGGTGATTATTGTGTTAGATGGTGTGTTAAGTGTTTACATTAAGTTTGACATGTTTTGTTGCACGGGTACAAGTATTTTAGCATAAGGTACAACTATTTTAGCAAGATGTACAAATTAGAGTGTTTATGTTAAAAGTAGGTTATGTGGGTTTTGACAAACCTTAGATTTCTTGTGGTTTGAATGCTTGGAATTGTTCATTATGTTAAGGAAACATGTTTGGTAAGTTTTGTATGTTTAAAACCAAGTATTGGTGGATTTTGATAAGTAAACTAACTAGTGTTTGGCTAATTGGGTGAAAAGATGAACTAGGAAATTTAGAAGTAAAATTCTTGGCTTTTTGGTTGTCATGAACTTGATGAATTGTTTAATTGATTATGGCTTGTTAGTTGTGATGGATGTGTGCTAAATGATTGAGCTTGGGTAGTGTTTGGATGATTTGGGTCAAAAGTTATAACTTATGATTTTGAAGTAAAATAGTTGGGTTATGATAGTTATGAACTTGTTAGATTGATTAATTAGTTATGATTTGCTAAATGGTAAATTATAGCATTTGTAGTTGTGTTTGGATGTTTTTAGTTAGAAATGGTTAACTAGTAAATTGGAAGTAAAATGCATGGATTGTTGGTGACTTGAACTTGATAAATTGTTACATGATTATGACTTGCAAAGTATAGGGTTTTTGTGCTAATTGATGGAAATTGGAAGTGTTATAGTCACATTCGGGCTTTTGACCCGTTTGGGCCGTTTAGTGGTAAAATGACTTAAAGTAACTTGGATTGTGAAAGTATAAGTATTTTGTTAGGATTATGTGATTAGCAATGTTATTGGTAACATTTGGTGAATTGCAAGTTGATGTTATGTTTACAATTGTAGGATGTATTATTGTTTAATAATCCGGTTTGACCCGTTTGAATGAAGGACTTGCAAAATGACTAGTTGACTTGTTGTGTAAGTGTAAATGATCATGACATGTTCATATGATGATTCAAGTGGTTGACTATCTAGTTAGTGCAAGTGTGGTGTTAAATGTATATTTAACATTGTTTATAATTTGGTGGAATTATATACTAATTCGGTATTCCTTTGGTGTACAGGAATCGGGATCGTGACTCAGAAACATTAGACCTCTGAGTTCGGCAAGTGGAAGGTTTCGTTGAGTGGATTTAATCTCCAACTTGTGTTCGGTCACAATTGGTTCGGTATATGCATACTTGATAAAAATGCAGGAACATACCAGACAAGGGGAGTTCGCACTTAGCGATCGCGAAGTAGCTCCAGCGGATTTGGTTGGTCGTCGCGAACTAGATCACGATACGAGTTCCCGACGCGAACACTAGTTCGCGATCGCGAACTAGAGTTCGCGATTGGGAACTCAGTTGTGACGTTTTCCGCGGTGTTTTTCGTAGCTAGTCTTCTTGTTATGTGTGCCTAGTGTTAGGGAATATCATACATGACCGTGTGCACATAGGTGAAGAGACTTGGCTTGATTGCAAGCAACAACTCGGTGTGTTGGTTAGCCGAGGCTCGGTGTGTTTGGTAACCGAGGTTTGAGAAGTCACTGCGCTGGGCATCGGGTGTCGACTAAAGGGTATCCGACCTTACCTGTATTTGTTGCATGGTCAAGGGGAGGGAGTTGCCCGGGTGTTGGGCACGAAACGCTATCGGTTACCGTGGTTTGGCCGACCATGGTTTAAGGCTCCGGCAGGACCCCGATCTTCTCGAACAAACAGTGTTGTCCCCAACCGGAGATGTTCTAGAACTTCCGTGTTTTAGTGGACGGTGATACGTAGTTCTGTGGCCTTTAGACCGTAGGGATGTCTATGCCAGCTTGTTGGGCTTTACATAATTTGTAGATTATATTCATTCACTTAGCTTTGTGCTAATCCCTCCCTCGTTGAATCTTTTCAGGTGATCGGTGCTTTGGACGGGATGATTGACCAAGCTCAGTTGTTATGTTTTGTAAATCGAGCCATGTCGTTAAGTGACACCGTTTAAATATTAATGTTTTGGAGTTTATTGTGGGACCTAGTTTGTAAACTAAACTAAACTAAGATAAACTAAACTGACCTAGAGAATAACCTAATCGCCTCCGGGCATTTAAAAAAAAAAAGCTTTCTAAATTTTGCGGTGTTACAATCCGGATCCTTTTCTCAACACATATTGAAATCACCAAATACTGGCCTATGCCCCAATAATACATACTCAAACATAAATTAGAATACATCTATTCTAATTATCATATTATGTTCGTTTCTTATTCAATTTCAATATTGACTTAACCAAGTCATTTATTAAATAACACATATTTATCATTTATCAAAACATAACACTTTAACTTCTCTTTGACTATAATATAAATCTATCTCTAGTCACTTTATATTTATTTCCCCTAGCAATTCAATCACTACTCTTATTAGTATAATATACTAATCAATACTTGATACTTCAAAATCATTGTTATTAGCTTTATTAATACATATTATTAATAAGCCAAATGTCATACTTTCTTAATCATTACTCTTAGTCAAACATCATATTAGTAAACAATTATTAATTACTTTTCATTACCATAACTCTTTCAAAAATCATTAGTCATTTAGACATACTTAAATGGTCTATTACTTGCATTCTCTTATCTCTTTAATCATATATTTATTAAAAACATTTATTAATAAAGACTCATAAAACATAATAGTTTTCAAAATCATTTGCTATGTACTCAATAAAAGTCTCATGTACTCACCTTAGCCACAGCTAAATCCAAATCGTGTTTATCAACACGAATCCTTGCCTTTCCATTTGTGACATATCTCCAATCTCTAGGTATTTAAGACCATTGATGTTAAGATCTACAAGATTGATGAAGATTTGAGCTCTAGAACACCAAAATCGTCACTTCTCTCTCTAAAAACGGCTGCACTCTTCAAGGGCTTCAAAAATGAGAAAACTCTAGATTTTCACGTTTTATTCAGCCAGATAGGAGTTCGCGCCGCGAACCAATCTTCGCGCCGCGAACTAACGCGGGAATGACGTCATCGAGCCGCTTAAGTAGAAACCTCGCGATCAGTTCACGACGGGTTCGCGTCGCGAACCGGACTTCGCGTCCGACCTCCCGTCCGTGAACTCCTCCCGATCGAACCCTAACTTCTCTGCTCTATCTTCACGATCGCGAGCTCAAGCTCGCGTCGCGAACTCGGGACCTCTGCACTTTCTTCGATTTTCAAGCTTAGTTCTTTCCAAGTCTTGACACGTTCTCAATCAACACGAGTCTTAAACGTTCAAATATCCATCTTGACACGTCCTTGGCCTGATTCAAATATTTTCCACATTAAATTTATAATATTTTCATTTAATTATGAATCGAAATTTATGATCGTCACAGATAATGAATGATTTTTTGGTTGAATGTTTTACAGTTAATAATGTATACAACCTAAATCTACCCGAATATCCGTGATTTGATTAGATTCTACCACAAAAATATACAAAGAAAAAACCCAATTTTAACTTCAGTAATTTTACGCTTATCTTCCATCAAATATACGACACCGTTTAGAAACATAAAAAGAATAAATCAATAAATATCTAGAATTCTACATTTGTTTTGGAAAATGAACAACCGAATATTTATACTTATCAATCTCATCCACCATACTCACGAACCAACATACTACTTTTGAGATCTTGCCACGTGTCTGATCCAACGTTTTTATGCGATTCGACATTTTTCTTTACTATAGCCGCCAGAATCCAGAGTCCACTTGCGTAACTTCATCTAAGATTAGCGGTTCCCGTCAAAGTTGACTCGGTAGCTGACTCTGACTTCGCTGACTCGAGTTCGGACTCAGTAACCACATGTACACAACTTGGTCCGACGCCTGACGATGGCGACACAGCCGGTGATTTTCTGCTCATGGTTAGTATCCTCTTCAATGACTGTAACCGACTCCCCGGAGACCGGAATCCTTGACTCGGCGACGGTAGCCGGAACTCATTCTCCGTCACCAACTCGTTCCAACTCGGCACATCTATTCTAACGTCTATTCCTTTTCTCCGGTCCGCCAACGACGCCGTTCCCATAAGTTCCTCATTATGTTGAACCGGGGACCTAATGAAACTACTTGAACCGGGTTGAGGTACACAGACCGGCGGGTCAACTAATATCGTCATTTGGCTAATGTCCGTTTCAACGAGTTCCACAGGCGACCGGCAAAGCGGGCACGTTGAGTTACTATGAAACCACATGTCAATACACTCCGTATGAAAACTATGTTTACATTTCGGTAATACCCGACCCGTTTCACCGTTCTCAAACTCCGACAAACACACAGCGCATTCCGGCAGATTTCTATCGGTTTCCGACGAGTAAACAAACACCGGGAGTGACTTCAATACTGACGCGTCAAGCCCGCCGGAGGGTGAGGACGAATCCGATACTCTATTTGTATCCACGAAGAAGACGATACGTGAAGACCGGTTGTGACGATTACGACGCCGGGTTTCGTTCCGGCGGTGGAGACGGAGGAGATACCACCGGGCGTAGAGGTGGAGAAGAACCAAAAAAACGACGACGACGAAGAGGGTGATTATTGAAGCGAGCATGATTTTGCCGCTGAGAGCGTAGGTTTTGGAGTTTGTTTCTACTTCTTCTTCTCCGGCTAGCCATTGCCGTTTGATTGATGAATCAGACATAGGGATGGCAACTAACATCCGATCCGATGAACATCCACCCGATCCGCTCCACTCGTAGTGGATATGGATGAAGTTAAATGGGTGAATATCGGATGTGGAGCGGATGTGGATGTTTATTGGAGCGGATATGGATGATGATTTTCAATCCATGGATGAATCCACTTAACCCGAAATTAAATATATATTATAATTTTATATAACTATAAATATATGTTTTCAATAGTAGGTTGACTGATGAGGCAATTATTTATTATCATTTCCCATACTTGAATTTCTTAGGAACTAATCATTTTATCGTTTCTTATTCTGTTCTTAGTATGAAGGCGACGATCATTATATGACTCGTTACTTTTGAGATTTTTGTGTGATTTTCAATGCAACAACCCATAAATCACAAGCATGTAATTATAAATCACAAGCATGACTCGTTACTTTTGAGATTTTTGTGTGATTATCATAGTTATGTTTCCGTTTGACTCTTCTTTTGGAAGAAACTATGTAAATATGCAATAAAAATCGTAAATCATATATAAAACTATCGTACTTTCTTTAGGAGTTTTTTTTCTTCCGAAATCCAACGGATGTCCATTTACCCGCTCTAATCCAATGGATATGGATATGGATGGATGAAATGATTTTAAATGGATATGGATATGGATATGGATATGGATGAGGTAAATTTAAATGGATATGGATGTGGATATGGCATCATCCGATCCACATCCGATCCATTGCCATCCCTAATCAGACATGGTGATTTGACGGTGGTTTTGGAGAGAGGTGAAATGGGGGGTTTTATTGAGTGAGGAAGAAGGAAGGTTGGTTCGTTTCAAGTTTTGAAGTTGTTGAGGAAGCAGCTTTTGTTGATTGAGATTCCCAATATTTTCACGCGGGAATCGCTAAATGACGAGATTACCCTTATATTAACCTCAACTTGCTTAACAATATAGACAAAACAAGTGGAGTAACTTTTTTGTACAAATTGTTTACTTGCAAACTTATAATAATGCATATATGTCTGTCTTGTGATTTTTTTGGTAATTTTAGTGACATAAATAATAATAATGTTTTAGATATAAATAATCCTAAAATTTTGGGTGTAGTGGTCCTACATTTGTATGAACTTAAATGGTATGTATGAACTTAAATGGCAAGTTAATTATTTGTCAATTTCCATAACAGATTACGTGCCACTCGAATTAATTGTCGATCATTGCACTCTATCGCGACAACTATTGTGTCAGTCCGATGTCTATATATATTAGACATTTACGTCTTAGAAGAATCATGAATAATGCATATATGTCTGTCTTCTTTGCTCAAACTTCAACTACAATTTAAGTATTATTTTTGTATTATCCCATTAGTGTTAGGAATATTTCTATAATATTCATTAAAGATTTGATGTGTCAAAACGTATAAAGTACAAGGACCTAAATTGAAGATATGGAAGTCAATATTTGAATAAAGATTTAGGAGATAATCATAAATGTAAAAGATATAGTATATCTTTATTGATTTAAAAAGATTTAGTATTATCTTTTCCTTGTAAATCTCTAGGTTTTCTAGTATATAAAGAAACTTAGAGGTATAGAATTAGTCGTTCTTGAAACCCACGTTTTAACGTGTATGTGTGTGTACTCTAAGCCTCAAGGTCGTTTGATCCTGTTAACCAAAACCGTTCTACATATCTATATGTAGAATTGGGGCTTTTAGTAATCATTGTATATAAAGATGATGAAACCTTGTTTAGCAATACAAATCTGTTTATCTAATTCCGCAAATTTATGATTTGTATATGCTTATTCCAAGATTATGAACTAACTATTCAGGAGTCTAAAGATTGATTTATATAGAGTTGTTCTAAACTCATCAATTAGTAAATTATATGTAGTCCTAGGCTATATCAATTGAAAGTCTTTCAGTCTAAACAGGTAATATTAATTCTTTATGGAATAAATAGTTGTCGACTAAATTAAATGTTTTGTATGAAAACTTCTTGCAAATAGAATTCCTACAAGAAAAAAATTGCAAACAGGAGGTGTTCCTATTCCATCAGTGTCATGACTGACTCATGCCAATTGTGCAGGTTGGAGGATGAAATGAAAGATCATTTGTTTCATTCCCTGCTCAAAAACTATAGATATGTGGAGTTGGTTTTTAGGTTGTTGCAATATTAATGTAAGTCAATAAGTCATTGTGATTCTTTGGTTCAGTTAATCAACGACCAAAAGACTTGTAGTCTAGTGGTGGTATAAAGTGTATAAAAATGTTTTTCATTGGCCTGTGATCATGATTTCGAATCCTGTTGTGAACAACATAATGTAAATTTAGAAGTACTTTAGAGTCTGTGTTATGATGTTCAAAAAAAGTCAATCAACGATATCCTTGAATCCAAGAATTCTAATAGGAGAAGTAAATTTTAGGAGGCAGTGGTTAGAGGCTTTATATGGCTTATTTGAAAATCTAGAAACAATCTTATTTTTAATGGCAAGAGCTTATTTGCTTCTTGGATTAAATATGAATTTACGTCCACATTATTCTCTTGGTTAAAATATCTTAACTAATTGTAAGTCTTTATTATGGTCTATGTGGTGTATTTGTTTCTTTTATGTATCTTGATATCGTATATTTAAACTATTTTTAACATCTTACTAGCTTAATTATATATTTTTAACGGGGATGATGATAATGGTTTTCTGTTTGTTATATAAAAGAAATACGACAGAATTGTAAGCATAATTACTCGATATATGAATTTTTCACAGTCAAACATGCTTTTAACAAAAATAACCATGAAATTTACATTTTTTTATTTACCTCTAGTAACATTTGGGGATGCCGAACATAGTTGGAATTTATTAGATGTGAAATAGTGACTAGGGGCACGGATGGAATTAACAAAATTAGTCAACGAATCATTTACTTTCCGGGTCCAAATTGTTTCACTATCTTGACTTTTTTGTCATGCCAATTAACAAGTGATTTTAGACGTGGTTTCGTTCACTCGCTAAAAACGAGCACGTCAGGACCTTTCTAATGATTTACGTAGTAATCTTTAACTTAATCAAGTTACCAAGATGGTAAAGTACAACAAAGAAAACAAATAAAAATTAAAGGACTTATATTGGGATATGTTTTCTATTGGTCAATGGTTATGCGTTTGAGTCTCATTATAGACAATAGTTGTAGATTTTATAGTATTTTAGAGTGTATTTGTGTTCAGCTATTGAAAAAGAAATAATAAAAAACAAATAAAAAATTATGCCGTATTTTATTAATACTATTGTTGTATACTCCGTATAACTTATTTAGCACGTAGCACGTTCAATAATACTATTATCCCGAGTAAGTTACAACCCTTATTTTAAAAAAGCTACTTTGATAATTATTACTTTTTTTAGAAATTTTGTGCACCTACAGTACTTACGATAGTATCATAGAGCTAATTGTAACCATAGAAACCATTATGTTACTTAAAAGGAGACTTGGAGATGTGTTATCTAAAAGTATAAGCTATATGATATTTTTTTGTCATGCAATGACTTCTTGTCTTTTGTGATAAAATCATATGTCTATTACCGATTCCCTTGAATTGCGTCCACTGATGGTGGTAAGGGTAGTCGTATTCATAGTTACTAAGACAAATATAGAAAAGAGAAAATGGGACACGAAGACATTAATAAAATTAATTAAAATCATTATTTTTGTCTTGTAAAATTCATGCCCGGGCAAACTATTGTAATAAAATAAGATGAATTTTTACAAATATAACCAAATAATTATACGATTAGTTGATAGCATGTTTTCAGTAAATACAAAAAATTGGAAACCAAGAACTGCAACTAAAAACGGAGAACCGAAATACACAAAAAATGAAAATCGAGAAACAAACCGAAAATCGGGTCCAACTAGTTCCGGTTCATTCCTAATTCAGGTTCGGATTTTCGGTTAAAATGCAAATCCTAGTCTTACACTCTTACTGGTTCAGATATTAGATAGTTGTTTCTTAGTTCTTGGATCCACTCCGTTTGCTTTTTCCCAAATCCACTCACTTTAACAATGGAGTTGTGAGTAGGGGTGAGCCACTCACTTTAACAATGGAGTTGTGAGTAGGGGTGAGCGTAGCAGGGTACCCGCCGGTTCCTACCGGAACCTCTTGTACCGGTTCCTGAATTTTTGGAACCGGAACCTCCGGTTACCCTGTCTCTAAAATCGTAAAATCAAAATAAAATGCAAAGCTTAAATATTAATCATTTTTTATCATTTATCTACTAATTTTTGAATAGTCATAAATTTCAAACACTTAAACATATGATTGTCTAATTATTATATTGTTAAAAAACTATATTTAAAATAATTAAGGACTAAACTCATTCAAAATTACACAAAATTTCTCATATTGTTAAATTTGGACATTTAATTTCTCAAATATATAATATTTTAACAAAAATAGACCGAATAATCGCCGGTTCCGGTTATCCACCGGTTACCGGTTCCTAAATTTTGAGAACCGGAACCGGAACCGGAACCTCTTAGGGCGGTTCTAAAATTTTAGGAACCGGAACCGCCGGTTCCAAAGTGGTTCCGGTTCCAATTCCGATTACCCACTTTTTCTGCTCACCCCTACTTAAACATATGATTGTCTAATTATTATATTGTTAAAAAACTATATTTAGACTAATTATGGAATAAACTCATTCAAAATTACACAAAATTTCTCATATTGTAAAACTTGGACATTTAATTTCTCATATATATAATATTTTAACAAAAATAGACCGAATAATCGCTGATTCCGGTTATCCACCGGTTACCGGTTCCTAAATTTTGAGAACCGGAACCGGAACCTCTTAGGGCGGTTCCAAAATTTTAGGAACCGGAACCGCCGGTTCTAAAACGATTCCAGTTCCAATTCCGGTTACCCACTTTTTCTGCTCACCCTAGTTGTGAATCCCTTTTGCCTCTATTCTATGATAAAATATTCTGGAAAAATGTGTTTTTCTCTCTATTTTTATTTGGTCATATCAAAACTTGTACTCCGTATTACAGTATTAAACTATATTTTTAATAAATAAATTTAACCATAACATGATCGTTTTGAATATAAAACGATACATTTGAATCAATAGAGTACTTTAGTGGCACCTTTTCAGGTGTTATATGTTTTGAAGTCGTATTAAATAATACTTGTTCTTAATATCTTATGGTTATATTGTTTTTTTATTTTTTAATTTTTATATGAATTTTGTCGACTTTACATAACTATTTTCTTTGTTTCAAATTAAATATTTAATTCCAAATAATAATTATTGAATTCATTTATAATTAGGGTAATATGAAATTTTATTGCTAAACAATATATTAATTACGCTTTTTTTTATTAAAAACTATGTATATTTTGACTATTGGATATTTAATATGGAACTTCTAAGAAAATAATATGCAATCAGTAATATCCCTTAATTTTTTTTTAAGATTTGATTTACTTCCTTAGACTGTCCAATATGGGTAATGTGTGGTCTCCTATGATGATAATGTGGCAATGCATTACGGTGTTGTGGCATGGGGGACACCACCCCCAACAACATGTGGTTGCTTCATGTGCTGTTTCCTTATCCACGGTCACGAGAGACCACATGCTACACATTGCAGTATCTTTCATGTATTTTGGCGAGACCCATTTCACATGTGAGTGTGTGTGATGTTATGGTGGATATTTCCTGTAAAATGATATGGTGTGATTATTTAGGTGGCATCTGATGTGTCAAATTTTATTAATATAACTTGTACTCATACCACCAGCCTTAGAGGTCAAGAGATCAAATTTCGTTCCCGATTAAACCAGTCCAACTGCTAGTAGGGGTGAGCATAAAAATCGAAAAATCGAACCGAAATCGAAAAAATAAAAAAACGCACCGAAAAAACCGAACAATTTTAAAAACTGATGTGAGCAGTTTTTATTTTTTGAAAAACCGAATGTTTTGGGCGGTTTTTGGGTGCATACGGAAAACCGAACCAAAAAAAACCTCCCCGTCCCGCCGTATATGTATATTTCAAATTTTGTAAAAAATATTTTTATATTTATAAAAGATCTGATCCTTAACTATTTAAAAGAAAGTTTTAAGTATATCATTTGTAATTTTTCACATGTTTTACTCTAATATTTTTCAGATCTTATAACTATATAAATATTAAAGTTTCGATCAAAACTTTTAAGTTAACAACATTGGTAAATTTTAAGGAAAAAAAAAACTGAAAAAAACCCGAAACCGAACCGATTTATTGAGAAAAACCGAAAAACCGAATCCGAAAAAATCAAAACTGAAAAAACCGAAACCGATCAGTTTCTACTTCTTAAAAACCGAAGTTGCCGGTTCGGGGTTTAGTTTTAGTTAAAACTCGCCCCATGCTCACCCTAACTGCTAGAAGTTTCTATTACAATAATACACGTGTACGAACAACTATTACGAAAGATGACATGGCACATTCCATCTCACCAAAAACGGATTCCTAGTAAACTTGTGCTGACTTGGCATTTTCAAATTAAAAGAAAATAAAAAATCAACGAATTTCTTCCATCCCAAATTTCCCTCCACACATTTAGGGGGTGTTTAGGAAAGCTTATATAAGGATACTTATGGCTTATAAGTTTATATAAACTTAAATAATCTCTTTTTAAAGGGATTATTTAAACTTATATAAGCTTAGAAGTAATAAGCACTCTTACATAAGCTTTCCCAAACACCCCCTAAATCCTCACCTTATGTCTCAATTTGTCACATTCCTCGATTCCTTTCCCAAATTAAACACTGCAAAAATGAATCAATTTTCAATTCCTACTCTCAACTCCACCACCATCATCACCGCCGGCGAAAATGGCGTCAAAATTGGGTTTCACCATAACCTCTTCTCGATTCTTCACTGCTCCTATTCGAAGACCGTCTCTTGGTTTATCGTTATCAAGTTCTTGTCGATTGTCAGCGTCGAAGGTTCAGTCGATTCAGTTGATCGGAAGAGAGTCTGTGAGTCCCCGGAGATTGATTATTATTTCTCCAAAGGCCACCACTGATCAGCCAGGTTAGGGTTTATATCGTGTTTTATTGTCGTTTTTGGACTGCAGTCATGTTTAGCAATATTGTTGTCTCTAATAGTATCATGCAATTAAAATCAAACTGTAGCTTACGAGTTAGACAAAGTGGCTGTGATCAGATAGTTTAGTAGTGCAAGGACTTAATTTATATATCTAAATTTGTAATTACTTCTAAGTTTTTAGTTTCAGATGCTATGATTCTGTTCCTTAAGACTTAAGTTATGTTAGTATCATGTACATAAATTCATTTTTGAACATAAATTATGCAAACTTGAACATAAATTCATTTTGGAGTATTGTGTTTTGTGCAGGTCAAGTTAAAGAAGATGATGTTGTCGATAGCAACATTATGCCTTATTGCAGCTTAGACAAACAAGAAAAGAAAACAATAGGGGAAATGGAACAAGAATTTCTTCAAGCATTACAAGTAAATAATCTCTTTCGTTAATTTCGTTTCCATTATTAAATTATTTATTTCTGATTCTTTTCTTTTGTAGTCATTTTATTATGAAGGAAAAGCTATAATGTCAAATGAGGAATTTGATAATCTTAAGGAAGAGCTTATGTGGGAAGGAAGCAGTGTTGTAATGCTTAGTACGTATACCTTATAATTATTATTTTGTGTCACATATCAAATTTATTTAAATATTAACGTTTTCTTTTTTAAATTTTATACATTGCAGGCTCTGATGAACAAAAGTTTTTAGAAGCTTCAATGGCTTATGTATCTGGTAATCCAATAATGACCGATAAAGAATATGACCAACTGAAGATGCAATTGAAGGTATGCAAAATGCTTCATTTAATCTATTATTTGATTATGATTTTTTTTATCTTTCACAAATATACATTTTTATTTTATTAAAAACTTTATTTCAGAAAGATGGAAGTGATATTGTGGCTGAGGGCCCACGATGCAGTCTTCGTAGTAGAAAAGTATGTGACTTTGAGACCTTAATCCAAACATTTATTTGTTAAATTACTCCATCTGAATATTATACTGATTAACATTTTTGGTTGTAGGTTTATAGTGATCTGACAGTTGATTATCTAAAAATGTTCCTCATGAATGTACCAGCTGCTGTTGTTGCATTAGGATTGTAAGTAACTAGAATTACATCAAAATAAAAAAGTCAAACTTCTGATCAACTCTCTATTAATGCTTTACTTAGAGCATCTCCAATGGGAGCTTTTTTAAAAGCTTATTACTATTACAATAAGTCTTTGAATGACTTTTTACCATTGGAAAAACTAGCTTATTTATAAGCTTATTGTAATGACTTTTTTTCTACTAACCTTGTAATGAACTCTCCATGTTTGTCTTTTTTAGTCCCCCCCTATGTTTAATAACTTTTCATTTTAAATCTTATACTACCTACTATCAAAATAAGTGATACACTTTCTATTTAGAGGTAGAACAAAATAAGTGATACACTTCTAAAACTTACCTTATTTGGTAAAAAAGTGGGACCCTTTATCCACTAACTATCTACTTTAATAAAGTGAAATTACCCTTTTACCCTTACTTTTACTTTTAAATATCATTAATATTACTATATTCAAAAGAAGTGAGACCCAATCTCCACTAACTATCCACTTTAATCTATCTTAAACTACATTTTAATCTTTTGCCTCAAAAACCGTGTTTTCTCAAATGTATCACTTATTTTGATACAGAGGTAGTATATATTACTATATAAATTCTTTATTATATTTTATTAGTTAATAAATTAATATGAATTCACATTGGATATGTTTGTGTATGACAGGTTTTTCTTCCTTGATGACATTACTGGTTTTGAAATCACATATCTTTTGGAGGTAAATCTTGTTTTATATCCTTTTTTTCTCTCGCAATTTAATTCTCTTTCTCACACACACACACACACACACAAAAAGGTCTAACGAGTTTTTGTGATTATAAATATTTTTGTCAGCTTCCGGAGCCATTTAGTTTCATCTTCACTTGGTTTGCAGCTCTGCCCTTGATATTATGGTTATCTTTTACACTTACCAATGTAATTGTGAGAGATTTCTTGATATTGAAGGTAGTGTTTTCCTCATTAAATTTTTAGGTTTTACAAATTAACGCTATTTCGTGCATTAATTTAATGTCTATTTTTACCTTTTTAGGGCCTTTGCCCTAATTGTGGAACAGAGAATACTTCATTTTTTGGAACCATATTGTCAGTTTCCAGTGGGGGTACTACCAACAGTGTCAAATGCACAAAGTAAGTTTCATGATTAACAAATTAAAAGATTTAAAATTTGCCGTTCAAAAAAATAAATAAAAAAATTAAAAGATTTTAAATTATCACTATAAATTTATAATAGTATTGTTCTCTTAATCATAATCAACAAAATAAATAAATAATTATTGAATAATTACAGCTGTCAAACCTCTTTGGTGTTTGATCAAGATACTCGCTTGATAACATTGCCCGAAGGAAGTGAAGCATGAGTTGTGGTACGTATTCTCTTTCCACAACATTTTTTTGAATTATTATTATTTTTTTTTTTTGAATTTTTTTTTTTCAACTTCAACCTTTTTTATTTATTTGAAAACAAATGCAGGGGAATATATTGTAAATGTACCTAGTATTTTTCTCTCGAATAGGGGTTTACGCGTTTGATTAGGCAATGTTGCATAAGCGTGCATTCGCATTCAATTATAGTCGATGTATGTTCATGTGTATAACATGGTATCATGGATTATGTATGTTCATATGTATATTTGACATTGGGTGCATGCTCTGTTTATACAAGGCAGAGCCTTTTAAGTAAATGGGGTGATTTTTACACCACAACTTTTAATGCATGTACCACAATTCATGCTTAATATACTTGTACAGTTAGCTGTAAAATTTGTACTGTGTGGTATAGGAAGTAAAAGTTGTGGTGCAGAAATGAATTCCCTTTAAGTAATACTCCCTCCGTCCCACAAAAAACTTTTCATTTGGGTTTTGCACAAGTTTTTAGGTGATAATTAGTGGTGGGGTCATTGATAATACTTTTCATTAAAATATAAGGTTGAATTGGAGAGAGAACGATAGTTAGTGGATATTAGTGGTGAGGTCTTTAGTAATAATAATTTTTTATTGTGTGGAGCCCATCAAATATAGGAAATGAGAAGTTTTTTGTGAGACAAAAATTTAGAGTGAAATGAGAAGTTTTTTTGTGGGATGGAGATAGTAACATCCAACCTTATACATCATATTTGTAATTGTAACATAGGACTATGGTTTATGATGTTAATTGTATTCCAAAAGATAAAAATAGAAGTGACAAAATGGGCAAATTGGGTAATGGATTAGAATGAGCAACTTTTTGTCATTGATGGATAAACCAAGCTTTTCTCTAAAAGTTGTTTTTTATAAACAATTAGTGGATTATATATTAGAATAGTACTAGATGTATACTTTAGGTGACTTTCTATACATTCCAATTTTGGAGTTGTTCAAAAGGGCATCTGAATTTTCAGATATTCAAATTTCATACAGAGTAGTAATTTTTACCATCTGAATCCGGTATCTTTTCGGACAACCGAACTTCTCCGATATCTGGAAAAAAAACACAAATTATTCACTCTGGATACTTTTTGGATAGCAGATACCCGAATTTCGAATATTGAATATTTTTTTCGTATATCTAGTTTTCGAATATTTTTAAACACTCTTACATCGGTTTGTTATGTTCTCTTGTTGTGGTTACTCTTTTGTTATCATTTAACCAATTAGATGAAATAGAAGATTGTAAACTTCAATGAAAGTAAAATACTTCCTCCGATTCAAAATAAGTGATACACTTGGTGTTTCACGGTTTTTGAGGCAAAAGATTATAATGATAGTTAAATTAGATTAATTGGATGGTTAGTGGGGAATGAGTCCAACACCTTTTGAATAAAGTAAGGTTAATGATGTTTAAAAGTAAAAAAGTAAGAGTAAAGGGGTCATTTCACTTTGTTAAAGTAGATAGTTAGTGGGTGCGGGTCCCATTTTATTTGCCAAATAAGGAAACTTTTCAAAGTGTATCACTTATTTTGAGTCACCCCAAAAAAGAAAGTGTATCACTTATTTTGAATCAGCGGAAGTATATGAAAATGAAATATGGTATGACCGAATTGTACATTACTTTGAACAATTGACTTCTTTATTTAATTAAGACCGAATTGTATATTACTTAATAAATATCCATTTTCAAACCATTTGATAAATTTTAAGTGGACTACTACAACAAAGTTTGAATACACTTAACCATTAATAGTCATTAATTCCGGTAGTACGACAAAATTGGATATGGATAACAAGACGTGGAATATGATCTATGGATATTCTTTTTGTCGTCCAACAACCCAAAGTTCTTGAAAATACTATTTGCTTTGGACACGTGTCTAGCAAAACAAACCTGAATACAACCTGCTCGCACGTTGTTAAGTGTTAACCTCGTGGAATTCATTTTAAGAAATTCTTTTATACGTACTTCCAAAATAAAGAAAAGAGTAAACTTTTTTAGTTGAACTTAACAAGAGTTTAGATACATTAATCTTTCAATAAACGAAAGGTCTTGTATTCGCTCTATAAATCTTAAATTCTAAAATGTAAGAAAGGTTGACTTACCAAAATGTCAACCTACTACGTGAGGGTCACAATTAAAAGCTCACCACTTCTAAACTTTGGGTCCCCTAATCCCTATAAAAGGCTTTAGATGTCGAAATATATAAGCAACACTTAAACAAAGCTCACAACATCTTCATATATTTAAGAAATAAACATATACAATGGCTTCATTTCATCATTCATGGAGCTTTTGCTTCTTCGTTACGATCATGATCACACTTGTTTTCTTATGCTTCACAAACCCTACTGAAGCTGTCTACCATGGCTATGTTCCGAGTCCATGGACCCTAGCCCATGCAACATTTTATGGCGACGAGTCTGCATCCGAAACCATGGGTATGTAATGTTTAATTTATAAATTATTATCTAGAATAATGATTTAGTTTGAAGATTAATAACAATTTTGACGGTTTCAGGTGGTGCTTGTGGTTATGGAAACTTGATCACTAATGGATACGGGACAGATACAGCTGCATTGAGCTCGACAATATTTAGCGACGGATATGCATGTGGTCAGTGTTACCAGATAAAGTGTGTCCAGTCACCTTGGTGCTACAAAGGTTACACCACGGTTACAGCCACCAACCTCTGCCCACCGAACTGGGCTCAGGATTCTAACAATGGCGGATGGTGCAACCCTCCTCGAACCCATTTCGACATGGCTAAACCGGCGTTCATGAAAATTGCCCAATGGAAGGCTGGGATCGTACCTGTCATGTACCGCAGGTGCATTTCTATATTTAATTGAAAGACGCAATGTTATTTATAAGTTGTATGTTATTTATAACTTTAAAAAAGAAACATTTAGTGACATATAGAAAATGGTACTTCACTAAAAATTGGTAGTAGGTTCTACTTTTTACCCATACTCCTTAATTTTTCTAAAGGAATAAGTTTTAGGTTTACTCAATCTTAAAAAAAAATTGCCACTAAAAGATCAATTTTCTTTCTCACACCTTTTTGTGTCACTATAGGTATTGCCTTTAGTGACTGGATGACATTTTCTTGGAAAAAATTAACTTTACATTGGTTAAGTTCCTTAATTTCTAACATGCATGCTAATTAATTTTGCATATTTTTAGGGTTCCATGTAATGGCATTAGGAAAGGCGGCATCCGGTTTTCTTTTCAAGGAAACGGTTACTGGTTGTTGGTGTATGTAATGAACGTTGCTGGTGCTGGTGATATCCATGATATGTGGGTCAAAGGGACTAAGACCGGTTGGATCAGCATGAGCCATAACTGGGGCGCTTCATACCAGGCTTTCGCGACACTTCAGGGTCAAGCCCTCTCATTCAGACTAACTTCTTACACCACTAAAGAGACCATCACAGCTTACAATGTTGCCCCGGCTAACTGGAACTTAGGGTTGACTTACCAAGCAAAAGTCAACTTCCATTGATCTATCGAACGTTTACAAGTTTCAAACACCTTGGTCATTGGCGTTGATCATTTTGTTGACTACTATCTTCATCTTTAATGGTTCATATATTGGTGTAATTTTGTACCCAGTTGAGTTGTTATCATTTTGTATTTCCTCGTCCATCCCGTTAAAAATAAAATATTTAATGGGTTAGGGACGAATTTAGCTATATATAATAATACAAAAATCTGCTTCATCTCACTTGTGTACCTTTTTCCATGAGAGAATTCAATGTTATATATTCCCTCCGTCCCTAGATAAAGTTCCAATTTCTCATGGGCACAAGGTTTAAGGAGAAAGTTAGTGGTGGGGCCATTGGTAATAAATTTGATTAAAATATAAAATTGGTTTGGAGAGAGAAATATAGTTAGTAGTGTAGTACTTGGAAATTATATTATTTTATTAAGTGGACCCCATCAACTTTAGAAATGGGAACTTTATTTAGGGACAAAAATTTAGTGAGAAATGAGAACTTTATTTAGGGACGGAGGGAGTATATAGGACTACAATAGAGTTGCTCAAGATTATGGTCATACACTTAACAAATTTAATAGAGTACATAATGGGTGAGAAAAATAAAAATGAATATATCATTATATCATTAGCTAGGTAATTCTATTTGTACGTTTAAATCATTTCTCTTTCTTTGAATATGTCATAAATTTGAATCAAGTGTGCTGGAATATTCAATAAGTAATGGAAGCAATTAACCAATAGTCCCGCATTTCGTAATGTTTATATGTGCAAGAAAACATTATATAATTTTTGACTAGCAGTAATTTATACAATTGGTGAAATCGATCACTTCCTAGTTTTATAACAATAAAAAAAAGCCTTTTCACATAATAATTTTGTTCAGTGTATGACTTTTTGTGCATAAGGTACGTACAGCTCAAGAAAATCTCAAAATGGTTCTCTGGACACACCGATTTTAGATCGTATTATTAACATGAATGAAAATAGCAACAAAATTGACCATCGCTAAATTCTTGAAAATAGAAAAATTAGTTTATGAAGTACTTTCGAATTTAGATGGTGACGATATCAGCTCTCATTTCATAATTGTGGTTTGCAAACCAATTTTGTTATGAAAATAGCAACAAATTGACCATCGCTAAATTATTGAAAAAACCGACAACTTTAAGTCCGTTGCTACTTTATCGATAGAAACTTCAAACACCAACTGCATATCCCTTGGTAATTAAGCAACACAATCTGTAACATTGGTTAATGGTTTACCAACGGCCCCTGCTGTCCCAGAATCCGTTGTTCAATATTGCATATACCCACATATTTTACCTGACCTTTTTAGTGTTAAGTTTAAGTTAGTCAACAAAAGTCAATTGTATGTCGGTCAAAGTCAGGCGATAGTTAATTATGGCGGTTATGATAACTTCTTGTAACCGTTTTGTCTGTAGGGTTGTGTCGTTTGTTGAAGGGTCGTACCCCTTCACAAACTCTGTATATATACACTATCAATTGTACGATTAATGGTTAATGATTTAATATCAATGTTTGTTATACGTGTTGTATGATCTGTGTTCTAACATTGTGGTATCAGAGCCAAGTATCAAATGGCATCAAACGCAATAAATCCATTACACACACAACTTCCAAAATTAAATGGAAGAAATTATCATCACGATGAAAGTACTTTTCGAATCACAAGAATTATGGGATATCATAAAGTTTGGTCTGGAAGAACCAGAAGAGATCGATGATCTCTCTGAAGAACAGGAAGAAGAATTAAGAGATTCAAGGAAGAAGGATAAGAAAGCTTTGTACATGATTTATCAGGCTGTGGACGAAGTGATTTTTGAACGAATTTCTTCTTCGAATACATCAAAGGAGGCATGGGAAAACTTATCATGGAGAAGATAAAGTCAGAATAGTGAAATTACAAACTTTGAGATGCGAATTTGATAGCATCAGAATGAGAGATTCAGAAACAATAGAAGAATTCTATAATCGTATGATCTTATTGTTAAATCAATTAAGATTAAATAGTGAAAACATAGAAGATGTTAGAGTAGTTGAGAAGATACTCAGAAGCCTAACAAGAAAATTCGAGTATGTGGTTGTTGCAATTGAAGAATCAAAGGATCTTTCCACCCTTTCTCTTGAAAATTTACAATCTCACGAGTTAAGGATGAAACAGTTCGATGATACACCTTTTGAACAAGCCTTCCAATTACAATCTCAAAACACGCACACAAAGAAGAAAGATATGATTACAAGGGGAAAGGAAAAGGAAGAATCCAATGTTATTATTGTCAGAAGTTTGGGCACATTGAAAAATATTGTATTGGCAGATGAAAAAGGATCTAGTTTTATGAACAAAGAAGATGGAGATGACAGTGATTCAATGTTCATGATTCTCACTACTCAAGAGCATACTCATATGGTATTTAGACTCGGGCTGCAGTAATCACATGACCGGAAACAAAGAATTGTTCATCAATCTTGATGAATCTCAGAAAAGGGAAGTAAGAACAGGAGACAATAAATGTCTACATGTGCAGGGAATTGGGGAAATTACAGTGGAAATTAAACAAGGAAAGAAAAAGATACAAAATGTGTACTTTGTGCCAGAACTCAAACATAATCTGTTGAGTGTGGGACAATTGATCAAAAGAGGTTATGAACTTCTGTTCAAAGGAGATTACTGTACTATTAAAGATTCATACGGGAGTATAAGATCACTATGACTACAAATAAAATGTTTCCTTTGAAGGATACTTTTTATGCTCTTACTCTAACCACAAAGCAAAATTCTCTATTATGGCACAAAAGATTTGGTCACGTGAATTTGGGATATCTTGTATAAACACAATCTTGTGAGAGGTCTGCCAAATATAAATAAGGTAGATGAAGTATGTGAGGGCTGCATTTTGGCCAGAGAAGCTTTCCCACAAGAAAGCAGTTGGAGGGCAACTAAAACTTTGGAACTTGATCTGTGTGGACCAATGAAGACTGAATCCATCGGTGGAAAAGGTACTTATTGACTTTTATAGATGATTTTAGTAGAAAATTATGGGTGTATTTCTTAAAAGACAAGTCTGAAGTCTTCGAAATTTTTAAGACATTCAAAACTTTGGTTGAAAAACAAAGTGGAAATATGTTGAAGTCTATAAGATCATGTTAAAATACATAATCTAAGTTTAGAACACATGTTTAGTTGTAAGAAAATATTAATTGTTACTTATTGCATGATTAGTATTTTATGCAGGTTAAAGTGTAACAAAAGAAAGTTGAAGGGTTGAAAGTGATAATCTTGAAGCTTAGAGTTTGTGTCAAAATGTAAAGGGTTGTTGAGTAATTTGTTATGTTAAGTCCTGGTTATAAATACGATTGGGACTATTTGACTCTATCTTTGTTATTCGTCTCTGTAGATGAAAATTAGGGTTTCTGATTTTCTTCTTTGTATTGTGATTCATTATTTGATAAATCATGAGACATTAGTCTATTATTTTTCGTATTAGGTGATTAATTATTGATCTAATTTGTCATAGGTATTGAGTTGTAATTTTCATTGTTTTATGTATTAGAATCACACACTTTTGGTGGATGATTCATATTGTGTCTGTATTTTTTGATAAATTGTTTTCATAATAAAGTTTCATTGATAGTTTCTTGATCTTGGTATCAATTTCTACATGGTATCAGAGCAAGATTCGCGTCTGATTGTGTTGTTTTTTGTTTAATCGAGGACGTTCGTCTTCTGATCGATTATTCTTTTTGCTAATCAGAATCGTCACTTGCTTCAGTTTGTTGTCTGCGGTCTGTTCTTCCATCTTCTTTTGATCAAAAGAATCTCCGAGCTTTGTGTTTCTGGTATAAAATCTTCGAAGGTTAGGGTTTGTATTTATCTTCAATGTCCGGTGAAGAAACTATGGTTCTTAAGTTGTTCAAGGCTTCATTGGTTCAAATGTGACGGTTAGAGTTTCTATTCTTCTTCCGTTTGTTGATCTAATTGGTCATTGTGGGAAGACTATTGATGCTTCATCGGCTCTGCGTGAAGGCGAATGTATGGTTTATTCTTCCGTTGATTTTTGATCGGAGACGAATATATGGTTGATTGTTGTTATTCATAGTTGAAATTGGTTACTAGTCGATTATTCATCGAGTCTATGTGAAGGTAACCGATTATTGTTGAAAGCAATTGATGGTTCTTTTGAAATCGTCCACCAACTTTGTGAAATTGTTTGCTGTTTTTTGCGATTTCTGGTTTAATCGATTATGTTGAAATCGACTGTGTATTTTCTTTTCGGTTTTACGATTTGATCTTCTGGAAATTTGTACTTTTGTAGCTTCTGGTTAATCGTTGTTTTTGGTTTTGTTGATCGGAGAAGTTATTGGACTTCTGGTCGATTGTTACTGTTATTGTTCTTGTCTATAGCGATGGTTATATCTCATTCTTGGTGACCTCATTCTTTGGTCAAAAGTTTTTTATGGTTTGACCAAAGTGATTTTTAAATCTTGTTATCCGCGATTGTTTTTTGACTTCTTTAGAAATCAATTGGTTAAAGTAGTAGTTTTTTGATTATTTTGAGTGTCGGGTTTTCCCCAAGACGTTTCTGGACGGCGGACTAAGCGAATGCACGAATGGTAATCGATTTTGTAGATCTTAATTGATATTGATCTTGTCACCAGCGATACAGAAATTGGGTACAATTTCAAGATTTGACCTTTGCTGATCAAGTCAATTAGGGCTTCATCGGTTGGTCTGGGGGATTAGGATTTTACCTATTTGTTCTTCGATTAAGAACGAGATCAAGAGTTCTTTTTTGAAGATCCTGGATAAAACCTTCTGATTTTAGGATTGTGTAATTCTATGTTTCTAATCAGTGGTTATTTTTTGGCTGTATGTTTGTTATCTGGTTGTAGAATTGTGTTATCTGGTTGTAGAATTGTGTGATTCTATATAGTTGAAAACTTTCTTGTGGTTTACGAAGTATGTAAACATTTTGATCATTAAAAAAAAGGGTTAAAAAAGGTCAAAGAAAAATTAAAGCAAACATATTTTTTTCGTGGTTTTTTGTAATGAACTAGTTGTCTAGAAATTGTGGATTATTTCAAGGTGGGGTATACATACTGTTGATCTAAGCTTGATGATTTCGAAATATTGTGCAAAAAGCATTAACAATTTATTTTTGAATTTACATTGTGATTGGGTTTACTGAGTTCATTGTTAAATCCGTGTCTACTGTTGTTCTTGTGTTAGTTTTGTGATTTTCTATGACATTATTTTGTCTTCATGAATATTTTCACAATATAATTTTATTTTTTTTTAAAGTTTTATTTGGTTATTCGATTAATAGTCTTGTTTCAGCTCATCATTTTATGTATAACTTGATGTCTCCATACAAAATTGTTTTTATAACATGTGGTTGATATTAAAGGTTTTTGGTTCATATTTTTTTATAAAAAATAGTCTTGAATATTTATAGCTTGTGTTTTGCTAGTCATTTTGGGGGAGAATAGTAGTATATCTTCGTATAGGAATATAAATACTTCTTTCTAAATGACTAGGTTGTGATAAATAAAGAGGTTGTTTGTTTGGTTTGTTGGTTAATTGTAATGTCATTTTGTTGTTTGTCAAAATTAGATACATTTTGTTATCTAGTGTTTGTAACCAAAAAATATTTTTGTGGATTGTTGTTGGCATTTGTCAAGTTTATTAGTTGCTTCCGTTGAAAGCTTCTTATATGATGTGCTTCTTTCTAATCGAATAAAAATAAAAATATATAAAGCTTTACAATCACAATGATTTGTTTTGTTTTTTATTTTTTGTTTTTTGTATTTCTGTTGTAATAGAAATTTGTCTACTATTTAGTTAGGCTGATTAGATATTATAAGAAATTTGTCTACTATTTAGTTAGGCTGATTAGATATTATAAGAAATCAAAATTTCGGAAACTGAAAGTCAAGAAACACCTATATCAACTCAAAATACATCTGCAGCCTCAAATAATGGAAATCAAGATATGGGATCAACAAGCTCTGCCTCAACAAGTCCACCAGTAAGGGGATACAGAAATTTAAATGAGATTTATGATAACAGTAGAAGAATCGATTTTGGTGATATGGTAGACTTTGCTCTATTTTCTGATGCAGATCCTATTACATATAAAGATGCATGTCAAGATGAGAAATGGAAGAGAGCAATGAATGAAGAAATTGAAGCAATTATAAAAAATGAAACTTGGGTACTTGTTGATTTACCAGCAGGGCATAAAGCAATAGGTGTAAAATGGGTATACAAGAAAAAATTAAATGAAAAGGGAGAGGTTGACAGATTTAAGGCAAGGCTGGTTGTAAAGGGCTATAAACAGAAATATGGAATTGATTATCAAGAAGTTTTTGCACCAGTAATAAGATTGGAAACAGTGAGATTGGTTCTTGCTCTGGCTGCACAAAATAATTGGAAAAGTCCACCAAATCAGCATTCCTGAATGGAAACTTAGAAGAAAACGTGTATATTGAACAACCAGAAGGATATATAAAGAAAGGTGAAGAAAACAAAGTGTGTCATTTAAAGAAAGCATTATATGGGCTTAAGCATGCGCTTGGTACAGCAGAATTGAAGGATATTTTAGTTCAAATGGGTTTACAAAATGTCCACACTCTTTTTACTAAAGAAAATCAAGGAAGAATACTAATGGTATGCATTTATGTAGATGATCTGGTGTTTACCACAAGCAATGATTTCAAGAAATCAATGAAGAAGGAATTTGACATGACAGATATGGGTCTTGTTCATTATTTTTTAGGGATTGAAGTCAAACAAGATGATGGTTTAATTCAAATCAACCAGCAAAGGTATGCCATGAACATTTTAAAGAAATTTAATATGGATACCGCAAGAACACTCCTATGGAGTTTGGCTTAAAGCTATCAAAAGAAGGAAGAGATGGAAGCATAGACTCGAGTATGTTTGGTTGGCAGTCTCATGTACTTAACTGCCACAATACCAGATCTTGCATTCTCTGTTAGCATGTTTATGGAGACACCTAGATCATGTCATTGGGAGGCAGGGAAAAGAATCCTTAGATATGTAAAGGGTACTTTGGATTTGTCTACAAAAAGGTTGACAATTTTTGTTTAAAAGGTTATAGTGACGTCATGGAAATAATCTTGATGATTTAATATCAATGTTTGTTATACGTGTTGTATGATCTGTGTTCTAACATTTAGCAGCGGATGAGAGATGCAGTTTTCTAGTTGTAGTGAAACTACAATTGATTTCCCGGGGATCCAACATAAATTCAGTTGCTCTGAAGAAGTTGTAGGTCGGTCAGACCATCTAAACCAATTATCGGTCGATCTTTGATTATTTTATATCACTCGTACATTTTATCCCTTCAATAATCGACCATTGAATTTTGCCCTTAGTCAATATGAAACTTTATATAATTGCTTCGATATAAATGGGTTATTCTTAGTTTAAGTAATCGTTTTCATATGCATCACTTTAATACTACTATAAATTCGGATAGCAGGACAAAGGCGGCTGAGGATATATAACAAGCTAGACGTGCAGTGGAACATATATTATCTCTGAAAATCAAAATTGTCATCCAACAGCCAAACCAATTACTAAATATTAGCAATAACATGTTTTTAAAACGAGATATCAATTCGTATTCTGTAATGTATTAAAAGTTATATAATAATAAAGTTATGGCAATTTCAGGACACGTGTCTAGTCTAACAAATCTGCACCGTGTAATTTGCTTGCACGTTGTGAACTTCATAAAAATTCGTTCGTGAACATTGAGATATTATAGTTGTACGTTCAATATTGCTTATCTTATAGAAATATAAGCGAGGTTGACTTACAAATGTCAACCTTCTTGAGGGTCACACATTAAAAAGCACCCACCTCTAACCTTTGGTCGCTAAATCTTGGTTCCTATAATGGCTATCTCTTGATGTTGAAGTCAATAAGCAATTGTTGGGTTAATCTAATTGTATCAGAAATACTCCTTCCATCCCACAAAAAAACTTCTCATTTCAATCTAAATTTTTGTCCCACAAAAAACTTCCCATTTCTCATATTTGATGGGCTCCACACAATAAAAAACTATTATTACTAAAGACCCCATCACTAAAATGGGAGGTATTATTTAAGAGCATCTCCAATGGGAGGTTGAAGAAGAGGTTGATACTATTTGAATAACCTCTAAAATGACATTTTACCATTGGAATAGATGATTTTTTTAAGAGGTCACTCCAACCACTTGATCTTCCCCAACCACTTGAACATCTTTCAATGTTTGATTATTTTAGTCCCTATATTTAACAATTTTACATTTTAAACTCATGTATATATTTATAGGTGAATCATTTATTATTTCTATAACTTATAACTTTATCATATTTCAATAATTTCTATAACTATAAATTATAGTAGTTTTGTAAAAGATATTTTATAAAATTGTTAAGTTTTGTAATACTATATAAATTATTAAATTACATAAGTGAGTGGTATTTATAAAACATTTGATATAGTTAAAGGTAAATTAGCAATTTATAAGAAAAAGTCTTTGGAAAGGTTAACCATTGGAGATGTTTTTAACTAATAGGTTATTAGATGGTGTGGCAAAAGTAATAAGTCATTGGAGAGGTTAACCATTGTGGATGCTCTATCCACTAACTATCTTTCTCTCTCCAACTCAACTTTTATATTTTAATCAAAAGTATTATCAATGACCCCACCACTAACTATTACCTAAAAACTTGTGGCTTAAAGCCAAATGAGAAGTTTTTTGTGGGACGGAGGGAGTATTTTTTAGGGACTTAATTAATTGTAATATTGTAATGTAAAATATCAACAAAAATGAGACCGTTGCTAAATTCTTGGAAAAGTAGCTTATTTAAATCTGTTGCTACTTTATCAATAGAATTTTTAACCATCAGTGACATTTCCTTTGGTAATTTAGCAACTTAATGAGTAAGACCGGTTTCTAAATGGGTTACTGAAGTCCTGGTTTCTTTTTCTAATTCGCTATTCATTTCATATGCCATCACAATTGGCCCATGTTAGCAACGGATCATGGTGTTGCTAAATTCAGTTTTTGTAGTAGTCAGAGTCCCAATTATAATAAGTGTAGTAGTGGTGCGCGCTTCGCTGCAGATATTTTACGTATTTAATAATTACCTATGTATTTTTCATAAATATATGTTAACATATATATTAAAGTTTTGGAAGAAAGTAGTCCAATTTATATATTTTTGTTTCTGTAAGAATCAATTGAAAAGAAAATTTTAATACGTATAAAATTTATATCCAAAATATTAAAAAAAAAATATTCTTAGTCTTTATTATAACACACAATTAAAATTAGCAATAAATATAATCAATTTTTCTATCTTAATTAGATCTCCAATATTTGAATATTTTTACTTGATTCTACCCGGTCACCAAACATATCCAATCCGCCTACATTCACAAAGCTTTCCCTCTAATTTAATATTTAAAAAATAAAAAGATAAAAGTTGATATTCATAAAATAAAATCTGAAAAATACTTAATTGGATTTTTTTCGCAGTCTCCTAGGAATTGACAAAAGTTTTCCCTCTAATTACTAATCATGAAGATCATTAATTTTTAAAACTCCGTTTCTTCAAAACCCCATTTATTCCATTGTAATTAAAAACCAATCAATTAATTCTAATTATAAAATCAACCAATTAGGTCATAGTGAACAGTAAATATATATTTCTTTACTATCACAATTGTATATAGGTAGTAATTGTTTCACTTTCAAAGTTTGTCCAATGCAAGTTTACTGTTTCTAATCAACTTGTCAGTCGGTAATGATTAACTTTGGTAGTTCGTTAGATCGACCTAATTAACCAGTTACCATTCTTTGGTTTTTCTATTCGCCTTACTTACACTTACATTTTGGGCAATTACTTTTTTTTGTTTGAACAGCTAACGCACACCCCTAAATTTACAATAGTGTTGTCTATAACAAAGTTTAAATTCATTACTTTATAGGACATCTAAACACCATATATCAGTCCAGTCTTACTTAAGTATTGGTTTGGTAGTTAATATTACAATAAATTCAAATAGTACGGCAATGTCGGTTGAGGATAAACAAGTCGTACGTACTGCAATGGAAAATATATTATCTCTAAAAGGAAAAAATTAATATATTACATATATACAAAATAATTCTAGTCTAACAAACCATATATACAACCTGCTAGCACGTTGTGCACCCGAACCATACACAAAAACAAAAAATGCTAAAGAAATGTAGATAAGGTTGGCTTACAAAAGTCAACCTGGCGAGGGTCAGAAAAACCGCCCACTTCTAACATTTAATCTGTCGCTAAGTTTTTGACTTTTAGGTCCTATAAAAGGCTCTTAATGTTGAAGTCAATAAGCAACAGTCATACAAACTTCACAACATCTTAATTAACAGATTAATTAAGTAAACACAATGACTTCATTTTCCTGGAACTTTTGCTTCTTCTTTAGCATTATCACACTGATCATCTTCTCGTGCTTTGTACACCCTACTATAGCTGTCTACCATGGCTATGTTCCGAGCCCATGGACCCTAGCCCACGCCACGTTTTATGGCGACGAGTCTGCATCCGAAACCATGGGTACGTAAAATAACATGCATGCATCTTTATTCTTTTTTTATCATTTTTTAAGACAACTAATCACAAACCACTAATTACACAAATACATATATGTCCGAGATTTGAACCCAAAACCTTATTGGACTTTTAATGTTTAGAGTGTAATTAAATAACGTTCTTGAATGTTTTAGGAGGTGCTTGTGGATATGGAAACTTGATCACTAACGGATACGGAACGGATACAGCTGCATTAAGCTCGACAATCTTTAGCGACGGATACGCATGCGGTCAGTGTTACCAAATAAAGTGTGTCCAATCTCCATGGTGCTACACCGGTTACACAACCGTTACTGCCACCAACCTCTGCCCACCAAATTGGTCCAAGGATTCCAACAATGGCGGATGGTGCAACCCTCCCCGAACCCATTTCGACATGGCTAAACCCGCATTCATGAAAATTGCCCAATGGAAGGCCGGCATTGTCCCTGTCATGTACCGCAGGTACACACATATCTATTTTATTAGTAGAATTTGGATGGTAGCTATCTTTATTAGCTAAAATCTTGTCTAACATCCTATCTAATTTTTTTTTTTTTGCATTTTAGGGTTCCATGTAATGGCATTAGGAAAGGTGGCATTAGATTTTCGTTTCAAGGAAACGGTTACTGGTTGTTGGTGTTTGTGATGAATGTTGGTGGTGCAGGTGACATTCACGATATGTGGGTCAAAGGAAGCAAGACCGGTTGGATCAGTATGAGCCATAACTGGGGTGCTTCATACCAAGCTTTCGCGACACTTAAGGGTCAAGCCCTCTCATTCAGACTAACTTCATACACCACCAAACAGACCATTACAGCTTACAATGTGGCCCCGGCTAACTGGAACTTAGGGTTGACTTACCAAGCTAAGGTCAACTTTCATTGATTCATCGATCAAGGCGTGAAATTTGCTATCAATAAGGTTGACGATCGATCATCACTTCAGTTTACACCCGAATTTTATTAAGGGTTTGAGTAATTTCATCATTGTATCTGTTTGGTTTTTGCTACAAAAATTATTTACATTTTCTATGTAATATCGGGCCAATTATAGCTATCATGTATGTTGTACTCTCCGTCCATCCCTGGAGCTAGAATTGGAACATTTCGACTGGTTTGCGATGAAAGTAACAGTCGTTTTTGCTTTAAGGTGAAATAAATTAGACTTTCAAATATTAAAGTTTTATGCATATCAATCTTACTAATAGCTCTTGTAGCATCCCTTGTGCATTACATGGGCACTTATTATAACATTCCTTATTAGAGTTATGTGCTTGTATGATATATAATAAATATTGTCCGGCCAGTTACAAATATAAGTACGTACGAGTTATAAACCAGACAAAATTATGACATCGGACTAGGTGATTGATCAATTATCTATCTAACCATGAATAATTTAACCTAGATCGAGGAAATTTGAAGTCAAATCATGCATCGTAATTAATTGTTATGATCCCCATTTTTTTAGTTAGCAAATAATTGGTGCGACAACTATATATCTACATGGATATATGATCAGATATATAGGAGTACTATATTAGAAAACTTTAATCACCAAACTAGTCTACTAAAAAGAGTGTTAATATAAATGGGCCCTCATCTCCACACCTTTTCCTCAGCAAGTCGTGGGCCTGTTCACCAGAATGTTATTGGGCCGCGGCTCCTTCCTTTTTCTGGGCGCCCGATTCACAAGTGGACTTGGGGCAGACCACCTTAGACTACCCAACACAACCTAACTTTTCATTAAAAAAAATAATTTCTTTATATTCTACTTACACAATCCAATCCAATCTAATTTTTCACACATATTACCAACCCAACTCAACTTAAATTAAACAACTAATAAAAAAATTACGCACTATATTAAAAAAAAAAGTACACATTTATAGTGACTCAAGGTCACAATCTTGGTCCTCGCCCATGACCTAGGCCACCTTTTTTAGTGACCCCATTATTTTTTCCATTATTTAATTATAATGACCCAACCCAAACAATACCAATAGGAGTATGGTCAACATGATTTAATGATCATCTTCCTTGGGTGTAATATAACAAAATATCTTTGTTAAAACTATTACTATATAAAAAAACAGATGGGAGCTAAAACATTAATATTCAGAGTAATAGTATTTTATTTTAATGTTAATTATTGTAGTGTTTTTATTAATGTAATGTTTTTATTATAATGAATTTTTTTTATTAATATTATCTTTTAAATATATAAAGTATATAATGTGCGGGATAAAAAATATCAAATGGAAGTGCATTTCTATCACTATTGTAATAAGAGGTGTTAGTTAATTTGTCAATATTTAAGCTCTTTTATGAAACTTTATCGAAGATAAAGTTATTAAAAGTTGGTGATCCGAAGTTTACTTTCTTGATGAATCCTTATGATTGATTGAAAATCTTATTTAAAATTATTATAACATCCACATGATGTAGTGCCACTTGATTACTCCATGCATGCTCCAGTCAATTGCGTTTAACGAGGAATATGTGTCCGCGCTTCGCGGCGGGTTTGCAAAAATACATATTCAGTTAACATATTTATAACATTACTGAAACATTAATTTATAAAAAATATCATTAAATATAAAAAATAATGTACTATATAAAATCATATATAAAACTAACAAATTGATCCGTCATCTCAAAGATTATAAATAAGATTTGGTATTGGAAATTATTGATTCACATGTTTTTAATTTGAGAAAATACTAACATTTAAAAGAAAAAATACTATTAAAAAAGAAAGAAAAACAAATAAATACTATTTATATTCGGATACAATTTAGAAGCATACAAAAAGGGGCTTTATATTTGAGATTTACTATTAACTATGAGGACCCAATGAAATTTGGCCCAAACCCAAAAAGGGCTTTAAATCCGTTCAACAATCAAAACACCTTCCTCCGCCGATCCCTTCAATTTCTCCCGGCCATCGTAATCTTCTTCGCTCAAGTCCTCTAATCAATCATATCGTCTTCTTCCTTAAAGCAGTTCTCTGCAATCAAATTATCAGCTTCCTTCCGTTCTCCTAATTCCAAGGTATCTATGTATGTTTCTAATTTCGCCCTAAACCATATAATCATTTATCTATGCTGAGTTTAGAACAATTCTAATAAATCGATCTTTAGGCTCAAGAATAGTTAGTTCTTGATCTGGAATAAGCATATACAAATAACAAAATTGCGGAATTAGTTAAACATATTTGTATAGCTAAACAAGTTTTCATCATTAAAAGCCCCAATTCTACATATAAATATGTAGAACGGTTTTTCATTAAACAGGATCAAACGACCTTGAGGCTTAGGTTTTACACACAAAACACGTTAAAACGTGGGTTCCAAGAACATCTAATTCTATGTCATTAGGTTTCTTTATATACTAGAAAACCCAAGACTTACAAGGAAAAGATAATACTAAATCTTTTAAATTAATAAAGATATACTATATCTTTTTACATTAATGATTATCTCCTAAATCTTTATTTGAACTTGAACTTCATATTACCGACTTAGGTCCTTGTAGTTTAATAGTTTTGACTAATCAAATCTTTAATGAATATTTAATAAAAATATTCCTAACAATCTTCCCCTATTTGATTTGACAAAATTTGTAGAATTAGCTAGGAATCTTCAAGTCTCTTCCCCTTTTTGACATAATCAAATAAATCCGAGAAACTTGAACTTCCCCTTGAATGATCAACACTTTTTCTTCCCCTAAAAGTGTGATATCATTCTTGTGTTCTTCAAGGCTATATTAATTACATTGAAAACTAACTATCTTCTATTTGAAGTTGAAGTAGAAACTCAAACTAAGCATCACATTCCGTCTAAATATAGTAATCAGCAACGTCATATCTTGTATGAAGGACATCTTGGTCTTCAATCAGATCTTTTCGTTAAGATTCTGTTGAATTGCAGTTACATCTTTACATAACATCTTATGTAGTAAGACTTTCAACTTCTTCTTCAAATAAAATATAATCAATTATCTTATGTAATCAATTGATAAAGATCAAATATGTAACAAATAAAATTTTCCTTTATCTTCATCATGCCTTCAACCTGTGTGTGTGAATAATGTGATTCGTTTCACATTATTATCAAATACGATCAATAAACCGTGGTATGGAATGAGCATGGTGTGTGTCATGCTTTCCAAAGTATGATGTATCAGTCAAAAAGAAATCAGTAAAAAAAATTTTAAATTTTTTTTCCGGTCAGTACTGATTAATATTTGATCAGTCAACGCAGCAGTAGTAAAACTTTCAGTCTATTACTGATCAGAAGTGTTTTCGAATAGGAGCAGTAGTAAAATCGGACCAGTAGTACTGATTGAGCATCGGATCAGTAGTAACCTGATATACTACTGATCAGTAGCGTTTGATGACGAACCAGTAGTAAGTTTGGAAGGAGCAGTAGTAAGTTGTGGAGCAAAAGGATCAGTAGTAAATCACAATGAAATCCACCAACAGTAGTAAAAATTAAATGCGATCAGTAGTGATATATGTGACCAACAGTAACTAAATGGGGATTTTTGAACAGCAGCAGTAATAACATCAGTAATAGAAACAGTCAACATAATAATCATGAGTGATTTCAGCAGAAACGATTGAAACCAGTATTAACTGTCGAAGTGATCAGCAGAAGCAATATTGTCGTGCGCCTATGAAGTCGAATGTGCGGCTGTTGTTTGTGCGGCTGCCACTATTTCAATTGGTGGCCATATCTTTTTAATTCCAATATGGCCCACGAAAATAATAATCTAATCCATGTAAATTATGTGCCCATTTACATCTCTTTATATTTTGACTAACCTCCAAATTGCAAATTTCTGGTTTTCTTCATTTAAATGCGTAGGCTTTCAATAATATATTCTGACCAGCTCTGTGAATTTCAAAATCTTATACGGCTTTGAGGTTGATCCTTGTTTCATTCCAGATCTGGAGCCACCGTGCTCTGATACCAATTGCTGAGTTTAGAACAATTCTAATAAATCGATCTTTAGGCTCAAGAATAGTTAGTTCTTGATCTGGAATAAGCATATACAAATAACAAAATTGCGGAATTAGTTAAAAATATTTGTATAGCTAAACAAGTTTTCATCATTAAAAGCCCCAATTCTACATATAAATATGTAGAACGGTTTTTCATTAAACAGGATCAAACGACCTTGATGCTTAGGTTTTACACACAAAACACGTTAAAACGTGGGTTCCAAGAACATCTAATTCTATGTCATTAGGTTTCTTTATATACTAGAAAACCCAAGACTTACAAGGAAAAGATAATACTAAATCTTTTAAATTAATAAAGATATACTATATATTTTTACATTAATGATTATCTCCTAAATCTTTATTTGAACTTGAACTTCATATTACCGACTTAGGTCCTTGTAGTTTAATAGTTTTGACTAATCAAATCTTTAATGAATATTTAATAAAAATATTCCTAACAATCTATGTATATAATTACGTAAAACGTTCGCAGTAGTTGATAACTTGATAATTGGTTGAATTTCAGATTTCTATTTTCATTGAAGATGATGAGAAACGCCCAAATAGATGATGAAAGGAAAACGCTCAAATAGCATGAAAGATGATGAAAATATCATAAATTAAAAAAAAAAAACACAAATCCTATTCATCAACTGTAGATGAATAGGAGGATTTGCCCCTGGCAAATGTTATATAGATAATTATCTGTAAAGTATTTATTTTACGGAGACGTACAATTCAGCAAGGTTCTAGAAAGCGTAAGGCGTGGCGTGGCGGCACCATCAAGCCTCAGCCAAGGCGAGCCATGGCGGGCCATGGCGTGATTTAAGGCGGCAGATTTTTTATATAATTTATATATACGTATATTAAATTAAATTTTTTTTATAGATTTATTGATTTATATAAAAATTCATATAAAAAGCTCATAAAAAATATAACATCTAAATTTATAATTATATATTTTACCATTTTTTTTTAAAAAAATTCATTTTTCACAGCCGCCTTAAAAAAAACTCGTCATAAGGCGCGCCTTATCACGCCTTATCTCACGCCACGCCTAGCCCAGCCGCCATGGTCTGTTTCGTAACGTCGACGCCGCGCCTCACGCCTTGACGCCGCCATGGCGCGCCTTTTAGAACCTTGCAATTCAGTGATCCACAAGGCTATTAACCCAATTTCTCTTCGCTAACTGTAACACTCATCCTCTAATTAGTGCTTACGGAAATGGATCGAATTGTTTATTTAGAACATCAAAACTCTTTACGACATCATGAAGTATGTTTTGTCAATGTTGTACCATATATATAAGATGATGTACCTAACTTTTTTTTTAGCGTCGTTGATTTATCATTAGACAAAGGTTCTAGCAAGAAGATAGAGCAAAAATGACACGTTGAATTTGGGTTAAAAGTCCAATCAAATTAAGTAATTACTAATTTAAAGAAATATTTTATCAAACTATAATACAAAGCAACATGATAATCGCACGTGATTTGCTAATAAAGTGGTTATTACTTATTAATAACCAAGAAAAGAAGTATAAATAACTTTAAATGGTATGTTGATCGAAATGAATAGTAATACAAGAAAGAATATGAGGACACAATGTAATATACTTGGTCCAAACAACTAAACTGGCCGAGGATGATGATGATGATGAACATTAGGAGCTCGAATAACATGTCCAGCCATGGAAACTTGAAGTGCTTCCTCTTCATAAGCCCTTCTTTCCAACTCTTCCAATCTTGCTTTCATCTTCACTTTTGCAAACATGGCGATCAAAAGCAACCCCAAAAGAAACGCCCCAATCGCCGCCCCAAACGTGCTCCCAAACACCACCTTCCACTTCTTTATCTTCTTCCTCTCCGGTAACAATGGCGATTGCACCACCAACCCAAAATGTCCATGACTAGTGGTGCCACAAACGTTTGGTGCAACCTCTTTTTCAAGTGTCACCTTACCATCATCTCCAAATGTTGCACACATTTGTATCTTACCATGCAAAGTATTATTCTTTTGCATTGTATAATTACTAAAATCTATCTTTATTCCATTTACATTTGGGGATTGAATTTTAACCTCGAATTGAATGTTAAATCTTGTATTGTCTCCGGCGTTATATGCTAGTAACCCTAACACGGGAGACACGAGCTGATAACCTAGTAATTCGCGGTAATTGTCGTAGTAAATATTCGACCAATTGTATCCTAGGTTTTGTGTTACTACAAGAACTCTTTCTACATAAGGATGAACATCTACACCAACTCCCAAGTGAAATTCTTGAATATTTGCACCATATCTTTTGAGGCTTCCACAACGGTACTTAACCGTGCTAACATTGATCCCCGTTAGATTCGATGGCAAACGGATGTTATACAATGTACCGGTTTTGAAACTCTCTTGTGATTTGAAGGTGTAATATCGAATCGTGAGGTCAAGGAGTCGTGTGGACTTGATTCCATGAGTTTGGATGACAAATTTTGTGGGTAATGCCAAGAAAACAAGAAGAACCCAAGTGAGAGAAAGATGATTAGAGCCCATTATTTTGAGGACTTGAATGTGTTTGTTTGTAGATGTGCATATTTTGACAAGATTTTGCTTTCTGTTAAGTTGAAAAGAGGATAGCAGGGTTCGTTTTATGGAGGTTTTTATAATGTCAAAAGATTTTAGAGATGATTATAGGAGTGTTGATAGTTAGCGGTGTTTTGGGGCTGTAATATTGAGTATCGTTTGTCAAAAAGCTGGTTGCTTTTAAAGGGTGGTGGTGGGGTAGGGTAGGGTGGTGAGAAAGAATTCTTTTGCATGGAATGACAGTTGTAAATGTATAGATGTGTAAAAAGTTATGGTAATTGTTATCATACATTCATGTTAATTTAAAATTTAAACTTTAAATTATTACCTAGTAATGGATTAAATATTTTATATTTGACTTTAAGTTTTTGAATAGATGACACAATATTGAAATCTTCAGCACATTCTTTGATTCACGAAGATTAAAATGAATTTTGATTATGCAATTAAATTGCAGGAAGTAATTCGTCCCTTGAGTGGAGAAATGATTTGTTCTAATAATTTCACTTGAATCAGAATTTGAAATTCAAATTTCAAAATATAAATATTTATACCAAATTAAAGGTATTATCCTTAAGCTAAAGACAATTCAATAAATAGCACTACATATATATAATTAGTTTCTATTAAATTGATATGCTATTAGTTAGTAGTTTTTATATTTTCAAATGGAAGTGATTTGTATTTTATATTACTTTTTAAAAAGCAATATTTTATTCATACCTAATGGTAGCAGTAGCTATCATTTGCAAAATTTAAACTCAGAATGAAGTAGTTGATTATATTATATCTATTATATAATAAAACAAGCTTTTATAGGTGGTCACGTGGCACCTCTTAAAAGCCAGAATGACACATGGCATTTTAATAGAATTTACAATTTTTTAATTGACTGATAATTAAATATTAATTGCCATTAATTTCGGATCCTAATACCCAAAATAACAAACTCCATTTTAAAATATGAAAGAAATAATTAAATGCATGAATTTCGTATTTCCATGATTAACTCCATATTTAATTAACAAACTCCATAATTATCTCATTTTTTGAAATCTGGTGATTGAAAAATTCAAAATGTTAATGACTACAAATTTTCTGTAAATATGAAATCTTTTTAATGCCAGGAAATTTTTTCTGTAAATACAAAATCTTTTTGATCATATTGAAATACGAAATCATATAACATTTTCTGTTAAAAGGAAATTTAGGAATCTTTTTAATGCCAGAAAGTATTTTTAGAAACGTAAGGCTTTTTAGGAATTTTTAAAATTAGGACTCTTTTTAATAAAATATACAGATTTAAATATAGACCTTTACAACTTTTTATTAAATAATTAAATTCGGTAATTACCTTAATTAAGATTCGGTTTATAATACTGATTCCTTTAAATTTATTTATTCCATATTTATAAAATAATATATTTCAATAAAAAAGTATATGCAGATTAAAATATTGTTTAATTTGGAAAAATTAACAACTATCATAGTAAGCTTTTTTCATTTCCATTATTATATGATAAGCATGTTATGTTCATTTATTTCTTTACTTACATTAAAATATTTGTCAATAGATTTTATCAGCGTTGGGACTTACTATGAAACGTCAAGGTTATTTATCGACGCTGAAGTTGATGAAATTAAAGATTTTAAAGCCAAGTAAGATATTAATTCAATAAAACAGATTACTTATTGTACAGTTCGGATGGGATTTTAACATACTATTTATAACAGTTATTATTAAACTTTTAAAACTGATTTTTTATTATTTATATTTTGATTCTTATTTATGTGCAACATCCGGGGATAAATTATTAATATGTTCATTAAATAAAACAGATTATCTAAACAAAATATTCTGGCTAACTACTTTCCAATGTTTTGCAGAATGATAGCAAAATATGGACTGCAGAGCCCCACGATTACGTATAGCAAAGTGCAAACCAAATCGTACTCTATCAATGATGATTTTTTGAAAAATCATGAATGTTTCTACATTGCTGACATTTTGGTCCCTTGTGAGGTAATTTGTATCCTAAACAACGTTTACAGGAACCGAAATTAAATCTAATTTTTTTGGTGTGCTAGACGAAACTGCTAACACTTTTTTACCATATTAACAGGCTAAGCAAGTAATCATCGTTGCTACTGTCATTGGATTTTTCAAAGCTGATAAAGATACAAAGTTTTTCTACAATGCATGTGGCCACTGTCGTAAGGGTTGTGTGAAAATAAATTTAATAACTGATAATATCGATGTGACTGATGGTGTTGAGGCAACCGAAATATATGAATGCAAGAATGAGAACTGTAAAAGTAAGAAAAAATCTGTTGGCCCAAGGTAAACAAGTTATCTACAGTACACACTATAGTTGTATTTTTAATATGATTTATAAATGCACACATATTAATTTTTATGATTTCTTTTTTATAGGTATAGGATCCCTCTTCGTGTAAGGGATAGTACTGGATCTATCACCATCACATTGTTTGATGGCCATACATACAACTTTGTTGGAAAGACAGCAAAATTCTTTGTTGATAGAAGTACTAAGGTGATACATATCATGTTTATTTTATCAAATAAATTGTTTTCCTTTCTTATTACTCAATTAACTCACTGATCACTTAAACATTATTCAGATGGGTGTTGGTCTAGAAGTGTTTCCGGAGGAGTTGAATGTAATCAAAGATCGAAAAATAGCTTTCAAAGTTACTATCGGGAAATTCATTGTTGACACTGGAAATAATTTGTATTCCATCTCTCAACTAACTGAAGATGTAGGTATTATATCTGAGTTGGATAAAAAATTAGATGTTCAACAGGTTAGTAAAAAAAACGTAATTTGGTTATAATCTTATTTATATTTTATAATTTTTTAAAAATGAGGCTAATTTCATTCTATAATCAGATTGAAAAATCAGAATCATTCTGTGATGGTCCAACAGCTCAATCCTTTGATCGATCAAACGTTATTAAGGTAGAATACTTATTAACATTTTTTAATGAAATATTACATGAATTATGTGTTTTAAATTCCTTAATTGAGAAATGAAATGCAGGATGGTTTTTCTGAAACCGGTGACAACATAACATCGTTAGCTGTAGATACATCAACAGCAACGAGTCCGAACAAAAAACTCACCCCACCATCCATTTTGAAAAGGAAATTAGTCGATTGCTTTGAAGAAGGTGAAGATGGACACGGTTCATGCTCAAAGGAGAAGAAACTGGACCCAACAATAGTTAAAGAATTTGAGGGAGAACTTTTGATTCCAAAAGTCGAGAAGTGATTAATTGGTCGGTTCGTGGTGAAATGTTGGCTGAATCACAAAAACAATTTCTGTCTTTTTTCCATTTTTATTCCTTTGTTTTATTTTCGTAAGACAAGTTTTTATTTTGGCGGATCTTTTTGTTTAAGAAATATTTATTCAGTATGCTAATACTGATTACGTGTGGTTTTAGTTTATTATTTCACTTTTAGACACTATCTTTTTTTACAATTATTTTTTTTTTATTAATTTCCCTGTATCATCATTTTTTTTGTTTGAATATATATCCTAATTAACCTTGAAAATGAAATATCAACGTCTGCCAAAAGTGAAAATTAATTTTTATGCTTAGTATGCAAAAAACCAAATTTCAAAATGTGATATTGGAATACGAAATAATTAACTATTTTCTGTAAATCTGAAATTTAGGAATCTTTTTAATGCCATAAAATATTTTCAGAAACGTAAGACTTTTTTTTCCATTTAAAAATTCCATTTTAAATACGAAATAAATAATTAAATGCATGAATTTCGTATATCCATAAATACCCCTGGCTATTTTCAAGAAATAGCAATACTTACACCTAAAAACGAGGTTGTTAGGGATATTAATGATCGGTTTTAGCAATTTTCCCCGGAGAAGCCAAGGAATATTTAAGTTCAGATAGCATTTGTCCTGAAGAGTTTTTGAATGAAGAGTTTGATGAAAGTTTGTACTCACCAGATGTCCTTAATGGTATTAAAATAGGTGGATTGTCAAATCATCAGTTAGTTTTAAAAGTCGGTGTTCCCGTTATGTTATTAAGAAATATTGACCAGAAAAATGGTTTATGCAATGGTAATAGACTTCAGATTGTGGCTTTGGGTGTCCGTGTTATAGAAGCAGTAGTTATTTCTGGGAACAATGTTGGATATCATACTTTTATATCAAGATTATCTTTGACACCATCTGACGCCAAAATCCCCTTTAAATTTAAAAGAAGGCAATTTCCACTTTCTATTTGTTTTGCTATGACAATTAATAAGAGTCAAGGTCAATCATTGTCAAATGTCGGTCTGTATTTGAGAGAGCCTGTTTTTTCACACGGTCAATTGTATGTGGCATTATCTAGAGTCAAAAGCAGAAAAGGACAGAACATATTAATAGAAGATAAAGATGGCGGTGTGACGAATTAAACTTCAAACGTAGTATTTAAAGAAGTATTTAGAAATTTGTCTTGATTTTTTTTATTAAACATTTTTCATAATTTGTCATTGGATGTTGGACTTCCTTTTAGTTATATTTCGATAGTAGCCATTCAAATGTTATTACCAGTTTTGCAACCCACTTGGTCCCATTATGAATATATTTCCTTTTTGTTGTATACGATAAAAATATAATACAGGTCAAACTAATCTGGTATAATTTTTGTATTATATTCTTAACGATCAGTATAAAGAGTGACAGTCCGTGATTCTTCACGGGTTATAACCTAGTATACCAAATAAAGAAGTCTTAAATATTTATGTAACAGATATTATTCACATAAGTTTTTAGCTTTTCTTGTAATTAAAAATTAGAATTTAAAAAAAGTTTATACTAAAAGATTTTTGGTTTAGAGGTACGTGGGTGACTGTTTAACCAAGTGATTGTAAGTTTAAGTCTCGTTAAAATTTGTAAAGTTTATATGATAAATATGTTATAGTGTTAAAGTGTATGCTTTTATAAAGAATGTTTTAAATAACGAGAATAGCTCAAAGTGTGAGTTGAGGTTGGGAGAATGATTTGTTATAGGCGAAGGTTGTGGGAGTCTAATGATTGTGAGTTTGTTTGTCCAAAAAAGGGTGGGCAAATGGGCATCGCGTGCTTAGGGATTTGACAATGCCTCCCATATGCAATCACTAGGTTATGACCCGTGAAAAATCACGGGCTGTCAATAATTATACTGGACGTAATTGTTATTGAATACAAAAATTTATCATTAATCGCATGACTATTATATATATGATAAAGAAATAAACCCTAGTACATCCCCAATTCAAATCAATAAACTTTAAATTTACCAAAGTCATTTTGTAGCCCATTATTGTCAATTCTTGAAGCATATTCAATGAAGCCTAACAAATTTAATTCCAAAAGCTCAATTTCAAGAAGTGTGTGTATCACTTTTAAAAGTTAAAAAACAATAAATAAACTTCAAATTCGTCTCTAATTTGACCCATTTGACCCATTTAAGATAGAAGTCAATCCAAATCCAAATCAACCTGTTCATTTACGTTCATAACTTACCTTTTTAGTTTACTAAAAAGACAATGCTAACCATATAATAGTTCGTGAATGAGCTTCCCTTTAGAACAAAAGTGCAACCGCAAAAGGCCAAATCTTGAATGGGTCGATGTGGTATTGGTCCAATGAGATCCGAGAACCTTTTAACAATAAATTCAAAACGCATAACAATATGTTGACTTTAAAAGTCAAACTTATCTTAACCAAAATCAGTATTATAGTATTATTGTCTTCTTCTTTTGGTGTTTAACACTTTTATATTGTAAGAGTAGTTTTCATACCTTTTGATTATATGGTATTTAAGTTTTTGTAAAGCCCGTGAAAAATACCACATCAACGTAATTAATATAGAATATGAAAACTACCATATTAAAGCCCGTGAAAAATCACGGGTTGCCACCTTTTACGCTCATCGAAATTAATATAGAATAAAAAAAATTAAACGTTTATTTCTTGATGATTACTTTAACTTTATGAAAATATATATAAATAAAATATAACATTTAAAGAATTGTTTAATATAACAAAGCAAACATACACTGTGTTTAGTTGAAAAAATTAGTTAAAAAAATGCAAGAAAATAATGCCATATCACAGAAAAATGGATAAGTTCCCCTCAAGACATATCCAAGAGATTCCATATGCTTTGCTCTGCAAGAGAAAGTCAGAAAACAATAGAAGTGAATTAATTTTTTTAATCTCACTTATCAGGACCTATCTATTTGCTTTAAGTTTGGTAAAAAGGTAGTCTTACCAATTATCCTATGAGTATTTAGATGAGTATTTCAGCTTGCATAACATGTTCATGTTAAATTTTTGTTTGCCCAACAAAAATAGGATATGCAATTTATATTTTATAAAATCATTGTGAAAGTGAAGATGGTGCATTATATATACACAAATGAAAGAATAGCTATAGAGGAGCGGGTCAAACGGGTTGAAAATAGGTAAAAGTCAATTTATAATTTATACAATTACTTGAATCATTTTATTCGAAGATTTAATCATTATTGTAGTTAAGATTAAAGTAACTACTATTTACTATAATATGTTTAAGTCAAAATACCATCTGTTCGGTCAACTAACCCGACCAGGCGCATTTGATCCATGTTAAAAAATGTATTTTTAACCCGAACCCAATTCGACCCATTACCTAACCCGCCCATTTTACCTCTCTAGTTTAGATACATACCCACTGCTGAAACGATTTATAAAAATCTTCTTCACGTTCTAATTTGTGTCAATTGCAGTAATAAAGTCCATGTAATAAATCGACCTGTTTCAATCTACATCAACGATCACCCTGCAAAAAAAACATTAAAATTCTTTAAAAATCTTCAAATAACATTTTAGAGACAATAATGATTTAAACCAAAATTATCACAATGATTTAAACCTTTATACAAAATAATTTAGTAAGTTGTGTGCATTAAATTTAGACTTCTGATGGATTTCGGCCCATTTGAGATCAAACACATCCCATTTGAGATCAAACACAACCCAAATGAGCACATTGAGATCAATTGCAAGAACCTTTATACAAAAAGGAATAAATTGTAGCTAGCTCACCAATATGAAAGACATAATGAAACTAAACATAATGAAAGACATAATAAAAAATGTTATTACATAATAAAAAAGAGCAGTTAAAAACATAAGTTTAAGATCATAAAATAGTAAAAGATCTTACTTGTACATAAATCTTCAAAAGTCATATTAGCGTTTCCCAAATCATTCTTAAAGTAATAAAAATCTTGTCACTTCTCTTTGGTATTTTTCCCCCTCCACTGCTTGCCTACAAAAAGTGTTTAAAATTTGTCATCTTTAAATAACAAAATCTTGAATTTTATAGAATGAATCAGTCATCAAAACAACCGTTTGCTGAATGAAGTTTAATTGGTGCAAAACACATAATTCCAGAAGTTTATTTCAATTGTGTCACCTCGTGTTTTCCCTATCTCCACCGTGTGATTGTGCAGTGAGGGAGAAACTTCAAAAACCTTAATCAAATACATTATCAGTTAATATATGGAAATTACAATGCAAATTGATTTCATTAAACTCGTTTATTTCAATCTTCTTTAGTCCAAGTTGTACAAAACTCTTTTACTTGAGTAGTACCTTTACTTCAAAACTACAATTAATCATAATCAAAGCATCTTATCATTATAGCTAAAATTATCACTATCATTATGAACATTATTCAATTGAAGAAGGAGATAAAAATACAACCTTTGCAGAAACAACGATTTCTTTAGCAGTAGGTCTATGAATAAGACCCAACAATTCCTCTCATATTTTCAAATTCTATAATTCTTTAAACCATTAATTATTAAGTAAAGTTTAATAAATTCTCTGTGACTGCAATAACATCAAGTATGTAGTGATTTACGTCACAGAATTATAATTAGGGAAATGGTAAGATTTTTTTTTTGGCATAAAGTAATTGTAAATTAACTAATAAAAACCACCCCTCATGAATTTTAGTAACCACCTTCCATAATTTGTACATTAACCATTTTAACCTCCCTTAATCATTGCCCTAAGGGCAATGATTAGCAAAACCCTTACAATCATGCATTACTGCATAAGCAATATCTTAAGATAATAAAATGCGTACAGAATAGTTGATGAATACTCGTACCATTTCCAGTGATGTTTGGTTTTGAAGCTTCATTAGGGTATGTTGAAAGCAATTGATTGAAGGCTTGAAAGAAGACTGGCAAAGTGCAACTGTTCGTGAATAGGTACGTGTGTTATAGGCTGAGATTCTAAACTGATTATGCTATATTTGTGGGATCAAGCTTAACTGATATTTTAAAAATTAAGAAACTGCCCACGATTAGTCATGGGCATATTACCCGATAATCATTTGGAAGAATATTTTCCATTTAATAATGTGAAATTATGACTTGTTGACCAGTTTTGAATTTTAGTAAACGTTTATTATAAAAATCCACCGGTCTACTAAATAAAAACACAGGGAACATAATTCTACAATATTAAATTTACTACACATTAAATGAATATTGTTATGCGCTTATAATTGTATTTGCAATCAATTCAGTGTTTGTATTTGCGAAAATTGAAGCTTCATCTTAAGGATGTCAAATTTAATAAATATCTAACAGTTTCGTTTTAATGATACGGTTATGTATTCGGTTTCACAATTAATCAATATTCTCTTATGAATTAATCAGTTGAGATATGCAGTTTCTGGATTTAGACCTACGGTTTATTAGGATGAAGGTGGGATATGTTAATCGAAGTGGCTTGGAGCAGTTTTCGGAATTAATATGGAATTAAAAATAATAATTAATTTCTTAGAATTTATGAGGTTTTGAGATGTGTCTCTTCGTGTTCTCAAGATGTCCACGTGGCCTTCAAAATGCTTTGTTAGTTTGTTTTATTATATAGACTAGGTTATGACCCGTGAAAAATCACGGGTGGTCAGTAATTTTTCTGAATATAATTTTTATAGAATAAAAAAATTAATCGTTAATTGCATAACCATTAAGAAAATGCTAATGTCATTGTTTGCTGTTGTTGTTTTACATAAATTGTTGATTGCCATTGTTTGTTGCCGTTGATGAAGGTTCCTGCACAAATAATGAGTGTGCATTAAAGGTTGTTGCTAAATTACATTTAGAGGATGATTTTGGGACTGAATTTGGTTTTGACAGTTGACTAATCTAGTTTTTCAGCAATTAACACGAATCGTAGTTGTTAAAACGAATTATGTATTAAATTCTCATTAATATATTGTAATGTTGATGAATGCCAATATGGTAAATTTAACCTAAACTTAGTCCATTAATTAGTACAGTAATAATATTTACCTTTATATACAAAGATTAGGAGTTTGTATGTATATAAATAGACTATGGGCTACCGTCAACCCATGTGACCCGTTCCTACTTTAGCTAATTTTTTTGACATGACCAGTTTGATATAAAACGCAATGCAAATCAACTCATTCATAATATGAATTTAAGATTTTTAGTTTTATATATAAAACTATATGAAGTGATTATATTTAAATTAAATTCCAACCTTTAGACATAACCAAAGAACTTCCGTTAGCAGCACCAGCTGAACTGATGTTAAAATCACTTTCCCACTGTACAATGATCGAATGATACAAAATCATACAAATCAGTTATCAAAAAAATTGATTTTTTTTTCTAGAAAGTGTGTTGAGAATTGCCATTGTTGATTCATGTGCATCCACTTCACTTGAAGACTTGCAAGAAAGCTGCCAATAGTAAAAATTATTAATGTTGATGTGCATCCACTACGTGTTGATTTTTAGTTTTATATATAAAATAGTAAATAATTTTAAAATAATATGAACATTTAGATGGTACATATATAAAAAAAAAAAAAAAGTAAAAAAATCATATATCAAAAACAGTAAATAATTGTAAAAATCATCAAAAAAATCAAAAACAGTAAAAAAACCTTTAAAAAAATATATGCAGATTCATGACTTAATCATATATAAAGGCATGCTCTGCATTTTGAATTTAATCCAAACAAAACACATAGGTATTGATTCCTTTCATTTGCATGGTTCCTATTAACCCATTTTATGAAAATCTCATAAACGGGTCAAATGAATGTGCTTTTTGTTGTTTACTTAGTAAATCATGGCCATTTTAGTTGACATCATGATTTCTCTTTTTACTAAAGAAATTAAAACTTCTCTTGAGTTGCAATCTCCCATTCAATATAAGAAACTATTATAAAGAGCATATTTACTCAAATTCAACATTAAACTATCTAAGTCCTATAAAACGTTCAAATGTGTAAAAGAAATACCCATAAGTTTGCATGGTTCCTTGACTTTTAATTTCTAAATCTGCCATTATTTTAGAGTTAGGGTTTATAACCCGTGAAAATCCACAGGGTGTTGTAATTTTGTTTTAAAATTGTTTTATGTAATTCGTTTTAAACAAATTACACAATGGTTTGTCTAACATTTTATCACAATTGGTATCTAAAAGGTAACAAAAGGTATTAGTATGTTTTAAAAAATCAAAATCATGAGGCATTTTATCAAACCAAAGTTTTGTATCTTTTTAATAAAATAACAATGCTCAACATTAAGGATCAATCATGATTGATGAAATAAAGTCAAGGATAGTACTCGATACCAAAAGGTCTAAATGGACCTTTGAATACATACTTTGGAGTAATACAAATTGTCATTAAAAATTACTTTAAATAATGATGATTTTGTGTTATTAAAAAGATTAAAACAAAAACCAAACAAATTATTCTATTACCTTCTTCTGTCTTCCTATTCTTGGGACCAGATTGCAACTATCACATAAGTTGGCCAAATAGCGATAGCAACTGAATTTAAGAAAGCAAAAATGGTGTTGAGCTAAGAGTCGTTCCTACAACCATAAGAATTCGTTCCTACAATAAAATAAAATAAAACATTAAATTACCAACAAAAAAATTTATTAATGAAAAATTTATAAACAGTAACAAAAAAAGCAATTAAATTATAGCATACAATCAAAGTAAGTCGAGCAGCAACAACAATAAAACTATTGATTTGTGCAAACAATTGTCTTCTTCTGGCAAAACTTGACTGCATTACGGTTAGTTTCTGCATTCTAATTAGAAAAGATTAATTACATGTGACAGGGGCAAACACGTAATGCCAACATAAGTAGACATATAATTAGATTAATTAATGGGGAAAATATATAATTAGATTAAGTAACTTGTCATCAAGGGATCTAATTGAAGCCCTAAGAGTGCACTCCATCTCTGATCCATGCTCCACCTATGACAACTACATGTTTCAGGCCATCTATATTTTTCAGTAAAAGTAGATCCACCACTAAATTTTATAACAGTATGCTATCTAAAAATATATATATAAAAAAATCAGAATTACTCACCTAAGCTCAACTTCGGTATCAATTAAGCTTTTGGCAGACGATTGTTAAACTTTTAAAAATAAATATCATGTTAGCAAAATCAAGCATTACAGAAAATAGATTTGATATATGTTAAATAGTTGATGAAAAAAGTACCTTACGAACAACAATCAAATACTTGATACCAATCATGAAGAATCTCCCATTATGGTCTACGCTGGAAGAATAACCAAAACAATTCAGCAGCTTAATTTAAATGATCCTTTCAAAAATAATTTAAATCTTCTGTTGCCATTTTCAACGAATTTGGATTTGTGTGAAGAAGTTTGGTGATTGTAATGTCGGCCGAAAATCAGAGATTTAGGGTTAGGATTTTGTTGAAAAGTAGTGGGCGGGAAAAGTGAAAGGGGAGGGGCTGAGCAAGTTACACGTGGCAAGATGTGGTTATAAGGGGTTTGTTTTATTATATTAGTAGATATAGTATGTTACATGGTTTTGATTATCATTAGGTGGCAATAATGCATTACTTATTTAAGGGGAAAATGCATAAAAGAGTAATGTACTTTGATTAAAAATTCATTTAAGGGTATCTATTTTTATTTTGATAACTAAAGGGTAACATACTTTTATTAAAGTTTATGGAAAGAGTATTTACTTTGGTTTTGATCGCTAAAAGGTAACAAACTTTTTTTTCTTCCCAATTTATATAAAAGTTTATAAGAATATATTTTTTTTTTGAACACTAAAGGAACCAACTTTCCTATACGAATAAAAGAGATACATAACTTGTAAGTGAGAATTTTATGGATTATAGCACATATTCGTTAGATGAAAATTTGCCAATATAATTGATGGGAATAACGATGACACTTAAGGTTATCTTCTCAACTTAATATGTCACTTATGTATATATATTTTTTAAATTTATCCATTTGAGTTGTTTTTCTATTATAATTGAGAAACATCCAATGTATGATCCATCAACCTAGGCCTGTAAACGAACTAAACGTTCAACGAATCGTCCGTGAACATTTCGGCGATAGGTTAAAGAAGCCAGTCAAACGTGAAGTGTACGAATTGTTTTAAAAGTTGGTTACCTTTTATTGATAAAACAAAAGTAGATACCCTTCATTGGTTACCCTTTGGTGATCAAAATAAAACTAAATGCCCTTTTTATAAACTTTTATAATTGTAGGTTACCCTTTAATGATCAAAACAAAAGTAGATACCCTTAAATGAACTTTCATCTAAAGTATGTTACCCTTTTATGCATTTTACCCTTTATTTAAAAATGGATTAATTTGAGTATATTTCTATCCGGTTGGTTATATGCAAATGGGTTAAGTTTAAAACTCCAGCTTCTCTGACATTTCTCAAAAGAAGTTGAAAGTTTATATATTACAACAACGATGATATTCAAGTCAATTATATTAAGTTTCTCCAAATAAGGGGTATAAATGATGTGAGATGTGTTATACTAAAAAAATAAAATGGTACTTTATTGGTATAGTTTTCATGACTATATATAAACTTGTAAAATAACAAAAACTCACTAGCGAGTCAACCATATTAACAAAAAGACCAGATAAACCTTTATTCCTGAAAGAAAAAAGTAAAGAAAAAAAAAGTAGCTTTTAACAAAAAATATATGATTTTAAAACAAACAAAATGCAAAGGGAAAATAGTTTCTTTTCCACACAAAAGAGCTGCCAAATTTGGCCCAAGCAAAAAGTCAAACTTTCACAAAAATTAAAATTTGATAAGAAATTAAGAAGTCACAAGTTTGACCAAGAGGATCAAAATCCGAATCAACTCTTGTAACATAAAATGAAAATTAGATCTAGGGGTAAGCCGCGGCTGGAACCAACCGGATCTAGTTCAAACAAAAATGGACCGAAACCAAACTATCGTGCAACGTTAACAAGTCGATGTGGTTCTGCTTTGGCCCGGTTGCGTCGGTTCTATCTTAAACCGGATTTTTTTGAATGTTATATTATGCTAACTTTTATGGGCTTAAGAGATTAATTAACTAGGCTAACTAAATCGCAAGTTATATAAATCGCAAACATATTAATACGATGACAGGGAAATATGTTATTAGGAAACACAAGTTTACATGCATGAGTGAATTCATGAAATAAGGAGAAAGAAATAAAAAAAACAAAGAAAAGAAATTCGTTTTATTTGAAGTTATATCTCCATTTAAAGTAAAATCATGCAAATTATGTTAGTTGATACTTGGTAAACAAAGCCCATCAACTACTGGGTCACCGGAAGTCCGGAATACCTCTAAGGCTTGACTCTCTAAGGGCTCTGGAATTCGATGAAATCTGAGGGAATTAGAATCCAATTCCATCACATTCCAGTGTTTGGTTCAAAAAAATGGATGAAATTGGATTCCTAAATGATGGAAACATTCCACCAAATGAAGGAATCTCAATTCCATCCAAATGTTGATGGAATTGAATTCCAAGATTGGTTGGAATGTTCTTTTACATTTATATCCTTTATACCGACCATCACAACCACCATCATCCATCACCACCACCGCCACCCACCGCCAACATCGCCACGGCCACCACCACCCACCGCCACCATTACCACCTACCGCCGCCGCCACCCACCGCCACCCACCGCCACCACCACCACTCACCACCACCCGCCACCGCCACCGCCATCACGGCCACCCACCGCCACCACCACCAACCCCCACCGCCACTTCCACCTTCACTGCCACCACCACCCACCGTCGCGGCCACCACCACCATCACCACCACCCACCACCACCGCCACCAACCGCCACCTCCACCCACCGCCACCACACCAACCGCCACCGCCACTGCTGCCTCCACCGCCACCCACCACCGCCGCCGCCACCCAACGCCTCCATTACCACCCACCGCGGCCACCATCACCCACTGCCACCCAACACCAACCGACGCCGCCACCACCACCCACCTCCGCCACCACCACCCGCCGCCACTACCACCACCACCCATACCTCCATCGCCGCCACCAACGCCGCCACCACATCCACCACCACCACCAACCAACCATTACCAGCAATAAGGGTAAATTCGTCATTTTAGATAATTCTAATTCCAATTAATGTCAATCAAACGAAATATTGAATTGGATTTCAATTACCTTTTATGCCAACCAAACAGAGTATGGAATTGGATTCAAATTCCTGAAGGATTCCAATTCCTTTCTAAATTCCAATTCCATCATAAATATTCTGCGAACCAAACAGCACCTAAGGCTCTCAAGTCTCAAACCAAGGATGAAAGAAAAAAGAATGTTGTTAGATGGGCTTAACATCACAATTTACCTACCATATTATGTTCGTTTTTGGTGCAAGTGTCAAGAATCAAAATTTCTACTTTATAAAACATTTAAATTCATATTTTAGATTTCTTAAAATTATTTTATTTTTTTTAAATTATTTTTCTTTTTTAATTAATGTAATATATTTTATTAGTAAAATTACTTCAATTATATAAAATAAATAATTTATAGGGCTAGAAAATATTAAGTTTAAATATATTGTTGAAAGAAATTATCAGTAAATTGTTAATTGATATTACATCGAACTGATGAAAAATGAACTATCATATTGTATCACGGTTAGGAATGTCTAATATTGTACTGTTAACTTGGCAAGTCGGTATGATGTGGTAAACTCATACTAAGTTTTCTTCTTTAATTATACCACACCTTGTTTTATTCTCTTGTGGTTAACTTTTGTTTTCAATTTTTTTTTGCAACAAACGTCCTCGTTTTGTTTTATGCTTTGTTAGTAAACGCCCCTTGTTTTCTTCTCCTGGCGTAACTAACTGACCCTTATATTTTCTTCTTTGGCAATACTCTACTCACTCCATCTGTTTGTTTTCTTCTCTTATTGTATTAACGCATACTGCCACCGTTTGTCCGTTTGATAGTTAGTTTGTTGAGACTGTTAGGAATTAGTCGTTTGTATTTTGAATTTCATGTTTCCAGCTAATAATTCCTAGTCATTAGGAAGCCCTATTCTTCCGGAAGGGTTACATTTATCTTGATTTTCTGTTATGTAATTGGCTATATAAAGCCTCTTTTGTTTCCAGTATCAATAACACATTTCCTTCGTTTATTTCTTTGTCTCTGATTTTAACAATTGGTATCAGAGCTAAAAGGGGATCTGTGCGAGTGTGTGAGGTATCACCAAAAACAAGTGAGAGCTTCTAAACAAGAGCAATCAGAATGTCGACTCCAGCAACAGAAAAATTCGTCCAACCTGCCATACCAAAGTTTGATGGTCACTATGACTATTGGGCTATGACAATGGAGAATTTTCTGAGAAGTGAGAAGCTGTGGAGCCTGATTGAAGAAGGAATTCTTATTGCTCCAGTTGGAGCATCGCAAGCAAGTGAAGCACAAAGGAAGAATGTTGAAGAAGCTAAACTCAAAGATATGAAGGTCAAGAATTTTTTGTTCCAGGCAATTGGTAGAGAAATCCTGGAGACAATTCTTGACAAGGGAACAACGAGATCCATTTGGGAATCGATGAAGCAGAAATATCAAGGGTCCACCAAAGTAAGAAGGGCACAACTGCAAGCGTTGAGAAGGGAGTTTGAGTTGTTGGCCATGAAAGCAGTTGAACGAGTGGACAGTTTCTTGGGGCGTACTTTGACTATTGTGAACAAGATGAAGTCAAATGGGGAAACAATTGACCAGAGTACTGTCGTCAGCAAGGTACTCAGATCTTTGACAACTAAATTCAATTATGTGGTGTGTTCAATTGAAGAGTCAAACGATTTGAGTACCTTGAGCATTGATGAACTACACGGAAGTCTTCTTGTTCACGAACAAAGGATGCAAGGCAACCCAGAAGAAGAGCACGTGTTGAAAGTTGCTCAGGAAGAAAGATTTGGCCGAGGAAGGGGTCGTGGTACTAGAGGAGGACGAGGAAGAGGTCGTGGGAGACAATCATTCAACAAAGCTATTATAGAGTGCTTTAACTGTCACAAACTAGGACACTATCAATACGAGTGTCCAGAATTCGACAGTAAGGCAAACTATGTTGAAGAAGGTGAAGAAGAGTTATTGCTATTAATGGCTTGCACAGATCACACACAAAAGGCGGAACCATGGTTCTTTGACTCGGGTTGTAGCAACCATATGACCGGGAACAAAGATTGGTTCTGCACTTTAGATGAAAAATTCAACCAAACAGTAAGACTTGGGAATGATATGCGGATGTCGGTGATTGCCAAGGGAGATGTAAAAGTACAAATAGAAGGTATACCACAAGTTCTCTCCGATGTTTACTATATTCCAGAATTAAAGAACAACTTGTTGAGCATAGGGCAGTTACAAGAGAATGGATTGTCCATTCTATTTCAGAATGGAGCATGTAAGGCATATCACACTACAAAAGGAATAATTATGTAGGCCAACATGAGCAAAAATAGAATGTTCTATTTATATATAACTCCCGCTACATCAAAACCTATGTGTTTTCAAGTTGAAAGTGAAGCAGAAAAAGAAGCACAATTATGGCATCGTCGATTTGGTCACTTAAACTACAAAAGTCTGAGAACACTTTTCTATCAGAAAATGGTAGATGGTCTACCATCCATCCAATCCCCAAAGAAGTTGTGCAGTACATGTTTGGTTGGGAAACAACACAGACAACCCATTCCTAAGAAGAGCTCGTGGAGAGCAACTAAACAACTTGAGCTGGTGCACTCAGATCTGTGTGGACCGATCAGTCCTGCCTCAAATAGCAACAGAAGGTATATGTTAAGTTTTATTGACGATCATTCACGCAAAACTTGGGTTTATTTTCTGAATGATAAATCACAAACGTTTGAAGTATTCAAGATATATAAGGCGTTCGTTGAAAAAGAAACATGTGCAAGCATAATGTGTTTAAGAACAGATAGGGGCGGTGAATACAATTCTAATGAGTTTGCTGATTTTTGTAATAAAAAAGGAATTAAAAGGCAGTTAACAAATGCATATACACCCCAATAGAATGGGGTGGTAGAGAGAAAAACCAGACAATCATGAATGCTGTACGATCAATGTTAAATGAGAAGCAAATTCCCCAAGCCTTCTGGCCCGAGGCTGTTAAGTGGTGCGTTCATGTTCAAAATAGAAGCCCTACAACAGCCGTTGAAAATAAAACTCCAGAACAAGCATGGAGTGGGAAGAAACCAGGGGTGGATTATTTTCGAATATTTGGGTGTGTAGCATATGTACACATACCAGATTGGTATCGAAGTAAACTCGATGACAAAAGTAAAAAAATGCATTTTATTGGGAGTCAGTGATGAGTCAAAGGGGTGGAGGTTATATGATCCGGAATCAAAGAAAGTTATCACGAGCAGAGATGTTGTGTTTGATGAAGAGGCAAGTTGGGATTGGGGCACTGCTAATGTTCAACAACAGATTTTAGAATGGGCAGATGAGCATGAAAGTGATACAGAGACAGGTCAAGAAGGTGATTTGAGCAATTCTGATGGTGAAAATGGTGGTTCTTCTCCTACCACCAGTGCTAGTACTTCCATTGGAACACCTAGCCCTAATCCTAATTCATCCCACGGTCATGGAGAATCATCTCAAGGGAGAAGTACACGAGACAGACGAGCTCCGGGTTGGTTGGCAAATTATGATGCAGGAGAAGAATTTGATCTAAATGTAATGATGCTAATGACCGAAAGTGATCCTGAAACTTTTGAAGAAGCCAACAAAGAAGACAAATGGAGAGAAGCTATGTTGGCAGAAATTGAAGCCATAGAAAAAAATCAAACTTGGGAGCTAGTTTGTTTGCCTGAAGGTGTTAAACCCATTGGTGTTAAGTGGGTATTTAAAACCAAGTTGAATGAGGATGGAAAGGTTGAAAAATTTAAGGCCAGGCTCGTGGTGAAGGGTTATGCACAACGGTATGGTATTGACTACACCGAAGTGTTTGCCCCGGTAGCAAGGATGGATACTATTCGATTGATACTAGCAACCGCTGCTCAAAATAGTTGGGATGTTTTCCAACTCGATGTTAAAAGTGCTTTCCTACATGGAAAGCTTAAAGAACAGGTTTTTGTACAGCAACCTGAAGGCTTCATCAAGAAAGGAGAAGAAGAGAAAGTTTATAAGTTGAACAAAGCACTATACGGGCTAAAACAGGCTCCAAGGGCCTGGTACAGCATGATTGATGCATATTTTGAACGAGAAGGTTTCGAAAGATGTTCAAGTGAGCATACTTTATTTACAAAAACCAACAACAAAGGTAAACTTTTAATTGTCAGCTTGTATGTTGACGATTTGATATTTACTGGAAATGATAAAAACATGTGTGAAGATTTTAAGAATTCCATGATGTTGGAATTTGAAATGTCAGACCTTGGAAAAATGAAATACTTTCTGGGTATTGAAGTAAAGCAAAACTCGGATGAAATTTTTATTTGTCAAAGAAGATATGCTACAGAGGTGGTTGCGAGATTTGGCATGGAAGAGAGTAATGCTGTGAAAAATCCAATAGTGCCGGGTTCAAAGCTTTCAAAAGATGCAGGAGGTGAAAGAGTTGATGAAACGGTTTTCAAACAAATGGTTGGATGCTTGATGTATTTGACTGCAACTAGGCCCGATTTGATGTATGCTGTGAGTTTGATAAGTAGGTTCATGTCTGCTCCAACTATGATGCATTGGCTTACCATAGCATGTCGGGAATAAGGGGGGACATACTCAGCAAAACGAATCTTAAGATATTTAAAGGGAACAACTGATTTGGGAATATTTTACAGAAAAGGAATCAAAGATGTGAAATTGTTTGGTTTCACAGACAGCGATTACGCTGGTGATCTGGATGATCGAAGAAGCACTTCTGGTTTTGTGTTCATGCTAGGAAAAGCAGCGATTTCATGGGCTTCCAAGAAACAACCAGTGGTTGCTTTATCGACTACTGAGGCAGAGTTTATGTAACACCACAATCTAGAGCCATTTTTTTTATTTTTATTTTTTAAAAAAATGCATACGGAAGCGATTTAAGAAACCATAAATCCTAAATTATTACACATCATAAAAACTTTACATATTAATCGAATATTTAAAACATTTAAAGGAGTTACTGAAAAACAGGCTCGACCCGGTTTACAAAATCAGAGTGCGATCAGACTTCCAAAACCCGACTCTAATCAAGCCTAAACCACAACCTGAAAAGAGTCAACAAATGAGGGATTAGCACAAAGCTAAGTGAATAGAAATAAACATCAATTTGCATAACCACAACAAATTAGAAAATCAAGAGAAATCAATAGGGAAAACCCGTCCAAACTTCCACAAGCAATTGGACGTTATAAGAGGATCGGCGGTCGGGCGAGGACCTTCAACTGTTGTCGGCCAACAACAGTCAACCGATGGCTTCTTTACTAGAGGCACGGTGATCCCTCCTTACGTAACGAATACGAAGGAGTCCGATCGCCCCCACCAAGAGTAACGAAGCGTAGCCGAAAACCACCATAGCTAACCTCAAAAAAACATGTGCACATACTACCATGAACCACTAGACCAAGTATAAACTTGTAAAAAGAATTGCAGCCAAGAAATCTGTTCCTGACAAAGTTCGCGTCGTGAACTCAGAGTTCGCGTCGCGAACTAAGAGTTCACGAATCGGGAACTACATCACGACCAAACCCCAACTTCTCTGGCCCGAGTTCGCATTTCGCGAACACAAGTTCGCGACGCGAACTACTCCAGATGCCCAAATCCTACACTTTTCTCAAAACTCTACCATTCCCTAATTTTGTACATCACATAAGAAAGAAGGTTAAGTCCACTCACCTTAGCTTCCTTTCCGTGTCGAGCTCAATGATCTTATATCACTGAGGCTCCTTCCCTTTTCCTGTACAAAATGAATACCGAATTAGTTACCCGAAATCATCAATTATATAACAAGTACTATAAGCCAAACACCATTATTTGAGGTCAATCAAATGGCAACAAAAGCTTGCATTTCAACACATAATACTTACCATGTCTAGAATTTCATCAAGTTAATTCTAAACCAAACTTAATGCATTTTCAATCAAATTGCACACATTAGGCCCAAACGTGTCAAACACATTTTCGAGCCCATACTTGTCAAATAACAATTTCATATTGTCAAGTTCCTTACTTAACATTAATCTAAGCAATTTGCACAACATTTGTATACATGTGTAAGTTAATCATCTATTGACCTAAAATAGGTCAATTTGCACAATTTGCAACCAAACGGGTCAAAATCCGACATTAACATAATCATACATCCAATTAGACAACTAACACATATTTGACATGAATTTGACAGTTAGAGTTTACAAGCCATACAAGATTAAAAGTCAACTCCCAGGTTTGACCAAAGTCAACAATCTACAAATTTAGCTAGTTATGACTAAATTTCCATCTTAGCCAAACACTACCAACACCAAAGCATTTTCACAACAAGAAACTAGAAATTCTTCATAACTAACAATCATCATTTAACATACATAATTAGCCTAACACAACATTAAGAACATCAAAATACACAATTCATCAAATTAGGGAAAAAACCATCTTCTTCCCAAAACCACCATTGATGGAGCTTTATGAAAGCTTCACCAAATGAGTTATAACTAACAACAATTCATACAAATACTTGCAAGAACTCAATTAGACACCAAATCATGCATCAATTTCGAATTATAAGAAAGATTCAACAAGAACTCCATCAAAACCCACTAACTCAACAACCCTAGTTCATCTAAGCTCAAGAACATGAAACCCTAGCCAAGAAAGGAGAGAACTTACTTAGTTTTGCTTCTAGAATCCGAAAATCACAAGGAGAAGGCAAGAACTTCAAGCAATTAACATCAATTTGGAAGAAAACTCAAGAAAGTGAGAGTGTGTGTGTATGTGTCGAGTTCCAGCAGAGAAAGAGGAGAGAAAGACCAAAAAAATGACATCTGCCCCTTTACTAAAAACGTACACCCCTCCCCCAAACACAGGTATTTTCATTTAAACACAGTACAGGATATTAGGTTCACAGATAATTAATTTAGACCTAACTAACTCCAATTTTAACAACGAAGATATTTTTAGAACCCCGGTTCAGAAATGAACCCAAATATGTAAAAATCATTTTAATATTTAAATATCTCAGTTTTACTAATTTTTAACCTCATGGTTAAAAATACAATTAATTCAAATAAATCAAATAAAATTATATAAAATAATAAAACAATAAACAATAAAATATTACTTACCAAAAGTAATAAAATACTATAGGTCGGGTCTCGGGATGTTACAAATCTCCCCTCCTTAAAGAGATTCCGTCCCCGGAATCTCACCTTGATCAAATAATTTCGGATATCGATTCTTCATATCTGATTCGGTTTCCACGTCATATCGGCACCCAAACTATGTTTCCACTTAACCAAGACCATCGGTATCTGCTTCTTTCTCAGTTTCGTTACCTTTCGATCCAAAATTTCCACCGGCTCTTCAACTAACCTTTTTCTCGAATCCACCTTTAAATCTGCAATCGGTAACACCGGGATTTCCTCATCAATATTACACTTCCTCAAATAACACACATTAAACGTGTCATGAATACTCGACAATTCAGGAGGAAGATCAAGTGCAACGATTTGGTCATTCACCACTTGACGAATAACAAACGGGCCAATAAACCTCGGTGCTAATTTTCCCCATTTTCCGAAACGAATAACACCCTTCCATGGGGAAACTTTCAAATAAACCCGTTCACCCTCAACAAAAGTTATGGGTCGACGCCGTGGATCCGCATACATTTTCTGTCTATCCCGAGCGGCTTTTAACTTTTCACGTGCAATCGCCACCTTATCGGCCGTTATCTGGACAATCTCGGGACCCGCAAACTGTTTTTCTCCCGCTTCAAGCCAGCATGTGGGAGTTCTACACCGTCTACCATACAACATCTCATATGGTGGCATTTTAATACTCGAATGATACGAGTTGTTATAAGCAAATTCGATCAAAGGCAAATGAGAATCCCACGACCCACCATATTCTAACACACATACCCGTAACATATCTTCTAAAGTTTGTATAGTTCTCTCCGTCTGACCGTCGGTTTGTGGATGATACGCAGTGCTCAAATTCACCCGAGAACCTAATTCTCTTTGCAAACTCTTCCAAAAGTTAGAAACAAACCGTGGATCCCGATCAGACACAATAGATAATGGGATACCATGTCGAGAAACAATCTCATCAATATACAACTTAGCCAATTTATCGAGTGATGCAGTTTCGTTTGTGGCCAAAAAGTGAGCACTTTTGGTCAATCGATCGACAATTACCCAAATCATATCGTGATTCTTTTGAGTACGAGGTAATTTCGTGACGAAATCCATTGTAATATTTTCCCATTTCCACTCGGGTATCTCTAACTGTTTTAACGACCCGTACGGTTTTTGATGTTCGGCCTTGACTTGTGCACAAACATGACATTTTTCAACAAATCAGGCAATATCTAACTTCATAGAGGGCCACCAATACAGAACCTTCAAATCATTGTACATCTTTGTACAACCCGGATGGATAGATAAACGTGATTTATGCGATTCTTCCAATATTAATTCCCGTAATCCCCCATGTAACGGTACCCAAATTCGTGACCGAAACGTTTTCAATCTTCGAGTATCATCAACCAACTCATCTTTTCGCTTACACATAATTTCCGATTTCAAGTTTTCGTCTTTCAAGGCTTCTATTTGACATATTCTCAACCGGTCAATAATATCGGACACAATTTCCATACGCATAAACTGAACCGCCTCCGATGATCCCTTACGGCTTAAGGCATCGGCAACTACATTAGCTTTTCCCGGGTGGTACCGAATTTCACAATCATAGTCTTTAATGAGCTCTAACCACCTTCGTTGTCTTACATTCAAATCTTTTTGTGTGAAAACATATTGAAGACTTTTATGATTGGTACATATAACACATTTGGTTCCATAAAGATAATGCCTCCACAACTTTAATGCGAAAATCACCGCCGCGAGCTCTAAATCATGGGTCGGGTAATTCTTTTCATGGGATTTCAATTGACGAGAGGCATAAGCAATCACCCGGTCTCTTTGCATTAGTACACAACCCAAACCCGAATAAGATGCATCACAATAAACTATGAAATCATCTGAGCCCTCGGGTAAGGCAAGTATTGGAGCTTGACACAATAATTGTTTTAACAATTGAAACGCCTTTTCTTGTTCATCACCCCACCGATATAGAACATCTTTTCGTGTCAACTTTGTCAACGGACTAGCAATCTTTGAGAAATTCTTGATGAACCTTCTATAATAACCGGCCAAACCTAGAAAACTTTTAATTTCGGATGGAGTCTTCGGGGCACTCCAATTCATCACCGCGGTTATCTTAGACGGGTCCACTTTCACCCCTTCTTTACAAATTACATGCCCCAAAAACTGCACCTCACGGAGCCAAAACTCACACTTCGAGAACTTAGCATAGAGTTGTTCCCGTTTCAAAGTGTCTAAAACTTGCCTTAAATGATTCTCATGATCCAAATCGATTTTGGAATATATTAGTATATCATCAATAAAAACAATTACAAATTTATCGAGAAACGGTCGACATACCCGGTTCATAAGATCCATGAATATAGCAGGAGCATTCGTCAAACCGAACGACATGACTAGAAATTCGTAGTGACCGTATCTCGTTCGAAACGCGGTTTTTGGGATATCGTTCTCATGAACCCGGACTTGATGATAACCCGACCTTAAATCAATCTTTGAAAAGTACGAGGCCCCTTGTAACTGATCAAACAAGTCATCAATACGCGGTAACAGATACTTATTCTTAACCGTTCTCTTATTCAACTCACGGTAATCAATACACATTCTCATAGTACCGTCTTTCTTTTTAACAAACAAAACTGGTGCACCCCAAGGCGAAGAACTTGGTCTGATAAAACCCTTATCCAATAATTCTTGTATCTGAGTCATCATCTCCTGAATTTCTGACGGTGCTAATCTGTACGGAGCCCTGGCCACGGGACTGGCTCCCGGAACCAAATCGATTTTAAACTCTACCTCCCGAATAGGAGGTAACCCAGGCAACTCATCGGGAAAGACCTCCGGGTATTCCGATACCACCCGGATGTCTCTAACAACCTGCTTTTCTTTTCTGACATCAATGGCATAAGCGAGGAACGATTCACATCCTTTGACTAGAGATTTTCTAGCTTTCATGAACGAAATAATAGGGAGAGATGTATTAACCCGATCCCCACGGGCCACTACGTGTGTCCCGTCAGGCAATGGAAATGAAATCAATTTCTTATCACAATTTATTAATGCTTTATTTAAACTAAGCCAATCCATTCCAAGGACCACATCAAAACCAGATATTGGCATTAACAATAAAAACATATTGAAACACGCTCCTTCTATATCAATATTTGCCCCGGTCACAGATGTTGTGACTGGCACCACATAACCATCAGCTACCTCCACTTCCAATGGAGTAGTTACCACAGATGTAGGAAATTTTAACTTAGCATGAAAATCCACAGAAATAAATGAGCGATTAGCTCCAGAATCAACCAACACACGAGCATCAATGTTATTTATCGGGAACATACCAGTGATGACATCGTCAGTAGTGGTAGCCTCTTCGACCGTCATTTTGAAAGCTCGACCCTCTGGTGTAGGACGGTTCTTCCTCTTTTGAGGAGATGATGCCACCGACCCCACAACCGACCCAGAACCCGAACCCGATCTCCTCTCCGAAGGACAATCACCGACTCTGTGACCTTCCTTATGACAATTCCAACAAACACTTCTTGGGAATTTACAAACATTCATCTCATGCCCATACTGACCGCACCCGACGCACCGCATCGTTTGAGCCGTACAAGCCCCGTTATGAGAAGATCTACATCTAACACACCACTGTGCCTTTTGACCTGGATTCCCACCCGACTGATTACGATTCGAACTTGTAAACCTTTGATTTCCCTTCCCCTTCTTGCTTTGTTGAGAACCCGATTGTGTGGACTTAAACTTTTGATACTCCGGTCTATCTTTGGTCACCCAATTATGAGAATTTAAATCACCTTCAACAGTTTTGGCCAAATCAAAAGCCTGTGATAGTGTGGTTGCAAGTCTTGCTGTGGTTCGGTACTCGGGTCGCAAAGCACCAATAAAATGTTTTATTTTCGATGACTCATCGGGAACCCATTGTTGCACAAACCTCAGCTTTTCATTAAATTGCTCGATCAAATCATCAACTGTCATCCTTTCAGTCATCCGCAAATTTAAGAATTCCGATCGAATTCTATCCATCTCAAACGAATTGCAATAACGTTTGCACACTTGTTCTTTGAATTGATCCCATGTTATACTGTTTTTGACTTCCTTGGGTAGATGTTCAATTAAAGTATCCCACCAATTCATAGCACCACCTACTAATTTTCGAGTGGCATACATCACCCGATCTTTTTCATCACAACCGCAAGCATCTAGGGTTCTCTCCATCTCCCTCAACCAGTTCATGGTGACATTGGGATCTCTACTCCCACTAAATTCAGGGGGTTTACAGTCTAAAAATTGTTTGAAAGTGCAACTTGGTTTCAAGCCGAATGGGTAAGGTTGATTGGTAAATTGATATTGAGGTAAACCCTGGCTTGGGTTAACATAATAGTATTGTGGTTGTGACATTATTGGATGAGGTTCGGATGTGGTTGACATTAGGGGAACCGTCATGGTAAAGGCGGGAGTTGTGGGAATTTGCATGGTAGGAACAGACATTGATGGAGTAAACACGGGAGGGAAGTTTGGTGGTTGGTTATTTTGGTTCTGGCTCATGCTATCAACCAGATTTTGAAGATGTTCCAATCGACTTTCCATTCTTATAATATAATCTTCTCTATCTTCATTCGTATCCCGGGAAGTACCAATGATTCCTTGATCGGGGTTCGGCATGGTTATCGGCGTATTGGGATCGTTATCTGTCATATCTGTAACAAACACAACATCTCACGAACTATTAGTTTAAATCGTTAGTACCTATCTACTAACTACTACTAACACACAATTCATATTCACTCGACTAATCCACTCCCATAATTAAGGAAGTTTGACCAACTCGAGCCAAGATTTGGGAATGGTGCACCTAAATGTGCAACCATCGCCAAACCTAGGCTCTGATACCAAATTGTAACACCACAATCTAGAGCCATTTTTTTTTTTAAATGCATACGGAAGCGATTTAAGAAACCATAAATCCTAAATTATTACACATCATAAAAACTTTACATATTAATCGAATATTTAAAACATTTAAAGGTGTTACTGAAAAACAGGCTCGACCCGGTTTACAAAATCAGAGTGCGATCAGACTTCCAAAACCCGACTCTAATCAATCCTAAACCACAACCTGAAAAGAGTCAACAAATGAGGGATTAGCACAAAGCTAAGTGAATAGAAATAAACATCAATTTGCATAACCACAACAAATTAGAAAATCAAGAGAAATCAATAGGGAAAACCCGTCCAAACTTCCACAAGCAATTGGACGTTATAAGACGATCGGCGGTCGGGCGAGGACCTTCAACTGTTGTCGGCCAACAACAGTCAACCGATGGCTTCTTTACTAGAGGCACGGTGATCCCTCCTTACGTAATGAATACGAAGGAGTCCGATCGCCCCCACCAAGAGTAACGAAGCGTAGCCGGAAACCACCATAGCTAACCTCAAAAAAACATGTGCACATACTACCATGAACCACTAGACCAAGTATAAACTTGTAAAAAGAATTGCAGCCAAGAAATCTGTTCCTAACAAAGTTCGCGTCGTGAACTCAGAGTACGCGTCGCGAACTAAGAGTTCACGAATCGGGAACTACATCACGACCAAACCCCAACTTCTCTGGCCCGAGTTCGCGTTTCGCGAACACAAGTTCGCGTCGCGAACTACTCCAGATGCCCAAATCCTGCACTTTTCTCAAAACTCTACCATTCCCTAATTTTGTACATCACACAAGAAAGAAGGTTAAGTCCACTCACCTTAGCTTCCTTTCCGTGTCGAGCTCAATGATCTTATATCACTGAGGCTCCTTCCCTTTTCCTGTACAAAATGAATACCGAATTAGTTACCCGAAATCATCAATTATATAACAAGTACTATAAGCCAAACACCATTATTTGAGGTCAATCAAATGGCAACAAAAGCTTGCATTTCAACACATAATACTTACCATGTCTAGAATTTCATCAAGTTAATTCTAAACCAAACTTAATGCATTTTCAATCAAATTGCACACATTAGGCCCAAACGGGTCAAACACATTTTCGAGCTCATACTTGTCAAATAACAATTTCATATTGTCAAGTTCCTTACTTAACATTAATCTAAGCAATTTGCACAACATTTGTATACATGTGTAAGTTAATCATCTATTGACCTAAAATAGGTCAATTTGCACAATTTGCAACCAAACGGGTCAAAATCCAAAATTAACATAATCATGCATCCAATTAGACAACTAACACATATTTGACACGAATTTGACAATTAGAGTTTACAAGCCATACAAGACTAAAAGTCAACTCCCAGGTTTGACCAAAGTCAACAATCTACAAATTTAGCTAGTTATGACTAAATTTCCATCTTAGCCAAACACTACCAACACCAAAGCATTTTCACAACAAGCAACTAGAAATTCTTCATAACTAACAATCATCATTTAACATACATAATTAGCCTAACACAACATTAAGAACATCAAAATACACAATTCATCAAATTAGGGAAAAAACCATCTTCTTCCCAAAACCACCATTGATGGAGCTTTATAAAAGCTTCACCAAATGAGTTATAACTAACAACAATTCATACAAATACTTGCAAGAACTCAATTAGACACCAAATCATGCATCAATTTCGAATTATAAGCAAGATTCAACAAGAACTCCATCAAAACCCACTAACTCAACAACCCTAGTTCATCTAAGCTCAAGAACATGAAACCCTAGCCAAGAAAGGAGAGAACTTACTTAGTTTTGCTTCTAGAATCCGAAAATCACAAGGAGAAGGCAAGAACTTCAAGCAATTAACATCAATTTGGAAGAAAACTCAAGAAAGTGAGAGTGTGTGTGTATGTGTCGAGTTCCAGCAGAGAAAGAGGAGAGAAAGACCAAAAAAATGACATCTGCCCCTTTACTAAAAACGTACACCCCTCCCCCAAACACAGGTATTTTCATTTAAATACAGTACAGGATATTAGGTTCACAGATAATTAATTTAGACCTAACTAACTCCAATTTTAACAACGAAGATATTTTTAGAACCCCGGTTCAGAAATGAACCCAAATATGTAAAAATCATTTTAATATTTAAATATCTCAGTTTTACTAATTTTTAACCTCATGGTTAAAAATACAATTAATTCAAATAAATCAAATAAAATTATATAAAATAATAAAACAATAAACAATAAAATATTACTTACCAAAAGTAATAAAATACTATAGGTCGGGTCTCGGGATGTTACAAATCTCCCCTCCTTAAAGAGATTCCGTCCCCGGAATCTCACCTTGATCAAATAATTTCGGATATTGATTCTTCATATCTGATTCGGTTTCCCACGTCATATCGGCACCCAAACTATGTTTCCACTTAACCAAGACCATCGGTATCTGCTTCTTTCTCAGTTTCGTTACCTTTCGATCCAAAATTTCCACCGGCTCTTCAACTAACCTTTTTCTCGAATCCACCTTTAAATCTGCAATCGGTAACACCGGGATTTCCTCATCAATATTACACTTCCTCAAATAACACACATTAAACGTGTCATGAATACTCGACAATTCAGGAGGAAGATCAAGTGCAACGGTTTGGTCATTCACCACTTGACGAATAACAAACGGGCCAATAAACCTCGGTGCTAATTTTCCCCATTTTCCGAAACGAATAACACCCTTCCATGGGGAAACTTTCAAATAAACCCGTTCACCCTCAACAAAAGTTATGGGTCGACGCCGTGGATCCGCATACATTTTCTGTCTATCCCGAGCGGCTTTTAACTTTTCACGTGCAATCGCCACCTTATCGGCCGTTATCTGGACAATCTCGGGACCCGCAAACTGTTTTTCTCCCGCTTCAAGCCAACATGTGGGAGTTCTACACCGTCTACCATACAACATCTCATATGGTGGCATTTTAATACTTAAATGATACGAGTTGTTATAAGCAAATTCGATCAAAGGCAAATGAGAATCCCACGACCCACCATATTCTAACACACATGCCCGTAACATATCTTCTAAAGTTTGTATAGTTCTCTCCGTCTGACCGTCGGTTTGTGGATGACACGCAGTGCTCAAATTCACCCGAGAACCTAATTCTCTTTGCAAACTCTTCCAAAAGTTAGAAACAAACCGTGGATCCCGATGAGACACAATAGATAATGGGATACCATGTCGAGAAACAATCTCATCAATATACAACTTAGCCAATTTATCGAGTGATGCAGTTTCATTTGTGGCCAAAAAGTGAGCACTTTTGGTCAATCGATCGACAATTACCCAAATCATATCGTGATTCTTTTGAGTACGAGGTAATTTCGTGACGAAATCCATTGTAATATTTTCCCATTTCCACTCGGGTATCTCTAACTGTTTTAACGACCCGTACGGTTTTTGATGTTCGGCCTTGACTTGTGCACAAACATGACATTTTTCAACAAATCGGGCAATATCTAACTTCATAGAGGGCCACCAATACAGAACCTTCAAATCATTGTTGAAGAATGTTGAAGAAGCTAAACTCAAAGATATGAAGGTCAAGAATTTTTTGTTCTAGGCAATTGGTAGAGAAATCCTGGTGACAATTCTTGACAAGGGAACATCGAGATCCATTTGGGAATCGATGAAGCAGAAATATCAAGGGTCCACCAAAGTAAGAAGGGCACAACTGCAAGCGTTGAGAAGGGAGTTTGAGTTGTTGGCCATGAAAGCAGATGAACGAGTGGACAGTTTCTTGGGGCGTACTTTGACTATTGTGAACAAGATGAAGTCAAATGGGGAAACAATTGACCAGAGTACTGTCGTCAGCAAGGTACTCAGATCTTTGACAACTAAATTCAATTATGTGGTGTGTTCAATTGAAGAGTCAAACGATTTGAGTACCTTGAGCATTGATGAACTACATGGAAGTCTTCTTGTTCACGAACAAAGGATGCAAGGCAACCCAGAAGAAGAGCACGTGTTGAAAGTTGCTCAGGAAGAAAGATTTGGCCGAGGAAGGGGTCGTGGTACTAGAGGAGGACGAGGAAGAGGTCGTGGGAGACAATCATTCAACAAAGCTATTATAGAGTGCTTTAACTGTCACAAACTGGGACACTATCAATACGAGTGTCCAGAATTCGACAGTAAGGCAAACTATGTTGAAGAATGTGAAGAAGAGTTATTGCTATTAATGGCTTGCACAGATCACACACAAAAGGCGGAACCATGGTTCTTTGACTCGGGTTGTAGCAACCATATGACCGGGAACAAAGATTGGTTCTGCACTTTAGATGAAAAATTCAGCCAAACAGTAAGACTTGGGAATGATATGCGGATGTCGGTGATTGCCAAGGGAGATGTAAAAGTACAAATAGAAGGTATAACACAAGTTCTCTCCGATGTTTACTATATTCCAGAATTAAAGAACAACTTGTTGAGCATAGGGCTGTTATAAGAAAAGGGATTGTCCATTATATTTCAGAATGGAGCATGTAAGGTATATCACACTACAAAAGGAATAATTATGCAGGCCAACATGAGCAAAAATAGAAAGTTCTATTTATATATAACTCCCGCTACATCAAAACCTATGTGTTTTCAAGTTGAAAGTGAGCAGAAAAAGAAGCACAATTATGGCATCGTCGATTTGGTCACTTAAACTACAAAAGTCTGAGAACACTTTTCTATCAGAAAATGGTAGATGGTCTACCATCCATCCAATCCCCAAAGAAGTTGTGCAGTACATGTTTGGTTCGGAAACAACACAGACAACCCATTCCTAAGAAGAGCTCGTGGAGAGCAACTAAACAACTTGAGCTGGTGCACTCAGATCTGTGTGGACCGATCAGTCCTGCCTTAAATAGCAATAGAAGGTATATGTTAAGTTTTATTGACGATCATTCACGCAAAACTTGGGTTTATTTTCTGAATGATAAATCACAAACGTTTGAAGTATTCAAGATATATAAGGCGTTCGTTGAAAAAGAAACAGGTGCAAGCATAATGTGTTTAAGAACAGATAGGGGCGGTGAATACAATTCTAATGAGTTTGCTGATTTTTGTAATAAAGAAGGAATTAAAAGGCAGTTAACAAATGCATATACACCCCAACAGAATGGGGTGGCAGAGAGAAAAAACCAGACAATCATGAATGTTGTACGATCAATGTTAAATGAGAAGCAAATTCCCCAAGCCTTCTGGCCCGAGGCTGTTAAGTGGTGCGTTCATGTTCAAAATAGAAGCCCTACAACAGCCGTTGAAAATAAAACTCCAGAACAAGCATGGAGTGGGAAGAAACCAGGGGTGGATTATTTTCGAATATTTGGGTGTGTAGCATATGTACACATACCAGATCAGAATCGAAGTAAACTCGATGACAAAAGTAAAAAATGCATTTTATTGGGAGTCAGTGTTGAGTCAAAGGGGTGGAGGTTATATGATCCGGAATCAAAGAAAGTTATCACGAGCAGAGATGTTGTGTTTGATGAAGAGGCAAGTTGGGATTGGGGCACTGCTAATGTTCAACAACAGATTTTAGAATGGGCAGATGAGCATGAAAGTGATACAGAGACAGGTCAAGAAGGTGATTTGAGCAATTCTGATGGTGAAAATGGTGGTTCTTCTCCTACCACCAGTGCTAGTACTTCCATTGGAACACCTAGCCCTAATCCTAATTCATCCCACGGTCATGGAGAATCATCTCAAGGGAGAAGTACACGAGACAGACGAGCTCCGGGTTGGTTGGCAGATTATGATGCAGGAGAAGAATTTGATCTAAATGTAATGATGCTAATGACCGAAAGTGATCCTGTAACTTTTGAAGAATACAAATGGAAAGAAGCTATGTTGGCAGAAATTGAAGCCATAGAAAAAAAATCAAACTTGGGAGCTAGTTTGTTTGCCTGAAGGTGTTAAACCCATTGGTGTTAAGTGGGTATTTAAAACCAAGTTGAATGAGGATGGAAAGGTTGAAAAATTTAAGGCAAAGCTCGTGGCGAAGGGTTATGCACAACGGTACGGTATTGACTACACCGAAGTGTTTGCCCCGGTAGCAAGGATGGATACTATTCGATTGATACTAGCAACCACTGCTCAAAATAGTTGGGATGTTTTCCAACTCGATGTTAAAAGTGCTTTCCTACATGGAAAGCTTAAAGAACAGGTTTTTGTACAGCAACCTGAAGGCTTCATCAAGAAAGGAGAAGAAGAGAAAGTTTATAAGTTGAACAAAGCACTATACGGGCTAAAAGAGGCTCCAAGGGCCTGGTACAGCAGGATTGATGCATATTTTGAACGAGAAGGTTTCGAAAGATGTTCAAGTGAGCATACTTTATTTACAAAAACCAACAACAAAGGTAAACTTTTAATTGTCAGCTTGTATGTTGACGATTTGATATTTACTGGAAATGATAAAAACATGTGTGAAGATTTTAAGAATTCCATGATGTTGGAATTTGAAATGTCAGACCTTGGAAAAATGAAATACTTTCTGGGTATTGAAGTAAAGCAAAACTCGGATGAAATTTTTATTTGTCAAAGAAGATATGCTACAGAGGTGGTTGCGAGATTTGGCATGGAAGAGAGTAATGCTGTGAAAAATCCAATAGTGCCGGGTTCAAAGCTTTCAAAAGATGCAGGAGGTGCAAGAGTTGATGAAATGGTTTTCAAACAAATGGTTGGATGCTTCATGTATTTGACTGCAACTAGGCCCGATTTGATGTATGTTGTGAGTTTGATAAGTAGGTTCACGTCTGCTCCAACTATGATGCATTGGCTTGCAGCAAAACGAATCCTAAGATATTTAAAGGGAACAACTGATTTGGGAATATTTTACAGAAAAGGAATCAAAGATGTGAAATTGTTTGGTTTCACAGACAGCGATTACGCTGGTGATCTGGATGATCGAAGAAGCACTTCTGGTTTTGTGTTCATGCTAGGAAAAGCAGCGATTTCATGGGCTTCCAAGAAACAACCAGTGGTTGCTTTATCGACTACTGAGGCAGAGTTTATAGCAGCAGCCTTGTGTGCGTGTCAATGTGTTTGGCTCAGACGAGTGCTTGAGCAACTTGAAATTGCAGAGGAAGATGGAACTATAATTATGTGTGACAACAACTCCACTATACAGCTGTCAAGAAATCCTGTCTTCCATGGAAGAAGTAAACACATCAGTGTAAGATTCCACTTTCTAAGGGAACTCGTGAATGATAGAGTTGTTGATCTCAGATATTGTAGTACCTACAATCAAATAGCAGATGTTATGACTAAGCCATTGAAGCTTGAGCAGTTTGAAAGATTTCGAAGCATGCTTGGAATGACAAGGATAACTGAGATAAGCTAAAGTGTTGATTACATGTGCTTTAGCTTAAAGGAGGAAATGTTAGGAATTAGTCGTTTGTATTTTGAATTTCATGTTTCCAGCTAATAATTCCTAGTCATTAGGAAGCCCTCTTCTTCCGGAAGGGTTACGTTTATCTTGATTTTCTGTTATGTAATTGGCTATATAAAGCCCCTTTTGTTTCCAGTATCAATAACACATTTCCTTCGTTTATTTCTTTGTCTCTGATTTTAACAGAGACGTGAGATCCGTTGGAGAAAGGTTCACACAATTGGCGTATTAAAAACTGAAAAATGCTAATTATAACTCCTATGATATTATTTAATAAATAGATTAGTGCTTAAAAATGTTGTAAAAAACAGAAATTAGTAAGTAGAAAAAAATTAAAAAAACTAAATATGTAAATAAATTTACATCTCATAATTTTATTTATTTTATCCATATATCCAAATATTATAAATTTATATTAAACGTACACGTAACACGCACACTACGCCAGTTAATAATTTGGTACAAAACAAAGCACCTCCGTAGCATACAATCTATATATTTTGTCGAGTTCCTTTAAGTCGACGTATTATGAAAAAAAATAAGTTATTATAAAGCTTTCTTTACCGAAATATCAAACATATTTTTACTCTTATGGAATAAATTAAAACTTATTGGTCGCCATAATAAATTTTCATAAATGCTTAAAAGAAAAGGTAAAAAAAAGTCCAGTAATATATTAATTTCCGCGGCAAAGCCCATCTGTTAGTCTGTTACTCCGGGTAAATAAAATAATCACTTTCTTTCATTCTCTTCCTTCTCTCTTTGCAATTCAATCAATAATCCTTCACGGATTCAAAGATGAACGAACAATCTTCATCTTCTTCATCAAAATCACAAGAATCCATAACCCCATCATCATCATCACCATGTTTAAATTATTACCACCCATCGCCTTCACGAACAATCTACAGCGATCGATTCATCCCCTGTCGATCTGCCTCCAATTTCGCCCTTTTCAACATCTCTCCACCGCCACCGGCGCCTCCGCCCACCGACGCCGCCCGTGGTGAAGATAATCCCTCCTCATCCGCCGCCTACACTGCCCTCTTGAGAACCGCGTTATTCGGGTCGGATCTGGGGTTTGCTGTTCCTCCCGGAACCCCTGATAGGAAGAGTTTTCCGGTCAGTACTCCGCCGGTCAGTCGGAATATTTTCCGGTTTAAGAGTGAAACACGTCAATCTCTGCATTCATTGTCTCCGTTTGGGTTTGATGATCACTCGCCTGGGGTTAGTCAAAGTCCGGTCAAAGCCCCAAGAAAAGTCCCAAGATCTCCTTACAAGGTTAACAAATTCTGCTAATTTACATGATTTTTATAGGTTTTGAGTATTCAATTGTGTTTAATTTTTGTGGGTTTTTGATTTGGTGCCAGGTATTGGATGCACCAGCATTGCAAGATGATTTTTATCTGAATCTTGTTGACTGGTCATCTAACAATGTATTGGCTGTAGGATTGGGCAATTGTGTTTATTTATGGAATGCTTGCAGTAGCAAGGTATTAATTCTTACTGATTAAATATAATCTTTTTATTTTTTTGTTATAATTTTGGTGATGATTGAACTTTAATCCAAATACAGGTAACAAAATTATGCGATTTGGGAATCGATGATAGCGTGTGTTCTGTTGGGTGGGCACAAAGGGGGACTAGTCTTGCTGTTGGAACTAGCAATGGAAAAGTTCAGGTAATTGTTCATAATTTAGAACAATGTATAAAAATAACACAAAATTATATTTATTATTTTTTAAATTCAGATTTGGGATGCTGCTCGTTGCAAGAGAGTAAGAACAATGGAAGGACACAGATTACGTGTTGGAGCCCTAGCTTGGAATTCATCGGTTTTATCTTCAGGAAGTCGAGATAAAAGTATTCTTCAACGAGATCCTCGTGCACAAGAAGATTTTGTTAGTAAATTAAGTGGTCATAAATCAGAGGTAAATCAATTTATTAATCATCAATTACCATAAATTAGTTACACACAATCTAAATTAATGACACCTTTTGAATTTTAGGTGTGTGGACTCAAGTGGTCTTATGATAACCGCGAATTAGCATCAGGTGGAAACGATAACAGGGTAAGTTATCATAATTAGTTAATTAATTTACTTATTATTATTTTGATCTCTCTATGGCAATTAATTACTTATTTTTTTATATGTAGCTTTTTGTTTGGAACCAACATTCAACACAACCCGTATTGAAATATTGTGAACATACGGCTGCTGTGAAGGCAATTGCGTGGTCCCCACATCTTCATGGATTATTGGCTTCTGGTGGAGGTACTGCAGATCGATGTATTCGGTTTTGGAATACAACCACTAATTCTCACCTCAGTTGTATGGATACTGGTAGTCAGGTAATATTTTTTATATAATATATTTTTAAATTAAATGTCACGTTTTCCTTGTAACAAATGTGATATTATGTCCATTAATGAAACTTATTATTAATTTTTACGATGGTAGGTATGCAATCTTGTGTGGTCAAAGAATGTAAATGAACTAGTGAGCACCCATGGATACTCCCAAAACCAGATCATTGTTTGGAAATACCCTACTATGTCAAAGGTAACATTTTCCAAAACGCATGAAAAATGGGTGGGTTACAAATTTGGCCCGTTACATATAACATAACCCGAATCAACACATGATAAGTAAACGGGCCAAAATTGCCACATATATTTATTAACAATAACTCTTCTATTCCAATGCAGCTCGCGACACTTACTGGGCACACATATAGAGTCCTTTACCTTGCAATCTCACCGGATGGACAGGTAAATTATTTATTTAATTTATAATTATAAGTTTAGCAACAAATAATCGTAAGTGTAACAACAAATAATGCGTTTTCTCAGACAATTGTGACGGGAGCTGGGGACGAAACACTTAGATTCTGGAATGTGTTTCCTTCGCCTAAATCTCAGGTATATCAAATAATTTACTTAAATGCACCTTCGAAAATGCTTTTTGTTAATCTATAAGTATAAAAAGTCAAATATATTTTAACATATTTATGATTTGATGTTATGCAGAATACAGAGAGTGAAATTGGTGCATCATCTTTTGGTAGAACACACATACGTTAAAACGTTTGACTTTTTTCAGGTCACAATTACAATCGAGAATGTATAATATATTATTTATACTCAAAGGGGAAATGGTCAACATGTTTGACTTTGATCAGCTTGATCATGTCATTCCAGGTGGTGCAGACTGCAGATGCTCACATTTTAAATTAATTGTGTCTATTTTTTTATATTTTATCTTTCTGGTAAATTGATGTTTGCTGGAAAATGTGCAGTTGTGAATATAAGTTAACACTTAACAGTTCTGTTAACCGAACTGTGAAATTAAACCGAGTCGAACCAGACTAGTTAAGCAGTTAGTGTCCACCATTTTTGTTCAGTTTGGTTAATGAAGCAAACATAACTAATTTTCTGTAAAAAGTTTCTGTTCGAATTGAGTTAATCTTACACTTTCGCTTTTTGGCGGAAAGAATGAATTGTTAATTATTTTACTTCTAATCATGGAGTTGTTAATTTACTTAACCTTATATGAATAATTATTATTTTCAAATGCTTGTGCCAGATATAACTGAATAAAATTAGCCTAATTTGAAAAACACTTGAGGTCTAAATATTAATATTACGTATCAAGTTTTAAATATTGCGTATCAAATTAAGGTGTTAATTATTAATACGATTAATAAAAAATATAGAGTTGAAATACGCGTTGTGTATTTTTCTAATTTCTTTAAAAAAAAACACGGATTTTCCTTGTAGAATTGAAGATCTAAATTGCAATCTTCATGCCCAAGTAAAATATCCAAATACAGTCTTAATCCGCAAGTAAACATGGCAATGCATTTTTCATTTTTGTACCAATACTTCAAACTTTTTTTATTCCTAGACCAGATCGAATGAATCAATTCGAACAAAATCAAGAACCATTTTACGTGTAAATTAGAATCGAAAAATAAAGTGGAATAATTACTTATATCAAAACAAACATTTGAAATCAACTAATAAGACGGGGGTAAGTGTAAAATTATCAAATTAGGGGGATCCTTTTTGTCAACCATAAGATAAAAAATTTAATTCTAGATTTTCTCCCTCCTTCTCTCCGTCGCTATATAAAATCATCTTTCCGATCACCAGATTCTATCTCTCTCGCATCTCCATCACCACCGATCCGCGTTACTTTACCTCTCTTTTGACTTCTTAAACAACACGCACAAACTCACCTAAAAAAGCACGCACATATACATATAGTATATTCCGTGTGTATAACTCTCGCAAGAAGTTGCTAAAACTGGTAATCGGAAATGTCGTCGTCGTCGGAAGAGCAGAAGAAACGGGAAGAAACTCCGTCGCTTCAAGATATGATGCATAAAACGAAAATAATCCAGTTCTTTGGGAGAACTACTCCGATTATACTTCAGAACGACAATGGACCTTGTCCTCTTCTCGCTATTTGTAATAATCTATAACTCTTCTTACTATTTTACACTTTTTAGGGTTTCTATTTTTGCTGAAATTGATTCTCTGAACGTATTTCGTTTATATGTTGTCATTAGGGAATGATCGTTAACGATATAATCAGTTTGGACTTTGGACAAACGTATTTAGGTAGGACTTAGCGTACGTATTAAGAATCAGGCGACGCGATTACGAGTGTTAGATAATTACTTAATTTGGACAAAATTTCCGATTGTTCATTTTATAGGAACTTTGAACAATTTGTAGTAGCTAGGTTAGAATTTCATCATTTTTTAAGAATTTGGGGGAAAGTGATCATTTGTTCCAAGGAAAATTTTAACTGCTTACATGCTTCCGTAATTTGACTGCATTCTAGTGGTCAATTTGTTTGTATCAGTTTAAGGATCACATGATTGTATAGTATAACTTGTCACTGTGACCAGTTAGTTCCATGAAATGAAATGGATGAAGTCAGAAGCTGTAAATTTAATTTGGATTTTGTGTTTACATTAACATGGGTGAACATAGAGATAAAACTTGCATTTGATCATCAAGTTTTTCAATATATGTCAGGTAACATTCTGCTGTTGAGAAATAATTTGAGGCTGAGCTCAGATGTAGCTGAAGTTTCACAGGAGAAATTACTTACACTTGTGGCAGAGCGTATAATCGATTCAAACAGTAATGTTAATGTAATTTCACTTCTATTTTGGTATATTCATATTATTTGTTACTAAGATGAATAAGTAGAAAAGAAAACATTCAATTAGAGAAGCTGTTTTCCTTTCTAATTCTTCATCACACTGTATTTTAAGCTCTTCATCATCATTTTGATTGATTTTGGTTATTTTTTAAATTTGTTGCAGAACAAAGATGCAGGATATTTACAAAACCAAGAGCAGAACATTACTGATGCAATTGATTTACTCCCTCTTCTTGCAACTGGAATTGACGTGAACATTAAATTTACGAGGTATGCAAAAGTGGTATGAATTTCATAGGATGATGCTGCAGTTTTATTTCCTTGCTGTAATTGCCTATATATAACTCAAATTACAACATACAAATTGTTAATTTGTTGCAGAATCGATGATTTTGAGTTTACAAGGGAGTGTACAATATTCGATATGTTAGACATTCCACTTTATCATGGTTGGATTGTTGATCCACAGGTATGTTATATGTATGCATGTATATAAATATGTATACACACACACACAAACACACACAATATGAATATGTTTAATATGATAATGAACGTGTTTTTCCATTGATGTTAGGATACTGATACTGCAAATGCCATTGGGTCGAAGTCTTATAACATATTGACGGATGAATTAGTTGCTCTTGAACCTCAAAGTATGACGAATGTTACAAAGAATAATACTGAAAAGGATTGTGTTGACTTTGTTGACTCAACAATAGCAAGCTTGGAATCAAAGACTGTTGGGCTAACTTTAGAAAATGATACAAATGTTGTTGGTTCTACTGAGGAAACCCTAATTACAAAACCTAGTGATGATTTGATAACTTCTGAAACAGTTCCTGAGAAAACCCTAATTACAAACTCTTGTGATGATTTGATAAGTTTTGACTCAGTACCTGAGGAAACCCTAATTACAAATTCAAGTGATGAAATTAAAGATGACAATGAGAAAAGCAGCATTGAAGTAGTTGAAAAAACAGAAAATATTTCACTTAGTTTGTCTGGATCAGATTCTGTACCACCTGTTGATATCCTTGTGCTTAAACCAGAAAAAGATGAAAAGATAGTTGACGAAACAAGTTTGACCGGCGATGTAAATGAAGTAGAAAAAACAGATATCAGTGAAAGTAAATCATATGAATCATGTTCATCTGCACCTGATGTTGTTCTACAATCCAGTTCTGTAACTTCAACTGCTGATGGGAATGAAAATGAGGTTTTAGCATCAGAAAAATTGGAAAAAGATAGTACCAGTGGTGATGATTCAAGGCCCAAAGATGGAATTACTGCAGAACAAGGTATGAATATATATTTAATTTATATAAATATTAAATGTTTTGAATTTATGTAAAATTATATATTTTTTATTAGGGGAAAATATTAGGAATTTTCTGAAGAACAGTGCCAGCCAGTTGACTATATATGGGTATGTTTTGCTAATTTATTACATTCACATTAATTTGTGTCTATTAAAACAAGACGATGATTTTAATTTTGTTGCAATTTTTGCAGTCTATTTTCCCTGCAAGATGAATTAAAAGAACGTGAACTTTGTGTGTTTTTCCGAAATAATCACTTCAATACAATGTTCAAGGTTCGTTCTTGTGAATACTTGGTAGTTTACCTATCACTTATATTTGTATAAAATTTGCAAAATCTTACTCTTGAATATGCTATTATTAACCTGATTTTTTTTTTCCTTTTTTCAGTTTGAAGGTGAACTATACATATTAGTTACAGATCTAGGTTACATAAATGAACCTGATTTGGTATGGGAAAAGCTAAATGAGGTACTAAGTCTCTCCATTTTTTTTAACTGTATAACATTTAGGCTTTCTATGGATTTTATTTTTGATCCTAATAAATTTAAGTATTAATATATAATGTAATATCAGGTGAATGGTGATACAGTTTTTGTGACAAATAATTTCAAGAAATTCAAGGTAGATAGTCACGAGACATGTTCATGGAGTGAACAAAATGCAATGGCTAATACTGCTGTATGTTGTTTGTCTTCACTGTATATATATCACTGTTGTATTTATGTTTATTAAGAATTAATTTAAATTTTTATAATTGGTTTGTATGAAATATGAATCTTACTTGAGTTTTCTTGTTTCAGGATTATCTTGCCAGAATTGACAATACAGATATCAAGTAATTATCTGCCTTTTATTTAATAAATTGCTCTTGATATGTTTCTTTACTGTGCATTATATAAATGATAACCAAATTTTGTTGATTTTTATGGTGCTGCATGACAGTTCTGATCTGCAATTGGCTATAGCTCTTCAGCAACAAGAATTCGAGCAGCAACAGCAACAACAGCAGCAACAACAACAACAACAACAACAGCTACCACGTGTTTTGCCACAATCACCTACCACTTCACGTTCAGGGCTTGTTGTGGGTCCCCAAGTAATCTATCAATTTTTGGACTTATTTTTTTAATTAAATAACCTTTATTGTGGTTTAATTTTAATAACTGAAGTTTAATGGTAATATTGACATTTGACAGAATGTTCATCCATCGAGGCCAAGGAGGCAGGAACCAAAAGCAAAGGATAAGGACAAGTGCATTGTGATGTGAAAAACTGACTGTATATGCTTTTACACTCTCTTTTGAACCATCTTCAGCTCCTTTTTGCTGTAAATAATCTAGGATAAATGACATGTGATGAATGTTTCGCATATTGTAGTACTATATGCATAGAAAGTTGTAAAGACTGTTTACAGTTAGAAAACTCACTTCTTTCCTTTTGTACAAGTTACTATTCTTTTTCTTTTTTCTTTTTTTTGCTTAATGCATATGATACTTACAGCTGCCAGAAAATCGGACATCATGCTGACACAACAGCACCTTTTCCACATGTTACAAAAGCTAACACTGTGTTCCAGAGGAAAGATTCAGAGGAAAGGGAAAAGAATTGGAAAAAGAATTGGAAAGAAGAGAATAAACTTTTTGTGTTCCAGAATATTTTTTTAAAAGAAAGGAAGAGAAGAGGAAAGAAATTAAGGGCATTTTTTCTCTCCTAATCTTCCTCCAAAAAGTGAGAAGATTTGGAGAGAAGAGAAAGTTTAATTAATTGCAATTACAAAATTACCCTTAATATTAGCTAATTTATTTATATATTAAGGATAAAATTGTAAATGTACTAATTTTTTTCCTTTCTCTCCAACTCGGGAACACAAAGATTGATGATTTTCTTTTCTTTTCTCTCCGATTCAGGAACACAAGAAAGAAAAATATTTTCTTCTTAATATCTCTTCTTTTCTCTTCTATTCTCTTACTTTCTTTTCTTTTCTTTCATTTAAATATTATGGAACACAGCGTAAGATTATTTCATAACGATTTAATTTTTTGAATAAAATCAATTCAATGCGTTGCATGCATTAAAAAGCACCTTCGATGATATTAAACATAGATATCAATTCCTTCCTAAGTGAATGAGTCGAAATTTTCACCTCAAAGTGAGAGGGTATGCCTTGTACTGATTGATATACTATAACAACAACCAATCATCCAAATATGATTTTTATTATTAATTAAAAAGTTCCAAGTTGTAGATGTATGCAAAATTAGAATTCTTGGAACACAACATAATATTAGGTTGCCTAACAGAAATGAGTGTGTACAGACAGATAACTTATATCAGCATTCTATTGTTAACAATGATAACAAACAAGTAAATATGTTTAAGACGAAAGAGTATACTAAACATGTTTCAATTTGTATGGGAATTGAGTTGAGTTTTAAAAAGAGTAATCTAATATCGGAGTAACTCATATCCAAATTCGAAACTTCTTAACAACCCTATTTACTTGACTAACAAATGTTCGCCTAATTCACATTAGGTCAAACTCCACTTGGGTGTCGGGTGGATTGGTGATTTGTCATAACTTCAATCACCCAAACCCAGACCAAATAACTACCCTCATGCCTTTTGCACCTCAAATCATCATTGCTTTTAAAAAGCTTTAGAAAATAGTTTTCACTGTATAACTTTCAATATTAATATTTAAATTTACAAGGAAATAAAAGATCTTTTTTACATAGATTTGTACCACTAGATATTTTTGGAAATATAATAATAATATCTTATAGTAGCATAAATACAAATATTAATATAAATTTTAAAGACGAAAATTATGTTCTCTCTTTTCTTGTTTTGAGTCCATGCCAACATATTAATTTTCAAAGGGTTATTTCATGGATTTGTATGTATGGCATGACTCTCGTTTGCATCTCCGCAATTTTGTAGTTATCGTTAAAATGTGTAGTATGATGTATGACATGTTATACTATTTTTTGTTTCGAAAACAATATAATAAAACCTAAGACTTTTTATATGTTCTTAGTCGCAAATTCTTTTATATTGTTAATCATCATAAAATTAGTAAATATTATATTCGTTTATAACTTTTGTTTTGTTTTTTAATAGATTCTAAATTTAAATACATATTGATGCTCAAATTGATTTATTAAATAAAATATATCAAATAAAACATTGTATAAATATGATGTTAGTATTATGCAAAGAATCAAACAGCTGACTGATGACTTTCCGTTCTACTATTTTTTCTTATCCAAAGGGATAACATAGCCAATTGTAATCCGTTGTACTTCATTTTTCTAATTTTTTATATCATCTGCCAGAAATAAATAATATTTAAATTTCATTTGCATTTAATCAATGATTTAACAGTAAGTGTGACTAAAATGATCTCCTCAAAGTCATAAATTCATTCCATTCATTAGACAGACATTTATTAGATAACCAGAGTATGGTTTGGAAACACACCTGACAACGGTTTAGTTTTATCTACCATGAGCAAAACTCGATCATTCTAGGGAGTTTGTTTGTTATAAGCGAGAATATTAAAATATATATATATATATATATATATATATATATATATATATATATATATATATATATATATATATATATATATATATATATATATATATTTGCAGTTGTTTAAGAAAGAAAAATAAATCAATTAACACATTACCTCATTATTATTTTTATCCTTTTGAATATGTCATTCAACAGGTCAGCTGAATATGAGACTATATATAAATATATATACACTTTCATGAGAATCATACCTTACACAAATCATATCCCTCCATTTTCACACACCAAAAACATTCATGGCAGTTAAAGATTCATCAAATCCAGACACAGAAATTATTGAAGAAATCATGAAAACATACAAATCACTCCCACCAAGACCCACCATTGATGAGCTTGAAGCAGCCATATCTATAATCAAAACAATTAACTCTGAAGAAAAACAAAAACTTGATGAAATCTCAACACAAATCTGCCCACAAGATACCCAACCAGAACTCTTTTCAATTCTTCAAAAAGTCAGAAAAAACATGGTCTTGTTTCAGAGCCAAGAACAGAAGAAAGAAGCATTGCAAATCATTGACTTTGACCAAATTTATCAGGCCTTTGATGAATTGGTACAGAAAGCTTCTAAGTGTGTTTCTGGAGATACCCTGTTAGAAAAATATGATGAACTGAAATACCCAGTTTTTAGTCCTGAGAAGAAAGTTGTGATCAGTGATGAAAGTTTGTTGAGTTCTAAAAAGATCAATAAAGTTGAAAGCTTTAAGGGTTTAGTCAAGAGTTCTTCAACAAAAACCATCAATTTTCCCTCAGGTTTGCCCAATTTTGTTCTTTATGTAGTACTACTTTTGGAATTATATAACCTTTTTGTTTTGTTTTCATAATCAAAGGTATTTAATTTTTTCTATAACAATTTTTTTTTACCAAAATGTAACAGAAAACTTTCTAAAAATGTTAAAAATCCTCATTTTGTCGTGGAAGAAACCTTTATAACTTTGACGAAAAATAAAGTTTAATAAATCAAATGAAACTTTTTTAAAAATTCAGTTATTTTTTATGCAGTTTGCCTTCAGATTGATTTTGAAGTTGTAAAGTTGCACAAGTCAAACCTAAGATTTTTTGCTAGTTTGTTACTTGAATATCTGTTCTTTTTATGTGTGTGTGTGTGTGTTTTGGTGTTTGTGTGTGAAATTAATCAATTATAAACTATGGTTTCTTATTTATACTATTGATTTGTAGGTGTAGAAGAATCTGAGAAACTGAGCTTAATGAAAGTAGCAGCCTTGATTGAAACAATATCCAAAGAAAATGGAAAAATTCTTGATCTTCAATCAAAATTAATGGAAAACATTGAATGGCTTCCTATTTCGATTGGAAAATTATCAAACATCACTCAACTTAATCTTTCAGACAACAAACTCATGTCTTTACCATCTTCAATCACAAATCTAACCGCTTTAACAAACCTCGATATCCACTCAAACCAACTAACAAACCTGCCCGAATCATTCGGTCAACTGGTCAACTTACTCGACCTTGATCTCCATGCAAACCGATTAAACTCTCTCCCAGAATCATTTTCCAATCTTTCAAATATAATCAATCTCGATTTAAGCTCAAACAATTTCACACATTTGCCCGATTTCATAGGAAACTTAACCTCTATGCAAATCTTGATTATCGAAACAAACGATCTCGAAGAACTCCCTTACACAATTGGATCATGTTCTTCACTTGTGGCACTTAAACTAGACTTTAACCAACTAAAAGGACTGCCCGAAGCAATTGGAAAACTGGAAAATTTGGAAATACTTACGTTACATTATAATCGTGTAAGAAAACTACCTACAACAATGGCGAATTTGACTAAATTGAAGGAACTTGATGTTAGTTTTAATGAACTTGAAGGAGTGCCCGAAAGCCTTTGTTTTGCTACTAATTTGGAGGTACTTAATATTGGTAAAAACTTTGCTGATATGACGAATTTACCCCGGTCAATTGGGAATCTTGAGAATCTTCAAGTGCTTGATATTAGTGGTGATCAGATTAAATTTTTGCCCGAATCTTTTGGGATGTTATCGAAGTTGAAAATATTTCGGGCTGATGAAACACCTCTTGAAGTTCCTCCAAAAGAAATCACCAAATTAGGGGCTCAAGTAAGATAAATGCATTAATTATTTTGGTTTGTTTTTTTATGTTTTGTTTCTTTGGCGCATTTTATCGAACAGTTGGTGTGCATTGTTTAATTTTACAGGTTGTCGTCGAATACATGGCTGATTTGGTTGCTAAAAGAGATGTCAAACCTCTAGAAATTAAGAAAAAGCGTAAAGGATTTTGGTCATGGATTTGCATGATCTTTTCAGGTTGATGGGTTAACGAAAAAAATGTCTTTATACATATTTATTTATTTTGTGATTTAATGTGGCATTATTTTATATAATTTGGATTTTTAAAAATCAGCAAGTTTGAACGAAAAATAAACTTGGATGTTTGTACAGAAGGTTTGCTTTGAGACAATCATGTTATACGTTAATTTGTACATATACATTAAAACTTGTGTATTGTCTGTATATTTGAAATACAAATGTCTGTTTATTTTCATGATTTAACCATCAGAATTTATACTTAAAAGTATTGTTTTAAGGGTTCCGTTAATGACAGCTCTTAGTGTTGTCTCTAACATGCATAAAACGTTTGTACATTCATTGATGGAGTAATGTTCCTAAATTCAGGGGGGCAGTTTTTATATTATTTTTGTAATCTTATTGACAGCCCTAAATGCTGTCATTATCATTTTCCTCGTTTTAATTAAAATTTTAGAATGTATTCCTGTTATAATGGGTTCTCGCTAAGCTTTGTTTGTGATGTAAGCGATCTAACCATTGTGGTTATTTCCAAACATTCTCCTGACTATCTGGTAAATGTTTATAAATATTTATAATCATTCGAGAGCTCTTACAACTATGCTATCAACAAATAGTTTAAGTAATGTTTACAATCTTTAATTTACAATGAAGCTATTGTTATAAAAAAAAAAGTCAAATCTGGTAGTTTTTTTTTTTGGAAACGACAAATAATATTAACGGAAGACTACTCGCAATTTTTCAGCGAGCACCCCGGGTTCGAGCTCCTTTATAGGGCAAACCTAGCCCCTATAAGGATTTTCAGGGAAAAATCCCCCACATTATGCGTAGAATTACATTTAAACGTTAGTACTATATGAAGATTTCCTAATCAATGAATATATTATATGGATGATTGGAAATTGTAGATTAACGATTTGATGCATGCATGATGTGGTCATGGATTATTGCATGGATGTGGATGGTTGTTGATACATGTATTCATGTGGAAGTGATACATGCATGGATGTGGAAGGTTGGTGTGGGTTAGACATTATCATTAAAGTGGAGTCATTGGAAGTATAATGGGAGTAATGAGAAGTTAAGGAGTATAATTATTTTTAAGTGATAGTTTAATTAAACTTTATAAGAAGTCTTTTAGAGACATTTGTCTTTTCATTTTAGTAACTATTTTTTGAAGTAATTATTGTTAGGTGATGTTTCATTTTGCTTATATAAGTCATTTGCATTGTAAAAGAAAGAGGTTGAATGTTATATGAAAAAAAAGTGAAACTTTTGAGGAATAGTTTTTTCTCTCCCAAAATTGTTCTTGTGTTTGAACAACTTTTGAAGACTAATTCACGGTATTCTTTTGAATCAACGTGTCTTATGTTAGATTAATCCGGTATTCATTTGAATCAACAGATTCTAATCTTTCTTTTATATCTTTTCAGTTCTACATCACGACTATTCTTACATTTATATCTTATTTTAATCAAATTAGTCTTTGCCAAATGCATGTTTATCTTTTGTCCAATAGAAATCACATTACATTTTATAATTTAGTTTTATAGTTGTTATCCATTTTTCTTCGTAATATATAAGCTATCAACTATACTAATATAAAACTTATGTCGAACTATCACATAAATTGTTGTTTAAATTAAATATTCGGTGATTAAATAATTAGACAATTACGATATTAAAACCGTATTTGATATTGATAATTCAATATCATAATCAACAAAAAAGAAAGAACCAAATGAAACAATCAAACCTGAATGTTGATGAAGAACGAACCGCACGGAATTGTAATTCCTGTCCTTTAAGGTTTTTACGCGCTCTATATGCTGCAAGCCTCAACGTAGAACCCCAGGATTTGATGCAGTTTATCAGTATTATTCTACAGCACTAGAATTACCGACAACACAAAGTGATTACTTGGAAACACATGATGATATCAAAACACAACATCATGAGAAGAGAGCATATGAGAGGAGAGCTTATGAATTTTGGTGTGTAGAACTTCACAACTAGAGGTTGTTTATATAGGCTCTCATGCCTTGAAGTACCATAATGACATTCAAACCAAGAGTTTTGTAACTCTTGATTAATTCAACATTATGTCACATATTATGACATTTAGTGTCAATGGTTATGACATACAAAAGATGTTCATAAAATATTAAGCTCCACAACTCTCATAATAATAGGAAATTTACCAACTTGCAAATAACCCATTATTATTTCCAACAATCCCCCACCAAGTTGGAAAGTTTCCTTTCATTCAGACATATGTTGTCACTTAGGTGTCACGAAGATTAAACCCAAGTTTAATGTGAGCAAACAAGAGGAGACTGATTCAATGGTATCCTAATAGGTTTAAACCAAGAATCTTAGTAGCCTCCCCGGTTTACCCCCACATAACATATGCCGTCTTTGTGTTCTCTCTGAGCACTAATATGGCCATGTGCTAAAATCCTTTTCATGAACCTTTAGAAGACAAACCAAAAGTCTTCATTTGAGGCGGCACCACCTCTAGATCAAATAGGCAAAATTTTACAACATCTTCGTTGCTTAGATGTCTCCAAAATTTTGTTAAGAGTATTAACTCATCCTCGTTCTCGGCAACGACGTACTATCCTACCTCACATGGATCTATCTGGATTGATAGTACCTTCTATCGTTAGTAATTTCGTTGTTACCCATTAAACTTGAAAATAGGAGCACTAAGTTCAAGTTGGGTTTCCATTACTAACGATTCTAGTTTGGTTTTAGACCCATGACTCTCGCGGTAGATGTAACCAAATCTCTCGTCAGAGGTTTGGTAAACGGATCCATCAAGTACTTTGCTGTCTTGACTTAAACAACTTTGATGGTACCACTATCAATTCGTTGTCTCACAGAATTATGTCGAAGACCTACGTGTCTCGACTTCCCATTATATTCATAATTATATACTTTAGACAGTGTGGCCTCACTATCACAGTACATGGGAATTGAAGGCATCGGAGTATCCCACAAACGGATATCCAAGAGTAGATCTCTAATCCACTCTGCATCTTTGCCTGCATTGGCTAAAGCAATAAGCTCAACTTCCATCGTTGAATGAGCTATACATGACTGTTTCTTGCTCGCCCAAGAAATAGCCCCACCAGCTAGTGTATAAATCCATCCACTTGTGGATATAGAATCACTTCTGTTATCAATCCAGCTGGCATCTGAATACCCCTCTAGTATACTAGATTTTGACGTGTAAGTCAACTTAAGATTACTAGTCCTTTTCAGGTATCCTAGTACTCTTCCTAATGCCTTCCAGTGCTCTGTACCGGGGTTGACAATATATTGACTTAGTTTGCTTACTGAAAAAGCAATGTCAGGTCTAGTGCAATATGTAGCATACATCATGCTTCCAATTGCACTAGCATATTCTAGTTGAGCCACTGCTCTACCAGAGTTCACTTCAGGTTTTACACTAGAATCGAAAAGGAGTGTTAAATTCCTTAATATTCAAGTGTTGAAACTTTGTCAATATTTTCTCTATGTAATGAGATTGACTTAGAGAAATTTGACTATCTGTCCTTTTAACCTTAATACCAAGAATGGTATCCACTTCCCCTAAATCTTTCATCTTAAAGTTCGAGGATAGGTATTTCTTCGTATCAAGAATACCTTGTAGGCGAGTGCCAATGATCAACATATCATCAACATAAAGACAGATAACTACGGTGTATTCAGGTGTGCATTTAGTGTAGATACATCTATCAACACTATTATGCTTAAAACCGAATGCAGATACAGTGGTGTCAAACCTCTCATGCCACTGTTTTGGAGTTTGTTTCAAACTGTACAGTGATTTAATAAGTCTACAAACTTTGTTTTCATGTCCGGTTACTATGAAACCTTCAGGTTGCTCCAAATATATCTCCTCCTTGAGATATCCATTTAGAAAGGCTGTCATCACATCCATTTTATGAATGTATAGTCCTTTCAATGCTGAAATTGCTATAAGAGTTTTAATTGAACTAATCCTAGCAACCGGAGCATATGTATTGAAATAATCAATATCGTGTAGCGACTACTCTCGCTTTATAGAAAGATATTGATCCATCTGGATGATACTTCCTCTTGAAGATCGATTTAGATCATATGGGTCTCATACCCTTGGGAAGATCAGCTAACTCCCAAGTTTGTTTCCCATAAATGAATCCATTTCATCACTAATAACATCCTCTCGATGTCATGGAATCATTAAAAATCTTAGGATCATTATCAAAATAATAACTAAGATGACCTCTCTGGTCACCTTAGATTGAGATCCTTCAACTAAGTATGATAGAAAATCATCTCCAAAATTCTTTTCCTTTCTAACCCGTGTACTTCTTGTTGGTTCTTCTACAACAGAAGAAGGTGGTTCTTCTACAACAACATTAGAATGTGATTCTCCTACAACAGAAGAAGATGAGATAATATCTCGAGAAGTACTGGGTGCTAGAATATGATTAAAGTTGGGATGAGAGTTTTCATCATCTCATATTAACTTATCGTCGAAGAATTCCACATCTTTGGATTCCACGATGACTCCTGATTCATTATCCAACAATCGGTAGGCCTTACTATTCTGAGCATATCCAATGAATATACACTTCATAGCTCGAGCTCCCAACTTGGATCGTTAAAGATCAGGTGTACGATAATAAGCTAAACAACCCCACACTCTTAGATAATCTAGAAATAATCACACAACTAGTGATTCTTTTGTGCACATAACATGCAGTCAACAAAGCTTCCCCCCATTAATTGTGTAGCAAACCCGATTGGTTCAACATATAGTTGACCATTTCAACAAGGGTTCAACTCTCTCTTTCAGCTAATCCATTCGGTTGGGGAGTATATGGTGAAATTATCTCATGCTTGATATCATTCTCTTCACAGAATGTGTCAAACTCATGATTAACGTATTTTCCGCCTCTTTCCAAGCGAAGAATGTTAATGTGTTTGTCATGTTGGTTTTCAGCCTTGCACTTATACAGTTTGAATGCATTAAAAGCTTCATCTTTTGAATGCAACAAGTAAACATGTAAATAGCGGCTATAGTCACCACAAATTGTAATGGAGTATCTTTTACCTCCACGCGTGAGTATTCCATTCAGTTCACAAATATCTGAATAGAACAACTCTAGTAATGATGTAATTCTTTTGACACTTGAAAAAGTTTCTTTGTAAACTTTGATTTTATACAAGTTTCACATTTGTTAAAATCTTTATTATTTACTTCTATCAATACTTTAGATTGTGTCTTTTCAATATTTTTTTAATGTTAGTGTGAGCTAACCTTTTATGACACAAAGAAATTGAACACGCAATATAATTTGAAAAACTATTTCATTAATTCGAAACTTAGTTTCATCATTACTAGCGATATTGTCACTAACGCTGACAGTATCATATTCTCACGATTACAAAGATCAACATTTGACACATAATTATTGGATATAGATACAACATTATCTTATCCATCACCACATAGATCAAGCATAAACATTCCACCCTTGATGATGGTTTGATCCATAATAACCCATCTTTGGAGAACACGATATGACCATTTTTTATTATTACCAGCTTGTAACTATTTTTGTCATATTTATTCTCCGATATAAGTCCCTTGGAGATTCAAGGAACATGTACGACCTCTCGAAGGTAACCATAGTTCCATTTCGCAATGTTAGAACCACTGTGCCAATGCCATGAATAAGTACTCTATGGCGGTCAACACATGTCACCATAGTTCCTTCTCGAACCATACCATAAATTTGAAACTATCACAATTTCCACAAACATGAATGTTAACTCCAGAATACACAAACCAGTCTCGGGCCTCCATCACCCGAGTAATTGAGGTAGTCATATTGACTCCTACATGACCCACACTTGCACCCAAGTGGATTAGATTTGCAACAACATTTGCAATTCCTTTTACATAAGCAAAATCCGAGCTCCCACCTGACATGTGGTACACACTCAATCTGACTTTACTCTTTTGATCTCTTATGAGATTTTCCTTTTCAATAAGGAAGTGTTTCGACAAAACATCCAAAGAGTAGTCCTCAAATTTGTGAAACTCCAAGTATTTAACCACATTCAAGGAAAACATTATTTAGTCAACCCTTTTCGGTAGCTCTATTCGAATACAACCAGGAAAGACGGTGAGGGTAGACAGCGCTAGTGCGTATCGGAACCACCCCCATTTGGAGTCAGAAAAACCGCCTTTAACTTTCCTAGACATTGTAATAAGAATAGGTGAGCCTATTTGGGGATGACTGATAATTTATTCCACTTATAGGTTCAATACAATGCTTAATGATACACAGCTGGAAAGATTCCGTTTAACACTAAAATTATCTATTTTGTATAATCATGATTTTTCAAATAGTATACTTTTCAAACATAAAAGTATCTTGAAATAATCTATATACAAAAAATAATAATTAAATCAATTATAATGCTTCAACCATAAGCATGATAATTCATATAACACCCACTTTAGACGAGAAAAAACCTTTTGTTTTAACTTGTCCATTAGATTAAAATAGATATTTAATTATGTCAAAACATTAAAATACATATATTAAATAGCCATGATTAGAAAAAATGTAACTCATAAAAGTTGAACTTAATAGTCATAATAATCACTTTTAAAACTATTCCATAACATGAATATATATATTAAACATTCACATAATGAACTCTATTTAATATATATATATATATATATATATATATATATATATATATATATATATATATATATATATATATATATATATATATATATATATATATATATATATATATATATATATATATTTTAACCATTGACACAATATCTCAATGTTTTATTAATCACCGAATATTTTATAAAAGAAAATATGTGTATATATACACAATAATATATAACAAATTAAAAACCTTAAAGATTGTTGTTTAAATTAAATATTCGGTGATTAAATAATTAGACAATTACGATATTAAAACCGTATTTGATATTGATAATTCAATATCATAATCAACAAAAAAGAAAGAACCAAATGAAACAATCAAACCTGAATGTTGATGAAGAACGAACCGCACGGAATTGTAATTCCTGTCCTTTAAGGTTTTTACGCGCTCTATATGCTGCAAGCCTCAACGTAGAACCCCAGGATTTGATGCAGTTTATCAGTATTATTTTACAGCACTAGAATTACCGACAACACAAAGTGATTACTTGGAAACACATGATGATATCAAAACACAACATCATGAGAAGAGAGCATATGAGAGGAGAGCTTATGAATTTTGGTGTGTAGAACTTCACAACTAGAGGTTGTTTATATAGGCTCTCATGCCTTGAAGTACCATAATGACATTCAAACCAAGAGTTTTGTAACTCTTGATTAATTCAACATTATGTCACATATTATGACATTTAGTGTCAATGGTTATGACATACAAAAGATGTTAATAAAATATTAAGCTCCACAACTCTCATAATAATAGGAAATTTACCAACTTGCAAATAACCCATTATTATTTCCAACAATAATTTTAAATTGATTAATTTTAAATGATATTTAATTAAAGTCTATATATTAAAATGATATATACGTAGAGATTAATCCATTTTTTCGATGAAATGACAAATCTTATGGTTGAATTTGTCAATGATTAGGATGAGTGTTAGATTGATGGATACTTATACCATGGTGATTGGATTAGTTGACTATTTCAATTTAGTTTTTTTTTTTTTTTTTTTTTTTTTGAACAGCAAAAGGGAATCAAAGACGAGTTACGGCAAAGCCATCACCCGCTTCAAAACCCCCCCAAAGAACTTGTATTACTATTAACGTTAAAGTCTAGCACAAGGCTAGAATACATTAAAGGCCCATAAACGAAATCACCAATGACACCAACCCCCATTATTACCATCTATTCTATTATATACAATAAAACTCCAAAAATAAAATGAACACCACCACAAAACAGACACAAACCCATTCACCCTCGACCTAGCTAGTTAAATAGAGACCGGATCCGAGCACCATAGACCCCACTCTAAACTACTCCATTTAAACCTTGATCTATGTTTAATCCAATAAAACGCTTGTGCTTGTGCTTCCATAATGATTGTTTGAACATTTCCATGTTTGTTGTTGAAAACACAATCATTTCTAAACCTCTAAATTTGCCATAAAACTGATACAAAAGCAGTCATAAAAAGTTGAGACTTATCTTTTGTAAGTAGACCTCGATCCTTCCATCCCAAAGTTTGACCTAGACCCTGATTAGCTCCAATATCAATACTCCACCATTTGCAAAATTCCAACCAAACTTCCCTTATCTTGCTACAATACCAAAATAAATGGCTTTCATCTTCAATTTCTCTTTCACACAAACTGCACACCGCCGAATTCAGAATCACACCACGTTTCAGGAGGTTAAAACACGTCGGTAATCTGTTGTGATACCACCTCCAAAAGAATATATTGATTCGGATTGGTACATCTTTATTCCATGCTATATCGACATCGGGTCGGGGGCCCAAAATTACATTTTCTATTGCATGTCTAGCCGATGATACCAAGTAGCAACCATCATTCTCGAATGCCCACGTCCATTTTGGTACCCGTGTAACGGGATCTAATGCTACCTGAAACCAAGAATCAATAGGTATATTTAATTTATCTAAATGAGTACGTACCTTAGTTATATTATTCCAAACGCCCGGGAATTTGCTAGAAGGGATGTATTCACTAGAAATGTTATGTAGTGATACAATTACACTTTTCCAAAGAGAGCCATCCTCCTTTTTCAACCTCCACCACCACTTTAACAGTAGTGCGAAATTTTGTGCTTTTATACTAGCCACGTTCAAACCACCTGAATTGAAAGATGCATGAATTTTCTCCCAACTAATCCAATGAATTTTCCGTTCTCCATTTTTTGACCCCCAAAAGAATTTTGCCCGTATTGATTCTAATTTTTTTAATATACATTCCGGTGCTTTAAATATAGATAAGAAATAAGTACCAAGAGCCCCCAGAACGGATTTAATAAGAGTCAACCTCCCCCCATATGACAAAGATGAGGCTTTCCACGAAGAAAGCTTCTTTTGAAATTTATTAATAATAATGTCCCAATGTTCAGCTCTATGCATAGGGGCACCAATTACCAAGCCTAAATATTTAAATGGAGATGATCCGACACTACAATTAAGCCTAGTTGCAATCCGGTTCACTTCTTCATTTGTTACACCAATACCATAAATATTACTTTTACCCATATTCACCTTAAGACCCGATGCTAAGTAAAAACATGTAAGTATACGTGATAAGTTCCTAGCATTTGAATCAGACCACTCTCCAACGAAAATTGTATCATCAGCATATTGAAGATGAGACACAAGTGGACCATTATTTGGTAAAGCAATACCATGAAAGACGCCTTTTTCAGTTGCTTCAAGCATCGCCACATGAATACTTTCTACTGCGATAATAAATAAAAACGGAGCCATCGGGTCGCCTTGCCTAAGACCTCTCTTAATATTAAATTCCCCCGTAGGAGAACCATTTAACAAAACAGAAGCCCTGGCAGAAGAGAGACACATATGGATCCACCTCCTCCATTTAACTCCAAACCCCATTTGGTTCATAACCGAATCAAGGAAATCCCAGTTTAAAGTATCGTACGCCTTTTCGAAATCCACTTTAAATATTAATATCTGCTTCTTCACTTTTTTACACCACGAGATAATTTCACTTAGAATTAACGGGCCATCAAGAATATTCCTGCTTTCAATAAAAGCCGACTGTTCGACACTAATAATATCACCTATGACTTGCTTAAGGCGATTCGCCAAACATTTTGCAATGACCTTGTATAGGCTACCAATAAGACTGATCGGTCGATAATCAGACAGTACAAGAGGAATCTCACACTTGGGTATAAGTGTGAAAAAAGACGAGTTGCCTCCAAAATTTAAGTCTCCGCCATTTTCAAAAGATTCCGCCATTTTCAATAATGTGCCAAAAATTTTTAAAAAAAGCAAACGTGAAACCATGGATTTTATTTCAATTTAGTTGCTCTTATCTATAAATATTTCCCATGGATTTTATTCTTTAGATATAGCCTCCGTGCATGTAACCGTAACCGAGTTAGCAAGAGCCTGGGACAGTCTAGCATGGGATGGTCGGGATTTTCGATAATAAAACCTTTTTTTTTTATTTCTATCTATTTTGTGTTATGAATATAATGAGCGTATAATACATGTTTTTGTTTCAGTAAACATTTTTAACAAAAAACATGAACTGATAAATTTCGTACACTTTCACACCTTTATAAAATACAAACTAGCAATGTTACACTTGAAATGCCATATCATTGTCTCAATAGGTCTTAGACGAATCAACTATCAACTAACACTTTAGCCCAATGGGCCTATCACGTTGCCGGTCAATTTTCACTCTCGTTGACTCGCTGCATCGTTGGTCCAGCTTTTTAAATAATACCATCTAGAATTCTGGATACCTGCATAACATGATAACGCATATATAATAGTTATATTTTATAGCTAATAAATGTTATCCGTTTCCATGTTTTTTCTAACAAAAATTATACAAATGAATGATAATACAAATTAGGGTAAACGAAACGCGGCGACAATAGTGAAAAAATAGTGTTGATTGTCAAAATGTTTGATCGCACATTTTTACTACTTCCTCCATATCAAAATAAGTGACACAAATTGGCTAACACGCTTTTTGAGGTAAAAGATTAAAGTAGAGGTTAAAATAGATTAAAGTACATAGTTAGTGGATGATGGGTCAGGGGCGGTACCAGAACATTATCTAAAGGTGGGCAAAGTTTAAGGGCGTAAGTCGCATCCTTGGTGGAGTTCTTAATTTTCACGTCAAATCTTAAAATGAAAAAACGAATTTGAGTTGGAGTGTTCACCATTTTTTTAATTTTAGTTTCAAATTCAATTAATTTACCTATCATTAGTAGAATTTTTATATGCAATTATAAGGAAAACTTTAAAATATAAAGTTTGATTCAAGGAGAGAGGTAAACAAAAACTTGGTTTCATACGTTAGGGCCTAGGGGATAAATAAATAAAAAAGAAGTTGCGCCCGTGCAGATTCGAACATTATCTATCACTTACTTAATTTAACAGGACACCAGCAAACCACTGGGGAAATCTCCAAATTCTTGTCTTACACCGATATGTATCCTATTTAACTTGACATAGATAAACACAGAAAAAAGGCTTACTATCAACTTTTTATAGCAATAAGGAATAAAGTTTTGGGGTGGGCACGCCATTGTGATGGGTCCCACTTTTCTTGAATAAAGTGATATTAATGAATTTTAAAAGTAAAAGTAAGGGTATAAGAGCAATTTCACTTTATTAAAGTAGATAGTTAGTGGGTATATGTCCCACTATTTTTACAATTAAGGAAAGTTTCAAAGTGTGTCACTTATTTTGAAAGACCCCAAAATGGAAAATGTGTCACTTATTTTGATATGGAGGAAGTATATATAATGCATTTTGGAACTTCCTAAATTAGAAAGACTAATTTCCAGCCAACACACTTACAATTTCATGACAAATTTGTGTTTATAAAAATATATTCACCATGTGGGATTTGAACTTGCGACCTCTACGTTATTAACATAATGTCTTAATCAACTAAGCTACTAGACCATATATTCATTAGTTGAATATAATTATATTTATTAATATTTAAACTTTAAAACGTTGAAATTACTACCACACTACCTACCACAACCACCCATCATCCGCGGCCCCCACCACCTTCCACCAACCACCTCATAACCATCAACACCAACCACCTCACTACCATCACTGTCACCCACCAGTTGTTCGCTGCTCTTCACGCATGTACCCTTCTAGTACATTATAGTAAACACAACATACATGGTTAGAATTCGACAAAAATAGTTCAGTGTGTTAACTTTAGGTTTATAATTAGGGCAAAAAAGTAATTAAATTATATCAAATATTATTAATAATAACAAATACAGTAAAGTAATCAATATATATCCTAATAGCGTAGTGGGCTAAAGCTCATTGCTAATATTATTAAGGTTGCGTGTTCGTTTCTCACAACTTTTTTTTAAACACAAGTATTTTCTAAAATTGCAAAGGCGTTGTATGAGAATTAAGGAAAAATACTAATACTTCCTCCGTATCAAAATAAGTGACACAAATTGGCTTACACGTTTTTTTAAGCAAAAGATTAAAGTGGGGGTTAAAATATGTTAAAGTACATAGTTAGTGGATAATGGGTCCCACTTTCCTTGAATAAAGTGATATTAATGAGTTTTAAAAGTAAAAGTAAGGGTATAAGGGTAATTTCAATTTATTAAAGTGGATAGTTAGTGGGTATAGGCCCTACTATTTTTACCAAATAATGAAAGTTTTCAAAGTGTGTCACTTATTTTGATACACCCCAAAATAGAAAGTGTGTCACTTATTTTGATACGGAGGAAGTATTATATATAGTAAAAGTTGTTTACTAAGAGCAACAAAGCGAAAACAAATCATCTAGTTGTTACGGTATCTTATGGAGGCATAGGTGGATCAAAATACATAAATTTGAAGCTTTTATTTGTCTAAATAAACAAAGAGAACCTGTATAGAGTTTATTTAAATGGTTGCAGCTTAGCGATATATAATAACTCATCAATCAGGAGGTTATGGGTATAAATCTTGTTCGAGACATATGTCAGGTATTAGATCGTGTGGGTGTGTTACTATTTGACGTTCAAAATAAAATAAAATATATATGTATCAAGTTTTAATTTGATAAACTTATGACAAAGGATTTTTGGAAAAGAGGAAATGAGGAAAATAGACTTGCAACCCGTCAATAATTCACGAAATACAAAATTAAAAGGGGCCAGAAAGGGAAAGAAAGTTTGAAACAATATTGACAAAATTTCAATTTCTTTAGTTAAATATTGGCAAGAATGCCAATATTAAAATAGACCTGATAAGCCCATAACAGTTTGTTCATTCAATGTGTGGTTACATCCATGAGATATTCCATATCTTTGTTAAATACATTGTCTAGATGAAATATGAAATAAAAATGGAGTTTAAGGTTAACGAAATGAAGGAACGATCTTAATGACCCTTGATCAACCGATACTCGACAGGTTTAAGGACTCAGTTGAAACGATTAAGGTGACGACCCTTGATCTATGTCCAAATATTAAGTGTTTTATGTCGTTGATTGTTGTTGTTTAATTTTGTTGTCATATTGACGAAGCGATTATATTATGTCTTTGTATCGATGCCAAATGATGTTGATCTATTCATGTCCTCCCAAAGGAAAGGAGGCTTGGTTCACATGGTATTTGGCCCCCAAGATTGAATCTACTTTGTTGTGTCATGGTTACCTCTAATATATAGGGCCCACATGTTGTTATCTAATTAGCTTAGCCTAATCTAAAATAGTATCATACTCGTGTTCATTCGTCACATTAACTGATGCTTTATTTTTTGTCAAATTAACATCAATCAGTTATTACTTCAATTAACACTCGACTTACATACTAATGTCAACAATACACATTCACTTAATATTAGATAAATTAAATACACACATGAAAAAAAATACCAATACGCACAAAATTACCATAACCCTTCATCGCTTTTTACGTCTCCAAACTGAAATCATTTTACTGATGCACAAACTAACACCTTCAACGTAGAGAACTGATGGCCAACTGAAGATGCCGTTGACACCAGTCTCAGTTTGTTACTTCTTTTTCTCTTTGAAATAAAAAAAGATAGAGGGAATTAACTAATTTTTACAGATAAGTTGACATCGCACGCGTTTTCGTCAAAAACAAATTTTTGCCAGATATTTTTCTAGAAAACAGTTTCTCTACTAAATGGTAGAGATATGATTGTCTACATCTCACCGTGTTTCTTTTATTATTTTTTTTTCTTTTAATCTCACTTTTTTTAAAATATTTTATATCATTTTTTAGATGTTTAATTTATTTTAACTTATATGTTTTGAAGTTTTAAACACTAAATATCTAGTTAAATATTAAGTGTTTGATATCATTTTTTCGTGATTATAAACTCAAAGTTATTAAATTTTGTTGGAGAAATAAATATTTTCTTAGTTTTTTACATATATATATTTTTTACATAACTATTTTAACAAAAATAACTTATAGTATTGTAAATTTGTAACCCGGTTAAACCAGCCGGTTAACCTGTTCCGATTATTTTTAGAATATTAACCGGTTGAAATTCAAAATCCGGACTTTAAAACATTATGCGCATCCCAAAGTGTAAGGATCAATTGTACAATTTTAGGAATTGTGGGAAGTGGTGATTTTGGCAAATTGCAATGCATGATTACGTGGATAAATACAAGTCGCTCAATGTGGCATGAGAAAAGAATGTGTGGCTTAAAATTCGTATTTCTTAGTTTTTCCTTTTCCTTTTTTAAATCAAAATAACCGGTCACATAATTTCATTAATGACGAGTCCGGATTACTCACAAAGCGATAGTTACACTGAAATTATTCGGCTAAGGGAAAAACCCTTATTAAGAAAATGAATTATTGTGTAAAATCACGTTTGATTGCAATCTCCATGTTTTTAGGAGCTATTATCATGTGAATGTTGTGATTTCTCAATTCGGTTGGTATTCCTAACAGTCATTGCACATTAGGTGCGACTGATGGGTAGAATAGTAACATTCAAATAAATCGAGGTTTTGGTTAGTAGATTAAAAGTTTAGGTTATATTGCTAGAGTTGTGTTCAGGGAAGTACACCCAAATTATAAAGTCCCAAGGGATAATCCACAGCCATCAGATCAGATCTAATCAATGATCAAGATCAATTCAAAAATTATACATGAAGGGGTATTATTGTCATTGGAAAACATTAAACAAACTTCTGAATCAAGGTCTTCCTCACTTCTATCAATCTTCCTCACCTCTCCTCGCTTTCCGGCGATCTCTAAGGCACCGTTCATCGAATCAATTGAATCCCAAACAGTGAATCACGTTTTTGTTGAATTCGAGCAGATCTGAATCACAAAATCATGAAATCAAAATCGCGATTGGATAAAATCGTCGTAATCAAACGCAGATCTGAATCACAAAATCAAAATATACGATGTTATCAATGAATCTGGATCCAGAATCTGTCAATAGCAACGAATTCGAAAAGAAATCGATGATTCAGGTAAAAAAGTTACAATTGTAAGCTGTGGAGTTTATTACATAACAAAATCAGATGTGATTCGCTTTTGCGATCACATGTGATTGTAAGCTGTCCTTTGTTTAAATGCGATCAGGTGAGATTGATAAGCAAAACACATGTGATTTTTTGAAGGAAAAAACAGGGAAGTTTATTAAATAATAAAATCACATGTGATTCGCTTCTACGATCACATGTGATTGTAAGCTGTGCTTTGTTTGAATGCTATCGGATGAGATTAATAAGCGAAACACGTGTGATTTTTTGAAGAAAAAAAACAGGGGAGTTTATTACATAACAAAATCACATGTGATTCGCTTCTACAATCACATGTGATTTTAAGCTGTGCTTTGTTTGATTGCGATCGGGTGAGATTCATAAGCGAATCCCATATATTTTTTTTGCGTAAAACATGAGAGTTTACTAGATAAAAATCACAAGTGATTCCCTAACGAATCACATGTGATTGTAAGCTTTGCGTTAATTAACTGCGCTCAGGTACGATTGATAAGCGAATCACATGTGATTTTTTTGCGTAAAACATGGGAGTTTATTAAATAAGAAATCACATGTGATTCGCTTATGGATCACCTGTGACTGTGTGCTATGCATTAGTTTACTGCTTCATGTGAGGTTGCTAAGCGAATCACATGTGATTTCTTTGCTTAAAAAACAGGGGAGGTTGTTAAGAAACAAATCACAAGTGATTCGGTTTACAAATCACATGTGATTGTTTGCTTTACGTTATTTGACTGCGTTGAGATGAGGTTGCTGAGAGAATCACATATGATTTCTTTGCTTAAAAACATGGGAGGTTGTTAAGAAATAAATCACATGTGATTCGCTTTATAAATCACATGTGATTGTATGAGCACAACTTTGCAAGTAGGATGAGAGTGTGCAGAGAAGTAACAAAGTCTTTCAAGACTAAAAAAGATGGATTTTCAAACATATTTGGATGGTCAATGACCTTGGTTTGAGAAAAAAAGAAAGAGCAAAAATGAATTTCCATTTTGGTGATTAACTTGAAAAGTGGAAAAGTAGTGTTGTGTCATGTGTCTTGTGAGGAAAGTTGAACACCTTTGGGAATGCGTGTATGCATGAGAAATTGAGCTAATAACCAAAATATGAAAGTTTAGGGGATGAGAAATGGAATCTTGACAGGAGGAAGAAACAAGCCAAAAACCATTTGACTTTTGAGAAAAAGGAGGAAGAGTATTAATTTTATGTATTTAGTATAAGTGTGTATTTGTACTATCAAATGATGTATTATTTCAACTTACATTTTATTTGATAATTAATGATGATTAATTATTAGTTGTAGAATATTATTTGGATGACTATTTTGTCATTATAAATATTTATGTTTAATTCACAAATTAAATTATTAGTCTCGTTAATTATTAAATCACATGTGATTTTATATACACTTTTGATTTCATTAAAAATCACATGTGATTTTGTTATGTAAAACAGAGTTTTTATTATAAAACAGAGGAGTCTATATACATAACAAAATCACATGTGATTGGAAAGTAAACATCAAGTGCACAAAAACTGTAACGCCCCGAAATCTTTATAATTAAATTTAATAAATTTTATTATATGAAATTAAATTAACTTGATAATCCGGATGCTTTTAATTGATGGTTAAAACGTCTCGTATTATTTGACATTAATTAAATTAGACATGTCGGGTTAACCTAATTAAGTAATTAGTAGTTATTATTATTAATTATTAATTCTTTTATTTAGTTGGGTAAATAAATAGTTAGGCAGTTCGTTGTTATTAGACGTTATCGTTTCTCGAGGCCCGGCCAATAGGCCAAGGGCCAAACTCCTAATCTAGATACTATAAGTTCTTGGGTCGTTGTATTTTTCTTTCTCTACTCGAGACCGATTATATAAGGCCATGTTACTGCATCACAAAATTCGGTGGGCAATGGAAACACTTGGGCGACTAGCAGCACACGAGAAGAGGTAGCTATCCAGCATGACACACAACGAATATTTAGGAGAAATCAGGTGGGCCATGGACCGACTTCCTTTCTTTTCCTTTGGGCTAGATCGAGCAGTATGCTTGTGGGCCAAAGCCTTTCTAGAAATCTCGGTGATTTAAAAGCCCGAGCACTTTACTAATCCACCCTAATTCCAAGGAGATCAGCCGTTTTCTTCCTCCTATTATTTCTGTGCAATTGCTCGTGGTCAGTCAAGGATCCAGGGACGTATTCGGGGAACTCGAGCAAGGGATTTCATCTTGGTAATTCTCGTTCATGCTTTAATCCGTGGGTGCTGTTTTTGCTCCTTTCCTTTTTCTTCTTTGAATTCTAACTGTTGATCTCGTGTTTTCTGGTGCTACTCGATCGAATAGAGAATTGGGCAAGGCTTACTCTAAGCGGTGATCTAGGCGGCAGGAGCATTGTTTAGACGATCGGCAAGCCAAGCAGAGATTCCGAATTTTAGATGCAACTTGAGTCGGTAGTTCTCGTTACTCCCTCTTCTCTCGTTAACTCTATTGCTGATTGGAATTCGTAGCATTAGTAAAACTAATCGAGTTTAGGGAAGGGCTGAAATTTCAGTATTAAACACCGAGCCTTGGGTGGTCACGGTGGTTTGGAGCATTTGATTTAAAACGTTCTTATATAGTGTTAACCAAACAGAAAATTCATAACCGGAAGGGAACCGAACCCGTAGGGTTCCCGGTTCCCCAATCTAGAGACCTGTTAAGTCAATGTTAGGAACCAGCTATAATTTGGGAAAGCAACCTTGTCAAGCTATCGGTAGTTATCTAGGAGTTTTCGGACCAAATTGACTTGTTATATCGTTCAAGTAAGTCACTGTTTTCAGGCAGAATTTACCCTCTGTTCGCATCTGTTTTTGAAGTGCTTAGATTAATCTTTTGAACTTTTGGCCCGTGATGAAAACTTGTTTTCTGAGTTATCTTTCCAATGCCGCAACCCGCTCGTTAATCCGAATTATGGTTTAAAAGTTATAGTCGATTTAGTATGCTGCTGCTAGGAAGATGACCTATGCAGCATGTCTGTCTTGCATCACTGTTTTGAGACACTTAGAATCTGTTTTGGCCAGTGACCGTCTCACAGTAAATTGTAGTTCTGATTGTCTAGTTTCCGTGGTAAAAATATGGGATAAATCTACTGCACAGTTTAAGAGTTATAGCAGTTTCCGTGAGACCGACGGGCGCTGCCAGTTTTCTGAAATAAGCCCTTGGGTAGGATTTTAATTTCGGGTTTCGTTTTTTGGTTTTAGGTCCGTCTAAGAGATAACGTGCGGTATCTTCTGATTTCGGGAACCTTTGGAGCTTACGTTTCCGAGGTGAGTATTCTCACCGTGTATTCAGTTTTAACGTTGTACATGCATGACTTATATGTTACATTTCTTGCACCATAATTGTTATCTGAGCTTGTGCTGTTATCTGAGTTTGATCTGCTATCTGAGTTTGAGTTGTTATCTGAGTTGGACATGCTATCTGAGTATCTGAGCAGCTGTTGATTTATTTTAATCTGAGACATTGTGCCTGGGTAACCGAGCTCGGCACAGGGTCATTCTGTGCTACTACTTGCTAGGGCATCTGAGATAATTATGTTAAAGAGATAATAAAACATAATAATACACATCTGAGTTTTTGGCTATATGCCTGGGATCACCTCCCGTCTGAGTTTTTGGAATTATTCCCGTCTGAGTTTTTGGGATCATTCCCGTCTGAGTTTTTGGGAATATTCCAGTCTGAGTTTTGGGATCACTCCCGTCTGAGTTTTTGGCTTATGCCTATCTGAGGTGTGAGGAGGGTCGAGGTTGATCTCTCGTCCCAAGTCACACAAGCGCGCTATATAAATTAAAATCTGAGTAATAAAATCTGAGAAATAAATCTGAGTAATTAATCGAGTAGATTCTGAGTAGGAGTACACCGATGTGCCCTCATGTGTTGTATGTTATGATTGTATGCATTTTGAGACTATTCACTCAGCTTCTCCAGCTGACCCCTATTTTCCCCCACATTGTTTCAGGTACCAGCAAAGGAAAGGAGAAGGTGGACGGTTGACCGCTGTATCGTTTTGTTACTGATGTGGACAGCAATTAATATTTTAAAACACTTCATTTTATTTTTAACTATTTCCGCAATAAATACATTTTTAAATGTTAAATATTTATACCGGAGCTTTATTTATGGGACCTTTGATTTTAAATTTTGTATTTAAAAGTTTTAAAAATCTTGTAAATTTTAGGGTGTTACAAGTTGGTATCAGAGCTCTGACTTGAGAGATTTGGGTTCGCAAGGGGCGAATTCAAACTCAAGTTTGAGTATCGAATTTTTGAAAATGAGAAAAGAGTCAAATATTTTTCTGAGAAAAGTTTCCACATCAAACATACAGCATGTCACGTCGACCTCTCGCTTCCTATTGCCGGTAATATTTCAGAGCTTTTATCTATTTGAGAATCTCGTTGTATTCTGAGTTTTGAAGAATGACAAATATGAGAATTGCTATTGTTAATTCGAGTATAATTTCGATATAATTCTGAGTGTATTTCGCGACTAAGATCGCTTTTCTGAGTATATTTTTCGTGTGTAATTCTAAGTACATCCGCGTTATACATACTACTATAATTACATAATATTTTATATAATCTGTGAGATTCTATAATTCTGAGAAATTCTAACCAATAAGGGTAATAAATGAATATAAAATTATGATATAAACTTCATAAATTATTTAACGAGAACATGTTTTGGGGTGAATAAGAAAAGAGGAGTAATAAATTCTTCATATTGATAAAATACTAAAACCTTTCGTTTTAGGGAAAATACTTAATAAAAAGAGTTATTGAAACGAGTAAACGGTGAAACGAGTAAAAGAAAGATGTTTTATTATCAAAAGAATATTTTTGTGACAGTTCATCAAGTCGAGCAAAAGCGAAAATACCGAGAACATATTTTAAATTTTTTTAAAATTGATAATTATTTTACATGATTTACATTTGAGCTAGACGAGGAACGTTAAAAAAAAAAATAAAAAAAAAAAATAAAATAAATTTGGATTTTATTCTTATCCGTTATTTCAGAGTCGTTTTAGTTTTTAATATTAGAACTTTAGTTGGATTAAGCATGTTTTTTTTGTGTTGAATTAACATTTGAGATTTTATCTAGTGGAACCTTTTCACTTATTTATCAAATTTAAAAATTTAAAATTTATGAAATCTTTGGACAATTAAAAAGGAGAATGTTTTTATAAGGAGATGAGACATGATGTATTGGGAAAATCTTTTTGCTGAGAAAATAATAAACCGAGATTTATTAAATTGAGATCAAATGAGAAAACTTTTAAAGTATGTGATTTTAATAGCTGAGACTGAAAATCCATAATTATTTTTTTTGAATTCAGTAAGAGATTATTTATTTAACGCAAAGATATTGAATAACATATGTAAGTTTGTTATACCAATTAATCGAGGATTGCCAAGTCAAATTAAACAGAAATTATTCAAGTTTATCTTAAAGGGTATTTATTAAAAGTGAACCAAAGGGAGACTATCATCATTGATTCGGTGTTGATCCATTTAAAATAAATCAAAAGAGTTTATGAACTATATTATGTTCTGAGTTTAACTGTTGAAAACATAATAAAATATTTTGCTGAGTGCCTTTTGCTGAGTGCATTTCTGAGTAATGTTTATAAGATTTCGAGTACATACAGCTGAGTGCATATATGTATTTATCAGATATTGAGAGTAAACTTTTCTTCCTTCTGAGTGTGATTTGTTTGTGGATTACTTTTATGTGGGAAGTTGTGAACTTTGGGATTGACTCGTGACCAAACGAAAGCATGTGTCGAAAGTAATAGAGGGCCCCTATTACCGTACACACAGGACTTTTGGTTGGTTATGGGGAGATTTTGAGGGGAACGATGGACCAATGCTTGTTATTGTGAATTTATTTTATGCATGTTATTTGCTTGAGTGAGTATATGTTGTTTATGTTATCAAAATAGAGAATTCTAGTGCCAAACTCGAGGACGAGTTTTCTCCAAGTGGAGTTGAGTAGGAGTAAAAAGGGAAATTTCTAAAAATAAAATAATTACCATTGTGTATTATTTATAATTATTATGAGCATGATGCTTATACATAGAGATTTTTCTGGATGAGGATTTTAAAAGTACGAAATCTAGATACATATAATTGATTAGAAATTTATAAGAGTAAGTATCGAATCGAATAATTGAGAATAATAATATTAATTCTATGGGGAAATTGTAGAGTTTATAACAAATTGACATATCGGGATTAATGGAGAAATGAATAAATCAAGTTAATTGGGTTGAGTTCAATTGCGCAAAAGAGAAGTAGTAAATACTATAATTATATACAAAATAAGATAAGTATACTTGTTCCCGTGGAATTATAATGAGATAATGAGGAATTTTTAATATTTAAAGTAAGGAGATCTATTAATGTGTCAGATACATGGTTATTAAAATGAGTTGGTAGTGAATTATTATATCGAGCAAAATGGGAAGATTTCAATTAGATCGATTATTGGCAAATTTTTAAATTTTAAGAAATTAACAAATTGAGTTAAGTGAGTAAATTTATTAAAATGAGTTAAAGGAGAAAAGTTTTAAACCCAACGAGAAGCTTTATTAATACGTGTTTGAGGTGTTATAAATTTTTATTAATGAGAATTTTATTGGCGAGATTTTCCGAAAGATGCGGAAGTAGGAAATTAAGGAATTGATTCGTAAATTGAGTAATGAGAGATCATTAAAATAATACTATGAAATTTAATTGGAACTCTAGTGGGTAATATGAATTTAATGAGTAAATATATGGTCAAAATAATCAAGAGACATTTAAATTGGGTAAAATCAGCGAAGCGGACTATTATGGATCGTTAAACTAGATGAATGACAAAACATCTATTAAAATATTATCGAGAAACTACTAAATATGGTGGAATGGGAACATATTAAAGAGAATTGAAATGACAACATTGTTAATTTGAGCTAATTAAAGGGATATCAAAATGAGTAATATGCAAATAGAGTAAGGTAACAATATAATGTTAAAGAAGAGTTATTTTGAGAATCAATAACGCGGTTGAGAGAGAAATTATCAGTCCAAGTATTATGAACTAGTAAATTGGAAAACGCGAGTAGTCATAAAAATGAGTAAAAATGTGATTTGCATATAATGTTATTGCTAATAAATATTATTATTTTATCAGTTTATGTTTGAGATAGAATTCGGGTTTTATGTCTGAGATTAAATTTCTGGTGATGTTTTTGAGTTAGATTTCGGGGTTTACTTCTGAGTTTGTTCCCGAGTTATATTTCTGAGTTTATTTATGAGACAGATTTCCGAGTTATACTCCTGAGATATGTATTGAGTTCATTTCTGAGTTAGACTTCTGAGTTGTATTTCTAGATCATATGTCTGAGTCATATACCTTAGTATGTGAGAATTCTGTGTGATACGTATATTCTTGGGAATTTTTGCCTACTGAGTGATATTAATTTCTGTGTGCATCATCTGAGAATTCTGTGTGATATGTATATTCTTTGTGAATGATTTGCCAGTTTTATATTAGTTGAGTGTGGTGTAAACTACTAGATTGCTTCTTTGCCTTATGCAAACTGGTGTCCAATAGAGTAGAAGACCTTTCAGAGCTAATTCTTATACAGAATTGACAATAATAAGATTAAACCTGTTGTAAATACGTTAAGTGATCATTGTCGGAGCCTCGCGAGAATTATTGTTTTCTTCTTGCCAATAAAATTTATTTTATCGTCGCGAGAAAACCAAGTGTGACTGTTAGCACGGACCGGATAACCAAGTATCACGTCGAGGTCATCTGACGCCGCAAACTAAACCGTAACAAATTTCCAAGTGGAGTTGAATCGAAGATTCAACACAACGTTAACCGCTGGGTGCAGCAACTGTGTCGGACTACGAGAGCAAGAAGACGCCTTTAACAAAGTATCATGGGTTATTCTGTGCTTTTGTCGACATTCCTTTCCATCGCTAAACCGAGATCGTTATAGAGCCTTCCGATTTTTTCTTTTAGCCCTATCTTTTTGTGCCGTTAGAGACGGAAGATTTTTTTTTTTTCGAGCAGTTGCAACAGCTGGAGTTATTATGATCGTATAAGCTGCCTTGAAGAGTCATTTTTATTATTGCGTGACCTTTTCCTTGTCTCTAATTGAGGATGTGTGTCGTTGGCAAGTTTGATTAGGAGATATGAGACCGCTACCCTGAGTTTCTTTCTAGCCATGACTTCGGGGACGAAGTCCATTTTTAAGTGGAGTTGAGTTGTAACGCCCCGAAATCTTTATAATTAAATTTAATAAATTTTATTATATGAAATTAAATTAACTTGATAATCCGGATGCTTTTAATTGATGGTTAAAACGTCTCGTATTATTTGACATTAATTAAATTAGACATGTCGGGTTAACCTAATTAAGTAATTAGTAGTTATTATTATTAATTATTAATTCTTTTATTTAGTTGGGTAAATAAATAGTTAGGCAGTTCGTTGTTATTAGACGTTATCGTTTCTCGAGGCCCGGCCAATAGGCCAAGGGCCAAACTCCTAATCTAGATACTATAAGTTCTTGGGTCGTTGTATTTTTCTTTCTCTACTCGAGACCGATTATATAAGGCCATGTTACTGCATCACAAAATTCGGTGGGCAATGGAAACACTTGGGCGACTAGCAGCACACGAGAAGAGGTAGCTATCCAGCATGACACACAACGAATATTTAGGAGAAATCAGGTGGGCCATGGACCGACTTCCTTTCTTTTCCTTTGGGCTAGATCGAGCAGTATGCTTGTGGGCCAAAGCCTTTCTAGAAATCTCGGTGATTTAAAAGCCCGAGCACTTTACTAATCCACCCTAATTCCAAGGAGATCAGCCGTTTTCTTCCTCCTATTATTTCTGTGCAATTGCTCGTGGTCAGTCAAGGATCCAGGGACGTATTCGGGGAACTCGAGCAAGGGATTTCATCTTGGTAATTCTCGTTCATGCTTTAATCCGTGGGTGCTGTTTTTGCTCCTTTCCTTTTTCTTCTTTGAATTCTAACTGTTGATCTCGTGTTTTCTGGTGCTACTCGATCGAATAGAGAATTGGGCAAGGCTTACTCTAAGCGGTGATCTAGGCGGCAGGAGCATTGTTTAGACGATCGGCAAGCCAAGCAGAGATTCCGAATTTTAGATGCAACTTGAGTCGGTAGTTCTCGTTACTCCCTCTTCTCTCGTTAACTCTATTGCTGATTGGAATTCGTAGCATTAGTAAAACTAATCGAGTTTAGGGAAGGGCTGAAATTTCAGTATTAAACACCGAGCCTTGGGTGGTCACGGTGGTTTGGAGCATTTGATTTAAAACGTTCTTATATAGTGTTAACCAAACAGAAAATTCATAACCGGAAGGGAACCGAACCCGTAGGGTTCCCGGTTCCCCAATCTAGAGACCTGTTAAGTCAATGTTAGGAACCAGCTATAATTTGGGAAAGCAACCTTGTCAAGCTATCGGTAGTTATCTAGGAGTTTTCGGACCAAATTGACTTGTTATATCGTTCAAGTAAGTCACTGTTTTCAGGCAGAATTTACCCTCTGTTCGCATCTGTTTTTGAAGTGCTTAGATTAATCTTTTGAACTTTTGGCCCGTGATGAAAACTTGTTTTCTGAGTTATCTTTCCAATTCCGCAACCCGCTCGTTAATCCGAATTATGGTTTAAAAGTTATAGTCGATTTAGTATGCTGCTGCTAGGAAGATGACCTATGCAGCATGTCTGTCTTGCATCACTGTTTTGAGACACTTAGAATCTGTTTTGGCCAGTGACCGTCTCACAGTAAATTGTAGTTCTGATTGTCTAGTTTCCGTGGTAAAAATATGGGATAAATCTACTGCACAGTTTAAGAGTTATAGCAGTTTCCGTGAGACCGACGGGCGCTGCCAGTTTTCTGAAATAAGCCCTTGGGTAGGATTTTAATTTCGGGTTTCGTTTTTTGGTTTTAGGTCCGTCTAAGAGATAACGTGCGGTATCTTCTGATTTCGGGAACCTTTGGAGCTTACGTTTCCGAGGTGAGTATTCTCACCGTGTATTCAGTTTTAACGTTGTACATGCATGACTTATATGTTACATTTCTTGCACCATAATTGTTATCTGAGCTTGTGCTGTTATCTGAGTTTGATCTGCTATCTGAGTTTGAGTTGTTATCTGAGTTGGACATGCTATCTGAGTATCTGAGCAGCTGTTGATTTATTTTAATCTGAGACATTGTGCCTGGGTAACCGAGCTCGGCACAGGGTCATTCTGTGCTACTACTTGCTAGGGCATCTGAGATAATTATGTTAAAGAGATAATAAAACATAATAATACACATCTGAGTTTTTGGCTATATGCCTGGGATCACCTCCCGTCTGAGTTTTTGGAATTATTCCCGTCTGAGTTTTTGGGATCATTCCCGTCTGAGTTTTTGGGAATATTCCAGTCTGAGTTTTGGGATCACTCCCGTCTGAGTTTTTGGCTTATGCCTATCTGAGGTGTGAGGAGGGTCGAGGTTGATCTCTCGTCCCAAGTCACACAAGCGCGCTATATAAATTAAAATCTGAGTAATAAAATCTGAGAAATAAATCTGAGTAATTAATCGAGTAGATTCTGAGTAGGAGTACACCGATGTGCCCTCATGTGTTGTATGTTATGATTGTATGCATTTTGAGACTATTCACTCAGCTTCTCCAGCTGACCCCTATTTTCCCCCACATTGTTTCAGGTACCAGCAAAGGAAAGGAGAAGGTGGACGGTTGACCGCTGTATCGTTTTGTTACTGATGTGGACAGCAATTAATATTTTAAAACACTTCATTTTATTTTTAACTATTTCCGCAATAAATACATTTTTAAATGTTAAATATGTAACACCACATTCTAAGAGCCATTTTTTTTTTTTTTTTTTTTAATATGCATACGGAAGCGATTTAAGAAAAACTATAAATCCTAATTATTACATATCATAAAAGCCATTTACATATTAAGCAAAATATATAAACATTTAAGGTGTTACTAAAATCAGGCTCGACCCGGTTTACAAAATCAAAGTACGGTCAGACTTCCAAAACCCGACTCTAGTCAAGCTAAATCCACAACCTGAAAAGAGTCAACAAATGAGGGATTAGCGCAAAGCTAAGTGAATAGAAATAAACGTCAATTTGCATAACCACAACAAATTAGAAAATCAAGAGAAATCAATAGGGAAAACCCGTCCAAACTTCCACAAGCAATTGGACGTTATAAGAGGATCGGCGGTCGGGCGAGGACCTTCAACTGTTGTCGGCCAACAACAGTCAACCGATGGCTTCTTTACTAGAGGCACGGTGATCCCTCCTTACATAACGAATACGAAGGAGTCCGATCGCCCCCACCAAGAGTAACGAAGCGTAGCCGAAAACCACCATAGCTAACCTCTAAAAAAAACATGTGCACATACTACCATTAACAAACCCACAATTAATGGTACCACTGGAAAAATCAATGAAAACCAAGAACAAATGAATTTTCCCAAATCAACCAAGAAATCGGCTCATAACCAAGTTCGCGTCGTGAACTCAGAGTTCGCGTCGCGAACTCAGAGTTCGCGTCGCGAACTAGGAGTTCACGATCGCGAACATTCTCACGATCAAGCCCCAATTTCCCTGCCACCTGTTCGTGATCGCGAACACAAGTTCGCGATCGCGAACTTCCCCAGACATCAAAATCCTGCATTTTTTCTCAAAATTCTACCATTCCCTAATTTTGTAAATCACACAAGAAGAAGGTTAAGTCCACTCACCTTAGCTTCCTTGTGAAGAACTCAGTAGTCTTATATCACTGAGTTTCTTTTCCTTTTCCTGTAACAAAACGAATACCGAATTAGTTACCCGAAATCATTAACTTTGCATCAAGTACAAATTATAAGTCAAATCATTATTTGTGTACAACCAATTGACAACTTAACACTTGCATTTCAAAACATATTAATTTACAATGTCTAGAAATCCATTAAGTCACTTCTAAGCAATTCATCATACATTTATATCCAAGTTGCACATAATCGGCCCAAACGGGTCGGGACACATAATCAAGTCAAACTTGCAATTTACTTATACCACATTGTTAAGTTATCCATTTATCACTAATTTAAGTTATTGACATACTACTTGCATCCATATACAAGCTTAACCAACTTTGACTTTATTTAAGTCAAATTGCACAATTTGACAACCAAACGGGTCAAGACCCGAAACTAACATAATCATACTTACAATCATACAACAAACACATTTATGCTATGAAATTGATAATTAAAGTTTACAAGTCATCCAAGACTAAAGTCAACTTTCAGGTTTGACCAAAGTCAACAATTCATGAAATTAACTAGCAATTCTAGAAAACGGGCCAAAACCACAAACTACCAATTAAGACATGTTAATATACTTTATAAAAACTCTTATATGATCAACTCATTGAACCACAATAATGTCTAACAATTTCCATGTTTAAGTCACATTTTACCAATTTGACTAGTTCATGCCTTTTACCTAAAATCATCCAAACACTACCATACAATGATCAATTAATCAATTAACACTTCCATAAACATACTAATGACATTTTAATCCCAACTAAACATTCAAAGTATAAGTCAAATGTTAAAAATATTCATTTAGTCAAGTTTCATCATATTAGACCCAAACGGGTCAAAATCGTTTTATTAACTTCCAATGTTTACAAACTCTTAATTATCATTTCATCAAGTATACAATTACCATATAATAACCAACTTCATGTTAATTAGTTATACTTTGAAACACCCAAAATAATCAATACAAGTTTAACCTAAAAAGATACATTTGACCACCTGTTACTAACTCAGAAATCTGCTCATTTTTATAACCATGTCAGTCCAGGAAAATATTATATTGTTAAAGTAGACTCATAGACCTTCGAAACGACTGGTCGCACGCCCAAAACGGAGTTACGGTTGATTTTATATGATTTTTGCAAAATGGTCAAAATCTGTTATTTTCTTGTGCTTACGTGATTTTTACCAAAAACTCATCCAAACTTGTAAATTCATGACCATTTCAATAATTCAAGTTACAATCAATCCTATACAACAATTATCACTTCTAACATGTTAGTTATACTTAATTTAACAAAATTTAACATTAAAACATCACTTTTCAAGAATTTGATAAAACCCATCTTCTTCCTCAAGAACACAACAATGGTGGATTTCATAACCCTAATCAAATCAAGTTTCTCTATATTAATTTCACTTCTAATTCACATAACAAACACAGAAAAGTCTTAAGGATTCATCAATTTTTACAAATTTAACCAAAATCTCATAAAACCCATCAAACACAAGAACCCTAATTCACCCATGCATCAAGAACTATAAACCCTAGCTTTAGAGAAAGAGAACTTACCTAAAGCTTGCTTCAAAAACGAAATCACAGAGATGATTGAGAAGAGATTGAACTATGATCTTCAATTTGGGAAGAAAAGCTTCAAGTGTGTGTGTGTTGTGTTGAAGTCGACTAAGGCAGGCAAGAGAAGGGAAAAATTGGACACCTCACAGACACGTGCCCATCTAAGCTTAAAATTCTGATTTTTCATTTAAACACAGTATAATACTGAAAGTCTAGGTCGCGTTTGATTTATTTTAAAATACTTGACTTACTCAGATTTTAATAACGAAGATATTTTTAGAACTGTAATTCAAAGTTTACTAAAAGTGTAATTTATCATTTTCATGCTTGATTAAAACAGTTAATACTAATTTTTAGCCCCTTAGTTACAATATGTTATATTCTAAATAAATCACATAATTTATACAAAAAAATAATAAACAAAAAGAATTACTTATCGAAAGTAATTTAAAATTCTAGGTCGGGTCTCGGGATGTTACAAATCTACCCCCCTTAAAAAGATTTCGTCCTCGAAATCTCATTGATTACACATAAAAGAAATAAAACAAGCTTATAAATATCATTATATCTTTGACTCATGTTTACATGTCAAAATATAATTCTTATTGTTTCTCCATATTACTAACATTATCGAATTTATAATTTACTAAATCCTCATTTTCTTTTCTTTGTAGTTTCAGACTTGGTGTCTCATTCGATAGTTCTCTAATTACGTTGTTTTTAATTTATCCACTTAACGAGAAGTCATTTCTATTTAAGTAATTCGCATATCAATCATAATTTCTTCAGATAATCACACACTGTAAACTCTTTTGGTATGTACAATTTGCACGTTCTATATTTAAAAGTTGATAATTACGCAATGTCATTTATCACAATTTCCAAGTCATGGTTCGCATAACTCCACTTATACTATTATAAACATTAAAAAGCATAGACAATCTATTTTTATTTAATGTATTGCAACATTTAAAGTGTCTTAGATTCTCAAATATCCTCTTTTGTTTATCATTTCAACGAAATTTTGCACTCTTAAGCAGTTAAAAGCTCAAAATTTTAGAATAATTATAATAAATCCACAGATATAATTCACTAATTATCAAAATTACACTTTTCGAAGTCCAAATTCTAATCAATTTTCACAATATTATTAAATTTTATATTCACTCTGAAATTTATCCATCAATATAAACGAAAATCAATTCAATATGGTCAATAAATTTAATTCTTCATGTCAATTTTCATTTACACATTGAACATAAAAGGCATTTTTAGAAAAATCCAACCTATAACAATTCGAGTCATGGAGAAATCATTCAGATATATTTCATTAACTTTCTTTCTTATTTAACATCTATAATACATGAAAGAAAACAATTAACACTTATATAAGCATACACCGATGTATTTCAACTAAGTGGCCATGCAAAATAAAAGTCAACAAGTCGGTCTTCATTTGTTAGCAATTCAGTATATCATTTAACAATATAATTATAATTCAATATACAATGGTCAATAAATTCGGCTAACACTTATCGAGTCACTACATGTGACTTGATAGGTCACGACAAATAATTAAATTTTCTTAAATCAAGTAGCAATCCTACATAGAACTACTTAATCAATGTCTAAGGTTACACCAATTTAACTATAGGCATCACATTAACGGACGAGTACCACAATCATTTACCACAATAAATTGAACCTCAACAAATAGATGAAGACTTAAATCCATATATCACTAACTATCTTTATTCCTAATGGAGTAAACACACACGTAAACAATTTTCAGTTCATCACATACTTCATAATCACAAATAAGCAATTTGCTTCAATACAGTGAACATACATATAAGTAAATAGTTTATCAAAAACATACCCGTGATATCATCATCATCAATGGAGGTAGTATCTCCCACGATCATCTGAAATGACCTACCCTCGGGTGGAGGGTGATTCTTTCTCTTCTGGCCTGTTGAAGATAACGACCCGCTCACCGACCCCGACCCTGAACCCCATTTCCTTTCTGAAAGACAATCACCGGCCCTGTGACCCTCTTTCTGACAATTCCAACACACATTCCGCGGAAACTTACAATCATTCAACTCGTGCCCAAACTGACCACACTTGACACATCGCATCGTCTGAGTTGTACAAGCACCCGTGTGAGAAGATCTGCATCTAGCACACCACTGTGCCTTCTGACCCGAACTACCTCCTGACTGTATATGATTCGAGTTTCCATGATTTTGATTTCCCTGCCCTTTCTTATTCTGTTTGGAATCCGATTGTGCAGACTTAAACTTTTGATACTCTAACCTATCCCTGATCACCCAATCTCGAGTATTCAAATCACCTTCTACTGTTTTGGCCAAATCGAAGGCCTGTGACAAAGTGGTTGCGAGCCTCGCTGTAGTTCGGTACTCGGGTCGCAAAGCACCAATAAAATGCTTTATTTTTGATGACTCATCAGGCACCCACTGTTGTACAAATCTTAATTTCTCATTAAATTGTTCGATCAAATCATCAACCGTCATCTTCTCGGTCATCCGCAAATTTAAGAATTCAGATCGAATTCTATCCATCTCGAACGAATTACAATAACGCTTACACACCTGTTCTCTAAATTGATCCCATGTTATACTGTTTTTAACTTCTTTGGGTAAATGTTCGATCAAGGTATCCCACCAATTCATAGCACCACCTATTAACTTTCGTGTGGCATACATCACCCGGTGTTGGTCATCACACCCGCAAGCATCTAATGTTCTCTCCATTTCCCTCAACCAGTTCATTGTGACATTAGGGTCTCTACTTCCACTGAATTCAGGGGGTTTACAATCTAAAAATTGTTTGAAGGTGCAACTCAGTTTCATACTGAATGGATAAGGTTGGTTCGGGAATTGATATTGAGGTATACCTTGGCTTGGGTTAACATAATAGTATTGTGGTTGGGTCATTACAGGATGGGATTCGGATGTGGTGGACATTAAGGGAACCGTCATGGTAAAGGCGGGAGTTGTAGGTAATTGCATGGTAGTAAAGGGCATTGTAGGGGTGAACATGGGAGGGATGTTTGGCGGTTGGGTATTTTGATTTTGGTTCATACTATCAACAAGATTTTGGAGATGTTCCAATCGATTTTCCATTCTTATAATATAATCTTCTCTATCTGCATTTATATCTCTAGAAGTACCAATGATTTCCGGTTCGGGGTTCGACGGGATTACCAACGGGTTGGGATCGTTATCGGCCATACCTGTAACAAACACAACATCTCACAAACTCTTAGTTTAATCCGTTAGTACCTATTATACTAACTACTACTAAACCACAATTCATATTCACTCTACTAATCCACTCCAAAATTAAGGAAGTTTGACCAACTCGAGCCAAGATTTGGGAATGGTACACCTAAATGTGCAACCATCGCCAAACCTAAGCTCTGATACCAAATTGTAACACCACATTCTAAGAGCCATTTTTTTTTTTTTTTTTTTTTTAATATGCATACGGAAGCGATTTAAGAAAAACTATAAATCCTAATTATTACATATCATAAAAGCCATTTACATATTAAGCAAAATATATAAACATTTAAGGTGTTACTAAAATCAGGCTCGACCCGGTTTACAAAATCAAAGTACGGTCAGACTTCCAAAACCCGACTCTAGTCAAGCTAAATCCACAACCTGAAAAGAGTCAACAAATGAGGGATTAGCGCAAAGCTAAGTGAATAGAAATAAACGTCAATTTGCATAACCACAACAAATTAGAAAATCAAGAGAAATCAATAGGGAAAACCCGTCCAAACTTCCACAAGCAATTGGACGTTATAAGAGGATCGGCGGTCGGGCGAGGACCTTCAACTGTTGTCGGCCAACAACAGTCAACCGATGGCTTCTTTACTAGAGGCACGGTGATCCCTCCTTACATAACGAATACGAAGGAGTCCGATCGCCCCACCAAGAGTAACGAAGCGTAGCCGAAAACCACCATAGCTAACCTCTAAAAAAAACATGTGCACATACTACCATTAACAAACCCACAATTAATGGTACCACTGGAAAAATCAATGAAAACCAAGAACAAATGAATTTTCCCAAATCAACCAAGAAATCGGCTCATAACCAAGTTCGCGTCGTGAACTCAGAGTTCGCGTCGCGAACTCAGAGTTCGCGTCGCGAACTAGGAGTTCACGATCGCGAACATTCTCACGATCAAGCCCCAATTTCCCTGCCACCTGTTCGTGATCGCGAACACAAGTTCGCGATCGCGAACTTCCCCAGACATCAAAATCCTGCATTTTTTCTCAAAATTCTACCATTCCCTAATTTTGTAAATCACACAAGAAGAAGGTTAAGTCCACTCACCTTAGCTTCCTTGTGAAGAACTCAGTAGTCTTATATCACTGAGTTTCTTTTCCTTTTCCTGTAACAAAACGAATACCGAATTAGTTACCCGAAATCATTAACTTTGCATCAAGTACAAATTATAAGTCAAATCATTATTTGTGTACAACCAATTGACAACTTAACACTTGCATTTCAAAACATATTAATTTACAATGTCTAGAAATCCATTAAGTCACTTCTAAGCAATTCATCATACATTTATATCCAAGTTGCACATAATCGGCCCAAACGGGTCGGGACACATAATCAAGTCAAACTTGCAATTTACTTATACCACATTGTTAAGTTATCCATTTATCACTAATTTAAGTTATTGACATACTACTTGCATCCATATACAAGCTTAACCAACTTTGACTTTATTTAAGTCAAATTGCACAATTTGACAACCAAACGGGTCAAGACCCGAAACTAACATAATCATACTTACAATCATACAACAAACACATTTATGCTATGAAATTGATAATTAAAGTTTACAAGTCATCCAAGACTAAAGTCAACTTTCAGGTTTGACCAAAGTCAACAATTCATGAAATTAACTAGCAATTCTAGAAAACGGGCCAAAACCACAAACTACCAATTAAGACATGTTAATATACTTTATAAAAACTCTTATATGATCAACTCATTGAACCACAATAATGTCTAACAATTTCCATGTTTAAGTCACATTTTACCAATTTGACTAGTTCATGCCTTTTACCTAAAATCATCCAAACACTACCATACAATGATCAATTAATCAATTAACACTTCCATAAACATACTAATGACATTTTAATCCCAACTAAACATTCAAAGTATAAGTCAAATGTTAAAAATATTCATTTAGTCAAGTTTCATCATATTAGACCCAAACGGGTCAAAATCGTTTTATTAACTTCCAATGTTTACAAACTCTTAATTATCATTTCATCAAGTATACAATTACCATATAATAACCAACTTCATGTTAATTAGTTATACTTTGAAACACCCAAAATAACCAATACAAGTTTAACCTAAAAAGATACATTTGACCACCTGTTACTAACTCAGAAATCTGCTCATTTTTATAACCATGTCAGTCCAGGAAAATATTATATTGTTAAAGTAGACTCATAGACCTTCGAAACGACTGGTCGCACGCCCAAAACGGAGTTACGGTTGATTTTATATGATTTTTGCAAAATGGTCAAAATCTGTTATTTTCTTGTGCTTACGTGATTTTTACCAAAAACTCATCCAAACTTGTAAATTCATGACCATTTCAATAATTCAAGTTACAATCAATCCTATACAACAATTATCACTTCTAACATGTTAGTTATACTTAATTTAACAAAATTTAACATTAAAACATCACTTTTCAAGAATTTGATAAAACCCATCTTCTTCCTCAAGAACACAACAATGGTGGATTTCATAACCCTAATCAAATCAAGTTTCTCTATATTAATTTCACTTCTAATTCACATAACAAACACAGAAAAGTCTTAAGGATTCATCAATTTTTACAAATTTAACCAAAATCTCATAAAACCCATCAAACACAAGAACCCTAATTCACCCATGCATCAAGAACTATAAACCCTAGCTTTAGAGAAAGAGAACTTACCTAAAGCTTGCTTCAAAAACGAAATCACAGAGATGATTGAGAAGAGATTGAACTATGATCTTCAATTTGGGAAGAAAAGCTTCAAGTGTGTGTGTGTTGTGTTGAAGTCGACTAAGGCAGGCAAGAGAAGGGAAAAATTGGACACCTCACAGACACGTGCCCATCTAAGCTTAAAATTCTGATTTTTCATTTAAACACAGTATAATACTGAAAGTCTAGGTCGCGTTTGATTTATTTTAAAATACTTGACTTACTCAGATTTTAATAACGAAGATATTTTTAGAACTGTAATTCAAAGTTTACTAAAAGTGTAATTTATCATTTTCATGCTTGATTAAAACAGTTAATACTAATTTTTAGCCCCTTAGTTACAATATGTTATATTCTAAATAAATCACATAATTTATACAAAAAAATAATAAACAAAAAGAATTACTTATCGAAAGTAATTTAAAATTCTAGGTCGGGTCTCGGGATGTTACAAAATATTTATACCGGAGCTTTATTTATGGGACCTTTGATTTTAAATTTTGTATTTAAAAGTTTTAAAAATCTTGTAAATTTTAGGGTGTTACAAAAACAGTGACATGTACATAGAAACAATAACATGTGATTGTTAATAAAAATCACAAGTAATTGGAAAGTAAACATTAATTACACAAAAACAGAACATGTTACTTAGTATTAAATCACTAGCGATGTTGTTCCCAATCACATTGCTAATTGATCTTTTAAGCATTATTTTGATCTTCTTTGACACCTCATCAGTTTTTGTTTTTGATGGTGATAGAGGTTTTTTTCTACCAATATTAACATTAGTTCGTATATCATGCAACTTAGATAACATAGTTGGATATTCATCACCACCACCTTTAAAACACAAAGAAGCAAGTTATGACAACTAATAACAATATGAGATAGTTAAACCGAAATCACATGTGATTGAACTCACAATCTCACATAAACAACTGTAATTTAGCTTACTAATCACATGTGATTGAAAGATATGAATTATTTGACTGTGATTAGGTGAGATTCTTTAAATAACAATCACATGTGATTTAAAAACAGAGTAAACATAAAAATAATAAAACATGTGAATACAGTAAAATCACATGTGATTTAATACTAAAAAACACTAGAAAGCTGAAAATTTATAATAAAATCCGTAAAATCACATGTGATTTAAAAACAGAGTAAACAAAACAAATAATAAATGACAAATAACATGTGAATACAATAAAATAACATGTGATTTATAACTAAAAAACACTAGAAAGCTTAAATTTATAATAAAAACAGTAAAATCACATGTGATTTACAACTAAAAAAACTAGAAATCTAAAATCTATAATAAAAACAGTAAAATCACATGTGATTTACAACTAAAAAACAAATAATAACTTCAAAAACACATGTGATTTAAAACAAAATTACAAGCACATATATTTAAACACAAAAAAAAAAAAGATGATTTAAAACGAAATAGACTTAGAATCACATGTGATTAACTAAAAACATTTGTTTTAAAATAAAACAGATCTAAATCACATGTGATTAACTAATAAGAAACATCTGATATAAAATTAAACAAATATAAAATCACAGATGATTAACTAAAACAAATACGTGGTTTAAAATTAAATAGATGCACAATCATATGTGATTGTACACAAATCGCATAACTACAAACAACTTAAAATAAATAACAATAACATGTGATTTGAAAAACAACGGAACATATTTACTACGAATCACATGTGAACATACAACGAATCACATGTGTTTTACTAAACCAGTGGTTTTCATAATACAGAGAAGCATATTTACTTCGAATCACATGTGAACACGGTATGAAACACATGTGATTTACTAATAAAAAACTCTATAAAGCTGAAAACACTTAAAAATTACTTGTAAACTACGAATCACATGTGATTTACTAAAAAAAATACAGAATAACAAATAAAAAAGCAACAAATCAAAAAACAACATATGAAATCGACTAATTATCAAATACGAACCCTAGAAAAATTTGAAATATAAAAAAATAAATAAGTAAATGAACAACTATTTTTGCATAAACAATAAAAAAAGCTAATATTAACAACAAATACATGATCAAACATACAGAGATTTTCATCAATTGAGTTATTCGAAGAAGAAGATGTAGATTCCGCCATTGAAAGTAGATACAGAGAAATATAGAAGAAATACGATGTTGAACGAGTGAAGAACACACGATTTTAGCGAAAATCCGGTAGAAATCACCGAAATGTAGAGAAAATTTTGAGGGTTTTTGATTGTATAAGGTGTGAGAGAGAAAAAGTGGGGAGGAAGGAACAAGAGAGAGAGAGAGAGAGAGAGAGAGAGAGAGAGAGAGAGAGAGAGAGAGAGAGAGAGAGAACAATGATGGATAATTGGGAAGGTCGTTTCAAGGTTACAAGCCATCTGACGAAAATACCCCTACCCGCATAAAGCCATTCAAAATAGAATATAATCTGGACCATTGATTAAGCTTGATCTAAGGGCCCAAAAGTGTTCCTTGAGACTTTAAAATATATGTGGACCTCCTTGAACAATTCATTATATTGCTAATGACACAATTATCCACTAGATGTTTATCTTTATACTAAAACAAGTGTTAGTAGGGTAGCTAATGCAAGTGATTATGCCATAAATTGATCATTAATCTTACTTCTTTCGTCTGAAATGTTTCAAAAAAACAATTTCCTTTCCTGAAAACAGTTTCTTTACCTCTGAGTAGAAGTACACTATCTTCCTCATTTGAAAGGATTGAGTATCATTGTCGCCATTATTATAGTCTCACCTTAATCATTTAAATAAATTTTCTGATATCATCAAATATATAAGTTCATAGAAGTGAGATCTGGTGAGTAATCAAAAAACGGTGAGGACTCGCGAGGACACCTCAAAAAAATTCCAAAAAAATATATATATAACTCCCCATGATTATTACTACATTTGACCAAAAAAAAATTTTGAAAAATATATTATGATCCACTTTTTTTTGTGGATCATAATAATGATCCATATTTTTTTGTGGATCAAAATTATGATCCATATTATTTTTTTTTGATCATTTTTAAAATTTATTATTATTTTTTTGATCTTATAGGCTGTGATTTTTATGTTTAAAAAAGAAATTTTTTTGAAAAAAATTTGTTTTGGATCATTTTCAAAGTTTTTTTTTAGTCCTCGCAGTCCTCACCGGTTTTTGAGTCCTCACCGGATCCGAACCCTAAGTTCATAAAAGTACTTACTTAATTATAAGTTCTTGGGTGCTATTACATAAGTAAAACAAACTTATAACTTTAACTATAACAAGGTTACCATTCCTTATACTTTAAGAATGGATTTCTTTTTCCTATCATGTATGATTTCATACCAATTAGATCAGTACGATTCAAATCTATCGTGCATGATTATCGTGTATGATTTCATACCAATTAAATTAGTACGATTCAAATCTATCATGTATGATTTCATACCATTTTAATCAGTATGATTCAAATCAATCGTGTATGATTTCCTACCAATTAAATCAGTACGATTCAAATCTATCGTCATGCTTACTCGATTATCAAGATTAGCATAACCATTCGTACTTAATTACAAAGATTAGTGTAAGCGACTAAAAATAATACTTCCTCCGTATCAAAATAAGTGAATCACTTTGTGGTTTACGTTTTTTGAGGCAAAATAAGATAATAAGAGATTAGTTAAATTAAATGGGGTAATTATAATGAATGAGCCCCAAATATAAGAAGATGACAAAAATTAGTGGGGCCACACACCTTTAATTATGTTTAAAGAGGGATAAGTAAGGATAAAGGGTAATTTTAAATATAAAAACTTACCAATTAATGAAAGTGATTCATTTATTTTGATACACCAAAAATAAAAAAGTGATTCACTTATTTTGATAATAATAAAATCATCTTTTCAAGTAACACGTGTAAAGGCAAGTTGTTGATGGCCACCTTTGTATCAAGAGAGTTGATTCGTGAACAATTTTTTCCATACAGAATAATTTTATGCTAAATAATAATTATATCGTTCATTTCTTTTTGTCACACTTTACATTTCACATCATTTCATGAAGGGCATAATTATCATTTAATATTAAATTGCTCTACAGATCTGCTCCCGTTGAATCAAATCCAAAATTGTTTTAACTCTTCAACTCCCCACAATCTTCATCTCTCTCTCATCTGCAAAGGTATATGCTTATTATGCTTGCCCCACTCCAAAAATAATTGAATACCACACTTCGTGACATAAAAATGAAAAAAGCTTCCACAATGTGTCATCCATCCACTATATTTGTTCTTTCTATATGTCTTCTTAATTGCAAATTTTCATGTGGGTGTTTCAAATTTCACTACTTTATGCATTTTTATGAATTACATACTCTGTTTCTTGAAGAAAGTGTCTGTCTTTCACTCTGTTTCTTGGTTTTTCTGACAGGTAACTGATGAGATGTACTCAAGCTTCAAAAGTAGTAATCTTTGACTTTTGAGAAGTTAAATAAGGAATTCAAGTGGAAAAGATTTGACTTTTATTGCTTAGATTCACAATGCCAGTTCCTCTAGCTCCATATCCAACTTCTCCACTACCATTTACACCCCCTGCAACTGGTACTCTACAGTTTCTTTTAATATTTATTTAATAGTTCAAATGATTCTTTTTAACATTATTTTCGATAAAACAGTGTAATCTACTGTTATATAATTTACCCAAATGATTCTTATACTGATTGTTACATGTAATCAGATTGATTGAACAAGAGTTAACTTTTTTTCTTGCAAATGCAAAGTCAAATTCTGTATTTTTCAAAATCAAAATTTACATTAGTTCTATTAGTTTTGTAGCTCAAATGTTTTTAGTAGTGATAATTCAAAGAGGATTCTTGCCAGTTTTGAAATTCAAAGCTAATCAAGTTGAGTTTAATTAAAAGTCAGAGATAATAAACAGAGTGCTCTGTTTTCTTTGAACAGGATCAGAAAGCCAATTAGTATGTTCAGGATGTCGTAATCTTCTTCTTTATCCGATTGGAGCAACTTCAGTTTGTTGTGCTGTTTGCAATTCTGTCACCCCTGTTCCTCCTCCAGGTTTGTGTCAAAATTTTGTAGTCTTATGTATTTTATTTAAATAAATTTATATTTGATAAATTACCGAATTGTCCATGTGGTCTTTTGAACTTTACGATTTCATCCTCAAACTCTTTTTTTCGTTATTTGTTTCACTATGGCCTTCTAATTTCATTTTTTTTTTCCATTTTAACTTAAAGCAACCAAATTATCCTTACAAGAATCACGAAAAAAAAATTTAGGGACAAAAAGAAGAATAATAAATATTGATAAGATTGAAGAGAATTTTGGATTTTGATAAAATTTAACGATATATGTTTTTTAGGTACCGAAATGGCACAATTGGTATGTGGAGGTTGCCACACATTACTCATGTACATTCGTGGGGCAGCAAGTGTACAATGTTCGTGTTGTCATACCATCAAGTTGGCCTTAGAAGGTACCAATTCTTGCACCATACTATAACTCTAGTAATTAAATGTTAAAAAAATTGTAAATCTTATCTTATCAATTCATTAAATGAAACATGTGGAATCCGTCAAATAAGTATAAAGATTTAGTAAGAAGTAGTATAATCTCTCAAACATTAAATATGTATATAGTGCCAAAACTTCTATTTCTGTTGTAGGAAATCAAGTAGCACATGTCAATTGCGGAAATTGTAGAATGCTATTGATGTACCCGTATGGTGCACGGTCTGTTAAATGTGCGGTTTGCCAATTTATTACGTCCATCGGGGTTAGTGTGAAACTTGACATTTCTTTTTATGTTTGCAATTTTCATAAATAACATTTGTGTTTATCTTTTTAATGATGTATTGTTCTTGAATGACCGCAGGCTTTGACGAGCAATATAGATCAGAAGCTCATCACTTAACACTTCACAATGACTATGACACATCTATTTGCCGACATCTATAGAGTTTCAAAATTTCTCTAGTACTACTACTATTACTATTTTCATTTTTATTGTTGATCTTTAAGGAATAAAAGTCATAATTTTGTATTTTCCCAAATGTATGTGTATATTAATTTGGTATAATAATTGATATGGCAATAAACTAAAGCTTGTCAAATTTAGCAAAGTTCTTGATTTAGATATACATGCGTTACAACTTACAAAATCTAAATTTAAAATAAAAATGAAAATCTATGCATAAACTTTCTAAAAATGTTAATAAAGCATAATTTGCATTATTTTTATCTTTAAATACGTAATTTAAATCAAACAACATTGATTTTGTCATCAACAAATAACTATTATTATTATTATTATTGTTATTATTATTATTATTTTAAAGAAAAAAGCAACAAGTTTTCATTGTTATCCTATCTGATTTGCTAGGTGTTTTAACCTTTAAAAGGGTCAATGGAAATAAAGTAGATCCGATAGAGTAGAAAATGATCAATGAGACAAAGTCGGATAAGCATCCAGGGGAAAGTTGGATCATAGAATCACGTGATCTTTCCTTCTTTGGAATAAAAGTACTTCCCCCGATTCAAAATAAGTGATATACTTTCCTTTTTGGGGTGTATCAAAATAAGATACACTTTGAAAATTTACCTTATTTGGCAAAAAATAGTGGGACCCACACCCACTAACTATCTACTTTAACAAGGTGAAAAGACCCCTTTAGCCTTACTTTTACTTTTAAACATCATTAACTCCACTTTATTCAAAAAGTGTGGGACCCATTTCCTACTAACCATCTAATTAATCTAATTTAACCATCATTATAAACTTTTGCCTCAAAATCCGTGAAATCCAAAGTGTATCACTTATTTTGAATCGGAGGAAGTATAAGTTTTATACCTCATGATAATACGCATATAGTATGAATATGAATACTTATATAAATCCTACCTTATATAAATCCTACATGAAACAAGAAAAAAACTGATTTCATGTGCCTAAATATTACCTAACTGTGTTTTCGAAAAATAAAATATCACGTTAACTAGGAGAGAGTGAAAAGTGGTAAAATCGAGAAAATAACTCAGTTACATGTCAAAATTTAAATAAATTAGGTTGATAAGTTAGTTCACTTTATCAACCTAAATTATGAAAAAAGTTAGTTCTTGGTTCAAATACTATGCTTTTGTTCTAGTAAAAAATTATATGTTAATATGTATGAAGTGCAATAATTAAGTATAATATGCCATTGGTGTACTTGTATGGCGCAGTCTGTGAAATAAAACATGTCAACATACATTAATCTTTTGAAATGAACCCTAACATTATAAAACTAACATGCTAATATCGATTTAATTAACGGTTTCCTTATAATTTACAATTTAATTGGAGCTTACTCGTCACCCATGGCTAGCTCAAGTGCATAATCATCTCTTTCCTGCACAAATTAATATATTAACTGTAAGATACTCCCCAATTCCACATAAAATTAGATCTAATAGCAGACTCTGTTTTGCTAAGAAGGTGAAAAACTTACAATAGGGCCTCTTGCAAAATATCGTCCAAATTGAAGCCAGTATACCTGCAGAAACAGTGGATGATATATTAAGTTGGCAAATTAATAAATTATATAAACTAAATAATAATGTCAAACTGTAATTTACCTCATCCTCATCTTGTGTTTCAACTTCAATATCAGATGATGGGAAACCGACACAAAGGAGTGCATAACCCTATGAAAATCAATGTATAGATACATATATTCGAATATATTATGTAGATACAAATAAGTAACCGTTGAAATTAAAAATGAGAGATAAACAACATGCCTTAGCTTTAAGTTCTGCAGATATCCCTAATGCTTCAGGCTGTCTAAGTTCTCCAGATTTTATTCGAACAGCACAACTAGTACAACAACCTGCATTCGAAGATATATTTCAACTGCTTATGAACATGTAATATAAAGCAAAATCTATGATGTTAAATATGGTATGATTGTATGAAAAATAGCATATATATTATCAAAACAGAATGCAGTATACAAACATTATCATGGTATAAGAACAATAACATGAATTTATTGAACAATACCGTGCCTGCAAGCAAATGGTAGTGATATGTCCTGTGCTTCAGCTGTGTGCAATATATATTGATCCTGCAAAATATAGCAACATATTATACAGAAATGAACTGAAATAATACTACTGCTAATATTTGAGCTTCATAGATTACTGATATGAGCAAAATTTATACTATTGCTAAATCGTAGGCAAAACAATTGACTAACTAAAAACAGTAGTTTATATTCAAATGTATACATATATAAAACATGAATTGTATCTTCTAGGGGAGCAAAAGGATGCATGTTCAATTCGAGGTCCAGCCGATTTTGCCCCAAATTTTAAACCAACCGTGGTTTTAGGTTTTGCAATTGGATACACATTGTAATCAAGGAATCCATTGGTTCTCAGAAATTTGAGGAATTAGTAGCTGTATTTAAATGGAAGATTAGTCCTTACAGTTTGTAATTAGCAATTAAGTTACCTCTGGGACGTAAAATTCGTGAACAATATCTCGTTGTCTGTCGTGAACAGTGACTTTATGGCTCGGAGCCGATGAAGCAACAGAAATGCGCGGGGTACGTGGTACTTCAGGTGAAATTGATAGCTCCGATGACGTCGTACTACGGCGACATTTAGATGAATTCGTGGCGTAATTAATCGCATTTCTCGACAGAGAGAATTGTCGGAGAAGTGATGGATTCCGGTAATTTGTGGTACAAAAAATATTGCAGGGAGCTTGAAGGTCCATCGGATGTTTTTTGGTCGAAGCTCCGGTGAGTAGCTGAGTGGTGATCTACTGGTCTTCTTTACTCTTATCTGATCAAAAAAACCTTTGCTCGTTGGTCATTATTTTCAGTTGAAATTAAAATATATATAAAAAAAATATATTTGGAAATTCTTTTGTTAATAACCAGATAACTAAGCGAACTAATTCAGGTTGATGTTGGGATTAGGGATGCAAATTTAACCCGCGGGTTTGGGTACCCGCGGGTATCCGAGTCTTACGGGACGGGTATTACCCGTCTAAACGGGTAACGGGTCGGAGATGGGTTTAAATTTCATACCCGAGAGCGGGTACGGGTCGGGTACGGGTTTTATAATACCCGCACCGTTTATACCCGACCCGAATATATATATTAGTGTGTAATTTTTTTTATTACAGGATTAGCCCACGAGTCACTACTCAAACTTAACACAACTCTTAACCTCTCATTAGCCCAATTTAATAATGGTTAAAATTTAGCTCGTCTCCCGTTAGTCCATTACGTATTGAACGAAATAAGCCTGAACGAACTAAGAGTATTAAATGTTTTACTTATTTTGTTTAATTTTTTTTTTGAACGGGTACCCGTCGGGTTACCCGTACCCGGCTGGGATTTTTTTACCCGAATCCGACAGGTATTTGACCGGGTACGGGGCGGGTACGGGTAGAGGAATAGCGGGTCGGGTACGGGTACGGGTTTTGCAGTACCCGCTATTACCCGTACCTGTTTGCATCTCTAGTTGGGATTCCGGATTTCTTTTTGCATGTCTTAGATTAAATCTTCTATAAATAAAATAATGTTCCATTTTATATATTAAAAATAGTAATTTAATATCAATTAATGACTATTTTACCTATCCATTTGTTTAGTATATTAAAAGAACATTTGTTAACATGTTTTCACAGTTTTAACTCAGAAATAAATTAGACACGCACGATTATTAGATCGGTACTAATGGTACTTTCGGCGATTATTAGATCGGTACTAATGGTACTTTCGGTTAAGTATTAACCGCATTCCTTCCAAGTCCAACTATCTGATGAATGCCCCCTTTGTAACAATATTTTTAAAATACGGATCATCTCTTTTTTCATGTCCTAAATGATTTCTTAATATAAATCCAATGAAATCAAAAATCCTCTAAAAATATTTGATATTCTTAATTCTTCTTAAAATAGACCGTACGATTACGTGCGACTAAGATCCTCGTGCTACTTCACTAGAACGCTGCTCACCTTGCTCGTTAGTACTGCTCAACATTGTTACTGCTAGGGGTGTTCACTATTCGGATATAACCGGATTGTCTAAATGTACAATTTGGATTGGATCGTTGGATTAGTTTTTCGGTTTCTTGGATCAGTTTGGACTTGAACCAAATTAATAGTTTGGTTTTCAGATTGGATTTGGTTTCTGTTGGTTCCCAACAACACAAACGTGTTGCGTTACGGCTAAGTAAAGACTTAAATATAAAGAACACACAAGATTTCAATGATTAAGAGTTTATTAAAACAACTTAATACAGTACAAAGTTTGCGGAAAATTAATAGTACATACTAACTAAAACTTTATACTTGAAATGACACTTTGTTCGCTCAAAACTTAAAAGATAATGCAAGGAGAGTTATATCAGCTGATACTAACAGCTGATATTGAATGCCTGAGTATTAACTATGAAGGAGTTAATACCAGACAATAACAAACTCTCAGAGAATGTTCTTGTGCTATGAATGTTAAAAGGTGTGTGTAAATGCAAGCATTTACGTCTCTATATATAGCCCAAGATCCATGTTCCTTTGTCCACAAGTTAATCGACGTGTAAACATATCATTCGTCGATGTAGACTTGTCCACGGAAACATTAAATGCTCTTGCATACGTTACAGTCCCAACTGTACTTTGTGTCAACTTCTTTTGTAATCTTTTCTGACGCACAGTGAAAAGATGTACTATGATAGTACAAAAGATGTTGACTTTCTCTATACATGCTTGGAGGGACAAACGATGATGTTCTGATAAATTATCTTCTATTGCCGAAATAGAAGATCCTCATCGTTTTCTTCTTCTTTGAGCGGGAAAGAAAAATATTCAAAGTGTCAAGAATATTTTCCATTAAGTCTTTATCTGCAGCGGGTACCATCAGCTGATTCCACTATCAGCTGATTGGTCTTCTTCTGGTCTTTGTCTTTCGGTCATAGACTTCGAATGATCACTCTTGAATTGCTGCTGATTTGATTTGGTTCCTAGAGCTGAGTACGTACTCAACTGAAGGTTTATGAATATACTTGTACTTCAGCTGAGATACATACTTCAACTGATTTATTCTTCTTAGCTATTGATCATCAAATCTTATTTACTTAGTCTGGGGACTAACAATCTCCCCCTATTTGATGCAATCGAATAGCTGTATAAGTATGAACCTGTAATGAGTCAGCTGTGTTGATCAGCTGACTGCTTATGCGATTTTGACCCTTTGGGTTCTTTTGACTATTTTTATCTTTTGACTATATTTCTACAAGTATATTACAACTATAATTTTCCATTCATATGAAGCTGATTAAGTACAAGGAAAATAAAATAAATACATAGTCTTAAGTATTTATTCTCTTAAGACTCTCAGATACACTGAGCTGATGGCTGAGTTGATTAGTTTCTTCATTTATTTTCCCTTTTCAGTAGAGGAGCTCAGCAGTTTGTGATAGACCATTAGTTGTTCAACGTCGCACAGGTCTAATTCATCAGCTCGTTGAAAGCAAGGCCTTTTGTTTTCCAGAAAGCAAAAGCCATAGATGGGTTCTCGTACAATCAACCCCGGGACAACATTTACTCCCGAGGGAATGGCTCTTGTGATATTGAGTCTTGGACGTTTTGCAAAAATTATCGAAGACTTCATATCAATTTCTCTGGGTTCAGCAAAAGGTTCGGGGAGAATAGACTTACGTTTCTCCCCTCTTGTTGCGGAGCTTTCACCAGCAGGTTCTCTGACAGTCTCAGCTTGAGGTTCACGCAATTCAGCTAGTATGCGATTTTCCAGATCAGGAGAGTATCTCTTGATCTTTTCGCATAGAGTCTTGAAGGAGAAGATTGCGATTTTTGCCTCACTCTCCAGATCTGCAATCTTTGGAGATGGTTTTGCAATCTTGGCAGCTTTTAGCATCTCATTCCATTCACCATAGCTGAAATGAGTGCTGACCTTGTTCAGAGAAACTCTTTCAGGAGCGAAGGGACCTCCAGCTCTATATATGATGATTTCTTGAGGAGAGCTGGATGATGATTTGGGGCACCTTACACTGCTGATTCCTGCTTCTTGCCGACGTTTGTAAAGAACTTTGTTGAACAACCTAATGTTCTCAGCTCTTTCCGCTTCAGCTCTTTGAAACAGCTCTTCTTGAGTTTTTCTTTGAAGAGTAATGGCTGCTTCAAGATCTGCGGCGGTTCCAGCTTCTTCAAGGAGAGCAGCTGTAATCGTGGCATCAGAAAGCTCCCCCTCAGTAGGTTGAGGATTCACCTTATAATAGGATGATGGTTTTGGATTTTCGGGGTTTGGACTTGTGGGACCTCAGTTGATTCAAAAGAATCAACAATGCGAACATCAGCTGAGGTTTCTTCTTCCCTTAGATCTTCAGCAGGAGTGAATATTGAATGCGTTATTGTTTCTCCTGCTGAAGTAATTACCTCAGGTGTTTCAGTAAGGACGAGTGTTGTTGAAGTTGGAGTCTCGTCTACTGAAACGTCTTCTTCTTCTGGTATTCCAGCAGAGGTGAATGTTTGTAATTTTGAGGTTTCACCTGCTGGAATATCTTCTTGAACATTGGCTCCAACTGCAGAGGTGACTAATGTCCTATAGAGTAGAGGACCTTGAGATGCTGCTTATTGGTAGAGATTGCCAATAATAAGATTTTAAATATTGACAAAATGTAAAAGTGTTAAATTGTTAGAATTGTGCGGGAAAGTTTTTCCCATAAAAAATAAATAAATATATATATAAAAAAAAGAAACTTATTTTTGTCGTCGTAAGAGGGACGAGTATGATTACGAGCACAGGTTGGACGGCTGAGTACCACGTCGAGATCATCTGTCGCCAAGTGGAGTTGAATCGGAGATCCAACGCAACGTTAAACGTTGAGTGCATCAACTATGTCCGACTACGAGAGCAAGAAGAAATCTTTATCAGAGTATCGAGAGTTATTGTGCGTCATTTTTGACATCTTTTTTTTATCGTTAAATCGAGACTTAGAGAACATTCGTTTATATTTCTTTTATTCTTAACGTTTGCGCCGCCAGAGATGGACGAGTTGTATGCGCAATTGCAAGAGCCGGAGTTATGCTGATCGAGTAGGTCACCCTGAAGAATCTTCTTTTCTTCTCGTAACCGTGTCATATATTTTTTTTTTATTTTTTTTCTATCTCAAAACGTGTGTCATTGATGAGCCCGAGTCTGAGATGCGAGATCGCTACCCTGAGCTTCTTCCGTGTCATGACTTCGGGGACGAAGTCTGTTTCAAGTGGAGTTGAGTTGTAACGCCCCAAAAGTTTGTATCAATTAAATATTATTAATTTAATTGTCACATTTAATTTTACTAAGAAATTACTGACAAATTAATTATATAATTGGGCGGTTCGCTTTTACCAGGCGCTATATGGGTTAATAAGACTTTAAATACGTGGACACGTTAATTATTTAGACGTCTTAATTTGGGCATCTTATGATTTGATACACGTCATTTATTAGTGAGTGCGTCTCGGGTGTTTTTACGGTTCATTTATTTTTTTTTCTTTAATTATAATAATTAGACGGCACGTTATTTATAAATAAAATAAGCGAGAGTCGGGCTTTATTGGTTTTAGCACATCGGGCAAGTGGAGGCCGGCCTTTAGGCTAAGGTCGAGTTCGGGCTAAAGTCGGGCCATAAGAGTTGGGCTAGGAGCCTTTTATGTTTAAACGTATCTTAGGAGGTATTATTTTGAGGCAATTCCCTAATTTACCTAATGCCGTCAAAAGAACCCCATGCCCTTGTTATTGTCGTCGTTGATCAGTGGAGAAAGATTTCAATATCAAGCAGCGGTGGACTATTGAAGATGGAAGAAAAGTCTAGCAGACGTGGGTTGAGAAAGAAAAGTAAAGATCAAAATAATAGCCAATGGGTAATGTTTGGGTCTGTTCGATTGTTTGACATGGTGCGCGAATTATGGGATGGTTTTTCCCACCGTCCATTTTGGTGTCAATGTTTTAATTCATTGGTTAATCAATTGTTCTTATCCTTTAATAAAGAGTGAGAAGATGGAAGTAATCCACGTGGGCTGTGGCTTTTAAGAGTGGCGAGCGGATCTTTGAGCTGAGGTATGGGTGGATTGTCGAGTAGTTTTCTCAAGCCGGACCCCATATTGTATTCGGTAGTTTGAACCTCTTTGTTTTTGTTTTCCTTTCGATTATAGTTTTACCCTTCATCGTTTTCCTTCGTCTAATTGTTGTCTCAGATTCTAATTGAGTTTCAGGTAGGGTTTTAACAGGGAGATCACCGAGCCATTGAGGGCTCGGCTATGTGCTTATTGTTTGCTAAAAATCGTTGGTCTCTTAATCGTTGTAGTAGTTTTAATGATTCCCGTTTTTTTTTCAAAGTTATCAAACCGAGTCTTGAATTAAATTTTTTTGCTTCCATTCGTAATTGTCACGGGTTGTTGTTGGTTTTAACCACTGAATTTTACAAGTGTCGGTTTGGGTAAGTTCACGAGTTTATAATTCAAACGTTTCATCAACCGAAAACCGGAAACCGAACCCGTAGGGTTCTTGGTTTCCTAAATCGAGATGGATTTTTAAACAAAGGATTATATTATAGCTAAACATGTTTCTGAGATTAAAAATGAGTTTCGGGACTGTCGGGTGTCTCGGGAGTAAACGATGTCGGGTTTTAAAACGGCTTTTAAACTACAAGATGATTTTTTTTGGCAGAATCTATCCTCTGAGTTCGGGGCTGTTTTTATCACACTTAAGATAAGTTTTTAGACTTTTGGCACGAGCTGGACTCTAGTTTTCTGAGCCCTCTTTCCGTTGCCGCCGACGGCTCGTTGATCTGATTTACGGTTTGAAAGTTATCGCTGTTTAAATAAACCATCGCATAATAGTTTTCGGTTCAGCTATTCTGTCTTGTGAGCCTGTTTTGAACCCTTTCTGTCTAGATTCAGCTTTCGAGGTCTTCTGTCGAATTTTAGTCCTTAGAGTCATTTAGCTACTGTAAAAATTTGGGACAAATCTAATGAACGGTTTGGGAGTTATGACCGTTCCTGTGAGAGTGCTGAGTGTTGTTTAGTTTCTGCTGAAACTACCCCGAGTCTATTCCTAACCCGAGCTTCATTGTGTTATGTAGGGCCTTCTAGGACCTGATAAGAGACGCTCTTCTGCACCAAGGATATTTAGGAGCATACGTCTATTCGAGGTGGGTAATCTCATTATAAACTTGTACTTACTTTCGATTCATGATTATGTGTTATTTGTTATGAATTGTCTTGTTGATTGAGCTTGAGTATTGGTTGTGTGATTTATCTGAGTTACCTGTGATCTGAGTTATCTGTTTATTGAGTTATCTGAGTTCTGAGTTCTTGAGTTAAAACATTAAACATAATATACTTGACTTGACACCGAAGAGCACTGGTGTCAGATGTTTGTCTTGGCACCGAAGAGTACTGGTGCCAGACGTTTTGACTCAACACCGAAGAGTACAGGTGTTGAGCCTTGAGTGGTGTGAGGCGGGTCGAGGTTGATCCCTCAGCCCAAGTCACACCGGCGCGCTATATAAATTAAAATCTGAGAAATAAACTTGAGTAATTGAGAATTGAGTAGAGTCTTTAGGGATCACTTATGTGACTTGAGTTGTTTGTACTTACATGTTTATTTTGGTATTATTCACTCAGCGGTGGCTGGCCCCAAACACTCCCCCCATTTTGCAGGTACTAGAGCAAGTGCATTGGATGAGCTGTTACTCGATGAGCTTTTATGGATTTGGATTCCAAACGTTTATTTTGAGTCAAATGTTTTTAAAACAATTATTTTATTTTCGTCATTTAACCATGAGACGGTTCAGTTTTTAAACTATAAAAGAGTGGGACCTTTGGTGTACTTGTACTTTGGTGAAATTGTTACTTTTTATTTTATTAAACATTTTTAAATTCCCCCTAATTTTTGGGATGTTACATGTAGCTTGCTCTTTCTCCCCCTCAGAGAGTGCCCGAAGAAGTAAGGTACTCTCTGGTGCAGCAGTAGGACGGACAACTGGGGCACCCTCATTAAATTTTTGCAGAATGAGGTCAAGGGTGCCTTGGAGACAACTGACTTGAGAGGTTAACGAACAAACCTCAGTCTCCAGCTTGTCCATCCGAGTGGACACAGCAGCAGCAGAAGCATCAATAGCCCTGGCGAGATGTCTATGAGTATTGGCCAGCAGAGATTCTTGCTTTTCTTGAGCAAGGCCAATACGATCAACAGCGGTGATGAGAGGAGTGACCTGAGATTGTAGCAAGGTCAGTTGTCGATCAACTTCTGCTTCAGGTGCCCGGGCTTCAGCTAGAAGCATGTCCTTCTCAGTTCTGTCAGATTCTCGGATGGTACGGAGGTCTCGCTGAATAAAGTCTTGAAGCTTAATGAGCTCGCTGGTGTTGCATCGAATCTGATCAGAAAGAAGAGTCAGCTGAGGAGTGGCAGTGTGGACTTCAGTATGCAGAGAGGCAATACTCGTTGATAGATTTTCAACGGATTGAGCATACTGCTGAGGAACATCCATGCGAAGGGTGTTCAACTGCTTCCTCAAGATGGTCATCCCAGGACGTATCTGGGATTTAACAACTCTAGACACCAAGGTAGTAAGGGCCTTGGTGGGAATACCTTCACCAGCTGTGCTGGTTCCAGCATGGGACATTTGGACAATTTGGGGAGAGGGGTCCAGAATGTCTCCAGATGAGGTGGTAGCCTCAGCTGTGGGAGTTGGCATTACTGAGTTAGGAGGAATGGCTCTTATGGGATGCTCAGTAATTGTGGGGGGTGAGATGGGTCCAACTGAAACTTCTGGGGTTCTGTCAGAAGGGCCGACATCAGCTGTCAAATCAAATTGAAGCCAAGGTGCATCTGCTTCCTCGTCTGGGGACGAGTAGTAGGGCTGAATTGGTTCTTCAGCAGAATCAAACATTAATGAGTAAGCTGTTTGATTACCTTGTACTTCAGTCTCACCAGTCGGCTCTACTGGTATAGAGACATGAGATGAAAGTCCTCGGGGTGGTGTGTCAGCTGCCTCACAGCTCTGTTGGCGAATACGTTCGCGATCACTGGCAGCTTGGGTGAGTGCCTCAGTAACAACTGGGTCTACAGTTGTCCCTTCATCGGCGGTGGTGGTTTCCTCGATCTACAGCTGGTGTAAGCTGGTGACGTTGTGGGAAACAGAAAGAACAGTTTCAAGATTGACTTGGTTTCCAGTCAATCTGTCATCAACTGCTGACTCAGAAAGTGATGAAGAAGTTGGTGGTGGTGTGTGTGCAGCTGACTCTCGGGTGGCTTGGGATGAGCCAAAAACTTCACCAGCAGTCTGTTGAGAGACTGAGGTTGCTTGTGGAGTTTGTCCCTTTGTTACAACAACTGATAATGAATCAGTTGAGGTGCTACGCAGAAGTGTGGAGCCGACACTAACTCCTAAAGAACGAAATTGCCGTTTTGAAGGCAGCTGACATGTCGAGAGATCAACAGGTGGAAGAGAAAGAGGAAGAGAAAGAGAGAAGTGATCAGCCAGGAGTGTCTGACTAGAAGCTCCGAAAAGAGGAGAAGTTTCTAGTGGGACACTGCAAGAGTGAAAACGAGAAGGGAGGTCAGCGATGGATGCTGACACAGCTTCTGATCGTAATCCACTCAAAGTGGAGCTCAAAAGGGGTCCACTAGGATCCTGGCCAAGTCAGCATCATCGGTTTCCATACCTTCTCCACAGGTAGCAGACCCTCTCTCCCTCAGCTGAGGAGAAGAAGGAGCACGTGAAGTGGGAGAAGATGGCGGGGAGCAGGGTGAGGTTGTGATGAAGCGACGAGCTGTTCTTTTAACGCGTTTCTTCACCACTAGAGGAATGAAATCCTCTACCTCATCTTCTACATCAATGGGAACTGAGATCCCTGTGGAAGTGGGGTCTTTTTCATGGACGACTAGCAGCCGATGAACCCTGCAGATGAGAAAAGGATTTACCTTCTTGTACGGCAGATTTCTTCGATGTGGTGCCCTTTGGTTGATCCTTCCTGGATCTAATATGATCTTCAATGATCTTCAACATGTACGAGGAGAGGGGAACATCCTGACCAGCTTCCTTCTTAGAGTTGTAGATGGTGTTGGATAAGGTACGAACCTCAAAACATTCCCCTGGAAGGTCATCGTAATCGATCTCCGTTTTCTCGGTCATCACATGAGCGAAGCACAAGGTGAAGAATCGAATATCAGGGATGTGATTTCCCTTTCCTTTGAGCTTGGCTTTGACCTCCTCGTACACCAGTCTCCCATAATCAATCCGCTGACCGGTGATTAAGGCTTCAGCAAAGATCTGAAGCTTGGAGTTGCACAGGTTTTGAGACCCAATGTTGCCGCCTATGCACTGAATGATATGAGTGAAGAAACAGGCCCATGGTCTCGACATCTGAGACTTCTTGAAGATCGGAACCCTGTCTTCAGCACTTTCTAATCGATATCCAGTAATATCGATCAGATTTTTCTTTGCATCCTCAGCAGATTTCATCTCCTGAGGATCTTCATTAGGGTTCAAGTAGTCGAACCCACAAGCAGTTCGGAAATCATCAACGATAATGGTGATTTGATGATTTCCGACTTGCGCAATAATGTTGTCCCCAGAGGTGGAGACAGACATCCAAAAGTCACGCAAGAGTTCGTAATAACTCTTTGTGAAGTGCAAGAAAGCACCACTGACAAGACAATGGCGTATGAACTTTCCAACCGGGCGGTAGACGTTCTTGAGGTTGTCCAGTGGAGAGGTGTTTGCCACCAAGTTCGAGTTCTGAGAGAACTCGATGGCTTCTCGGGATAGGGTTGCTTTTTGGGTTTTTCTGGAGGTAGACATGGTTTGGAAGAGAGAAAAAAAGGTTAGGGTTTTAGTGAGAGAGAGAACGGAGAGAAATTTGAGGGTGGTTATTTGGGAGTAGTGAGGAAGAATGAGGAGAGACGTGGGGTATTTATAGAGAGAAAATGAACCATTTCGGGTAAATATTTGAATTTGAACCGGGTAAAAATGGATAGTTGGAAACCAACTATGGAAATGTTGGTTTTCGTGCGAATAAACAGGTACGATTTGACAGTAAGGGTTAGTGGAGCCGTTTCGGTGTCAGGGATGTCAAATCCCTCATAAAAGCCAAATATTCACATGAATGCAAATATTTGCCACATATAACGTGTGAATAGGGATAAAAGATTCCCTTTTCTTTGAAAACTAAACGTTTTAACTTATAAAACTTGACAAGTATCATTTTGAGGTGAGTTACTCAGCTGATTGATAAATGCAAACGTTTTAATCAGCTGAATGTACTAAGTGACAAGGTGAACATCATCAGCTGCTGATAGTACTTCAGCAGATGATTTAAGCATTTAACATACCCAGCTCGCTGATTAAAAAATTGAAACGTTTTTCATCCAATGGTTTATTGAACAAATCAGCTAGCTGAAGGTCTGTTGAAATGAAATGAAGTTCCACATCACCTTGTTCAATGTGATCTCTAATGAAATGATACCTTATGTCAATATGTTTTGTTCTGGAGTGAAGAACAGGGTTGTTGCTGATTGCGATAGCACTCGTGTTATCACAATACATAGGGACCTTGAAAAGTTCATATCAAAATCAACCAGCTGATTCTTCATCCAAAGGACTTGAGCACATCAATTTCCAGCAGCAACGTATTCTGCTTCAGCTGTAGAGGTAGAAACGGTATTTTGTTTCTTGCTTGTCCAGCTGACTAGCTTTCCACCTAGCAGCTGGCGTCCTCCAGTGGTGCTCTTTCAATTCATCTTGTAACCTGCAAAGTCTGAATCTGAATAGCCAATTAGATCAAACCCGGAGTCTTTGGCATACCAAAGACCTAGGCTTGGAGTACCTTTAAGGTACCTCAAAATTCGCGCAGCTATTAGATGAGATTCTCTAGGATCAGCTTGATACCTAGCACACATGCAAGTAGCAAACATAATATCTGGTCTGCTGGCAGTGAGATAGAGCAAAGACCCAATGATTCCTCTATAGAAAGTGACATCAACTGACTTTCCAGTTGAGTCAGCATCTAGATTATTTGGAGGAGCCATTGGTGTTTTCATGGATGATGATGAACTCATATCAAATTTCTTTAAAAGATCTTTGATATATTTTTCTTGATTTATAAAAATTCCATTTTTAGATTGCTTAATTTGTAAGCCAAGAAAATATGTTAATTCACCCATCATACTCATCTCATACTTCGTAGACATGAGTTTTGAAAAACGTCTACAAAGTTTTTCATCGGTATAACCAAAAATTATGTCATCCACATAAATTTGAACAAGAATGATATCACCTTTGATTTTGTGAATGAATAAGGTTTTATCAATCTTTCCCCTGGTGAAATCATTTGCTAGAAGGAAAGTGGAGAGTGTGTCATACCATGCACGAGGAGCTTGTTTCATCCCATACAACGCTTTATCCAATTTAAACACATAGTCTAAATACTTGGGATTTTCAAAACCTGGTGGTTGTTTAACATAAACCTCCTCTTGCAGCTTCCCGTTTAAGAAAGCACTCTTCACATCCATCTGAAAAACTGTGAAGTTCTTGTAGGCCGCATAGGCTAGAAATATTCTTATAGTCTCAAGCCTTGCTACTGGGACAAATGTTTCATCAAAATCGATTCCTTCTTCCTGTCTATACCCTTGTGCAACAAGTCTAGCCTTATTGCGAATAACCACTCCTTCCCCATCCATTTTATTCCTACATACCCACTTGGTACCAATTATCGTCTTACCGGCTGGTGGAGGCACCAGCTGCCATACTTTGTTGACTTCAAATTGGTTAAGTTCTTCATGCATCTCTTGAATCCAGCTGGAGCTTTCTAAGGAAACTTTAATATTTTTCGGTTCTTCAGCTGCTAAGAAGCATGACCATAGGCAGAGATTGCATGATGCCTTACTTCTTGTGACTACTCCTTGTTGTGGATCTCAAATGATTAATTCGATTGGATATTCAGAGGTCCACTTAGATTGAGGAGCAGCTGTAGAAGAGGAAGATTCAGCAGAATTTGATCCTTGTTGAGCGGCTGAATGCTCAGCAGGATTATGTACTTCATTTTGAACTAATCTTCTTGAAGTAGGAAGAGGTGGCCTAGAGTTAGATCTAGCCTTTGATGATGCTCTTGCTGTTGGAATCTCTTGTTGCACAGCTGCAATATCTACAAGATATGTGGGAGCATCATGGAATGTGTCATCTGAATCATTTATTGGAACATCAAAGAGATTCAAGGCATCAACAAAGGTTTCAGCAGAATCGTCAGTTGATGGTTCAGTCGGTCTTTGAAATGAGTCAGATGAATGAGCAGAGGTGGGGTTTAAGGCCTTTGAGTGTTCTTCAAAAGTAACATTGATAGATTCTTCTAGTGTTTGTCTTCTTTTGTTGAAGACTCTGTATGCCTTAGATATAGTGGAATATCCCAAGAAAATGGCTTCATCAGCTTTAGAGTCGAATTTGCTTAGCTGATCTCGTGTGTTTAACACAAAACACACACAACCGAATACATGAAAAAAGCCGATGTATGGTTTCCTTTGACGTAGAATCTCATAAGCATATAGAGAGATCTATTCTGAGTGAAACAAGCTGTATTGACAGCTTCTGCCCAGAATTGTTTTGGCATGTTTGACTAAGCAAGCATTGTTCTTGCAGCTTCTATTAGGGTTCTGTTTCTTCTTTCAGCAACACCATTTTGTTGAGGTGTTCTAGCAGCTGAAAAGTTTTGTGAGATCCCAACTTCTGAGCAGAAGTCTTCCAACGTACTATTTCTGAATTCAATACCATTATCTGATCTCAGCATCTTAACTCTGAACCCATTCAGAAGTTCCATCTTTTTGATGAACTTGATAATTTCGTCAGCTGCATCACTTTTGTGACGAAGAAATATAACCCAAGTGTATCGTGAGTATTCATCAACGATAACTAGTGTATACTTCTTTCCACCGAGACTTTCGGTACTCATAGGACCAAATAGGTTCATATGGAGCATGTGCAGGCAGTTGTTGATGGAAAAACATTGCTTTGATTTGAAGGAGCTTTTATGCTGTTTTCCTTGTTCACAAGCTGAACAAAGTTTATCCTTTTCATACTTGATTTGTGGTAACCATTCACCAGCTGACCTCTAGCCAGCTTTGATATATTTTTGAAGTTTAGGTGAGATAGACTTTTGTGCTACAACCAGTTCAGCTCTTCAGTGGAATGAGAGAATAGACAAACTTCTTGATTTTGAGGATTCATGTCGAGTGTATAAACGTTGTTGTTTCTTGGTGCAACTAATACGACTTTTCCAATTTTATCTGTAACCGTTCCTCTATATTCATTAAAGTTCACTGAGAACTTTGCATCACATAGTTGGCTAATGCTGATTAGATTGTGTTTCAGCCCATTCACATAACCAACTCTTGTGATTTTTATAGATCCATTTGAGATGGATCCATAACCTTCAGTTGAGCCTCTACCATTATCACCAAAAATTACTGGAGGACCAGCACGAACTTCGAATTTTTCAAGCAGGGATTTATTTCGAGTCATATGTCTTGAGCAACCACTGTCTAGATACCAGACATGTTTGCTTTGATCACCCTGCACAAGAACTAAAAGGAGTTAGTTCTTTTTGGGAACCCACATTTCTGTGGGTCCATGTGATTTCCTGCTGGAGCTCACAGGGGTTGGTTTTTCAATAGATTCACAAGCTGAAGTTGGGGGTGGTCTTAAGCTTGGACTGTCACACTCATTTGCCATGTGCCCACGATCTCCACATCTGTAGCATTTTCTGTTCTTTTGTTGTGGAGTGGAGGGCGAGGCAGCAGCATTGGGTACTGGACCCAAAATCCCTTTCATCTTCTGATTTTCAGAGAGAGTCAGGTTTTGAACGAATGATGTCAGATTACTGACTTTTCTTTTCAGCTGTTTGACAGAACCAGCTGAGGAAGGACTAGGAGTGTTTTTGGATACACTCTTACCTTTGTTCTTTGCATCTCGAGTACGAACTCCAGCTGGCTCACCCTTGAAGGTTGTAAGAACAGTTTTCTTTCCTGCTGTCTTGCTAGTCTTCTTCTGAGGTCTAGCAGCAGAGACAACAGATGTTGAGCCCAAGATAGACTTTCTTGGTTCAACTATTACTACAGTGGGTGTCCTAACAACCATGGCTGAGGAATCAGCTGATGATTCCTCACCAGTGGTTTCAGAGGGTTCTTCTGTGGACATCTCAGTAGCATAGGTTTTGGTAGACCTAACAAAGGAACCAAAAACTAACTCTTCAGCTGGCACAGAAGCATCAGCTGATGAGTGGTACAGATCATCTGTACTGCTATCAGGTACAGCGACTGCAGCAAGGAAGTCTCCTCCTAGTACAGCTTGTACTTGACTAGGAATTTGTGAGTTAACACATTCACTCACACGTTTGGATGAACGAGACCATGATTCACAAATCTTTTTAATTGCTTCAAGTTCTTTAACTTTTTCACTTAGAGCGTGTTGAAGAACTGAATTTATAAATTTTGTTTCAGAAAGTTCTTCCTTTAAAGTTTTATGATCAATTAATCTTTCTTTTAAAAATGCATTTTCACGAAGAATAGCACTGTGTTTATCCAAGCATTCACATTCCAGCTGATCAATGAAGTGCAAGTCACAAATTATAGAATCAACAATATCTTTGGCTTTGGTAGCCTCAGCAAAGATTAGAGAGATTACCTTTTTATGAACTATGTTGACCCATTGATAAGAACTGGCATCATCAGCTGTAATGCTTTCATCAGCACGACCCATCAAACACATTGTGGCCATTGGTTCATCATCATCGGATGAGTTGTCACCTGAGTCAGCCCAGTCGTGAGTTTCAGCTACAAGACCCTTGTCAGCAGCTTTGCCTTCAAGTGCCTTCTTTTCTTCTAGAATCTTTTTGGTGAAGGCTTGTAGCTTTTTATATTTTTCTTCAATGGACTCACCAGTTGAAGATTGTGAACTTGCTTTCTTCTGCTTGCAGTCGTTAGCATAGTGTCACTTCTTGTTACAGTTGTAGCACGTTATCTCAGAGATATCAGGTGTACTTCCAGAGGGTCTGGAAGGTGCAGCTGACGAGATAGGTCTGCTACTAGAGCCTCTAGCTGATGAGCCAGATTTGCCTTTGAAAATTTTTCTGTTTTTGACAAGTAAGGCAAGCTCAGATATAAGGGCTTCGTTGTCTTCATCTTCATCGATCTCCTCGATGCTTACTTCAGGCATGTTGAACAAACCAACAGCTGAAGTGTTGTCAGCTTCATCATCTGATGGGGGATATTCAATTCTTCTGGGCTTGTTTATGGAAACAAGAGCAGTTGAAGATCCTGAGGAACTCACTTTAGAGTCCTTTGGAGGTTGAAATTTGTTGAGTACAGTTCTCTCATGGCTTAGAAACATACCATAGAGAGAATAAAGAGTATAGTCTTTTAAAGTGGGAGATGTACTCATGCAAGTTATGATGGTAGCCCATTTAGAGGGTAAAGCAGCCATAAACTTACACATTTTGGACATATCGTCCTTATCAACTCCATGAGACTTCAGCTCGTTTAACAAAATGTTATAGCGATTGAAAGTTTGAGCTATAGTCTCACTAGGCTTGGCTTTAAACAGCTCGTAGTCATGGATGAGCATGTTTTTGTTATGTTCACGCACAACAGATGTGCCTTCATAAACTTCAGCCAGCCTGTCCCACATCTCTTTAACTGAGTCACAAAATTGTATATTGTGATACAGTTCATCACCAACTGCTTGAAATAGCATATCCCTTCCTTTATTCTCAAGGTGAAGAAGACGTTTTTCAGCGTCCGTCCATTGAGCTTCGGATTTAACAACATAATGTTCTGGTATGTCAGGAGTATCAGGAATAAGGGTTTGAGGGATATATTTTCCTATCGTGATGTTCTTTAAGTTTTGGGTGATAGGTAACCATGTGGGATATTGTAACGACCCAAATTTTTGTGATAAATAAATTCTAAGAAAATATGATAAACAAGGATAAATCGTTTAAAGAACGTAGGAATTGGTTTCGTGTCATTTGGACGCCGTATGAGAAAGTTATGGACGAAACCGGGTCGAAACAAGGAACAAAAACTGCAGCCCATCTGGTGCAGCGAGTTCGCGGCGCGAACTAGGTCCTCGCGATCGCGAGGATCAGGCAGAGACTTGGGGTTTTCAGAGATCGGAGTTCGCGGCTGGTTCACGAACGCGAACTGTTCACGACACGCGAAGTTCGCGGTGCGAACATGGGCTTCGCGGCGCGAAGTCTGTCAGACACAGCATTAAAGTCGGGTTTTGGCTCATTTCATGCCATCTCAAACCCTAGTTTCTCTCCCAACGAGTTTGTATACGTTTTTTAGTGGAAAACGTCATTTGGAGCCGATTTCTTCGTCAAATCTCGTGAATTGTCACTCCTAGTTGAATATTAAAGGTATATCTTCACTCCTTTGTAGTTGTAGCTCTAGATCTATGGATCTTGAAGCTTGGGTTTGAAACCCTAGTTCTTGGGTGTATGGGTTATGGTGAAATAAATGATGTATACACTTAATAGATGGTATTTCATCAAAGAAAACAAGTGTATGCTTAAGATTTGTAAGAACCTTAAGATTGGTCAAACCTAGGGTTTTTAATGTCATCAAAATTTGGGGGGAAAAGGGTGTTGGTGACTAATTAGTGTTATGAGACTAATATTGGAGACTAATGATGTCGACCTTGGGTTATGGTTGGGTTCGGGTTTCGTTGGTGAAACCTTGGAACTAAGATTTTGAGATTTCCATCAAGTTGGATGAACTTGGTGGTTAAAGATGATAATAGAAATTATGTGTTGTCTAGTTATGGATGATAACTAGAAGTGTGATGATTATGTTGATAGGTTGCAAAGACCTATATGTTGGAGTTATTCAAAAGGCGAGAAGCAAGGATTCGTGCTGATAAACGCGAACTGGAAAGCATTGCTAAGGTGAGTACATGAGACTTTTAAACTGGGTACATAGCAAGAGTTTTTAAAATACATATGATATTTTTATGGGTCTTTATTAATAAATGTTTGGTAAAGATAGTGATTGAAAATGGTAAGAAAGTAGGTTTAATGTGATACTAGAATATGTCTAGTATGGTTGATGAATTTTGGAAGTGAGTAGGATAAACTTAAGTGATTATGGAGTCTGTAATAATGAACCATAATAATAAAGTTATGAAGTAAAAGAGTGTGTATTGAGTCTTTATTAATAATTATGTATAAGTAAAGCAATTGGAAATGATTTGATAAGTAATGAGCATCTATTGGTAAGAATTACTAATAAAAGAAAAGAACGAATATACATATGAAAATGATTATGATGTCACTAGTAATAATTATGTATTATGGTCAACGAAGAGATGAAAGTATATGAAATAGATAAATAGGAAATGTATCTTATTAAATAAGTGAGTATGGACCTCCTAGGGTTCATAGATGTAGAAGTATGTGTGAGATGTTAAAGATCGGGTCCACGGGACCATACAGGTACGTTCACTCTATGTTGAACTTGTTACATATATATAGTTATTATTAGATAACTAACTTGTTTGATGATTGATGTGATAGCCGAGAGCTACATTGACATAACTGTTGAGTTATGGTAAGATTGAGATGATGTGATGTCACGGGCGACTCCCGGTCATGAGGTGTGGAGTGAGGGGCAGTTGGGTGGATTCCCATCGACTCATCCACGTTAGTAGTCTTGCTAACTGGACGTATTCCGGCGAGTAAGGCAGATATCGGTAGAATGGGCGATTCCCTCTTGCCGGTATCTTGAGCTTCTAGTTAGTTCGGGGGCAACCCGATAACTAGATATATTGGAGTTCTAGCTAGTTCGGGGGCAACCCAATAGTTAGATATGTTGAGCTTCTAGTTAGTTCGGGGGCAACCCGATAACTAGATTTGATTGCTAGGAAAGCATTGGAACAATAGGGTCGCTATAGGGTGACTAGCCTACATTGATGTCGTATATATATGCGTTTATATATTTATGAAATGATTATTATTATTGGGGTCTAAAACCCATGTATCTCATGAGACTATTTTGTCTCACGTACTACGTTTGTTTTATGGCTGTGTACTCAGGTACAGGTTTGAAGTGGTAGAAGGTTGCACTACAAGTGGCCTAGAGATGTTTAGCTCGGGAGCTCGTAGGTAGATCCCTTGCCTATGGTTTTGATATACTTGGTGACACCGTATTTTTGTATACTCTGATAAAGGTTTTAAAGTTTTTGTTAAACTGTATTTTGGACATCATGTCTATTATTGAGAAAACCGTATTTAAATGATTTTAAACGATGTTATAAAAATACGGGTGTTACAGATATCATGCGAGTTCTCCACATGGGATAGTTGGTTTGGGTGAGTTTGGGAGGTTTTCCAGATGATGGTAGATCAGATGTAGGTTCAGCCATAACAGATGCTCAAAGTTGATGGAAAACAACTTTGACACTTGCTCTGATACCAGTTGTTGGTTCCCCACAACACAAACGTGTTGCGTTACGGCTAAGTAAAGACTTAAATATAAAGAACACACAAGATTTCAATGATTAAGAGTTTATTAAAACAACTTAATACAGTACAAAGTTTGCGCAAAATAGATAGTACATACTAACTAAAACTTTATACTTGAAATGACACTTTGTTCGCTCAAAACTTAAAAGATAATGCAATGAGAGTTATATCAGCTGATACTAACAGCTGATATTGAATGCCTCAGTATTAACTATGAAGGAGTTAATACCAGACAATAACAAACTCTCAGAGAATGTTCTTGTGCTATGAATGTTAAAAGGTGTGTGTAAATGCAAGCATTTACGTCTCTATATATAGCCTAAGATCCATGTTCCTTTGTCCACAAGTTTATCGACGTGTAAACATATCATTCGTTGATGTAGACTTGTCCATGGAAACATTAAATGCTCTTGCATACGTTACAGTCCCAATTGTACTTTGTGTCAACTTCTTTTGTAATCTTTTCTGACGCACAGTGAAAAGATGTACTATGATAGTACAAAAGATGTTGACTTTCTCTATACATGCTTGGAGGGACAAACGATGATGTTCTGACAAATTATCTTCTATTACCGAAATAGAAGATCCTCATCGTTTTCTTCTTCTTTGAGCGGGAAAGGAAAATATTCAAAGTGTCAAGAATATTTTCCACTAAGTCTTTATCTGCAGCGGGTACCATCAGCTGATTCCACTATCAGCTGATTGGTCTTCTTCTGGTCTTTGTCCTTCGGCCATAGACTTCGAATGATCACTCTTGAATTGCTGCTGATTTGATTTGGTTCCTAGAGCTGAGTACGTACTCAACTGAAGGTTTATGAATATACTTGTACTTCAGCTGAGATACATACTTCAGCTGATTTATTCTTCTTAGCTATTGATCATCAAATCTTATTTACTTAGTCTGGGGACTAACAATCTCCCCCTATTTGATGCAATCGAATAGTTGTATAAGTATGAACCTGTAATGAGTCAGCTGTGTTGATCAGCTGACTGCTTATGCGATTTTGACCTTTTGGGTTCTTTTGACTATTTTTATCTTTTTACTATATTTCTACAAGTATATTACAAAAATAATTTTCCATTCATATGAAGCTGATTAAGTACAAGGAAAATAAAACATATACATAGTCTTAAGTATTTATTCTCTTAAGACTCTCTGATACACTGAGCTGATGGCTGAGTTGATTAGTTTCTTCATTTCTTTTCCCTCTTCAGTAGAGGAGCTCAGCAGTTTGTGATAGACCATTAGTTGTTCAACGTTGCACAGGTCTAATTCATCAGCTCGTTGAAAGCAAGGCCTTTTGTTTTCCAGAAAGCAAAAGCCATAGATGGGTTCTCGTACAATCAACCCCGGGACAAAGTTTACTCCGAGGGAATGGCTCTTGTGATATTGAGTCTTGGACGTTTTGCAAAGATTATCGAAGACTTCATATCAATTTCTCTGGGTTCAGCAAAAGGTTCGGGGAGAATAGACTTACGTTTCTCCCCTCTTGCTGCAGAGCTTTCACCAGCAGGTTCTCTGACAGACTCAGCTTGAGGTTCACGCAATTCAGCTAGTATGCGATTTGCCAGATCAGGAGAGTATCTCTTGATCTTTTCGCATAGAGTCTTGAAGGAGAAAATTGCGATTTTTGCCTCACTCTCCAGATCTGCAATCTTTGGAGATGGTTTTGCAGTCTTGGCAGCTTTTAGCATCTCATTCCATTCACCATAGCTGAAATGAGTGCTGACCTTGTTCAGAGAAACTCTTTCAGGAGCGAAGGGCCCTCCAGCTCTATATATGATGATTTCTTGAGGAGAGCTGGATGATGATTTGGGGCACCTTACACTGCTGATTCCTGCTTCTTGCCGAAGTTTGTAAAGAACTTTGTTGAACAACCTAATGTTCTCAGCTCTTTCCGCTTCAGCTCTTTGAAACAGCTCTTCTTGAGTTTTTCTTTGAAGAGTAATGGCTGCTTCAAGATCTGCGGCGGTTCCAGCTTCTTCAAGGAGAGCAGCTGTAATCGTGGCATCAGAAAGCTCCCCCTCAGCAGGTTGAGGATTCACCTGTACAATAGGCTGAGGGTTTTGGATTTGCGGGGTTTGGACTTGTGGGACCTCAGTTGATTCAAAAGAATCAACAATGCGAACATCAGCTACGGTTTCTTCTTCCCTTAGATCTTTAGCAGAAGTGAATATTGAATGCGTTATTGTTTCTCCTGCTGAAGTAATTACCTCAGGTGTTTCAGTAAGGACGAGTGTTGTTGAAGTTGGAGTCTCGTCTACTGAAACGTCTTCTTCTTCTGGTATTCCAGCAGAGGTGAATGTTTATAATTTTGAGGTTTCACCTGCTGGAATATCTTCTTGAACATTGGCTCCAACAGCAGAGGTGACTATGGTTTGTGAATCTTGTTCACCTTGTTGTTCACCTGCTGATGTAGCTTGCTCTTTCTCCCCCTCAGAGAGTGCCCGAAGAAGTAAGGTACTCTCTGGTGCAGCAGTAGGACGGACAGCTGGGGCACCCTCATTAAATTTTTGCAGAATGAGGTCAAGGGTGCCTTGGAGACCACTGACTTGAGAGGTTAACGAACAAACCTCAGTCTCCGGCTTGTCCATCCGAGTGGACACAGCAGCAGCAAAAGCATCAATAGCCCTGGCGAGATGTCTATGAGTATTGGCCAGCAGAGATTCCTGCTTTTCTTGAGCAAGGACAATACGATCAACAGTGGTGATGAGAGGAGTGAACTGAGATTGTAGTAAGGTCAGCTGTCGATCAACTTCTACTTCAGTTGCCCGGGCTTCAGCTAGAAGCATGTCCTTCTCAGTTCTGTCAGATTCTCGGATGGTGCGGAGATCTCGCTGAATAAAGTCTTGAAGCTTAATGAGCTCGCTGGTGTTGCATCGAATCTGATCAGAAAGAAGAGTCAGCTGAGGAGTGGCAGTGTGGACTTCAGTATGCAGAGAGGCAATACTCGTTGATAGATTTTCAACGGATTGAGCATACTGCTGAGGAACATCCATGCGAAGGGTGTTCAACTGCTTCCTCAAGATGGTCATCCCAGGACGTATCTGTGATTTAACAACTCTAGACACCAAGACAGTAAGGGCCTTGGTGGGAATACCTTCACCAGCTGTGCTGGTTCCAGCATGGGACATTTGGATAATTTGGGGAGAGGGGTCCGGAATGTCTCCTGATGAGGTGGTAGCCTCAGCTGTGGGAGTTGGCATTACTGAGTTAGGAGGAATGTCTCCTATGGGATGCTCAGTAATTGTGGGGGGTGAGATGGGTCCAACTGAAACTTCTGGGGTTCTGTCAGAAGGGCCGACATCAGCTGTTAAATCAAATTGAAGCCAAGGTGCATCTGCTTCCTCGTCTGGGGACGAGTAGTAGGGCTGAATTGGTTCTTCAGCAGAATCAAACATTAATGAGTAAGCTATTTGATTACCTTGTACTTCAGTCTCACCAGTCGGTTGTACTGGTATAGAGACATGAGATGAAAGTCCTCGGGGTGGTGTGTCAGCTGCCTCACAGCTCAGTTGTCGAATACGTTCGCGATCAGTGGCAGCTTGGGTGAGTGCCTCAGTAACAACTGGGTCTACAGTTGTCCCTTCATCGGCGGTGGTGGTTTCCTCGACCTCCAGCTGGTGTAAGCTGGTGACGTTGTGGGAAACAGAAAGAACAGTTTCAAGATTGACTTGGTTTCCAGTCAATCTGACATCAACTGCTGACTCAGAAAGTGATGAAGAAGTTGGTGGTGGTGTGTGTGCAGCTGACTCTCGGGTGGCTTGGGATGAGCCAAAAACTTCACCAGCAGTCTGCTGAGAGACTGAGGTTGCTTGTGGAGTTTGTCCCCTTGTTACAACAACTGATAATGAATCAGTTGTGGTGCTACGCAGAAGTGTGGAGCCGGCACTAACTCCTAAAGAACGAAATTGCCGTTTTGAAGGCTGCTGACATGTCGAGAGATCAGCAGGTGGAAGAGAAAGAGGAAGAGAAAGAGAGAAGTGATCAGCCATGAGTGTCTGACTAGAAGCTACCGCTCGTTGGTACTACGTAACACTTAGTGCTGCTCTATGGGAGTCGACCAGTCGCACCGTTAGTCCTGTTCAACCTTGTTACTACTGCTCGTTGGTACTGCTTAACACTCAGTGCTGCTATATGGGAGTCGACCAGTCGCACGGGGTATTTTGGGAAGATTAAAGTCTATCAATCTTATATGGAAATTGAACCAATCGCACAGTCTAGATTAGTAATTATTTCGTAAAGAAATATGACATACTCCTTCCTTCGTTGGGTTTGACTCTAGCAATGTGGATCATGGTACGTAGTGATGGCAAAAAGAAGAAAATTCTTAGAGGTTGTTGTAAGTGGTATTCTTTGGTTCATTTAACCGGTAGAAACAATCGGGTTTTCAACAATATCGGTTTCTTCCCCTCGGGCGATTGAAGATTCATTTCTTACTTGGATTAAATATAGGGGTAAGTGTAATTCTAATGTTTTAGATTCGTTATGAAGATGTAATCCTCTTTTGTTATATTAACTTGTTATTGTTGTACTCTCTTTCGCATGTTGCTACACTAGTACAGAAAAGGTTTGAATGTGCGCGCCCAAAAACATTTATACTGCGGTGGCCGCAGTAACAAATCATATTCGCATAATAAGATCGGCATCCGCCCCAAAAAAACATATTAGTTGGTGCGGTCCCTTAGAAACCGCTGTAAAATAAACATTTGTTGGGGCGGTTGTTCTAGCACCGCCGTAACATAACTTTTTGATAGGGCGGTTGACGAAACCCCGCACCTATATTATAACTATTAGTGCGGACGTATGAACCCCGCAGTAACAAAACCATTTGGTGGTGCGGACTTCGCATCTTGTGCAAGTAATTAAACGTTTTCATTAAATAGTAATTAATGCCGGTTCAATACGAATTAAGAAGAAATAAAACGTTTTCATTCCCATGGAAGATCAGTTACAACCTAACGATAAACAACACCAAACCAAATCTAACATACATGGCAATCAAAGAAGAGAAACAGTGAACGTAAGCCCATTACCATTGTTTTTTTCCAGAACATCAAGGGTGAACTTCACATTTTGGTTCCTTTGGATGCCATTCCTCCTTCTGAACTCAACAAAATCACCACATATAGTCATATGGTCCATACAACCAAGACTCCTTCTTCGATCACCGTGGATTTTCAAATCATAAATCCTGATGAATGGGACATCAGGATTTTCTACCAAAACAAGATCAGGAGACTCATTCCAAAGGCGGTGATCCCGGACAAAGTTTGCTGGAATAGTCTGAAACAAAAATAAATTAATTACTTTATACAATTAAATATACTTATTAACAAGATACATACAATTCTTTTTTTATGGAGGAACGCCATTCTATAACGAAGAAATCGGGTGGGACTTCATCATGTGGAACTGCATGTGGGACTTCTTCATACGGGTAATATACAAATTCATGTGGAACTTCATCGTGTGGGACATCATCATCGTGTGGAACTTCCTGTGGTAATTCTTGATCAACACTAAAATCACTCATGTTGTAAAAGCAAGTATCTAAAATGCTAATTGCATGCGTTATATATATATACAACTGATTTTGGCGGGAGTAGAAGTTTTCGCGCGCATCATAAAAGAACCGCACCTCCAAATTGTCATTTTGATAACTGCTGCAGCATCATCAAGATTCACTTACGTACACGAACTATATTTGTTCTAGTTGGCATGTGAATCTTGATAATGCCCCAACAGTTAGCAATGACATTTAACATCTTCATATATTTGGAAAAGTATACTTGAGAAATGGTAATTACAATCAAATTTATATAGCGGAAAATTTATTACGATTGTAACTTTTTTCAACCAAAACAATCATAACATATATTGGAGAATCTCAAGAAATATTTGATTCCCCGCGCAGTCTAATCTAGCTACTGCGCGCATGAATAACATCAAGCAAAAAAACATTTTTGGAGCGGTTTATCTATTTGTTGGAGCGGTTTATCTATTTTTTGGTGTGGTTTATCTATTTTTTGGAGCGGTTTTCTAGGGTTTTAATTCAATATCAACTACAAACTAACTAATATTTATTCCATGCATTAAGTTTGCTATCAACCCCCATCACTTACTTTTGATCACGATGAGTTCATCAAATCCAGAAACGCATGTTATTGTCTCCATTGACGATGAGATTGACGATTTTCAAAGTGATGATCCACTATTAGTGAGTCATTACTTCACAGTCAAATGGAAGGAAGAAATAACAAACACAATTGTGTGTAGAAATTTTGATTTTTTCTTGTATATTATTGATAACAAAATATTATATAACAAAATTGCATGTTACTCTTGATGAAATTTTAATTTGTTGATCTTTTCAGACGGTACCGGCAAAGCTCGTGAAGGATCACGATCTTTACCGTTATGAAAAATGTTGCTTGGATAATGGAGATCGATTTTATAAACGCTTCGACATGACGAACCTTGATGATCGATACAGGGCCATAGTGGAAAAACCTTTAGAACCTATGACCATTCATGGGGATTTTGTGGATTTCAAGCAGAGTTTGGGAATAAGAAACAACCAATGGGTTTGTTTCACGATTGATCTGGAGAAGAAGAACGGTGGCATAGGGTTGTGGTTCAACGTTCGTCTGTTTTAAGTGTTGGTTTTTATTGTTTTTTATTAATTCTTGTCTGTAATCGTACGTTGTGTTAATTTCCTTTTAACTGGAATGAAATATTTGGTTTCTCTTTAATTTGTTTATTTTCATGAACATATGTATGCATGGCCTGTTTCAACAAATTAAATATATTCATGCCATTTTATTTCATTTTCTTTTCAGTTTAATTAATTAATTGGCAAACAAAACACAAATTTCATAAAAATACAACGATGCATGTTGAATTCAAAACCAAAATGTAACAAACTATTACAAATAAACCCAAAACAAGGACAACATGAACACAAAGCTAACAAAGATGCATGCATATATATATGTTGAATTCAGAGAAGAGTAACTTTGAAGATAACTCCAACACCATTGTTTTTTGCTTCGAGATCAAGGGTGAACATGACATGTTGGTTCGTGCGGATGCCCATCTTCTGCTTGAAGTCGACCATATCACCATTGATAGTCATATGGTCTATAAAACGAACATCGGACCTCCTTCGATCACCGTGGCGTTGTAAATTGAAAACTTTACCGTATGGGGGACTCATCTCAAGGTTTTCCAAAGCACACAAATGACGCTCATCCCAAAGTTGGTGATCCCTAACAAATTTTGCTGGAATAGTCTGATGAAAGAAATGAAAATTAAATTTATACTACAAATTATAATAGCAAGAAATTAAATAGAAAAATCATACAAATTTTTTTGTGATGGATGCACACCATTTTACGATGAAGAAATTATTAACTTGTACTTCGTGATCACAAATATGCAGACTAGAACTCATATTAGAAACTTTCAAAAGATCGATTAATCTTACTTTGAATTTTTCTTTGAAACGTTCTTGTAGGTTTAAAAATGAAACATTTTTTGATATAACTACTATTTTTGGCGGGATTGGGGATTTGGAGCGCATCACAACTGTACAACCGCATCTCCAAACAAGTAAATAGTCATGTATATTTTACAATCTCAATAAAATATTTGATTCTCCTGCAACACTGCCAATGATGTGGTAAAAATCGAGGAAAAATATTAGTTGTTGCGGTTTCCATATTTGTTATTGCGGTTATGAGGATAAGTTTAAAAAGTAGCTGCTACACTAGCTGTAACTTCTATCCAACTTGATATGCATATTTACTCGATGCATTTAATTTAAATCCCAAAATAGTAATTGCGGGTTTCTGTATTTGTTATAGCGGTTTCAACAAAACCGCTCCAACAAATAAAATATCAACCGCTTGAATTCCAGATGACAGTCAATTTTCCCTCTTCATCAATTTCGACGCCCTTGGTTATTATATATAGTTAACCAGTATTATTCTAAATTGCATTTACAAGAAAATTATTAATCAATCACCTTTTTTGGTTATTAACATCATGAGTTCCCAAAACGAAAATCTTCCACAAGAGATTATTAATTACTTTGCTGTGAAATTGACCTCGCAAGTTATACAACGGAGGGAAATTGTATGCATTCTATATTGTGGTTCTTTTTTCTTTCTGTTTACTGTTTATGATTATGAAATATTTTTTTGATTTCTTAATTTCAGACTATACCAGCAAAGCTGGTTCAGGATCTCAAACTCTTCAACTATGGCACATGTTGTGTCTTCGAGATGGGAGATATGAGTTCAAGGTTCGTGGTGGTTGATACCCTTCGTAATCGGAAGAAACCAATCGAAGAAAGACCCTATGGCCCGATCACCATTCACGGGGATTTTGACGAGTTGAGAATGAAATGGGGCATCCATTGGAACCAATGGGTTGTTTTCACCATTGATCTTGAGAAAATGAAGCCTGGAGGCCGAGTTTACATGAAAGTAACTTTGTTTTAATTAGTTTTTGGTTGTTAATTTTGTGACTTTTTAATTTTCCCTTGTAATGCATGCCCGTTTGTTAATATTATCTAAAGTATTTTTAGTTAACCATTGGTTCCATATTTGTTAATATTATCTATTTTTAGTTAACCATTGGTTCCATATTTTTAGTTAACCCTTGTAATTAATGCACGGCCGTTTTTTAGTTAATATTATCTATTTTTAGCTGCAACACCCGCTTTCTTGGAGCGGTTGAACCGCACTTTAAACTCTATTTAGAGCGGTGCAACCGCATCTTTTAAACCATAAATAATGGATATTTTTATTTGTTACAGCGGTTATTTTGTTTTGGAGTGGTTGAACCGCCCCTATTTATGTTTTTTTTGAATGTTTAATACACAGCGGTTACTTTTTGAAATAGTCATCTTTCTTCTTCGTCGAGACTCTGTGTTCGTTCTGCTACTCATTTAAGGTAATTCCGTTTATTATTAAGTTGTCTTTTACAATATATCTCACTTTAAGCTTGGAAATAGGCTCAGAAATGTTATTATGCCAAAATAGTTCCAAAATAGACACATTACATTCGATAACTAGAGAATACATCAGATTTAGACAAACATTGCATATGCTATGAAAACTAGGCAAATCCCTATCAAATACAGCTTCATTTTCCTTATCTTTAGGTCAGGTTCCATTAATTCCATTTCAAGATTGTTCTTCGATTCTAGTAATCCTGGAATGATTTGTGTAGATCTTTCACACATCGCTGGATCACGCCACCCAAAAAAATTACATTTTGAACGTCCCTAAAAAGAAAACCAATAATTTGAACTTTAAATTAATATTTAATATTAAACTCGATCTGTGACGGATCGAACTTACCATTGTTGAACATGAGTAAAACCTTCTGCTAGGGTTTTTGGTTGTCCATGAAGTACGGATCACAGCTTCTTTCCCACACCAACAGAAAACCATTTTCAAATGAAATTAAACCTTTAATTGTTCGAATAGGGCTAGATTTATAAAATGACACATGAAAGAGTTAATTACTTAAATGCCCTCAGACCAATTTTATTAGCTTACTTTAATATTTAATTTGATATATTTTAGTTTTTAATGTAATTGACGATTTTAATTTTATTTATCTTTTAGATGGATCGTGATTATTGGATGTACAAAGTTTCACGTGGTTCTCCTGAATTTGTCAAGGGTGTTGGATATTTTCTTAAGATTGCCGATTCTAGTCGTTATAAGAACGCAAATCGTAAGATTTTTTGTCCTTGCAACATTTGTAAAAACTTTAAAAGTTTTACCGATACTGCGGATATTGAGATCCATTTGTTTCGACATGGTTTTTGCATAATTACACTTGTTGGTCAAGTCATGGAGAATCAATACTTGATTGGAACACATCTTAGAGCAATTTAAATAGTAGTGATCAATATACAACAACATTGAACAATGATTCAAACAACGATGATGATGATGATCAATACAATTCAAACGACCGTTTCGATGAGAGTTTTAATGATCACTTAGATACTAATATGGGTGGTGTTGATGAACAAGATGAATTACATCGCCTATTTGATGAAGCACAAACACCGTTATATAAAGGATCTAAATTAATGAAACTTGATGCTGTGTTGAAGTTAATTAACTTAAAGATGAAAAACGGATGGAGTGATAAAAGTTTTACAACTCTATTAGAGCTTTTACGCGAGTTGCTTCCGGAAGATAATGAATTACCAATTTCGACATATCAAGCAAAAAAAATTAATGTGTCCAATGGGTTTGGAAGTAGAAAGAATACATGCATGTCCCAATAATTGTATGTTGTTTCAGAATGAGTTCGCAAATCTCCATAACTGTCCTCATTGCAAGGCATCGAGGTATAAACGGAAAAATGATTCGGATGAAGTTGACGATGATGTGACAAAAAATGGACCACCGGCTAAAATGTTGTGGTATCTCCCTATTATACCAAGACTAAAAAGGTTATTTTCAAATGAGAAAGAAGCAAAGTTACTTCGTTGGCATTCGGAAGAACGTGTAATTGATGGCACAATCAGACATGTTGCAGATTCACCGCAATGGAGAAACATTGATAGAAAGTATTTTGAGTTTGGAAACGATATTAGAAACGTACGGTTTGGGCTTAGTTCGGATGGGATAAATCCTTTCGGGAACATGAGTAGTCGTCATAGTACGTGGCCGGTTCTTTTATGCATTTACAATCTCCCACCGTGGTTATGCATGAAACGGAAATACATTATGATGTCGTTGTTGATTCAGGGTCCGAAACAACCAGGTAATGATATTGATGTTTATTTGTCTCCTTTAATTGATGACTTAAAAACTCTTTGGAGTTCGGGTGTAGACGTATATGATGCTTACAAAAGAGAACACTTTAAATTGCGGGCCATGGTTTTTTGTACTATAAATGACTTTCCAGCATACGGTAACTTGTCAGGATACAAAACGAAGGGTAAGAAAGCTTGTCCTGTTTGTGAAGAAGGGACAAGCTCGGTGTGGTTAAGAAATTGCAAAAAAACTGTATACATGGGGCATCGAAGATTCCTTCCTAAGGGCCACCGTTTCAGGAAGATGACGATTGAGTTTGACGGAACAGTAGAGGTCAGAACAGTGAGGACACGACTTGATGCATTTTCTCGAGTTGAAAATATTAATGTTGTGTTGGGTAAGAGATTGTGTATTGATAATGAGGCCATATGGAAAAAAAGTCAATCTTTTTTCAATTGCCTTACTGGAGATATTTAGATGTTAGACATTGCCTTGATGTTATGCACATTGAAAAAAACGTATGTGAGAGCTTGATAGGCTTATTATTGGATATTAAGTATAAAACTAAAGATGGAGTTAAGGGTCGTAATGACATGGTCGAGATGGGAATACGTAACGATCTTGCTCCCGAACAACACGGCAATCGTACTTATCTGCCACATGCATGTTATAATACATCGAAGGAAGAAAAAAGAAAGTTTTGTCAATGTTTGCATGATATTAAGGTTCCATCAACTTATTCAGCAAACATTAAAAGATTTGTGTCGATGAAAGACTATAAATTGCTTGGGATGAAGTCTCATGATTGTCATGTTTTGATGACACATATGATTCCTATCACAATTCGTGGAATTTTACAAGTTGATATCCGTCATACAATCACAAAACTTTGTTTGTTTTTTAATAAGATTCACTCAAAAGTTATTAATGTGGAAGATCTGGACAAATGGGAGAAAGACATTGCGGTTATCCTTTGTGAATTAGAGATGCACTTTCCACCTTCATTTTTTGATGTAATGGTTCACCTAGTCTCTCATATCGTACAAGAGATTAAGGCTTGTGGTCATGTATTTCTACGATACATGTACCCTTTTGAAAGATACATGGGTATACTAAAAGGTTATGTAAGAAACCGTAATCGACCTGAGGGCAGTATTATTGAAGGATATACTTCTGAAGAAGTGGTCGAGTTCTGTCAAGGTATTCTAAGATATTATAGTATAAACATATTAATATATTATATAATATATGTATAAACATATTATAGTTGACTAATTATTACGTTACACATATTTTTGGTTCACGTACAGGATATATGGAAGGTGTTGAAAGTGTTGGCGTTCCAAAAACTCGTCATTCAGGTCGACTTGACGGAAAGGGAGGAGTTGGTTTCAAAATAAAAATTCCACCTCGTGAAGATTTACAACTTGCTCATTTAGTAGTATTAAAACACATGACATGCCTTACTCCATTGCTTGATGAACATATGGATATGTTAAAGTCGACCTTCCTCGGTAAAGATGAAATGTGGTATATACAGAATCAGAACAAGGAATTAGCAAGGTGGTTGAGAGAGAGGGTAACAAGGGACGACGTTGAAGACACAGTACGGAGATTGGGAGTAGGAGCAGATGTTAGAGTAAAATCTTACCAAGGATACGACATTAACGGCTATACATTTTACACCATCGATCAAGATAGAAAAAGTACAATGCAGAACAGTGGAGTCACAATGATAGCATCAACGACCGAATTCGATAGACGTGATCATGATACATTGATAAGAATAGCAAAAGATTCTTATTACGGTGTGATACAAGAAATATGGGAATTGAAGTATGGTGATTTCATAATTCCAGTATTCAAGTGTAAATGGGTGAATAACCGTGGTGTTCTAGTTGATGAATATGGTTTCACACTTGTGGACCTTGAAACTAATGGATATAAATCCGAACCATTCGTTCTCGCAAAACATGTTTCACAAGTTTTTTTCGTTCAAGATCCGAGCAAAGCAAAATACCACATTGTTCTACAGGGTAAAAGACGTATTCTCGGGGTTGACGATGTTGTAGACGAAAAAGAATACGATCACTTTGATGACCTACCACCATTTTCGGTTGGTATCGATCCCGGTAATTTTGAAGACATGAATATAACGACATATGTTAGAAATGATTTAGAAGGAACATATGATTAATACATTTATTGTCTAACTTAAGATATAATATTGTTTATAGTTATATTTTTTATCACACGTTAATTGTCTTGTAACACAATGATGTTTATTTTAATGCACGTTTTTTTCAGTTCTAAAAAAGAAACTGAAAATAACCCGCTAAATCATATTAACTATTTGAAAATTTTCACCAAAACCGCTCCAACAAAAAGGATCAACCGCTCCAACAAAAATAGCCACAACCGCCTTATCTAAACAAAACCGCCCCAACAAAAAGAGAACACCGCTCCAACAAATCTGCACCGCTCTAACTAATCGGCACCGCACCTCTGTGGAAACCCGCTAAATGTAATATTTTATTCGAATCTTTTCATCTCCCGGGAAACTTCTCCAAAACACTAATTTCACAAAAACCTTAATCACTTTCTTCACAAAACCCTTGCTGCATCTTCATCGGTGATTTTTTTTGTCCTCTGCTAAACTCTTTGAAAATCTCATATTATCCCGTCTTTGGTTCATAGTTTACACAACCCGACCTTCGAACAAGGTAATTTTCATACATTTCTGTTGTAATAGCTCATAGTTTACTCAATCCTTTACATTTCATTGTTTTCTGTTGCATTGTAGTTTAGAGATGGAAGAACAACCGAACCGTAGAAGACGCAGAGGGGAACGTGGTGCTGCATCGTTTTCCAAGAAGTACCCCGAAGAGGTATTTAAAGTTGAGTTTGATGAGAACAACATCCCGCAGAATAGCAAGCTGATGTCGTGGTATGGGATGGAGGTTTGCCATAGAGTTAAGATTACAACGCCTATGTGTAAAGTTAAAAAAGATTTTTTTAAAGAACTGTGGTTGGAAGCCAAAGTACGGAATGAATTTAGTTGTGTTGTTTGTAATTTTTAGTTATTTTATTACAAATATTATATGCATTTCTTTTGTATTGAGTTGTAGAGGATGTGGAACATCGAAAACGATAATGCGGAAGAATTTATGCGGAAGAAAGCAATAAAACTTGGAAAAAATTTTAGGTCTAGACTAGTAAAAGATTATGTTCTTACACAACAGAATCCTTGTGGAAAGTATTCGTTTATTGAGCCAGAGGATTGGGATGCATTTGTTTTACAAAAAAACACCCCAGAATTTATGGTAGGTTTGCACTTATTTAACTTGAGTTTGATATACATGTTATGATTAACAATTTATTAATTTGTGAAGCAAAAAAGGAAGAAAGCACAAGCAAGCAATTCTAAGAGGAAATTTATAACCCGCTTGGGTCGAAGCGGCTGGGGCGGTTTAAAAAAGAAAGAAAAGACCGTTTGGGCTCAACTTTTAGAAAAACACGATTTTCTTGGTGAGATTCAAAATGATCGTTCAAGGCGATTTTTGATGGGTTGTTCGATAAAGGATCAAGAAGGAAAGCCTGAACTTCCAAAAGAAGCGATTGTTGCTTTCAGGCGTTTGGTAAACTAAATATTAATTTAATTGAGGAATTATATCTTATTGGTAACAAATATTATTTGTAGCTTGAGGAGGAAATAAAGATGATCAAGGATGGGACTTATTTTGAGAATAAAGAAGATCCTTTAATTCGGGTTTTTGGACGTGAGCACGGGGGACGATCCCGTACGGTATCCGAGATAATTGGATATACTAAGGTTCACGGAGGTTTAATAAGAAATGTGGACCCCGTACAGAGGCTTACAAGCTCGGTCAACCATGCATCATCATGTGGGTCTCATGGAACGGCTACCCACTATCCACCAATTGAGGTAATGGTAATGATCGTACTATTTATTAATTGTTTTTATTGTTTTACCTTATAATTTTATCTGGTTTGCAGGGCATGACACCATGTGAGGTACAAATTAGGGTGGCTGATAGTGATTTTCTCACAGTTGGTTCTGGTACTGCATGGCCAGCTTCCGAACAAGACAAGGAAGGTTGTGCCAGAGTCCAAGTAGAGCAGGTCGTGCCATCATTCTTGGATTTGCCCGTTCATCGTTTAACAAGAACAGATTCAATTGATACGGTCGAGAAGACTTATCTTAAGTTTGTACAGTGGCCACGATATGCATTAAAGGTATATTTTAGTATTAGATTATAATATATATTTTTGTATGTTTTTAACAAGAACAGATGTTTTAGCTTAAACCGGGTAACCAACATGCTATTGAAAACCAAAATGTTGAAAACCCATATATCCCTGAAATGGCCTCGAGAGAATCCTCTCCACTGATGGACTCGACGAATTCATATCATCCGATTTGTGATTTTTTTGAGGAAAATCTTCCCGACCAAAATTTAGTTGATCCTCCCCCTGGATCTTTTACACATATGGTTAGTCTTCTAAACCTTTACATATGATTTTAATGATTTTTAATTACTAATGTTTTTATCATGGATCTGTTTTTAGCTAACAGCTATGGGAGGGCCACTTTTGTTCCCAACCGACAATGCAGCCCCAACCACACACATCCCGGTCACTGCAACCGTCACTGCAGCCCTAACCACACACACCCCGGTCACTGCAAACGCCACTGCAGCCCCAACCACACACATCCCGGTCACTGCAACCGTCACTGTAGCCCTAAACACACACACACCACGGTCACTGCAAACGTCACTGCAGCCCCAACCACACACATCCCGGTCACTGCAGCCCTAAACACACACACCATTAATGATCCAGTTACTGCATCCCTAACCACACACACCATTAATGATCCAGTTACTGCAGCCCCAACCATTAATGATCCAGTCACTGCAGCCGTCAGTGCAGCCTCAATGAGTCAAGTAGCAGATGATGATGATCCCACTCCGGATTTTGTTGATCCTGAAGATTTGATGATGATGGCTAAAGTAACAGAAGAATATCCCGCTTTTCACGAAATGATCCAGAGATTCCTTAAAAAAAGAACTTATGTTCAGTTTTCTTCACCTCCAACTATGTATCCAAAGATTTATAAAGAAGCCCTCACGATACCTGAGCTTTGCAACGTAGCATGTTTGGGTGAAGCTGACTGTTGCATGTTACATATTGCTTCAATGTAAGTTGATATTATTTGTTTAATACTTTGGATATAATTTAATTTACTAACCATGTCTGTGCTAATATTTTTAAGGTATTTCTATGACTATCCGGCTAATTATGAATGTGGTTTTTTAAATCCTTGGTTAATTGGTGAGTCAGAATGTCAAAAGCCCGAAATGAAGAGACATATCACGGAAGTTTTCAGGCATCAACAACACCGAACATACATTCTTGCACCTTATATACAAAAGTAATTTTTAATTTTCAATTATATTTTTAAGTCTTTAATATTAACTGTATTTTTAAGTATTTGTGTATATTTGCAGTCGTCACTGGGTCCTCTTTATCATTTGTCCTAAAACCAATGAAATCTACATTATCGATTCTTTGCCCCGACCTGTTAAAAAAGATTACTACCTCTTTGTTAGAGTAATCGAACAAATGTTCCCTCGTAGATTTCAATGGAAATCTTCAAAGGTATGTATTCAATTACCACTTTTGATAAACTTAGTTTTAACATAATTAATTGTTAATTAATTACAGTGCAACAAACAAGAGGGGAGCTGGGAATGTGGTTATATTGTGATTCAGCATATTCAGGATTTTGTAGAGTATATTCATCATAATTTTTTTGATTTCGTAAGTGTTTATTATAGTTCTATTATACTTTTTTGCAATGGTAACAAACTGACTAATTATCTGTATTTTCAGATTTGGGGAGAGGATAAAGTTGTAACAAAACAAGATATTGAGGGACAAATGGCAAAGTTATTCCAAGACTATTTAATTGGCATAAGGTTAGATCATGATTTGAAAAATTAACTCGAACACTTTGTAAAGTTTTGGCTGTAAATTTTTTGGGCTACTTTTATATAGTGAGAATGTCAAAGATGACTCTCACAAACAAAACAGTTTTATTCCAATTTTTGGGTATATTGTGTTGTTATATATATATATATATATATATATATATATATATATATATATATATATATATATATATATATATATATATATATATATATATATATATATATATATATATATATATATATATATATATATATATATATATATATATATATATATATATATATATATATATATATATATATATAATACATTATTATATAGATTCAGATATTGTGGATTATTTTTTTTATTAATATTGAAATGAAATAGAGCGGTTCTATAATATTTGTGCGATATATAAATAGGGGGTGGAAACACTAGGGTGCGATATACTAATAGAGCGGTGTATATATTAGGGTGCGATATACTAATAGAGCGGTGGAAATGTTAGAGTGCGTTTTATAAAAGGGCGGTGAATATATTAGGGTGTGATATATTAATAGGGCGGTGTTCCTTTTTATAGGGCGGTGTGTTTAATAGGGCGGTGTGTTTAATATGGCGGTGTTCATTTTTATAAGGCGGTGTGTTTAATAGGGCGGGTCTTTTATTTGATAATGCGCACATATTCGGTGCGGTTTAGAAACCGCAGCTTCTTATGTATTTACCCGCACCTGCAGACCTTTTCTGTACTAGTGCTAGTTATTATATAACTTTTTATATTGCTTATTTTGGGTGATAGATTACGTTAAAGCTTAAGATCTAGTTTCATTTATTACTACTTACGGCAGGTGGCGTTCAACTAAGATAGCATATGTTTGCATGCGAGACACGTGGAACATCCGTGTCCCTTACCGGATAAACGCCGTCGCGAATCACCGTGTTTAAAAACCGTCATTTTAAAATACGAGAAAACTCTCAAAAGAAACAGAAAAAATTGAAGAATGCATTCAGTAAAAGAGAAGGTAAGCAATGCAGCCAGTGCTGCCAAGGCCCATGTTGACTCCAGAAAGCCAATCTTGAAGAAAAGGTTCTTAATCTGCTACTCTACTACCGTTTTAATCTTGTACCTAGTGCATTAATAGTTGTACCTTCTTGATATTGATATATGAATTGATTTTGATTAAATTGCAGGCGGAAAAAGCAACTGCAAGAACACAGGAAGAAAAAGAAATAGCACACCAACGTAGGAAAGCAAAGGAAGCTGAGGCCAATATGAATTTACACGTGGATAAAGCCGAACATGCCGCTGAGAAACAGCACGGAAAACACCACATTCTTGGCCATGGCACGGTGGCCGGAGGTGGACACCATCAGACACCTGTGGACCCCGTCACCGGAACTGTTGCACCAACGTATCCACTGGGTGGACATCTTCATGGTCATGGACATAACAAACATATCTAGCTATATATAGCTACTTCCTTTTTTTTCCTTGTTTTCGTATGTTTTGTTTTTGTTGTTACGATGAATACATATTTGAATAACAAGCAGTATACAATGTAGTTGTGTATTTTGCAATGAGTAAATACTATTTTGTTGCATGTTTCTCTTAACAAACATAGAAATGATCATATCTTAAATCACCTACAAATGATAACATAGAAATGATCAGTTTGCAGTTTGATAACCTTTAGAAATAATTCAGAATTGCAATTTATAATATTTTGTAGTCCCCGACTCTTTTGAGAGCTACGTTTTAATCCTTCCTCTTCACACAGCTTCTGCAACTTCACTCCTCCTGCTTTACATAACTGCTACACCAAAGTTTCATTCTCACCACTTCTGCCACCACACTTTTACCACTCAATAATAACTAACCCTAAAAAACAATATTAAATAATAATAAGCTTACTGGTAAAGTTACAAACTGAGACTGAATAATCATATATTTCAACAAGATTAAGATTAAAAAGTAAAGAAATTTTAGTAATTAAAGTTCATACAACTATGATTAATTATCCGACTAGCTGCAAGCGTCCTTTGTACTTGATATAATGTTGGACTGTTCCTTTTGGTGATAAACATGGGTTTATTGCTTTTGCAGATTTAGTTGTTAATTTGACTTGAAATTTGGACTTTGTGTTGTCTTGATGTAATTCCTCTGAATTTGATACCATTTCAGGGTATACTTCTTCAAGAAATTCGTCTGCAACATCTCCATCTTCATCCATTTTAAGACGACATGTGTACCATTGAAGACCCTGACACATTATCACAACATAAAAATTAAAGCTTGCAACATAATTTTAATGTAATTATTGATTTGTTTTGCAATATGATTAATGTTCTGATCAACCGATCGAGCTTTATTCTATTTCTAATGCAGATAGCTTGATCAAGTAAAGCTCAAACACTAACAGGTTGAGCCTATAATTTTAGATCTTGTAATGATGGTTGGTTAATCCATATGGTTTTAACTTGTTACCTAACTTGCTAATATGTCTGTTTTATGGTTGAACAACTAGAACGTCAGTTATATGTGAAAGTAGATGAAATTATCAGTTGGTAACATGAATTATATCTAACAACAATACTCCTCAAGCCAAAAATCCAACAACTGAACAATATAAAAAAAATACTCATTAGTCAAAATGCTAGGGTATCAAATTTGTAGCAAATAAAACACACTATGTTTGGTAGCCAACATTTTTTGTTAGCAGTAGTCATGGTACAAATTTTTAAATACGTACCAAGCAGTACTTCCTTTAATAAATGTAAATTACCAGAAAAACTTTAGTTAGTTTTTAATCAATAAATGCACCCACCCCCTTTCAAAAATCGCAATAAAGTAAAATTGATCGTAAGCAAGCAATCGCACATGTTCAAACAATGATCTACAGTAATCTACACAATTCTGAAAACGCGATCAAGGAAATTACCTGAACACCACCGTCGCCGGCGGGACACGGGACCAACATCGGGCCGATTTGATGAGCTCTATCAACGGGAACTTGAACGGAAACACTAAATCCTTTTCGAGGCAGATTACTATTATTGTAATTTTCAGCTGAATCCAGATTATTGTGTCTGTTCCCATCAATCTCGTCTTCGGAATCTCTGTTGACTTCCGGATTTCCGAATCCTAGCAATCCGACAAACCGTTTGAGGAACCCCATTATGAATCAACTATAGCTGTACTAAAATCGAAATTAGGGCTAGAAACGGGTTTTATATGTATGGTAGATGGATGAATCTGGAAAACTGGGGCTAAAAAACAAGAGGTTTTGGGGGAGCTGCGGCCGTCAAAAACTAGTTTAGATTTGGTTGCTTTGTTACATATACTGAAACTAGCTTCATAGCCCGCTCGCATGGGCGGGCATGCTTCGAAAAAATTAAACGAAAATATAAAAAAAAAAAACTTAAGAAATCATATAATAATCTATTATTGAAATGATGATAAACGTGTTTTGATACATATCACAAATGGTATATAAAATTTAGAAATAAAATAAAACTTCTTTGTATACGATATTTGTTGTTGAGTTAGTGTAAGTGTCATCTTGATCGCAACAAATAACTTTTAATTATTTCTTGCTCTTAACTTTCATTAATTTTGAATGCATTTTAATTTGAAAATATCATAAAGGAGGAAATTTCACATTTCCTTTTGAATTCCGGAAATATTAACCGTATGGCTGCCTTGTGATATTTATTAGAAACTTTAATGAAATTCCTATTTTAGAAAAATTCTTAAAATCTTTACTATATTTTAAGAAATCAAATCGTTTGAATTTAAATTCTATTCAGATTTAAATTCATTTAATTTCTTGAATTTTTTTTCTTAAATATAGTAAAGATTCTAATAGGAATTCCATCCATATATTCTAGAAATTCTATTCAAATTTAAATTTTATAATCACACAAATGACTAAAAGCCTCTCTCAGTCAGCATCACACGTCATCAAAAAGATCAATCAAGCGATGGGAATGGACATGGCATCATGAAATTGTCATGATTAGCTCCGTATATAGGTGTTAGATTGTAATTTGGTTTGAAATTATATATATATATATATATATATATATATATATATATATATATATATATATATATATATATATATATATATATATATATATATATATATATATATATATATATATATATATATATATATTTAATGTAATTTATCTTTCTTAAAATTTATGTGATAATAATGAAAATGTTACCAAATTAATAAATAATGTTATATACTTGGTCCGATATTTACAGTCAATAAGAGTAGATATCTGAAACTTTCAAAACCAATAACTGAATTTTGTTGTATTTAGGAAATAATAAACAATACTCATTTTATTTAATTAGGAACATAATATTTGGGCGATTATACAAAATTTAGATCATTACATTTTTAAATAATAAAACTTTTGGTTCATAATATGTTTGAATTGAATCATAACATTGGTTTTTCAAAATTTCAAGACTATACTCATTTTGTAGAAAATTTAATTTTAAGAACTTTGACATTTTTAAAATTTTTTGTTTACAAAGAAAAAACAAAGTTATAATCAAAAAACGAAGTAGATGGATTTACAAAAATTACTATAATTAAATTATAGGTAGAGATAAGAACGGACCAATGGTACAATTCCACGTGGCATATTGGACCAATGGTAGAGCTTCAAAATGATGAGTTGTCATGCAAAAATCAAATGTAATGTTGATATTTCGATGTCATTATTGAGTATAAAAACCACATAACATAACTTAAAACCATAGTTTATTATTCAAATCTATTAACCCGATCCTTAGTGTTTTAGCATATTAGTTAGCCCAATTGTAGATTATGTGTTTGATAGGGCTTGGCCCATGTTATGTGCTAATGAGAGGGCAAGCAAATAAATTTTCATAAAATTTACTAAAAACAAGAAGTTGTCTATAACAATCCATTTTCTTATAAGTGTTGTTGTATGTCAGAGTAAACTGCAAAAATCGTATTTATAATTTGGTCAAATTACACATTTAGTTTTTGTGTTTGAAAGTGTATATGTAAGCCTTCTTTTGAAACATTTTATTCATCTTAATCCTTATCTTATTGTGGATGGTCGGATCACGAGAACTGTGAATTGCATATCGAAAGAATGGCTAATGTGCCCAATGTTTTTGGTTCGTGGCTTATTAAGGGTCTTAAAAAGTAAATTCATTCTAATTTATTAAAATAAGGTTTTTCTAATGTATGCCCGTGGGGCATACATTAGGTGCAATCAATGAAGCATCGAAATTGCACCTAAGATATACCTCAGGGTCATATTTAGAAAAACCCATTAAAATAATTGGAAAAATATAAAAATCACAATTAGAGTTATCATTAATAAAATTCAAAAGTAGTTTATTAAGCTCACGATGAGTAATTTTTAAAAGGTATGATTCAATACATAACAAGTCTTATATACAAAACATACATAATCTATGTTTAACTTACTAAATATGTAGTTTAGGCAAGTGGAATATGAATATGAGTTTTTCTAACATATGTAGTTTATGACACATGATAGAGACATTTAAATGAACCATATAATTCCAAAAATGAAGCAATAAACGTGAATGATGCTTGAATTGTCTATTTTATTTTGATGTATTAAATGTTTTTTGTAATTTAATGTGTCTTAGAGGCATATATTAGAAAAATCCTATGAATAAAAACTTATGTAAATTGAATATGCACTTGATGTAAGTTGAATATGTAACTTAAATTTCAACAATAGATTATTTAGATCGGTTAAAATTAGTTTTGCAAGTGGTGTGGTTTTATATTTGAATAATCTTTTAAACTAATAACTCATGCTAATTAGATTTTTATTTTAAACGGCAATCATGCTAATTAGATGAGATTCAAAATTGCCGACGAAATGTGTAAGCAAAATTGACCATGATCACTACACCAGGTGTCAAAAGATATCTGCACCTTTACAACAATACCCAACTAGCTACATGTAATTGTAACCACCGTTTCGTGTTTATACGGCGGCACCAAAATCAAAAAAATCTGTTCTTCAAAACCCTAATTTCCTCATTTTAACTTTCTTTCTTCAAATCGCATTTTTCTTCAACTTATTACCTGCAATTGGGTTTCAAGATCCACCTACATTTTCAAGATCAACAAAACACCCACAATAATTCTGTGTGAAAATGGACTCACGAGAATCATTAGCACCACCGCCGTCGCTTCAACGGCATCAACCTCACCACCAACACCAGCAGCTGCCGCCGGGGATGATGATGCCACCAAACTCTTACCCCACCCACCACCACCAACACCTACCAAACAACTCCAACACAACTCCGGCAAACAACAGTATCATAAGCTCCGATTCGATGCAGCAACGTTTTCCGTTTGAAGCTTCTGAACAGTACGGAGACGGATCGTCGCCGCCCGGTGGGTTTAGAGCTGGTGGCTTTAGCATTGAGCCGGCGAGGAAGAAGAGAGGCCGGCCGAGGAAGTACTCTCCGTCTCCGGACGGTAACATTGCACTAGGTTTAGCTCCAGCTCCGGTTACCACCGGTTCTAGCGCCGGTGGCAGTGGAGGTGGGCATTTGGAGTCTTCAAACGACGGCGGTAGCGCCGGTGGTGGTGGTGGCGGCACTCCGAACACCGATCCCTCTATTAAAAAGCACAGAGGAAGGCCACCGGGTTCCGGGAAGAAACAATTGGATGCTTTAGGTGAAAATTTTAAATTTTTACGTTATAATATATTTGTAGATTAATTAATTGATTATAAAGTTTCATTTTTTTATGCAAAATCTTAGTAAGCTAGTATTAATGGCTGATGCACATTCTTACTGTTTTTGTTTCTCTATTAAATTAAGTAATTCATTAGCTTTTGATTACATCTGAATTGAAAAATAAAAATAGAAAAAGGATCTTCACAATTTATAATCTTTAAATTAAGGAGTTGGTGTCTATAAAAATAATTTATTTTTAGGTTTTAGTGACTAAATTTCACATTAAATATACCAATTAATTGTTAACTTGGATTGTTATTAAAAATCTTCTTATTTCTTGACAGGTGCACCAGGTGTTGGTTTTACACCTCATGTCATTACGGTTAAAGCAGGAGAGGTATTCATCCCAACTTTCACATTTAAATCATTAAATGTTGTCTTTAATTCTTTCCTTGGATTATAGTTTCTTTAAAGCAGGGAGGTTTAATAAATTATTAAGCTTGGGTAAGTGGTAATTTTGACTAGTCAAATTACATGTTTAATCAATGAATTTTCTTATATGAATAACGTATTTGTTAGTGTTCAATGGATCTCTCATATTTACCATATCAATATATAAATGTTACATTTTGGGATTTTAGGATATAGCCTCAAAAATTACGGCCTTCTCACAACAAGGTCCTCGTACTGTTTGTGTTCTGTCTGCAAACGGTGCCATCAGCAATGTCACTCTTCGTCAGCCAGCAATGTCTGGTGGCACTGTAACATACGAGGTTTTTAAAGTTAACATTTTTTAATTAATATTATAACCTTTTTCTTTAGTTACATAAACAATTATTTAATGTGGATTTCAGGGCCGGTTCGAGATAATATCTTTATCGGGCTCGTTCCTGCTAGCAGACAATGATGGTAACCACAGTAGTAGCAGATCAAGTGGTTTGAGTGTCTCTCTTGCTGGTTCAGATGGTCGGGTTTTGGGTGGTGGGGTTGCGGGCTCATTAGTTGCAGCAACACCCATACAGGTCAGTTATTTATTTATTTATTTTTTTATACTTGATTATAATTTTTTGCACCAGGTGGTTGTTGGTAGCTTCATTGCAGACGCCAAAAAACCAAAAACGAGTAGCGGGCCCGCATCAGCAGCGCCCCCAAACATGTTGAATTTTGGTGTTGGCGGGTCAGTGCCGGGTGCAAGCCCGCCATCTGATGGGCCGTCAAGTGAGTCATCTGATGATGGTGGTGGTAGCCCGGTTCACGGGGGCCCGGCTACTTACAATAACAATGCAAACCAACAGGCTGGGCCAGCTATGCCCTTGTATTCCAATATGGGCTGGCCCAACTCTACCATGAACATGCTTCGTAATTGATAACTTGAAGATTAATGGCTAATTATGTGGGATTAATAGGATGATGATGTTTGTATGATGATGGTGTTGACTTGATTTGTAGAAGTTGTAATGTAGGAATCAAGTTTGATGTATTTGTAATTGTAGCGGGATATCGATCTAGGATAATCTTAATGCATCTTATTCTTATTTCTATCCGAGTTAAGTTTTTTGTACTTGGTAAATTACGGTTGTATTTGCGTTTGTGATGGAACCAAAAAACTGAATTGGGATAGCACTGAACCGCTGTTTTAAAAAAATAAGAATACAATTTTAATTTTAAATCTAAAATAAACAGAAGTTGTTACTTTTGATTAACACAATCAATTTTTTATAGTCAAATTGTACAATGTAATTTCAAGTCTAAAATAACAGAACTTGTCAAGTCTATCACATTTATAAAAAAAAATTAATAAACAGAACAGAGCTTGTACATCCTAGCAAGGATGTTGTGACAAACGAGTCATTTTCCTAACACTTATTGTAGCCTAGCACGAACCCGAACCGCGTTAAAATATACCGAAATACAAGTTTAATTCATAAAGACGACAAGTGAATTAAAGGAACGAAATATTCAATCAACAAATAATTATCTACTAAATATGTACTCCCTCCGTCCCTAAATAAAGTTCCCATTTGTGTTGGGCACAACATTTTAGGAGATAGTTAGTGGTGGGGTATTTGGTATTACTTTTGAATAAAATATAAGGTTTGATTGGAGAGAGAAAGTGTTTTAAGAGATAGTTAGTGGTGAAAGTATTTGTAATAATATTATTATATTAAGTGGGTCCCTTAAGTGTGAGAAATGAGAACTTTATTTAGGGACAAAACTTGAAGGTGAAATGAGAACTTTATTTATGGACTGAGGGAGTAATATATATCAACCAACTAAAAAATTTTTACAACTAAAAGTAAATATCTAGTTTTGTTCCTCAAGTTCCAGCAAGCAAATAAAAAGTAAACCACCATCCCATCGATGGTTTCCCTGCAGCCAACAACATCACCTAAATCCTTTCCTTGAAGACTTTGATTTGCACAGAGAAAGGACAACCATATTATCATTTCTTTCTTGTCAACCACAAAATAAATCTTATTCTTCTTGCCACTAAACCAAACCCATTTCATTAGAGGTATACTTTCTCACCATATGTCGAAATACCTAACATCTCAAAACAAGTAACTAAATAAATGAAAACTAACTAAATAAGTTGATACAACTTTTCCAATGGAAGAAAGTGAAGGGAAACACCCCCATCTCGAATTGTTGGCAACATCATGACCAACTTTTGCCACATGGATACACTCAAATCATAAATATCCACACACTACACAACCTTTTGGTTAATAAATCAAACCCTTTTCAAAACATCAATTTTCCTCTCTTTGCTCTTACTTATTCGGAAGATCACACCAAGCATACACCACCAAAATTTCTCCCCAACTTTAAACAAGATCAAGTTGCTAAGTAGTTGTAACAGGGAAGTATCTCCTATAACTTGGAGCCAAAAGAAGGACATTCATCAAGCTCAAAGATAACTTACACCGAAACCAAAAGTGAGAAACCCTTATTTTTGTGACCAATCTTATTTTCCTTGTGATTTTTACTTTAAAAATCTTATGTTTATGCTAGTGTAACCACTCTTGATGTTACCCAACTAAAAATATACATCTTCACAACCTAACACTAAAACAACAACAAAAATAAATGTCGTTTCTAAACACTCATTCTTTCGAATCGAATATCACATTGTCAAAACTATAACAACCATTTTATCACACGAAAGCATTTACAGTAGAAAATACGTAATATAACATTATATAATTTGTACAAAAACTTTTACCACATGTTTGGACCTTCAAAACACGAACCAAAATAACCCTTAAACTATCATTATCTTGCTAAATGGGTTATAACAAAGTTACAGATCGATTTGAAAAGAATTCATGTAAATATATGTTCATATATTGAGCACATCGAATTAAGGTCACGGTCATTTATGACAATAATACAGTTAATGAATAAAGCAATAAATTTCAAAACCTTACACGTGTGTTATGAAGTTGTATAATAGAAACATCCTAATAATCAATTTCACTTTAATGTCCATTTAATTAAGTCTTGTACATAAACAAACTTTTCTATAACCAAGTTTGACAGTTTCTTATATAGCCATGCGAACACTCTTTATATTATTAACAATTACATCATGTACAAGGAGAATAATAAAAATTAGTACTTTATAAAATCACCAGTGAACCACTCGCACATAACATCATTAAAAACATCAATTGGGTGAACCACTTGCATAGACGCTCTTACAAGGTTGTCTACTTATTGATTAAGCGCACACCTATAGGTAGCTGAGGAGTATTATCAGGCACTGTCATTCATTATTTATAGCTTACTAGCATTTGGAACGCATCAGGTGAGTTTCACAGTTCCACTTTTATTGTATTTTAACTGTTTTTGGGGTGAGAAACATATTAATGTTTTTATAACATTTTGGTACAATTGATCTTTTGAAAGACACTTACGAATAATATTTTGGTACAATCAATATTTGTGAAAATTTAGATAAACTATCATTTTGAGATAACTGGTCATTGAAAAGACATACTCAAACTAGTATTTTTATGAAAGGGTCTTAATGGAGATCTGTATGAAAAACTATATTTTGCGACACTAATCTTTGTATAACCGTGAGTTGATAGACGACGTACCCTATCGCCAGATCGTTTAGATCTAACATTACTGTAATCATCAACTATAGTTTGCCAACGAATATATGAGTAGTACTATTCGGGCTTGATCCCCCGCTCATGGCTAGTCGCTCTAGCCGTGTAATATATGAGATATATATTCTATTAAAACGTCGTGGACTCGACATGCCTCGGTAAAGGCGGATTTAGGTTTGATTACAGGCTCATGAACTTATACTTTAACTTGTATGCCTAGCTAGCTTATAAGGGATTACGCACTAAACTTATAGAATTTTGTTTCATGGATTTGAAACATGTGAACTTGAACGTACATGGATTTGTACTAAACGACTTACCTTTACAAAATCATGTTGAAAGGGTTTTATGCATCGCCCATATGCAAATTATGTTTTATAGAGTTAAAACAATTTACAACATAATTTTAAGCACTAAACATGTGTGAATTTGGTTTCATGGTCTTGAAACGGTATCTAAAGGTCATCTTACTATACAAAAATTGTACCAACAAACCTTTAAATGTAAATCAAGGATTTATAGAGTCATTAAACCTGTGAACTCACCAACCTTTGTGTTGACACTTTTTCTAATATGTTTTCTCAGGTACTTTAGTTTGAAGTGTTTGCATGACATTTGCACAAATCGGATTACTACTTTTGGAAAGATATATATTTTTATCTATACACGAAGTCTAGAATGTCAACTTGAAGTTTTAAAGTCGTTTTATGTAAAACTATTGTTGCAAACAAGTTACTTTGGATTTGTAAACGTTTAACAATTGGTAATCCATTTTTAATGCTATGTTTTACTATTGATCGATTGTTGTGATTTTCGATGTATGTCGCACGCCCGCTCTTCCGCAAAACCAGTTTTGGCGGGGTGTGACAGATGTCTAATATAATTTCATTATAATTTCATAAAGGTTACAGGTTCGATTTAATTTTTACGTAAATATTTATCAGATAATTAGGCAAAGATTCAAAAATGGTCACAACAACAGTTACATTATGTATATCACAAGTAAAACTAACTTCTTACCCTAGAAGAATCTGTTATAAACAGAAGTAGTATTTTAAAAAAAAGAAAAGAATAAAGACTGTTGGAAATATTAATTAATAGCAATATTAATTAATAACTTGCAAGTTGGCAAGTTCCCACATTGGTGGGAGGAAGAACTTTTAGTGGGTTTATAAGGCATTTAATTCCTTAAGCTTTCAAAGGCTTTAGTGGAGGATTAAAGGCTAGACCCACACGCGCGCCGAGCCGAGACCGATGACGCGAAATGGCGCGATTTAGGCGCACTTTGCACTTCGCTGGGAGCTGAGGAGCTTTCTTTTTGGCCAGTACCGTAAAGATATTCAAACAGTCAAACGTAACGTTCGGGTATTAAGATGAGGTGTTAATACTGTGTACGTTTCTTCCGTTTTTTGACTATCAAATATCGGTTTCAAGACTGTATTAATATGGTTTTAAAGACTGCAATGATGGTGTACGTTTTCAGTATTGGCCTATATAAGAGAGCTCAATGCAGTGTTAGAGAACACACGAAATTCACACTCACTCTCTGAAAAGTGCTACTGTTCTTCTTTGTTCCTGCTTCATCACTTTGTGTTACACAGTGGTTCTTTTGCTGTCGGAACCCACTGTTATACTGCATCAAATCCTGGGGTGATACGTTGAAGAGCTAACAGCATACAGCACGTATAAACCTTAAAGGACAGAAATTCATTCCGTGCGGTTTTCTGTTCTTCCCGTCAACTTTCAGGTTTCTTTTTGTTCATTCTAATTATTTGATTATACTAATAAGTTACAGGATATAAAATATTACATCAAAGACATGAACAAAATTGTGTAAATTTAAGAGTATTTTATAGGGTGGGTTCTTTGTATAAGAAAAACACAAAAATCGGTTCGTTTTTCATATATTTAGGTGAGCGGTAGAACCGGGGAACCACGTTGAAGCGTGTAAAGGTGTCCTTGTCAGTTTCATTGTGGGTGCGGTGCAACCATGACCCATCCGGACCTAAGACCGGGCCTGAACCGGATGGATGCGCGTTAACAAAGTAGGATTGGGACTCTTCCGGTACTTGACAAATGGCTTCACAAATACTAATTGCCCCACTATATTAATCATTTCATTTCTTCCTCTTAAAACTTAAGGAAGATTTAATATTTATTAAGAAAGATAATTCAAAAAACTTTAAAAAAATGAAATAGACTAAGAATTTATAAACAGAAAATACTCATCTTATCTTAGAGATTAATTCCTACATTTGCTTAACTTTTACTATAAACAAAATCCTACTTTTCATAAAATAATTTCTTGGAATTTAAAATCTAACTTATACAGATCAACCCAATTAAATGCAAACGCAATTAAAACTAATTAGTGATGTAATAAACTCAAAATGTAAAGTAGGTTTAAGATTATTAGACTTCCTCGATTCAAAATAAGTAGTACGTTTTCCTTTCTATGGTGATTCAAAATAAGTGATACACTTTGAAAAATTACTTTATTTGGCAAAAAATAATGGGACCCACACCCACTAACTATACACTTTAACAAAGTGAAATGACATTTTACCCTTACTTTTTACTTTTAAACATAATTAACCTCAATTTATTCAAAAAGTGTGAGACTCATTCCCACTAACCATCCAGTTAATCTAATTTAATCATCATTATAATCTTTTGTCTAAAAACCGTGAAACTCAAAGTGTATCACTTATTTTGAATCGGAGGAAGTATATATTTTACTATAATTAAATATTTTAAAATAAATAAACAATAATTATAAAATTACTTTAACAAGACGAAGGTAGTAAAAGAAACATTTCTCGTGACATAGTGAAATACAATGAGAAAATAAAGCCTCACACGCTCCCAACGCTCTTTCCTACATGTCACAAGCCACAATTTCCAATGATCTAACCTTTTATATTTAAGAAATATAGGTTTATCATAAAATAAGGGTATTTCAGTTTGTCTTTACGTTTGTTTAACATACCATAAAAAGTTACAGATTTATACAAGTATTTAATTAAAAATGGTTTTTCTACGGTAGGCTCCAGTGACATGATAATATATATTTAATGAGTCGTTTTTTCTTAAATAATTAAATATTTAATATCTTTTTGTCATATACTTAGAGTATACAGTATATTGGAAGAAAGAAAAAAAAAAACATGATGTATTAGTAGCTTATACACTAATCAATATTTATAAAGAATTTAACAATTAGAAATTTAATAACAGAACCCAACGGCTATATATGCTTTTATTCTTTTAATTACCAGCAAACCAACACTGACAGCTTCCATGTTTTTTCCTTTGTTTATATCTCCACATCATTATTAGCCGTTTGGTTGGCATACATCTTCAAATTCAACGACTACCATACAAACACCACCTTTCACCACCTCATCTTTTATATTCACAAACAAATCCCCAAAAAAACTTTGACTTCCTCCACCATCATAAACCTTATAAACACACATTCACACACTCATAACATTTACAAACAACACACACATACATACAAACACATTCATTACTCTAGCCGCTTAAATGGATTGTTTGGTTCTACCGGTCACAATCTTTAGCCGTGGTTGCACCGGTCAGCGGCTAGGTTATCAGCAGCTAACCGACGACTGCTTTGTCGGTTCAAATGAACCGATTACGGTTGTGGTGGGGAAGGAAAAGAAGGAGTTTTTAGTGGACCCTTTTGTGTTAGATGAAAACCCTTTCAGGGTTTTGATTGATTTAGTGAAGAACAAGAAGAAGCATTCATCATCGTTATCAAGAAGATCAATGATGGCTGATTTACAAAAGAAGAAGAGAGTGTTGTATGTAGATGTGGATGCCATCTTGTTTGAGCATATGTTATGGTTGATGCATAATGATTCATCCTCATTGTTCAACCTTAATCTCAAGGAAATTATTGATTTCTATGCTCAAGATTACTAGCTTATTAAGTAATTAATATTCTTATATATAACCTCTACTATAATTATACATAAGAAAAGATTATTGATTAATTTATAATCTAATTCTTGTCTAAATTGTCCTGTGTTTCTGTGGGTAAATATATTCTTTCGTAATTTTTTTTATGTAAGTTAATAATGTACTCGTGTAAGAGGAATAATAACAAAGTATTTATATGTTTATTAGTTAATTATCATTCGGCCTATCTTTTTTTTCTTTCTTGTTCTTTGTTTATTTTGGGTTACTTAGAATATAATGATCTGGTTTCATGTTACAAAATGTCGTATTTACGAAAATACAATAAATACAAAAATTTCGGTAATAATTAATTATTTTTTATTTAATATGGTAGACTGCAACAATTATCTTCGAATTTATATTTTGCATTATTTAAATAATTGTTTCTTTTTTTATATAATTAAAATTTATTTTCAAATGAAAAACAAATTATATATGAAAGCTAAGATTTTTGACAAATTAAAAATCAATTTATCTATTAATAGGTAGGATAAATTTACACAGTTTTTTGGCAGATTTGGCTGTGTAGAAATAGAAAAGTCTTCCCGGAACGGATCGCTGCAGGCCCGAAGTGGATCTGTCCATTAGCCGTATTCAAGCCATTTCTTTCTTCTTGCTAAGGAGCTGTTTATGTTCGAGCTTTTATTTTGTGTTGCTGCAGCTTTTTTAGTTTTGGTGTTGATTGTGTATTTAGTTTATTTGGGTGTTTTGTTTTGTTGTACTTGGTGCTAGCCTCTTGCTAGTTTTTTTTTTTATTATTATATATTTCTCAGGTTCTTTGGGTAGGGGTGATAGACATTGCCGAAGTTCCTGCTCGGACTCCTTTTTCGCCGTTCAAAAAAAATATATAGATAGGATAAATTCCACCATAAATGGAGGAAATTTAGGAAAATGTCATTCTCACATTACATGTGAATTTCCACTATAATTGCTTAATTTAGGTGATCAAATGTTCTTTTTGACTTTACACGTTCATGATTAATAAATAATTAAGAAATTAATGACAATTATTTCCTGTGAATACAAAATTTAGATGTCACAAAATGGCGTATCCAGTTGGATAACAAATTAAAACTAGTATTTTGTTTTAGGTCGCTAGATTGACACATTTAACTTTATTTTTTAATCTGTTTATTTAGTATCTGTATATAATTAATGTTTTAATTGATTACGAAAATTCTGCGATATAAAAATCTATTTTGTTGAATATATAATTTGCTCGAGTTCATCTGCTAAACAATTCCGTTTTATGGAAGTTTTGCACTCGAGATCACTCATAAGGTACATTACACATCGGTTTCACACTTTCTATGTCAGATAGTCGTGAAAAACAGTCTCTTTGTATCATATTATTCTTTATAATACATACACATGTATGTATGTATATTATATACAACCCGAAAGGATATAGTTAATTTCAGTTATATCACTATTACTAATTTCAGAAATTTCTGGAGTTCTTGTCTTCAAGATTTAGCTGCTGAACTCTTTGGCGTAATCTTCTTCGATGATCATGAATCTTCCAAAGCCCATGTCCAAGAATCGTTGCAGAATAAATCCCGTGTGTAATCATAGGCGCTAAAATGTTGTTTGTCTGCCAATAAAGGACAAAACCGTCATTTCAAGAAATGTGATAAACAGAAAACAAAGGGGTAAAATCGTCATTTAGGAAGTTTTAATGTTACCTGGTTCCATTCAAATCCAAGGTAAAGAGCTAGAAGTCCTTCAAGTAATGGGGAATATATTTTTTTCATTTGTCTCCTTTCATACCAAGCTGTAAAATGTACATGCATATATTAAGTTGTGGTAAAGGGGTAGGATGGTAAATTGTGTGTTTGTACCTGCAAAAAGCTTTTTCATTTCTTGACGACCAGAACGTGAACTTAAAACTGGTGCTACAACATATGTAGGATCTGAAGCACGATAAGTGTTGTGAAATAAAAATAACAATAACAATTAAATAAATAAATGCAAAAAATAAGGTTCAAAATATTGTATTTGACGAACCTTTTGGTGATGCAGCTACATAATAAAGTGAACCCGTAAGTGCAGCTGTGATAACTGCTGCAAACCCTTGGGCAAATGGCACAAATGGAGGCAGCATCCCAGTCTAAAAGTAAAAAACAAATATATAAAATTATAAATAAATGGGTAAAATAAAAAAGTTAAACCCCGAACGGGTCGGAAGTTGACTAGATATTTTTAAAATTTTACAAAATAAGATTATTAACTGTAAATATATTGTGTGTAACCATATTTAACACACAAGTTATTCATAAAAATGTTGACCTTTTGGACTTAGACCTCTCCCAACGCCCTCGCCAGTCCCTCCGTTCCCCAGAGTGGCGAGCTCCAACTGTTGGCACGGGGAGATCAGTCCCGCCCGCCCCGCCCTCCAGTTGGAACTCGTGGGTGTAGAGACGAGAGTGAGGACGAAAAAGGTGGGGCCCCTCTGTTTTTTGACCGTTCAAAATAAAAATAAAAAACTTTTTTTAAAAAAAAGTAAACAACCGTAACTTTTTCAATTTTAAAAAAAAATCAAAAAAATTCAAAAAAAATTAATTTTTTACATCTATAAATACCCACTCATTTCTTCTAGTTTTTTACACCACACATTTCACCTCTTCTTCTCTATAAAAAAGAAAAGTAAATGGTGGGGCCCAAATTTGTTTTTAATTAATGTAATTTATTTTTAGGAAAATGATAATGACAACCCTTAGGGCTGTCAATAACAAGGCAAAACTAATATAAAACCGCCCTCTAAATTTTAGGAACATTACTCTATCCATGAATGTACAATCATTTTATGCATGTTAGAGACAGCCCTAACGGTTATCATTAACAAAACCCGCATTTTTATTAGTTATGTGTTTTAATTAGTTGTATATTTTTATTAGAAAAAGAAAAGTAAATGGTGGGGCCCAAATTTGGTGAAGAGAAGGGGTGTTGTTGGCATGACTACGTCAGTTTATTGTTAGTTAGTGTGTCTGCTGACGTGGCGCTGAGTTGGCAGATCAAAATCTGTCACCATTGGGAGTGGTCTTAGAAGTGTTTAAGAGTCAACCAGCCCCAGCCCATTTGACTTTCGACCCGCACATAATTTAAGGTTTTGGCCCGTTATCGTACCAGTGCAGCCATTCCATGTGCATTTGATACCAGATCATTACCCCTTAAAAACACATCTGCTAATGCGCCCTACAAAAAGTTGCAAATAATGATCAAGAAATTAAAAGTAAAATTCTAGAAATTTTATAATTTTCAATTATTTTTTGAGTACATTCACCTGAACAGCAGCTCGGTAAAACAGCTCCTCACCAACTGAGCTTGCAGCAACAACCATTATAAACTGCAAAAATATGAGGTCTCAAACACTATTTCCTACAACCCATGTTGCAACCAATTATCTAATTTTAATTATTAAATATCACATAATAATAATAATAACTACTTTACCTGCCATGGAGACATTCCATAGAAAAAGCTCCTTAACTCCTCATCTTCAACATCCCGTATTGCACGAGCATGAGGCGACACTTTCACAACTTCATCCTGCACTAGATTAACCACATTAATTCCCTTTAGTCATCTATTTTACAAAATATAATAATTAAAATAATGATTTTATTTGTTAAAAAAAAGTGGATCGTACGTCTAGTATAAATAAAAGGGCCATAATTGGAGGAGAAGCATATCCGAGTCCTTGTACAATGGCATCTAAGGATGGTGAGTAGCCACCCGTGCTATCGATTCCTGTTGTTGAGCATATGAAATTACCTGCTAACGCCATTGCACCATAGATGCCTGTTTTTATAACAAAATAGATTAAAATAAACTGAAATATTATACAATAATACTCAATTTTGTGAAATAATATGTCACATTTCTGATTATTGTTACTTTTGTAGGCTGCTTATAATGTTTTTTGGATTTTTTAGGGCTAACTTTTTTAGAAAAGGGAGTTGTTGATGTGGCAGCTGGTCACCGTTACTACTAGTTTAACAAAAGTGTGAATTTTGCGCCCATATAATCTTTATATTACTTAAACATAAAGAATTTCGTTCATTTTGTAAAGCTAAATATCAGATTTTGGTTTTTAGAAACTCACAATAATCATTTTAAAAACGCAGATCCAAACATCACTCGTATAAAATGGACTTTTTCAGAAAGTATCTTTAGACCACTTTAATCTTATTTACCAAAAGCAAGAAAAAAACATGACTTTTAATATCTTCCAAAAGGGAAGATGGAGTCAGGAAATAGTTAAATTTTGGCAATTGTTAGTAGATTTCCAAACATAGTATTAGCCTAAATTAGACTTTTATGTCTCCCTAATTGCATATTGGGTCCTTGCATATTCACATAAACCCTGCTTTTTTCTTCAAATTACAAACAAACAAACAAGTGTATGTAGTATATATTCCCATTAATTGATGTTTATTAAACAAAATATAATTCAAAAGATAAAAAAACCCCATTGTTAACGACCATTTAATCAACAGCACACACAGAGATTCAATTCAAATTTCTTAAATTTAGAAACAATAAAATTAAGATAAAACTAACCAATTCCATAGCTGAGTCTGACAACAGCCCCAATTTTATCCCAAACAGGGAATTCCGCATCTGGAAAGCTCTGATTAAATGTAGTTACTTCCATTGTAGAGCTCGAGTACATTCCACCACCACCAGCGGCGGTCGTTCTTTCTCCGGCATCAATCCCATCGCCACCATTTCTCTCCACCGTAGCTCTCACTGCCCTTTTTACGGTAACGTTTCTCCGAATACCAATTCTATTACAGCAGTAGCTGAAAGTGGTCGGCGTTGGGTTGGTCGTCGGAGGTCGGAAAACTATCGGCAACTCCATGAAACGGCGTGGTTTCAATCACTCCCAGCTGGAATTAACATACTAAATTGCTGACTAGTTGTATTGTGTAGGTTTGTGGATGAAATGATTAGTTGGGTTTTTGTAGATCACCTGGGGACTGTGCGATCCACGGAATCTGACGAAACTGATGAACGGTGGGGAATGTAAGATGTGGGTCCCACTGGGTTGAATTTAAAACCCATATCGTGAGAAATCGAAACTAGCCAATAAGAACGTGTTATTGGAGATAATGCTTGGCTGCTTGCTTTATGCATTAAACGCCATTTTTAGACGAACAAAATCTTTTTTTATTTATTTATTTTCTTTTTGAAAATTTAATTGTTTAATTTCCGTTTATAAAACCTCGAAATGTAATACTATGGTTAAAATTAAATTGGAGTTTAAGCTAAAATTAGTTATTTTAAATACATAGCAATTTGAATGCATTTTACTTTGTTGAGATTTGTTTGATAAATTTAGGGGTGCTTGAGATTGCGATTTGAAATAAATCATTTGCTTATTACATTTTGAAAAGACAAATAATATAAAATAAGAATTTTATAAAAATTCTGAAGAAACCAATTATTTGCATTTTGAAATATCTAAAATTGAGTTTTGGTAAAAACACGCGGGAAAATGGTGGATTGTTTCTTTGCTAGCTTCTTGCTAGTCTTTTTATTTTTATACTGTATATTTTTTCCTCGGGCTTCTTTGGGTGGTTGATGGCTTTGCTGAAGCTTACTCTTAGGTTTCCTTTTGCCGTTCAAAAAAAAAAAAAAACTAAACAAATAATCAGGTTTATCAAACACTAAGAAAATTGATTATCTATATTTTATTCGATTATTGGGATTTCGAAAAGTATAATTAAATCCACTTACTATTTCGGTAGGAGTGACAGAAATACAAACTATACTAGCTAGCTTGTAATTTGAAGCATATTAATGGAATAATGGTTTGCTTTTTCAAGAAGAAAATTACGTTATTATGTGCACATAGTTTATAAGCTTCCGGTTTAAAATTCAATTGTCAACTATAACAATTAACAAGCATTCACGTTTGGGTACGTAGTCACTTGTCATCTTGGTTTATACATAGTTGTCGACTATAAGAAGAATTCCATTCTTACAATTTTTCAATAATAATTAATAAATGCAAATGATGAACGATGATGACAACAACAATAACGATATCGAATTACTTTAAGAGAGGGATCTGATAAGATGTGGATAGTCATATCTCTACCCGGAGGTAGAAATTAGCAACTTCTAGGAAGACTTCCGGCAAAAGTACAAACCAGAAAAAGGATAAAAGTGCATATAGGTATTTGTGCATGCCTCTTAAAACATACGCAAGTTATAGGTAAATGTTGAAGCAACGAAGTGGTATTATACCAATCTTAATTCACTTATATATATTTATCAGAGAAAGTTGTAAATTTCAGTCTTAGGTTCGATTAATAAATCATTTAAACAGGGATAGCGGCGCAACTTGTTACCTGTTTACCTTCTTTATCCGTGTAAAAAAAATGATCTTTATCAATGAAATTTATATGTGGAAAAAAAATAAAAAAAATAAAAAATAAATAAAAAATTTAAACATGACTAAGAAAATTGCAGCCAACATTAGCACTAGTTTTGCATTAAAACAAGTGATGTAATATTAGCCAAACTATTAGTTTACTTAGAGTTATCAAATAAAGTTCTAAAAGTTTTAGTTCGTGTATGTTTAACCAACCATCTAAACGTGACAAAGAAAATTGCAGGTAACACCTATAGTTTTGCATTAAAACGATGTATTTGAGACAAACGTTAGTTAACTCATGCTTATCAGAAAATGTTCTAATAAAAGTTTCGGTCTAGGTTCATTTAATCAACTATCTAACATGACTAAGAAAATTACAACGGATTAGCTTTAGTCTTTCATATACATGCACGAAACACGATAAATGTATTAATAGTCAAGCTTTAACGTACGTTTATAAAATTTTCATTAATATATAACTGGCAACTATAAGTTTATAAAAAGCGTTCACGTTTCGTTAAGTAGTTACTTGTCATTTTTGAATATGAAACATATTTTATTTAGATTGTTATTATTCTATCTTAATAAACGAAGGTAAATAATGAGAAACTATTTCATCTTTTTTTTCTTCCCGAAAGAGTTGTTAGACTTTGGAATTGTTGTACGTTGACATTTCTGGTTTTTGACCCGACTTAATTAATTGGGAATCATAGGACCCAAGAAGGGAATAGGGATAGCTAGGTGGTTATATTCAAGATTTTATTGTATAGGATTATAAAAGTTCATTAGCTTATTCACTTGCATATCACGGCATTTTTAGTATTAGTAGATGAAATATGTAGTTTATATTATGTTAAAGTAATAACAAAAATATAACAATTGTTAATTGTTAAATATATTATATATTTAGCTTTTTGCAAAATTATCTTGGATTTGAAATGTTTATCTATGCAAATAGATCTTGAAGATGTCGGCAAGAACACCAATAGCTGTAGTATCATCACCAGCTCCTGTACCTTGAATCACCAACGGTTGTTGTTCATAACACTCACCTGCAATTACAATTACATTTTTGTCAATCGCAAATAATAAATTTATTTTAAATTACACGAAACAAAATTGCAATTATAAAAGCTTACCACTCCCACTTAATCTGCCCAAAGCCATATCGGTCGCGCATTCTTGAAGTCCAATAACACAACTATCAAAAGTTCAGAGAAAAAATTATTATTCATTATAATCTGAATAAATTAATAGAAAGACATTTTCGGGCCGATGTCAACCCGTTTTACTTTGGGCCTTGAATGATAGCGCAAAACTTTCTCATGTGAAGCAGCTTCTTTGAGTTTTTGTTCAAAATCACTATCCAATGATGGAAGCCCATTCTCTAACTAGAGACATGTAGGTGGGGCCCATTGTATCAGGGTACAAGCTTTGAACCTTTGAAAACATTCAAATGTCACAAATGAAGAAAAATAATAAATAAAAAAAGAAAAAAAAGTTAAATAAAAAACTAAGTGTGATCATTCAAGAACCTACTTGGACGGTATTCATGTCCATACGTTGGCCAAGAAGCCGTGCAATGATCAAAGCCTGTTAAAGATGATATATAAAAATATTTTTATAAAATTTAAGTAGAAATAGAGATACACCTTTCTTGCAACATCCAATCCGCTGAGATCTTCACGAGGATCTGAAGAAAATAAAATAAATTTTATGTTAAAGAAAACAAATTTAATTTTATGTCAAAGAAAATAAATTAAATGCATAAACTTTAACCTGGATCGGTATAACCGAGGCTTTTAGCAGCTTTAACAGCTTCACTGAAAGGCTTTCCATTTTCTATTTCACTCATTATGTACCCTAAAGTACCTGTTTTTTGGGTACAAAAATATAATCACAATTAGACCAATGATTACAGTTAAATCTAAGTAATCTAGTTTTAATTTTCAATACCACTTAAGCTTCCTAAAATGAGATTAACGGTATCTCCAGATGAAATAAGACGATTTAATGATGCTATAACAGGAAGGCCTGCACCAACCTATTACCAATAAAATTGACCCGTTTGTGAAAAAAACACAACCCGAATCGACCCGTTCATAGGTAAAGGGGTCGAAATTTCCACCTGTGGATATCATTACTTACAGTTGATTCGTGCCTAATGCGACGTGGGTGTACAAACAACTTGTCAAATTCCTCCTGCAAAGGGTCAAAGTCAACACTTCTCATTTCATACCAAAGGGTCAAAGAAAGTCAACACAATCAACACTGTCCTCATCATGGCCAAAAATTATTAAAAGAAATCCTTTAAAATTCAGGGACAATTTACCATTGAACAAGTAAGAGGCTTCTTATTGGCTAGCACAACACAACCTCCCAACTGTAATTGCTGGCTAATAACTCCAACAGTTTCTGAACTTGCAGAGCAATCAACAAGTACAAAACCTAATTCGTAATTTTAATTTTAATAAATAATAAACTATTAAGATATGCTCTTTATGGGCCATAAATATACACGATCACATGCTAAAATTACCTATATATATAAAATTAAAAAAAGAAAGAAAAAGATACTCACTGTATGATATATTTACCTAAATGACCAGCAACCTCAGTGAATTTTCTCATGGATTCAGAAATTGGATAAGCTTCACAAATCCCTAAAACAGAAAGATATTTGAATAAACAGAACTCACAACGGTTTTGATAGAAAATGCATGCTAAATTAAGATTATGTAACTCATAATATTACTATGAAATATATTAACAGAATTACCAGAGTCGATGCACTTATCTAGGGACAAGTTATCTGATTTGGTGTGGAAAATATCCCTCAAAAAGTCATCCTGAAACTCTGTAGATAACACATCTGTTGTAACAAGAAATGATCTGCTACCCACAACTCGCACATGAATTCCCTGTTAAAAATGGCATAATTTCATCATAGTTTTCACATGTGTACATAATATATACATATACTTGTATCATACATAAATCAAACACTCAATAGAAGATCAAAAATGATGAAAATCTGATCAGTATCACTCACAGATTGACACTCTCGAAACTGATAGGAATCCTTCAAAGTGATTAATAGATTCATCTAACTCTATACAATTAGGATATTCGTAACAGATACTGTGTTATAATATCTTATTTTCACTTAAAATCCAGCTAAATTTAAAAACCTCATGTGGTCCCTGCATTTCAAATTTAATAAATCGAAATCAATTGCATTTGTATAATGAAATTCACAATTTAAGTCGAACATAAGGCAAGCAATCGTACAAAACGTATAATAATTGAACAAAAACATGATCGATTAAGCTGAAATTTAGAAATGAAATGAGTGTTCTACCATGTTTGCGTGAACGGTGCGACAAGAGACAATGTGTTGGAGGAATTGCCTCCTCCGCAGCCCATAAGGATAACCGGAATATTCTTCATTTTCTTCTCCATTTTACTCTGGTTGGAGTTCGGACTGTGTATTTTTGCGGCGTTATGACACCGTGATTTTATTACTTCCGTCAAACGGAAACGTAAAAGTTTTGTGATTGACTTAGCCCAATAATTAAAGCTTTTTCCCATAACAATTGTTAATTGCATATAGAGAGATTTAACATCTATATTTGCATTTTTAGGGGAACATGATCATTTGTAATATACTCATTAAAATCCTACACATAAAAAAAAATAGTATATACTTCTCATTGGTGACAAAAAATTAAATACAATGTGAAACATGTTCGTAATATTAACAAATATACAAATAATGATAAATATGAACAGAGGATCAAAATTAAAACTTTAAATTACAGTGAAGCTGTCATTAATCATACAACGTTTAAAGTTGTTAAATGTTAAAGGATTTACTAAAGTATTATAAATAACGTGGGTTTAAAGTGAAAATTACACATGTACGGAGAATGGGTTGAATAAGACATTTGAGTGGCATATGACTCTAATATGTGTTACTTTTTTAATTGGATAGATTACAAATTTATCTCTTAATTAATATTAAGTGTTCTTTTCATTCATAACCTTAAATTTTAAACAACAAGCTCACACACCTCCTACATCTTACACATTTACCTCAGTTAAAAACTCCCACTCACAATCATCTTCTCTGATGAAGCACCTTATACTAATATCACACACACAAAAACGCGTGATAAAGTAAATTGAACTTTGTTACAATTGACCACTTAAACTGGCTCGAATGATGGAACTTGATCAACAGTCCAATTATTCATTTTCCACATAATTCTCTCAACAATACCTCTATACGGATCACCCTCGCGTTTTTTTAACAAATAAGCTATATTATTTTCAACATCACATTTTATTTGCGAGTACAATTGTTCCAAATAATCATTATCATCTAACATATTTTCCTTCCCTTTTGTTCGTATAGGCTTCCCAAACATGAAGTAGAATCGACCAGGTAACTTTGGCAAAAAGATTGGCATATGAAGTTGTTGGTTAGCAATTTCTCCTCCCATCCCCTCCCTGTTAGAAAATAATATTATTTCAATAATAATCTAATTTTTAAATTAAACGAATAAAAGTATTTTTATGAATTAAATGTACCCACCTCACGTTTCTTTGCCCTTGATTATATTCATTCACCATGTTAATAAGGAAGGGGATGCTCTTCATTTCATCATAATCTATGATTAGCTGCTAAAAACATAACACCAACTAATCAGCATTAACATTAAAGAAATAGTGAGTAAATTACAGAATTTGTTCATGTGTTCTTCCAAATTCTACAATTTTATCCCTAAACTTTTTATTTCATTTTTTATTCCATGTACTTTTTAATTCGTGATTTTTGTCCCTATGGCCTTCAAGTTTCAATTTTTTCGTCCATTTTTTTTTACCTAAAATGACCAAAATACCCTTACTTTTAATTTATCTCAATTTTTTTAATATTTTTTCTTCTTTCTGGTGAATGACCAAAATGGACGAAAATACCTTTATAAGGGTATTTTGGTCATTTTAGGTTAAAATGAACGAAAAAATGAAATTTGAAGATCATACGGACAAAAGTCAGGAAATTAAAAACTACCGGGACAAAAAAACGAAATTAAAATTATAGGGAAAAAATCGTAGAATTTGTTTATGTAATTTACTCTTAAATAAACTACATCAATAATGAGATCAATATAAAGATTAAATTTCTAATAAAAATGAGTGTTTTGTGTTCTTACTTGTGATAAATCATCTTCCCCAACTGTCCCAAATGGTATAATGGTAGCCCCGAGTTTAACTGCCATTCTTACAAACTCTTGTTTTTCAGGCCAAAATAACTTACAACTTTCACCCTGTTAACCACAAAAGAAAATGATTTTTCCCCAAATTTAATAAAATAAAAATTAAAAAAATTGTATTTTCTACATACCTTACGATGAAGAGATTCACGTGCACCACCAGGGTAAAGTAAGGAATACGAATTTCTTGATAAAGTACTATAAAGATTTCTACCAGAAACAGGAATTGCACCGAGTAATTTCAATATATCGGTATAAGGAATCATAATATATTCATCTTCAACACGAATTTGAAATATATTTGGATGAGCTAATCCATGAAGTGTGATCTTCTTTTGTCTTAAAAACTCCAAAAGAATAGGAAAAACATCAAATCCAAATAACGTGTGATTACCGACTAATAAAACCGGCCCGTTTTCAGGAATTCCAGCAAGACCTCTTACTATTTTTCCATTTTCCATTGTTGAAAACATTGCTGAGCCCATATAAAGTCGGTACCACCTTCATTAATTGCATCATATCTTAATATAATTCCATTTTTATTTCAAAGTCAACTTTATTAAATTAAAAATTAAAATTACCAATTTTCCATGGGTATATTGTTGAATTCGGTCATGCTAATAGACAAAAAGTCGTTTAAGATATCGTGCTTTGAAGAACGGTGGTACGTGTGAGTAGTTTTAATAGCAGACAACACATTTACGCCACTTTCCTGAATAAAGGAATTAAAATTATATTTTAATACAAAAAAAAATTTAATTATTTATTTTAAATTGCAATTAAGTAAAGGTAATACCAGCAGGATTGTGTGCCCGGTTTCCTCAAATACACGTACTTTGCAGTGTCTTAATAATCTTGAAAGCCTTTGGGCCTCGTTTTTGCTTTGTATGAAATTATCCTTGCCACTGAAATAATGCAAAAAAATTTATAATATGCATTCAGAAATTAGCACAATTAAATAAATAAATAAATAATATAGGAAACCTAGCAAGCACTAATACGTGAGCTGTAATAGCATGGAGGCGAGAATTAGCATAAGCAGCAGCTGATTCAACTAACTTCAGTCTCCAGTTAAGAGTGTCTTCAGGTAATATTCTCCCCAGCATCTAATAAAATAAATAAAAAATAAATACAGAGGACGGAAAAAATTTATTATTTTTAAATAAAACTTACAGAAAAAAGTGGTACATCTTCAGCAAGATTTCCAAACACTCGCCAAACTGTATCACCTGAAAAAAAAATACATGAATTAATTAAAGAGTTTTTTTTTTTTTTTTTTTTTTGAACGGCACCTAATCTACTCTTTTTTTTTATCCACGACGGGACTTGAACCCATGACCTATTGGTCATGGGCAACACCTTAATCATCCTCCAATACCACTAAGCAACAAGGCCTTGGGTAATTAATTAAAGAGTTAATTGATATTAAAACAATATTAAAACATTAACCTACCCAGAACGGGACTGATAGCATAAGGGAACATCTCATTTATTAGAGTGTGAGCTGGCGATCTCTTATAGGAAGTTGCTGAAATGGATACAATAGCAGTTATTATTAAACGTATATTCAAATTTAATAAAAAAAATATAAGAAACTAGGAAAAGGAATATAAGGGTTGACCAGGATTTGCTAGAACGAGTATTAAGTCAACTGTAGGGTTTCGAGCAGCAACTGCAAGTGCTAATGTTCCTCCAAATGAATCTCCAAGTAAATAAATTGGTTTATTTGGGGATAAAGTGCGCTCAATCATCACACTTTCTTCCACAATTTTAATCAAACCTTCATCAAAGTAATATAAAGTTTTAAAATTTAAATATTCAATTTCAGTGCAAGTGCAAAAAATCACCTTCAAATGGTGTTCGATCCCAAACAGGAATATGTAAGCATTGAACATGAAAAACCCTGTCATTGAAGTTGAAATATAATCATCGTAAAATAACTGCATTTAGATAACAGTAATAAATCATTACTGCAATTTTCTTTAATTTTTAATATTTATATCGTAAAATGATTGTGATTTACTCATTTAAAAACTAAATGCATCTCACTTTCCAAGAGCTTTTTCATGTATGACAAGGCCAGCTCCAGTCCCATCAATTCCTTCACAAATTACCACACCAAATTAAAACGATCTTTTAGGACCATAAATATAATCATATTTATATAATTATATGTAACAACAAAACAAAACACCAATTACCAGGTAAATATACAAGAATTGGTGAATCTTTTACAGGTAGGCCACATGTAACAGGGCAAAACCACCTAGGGTCCCCAGCCCCAACATCACTTTTAAACAAATCCATGGAAATTTCAGCATAATCCTTAACGGTTTGTGTCCCATAACCATCATCCCAAAATGGTTCCAATTCTTCAGAAACATTCTGCATATTATCTTTTCTTCCATTATCATAAGAAGCAATGATGATATTCTTCCTGTTAACATAATTAGCTCTATTGATCCTAACAAGAACACTTGAATGCAGCCTACGGTTTTTTATTAGAGTAAAAAGGGGTGTTACTGGAATACTGGAATTGCTCACTTTTAAAGCCATTATGGAATTTCTTTTATTTGTATGGATATTAATAATTTGTATAAACTCACCAACAAGAATCCTAAAAAAGGGCATCATTTAATATGAAATGAAATGCGTGTTTTATGTATCATTCAATATGAATGACATAAATAAATGATATTCTCACATATGTAGGCAGGAAAAAGAGAACTCATAACAATCCAAAACTATAAATCAGCTAAATATAAATACACAACATAATCAATAATGAAGAGGAAAAAAAGTACCTGGATGATCAAATGGTGAATTTGATAGCGAAAAAGATGGGGACTTCTATGGCCATTTGTTGGTATCTCCATTGCAGCTCAATCAAGCCAAAATCACAAGCTGCGTGTAGTTTTTGCAAGATTTACTCGATGTTGTACCAAAATTGGACACCTATTGTAGTAGATTATAAAATTTCCACCATTTTTGGAAAAACTTGGGGGAAACGTACTGAACGGTGAAATTTAATGCTTGCTGCTTTTAGGTTTTCGTAATCGATAGATTAAATGCTGTCATCAAGGTGGTTCATTGAATTATTGCTCATAGATTTTGGCTTCATAATTCATCCCCTTGTTCTTCGCTCAAACACCAAAAAACAATTTCCTTCAAACTGGAAATCCACTAATGAATTCCATGTAATCAGACAACGGAATCATGAAAAGACAACTTCATATTTGATTTTATTTTTACCTGGATGATCAAACGGTGAATTGAATAGCGAAAATGGTGAAATCTGCAACCGATATTCGATTACATAGCTGCTCTATCACTATGTGTTTGTGTGTGTGTTTTGCACGCGCGCAAGTTTTATGAGTTCCGGTTATGGAATGGAAGGCGCGCTGCGCTCTCTTTTTACTAATTAGGCCCAATAGTTTAAGATTTTGCCCTTTTTGCCCCCACAACAAGTGTTACTTTCATTTCTAACCCTTTCTTATTGAACTTTTCATTCATTTTGGTCATTTGACCTCCCTAATTCCCTAGTTGTAACTTAGGGATGTTTGGGGATGAACCTATTAGTCTAATATTAATAAACCTTAGGTGTTTGGAAAGGCTTAAAGAATTTGTGTTTATGCACTTAGGGTGTGTTTGGATAAGCTTTTAAAAGTTTAAAAGTGCATTTATCTAAAAGTATCACTTATTAACTTTTTAGTTTTAAAAAGGAGTTTTAAATATAGTTTTTGGTTTAGCTTATTTACTTATTGGTATTGAAAAGTTGATAGGTTATTTTTAAAAATGTGTTTGGATTAGCTTTTTGGTGTGAAATGACCAAAAAGGATGTGGGAAGTGAGGAAGAGGTAGGTTTTGATGGGTTATAAAGGGTACTTGTGTAGTTTTTGTTAAAAAGTCATAAGTTGTTTTGAAAAGTAAGTATTGCTTCTTAAAATCAACTTTTCAAAGCAAAATGTTATATGAAAAACCCTTTTAACTTAAGTCAAATAACATATTAATTTATTGTAAAATAGTCAATAAATTAGTTTTTAAGACATTCCCAAACACCCATTTTAAAATCTTAATGAGACTTATCTCAGAAAAACAAGTATATTTTGCTTACTATGTTAATAAATACTTACTGCGTTGATAAATAAGATTTTCTTGTCCTTTTATTTTGTCATATTACTATTTTATTACTTTTCCGAAATATGATTGTAGTAGGTCAAAATTTCGTGAGACCTTGACTACATATGGGCACGATGTTAAAGAGAATTAAGCACTTAACTTAAACAACATGCGACAAAATGTCAACTTTGATACATTAAACACATCACCAAAATGTAAACTATCTAAATGACATAATAATGTTCATGGCTCGAATGATGGAATTTGAGTTTTTGTCCCGTTAATCATTTGCCACATAAGTCTCTCAACAAGACCTCTATAAGGATCCTCTTCTCGCTTTTTTAACAAATAAGCTATATTATTTTCAACATCAAATTTTAATTGTGAGTATAACTTTTGCAAATAATCTTTGTCATCTAACATGTGTTCATTTCCTTTTGTACGTATAGGTTTCCCAAACTTAAAGTAGAGTCGACCCGGTGTCTTAGGAGCAAATAAAGGTATATGGAGTTGTTGATCCTCAATCTCTCCTCCCATCCCTTCCCTATAATCAAATAAATATCCAAATTTAAATATATTAATTTTGTAGAATAACTAACAGATAAAAAATGTTAAAATACGTTGTTATTAAATAATAAATAGTTTGAGTAAATCATAACCTCACCTCAAGTTTATTCTCCCTTTATTAAAGTCATTCACCAACCAATTAAGGAAAAAGTTTCTCTTCATGTCATTATAATCGATCATTTGCTAGCAACAGATTGAATTATCAAAGTTTAATCAAATTATACTATTTAATTACAAATATAGAACGAAAGAGTGTGTTCTTACCTCAGATATGTCATCTTCCCCAACTCCTCCATACGGTATAATCGTGGCCCCAAACTTAACCGCCATTCTTACAAATTCTTGTTTTTCAGGCCAAAACAACTTCCCAGCTTCCCCCTGTTAACCAAAACATAATAATTTCCAATTTTTTTAATAACAAAAATGCATAAAAAACAAATTATCTAAAATATAATGGCCAAAATACATTTTAGTACCCTGAACTTGTCTAACTAGGTCTTCTACTGCCATGAACTATTAAAGGTGCAGCATGGTACCCTGAACTTGACAAAATGGTCGATTTAGTACCCTAACTCATTAATTTGATCGCCTTTTTTATTTGACTTACTTTCTTTGGAGCTTTTAATACTAAAAATATATGTTCATATCAATATATTGATATCAGAAGCAAATCACGTGAGAAAATGCGATCAATTTAGTGACTCGGGGCACTAAATCGACCATTTTGTCAAGTTCATGGTACCATGTTGCGCTTTTAATAGTTCAGGGTAGTAAAAGACCTAATCAACTAAGTTCAGGGTACTAAAATGCATTTTAGCCACAAAAAAAAATTCACCTTACGATGGAGACCTTCTCGTAGACCACCGGGATAAAGTAACGTGTGCTTCTTTTTGGATAATAATTTATAAAAATTTCTCCCGGAAACGGGGACCGCTCCACCTAACTTTAGTAAATCGGTTAATGGATTCATAAACCATTCAATTCGAGGATCAATATGAAATAATTCAGGGTGTGTTAAACCATGAAGCATGATTTTCTTTTCTCTTAAAAACTGTGCAACAACAGGAAAAACATCGAATGCTAATAACATGTGATTTCCCACGATTAAAACGGGGCCCTCATCTGGTATCCCTGCAAGACCTCTTACTATTTCCCCATTTTCCATTGTTGAAAACATTACTGCATCTATACAAACACGATAAAACCTACATTACATCATTTGTTAATTAGTTAGTTATTATCACCGACACTTGTAATGAATATAAAATAAAATAAAAAATAATTTATTTATTTACCAGTTATCTACTAGTGAGGTTTTGAACTCTGTTTTACTCATAGGCATAAAGTCCTTAAAGATATCATGCTTTGAAAAACGGCGGTACATTTGAGTAGCTTTAATAGCCGCAAGCACATTGACACCACTCTCCTGCACATTATTATTATAGGCTTTTAGTATTTGTTAAGCAAAAATTAATATAAATATATATAAAAAAAAAATAGTTACCAATAAGATTGAGTGCCCGTTTCCCTCAAACACACGTACAGTGCAGTGCTTTAAAGATCTTGAAAGTCTATGAGCTTCAGATTTACTTGGCATAAGGTTATCTTTGCCACTGAAATAGCAAAAAAAAAATTTATTTTTCATTTTAATTTTTTTTTTTTTTTTGTGTGTTCAGAAATGGTTAAATTGTCAAGTGAGAAAGAAACCTAGCAAGGATTAATACGTGAGCTGTAATAGCATGGAGACGAGAATTAGCATAAGCAGCTGCTGATTCAACTAGCTTCAGTCTCCAGCTAAGTGTGTCTTTGGGTAATATTCTGGCTGACATCTAAACAAAATAAATATATTATTTTAATTGGCTAATTAATAAAAAAGAATAAAATAAACACACAGCTAAAGATTGTTCTTACAGTAAAAAGTGGTAGATCGTTTATAAAATCGCCAGGTAATTGCGAAATATTTTGGAAAACATTTGTGTCACTGTATTTAACCATTTCCATCTTTATATAATCACCTATAAAAAGTGATGGGATAATTAAAAGAAGATATACATATTTGAAACAAATTATTTACAAGATTTAGAGGCATTAAACAGTTATTTAACAGAAAAAAGTGGTTTTAACTTTTAACAATTTAAAACAGTAACCTACCAAGAACGGGGCTAATGGCAAAACGAAACATTCCATAATGTTCTTCGGGCAAGGCCTTCACAAAGGATGATATAGGGCCCACAATGGACCTATCATAGGAAGTTGCTGAAATTGTAACAATATATAAAGTAGTTAAATATAGTCAAACATGATATTAAAAGAAAGAAAAAAGCCAACCTGGATTTGTTAGGATAAGAATTAAGTCAATTTTAGGATTTCGAGCAGCAACTGCAAGTGCTAATGTTCCTCCAAAAGAATCTCCAAGTAAATAAATTGGTTTATTTGGGGATAAATTGTGCTCAATCATCACGCTTTCTTCCACAAATTTAATTAAACCTTCATAAAAATTAAGTTTGTAATAAAATTAATGAAGTGATGAAGAAATAGTTATGAATAAATGCAAGAGAAAATGATAACCTTCCAATGGTGTTCGGTCCCACACAGGAAGATGCAAGCATTGAACATGAAAAACCCTGTGATTCAAGGTGAAAAAGATATGATTATTAAATTATCAAAACAAAACACTACTAGATTCTGTGTGACAAAATTTGATATATTAGTTCAAATAAATGATATACTTCTATTATAAGTTTATAACGACAAAATCGTGTAACTCACCTTCCAAAAGCTTTCTCATGTACAACAAGGCCGGCTCCAGTTCCATCGATTCCTAAACAAAAAAATATTTTAGGAAAATATTATTTAAACAGATAAATATGAGCATAGAAAGTTAATTTTATGTAAAAAAATTAAAAACACGAATTACCAGGTAAATAAAAAAGAAGCGGTGAATCTTTAAAAAAAGGTTTGCCACATGCAACAGGGCAAAACCATGTAGGGGGCCCACCATCACTCTTAATCAATTCCATAGCTATTTCAGTGCAATCTCTCATGGTTTGAGTCCCATAACCATCTTCCCATAAAGGTTCTAGTTCTTCACTAACATCATAAGAAATTACATCCTTACCCTTGTTGTTAACAGAAGATTCACAATTGATCCTAACTGATTTCTGTGATATTGTTCCTGAATTCTGACCACCTACAAGAAAGCATGAACATAGCCGTCGGTTCTGTTTTAAGGTAAAAAGGGGTGATAATGGAACACTGGGACTCCTCGGAATTAAGGCCATTATGGATTACTTAATCCAAATATTAAAATTCTAAAATCAAAATCAAGAATCTCCTTGTAGGATTAAAAGAATTTTAGGTATATCAATATTTGTCATGTTATAAGTCACTAACAAGAAACATTAACAAAAGTGGTGCAAGTTACGTATTCAATTGAGCTTGGAAACAAAACGAATTGTGGGTTTCATGTGTCATTTGATATGAATGACATAGAGATAAAAGTATATAACATCACATACGTAAGCAGGAATAAGTAGTCCTACTAGGAATTCAAAATTTGGAACTCTGCTAACACGTAAGAAACTGTATATACAATCTAGCAAAAAATATGGAAGATTTCAATGCGATGTGTAGGTATCTACCATCTAGGTATTATTTTTGCAGCAACATTACTCATTTTAGGGTTTCGATCGAAGCCGGCTTAAATTGAAATAACATGTGCCAGTTTCCATGAAAATGTGTTTGCTTATATGACATTGTCTCAACTTAATTTTACTGATCATAATTGATTAACGAAATAAACCGTGATCAACTCGTTTTCTATAAATCCTCAGAATGCAACTCGGAACATAACGCAGTTAGCTTAAACTGATTGAACGAAAACGCGATGGATGAAATCATTATTATACCTTTTCTTCGTGAAGCGTTCGAATAGAGGCGATTTGTTGGCGGAGTTGCCGCCCAACGCTACCGTAGCCCGGAAGAACCATCGGAATATTCTTCGTTTTCTTCTCGATTTCACGGTGGCGCTATGTGTGTGTGTTTGGCGCCCTATTTTTCACTAACTTGCCCAAATACTGATTTTGACAAGTTTTCTCCACTAGAAGTGTTAAATGCATGTTTGGCCCCTTATTATTGAAGTTCCTTTCATTTTAGTCATCAAGTACAATGTCAATAAGGTCGCCTAAAATGATAAGTACAAGTGTTTGAAAATACCAAAGAACATGATGTCTTCCGTCTATATTGTTGTCTCACTTGAAACTTAGAACTCTCATTCATTTGGTTGATGAGCAAGCTAGGTTTTACTAAACATTACTGGCTCATATACGTGTTAGCGTCGCAATTTTATTTCATATTTTACATTTCATTCCAAGCATTGTTTTTCTTCCATAACATAAGATAGCAATGTACAATTCTTAGAGAATTTGGTTGGATTTTAATTTACTTCGTATTTTAAGTAAAAGCTGATGTGATATGATATAATCCACACTAGTCAAACCAGTCATCTTTATTTACCATATTATGACCCAATACTTGTGCTAATTCGTATTAAAACAAAACCCAAATCACAAAACTTATCCACACACTATACTGTATAAATATTAAAGTAGATTGTATAAGTACAACAAAATAATTACATTACTACTATATGTAGCCTCTTATGTACCTATATGGCTTTATATTCTCATTCTACATTATCAAATTCCATATTTCAAGCTAATTTATCAAACAACTTTATACTTTATACAAATATAAGTTAATAAAAACTTTAGCTAGTTTTTGTTAAAAAAAAATCATCATAAAAAAAATGAGTTTGACCCATTAATATTGTTTGGCTAATCGAATAGTGTCAAAAAGGGCCAATTAAGCCCAAGATCGCATAAGAAATTGGAGACTGTTGTGCGGCTTGTTGACTTTGCCAACCCCACACGACTAACCTTCTTCTGTTTCGGCATCTGGTTGGGATAGTGATTGATTTGATTGAATCAGAATCCGAATCAGGGATTTACTTCTTAAATTCTCAGATTCATTCTCTGTATTGCACTATTATTCGATTCAAACACACTTCTAATTTCCCCAATTTGTATCCATCTTTTTGCGATCTTCACGTTTCAATTTCAAACAAAACCTCCTGCGCCCATCCTGTTTTCTTTACTGCTAACCTAATTCCTTAACTAATCCGTAGCCTAATTTTTATGACTTTTTTTATATACGTGCATTATATTCTGTTAGTCATCCATTGATCACCCATATCAATCAGGTAAAAAACGAACTTATTTTAATTTTTGTAAGCTCCTTTAAATCCTTAATTGTAATCGAGATGGGATTTTTAACATTTTTTTTAATTTTAATTTTTTGAAAGGCAGATTTTTAAGATTTTATTAAGTGTATGTTTTGACCTCTGATGTTAGGTGGCCACCACTATAATCTGTCCATATTTATTCTTTCTTTAATCCATAAATGTTGACTTCTTATTGCTATTTCAGATCACATTCTTTTGGGGGTGTAAATTAAGTGAATTTTTGCTCATTCTCTGCCGGGTTAATCAAATACTCAGCAAAAGGTAAGATTTTGATTGTTAGTTACTTTATCTGTTTTGAATGGTATATTTCGGTATGTTTAAAATCATGGCTGGATTTATGTGTTTCGATCCGAATTTTCATTTTGATGTGATTGAAATGATGGAATTATTATTTGGTATAATTTTTGAGAAAATTTACACACTAAATTTAATTGAAAATACCTAACATAACAACAACTAACATATTTGAAAATACTCAATATTAAATACTAATAATTTTCATTTTCTTATGTTTCCATAAACTTACAGATGACAGAAGTAGCAAAAGACTTAACAGCAGGAACAATAGGAGGAGCTGCACAATTAATAGTCGGACACCCATTTGACACAATCAAAGTCAAACTACAAAGTCAACCAGCTCCATTACCCGGTCAACTCCCTAGATATTCTGGTGCAATAGATGCTGTAAAGAAAACCCTAGCAGCAGAAGGTCCACGTGGCCTATACAAAGGCATGGGGGCCCCACTTGCCACTGTGGCAGCCCTAAATGCGGTCCTGTTCACGGTTAGGGGTCAAATGGAAACACTTTTGCGGTCCGAACCGGGTGTGCCATTATCGGTTAACCAGCAGGTGGTTGCTGGAGCCGGTGCTGGTGTGGCGGTTTCCATTTTGGCTACCCCAACCGAGTTAATCAAGTGCAGGTTAGTTGGTTTTTATATTTCTTGAAAAATTTGAGGGCTAGGTTAAACTTTATAATATACAGTAACAGTTTTGGATTACTAATATACACCCATATGTTAAATAAAATTTGAGCCGGTGTAAACTTGTACTAACTAGTTAGTTGATACTATCAGAGATGTAAATCTATATCTATCTATACTCTATATACTAGCTAATAAATGACTAAATACAATTAGAATTTTGTCCATATTGCATTTAATTATCTTGTCCACATCATCTTCATTCACATGTTAATTTCTCATATTTTTTTTCCTATTTAATTCCTTAATATTTCAAAATATAACCTCTCCTACTTTCATTCAACTAATATATAATTTAACATTTTCATCAACAACAAAAAAAATTATATTGTCATTATTTATATTTATATAATATGTTTTAACTATTATTTTCATTGTTATTGCCTTAATATAGAAACTAAATATTTCATCTATATTTTATTTAATAAATGTACCCGTATACAGGTCAATACTCTAGTTAAAAGTAAAAACTTAACAATCAAATCATTTTGAAAGATATATTGTAATGTTTAACTGTAACAACCCGAAATTTGTGAATAAATAAATTTATTAAAAATATGATAAATAAGGATAAATCGTTTAAGGAACGTAGGAATTGGTTTCGTGTCGTTTGGACACTGTACGAGAAAGTTATGGGCGAAACCGGGTCGAGACAAAGTGGAAAAAGTGCAGCCCTGCACACTTCAGAAGTTCGCGACGCGAACTCGGGATCACGATCGGGAACTAGTCCCAGGGAGTTTGGCCTTTTATCGCGAAGTAGTTCGCGTTGGGTTGGCGATCGTTAAGTCTGCGTTTACGGATTGGAGTTAGCGACGCGAACTATGTTCGCGCCGTGAACTCTGGACGACTGCATTAAAATCGGGTTTGAGCTCAATTATTGAAAAGAAAAACTCTAGTTTTCTCTCTTCGAGCTTGTGAGCGATTTTGGGTGTAAACCATCATATGGAGCTGATTTCTTCATCAAATCTTGTGATTCTTCACTCCTAGTTGAAGATTAAAGGTATATCTTCAATCCTTTGTAGTTGTAGCTTTAGATCTATGGATTTAGAAGCTTGGGTTTGAAACCCTAGTTCTTGGGTTGATGATTTATGGTGAAATAAATGTTGTATACACTTAATAGATGGTATATTAACAAGGGAATCAAGTGTATGGTTAAGATTTGTAAGAATCTTAAGGGTTGGTTAAACCTAGGGTTTGGTAAATCACCATAATTGGGGGAAATGAGTTAATAAGTGTTATCTAGAGATAGATGGACACATTAGTAGTAGTATGTGATGTTGAACATCTTGTGATTGTTGTATTAGGCTTTTGGTGAAGCCTTGGAAAGTTGATTGATTGTTGGAGCAAGGAAACTGACGTAAAGAATACGGTTGGAGCACTTTATTGCTAAGGTGAGTACATGAGACTTTTAAACTGGGTACATAGCAATTAATTTTGAATGTACATATGATATTGTATCAGTCTTTATTAACAAATATTTTGATAAAGATAGTAGTTGAAAATGTATGAAAGTATGTAGAATGTGATACTAGAATGTGTCTAGTATGATTGATGAATTTGAAGTAAATTATGATAGATCCAAGTAATTATGGAATCTATGTTAATGAACAATAATAATGTAGTAAGTGATTAAAAGAATATATATGAGAAAGAATATGATGTGACTAGTAATAATTGTCTATTATAGTCAAGGAAGAGATAAAAGTATTATGTTATCGATAGATAAGAAATGTATCTTATGTATAAAGTAAGCATGGACCTCATAGGGTTCATAGATGTAGAAGTAACTGTGGTTGCTTATGATCGGGTCCATGGGACCATACAGGTACGTTCACAATGTGATGAACTAATTATATGTCGTTAGTATTAGATGACTAACTTGTTTGATGTTGGATGTGATAGCCGAAGGCTTTGACTGTCATAACTGTTAGGTTATGGTAAGAGATAGATGGTGGTGACGCGGGGGACCCCCGGTCACTGGACGGTGGATATATGTTTATACACCGAGTGTATATATGTTTATACACTAACACTGTGTTCCAGAGGAAAGATTCAGAGGGAAGGGAAAAGAATTGGAAAGAAGGGAATAAACTTTTTGTGTTCCGGAATATTTTTTTAAAAGAAAGGAAGAGAAGAGGAAAGAAATTTTGTGCATTTTTTCTCTCCTAATCTTCCTCCCAAAAGTGGGAAGATTTGGAGAGAAGAGAAAGTTTAATTAATTTCAATTACTAAATTACCCTTGATATTAGCTAATTGATTTATATTTTAAGGATAAAATTGTAAATATGCTAATTTTTTTTCCTTTCTCTCCAACTCGGGAACACAAAGATTGATGATTTTCTTTTCTTTTCTCTCCGATCCGGGAACACAAGAAAGAAAAATATTTTCTTCTTAATATCACTTCTTTTCTCTTCTATTCTCTTACTTTCTTTCTTTTCTTTCATTTAAATATTATGGAACACAGCGTAAGCACACGGGTGCTTCTAGTACGCATATGTTTGGTACTAGGTATGTTAGGTTCTAATACATATATGTTTATGTATTAGACATGTTGGTGCTTCTAGTACATATATGTTTATGTACTAGATATGGTTGTGCTTCTAGTACGCATATGTTTGGTACTAGGTATGCTAGGTTCTAATCCATATATGTTTATGTATTAGACAGGTTGATGCTTCTAGTACATATATGTTTATGTACTAGATATGATTGGGCTTCTGGTACCTATATGTCTAGGTACTAGACATGTTTGCTAGGAAAGCAAAGTAGCTAGAGTCATAAAGGGTGACTAGACGATATTTATGTAGTTTATATATATCTTTATATATTTATGAATGACTATTATTGGGGTCTAAAACCCATGTATCTCACGAGGCTATTTTGTCTCACGTACTACGTTTGTTTTGTGGCTATGTACTCAGGTACAGGTTTGAAGTGATAGAAGGTTGCACTAGAAGTGACCTAGAGATGTTTAGCTCGGGAGCTAGTAGGTAGATCCCGTTGCCTATGGTTTTGATATACTCGGTGACACCGTATTTTTGTAAACTCTGATATAAGTTTTAAAGTTTTTGTTAAACTGTATTTTGGACAATATGTCAGATATTGGGAAAATGTATTTTGAATGATTTAAACGATGTTTTAAAAATACGGGTGTTACATTAACTATATGTTATTTTATTTTCTTATAGAAAAAATAAAAGTCTATAATATGTCAATGTTGAATTTCTTTTGAAGAACTGAATATATTGTCTAAATGATTTCCGTAATTTTTATGAGATTATGGATTTTGTCCTTCAAGTTTTTTAAGTGAACCGTGATATTTGGAAACTTATGCAATCAATGATCCAATAAAAAGTTGAAACTATCCATCTAATAAAATAAGTTGAGGGAAGTGATCCATAATTGAGTTATTTGCCTATATAATGCAGTATCCCTCAAGATTGCACAACTAATGCTGTTTTTTATCATTTTGCAAAACTAATGCTAACCGGGTATGGCATACCCGGTTTGAACCACAAGCCGACACGTGTCCTAGGTCAAGTACTGCAGCAACTTTTTTTACTGAAATGGGGGACCCCAATCCCCGTTTGCTTTTTTGACCGAAAAGGGGGACCCCAATCCCGGTTTGAATCTGACACAGGGTACCCCATTCCCGGTTTGAAATGCTCTACCAGTATATAAACGAAGCAGCCTTCCCGGAAGAAAATCGTCCCTACAATCTTTTTGTGTTCGCTCATTTTGTTTTAAAATAAATTTAAAAAAAATATTTTTTCAATCTATGATGTGTTTACTGGTTACATACTTACATAGTAGAGATCAAAATTTTCTAATTCTTTTCTTTCTTTATATTTTATATTTTATATTTTTTTTATCACGGAGCTAGATCGAGTTTAAGTTTTCGTTGTTCATGTGAATTTGACTTGTGTTTTTACATGTTACATTTAGAGAGAAGAAAAAATATAGATCGAAGTTGTATGACTGAAGTATTTCAAGTGATTGTTTTCCTTTTGTTTAAAACTAAAATTTCCAAATTTTGGAAAGCGCTTCAATTAGTTTTAACTTTTTTTTTCTTTTTAACTTCAAATTAATGTCTAGTATCAATTAACTATAGTCTGATCTCAAAACTTACACGCGATTTAATGAAATTTTAAGTTAACATAAATTTTAAGTTAATATACTTTTAATTTATATACTTTTTGTGTTCTCTCATTTTGTTTTAAAATAAATTTAAAAAAATATTATTTTAAAATAGCATTTTTTTTTATTACGAAATGAGAGAATACAAAAAGATTGTAGGGACGATTTTCTTCCGAGAAGGCTGCTTCGTTTATATACTGGCAGAGCATTTCAAACCGGGAATGGGTATTCAAACCGGGATTGGTGTCCCCCTTTTCGGTCAAAAAAGCAAACCGGGATTGGGGTCCCCCATTTCAGTCAAATCAGTAAAAAAAGCTGCTGCAGTACTTGACCTAGGACACGTGTCGGCTTGTGGTTCAAACCGGGTATGCCATACCCGGTTAGCATTAGTTTTGCAAAATGATAAAAAAAACAGCATTAGTTGTGCAATCTTGAGGGATACTGCATTATTTAGGCAAATGACTCTCCATAATTACCCTATATATACATTTAGCATACAAAACTTACTGTTCATAAGTTTAATTTTGTCTTTTTATGAATTTGATTTTATAATATATAAATTGAGGAAGAAAATAATGCGTAGAGTTTGTTGGCCCATAGTTGGTTCAATAGGAAGGGATAAATCTTCGATGGTCTACATTAGTCTTCCCGTGTTTGATCCTTGCAGTGGTGTTTTTCTCTTTTTTTTCACTTAATAATAAATATAGTATAAATCTTGATTGACTGTTCTATTAATCACAATAGCCCAAATATGAAATACAAGGTTTATATTACTTGCTTACAAATTTTTTATCATAAATACAAAACATAAGATATGATATAAATAAAATCTTTATTTTTGCTTAAGAAAATGAATGTGGAAGCGCGAGCCAAATAAGACTCGTTTCATTCAATGATTATGTATTTTACTCCTAAAATTAATTAAAATGATACACATTATCAATGAAAATCAATATTGAATTAAGCTCAATTAGCCAATAAGATTATGTCACCTGTAATTCAACAAAAAGATATTCATTTTATTTCATTGTATTGTTAAATTGTAGATTGCAGGCCCAAAGTGCAACGGTCGGTTCAGGTGGAACACTAACCGCCGCATTAAAATACACCGGTCCAATGGACGTTGCAAAACAAGTTTTACGGTCAGAAGGAGGAGTAAAAGGTCTATTCAAAGGCCTAATTCCCACAATGGGCCGTGAAGTTCCCGGAAATGCCGCCATGTTTGGTGTTTACGAAGCCCTAAAACAGTATTTCGCCGATACTTCCGGTTTAGACCGTGGCTCAATGATCATAGCCGGTGGTTTAGCCGGTGCTGCTTTTTGGATTTCGGTTTACCCGACTGACGTCATCAAGAGTGTGATTCAGATCGATGATTATAAGAACCCTAAATATTTGGGGTCAGTTGATGCGTTTAAGAAGATAGTTAAATCTGAGGGAATTGGGGGTTTGTATAAAGGTTTTGGGCCTGCCATGGGAAGAAGTGTTCCGGCTAATGCGGCCTGTTTTTTGGCTTATGAAGTTGGTTTTTGACTTGTTTGTGGCTTTTAATACTTTTTTTGTATGTGTTTTACGAGAATGAGGCCGAATTTGTGACTTTTGGATAACAAAGGAGTAGTTTTGTTTTTTGGATTAGGTTTGTTCTCAAACCTTTTACTTAATAAAAAAGAATCTTGAAATAGTTTTTTTTTTGTGTGTGTGTTTTACGCTACCTGGATTTTGTTGTGTCCGTTACTTCGTTTTGGTGGGATATGATCAAAACCATAGTCATTTGTATTTGAAAGCATCTCGAAAAAGTTGAAATTTGATCCAATTTGAATAATGTTTAATTATTGTAATCAAACACTATGAAGTGTGTTAAGTAAGTTTTCATCAGTTTTGCAACATTATCGTCACGTTTTGCAACATCATCGTCACATCAGCACTTCTAAACTGACACATCCCTACCAATAACACTTCGTCACTTCCTTCATCACTTTATACCATATTAGGGGTTGCAATCAGTTTGGGTTGGCAGGTCGACCTCTTTATAAATAAGTCAACCCGAACATGACCCGATTTATATACAGATTGGGTAGGTCGACCTATTTTTAACCTGAACCTGTTTAGACTTAATCTAAACCTTATTATTTTCGTGTGAAATTCATGTCAGATTTCGTATCGTGTCAGGAATTAACCCCCTACATATATATTCTGAGACACATATACACAAGCAAAGAAGTTAGTCGCTTTCGACACTTAACCGGCCATAACAACATCGTCACTTAAGTCACGTTGGCACTAGTCTAAAAACATGCAATAAACCATAAAACTTGATATGTGCAATCAAGATCATTTCATGGCCTTGAAATATATCATAACCTTCATTATTACTAAAAGATATAACAATCGCTAATTCGCTACAAAGAAACAAAATCCACAGCACATATATGTAAACTGAAAATAAATTCTATAAATTTAAAACAGAGGCGAATCTCCCATCATACAACCTACATAACAAATAAACTCAGCCACATTTTATGGCCAAGCATCTACAATCTGAAAATGTTCTTGGAATCCTCACTAAAACACCTAATGGCTAATATAAATCTTCTTCAAGAAATAAACAGATGACCAATCACTATTACCAACTATATATAGATTCTAAACAACCATTCAAAGCCTATCAACATAAACGACCAACAGAAAGAAAAAAAAAACACTTCCAAGAAACTATTTTACACCCAATTTACCTGGTGCTGCAACAATGAATTGATACAAAGTTAGCATCTTTTTGGTGTTATCAATTAATCCCTCCATCGTGGACTTGGTATTGAGAAAAACCCGGGTGATGGAAAACCCATACCGGGTGATGGTGGAGGAGGTTGAGATCCAGGCCCAAACGGGCCCGGTTGATTCATGGGTGAGAATGAAAAATTTGGTGTTAATGGTGGGGGGTATTGATAACCAGGAGAAAGTAACGGGTATGGTGATCGTGGGGATAATAAGTTTAAATAACCAGATGGTGATGGTAATAGAAATTGAGAAGTTGGTGATGGTAATGGTGGTGGCGGGCCGCCCATTCGTGGTGATGGTAACGGTGGCGGGCCGCCCATTCTTGGTGATGGTAATGGTGGCGGGCCGCACATTCTTGGTGATGGTAATGGTGGTGGTGGCCCGCCATTCATCCGTGGTGATGGAAGTGGCGGCATAAATTGCTGCTGCTGATGTTGTTGACCTTGTATTTGATTTTGACTTTGAGGATTTTGCTGATATTGTGGATGATATTGTGGATGTCCTTGAGTTGGATCAATGATGGAATGTTGAAGGTACCGCATGTATTGCGAGATAGGTGACTCAGCGGTGTTTGACCACCCTGGATGATCGCCGGATCTCATGGGTTGTGCCGCCATAGGCGGTGGTGGCCGTGGTTGACCATGTGGTTGACCATGTTGGGAAGGTCTAGCAAGGTTAGGGTTACCATTAAAAGGAACTGCACCGAATGGTGGAGGTGGTCGTGGTTGACCATGATGAGGTTGAGGTTGACCGTGATGAGGTGGCATTTGTTCTTGTGGCGGTGCATGGTGAATTGGCATTCTGGGCCGGGTTACATTTAATGTTGTTAATGGTGATGGCCGGATTCGTTGCAACCGCATACTAGCTGGTTTAGGTGAGTTTAATGGTGGTCTAGGAAGTGGTTCTTGTGATTGGCGTGAAGGTGAACCGGTTAATTGTTGAACAATACTTTGAAAATCATTCTTGTTGATGTTGTATACTTGTGGTTGAGGTTGTTGTCTAGCAGGATTTGAGAAATTCGGTTGGTGTAATGGACTCTTTCTGATATTTTTCCCAATTCTGTTCACACCTAAATACTCATTGTTCCTATTCCTCGAATAATCAGAATTATCCATTTTTTTATCAAAAAAACCAGACCTTTCTATGAAATTACCAAACACAAAACCCTAACAACTTCAATTCATTTCCAATTCCAGGGATAATACCCAAATTTTCACCTTAACTGAAGAATAAACGAACAAATATTTCTATAACCAGTAAATGAAACTCTAGAGCAATGATCAAAAACTGAAACTTACACACCTGTGGATGAATTCGACTTCAATCCAGCAGACAGAATCAAATTTTTGCTTCAGATCTCTGACCCAGAAACCCTAAGAGTTCAATTAGGTTTTTACAAGCACTTTGACTGTAGCTGTATACGAAAATTTAAGAAGATTATGAATTGACTTACGAAAGCAGAGAAAGTTGCGTAAGATTTGAATCGTTCTTCGAAATTTTTTTCTCTGAAAACAATCATATGGTTGAAAATTAGGGAGTAAAAAAAGAAATTTGGGAGAGAGAATAAGGGAGCGTATGAATTGGGGATTTAGAAGTCAAATGGATCGATGAGAACGAATTGAATTGAATTAAATAGATTAAAAGGTAAAGGAAAAAAAGGTGGATTTGGTTACAGGGGGCAATGGCCATCGGCCTTCTTGTCTTTGTTTGTGACACACTGCTTATGCAATCACTCTCTTTAAATAGAAATCAAATCTTATGTTTAAACAATACTAAAATCTGATTAGAAAAATTGTTACTTCATCCTTACATTCATAAAATAATTAAAATGTGAAATTTACTAATTCTTTTTATTAATCTCATCATTTGAGTTGGATATTTTTATATATCAAATGAATAATACTAGTAAGATTTAATAGTGAGCAGTAATATATTCTCTCATCTAATCTAATTATTAATATACATAATAATTGGTAGGGCTGTCAAAACCTGACACAGCACGACAAAAATACACGAAACGAAACGAAATTATGACGAAATCGAAATTTGAATTCGTGTTCGTGTTCATGTCGTGTCGTGTAAAACAAACACGAAGTCGTGTCATGTCGTGTTCGTGTTCAGAGATTAACACGAAATTGACACGATAGATATGGTTTTGGGAATATTTAGAAATTTATGTTATATTTTTGTCGTTTTTGTCGTGTTTTTAACATGTACTCCCTCCATCCCTAAATTAAGTTTCCATTTGTGTTGGGCACAACATTTTAGGAGATAGTTAGTGGTGGGGTATTTGATATTACTTTTGATTAAAATATAAGGTTTGGTTGGAGAGAGAACGTGTTTTAAAGAGATAGTTAGTGGTGAAAGTATTGGTAATAATATTATTATATTAAGTGGGCTCCTTATGTTTGTGAAATGAGAACTTTATTTAGGGACAAAACTTGAAGGAGAAATGAGAAGCTTATTTAGGGACGGAGAGAGTAGTAATTAAGAAATTTGATATATTTGTTATTTATCTCGTGTTGTCGTGTTTATCGTTTTTTTATCGTGTCGTGTTGTTTTCGTGTTGAACGAATTCGTGTCGTGTCGTGTTACCCAAAAACATAAAATGATAGCACGATTTGACAGACCTAATAATTGGATAATTAGTCTAAAAATGCATATAATCATTTTAGCTGCAAACTAATATAGAATTAGTGTCGTTTTACTTGTTAATAAACTACACGGTAGTAACATGCATGTTAGATTGAATGAGAAGCTTGACATGCCAAATTGCCAATCCATTTCGAATGCAAATGATATAATAGACGGGTGAGAACTTAAGTTAGGGTCAATGAAATCATGTTATAATTGGTAATTTTAAGTTAGGGTCAAAATAAGTTACGTTAAGTTGACTTGTCTATTTTTCTTTTGAGAACTTCTTTAAATTTTATAAAAATGCGTTTGATGTCATTCCAAAACAATACTACAGGTTTTAATAATACATTTTAAGATGCAATATACATTTAATTATTTAAATACATTTTTGGCTTACCTTTGACCAGTTTGTTTTGTTTTTAGTTGATTTTATAAATGTTACCCATGATTCAATTCATATTGTTTACAGATTATTATGTAATCATTTCAACCTCCTTAATATTTTTATGATATTAAAAATTGGTTTAGTAAATATATAAATTAAATGTATTTTGTTGGTTTAGTAAATATATAAATTTGTAAGTACATTATAAATAATTTTAATATAAACTTGAATATAACCAATTTTAGTTCAAATACATATACGAAACTATGTAATATTTTATTTATATTAATCATATATAGTCTACATAATACATATACAAAATTATTATTGTAATACATAAGCGTCTTGAAAGCAGTAAATAATAAGATACTCATAGTTACCACATATGTCCATGATAGGACTTGAATCTCCGACTTCAAGATTGGAGACAAACACAATACTGTATTACCGTTAGGTCAAATGTCGTTTGATGTTGTGAGTTTATTGTTAAGAAAATGGTTTAAAAAGAAAAACTTTATGGGTCAAATTAAAAAGTAAAGTAAACTTGAGGGTGTATAATGAAAGTCACTTCTTTCATCATCAAACGCACACCATCAAAACCTCTATTCCCCTGTTCAAACGCTCGTTAACAGCCGCCACCACAGCCGTTCAATCTCTACTCGCTCCAAGGTACTTTGCCCTAATTATTTGCTTTTTACGCTCATTACTTTACTAAATTCGATGCTTTTCGTATTATTAAGCTGTAAATCTAATATATGTCCAGTAATTTCATACTAATTTGAGTACGCCAGTAGCGTAAATTAGGGATTGTTGTCATTGAATCATAGAAGATGGTGAGACCGTATGCAATTAAAGGGCGTAAGAGGAAGAAGAACAAAACTGAAAGATACGATAAAGAAGAAGATGAAGAAGAAAATGTAGGGTTTGTTGAAGAACAAGAAGAAGATGAAGGGGTAAATCAGAAGAAATTGAAGGGTGGAGTTACAGAATCAGATGAAGAGAAAGCAGAAGCAGCTGCACAAGAACTTTCTGGAATTCCATTGAACTTGAGCGACCAGCAGGGAAATGACAAAAATAGCCCTGGTGTTATATTCATTCTTGAAAAAGCTTCTTTGGAAGTTGCAAAAGTTGGGAAGGTCAGATTTCTCAAGTTAGGTGCAAATGCAATATTTTGAATTTTAATTATTTATTGATGTATATTATTGTTTTATATGTGTTTGTTTAGAGTTACCAATTGTTGAACTCGGAGGATCATGCCAATTTTTTAAAGAAAAATAACCGAAATCCTGCAGAGTACAGGCCTGACATTTCTCATCAGGTTAGTTTACTTTAATTTCACTATATTGGAATTGTTTAAAACTTTATATTTTATATTTGAAATAAGTAAATTTGGTTAATATATGTTTGTTTTTTGCATTGATTTTGGACAAATTAATGAATTATATATTTGATGCAGGCAATATTGAATATATTAGATAGCCCATTGAACAAAGCTGGCAAATTAAGAGCTTTATACGTGAGAACAGAAAAAGGCGTACTTTTTGAAATAAAACCTAATGTCCGTATTCCAAGAACATTTAAACGTTTTGCAGGAATCATGTGTAAGTTCAACCATTTGCAGCCATCTTCATGATACGTTTGACTTTGTTATATTTGACTTTGACTTTTTCATACGTTTAGTGCAATTACTTCAGAAACTAAGTATTTCTGCTGCTGGAAAACGGGAAAAGCTTATGCGCGTGATCAAGAATCCTGTAACTCAATATCTTCCAGTCAATTCTCGCAAGATAGGTTTGTAATTATGTCTTTAAGTTTAATATTTATAATTATCTCTTAATTTTGACCTTTTTCAGCCTTAAAATGGATTATGATTTTTTTTTGGGGGAGCAGGGTTTTCACATAGTTCTGAAAAGTTGGTTGATATGCATGACTATGTGGCTACATTGGACAAAGACGCAAATCTTGTCTTTGTGGTATGTTTTATTTAATTTTAAATTAACTTGTTGAATATTTGACTAATTGTATTTGTTTTTATGTTGCAAAGATCAATCATCTTCTATGTGATTTTTTTTTTAAAAAGACTACTTTCTCAATAGTCAGTGATTTTAGACAAATTGTAGAAATGAAATTTATATAAGTGAAAAATTTTGTTGGCATCTTTCGTATAAACTTGTAATATGTTTACAACAAAAAGCTAAGATTTTGATGGTCAATGGCACAAAAGTCAACTGCTTAGAAAACATTATCTTACTTGATATATGTATATATATGGTCAGGTTGGTGCGATGGCCCATGGGAAAATTGAAAACGACTTCATAGAGGATTTTATTTCAAGTAAGTTCATTCTAACATTCATATCAAATTATAAAATGTTTACCTGCAATTTTTTACTTATAACTGTTAATAATCTAGTCTAATCTATGGAGTACTTAGAGCATCCCCAATGGCTAAGTCATTGCAATGACTTATTTATATTGCCATGTAGACTTTCCACTCAACTTTCATAAAAAAGCTATTAAAAAAGCTTTTACTCCAATGCATCTAAATGTAGAAAAAGCTTTTTGTGTGTCTAAGGAATGACTTATGGAAGAAAAAGCTTTTGAAGCAAAAGCTTTTTCTTCAAAAGCTTTTTCCTAGAGGGTCATTTACCTTCAAATGACCTAAAGAAAGGGTAAAAAGCTTTAGAAAAAGCTCCCATTGGAGATGCTCTTATTAATTATGTGTTTTTTTTTTTTTTTTTTGCAGTTTCTGGGTATCCATTGAGTGCAGCATACTGCATTACAAGGATCACGAATGCTTTAGAACGCAAACACAATATTATATGAAAAATGTCATTTCATGTTCCTTTTAACTCTTATTTGTGATTTATCTGAAAAAATGTCACTTCCAATATTTGAGTGTAGAATTTGAAAGATTCTAGTTTTGTAGCTTTCTTTTAGCATTTTAAGTTATCTTATTAACGTTTTAAGTTATTACTTCTTTTTGTTGGGCAAATACCTAATATGTACTTCAATCAAAAACATGCATATGTACATTTGAAGTGTACAAATGAATATTTACCCATGAGGAGATTGACCATGTGACTGCTAAGAAGTCATTCAAGAGCCTTGACTAATAAATGATTAATAGATGGTTTATGTTTATATCATTGTTATTTATAACTATTGTTTGTGTAATACACTAACATAAACCATCTATTACAGTTTTTTGGTTAATCATCTGGCTCTAAGATGCATACAAGCAATGCAGTTCTACATTAAAAGCACTAATTGCATTAAAGTACAGTAGGAAAAAAAAACTGAATTTGGACTCTTATTATCCTGCTAAACTTTACCTCCAATATTATCAAATATACACAAAAATGATATGAAACGTGTTGATCAAGTTATGTACAAAAACAAAATTCAAGACAATTACAGAATTACCCCTTTAAAGCAAGCTGCTTTTTGAGATTAAGAATATCAGTTCCACTTGACACTAACTGATTCTTTAACTTATTTGTAGCATCACTAAATTGTTTATGCATGTAATCTTTCTCCTGCATTTCTTCTTTGTGTCTTACCCGAATGCTGTCCAACTTTGTCTGTGCCCCGTTTAATCTCATCCTTATTTTTGCTATTTCTATGCTCTTTTTCACCTCATCCTGTTCACATTTTCAATTTATAATGCATTATTTTAATTTTTGAGTTTTATCTGACTCTAAATATAAATAAAACTTACATTATGTTTCTTGGCTTGTATAGTGGATAGCCGCATTATCAATCCCTCAACTTCAGCATTCTTGTTTGAGAGCTAATCATATTACATTAAGTTAATATCAAATTAAATCCCAAATACCAACAAATTAAATTGAAGCTCTGATTTTTTTTTTTACCTTTTCATTACATTTTTCAATGAACAATTGCTGCTCGACATTATTATTCTGCAATTCTTCAAGTTGAGCCGTTGCCTCATCTCGGTTTTTTGAAATTTCAAGAAGCCGACTTTGCAATTTCTATGAATTTAAGTTAAAATTAGTGTTAAATGCAATATATTTGATTAATGGCGAACAAGGTAGTTACTTATATGGGGAAAAAAAGTTTTAAAAAAAACCTGGATATCATCCATTGGTACTGATGTTTGACCAAACTCGTTGACTTTGACTGACAGGTCATCTCTTTCCTTACTGAGTGCACTTAAATCCATCCGAAGTTTGTCAACTTCTTCACATGCGTTTCGATGATTTAATGAAACAGTTTCTAGTTTTGACTTCAAAGCCTGAATGATTGATTATCAGTAATTAATATATAATCAAAGATTTCATAATTATAACAACTTACATCTTCAGATGTTCTTTTATGTTCATCAAATAATTTGAAATCATTCTTTAATTGCTCAATTTCAAGTGATTTCTCCACACTTCTTGCTTCCTCAACTTGTATTTTCTCCTCTACAAAAGCCAGTTTTTTGTTGATGACGTGGCATTCTTCTCTGCATGCCTCCAGTTCATTTCTCAACTTAAAAATAACAATAACCACACAATAATCAAATATACAATCATATATTGTGATTATAAGATACAAAAATAAATAAAAATAAAAATAACTATTACCTTTGAGATTGTATCTGTTAATATAGCAATCTCGTCACTATATAACTTTGATTTGCTTTCAATGGCTTCAACTGAAGCTTTTTCTTTGGTGGACCAAATTGCCCTTTCTTCTTCAATTGCCAAAAGAACATCGGTAAGTTCCTGCATATTACAAAATGTATTATGTAAAAGTAATCTCGGTTTTATATTCAATTAATAAATATTAAATAAACACATTTTTGAACTAATACCATTGCCATTTCTTCCTTTTCCTCCAATAATTTACTGATAGAGCTATTTGCATTCTGATTATTTTGTGCTGCTTGTTCTAAATCGGCCCTCTAAAAAATAATAAAATCATCATTTTAAATTTTCTAAAATTATTGGAAAATAAAAAGGTAAAAAGACAATTCTTATAGCTTACAAGACTTGAAACCAGTTCCTCTGATGCTTGCAATTCTGAATTTGAAAAGTCTAATTTTTCAGATAATTCTTGAATTTCGAGGTCTAGATTTTCAGATCTTAACAGGATTAGTTGTTTTTCATCATTGACAGTTGCTAATTTTTCTTCTAAAGAACCAATAGTAGCCTCCATTTCAAATGCAAGAACTTCAAGTTTTCTGTATTCTTCCTGGTCAACAGTATCAACTTTGACTTTTCTTTGGTCAAACATATTCGAGCTTCTATCCATAACTGAATCTCGTCTTCTACCAGCAATTGATTCACGTTTGTTTATATCACGTTCAAGAACAGATTTTTGACTATGTAAACGTTTTATTTCTCTCTCTGCAGATGCTTTTTCACTCTATATATAAAAGGTAAAATTGTTTTAAATAATTAAATTAATTAGTAAGAAATGAGATATTATATTACCTCTAATTTTGTTTTCTCTTGAATGGTATTCCTCAACTTGGATTCTGTTTCTTTAAGTTTTGTTTTTGTTTTTTCAAGATCTTTTCTCATACTTTCTTTCTCCTTAACTAATGCAGATGATGATAATTCATTCTGGAGTGATTTTACTTGAAACATTAATTCATTTCTCTCCATTTCATGATTTTCAGAAATTTCCTGAAAACAAAAATTATACTTTTTTACTTATTCACAAAAAACAAATTCATGGAAATGAATTACATACTGTTAAAGCAAGTTCTAAATTTTCATTATTTAAGCATGCTTCTTCAATCCTTTTTTGTAGGTCTTCAGATTGATTGTACATAAGAAGCTACAACAACAGCATGAATCTCATAATTCTGATAAAAAGGTTTAATTTTTCTCATATAATATTAATATATATGATTACAAAATAATATCATACCTTTTCATGTTCAAGTTCATCTATTTTGGCTTTCATCGAGCAATGAATTTTTTCATAGTCACCAAGTAATGTTTTTATTTGAATAAAATCAGGGGAAAAGAACGATTTGACATCCTGCAAACGTGTAATACCTCATAATATTAGCATCATATTCATATTATCATATATGATATACCAGATTATGATTTTAATGTTATAAAGATTGATAATTTGAAATTACTCACAGAAATAAGGTCTGTTAATGCACTACAACTTTGCATATGTTCATCTGTCATTGACTCAACAATGGTTTTTGAATGTTGTAGGTCTAATGCTATTTCTTGAATTTCTGCAGATAAATTCCTCAACGTTTCACTGTTTTCATCCTACATAGCATTATTTTTAGTATAGTTTAATGATTTAAATTAACTTCTGCACTTATTTTTATTGTTATATTAATAATTTATGAAATAGAAACTATTAGCATGAAATTAGGTAGATACCATTAAAGCAAGTTGTTGACGAGCCAAACAGGTTTCCTCCTGTGCAGCCAGAAGCTCCATTTGTAGCTACAAAATACCAAGTCAACAAGATCAAGTATAGCAACATAATATTACAAGATCAAGTGAACTAGATCCGCTTCAACATCATACATCTTGAATAAACCGAATTTTTTTTTTCGTGAACAGTACCCTTGCGATGAACAGTAACCGATGAACAGTGTTCGCGATGAACAGTAATCGCGATGAACAGTGCTGCGATGAACAGTAAATCGTGAACAGTACTTTTTTTTTTTTTTTTTTTTGTTTTTTTTTTGAACGATTGATCCAGAACCGAACAGCTCTGATACCAATTTGATACGAACCAACCAATAATAAGCAAACTAACGATGTAAATCACCGATAATCAATGTATAAATGATAATCCTGGAATTCGAGAACCAGGTTTCTCCCTAACAATGAAAGACTATAATACTGAAAACAATAACCAAATTCTCAATGACCTCTCAACTAGAAGGGTGGCCGTCCCTTATAAAGAAACCGAACCAAGAAACCCTAATCCTAAAAGGAAACCAAATAATAATAAAATCCTAATATAATAATACTTAAATAATGATAATAATATCCTAATATAATAGGATCTTATCATAATAATAATAATAATATATAGAAAATAACCACAGAAACATATTACAATGATAAAATTATACTGCTTTGTTGTGATAAAGTTTAATTAAAAAGAAAGAACCAGGAATTCATGAAGTCAAACAGTCAAACCTCTTCAAGCTTATTATTTGAATTTACATTTTCCTCTGTTTTTAATTCAGCAACAGACTCCAAATTATATAAGCTTGAGGACCTCTCCATCTCCAACATTGAGATCTAATAAATTAGCAAAACATTAAGATCGAAACTCATTCCTTAAAAAAATATTAAGAAGAAAAAAATAATTAATAATGAATAAACCTTTTCCTGAAGTTGCTTGATAACTAGATTTGCCTCCATTTCCTGAACAACTTTCTTATCGTTATCAGATGTGTAATTAGCTTCCTGGAGTCTTCTTGTTAAGTAGTCAATTTGTATTTCACTAACTGTTTTCTTTTTTTACAAAATAAATTTAAAAAAAAAACAACATTATGAGACAAAAGGAATAAAGGATACTATATTTATTTTTATTTTTTTTAAAGCAGCAGATAGTACACTAACCTGGGTTTCAAACTGTATGAGCAAATTCTCATATTCTGCACGCATTTCTATTAATTCACCACTTTCCTGCAAGCAAAACAGTTACTAGTGTGTGATCAAAGTATTGAACAAAAAAGTAGAAAAGTAACCATAGTTAAGCTTCGTTTCTTAGTTGGTCCCTTTTTTCTGCTTGTAATATTAACCAATGACCATGGATTTGGTATACCAAAATCACAAGTTTTCCCGTGTTTGCATGCACTTGAAGAAGTATCATTATTTACTAGTTCCTCAAAGGCTAAAAGTGGGCCCCTTTCACGCTCTGTTTTAATAGGTCTTATTGCAGAAGCTTGTCCAGGAACAGTTGGAGGTAACTGGAATATATGAGTATAAAACAGTTAAAAGATTGTATAATATAATATATTATTAAAACTATTTTAATACCTGATTTTTTGTCTTTTTTGTAAGATTTCCTGGACACCATGTGTCACGTCGCTTATCTTTTTTTCGTTTATCATGAACTTCATCATCTCTAGCAGAACATAAAACCATAGAGCTCAGATTTTGGATTTTTTTGGCTTGTTCTTGCAGCATCTTATCTCTTTCAGCTTGAGCTTTTTTCTCTTCTTCTAGCTCTAAAGCTATTCTTTCTCTCTCCAGTTCACTCTACGTAAAATAAAGATAATTTTATTTACCAGATTATACAAATTGTTTAATCATTTGATTAAATTAAGTTTTATTTATCCACCTGCAACAACGTATTTCTCAAGTTCAGAATCTCCTCTCCAAGGTGGTCTGAATGTGAGCCCTAAAAAAATAGACAGATATTAATAAGTGCTGAATTAACATTTTTCTTCAAGCAATAGCATTAATAGAAAACCTGTAATTTTGCTCGAAGTTCCTCAATTTCTTTTTTTTGGCGTTTTAATAAAGCAGCATCTGTCAAAATCTGTCAAATTTATAAATAAAGTTAAGATAAATAAAAAACACAATAATATGAGATTTGTGTTAAATACAAATAAACAAACCTCATTCACATGAACACAGTTAGTTACACGTAAAGCTCTGCTTGCAAACTGAAGGCTGCTTTTAGTCTCATCAGCATGAATCTGCCATTTTTATTATTATATGAAGAAATAAAATTAATTATTAACTTAAGAAAAAAATATATGCATATTCATCTAATTTCACCTGTGCCAAAGTAATGTTACAAATAATGGCTGTATTTGCATTCCCACCGAGTGCGGGCTGCAAGATACGTGTAAGCTTGCTATCCCTATACGGTACATGACCCCTGTATTGGATAACAATTAATAATATATATATATATATATATATATATATATATATATATATATATATATATATATATATATATATAGGGTCCGGATCCGGTGAGGACTCTTTTGCCGGTGAGGACTGCGAGGACTCCAAAAAAAACCCTAAAAATGATCCAAAACAAACTTTTTTCAAAATTTTTTTTTTTTAAACTTAAATATCGCAGCCTATAAGATCCAAAAAAATAATTAAAAAATTCAAAAATGATGCAAAAAAAAATGGATCATAATAATGATCCACAAAAAAATATGGATCATTATTATGATCCACAAAAAAAAATGGATCATAATTTTTTTTTCAATTTTTTTTTTGTCAAATGTAGTAATAATCATGGGGAGTTATATATATTTTTTTCGGAATTTTTTAAAATTTTTTTGAGGTGTCCTCGCGAATCCTCACCGTTTTTGGAGTCCTCACCGGATCCCACTTCTACATATATATATATATATATATATATATATATATATATATATATATATATATATATATATATATATATATATATATATATATATATATATATATATATTCAAGGAAATTTGAAACTTACCCTTGGCTTTCAGCGCCTTCACTGAGTTTTTTAATGACAGTTCCAAGAGTCATTAAGCTCTTGTTAATGTGGGATCCTTCTTTTAGACGAACGCCTTCTGCACCAGTTTTAGCAGCTCGTTCGGATCCAGCAAGGTCTACCAAATTCTTAATCCACAAATTACAAATATAAGTCAGTAATTATTATCAAAACAAGAAAATTAATTGTTTAATGATATATATTATATACCAATACAGATACACGAACAGCATCACAAGAGCTCTCTGCATATTCATCTTCAGCTTTATCCCTGCTCTCTATAATCTAAACAAACAGAAATTTCATCTTATCAACTTCTGAAAATTTAAATAAATAAAAAAGTTAAAAGAAATAATAAGCATACCATTCGGAAAATGGTGTGGGACCTACTGCTGTGTAGATTCATATTTGTCTCCCCAATATGTCGATGTGCTGCAATTTTTATAAAATAAATTAAGCAGAAAAAACACTACAAATAGTGAAAATTGAAGCTGTATTAAAATTACCTTCACCGAACTCCATGAACTCGAGAACTTGTTTAGGGCTAGTAACAATTTCTTCTTTTAGCCCAGCAACAAATATCCCACGCTACATATAAAAACATAATTAACAAATTATTTACCAATTTATAAATAAAAAATAGAAATATTCAATCTGTACCTCGATGCTTTCGTGAATTTGCAGCTTCCGGTGTTCAGGAGCCAACAAATCGTTAATTTCCTCATTGTAGATTTCCATGTATGACATTCTCAAAAGAAACTCTCGTTCCATTTTCTTCAAGAAAAAAAAAGGAAATAATTTAAGTTTCAAAACAGTTGATAACTAAAATTGAAAAGATTAATTACGTGTTGAATCATGTCAAAGAGATCATGAACTGCTAAAGGGATGACTCCAGGTTCACCACTATATCCACGCATTGTATGCGTTTTTCCACTGTTGGTTTGCCCATAAGCAAAAACAGTCCCTAAAAAACCATGAAAATTTTCGATATATAAAGATTACTACATACATAACCAAATTTTCGATATATAGCATTAAGAATTCATTGACAGTTAAAAGCATACCATTAAATCCACCAACAGCTGCTGAAACAATATCTTTCGTTCTTGCCTCATAAACATCCACAGTTTTACAATCCTCTCCAAAAATCCGGTCTATAATTCACCAATAAATAAATAAAACAGATGTTAGATATCAAACAAAGTACTCAGTATAATTCATAAACACACATGTGGCTCAAAAAGCTCCAAAACTCAAGTCTATAAACTCGAACTCAGCTAGTTGGTTAAATTCAAGCTCGTATCTGTAACTGAATTTGAACATGATAGAGCTCAATATTTTACATTCATAGCCATTATTATTGTACTTGTTCAGGAAGTATAGTTCTAAAAAACAAATTGTACATTGATTCCAAACCGTTTGAGGAAATTTGAGAACGAAAATAAACTCCATACCTTCGAATTGAATAGTGTAATGCTACTAGTCACAAATTACTAACAAAATCAGTAACCTGGTTATGTACCGAGTGCTAAATTTGACCTAAAAGTACCAGATATCATACCAGAACCGATGTAATCTAATAACGCACAATACACAGTCCATCAATCAAGTGTGTGAGTTTTGGTGTTGATAAGAAAGCGAAGAAGTGAAATCGTACCGAAATCAAACTTGGTGGTAGGGCTTGCGAACAAGATGGAGTTGCCGGAGATTCTCCAAGGGCTGGTTTTGGCATCTTCAGGCGAGAGTGGTCTTGCTCTAACGGCGACGTTGATTCTCTCCATTGTTGATCAGATTCGAGTTCGTGAGAGCAGATTTTGCTTGAAAATTGGGGATTTCGAAGAGTAATATGCCTGAAGATTGAAGAATTCCTTTTCCCGCCTTTAGCAGTCTCTGGTCAAATCCTTAAAAACTTTTGAGAAATTTCAAATGTCATGAAGTATTATTACATTTGGGACATTTGGATTATTGGTTATTTCACTATGCGGTGGGATTTAAAAAGGTGAAAATTTATTAAATATTGGAAATTTGGAAGTGTTTATCTAAAATATAGATTAGAGGTGAAGAAAAAATGAATTTTTATCCGGGTCCGGTTATAAAACCGGATTAAAACCACCGGTTTAACGTCTTCCGGATCAATTCAGTTCCATAAACGACGGTTCGGGATCGGTTTCGTGTTTTTTTGGAGGAATCGGTTACGAAACCGAAGTAGACCAAACTGGTTAGAAAAATGGTTATACTTGTTAAACGGAAAAACCGGATTTTAACCGGTTTAAGACCTTAGAAGATAAAACCGGTTACGAAATCAGATTTGGCCAAACCGGTTTTATAATCTGTTTGAATGTGCTTTACGTTAAAAAAAATACTTTAAAATGTTTCATGACCACCTTGCCGACCGAGACACATGCATTGGACGTTATATGGAATCGAGTTGGGAAACTATCAAACATGTTTCCGAATTACTTGGTGTATTTAAAAGCGCAATAACTTTTTCGTCGGGAGTTTATTATCCCACGAGTTCATTAGTTTAAGTTACTATATTTAATGTGTTGTAAATAAATAGATTAGAACCGAGAAGCACAGATTTTGCACAAAAGATTTTACCAATGAAAGAGAAAATTTATAAATATTTTAAAGAAATGTCTTTCGTTATAACATGTGACGCGTCAAATACATAAATACATACACACACAAATACATACACACACATACACAAATACATACACACGTATAAACACCATTGTTAGTCCCGTAATAAGTGAGTCACTGCACTTATGCGCTTTCACTGATCAAATAAAATATGTGTGGTAACACTCAACACTTTTTAAACTTTTATTTATTAATCAATAATGATACAATAAAGATGCAAGCAGTTTGCGGAATAACTAAGAACAAATCATAACTAAACTGCTTGCATGTGATAGATAATAACAAATACCATCTAAGATAAGTTTGTGATCAACAGATGATCAAGCACAAGACCAGACACTTTCGTTATACAGATTCAGTTCTCGAATCAGATAACTAGAGTTAACTGGTGGTTTACACTCTGCTCGAAAGGATAAAGTTTTGGAGTAATTTCAGCAGCGTGTAACCTTGTTGGGTGCACACCGAAATCGATCGCTCAAGTCCTCAATTTATAGCATTGAGAAACGTAGAGCCAAAGGAATTATCGATCGATTCCACGTGTAAGAATTCCGTTGGTGCAAAGGATATTTCATGGGACGAGCACGACTAACGGAATTCTGACAGTACTTTCTGTCGTCTTGTGATCGCCAATATCTTCCAGAAGATTTGCAAGATATATCCATAATCAGTGACGCACAAACTTGTGATTTACTTGTGTCTTTCTGTGACACTGAAACTTCCAGCCTATGTACTTTTTTGGCAGCCATGAGTCTTCGGATACTCATGCTTCTTCGGATGGCCTTCAACTTCAGTTGTAACACCGCAAAATTTAGGAAGCTTTTTTTTTTTTAAATGCCCGAAGGCGATTAGGTTATCCTCTAGGTTAGTTTAGCGGAAGCATAAAGATAATAATAAGCTTAGGTTTAGGTTTACAACCCAAATGTCCCAAAATAAACTTCAAACATTAATTATTTAAACGGTGTCACTTAAACGACATGGCTCCTTCTTAAAACATATCAACTGAGCTTGGTCAACCATCCCGTCCAAAGCACCGACCACCTGAAAAGATTCAACGAGGGAGGGATTAGCACAAAGCTAAGTGAATGAATATAATCTACAAATTCTGTAAAGCCCAACAAGCTGGCATAGACATCTCTACTATCTAAAAGCCACCTAACCACTTATCATTGTTCACTAGAACACGGAAGTTATAAAACATCTCCGGTTCGGGACAACAATGTTTGTTCGAGAAGATCGGGGTCCTGCCGGAGCCTTAAACCATGGTCGGCCAAACCACGGTAACCGATAGCGGTTCGTGACCAACACCCGGGCAACTCCCTCCCCTTGACCATGCAACAAATACAGGTAAGGTCGGATACCCTTTAGTCGACACCCATTGCCCAGCGCACTGACTTCTCAAACCTCGGATAACCACACACCGAGCCTCGGATAACCACACACCGAGTTGTTGCTTGAAATCAAGCAAAGTCACTTCACATTGTGCGCAAAACCTATTTGACTCCACGCTAGCAAATAGGTACTAAACTAGCAAGCAAGATACAACAAACTGCATCAAAAGCATTGCAACTGAGTTCCCATCGCGAACTCAAGTTCGCGTCGCGAACTCATGTTCGCATTCGGTAACTCAGTCGCGAAGTGTTCACGGCCAACACCAAAATTCTCTGTCTCGAGTTCGCGTTTCGCGAACTCTAGTTCGCGTCGCGAACTACCTGAAGCTGGCACAATTCCTGCATTTCCAACAAGCATGCATATACCAACTAATTGTAACCAAACACAAGTTGGAGGTTAAATCCACTCACCGAAACCCTCCACTTGTCGAACTCAGAGGTCTAATGTTTCTGAGTCTCGATCCCGATTCCTGTACACCAAAGGAATACCGAATTAGTATATAATTCCACCAAATTATAAACAATGTTAAATATACATTTAACACTAACACTTGATTAACTAAATAGCCAAACACTTAAATCATCAGATAAACATGACTTGACCATTTACACTTACATAGCAAGTCAACTAGTCATTTGCAAGTCTTTCATTTAAACGGGTCAAACCGGATTATTAAACAATAATACATCCTATCACTATAATCATATCATCAACTTACAATTTACCAATTATGTAATTATCATGTTATTGTCACTCCTAGTTCAATTCAAACCATACTATACACATTTAGCCAACTTTCACATTATATACCTAAACGGGTCAAAACCGCATATTTAACTTTAACACTTCCAAACACAACTACAAATGTAACAATCATAACATTTAACAATTCATACTTAATTAGTCATTTCCACAAGACAACCCAATTTACCAACTTACAACTAACTAGTTTATATTCTCACATAAACCACCCAAACACTATAAAACTAGCATTTTATTATTTAACACAATAGTTGATTATAATCACAACTAACATATACAACATGCAATTTAACATAACTAACATAAATTCCATAAATCCCAATCTTACTAGCAAGTCATAACTAGTTACCCAATTCTACAATATTAACAACTTTCTAAACTAAGTGTTTAATTTATAATAAACTCATGCTTTGCAAATAACTTCTTATTTATCTTTTCCAATGGATCTATTTAAAGGTCAATAATTTCTTGTACCATAGAGTCATGCTTAACCTAGTTGTACCATATGCTAGAATACTTGTACCCTAACTAATTCTTCCACACAAGGTTAAAATCAAGTAATTTACAAACACACACACACACACCTACGCATATGCACAACACACACTCACACACGCACACACACACACACACGGACACCCACACATTTGAACATTTTCATGAAATCCACTTCTTAAACACATATAAGCATAAATATATTATTATCATCACCATCTAGTTAAAATCTTACAAAACTCACAACCCTAGTTTATCAACTAGTCAAAAACTCTAAGAGGAACCAACAAGAAAAGCTACTTACTTGAATGCTTGCACAAACTCGAGATTTAAGGTCAAGAAGAGAAGATTTGGTTATGTCCTCTTTACAAATGTCAATAATACAAATGGTTTCATGGTGGTTTCGGATGACATTTAAGAGAGAAAGATGGATGGATAATGTAGAGAGAGAAATAGATGGATAATGCAGAGAGAGAGATATGTTGAAGTATGAGAAATGAAAGGAAGAAGGGAAAGGAAAAGGGGTTGCCCCCCTCCCCTTGGCTGCCGATCACACAAGGGGGGCCCCACTTGGTCTTTTGTTTTGTCTTTTATCCCATTTTAAGCAATACAATCCAAAAGGTCCCTTTCGTAGTTAATTTATTTAAAATAGCAAACGGACACCGATTTTAAAAACGAAAGTATATTCGTAGACGATATCAAAAGGAGAATTCAAAGATATAAAAATCACATTTTTATTTAAACATTTCAGAAAACAGATATTTTAATCCCTTGATTAAAATATCACAAAAGGACAAAAGGTCAAACAATTCATTTAACACTTAATCAAATTATTCCACATATGGTCAAATAGATATTTTCAAATATCAAAATATACCTAAAACATCTAGGCCAGTTTTAGGATGTTACAACTCTACCCTCCTTAAAGAGGATTCCGTCCCCGGAATCCCACAACAATATTCAATTAGCACGTATTTATCACATAAAGTTTACGACACTATTCCAATCACTTTCACGTATACATGCTCAAATAAAATTTCATTCAATTTGTCATACACTTCATAGTATATTTAGCACTTCCAACTTTTCATATTATGTTCCCGCAAAACATCGTCATTTCAATTAACAATCTATTCATTTCTGTAGTCTACACTTACTCCAAATAATCTCATTACTCATATGGCATTTACCTTAAAACATCCAATCAATTCATTTCATTTTCTCTATACACAAATTCAAACATCTCGATAAACAAATATCAACTACCATTCATGGTTGAGTTAGAATTCCTCATGACATACAAGCGATCCACATGCATATGTTTAAGAATTATCTTACACAAAGTCACAACAATTAACCCAAGTCTCAATTATCTACTCATTTTCTTCTTTATTCTAACAAAATTTACAACCTTGACCCGCAATTTTAAGAATCTCCAATAAAATTTCCGGTCTTAATCAACTAATTTTCAAAAGAATACACTTTCATAACACAAAGTCACATCAATTTTCGCATACTAAGCACAAACTGGTCAAAATCAAGCAATTCATCGTGACACTATCAAGGTCCTTAGTTAACAATACTTCTAACAATCATCAACTATTATACATAATCAACCACATTACAAGTATGGCAAAATTTTACAAAGTCAAGTTGCACGTTTTGACAAAACTAGTCACAGTTTACACAAGTCAAGTCTACCCCACATATCTCATTACAATCATGACAATACAAATAGCAACAACTTTTATACCCAATTAGTCATACCTATGACCTAACAGATCAAAACAAGTTTTATTATCCAAAAATTGTTCTTATTACTTCCATAACATGTCAAGCTACTCACCAAATCGACTCATGCAATTATCAATGATTATTATCATGATCAAGATCTAACAACTAAAAGCATTCAATCCAGTCTTGACACTAATCACCTTAAACGTTTCAACATTGAGAAATTTATCATAAGGATTTCAAACATACAGTTCACAGTTCATTAACATGTCAAACTCATGTGATGACTAATAAGCATTTTCAGTTACATGTCAACTTTTACTTAGACTTCAAGTCAATCAATCACAATTCAACTAGTCCTTAACTCTTACCCATTAACATCCAAATAGTAAGGTGATTTCATCAGTTCAATTCGCAATTAAGCATAAACAGCTTCTATCATTTCTATCATGATATTTGATCTAGAAACATAACTCTTAAGACATAAAACCTCAAAATCTCAATTCAACAGCTTTTATTACAATCAATAAAACATCATCATCGCCTTAAGCACTTTAAAAAAATCATCAATTTAAGCTATGATCAATTTTTTATTAACATAAATCATTTCTATACAATCATTTAAATCTAAACACTAGATTTAAGTATAAATCACATTTTCAAACTCTTCTCAAATAATTTCATAATCAATGTAGATCATTTAACAGTCTCTTTTATCTCCAATTATTACTATCACAAGTCATCTCAAAAGATCTACACACACAATTCATTAGTCATTTTCAGATTCCAATTTCCACATAGGGTACAAGTCACAATTTGCATCATAGCGTTTCAGGTCATTTAGGTATTTAACATTGACTGACTGTCATAATTAATGTCTATAACCAAAAACAAACATCAAATTATTCACGTTGCACAAACATTTCTGATTCTCACTATACAAGTCACTACATGTGACCCGACATGTCACAAATAAAAGTTTCACTTTTTCACATAACAAACACTAGTCCTACTTGGACTAGTCAGATCACGCATACAATTCTATTCATTTCAATTACAAGCATAACATTCACGAAGTTTATAATAATTACTATTATACTCAATTTGATCCATGGTCACATATATTGTAACCGAACCCGACATACACTCGATTCACTTCGCTTCTCCGGGAGTGAAGGAACAAACAAACAATTACAATCAACTAATCACCAATTTGCACATTATGAAAACGAGTAACTCTAACCACCGCGACACTATGTGTGTCCCAACAACAAGAAAAGAAACAATCTTTTAAAACTTTTAATTAAACTAGACTAATCCATACATCAAATCACTCTAAACTTAGTCCAAGTTTCAACAAGAGGAACATGTAAGCATACATCACTTATATCTACAAAACTCCTGATACATAAGATGTATCCCAAATCAACAAGCAACCAATTATTCTAATTCAAATGACATAACACACCACGGGCAATCAGTTCAGTTCATCACAACATTTCACAAATCTTAATTAAGCAATCTTCTCGATTAACAATTCTACATAAACACAAGTATTGAGTTTAATAGAGCATACCCGAGCTATCATTATCGGTCTAACGTTGGTGAAGATCCCCCGACCGCCCCCGTCCTTGACCCACAACCCATTCTCTTTTCCCAAGGTCAACTTCCAACTTGCCCAAATTGACCTCCTCTAATGTACTTCATTTTCCCCACGTGCGTATATATGCTCCTCGGGTAGTTCCCGCATCGTTACTTGATGTGCCAACATTTCCTAGGGCCAAGGGGGTCGGGTTCTCTTTACCTGTCATATCTATAACAATCACAACAACTCACGAAAGCTTAGTTTAAATCGTTAGTAACTACATACTAACTATAAACTAACTTCATTCACATTTGCTCTAATCCCACTCGTCCGGAATGCTTGACCAAACTTGAGCCACGATTTGGGAATGGAACACCAACCTCGTGTATCCATCGCCAAACCGAAGCTCTGATACCAAGTTGTAACACCGCAAAATTTAGGAAGCTTTTTTTTTTTTAAAATGCCCGAAGGCGATTAGGTTATCCTCTAGGTTAGTTTAGCGGAAGCATAAAGATAATAATAAGCTTAGGTTTAGGTTTACAACCCAAATGTCCCAAAATAAACTTCAAACATTAATTATTTAAACGGTGTCACTTAAACGACATGGCTCCTTCTTAAAACATATCAACTGAGCTTGGTCAACCATCCCGTCCAAAGCACCGACCACCTGAAAAGATTCAACGAGGGAGGGATTAGCACAAAGCTAAGTGGATGAATATAATCTACAAATTCTGTAAAGCCCAACAAGCTGGCATAGACATCTCTACTATCTAAAAGCCACCTAACCACTTATCACTGTTCACTAGAACACGGAAGTTATAAAACATCTCCGGTTCGGGACAACACTGTTTGTGTAACACCGCAAAATTTAGGAAGCGTTTTTTTTTTTTTAAATGCCCGGAGGCGATTAGGTTATCCTCTAGGTTAGTTTAGCGGAAGCATAAAGATAATAATAAGTTTAGGTTTAGGTTTACAAACCAATGTCCCAAAATAAACTTCAAAACATTAATTATTTAAACGGTGTCACTTAAACAACATGGCTCCTTTTTAAAACATATCAACTGAGCTTGGTCAATCATCCCGTCCAAAGCACCGATCACCTGAAAAGATTCAACGAGGGAGGGATTAGCACAAAGCTAAGTGAATGAATATAATCTACAAATTATATGAAGCCCAACAAGCTGGCATAGTCATCACTACTATCTAAAAGCCACCTAACCACTTATCAATGTTCACTAAAACACGGAAGTTATAAAACATCTCCGGTTGGGTATCACTGTTCACTAGAACACGGAAGTTATAAAACATCTCCGGTTCGGGACAACACTGTTTGTTCGAGAAGATCGGGGTCCTGCCGGAGCCTTAAACCATGGTCGGCCAAACCACGGTAACCGATAGCGGTTCGTGACCAACACCCGGGCAACTCCTTCAGCTTGACCATGCAACTAATACAGGTAAGGTCGGATACCCTTTAGTCGACACCCATTGCCCAGCGCACTGACTTCTCAAACCTCGGATAACCACACACCGAGCCTCGGATAACCACACACCGAGTTGTTGCTTGCAATCAAGCAAAGTCACTTCACATTGTGCGCAAAACCTATTTGACTCCAAACTAGCAAATAGGCACTAAACTAGCAAGCAAGATACAACAAAACTGCATCAAAAGCATTGCAACTGAGTTCCCATCGCGAACTCAAGTTCGCGACGCGAACTCATGTTCGCGTTCGGTAACTCAGTCGCGAAGTGTTCACGGCCAACACCCAAAATTCTCTGTCTCGAGTTCGCGTTTCGCGAACTCTAGTTCGCGTCGCGAACTACCTGAAGCTGGCACAATTCCTGCATTTTCAACAAGCATGCATATACCAAACTAATTGTAACCAAACACAAGTTGGAGGTTAAATCCACTCACCGTTACTTCCACTTGTCGAACTCAGAGGTCTAATGTTTCTGAGTCACGATCCCGATTCCTGTACACCAAAGGAATACCGAATTAGTATATAATTCCACCAAATTATAAACAATGTTAAATATGCATTTAACACTAACACTTGCACTAACTAGACAACCAAACACTTGAATCATCATATGAACATGTCATGACCACTTACACCTACATAACAAATCAACTAGTCATTTTGCAAGCCTTACAACCAAACGGGTCAAACCGGGTTATTAAACAATAATACCTTCTACAACTACAATCATGTCAACGACTCAAAAATCACCAAATTATGTAGTTATCATGTTGTTGTCATTCATAGAGCAAGTAAATTCATACTAACTACATTTAGTCGAACTTTCACCTCATATAACCAAACAAGTCAAAACTCGCTTTTAAACTTTAATACTACCAAACACAACTATAATGTTATAATTATACTATTTAACAATTCATGACTAACTAGTCATTTCAACAAGACCAAATTCTATCTTTTATACAAGATCACATACATACCACTTACTAGTTCATAATCTACCATAAATTATCCAAACACTATAAAAACTAGCATTTTTATCAAATCCCACCAATACTTGGCATAAACCATAACTAACATATCTAACATGTTATTTTAGCATAAACAAGTAACATAACCCATAAAAACCTATCATTGACACAAACACACCAACTTGTCACAAAACCCATAAAATACACCAATGACATATTTTTCACCAACTAGATATTTAACCCAATAACTAGTTTATAAATTATACATAAACTCCATACAACTTTTCAACTAACAATTTCATTCATACAAGTCAAAATAAACCATATTAACATTTAATGCTTCCAACCTTTTAGTTTAACTTATATCACCAATAGAAACCTCAAAATCCAAGATTTAACCACTTTACTAAAAACCCATCTTTTTTCCCTCCAAAATCACCTAAAATGGTGACTTATGAACCTTCCACAAAAAATATGATTTTACTAGTTATAACACTTATAATAAGTCTCATTTACATATAAAACACAAAAGATCCATAAACTTTGTCATTTAGTAAAAAACCCACCAAATCTTAAAACCTTAGTTTATGAACTAGTCAAGAACACCAAGAACAACTAACAAGAACTTTCATGTAATCCACCTAGTAACCTCATACCAACATAAGGATGTCAATATTCTAACCAAACTAGCAAACATATTACAATACTCAAAACCCTAGTCTATCATTTTGCAAGGAAACTAAGAACAACATACAAGAACCAAGAACTTACCCACAAGCTACAACAATTTCGAGATTCAAGCCAAAGAGGAGTAGATTCACGCAAGAAGTCTCCAAGATTGTTCAAGAACACAAGGTGGTTTTGGGAGAGTTGATTTTTAAAAGATAAAATGAAATAAAAAGAGATAAGCCTTTTTTGAAAATGAAAAGTTAGAAAGGGACTTGTCCCCTGACATACTCCATCCGCCAGCAACAAGGGGAGGGGCCCCCACACTTGCCCTTTTTTCCAATTTTTTAACAAGACAATTCGAAAGGTCCCGTTCGAAGTTAATTTATTTAAAATACCAAACGGGTTCCAATTTTAAAAGCGAAAGTATATTCTGGAGACGAAATCCGACAAGGAATCTAAAGATATAAAAATCACATTTTTATTTAAACATTTCAGAAAACAGATATTTTAATCCCTTGATTAAAATATCACAAAAGGACAAAAGTCAAACAATTCATTTAACACTTAATCAACTTATTCCACATATGGTCAAATAGATATTTTTCCAATATCATTATATACCTAAAACATCTAGGCCGGTTTTAGGATGTTACAACTCTACCCTCCTTAAAGAGGATTCCGTCCTCGGAATCAAAAAACAAAATTCAATAGCAAATATTTATCACAATAAGTTTACGACTCTATCCCAATCACTTTCACGTATACATGCTCAAACAAAATCGCATCCAATTTGTCATACACTTCATAGAATACTTAGAAATTCCAACTTTTCCATATTAGGTTCCCGCAAAACATCGTCATTTCAATTAACAATCTATTCATTTCTGTAGTCTACACTTACTCCAAATAATCTCATTACTCATATAACATTTACCATTCATAACAAGTTAGCATTCCTCATGCCAAAAAGATAATCAACTAGCATAAGTTACAACATCATTTCCATACACAAGGTCACACAATCATTTCAAGTCCCAAATATCTACTCATTTTCTTCTTTATTCTAACAAAAATTACAATCATGCACAGTTTAACTCGTTAAACGACCCATAATTTTAAGAATTTTTAAAAAAAATCCAGTCTTAATCAATTAATTCTCAAAAATACTCTTTCATAACATGAAGTCACACCAATTTCGTATACTAAGCACAACCGTGTCAAAATCAAGCAATTCATCGTGACACTATCAAAGTCCTTAGTTAACAATACTTCTAACAATCATCAACTATTTTATGCATAATTAGCCACATTACAAGAATGACAAAATTTTACAAAGTCGAGTTGCACGTTTTGACAAAACAAGTCGGAGTCTACACAATTCAAGTCTACCCCACAATTTCATTACAATCATGGCAATACAACTAGCATCATCTTTTATACCCAATTAGTCATACCTGTGACCTAACAGATCAAAGCAAGCTTTATTATCCAAAAAAAAAAATTGTCTTATTACATCCATAACATGTTAAAGTATTTAACAAAACCAACTTATACAATTAACAGCAATTATCATCATAATCAAGGTCTAGCAACTAAATGCATCCAATCAAGACTCGACACTAATTACCTTTAACGGGTCAACATTTAGAAATTTATCATGACGATTTCAAACATACGATTCACAGTTCATTAACATGTCAAACTCATGTGATGACTAAAAAGCACTTTCAATTACATGTCAACTTTTACTTAGACTTCAAGTCAACCAATCACAATTCAACTAGTTCTTAACTCTTACCTATTAACATCCAATTAGCTAGATAATTTTATCAACTCAATTCACAATTAAGCACAAACAACTCTTATCATTTCTATCATGAAATTCGATCTAGGAACATATCTCTGAAGACATAAAAGCTTAAAATCTCAGTTTGACAACTATTATTACAATCAATAAAACATCATTATCCCTTTGAGTAATTTAAAATTTTACCAATTTAAACTATGATCAATTTTATTAACACAAATCATTTCAATAAAATCATTAAATCTGAACATAGATTTAAGCATAAATCACAATCTCAACACTTTTCTCAAATAATTTCATAATCAATGCAATCACTTACAACCTCTTTTATCTTCAATTATTACTATCACAAGTCAACTCAAAATAGTCTACACATACAGTTCATTAGCAACTTTTCAGAATCCAAATTCAACATAGAAAACCAATCAGGTTTGCATCATAAACATTTCAGGTCATTCAAATATTTAATACCGACTATCTGTCATAATCAATGTCTATAACAACAAACAAACATCAATTTATCCACATTGCATAAACATTTCTGATCCTCACTATACAAGTCACTACATGTGACCCGACATGTCACAATAAAGTTCCACTTTTTTTACATAACAAACACTAGTCCTACTTGGACTATTCAATTCACGCATACAATTCCATCCATTTTAATTACAAGCATCACATTCAAGAAGTCTACAATAATTACTATTATACTCAATTTGATCCATGGTCACATATGTTGTGACCGAAACCGACATACAACCGATTCTCTTCGCTTCTCCTAACGTGAAGGAACAAACAAACAATTACAATCAACTTATCACCAAATTGCACAATATGGAAAACAAGCAACTTTAACCACCGAGACACTATGTGTGTCCAGACAAACCAGAAAAGATTCAATCGTTTATACATTATTCATAACCTTGATTAAACTAGACTAATCCATACATCATAACACACTAATCTTAGTCCAGGTTTCAATAAAAGGGACATGTAAGCATGCATCACTTATATCTACACAACTCCCGACACATAAGAGGTGTCCCAAATCAAAAAGCAATCAATTATTATAATTCAAGTGACATAGAACACTACGGGTAAGCAGTTCAGTTCATCACCACATTTCACAAATCTTAATTAAGCAATCTTCTCAATTAACAAGTCTACATAAACACAAGTATTGAGTTTACTAGAGCATACCCGAGCTATCATTGTCGGTCTAACGTTGGTGAAGATCCCCCGACCGCCCCCGTCCTTGACCCGCAACCCATTTTCCCTTCCCAAGGTCAACTTCCATCTTGCCCAAATTGACCTCCTCTAATGTACTTCATTTTCCCACGTGCGTATATATGCTCCTCGGGTAGTTCCCGCATCGTTGCTTGATGTGCCAACATTTCCTAGGGCCAAGGGGGTCGGGTTCTCTCTACCTGTCATATCTATCACAATCACAACAACTCACGAAAGCTTAGTTTAAATCGTTAGTAACTACATACTAACTATAAACTAACTTCATTCACATTTGCTCTAATCCCGCTCGTCCGGAATGCTTGACCAAACTTGAGCCACGATTTGGGAATGGAACTGTAACACCACAATCTAGAGCCATATTTTTTTTTTTTTTTTTTAAATATGCATACGGAAGCGATTTAAGAAACCATAATTACTAAATTATTACATGTCATAAAAACTTTACATATTAACTAAATGTAAATCCAATTCAAGGTGTTACTAAAACAGGCTCGACCCGGTATACAAAATCAGAGTACGGTCAGACTTCCAAAACCCGACTCCAGTCAAGCCAAAACCACAACCTGAAAGGAGTTAACAAATGAGGGATTAGCACAAAGCTAAGTGAATAGAAATAAACATCAAGTTGCACAACCACAACCAATTAGAAAATCAAGAGAAATCAATAGGGGAAACCCGTCCAAACTTCCACAAGCAATTGGACGTTAAAAGAGGATCGGCGGTCGGGCGAGGACCTTCAACTGTTGTCGGCCAACAACAGTCAACCGATGGCTTCTTTACTAGAGGCACGGTGATCCCTCCTTACATAACGAATACGAAGGAGTCCGATCGCCCCTGCCAAGAGTAACGAAGCGTAGCCGAAAACCACCATAGCTAACCTCTAGAAAACATGTGCACATACTACCATTGACCACCAGACCAAGTTAAACTTGTAAAAAAGAATTGCAGCCAAGAAATCTGCTCGTGACAAAGTTCGCGTCGCGAACTCAGAGTTCGCGTCGCGAACTAGGAGTTCACGATCGCGAACTTCCTCACGATCCAGCCCCATTTTCCCTGCCACCTGTTCGTGATCGCGAACACAAGTTCGCGATCGCGAACTTCCCCAGACAGCAAAATCCTGCATTTTTTCTCAAAACTCTACCATTCCCTAATTTTGTAAATCACACAAGAAGAAGGTTAAGTCCACTCACCTTAGCTTCCTTCTCGTGCCGAGCTCAATGATCTTATATCACTGAGGCTCCTTCCCTTTTCCTATACAAAATGAATACCGAATTAGTCACCCGAAATTATCAATTATGTAACAAGTACTATAAGCTTAAGACCACATTTTTGCAACAAGAGCTTATAACCAAATACTTGTATTTTTACTCATAACCATAACTAAAGTCTAACACTTCATCAAGTCAATTCATTAGTCAATTTAACCAATTTGCACACTAGGCCCAAACGGGTCAAAACAACAATAACAAGTCGGGAATACACACAACATTATCCAACGAATTCAACTACATGGTCAACATCAAAATTACATAACCAACATATTTCTTGCATCCAATTGCAAGTATTACCAACCTTGACCTTATTTAGGTCAAATGCACCAATTATCAATCAAACGGGTCATGGGCCGATACTAACACAATCAAGCTTACAATTCATTCAACTAACACATTGTCAACATTAAAATTGATAACTAAGACTTACAAACTAAACAAGACCAAAAGTCAATTCCCAGATTTGACCAAAGTCAACAATCTATAATTTAACTAGTTTATGGCTAAATTCCCACCTAGCCAAACACTACCATATTTTATGTATTTTCATAACAAATAACTAATGATCTTCATACTTCACAATTACCATTCAAACATGCATAATTCAACTATCAAAACATCAAGAACATCAACATTTACATTTAACCAATTTAGGGAAGATCTTCATCATCTTCCCCAATCCACCATTGATGGAGCTTCATGAAAGCTTCACCTAATGCACCACAACTAACAACAATTCATACATTACTTGAAAGAACTCATTTAGACACCAAATCACACATCAATTCAAGAATACAAGCAAGATTCATCAACACATTCATAAAAACCCACTAACTCAAGAACCCTAGTTCAACCTAGCACAAGAACATGAAACCCTAGCTTAAGAAGGAAGGAAACTTACTTAATCTTGCTTCTAATCACGAAATCACAGCAGGAATCAAAGGGTTTGAGCACTAATTCTTCAATTTAGCAAGAAAAACTCAAGAGTGTGTGTTGTGTGTGTGTGGTGTCGAGTTCCAGAGAGAAAGAAGAGGAAACAAACCCCAAAAAATGACATCTGCCCTTTACATAACACGTACACCCCAACTCACCATCACAGGTAATTTCAGTTAAACACAGTACAGGATATTAGGTTCGCAGATAATTTAATCAGACCTAACTAACTCCAATTTTAACAAGAAAGATATTTTTGGAACCCTGGTTCAGAAATGAACCCAAATATGTAAAAATCATTTTGACATATAAATATCTCAGTTTTACCAATTTTTAACCCCATGGTTAAAAATACAATTAATTCAATTAAATCAAATAAAATCATATAAAATAATAAACTAATAAACAATAAGATATTACTTACCGAAAGTAATAAAATATTGAGGGTCGGGTCTCGGGATGTTACAAATCTCCCCTCCTTAAAGAGATTCCGTCCCCGGAATCTCACCTTGATCAAATAAATTCGGATAACGATTCTTCATATCTGATTCGGTTTCCCACGTCATATCGGCACCCAAACTATGACTCCATTTAACCAAAATCATCGGTATCTGTTTCTTTCTCAATTTTGTTACTTTTCGATCCAAAATTTCCACCGGCTCTTCAACTAACCTTTTTCTCGAATCCACCTTTAAATCAGCAATCGGTAACACCGGGATTTCCTCATCAATATTACACTTCCTCAAATAACATACATTAAACGTGTCATGAATACCCGACAATTCAGGAGGAAGATCAAGTGCAACGGTTTGGTCATTCACCACTTGACGAATAACAAACGGGCCAATAAACCTCGGTGCTAATTTTCCCCGCTTTCCAAAACGAATAACACCCTTCCATGGGGAAACTTTCAAATAAACCCGTTCACCCTCAACAAAAGTTACGGGTCGACGCCGTGGATCCGCATACATTTTCTGTCTATCCCGAGCGGCTTTTAACTTTTCACGTGCAATCGCCACCTTATCGGCCGTTATCTGAAGAATCTCGGGACCCGCAAACTGTTTTTCTCCCGCTTCAAGCCAACACGTGGGAGTTCTACACCGTCTTCCGTACAACATTTCATAGGGTGGCATTTTGATACTCGAATGATACGAGTTGTTATAAGCAAACTCGATCAAAGGCAAATGAGAATCCCACGACCCACCATATTCTAATACACATGCCCGTAACATATCCTCCAAAGTCTGAATGGTTCTTTCTGTCTGACCGTCTGTTTGTGGGTGATACGCCGTGCTCAAATTCACCCGAGAACCTAATTCTCTTTGCAAACTCTTCCAAAAGTTAGAAACAAACCGTGGATCCCGGTCGGATACAATAGATAACGGGATCCCATGCCGGGAAACTATCTCATCAATATATAACTTAGCCAATTTGTCGAGTGATGCGGTTTCGTTGGTGGCCAAAAAGTGAGCACTTTTGGTCAACCGATCGACAATTACCCATATCATATCGTGATTCTTTTGAGTACGAGGTAATTTTGTGACGAAATCCATTGTAATATTCTCCCATTTCCACTCGGGAATATCTAACTGTTTTAACGACCCATACGGTTTTTGATGTTCGGCCTTGACTTGTGCACAAACATGGAACCTTTCAACAAATCGAGCAATATCTAACTTCATAGAGGGCCACCAATACAAAACTTTCAAGTCATTGTACATCTTTGTACAACCCGGATGGACAGATAAACGTGATTTGTGTGATTCTACTAATATTAATTCCCGTAATCCCCCAAGTAACGGTACCCAAATTCGTGACCGAAACGTTTTCAACCTTCGTGAATCATCAACCAACTCGTCTTTTCGCTTACACATAATTTCAGATTTCAAGTTTTCGTCTTTCAAGGCTTCTATTTGACATATTCTCAACCGGTCAATAATGTCGGACACAATTTCCATACGCATAAACTGAACCACCTCCGATGATCCCTTACGGCTTAAGGCATCGGCAACTACATTAGCTTTTCCCGGGTGGTACCGAATTTCACAATCATAGTCTTTAATGAGCTCTAACCACCTTCTTTGTCTTACATTCAAATCTTTTTGTGTGAAAACATATTGAAGACTTTTATGATCGGTACATATAACACATCTGGTTCCATAAAGATAATGCCTCCACAATTTTAATGCGAAAATCACCGCCGCGAGCTCTAAATCATGGGTCGGGTAATTCTTTTCATGGGATTTCAATTGACGAGAGGCATAAGCAATCACCCGGTCTCTTTGCATTAATACACAACCTAAACCCGAATAAGATGCATCACAATAAACTAAAAAATCATCCGAGCCTTCGGGTAAGGCTAGTATTGGAGCTTGACACAATAATTGTTTTAACAATTGAAACGCCTTTTCTTGTTCATCTCCCCACCGGTATGGGACATCTTTTCGTGTCAACTTTGTCAACGGACTAGCAATCTTTGAGAAATTCTTGATAAACCTTCTATAATAACCGGCCAAACCTAGAAAACTTTTAATTTCGGATGGAGTCTTCGGGGCACTCCAATTCATCACCGCGGTTATCTTAGACGGGTCCACTTTCACCCCTTCTTTACAAATAACATGCCCCAAAAACTGAACTTCTCGAAGCCAAAACTCACACTTTGAAAACTTAGCATAGAGTTGTTCCCGTTTCAAAGTGTCTAAAACTTGCCTCAGGTGATTCTCATGATCCAAATCGGTTTTGGAATATATTAGAATATCATCAATAAAAACAATTACAAATTTATCGAGAAACTGTCGACATACCCGGTTCATAAGATCCATGAATATAGCGGGAGCATTCGTCAAACCGAACGGCATGACTAGAAATTCGTAGTGACCGTATCTCGTTCGAAACGCGGTTTTTGGGATATCGTTCTCATGAACCCGGACTTGATGATAACCCGACCTTAAATCAATCTTGGAAAAGTATGAAGCCCCTTGCAACTGATCAAACAAATCATCTATACGCGGTAACGGATACTTATTCTTAACCGTTCTCTTATTCAACTCACGGTAATCAATACACATTCTCATAGTACCATCTTTCTTTTTAACAAATAAAACTGGTGCACCCCAAGGCGAAGAACTCGGTCTGATAAAACCCTTATCCAATAATTCTTGTATCTGAGTCATCATTTCCCGAATTTCTGACGGTGCTAATCTGTACGGAGCCCTGGCTACGGGACTGGCTCCCGGAACCAAATCGATTTTAAATTCTACCTCCCGAATAGGAGGTAACCCAGGCAATTCATCGGGAAAGACCTCCGGGTATTCCGATACCACCCGAATGTCTCTGACAACCTGCTTTTCTTTTCTGACATCAATGGCATAAGCGAGAAACGATTCACATCCTTTGGCTAGAGATTTTCTAGCTTTCATAAATGAAATAATAGGGAGAGATGTATTAACCCGATCCCCACGGGCCACTACGTGTGTTCCGTCAGGCAATGGAAATGAAATCAATTTCTTATCACAATCTATTAATGCTTTATTTAAACTAAGCCAATCCATTCCAAGGACCACATCAAAACCAGATATTGGCATTAAGAGTAAAAACATATTAAAACACGCCCCATCAATATTAATATTTGCCCCAGTCACAGATGTTGTGACTGGCACCACATAACCATCAGCTACCTCCACTTCCAATGGAGTAGTTACCACAGATGAAGGCAATTTTAACTTAGCATGAAAGTCCACAGAAATAAATGAGCGATTAGCTCCAGAATCAAACAATACACGAGCATTAATGTTATTTATCGGGAACATACCAGTGACGACATCGTCAGTAGTGGTAGCCTCTTCGACCGTCATTTTGAAGGCTCGACCCTCTGTTGTAGGACGGCTCTTCCTCTTTTGAGGAGATGATGCCACCGATCCCCCAACCGACCCAGAACCCGAACCCGATCTTCTATCCGAAGGACAATCACCGACTCTGTGACCTTCTTTATGACAATTCCAACAAACACTTCTTGGGAACTTACAATCATTCATCTCGTGCCCATGCTGACCGCATCTGACACACCGCATCGTTTGGGCCGTACAAGCCCCACTATGAGAAGATCTACATCTAACACACCACTGTGTCCTTTGACCCGAATTTCCACCCGACTGTTTACGATTCGGACTAGTAAACCTTTGATTTCCTTTTCCTTTCTTACTTTGTTGAGAACCCGATTGTGTGGACTTGAACTTTTGATACCCGGGTCTATCTTGGGTCACCCAATCACGAGAATTTAAATCACCTTCAACAGTTTTAGCCAAATCAAAAGCCTGTGATAGTGTGGTAGCAAGCCTTGCAGTAGTTCGGTACTCGGGTCGCAAAGCACCAATAAAATGCTTTATTTTCGATGACTCATCGGGAACCCATTGTTGCACAAACCTCAGCTTTTCATTAAATTGTTCAATCAAATCATCAACCGTCATTCTTTCAGTCATCCGCAAATTTAAGAATTCCGATCGAATTCTATCCATCTCAAACGAATTGCAATATCGCTTGCACACTTGTTCTTTAAATTGATCCCATGTTATACTGTTTTTGACTTCCTTAGGTAGATGCTCAATTAAAGTATCCCACCAATTCATAGCACCACCTACTAACTTCCGTGTGGCATACATCACCCGGTGTTGGTCATCACACCCGCAAGCGTCTAGGGTTCTCTCCATTTCTCTTAGCCAGTTCATAGTGACATTGGGATCCCTGCTTCCACTAAATTCAGGGGGTTTACAGTCTAAAAATTGTTTGAAAGTGCAACTTGGCTTCATGCCGAATGGGTAAGGTTGATTGGTAAACTGATATTGAGGTAAACCCTGGCTTGGGTTAACATAATAGTATTGTGGTTGTGACATCATTGGATGAGGTTCGGATGTGGTTGACATTAAGGGAACCGTCATGGTAAAGGCGGGAGTTGTGGGAATCTGCATGGTAGGAACGGGCATTGATGGAGTGAACACGGGAGGGAAATTTGGTGGTTGGTTATTATGGTTCTGGCTCATACTATCAACCAGATTCTGAAGATGTTCCAATCGACTTTCCATTCTTATAATGTAATCTTCCCTGTCTTCATTTGTATCCCGAGAAGTACCAATGATTCCTTGTTCGGGGTTCGGCATGGTTATCGGCGGATTGGGATCGTTATCTGCCATGTCTGTAACAAACACATCATCTCACGAACTATTAGTTTAAATCGTTAGTACCTATTTACTAACTACTACTGACACACAATTCATATTCACTCGACTAATCCACTCCCAACATTAAGGAAGTTTGACCAACTCGAGCCAAGATTTGGGAATGGTACACCTAAATGTGCAACCATCGCCAAACCTGGGCTCTGATACCAAATTGTAACATCACAATCTAGAGCCATATTTTATTTTTATTTTTTTAAATATGCATACGGAAGCGATTTAAGAAACCATAATTACTAAATTATTACATGTCATAAAAACTTTACATATTAACTAAATGTAAATCCAATTCAAGGTGTTACTAAAACAGGCTCGACCCGGTATACAAAATCAGAGTACGGTCAGACTTCCAAAACCCGACTCCAGTCAAGCCAAAACCACAACCTGAAAGGAGTTAACAAATGAGGGATTAGCACAAAGCTAAGTGAATAGAAATAAACATCAAGTTGCACAACCACAACCAATTAGAAAATCAAGAGAAATCAATAGGGGAAACCCGTCCAAACTTCCACAAGCAATTGGACGTTAAAAGAGGATCGGCGGTCGGGCGAGGACCTTCAACTGTTGTCGGCCAACAACAGTCAACCGATGGCTTCTTTACTAGAGGCACGGTGATCCCTCCTTACATAACGAATACGAAGGAGTCCGATCGCCCCTGCCAAGAGTAACGAAGCGTAGCCGAAAACCACCATAGCTAACCTCTAGAAAACATGTGCACATACTACCATTGACCACCAGACCAAGTTAAACTTGTAAAAAAGAATTGCAGCCAAGAAATCTGCTCGTGACAAAGTTCGCGTCGCGAACTCAGAGTTCGCGTCGCGAACTAGGAGTTCACGATCGCGAACTTCCTCACGATCCAGCCCCATTTTCCCTGGCACCTGTTCGTGATCGCGAACACAAGTTCGCGATCGCGAACTTCCCCAGACAGCAAAATCCTGCATTTTTTCTCAAAACTCTACCATTCCCTAATTTTGTAAATCACACAAGAAGAAGGTTAAGTCCACTCACCTTAGCTTCCTTCTCGTGCCGAGCTCAATGATCTTATATCACTGAGGCTCCTTCCCTTTTCCTATACAAAATGAATACCGAATTAGTCACCCGAAATTATCAATTATGTAACAAGTACTATAAGCTTAAGACCACATTTTTGCAACAAGAGCTTATAACCAAATACTTGTATTTTTACTCATAACCATAACTAAAGTCTAACACTTCATCAAGTCAATTCATTAGTCAATTTAACCAATTTGCACACTAGGCCCAAACGGGTCAAAACAACAATAACAAGTCGGGAATACACACAACATTATCCAACGAATTCAACTACATGGTCAACATCAAAATTACATAACCAACATATTTCTTGCATCCAATTGCAAGTATTACCAACCTTGACCTTATTTAGGTCAAATGCACCAATTATCAATCAAACGGGTCATGGGCCGATACTAACACAATCAAGCTTACAATTCATTCAACTAACACATTGTCAACATTAAAATTGATAACTAAGACTTACAAACTAAACAAGACCAAAAGTCAATTCCCAGATTTGACCAAAGTCAACAATCTATAATTTAACTAGTTTATGGCGAAATTCCCACCTAGCCAAACACTACCATATTTTATGTATTTTCATAACAAATAACTAATGATCTTCATACTTCACAATTACCATTCAAACATGCATAATTCAACTATCAAAACATCAAGAACATCAACATTTACATTTAACCAATTTAGGGAAGATCTTCATCATCTTCCCCAATCCACCATTGATGGAGCTTCATGAAAGCTTCACCTAATGCACCACAACTAACAACAATTCATACATTACTTGAAAGAACTCATTTAGACACCAAATCACACATCAATTCAAGAATACAAGCAATATTCATCAACACATTCATAAAAACCCACTAACTCAAGAACCCTAGTTCAACCTAGCACAAGAACATGAAACCCTAGCTTAAGAAGGAAGGAAACTTACTTAATCTTGCTTCTAATCACGAAATCACAGCAGGAATCAAAGGGTTTGAGCACCAATTCTTCAATTTAGCAAGAAAAACTCAAGAGTGTGTGTTGTGTGTGTATGGTGTCGAGTTCCAGAGAGAAAGAAGAGGAAACAAACCCCAAAAAATGACATCTGCCCTTTACATAACACGTACACCCCAACTCACCATCACAGGTAATTTCAGTTAAACACAGTACATTATATTAGGTTCGCAGATAATTTAATCAGACCTAACTAACTCCAATTTTAACAAGAAAGATATTTTTGGAACCCTGGTTCAGAAATGAACCCAAATATGTAAAAATCATTTTGACATATAAATATCTCAGTTTTACCAATTTTTAACCCCATGGTTAAAAATACAATTAATTCAATTAAATCAAATAAAATCATATAAAATAATAAACTAATAAACAATAAGATATTACTTACCGAAAGTAATAAAATATTGAGGGTCGGGTCTCGGGATGTTACAGGAACACCAACCCCGTGTATCCATCGCCAAACCGAAGCTCTGATACCAAGTTGTAACACCGCAAAATTTAGGAAGCGTTTTTTTTTTTTTTTTAAATACCCGGAGGCGATTAGGTTATCCTCTAGGTTAGTTTAGCGGAAGCATAAAGATAATAATAAGTTTAGGTTTAGGTTTACAAACCAATGTCCCAAAATAAACTTCAAAACATTAATTATTTAAACGGTGTCACTTAAACAACATGGCTCCTTTTTAAAACATATCAACTGAGCTTGGTCAATCATCCCGTCCAAAGCACCGATCACCTGAAAAGATTCAACGAGGGAGGGATTAGCACAAAGCTAAGTGAATGAATATAATCTACAAATTATGTGAAGCCCAACAAGCTGGCATAGTCATCACTACTATCTAAAAGCCACCTAACCACTTATCACTGTTCACTAAAACACGGAAGTTATAAAACATCTCCGGTTGGGTATCACTGTTCACTAGAACACGGAAGTTATAAAACATCTCCGGTTCGGGACAACACTGTTTGTTCGAGAAGATCGGGGTCCTGTCGGAGCCTTAAACCATGGTCGGCCAAACCACGGTAACCGATAGCGGTTCGTGACCAACACCCGGGCAACTCCCTCCCCTTGACCATGCAACTAATACAGGTAAGGTCGGATACCCTTTAGTCGACACCCATTGCCCAGCGCACTGACTTCTCAAACCTCGGATAACCACACACCGAGCCTCGGATAACCACACACCGAGTTGTTGCTTGCAATCAAGCAAAGTCACTTCACATTGTGCGCAAAACCTATTTGGCTCCACACTAGCAAATAGGCACTAAACTAGCAAGCAAGATACAACAAAACTGCATCAAAAGCATTGCAACTGAGTTCCCATCGCGAACTCAAGTTCGCGACGCGAACTCATGTTCGCGTTCGGTAACTCAGTCGCGAAGTGTTCACGGCCAACACCCAAAATTCTCTGTCTCGAGTTCGCGTTTCGCGAACTCTAGTTCGCGTCGCGAACTACCTGAAGCTGGCACAATTCCTGCATTTTCAACAAGCATGCATATACCAAACTAATTGTAACCAAACACAAGTTGGAGGTTAAATCCACTCACCGTTACTTCCACTTGTCGAACTCAGAGGTCTAATGTTTCTGAGTCACGATCCCGATTCCTGTACACCAAAGGAATACCGAATTAGTATATAATTCCACCAAATTATAAACAATGTTAAATATGCATTTAACACTAACACTTGCACTAACTAGACAACCAAACACTTGAATCATCATATGAACATGTCATGACCACTTACACCTACATAACAAATCAACTAGTCATTTTGCAAGCCTTACAACCAAACGGGTCAAACCGGGTTATTAAACAATAATACCTTCTACAACTACAATCATGTCAACGACTCACAAATCACCAAATTATGTAGTTATCATGTTGTTGTCATTCATAGAGCAAGTAAATTCATACTAACTACATTTAGTCGAACTTTCACCTCATATAACCAAACAAGTCAAAACTCGCTTTTAAACTTTAATACTACCAAACACAACTATAATGTTATAATTATACTATTTAACAATTCATGACTAACTAGTCATTTCAACAAGACCAAATTCTATCTTTTATACAAGATCACATACATACCACTTACTAGTTCATAATCTACCATAAATTATCCAAACACTATAAAAACTAGCATTTTTATCAAATCCCACCAATACTTGGCATAAACCATAACTAACATATCTAACATGTTATTTTAGCATAAACAAGTAACATAACCCATAAAAACCTATCATTGACACAAACACACCAACTTGTCACAAAACCCATAAAATACACCAATGACATATTTTTCACCAACTAGATATTTAACCCAATAACTAGTTTATAAATTATACATAAACTCCATACAACTTTTCAACTAACAATTTCATTCATACAAGTCAAAATAAACCATATTAACATTTAATGCTTCCAACCTTTTAGTTTAACTTATATCACCAATAGAAACCACAAAATCCAAGATTTAACCACTTTACTAAAAACCCATCTTTTTTCCCTCCAAAATCACCTAAAATGGTGACTTATGAACCTTCCACCAAAAATATGATTTTACTAGTTATAACACTTATAATAAGTCTCATTTACATATAAAACACAAAAGATCCATAAACTTTGTCATTTAGTAAAAAACCCACCAAATCTTAAAACCTTAGTTTATGAACTAGTCAAGAACACCAAGAACAACTAACAAGAACTTTCATGTAATCCACCTAGTAACCTCATACCAACATAAGGATGTCAATATTCTAACCAAACTAGCAAACATATTACAATACTCAAAACCCTAGTCTATCATTTTGCAAGGAAACTAAGAACAACATACAAGAACCAAGAACTTACCCACAAGCTACAACAATTTCGAGATTCAAGCCAAAGAGGAGTAGATTCACGCAAGAAGTCTCCAAGATTGTTCAAGAACACAAGGTGGTTTTGGGAGAGTTGATTTTTAAAAGATAAAATGAAATAAAAAGAGATAAGCCTTTTTTGAAAATGAAAAGTTAGAAAGGGACTTGTCCCCTGACATACTCCATCCGCCAGCAACAAGGGGAGGGGCCCCCACACTTGCCCTTTTTTCCAATTTTTTAACAAGACAATTCGAAAGGTCCCGTTCGAAGTTAATTTATTTAAAATACCAAACGGGTTCCAATTTTAAAAGCGAAAGTATATTCTGGAGACGAAATCCGACAAGGAATCTAAAGATATAAAAATCACATTTTTATTTAAACATTTCAGAAAACAGATATTTTAATCCCTTGATTAAAATATCACAAAAGGACAAAAGTCAAACAATTCATTTAACACTTAATCAACTTATTCCACATATGGTCAAATAGATATTTTTCCAATATCATTATATACCTAAAACATCTAGGCCGGTTTTAGGATGTTACAACTCTACCCTCCTTAAAGAGGATTCCGTCCTCGGAATCAAAAAACAAAATTCAATAGCAAATATTTATCACAATAAGTTTACGACTCTATCCCAATCACTTTCACGTATACATGCTCAAACAAAATCGCATCCAATTTGTCATACACTTCATAGAATACTTAGCAATTCCAACTTTTCCATATTAGGTTCCCGCAAAACATCGTCATTTCAATTAACAATCTATTCATTTCTGTAGTCTACACTTACTCCAAATAATCTCATTACTCATATAACATTTACCATTCATAACAAGTTAGCATTCCTCATGCCAAAAAGATAATCAACTAGCATAAGTTACAACATCATTTCCATACACAAGGTCACACAATCATTTCAAGTCCCAAATATCTACTCATTTTCTTCTTTATTCTAACAAAAATTACAATCATGCACAGTTTAACTCGTTAAACGACCCATAATTTTAAGAATTTTTAAAAAAAATCCAGTCTTAATCAATTAATTCTCAAAAATACTCTTTCATAACATGAAGTCACACCAATTTCGTATACTAAGCACAACCGTGTCAAAATCAAGCAATTCATCGTGACACTATCAAAGTCCTTAGTTAACAATACTTCTAACAATCATCAACTATTTTATGCATAATTAGCCATATTACAAGAATGACAAAATTTTACAAAGTCGAGTTGCACGTTTTGACAAAACAAGTCGGAGTCTACACAATTCAAGTCTACCCCACAATTTCATTACAATCATGGCAATACAACTAGCATCATCTTTTATACCCAATTAGTCATACCTGTGACCTAACAGATCAAAGCAAGCTTTATTATCCAAAAAAAAAAATTGTCTTATTACATCCATAACATGTTAAAGTATTTAACAAAACCAACTTATACAATTAACAGCAATTATCATCATAATCAAGGTCTAGCAACTAAATGCATCCAATCAAGACTCGACACTAATTACCTTTAACGGGTCAACATTTAGAAATTTATCATGACGATTTCAAACATACGATTCACAGTTCATTAACATGTCAAACTCATGTGATGACTAAAAAGCACTTTCAATTACATGTCAACTTTTACTTAGACTTCAAGTCAACCAATCACAATTCAACTAGTTCTTAACTCTTACCTATTAACATCCAATTAGCTAGATAATTTTATCAACTCAATTCACAATTAAGCACAAACAACTCTTATCATTTCTATCATGAAATTCGATCTAGGAACATATCTCTGAAGACATAAAAGCTTAAAATCTCAGTTTGACAACTATTATTACAATCAATAAAACATCATTATCCCTTTGAGTAATTTAAAATTTTACCAATTTAAACTATGATCAATTTTATTAACACAAATCATTTCAATAAAATCATTAAATCTGAACATAGATTTAAGCATAAATCACAATCTCAACACTTTTCTCAAATAATTTCATAATCAATGCAATCACTTACAACCTCTTTTATCTTCAATTATTACTATCACAAGTCAACTCAAAATAGTCTACACATACAGTTCATTAGCAACTTTTCAGAATCCAAATTCAACATAGAAAACCAATCAGGTTTGCATCATAAACATTTCAGGTCATTCAAATATTTAATACCGACTATCTGTCATAATCAATGTCTATAACAACAAACAAACATCAATTTATCCACATTGCATAAACATTTCTGATCCTCACTATACAAGTCACTACATGTGACCCGACATGTCACAATAAAGTTCCACTTTTTTTACATAACAAACACTAGTCCTACTTGGACTATTCAATTCACGCATACAATTCCATCCATTTTAATTACAAGCATCACATTCAAGAAGTCTACAATAATTACTATTATACTCAATTTGATCCATGGTCACATATGTTGTGACCGAAACCGACATACAACCGATTCTCTTCGCTTCTCCTAACGTGAAGGAACAAACAAACAATTACAATCAACTTATCACCAAATTGCACAATATGGAAAACAAGCAACTTTAACCACCGAGACACTATGTGTGTCCAGACAAACCAGAAAAGATTCAATCGTTTATACATTATTCATAACCTTGATTAAACTAGACTAATCCATACATCATAACACACTAATCTTAGTCCAGGTTTCAATAAAAGGGACATGTAAGCATGCATCACTTATATCTACACAACTCCCGACACATAAGAGGTGTCCCAAATCAAAAAGCAATCAATTATTATAATTCAAGTGACATAGAACACTACGGGTAAGCAGTTCAGTTCATCACCACATTTCACAAATCTTAATTAAGCAATCTTCTCAATTAACAAGTCTACATAAACACAAGTATTGAGTTTACTAGAGCATACCCGAGCTATCATTGTCGGTCTAACGTTGGTGAAGATCCCCCGACCGCCCCCGTCCTTGACCCGCAACCCATTTTCCCTTCCCAAGGTCAACTTCCATCTTGCCCAAATTGACCTCCTCTAATGTACTTCATTTTCCCACGTGCGTATATATGCTCCTCGGGTAGTTCCCGCATCGTTGCTTGATGTGCCAACATTTCCTAGGGCCAAGGGGGTCGAGTTCTCTTTACCTGTCATATCTATCACAATCACAACAACTCACGAAAGCTTAGTTTAAATCGTTAGTAACTACATACTAACTATAAACTAACTTCATTCACATTTGCTCTACTCCCGCTCGTCCGGAATGCTTGACCAAACTTGAGCCACGATTTGGGAATGGAACACAAACCCCGTGTATCCATCGCCAAACCGAAGCTCTGATACCAAGTTGTAACACCGCAAAATTTAGGAAGCGTTTTTTTTTTTTTTTTTTTTTAAATGCCCGGAGGCGATTAGGTTATCCTCTAGGTTAGTTTAGCGGAAGCATAAAGATAATAATAAGTTTAGGTTTAGGTTTACAAACCAATGTCCCAAAATAAACTTCAAAACATTATTTATTTAAACGGTGTCACTTAAACAACATGGCTCCTTTTTAAAACATATCAACTGAGCTTGGTCAATCATCCCGTCCAAAGCACCGATCACCTGAAAAGATTCAACGAGGGAGGGATTAGCACAAAGCTAAGTGAATGAATATAATTTACAAATTATGTGAAGCCCAACAAGCTGGCATAGTCATCACTACTATCTAAAAGCCACCTAACCACTTATCACTGTTCACTAAAACACGGAAGTTATAAAACATCTCCGGTTGGGTATCACTGTTCACTAGAACACGGAAGTTATAAAACATCTCTGGTTCGGGACAACACTGTTTGTTCGAGAAGATCGGGGTCCTGCCGGAGCCTTAAACCATGGTCGGCCAAACCACGGTAACCGATAGCGGTTCGTGACCAACACCCGGGCAACTCCCTCCCCTTGACCATGCAACTAATACAGGTAAGGTCGGATACCCTTTAGTCGACACCCATTGCCCAGCGCACTGACTTCTCAAACCTCGGATAACCACACACCGAGCCTCGGATAACCACACACCGAGTTGTTGCTTGCAATCAAGCAAAGTCACTTCACATTGTGCGCAAAACCTATTTGACTCCACACTAGCAAATAGGCACTAAACTAGCAAGCAAGATACAACAAAACTGCATCAAAAGCATTGCAACTGAGTTCCCATCGCGAACTCAAGTTCGCGACGCGAACTCATGTTCGCGTTCGGTAACTCAGTCGCGAAGTGTTCACGGCCAACACCCAAAATTCTCTGTCTCGAGTTCGCGTTTCGCGAACTCTAGTTCGCATCGCGAACTACCTGAAGCTGGCACAATTCCTGCATTTTCAACAAGCATGCATATACCAAACTAATTGTAACCAAACACAAGTTGGAGGTTAAATCCACTCACCGTTACTTCCACTTGTCGAACTCAGAGGTCTAATGTTTCTGAGTCACGATCCCGATTCCTGTACACCAAAGGAATACCGAATTAGTATATAATTCCACCAAATTATAAACAATGTTAAATATGCATTTAACACTAACACTTGCACTAACTAGACAACCAAACACTTGAATCATCATATGAACATGTCATGACCACTTACACTTACATAACAAATCAACTAGTCATTTTGCAAGCCTTACAACCAAACGGGTCAAACCGGGTTATTAAACAATAATACCTTCTACAACTACAATCATGTCAACGACTCACAAATCACCAAATTATGTAGTTATCATGTTGTTGTCATTCATAGAGCAAGTAAATTCATACTAACTACATTTAGTCGAACTTTCACCTCATATAACCAAACAAGTCAAAACTCGCTTTTAAACTTTAATACTACCAAACACAACTATAATGTTATAATTATACTATTTAACAATTCATGACTAACTAGTCATTTCAACAAGACCAAATTCTATCTTTTATACAAGATCACATACATACCACTTACTAGTTCATAATCTACCATAAATTATCCAAACACTATAAAAACTAGCATTTTTAATCAAATCCCACCAATACTTGGCATAAACCATAACTAACATATCTAACATGTTATTTTAGCATAAACAAGTAACATAACCCATAAAAACCTATCATTGACACAAACACACCAACTTGTCACAAAACCCATAAAATACACCAATGACATATTTTTCACCAACTAGATATTTAACCCAATAACTAGTTTATAAATTATACATAAACTCCATACAACTTTTCAACTAACAATTTCATTCATACAAGTCAAAATAAACCATATTAACATTTAATGCTTCCAACCTTTTAGTTTAACTTATATCACCAATAGAAACCACAAAATCCAAGATTTAACCACTTTACTAAAAACCCATCTTTTTTCCCTCCAAAATCACCTAAAATGGTGACTTATGAACCTTCCACCAAAAATATGATTTTACTAGTTATAACACTTATAATAAGTCTCATTTACATATAAAACACAAAAGATCCATAAACTTTGTCATTTAGTAAAAAACACACCAAATCTTAAAACCTTAGTTTATGAACTAGTCAAGAACACCAAGAACAACTAACAAGAACTTTCATGTAATCCACCTAGTAACCTCATACCAACATAAGGATGTCAATATTCTAACCAAACTAGCAAACATATTACAATACTCAAAACCCTAGTCTATCATTTTGCAAGGAAACTAAGAACAACATACAAGAACCAAGAACTTACCCACAAGCTACAACAATTTCGAGATTCAAGCCAAAGAGGAGTAGATTCACGCAAGAAGTCTCCAAGATTGTTCAAGAACACAAGGTGGTTTTGGGAGAGTTGATTTTTAAAAGATAAAATGAAATAAAAAGAGATAAGCCTTTTTTGAAAATGAAAAGTTAGAAAGGGACTTGTCCCCTGACATACTCCATCCGCCAGCAACAAGGGGAGGGGCCCCCACACTTGCCCTTTTTTCCAATTTTTTAACAAGACAATTCGAAAGGTCCCGTTCGAAGTTAATTTATTTAAAATACCAAACGGGTTCCAATTTTAAAAGCGAAAGTATATTCTGGAGACGAAATCCGACAAGGAATCTAAAGATATAAAAATCACATTTTTATTTAAACATTTCAGAAAACAGATATTTTAATCCCTTGATTAAAATATCACAAAAGGACAAAAGTCAAACAATTCATTTAACACTTAATCAACTTATTCCACATATGGTCAAATAGATATTTTTCCAAATATCATTATATACCTAAAACATCTAGGCCGGTTTTAGGATGTTACAGTTTGTTCGAGAAGATCGGGGTCCTGCCGGAGCCTTAAACCATGGTCGGCCAAACCACGGTAACTGATAGCGGTTCGTGACCAACACCCGGGCAACTCCCTCCCCTTGACCATGCAACAAATACAGGTAAGGTCGGATACCCTTTAGTCGACACCCATTGCCCAGCGCACTGACTTCTCAAACCTCGGATAACCACACACCGAGCCTCGGATAACCACACACCGAGTTGTTGCTTGAAATCAAGCAAAGTCACTTCACTTTGTGCGCAAAACCTATTTGACTCCACACTAGCAAATAGGTACTAAACTAGCAAGCAAGATACAACAAACTGCATCAAAAGCATTGCAACTGAGTTCCCATCGCGAACTCAAGTTCGCGTCGCGAACTCATGTTCGCGTTCGGTAACTCAGTCGCGAAGTGTTCACGGCCAACACCAAAATTCTCTGTCTCGAGTTCGCGTTTCGCGAACTCTAGTTCGCGTCGCGAACTACCTGAAGCTGGCACAATTCCTGCATTTCCAACAAGCATGCATATACCAACTAATTGTAACCAAACACAAGTTGGAGGTTAAATCCACTCACCGAAACCCTCCACTTGTCGAACTCAGAGGTCTAATGTTTCCGAGTCTCGATCCCGATTCCTGTACACCAAAGGAATACCGAATTAGTATATAATTCCACCAAATTATAAACAATGTTAAATATACATTTAACACTAACACTTGATTAACTAAATAGCCAAACACTTAAATCATCACATAAACATGACTTGACCATTTACACTTACATAGCAAGTCAACTAGTCATTTGCAAGTCTTTCATTTAAACGGGTCAAACCGGATTATTAAACAATAATACATCCTATCACTATAATCATATCATCAACTTACAATTTACCAATTATGTAATTATCATGTTATTGTCACTCCTAGTTCAATTCAAACCATACTATACACATTTAGCCAACTTTCACATTATATACCTAAACGGGTCAAAACCGCATATTTAACTTTAACACTTCCAAACACAACTACAAATGTAACAATCATAACATTTAACAATTCATACTTAATTAGTCATTTCCACAAGACCAAACTCCATTTTTAACCCAATTTACCAACTTACAACTAACTAGTTTATATTCTCACATAAACCACCCAAACACTATAAAACTAGCATTTTATTATTTAACACAATAGTTGATTATAATCACAACTAACATATACAACATGCAATTTAACATAACTAACATAAATTCCATAAATCCCAATCTTACTAGCAAGTCATAACTAGTTACCCAATTCTACAAGATTAACAACTTTCTAAACTAAGTGTTTAATTTATAATAAACTCATGCTTTGCAAATAACTTCTTATTTATCTTTTCCAATGGATTTATTTAAAGGTCAATAATTTCTTGTACCATAGAGTCATGCTTAACCTAGTTGTACCATATGCTAGAATACTTGTACCCTAACTAATTCTTCCACACAAGGTTAAAATCAAGTAATTTACAAACACACACACACACACACCTACGCATATGCACAACACACACTCACACACGCACACACACACACACACGGACACCCACACATTTGAACATTTTCATGAAATCCACTTCTTAAACACATATAAGCATAAATATATTATTATCATCACCATCTAGTTAAAATCTTACAAAACTCACAACCCTAGTTTATCAACTAGTCAAAAACTCTAAGAGGAACCAACAAGAAAAGCTACTTACTTGAATGCTTGCACAAACTCGAGATTTAAGGTCAAGAAGAGAAGATTTGGTTATGTCCTCTTTACAAATGTCAATAATACAAATGGTTTCATGGTGGTTTCGGATGACATTTAAGAGAGAAAGATGGATGGATAATGTAGAGAGAGAGATAGATGGATAATGCAGAGAGAGAGAGATATGTTGAAGTATGAGAAATGAAAGGAAGAAGGGAAAGGAAAAGGGGTTGCCCCCTCCCCTTGGCTGCCGATCACACAAGGGGGGCCCCACTTGGTCTTTTGTTTTGTCTTTTATCCCATTTTAAGCAATTCAATCCAAAAGGTCCCTTTCGTAGTTAATTTATTTAAAATAGCAAACGGACACCGATTTTAAAAACGAAAGTATATTCGGAGACGATATCAAAAGGAGAATTCAAAGATATAAAAATCACATTTTTATTTAAACATTTCAGAAAACAGATATTTTAATCCCTTGATTAAAATATCACAAAAGGACAAAAGGTCAAACAATTCATTTAACACTTAATCAAATTATTCCACATATGGTCAAATAGATATTTTCAAATATCAAAATATACCTAAAACATCTAGGCCAGTTTTAGGATGTTACATCAGTAACCTTCACTAAGAGTTTTGCTTAGAGAGGTATTTGTTCAATGGTTCAGCGTTTTGTCAAATGCGCTGAACCTGTTACACTATCTGATCTGTTAACCAGTATCTGATTCCGCACGGGGAACTGATCGTTGTTTCAGATAGTGATCAGATAGTGTAACTGGGTAACTGAAATCCGAACTGATCAGATACAGTTACCCACAATCTGAGGAACTAATCCCCAGATTGTCTTCTAACTATTTGCCATTTTATCTTCATTAAATCTCTTCAGTGGGGGTTTCTCTGCAGCGACATAACAACCATATAGACATACATAAATCTCACTTTTTTTAAAGTGAATATTTTGTATATTTTTTATAAGTTTGAAGTTTTATTTTAACTTATGTGTGCTATAGTGTTTGAAACACCAAGTTTTTAGTTGAATGTCAATTGTTTGGTATTATTATTTTTATAGAATATAAACTCAAAATTGTTAAATTTGTCGGAAAAATAGGTTATGTTATTTTTGGATTTATTATACTTCCTCTGATTCAAAATAAGTGAAACACTTGGGTTTTCACGGTTTTTTAGGCAAAAGATTATAATGATGGTTAAATTAGATTAATTGGATGATTAGTTGGGAATGAGTCCCAAACCTTTTGAATAAAGGTTAATGATGTTTAAAAGTAAAAAGTAAGGGTAAAGGAGTCATTTCACTTTGTTAAAGTAGATAGTTAGTGGATGTGGGTCCAATTTTTTTTGCCAAATAAGGAAATTTTTCAAAGTGTATCACTTGCTTGCTCCGTATCAAAATAAGTGAATCACTTTCTTTTTCGGGGTGTATCAAAATAAGTGAATCACTTTCCTTATTTGGTAAGTTTTTATATATAAAATTACCCCTTTACCCTTACTTATCCCTCTTTAAACATCATTAAAGGTGTGGGGTCCCATCCATTTTTGTCATCTTCCTATATTTGGGGCACATCCATTCTAATTACGTCATTTAATTTCACTAATCTCTTATTACCTAATTTTGCCTAAAAAACGTAAACTTCAAAGTGATTCACTTATTTTGATACGGAGGAAGTATTTTGAATCACCCAAAAAGGAAAGTGTGTCACTTATTTTGAATCAGAGGAAGCAATATTTGTTTTATGTTTTTGGGGTTTTTTTTGTTGCATTTATATACATTTTAAATAACTAATTTAAGATAAATAATCAATAATATTATAATCCGGTTCAACCGGCCGGTGTAACCGGTTCGACCGATTTTAGAATATGGATCAGTTCAATTTAAAATTCGAGGTTTAAAACATTGATTGAATTTTCTTTAATACTCCATTTATCCTTCCTTTTTATTAACCAGATCTAATCTCTATCTAACAATCAGACAACAACACAATACCAATCCCAAGGGCATTTCGGTAAATACTCTAGTCTCTCTTTATAGACGTAAATATGCAGAGAACAACAATCAGCGGTTCAACATACATCTATTTATTTCTCTTGCCATTTTCATTCTTATTACATTCTCTCTTTCATCGGTTGTTGTTCCCCTGAGGAGTTCCTAAATCTCAGATTCAGTAATCTCCTCCTGGGAACTGTTAATTAAATTTCTGCTTTCACTTTTCTCCAATGGCTTCCGACAGTTTCACCGACAAAAACGCCGTTTTCAGGAAGCTGAAAGCTAAATCGGAGAATAAGGTTTGGCATTTGATTTCGTATATAATTTTGGCCAGATCTGTGATTCGGTCTATGTGAATCGTGTTTTGAATTGATCAGATTTGTTTTTTTTTTATTGTGTTGTATTAGATGTGTTTTGATTGTAACGCGAGGAATCCAACTTGGGCGTCCGTAACCTACGGGATATTTCTCTGCATTGATTGTTCTGCCACACATCGTAGCCTCGGTGTTCATATCAGCTTCGTAAGGTGATTTCTTATTCATGTTGGTATTTTTTTTTAGGGTACACCCGTGTGATCGATTGATAATCGGATTTTGGAATGAATTAAGGCGGACGTGACTTAGATTTAACTTAAAATTACTAGATTTTCAGTGAAATTCAATTGAACTTTACTGTACTTTAAAGTTATCATTGTGAGCATCGTTTAGGATTTACGAATTGGGGCTCAATTGCTGATGAACACACGTGTAGATTACTAGAAACTGGTATGTTTATGTAAGTATCAAATATCAGTATGTATTGCACTAGGTATTGATTTTTGGCAGCTAAAATGTTAAATTCTGCTAGTATGTTACATAATTGCTGTAATTTCTGTTTATATATGCTGATTTGACTTTCAAGTATCAGTAGGACTACTTTAAGCCTCTCTCCTTCAAAAATTTCAATGCATAACTATAGGGACACAAAACCTGGTTTATGTTCTGAGTTTATTAGCAGCAGATGAAATTATAACTACAAACCTGATTTATGCAGAATCAGTTGCTGTATGCTGGTTTGATTGCTTTTCGTATTATAATTTTGGGAAACTCTGCATGAGTAGTAGCATGATAAACTGAGACATTAATATGCAAAAAACTATGCAACCCAAAATGCTTTAATACAAATGTTTCATGCCCATAAGTCATAACTGAACAAATATAACAGTTTTTTTGTAAGGTGTTTTTTTCTTTTTATTACCCATCAAGCTGTTGACTTTTTCAGGTCAACCAATTTAGATTCATGGTCACCAGATCAGTTAAAGATGATGAGTTTTGGAGGCAACAATCGTGCTCAGGTTTTCTTCAAGCAACACGGGTGGACAGATGGAGGGAAAATTGAGGCCAAATACACCTCAAGGGCTGCTGAGTTATACAAACAGTTACTTTCAAAAGAAGTTGCAAAAAGTTCAGCAGAAGATGTTACTTTACCATCATCCCCTGTTTCTGCAAAATCAATTGAAACTTTTGATGGTCCCTCTGATTTCAAAACCATTGAAGCCCCAAAAGAAACCAATTCAGTTAAACCTGAAACCAACGGTTCTGCACCAGTGAAAGCTGCTAATTCATCAATCCGTACAGCAACTGTTAAGAAACCTATTGGTTCAAAAAAGCCAGGAAAAACTGGTGGGCTTGGTGCAAGAAAGCTTAGCACCAAGGTAAATTCTTCTATTATATAAACATTAAACAATCATATTCAACTAAATTAATATTTTATGTATTTTTAACTGCCTATTTTATGCAGACAAGTGAAAGCTTGTATGATCAGAAACCTGAAGAGCCAGCTGTACAAGTGTCCACGTCAGCAAGTAGCATGACATCATCATCATCAGCAGCAGCAGCAGTTGCAACACCTCATGTTTCTCGGTTTGAGTATGTAGATAGTGTGGAAACAGGTCCTGGTGGTGTGAACACACTTAGTCATGTTGCACCACCTAAATCATCCAGTTTCTTTGCAGATTATGGGATGGATCCTGCCTTTGCCAGAAAAACTACCTCAACAAAAGTCCAGGTCAGCAATTATTTATTTTTTAATTTTTTTTTAATACAACCAATTATTAATGCCACATGTAACATGGGCACATGGATCTCAGTCATTTAGTAGATTCCCACTATTTCTAGTTCTATTATTTTGCACATTGTGATTAATCCAATGATCATAGTGTATTGTCCAATTCATTTACACTTTGGGTCAATTTATTGTTTTTTACTTAAATTGTATTTCCATTTGTTTTCAGGTACAGGAGACTGACGAAGCAAGGAAGAAATTTTCAAATGCTAAATCTATTTCGTCTGCACAATATTTTGGGGACCAGAATAAAGCTGATCTTGATGGTCAAGCTGCCCTGCAAAAGTTTTCGGTATGTAAATTACTACTTTAATTTCAAATTTTAAATAATAGTCGATTCCAAATAAATTGGTAATTTTTAATTGATTTATATATGACAGAAATATTGTGTATTTTAACTGGTGTTTGTAGGGCTCTGCAGCCATCTCAAGTGCTGATTTATTTGGTAAAAACTCGGATGATTCTAACCTTGATCTCAGTGCAAGTGACCTCATCAATCGGCTCTCTTTTCAGGTATTTTCTTTATTCTTTTTCTTAAAAATGGAATATGATAATAAAATACAACATCATACGTAAAAACCTACAATTTAGATAACATACATAATTAAAAAATTATAATTCTACTCTAAAATTGGTCCTCGTTGATGGGCGCCCACTTTGGGTCAATTTGATAACTTTTTATTAAATTTAGTTTTTTAAAATTTGGAATTTCAGGCTCAACAGGATATGTCATCCCTGAAGAATATAGCAGGGGAAACAGGAAAGAAACTGAGCTCCATAGCATCGACTTTAATGAATGATTTCCAAGACAGAATCCTGTGAGAAAGATAAAAAGGTGTTAATTACATAAATACCCTTATAAAAAAAAGATTTTTTTTTTTTTTTGTAGTTGGAGATTCTTTTAATATGGTCATGTGTGTGTTACATATTTTAAGACTATATATCATATTTCAAATTGTTCATGGCATTCTTAACTTGTATTGTTTGCTTATGGTAAAGTTTGCAATGGATGTGTAGCTAGTGTTTGGATAACTTATTTCTCTTTTAACTGAAAGTGAAACCTTTTATTCGATATATTAAAGTTAACAAAGATTGTTGTATATTTGTAATCTTTGCTTTTATGCAACTCTCATCTTGTAGTGGTGGTAAGTTTTATAGTTTGACACATATTTGTCTCTTCAAAAACCATATGGGCAATTGCATAGAAAAGACTTCGACCATAAAACATAGAAATATACAACCAAAGCCTTGTTAATTTTCATGAGTTACTCCCCAAAATCAAGGATATAATTACAATAACTAAGCTATATTTTCTTGTTCATGTCAATGTTTTTGTTTCTGTTAATGTTTTTAACACTTCCATTAAAAACAAAACTTACCTCTATAAGAGCTTAAGAGACCCTCAACCTAACTCCTTTTACATACTCCCTACTCAATAAACAAATATGCTTTCATCCATAACCATACATTGGCAAAACCACATGCACCACCGCCACCACCTGCCACCACCAACAAACCACCACTTGCAGCCGCCTACAAACAACCACCGCAGATGTTTGGGCCGTGATTTAGGCCCAAAAGAGTCACAAGAACCATTTGAGAGGAAACATGTGGTTATAGTAATGGATGCAATGAAGGAGTTTTCAGTAGAGACACTTGAATGGGTTTTAAAAAACATTGCACTTGATACTTGTTGCACTATTACTCTTTTGGGTCTCAAACCATGGCTAACTTTTGTTCGTAAGTACAATTATAAAATTTAACATTTATTATGTTTTTTTTTTGTAATATAATATATAGTAAGTTTATGCGAAAACGTGTTCGTGATTACAGTTTCTTGCAAAACTGAGGCAGACATATGGACAATGAACATACAAGATCTATTGAGTATGAAAGATACCAATGATGCAAGGTATCAAAAAGCTCTAGGACTAATTGATCTTTGTGTAAAATATAAGGTAATGTTTTCTATCAAGATTTACGGTTTGTTTGGATTAAGGGTTTGGGAATAACAGAACGTGAATAGGAATATAGAGGGTGTTTGGTTGGGTACTAAACATTACCAAACGCAGCCTTAAAATCAAATCTGACCCTGAATAATTGGTTCAGGTTGCACCAAATATCGAAAGTGGGCAAGGGTTTCCAAAACGATTACTAGTTCTTGAAAGAATAACAAGCACATATGCAACATGGGTGGTTTTTGACAGGTACAAAGAATTCATTTTCAGGTATTTCTAGGTAAAAAAAAAAACATAAAATATAATTGTAAATATGAGTTGCACTGTCATAGGCATCATAACAAGAAGGACGTAGAATATGTTGCCAAAAAAGTGCCGTGCAACATTCTTGTGATGAACAACAATGGTGAGGCAGATATGATAAGAGGTCGTTCAACAGATTTTGAAAGCAATCCATCAATTTGTACACCTTCAACCACACCCAAACTCAAGTTAATGCTTTCTGATGATTACAAAAGGAAGCTTAACTTCACAAGCCCTTGAAAAACATGTTATATGATGTCATGATCATCTTCAAATAAGGGTCTCAAGTTAAGGAACATGGAGATAGACAAGGAAGGAGAAGATATCAATAAAAAGGTTCAACAGATTATTATTATTATTGTTGTTGTATATATATATATGCTAAGATTATACAGTTTTTCTTGTAATATGTTAACATGGTTACTAGCAAAAAAGTGAAAATAACTAAGCATTTATGACAATGAAAAGATAGTATTAAATTTATTCAACCAAAATTAAGTTCCATGAGTAGCTTATCTCCCAATTGAACAAAACACAGAAGAAAAAATTAAACCATAATTATGACTTTCCAGCATGCATTAGCCTTGCTTCTTCGTTTGTTCTTTAGTGGGCGGGTCCTGTAAAACAATAAAAAAATGCAATAAGTGTGTATAATTTAAACATGAAATTAAGATCAATGCTACCAATTTGGTAATTAAAAGGTACAATTCTTAATCAACTGATTACTACTACCTATATAAAAAAGGTTAATGCTTTCCTTGAATAATGATCAATGAGATTCATTTCGGTTTCAGAAGGATCATACATTTTCATCAACCAATTTATCAGGCAAAAACGTATCAATTCTGGTTGATACACAATTAGATAATCTCGGCCAGCCAATACACCTTATTTAAATCTTCAAAATTCCAATTTTGGATCTAATTACTTAATCGTATAACAACACTGCTTAAACGTGAATTGTTTTTATGGATCTATCTATATACACGGACTTATTTCTCACAAATATTAACGACGTATCAGGAATTTATTGACATGAAAATAATCTAGGATTTGCGAATCAAGGAACAATGGAAATAGAAGCTATTACTTGTTTGCTGAATATGAAATTGACGACGAGAGCAGCGCCGGCGATTCCACCGAATAGAACCGCCGGGCCGGTGAGCAAACTCCATTTCCTGTATATCATATTTTCTTCTTCTTCTTCGGTATGTCAAGATGTTTGATCTCAATTTTCCCCAAATTTGAAGCCCTTATTTTGTTCTTATATGGGTTCCGGTTAAAGGAACTTATAAAATAAATTTTTAGGCTGAAATAACAAATTTGCCATTTAAAATATAACAAAAAAATAATTTCGCCACTCAAGTTTCCAAAATTCTTATTTGCCACTAAAGAAAGCATAAAAAGTAAATTTACCACTGATATTTAGAGACTAAACTCATATGAGTTTTTTTTTTTGTTGTAAAAATGAGTTGAATTTTAAAAGTGTTTGTAAAAATAGGTTGTTTTTAAAACTCTTTGTAAAAACAGGTTGTTTTTAGATGGATCCACTTAAAATCTGTATTTAAGTTTAAAATGTTACACTTTAATCCTTTTGCCTTTTTCACTTTAAGCCCCTTAACTTAAATATATTTACTTTTTATGTATTTTATTTTAAAAAATTTGTTTTTTTAACCATCGTATGTAAATGTGCTTATTAAAAATATATAACAAATACTTATATACCATGTTAATATTTATTTATTTTAAATTTAAAGAAAATATTTACTTTATGTAATTGGACTTTGTGCATAATTTTTATATACTACGGAGTATATTATTAGATAACATTAAAAACTTTGACCATTATCCAAAATAAATTAGCAAATAAGTTTTGAGAAAGACCACATTATGATTTTTGAAAAATATCAGTTTCTAAAAAGTTAATATGAGCAACCCGCCCGTATTAAAGTTGACCTCGCATCTCATAAACATTCGTTGTTTAGAAGATGGGCTGCCATTTGATTCAAATACTTTTTAAGCATCTCGTGGAATACTTTGCTTTTTGTAAGTAGTCTTATGATGCGATAATTTTTAAAAATTATAGACAAAATTTCAATTACATAAAGTAAAAAATATTTTTTTATAAATTAAAAGATATAAATAATTAAAATGATATATAAATTTTTTGTTATACTACGTATAATTATTAATAACGAATTAATATATGACTCAAAAAATAAATTTTCTAAAATAAAATACATAAAAAGTCAATATATTTAAGTTTAGGGGGCTTAAAGTGAAGAAGGCAAAAGGGCTAAAGTGTAACATTTCAAACTTAGATACAAATTTTAGGTGGATCCCTCTAAAAACAACCCATTTTACAAAGGGTTTTAAAAAGGCAAAAATGTATTTTAGTATCCTGAATTTGGGTGATTGAAATTTTTACTATCCTGAACTATTAAAAGTGCACCATAGTACCTGAACTTGACAAAATGGTCGATTTAGTACACTAACTCATTAATTTGATCGCTTTTTCTTACTTGATTTAATTTCGTTGGAGCTTTAAACGGACTAAAAAATATACGTTCGTCTCAATATATTGATATTAGAAGCAAATCACATGAGAAAACAAGACTAAATTAGTAAGACGGGGTACTAAATTGACCATTTTGTCAAGTTCAGAGTACCATGATGCACCTTCAATAGTTCAGGGTCTTAGAAATTCCAGTCAGCGAAGTTTAAAGTACTACAATGCATTTTGGCATTTTCAAAACAACCGATTTTTACAAATACTTTCAAAATTCAACTCAATTTTGCAAAAAAAGTCGACTAATATATACTTCCCTCCGTACAACAAAATAATACGTATTATTATCAATAACTTCAGCATTAACTATTTTCTAAAAGCATTTTCTCTCACTAATCTAACTTTATATTTTATTTAAAATCATTACAGAAAAAATTGTATGTACTTTTTTCAAGATTATTAAATTTGAGTTTTGAGATCTTTATGTTGATTTTTTTGCATCCAATATACACAACTGGGATAAATGAATATTTTGTCAATTTTGTGTAACATGTTAAATCATGCACGCAATAAATGTAACATGTTAATTCGACTAGCTAGCTACCTTTTGCTTTTATCTTTGAAACAGCATTTCAGATTTTTCTTTAAAAAAGGTTTTACTGGATCACTTGTTTAATTTGACGAAAATATTAAATATCAAATAATTTCACAAAACATCAAGGATAGATCGCATCATTAGTTTGAATAAATCTAATATAGAGCATACACCTCAAGAATACAAGATTCAAGGATAGTAATTATTTTTTAGAAATAAAAACAAACATCACATAATAAATAGGATAAGACGTCTTAAGTTGACCGCCACCGGCCCCATTTCCACCACCCACTGCCGGCCCTGAACAAATACAATATAGCCCACGCCTATATCAAAAAAGAATTGAGGGCCCATTTTTTTTAAAAGCCCTTGTGTATTATAAAACCCATTTTTTTTTTATCATTTCTATCTCGCTATAGCCTATACCTACACCTGTTCAAATTTCACAGCTCTCATATTATTAGTTTTACTTATTTTATTAATATTTTAAGTATTTTTTAATGAAATTTTAGTTTGATTTTTGAACCATTTATAGATCAATATTTTTAGGGTGATTTTTGAACTATTTAGAAACGTGTCACATTTATATGCATAATTTATTCGGCAAATATTTATATACCTTTTCCATTGATATATATTTTTACTATTAAGATATGGGCCCAAAATTAATGTTAGCAACTCAGGGCCACCACCACCGTATCCACCTCCATGTTCACCACCACCACCTCCTCCACCTCCTCCTGACCCACCACCGTATGCACCACCACCACCATATGATGTAACGAACCGAAATTTTTAATCAGATAAATTATGGAAAAAATACGATAAATAAGGATAAATCATTTAAAATGCGTGGGATTTGGTTTCGTGTCAGTTGGACCTCGTTTGATATGGTTAAGGACGAAACCGGGTAGGATTAAACAACAAAAATTGCAGCCTTAGCTGCACTGGGCAGTTCGCGACGCGAACGTGAGTTCGCGGTCGTGAACTTTGGGCAGAGGATTTGGAGTTTTTGATCAAAGAGTTCCCGACCCGTTCTCGATCGCGAAAAGTTCCCGACGCGGGAAGTTCGCGGCACAAGGTCCCCCTTCGCGGCGCGAACTGCTGGCTGGTGATATAAAAACGGGAAAAAGCTAGGGTTTGCTCATTTTCACCCCCAATTGTGGTGCAGCCGATTCTAGAGAGAGAAGTGGCGATTTTGATGATTGCTAGTTCAAATCTTCTATCATCTTTGGAGATTCAAACATCAAAGGTAAGATTTCTTGATTGTTGGTGTTATCTAGCTAGTTATGAACTTTATTTGGAGAAATATGGTGGTTTAGGTAATCTACCAAGTTATCTTTGGAGAAGATGACTAAGATGAGTGTAGAACACTCTTTGTAAGCTTAGGAACCTTGTGTTCTTGATAGATCTGGGGTTTCTTGGTGTAATCTTGATCTAGGGTTTTGAGATTTCCACCAAGTTGGATGAACTTGGTGGTTAAGAATGTTGTTATGAAGTTATTGGTAACTAGTTATGGATAATAACTAGATTTTATGATGATATTGATGGTAGGTCAAGAAGACCTAAAGTTTGTGACATCTCACAAGTTGGAAAGCAAGGATTCGTGTTAATAGACGCGATTCGGAGTTAGCTTGGCTAAGGTGAGTACATGAGACTTTTACTGAGTACATAGCAAATGATTTTGAAAACTATGATGTTTTATGAGTCTTTATTAATAAATGTTTTTAATAAAGATATGATTTTAAAAGGGTAAGAAAATGCAAGTAATAGACTATTTAAGTATGTCTAATGGCTAATGATTTTTGAAAGAGATTATGATAATGAAAAGGGATTAATAACTCTTTATTAATATGATGTTTGATTAAGAGTGGTGATTAAGAAAGTATGATATTTGGTTTATTAATAATATGTATTAATAAAGCTAACGACAATGATTTTCAAGTATCAAGTACTGGTTAGCATATTATACTAATAAAAGTAACGAATGATTTGCTAGGAGAATAAGTACAAAGTGACTGGTACTAGATTTGTATTATGATCAAAGAGAAGTTAAAGAAATATGATTTTGATAAATGATAAACATGTTTTATTTAATAAAAGATTTGGTAAAGTCAATATTGAAATTGAATAAGAAACGAGAATAATATGATAATTAGAATAGATACATTCTAATGTATGATTGAGTATGTATTATTGGGGCATAGGCCCGTATTTGATGATTTCACTATGTGTGTAAAGAAAATATCCGGATAACGATAACCCATTTATGGGGGAGTTGAGATTACTACTTGGGGCGGTACCTCCCTGCGCAAGGGTAGTATATCTATGTGAACGATAACCCGACAATAGGGGGACTATGATAACCCGATAAAAAGGGGGATTACGATAACCCGCGAGACGGGGGAGTTGGAGATCTTGGTAAGTTTGGGGGAACCCCAATTACCATGTGATCTTGTGATGATAACCCACATCGGGGGAGTTTGCTTCGGAATAATCTGTGGCGTATGTGATAAAGGAGTAAGCTTATGGGTAGCTTACATGTATGTGATTATGTGATGGGTAAGCTACGGTTAGCTTACTAGTATATATGAATAAGCGATAAGAATATAAGTTGATAATTAATAAGTAAATCAAGAAAAGTAATGAATATGACTTTTATTATATTTGAGAATGGGTCGAAAACTCATGTATCTCACGAGACTATTTTGTCTCACGTACTACTTTATTTTTGGCTATATACTCAGGTTCAGGATCGAAGGATTAGAAGGTCCCGTTAGAAGTGGCCTAGTGTTGATCAGCTTGGGAGCTCGTAGGTAGATCCCGTTTATCCTATGGTTATGATATTGTTTTGTGACACCGGTTTTAATGCTCTGATAAACCTTTTAATGTTTTTTGTTAAACCGTATTTTGGGATATTGGACTTTATAATATTTTTATTGAAAAATATGATTTAAAAGATGTTTTAAAAATTGAGGTGTTACATATGATCCCCCTGCACCACCACTTCCATATCCACCTTCACTACCTCCTCCTATTCCTCCACCACAACCACCACCATGTCCACCTCCTCCTCCACCACTATATCCTCCACCATGCTCCCCACTAGGGGTGCCCAACGCGTCGACCCGACCCGGCTCTTATCGGGTCGGGTCTATCGGGTTTGAGATAAAAAAATTATAACCCGAAACCCGACCCGATAAGGAGTCGGGTTAGTCGGGTTCGGGTTGGTCGGGTTTCGGGTTTGTCGGGTTGACCCGATCGGGTTGGTCGGGTTAGCCATTTATAAAAGTTTTTTTTTTTTGAGAAAAAAGAGAAATTATATATATAACTTTAAACATACATCCTAGAATACAAGAACCGGATACAACACCAAACAAAAACATTTATAAAAGTTCAAGAAACACACATTTATAAAAAGAGAGTACATTAATTCATACTAATTGCAAATAAGAACTTGAATCAGAATCAGAATCAAAATAACTTGTTGTAACATGTGTGTCGAATACGTACAAACAAAAAAATTACAAAAAACAAAAAACAAATACCTTTGTATATTAGCAAATAGGAATCGGTGGATTTCAAGCAATAAACAAATGTGATTTTTTGTAAAGGAGCATGGAAGCAGGCTGCTTCAAGCAGCTAACATCATACGTCGACTTTGAAGATTAGTAAACATGCTCTCTTGTTCTCTGTATATACTTTGAAAATAAAACGACGCTAAATCGCTAATAGGTAATAATTGTGACTTTTGGTTTCCATTCCTTTTTGTATATTTTTGGTAAAGATATTTAAAATTTAAAATTTAAATTTTGAACGCAACTCTAATCGGGTCAATCGGGTCAACCCGAAAATAGTAATAATCATAACTCGAAACCCGACCCGTTTAGGAATCGGGTTAGTCGGGTCGGGTTTACAAAACCCGATATCACCACAGGACCCGATTGAACCCGCCCCGACTAGTGTTATCGGGTTCGGGTCGGGTCGGGTCAACCCTTTGGGCACCCCTACTCCCCACCGGCTCCATACCCACCACCACTACCACCTCCCGCACCTCCACCGTGTAACCTCCACCATGCTCCCCACCACCACCATAGTAACCACAACTCCCTCCACCACCACCACCTCCGTACCCACTACCATGTTCTCCATACCCTGAACCACCTCCGGTACCACCACCACCTCCATAACTAGGAACATGCTCATATATATCCATCGCCGCCACCACCATATCCTCCACCTTGTTCACCCCCTCCTCCATACCCACTACCACTCCCACTCCCACTCCCTCACCCCCACCTCCATATGAACCACCATATATAGATCGACAAATTAAGCGTGCACCATAAACAGACAGATATAAGAGCTATACATAACAAGTTTTACATATCTATTTATAATTAAGTCGATTTAGATTATATTTAATCTTTTAACATGCTAGATAAACAGTTATTTTAAAAGTTTATAGTAAGGGTCGCTTGACGTAAACACATTTTAACACCAAGCCTCCAATTTTCCCCAGTCTCTAGGTATAACATATAGTAAAATGTTATTTTAACTATTTAACATGATCTTAATACACGTTTTAAAATTACCCTCTCCTATAAAATCCATTTAGTACTCACAAAAATAACTCAAAATAATCCTAATTTTTGAAAGGAAAAAAAAAAAGAAATCGATTTAGCCGTCCGTTAAACCTATAGCAACCGGGGCATTTTGTGCCGCCGGTGGTGTGGTTTGGCGGCACCAAATGGTGTTTAACGAAGCGTTAACATATCAACACCGAGTGCTATAAAACATTAAGTACTTTGTCTAGTTAAAAAACGTTGAGAGTTTCATAAACAGAACACTACTCGTGAATGATCGGTTCATTCATTTTGTGAAGAATAGACGCATTTGCCTGTTATTACCTAACAGATCATAAGTTGGTCACAGTGCATTATGTTGGTGATTTGTATTACAAATATTATTTAAGTGTAATGGGATAAACTTGTTGACCAAATGTAATCCTAATAAATATTGAACAAGTAAGGGTGGTGCGGAGTGCACGCTTGTTTAAATTTGTTATGATTAAAATACACTGACTTAAAGGGGGTTCGGGGGCAGCGCCCCCGATAACGGGGTTCCAAGGGGCAGCGTCCTGGTCGGGGTCCAAGGGGCAGCGCCCCTGGCGGGGTCCAAGGGGTAGAGCCCCTGGTTGGGGTCGTATAATATTCCTTTATAGAAAATGCATAGAAAATCCGAATTCTTGATTTGAACCCGGTTTTTTGACCCGTAATATTCGACCCGAATCCGACCCGTATTTGGGTGGGTTTGAACAGTTTTAAAACTGCTTTTGACAGTTTTCGGTGGTTTAGAACCTGCATCGATTTGGTTATCTTTTCTCTGGTACGGAATTCTCATAACGCACACATATTCTCTGTTCTTGATCACACTCTGATTGTATCCGATTAGAGATTTCGAGAGTACCCTCGAAATACTTTGATCTGATAGTGAAAACACGACTTCACAATGATCTAAGTAACTCGAAATCTATAATATTGCTAACACATTATATTCTAAATTTAGTTAAATGTATCAATACTCTATTCCATAAATATATCTAAACATTGTTCGTACAGCGTGTCAAGCAAAACCTTACGACACTCTTAAACGAAGTATCACCACAATAGTGCTAGAAGTTTCTATAGGTGATTAGTTAGGTTCTTATTTACGTAGTCTTTTCTAGTTTTGAGCGTAGTAGTTCCATTTTGATTCAACTCGTCTTAAGTGAAGACTATGTTGTATGTTTCTTTGTGTACATTTTACAGTTTAGGTGATAATATAAACATGCAAGTTTTTTTTTGAACGATAAATCATATGTTGACTATGGGGTCAAACACCATACAGCTAGGCCAAAGGTTCTTTGGTATATAAACGTGTAATAAACTCATCTTTTTTGGGCTATCGGTATTCAGTCCAACCTATTTTAATGATCGTTTTATCTTGCTTCTTTTGGTATTGATGAGAGTAAAGTGTATATGAAGACAGCTAAAATCCCATTTTCATTGTGGGCAGGCACTATACTATCACTATGGCTAATGCCTCCTCCCCATGTGATATACCTACACAATTATTGTTTCATCCAATAAGGAAGGCAGTTAGGTCAACTGTTGTGCCCATTATCCTTAAATGGAATTATAATTGTACAATTAGCAAAATTAGTGGAAAATAACAAATACAATCTCTCATTTTCTCATACTATTGGTAATTAAATAAATCAAAGTATTGTCAAAACTTAAAAGTAACATCTTATGGATGCTATGTAGGGGTGAGCATTTGGGCAGAAAAGCCCGAACCAAACTGTAACATGAACCGAACCGAACCAAGATAACAACGATTATGATTTTCGGTTCGGTTTTCAATTTTAAATTGCATGATTTTCGGTTTCGGTCCGATCTCGGAACATACTCACCCCTATTTCTATGCATCTTGTATGTCACATAATCTCATATGAACTTTGAGTTGGGCCAACACAGAATCCGATACCCAAATTCTTGGTCCAGAAGCCCAATCCAATTTGAAGTCCCACATAAATCATAGGCATAAGTACAAGCCCAGTATTACATTAGATGATTATCTTCTAGATGCAAATCAGCCCAATTTCTGTGGTCCAGGGATGTGGTGGGATCTAGAAGTTACTAGGATATATAGTGGGAACAGAAGGAGGCATCCCCCGAATTTTATGATTGATTACAGGTAGATATAATAACAGCCACATAACAATAAAGGAAAATAATGAGTCATCATTCCATAAATAAAGACTGAAATGGACAAAATATTCCACTAAAAGCTAAGTGATGATAAATACCACAAGAGAGAATACAGAAACTTCAAGAAATTAATCTACTGGCCTAATTATGGAGTCCCAGAGTGTGAGCCAACCTTCTCCGAGGTCATTTAACCTTTTCAAACTAGTTGCAACTTTCTAGTTTTAGCCTATGATTCTGATTTATTACTTGTTTTAATTTTTATTCTTAAGGGTGTTTGGGAGAGCTTACTAAGAAATATTTTTAGCTTTTTAACTTATTTATCTTAATAATCATCTTTATGTGTTTGGTTTAACTTATAAGCTTATGCTTATAAGAGGTTGTTAAATAAGTCATTTAAAAAGAGATTTTAAGCTTATCAAAAGCTTTTTACCCTTTTGCCCTCACCCTTAATACCTACATACATTTTAGTCCATTTTTTTATTTAAAAATTAATATTTTTTATTTTTTCATTATTATTATTTTCGTTAAAAACGTACGATGTCCCTTTAATAATTTTACAATAAGCTTAAATAAACTTTTCCAAACACTTTAATTTAAAAAAGCTTATTTAACTTACATAAACTCATAAGCTTATAAACTAATAAGCACAAGCACCCTTAATAAGTTTTCCCAAATACCCCCTTAGTCATGTGATGAAATTATATTTCTTATCCAATCTTTTACAGGTGTAAGTTTATATGTTTCACATATTTATATGTTATACTTCCTCCGATTCAAAATAAGTGATACACTTTAGGTTTCACGGTTTTTGAGGCAAAAGATTATAATTGGATGATTAGTAGGGAATGTGTCCCACAATTAAGGTTGATGATGTTTAAAAGTAAAAAATAGAATTTTTTTAAGAAATGGGTTTTTTTTACAAATTTTCACAAATAGGACTGTTTTTTACCACCTTTTAAAAATAGGGTTGCAGCCGACCGGCTCTTGTTTAAAATATGGTCTCCCCAAGACCTGCTTTAGGCCAGTCTAACACAATCTGACACGGGGTACTCCCCGACACTGGTTTTCAATAAAAAAAAGTCTCCCCGTGACTGCTTTTACTCCTCCCTCTTCTCCTTTTCTTGACCTGCTTTTACCCCTCCATTTTCTCCTCTTTGACTTCAACACGCAACCCATTTCTCCTCATTTTTCTCTCCTTTTTTACATCAGCTCACCTTTTCTCCTCCATGTTTATTACCCTGGTTTAAGAGATGCAAGATATGGCAGAAAACTTGCGACCGGAACAGAGATTTAGTGTTACGATTTTCGAAAATCGCCTGAACTTTACCGCTGCCAATTTCGAAATTGACGGTGGTAGAAGACGAAGGGGGAAGGGAAGAAGAGGCGGAGGCCGGAAGATGCCGGCTTTTGATTCTGGGATACCGGTGGTGGATTTTTTCTTTCTTCTTCTGCCGATCTCGATGTCGGCTTTTGATTCTAGCGACAATTTCCGGCGATCGTACCCGTTTTTTGTTCCGGCTTTTGATCTCTCCTAATTTGATCGACGATGGTTGCTTCGGTAGATCGATTGACTGTTGATCCACGATCCTTTGTTCGTTGCCTTTGGCGATGATGAATTTATGTGCCCTAATTCGAAGTTCTCTGATTCTGATTCTTCGATTTGCTTCGCCGGTTGTCTTCTCCAATGAGGTATGTGATATAGAGCCATGGGGCCGTACACAAAGGTGTAGTTTCGTCAACCAACACTTCAAAAATCTTACTATCCCCACACAGATCAAACGATAGTATAAGCCAAACTTATCTTTCATCAGTGTTGAATTAATAACAAGCAGAATCTCATTAATAACAATGGCATGTTGAAAAGGGGTAATTTTTTTATTGAAAACCGGTGTCCAGAGTACCCCTGTCAGGCTGCAACCCTATTTTTGAAAGGTGGTAAAAAACAATACTATTTGTGAAAATTTGTAAAAAAACAACCCCATTTCTGAAAAAAATTCTAAAAAGTAAGAGTATATGGTCATTTCACTTTATAAAGTAGGTAGTTAGTAGGTGTGGAGCCCACTATTTTTTATCAAATAAGGTAAAATTTTAAAGTGTATAACTTATTTTGAATCACCCAAATATGAAAACTGGAAAGTGTATCACTTATTTTGAATCGGAGGAAGTACATGTTTCACACTATTTTATCTTTTTAAATCATGACATCAAACATTTATTTTACTAGACATTTATGCAGGAGATTTTCGGGAAGCACTTTCCACAAGTGTATTTTTAATGTACCTGCTAAATTGATCAATTAAAAAAATACATTGATTCTTACTGTAGTATAATAGTTTTTGTAATCATATTTAATAGTTTTTGTAACCCATTAGCCAACTCGCTCATTTTGCCCCATTTACTTACCAATTAATTGGCTGGATCTGAGATGAAACCTTTTCACATGTCCAGCACTGATAACAAGCCAAATTACAAGTGCCCAGAAGGATGGAAATGCACCATCACCAAAACTGAGCCATCTAAGGTTGGTAAACCATTCGCCAAATGTGGTGGCAGTGGCTGCAACTGTGTCACGTGCGTTTTCTAATAACCCAAACTTTTCTTATTTAATTTATGATAAAATTAATTAACGATTAATGGTGTTGCAGTGAGACAACTATGCAACAAAAAGTAGAAACCTCTGCAGCAGCAGCAGCCAAAGTATTCTGTGAATGTGGTGAAGGTTGGTCATGTGTTGTATCTAAGACTGATGGCCCTGAAGCTGGCAAGACCTATTTTGAATGTGGTGAAGGTTGCATTTGTGTGATAGATGAAACAAACACCGTGAAAGTTGTGTGTGCTTGAAAGACTGCAACCAGAATATAAATTTACTCGGTGTTTTTTGTTAACTTTCTGCAAGTTATTGTGTTTGTTCTAAAAATAAGCATGTGAAATTGTGATGTTTGTATTTAGCTGCTATGTGTGTGTCTTGTAATATGTGAAGTTTATGTTTTAGCTGCAATTTGTACTCATAAGTAATAAATTGCATGTAATTAGCAAATGGCTGTCAATGAAGAGCTTGAAGTTATTGTTGATTCACAAATCAGCAAGTGTTGATTAGAAAACCAACCACTGTCATAACTGAATGTAGGTGATTAGAAGAAATTAATTTTAACAATCTGATTCTGATCTAGTAATATCAAATTCTTATTCATTTATATGGAATAAAGCTTAATACAATCATTTCATATGATTGCAGTAATTTCATAAAATTATACTCCAGAACATTACAATAAACAAGTAAGCTATATAATTAGGGCAAACAGCGATAATCGAGTATCAAATACAATAATCTCGAGAGCTCCACAACTGCAATGCATAATCAAATTCTAAGGTAATGAATTCACTTACATGAAGGAGTTAGTATCAAACCTCAGATTATTCGTTTAATTCGAAGAACAAAACAATGAAATCTGCTCACGAAACGTCCGATCCTTCGGTCTCAAGTCCCTCCTCACGTAACCCTTGGCTACGTCATGATTAAACGATTCAAACCCTTCCTGTCCACTCCTCCGCCACATCTCCTCCGCAAAACTCCGGTGAGCATAATACGCCTCAGCATCTACCACCACTTGACGGCCATCATCACATAATTCCGATCGAACAGTAATCGGAAGCCTCTCGTAATGTCCAAGGGTAATTCCTTCAAGCACATCGAGACGTTGAAGGCCAGAATCCGAAACAGAGTAAAGCTCACCGCGTACACGGTGGTGAGACGCCCCAGGGAGGTTGAGAAGGAACGGTACGCCATGTGGACCGCGGACGAGTGGAAGGCGGAGGTCAGTAACGTAATTGCCGATGAATTCGGCGTCGTTTCGTGAGATCAAATCCTGCATTAGCTTGTGGTTAGAGAATCCTTGTTTGAGAGTGCCGTAAGAGAATATTAGCGTTTGTTTAGGTGAATCGACGTTGTTGCCGGAGATCGTCATTACTTTCCGGCGACTCTAAAAATCACCGATGGGTGCCGGAGAAGGACGAAAAATAGGTGGAGGGTGAGCATGTGGACATATGGTAGTGTGAGATTTTGTTTTTTGTTGCCGAATATTGTGTATGTCAAAATCTAGAGTTAGGTACAACTTTTATTAAGTTATTTCTAAGAAATTAAAGCATCATTTTTCTGGAAATGCTAATCTTAACTCTATATAAAGAGAAATGTATAATTTTGTATAGATGGTGATTTTTATATATATTTTTTAATTTATCTATCTATTATAATAATTGTCAAAAAAGCTTTCGTCTCAATTCATACTTAGCCGCGAGCAATCTACGTTTGTAGCCGCGAGCAATCTGCAAAGCTTCTTTTCCCTTTCCTTTTTGCACAACCTCTTCTGTTATAGAGTCCAATCGCGAGAGTCTAAACTTTGTTGCACTGGTCCGAGTTCGCCTGCCTTCTACTTAGTAGGTATGATGGGTGAACCGAACCGAGCCTTATTTACATGTACAGTATGTAAAATTTTTTGTATTATGTGATATATGTATATTAAAATATGGTATAGAAGTTAATTCTCTTTTTATATGTTTTATGAATTAATATCTTAAAATAACTAGTTAAATTAATTATATTATTTCATATTAAATATTCTTATTCTTATTTTATCATACTAAATGTTCCTACTTTATCATTTTACTTATAAAATTATTAACGTGTAAAGTCCAATAATTATCTTTTCTAATATTATCATTTGTATGGATACTTGTATGTTATATTGATTAAATGGTTTTGATAATGACAGTCCTAAGGACTGTCAAAAGACATGCAAAATAAACTTGTACATTCATTGTAACGACTAACCGACTCCTACATTTTAGGAATTACTCCCTCCATGGAAAAATGTACAATTTTTATGCACATACTGACAGCCCTAAGGGTTAATCCATGATTATTAACATCATATGCACTACTTTTATAAACAGGCGGTCAGTAACGGTGAATATATGAGCGTGTGACACCGTGCGGTTGTCAACTCGGACCATCCAAGAATGTCGATAGCTTCATTTTTATGTCCTTGTAATGACTCCATCCTCAATGCGCCAAAAGAGCTAATTAGAGATGGATCATTATATGTTTTCAAAAGCTTTACATACACCGAATACTACGAGAAGTTTTGGAGTCGAGATCTGGACCAAAAGAATTGCTTAGAATTCTTCAAGAACTAGCTTTGTTTTCTTCAAAACGTCCATCCGAAAATGTATCATTGTTTGTGTCCTAATTCCTTGGTTTTAACTTAATTAAGTTGTTAGAATATATAATAGCTTGATCACTTATGTTTATGATAGTTGGGTATTATTACTTATAGTTTAATATGGTATTTCAATGCAAATAAATGTATGGGTTTAAGCTTTAAGTAATTGAAAAGTCAAAGCTAGTTGACTTTGTCTTTGTATGTATATTACGATTTTGATATATTGTCGCTATTTGCAAATACAAAAAACTTATACATGTCGACAATATAGTTTAGATATATAAGTAGTAAAGAGTATGTATGTATATATTTGCCTTTAAAAATATCCAATATATGTATTTATTATGTTTTAGTAGATTTATATATTGCGTTAACGGAATACTAACTATAACAAAGTTAATGGTGATAATAGCAATGACAGTAACAACAACCTCTAACATTGTGTACTAAATTATGAACTTATACTTTGTTGTGCTCGAACTAATACACTGATAAGCGACTTCCCCTCCGTCTTTGTGTTGTTTAGTCCATTCTCGAAATTGACACAAAGCCGTCAATTATCAGTTTTACCTTTTGGTGTCGCCATCGTTCATTTCTTGTACCCCTTTGTAACAAATTGTGTTGTGTGCCTTAAAGTTTCCTAATAGATGTTCCAACAAATTGACAACATGATATCCTTAATATTCTCCTCGTAAAAGTATGAGCAACGGTTGGCGGGTTACACATAACCTAAATTATCCTTACACCTTACATCACTAACTTATATTTTACGGTTTTGTATGCATGAAATTCATTCATGTATATGATTTGGAGAGAGAAAATCAACATGTATGCACTGGTAACCAAATATACATTTGATAACCATCATGTATAGTATAAGCATGAATAATATATTTCTGCTTGAGGAAGAAAGGAATTGGCTAAATAGTCAATGGAACGTGTGAAATGGTCACGGGTGGTGTGCCGTGGGCGTTGGGGTCAGTCAACTCAAATAGACCAATTCTTTGTTTGACTCCTAATATCTAAAAGATATTAGACGACAAAATCTATGACATTACATTTAATAGTTTAGTACACATATTATTTTTTTTATTAGTGCTCGAACAAACTATTATCAGAGAACTTTGTTATTTTGGTATTAACACTTTTGGTTTTACTTGTATGCATGGTTTATCATCCAATTTAAATTACCTCATGTTTGTAACACATCAATTTTTTAAAACAATTTAAACTTTTTAAATAAATAAATCCATCATCCAAAAATCCATAATATTCAAAAACATGGTTTAACTAAAACATTTGGAATGATCAATAAGTATCAAAAACCGGTGTTACAATAATATCAAAACCAAAGTCTAGAGAATTAAATAAGTACACCGAGCTAATCACATCCAATGCTAACTACGGGCCGCCTAATCCTTAGCTCCCGAACCTGAGTACATAGACACAAGGAAAGTAGTACGTGAGACAAAATTGTCTCGTGAGAGACATGGGTTTTAGACCCGGTTAGGAAAAATTGCAATAAAATAATAAATAAAGAATTATCATATTGCACATAGTCAAACATACTCTAAGGCTTGCCATAAGCCCAACACATACGTAACGGGCCTCCCCGAAACAAACTCCCCCGATATGGGTTAACTAGGTAAGCTCCCCCGTTTCCGGGTTATCTATTTGCTCCCCCGATTTCCGGGTTATCTTAAACTCTCCCGCTTTCCGGGTTATCTATTTCTCGACATACTACTCTTGCGCAGGGTGGTACCGCCCCAAGTAGTAGTCACTAACTCCCCCAACTTGTGTGGGTTATCTAGGATCCAATTATATAGCTACCACATACAATTCACAATCTTGAGCCAATGCCCCATTATAATAATCATATCATACTAGTGGTAGTCAAATCAATTCAATAACAGTTCAATTCATGTGTATAACAGTTCAATCATTTCTTTATCAATTCAATTATCTAATAAAGACATTTAACATTTCAAATCATAAAAATTAACCTTATATGTACTCAGAAAAGATCACATGTACTCAACTTAGCAATGTTATTCAATACTTGTGTGAGACAACACAATCCCTTACTTCCCAATCAAGGAAGTACTCCAATCACAAGATCTTCTTGACCTAATCATCAATATCATTACAAATTCTTGTTATTATCTATAACTAATCACCAATCAAAACTAATCAATCTTTCTAACCACCAAGTTCATCAAACTTGGTGGAATCCCAAACCCTAGTTCAAGATTTCCATCCATAAATCCCAAATCCAACTTGTACACATTGATTACAAGCTTACAAGGAATGGTTTACACTCATATTTGGTCATCTTCCCCAAAGATGACATGGTTGGTTCCCCAAACCACCATTGATGCCCAAGAAAAGCTTGAAAAACTAACTACCAAGCATGAAGGATCAAGAATCCTTACCTTTGATGATAAAATCTCCAAGATTGATGAAGATTTGAGCCAAAGATCACCAAAAACGTTCACTTCCTTCAAAATAACGGTTGGTAGGTGAGTAGGGTTGTTGAATGCCTAAACCCTAGGCTAAACCCGTTTTTATTCAGCCAGACAGCCGCGAACTCCCTCTTCGCGCCGCGAACTGACGCGGGAGTGACGTCATTGAGCCGCTCAAAGCAAACCTCGCGACCAACCTCGCGACTAGCTCGCGTCGTGAACTCTCGTTCACGCCCGACCTCGCGTTCGCTAGCTTCCTCACGATCAAACACCAAAATCCCTGCCTCGTCTTCGCGATCGCGAACTACAGTTCGCGTCGCGAACTCCCCCAGGCAGCTAGGCTGCAACTTTTTGTTGTCTAACTCAGCCCGGTTTCGACCTTAACCATATCAAACGGTGTCCAAATGACACGAAACCAATTTCTACGTTCTTTAAACGATTTATCCTTATTTATCATATTTTTGTACAATTTATTTATTTACAAAAATTCGGATCGTTATAATGTTTCCATTTCAATAGTTTGATCCAACATAAAAGATTGTGAATACATTTTATTTGTTCAAAGCATGTAGAGTTAACATTGCTTAGTAAGAAATCAAACGCATGAAGGACACCTAAATTCAAAGATTATTAATACAATTTTGAAACTTAAGAACTAAATGTGAAGTTTTAGCAAACCAGAGACTTTACTCAATATGAAAATGATATGCTCCAATTTAGTCATGCACCATGACAAATCCGGGAGATCACTTATAACGGGAATACTTCATAAAATTAAATTGAAGTCGACTAGATGTGACACATTCCAACTCATATAATTGATTACGGGTGTAAACTGACGTACCATGTCAACAATTGATTCTTGACATGAAGCTTTAAGACCACTCCCAATGGTGATACTGTCAGTTCTTGCCAAATCAGCGTCACATCAGTTCACCCTCCAACTGACATTTAACTGACGTATCATGTCAACAATACCTCTTACAAAATACACACACACAAAATACTCCTTTGGGCCCCACCCACCAACTCACGAGCTCCTCCCCTCTCGTCTTTAAAGTGGCGGAAGGTAAATTGGCGGGACCACTGACGGTCCCGTGCCAACAATTTGGTAAAGAAACGAGCAAAGTGACGGAGAGAAGAAGTCCCGTTGGGAGTGCTCTAATATGTGCCTAACGATATTTAAAAGTGGATGATAATGGCTAATAGAGGGCATGAGATGCCACTTCAAACAAACTATTTTTAATTTGAAGTGGGTGGCTAGACATAGAGATACTCTTTTCTTAGTAATAGCCCATTATTTCTAAATGGAAGTAGGTCCTAGTCAAGCTTTTATTTGTATTTTCATTGTTAATGTTTCTTAATCCGTCATGTAAAAATTATTGTAGTTTAAATGAAAATATTAATTGATAACTACTAGAATGTTTTCTTTTTTCACATATACTTATTAATAATTTAGTTTTTGCTAAATCAATGTTATGTCAACTGAGACACTCATATCAACAATACATTTACTTTAAATTTTGGACATCGCTAATTATAAAATATGCACAAAAAATACCTAGTATTATTCACATAGATTTCTGTCTCCACTTCTGTAAACTAAAAACACCAGTTGAAGAAAGTCAACCGACGTGTGTGTGCCATCAGTCTCTCAAAAACGGCGCCAACTAAAGGCAACGCTTGACACTAGTCTAATAGGTTAATTTGATTTCTTAAGAAAATCTATAAGTTGAAACAAACTAGAGTGTACTCATAAAACATAACCATCCTTGTGCTTCATTTTTCGATTTAAATTCAATCATTATATAATTAGACTAAATTCTAAAATGGATTGGTATTCAGTTCGAACTGATAATGATAAGGTAAATAGGTAATATATTTCGTTTAATACATATTGTTTTGTCTAGCTCTTTTTGAAAATTATCATTTTGAAAATGGAAAAACAAAAAAAACAAAAAAAAACAAAAAAAAAACAAACTTTGGTTTTTAATGAAAACGGAAATAGGAACCAAGATACAAGTAATAAATAGAATTTCATGTACATTATTTTCTCTAAGAGTGATCAATTATATCGTGTTATTTTAAGGCATTTTAAGAAGTCTATAGAAGAAACTGGTTATCCGCTTCTCTTTTGAGATGTCTGAAAGTGCTTGATTTAGGGTACATTTGGACAAAAAGAAGTTTGCTTTCTAAAAAAGAAGACCATAATTTGGGGCAACTTTGAATAATACAACCAAGAAACAAACAAATAAAATGAGGTGAAGACCATTATCTTTATCTTTATATATAATAAAAGAAAGCGTTTTTTAATTTTGCCACGTAGCTCTTTCCACGTCATAATGACGTCATTAATCGATGCTGACATGGCTGCCAAGTGTCTGCCACCTAATCACACGTCCATGTGCCTCCATGTGCCTGCAATTCGAATTGTTTTATTAGGAATGTTCTACGTTTTATTAGGAATAAATTTATTAGGAGGAAGACTTTCGTTATACACATTTAAGCAAAAACGGAATATTTTTAATAACATATTTATATATATGGTAGCATTCATGGTAAATGATTTTTGCCATGGTAAACGAATTTTGTCATTTATTAGGAATGTTTTACGTTTTATTGTTACTGCATATTAGGAACATTGTGTAAAATATCATGAAATTTTTATTGTTACTGCATTTTGTCATTTAAACGAATATTGTGTTTGTTTTATTGTCGTATTGCATATAATTTTTTACGAACAAATATCATGAAATTTCACAAGTCAATCACGGGTTATAGGCTAGTTCAACCTTATAATATTATTTTAATTAAATAATAATAGCATGGCAAAAAGAAGGCTTTTACAAGCATCAATGCCATGAAAGGGTATAAAATTTTAAAATATTCCCAATAATATCAAGAAAGCATTACTGGCCACCTCAACTTATGGCACTAACAACTAAATTATGGAATGTTTCTTCCCCAAAAAGTGTAGATGAGTAGGAAAATTATAATCACTTATTCTTTGTTATCAAATCATTCCACAAGGAATAGTTTCACAAAACTCTCTATCTTAGAAAGTACTACCATTTACCCATAATTATATATACATGTATCAAGTAATAGACTGATATAGTGCATATTAAAATGCCTACATATATGCATGTCCTTGGGCTTTAGTATACATTAAAATGCATTTAATAAATGTTTATTTTTAAAATATATATTAAATAAACTTATTAAATTATAATTTATAACATGTTTGAAGTTATATTATACATGAGATTTTATGTTTAAATGTAAATAAATGTTTTATTAAATACACTCTAATGGCCTAATGGATATCCTATAGCGTAAACTAAGGTAATATTTGATTTAAACTTAATTGACTTAATATAGAAATAGCTTAATACATTAAGTCTATTGTAGCTTGTTTGTTTTTTTGCTTAATAGGAACATGTTGGCTGTATATAAAAGGTGATGGGAATGAGTCTCCCCATTAAGTCATAAGTTATTCCATTTTTACCCTTATATTAAACCCACGAACACATAGGAAAACTGCTCCCCCCTTCTCTTTGTTCATGTTTGGCGCCACTTTCTTCCTCACTGTATATAAATATTATTTTAGCTATAGGTCTCATATGTGTTATCTCTATTAATTTACCACCGTTTAAGATCACTCATCAGGTATGTATTTCCTTTTTGTTTCGATAAGTAAGATTATAAATATATTTTTTTAGCTTATATAATTATTTTCTTGTTTTGGTGTTAATATCTCATTGTTTTTTTGTTAACCATTCTTTTTCCTAAATTGAAGAGTATGAAATATTTGAAATGAATCTGATAATTACTTTAGATACATAATAATAACTCGCATTATGTAATATTTATTTTCAGTCTATCAAACAATTATTTTTTATTAAAGTACTTATTCCATATAAAAGGTTAAAAATGTGATTTATTTTTATTCAGATGGTTGATTCAGCATAAAAATCAAACACCAGACTACTATTTCCAGACAAACCTTATATATCCAGACATACACTTTATCGATACATCACTTAATAGGAAAAATAAACAAACAAGCCCTAAAAGACTCATATTAAAATTATCAAAAGATTTATATTTTTTCACAAAAGTATCATTATTTGAATAATATGTCATAAATACAATTTATTTTTAAAGAACTCCCTATGGGAAGTAATTTTATTATTTTTAAATAACTTATGTAATTAAAAGTTTACAAAATAACTAAAGATAAAAACAAATTTAATTCGATCAACATGATAACACAAGTGTATATATAGTTAAACTTTATACAATTCAAACATTTAGTGATGTAAACAATCATTTAGGTATCGTATGAAAATTCTAATAGTATCTGAGTACTATCTACTAATTACTCACAAAGTAAAATTATCTTTTACAATGTAGATAGATTTACCATGCAAATATATTTTTTTATTATTATTTACTATCAAATCTTCTACTTTATATTTCTACTTATAAAATAACTAACATACGGAATTTGCTATTTTTTTATAATATCATTATTTAATATAGATACTTTATTGACAAAATGAGTAAAATACTAATTTTTTTTTTGGTAAAAGCTAATATCAATATCATTTCTCTGCAAATAATGCACAAAAAGGAAATAAAATAAATTGTTAAAACTACATTAATTGTATTATTATTATTAAAATTAAAATAATTGCTTAAAGAAGGAAATAAAATAAATTTGGTACTTAAAGAAGAAGAAAAAAAAGGGGTATGAAAAAGGAATAGGAAAAAGGAAAGAAGGAGGTCGGTTCCTTGCGCCCGACGTTCACTTAGGCTCGGGCTCGGATCTAGGTTCGAAGCTAGGTTCGGTTTTTGTGTACTCCATTATCATACGATACAAAGGATAAGAACGACCCACTCCTTCCTCCCATTTCTCATTTTCTTCCCCCGCCGCCCCTATTTTCTCGGACCACCACACTCCGTCGTCAAACTGGCGATTGACAACCAAAACACCACCGCTGTCCGTGAAATCAAGCCAATGAACCGACGTATTATGGTGCGTCTCTATCTATGCACATACTAGTTTTATTTTAATCAATTTTATCATTTGTTTGAGTTTAATTAGTGTGTTTATGTAATGCAGGGCGCTGGAGGACCTGATGAAGAAGATAACAAATGGCCGCCATGGTTGAAACCTCTGCTTCGTGAAAGCTTTTTTGTCCAATGCAAATTACACGCAGATTCGCATAAGTCTGAATGTAATATGTACTGTTTGGATTGCATGAACGGCCCTCTCTGTTCTATATGTCTTAATCACCATAAGGGCCACAACGCCATTCAGGTTTTTTCAAAATGAATTCAACAGCTTATTTGAAATATTTTGAATTTGAAACGTTAATTTGAATTGCTGAAAATATAATTAAATGAATCATCAACAGCTTATTTGAAATAATTTGAATTTGAAGTATTAGGATTTCGTCCAATTCATTCCGATAAATGACTATTCTAATGATATAATTTTGCTAATTGATTATACAGATTCGGAGGTCATCATATCACGATGTAATCAGGGTTTCTGAGATTCAGAAACACTTGGACATTACTTCAGTACAGACGTACGTAATCAACAGTGCAAAGGTTGTGTTTTTGAACGAACGGCCGCAGCCGCGGCCGGGAAAAGGTGTTACAAATACTTGTGATGTCTGTGAGCGTAGCCTTCTCGATTCCTTCCGATTCTGCTCACTTGGCTGTAAGGTAAACATGATTACAATATATTAAAATCATATTCAATCAAATTATTGATTTTTTTATTCTGATTGGTGCAGATTGCTGGAACATCGAAGCATTTCGAGAGGAAGAGGAGGATTTCGCCGGAGAATAAGCATTTGATGACGGCGGTGTCGGATTCGGAGGATTCTTACAGCAGTAATAGTCACGGGAGGCGGATAAGTAACTACAACAGCAGAGTTCATAGCTTTTCTCCGTCAACGCCGCCGCCGTTGGCGGCCACCTTCTCGGCGTCGAAGAGGAGAAAGGGTATTCCACACAGAGCACCAATGGGAGGACAAATAATAGAATACTAAACGGCCCCTATAATTTGATATAATTATATTCACGTCCTTATAATCTCTATATCCTTCCAGATGTACCCCTCCCGCACTACAGATGTTGAAATACCCTTGTTACCCTTTAGCTCCCCCCCTGTACAAAGAAGCAGCCTATAGGATACAAATTAGGGTGGTAGTTTTCTTGTCTTTAAAGAGCAAAAATGGAAGAAAAAAAGTGATACAAACTATAGTGTGTAGTTCTAAGTTGTGTACAATAGTGTGTAGTTTTGGAAGTAAGAAAAAGTAAGGGGTAATACTGTTAAAATAATTAGTTGGAGTGGGTTTATACAGTTTTCCCCTCTTCTTTTATTAGAAAAAAATGTAATTATAGTGTGGTGGTAGATGGAATAATAGTAATGTACTTGAAATTAAATTAAAAATGTGCTACTGCCTTTGTCATGAAATGAAGTATGTCTTAGTATGTTATTTATGGCATTAGTTATGTAAAAATTGTATTGTTTCATATTAAAATTTTCTATTTCATCTCTTTACCTAACTTACTAAATTCCCCCCTAATATCATCTATTAATTTAGACATTTATATTGATCAAATGAGTAGAAAAATAAATAGAAGATCTAGTACAAATCAAAAACCTCTCTTATTATTTTTGCATAAATCGGTTGTACGGCCTAAGCGCTTAATAATACAAATATAAATATGAATATATCTATACTCCTTTAATAATCTATACTCCTTTAATAATCATCAAAGGGATAAGGACATTTTCGTCATAACATTAATTTAAGCACTCTCTCCCTTCGTCAAACTCCGTTACTTTCCTCATCCTCAACCGGTACGTTCCCCTCCTCTGAATTGAAGGTTCTTCTCCTTCCCCTCCACCGGTACGTTCACAAACTTCTACTTTTCCGTCCACCGTTTCCCTAACCGTCAACTCAACTGCCTCACTAACCGTCGCATCCTTCCGCCAACCATCACCTCTTTCTGCAACTACAAATACCCCAAACCCTACCCCCAAAATCCACTTTAAATCCCATCCGCTACCCCACCGCTTCTTCATTCAACAACCTTCTTCAATCGCCTACCAAAGTCATACCTTTTTCCCCCGATGTTTAATTAGTAGACGGCGCTGGGAAGTGAAAGTGGCGGGATGTGTGGTTTTGCGATTACGTGATTTTCTTGTGTCTATCTAGGGTTTTTATCCATGTATTTCTGTTCTTGCGAATTTATTATTTGGCTTGATTGAAAATCTTTGTGTTTCTGCAATAAATTTGTGTTTATCTAGGGTTTTTGATCCATTTCTATTCAAATTTTATTGATTAACTTTGCTATTTATATCTTGGATTGTTTGGATTTCTTTATTTTCTTCAAACCGCAAAAAGACAATTGGTGTTAGAGATTCAAATCTGTATGGTTTCTTGATTAGAGGTTTGTATGAAGTGGGAATAATTGTTGAAGTCGATGAATTGGTTCAATAAATGGTGAAAACCATTTATTTTCCCTATCATATTGTGTGATCTAATATTTTGAAATATTTGTGCAAGGATAGAAGACAGATTATTGTGTAGATTGGATGAAATTGATGTGTTATCATGGTTTTATGCCACCATTTTCATCATATTTTTGTTTAGTTCATTATTACATAATGAAAGAAAGGTTGTAAAGTTAAAGATTTGATTTTTGGTCTTTTGTTAAAATTGATGTTTGTTTGATTTAATTTTCTTCGTTATTTAGTTGATTGGTTTATCAATTATACTGCTTAAAAAATATGCTGAAAAACTTTAAACATCTAAAAAAATATGTGTACAAACTTTTTGTTTGACCCGTTTCCTCTTTAGTTAAATTTCATAAAATCAATTTGACCCGTTTTACAACCGTCAACATTGCAACCATCATATCTCTCCATTTCTAACAATTACATGTTTCAGTTGTCGTCTTTTACACCTGCGCATTGGCGCGGGCAAACGACTAGTATATATATATATATATATATATATATATATATATATATATATATATATATATATATATATATATATATATTTATATATTTCCATCCAATTAAACAAACAACAGTCATTATCATGATTTGCAACAAATGTTATCGTCATTAAGCGATATTTTAAACATGGTGTCAATATCATACATGAAAGGTATGTTGAGTCTTCAACAAGTGGCTTTTATTTAATATGTACAACGGTGTTGACCGGATATTTAAAATGTGTACATATTTGCGATGACCCTTCCTATCATCGGGACACTACTCTTTTGTAGCATTGTACGTCTTGATAAGCCTATGTGAGTGTTCGGATAATTTAAATTTTCTAGAAGGTTAAATGCAGACATGACAACTTTAATTAATTTATATAAAAGTGAGTTAGTACATAAACCACAAGAAAAATGGTTGATGACAACTCAAACGGGTAAAATTAAATACATAAACTACAAGAAAAATGGTTGATGACTCGTAAATCTCCAAATATATATTATACATACTTATAACCCCTTAAATTGTTTTATTTCAAAAAGCTATATTGTTAATTCATAATAAAATGTTGTAATTAAGTTTATAATACTTATATGTCAACTTTATAATAAAGAAATAAAGAAAAATGTTAATGTCAACTCCACCTTACCCATTTAGACTCGAAGTTCATAATTTTGATACGAGGGCTGATCTCTAAAAGAGATATTATTTGTTCTTATTAAAAAATTATCAAAATCATATAAATTACTTCATGAATTATATTGTATAACATTTAAATCAAACTATACAAACACTAATAAAGTAGTAATTATAGTATGCAAAATAGTTTTTTAATATAAAAATCACTTCCCTTTATATATACATACATGTACATACATCGTTAAAATACATGTTGTAAATGCATAACCTATTGTGCTAGTGACAATTTTGTTTTTTGAAATGACAAAGGAGATCTCGAGCAAAAGAGCTTCGACAACATCATTACACATCACCCTTAGCAAGAGCCAAAAACTAGTGTCAATCTTAACATGTGCTTTGTAACATATGAAGCTTTTCAAGTTAATTAATTATCGATGGGAACGATGTGAATATGTCTTTACAGTATATTTGTTAAAAAAAATTAACACGTTTTTTCCTTTTCTTTTTGGTTTTTTTTGGCAGAGCGTGTAGATTGGTCTAGTAATAATCGACACCCCTGGCTAAAGTGTTTAAAACGTGGGTCGTTATTCTTATGGAATATAAATGGGTGCCCTCTTTTGGTTCTCCTTTTTGTCCACTTTCACATTAAGTAATGCAAATTGTAATGAACCTCGTGACTTTAATTTTTTTAGTTAGTATCCGCTTAAAACATCAGCATCTTATATTATATAGCAATCTTTTTAATATATATATATATATATATATATATATATATATATATATATATATATATATATATATATATATATATATATATATATATATATATATATATATATAGTACAGAGTTATATTGAGAAACCTGATTTTAAAAAGAACTCTGAGAACTCTTTATTAATCAATTTGGGCCCTTAGATTTAACATCAATGGTTAAAATTAATTATGGCATTTTCGTAAATAATACAACCTATTTTTCTGATAAAAATTAAATGAAAAGGCTAAAAGTGTAATTGTGGCATATAAATAAAAAAATACATTTCTAAATTTTATGCTTACAATCCGGAATATTCCCCTGAAATTAGGAAACGTGGTTTCCATCTTAACCTTCTTTTCTAACTGGCAATTTAGGGTTTAAAAGGGGCGCCTCTTCTTCCAAGCGGTACTTACATCGCCTGAGATTTCAAGATTATCAACCGGTGCACCACTTTCCAACTTATGATGATCATCGGCAGTCTACTTGCCGGAATCGCACACGGTTTCGGTTTCATGATTCCTCCGGTTAACATCGCCGAGATTTCACCTACAATTTCTCGTGGTTCTTTCACTTCCTTCACCTCTGCTAACGGCGCCCATCCTTCGGCCGTTTACCTTTGAAACTGAGAATGGTATATCATGTGTGTCAAATACCACTCCGGTGAGGAAACACATAATCAACCTTGGAATCCACCGGTTCTCGTTAGTTCTTGTTCGATAATTATTGTTTTTCTACTTAATTTGTTTTATGTTGTCATTGAATTGATCTTGTGTTTAGCTTTGATTCCACTCGTAGATTTTTGTGAGCCTGGAGTAATGAAAAAATATGATGTGAAGATTGCTATTGAAGTTCTCGACATGCTTGATATGATTTCTAGATTAAAACAGGTTTTGTTATTATGCATATACGATTATTGGTTTTTGTTAAATTGTAGTTAATGATGGTGAAATTTATGGAGTTTTAGGTTATGTTGTTAGATATATGTGGTGGCAAAATTACAGTAGAACTAACAAAAATTATCAAACTAGAAACGTTTGAAGTTATTTTCAAGATATGTGTTTGTCTTTCTTGTTGACTTCTTTGATTGTAAATTTCTAATGAAGTAGCATGATATGTCTTCTTTTCTTCACTCACTGAAATAATAGCAACAAATGAGTTTGCATATAAATTTGAACATTTTGTTTTTTTATATATGTAATTGTGGTATTGATTACGGTAACATTAGTGTTCTTAATATGTTTGCATATGTGTTATTGATTAGACTAACATTAGTGTTTTTGATTAATTTGTATGTATGTTTTTTTTATATATTTTGCAGTTGGTGGTATCAGGAGCATTTGATGAACACGAAGGTGTGATGATCAAGCCATAAAAATGATGTTTTTTGAAATTACTTATGAGTTTATGTTTGTTTAATATCCATGTGTTGCATTTGTTGGATATAGTTTATGTTTGTTTAATATTTATGTTTTATCTTACATTTATGTTCAAAATATATAGAAAATAGTAAAATAACATATATGTATAACTGTAAAATTAACATAAATATAACAATGAATTTCTGAAATTAATGCCAAAAAACAAATATTTGCAGATCTTTAAAATAACATAGATGTATAAACCTAAAATAAAATAAATGTTGAACCGTTAAATAACATATATGCAACAAAAGATATCCGGAATTAATGCCTAAATTTTAGGAAATTTTTAAAAAAGGAAAAAAATATATAAAATGTAAAATGTCATATATACCCCTAAATAATTAATATGAATTAAATAAATCAAAACTAATTTAGTAAATTCTGATTGGTTAATAATAGTTCTCAGAGTTCTTTTTGAAATCAGGGTTCTCAATATAACTCGACCATATATATATATATATATATATATATATATATATATATATATATATATATATATATATATATATATATATATATATATATATATATATATATATATATATATATATATATTATAGTATTCAGAGCCGATCGAATGAAGCTTGCGGTCACCGTTGCGGTGGCGGTGTAAAAAATGAAGAAAGTATAATGTGTATATAATAAGTAGCTTCTTAAAAAAAACTATAAACTAAATGTTTGCCTTCTTGTATATTATTTCATATGGGTAACATACATGTTTGAAGTGTATAGGTTAGGTGGTGCTAAAATCAAATTGAAAATAGATATCTACATAATAAGCTCTCTAACCTTATATTTTAGATACATTCGTTCTTTCATTTAACACTTGATGCACCCAAGGTTAGGTAATGCTTCAAGTAACTAAAATTTCCCCTATCTCTAACAGAATAATAATCGATTTTTTTGCAATAAGATTGGGATAGATGAGAAGAAGAAGCAAGAATGGTGTCATTTCAAGAAATAGACTTGTAGAGGCACAAACATCACAAAAGTTGACCCTAAAATATGATTATTAAGACGTATCGATAACAAACACTCCAATTAAGTGAAATCACCCAATCTCTATCATAAAAGTATTTCGATTCCAAATGTTCGATTGGATACATGTCTTAGTGCTAATTAGTTTTAGAAAATAATAAGAAATCAGTTTAAGTTTTATTAGGAAAGTAAAACGTGTATTTGTAAGACTCTCGTGCCCATTTTCTCTTTGCCTTTTTAGTGATCAATTAGTTCATTTCTAACTATTAGTAAAATTCATTTTTTTATTTGTATTGGGACGTTTTAGATATATGGATAATATGATCACTAGAAACGTACATTTTTACAAACTTTAATTTAAAATGGTATAATTTTCGTTTGGAACAAAAACGGCGAGTGCTTTGAGTACTTGTTTCTTTTTTAACAGCAAAAGTGCTTTGAGTACTTTACGTGTACATTGAAGATTTAAAATTAATTTTTAAAATACCACAAGTTACTGTAATCAATAACAATCTTTTAAAACATGGGTTTTGTATTAAAACATTCAATTACATAAATACAGTTGAATCAGTCGGAGCAGATTAATCGGTCTGTTGAATTGGATGACAATAATAAAATTAAAAAATATATATTATAACTTGTAAACCTAGAAAAAAAAATCAATTTTTTTTCAAAAACCTAATTTCCAACTAAATTTATCTTTTTTAAGTTCAAAAATCTATATAAAAAATCAATGTCTAATTTATTTAAGTAATTTTTTTAAAAAAATAATTTTTTTGTGGTTCGGCCGGCCGATTCAACGGGATTTTATGTCCAACGGTCCGGTTCTGACTGATTTATAACCGTCAATCTAACAGGATCTTCTGGCCGAATATTTTACTATTTCTCGGTTCGACCGAATTTTTAAAATATTAAGTAATTCTAGAAACAAATAAAATATGTTCATCTTTCTCTGATAGAGGGGTGTCATGTTCGTTTAAACTCTAATTAAATAAAACTATTTAAATACTGATCAAGCATATAAAAAAGTTGCTCAACTAGAAACATCGAAATAACTATTTTAATTAAAGTCAAAGCTACCTATTTCATAAGATCACAATGACAATAAGATACCCCGCTCAAATGTATAAAAATTGTAAAATAAGTTTATTTTATAAGTTAAATCCTTAAGAAAATAAAATGAACCAATTATTGCACATAATAAGAGTATACAAAGAAGTCATATACTCTATATCATATTCTGAAGTCTTGGGTGCAATTTCTTATCTTAGTATTAAATGAAGAAGAAAATGTTGACTTTTCTTAGTTCTCACCGTACTTATGTGACCCCATAATAGCTTGGAACCTTTTCAAAAAGTCAATCAAGAGATTTATCAAAAAAGTAGCGATGGCCGATGGGAAATTGGATTCCCACATACATCAGAAATTGCTTCCTTTGACTCTTTGAGTCAACCTCATAAGTCTCCCATGTGTTTTGAGGAATCCGCAAGTGGGGAAAAAATTGTTCATGATTTATGTATTTCAAGAAAAGAAAAATGATTTTATATCCAAAAAATATGGATTTTTGCTTCATATAACGGTTATTGAGTAGCTGATAAAAATAAACTGTTATCAAGCTTATGTGCCGTAGTTATGTCAAAGAGAATTGATTTTGCTACCACAATTTTTAATGGTTATACCACACAGTACAGATTTTACAGCTAATTGTACAAGTATATTAAGGATTGGATGTGATACACACCTTAAAAGTTGTGGTAAGAAAATCATCCCCTTATGTCAAATCATTCAACTATGCCAAATACTAACATTTTTCTGCATAATATCAATGAAGCTCACCACAAAAGTAAATACGAAGTAGTTAATTTTCTAGCATATGAACATTAAAATATGCTACATGGTTGGTTGTATAGACCATCAAAATATATAGGATTTTGTTAATAATAATCCTAAAGTTTATCTTAAAAAAATTATTACATGTATAAAAAATTTAAAATTTCATAAATGGAGAGGTAATTCTTAACATTTTAATGACAATCCTTAGCGCTTTCGTTATATTTTCCAGAATTATATACGTTAATGAAGTCTTTGAATGTCTCCAGTTATAAATTTATGATGTTGTGAACAACATTTTCTCTCTTAATTTTCTTATACTTCTTTTAAAAAAAACTTTAAGTGGGAAGATGGACACGTAATGATGGTGACTTGGTATTTTTGTTTGGATTTAAGCCCAATTCCAAGGAAGTCGTTTTAATAACTATGGGCTTCAATTAAAGCCTTTTTATTGGGCAACTACGTGTGGAATGATGAGAATTACAAAACGAAAAACATATATTCCCCTACAAACAGACATAGTTGATGATATGATAAGATGCCGTCATATTTTTATTTTTCTACATCACAATTCCTTCATTAATTTCGTCAAATATCATCATTTTATAGGCTTAAATAACATTTCTCTCCATATAAGATTCGACCCGCTAAGGTGATACTTGTTTTTTTAAAGGTTTACCATTCATATCTGAAGTATGAAAACAACTTATTATAGTAATAAGAAGTGATTGTGAAATCAAAAATTTAATCACATAAAACTGGATGTTCTTTAAAGTAAACATCGTCCGAATGTTTGTAATGTGACGCTATTATTGTTCAAAATAGTAAAATTTTAAATTTCAAAATTACAATTATTTCAAATTATATTAAAAGGAAAATCAAATTAACAAAAAAAATAACCAGCACCAACTCGTTGGGGTAAAATGGTAATTTAAGGTGCAGCGATATTTAGTTTTTGAAATCAGTACATAGGTTAACCTCCTCTTCAATAAGTCCAAGTATATGGTTGACTGCACCTGCTATGTCATCTGCTGATTTTAGACAACATCCTTCTTCTACCTGCATAATGTTGAGGTAATTATATTACTTGTACATTGTCAATTAGGAATTATTATTAGGATTTTATTTATTTATTTATTTATAAAAGAGTATTCCCGGGTTGACGGAGCTTATGCTCGAGATGTACGTGACCTAACTGTTGTTGTGATCGTTACCGTTAGACCATAACCACATGGTTTCATAGGGAATATAATAGAACCAAATAAATTAACACTTTTTAACACAAGTAAGTTAAAAGTTGTCACACCTAAAGCTAAAGCTTAACTGAATTCCCAAAAATAACATTGACCTACTTCTTGACCATGAAGTACATATGTGCACTAAATTCATGTATAAAGCTAGCTTGTTTGGCATAGTGAAGTCATTTTCATCTACACACTTTTGCATAATGTATGCTTTTAATACCATGTTATGGTCGGATTCAAACCATTCAATATATATAATTACACACACACATATATTTTTGTATCAAGTACTTGTACATACCTTAAGACTGATGGAGTAGAGCACCGATGGGTTTAACGTGGCGACATTGAGGTGGAGTATGGAGAGATAACATGTTTGCAAGAAAACAACGAATTTTGAAAGTTGAGGTAACCGTTTTCGCGATAGGATCCGAAGATTGGCATGTGTGTGGACCAAATTGACCTCAATATCAGCCATTGTTGTTGCCTTGCTTTTTGAAGATTTATTGTTGGACCATGTGTATTGTGGGTAAGAGAAAAGTTTGTGAATGTAGGGGGGCAGATTTGGTATTTCACACTCGTTGGTAGGATTGGTGGCAAAAGCAGTATTTTGGTCATGAATGATTGCATTTTTCTGTTGTTGAGTTAAGAGGAACTTTTGAGCTTCAAGAGATTGCAAGAGGTGTTCAAGCTCCTTTACAAATTCTATTGCACCACCAACAATTGAAGCTTGGTCACCCTGCAATTATATACATGCATTTTCTATTTTCAATTCATCTAAATAGTAAAAGTAAATCATCTTTGCCGCTTTTCTTAGGAACCAAGAATACAAAATAATTTGTTACCCTAACTTTTAAAAATAATTTTAAGTTTATTAATATACCAAAACAGAACATGCTTAATAGTCCTAATTGTTAACATTTTCTCTTTTAGAAATATCAAATAAGTAAAAGTTCCATTAATCTACTAGCTAGTGTACTATTACAAACAAAAATTGTACAAAATAACCTATATATCTTGCATTGAAGTCGCATCACTAATAATTGTTTTAAAAACTTATCATATGTCCCTAAATAAAGTTCCCATTTGTGTTGGGCACAACATTTTAGGAGATAGTTAGTGGTGGGGTATTTGGTATTACTTTTGATTAAATATAAGGTTTGATTGGAGAGAGAAAGTGTTTTAAGAGATAGTTAGGCTCGACGGAATGGGTCCACACCCCATGAGCGTGGGGTGGTGACTAGACCACCACGCCGTGGCAAAAAGCAGAAACACCGCCCCCTCCCCACGCCGTTGGGGGTCGGCGTGGCCGGAGATCGCAACGGGCAACGCCCCTCCACGCGGTTGTTTGATCGTTTTTTGCCAAAAATATAGCCGTTGAACGGCTATTATAGCCGTTGTAACTTTAAAAAAAATAATTAATTAATTTAATTTATTTATTTCCTATATAAACACACTCAAACACTACCAAAACACTACCAAAAACACACCACAACTCTACCAAAATACCACAACTCACAAATAATGAATTATCTTGGTTCATCATCTGACGACGATGACGCGTTTATGCTAACAATATACTCAGAACTCATCGATGATATATCCTCCGATGAAAGTGAAGAAGTCTTTGACACTAGAACCGCGAAGCTAAATAGAAATCGAGAAGCTGGACACGACATGCTATACCGAGATTATTTTGCGGATGATCCTGTTTACGACGACAACAATTTCCAACGAAGGTTTCGTCTGTCCAGACAATTATTTATGCGCATATGTACCGCATTAGAAAACACGTATCCTTTTTTTTTAAAATTGAGATACGATGCTAGAGGTAGGCGGGGATTCACTGCTTTGCAAAAATGTACTGCAGCAATTCGATCTATGGCTTACGGGTCATCCTCTGATTCTCTTGACGAGTACCTACGCATGTCTGAAAGAACTGCTAGGGAAAGTATGTATAGATTTTCACAAGGGGTTTTGGAAATATTCGGACCTATTTATTTGCGAAAACCAACAGTAACCGATGTGCAAAAATTATATGAGGCACACGAAGAGAGACATGGTTTTCCTGGAATGCTTGGTATCATTGATTGTATGCACTGGGATTAGAGGAACTGTCCACAATCGTGGAGAGGTGAGTACACCGGTGGACATCATGGAGTACCGTCGTTGATATTAGAAGCTGTTGCTTCCCAAGATTTATGGTTTTGGCATGCTTACTTTGGGGTTGCGGGTTCTAATAATGATATTAATGTGCTTGATCAGTCACCAATATTCAACGACTTGTTATCAGGAAAGGCACCCGATGCTCCTTTCATGGTGAATGGCAATCCATATAGATTCGGTTACTACCTTACCGATGGTATATATCCTCGTCATGCCACGTTTGTCAAAGCCTACCGACATCCAGTTGATCCAAAAGAGGTATTGTTTACCAAAAAACAAGAATCCGCACGTAAGGATGTGGAACGGGCTTTTGGAGTTTTAAAGGCGAAGTGGCACATTGTCAAAAACGCGGCCCGTTCATATGATCTTGAAAGATTAAGATATATTTTGTATGCATGTGTTGTAATGCATAATATGGTTGTCGAAGATAAAGGTCGGATGATTTCTCCATATGTGCCGGACGGTCCCCGACATGCTTTGTATGTACCGGGAAGTGCAGAATATTTGCACAGGGTTGTTGACATTCGAGACGAAACAACACACGAACGACTTCGACGGGACTTGGCGGACCATCTTTACAACAACGCACATGCCGACGATGAAGACGATGAAGACGATGAAGAGTAATAATTTATTTTAATTATTGTAATTTTTAATTTCTAGTATTTTAATGTTTAATTTCTAGTATTTTCATTTTAATTTAAAGTATTGTCATTTTAATTTTATTTAATGTAATGTAATTTTAAATTATATAAAATATTTTTTGTGTTAAAAATAAATGGAAATGAAATGATGAAATGGAAAATAAAATGGTGTGGTGTGGTGTGGTGTGGTGTGGTGTGGTGGGTATTTCCACCAAATGATGTGGTGTGGTGGTGGTGTGGTTGATGATGTGGCGCTGATGTGGCGGAAAAGGGCACCACCACATGTGGTGCCCATACCCACTAGCCTTAGTGGTGAAAGTATTGGTAATAATATTATTATATTAAGTGGACCCCTTATGTTTGAGAAATGGAAACTTTATTTAGGGACAAAACTTGAAGGGGAAATTGAAACTTTTATTTATGTAAGGAGGGAGTATGTACGAATAAATCATTCAAAAAAAAATTCACCGAATTTTATGGGATCTAATATTCGAGAGACACACAATAAAATGACAAGAAAAACGATCTCTTAAAAGGAAGATGCTTTTTTCTTGTTCTTCTATTTATATATGTATCATGTGTTTGTGTGTGTTAGATTCATTATATATATTTGAGTAATGGTATTGATTTCTACCTTTTATGTCTACTTATATGTCTACCAACTTAATCAAGATATGTGTTAAAATCAAGAGATGATATTAGGAGAAAGATTAATAGATTACACATGTTATCTTATCAAGTGAGTAGTCACATAAATAGACACAAAAAGTAGGAATCAGTATCATTTCTCTATATATATTTAGAGCTTTGAACGGATTATAGTCATTTTAAACACGTTTATAATCTGTGTTTCAAAAGCAACTAACAATTGATCAACTGATTTCATAAACTTTTGGAAGATATGTATACACTTCAACGTGAAAATAAAATGATATATACCATATGCTTAAATTTCCATGCCCAAAAATGTGAAGGGATATTGATTACATATTCATGATCTGTTTAATTATCATTTCTATCTTATAAATATTTTGTATTTTATAAATTTGTATGAGGCATGAAAAAGAGTATAAATTATTTTGTTCATTAATGTAGCTTTTGTCGAAAAAGAAAAGATAATTATAATATTTATGAAGAGAAATTAAGACGAACCCTTTGGATATAAGATTCCGGCAGGAGAGAACGCAAGATGGCGAGATGTTGATTCATTTGTTTCCGGCGATTCCTTTCAACGGTAATGTGAGACATTCTTTGAGTCTCTGCTGCTTCTTTGTTTTTAAGCTTTTTCCTCCGCTTCTTTTTCCACCCTCCTCCGCCTTCTACCACTAGGTTTTGGTTGTTTTCCGGGCTGCCATGTAGTTGTGCCGCCGTGGGAGGAGGGTTGCGGTGGAAGAAGGTGGTTTCATGGCAGCTAAAAGGGGTTGCAAATAGGGGTGTCAATCGGGTTTGTCGGGTCGGGTTTGGCTCTTATCGGGTCGGGTCCGTCGGGTTTTGAGGTAAAAAATTCTAACCCGAAACCCGACCCTATAAGGAATCGGGTTAGTCGGGTTCGGGTTGGTCGGGTTTCGGGTTTGTCGGGTTGACCCGATCGGTAAAAAATTTATAGACGAAATAAGACTTCTTTGTAAACGACATTTGCTGTTGAATTAGTGTAATTGCCATCTCTATCACAACAAATGACCTTCAATCCGTTCTTATTCTTAACTCGTGATACAGCTACATAAAGCTGGCCATGTGAGAATACCGGTTTTTGCAGAAACAAACCAATTTGAGACAACGTCTGACCTTGACTTTTATTAATGGTCATAGCAAAGCATACCTGAACAAGAAATTGCCTCCGATTCAATTTGAAAGGCATCTTGTTTTTATAAACTTGTAATTATTTATAAATATCTTATAATAATTGTTATAAAAAATAAATCTTCATGTGAGTTGTACGTACATATTATCCTCGACCACAACAATACGTTGATATTTCATACCACTTTGTGTGGGTACATTTACAATCTCCATAATTCCAACAACTGTACCAATAACATCTGATACAGAGAACATAACAAAATTTGAACGTACAAAAAATGTATTTGGGTTCCATAAAATCTAATGAAATTTGTAAATGTATAAAAATAAATTTATAATATAAACTGGACGTACCAACAACATCTCTTTCAGCACAAGTACGATCCATCGACTTAATTTCAGTATAAGGTTCGAGCAATAAACTATACAAATTGTCATCAATTTGATCGATTCGAGTCACTATTGTGTTGAATCCAAAGGCCAGTTTATACCGATGTGGTAACAAAGGGTACACACCGGTATTCTCATAAATTTTGAAGTTGGAAATTTCATAACACTGGCCTTCCTCGAACAGTGGCTCGAACTTAAACATAAACTTTTTCTTAATCCAAACTTGGATTCGATCATTCTGCAAAATTTAAATAATGAACTTGATTAATCTTCTCCTATATATTTACAAAGATGTTATATTTAGTAAAAATGATAGCAATACCTGATCATCATGCATCACTAAGTCTAGTGAGTAAGGATTATGTGGTTCGTTCTTTCGGTGGGAATGCCAGATTGAAATACATCTTCCCCGAACAGATATGTTTTGTAGCCCTGCATTAATCTTTCCTATTGGGGTAATGGATTTCGGTTTATTGTTTGCTGCAATAAGTAACACTAAAGTTAGTAATCGTTTCATACACAAAATAAAATGTAGTATACTTTATTTACCTTGATTAGTTTGCATGTTAACAGGACTTTGGTTTGGATTCTCAGTATTACGAAATCTTCTGGACCCTAGTGATATACCAGAACTTGCCAACCTCATCAAGTTGCCACGGGATGAAGTTGGTGTTTTGTGGTAATTCATCTTCCCTTTTCCTTTGTCATTGTTTGTATTCATCTTGAACTATAATCAAATTATAATGTTAATAAATGATTGGAAATAAGACACAATAAAATAAAATATAACTTTATAATTAGTCATAAAGTATGATATTAGTTAATATTAAATTAACTAAAATTCTATTAAAATTAATTTTTTTATTTAAATACTATTAAAATTAAAGTTAAATTAATTCTATTAAAATTATTTTTTTTATTAAAATTCTATTAAAATTAGTCAAACAGTTTTAACTATATGCAGTTAAACAGTTTGATTTTAAAAACAAAAAATTTTAAAAAAAAATTATTGCTTTGACTGCATATAGCTTGGACAGGTTGACTTTTAAACAAATTGATTTGATTGGCCACGTATTTAAATTAAAAAATTAATTTTAAGAAAATTATTGAAAAGATTGGACAGTTTGACTTTTAAAGTCAACCATTTTGACTGCATATAGTCAAACATTTTTAACTATATGCAGTCAAACAATTTGATTTTAAAAGTCAAAAATTTTAAATTTTTTTTACTGCTTTGACTGCATATAGCTTGGACAAGTTGACTTTTAAACAAACTGATTTTTGATTGGCCACGTACTTAAATAAAAATAATAATTTTAAGAAAATTATTGAAAAGGTTGGACAGTTTGACTTTTAAAGTCAACCATTTTGACTGCATATAGTCAAACAGTTTTAAGTATATGCAGTCAAACAGTTTGATTTTAAAAATAAAACATTTTTTTAAAAAATTTACTGCTTGACTGCAAATAGCTTGGACAGGTTGACTTTTAAACAAACTGATTTGATTGGCCACGTATTTAAATAAAAAATAATAATTTTAAGAAAATTATTGAAAAGGTTGGATAGTTAAAGTCAAACATTTTGACTACATATAGTCAAACGGTTTTAACTATACGCAGTCAAACAATTTGATTTTAAAAGTCAAAAATTTAATTAATAAATCATGTAAACCCTAAATTTATTGGTCACGTATATAAAAAAAACAGTTTAATTAATAAAATCACACACAATGCTTGGACAGTTTGATTAAAAAACAGTAATTTTGATTAAATTTCTTTAAATAAATACCTGGTATTTGAAAAAAAAAAACTAGTTTAATTAAAGAATATTGAAAAGCTTGGACAGTTTGGCTTTAAAAGTCAACCAGAAACAACTGTATATGCAGTATCAAATCAGTTTAATTTTAGTTAATTAAACTGTATTTTTTTTTGGTTTTTTAATAATGTTTATTTTCATCAAAATAAATGTTTTAAAATAATCGTATGTTAAAGTTAGTTTTAATTTAGGGTTATTAAAGACTTTAAAAGTCAACCTGTCAAAGCTTTTCAATAATTTTATTAAAATTTATTTTTTTTAAATACGTGACCAATCAAAGCAATAAAGTCAACCATTTTAACATATAGTCAGACAGTTTTAACTATATGCAGTAAAAACAGTTTGATTTTAAAAGTCAATAATTTTTTTAAAAAAAAGCTGCTTATTTTATAGAATGAGTAAGTAAACCCTAATTTTATTGGTCAAGTATATAAAAAGAACAGTTTAATTAATAAAATCACACACAATGCTTGGACAGTTTGATTAAAAAATAGTAATTTTGATTAAATTTCTTTAAACAAATACCTGGTATTTGAAAAAATACAGTTTAATTAAAGAAATATTGAAAAGCTTGGACAGTTTGACTTTAAAAGTCAACCAGAAACAACTGTATATGTAGTATTAAATCAGTTTAATTTAAGTTAATTAAACTGTATTTTTTTTGGTTTTTTAATACTGTTTATTTACATCAAAATAAATGTTTTAAAATATAATATGTTAAAGTTAGTTTTAATTTAGGGTTATTAAAATACCTTAAAATTGAAGCTTTGTGTTTGGTGTTGCAAAGACTTTTCCTGCAAGGTTAAATAGCTTATATTAAAAACAAGTTATGCAAATCATTTATTTTCAAAACAATTTTATAAAAAGTTTAATAAAAACAATATTATTTGAATGGTATTGCTGTTACACGATTTTATAAAAAGTTTAAACAAAATAGTATTATTTATGCAGCAGGTATTGCTGTCACACGATTTTATAAAAAGTTTAATAAAAACAGTATTGGTTCACCCCTATTATAAAAAGTATATAAGTTTTTCTAACATGTGGTGGATTATATAACTCCAACTTTCCATTTAAACTTGAAAATGCATTTAATATATATCTTCAAATGTAACTTATGAGCTTCATTGATGTATAATAACCATTTATAAGGAAATTTTGAGTGAGTTAATGCATCCTAACATGTGCCTAGGGGAACATGTTAGAAAAACCCAAATTATATTAAGCATACGAAAAAATCACAGGAAAGAATATGTACCTTCAACTGTTCTTTGATGAAGGGTATTCGTTGTTGGCAGATAACTTGTAAGTATTTTCAACCCTGCAATGCTCGGTTTATGTAGGGGGTGGATGGTTATCGAAACTGAATTTATGGAATAGATATGTATTGCATTCGAATAAACCGGATTTTTAGTTGACATGCGATTTGAATTATGGAATAGATATGTATTGCATTAGAATGACCCTATATTTTTGGGGGTCTTTAATTGTTTTCCAAAAAAATAATCAATGGACTAAAAATTTCGAATTTTAAATGCTGTACACATGCTGGATTAATTGGTTTCCGAAAAATATGCACACTAATATAGCAGCATATTAATTCTTTCGTTGAAAAGGCAAGGAATTCGGTGGCCAATGTGTGGATTACACGTGGCATAAAGAGCCAATGAGAGAGCTCCGAATGGGTGAGTTGTCAAACCAAAATCATATGTAGGTGCATATATAGGGGAAGATTAGACGATCAAGGGCCAATCAGGCTAATAGGGCAAAACTTCCATATAATTCTTCTCATGGAAGTCAATCGTATGCCCAAAGGCGGTACAAAGAGGTAATAAAACTTAATTGGATTATATAAACACATTATTAACTATTGTATAAAATTGATTGCATTTTGGCTAATTATAGACTCAAGAAGGGGATAAAATACGAAAAGATATTGAGGGGTGGCGGCAAATGCATTTGACAGAGGGAAAAGGGTTTGAAAACCCCCGTGCCGAACACGATTGGGTAAGTAAAAAAAAATTAATATGTTAGAAATTATTTCTATTATTGTTGAAAAATTATTAACTTATTTGTTTGTTATATTTTTGTAGGGATTGATACAAGATGAATTTGATAGAATGACACAAGAGCTTGGGCCGGGTCAAGAGGTTGATGAGCAAGAGTGCATAAGACGTGCCCTCGGTGAAACACGCGGGCACGCGCGTGGAATTGGAATTAAGAAAAGCCCCGATCGGTCAATCCTTTGTTAATAAAGGCAAAGGCAAAGGCAAAGCAAGTTCTTCATCGTCATCTCAAGATCTCGCTCAAGCTCAACATAGAATTAACCGAGCGGAGGCCAAAGTGGACCGAATGGCGGATTATGTGTATAACACCTTTCACCGTCAAAATGCATATTTGGCGAGCCGATTTTCGGATTAGGTACCACCGGATCTTCCAAATTTTGATGCTTTGTTAGATGAAGAACCGGAACATCCTCAAGTTAATCCAAGTGCTCCCCAAAATGTTGAAGGCAATGAAGATGAGGACGGTGGGAACGAAGAGAGTGATGGCGATGAAGATGAAGGTGAATATCAATCGTCGGATTAGTTTGCAAGAACATTTTTAGTTTTTAAACGTTTGGATTGTAATCAACGATTTGTACTTTATTTGATATTTGAATGTTTTTATGGTTTTGGTTTATTTGAGTCTGCGTTTGATAACTGGGAATTCTGCAATTTGCAATTGGGGTAAAACCTGGAATGAAACAGAAACTGCAGAAACTGGGCAGCCTGTTTTTCACCTATAGCGACGACATGTCGTCGCTATAGGGTCCGAATTTTGACTTTGACCTTTTCTATCGCGACGACATGTCGTCGGGACAGAGCTGAATTTTGACTTTGACCTTTATCTTGCGCGACAACATATCGTCGGTACAGGTATTGCTAAAAAAATTTTAAGTCGACTTTTACCGACTACTTGTCGTCGGGACAGACAGTGCCGGAAAAGAATTCCGACAACTCTATCCCGACTATTTGTCGCGGGGATAGATTTTAATAAAATATTTCTTTTAAATGGGAAAATAACTCCCGACGAATTCTCTGGGGACTATTTGTCGTCGGGACAGAGTAAGCTATGGCGACGACATGTATGCCGACGAAAAGTTTACCCTATCTCGACGAAGTTGTGGCGACGAAATTTTCCCGACCACTTGTTGTCGGGATGGCCTATGGCGACGACATGTCGTCGCTATAGCCCATTTTCTTGTAGTCGGCATAGGTGGTTTTTCTGGTAGTGAATTGAATATAAAAATATCAATTATATGTTAGCATGTTACAATTTTTCCAATTCAGATTGTACATTACATGTACTAATTAAAATTAAATATATACTCCTATTTTGCCATTAGGTGTATGTATCTTCCCAAAAAAAATTCAAATAATTAAAGTTAGAAATAGAGAAAGAGGTCCTGTGGCACGAAATAAGGTGGGGGTAGAGAGGACCCATGTCTATATATACGACTATGCATAAAACAGCAACCCATATTAGGAAAAATACAATCAATAATTAGTCTAGCATCTAGCTTATCGAATTTAGAAAGATTTATGTTTGATAGTATTTAACAAAATACACCAAATACGCGGGTAATAAAATAAAGAGAATGATGCCTAAGTAAACCATTTACTTTAATTTTAAATCTTTCTATTAGACCAGTGCCAATCTTAACACAAACTAATATCTTAAGTTTTTGTCATATCAGTATCACGTCAGCAGACATTCCAATTGATACCCAAATGATATACTCGTGTCAACCCTATTGCTTCTCTTAATATTCTATAGATAAAATACACACACAAAAAATACCGATACCCCACACATTTTCTTCTATCAACCCTTCAGATATCCGAAAGAAAAACTTACGCAAGGAGGATAAGGGGGTAGGGGCGGAACTAGAAATTTCCGTCAGCAGTAGCACCTTTGTGTGGATCAAAAAGACGGAGGTCAAAGGGGGTTGCGCACTCTTGCATGGTCCTAGGAGCAATGCCCATAGTGACGTCCAAGGGGCAGTGCTTCGAAACTAAAACGAATTTTAGATAAACAAGTCTATTACATAAACGCAATGTTTGATTATATACATCAAGTCTTCACTAACTAATTATTAGTTTCATAAACCTACAAGATAACTACTAATTTTATAGACTTAAAATTATAAAACTTCAAGATACACACTTTAGATTCTTTTTTATTTGGTTTAATTTTTTTTTGGGGCTTTGAGTTTGGACTATTGGTTGATACCATAGTTTTCTTTTAAGATTGATTTGGGATATTGATAGGTTTTTCAATCCGGCACCGTAATACTAAAAAAAATTCTAAAAAATTTACCCCGTAGAAAAAGTTTAAATAATGACACGTGTCACTGCAGGACTTATAGTAGGTTCGCCCTATAAGAGGGTGTGCCATCGCTTCCCCCAACCGAAGGGATAGATTGGCACCCCTCTTATAAATACCCTTTACAATTAGAAGAAAACGTTCATGCAGTGTTTTTCACTTACAGTTATACTTGGTATATCATTTTTGTCTATTTCCCCATGAATTAAATGAGCATAATAATAAACAGGGAAAAATCTCAACTAATTTAGCTAATACTTCCTATTAAACAGAAATTCTATAAAAAGACGTCTCACTACTGTGTTTTAAACATATAGGATAAATTGCATAAAAATGGTGCATACTACATATACATAAATTGTTATCATCAATGTTTTAAGATTCATACTTTTACAACACAACTATTCAATTTTAAATATACCTTAATTTAATTGAACTTAATAAATTTGAATTTCTTTTATAAGAAAGGGATAACTGATCATCTGGCGACCAATCTCATAAAGAACACTTAATTCGTAATTTGTTTTATAAATTCAATATTTTTTGATGACACGAAAGCCATATATGCCGCTCATTGATCTTATTATTATTATTATTATGATGATGATGATCACTAATAAAAGTTTCACATTTCGAGTCATAGACCATCATTGGCCCAGTCAAACCTATGTAGGACCGATCCAATCAATTTTGAACATTAGTCATAAACTATCTTGGGCACTGCACTAATGGCATATCCCAGGACCGGCCTTGAACCTATAGTTACCGAGTTTCTGTGTGTCAAAATGTTATTTTTTACTTCCATTTTACCCATGAAAAAGGTCATGCAACTTTTATGTAAGGAGACTACTCTTACAGGTTGGAAAGTCTTATAATTTTTTAACATTTTCGAGCCATTCATTTGTACTTTATTGATCATCAATGAGGGTTAAAGTGAAAAATATATTCCCTCCGTCCATTTTTATTGTCTAGTATACTATTTTAGTTTGTCCTACAAAGACTGTCATTTCTTAAATTTCAATCAATCAAAAAAATTTAAGTGGGAAAGAGAAGATTTGATTGGTAATATAGTATAATTAATGTACTTTTCTTAAACTGTGTGCTTTTTTGTAGTGGACAATAAATTTAGGACGGAGAGAGTACTAAACTAGGGTTGGTTGTTATATGGTTTTTATTGGATGTGGTCAAATAAGAATCCCAAGAAAAAAAAGTTGGTGAACTTTATGTCATTTTTTTTAACTTAAAACGAGTAAATCCCAAACAATAATGTTCTTTTTTTTTATCGAATAATAGTTGTAGGTTACAACTTTCTTTTTATCTTTTTCACATTACACTACTTTAGGACATACCAACCATGTGACATTCTAGGGTGGAAGCGGTTAAGAAACCGAACCAAAACCGATAATATAAATTTTTAAAACTTAAAACTGAACCGATTAGATATTTTTGGTTTCAGTACTTTTCGGTTTTTTGCGTCCCAAATGCTTACCTTTATGTGAGGACCGTACCAAAAATTATGAAATTACAAAACCGGAAATCGAACCTATTACATGTTTTCGATTTCGGTTGGTTTTCGGTTACGTCTCTCTAACTAGCCATAGTTATGGCTATTCAACTACCATTTCAACCTCCAAGCTTTTTTTTAACGGCAATATGAAGATTTCATTAAAAATAAGAACTAAAAACATAAACATGCAAAGATTAACAAAGAGAAAATGGTCCCAATTAAAACATCCAAGCTAGTGTTCAATTTCTTCATCTATACACCAAGGATGACCATATAGAATTGCAAATCAGAGATACTTATAACACTTGTAACTCCTTCAACTAAATACAAGTAGGAAAACTTCCTTCATGGAGTCCAATAACTCGCTTGAATAATAACGACCCTACTTGTACCATACTTATTGTGCAGTACCCGACAATGTCAAGAAATGGTCAACTTGACTTTTTTTAAACCAAATATTGTGTTGATGATTGTAGATCCCCAACAAAAGGCAAAGAAACAAGATACAACCAATGGTGTGGTCTCCCTTGGACCAGGGTCCAACCTATCTGACACCCTCTGATTGTACACCATGTGACCACAACTCACAAGCCCACAAATTTCTTTTCTCTTAATAATGGCAAGCCTTTTTCTAAGATAATTGGGCTTATTGTTAGGCAAGTAGTAATGATGACACGTTTGACCTGGGTCAACCTTGCCACGTCAGCCCCCACCCAACTTTCTCTCTCTAATATTATCTAAAATAGTACCAAATAAACCAAAATCAATCACCCCCGATATGGTCAATTTACTTATATTATTAATTATAATAAAAGAAGCTTTTTAAGTCATGTGTCATTTTTTTAGACCACCGTTTTGCCACATGGCAGCTTCCTATTGGATACCGAATTTTTATTCCCGCCCAATTCAAGCCTTTCATTTACGAAATTATGGTGAAGAGTAATTACGGAATCATGTAATTACTAAATTAATTCCTAAAATAAACCAAAATTGTCAAGTGATTAATGAATTAATATATATCCGCAATTAAATTCAATGCTTCCAAAATTAGGAGTGAATTATAGAATTATGGTGTAGCACTGTATCCTTCTCATTTTTTGAAATACTGCATGTTAAAGATATACTATGGGATTGATTCTATGCTTACCGTATTACTTGATTTGCAAAAGAAATATTATATATTAAAGATCTTATTTTTCACAAAGTAAAATAAGAAACGAATCCGAATTGTTCAATTGTCAGCTCACATATATTTTATTTTTCATAATACATGTTTTTCTCATTTATTTTGTTTATGATGTAAAGCTGTTAGTTTATGATTAGTATGTAAAATAATGTGAATTATTTTAATTGTATCAGTTATACACATCATAATCTCTTTGAATGTAACCCAATATGTAAAGCTTTAATTACTTCTCATTTATTTTGTTTATACTTTTTCAAAAATTTTATAATTTTCAAACAATGGTCAGTAAGTTTAAAATTTAGTAACATTGGACTTTCAAAACAAAGATCAGTAATTTTAAAATGCCAAAACTCTTTATGATTCGAACGACAATTTTTATTAGTAACATTTGACTGACTTCTTAAGTCAATATCTTATGTAAAGGTTTAATATCTTATGTAAAGGTGTTATGTTCTAATTTGATTGTATATGAGCCTCAATCATATCTAGGGGTGAGCAGAAAAAGCGGGTAACTGGAATTGGAACCGGAACCTCTTTGGAACCGCCGGTTCCGGTTCCTAAAATTATGGAACCGACTTAAGAGGTTCCGGTTCCGGTTCTCAAAATTTAGGAACCGGTAACCGGTGGATAACCGGAACCGGCGATTATTCGATCTATATTTGTTAAAATATTATATATTTGAGAAATTTAATGTCCAAATTTAACAATACGATAAATTTTGTGTAATTTTGAATGAGTTTAATCATTAATTAGTCTAAATATAGTGTATTAACAATATAATAATTAGATAATCATATGTATAAGTGTTTGAAATTTAGGATTATTCAAAGATTAGTAGAATAAATGATAATATTTAAGCTTTGCATCTTATTTTAAATTTACGATTTTAAAGACAGGGTAACCGGAACCGGCACCGGAACCGGAGGTAACCGGTTCCCTCCCATCCGGCCCATAAGTATCTTAAGGAACTCCATCTCCGCTTCGTCAGAATCCGGATACATAAAAGCCTCACAATTTTGTTTTTTGATGAAGACTCATAACGCAAGTGAATACATTCTTGAACCTTCTTCAAAACCTGGAAAAGATCTCATGTTTTTCATACAATCTGGTAGTGTTGGATGGGTACTGGTTCGTGGAATGTTTGTGTGCTTTTTGATGTTAGGGCCTCCAATACAACATCCAGTTTTTTCTCAAAAGTTGATGTTCTACTCTCGGTTGAACGAGTAATGGCACTATTATCCTTATGCTTCTTCCTTTTAGTCGAACTACTTTGAGGGAAACTAGGGAATAAAGGCTAATCATCACACAAATTTATTTCAACACTATCTCCTTTACCCTCCATATTTTCTTCGTCTTGAACATCATTTGGAATGCTATTGTTTTGAAACTGGGTCGGAGTCAAAGTCTGATCTCCAATCGCAACAGTATCCCGAAACGAAGGAGCATAACTCATCTCGTATATCTCCAAGTTTGCGTCCCTAAATTTGGCAAAGTTATTATCTTCCTACAAGACAAACGGACAACGTTTAATTAATGATTTTACTATACAATCAAAACTATAATTACTAAAGACATATAATAATATTACCTTTATTTTCTCGTCCCACCACTCTGGCGATGCATCTAATAGGATTCTCGTCCCACCAATTCCAGTTTCAATCCTCATTAAGCGGTCATAAAGCTTCCATTCTTTTTTCATGTTGTCCCATTTATTTTTAAGTTGTTTTCTGTCAAAGACTTTCCCTGTTCTTTCAAACATTTGATTTTCTAAATTCGCCCACCCAGCCTTATTGAAGTGACTACCGGGTCTATTCCCTTTTCTTAATTCAATCAAACACATATCAATAAACACCATGAAGGTAGCATCATCCCACACAAATTTTGGTTTGTTCTTTTTCTTAGTTTCACCATCAACAACAATAGGGACATTAGGGTCCATAATCTGAAATTAATATATCTTAAATGAAGCTATTAAATCACAAATGAAAGCTATTGAGTTCAGACATCAAAACATTAATGAAAGATATAAATTTCACATAATATAAAACATATTACATAAAACATCAAATGTAAGCTAATTACGAACATGAAATTAGACAGAAATTTCATTTTTTTTTAAAGAGCAGTTGGTGGTGATCGGATGTAGATCGGAAAAATGTCGGTCTTACGGTTGTAGATCGGAGATTACAGAGATGGGAGATGGAGGAGAGTTGACTGGTTACGATGGAGGCTGGAAGAAGAAATGAAGGAGGAAGTAGGGTTTTGATCAGGGGTGGCAATTTCCGACCCGACACGAAACCTGACCTGAAACCGACACGAAAATAAACAGGTTTGGGTTGAGGTGAAAAATAATTGGGTCAGTCTCAAGTTGAGTCAGCTGACCCGTTTATTAAACAGGTTAGGTTCGGGTCAATGATAATTTAAATGGGTCGACCCACCAACCCGTTTAATTATTAAAATATTTTTTAAAATATATATATTTATACTTAATTTATAGTTTACTAGTTAAAACGTAATTAATAGTTAGATAAAAATAAAAAATGTTAGTTAGTAATTTGGTGTTTAGTATTTTGTTATAAATTTGTGTAATAATAATAATATTTTGACTTGTTTGATCTGTTTAACTTGTTTGATCTGTTTAACTTGTTTGACCTGATAACATGTTTAACCTTTTTATTAAATGGGTTATACGGGTTAGGTTTGGGTTGAAGTTAAACAGGTTAGGGTTGACATGTCTGACCCGTTTATATAAATAGTGAACCCGTTTCGGGTTGAACATTTCTGACCCACCAACCCGTGAACCCGAACCCGTCAATCCGAATCCGACCTGTATTGCCACCCCTAGTTTTGATGTAGAAATTGAGGGTATTTAGGTAAATTGCAGTCAAAACGTGATAAGGAGTTTGAAAAGTAAGGGACTCCTTACCTTTTCAAATCAGCTTTTTAAAGCTTTTCAAAAAGTTAATTTAAAAGCACTTTTCACATTTGCCAAATAAGTTTATTGACTTTTCAGAAAAGCTAATAAGTCAATAAGGAGCTTTTCAAAGCTTTCCCAAACACCCTCTCAATATATATGATTTAATCATTATTGTGATTATTTTTGAAACTTTTCTGATTATCTAGTAAATGTTTATCCATGAATAAATAGATAATAACTAATTCAAGATTTGTTATAGCTAGTCGATAATTAATAATGTTAAACAATATATTTTTCTAATTTCATAGTTGTAACGACCCGAAATTTGGTATTAAATAAATTGTATAAAAATATGATAAATATGGATAAATCGTTTAAAGAACGTAGGAATTGGTTTCGTGTCGTTTGGACACCGTACGAGAAAGTTATGGGCGAAACCGGGTCGAGACAACAACCGAAAAATGCAGCCTTGCTGCATTGAAGAGTTCACGCCGCGAAGATGGGTTCCCGATCGGGACTGTCTTCAGAGAAAAGGGCTTTCGAGCGTGAAGTAATTCACGACTGGTTACCGATCGCGAAGTTCGCGTGCATGGGAAAGTTAGCGACGCGAACTTAGTTCGCGTCGTGAACTATGGTCGAGCAACTTTAAGTCGGGTTTTGGCTTATTTGATGCCATATCGAAACCCTAGTTTCTTCTTTGGCGATTTCCGAGCTTCGAGGCTGATTGAGGTCGAATCCTTCACAAATCTTTGGTAGATTTCACTCCTAGTTGAAGATTCAAGGTATATCTTCACTCTTTGATCTTTGTAGCTTAAGGTCTATGTGTCTGGATGTAAGGGTTTGAAACCCTAGTTCATGGGGTTATGGATTATGGTGATATAAATGATGGATATGCTTAATATATGGTGTATTATCAAAGGAAACAAGTGTATGATTATGATTTGTAAGAATCTTAAGGGTTGGTTAAACCTAGGGTTTGGTAAATCACCATATTTGGGGGAAATGTGTTAATAAGTGTTATCTAGAGATAGATGAACACAATAGTAGTAGTATGTGATGTTGATAATCTTATGATTATTGTTTTAGGCTGTTGGTGAGATCTTAGAAGGTTGACCGAATCGTGAAGCAAGGAGATTGACGTAAGGAATACGGTTGGAGCATTTTATTGCTAAGGTGAGTACATGTGAACTTTAAAACTGGGTACATAGCGGTAAAGAAATATTTTTTTAATATGTGACTATTAATGATAAACTAGTTATATAATTTCTCTATATTAACTAGTTGCTTGATTTTGTGAATACTAAGTGAGACTAGTATATGGATAGTTTGTATGTTGGTCTTATGGTATTGATGATGGATGTGACATATAGTCACATGAAATAGTTAAGACGGGTAGTTTGAAATAGGACAGGTGCATGATAGATTAGGAGGCATTCTGAATTATCATGGTATCTTTAATCTGGTGGATTGGAGGCATTCCGATCTCCCAACACGATGTTGGATCTCACTGAATTGGAGGCATTCTGATTAGTGAGATAAGATGGGTCACCTTGCTTGGACAAGGTGACAAAGGGGGTTCTACTGAACTGGAGGCATTCTGGTTAGTAGGACAAAAATGGGGTCTCGTTGGATTGGAGGCATTCCGAACAACTTGACGGGTCGATTAGGCTATGATTGAATGTGATGGGATTACCGAGGAGGTGATCGATGTATATGAATGTGTTAGGGGTACCGCGGAGGTAACCATAGTATATAAATATGTCTGTCTATATATATATTTAGTATGTGTAATCATTTATATATTAATGTCGGGTCTAAAACCCATGTATCTCACGAGACAATTTTGTCTTACGTACTATGTTTGTTTGTGATGCTATGTACTCAGGTTCGGGAGCTAAGGATTAGGTGCGTTTCCTAGTGAAGGCGCACGGGTTAGTAGAGATAGCAAGGTGGATTTACGTTTGACTTTGGTTATGATATACTTTGTAACACCACTAGTGACTTTTATTTTATACCAAGGTTTTTATAAATCCATATTTTGGGATAATACTCTAAATGATTTAAATTTAAAAGGATTTTACGGAAATATTTTGTATTAAAAATTTGAGGTGTTACAATAATAGTGATAGATCTGTGACTACAAATCAAGTTAATCTTGAATGATGGAAAAATGTTGAAAGATTAAGGGTTTTTTAACGTATGCCCATGGGGCATACATTAGGTGCAATTAATGAAGTATTTAGTTTCCTATTATATTTTGAATAATATTAATGAACTTTAATATTTACCAATTTTGAAGATGCAATAAATATGATTCTTGGTTTGAATGGAAAGTTGATGGTTATTGATTGCACCTAATGTATGCCCCAGAGGCATACGTTAGAAAAACCCTATTTATAAAGAAAAACCATAGGCAAAATTAGAAAAATCTATATATATAACAAAAGAAACTTTTTTTAAGCCACATGGCATTTTCTTAAACAATATCTTTGCCAAATGGCGGCCTCTTATTGGATAATAGATTTTTTCCCCGCCCAAACGACATTTACAAGCATAATAGATTCCTCATTAATATGAAAATTATTTCTTAGAGAATTTGAATACGAAGATCAATCGTAAATACGGAATTAATATCGTCAAAATTTAAGGAAAGTAATTTATGGAATTAATTTTGAGGAGTTAATAATATCAAGGATAAATTTGCCCAATTCAATTTAGAAGTCTTGATTAATATCGGTAAATCCGAATTTGAATATGGGCAACTTGACCATCATCAAATAAAGCAGTTTCTTCAAATCCTTCTATTAAAATCTATTTCAAAATTATTTTCAAAGCATTTCCAATTTAACAGCATTAAATTATAAAGTTTCTTTTTTAACCTTTGGTGTTCTCTGTCTATACATCTCAGATTCTCAATGCATTTTACTAATAGATTTTGTATAGTTGAGAAGTCTAATTTATTCAACAAAACTCAATTCTAAGAATTTTTTTTTGTGTGTTTTCATCTCAGTTTCAATATTTTTTGGTAAATTGTAACTTTCATGTGATGGTGAAAGATAAAGCCGAAGTTCTTGAAGCTTATTGTTGATTTGGTAATTTATCACTAAATTTTGTTTTTTGGTTCTTGGTTTGTGTTTTTATTTGTTGAATTTTGAATAATTTTTTGTTTCTTCATATTTTTTTAGGTTTATGAGGAATCCATAAACCATGATTGCTAGGTAGAAATCTTCTAAAAGGTGGTTTGTGTTACCCTTTTCAACATCAAATGGTATTTAATAATCAAACCACAATCGGAGCATTCGGTAAGCAGATTTTGAGGGTTTTTGGGATCTTTTTGAATTCGGCAATGGTGTTCACAATTATTGGAGTTTATTTAGAGTGCGTTAATGGACCTTGTGTTTGAAGGGATTTTAATGGTGAAATAATTTATTTTTGACGGAACTTGATGGAACTTGTGTTTAAAGGGATTTTAATGGTGAAATAATTCGGCAATGATGATGTCGGAGCTGCGCTGCATTTTCCCAATATGTTGGTTTTTTCGGCGATGACGGTGGTGGTCATTGGCACGCGACTCTCATGATGTTGATGGTTGGGAGATGAAGTTTGTACAAATTGACATAAAAGGAGATGATATAAAGGAGATTGGGGTTTTGTAATGATGCAAGGACGATTATTACATTTTAATAAGGAAACAATTATGCTTACAATTATTGATTTAAAAACAAAAATTTTAATCATTCGTCGAGAAATGCAAATTTGAATTTAACATAATTTGTACAGTTATTGACCGAAAAATTTGGTACCATCTAATATGGTGTTTATGCAAAAACAGATTCCCTTAAACATAATTCCTACAAGGTAATTGGGAAATTTTAATATTCTATTCATAAGAAATGCTTAATTATATTTATATTAAAGTTGAGTAATGGTATTGTTTCCTACCATTTGTACCTACTTATCTTCCTACACATTAGATTAAGATATGGTCAAGCGATAATATTATGAGAGAAAATTAATGGATTACACATATCATCTCATTAAATGGGTAGGAAGATTATTAACTACATTTGATTAGTTATGCTACCTAATTTGTACATTAATTATTTCAACCCCCTTAACTATCGACTTTAGGGCAATGGGTTTTTTTTTTCACAGTAAAAAGAAGGTAACGGGGTGAGTTTCGGCATTGTCATCACCCTCCCGAAGACCTCTACACTAAATAAATAAAACTTGAGTCTAGCAAATTGCTAGACTAAAAAAAAGGTATATTAAAAGGGGTTTCTCAAGCAATCATCCCATGAAGTCTTAATTGGATGATTTCATGGGAGATCCATGAAAAAAAACAAACAAACCAACACTATCAAATAAATTTGACTTTATATCCTACCACAATCGAATAACAATGAGTTTCTATACCTCCAAATCACCCAGCACGTTGTGAAACCGATAACTTGGAACTTCACCTTCCGATTGTTAACATTTGGAGTGTTTTCACAAAACTCCCACCAAACTTGAAATGAGGCATTGTTGACTCCGCCAAATCGCACCATTTACTAAACTAACAAACTTAAATATTTTGTATATTTCAGGCTTTAAAATCGTTCAAAATTTTTTTTAAACAAATTAGAAAATTAAAAAATAAAAAAATAAAAAAATTTAATTTATTTTTTAAAAACTATTAAAAAATTTAAAAAAAAATTCATTTTAAGTCAAGGTTTTAAAAAGTGCGCCAATGCGTGAGGCGCTGTAACGACGTTACGAAATAGGTCATGAAGGCTGTGTAATGCGTGACGTAAGATAAGTCGTGTCTTATGAGGAGTTTATTTGAAGATGTCTAAGAAAATTGAATTTTAAAAAAAATATATAATGACATATATAATTACAAATTTAGATGTCATTTTTTGTGAACTTTATGTATAAATTATTATATAAATCAATAAAGGATAAGGAGTACATTCAAGGGTAGTAGTAATTTTATGGGGCTTGCTATCGTAACCTTTTTCCCGGTGTATGTGAGGGTGACGAACTCCTTTTTGTTCGGTCATAGGTTGGTCCAAAGAACGAGAGTCGGCTTCCTTAAGTCCGTAACTATGTTTCTTACTTTAAGAAAGCCAAATAGCATCTATCTACATGTATCAAATTCCTTATTAAGGACAGTGGTAATAAATAAAACATAAAAAATGCTTTGAATGAAATGTTTAAAAATTTATCTGAACTTTTCTTATTTAGTTAAATAGATTGTTTCTTAATAATTATTTTTTTTAAGATATTGTTTCGGGAGCGTTCAACTTTTACTTAGTAATGTTTTTATTTGATTATATGTTTATCATTTTAGTGAAATGTTCAAGGTAGTCCATTAATTTTATCTAGTCCCAAGGGATATTTATTAGCCATTGGATCAAGAAAAATTAATGGTCAAGATCAAGATTCAAAACCACCACCACCACTACAAGCACATGTGCTTCTCCAGCGGCCGGAGATGGCGGCCGGCGGCAGCGGACGGCGGCGATCGGCGGCGGCCGGCGGCGGAGGACGGCCGCCGGAGGTGGCCGCCGGCGGTGGTGACCGGTGGTGGTGGTCGTGACTGGAAGCACATGTGTTTCGTGACTTGTTTTGATTTTTTTTCTGTGTAGTGAAGTACATGTGTTTCATAACGTCAAGCACATGTGCTTCGTGATTCAAACACAAATGACTTGCTTGTAAGTTACATTTGTTCAGGAACAAAAACACATGTGCTTGACTTTATGAAGCACATGTGATTGGCTTTATGAAGCACATGTGCTTGGCTTTATGAAGCACATGTGCTTCATAATGATATGTTCGTCACTTATTTTGATTTTTTTCTATGTAGTGAAGCACATGTGTTTCATAACTTCAAGCACATGTGCTTCGTGATTCAAACACAAATGACTTGCTTGTAAGTTACATGTGTTCAGGAACAAAAACACATGTGTTTGGCTTTATGAAGCACATGTGCTTGGCTTCATGAAGCATATGTGCTTCATAATGATATGTTCGTCACTTGTTTTGATTTTTTTTTCGTGTAGTGAAGCACATGTGTTTCATAACGTCAAGCACATGTGCTTCGTATGCTCCCTTGTGTGTTTAGAAACTCATGTTTTTAGTGACTTGAAGCACCATGTGTTTCGTGACCTGAAGCGCATGTGCTTCGAAGTAATATGTTGTGTTTCAGTGAAGCACATGTGCTTCGATACATCAATACCACCACCACCCCATTAGCACCAGCACCTTCACTGTCAGCCACCACCACCACCGCCGGCCGCCGGCGGACGGCGGACGGCGGCGGACGGCGGACGGCGGCGGACGACGGTGGACGGCGGCGGCAGCGGACGGCGGCCGGAGGTGGCCACCGGCGGTGGCTGTAGGTGGCTGTTAGGTGAGGGATTTGATCTTGACCATCTTGATCCAATGACTAGGATTTATCCCTTGGGACTATGCAAAACCCTTGGACTTTCTAGAATACACCTCTATCATTTTATTATTACATAATCTTAAATTTTCTCATGTTTATATTATTTGTAAGTTTATAGTATTTCATAATTTACGTTTTAGAGCATTATGTATTTTCTTATCGTATACATATGTAATAATCATGTAATTAATGATAATTTTTTATAATCTATAAAATTTACATTCAATTAAATTATTGACAGCCCGTGATTTTTCACGGGTTATAACCCAGTAATCATATATATTAAACTACTCCGTATAAACTAAAAAACCAGATCAAAAGTCACATAAACAGAAAAAACTCACTCCGGAATAACGATCCCAATTTGACGTCAGAATGAACAACCACGAGGTTTCTTCAAACCCAACGGCCACCGCCGGCCTGATCATCTCTAAAACTGAAACCCTCCAATCCTTTCTTACGGCATCCGCCAACGACTCTCAACTCTCACGAGACCTCCGTCAAATCGCTTCATCCCTATCTCTTCAGCCCTCTTCCGTGCCCTACAAATCTCTCCGCTCCCTTTGGGTTGCATCCGATCCATCAACCCGACCCGCTCTACCTGCACTACTAGCCGGATCACAGTTAATCCTTAATAGTCCCCAACCGCGCGAAAAGGTAATTAATCATGTATTCATCGTTTTCTCAGAGAATAAAGCTTCCATGTTTTACTCAATTCGTCTATAAGTATCCGAAAATTGAAATCTCGAACCTAGCACAAATGACATTAACATATACTTATGTTGCAATTTTAAGTTTTTAACATCAGGTTGTTGTCGCTAGAACTCATCAATTGTTGTAGTCATTAAAATATTGCTACACAAAAATACTAGTGCTTATTAATTAACGTGAGCTGACGTTTCAATAATCAATCAGTGAACACCAAAAATCGATTTTGATTACGATTTTCTGGTCAAAATAATCAAGTTTGGAGATGCAGTAGTTATTAAGAACTGAATAAGAGTGAATGTAAAATCAAATAAGGGGGTGTTTGGGATTGCTTATTGAATCCATGTTTTGCTTCAGCTAACAAGCACTTATGAGAGTTTTGAGGGAGACAGACAACTTATGCATATCAGCTTATTTAAGCTGTATCACTGTTTCACACCAGCACACTTTTTATCTTTATAATCAGAATTTTCTAAACACTCAGATTATCCACTTATTGCGTTTTTGATACAACATATTCAAATCCAAACACTATCTCCTCAATTGTGTTTTGTTACAACTAAACCACCCTAAAGCACAATTATTTGGTTATCTGGTTGTGAATGACAATTATGAATTATGTAAGTTATTATGAGGTATAACATTGTTGATTTAAATGTTTGGGTAGAGTGAGGAGTTGAAAGCAAGGCTGAGGAAATTTGAGGTGGTGGCAGAAAGGAAAGCATATAAGGAGCTAGTGAAGGATATTACTCCAAAAAGGGACGAAACTGAGCCCTTTTCTTCATACAAGGATCAAATAGGATTTGGTCAGTTTGATTATTATTATTTTAATATATATATATATATTTTATTAAAGTAGGTTTTTAACATAGTATGTTCCTCTTTTGATCAGGTTTACATGTGGCGCTAACGATGTTTACAGGGTATTTGGTTGGATATTATACATTTAGAGCATTGTTTGGCGATAATCCAGTAATGGTACTACTACATAACTTATATAACCATTAAAACCTAATTGTGTTTTTTAGGCATCAAATAATTGAACTTTAATTCATAATTCCATTAATGATTTTTGAAGCATGCTGCTGGAGGGATCCTTGGATTGGTAGTGGGGATGCTTGTAGAAACACTTCTTTTTATAATAAGAGCATCAAGCCAAGATCGCAAGACCACATTCACGGCTTCTCAGCTAAAGAAGAATCAGTAGTCAAAGTGTCTTTACAGGTAACTTTTATTTTAATTTCCTTAGTTTTTTTTTTTTTTTTTTTTTTTTTTTTTTTTTTTTTTTTTTTTTTGCGCGCGGATGTAGCGTATAGATAGAGTATGTAAATGCACATCCTGTAAAAATGTTTAACGTTTTTCATTAAGACCAAAAACTGCTTAATAGGCCGCCAAAGTATAGTATGTGTGTTTGGTTGCATTTTGGTTGCAAATCTGACAAAAAATGTGTTGAATGACTAAAATTTCATTCAACTTGCATAATAGAAAAATGTTATAATATACATTACATAATATGACAAAAAAAACTTGCAATTTGCTTGTGTCTAGGATTCTACTACAAGATTATTGAGTTTGATGAAGAATAGAGCATGAAGAAGCCCGCCTTTCTGAAGAAGAAGATGATTTGTATTAACTATCTATCGATTTTTCAATTCTTTTTAGGTTTTGTTTTTTTGTCATTGTTTTCATATAGAGTTCATGGTTCACTAGACTGCACCACACATCGATTTGTGTAAATTATAGATTGAGTTATTTGGACAAGTAAGAATAAGTAGTTTGAAATGAGGGTCTGACCTTATGTACAATATGTGCCATGAACCCTTTTGCTATTGTAAATCTCTTGACTCTAGATTCAGATCTTATATGACTGGTTCCTATATATTGCATGAGCCATTTGTTAAACCGTTGCCTTGTTTTTTAGCATATCGATCAAGAATATGCTGGCAATATGTGAATGTATATAGAGAAATTTTTTACTACAATAAACATAAAAAGTCAAAAAAGTGAGATGATCAATCTTTCATACTTCAACTGAATTGCGTGCCTTCTTCCAACTGTCTTGCAACTAAAAGCACATTGAGCAATGCATTAACCCTAATTATGACTTCTGCATACTGCAGTTTCACCACATTGAGCCAATTGGCAAATGAATTTCAAGTAACACTGATTGAACAAACATTCTACACAAGGATATTAGCAACAATCTAGTATTCATATCATGATTCAAAAGGCAAAATTCATTGATTAAACTGTTAAGGAACACAATATAAACTTTCCCAAAACATGCAATTATAATAAGCCTCTAAAGAAACTTGACCTTCCTACAAACTTTCATCAGTAATTTTTTTGAAAAAGTACCTATCTCCAAACCAAACGATGAGATATACATGATCATGATCAGAACACCAAGTAAATTGCCACCAGCAGCCCAAACCAAAAGTAAAGAACCCTATTCATAACCTCTGTACTAACAAGTAACAACTATCTAAAAATCAACAAACCCTAAAGATCAACAATCAGATCTTTGATCTGCACGTGCATTATCAGACCTTTTTGGGTTCCCCTGTGTTTTCCTCACTCCAACCTCCATTGTTATCCACCAACTCCATTAATTCTTTCTCACTGTTGAAACATCTAGCTTCTTTCTTGTTCAAAACATCCCAAAAGAAATCAGTCAGCACAGATTCATAACCAGGCATCTTAGCATAACCAGGAAAATAGTTAATATCAATCACAAGATACCTATTTCCAACCTTAGTATCCCTAATCACATCGAAATTGAAAAGATGCAATTTCATTGCCTTACGCAAACCACGAGCAATTTTAGTAATTAGATTCATTGGTGGCATTGCAGCATCTTCTAAATCCATCATCTTATAGTACTTATCATCTTTTCTTTCATCTGAAGTCAGATTAGAAACCTGTGAGAACGATAACGAACCATGCAAACTCTCCAATTTCTCTTCAGCAATGTCCGGCAATGATTTCCGTTTCACACATTTCACATACTTCCCAACCACATACACTTTGAAAATCACACCGCCGTGATTCACAAACTCCTGTAGAACAGTAGGGGATTTCAGTTTCTCGAAACCCTCGCTACTGAAAATCAACAACATCTTATGCGATTTTGCGCTCCCGTCGGCAACCAAGGGTTTTGCAATTACTGGAAACTTCAAACCCTCGCTCCACGATTTCGTATCTTTCAATTTCTCAGGTTCGTATATCACAATCTGTTTCGGTATCCCAAACGATGACGTTTCTTCGTGTTTCATCTCCTCAATTTCCGATACGACATCAAGCATCGAAATCCGGTTGTGTAGCCGCTGGATTGCATCCGGAAAGTCGATTACAATAGCGCTAGGGTTATAAACCAAGTATTCACGAAGCTGTTTGCTCCATTCTTCACCGTACAATTTGTGAAGCACACAATCAAACGGACCTTGATCCACCAACGGCTTATCGGTATCGATCTTGATGAGATCGATTCCGCGTTCTTTCGCTAAATTCACCAAAGAATCCTGAATAAAACTCTTTTGTTTCTTCACTAACAGTGCGTAACCTACACTGAATCGTTTCGTCTTCATTTCCGCCATTCTTGCAACTCTTGAACAATTTTATTTCCTTCTGATTTCACAAATGTAATCACAACACTCATAACAGAGATTTCCAGACGGAAAATTAGGGTTTTCGGATTTTGAAAATATAGAGACGGAGGTGTACGTATATATGAACCGATATAAGGTTTTGAAAATATAGAGACGGAGGTGTACGTATATAAGAACGCCGGTGAGATTCTCGGAGTTAACGAAACTGTGGTTGGGTGAAGAGAGTATATGTAAGGTTTGAAGAGGCGAGTTCATTCAGGGATTGAGTTAGGGTGAAGTTAACTATGGTTAAGAGAAAGGGTGAGTCCACGTGGCATATTCTCTCAAATAATATACGGATTCCGCCGCACTATGAGAAGTGTTTTAGAATTTTACCAAAAACAATAAATTGCCAAAAGAAGCGACGTGTGTTTATGGTCGTTGGATTAGTCCACCTGGAAGAATGAACGGATGAGATTATGTGGGGTGTGATGGTCCAAAACCAAATAGGGTCGAGGCATGATAGGCTTGCAAGGCGCACCCTCTCATACATATTCCATGTTTTCAAGATAGATTATAAGTAGAGCCCTAGAGGTGGTCAACCAGACGGTTTTACTTTGACATGTTTTCTTTAACCAAATTTTTTTTTTTAACAGCTAGTTAGTAAGTTAGTGGTTTGATCTTAGATAGTGACATCCACAAGAGACAGTATGTTTTCCCTCGAACCTTCCACCTATTTGTCTATGACGAATAATTCTTTGATGGTAGTCCATTGTTGGAGAGACTAGAGATACTTTTACAATAATTCTTTGATCTTCATCTTTATTATATATAGTGTATTTAGAATTTTTTAAAATCAGAAGATTTAATTTCAATCAAGATACTTATTATTTTAGAAAATATTTGTGTTCAAAACTAACTCTCACCCACCAGCACAATCACTAGTCACCACCATCGCTCACTACCGCCACCATCAGCCGCTACTACCACAACCGCAAAACATAGTTACAGGGTACCTGCTGTCGTATTGCCCGAATACATGTTGTCCTGCTAGTACTATAAAAGCGTTAAAAGGTGGTTTGGTGGAATTCCTTATATTTTATACTAATTTTTAAAATTAAAATTTTAAACAAAAAAACTTAAGAAAAATCACTCTACATGATAGGCGTGAGCATTTAGACCGAAAAAACCGAACTGAACCGAAAACCGACCGAAACCGAACCAAAGCGAAACCGATAACATGTTATCGGTTTTAAAAATTCATCATTTTCAGTTTCGGTTCTGTTGATTTTGGTTCGAATAAGGATGAACATTTGGTTAAACAAACCGAACCGAACAAAAACCGAAAATATGTAATCGTTTCAGTTTCGGTTTCATCAATTTCGATTTGGTTTTTAAACCATACTCACCACTACTACATAAGTTGTTAAAATAAAAATATATTACATTGTAAAAAGATCATATGATTTACTCAATAACGCACAAATTACTCAATGTCAAACTAATGATTTGCATCGAATATTCCAATGATAATCTCACCAAACGTAAACAAAACTACAAAATTGGAAATCCCCAATTTATCATCACCGTATAACCATCAACAGAATTTCCCTCACAAACTGCTAAATCCAATATTCAATAAGTAACGTATTTCTCTTCTTCTTCTTCCAACCTTCATTCCCCCAATTTCTTGCCTTGAATGCAGTGCTATAACTTCCCCTGAATTCCTCATTATTATTCAATTTCACAAGTTTCTATCGAAGATCAATTCAATTCAATTATTTAGATGGAACAAAAACAGGTTGAATCACGATCTTCAATTAGAAACGATGATAATAATGGGGAAAATAAGGTGAGATCATTAGCACTGCCATCAAAATTTCCATTAACGGTTTGGGAGATAGCCGGTGCATCTGGTGTTGTTTTGTGTTTCGCCGTTGGTCTTCTCGGAGTTTACCTCACCTTGCCGGATTCCGATTACAGCTTTCTCAAGCTTCCGAGAACACTTGAAGATCTTCATGTCCTCAGGTAATTAATTTATTGTTGTTATAAACTATTAAATTTTAAATCTACATAACGTATATTTGTGATATTGCTCTTTTATACATTTTCTGGATTTACTTGTTGTAGCATAATTGTTAATTCATTAATATATTAAGATCCGTGATGTTTTGGAAGCTAATTTTCTCTTGCATGAAATTGAATATTAGAATTCCTGAAATTAAAAGGGTGTTTCATAATAACCAGATTAAGGCTTATTTTAAATAAAAAAAAAACTGATCGTGATTATAATTTTTTGATTATCATGATAAATATGAAATCACCTTAATTATCCATAAATTAAACATCTGATTTCCCAATTATCATATTCTAATTCTTCAAGTTGTCTTTTTTTTTTTTTTTTAAGCTTTAATGTTTTTTTTTCCTTAATTTTTCGCAGAGATAATCTGGAGACATATACAAGAGACTACACGGTTCAAGTGCTGGTGGGATATTGCACGGTTTATATATTTATGCAAACTTTTATGATCCCGGGAACTGTTTTCATGTCGTTACTTGCGGGCTCACTTTTTGGAATCTTAAGAGGTGTTGCCCTTGTTGTATTTGCTGCTACTTCTGGTGCATGTTCTTGCTACTTTTTATCCAAATTGATCGGGCGACCACTTATCCTGTCTTTGTGGCCCGATAAATTGGTTTTCTTCCAAGACCAGGTGAGGCCCGTTTGACCCGTTAAAATTTAACACATAACTCAAACCAACCCATTTATATTATATTAATATTAATTTATTTTTATTTTTATTTGCTTAGGTGGCTAAAAGGCGAGACGGGCTACTGAATTACATGCTTTTCTTACGGTTGACACCTACACTGCCTAATATGTTCATTAATGTTGCTTCACCAATAGTAAATGTACCTTTTCATACATTTTTAATGGCAACTTCAATTGGGCTTATTCCGGCTGCTTATGTTACCGTCAAGGTATTTTATTATTTTAAATCGGGCTTATTTCGGGTAATTAATATTTTATAAATTTATATTTATTTATTATTTTTTTTTTATACAGGCAGGAATAACTCTTGGAGAATTACAATCAATTGGAGACTTATACGACATTCACTCAATAGGAACCTTGTTTCTCATTGGGATTGCATCTGTTACCCCTACACTTATAAGCAAGAAAAAGACATCATAGAAATTTTATTCTCACTGTACAAAATTACAAATTTACCCTTGATTGCAACCTCGGGTTTCATCTGGTGAGATTTGCTGGTCTGTGCTGCAGATGCAAAAAGGGATCTGCACGATATTTTACATCGTTTTCTCTTCCGTAGAAGGGTAGTAAGGTAAATTGTTAAGATGCAGTTTAGTCTGTGATAAGAAATATTTAAAAAAAAAAGGCGGAATAAAGAATGGTGGAAAATACGGTCTCTTGCTGTGATTATTTATTTTATGGAATTTAAAGATGTAAACTTTATTATTTCTAATAATTTATACCATTGCTTGAGATATTTAGCTATAATTATATAACTAGTTTATTTATTTTGGCTAGGATAATTATTACAAATAGATATGTGTAAGTTACACAAGTTGAATAGAGATACAGGGCTCACAGCAACAAATATTATTATACAAAAAAGACAGAGGGCTATTTATACATTTCACTCTTGCCCTATTTGCTGCCAACATGTTTATTTTATTTATTTATTAATTAAACTGCATATAAATTATTATAATTGAGTTGATCACTTGATCGATGGTTTGAGCAGTGGTAGAACATGCTTTCTATACTCAGCTAGGGCCCACATTGGGTATATATTTTTGTACATTGGATAGTGTAGCATGCAGTTCTTCATAAACACTCCAGTTATTTCCTGTATTAAGTATAAATTATGTAATTAATATATATTTCATTAATCAAATTTATTTTTCCATTTATGTTATTACCTGTTGAGGAAAATCACCAGTTTCCAACTGTGAGTTGATCAACAACTTGGCTGCTCTGTGTAGGGGTGTTGCATCTCTATCCATCTTTACATTTCAACAAATTCATTAAAATTTAGAAAACTAAGAAAAAAATATAATTACTTATTTATAATATAATTTTAAATAATAAGCTGACCTGGCGAGAATGAATTAGACCCATCAAAGCCCATGCAGTGTGCACCAAATTGGACCTGCCTCCTTCTAGAGGTATATATCTCTGTTTATTGAGTAACCACAAGAAATTATGTTAACATTAAATTATTATTTATTTAATTATATATTTTATAAAAACCTTTTCTGGGCATGATTTATAACTTTCTCCCCAACCGCCATCTTTCAGCTGTGTTTCCAACAGAAAATTAACCGCTTTACGGATTGCTGCACAATTTTCATATGTTTTTCCAACAGCTGCCAATCCTCCAAGAGCAAACCAGGTACCATATGTAAAACACACTCCCCAGTTACCATACCTAATTAACCATAGTTAATCCTCATGTTAACAACAAAAAATAATTTTAATTATTTAAATTTTTTATGCAAAAAGCAGAAAACAAACCATGAGCCATCTGGCATTTGTATATTCTCGAGGTATTTAGTAGCATTTATAAGGAAATTTTCAATCTCTTTCCTTCTATGTCCTGGGTATAACTTCTTAAACAGAACAAGGGCATGCATTGCTGATCCTGTGCACTCAACATACCTAAATCAACAAGAATTTTGTTAGTCAAACTTGAAGTTGACTTTATATATTATTATTATTATAATACATGTTTTATGTAAAAATGGTAAATTTATTTGTATCTTACTCGTGCTCAATGACGATATCAGCAAAAAACTCTGTAGGATTCAGAATCTAAATTTGAAAAAAAAAGATGCATTTAATTTTTAAATTACAATAATTTTTAGAAAAAACTTTTTTTCCGTATGTTTTAATAAATAATTAAATACCTCCAACCATTCTGCAGCTCCTGCTGGCTCCCATGCAGCTAGTCCACCATTTTTGCTCTATTATATCATCACAGCCAAATAATACCACATTTAATTATATAAATATTTCATGAATAATTTTTATAAATTAATTAGTGTACAATTACCTGTAAGGAAAGTATTACGTTGACAGCATTGTTCAATTGCTCAGCTGGCATCTGCTCACCAACAATTTCTGGTGGCATGGTTGAGAATAGGAGGCAACACTGGGGATATAAAGTAAATAAATCATAAATTAGAGGGATTTTTGGAATTTTAAATTAAATAAAAATTGTAAAAATATTAAATACCTTTAGTCCTTCAGCAGTACAATCAGAAACTTGCCATCCATGATCTTGATCCGAAAAAGTCCATGATCCCTTTGAAATATGACGGTGCATGCTTTTAAAATCACCAGAAGGATTATCCTTAACCTACACAAAATTTTATAGAAATAAGTAAAATAATATAATTTACTTACATTAACTAGTAAAAATAATATAAAAGTTGTAGAGACCTGTGAAGCTTTAATAAATTCATGCCCTTTCTTTAAGGTAGATGCAATTTCATCAGTAAAATCAGCAGCTAATAGAGCTTGAATGGCAAAACCAGCATCCCATTCTTGACTTCCAAAACTCTGTTTTTTTATTTAATTATAATAATCAAATAATCAACATTTAAAATATCTGATAATTTATTTAATTTAAATATTTCAGTTAAATTATAACCTGCATTTTCATTCCATCTTCAGCAATCCAGAGATAATCCGGCACTCGAGCTAGATGCTTTTTGTAAGCATCGCCATTTGGATCCTCAACCCAACATGCAAGCATACAAAGTGCCTGAAAAAAATGTCAAATTCTTAATCTTATACTAATTACATAATAATAATAACTAATTTTGGGCTAAACTAGATTACCTTTTCTACACAACCAATCGTGATATATCGACTATTCTCGTCTTCATAATGGATATGTTTCATTGTTGTTTGGAGTGCTTTTTCGCGCAATTTATTAAACGGCCAACGAGTTAATAAAGGCTCAGTAAGAACATAAAGACTATCCCATATTAAATCTTGTAGTAAAGGATGAGGATAATATAAATCTTCCTGAAATCATAAATTAATTAGTGAGTTAATCATATAACTAAGGTTAAAATCAAATATTATAAATTTGTAAAATATTCACCTTTGCACACAAATGTCTTATGCTTCCCCACTTGATCTCATTGTAAGGCTGTAAATAAAGTTCATCTCTAAGTTGCAGAATCAAAGGAGTAATTGGACCCACAAATCTTTTTCCATATAAGTATGACATTGGCATGTATACCAGTCGACAATAGCACCACATTTTTGCTACATTTACATAAAACTCATTAGTTAATTAATTATGAAATTAAAATTAGTACTAACCTGGATGCATAGGTAGGAAAGAAGGAAGGATCCAGAACTCCGGGGGCATTGGGTTGGTTCCAGCCCATTCGCATAGACCAAGTATCTAAAACAGAGAATTAATCATGTATAATTAAATAGTATAAGATAATATAAAAATAATGTCTTCTTACTGAAAGCCATGTTTTGCCCCATGATGGAATGTGTGTGACACTACCATGATCAAGAATCCATTTTCGGGCTCTTGTGCAGGCGCCATTTAGCCCACCATCGGGGCCTTCTCCTAACATACGCATACAAATGTAACTTAAAGTGGTACAAAACATCGTGCTATGACCTTCTATGTGAAGTCCCCAACCACCATCTTCATTCTGTTAATTCCAAGTCACAATTTGTTCAAGTGATTTCAGTTTAAAAAAGTGTATTTCGTTGTACATACCTGATGAGTATATAAACTCCGTAAGATTTCTTTTTGATGTTCTGCTGGGAAAACGGTGTTAAGGTGCCCGCTAATATACAAGCAAAAGACCTGCCCCATTTGTTGATTCGGCTCACACTTTTAGTTACGTTTATTTGTTTAATACTCCCTCCGTCCCGTTTCCATTTCTCCTTGTCCCATAAAAAAGTTCTCATTTCTTATATATAAGGGACCCACTTAATAAAATAATAATAATTCCACCACTAAAAAACTTTCTCCAATCAAATCTTATATTTTAATCAAAAGACCCCACCACTAACTATCTACTAAAATCTTGTGTCCAAGAGAAATGAAATTTTTTTTGTGGGGAGTATAAGGAAGTACAGGTATATTTAACAGGTCAAATTCATCGAAAGTTGCTCAAAATGTATAGTTATGAGAAAATCAAGTTTTTGGATTGGAATTGTTTGAGTCAATCCAATCGTTACTCATTTTAACCCGAACCCATATGCCCATTACCCAAAACATAAAAAGCTTACCAGGGGTTGCATGAAATATTGGGGGCCCGCAATTTCAGCTGGCCAATGACCATGATCAGATTGCAAAGCTGCCATGTAGTTAACCGACCTTTTCAATGTTGTTGTAGCCTTTTCATATGATATTTCTTCACCATCCTCTATTTTCACTTGAGGTATTGTTTGTTTAAATTTCTTCTCTCTTAGAAACTACATTTTCATATTCACACAACATATTATTAAAACCGTAACCAAACAAATAATAATCTAATATTCCGTTCACATATTCTAACTTTATATCAAATTGAATATCGAAGGATCGAGATCGACCTGCATGCGCCAAATGGCATCGTTACAAGGTTTAACTTTGTGTCGGTTATTCCAGAAATCGGTACGGGCTTGTTCCACCTCACCACGTTCTTCTAGAGTTCCATAATTGGGATCAAATTCCCATGTTTGTCTTCCAACAAAGTTGTTTGTGCTAAACAAGTATGGATCGTCAGCCCCTTCTCCTAGTCTTAATCTCCACATCTTTTTTTCGGTTCAAAATATATCAAATTATCATCTGTTAGAAATGTTATTGAACGTACTTATTAAAAGCAAGATATCAAATTCTAAAACAAATGGTTAAGTATAAGTTTGAAGTAACTCAAATACAACTAAATAACAGACAACATTTCCTACACGAATTCCTTTTAATTAGTAGGTAACTCATGTATCGCTACAATATAAGTTATTACTGCATATATAAATTTATTTAATTTATGTACAACATTTTCAAATTATTTTAATATTTCTCCCTTCGCATCAAATTGTCATAATTATTGGCGGGTACATGTATAATTTATTTAATGTACATTATTTTCAGATTATTTTAACTTTTCTCACTTCGCATCAAATTATTTTCAAGTTATGACCTTCTATGCTACGATACCATCCAAATCTTACACGTAAGGCTTCACGTATGCAAAAATCCAACGTAGCTTACATTTAACCATTATAAGTTGTGTTTCAATTATTTCATTTTTAGGTGTGTTTTTAGAATTGAAACGTCATTCATATTTTTTGTTGCATAATTTTTCAGAAAAATATTTTGACTATAAACATGCACTTAACATTAATGTTTTAAAATGTCTAGAAATATATATAAATAAATAATCTCAATTTTATAAATCTCTTTTAGAATCAAAATATACATGTAAATTTTATATATATGATATATGATATTTTTATTTATATCGATATATTTATTATACATCATTGCTAAAAAAATAATTATTGTAATATATATTAGCTCTTCAGGATTTCATTTATATGCTTTTATTATGATTGATTTTGTTATTCGATACTTATTTTTATAAGAAATTAATATTGTTTTGTTTCACATTTTTTTATTATTTTAAAAGTTCTATAATTTATAATATTAGAAACCATGTTTATCAAATAGGAGTAATAAAGTGTAGTATTTCTAATAGAACAACAGACCAAGCAAAGTAAACAACACATATACTATCTAATACTACTATGAAATTGTTATTTTTTCAAAAACATATTTCACAAAATTTTGAAATAAACTATTTATCTAAAAACCATAGTTTCCGAACTCACTCACGCTAATCTGTCTGTTGAGCCTTGCCGAGTGACTAATTAGTTTAAGCGGGGAGTAAGCGGGATTTAGGCGGATTCAAATTTTATAATTTTTGAAATTGTAAGTTAAACTTCACACAATAATACTTTAAAATTCGAATCAAGGATGTTTAACTAGTATATCAGTTTCAACTAAAAAAAGAGTTTTTAGCTACAATACTAACTTTTTGACCAATTTTGACCACCTAAACCGAGTTTGATTGTCCTGACCGTCTAACCCGATTATAACCGCCCAACCCTGATTTTGACCGTCACGGCTGCCGTTTGTATCTTTTGGATTTGCATTATCATGAGAATCTCCATGCTTCGACGACGACCAACTTTAAATGTTATTCAAATTCCATCTTGTACATCTAGAATTATAACTTTGACTTCTCAATAAAAGTCAACTGTTATAATTTTAAAATTGTATATCTTACATAAAACATCTTTAAATGCTCAGTCTTTGTTGTGGACATTACTCACCCTTCATAGGAACTCCTCTAAGCAAATTTATGCTAGAATTACATCAATTTTCATGCACAAAGAATCCTTTTTGGAATTAAAATCACACTTTGAATTTTCAGAAAGTGAGACCATGCATTTCCCCCACTTTTTTCTTTTCATGATCAGTTTAAGCACGTTCATATGATTGGAAATCACAACCATAAGTAATAGTTTCTCAAATAGATGTGATTTTTATATCACAATTTTTACTTTAATCACTATAATTATTACTTGGTATAGTTGTACAATTTACTGTAAAACTTGCATAGTATGATAAATGAAGTAAAAGCCGCATGTGGTACATAAATCACATCCCTCTATGCAACTATAACATAAAAAAACTCTAAACTAATTCATAAGAGGTTTGTACCTTTGTTCAAGTTGTTTGCTTTTCTTCACTTGGCTATCCCTCCGATCTAAAGTTTCCTCCTATGTTTCACACTTATTTTCCGGTCAAATGTTTGTTATATTTCTACAGAAAGATGGAGAAGGAGCGAAGAAACTAATGCGCTCTTTGGAGCTTTGGTCGCCACAACTCCTATTAATAGACACGTAGATATGTATGCGGCTATGAAATTTCAAGTACCACTCATTTAACATGGATTCTCAACTAGATATATGTAATAATATAATATTAAAATTTCATGTAACACATGATTATTTAATCGGTAATTAATTATTTACATTATAAGACGTACAGTAACATCTTACAATATATACACGTAGCTTTCGTTAATATCATTCCATGCAATGCTTTTCCGTTATCAATTTAGCAAAATTAGGGTTCTAAACTGAAATGGCATTATGAAATATCACAAGAGGCGGTGTTAGGCGTGACGTATGATAAGGCGGCATAAAGCGCATCTTATTATGAGTTTTTTTTTTTTTTTTTTTTTTTTTTTTGCCACGTTGTTAGATTTGGGTTTTTAAAAAATGATGACAAATATAAATTTAGATGTAATATTTTTGTGAATTTGATATATGAATTATCAAATAAATAAATAGATCTATATTATTGTGAACTTTATATACATATATATCTAAATTATATAAAAATAATTGTCGTTTTAAGTCACGTTTTGAAAAACATTATGACTTGCAACGTCTTGAAACTTGACGATGATATCATGTCACATCTTACGTTTTCTAGAAACTTGGAGCAAATCCATCAAATACTAAAAATCTAATGGCTTATTGTATTTTAGGTAAAATCACCGTACATAATATTCCTCTCGTTATTTATTATCCCTTGAAATAATGATAGAGGTAATTATTAAAATAGCAAATTCGGACCCTGCATCCTCAACAACATTTAACTTTTTCCAACTAGTTTCGAAATTGATAATACACAAGAGGGCATAATAAATAACAAAAATATGCACAAGTTATTTATTTAGCCAATGTTAATTTTAAAACCCCTACGTTTGGTCGTTAATCTCTTTTTACAAGTTACACAAAAATTAAAAAAGTTTATTTATTTTTAAATGTGGAACATGTCGATGAACATTATATTGTTTTCGTTATTTATAATGTGGAACATGTGATGAACATCTTTTTCATTATTTTTAAGGCGGCTGGGCAAGCCTTTTGTGTGGTTTTGGCATTTGACATTAATTAAACTTTTCAATACTTTTGCATGCTAGCTTGCTGACATATATAATATATCAACAATATCTTATACATGTTGTTGGAAGTAAAATGTAAAATATGAAATAAGTGTACATATAATAATGCAATGTGGATTATCACCTACCTAGCAATTAACTGTTTCACATGACATTATTTATTTCAGAAATGATAGTTAATTATATACATGTTACTGTTTCCAATCATTATTATTTTAAGAGAAATGATATTTATTCTTACCATTTATTCCTACTCATTTGATAAGATGACATGTGTAATTCATTAATTTTCTCCATTAATATTCTCTCTTGATTTTGACACATAACTTGATTTAATGAGTAGGAAGATAAGTAGGAACAAATGGTAGGAAGCAATACCATCACTCTTATTTTATACATACGGATTCTTTAGATCTTACGGTAAAAACTTAAACGCAAGAACCATACGTGAATGATATGACACCGGGATGGAAGACGTATAGCAAGACATATAGGACGATTACTTGACCATGAAGGAAGTTATAAGATTTTGAGGAGATTGTTGATAATTGATGAGATTTGAAGTTATAGATGTTCATGATTAATGAATATCAGGGGACTCTGTTCTCCTCGAATTATGGAAATATAAGATCAAATTATGCAGATGTGATTCCTATAACTTTTATGTTTAAAAGAGGAACGATTAAAAATTTCTGTTCACATTGATCTCCGTATATTATTCATAATCATTAAACCCTAGTTATAAATGACATTAATTGGCCTAGTAGGTTTTTTTTTTTTTTTTTTTTTTTTTGAATGACTGTTAGTAAGTTAGTGGTTCGAGCCTAGACAGTGACATCCACAAGGGACAGTATGTCTTCCCTCGAACCCTCCACATATGGGGAATAAACCTACCATTTATCCACGACGAGACTTGAACCCCCAACCTGATGTAGGGAAAAAAGACGATAGTATAGATTGACCCGTTGATTCTAGAATACCGGGAAAAATCCAACCAAACCACGTTGATTCGAAAATACCGTGAGATTTGGCCTTCAAAACTTGCTCCAACGAAGAACACAATTTTGGAGAGAAAAACAATTTTCTCAAAAACTTCAAGTTTTTTTCATAAATATTCCACCTTCCATTACAATGATTATAAATGGCTTATATAAGCCTAATGAAACATCACCTAACAATAATTACTTCAAAAAGAGTTACTAAAATGAAAAGATAAATGGCTTAAAAAGCCTTCTTAAAAGCTAAATTAAAGTTATCACATTATTCCCATCACTCCCATTATAGATTCTTTAATTTCCTATGACTACATCTTTAATGAAATTATATATCTTCATTATCTAACCCACACAAACCTTCCACATCTATGCATGTATAACTTTCACATCCATGCATGTATCAACAACCATCCACATCCATGCAATAATCCATGGCCACATCATGCTTGCATCACAACCTAAAGGTTGCGGGGCAAATACCATAACGCTAGGCCAAAGACCCTTAGTATTAGCCTAATAGTCATGTGAAAACTCTACAACACAGGATTGTATCTTGTTAAAGTTCTGTATATGTCTTTTGTGAGATAGTTGTAATGTTTATTTTTCAAATAAAAGAAAAGAATGTGAGGATAATTAAGTAGCTAGTAAGTCATGACTATATAATGGTTGGCTCAATTAATTAGTTAGTTTTATGATCAGAAATTACGGTTTGACTCTCAAAGTTTATCTATCGAGCAGCCTTTCTTGGTGGCGGAAATCAAAAGGGCCATATGGGCTTGTGGTGGTGACAAGGCCCCGGGGCCCGACGGTTTAACTCTTAAATTTATAAAATCCAATTATGATATTATTATTGATGATTTGATGTCTTTTGTCCATTATTTTGAATAAACAGGTACCATTGCTAGGGGTTGCAACTCATCTTTTATAACGTTAATTCCATAGATCAAAGATCCGGTCAACTTAAGCGATTATCGACCAATCTCTCTCATCGGATGCATCTACAAGATATTGGCCAAAGCGTTATCTACTAGATTAAAGACGGTGATCGATGACATTGTTGGTGAAACTCAATCTGCATACATTAATAGAAGGAACATATTGGAGGGTCCTCTAGTAATAAATGAATTATGCACGTGGGCGAAAAAGTCAAAACAAAAAATGTTCATGTTCAAGGTGGATTTTGAGAAAGCTTTCGACTCCATCAATTGGGGTTATTTAGAGTCAATCATGGAACAAATGAACTTTGGTCCAAAATGGCGGGGTTGGATTCGAGGTTGTCTATCTTCTTCTTTTGCGTCGGTGCTTATCAACGGGTCCCCTACAAAAGAATTTCATGTCACAAAAGGTGTTCGTCAAGGTGACCCACTTTCTCCGTTCCTATTTATTATTGCAATGGAAGGGTTAAATGTTGCCATGAAAACGGCATGCAACAAAAGCTTATTTCGGGCTCAATCAATTGGATCAAACGACCCAAATAATTCACATCTATTTTATGCGGATGATGTTATCTTTGTTGGTGAAGGTTCCGGTTATAATTTGACAAATCTTGCTAGAATTTTAAAATGCTTTCAAGCCTCATCCGGTTTGCAAGTTAACTTCCATAAATCAAATTTATTCGGTGTTGGTATCAATTCATCACAATTAAATAATTGGGCTAATATTTTACATTGTGTGCCCGGTTCATTCCCGTTTAATTATTTAGGTGTTCCGGTGGGTGTCAATATGAATTTAAAAAAACATTGGGTCCCAGTTATTAATCGATTTAATTCTAAACTATCCGATTGGAAAGCTAAAAATCTCTCTTTTGGCGGTAGACTTACGTTAGTGAAGGCGGTTTTAAGTAGTCTCCCTTTGTACTACTTCTCAATATTTAAAGCCCCCGTTTGTGTCATTGAAAAATTAGAACAAATTCGTAGAAGATTTTTATGGGGTGAAAATAAAATTAATTGGGTCGCTTGGAACACGATTTTGGCTGCAAAAGTAGACGGTGGTCTAGGAATTGGTTCACTAAAAGCACAAAATCATGCACTCTTATCTAGATGGTGGTGGAGACTTAGAGATGGTAATCATTGCATTTGGAAGAATGTTATTATGGAGATACACAAGCTAAAGAACAAACCTATACACATTATAGCATCGAATACACAGGTTGGTGTGTGGCGGAATATATCAAGGGTGGCCTCCGAGTTATCAAAAATAAATTATGATTTTTTCGATGTTTTTTTTTTTTTTAGGAAGCGTTTTTTTTTTTTAAATGCCCGAAGGCGATTAGGTTATCCTCTAGGTTAGTTTAGTTTAGTTTACAAACAAGGTCCCACAGTAAGCTTCCAAATAAACATTTCTTAAGCAATACATTAATGGTGTCACTTAAACGACTTGGCTCATTTTTAAAAACATATCAAACGGAGCTCGGTCAATCATCCCGTCCAAAGCACCGATCACCTGAAAAGATTCAACGAGGGAGGGATTAGCACAAAGCTAAGTGAATGAATATAATCTACAAATTCTGTAAAGCCCAACGAGCTAGCATAGACATCTCTACTATCTAAAAGCCACCTAACCACGCATCACTGTTCACTAGAACACGGAAGTTATAAAACATCTCCGGTTCGGTCATCACTTAAACCCGGAAGTTTAGATAAACATCTCCGGTTGGGTCATCGCTGGAACACGGAAGTTTACAAAACATCTCCGGTTCGTTCAAGAAGATCGGGGTCCTGCCGGAGCCTTAAACCATGGTCGGCCAAACCACGGTAACCGATAGCGGTTCGTGACCAACACCCGGGCAACTCCCTCCCCTTGACCATGCAACAAATACAGGTAAGGTCGGATACCCTTTAGTCGACACCCATTGCCCAGCGCACTGACTTCTCAAACCTCGGTCACCAAGTCAAACCGAGTTGTAGCTACCCGTCAAGCCAAGTCTCTTCACCTATGTGCACATAACCTATTTGACTCATCTCTAGCAAATAGGTACTAAACTAGCAAGCTAGATACAACGAAACTGCATCAAAAGAAATGCAACTGAGTTCCCATCGCGAACTCGAGTTCGCGTCGCTAACTCATGTTCGCGTTCGGGAACTCAGTCGCGAAGTGTTCACGGCCAACACCTAAATTCTCTGTCTCGAGTTCGCGTTTCGCGAACTCTAGTTCGCGTCGCGAACTACCTGAAGCTGGCACAATTCCTGCATTTTCAACAAGCATGCATATACCAATCCAATTGTAACCAAACACAAGTTGGAGGTTAAATCCACTCACCGAAACCTTCCACTTGTCGAACTCAGAGGTCTAATGTTTCTGAGTCACGATCCCGATTCCTGTACACCAAAGGAATACCGAATTAGTATATAATTCCACCAAATTATAAACAATGTTAAATATACATTTAACACTAACACTTGCACTAGCCAAACACTTAAACCATCATAAGAACATGTCATGACCATCTACACTTACATAGCAAGTCAACTAGTCATTTGCAAGTAATACATTCAAACGGGTCAAACCGGGTTATTAAACAATAATACCTCCTATTATTGAAAACATAACATCAACTTGCAATTCACCAAATGTTACCAATAGCATTGCTAATCACATAATCCTAACCAAATACTTACATCTTCACAATCCAAGTTATTTTAAATGGCCCAAACGGGTCAAAAGCCCGAATATGACTATAACACTTCAAATTTCCATCAAATAGCACAAATTCTCTATAACTAACAAGTCATAAACATGTAACAATTCATCGAGCTCAAAGTTACCAACAATCCATGTATTTTACTTCCAATTTACTAGTTAATCATTTTTAACTAAAAACATCCAAACACAACTACAAACGCTATAATCTACCATTTAGCAAATCATAACTAATTAATCAATCTAACAAGATCATAGCTATCACAACCCAACTATTTTACTTCAAAATCATAAGTTATAACTTTTGACCCAAATCATCCAAACACTAGCTATCAATTCTCACCAAATCTCAACATAATTCAAAACTAACAATTTTGACTCACACTATCACAACTAGTCACTTTATCAATTAACACAATAGTTGATTATAATCGCAACTAACATATCCAACATGTCATTTATCATAACCAGACATAAATTCCATAAATCACAATCTTACTAGCAAGTCATAACTAGTTACCCAATTCTACAAGATTAACACTTCTTACATATTAATTTAACCCACATTAACATTAAAACCCATATTAAGTCAAGTTAGAAGCATAAACCAAAACCACACAATTGATACACACACACACACACCCACACGAACACACACACACACACCCATGTGTACATTATGCTAAAAAGGTTGTACCTTGTGCTAAATCACTTGTACCCATACAACAAAACATGTCAAACCTTGTATAAACACTTAACATACCATTTAACAACATAATCACCAACCAAATCTCAAGAACACATAAACCCTAATTTATCAACTATCATGGAATCGAAATTAAACACATATAGGTTGAAGCTTACCTCAAGAGCTTTCCAAAAACATGTTCGGATTAAAGATTGAACAAGAAATGAGCAAGAGATCTTCATAAAACTCCAAGAACAACAATGAAGAAGATGATGGTGGTGTAGAGAGAGAGAGAGAGAGAGTACGTAGAGAGAGAGAGAGAAAGAAAGATGAATGACAAAAGATGGGGCATCTCCCCATCACTAAAACCGTCCAAGAGGGAGGGGTGGGGCCCACTTGGTGATTTTGTCTTTTATCCCATTTTAAACAAAACGATTCAAAAGTCCCTTTCGTAGATAATTTATTTAAAATGCCAAACGGACTCCAATTTTAAAAACGAAAGCATTTCTGGAGACGATATCAAAAGGAGAATCCAAAGATATAAAAATCACATTTTCATTTAAACATTTCAGAAAACAGATATTTTAATCCCTTGATTAAAATATCACAAAAGGATAAAAGGTCAAACAATCAATTTAACATTTAGTCAATTTATTCCACATATGATCAAATAGATATTTTCAATATCAAAATATACCTAAAACATCTAGGCCAGTTTTAGGATGTTACATATGCACCTTATTAGCAACATAAGATTATCAAATGCCCCTGATAAATTGACATGCAAGCTCTCCTTTGATGGGTCATTTGAGGTACATCATATGCGTAGGTGGTTAGACAAAAAATTGATCACCAATGGGTAATATAACATGCCTTGGTTAAATATTGTACCGCTTAAAGTAAAATGCTTTGTTTGGAGAGTTGGGTTGGGCCGAATTCCGGTAGCTACTTGCCTAGAAGCTAGAGGTGTTAACATCGATTCGATCACGTGCAAGTCATGCAATATGTCCGATGAAGACACTGATCACGTCTTTCTCCGATGCCAAAAACGTTGGAAGTATTATCATGGATCTTCCATTGGTGTGGAATCCCATTTCGTACTTTTAATTCGGTGTGAGCTTATAGAATTTGGTGAAGGATGGGGAACTTGTCCTAAACAAAAAACGGTATTGACAACAATAATTCAAAGTTTGATTTGGTGTGTGTGGAAGGCGAGAAATGAGATGGTGTTCAACAACGTCCAAAAATCATACACGGCCATCGCGGATGATATCATCTCAACTTCATTTTTGTGGGTGAAATAGAGGAGCAAATTATGTTGTAATCCGATTGATTGGAGAATTTTTCCTTTTTCGTCTTGTTTGTAATTTTGTACTCTCCGTCTTAGTTACTGGCTAAGTTCGGTTTTCCTTTTTTCTATATATATTTGCCGTTTCCAAAAAAAGACATAAATTTTTTCACGCATTCTTATTGAATTAATTATATGCATCAAGTTAGTTTGACTGTTTGTTTTTTTTATTATTTTTTTTTGAACGGCTAGTTAGTAAGTTAGTTGTTCGAGCTTAGACAGTGACATGCACAAAGGGCAGTATGTCTTACCTCGAACCTTCTATCTATTTGTCTACGACGGGACTTGAACCCAAGACCTATAGGTCATGGGCAACACCTTAAACCTTCCTTGAATACCACTAGACTACAAGCCTTGGGTAGTTTGATTGTTTGTTTGAAAATGTATGGGATTCATTATACCTCTCATTCAAGTTAACGAATTAATCAAATGATTCATTATAATCTCTTAAGGGCGTGAATTAATTCAATAAATAATATTAGGGATTTTCTAACTCATGTCCTAAGGGCATGAGATTAGACTTAATTAATGTATTTAAAAACTCAATTGTAACCACAATTAAACATTAATTATTTTTTCTTGTTTCTCTCTTCCTAATTTACCCTTTCTTTAATAACTTACTAAATTAATTTACATTGAAAATAAAAGAGAAAACTTGAACCAAATATTTGGTTTACTTTTTTTTTTCGACTCCGAAACAAATATGAAAATATAAATTAACTAAATTAAACATAATTTAGATATTATTTCAATTTCATTCTAAAGAATAAGCAAACTGATAAAAGATGCATACCAAAGATTCAACATAAAGTTTTTATTTTAAAATTAACCGTATACAATAAAGTAAACAATGATATTATTAATCCTGTAATTTCATGTAAAAAATAGGATTTAAATCTTCGTTCTCCGGAGTAATTTTCTTTGTCTTACTAAAAACTTGTGTAGATGTATGTTAGCGTCAAATGTCTTTCTTTCTGAACATGTACTAATATTGTGACCAAAACACCTACAAAGCTTACAACGCATTGCTTGTTTCGTCAATTCTTTGGTACTAATATTTGTTAGACTTATTTCATGGAAATCTAATTGTTAAATTAATTAGTTAAAGAAATGGTAAATTAGGAAGAAATAAAAAAAGAACTAATTAATATGTAATTGTGGTTATGATTGATTTTTTATGTTCATTAATTAGGTCTAATCTCATGCCCTAAGGGCATGAGTTAGCCAATCCCATAATATTATTGCTTACAATTAATTCATCCAATTAATAGCGATCAGATGAGATTGCAGATGATGGGATGGGGGTAATTGTAAGTAATAAATAACAATTTAATTATACTTAATAATTGCGACCTTTAGGCCCGGTTGCATCCCCTTCTTTTTGGTTGGTTTGGTCGATCAAACTTCTTTTGAGAGAAGTTGGCTTGGTTGCTCTCCTCCCTCCAACTTTTTTGTTTGGTAGCCATCATTACATGCATTTCTGTCACATATTTAGTCTTAGGAAGGAAAGCTTATTGGTGACTAAATTCTTACCAGTCTAATGTTATTCCAGGAAGAGCATATCTTACGTTTTGTAAAGATATACACATCATATTTATAAACCACTATATTCACAACATGAAACACAATATTCGTTGTTTTAAAAAGTTTGGAAAGGAATCAAACATAATATTTAAACATCATTTTAATATTCAAATACCATTTTATAAAATAAATAATAAAATATATTCATATATTTTAGATGAATTTCAAAGAGGATTTAATAGGTAATATGTTGTGAAATGTTCACATTTACTTGCTTTCTCTGAATTTTTAACCTAAGAGAAATGTAATTTTTAAGAGAGTATTTATGCAATTTTCGTATTTAAAACCTAAAAAATAAAAGTTTCTGCCAAATGATTTATGTTATCATATAGATAACTAAACAGAAATTTATGTGGTTAACTTTTTGTTTGAACGGCAAATTTAGTAAGTTATTGGTTCGACAGACAGTATGCATTCCTCGAACATATTTTTTTTTTTGGGGAATAAACCCCATCACTTTTTTTCTCCAAAGGAATGTCTCCAATAAATCTTAAACCCAAAATCTCTTTAAGACAAACTCCAAAAGTACCCCTTGGTGATCAATTAATCTATAGACCAATTGGTTATTTACTTCGTATGTGGTTAACTACACAAGCTTTTTGTGCAACCAGCCAATGATCTATAACCTAGTTAATCTATAGACCAATTGGTTATTTACTTCGTATGTGGTTAACTACACAAGCTTTTTGCGCAACCAGCCAATGATCTATAACCTAGTTAATCTATAGACCAATTGGTTATTTACTTCGTATGTGGTTAACTACACAAGCTTTTTGTGCAACCAGCCAATGATCTATAACCTAGTTAATCTATAGACCAATTGGTTATTTACTTCGTATGTGGTTAACTACACAAGCTTTTTGCGCAACCAGCCAATGATCTATAACCTAGTTAATCTATAGACCAATTGGTTATTTACTTCGTATGTGGTTAACTACACAAGCTTTTTGTGCAACCAGCCAACCATGAGTAAACGAGGGATGTTTATTGAACATATAAGAAAGTTGGAGGACTGAGAATATTAAAATAATAAAACAACAGTTTTCTCTCGACCTTTCTTCATCTTGATCAGAGTCGTAGAAATAAACTTAATGGAAAACTAATAAAATGAGAATTCATTTCTGCACCGCAACTTTTAGTTCTTATACTACACTGTATAAGTTTTACGGCTAACTAACTATATAAGTATATAATGCAAAAGTTTGGTAGATGAAGTCACCCCTTAATAAAAATCAGGTAGTTAGTTTGATATGAACTTTGGATTCAGACTCAAATTTTGGATTGGGTCGGAATCAAACTCCGTCGGCTCTTCCTCCTTCCTCCGCCGACACACGACTGTCCATCATCTTGCTCGGGTACAATATCCGGTATATATTTTGTTCTAGACGGCTCTCTGTATGTGTCTCAATTTACAATTAGGGCTTATGATTTTTTGAATAAAGCTTTTGGATCTTGAAGATTACACCGATTTCAAGCTTTTATGTTTGATAGTTTTTCAGATTTGGAATAAAACCCATGTCATAAAATATAATTTAGATTTAGAGAGAAAACCCTGCAAATTAGGGCTACGAACGAAATGCAGAAGCAAATTGGAAATGAAGAACTAAATTGCAATGAAGATATTTCTCTCTCCATATTTTAGCTTTTTGCAAATTAGTTTTTGCAATTTTCTGCAGCTTTCATAAATGGAGTTTGTGTGCTCTGTATGTATTTAATAGTTTTCATCAATCATCACATTCAATTAATTATATAATCAAACGCATAGATTCAGTCAGAAGTTTTGACTCAATTAGCTTCTAACTCAAATACTCAATTAGTAGCTAAGTCAGTCAGCATTAACTCAGTTAGCAACTATCAAACGACCCCTTAATCGAGTGTAATTTTTCCTTCTATTTTCCGTGAATTTTAATGGAAAACTAATCAAATCTGTTAACTGTTTCAGGTCTGCAGAAAATTCTTATTGGTACCAGAAATTAACATAACCAATCTGTAGGTAAATTCGACAACTTTCTCCATTGTTAAAATGATTAAGCTTGAATAACTATCCTGTTTGGATAGGGTTGCATTCAAGGTGTTCGTTAGAATGCCTATTGACTGTTCGTTATTACCTAGTCTAAATTTGTTGCTGTTAGTGTATTTAACATATGATTTGGCTGTTAATGACCTAGTTTTTAAATTTTATTTTCAGTTGTTTAATGGAACATCAAGCCCTATTTCACCTGAGATTGGGGATTATATTATCACTGCTTGCTGTTATTAGCTATTCCAAACACTCCTCTTCATATATCACAGAAGCATACTTTCAGAAATACGATACTTTAATCGATCCAATTTTTCAAGATTTCATATCAAATAAAATTTCTCCCAGATTCTGCAAAACACTTGAAACCAAACACAACTTTTCACCAAAATTGTCGGTTATAAAACGACAGTTAATCGGTGAAGGTTCTCACAGGAGATTAACTTCTTCCATTAAAATTAAAAAACAACAAAATGTTTTATCTAATCTCCCTTCACTCACATGTAAAGCCATAATTGTTGAAAGACTGCCATCTGGAGTATTTGCTGACCCGTTTGAGTTAGAACATCTTACACAACGCGGTGGTAAATTACAGTTATACCCTTGGCACAATTCTAGTAGCATGGTTATTACAAGATTTTTTTATTTTTGTTGAATTATTGCAGTGTTTAGTGATGCTTCTGCATTTGGGGACACAGATTTAGAATTGCCTACTGTGCGGGCAAATCGATCTGTTGTTGAGATTCACATGGATTTGGGCCCAAATAAATTTTCTGGAACCAAAAATGGTTGGGAACTCAACATCGAGCTTCCACTACATGCACGCTATGCGGTACGTGTCAAAATGGGCCGGGCCGGGTCGGTTTGACCCAAAGCACCTTTTTTATTTTTAATTATATATATTGTTTCTGCAGCCTTTGGGGAAACGACGTTACACAAGAGTCGAATTCGGGTCTCCTGACTTATTTGTACACTGTGAGGATTCTGATAACCAAAGTTGTATATTTTCATCAACAAATGATGAAATTAGGTCAAATTCTGTCCCTATTTTCTGGGAAGTACCTTCTGGAATTGTGAAACACACAAAAATTGTGTCTGTTCTTACTTTTATTTCAGCAGTTGTAGCTGCTTTCTCAATTTTCATTGTCTGTGTTTTTTATTAAGTCTAAACAAACAATCCTAGTATGTTTAAGGTTTGTGTTTTTTATTAACTCATTTCTTTATTTATGGGCTGCGGATAATTACATAAATTGAATAAGTAAAAATATAATAAAATTATTTCTATATGCATTGAAATAATTCATTTGATCAGTTGCTGGATTGTAGAACTTGCTTGCTGTAATCAGCTAGGGCCCACATTGGGTATATATTTCTGTATAATGGATAGTGTAGCATACAGTTCTTCATGAACACTCCAGCTATTTCCTGCATTTAGTAGACAAAACGGGCGGGTCAAAACCGGTTGGATCATATTCATATGGTTAGTAATTTGAACTAATTGTATTACCTGTTGTGGAAAATCACCATTTTCCAACTGGGAGTTGATTAACAATTTTGCTGCTCTGTGTAGGGGTGTTGCATCTCTCTCCATCTGTACATTTCAACAAATTTGTTAAAAAATATTTAAATATAATATAAATTAATAATTTACATATTTTATTAAATGATAAGCTGACCTGGCGAGAATGAATCAGGCCCATCAAAGCCCATGAAGTATGCACCAAGTTGGACCGGCTTCCTTCCAGGGGTATATATCTCTGTTTATTGAACATCAGATTATTAATTTATTTTAAATTTTTTAAATCAGTTTTTACCTTTTCTGGGCAGGATTTATAACTCTCTCCCCAACCGCCATCTGTCAGCTGTGTTTCCAACAGAAATTTAACAGCTTTACGGATTGCTTCACAATTTTCATACGTTTTCCCGACAGCTGTCAATCCTCCAAGAGCAAACCAGGTACCGTATGTAAAACACACGCCCCAGTTTCCATACCTAATTAAACATAATTAATAATTGGTTCCAACTAACGGGTCAAACCCGACCCGGCCCATTTTGACATGTTATCCTATTTTAACTGAAAATGCAGAAACAAACCATGAACCATCTTTCATTTGTATGTTCTCCAGATATCCAGTTGCAGCAGTAAGGAAATTTTCAATCTCTTTCCTTCTATGGCACGGGAATAACTCTTTAAATAAAACGAGGGCTTGCATTGCTGATGATGTACACTCAACATACCTAAGTCAACAAATTCTGTAAGTCAAACTTGAAGTTGACTTTATAATTTATATGTTATATAGAAATATTGTGGAAGTCTTACTCATGTTCAATTACAATATCTGCAAAGAACTCTGTAGGATTAAGAACCTAAAATAGATATAGATATAAAAGAATATGTTAGAATACATCATTAAATTATAAAAACATTTTATATTATATATATATTAATATATAAACCTCTAGCCATTCTGATGATCCTGCTGGCTCCCATGCTGCCAGCCCGCCGTTTTTGCTCTATACTATCATCACAATCATATAAAACTCGTTAATACCACATTTAATGATCTAATTAATTATTTATATACATTAATTATTGTACAGTGACCTGTAAGGAAAGTATTATGTTGACAGCATCGTTTAGTTGCTCGGGTTTCATTTTCTCACCAACAATTTCTAGTGGCATGGTTGAGAATAGGAGGCAACACCGGGGATATAAAATTATAAATAAAGTAAATAAATCATAATAATTTTGAAATTTGTGGTTATTTTTTATTATATAAATTTTTGTATAAATACCTTTAATCCTTCAGCAGTACAGTCTGAAACTTGCCATCCATGATCTTGATCTGAAAAGGTCCATGATCCCTTTGAAATATGACGGTGCATGCTTTTAAAATCACCAGAAGGGTTATCCTTAACCTACACAAAAATTTTAGAATAAGTAAAATAATATAATTTATTTATATTAACTAATAAAAATAATATAAAAATTATAGAGACCTGTGAAGCTTTAATAAATTCATGTCCTTTCATCAACGTAGACCCAATTTCATCGGTAAGATCTGTAGCCAATAAAGCTTGAATAGCAAAACCAGCATCCCATTGTTGGCTACCAAAACTCTGTTTTTTCAAAAAATTATAAAATTAAAATATTTGTTGCATTTTTAATTAAATTTATATATTATTCAAAGTATGACTGACCTGCATTTTCATTCCATCTTCAGCAACCCATAAATAATCTGGGATTCGGGCAAGATGCTTTTTAAAACAAACACCATTTGGATCCTCAACCCAACATGCAAGCATACACAATGCCTAAACAACAAGGGTTTTATCTTTAAAATAATTATAAAATATTTTTTAAATAAATTTAATTATTATTATATATTTAGATTACCTTTTCTACAGAACCGATTGTGATATATCGACTATTCTCATCTTCATAATGGACCTAGCATTCAAGGTTAAACATGACTCCTAGAGAGTTACCAAAATACGAAGTTCTCTTTTCGTTCTCTTCTTGCTATATTAAAGCAAGAAATCCTTAGGGGAACTCGCTTCTTCTTGCAGTTTACTTGTTGTCTGCAGTGCTTTTTCACGCAATTTATTAAATGGCCAGTGGTTTAATAAAGGCTCAGTAAAAACATAAAGACCATCCCACATTAGATCTTGTAGTAGCGGATGCGGATAGTCTAAATCTTCCTGAAATAGTCAAATTATTAGGATAATAATTAGTTAATCTTATCTTAATTAAATGTTACAAATATTATTCACCGTGGCACATAACACTTTTCCAGTTAATTTCATCGTAGGGCTGTAAATAAAGTTCATCTCTAAGTTGAAGAATCAATGGAGTAATGGGACCCACAAATCTTTTTCCATATAGGTACGACATTGGCATGTATACATAGCACCACATTTTTGCTACATTTACATAAAAGCCACTAAAAAATTAATATAATTGTGATGCCATGTTATTACGAATTAAAACTAACCTGGATACATAGGTAGGAAAGAAGGAAGGATCCAAAACTCTGGGGGCATTGGGTTGGTTCCGGCCCATTCACATAGACCAAGTATCTAAAACAGACAATTAATTTTTTATTAATTATCAGATTATATAAAAATAATGTCTTCTTACTGAAAGCCATGTTTTGCCCCATGATCAAGAATCCATTTTCTGGCTTTTGTGCAGGCGCCATTTAGACCACCATCAGGGCCTTCTCCTAACATACGCATACAAATGTAACTTAAAGTGGTACAAAACATTGTGCTATGACCTTCTATGTGAAGTCCCCAACCACCATCTTCATTCTGTTATTTCCAACTGATTCTGTTAAAAAAAAAAACTGTATGTATTTTAGTTACAATCATATATATACGTACCTGATGACAGTATATATATCGTAGGATTTCTTTTCGATATTCTGTTGGGAAAACAGTGTTAAGATGCCCGGTTATATACAAGCACATGACTTGAAATTTTACCCAACTTGCCCGTTTTGCCACCTGTACAAAAACATGAAAGCTTACCAAGGGCTGCATGAAATACAACGGGCCCGCATTTTCAGCGGGCCAATGACCATCATCGGCCTGCAAAGAAGTTAACTGATCTCTTCAATGTGGTTATAGCTTTTTGATATGATATTTCTTCACCATCTTCCATTTTCACTTGTGGTATTGTTTGTTTAAATTCATTCTCTCTTAAAAACTGCATAATTCCGCATTCATGCAACAGATTATTATTTTCATATGACAAAATAAATAATAATATCTTGATATACGTTCCAACTTCCATACCTGCATCCGCCAAAGAACATCACCGCTAGTTTTAATTTCATGTCGATTATTCCAAAAGTCAGCACGCGCATTTTCCACGTCAGCATGTTCTTCTGGAGTTCCATAATTCGGATCAAATTCCCATATTTGTCTTCCAACAAAGTTGTTCGTGCTGTATAAGTACGGATTGTCACCCCCTTTTGCTATTTTTAATCTCCACATTTTTATATTTTCGACTTCTGAAATGTATCAAACTATGAACAGCCTGTTATACGGAGTTTGTATGAGTGATTGTTTTTTAAGTGAATAAGGAAATTAATAGGTACTTGTTTTTATAGTAAGAAATTAGTTTCCAATAATATAACTCTAGGATACTAAATTGTAACTCTTTGCTAATCCAAGATTAAGGATCATATAGGGAACAAAAATTAGTACGAATTCATAAAGTTTGACCAAAAATCTGTCTCCTTTATGACTTCATTCTCAATCTTGGACTTATTGTCCTATAATTTTGGATAAAGACAGTTGAATGTGTTAGTGTGTTACCCTCTTTGTATTTAGGAGTTTAAGTGACCATAATTGCATAGTTGAAGGACCAAAGCTGTAAAATTTGTCATACTTATGTAGTTGCATAGGCTTTACCAAGGTTATTCTATGAACAAAATGAAGATCCTTAAATCATTATTTGTTTGTTTCAGTATCTTTAATATGTATGTTTCTAATATATGGATCTTGTTCTTAGTTGTCCTAGCACAAGTATTAGGATCTGTGTTATAAAGCTAACTAGTGCGATAAATAACAAGAATCTGATTACCAAATAATCAGATTCTGGAAGCAAAACTAACTATCGAACGAATAAAGGGAAATTACTACATTACCCTCGTTTCTTTGTCTCACTGTAGTAGAAGCAACCCTGACGCGTTCTTCAAAGTAATCGTTGCAGAAATGATCGATTCAGTTTATGAATATTTCAGACAATGATCGAAGATGAAGAAGACATGTTGCAATAAGTATTATTTGGATTTAATATGTTTTACTCTTGCAACTTGTAAAAAGTTGACATGTACCCCGTGTATGAATTTATTGAGCTAGAGAAGATTTAATTTAAATTGAAGTTGTAGTTGCTTGCTTCTTCTTATGAATACTTTTGCTTTAAGCCTTTAAGGGTTAAGAATTACTTCTTGAATTATTTAAACGTATTAAATAATCAATCATTTTGAGGTGAATTATATAACTACTTTTCAATCATCAGCTTTTTTGTGAGTTATGAGATCTTTTTATCGTAAGTTTAGATATCATACACCTGTATGGAGACTATACCTGAAGTCAATAAAGTCAACGCATCAACTCACCACATAAATACTTCATACAAGGTTTCCAGTCTACCAAAGTTTGTACAGCTACATCATAAGGTCAATATGTTGTTACGCAACTTCCAACTAACTTAACCAATCTGTAACTAATTAATTAGTGGTTAATGTTCACGTGTAGTTGTATATAATAGAACTTCTCCTCATTGTAAAAGTTAGAATGTTGATTAATAAAGTTGAAGCATTCTCTCTCAACAGTTTCTTATGAATCCTCCATTGATTCATGCCTTCTATTTGTTATTAACCTGAATGGCTAAATACCAATAAAACATAAATTTGGATAATTTATTGAGTAAACTATAAAATTGTGTGTAAATTTCATGTATATGGCTACTATTAGTCCATAATTATATCAAACTAGTGTGGTTCATATATTTGTGGTGCAAGACATTTTTAAGTATTATGGAAATTTACCTTAAAAAGGAGCCATCAATCTCATTGTTACATATGTAGTTTTCGAATATACGGGATCTTGTCCGTATCTTTGTCATGTGATGACATGTTTGTCAAACACAATAATTTAGTGGTACAACTAATTATAGTACATCCATTAAAAATTGAAAATTAAAAATAAATAAAAACATAAAAAGGGCTTTCTCGTCACGTCAATCTAATATCTAGAATTTGGCTGGGTCGAGAAAATGGGCCCAAATTCAGGGCTGGTTCAAAGTCAAGGATTAGGCCATACAATCTCTATACAAACAATAAAATTACATTTAAACCATTTTGATCATTAATGCTCCACATGTATACCCCCATCTCAAAACTATATCACCAACAAGAACACCTCAAACACGGGAAGCATTTACATGTCAAACAAGCATGGCATTTTGGTAATTTCTCATCCGGCCAGCAGCTTTTAGGTTTCCTCCACCAACACCCACATTTCCAGTTCAGCAAACAACAGCCCGGCCCAAAACATTTCGGGCAGCGAGGCGTTGGACATTTCAAGCATTCGGGCCGCCCGGTTTTAATACAACAGCAAGTAGATGAAGTCTCTGGGTTTGGCTTTGACTTTGACTTTTTTGGTAAACGGAGGGTGGGCTTGATTTTTGAGAGACGGGTTTTGGTTGTTATGGTTTCCATTTCGTAAACGAACCGAGAAAGATGACGAATGTAATCAGGGTAAAGTTCTAAATTGCAATGACCACCGCCTTTGATCCATAACGGTTCATACGGGTCTTTAGCCATTTTCCATAGCCCGTTACCGTGTATCCAATTCACTACCTCATCTTCGGTTCCCTGCCATTTATTTTCATCGAAGAATTAAATATATGTCAAAATGCATTTTATTACCCTGAACTTGGCTGACTAGGTTTTACCCTGAATTATTAAAGGTGCAGTATTGCAGCATGGTACACTGAACTTGACAAAATGGTCGATTTGGTACACATACTCCATAATTTGGACTTGTTATCTCATGTAATTTGCTTCTAAACTCAATTTGAGATGAACTCATATTTTTTGGTGCGTCAAAAGCTCGAACCGAAGCAAGTCGAGTAAGAAAACAAGAACAAATTAGTGAGTCAGGGTACTCAATCGACCATTTTGTCAAGTTCATGGTACCATGTTGCACCTTTAGTAGTTCAGGGTATTAAAATACTTTTTTTTTGAAGGGCTAGTTACTAAGTTAGTGGTTCGAGCCTAGACAGTGACATCCACAAGGGGCAGTATGCCTTCCCTCGAACCTTCCACCTTTTTGTCCACGACGGGACTTGAACCCATGACCAATTGGTCATGGGCGACACCTTAAATCCTCCTTGGATACCGCTAGGCTACAAGCCTTAGTTAGCCAATTTCAGAATACTAAAATGCATTTTGGCCTTAAACATAATATCAAATTTTCAATATTCCAAACGATAAAATAACAAATTTAAGCATAAAAAAACTCAATTGTTTCAAAACTATAGATATTGTTTCGTTTTTAAAAACTTACATGTATGACGAGTGTGGGGCACTTCACCTTGCGGATTTTGTTAACATTCTGCAATTATCAAAAACATTTTAGTATCCAGAATTAATAAAAAACTAATTATTATTGTTATTAATGTATATTTACATGGATGCCCCAAACAAATTACCTTGTATATATCAAAGCAAAGTGTGCATTTGACGTGACAAACAACACGGAGACCAGAAAGAATGCCACTATGAAGAACAACACCTCTTAATCTGGGTAATTTTGCCGCCAAATGCAAAGTGGGCCCACTTCCAACCGACTGTCCGTACAAAATTAAGTCTTCTTGACTAACTCCATATTCACTTTCAAGACACTCGTATACTGCTTCTATATCCGCGTATGTATTAACCTCACTTGGCTGAAAAATTTAAAAAAAAAAAAAAAGGAAAATAATTCAAAATATTTCAATATTTATGCAAAATGTTGATAGTTTGAGTAAAACATAAGAACAAGAGGGGTGGAAGTTTAAATTTTAAAAGTTAAGGGAAATTTGGTTCAAAATTGAATTATATCCAGGTCCCTAAACATGTTAAAAATTGAACTTTCATTCCTATGTTTGTCAATAATTAAACTTTCACTCCTACATTTGGCAAAAACAAACTTTCACTCCTACATTTAAGGGTGAGTGCGGTCTAAAAAGCGAACCGCAATGAATATTCAAAACCAAAACCGAACCGATTACATGTTTTCGGTTTTGGTTCAGTTTCGGTTTGGTTTTTTTAGCCCAAATACTCATCCTTATCCGAAAACCGAACCGAAACTGATAGAACGAAACTGAAAATGATGGATTTTCAAAACCGAAACTAAACCGGTAAGATGTAATCGGTGTAACGACCCGAAATTTGGTATTAAATAAATTGTATAAAAATAGGATAAATATGGATAAATCGTTTAAAGAACGTAGGAATTGGTTTCGTGTCATTTGGACACCGTACGAGAAAGTTATGGGCGAAACCGAGTCGAGACAACAACCGAAAAATGTAGCCTTGCTGCATTGAAGAGTTCACGCCGCGAAGATGGGTTCCCGATCGGGAACTGTCTTCAGAGAAAAGGGCTTTCGAGCGTGAAGTAGTTCACGACTGGTTACCGATCGCGAAGTTCGCGTGCATGGGAAAGTTAGCGACGCGAACTTAGTTCGCGTCGTGAACTATGGTCGAGCAGCTTTAAGTCGGGTTTTGGCTCATTTGATGCCATATCGAAACCCTAGCTTCTTCTTTGGCGATTTCCGAGCTTGGAGGCTGATTGAGGTCGAATCCTTCACAAATCTTTGGTAGATTTCACTCCTAGTTGAAGATTAAAGGTATATCTTCACTCTTTGATCTTTGTAGCTTAAGATCTATGTGTTTGGATGTAAGGGTTTGAAACCCTAGTTCATGGGGTTATGGATTATGGTGATATAAATGATGGATATGCTTAATAGATGGTGTATTATCAAAGGAAACAAGTGTATGATTATGATTTGTAAGAATCTTAAGGGTTGGTTAAACCTAGGGTTTGGTAAATCACCATATTTGGGGGAAATGTGTTAATAAGTGTTATCTAGAGATAGATGAACACAATAGTAATAGTATGTGATGTTGATAATCTTATGATTATCGTTTTAGGCTGTTGGTGAGATCTTAGAAGGTTGACCGAATCGTGAAGCAAGGAGATTGACGTAAGGAATACGGTTGAACATTTTATTGCTAAGGTGAGTACATGTGAACTTTAAAACTGGGTACATAGCGGTAAAGAAATATTTTTTTAATATGTGACTATTAATGATAAACTAGTTATATAATTTCTCTATATTAACTAGTTGCTTGATTTTGTGAATACTAAGTGAGACTAGTATATGGATAGTTTGTATGTTGGTCTTATGGTATTGATGATGGATGTGACATATAGTCACATGAAATAGTTAAGACGGGTAGTTTGAAATAGGACAGGTACATGATAGATTCGGAGGCATTCTGAATTATCATGGTATCTTTAATCTGGTAGATTGGAGGCATTCCGATCTCCCAACACGATGTTGGATCTCACTGAATTGGAGGCATTCTGATTAGTGAGATAAGATGGGTCACCTTGCTTGGACAAGGTGACAAAGGGGGTTCTACTGAACTGGAGGCATTCTGGTTAGTAGGACAAAAATGGGGTCTCGTTGGATTGGAGGCATTCCGAACAACTTGACGGGTCGATTAGGCTATGATTGAATGTGATGGGATTACCGAGGAGGTGATCGATGTATATGAATGTGTTAGGGGTACCGCGGAGGTAACCATAGTATATAAATATGTATGTCTATATATATATTTAGTATGTGTAATCATTTATATATTAATGTCGGGTCTAAAACCCATGTATCTCACGAGACAATTTTGTCTTACTTACTATGTTTGTTTGTGATGCTATGTACTCAGGTTCGGGAGCTAAGGATTAGGTGCGTTTGGCGCACGGGTTAGTAGAGATAGCAAGGTGGATTTACGTTTGGCTTTGGTTATGATATACTTTGTAACACCACTAGTGACTTTTATTTTATACCAAGGTCCTTGTAAATCCATATTTTGGGACAATACTCTAAATGATTTAAATTTAAAAGGATTTTACGGAAATATTTTGTATTAAAAATTTGAGGTGTTACAATCGGTGTCGGTTTCGATCGGTTTTCAGTTCGGTTCGTTTTTTTTCGCCCAAATGCTCACCCCTACTTACATTTGTCAAAGAATCAAAATTTCGGTCCTACTTTTGTAAAAAATAAAATTAACTTTTAATTTTTTCCTATAAAATAATACAAATAGACATTGTCTGATATTTCTTGAAATTTACGGATATTAACAGTATTAAAATTATAAAAGCACACTTTGCCTTTCACAAGCCACAATGTATCTCTTTTTTTCGGTGAGCATAAGAATTACTTAATATTTCATTAATCTTGCAAAAATCCATGCTTTGATCAACTACATAAAACTTGAGTTGATAATGATATTTTACTAAATTATCAAATATATATATATATATAATATATATATATATATATATATATATATATATATATATATATATATATATATATATATATATATATATATATATTATAATTCGATTGTACAAGACTTGAAGGAAACTTTTATTTTACGGTTGCATATAAACAATCGAAATCAATCTTGATACCTTTCCAGTATGGGTTTAGAAATCCATGGAGAGAGAGCGTGAGAGAGCGGAAGGGAGACGAAGAGACCTCTGGTTCACTGCTTTAGGTATCAGCACTATGGCTTTCAACCTAAATGGTTTCAATTTCAACCAATCAGTAGTTGATAGTCAAGGCCGTGTAATTAACACTTGGGCTGATATCATTAACCGTGCTAACCTTGGTATGGAAGTTATGCATGAACGTAATGCTCATAATTTCCCTCTAGACTTAGCTGCTATTGAAGCTCCATCTACGGCGGCGAATGGAAGACGGTAATCCGGAAAAGAGGAAGCAGACTCAATCACAACAACTACAACGAGACAAGGAAATCAGGGCAGCAGAGATCGGTATCGTTCTTCATCTCAGATTTTGCTGAAGAACACAATGAAGATATATTATATAGGGAGTTCAAGAGTTACGGTAACTTGGTGGATGTGTATATCGCAAAGAAGTTAAACAAGGCTGGGAATAGGTTTGGTTTTTTAAGATTTGCGGGAGTGACTGATCCGTTGGATCTCGAACAAAGCATCCAAAACATTCGAATTGGGTGGTGCACGGTCACGGTCAATCTCGCAAGATATGATAGAGTTCACCGGAATGCTCAATATTACCGCCACCAACCTCCCCCTCCCCCACAGCCTCAGAATGTTTACAAGCCAGGTTTTCAACAGTCAAAAAAGGTTAGTGGTAGGTCGTTTGTTGATGGTGTGAAAGGCATTGATGATTCGAATGAGATGGATAAAGATGAGGGCCTTATTAGACCACCTATTCAATTATTAACCAGCTTACACACCCGCGATTGGTTATCCACTCATCTTGTTGGGAGGGTATCAAACATTAAAAACCTATGGACTCTGGAAGAGATGAAGAATGCGGACGGATGCGGTGAAATAACAATTCGATATCTGGGTGGTTTTTCCGTATTATTGGAATTCGATTCCACAGAATTGGCCATGAATTTTATGGAAAAGGCAAAAAGCGTATGGCAAAATTGGTTTACGAGTCTGAAGACATGGTCACCCGATATCACGGTTAATGAAAGACTTGCTTCCATACTGATCCATGGTGTTCCGGTTCATGCGTGGTCCACCGAAGCATTCAACGAGATCGGTACTTCATGTGGTGAGGTAATAATCAGTGAAAAATGTTCTTTAGATAATGCTAATCTAGGAGTTGGTCGAATTGGTGTTTTAACAACCCAATTAGGTCTAATTAACAAGTTAATTAAAATTGGGGTTGACGGAAAAGATTTCTTAATTAGACTTACGGAAGATCAACATGAGTCTATTAGATTGATTCCTGGGTCTGTAACTGTATCTCACTGGGGATCGACAGATGATGAAGATGATTTGAACAATAAAGAAGATGAGATAAACGAAAGTGAAAATGACGACAACAACAAGGATGATGACGATTTCGGTTCTGAAGAAGGGGAATACCAGAATTATCATTCGCCGGAAAAACATCTACCCAACAACAATGGTGAATTGCCGGAAAATCAAGAGTCACAATCTGGAAAGGCAAAGGAGCAGGATCTAGAAGATGGGTGTGACAATAATGGTGATAATGAGCTCGTCGCCCAAGAGGATAACGACTCTCTTGCAATTAACGTAATCCAAGAGGGTAACGTCTACGACCATAATTCCTTTGACAGCTATTTTGTGGAGCCCTTAATTGAAAATAACAATGGCCCAATTGATATTAATGATAGCAGCCCAAATACGGTGAATCATGTGAAGGAGAATAATAACACATTGGATCCAGTTCATTTATTTAAGCCCATAAATGAATTACTTATTTCAGACTCGGAAATGGAGAAAGGGACTCACTTTCATGTTAATGAGTCCGATAACCCAATTATAAATGAAGAGCCGGTGATTGATCTCAATATTCCGTGTACATCTAATTCATCATCAGTTAAATCGATCCCTTTACCGCCTTTTTACGGGAAATTATCCAAAAAAATTATGGCTGATCCCAGAAAGGTTAAAAAGAAATCTAAAAGGCCGCTTATGCCCCAACATTCAGGTGGATCATTCGTTCGGCTAAAACCTCGGATGAAATTCAAAACACTATTGAGATTGGTAATTTTGTCGGCTTTCAGATGGACGAATACGGTACTGAAATTAGAAGATTAATTAAAGGTGCGGGTTTGAAATCTGTTCTTAAATGAAGCTTTTATCAATAAATATTAGGGGTGTTAATTGCACTCTAAAAAAAGGTGGATACACGGGATAAATACAGTAAATAAGGTTCAATTTTTAGGAATTCAGGAAACAATGTCAAAAAATATAGATACTTTTTTAGTTAGATCTTATTGGGGAAGACCGGGTATGGAATTTGATGTTTTGAGCTCTAATGGGAAACCAGGTGGTCTGATCTCTGTTTGGGATCCGACATGGTTCTCGAAACAAGATTCAGTATTTGGTGAGGGTTTCATGGTGACTATAGGGACTATAATTGGATCTAATGTTCAGTGCGGTTTGGTAAATGTTTACTCCCCACAAGATATGAAGAATAAGAAAATTCTATGGAATAATATAACCCGGATTATTCAAGCAGAGCCGAACCGTGTTTGGGTAGTGTTTGGGGATTTTAATGAAGTTCGGAAAAGATCGGAAAGAACAGGTACAACATATTCGGCGGCTGGCGCTAGAGCGTTCAATAACTTTATAAATGAAGCGGGCCTACATGAAATCAAGATGGGTGGTAGGAGATATTCAAGAAGCACCCCGGATAGTGGAAAACTAAGCTTACTCGACAGAATTATGGTAACTGAAAATTTCTTCCAGGTTTGGCAAAATCCTAGTGTTAATATTTTACCAAGGAGTTTTAGTGATCATTGCCCTTTACTTCTTAACTCCACAAACGTTGATTTTGGTCCATCTTATTTTAAATATTTTAATTCTTGGAGTCTGGATCCAACCTTAGAACAAGTCGTTGCAGCATCTTGGAATTCATTATTTCCTTGTGATTATAACCCAATTAAGCGTTTTTGTAGCAAGTTGAAACAGGTTAAAATCGCAATTAAAAGTTGGAGGGCGTCGAACAAAGATCAAAATAGTACAAGTTTAATAAATTCAAAGAATGAATTGGATCTTAAAGCTGAATCGGTTGGCCTAGAGGAAAACGAGAAAATTGAAAGAGTTAATATTGAATTTAAAATTAAGGAACAAAAGGAACGTAAGATTCGGGACATTAAACAGAAAGCTCGGGTAAAATGGAATGTTGAAGGTGACGAGAACTCGAAGTTTTTCCATGGTACTTTAAATTATAATAATAGAAAAAACTTTATTCATGGGCTATCGTTTAATGGAATTTGGCATGAAGATCCATCTTGTATGAAAAGAGGTACTTTTGATCATTTTTCAAAAATCTTTTCGGAAACAAAAAAATCAAGACCTAAATTTGTTAGCAATAAATTTAAATCTCTTTCGGATTCTCAAAAAATTCAAATTGAGACAAGTTTTACTCGGGCCGAAGTAAAAAAAGCGGTATGGGATTGTGGGGTTGAAAAAGCACCAGGGCCAGATGGTTTTACATTTTCTTTTTATAAAAAATTTTGGCCTATTATTGAAAATGATTTAATGGATGCGGTGTCTGATTTTGAAAATGGGGGGAATTTTAATGGTGGATGTAACTCATCCTTCTTTACTCTTATTCCTAAGTGTGAAATTCCTTTAGAACTATCTGATTACAGATCGATCAGTTTAATTGGCAGTTTTTACAAAATTATTGCAAAATGTTTAGCTAACAGACTTAAAATGGTAATTGGTGATATTGTTAGCAGTGAACAATCTGGTTTTATTGAGGGCCGAAACATACTAGACGGGCCGCTTATTTTAAGTGAAGTTATATCATGGTGCAAAAAAGTAAAAAAACAAATGTTAATATTCAAGGTGGATTTTGAAAAAGCTTATGATACCCTTAATTGGGATTTTCTTGACTCTGTGATGTACCAAATGGGTTTTGGATCCAAATGGCGGCGTTGGATTAATATTTGTCTTTCTTCTGGCAGAGCATCTGTATTATTAAATGGGTCCCCTACATTGGAATTTGATATAAAAAGGGGTCTTAGACAGGGAGATCCAATGGCACCATTTTTGTTCATAATTGCGGTTGAAAGTATTCATGTGGCTTTGGAAGAAGCCATTGAAAAAGGCGTATTTCACGGCATTAAACTACCAAATAATGGGCCTTCATTGTCACATTTGCAGTATGCAGATGATACCATTTTTGTAGGGGATTGGTCGGTTAGAAATGCAAAAAATTTATGTCGTATTTTAACATGTTTTTATTTGGCTTCAGGTCTCAAAGTTAATATGGCGAAAAGCAACATTCTTGGAATTGGAGTACCGGATGATGATGTGAACAGGGTGGCTAGGGTTTTGAATTGTAATATCGGTTCAACCCCGTTCAAATATCTTGGTTTGGTAATTGGCGCCTCTATGAATAGATTGGAGCATTGGGATTCCATTGTTAATAAATTTCATAAAAAATTATCCGCATGGAAAGCATCATCTTTATCATATGGTGGCAGATTAACTTTGATTAAATCCGTTCTCGGGGCACTTGGCATCTATTTTTTTCTATGTATAAAGTACCCGAAAAAATTGTTAAAACACTAGAATCTATTAGAGCTAAGTTTTTCCGGGGTTCAAAAAATGGTGAAAGGAAAATTAGGTGGATTAGTTGGAAGAGGATTCATGCACCAATAATTGCAGGTTGTTTAAATGTCCCAAGTCTTAAAGCTCAAAATCTCTCATTATTAGCAAAATGGTGGTGGAGGTTGAAACGAGAAGATAACTCTCTTTGGAAAAATGTGATTACGGCAATTTATAATATATCACACGATAACATTCCGGCTAGTAAATCCTCGGGGGTTTGGAAGAACATTGTAAAGGTGCGTAATTATCTTAATAAATTTAATATTCCAATTGATTCTTGGTTTCAGGTCTCGCAGAATGATATCTCCGGTCAGTTCTCTTGGAAATGGGCGCTCAAAAATGATGGAATCTTCACTGTTACGTCAGCTAGATATGCATTTGAGGAGGCTATTTCGGGTCCATGGACTGACATAGACATGCCCTGGGTTAAAATTGTCCCCATTAGAATTAACATCTTTTTTTGGAGATTTTTTCACAAGCGGTTACCTACTTGTTTTAACTTGCTGAAAAGGGGAATTAATCTTTCTTCCGCAGTTTGTGTCTTGTGTGAAAGGGAAATAGAAAACGAAGATCATTTATTCTGGAGTTGTCGCAAAACACGCGAATTATGGATTGATTTCTGCAAATGGTGGTGTATTGATATTAGGCAGATTCACGGAGTGGAACATCTATTGAATTGGAGGACTCGGAACAACTTATCAAAAGACAAATCTGATCAATTTGTGACGGCTTTATTATCGGCTTTGTGGCATATATGGAAACTAAGAAACGATGCAGTATTTAAAAAAAAACATGATTGTATTCAGTCAATATTTTTGAATGCTCAAGGTCAAGCTTTCTATTGGATCAAACATAGATCAAAGATAAAATGGGGAGTAATGAGTGGGGTCCTTGGATTGCAAACCCGATGGAGCTGTAATTCGATACATTGGAGGAGATGGAAGGTTTATATTGGTGTAGGTCTAAAATTGGTGTGCTTATATGTAGTTATTTATTTTGTGGTGATAGATGTAGTTTATTTTAAGGTGATTTATGTACACTAGCTTTTTGCTAGAATTTTATTTAATAAAATTGGTTCTCAGGTGTCTTCGGTGCGGGTGATGGCATTGCCGAAGCTCGTTGCCGTTGCGCCTTTTTCTTGCTGTTCAAAAAAAAAATACCTTTCCAGTAGACGCGCCGTATCCTGAGTAATCGTATCTGTCCAATAAAATCAAGACATAAACATCAATCATTATAATTATAATTATGATTATATCACACCAATAATTAGGCTAAAAAAGAAGCCAAAGTGAATTTTCATGCCCACAAAAATTGACTCTCACTAGCTAACTTTTGATTATTAAGTTGTACCTTAATTAGCAATAATTACATTAAAACCTAAGACTTTTAATAAAGCCATATTTTTAGGAAGGTGAAATGACTAAAGAATAAGGTTAAATCTACAGATTATTAAAGATGTTTAACCAAATAAAGACAAATTTGCATGCAATTTAAATGGGCCAGCAATAGATTGTACATGTCACATGTGCGTTTCTAAAATGATTATTACGAATTGTATAATCGGAATTAGTTGTTTTTATCAAAATGATCAGATAATTAAAATTATTAATCATAAAATCAATTAATAAAATAAAACAAAAATAAAAACAGAATGATTGTAAAATTTATGACCCCGTTTGACAGGGCACAAAGACACCATTATCTCTATCAAAATTCCATCCGTAATTTCGTGGGTTTTTGTTCCTTCTTTATCCAGGTAATTGATCAGTGAAAATGTTCACTTTACTGGCAAAAATAAAAGTTGTAATTTTGAAAAAAGTAACTTTTACTTTTCTTTCTCATCCAAAAGATATAATTAATTAAGTTAGCCAAATACTTCAAACAAAATGGATACAAACAGTATGAGTTATGACAATAAAATAAGGCTTTTGTTAACTATATGCATAAAAAATTTATACTTTTAATTAATACTCGGTATTTCTTAAAATGAAGAGTTAGTTATTAATTGATGTACAAGTTCATGATACACATCTTAATATTTTAATGGATGATGATAATAAAAATAAGTTTTTGTTATTATTTTCCTATAAATGATAACTTTTCAATGGAAGATTGTATAGTGTTTATATGGATTTTACCTAACAAAGATGCTAAAGAAATCAAGTAAGAAAATTTTAATTTTTGGGTAAAAGAAGCCTTAAATTCTTGTTTAACTTTTTATCACAAAAAGATACACATGACCTAGAGATATAGGAAAAAGGTAAAAACTTTGGCAGAAAAAGGGGAAGTGTGCAATTCACCAACCCTCGTGGGAGAAGGACATTTCACACTTGTAACTATTTAATGCTATCAATGCAAATTCAAAGAATCCAAAAAATAAAATAAAAAAACCACAAAAACATAACAAGCTTAATAAAATCAAGATCATAGCCCTAAAAAAATCTAACTTAATGAAATGAACCAAATTCAAGATTTTGGGATATATAAAACAAAATGGAAAAACCCATAAATATTAGATAAATGAAGATATAAAGAAAATGGAGAAGCAAATAGACATACAACCTATTCATGAAGGTGGTGATTTTGAAATGTGATGGCAACCCCATCATAAATAAATATTGATAATTTATGAAAAAGGTGAGAAATCTAAGGAAGAAAGAAACATACCCCATGAGATTGACTCTAAGATTAGCTTTAAGTTGAACAAAAAGGTCAAAGAGTTGACCCAAATCAGCAGCATTGCCATGAGAATAGAGTAATGTGAGTCTTGCATATGGGTTTCGCATATAAAAAGCTACAATCTTGTTTCCTCTTTTAGTGTTTAATGACAATACATCAACAGAACAGCCACCGCCGCCGTCATCAACGCCGCCGGTGAGGGGAATGGAAGACGATGTGTAGACAGCAATTGAGTTGCCGTCATCATGTTTCTTGATCTGATAAGTTGGGGGAGATGGAGGAAAGAAGGAGAATTTTGCAGCGATATGAGATATGATACAACCCATTCACCACCCCAATATGATTTTTGGTGAAAACCCAACTCATGAATGCATTTGTGATGATTTTAAGTATAAAAGCGTGTGAATTTGAGCCAATTTGAGATGGGTTTTCAAGGGGTTTTTCAGAAAATGGTGAAACGAAATGGGTTTTGAAGGGGTTTCTAAACGGTGGGAGAGAGATGGTTGGGTAGCCTTTTTAAAGATTTATACCAGTTACAAGCGGAGAGACGGCGAAAGAGGAGAAGTTTTCCGGCGAGTTGGGTGGCGGAGAGATATGGTGGGGACAGAATATAAGTTGAAAGAAGTGAGCTTAATTTGATGATTCATTGCTTGACTATCAGACTATGGGGAAATCTTTTTTTCTGTCTCTCATACATTACAACCAGCCTGCATAAAACGACGTCGTTCCGACTTTGGGTTGACATACATTTTATTTTTGTCAAATCAGCATCACGTCAGATGACAGTCCGATTGACATACTCATGTCATCAATACCTTTTCAATTAAATGTTTTGTGTCCCACCATTATAAAATATACACACTCAAATACCTTATTATGATACCCTCTGGCCCCACTTTAACCTCTTTTTTGCTCATCGGTTAAGCGCCAAATCCAAGCGACGAGTGGCCATCGATGGGGCGTGTCAGTAGCCTCCAAAACCCGATGTCGTCAGTTTGCTTAACCGACTAACCACTGTGATTAGTCTAACACCTCAAGATCTTACACACATAATTAACTGAATAAAGATGTATAACATATGTATATTTTTTTAACAACAAGCTCATTTATTATTTAATTATGAAAAATAATAATGACAGTTATAAGGACCGTGAATAAGAAAGAAGTAATTTCACTATTGCAACTTTTTTTAACGCAAGAATAGGAACCCTAAAGAAAACTTCGACAATATCATCTCTTCATCCAAAAGATCCATAAAACATTAATAAACTAGCAAAGCTAAGCATCTAGACTACAATAAAATTACACAAAATTGTAACAGAAATAAAAGAAACAGGAAGGAACAATTACAACAGTCCCTCAAATCGAACAATTAGAAACAAGACTTAGGATCAGCAAGCCAAAAGCCTCATTTATCTGCCGACACCTTACCTTAGACAATTTCACTATTGCAACCAATTAGACAATTACGTGAATGGAATTCATTTATGTCACATGGAACAAATGTTAAAAAAAAGGTATTTATATTCCTTTTTGTATGTATATTGTCTTGAGGACACAAAAAAGTTGAGTGTTGGGACACAACACCTCCAATAAACCAAACACAAAAGTATTAAAAGACGAGACAAATATATTTGTTTTCACAACTTTAAAAAGTTAATTATTATTCTTACTAGTTTATACCCCGTGATATATCACGGGCGGCTTGTAATAATTTCATGATATTTGTCCAAAAAATTTTATATGTGAGACGACAATAAAATTAAGAACACAGTATTTTGACGATAATTGCACATCACATTTTATCGTATAAAGTGTAGACAAAATTTATAATAAAATACATATTGTTTACAAATATTTTTAAATCTTTTGTAAAACTTCAAGGTAAATAGAATTTTGGGCAAAAATCCTTCTTAATGTATGCATAAATCATATTTGGGTATAAAAAATTAATTAATACTTTGTATATAAAAATATATAAGCAACACGGATGATGATCATATAAAAGTCTGATTAAAAAGAGATTAATTGAAAGTTTAATATATTTTTATTTTGTCTATTCTTTAGGCCACAAGTTTATTCTTGAAATTGTTGGATTTCCACAACCTAATCACTCTTAACATATTCCTTAACATTTCCGGTCAATTCGTTGATGAAATATATTTTGGAAGACATTGTCTACAAATCGTAAAAAGTTAGGACTTTCAAATCAAAGAGATTTGTTTTTTATTTAATTATACTAAATTTGTGTAAAAAAATGTTTAAAAATTTAAAGAAAAAAATATTCAACCACCTACTAAGTTTAAAAAAACGTCAAGTTTTGATATATATTATAAAAGTCTAATAAAGAATAAAGATAATAGGAAATTGATTACTTTTTTAAATTAAGATATATATGTAATTATTTTAAAAAATAACAAATACGTTTTTTAAATTAGTTTATAATTTTTTTTATTGTATATTGAAAAAAATAAATATGTTTTAGGAAATCATATTTATTTTAAACTTTAAGTTGATAGACAAAAAATTCAAATCATATTTATCTTAAATGGTAGTTATCTTAAATGATGGTATGTGGATTAGGTTTATCTCAAAAGGGTGACGTGGAATGCTTTCATTGGTGGATGATTAATGACGTGGCAAAGATGACGTGGTAAAGGTGACGTGGATTAGTTGACGTGACACGCTTTCTTTTATTATAAATAGAGATTTTCTAAATTATGTTTTCATATAGAGATATTGACATACAGTATAGATAATCAAGTTTCCTACTAATTTTTTTAGCTCCACATATTGACGTTGGCATTTTGATATTCTTATTTTTTGGGATTTTTACTTTCACTGATCATTGTCCTTAAAAATATGATTACAAAATAAAAAATACGGAGTATGACATAACTCATTTGTTCTACAGCCAAAAAAAAAAAAAACCATCAACCTAAAAATCATTAATCTATGGTTTTGTTTTAAAAAATTGTACTTTAACCATTTATGTATTCTTAACCATTGCCTTTAAGACTACCTGTAGTAGTGACTAAATCTATGTTTGGTTACTATTTGTGTTGACTTGTGACCAAACCCCTTTCTTTTTGAAATTCGGCGACCAAATGTCCGGAAGGGACGCGTCGCAGAGGACTCCCGTCAAGAGAGGGATGCATCGCAAGTACAGGGACGGGTAGCGACTAGGAAGGGTTATCATTTCCCTTATTTTTAATACATATGCTTTTCAAAAATGAATCTATTAATGCCATTACTATTTTTTATTAATAAGATAAATAGAGTTTAATTATGAATATATTAATAGAAAGTTGGTACATTTGCATAGAAAGCATTAATCACCAACTACTAGGCATTGAAACCTCTTTTCATTTAGGCGAAAAGGATTACCTCGTGTGAGATTGAAAATCTACTTAGTAGCATAATAAATAAATAAATTTAAATTATAATTTATCCATATATTAATTACAAATATCTCTTCTGTTATAATTACCTCAAAGCTGTCTGTTATTATAAACTCTAGTATGTATTTATGTATTGACTGACGTACTTATGTATATAGAGTGTCTGTTTAACTAATTAAGTATATATGATGTGTTTGGTTTTGAAGAACAAGAATTAAACTTATTTGCAATTACTACTAAACTTATTTGCAAATTACTACAAAACCAACTCTCTGTCTTCAAAAGAGTGAATAACAGTTTCAGGAACATGAACATAAATATAGTAGAGTCGGGGGAGAGCACACCTACTTTCTCCTACTTGTAACCTTGTCACTAAACACAATCAACAATGTAATCATAGGTGACAACATTTTTTTAACCATTATTTATAAATACAAAGCTGTTTTAAATAAACCATAATCAATTTATTTTATTGATTAAGATGGTTTAATAAGTTACAAGCATTTGAAAGCACTTTAAACTCTCAAGTCTCAACCAGGGTGGTTTTTTTAGCTGTGTGCCAATATTACCTTTTTTGATCACTGGGTGTCGATCCCCAAAGGCTTTTAACACCCCTGATGTTAAAAACCTTTCGCCAAATGAATAACACAGTGTTGAAAGGTTTTTACTTTGTGTAAATTATAACTCGAATACTATACCATAACTCGAATATATTGATATTTAAAAAAAATAAAGGCATGCATTAAGAACTTGTACATCAATTTTCATTGGTAACAAGTAGTAATAGGGAAGTTTCATTCATATATTGGTGCTAGCTAAAAAGGTCCAACATATAGATTTTGTGATGGTGCCTTTACAACAGAAGCTAACATAACATACAAACTGTACATTCAAAGTTCTACAACAATTTTCTCTTACTCCATGCAATTTGCTTGTTTATATTTCTCAGTATCTATACACCTACGTCATCATGTAAACAAAAGAATATTCTTCATTCACCTGCATTCACAAAATATTGTTTTGATATTATATTATGTTATTGTTTAAATATCTTTAAAATATACCTGTAAATCTAGTTGATGATTTGCACAGGTTGTGACAATGAAACATTTGGGGTTGATGCTTCTAATCCTTTTGCTCCATTTATGGCAGATTGTAGCACCTTATATTGTTCACAAACTGAATTATAAAGTGCCTCTGAATAAGCTGCCTTAGCCTGCAATGCAATACACACAAATAACCAAATTAATTAATTAAAATTAAATTAAATAATGTAATACAAACCTCCTCGGGGGACCCACAAGAAGCAGTAGCTTCCTGGAAATTAACTTCGGGCGCCACTGATATTCCGGTACCATGAAAACCTATTAACCTTTTCTCTCCAATTTCTCTCTCAACCTATTTAAATATATATTTTTTAATTAATTTATATAAAAAAAAAACATCTGAATAAATAAGAACACACCTGAGGAGGTGGTGGCATGATGTCATGACACAATAAGGCTAACGGATATATATGGCCCACCACACCAGCATGGTCCACAAGCCTTCTCATGTTATCCAGAGAATTCGCATCAAACGGAGCCTGGATTTTTATATTTAATTAAATAATATTATTATATTTTAATCTTTGATTATGTAAAAATTAGTAAAGATCTTACTGGAGACCATTCGTTTGTGATGGGATCTGGTCTGTCCCTGCCACCACTTGGTGCTATCCATATTATTTTTGATCCACCCCTTAATTTAAAAAAGGTAAACTTATTATACAATTTGATAACTAAATTTATTGAAATAAATAAATAAATAATACCTCAAAAGCAAAGCCATTTCTTTTAAACTTCTTGTATTTGCTCTTCTTTTCATGTCAGCAAGCTCAGGAATATCATTCATATGTTTTTTTGAATATACACACAACAAGTTCCTATTGTGTAAGTTCATATCATATTAGGAAAAATATATACACAAATAATTTTATAAAAAATTAATATAAATATGCGAACCTTCCCATGCTAAAAGGTTTGCAGAGAGGATCTGTTATAACTCTATCCCCTGCCACGTAGATCTGCATAAAGATATTCATATATTAGACTCAAATAACATTTTCATAACTTGTTTTTTTATTTATTTATAGCGGGCTTACTATGTTTTCAGAAATAAGGGGATTTGTTGTTTCAAGCAACAGAGCAATGACAGCTGGATCTGCTTCTGATTGGTGGTTTGAGATCAAAATCACATTTTCACCCTGATGGTTAAATGATGAATGTATATATTAGGTTCTTAAAGATCAAAATCAACCACAAAAAATAAAAATTAATTTAAAAAAAAATTAAAAAAAAGGCACCTGTTTGAGCTGTTCTTCCATTGTACTGAAAACGGAGACGTTCCCAACATATGATTCCCTGATAATCAATTATGACTATGATTAAGAAAGTCAATAACGTTTACAAGTTCCTCTATTTAATATCATAAATAGTTTTGTAATTTCCCTTATTTTGTTTGACATCATAAATAGCATAAGAGAACAGTTAAAGCAACATAGGTAAGGGCAAAAATGGCAATAAATATAAAGATTGATGACTAACCTGAAATTGATCAAAGGGCGAATATAATTTTGACCAAACAAATAGTAATTATAGGGTTCCCGAATAGCTTCATGATATGGTGAAAACTCAAATGGTTCCTGCAAATTAACTAAGATGTTAGCAAAAAATTAAGATAAATAAATATCAACATGCATTATTCATGCAAACCTTCACATCTAAGAACATACGATCAAATGCTATGCGCATATTTGACAACACAACATCTTCCGCATTCGGAACACCACTTAGGATAATCTGAAAAATAAAAATAAAATAATCAAGTTAATAACATGATATGATGAATAAAAACCTGAAAAATAAAAAAAAAAGAATATAATGATGTTGTTGAACAAAAAAGATTACTGCATTTTTGTAGTTCTGATACAGCTCCTGCATTGATTCAGCAATGGTTTTGGGCAGTGTTCCAGCTTCTAACTCTCTCTGAATTCCAGAAAGGAGATCTGTATAAAAATAGTATTTAAAAGAAAGTAAAATGCAACACGACAAAACGTGTTCCTGAACCTTTGGTGATGTCCATTACGAGTTACCAAAATTGTCAATTTCTTACGTATTCGAATATTTATAGTGATATAGATTCATTAATTTAAAAATACATCATAGAAATATTCCTCTCTTCGTCATGTGCCTTAAAATTAGAAACCCTAGAGTGGATAGAGTATAGACTAATACAGCCAACAACAATTGACATCTGAAAAACCTTGAAACAAGGAATAATAGGAACATCACAATCAAAGTGCTTCAATGATAAACATCATAACACTGATAATTAATACACAATGCACCAAAAGTATTCAACAAACATGATTATTTAACTACTAAATGTCAAAGATTCAAACATACTAAAATAAACCTAAAGACTATCTAGATAAGCTAGACAGAGTCATCCACTCAGGAATATATCTAGACACCAATCAAGCCATCAAGGCCACTAATTACATTACTAATCAGGTAAGATAACTTTAGAAAATAACTAAAAAGAAATTTCAGGAATGTAATGCACATAAGTGGCTAAATGCAGTGATGCATCAATTGAAAAGTAATATTTCAATTGCTGGAAATTGGCAAATTACTCCTTGTGTATCAAACTGCCTAATTAAAGAACTCAATTCACTTCCCTTGGTTATAATTGAAAACGAAGTACCAAATTACTAGTACTAAACTCTAATAATAATCCAGAAATGTGAACAATCAGTATCATACTAATTCGTTTTGCATACATTCCTATCTTGAAATTTGGTGCGAATTCGTTCTACAAAGATTTACCTTCCTCGGAACGAGCATCGATGAATGTACGGGAGTAACCGAGGTCGGATCCCGAAGTGGATGAGGAGGAGCATTTCTTATCTTGAACCGTTTCTGCAGAGGCGTTCGCCGCACTGGAGAGCGACAGACGCGGAAAGCGCCGGAAAATGGAGCGAGTGCGGGCGGAAGTAGAAGTAGAAGTAGCTGAGAGAGAAACCCTAGGATTTGTGGTGGAGAAGAAGAGAGTAGCGGAAGAAGGCGAGGTTATCGACATGGTGTAAAGAGATAGAGAGAGAAAAGTAGTGTTTTGTGTTTGTTAGAGAGAGAGAGAAATTAGTTCAGATAAATGGTGGTGTTGTGGTGGCGGTTGTGGAGCATTGGCGGAGATGGGCTGAGCGCATGTGCATTTGATTGGATTGGATTAGCTGACGCCGCCTGTAACAGATACAGAAACTAACTGGCTAACCGTTAACCCTATTATCTTTTTATTTATTTATTTTTCCTTTCATTTTTTATTGAATTTTTAAAATTTATAGGATAATATTTGTATTTGTAACTAGTGGTGTTTGTGTAAACAATAGAATGAGAAATTGTATTTGATTGATGAATGAAACATTACAATCTCTCTTATATATAGCCAACATAACAAATCCTAATCACCCTAACAAATTTCAGTCCATTTACATAATTAGGAACAAACCCTAACAAATTTCAGTCCATTTACATAATTAGGCTGGTCTTCTAATAGTTTAGTGTTGATCATAGTTTAGGGTCATGACTCATGAGTTCAAATTCATTCTTAGATAAAATTAGGGTAAATTTGGTACTCTACATGTATATTTTTCACTTTAGAATATTTTTTTGTTATCTAAACTTTCTAAGAATATGGATGCATACAATTTTCATCTCCATAACTCTATCTACTCTATCTCAAACTTCGACCACCTTGTTTCTACAACTTCACCTTCAACCATGAACTATTCTTTCCATAAAATTAATGTGTAACTCCTTTCATTAATTCTCTTTTTGTAATTGTATCATATTTAATCATAAAAATCATAACTCCATTTCAATTTTATGTTCATCTCATTACCAACGAGAAATTTACCAACTACATTTATGGTGGTTAGGTAGTAACATTTGGTCTCTAACAAATGTGAGATTCTAAGTGGTGAAGTAGTAACATTTGGTCTCTAAAAAATGTGAAATTCTATGTAAATCTCAAGTTCAATTCATACGAGTAAAAAAACACCTCCTTGTGGTCATGGATGTTCACTCACGTCGACTCCAATTTATCCACAAAGGATGTGATTGCCTTGAGATTAGTCGGCTCAAAAAGTCAGCCCTGTCTATGAAGAAATCAAAAAATACATAAAGAACCATAAAAGAATGAGTTCAACAAACTATGAAAAGAACACATATGTTGTCTCTGCTGTCCAAATTATGACACCATTTTTCTTAATTTAACCCAAAACGACCCTCTTCACGATTCCAAAAACAATGCTTTTTTGGCGACAAGTAGTGAACCATTGGTCACATAATATAAAGGATAACCAATCCCTTGACCACCAATGGAAAATTATATCGATCAATGTGATTTTTAGGCTAAGTATATCAATGATAAGAAATGAAATTAACTACATTATAAGACCTTATATTCAAATATAAGTAACCAATTCTTTGATACTTTAAAGTTCTACAAGGTTCAACATGATTATCGTATTGAAAGTACATATTTCAAGACTCATCATAAGAAAACAAAAACCAAGTAATCTATTGCTACACTCTCTTATCAAAATGCAGCCATCCAAGCACAACTTATCCAAGGAAATTCATTATCACCAAATGCAACACCAAATTGCACAAAACAAAATCCGCATAAGCACGTTCCGGAGGTAAGTCCTGCAAAAAAGAAAATATTAAAAACAAGATAATTTCATCATTACTTTTACGCAAGAGTGACCAACATACCTTGAATTCCTTGTTTTCTTTGTTGACTTGTATGCGAAGACAAACTGTAACCATAATGATAAAAAAGAAATGAGTTCCCAAAACAATATGTCGGACAATCGTTTATTAATTATGAATGAATTTAAACTTACCAGCTAGGACAGCTGTCCCTACGCAAGAAAGCACACCAGAGAGAAAAGAGTTGAATGGAAACGAGCCAACTATTGCCATGTAAACCACCTGGTAGTAGATAAAACATAAACAAGATTAGCTTTGAGTTTATTTTATTAGACTAGAAAATTTATGACAAGCTGTAATATCATATTTGTAATGATAAAAATGGTTAAGATGTGTGACTCTAACTTAAAACAACCCCAAAATTGGAAAATGTTGACATTGGATGGAGAAAATTACAAATAGACAAGTAAGAAGTAGAATCGGCATTCATCTGACTATAGGCATATAAGATAGTATAACAAAAGTATAACTTGAACTAATGTTTTCATATGCAAGAAACTCAATAAAGTTCCATATTTTAGTTGATGAAGGACACCTAATCAATGGAATTGGAGAAACAGAATTCATTTCAGACTTCTTCTGTAGTCGCCTCAGCCCTCAAACACAACTAATAAATGGTATTGGAGGCTTTTAACAAGTTTTTATAAAAGCAAAGAAGAAAGCAAATCCAGTCCACAGCTGACAGTCTTACACAAGCTAAAACAGACAAACAAAAACACCGAAGTCAAACCCTAATAAGAATTCACGCCATAAAAAGCATGGAAATCCTAAATCGATAGACAACTGAAGCTCACGAGCTTGCAACTGTAACAAAATGTGATCTTAAGGCTAAACAATTACTACATTGATTGTTCAATCAAGCCCAGCAGATATTAATAAATCTTCATCCATGATAAGTAGCTAGTTTCACTTTCGATTTAGAATAAATTTGTATAATGTTAATTAGACAATGGTTAAACAAAATCCAAATACCTGAATTAGAGCGGTGGATACAGCGAACACCACGTACAGATCTATGATCTAGAAGAAATCCAGAATCAAATTAGATAATTAGGGCATAAAGAAATCAAAACAAACAAATTTAATCGATTAGATCGAGAGCAAAAAGGAGAACCTTGAGATTAGTTGGAGTAGCAGAATAAGCAGATCGGAGAGAATGAAAAAGAGCCTGTGCGTCATCTTTCGTCGTCGGCGATTTCCCCATTTCCTCCTACTTTTTCAAACACACTCTCTGATCACAGTTTCTGAGCGTTTACTCTCGACAATAATAAAGTAAAATCTACAAAAACCCTACCGGTTGTTAATATGTTATTAGTGAAACGTTCTTGGTTTAAATACTTAAAACAGGTTTTAAGCATCAAAGGCCCATTAGCTCAGTTGGTTAGAGCGTCGTGCTAATAACGCGAAGGTCGCAGGTTCGAGACCTGCATGGGCCATGATTTTTGTATTTTTTAGGTTTTGTTCCGCATATTCCACGCTAGTTCGTGTTTATTTTTTCTTTTGCCTTCTTACTTTTTCATTTTTGCTCCTTCTCATTTCTTAGTTTTACGTTTAGACCCATCACATTCTGTATTTTTTTTTAGTTTTCCATCCAACGATATTTTGAAATATTTCTTGCCTTTGTATTCCCTTATACTCCCTCCGTCCCTAAATAAAGTTCCCATTTGGGTTGGGCACAACATTTTAGGAGATAGTTAATGGTGGGGTATTTGGTATTACTTTTGATTAAAATATAAGGTTTGATTGGAGAGAGAAAGTGTTTTAAGAGATAGTTAGTGGTGAAAGTATTTGTAATAATATTATTATATTAAGTGGACCCCCTATGTTTGAGAAATGAGAACTTTATTTAGGGACAAAACTTGAAGGGGAAATGAAAACTTTATTTAGGGACGGAGGGAGTATTAAATTATAAACTATATCGAGTTAATGTTTAAACTCTATATCTATTTGATATCCTAATTTAATCAATAAATTATTTGTAATAATCATAATGTAACCAACATTATAATTACAATATAAGTTTTTAAAATATTAGTGGTCGATATAACAACATACGAATAATAATGAAAAGAAAGTGTAGCATGCCATATGGTATCATTAGATGAAGGGTAATTATATTGTTTAATTGTTTTGGCCTTTGGGACCAATATGTTATAATTGGTTGTTTATAAAGTAATTTGCTTAGAAACGTAAATACTTTATTTACAAGTGTTCGACGGTGATTGTTATCCAGCTTCATTTGTCACAAAACCCGCTCACAAGACATTCATGTGTGAAGGTTAACAAAAATGATGAATAGGTACGCGTCTTTTGAACGTATGACAATAATCATTCTTTGAAAACCGTATTCTTGTCCTTGTTTGGAAGCCGTATAATGTTCAATTAATTAACAAACTTTTCTTTTGGATTTCTCTTTCTCATTGTATTAATCCTTTATTACAGAACATTTTTTCTGATGTGTTATAGTACTTCCTCCGTATCAAAATAAGTGACACACTTTCCATTTTGGGGTGTATCAAAATAAGTGACACACTTTGAAAACTTTCCTTATTTGGTAAAAAAAATGGGACCTATACCCACTAACTATCTACTTTAATAAAGTGAAATTACTCTTATACCCTTACTTTTACTTTTAAAACTCATTAATATCACATTATTCAAATTCTCCCATGTACTTTAATATATTTTAACCTCTACTTTAATCTTTTACCTCAAAAAACGTGTAACTCAGTTTGTGTCACTTATTTTGATACGGAGGAAGTATATGGTTTAGTTAGGAGAATCACTTAACATGAAATTGATCATTACCAATATTAGGGTTAAAATCGACATGCATACATGCATATCTTTTATCTGATTTTTGGGCAAGAATCAAATCTTTTGAGCGATTTTATTAACTATGATTGCTTACCAAATTCACTAGCGAAGAAAACCTTCGTCAAGACGTAGGCCATATTAGTGAACAATGTGATGTGTTGCTTGATAACTAATTGATTAGGAGTTGGGACCTCTCTGTCTGGTGGACCAAACGTCTTTTTTCATGTAGTACAGATTTACAGTTTTTAGTTATTACAACTCGTGAAAGTTAAGATCCGCATTTGTGATGTTTGGTCGCATCTACATTGTGCTTTAATTTTGATAGGACGGGATTAGTTCCAACAATGGTAGAACATATTTTGTCATATTGACATAATGTACTCGTATTAATTGTGCCTTTTTGGAGCCTGAAATATCACATCCAAATATGGCAAACCACTCGCCATATGCTCATTATCATAGTTCTATCAATTTACTCGATAACATTGAAGTGTGAAATTAAATTTTACACCTTTCTGTGTTTATTTAACTTTTCGATCATTAATATAAATGTAAAAAAATTAAACGGTTAGAAATGTAAATTTTATATACATCTAATGAATAAGTTTTATTTAATATTAACGTGAGGGACTATTTCAACATACAATAAAATAATTATTTTAATAGGCAATATATTAAGGTACAATTTAATTAAATAATTATTATTTTAGTTTAAATAAAAATTATACTTCCTCCGTTCCAAAATAACTGATACATTTTTCCATTTCATGGTGTTTCAAAATAGATGATACAATTTGAAAATTTACCTTATTTGGTAAAAAAGTTGTGGGTCTCACATCCACTAGCTATCTCATTTAAATAGTGAAATGACACATATACCCTTATTTTTATATTTAAACTTCATTAACCTAACTTTAATCAACATGTGTGAGACTCTTCATACACTGACTATCCAATTTAATATAATATACTTCCTCCGATTCAAAATAAGTGATACACTTTCCTTTTTTGGGTGATTCAAAATAAGTGATACACTTTAAAAAGTTTCCTTATTTGGCAAAAAAATGGGACCCACACCCACTAACTATCTACTTTAACAAAGTGAAATGACCCATTTACCCTTACTTTTTACTTTTAAACATCATTAACATTACTTTATTCAAAAGGTGTGGGACCCATTCCCCACTAACCATCTAGTTAATCTAATTTAAGCATCATTATAATCTTTTGCCTCAAAAACCGTGAAACCTCAAGTGTGTCACTTATTTTGAATCGGAGGAAGTAACATTCATTATGATATTTTTATCTCAAACAACATGAAAGTTAAAATGTATAACTTATTTTAAAACGAAAAAAGTATTTAATGTATCTTCAAAAATTATAAAAATTAGAGTTCTTTAATGTTATAGAAGTATAATATAGATAAGCACAAATCGGTGTTCGGTTCCGGAACCGGACCGGAACCGGTAAACCCGGTAACCGAAAAAAGGAAATTTCAAGGACCGAGAACCGTACCGGTTAAACCGGTTCCGGGCCCGGTTCGGTTCCGGGTCGGTTCGGTCTTCAAGCGGGTTTAGAACCGGTAAACCCGGTTTTTGTGTTTTGCCATCCAATTATACATTTTCGGTGCATATTTTCATCTTAAAATATATAACTTAAATATTTTAGCGTACTTTTAATAAAAGTATGATGTTTGCGGGAGTTCACGGGCTGTTTCAAGTCAAATATGTTTCTATTAAAAGCCTATATGCCTATTATTTCGACATATATATATGAAAACTCGTAAGTCTATATACTTATTTAAATGCCGGTTCCAAACCCGAAAAAACCGGAACCGAACTGGGACCGGAACCGGTAAACCCGGTTTGTTAATTTTTATCAAATCTAAGAACCGGGAACCGGTTAAGCCGGTTCCGGTTCGGTTCGGTGCCGGTTCCGGTTCGGTCCCGGTTCAGTTCCGGTTTTTATACACACCCCTGCTCTTAACATTGCCTTTTTAGTATAACCCAAAAAAGATATAGGAACTGAAATAAATAGTTATTTAAACTGTATGGACTCAACCATTAACCACCACCCACCACGCTGAAGAAGTGAAAGAGAAGTCTGTTTCAGTTACGAAGATGTCATCTTCATCGCTATCGTACGCTGCTGCCATTAACAGGCCTCCTTCTTCTCCTTCTCTAACGTCAACAGCTCTCTTTCCTTCTGCTATCCGATCGCATTTCTCAAACCCCATTTCTCACGCCAATAGGTCAGCTATCTTATCAACATACCCCCTCTGTGTGTGTTTTGTGTTGAATTCGTTCTAATCAGCCTCTAATTTGGCGTAATTGAACTAAATATTGGTGCTTTATCTGAAAAACAATTGTGGTTTTTTCTAGGGTTTTAATTATTCAATTAACGTCAGTGAATTGTGATGTTTATTTTATAGAGGTTACTTAATTCGACTAATATAGGGATGATTTTATCTTAATTTGTTATTTTAAGTGCCAATTTGGTGCAATTTGATGTTCAACTATTTTTTTAAGTTGGTGATGCTTTATGTGAAATCTATTGTGGGTCTTCTTTAAATATGGTATGGTAAAAGTGAATTTATAACTGTTCTTTGATTGTAGTTTGAAAACCTGTTATAAATGAATGCATATCATCTAAAATTTCTTAGAATTAATGATGATTTTGCAATGGTTCTTGCTGATTTTTGAAAAACTGTTGAGGGTTGTTATGGTTTTCCTTGAATAAAAATCAATTACATGTAAAAAATGTGACAAACGTATTAATTAAAAACTTAAGTTGTGTCATCACATTTGTATGTCTAATTAGAATTGTCAAATTTTAGATGGTATATCATAATGGTAAAACAGTTGTTAAGGAAACTAAACCACAAACCTTTTTAAAATTGAACAACAATGATCATTTTGTTAAAAAGATAACCATAGTGACCAAATTATGGTGTTTCCATATGTTAAATAGGCATAGAAGTAGCGTTATTAATTAATTTTGTTCATACATCTTATCAAAGGTGGCAATTTCAACTCATTTACTTATGAACAGATTGATTTGGGTAATGTTTTATCTGAAACGGGCCAAATCATATAAATTAGTCAAAGGGGAATGGCGCAAACCGGTTGAGAGTCACCCAACGTCTATTTTCATTGCATACAACTTCTTAAATCGTGTTTTTTTAAGAATTCGATTATTATTGTAACAATATTGTTCTTGTGATCATAATTAACGCATATTTATTTGTAGTTTTTTAAGAAAATGGACAAAAATGTGTTTGCCGGTCAACCCAACCCAACATCTACATTTTATATTTTTGATAATCAATTTAATTAATCATTTGCTTTACTTCCAATTTGGTATTTTTTTTTTACCTTGATTAATGAGTTTTTTTTCTTGCAGATTTTCAAGATTTGGTGTGAAATGCAGCTATGCCAACGCAGGAGTGAAGGACACCAACTCCTTTGCAATAGACGTTGAAGCGAATATTAAGGCTGAGAGAGTACAAATACTCACATAAATGATTTATTTCATTTTTTATAAACATTTTAGCGCATTAATAAACGCAAAATTAAATGGTAAACCTTATAAAGATCAATTGTTTTTATCAGCTTGTAGTGTTGGGAGGAAGTGGATTTGTTGGTTCAGCCATATGCAAGGCTGCAGCATCAATGGGTATTGAAGTCATTAGCCTAAGCAGGTGGACCAATTTCTAATCACTTCATGTGTCACCACTTTTATTCTTGTATTTAATTAACTTAAATTCGTATTAAATGGTTAAGTTTATTTTTTCAGGTCAGGAAGGCCAAATACCTTGAACTCATGGGAAGATCAAGTGACTTGGATCACAGGTATGATCACTTTGATTTAACTAATTAATATAAAAAGAATAAAACCAGTAAATAATAACTCTTCCATTCGTTTGACTCTACACATAGTTAATTAGAACCTTTGACTATAAGTCAAATACCTAAAATAGCCCTCAATAGCACTCACTCCATCCATTTGGTTTTTTCTGGGTTTGTTTATTTCTTTTTTATTTTAATTTATTATCTTTTTAATAAAAAAATGTTCAACTTTACAGGAGATGTTTTCTATGTAAATTGGGATGAAGTACTTCCGGGTGCAACTGCAGTTATTTCAACCCTAGGTGGTTTTGGTAGTGAAGAACAAATGCAACGAATTAATGGTGAAGCAAATATTATAGCAGTAAATGCTGCAAAAGAATACGGTAAAAAAAAGTTTTATGCTTTCCAAATATATTTAAGTTGACTTTTGACCTGTTTGACTTTTTTCTTGCAGGAATTCCTAAATTTGTCTTGATCTCGGTTCATGACTATAACATACCATCATTTCTACTCACATCTGGATACTTCACAGGAAAACGAAAAGCTGAATCTGAAGTTCTTTCAAAATACCCGAGTTCTGGTAATCAATTTTCTTGCAATAGTTTTAAAGGGCATATATGTAATTTTACTTTTTTTTACTTGTGCAGGTGTTGTGTTAAGGCCTGGATTTATATACGGGAAAAGAAAAGTGGGCGATTTAGAGATACCATTGGATTTAATAGGCGAACCAGTTGAAAAACTGTTAAATGCAACTGCAAGTTTTACTAAACCATTGAATTCCCTACCTGGTTCTGACCTAATTTTGGCGCCACCTGTCAGTGTTGATGATGTGGCATTAGCTGCAGTTAATGCAGTAAAAGATGATGATTGTTTTGGGGTTTTTACAATTGATCAAATTAAACAAGCTGCAGCTGGTGTTAAAGTGTGAACACATGTAAAATTGCCATACTTTATGAATATGTAATACATATAAACACATATTACATATATATATATGCTTAATATGTGCTACAACATTTTCCCACAAAATAGATCCTGAATTGGATATATGTTTTGAGATGACATCATTTTTTTTCCTCTGAGAGATACCTACACATAAGAACACACAGATGTAGAATATTCAGTCTAAAGGGGTATTATGGTAAATCTTATTTTAATCACATGAAGCATAACTTACTTGCCGGTGTAAAATCCAGCAGAAAACCAAGCATTCAGAACAACTGAAAGATCCGTTTGAGACGTCTTTTCACCCTCTGCAATTTAAAAAAACGTAATACGATTAAATACAAATATAATATTTACAAAAAAATGAAATAATTTACAGATTACAGACCTTGATCTACATCAGGTGTACCAGAAGTTTCAATGTTAACAGAAGAAATAGCTTTGTTAACAGCTGCCATTGCAGCTTTAATAAAATCATCATCTTGTACAGAAACCGATTTACCATTATGACCTAATGTTGTATCACCAACAGCAGTTGAATATGGACAGACATAGGGTTGACAACAACATACAGAAGTTTGTGGTACTGCAGAGACATTATGATATTGAGAATCATAATTATAATTATAACCTTGAGAATCCCAATTACCATACTGGTAAAGTTGGTGTAAGAGTTTTTGTCTTTCTTCTTCAACTGCGTTATATTGGTTGAGTAAGAGGTTATAATGTTCTGTACTTTCTGCATTAACATAAGTATTATCTGTATCTTGAGGTTGAACCTGATCACTAATTTCATTTAAAATGTTCGGTGCAATTTCTTCTGTGCCATTTGTGATTTTTTCTTCCTCATTGTCACCTCCTTTGATATGCATTTTCTGGTAATAAATTCAAAATAGTAAAGGTAACTGACAATCGTGTAAGTGCAGATACATGATAAAACTCTCTAAATATATTGTTCCATCTAATTTATTGTTGATATTTACAAGTTTTAGCTCGATCTAAGGGTCCCAAAGTGTAATTTTGTTCAAAAGCATAAATCTGTAAATTATCACACCTCTGGAATAGTATTTACGCATTTTTGAAGTAAATAGCATTCCGCATTACAACACAAAACCTAGTAAATCCAAACTATTTTCAGATATTCGAGCAGACCTAAGCATATTAAAAGAAAACTATTCCATTTTTTCTGCCAATTTGGTAAGTTCTTCGACTATAATCTTTCTACTGCTGCTATGCTATATAGAGTGATGCAAGTTACAATCAGAACTCCATACAGATAGTACAAATTTTATTCAAATCAATAAAGAAGGAGAAGGAGATTACCTTGTATTTGGAGATAGCGTCATCTAGGGCTTTGACGAGAGCTGAATCGTCCCAGAGTTGGCCATATTTCGCCATGGATATATGAAAGTGTGCCGCAATGTGTGCTTATTTGGAGGTCCTTTATATATGCTGGAGAATTCAGGGATAGTAATAGTTCATGAATACCCCCTTTATTTTTAAGTATGACAATTACCTCCTTCTAGTTTGAACATGCCAATATACAGACATGGATTATACAGTTTTTGCAACGATCCAATTTTGCTATTCGGCTCCAATGTTGTTTGTCGGTTTAAATTAATACTGAAACCAAATTTTCAAAATGATAGAAATTTAAAATTGGACGGGCATAAATTGATTAAACACAAACTTTAAGTATTTTATTTTATAAAATAATGTGTTACTTCTAAACACAAAAATACATTTAAAAACAGTAATATAGGTTGGTGTTCAAAATTATTCAAACTCGGGTATCCAAAGTAAATATCCGATATCTAAAATTTCTGTTACCTAAAATTTAATATATGAATACTGATATTTAAAATATCTAATTTATTTATATTTATCAAAAACTATCTGAAAAATATTAAGATACGAAGTAATTAGAATTTTCAAATATCCTAGCTCCGAATTCGCATGCTAAATACAAAATTCGGTTATCTAAATTTTTGAATACCGATTTTGAACACCACTAGCAAAATCCCTAGTAACTACTGATAATATAAGATAGTAAAAACCAAGGGACTAGAATTGTAGTTTACTCAAAATGTACAAAAAAAATCATAAATTCTCAAATCACCCTCCTCTTGTTCATTCCGGCAACGGCCCATTTTTGTCATTCCTTCAATCTAGAAGCCACCATGAAACTGTCGTTCTCTCTTTCATCGTCAAAGGGCTCATCAAACCCCTCTAAATCCACCTCCTGTTCTTCACCAGATCAATCTCCAAACAAACAATTTATCACAGAATTCGATCCGTCCGAAACCCTAACGGATTTCAATTCCAAAACTCCTTTCCTAATACCCCCAATTCCCAACGAATGGAATCCTCAAAATCCAGTAGCAAACACTGATCTACCCGTCAATTCGGCGTCCGAATCCATTATCTCCAGCATCAGTAACGGCCTCAATCTTCGTGACAAGAAACAAGGAGATCCATCAGAATCGTTGTCTTCGATTGATGTTACTGAAGCTGAGAAATGATTTGAAGAGGTTGCCGGATGATAAAGGATTGAAAGAATTTGATGATTTACCGGTGGAAGATTTTGCGCCTGCATATTTGAAAGGGTACGGATGGTACGAAGGCAGAGGTATTGGAAAAAATGCAAAAGAGGATGTTAAGGTGGTTCAGTTTACAAATAGGACTGTCAGAGAAGGGTTAGGGTTTGTTAGAACTGATGATTAGGAGTTGTTTAATTTACTAATTTGATACATTTCGCAATGTGCACAGATTGGTTTACCACAAGTTTGATCTTTGAATGACTCAGTTGTCTTGGCCAAACAAATTGCTTAACTTCAAAGTATGTGATCAAGATGTTGGGGGCATTGTGAGATTATAGTCCTGGTTATCAGTTATCAAGTATATTAATTTGATAGTTTATATAGTATATACATTAAAAAGCAAGATTGTATGCCAGTTAAGTACTAATATGAACACTTAAGTATTCCTTATTCTTGAAAGATTGCAGCAAAAAGCTATCTGCTTGTTGAATAAATATGATGATATCTACATTAAAAGATCAATAACCCTGTTATCCTATTTATTGTTTTTATGTTATAGACTTGTGATTTCTGTGAGTATTGGAAGATCAATCTATTTGGCTGTTGGTGTGTGCCTATGCTGCTTGCTAGACTGAAGTCAGTGAGAGGCACGCCAAGTGTTCGATGAAATGTCAAACATATATTTCCAGGATTATTGAAAAGGCGTGTTTGGATCAATTTTAGGTATGATGATATGAATGGTATCCTTCTGTTAAAAACAAAATTGAATTTCTTTGTTAAATAAAGGATTATGTTACAAAACTAGCATCATATAACATTCAACAAGAAAGGGCGGAAGCGTGTTTAAATCGGTGAAAGAAGCACAACGGTTAAACAACGTGAAAAACAGTTAGATCAAAGATGTCGATATCAAGGTATTTAGAAAAAAGATCAAATAATATAAGTTATCAATCCCTTTTGATGATGGTTGCATGGTCAAAAGTTATGGTAAGATCCAAAGTTTATGAGGTATACCAACATTTCTTTACAGCACAATAAAGCAACCACTATGAAGCAATAATGTCACAATTATATGAGACTACCCATTTTTACCTTGACTAAACAACTTTCTTATCAATTCCTTCACTTTAATCATAACTAATACTAATATTTTGTTACGTTGAAAATGAATCATGTCAATTATACTTATATAAATCTTAATCATATTTACAATTTTTAAAATATTCGCCTATAGCCAGAACCAACAAAAAACCGAACTTTAAACGTAATTAGTATATGATTGCGTCTCAATCACTAGCTACCAATGCGATTTCAGCCTTTTTTTTTTATCCTCTCATTAGAATGGAACATGAGAAAGGGGGAAAAAAGCAAAATTAGAGAATGGAACAAAAGTATAATGAAATAAAGAATGATGATATGATTAAACAAAAGGGAGATTATGGTAATGGGTTATTGTCAAAGTTGCTTTCACTCACTTGTTCCCAAAGATTTGTAGGGCACCAAAAATGACCAATTCTCTTGTCCAAAGTCATTGCAAAAGATTCAATATGTTCCCCATGCAACTTTTTAGTCCTAAAATATACTATATGCTCTATTTCATCAATCATTTAAATAGTAAGAATTAAGGGCACCCAACTTCTCATATTCTTGAATTCAAATGCGTGTGTGATTATCAAGTTTTATAGGCTCATACGTGCATTTGGGGTTGTAAAACTTACTAGCAACTCACATACTAAGTATAAAGGCATCACAAGTTCACAACTAGGCTTGTGTACGGTTCAATATAGAACTGAGAACCGAGAAAATGGTTTCGGCTGGACCGAGGTGCGAACCAAGAACCGGCTGAAACCGAATCGAACTAAGAAAGTCTTTCGACTTTTTTCTGTTTTTTACTCGGTTTGTACCAAACCAGACCGAGGACCAATTTTCAATGAAAATTAGAACCGAGAACCGAACCGGTATAACTCGGTCTAATCCGGTTTAATTCAGCAATTCTGGCAGGTTCTCGCTCTAGTTTGCAAATGCCTAATTACAACTTAGTCACGTGAAATATTGGACACGATGGCTCCTCCACTTAATTCGTATCAAGGACCAAAAACTTAATTGAGAAAACAGTATTTGCAAGAGATCTGCGAGTCAAATTCACTAGATTGACCTCAAAGAGTCGATTGTTCTAATACCATTTGTAGCTCCACATGCTCGAAACAAGAAGCTAAACCTTTGAATCAATTGCTCAAAAGATACTATGTGCAAATGCTTGAGTTAACCAGTCATTCATGTAGTGAGAATAAAGAAAAGTTAAGTTTCTCATATTCTTTGGGCTAATATGTGTGTGATTGATCGGGTTTAACCGAATCATCTATGCATTTGGCCTTTGGGAATGCAAAGTTCTACTTTCTTGAACTAATATTGGCGGAATCACATGCTCGTTTGCTCTACATAAATGAATATATTGTTCACCCAAAAGTTTTTTTTTATAGAGAGGGATTCATATTCAGTTTACACTGGGAAAGTCGAGTCTTTGACTCTGATATACGCGGTCTAACTGATATTTCTGTGACGGTTTCAAGATTTTTTTCTCTGTGGTCATCCTAAATTACAAGTGAGGTTTGGATCTTGATCTCTTATGAGACAAAAGGCCTCATAAGTAAACCTTGTAAAAACTGTTATATTTCGCTAATATTAGATACTAAGTATATTATTACAAAATGTATTCAACAAAATAATTTGTCGATATATGAGACATTCTTTTTCAACATTTTATATTAAGGTTTTTGTTAATGACAGTCTTTAGGGCTGTCTCTAACATGCATAAAATGATTGTACATTCATTGATAGAGTAATGTTCCTAAAATTCAGAGGGCGGTTTTTATATTAATTTTGTCTTGTTATTGATAACCCTAAAAACTGTCATTATCATTTTTTTTTATATTAATTAATAATTAACCATAGAAGACATACCCACAGTCAAACTTGATGACAATAATGATACAAGGAACAATACACCTAACATGATACTTGGTCGAAAGAATGTTATAAAATCTAGCATCAGATTCATGTAGCATATTGTAAAGCTTTGATTTTCTTCATGTGTCTTGGCTTGTCATCAAATATTTAAATTATCGATTTGGTCCTTTTTTTATGTGGTGATACTCCAATAATTATAGTTTAAATATCGACTTGTCGTTTATTTGTTTAAAATTATTCCTTCCTGCTCATGAATTAGTGTTGCATGTAGGGCCGATCAATTCAACATTTCGTCCTAATTCCTAAGTTATATGTTCATTTTATTAAAAAGGGTCTCTAAAATAATTTTTATTCATATAAGTAGAATTATTCCGCCATATTAAAAGTGGCTCCCAATTCCCATATTACATGTCTGATTTTTCTCTTGAATAATATAATTTTTCATCTTAGAAGAAATACAGTTACTTTATCATAATTAATTGTTAATAAAATATGAAGGCAAATAATAATATAGAATTCTTGCTGATTTATTGAATTTTAGTGCTTCCTTAAAGACTTCCTGTACTGGTTTCCTTGGTGTTAATATAATTTGTTTTCTGAAAAATAACAATAATAAGGAATGAACATTCTTAGTTAAATAGTTTTGGGATTATATAAACGAATATAACATATACTACAATTGTGTTTGATTTTCTTTATGTTTCGTTTATAACATAACTCTATTTTTAGGGACCCTTTAAGTGGTAGTTAAGTCTCACCACCTTTTTAAAAAGAAAAAAAGGAAGAAAATTGTTATTCACATTCTTTATTCCTTTTTAAGCATAAAGTGACAAATTGATTTTTTTTATGAACGACTAGTTAGTAAGTTAGTGGTTCAAGCCTAGACAGTAACATCCATAATGGTCAGTATATCGTCCCTCGAACCCTCCACATATGGGGGATAAACTCCACCACCTTTTAAAGTCCAAATTTTAATTCCAACAAGTTATGATATGATATAATCAGGGTGGGACGGAGCATGTAAAAATCCGGTATATGTTCTAAAAATTAGATCATAAAACTTAAACAATTATAATTAAAAAATAATAATTTAACGTTTGTTTCTCATCTCGCTTATGATCCCCTTGGCTATTAATGATATAACATAATATTATTTTTGTCAATAATGAGCCTAGCTTTATACATATGCAAGAAACATACCGTACATCTGATTTTGGTAAGCCCTGCTCACATATGATCATATAACATAATTGTTTTTCAAGTTATTATACTAATGATCTGTAAGATTCGTCCCACATTGGTTGGAGAGGGAACGAAACACTCCTTATAAGGGTGTAGATACCTCTCTTAGCATGAGGCCCTTTTGGGTGGAAGTGGTCCATACCAAGAACAAAACCGTGCGCCGGTGGGCAAAGCGGACAATATTGTGCTACGGGGTTCTGAGATGTTACATGATCTCTACGATTTACTCAAAATTTCACATATGATCATTTAATCCAATAATTACAGTGATGATTTTTCTTTATAAAATTTTTGTAACAATGATACTTTACACTAATAGATGTAAAGTTTTCTATTAAGTCGCTCTCTATCCATTACACATGAAATTAAAATGAGTAATGGTATTTGTGCCTACCAAATGTGCCTTCTCATGTGCCTATCAATTTGATCATGACAAGTATCAAAATCAAGAGATGATATGAAGAGAGAGAATTAGTGGATAACACATTCATGATATTAGTATGTTTACGCAAAAGTGAATAGACATATATATAAACACAAATTATAGACACAAATATCATTTTTCAAATAAAATAGTCAAATTAACTCTCTCTCTTTCTCTTAAATAGCACTTACAATAGTTCATGATATTAGTATGTTTACGCAAAAATTCTTCAAAGGAATCAATTTCTTGGTATTTTCAACAATAACATGTTTTTTTATAATGTAGAAATTCTTCCTCAATATGATCGTTGGCTTCCTCAAACCCACAACTACGTGACTCTATAAATTTTTTTGTCAACTCAGTTTCCAAGCAATAACTCTAAGTTTAAAATAATATTTTAATTCTTAATTACACCAACAAATAAAGTTATATTTTATTAAAAAGTTATTAATTTTCTTATGAAATTAATCATTTTTAATTTTAAAATTAAATTAAATTCGTTTATAGTACAAAGTTATTGATTTAACCTTTTATTCTTTAACTATGTAGGAGGCAGATTTGATTACAATAAAAGCATTTATCTATAGTTTTCTCACTGCTCTAGGACTTGTTTGACATTTGTGTGTTCTATACTCATTAATTTACGATATGTAAGATAATTGTTGAAATAGTTAATGCAATTGTGAATTTAATGTTTTGGTTAAGTTTTGTTAAGTGCAGGTTAGAAGGACCGACAATGTAATGGTTTTAAGTCAGGTAAAAGAGGTAATTACTTTCATTAGTTTTATTGTATTTTTGTATGAGTTTTATTCTGCAGGGTTTAAAGTGAAACATCTGGAAGTGAGTCGGTGAAGATATTTAGAGAAAATATATATTAAGTTTTGTATTGTTAATTTTAGTTTGAAGTGTGTAAAACAAAAAGGTTTTCTCTGTAAGTTCTCTCTCTAAATCGTCTTCTCCGATTAGGGTTTGTATTAGTTTTCTGGTTGTATTTCTGAGTGTAGAACGATCATTATCTGTTGATAATGATTCGTTGAGAGTTTTATTGTAGCGAGGTGTTTTGTCTTGTTTTTGGTCAATAAAACTTTTAGTAAAAAACCCAATACAAACTTTAAATGTACAAACTGTAATATGTATGGGCATACTGTGGATAGATGTTTTGACCTAGTTGGATATCCCCCGGATTTTAAAAAGAAAACATTTTCACAAAATAAAACAAAGTATAACACTAACAATGTAGTTTGTAATGAAAAAAGTAGTTCAAGTGGAGCTACATCAACTGGTACTTTTTCAAATGAGCAGATAGCCAAAATTATGTCTTTAATTGGAGAGTCCAGTGGTACTACTCCTGGTTTGCAATCGAATATGGCAGGTGCGTTTAAAACTGTTTACAACAAAAGTAAAATTTTCAATGAAAATTTTAATAAATTTTTTAATTCAAATACTGCTCTTGAAAATAAAAATTGTGTGTCTGGTTGGATTGTTGATTCTGGAGCAAACCAACACATGACTGGGTCCTCAAAATTTTTAGTTGATGTTGTTGATGTATCAGATTTGAAAATAACTGTTAGTCACCCAAATGGTACTCAAGCTTTTATAAAAGAAATTGGGAATTTAAAATTAAATAACAAAGTTACCTTATTCGATGTTTTAGTAATACCAGAATATTGTGTGAGTTTAATGTCTGTTCAAAAAGTGTCAAAAGATTGTAAACTGTTTATTGGTTTTGATGAAAATAATTGCTATATTCAGGACTTGAAATCAAGGACAAATGTTGTGACTGGTAAAGAATGTGGTGGTCTATATATTGTAAGTGTAAGTAATAATATACTTAATTATAACTGTTTGAGTATGTGTTATTTGTCGAAAGTTGTGTGGCATAATAGGTTAGGGCACCCTGCTGATCAAGTAGTTAGTGTGTTAAAATCTAAACTGAAACTTGATGGTCCTGTTGATATGTCTCCTTGTGAAGTGTGTCATAGGGCTAATCAAACAAGGGAATCATTTCCCTTAAGTGACCATAAGTCTACTAGTTTAGGTGACCTTGTCCACTTAGATGTTTGGGTCCTTATAGGATCACTAGTAGAGAAGGATATAGATTTTTTTTAACTATTGTTGATGATTTTTCAAGAGCTGTTTGGGTTTTTTTGCTTAAAAGTAAAGAAGAAGTTTTTGAAAATGTTGAAATTTTGTTTAACATGTTAAAAAATCAGTTTAGTAAACATGTAAAAATCTTTAGGTCAGATAATGGGACTGAATTTGTTAATAATAAAATGAAATTGTTTTGTGAAATTAATGGTATCATTCATCAAACTTCTTGTATTTATACTCCCCAACAAAATGGTATAGTTGAAAGGAAACATAGACACCTTCTTAATACTGCTAGATCTCTTATGTTTCAAGGGGGAATTCCCCTATATTTGTGGACTGATTGTGTTTTAACTGCTGCCTATTTGATTAACAGGTTACCCTCCTCTGTTCTCGATGGTAGATCTCCTTATGAGTTAGTTTTTGGCCATGAGCCTTCTCTTAGTCACCTTAGAAGCTTTGGTTGTCTTTGTTTTTCAAAAATTTTAAATAATCTTGATAAGTTTGCTTCGAAGTCAGAAAAATGTATTTTTTTGGGTTATTCAAATGTAAAAAAAGGTTTTAAGTTGTTCTCTCTTGACAACAAAACAATTATTTTTTCAAGAGACGTGCAATTTTATGAAAATATATTTCCATTAAAAATGACTTCTGAAGTGTTGGAAAAAACAGATGATATAAATCATTTGAATTTTTTTGATTACTATGTTCCTAAAACAAATGATAACCATACTGTACCCGATGATGATGGGAGGGCAACTCAAGATGTTGGCAGCGTGTTAGATGGTCCTAGTAGATACGTTACCTCTAGTGATAATCGGACCACGGGTGTTAGTAACGATGGTCCTAGTAGGAATAGTGGTGGTTCCTCTAGTGATAATCGTACCACAGTAAGTGGAAGTGAGTTAGATGGTCCTAATAGGAATGTATCTACTAGTGATAGTCGGACCGCAGCACCTTCTAATGACGATAACCGTGAGCAGAATGCCCCTGAGGGTCAAAATCAAAATGTTTTACAAAATAATGATGTAAGGAGATCTACTAGACCAACTGTTTTACCCAAACGTTTTACTGATTTTGTGTTAAATAATAAGGTGAAATATGATTTGAATAAAGTTGTTAATTATTCGAATTTATCTATTGAGAATTTCTGTTTTACTAGTAGCTTAAATAAAGTGTGTGAGCCTAATAATTTTGAAGAGGCTGTGGTTGATAGTAATTGGGTAGAGGCAATGAATACTGAAATGGAAGCCTTGTATAGAAACAAAACTTGGGAAATTACTGATTTACCTCTAGGTAGAAAACCAATAGGTTGTAAATGGATATACAAAATTAAATATAAAGCTAATGGTGAGGTAGAGAGATATAAAGCTAGGTTGGTAGCTAAAGGGTATAGTCAAAGAGAAGGAATTGACTTTGATGAAACTTTTTCACCCGTGGTGAAAATGGTTACTGTTAGATGTGTAATTAGTTTGGCAGTTAAAAATAATTGGTCGTTATACCAATTAGATGTTAATAATGCCTTCCTTTATGGTAATCTTGATGAGGAAGTGTATATGAGTTTACCAGAGGGATATTTCTCTAAAGATGATAATAAGGTTTGTAAGCTTGTGAAGTCCTTGTATGGGCTAAAACAAGCACCAAGGAAATGGAATGAAAAACTTACAGCAACTTTAGTAAATATTGGGTTTGTTCAAAGTCTAAGTGATTATTCTTTATTTGTAAAGAATAGTAATGGATATGTTATAATTTTACTAGTTTATGTTGATGATATTGTAGTAACAGGAAATAATTCTGCTGAAATTGAAAAATTTAAAGTTTACTTAAATTCAAATTTTATGATTAAAGACTTGGGTAAACTCAAGTATTTTTTGGGTATTGAAGTATTACAATCTGAAACTGGAATTTACTTGTGTCAAAGAAAATATGCATTAGATCTTCTAGCCGAGTTTGGCATGACAGGTTGTAAACCTGTAGCCACTCCTATGGAAACTAATATTGTAATTACTGATCAAGCAAATGCTAGTAAAGATGATAAGTTGTTAAGTGATTTTACTGGTTACCAAAGGTTGATTGGAAAGTTGATATACTTGACTTTAACTAGGCCTGATATATCTTATACTGTTCACTGTTTAAGTCAATTTATGCATAGTCCATTGGAATCTCATGCTAAATTAGCCTTAAGAGTGTTAGATATATAAAAGGATCTCCTGGAAAAGGTATTGTTTTTGATCGAAATGATAGTTTTGAATTAGAAGCTTATGTTGACTCTGATTGGGGTAAGTGTTTGGCAACAAGGAAATCTATTACAGGCTATGCTGTTTATCTAGGAAAAAATCTGGTTTCTTGGAAAAGCAAGAAACAAGATACAGTATCTAGATCAACAGCAGAAGCTGAATACAGAGCTGTGGCTTCTGTTGTTTGTGAAATCTTGTGGATTAAAAAGATTTTGGTTGAACTTAGTGTTGATTGTAGTAAACCATCAAAAGTGTTTTGTGATAATAAGGCTGCGATTTTAATTGCAGCAAACCCTGTTTTTCATGATAGGACGAAACATTTTGAAATTGATTTACATTTTGTAAGAATTAAAGCTAGTGCAGGTATAGTTAGTATCTGCAAAATTGATACCACTTTAAACACTGCTGATATATTTACAAAAGGATTACCTTCAAAAAGTCATGAAATGTTTTGTGAAAATCTTAAGCTGGTTAACATGTTTCACAATTGAATTATGGGAGGATGTTGAAATAGTTAATGCAATTGTGAATTTAATGTTTTGGTTAAGTTTTGTTAAGTGCAGGTTAAGAGCTGGTTAGAAGGACCGACAATGTAATGGTTTTAAGTCAGGTAAAAGAGGTAATTACTTTCATTAGTTTTATTGTATTTTTGTATGAGTTTTATTCTGCAGGGTTTAAAGTGAAACATCTGGAAGTGAGTCGGTGAAGATATTTAGAGAAAATATATATTAAGTTTTGTATTGTTAATTTTAGTTTGAAGTGTGTAAAACAAAAAGGTTTTCTCTGTAAGTTCTCTCTCTAAATCGTCTTCTCCGATTAGGGTTTGTATTAGTTTTCTGGTTGTATTTCTGAGTGTAGAACGATCATTATCTGTTGATAATGATTCGTTGAGAGTTTTATTGTAGCGAGGTGTTTTGTCTTGTTTTTGGTCTATTGACCGGTTGAGTTCAAGTTTAATGGAAAGGAAGTTGTTAATTGTTGTTCTTGTTATAATCTGTAGAAGTTTATAAATTTCCACAATAATAGCTTGTAGATTATATTATACTGCCAATCAATCTTTTCACGATATAATATAAATCTCATTCAAAGCAAAATTATTATAATATTATGTATAAGTTATATATGGGAAATTGTTTCTATAAAAATATTGATTATATGCTTGATAACATTTTGAAATATTAAATTGATTAAATTATAAACTTTTCATTTGTGCATCTTTCCCATGTGCATGTTACACATGTGATGAATACCTGCATGGCTGCATTCACGATTTTTCCACTTATTCGCTAAAACTAAAAACATTTTATGCATATGTAAGTGTTCTGATATTTATGAGAGTATATGGCTGCATTTCATGATGAATTTATAAATATATTTATAAATTGACGTATTCATAGCATCACATTTAATAGAAAAAACACATTATTTATAAATAATTTATAAATAAAAACATTCCCCCACAAAATGTTATTATAAGTGATTTTATTGTTACACTTATAAACGTAATGTTATAGCTATTCTTAATTTATCTTGATATATTTATATTTGAAGGATAAAATTATTATTAATTTACTCTGTGTCCTTTTCGCCAACTCAAAAACACAAATACTGTTTTTTCTCTCTCTTTTTCGAGCTCATGAACACAAAAATGAAAATATATTTTTCAAAATCTTTTCTTTTCTTGTTTGTTTTTATCTTCTTATAATTAATTATGTTAATACTTTATTATGTGTAGGTTTTTATTATTTTTTTAAAACTTTTTTATGCGGATTCCAGAAAATATATGTATATAAGCAGCTTATATAAATTCAGAGACGTCTTCGAGATTCTAAAGGCTCTATGTGAATCAACGAAAGTAAGCCCTTAAATACAAGTTTTTAAAAAAAATATTAGACTTTCTAATTTTATCTATGAAATTATTTAGCTGATATAAAATTTTAATATTATATATATAGATATATATATAAAAAATTAGACCCCTCAAAAGCGTGAGTCATGTACGACCATACCTCTTACACAATATTCCTCTTTATTTTTTTACTTGTTTAAAACGATAATAGTTAGGCTACGCGCTTCACTCCTAAAACTTATCAATATGATCTTTTTTAAGGATTTGATCACACTTTAAAAATCATAACATACATATTAAATCTACTTCTATAAAATTAAAAGGGAAACTATGATAAAAACTTATTTGCACGTTGTACGTGATCTTATAGAAATAAATATGCATAAACTCTTGTCAAATTATTTAGGTGTAAAATTGTACTATTAAAATATTTAAGGGATTAAAATAGAAAATTTTTAAGAACAGTATTTTTAGTATGGAGAATGTATTATTAGAAGAAGGTATCATGAAAACTTATTCACAATAAGAATCCAAATATTAAAGACAAGTCACTTTACATAAAACTATTAAACACAGACAACATAGAGATTCAACACATATCAAAAAGTTGAGAACGAAAGTTTGAAACTGAGATTAAAAACACATCATCACCATATTGAATTTTCGAGATCTTAACCACAACTCTTGAGATCAAAATATAAGAATAAACCTACCAGATCTCTCACATTTTAAATATTTGATTGAAAAGTTTCTATATTAGTCCTCTCCCAACCCTTACTCATCACTAAACCCATCAGTAGCGCCATGTCATCACATCCTTATTGACACGCTACTGACACGGTCGTGCCAACCCTACCCATCACTAACCCATCACTAAACCCATCCTTTCCACATCATCATTTTTAATTAAATTAAATAATTATAAAATAAATAAATTATATTGATTTAAAAATACAATAATTAAATAATAATATGATGTTAAATTAAAAAAATTACATTTAAAAATATATTAATTTAAACTTATTTTTTTCTGAAAAAAAGTATTATATTTTTATTCCTAAAACAAATATATAATTTATTTTAAAATTGAAAAAAAAATATAAAAAAAAGAGAAAAAAAGCAATTTTTTATTAAAAAAATGAAAAATGTACAAGCTTTTAAGCTTGATGTACAAGGACAATGCTTGCCGCGCGTTGCAACGGGTCTTCGAATCATATTTGTTTTAATTTAATATTTATTTTTAAGAGGTATTGATGATAATATTTGTGTATTTCATTGATTCGAAAATACAACTTTTATTAGCCAAAACTAACTTATCAGATATCAAACCTATATTACATATGAGAACAACACTAAATAAATCCTCATAATTTCATTTGTTTTTTATAACTAACAATTGTTTATCATAAATGAAAAAAAAAAGTACATATCCAGTTACATAATAAAAAGTTATAGATGTATGATATCATCAAACACTAACGTTGTTAAATTTTGGTAAAAAATATAATTGACAAATTATTGAATGAAATTTAAAAAGTTTCATTTTAGGAAATTCAGATTATAAAAATATCTTCAAACTATTTATATTCGTTTTTTTCATTGTTGAATGTAACAATAGCAATTTGGAGCTGCGTGCAAAGTATCAGGACTTTTTTGTGAATATGGAAAAAAAAAAGAATAAAATTATGCACCAGGGTTCGAACATGAGTATCCTCAAATTGGAGCCTTTAATCCTACCCGCCAGACCACTTCGCCAACATAGCTTAGACTATAAAGTGGGTAATTTTCTATCATAAGTTTTAATTCATCTATCACAACTGTTGTTTAACATGCTTGTACAGTTAGCTGTAAAACTTATACGCTGTGATATAAGAAGTAAAGTTGTGGTATGTTAGGAATATTTTTATTAAATATTCATTAAAGATTTGATTAGTCAAAACTATTAAACTACAAGGACCTAAGTTGATGATATGAAGTTCAAGATTTGAATAAAGATTTAGGAGATAATCATTAATGTAAAAAGATATAGTATATCTTTATTAGTTTAAAAGATTTAGTCATTATTTTTTCCTTGTAAGTCTTGAGTTTTCTAGTATATAAAGAAACCTAATGACATAGAATTAGATGTTCTTGGAACCCACGTTTTAACGTGTTTTGTGTGTAAAACCTAAGCCTCAAGGTCGATTGATCCTGTATAATGAAAAACCGTTCTACATATTTATATGTAGAATTGGGGCTTTTAGTAATCATTGTATATAAAGATGATGATGAAACCTTGTTTAGCAATACAAATCTGTTCGTTCAATTCCGCATTATTTATGATTTGTAGTTGTATATTCCAGATCAAGAACTAACTATTCTTGAGCCTAAAGATCGATTTATATAAAGTTGTTCTAAACTCAGCAATTGGTATCAGAGCACGGTGGCTCCAGATCTGGAATAAAACAAGAATCTATCAATGAACATGAAGAATCAAGCATACAAAAATGTGTTCGTGATATTCTTGCTCCCAAAACCTAATCCAACATCAAACAAAAACCAGAACCCAAACACACACACAACAACAATAGCCTTTTTCTCGCTAATTCTTCTTCTGGGCTTTTGGGGACTCATTCTCTCTCATACTCGCATAAACCCCCTGTTACTCTCGTTCTCGATTTTCAATTTTCAATTTACTTTGATGTTTATGAATTCCTTGTTTATCTCTACACGGCCAGTATAAAGGAGTGTAGAGAAGTGGAAAATTAGCGGTTGTGAAATCTTATGGCCGGTACCCTAAGATCGAGCTTGCCGTCGAGGTTACGGCAGCTTTTATCCGGTGAAGGACATATCGGTCCGAGTGTTAAGCTTGATTCTGAGATTCCACCAAAAGGTTTTCACTGGGAGTACAATAAGGGCAAACCTACATCAAGCTTCATTCAATTTCTACTGGTCATTCACGCTTACTACTGATTAGTCACTATTATTACTGATCCGGTTCTACAAACATTACTACTGGTCACAACAGTTAATACTGATGATCAGTAGTAAATGAAGAACACCTCAAACAGTTTCTACTGATCCTTTGAAGGTTGGAATGGAATTAAAAGTTGGAATAAGGCAAGGTAAACAAAATTCTACTACTGATTCTTTGTTCAAATTGTTACTGGTATCTATTCTTAAATCAAAATTCCTACTGGTATCATCTATACTCCTACTGATCTTTGAAGGAAAAGTCAAAAGTTACTACTTGTTATTTTTCAACGATTACTACTGGTGAATGAACAAGGAAGGTTTATACTACTGATCCATACCACTTTTACTACTGATCCGTTTCCATCATTACTACTGATCTCCAAGGTTGCTACTGGTCAGTAGTAAATAAAAGGCAGTGTTCGATTTTGTTACCAATCAGTATTAAACAGTACTGAAGAAAATTTTGATACTGATTTCTTCCTTTGACTGATACATCATACTTTGGAAAGCATGACACACACCATGCTCATTCCATACCACGGTTTATTGATCGTATCTGATAATAATGTGAAACGAATCACATTATTCACACACACAGGTTGAAGGCATGATGAAGATAAAGGAAAGTTTTATTTGTTACATATTTGATCTTTATCAATTGATTACAGAAGATAATTGATTATATTTTATTTGAAGAAGAAGTGGAAACTCTTACTACATAAGATGTTATGTATTGTTGTAACTGCAAATCAACCGAAACTTAACGAAAAGATCTGTTGAAGACTAAGATAAGAAAGTCCCTCATACAAGATATGATGTTGCTGATTACTATATTTAGACGGAATGTGATGCTTAGTTTGAGTTTCTACTTCAACTTCAAATAGAAGATAGTTAGTTTTCAATGTAATTAATATAGCCTTGAAGAACACAGGAATGATATCACACTTTTAGGGGAAGAAAAAGTGTTGATCATTCAAGGGGAAGTTCAAGTTTCTCGGATTTATTTGATTATGTCAAAAAGGGGAAGAGACTTGAAGATTCCTAGCTAATTCTACAAGTTTTATCAAATCAAATAGGGGAAGATTGTTAGGAATATTTTTATTAAATATTCATTAAAGATTTGATTAGTCAAAACTATTAAACTACAAGGACCCAAGTCGATGATATGAAGTTCAAGATTTGAATAAAGATTTAGGAGATAATCTTTAATGTAAAAAGATATAGTATATCTTTATTAGTTTAAAAGATTTAGTCATTATCTTTTCCTTGTAAGTCTTGGGTTTTCTAGTATATAAAGAAACCTAATGACATAGAATTAGATGTTCTTGGAACCCACGTTTTAACGTGTTTTGTGTGTAAAACCTAAGCCTCAAGGTCGATTGATCCTGTTTAATGAAAAACCGTTCTACATATTTATATGTAGAATTGAGGCTTTTAGTAATCATTGTATATAAAGATGATGATGAAACCTTGTTTAGCAATACAAATCTGTTCGTTCAATTCCGCATTATTTATGATTTGTAGTTGTATATTCCAGATCAAGAACTAACTATTCTTGAGCCTAAAGATCGATTTATATAAAGTTGTTCTAAACTCAGCATGGTATATAAATGAATTCCCATATTATAAGGGTAGAATAAATGTAAGTAACATATTATATAGTCAAGGGATTAAAAGATGATGAGAGAAGTCAATTCATTGCCACATAAATCAAAATTGTCAGAATTGCATTTGGTCCAAAGAAACATACTCCAATGCTTAATTAGTTTCTTCTTGAACCTACTGCTTCCATTGCTGTCGGCAACACCATGAGCTTCCCAAGATTAATACATACAAAAACAAGATTGACACATTTTTATTTTATTATAAAAAAAATATAGTTTTAGAAAAACAAATACTCAACAAACACCAAAATATATACACTTCACATGTCTCTAATGACACTTGAATCACAACCTCTGATTAAATAGTCACTCATATACCATTAGGCCATATATACACATATACATTTTGTTAACAATGGTCTTTAAATAAACCTTCGATCATGATTTAAGAAGATAATTGGAACATTTGCAGATAGCTCCAAAGCCATAAATATTTGAGATTAGTCTTTGTAATTAAACGATAAATTGTCCGTTTGGGTATGTTTGACCGAATCCCCGGCCAATATGCAACCATGTAATCAAGTAGCATTTATAAGGTGGTGTTTATGATTTCTTATTGAAAATTAATTATATATTTTAAAAATGCATAATCAAACAATCATTAATTAGGTGGTGTTTATAAGGTGGTTTGTTGCCTAGCGGTATAAGGTGTTAGAAGGTGTTTCCCTTTGGCCAATGGTCAAGGGTTCGAGTCCCGTTGTGAATAATGGTGTAGAATTAGGAGTAGTGTAGAGGTGTGTGTTTGCTGTTCAAAAAAAGTAAATAAATAAAAAATAATCATTAATTACAAAGTGTGATTAAAAAAATAATTTTAGGATGTGATTATGCTAATTAAATCAAGTCTTTGACAAACCTGATTAAAATGCAAGTAATCAATTTATAAAACACAATAAGCACATCCTCATGTCTTTTGTCAAAACTCTATTTTGAATACTCCAAAAAACAAATAATTGGTATTTTCTAATTTTTTACCAAACACTCAATTACATTATATGTATTTTCAAAACACAATAAGTTAATAAGCTGCTGATCCAAATCTCAATTCTAAACAACCCTTCATATGGGAATATCATTAGTTATGTTGCGGGTCTATTATAACATGAGCTAAAATGAAGCTAAACGTGTAGATGAGTGTTAATTAAAAGCGCAACATGAGTTATGTTGCGGCGGGTCTAGTTATAATATGAGTTAAAACGAAGCAAAACATGTAGATCGGTAATAATTAATTGAGCTTATAATTAGCATGCAATAACTGTAATTGGAAAAAATATATGTATTAAACCTTTTATTAAGTTACATAACTAAAAACATTATAATCTCTCTTTATATATACAACTAGCATGGTACCCGCGCAATGCGGCGGCGGGTACCCTGAGACTATATTTTGCGGCAACCAATTTGGTGCGTGGTGGTGGCGACAATGATGGTGGTGGTGTTCGCGGATGGTGGGTGTGGTGTTAATTTCAACTTTTTGATGTTTAAGAGATCGATAAAGACAATTATAATCAAATAGCAGGGTACCCGCGCACCGCGGTGGCGGGTACTCTATAACTATATTTTGTGTCGATCAATTGTTCACTTAGACGTTTTCCCAACAATAACTATAGAAATAGGTAAATAGATCACCGATTGTTACTACTCTAACAAATGCGATTGATTCTGGTCGGTTCACCCGACCGAATAATCCCTCCCTTTTGCGCAGTTGATGTTGAAGTGGCCGTGTACGATACATCTCGTGAAGGACGGGTACCCGCTCGATGCAGCGACAGTTACCCTGCAACACAATGAATTGAATCTACGTCCATGGAGAGCAGACACATAATTAACACAATAAATATACATATTCCGATCTCAACTGCAATAAATATATCATTTTGTAACATATTTTATTAATTCTACTGGGATAGAAATCCATATTTTAATAAGCTAATTAGAGATTTATATTTTCAAACTATTGATCAAAGCTTTAAACTTTGCAGACATCCAAATTTGCATACCTCGAAGATGTGATTCCCATTTGTTCGGTGACATTAAACTTTTTATGGTCAATTTTGAAGAAATTAAAGAGGTTCATTACATGTAACGACCCGAAATTTGTAAATAAATAAATTGGATAAAAATATGATAAATAAGGATAAATCGTTTAAAGAACGTAGGAATTGGTTTCGTGTTGTTTGGACACCGTATAAGAAAGTTATGGGCGAAACCGGGTCGAGACAAAGATGAAAAAGTGCAGCCCAGCTGCCTAAAGGAGTTCGCGTCGCGAACTAAGGATGGCGATCGCGAACTAGCTCCAGGGAGTTTGGCCTTTTATCGCGAAGAAGTTCACGTCCGATTAACGATCGCGATCTATGAAAATCGCATAGTTAGCGACGCGAACTATTGTTCGCGTCGTGAACTATTGTCGTGCAGCATTAAAATCGGGTTGGAGCTCATTTGATGAAATAGAAAACCCTAGTTCTTCCTTTTGGCGATTTTGGAGCTCAAGTGCAGATCTTGGTTGATTTCTTCTCAAATCTTTGATAGATTTCACTCCTAGTCGAAGATTAAAGGTATATCTTCACTCTTTGATCTTTGTAGCTCAAGATCTATGTATTTGGGTGTATGGCTTTGAAACCCTAGCTCTTTGGGTTATGGGTTATGGTGATATAAGTGTTGTATACACTTAATAGATGGTGTATTAACAAGGGAAACAAGTGTATGATTCTGATTTGTAAGAATCTTAAGGGTTGGTTAAACCTAGGGTTTGGTAAATCACCATATTTGGGGGAAATGGATTGTTGGGTGTTATCTAGAGATAGATGAACACATTGTTAGTAGATTGTAATGTTGATCATATTGTGATAATTGTATTAGGCTTTTGGTGAAGTCTTGGGAAGTTGATTGGTTTGTGAAGCAAGAGATTGGGTGTCAAGAACACGATTTGAGCATCATATTGCTAAGGTGAGTACGTGTGGAATTTACTGAGTACATAGCCCTGTTAAATATTTTCATTACTTGTGTTATGGTCTATTTGCTTAATTGTGTAGACTAGTAGTTGATAGTTAGTTATACCTATGATAGTATCGAACTAACTTGATGATGATGAAAGTGCTAGCAAAGAGCTAGATTTGCATAACCATAGGGTTATGATGAGATTGAGATGATGTGATGATACGGGCTACTCCCGATCATGAGTTGTGGATTGAGGGGCAGTTGGGCGTATTCCCATCGACTCTTCCACGTTAGTTATGCGATGTCACGGGATACTCCCGGTCATGAGGTGTGGAGTGAGGGGCAGTTGGGTGAATTCCCATGTGAATTCCCATCGACTCATCCACGTTAGTTATGCGATGTCACGGGATACTCCCGGTCATGAGGTGTGGAGTGAGGGGCAGTTGGGGTGAATTCCCATCGACTCATCCACGTTAGTTGTGATTGCTAGGTAAGCAAAGTTGTTAGAGTCACACTAATGTGACTAGACTGGATAGTTGGATATATATATATATATATATATATTGATTGGTTATATGAAACGTGACATTTCACTTTTATTATCGGGTCTAAACCCATGTAGCTCACGAGACGTTTTTGTCTCACGTACTCCTTGTTTGTTTTGCTATGTACTCAGGTTCGGGATCGAAGGTTTAGGTACGCATGGCTAGAGATGCGGGGCCTAGAATAGAAGAACTTTAGATTGGATTTATGCTTAGCTTTGGTTTTGATCTATTTTGTAACACCAAACTTTATACTCTGATTTTCATACCAAAGGTTTTTGTAAATCCATATTTTGGAATAGTTCTTCTATTTATGAAAAATGTTTTATTTTGGCCACTATTTGGCATTAAAATTTGAGGTGTTACAACTTGGTATCAGAGCTATAGTTTAAGTGAATTAGGTTGGATGACCATCCTAGTCTTAGACTGTAGCATTAGGAATGTAAGATTCCTTGAGATCGATAGGTTGACCTTGAGACTTTATATTAAGTTTAGGGTTGAACCTAGGGGGACCGATGAGAATTGATATGATTATGGATATTGAGTCTTATGAGGCTAATGGGTTATACACAAGGTACTAAATGTTTAATGACTTTCGTAAAGTCGTGACTGAAAGAAATGGTGACCACGCATAGAAGTGGTAAAGCCCCGGAGGGCCGGGAGGAAGAAATACCTCATGTCGAGGTGGTGGTTGAACAGGAAAGTCAACCGTCGATGCATCAAGTTGATGAATCGGAGGTCGGAGCTAATAGAACTCCGGTGACCATGGCGGACCTCCAAGCTATTATTGAACAACTCAAGGGAGTGGTGGCCGATGAGGTGCACCGGATCATTGGGGACCGTGAGAGGTCGGGTGGAGATCGTGTATCCGAGGCTAGATCGGATGAGAAAACCAGGGATGGTGGCACTCGAGTGGAAAAATCCTCCACAGGTGGTTGTAGTGATGCAAGGGCGAGACCCGATGAAAATTATGGTTGTTCTTTTAAGACATTCATGGCTTGTAGGCCAAACACGTATACGGGTAGTTCGGACCCGAAGGTAACAATGAGGTGGATCCGAGAAACCGAGAGGGTTATCGGTAGTAGTAAGTGTAAGGATGCCGATATGGTGACGTATGCGTCACAACTATTGAAAGAAGATGCCATGGTGTGGTGGGATATCGTGTATGAGACCCTCGGGAGGGAGGTGATTGAGAAGATGTCATGGGACGACTTTACCACAAGGTTGAAGAGAAAGTTTTGCCCCGACAGGGATTTGGAGAAGATGCATGAGAGGTTTGTAAACCTAAAGAAGGGTAATAGGTCGGTTGAGGAGTACTCAAGGGAGTTCACGGGATTGCTCCCGTTTGTTGCAAGAACTTATTTTGAGGAAGGATCGAGGGTAGTCCGGTATGCTTGTGGGCTACCTTGGGATTACCAATTGGAGGTAAGGAGAGCGGTCACACTCGATGAGGCCATTTGTGCCGCCCGGGGTGTGGAAGAGGTAGATGCGACAAGGAATGCCGTGAGGGCCCATGTGAACGAGAAAAGGAAAGCCGAGAGTGGCTCGGGAACTTCTAAAAAGGGGAAGTTCACATCAAATTCCTTCAAGCAAGGAAGCGTTGCCCCGTGCAAGAGATGCGGGAAGAACCATGCCGGCGAGTGCCGAGGAGTTTCGAAGGTGTGCTATATTTGTGGAAAGACGGGGCATATAGCACGGGATTGTAGATCCAAGACACTCTCCGAGGTGGAGTGTTACTCGTGCCATGAAATGGGACACTATAGCAATGCGTGCCCGAAAAAGAGGATCGAGCCAAAGGTGCCCGCGGCTCAAAAGAAAGAGGAACCGGCTCAAGTAAGGGGACGTTCCTTTCAGGTGACTCGAGAGGAAGCAAGAGAGGTGCACGATGTAGTATCAGGTACTTTATTCATTAACTTCATGCCATCTTCTATATTATTTGATTCGGATTCTACTTATTCGTTGTGTCTTATGAGTTCGGTTGTAAATTGAATGTGCCGTCCGAAATGTTAGATGAGGTTTATGAAATAGAAGTAGCCGACGGGAAAACGTCTATGGTTGAATGTGTTTATAGAAATTGTGAAATAGAAATAGACGGTAGAAAGTTTAAGGTGGATTTGTTGCCCATGGGAATTAGGGTGTTTGATGTGGTTATCGGTATGGATTGGTTGGGTATGCACCAAGCCAAGATATTGTGTGGATATAGCTTAATGGTTGGATTATCGCACGGATTGGTGGTTATACGAATTGGAGGAAAGTTGTATGACGTGGATGTTTATTTGGGGAATGATTTTCCCGGTTAGTTATGTGTATGGAAATTATATTTTTAGAAAGGAATATGGTTCGATGTGTCGCAGATAGTAAGGATATAGGGGTTGATGTTATTATATGGTATCAAAAGATGAACCGCAAGGACGGTAAATGTTTCCAACAAATGGATAGTAGTACAATGAAGTACTAAGTTTTGGTAAGAATTGTAGTAAGAATGGAAATTTGGAAATGGAAATCTTGGAATTGAAACTTGAGTATTTGGCGGGAATCCGGATAAGAAATGTAATGCTAATGTATGTAAATGGGAAAGAAAAGAATGAGTAAAGGTATAGTGATGCCTTGGAACTAATAAATGTAACATAGGTGGAAAAGAGTAAGTGTCAGGAATGGCATATTTTAATTGGTAGAAATGGTTGAGTAAAAAAAAAATTGGCATGTAGCCATAACAAGTTTCGGGGCAAGGGATGATCGATTTGATATTAAGGGTAAGATGACGAGTATGGGCAAGATGTCATAATAATGAGGTGATATAATATGACATTGTGTGTGTGAGGCTACGACTGGGAAATAAATATCTCAAGGTATCGCGATGTAGAAAGACGGGAACATGGAATGTTGGGCTAATGTGTGCCAAGTCATGGGTCACAAATGTAGACCGGAGTCGATTGGTTGACTCAAAGGCGATCGGGTTGGCCGGTGAACTTTGGTTAAAGGAATAGATTGGTGGTTACCCCGGTGGTAATAAAAGGATTGGAAATCGGTAATAAGGAAATGGACCGGTTAAGGGTGATTGATGTGTAAGTGAAACGGTAAACGACAATCGGAGATTTTATTGGTATACCCACGGGGTGCAATGCATGTACATTATATGATGGCCTTGGAAGGCATATAATAATGGAAGGATAATATTATATGAATTGTGCTAAGTACTATGTTCGATGGGAGACTTATGATTAGGGAAGAAAAAGATAATGCGATTTTTTTTATGGGAGAGGTGCTAGAACGCACGATGAGCGATTGGATGATCGAATGGGTAAGATAGTAGCAAGGCTACGCGATGCGAAAGGATGGATGTCAGATGACATTGGCGTGACATATACATATGGTTGTATATGCGCATGATGATGATGCTTGGATGGTATTGGTAACATATACATATGATTGTATATGTGCATAATGGATACGTTCAGATTGAGTTGGCGTGATATATATATGTATATATATGTAGGTGTGTATGCGTATGTGTTTATATGACGAAGATAGAACCAAGGGGTTAATGAGTATTGCTATTATGTTATGGTAAATGAAAATTTGGTTGGAAATGCGGGTGGCATTAGGTCATGTATAGGTATGGGATGCCTACGACTTCTCGAATATGAGAAAAAGGATGCTGTTAGAAAGCAATTGTCATTGGGAACCAGGATATGGTCAACTTGTGTGAAATTATGGTATGTGAGGCGAAGATGATTGAAATGGTACTAAGAAATGGTATAGGTGACCAAATGAAAGTTAAGAAACGGTAAAGGGTTGATGTGACCATAAGGGAATGTGAGAACTTGGGGAAATTTGAAAAGGTTTGAAATTTTGGAAATATGGACGATTGTTAAGGAAACATTAATGGGTGTAACCGGAAGTGATAAGTCGAGAATGAGATCTCGAGGGTAGGGAATCTGTTAATTGGAAAAAGTATGGTTGACTTTAGACAAAAGTCAAGTTTTGTCAACATATGATTAGTTGACTTGGTTAAGGATGGGTTTTGACTTTCGTTTCGAATGACTCGCAATGATAGTAGTATAATGTATTAGTTATGTGTATGAGAAAGAGGTAATGACGTAATTAAAAGAGTTATAGACAAATTATGTCACTTTGACCCGTTGGGCGTTTTCAAGTCGAATTTGGGAATTGGGTATCTAATGGTTGATAAATTATAATTAGAGGTCGATGGTAAAGGAAATTGTTAAAGTGTAGTTGACTTTGTTCGTAAGTCAAGGGTTAGACGAGGTTGGAATGTGGTAACTTGGTCGAAGCTAGACTTTGACATTGGTGTTGGTCAATTAGTTGATTATAATGCGTGAGTCATGTCATTTCTATATGTATAAGATGATTGGTTAAAGGATTGAAAGTCTTGTGGTCAAAATTGTGCAAGTTTGGCCCATTTGGGCACTAAAGGCTTAAGATTGATTTTTGACCGTTTGGATCTAACGGGATTAATTGAATGTTTACATACATATTGTTGACTAATTCGGGATGAGAAAAGGTTGACGGTAATAACCGCGGGAGAATGAGAATGGATACTCGGTAGAATGTAAATTGGAATTTCTTTTGAGTGATTCCGAGGACGGAATCCTTTTAAGGGGAAGATAGTTGTAACGACCCGAAATTTGTAAATAAATAAATTGGATAAAAATATGATAAATAAGGATAAATCGTTTAAAGAACGTAGGAATTGGTTTCGTGTTGTTTGGACACCGTATAAGAAAGTTATGGGCGAAACCGGGTCGAGACAAAGATGAAAAAGTGCAGCCCAGCTGCCTAAAGGAGTTCGCGTCGCGAACTAAGGATGGCGATCGCGAACTAGCTCCAGGGAGTTTGGCCTTTTATCGCGAAGAAGTTCACGTCCGATTAACGATCGCGATCTATGAAAATCGCATAGTTAGCGACGCGAACTATTGTTCGCGTCGTGAACTATTGTCGTGCAGCATTAAAATCGGGTTGGAGCTCATTTGATGAAATAGAAAACCCTAGTTCTTCCTTTTGGCGATTTTGGAGCTCAAGTGCAGATCTTGGTTGATTTCTTCTCAAATCTTTGATAGATTTCACTCCTAGTCGAAGATTAAAGGTATATCTTCACTCTTTGATCTTTGTAGCTCAAGATCTATGTATTTGGGTGTATGGCTTTGAAACCCTAGCTCTTTGGGTTATGGGTTATGGTGATATAAGTGTTGTATACACTTAATAGATGGTGTATTAACAAGGGAAACAAGTGTATGATTCTGATTTGTAAGAATCTTAAGGGTTGGTTAAACCTAGGGTTTGGTAAATCACCATATTTGGGGGAAATGGATTGTTGGGTGTTATCTAGAGATAGATGAACACATTGTTAGTAGATTGTAATGTTGATCATATTGTGATAATTGTATTAGGCTTTTGGTGAAGTCTTGGGAAGTTGATTGGTTTGTGAAGCAAGAGATTGGGTGTCAAGAACACGATTTGAGCATCATATTGCTAAGGTGAGTACGTGTGGAATTTACTGAGTACATAGCCCTGTTAAATATTTTCATTACTTGTGTTATGGTCTATTTGCTTAATTGTGTAGACTAGTAGTTGATAGTTAGTTATACCTATGATAGTATCGAACTAACTTGATGATGATGAAAGTGCTAGCAAAGAGCTAGATTTGCATAACCATAGGGTTATGATGAGATTGAGATGATGTGATGATACGGGCTACTCCCGATCATGAGTTGTGGATTGAGGGGCAGTTGGGCGTATTCCCATCGACTCTTCCACGTTAGTTATGCGATGTCACGGGATACTCCCGGTCATGAGGTGTGGAGTGAGGGGCAGTTGGGTGAATTCCCATGTGAATTCCCATCGACTCATCCACGTTAGTTATGCGATGTCACGGGATACTCCCGGTCATGAGGTGTGGAGTGAGGGGCAGTTGGGGTGAATTCCCATCGACTCATCCACGTTAGTTGTGATTGCTAGGTAAGCAAAGTTGTTAGAGTCACACTAATGTGACTAGACTGGATAGTTGGATATATATATATATATATATATTGATTGGTTATATGAAACGTGACATTTCACTTTTATTATCGGGTCTAAACCCATGTAGCTCACGAGACGTTTTTGTCTCACGTACTCCTTGTTTGTTTTGCTATGTACTCAGGTTCGGGATCGAAGGTTTAGGTACGCATGGCTAGAGATGCGGGGCCTAGAATAGAAGAACTTTAGATTGGATTTATGCTTAGCTTTGGTTTTGATCTATTTTGTAACACCAAACTTTATACTCTGATTTTCATACCAAAGGTTTTTGTAAATCCATATTTTGGAATAGTTCTTCTATTTATGAAAAATGTTTTATTTTGGCCACTATTTGGCATTAAAATTTGAGGTGTTACATTACATATAAGATGTTCTGCTCAGATCGCTGTTTGTACATATATCCAGCCAAAATATATTCACATGTGTTTGTAGAAACCTTGATTAACATTTGCTCGCGTTCTGAAAATGGCAAGCATATGATGTCATTTCGTTAGATTACACGTTTTCGACCCAACTAAATAAAAATAAAAAAAACAACTGACCTCAAGAACATCCACCAAGTGCCATCAATTACAGTTGTAATGCGATACAGATCCTCCATTTTTGCAGGACCTACAACCAGACTTTTTAACAACAAACACAACTCTTAAAAATAAGCAAAACAAAAAACCCGATTGTTGTAAACACTTCTGGATATAACTCCAGTGACCAGGTTGAGAACTCCAGGAGAATTATTGAATGTTCAAGGTGTGCAACATAAATTTAAATTTAAATGGTTCGAGTGATAAGAAATATGAGAAATCAATATCTTACATATTCATCAGAGTACCCCCAACTGGGGTCAAGAACTTGATCCATTATGCAACGATTATAGTCCCCACGATAAACATAACCCTTCATTCACATAAATAACATTGGATTCAACTATTAATCTTGATATATAATATACGCAATTAGATAACAAAAAACTTGTAAAAAGATAAACAACCTACCCATGATGATGCAGTTGAATCCTCATCAACCCTGCAAGTTATATTAGCAATCAAACTTGTAGTATCTAAGTCTGGAAAAAATGCTGCAAAAAATCCAAAATGAATTACTTTCACCAAGTGGTTCCCATCTTAGAGCAATCAAGATAATTTAGTTACCTAGATTTAATCAATTAGTCAACATATTAAGTGTAGAAGCAATTAAAGGCCAACTGCAAAAAAATATGCATTGTCAAGCTTCAAAGACAAAACACTATGTTGTTCGTTACAAAAAAGATTATCATTTATTGTATACAATCGATATACATATGACCCAATAACCTATTTCTAATCAACACAAAACTGATGATAACAATAAATAATGAATTTCCGAACTCTACTAAACATCTTCTGATAATACATATAGTTTCGAATTACGAAACAGAAGAATGAGATTAACGAGTAATTACTGATAACAAACGAAGGATGTTACGTTTAAGGGCGGCGAGGGTGGGCATGGTGGAGCTTGTCGTCGGAGAAGATGAAGGAGGCAGAGGCGGCGACAACTGCTAAGAGGTGGTTAAGGGCGATGGTGGTAGATCTCTAAGCGAGGTGAATGCTTGGGATAATTTAAATTGAAGATAGATGTCTGATATTTGGAATAGGTAGCGACAACCGTTGCAATGACCAGTAACATTTGATGAGAAACTCGAGCCCCAATATAGCGAGGGTTTTGCATAGACAGGGTGAAGTTTGAACTAACCGAGGCAATGGAATCGAAGAAGTTTCGTGGAATCGAGGAGGCGGTTAGGGACTCTAATTTAGGGTTACGAGGTGTTGAGGCATTGGTCGGTGGATGGGTATCTGATCAGGTTATATTTATTGTGTTTTGAATAAACAACGTAGCCGTATGCCATATCAGTTGGTTTGTGTGTTGGCATTTGATCTGAAGGTGGTGGGTTCGAATCACGGGGTGTTCATTTTTTTAAACAAAAGTTGAAAAATCCGAAAATAGAAAGAAGTTGGCTGAATTTTCAGAAAGCTATTTAGGGAAATGTCTAAATGCTTTATAAGTAGTAGAGATTAAAGAAATCTTTGACTGAAGACTAGGGCAATATTGGGTTTGGAATACTATTGAGACAAGATGAATCCAATGCCATCTAATCAAACTACCAATTATTTTAACTTGATTGGCTGCTTAATGCTTACCCAATATCCAACTTCTCCCTAATTACATTTTCTTAGAAATTAAAATATAAACAAAACGGTGACAATATGTATGTTTTATAAAGTAGCTTTAAAAACATTTTCAAAAGACTAACATACTACTTTAACATAAAATCTATTTAAGTGTTGCTCACGTGATTTGGTGTTGCTTATCCTATTTGAAAATTATCTTTATTAATCTTTATAAAATTAACATCGCCCACCATCCGCACGACCACAACTAGCAGCCACTATCACCACCGTCGTCACCACCTACTACTTGATCACCGTCAAATTTACTCACATGCTACCTGTCACCGCATTGCGCGACTAACTTACTAGTATATGTTAAATGTAAATTGAGTGATATTCTTAAATTTAAGAGTGTGTTGCGGAATAACTTAGACGTGGCAACTCACCTACCTTCAAGTTTTAGGTGCTGTTTGTTTTTTGACAAAAGGTCTTCCTGAGGTTTTTTGTCTTCGCGGCGCAGACCACGCGCAGAAAAAGGCTTGCGCAGATGTTTGTTTTTCGGAAGCCCGAAGACCTTATATTGTCTGCCTAAGGTCTTCCCCAGGAAGACTTTGACATTAGCTTCTTGGGTCTTCCAAACTTAAAAAAAACATCTCCAAACTTAATTAATATATCTTATTATTATGATAATATATAATATTATTATATTAATTAATATTATTATTATATTAACTAATTTTATTATTATATTAATTAATATTATTATTATTATATATTAATTAATATTATTATCATATTAATATATTTTATTATTATGTTAATATATAATATTATTATATTAATTAATATTATTATTTTATTAATTAATATTATGATTATATATTAATTAATATTAGTATTATATTAATATATAATATTAATATATTTTAATATATTTAAATTATATATTATTATATTTAAATTATATATATTACTATTATATATAAATATAATATAATATTAATATATTAACTAATATTATTAATATATTAATTAATACTATCATTATTATATTAATATATATTTTTATTATATTAATGTATAATATTATTATTTGAATTAATATTTATTATATATATAACCAGATTTTTTATTTTCTTTTAATATTAATCTTACTCATGCACATATTAAATACTTGATAAACCAAACAACATTAATGCTTGTAGATTATGATTTCAAAGAACAATCAATGGATTAAGCAATAACAAGTAGAAATTAGGAAGATTTAGATTGATTTAAGAACTTGAACACTTTGCTATGGATGATGAGGTTACAATTTAGGCAAAGGTTTTCGAAATTAGGTTACAACTATCTATTTATATCTAGCCTAAGTTTAGACTAAATACACAAATGGTCCCTAGACTATTGGTTACAACATATGAGACCCGACAATCTCCCCCTTTGTAACAATAGTCTGGGACTCGTATCTTCGAAGTCTTCATCTTTAGCCAAAGCTGCACCTGGAAGATATTTCGTTGAATAATGATGTATCAGGATCAGCTTGAGCTTTGTTAACATTTAAAAAGGAATACTTCTTGTAGCTTTTCAACCACAAGAAGTATTTTGAAGACTTTTGATTGAAGATACATATTGATCGACTAAAAATAAGACCCATAATGATAGAGAGATTAACAGCGGAAGTCTTTTCTTGAAGTTTGTGGCTTTATGTCGATCAATGATTCTTGATAGTTGTTGTTAGGGTAAAATGTTGATAAGGTTTACGCTCCCCCTCAAACAAACAATTATCTCTCCACGGGAGTTGGATTAAACGTTTTGAAATTTACTCCCCGGTGAACGAATTACTAATTGTGGCTTTATGTCGATATGTTGTTCTTGATAATTGTTGTTGGGGTAAAATGTTGATAACGGTTACGCTCCCCCTCAAACAGACAATTATTTCTTCACGTGAGTTGAATTGTACATTTAGATATTTACTCCGCGGTGAACAAATTATCAAATTCAACTACGGAAGTTGTTTGATACCTTCGTTAGATCTTTGGTTTCTTGTTTACTACACCTTAACTGGTGCATATATCTTATTAATGTGGAGTAAACTGGGCTAACGTATCGATAATCTCCACAATATTGTAAGAAACTCCTAAGTTTGTTCCCGCAAATTGAGCTTTAGAAGAATTTTTCTCTGAAAGTATCAATTCTTTATAAAAAGAATTTATGTAATGTATCTTCTCCCCCTCATGATGAATAAGATTTATCTAATTCATCATGTAAAATGTGAAGTTCTGCGAGTTGAAATTAGGAAGAATCTTCGATTTAAGGAAACAAATAAGTTGAGTATGACGATGCCCATTTTATCATTTAAACCAAGACCGTTGTTGATGACGTGAAAGAACGGTCCTATTGTTTGTCATTTGATTTCTTGACCGTTGTTGATAAGGCTACAGTACGATCATCAAATTTATCATTTGACTTCTTTGACATTGTTGATAGTGTAGGAATACGGTCTAATCTTCTTGTCGTTTAATTCTTCTTGACCGTTGATGACATGAAAGTACGATCTTGTAATTTTCAAAGAACAATCAATGGATTAAGCAATAACAAGTAGAAATTAGGAAGATTTAGATTGATTTAAGAACTTGAACACTTTGCTATGGATGATGAGGTTACAATTTAGGCAAAGGTTTTCGAAATTAGGTTACAACTATCTATTTATATCTAGCCTAAGTTTAGACTAAATACACAAATGGTCCCTAGACTATTGGTTACAACATATGAGACCCAACAATGCTCAAGGGAATACTAAAAAATACCTATTATATTCCTTAAAAATTCTTATTACATTTCTCTTTCTCATTACCTACTTTGAACAAAGCGTCCCTAAGAGTATTATTGTTATTTGGTTATGTAGAAATTGGATTTTATTGTTGTTGTTATGCATAAATTGATTATTGAAACTTTGAAAGAAAAAAAAAACTTTGGTAATGTATGGACTCAAGATGGAGTATATTTTAAATTTCATTATTTGTTAAATTGAAAACTTTCGTAAGGATTTGACAAAAAAAAATTGCAAGATAGAAGTAAACAAATTGTTATTGCAATGTATGGATTATTTCAATGTTGCAAGATGGAGTATATTTTAAATTTCAGATTATTTAACCAGCCTGCAGATGTTAAAAAAACAAACAACAGTTTTCTTGCAGACTGCAGACCTTTGGTCCATCTCAGAAGCTGCAGCAGTTGGCAGATGTGGTCCGCAGACAACAGATCTTTTTGCTCTGAAAAAACAAACAGCACCTTAGCGTTTTACATTGCGAAGAAAATATATATACATAGATATTTCTGCTACTATACATAGGGGTGTTTAAAGGGTCAATTTGACCCCCGAACCCGATTATGTTAGTCAGATTGGATATATTCGGATTTTATATTGATATTGGGTTTTAATCCGGTCCGACCAATCTGATTCCTTACTGGATTAGGTATCGAGATATGATTCCTTATTTTTTTCGGATTAACCCGATTAGGCCCGATTAAAGTTTAAAAGTTTTTCCCTTTATAATTCAAGATATTATACAGTTAAATCAATGAAACTAACCCAAGACTTATAGCCTAGTGGTATTGATGAAAAAGACAAGGTGTTGCCCATGACCCATAGGTCATGGGTTCAAGTCCCGTCGTGGACAAATAGTGGTGTTTATTCCCCATATGTGGAGGGTTCGAGGGAAGGCATACTACCCCTTGTATGATCAAACCACTAACTTACTAACTAGTCATTCAAAAAAATACATCAATGAAACTAACACATTAATAACTATGAATCATTCAATAAAAAAATCAATTAACAATTATAAGTGTTAAATCAAACACCATAAATCTTAATATATTAAAATATAATTTAGAAATTGTAAAATGAAATAATAATATGTTAGAATTTGGCTATTAGGATAATAGATATAGTATTTGTGCATGAAAAGAATTAAGTTTATAAATGATTAACTTTTTTATTTTTTATAAAATGTCATGACTTATGTGTAACTCGACCAATCCAATTTCTTATTAGGTGAGTTTTGGATTAAGATTTTTTTTAATCACACAGCCTTCTTTGAGTTCGTTTTAAAAAAGTATTTTTTTTTTAAAGTTATAAGCTAATAAATACATTGCAATGCTACAAGAAATTTCCGTCTTTACCTAAAATTATGATTACGATCGAGCAAATAAAGATTTACTAACGAAAAATCCCCACATACCATCAAAATACTTCCTCCGATTCGAAATAAGTGTTAAACTTTCCTTATATGGGTGATTTAAAATAAGTGCTACATTTTGAAAAATTACCTTATTTGGCGAAAAATAGTAGGACCCACACCCACTAACTATCAACTTTAACAAAGTGAAATGACTCATTTACCCTTACTTTTTACTTTTAAACATCATTAACCCCACTTTATTCAAAAGATGTGAGACCTATTATCCACTAATCATTCAATTTATCTAATTTAACCTTTATTATAATTTTTTGCCTCAAAAACCGTGAAATCCAAAGTGTAGCACTTATTTTGAATCGGAGGAAGTATATAAAGTGATTCCTCCAGCATTTAGTTAGGTTTAATTTATTAAATTTTTCTTTACCGTTCATTTCAAATAAAATAGAATGACTCCACAGTAAAAGAAAATAATTAAGAAAGGAAAATTAATATTACATAGGTGCGATATTATTTATATTTAATGTTAATATATAGACCAAATAGTGTATTTAAAGAGAAGTTGGTGAGAAGGAACAAGAACGTCTTCAATTCGAACATATTTCTAAAGTAAGGTTTATAAATTAATATATTATGTTTATAAGATTGGGAAGTAATTTCACCAATTCCGACGTACTTTATAACGTTTACTTTATTATAATTACTTTTAAGAAATTAGTTTATTTAAGAGTAATATTATCATATTTAAAGATTTAAGTGGTTTAAACTAACTAAAAGATTTATAATCTAGTGGTATCAAAGTGATTAAGTGTCCTATAAGATTTAGACAAAATTATGTAAAATTAAGGAGGGTGTGTTTTTGCCGTTCAAAAAAAGGAAAAGTAGTTTAAACTAATAGAGACTGAATTACCTCATCAATTCCCTTAGATTTCGGGTATTACTTTAAGATTATCCTCTAAAGTAAAAACTAAAAATTAAGAAGAAAAGTTAAAGATAGTAAAGGAATCAAGTCTCAAACTTATTCACTTTTTTCCTTTTTCATCTTTTTCCCTCTTTCTTTTCCTACCCCCACGTCCACATAAAGAAATAAAGGCCCCCACCCCACCCCCTAGGTCTCTTCAAGTGTCATTTTCATACATATACTTCACATACCATATACAACCATACCCTTCATTTCTTACTCTTTAAATCCAAATTTCTCCATTAAACACAATCCAATCTAAAAAAATCTTGATCTCATAACCTAACAGATTGAAGCAAGAACACAAAAGATAAGAAAAATTGAGAAGTTTTGCTAGAGAAAATGGAGTTCTTCCCTGCTCAACCCGATCTATCTCTTCGAATCAGCCCACCCGAAACCCAACCCACTTCATTAACTTGGAAAACATCAACCCCAAATGATCTTCAAGATCATCTTGATATGGGTCATTTCTGGAAGAAAGCTTTAAGCTCCCAAAACCACCAAGCTTCTTTCCAACCCGACCCGACCCATTCCAATGATTCGGTCCTAACCAAGAACACAAACACTACAAATCTTGATCAAACCCAAATCTTGACACCCATAAGAGGTGTTCCTCTTTATTACCAAAATACCCCTCCTAATAATTTCCAAATACTATCCCACCATAAAAGTAACCAGCTTTCGTTAGATTCTTGCAATAATAATATTGCTAGTAATTCTTTGACTAATGGAAATAATATTAGTATTACACGATCAAGATTCATGTCGTCGAGGTTTCCTGCAAAGCGTAACGTAAGAGCCCCTAGGATGCGTTGGACGACGTCACTTCATGCTCGTTTTGTTCATGCGGTTCACCTCTTGGGTGGTCATGAAAGTATGATCATCATATATATTATTTAATTAATTAATTCTATATATATGCTCAAAATATTCTTTTACTGATGATATTAATTGGTTGCTAATTAATTAATGAACTTAGGAGCAACACCAAAGTCAGTTCTTGAGCTAATGGATGTGAAGGATCTCACATTAGCACATGTAAAATCTCACTTGCAGGTAATTAAACTTCATAACCCTACCTCCCATTTTTTATTTTTAAATTAATGGGGCTTTATTTCTAATTTTTTCCGTTTTTATTATGAAACATTCCATTCATTTATTGCAATTTTCAAGATGTTGTATTAATTTGCAAATTTGTTTTCTGATCAAATGAAGAATAACACACTCAGCTGGTACTAATATTAGTTAATGTACTTTAGCCAATAACCAAATGGTACTATTTTTCGCAGTTTTTCTGTCTATTATAACTCTGATCGACAACTGAAAGTTTCTATTTTTCGCGATTTTTGTTACTTACTGTCAACTGTAGCCAGTTTTGTTTTTTCTTTCTTTTGTTTTTTTTTCCGAATATATTCACTGTCTAGAAATAAATCTGTAAACAAAAATGCTTTATTTTCATTAAGTATTAATCCTAAGGATCTTGATATATAGTTTCTCAAGATTCATTGTCTGTGGAATATATGTATATATTGTACATAAAGGAAGGAACCTTCAAATTGAAGCCATCAAATTTAAATGCAGGCAAAAACCACTTTTGATTTATGTTTACTTTTGACTTTGAGACTTTAAGAACAACTTTGCATTATCAGAAGAAAAAAAACAAATTTTTTATTTAAAATAATTAAATTTTAAGATTATAATTTTTTCATGCAGACACCGATCTCTAATCTTTGGCACTTAGTCTTCTGTTCTTCTTTTACTGGTACTAGATCAGATGGTTCTGCATAGCCACAGCTTTCAAAATCAGCTTTTTTTGCTTTTCAGGAAACATGTTTATATTAATTTATTATTTATTGCATCAATATTCATACATAAATGCACATCCACATATATACATACATATTATATGCATATATATACACATACACAAGAAGACAAAGCCTAATGAATTGATGCAGCACAAGCTAGATAAGTTTACACACAATCCACTGTAATATTGTGTGTATTTTTTAGGTTTGAATTGAATAACATTAATAATTCTCTCCTTTTCAGAGGGAACTTGAGATATGGGAAAGTACAAAAAAGGCCATCATTTGTCAATGATATGTGTATGTATGTCTTGCATTGCAGCATCACATGTGGTTTCTTAATCACACATCTAGCTAACTTAACCATGGTTAAGTCCATAATTGGTTGAATAGTCTTTCACTCATACAGACATGCAGCCTACAATAGATTCGTTTTTTAATTATCTGCTCTCTTTATGCATGGTCACTTATATACATAGTCTAAAGCCATTTATTCACATATGTACTTAACCTATTCATGATGCATCAAACACATTCACTTCTTTTTCACTTTTACAATATAGTAAAATTAAGTTCAATTAAAAATATATTATTTCGTACCAAATAAAGAGGTATATATTTTCCATTAAAATTTAATATTTCTGTTTATTATTGTTTTGCAGATGTATCGAACAGTAAAAACGACCGACAAAGCGCTAGTTTCTTCAGGTGGTTAATTAGGCCACTTATTTGTTTGTCGTTAATTTGTATATCATGTATTTATATGATCAATACTTATCGGTTGTTTAATTATGATATTTAATTAGGACAATCAGAAGCTTTTGAGAACGGTTCATCAGGGGATAATTGTGGTGATGTAATATTTCGCGTTCAAAATCAAAGCACGAAGCTATTAACTGATGAACATGGAGGACGATCTAGTGTTCATCATCAAGATAAAGATTTTCAGTATTATCGTTGGAGCAATTCGTCAAGGTGAAAATTGTTGCTACTTAATTAATGTTTCTTAAAAGGTGAAATGTAGTACGTTGAAAGAATATTAAAATTTAGAAATAATATATATCTAGAGAACTTGACTTATAATACAAGCTTAAGACAGTATTCCTGCGACTATTTTCAATGCACGTACGGATGTGGTTGTATCGCACAAATTGAAATGCTTATTAAGAATAATTTGGATTTTTTTTTCCGGATTTATCAACATTGTCCAATTCTTTTTCCTCTATCAATCACGGCATCAGCATTTCCCACCCTTGTGCGTATACGTTTTGTCAGTTTTATAACAACAAAGATAATTCATTGAAAACTTGTAAGAAGCTAGAAATTATAGTAAGTATTGTATATGTGCAATAAAGTATTATAATATGATCACTTGTATGGTTTATATATGCTTTTCGAGTCTCTTAAGAAAACAATATCCCTTTCAAGTGGCTTAAAAAGGGGCTTTAAGTTAAACAAGGAAAAAGACCATTTTAATTTACACTTGCCATTACATATATAAAAAAGTAAAAAATTGAAGATATATACACATAGATATATATATATTTGTATATATCTCTTTCCCTTTGATCTTGTGGTCTTCAATCAACTATGGGTCTATGACCATTCAAGAGGGGACCTAGCTATTACACATTTCAAACTTTTAATTAGTTTCAAAAGCTATATATCCTCTTTTGAAACTTCAATTCCTTGTACCTTATGTCTACACATTTGTGTTTATTGTAATTGTTCTTACTTTTCTCCCCTTTTCATCTTGTGTACAATGGCATGGGTAATGTGGATTTCACATGGGTTGATTTTAACTTTTTTATCTTAAAGAATGAAATGGTAACAAAAGTGAGAAGCAATAGCTATAAAACTAGCCATTGAAAGAAGGCTTTCTTTATATGGATATGTTTTTTCTCTTCTTTTGTTATGGCATGGGCTTTGTACTATACTGATTGCTATTATTATTATTCTCTTGTAAATCTTGGCCATGGATTATGTAGCAGGGAAGATTTGTTGCAAGACAAACATGGAGATCTTGAAGAAAACATACAATATCGTGAGGTAGATATTTCATTTTCAGATATTATTATTATTATTATTATTATTATTATTATTATTATTATTATTATTATTATTATTTTAATTATTATTATTATTATTATTATTATTATTATTATTATTATTATTATTATTATTATTACTTCCTCCGTATCAAAATAAGTGACACAAATTGGCTTACACGTTTTTTTAGGTAAAAGATTAAAGTAGAGATTAAAATAAATTAAAGTACATAATTAGTGGAGAAGATGTCCCACTTTTATTGAATAAAGTGATATTAATGAGTTTTAAAAGTAAAAGTAAGGGGTATAAGGGTAATTTCATTGTATTAAAGTGGATAGTTAGTGGGTATGGGTCCCACTATTTTTACCAAATAAGGAAAATTTTCAAAGTGTGTCACTTATTTTGATACACCCCAAAATGGAAAGTGTGTCACTTATTTTGATACGGAGGAAGTATTATTATTATTATTATTATTATTATTATTATTATTATTATTATTATTATTATTATTATTATTATTATTATTATTGTATATATATATTTTACAAACTACTCCCTCCGTCCCACAAAAAACTTCTCATTTCACTCTAAATCTTTGTCCCACAAAAAACTTCTCATTTCCCATATTTGATGGGCTCCACACAATAAAAAACTATTATTACTAAAGACCCTACCACTAATATCCACTAACTATCTTTCTCTCTCCAATCCAACCTTATATTTTAATCAAAAGTATTACCAATGACCCCACCACTAACTATCACCTAAAAACTTGTGCAAAAGTCAAATGAGAAGTTTTTTGTGGGACGGAGGGAGTATATTCTAAATTATGTGAAGTTACCCTAGTCTTTTTTACTCAGAAGAAAATGAATTCAAAAGGCATAGAGAATGAGAGATCATCAGAAGTAAGTTCATTAATCGATAGCCAAAAGAATCCCAATCTAGAGTTCACTTTGGGAAGAGCACAGTGAAGTTTGTGTGTGTGTGTGTGTGTATACACACATATACATATATACACTGTAGTACTCATTTTGGTATCATTATGTTATTTAATAGAAGTGGTGAAAAAGAAAAACTGTGAAATCAGAAGAGAAAAGTAAAAGAATGGGAAAAAGAGGGAAAAGAAGGCAGCAAGACAAGAAAGGGTACATAAAGCAACAAAAGGGGAGTAGGGTTTTGAAAAGCATATCTTTACTATCAAAACTTGTGAGACACCCAAATATATTTACTTTAATACAATATATAGATCGTGATCCTGATTATATATACACGAAAAATTACACAAAAAATGGATTTAGAATTTATAATGCCACAAATGAATTGCCGTTGTGGATATAATGTGATGATGATAACTAAATTCGTTTTATATTCTTTTAGTAATCTATTAAAACGAACACAATAGGGAATATGCGAATGCAAATAAATCTCCTTCAAATGACTTCAACTTCTAGTTGGAAGGAAGTAACGTAAAATTAATTTAAAAATATTATTGAAGATCAAAAAAATTGATAATGCCCATTGAAGAATATTATTAGAGTGCCAAAAAGTTTGATAATATTTGTCTAGAGAGAGATAAACTTTGTAAAAAGGATGAATTGGTGATTGTTGGTAATTGTGAAGAAGAGAATTGAAGGAAAAGGAGGCTTGTTTTGCCAAATGTGTAAGAGGGAGGTTTGAAGGCATACTCACATGCATTAACAAATAAAGCAAAAAAGTAAAGATGAACACAGATTTGAAAAGAGAAGTTAATAGATGCATAAAAAAGACAATAAAAGGCAAAGTGAAGGAAATGATATGTTTCTTTTCTGCATTTCCTTTAACCCATATGCTCAAATTGTTTTATATATATGTGTTGGAAACTACAAAGCTTACTCAAACATCACGGAAATGGTTATAATTAAGTAGGGGTGTGCGTGGTCCAAACCAAATTGAACCGCACCGAAACAGATATGACAGTAATCGGTAATGATGAAATTTCAAAACCGAAAATTACAACGGTGTTGGTTCGGTTCAATTTCAGTCGGTTTTCATTCGTTTTGGTTTTTTTTTACCCAAATGCCCACCCTATCCGGGGACCGGACCGAAATTGAAAATCATAAAATTATAAAAACGAAAACCGAACCAAATATCATAATCGGTGTTGGTTCAGTTTTGGTTTCGGTCGGTTTTCGGTTCGTTTCAGTTTTCTGTCGGTTTTCGGTTTGGTACGGTTTTTTCGGTCCAGATGCTTATCCCTACTTATGAGATCAAATGAAACTCTGAGTTTCATTTATTTTACAAGATGTAAATGTCATTCATAACTACCAATTAATTTCTCAACCATCAAAATTTATGATTGGATCATTAATAAAAAAATTGTTTCCAACTAGGCAACTACCATCTAATACTGGTTATGATAAGTTAGGCTATTAAACCTCAAGAAGTTTGAATATCTGCAACTCCTTGGGTTATCGTTGTAAGAAACAATTTATATTCATGGATGGTTGGTGGTATTCGCAAATCTCTGGGCCAGGAACCAAAGTTGGGTTAGGTGGAGTTTTGTCGATCACTCAATAATAAGTTAGGCTATTAAACATTTAACTTACATCTAATGGATATGGTTAACAAAGCCCATATGTTATTTATAAAATTTTCGGTTTGGAGAGAATGGCAAAATTGGGCTGATTTTTATGTTACGCTGGTCGGCCTGCAACTATCCCACTAGTAGATACCTAATGTAGTATATTCTATTTTGATGATTTGTAAATATACACATCATATTTATAAATTAATATAGTTATAACATTATATTTATAAATAAAAGAAAACAATATTCATGAAAGAAATAAATCAGAACATTTCCCCTGAAATTTTATAATAGGTGATGTGAATATAAATTTGTTTGATTATAAATGAATACTCAAAATTATATGTATATTGTATGATGCAATATATTTATATAGTTTGCAGCGTAACTTGTCGTCTAATATTATAAATGGGATTTTGACATAAGTTTGATTAAAAAAATGCGTTTGGTTTCACGGTTTGTAAACTTTTAGTTAATTAAACATAACTTTTCGATTGGATAATATATTCGTTAGAAGCAGAAGTGTTGAATATTAATGAAGACCTATGCGGTACAATAATCAAATGTAAAATTATTACATTTTTATATATTAAAGTTCAAGTGTTAGGTGTCAAAAACTATTAACAATTGCAAGTGCATTGTACATTTATACTTGCACCGTACAAGTTATTTTTATAATAAAAGATATGCCTTTTGTCTTAAAGTGGTGTTTTGCAAATTTTGATTTTTTCCAGAAATAAAAAAATAATAAAATAATAAATAAAAAAAACAGATAACGATCCAATTCATTGAGTTAATTGAATCACAAGTTCACAACCGAAATCTTGATCAATCTTTAATGGACCAACCATGATCTATTTAATTATATCATAGATCACATTAAACTATGATATAATTAAGTTTAATACTTGGTCATGGTTAATAACACATGCCTATCTATAGGATGTAGGATGGCCAATGTGTTGTACTTCTTGCATCCATAAAAACTGCAATAGGTTTTTATTAGGTAGTCTGCAATAATTAACTATAATAACAGGATAAATATCACTCTATTATTTATCATTATTCTTGATTTCTTTTCATAAATAGTTTCTTTTACTAAATGTAAAAAAAAATGTTATTTTTAATAAATTGTTCATAATTTTTCTTCTAATTTTTTTTTTAATTTATAAAATGTAGTGTTATGAATATGTTATTTTATATATATATATATATATATATATATATATATATATATATATATATATATATATATAATGTGTATCTTTATAAATACGTCGTGAAGCGCGGTACATGCTCCTTGTTACATTTTCCTTTTAAAACGACTTGTAAACCTTAAGATAAATTTGTATGGGCTAATTTGAGTTGTATGCTATTTCCAATTTGTTAAATAAGAGATTTGGAAACCTAATTGAAATAAAAATAAGTCAAACAGTTGAAATTCTCCTTTAATATGTTAAACATCTAGAACCTCTAAGTATATTACTATTTCAAAGTTCATGTTTTTATAATCAAGTTTATGAGCTTTTTGGTAATGGAGATGTTGCAAGTTACATAGAACTTAATCATTGTCGCTTATAAAATATATGGTTATTATTATTGTTTAGGTGACCAATGATTAAGTTATGAGTAATGATTGTTTATGATTAATATATATTTGTTTTAATTTATTATGTATTTTATCTATACTTTTTATATATAAAATAATAAAACTATAAAGTGACAAAAAGAAAGCAAACAAAATATTTCCTTTAAGCCAAAGAATGACAAGATACTTCCCTTCTACAACCCAAAGAATCACATTCTTACTTCCCTTCAACCCAAAGTATCACATTCAAAATAAAAATTTTAAAAATAAATAATAACAATTGTTGTTATAATAGTGGTTACAACAGTTGTATAAATTCGATTCACAAGAATCAGAATACAAATGTTATGCTATGCTAAGAAATCAGATCTTATACCTATTTTCACATAACCAATTTTCAACACGTGCATTTGTTTGATTCGGTGGTAACCGTAACAATATGGTTAAAGAAAAAAGAAAAATACTTGGAATAAAGAAATGAAAAATATCTGGATTTTATTTGATGTAGTCGACAGAAATTGCTACAAAAAGAATGAAAGAAAGCAGCAGAACAAATTTTGTGACATTTTTACATCTCATAAAAATTAATCAGATGTTAACAAGATGTACATTAAAAGAAAAACTGCTAATAAAATGAAGGAAAAAAAAAACTAGTTACCTTTAATTTTGAATAAAATGATAGAAAATAAGGATCAATTTCCTGCCCGAAGCCCTTAAAAAAAACCTCGGTTCACTGTGCCAAATCGGGCCCCAATTTGAGGCCTGTGTTGTTAGAATTTAGAATTAGGAAAAGTCAAACCCTAAAAAATTTGTGTTATTCAATGTGACGAGCTTTCCAACCCTAAAATAATTGACGGCCCTTTGACTTTAAGTCGTTTTGGACCGTTCTCTAGAGTCAACGGTTGACTTGTGATCTTATAATCTTCATTTTCAATTTTCTTGTATTTAATTGATATGGAAGTGGTTGTTGTTCCTTTTACAAATTTGTCAGTTGATACATTTTCTTCAGGTTGTACTTTTTTTAACCGTTTGAGCCCCTGTGAAGACAATAACAGCAAATAATAAAAAAAAATATTATCTTCAAATATCTTTAAAAAAAATGATTTTAATTATTTAATTAATTAATATCATTACCTGATTTTCGAAACTTGACGGGACAGAATCATGGTTATTTTTGTGGTCTGACTTTGAAGTTGACCGACGTTTGACCCTAAATGTTTCGGAATCTGAGTCATCATTTTCTTGATATGTATTTCTAACATCCAAATCATGCTCAAAATTGTTGAGATTAGATTTAAAATCAATTTTGCAATACGGGTTATATCCTTCGGTTTCAGTTAATGGGTACAATTTAGATAGCAGGATCATATCAGTAGCAATTTTAGATTGCAGTTGAACTTCAGTTATAATTGCTTTTTCTTGCTCAAAAATCATGGAAACACCCTCCATTTTTAATATATCTTCCCTTGCAGAGAGGGTAAAGTGGTCCCCACAAGGTAGGTTAAGTAGCTTAAACTCTGCAACAAAAAATAAATATATTTAAATAATCTCAAATGGGTCAAATTAAAAAAACTGATGAGTCAAACAGGTTGAAAGTCATCCTAAACCACTGTATTGAAGATTTAGATTAGAGTAAATTCAAATTCTATGAATTTGTCCATATACTTTTAATTTAGTTTTTTTTTGTCAATGTACTTTTTCATTTCGTGACTTTTGCCCCATGGTCTTCAAATTTCATTTTTTCCGTCCATTTTGGACCTAAAATGACCAAAATACCCTTATAAGTAATTTTATGATTTTATAATTATTTTTAATCCTTTTTATTCTTTTTCTTTTTTCTTTTCTCTTTCTTCCATGTTTCTGGAAGTGATTGAAAACCCCATTACAACATCACATCACAAAATTAAAAATACATGGACAAAAAAATGGAATTAAAAGTATAGGGACAAAATCATAGAATTTGGAAGACCGGGTGGCCAGTTTCTGTAATTTACTCATTAATTATTATTGTAGTAATAATTTCTAAAACAGATACGGGTCAATTTGACCCGACCCATTTAAAGTGATGGATCTTACCATGTCGAAGGCAGACAGGATGAAGGTAACAATTGCAGTTAATATAGGCAACATAACAATCACGTTTGCAGACACTACAAAGAATGGTTCCATGAGCATGAGTAGAAGAACCCATATATTCTTCTGATTTCATTAAACACCAACGGATTCGATGCTGAAAACGGATTAAATTCACAAATGCAGCTTTTATTTTTTGATGAGATATCAAATCATCAGAAGATTGATGATCTTCAGATTCCATAGTTGAATGAAGAATCATGGATTCTTTGCATAAAAGTTCTTCATGAGGAAGTAATGGTGTTCGGTTTAAAAGGGCGTAACGTTGACTAGCAATTGACCCCAACAAAAACCAATCGCCAATTGCAAAATTTACAGCTTCACTGCAATTAAAACCTAAAAGATTCACCAAATCACATATCAAAACAATTAAATTAAAATAAAAAATAAAATTTATAGGGAAAATGTCATAAAATAGCAATGTACTTAGAAGGTGGTCCATTAACCATTTTAATAACTATAACTTTTTTATGGTTCAATTTGGTAAGTACAAGTTATAAGCCTGCATATTTTGGTAACTAAAGTTCTTTTGCATCCGTATTTGGTAATTACCAAAATAGACCAGCAAAAAACTTGTAACTACCAGTATAATGCTATTTTATGATATTTTCCCAAAAATATATATATATAAGATTTAGTATACCATGACTAAATCCTGCATGATATGCTCGGGGGAAAGTTACTACAAATTCTCCAGGTTTTTGAACAGCTTTATAAACTGGAACACCGTGTTGTGACAATATATTTGGAGGAAATAAGGTTGTTTTTCCCAAAAGAACATCAAAAGCACCATCTTCACCATCAGTTGATAGAATATCGTGTGTGTATACTTTTTGTCTAACCACTTTTTCAAAATCGACAGCTGCACTACCAGGAACACCATACCAAGTTTTTGGAGCTCCACAATGATGATAATTCATGCTGCAATATGTAAAACATATATGATAAATTGATGACGTTATATAATATATAATAAATTATATACCTATATAAGTAATGATCTTCTACATGCCATGCAAACATACTAAATAGCATCCCAATGTAAAGCATAGGCTCAGTAACTCCCTGAAAACATGCAAACAATAGTTAAGGAAATGGATATAGAGATATCTAAAATTGATTATTTAAAAATAAATAACTACTGGAATACCGGAATTGTTGTTTCAAGCAGACGCAGAGTAGACCGGGACAGTCTTGAAACTTTCTGAAAATAAAAGAAATAAAATCAAAAACAATTGTATTAAAACTTTATAGGATGAAATATTCACAAAAGCACTTGATCCAACAAATCATATACAACACATGCATAAAACATATAAGTTGACTATCCACTATAATGAAGATAAGGTATGAAAGTGACATTAAAGATATGTTCATTAAAATCAATCAATTTAAAAAACACAGGATGGAAGTTATTTATTGAAAAAACAGAACAATCACAACATTTTCACCATTGGTATATCAAAAGTTTTAATGACTGAAGCAAAAAAAGTTCAAAAAATAAAATAAAAAAAAACCTTTAAATTCCATTTGCTATTTGCAAGTTGATCAGTAGGAGAAGAAGAAAAAGCACTGCCATCAACATCACAAGCATATTCAACAGTTTCTGTCTTTCCACAACCGATTTCATGCCAAAATTCTTTTTCCACATATGTAGCTGGAAGACATCCAGCACTATAATATCTTCGTGCAAAAACCTTGTTCGCCATTTTCTCATAATCACGAAATGTATAATTTCTGATCAATAATTAAACTGTTATTTAAATAAAAATAATATATTGATAATTTATTGGGAATCCACCTTCCACTCATGAAGAATGTGACCTTATCTTCAGTATTCCACTCAGCAAGACGAAGAGGTTGTACTCTTGTAGTAAATTTAAAACCAACTTTCTCTCTCATTAGAACCATACCAGCAGGAACTGATGCACTTATAGGTGATACAATCTTGCATATACCTGAAATAACAGATTTTGTGTTATGTGATTGAATCTTGACTAAATCTTTATTAATTTTTAAATAATCGTTACCGAATCTTGAAGCTTCTGGAGCTATTTTTTGCAGGTAAACCAAAGGATCTTCAAACTCTTCTTTAGTTGGAAAATATACTGGACACTCGGGGATTTTATCGGTCCAATCAAGATCGTTTATGTCAAATTTATCAACTTTTTGTTTTGATATATTTGATATATTATCTCTTTCATACAAGTCCATATTGCTGAATAATCTATCACCACAAGATGCAGAACTTCTTAATGCATCTCCACCACTTCTGGTTGTTATATCAGATGCAAATGTAGCATCACTCACAGTGCCAGATTTCATTCGTTGAAGCCTTTTATGCTTCAGGAATTTTAATGTGTCTTCTCTGGAGAAACAAACCCTTCCTTCCACCTGTCAATTTCACAAAATAAGTCAGTTATTTCAGGTCACAAAAGTCAACGCACCAAAAGGTTAGCACAAGTGATGAACACACCAATTTTCATTGAATCGATTCATCCTTCAAATATCTCTCTATATATAACTTATTTAGTATTAGTATATTTCAATTTCATGATGAGCATGTTGAAAATAATTATAAGCTTAAAAACAACCTGCATAAATAATCCAATTAAACAAAGTCAACCCCCTATGAACAGTTAAACCAACGAATTCCTGACAGCAATCGTATGGACGCAAAGTAAGTGAACAATAAAATGTATCTAGATAAATAAATTACAAAACTCCAAGCAAAAACAGAAATACACAATCGATATTGTAACTGAAGCTATATAGAAATTCCGATCAGCGTAAACAAACTGAAAACGATTCACTGGTTCGAAAATTTTCAATTTCTTAGTAATTCTCGCAGGAAACGACCTTTTAGAAGATGAACAACAACTGTAATTTTAAGAATTTTTGTTTATAGAAATTTAATTTGAACATTAACAAAATGCGAGAGATCTCAGGTATGCATTATGCAATTATTCCCCAAAGCTAACGTAGAACAGAATTAAAATTGAAAATTAATTAATTAACGACGAAATAATACCATCTCATTCCGTACTTTCTCGCCGGAATCCTCCGTCTTCTCTCACTTCACCAAACCCACACAGACGAAATAGAACAACAGAATCAGGAACACGGCAACAAAAATCAACCGAAAATCACGATCTCGTCAGTTATTTCCGGCCACATTCCCTCCAAACGACCTCAAACGCAGAGATCGGACAATTTCCACCGGTTAAAACTCTGTAATCTCAGAAAACCGCTAAATGATAACACCGGTAGCTTCGGTGCGCGTGTATGAGCGCTCACGTCACAAATTATTCTCCGGTGACAATTACCGGAGCTTATACCAGCAAACAAGCGGTTTACCGGCGATAACAGAGCAGTTTTCCGGCCGTCTAGAGAGAGAAAAAAAAGAAGATGAACAGTAGATGAAATCCACAAAGAGTATTGCTTTAGAAAACGGAAAAAGAAGAGAGAGTGGATAATTTATAAGCTTTATACTACCTCCGTATCAAAATAAGTAATACATTTGGAAAATTATGGTTTTTGAGGTAAAAGATTGGAAAGTGATTTAAAATAGTATAAAGTGGATTGTTAGTGGATTATAGGACCCACTTCTTTTGGATGTAGTGAAATTAATGATGTTTAAAAGTAAAAGTAAGGGTAAAAGAGTAATTTTACTTTATTAAAGTAGATAGTTAGTGGAAAAGGGATCCCACTTTTTTGCCAAATAAGGAAAGATTTTGAAGTGTATCACTTATTTTGTTCCACCCCTTTTAGAAAAGTGTATCACTTATTTTGATATGCAGGTAGTATATATTTTTAATTTTGGACATAATTGCAATCACTTTATTCATTTGTTTTTATTTTGGAAAATGATAATGTTAGGGCTGTCATTAAAAATGTAAAATAATAAAAGACAACCCCCTGAATTTTAGGAATATTATTTTTTTAATCAATGTACAAGCTTTTTTTATAATGTTAGTGACAGCCCTTACCTAAGGGCTGTCATTAATAAAACCCTTTTATTTTTTAATAATTTATGAATTTTTTAGAAAGAAAAAACAAATAGAAATAGAAATGAATAATGAAGGAAAGTGGTGGTTGGTTAGGCTTGTTCAACCAAACTCACCCTGTGATGCCGCCTCGAAACGCGTCGTTTTGATGCCTAGCTTTTTTTTTTCCCCAAATCACCCTTCAACAAAGGAGTCATGATTAAAAGAAAATAACAATAATAATAAATAGAATTTTCACAACTTGCTTGCTTTTTTAACATGAGAAAATTTAAATAAATAGAGGTACGAAGTATCAGGAAAATATATTTTGTATTTGTATTTTTGGAGATCTTAGATAACTAAATCTTTATTGTATAGGTATTTTGTATGATTAATCATACATCTTTCTGTTTAAGAAGATTTTTGTGAATAAATATATAATTCACTATGGTACCTATAAGAAAGGTAAAATTTGTTATGATACACAAATAAATTGATGTTTTAAAAGTATCTAGTTTTTAAATATAAAAAATCATATGTTTTATATGTGTACAAGATGGAATAACTCTATTATCAGTATATATTTATTCAATCTTGAATCAAACTTTACCTGATGATTGGTAGTAAAACGTAAATTTACTCAGTATAATAGGTGATTAATTCAAATCCCATTGGATAAAAAAAGAGTAGAATAGATACTCTTAAAAAAATAAATTTTCAGGAAAATTGGGTCAAGTTGAAGGAGGGTATTTTTGACTTCTCACACAAGATGTTTATCCAGGAAAGTGTGCACCGAACGGGGTATCCTAACGTGAAATGAAACGTGGTATGACGGACAACTCATAAATGAGAGAATCGACGTCATTTCAGTGACACGTGTCAGATGATGGGAGCGTCCGTCAGTTTCCAGTTGGATGTTAATTAACTGGCGGGTGGGTTTTGTTTCTTTTCGCGGCAAGAAATCAAGGGGCAACATAGGTATTCACGCCACTATTTTTCCTCTGTTTCTATAAATAAACTTTATTACTTACTTAATTATGGTATTTTACTTTTTAGTTTAATTTTTATTTACCTTTAATAAGTAATTCAAATTAAACTTGTTTTACACCGTTTTAGTTTTGTCAAATTAACGTTACGTCATCTAATAATTTAGTTGATACTCAACTGACACGTTTGTACCAAAAATATTCTTACATTTTATATTTTTGAATCATACCACCAACGGTCTCCTGAGCAATCGATATGTTGGGACTCGTCGGGTTCTTCATCACTCAAGGGGGCACGCTTCGGGTAAGGGGGGGGGGGGGGGGGGGGGGGGGGCAGCAACCTAATGTTGGTGACGTATTGTTACGGATAACCGATGATCTAAAGACGCCTCAACCATACCCACTGTCATTACTATGGGTGGCCTTTCGACTAATCATTCTAGACTCAAAAGTTCATTGAATAATGTATGACTTTGTATATAAAATGTGTGCTACTTTTTTAACAGCAAAAAACTATAAAAACTAAACGTCGAGTTTCAGTAAAGCCATCACGTAAGGCTAAAATCCCAAAAAAAATATAAAAACTAACAAGATGCTAGAACAAGTACAAGAGAGTTTAGAATAAAGATAAAAGAATCGTAATTCCAAATCTAAGAAACTAAAATTACAAAGACCCTTACATTTGGCCCATGAACCAAAATTGCTTGAAAATCATCATTAACACTAGACGTATCAAATCTTCTTATGTTAAAAACCGAATTATTCTGGCGATACATATGAACCAAAGAATACCACCAATGACAGCTTCCAAAAAAAAAAACTTTCTTTTTATGATATTTCCTTGGTCCACAATATTATGTAGAAATTAATCCCACTCAATGATATCGGGAGCCAATAAACGACAGTAATTGAACATCCACGGGCCAAATGAGCTTCACAATATATAGAGCAAGAGTATAAAAGATAGTGGATTTAAAATGATTATTACAAATCAGATAATCTTCATATAACATAATCACCCTATGAGTACTAAGATTGGATTTTGTAGGAATGTGATTTAGAAGATAAGTATGTTTGTGTGCTAGTACAATATTTCGCTTGAAAAAGGATAATTATGTTTTTTCACATTCTCCAATTTAGCTTGGTTTTATAACGTGAGTGCCATTCCTCTTCCATTCTTATTAATGTAGATTTTAAATTATAAAAAGAGAGTTTTTGAGTACAAAGTGGGGTTGATACTCTTATAGCACATGGAGGGTTGACTTAGATAAGTGATTATATCTATTTTTATATTAAAAATATAATCCATCCTAAAAAAATATATTTTAAATTTGGATTTTAATTATTACCTAATTATATTTAAAAGTTTGATTTATATAAAGAATACTTTAATAATTCAGAATTTGTTTTAAATTGATTAGTTGTATATTACAGAATCAAGCAAGTTGGTGTCTCAATAATTCATGGTGGATATAACTGCACCAAAAATTTTAAGTTGTTATATTGCAACTATTAGTTCATAAAAAAATGATATCATTTTCTAATATTTTAAAGTTCAAGTGTATTTGCTTGTTGATATAGCATATATTTCAATTTTAAGTTGTTGCTTTAAGTCAATAGAATTAATGAAATATCTTATGTTATACGTAAAATGTCTTAATTTTTGTGTATAAAAGAAGTATACTAAGGGGTGGGGGTGGGGGTGGGGGTGGGGTGGGGGTGGGGATATTCACGAAGGTGTGTGGCCACGGTCACTTAGCATCACGGTGTGCGATAGCGAGAGGGGTCTGACTTTTAAGGTGTTTTTGTGGGACCTCTTTCACATTTAGTGAGTTTTTTTTTTCAAAGTGGTACAATGTGATTATTAAGGTGGTAGGTAATGTACTAGTAAAAATGATGTGGTCCACATGACACATACCCAATAGCCTAAGACTATGCATAGTGATGAGCAAACCAATCTTTGATTATTGTTGTCACACATTAGCCACATCACTTATTTCTCTCTCGACCAAATATGACAAATCCCGACCAAATCTCATTGTAGTGAACAAATCCATAACCTAACTTAAAATATATTTTGTTAATGCATGTATCACTTACTATGTAAGATGAAATCAGGACAACACACGATAACCTTCATTAGGCGCTGGAAAATGTATTCATTACGGCTAGTCGATCTGCTAATAATATAAATAATTAAGAGACTAGGTAAACATGCCCTAATTGAACTTAGTTTTTATGTATTTTTAACCTATAAAAAAAGTTATATACTTAGTATATAGAGGAATGTTCAAAGTAGTCCAAGAATTTTATCTAGTCCCAATGGATAATTAATAACTATTGGATCAAGAAAAAGTCAAAGGTCAAGATCAAGATTCAAACCACCTCCACTACTACAAACACATGTGCTTCAGTACATCAATACCCCACCCACCTCCGGCGGACGGCGGCGATTGGCGGCGGCGGACGGCAGCCAGAGGTGGCCGTCGGCGGTGGTGACGGGCGGTGCTGGTCGTGACTTAAAACACTTTGAAACACATGTGTCATGTGTTTCACCTTTTGAAACACATGTGTCATGTGTTTCACCTTTTGAAACACATCTGCTTCGTAGTTCGTATGCTCCCATGTGTTTTAGAAACTCATGTTTTTAGTGAAACACATGTGTTTCGTGACTTGAAACACATGTGTTTAAAACACATGTGTTTCACCTCTTGAAACACATGTATTTCATAGTTCGTATGCTTCCCTGTGTTTTAAAAACTCATGTTTTTAGTGAAACATATGTGTTTCGTGACTTGAAACACATGTGCTTCGAAATAATATGCTCGTTTGTATTTTGGAACACATGTGTTTTAGTGAATCACATGTGTTTCAATACATCAATACCACCACCACCCCCCATTATCACCAGCACCTTCACTGTCAGCCACCACCACCGGCGGCGGACGACGGCGGTCAGAGGTGGCGGCCGGCGGTGGTCGGTGGTGGTGACCGGCGGTGATGGTCGTGACTTGAAACACATGTGTTTGAAACACTGTGATTTGATCTTTACCATTTTGATCTAATGCCTATGATTTATCCCTTAGAATTATACAAAACTCTTAGACTACCTAAAACACAACTCAAAATTGGTGCCATATGTTCTTCATTCTCTAAAAATGAGTGATTCCGTTACATTTATATTTTAAACAATTAAAAGCCAAAATATTTTAAAACAATCAATGCCTAAATGTTGACAAGTTTGAAGTTATTTGATCGTTTTTTTTTTTCTTATTGCATAATTAACATTCTATCATTAAAGATTTTCTCTTTTTTGATATTGTGTGGAAAAAAAATTATACTAGGTTGCTAGTATTTTTATCATGTTAATATAGACATTAAAACAAACAAACACATAATATAAAAATTATGACTAAAGCATGTTAAATACGATTTCTTACTAATATTGCTATGTATAACAACATGTAATTGTAACAAACCATAAAAGGGGTTTTGTTTGTATCTTAAGATATCCCTTTCAAAAACTAAGCATGTTAGCCTATAGCGTGACATGCATGTTCTTCAATGTACCATTTGTGACTATACTTACTCTACACACCTTCAACAATAGGCTTTTACGTTTAAAGACGATTCACGTGCATGCCCTTTGGTCTATCCATACAATCCCGACCCCATGAAGTCGATCAAACCTTGTCCTCATAGACCGAAGAAAAATGAAATTGGAAGACGAAATTGGTCCCCAATACGTACTAATAAAGATTTGGAGGGTAGTGTTTGGACTATTAAGCCAACATTTGTATAACATGTGCAATATTCTTCTTTGATTCACTTAACACATTCGAATGATAAAATGCCAAAATTGTTCAAGAAAACATAAGATTGGGTGCAATGGTTACCAAATCCAAATTTCATCACTAATACTGCATCAATATCATATCAATTTATTTATATACAGACTAAACACATATGACCCAATTATTGTAGTAGACTAGTAGCCACCCCAATATCAAGCACAAGGGGCAAATTAGTAAGTTAGTGGTTCGAGCCTAGACAGTGACATCCACAAGGGGCATTATGCCTTCCTTCGAACCCTCCACATATGGGGAATAAACCCCACCACCTTTTAATCTCCAAGTTTGTCTCTAACAAGCCTTGAACCTAAGACCTCTATAAGGAAAACGTACTCCAAGACAATCCTTTGTGGCAAATGTCATAAATCCCAAGGCAATCCTTGGTGGCCAATGTCATAAACCCCAAGGCAATCCTTGTTAAGTCCTACCTAATTGGAAAGCTATATGTCATAACTAATGACTGGAATTTAAATGATGATTGGGCGAAGATAATGTTGACACTGTTTATAATAAGTCTCTCTAAATTGTTAGAAATTTAATTGTTAATATTTTGCGACTGAAAAAAAAGCATCAAAACGTGTTGATTATGTTATCTACATCCTTAATACATTAAGTAAAATTATGTGTCAGTATTTAAAAAGTGTCATGGTTAGGTTTTTATTGTCCTTATTTTATTTTTTTATTAACTGATTTATAACAAAATCTTAGTGTAATATGTTAAATTTTAAAAGCATAAAAATATTAGATTACGAATAATTTTGAATTTTATATATATATTCAGGGGTGGAAATTTTGTAATGGTACACTCGTGATAAGAAAAGGAAAAATATTACTGCCACGCTTAAATTTTGAATACCTGAAAAGAATAAAAGTAAATAATCCTACAGAATTTAGACAATTAATTAAAGCATGATGCTGAAAACAATGTAAAGCAAGTGTTACTAACCCACCTAACCAACTTTAACAATATTATCTTTTTGAAATAATATTAATATTTATTTTTTTATTTTTTTGAACGGCTAGCATTTATTTTATTTCTTTTAAAACAAATAATATTAAAAAGAAACATTATTACACAAAGAGTTATGCTCCAAATCGGGTGAAGACATTATCGAACCTCGTTTCCGTTACACTCTTCTTGCTGTTAAAAAAAAGTTATGCTCCAAATACTTGTTCCCCGGTCTAATTTATCATCTCTAAAATTTCATCAAAAAAATTTATTATCTGATGACAATAAAAAAAACTTATCAAACTTATTTAAATAATTCTTTTTTATTTTTTAAATAACTTTGAGAATATAGTGACCCTTGTGACCTTATACACTCTATATAGTGACCAGGTATTATGGATAGTGATGTTTCTAAAAGGGTGTTGAGGATCATGACTTCATCTTTTGGATTGAAGTGGTGATCAAGATTATTGTAATCATGTTTGTCACTAATATTTACGTTGATTGGTCACAATAATATTCTATGTATTATTTAATAATAAAAAAGCTGTTTTCATTTATTAATTATAATTAAAAACATTTTAAAATATACTACATGTCTTGATTCTAGAAGAGGGAAAGGAAAAGTGCGTACATATTTCATTCTAACCCTTTTTATTTCCTTTGTAATTATTGGTTGCTATGGCAAAAGTATGTATAATTGTGTTTATACAATTCTATAATAATATATATTAATTTAATAATTATTTAAAGAATGTGGGCACATTTGTGTGCATTGTGATTTATGCATGCACGATTATGTGGCACACATACGTAGAATCGGTTTTTATTTGGTCCGTATCATTTGAACGGCTTAACAAAAATATATGATACTTAGTTAAACGAAAAAATAAAATAACAAATTTAATCGAACATTAATATATCAGCTACACCATTAATTGAAATTGATAGAAAAATTAGCAAAGAAACGTTGGGATGAATATATTTCATAAGACTAGTGCCAATAGGAGAAGTCACTTTGTTCATCCCTCAACCGATGAGCTTTTTCCTATTAGTATACCTCATCACTTAGCCCTTATCGGTTCAACACATTGCTTGAAGGAAGACTGGATAAGAGAAATTGGTTGGGCTAAGATAATTAAATATGGTATTTGATATTTGTGTGTATATATTTTATAATGATAATGTCCAAAAAACTGATGAGATAAAGTATTGATGACATGTGTATGTTCATTAGAGTATGAACTCACGTGACATTGATTCGACAAGAAATGATGCCGTCAGTTGCATCAATAATGACACCAGTGTTAGACGTAATTCAAACAGTGTTTATGAAACTAGATTGAATATCAAACCAGTCATAGTTCAACCAGAGGTTTCAAAAATGGGACTATATTAATACATAAACTGATAAAGTACAAATTAAAAGGTTTAAAAAGTGACCCATTAAACATCCAGTAAAATTAACAAGTTAGGCCCATTTATATGTTAGAACAAATATATCAAACTAATTAATACGTGAGCCACTAATAATAGCATAATATGTTATGCCAAGTTAAATTTATAATTAAAAATAATTTTGTGTTTGTTTTAACATGATTTTAATACTCATTTTAAAATAACTCTTCATAATTTAATATTCTTATAACATCCATTTACAACCCACAAAATATACTCCAAACTAATCACAATTTAAAAAGAAAAAACAAAGAAAAATCATTTAACTTGATGTTAAACCCATTTCGGAGACACAATTAGCGCAAGGGACGATGTCATTTATCGGATTTTGGCGTGGCCATAGCTCATTTGGTGAGCCTTTGGCTAATCCACACCTTATCCTACCTATTATACATTTGTGGTACCACTTATACTTTTCACGGAAATTTCTATTTTGCCCCCTAAAATTCTTGATATTTACATTTTGAGGATAAATGGTTAGCTGGTAATTTGCCCCCTAAAATTCTTGATATTTACATTTTGAGGATAGGAAGTTAATTTTCATACCACAAATATTGATGCCTATACCACGATGTACAACTATTTCTGCAGAATGTACAACCACATAATGCATTTGTTGTGGTACATGAGTTGAAACATGTGGTGCAAAAATCACTACCTTTGAGGATAAGTTAGTAGGGTTTTTTCACATCATGGTACTACGACCTAGGATGGGGTATGACATTGACGTAAAGCCCCCTAAAATTATTGATAATTACATTTTGAGGATTCTCTGGTATAAGGATGGTTGTTCTTCTAGCATTATTTATTCATAATGAATAATGTTTTAAATCATGGGCGTTTAAATAAATTATTTATTAACATGTCGTTAGTTGTTTGTTTCTAGTTGTGTACTAATATTTATACAGTAAAATCTCCATAAATTAATAAGGTTGGGACTATGATATTTTATTAATTTAGTGAGATATTAATTTATCGATAAATTAATAAATTATTAATTTAAAGATAATATTATTATAAAATCAACTTATGTAATACGTATTCACATATTCACAGGATCTTCAAAATTCTGCATCACATTCACATTCGGAAAGAAGCATTGCAAACGGCAACAACTCTTCACAACTTCTTGTTACAATACGAGAATACAATGCCTCAACTCTTAAGTGCAATTGAGAGATTTAAAGATGAACTCAATATAGAATTGAAGTTCACAAAAAAATAAGTGACTATAAATTCATTTTTTACTTGATAACTCTAGAATTTTGGAATTTTATTTTAGTAATTATTAATTTATAATATGGTTGAGACTAATATATTTACATTAGGATTTTAAAAAAATTATTATCTTATTATTTTATCGATTGAGGTCCGATTTTGTACTAGTCCCAAGTTGGGACCGGATAAATTATTAATTTTATCGAGGTTATTAATTTATCGAGTATTAATTTATAGAGGTTTTACTGTAAATTCATACTCTTGTCTAATGATGTTTTTAATATTTAGTTATACTACAAAATTAAAAAAAAAATACTACACCCACAAAAACTAAATCAATAATTTATTAGGTTTTTAAATAGGTATGTGTATAAAACCAAACATTATATAGTAAACAAATAACAAGCAAAAATATTTTTTGATTTATAATCCTACAACAAAGCGTGATATTTCATACCTTCGTTCTCTAACAATAGTTGTGATTGATATAGTTTATGTGATTGGACTGTTACATAAATTTATTTGGGCTTTATGTGATTGAAATAGTTGTGCATGCTGCAACTAGAGGTGCACAAACCGGTTATTTACGAAAACCGGATCGGATTTTTAACCGAACCGGTTTTGGTCAACTCCGGTCAAAACCGGTTTTGTCCAAACCGCTTCGGTTTTGGAACCGGTTTCACACACGAAAACAAAAACCGGTCCAAACCGGATCGGATCGGTTTCAAACCGGATCGGATCGGTTTGGTCGGATCGGATCGGATCGGTTTGGTCGGATCGGATCGGATCGGTTTTCGGTTAAAAACCGGATTTACCGAAAACCGGTTTGAAAACCGGTTTTGAAACCGGTTTTTTGTCCGGTTTTGTAACCGGTTCGGGCATAACGGCTATATTTCGAACGGTAGAATTGTAACGGCTCTTTTTTCTAACGGTAGAATTGTAACGGCTATATTTTTTGGGCAAAACCGGTTTAAAAAACCGGTTCGGACAAATCCGGTAAAAAACCGGTTAAAAAACCGATCCGCTCGCTAAAAGGCCAAACCGGTTGGGAACCGCCGGTTTGTGTCTGATCCGGTATTTTCGACTAAAAAACCGGTTTTAAACCGGTTTTTAAACCGGTTCGGTTAAAAATCCGGTTTGGTTGTGCACCTCTAGCTGCAGCTGCTGCTGCATTATTAGCTTGTTATTTTAAGTTTTAAATATAAGATATGTGGCCCAAATATTTTATATACAGTAAAGATAAAAAAATATATATAGATATAGACTAGCATATTATAAATATTCTTTTTACAAAGTAAATAAATAAAAATTAGTAAGTGCTAATATTATCAAACTAGAGTATTCTTACTAATAATAATACATCCGCATACTCTAAAGTTTCGTTATACCACAAGATACAATGCAATACAAGAATTTGTCTTCTATAAATTGATAAATATGTCGTTATCTTTACATGGTGTGCTTTCCATCTAGAGTTTCATAACAAGATTACAACCCAAAAGTAGCAAATGGATTTTTTTTTCTCCTACCACAACTCGTTATCAAGAAAAGAGAAGTATTATACTCCATTCGTCCCACAAAAAACTTACTATTTCACTCTAAATTTGTGTCCCACAAAAACCTTCTCATTTCTCATATTTGATGGGCTCCACACAATAAACATTTATTAATAATAAAGACTCCACCACTAATATCCACTAATTATCTTTCTCTCTCCAATCCAACCTTATATTTTAATCAAAAGTATTATTAATGACCTCACCACTAAATATCACCTAAAAACTTGTGCAAAAGCTAAATGAGAAGTTTTTTTTAGGGACGGGGAGTATAATAAAACAAATAATTTGTATAAGGTATTATATTCATGAACTAGATTCTAAAAAGATGTTATAGTAAGATCATAAATGAAAACTTTGCACAAGATTCATGTTGATAACCCTAACCGGCTTATGTCATATTGTCCCATATCCATTCAATAGAGCTTATGGCAGTCACGAAATTCAAACATGTTTTTTTTAATAGTCGGAGATAACCAATCAAGCCAACTTTGTTGATCTGGCAGGCAAATTCAAGGCACGGTGAAAACTTGTGGAACTAGGAAAACCACGAGATCTCCACGAATTTGGATTATTAAACTATAATGAGTAGCTTTGGAGTTGGAGTTTACGGGATTCAGATACAACCTTCTTTCAATATGCACGACTGCTGTTATTAGTAAAACATGCAAGTAGTTGGTTATTTTAAATAAGAGAGATGATAGTGTTTTATACTAATTTTTTATATTTATATTCTATTGTATTTGATAAATATAAGTGTACAAATCAAATGATGAGATTACAAAAGAGAATTAGTAAATTTTGTATGTCAATCATTTTATGGGTTGAAATATGAAAGAGTTAATTATTCCATAGTATGTTACAGAGTAAATAAATTCTCGCACATAGTAAAGTATATCTGTAACTCAAAATAATTGTAAACATGGGCTTTCACAGGCCCAATAATTAATGCTAATATTGTGTCTAAGCCCACATGATATTTGTACCAAGTTTTATGAAATAAAAATATTGCAAGACAATCCTTTGTGGCAAATGTCATAAATCCCAAGGCAATCCTTGGTGGCCAATGTCATAAACCCCAAGGCAATCCTTGTTAAGTCCTACCTAATTGGAAAGCTATATGTCATAACTAATGACTGGAATTTAAATGATGATTGGGCGAAGATAATGTTGACACTGTTTATAATAAGTCTCTCTAAATTGTTAGAAATTTAATTGTTAATATTTTGCGACTGAAAAAAAAGCATCAAAACGTGTTGATTATGTTATCTACATCCTTAATACATTAAGTAAAATTATGTGTCAGTATTTAAAAAGTGTCATGGTTAGGTTTTTATTGTCCTTATTTTATTTTTTTATTAACTGATTTATAACAAAATCTTAGTGTAATATGTTAAATTTTAAAAGCATAAAAATATTAGATTACGAATAATTTTGAATTTTATATATATATTCAGGGGTGGAAATTTTGTAATGGTACACTCGTGATAAGAAAAGGAAAAATATTACTGCCACGCTTAAATTTTGAATACCTGAAAAGAATAAAAGTAAATAATCCTACAGAATTTAGACAATTAATTAAAGCATGATGCTGAAAACAATGTAAAGCAAGTGTTACTAACCCACCTAACCAACTTTAACAATATTATCTTTTTGAAATAATATTAATATTTATTTTTTTATTTTTTTGAACGGCTAGCATTTATTTTATTTCTTTTAAAACAAATAATATTAAAAAGAAACATTATTACACAAAGAGTTATGCTCCAAATCGGGTGAAGACATTATCGAACCTCGTTTCCGTTACACTCTTCTTGCTGTTAAAAAAAAGTTATGCTCCAAATACTTGTTCCCCGGTCTAATTTATCATCTCTAAAATTTCATCAAAAAAATTTATTATCTGATGACAATAAAAAAAACTTATCAAACTTATTTAAATAATTCTTTTTTATTTTTTAAATAACTTTGAGAATATAGTGACCCTTGTGACCTTATACACTCTATATAGTGACCAGGTATTATGGATAGTGATGTTTCTAAAAGGGTGTTGAGGATCATGACTTCATCTTTTGGATTGAAGTGGTGATCAAGATTATTGTAATCATGTTTGTCACTAATATTTACGTTGATTGGTCACAATAATATTCTATGTATTATTTAATAATAAAAAAGCTGTTTTCATTTATTAATTATAATTAAAAACATTTTAAAATATACTACATGTCTTGATTCTAGAAGAGGGAAAGGAAAAGTGCGTACATATTTCATTCTAACCCTTTTTATTTCCTTTGTAATTATTGGTTGCTATGGCAAAAGTATGTATAATTGTGTTTATACAATTCTATAATAATATATATTAATTTAATAATTATTTAAAGAATGTGGGCACATTTGTGTGCATTGTGATTTATGCATGCACGATTATGTGGCACACATACGTAGAATCGGTTTTTATTTGGTCCGTATCATTTGAACGGCTTAACAAAAATATATGATACTTAGTTAAACGAAAAAATAAAATAACAAATTTAATCGAACATTAATATATCAGCTACACCATTAATTGAAATTGATAGAAAAATTAGCAAAGAAACGTTGGGATGAATATATTTCATAAGACTAGTGCCAATAGGAGAAGTCACTTTGTTCATCCCTCAACCGATGAGCTTTTTCCTATTAGTATACCTCATCACTTAGCCCTTATCGGTTCAACACATTGCTTGAAGGAAGACTGGATAAGAGAAATTGGTTGGGCTAAGATAATTAAATATGGTATTTGATATTTGTGTGTATATATTTTATAATGATAATGTCCAAAAAACTGATGAGATAAAGTATTGATGACATGTGTATGTTCATTAGAGTATGAACTCACGTGACATTGATTCGACAAGAAATGATGCCGTCAGTTGCATCAATAATGACACCAGTGTTAGACGTAATTCAAACAGTGTTTATGAAACTAGATTGAATATCAAACCAGTCATAGTTCAACCAGAGGTTTCAAAAATGGGACTATATTAATACATAAACTGATAAAGTACAAATTAAAAGGTTTAAAAAGTGACCCATTAAACATCCAGTAAAATTAACAAGTTAGGCCCATTTATATGTTAGAACAAATATATCAAACTAATTAATACGTGAGCCACTAATAATAGCATAATATGTTATGCCAAGTTAAATTTATAATTAAAAATAATTTTGTGTTTGTTTTAACATGATTTTAATACTCATTTTAAAATAACTCTTCATAATTTAATATTCTTATAACATCCATTTACAACCCACAAAATATACTCCAAACTAATCACAATTTAAAAAGAAAAAACAAAGAAAAATCATTTAACTTGATGTTAAACCCATTTCGGAGACACAATTAGCGCAAGGGACGATGTCATTTATCGGATTTTGGCGTGGCCATAGCTCATTTGGTGAGCCTTTGGCTAATCCACACCTTATCCTACCTATTATACATTTGTGGTACCACTTATACTTTTCACGGAAATTTCTATTTTGCCCCCTAAAATTCTTGATATTTACATTTTGAGGATAAATGGTTAGCTGGTAATTTGCCCCCTAAAATTCTTGATATTTACATTTTGAGGATAGGAAGTTAATTTTCATACCACAAATATTGATGCCTATACCACGATGTACAACTATTTCTGCAGAATGTACAACCACATAATGCATTTGTTGTGGTACATGAGTTGAAACATGTGGTGCAAAAATCACTACCTTTGAGGATAAGTTAGTAGGGTTTTTTCACATCATGGTACTACGACCTAGGATGGGGTATGACATTGACGTAAAGCCCCCTAAAATTATTGATAATTACATTTTGAGGATTCTCTGGTATAAGGATGGTTGTTCTTCTAGCATTATTTATTCATAATGAATAATGTTTTAAATCATGGGCGTTTAAATAAATTATTTATTAACATGTCGTTAGTTGTTTGTTTCTAGTTGTGTACTAATATTTATACAGTAAAATCTCCATAAATTAATAAGGTTGGGACTATGATATTTTATTAATTTAGTGAGATATTAATTTATCGATAAATTAATAAATTATTAATTTAAAGATAATATTATTATAAAATCAACTTATGTAATACGTATTCACATATTCACAGGATCTTCAAAATTCTGCATCACATTCACATTCGGAAAGAAGCATTGCAAACGGCAACAACTCTTCACAACTTCTTGTTACAATACGAGAATACAATGCCTCAACTCTTAAGTGCAATTGAGAGATTTAAAGATGAACTCAATATAGAATTGAAGTTCACAAAAAAATAAGTGACTATAAATTCATTTTTTACTTGATAACTCTAGAATTTTGGAATTTTATTTTAGTAATTATTAATTTATAATATGGTTGAGACTAATATATTTACATTAGGATTTTAAAAAAATTATTATCTTATTATTTTATCGATTGAGGTCCGATTTTGTACTAGTCCCAAGTTGGGACCGGATAAATTATTAATTTTATCGAGGTTATTAATTTATCGAGTATTAATTTATAGAGGTTTTACTGTAAATTCATACTCTTGTCTAATGATGTTTTTAATATTTAGTTATACTACAAAATTAAAAAAAAAATACTACACCCACAAAAACTAAATCAATAATTTATTAGGTTTTTAAATAGGTATGTGTATAAAACCAAACATTATATAGTAAACAAATAACAAGCAAAAATATTTTTTGATTTATAATCCTACAACAAAGCGTGATATTTCATACCTTCGTTCTCTAACAATAGTTGTGATTGATATAGTTTATGTGATTGGACTGTTACATAAATTTATTTGGGCTTTATGTGATTGAAATAGTTGTGCATGCTGCAACTAGAGGTGCACAAACCGGTTATTTACGAAAACCGGATCGGATTTTTAACCGAACCGGTTTTGGTCAACTCCGGTCAAAACCGGTTTTGTCCAAACCGCTTCGGTTTTGGAACCGGTTTCACACACGAAAACAAAAACCGGTCCAAACCGGATCGGATCGGTTTCAAACCGGATCGGATCGGTTTGGTCGGATCGGATCGGATCGGTTTGGTCGGATCGGATCGGATCGGTTTTCGGTTAAAAACCGGATTTACCGAAAACCGGTTTGAAAACCGGTTTTGAAACCGGTTTTTTGTCCGGTTTTGTAACCGGTTCGGGCATAACGGCTATATTTCGAACGGTAGAATTGTAACGGCTCTTTTTTCTAACGGTAGAATTGTAACGGCTATATTTTTTGGGCAAAACCGGTTTAAAAAACCGGTTCGGACAAATCCGGTAAAAAACCGGTTAAAAAACCGATCCGCTCGCTAAAAGGCCAAACCGGTTGGGAACCGCCGGTTTGTGTCTGATCCGGTATTTTCGACTAAAAAACCGGTTTTAAACCGGTTTTTAAACCGGTTCGGTTAAAAATCCGGTTTGGTTGTGCACCTCTAGCTGCAGCTGCTGCTGCATTATTAGCTTGTTATTTTAAGTTTTAAATATAAGATATGTGGCCCAAATATTTTATATACAGTAAAGATAAAAAAATATATATAGATATAGACTAGCATATTATAAATATTCTTTTTACAAAGTAAATAAATAAAAATTAGTAAGTGCTAATATTATCAAACTAGAGTATTCTTACTAATAATAATACATCCGCATACTCTAAAGTTTCGTTATACCACAAGATACAATGCAATACAAGAATTTGTCTTCTATAAATTGATAAATATGTCGTTATCTTTACATGGTGTGCTTTCCATCTAGAGTTTCATAACAAGATTACAACCCAAAAGTAGCAAATGGATTTTTTTTTCTCCTACCACAACTCGTTATCAAGAAAAGAGAAGTATTATACTCCATTCGTCCCACAAAAAACTTACTATTTCACTCTAAATTTGTGTCCCACAAAAACCTTCTCATTTCTCATATTTGATGGGCTCCACACAATAAACATTTATTAATAATAAAGACTCCACCACTAATATCCACTAATTATCTTTCTCTCTCCAATCCAACCTTATATTTTAATCAAAAGTATTATTAATGACCTCACCACTAAATATCACCTAAAAACTTGTGCAAAAGCTAAATGAGAAGTTTTTTTTAGGGACGGGGAGTATAATAAAACAAATAATTTGTATAAGGTATTATATTCATGAACTAGATTCTAAAAAGATGTTATAGTAAGATCATAAATGAAAACTTTGCACAAGATTCATGTTGATAACCCTAACCGGCTTATGTCATATTGTCCCATATCCATTCAATAGAGCTTATGGCAGTCACGAAATTCAAACATGTTTTTTTTAATAGTCGGAGATAACCAATCAAGCCAACTTTGTTGATCTGGCAGGCAAATTCAAGGCACGGTGAAAACTTGTGGAACTAGGAAAACCACGAGATCTCCACGAATTTGGATTATTAAACTATAATGAGTAGCTTTGGAGTTGGAGTTTACGGGATTCAGATACAACCTTCTTTCAATATGCACGACTGCTGTTATTAGTAAAACATGCAAGTAGTTGGTTATTTTAAATAAGAGAGATGATAGTGTTTTATACTAATTTTTTATATTTATATTCTATTGTATTTGATAAATATAAGTGTACAAATCAAATGATGAGATTACAAAAGAGAATTAGTAAATTTTGTATGTCAATCATTTTATGGGTTGAAATATGAAAGAGTTAATTATTCCATAGTATGTTACAGAGTAAATAAATTCTCGCACATAGTAAAGTATATCTGTAACTCAAAATAATTGTAAACATGGGCTTTCACAGGCCCAATAATTAATGCTAATATTGTGTCTAAGCCCACATGATATTTGTACCAAGTTTTATGAAATAAAAATATTGCAAGACAATCCTTTGTGGCAAATGTCATAAATCCCAAGGCAATCCTTGGTGGCCAATGTCATAAACCCCAAGGCAATCCTTGTTAAGTCCTACCTAATTGGAAAGCTATATGTCATAACTAATGACTGGAATTTAAATGATGATTGGGCGAAGATAATGTTGACACTGTTTATAATAAGTCTCTCTAAATTGTTAGAAATTTAATTGTTAATATTTTGCGACTGAAAAAAAAGCATCAAAACGTGTTGATTATGTTATCTACATCCTTAATACATTAAGTAAAATTATGTGTCAGTATTTAAAAAGTGTCATGGTTAGGTTTTTATTGTCCTTATTTTATTTTTTTATTAACTGATTTATAACAAAATCTTAGTGTAATATGTTAAATTTTAAAAGCATAAAAATATTAGATTACGAATAATTTTGAATTTTATATATATATTCAGGGGTGGAAATTTTGTAATGGTACACTCGTGATAAGAAAAGGAAAAATATTACTGCCACGCTTAAATTTTGAATACCTGAAAAGAATAAAAGTAAATAATCCTACAGAATTTAGACAATTAATTAAAGCATGATGCTGAAAACAATGTAAAGCAAGTGTTACTAACCCACCTAACCAACTTTAACAATATTATCTTTTTGAAATAATATTAATATTTATTTTTTTATTTTTTTGAACGGCTAGCATTTATTTTATTTCTTTTAAAACAAATAATATTAAAAAGAAACATTATTACACAAAGAGTTATGCTCCAAATCGGGTGAAGACATTATCGAACCTCGTTTCCGTTACACTCTTCTTGCTGTTAAAAAAAAGTTATGCTCCAAATACTTGTTCCCCGGTCTAATTTATCATCTCTAAAATTTCATCAAAAAAATTTATTATCTGATGACAATAAAAAAAACTTATCAAACTTATTTAAATAATTCTTTTTTATTTTTTAAATAACTTTGAGAATATAGTGACCCTTGTGACCTTATACACTCTATATAGTGACCAGGTATTATGGATAGTGATGTTTCTAAAAGGGTGTTGAGGATCATGACTTCATCTTTTGGATTGAAGTGGTGATCAAGATTATTGTAATCATGTTTGTCACTAATATTTACGTTGATTGGTCACAATAATATTCTATGTATTATTTAATAATAAAAAAGCTGTTTTCATTTATTAATTATAATTAAAAACATTTTAAAATATACTACATGTCTTGATTCTAGAAGAGGGAAAGGAAAAGTGCGTACATATTTCATTCTAACCCTTTTTATTTCCTTTGTAATTATTGGTTGCTATGGCAAAAGTATGTATAATTGTGTTTATACAATTCTATAATAATATATATTAATTTAATAATTATTTAAAGAATGTGGGCACATTTGTGTGCATTGTGATTTATGCATGCACGATTATGTGGCACACATACGTAGAATCGGTTTTTATTTGGTCCGTATCATTTGAACGGCTTAACAAAAATATATGATACTTAGTTAAACGAAAAAATAAAATAACAAATTTAATCGAACATTAATATATCAGCTACACCATTAATTGAAATTGATAGAAAAATTAGCAAAGAAACGTTGGGATGAATATATTTCATAAGACTAGTGCCAATAGGAGAAGTCACTTTGTTCATCCCTCAACCGATGAGCTTTTTCCTATTAGTATACCTCATCACTTAGCCCTTATCGGTTCAACACATTGCTTGAAGGAAGACTGGATAAGAGAAATTGGTTGGGCTAAGATAATTAAATATGGTATTTGATATTTGTGTGTATATATTTTATAATGATAATGTCCAAAAAACTGATGAGATAAAGTATTGATGACATGTGTATGTTCATTAGAGTATGAACTCACGTGACATTGATTCGACAAGAAATGATGCCGTCAGTTGCATCAATAATGACACCAGTGTTAGACGTAATTCAAACAGTGTTTATGAAACTAGATTGAATATCAAACCAGTCATAGTTCAACCAGAGGTTTCAAAAATGGGACTATATTAATACATAAACTGATAAAGTACAAATTAAAAGGTTTAAAAAGTGACCCATTAAACATCCAGTAAAATTAACAAGTTAGGCCCATTTATATGTTAGAACAAATATATCAAACTAATTAATACGTGAGCCACTAATAATAGCATAATATGTTATGCCAAGTTAAATTTATAATTAAAAATAATTTTGTGTTTGTTTTAACATGATTTTAATACTCATTTTAAAATAACTCTTCATAATTTAATATTCTTATAACATCCATTTACAACCCACAAAATATACTCCAAACTAATCACAATTTAAAAAGAAAAAACAAAGAAAAATCATTTAACTTGATGTTAAACCCATTTCGGAGACACAATTAGCGCAAGGGACGATGTCATTTATCGGATTTTGGCGTGGCCATAGCTCATTTGGTGAGCCTTTGGCTAATCCACACCTTATCCTACCTATTATACATTTGTGGTACCACTTATACTTTTCACGGAAATTTCTATTTTGCCCCCTAAAATTCTTGATATTTACATTTTGAGGATAAATGGTTAGCTGGTAATTTGCCCCCTAAAATTCTTGATATTTACATTTTGAGGATAGGAAGTTAATTTTCATACCACAAATATTGATGCCTATACCACGATGTACAACTATTTCTGCAGAATGTACAACCACATAATGCATTTGTTGTGGTACATGAGTTGAAACATGTGGTGCAAAAATCACTACCTTTGAGGATAAGTTAGTAGGGTTTTTTCACATCATGGTACTACGACCTAGGATGGGGTATGACATTGACGTAAAGCCCCCTAAAATTATTGATAATTACATTTTGAGGATTCTCTGGTATAAGGATGGTTGTTCTTCTAGCATTATTTATTCATAATGAATAATGTTTTAAATCATGGGCGTTTAAATAAATTATTTATTAACATGTCGTTAGTTGTTTGTTTCTAGTTGTGTACTAATATTTATACAGTAAAATCTCCATAAATTAATAAGGTTGGGACTATGATATTTTATTAATTTAGTGAGATATTAATTTATCGATAAATTAATAAATTATTAATTTAAAGATAATATTATTATAAAATCAACTTATGTAATACGTATTCACATATTCACAGGATCTTCAAAATTCTGCATCACATTCACATTCGGAAAGAAGCATTGCAAACGGCAACAACTCTTCACAACTTCTTGTTACAATACGAGAATACAATGCCTCAACTCTTAAGTGCAATTGAGAGATTTAAAGATGAACTCAATATAGAATTGAAGTTCACAAAAAAATAAGTGACTATAAATTCATTTTTTACTTGATAACTCTAGAATTTTGGAATTTTATTTTAGTAATTATTAATTTATAGTATGGTTGAGACTAATATATTTACATTAGGATTTTAAAAAAATTATTATCTTATTATTTTATCGATTGAGGTCCGATTTTAAGTACATACTACCTCCGTATCAAAATAAGTGATATATCTTCCATTTAGGGGTGGAACAAAATAAGTGATACACTTCTAAAAATTTTCATATTTGGTAAAAAAGTGGGACCCAACATTCACTAACTATCTACTTTAATAAAGTAAAATTACCTTTGTACCCTTACTTTTAACTTTAAATATCATTAATATTACTTTTTTCAGAAGAAGTGAGACTCAGTATCCACTAACTATGTACTTCAATTTATCTTAACTTACATTTTAATCTTTTGCCTCAAAAACCGTGAAATCTCAAATGTATCACTTATTTTGATACGGAGGTAGTATATCAATTACGCAAAGTTATATGAGCAATTATTTTAATCTCGAGACGAGTAAAAATAATATTCCCTCCGTCCCAAAATTATTGTCTACATTTGAATATCATACAATTTAAAAAAAATGCATTTATTACACTGTACAACCAATAGAATTTTATCTTTATCACCTAAGTGTTTTTTGATTGGTTGAATATTAAGTGAACAGTCATTTTGGGATATTTAAAAAAGGAAACATGAACCATAAAAATGGGACGTAGGGAGTAATAACAGTAGCATATAGAAAGAAAATTTTATAACATGGATACAAAGTTAAACCAAGACCTAAAAACCTTATATTTACAATGAAGTAATAAGATGAATTCGACATAAATAGCAGGATTATAGGGGTGTAACAAGTCGAGCTTGTAACGAGCTACTAAAGCTTGAGCTCGTTTGTATCGAGTTCCAACTTATACTAATTTGAGCTTGAGTTGAGCTCGAACATAAAACAATACTCGATTAATCTCACGATCCGAGCCTAATAATTCAATACTCGAATCGGCTCGTTAGAAAGCTCGTTAACGAGCTGGAGGATCTTAACGAATCGATCCTAACGAGCCGAACAAGTGGTGTATACAATAAATACAAATGCTGATACAATAAGTATAAGAATATACATATATTAATAGGGGTGTTAACCAGTAGAGTAATTAGCGAGCTTTTTAAGTTTGTAAATTAGTTCATTTCAAAAAGTATGGAATCATAACGAGTATCGAACTCGAGCACAATTTTAAAATCTTATTCGAGCTCGAGGCAATTACTTATTAAACGAACCGAGTTCAATTTTCTAGATATTCGAGTCCATCACTAAGACCCCTAAAAATTAGGAATGAATAACATTTCTCTAGTCATAATATTTGACCTGAGGGCTGAGTTAGTGATGCAAGTTTAGTTTTAGATCATGTTTCATCAATTCATAAACTCCATTGTTACGAAATTAAAAACAAAAATCAGATGCTGCAAAATTCTGCACAGACCCTTAACTTGATTTCAATGTCACATTTGCATCATGAACAGATCATACTTGAATCCTGCAACAAACATATTACTGGAAGCAATTGAAGAATTAAAAAAGAAAACCTAAATAATCGAGAAGAATCGCTTTAACCTGATGCAAATGAACGATCTGCGTCTTAAATCTTACAATTTCAAAACCGAGATCGAAACATAAAATCTTACTTGATTCGAAGACGGTGACTGCAACGAATAAAATCTGTGAGATTTCTGTCGCTTTTTTTCTTCTCGCATGAAATCCAACTGAATCAGCCGCATATCTATCTAACTATCGATCGTAATGAGATATGGATTTAGAGGTGAAAGTGAAGTTATTAGAACATTGAGGGTAGAAAATGGAAATATAGATGGTTTCCTAGAAAGTGACATTTTTAGTCATGGAGATCAAAAGATATGAAAACGATCCCTACTGACGACCCGGTCCATATAACAGAAAGCCAGAAGAGCAACAGCTGGCTGCTGATTGCAAAAGGGAATGGAGCCACTGTTCTATACCGCGTCGTTTTAAATAAAAACTTACCATCTTTTAAAAAAAAAAAAAATAATATTCTCTTATATATAATTCTATAAATTATTGCAAAAATATTCTAAAGAAAATGACATAAAATCTTAATAATCCTTTTACTTAGGGGTGAGCATAAAAATCGAAAAACCGAACCGAACCCGAAAACCCCGAAAAAACCGAACCGAAAAAACCGAACCATTTGAAAAACCGACATCAACGGTTTTGATTTTTAGAAAACCCGAATGTTTGGGGCGGTTTTCGGGGGCATATGAAAAACCAAACCGAAAAACCCGCCCCGCCTTTATGTATATTTCAAGTTTTATAAAAATATTCTTATATTTTTAAAAGATTTAATATAAATTTATTTGCAAAAGGAAAGCAACCATGCACTGAAACTTCTATGGATGAAGACATTGACTAAGATTGTTGCGAAAGATGGTTGGATGTTATTATATTATTAATTTTTTTCAGCTTATGTTAGTTGAATTTATTATTACATTATATTAAACTTACTAGTTGTTTTTTTATTTATAATGAAATGAGTTAAGGTTTGTAAGTTTGAATCATAATATTAGTTTTTAAGGTAACAAATTGGTAAATTTAAAGGAAACTAGAAAACCGAAAAAAACCCGAAACCGAACCGAAAAACCCGAAATCGAATCGAAAAACCCGAAAAACCGAAACCGAAAAACCCGAAACCGAACGGGGTGTAATTCACAAAACCCGAACTTTCGGGGCGGGGTTTGGTTTTAGTTAAAAACCGCCCCAAACCGCCCCATACTCACCCCTACTTTTACTTAATAATACCATTAATAAAAAATATCAATCACATGTTCAGTTTATATTCTTGAAGTAATATGAATTACTTTATAGTCGTTTGTTAAATGCATGATTTGTTAACTTTAAGAAAAGTGTAGACGAAAATGTAAGATCTTAATGAGATTATATAGGTGAATGTTTATCCTTTTTGGTATATCTATAAATATAATAAGAAATATACGTACTTGCAGTTAATTGTACAAATTTTGTGTGCAACTACATTACGATCCATTTCCCTTACGATATTTTAAAGATCGTATACAATTCAATCATATTGTTGCATGCAATATCCGTATTACTCCGAGGTTAAAATGAACAAATAAGCAACCTAATTAATGAATTTATATGTTTTATCAATAAGTTAAAATGAGACCCATGTACGAGAAAAACACTCTTAACAATTGTTGTTAATTGAGGTTTACCCCTCTTATCTGGCATAGGAAACTTCTTAGTTATCAGTCGCTTAAGTTTTTTTATGCAAAGACCCCTGAAATCCCTCTTCTATGTTTTGACAATAATTACTTTTTCAACCCCTTCTTCTAATTATTTTCATACATGCCCTTTAAGTATGCAGACTTACTAAGGCCCCTCCCAACAATCCAACATGCATCTCATTATTCTCATCCCTAAATGCAATAAAAGTTTTATGTATTTATGTGTTGCCTAAATTTGAAGAATTCTAATTAGTCTCTAATCAATTCAACTTTTGATTCCGAATGTTGGAAAGCATTGCTCTATTCGGCTTCATGTTATGCTCAAGTTTAAGGACTTGGATGACAAACACATGATAGTTTTAGGGAGGTATATAAAAATAGTTTCACTAATTTAATTTGAGGACAAAATAGTCATTTAAAAGCTTTGAATAGAAGAACATCTTCTGTCATCCATTTCACTTGTCTTTTGCTCACTCAAATACTATAAATCCACAATATGCTCTTCTTCAACATCACTTATTTCAATTCCCAAGTTTTATTTGTTTAGTAACTAAAAAAACATTCATAGAAGTTTGATTACCCGATGAAGAGGAAAGATGGAAGTTCTGAATTAGACAAATTAACTAAAAAGAAGTACAAAGGCGTGAGAATTAGAAGTTGGGGCTCGTGGGTTTCGGAAATCCGAGCACCCAATCAAAAAACACGAATATGGTTAGGATCACATTCAACCCCCGAGGCTGCAGCTAGAGCCTATGATGCCGCCCTTTTGTGTCTCAAAGGACCATCGGCCAATCTTAACTTCCCACCTCATCATTACGACCACCTTAATTATTCCACAAATGCAATGTCTCCCAAATCAATCCAAAAAGTGGCGGCTGCAGCAGCCGCCACTAATCCCATCAGCATTACAACAAACACTGATTCATCATTGCTAATGGATTCGCCACCCGATTCATCATTACTCTCTTCTCCATCTTCATCATCGTTGCGTTTATCAACAAGCCTTTTTGAAGATGAAATCTTATTGGCGAGTAATTCTCTTAGTACGGTCATGTATGAACCATGGCCATTGTATAACTTGGATGCACCTATATATAACGATGTGATTCTCGATGAATCAATGTTTGATCCATCATATTCTTTTGCAATCGATGATGTCGAAGAAGATATCGGTGATATTCCTCTTTGGAGCTTCTGCTAATTTTTGGTGCTACGGTTTCCATGTTGAATGTCAATCTAATCTTATTAAGTAATTAGTTATATTTATTATTTGGGTGATCTTCATACAATTTTATGAAGATCAACAATTAACTCTCATATTTTTTTGTTGTTGAGAAATTCTATTATTATCAATAAACAATTCATTTATTTCTATCTCTCACTCTCTTTATACGTATGCATATATGTATCTTGTCATAGTTTTTGACTTTTGTAGATTGTAGTCCCAATAAAGGTTGACATTTTTTCTTTTTAAAGTTGTTATATTTAATATTGGTGACGACCATGTTTATATTTTAACTTTTAATTAGCAAGTAAAATTCATAAATTGCTCTTCAAAGAGATGGATTACAAACTTTATGGCCTATCGGTCATCACTATATTTTTTTATATCAGAAGTCTTATTATTCTTATATGCAAAAGACACACACTTTAAAATATTACTCGTATATGTTTTTATTATTCGTTAACATATCTTATTTATATGCAAATTTAATATTATTTGATTGACATAAATTAGCTTTCTTGTAACTATACAATATTAACTAGACCTTTCTTAAAATGCGTATACTTAGAAGTATTAAGAATTAGACACCAAGCTTACATGTATAAGTATGCTATAAGGGTACCCGTGCAATACATGAACGTGTATTTATAACTATATTTTGCAGCGTCCAATTGGTAGGTGGTGGTGGTGGTCGTGGATGGTGGGTGAGTGGTGATAATTTCAACTTATTATAATATAATAGATTAATAAAGATAATTATAGTCAAACAATAAAAATATAATGTAGTAGCTGAGTTGGTTAAGACATCGTGTTAATAATGTTGAGGTCGCAAGTTTAAGTCCTGCATTTTATGGTAGACATAAATTTATCCCAAAATAACATGTAATCTAGCTGAAAATTAAGCATTTATACCAAACGTATCGTAGTATAAAGTAAAAGAAAACACTTGTTTTTGTTGTTGTGAGTGGGGATACTATATTTGAAAGTACATATGCTACTGTTGGACGATCAATGTACGTACTATAAGTGACAAAATTATTATTTTTTTATTTATTTTAATAATTATTTGATTTTTGTATTTTTAATATTCATTCACTAATTTTCGTATCTTTCTTTGAACGTACTAATTTTCGTATCTTAAATTCTTAATGGACAAATAGTTACGGAGTATTTAACTAGTAGGAATATTTCACATTGTATTTTTAAGACAGAAAATACAGAAAAGAAACATTGTTTTTGGTAATTGCAGCCAATCACAAAACCTTAAAAGAACCAAAATATTTTTTATAATTAATACTCCCTCCGTCCCTAAATAAAGTTCCCATTTGTGTTGGGCACAACATTTTAGGGGATAGTTAGTGGTGGGATATTTGGTATTACTTTTGAATAAAATATAAGGTTTGATTGGAGAGAGAAAGTGTTTTAAGAGATAGTTAGTGGTGAAAGTATTGGTAATAATATTATTATATTAAGTGGATCCCTTAAGTTTGAGAAATGAGAACTTTATTTAGGGACAAAACTTGAAGGTGAAATGGGAACTTTATTTAGGGACGGAGGGAGTATTTGGTTGTTGAGAGGGACGCAATGAATTATACAACGTCGTTTCGTAGCCATATCTTCCAGCTTGCAATTAGCTGCCTCTTTCCGTGTACTGCTGCTACTGCCGTCACTTGTCACCTCCTTCCTCCTCCTTACCCTACTTATAATAAATTTCTTCTCGAATATTACTCAATTATATTACTTCCTCCTATTTAAAACAATTAATATACTTTGGATTTCATAATTTTTAAGGGAAAAAATTATAACGATGATTAAATTAGATTAATTGGATGATTAGTGAATAATAAGTCTCATACTTTTTGAATAAAATAAGGTTAATAATTTTTAAAAGTAAAAATAAGGATAAATAAGTCATTTCACTTTTTAAAGTAGATAACTAGTGGGTGCATGTCTCACCATTTTTTGTCAAATAAAATTATTTTCAAAGTGTATTAATTATTTCAATTCACCATAAAAAGAAAAGTGTATCACTTATTTTGAATCGGATGAAGTATACTTCCTCCGTATCAAAATAAGTGACACACTTTCCATTTTGGGGTGTATCAAAATAAGTGACACACTTTGAAAACTTTCCTTATTTGGTAAAAATAGTGGGACTCATACCCACTAACTATCCACTTTAATAAAGTGAAATTACCATTATACCCTTACTTTTACTTTTAAAACTCATTAATATCACTTTATTTAATAAAAGTGGGACCCATTCTCCACTAATTATGCACTTTAATCTATTTTAACCTCTACTTTAATCTTTTACCTCAAAAAACGTGTAAGCCAATTTGTGTCACTTATTTTGATACGGAGGAAGTATTATATATAGTTATACATTTGAAGTAGAAAAAAAAAATCATTATAAAAAAGTGGTGATTTTCACACCACAACTTTTGTTTCATCTATCATAATAATTATTTAATATACTTATATAATTAACTATAAAACTTGTATTATGTGACATATGAATTAAAAGTTACGATGAAAAATGAATTTCCATTATAAAATATTAACATACTTTTTCTTAAATTTTAGTTTGAGACATTTAATTACTTCCGACTATTTTAAAGTAACGAAAAGAATGATTGTTTATACATCGATATTTAATAATTGTCAAAATGTGTGATAATAATTGAGGAGTTGAAGGTACAGATTTCCGTATCTTTCCGTACGTGTCCTGTGATTTATTTGGGTGGTTTCGGAGGAAGCCGCCTCTTTGCGTCCAACCGACAGGGCGGTTGTCACCTCACATCATCCATAATTAATACATTTTGAAGCTTTTTTTTTCTTGCAATTTTGAACACACATCTTCTACATTCACACGTGTAAGAATCTAGGAATGCAAGGTTGTGAATTGACCAAGTGGTGACATAAAAAATAGTGAAAAATGAGATAATTATAGTAAGGTTGTCGACTGAGTTGTTAGGAGAAGACACAAAGATACCTAACTGATTTCATTTGCACACTTTAGCATATTTAGAAAGTTAGAAATAATTAGTTTTTAACAAAAATCTTAGTGCATTTCATTCAATCAATATGTAATCAAAAGTTCAATCTTTCTTTTGGCTAAAAGACCAGACAAAGGTGAAATGGAGTTCTCTAGAATGGGGGTTATGGTGTTTAATATGTAATCACAAGTTCAATCTTTCTTTTGGCTAAAAAACCAGACAAAGGTACAAAGGTGAAATGGAGTTCTCTAGAATGGGAGTTATGGTGTTTAGATCCAGCATCAATTTAATAACGAGTAATTCGGATATAAAGGTGTTCGGGATTTTCAATACTTGTTGATATTTTTGTATATAGAATTAGGTGATTGGAGTGTTTGGGAGTTTCTGTTTTTATTGTATGTGTTTAGTAAAATTGTAGTAGGCGTAATATGCACTTTATAGTCTGGTGTATCGTTAAAATTTTAATGATAATTGGAGTTGGTCGGGATAGGTGATGACAATGACGAAACTCATTTTCAATTAACCTGTTTCTTTTGATGTTCAAAAAAAAAAAAGCTACCATGAGGATATCATCCGTGTTAACATACGAGTGTTGGTTTTGATTTGGGAAATTCATAAACTTTTGCTTTTATATACTTGAGTACAGAACTGTTGGAAGTTCTGATTTCGTGAGTTTGGCTTCAATTTTGGTAATTTTAAGTTTGGTATATCATCCCCGACACGTATAAAATCAGGTTTAAATTTGACCATAAATGGGTTCGGGTCAAAAACAGGGTCGACACGTTCAACGCGTTTATAAATCAAGTTGGGTTCGGGTTGGCTTACATATAAACGTGTCGACCCACCAACCCGTTTACATATATGAAAAATAAATTTCAAAAATATTATAAATATTATAAGTAAATAAAACCCTTAAATCTCGCCTAAATTTTGACTTTTCAATTTAGTGATCTAAATATGGTTGGTTTATTATTTATTTGAACTTGAACTTTGTTATTTTTATTGATTGTATTGAGATTAGCCTTTTATTTGAGTTCATTTTTTGTTTATGACCCGCTAACTCATTTGATTTATCAATCTGTTAAGTTATATGCAGGGGTGCCTTTGAGGAGGTGCAACTGGTGCAGCCGCACATGATCCATATTTTGGAGGGACCCAATTTTTTATATACATTTTATATGTATAATCTTAAAGTTTTAAGCCAACTTAATAAGTTAACTGGAAAAATTAAAAAAGTCCAAATTTATTTATAAATCTTGTATTTAGGGGCTCATTTTCATATATTCGCACATCTCCTTCAGAATCTCGGGGACGCCCTTGGTTATATGGGTCAGACGAGTCGGGTATGAGTTACTTTGGTTTAAATAAGTCAAGATTAGAATTGATTTTATACAAAAATTCTAACAGATCGTATTTAGGTTGAATGATTCGAACCAGGCACCCCAAACCCGTTAACCCAACCCAATCAATTGCCACCCCTAAATTTATTATGTTAAAGTTAAGATTTATAGGTTTACAGTTTTGTGTTTTGATTTTGGGTTTTTTTTGTGGTGATCTATATATGGTGTTGAACAAGAAACGGTTGAATATGAACTCCAATAACAGATTCAGAAAAAGAAATAATTGGTAAAAATATTTATACGTCTGTAAAGGTTATAAATGATTGTTATGGATGTCGATGTCAAGTGGCTCTACATATGGTCGCATCCCATGTTCTCATTTTTACGTTAAACTTGCATGAATCTAGAGACATTAAAGATAGAATGAATGACCTCTTTGATATATTAAGAAAATGAACTTATTGTTGTTAAATAAAATCTTTGTTTTAAGGTTAAAATAGTAAATTTGTCACTTAAGACACATGAAAACAGTAAATTTGCCATTGATCTTTGCAAAAACTCTTATTTGTCACTAAACCATGTTTAAAATGTTAATTTTGCCATCCAAAACATAAAAATAATTCAATTTGTCAACTATCATTCTATAAGTTCTTATTTGCCAAACGAATTAAAGTGCTATAAAACTGTATTATCAGATCTAAGAATAGTTTTATTTGGTTAACCCGAAATAACATCAACTAAGGGGTTTTTTTTTCTTTCAAAAACTGACTTAACATATTTCATCAAATTATACTACTGTTTCTTCTTCCTCTTCTGGTAACCTTGCTCTGTAAATCCACTGAGTTTAGTCCAATTTTACATCTCCTCAAAACAAAGTTCATGTGTATTTTTTTTTCAATTAAATACACATCCTTATTAATGTTCAATGGCAATACTAAGGGTATTTAAAATCGGATATCCAAATTTCGGATACTATCTGGATTTTCAGATTGTAATATTTACTTTCCGAATCTGGTATCTGAATTCGAATATCCGTTATCCGGAAAAAAAAAAACAAATTATTCAAAAAAAATTCAGATAATTTTTCTGATATCGGATATATTGAAAACACTATCCGGACCCGGTATCCAAAATTCGGATACCCAGAATTTCAGATGTTAGATATTTTTTTAATTGGATATTTTTGAACACTCCTAGCTTATACACAAAAAATGTATAGTTAACAATTAAAATAATATTTTTCAAAAGCTTAGTAACAAATTAGCCATTTGATGACAATTTTACTCTTTTAGTTTTGTTTAATTGCAAATAAAATCTTTAAAAAAATTTAGTGATAAATTTGTTCTTTGATAGAGTATATCACAAAATTTACTTTTTTTTACCTAGTTTTAACAAGGCTGTTCTAACCATTACACAATCTAAATTAGTTTGCATTTGGTTCTTGTTTTTCATTTTTACCGGTGTGACCTATTCGGATACAATCGCCTCTCTTTCTATCCTTCTTGCGACCCTATTCCGTACAGATCGCCATTTTCATCGTCTATATGTATGATCGTAACCCTAGCTTACATCTATACATGTTCGAATCGGTTATGTATCTTGATTAATTTTAGCTTTTATGTTTAATTTTCTTTTTTAGTTCGGTTTTAATTAACCCTAGCATTAATTGATTCTGTTGCCAGTTTTTCCGTTATAATTGTTGAATTGTTTGGTAGTTCGAATTCGAAGAGACGCCGATAGCTGTTGAAATTTGCGTAAGCTTGGATTCCGGTTAGTGGATACGAATTTGCAGATTGGTCTTTCTTAAATCGTAATTTGTAAGTTTGTGTCCATGAATCGTTGTGTTTCATCAGAATGAATTAGATATATTGTTTCATGTATTCAAATTGCTTTATAATTTACATATCTGTAATGTTTTTTGTTTTGTTTCCAGAATTTGAGATTGAGTGCCTGTAATTGGACTTGTACTGTGAAGTAATAGGAAGGAACTATGTTTGGTTCCAGCAGCCGTAAGTGGTTTTTATTTTCTTTTTGAAGCTATTTCACTAAAAATCCTTGTGCTTTTTTATAATTATAATTCAATTTCATGGAAACTAATATTTTCTGCTTATATGTAACAGCGTTTGGGCAGTCATCTAACCGCCCATTTGGGTCACCATCAGTTTTTGGTCAGAACAATAATAACAACCCGTTTGCTCAAAAGCCGTTTGGTTCACAAACAGGGAGTTCCATTTTTGGTGGGACTTCAACTGGTGTGTTTGGTACACAAGCTTCCTCACCGATAGGTTCTACATCAGTTTTTGGTGCTTCATCAAGCCCTGCGTTTGGTAATAAATATTATTTCTTCAATTAGGAATTCTTTTCTAGCATTATATTTATTTGAAATTACAGGTTCATCTGTGTTTGGACAGAAGCATTTGGTGGATTTGGATCCACTACTCCCCAATCAAGTCCATTTGGAAGCTCGTTTCAGCAATCACAACCTGTGTTTGGGAACAGTCTATTTGGGTCATCAGCTTTTGGTGATTCAAGTCAACCTGCGTTTGGTTCATCAAGTACCCCTGCTTTTTCTCGGTTTTGGACCGAACAGATGCGCCCGGAACCGATTTTGCATGGAAATTAGAACCGAACAAATTTAACTCGGTTCGGTCCTGTTCGGTCTGGTCTTGTCCGGTTCGGTCCAATTTGCATAGGCCTATTTGTAAGTGCCCTTTGTTATATGAAATCATTCCGAAAACGGCTTTCTGAAAGAACAACAACAAACTAAACCAACAAACAGATCAAACGGTACACACAATGATCAATCAAACTCAAAACCAGACTCATACATAACCCGCCACTAAGATTACTACACCGAACCCCGAATTTAAGAACTAGCCGCCAAAGAACGCCCGGTTTTTGCCACCACGATAAGGATTTTGTTGTCGGGAGACATAATTACGGGAACATTAAATTTCTCCGATGTTAAGGAACTCGAGTCTTTAATCCAATTCAATAACCGTGAAGTTATTGTTTATATGGATGAGACGCCAATTGGACAAGGGCGCTGAAGTAACACTTTTGAATATAAAATGTTTTGATAAGAAAACGGGAAAGAGGGACCGAGAATTGAGAAATATAAAGAAATGCTTAGAAAGAAAGCTGAGGATCAAGGTGCTGAGTTTGTATCGTATGATCCGGTTAAAGGGGAATGGAAATTTAGGGTTAGTCGACACTGATTTGTAGAGTTTGTTTTACTGATCAACGGGATATTTTCTTTTAAAAATTTGAAGCAAATCAATTGGAAAACATTACTGCATAATCATTTAATTGGGGAATAATTAACAAAAATAGCAGACACCTTAAAAGGGTTGTTTTGATAGTTGTTGACTGCGCGAGAGGAGTTTGAGTTTTAATTGAATCTACATCTGATTGAACTTATGCCGTTGGATTTTATTTCTGGCTATATAGAAGAATTAAAATGACCATGTTTTTTTTATTTATATAACATGTTAATTAATTGCTAGATGAAAGTAAAAGTAATAACAAAAGTTACAAGGTCAAATCTTAATCCAACGGGGTTGAGTCAGAACTTTTAGACCGAGTAAAAGGTAAAACTAATACTTAGCATAATCTCTTACTCGGACTAAATAAGAGGTTAATCCACCCGGTTAGAAGTAAGTAAACAGCCCCTAACACATTAATCAAATCAATTAGAAGACCTAAAAGGGTGATTCTAAGAAAATAAAGGAATTTGGGGTAAAAACGGGCTTTGGTAGTAATTAATCATCCAAATTAAAGGATGATGAGTAGGTTGCATATAAATCTCTTTGTTTCCTTCGAGACAGCAGGTCCCTCATGCAATTCTGACACTCACTATTAACTAATCCCGTGAAAATAATTAACAATGAAATTTAAATAAACGTCTGGTTACATGTATCAATTTATTTAATTTATTGTATGTATTTATTAATAAACAGAATGTAACATTAAATTTCACATGTAAATATGTGGGAGCTAGGATTGCATTGGGATCGATAAAAACACTGTTAACAAGTAATAAACATTAGCATTTAAGATTGATTTTATGAAATAACAGCTGGCTCATCTGTAGATATGTCTAACACAAACACTCACTCGAGGTCCAGGACCAAAATCAGGACTATGTACGTATAATAGACATGACTCACACACCTCTCATGCATACAAAACAGTATAAGTGTGACATATATAGTTATATATACATACATTAGATTAAGCTTGCTTTTGGTCTAGTAAATTAATTCATTGATAATAACACAAAAAGTGTGTTAGGTTACTTTTCTTTATTTTCTAACTGAAGTTGCATGATTTCGAGCATTCCTAGTACCAATGTCTATTACTATTTTTATTCGAAAAGGAAAGTAAATATAAAACTGGAATAGAATTGGATCAGACGTGCTATCTAACATGAGAAGGATATGATTAGTCAAATCCCCAACCGAACCCTAGCTATGAAGTAGTTATGTCGATAGATATTTTTTCCGTTACTTCATAATCAAGAGTCTGTTTCTTGAACTCGGTTTTGGGAAGTAGTCAGAAGGAGATTGATTACACCTTTTATGAACTAGAAGAACATAAAAATGTGAACTTTGGACAAATATAAGAACATGTGTAACCGCACAAGGTAAATGATTTTATTAAATTTCTAGCATATATAGAAGAAAAAAAATACATACTTCAAATATCATATTAAAGATATGCAAGTTATTTGCTGGCGATTCTAGTACGATCACTCATCTTTTGGTTTGCTAACAGAGGCGTCATTTAATGTCGTCTAAAAAGTAGACATTTTCGTTCTTGAAGAGAATCACGATTTTTCTACCAATTCGCTTGTGTTTTACTCTTCTTACTAAGTTGTTAAGTAACATTTTAGATTATTCCATGAATGATCTCGTGTAATAAACTCATGCAATGATCGATATTGTCAAAATACTATATTCGTAAGCGATTATAACATGATTCAAGACATTATCCAAACAACTTGTTGCCTATATGTATCACCAAACATAATTGAACTAGCTATTTGACAGTTAAATAAAAATGGTTGACTATAAGTATATATACTCCTAACGACAATAAACAACTTAATGAATTAAAACCAAATTAGTCGCGACATACTCTTAAAGGAAACTTGAATAAAAAGTTGCCCTAAAAAGCTCATTTCATTTCATTGGGAGAAAAAAAGAGACAAATAAAAAGGGATAATTAATTAATGTATACTTAAGGTGCCATTAATAAATTAGCCAAATGGGTTGGTTTCCTTTCTTTTTTCCAATAATGCTCTTATGGCTAGTCCTTTTCCAAATTAACTTCTTGGTGAAGATTTTAAATAGGTGTGTAAACCCTAGAAGTTCAATTAGCTTCTTCTGTAATTCTGTACCATGAGTTATCACTAGAAACCCTTACAACACATATATACAACTTCATTTATTTACTTTATTTCAACCTTCACACCCTCAAAACCACTCATCTTCCCGACTTCTTAATTAATTAATCTGTGTAATTCTTGCTTGTTTAACTTCAAATCTACTAGATCTGATCTATATATCTACAGATAAACAAGAAAAAGGTAATGAATTTTATTGTAAAAAGCAGTGGGGAAGAAGAAAAAGAACAACCGATAGTAGATCGGTTGTTATCTTCTTCAACTTCTTATCACCACCACCAACAACAACAACACTTTCTTTCTCCACCGCCCTACTACCACCACCACCACGGCAGTGGTTGGCTCATGGACTGCCATAGCCACCAGGAAGGCCAACCTTCAACAAATCATGATCAAGAACAAGAATTAGGAAATATGATGGTGGAAAGAGAGCACATGTTTGATAAAGTAGTGACTCCAAGTGATGTTGGCAAGCTAAATCGGCTCGTGATCCCAAAACAACATGCCGAAAGGTATTTCCCGTTAGATTCTTCCAACAACGACAAAGGTCTGTTGCTAAATTTTGAAGACAGATTTGGAAAAGTGTGGAGATTTCGGTACTCTTACTGGAACAGCAGCCAGAGTTATGTTATGACAAAAGGTTGGAGCCGTTTTGTTAAGGAAAAAAAGCTTGATGCCGGAGATCTTGTCTCGTTTCAACGCGGTGTTGGTGTTACTGCTAAAGATCGGTTGTTTATAGACTGGAGGCGTCGCGCCAGTCAATCACAACCGTATCAGTTATTTCAGAATCATAATTTCATCCACCCTTGGAATCCAATTCTGTTACAATCTCTTCCAGCAAGGAGAAACCCTAATTTGATGTCACATCCCGCCAACAACAACGGTTACAAAGATCATTCAAGATCCATTAATTTCGGATCGGGTGGCTTAGGAACACCACAACAACATGTTCAAACTATGCAAAGAAATGGGTTGGGGTTCGGGTTTGATCCAATTGCACCGGTTCATGGGAAAACATCTAGTAAACGACTCCGGTTATTCGGGGTTAATATGGATTGTGCAGTCTCTGAAGATGCAAATGATCAAGATTATGATCGTCCAACGGAATTGCGACAAACAAGTGTTGTCGGTAATTATAGTTCCATGAATCCTATAATTCCTTCATCATCATTATCGTTGTCTACTATTCCTTACTTGCAGTTAAAGCCGGGAACCGAATTATGTAATCAAGGTAGCATGTTACCTTCATCTTCTTCTGCTCAACATAATTGCCAAATCAACAACACCTTCTAATATGTCCGTAGATTTGGAGATTTAATTGAGACCAATTACTCAGATCGTCTACCAAAAGGGGATTAATTAGCTCTGATCATATATATATATGGGCAATAAAAAGCAACTAGCTAATTAACTAGCTAAGTTTCAAGGTTTTTATGTACTTAATCTAGTGTCTCTCATGTACAATTTTCCTATGAATTTCATTGACAAAACTATGATATTTGGATATTATATTATTATACTTATATGATAAACTACTTCTTGAAGCCATTGAGCCGCCATTTTGAAGTCAATAACATATAGTATTTGTTAGTTAGCCAGCGTATATTAGTTAATTGATTAATTAATTAAAATGAATGGGGTTTTAGTGACGAATTCTATGAACGTATATATTCAGGGTTAATTTGGTGGTAGAACGAACTTAATTGTGGTTGCGTTGAATTTGTTATGTGGATGAAAAAAAGTTGTTTGTCCATTGGATGTTTTATTGGAAGGAAAAAGGATGTGAAATTGTGCAGACTTTTTGTTGGGAGAGAGTACAATGAGAAGGAGAATGATGGAAAGAGGGTATAAATTGGTCAGTAAAAGAGGCTACTGTACGTATAATGTATGTATATATGTTTATTAATTACCTTTTGTAGGTTCGTTGCTCTTGTTGCTGCCCCTGTCTGCTGCTACTCGTCGGACGCTAGCTCCGGCCGGTCCCTCTTAGCAGGTACTACCTATGTCTCTCTCTGCCAGAATACAGATTAAAGTCTTCTTGTGAATGTGTGTGTATGTATAGATAACACTTATGTATACATACAAGAAAACATATACATATATACATGAATAAATGACATCCATGCAAACCAATATTTGGGGTCCCTTATCAAATACATTAATGTGTCTTTCATGATAATTTCATTTCAAAAATCAATGGTTTAGATTGAGTTCTGCTGGTTCTGTAGCCTTAATTGGTTCAGATTCTAATTCTACACTATATATATATATATATGTGTGTGTGTTGCTTTGAGGGAGAAGTTATATAATTTGGATAATTAGTGGGTGTGAGCCCCTCTATTTTTTATCAAATAAAATAAGATATTAAAGTGTATCCCTTATTTTGAAACTGCAGAAAACGTAAAGTGTATTACTTATTTTGAATCAGAGTAGGTATTATGATGTGTAGCTTGTAGTGAGTGACCATATGTTAATTAATTATGTTTTGAAACAAAATTAATCTGATCATTTGAGTATGTACAGTGTATATTTTAACTAGACCGTGTCAACTTAGTTAGGAAAACGTTGGATATATACTATGGTTACACATTATTTTTAACTAATGTTTCGTACCGTACCTACTCAGGCAACCTATGATGTTTTCACAATCACGTTAGTCCAACAGAACTCAATATAGGATGGTCCTGTTTTTGTCATTGTTTCTGATATATTAACTACATGTAAATAACTTTATGTTTATGTATAACAAGTATACACCAAGCCAAAATATTTATGCATGCTTCCATAATATTTATGCTACCGATTTCCAAAACAAAACACCAAGCCAAAACTATTACAGACTCCAAATATATATTCACATCCCTTCGAACATTTTGGTTTTAATTACCTTTTCTTTCATGTTAAACAAATACACTTATTGTAATATATTTAATGAATAGATATATTTAACAATTAAATATGGCTTAATTAGGGTAACAAAATTAATAGTGATTATGATTGCAGGCAGCCTATTGTAGTCTTGATTAAACTTCATTGGCTGTGTATCATGCAAGCTTTGTTGAAGACTGAATAAAAGTGACCACCAAAAGAAAATTGCAGGCTTGTGCATTTATATGGCTTAAACAAGTTTTTTTTACAAGTTGTGGTGATTTACATTTTACACATGACTTAAAGACCTAATTAAATTAGCTTACTTTTTATAGTAGGAAAGAAAATTTTCATCGAAAAAAATCAGTGAGAAGTCCTACATTATCTTGATTTTTTTTAACAGCAAAAAAAGGAGGTAACGGATCGAGCTTCGGCATTTCCATCACCCTCCCGAAGACCCCCAAACTAATATAAACTCGAATCTAGCAAAGTGCTAGACAAAACATTATCTTGATTATCATATGATCCATCACATCCTATGTCCTTTTTTGAACAACGAATTGAACAAAATTTAGGAGTCTACTCTATATGATGACGGTGATAAATTAGTACTATTGGATCGATAATTTGGGCATATGCTAGGATTGGAGTTTAATGTTGATGTTAGAAAGGCCAAATTTTGGTGTACAGTTAATTCCATGAGTATATATATATACCTTGGTGGAAAAAGGGAACTAAAAATAGAAATCATACTTTTAGAGTTAATTTGGAGAAACTTTCAAGCTTGGTCCCTTGATCAGTCTACTCTATAAAGCTGAAAATGCATGTTCTTCTCTTAATCATGTTCCCTAAAAACAATTAATCCTTTTGATGTATTAACTAATAATGATATACGCTTTTAACATATTGTTTGCTACGTCTCTAGCTACAAGCGGACAGCTACCAAAAAGTTTAATTAAATCCTTCACTGGCGAAAATGACCACTTTAATTCCTAGTGTCACTTAATCACCACTTTAATTCTTTCCATCTCTTACTTACAGTTTACCATTTTTTTAGTTTAATTTTAACTTTGATTATGATGTCGAAAACTTAATTTGTCCAGATTAGCTTACAATAACAGCCACTAGTTTAAAGCAGTCACTTTACAAACTCCAATTAACAATGTTCTTTTCTATAACAAAAAGGATTTCATGTGGCAATTCAACGCACATGGTGATCCATGTTTAGACTGAGTTAAATAACTTACTTTTGTAAATTGGGGATACACGAATCACTGTAACAAAATCGTCTTTAATTAGCTGATCCGAACAAAAAAAATGTTTTTAAAAATATTATCAACACAAAAATGTCACTAAAAATACACAATTTGTACGTAAGTGTCACTAAAATTAAAGCAAACAATATGTCATTAAGTAATTAACACATTTGAAAAAAAAAATCAAAAAGTGTTATTATTAATGTCTAGATATAGTGGCATTTTATTCTTCTGTTTTTTTGGAAACGGCAAATAATATCAACGGAAATCTACTCGCAATATTTCAACGAGCACCCCCAGGTTCGAGCTTCTTTACAGGGCAAACCCAGCCCCCATAGGGATTTCCAGGGAAAAATCCCCATACTTGGCACAACAAGAGGTGTTTACAGGAATCGAACTCCCGACCTCACGTCCCATATGGGAGTAAAACCCATGCATCACTCCAGCTAGGCAAATGACGCCAATTAGATAACAACGAATTAAATGGATGATTTTGTTGGTTATTACTGACTATCAATATGTTTTTTATTGGCTTTCAAGTAGGTGATCATCTTACAATTTTAATTGGTCACCATGGTCCATAAGTTTGCAATTCATTCAATTTAACTCACTAGCATTTAAATTATTAAATCCAGCGAAAATAAATTAATCTAAGCGCATATTTAGATAAACTTTTCAAAAAGTATTTATTAAGATATTTGTTTATTAAGAAACCAAACGCTTTTTACTTCTTAAATTTTAGCTTCTCAAAAAAGCACTTTCTGATTGGCTATATTAGGCACATATATATCCTGTTTTCGTGCATTCCTCATTTAACTTCTAATTGATATGTTATTTATAATTAATGGGTTTTGCTAACCATTGCCTTTAGAAAATAGTTAAGGGAGGTTAAAATGATTAATGTACGTACAAATTATGGAGCATAATTAATCAAAAGTAGTTACTTCCTCCGTATCAAAATAAGTGACACACTTTCCATTTTGAGGTGTATCAAAATAAGTGACACACTTTGAAAACTTTCCTTATTTGGTAAAAATAGTGGGACTCATACCCACTAACAAAGTGGAATTACCTTTATACCCTTACTTTTACTTTTAAAACTCATTAATATCACTTTATTCAAGAAAAGTGGGGCCCATTCTCCATTAACTATGTATTTTAATCTATTTTAACCTCTACTTTAATCTTTTACCTCAAAAAACATGTAAGCCAAATTGTGTCACTTATTTTGATACGGAGGAAGTATTAAAATTCATGGGATGGTTTTTATTAGTTAATTTACAATTATTTTATGTCAAAAAAAAATTCTTAACCAAACTCTTAGGGCACTTGCTAACATTTCCCATAATTAATAACCAAATTTCATCATGCATTATAAAAGTGACATACAAGCAATGCAAAATCGAGTTGGTGTACGCTTAATTTAGTTTTCTTATACTTCCTCCGATTCAAAATAAGTGCTACACTTTACTTATATGGGTGATTCAAAATAAGTGCTACACTTTGAAAAATTACCTTATTTGGCAAAAAATAGTAAGACACACACCCAATAACTATCTACTTTAAAAAGTGAAATGACTCATTTACCCTTACTTTTTACTTTTAAACATCATTAACCCCACTTTATTCAAAAGGCGTGAGACCCATTATCCACTAACCATTTAATTAATCTAATTTAATCATTATTATAATCTTTTGCCTTAAAAACCGTGAAACACAAAGTGTAACACTTATTTTGAATCGGAGGAACTATAAGTATATATTGAGCAAGGTAAGAGAAGACAGAGGGCCCACACTATATTATACCAATTCTAGTACATGATGACTTAGAGAGAGAATCTAGGGATGTAGATTAGGGCTAACTCTCTGAGATGGATGCATGCTATGGCTACTGTATGAGTATGATAACCAGTAAATATATTTCTATAAATAAGTACAATATTATTGCTTTTAATTTCAATCCTGCTACTTTAATTAAATTGGTACTGCTGGCCTACTGCCAATATAGCACCATTATGAAGGTATTTAAAATATGTCCGTGCCTGTGTTTTCCACAGACAACCCTAACGATATTTGACTTCAAAACATGCAAAATATGTGTACTAACTGATTGAGTAACTACTAAATTTTATTATTTATTTTATATTTATTTGACTAATATAAATGTCCAAATTAAAAGATAGATTGATAAAGATAATTAATGAATTTCATATATCAATTATTTTATGGGTATGATAATGAAATATGAATATACTTAATAGATAATTATACAAGTATTGTGAAGTGTATGGTGTATGTGACTGAAGGCAAATTGGCAACTATTAATGTTGCAATCTTGAAGCACTCAGTTGTTGCTATAATTTTAGCTATATAAGTGATGGACCGAATAAAGCAAGTAAATATGTTGTAGACTACTTGTAGTAATGATAAGTTTTGAATAGAGAATAATATATAATTCAAAATACTTTTTTAGGCGTAGAAGGAATTAATTGTATGTATGTTTAATAAACAATTCATATATAAGATCAAACAAACAATAGATTAAGTAATTTGTTACTAGGCAGAGTGATGGTTATGTTGTAGATCTGATTTAATGTTCTCTTTTGCTATTAAAAAATAAATAAATAAAGTAGATAGTCTTCTAGTTAAGAGGTTGGTTTGATTTTTATAAGTTGTATTGATTCAACTCGATCAATTTATGATGACCGAGGCGGTCTTGAAACTACCCAAGAATTCACTTTTCCGCTGGCTTTGGACAAATATTACTATCACTTTAAATATATTTCTCCAAATTTAGTTAACATCAACCTCTCCGGAGCATTTCACATAAAAAGTGGGAAAATTGTGTTTTTTTCCTCTTTAACAATCATATACATTTTTTTAACTACTTTTGAATTTATATCATTTGTCTACACTGGAACTCGAATCTATGAACACTGATCAATAAAGAGACGACTAAGATACAATTAATCCATTTGGTGGATAATGGTGTTTGACACATACTTTTGGAGAGACGTTTGTTTTTGGAATAATTCGGACCACAATTAAAAACATCTGTTTTTGGAGAACTATTAATGGAGAATTCTCACCCATTTAAATCTGGTGAACTTAGAGGTCAACTTAGACTCGACTAGATGCCCGATCTGCAACGATGACATTAAATCTAAAAACCACATGTTCACAACTTGTTGAATTTAAGGGAAATTTTGAATTTGAAGCCCTATTTTAATCGACTGTTGGCCCAAGTTGCCTTTAGGCCATTAACCCATGCACATTTGATGGGTTTGAAACGACTGTTGGCCCAAACTCCTGTCGTTATAGCTTTTTTTAAATGTTTGTACGGTTTGAAGTATTTTAACATCGATAATTAGTTTTTTTTTTTTTTTTTTTTTTTAAATGGTTGATTTCACGGATTTATGTTTAAAAAAAACAATCGATAAATAAATATGTGCACCGTCACTTGTTCACGATTCTTCTTAAGGTTTTGGCTGAGAAAATGGTCTAAACCGAACATAACTGATAACTAAGAAAATGGTTTCAACCAAATCAGGGTTTTGAACCGATGATGCTTGCAACTGAATTACAACCAATAAAGTAAATTCGACTTTTTTTTCAGGGGTTTCCTCGGTTTTGGAATAAACTGAACCACTTGAGAATGAATCAAACTAAACTAAGAACCGATTTTACATGAAACTTTTTTAAAAATATAATTTATTAATGCTTATGTACCAGAGTTTATATTATGATATACCAGAGTGTATATTATGATTTTACATGCCCCAAATGATATAACAGAGTTTATATTATGATTTTTTAAGATCCATTTGGTATTTATCAAACCTATCGATTAATTGTACACATCTTACCTTTAAAGCATCCGATTAATTGTACAGATCTTATCAAACCTATTCAATGCCACAGACTCAAAACACATGAAAAACAACTCAATTTGGTTAAATTCACCAGGACATCGTGTCTAATTTCAACCATGGTTACTTGATAAAGCAGAGCCCAATTGTCTCAAAAGTCGACTTCTTTTCCTTCATCTTTATCATTTTTGCTACCAATACAGTACTGTACACCTAGGGTTTTCCTGCATTTCGTTAGATTCATCTCGAAATCAATAACGATGGAAGCACTGCCGTTGGGATTCAGATTCCGACCAACAGACGAAGAGCTCATCAATTACTATCTCCGTCAAAAAATTAACGGCCGTCATCCAGAAGTCTATATCATCCCGGAAGTCGATGTCTGCAAATTGGAGCCATGGGATTTACCAGGTTTGTGTGTTTAATTCAGCATATTATTCTCTGATACGATTTTGTTACTTTTTGTTATTATCCACAATCTGGAATCTCGAATTTGTTCTTAATAATCATTGAATTTACTCGATTCAGCTGGAGGAATCATTGACTGATTTAATTCGAATATGCTTGTGTAGATCAATCAGTTATAAAAACCGATGATCCAGAATGGTTCTTCTTCTGTCCTCGAGATAGAAAGTACCCAAACGGACATCGATCAAACCGTGCGACAAGTGCTGGTTACTGGAAAGCTACAGGGAAAGATCGAACGATTAAATCTAGAAACCGATCGAATGCTCAAATAATCGGTATGAAGAAAACTCTAGTTTTTTACAGAGGTCGAGCTCCTAAAGGTGAATGAACTCATTGGATCATGCATGAGTATCGCGCCACTGAAAAAGATCTTGATGGAACTAACCCTGGTCAGGTAATTTGTACCTTCGTTAGTCCTAGTTCAATTTTGATTTTGATTTTGATTTTGATTTTGATTTTGATTTTGATTTTGATTTTGATTTTGATTTTGATTTTGATTTTGATTTTGATTTTGATTTTGATTTTGATTATGATTTTGATTATGATTTTGATTTTGATTTTGATTTTGATTTTGATTTTGATTTTGATTTTGATTTTGATTTTGATTTTGGTGTTCATATGATGCAGGCACCATATGTCCTTTGCCGATTATTTAGAAAATCGGAAGAAAACACGGATGCATCTAAACACGATGAAGCAGAACCAACAAGTTTATCACCAGATAACACATCAACGGATTTTGTTTCACAAGAACAGTTGCAAGAAGTACAAACAAATGGAATTGAGATATGGGCTACTGATGATACTGCTGATAATTTGACCCGTAATCCTGTTCTTCCTTCTGTAAACATACCCACCGAGAAAGAGCCCGTTGAAAAGGTGGAGATTTATTCAGATCTAGGGCCATTTTTAGACACACGATTTGCTAATGATTTCGGTAGTGATAACAACGGGCTGGAATTTCAAGATGGAACTTGTGAACAAGATGTATGTCTCTCTGAATTGTTGTCACTCATACAAAATGGTAACGAGTGCTCAACGAGTCAGACTAATGGTCCTGATATTGAGGACCATCGGCCCGAAATCAAGTTTCGGGCCCGTCAATCTCAAACGGGCCCGAATTCGGAAAATGTTATGGGGCAAGGGACAGCTTCTAGAAGACTGCGTTTGCAGATTAATCATGGAGATGAAACAAGCTCAACAGAGTCTGACGTAAGTATTTTTTTTTTTTTAATTTATAGTTTGTCATTTTAATGGTTGGTTGTGCTAGATTAAGATTTAATTTGATTTCTTGTTATTCGCATTTGTAGGTTTGTGACAACTTTGAAGATTCTGAGATAACTTGTGATTCAAGGCATAGATTGCAGATGAAACCGTTGGTAAGGGCCTATTGTGGTGGGTGTGATCTTAGCTCCCGATTAATTATAATAACGAGCATTTTTCTTGTTATATTTGTTATGATTGTCTCTTTAGGTGTTAGAGAATGCTCGATTTTTCGTCTTTGATTAGATCAGATGTTGTAGTAATTAGTCTATCTTTGTAATTGCATAAAAAATCTTAATTATTTATCACTAGTTTGTGATAGTGTATTACTTGCATGTATATTTTATGAATTCTTCTTTCATTCAAGAATTAAACACATTCAAATCAACGACAAATCAACCATCATACAATTGTTTCCTTCCATTTTCTTTTATGATAGACCATTTTTATTTAATCATACAACATATATTTGCTGGTTATAACAAACATTCAAAAGTCTACACATATAATTTTGTCATATAGAAGACCAACATGAGTCAATATATACATGGTAAATGATAAATCTTTGTAATGTAATTGATAGGAGATCATGTTAATAGTAACAAAAATTGTTATTATCAATAGACATGAAATTAGTTATATCATTTTCATCCCAATAAACCGTAACACAATTCGAGAAAATTAAAACCGTCTTAATTGATAACGATTGATCTTCGGGCAATATAACCAATAATTCTTCAGCATTTTGTAGAAAACGCTATTTCTATTTCTTCAAAGTTTGCATGATGTACTCACCATAAAGGTCCCTGCACAATAACAAAATATAAACACGAAATATATAAAAATATATAAAAATAAAAATAATCAATACACAATTATCTCGATCACTACATTAAGCCGAGCTTACATGGAGTGCTGAATGCCGTCATAAGCGGTTTTTGCAGGAAGAAACTCATCGACTGCAACTTCTTTGTGTTCGTTCTTTTTGTCTATAAATTTGTCAAGAAATTTTGTAGTATTTTTCTTTTAATTAACAGCTTATATATAAATTTAGGATCAAATAAGGATACAGTCTTCAAAAAATCGGCGGATTTCAGCCATTCGATGTTTGGGTAACTGATCTATATCATTGTAGTCTTTATATTCTGGATCGTCGGCACAAACTGCAATAATTTTGTCATCTTTCTCTCCCTAAATCGCATCAAACAAAATCCCGATTGTTAAAAAACTGGTTATAATTAGGACTTTGTTTATGGTTCATAGTGGCACCTGATCAATCATAGGCATCAGCCCAATGGCCCTGGCTCGAAGAAAACATCCTGGTACCACTGGTTCCTGTGAAATGGTTCAAATTAGGTTAAATACGGTCGGTCGTACTCGTGTGTGCGTATACATATATAAATCTATATGTATATACCTGCATGATGACTAGTACGTCCATTGGGTCGTTATCTTCACATAGTGTTCGAGGGATGAAACCATAGTTATGAGGGTAGACAACCGATGAATATAGCACACGGTCGACCTAAAAAATTTGGGGAGTTTTAAAAAAATTAAAATAGATTTCAAACAAATCATCAGTTCTAATGTAGTCTTAGAAGTATTTTTAGAAGTATGGTATCCGGGAATGCGCCACTTGTCAATCATCCGTAGCACCACTTGTGAAATTTTCAATTAAATGAGAATCTAGCATTCCAAATCCCAGAAAGTGGTTGATTGAACACATGAGCACATATGATTGACAAGTGTTGCATTTTGGAGGAACATCCAGTTTTTTTAAATCTCATATACCATACTTTTGAAAACAATTTTAAAACCATTTTAATTAAAACCGATAATTTGTTTGAATTCTATGTTAATTTTGAAAAGAAAATAATCAAAATTCGGTCATTTATTCAAGTTCATGAGATAATAATTGTAACTACGTAATTACCTTAATGAGACCGGTTTTCTTATCGAGTTCGTATTTCACTTTACTTCCTTTAGTGATCTCGATAACCTATACAATTCGTTGCATGCAAACGTTACAACCAAAGAGAAAAATATCAACCAATTAACTTTACATACCACATTGAAAACTTGAGGAGCCTCAGGACCTACATAACACAAATCGACTCATTTTTAGGTGTAAAATGTATTATAAAAAGATAAAAAAAATTAAAAACAAACGTACCGATATCAAGATCATGCCAAGGATGGGCTGCAGCGGATCTCTTGGATAAGGAAGATAGGATCCGTTCATTCAATTTTGGGGCACCCTTTGATTCAGCCATTACTTGTTAGATTGATATGATATGAATGTTATGATTAAGTCGTCTTTTTATTTAGAAAATTTGAGATGTGTATCTGTAAAAACGATTTGTAAAATTGTAATGCATGTACTTGATGGTTAATTGCATCGAAATAATGAAATGAATCATAGAAATTATTAGTGGTCCTGCTGCTAAAGGGGGGATCTGAGGAATATGTACAATGGAGCGTTAAAATCGATTTCCAAGTGGATGCTATATATACTTCCTCCGATTCAAAATAGGTGACGCATTTTGAGTTTCATGGTTTTTGAGGAAAACCGAAAAAGATTATAATGATGATTAAATTATATTAATTGGATGGTTAGTGGGGAATAGGTCCACACCTTTTGAATAAATTAGGGTCAATGATGTTTAAAAGTAAAAAGTAAAGATAAATGAGTCATTTCACTTTGTTAAAGTAGATATAGTTAGTGGGTGTGAGTCATACTATTTTTTGCCAAATAAAATAATTTTTTAAAGTGTTTTATTTATTTTGAATCACTTAAGGAAAGTGTTTCAGTTATATTGAATCGGAGGAAGTATATAACATGCGAATATAGATGTGAAAACCCGGGTCGCCCCTCAATATTGTGGTCCTTACCTGAAAAAGTATTTCTTTTTTTCTTTCTTTCTTTTGCAGTCAGCCTATATTCCAAAAATAATTTTTTTAAGTTTATAAATGCATCAATCGCATATTGAGTTTCATAAAAAGATATGATCCCTTAAGCTTGATAGTTGATACACAAATAGTATTTTTAATATAATCTTCATAATTAAAAAAAGTGTATTATGAAATTTATACTTATATTAATCTGTATAGGTTTTTCCTTATTGGTGGTTTTTTCCTTATTGTTCTTTTTATATTAGTAACGAAAAATAAACCCGAAAATAGTGCGAAGTTAATCCTACAACATATTTTCTTAGCGTTTAAATTTACTTCAAATATCTTATATATTTAACATTTCTTTATTATTTATTGGAAAATGTAAAGGTCTTGATGCGGTGATAAAATCGACCATTTGGATCATATGTCGATTTAAAAACAGTTAGAAACTCAACAATATTTGACACTAAAAAACCAAGACGGGGTGCTTTGGTGGACAAATTTGTCTTTTAATTGGATTTTTTTTATGTTTAAAATGGTCAATCCCAATTAAACCATTTGTCTTAGTAATCTTAGTCTTGCTTTGTAACTCTTTTCGCTTGCTTGCGCGTCTTCTTATATTCTAATAAAAATTTATCGTTCAAAAAATTTTATTGGCACGACAATTCACAAATATCAAACTTATGATAAAGAAAAGGTAGAAACTTTATGCATCAAACATCAAGATTCTTGACATAACAAAATTGAGCATCTTTACAGCTTTCTACCAAAATATATGTTTATGAAAAGATAACCAAACATTTGAATACAATCCAAGAAACAAAAAACAAAATTTAATACCTCAAAGTTACAAAAAGAAAAACAGTCTTTTTATTCTCTCTCAATCTGAATTGTAACATGACTAATATTATACTCCCTCCTAATATACTCAACAACTTTATCCAACACCAAATCAGCATCCGCTTCACGCCTAATCTTCACATGGCACGCCAACAACACTTTTCCAACCGTAATCGCCCAAATATGCAATTCATGAATAGCAACAACTCCATTTATCTCACATAAACCGTTTTCCAAACGCGTCGCATCGATCTCTCTCGGTGTACTTTCCATCAAAACCTCCAAAATATCCCGCAACATATTGATAGTCGTGTACAAAACAGTAACCGAAAACAAAAGCGTGCAAATCGGATCAATAATCGTTAATTTAGGATTAAACCATATGATTGCAGCCCCAATCATTACACCAACACTTTGAATCGAGTCCCCGAGCACATGAAGGTATGCACCTTGAACATTTATATTGTTTTTGTGTGTATTTGTTTTTAATAATGGTTTGTTATAATCATCATCTCCGTCATGATGATGTGTCACATTAAGTCCATGGTCATGATCATGTCCATGATCATGACCGAGTATCATGATCATGAAGAGGTTAATAACCAATCCGACGGTTGAAATTGCAAACATTAGTCCGCCTTCAACTTCGATCCTACCATGAATTAATCTATCAATAGCTTCATAAACAAGGATTCCAGTAAGTAACCAAATCATTTGGATCGAAACTAAAGTTCCGAGAATTTCGATTCTGAAAAAACCGTATGATTGACGAGGTGTGGCTTCCCAACCAGAAGCCCAAATTGAGAATAGTGAGATAGCAAATGCAGCAACATCTGATAACAAATGAGCTGCATCTGTTAGAATTGATAGACTGTTTGCTTTAATTCCACCAACAACTTCAACTGCCATGAAAATGAAACAGATTGCGATACTAGCTAATAGCTTCCACATTGAAGCTGATCGTTCTTCTGCGTCTTTTGAACTTGCTTTTGAATCTGAGAAACCACACGATGTTCCTGCACAAACTTTACTCGCAATTAAGTTTTTTTCGGTGGATTTTGAAGCAATTGTTACGTCAATTGAATGATGATCGTGTTTATGTTTATGATCCATCTGCAAATAATTAACAATTTATCACGAAAATTGATAAATTAGGGTTAAAAAACAAAACATGTAGAGCGAAGGTTAAATCAATTACCCTTGGAATCGAGTAAAGCACCAAATTGACGATCAATTAGGTTTTATAGTGGAATTAAATGCAGGTAAAAATGTGCAATTGATTCAGGAAAAATATGAAGGTATACTAATCCACGATTAATTTGTGTAGAAATGAAATTGACGAAAATGAGATGTAATAATGGAGGATATCGAACGTGAGCATGGTGGGATCGAAAGGTTTACCTTGTGAATGTATGAATGTTGGATTCAAGGATTGATTGAGATGTAAACAAGAATGTTAGATCATCACATCTGTTTTTGTTATTCGATTACTGGAAACTAAGGGAGCGTTTGGCACGTAATCCTCCGTAATTAATTGAAATCGGTTGTAATTGAATTCGGTTAGAATTGAATTCGATTGTAATTGAATACGATTACTCGTTTGGTTACCAAAATTTTGAGTTGTAATTCGAATCAATACTTATACTTTTTTTTTAAACTTTTTAAAATTCTTTTTTAAAATTTTATTATTTATTTTATTATTATTATTATTTTATTTTTTTAAATTATTTTTATTTTTTTTTAAAAAAATTATTTTTATTTTTTTAGTTTAAAAAATATTAAATTTTTTTTATTTTCTAATTTATTTTTTAATTTTTTTAACTGTTTATTAACTTTTTTCTATTTTTTTTAATTTTTAATTTTTTAAATTTATTTAATTTTTTATAATTTTTTTATCTTTTTTAAAAGATTTTAAAATATGAAGCATATAATGTAACGACCCGAAATTTGTAAATAAATAAATTGTACAAAAATATGATAATTAAGGATAACTCGTTTAAAGAACGAAGGAATTGGTTTCGTGTCGTTTGGAGACCGTATGAAGAAGTTACGGGCGAAACCGGGTCGAAACAAAGTTGGAAAAGTGCAGCCTGGCTGCATGTGAAGTTCACGACGCGAACATAGTTCGCGTTCGTGAAGTCGGGCCAGAGATTTTAATCAAAGGCGTGAAGTAGTTCGCGATGAGATAACGATCGCTAAGTTCGCGTGCAAGGGGAAGTTAGCGACGCGAACTTAGTTCGCGTCGTGAACTTCGGACGAACAACCTTAAGTCGGGTTTTGGCTCATTTGATGCCATATCAAAACCCTAGTTTCTTCTTTGACGATTTTCGAGCTTGGGGACTGATTGAGGTCGGATCCTTCACAAATCTTTGGTAGATTTCACTCCTAGTTGAAGATTAAAGGCATTTGGTGAAGTCTTGGAAGTTGATTGAACTATGAAGCAAGGAAATTGGCGTAAAGAATATGGTTGGAGCACTTTATTGCTAAGGTGAGTACATGAGACTTTTAAACTGAGTACATAGTAAATAGTTTTGAAAATACATATGATATTTTATGGATCTTTATTAATAAATATGTTGATAAAGATAGTGACTGAAAATGTATGAAAGTATGTAGAATGTGATACTAGAATATGTCTAGTATGATTGATGAATTTGAAATAAAATATGATAAATTCAAGTAATTATGGAACCTATGTTAATAAACAATAATAATGAAGTAATTGATTGAAAGAATGTATACGGAGCCTTTATTAATAAATATATATTAGTAAAGCAATTGGGAATGATTTTTATAGTAATGAGTATCTATTGGTAAGATATACTAATAAAAGTAAAGAACGAATATATATGAAAAAGAATATGATGTGACTAGTAATAATTGTGTATTATAGTCAAGGAAGAGATAAAAGTATTATGATATCGGTAAAATAAGAAATGTATCTTATGTATAAAGTAAGTATGGACCTCAAAGGGTTCATAGATGTAGAAGTAAATGTGGTTGCTTATGATCGGTTCCATGGGACCATACAGGTACGTTCACACTGTGTTGAACCAATTATATGTCGTTATTGTTAGATGACTAACTTGTTTGATGTTTGATGTGATAGCCAAAGGCTTTGACTGGCATAACTGTTAGGTTATGATAAGAGATAGACGGTGGTGACGCGGGGGATCCCCGGTCACTGAGCGGTGGTATATATGTTTATACACCGAGTGTATATATGTTTATACACTAAGCACTCGGGTGCTTCTAGTACGCATATGTTTGGTACTAGGTATGTTAGGTTCTAATACATATATGTTTATGTATTAGACATGTTTGTGCTACTAGTACATATATGTTTATGTACTAGATATGATTGTGCTTCTGGTACCTATATGTTTAGGTACTAGATATGTTTGCTAGGAAAACAAAGTAGCTAGAGTCACAATAGGGTGACTAGACGGTATTTATGTAGTTTATATATATGTTTATATATTTATGAAATGACTATTATTATTGGGGTCTAAAACCCATGTATCTCACGAGACTATTTTGTCTCACGTACTACGTTTGTTTGTGGCTGTGTACTCAGGTACAGGTTTGAAGTGATAGAAGGTTGCACTAGAAGTGGCCTAGAGATGTTTAGCTCAGGAGCTAATAGGTAGATTAGGGATGCAAATTTAACCCGCGGGTTTGGGTGCCCGCGGGTACCCGAGTCTTACGGGGCGGGTATTACCCGTCTAAACGGGTAATGGGTCGGGGATGGGTTTAAATTTCATACCCGAGAGCGGGTACGGGTTGGGTACGGGTTTTATAATACCCGCACCGTTTATACCCGACCCGAATATATATATTAATGTGTTAATTTTTTAGTACACTGTGTGACAACCCTCGAAATCGGATATTTGACTATACACTTATTTCAACATAAATTATTGAATGATTTATGTATAATTAATAGAGTACTTATTTTGCGTCTAAATCTAGCAAAAACCATGCACAATAAGTACTATTAATGTACATCACAATTGATGCAAGAGATTGGTTATCTTTGTTATAAAATGACAATAGTAATTTAGCGAGTTGGTGATCAAACGGTTAAACCGGAAAGAAAAAAAAAAGATTGTCAAAGCTAACATATCTATAAAATAAATAAAAAGCCTTGTGACAAATACTTACTTGAAACTTAAAATAAATCCATCGTTCGATCTATCCTTCCTCAACTATCCTATTTCAAATTTGAATTACAATCCTTATCTTAAAACCCACGTCCATGTGAATATACCGAAACCACATCGCTCACGTACACCCTGCCTCTAACAAACTTTCCGAAATCTTTATATGAATTATAATAAAATGTGAATATTTGGTGTAATCAGTCATTATCATCAAACCAAACCTCATTCTTAACCTACGCCCACGTCGTGACTTTCTCTCTCTCACTCTCATGGAAGTTAAAAACCAGGAATCATCATTCATCAACACCAACGTTAACCCTCTCGTTTATGATCCAGTCGACATCCCTCCATCTGCTCTCATCTCCGACGTCAGATACCACCTCCGGGACAACAAGAATCTCCGTCAATCACAACGTTTTTACGACGGCAGAAACATCTCGGGCAATCAAAATAGAACCAAGCAGCAACCTCTCGGGCTTCATCTATCTCTCTGCCTCCGTTTACCCTGTCTCGAACCAGTCAATGAAACCCACACCTCCGTCGAATCAGCAAGCTTCCGACGAGCTCAAGAACCATCCGACTCCTCCTCCTTGGAACACCATCTCCCGGTTTCTCGATCTCTATCTCTCGGTATAAAACTCTAAACTCTTTTGTATTTAATTTATAGATCATGCATGCGTTGTGTGTGTTTTCGGTTTTGTGTGAGCGTGTGTGCACCAGTGTGTCACCGGTGACACCTGCGACAGAAGTCACCACTAGCCTACTCCCTTGTCCTCGTTTTGTCTAGCCAACCCAAACAAAGTCTGTGTTTTAATCTGAGCCCAAAGAGTTCTTGAGTCCACCCGTCAACTTATCAGTCCAAGCCCAAGTTTGTTTTGTGGAATTTAAAAGTCAGTAAAACTTTATTTTTATATTATTATAAATGACTGCCGAATATTTTAATTAAGTGGTTATAAATTATTTATATAAGATTCCTTATTTAATTATTTCTATATAATAATTAAATTTAGTTGTTTGAATTATTTTATTAAAATAATTACTTATTAGATATGATTCGATTATTTTCCAACAAAAGTGTAACGGATTTTAAATTTGTTAAAAATTAACAAATGAAATTAAAATACGAGATCAATTCAATCGAGTCACCAACGTATCACTCGAGTTTAGATTCATATAAAGAGAACTATTTGTGCATCATGTAGTTTAGGCGTGTCATTTAGACCGTCATGTAGACCGTCACTTATTTGTTTATTATTACTATGCGTTTAGGACGTCAGGACTGTTTGGTTGGAAACCCCAACTTTGTGGATTTACGACTTTGCTAGCTTCGCATCAGGTGAGTTTCACGGCCCCACTTTTACATGCTTTACAACTATTTTTACCGGGGGAGAAAACATACTTACTTAACTATTTTGTGATAAATAATCTTTGTATAATCATTGTTGTGTACACGTACCTAACAATGAAGGACAAAGGACCATGCTACGAGTCCACGTTTAACCGTAATCATTAACAGTTAGCCTGGGAATATATGGATAGTACTATTCGGGTTGATCACCCGCTCATGGCTAGTTATGCGCTAGCCCAACTGGGTTTGAGATATATATTCTTTTGTTTGAGATCTTGGATTGATTATAGGCTCAGTGATTATACCTTTACTTATTATGCTTAGGCCGAGCATATAAGGGATTATGAATTGCACCTTAAAACTAAATTGTTCCATATTTCAGAACAACGATACAAATCGTACAAGTTTGTACGTACGATTTTTAAACGATATGACTTTTGAGTCACAAAACCTGTGAACTCACCAACCATTGTGTTGACACTTTTTCTAATATGTTTTCTCAGGTAACGGAAATTAAACTTTTAAGCATTGCATAAGTGGTGGGTCGTCAAGCTTTTCTCAAGAAATAAGTCTATTAGTTAAGACATTAAACGTTTTGAAACTTATTCATTTAGATTATTTCAACTTTGTCATTCGGTTTTTGTAAACAATTGTTTTGGATATTTACTATGATTGCGTTGCTTTACTATATTTGATGTGTGATGTTACCGATGTTAGTCGCACCTCGTTCTTCCGCAAAACCATTTTTGGCGGGGTGTGACAGATTGGTATCAGAGGCATTGGTTATAGTGAATTAGCGTGAGTCTAGTCTATAACCGGAAAAAGATTTTGAGTCAAAACATTTTTACTTCATGTAGAGTTGCATCACACATAAATTGCATTCATGTAGAATCGCATATCAAATCCCTCCCTAGGAAGACCACTAGGAGCATTACTTGCCTTACTCTGACAATAGATAGAGTACTCTTATATTATAGGATACTATTACGTGAAACTATATGTGAGACTCATTACAATATATCATATACTCAATACACTACACTACAGTTTTCACCACACACTTACTTCACATACCTTACAACTAAATTGTATCCTGAATCTACACTTCACTAATCACTTACACGAAAACACGATTTTAGAGAATTTCTGCATAATGTCTATGAGCAATGAATATGTTGACTACTCTACTCGACTGGATAATGAGCATTATGACACTTCATCATCAGAAGACCCTGCACAATAAACACCCCTACTCGTGCACCACTTATCTTAATCACTTGCTATACATATACTTTTCTCACATAATATATACATTATGTATCATTCTCACATATTGTTCCTCATGCGAGTGTCGCAACCTTAACCCTAATTTTCCATTCAACAAATCATGAATCTCCAAAGATTCGCCACATCTATCCAACAACCACTAATGCCACAAATTTTGGTCAGTCAAATACGGCAAAGATTAAAACAAAAGAAAGATTCTTTGACCTTGTAAAAAAAAAAAATTAATCGAAATACAGAGGTTGTCACACGTCACCTCTAGAATGTCTCCATAATAAATTCTAAGCACAACTCCTAAATTCGTGTAATCTTATGTGAAGAAAAGATTTCAAATCTCTCCAAAATTGATAATACAGCCCATGAAATTTTACATACAATATATGTATTTTAAAAAGAAAAATAAAGAAGAAAGCCCATATTCACGAATGAAAATATGAAGTGATGATGATGAGGAAACATTGTACCATGATATTATAAAAACGGGTGGCCAACGTGTTTATAATTACTTAGTACAATGTGGAGTTATCAAAGTCATGGATTATTGAAATGAACAAATGAATAAGAATCTTTAACATACGTACTAGAAAACAAACCGGTCAAACAACAAAGCAAAGGCATATCCACCATATGAAAATGCTCTATGGATTATACTCTTAAAGAACTCAGTAAGATTTCCACTACTCTTGTCAATATTAATTCAAAACTAAACTAATCCTAGTAGCCTCCCTGATCGTATGACGACATTATTTCCTTGAATCCAACCGAAATGCGACATTTGTCTTTACAACTACCAAAACTTCTCTATTTAATATCCACTCTGACTAATCGTTTCTTTATAATAATTCAAATTCATCCTTATGAACATCAATTCCTACGAAAACGAGGCCTAATTAAAGTAACCATCAATAATCAACAATCATCATTGCCAATTAACGATAAGTCTAACCGACTACAAAATTTTGTTTTTTTTACTCAAAAATTAATCTATGTTCTGATAAATTCCGACAAAAGTCCAAACTAAAGGAATTCTAAACACCAAAAATTAAAACTCGTTATAAATCCTACAAATTCCTAACCACATTTTCCACAACAACAAACGTGTAAACAACATTAATTGACCTTAAGAATAATGTTTATCAAATGTATTATGACGAGCTGAAAACTCTGTTGATGAAGTATTATTTCCCTAATAATGAAAATTAAAAACTAGAAACTATATTGTGAAACCTATCGATTGAAAGCTCTGATATTATCAACTACATCACCAGATTTAGGCAACTAGCCTGACTCGTTCCTCATATCTAAACCTCCTAAAGCTAAAAATAGATAAATAAATAAATAATAATAAATGAGAAGCGTATCTGGAAATTGGCACCTCAAATCAGATGAATGAGCACTGCGTCCCAAACCTCAAAGTATATATTATGTGCCACAACAATACTAACTCTACCCAAAAGAACAGAATACTTCATCATCTTCCCTGAAACGTCACACCGAGGATTAAATTACGTACGGTGACTATAAAAGAAATGACAATTAAAGCAACCAATACGCAATCGAAATAAGCAGTATGGATAAACAACAAACCAACTTGATTTAATTTTGGTGAAAAAAAAAAAACACTAACAACAATGACCATGACAATAACAAACCTAACGATAATGATAGTCGTCAACCAGCTCGTGGAAGGGCATTTGTTATATGAGCCCAAGAAACACATAAAAAAAATATGATACATAAACTGTTGCGTTTAATAGTCAGTAATCTTAAAATCATCAACTTTATAAAAGACCATAAATATCTATGAAAGGATTATCGAACATTTCCTAGCTCCATTGTCAATAAGAAACTTAAGGAAACGAAATTATCCACACATCTCTCCCGAACTAGTAGTAAGTTCTCTTAAATTTCTGGACGAAATTTCTTTAACAAAGGGAGAATGTGAGAACCCTCGAAATCGGATATTTGACTATACACTTATTTCAACATAAATTATTGAATGATTTATGTATAATTAATAGAGTACTTATTTTGCGTCTAAATCTAGCAAAAACCATGCACAATAAGTACTATTAATGTACATCACAATTGATGCAAGAGATTGGTTATCTTTGTTATAAAATGACAATAGTAATTTAGCGAGTTGGTGATCAAACGGTTAAACCGGAAAGAAAAAAAAAAGATTGTCAAAGCTAACATATCTATAAAATAAATAAAAAGCCTTGTGACAAATACTTACTTGAAACCTAAAATAAATCCATCGTTCGATCTATCCTTCCTCAACTATCCTATTTCAAATTTGAATTACAATCCTTATCTTAAAACCCACGTCCATGTGAATATACCGAAACCACATCGCTCACGTACACCCTGCCTCTAACAAACTTTCCGAAATCTTTATATGAATTATAATAAAATGTGAATATTTGGTGTAATCAGTCATTATCATCAAACCAAACCTCATTCTTAACCTACGCCCACGTCGTGACTTTCTCTCTCTCACTCTCATGGAAGTTAAAAACCAGGAATCATCATTCATCAACACCAACGTTAACCCTCTCGTTTATGATCCAGTCGACATCCCTCCATCTGCTCTCATCTCCGACGTCAGATACCACCTCCGGGACAACAAGAATCTCCGTCAATCACAACGTTTTTACGACGGCAGAAACATCTCGGGCAATCAAAATAGAACCAAGCAGCAACCTCTCGGGCTTCATCTATCTCTCTGCCTCCGTTTACCCTGTCTCGAACCAGTCAATGAAACCCACACCTCCGTCGAATCAGCAAGCTTCCGGCGAGCTCAAGAACCATCCGACTCCTCCTCCTTGGAACACCATCTCCCGGTTTCTCGATCTCTATCTCTCGGTATAAAACTCTAAACTCTTTTGTATTTAATTTATAGATCATGCATGCGTTGTGTGTGTTTTCGGTTTTGTGTGAGCGTGTGTGCACCAGTGTGTCACCGGTGACACCTGCGACGGAAGTCACCACTAGCCTACTCCCTTGTCCTCGTTTTGTCTGGCCAACCCAAACAAAGTCTGTGTTTTAATCTGAGCCCAAAGAGTTCTTGAGTCCACCCGTCAACTTATCAGTCCAAGCCCAAGTTTGTTTTGTGGAATTTAAAAGTCAGTAAAACTTTATTTTTATATTATTATAAATGACTGCCGAATATTTTAATTAAGTGGTTATAAATTATTTATATAAGATTCCTTATTTAATTATTTCTATATAATAATTAAATTTAGTTGTTTGAATTATTTTATTAAAATAATTACTTATTAGATATGATTCGATTATTTTCCAACAAAAGTGTAACGGATTTTAAATTTGTTAAAAATTAACAAATGAAATTAAAATACGAGATCAATTCAATCGAGTCACCAACGTATCACTCGAGTTTAGATTCATATAAAGAGAACTATTTGTGCATCATGTAGTTTAGGCGTGTCATTTAGACCGTCATGTAGACCGTCACTTATTTGTTTATTATTACTATGCGTTTAGGACGTCAGGATTGTTTGGTTGGAAACCCCAACTTTGTGGATTTACGACTTTGCTAGCTTCGCATCAGGTGAGTTTCACGGCCCCACTTTTACATGCTTTACAACTATTTTTACCGGGGGAGAAAACATACTTACTTAACTATTTTGTGATAAATAATCTTTGTATAATCATTGTTGTGTACACGTACCTAACAATGAAGGACAAAGGACCATGCTACGAGTCCACGTTTAACCGTAATCATTAACAGTTAGCCTGGGAATATATGGATAGTACTATTCGGGTTGATCACCCGCTCATGGCTAGTTATGCGCTAGCCCAACTGGGTTTGAGATATATATTCTTTTGTTTGAGATCTTGGATTGATTATAGGCTCAGTGATTATACCTTTACTTATTATGCTTAGGCCGAGCATATAAGGGATTATGAATTGCACCTTAAAACTAAATTGTTCCATATTTCAGAACAACGATACAAATCGTACAAGTTTGTACGTACGATTTTTAAACGATATGACTTTTGAGTCACAAAACCTGTGAACTCACCAACCATTGTGTTGACACTTTTTCTAATATGTTTTCTCAGGTAACGGAAATTAAACTTTTAAGCATTGCATAAGTGGTGGGTCGTCAAGCTTTTCTCAAGAAATAAGTCTATTAGTTAAGACATTAAACGTTTTGAAACTTATTCATTTAGATTATTTCAACTTTGTCATTCGGTTTTTGTAAACAATTGTTTTGGATATTTACTATGATTGCGTTGCTTTACTATATTTGATGTGTGATGTTACCGATGTTAGTCGCACCTCGTTCTTCCGCAAAACCATTTTTGGCGGGGTGTGACAGATTGGTATCAGAGGCATTGGTTATAGTGAATTAGCGTGAGTCTAGTCTATAACCGGAAAAAGATTTTGAGTCAAAACATTTTTACTTCATGTAGAGTTGCATCACACATAAATTGCATTCATGTAGAATCGCATATCAAATCCCTCCCTAGGAAGACCACTAGGAGCATTACTTGCCTTACTCTGACAATAGATAGAGTACTCTTATATTATAGGATACTATTACGTGAAACTATATGTGAGACTCATTACAATATATCATATACTCAATACACTACACTACAGTTTTCACCACACACTTACTTCACATACCTTACAACTAAATTGTATCCTGAATCTACACTTCACTAATCACTTACACGAAAACACGATTTTAGAGAATTTCTGCATAATGTCTATGAGCAATGAATATGTTGACTACTCTACTCGACTGGATAATGAGCATTATGACACTTCATCATCAGAAGACCCTGCACAATAAACACCCCTACTCGTGCACCACTTATCTTAATCACTTGCTATACATATACTTTTCTCACATAATATATACATTATGTATCATTCTCACATATTGTTCCTCATGCGAGTGTCGCAACCTTAACCCTAATTTTCCATTCAACAAATCATGAATCTCCAAAGATTCGCCACATCTATCCAACAACCACTAATGCCACAAATTTTGGTCAGTCAAATACGGCAAAGATTAAAACAAAAGAAAGATTCTTTGACCTTGTAAAAAAAAAAAAAATTAATCGAAATACAGAGGTTGTCACACGTCACCTCTAGAATGTCTCCATAATAAATTCTAAGCACAACTCCTAAATTCGTGTAATCTTATGTGAAGAAAAGATTTCAAATCTCTCCAAAATTGATAATACAGCCCATGAAATTTTACATACAATATATGTATTTTAAAAAGAAAAATAAAGAAGAAAGCCCATATTCACGAATGAAAATATGAAGTGATGATGATGAGGAAACATTGTACCATGATATTATAAAAACGGGTGGCCAACGTGTTTATAATTACTTAGTACAATGTGGAGTTATCAAAGTCATGGATTATTGAAATGAACAAATGAATAAGAATCTTTAACATACGTACTAGAAAACAAACCGGTCAAACAACAAAGCAAAGGCATATCCACCATATGAAAATGCTCTATGGATTATACTCTTAAAGAACTCAGTAAGATTTCCACTACTCTTGTCAATATTAATTCAAAACTAAACTAATCCTAGTAGCCTCCCTGATCGTATGACGACATTATTTCCTTGAATCCAACCGAAATGCGACATTTGTCTTTACAACTACCAAAACTTCTCTATTTAATATCCACTCTGACTAATCGTTTCTTTATAATAATTCAAATTCATCCTTATGAACATCAATTCCTACGAAAACGAGGCCTAATTAAAGTAACCATCAATAATCAACAATCATCATTGCCAATTAACGATAAGTCTAACCGACTACAAAATTTTGTTTTTTTTACTCAAAAATTAATCTATGTTCTGATAAATTCCGACAAAAGTCCAAACTAAAGGAATTCTAAACACCAAAAATTAAAACTCGTTATAAATCCTACAAATTCCTAACCACATTTTCCACAACAACAAACGTGTAAACAACATTAATTGACCTTAAGAATAATGTTTATCAAATGTATTATGACGAGCTGAAAACTCTGTTGATGAAGTATTATTTCCCTAATAATGAAAATTAAAAACTAGAAACTATATTGTGAAACCTATCGATTGAAAGCTCTGATATTATCAACTACATCACCAGATTTAGGCAACTAGCCTGACTCGTTCCTCATATCTAAACCTCCTAAAGCTAAAAATAGATAAATAAATAAATAATAATAAATGAGAAGCGTATCTGGAAATTGGCACCTCAAATCAGATGAATGAGCACTGCGTCCCAAACCTCAAAGTATATATTATGTGCCACAACAATACTAACTCTACCCAAAAGAACAGAATACTTCATCATCTTCCCTGAAACGTCACACCGAGGATTAAATTACGTACGGTGACTATAAAAGAAATGACAATTAAAGCAACCAATACGCAATCGAAATAAGCAGTATGGATAAACAACAAACCAACTTGATTTAATTTTGGTGAAAAAAAAAAAACACTAACAACAATGACCATGACAATAACAAACCTAACGATAATGATAGTCGTCAACCAGCTCGTGGAAGGGCATTTGTTATATGAGCCCAAGAAACACATAAAAAAAATATGATACATAAACTGTTGCGTTTAATAGTCAGTAATCTTAAAATCATCAACTTTATAAAAGACCATAAATATCTATGAAAGGATTATCGAACATTTCCTAGCTCCATTGTCAATAAGAAACTTAAGGAAACGAAATTATCCACACATCTCTCCCGAACTAGTAGTAAGTTCTCTTAAATTTCTGGACGAAATTTCTTTAACAAAGGGAGAATGTGAGAACCCTCGAAATCGGATATTTGACTATACACTTATTTCAACATAAATTATTGAATGATTTATGTATAATTAATAGAGTACTTATTTTGCGTCTAAATCTAGCAAAAACCATGCACAATAAGTACTATTAATGTACATCACAATTGATGCAAGAGATTGGTTATCTTTGTTATAAAATGACAATAGTAATTTAGCGAGTTGGTGATCAAACGGTTAAACCGGAAAGAAAAAAAAAAGATTGTCAAAGCTAACATATCTATAAAATAAATAAAAAGCCTTGTGACAAATACTTACTTGAAACCTAAAATAAATCCATCGTTCGATCTATCCTTCCTCAACTATCCTATTTCAAATTTGAATTACAATCCTTATCTTAAAACCCACGTCCATGTGAATATACCGAAACCACATCGCTCACGTACACCCTGCCTCTAACAAACTTTCCGAAATCTTTATATGAATTATAATAAAATGTGAATATTTGGTGTAATCAGTCATTATCATCAAACCAAACCTCATTCTTAACCTACGCCCACGTCGTGACTTTCTCTCTCTCATTCTCATGGAAGTTAAAAACCAGGAATCATCATTCATCAACACCAACGTTAACCCTCTCGTTTATGATCCAGTCGACATCCCTCCATCTGCTCTCATCTCCGACGTCAGATACCACCTCCGGGACAACAAGAATCTCCGTCAATCACAACGTTTTTACGACGGCAGAAACATCTCGGGCAATCAAAATAGAACCAAGCAGCAACCTCTCGGGCTTCATCTATCTCTCTGCCTCCGTTTACCCTGTCTCGAACCAGTCAATGAAACCCACACCTCCGTCGAATCAGCAAGCTTCCGGCGAGCTCAAGAACCATCCGACTCCTCCTCCTTGGAACACCATCTCCCGGTTTCTCGATCTCTATCTCTCGGTATAAAACTCTAAACTCTTTTGTATTTAATTTATAGATCATGCATGCGTTGTGTGTGTTTTCGGTTTTGTGTGAGCGTGTGTGCACCAGTGTGTCACCGGTGACACCTGCGACGGAAGTCACCACTAGCCTACTCCCTTGTCCTCGTTTTGTCTAGCCAACCCAAACAAAGTCTGTGTTTTAATCTGAGCCCAAAGAGTTCTTGAGTCCACCCGTCAACTTATCAGTCCAAGCCCAAGTTTGTTTTGTGGAATTTAAAAGTCAGTAAAACTTTATTTTTATATTATTATAAATGACTGCCGAATATTTTAATTAAGTGGTTATAAATTATTTATATAAGATTCCTTATTTAATTATTTCTATATAATAATTAAATTTAGTTGTTTGAATTATTTTATTAAAATAATTACTTATTAGATATGATTCGATTATTTTCCAACAAAAGTGTAACGGATTTTAAATTTGTTAAAAATTAACAAATGAAATTAAAATACGAGATCAATTCAATCGAGTCACCAACGTATCACTCGAGTTTAGATTCATATAAAGAGAACTATTTGTGCATCATGTAGTTTAGGCGTGTCATTTAGACCGTCATGTAGACCGTCACTTATTTGTTTATTATTACTATGCGTTTAGGACGTCAGGATTGTTTGGTTGGAAACCCCAACTTTGTGGATTTACGACTTTGCTAGCTTCGCATCAGGTGAGTTTCACGGCCCCACTTTTACATGCTTTACAACTATTTTTACCGGGGGAGAAAACATACTTACTTAACTATTTTGTGATAAATAATCTTTGTATAATCATTGTTGTGTACACGTACCTAACAATGAAGGACAAAGGACCATGCTACGAGTCCACGTTTAACCGTAATCATTAACAGTTAGCCTGGGAATATATGGATAGTACTATTCGGGTTGATCACCCGCTCATGGCTAGTTATGCGCTAGCCCAACTGGGTTTGAGATATATATTCTTTAGTTTGAGATCTTGGATTGATTATAAGCTCAGTGATTATACCTTTACTTATTATGCTTAGGCCGAGCATATAAGGGATTATGAATTGCACCTTAAAACTAAATTGTTCCATATTTCAGAACAACGATACAAATCGTACAAGTTTGTACGTACGATTTTTAAACGATATGACTTTTGAGTCACAAAACCTGTGAACTCACCAACCATTGTGTTGACACTTTTTCTAATATGTTTTCTCAGGTAACGGAAATTAAACTTTTAAGCATTGCATAAGTGGTGGGTCGTCAAGCTTTTCTCAAGAAATAAGTCTATTAGTTTAGACATTAAACGTTTTGAAACTTATTCATTTAGATTATTTCAACTTTGTCATTCGGTTTTTGTAAACAATTGTTTTGGATATTTACTATGATTGCGTTGCTTTACTATATTTGATGTGTGATGTTACCGATGTTAGTCGCACCTCGTTCTTCCGCAAAACCATTTTTGGCGGGGTGTGACACTAAGGTAGATCCCGTTGCCTATGGTTTTGATATACTTGGTGACACCGTATTTTTGTAAACTCTGATATAAGTTTTAAAGTTTTGTTAAACTGTATTTTGGACAATATGTCAATTATTGGGAAAATGTATTTTAAATGATTTAAACGATGTTTTAAAAATACGGGTGTTACAACTTGGTATCAGAGCTATAGTTTAAGTGAATTAGGTTGGATGTCCATCCTAGTCTTAGACTGTAGCAATAGGAATGTAAGATTCCTTAAGATCGATAGGTTGACCTTGAGACTTTATGTTAAGTTTAGGGTTGAACCTAGGGGACCTATAGAAGTTGTTATGAATTATGAAATGTGAGTCTTTTGAGACCGTATGGCATTGGTATGATAGGGTCGGCCCCTATGAGAAATGCCATGTTTTGATCTAATTGTGTTGTTTTCGATGGTCGAGTTGACCGTTCGAATCTTGTCTGTTGGATACGATAGTATGGCGAAAGAATGAATGAGAAAAGTGAATGAGCTCCACTGAATTGGGAGGAGTTATGAATGAGAATGTGAACCAGACGTTTAATAACCTTATGAATGAGGGTAGGCGGAATGATTCAAATACCCGTACGAAGGAAGAGTCATCGAATGGCGAAGTCCGTAGTGGAAGTTACCTACATAAAAAGGTAGCAAGACCTAATCGGAAGAAATTGAAGAATGTTGTATAGGGTCTTCATAGCGTGTAAAACTTATGTGTAATTCGGAAGTTTTGAGCCGAATGTCACGATGTGGTGGATTCGGTAGATTTAGCAGGTGCTAGAGAGTAGCAAATGAAGGAAGAACGATATGGCGACATTGACGTCACCATTATTGAAGGATGAGGTGTTGACACGGTGGAATGTGTTGTGTGAAACTTTGTGAAGGAGAGCACGGTACAAGATGTTGTGAAATGAACTCACGAGTGAGTTGAAATAGGGAATTGACCCGGAAGGGCCACCTCGGAGACCTTGGGTAAGATGAATGATTTGAGATTATGACTTAATTGTTGTTGTTGCACGAATTGGTGCCTATAGAAATTGTAGATAAGTTGTATGATGTGGAGATTTAATTTCGGGAATAGTCTTCCCGGTTAGTATGTGTGTAGAAATCATACATTGGAAATGATTATGGGCCGGTGTGTCGCATGTAGTAAAGATATATGGGTTGATGCTACTATGTAGTGTCAAAGGGGGAACCATGAGAATGGTAGATGTTGTCAACAAAAGAATGATAGTATAATGAAGTACTAAGTCTCGGTAAGAATTGTTAGTTGGATGAGAAATATAGAAATAGAAGCTTTGGAAATGGGACTTTGATATTCAGCAGGAATCCGGATACGCAATGTAATGTTATTATACGTGAACGGTAAAGGAAAGAATGACTAAGGTATAGTGATGCCTTAGAATTTAAAAATGGAAACAATGTGGAAAAGAATAAATGTCGGGAATGACGAAATTTAATCGTTGGAATCAATTGAGTAAAAGTTGGCGCGTAGCCATAGCAAGTCTTGTGACGGGGTTGATGGACTCAACATTAAGGGTAAAAAGGACGATTATTGCTAAAAGTGTCATAGCAATAGCGTGATAATGTATGACGTAGTGTAGTATAAGACTACGATTGGGAAAGGAATAGTCCTAAGTCCCACGATGTATGAAAGTAGAAAATCGAGTGTCGGGCCATTGGGTGCTAAGTCATGGGTTGCAAGTGTAGACCGGAGTCGGTTGATTGACTCAAAGATGACCGGGATGACCGGCGAGTTTGGTTAATGGAATGGAGTGATAGATACTCCCGTAGTGACAAAAGATTTGGAAATGTGGTAATACGGAAATGAACCGATTAATGGTGGTTAATGTGTAAGAGAAACGAGATTTTACTAGTTATCCGCGGAATTCAATGCATGTGCATTATGTGATGGCCTTCAAAGGCATATGACGATGAAAGGGTAGTGTCATGTGGATCGTGTTGAGTAATATGTCAAATGAGAAACATGTTAGATATGAAAGAAAACGATAATGCGTTTTTGTGGGAGAGGTGCTAGAATGCATTATAAATGATTTGATGATCGAATGGGTAAGATAGTAGCAAGGCTACACGATGCGAAAAGATGGATGTCAGATGACATTGGTGTGACATATACATATGTTTGTATATGTGCACAATAGAGATGTATAGATGGTATTGGTGTGACATATACATATGTTTGTATATGTGCACAATAAAGATGTATAGATGGTATTGGTGTGACATATACATATGTTTGTATATGTGCACAATAGAGATGTATAGATGGTATTGGTGTGACATATACATATGTTTGTATATGTGCACAATAGAGATGTATAGATGGTATTGGTGACATATACATATGTTTGTATATGTGCACAATAAAAGTGTTTAGATTGGATTGGCGTGATATATGTGTGTATATGTTTATGTGTTCATATGATGAATGTAGAACCATGTGGTTAATGAGTATTGCTATTATGTTATGGTAAATGAGAATTTGGTTTGAAATGCGGGTGGCATTTAGGACATGCATGTGTAGGAGATGCCTACGATTCATAGAATAGGAGGAAAGAGAAACTCCTAGCGGGCAAATCATCATTTGGTAACCAAGTTATGATAGACTTGTATGAAATTGAGGAATGTGTCGCGGTAGGAGATCTAATACCGATAATTGAGAATAAAAGTTATAGAACTGATCGATGTGATGCAAAATTGTTGAAAGAATACTAAATGATGGCATGAGTGACCAAATGATGGTTAAGTTTCGGTAAAGGTCGGTGTGACCTTGTGTATATGTATGACTCTCGCATAATTGGGGAGAAATTGAAAGTGTGGAAAAACGGGGACAATTGTTAAGGGAACAATAATGAGTATAACCGGAAGTGATAAATTAGTGATGGTGCCCCGTGAGCATGAAATTTGTTAGTTTGAAAGAGTTTGGTTGACTTCACGCAAAAGTCAAGGTTAACCAATTTGTGATTGGTTGACTTAGTCAAAGATGGGCTTTGACTTTCGTTATGAACGATTAGGTAATGTTGAGGGCATAATGCGTCGATGGTATACGCGTGCAAAAAAAAGATTAATGGAATAGTTGAAATAGTTGTAGTCGGATTATACGACTTTGACCCGTTTGGGTGTTGTCAAGATTGAATTTGGGGAAACAAGTATATGACTGTAGATGATGGATCATAAATTAAAGGTCAATTGTAAAGGAAAGGAGGATTTATGGGATCCTTAACGAGAAGGGAAATTGTTAAAGTATAGTTGACTTTGTTCTTAAGTCAAGGGTTAGACGATGTTGGAATATGGCAACTTGGTCGAAGCTAGACTTTGACATTTGTGTTGGTCAATTAGTTGGTTGTAATGCGAGGGTCATGTCATTTCTATGTGTATAAAATGATCGGTTAAAGGATTGAAAGTCTTGCGGTCAGTATTGTGCAAGTTTGGTCCAATTGGGCACTAAAGGCTTAAGATTGATTTTTGACCCGTTTGAATCTAACGGAGTTAATTGAATGTTTACATACATATTGTTGACTAATTCGGGATGAGAAAAGTTGACGCTAATAACCACGGGAGAATGAGAGCGGATACTCGGTAGAACGCGGATTTGAAATTTTTGAGTGATTCCGAGGACAGAATCCTTTTAAGTGGTAAATAGTTGTAACGGCCCGAAATTTATAAATAAATAAATTGTACAAAAATATGATAATTAAGGATAAGTCGTTTAAAGAACGAAGGAATTGGTTTCGTGTCGTTTGGAGACCGTATGAAGAAGTTACGGGCGAAACCGGGTCGAGACAAAGTTGGAAAAGTGCAGCCTGGCTGCATGTGAAGTTCACGACGCGAACATAGTTCGCGTTCGTGAAGTCGGGCCAGAGATTTTAATCAAAGGCGTGAAGTAGTTCGCGATGAGATAACGATCGCTAAGTTCGCGTGCAAGGGGAAGTTAGCGACGCGAACTTAGTTCGCGTCGTGAACTTCGGACGAACAACCTTAAGTCGGGTTTTGGCTCATTTGATGCCATATCAAAACCCTAGTTTCTTCTTTGACGATTTTCGAGCTTGGGGACTGATTGAGGTCGGATCCTTCACAAATCTTTGGTAGATTTCACTCCTAGTTGAAGATTAAAGGCATTTGGTGAAGTCTTGGAAGTTGATTGAACTATGAAGCAAGGAAATTGGCGTAAAGAATATGGTTGGAGCACTTTATTGCTAAGGTGAGTACATGAGACTTTTGAACTGAGTACATAGTAAATAGTTTTGAAAATACATATGATATTTTATGGATCTTTATTAATAAATATGTTGATAAAGATAGTGACTGAAAATGTATGAAAGTATGTAGAATGTGATACTAGAATATGTCTAGTATGATTGATGAATTTGAAATAAAACATGATAAATTCAAGTAATTATGGAACCTATGTTAATGAACAATAATAATGAAGTAATTGATTGAAAGAATGTATACGGAGCCTTTATTAATAAATATGTATTAGTAAAGCAATTGGGAATGATTTTTATAGTAATGAGTACCTATTGGTAAGATATACTAATAAAAGTAAAGAACGAATATATATGAAAAAGAATATGATGTGACTAGTAATAATTGTGTATTATAGTCAAGGAAGAGATAAAAGTATTATGATATCGGTAAAATAAGAAATGTATTTTATGTATAAAGTAAGTATGGACCTCATAGGGTTCATAGATGTAGAAGTAAATGTGGTTGCTTATGATCGGTTCCATGGGACCATACAGGTACGTTCACACTGTGTTGAACCAATTATATGTCGTTATTGTTAGATGACTAACTTGTTTGATGTTTGATGTGATAGCCAAAGGCTTTGACTGGCATAACTGTTAGGTTATGATAAGAGATAGACGGTGGTGACGCGGGGGATCCCCGGTCACTGAGCGGTGGTATATATGTTTATACACCGAGTGTATATATGTTTATACACTAAGCACTCGGGTGCTTCTAGTACGCATATGTTTGGTACTAGGTATGTTAGGTTCTAATACATATATGTTTATGTATTAGACATGTTTGTGCTACTAGTACATATATGTTTATGTACTAGATATGATTGTGCTTCTGGTACCTATATGTTTAGGTACTAGATATGTTTGCTAGGAAAACAAAGTAGCTAGAGTCACAATAGGGTGACTAGACGGTATTTATGTAGTTTATATATATGTTTATATATTTATGAAATGACTATTATTATTGGGGTTTAAAACCCATGTATCTCACGAGACTATTTTGTCTCACGTACTACGTTTGTTTGTGGCTGTGTACTCAGGTACAGGTTTGAAGTGATAGAAGGTTGCACTAGAAGTGGCCTAGAGATGTTTAGCTCAGGAGCTAATAGGTAGATCCCGTTGCCTATGGTTTTGATATACTTGGTGACACCGTATTTTTGTAAACTCTGATATAAGTTTTAAAGTTTTGTTAAACTGTATTTTGGACAATATGTCAATTATTTGGAAAATGTATTTTAAATGATTTAAACGATGTTTTAAAAATACGGGTGTTACATATAAAATATTCAAATTTGTTAATTAACAAAGGACCGTAATTGAATTCATAGGCTGCTGGCACGGAATTCAATTACAACGAATATCGTAATTTGAAATTACGTCGTAACTGAATTACGAAAAAAAAAAATTCATCCAAACGTGCTCCGTAATGTAATTTGTCAATATCGATTAACCAAAAAGTTAATAAACACAATGATCTGCTCAACAATAGAAGTTACAGCGGATTAACACAATGTTGATTTAATCAAGAACAATAAACTGTAAATAATTATACGAATAAGAACACAGTTATCACAAAAAAAGATTCAATGTATATTGATTCGAATGAGTTACAATACACACGTATGTTTACAATTCATAAGGAACTATATATAATAGTCCTTGAAGCCTAACTATTTAGCCTAGTTATTCTAGGATATGATTACAATCGAATTACAAAAGATATTAATTCTAAACAAACTTTCCTAAGATCTCGGACTCGATAAACTCCATAAATAAGTTGATCAGTATCAACTTTGAACGATCAGTAGTAAATCCATGGAGCAGTAGTAAATGATAACATCAGTAGTAATAACCAAGATCAGTAGGAACTGCACAATCAGTAATATCTCTTGTCTTCAGTATCAACTCCTTAGCAGCATTTAAGTAGTTGATCAGTATTAACTCTGCAAGTCAGTAATATATCCATATCACTAGTATATCCCAACAATCTCCCCCTAAACTTGTTAATTCAGATTGAATTAATCAAGTTTCTTTCTTTTCTCTTCTTATTCTCTTTCTCTTTTCTTTCTTCCTTCTTTTTCTCTTAACGCTTTTAATCTTCTTTGTTCATCCACATATGCTTTATTCTTTTGAAATAATTGTCTGTATTTCTCTGTATACATACCTTGATCATTAGGTCTTACAAATGCATAGCATACAATTTGATACAGAGTTTTCTGTGAGTGATTGTAGTCTCTTTCCATTAAATACATTTCACATCTCCTATTAGTTCTTTCAAAGAAGTACATATTGACTGTGGGAAGAACATTCCAAGCAAAAAGATTATCTTCACTTTCTACCTTTTCTTTATACTTCTCTGGATGGAATGCAACATCAAACATTTCAGTTAAGTATCCAGCTCCAGAGTTTTTCCACTTTTTATTTTTCATTCTAGGTTTTCCAATTTCCAACATTGTAAGAACATCACTTCTGTTAAAAGAAAATAACATAGGTTTCCATGCCTTGAATTTTTGAACACTCTTGTCTGCTCTAATGATGTCATGGATTCCTTGATTTTCTCTCCAGTTAAGAATAGGATTGTCTTGTTGAATTGGTTGTGGATCTTCTAAGATTTGGGGAGTTTGTTTCAGTTTCTTTGTAGTTGAATCATCACCTTCTATAATTTTCTTTTTCTTTGAACCTTGGTCTGAAGATTCACCAACTACAGTTTTTCTGTTAAGTACAATCTTGGGATCAATGTTTATCACATTTGAAGGTTCAACAACCCTTACACCTTCATTTAATTGTTTCTTTTTCTCAGTGCAATATATTTCAACTAGTGTAATAATTTTCATTCTTCCAAAGGATTTTGCACTGTGACCTCTTGACTTAAGATATTCAACCATCATGCTTTTCTCTTCATCAAATGGTTCAGGCATGTCAATCTTGCATCTTTTGCACTCATTAATTTGTTCTTCAAGAAGTTGCAGTCTTTCTTCTTCATATTTCCTGATTTTATCAAGTTCTGCTTTTTGACCTTCTATCAGAGATTCTTCTATTTCTTTAACTGCTCCATTTGCAGATTGTTCTTCTGGTTGAATAGCCTTTTCTTTTTCAGCTTTCCTTTTATTTTCAAGTGCAAGAGTTTTGGCACATTTTCTGTGGTACCTCATTCTCTTGACTTTCCAAAGAGATTGTTTAAGAGGTCTGATTAAATTCATCTTGTTCACCATATGACCAAGAGCTCTATGTGGATAGTCATCATCAAACTTTTGTTTTCCTTTACCTATGCACTGTGATGGAGGTGTATACTTTATATCTGGCACCTCATTGATTTGAATTTTTGGTGCAAAGGTATGAGCTTCATCATCATCCAGAATCTTTGGGTGAGGAGGTAATTCACATTCATCTACCTCTTCCCAATTTATATTATCATCAAAATCTGGAATTGTAACTTGAGTTTCTGCTGGTGTTGTGGTTACTACTGGTATTAAATTTAGAATGTTAAAAGGTCTGTAAAGTACCATTTGTAGATTTGAGCGGTCTACTACCGGTGAAGGAGTTATTACTGATGTTGCTTCTTGTGTTTGTTCTTCATTTGGATCAGTAATAATCACTTCAGTTGTTTGAATGACTTCAGTAGTGTTCATGGGATCAGTAGTACCCATGACTTCAGTAGCAACTTAAGAAGGTACCTGTTCTGCTGTTGGAGATTGTTGTGCAGACACAAATACATCTTCCATACTTTTGACTCCTCTGTCAAAGTCTTCATCACTTTGACCTGTTTCACCATGAGCTTCTTTGAGATTTAAAAGGGAAGCTGCTGCTGCTGCAATAGATGTATCAATCATCTCTTGAATTTGATATTTCTCCCCCTTAGTGATCTCAACTTGTTGTGCATCACTACCATCAACTTTCATCTTCAATTTCCTTATTGTGGATGATTGTTTTTGAAATCTATGTTCAAATCTCTTCATTCTTCTATTTAGGACATTGATGTAGTGCTTCATGTAGCTCATTGTTCTTCCTTGATTGTTGATTAAAATTTGATAGTTTTGTACAGTGGTTTCAAGGTTTTCCATCCTATCCGTTAATTCAGTTTGTTGCATACTACCCTCAGTCCTTCTAGGTACATCATCGGGTTGGGTCGTTACATTGGCTTTAAGGTTTTCCATCCTTTCCATCAATTCAGTTGGTTCCAGTCTTCCCTCATCACTGCTTGGTGATTCACTGGGAGTTTTAGATACTCTCTTCTTCCTAGAAGAAGCAGTAGTATCTCCCCTTGTGGTTTCTTGGCACATGGGTCCTTTAAGTGCTTCCTCAAATGATGAGTCATCACTTAAAGTTGCCGAGGTCTGGGTCCTAATGATGTTCTCACTAGCCTGTGCACCAACCTTTGGTGCATCAGTAGTGAGAGCCCTTTCCTCATGACTTCTCTCCTCCTTGGAAGTCAACTCTTGGAGTCTGGGGTCTGACTCAATTGGTCCCCTGGTGTCCTTTTTGGAAATTCTTTTCCTTTTATATTTGGAGGTAATAATTTGGCTTTTAGGTTTGTTTACCAAAGGGTGAAGAGTAGCATCCCGAGGTTCTATATCATGTTCCTGGGACACAGTCAGGACATCATAAGGTGTGGTTGTTTGAGTTGCTATTTTGGATTGTGTTTGGGCTGCAATATTTAGTGATGGAGTGGGTTGAGGTTCAATGGGGTGACTTGAACCTTCTCCAGTTGGGGGATGATCATGGATCATATTGGGAAACAAAGGTGTTGCCTTTCTAGAAAATTTGAATAACCTTCTCATGTTTGAAAAAACCTTTTTGTTTAGAGAAGGTGCAGTGTAAATTTCTTTTGGTTTAGTGAGATCTGGGATCTCACAATGTAAAATATGTGCAATAAATCTGGGATACATTAAAAATTTAGAGGATGATAGATTTCCAATTATACCATCAAAAATCATTTTTGAAAAATTGAACACTTGGTCTGTGCTCAAACAAACAACAGCAGAGGCTATTGACTTGTTTAATTCATTCCAAGTGCTCTTTTTAGGAGAGAAGCAGTGTTGAATAGTATGAACTATAAAATTTCCATTGGGGAGAAAGAAGCCCTTTTTGAAAAGTGACAATGTTTTGTTTTCCTTCATACCCCATTTTTATTAAATTTTCAACAAGTTCCTCCTTAGAGAGTAGAGATATACCTGATTCATCATGAAGTTTCAGATGTTGTTTGATAGTTTGTTCTGTTATGAAAATTGATTTTTCATCTACTGTTGATTTGATTTTTGGTATATCCCCTTCTTTGATGTGTTCTGCAGACTCCCAAAATTGAACAATATGTCTCTCATAGATTGTAGGTTGGATTGTGAGAGCATATTTGATTGATGAATGTTTTAAAAACATCACTATTTCCCTAAAATCTTTAGTCCCGTCTGGATTCTTTAAAAAAGCAATCATATTGTGGAATTCACAATATTGTAGATTTGTTTGAACAGCTACTGGTTTAATCATTGCCATTGTTAGTTGTTCTGTGGTTTGGGATTGTGAGAGGGAATCGTAAATGTGTTCTTTTGAGAGTGTTTGATTGAATTTGAGTTGTTACTGCTTTTTAGGGTTTCAATCAAGATTGCCTACTTAAGGGTTTATCGTGGGTTTTAGCAGATCGAGGTTTGGATAATGTAAGATTAACCGACTTCTGTTATTTATAGTTTTTGAAATTAACCTGCAAAAAGTCACAAATACCCTTCGAATCATAGCATAACGGCTATTTCCATGGGGTTAGTTTGGTAATTTTATCGATTTTAAGAGTAAACCGCCGATCAGTAGTAACTAAGTATCAGTATTATAAACATCAGTAGTAACTGAGATTTTAACTCCTTAAAGACTGATCAGTAGTAAATAGAAACTACAATCAATAGTAAGTGAATAACCAGTAGTAAACTTTTAATAACTTAATTAATATTATACAAAAACTTTACATATGAGAATTTTATGAGATTTAATTTGTAAAAATCATTCCAATACTGTTAACTAAAAAGTTAAACCTTCCTACATCAAATGCTTTTGTAAAAAGATCTGCTAGTTGATTATCAGTATGAATTTTAACCACTTTAATTAATTTCTTTTCATTACAATCTCTTATGAAATGAAATCTGATTTCAATATGTTTAGTTTTTGAATGTTTTACTGGGTTGTTCACAATACTAATTGCACTTTGATTATCTATAAAGATAGGAGTTTTAAGAATAGACATACCAAAGTCCATGAGTTGATTTTGAATCCATAGTACTTGAGCACAGCATGCAGATGCAGCTACATACTCTGCCTCCGCAGAAGATGTTGAAACATTTGTTTGCTTCTAGCATTGCCATGACACAAGTCTTGATCCAAAGAATTGACATCCACCAGTAGTTGACTTTCTATCCAAGCATTCACCACCATAATCACTATCTGTGTATGCTGTAAGTTCAAAAGGTGAGTCATGTGGATACCAAAGACCTAGTGATGGTTTCCCTTTTAAGTATCTAAAGATTCTTTTGACTGCTTGCAAATGTAGTTCCTTTGGTTTTGCTTGATACCTGGCACACACACAAACACTGTACATAATGTCAGGTCTAGATGCAGTTAAGTACATTAAGGAACCTATCATTGATCTATATAGATGTTCATCTACATCCTCCCCCTCAATGTCAGGATGTAGGTGTTTATGTGTTTCCATAGGAGTGCTTGCACTTTTGCAGTCTTTCATTGCAAACTTTTCTAATATTTCTTTGACATATTTTGATTGATTGATCAAAATACCATCTAGTTTTTGATTAACTTGGAGTCCAATAAAGAAGTTCATTGGACCCATTGAGCCCATCTTGAATTTGATCTGCATTAGTTCTTCAAATTCTTTGCACAGTTGATCATTTGTTGATCCAAAGATGATATCATCTACATATATTTGAACAAGTAGGATGTCATCTTTGACCTTCTTTGTGAAGAGAGTCTTGTCAATGGCACCTCTTCGGAATTTGTTCTTTAACAGGTATGATGATAGTGTGTCATACCAAGCTCTTGGTGCCTGATGCAAACCATAAAGAGCTTTGTCTAGTTTGAACACATAATCATCATGCTCATGATCTTCAAATCCTGGAGGTTGACACACATACACTTCTTCTTCTATTTTTCCATATAAGAATGCACTCTTTACAAGACTTTGAACCTTTTGAATGAAGCATATGCCAGAAAAATTCTTATTGCTTCAATCCTTGCAACAGGTGCATATACTTCATCATAGTCTATTCCTTCTTCTTGAGTGTATCCTTGTCCTACAAGTCTGGCTTTGTTTTTTATTACTATTCCTCTTTTGCCCTTTTTGTTTCTAAAGATCCATCTGGTTCCAATGGCTCTTTTTCCTTTTGGAAGACGTACTAAAGTCCAAACTGCTTGTAACTTGAATTGATGAAGTTCTTCTTGCATAGCTTCAATCCAATTGGAATCTTTCATGGCTTGTTGAATCTTTTTAGGTTCATCATGTGATAGAAAACATGCAAACAAACATTCATTAGATATTAGACTTATATTACAAGTATTATTGTTTAAACTTGAGTTAAATTTGCTTTTTGTCTGCATATTGGAATTGCATCACTTAGAACAAGATCTAAAAGAAGATTCTTTTGAGCTCTTGAGTTGGAAGTTTTGTCAACAACTATTTGACTATCAAGATTTGACTCATTAGATTCAGGGACTTGTGCATCTGTCCAGTTTTCTTCTTGAGTTTCTGAATCTTCTTGGTCTTCTTGATCTTCTTCATTGATACTGTTATTAATAACATCATTGTTGAAATTAAGTGTTTGTGAGTTATTACTTGTATTAGTATCATTTCTTGCAGTATTATCATTTAGGGTTTATGAGTTCCTACTAGTGTAAGTATCATCACTTGAGTTTTCAGGATTTTGATTTTCTGAGTTATTACTGACATTAGTGTGGTTTGTATTTTCAGAGTTGATATTGTCCTCAGTATTAACTGGAGAATTAGTCTTAACAATGATATACTGCAACGGTTTTGACTTCCATTAAATGATGATGAACCTTCTTTGGTTGGTTGATTATTTGAGTCACCTGTATTAAAATTAAAACTAAAATCAAGAGATTTTGTTAGTGAGTCAATATTAAATAACCAATCTGGACCATTTCCTTTTTCATTCATAAGATTTTCATTAAAGGATACATCTGCACTTTCTTCAATGATCCTTAGTCTTTTGTTGAACACTCTGTATGCTTTGCTTTAAGTTGAGTATCCTACAAAGATTCCATCATCTGCTTTGCAGTCAAACTTACCAATTTGTTCTCTTGTAATTAAGATAGTACAAGGACACCCAAATGATTTTAGAAAACTTATTGAAGGTTTTCTTTTGTTAAAAAGTTCATATGGTGTTTTAAAGTGAGGCTTAACTATTAATACTCTGTTTTGAACATAACAAGCAGTATTAACAGCTTCAGCCCAAAAAGTTATTGGTAATTTGGCATCTGCAATCATAGATCTTGCTGTTTCAATGATTGTTCTATTTCCTCTTTCAGCTACACCATTTTGTTGAGGAGTTCTAGGAGAGCTGTACTGCCTGTCAATACCTTTAAGATCACAAAAAAAGATTAGATTTTCATTTTTAAATTTTGTGCCATTGTCACATCTAATGGCTTTCACTTTAAGATCTCTTGTATTTTCCAGTTTGATTAGTAGGTTCTTGATGATTTCACTTGTTTCATCTTTAGTCCTGAGAAATAATACCCAAGTAAATCTAGAAAAATCATCAGTAATAACTAGACAGTATTGTTTCTTTCCTATACTCATTACATTTGTAGGTCCAAATAAATCCATGTGAAGTAGCTGCAATGGGTTAGAAATAGAGTTGATAGTTTTGGACTTATGAGAAGTCTTGTGCTGCTTACCTTTTAGGCATGCAACACAATGATGATCACACATGAATTGTTTTTGTGGTAAACCAACTACTAAGTTCTTTTTGACCAAATTGTTCATGTTTTTAAAGTTTGTGTGACACATCCTTCTGTGCCATAATTCTTATTCATCTGTGTTTGCCTTGGATATAAAACAGTTGATCTCATTTGGAGAAATGATTTCTCCCCCTATATCCAGGCAATACACATTATTTCTCCTTGGTGTTCTTAAAATAACATATTTTTCATCTAAAATAAAGTCAGGAGAAAGAATGATGCACTCTGTATCTGTAAAAAGATTTTTGTTCTTTTTATCACATACTTGTGAGACACTAATCAGATTGTATTGAAGTTCAGCAACATAAAATACATTATCAAATGTAATCTTACCATTTGATACAATACCTTTACCAGCGATACGACCACCTTTAGGATTTTCACCAAAAGCAACATAACCACCATCATATTTTCTAAAGTTTCTGAGAATTTGAAGATTCCCAGTCATGTGCCTAGAGCATCAACTATCAATATGCCATGTATTTACCTGAATGTTCTACACAAAAGAAAATTAAGTTAATTCTTTTTGGGAACCCAAGCTTGTTTTGTCTTGGGTTCATCCTTTTTGATGAAGAATTTACTACGAGTGGTTTGGTTGATACTGCTCTTTGGTGTTACTACTGATTTCTGTTTTGTTGACCATTTGTTCTGCTTTGATTTGGTTACTACTGATGGATCAGTAGTAACTATGTGAAAGTATTTTTTGTACTTATCAGTAGTATTTGTGTAGTTATATCTTACTGCATTGTATCTTGGATACAGATTAGTAGGATATCTTTGATTGTTTCTTCTTATAGTCGTATTTGCTGAGGAATTATGATAATTTCCATGTTTTCTTTTATTTTCAAACTTGTGACTTGTTTTTGGATTACCATGTCTGGTATTTTGAACAAATCTTTTGGCAGTTCTTCCAAACTTTGGAGTATCAACTTGTGGAGGTTTAGTCTTTTGTTTTAAGTTGGATGCTTTTAATTTTTGTTCTTTTAATTTTAATTTGTTTTCCTTAAATTCTTTGAATTCTTTGCAGTTAATTGGATTGAAGTGACAATCCTTTGCTATATGATTTACTTTATTGCAAACTAAGCATTTAGGTTTGGTTGATTTTAAGGATTCTGGTTTTCTTTGTTCTCTTAATTGATTCAGATTTCTTTGATTTCCTATTTTTAAAATAGTTGGAATATTTTCAGAATTGTATTTTGGAGATTCTTGACTTTGTGTTGTATGGAAACTTGTATCATTTGAATTAACAGAATTTTCTTCATCAGAAGATTCTCCACTAGATTCAGTTTTTAATTCTTTTATAATTCTTTCTGAACTAGCTTTTAATGGCGGTATAAAATTTGTGGGAGGAGGTACTGCATGATATCCAACTCCATGAATTACCTTTTCTGTGGATTGATTGCTAGTTAATTCAACAATTATTTTAAAACTTCTTTCAAATTTCTTTATTTTTAATTTATTTTGTTCTAATTCTAATTGACATTCCTCTAATTTAGTTATAGCTTCTTTTGCTTTTGATTCAGCATATTCTTTATCATAAACAGCTTGTAATAATTCTTCTTTAAGTTTTTGATCTGTTATTTGATAAACTTTAATCAGATTTTCTAAGTCAGCTATAACACCATTAAATTCTATTCTTCTTTTTCTGTTTTTAATTAAATCCTCATTGATTTCTTTTGTTTCCTTTTCAAGAGTTTTAAATAATTTAATGCATTCAGGAGAGCATGGTTTAGAATTTACCTCAGATTTAGGTTCAGAGAAGGCCATAAGAGCTTGATTTTGAGCATGTTCTTCAGCTTGAAAACTCCAGTCATATCCTAGTCCCTCTTGGGATACAAGTGCAGATGAGTTTGTCCTTTTGTCTTTGTTAGGACATTCTCTAGCAAAGTGACCAAGATTGCTACAGTTATAGCATTTAACTTTGGTTTTGTCAAAACCTGCCCTATCACTTTTGTTGAAGCTCAAGCTTGATCTACCAGTTCTCTTTAGGAATTTCTTGGTTCTGAAACTGAGCATAGCCATCTGCCATTTGATATCCATCTCTTCAAGATCATCAGGATTTATTTGCTCCAAATCTTCACTAATTAATGCAGTATGCACATGACTAGTGAAGAAGGATTCTCTGGAAATGTCTTCTGATTCCTTTGCCTTTCCAGTTGTAGCATCTTGATTTGTACCTGCAGTGGACACAAAAGCAGCATTGTTTGAATTTAAAATAGGAGTTTTCTGACTTACCTCAGATTCGAACAATCTTAAGTCATTGTAGAGTTCATCAAGCTCCTTTTCTTCTAAAGCATCACCTTGTCTATATACTGTACATAGACCATTCTTCACTTCAAGATCTGAGAAACTTTCTATTGACATCATCTTTGTCTGGTTGAACTCCAACTTGGTTGAGTTCACCAATAAGTTTATTGAATTTATCAAACACTTGTGACAAAGATTCATTCTTTTGTCCTTTGAAGTTTTCAAACTCTTGTTTCAGCACATATTTCATGTTTCTTTTTGTGCTCTTAGTACCCACAAACCTTTTCTCCAAGGCTTTCCATAGTAGCTTTGCATCATCAAATTCAACAAACAGATGTTGATAGTCATTAGGAATTGCAAGCAATAAGGTACTTAAAGCTTTTAATTCAGTTCCTCTGTCCTTCCTTTCTTTGTCACTCTTGATCTTGTCAGTCTCAGTTGATGTGCTGGTTGTGGCAATTGGAATGGTTTTGTTACCTTCCAACACAACTTCCCACATGGAGTAATCAGTAATAAGCATGTATTGCTTAATTTTGTTTTTCCACATCCCAAAGTTATTGGGAGTGAGGATGGGGATTTTGTTTGCTTGTGTGCTTTCATTGTTTTCAGACATGATGAAAACTTTGTTTGTGAAATAAATGAAAACTTTTGTGAGTTCTTGATTCGTAGATCTAGAGTACAAAGCTCTGATACCACTTGTCAAGATCGATTAACCAAAACAGTTAATAAACACAATGATCTACTCAACAATAGAAGTTACAGCGGATTAACACTATGTTGATTTAATCAAGGACAATAAACTGTAAATAATTATACGAATAAGAACACAGTTATCACAAAAAAGCTTCAATGTATATTGATTCGAATGAGTTACAATACACACGTATGTTTACAATTCATAAGGAACTATATATAATAGTCCTTGAAGTCTAACTATTTACCCTAGTTATTCTAGGATACGATTACAATCGAATTACAAAGATATTAATTCTAAACAAACTTTCCTAAGATCTCGGACTCGATAAACTCCATAAATAAGTTGATCAGTATCAACTTTGAACGATCAGTAGTAAATCCATGGAGCAGTAGTAAATGATAACATCAGTAGTAATAACCAAGATCAGTAGGAACTGCACAATCAGTAATATCTCTTATCTTCAGTATCAACTCCTTAGCAGCATTTATGTAGTTGATCAGTATTAACTCTGCAAGTCAGTAATATATCCATATCAGTAGTATATCCCAACATAATTGAATTACAATTACGGAGGATCACGAAGGATCACGTCAAAATAAACGGGGACTAATTAACCCATGGGACTGGGATTAAAAACATGCCATTTTACGTCAGAAATAAGTTTTAAAAAATTAATTATTGTTCATTAGAGATGATTGTGCTACTTTTTTTTTTTTGAAACGGCAAATCAATCTACTTCTAATTACCACCTATGTTCACGACGGGACTCAAACTCCTGCTCTAAAGGATGAGAGTCAGACAGACACCATACCACTAGGCCAAAGGCCCTTTTGATAGGCTGCTAACGAGAACTTGATACTTAATACAATTAAGCATTAAAATATAGATTTAAATAAACATTCCTCAGCTTTTACGAACTTAATATGGCCCATGGGTTTATTTCAGCTTGGGCTAGTCGTTGGCTCGCTTCCTTTAAGCTTGGGTTAGTTGGTACATCCCTATGGCCCGCTTGGATATGTTGGTCCAGTTAGATACACGTATAACATTGCTACATTAGTGGTGCAAAAAAAAAAAAACCGGTTTTTATCTAGCCCGGTTATAAATCCAATCTAAAATATATCAGCAACAATCTAAAAATCCAATCCAATCTCAACACTAAATACTTTTTTCTGCTCATGTTTCGGTTTTACTGGTTCATATTTTTCGGTTTTAATGGATTGGTGAGATGTTTGTAGTTTAAATACAACAACAATAACTAGTCTTGTTAAACATAATGTATAGAGGAGGTGAGATTTAAATAATCATGATTTTACTCGTGACTAGAGAAATTGCTATCTAAAAACCCCTGACAAAAGTGTTAAAAGTTTATTTTTTCAAATTATCAAGACTTAATTTTCAGTTAACACACTTGCTATTTCAGGATAATTTTGTGTTTATAAAAAATATGCATCATTGAATACTTGAACTTGCAACATCTAAGTTATTAAAACAATACTCTAACCAAATGAGCTAGTAAACTATATGTTCATTACTTGATTATATTTATTTTAATTAATTACTTAAATTTTAAAAATTTGAAATTACGATCACAACTCAACATCAGTGACTATAAGTGACCACCACCATCATTAATACCACTACCATCCACCAATTAATTGTCGCAAAATATAATTACATATAATTAGACCTTTATTGCATGGGTATATTGGAATTGATATAGTTGGTCAACTATTTTTATCCCCAAGTAGCCGTGCACATCCGAACCGGTTACCCGACCCGACCCGAAAAAGCACTCGAAACTGCACCCAGTATAAACCGGTTACTGCAGTAACCGGTTCGGTTAATTGAAAACCGATCGGTTAGAACCCGGTTTCTACTTATAACCATTATACCCGACCATACCCGGTTATTTGCACCCGACCCGATTTCTACCCACTATAACCGGTTAGAATAACCGGTTATTAACGTTGGATACGAGCAGTAGCTGCAGAACGGTAATATTACCGTTGTAAGCTCGGTAATTACGTTTTTGGGTATCTTTTGACCAATTAGCCCCCTAAACATCCCTATATATACGTATGTTGTATTTGGTTGAATCACAATATTCAGACACTTTCAAAATACTCTCGAAAACAAAAATCGTGCTAATGGCAACCCAAAGTAGTCAAGATTTTACCGGGGTCGGTTCTACAAATGAAGCAACAATACCCACGGTTGTTGAAGTTTTAGAAACAAAACGTGCTCCCAGATTTGGAAACACTTCCATTACGTGAAGATGATCGACAATTCATTTAAGGGTCATTTAATGAATGTTTGTGTTTTAATAAAACGTTAAATGATTGTGTTTGATATCGAATTACGGCAAAAAAACCAAGCAATTATAAATTAAACGAAAACCGGTTTTTTTAGGGAACCCGACTCTAACCGGTTACAATCGGGTAGGTTATTTTCAGCAAGAAATCGGGTACAAGCCTAACCGGTTTCTGCAGTAACCGGTTACAAAAACGTTGACCATAACCGGTTCAGTTTCTTTGATCGGTTAGGGTACGGTCAAACTCGGTTTTGTGCACCTCTATCCCCAAGTAACAAGTAAGCATTATATTTAAAAATTAAAATTTCTCTTGCTGTCCCTTTAATTCATTCATTTTATGCAACCGCCAATGCCGCCTCTTCTGTTCGGCAATTAAATATATTTTTAGTTTGTTATTTGAGTTTTAAAATAATCTTTTAGATTTGTTTTATGTAATTTCTATGTTACATTATTACGCGTTTGATTAATAAATTGGTATATACTAAAGTAGATAATGTTCATTGTACTAGGGATGGAATCGGGTCTGGAACCGACCCGGACCCGAAATACCCGAGACCCGATTTTAGAGAATTAGTAGACCCGAGAACCGAACCGTTTTATAGAATCCGGTTCCGGTTCGGTTCCGGGTACGGTTCGGGTAAATCGGGTATAGACCCGATTGGAACCGAAATAATATTTAGAGCCGCTTTCGGGTGTTAGCATCATATTTATTAGTTTATACATTTAATATATTAGGATATTTTATATATAGCAATCGTATAATAAACATAAACTGAATACTACCAACGGTATTATGACAATAAAAATTCTCAATTGCTCATACACCAAATGGTTTTTCTACTTTCTAATATTTTGAAACATAAGTTGCAGTCGCTCGAAAAAGAAGAATCATATTGGGGCTTGCATGGACAACTATATATTAAACTAAATGAGGGTAATATTAATTAGAGCTATAAAAAAGTTAATTAAATTTCGGTTCCGGGTCTAGACCCGATTTGTCCTATACCCGATATACCCGGACCCGAAATACCCGAGACCCGATTTCATGTAAAAGTTGGACCCGATACCCGACCCGATATTTAGCAATCCGGTTCCAAACGGTTCCGGGTCCGGTTCTATAAGGGTCCGGGTACGGTTTTTCGGTTCTATATCCCATCCCTACATTGTAGTGCTCTAACCAGCTATGCTCACTGCATTACATGAGAAATCCATTATTAGAGATGGTAAATTGTTTATTAAATTACTAATATTTTACTGCAAAGTGGCTAATAGGCTTTTTTTTTTTGAACGGTGGAATCCTCGAAAGCTTCGGCAAAGTGGCTAATAGGTATTTCGTTTCATTTTCATCATATAAGTTACTTTAACTGAACATGCATATCTATATCGAGGTTTTCAGAGTTAAATTTATCAATTGATATTATTTATATTTTCCACATCCTTAAGTTATGAGATTGATTATATGGATTAATATTTATAATAATATCTATCTAAAAATCTCTTTTATTGAATTTTGATTCTAGTATTACTTTATTAGTAGAAATTTAATTGAAATATAGAACAGGCTCCGAATTTATTTCTGCAAATTGTACTATAATGATATATACCTCATTTACTTCTGTTATCACTTTATTTTATACACATACATATTATCGAAGAACTTAGTCGTTAACCGAAGAAAACAAGGTGATGAAGCAACCGACGAGTCAGTGCTGGTGATATCCACAAATGATATATAAATGACGAGTGCCGTTTGACACCGCTCTTGAACAGTTTTTTTTAATCTTTGTAAATTATTACCAAGACAACTAAAGAAACCCCCAACGGTTAGCCAAGGTTGGATTTTTGATGTATCGTATTATATTCTTCAATCTTCATCGGAACTTGGATGCATTACGTTTGAATTCTTGTTGTGATAGGTTTCAAGATGTTTATCACAATCCCATTCAGGGGTGGACCTAGTATGGTGCACGGGGTTGCCCGGGCAACCCCTTAAACTTTTCGAATTAGTGTTAATTTTTTTCTTTTAATGTAAGTGACACCCCTAAGAAAAAAATGCAACGAATATTCTTATGTAGTAGAAATAATAATAATAATAATAATAACAATAATAATAATAATAATAATAATAATAATAAATGTTATATTTAAATATTTCCTAAAAAGATAGCTAAAGAAAAATATAATTAAAGTCCAATAAAAATTAAGTAAAACCCATTACTCCTTATTTATTAAGTTTCTATTTTTTATTGATTCTGAAACAAGAGAACATGGTTTTTCCTTTTGTTATATAAGTTATTAAGGTTGGTTTTGGTTTTGCTGGTTTCAACTGCAACAGTTGAAAGATGTTATCCGCAATGAAGCTTCTAAAGACCGATTTGCGCACTAAAATGAGTGATGATTCTTTGAACCAAACGTTGTTTTGTGTAGTAAAAAAAACGCTTTAAGATGTTACAATTAAAAGTGTAGCCAATTGTTTTTAGAAAAGTAAAAGAACAATGAGGTCAACTTTAAAATGTAATTTATAGACGGTTTTTTTACATATGTAATGAAATCATACTTTCCAATTCTTTTTTATGTTTTTATATAGTATGAATAAAAAAATTGTGCAACCCCTTAAATTTTTTCTGGGTCCGCCACTGATCCCATTTAATGCAAACTTGTTTATTTTTATATGCTTCATCTCATTTATGGTGTTGTCGGTTTACTCTATTCATTCGGTACGAGTTGTCGGTGTGCTCCACCAAACTTCACATTTATAATCGTAAACCAAATTAAATGTTTCAAACCAGTTTTTCTAATTAGCATTTCCGTGTAAAAAATATATATAAATTTAGCATCTGCATTTAAAAACTATATAAAATTAAGACTCTGTCATTATAATTTATAAACATATAAAGCATTCTAATATGAATAAGAAAATATCTAACACATTTGATCTAAGGCTGGTGACACTAGTACAGAAAAGGTCTGAAGGTGCGGGTAAATACATAAGAAGCTGCGGTTTTTAAACCGCACCGAATATGTGCGCATTATCAAATAAAAGACCCGTCCTATTAAACACACCGCCCTATAAAAAGGAACACCGCCCTATTAAACACACCACCATTTAAAAAGGAACACCGCCCTATTAAACACACCGCCCTATAAAAAGGAACACCGCTCTACTAAACACACCGCCCTATAAAAAGGAACACCGCCCTATTAATATATCGCACCCTAATATATTCACCGCCCTTTTATAAAACGCACTCTAACATTTCCACCGCTCTATTAGTATATCGCACCCTAATATATACACCGCTCTATTAGTATATAGCACCCTAGTGTTTCCACTGCCCTATTTATATTCGCACAAATATTATAGAACCGCTCTATTTTCATTTCAATATTAATAAAAAAAATAATCCACAATATCTGAATCTATATAATAATGTATTATATATATATATATATATATATATATATATATATATATATATATATATATATATATATATATATATATATATATATATATATATATATATATATATATATATATATTCTTGTGTTAATTCTAATTTTGTTATTAACTTTTTGTTTAAGCATCTTTGTTTTAATAATATAAGGTTATTTACTGTATCTTTATGACAAAATGGATCATTGTATAATCTAGAATTCAAGTATGTTATTCTAGAAAATTCTTCGTTAATAAATTCTTGTAAATCAACAAGTTGATAAAAGACTTTAAGAAAGTTAAAGAATGCATTATAAGACATATTAAATGAGAATTTAAAGATAAGAATTTAAATAATACCTTCTTTGATTAAACTTGAAGTACAATTTTTACATACATCTGGAGAAAGAATGATTTGAAAGTCTAAAGACTTTGAACATTGAGAAGTAGATAAAGAAATTTTTCTAGACATTTACTAAACATCTTAGAATTTTTTGAATGCCTTTCAAATGAGAACCTTGCTTCCTTTTATAGGAATCTTGAATCTTCAAAAGTCTTTGAATGAATAATCTCTTTTTTGTCTTCTTTCTTCTTTTCTTAAAGTAGCATCTTCTTTTGGTAAAGTAATCTTATCTCTTGTGATTATTGCATCTTCTTTTAGAAAGTAATCTTGACATTTTGTGATTATTGTCCTTGAAAGTAGGACCCACATGTCTCTTTGATAATTAAATTGATAATATGAACGAAATGTTTTATATCTTGATAAAATATTTTAATAATAAATGTTATATTTTGATAATAAATGTTTTTTGATAATTACATTTTGATAATTAAAGGTAGTACACCAAAATTAACACATCTTTTTATTCGTATGGATCTTCAAAGGGATCTTGAGCATCTTGAAAATCATTTTTTACTGACTTTGGAGAATCGTCTGAGACAGAAGGCGATCTGCGGATCTCTTGAAGTAATTTCTGGAGCTCTTCTGGTGAAGAACTAGAAGCACTTTTGATTCTAGTTATTAAATCTACATCTGCCTGAGGAAGGCTATTGATAAAACTAGCTTCAACTTCTGGTTTTTGGATATAGATTTGTTGATAATGTTTGATAACAGCTGCTTCATTGGCTTGAGAGATTTTCATTTTATCCCACCATTTTAAACGGAATTGGCGATTAAGCCATGGTGGAGAAAAATCCTTTGCCTCTTGATAATGAAATGTCCATGACATGATCCATGGAACTTTGAATAACATGACAAACTGTAAAAGGTATTCAAATTCTGGAATTGGTTGTACAAATAATTCCTTAAATTTGAGATACCCATTATGGACTTCGTTTGATAAACAATTTGGAAGAATTCCAAAATATTTGAACCAGTTGACAAACCACCGTGGGTATTCACAGTTGAAGTTTATGTCAAAAAAGATGAACCAAGAATGAGTATAGTTTCGAAGAAAAAATGTTTTAGTCCATGCTTCTTGATAATCATAGTAAGAAAATCTTGGATAAGATGGATAACTGGTAAGGGGTTTTTCCAGATGAAGATTAGGACCCCAATTTTCAGGAGAGATAATTTTGAAAATATGGGCTTTGCTATAATCAACAATGTTTCTATCATTTGAAGTATGAATGATTTTGACAGAACCAGACTCTTGAAGAATAGCTTGATAATATTCTCGAGTTTTGTGTGAATCGACAAAGAAGGTTTTATTTTGTCCAAAAAGATGATTTGTGAGGACATGAAAACCTTGGTTTAATTTGTGAATTTGATAATCTTCAAGAATTTGTATTCTAAGGAGATTTGGATTGGCTGAATATGGAGTTTTAGCCAAAGGTTTGGGAGTATTGATTTTTTGAAGTTGTTGGAGTACAGGAGTTTTTTGAAAAGGACTAACAGCTTTAGTTTGAGTGATGTTTGGATCAACAAGTTTTGATTGAAGAATGTTGGAATATAATTGAGAACTTTGTGAAAGAGGTGTTGAAGGTGAGAGAAGATTTTGTTTTGAGAATGGGGTTAAAGATACAAGTTTTTGATTAAATGGCTTCTTGTCTTCCTGTTTGGAAGAGGATGAGGAACTCATTTTCCCTGTAAAAATTCTCGAGATAGAAAGTCAGGAAGAGAATTATTTTCACCTTTGATAAATTCAATTTGAAAATCAAAATTTCCTAACAAGGCTTGCCATCGAGCAAAAATTTGTTTAGAAATAATATTTTTGACATCCTTTTCTAAAATTGTTTTTGCAGACTGGCAATCTATTCTTAATAAAAAGTTTTTCATAAATAAGTCGTCTTCAAATTTTTTGATACATAAAACGATGCTTAAAATTTCTTTTTTAACAGTTGAATAATTTCTTTGGGTGTCATTCCAGGCACCAGAATAATAGCGAACTAATTGTTCTTCTTTTGAATTTCTAATTTTTTGTTTTAAAATTCCTCCAAATCCAATGTCACTAGCATCAGTTTCAACTATAATATTAGCATTAGGATGAGGTAAATTTAGACATGGTAAAGTAGGAACCTTTTGTTTAATTTGTTTGATAATTTCAGTATGTTTTTGAGTCCATGGTTCTGGATTTTCTTTTAATCTATTGTATAATGGTTTACATATAATTCCTAGATCTTTAAAAAATTCATGAATATAATTTAAACATCCTAGAAATCTTTGAAGTTGTTTTTTATCTTTAATTTCATCAGGGAATTTAGTAGAAAATTCTAAAGTTCTATTAATAGGTCGAATAGTATTTTTAATTATATCATGTCCTAGAAAGCGAACTTGGTTTTGAAATAAATGCATTTTTGTTGCAGAAACAGCTAAACCATTTTGATAAATTAGGTTATAAAATTGATTTAAGTGTTTAAAATGTTGATCAATGGATTTTGAAAAAATAAGGACATCATCAATATAGACAATTGCAAAACTACTTATAGGAATTATTATATCATTCATTATATTTTGAAATTCGGATGGAGCATTTTTTAGACCAAAGGGCATAACATTCCATTCAAAGTGTCCAAAGGGAACATTAAAACCAGTTTTGTATTTATCTTCTTCGTGAAGTTGAATTTGCCAAAATCCTGATTTCATATCAAATTTTGAAAATATTGTTGAGTCATAAAGTTTTTTTAATAAATCGCGTTTATTTGGAATAGGATATCGTATCCATTCTAAAACTTTGTTTAAAGGTTTATAATTTATGACTAATCTTGGTGATCCTCTTTCTAATTCAGCTGCATTCATAACATAAAAAGCTGAACATGACCATGGTGATTTTGATGGCCTTATTAGTTGTTTTTCTAATAAATCTTGAATTTCTTTTTTGCAATGATTTTCTAATTCATTATTCATGTGAATTGCTCTAGATCTTGAAGGAATATCTTTTTCATTAAAATTTTTTATATAAGGTAATCTTACTATATGTTGTTTTCTTTTCCAAAAAGCATTAGGAATATTAGAACAAACATTCTTTTCAAATTTTTCTTTTAAAGTTTTTATTTTGTTTTGAACATGAGCTTGAGCTAATTGATTTGTTGTTCGAACACTATTGATTTCATTAATCAAATATTCAGCTTGTTTTGATTTGTAATTAAGAATATTAATTGTAGAATATGAAGGTGGTTCACAAAATTCAAAAAAGATTTCTTTTCCAAAAACATTTGTTTGTATACCATTATCACGAACCATAAATGGATATAATTTTGTAATAAATGGTGTTCCTAAAATTAAAGGAGAGGAAAGATTTTTAACTAAAATTAAATGAGTCTTATAACAATAATCTTGATCATTGCAAATATGAACATCTGAAACTTTATAGTTTACATTTAATCTTGAACCTCCAGCACCAGACAATCTAGATGCGGTTTTTTCATAAAACTGTGTAGGGAAAATTCCTTCTTGAATACAATTCATATCAGCGCCACTATCAATTAGAGCAGTAATATTAATTTTAAAATTATTTTTTACTAAAGTGACTTGAGTATTCCACTTTTGAGAAATCTGACTGTTTATTATTTTTTCTTTATCCATAGTTACTTTTCCAATTTTATTGTTTTCAAAAGTTATATCTTTTCCTTTTTCTAAATTTAAAAGTCTATTTTTTATATCTTTTATATCTTGTTTTACTGTTTTTAATTCCTCTTGTAATTCTTGTATTGAAATTGGTTTTCTTTCTGTAAATCTTTCATATATATTTTGTAAATTAAAATTATTTTCGTTAGTTTTATTTTGAGATTTTCCAAGTATTTGTTTAATGATTAATTCTTGAGTATTTTTATCTTGTATTTTATCTAGGGAATTTAATAAATCTTTATCTTGTTGGGAAAGTATATTGATAGAATTACTTGTAATAACATTTATTAATGAATTACAATGACATTTTCCAATACATTCACATGTATCAGATTCATTAGAACTAGATGTTGTATGCTCAAGAATATTTAAATCATTATTTTGATAGTCAGAAATACTATCTTCTGAGTCAGAATCAGTATTTAAAATAATTTTTCTTATTTGATCCTTTAATTCTTCAGAAATATTTAATTCATTAATTTTGGTTTTGGCATAACAATTATTAGCAGTGTGTCCATTTCGACCACATTTATGACATATAATAATATCTTTTGATTTTCTTTTGGGCTTTTTATAAAACGGTTTATAGGGTTTTTTAGAAAAATTTTGTTTTTTCTTATAATTTTCAGGGGTAGAATATTTATCCTTTCTCTTGAAATATTTTAAAGCCTTCTTTTTATAAGGTTTTATCTTTGAAGTAGATGGGCCTGTTAAAGGTTGATAACCATATTGTTGACAGAAATTTCCTAATTCGTTTCTACTATTAATTCTTTCTTTTTTAAGTTTTTCTTTAAATCTAAGATCTGAGCATATTGCTAATCCTTCTTGATTAATGTAATTAACTAAATCTCCATAAGTAAGATCTTGATAAGGAATAGTATTATTAAAAATTTCTCTTAATTTCTGTCTAACCTTTTCTGCAAAGAGTTTTGGTAGTCCCGCAATAAAGCGTTCCTTCCAATAACTTTCTTTACAGTCTGGTCTAGAAAAAACTTTGGCAAGATAATTATCTTTATACCATCTAAAATCAGTAAGTTTTCTACAATGTAAATTCATTAGAATTTCTGATGTTTTTTCTTGAAAAGAAGTAGGATCTCCTACAAAACTTTTAGTAATAGCAAAAATTAAGGTATTTACCATATCATCTTCTTGAGTTTCTAATTGTTGATTATTTTCGTGTTTGACAACAGTCTTTTTAGCAGTAAAAATTTTTGTTTTTTCTTCAGTAGTAATATAAAAATCCCACCAACCTTTAAGGTTACCAGTGAAACCAGCAATAATCATATTAACAATTGAAGTTTGATTATTATTATGGGTTTGATAAGCATTAGCTGCCATAGTAATTTCATGAATAAGATTCATAATTTGATGTTCTGTGAATCCATCAATATTCCATTCATAAATAGAAGTACCATCATAAGAAGCCCGATCAAGAGTAAAATTCTTTTCTTCAAGTTGAATATCGGGTAAAGACGGTCTATTCCAATAATTTCTTATTTGCGGCCTAGGATTTCTAACAGTATTAGTTTGATTTATTTTATTTAATTTTGAAAAATCATTTGTAAGCCGATGAATGTCATCATTATTATTAGCGTTGAATTGTTGAGTTAGATCTTTTAAATCTTTTAAATTTATATCATTATTATCACTATCTGTTTCAGAATCCTCATTATTTAAAGTATTAATATTATTTGTATTAGAAATATTAAGTTTTGAAAGTCTTTTTTCTAATTCTTTAATTAGACTCTTATTTCCTAAATTAAAATCTTTTTCAATTTGCCAAGGAGTAAAACTTATATTATTTGTAACTTTACTTTTAGAAGTAGAAGCTTTATTTTTTTCTAATTCGGGTTTTTGATTAAAATGATTTTCATCAATTTTTTCTTCTATTTTGAGTAAATGTTCTGTTATAATAGATAATGTTTCATTAGAGTAATTATTTTGATAAATAATATTTTGAAGACACTTATCTTTATTAACAGGATTAGGGGCTTGAACTAAAGGAGTGCCTATGTATTTATCATTTATGATAATATCTGCTTTAGGGGGAAAATCAGTAACAATTTCTTTATGAGAGTTTGCATCTTTATAAATTTTTCCTATAATAGGAGTTATTATTTCATTCTTAAAAGGGTAATCTATATTATGTTTAGGAACATAAAATAATTCAAACCATTGAAAGAATGGAGAATGGATTTTGTTTTCAAAAACATAGGTTTCCCATAAACCAAAGTGAAGATATCTTAAATAATATGAATAATTTAATTCATGCCATATTCGTTTTTCATTATTATATTCTTTATAATATTCAACCTCTTTTAAATAATCAAAATCAAAGTTAAAATTTAATTTTGAAAAATCAAGTTCCATTGTTAAAGAAAAATCTATTAACAAGTGTTTCTAGTTAGAATTGAAGAAGTATATTTTATAGATTCTAAATTACGACATATTGCCTTTTCAAAGCCTTTGATTCCTATTTCTAAACGATTGATTTTTATAATTTGGTTATAATATTCTTTTGTTTCTATCGGAATATAGCTTAAAATTGTTAATTCATTATTTCTTGATTCTTGTAATCTTTTAATATTTTTAGTTATTCTAGAAATCATTTTCCAATTACCTTTTATTATATTTGTAAAAACTCGGTTGCTTTTTGAACAATTAATTTGTACCTTAGAGCTCATGTTTGTTTTCTAAAACTTTGGAGTTCATCAATAAAATCAGATTTAGTTGGACTAGGTAAACTATTTTCACTATTTTGATCTTCTTGATATAAAGGTTTTGGAATAGAGTTTGAATAGTCAACAGTTTTTAATTTTAAAGATCTTGATTTATGAAACAAAGGTTTTGAAGTACTAGCCTCCTGAACAGAACTAGTAGAAAATCTTGATGAAATATTTAATGTAGAAAAATTTATATCAACTGAACCATCTGTATGTTCAATAATATTTGAAATTTGTCTTGAAGAATCTAAAGGTGTTGGTTCAATAATATTTTGTAAATTCCAATTACATGATTGAGTAATATCAGACCATTTTAATCTTTTTGGAGTATGAACTTTAGTGTGCTTGGTATTTGCTTCATATATAATTGTTTCATCTTTAGGGCTTTCCAAACGAGTTCTTGGTTCTAAAGTTGTTGACATAGTTTTATAGCAAACACGATAAATTATTGCTAAAGGTCTTGTATCATTTTTGAACTCTAAGTTTTTCGTTTCAACTGTTAGGACTAAACAATCTAAAATATTTTTATCAAATAATCCTACAGAAAAATTTGGATAACAGTTAAAATAAATAGGACCATTGGCAATATTGGTTTCAGCTAAAGCTAGAATAGAATTTTCAAAGTTTTTATGTCTTTTGTCTCTTAAGATTAGTAAAACAGGAGCATCAATTCCAAGTCTAAATAAAGGTTTTATTGCTATTTGTACTAAGCCTATATGTAAAAATTTGTATTTAGTTCTATGTTGTATAATAGATCGAGATGATAACAAGGTTAAATTTTGTTGATTTTGACCTAAAGAAAAAGTTTGTTCGGTCATTTTGATAGAGTATCCTTGAAAATAATCAAAAGTTCCTATTTTATAAATAGTATTTATTTTTGTTTTTGGTATAGTCCAATCGTATAGGCTTTGTTCTATATTGTCAGTAGTTTCTTCTATAGAATTTATTTGATTGTCTTCGTTTTCACTTTCCTCGTTAATATTTTTATCAAGAGTATGTTTTTTAGATAACATGCGTGAAAGTTTACTCATATTTAGTTAAATTTTTATTTAAAAATCTACAAGAAACCTTACTTGTTTTAATATTGATGAACAGAGGGGAATCGTCCCGACGGTAGTTGTGGTCCGGCACCGCGACTTACTTTAATCATTGCTGCGCGTCTTACGCTAATCCAACCAACCACTGGTCTTGTCTCTGCATCCTTATTAAAACTAATAATTTCTCGTGTAATTTTTAAATAGAAATTCCTCAAAGTAATTTTTCGAGCATTCTACCAGCCAAACATGGCTCTGATATATATATATATATATATATATATATAGGGTTCGATTCAGCGCAGAACCGTTTAAAGGTGCAGAACCGCAGAACCATCCTTACATCCAATGTTTTTTATGTTATAGATAAGGTGTACATTTTTATACACGCTGTAACACATTTACACATCCAATGTTTCCAATTTTTTATACATATAATATATAAATATATTTATATATTATGTGTATAAAAAATGGAAACATTGGATGTTAGGATGGTTACAACGTGTATGGAAATGTACAGCTTATGTATAACATAGAAAACATTGGATGTTTGGATGGTTCTGCGGTTCTGCACCTTTAAACGGTTCTGCGCTGAATTGGGCACTATATATATATATATATATATATATATATATATATATATATATATATATATATATATATATATATATATATATATATATATATATATATATATATATATATATATATATATATATATATATATATAACAACACAATATACCCAAAAACTGGCATAAAACTGGCATAAAACTGTTTTGTTTGTGAGAGTCATCTTTGACATTCTCACTCTATAAAAGTAGCCCAAAAAATTTACAGCCAAAACTTTGCAAAGTGTTCGAGTTAATTTGCGATTTCAAATCATGATCTAACCTTATGCCAATTAAATAATCTTGGAATGAACTTTGCCATTTGTCCCTCAATTTCTTGTTTTGTTACAACTTTATCCTCTCCCCAAATCTGAAAATACAAATAATTAGTCAGTTTGTTACCATTTCAAAAATTATAATAGAACTATATTAATAAACAGTACTTACGAAATCAGATAAATTATGATGAATATACTCGACAAAATCCTGAATATGCTGAATCACAATATAACCACATTCCCAACCCCCCTCTTGTTTGGTTCACTGTATCGATCATCAAGGTTCGTCATGTCAAAGCGTTTATAAAATCGATCTCCATTATCCAAGCAACATTTTTTATAACGGTAAAGATCGTGATCCTTCACGAGCTTTGCCGATACCGTCTGAAAAGATCAACAAATTAAAATTTCATCAAGATTAACATGCAATTTTGTTATATAATATTTTGTTATCAATAATATACAAGAAAAAATCAAAATTTCTACATACAATTGTGTTTGTTATTTCTTCCTTCCATTTGACTGCGAAGTAATGACTCACTAATAGTGGATCATCACTTTGAAAATCGTCAATCTCATCGTCAATGGACACAATAACATGCGTTTCTGGATTTGATGAACTCATCGTGATCAAAAGTAAGTGATGGGGGTTGATAGCAAACTTAATGCATGGAATAAATATTAGTTAGTTTGTAGTTGATATTGAATTAAAGCCCTAGAAAACCGCTCCAAAAAATAGATAAACCACACCAAAAAATAGATAAATCGCTCAAACAAATAGATAAACCGCTCCAAAAATGTTTTTTTTCTTGATGTTTATCCATGCGCGCAGTAGCTAGATTAGACTGCGCGGGGAATCAAATATTTCTTGAGATTCTCCAATATACGTTATGATTGTTTTGGTTGAAAAAAGTTACAATCGTAATTAATTTTCCGCTATATAAATTTATTGTAATTACCATTTCTCAAGTATACTTTTCCAAATATATGAAGATGTTCAATGTCATTGCTAACTGTTGGGGCATCATCAAGATTCACATGCCAACTAGAACAAATATAGTTCGTGTACGTAAGTGAATCTTGATGATGCTGCAGTAGTTATCAAAATGACAATTTGGAGGTGCGGTTCTTTTATGATGCGCGCCAAAACTTCTACTCCCGCCAAAATCAGTTGTATATATATATATATAACGCATGCAGTTAGCATTTTAGATACTTGCTTTTACAACATGAGTGATTTTAGTGTTGATCAAGAATTACCACAGAAAGTTCCACACGATGATGATGTCCCACACGATGAAGTTCCACATGAATTTGTATATTACCCGTATGAAGAAGTCCCACATGATGAAGTCCCACCCGATTTCTTCGTTATAGAATGGCGTTCCTCCATAAAAAAAAGAATTGTATGTATCTTGTTAATTAGTATATTTAATTGTATAAAGTAATTAATTTATTTTTGTTTCAGACTATTCCAGCAAAATTTGTCCGGGATCACCGCCTTTGGAATGAGTCTCCTGATCTTGTTTTGGTAGAAAATCCTGATGTCCCATTCATCAGGATTTATGATTTGAAAATCCACGGTGATCGAAGAAGGAGTCTTGGTTTTATGGACCATATGACTATATGTGGTGATTTTGTTGAGTTCAGAAGGAGGAATGGCATCCAAAGGAACCAAAATGTGAAGTTCACCCTTGATGTTCTGGAAAAAAACAATGGTAATGGGCTTACGTTCACTGTTTCTCTTCTTTGATTGCCATGTATGTTAGATCTGGTTTGGTGTTGTTTGTCGTTAGGTTGTAACTGATCTTCCATGGGAATGAAAACGTTTTATTTCTTCTTAATTCGTATTGAACCGGCATTAATTACAATTTAATGAAAACGTTTAATTACTTGCACAAGATTGAAAACGTTTAATTACTATATATAACTTGAACAACGTTTGTGAATTGAAGGACTTTATTTTTTGAATAAATTAATAGTTTAGATGAAGATGCGAAGTCCGCACCACCAAATGGTTTTGTTACTGCGGGGTTCATACGTCCGCACTAATAGTTATAATATAGGTGCGGGGTTTCGTCAACCGCCCTATCAAAAAGTTATGTTACGGCGGTGCTAGAACAACCGCCCCAACAAATGTTTATTTTACAGCGGTTTCTAAGGGACCGCTCCAACTAATATGTTTTTTGGGGCGGCTGTTTATCTTATTGTGCGAATATGATTTGTTACTGCGGCCACCGCAGTATAAATGTTTTTGGGCGCGCACCTTCAAACCTTTTCTGTACTAGTGTGAGTACGGAACAAACATTTTGAAAGTCCTTGGTCGTGACCTCATATCTTTCACAAGACCCCCACATCGTAAGGAGATGATGTTCCCCTTTCAACCACACCACAGAAAGCTTTCCTCATTATCATCACACCACACCACACCACATGCATTCGTCCAATGTCGGGTAGCCTGGCTATCAACAAGAAGTTGAGACACTTGTAACCATGTAAAGTTAATATTCTTGATTAGAAGAATCATAGCTTTAATCAGTAAAAAAATGTTATCATAATTTATATTTATACTACATATAAAAACATTTGTCATTGTTTTTAAAAGGGAAGTGATTTTGGGACCACATAAATTACTTTAAATACCACAACTACTGTTTTACACTGCTTGTACAATATGCTTTAAATGTTGTACAGTGTAGTGAGTGAAGTAATTTGTGTGGTGTTAAAATCATTACCATTTTTAAAACTTAAATTCTAATTAATACAACTTGAATTACTACTAGTTTGCACTTATAACTTTCGTAATTCCCTAATATCTATTTCATTCATAAAATGAAATCATTAAAATGAAAACAAAATATAATTAAAATGAATTATTAATGTATAATAACAATGATTATAAAGCCCCGCACTCCGTTACGGGATATAAATCTTATAATTTTTTTATATTTTTTTATAGAAGTTACAAAACATAATAGAAGTTTACTTTATTTCTCAATCTAAAATAATTATCAAAACATACACCTCTAATATCTAAAACAATTAATAAGTTTACTTAATTTATTATCTTTTATTTATGTAATTTTAATTAGAATTTTTCGTTTATAGTAATTCATAATTTATTATAATATAATATAAAAAACTAATAAGTTATAGAACAACAAAAATGATAGACTACAAATAAAGAGAGTATAAAGAGTTATAGAACTATATTTAATATGACGTGCATATAGAAACCTGATTGCATTTAATAATTTTAAAAGCCATTTAATATTAAAGTTATTTGATATCCTAAATTCTTTTATTTATAATAAAATAATCAATCCTTTGAGATGAAAGGAAAGCACTGCCCAAAATTAAACGCTGTACCATCAAGGGAAAAAGCCGGCTGCAGAAGATTTTAATCTCGTGTTTCTATATATGAATGTAATGTGTCTTCCTCCATTTCAATTTAGCAACCAACTGTACTAACGTCATTAATTTTTTTGAACAGACGTTAATTTTTATGAACAGTGTTTTAACAGAATTTTGAATGACAAATGTATATTAAGGGTAATAACTTTCTTCTCTCTCTTACACGCCAAAAATCATGCCGCTTTGTAAGTCTGCCCGGAATGGGCCAACGCCCCAAACAGCGTGGGGCTATGAGTCAGCAGCCACGGCGTGGCTAGTTCGAGGAACACCGCCCCCCACAACGGCGTGGGGGGTCGGCGTGGGTGGAGGAGGGTGATGGCCGAGGTTTGGCAACGGGCGTGGGATTGCTTTTTTGGTCGAAAACTAGCCGTTTGACAACGGCTATATAGCCGTTGTAATTAAAAAAAAAGTTTTTTTTTATTAAATTATTTACCTATATATATTACACACTTTCACTAATTAAGATATATTTTGTATGCATGTGTTATAATGCATAATATGGTTGTCGAAGATACTGGTCGGATGATTTCTCCATATGTGCCGGACGGTCCCCGACATGCTTTGTATGTACCGGGAAGTGCAGAATATTTACACAGGGTTGTCGACATTCGAGACGGAACAACACACGAACGACTTCGACAGGACTTGGCGGACCATCTCTACAACAACGCACATGCCGACGATGAAGATGCCGACGATGAAGACGTCGACGATGAAGACGATGAAGAGTAATAATTTATTTTAATTATTGTAATTTTTAATTTCTAGTATTTTAATGTTTAATTTCTAGTATTTTCATTTTAATTTAAAGTATTGTCATTTTAATTTTATTTAATGTAATGTAATTTTAAATTATATAAAATATTATTTGTGTGAAAAAGAAATGGAAAAGAAATGATGAGATGGAAAATAAAATGGTGTGGTGTGGTGTGGTGGGTATTTCCACCAAATGATGTGGTGTGGTGGTGGTGTGGGGGTGTGAGGTGGCGATGATGTGGCGGAAAAGGGCACCACCACATGTGGTGCCCATACCCACTAGCCTAAAGGTAACATATGTGTTAAGATGTACTCCCTCCGTCCCACAAAAAAGTTTCCATTTCACTCTAAACTTTTGTGCCACAAAAAAACTTCTCATTTCCTATATTTGGTGGGCTCCACACAATAAAAAACTATTATTATTAAAAACCCCACCACTAATATCCACTAACTATCTTTCTCTCTCCAATCCAACCTTATATTTTAATCAAAAGTATTATCAATGACCCCACCACTAACTATCACCTAAAAACATGTGCAAAAGCCAAATGAGAAGTTTTTTGTGGGACGGAGGGAGTAATTAATAAAACAAGTTTTTCTATTATATAAAGATGCACACTAATTAAATGGAATTTTTATATAAACATTTTATTTTACTAAATACATTTTGTGCACTTCGTATTAAATAAATAAATATATAAATAACTTTTTTTACAAAAGAGTCAAAACCGGTAAAAGGGAAAAGATTAGTAAAAACTCAAGATAATAAAAATGAAAATTTAAAAATATACTTCCTCCGTTTCAAAATAAGTGATATATTTTAGTACACAATTTTTGAGGCAAAATATGATAATAAATGTTAATTAGATTAAATTAGATAGTTAGTGGAAGATGAGTCCCAAAAATATTGATTAAAGTGAATTTAATGATATTTAAAATTAAAAATAAGGGTAAATATGTCTTTTCAGTATATTAAATGAGATAGTTAGACCACTCCCAATGGTTTGGCAAACTGATACCGTCAGTTGTTGCCATATCAGCGCCACGTTAGCTCACACTCTAACCAACACTAAACTGACGTACTCATGCCAACAATATCACTTCCCTTTAATTTTTTGGGACCCACCATTACAAAACACACACACACAAAATACCCCTTTGGGCCCACCCACTTAGAGGTGTTCTTTTGGACGGTTTAGTTTTATCCAAACCAAATATGTGAAACCAAATAAAGTCCGGTTTTCAAAAGTTTAAACCGAACCGTCCAAACTAATTCGAAAACCAAACCGATCCGAACCAAATAACAAATTGGTTGGTTTGGTTTTATCCGCTTGGTTTTTCCCTAAAATTTTCAAAATACTACAAAAGTATATAACATAAATAATATTAAATTCGATATGTAAAATTTCAAAATGATAAACTATTTTGTACATAAAAACAAGTCTAATTCGTAGCTTGTGACATTTACAATCATATATGCAAAAATCTTGACATTAACTTTATCAAAAACTCCAAATATATTGAAACATCGCCAACTGATACAATATAAAATGGAACAAGTGTTAGTATATGAATCAATTTACTATAATAAATGTAAAGAAAATGAGTATCATAATTACTTGCAGTGGAAACCAACAAGTGTTAGTATATATATCAATTTACTGTATATTACTATTCGGTTTTTTTGGACAATCCGGTTTTCACAACGGAAACCAAATCCAATCCGAAATCCAAACTATTAATTTGGTTCAAGTCCAAACTGATCCAAAAAACCAAATAACCAATCCAAATAGTCCGATCCAAAATGTCCAATTGGACAATCCGGTTATATCCGAATAGTGAACACCCCTACACCCACCAAACCGGCGAACCCTCTCCCTCTCGTCTTCAAAGCGGCGACCCTCAAACCGGCGATAAACTGGCGGAGACGTGCCAACGGTGGCACAACCGGCGGACAGCTGACGGTACCAACCGGCGGTACCGTTGGCACCCGTCTTAGTGGATGTAAGTCTCACTACTATTATTAAATATGATAAATTTTCAAAGTGTATAATTTATTTTAAGATACTAATAATGGAAAATGTATAAGTTATTTTGAAATAGAGGAAGTATATAGTAAATGAAGCGTGCGAGAGTACGAGACAAAACAATAAATAAATGGTCGAGGTCATTCTTTGTTATATCTTCGTACCATTTTGCAACACTACAAGATCCATCATCCGATCATCGTCCCTGTTCATTCCCTTCTATAAATTCACTGCAAATTCTTTAACATTTTTATCTGATCCAAACAATCATCATATCCATGGGGTTTTTATATCTAGCAATCAAAATTCCACAAATAATCACCATATCAATCTTCACAAACATCGCATCTCAGGTAGTCTCTCTCATACTAGCAGCGCTTTCTCATATCGGCCTTTTCAAATCGCCGCCGGATCCCGACGATTACACCTCCTCCGCCGCCAACAACTACGTTCTCATACTCGACGGCTCCTCCCCGTCCCTCCTCCCTGTACCCATCCACGTCGTCACTGCCGCAATTAAAAACAAAGTCCCGATCATACCGTACTCCGAGTTCGCCGGCCGGTACGGCGGAGCTGAAACGGCCGTGTGCACCGTCTGTCTGGAGTGTATTGAATCAACGGATTTAATCAGAGAGCTTTTGAACTGTAAGCATGTTTTTCATCGAGAGTGTTTGGATCGTTGGGTAGATGAGGGGCAGGTGAATTGTCCTTTGTGCAGATCTATACTCCTTCCGCCGAAGAGATTGTTATCGTCATTGTCGTCGACGGCGGCCTCGACATCCGCCGCCGTATCCCCTACACCCGCCGCCACTACTGATATTGTTCCGGTAATTTAAATTTGGGGAAATTGTGTATTTGTGTCTAACTCATCATATAGTAGTATATCTTTACTAGTATTTTTATATCATTTTTAGTTGTATAATATAGTTGAAGATATTTGAATTTTGCTTTGTTGTATGTTTAGATGTTTGAACTTAGAGTTAAAGCACAAAGTAAACAATATAATTACAATAATGTTATAGCCATTTTAATCTTAAAATACTGGTGCAAATGACATGTCGGTTCCCAGCGATGCCGTCGGCCGCTTCCCATCGTTGCCACGCCACTTCACTTCTTGGCGGTCATTGTTTTACATAGTATTGCTGAAGATAACAAGCGAGGGAAATGTGGGCCATTAGGGGTATTTAGTATTTTTTGTGTATATATTTTATAAAGGTATGTCCTAGAAAAAATGAATAGTATTGTTGACATGACTATATCAATTGGAATGTTAGTAGACGTGACGTTTTACATAGCGCTAATTTGATAAAAACAAAAATTGTAAGATTTGAGAATTAGATTGAAATATATGTTAAAGTTGTTCAAAATATTATAAGAAAAAGAGTATACAAAATGCATCGAGTATCTTACCCCTATTTTATATTGATGTTTTATGTATGTTTTTATCTTTTTCAAAAAAGATTTTGTTATATACGATTACGAGCTGTATTTGAAAAATTATTTGAAAAATTATTGCTTTTACAATGTCGTGTTTTCATTAATGGAAAAAAGTGATAATTAAAATGCTAAGATAGTTGTTAATTGATCTATAAATTCCTAATAGATGTCTATCGTTTCATTTAAAAAAATAGAAATCAAATCTTGATGATATTGAAATGGATAAGATTCAAGGATTGTATGTTATACATTTATGATCACATGGCCTAAAATAGTTACAATTCCCTATTTTTGTGTATGTATTTATTTGTAGGTCACTAAAGTTTTATTTCGGTTTTATCATCTTGCGTATGAAGTCATATTTGGATTGAAATGATTCAAATTTAAACCGGACTTTCTGTGCCTCGTCTAATAAAAGGTGTACATAATAAATATCTCACTTTTGCTTTAAAATAAAGTTTCACTTCTTTTTATAAAACAAAAAATGTTGGTTTCAACTTCATAATATACAATTACAAAGCTAGTGTTAATCCGCTCTCAGTCAGGACAAAGTATATTAACACTTTAGTTTATGTCAAATCAACGGCACCTCAGTTGATATTCCAACTGACACACTAATGTCAATAATATTAATTTACTTAATATTTTATACATAAATTACACAAACACAAAATACCAATAGCACACCCTCGTTGATGGCTGCCGATGGCCAACTGAAGTCTTCCAACCGACATAACAACCGAAGGACGATGTTGGTAAATTGATGGCTGCCGATGGCCAACTGAGAGAACCGTTACCACACACGTCGTAGTATACACTTGACTAATAGGCTATTATAATATAAAATCCTAATCGGCCCTTTTTGTACCTTATCCAAAATATATAGTTGGTACCATTTCTAATATCAAGAGAGCAAGTGGAATGTTAGCATTATATAAGAGAACATGCGCCATTATTTGAAAAGGGAAAAACCACATCATCTTGATTATGATGTTTTTTTTGAATTTAGGGTTTAAGATGGGTTTCAAAGGAAACTAGGGCCTGTTTTCCAGCTGTAGGAAAGATTCTTAAAGCAATGTTGTGGTGGTCCTGCCCTGCCCAAATGAAATAAAGTCCTAAATGACTAGAGAATATAATTAGTCATCATGTCAAGTACCATGATGGTAAAAGTGTGAAACTTCATGATTATCAGTATCATATTCGACATTAATAAAATTGGCCCGTTACATAGTGCGAGTCCTGATATTTTCTCATGAGAAGACTTATCAAAGTCGGCACTATAATGAAAACGGGAATGACAATTGTATGCAAACACTAGTATAAATGACATTTATTGATGTAGTTAATACTATTAGTGCGGGTAACAAACCGCACCAAGAAGTTTCGCATCATTAAATTCCAATATTTAATGGTGCGTTCTCAAAGAACCCACCAATAATAAACGTGACCGCACCTTTGAACAAAACCCGCATTATTAAAGATTTCGCACCATTAAAATGATACAACACCATTAAACGATGTAAAATCCTTGTGATGTGTGTATTTTCTCTTCATGTTATTGTGTTTTGTCTAACAGAAACCAAAAACATCAATCTTGTCACATCTTCTTTCGGTAGATGTTCTTCCCCTCATAATTGTAGTCAAACATAAACTTTGCAATCGTCAAGAACAAGTATCGAAGAGTTTTAATAATGTATCTAACTTACATCTCAGTCAGCGATATAAGCACCTTATTTAAGGTTGCAACTTGTTGCATTGCAGTCCTTAATCCTCATCACATGTGAACTCAACTCGTGAAAAATATAGAGTTTTTGATCATGGACCCTGGGACCGGGTAGTCGATATCCAAATGAGCCCAAAAAACAGTTGGTAAATGGATAGGGTGTTGTTGGTCTTCTTATTTCCCTTTTCATGATTCTGAAAGGGACAACTCAAATTTTCTTTCTTGTCTTTGCTCACAAATTGTTACTTTTTAATGCATGCGTACACATACGTTTCATTCTTTTATCTACGGATTTTATGCCTTTTTCATTAAAATAATCACTGCATATGTTATTTACCATCTATATATGGGGCAAGTTCTTGATGACATGTCATTTTCACATGTTTTGATTGGATTTAAATGGTGACTCAAAGGGTAGTTTAGGAAGAATGAATTACATGTCAGCAATTCACGTCTTTGACGACATTTCATAATTAGAGCGTTAGAATTTGGGGAATTCTCAAAATTGTGAATCCTCTTCACCATGCCGATAGCCCTAAACCGTTCCACATCTCCGTTTGTCGCTTCCTGCCTGACAATAATCGTTCTACATCTTCGTATGCTGCTGCCTGACACCTTCGTCTAGCCCTATTTCAGGTGCACAAGAAATCCTCCGATCAACATACAGATTCACCCATGGTGAAGAGGATTATCGTCCATGAGTCTTTGAGTTGCAATTTACGATGAGTTAATATGATGATTTCTCGAATAATAATTTTATTTAGGGCATGGGGATTTTGAACTTCAGTTTTTTGTGAATATTATCGTTTTTTGTATGTCAATGTCCGATCAACAACCAATTCCTACTTTAATATGACGATTCCCGATTAACGACCAATTCCTACGTTTTTGTTTTTTTATTATCGTCCATGGGGATTTGAATTTCAATTCACAGTGACTTACCATTACTATTTCTCGAATAGCAATTCCTACATTTTAGTATTGAACGTAAAAATTCAAAGTTTGAGTATTTCAGTTGGAATCTGCTTCAACGTGATATTCTTGAACTATATGCTTCGACGGAATTTCATACAAATTCATATGAAACTCAATCAGTCAACTTCTAAACGTATTTTCTGATCTTCATTCAATTTGCAGATGAAAAGCATCAAAGACTAAAAACCTATTTGTGGAACGTTCATCCGAGCATTATGAATCAACATACCAAAAAACTAACAAGCGTTTGTCTTTTGAGAATATTAGTGAGCCTAGAATTTGAGGTTGGGCATGAATGTATAATCAAATGAAAGTTTGAAAAATTATAACTATTGACCTTATTTGTGCACCAATTAAAGATGTTTACTGTATGTCTGTATGTATAAAATTTTATAATGTTTGGAATAAATTTTTGACAAAACTACTTTGCAGGTGGAAATTAAGACCTCCGTTCGTAATGCTCACTTTCATGAATATCAGTCCGTTGAAAACTTATGAAATCTTTGTAGACGGGCGACCAATTTACAAAGTATCTGCAGTTAACTATTGTTGGGTAACTCACAATCAAGCAAGAGTTTGAAGTTAACTGTTGTTGGGTAAGTCACAATCAAGCTAGAGTCTGAGTTAGGCGGGTACGTCACAATTCTTTACAAACTCTACCAAGAGTTTGTATTACTAAAAAAATTGGTCATTTTTTAGTCGATCTGTTTTAAAAAAAAATCATAATTGTTGGCAAAGGCAACCTATTTGCTTATAAACGAGTCAATTCGGGTTATGTTACATCATTAATGACAAAAAAAAATCTTTTGTGAAGTTTTGGACAAAAAAGGTAGTTTGGGTTAGCCCAAACTTTGACCCGTTTACTCAACCCATTTGATAGAGTAAATGGGCTGAAATCTTACATGTGGGATTTATAGCACTATGATTTTTTTTACATCTTTTTATGTTAACATCTTTTTTTTGGTTGCACATAGAGTGAGTAAACATCTTTTAATTTAGATAATAATTGTGCATTATATGTCTGTAAAATGTTGATTTCTCTATTGTAGTATTGTATTATTGCAGTCGTTTGACACATTTGCCATCAAGAAAAATGGGGTTATCGAATTTGATGAATTTATTCGCTCCCTTAATATCTTCCATCTTGATGCTCTTGAATCAGGACGATTTTAATGTAAGATTGATTGAACATGAGATGTTGATCCATAACAGAAAAGTGCTTTTGTTTGACTCTTTAAAATCAAAATTAACTACTTTGAAACATATGATCATCTTTTGACATTTTATCGTCTTATGCAGTTATGTCTAGATTATATGGATTGAAGCAAACCTACATAGAGAATGAAGAGGTAAATGAAAACATAGTAAAAAGGACATTTAGTCAAAAGTTAGACTTTTGATTAAAATCTAATCATAGAAAAATTGCAATATTTGAAGTTAAAGGAGATGGTTTTGGCTTTCTTGAGTGAAATGAATGTTGATTTATGAGATGATGCAGTTGAAGCTATCTTGGATAAGGAAGTAATTACGGGTCTCCAGTTTCATTTTTTACTTTTAGTCTTCAACTTTGACTTATGGTCATTGACTTATGATCTCAACTATTTGGTCAGACTATTTTAGATGAAATCTAAATGGTCATATGCTTTTACATGTAAACTCAAAATTCTTTTATTAATTTAAATAATTTTAATTTTTTTTATTAGAATGACTCAGTTTGAGTTTTAATTTCCAAACTCAAACCATATTGATATTTTTTTAAATATTTTGACTAAATCTTATCATAATTAAGTTAACACTTTTTGAATTTATTAAGTTTAATTATTTAAATTTATTAATAGAGTATGATTCAGTATGTCAAAAAGATAGCAGGTAAATCAGAAGTGAATATCGTTTGGTCAAACTTGACTTATTATTCGGATCTGTCATTAAAGGATTATGTAAGTTGATTTTGATTTAATTTTTGTTTCAAACCAATTTTATTTTTCTATGATTTTTAAATGCATGATTTTTTTATTTATAGGCACACCCTAATTGGTTTTTATTATTTTTAATTACTAATATGACTTTATAAGTATGTGTTATTTTGACTTTAAAAATTAAACTTTAATTATTTTGCTGACTTTTATAATAATTGTTATATAATTTCTTACATTATTCTCATTGTTATGAATATATATCTCGAAGTATGCCCGCCCATCCGGGCGGGCTTTGAAGCTAGTATTTATATAAAGGGTATTCAGAAAAGAAATAAAAACATGGTTCTGAGTTGAAAGAGAAACATGTTTCAGATTCGGGCCAAGAATGATTAATGAAACTAAGAGGTGACTAAAAATATTGTATATATCCACCCATTGTAATATACATTTTGATTTTAGGGTAAATGTCATCTCCAATGTTACAACCAAAATACGCATCAAATTTGGTGTACAAAAATCTTTTTGCACCAAATATGAGTTTTACTCCAATGTATACATAAAATATTTACCCAAAATTTTCAATGTTATCTTCTTTTAATAATATGTTATGTATTATTTAAAAATTATATTTCTTAAGAAATAGTTCTACACATATAACTTATTAAATTTTTTATTTTTAGAATATGTTAATTAATGAGGTTTTGAAATTTGGTACAAAGATTTGGTGTTACATAAATATAGTGTAAAAGTGCTGATAATGTATATAATACATTCTGTTAGAAGTTGTTATTTTTTATTTTTAGAATATGTTAATTAATGAGGTTTTGAAATTTGGTACAAAGATTTGGTGTTACATAAATATAGTGTAAAAGTGCTGATAATGTATATAATACATTCTGTTAGAAGTTGTTAAAAAGTAGTTCAGGTTGTTAAGTGCTTGCCTCTCTTCTATTGTCAACTCTATATATAGTGTTGTACTCTCATTGTAATAGTTTGATCAATAATCAATAACATGAGTATTACACTTGCTTATACATTTCATGGTATCAGAGCATTTGATCCATAATTCAATTTTTTTCCTTGATTCAACCTTGTTCTTGAATCAATCATCATGACTACGCCTTCTAATGCGTCGTCTACTTCCAATCAGAGTTCACAATTTCTTCCAATTACAAACATCTCTAATTTTGTTTCTATTCAGTTAAAAGAAGATAATTACCTTGTTTGGAAACATCAAATTACACCTGTTCTTGAATCGTTAGATCTGCTCAAATTCATCGATGGAACAAGTCTCCCTCCATCTACAACTAGCACTGATTATGCGAGCTGGAAGAAATCGAACAAATATGTTGAGATCTGTATTAATGCTATGCTTAGTTCATCTGTTGCTCATGTTGCTATCGGAACCTGTACATCGTATGAATTATGGTGCAAACTTGAAACTCTCTTTCTTCAGCAGATATCGGCGAAGAAGATCCAGTTAAAAACTAGACTTCATCAAATTAAGCAAGGTATAACAAGTATTGATGATTATTGTACCGAAATTACTAATATCGCTCAGTCTCTTAGGTCAATCGGTGTTCCGATTGATGATTCTGATCTGGTTATTCATACTTTGACTGGATTGAATCAAGAGTATAGGGTTCTAGCAATTAACATTGAGAATTCCCCTATATTACCTTCATTTATGGAGTTAAGGTCCAAATTACTTGTTTATGAACAACGATTGGCTCGTGAATCACAAACTTCACCTGCTGTTGAAGTATCCGCTATGGCTGCCTCCTCAACATCCCTACCTCATCTGATTACCTCTGGTACTAATGCTTCTGTCAATAATAGCTGCCAGATCTATCATAAGGATGGACATCTTGCTCCACAATGTTGTTGGAGGTTTGATAATAGTAATAATGCTTCTCAAGGTCGTGGTAGGTTCAATGGTGGAAACAGAGGTTCTTGTAACACCTCAAATTTAATGCCAAATATTGGCCAAAATAAAACATTTTATAAATAGAAGAACATCCCCAATTTAGATTTACAAAAACCTTGATATGAAATCAGAGTATAAAAGTAGGTGTTACAAAATAGATCATCACCAAGCTAAGACTAAATCCAATCTAGTGTTCTTCTATTCTAGGTCCCGCATCTCTATCCATGCGTACCTAAACCTTCGATCCCGAACCTGAGTACATAGCAAAACAAACAAGGAGTACGTGAGACAAAAACGTCTCGTGAGATACATGGGTTTAGACCCATTAATAATAATAATCGTTATCCAAGTAATCAACACAGGTAATTTCGTCCATCTATATAGTCACCCTATGGTGACTCCAACCTTGCTTTCCTAGCAACACATATCTAGTTATCGGGTTGCCCCCGAGCTAACTAGCAACACTAACGTGCCCAACTATCGGGTTGCCCCCGAACTAGCTAAAAGCACCCATAAATCCAACTATCGGGTTGCCCCCGAACTAGCTAGAAACACTATCCTATCTAACTATCGGGTTGCCCCCGAACTAGTTAGAAACATCACCATGTCTAGTTATCGGGTTGCCCCCGAACTAACTAGCATCACGTCATCTCGTTCTCACCATAACTCAAAGGTTATGTCAATCTAGCTCTCGGCTATCGCATTCATCAACAAACCAGTTAGTTAATTATTAACTATAATTCATAACTAACTACACAACTATAAGTCTACTCAATTAAGCATTTAGACCGTACATAAGTATAAAACAATGTATTTCAAGGGCTATGTACTCAGTAAAGTCCACACGTACTCACCTTAGCAATAAATGCTCCAACCGTGTTCTTGACACCAAAACTCTTGCTTCAAAATTTCACCGACTTTCCAAGATGTCACCGAAAGCCTAAAACAATGATCACACAATGTTCAACATCACAATCTACTATCAATGTGTTCATCTACCTCTAGATAACACCCATCAATCCATTTCCCCCAAATATGGTGATTTACCAAACCCTAGGTTTAACCAACCCTTAAGATTCTTATAAATCATAATTATACACTTGTTTCCCTTGTTAAAATATCATCTATTAAGTGTATACACCATTTATATCACCATAACTCATAACCCCAAGAACTAGGGTTTCAACCCCAAGCTTCTAAATCCATAGATCTAAAGCTACAACTACAAAGGGTTGAAGATATACCTTTAATCTTCACTTAGGAGTGAAATCTATCAAGCTTTAATGGAGAAATCGACCCAAATAAGCTCTTGCACTCCAAAATCGCCAATGGAAGAAACTAGGGTTTTGGAAATGCATTTATGGCTAAAAAACCCGAATTTATTGCTCTGGTCGGAAGAGCTCGCGCCCCGCTCGCGCCGAGCTCGCGTCGCGAAAAGACGCGGGTCTGCCCGCTAGTCGCCGCTTTTTACCAGACTTCGCGCCTGGCTCGCGCCGCCAAGTCAACGCGACATGCTCGCGTTTCAGCTCTGGTCCCTCTGCTCAACCTCGCGTTTCGCTCGCGCCTGGCTCGCGCCGCGAACTTGCCTGTGCAGCAGGGCTGCACTTTTCGGTCTAGGTTTCAACCCGGTTTCGTCCATAACTTTCTCATACGGACTCCAAACGACACGAAACCAATTCCTACGTGTTTTATATGATTTATCCATAATTATCATATTTTTACATATTTTATTTATTTACAAATTTCGGGTCGTTACAGTTCTCAGTATCGAGGTCGTGGCAGAAATTTTAGGGGTAATCGTGGTGGTAGATACTATAATGGTAACTCTAATGGAGGATATGGCAATTTCAATGGTGGATACAATAATTCTGGTCCTTCCTCTTATGGTAATAATCAAAACTCTGGTTATGCAGCCTGGCAGTCTGGCAATTCTGGTTCATCCTTTGATCCGTTCCACTCAATGAATGGATCCACTGATTTTAATCAGTTCTCACCTCAAATCCAATGGACTGACAATTCGAAATCTCATGGTCTTGATAATGGATTTGGACCCAATCATTTTGCTCATTGGGCTTCTGTTGTAACCAATAAGGACAATAACAAAGAAGGTCACAAGTATTGGGCTCCTGAACATGCTTTTTCTGCAGATCATACTTCTAATGTTTTTGAAACAGTTCAATCATGGTTACCAGATTCAGGAGCTACCTCTCATATGACTTATGATCCCTCTGTTATTGAGCATGCTCAACCTTACAATGGTCCTGAAAAGGTTATTGTTGGTAATGGTATGGCTCTTACCATTACTCATATTGGTAGTTTCAAATTAATTTTACCTCACTACACATTGTTTCTTCATAATGTGCTTCTTGTGCCAGGTCTAAAGAAAAACTTATTGTCCATTCCTCAGTTAGTTATTGATAATCCTCTTATTGTTGCTTTCTCATGTTTTGGATTCTTCTTACAGAATTTTAGTGGGCATCTTCTTCATCACATTCCTCTAAACACTCGAAATGTGTACGGTTTAGCTGCTTCCTCCATGCAATCTGCTATGTCCATGACTCAAATCTGGCATACTCAGCTTGGTCATCCGGGATCCTATGTTTTACGTACTCTTTCTTTTCTAAATAAGGACAATTGTACTGTTCCTTGTAACTCTTGTAATATTTCAAAAATTACACGTAAACCATTTGATTCTAATGTTGTTCACTCTTCTGTGCCATTACATATTATTCACTGTGATATTTGGGGGCCTGCTCCTTTACTTTCGCGTACTGGTTACAAATACTTTGTTACTTTTATTGATGACTTTAGCAGATTTGTTTGGTTGTATCCACTTGTGACTCGTTCTCAAGTTTATGAAGCTTTTTGTCAATTTAAAACTAAAGTTGAAAATCTTTTCTCTCATAAGATTAAGATCTTTCAGTGTGATGGAGCTCCTGAATTAACCAAAGGTCCTTTAGCAAAATATATGTCTGATCATGGCATTTCTTATCAGATTTCGTGTCCTTACACCCCTCAACAAAATGGGGTGGCAGAACGCAAGAACAGACATTTGTCTGAGGTAGCTTTATCTCTTTTACATCAAGCTAAGCTCTCTAAATATTTCTGGGCGGATGCGTTCTCTACTGCAGCTTACTTAATTAATAGACTTCCATCTGCTATTCTTGGTCATAAGTCTCCCTTTCAATTGCTATTTCAGAGACCTCCTGATTATACAATTCTTCGGACCTTTGGATGCTTGTGTTGCCCGTATCTTGGGCATCTTAGACAAGACAAGTTGTCTTCGAAATCTGCACCATGCTTGTTTCTTGGCTATGCGCCAAATTACAAAGGCTATATTTATTTTGACCCTATTACTTCAAAAGCCTATGTTAGTAGACATGTCACATTTCATGAGTCTACTTTTTCTCCCATAGCTTCTCTTGTCCCATCATCAACACCTACTAAAGTCATTATCCCAACTTCCATTTTTCATGATCAGTCATTGTCTTCCAACGACAATTTGTCTTCTTCTTCTTTGCCCATTTCTTCTAAGGTGCCTGTTGATAATGCACCTTTATCTTCGAGTTCTAGTTCTGCTTCACCACCTTCACCACCTCCACCACCTCCCCCACCAGTGGTGCATCCCATGGTCACTCGTTCTAGAGATCATACTAGACAACCAAAGATATTTCCCAATCATGAAGTTTATACTGCATCCTCATCTTCTCCACCAGACAAAGAGCCTACTACTTTGTTTCAAGCTAAAAAGTGGTCTGTGTGGTGTGATACTATGCAAAGTGAGTTAGATGCTTTACATGCTAATCATACGTGGGTGTTAGTTAATCCACCTTCTGGTGCAAACATTGTTGGTTGCAAATGGGTATATCGCATTAAACGAAACTCCGATGGCACTATTAGTCGCTACAAATCACGTCTAGTAGCCAAAGGATGCTCTCAAACAGAGGGTATCGATTATTTTGAGACGTTCAGTCCAGTTGTGAAACCCACAACTATTCGTACTGTGTTGTCTGTTGCCTTTTCGAATAACTGGACTATCCGACAAGTGGATGTTAATAATGCATTTTTGCATGGTGATCTGTCTGAAATGGTGTATATGTCACAACCTCCTGGTTATGAGGATTCCTCTTGTCCCAATCATGTATGCTTACTTCATAAGGCCTTATATGGTCTTAAGCAAGCACCAAGGGCTTGGTTTGCAAAATTATCTACTGCTTTACACATGCTTGGTTTCAAACGTTGCGTTTCTGATACTTCGTTGTTTGTTGCTCAAAATCCTACCATCTCATGTTATGTTTTGGTGTATGTGGATGATGTTATTATTACTGGGAATTCCACTGAGCAAGTAGCCAAAGTTCTTGGTCAACTTAATTCAAAATTTGCCCTTAAAGATCTTGGTCAACTAAATTTCTTTTTGGGTATTCAAGCAACTTTTTCCTCTGACTGCTTACACCTCAGTCAAAAATAATATTTTGTTGATTTACTTGAACGTACTGGTCTACGTGATTGTAAGTCTTTATCTACACCAATTTCACCAGGGAAGCAGTTGTCTAAAAATTCTGGTGTCCCCTTGACTGACCCGTCGATTTATAGAAGCACGGTTGGTTCATTACAATATTTGGTTCTTACAAGACCTGAGATCGCCTTTGCAGTTAGTAAAGTTTCCCAGTTTATGCATTGTCCAACTGATATACATTGGATAGCTGTCAAGCGTATCATACGATTTCTGCACGGTACTCGTAAGCATGGGCTCATAATTCGAAAGTCTATTAATGCTGATCTTCATGCATATTCTGACTCAGATTGGGCAGGCTGCCCTGATGATAGGCGCTCAACTACTGGTTATGCAATATTTCTTGGTGGCAACCTTGTTAGTTGGAGCTCCCGCAAACAACAAACTGTAGCTCGTTCTAGCACAGAAGCTGAATACCAAGCTCTTGCCCATACTGCTGCAGAACTCTGTTGGCTACAATCTTTGTTACGAGAGTTGCATATTCCCGTTTCGTCTCCAAAGTTGTGGTGTGACAACCTTGGTGCTACCTATCTTGCAGCTAATCCCGTTTTTCATCAACGAACTAAGCATGTTGAAATTGATCTTCATTTTATACGTGATATGGTGTTATCAAAATCTTTGGATGTTTGCTATATTCCAACACTTTTACAACCTGCGGATATTTTTACTAAAGGACTTCCGGCTGCTCGTTTTCTTCACTTATGGTCCAAGCTGTGTGTTGCTACCACCCCTCAGCTTGAGGGGGGATGATAATGTATATAATACATTCTGTTAGAAGTTGTTAAAAAGTAGTTCAGGTTGTTAAGTGCTTGCCTCTCTTCTATTGTCAACTCTATATATAGGGTTGTACTCTCATTGTAATAGTTTGATCAATAATCAATAACATGAAAATTACACTTGCTTATAGCATTTCAAGTGCATTGACACTTAAATCATACCCAAAATTACACTGAATTTTATATGCATGTTGGAGATGAAATTCTACACCAAAACATTAAATTTGATGTTTTCGTACACAATTGGGGTATGTTTGGTTTAGCTAATTGTAATGGAATGAACAATGTAATGGAATGAGCCAAGTAATTGAATGATTAATTACGATTACATTGTCATGTTTGGTAGTTATGCTGGAATATAATAAATGATTAATGCATTTTGTTTGGTATGTATGAATAAACATCAGAATGGAAAGAAATTATATTAAAAAGACTAAAATATCCTTATAAAATAAATACTAATAATGTTTTAAGGGGCATAATTGGAAAAATAAAAATATCCATGAATGGAATGAAAAAAATACATGGGTGCCCTATGGGATAAAAAATATGAATTGTAATGTAATGAGATATTCAATGTAATTGACAATTGCATTACGAAATATGTAACAAACAACATTTTTGTATTACATTGGAATAGTTGATTCAATTACATCTTTGATTTATTCATACCAAACACTAGATAGTCTTATGACTCTTATCCCATGTGACAGTTTATAAATTCTTTTTTTTTTTTTTTTTCGTTGGTAGTTCTAATATATGCTTTTTTCTTATAAACGTAATTGAATACGATGGCATTATTCTTATTCCTTAAGTTACGATCTTCCACAACTTGCGGATTCAGTAAAATGATGTCAACAAATCTTGAAATTCACTTCGTAAAATTGAGTGTTAAATACATCAGTTTTAAATAATCCAGTAAAAGTAAAAGTAAAAGTAGCTATTTACCTTTTCATTTTAAGGCCGAAAAAACTGAACTGAACCAAAACAGATCGAAACCAAACCGAACCGAAACCGATAACATGTCATCGGTTCGGTTTTGGTTTTGAAAATTCATCGTTTTCGATATCGGTTTCAATTCTGTTCGGTCTTCAGATAATGATGAGCATTTGGCCTAAAAACCTGAATCGAAACCTAACCGGACCGAAACGAACCGAACGAAAACCGATAACATGTTATCGGTTTTCAAAACTCATCATTTCTGGTTTCGGTTCTAACGGTTTCGATTCGGTTCGGTTTTTTGACTGAGCTCACCCCTAGTTAGTTCCACGGAGTGGAAGAAGTGAAAACACCGCCGTTGCCCTCAGGTTGCGGTGGGGGTGTTTCGTGCTTTGCAGTTGCCATGAGGCTTCACATATGTCGTGTGAGATAAGCATATGACATTTGGAGTGTTTTGGCGGGTGCGGTTGTGTAGATGACATCTGATGTGACAAAAATTTTGATGTAGTGGGGTACACATGTACCTATTATGTCGTGAACAAATAAAAATAAATTAAGTGTCGTTAAAAAAAACCTAATAGCCTAACCTAGTTTGATAAACTCTTACTCTCACATAAATTATTGTTTTGTCAAGCTATCTAGGTTAAAGCAAATTGGATAAAAAAAAACCTGGCTGGAACTGTCGAATCGAATTGGACCGGATTGAATCAAACCGAATTGAGCTATATCAGTTCGGTTTTTGGTCTAAATTGGATTTTTTTTATATAATATTTGTCGTTTTCAAAAAAATCTAACTATTATTTAAACATTATATTATACGGAGTACAACACAATTATGACAAACTCATCAATTGATTTTAAATATACAATATCAGAATTAGTTTCTAAACATACCAGAATTATTTACAACACAATTATTTTAAATTTCAAATATACAATATCAGAATTAGTTTCTAAACATACATACAAAGCTCTAAAACGTTTTTGATATATAAAAAAATATTTTTAAATGATAATTTGAATGTGCGTTGTATGTAGTACTCAATTAGATTACTTTTGTCTTATATTTAACTAGTTTATGACCCGTGAAAAATCACGGGCTGTCATTAAGTTTATTCATTTATAATTTTTATTGTCAAACAGCAATTTATCATTAATTACATAAATATTACCTGTAGAATAAGAAAACATATAATGCTTTTAAACGCAAAATAAATTCATTATTTTTTCAAATTATATTAACATTATAAAATTTAAGATTACGTGAAAATAAAATGATAAAATTCATTGATCCTTACGAATTGTATTTTGACTACTACTTAAGTCAAATACAATACTGTTTATAACGAATCATGTTAAGACTACTAATAAAATCTTATTTATGCACTAATCTAAAAAATATAAAATATTAAATTGGGTTTTGACTACTACTCAAGTCTAACACAGTACTATTTATAGTTAATCATGTTACTACTACTAATAAATTATTAATTTTATGCACTAAACAAAAAAAAACCCTCCAATGCTTGTAGCGAAATAGTATTGGTGTAAGGTGTTGCTCATGACCTATAGGTATCGTTCAAAAAAGAAATTTTGTTTTGACTACTACTCAAGTGAAATATAATTCTTTATTTATAATTAATCATGTTAATACTACTTTAGAAGTTTTAGATTTATGCACTTATTTAAAAAAATCAAAAAAGTTACAAAACACAGAAAAATAGAGATTATAGTTTTGACTATTACTTAGCTCAAACACAGTTCTCTATTTATAGTAAAATCATGTTAAGACTACTAATAAAGTATCACTAATCTAACAATTCATAAACATTTTTAAAAAGTAGAGAATTGTGTTTAGAGAATTGTGTTTTGACTACTACTTAAGTCAAACACAATTCTCTATTTATAGCAAATCATGTTAACACTACTAAACTAATCCAAAAATGGAATAAAAATATTAAATTGCATTTTGACTACTAATAAAGTCAAACACAATACTATTTACTATAAAGTATAAAATTTATACACTAATAAAAAAAGTTATAAAGAGAAAAAAGAAAAAATAGATAATTGTGTTTTAACTACAACTCAAATCATATTTGAAATAGTGGGGAATTTCTCGAATTGACTATTAATTATCTATTTATAGTGAACCGTGTTAAGACTACTAATAAAGTCTTATTTATGAACTAATCCAAAAAAAAAAAAAAAAAATCAATTTAGTCTTCTAGACGAAGGGTTGTGAATATGTAAGAAAACTCTGTACTTCTAGCCACTTTGGATTGCATGTTATAATTATAAAAAGATCAAGATATAAATCAGCTAATAGCGATGATATCTAAATAATGTTGTCTCATATGAATTGAAAGCATTGACCCTAATTAAAAAAGCATTAAATTAAAAAACAAATAAATTAAAAAAAATTAACAGACATAGAAATAGATAAATTTTACTTCAATATTAAAAAAACATAGTAGTTAACAAATTTTAAAAAACCTAACATCCAATGCAACTAAACCTAAGTTGACTATAATAAAAAAAACATATGTACATAACAAAAAAAAAAAAAAAACCTAACGTCCAATACAATTAAGGGCATGTTTAGGTAAGCTTATTTAATGGCTTATTAACTTATTAGCTTATTAAGCTTATATAAACCATATTTAAAAAAGTTTAATTAAGCAATATCGTTAAAGTGAAATAGTTGACTATATTTGAAAATTAAAAAAAACTTTGAATAACAAATAATAACATATATCTATTATATAACACGATATAAGCAAAAACAAAACACTAATAAATTAACATTTTTTATAGAAACAAAATGGTAACAGAAAAAGAAATGCAATAAAATTGACATGCTAGTTCGACTGATGTAGAATGAAGAACTCATGCCCTAAAGGCATGAGGTAGAGACATTTAATAATCTTGAACATTCCTAAATATATATAAATAACTATTAATGAACTTTACTTTTTATTAATTTATGAGTTCCTTAAATTATGATGATAATTTAAGGAAAATTTCAAGTCTATCCTAAAGTAACTAATTCAAACTAATAAATTGTATTTTTAATTTAAATTAAAAGTTCTAATTTATTATTGACAAAATAAATTAATTCAATTGAAATATTAACGAAAATCTCTAAAAAGGGTGGTGGTAAATATTGAGGTAAATAAATAATTAATTTAAAATTATGATTTCGATCAAGTAATTTAATATGGAGGAAAATAAAATTTAATTCAATTTTTTGCAAAAAAAATTAAAATTAGAGCCTCCTAATATTATGCCACGTGTCATAGAGGTCTTCTAAGAATGCCATGTGATAATATAAGCTTTGATTTATTATAGTATAGTAGAGTAGATGTGTATTATTGGCCGAAAGAATGTTTAATTGATCATTGTTAAAGTTCGATATTTCCAAACAAAATATTATAAATATATACGGTTTAATCAAAACTAATAATTGGATGAGTCTATAAATCATACCACCTTTAAGTTCTTATACAGGGTTTTAATTAAATGATAATTAAATCTGACAAAAAAGATAAATTAAATTAAACATTCTATATTTTTTCTTAGTATATAAAGATTAGTTAAAACTATTTAATTTATAGTATATAAATAAAAAAAGTTGCTTTACTTATACGAAGTCCCTTATTATTAATACTTCCTCCGATTCAAAATAAGTGATACACTTTCCTTTTATGGGTGATTCAAAATAAGTGCTACACTTTGAAGAATTATCTTATTTGACAAAAAGTAGTAGGACTCACACCCACTAACTATCTACTTTAACAAAGTATTCAAAATAAGTGATATACTTTCTTTATATGGGTGATTCATAATAAGTGCTACACTTTAAAAAATTATCTTATTTGAAAAAAAATAATAGGACCCACTCCCACTAATTATCTACTTTACAAAGTGAAATGACTCATTTACCCTTACTTTTTAATTTTAAACATCATTAACCCCACTTTATTCAAAAGGTGTGGGACTCATTATCAACTAATCATTCAGTTAATCTAATTTAATCATCATTATAATCTTTTGCCTAAAAAATCATAAAACCTAAAGTGTAGCACTTATTTTAAATCGGAGAAAGTATAAATTTCATTTCTATTAAACATACAAAAGTACTTTTATATAAAAGAACAAAAACATATAATTCAAAGTGAAAACAATAAAAATCGAGTTTTGTAACATAAAAATATATAATTAACGCTTGTGCCATACGTTTGTAACCTTATTATGTGTCCATGCATCATTGGGATTCCAATATAATATAACCACCGCTTTCAAATTAAAGATCTTGAGCCCAACATGTTACCCACTATGATTTAATTTTAAATATTAAGTGTATATATATAGGGATCCATTTCAGAATTATTGTCTTAAATCTTAGGTGTCCAACAGTAAATCTATAATTACCCCTAAATTATAAATAGTTTATTATCCCCAATTATTTGTCCGTTGATGCCTCTACCCTGTACCCTTTTTCAAACCCATTTCAATTTCCTTCAATCTCGCTGCTTTTTCTTGATTTCCTCTCCCATGGTGTTTCTTGCTTTTATGAATCTTTAACACTCAAAATTACAGAAACTTTATAAAAAAGCTTCAAACTTTATTACATTTTCAAGATGGGGTTGAAGTATGGGACCAAACAGACCCACATCCACAAGCTCGGGTCCGGGTCGGGTGTATCGGCAAGATGGGTTACGCTCTTCTGCATTTTTAGTTTTTGTTTGGGTGTCATCTTCATTAACAGGTACACAAATCAATCTTACAAGTTACAATCTTGAATTTTGGTGCATTTTGGTTTTCAAATCATGTTATTGCTGTTTGTGTACGTTTCTTGTTTTTGCATTTTTTTACAAGAAATTAGATGGGGTTTTGCTATTATTTGTTTGTTGATAGAATGTTTCGTCTGTTTTATCGGTTTACAGTCGCTATCTTGGAATTATCAATTATGTGATTTGATTTTTGCTGAAAACCACTTTACTCAGATTTGTGATCTACCAAAACCCTCTGACGATTTCGGGGTGTTTGGATTGATGATACCGAAAATAGGGGATAACATAAACATGTCGAATAATTAGTAAAGCAATTACAATGAAAATAAGTACAACAACTTCAAAATTAGCGTATTTTAATCGTTTTTTGGTTGTCATTTTAATATTTTATAAACTGTTTTATTAATCTAGGTTTGGTATCACTCGAGTTCATATCAAAACAGACGATATTTCTTCACCTTTAGAAAAACAAAAAGAATTACTTCAATCCGTTACTGACTGTGAGAAAAAGGTAAGTAATTAAACATAAATTTAATTTATTATAGATTAGAATTTATAATCTCATAACCTATAAAATCTCATCTTTTTATTGTTGTTTCAGGATGCTTCTGTTGAAGCTGAAGACATTTTTTCACAAGTTTCACGTACACATGATGTCATCATGTAACATTTCTTATCCCACCTTCAATATATTACAATGTTCAAAAGTACCATTATTTTTCTAAAATAATTTCTTTAACTCAATTATGTATTAAAAACAATGATAAATTTCAGGAATTTAGACAAGACGATATCTTCATTGGAAACACAGCTGGCATCTGTAAGATCTGCTAAAAAACCGGTATCTGATACATCAAATGAACGACAAAAGTTCTTTTTTGTTATGGGGATTATGACTGCATTTAGTAGCCGAAAACGAAGAGATTCAATTAGAGATACATGGATGCCTCAAGGTTTTTTTTTTTTTTTTTTTTTTTTTTTTTGGTTGATTTTAGTCAAATGTTCAATTTTGTGTGTGTATATATTATATATATATAATTTTTTTTGTATTTATTCGTTCAGGAAAGGATTTGTTGAGATTAGAGAAAGAGAAGGGAGTTATAATACGATTTGTCATTGGACACAGGTGGGTTTAATTACACATTAAAGAAAAAAAATCTGATTTTTCGCTAAATTGGATCATTAAAAGATGTTTTTACAAAAAAGAAACATTGTTTCAAAAATTGATAATTTTTATAAAAAAATGTTAAATTTGTATATAATGATAACTGTCGTATAAAGATAATTGATTTATAAGATTTTATTGATCAAACTCGGACGCAAAACCATCTTTTAGTGACCCAATTAAACATTTTTTTTGTAGAATGACTAAAAAGTGACAAATGTAAATATGTAATTAAACGTTGTTAAAAAATGTTATATTAATTTGGATGTTTGTTGTTTTTAGTGCAACGTCTAACGGGCTTTTGGATCATGCAATTGATGTTGAAGATGAAGAACATGGTGATTTTCTACGACTGGTATGTTTATCTTACATATTTAATTTCTAATAATACACATAAAAACAATTTAAATATTTATATAATTTAATTATATATAACTGCAGAAACACGTAGAGGGATATCATGAGTTATCTTCTAAAACTCAAATATACTTCTCAACGGTGGCTGCAAAATGGGATGCTGATTTCTACATCAAAGTAGATGATGATGTTCATATTAATCTTGGTTAGCACAGTTTATAATATATATCTAATTAAATATTAATCATTAATGGTTGGATGTTAATTTTGTCATTTTGCCTTAGGTATGATCGGGTCTACCTTGGCCCGTCATCGTTCAAAACCTCGTGTTTATATCGGTTGTATGAAATCGGGGCCCGTTCTTGCACAAAAGTAAGATTTATAATTATAAATATAAATCATAATTATATTCGTTCTATTTTTCTGTGATTTTTTTTTTGCAAATTCTATTTTTTTTATAATTGAAGTTCAATGCAGAGGAGTGAAATATCACGAACCCGAATACTGGAAATTTGGAGAAGATGGAAATAAATATTTTAGACATGCAACTGGACAGATATACGCGATATCCAAAGATTTAGCCACTTATATTTCAGTTAATCGGTTAGCATTTCTTGTCAATTTTGTCCTACTTTTTTTTTCTAAAACATTTTTTTTATCATTTACGTAAATAATATAATGTTTTATTAATTTATTAATGTAGTCATATGCTTCACAAGTATGCAAATGAAGATGTTTCATTAGGGTCTTGGTTTATCGGTCTTGATGTTGAACATATTGATGATCGAAGCCTTTGTTGCCAAACACCCCCCGGTAAATCATTATTCTCCACCTTTGTTTTATTTTAGGGTAAATTATGTTTTAATCCTCAAACTTTCGTTGTTTCCGCATTTAACCCTTCAACGTTTTTTTTTAACTATTTAGATTGCGAGTGGAAAACGCAAGCAGGCAACATGTGTGCAGCTTCATTCGATTGGAGTTGCAGTGGCATTTGCAAATCAGTTGAAAGAATGAAAGAAGTACACACGCTCTGCGGTGAAGGAGATGATGCCATCTGGCACACCAGCTTCTAACAAAATCAATGTTTGACTTCAATTTGACCGACTGCCCGCCTTTTTGGCAAATTTTCTTTTCATCAAAAAGTACGGTTTTTGCACATATAAGTGTAGTTCATCATGATCATATCCTAATTTTGTAATTATTGGGCGGAATCGCATTTATTGAAGAGAAAAAAAGTGGGGTTACTTTTTGTTGTGAATAGATTGATGATTTGCGTTTGTGATCGGTTTTAGTTTTTGAAAATGATTGATCATATTGAGTTTGATTTTGTTAAATGGTATTTATGTTTATAATGGTTTTTTGGGGTGGTCAAGCTTTGTTGAATCTTTTATGACTGTTTCTGAAACTTTATCTGACCATTTAATTAATATTTACATATGAAAGGGATCAAACATGGAAGATTTTTTTTAGACTTACTAATCACTAGACTATCAACATACAGTTGAATAATAAAAAAATTCTCAAGCTTTCATAGAGTTTTTTTTATATATGTGTGAGTGAGTTTGAATTTTGAACGGAAAAAACGTGCCTAATATATAACAATAAAGGGTTGGCAAGGGGGCCGGTGAGTGATGTTACCCCATTGCTAACTGAAAGTGGGATCGATTAAATGACATTTAGTACAGAGTAACAAGTCACTTAAAAATGATTTTATTAAGTGTTTAGCCGCTTTCTTTATTAAAGTGTCACTTAAAATGTTACTTATATAGTTATATCTTCATTCCAACACCAAAAATGGGACCATTTTTTGTTAATTATATGGTAATCTAGAATTAGATTAATAAGAAAGCCTGACATTGTGACCAATTGATCGTTTATTAAACAAACTAAAGAAATAAAAATATGATCAACTAATATATTTTCTTCTTCGTTTTGCGAAATGTGAATGTCAAAGTTGATAAACTAAAAAAGTCAAAATTTTGTTCTTCAATACATCAAAAGCATAAATAAGCCCCAAGATTATGGGCGGAAAATATAGTTCACTCTAGCTTAAAAAGTGGTCGGTCCACTTATAATTAAAAAGGCAGATTTGACTTTCCTATACACTCTCTCTCTTTGGTCTACTTTCAAAATTTCTATAAATCCCTTAGCCCCTTTCTCCGACCATCTAGTGTTCTTTATTTTTGTCATTCAAAAATCTAAAAATAAAATCGACTTGATTGTAAACTCTTAATTGACATAAATCGACACCCTTAAATATACCCAATTGTTGACCTTCCATTTTTTCAATGTAAGGGGCAGACGTGTTTGGTTAACTCTAAACAATTTGAATATAGTTTCATTGGGTTTTGCTCTGATTAGTCATACATACATTTATGCAAACACATTTAATCTAATAGAAATTAAAGAACAAGAGGTCGTTTAATTCATCCCACATATGATGGTTAAATATCAAGTATAACGAATAAGATTTTTTTTTTAAAAAAAAAAAACAAGGAAATATGGGTGTTGTTACTTGGTGTATCGATTATTCGATTGGGTGACATAAACCGCGTCTCGATGTAGATCCCACCTGGAAGGATATTCATGGTGTCAGGATCGAATAACCAAAACAGTTAATAAACACAAAGATCTATTCAACAATAGAAGTTACAGCGGATTAACACTATGTTGATTTGATTAAGAACGATAAACTGTAAATAATTGTATGAACAATAAAAACACAGAATTAACACAAAAAACTTCAATGTATATTGATTGAATGAGTATCAATACACACGTATGTTTACAATTCATAAGGAACTATATATAATAGTCCTTGAAGCCTAACTATTTACCCTAGTTATTCTAGGATACGATTACAATTCAAATTACAAAAGATATGATATTCTAAACAAATTCTACTAAGATCTCGGACACGATCAGCTCCTAATATAGACATCAGTAGTAATTGCCATCTTCAGTAGTAAATGTGTTTATCAGTAATAAGCTCCAAGATCAGTAGTATCTTTTGTAATTAGCATCAACTCCTTAGCAGCATTAATTCGTTGATCAGTACTAACTCTGCACATCAGTAATATGCATGTAGATCAGTAATAACTTGTTTATATCCCAACAATCTCCCCCTAAACTTATTAATTCAATTTGAATTAATCAAGTTTCTTTCTTTTCTCTTCTTCTTCCTTTGCCCTTCTTTCATCTCCTTCCTTCTTTCTTTGATCTCTTAGTCGTCTTTGTTCATCCACATATTCTTTATTCTTTTGAAATAATTGTCTGTATTTCTCTGTATACATACCTGGATCATTAGGTCTTACAAATGCACATCAAACAATTTGATACAGAGTTTTCTGTGAGTGATTGTAGTCTTTTTCCATTAAATACAGCTCACATCTCTTGTTAGTTCTTTCAAAGAAGTACATATTGACTGTGGGAAGAACATTCCAGGCAAATAAATTGTCTTCACTTGCAATCCTTTCAACATACTTTTCTGGATGAAATGCAGCATCAAACATCTCTGTTAAGTATCCAGCTCCAGAGTTTTTCCACCTTTTATTTGACATTCTTGGTTTTCCAATTTCCAACATTGTAAGAATATCACTTCTGTTAAAGGATAATAACACAGGTTTCCATGCTTTGAATTTCTGAACACTTTTGTCTTTTCTTATAATTTCATGGATTCCTTGATTTTCTCTCCAGTTTAGAATTGGGTTGTCTTGTTGGATTGGTTGTGGATCTTCTATGATTTGGGGGGTTTGTTTCAGTTTCTTTGTAGTTGAATCATCACCTTCTACAATTTTTCTTTTCTTTGAACCTTGTTCTGAAGATTCACCAACTACAGTTTTTCTATTTAGTACAATCTTGGGATCAATCTTTAACACATTTGAAGGTTCAACACTAGTACACCTTCATTTAAATGTTTCTTTTTCTCAGTGCAATATCTTTCAACAAATGTGATAATTTTCATTCTACCAAAGGATTTTGCACTGTGACCTCTTGTCTTAAGATATTCAACCATCATGCTTTTCTTTTCATCAAATGGTTCAGGCATGCCAATCTTGCATCTTTTTCATTCATTAATTTGTTCTTCAAGAAGGTGCAGTCTTTCTTCTTCATATTTCCTGATTTTATCAAGTTCTGCTTGTTGACCTTCTATCAGAAATTCTTCTATTTCTTGAACTGCTCCAGCTGCAGATTGTTCTTTTAGTTGAATAGCCTTTGCCTTAGCCTTTTCTTCTTCAGCTTTCCTTTTATTTTCAAGTGCCAGAGTTTTGGCACATTTTCTGTGGTACCTCATTCTCTTGACTTTCCAATGAGATTGTTTTAGAGGCCTGACTAAATTCATCTTGTTCACCATATAGTGACCAAGTGCTCTGTGTGGATAGTCATCATCAAACTTTTCCTTTCCTTTACCTATGCATTGTGATGGAGGTGTATACTTCATATCTGGTACCTCATTTATTTGTATTTTTGGTGCAAAGGTATGAGCTTCATCATCATCCAGAATTTTTGGATGAGGAGGTAATGCACATTCATCTACCTCTTCCCAATTTACATTATCATCAAAATCTGGAATAATGATTTCTGTTGGTGCTGTTGTTGTGGTTACTACTGGTGAATCAGTAGTAATTGGTACTTTTGTTGTTGCTGCTACAGACTCAGTAGTAACCAATGTAGTTACTACTGGTATTAAATCTTGAAGGTTAAAGGGTCTATAAAGTACCATTTGTAGAGTAGAGGGGTCTGCTACTGGTGAGGTTGTTGTAGTTGCCATCAAAGGAGTTATTACTGATGTTGCTTCTTGTGTTTCTTCTTCAATTGGATCAGTAATAAGTACTTCAGTTGTTTGTATGACTTCAGTAGTGTTCATGGGATCAGTAGTACCCATGACTTCAGTAGCAATTTGAGAAGGTACTTGTTCTGCTGTTGGTGATTGTTGTGCAGACACAAATACATCTTCCATGCATTTGACTCCTCTGTCAAAGTCTTCATCACTTTGACCTGTTTCACCATGAGCTTCTTTGAGATTCAAGAGGGAGGCTGCTGCTGCTGTAATTGAAGTGTCAATCATTCCCTGGATTTGATCTTTCTCCCCCTTAGTGATCTCAACCTGTTGTGCATCACTATCATCAACCTTCTTCTTCAATTTTCTTATTGTGGAAGATTGTTTTTGAAGTCTGTACTCACATCTCTTCATTCTTCTGTTTAGGACATTGATGTAGTGCTTCATGTAGCTCATGGTTCTACCTTGATTGTTGATTAAGATTTAGCAATTTTGTACAGTGGTTTCAAGGTTTTCCATCCTATCCATCAATTCAGTTTGTTTCAGTCTTCCCTCATCACTGCTTGGTGATTCATTGGGAGTTTTAGATACTTTCTTCTTCCTAGAAGAAGCAGTAGTATCTCCCCTTGTGGTTTCTTGGCACCGGGGTCCTTTAAGTGCTTCCTCAGATGATGAGTCATCACTTAAAGTTGCCGAGGTCTGGGTCCTAATGATGTTCTCACTAGCCTGTGCACCAACCTTTGGTGCATCAGTAGTGAGACCCCTTTCCTCATGACTTCTTTCCTCCTTGGAAGTCAACTCTTGGAGTCTGGGGTCTGACTCAGTTGGTCCCCTGGTGTCCTTTTTGGAAGTTCTCTTCCTTTTATATTTTGAGGATATTATTTGGCTTTTAGGAAGGTTTACCAAAGAGTGAAGAGTGACACTATGAGGTTCAATTTCATGTTCCTGGGACACATGCAGGACATCTTGAGGGGAGGTTGTTTGAGTGGCTAGGAGTTCTGTTTGGGCTGCAATATTTGGTGATGGAGTGGGTTGGGGTTCGATGGGGTGACTTGAACCTTCTCCAGTTGGAAGTTGATCATGGATCATATTTAAAAATAAAGGTGTTTGCTTTCCAGAAAATTTGAACTTTTTGTTCATATTTGAGAAAACCTTTTTATTTAGTTCTGGAATAGGAAAAATGTTTTTGGTTTTATTTAGATTTGGAATTTCACAATCAAAAATATGTGCAAGGAATCTTAGATACAATAAAAATTTTGTTGAAGATAAATTTCCAAGCATTCCATCAAAAATCATTTTGGAAAAATTGAATACTTGGTCTGTGCACAAACAGACAACAGCAGATGCTATTGATCTGTTGAACTCATTCCAAGTACTCTTTTTAGGAGACATACAATGTTGAATAGTATGTACCAATAATTTCCATTGGGGAGAAAGAAGACCTTTTTGAAAAGTTTGAATATCTGTTCTTCCTTCATACCCCATTTTTAAAATGTTTTCAATCAAATCTTCTTTAGAGAGAAGAGAAATACCTGACTCATCATTGAGTTGTAGATGTTGTCGAATTGTTTGTTCAGAAACAGTGATAGATTGTCCATCTATGTCAGATTTGATTTTAATGATGTTTTCTTCCTCTATTCTTTTAGCCTTTTCCCAAAATTGAACAATATGTTGTTCACAGAGTGTGGGATTTATTGTTAGGGAAAACTTGATTGGAGAATTTTTTAGAAACATAACTATTTGCCTAAAATTTCTGGTTCCATCTGGATTTCTTAAAAATGCAACCATGTTGTGAAATTCAGAGTAGAGAAGATCTGTTTGAGCAACTAGTGTTTTCCTCATTGCCATTTTTGATTGATTTGTGATTTGAGATTGAGAGTGAGTTAATTTTAAATTCTTTGGAGGTTGTTGATCGATTTGAAGTTGTTACTGCCTTTTAGGGTTTCAATTTGGATTGCCGACTATAGGGGTTATCGTGGGTTTTAGCAAATCGAGGTTTGGATAATGTAAGATTAACCGACTTCTGTTATTTATAGTTTTCGAAATTAACCTGCAAAAAGTCACAAATATCCTTCGAATCATAGCATAACGGCTATTTTCATGGGGTTAGTTTGGTAATTTTATTGATTTTAAGAGTAAATTGCCGATCAGTAGTAACTAAGTACCAGTAGTATTAAAACATCAGTAGTAACTGAGGTTTGATACTTTAAAGGTTGATCAGTAGTAACTTGAAACTACAATCAGTACTAAGTGAATAACCAGTGGTGAAATTATACAGACTTAGATAATATTGTACAAGAACTTTACATGTGAGATTTATTTAATAATTAATTTATCAAAATCATTCCAATACTGCTAACTAAAAAGTTAAACCTTCCTACATCAAATGCTTTTGTAAAAAGATCTGCTAATTGATTATCAGTATGAATTTTAATCACTTTAATTAATTTCTTTTCATTACAATCTCTTATGAAATGAAATCTGATTTCAATATGTTTAGTCTTTGAATGTTTTACTGGATTGTTCACAATACTAATTGCACTTTGATTATCTATAAAAATAGGAGTTTTAAGAATAGACATACCAAAGTCCATGAGTTGATTTTGAATCCATAGTACTTGAGCACAACATGCAGATGCAGCTACATACTCTGCTTCTGCAGAAGATGTTGAAACATTTGTTTGCTTCTTGCATTGCCATGATACTAGTCTTGATCCAAAGAATTGACATCCACCAGTAGTTGACTTTCTATCCAAGCATTCACCACCATAGTCACTGTCTGTGTATGCTGTAAGTTCAAAATGTGAGTCATGTGGATACCAAAGACCTAGTGATGGTTTCCCTTTCAAGTATCTAAAGATTTGTTAGGTCACAACAACCCTGGATTGATTGTATAATTGATAGATTAATTAGACTTAAGACAATTAAAGTGATTAACACAATATTAGAGTCAAATGTATAATTCCACTAAGTGTGGTATGTTGCGGAATAGCAATACCACTGATCAATTACAATATGTTTATATGAGAAAGCATAAATTGGTGAGTACTCCTTTGCCAAGTGATCTCTATTTATAATGATATAGAGATCTTACAAAAGAGGCAAGGAGTAACTGAAGGACTGAAAAAAGGAAAGTGGCCGAGATCAAAGGGATTTGATCTGGCCAAGTAAACAAGGAAATGTTTACTCAGTCCTTGTACTCAGTATTGGATGTCAATACTGAGTTCCAATACTGAGTGACCAAGACTGTCTACTCAGTATTGGACCAAGACTTAGCTAATTTATTCTACATACTATTCTAAGCTAGTTGTATTGTTATCTTAAGATCCAAAGGGGTAAGGCTTTTTGCCTTAACAATCTCCCCCTATCTAATGATAACAAGACAATATTACAAAAGAGAAAGAAAATAACAACTGCAGAGTCTTCTTCCTCATCCTCTTCTTATGGCTTCATGCTCATAGAAGACTTCTTGCTTGATGTGGACATACTCATCTTTCTTTTTGAGCTCTTCTTTTCTATTCCACAGTACAGCAACAATCTTCTTTCTGAACCAAGAGTCTTCTTTCTTGGTTATCATCCACTTCAACCCTACCAGATGACTGATGTTTGCTTTTGGGAGATCTTCTTCTGTAATGAAGCATTCCTTGTCATCTAAGTCAATGTACATATATCCAGATGTTGGATATATAGTGCTCTTCTGGTCCTGAAAGACAAGGTTAGGAGGAACATGATACTTATTTAAAAATCTGAATGTGTTAAGACATTCTGGTTTGTTGTCTTTGTATGCTTCAGTCATCACACTGAGTGCCCTGTATTCCCCTGGAAATAGTATGCCTTTTTCAAAGCATATAGCAGCAACAGCCCAGATTTCATCTAACATTACTTGGGCTTGAGAAGATCTTGAAGGCATCTCCTTTATCAGTCTTGTGATTTTGATCCAGTCTTGGAGACCCATGTTTTAGATGTCATGAAGTAAAATCTTCATTGGAGGACTGACTGGCCCAGTGCAGGTTGCAACAATTGATCCATCAGTCATTTTCACCTTGATTTTGTTGACATCAATGTTCAGCCAGTATATGTACCTTACACTGAGAAATTATTTATTCCTCAGTGTATTCATCCTTGTCTCCCTGTACATAGTTCTTTGAGCAACTGAGTTCCAATATTGTTGTCTTAGGTCAGCTCCTTTCCTTCTTATTCTGTGAGATGTTGAAGGAACATCAGTCTCAGTATCAGGATCAGTTTCTGGTTCTTCTTTGATACCAAGAGCATGTAGATAGAAGAATTTTTCTGCTTCATCTTCTAACTGTTGTGCAGTCTTCTTTGGAACCTCCTCAACCTCATGAACAGATCTTCTTGGTCTAGTTATTAGAGGTGCTGGGGCAGGTTCCTCACTTGATTCAGAAGACATAACAACTCTTGACATTCTTCTTGTTATAGGCCTTCTTAGTGTTCTTGTAACCAAATCTTGTTGAGGCTCTTGTGGTTGTGCTGGAGGCTCTTCATCATCGGAGGATGATGATGAAGAGCTTTCTTCATCTGCCATATCCAGTGCAAGGTTTATGAAATTATGAGTGGGCACTGGATTTGGTTCTTCATCATCATCAGCAATTGGCCATAAAAAAGGCATGTATACAATTATTTGCAGGTTGTTCTCATACTGAGAAGAGGGCACAGTATGAGCCTGCAGAGGTTGGTCAGTATCAGTCTCCCCCTGAGTAGATGACTCAGACTGATGTTGTTCCATAAATGACATTCCTCTTTCCCTTCTTCTTTCATACTGAAAAGTAAGAGATTCAGTATGTTGCAGTGACTGTTGTTGTTGTGGAGGTTGATCTTCATTTATTTTCCTTCTTTTCTCCCCCTGAGCAGATGGCTCAGGTTGATCAACCTCATCTTCTCTTTGTCTCTTCTCCCTCTTATTGTTATCATTGGATGGGGAGGGAAGAGGTTCAGTATCACCACCTGCATCTCCTTGAGTGTTATCATGAGTAGGAGATGACATAGGCTCAATGGCAGCATCAGTATCACCCCCTTGATCTTCATTTGTGGGTGATTGTCTTGGCTCAGTATCATCATTATCTCCACCTTGATCTGCGTTACCTCCACTGTGTTGAGATTGTGGAGTCACTGGAGGTTGTAGATATTGTTGTTGGAGTAATGCAACAGATTCTTTTAATGAATCAAGTTCATTACTCATAGTTTCCATCCTGGCCAGTATTGTTTTCTGTGTGGTCTGCATAGCCAGGATTTGTTGCATGATTGTCTGCAAGGAAACCTCCTCCATTTGAGCCTGTTGAACATGAGTACCCTGCACAGATGGTGCTAAAGAAACAAAAAATAGTAACTGGTTAGTATGGAATGGCTTATCAGATAGAATTGTGTTGTTGTTTAATTCTAAAATCATTTAAACAGAGTTTTTGAAGTCTGTATTTCATCTGGTATTTGATGAAATATTGTGGACTTGTGCATAGCATGTGTAAGAAGATTTTCAATATAGGTGACTGTGATGTTTAGTAGCTCAGTGTAAGATAAGTCAATTTTACTGAAAAGGTTTGGGTTTAGGAGAGCGAAGCCTGGGATATGCTTCTTTGTTGTTTCAATGTTTATCACTCGGTGTTAGAGTGATAACAATAATGTGGCTTTAACTCCATGAATTTTATTTGGATAGTGTAGCTTTAGGGTTTTCGATCATTTCTTAAATCATATTGTCCAATTTAATATAAATTGGATATGATAGAAGCAATACCAGTGGGTGTCAGTGTGACATCAACCACCATTGTCTTTTTATATGTTAAGACAACTGTAGGCTCGTAATGATCTTTTTGTGCTCAGTGTAGGAATTTTTCATAGTAGCAGTGGGCTAACTATGTTGGCCTTAAGAGAATATATTTTAAAAAAAATCGTTTGAGACTTTGGTCAGTATTGAGTTGGTACAGGCCAATACTTAGTCTCCAGTTTTGAAAAAAATAATAATATATATATGAGTTTTAGGGCTTTATTAGAAATTCATACCTGAGGCTTTGTCAGATTCCCTTCTTCCTTCAACAGAGATAGGTGCTGGATCATTTGTTTGTTGATTTGAACCTCCAGCACCTTTCAGATTTTGTTGTTCTGTTGGTTGTGCTTCTGTTCCAGATTATGTTGCTCATAAGCAAGTTCAACATCCAATGGAACATGTGGTTCCAAGTTCGGTGGTGGTTGAGCAATGTTTTCTTGGTCTGGTCCTGGAAGTTCAGCATGAGATGCTATTAGATGCTGTTCTTCTAGAGAAGGGGTCAGTGTTGGATGTAAACTGTGCAACACTGAGTTTGTGGACAGTGCGGCCATGATGGCTGGACTCAACCTTCTTCTAACCCTTCTTCTGATTACCAATGGGTGTTCTTCAGTTCAGACTCTGATGCAGTATTGGGAACATCAGATTCTGGTTCTTGGACTGGAGGGGGTGGAACATCCTCCATCTCAACATCATCATTGTCATTAGCATCCTCATCACCATTATCATTATCTGCATCAGTATCATCTTCATCTTCATTCTCATCTATATGAGCCTCTGCAATGACTAACATTGTGGCACTGAGAGGTGGTTCATCTTCCCTAGGCTGATGAAAGAATATCTTTTCATGGATGGGAGGAAGATCAGCTCGAACTCCATCAAAATTATCATACATATCCTCTGGCATGGAGTTTTGGAAGATGATAGATAGAAACCTGCAAAAAGGAACATTAGGGTTTCTTTTCCTAGCTTGAATGAGTGATACCGATTCATTGAAGATCAGTCTTGCATAATCAATATGCCTGTTGTGGTACATGGCATGTACCATCTGCATCCCAAAATCATTGATTTGGTCAAGTGCCCCTGTTTTGTGGGTCATACACCGAATTATGGTAGAAATCATAATTCCCCACATTGGACCAAATTCATGCCTTTTGATGGTTCCAGTTGTCCTTTGTCTTCCTAGAAGTGGCAATACTGATCGTGCAGTGTCACGATCAACAAAGGCATCATACTCAACGTGTTCTTGAAATTGTAAGTCTCTTCTGTTGATGGCCATTGACACGAATGCTCGTCTTTGACCTCGAATTACCCAGCCAGTAATCATATCTGGAGAATCCAAGTCTGCGGTGTACCAAAATTCGCAGAGCATAGCTGGATAAATTGCTCCGGGATAAAGTTGAAGAGCAGCGGAGATTGGACTATGCCTCAGATAAGATAGCATGAGGCGAAATTGATGGCATATCCAACCTTGAGGAACTTCGAAATTAGCAGTTATGTTGTTCCTTGTGAATTTCGGAAGATCATCTCGTTGAAAATCCTTTACTGGTGCTTCATTTGGGCGGATGAAGACGTAATTCGCCATTGTTCTGTGATTAATACTTGAATTTTGCTTGCAAATAGACTTGAAATTGTTAATCGCAGAGAGAAATTTGAGAGTGAGAGAGTAAATAACAGAGAAAATGATTTAAGTTTGAAGAAAATGATTATTTATACCCTTAATTGGAAATGATTGCAGTATGGGGAAGTAAAAACGGCGAAATGACAGCCTTATCCTAATCCAACGGTAACTTTTCTATTAAGGAAAGTAACAGTTGGGGAGTATGAGGTTTTGAAATCAGTGTTAAACTCCAGGACTCCCAATAATGATTTAGAGTTAAAAAAAATTAAATTAATTTTTTTTTTAAAATAATAAAAACATTTAATTTAATGTATAAATTAATAAAAAATTTACAAAAATTAAAAATGATATACCAGACGAGCTATACTGAAGGGGTCAGTATTTGGTCAATACTGAAACATCAGTATAGGAAAGAATTTTTGGACAAAAATAATTTCAAGGGTTGAGCATGCCCAATTGTCCTAGTAAGTACATAAACCTTTCTTCTGAGAGAGGTTTAGTAAATACATCAGCCAATTGGTCCTCTGTTGGTACATAGTCTACCTGAACCTTACCCTTTTCCACATTATCTCGGATAAAGTGGTGTCTGATATCAATGTGCTTTGTTCTTGAATGACGGACTGGATTTTCAGTGATAGCAATAGCACTCTTGTTATCACAATGAATGGGTGTGTTGTTGAAATTAAATCCATAGTCCATGAGTTGATACTGCATCCATAAGAGTTGAGCACAACAACTTCCTGCAGCCACATATTCAGATTCTGCAGTTGAAGTGGCTACTGAATTTTGTTTCTTGGATGACCAGCCAACTAATCTTCCACCAAGGAATTGGCATCCTCCACTTGTACTTTTTCTATCTAACCTGCATCCTGTATAATCTGCATCTGTGTATCCTTCAAGAGCAAAATTTGAATCTTTGGGATACCAAAGACCCATATTAGGAGTACTAGATAAATATCTAAAAATTCTCTTAACAGCTTTCATATGTGATTCTTTAGGATCAGCCTGATACCGAGCACACAAACATGTTGCAAACATGATATCAGGCCTGCTAGCTGTTAAGTAAAGTAAGGAACCAATCATACCTCGGTATGTGGATTGACATACTGGTTTACCAGTTTCATCCTTACTTATCTTATCCTGAGTACTCATAGGGGTGTGCATTGAAGAGAGATTTTCAAATTTATATTTCTTTAGCATGTCATGCACATACTTACTTTGGTTTATAAAGGTGCCATCAGGCTTTTGATCAACTTGTAAACCTAGAAAATAAGTAAGTTCTCCCATCATACGCATCTGATACTGAGATGACATAATCTTTGAAAACCAATCACACATTGACTTGTCAGTGGAGCCAAAGATAATATCATCCACATATATCTGAATGAGTAAGATGTCAGACCCTTTTCTTTTTGAAAATAATGTTTTATCAATTTTACCACGAGTAAATTTATTTTCAATTAAGTACTCAGACAGGGTAACATACCAGGCTCTTGGAGCTTGTTTGAGCCCATACAAGGCTTTATCAAGCTTGAAAACATAATTAGGAAATTTAGGATCAACAAAACCTGGTGGTTGTTTGACATAAACTTCTTCTTGTAGTTTTCCATTTAGAAAGGCACTCTTGACATCAATTTGATACACCTTGAAGTTCTTAAAGGCTGCATATGCAAGATCTAGCCTAATTGCTTCAATCCTTGCAACTGGTGCAAATGTTTCATCATAGTCAATTCCTTCTTCTTGCCTGTATCCCTGAGTAACCAGTCTTGCTTTATTCCTGATGACAACACCATCTTTGTCCATTTTATTTCTGAACACCCACTTAGTACCAATGATAGTCTTGCCAGGTGGGGGTGGTACTAAGTTCCAAACTTTGTTTCTTTCAAATTCTGTAAGCTCATCTTGCATAGCTTCTACCCAGTCTTCATCTAGTAAGGCTTCATCAGCCTTCTTTGGTTCAATGGTAGATAAGAAGCTTGAAAAGAGACAAAAGTTTGCAATAGCCTGAGGTTCAAAAGTCAGTTTTCTTCTTGTTTGAACTCCTTCTTCAACAGGACCAATGATATTTGTATGAGGATGGTCTATGTGTTCCCTTAGATTTGATCCTAAGGTAGCATTTGAAGTAGGATCAATAACTTCTTGCTGGACTGAGGGGTTGCCAGTCTCATAGTGGTTGGAGTTTGATTCAGTATTGGACTGCTCAGGATTGCTGGTTTCTTCATCTTGCAGATTTAAGTGAGGTTCCATTGATGGATTTGAAGTTTCTCCATCTTCATAGGTGGAATGATTTAGATCAAGATTTGCAGACTCAGTGTTGAAGTTTTCAGTGTTGGGAACTTCAGTATTTGTTGATTTTTAGCATATTGAGTGAAATCTTGATCATCATCACTCATATCATGTGTACCAGGATATGAGTGACTTTTGGGCTGTTCAGCATTGGAGTTTTCTGGATTACATAAGGTTTCAATTTCACTTATGTCCTCCTTTGCTGAAGTAGAATGCTCATCCATGTGTTCATCAAAAGTAACATGGATAGATTCATCAATCACCTTTGTGGAGAGTATATACACTCTGAAGGCTTTGGAGTGTGGTGAGTAGCCCATAAAAAGACCTTCATTTGCTTTGGGAGCAAACTTGTTGAGATTTTGCTTGGTACTGAGAATGAAGCATTTACTCTCAAAGATGTGGAAGTATTGCACATTAGGAATTCTGCCATGATATAGCTCATAAGGAGTCTTGAGATGTCTCTGGACTATTGTTGCTCTATTTTGAGTAAAGTTGGCACAGTTTACAGCTTCAACCCAGAAGCTCAGTGCCAGTCCAGCATGGCATAACAAAGTTCTTGCAGCTTCAATCAATGTTCTATTCTTTCTTTCTACAACACCATTTTGTTGTGGTGTGTAGGCTGCAGAGTAATTTTGTACAATTCCTTTTTCTTCACAGAAATTTGCTAATACTGAATTTTTAAATTCAGTACCATGGTCACTTCTTAGTTGTTTGACCTTGGTACCCTTTTGCCGTTCTTCTCTCTTGATAAAAGCAATGATTTCTGTGGTAGCATCTGATTTTATCTTGAGGAAGATGACCCAAGTATATCTTGAGAATTCATCAACCAAGACCAAGGTATAGACCTTTTTGCCCAGAGATGGTGTACTGATGGGGCCAAAAAGATCCATATGTATCATTGCTAAGGGTTCATTAATAGAGTGGTTTACTTTTGATTTAAATGAACTCTTCTTCTGCTTGCCCATTTCACATGTTGAGCACAACTTATCTTTTGAATAAGTAATTGTGGGCAACCCTCTTACCAACTTCTTAACACTGAGTTCATTAATGTTCCTGAAGTTGATGTGAGAAAGTTTCTTGTGCCACATCCAGTTCAGTTCTGGATTGACTTTAGACAGCAGGCACACACGGATGATGGGGTCAATTTCTGAAAGATTGACAACATATACATCTTTTTCTCTTCTGGAAATGAGAACATGTTGTCCTCTTTCATTATATATGATGCCAGCAATCTTTCTGAACCTAGCTTCCTTGTCATCATCACACATCTGACTGATACTGAACAGATTGTTTTTTAAACCTTCTACATAGGAAACTCTTTTAAAAGTGATGTTGCCAACTTTAATTTCCCCATATCCTCTTGTCTTCCCTATGGAATCATCCCCAAACATGACAGAAGAACCCTTCTCTGGAGTATAATGCTGAAGGTACTCCATACTGCCAGTCATGTGTCTTGAGCAGCCACTATCAAGGTACCATTTTCTATCACCCTGCACAAGACACAAGATAAGGATTAGTTCCTTTTAGGAACCCATTTAAAAATGGGACCTTTGGAAGAGTTAACATTGTTATCCTTTTTAATCTCTGTTTTAGAGGGAGTCAATATCACTTTAGAAGAACCAGTATTGGTAGTCTTTTGTGGCACTGACTTTGGATCCCCCTTTTTCTTTGGTACTGAGTACCTAGGCTTAGAGAGATTAGTTCTACATTCATCTCCTTTATGACCTGTATGGTGACATCTGTGACATTTTCTAGGTCTATTTCTAAACACGTTTTCATAAGGAATTTTAGAAAATTGTTTATGTTTTGGTTGATCATGTAACACCCAAAATTATCAAAAATAAAAATTTTCTAAATACAAGATTTTAAATAAAAAGGTCCCAATAACTTGAATAATTAAATCCCAATAATAATATTTTCATTAAAAACATGTATTTAATGCGGAAATAGTTAAAATAAAATAAAGTGTTTTAAAATATTAAATGTTGTCCACATCAGTAATGAAAAGATACAGCGGTCAACCGTCCACCTTCTCCTTTCCTTTGCTGGAACCTGAAACAATGTGGGGGAAAGTTTGGGTCAGCTGGGGAAGCTGAGTGAATAATCTCAAAATGCAAACAATCTTAACATACAACACATGAGGGCACATCGGTGTACTCCTAGTCAGAAACTACTCGATTAATTACTCAGATTTATTTCTCAGATTTTATTACTCAGATTTTAATTTATATAACGCGCTTGTGTGATTTGGGATGAGAGATCAACCTCGCCCCTCCTCACACCTCAGATAGGCGTAAGCCAAAACTCAGACGGGAATGATCCCAAAAACAAGGCCTGGCACCAGTACTCTTCGATGCCAAGTCAAAACGTGTGACACCAGTGCTCTTGGGTGTCAAGTCAGATATAAACTCAGACGGGAATAATCCCAAAAACAAGGCCTGGCACCAGTACTCTTCGGTGCCAAGTCAAAACGTCTGACACCAGTGCTCTTCGGTGTCAAGTCAGATATAAACTCAGACGGGAATAATCCCAAAAACTCAGACGGGAGGTGATCCCAAAACTCAGATGTGTGTTATTATGTTTTATTATCTTTTTAACATAATTATCTCAGATTGCCCTAGCAAGTAATAACACAGAATGACTCTGTGCCGAGCTCAGTTACCCAGGCACAATGTCTCAGATCATGAATAAGTAAACAGCTGCTCAAATACTCAGATAACAGACCAAACTCAGATAACAGATCAAGCTCAGATAACAATTAAGGTGCAAGTAATATAACACGTAAGTCATGCATGTATAACGTTAAAACTGAATACACGGTGAGAATACTCACCTCGAGAAACGTAAGCTCCAAAGGATCCTCAATACTCTAAGGCGCTGCTCGGTTATTCCTAGATGATCCTAAAAGCATAAAAATGAAACCCGAATTACAATCCGTTCTAAGGACTCAATTTAGAAAACTGCAGCACCCGTTGGTCTCACGGAAACTGCTATAACTCTTAAACTGTGCAGTAGATTTATCTCATATTTTTACCAGGAAAAGTAGACAACCAGAACTACATATCTCTGTGAGACGGTCACTGGCTAAAACAAATTCTAAGTGTCTCAAAACAGTGTTTCAAGACAGGCATGTCGCACAGGTCACTTTCCTAACATCAGCATACTAAATTAGCTATAACTTTTAAACCATAATTCGGATTGACGAGAGGGTTGCGGCATTGAAAAGCTAACTCAAAAATCAAGGTTCCAACACGGGCCAAAAACCCTAAAGATTATTTTAAGTATCTCAAAAACAGATTAGAACAGTAGGGCAGATTCTGCCAGAAAAGTCTCAACATGAAAATTTTGATTTATCCAACCCGATTTTTATAAAATGATAAATTCATTTAATGGGACAACCCGAGGCTTCCCGGTTCACAACCCATTTCTGATTAACAACAATTACTACCTCGAGATAAATTCTAAATTTGATGAAAATAATAGGTGGTTAACTAACCGAACAAGATACTATCGACAATCTCAAGGACCACACAAACCTGACCTCGGACCCTTTAACAACCACGAAATTTAACAGTTAAGACAACAAAAAAATCAGTATACCGAAAGCCCACATAATCAGAATAACTGGTAATCTAAGAGAGGTTGAGATTTATACCAAGCTTCACAATTCACTCGCTACTCCTCCCTCTTCTATTCGTTCAAGAAACCTTCGAATCACGATCACCGCCACAGCCGCTGTTTCTTGACAACCCCCTTCTTGCTCGATCGATGCTCAGGAAAGTTAACAAGACCCTCTAATCCTTCCTCCTGCATGGTCCCGATTGTACACATCATGGACAGAAAAAGAATACAACCTGATTAAAAATCAGTATCCGATAGAAAGAATGAAAACATGAAGGAATGAAGATTACCACGCAGATCATCAAAGTCAGAAACCTGCTTGTTCAATTGTTACCCGCAAAGAATTTGGAGATACTTGTCTCCGTATGGAATTTTGAACGAGAGGAAACAATTGAGAGATGGCAGCGGCAGATAGGGTACGAATGAAGGAATGGTACGTGAAGGAATATAAGGTCCAATATACGGTTGTTGGGTTTTATTAAATTGTGGGCCTTCATCACCGATTGACTACTGAAATATATGACGGCTAGACCCAGCCTCCTATCCACTTGGACCGAATAGTAATACCAATAGAAAGAAATAAAAAGAAGTCGGCCCCTTGCTCTTTTCTCACCCTTAGCGCCCAGGGCAATTACACAATAAATATATTCGGGTTTCGGCCATGGCCTTTGGCCGGCCTCAACCCGAACACAAAGCAAACACACTCTGAACCACTTGTAAAGGTTCGGGCTTAAGAAAAATTAATGTAATTAGATATTACACTGCTCATTAATGATAATGCTAACATATAATTAAATAGCACATCTACATGGAACGTCGCCCGCAACGATAAAACGTCACCAAAATGAGACGTCACAAAATTAATAAAATATATAATTCATTTTCTATTAAATAAAATTAATTAATTAATTAACTTAAATTTCGGGGCGTTACAGATCAGTATGTGTCAGTTTTGCAAACTTCTGACTCAAATATTTAATTTGATCACCAATAGATTTCAAAAGACTAGTTTTGTTACTTTTAATAGGAGGTTGGACTTCCTTTTTAACATTCGTTTTGGGAGATGAATTTTTCTTTTTGTCTGGTAAAGTTGTCTGTTTTTTCTTTTTCTTAGACTGAGTTCCTTTACCAGTTTTGGAACCTGTTGAAAGTGTTGTAGGTTTAACCTTATGTTGTAATTTTAACACTTTAACAGCTTCTTTAGATTTCTGAGTATCTGATTCAGATGTGCTTGCAACTTCAGCATGAGTCTTTTTAGAAGAAGAAGTTGTTTCCAAGGTGTTCAAAATAGTATTTTCAGAGTAAGGAATGACATTAAATAATACTTCAAACGGTGGAACAGCTGAAGTGTCATACTGATCTACATTGATGTCAGTATCAGAATTTTCTGTAGGAGGAAATTCAATACTGAGATCTTGTAATTCAGTATAGCACTTAGAACAGATAGAGGGACCAATGGGTTGAACTTGGTCAGAAATGTTTTTCTCCTCATCATCTGAATCAGTTTGACAACTAGTTTCACAAAAAGTTTTGGATTTTACAAAATTAACAGGATTTAAGTGATTAAATTCTTCAAATAAATCAGCAAAATTATTTCTATTTTTAAACTGAGGATTCACACCAAGTGCAGCCCTCACATTTTTAGGAAATTGTTAATTTAAACATTTATTTAGCTTGATAGAAGCATTTCCCCATGATTTACATTGATTTTCAAATTTTTCTTTTTCCAATTTATGTAAATGTGTTTTATCAGCTAATCTTTGATTCATATCTTGTAAGTTTAATAAATCAAGTTCCAAATCTTTTAATCTTGCTAATTTATCTATATTTTCATTATTTACTTTTTCTAGTTGTAGGATTGTAAGTTTTAAAGCTTTTTCTCCATGTACTAAAGTTTTAAGATCAACAATCATATACTCAAAAAAAATTTCTTTTTCATTTAAAGAGTAAGTTTGAAAGGCACTCACCTTGTACAACTGAGTAGAGTCCCAATCACTGTGGATACTCATTTTTTCAGCTTCTTTGAGGTCTCTCTCAAAAGTGCTCTTCAAATCTTCTTCAGTGAAAGCCATGAAGGCTTTATTTTCAACCTCTTCCTCATCATCACTGAGATCTTCATCCATCCAAGCCTCAGAATAAAGTGCCTGATGAGGAGTTCCACTTCCACCAGCTCCCTTTCCCTTGCTCCTTGCCTTCAACTTCACATATTTGTCCCTATACCGTTTAGCACGGTATGCAATTTTGTCATTCTGATCAGTTTCAGAAGACTTTGTGTGACAGTTGGCTGCAATGTGACCAGGCTTTCCACACCTGTAGCATAGACCAGATCTTGGGTCAGTATTGGAAGAGCTAACATCAAGCCTCTTCTTTTTCAACTGGTCCAACTTCATAGACATTAGAGCCATTTGGGTTTCCAATTCCTCTGCCTCAGCATCCTCAAGACTATCTTCTAGTTCATCTGGTTCAGTGACAATATAAGCCTATTTAACAATGAGGGCTATACTAGTAGATGTTTTGTTAGTCTTCTTCCAGTTGATCAGTCTAGAGGCATTGTTCTCTTCATGATTCAACATTAAGTCATACAATGTTTGAAGAGTATAGGACTCAATGTTGTTAGCAGCATTGACAGAATTTGTCATATCAAGGAATTGTTGAGGAAGACTGTCCAAAATTTTTTGACAGAGTTCTCCCTCTTCTTTCTCAATTCCAACACTGATCAGATCATGACCAATGGTGTTGAATCTGTTGTAAAGAGTAGTGAGATCTTCATTTGGATTAGCAATGAAGTTCTCATATTTCCTTCTCATGTTGCTCTTTCTTTGCAACTTTACTTGTGGTGTGCCTTCATAAGTAACCGTCAAGCTATCCCACATAGCTTTAGGAGTTGGCAACTTCATGATTCCATTAAGAATCTCTTTTGTGACTGCATTACCAATCACACTCTTGGCTCTTGAGTCTAGACTGAACAACTGACGATCAGTATCAGTCCAAGTATGTTTCAACTTTGGAATTGTTCTTGTGGATGCAGGAGCATTATCTATAGCTGCAACAGGTTCAGTGGTTAGAGGGATGATGGGACCATCAGTTAGCACAGTGATCATCTCATCATGGATGGATTTAAGATACCACTGGGCTTTTAATTTCCATTGAAAGAAATCTTTGCCATCAAAGATTGGCACTCCCTTTCCTGACATCACTGGAGCAACAATTGAAGACATTCTGGTTTTTGATTTGTGGGAAGGGTAGGTATATGGAATGGCTGCCAGGGTAATAGATCGACTAAATAAGAATTAATTTAGCCTGCTCTGATACCAGTTGTTAGGTCACAACAACCCTGGATTGATTGTATAATTGATAGATTAATTAGACTGAAGACAATTAAAGTGATTAACACAATATTAGAGTCAAATGTATAATTCCACTAAGTGTGGTATGCCGCGGAATAGCAATACCACTGATCAATTACAATATGTTTATATGAGAAAGCGTAAATTGGTGAGTACTCCTTTGCCAAGTGATCTCTATTTATAATGATATAGAGATCTTACAAAAGAGACAAGGAGTAACCGAAGGACTGAAAAAGGAAAGTGGCCGAGATCAAAGGGATTTGATCTGTCCAAGTAAACAAGGAAATGTTTACTCAGTCCTTGTACTCAGTATTGGATGTCAATACTGAGTTCCAATACTGAGTGACCAAGACTGTCTACTCAGTATTGGACCAAGACTTAGCTAATTTATTCTACATACTATTCTAAGCTAGTCTAGGCTGTATTGTTATCTTAAGATCCAAAGGGGTAAGGCTTTTTTCCTTAACAAGATTCTTTTGACTGCTTGTAAATGTAGTTCCTTTGGTTTTGCTTGATACCTGGCACACACACAAACACTCTACATAATGTCAGGTCTAGATGCAGTTAAATACATTAAAGAGCCTATCATTGATCTATATAAGTGTTCATCTACATCCTCCCCCTCAATGTCAGGATGTAGGTGTTTATGTGTTTCCATAGGAGTGCTTGCACTTTTGTAGTCTTTCATGGCAAATTTCTCTAATATGTCTTTGACATATTTTGATTGATTGATTAGAATACCATCTGATTTTTGATTGACTTGGAGTCCAAGAAAGAAGTTCATTGGATCCATTGAGCTCATCTTGAATTTGATCTGCATAAGTTCTTTAAACTCTTTGCATAATTGATCATTTGTTGATCCAAAGATGATATCAACTACATATATTTGAACAAGTAGGATGTCATCTTTGACCTTCTTTGTGAAGAGAGTTTTGTCAATGGCACCTCTTTGAAATTTGTTCTTTAACAGGTATGATGACAGTGTGTCATATCAAGCTCTTGGTGCCTGATGTAGGCCATAGAGAGCTTTGTCTAATTTGAACACATAATCATCATGCTCAGGATCTTCAAATCCTGGAGGTTGACAAACATACACTTCTTCTTCTATTTTTCCATATAAAAATGCACTCTTTACATCCATTTGATAGACTTTGAACCTTTTGAATGATGCATATGCCAGTAATATTCTGATTGCTTCAATCCTTGCTACCAGAGCATATACTTCATCATAGTCTATTCCTTCTTCTTGAGTGTATCCTTGGGCTACAAGTCTTGATTTGTTTTTTATCACTATTCCTCTTTCATCTTTCTCATTTCTGAAGATCCATCTGGTTCCAATTGCTCTTTTGCCCTTTGGAAGAGGTACTAGTGTCCAAACAGCTTGTAACTTGAACTGAAGAAGTTCTTCTTGCATTGCTTCAATCCAATTTGAATCTTTCATAGCTTGTTGGATCTTTTTAGGTTCATCCTGTGATAGAAAACATGCAAACAAACATTCATTAGATATTAGACTTATATTACAAGTGTTATTGTTTAAACTTGAATTGAATTTGCTTCTTGTCTGCATATTTGAGTTGACATCACTTAGAACAAGGTCTAGAGGATGATTCTTTTGAGCTCTTGAGTTGGAAGCTTTGTCAACAACTATTTGACTATCAAGAATTGATTCATTGGATTCAGGGATTTGTGCATCTGTCCAATTTTCTTCTTGTGTTTCTGAGTTTTCTTGATGTTCTTCATTAATACTGGTATCAGTAATAACAAGATCATTATTGAAATCTTGTGTCTGTGAGTTGGTACTGGTATCAGTATCATTACTTGCAGCATCACCATTTAGGGTTTCTGAGTTATTACTGGTGTCAGTATTATTGCTTGTTTCTTCAAGATTTTGAGTTTCTGAGTTATTACTGACACTAGTATTGTTTGTATTATCAGAGTTGTTACTGTCCTCAGTATTAACTGTAGGATCAGTATTAACAATGATATACTGCAGAGAATTTTGACTTCCATTAAGTGATGATGAAACCTCTTTGGTTGGTTGATTGTAATCTGCATTAAAATTAAAACTAAAATCAAGAGATTTTGTTAGTGAATCAATAATAAACAACCAGTCTGGACCATTTCCTTTTTCATTTATAAGATTTTCATTAAAGGATACATTTGCACTTTCTTCAATGATCCTTAGTCTTTTGTTGAACACTCTGTATGCTTTGCTTTGAGTTGAGTATACTACAAAGATTCCATCATCTGCTTTACAGTCAAACTTACCAATTTGTTCTCTTGTAATTAAGATAGTACATGGACAACTAAATGATTTTAAAAAGCTTATTGAAGGTTTTCTTTTATTTAACAGTTCATATGGTGTCTTGAAGTGTGGCTTGACTATTAATACTCTGTTTTACACATAACATGCAGTATTAACAGCTTCAGCCCAAAAGGTTATTGGTAATTTGGCATCTGCAAGCATAGATCTTGCTGCTTCAATTATTATTCTATTTCTTCTTTCATCTACACCATTTTGTTGAGGAGTTCTAGGAGAGCTATACTGCCTGTCAATACCTTTAAGATCACAAAATGAGATTAGATTTTCATTTTTAAATTCTGTGCCATTGTCACATCTAATGGCTTTCACTTTAAGATCTCTTGTGTTTTCTAGCTTTATAATTAGGTTTTTAATGAGTTCAGTTGTTTCATCTTTAGTCCTGAGAAAGAATACCCAAGTAAATCTAGAAAAATCATCAGTAATAACTATGATGAGATTCCGAGGACGGAATCTCCTTAAGGGGTAGATAGTTGTAACGACCTGAAATTTGTAAATAAATAAATTGTACAAAAATATGATAAATAAGGATAAATCGTTTAAAGAACGTAGGAGGTTTTCGTGTCGTTTGGACACCGTACGAGAAATTTATGGGCGAAACCGGGTCGAGCCAAAGATTAAAAAGTGCAGCCTGGGCTGCTATGGGAGTTCACGGCGCGAACTATTGTTCGCGATCGTGAACACGGTACAGCGATTTTGGTCATTTTCCGCGAAGTAGTTCCCGGACCGGTAGCGATCGCGAACTATGCGAGCGTGAGAGAGTTCGCGACGCGAACTCCTGGTAACGATCGCGAACTCTGACGACAACAGCATTAAATTCGGGAAAACTCATTTATTACACACATTTAACCCTAGTTTTTCCCTCTCACTGTGTGTGTGCGATTTCTGAGTGAAAGGTGTTGTTTGGAGCTCAATCTTCATCAAATCTTGGTGATTCTTATTCCTGGTTGAAGATCTAAGGTAAATCTTCATCTCTCTTGTGTTATAAGTCTTAGATTTGAGTATGGAAGCTTGAATCATAAACCCTAGTTATGGATTTGTTCATGAATGGTTAAATAGAAGTGATATAACTTAGATCTATGGTATTTTGACAAGGAAAACGTGGTCATGCCATGGATACACGAAAATGTGGTGATTTATGAACCTAGGGTTTGGTAATTTTCGGGAAAATGGTGCTAGTAGTTAACTAGCCATGGATTATGTAGTTAGTATAGATGTTTAATGCAAACCATTGTATTGGTTTTGTTAATAGATTGTCGATTGAAAGATTTGAGGCATTCAAATCTCGAGAAGTGATATTGGTGATTAAAGAACGCAACAACTGGTTAAGCTTGGCTAAGGTGAGTACATGTGAACTTTCAAACTGGGTACATAGCCAGTAAATGTTTTTATGATTAAATGATTTTTTTATCGAGTCTTTAAGCAATTTAGTCATTTATGTGATATATGATGAATTGCTTGTATGATGGTTACATGATTGATTGAATAAGAAAAGATGGAGTTATAAGCTCATAACGATAAAAGATAAGAAATGATGACGATGATGATATCCCTAGGGCCGTAGTAGATTGGAGGCATTCCGGTTACTACGGTACCTTAAGGTTAGTGGTAGATTGGAGGCATTCCGATTACCCAATACCTATGAGTCCCGGTAGATTGGAGGCATTCCGATTACCGTGGAAATGATGGTCTTGATAGATTGGAGGCATTCCGGTTATCTTGACATTGGCCAATGATGAAAGTGATAAAGTGACCCAAAACAAACTTAGTAATATTATTTTAAGATTAAATGATATTATTTGACTATTTATTTATCGGGTCTAAAACCCATGTATCTCACGAGATAATTTTGTCTCACGTACTATGTTTGTGTTTTTGCTATGTACTCAGGTTCGGGATCGAATATCTAGGAGGCCCGTTTAGTAGAGGCCTTGTTGAGATTAGCTCGGTGTTGATGATTAGAGTCCTTATCCTATGGTTAAGATATAATTTGTAACACCGTTTTTGTAAACTCTGATAATCTCGAACAAGAAACCTTTTCGTTTTTGTAAAACCGGCATTTGATGTTGATACAATATTATGTATTTTTGGATTAAATGATATTTAAATGTGTTTTGAAAATTGAGGTGTTACAACTTGGTATCAGAGCTATAGTTTAAGTGAACTAGGTTGAATTGACCATCCTAGACTTAAACTGAGCTAGTAGGACCGTAGGTTCCATAGGATACTTATGAAATGACTATTGAGACCTTAAAGTGTAGGTTCGATAGGGTTGACCTTAAGGGAATAGGTCATGTTGGTTGTGGAACGGTCAATGCCACCGTTACTTTAACGAATTGACTACTAAATGATTGATGTCTTATTATAGCAAAATGGTGAGAACTAGAAGTGCAAGAGGCCCACTTGATCAAGGGCAAGATTCGAATAACCTTGTTGAACCGGTATTTGGTCCTCCACCTCGTGACGAAGTGGAGAATTCGGGTGCGGATAGGAACAATCACACCCCGGTCACCGTGGAACACCTCCAAACTATGTTCAATCAAATGAGGGATATAGTGAACGAGGATGTGAACCGACTTCTCAATGAGCATAGGGCACGTGAAAGGCGGGAGGAATCTCCACCCCGCACAAAGAGCAAGTCATGTAGTGTTGCTCAAACTGAGAAATCATCAACGGAAGAAGATGAGAGTGACCCCGAGCCGAGGGAAAGGAAGGGGTGCACGTATAAGAACTTTATGGCTTTTAAGCCCGATAACTACTATGGTAGCTCCGAACCGAAAGTCACGATCCGTTGGATCCGTGAAACTGAACAAGTCCTTGAAGCTAGTAAATGCAAGGAAGATGATATGGTAATCTATGCTTCTCGTTTATTGAAAGATGAAGCCCTCGTGTGGTGGGACACTATGTATGAAACGTTGGGAAAGAGAGCGGTGTACAAGATGACATGGGATGAGTTTGTGAAACGGTTGAAGGCAAAGTTTTGCCCCGAAAGAAACTTAGAAAAACTTCAAGAAGAATTCGTTCATTTGAAGAAAGGTGATTTGAGTGTCGATGAGTACACTAAGAAGTTCACGGGATTGATCCCGTTTGTGATTAGATTGTATCCGGACGAGAGGTCCCGGATTGTTAGGTATGCTAATGGACTTCCGTGGGAGTATGAGTTGGAAGTTAAAAGGGCCGCCACACTCGATGAGGCTATCGGTGCGGCGAGGAATGTGGAGGAGGTTGGCCGAAGAAAGATCAATGAAAGGCCAAAGTTTGAAAAGAGAAAGTTTGAAGGAAATTCGGGGTCGGTGAAGAAGGGAAAGTTCATTCCTACCTTCTCTAGGCAAGCAAGTGTGGGTGCTTGTAAGAAGTGTGGCAAGGACCACAAAGGAGAATGTTTGGCGGATTCAAAGTCGTGTTTCAAGTGTGGAAGGCCGGGGCATATGGCAAGGGATTGCCGGGCCAAACCGTTGGATGAAATCGAGTGCTATTCGTGCCATGAAAAAGGGCACTATAGCAATGCATGCCCGAAGAAGGGAAGTGAGACCATGGTGTCAACCGCTCAAAAGAAAGCGGAGCCGACAAAGGTCAAGGGACGGTCCTTCCACCTTACCCGGGATGAAGCCAAAGAAGCCCACGATGTCGTTTCAGGTACCCTACTCGTAAATTCTATTCCCGCCCGGATCTTATTTGACTCGGGTGCTACTTATTCGTTTGTGTCACATGATTTTGTTGTGGTGTTGAATGTGCCGTTAGAACTCCTTGATGAAATTTATGATATAGAAATTGCGGATGGTAAAACCTCCATAGTTCAACATATGTGTCGAAATTGTGAATTGGAAATAGATGGGAGAAAGTTTAAGGTGAATTTATTACCCATGGAAATTGCGGGTTTTGATATAGTTATAGGTATGGATTGGTTGGGTGAGAATCAAGCAAAGATTTTATGTGGGAAGAAGATAGTCTCGATTAGGACTCCCGACAACGAAAAAGTTTATGTGTATGGTGAGAGACGACACCATTTGCCATGTCTTATGACCGCGGTTAAAGCTAGGAAATGTTTAGCCAAAGGATGTTCGTCCTTTTTAGCATATGTATTAGATGGAAGGAAAGAGAAGAAGTCGGTGGAAAATGTAAAGGTGATTCGGGATTTTCCCGAGGTATTTCCCGACGATTTACCGGGATTGCCACCGGAGAGGCAAGTAGAATTCCGTATTGATTTAGTTCCGGGAGCGACGCCAATAGCTCGTGCTCCATACCGTTTGGCTCCCACCGAAATGCGGGAGTTGATGTCCCAGTTGCAAGAGTTACTCGACAAAGGATTTATTCGTCCTAGCTCGTCTCCATGGGGTGCGCCCGTATTGTTTGTTAAGAAGAAAGACGGTTCGATGAGAATGTGCATCGACTACCGAGAGTTGAACAAGATGACTATTAAGAACCGATACCCATTGCCTAGAATCGACGACTTATTTGATCAGCTTCAAGGTGCCGACTATTTCTCGAAGATCGATTTGAGATCGGGTTACCATCAAGTTCGAGTGAAAGAAGGAGATACCGAGAAGACGGCGTTTCGTACACGTTATGGGCATTACGAGTTTTTGGTGATGCCGTTTGGGTTGACTAATGCACCGGCCATTTTTATGGATCTTATGAATCGGGTTTGCAAACCATTCCTCGACAAGTTTCTTATCGTATTTATTGACGGTATTCTTATTTATTCAAAAACCGAGGAAGAACACGAGAGTCATCTAAGACAAACGTTAGAAGTGCTACAACGAGAAAAATTGTATGCTAAGTTTTCTAAGTGTGAATTTTGGATTCGAGAAGTCCAATTCCTTGGTCATGTCGTGTCCCGAGAAGGAATCAAAGTTGACCCGTCAAAGATTGAGGCGGTTATGAAGTGGGAACCGCCACGAACTCCAACCGAAGTGATAAGTTTTCTCGGCCTTGCCGGATATTACCGTCGATTCATTCAAGACTTTTCTCGAGTGGCGACACCACTCACATTGTTGATCTGAAAGAGTAGTGAGTTCGTGTGGGGAGAAAAGCAAGAAAGAGCATTCGCCACATTGAAAGAAAAATTGTGTAACGCCCCGGTTCTCACGTTACCCGAAGGGATGGAAGACTTCGTCGTGTATAGTGATGCTTCACATAAAGGTTTGGGTTGTGTTTTGATGCAACGGGGGAAAGTGATTGCCTACGCCTCGCGACAACTAAAGAATGCGGAAGAAAGGTACACGACTCACGATTTAGAGTTGGCGGCGATAGTGTTTGCTTTAAAGTTATGGAGGCACTACCTATACGGTACGAGGTGTACGTTATATACGGATCACAAGAGTCTTCAATACGTTTTTACTCAAAAAGACCTAAATATGAGACAAAGAAGATGGATCGAATTGATACAAGATTATGATTGTGAAATTGTCTACCATGCGGGGAAGGCCAACGTGGTAGCCGACGCCTTGAGCCGAAAGGCGTATGAAAAGCCGATTAAAGGAAAGCTAACACGTATTGAAGTAGTCTCGAGTATAGTAGAACGAATCAAGAATGCCCAACGGGAAGTGATGGAAAAAGATGAGTTAAGACAAGAACGATTGGGAAAGAACCAACATTTTGTGGAAAATAAGCAAGGGTTGAAAACCGTGGGTGGTCGAATTTGGGTTCCCAAGTTCGGGGGTACCCGAAAGGAGTTCCTAACCGATGTTCATAAGTCCAAGTATTCGATCCACCCGGGAAGTACAAAAACGTATCAAGATATGAAGAAAATGTATTGGTGGCCCGGGATGAAGGCAAGAGTGGCAAAGTATATTTCTAAGTGTGCCACGTGTGCACAAGTAAAAGCCGAGCATCAAGTACCTTACGGGGTAGCTCAATCGTTACAAATCCCGGCCGAAAAATGGGATGATATAACAATGGATTTTATTGTTGGATTGCCAAAGACGAGCAAGAACCACGACGCCATTTAGGTCATAGTCGACCGGTTGACCAAAAGTGCATTATTCTTGGCAATTCGGGAAACCAAGCCACTTGAGAAGTTGGCAAAGTTGTATGTGGATGAAGTGGTAAGACTTCATGGAGTCCCGTTGTCGATTGTGTCCGATAGAGACGCGAGGTTTACCTCGAGATTTTGGAGATCGTTGCAAGAGGAGTTGGGAACGAAATTGCGGTTGAGTACGGCTTACCACCCGCAAACCGATGGTCAAAGTGAAAGAACTATTCAAACGGTTGAAGATATGCTAAGATCGTGTGTGCTAGATTTTGGGGGTAAATGGGATGAACATTTACCGTTAGTTGAGTTCTCCTACAATAATAGTTACCAAATCGACTGTTAAAATGCCGCCTTATGAGGCGTTGTATGGAAGGAAATGTAGAACTCCATCGTGTTGGCTTGAAGCGGGTGAGACGAAACTCACGGGTCCCGAGATTGTGAGGTTGACCAATGAAAAGATTGGGATAATCCAAACCAATATGAAAATAGCCCAAGATCGACAAAGAAGCTACTCGGGTTTAAAAAAGAGACCATATGATTTGAATGTTGGAGACATGGTGATGTTGAAAGTATCACCTTGGAAAGGCGTAATGCGGTTTGGTAAGAAAGGCAAATTGAGCCCAAGGTATGTTGGCCCGTTTAAGATTTTGAAACAGGTCGGTTTGCAAGCTTTCAAGTTAGAACTCCCACCCGAACTTCAAGGTGTTCACGATACGTTTCATGTAAGTTATTTGAAGAAGTTCGTGGGTGAAGTTGAAAATATAATTCCGTTGCAAGAATTGCGGGTTGATGCCCCGAACCGGTTGATAGAAGAACCCGAAGCCATATTAGAGACAAAGACCAAGAAACTTAGAAATAAAGAGATTGAGTTGGTGTTGGTCAAGTGGAAGCATTCCCTTGGACCGAACTTGACTTGGGAAGTCAAGGATGAAATTCGGAAAAGATACCCGAACTTCGTGAACTATGATGAGATTCCGAGGACGGAATCTCCTTAAGGGGTAGATAGTTGTAACGACCCGAAATTTGTAAATAAATAAATTGTACAAAAATATGATAAATAAGGATAAATCGTTTAAAGAACGTAGGAATTGGTTTCGTGTCGTTTGGACACCGTACGAGAAAGTTATGGGTGAAACCGGGTCGAGCCAAAGATTAAAAAGTGCAGCCTGGGCTGCTATGGGAGTTCACGGCGCGAACTATTGTTCGCGATCGTGAACACGGTACAGCGATTTTGGTCATTTTCCGCGAAGTAGTTCCCGGACCGGTAGCGATCGCGAACTATGCGAGCGTGAGAGAGTTCGCGACGCGAACTCCTGGTAACGATCGCGAACTCTGACGACAACAGCATTAAATTCGGGAAAACTCATTTATTACACACATTTAACCCTAGTTTTTCCCTCTCACTGTGTGTGTGCGATTTCTGAGTGAAAGGTGTTGTTTGGAGCTCAATCTTCATCAAATCTTGGTGATTCTTATTCCTGGTTGAAGATCTAAGGTAAATCTTCATCTCTCTTGTGTTATAAGTCTTAGATTTGAGTATGGAAGCTTGAATCATAAACCCTAGTTATGGATTTGTTCATGAATGGTTAAATAGAAGTGATATAACTTAGATCTATGGTATTTTGACAAGGAAAACGTGGTCATGTCATGGATACACGAAAATGTGGTGATTTATGAACCTAGGGTTTGGTAATTTTCGGGAAAATGGTGCTAGTAGTTAACTAGCCATGGATTATGTAGTTAGTATAGATGTTTAATGCAAACCATTGTATTGGTTTTGTTAATAGATTGTCGATTGAAAGATTTGAGGCATTCAAATCTCGAGAAGTGATATTGGTGATTAAAGAACGCAACAACTGGTTAAGCTTGGCTAAGGTGAGTACATGTGAACTTTCAAACTGGGTACATAGCTAGTAAATGTTTTTATGATTAAATGATTTTTTTATCGAGTCTTTAAGCAATTTAGTCATTTATGTGATATATGATGAATTGCTTGTATGATGGTTACATGATTGATTGAATAAGAAAAGATGGAGTTATAAGCTCATAACGATAAAAGATAAGAAATGATGACGATGATGATATCCCTAGGGCCGTAGTAGATTGGAGGCATTCCGGTTACTACGGTACCTTAAGGTTAGTGGTAGATTGGAGGCATTCCGATTACCCAATACCTATGAGTCCCGGTAGATTGGAGGCATTCCGATTACCGTGGAAATGATGGTCTTGATAGATTGGAGGCATTCCGGTTATCTTGACATTGGCCAATGATGAAAGTGATAAAGTGACCCAAAACAAACTTAGTAATATTATTTTAAGATTAAATGATATTATTTGACTATTTATTTATCGGGTCTAAAACCCATGTATCTCACGAGATAATTTTGTCTCACGTACTATGTTTGTGTTTTTGCTATGTACTCAGGTTCGGGATCGAATATCTAGGAGGCCCGTTTAGTAGAGGCCTTGTTGAGATTAGCTCGGTGTTGATGATTAGAGTCCTTATCCTATGGTTAAGATATAATTTGTAACACCGTTTTTGTATACTCTGATAATCTCGAACAAGAAACCTTTTCGTTTTTGTAAAACCGGCATTTGATGTTGATACAATATTATGTATTTTTGGATTAAATGATATTTAAATGTGTTTTGAAAATTGAGGTGTTACAACTTGGTATCAGAGCTATAGTTTAAGTGAACTAGGTTGAATTGACCATCCTAGACTTAAACTGAGCTAGTAGGACCGTAGGTTCCATAGGATACTTATGAAATGACTATTGAGACCTTAAAGTGTAGGTTCGATAGGGTTGACCTTAAGGGAATAGGTCATGTTGGTTGTGGAACGGTCAATGCCACCGTTACTTTAACGAATTGACTACTAAATGATTGATGTCTTATTATAGCAAAATGGTGAGAACTAGAAGTGCAAGAGGCCCACTTGATCAAGGGCAAGATTCGAATAACCTTGTTGAACCGGTATTTGGTCCTCCACCTCGTGACGAAGTGGAGAATTCGGGTGTGGATAGGAACAATCACACCCCGGTCACCGTGGAACACCTCCAAACTATGTTCAATCAAATGAGGGACATAGTGAACGAGGATGTGAACCGACTTCTCAATGAGCATAGGGCACGTGAAAGGCGGGAGGAATCTCCACCCCGCACAAAGAGCAAGTCATGTAGTGTTGCTCAAACTGAGAAATCATCAACGGAAGAAGATGAGAGTGACCCCGAGCCGAGGGAAAGGAAGGGGTGCACGTATAAGAACTTTATGGCTTTTAAGCCCGATAACTACTATGGTAGCTCCGAACCGAAAGTCACGATCCGTTGGATCCGTGAAACTGAACAAGTCCTTGAAGCTAGTAAATGCAAGGAAGATGATATGGTAATCTATGCTTCTCGTTTATTGAAAGATGAAGCCCTCGTGTGGTGGGACACCATGTATGAAACGTTGGGAAAGAGAGCGGTGTACAAGATGACATGGGATGAGTTTGTGAAACGGTTGAAGGCAAAGTTTTGCCCCGAAAGAAACTTAGAAAAACTTCAAGAAGAATTCGTTCATTTGAAGAAAGGTGATTTGAGTGTCGATGAGTACACTAAGAAGTTCACGGGATTGATCCCGTTTGTGATTAGATTGTATCCGGACGAGAGGTCCCGGATTGTTAGGTATGCTAATGGACTTCCGTGGGAGTATGAGTTGGAAGTTAAAAGGGCCGCCACACTCGATGAGGCTATCGGTGCGGCGAGGAATGTGGAGGAGGTTGGCCGAAGAAAGATCAATGAAAGGCCAAAGTTTGAAAAGAGAAAGTTTGAAGGAAATTCGGGGTCGGTGAAGAAGGGAAAGTTCATTCCTACCTTCTCTAGGCAAGCAAGTGTGGGTGCTTGTAAGAAGTGTGGCAAGGACCACAAAGGAGAATGTTTGGCGGATTCAAAGTCGTGTTTCAAGTGTGGAAGGCCGGGGCATATGGCAAGGGATTGCCGGGCCAAACCGTTGGATGAAATCGAGTGCTATTCGTGCCATGAAAAAGGGCACTATAGCAATGCATGCCCGAAGAAGGGAAGTGAGACCATGGTGTCAACCGCTCAAAAGAAAGCGGAGCCGACAAAGGTCAAGGGACGGTCCTTCCACCTTACCCGGGATGAAGCCAAAGAAGCCCACGATGTCGTTTCAGGTACCCTACTCGTAAATTCTATTCCCGCCCGGATCTTATTTGACTCGGGTGCTACTTATTCGTTTGTGTCACATGATTTTGTTGTGGTGTTGAATGTGCCGTTAGAACTCCTTGATGAAATTTATGATATAGAAATTGCGGATGGTAAAACCTCCATAGTTCAACATATGTGTCGAAATTGTGAATTGGAAATAGATGGGAGAAAGTTTAAGGTGAATTTATTACCCATGGAAATTGCGGGTTTTGATATAGTTATAGGTATGGATTGGTTGGGTGAGAATCAAGCAAAGATTTTATGTGGGAAGAAGATAGTCTCGATTAGGACTCCCGACAACGAAAAAGTTTATGTGTATGGTGAGAGACGACACCATTTGCCATGTCTTATGACCGCGGTTAAAGCTAGGAAATGTTTAGCCAAAGGATGTTCGTCCTTTTTAGCATATGTATTAGATGGAAGGAAAGAGAAGAAGTCGGTGGAAAATGTAAAGGTGATTCGGGATTTTCCCGAGGTATTTCCCGACGATTTACCGGGATTGCCACCGGAGAGGCAAGTAGAATTCCGTATTGATTTAGTTCCGGGAGCAACGCCAATAGCTCGTGCTCCATACCGTTTGGCTCCCACCGAAATGCGGGAGTTGATGTCCCAGTTGCAAGAGTTACTCGACAAAGGATTTATTCGTCCTAGCTCGTCTCCATGGGGTGCGCCCGTATTGTTTGTTAAGAAGAAAGACGGTTCGATGAGAATGTGCATCGACTACCGAGAGTTGAACAAGATGACTATTAAGAACCGATACCCATTGCCTAGAATCGACGACTTATTTGATCAGCTTCAAGGTGCCGACTATTTCTCGAAGATCGATTTGAGATCGGGTTACCATCAAGTTCGAGTGAAAGAAGGAGATACCGAGAAGACGGCGTTTCGTACACGTTATGGGCATTACGAGTTTTTGGTGATGCCGTTTGGGTTGACTAATGCACCGGCCATTTTTATGGATCTTATGAATCGGGTTTGCAAACCATTCCTCGACAAGTTTCTTATCGTATTTATTGACGATATTCTTATTTATTCAAAAACCGAGGAAGAACACGAGAGTCATCTAAGACAAACGTTAGAAGTGCTACAACGAGAGAAATTGTATGCTAAGTTTTCTAAGTGTGAATTTTGGATTCGAGAAGTCCAATTCCTTGGTCATGTCGTGTCCCGAGAAGGAATCAAAGTTGACCCGTCAAAGATTGAGGCGGTTATGAAGTGGGAACCGCCACGAACTCCAACCGAAGTGATAAGTTTTCTCGGCCTTGCCAGATATTACCGTCTGTTGGAATATGCTTCACGTGTATAACATATAGTTATATGGCTAGTTGTTTGTGAGCCTAAAGGGTCACACACTTAAACACTAAACACCATTATATAATTAGTGTAATTAGTGTAATTACATTAATTATTAATATATATAAGCTATAAGCTTGTCTATCATAAGTTTAATATTAAAAGTTAATATTGAAACTTTCTTGTGGGCAAACTAGAAGAATCAAAAGATAGGGACTTGTGGGCAAATAAGACTAATGATTTATGGAAATCATTAAAGGATTGTAATGGCACCATTAAGAGATATAATGGTCCATAAACTCCCTTTTGACCATCCATCTTGGCCGTCCCTCTCTCTCACACTTTGTAGGTGTTTTGTTTTCTTTCTTTTGCTCTCAAGACTCTAGGACTAGCATCCATTACATTGGTGTTCTTGCAAGTGTTGTGTGGACTTGCTTTAGAGGTATTCCCCATTGGAATCCTTGGTTTCGGTTGCTCACAATATCCATCCGTATTCATCATTGATCAAAGGCAACTAGGGTATGATTCTTATACCATTCTCTTTGATTTTATTTTAGTTTAATTGTATGATTAATATCAAGATCCTTTCATGGTGATAAATATTTTCCGCTGCGTTTTGTTAATTGTTTTAACCGAAAATCACCATTAGTGGTATCACGAGTCATTATATTAATCATATAATTAGCTAGCTTTTGTGAAAAGTGGCAAAAATCAACCGGTTTTGTGTTGTTAAAATTCCGATCGGACAAAAACAAAACCCTACGGGTTTTTTATTTTAATTTTCGGTTTTTTATAAAAATGTGGGTTAAAATATGGTATTTTTGGAACCCCATTGTCACTTGTTACAAAATCATATCAAAAAAAATTAATCTTGTTATTGTATTTTTTTGATTATTTGGCTTGGAATTTAATTTTTAATTCCATTTTGTTGATATGGCAAAACATGTATTTTTGCCATATCCCAAGCCAAAGCCTTGTCAATTGTTGCTTGTTTGTGCAAACCAATGAAAGCCTAGACCATTTGTGAATGAATGTGTTTGATGTTTGGTTGTTTGGGAAAAGCCTTGTTTTTTTTTTTTTTTGGCTTAATTGTTGTAATTTGTTTCATTTATTTTTATTTTATTTTTGGTGCCATTTTTTTGGGGCAATTTGTAATGTAAAAGTAATAGAATAGATTGTATTTATTTTATCTTTTTATTGTAAATTGTTTGACAAAAATATTGAAGACTAATGAAGAAAACAACAAATTTCCGTCATAAAAGCGAGGGCTGTACGAAAACAGGTTTTCCAGAGGCATACGGACTCCTTTTTGGGCGATTCAAAAGCCCAAAATGCTTGCAAAGTCGTGGGCTACAACTTTCCAGAAGGCCGGGAAGATCAACGAAGACTCCTTCAGTGACTTTTCGGGCTTCAAAGTCTGCTGGAATTTTCTGGCAGATTACATTTTTTCACAATTTTGGGTTCTACTTGCTCAAGAATGTCTTGGAGCAAGTGGGAGCCCATTGGGTTTATGTAGGCCCGTTTGGGTTCATGTTGGCCCGTCCCCTAGTATGACCCTTCGGTCCGTCGTGATGACTCACGTGACCGAACCTAGGATTTCATTGGTCGAGGTTTGCACAAAATTTTGTTGCATGTTTTATTTTTTGTTTGTGGTTGTTTTTCTTTTCTATTAGATACAAATAGTAAAACAAATTAAAAATGGTTTTTTGACACAAACATTAAAACATTCAAACCCTTAATCATCGATGACTACTAGTTAATCATTGATGATTAAACCTTTAATCTAAAATCGTTTTGAGATTAAACTAAGTTTAAATATGATTTGAAACTCATCACTTAATAATCGCTAAAAGTTTTTACCGTTTATTACAAGACTTATGAAGTGGTATGAATGAAGTACATGATTCATTCATATCTTAAATAAAATTTTATTAAATTAAAATTTTAACATACCTAAAATTTAAGTCACGCCGTCCAATCGGTTGTAAATCACTTGCTTCTATTTTTGAATTCACGTGAGACGTGGTTTGAATTTAGATCCGAGGTCATTATTCTCTACGGTGAGACCTAGATCTATTTTGACATGATTTCACATTGGATGACTTAATCAAGTTAACGGTGAGACCTTGACTCGAGGCGAAGATGCGACAAACATGCCACTTGACCCTAGATGCTTGTTCACTAGGTGCCATGAAGTCCCATACCTCTAAGAGTTGCACTTGTAATGCAATTGTTGAACGTCACCTACCTATTGGATCTATCATCTCTAGCAGATCAACTGATGCGATGATAGAAGCTCAATGGGATCTTAGCTTTTAATTAAAATTAATTGGGTAGTTAATTTATTAAAAGAAATTATTATTAAAAATACTAATTAATGAACTTTGTAATTTTGTAGATGACTTCAAACAATCAAACCCTAACACATACCACCATTCGTTCCGTTCTCGAAAAAGAGAAACTTGATGGAACGAACTTTGTGGACTGGTCTCGAAACCTAAGGATTGTCCTTAGGGCCGAGCACAAGTACCACCATTTGGAGGAGGCGCTGCCCCCTGCCCCTGCTGCTACCGCCACTGCTGCTGTTCGTACAGCCTATACCAAAAGGTTTAACGAACAACAGGAAGTCGCCGCGCTTATGCTAGTGAGCATGATTCCCGAGATTCAAAAGAATCTCGAGGACCTCACTGCATTTGATATGATGCGTGAACTAACGGCCATGTATCAAAAGCAAGCCGAGCAGGAACTCTTTGACACTGTCAAAGCCTTCCACGCTTGCAAGCAGGAGGAGGGACAGTCTGTTAGCTCTTATCTCTTGAAGATGAAGAGCTACTTAGACCAAATGGAGAGGCTTGGTTACGCTATGCCGCACATCCTTGGGATTAGCTTGATTCTAACGTCCCTAAACAAGGATTTTGCACCGTTTGTCATGACTTATCATATGCATAGTATGGGGAAGACATTCGCCGAATTACATGCTATGCTGAAACAAACGGAGGCAAGCCTACCCAAGAAAACTCCGGCCCCTACTGTCCTTGCTATAAGGCAAGGAAAGATCCAAAAACCTAAACCGCAAGTAGTTGCTAAGGGCCAAGGCAAGGGAAAGCAAGTTTACAAGCCCAAGCCAAAGGTTCCCCCACCTACTCGTAAGGAGCATCCCGCTAAGGATCTTGCTTGCCATCACTGCGGTGAAACAGGCCATTGGAGGAGGAATTGTCCTGCCTACCTGGCAGAGTTGATGAAGAACAAAGCCAACAAGGTTGGCACATCAGGTATCTTCACAATAGAACTATATGCTTTCCCTAAGAAATCATGGGTATATGACACTGGTTGTGGAACTCACATTTGTAATACCATGCAGGGTCTAAGGGGAAGTAGAAAGCTAAACCATGGAGCTTTGGACTTGTACGTGGGCAATGGCAATCGTGCACCGGTCGAAGCTATAGGAAGCTATGATTTAATCCTTCCTAGTGGTTTAATTATTGTATTAGACAATTGTCACTATGCGCCTAGTATTACTAGGGGTATAGTATCGCTTTCTTGTTTGTGGAATAATGGTTTTATTCATACGTTTACGGATTATGGTATTTCAGTTTCAAAGGATAATGTTTTTTACTTTAATGCTATTCCTCGTGATGGTATCTTTGAGATTGACATGCATAATCGTATCACAAACAGTAGTTCTATTTATACATGTAGCAATAAGAAATCCAAGAAGAATTTGGATTCTACTTACCTATGGCATTGTCGCCTTTGCCATGTTAACAAGAAACGCGTTTTGAAATTACAAAAGGATGGACTTATAAAATCAGATGATTCTGAATCATTTGATAAATGTGTTTCTTGCATATCTGGTAAAATGGCGCGCAAGCCTTTCTCCCATGTAGGCGAAAGGGCCAATGATCTACTTGGACTCATACATACTGATGTATGTGGCCCTTTTAGAACTCGAACTAGGGAAGGTGCTACCTATTTCATTACCTTCACTGACGACTTTAGTCGTTATGGTTATGTTTACTTGATTAAACATAAACATGAAACCTTTGAAACGTTCAAAGCTTTCCAGAATGAAGTAGAAAATCAACTTGGCAAGAAGATTAAGGCTCTCCGTTCCGATCGAGGAGGAGAGTACATGAGCCATGAGTTTCAAGACCATCTAAAGAATTGTGGGATTGTCTCACAATTCACTCCCCCTTATACACCACAGCATAATGGTGTATCAGAGAGGAGAAATCGCACCTTGCTTGACATGGTCCGATCGATGATGAGTCCTACCACTCTGCCTCTATCCTTTTGGGGTTATGCACTCAAATCGGCTGCTCGCATACTGAATATGGTTCCCACCAAGAAGGTTGAAAAGACACCATATGAGATATGGCATGGGAAAGTCCCTAACTTGTCTTACTTGAAGGTCTGGGGTTGTGAGGCTCTCGTGAAACGAGACACGCCAAACAAACTTGAACCCAGAGCTGTCAAGTGCATCTTTATAGGATACCCTGAGGAAACGATGGGTTACTATTTCTACTACCCACCTGAGCAAAAAGTAATTATTGCTCGTTATGCTGAGTTTCTTGAGAGCAATCTCATTTCACAAGAAGCAAGTGGGAGTACCATCGACTTTGACGAGATTCCAAGCGATGAAGATGCACAACCTATTGTAGAGACTAGCGAACATCAAGATGAGGCTGAACACGAAACTGTTCCTGTTGCACCTCAAAATGATGTAATCCCTGTTCGAAGGTCCGCAAGGACACCTCATGCACCTGAACGATATGGCTTCCATGTCGATGCTGAGGAGCTAAGTTTAGGGGATCATAATGAACCCCCTAACTATCGAGCTGCATTATCAGATTCTGAATCTGACAAATGGCTTGATGCTATGAACGCGGAAATGCAATCCATGAAAGATAACCAAGTATGGACGTTGGTTGATCTTCCTCCTAACAGTAAGACTGTTGGTAGCAAGTGGCTCTTCAAGAAGAAGACCGACATGGATGGCAATGTACACACCTATAAAGCTCGATTGGTAGCAAAAGGTTACACTCAAACCTACGGGATTGACTATGATGAAACCTTCTCGCCTGTTGCCGACGTTAGAGCTATTAGGATTGTCATAGCCATAGCAGCGTACTATGACTATGAGATTTGGCAAATGGATGTTAAAACTGCTTTCTTAAATGGACATCTTGATGAAGATGTTTATATGGTTCAACCTGAGGGTTTTGTTAATCCAAAACACCCAAAGAAAGTATGTAAGCTTCAAAGGTCCATTTATGGACTAAAGCAAGCATCCAGGAGTTGGAACAAAAGATTCGATGAGGAAGTCAAATCATTTGGCTTTACTCAGAATCCCGACGAGCCATGTGTATATGTAAGAGCTAGTGGGAGCATTGTCGTCTTTCTAATCCTATATGTCGATGACATACTACTCATAGGAAATAACATTCCAATGCTACAAGATGTAAAATCCTGGCTTGGGAAGTGCTTCGCTATGAAGGATCTTGGGGAAGCGGCATATATACTTGGTATAAAGATCTATCGAGATCGATCAAAGCGGTTAATCGGACTAAGTCAAAGTGCGTACATTGATAAGATTCTAAAACGGTTTAGAATGGATGCTTCCAAACGTGGAAGTCTCCCTATGCAACACAATGTACACTTGAGTAAGACTCAAGGACCGTCCTCACCTGATGAGATGAAACGTATGCGTGATGTCCCCTATGCCTCGGCAGTAGGATCTATCATGTATGCTGTGCGGTGCACAAGACCTGATGTAGCGTTCTCTCAGAACCTTACAAGCCGATATCAACAGAATCCAGGTGAGAGTCACTGGACTGCTGTTAAGAACATACTGAAGTATCTTAGGAATACTAAAGATATGTTTCTTGTCTATGGTGGTGAATCTCAAAATGAACTAAGCGTTACTTGTTATTCTGACGCTAGTTTTGAGACTGATAGAGATGATTCCAAATCTCAAACGGGGTATGTTTTCGTTTTGAACGGAGGCGCTGTTGATTGGAAAAGTGCGAAGCAGAGTACTATCGCCATGTCTTCTACAGAAGCTGAATACATTGCAACCACTGAAGCTGCAATGGAAGCTGTTTGGATGAGGAAATTCATTTCTGGGCTTGGAGTTGTCCCCAGTAATGAAAGACCTATGGATATGTACTGTGATAACACAGGTGCTATCATCATTGCCAACGAACCCGGTGTTCAGAAAGGCGCCAGACATTATCGGAGGAAGCTTCACTACATTAGAGATGCGATCCTAATGGGAGATGTACGCTTGCTCAAAGTTCATACAGATGACAACTTAGCTGACCCCTTTACGAAGCCAATGCCATGTACCAAACATATTGAGCATGCTAGAAACATTGGGCTTCGACCAGCTAGTAGTTTCATGTAATCTGTTTTAGTATTTGGATAATGGAACATTGAGCAGTTTTTATTGGAATAAATTGATATATTTGATATGATCGTTTTTATATGAATATCTACTGTGTTCTATATTTGCATGTTTATATCCATGAATATTTACTGCGTTTTATATTCTAAATTGTCCATTGTCATAATTAATAATATGGGAATATTATTAAGACAAATCTGAGGGCATTGATGACATTATCTTAGTATGACTAAGGATGATGAAATCAAACTCACATGTTGTTCATAATGATGCACAATTGGACTGACCCAACCTATGAGAAATCACTTCATGGATTTATGTCACAAGTGAATCTCACAAAGGCTTTGTCACTTATCCTCTGACTTGAGATGCAAGTTGGTTTGTGTATGTAGAGGGGCAAACTTTGATATGGTTAAACGCTGACCTGAATAAGGCTGCTATAACAACCATTATCGGGTTTGTCATTAAGCATATGACGGACACGTGCAGTCAATAAAGAATTTGTTCCTCCACACATGTGGATTAGATACTACTGGGCCCCTCGATGATTTGAATAGATGTATGTGTGGCCACACCCAAAAGGTAATCAAGATGAATCTTGATTGGTTTTGGTAATCAACTTCAATGTATAGATCGAGAAACAGAATCGTTGAAATTTTAGATTGACATTTATCCTTGTCTAAAATTCAACATAGTATCAGTAACAAAAGGATAACTGCTCGAAAACTTTGAACAAAGATTTTATGAAACTCCTCATGTACTTCTAGGGGCATTGGCGGGTTGCTAGACTCTAACCTTTGCTTGTATAACTACTTGATGTTATCACGTGCGCAAGTGGGAGCTGTTGGAATATGCTTCACGTGTATAACATATAGTTATATGGCTAGTTGTTTGTGAGCCTAAAGGGTCACACACTTAAACACTAAACACCATTATATAATTAGTGTAATTAGTGTAATTACATTAATTATTAATATATATAAGCTATAAGCTTGTCTATCATAAGTTTAATATTAAAAGTTAATATTGAAACTTTCTTGTGGGCAAACTAGAAGAATCAAAAGATAGGGACTTGTGGGCAAATAAGACTAATGATTTATGGAAATCATTAAAGGATTGTAATGGCACCATTAAGAGATATAATGGTCCATAAACTCCCTTTTGACCATCCATCTTGGCCGTCCCTCTCTCTCACACTTTGTAGGTGTTTTGTTTTCTTTCTTTTGCTCTCAAGACTCTAGGACTAGCATCCATTACATTGGTGTTCTTGCAAGTGTTGTGTGGACTTGCTTTAGAGGTATTCCCCATTGGAATCCTTGGTTTCGGTTGCTCACAATATCCATCCGTATTCATCATTGATCAAAGGCAACTAGGGTATGATTCTTATACCATTCTCTTTGATTTTATTTTAGTTTAATTGTATGATTAATATCAAGATCCTTTCATGGTGATAAATATTTTCCGCTGCGTTTTGTTAATTGTTTTAACCGAAAATCACCATTACCGTCGATTCATTCAAGACTTTTCTCGAGTGGCGACACCACTCACATTGTTGACCTGAAAGAGTAGTGAGTTCGTGTGGGGAGAAAAGCAAGAAAGAGCATTCGCCACATTGAAAGAAAAATTGTGTAACGCCCCGGTTCTCACGTTACCCGAAGGGATGGAAGACTTCGTCGTGTATAGTGATGCTTCACATAAAGGTTTGGGTTGTGTTTTGATGCAACGGGGGAAAGTGATTGCCTACGCCTCGCGACAACTAAAGAATGCGGAAGAAAGGTACACGACTCACGATTTAGAGTTGGCGGCGATAGTGTTTGCTTTAAAGTTATGGAGGCACTACCTATACGGTACGAGGTGTACGTTATATACGGATCACAAGAGTCTTCAATACGTTTTTACTCAAAAAGACCTAAATATGAGACAAAGAAGATGGATCGAATTGATACAAGATTATGATTGTGAAATTGTCTACCATGCGGGGAAGGCCAACGTGGTAGCCGACGCCTTGAGCCGAAAGGCGTATGAAAAGCCGATTAAAGGAAAGCTAACACGTATTGAAGTAGTCTCGAGTATAGTAGAACGAATCAAGAATGCCCAACGGGAAGTGATGGAAAAAGATGAGTTAAGACAAGAACGATTGGGAAAGAACCAACATTTTGTGGAAAATAAGCAAGGGTTGAAAACCGTGGGTGGTCGAATTTGGGTTCCCAAGTTCGGGGGTACCCGAAAGGAGTTCCTAACCGATGTTCATAAGTCCAAGTATTCGATCCACCCGGGAAGTACAAAAACGTATCAAGATATGAAGAAAATGTATTGGTGGCCCGGGATGAAGGCAAGAGTGGCAAAGTATATTTCTAATTGTGCCACGTGTGCACAAGTAAAAGCCGAGCATCAAGTACCTTACGGGGTAGCTCAATCGTTACAAATCCCGGCCGAAAAATGGGATGATATAACAATGGATTTTATTGTTGGATTGCCAAAGACGAGCAAGAACCACGACGCCATTTAGGTCATAGTCGACCGGTTGACCAAAAGTGCATTATTCTTGGCAATTCGGGAAACCAAGCCACTTGAGAAGTTGGCAAAGTTGTATGTGGATGAAGTGGTAAGACTTCATGGAGTCCCGTTGTCGATTGTGTCCGATAGAGACGCGAGGTTTACCTCGAGATTTTGGAGATCGTTGCAAGAGGAGTTGGGAACGAAATTGCGGTTGAGTACGGCTTACCACCCGCAAACCGATGGTCAAAGTGAAAGAACTATTCAAACGGTTGAAGATATGCTAAGATCGTGTGTGCTAGATTTTGGGGGTAAATGGGATGAACATTTACCGTTAGTTGAGTTCTCCTACAATAATAGTTACCAAATCGACTGTTAAAATGCCGCCTTATGAGGCGTTGTATGGAAGGAAATGTAGAACTCCATCGTGTTGGCTTGAAGTGGGTGAGACGAAACTCACGGGTCCCGAGATTGTGAGGTTGACCAATGAAAAGATTGGGATAATCCAAACCAATATGAAAATAGCCCAAGATCGACAAAGAAGCTACTCGGGTTTGAAAAAGAGACCATATGATTTGAATGTTGGAGACATGGTGATGTTGAAAGTATCGCCTTGGAAAGGCGTAATGCGGTTTGGTAAGAAAGGCAAATTGAGCCCAAGGTATGTTGGCCCGTTTAAGATTTTGAAACGGGTCGGTTTGCAAGCTTTCAAGTTAGAACTCCCACCCGAACTTCAAGGTGTTCACGATACGTTTCATGTAAGTTATTTGAAGAAGTTCGTGGGTGAAGTTGAAAATATAATTCCGTTGCAAGAATTGCGGGTTGATGCCCCGAACCGGTTGATAGAAGAACCCGAAGCCATATTAGAGACAAAGACCAAGAAACTTAGAAATAAAGAGATTGAGTTGGTGTTGGTCAAGTGGAAGCATTCCCTTGGACCGAACTTGACTTGGGAAGTCAAGGATGAAATTCGGAAAAGATACCCGAACTTCGTGAACTATGATGAGATTCCGAGGACGGAATCTCCTTAAGGGGTAGATAGTTGTAACGACCCGAAATTTGTAAATAAATAAATTGTACAAAAATATGATAAATAAGGATAAATCGTTTAAAGAACGTAGGAATTGGTTTCGTGTCGTTTGGACACCGTACGAGAAAGTTATGGGCGAAACCGGGTCGAGCCAAAGATTAAAAAGTGCAGCCTGGGCTGCTATGGGAGTTCACGGCGCGAACTATTGTTCGCGATCGTGAACACGGTACAGCGATTTTGGTCATTTTCCGCGAAGTAGTTCCCGGACCGGTAGCGATCGCGAACTATGCGAGCGTGAGAGAGTTCGCGACGCGAACTCCTGGTAACGATCGCGAACTCTGACGACAACAGCAATAAATTCGGGAAAACTCATTTATTACACACATTTAACCCTAGTTTTTCCCTCTCACTGTGTGTGTGCGATTTCTGAGTGAAAGGTGTTGTTTGGAGCTCAATCTTCATCAAATCTTGGTGATTCTTATTCCTGGTTGAAGATCTAAGGTAAATCTTCATCTCTCTTGTGTTATAAGTCTTAGATTTGAGTATGGAAGCTTGAATCATAAACCCTAGTTATGGATTTGTTCATGAATGGTTAAATAGAAGTGATATAACTTAGATCTATGGTATTTTGACAAGGAAAACGTGGTCATGTCATGGATACACGAAAATGTGGTGATTTATGAACCTAGGGTTTGGTAATTTTCGGGAAAATGGTGCTAGTAGTTAACTAGCCATGGATTATGTAGTTAGTATAGATGTTTAATGCAAACCATTGTATTGGTTTTGTTAATAGATTGTTGATTGAAAGATTTGAGGCATTCAAATCTCGAGAAGTGATATTGGTGATTAAAGAACGCAACAACTGGTTAAGCTTGGCTAAGGTGAGTACATGTGAACTTTCAAACTGGGTACATAGCTAGTAAATGTTTTTATGATTAAATGATTTTTTTATCGAGTCTTTAAGCAATTTAGTCATTTATGTGATATATGATGAATTGCTTGTATGATGGTTACATGATTGATTGAATAAGAAAAGATGGAGTTATAAGCTCATAACGATAAAAGATAAGAAATGATGACGATGATGATATCCCTAGGGCCGTAGTAGATTGGAGGCATTCCGGTTACTACGGTACCTTAAGGTTAGTGGTAGATTGGAGGCATTCCGATTACCCAATACCTATGAGTCCCGGTAGATTGGAGGCATTCCGATTACCGTGGAAATGATGGTCTTGATAGATTGGAGGCATTCCGGTTATCTTGACATTGGCCAATGATGAAAGTGATAAAGTGACCCAAAACAAACTTAGTAATATTATTTTAAGATTAAATGATATTATTTGACTATTTATTTATCGGGTCTAAAACCCATGTATCTCACGAGATAATTTTGTCTCACGTACTATGTTTGTGTTTTTGCTATGTACTCAGGTTCGGGATCGAATATCTAGGAGGCCCGTTTAGTAGAGGCCTTGTTGAGATTAGCTCGGTGTTGATGATTAGAGTCCTTATCCTATGGTTAAGATATAATTTGTAACACCGTTTTTGTAAACTCTGATAATCTCGAACAAGAAACCTTTTCGTTTTTGTAAAACCGGCATTTGATGTTGATACAATATTATGTATTTTTGGATTAAATGATATTTAAATGTGTTTTGAAAATTGAGGTGTTACAACTTGGTATCAGAGCTATAGTTTAAGTGAACTAGGTTGAATTGACCATCCTAGACTTAAACTGAGCTAGTAGGACCGTAGGTTCCATAGGATACTTATGAAATGACTATTGAGACCTTAAAGTGTAGGTTCGATAGGGTTGACCTTAAGGGAATAGGTCATGTTGGTTGTGGAACGGTCAATGCCACCGTTACTTTAACGAATTGACTACTAAATGATTGATGTCTTATTATAGCAAAATGGTGAGAACTAGAAGTGCAAGAGGCCCACTTGATCAAGGGCAAGATTCGAATAACCTTGTTGAACCGGTATTTGGTCCTCCACCTCGTGACGAAGTGGAGAATTCGGGTGTGGATAGGAACAATCACACCCCGGTCACCGTGGAACACCTCCAAACTATGTTCAATCAAATGAGGGACATAGTGAACGAGGATGTGAACCGACTTCTCAATGAGCATAGGGCACGTGAAAGGCGGGAGGAATCTCCACCCCGCACAAAGAGCAAGTCATGTAGTGTTGCTCAAACTGAGAAATCATCAACGGAAGAAGATGAGAGTGACCCCGAGCCGAGGGAAAGGAAGGGGTGCACGTATAAGAACTTTATGGCTTTTAAGCCCGATAACTACTATGGTAGCTCCGAACCGAAAGTCACGATCCGTTGGATCTGTGAAACTGAACAAGTCCTTGAAGCTAGTAAATGCAAGGAAGATGATATGGTAATCTATGCTTCTCGTTTATTGAAAGATGAAGCCCTCGTGTGGTGGGACACCATGTATGAAACGTTGGGAAAGAGAGCGGTGTACAAGATGACATGGGATGAGTTTGTGAAACGGTTGAAGGCAAAGTTTTGCCCCGAAAGAAACTTAGAAAAACTTCAAGAAGAATTCGTTCATTTGAAGAAAGGTGATTTGAGTGTCGATAAGTACACTAAGAAGTTCACGGGATTGATCCCGTTTGTGATTAGATTGTATCCGGACGAGAGGTCCCGGATTGTTAGGTATGCTAATGGACTTCCGTGGGAGTATGAGTTGGAAGTTAAAAGGGCCGCCACACTCGATGAGGCTATCGGTGCGGCGAGGAATGTGGAGGAGGTTGGCCGAAGAAAGATCAATGAAAGGCCAAAGTTTGAAAAGAGAAAGTTTGAAGGAAATTCGGGGTCGGTGAAGAATGGAAAGTTCATTCCTACCTTCTCTAGGCAAGCAAGTGTGGGTGCTTGTAAGAAGTGTGGCAAGGACCACAAAGGAGAATGTTTGGCGGATTCAAAGTCGTGTTTCAAGTGTGGAAGGCCGGGGCATATGGCAAGGGATTGCCGGGCCAAACCGTTGGATGAAATCGAGTGCTATTCGTGCCATGAAAAAGGGCACTATAGCAATGCATGCCCGAAGAAGGGAAGTGAGACCATGGTGTCAACCGCTCAAAAGAAAGCGGAGCCGACAAAGGTCAAGGGACGGTCCTTCCACCTTACCCGGGATGAAGCCAAAGAAGCCCACGATGTCGTTTCAGGTACCCTACTCGTAAATTCTATTCCCGCCCGGATCTTATTTGACTCGGGTGCTACTTATTCGTTTGTGTCACATGATTTTGTTGTGGTGTTGAATGTGCCGTTAGAACTCCTTGATGAAATTTATGATATAGAAATTGCGGATGGTAAAACCTCCATAGTTCAACATATGTGTCGAAATTGTGAATTGGAAATAGATGGGAGAAAGTTTAAGGTGAATTTATTACCCATGGAAATTGCGGGTTTTGATATAGTTATAGGTATGGATTGGTTGGGTGAGAATCAAGCAAAGATTTTATGTGGGAAGAAGATAGTCTCGATTAGGACTCCCGACAACGAAAAAGTTTATGTGTATGGTGAGAGACGACACCATTTGCCATGTCTTATGACCGCGGTTAAAGCTAGGAAATGTTTAGCCAAAGGATGTTCGTCCTTTTTAGCATATGTATTAGATGGAAGGAAAGAGAAGAAGTCGGTGGAAAATGTAAAGGTGATTCGGGATTTTCCCGAGGTATTTCCCGACGATTTACCGGGATTGCCACCGGAGAGGCAAGTAGAATTCCGTATTGATTTAGTTCCGGGAGCAACACCAATAGCTCGTGCTCCATACCGTTTGGCTCCCACCGAAATGCGGGAGTTGATGTCCCAGTTGCAAGAGTTACTCGACAAAGGATTTATTCGTCCTAGCTCGTCTCCATGGGGTGCGCCCGTATTGTTTGTTAAGAAGAAAGACGGTTCGATGAGAATGTGCATCGACTACCGAGAGTTGAACAAGATGACTATTAAGAACCGATACCCATTGCCTAGAATCGACGACTTATTTGATCAGCTTCAAGGTGCCGACTATTTCTCGAAGATCGATTTGAGATCAGGTTACCATCAAGTTTGAGTGAAAGAAGGAGATACCGAGAAGACGGCGTTTCGTACACGTTATGGGCATTACGAGTTTTTGGTGATGCCGTTTGGGTTGACTAATGCACCGGCCATTTTTATGGATCTTATGAATCGGGTTTGCAAACCATTCCTCGACAAGTTTCTTATCGTATTTATTGACGATATTCTTATTTATTCAAAAACCGAGGAAGAACACGAGAGTCATCTAAGACAAACGTTAGAAGTGCTACAACAAGAGAAATTGTATGCTAAGTTTTCTAAGTGTGAATTTTGGATTCGAGAAGTCCAATTCCTTGGTCATGTCGTGTCCCGAGAAGGAATCAAAGTTGACCCGTCAAAGATTGAGGCGGTTATGAAGTGGGAACCGCCACGAACTCCAACCGAAGTGATAAGTTTTCTCGGCCTTGCCGGATATTACCGTCGATTCATTCAAGACTTTTCTCGAGTGGCGACACCACTCACATTGTTGACCTGAAAAAGTAGTGAGTTCGTGTGGGGAGAAAAGCAAGAAAGAGCATTCGCCACATTGAAAGAAAAATTGTGTAACGCCCCGGTTCTCACGTTACCCGAAGGGATGGAAGACTTCGTCGTGTATAGTGATGCTTCACATAAAGGTTTGGGTTGTGTTTTGATGCAACGGGTGAAAGTGATTGCCTACGCCTCGCGACAACTAAAGAATGCGGAAGAAAGGTACACGACTCACGATTTAGAGTTGGCGGCGATAGTGTTTGCTTTAAAGTTATGGAGGCACTACCTATACGGTACGAGGTGTACGTTATATACGGATCACAAGAGTCTTCAATACGTTTTTACTCAAAAAGACCTAAATATGAGACAAAGAAGATGGATCGAATTGATACAAGATTATGATTGTGAAATTGTCTACCATGCGGGGAAGGCCAACGTGGTAGCCGACGCCTTGAGCCGAAAGGCGTATGAAAAGCCGATTAAAGGAAAGCTAACACGTATTGAAGTAGTCTCGAGTATAGTAGAACGAATCAAGAATGCCCAACGGGAAGTGATGGAAAAAGATGAGTTAAGACAAGAACGATTGGGAAAGAACCAACATTTTGTGGAAAATAAGCAAGGGTTGAAAACCGTGGGTGGTCGAATTTGGGTTCCCAAGTTCGGGGGTACCCGAAAGGAGTTACTAACCGATGTTCATAAGTCCAAGTATTCGATCCACCCGGGAAGTACAAAAACGTATCAAGATATGAAGAAAATGTATTGGTGGCCCGGGATGAAGGCAAGAGTGGCAAAGTATATTTCTAAGTGTGCCACGTGTGCACAAGTAAAAGCCGAGCATCAAGTACCTTACGGGGTAGCTCAATCGTTACAAATCCCGGCCGAAAAATGGGATGATATAACAATGGATTTTATTGTTGGATTGCCAAAGACGAGCAAGAACCACGACGCCATTTAGCTCATAGTCGACCGGTTGACCAAAAGTGCATTATTCTTGGCAATTCGGGAAACCATGCCACTTGAGAAGTTGGCAAAGTTGTATGTGGATGAAGTGGTAAGACTTCATGGAGTCCCGTTGTCGATTGTGTCCGATAGAGACGCGAGGTTTACCTCGAGATTTTGGAGATCGTTGCAAGAGGAGTTGGGAACGAAATTGCGGTTGAGTACGGCTTACCACCCGCAAACCGATGGTCAAAGTGAAAGAACTATTCAAACGGTTGAAGATATGCTAAGATCGTGTGTGCTAGATTTTGGGGGTAAATGGGATGAACATTTACCGTTAGTTGAGTTCTCCTACAATAATAGTTACCAAATCGACTGTTAAAATGCCGCCTTATGAGGCGTTGTATGGAAGGAAATGTAGAACTCCATCGTGTTGGCTTGAAGCGGGTGAGACGAAACTCACGGGTCCCGAGATTGTGAGGTTGACCAATGAAAAGATTGGGATAATCCAAACCAATATGAAAATAGCCCAAGATCGACAAAGAAGCTACTCGGGTTTGAAAAAGAGACCATATGATTTGAATGTTGGAGACATGGTGATGTTGAAAGTATCGCCTTGGAAAGGCGTAATGCGGTTTGGTAAGAAAGGCAAATTGAGCCCAAGGTATGTTGGCCCGTTTAAGATTTTGAAACGGGTCGGTTTGCAAGCTTTCAAGTTAGAACTCCCACCCGAACTTCAAGGTGTTCACGATACGTTTCATGTAAGTTATTTGAAGAAGTTTGTGGGTGAAGTTGAAAATATAATTCCGTTGCAAGAATTGCGGGTTGATGCCCCGAACCGGTTGATAGAAGAACCCGAAGCCATATTAGAGACAAAGACCAAGAAACTTAGAAATAAAGAGATTGAGTTGGTGTTGGTCAAGTGGAAGCATTCCCTTGGACCGAACTTGACTTGGGAAGTCAAGGATGAAATTCGGAAAAGATACCCGAACTTCGTGAACTATGATGAGATTCCGAGGACGGAATCTCCTTAAGGGGTAGATAGTTGTAACGACCCGAAATTTGTAAATAAATAAATTGTACAAAAATATGATAAATAAGGATAAATCGTTTAAAGAACGTAGGAATTGGTTTCGTGTCGTTTGGACACCGTACGAGAAAGTTATGGGCGAAACCGGGTCGAGCCAAAGATTAAAAAGTGCAGCCTGGGCTGCTATGGGAGTTCACGGCGCGAACTATTGTTCGCGATCGTGAACACGGTACAGCGATTTTGGTCATTTTCCGCGAAGTAGTTCCCGGACCGGTAGCGATCGCGAACTATGCGAGCGTGAGAGAGTTCGCGACGCGAACTCCTGGTAACGATCGCGAACTCTGACGACAACAGCATTAAATTCGGGAAAACTCATTTATTACACACATTTAACCCTAGTTTTTCCCTCTCACTGTGTGTGTGCGATTTCTGAGTGAAAGGTGTTGTTTGGAGCTCAATCTTCATCAAATCTTGGTGATTCTTGTTCCTGGTTGAAGATCTAAGGTAAATCTTCATCTCTCTTGTGTTATAAGTCTTAGATTTGAGTATGGAAGCTTGAATCATAAACCCTAGTTATGGATTTGTTCATGAATGGTTAAATAGAAGTGATATAACTTAGATCTATGGTATTTTGACAAGGAAAACGTGGTCATGTCATGGATACACGAAAATGTGGTGATTTATGAACCTAGGGTTTGGTAATTTTCGGGAAAATGGTGCTAGTAGTTAACTAGCCATGGATTATGTAGTTAGTATAGATGTTTAATGCAAACCATTGTATTGGTTTTGTTAATAGATTGTCGATTGAAAGATTTGAGGCATTCAAATCTCGAGAAGTGATATTGGTGATTAAAGAACGCAACAACTGGTTAAGCTTGGCTAAGGTGAGTACATGTGAACTTTCAAACTGGGTACATAGCTAGTAAATGTTTTTATAATTAAATGATTTTTTTATCGAGTCTTTAAGCAATTTAGTCATTTATGTGATATATGATGAATTGCTTGTATGATGGTTACATGATTGATTGAATAAGAAAAGATGGAGTTATAAGCTCATAACGATAAAAGATAAGAAATGATGACGATGATGATATCCCTAGGGCCGTAGTAGATTGGAGGCATTCCGGTTATTACGGTACCTTAAGGTTAGTGGTAGATTGGAGGCATTCCGATTACCCAATACCTATGAGTCCCGGTAGATTGGAGGCATTCCGATTACCGTGGAAATGATGGTCTTGATAGATTGGAGGCATTCCGGTTATCTTGACATTGGCCAATGATGAAAGTGATAAAGTGACCCAAAACAAACTTAGTAATATTATTTTAAGATTAAATGATATTATTTGACTATTTGTTTATCGGGTCTAAAACCCATGTATCTCACGAGGCAATTTTGTCTCACGTACTATGTTTGTGTTTTTGCTATGTACTCAGGTTCGGGATCGAAGATCTAGGAGGCCCGTTTAGAAGAGGCCTTGTTGAGATTAGCTCGGTGTTGATGATTAGAGTCCTTATCCTATGGTTAAGATATAATTTGTAACACCGTTTTTGTAAACTCTGATAATCTCGTACAAGAAACCTTTTCGTTTTTGTAAAACCGGCATTTGATGTTGATACAATATTATGTATTTTTGGATTAAATGATATTTAAATGTGTTTTGAAAATTGAGGTGTTACATTACTAGTGATTTCTTTTTAGTTGACCATTTGTTCTGCTTTGATTTGGTTACTACTGATGGATCAGTAGTAACTTTGTGAAAGTATTTTTTGTACTTATCAGTAGTATTTGTGTAGGTGTATCTTAATGCATTGTATCTTGGATACTGATGAGTAGTATATTTTTGATTGTTTCTTGTTATAGTCGTATTTGCTGAGTAATTTCTATATTTTCTTCTGTTTTCAAAGCTTTGACTTGTTTTTGGATTTTCATGTCTTGCAGTTTGAACAAATCGTTTGGCTGATCTACCAAACTTTGGAGTTTCAACTTGTGGAAGTTTGGACTGTTGTTTTAAATTGAATTCTCTTAATAGTTGTTCTTTTAATTTTAATTTGTTTTCCTTAAATTCTTTGAATTCTTTGCAATTGATTGGATTGAAGTGACAATCCTTTGCTATATGATTTACTTTACTACAAATTACACATTTAGGTTTGGTTGATTTTACGGATTCTGGTTTTCTTTGTTCTTTTAATTGATTCAAGTTTCTTTGATTTCCCCTTTTTAAGATGGTTGGAATATTTTCAGAATTGTATTTTGGAGATTCTTGACTTTGTGTTGTATGGAAGCTTGTATCATTTGATTTAACAGAATTTTCTTCATCAGAAGATTCTTCACTAGATTCAATTTTTAATTCATCTATTATTCTTTCTGAGCTAGCTTTTAATGGAGGTATAAAATTTGTGGGAGGAGGTACTGCATGATATCCAACTCCATGAATTACCTTTTCTATGGATTGATTGCTAGTTAATTCATCAATTATTTTAGAACTTCTTTCAAATTTCTGTATTGTTAATTTATTTTGTTCTATTTCTAATTGACATTCCTCTAATTTAGTTATAGCTTCTTTTGCTTTTGATTCAGCATATTCTTTATCATAAACAGCTTGTAATAATTCTTCTTTAAGTTTTTGATCTGTTATTTGATAAACTTTAATTTGGTTTTCTAAGTCAGGCAAACACCATTAAATTCTATTCTTCTTTTTCTATTTTTAATCAAATCCTCATTGATTTCTTTTGTTTCTTTTTCAAGAGTTTTAAATAATTTAATGCATTCAGAAGAGTATGGTTTAGAATTTACCTCAGATTTAGGTTCAGAGAAGGCCATAAGTGCTTGATTTTGAGCACGTTCTTCAGCTTGAAAGCTCCAGTCATATCCTAGTCCCTCTTGGGATACAAGTGCAGATGAGTTTGTCGTTTTGTCTTTGTTAGGACATTCTCTGGCAAAGTGACCAAGATTGCTACAGTTATAGCATTTAACTTTGGTTTTGTCAAAACCTGTCTTGTCACCTTTGTTGAAGCTCAAACTTGATCTACCAGTCCTTTTTAGAAACTTCTTTGTTCTGAAACTGAGCATAGCCATCTGCTAGTTGATATCCTTCTCTTCAAGATCATCCGGATTGATTTGCTCCAAATCTTCACTAATTAATGCAGTATGCACATGACTAGTGAAGAAGGATTCTCTAGTAATGTCTTCTGATTCCTTTGCCTTTCCAGTTGTAGCATCTTGATTTGTACCTGCAGTGGACACAAAAGCAGCATTGTTTGAATTTAAAGTAGGAGTTTTCTGACTTACCTCAGATTTGAACACTCTTAAGTCATTGTAGAGTTCATCAAGTTCCTTCTCTTCTAAAGCATCACCTTGTCTATATACTACAGTGTACATAGACCATTCTTCACTTAGAGATCTAAGGAACTTTCTATTGACATCATCTTTGTCTGGTTGAACTCCAACTTGGTTGAGTTCACCAATAAGTTTATTGAATCTATCAAAAACTCGTGACAAAGATTCATTCTTTTGTCCTTTGAAGTTTTCAAACTCTTGTTTCAGCACAGATTTCATGTTTCTTTTTGTGCTCTTAGTACCCACAAACCTTTTCTCCAAGGCTTTCCATAACAATTTTGCATCATCAAACTCAACAAACAGATGTTGATAGTCATTAGGAATTGCAAACAATAAGGTACTTAAAGCTTTTAATTCAGTTCCTCTGTCCTTCCTTTCCTTGTCACTTTTGATCTTGTCAGTTTCAGTTGATGTGCTGGTTGTGGCAATTGGAATGGTTTTGTTACCTTCTAACACAACTTCCCACATGGAATAATCAGTAATAAGCATGTATTGCTTAATTCTATTTTTCCACATCCCAAAGTTATTGGGAGTGAGGATGGGGATTTTGTTTGCTTGTGTGCTTTCATTGTTTTCAGACATGATGAAAACTTTGTTTGTGAGAGAATTGAAAACTTTTGTGAGTTCTTGATTCGTGGATCTAGAGTACAAAGCTCTGATACCACTTGTCAGGATCGAATAACCAAAACAGTTAATAAACACAAAGATCTACTCAACAATAGAAGTTACAGCGGATTAACACTATGTTGATTTGATCAAGAACGATAAACTGTAAATAATTGTATGAATAATAAAAACACAGAATTAACACAAAAAGTTTCAATGTATATTGATTGAATGAGTTTCAATACACACGTATATTTACAATTCATAAGGAACTATATATAATAGTCCTTGAAGCCTAACTATTTACCCTAGTTATTCTAGGATACGATTACAATTCAAATTACAAAATATATGATATTCTAAACAAATTCTACTAAGATCTCGGACACGATCAGCTCCCAATATAGACATCAGTAGTAATTGCCATCGTCAGTAGTAAATGTGTTTATCAGTAATAAGCTTCAAGATCAGTAGTATCTTTTGTAATCAGCATCAACTCCTTAGCAGCATTAAGTCGTTGATCAGTACTAACTCTGCACATCAGTAATATGCATGTAGATCAGTAATAACTTGTTAATATCCCAACACATGGTACTAGGGATATACAAGCACATTTTGCGATTATTATTATTCTCCAAATCTATTGCGCAAATATAAGCTCTCAGAATACACGAGGAACTTCCCATTCCTCATTATGTGAAGTGGTGGGTCGATCACCTGTCGATACCCACCTTCTTTCTGCCAATAACTCCCCACTTTCGTCCAATATTCTCCATATCCATCCAACCTCCACACCTCGATCTTTTGACACCGAAACGAAAACATACACAAGTGAACGCACCCAAACTCTATTATAAATATTCTTTCTAATTGTTCAAAAAAATATAATTAAAATATTCTCGATTGTAATATCTTAAACTCTTAATTGACACCACCGATTACTTATGGAATATGCTAAAGACGATGCATAAGTTTTAGATACCAATGAAGTTGATTTTTTGTTTTCTTGAAAAACTTATCACGGTTGTGAACCACATAAACTTGTAGATACATGCCAAGTTGCATTTTGCACGTCTTCGGTCTTCGTAATATTATACATAAACGACGAAACAAGAATAGGACAAATTAATTAATCAAATAATTTACGTGGTTGAAAATGTTTTATTCTCGTTTAGTTCAGTTAGTTTATCGAATGAATATGATACACAAATTGCGAAACATGAATAGGACAAATTAATTAATCAAGGATTTATATGGTTGAAAAGGCTTTATCCTTATTTGAGTCCACTTCGGTTCTCGAATGAATTTAGTTACATTAAATTGTCAATTACCTTATCATACCAATCACAAAGTGTTGAAAGAAAAAGGAGGTTTTAAAGATAACCAGTATAGCCTTCTAGATTTAGTATCAATCCACCTAATTAATAAACTCACATTTCTTTTGTAATAAATAAACTGTTCTAGCATTATACAAAGAACATAAGAACAATGACCGAACACGTATATGATAGTTGGTCAAGCATTAGCTGCATTTTAGAAACAATAATCAAACTTTACTTACTAATGTATTTGCTAATCATATCCCGTTAGTGAAATGTATAATTCCACTTACAAAGTGGATGAAATCACAATATAAATTGAAATGATGAATGCCAAAAATATACTCCCTCCGTCCCACAAAAAACTTCTTATTTCATTCTAAATTTTTGTCTCACAAAAAACTTCTCATTTCTCATATTTGATAGACTTCACATAATAAAAGATTATTATTACTAAAGACCCCACCACTAATATCCACTAATTATTTTTCTCTCTCCAACCAATCTTATATTTTAATCAAAAGTATTATCAACGACCCCACCACTGATTATCACCTAAAAACTTGTGCAAAAAGTAAATGAGAAGTTTTTTGTGGGACGGATGGAGTAATACTTAACAATGTTTTATTCGCCCGGGCTTAAGTAACTATTTAAGTCCGAGTCAGTTTATTAGAATAATTATATTAATTAAAACATGTAGATTGACAGTTTGGCACCAACTATTATCCACCCAAAGGAATACGTCTGGAAATTATTCTGGTCTAGTATGGCACCAACTAGAATTAGCAAGAGTCGATATTTAAACCTTATCTTTTTATTCCCCAAAATATCTCTAGTAGGCTATGAGTTTTGTGAAGGTGGAAACCAACCTTGAACGTGTGAGTTGTGACATCTTAAATTACAAGAGAGTTTAAAACTAGTAGGCCACAAGGTGATTAACAAACTAAATGACTAATTCACTTTATTTCTAAGTTTCCAAAAATTAAAGATACAAATCATTTTTTCAATTTGTATGCTATGATTAACTTGCTTTCTTGTTTACATTAACGATTTATAAGTTTACTATGATAGTATTATTTTTAATAAGCTCTTTTTGCATTGCAAATATAAATATGTTAGATCCACATACATAACTTTTTGTAATTTGTCTTTTTTCTAGCTTTCTCGTTAGTTTTTTTATATATTGATAGTCGTTTCCAAAAAAAGAATCCACATACATAAATAAATACACGACATCACACCATAAAACGTCTTCATAGATCACTGCTTAGCATCGATAAATTTGTTACCCTTGGCATGCTCTGAAAACTACCAAAAAGATTAAAAAAAAAATAAAAAAAAATACCAAATACTATTAAATGCCGATGTTTTGCGCGACTACGTTTCTAGGTGTATAAAAGAAGTCGAGATTCATGTTTTTCTTATTGGTTACATATTAAACACCATACTACGCTTGTGCACGGTCCAACAACTGCACCAAACCGATTGGAATCAAGAACCGATTTTTCATAAAAATTAGAACCGAGAGCCGAACCGATGTAGCTCGGTTCGGTCCGGTTCTGTGGTCCCGATTGGTGTCAGTCCAATTTGTACAGACCTACACCATGCTATTATTCATGTTAAGTGATTATTATTTTACTTTAATTATCATATGTTCTTAATACTCCCTAAGAAGTAAGTCTCATAAAAAAATTACATTTTATTTGGACACAATCTTTTAGGAGATATTTAGTGGTGGGGTCCTTTGTAATACTTTTGATTAAAATCTAATGTTAGATTAGAGAGAGAAATATTTTATTGGTGGAATGATTGGTAATAATATTATTTTATTAGGTGGACCCTAAATTTGAGAAATGTAAATTTTTTTGTAGAACAAAATTTTAAGGAGAAATGTAAACTTTTTTTTGGAACGGAGGGAGTATTTCACTTCAAATTTAATAATTTCCTTAGTTACTGTGATGATAGTCAAATTCTAAAAAGTTTGAATATGAAGTCATACATTTTGTAGTCAAAATTATATAACGTGGAAAACGAGAACGCGGTCTAATTACCGCACTCACCAAACCAATAAGGGAGCGTTTGGTTCGCTGGAATGTTTCTGATGCAATTGGAATCTAGGAAGGAATTGGAATTGTCAGGAATTGGATTCTAATTCCGTACTCTGTTTGGTTGGCAGGAAATGGAATTGAAATTCAATTCAATATTATGTTTGGTTACCAGGAAATTGAATAATAATTTTGTAAAAAGACAAATTTGCCCTTATTCGTGTAGGTGGTGGTGGCGACAACGGTAGTGGTGGCGGTGGTGGGTGGCGGTAGTGGCGGGTGGGTGGTGGAGGCGGTGGCGGGGGTGGTGTGGAGGGTGATCGTAGCGGTGGTGGTGGGTGGGTGGTGGCCGTGGTGGTTTCGGAGACACCAGTAGTGGTGGAGGCGGTGGGTGGGTGGTGGCGGCGGCGGTGGTGGCGGCGACGGGTGGTGCTGGAGAGTGGTCGTAGCGGTGGGTGGCGATGGTGGTGGCGGGAGGTGGTGAAGGTGGTGGTGGTGGCGGCGGGTGGCGGTAGAGGTGGTGGGTGGCGCCAACGGTGGCGGGTGGTGATGGGTGGCGGTAGCGGTGGTGGACGGCGGGTGGCGATGGTGGTGGCGGTGGGTGGTCGTCGTCGGCGGGTGGCGGTGGTGGTGGATGGCGGCGACGGGTGGTGATTGGTTTAAGGTTCAAAGGTGTTTAAGGGTAATATAGTAATCTACACATTTCTTCATTAATGGGATTTCAAAATCCTTACATCTTTGGATGGAATTCAAATTCCCTTGTTTGATGGAATGTTTTCCAATCAAGGATTCCAATTCCGTCCAACCAAACATAGGAATCCATAGGAATTGGATTCCAATTCCTTCAAATTCCCAAGGATTCCAGCGAACCAAACACCCCCTAAATATTCAATTCGTTGTTAGATAAATTCCCAGTAAACAAAACCCATCAAGATTTATACTTTCTTCATCTTCAATCCTTCCAATTTCTGGGTTTTATTTTTCAAAGATCCAGCCACCGCGCACGGTGGTCACCGGAAAAATTTATCCGATTGTCTCCACCACATAAATAAAAAAACGCGAATCACAGTAAACTGGGCCCCACGGAAATCAGCTGCGCTTCTTTATCTACCGCTTTCAATTCTTATCTTCACTACTCTCATCCTCTAATCCTTTATTTTTTGTCGTTTTTTAATTCCTTAAAAATAATAGAATATTCTCCTGTGCTCCTTCTCATCCACCCTTCTACCCCCAAAAATTATTCAACCCGCAAACCCTTGTTCGTCGATCGTTCTAAAAAAATACTAAATCTTTACTCGATTGGAACAAGGTTTTGGGTTTTCTTCATTTCTAGGGCTTGTTCATGGCTCTAATTGGGATTTTATTGAACTTGTTACAAGAACCTAATCTATGGAATGTGTTACCAGATCTTATGGTGTTTATCGTTCCGTTATGGATTGCGGTTGTATTTGGGGTTTTGGTTGGGTGGGTATGGCGACCAACATGGGCTAATTCCGCAATTAATGTCAATTTAACAATACCCACAAAGACTTATTATTCTTCTAAAGAATTTGTTTCTTCAATTCCATCTTTCAATTCATTGAAATCTCAACTACCCAGTTATTTTTTTATGTTTTCCGATGATGGGTCGTCGGAAGTTGCTTCACCGGAGTTGTCTCCAGTCAGGTTAGCTTTCTTGATCACTCTTAATTAACTGTTGCATTTGAAATTAATTAGTAAAAAAGTAAAAATAATGTAAAGGTTGAGACTTTGAGCTGCCCTGTAGTTAAGTCGTAGTTAAATTTGACTTTTTTCTTACTTTTTATTTTATCATTTTATGTGTTCAGTTCTTCCAAATTGGATGGAGAAGTAAAGATTTTTGTTGGGGAGGGTGATTTGGAGCATATTTCAAAACTTGTTGAAGAGAAAGATGGAGGTCCTGTTTGGATTGCCATGATGGATAAGTCAACTTCAGATATGAGTTATCAAGCTTGGAGAAGAGATCCTGAGGTAGATTAGATTAAAGTTTTGAGAATTTAATTAAAAATTAAAATGAATAATGTATAATGGCTAATTAATATGTGACTAATTATATTATGGTATATGATTATTAAGACTGGACCTCCACAATATCGTTCTCGGTCGGTTTATGAAGATATGACTCCCGAAATGATGAGGGATTTCTTTTGGGATGATGAATTTAGATTAAAATGGGATGATATGTTATTAGAAGCCGAAACTATAGAAGAATGCCCTAAAAACGGAACAATGGTGGTTAAATGGGTTCGTAAGGTACGAAAAAAGATTAATTTTTGTAATATTAATACTCGTTTATTTCATTTTTTGTATAATGTTAGATTTTAGAATATAGTCTTTCATGTAATGTAACACAATTATTTTTGCAGTTCCCATTTTTTTGTAGTGACAGAGAGTACATAATTGGTCGCAGAATATGGGAGTCGGGAAAAACATACTATTGTGTTACAAAGGTAAGAAAGTAAAGATTGTCATTTTAATTACTTTTTCATTAGTAATAAATAAATACTCAAAATTCGGTTATAATTTGTTTCAGGGCGTACAATATCCCTCTGTACCCCGCCGCACTAAACCAAGACGTGTTGATTTGTACTATTCAAGTTGGTCGATTCGTGCAGGTAATAACTTTTCTTTGATTTAAGTTACTTGTATTATTTTTTGAACAATTTATGTGTTCAAAAATACATTTTAATGATCCAATTGGGGACACAAACCATCTTTTAATGACCCAATTAATCAAAAGTTTGTACGATAACTAATTATTTACTAATTCATTATAAAATTAATTAATTAATTATCGCCAGTTGAATCAAGAAATGGTAACGGACAAATGAACGCATGTGAAGTATTACTATTTCATCACGAAGACGTGGGAATTCCATGGGAAATTGCAAAACTCGGTGTTCGTCAAGGAATGTGGGGAGCCGTTCAAAAAATTGACCGGGGTCTTCGTTGGTACCAAAAACAGATTTTATCGGGGGTACCTTTATCTCATTGTGCCTACATGGCACACATCAATACTAAAATTAGCACCGATCGTTTAAAACTGATTTCAAATAGATCAACAAACAATTTGCAAGAAATTGAAACGTGTGAAAACGTTACCGACGAAGAGAAACCGTCGGGAAAGAGTCTACCAAAACTTTTGGTGGTAGGTGGGGCGATTGCGCTTGCTTGTAGTATTGATAGAGGGCTGTTGACAAAAGCGGTTATTTTTGGGGTTGCAAGAAGATTTGCTAAAATGGGAAGGAGATTGTGAATTAGTGATTTGGTATACTCTTTTTCCGGCTTCAAATATAGAATTTGTATTTTTCTTTTGATATGATAATAATTAATATTAATTTATTTTTGAATGACTGTTCTCATGCTGCTTAATAACATGAAAATTATTGGTTAGTTTTGTGTATGGAATACAATGTTTTGTTAATTTATGGATCAAAGCTAGCCATTTTATTTTTTTTGAACGACAGCAATAATTTTATAGAACTATTCGTAAGAAGCTAGCAAACAAAACAAACAATTAAATGAAAACAGAAAAAGGGTCACAACACGGTTACCCCAAACTAACCTAAGATTAAGTTTTTTCTAGTATTAAATTCTTTCCTAGTATTAATCCAAAAAGAATGAAAGATACAAAACATAAAGTTTCATCTAGCCATTTACTTGACGAAATATATTCATCTTGATGTGGGACAAAACATAAAGATTCAAAAGCCCTGTTAATAAGAGATTTGGTTCAATTGCAGATGGCGGAATTAGCCCATATGTGTCACGATAACTTGTTACCACACGATCTGCTATCAAATGGTTGATTGATACTTACTGATTGAGTTAGTCTTAATTGAGTTAGTTAATAACTGAATCAAAACTTTTAAGTGACAAGGGGTTTGGATCTAAGTTTTTTTCATTTGGACTAAACTATATATACTTCCTCCGATTCAAAATAAGTGTTACACTTTCTTTGTATGTGTGATTCAAAATACGTGCTACACTTTGAAAAATTACCTTATTTGGTAAAAAATATTAGGACTCACACCCACTAACGATCTACTTTAACAAAATGAAATGACTCATTTACCCAAACTTTTTACATTTAAACATCATTAATCTCACTTTATTCAAAAGGTTTGGACCTATTATCCACTAACCATTCAATTAACCTAATTTAACCATAATTATAATCTTTTGCCTCAAAAACTGTGAAACCCAAAGTGTATCACTTATTTTAAATCGAAGGAAGTATTAATCTTGCTGACTTGCTATAACCGACCGGTTTCTATCACAACTGCAATCCATAATTCATGCCATAAACCGTTAAGGTTTTTGATCAGAGGACTAATAAGGGCAGAGCAACGATTCAATGGGATTTTGAGACTTTAAAAGGGTAAGATTTGAAGTCAACATCATTGGAAGGTCGAGATTGCATAGTCAAACGCTGTTGTTACTGGCAAATGGCAATAAGTACATGTGATTTTAATATATAAATATAATTTTTACATGTTTCATTTGTAGAAAATTCTAATTCTAGATTAATAAAATCTGACTAATTAAGTAATTATGCAGCTAAGGACGCAATCGATATATATTAGATCGACCCACATAAACTCTATATGCACATAATTAATCCAAGGTTTTTACGAACAAACAAATTCTTATACACATAATCAATAATCGGTACAAATTATCCGATTATTTTACAAGTGCAATATCAATCAATTAAATCATCTTTTGAGAAAGAAAAAAAAAACAAAATTTCTATAATTAGATTCTCAAGAAAAAGAATCTGTTTGTGATGACATCATCTTAATGAAACACCAGAGACTCAAAGCAGTGAAGGCCGTCCAACTCCGGCGCCCACCGCGCAGAATAACGTTCCTTGCTCCGGCGACCGTCGGTGTTACCGGTGGTTACAGGATTCACTTTCTTTTGCTCATCTTGAATGATGTTAACAGGAGACTTGGTCTTGAAGAAACTTGAAGATTGACCCATGAAATCGGCAGATAAAGCATCGAAGGAACTGAAGATGGAATTCATATTTGATGATTATGAAACTGGTTTAATTTGGTTTCTTTATGATTGCAGAGATTGAAGAAGTTGTACGAAAGATTGAATTGGCGTAAGGTTTTATATACCGGGAAAAGAGGTTGAGTCGTTGAAGTTTCCAATATGTTTTTCCTTTTCAACGCGTTGAAGTATTGGGCCCAAATGGCGGCGTTAAAGATATTCTAAAATAAGATAAATTAATCACTTTTTTATCGGTGTTATTTACGTTTTATTTCGGTGTTATTTACGTTAAAGATATATGTGAAATATGCTAATTGTCTTTCCTAGTGTTATAGGTGGTGATTATTATAGGACACTTTTTAATCTATATATTACAATAGTTGTATTATATGTTTATACAGTCTGCCATAATACTTGTAATGTGTGGTGAATATATCAAAAGATATTGTATATAAATTAATTCTATTCTATTCTATAGTATTATAATTTGATTTGAATACTAATTATATAATAAGTAGAAGGATGAGTAACAATATCAATGTCTCATAAAAAAATGTTTGAGGGATAAGGTAAAAATAATAGTAGTATATGACATTGTTCGTTTATCCACATATAACTTTTAGTTTGTACTAATTACATTTAATCTTTGATGATAGTAACAGAATAAGGAAACAGACAATAAGTGTAACAAGAGTAATGGTATTTTGGCGTACCATTTAAACCTACTCATAGGCCTACTCATTATATGAAGACATGCGTCAAAATCAATGGATAATATTAGGATAGAGAATTAGTGGAATATACATATCATCTTATCAAGTGGATAGACCTATGAGCAGGTCTAAATGATAGGACTAAATATCATTTCTCGTGTAACAATATTAGAGGAGTTTATGATGATATGACGTCATCCACACATGATTTTTGACGCGCCATTGCGAAGTCTACTTTTGCATATCGAGTCGAGCTGCTGCTGAGTAACGCTACGGGACCAACTCCAGTCAAACACGGCGGCTTTCCCATGCTGCTTCTTTTCTTTCGTGATATAATAGCTATTTTTCACATGTCAAACATATAATTTAATCTTAATTGATGTTCTAAAGAATAAAGATCAATATTTTCAACGTTTATAATGGGTACTACAATACACAGAGTAAAGTTTGTTTTGTAATGAAAGTGACAACTGACAATATTTAATATATTATTTTTGCGACTGCCTGAAAATTTGAAGAAATCTAATATTCGTGTTGGTGTAAAAATATGTAGAAACTAATAGTCACATATAAAAAAGTGGAATTCCTGCCGTAGACGTGAATAGAAGATATCCCCGTCTTGGGAAAAATTTTTAGCCCTTTTAGGTTGCATGGTATGGGCACCACATGTGGTGGTGATTTTTTCTGCCACATCATCGCCACATCAGTAATCACACCGCCACCACACCACATCATTTGGTGGAAATACCCACCACACCACACCACACCATTTTATTTTCCATCTCATCATTTCATTTCCATTTATTTTACATACAACTAATATTTTATATAATTTAAAATTATATTACACTAAATAAAATTAAAATGACAATACTTTAAATTAAAATGAAAATACTAGAAATTAAACATTAAATTAAAAATTACAATAATTAAAATAAATTATTACTCTTCATCGGCGGCATGTGCGTTGTTGTAGAGATGGTCCGTCAAGTCCCGTCGAAGTCGTTCGTGTGTTGTTTTGTCTCGAATGTCGACAACCCTGTGCAAATATTCTGCACTTCCCGGTACATACAAAGCATGTCGGGGACCGTCCGCAACATATGGAGAAATCATCCGACCTTTATCTTCGACAACCATATTATGCATTACAACACATGCATACAAAATATATCTTAATCTTTCAAGGTCATATGAACGGGCCGCGTTTTTTACAATGTGCCACTTCGCCTTTAAAACTCCAAAAGCCCGTTCCACATCCTTACGTGCGGATTCTTGTTTTTTGGTAAACAAGACCTCTTTTGGATCAACTGGATGTCGGTAGGCTTTGACAAACGTCGCATGACGAGGATATATACCATCGGTAAGGAAATAACCGAATCTATATGGATTGCCATTCACCGTAAAAGGAGCATCGGGTGCCTTTCCTGATAAGAAGTCGTTGAATATTGGTGATTGATCAAGCACGTTAATATCATTATTAGAACCCGGAACCCCAAAGTAAGCATGCCAAAACCATAAATCTTGGGAAGCAACAGCTTCTAATATCAACGACGGTACTCCATGATGTCCACCAGTGTACTCACCTCTCCACGATTGTGGACAGTTCCTCCAATCCCAGTGCATACAATCAATGCTACCAAGCATTCCAGGAAAACCGTGTCTCTCTTCGTGTGCATCATATAATTTTTGAACATCGGTTACCGTTGGTTTTCGCAAATAAATAGGTCCGAATATTTCCAAAACACCTTGTGAAAATCTATACATACTTTCCCTAGCAGTTCTTTCAGACATGCGTATGTACTCGTCAAGAGAATCAGGGGATGACCCGTAAGCCATAGCTCGAATTGCTGCAGTACATTTTTGCAAAGCAATGAATCCCCGCCTACCTCTAGCATCATATCTCAATTGAAAAAAAGGATACCTGTTTTCTAATGCGCTACATATGCGCATAAATAAATTTTTGCTCAGGCGAAACCTTCGTTTGAAATCGTTGTCGTCATAAATAGAATCATCCGCAAAATAATCTCGATATAGCTTGTCGTGTCCAGCTTCTCGATTTCTATTTAGCTTCGCGGTTCTAGTGTCAAAGACTTCACTTTCATCATCGTCGGATAAATCATCGAGGAGTTCTGCGTATATTGTTAGCATAAACGCATCATCGTCGTCAGATGAGGAACTAAGATAATTCATTATTTGTGAGTTGGGGTATTTTGGTAGATTTGTGGTGTGTTTTGGTAGTGATTTGGTAGTGTTTTGGTTGTGTTTATATAGGAAATAAATAAATTAAATTAATTAATTAATTATTTTTTTTTAAATACCCAACGGCTCTTTTAGCCGTTCAACGGCTACTTTAATTCATTTCTTATTAATTCATTTCTTATTAATTCATAATTCATCTTCCATTCATTTAACCGTATAAACTAATAAGCTTACCGTAAGCTTACTCGTCATCTAATCACATACTTGTAAGTTATCTCCAAACTTACACTTTCATTATCACATATGCGACGGACCTCTCCGAAGCCAACTCTCCCGATATGGGTCGTCATGCTCACTCATCATTGAGTGTCGTAAACTGTGACATTCTACTCTTTGCGCAGGGAGGTACCACCCCAAGTAGACGTCTCATGCTCCCCCATTTCTGGGCGGTCTTATTCCGGATATCTCATTCACATATGAGCCTCAGCTCCTTTCATCAAATATGAGCATCAGCTCCTTTCATCACTTATTAGAATACATTTATTCTAATTTATCATGCTATTCTCTTTATTATTTCATTTTAAATCTTGACTATACCAAGTCCTTTAATAATTTAAAACATATTCATCTTTTATCAAAATCATATTACTTTGACTCTTCTTTGACTAGAATACACGTTTATTACTAGTCACTTATTACTTATTCTCTTAGTATTTCAATATCTACTTTATTAGTACAAAATACTAATCGATACTCATTACTTAAAAATCGTTGTCTTAAGCTTAATTAATACATATTATTAATAAGCCGATTATCAAGCTCTTTTAAATCATTATCTTTATTCATACATCTTATTTATAAAAACTCATTATTTACTTTTCATTACCATAAACTCTTTCAAAATCAACAATCATTTAGACATACTAAAATATTCTATTACTAGCATTTACTCATCATATCAATCATATCTTTATTAAAAACGTTCATTAATAAAGACTCTTAAAACATCATAGTTTCCAAAATCATTTGCTATGTACTCAGTAAAAGTCTCATGTACTCACCTTAGCCAAGCTAACTCCAAATCGTGTCTAACAACACGAATCCTTGCTTTCCAACTTGTGAAATGTCACCAATCTTTAGGTCTTCTTGACCTACCAACAATATCATCGCAATAACTAGTTATTATCCATAACTAATCGCTAATCAATCCATAACAACATTCCTAACCACCAAGTTCATCCAACTTAGTGAAATCTCAAACCCTAGTTCAAGACTTCCATCAATAAACCCAAATCCAACTTGAACACATCGATTACAAGCTTACAACGAGTGTTCTACACCCATGAACAGTCATCTTCCCCAAAGATGGCATGGATGGTTCCCCAAACCACCATTTCTACCCATACAAAGTTCACAAACTAACTAGATAACATCAACAATCAAGAAATCTTACCTTTGATGTTTAGATCCTTCAAGATGGTGGAGATTTGAGCTCAAGAGCACCAATTTCGACCTTCCTCTCTCTAGAAACGGCTGCACCACGATTTGGGTGAGAAATGAGCAAACCCTAACTTTTTCCCGTTTTATTCAGCTCGTCCATAGTTCGCGATCGCGAACACAACTTCGCGTCGCGAAGTTCGCGCCTCATACACACTTCGCGATCGGTAACTGGTTGGGAACTCTTCACGCATGCTTGCTCAAATCGCTGATGCTAGTTCACGATCCGTGAACAAAAGTTCACGCCGTGAACTTCTCAAAAACAGCAGGGCTGCACTTTTCGGTCCTTGATTCGACCCGGTTTCGCCCATAACTTCCTCATACGATGTCCAAATGACCCGAAACCAATTCCTACGGTTCTGAAATGAATTATCCTTATTTATCATATTTTTCCCATATTTTATTTTATTAAAATTTCGGGTCGTTACAACTATCCACCCCTTAAAAGGATTCCGTCCTCGGAATCAACTCAAGGATTTCCGATCCTCATTCCACTCCCAACTTATGATTCAATAATACTTACACAATTAATTGCCCCCCTTGACTCCGTTATACCCAAACGGGTCAAAATTTCACCATTCGACCTTAACATTTCCCATCATTTAACCAAACTCTTTATCCTCATTGGGATGATATGACCCAATCACTACTAACAACCATTTGACCCAAATGATAGTCAACCCCTCACTTTGACCAAATTGTCAACATTGTTCCATCTTTGACTTAGCACAAGGTCAACCATTTCTTGACAATTTCCTTACCCACTAGTGATTCCATTAACCATAAATCTCTTAACAATCGACCTTACCTTCATGGTCCAACAACAATCATACTCGATTTCTAAATTCCATTCGGATTGCCCAAAGGTCAAAGTCGCACCCTTTGACTACAATTATTTCCATTAATCAATCAACCACTATCATACACACATGCATGTGATACATTATGCCCTTATCCTTGACTAATCATTTTAAACGAAAGTCAGAACCCAATTTTTGACTAAAGTCAACATTCCACTAGTTGACCAATCTTGACTTATGATTAAAGTCAAACTTACTTTGCAAAATTTCCATATTCTTTACTACTAAGGCATCGCTTTCCAAGCTTTTCATTCCCGAATTCCAATATCTAAATTTCCTTTCTCAATTGTTCCTCTTTTCTCTGATTTCAATTCCACAATCGATTAACAACTTCCATTCAAATCAATACCAAAACTCTATTACTTTTTAACTTTCATCCAATTATTTATACCTTTTATAATTCCCTTCAAACATCCTTATACCATACTTGAATTTCCCGATTACCGGCTCTAGAGCCTCAATCATATCCAATTGTGGCCTAACCACCCGATGTACATCTTTCACCACTCATTGGCTACTAACCACTTTGCTTCCTAAAGCATTCCTTTTTCATGAACCATTAACTTGTAGGTATCTCCTACACATACTTCTACTTAAACACTACCCGAGCTTTCAATCCAAGTTCTCACTTGCCATAAAAAAAATCATAATAACAACTAACCATACGGTTCTACATACGATAGATATAAACCTCACAATTCTGATACTTCAGTTCATACTTTAACTATACCACCGAGATGATCGGAAAGCCTCCAATCCATCAAGGCCCAAACTGTCACAATGATCAGAAAGCCTCCAATCCAAAGTGACTCATACAATACCATTTCATCTTGCATACCATTCATGTATGCCTCATTCGCTTAACATCATGCTATCATTTTCTTTCACAATCAACCACATTTTCTATCCACATTTTCACTTTTCCACTTACACCCAATACCACACGGTATGCACAAATTCACTAACCAATTTATTTATCAATCGACCTTTACTAAACATGCTTTCTCAACATTAATATCTTCCGATCTTTCATTTACCACCGAGGTAACCACTAACACCCTTTTAATTATCCATATTTTACCGATTCACACGGTCCTCATGAGTCAACCCATTGACTCCGATCGATACCCAACCTTGAACTATCTCATTTTTCATTTTTTTTATAAACTTTACCAATAACAAACTATTCACCCTTGTCATTGCATACGTCAACCCTGACTTGAATATCTGCACTACTTATCAGGATTCCCACCGAACACTAAAGTTCTATTTTCAAAATCATTATTTCTTTAGCTTTCCATTCATACTTTATCAGTCTTACCGAAACTTAGTACTTCAATGTACTACTACCCTTTCTTTGAGCACAGTTACTATTCTTATGATTCACCTTCCGATAATTTATAATGACATAATCATTTCTATTCTTATTTCCCGCGACATACCGGTCGCCAACCCATAACTATACGCATAATAACTCGGGGAGATTATCTCCCAAACTTATTTTTCACATCATATATTCTATCTAAAATTATTTCCATACTTATATCACATAAGCACCAATTTGTGCGACATAAAAGCAATTGAATTCTAATTATCTATCAAAATTTCATAAATGCATTACCTGAAGCGGCCCCACGGGTTTCCTTCACCCGATTCCTGTTGGCGGTTGATGCTGACGTGTCGGTTCTCTTCCTTGGGCACGCACTACTAAAGTGTCCCACCTCGTGACAAGTGTAGCATTCCACTTCCTCGAGGTTCCTTACTTTGCAATCCTTTGCTCGGTGTCCTACTCGACCACACTTGAAGCATATAGCCGAATTTGCCTTACATTCCCCATGATGATTCTTCCCACAACTTTGACAACTTCCAATACCACTATGCTTTGACGAACTCGACCCCAATCCTTCTCTCTTTGATAATCCCAAGCTACTACCAAATTTCTTCTTTTCTTTTCCTGATGCCGACTCTTGTGCCCTTCGCCGAAACACCCTTTCAACACTTCGAGCGGTACAAATGGCCTCATCCAACGTGGTCGCTCGCTTGACTTCCAATTCAAACTCCGGTGGTAGTCCATTCGCATACCGAACCACCTTCATACGCTCCGTAGGATAGGACTTGATTACAAACGGAAGTAACCCCGTAAACTTTTTGGTGTATTCTTCCACCGACATATTTCCCTTCTTGATGAACATAAACTCTTCTTGTAACTCTTCTAGATCTCTCTCGGGACAAAACTTTTCCTTCAACCTTCTCGTGAACTCCTCCCACGACATCTTGTACACTTTCTTTCCCAAAGTTTCATACATGGTATCCCACCATGTCAACGCTTCATCCTTCAACTGTCGGGATGCATAAATGACCATGTCTTTCTTTAAACACTTGCTACTTTCTAGCACTTGCTCGGTTTCCCGAATCCAACGCATCGTGACCTTTGGTTCCGAACTTCCATAATACACTCCGGGGTTGCACGACATGAATGTCTTGTAGGTGCATCCTTCTCTTTCCTCCGAATCCGAATCGTCGGTCTCTTCAGTCAATGACTTCTCTGTACGGGTCTTGCTACCCGAAGACTTACTTCCACCGCGAGATTTAGAATCATCTCGCCCATCCACATTCAAACGGTTATCGATAATCCGGTTCATATCCACATTCACCTCATCCCTCATCTGAAGAAACAAATTTCTGATCGCTTCCATAGTTACCGGGGTTTGGTTTGCATTCAAACCGGAACCTTCTCCAATATTACCGGGATGAGTCGAGATTCGATTTGAATCCGTCTCATGATCTCGTGGAATCTCTCCACTTCTTGGGTTCACCATTTTCTATATCAACATATTAAACCATCAAAATTCAAAGATTGACTTATTAGTCAAACATAACCCATATAGCCCAAAACATTATCCTTTCACTTAGGGATCGACCCTAATATACCCATACTTTACTGTCTCAACGGACTGATCAAGGACATCCTATGGAAAACGTATGGTCCTACTTAGCATAGCTTAAGACTAGGGAGGTCAAACCTACCTAATTCACTTAAACTATAGCTCTGATACCAAGTTGTAACACCTCAATTTTTCAAAACACCTTTTAAACATATTTTTAAATAAAAATAATACAATGTCCAATGTTCCCAAAATACGGTTTAACAAAAAAAACCTTTGAAAAGATTATCAGAGTTATTAAATCCGGTGTTACAAAGATAATATCATAACCATAGGATAAATGGGATCTACCTACGAGCTCCCAAGCTAGACAACACTAGGCCACTTCTATCGCGACCCTCTAATCCAACGATCCTGAACCTGAGTACATAGCCAAAAACAAAGTAGTACGTGAGACAAAATAGTCTCGTGAGATACATGGGTTTTCGACCCATTCTCAAAAGATTTATAAAATATTATTTATAACATTAAAAATACTTATCCTTATCATTTCTTATTAATTCGTAATTCATCTTCCATTCATTTAACCGTATAAACTAATAAGCTTACCGTAAGCTTACTCGTCATCTAATCACATACTTGTAAGTTATCTCCAAACTTACACTTTCATTATCACATATGCGACGGACCTCTCCGAAGCCAACTCTCCCGATATGGGATGTCATAGGTAAACTATCAAGGTAATTGGGAACCCCCATCTTACCGAGATTCATAAGCTCTCCCTGTTCCCGGGTCGTCATGCTCACTCATCATTGAGTGTCGTAAACTGTGACATTCTACTCTTTGCGCAGGGAGGTACCACCCCAAGTAGACGTCTCATGCTCCCCCATTTCTGGGCGGTCTTATTCCGGATATCTCATTCACATATGAGCCTCAGCTCCTTTCATCAAATATGAGCATCAGCTCCTTTCATCACTTATTAGAATACATTTATTCTAATTTATCATGCTATTCTCTTTATTATTTCATTTTAAATCTTGACTATACCAAGTCCTTTAATAATTTAAAACATATTCATCTTTTATCAAAATCATATTACTTTGACTCTTCTTTGACTAGAATACACGTTTATTACTAGTCACTTATTACTTATTCTCTTAGTATTTCAATATCTACTTTATTAGTACAAAATACTAATCGATACTCATTACTTAAAAATCATTGTCTCAAGCTTAATTAATACATATTATTAATAAGCCGATTATCAAGCTCTTTTAAATCATTATCTTTATTCATACATCTTATTTATAAAAACTCATTATTTACTTTTCATTACCATAAACTCTTTCAAAATCAACAATCATTTAGACATACTAAAATATTCTATTACTAGCATTTCCTCATCATATCAATCATATCTTTATTAAAAACGTTCATTAATAAAGACTCTTAAAACATCATAGTTTCCAAAATCATTTGCTATGTACTCAGTAAAAGTCTCATGTACTCACCTTAGCCAAGCTAACTCCAAATCGTGTCTAACAACACGAATCCTTGCTTTCCAACTTGTGAAATGTCACCAATCTTTAGGTCTTCTTGACCTACCAACAATATCATCGCAATAACTAGTTATTATCCATAACTAATCGCTAATCAATCCATAACAACATTCCTAACCACCAAGTTCATCCAACTTGGTGAAATCTCAAACCCTAGTTCAAGACTTCCATCAATAAACCCAAATCCAACTTGTACAAATCGATTACAAGATTACAACGAGTGTTCTACACCCATGAACAGTCATCTTCCCCAAAGATGGCATGAATGGTTCCCCAAACCACCATTTCTACCCATACAAAGTTCACAAACTAACTAGATAACATCAACAATCAAGAAATCTTACCTTTGATGTTTAGATCCTTCAAGATGGTGGAGATTTGAGCTCAAGAGCACCAATTTCGACCTTCCTCTCTCTAGAAACGGCTGCACCACGATTTGGGTGAGAAATGAGCAAACCCTAACTTTTTCCCGTTTTATTCAGCTCGTCCATAGTTCGCGATCGCGAACACAACTTCGCGTCGCGAAGTTCGCGCCTCATACACACTTCGCGATCGGTAACTGGTTGGGAACTCTTCACGCATGCTTGCTCAAATCGCTGATGCTAGTTCACGATCCGTGAACAAAAGTTCACGCCGTGAACTTCTCAAAAACAGCAGGGCTGCACTTTTCGGTCCTTGATTCGACCCGGTTTCGCACATAACTTCCTCATACGATGTCCAAATGACCCGAAACCAATTCCTACGGTTCTGAAATGAATTATCCTTATTTATCATATTTTTCCCATATTTTATTTTATTAAAATTTCGGGTCGTTACAACCCACGCCATGGGACGTTGGTCCCGTACCCACCAGCCTTAGAAAAGAAGCTTGAAATTTTGTTAAACAAATTTACCACATAGGTAAAGCACGCCTAAAATGATATCCAATAAGTTACTTAGTTACATCCCTTCTATAATTAAGATCCCTTCTATAATTAAGTAAACATCTACGAAATAGTTAGGAGAAAGTTCGAAAAAGTTCACGACAATAATTAGGTCACGTACATACAGAGTAAAACTCAGGTACCCCGAAGAAGTCTGTCATAAACACCTTTAACAAAAATAAAAAAAATAATTTTTTTTACCACATTGTCACAGATGGGATCGCGTGAGAACTAAAATTTTGGTGAGGACTGTAAAGACAATTATGAACCAACTATTTAAGAAAATTTGGATCATTTTTAGAATTTTTGGATCATTATCAAAAAATATTTTCTCATAAAGATCCAAAATTTCTAATAATAATCTTATTTTACATAAATGATTAGTTGAGAATTATTCTCGCAGTCCTCACCAATTTTAGTCCTACCGGATCCTAACCCATCATGATACAACCTTAATTTTCATGCAATTTACACATTTAAGATCAACCTTAGTTTGTAGCTCTCTGTCAGGATCGATTAACTTAGATAGTTAATAGACACAATGATCTACTCACAATCAGAAGTTACAGCGGATTAACACTATTATGATAAACAAGAACAATAAACTGTAAATAATATACGAATTATTAAGAACACAGTTTATCACAAAAAACTTCAATGTATATTGATTGAACGAATTACAATACACACGTATGTTTACAATTCATAAGGACTATATATAATAGTTCTTGAAGCCTAACATTTACCCTAGTTATTCTAGGACTAGATTACAATTTGAATTACAAAAGATACGATCTTCTAAACAAACTTTCCTAAGATCTCGAACTCGATAAACTCCATAAATAAGCTTTAACAGTAGTAAATCCATCGAGCAGTAGTAATCTTGATCATAAGCAGTAAACACGAGATCAGTAGTAAGTTGGTTCTTCAGTATCAATTGTGATATCAGTATCAACTCCTTTAGCAGCAATAAGTAGTTGATCAGTATTAACTATGCACATCAGTATTAACTATGCACATCAGTAATAAATTTGATTTATCCCAACACTCTCGATCATATCTTCAACTCCACTTACTTTCGTCAATATACCCAAAACGGAGTTTTTGCTTAAGAATAATGGATGGTAGTCCTATTCATAATCTCAGCCCGATAGGGATTAGATGCTAAAGTTATTGGCCCAAAATCTTGTTACCTAATCCGACTAATTCTTAGAGTTATACTGTTATACATAAGTGTACTTCTAGTACATTTTGGGTATATCTTTTAGGCCCTTCAAGTCTCCAATGAAAGTAGGTTGATTCCAGCGAAGTGGTAAGATTTGTGGTCACAAGAGATTTATTAAGCAGAAAAAAGTAGGCTGATTGATTAAAAAATGACAAACACAACATGTGAAATCTCTTGAATGAAAACAAGATTGTTTTAGGAATGTTAGGCATGTGAATCTTGTCTGATGATTCATAGTTAGTGTGAATACAGATTGCATGTTTCATCATCTTCCTCTTGGCCTGTTGCATGATTAATAGTTAGTGGAATTTCTATAAAAAGCTTATAACATAACAGTATAAGATGTTTTTCATTAGCCTGTAGTCATGAGTTCGAGTCATGTTATGGACAAAATAATATATATTTAAAAGTAGTTTAAAAGGTGTGTGTTCTACAAATTAAAAAAATTTTCCCCACCCCACCTGGCCCACCACATCCACCTTTATTTTCAAATATAGCCGTTATTAACTTTAAATAAAAGTGTTTTCATTCTTAAAATATAACATTTTTTTTTACATTTTGTGACTAATCAAAGTATGTGTATGTCTTTATTCATCATTTCTTTATGGCAACCAACTTGAAGTCCTCATCAAATCCGCAACAAGCACCGAATTGTCCTAAAAGCGAAACCCCTTTTTCTCAATCTTTAATCCTCCATACCTTCCCGATCATCTTATTAGTAAATTAGATTCACAACATTACACATGTCAAGATTCACAAAATAAAAATGTTACGGTTACCAAAATAAAATTGAAAAGTTAACATGGTAATTGAGCCCAATTTACCTTTACCTTGATAGTAATAAGTTTGGTTTCTAGTGATAATAAGCCTAACACCTCGTGCCATACAAGACAGACTGGACTATAGTTAAGACAGATTCTAGAAGGTGCGCTACACCTCGCTTAGGTCTGGTTTTATTAAAAAAAAAAAACGTGACATTTATACGAAAATTGCATGCAATCACATTAATTATACCAAAGATAGCATAATATTTTACTGGTGTATCAGTTAAAAAAAATGATGCTTTTTGTCTTGCAAGAAATTATGATTCAAACTTCGAGTCTGAAAATAATCACAAGAGGTCATATACATCAAAACTAAAAACTAACTAAAATTTTTTAACTTTTTATGGATAGTTAGAACATGATTCCTATGCATTTTTTTCATAAGTCAATTTTCTCTCTGTTAAAATGACATATACAACTACCACCCCATGTCGGCCATACAGTCATATTCATTTTTTGTGCTAAACAAAACAATTACTTCCTCCGTATCAAAATAAGTGACACACTTTCTATTTTTGGATGTATCAAAATAAGTGACACATTTTGAAAACTTTCCTTATTTGTTAAAACTAGTGGGACCTATACCCACTAACTATCCACTTTAATAAAGTGAAATTACCCTTATACCCTTACTTTTACCTTTAAAACCCGTTAATATCACTTTATTCAAGAAAAGTGGGACTCATTCTCCACTAATTATGTACTTTAATATATTTTAACCTCTACTTTAATCTTTTACCTCAAAAAACGTGTAAGCCAATTTGTGTCACTTATTTTGATACGGATGAAGTATTTAACATCTAAGAATCAAACACTGAATTGTCTCCTGCTACTGCTTTACTCACTGCTGCTGGTGCTGTCACTCACTATATACTTTCAATCACACACATAAACCAAAACCTCATCTTATCACCATCACCATCATTATCATCATCAATGGAAGATTGCAATTTCTCTGTAAAGCTTGCTCTTTTCATTACCGGTAAGCTTGCAATCTTGTATTATCCATCTCAATTTTCATTTCCCCCCTTGTTTTTGTATGTTAATTCAGGTTATTGTGTTTTCTAGGGTTTCTGTTTCCGGCTATGGTGGCTTCAGTAGGGATCAACTACGGCCAGATCGCTAACAATCTACCTTCGCCGGAACACGTGGTTCCGTTGGTTAAAGCTATCGGTGCTACCAGAGTTAAGCTCTATGACGCAGATCCTAAAGTGTTAAAAGCGTTTGCGAACACCGGCGTTGAGTTCATCGTCGGCCTTGGTAACGAGTATCTATCTAAGATGACAGATCCAGCTAATGCTCAAGCTTGGGTTAAATCGAATGTTCAATGTTACTTGCCGGCAACTAAAATCGTCTCCATTGCAGTCGGGAACGAAGTGTTGACTTTTAACGATACTTCACTTTCCGGTTGCTTACTTCCGGCGATGCAGAGTGTACACACGGCGCTTGTGAACCTCAAATTAGACAGTCAAGTAACGGTTACTACAGCACATTCTGTTGCTATACTTCAAAACTCATATCCACCGTCGGCGGGAGCTTTCCGGCCAGATCTAAAAGGATGTATATCTCCGATTTTAGATTTCCTTTCGAAAACATGTTCTCCGTTTTTGATTAATGCTTACCCGTTCTTCGCGTACAAGGCAAATCCGAAGCAAGTTTCGCTTGATTTCGTTCTGTTTCAACCGAACGCCGGTATTGTTGATCCGGCTACTAATCTACATTACGATAACATGCTGTACGCTCAGATCGACGCGGTGTACGCCGCTCTCGCCGGATTAGGTTACAAGAAGCTGCCGGTTCAGATCTCGGAAACTGGTTGGCCGTCTAAGGGAGACCAAGATGAATTAGGAGCGACGCCGGAAAATGCTAAGAAGTATAACGGAAACCTGTTGAAGCTAATTAGTCAGAAGAAAGGAACTCCAGCGAGACCTAATAACGATTTAAACATCTTCGTGTTTGCAATGTTTAACGAAAATTTGAAACCTGGACCGACATCGGAAAGAAATTACGGTTTATTTAAACCAGACGGAACTCCTGCGTACGGTTTAGGTTTCTCCGGGATATCCGTTTCCAGCGGTAATTCAACAAGCTCAGGCGGTGGTAGCAGTAGCCCCGGAACGAATGGACCTTCGATATATTTGTCGCCGCCGGCGAACTCATCTAGCGGTTATCTGGCGATTTCGTCGTCGTCGGTGAGTTCTTTTTTTTGCACTATTTTTTAGGGTATGATTTGCTAAATTGCGCATATTTTAGGGGTGGTGAGTGAATTTTTTATTGACACGTATTAAGACACACACTGTTCACGAGGTACACCCTACCATGTAACGGGCGGTGCTCCTTGACCCTTGTCCCACAGCCCACACTACGTCGTTTTGTTAAATTTCACATGCTCGGTGCTCAACAATCAACATTACTAATTTTAGATTGTGTTTAAATAATTACAAGATAAATTAAATAATTAAATAGAGAAAATAAGAAATTGTCATGTTGATGGAGATGACGTGTCCAAAACAAACAAATGACCGCTTCGTATATACGTATATGAAGTCTCTTTAATAAAGTAGGATTACTTAGATAAACAAGCACAAGCAATCGTATGAAAATGATTATATATATGAATTCTTTTGTATTAGTTCATATATGTTCGTTATCTTCTTAATAACATGCTAATGTATCGTTCATGAACAAATTAATTTCTTAACAAACCAATATAAACACAAAAATTCATTAGTTTAATTGAACATAAAAATTCATTAGTTTAATTGTTCTTGTTCATTCGGTTTATTTGAATGTTAGCTACAAAAAGGTATAATGCGTTTTGAAACTTACAAGTGAAGGGTTTACATATATATTATTTGGGACTTTCTAATATGTGCCCTAGGGTACACAATTGGAAGCATTTAATCAACTTAAAATTACCATTGTAACTCAAAATGCCATTTAATAAGTCTCTAGAAAAGGTAACACGTATACTTCATTAATGTTGATGAATGCATATTTTAGAAATTATTACTTAATTTAATACATCTAATCATGTGCCCAGGGGCACATGTTAGAAAATCCCATACTATTTAGAAGAGAATCAGTTAAAGTTCTATAAGCTAGATAGAATTGATTACAAATTACTTGTTTTTACTCGTTTTCCTATACTCGTTATGACTTATTTTTGGTCACTATTAAACCCCCTTGTCAAGCTATATAATGGTGTTTGGGATTGCATATTAAAATAGTGTTAAATCTTATAAAATAGTCTTTAAAATGACATTAAAAAAAACTTTAAATTAAAAAATTAATAACTATTGCAACAAATTAATCAATATCCCAGTTGCATGAGTGAATCTGATACTTATTCCTTCTACTTTCAGGAAAAACTTGTTTGGAACAGGTGGACAAGATTAAGCATGGGATTAATCTTAATGACAATGGCAGAAATGGTGTTCCATATTCTAGTATTTCTTTGAAAATGTCGTGATGTTCTTCCTTTCTTCCTTCTTTTATGTTCGATGTAGTTTCATTATTCTTTATTTAAATCTTTGTGTCATATGTGTATGCATCATTCTCGATGTATTTGTTTGTTTTGCATGACATTCATGGCAACCGAGAGCTTGAATTTATTATTTCTTTTCGCATTGAGAGTTACAATCATCAAGTTCGATACTTTCCATGTATAGTTATTTATCAAATAGTTATTGAAATGCTCAGAAAAAAATATTTTATATACATTAACTCAGAACTACAATAAAAATACAACCATAATAATACGCAATCCCTTTAAAATAAAAAAATATAAGGAATGTAATAAGTAGAGTAAATTACACGAATGGTCCCTGTGGTTTACACAATATTTTGGATTTGGTCCTTAAGTCTCAATAATTACACCCGTAGTCACTGTGGTTTACACTTCGTATTGGTTTTGATCCCTAATACTAACAGACGTCAAATAGGGCTGTTAAATTTTTTAAAATGCCTAAAATACCCCTTAACTTATATTCTTTCTTCTCTTATCTTCTTCCATATATTCCTTCTACAATATCATCCCCTAAATGAACTAACCCTAAATCACAATCCCCCAAATCAACTAACCCTAACTCCCTTTTAAGCTATCTGTGCGAATCCAAACAGCCCCATCGTCTCTTCCTTTTTGTGCAACATTCCGGCTGCAACAGCCCCATGGTTTTTAACTGCTTTTTTTGTTAGCACTGGTGCAAAACGTCGACAAAATCAATAGCCGCAACATCTGAGATTGTATGGCCATCAATATCGAACCTGAAATCTAAAAACACACACTTCGAATCGAACCTGATTTTGTGGGTGTCGCCGGAGATTGTCGGACCACCCCCTTCTTCGCTTTCGGTCCACCCCTCTTCTAGGTGTTACTGATTTTGTGGGTTTCAGACTCCGAATCAATCATAATCAACACCAAAAATTAGTGATTTACTAATTTTGACGATGATGATCGATGTTGATGAAGATGATCGAGTGAGAATGAGAGTGATGAATATAATGATAATGGTGGTGGTGGTGGAAGAGAGCGACGATTGGGGTCTGCAGCCGGCTGTGGCAGCTAACAGTATTTGGCGTTGGCGTCTGGTTGAATTCCGGAGACGAGCAGAAAGATCGAACATAGGTTGAGAGATGCAACGGAACGATGAGAGAAATGGGTCTTGTTTTGGATGGAATTTTCAGACACTGGATGAAATTGGGGTTATTGATTGTTGTAAACTATTGTTGATGATGATCATGGGAAGAGAATTGTGTTGTATTTCGATTGTATTTAGAGAAGATGCAGGTTCTTGTTTTTAGAGAGTGAGAAAGTAAATTGAAGAAGGAAGAGCGAGAGAGAGAAAGTAAATTGAAAAATTAAATGAAAATAATATAAAGTACAGAGGGCATTTTGGTCACTTTAAAATATTTAACATCCCAATTTAACGTCTGTTAGTATTAGGGACCAAAATCAATACGAAGTGTAAACCACAGTAATTACAGACTTAGGGACCAAATCCAAGACATTGTGTAAACCACAGGGACCATTCGTGTAATTTACTCTAATAAGTAAGTAAATAGTCATATTTTTAGTATGGTAAAGAAAGTGTTGTTATTACCAAGAATACCCTCTAGATATAAAAAAGAAAAAGAAAATTGCATTGGGAGTTACATTTCACCCTACAAACTTTCACCGAAAGATAATTAAAAATGATGGCTTGCACATGACTTCAAGAATATACCATCACCTAAAGCAGATTTTGCAATATTTAATTTAGTTATTAACCTTTCTTTTATCAAAGTAAACAAGTTGGTCCTTATGGTGTAACGTTATAAGAACTAGCATCATGCAGAGTAACAATTTTAAAAGTTGTGATAATTAGTATAGTTTACCGTATTATGTAACTCTCGGTCGAGTATCAGTACAACTACAACACCAATATCAAAATGACTCGGTCTCCAAATTGTACAATGAACAACTTTTGTTATAATTGGTACCATATATACCCAATACCATGGGACGGTTTGGAGAAGTTACAGTTTTGTCCTAAATTGCAAAAATCATCAACGTGCTTTGACTAAATTGCACGTTTATTGCCAATGGTATCGAAAGTGCAAACTTAGTATCTATTTTGAAACCTTTGGTGATGCAAGCCCAATAGATGAACGGTTCATTTTGTTTCTTGAGGCCCAAGATCGTGTTAGAAAAGGGGTCTTACTGAAACGGGCATAACTTTTAACTCGGGTTTCCGTTTCAGGCCCATGAGTAACCAAATCGAATCGAGACGAAGGCTACGACGTGATAAACGGCCGCAGGCGGTTTACCCAACTATCCGGCCCAAAAACGCTGTTTTTGGACACTTGGTTGGCATTTTAGTGGTTTTTCTTTAATTTTGCAAACTTTGTTTAGACCTAGTTTTCAGCCCGTTTGTCGTTTTAGGCCCATTCAAAATTCTGGGTAATATTTAAAGTGTATTTTGTTGATTGGAATAATTAGTTGAATATTTTATGAAAATTAAATTTCTCTCCCGAAACTTGTTCTTGAGTTTGAACAACTTTTGAAGACCAATTCACGATATTCTTAGGAATCAACGTGTTCTGAGTTAGATTAATCCGGTATTTCTTTGAATCAACGGATTCTAATCTATACTATCATTTTTACTCTACATCATTTGGTCCGTTTTACCCCTCTTTATTCGTAATAAATCTATCTGGCAATCACTAGTGTAACAGACCCATTTACTCCTACTCAATCGTGAAAATGACTTTTCTTCTCAGTGGTCCAACTACACCACTCTCTAGAGTCTCAATTGCATTCTTAATGTCTCGATTTCATTCTTAATACCTTTACCATTTTTTGTCCCATCTAAAGAAATAGGTAACTAAAATTATCAACAACACATTTAAAAAAAAAAGAATAGATATAGATATTTTTTTTGTTTTAGAAAAGTGTTCTAGTTAGAAGGGCTCTCCTGATTACCGATCTTTGTTCGTAATGTACGCAATCTGTTTACGTGATCGTTTCCAAATCTTCTTCTTGCTATCTAGTTATTGTTTACCTATAAATATTTCACCATATACAACTACAAATGTATCGAGTAAGCATGCCATTAACATTATTAGAATTTAAGAATATTTAACTTCTTAAGAAGATAATTTAGTGGCAAAAAAATCAAGATGCTTGGATGATGAATGCTGCCACCAACCGAGCGATTAATATATTTATAGTCGAAAGAATAGACTTGACTCAACCCACCTTAAATACAGATAAACACGTGTAATGCGTCAAAATATCCTTGCACATATATATAGACATCGTAGATACTTCCTCCGATTCAAAATAAGTGTTACATTTTAGATTTCACGGTTTTTGAGGCAAAATATTATAATTATGGTTAAATTAGATTAATTGAATGGTTAGTGGATAATGAGTCCCATACTTTTTGAATAAAGTGAGGTTAATGATGTTTAAAAGCAGGGGTGATTATCGGGCCAAAACCGAACCGATAGAACCGATAACCGATATCGATGAATTTTCAAAACCGAAACCGAACCGATAACATGTTATCGGTTTTGGTTCGGTTTCGGTTCGGTCATTTTAGGCCAAATGTTCATCCTTTTCCGAAAACCGAACCGAACCGATTGAACCGGTAACTGATAACGATGAATTTTCAAAACCGAAACCGAACCGATAACATGTTATTGGTTTCGGTTCGGTTCGGTTGCGGTCGGTTTTCGGTTCGGTTCGGTTCGGTTTTTTCGGTCCAAATGCTCACCCTTATTTAAAAGTAAAAAGTAAGGGTAAATGAGTCATTTCATTTTATTAAAGTAGATAGTTAGTGGGTGTGAGTCCTACTATTTTTTGCCAAATAAGTTAATTTTTTAAAGTGTAACACTTATTTTGAATCACCATATAAGGAAAGTGTAGCACTTCGAAGTATTACTTTTCAATCTTAAACTAGTGAAACGACACATATCGATGATTTTTAAAATGGATTTCTATGTCAAATGTTATTCTGAATCACTACACTGAAAAATTATGGTTAGGATTAAATTATTTAAAACATATAGATTACATATTTATATGATGCATCACCTTGAGTTAACTCACTCCGAAAGAGATATAACTGTAGCGAGCAAACAAAATGCCTTGAACGAAGTTATGGACTTCACAATAAAAATGGTCCAAAAAATTACTGAATCCTGAAGAAGACGCAATCGTAAGCACAAAAAGTGTGCAAATCACGCAAACTTTTTTTTTAATAGCAAATCCTAATTTACTCCAAAATAGCACATACATATATCTATAACGGGACTTGAACCCTTCATCCCGACCATAAAGATAGGACACAAACATCATACTGGTAATCCAAAAGCTTTTTGTAACCATAAATAACTTGATTTTGGTTAATTGTCTAATGTTGAGATTGAACCAAGTACAAACCAGACACAAAGTGATAGTATACAATCGAATTTTCAATTTCCGGCCATTTCTCTAAAAAATAATTTGGTTTTTGATTCCGTCTAATCGGGCCTTGTACCATTAAAAAGCTCTAGAAATACGATTACAAACGAGTGGATCCAAACTCAACGGTGTTAGGTTCAGCTTGAGTTATGCTTCATAGGTCTGGGATCCTTCTTAATCTATGCTCAAGCATGACTCGAGGAAGACTCGAGCTTGAGTCAAGAGCTTATATAATAAGTTGATTCAAAAGCATGAATTACTCAAAATTATGAGTACTATCGTTAATAAAACATGATCGATTGATCAAGAAATAGGCCATCACACTCGCAGAGTCTAAAAGATCAACTAGAGATTTCGTGATCTCAAACATGACTATAATGGGGTAGTTTTTACACCACAGTTTGTATTGCATTCACAAATACCATTACTTAGTATGATTGTATAATTATATTTAAAATTTGTATGATGTATGAGCTAAAGTTGTGGTATATAAATGAATGTAAATGCCAACTTTTATATTAAGACTTTATATAAATACTGCAGGTAAGCTACATTTCCGATATACAAAATCCGTGCGTTCATTATAAATATTCTTAATAATTCATAACTTCTGGTTTACTATCTGAAAGTCGAAACAATTTATAACACTTTGTTTGCAAATTTCACGGTCATTTTCAAGCTGGCCGATGTCCTAACAAACTAATAACAAGAATTTCAATTGAAAACGACAAAATATCTGTTTAAAGGGAGCCCAACTTGACTTTTGCTTCCAACCAATTGAACTATTTACAAAATATTATCATTCTTCACCCTATTTTATTTAATTAATTATTAAATTAATAAGCAAAGACATACCTTTAATCCTTCTTGTTTAATTAAACTTAGAGACGATTATAATTTCTCAACTATCCCTTTGCATTATATGTATAACAAGTGTATTATAACGAGTAATAATAACTCCGCGCGTTGCAGCGGAAATATAAAGTATTTTTTTCTAAGCAAAAATTAAGATTTTGATTTATATCACATTTGATCTTTTTATATATAAACAAATATGGTGGTATCTTTATAGATATGATAACTAATATATTACTATTTCCATGTAATAAACGAATAATTTTCTTCAGTTTACGAGTTGATCATTTTCTGATTAAATACTTTTATATGCCATCCCAAAGAGCCCTTATAATCAGAATACCTTAAAACATAAATGTAGAAATTAATTTGTAACTATCGACCATCATGCATTAATTATCATAGGTAACAAATTCTTGTGGCGAAATTATCTATGTTTTAAAAAACTATTCATCAATATGTGACTCTTGAAAGTTGGAACTTATGTTTTGCTATTTTTGCTAAAACATACTTTAATCGTCTTTTTGTTGGGACCAGACACGTCAGCATGAGATACAAAACTTGATTTTACGTAAACAAAATAAGAAAAAAAACTCATATTGTACGGTTTATCTCCGGCCTCAAATTAATATACTTCCTTTGTTTCAAAATAAGTGATACGTAGTGAAGAAAATATTGAAACAATTGATATCAAAGACGGAACAAGATCAGATCTAACAAAAAAACTCTTTCCATTAAACTGAACCGGCCATAAGACCAAAAACAAGACAAAATACCTCTCTACAACTCTCAAAACTCTCAACCTATACAGATTCAAGAATACTTGAATCAAAGACTAAAAATGTAACTGTTACAACAATGGCGAATAAGAGAGAACAAATACAGAGAGAAAATACCTACTAATACACACACTAAATACAAAGACAAACCCTAACTCTAAACTTATACTCTCCACGCAATTATCACCGACTTATCTAGAAGTTTCACTTCTAGTCCCTGCACTTTCAAACATAACACAATAACAACAAATACTTAATAAAATGAAATACTTACCTTTTACTAGCTTATGCTCAATAGACTTTGACATCTTTAGTACACCTGTTACACACTTAAAAAATCATTAGAACCAACCACAATTAGATTACAATATTTCAACACCCTCCCATAATCTCAATTGTGGAACAAATCAACCAGAGTAAGATTTTCACAAAACTTTTCATGACTTTTAGAACACAACCCTTTTGTAAATAAATCTGCAGTGCTCAAGGTTGTATCAATTTTACAGATATCAACAACTCCAACAGTTGCTTTTATTCTAACAAACTGCAAATCTACCTCAAAGTGTTTAGTCATATCATGAAACACAGGATTAGCAGCAATTAGAATTGCTGACTTGTTATCACAAAAAACCTTTGATGGATATGAAATATCCACATCAAGTTCTACAAGAACTTTTCTAATCCAAATGATTTCACTAACAACTGCAGCTAAAGCTCTGTATTCAGCTTCTGCAGTAGACCTAGAAACAGTATCCTGTTTCTTACTTTTCCAAGATACCAAACAATTTCCCAAATAAACTGCATACCCAGTAACTGATTTTCTGGATGATAAGCACTTTCCCCAGTCAGAATCCACATAAGCAGACAACTTAAAAGATTCACCCTTAGAAAAGTTAATACCTTTTCCAGGTGACTCTTTAATATATCTTAAAACTCTAAAAGTAAGTTTAACATGAGATTCCAGAGGACCATGCATAAACTGACTCAGACAATGAACAGCATAGGATATATCTGGTCTTGTCAAGGTCAGATAAATCAATTTCCTATCAACCTTTGATAGCCAGTTAAATCAGTTAACAAATTATCTCCCTTTTTTGCAATCAATTTATCAGTTTTGACTATATTAGACTCCATGGGAGTGGCTACAGGTTTACAACCTGTCATGCCAAACTCAGCCAACAAATCTAATGCATATTTTCTTTGAGACAAACAAATACTGTTTTGATTTTGTAATACTTCAATTCCCAAAAAATATTTAAGTTTACCTAAATCCTTAATTATAAATTTAGAATTTAGATAAGTTTTAAATTTTTCAATTTCAACTGAGTAATTACCAGTGATAACTATGTCATCAACATATACCAGTAAGACAATGAAAATACCATTTTTATTCTTTACAAACATTGAATAATCACTATAACTTTGAACAAAACCATTTTCAACAAGTGTTTCAGTTAATTTTTCATTCCACTTTCTAGGAGCTTGCTTAAGCCCATAAATTGACTTAACCAATTTACACACTCTGTTATCACTTTTACTAAAATATCCATCAGGAAGTGTCATATACACATCCTCATCAATACTACCATATAAAAAAGCATTATTAACATCAAGTTGGTATAAAGTCCAATTATTTTCAACAGCTAAGGAAATAACAATTCTAAAAGATACCATTTTCACAACAGGAGAAAAAGTTTCATCAAAATCAATTCCCTCTCTTTGATTGTAGCCTTTTGCTACAAGTCTAGCCTTATACCTCTCAATCTCACCATTTGCCTTATACTTTATTTTATAAACCCACTTACAACCAATGGGTATTCTTTCTTCAGGAAGATCAGTGACAATCCATGTTTCATTTCTATATAATGCTTCCATTTCAGCATTCATAGCCTCTAACCAATTACTATTAACCATAGCTTCATTATAATTTTTAGGTTCACTAATTTTATTAAGACTACTAATAAGACAGAAATTTTCTTTTGACAAATTTGAATAATTCACAACTTTATTTATATCAAATTTATTCTTATTATTTAATACAAACTGGTCAAACCTTTTAGGGGTAACTATAGTTCTGGTTGATCTCCTTAAATTTGTACTTTGACTATTTGTGACATTAACATTTTGACCACTAGAAGCAGAAACATTCTGACCCTCAGATATAATATTTTCATCAATAGGTGTCACTGTGGTAAAATTATCACTAGTAATATTAGGACCATCAACCATACTGCCATCATCACACCTGTTCACTTCAGATGGTGTTGCTGTATTATGATTATCACAAGATACACTAGGACCATTAAACCTACTGCCATCACCTTGATTAACCCTCCCTTCATCATTGGGTACTTTTGAGTTGTCAAATGTTTCAAAAAAATTTAGATGTGTAATTTCATTATTATATAAACTAGTTTTTCCATTTTCACTAGACATTTTAAAAGGAAATATTTCTTCATAAAATTGCACAATCTCTTGAAAAAATAATTTTTTTATTATCTAAAGAAAACAATTTGTAACCCTTTTTTGAGTTTGAATACCCCAAGAAAACACATTTTTCAGACTTAAAAGAAAATTTATCAAACTCATTTAAAATTTTAGCAAAACAGAGACAACCAAAACTTCTAAGGTGCCCAAGGAAAGGTTCATTATTAAACACTAACTCATAAGGAGATCTACCACCAATAACAAATGAGGGTAACCTGTTAATTATATAAACAGCAGTTAAAACACATTCAGTCCACAAATAAAGAGGGATTCCCCCCTGAAACATAAGAGACCTAGCAACATTTAACAAGTGTCTATGTTTCCTTTCTACTATACCATTCTGTTGAGGTGTATAGGCACAAGTTGTTTGATGAATTATACCTTGATCATTACAAAAATTGTTCATATTTTGATTAACAAATTCTGTACCATTATCAGATCTGAAAACTTTAATTCTTTTATTAAATTGATTTTAAGTAATTTTGAGAAATAAACAATGTTTTCAAAAACTTCCAATTTGGATTTCATTAAAAACACCCATACAGTTCTAGAATGGTCATCAACAACAGTTAAAAAATATTTAAAACCTTCTTTACTAGTGACTTTATAGGGTCCCCAAACATCTAAGTGAATTAATTCTCCTAACTGTTTAGACTTATGTTCACTTAAAGGAAATGATTCCCTAGTTTGTTTAGCCCTATGACATGTTTCACAAGCTGAAATATCAACACTACCATCAAGTTTTATTTTATCTTTTAAAATAGTTACAACCTGATCAGCAGGATGACCAAGTCTATTATGCCAAATTACTTTAGACAAATGACAGTTATTTGTAAAACAATTATTAGAAATATTATTACTTACATTAAGCACATATAGACCTCCACATTCTTTACCAGTCACAACACTGGTCCTGGTTTTCAAGTCCTGAATATAGCAATTACTTTCATCAAAACCAACAAATAACTTGCAGTCTTTAGACAGTTTTTGAACAGATAACAGACTTACACAATATTCAGGAATAACTAATACATCATACAATACTACATTTTTATTTAATTTTAAATTTCCAATTTGTTTTATAAAAGCATGAGTTCCATTTGAATGACTAACTGAGATTTTTAAATCAGACACATCAACAACATTTACAAGACATTCAGAAGTACCAGTCATATGTTGATTGGCACCTGAATCAACAATCCAACCATGCATAACATTTTTTTCATTTAGTTTAACATTTGAGTTAAAGAACTTATCAAAGTTGGAATTAAAAATTTTACTATTATTAACAACAATACCTGCCATATTTGACTGAATACCAGAAGAAGTACCACTTTTATCTCCAATCAGATTCAACAATTTAGATACCTGGTCATTAGAAAAAGAACCACAAAACTGATTTCCACTGGAACTCCCTTGAGTTTCAGTAGTAGACGCATTATTTGAAGTATATTTTCCTTTAAAGTTATTAGTTTTTTTCTTATAACCAGGTGGATAACCAACCAGATCGTAACATCTTTCAATAGTATGCCCTAACGTATTACAATTGGTACACTTAAGATTGGGGTTGGGTGGTCTACCACTAAATCTTCCTCCACTATTATTATTATAACTATTGTTTCCATTATTATTATTATTAGAAAATTTTTTTGTGTTATTAGATTGAGATAAGAAAACCGAATTTTGACCTTTTGAACTATTATCAGTGACATACCCTTTTCTATGTGATTCTTCTCTTGATATAATACCATAGGCAGTTTTAACATCAGGTAAAGGATCTCTAGTTAATATAATACTCCTAATAGGCATGTATGTATCATCCAATCCCATTAAAAATTGCATGAGTTTTAAAACTTTGCTTTGAGTATTAATAGCCTTAACATTATTACACTCACAGATATGAACTTCTACCATAGAGTCATATTGTTTCCACAAGGAGTTTAGTTTGTGGTAGTAATCAGAAATCCCTATACCATTTTGTTTTATAGAATTAATTTGATGATGTAGATTAAAGACCATGAAACCATCAACTTTGTCATATGTTTCTTTTAGTTCATTCCACACAACAGTTGCATTAGTATTGAAAATTTGACCAGCACATAACTCTTCAGATATTGATCCTAAGATCCACGACAAAACAACTGAATTACATCTATCCCACTGACTAGCCAACACATCATTAGTTAGACTTTTAACACATGTCCCATTAATGAATCCTATTTTGTTTTTTGTTTCTAAGGCTAATAACATAGTCCTACTCCATATATTGTAATTTTTTGTACCTTTTAGTTTTATTGAAATAATAGCAGTACCAGAAGTGTCACTTGCATGTAAAAACAAAGGATCACTAAAGTCTAGTTTATTTATTAAGGTAACTTCATTCTGATCTGCCATATCTCCACCAAACAATGCAAACATACAACAGATAACACACCAGAACAGAGAAATAGAACACAAATAACACACAGAATGAGAATAAAAAACAACTAGATAAGCTATAATAGACTAATATTTCCTACAAAGAATCCAAGTCAGTGACAAGATTCCAGAATTCTCTTAAGGAATCTGGACATGAAATAACTTGGACCTTTCTCTTCTACACAAAAGGTTAGAACAAACCTAGATAATCGACAGAAAATTAAACAGACAAAGATGCCTTGTCTATAGGCCAAGTATGAAATCCAGGGGCAGTTGATTCCTGTTTAGCGACAGAAACTCCTGGACTCAGATCCTTGCTACAGATCAAGAAGGTTAGAGAACTTACAGAGTACTCCACGCTGAGTTACTTTAGAAAATAATTGCAGAGAAGAGCGATTAGCGAAAAATATCCAAACGTCTTCTGGAACAGCCAAGAAGAGAACTACTTAGGATTTCAAAACCCTAAATCCACGAATACTTCAGATCTCCAACGGATCTCGCAAACTTACAGCGGAAGACTTCTACTACCAAGATCTTCAAGGATAATAACCGATATTGAGTAGATCCGAACAGATACGAACAGATCGAAGAGAAAAAGTTTCAGAAAGTGAAACCCTAACTTTGACGAAGAAATTCTAAATAGCGAATCGAACAACAAATCGAAGCCGGCGTAGAGACGAGTTTAATCTCGCTCTGATACCATGAAGAAAATACTGAAACAATTGATATCAAAGACGAACAAGATCAGATCTAACAAAAAACTCTTTCCATTAAACTGAACCGGCCATAAGACCAAAAACAAGACAAAATACCTCTCTACAACTCTCAAAACTCTCAACCTATACAGATTCAAGAATACTTGAATCAAAGACTAAAAATGTAACTGTTACAACAATGGCGAATAAGAGAGAACAAATACAGAGAGAAAACACCTACTAATACACAGACTAAATACAAATACAAACCCTAACTCTAAACTTATACTCTCCACACAATTATCACCGACTTATCTAGAAGTTTCACTTCTAGTCCCTGCACTTTCAAACATAACACAATAACAACAAATACTTAATAAAATGAAATACTTACCTTTTACTACCTTATGCTCAATAGACTTTGACATCTTCAGTACACCTGTTACACACTTAACAAATCATTAGAACCAACCACAATTAGATTATAGTATTTCAACACGTACACTTTTCATTTTAGGGGTGTTTCAAAATAAGTGATACATTTTGAATTTTTTTCTTATTTGGCAAAAAGTAGTATGACCCACACCTACTAACTATCTCACTTAATAAAGTGAAATGACACATGTACCCTTACTTTTACTTTTAAACATCATTAAACTCACTTTAATCAAAGTTTGTGGGACCCAACCTCCACTAACTATCCAATTTAATACTCCCTCCGTCCCACAAAAAAATTTACATTTCTCCTTAAAATTTTGTCCTACAAAAAAGTTTACATTTCTCAAATTTGGGGGCCCAACCTAATAAAATAATATTATTACCAATCATTCCACCAATAAAACATTTTCTCTTTCCAATCTAACCTTATATTTTAATCAAAAGTATTACAAAGGACCTCACCACTAACTATCTCCTAAAAGATTGTGCCCAAATGAAATGTAAACTTTTTTATGGGACGGAGGGAGTATATTTTAACATCCATTATGATATTTTGCCTCAAAAAACGTGCAACCCCAATTGTATGCACTTATTTTGAAACGGAGGAAGTACGAAACTTGATACTCTTGAATACCCTTTTACTTGATGATTACTCCCTCCGTCCCACAAAAAAGTTTACATTTCATTTGGGCATAATCTTTTAGGAGATAGTTAGTGGTGAGGGGGTGATTTTCCTACCATAATTTTTAATTCATCTACCACAACTGTTGCTTAACATACTTGTACAATTACCTGTAAAACTTGTACGTTGTGGTATAGGAAGTAAAAGTTGTGGTACATAAATGAATTCCCTTAGTGGTGGGGTCCTTTGTAATATTTTGATTAAAATATAAGGTTAGATTAGATAGAGAAAGTGTTTTATTGGTGGAATGATTGGTAATAATGTTATTTTATTAGGTGGCCCCCCAAATTTGTGAAATGTAAATTTTTTGTGGGACAAAATTTTAAGGAGAAATATAAATTTTTTTGTGAGACAGAGGGAATATTATTTATTGGAACAGAAATATAAAAATAACTTATAATAACCCAATAGAGTAAAAAAAAACTATACACTAACTAAATACATTATCGCTTTGAAACAAACGAATAATTTTATACATGATTAAAATACTATTATCAAACTTTGTAGGTTATGCTTATCCACATCCAAAACCTTTATTGCTAGATTGTAATAAATAAACATTAATACAGTTAACTTATATAATATAAATTTTAATTCAAATACTAACTCGCGACATCAAACCTTATTGGCACCCATTTTCAACCCTTCTTGGTAGCAACACACACTAAACACATGCTCTTAATATGCATGTTGAAAAGCAAGATTTCACCGGTCCATTAAGTCCCCGGCCAACAAACTTTTAATTACATTTTATGTAGAATCGAAATACAAAGATATATGCAATCTTGAAATTTTATTCGATAACTTAGAAGTCTTAGAGCAAGAGATGTCACCCATTTAGTCCCCAACAAACTTTTGAATTACATGCTCTTATTAATATTTTTTTGTGTAAGTAGGGATTTAAAGTTGATCTTGGAAATGGATAAGTGGGTATAGACTCTACACTCGTTTAAGTTGTTAAACTGTTGGATCCAAAAAATGGCGAGGATCGAGGGGGTTATACTCCTAAACCGGAAAATGCCTAGATGATCAAAGTCCAAGTTAACCAACGACCTCCTCCTGATCTTTAACTGACATTAATTTCCTCGACATCGTTAACTTCTAAACAAAGGAACACGAATTATAGCTAGTGCATGATATAAAGTTATGGTTTCTTAATTTTAATTTGGCAAATAACCAAAAATGTTCTTTGAGTATGTTATCCCAAAATGGAATTCATGATACCCACGCAATATAAGGTCGTGTCATCTCTTTTTAAAAGTGTTATGATCATACACGACACACAAGGATATCCGAGTTCTTAACATCTTTACCCGACTTCAACCCTCGGATTTCCTAACATTAAAGCATCTTAGGCGAATTCATCAATCACAACATGGTGTCAATTTTCACATATGTCTTAGTTCCACTCATAACGCATTCGTCTTTACATTAATATGCCCACTTTGATCAATTCTTGTTGCACAATTAAAATGTTTTCTCTTCTTTGAAAATAATAGCGGTTTTGTATGTGAATTTACTAGATATTATTAAGGTCAGGGGTCATATTTAAGATGGTGGCTCACACTCAAGTCATGGACCGCACCCCCACCCCCCCCCCCCCCCCCCACAGCTAGCTACTTTCCAACACGGACCCATTTGTGTTCGATCAGTAGGTGGTTAGTTGTTTTCTAAACCCCATGACCCTACAATCAAAAGCTTGCTACCAATTCCAAAGTGTGGTGCCTCATTATTACGAACCTTCTATTCCATTTTCATGTTTTTATTTCATGTTGCTAACTACATTATGGTAAAGTGTATTTTGTAGACATCGATTCGTCTATACGTATTTATGCATCCATATAAATTATCATCTTCTCCTTCCTGTTTTTTTGGTAACGTTCTCTCTTTCTTGCTTGCTACATCATGTCGAAAGAAGAATTGAGTTTATCAGTCAACGTAAATGGTCAATCTAAGGTGCCACCGGGGTTTCGGTTTCACCCTACCGAAGAGGAGCTTCTTCATTATTACTTACGCAAGAAAGTTGCATACGAAAAGATCGATCTTGATGTTATTCGTGACATTGATCTTAACAAACTTGAACCATGGGATATCCAAGGTGAAAAATATAATAAATTACTCATTTGTTACTCATGAAAAGTTAGTATATCTTTTTTCGTATGTTTTACTCGATCTGGTTTTATATATAGAGAAGTGTAGAATTGGATCAACCCCGCAAAACGATTGGTATTTTTTTAGTCACAAAGATAAGAAATACCCGACTGGAACGCGTACAAATCGTGCAACCGCTGCGGGTTTTTGGAAAGCCACGGGTCGAGATAAGGTCATTTATAGTAGCTCTAAAAGAATTGGTATGAGGAAGACACTTGTGTTCTACAAAGGGAGAGCACCTCATGGACAAAAATCAGATTGGATTATGCATGAATATAGACTCGATGATAATATGATTTCCTCCCAAGATTTTGTCGTAAGTTATTTTCGCACGAATTTAATCGTTTTTCACCTTCGAAACCACTTTTTGTAAAGAAAAGCATCAAACTTTTTGTTGATTTCTAGGGTTCTATCGTGTGTGATTCGACTCAAGAAGAAGGGTGGGTTGTATGTCGCGTATTCAAGAAGAAAAACTATTATAAAACGGTCACGAGTCCCCGGGGGTCATCATCCGTACCTTTGACGGATTCAACGGTTCAAACAAAATCTTTAAAGAAAGATTGTAGTGTTCATGATCAATTTCTAATATACAATATCAATGGCAGATCATGTAAGCAAGAAAAAGATTCATTCACCATCACTCCCACCATGACCACCCATGATTTTAATCATATGCAACAATTCATGATCAACCCGATTAACGACCAATTTCTTCACCCACCGAGTCTCGACAATACTTCGGGTCACTTGATAACCTCATCCACCTTTAATAAAAACTCGACCTTACAAACCCATGATTCAATGACCCACTTGTTGACAGAAACCGAACACACTAGAGATCATAAACATCTCGACAATTGGGCTGATCTAGACCGACTTGTGGCCTCCCAACTCAACGGTCAACCACGGTCAACGAAACAAGTGTATCCTGATTGCTACGATGAATTAAATGGATACATATGTTTCCCACTTGATCACCATGATGGCTCGACATCCATGGCTAAACCATCATATACAAGTGATATTGATCTATGGAGCTTTGCACAATCGTCATCACGGTCTTCTTCACCAGATCCGTTTTATCATTTGTCGGTATAGTTTTCACATCATTTTACTATAAATATACAATGGAAATAAACCTTTAAATATATTTGGACGTATAAAAATAAGCTAGTTGTAGAAGTTGGTATGAATATATGTAGTGTGTATTAGCTAAGTGGACCTTGATTTGAAGTCAAATGATAGCATCCATGTATTGTGATTGATGGATAATTATATAGCAAAAACATTCCCTACATCATTTTCATACAATTACAAGAAAGTGTCCCAATATATATACTCCTTGCTTCAATTCGTTGAATGTTTGTTCCTGGTGACATGTATTATTAAAGCATGTGTCTTTCAAAAAGATTTTTAAGATCTTTCAAGACGATATAACGTTGCTTTCTTGTCTAGAGTTGTCAACATCACTAATTCCTTTGTTTTGTTTATTTATGTCATCATTTGATCATGTAACTATACATACACCATTTCTGCATAATTACCTTGGTTATCGTGTATAAAAAATATAGTTATAAGACAAAAATTAAATTGATCAAATGCGCACAAATACTCAATTACAACGTATATGAACTCTTGTTTAATACAATGAATTGAACTTTTAATTAGTAAAGCAAAATAACAAGATAATTTAAATTCTGTCGATTTATTTGTGTATTGTATCGCATTATAATTTGATGGCTCCAACTAGTTGTAATTGTTAGATAATATAGTGTAGGTTTATTATATGACCCAAGCCCAAACGTATAGACGGGCTTAGGGTCTAGTAGGGTTTCTAGGTATCTTTGTAATCTATATATAGTGATCAATAATACAGTTATCCCTACGGGGTTTTCATTATTTTACATGGTATCAGAGCCCAATGTTCTCTGACCTAGGGTTTCTATGATCTAGTCGTATTCGCTATTTGTCGTCCTACCCCGGGGACGATCGTTTTCTTTTTCCGTTCAACAGTTCAGTGATACTGATGCTATATTTCGTTTGTTTTTCTCGTTCGTGTGCCTGACGACCATATTATTCGTTTGTATTTTATTTTTTTTTTCCATTCGTTTCTTTTGGTTTCTCTTGGTGATGCACTCCACCATATTATTCTATAGAAAACATCCTTTCAAAGGTTTTGATTTCTTTTATTTTTTCTTATTTGTATTTTTTTTTTCACGGCTTGCAATCTTAGCATTTATATTGCTATTATCGCATAATTATATTGATACATATGCCGTTGCTTTTATGCCGCCGCTCGTATTTGGTGTTGCTTTCTTTGCTACCGACCTCTTCGGATCCAGATGTTGCCGTGTTTGTTAGAGTTTTGTTCGTTTCTTTCGATGCACAACTCTTATTTTTTCATTTTTTCTATTATTATGAAGCATTATTGCTACTCACCGTCGCTCCCTTATATGTGACGCCATTAATTCCGCTTCATTTTATTAGGGTTTTGCTCGTTTCTTTCGATGCACGACTCCCGTTTGCTATTCGGACCAATTTTTCGATACCGGCTGTGTTATTGGCCCTATGGTTCGACATGTGTCCGATAGCGTTTTTTTTCTGTTTTTTGTCACGACTTGCTATCACAGCCTTTATGTTTCTGTTATCGCACATTTCTATTGATCCATATGTCGCCGCGTTTATGTCGCTGCTCGTGTTCGGTGTTGCTTTCTTTGCCACTGACCTCTCCGGATCTAGATCTTGTCGTGTTTTCAGTTTTTTTATTATGAAGTTTCCTCACTGCTAATTGTCGCTCCATTATGTGTGACATGGTCAGTACCGCTTCAATTTATTAGAGTTTTGCTCGTTTCTTTCGATGCACAACTCTTATTTGCTTTACGGCCCCACGTATCGACTCTTGCCCTTTTATGGGCCTTGCTCGATCCCGGCTCGACTTTTCTTCCGCTGCTATTATATGATGACTTATCTTCGCTTGAATTTGGAGATTGTCACCAACTCTTACATGTATTATTTGAGTTTTATTTTACTCCAGTCCCGAGCTTTCACGATTTTGCCGCTCGGACTGCGGGGGGTATGTTAGATAATATAGTGTAGGCTTATTATATGACCCAAGCCCACACGTATAGACGGGCTTAGGGTCCAGTAGAGTTTCTAGGTATCTTTGTAATCTATATATAGCAAGGTTCTAAAAGACGCAAGGCGCGGCGTGTCGGCACTATCAAGCCTTAAGCATGGCGAGTCGTGGCGAGTCATGGCGTTTTTCAAGGCGTGACTTAAGGCGGCAAATTTTATAATATATTTTTTATATATATGCATATCAAATTCAAAAATAATTATATCCCTATTGATTTACATGATTTTCACATGTGAAGTTTATAATAAAAATGTTAAATCTAAATTTATAATTACATGCCATCATTTTTTATAAAAAAAAATATCATTTTTCAATAAAAAATCAAATTTTTACAAGAATTTTCAAAAAAACTCGCCATAAGGCGCGCCTTACGCCGCCTTATCGTGTTTTTTTTCCGCCACGCCTTATACTGCCGCCATGGACTGTTTCGTAACGGCGGAGTCGCGACTCACGCCTTGGCGCCGCCATGGCGCGTTTTTTAGAACCTTGATATATAGTAATCTATAATACAGTTATCCCTACGGAGTTTTCATTATTTTACAGTAATATCATGCAATTTTGCATAAAGAAAAACAAGAATTGACATAAAACACGTTACTGTTATGTGAATTTAACACATTTATAAAAGTGATAGATGACTATGATTAAGATGGTCCAACTAACCAACTAGATAATGCATTAAGGTGGACTATCAGAAAAAGATGGTACGTTGAGACTCCAAAACTTACAACACTTTAATATTATATCATTACTTTACAGTTAAGCTTTGTGTGACAAAAAAAAAATCTAAAATACATCATATATCAATTTGTAGGTCATATTAGTATACGTCGGCTTATAAAAATCAATCATATATATTGTAATATCATTAAGTTATGTTACAATTTTTCGAAAATTTTCTGGGGTATAATGCTAATTAAAATGGGATTGAAAGGGATCATTGAAGTTTATCACATGCAAATTTGTTGGGGGTTGGTTAGTATAGGCCCGCAATGATGAAACTTTAACCAAGCATTAATGTTTACTGATTAAGAAAAAGGTTTCATTTGAGAATGACTACATATCTATTACTTTTGGAAACTTAGCCCACCACAGTTAACATCTATCTCTTTGAAATTTACTAGTGGAGATACGGGACTGCCGTTACATATTGGATGATTGTTTACAGATATTAATTAAATGAAATTTGATAATAAGTGTTAAAGAGTTGTATTTTAGGAAGTCTAAAGGTTTTACATAGTCCCAAGGGGATAAATTATAGCTATTGGATCAAGATTGTCAAGATCAAATCCCCCACCTACAGCTACCGCCGGCCGCCGCCGACCACCGCCGATCGCCGGCGTCCGCCGCCGGCGCTGGCCGCTGATAGTGAAGGTGCTGGTGGTAATGGGGGTGGTGGTGATATTAATGTATTGAAACACATGTGCTTCACTAAAACACAACATATTACTTCGAAGCACATGTGCTTCAGGTCACGAAACACATGTGTTTCAAGTCACTAAAAACATGAGTTTCAAAACACACAGGGGAGCATACGAAGCACATGTGTTTCATTAATTGAAACACATGTGTTTGGCTGTACATATACACTCCTTTATTTTGAAAAGACCTGTTATTAGTGAAGCACATGTGCTTCTAGCTTACAAACACATGTGCTTCATTACTTGAAACACATGTGCTTGACTGTACATATACACTCATTTATTTTCAAAAGACTTGTTATTAGTGAAGCACATGTGCTTCCAGCTTACAAACACATGTGCTTCATTACTTGAAACACATGTGCTTGGCTGTACATATAAACTCCTTTATTTTCAAAACAACTGTTATTAGTGAAACACATGTGCTTCTTGTAACGAAACACATGTGTTTCAAGTCATGAAACATGTACCACCCCGAATTAAGAAGGGCTGTCATTAAGAAGGCAAAATAACAAAAGACAACCCCCCTGAATTTTAGGAATATTACTTTTTTAATCAATGTACAAGCTTTTTATGCATGTTAGTGACAGCCCTAAGGGCTGTCATTAACAAAACCCATTTATTATTTATAGTTTTATAGAATTTTATTAGATTTATTAGAATTTTAACCACGGGGTTAAAAATTAGCAAAAACTGAGATAGATATATATTAGTATGATTTTTATATATATGGGGCCACTTTTGAACCAAGGTTCTAGTGGTATTTTTAGTTTTATGATCAGAGTTCGTTTAAGGTACCAAATTAGACATCGTAGTTTTGTATTATAATATAAATTAATAGTAGCTTCAAAGCCCGCCCGACTGGGCGGGCATGTTTCAAGATATATGTAGAACAATAACAAAAATATTGATATAGTTTAAATGACATAATAAGACAAAATAAGACAAAATAAGACTTCTTTGCAAACGATGACAGGAGCTTTGATACATGAATAAATGTTAAATGAAATTTAGAGATAAAATAAGACTTATTTGATGACAATAACGTAGTTCTTGTCTAAATCTAAATCTAAATCTAAATGAGAATAATAGTTGACTACATTAGTAAATGACTAATACCGCAATTAAAGATAAATGATTTTAACCAAAACTACGACCGTGCCATGAATTAAACATAAACTTACAATGGGCTTTTCAGTCCATTAAAATTTCTAAAATGGGGATATTGAGAAGCCTGATGAAAATAGATTGTCTGCCAAATGGATCAGTTCATATCGACATCGAATCCGGATACTGGTAGAGAGTTTTCGTTGGAAATAATGGGGTCGTTCATACTTCATAGTTATACTGGTAAGTTCGAGATCTACCAAATTTCAAACCACTCGCATTGTAATCGATGTTGAACAGATGTAACACGGTGTCAATTTGGAAGACGGGTTCCAATTTCAGAAGTTTCGATCTAGGATTTAATCGTTTAATCTGACATCGTTGTCAATTTTATAAACGGGTATCATTTCTTTTTAATTTTATTATTTTTGTGCTAAAAACTACCTTTGAAATGCAATTTTGGTGTGAAAAACAGTGATAATTTGTGTGAATCGGTTTGTTTACGGCTTCAGTAACTGAGAACCATATGTAATTCTATCAAGTACCATAGTGTTCATAATTTCGAACGAAAATTAGGGTTAATTCAGAATGGGAAACAAACCCTCTGAAAAGAAAGCTGGTTTCTTCCAATCATTTATCGGATGTGATAAGAAAACCTGGCCATGGCAAAACACGAAGAGAGGTCGGGTAAAACTCTAATCGTGACATACCATTCGAAGCCGCCAGTGGCCGATTTCAAATAATATTACAAATAAAAACAGGAAACATAAAAGAGCTTTACACATTTGGGAAACTCTTAGGCCAAGGAAAAATTGAAATCAATTATAGCATTGTATTCTTTAACCAATTTTCTAAGTTCAACCCATTTGACCCGTTTGGGTTAATGTATTATGTCGAATTCACCCAATTATAGCATTGTACTTTAAATTTGTGTTGATTTACATACCGATTTTTGCCAACAGGTTTCGTAGTTCTGAAGGTTGCTAATGTGTATTCAAGGCTGCTAATGTGAAGGTTGCCGCAAATTGTCAATAGCTGCTCACGGATACTAATGATTAAGTATGAGTTTAAAAATTATGTAAGTTAATGAATGCAATACTCAGTCACTGTTTTTAAACATTGAATTTGCCAATGAAAGGTTTGAATTTTAACAAATAAGCCAAACATGTTTAAAAAAAACATTAAAATTCATATTAAATTGTTTTATTTTTAAAATAAGCCAAACATGTTAAAAAAACTTCAAAATCCATAAAATTGTAGCGATACTCGAGCATTTTTTATTGTTTATTATGAAATTTTAAAATTGCATTTAAATCATGATGCAGAAGAGGACATGATGATGTGTCAACACCAGTGGCGGTAGCAAGGGGTGGGCAGGGTGGGCAGCTGCCCACCCCAAAGTTTTTCAGATTAGTATAAATTTTTTGCGTGTCAGTTCATATACGGCATTTGCTCATCTAAATATACATAATATATGGACGATAACTAATACAAGTCGTATATTAGTTTAGTAGTTAACTCATTTATTTTAAAACATACTTTTAATTCAAGTCCCATCTATATGCATATATATTCTTTTAAAATTTCTTTTTTCTTTTATACTGTTTTTACGTTTTTTTGCTTTATTTCCCATTAAAATTTTATTTTCTTTTGACTCATTTTCCCCTTATTTTTCTCGGTTTAAAAATATTATGTTTAATCTTTATTTGATTACACGTGCAATTTAACTAGTGACATATTAGTCCACATCAAACACTTTAAATAATTTACTTGAATGTTATTACAAAATTGAATACGAATATGGATTAAGAATACAAACTTTTTATACGAAATCAATCACTACAAAAAAATTGCATTTTATTTCTTATATTGCTAAATTTTAAGATTATTTTCTTGAATTAACTAACATGTGAATTTTGATTTTGACTGATTTAGTTTACGATTAAACTTTATTCAAACAAAAATTAATTTGATTTAGCTTACGATTTGACCTTAAATAAAAACTTTACTCAAAAAACTTGACTTTTACTCTACAATTTTGCCCACCTTTAAAATGTTTTCTGGTACCGCCGTTGGTCAACACAGATTTAATGAACTTGGGTCTGCCATCATAATTACCAGTATCATTAAAAACAGTTATTTAGTATTAGTAATGTAAAAGCAACGAATTCAAAGATTTAGCTATGGAAGATTATCACTTTTGTACTTAGATTCACCAATGAATGTAATACCGTTTTTATGACCCAATAAATTAATAACTGTTGTATAATTAAAGTATAACCCTACATTTTTTTGTTTACATATACGTATAAACTGAAGTATTTTGAAACAAACTGCAGCCTTCACAATCAACACTACATATAAAACTGCAGTTTTTAAAATCTGTAATTTTGATATTTTGTTAGTATAAGGCTGGCCCTTTTTATTATTAAGATTTACGTATTAAACACAATGTCGTATACAAAATACACATAATTCAAACGTGACAAACTAAAATTGTATACTTTTGTAGATCGAGGATGCTGGATGATGGAGGGGATTTGAGTCGGATTTGAAGGTATTGAGTCAAAAAAATGTGCTGGAAAAGATGATCATTTATTGAATTATATAGGGAGAGAGGTTATACTATTCCTTAATTTTCGCTTCTTAGTTAAGGTAATATCATTATGCTTTGAAATTTGAATTTTAGAAACTTTAATCTCCACCTATTTTATAAAATTTAAATTTTCAAAAGTCATTTAATGTCATAATACTGTTTAATTTTTTTCAGATCTGACTCAGTCTATTTTAGATTATAAATTTTCGAAAGTGATAAACTTTCTAAAATACTGGTTGCCAAAACTGGTTGCCGTGTTTTTTTGACACAATATTCATCAAGTCAGGTTATTCTTAGGTGGAGATTAAAGTTTTGACACAATTCGTATTAGGTATTAAATGGAATTCAGATCGGAAAAAAGGAAAAACCCAAATAAATGATTATATTTTAAAATATGGAGTAAGATTAGTCTATAATTTGTGCTGTTTTAAATGATTGGGTGATGTGATGTTTAGAATTTTAATTGAAAAGGGTAGTCCGAATTTGATGTAGGAATTTAATGGGCATGTTTTGACTTGGTTTTGATTATTATATTGTCGTAATTATCAATGTGTAAGGCCCAGTATTTTCGGTGGTATTAATTTTTTTTGAAGGATAGAATCAAATAAATAAAGAAGTAAATTTCACAGCCTGTGTATTGATTTAGGAAGATTTGTTATGCCTTAAAATTCGGTTTTGTTTAACTGCAAGTCTTAATGGATTCGGAATAAGTTGAGGAATTCGTTGACCAATGGTGTAATTACACGTGGCATATTCGACCAATGAAAAGTTCCAAACTGTTGAGTTGTCAAACTAAAAACAAATGTAGGCTCATATATAGGAGAAGAGATATATATATATATATATATATATATATATATATATATATATATATATATATATATATATATATATATATAAGTGGGATCCGGTGAGGACTCGTGAGGACACCTCAAAAAAATTTCAAAAAATTCCGAAAAAAATATATATAACTCACCATGATTATTACTACATTTGACCAAAAAAAAATTATGGTCCACTCTTTTTTGCGGATCATAACAATGATCCATATTTTTTTGTGGATCATTATTATGATCCATATATTTTTTTTTGGATCATTTTTGAAAAACTTTTTTTTTGGATCGTATAGGCTGCGATTTAGATATTTAAAAAAGAAAGTTTTTTGAAAAAAGTTTGTTTTGGATCATTTTTAGGGTTTTTTTTTGAGTCCTCGCAGTCCTCACCGGGAAAAGAGTACTCACCGGATCCGGATCCTATATATTTTTTTTGAGTCCTCGCAGTCCTCCTCGCAGTCAAAAACCCTAAAAATGATCCAAAACAAACTTTTTTCAAAAAAATTTCTTTTTTAAATTTAAAAATCGCAGCTTATAAGATCCAAAAAAAAAAATTTAGAAAATGATCCAAAAAAAAAAATATGAATTATAATAATGATCCATAAAAAAATATGGACCATTATTATGATCCCAAAAAAAAGTGGATCATAATTATTTTTTTCAAAAATTTTTTTTTTGTCAAATGTAGTAATATTCATGGAGAGTTATATATATTTTTTCAGAATTTTTTGAAATTTTTTTAAGATGTCCTCGCGAGTCCTCACCGTTTTTTAAGTACTCACCGGATCCCACTTCTATATATATATATATATATATATATATATATATATATATATATATATATATATATATATATATATATATATATATATATATATATATAAGTCCCTAGTGGTTATGCACGTGGATTGTATTTGGGCTTTGGATGAGATTTGTGTTCTCAGCTCAATCTCGATCTTTCTCTCGTCTCTGTCTCACGCATACATACAAACACACCTAAAAAAATTGAATATTGAATCTTCTAGTTGAAGTTCTTGGTGATTTTTGAAATTGAAGTCCTCATCTAGTAAGTAATCTTCTCTTGTATCTAGGGTTTTAGTTTTTTTATGTTCTTGGTCAAGTGGAAGAATTAGGGTTAGGGTTCTTGATGGGTTTTAGGTGAAAACTTGAAATTTATGATTCCTTTATGTTAGGTTATGACAAGGAAGTGTTATACTTGTTAGTTGAATGATTGAAACATCCAAATTGAACCTAATTTATAGTTAGTGATTCTTGGGTCAAGAACCGTAATTTTGGAGATGATGATTTCTGTGAATTTGTGATTGTTTAGGATTGTAATTAGTGTTATAATTGTGTTAGAAACTAATTATAACATTAAATTAATTATTTGATAATAGTTAGACAAAAATTAGTAAGTTGTGAATTTTGGTTAATTTGACTTTTGTAAAGTCAAACCTGGATTTGATGAAGATGAAATTTGATTGTATGTATTTCTTAAATTAGTTGTGAAGTTGTGATGGTATGGATTCATATGTTAAGATGTTTTAGTTAAGAATTGGGTTTTGACCCGTTTGGGTCAAATTAGTACCCTAGTTGTAAATAGGGAAATTGGTAGTGAAATTGACTTTGAGTGAGTCAAAATACTTATATGTGCAGAAATTGTATTGTATGTTTTGGTTTAGAATTGAGTTTGAAGTTTATGCACATTTGACTTGAAATGGTACTAATTCGAGTATTGTTTCGGTTAGCAGGAAAAGGGAAGGCGAAGACTGAGTGATATAAGAAGACTGAGTGGTCATCGATAGTGCCAAGGTGAGTGGAGTTATAACCATTAGATAGTATAGTTTACAATGGTTTTGGAATCCATTTGGATTGGTGCAGAAAATTACATAATTTTAGCAGATAAAGGGAGTTCGCGGCGCGAACTTTAGTTCGCGGGCGCGAACTTTACATCGAGACGAAACAGAAAATCAAATTAGCGAACGCGATCTTTTTCGCAAGACGCGAATTAAAATTCGCGGCGCGAATTCTGGCGCGAACTTATTTTCGTGGCGCAAATTCTGGCGCGAACAGGGGTTCACGACGCGAACTTGCTGTTTGGCTACAAAACTTTGTGTTGTGATTTACACTGTATGATTTAATATTAATTAACTGGCTATGTGTTAATTAATCGATATGTACACATGGAAAAGAGTAGAGGTTAGTCTGCGTGGGGGGCTGGGCTTTCGTTTTTCGCTTACGTTGCGAATGAGTAAAGGGCTTCCGGTAAGCTGTTAGGCCCACAACAGTTGAAAGGTTCGGCAGAACCGCTGGTCCTCTCGTTATTTGCGAATTTGTGATGATTGTGAATCGAGATTATTGGATTTTACATTATAAAGTGTTATGATTTCAATCACTGAGCTTTGTGCTAATTCTCCACTATGTTGAATCTTTTGCAGGCTTTGGAAGATTGTATTTTGTAAGTTTGTGATTAGGAATGGATGACCAAATTATAAAGATATGTTTTTTTTGGAATCGAGCCGAAAGTTTATAACACTATTTTGTTGATATTAAATTACTTTACTTTTATAACGTCTGTAAATTAATTAGTTTAAACGCTTCCGTGTTTTGTTTAAAAAAAATGACATGAAAATTACGGTGTTACAAAACACATGTGTTTGGTTGTACATATACACTCCTTTATTTTCAAAAGACATGTTATTAGTGAAGCACATGTGCTTCTAGCTTACAAACACATGTGCTTCATTACTTGAAACAGATGTGCTTGGCTGTACATATACACTTCTTTATTTTCAAAAGACCTGTTATTAGTGAAGCACATGTGCTTTTAGCTTACAAACACATGTGCTTCATTACTTGAAACGCATGTGCTTGTCTGTACATATACACTCCTTTATTTTCAAAACAATTGTTATTAGTGAAACACATGTGCTTCTAGTAACGAAACACATGTGCTTGGCTGTACATATACACTACTTTATTTTCAAAACACATGTGTTTCAAAAGGTGAAACACATGTGCTTCCAGTCACGACCACTACCACCGGTCACCACCGCCGGCGACCACCTCCAGCCGCCGTCCGCCGCTGTCTCCGGCCGCCGGAGGTGGGGTGGGGTATTGATGTATTGAAGCACATGTGTTTGTAGTGGTGGTGGTTTGAATCTTGGGACTAGATAAAATTAATAGACTACTTTGAACAAACCATGTTTTTTTTTATATCTTTATCTTTATATCTAATAAAAGAAAGCAGTTTTGAAATCTTGCCAAGTCACTCATTCCATGTCAATATTACCTCATAATTCATGCCACGTATGCTGCCATCTGTGACTCAGGGATATTCGGGTGTTAAGCCTTCTAAACTTATCATTTCTCCTCCACGCTCCCTTCCCGTGATTTCAGGCATGATTTTATAAAGAGTTAAGATTTTCCACCGCTATATTCATCGTCATATGGGAGCAATACATTCCTACATTTCGTCGTTACTGTCATTGCAATATGTTCAAGTTTTTGGTTTTGATTCAACTTTTTGCGGGGTTTTTTTTTACATTTTTAACCTAATGTTGTGTTTTCGTTGTCATCTGGGAGCAATATGTTCGTACAATTGAAACGGTTCCTCACAATCTTCACCTTCACTCAAGTCTCTGATTCGATTGAAGGCAAGCTTTCTCTCTCATTTTATCTCAATTGTATACTATTTGATGAAAAGCCCATGAAGGTAAGCCTCCGAATTTAGGTTTTTTGAGTTTTTGATGATTTTCGTTGATTGTCTGCTTCAATTTAAACCCTAATTTAGCAAATGTTTTAATTTGTTATTAACCCTAATTTAGATTAATTTGCCATGAGGTATTCTGGCAAAGTGTTTTTATAAAGGTATAGCAAATAGTTCTAATTACGGCTTAAGCAATCCTAAATGAGGGTTTTAATTTTTTATTTTATCGATAAATGGTCCATGAGGGTGCTCAAAATTACAGCCATTGGGAGTGCAGTTGGTACACTTCAATTCAAATTTAATGATAAACCCGTTAAGTCAATCATATTGGCGTGCATATGGTTTTGAATAAATATGGGTGGCAATTTCTTCCAGTTAGTGCAAATATGGGATAGTGTTCTTAATTGCTTTTGTTTAAACTTAGTTATAGTTATCATATACGGAGTATTAGTTACTAATTCACTAGATTATGTAATTCAGGTATGCAGGTGCACAAAGCTATGAAGTTGCAAGTTGGAATTGTCCAACAAGAATGTCCGGCGTATCTTTAGCTGCCCGTGAAACGTAGTAATGTACCTTGCACTTCAAGCTAATTCATATACTATATAATCAATAAATTTTTAGATTTCTTTAGTTTCTATTTTGTGGGTATAAGTTGAAAAACGTTACCTTACACTTCATCTGATACTGTTTTCTTTCGGCAGGTATGATGGGTAAATTTTTAAGTGATCTGTGGGTTGGGTTTAGTCGTAAAATAGAAAGAAATGATAAAAATCAAATTAAATGTCTTGCTGCTGTTGATGCAGAACTTGTGTCCTCTGGATTTGACAATAAGTAAATGAAATTATGAGTCGGTCCAGTAACGGGTCAAAATGGACCGGGCCAGATTGACTTCACTGTTGAGACACAATAAGTGTTGTCCATTATTTTGGTTGATAAATAGTTAGATTGTTAAGTATGTCTACAAAAGCTATATTATTATTTGTAGACATTTTTCATAACGCAAGTTATGAATGGAAAACAATTTTGGGAAGCTGAGATTTATTTATTTATAGTTCATAACTTTTTTCATATTATACCAGAAATGCTGGAACATAGTAAAATACATACAATGTTCTCTTCAAAGCATAGTTTGTTTGATAATTATGAAGAAAACTAATTACTTGGTTTTTTTACACTTCATTAAAAAACTTTATAATACAGTTATATATAATGGCGGCAATCTCGGCCCATTTACTGATACGGGTCGTGTTCTATCCCAAACGTGACAAATGGGTTGAACGGGTCAAATGTGTTGGATGTTAGTTAACACATAGATGGCTATATTTTTTAGTATGGCCATCTATAGTTGTATTGGGATCAATGTCAATAAAGATGGAACAATTGTAACTGTATCATCTGGCAAATGGTTTTATTAGGAAGTTTATATGGTGCTGGAAGAGAATGGTTTGTACATATGATTCATTCGACCGGTTTCATTGTATGCTTAACTTTGATATGTATTTAAGCTTTTTAAGACACGTCTGACCCATTCATTTTAACTTACTTTTTGCAAGTTCATGAAATATTATTTTTTGTACATTCACATCAGTTTTATAACCCACCCGTGATTTATCATGGGTTATAGACTAGTTTGTATTAAATCATGACAAGCCATTTATAGCATGAGTAAATTTTAATAAAGTAAAATTTAGCTCAATTATTGTCTCAAATTAAATACTTCGTATTATGCAAATAGTTCTATAAGTTAGGCCAATTTTTTATTTTTTATTTTTTTTTTTGGTTTGGTTTCCAAAAAAAAACTGATATGGAGAGTTTCTTTGAAATTAGAAAAATCGTAAAATTGTGAGGATTTTTGTTCGCATATAATCCTTACTAATCATATATGAATAAATATATTTTATTTTGATTTTTTTTTTTTTTGAAAATGAATTTTTTTGTGTGTATACATATATGAATAAGCATATTCATATATGAATACACAGGGCGCACTCGTCCAGATCGACGGCTAAGATCTATTCTCGCAATCTCAACCTTCATATTCTTTATCAATGAAACTCACTCTTTATTGATATACTCCATCTGTCCCTAAATAATGTTCTCATTTCTCTCTGGCACAAATTTGAAGGAGAAATTTAGTGGTGAGGTTATTGGTAATAAATATGATTAAAATATAATAACTGGTTTGGAAAGAGAAAGATAGTTAGTGGATAATTAATATTGGGGTCCTTGGTAGTATTTTATTAAATGAACCCCATATAACTTGTGAAATGAGAATTTTATTTAGGGACAAGAAAATATGGAGAAATAGAAACTTTATTTAGGGAGGGAGGGAATGTAATATTCACTTATATATTTTTAGATAGATTGTTATTTGAAAGTATTGGAACGCATAATCTTCTGCATCATACTCTCCTTGTTTTTCTCTCAATCACGATACCGTGTTTATTATTTTCCTTGTATATCTTTTGGCATTTAAGTATTTCCTTTTATTGTATTCTAGTTTGCCTATTTAGGCATATTGTCCCTGTAATCAAATTGTATCAATACACAGAAAAGCTTCTATTGAATCTTTTATGGTATCAGAGCAGTGAACGATCACGCTCAATTCAAACCCCGAAGAAACATCGCTGAACAAAGGCTGTAATGGCTGGCGATAACCTAAACAAAGAAAACCCCAAATCTGATGCCCCCAGTCACGATCACAATTCTCCCTACTACATACATCCTTCTGATTATCCAAGACAAATGCATGTCAACGACGCATTAACCGACAACAACTATCTTGATTGGGTTCAAGAAATGGAGAATTTCTTGTTCGCAAAGAACAAGAGAGGATTCATTGACGGGGCCATCAAGAAGCATGAAACAGATGATGTTAACTACATGGCGTGGATGAGATGTGATGCTATGATCAAGGGGTGGCTCACCGCAGCCATGGAAAAGGAGATACGTGGAAGCCTGAAATATGCCAACTCTGCATCAGAAATTTGGGGCGATCTTCAAGAAAGGTTTGGGAAGGAAAGTGCACCTCGTGCATACGAGTTGAAGCAGGCCCTCTCGAACACTAGGCAAGACGGGATGACGGTGTCGGCCTATTACACAAAGCTGCGTGGGTTATGGGATGAGATGCAGTCTTTTCTCCCTACTCCCTAATGTAAGTGTAACAATTGCACTTGTGGGCTAGGAAAGTCTCTAAAAGAACTCCGTGAAAAAGAACAACTCAGTAACCGTAAGAAGGTTACACGACACTTTTGCGCCGGTTGCTAAATCAGTAACCGTAAGAACTCTTATTGCTATCGCTGTGAAAAAGGATTGGAATATTCACCAACTAGATGTGAATAACGCCTTTTTGCACGGTGATTTGAACGAAGAAGTATACATGAGAATACCACAGGGTTATGATAAAGGGGGAGAAACTAAAGTGTGCCGATTGAGAAAATCACTATATGGCCTAAAACAAGCCTCGAGAAACTGGTATCAAAAGTTCACATCGGCCCTTCTCCAACTTAATTACAAACAATCCGCTGCAGATCATTCGTTGTTTATCTATAAAGAAGGGAAGATCTTTGTTATTGTTCTTATATATGTCGATGACGTAATTGTAACAGGGAACGATGAGAACAAAATACAAGAAACCAAATGTTTTCTCGATGACAAGTTTAGCATCAAGGACCTTGGTCCATTAAAGTATTTTCTCGGAACAGAAGCTGCACGAACCAAGGATGGGTTGGTACTAAGCCAACGCAAATATACCCTTGACATCTTGCAAGATAGTGGGATATTAGGTTGTAGACCATGCTCTTTTCCAATGGAGCAGAATCTAAAACTTAACAAAGAAGAGGAAGACGTTAGTGTGGATGCTAGTGAGTACCGAAGATTGATTGGTAGACTACTATATCTACAAGCCAGTAGACCCGACCTCGCATACTCAGTAAATATTCTAAGTCAGTTTGTCTCCGATCCTCGACAAAAACATTTTAATGCTACTATGCGTGTTCTTCGATACCTAAAAGCTACCCCTGGCCAATGTATTTTCTTCCCAAAGGATGGAGGTACCGAATTAGTTGCTTACTGTGACGCTGATTGGATGGGTTGTTCACTCACACGAAAATCAAGAACAGGGTACCTTCTACTCTTAGGAGGCTCACCCATTTCATGGAAATCGAAGAAACAGTTAGTTGTTTCTCGATCTACAGTTGAGGCTGAATATCGTGCCATGGCCGCCACTACTAGTGAAATTCTATGGATGTGATGGTTATTAAAGGGTCTTGAAGCCAAACAACACGACTCCACCTCACTCTACTGTGACAATGATGCAGCCCGCCATATCGCAAACAATCCCGTATTCCATGAACGAACGAAGCATGTGGAAATGGATTGTTATTTTGTAAGGAACGAGTTGAATCACGAGAAATCAAGCGTCTCTAAGTTGACACGAAATTACAGATTGCTGATTTATTTACAAAAGCATTAGGTGCAAAACAACTTGAGATCCTTCTTGTCAAGATGGGCATGCAAAATCTACATGCTCCACCTTGAGGGAGAGTATTGGAATGCATAATCTTCTGCATGATACTCTCCTTGTTTTTCTCTCAATCACGATACCGTATTTATTATTTTCCTTGTATATCTTTTGGCATTTAAGTATTTCCTTTTATTGTATTCTGGTTTGCCTATTTAGCCCTATCGTCCCTGTAATCAAATTGTATCAATACACAGAAAAGCTTCTATTGAATCTTTTAGAAAGTGAATATAATTTGGAACAAACAAAAATAGTAGGTGGATTTACAAAAATGCACATAGTAAAATTTAAAATTCCAAAAAAAAAACTTGATTTTCAAATTTTCCCAAACTATAGCGTGTGACATGTATGACTCCGCATAACATTTGATCAATATTCTCTGGTCGCATAAAACATGGCCTGATCCCACGAAAAAATGGTCTAATGACATCCGGAACACATAAAAAAAAATCTACCTACAACATATGCCGCATAGTCCCACACTTTATTTTTGGAAAGACTTGTAGAACAAGATTATTTTGGGAAATGAGTTCAATTTTGGTCAAAATACTAATACGTGAACAGGGATGGAGCAAATACTATCAAAAGATGCTGCAAATTAAAAGGGATGCAGCACTACAGTCTACAAGAAGTATACCAACTAGATTACTCACTAACTAATCGTACACAAATGTAATCTAGATTTATTTATAGATTGTCATCATCAAATAAACAAAGATTTCTAACTACAAATCGGGCAAAGAACGAGCCCATTCTCATTACAATCCGTACATTTTACAGTCACCGTTCTCCCAAAATGTTCATCTTCATCATCAATTTCTTGCTTCAAAACCATCACAATATTACAACCAACACATGGTAAGAATCTTGCACCACCACAAACTTCACACACATACCCTGCTTTCGATTTCGGTAAACCTTCAAGTAAATGACCTAAATACCCTTCTTCTACAATCTTCAGAATCTCATCACATCCACCGATATACCTACCTTTTACAAAAACCCTAGGTGGTACCAATTCATGTTTTTCTTTCCCTTTCATTAGCTCCCAAAGTTCGTCTCGAAAACCTCGATCCATCGAAATATCTCGTTCGCAGAAAAAAACCCCAAATCCCTCAAGAACAGCCCTAACTGCATTACATGCCTCAAATGTCTTCCGTACACCTCGTAATGTGGTTGTGTAGATCACTAATTTGTTCTCCCCTTTTGGTGGGCAAATTTCTTCAAACCCATCAAGAAAACCCGGTTTAGAAACACGGGTTTTGATCAAGTTTGGATTTTTATGATTAGGGTTTGAGTTTTCGGAATCTTTATCAAGAAGGGCGTACCGAAATGTGGATGGTTTAGACCGTTGTGGGGAAAACCGGAAGCTGTCGGTTGTGGAATCTAGACCGGCCATCAACTCCCATGAGTTAATTACTTCAATTGACGGTTCGGTTCTTGGTTCGGGTTTTGGTTCGGGATATACTGAGGCTAGGTTTAACCGTGGTGGTGGGGTGGGTGGTACGGTGGTCGGAGAAGATGATGGGTCTAGGGTTAAGAGGCCGTAAGCGGTGGAGGTGAGAGAGACGATTTGGGTGAAATCGTCATCTTGATTTAGTAAATGTGATGAAACACAGCCCATTTGGAATGTAAAGATTTTGGAAGTAGATCGAAGATTGATGTAGGTTTGACTTTGATTTTAAATCTGGGTTGAATGCTTGATTTTAGCGCCTGAATTAGTTTATTTTGAATTCATCGTATGAAGGAAGGATGGACGGTAACAGTGAATTTGAAGGCTCATTGCTGTCATCATCCTAGATTTATTAAGATTTGGGCCACCTGCCTCGTGTTATTATATTTTTGGAATTTAATCATAATTCTATATTTATAACTCAAGATATTTCACATGGCAAATTAAACAAGTCGATATCATGTAGTAGAGGATTGTATTCTTAAAACATTTAAGTTTACTGGTTTTTTTATTGCATGCTAAACCTTGCACTAAAATTATATTTTATACTATTATCTACAATTATAATTAATGAATATAAATTAATATTGTAAAATGATACTTCCTCCGATTCAAAATAAACTCGTATTGAATGTATATTGTAAAATAATACTTACACTCAAATATGAAAAGTGTATCACTTATTTTGAATCGGAGGAAGTGTAAATTAGAGTTTATTAATTTATTTAATATATATTTAGAAACAACTAATATAAATGAATTACATAAGCAAAACTCAAATGTATTTTACACTATTTTTATTTTTTCGTATTCAATTTCCCCCTTTTCCCATTTAGAAATAGAGAATTCGTTTAATATCTCGTTCGCATGGTCATGATCGACTTTTCCAAACCCGTATCTAATTAATTTTCACTCCATGCCATTATATTTTATAGCGAATTTGATAAAATCGACTGTCTAGTAATCAAATTGTATATTGGTTTCCTTGATTCTTTTGTAACGATAAGATCACGTGAAGTTTATAGTTCTCATTTAACACACTTGAATGTTAGTTATTAATCTTTCTTTTAATGAGTTAAATATTATTGTTATTGTTATAATAACGATAATCATTTATGTATAAGCACTTAAGTAAATCACATTGGAAGGAATATCAATATCCGAATAACTAAAAACATCTCCAACAAAACAACCCGATTCGGCTTTTTCAGTCATTTGATATATCAACATTCAACACTACAAGATTAGATAGCAGTCGTTTACTATTACATTAACTCGAATCTAAGTGTAATAAACCACGTTTAACACACACAAAATAAAAACATATTATTACCGAAAAAAAACAACTAAATGTGGACTAAACTCCAAAATCATGCAACAAAACCATTTGGAGTTCTTCCATAAAACCTCAACTACCTAATGAAAACCATCAAACGAGCTGCTGTTGGTAATCCCACTATCATTATACCCATGAGAAGATGACTCATTTTGATCCAAATTTTCAGTACTCGTAATCCCCAAACACAAAGCTTCACCCAACGGCCCACCCGGTGTGGTTGACCCGGTCCACGACCCATGGGTCAACCACTGGTGGGTCGGTTTAAAAACATCCCCACAAACACCTCTATTATCACCATTCAACATCCCAACCGCCATTTCAAAACTCTCGTGATCAAACCCGCCACCCGATTGCATCGATAATGTTAGAGAACAATCGTCCCGATGATCTCCACCACCGATTCTTGACCATACATCATTAGCATCAAAATATGATTTTTTATTCTCGTGATTTCCCGTAAAATCTTGTTTATAATCCCGTTTTGACCCTGAATTTGGTGGTTGGATTGACGGCTGAAAATGAAATTGATTGTTCAATTGTGACACAGGGGTAGCACTAGCAGTAGCACCGTTCTTCATCAACCAGTCATTATTACACCTTCATTCAACACAACATTTACACAAAACGAAAAAAGAATGTATTTTTATTAATTCGAATTACCTGTTTTGTTGGTTTGCAGGAGAGATTATTGTGGGATTATTATTATCTTTGATTTCCACAGGCTTTCTTGAACGAGATCTAGTTTTATGAGCATGTCGCTCACAGTATTTCTGATCAGGAGCTACATCTTTTGCACATCTCCATTTCTTCCCATCAGTTCTTCTACACCTCCACGGCTCCGGATCCGACCCGTTTGAGAATCTCAAACCCGAACTCACCCCTAATCAACGGCCAAAGTACAAATTTAGTAAACCCATGTTCATTAATCTTGAAAACTTATTCTATTTTATTAAAGGTGGGGCTTAAAAGCCTACAAAAAGTAAACCAGGGACCTCATTTTTGATTAAAATATCTCTCTGAGGCATTTAAACAAACAGTTGGTAGGCATACGGAAATCAAACTTTTTTATATATGTAATAACGTACTGTTGGATTGAGTAGATAAAGGTAACAGAAGATGAGGAGGAACAGGGACTGAAGCCATTATATATTTGTAGATCATTGTTTGTCTTTCAAGTTCTTGCCACTGATTTGCAGTAAAAAGCACTTTGCCAGAAATACCCATAACTCTATCTGCAACAAGGACATAAATTTATCAGTCGCCTAAATTAACACGATAATAACAAGATTTAAACAAAAAAGCTGCAACTTCAAGCACCTGTAGCGGATTTGGAACAAAACCCAGAAGTAAATTGATTAGTGTTACCATAAAGTTCAGAATTTGACATGTAATTCATCTTTTTATAAGGGTAAGATGATGATGATTCAACAGTGTTTAAACCCAACCCTACATCACACTCAAATGGTTTGACCGACTGAAAATCACCGCCATTAGTTCTATTTCCATTACCCATTTTTTCAAGAAAATAAATATAAAAAAAAACCTAGAGTTTTTTATTGTAAACTTGAAGAAATGAAAAGGGGTTTTATTTTAATTTCTGGTTTGATATTTGAGTGCTTCCATGGTTCCAACATTCGGGCCTGTTACGGAAGAGGGAGAAAGAAAGAAACAAACACAAAGTCCAAAATTTGGTCCCCAAACTTTGTTTGTCCTGATTTCTTTACCCTTTTCAATAAAAACGTGAATCGATACCGATTTATTTCAGTCGTCTTTTTTCACAAAATGGGATAATAACGTAGTTATCTTTTCTTGGGTTTTCTTAAGGAGAAATGGTTTCGCATGACCCAAATTTGTAACAAGATATGTGTTAATTTTAATGCTTGTACTCTACCATTTGAGGGTTCTATATATGCCCGCAATTCATCCTATCATTTTTACCTTCAATTTATTATGGGATAAGAGTTTGTTCTAGGTAGTCCAAGAGTTTTGTAGAATCTTAAGAGATAGATATTAGCCATTAGATCAAAATGGTCAAGATCAAATCCTTTAGCCACTGACACCTCCGGCCGCCGCAGACCACCACCGTCCGCCGCCGACGGTGGTGGGGTATTGATGTATTGAATCACATGTGATGGTAGTGGTGATAGATTGAATGTTGATCTTGATCTTTGACTTTTTCTTGATCCAGGGACCAATAATTATCCCTTGTAACTTGATAAAATTCTTGGACCACCTAGAATTAGCCACTGTGGGATAATATAGAAAACTGATATTTATTCATATCATCTACTCACGCGACAAGTTGACATATATAATCTACTAAGTTTCTCTCGTAATATTATCTTTTAGTTTTGACACATGTCTTCATATAATGAATATGAAGATAAGTAGAAACAAATGATAGAAATAAATATCATTATTCAATAATATATGAGTTTTGTTAATTAAATATATATCCTAAGAGCATCAGGTACAATAACGAGCCCCCCCCCCCCCCCCCCTCGTCATCTCCATTTGCCTACATGGCAGCCCAAGCCGGCTTGAGCCCCCTCGCCATCACACCGCCCGTTGGGTGAGTGAGGGTGTGCGCCGAATGTTTGGCGAGGCCGGCGGAGGGAGAGAGAGAGAGAGAGAGAGAGAGAGAGAGAGAGAGATTTTGGGCTGTTTTTATTGGGTAAAGGGTATTTTAGTGGGTCCCATAAAATTATTTTAGGTTAAGTTATGGTAGAGGGGTTATTTGGGGTTTAGAATGTGAAATGTGAAATGGTGATTTGGCGCTGAGGTGGCGCTAATTTGGCGTTCCGACTTAAGTTAACACACCCAATGCAAGTTAGACTTAGCGGAAGGAGACGGTCGCCACCTCCGTCCCTAGTCCAGGTGCCCCATCTAAGACGCATCCTAACCCTTACATGAGCTCGAGCCAGAAACATTCATAAAGCCATTTAGTTGCTTAACCCCTTCGTATATTTATTTTTGTTAAAAATATTGAGGTCCTCTCCAAACTACACCGATTTTTTTGTGGTAACGAGCCTTCCAAATCGTCGATATCCTCTCCAAACTACATCAAAACATTTAAATGCTTAGACTTTAGGATAGTGTTTCTCAGAGTTTATGTTTACACCAAACATGGCTTATAGCCTCTCAAGCTTGATATTTCACATTTGCAAGCACAAACGTTCTTTTGGTATAAATCCAAATGAAAAGGGGCAATTGGGGCTGAGCAGTAGGGTGGTTGGGTTTCTTATCCAAAAGGATGTTTTGGCTCTTGTTTGTAATTTATTTCGGTGTATTAGTTTGGTGTTTAGGCATTTTATTATTTTGTTTCCTTTCCGTTATGTAATGTTTTGGCTAGTTGCTGGCTAGTCTAATGTTTATATAGTTATTTGGGTTCAATGATAAAAGTGATGACATTGTCAAAGTTTCTACTCAGATTCCCCATTACCGATAAAAAAAAAATCTACCATCGTCGCAAATTTAATATCTATTGGTCCTTTTTAAACATTTATTAGAGAATAAATAAATTAATTAATTAACTAACGAAATGTTTGCTGTAAAAATATCTTATCTTACACTAAAATCAATGTCATTTAACTTTTATGATGAAGTCAACGGTTGAAACAGTAATGAGGGGTAAGCTACAGCCAAGAAGATGTGACAGGGTTTGACATATTCACTACTTCTATTGGCTATGGAGCTGCTGCTAGCCGAAAGCATTTCTGACATGACGAGGGATGTTTGCTAATTAATTAATTCATTAATATATTTTTAAATGATTTTTCTAAATATCTCCTTAATTTTTTTTGGAAACGGCCCCAAAGGGATTTCCGCATAAGCGGGCAAACCCAGCCCCCAAAGGGATTTTCAAGGAAAATTCCTCATATGTACCCGTGTGAGGTGTGAGTAAAATTATGGTAATGCAACGCTTCCAAAGAGATTCGAACTCACGACCTGCAACCCACATAAGTATAAACTCAGTGCCTCAGACCAGTTAGGCTGGCCATCATTGGCAAATATCTCCTTAATTAGACTTGATAAATAACACTACCACCTTAATTCAGAAAACTTTACTTTTTTGTTTTTAATTTGTGTTGTTGCAGTGAATAACTAAAATGATTTAAGAGGTATATTAAATCTACAAAAGTTAGCAAGCTAAACTTGTAAACACAACTTGTATAAACACACTTTTTAGCGAAGGAAAAATAAAACTGTAGCTTGAAAAATTATAAACATGGAACGGTTTTAAACTGGTCTGTTTGATCAAAATATCAACCATAAATAGCTGAAAATTATAGAAAACCCTAAAAGCTAAATTCAAGCCCCAAACAGAAGACTTCGGGCCCAACAGTTAGCCATGGCATCCGGTCCGTCAAAACTATGGGCCGCTTGCAGGAAACATAATTCCTTAATAGCACTATAACGGTTAATCGGTGATTAGTTAATTATACAACAAATTTTCAAAATCCATTTCACAATTTAATATTACTTACTTTGACCATTTCCTTATATTTTCAGGAGCATAACTATCATAATCGACAAACATTTTCCAAATTAAATCAGGTTTATTAAAATCAAGATCAATCTAAAAGAGAGCCGTTCATGTAAACTTTTATGATCTAAGATCCTGCTGCAACGGCTTAAAAAGACACGTCCTTTTTTAAATTCTTATCTTCTTAGTTCTTACTTAAAGAAATATATATTACAACTAGAATGCAACCAACAATCTTAGTAACATGAATAGAAACAGCTACTTACAAAACTGTATCATTGGTACAGATACATCATAGTATAGAAACAAATTGAAAAACCAACTAAAAAAATTTCATTTATATGATTGTGTCTCAAACAGACCTTAAACGCAGATAAATCACAGTTCAAATTCATCTTCAAGTTTCAGTTGTTCAGCTGCAGCTTCTTCATCATCATCATCAACTGCAAAATACGGGTTATGTGCTTCTGGTTTAAAATTATATCCAGTGAACAGATAGAAAGCCAGAGTTGCCAACTCAGCAGCCACCACACTAGTCCATAGATACTTATATGATGTAATCGTCTCTAACGCATAAACCACAACACGTGTGAAGTAAATGTAGCAAATAACAACCACATAATACTGTCTAAAGAGTGTTAATTTCATCAAATTAACAGCTGCTTTCCCATCTGTTCTTGCTGCTTCTCTTAAATTCTTGATTGACCAAACAATTGGGAACAAAACAGCACAGCAGCAAACGACATCAACCAATAAAAACACCTGTTTCCATGTCACCCAATCTTGACCGTACGGGCCTGATTCGTCTATAACTACTTGAGCAATGTTAGCAACTACTTGAAGTGGAATCACAATCATCAAAACTTTTTTTTCTTTATCTTGCAAATAAGGTTTCAAAAAGGACCATCCGGTACCGATTAGAACAATCAATGTAAACAATGTGATTCCTTTCAAGAAGCTGAAGATATAGAACAGAACATCCCAACCATGAGCACTACCAGTGCGTTTAATATACGATTTATCCTCTGCTTCACATACCAAATTCAATGCTTTCAGGATCACAACAGCAAGCATGAAGAAATGAATTCCATAGACAGTCAATCGCTTTTTGTACAGAAGGTAAATCCAAGCTGCTGCCATGGTAATGTAAATGAGAGAGAATAAGAAATAAACCTTAGGAAGAATAGTAATTCCAGCAGATAGGTAATCGCGAGTTTTTGATTTGCCGTCGAGATTGTACATAGCAGATCGTACGTCCATTGAAACCCTAACCTGAGGGATGCAATTAGCGAACACAAGAGTGTATTTGATACGGATCATACCATATCTGAAGAACCCGAACCGGCGACAACATCACCACCCGAACCAATTCGTGGCTAGTTGGTTCGGCCAAGCTTATCATCACGCATCCAACCAAATTCAAGTTTATCTTTTTTTAGGACTTATCTTATTGTTTTCCTTTTCCTAGTTTAGCTCGTATTTATCTTTCTGGGTTTATTATTTATAGGGATTGTAATCTTGGTTGGATGGTAGATTATTATTTTGAAAATACAAGTTATTCTTGAAAACGTCTTGTGCACGTTTGTTATTTCGGTCGACCGAAATAAGTATAGCTAGGGTTCTAGCTCCACTTATACGAATCCGTATCAAGTGGTATCAGAGCACGGTTTTTTTTCTCAAGCATGTCGGGACGTGAGGAAGATCGTCGTCACCACCGTAGATTCGCCGCCGGAGGCAACGGTTTTGAACAGCGTGACCCACTAGATGTTGCTGAGATCGAACGCCTGCAACAACGGATTCGCGAGCTTGAACTCAACCAGTTTGATCACGACGATTCCGCCACCGAGTCCGTCAACCATTACAACGGTGACGACCACAACGTTTTTGGACGGCAATACCGTCGCCGTCCATCACCGCCACCTCCTGATCCGTTAAGAGCCCTTGGAATTCGACCACAAATTCCGGAGTTCGAAGGAAAGATGCTACCCGACGACTTCATCGATTGGCTTCAGACCGTCGAACGCATCTTCGATCTACAACGTATACCCGAAGACTTAAAGGTAAAAATTGTTGCTATACGTTTACGTAAATATGCATCTTTGTGGTGGGAACACGTGCAGAATCAACGTTATCGACAAGGGAAACGCAAGGTCGAAACGTGGGACAAGATGAAAAGATTGATGCAGTCCAAATTTCTTCCGGTCAATCACAAACAAGACTCGTTTTTAGATTACCACAATCTAAAACAAAACCAACTTACCGTCGAAGAATTTATCGTCGAGTTCGAACGGCTACGCATGAGGTGTGGCGTAGACGAAGATGACGAACAAATCATAGCACGTTTTTTGGGTGCAATCCGATCCGACATATCGGATATTGTCATGCTACAACAGTATTGGTCGTTTTCTGACGTGTGCAGATTAGCTCAACGTGTGGAAAAGCAGTTAACAAACAAAACCCGGACCGCACCACCACGGTTCCCTAACCGACCCCCTGGCAACCCGAGCAGTTCGAACCGAACGGGTCCCGTCAAACCCGCACAACCAGCCCCCACTGCCTCCGTCGGGTCTAACACCAATACCCCTCGTTGTTACAAATGTCAAGGACTAGGTCATCTCAAACGTGACTGCCCGAACACACAAGTAGTCGCATTTGTTGATGACACCGAACCCACTTATGACACAGACGCAGAGGAGAACCCGGACACTGATTCGGAAATAATTTTTCCCGATCGGGGCGAAGCCCTTGTTGTCCAACGTATTCTCAATACGGCCGTCCATACCCCGACCGAAGACACCCAATGGCTACGTAACAACATCTTCCGGACCAAATGCACTTCTAAGGGCAAAGTGTGCACAGTTGTTATTGATGGCGGTAGTTGTGAAAATATCGTCGCTACATCCATGGTCGAGAAATTAAACCTAGCCCTACACCCACACCCCGAACCGTACCAACTTACGTGGTTAAAAAAGGGTAACATTATTAAGGTCACACATCGGTGCTTGGTACAATTCTCTATCGGGAATAAATACGCGGATGAACTTTGGTGTGAAGTCCTCCCAATGGATGCGTGCCACCTCTTACTCGGGCGCCCGTGGCAATATGACCGCTGGGCGAAACACGATGGCTTCCGAAATACTTATTCGTTCAAAAAAGACGGTCTAAATATTACCCTCGCACCACTCGACCCACGTGACCAAGGGGCCGAATCAATGCTTGTGTCGGGTCCCGTCTTTAACCAGCTCGCTAAAACCCCGCCCACACAGCCGGGACACATCATCTTCGGCCTCCTAATTACCGAAGAAAACCTCGCGATACCGCATATTCCGTCAGATATACAACCTTTACTTGCTGAGTTCTGTGATATATTCCCCGAGGACATTCCCGCCGGGTTACCCCTCGAAAGGGAAATACAACATTGCATCGATTTCCTCCCGGGCGCAAGCATACCCAATAAGCCCGCCTACCGTATGAACCCTAAGGAGTTCACGGAGCTTCACCGCCAGGTGACCGAGTTGCTCGAAAAAGGCCTTATCCGAGAGAGCATGAGCCCGTGCGCCGTACCCGCTCTTCTCGTACCAAAGCCTGGGGGTAAATATCGCATGTGCATCGATAGTAGAGCTGTTAACAAAATCACGATCAAATATCGTTTCCCGATACCACGTTTTGATGATTTACTCGACCACCTACACGGCGCATCCATTTTTTCAAAAATTGACTTACGTAGCGGATACCACCAAATACGCATGCGACCCGGTGATGAGTGGAAAACCGCGTTTAAAACGCGTGACGGTCTATATGAGTGGATGGTTATGCCTTTCGGCTTATCAAATGCCCCGAGTACTTTCATGCGGTTAATGAATCATATTTTTAAACCGTTTATCGGTCAGTGTGTCGTCGTTTATTTCGACGACATTTTGGTGTTTAGCAAAGATGCCACACAACACCTCAACCACCTCCGCGATATTTTCACGGTGCTACGCCAACAAAAACTATATGCCAATGCCACCAAATGTCATTTTCTCACCACCGAGGTCATCTTTTTAGGCTACCTAGTCTCGGGAAGCGGCATTCGCATGGATGAATCCAAGGTTTCGGCAATTACCACGTGGCCGACCCCAACGAACCTACATGACATCCGAAGCTTTCACGGCCTTGCTTCCTTTTACCGGCGTTTCATCCGCAACTTTAGTACAATTGTTGCACCACTCACCGAAAGCCTCAAACGGCCCAAGTTCGCATGGTCCGATTCCGCACAACAATCCTTCGACACCTTAAAGGTGGCGGTCACTAAAGCACCGGTTCTAGCACTTCCGAATTTCAACCTTGTTTTCCAAGTAGAATGTGATGCATCGGGTGTCGGTATTGGCGGCGTTTTGAGCCAACAACAACGTCCCATTGCCTTCTTCAGTGAAAAATTAAGCGACACCCGCCGCCGGTACAGCACATACGATAAAGAGTTCTATGCAATTGTGCGAAGCCTTGAATATTGGCGCCACTATCTCCTACCCGGTGAATTTATTTTATATTCAGATCATCAGGCTCTCAAATTCATTCAAGGTCAGGCGAAACTCAACCCGCGGCATGCGAAATGGGTCGAGTTGTTACAAGATTTTAACTTCGTTATTCGACATAAAGCGGGCACCGCGAACTCCGTCGCCGATGCATTAAGCCGACGGCCCGCACTACACACGTCGGTCGCTTTTGAGGTCCTTGGGTTTCAATCTTTTACTAATTTGTACCGAGACGATCCCGATTTCTCCACCATTTGGGCACATAGCACAACTAGTCCATACCGCGAGTTTGTTCAAAAGGAAGGGTTACTTTATAAAGGTAGTCGGTTGTGCGTACCTCTTTCCTCTTTTCGTGATGCTATCATCCTTGAGTGCCATCAAGGTGCCCTAGCCGGCCACTTTGGCCGCGAAAAGACGATCGCTTTAGTACAAGACCGGTTTTTTTGGCCTCGTTTGTCTCGAGATGTGTCCAAAGTCCTTAAGAGATGTCGCGTGTGTCACATTGCCAAAACACATCACACGAATCAAGGACTTTACACTCCCCTACCTACGCCCGAGCGACCGTGGGAAGACGTTAGTATTGATTTTGTACTGGGCTTACCATCCACACAACGCAAGAAGGACTCGATCATGGTCGTCGTTGATCGTTTTTCAAAAATGGCACATTTTGTCCCTTGCTCAAAAACGTACGATGCATCCCAAATCGCACAACTCTATTTCGATGAAATTGTACGTTTACACGGAGTCCCAAAAACCATCACTTCCGATCGTGATGTTAAATTTGTCAGTCACTTTTGGCGAACCCTTTGGAAGCGTTTGGGGGCCAGACTACAATTTAGCAGTTCACACCATCCACAGACAGACGGCCAAACCGAAGTCACGAACCGCAGCTTGGGAAATTTACTCCGCAGTTTGGTGGGTTCTAATCCTAAGAAGTGGGACTCTGTTCTTCCCCAAGCCGAGTTCGCTTACAACCGTTCAAACCATAGCTCTACGGGACGAAGCCCATTCTTCGTCGTCTACGGGCGAAACCCGTTTACCCCTCTTGATTTATCCCCGGCGATTGAAACACAACATTTTAGCTCCGAGGGCGATGAACAAGCTACGCAAATTAAACTTTTGCATGAACAAGTGCGTGAACAAATCATTAAGCACAATTTGCAGTACCAAGCTCGCGCAAATAAACATCGTAAGAAAGTAGTGTTTAATGAAGGCGATCTAGTGTGGATTTATTTACGTCGGGAACGTTTTCCACAAGGGCGGTTTGGGAAACTTCAACCCAGGGCCGATGGACCATTTCGAGTGCTACAACGCATTAATGATAACGCGTATAAAATCGACCTTCCCGGCCATTACAAAGTGTCTGCCACCTTTAATGTCGCCGACTTGTCTCCTTATGAGCCGACTAATGATGATGATGACTCGAGGACGAGTCCTTTTTTAGAAGGGGAGGATGATACGGATCATACCATATCTGAAGAACCCGAACCGGCGACAACATCACCACCCGAACCAATTCGTGGCTAGTTGGTTCGGCCAAGCTTATCATCACGCATCCAACCAAATTCAAGTTTATCTTTTTTTAGGACTTATCTTATTGTTTTCCTTTTCCTAGTTTAGCTCGTATTTATCTTTCTGGGTTTATTATTTATAGGGATTGTAATCTTGGTTGGATGGTAGATTATTATTTTGAAAATACAAGTTATTCTTGAAAACGTCTTGTGCACGTTTGTTATTTCGGTCGACCGAAATAAGTATAGCTAGGGTTCTAGCTCCACTTATACGAATCCGTATCAGTATTGATCGGCATCGGATTCAAGGTAATAATGATTAAAACTGGTGGCGTCTTTTGTGAGAGAATTCAAATTGTAAACTTCTTTTATAATGTTTGATTGTAGCGCACAACCGATCTCGTTATCTTCAATCTGTTGAAGGACCTGAAGCCATGAATCACGCGTGCAGAGGAAAAAACCTAGTTTCGATAGATCAGGATCTGATGTGGAGAATGATAATTTGGAGACGTTGAGTTCAAGTATGCCATTGTGAGTGAAACCGAATTCATCAAATGGAATGATTGCGCGAGAGTCCGATCGGATCTCGGTGAAACGAATTTCGGCGGTGGAAATGGAGATGAAGGCGATGAGGAGGAGGAGGATGACGCCGCCTGCGGTGGAAGCCATTGATCGGAAACCTAAAGGAAAACGGTCAGATCTGTGTGACAGTTTTGGTTCTGCTTCATTTGAAGGAAAAAAAAATGGAGTTGAAATTGGAATAAAATACAATAATTTGGTATGGAATCTGAGGGTGTCGGTGGAACTCATGGAAGGGTGTAGCGGCTAGGGGTGAGCATAGCCGGTTACCCACCAGTTCCGACCGGAACCGGAACCGGAACCTCTTGTACCGAGTCCTCAATTTTCAGAACCGGAACCGGAACCTCGGTTCCGGTGCCGGTTCCGGTTACCCTGTTTCTAAAATCGTAAAATTAAAATAAGATGCGAAGCATAAATATTAATCAATTTTTGTCATTTTATCAACTAATCTTTGAATAATATAAACTCCAAACACTTAAACATATTATTGTCTATATATTTTATCGTTAGAACACTGTATTTAGACTAATTAATGACTAAACTCATTAAAGGTTACACAAAATTTCTCATATATTTAAATTTGGACATTAAATTTATCATATATATAATATTTTAACAAAAATAGACCGAATAATCACCGGTTCCGGTTATCCACCGGTTACCGGTTCCTAAATTTTGAGAACCGGAACCGGAACCTCTTAGGGCGGTTCCATAATTTTAGGAACCGGAACCGGCGGTTCCAAGACGGTTCCGGTTCCAATTCCGGTTACCCGTTTTTTATGCTCACCCCTAGTAGCGGCCGTGATGTTGCGTGCCGTGTAAGGAAATATTTTATTTATTTAATAAAATACAAAAGGTTTAAATGAGAAGATTATATTATAAATTTTTTTGTAAATTTTACATATCAATTATTATTATTTTATATATAAAATATTTAAGTAATAATTTAATAATAAATAATATAATTTCTCTTTTAGTTTTATTTACCCTTTAGATAATGACATGTTAACGTACTTGATTAAGGGCGTTTGGTATGTTTTCTTGAATCATTATCAGTTTGGGTATAATTATAATAGGGAACGAGAACGAGTATGAAAAATGAGTTATGAAACTCCCCCTCCACTTGGGTTTGAATCTATGGTTTTTAATTCTTATTTCGATTTTTGATTTCTAAGCCTACCAACCAAACAGATTTTTTTAGGAATAACTTATTACTTGCTTCCCAAACTCATAAAATAAACACCCCCGAATGATTCATTTCATGTAACATATCTTTGGATATTTACAAAAAACATTGTTTAATTTGGCGCGTTTGTAAATGTATTTGATCCGAATAAACTTATAAAGTTTTGTTTTATTATATTTTTCGGAGTGAAACTATTAAGAGTGTGACGCATTGATTCAAAATAGATACAATAGTTAAAAAAAGACTCTTTTAGAACAAGAAAAGTGTTAGACATGTCAACTCAACTTGATAATATTACTCTTTAGACACTTGTAGATTCACACATAATACATGGCAACAAAACTTTTATTCCACTTTTCCCTTTAACTTAAAAATGGAGCCATACCCTAAAATCAAGAAAATTGTATAATTGTGTCAATATACATGAAAACTGTATCAAGCTTGTAGTTTGGGGCAAATTATTCGTTTATGAAAATCATAATGACATTAATTCGATAAAATAGTAACAAGGATTAAATGGAAACCCATTGTGGCTAGTGGCTTGTGCAAGTTTGTGACAATTTTGGCCACACGTACCTTTTCAAATGGTTTATCCTTATTTTTGAATTACTAGCAGGGTACCCGCGCAATGTGGCGGCGGATACCTAGATACTATATTTTGAGGCGAACAAATGTTATTTGGTCGATGTCTTTTGCATTAAATTGATTATCGAGAGGTCTTGTGATGGGCTTCCACTCTCAGATGTACTGGACATTAAATTGACCTTTTCAAATTTCAAAATGTTGATGTGTCAGCATTCATGGATTGGAAACACCTTATTAAGGTATTGTTCGAACATCTTAACCAAAGCTGTGAGTTTGGTTAGTGGTAAGTGTTTTACCTTTGGACATGTCCCACGCGGGTTCAAACCTTGTAAGCAGCTTTTTAAATATTTTTCAATCCGGTAAATTGAACATTTCTAATTATGGTAGGTTTGAATTCAGACATACCTTAATTAGAAATGTGCAATTTGCTTTATAAAGTAGTATAAATAAAAGTGGCCGTTGTCACTACATTGTTCGAATGTTCATAATCATGGTCCATAGAAGTGCAAATTTGACATTTTATTGGAGTAACACTACAAAAAAAACACCTTTTGCGGCGAGGAAAATCGTCGCAAAAAGACGAAAAATCGCCCCAAAAGGCTTTTTGCGGCGACACATCGCAGCAAAAAGATCGTCGCTAAAACTTCGCAGTAAAAGATTATTTGCAGCGACATTTTTCAGCATTTGCGGCGAGAGTTTTTGCGGCGAGCATTTTTCACCTTTTGCGGCGATTATTGGGTTTTCGGCGATTGAGCTTTTGCGGCGAGAGTTGTCTTTTTTGCGGCGAGTGTTTTTGTGTCTGGAGTATGACCTTTTGCGGCGATCTTTTGCGGCGATCTTTTGCGGCGAGCCGTCGCCAAATTTTATTATTTTTTTTTTAAATTCTGTTGTATTTGGTAATTCCACCCAGTAATTCCAGGCAATACTTTTTAAAAACCTATTTTATCTAATGAATCCCAACAATAACATCAACACAATCAAATATTTTAAAGTTAACCATTTTATACAAAACGTCTTCATCACGAACATGTTTGAAAGTTAATAACATTAACATTTAACGTAAAAAAAATATAACAAACTAGTTATCATCATCGCTATCTCAAATCAGTGCTAGAATCGTCAATTGTCTTCTTTGCATAGAATCGTCGGTACTTTGAGTCAACTTCAGTAAGATAGTAAGTTCCTGGAGCTAGATGACTATAATTAACCAAAAACTTCATATTCATTTTCTGTTAATATAAACGATAAATGAGGGCAAATGTGGTATTTTACACTTACTAGAGAGTTAGGTGGTGTTTGTTTTTTACTTAATTGACTTAATAGATAAATGACTTAATGTGGAAAGTTATAATTGGACCGTTTGTTTATATCTTAATCGATAAAGCATGACTTAATTGGAAAAGTCATGGAGGTGATGTCCTCCCCATTAAGTCACAATTTTTATTTTTATTTTTTATATTTATTAAATTTATATTAATACAACTATAATTTTTATATATATTCAGTTAAAAGAAAGTATTTAATTTTTAATATTATATTTTTAAAAAATAAAACCTTATTTTATAGTTCAACTTTATTAGTATACGTTAATTTTTATATCTAGAATTTTATTGATATTATGATAATTTTATTAAACATATTATATTATTGATTATAGTGAATCATAAATTAGTCATTTATACTACTTTTATTTTGTATTATAAATTTATATCATTATTTTATCTAAAAGATTTTGTAGTAAATCAATTATATATTTGCATTTTAATTATTTAAGATTTCAATTCAAATATAAATATTAACAATTTAAAATAAATAATGAGGTATGAGAAAAAATAAAATAGTAAAATTTTATTATTACACTATTCATTCAGCACATAAAACAAACAACACCACTAATTTGTCTAGACAGACACAATTTATCCAGACAGACGCTTTATCCAAACAGGACTTAACGAGTTAAAAAAACAAACAAGCCCTTAGTCTTATTGTGAATGAGTTAAGCAAAGGCAACATAGATAGATGCAGTGTACATGTTTGCCATTTGTTTGGGATCAAAGTTCCTGGCTGAACCTTTTATCATAATTGGGTTTTGCCACTTGTTGGGATGCCTGTAGATAAACATAAATGTGTCGATTATCAGTTTTTAAAATTTATCATATTTAATTAACAAAATGGTATTGACAAATAAATGCACCTTTTCATGATCACAACTTTGGTAGTTCTCATCTCCTTTTAGCGAGGGCATGTCGCCCCAAATACCTGCCCGTGGTAAAAACCCATTTTTCTTGTAGTGTAAGTGAATGATTTCTTTGCTCATGAATAGTCAAATGGATTGTGTGATCACAAGAGATGAGAAAAAACAATAATTAGTATTCATCACTCAACAGACATATACACATCATTATTTTACTACTAGCATGTTGCATTTCAGTGGATATGTTATTGAGCGGAATAAGATACACAGATCTGCTGTGATTCCCATACATTTTGGGAATCATTCTCATTCCATCAAATCATACAGTCATCTACGGTATTACTATTTTAATTTAGGTTTCATACGATATGATTCTAACACCATTTGCTTGGTAAAAATATTACTACAAACTGTACAAGTATATAAAATATATATTGTGGTGTGGAAATTAAAAGATGTGGTGTAAAAATCACCCCCTTAAATGTAACTATGACGTGGAATTGTACTTTCGAGCACTCTAATTCCGTAATTCGTTCAACAATTTTTATTAATTAATTCAGTATTGATGTCTAAATGCTTAAAATGAACTTTAATTAGAACCTAATTGTCAATTTCGATGTTACAGTTAATCGATTGGCATTTTTAGGTCTGTGTTTTAATACACGCTATAAAACTTGTGGTAATTGAACTTGTGTGCGAATGATTCGAGATATTCAGCACAAAATATAAAGGAGAAGGAGAACATTAGACCTGCTGAATAATTGAGTGATGCTTGTCATTGAAATCCTTTCGGAGAAAATACAGTCCACCGGCGATTGCCACCGCAGCACCGGTGAAGAAGAGATCATGCCTCACCGGAAGTACGAACCCCATAACTTGTACGATTGGATTGTGGTCGTTGTGAACAAGACGCACACCGGCGAAATAATGGGCCACAATATACCAATTCGCAGAAGTGAAGCCTAATTATGATAATTTCTATTTAGTGTTTTGGGCTACAATACAAAGAATGAAGCCCTACGATGAAAATAAATTTTAGTGTGTTTCCAATTTTTTTAGCACTGATTTATAGACTCAAAAGCTTCATAAAACAGATTCTAAAATGCTCATATTTGCTTTGTTACACAACAAATATGTACCTTATTGTAATGATATGCTAAAATTTATTTTGAAAAAGTTATTTAATAATAAAGCTATATAAATAATAACTTCAACAAACTTTTAATTATAAAAATAAGTAAATGTTCAAGGTAGTTCAAGGATTTTAACTAGTCCCAAGGGACAATTAATAGCCATTTGATCAAGAAAAAGTCAAAGGTCAAGATCAAGATTCAAACCATACAAACACATGTGCTTCAGTACATCAATACCCCACCCACCTCCGGCGGCCGGCGGCGGCGGCAAACGGCGGCCGGAGGTGGCCGCCGGCGGTGGTGGTCGTGACTTGGAGCACATGTGTTTGAAACACATGTGTTTCATCTTTTGAAACACATGTATTTTGAAAATAAATGAGTGTATATGTACAGCCAAACACATGTGTTTCATGACTTGAAACACATGTGTTTCGTTTCTAGAAGCACATGTGTTTCACTAATAACATTTGTTTTGAAAATAAAGGAGTGTATATGTACAGTCAAGCACATGTGTTTCAAGTAATGAAGCACATGTGTTTGTAAGCTAGAAGCATATGTGCTTCACTAATAACAGTTCTTTTAAAAATAAAGGAGTGTATATGTACAGCCAAGCACATGTGTTTCAAGTAATGAAGCACATGTGTTTGTAAGCTAGAAACACATGTGTTTCACTAATAACAGTTCTTTTGAAAATAAAGGAGTGTATATGTACAGCCAAGCACACGTGTTTCAAGTAATGAAGCACATGTGTTTGTAAGCTAGAAGCACATGTGCTTCACTAATAACAGTTATTTTGAAAATAAAGGAGTGTATATGTACAGCCAAGCACATGTGTTTCGTGACTTGAAACCCATTACCACCAGCACCTTCATTGTCAGCCACCACCGCCACCGCCTGCCGTCGCCGCCGGCCACCGGCGGCGGCGATCTACGGTGGTCGGAGGTGGCGGTCGGCGGTGGTGACCGGTGGTGGTGGTCGTGACTGGAAGCACATGTGTTTGAAACACATGTGCTTGAAACACTGTGATTTGATCTTAACCATTTTGATCAAATGACTAGGCTTTATTCCTTAGGACTATGCAAAATCTTTGGACTTCTTTGAAGACAACTCTATAAAAATATGATAATTATTGAGATCTAAAAACTTGGTGGATATATTTGATGTTACACCGAACTTGGTGGAGAATTGCATCAACAATTTTGTCACACCAAAAATTACAATAAATATGATGTTTGGACGTATCTTAATCTTAATATATATATATGAGGCTACATTTGATCTAATTTTGCCAACTATCAATTTCAAGCTCTCTGATTCGTCCACAATGCCACGTGTAATTCTGCCATTGGTCATCTATTCAAAGCATGATTCTCGACCACCAATTTAATAGCAATAAGCCGCCGGTAAGTTTGATTTGAATCTCGTGGGAAGAACACCAACCCTAATTTTTGTTGACACTTTCAGGTACTTTTCAGCATTGATTAAACCGTAAATTTTGGTTCGTAATTCACGTTCCTTTTTTGTTGAATGTATTTTTTTTAATTGTCATGGTTTGTAAGTATATATGGGTTAGGGTTTGGAATTGGGAATTGAAGCTTTTAATTGATGTTGCTAATGCTCATGATAGAATCTTTGCTGAATCACGGCTGATTTAAAGCTTATTTTAAAGGCTGATTTGATTTGTTTGCTTAAAGAGAACGTCGAATGAAGGAAGATTAGTGATATATATTTGCTTATGATTCATTGAAATTCTACCCCATTTAACGTTTTTTTTCTGTTTAGCAGACTATTATGACCCATTTGGCTCATCGTTATGCAGGATAATATTTTTTAATCGCACTTTGCCGTACCAACTACCAAGTGATACTGAATTTGAAATAGGAATTTATCACATTCGAATTCAATTACCTTCAGAGTATCCATTTAAACAACCATTATTATGTTCAAATCGGTAATTCTAAACTACTATAGCTTTATATCATTATATCTCTCATTATCTACTGTAATGGTAGTTTATAATATACTTTTTAAATCCTACCAGAAGCATGTTTTGTGATATTTTGGAAGACAAAATCGGAATGGGATTTGACTATAACAATAAATATGAATGGGATAGGTATTTCTCCTCAATCGGACATTCGAAGCTCAAATTTACCAGACAAAAAATTGACTTTGAAACCTGGGTAAACAATAGGAGGTATGTAATTGTTCATTTAATCAATTAATTGAGCTGAAATAAATGGTAATGGTTTTATTATTTGATTTGTTCAGTCCTGAAACCTGCAAGAATATATGGTGCATATAGTTGTTGTGTAGAAGATGTGTTAGCAGACCATGATTATGACTATGATTACAATAGCATTGGGTCCTTTTTGTGTACTCCTAGAAGTGGTACTTATTAGTTATTATCTCTCAATCTCTGCACTATAATAAACAAAGGTTTGTGTTTTTTTTTCCCAATTTGTTAATTTTCTTTGTCTGTAATTTCATGTTTTCGTAATGTAAGAAGAAATATTCAAACTACAATGTTTTAATGTTCATATTCCTGTTACATCAAGATGTTTACAGTTAAATTTTGGCGTTTTTTAGTCAACAAATTCAAATATGGTTATGACATAGGGCTTATTTTACTGTAATATTATTTATATTTATGTTTCAATGTATTTTAATTTTTTCAATTTTTATATTTTGAAGTTTACTTTTACTGCTAAAGTCTCAATGAATTTTAAACTCAATTTGTTGGCTTTTAAATTTCATTGTTTTATTCCATTTGTTATTTTTATAAGTCTAAATGTTCATGGTCATGTTTCTGTTTCGATTTAAATACAGTCCATTTGTTACTTTTGTAGTCAACTTTGACGTTAAGATCAGAAAATTTATAGTTTTGGTGCGTACATTGGTTCAACAAAATTATGGAATATTTGAAGTTTCATCAGTCTACATATAGTGTAGTATTTTTCAACATAAACCAATTTATAGTAAGAAAAAGTCAACAATTTATAGTCAACGTATACCAATTTTTTGTACATCATATGGTATTTTTTTTACTTTTGATAAAAACACAATAAAAAGTCAATTTGTTTACTTTTATAGTCATGATAACCCTAAAACTAACACTAATCCCTAAGCATAATCCCTTACCCTAAGACCTAATAATAAATAGTCATCAAATTGATTATTGTTTGTCTGTTTTTATTGATTTTTTTGATTTTTTTAAAATTTTATATGGATTAATAGGGTTTAATTTTTTATAAGTTTTTTACTGACTTTGGACTTTGGATTATTGACTTAATTTGCATTATATCCACATTAGAGGAAGATTACGCTCAAGAATTAGGAGTTATATCTTGTAAGAAGTGAAGCATATACATTTATTGAGATATCAATTATATGGCTCAATTTGCTTATTGTAAAGTATGAACAATGCTTTGCTTATAATGAAATTAAAGAATGCTTTGAAGAATGCTTATGTTTATGTTTATGGTTATGCTTATAATGAAACGGGTTATAGACATAAACTGAACTCAGTTTTTTTAGCAGGCATTTGTGAATATTGTTCTTACCTTGTGTGCTGCTGGGGATTTGGTTGTTATCTTTAAACTCTATACATGTCATTCCAGATGACAGGTGTCACTGATTTCTTGCCAAGCTACTTGAAGGTGAGCTTTTGAAATTCTTAATGAAGTATTAATTTCAAAAGTATTATAATTGTTTATTTTAACTTATAGTCAGTCATATGGTACAGAAAACATCTTCATTCTTCATGAAAAAATGTTATTAAGTTGATTAATTTTAGATTTGAACTCTTTTATCAAAATTTTTGTAAAGGTTAGTTGTCATATTTTTTTCATACTTTGATATGATGGAATGTAGTATTTGATTATGCATAAGCTAACATATACCATATGATGGATCCATTGCATTGGAAGTAGCCAATTGGAGACATAACATGTACAGGTTGCCTTCGTTAATTTATGCTGATTGGGATTATGATACCGATGAATATGATGTTTCCGACCAAGATGACAACTATACTTACTCAACAACAAACGTCATATACAAAGAAGTTTTATTTTATCTTTAAAATTTTTTGCAATTATTCATTTCAATAATAATTGACTATGGTTGCATAAGTTTTTTTATTAGTCCTTCCGACAACAAGATGCCTTTCAAATTGAATCGGAGGCAATTTCATGTTCAAGTCTGCTTTGCTATGACCATTAATAAAAGTCAAGGTCAGACGTTGTCTCAACTTGGTTTGTTACTGCAAAAATCAGTATTCTCACATGACCAACTTTATGTAGCTGTATCACGAGTTAAGAATAAGAACGGTTTGAAGGTCATTTGTTGTGACAGAGATGACAATTACACTAATTCAACAACAAATGTCGTTTACAAAGAAGTCTTATTTCGTCTATAAATTTTCTGTAACATTTATTCATGTATCAATTTTTGTACAAACTTATCATTATAGCTATGAATTCTTATGTCAATTTAAAAATATTAATATTTGTTGTTATTTTTCTTTAATATATGTTTTGAAGCATACCCGCCCAGTCGAGCGGGCTATAAAGCTAGTATGTTAGATATGTGTATTTTTATTTTTTTCAAACAATTCCTTTTTTGAACAAGTTACCAATCTTTATGTTCAAATAATATTCTGTTATTCGTAAAGTTTTTTATCTCTTACCTTTTTTAAGATAAAAAGTAAAAAAGTTCTAAGACATTTATTATCTATAGTAAATAATACTTTTTTCATCATAAACTAGTTATCCATATTTCATTTTTAATATGTTTGAAATTTTTTTATCATTTAAAAATTAAACCAATTCAAAAATATTCAATAAAATTCTATTTAATTGACTAAGATTGATTTATGTATAAACACAATTGGCTATTCAATTACTCGTTGTATGTTTGCTTCTGTTTCTGTACAACTAAAACACACACGTAATTTCCTTTTAAATTAAGGGATTTGCTAACAAGTGCTTAAAGTAGTTAATGTACTAACAAAGAAATCATAATTAATTAACGTTGGTTAATAAAATGCATGGGGTGATTTTTATTAGGTAGTTTACAGTTAATTTAAACCACAAATATTTTTTAACCATTACGTTTAGGGCACTTGTTAGCATTTCCTTTAATTAATAACAAATCCGTGGCGCCTACAAAATATATGTAATAGATAGTTCAAAGGATTATTAATGAAAACGTCTGATTTGTAGCATTTAATGAGTACAATTATGCTACCCGTGGAAATCTACATTTTCAAGCTCCTTTAATACGAGATTACGAGATATGTCCCTAGATATCGTTTTCCAATCAAAAATCGATTTAGTGTCGCTTTCTCTTAGAGTTAAAAGATTATAACCAACTCACATAATATATACATATATTCAATAAGATTTTACCTTACAAGTTACAACCTCTTGATTATTGTGTCAATAGAGTCAACCCGCCTGCACTTTGGTGGTTTTCCCGATTCCACAAGTTTGTGAGGTATTTGTGGATCCCCAATTCGCATATAAGGTCGTCAACAAAGTAGGTTTTTGAAATGCTTGCTGTTCAAAAAAAAAAAAAAAAAAAATCCAAATATAGTGTTTGAAAGGACGCATAGTTATAATGTTATATTTCGCTAAAGATAATAATTACTGCTTCACATATCACAAACATGCCTTGACCAAAATGTCCTGTAATTCCTTCTTAATATCATCATTCATATATATACTTTTCGGCTCAAGTGATAAGTCTCTAGAACCCGTGCCAAACTTCGGTTTCACTTTCATGATATCATTTGGTGAAAATGTTATGAAGATGTTGAGTAGTAAGGTTTACTTTCGCCAAACACCAACGGGACAAAAACAAATTAATGTGAGTTAATGCTAACAATGTCCAACCATGGCGCTATACTGATGATTTAGTTGTGTCAACTTAGTATCGCATTAATTGACACTCCAAATAATACAAACCGGCATATCTCTGTCAATAATACATATTAACTTAATTTTTTGAGTCTTGTACATGTTGGAAATTACAAAAGTATTTGCAAGTTGGCAAATTTCTATCTATCATGAGAGTTGTGGAACTTAATATTTTATGAGCATCTTTAAAATGTCATAACCAATGATACTAAATGTCATAATATGTGACATAATGTTGAATTTAATTAAGAGTTACAAGACTATTGGTTTGAATGTCATTAAGCTCTCCTTCAAGGCTTGAGAGCCTATATAAACAACTTTTAGTTGTGAAGTTCCACACACCAAAAATCATAAACTCTCCTCTCATAAGCTCTCCTCTCATGATGTTGTGTTTTGATATTCATCATGTGTTTCCAAGTAATCACTTTGTGCTGTTGGTAATTCTAATGATGTAGAATAATACCAATAAACTGCATCAAATCCTGGGGTTCTACGATGAGGCTTGCAGCATATAGAGCGCGTAAAAACCATAAAGGACAGGAATCATAATTCCGTGCGGTTCGTTATTTTATCAAGAATCAGGTGTGTTCATTCCATTTGGTTCTTTCTTATTTGTTGATTATGATATTGAATTATCAATATCAAATACGGTTTTAATATCGTAATTGTCTAATTATTTAATCGCCGAATATATAAAGTTTACAACAGTACATCATAAAATACACAAAAATATACAAGTGCCCATATAAATTACCCACTTTTATTATCCACCCGTCGCCTTCTCAGTCGCCAAACCAGAGGCTGAAAATTGAGTAATTGACATTGATTGTTGAAAGTTCTGTGCCAATGATGTCAATAAATCGAACCTCCATTTGGGGCCGTTTGAAAACAATGCAACGAAATTCAGAAGACTGTTAGCATTATCTAGCCATATATTTATATCGTCTTATTTTATTTGTATTGGTTACATCAACATCATTTTCGTTAACTTAATTATGGAGGCCATAACAGGAGTGGTAGGAGGAACCAACTACAGGTGGTTGAATCGGAAAATTACTCTTTGTAATTGATCAGGTGATTGGGATGGATGATGGTGACGAATGGATGACATTGTATTTGAATCTTAAATTTGATGATCACATAAATTATTACGTTAAAGGGTTTCTAAAAGGATTCTAATATAAAACAAGACCCTTGATAGAGATACGACCTTATGCTTCATCATTGTAATATAAATTTGACGATCGAATTATTGTATAATTTGACGTGCGCCCATTTTGTGTTATTTTATTAAATTTAGATTCAAAATGTAGTTATTGTCAATATAGCTAGATCATAAACTTGATTAAGCCCAATAATGGACTAGGAATAAGAATGATCTCAGCCCAAGTTCAAAGTGAATTATCTAAACCTAAACCCAACTTAAACCCATGTTCAATATCTAAAAAAGTCTATGTAAGGAATTATGTCGAAAGTTCATGTATAAATATATATAGGGACATATCTCGTATGAACAAGTAGTACTTAATTTTTGTATAGTTACAAGGGATATATCTCAATCATTAATCAACTATAATCAGTGGTTAAGATTAATCATATATACATGAATGGAAATTTTGGTTATTTGACACTTACATAAAAAAATTCTTTTTATTAATGATTTTTTTTTTAAATTTCGTTAAAAAACATAATGTGATAATCGCATGTGAGTGTATAATTGATCACATATAATTATACAAAAACATCATATGTGATCAAGTATACAATCATATGTGATTATACAAATTATCACATATGATTAAGTAAATAATCTCATGTGATTATCAAATTATATTACTTTTCAATGAAAAAATAATAATAAACAAATTAATAATAAAATGATTAAAAGTTAAAAATGTTTAAAAAAAATTGTGTTAAAACTTTGTTTGAGTGTCAAATAATAAGTGTTCATTTCTTCCAAATTTCACTTCAATCATCTTTTTCGTAAAACAACTTCATTAAAATAAGCCTAAAAGATCACAGTTTCTAACAAATTGATGACGGTAGATCTGGCAATGAAGCGGGTTTGGAGTGGATCAGCTTTGATCCAAACCCTTTTAATAAATTTTAAATGATGATCCAAACCCGCCCTGTGATTCACAGGGTTTTATAAAACCGAACACATACCCTTATCCACCGAATCAATGGATATTCGACCCATTTACCCGATCCATTTACCATAGATGATTCTTGCTTTTAATTTGTATAACATGTCAATTTAAATATTTTATATATGAGTTTTGCTAATATTTTCTCTAAGGGCATATTATAAGAAAAGTTAAAAATCTAATTTGGTCTTGTATTAAACTTTAATTCTCTTTTTATCTCAATTTTAACATTTGGTATAACACGTAAAAATTCATTAGTTAAAGGAAAATTTGAGTCATCAAATGCATGTTAATATACGCCACATTATAGAAAACCTTTTATAAATGATTTTGGTAGTCAGGCAACTCGGCATCAAGTCAATAAAAAAGTTGGGAAATTGAAACGTTTGAAGTGATTTCTAAGTTATAACTCCTAAATTTATATAAACCATAAATATATAAATATAAAATAGTTTTTTTTATATTTAATTGCGGGACGGGTTATAAACGGATCGGATCGGTGTTGATCCATACCCGCCTCTTTTAGTAAAAGGGTTAACAGGTACGGGTCGTTAGCGGGTAAACGAATCACAAACTACGATCCAAATCCATTTAATTCATGTGGGTTCAGATCGGATCAGGGTCAAAACCCGCTCCATTGCTATGTCTAGATGACGGCAAAAAATAATGCAGTTGTGAATATGTCAGTCAACGAATGACTATTGCAACCGAATATTGACAAGTTTTGAAATAATAACAAAAATGAATAGATAGATTAAAAAGTTAAAAGTAATTTTCGAATCAACTTTCAAATAACAATAAAAACGCCATTCTGATCATAAGACATGTAAAAATTGTAATATTTTAGTATTATCATACTAAATGTAGAATTAGAAGTGACTATTGCAACCGAATATTGACAAGTTTTGAAATAATAACAAAAATGAATAGATAGATTAAAAAGTTAAAAGTAATTTTCGAATCAACTTTCAAATAATAATAAAAACGCCATTCTGATCATAAGACATGTAAAAATTGTAATATTTTAGTATTATCATACTAAATGTAGAATTAGAAGTGACTATTGCAACCGAATATTGACAAGTTTTGAAATAACAACAAAAATGAATAGATAGATTAAAAAGTTAAAAGTAATTTTCGAATCAACTTTCAAATAATAATAAAAACGCCATTCTGATCATAAGACATGTAAAAATTGTAATATTTTAGTATTATCATACTAAATGTAGAATTAGAAGTGTTGAAAGTGAAAATTTACAAATAGAGAAACAAAATTAAGGATAAAAATGTAGAAAATGACATGTATAAGAGGAAATTTAGACAAAAATTTCAATTGATTTTAAAGTTTTAATAGTATGTATCGATAGATATTACTAGAAGTGGCAAATGGGTCGTGTCGTGTCGGGTTATCGTGTCAAGACCTTAAATGTGTTGAGACCCCTAAACCCAAACCCGATACGTTTAATAAACGGGTTCAAAACATTGACCCAAACCCGACACGGTTAATTTCATGTCAACCCGACCCAACCTGTTTAACCCGTTTAAGCCATGAAAATTCGCATATAGCGATTCTAACATAATAAAAATCGAGCAAAAATATAATAAAAATTCAAAAAACATAATAAAAATCCAACAAAAACGTAATATAATCAGATATTAAGCCCAATACGAAATAAGAACCCAATCCTTTATACTAGAACTACTAAATTGCAATATTTACGTATACTATATTTAAAAATATAAAATTTATTAAAATATATACATACTTAAACGGGTGATTCGGGTTACCTTAGTGTCAGGATCGATTAACTATAGAGAAGTTAATAAACACCTTTAGATCTAATTGAATATAGAAGTTGCAGCGGATCAACACTATATCAATGTAATTAAGAACAATGAACTGTAAATAATATGCAAAAGTATTAAGAACACAGTTTCACAAAAAGCTTCAATGTATATTATTAAGTTAACAATACACACGTACGTTTACAATTCGTAAGGAACTATTTATAATAGTCCTTGAAGCTAAACTATTTACCCTAGTTATTCTAGGACTTGATTTACATCGAATAATAAAAATATACATTGATTTACATTCTATAACTATCTATACGAAGATCTCGGACTTGATATTCTTCAAAAACGCGTATCAGTAGTAAAACTAATCACCAGTAGTAAGTTTGCAACATCAGTAGTAAGTAAGGTGATCAGTAGTAAGTCCATAATCAACGTCAGTAGTAACTACTATTGATCAGTAGTATCTTCAATCTTTGCATGATCAGTAGTAACTAAGTTATAGTATCATCAGTATCAACTCATCAGTATTAATCAATTCTGCCCCATCAGTACTAAGTGATCAGTACTAACTGCAGCATCAGTAATAAGTTGATCTGTGTTTTGCTGCAACAATCTCCCCCTAAACTTATTGATTACATTTTAATCAATCAAGTTTCTTTTGTTCCTCTTGTTCTTTTCTTCTCTTCTCAAGAGTTCTTTGATTCTGTTGAAGCCTTTGTTCAATAATATATCTGCTGTTCCTCTTTGTAAAATAATTCAGTTTGTTTTGGAACATAACAGCATCATAGGGTTTCATCAAAGTGTTTATGAATATCTGATACATAGTCTTCTCAGAATGTGGATATTCTTTTTCATATAAGTACAATTCACACACTTTGCCTGATTTCTCAAAGAAGTACATATTGGCAGTAGGAATGACATTCCAAGCATACACATTACCTGGATTTGTAAATTGTTCTGGATAATTATCTGGATAAAATGCAGCATCTATCATTCTAGTTAGGTATCCAGCTCCAGATTCTTTCCATGATTTCTTTGTCATTCTAGGTTTTCCAATAATCAGAAGTTTGATTACATCACTTCTAGAACATGATCTGATTAAAGGTAACCATCCAGTGAATCTTTGTATAACTTTGTCTTCCCTTATGACCTCTATGACATTGTTCTGCATCACTCTCCAGTTAATAATTTGATTGTTCTGTAATGGAGCAACTGGCATTTCAAGAACATGTATAATTTGTTTTGACTTTTTCTTAGAGCTTTGTTCTTGATCAACAGATTTTCTTTTCTTTGATTGGGGAGTTGAAGTATCACCAATAGTTGAAACACTACCAGCTTTGAGCAAATTTAAACTGATTGGGATTAAAGTTTTGGCTTTCTTTGATTCTTCAGCTTCTTGTTCAGCCAAGTCTTTCTTCTTAGCATTGCAGTATTTTTCAATGATAGTCATCATCTTCATTCTTCCTAATGACTTTACACTAATCCCTTTTGTTTTTAAATATTCAATCATGTTGGCCTTCTGTTCAAACACATCATCAGTCAAATCACTTTTAGTCTTTTTACATTCAGAAACCAAATATTCAAGGCATTGAATATGTTCTTCTTCAATCTTTCTGAGCCTTTTGAATTCTTCCTTTTGAGCCTTTATCTGAATGTCATCTGTTTGAACAGATATTTGTGCAGGAATTTTACTTTGTACTTTCTTTTGTTCAAGAGCTTGATACTTAGCTACCTTCTCCCAATATCTCTTATGCTTCACCTTCCATTTAGACTGTTTATCAGCTCTAACAAGATTTATCTTGTTTACCATGTAATGACCAAGAGCTCTGTTAGGGTAATCTTCATCATATATTTCTTTACCCTTTCTAATATGTGCTGAAGGTGGAGGTGGAATATATTTCATGTCTGGCACTCCACTTATTATTACAGAAGGAGAAAATAACCTAAGTTCATCTTGTTGAAGTATTTTTGGATGTGGAGGAAGTGAGCACTCATCAACCTCAAACCAATTCACATTATCATCAATGTCAGGTATGATAAGTGGTTGATCAGGTGTTGGTGGTTTGGTAATGATGACATGTCTTTCTCTTTCAATTAGCTCTGGAAAATGTAGTTCTTCCTCTTCAGTAGTAACCAGAGTAGTTACTACTGGTGTGACTTCAGGAGTTACTACTGATAGGGCATCAGTAGTATTTGCTGCTTTTAATTCCTCTTCTTTATTTACTACTGCTATAATGTCAGTAGTAGGAGTTACTACTGGTATTTCCTTTTCAACTTGTTCTTCCATTGTAGCAGTAGTAACAGGCTCTTCTTCTGTGACCATCATCTCTGGGCCTTCATCAACATTTGATTCCTTTAAGTTTAGGAGAGAAGATGCTGCTGCTGCAATTGATTCATCAATCATTGATTGGATATTATCCTTCTCCCCCTTAGTGAGCTCAACTGGTGGAGCCTCACTATCATCAATTTTCTTCCTCAATTTTCTGATGATTTTGGTTTGTTGATGAAGCCTTTGCTCATAGAACCTCATCCTCTTGTTGATGGTATTGACATGCCTTTTCATGGCAGCCATCGTTTTCCCTTGGTTTGTTAAATATGTAAGGCAATCTTGTACAGTGGATTCAAGAGAATCCACTTTATCCGTCAATTGAGTGATTTTAATACTGCCCTCACTCCATCTAGCAAGATCATCGGGCTCACTAACAGGTACATTGGTTTTAAGGTTTTCCTTCCTTTCCATCAATTCCACAGATCTGCCCTCATCACTGCTTGGTGATTCATTGGGTCTTTTAGACATTCTCTTCTTCCTAGAAGAAGCAGAGATGTCCCCCCTTGAGGTTTCTTGGCACCGGGGTCCTTTAAGTAATTCCTCAAAAGAGTCATCACTTAAAGTTGCCGAGGTTTGGGTCTTAGTGATGTTTTCACTATCCTGTGCACCCACCTTTGGGGCATCAGTAGTGAAAGCCCTCCCCTCATGTCCTCTCCCCTCCTTGGAGGACAACTCTTTGAGTCTGGGGTGTGACTCGATTTGTCCCCTGGTGTCCTTTAAAGATAATTTCTTTCTTTTATAAATTGTGGATATGTTTTGGGTTTTGTCTGGTAGGTCTTCCACAGAGTGAAGAGTAGCACTCTGCAGATTTAATTCAAGTTCCTGGGACACATTCAGGACTTCTAAGTTAGTGGGTGATTGAGTGGCTATATGGGGTGGTGTTTGGGCTGTATTTGGGGGTGATGGAGTGGGTTGAGGTTCAATTTGGGTTATATCTTTGATTGAACCCTCTCCAAGTGGTGTGTGATCTTTGATCATATTAGGAAACAGAGGGGTTTCCTTGCCCGAAAATTTAAATTGTTTTCTCATATTTGAGAAAACTTTCTTGTTCAACTCTGGAATTATGAAAATATTTTTGGGAGTTGACAAGTTTTGTAATTCAATGTTTATGATATGTTGGAGAAATCTGGGATACATTAAAAATTTTGAAGAGTTAAGATTTCCCAACATACCTTCAAAAATCATGTTAGAAAAATTGAATACTTGGTCTGTGCATAAACAGACAACAGCAGATGCTATTGCCTTGTTAAACTCATTCCAAGTACTCCTTTTTGGAGAAATACAATGCTGAATAGTATGGACAAGAAATTTCCATTGTGGGGAGAGAAGACCTTTTTGAAAAGTTACTATGTTTAGTCTTCCCTCATATCCCATTTTGTTTAAAATTTCAGCAATGAATTCCTTAGGAAGAGTAGTCATACCTGAATCATCGTGTAGTTGAAGATGTTGTCGAATAGATTGTTCTGTGATGGTGATCGTTTTTCCATCCACAGTTGATTTGATCATTGGTACAGTTGCACCCTCCGTTCTTTCAGCATTGGTCCAGAAATCCACCAAGTGCTGTTGGTATGCCTTCGGTTTCACCGTTAATGCGAATCGTATGTAAGAATTTTTCAAAAAGTTTACGATTGGTCTGAAATCCTTTGTTCCGTCTGGATTGCGTAGAAAGGCACACATGTTGTGGAACTCTGAGTATTTGAGATCGGTTGGAACATTGAGAGATTGTAGAGTTGCCATTTTGTGGAATTTTGTGAAGAACAGAAGTGAATTTTGTTATTGATGAAGGGTTTTTGATCGTAAGTTAGGGTTTATCGAGAAGATTTAGCAGATCGAAGTGAGGATAATGCTAAACTAATCGACTGCCGCCTTTTATATCTTTCGATTTAACCTGCAAAACTACTAAAATATCCTTCGAATCATAACATAACGGTTATTTTCATGGGGGTTAGTTTGGTAATTGTGTTTCTGAAAGACCAGTAGTAAATAAGATATCAGTAGTAAAACGTCAGTAGTATCTACTAACATCAGTAGTGACTAAGGATTTTGACATCAGTAGTAACCATTAACACATAAGACCAGTAGTATATGTGAATACCAGTAGTACTGACTTACCAGTAGTATTTGTGTAAACCTAATATACACCAGTAGTAATGAACTACCAGTAGTATAATGTGCATACACTTTCATACCAGTAATGCAGACCTACCAGTAGTAAAATACTTAAAAAAAAAACTTTTTACAACAAAACTTTACACATGATTTTAAGTGAGATTTTAAGTTATTAAAATCATTCCAATACTGCTAACCAAGAAGTTGAATCTTCCTACATCAAATGCTTTTGTAAAAAGATCTGCTAATTGATCATCAGTATGGATTTTAACTACTTTGATTAATTTCGTTTCATTACAATCTCTTATAAAGTGAAATCTTATTTCAATGTGTTTAGTTTTTGAGTGTTTTACTGGATTATTCACAATACTAATAGCACTTTGATTATCAATAAAAATAGGAGTTTTAAGGATAGAGATACCAAAGTCTAGAAGCTGGTTTTGAATCCATAGTACTTGAGCACAGCAAGCAGATGCAGCTACATATTCTGCTTCAGCAGTAGATGTTGATACATTTGTTTGTTTCTTACATTGCCATGACACCAGTCTTGATCCAAAGAATTGACATCCACCAGTAGTGGACTTTCTGTCTTGACATTCACCTCCATAGTCACTATCTGTGTAGGCTATGAGTTCAAATGGTGAATCATGTGGATACCATAGACCTAGTGATGGTTTGCCTTTCAAGTATCTGAATATTCTTTTAACAGCCTGTAAGTGTAGTTCTTTGGGTCTTGCTTGATATCTTGCACACACACAAACACTATACATAATGTCAGGTCTTGATGCAGTTAAGTACATCAAAGAGCCTATCATTGATCTATATAAGTGTTCATCTACATCCTCCCCCTCAACATCAGGATGTAGGTGTTTGTGTGTTTCCATTGGTGTACTAGCACTTTTACTGTCTTTCAAATCAAACTTTTCCAAGATGTCTTTGACATATTTTGATTGATTTATCAAGATGTCATCTGTTCTTTGATTGACTTGGAGTCCAAGGAAGAAGTTCATTGGACCCATAGAGCTCATTTTGAATTTAATTTGCATGAGTTCTTCAAATTCTTTGCATAATAAATCATTGGTTGAGCCAAAGATGATATCATCTACATAAATTTGTACCAGTAGTATATCATTTTTGACTTTCTTTGTAAACAAAGTTTTGTCAATGGCTCCTCTTTTAAAGTTGTTCTTCAATAGGTATGATGATAATGTGTCATACCATGCTCTTGGTGCCTGATGTAGGCCATACAGAGCTTTATCCAATTTGAACACATAATCACCATGTTTTGGATCTTCAAAGCCTGGAGGTTGGCATACATAGACCTCTTCTTCAATCTTCCCATATAAGAATGCACTCTTAACATCCATTTGATAGACTTTGAATTTCTTGAATGAAGCATATGCTAGAAATATTCTTATGGCTTCAATTCTAGCAACAGGAGCATATACTTCATCATAGTCTATTCCTTCTTCTTGAGTGTATCCTTGGGCTACAAGTCTGGCTTTGTTCTTGATCACTATACCTCTTTCATCTTCTTGTTTCTGAAGATCCATCTTGTTCCAATGGCTCTTTTTCCTTTGGGTAGAGGTACAAGTGTCCAAACAGCTTGTAATTTAAATTGAAGGAGTTCCTCTTGCATTGCCTCAATCCAGTTTGAGTCCTTCATTGCTTGTTGGATCTTCTTCGGTTCATCCTGAGATAGAAAGCATTCAAACATACATTCATTAGCAATCAAACTTATATTACACATATTTGCAGTTAAGCTTTTGTTTAATTTGCTTCTTGTTTGTAGTGGTGAGTTAACATCACTTAGAACAAGGTCTAACGGATGGTTCTTCTGAGTCCTTGTAGTTGTAGTTTTATCAACTACTAGTTGATTTTCAAGATTGGACTCATTTGTCTCAGGCAGTTGTTCATCTTGTGTTCCTTCATTGTCATTGAAGTTTGGTTCATCATCATCTTGGTCAGAGTTACTACTGCTATTGTCTTCGTTGAGATCAGTAGTATTGTTGTTGTTACTGGTATCAGTAGTATCTTGAGAATCTAGGTTATTGTTGAGACCAGTAGTATTTTGAGTACTATTACTGGTATCAGTAGTATTTGAATTACTACTGTCCTCATTCTCAGAGTTACTACTGGTTCCAGAATTTGAGTTAATACTGACATCAGTATTAACTACTGGAGCAGTATTAACTACAATGTATCTCATTTCCTCTTGACCAGTATTAACTGATGATGTTCCTTCCTTTTGATTGTGACAGTTTGAATTACCTGCATTGAAATTCATGTTAGAATTAAAGGATTTGGTTAGATTGTCTATGTCAAATAGCCAATCTGGACCATTTCCTTGTTCATTAGGTACATTTTCATTAAAGGATACATTGATGCTTTCTTCAATTATCCTTAGTCTTTTGTTGAATACTCTATATGATTTGCTTTGAGTAGAATATCCCACAAAAATTCCATCATCAGATTTGCAGTCAAATTTACCAATTTGTTCTCTTGTAATTAAAATAGTACAAGGACAACCAAATGATTTTAAGAAACTTATAGAAGGTTTTCTTTTATTGAAAAGTTCATATGGTGTTTTAAAATGTGGCTTCACTATTAATACTCTGTTCTGAACATAACAAGCAGTATTAACAGCTTCTGCCCAAAAAGTAATTGGTAATTTTGAGTCTGCAAGCATTGATCTTGCTGCTTCAATGATGGTTCTATTTCTTCTTTCAGCTACACCATTTTGTTGTGGAGTTCTAGGTGAGCTGTATTGCCTGTCAATACCTTTAAGATCACAAAAGTTAATTAAGTTAGCATTTTTAAATTCTGTGCCATTATCACATCTTATGGCTTTCACTTTTTGATCAGATGTGTTTTCCAGTTTGACAATTAAGTTCTTTATGAGTTCACTTGTATCATCCTTTGTCCTGAGAAAGAAAACCCATGTATATCTGGAAAAGTCATCAGTAATAACAAGATAATATTGTTTCTTTCCAATACTCATTACATTTGTAGGTCCAAAAAGGTCCATATGTAAGAGCTGTAAAGGAACAGAAATAGAGTTCACAGTTTTGGACTTATGAGAAGTTTTGTGTTGTTTACCTTTTAGGCATGCAACACAGTGATGATCACACATGAATTGTTTTTGAGGTAGTCCAATGACCAGATTTCTTTTTACTAAATTATTCATGTTTTTAAAATTTGTGTGACACATCCTTCTATGCCATAGTTCTGATTCAGTGGTGTTTGCCTTGGATATAAAACAGTTGACCTCATTTGTAGAAATGAGTTCTCCCCCTATATCCAGGCAATACACATTGTTTCTCCTTGGAGTTCTTAAAACGACATATTTTTCATCTAAAATAAAGTCAGGAGAAAGAATGATGCACTCAATGTCTGTGAAAAGAATCTTGTTCTTTTTATCACAAACTTGAGACACACTGACAAGATTGTATTTTAGTTCAGCTACATAAAATACATCATCAAAGGTAATTTTGCCATTAGTAACAGTACCTTTACCTGTAATCTTACCTCCCTGGGGATTCTCACCAAATGCCACATATCCTCCATCAAATGACTTGAAATCTTTAAGAATTTGCAGATTTCCAGTCATGTGCCTTGAGCATCCACTATCAATATGCCATGTTCTTCCTTCTTCTGGGATCTGAATGCTCTGCACAAGTGAGTAAAGGATTAGTTAAGATTGGGAACCCAAGCTTTATATGTCTTGGGTTCATCCTTTGAGAAATAAGCTTTGGGAGTTTTAACTTTAAACACTTTTGGTACCCATACTTGTTTAGTACTGGTGTTTTGTTTTACTACTGCCCTTTTGGAGTTATTACTGGTGTGAGAATTTCCTACTGATCTTGGTTTATACCCATGATTTTTAGCTTTTGAATACTTTACTACTGATGGACCAGTAGTATTTGGGTACTTACCATGTTTAGAATGACCAGTAGTGTTTTTAGGGTTAACACCAGTAGTATTTTTTAAAGTTGTTTTGGGAGCAGTAGTGTTTTTGAAATTAGGGTTTTTACCAGTAGTATTCTTGTACTGGTACCATACAGCATTATAATGAGGGTTAACACCAGTAGTAAAATTGTTAAAGTTTCTACTGGTGTTGGAAAATTTAAAATATTGTTCTTCTGTTTTGCACAAATCTTGGTGCACTTCTTCCAAATCTTGGAGTTTCAGCAATTGGAGTTTTGATTGTATTTGCTACTGAAGGACCAGTAGTATCTTTTAACCTTTGAGTTTTTGCATTTTCTTTAAAAACTTTAAATTCCTTTAACTCCTTGCAGTTTATTGGATTGAAATGACAATCCTTTGCTAAATGGTTCATTTTATTGCATATAACACATCTTAATTTCTTATTTTTAGCACCTTCAGGTATTCTTTGATCTAAGAGTTGTTTTTTGTTTCTTTCATTCCCCCTTGTTAAAATTTTTGGTACATTTTCTGCATTATATTTGGGAGATTCATTTGGACTTTGAGCTGTGTGAAAACTTGTATCAATTGATTTTGGTGATTCAGTTTGAGATATTGTAAATTCAATTGATTGCTCATCATCAGAAGAATCATTTGATTCAGATGTTTCAGTATTAGATTCAGTTTGATTGTCAGTTTTTAATTCATTAATGATTCTTTCTGAACTGTTTTTCAGTGGAGGAATGAATTTATGTGGAGGTGGTACAGCATGATATCCCACCCCATGAACAACCTTTTCTGTAGTTTGATTATTAGTTAATTCATCAAGAATTTTAGTGCTTCTTTCAAACTTTTTAATTGTTAATTTATTTTGTTCAATTTCAAGCTGACATTCTTCTAATTTACTTGTTAGTTCTTTATTTTTTGTTTCATAAAACTCTTTCTCATCCACAGCCTGAAGCAATTCTTCCTTTATTCGTTGATCAATCATCTTGTACACCTTTATTTGATGTTCTTGATCAGCAATCACACTATCAAACTCATGATTTCTTCTGACTGCTTTTGCTAAATCTTCATTTAATTTATTGTTTTCTTTTTCTAAGTTTTTAACAATTTTAGCACATTCAGAAGTACAAGGTTTAGGTTTTACCTCAGTTTTGTTGTCAGTAAAGGCCATGAGAGCTTGATTTTGAGTATGCTCTTCTGCTTGGAAGCTCCAGTCATAGCCTTGTCCTTGTTGTGATACAAGGGCAGTTGATTTTGATCTTTTGTCTGGCTGAGGACATTCTTTTGCAAAGTGACCAAGGTTGTTACAGTTGTAACATTTGACTTTAGTTTTGTCAAATCCTGCTTTGTCACCTTTGTTGAAGTTAAGGCTTGTCCTACCAGTTCTTTTTAAGAATCGTTTTGTCCTTAGGCTCAGCATAGCCATCTGCCATTTAAGATCCATCTCCTCAAGATCATCTGGGTTCAATTGTTCCAAGTCATCACTAATCAAGGCAGTATGCACATGACTAGTGAAGAAAGATTCTCTTGCAGCATCTTCAGAATCTGCAGCCTTTCCTATAGAGGTTTCCTGACCTTGACTTGTACTAGAGACAAATGCAGCATTATTAGAAGAAATAGAAGGGTTCTTTTGGTTTACCTCGGTTTCAAACACTCTGAGATCATTGTAGAGTTCATCCAACTCCTTTTCTTCTAAAGCATCTCTTTGTCTATATACCACTGTATACATAGCCCATTCTTCACTAAGAGATCTTAGGAACTTCATGTTGACATCTTCTTGATCCATCTTAACCCCAACCTGGTTAAGTTCACCAATTAGCTTGTTGAATCTGTCAAACACTTGAGTGAGTGTTTCATTGGGTTTTCCTTTGAAGTTTTCAAAGTCTTGTTTGAGAACAGACTTCATATTCCTCTTGGTGCTCTTTGTCCCAACGAATCTCTTCTCCAGTGCTTCCCATAGTATTTTTGCATCATCATATTCAACAAAGAGATGTTGATAATCGTTAGGAATGGCCAGTAATAGAGTGCTTAGAGTTTTGAGTTCGATGCCCTTGTCCTTCTTTTCCTTCTCACACTTAAGTTTGTCTGCTTCAGTTGCAGAGCTGCTTGCTTGACCAGGACCAGTTTTGTTTCCTTCAAGGACAACTTCCCACATAGAGTAATCTGTAATAAGCATGTATTGCTTAATACGATTCTTCCACATCCCAAAGTTGTTGGGTGTGAGTATAGGAATTTTGTTGGCCTGAGTGCTTTCATTATTATCAGTCATGATTAATAATGTGTGTTTTAAAGATTAAAACTTTTTGTTGTTCTTAACAAATAGTAGATCTAGAACCAATATGCTCTGATACCACTTGTCAGGATCGATTAACTATAGAGAAGTTAATAAACACCTTTAGATCTAATTGAATATAGAAGTTGCAGCGGATCAACACTATATCAATGTAATTAAGAACAATGAACTGTAAATAATATGCAAAAGTATTAAGAACACAGTTTCACAAAAAGCTTCAATGTATATTATTGAGTTAACAATACACACGTACGTTTACAATTCGTAAGGAACTATTTATAATAGTACTTGAAGCTAAACTATTTACCCTAGTTATTCTAGGACTTGATTTACATCGAATAATAAAAATATACATTGATTTACATTCTATAACTATCTATACGAAGATCTCGGACTTGATATTCTTCAAAAACGCGTATCAGTAGTAAAACTAATCACCAGTAGTAAGTTTGCAACATCAGTAGTAAGTAAGGTGATCAGTAGTAAGTCCATAATCAACGTCAGTAGTAACTACTATTGATCAGTAGTATCTTCAATCTTTGCATGATCAGTAGTAACTAAGTTATAGTATCATCAGTATCAACTCATCAGTATTAATCAATTCTGCCCCATCAGTACTAAGTGATCAGTACTAACTGCAGCATCAGTAATAAGTTGATCTGTGTTTTGCTCCAACACTTAGAGTTGAAAGTATTGACACTAACCCAACCCGTTTAACTTTCGTGTCGTGTCATGTCGAGCCAACCCGTTTACTTAAATGTGTCGAAACCTCCAACCCAAACCCATTAATTTCGTGTCGGGTTCGTGTTTGATTTTGTCAGGTCTAGATATTACAATGCAGCTTATGAGGATTTAAATCACTAATTTTTTAATTAAGAATTTATTTTTTAGGATTTGAAGTTATAGAAGTTGAAGAAGTTATTTACCTTTTTTCTTACAATTCATTTAACCAGTTATCCTTAGCTTTAAGATTATATATTCATTTATAATTTTGTAATATAATAATTCAAACCAAGCAAAATCGAATTAAACTGTAACATCAGTATCCAATGCAGGTCATGTGTCTGCAACGATCTTATGAATGATCAATACATAGTTCATTAATTAGATCATAAAAATGTAAGATCAAAACTTTTGACAAGTATGTTTCCACAATCATTGTGTGGTCATTTTGAAACCAAGAATGGTGATTTGATCGATTCATATTACATTGTTACGTGACATTTCTTTGAAAATACGAATTGGTGTTGTTAATTAAGTTTCACTGTCGACCGGTCCAATCCGGTCCATTGTACGGCAACTGGTTTGTTAATACAGAGAGGAAAAAATGTTTCTTCAATTTACAAGTCAGTCACTCGGCGGTTCAACAACCACCTAAGTTTCTTTTCTTTCTCCCGATTAATGCTCATTTATCACAAATTTACACGTTTCTTCAACCCAAAACTAGTTCATCCCTCTCTCACACACAATATCTTATTATACAATATAATTATAACATTAAATAATGAAAAATTATATTGCTACCTACAATATAATCATATCCATAAAATAATTAACATGTCCACTAATTTTCTTTCCTAATCTTATACTTTAATTTGGATATTTATATTAATCAATCAAATAAATAATAAAAGAATAAGTATAAATATTCAATAAGAAGTAATATCATATCTCTTAGGGCATGTTTGGACAAGCTTTTTAAATTGACTTATTAACTTCTTAAAAACAAAAATCAAAAAATAAGAAGATCTTTACAACATTAAATTAAATAATATATGGAGTATGAGTTTTTTCTAAAGTATGTCATAAGAACATAAATTAGAGCACTTTCAATTTCAGTGAAACTATTATTTTATATATACATATTAAATAAACTCTAATTTTTATTATTTTATAAAATGTATTAAATATGATATTTTATTTAAATAAAAAATTTATTCATTAATACAAGCTAATGTATACCTCATTACAAAAAAAAACCATAATATATACGAAATATTTATATCCCAACCTCTATCACCCACTTTCCTCTTTCGGTGTTTTTCATTCTTTGCTTGCTGCCATGCCTTTTTTTACCACAGAATGCTCGATCGTCACTATGTGATTCTCTCCATTTTCATTCACTTACTCTTTTTTTACACCAATATTAATAAATTCCATCTACAAAAACAACATAAATTGCAATGATGGTTATCACGGGGAACACCATGAAATCGGTTCTTGCTTTCACTGGAAAATTGATCAATGATTTATTGAGCCTCATTGTGTTTTCATTTCTTGATGTTTTTGATATCTTGTTATGTTATGTTTACAAGATCATTGATTTCTTCATCGAAGATGAATGGAAACCGTGTTATTGTTCGTCACCAAAAGAAGCAATTATTAATAGTGGTAACATTTTGGTTTCGGAGAATGGGGAATCCGAAAAAATCGTTTGTCTAACATCGAGTAAGTTACAACTCGAAGAAATCTCGGATACACTTTACTCACGGTCGTCAATAGTGACTGAGGTATCAAAAACCACCGTCAAACGGCGGAACTTGGGTCCTTCGGTCAATGGTCAACCACAGTTTATGGTGGAAATGCTTCAAGAAAAGATCGGTGGTCATAAACCGGTCATTACCCCACGATGGTCGGATTGCGATTGTAATACTTGTAACTCGTGGTCGAATTCTTGTAAAGATACATTATTTGTTCATACCGAAGGGCGAAAAGGTTTGTAATTTTTAATTCATGGTGATTTATTGTTAAAAGAAAATGATTTCGTTTTTCTTTTTTTAAATTTAATCGTAGGTAGTGAAAAGGAGAATGTGTTGTTTATTCATGGGTTTATATCATCATCGGCATTTTGGACCGAGACATTGTTCCCGAATTTCTCGAGATCTATTAGATCAAAATACCGATTATTCGCGATTGATCTTTTAGGGTTCGGGAAAAGCCCAAAGCCACACGACTCACTTTACACAATGAAGGAACATTTAGACATGATCGAAAAATCGGTTCTTGAACCGAACAAGATCCAATCGTTTCACATCGTGGCTCATTCTCTAGGTTGCATTCTCGGACTCGCACTTGCGGTTAAATACCCAAAATCCATCAAATCGTTAACATTACTCGCACCGGTAATTCGTCATTTAAAATTATTTTTTAAATCTAAGTATTGTACACACATTGAGTGATTTTATATTATTTTGTTAAAGCCGTATTTTCCGATACCAAAAGGGGAGGAGGCAACACAATATATGATGAGAAAGGTGGCACCACGACGGTTGTGGCCGTTGGTTGCTTTAGGAGCGTCAATGGCATGTTGGTACGAGCATGTTAGCCGGACAATTTGCTTGTTGATCTGTAAGCACCACCGTACATGGGAATTACTGACCAAACTGATCACCAGAAACAGGTGAATATTTACATTTATAATTTATTTTTTCCGGTGGTCAACCCCACCATTTCAATGCACCGAATTTAGCTTTAATGACGGCAGTGCCGTCGTCCATTTTCGTCGTCATCACCGCATCGTATTTCTTCATTTGATTAATTAATTTTAGCATGATCTACATATAATTGAAAACTGAAAATAGTATAATATATATATAATGAATATAATAAACTTTCTGTCTATTTTTGCCTTAATTGTCCAGCATAGTGTCGATATCTAATAAATACATATGTATGATACGAGCACTTTTAGTATTAGCTTATAAATATAAAATATACTTCTTGTTAATTGATAGTCACAAAAAATAATATAATTATGAATATATTATACTTATAGTGTAATAGTTGTAGCCATTAAATATTATCAAATATAAAAATAATAGTAGTAGTAAAAATAAAAACACTAAAAGTGATTTAAAAAATAATTTTTAAATAATAATGAAAATGTCATTATGATAGTAAGATGTATACAGTTTGACAAACATGGTGACGACTTAATGATACGGTTAACGAATTAGTAAATTATTTTTTACATGTCACGATTTTAATCTCTTTCTGGGTAAATAATTATCAAATGATTAGAGAAAGTTTTAGAAATAGTCACCACAAAAGTTAGTTTACATCTTTCTCGAGCATAAACTGCACTACAATTGAAGAACCGTAAAAAAGGGAATATTTTTCAAAAGAAAAAATAAAGATTTTAACGGTGAGATTGTTTGACTGATTTAATCTAAGAATTTTGGTTGACTCTGTTTACACTTTATTGCTTGGTAAGGTCAAATTTAATTAATCACCTTTGGGTCAACTGTCAAGTACGACTTTTACAGTTCGATATTTTCTGTACACAATTTACTTTATTTTCACATCGTGCTAAAAAAAGAATTCTAACTCTTTTCACTTTTAAAATGCCATAATTTGTAATCCTATAGATATAGTAATACTCATATTTACTAACGGCGAACTTTAAGGAAATATTAGTTTTAATTGTCATTTATGATCAAAGCGTTAAATGTTCTTCATAAAAGCACCTAGCAGAATGCATTGGTACAAGTTGGGGCTAGCCCACTTGGTTAACATGGAGAGAAACTAACAAGGAGGTCTTGGGTTCAATTCCAAGCATAGGAGATTTATATGTAATTATTTGCCGGTTCAAAAAAAAGCAGAATGCATTGGTGGTGCCGTGGTGGGGAAAATGACGGCCGTGGTTGGCATGGTGCCACACCAAGTGCACTCATCGTTGGTAAGAGTCATTATATATTGTTAGTTTCATAGTTTTTGGATCAAAAGATTATAAGAAGTATTATAGATTAAAATAATAGTTTATGTAGGATAAGTATCATATTTTTTAAATAAAGCGATGTAATGTTATTTAATAAGTAATAAAAAAGATAAAAGACTAATTTCACTATATTAAAGAAGATAATTAGTGAGTGTAAATCTTACTACTTTTTACCAAATAAAGTAAATTATCAAAATATATCACTTGTTTTACAATTGTTTGAAAATGAAAAGTGTATCACATAGGGAGTTAGTACATTTTTTAATTTAAAAAAAAAAGTTATATTAGACCATAACATGCATTTTGGGTGTGGCAATACTGGAGGACCGGAGCGAATACGGCATTGATGTCACGACTTTGGTGGGTTGTAGTCGCCGCAACTATGCTCAATTATCCAAGTCTTTGGTTTTGCTAATTTATGCTTTTTAATTATTTATAATGCATTTAGTAAAACTTCGTTTTCCCTTAAATTTCAAAATTTGAATTACAATAAACTTTACATAAACCAAAAAAATATATATAGAGATATGGTATTGATTTCTAACCTTTTCTTCTTACTCATATGTCTACCAATTTTATAAAGATAAATGTCAAAATTAAGAGATGATATGAAAAGAGAATTAATGGATTACACATGACAACTTTACAAATGTGTAGACATATGAGTAGGAAGAAAATATAAGAATAAATAAAAACAAAAAAAATCAATAGAAATTGCAAGTTAAACTAGTATTTATTTTCTACTAAGGGTGTGCTTGATTAAGGGGTTATGGATACCAAGGAATGGGTAAGGTAATGATTAAATGAGCTTGATTTTGACACTTGTCATGATCAAATAGGTAAGCACATAGCACAAATGATATGAAGCAATACCAATACTCTATTAAGTATGTGCAAGAACATATAAAATGAACCCAAAAATTTGAACATGATGTAACCAAACCGATGAATGATTACGGTAGAACAAATGTTTTTTTTTATAACAAAGGTAAATAAACCGTCGGATATAATCATATCATTAATATTAACTACAACTTATAAATAGAATTTACGTCTCTTAGAATTAACTAATATATGACTTTATCATGCGTATTAGCAAAAACTTTAATAAGAAACCTATGATGTTATATATACACTTTAATACAAACCAAGTACATTTTAACGTTATTAACATGTTTTTTTAGCTAAACTTTTCAATTCACTTGTTACCTAAAGTATTTTTCTTAAACGTAAAGTCTTCTAAATTCAAACCTAATATTCTATAAATTCTCCAAGGGCCATCGTGTAGGTCACTTCTTGTTGAGACTTGGAGACTTATTCTCCTTTTTTTTCTTTTCTGAAATTTATTTTCATGTCAAACTTTGCTTTGATAATAATGAATCTTGTACCTATAATAGTTACCTAAATTTAACTACTTTTAAATACTTAAACATATTTGATTATCGAGTATTTGATATTTATACAGGGTGAGGACATATTTAATCGATGGCTTTTGTTGCCACACACATAATGCCGCATGGCACACCCTTCACAACGTTATATGTGGGAGTGGTACCAAAATCGAAGGGTATTTGGACACGGTTCAAAACCAATTAGATTGTAGTGTAAATGTGTTTCATGGGCGAGATGATGAACTCATCCCAGTGGAGTGTAGCCACAATGTCAAGACCAAAGTGCCTAGGGCAAATATTAAGGTTGTTGAGAAAAAAGATCATATCACCATTGTTGTTGGACGCCAAAAAACTTTCGCTAGAGAACTCGAGCAGATATGGAAAACCGCAAAATCCAGTTAAAGGTTACTTTCATCACTAAGCCTTCAACTTGGTGGTATAATTGCAAAATCCCGTAAATCTTTCAAACAAATAATCGATCGTTAGATAATATCATCCAAATCAAGAACATGGATGAAGTGATACTAGTATATAAGTTGGTTAGGTTTTCTTATTTATTATTCTCCAATATTGTATCGATCTATTATTTGGCGTTTCAAAAGAGTTTTTTCAATTTGGAAACAAATGTAATGTACCTTTTTTTTATATGATTAATTTCATTACTAAGGTGTTTTCTTATTACCAATTTCTATTGTCATGTCGGTAATATTTTTTGAAAAATATTTAATTACATACAAATGTACAATTCCATTTGTTACATATTTTGTTTGTTATACAAAATGTCAAAATTGTATATTAGAGGGCTTATAAAACAACGTGTAGTTGGTATTTAGATGTTTATAAAGTTGTGAGTTCTAATTTTATTTTGGGTGGATAAAAATAGACTAAACTTTGGAAGTGTGTTAGTTGTACAAGAAAAAGTCTCTAAAGGTTAACTGAACTGGAAAGATGGGACACTATTATTATTTTTATACCAATTATACTGTCTAGTGTTTACTACATATAAATGATGGTGAGCTTTAATGGGCACAACTACATACATTGTGCTTCTTTAATACTTCCTTAAATGTTTGTTACTTCAGTTAATGTTCTAGCTTCCATGCCAGTTTCCACTTATGGGGCCAAATTGGGCAATGGGCATCATGGCAAGATTGATTTTATATACTCTTATTGCAATTTCCGGTCTTGAAAATCATATATGAAAACTTACAATCTTATGAGACATTAGAAGTGTCCGGTTGACGTAGGATAGCTTCTATCAGTCCATCCGAAAAATGTTAAGTTGCTAAACGCTCTGTAGCAAACATGCATATTATATAGTAATAAACCGAATTATTAGCTTTTAAACATTTAAATGTAGTTTAGATAAATTCCGACTTGTTTCCTTCATAGTTCACTTTCTTCCATATATTAATTTAAATGAAGTAAAACCCGAATTATCCATTTTGGTATAAACAATTGAACCTGTTACTTCTAACAATATGTCTGGTGTAAAAGAGGGAGGAGAGGGTGGGGGTGGGGGTGGGGGTGGGGGTGGGGGGTGTTATATATTATATCCGTAATGGTTTTGTGCCAAATTAAGAGGCGGGGAATTTAATGAGCTTTGACCAAAGTTGCATGTTAATTCTCTGATAACGAAATGATCTAGCATCTCTATCTATAGTATGTGTATATGTAACACATATAAACTCATGATATGCCTCATATTTCGGTCGTTAGTAGGTCCTTTGATAACCCTCATCATCAATATCACAATTATTTTGAGCCACTGATTTTTTTCTGAAATCGGTTTACGTGGGGAATTTTTAAACTTCTCGCGGTGCCAACGAATTTCATGCTAAAAATACCAATTGTCGAGACCGAATATTAGACATCTATATAAGGTACTTTTAAGCTTTTTTGATATTGCAAGTGTAACGATATCTTTTAACGTATATAACGGTTGATACTTTCATCTTAATTTTTTAATTATGCATTATTTGTTTGATAAGTATGTAGAGTCAATACTTAAAAAAGGTGCATTCATGTTTGCATTTGATAACTTTAGGGTTGTACATTGTCATAACTCATAAGAACCATCTGGGCCTGTTGTAAATTAGCCCAACTCAGAATTTAGAGGCCCAAAAGTTTTGAAAGACGTTAATTTCATATGCTTTACTTCTAAAAGAGTAAATTACACGGAAGGTTCCTCTGATATACAACTAATTACTAATTACAGTCTCAGTTCCTGAACTTCGTTTATTATACTGAACATCCTTAGTGTATTGATTTTGTTACACCCATGGTCCCTACTGCCCTTAACTTTTATTAAATGACCAAAATACCCTTTTGGTATTTTGATTCTTTTTAATTTACTCTGTTAATTAATAAGTGATAAGTGATAAATCACAAGGACCATCCGTGAAATTTACTCTGTTAATTGATTTTTTTTTCTTTTTTATCCATATTCTTTCACCACATTCAGACTCATCACCCACATCTATCTCTTTGAATTCAAACCTTAATCAAAAACCATTATCATCGCGTCATAAAACCCCCTGAAAAGTCGATCCATCCCAACCCTACCTCCGTTTGCCTACTGCGGTTGTTCTGCCGCCGATGACGGCCTATCGACCTGAATTGATTTAGTCAATTGATGCACATCGCTAGAGGAGTTTGAATTCAAAGAGATAGACGTGGGTGGTAAATCTGAATGTGTTGGAAGAATATGGATAAAAGAGAGAAAAAAATCAATTAATAGAGTAAATTTCACGGATGGTCAATGTGGTTTATCACTTATTACATTCACAGTCTTGTATCTTTGCTTTATTACAAAATGCCAAAAGGGTATTTTGGTCATTTAAAAAAAGTTATGCGCTGTATGGACCATGGGTGTAACAAAATCGATACACTAGGGACGTTCAGTGTAATAAACGAAGTCCAGTGACTGAAGCTGTAATTAGTAATATATACACAAGTACCTTCCGTGTAATTTACTCCTAAAATTAACCTCTTACCGTCTTACGTGACTACGTTTACTCTAGTGAAATTCATCAACTTAATGGTCATTAAGGCCCCTAAAGATTAACTTTTTAACACTTAAGCTTCTTCAAAACATTTAATTTTTTTTCAAACTAATGATAACCATCAAATTACTACCGATAATAACTTTTGTATGCAGACGTTACATGGACATAAGGACGAGATTCAAACCGATGATCTCCTCTTTGTGCTATATGTCCCCAACGTGGAACTACCATCACAAGCAGGGTTGATTCTGAAAATCTGGAGACGCGGTTCAATTTTTCAAAAAAGAACCTAAAACTTATAAATTTTCTATGGGTTACATGGTTAGAAACCTAATTAAAGGTATGGGCCCTTAATGGATATATACATTAATACATAAAAATAAATTTTTGAGTTTTATAGGATGATAGGCCTTGTTCAATGGCGTCTAATGAATACCCATGTTCCCAAAGGACACCTATATTTCAACTTCATGACACTAAGCCGAGCCCATAATCTGAATTTTAGTTTTTTATTTTATTTTTTCTGTTAATTAAGCTTAGAATCTTGTTCAAAGATTTGTTGATTATATTAGAAATCATACCTTCACAAATAGTCATAGTTTTCATACTTTTATAGTCTTTTCTTTTTATTCTTCTATGTTAATGATTGATCACATGTTATTCTTGACTTAATTTTCCTTTGTTCACCTATTTGACTATATATCCATGATGTATATACTCATTTCACATTAATGCTACGATTAGTGTATTTCATATTACATAAAAAGACAATGCTTGAATTAGATAGAATAATGAAGTACCAAATTAAGTTCTTATAGTCTATCAATATCTAATATTTAGGTGTCTCATAAAGTTGTGGGTTCAAGTTTTATTTTAGACAAAAATGATGTAGATTTAAGGGTGTGTTTTAGCCGTTATAAAAAATAGAACACTGAAGTCTTCTTCGTCCAATTAGAAAACATGTGTAATGTCACGAGTAATTCATTATGTTTAACGTCAAAGAAATCAATGATGATAACGTATAAATAGATGGACGCAAATCTGGCGTGAATTATTTGAATAATTATATTTGAATATCTTAACTACTAATAATGCATTTAGGTCTTCCACTAATGGAAGGTGTTAATTTCGAAGGTGTTAATTTCCCCTTTCTACTTTAGGAAATGTCTTAATCAACCCAAAATAATTATATTTGAATATCTTAACTACTAATAATGCATTTAGGTCTTCCACTAATGGAAGGTGTTAATTTCGAAGGTGTTAATTTCCCCTTTCTACTTTAGGAAATGTCTTAATCAACCCAAAATATTAAAAACGCATCATATGGGAATCGAACTCGTGACCATTTGGAAGTTAGGCGTGCATGTTAACCAATTTAGCTACTTGCCTACTTTACTTTGTTGCAGTCCCTAATAACTATAACATTTACGTTTGATACATTGTCTTTCAAAGTAAACTATCTAAGATGACATATCGCTACCGGACAATTTTATTCGCAACAAAATATACTTACGGGTACCCGCCGCCGCATTGCGCGGGTACCCTGCTAGTAGATATTTAAGATTCCAGATGTTTACAAATAGCAGGTTAATTTGTTTGTCAGTAACATTAATCTATTGGGAATTTGGGATACATGATATAAACTTGTGTATGAAAATACAGGTTAATGTATAGTAAATTATACATGTCGAATATATATTTTAGTTAAAAGATTTTGAATCCATATATCTGTTTGGCGATTAATTAAAGCCAAAATACACGGAATGTGTTCGATAAAGTTGGTGTAAATTATTGTAATATGTCAAATCAAGGACCCCCAATTCGGACATATCATCTTCCCCTATATATGCAGGTAGACCCGATTTTGATTCGACAACTAGGCAGTTTGCAGCTTCGTGATTTGTCTGTTATTCCATGTGTAATTACGTGATTCGTCCACTGTTTTTAGCACAAATCTTCACAAATGCACATGCGAGTATCATCCTTCACAGTTATGGGAATTCCGGAATTCATGGACTAAAAAATCTCCAACCTTTTGAAAAAAGCCTGTAAAGTCAAACATATTTTCGGAATTTATTATGCACATTCTAAACATAACCACACTTGATTTCCTCCAAATCTGTATCAAAGCCAATATTCCGAAAATTTTGGAAACAGATTTGGTTGTCACAATAATCAAAATTAAAAATCGAAAATTTTAGAGATCATTACCTAATCTACTCCATCTTTTTCGGGAGCACAATAACCATCTATTTCCAATATAAACCGGATTACAACACCACATAATTGAAACAAGTTTTCATCCCTGCATCACGAATCAAAAACCAACGCTGAAGGTTAATGTTTATGTTTTCGAATTTTCGTTTTTTGTAATATGATACTATTCATGATGTTTTCTTCATTCTTTTGCTAAAAACCCCATAAACATAACTGCAAACTATTAGGTTAAAACAGTCATTATCATTAACACAATTTTTACGATTTTGCAGTAGAGTTTTCGGCTGAAAGGCAATCATTATCATTATCATTATCTTCAACTTCAAGGTATGTTTTAGCAGCTATTTTACAGCCCATATATATAAACCATCAGTATCAATAAAAAAAAACTACATCTAATATTCAGATTTGTTGTGATTGTTCACAAAAAAGATGAACATCTTTTTAATCGACTTTCAGCCGTCAAACTGTTTGAATTATAAATTACCCCGTTTTGACTTTTAAAGTCAAACACTTATAATTTGAATCAAAATAAACAATTATGAAGATTAAAACTGTCAACTTTTAAAATCCTTTTCTCCGTATTTTAACTCTGTTTATTTACATCAATATAAAAATATTTTAAATCACAGTTTTAAAATTAAGAAAAAAATTTTAATTAAATACAACTTTAAAATATAGGATTGTATTTGGAAGCCCTATTTTAATTCAAAACTCGACTTTAAAGTCAAACTATTTTAGTTATATATTAACTATTGACTTTTAAAGTCAAACCGTTTCAAACTAAATACAATGCTATTAATTAAAAGTTTCGATTAATACTGTTTTATTTACATCAAACTATTCCTAAATAATAACAGAATTCAAATAACATTATGTTAAAAGAATTTTAAAGGTTTTCAAATATCGACTTTAAACAGTCAAACTGTTTGACTGTAATGTTTTAAACAGACAAATTGATCGTAATATCTCAACAGATTTTTTAACATTTAGAAGATAGCTTATAGTTTAAAAAGTATGTCTATTAAAAGTCAATTTGTTTGACTTTAACACAGTCAAACAGTTTTTTAAAGTTTTAAACAGTCAAATTCATTTAGGAATAAAATAGTTTGACTTTATACGAAATACAATCCTAGCAACCTTACCTGCTAATTACCCATCAAAATCCCGTATTAAGAAAGTAAAAAAAAAAAAACAGAAAACATAAACAAGGAAGGAGTAAATTACATAAATTATCCATGTGGTTTGTATGAAATTATAAAATTTGTCCCTTGACCTCTTTTATTACACATATAGTCCCTAATTTTGAAACTTGTGATACCAACGGTCCTAAATACTAAATCGCGTTTTAGGGACCATTAGTGTTGCAAGTTTCAAAGTATAGGGACTATATGTGTAATAAACTAAGTCCATAATTTCATAGAAACCACAAGGACGATTTACGTAATTTTTTAAGAGATTGTTACCTCTAAGGTTAGAATCAAAGCCACTATTTGTCAAATTCTTTGCAAGTTCTTGTCCAATTATTTTCTGCCAATTTGGTGAAACTTTGGCTTCAGAAATTGGCCAAACAATTGCTGTTTCTGTTGTATGATTCACGCTAGCAGAAGATACTTGTGACTGCAAAAATTTAGAGTATTATTAGTATCTTTAATGACTTAGTTTGTAAAGTTATATATAATGATAAATAATTTAATTTATATTTTTACTTACTTGATTTTCCAAAATTCTTTTTACACTTGATGCACATCCTCCACACATCATTCCCTGACAGATGAAGATTACAAATTGAAATAATAATGAAAAGTTATGATATGATATTAGTTATCATAATTAAGAAGGGCCAAATGGGAGCTAATTTATTGTAATTCATGTTCATAAATAGACACTGATAAAACTTACATAATATTGATTTAGATAGTAAATATTTCAAATTTTCAATCTACTATTACTTTCTATATTATTTTTAACATGAGAGTGTTTCTATCTTGGATTCCTACCAACCATGCTCCTAGAAAAGATTCAAACCTATGATCATTGGTTCAACCAACTTTGTTAGAACCAAACTACATGAGTGTTAAATTTTATAATTGGATGGATTAACCAATTTGCAGCAGTCCCCAAACAGAGCATCTCATTATATTATCTCAATTCATTTCATTTCATACATATAATAATTCAGATTTCCAAATCAGGACATAATGGATAACATTACTCTTCAATTGAACTAAAGGCAAGAGATATAGTTATTAAAAGGAAATTTTCAATTCATAGGTTACAACATATTGGGGGAACTGATTAGCTAAATTGATTTATGTTTGCTTTCTTATTTAGATAAAATTAGAAAGTTACTTACTTTAACATCAAGAATAATCACATCTGACGGTAAGAAGGAAACATCATCAGCACCTTCACCGCCGCCGGCACCACTATCACCACCGGAGGGGGAAGAAAAGCAGGCACCGGAGCTCGAGAAACACTTCCCGAGATACCAAGCAGGAGACACCGCAGCTCCAGCATTCCACAACGGTGATTTGGTGCCTAATTTGCCGGATGATTTGTGAAAGAAGGCGGTGGCGGTGGTCTTATTCCGACGGAATTGACTCCGGAAGGTTTGGCCGGCGGCGGTGGAGTAACGGAGGGTTTTGGAAATGGAGAGTAGAGTGGTGCCAGTTGCAGACAACGCTCCCTCCATGTTTGGTAACGGGAATGAATGAATGATTGTTGGTTGTATTCGAAGAGGCCTGTTTTCACAGAATACTTGTGTAGTGTAAAGGATATAGTCATGTCTACCTAAACAAGAAAATAAAAGGGGAAAGAAAACTAAAAATCTATTTCCTCCGATCACACGCTTTATCTTTCACAATTTTTAATATAAAATATTAAAATAACGATTAAACTAAATTAATTGAATAATTAGTGGAGACTGGGTCCAACACCTTTTAAATAAAATGGAGTTAGTGACATTTAAAAGTAAAAAGTAAAGGTAAAGAAGTCATTTCACTTTTTAAAAGTACATAATTAGTGGGTGTGAGTCTCACTATTTTTTGTCAAATAAGGTAATTTTTCAAAATGTGTCACTTATTGTGAATCATTCCAAAAAGTAAAGTGTGTCACTTATTTTGAATCGGAGGAAGTATAACCTTTTAAAAAAATATATACTTCCTCAAATTCAAAATAAGTGATACAACTTTACTTTTTAGGTGATTTAAAATACTTTCTCCGTCCCAAAATTATTATCCACATTTAAAAATCATACAAATTAAGAAAAGTGCATTTATTACACTGTGCAAGATGATCAGAAAGCTGGATTGTGTAACGGAACGAGGCTGGATTGATACAACTTTATTTTAATCACCATGCGTAATATTGATCAGAAAGCTGGATTGTGCAACGGAACGAGGCTTCAGATATTACGAATGGGGGTAAATATAATCGAGGGTAAAATCATATCTGGCGGCAAGGTGGGTATAATTTGCGCTATCCCTCGAATGGTGATTAGCCCTTCCGACAACAAGATGCCTTTCAAATTGAATCGGAGGCAGTTTCCTGTTCAGGTATGCTTTGCTATGACCATTAATAAAAGTCAAGACCAGACGTTGTCTCAGGTTGGTTTGTTTCTGCAAAAACCGGTATTCTCACATGGCCAGCTTTATGTGGCTGTATCAGTGTATCACGAGTTAAGAACAAGAACGGATTGAAGGTCATTTGTTGTGACACAAATGGGAATTACACTAATTCAACATCAAATGTCGTTTACTAAGAAGTCTTATTTCGTTTGTAAATTTTATGTAGCATTTCATCATGTATCGAATTGAGATCAAATCATAATTACAGCTACATCATTATTATGTCATTTTTAAAATTATTAATATGTATTGGTATTTTCTCACATAATAAATTTTGAAGCATACCCGCTCATTCGGACGGGTTATGAAGCTAGTTTATCTATATGCAAATAGACGACTTCTGTGCCCACGTCGACGTCCTGCTTCTAACATCCAATCAGAAATTAGCCACCGCCATCATCTACAACCGCCTCAATTGCTCCACCGCCTCCATATACTCTGCTTTATAAGAAACTACCGCCATCATCCACCACCGCCTTCGCCGCTAAATAATACAGCCGGCAACTGCTTCTTCAGCGCGTGACTCTAACTATCTCCTCTGTCTACGCTCGTTCATCTCCTTACACGAAGCTCTCTTCGGTTGGGTCTGTAATTTGTAAAGGTATCTCTTTTTCTTTCCCTCTCTCTTTGTGGTTTACTGATTTCAGGACTACGTCGGTTCGCTCTGTCTCCAGATACAAGGTCTTAAACGAAAGGTAATTTATCCATAAGCCTAAAAATTGTTATTTGTTTTCTAGGGTTTCAATTTTTTAAATGCAGTATTCGATTGTATTTGTATCAATTAATTTGTCGGAAGGTGATTTTTATACATATGCTTTAATTGTATGATTCAGCGGTGACTTTGACCGGAAAGGAAAATTTGGAGTTTGAATTCCCTGTGGACGCAAAGCTGGATTATCTCGTGTGGCTTCACTTTGCTGAGATTGATGTGAGTGTGAATCGGAAGGGTAAAAGAGTGTTTGATGTTATTATAAATGATGAAAATATTACCATAATCAATATATTCAAGGAAGTTGGGGGGTTTTGCTGCGTATAGTTATCATTATGTAGCTACGAATTTGAGTAGTACACCATTGACATATCAAACTTGTACCTGTTCTTGGATCGCCTTAGATTTGTGGGCTTCAAAATCACGTCATTGTTCCAGCTGATATCATGACTGTGCCTGAGCAAGGTATGACTTGACTGATATTTCTTCTATAGATTTGGAAACCTGGAACTTTTGGCTTGAATTGAATTGATAGTATTATTGGACATTACAAAGTGAACATCTGATCAAACTCATGAACTGAATATGAAGTTTTTCTATGTTCTGTTAGTTTAGATAAAGTCTTGCAAGTCTAAAATAACCTATAGTGGTAAACTACTGATGCACTTTAATGATTAGGTCAACTGAAATGAGAAGAAATAATTACAGTTAGTTATATGACAAAGTGTGGTCTATTTGTTTTACAGTTGGTGATATGCAAGCATTAAAGGAATCATTACGTGTTCCTGAAAGAATGGGCTGGAACGGTGATCCCTGTGCTCCTACTAATTAGGATGCTTGAGAAGGTATTACTTTCCATCTCAATAAGGATGAATATGTTCTTGTTATCTTTCAGATTTACGTAATTTTGCAACTTTTATGGATTGATTTACACAATTTGTTTTGACATATATATGTTATTGTTGTTATGTTTGCAGAGATCTTGGGGGCCAAGGTTTGAAAGACTACATTAGTCATAAAATTGTTCTTCTGACCAACTTGGTAAGCTTGTAAGTATCATCCGCCGCTTCAGTAATTTTAGATTAGATGACCATATTTATCATATCTCATATGATTGTTTCACTTCCTTTTCTATTAAAATTTTATTATTTTAATTGCAGGAATATAAGTTCCAACTCTTTAGGAGGTACTCTACCTGCATGGTTGGGGCAAAATTTTCTCAAAAAACTGTAAGAAACTCAAGTTATTATTTGTTGTTAATTATTATTATCATTCAGATATCTATGATGTAGTGTCTCATAACTATTATAACAAATAATGCAGGGATTTATCGAACAATCCGATTTCTGGGTCGATTCCAGATAGTTTCAGTTCTTCAAATCTACAACTTGTGTAAGCATAGTCCTTATCCACATTTACATCTTTGTTGCTTTGGATTTTTATTTACTAAAATACTCACTTAGTCACTTCTTAGGCTGTTGAATGGTAACAAATTGAAAAGACAAGTGCCTGAAGAACTTTACTCAGTTGGTATCCTTGGTGGAGCTATCGAGTATTCATATTTTACCCATTAGTGACAAAATCCATTTAGATATATTACACTAGGGACATACATAGAACAAGACTAAAGGTGGCAGTTTCAGTTTCAGCTCATTTACTTCTGCACGAGTTGTGTTTTGTTTATAACGGGTCAAACCAATATGTTTAGCCAAAAGGTCAAACACATTAATCATCATAGAAGCTGTTTGAAATCTTGTGCTCATGATAGTGGTAAATTTTGTTCTAAGAAATAATAGGTCTGTCAAATTTCATTACAAAAACTGTCAAATAAGTTTTAAAAAAATGATTCAGTAGATTTTATGCATTACAAATAAAGTTCGGACAATTTTAACTTGTTTGAACCGTTTCCTTTTGGGCTATTCCATGTGAAGTGTTAGGGATAAAACATAACCCGCATTGACTCATTCATAAATAAATGGGTTGAAATTTCTACAGTATTTCTTATATCTTGTTTTTGATAATTGAAATCTTGATTGCAGATTTATTTCGCTGGAGCTCTTGGAGTTATCCTTCATGTTGTGTATGTGAGGTTAGTTCATGTAATAGTCTTTTATATGACATGTGTCACCAGGCTATCACTAACAAGGGTGTTGCATAAGTTCTAAGTCCTTACAGGCAATCATAAGTAAAATTTTAAACTTTAATGCTTTAAAGGTCTTGAGGTAAAAAATGTTTTAGTTGATTTTCTAAGTATAATAGCTGAATGATTTATAAAAGTTAGTTTGTAACTACTAATTGTGTTATGGTGATTATAGAAATTTAGACTATTAAACATAGACATGAAAGCTATGTTTATCAAAATAATTATAATTAAACATACATGTTTGTAATCGACAAATCATATCGATTATTGACAGGTTGTTGATAGAAATGATCCAAAAAATAAACTTACGATGAGTCTCGAGGAACAACTCTATTTCACGAATCAGTTAAAGTACTAAACTTCTCCAAAAATTTAGAATGAGGAAGAATCCTTAAAGTCATGTCTCCCTAAACAGGTAAAGTAATAGAGTTTGTTTGCACAATTTAATTAATTAGGAATGACTATAAGTTATTAGTTATTAGTTGATTATGAATGACTATATTATATAAACGACATACCCGTATATATACTATGTATTGGCATAGTTCTAATGTACTAGCACTAGACTTCTTCACCCCTCGAAGATGTGTACAAGGTCTTTGCTGATTCCTATCAACATGGTGAACCTCAGTCGGGCGTGAAATATATGATATTGGAAAAATAAGCGGGTTGGGTAACGGGTCAAAACTAGATATTGTTAATTCATGTCAAAATGGGCCCGGGTCAGCCTGACCTTTTGACTCATTCCCCTACTAACTAAACTTTTTTAGTTGACTGGTCTGACCTGTTTGGTATAAAAACAAAACCCAACTTGAATAAACGGGTCGAAATGGCCACCATAAGTCTGTTGTCATCAGGTTTTATGTTATTGTCAGTAAGTTTCATGACATAAATGACAATCCAATTTTAGTTTGATGTGGTTTTATATATTTATTGAAAAAACATGCTCTAAGATTTGATTACAAATTTATAGTAACGTTTTTGGATAGATAGTTTAAGAATTAGACTGTTGATTGTATATACTTGAAAATATGTTTTGTCGCCCTTAATGCTAAAAAATGTGTCTCCTACTTAATTTTTTTTTACTTTATGTTACATATTTTTTTTCTTACAAATTTTGTTTGCCACATGAACTATAAATGCTTTTGATTTTTAATTGCAGGTTGTGGTAATAAAGTGACTTAATCTCAGCATTATAGTTATTGTCAAAAGACATCTATGTAGTTAGCTTCAGATAACCCTTAACTATAAATTTGAGCACCATCCTCTCAGGTACAGAGGAAGGAAGTTCAAGATCACTCAAAAGAAAGGTTGTCATTCTTATTATTTGTTTATAAGTTGAGTCGAAAAATGATCAAATAATTAGTCATATTATTCTGTTATATTAACCATAGGTTCTATTCCATTTAGATAAATGTGACATTTTCGATCGTTTATTAATGATCGGTCGATGTGGGCCGCTTTCAAAAGCAATTCCACTTGTTCCGCTTCCTGTGTTATTATCACAACCGTGTCTAACTTCAATCTCCTTCAACCTTGTGAAAGTTCAATCTTCCTCTCAACTTGTGAAGTTTTAAAAGCAATCTCTCATATGTCGCTTTCTATATTGTTATTAAAGTTATCTTCTGAATTGAGATTTTGGGGCCGTGATTATCACGGCCCTTATAACCGCCTAGTATATATATATGCTAAGCGATATACTTCGTGTAATTCTTTGGAAAATAGCAAAACTGTTATTAAGATGTTATGACATAAATGATGAACTTATACATTAATTAATAACCGACTCTTGTATTTAAGAATTACCTTTTATTAATGAAAATGCAAATTTTTTATACATAAAATTACATGTATATATGTGTGTGCCACATCTTCTACCTTGTATGTTTTTAATTTGAGGATTTTGGTGAATTATGATTGCAAATAACATCATACATCTCTTAATGGCGTTAGGATTTTTTTTCCTTCCTAAACAGTATTTTCCCTTGCACATTTGCACGGAGAGTTTCACTTTCACATATCTGTTTGGGATAAAACAAACATGAAGTTCTTAAATTTAGAGAGACTCTAAAAATCAGAAAACAAATTAGTGTGTCAAATGAAATGTAAATTCAATTTTATGGATATCACTGAGACCCCCAAAATAGCATAACCCCTTGACTCTGTTACGGGTTTTGTCCCCAAGACCCTGCAAAAGAGTGTTGCCTCCTTGACCCCGTATCCCAGAAACAACATGAATCCGATTCTAGATCAATGCCACATGAAACCATTTTTTTACTAAATTATATATTTAGTGACAATGTTAGGATGATAAGTATGGGTACCATTGGTCATGTCAAAAAATTTATCACATCAGATCCAAATATTCACCGCACCCACCCAAATGTGAAGAGACCCCCACCAAATCAGACACACAACGCCCGTTAACAACTGTGGCCAGCCATGGCCACCCTGCACCCACGAAACCCACCACTATGTGAGGGGGTGGTGTTCTTTTTGCTACTCTGGTGTGTAGGTCTTCCACACATGTGGTGATAGAGTACCCATATCTACCAGCCTTATGAAATATTGTAATAATTTACATTAATTTTGTCAGTATTTTATACGGTTATTATTTCTTATAAGTTTGTTTTTAATAAATTATCTTTGACATTAGAAAAAATATAATCAACAAAACCAAAAAAAAAAAAAAAAAAACGTTTCAAAGTAAAAGGAAAATTGATATTTATTTTGCTCTTGTTTAATTAAGATTTATGAGCTAGCTTCCGCTTTAACAAGCCTAGAGAACATACACTAGGAGATTATATAACCCTTTTTTTTGTTTATATCGTTTTTGTGGTGTAAAAGTAGAAAAAATATACTCTGCCTTTTGTTATATTTGTTAGACTGGACTTGTAACTCAAGTTTATCGTAGCCCCTAATTTTTTTAAGCTAGCTTCTTGCTACCAGTTAAATCCGTTCACCTAATTTTTTTTTGTTTTGCTCCTCGTTGTGTTAAGAAGATCTTATACAATATTGTAAATTAACTACTCCCTCCGTCCCTAAATAAAGTTCCCATTTTACTTGGGCATAAGAATTAAGGAGAAAGTTAGTGGTGGATTCATTGGTAATAAATTTGATTAAAATATAAAGTTGTTTTGGAGAGAGAAAGATAGTTAGTGGATAGTAAGTAGTGGAGACTTATAATTATATTATTTTATTAAGTGGACTCCATCAACTTGTGAAATGAGAACTTTATTTAGGATAAAAATTTATGGAGAAATGAGAACTTTATTTAGGGACGGAGTGAGTATTATCTATCATGTCACATGCAATTTTATTAATTTGAAAAAGAAGGGTTACAAATTCTCTAGAATTTTAGCGCTTACTATTCCCTCATCATTTGGAAATCCTTCAGGAATCTGAGCTACAACATATTGAATCATCATATCTCTGATGTTTGATACACTTGCATGACGAACTCTAAAATCTAATTCTTTCATAGCATCCATCAATCTGGCTGCTGGATGATTAACATCCGGTGATTGCACCCGAATCACAGCATCGGATCCGACAATTTTAACCTCCACTTAATTTACTTTCACGGACCATACAGTTAACGGGTGCACCATTATCATCCAAATTTAAATGTTGGGTCTCGGCTTTCTTGATTAAAGTTTGGATCTTGGATTTGAGTTCACCAATGTAGGTGACTGCATCAGCCAACAATGAAGCTTTATCCATTTTTGAAACATATGGAACCACACTTCTAAGTGCATAGAATCGTCGGTTTAGCTTCTCCCTTCGGTCTCTCTCCGTGTCTTTGTATTTAGGATTTGTGGGGTCGGTTATGGCGTTCTTACCCTTTAGACTCTTCTTTCTTGGTGTGTTGTCCCGAGTTGAAGTAGACGGGCTTCCTAGATCAAGTAGTAATGAATCTGTTGACACAAGGTTAATTAATGCGAAATTAAAGTTGGTTTTAAATTTTACGTGCAAGGTTTGATAAAAATAATACAATTGTGTGTAGCAACTTAGTTGTAGATCGATCTTTTGTGGAAGATGTAATATTTTTGTACATTGCAAAGAAGTGTCATTAAATAAACTAACGAAAGCTAGAGAATTCAACATGGTAAAATTACATTGTTGGGGTTCCGAATTTCCCCAAATCTAAAAATTTCAGTCTTTGCTATATTTCCTTAATTTGTATAATTGTGTATAACAAAGGACTAATCCGTTGATCATAAGCTATGTATCATATGTTGGAGCTTCGAATTTTAGTTCTTAGTTTGAAGTTTCCGAAACTTGCCCAAATTAAATAACAAGATTTTGTACTATCGTAGACAATGGCTGGCGGGGGGGGGGGGGGGGGGGGGGGGGGGGGGGGGGGGGGGGGGTCAAGGTGGGCCATTGACCACCCCCAATTTCTAGGTTTTTAATTTTTTTTAAGTATAAATTGTAATATTGGTATAATTGACCACCCAAATCTTAAAAGAAAAAGGGTTTTATGCGGCAGAAATTGGTGACTATCGACCTTCGCTCTTCTCAATACTCTCAATTTCAGTTGTTCAGAAAGTGAAGCCTTAAGCCCTTAAGCTCTAGTCATCTTCATCCCATAAATAAGTTAAACATGTATCTTTATTTGCTTTTCTATTTTAATTGGCACATCATCCATGGGCGGTAGGACATGGTGTCAATTTTAATATATGTATTATTTTTTCACGGCTTAAAATGTAGACAGGGTCGTCCCTAGGCATGGCGACAAGGGCGGCCGCCCAGGACCCACAAAATTTAGGGGTCCGCTTTCAAAAAAATCAACTCATGTATACATATGTGTAAACTTATTTAAATCAAGGTAAGTCCAACAAAATATTAAAAATCGGCAGACTAAAGGGACCAATCCGGACATTTAACTTGGTGCGTCACTTTTAATTTGGCGGAAATTTTTTAGTTATTTGGAAAAAAAATTACTTTATGGGGCCCAATTTTAAATTTTTTGCCCATGGCCTAAAAATTGGTTGGACCGGCCCTGAATATAAATTTATATTATGCTACATGTTTATAATTTTTAAGTTTTGTCCCCTCTTAATATTTTTCCTGGTACCGCCTCTGATCATAGAATGTATAACATTTTCTAGTTTCGTTTAATTCGTGTACTTTCACTTCACTCAATTATAGATATATTCATACAAACATATACCTACCTTGATGAGCCAATTGTTGGAATTGATGAGGTTGGTTCCCTTTGGTGGTTGGATCATTTCCAGAGCTAAATACGGACATGGTTAAAGATGCTAGACCTAAATCCTCTTTCAATACATCTAAAGAACCAAATTCAACAACACCCCAAGAAGTTGCCACACAAGCCAACGTTTTGATCCCATGCAAATAAACCTCTTTAGCTCTTTGGCTACCGTTCATGCCCAACTCGTTATGACCGGCTAACCATAAGAATGAACCAGAACCAGAACCAGAACCAGAACCAGAACCAGAACCAGAACCAGAACCAGAACCAGAGCCAAACGTGCCACCAATGATGTCTTCTCCAAGAACAAATGACCTTGCGATCGATGCTACAATGATTGCTTGATGAGTGTTTGTAATTGGAGGTTGGTGATCAAAGTCTCTGAGACCTTGGAAATAAGAGTCACAAAAGGAAAGATGAATTTGGTGATGGTTGTCTTTATATGCTTGCCAAAAGATGGCGTAAATCCACCATCCTTGACATCTTTCAACTATGTATTTTAATCGTTGTTGAACTACAGATGGCGTTGAAGACCCGAAAGATGATGTTTCCTCCATGGCTGCGTGATGTATTTATAGAGTTGTATATATGTGTAAAGAGAAAAGAGAGGGAGAGCGACCTATCGAATGCTGGAAGACGTAGCTAATAAAACCGAAGTATAAATAGATACAATATGTATGGAGTCAACTGTCAATCGTGTAACCCCTGTGTGAAATTAAAATTTAAATTATAAAACTAAAGTGTAAAACCCAATACTCATTCTGGAATGTGATTTAGTGAGTACTCAAAAACTGGTGAAGACCGCGAGGACAATTTTTGTCCACTTATTTGATCAAGGGTGGGTCTTATTAAAAACTCCAATTTCCTCCTTGTGCCACCTGTCATCCAATGATTAGATGTGGATTTTTTTCCCCACTTCGTTTTTCATCAATAACCTTTTTTTTTAATTTGAAAAATAAAAAATCTAAAAATCTTAAAGTTTTTAAAATTAAATTATCTACAAAATAAGTATAGTCATGAAAATTAAAAAAAAATGATCCAAAATTGACAATGATCCATAATTAACAAAATGATCCCAAAATTAACAATGACACAAAGGTAAATAAAAGATCTTAAATTGACAAAATGATCCAAAATTATGTAAGATATATTAATTGACTAATTACTTATGCAAAATTAATAATGATCCAAAATAACAAAATGATCAAAAATTACAAAATGACCCGAAATTAACAAAATGATCCTAAATTCAAAATGATCCTAAATTTTATCTAATTTTTTTACTTTTTTTTTTTTCAAAATTTCATAACTATACTCATTTTGTAAAGAATTTAATTTTAAGAACTCATGTTTTTTAATTTTTTTTACAAATAAAAAAAAAGTTATGCCCGAAAAACTAAGCCAGGGGTAAAAAAAACCCACCAAATGAGATCATGACCAGTGGCATTATGAGAGAAAGGGTGTGTGTCAATTATCTTCTTACCCTTATTAATTTTATTTTTTTCCCACTAGTTTGTAGAACTTTACAAAATAACCCCTTAGACTTCTAAATTTATTTAATATTTTCACATTAAATCTTAACCATTTATTTTGTTTGATGAAAGGTCTACATTTCTCCTCGCAGTCCTCACTAAAAAAAATACTCACTCGATCCCACTTCTACTCATTCTTATTGTATGTATATACTTCCTCCGATTCAAAATAAGTGCTACACTTTCCTTATATGAGTGATTCAAAATAAATGCTACACTTTGAAAAATTACCTTATTTGGCAAAAAATAGTATGACACACACCAACTAACTATCTACTTTAACAAAGTGAAATGACCTATTTACCCTTACTTTTTACTTTTAAACATCATTAACCTCACTTTATTTGAAAAGGTGTGGGATCCACTAACCATTCAATTAATCTAATATAACCATCATTATAATCTTTTGCCTCAAAATCGTGAAACCCAAAGTGTAGCACTTATTTTGAATCGAATGAAGTATAACATTTACTGAATATTATCACTATTCATTTATAGTTGATAATATTGTTTTCTTTTAATATTTAAGCTATTCTTTTTGTGTATTTAAATTCTTATTTAGACATTTCATGTGACTCTATTATTATTATTTTATGGTGTATAAATAATATTTTTCTATACAATAATATTAATTTTTTATGGTGTATTTTATTTGATTTATTATATTATTTGAAATTATTATTTATAATGGTAATGTACAGATTAAATAAATTTGTAACTAATTCGAATTATTGTATATAATTGTATTTTACAGATTAAGTAAGTTAGCAACAAATTCAACTTGTTTGCACGTCTTTTAAAAGTCAACTAGGATAATAATTATCCAACTTACACTATGATGTGTATCTTTGCAACCGTTGCGAAGTGTGCCCGTGTGGGCCAGCTCCTCGTATATTAAATTGAAAAAGTGAATGTGTATAACTTGGATTTCTAATAAAGAATCAGATGCAATATTCTATAATTAAATTCGACAAATGATTTAATATTGAAACACGATGGTTTGATTGTATGATGTGCGCGTGCATGTATTCGCATTGAGAATACAAGACTCAAGTATTGCTTCAAGTCTACGCAAATAAATAGCTTGTTTAAATTTTTATTGCAATTGTCTATAAATACCGATAAACATGACCAACAACTTTGGTCCTGGATTTTATTTTCAGAAACAGGTTTTAGTGTGTCTAGGAAAAGATTATTATACAATAATGTAAACAGATACGAGTAATACCTTATGTAACATCTATACATGCTTAAAGTATAGTTAAAATGTACATGTGTGTATATTTTCATAAGTGAATTGAATATTGCAAATGAAATAGTCTACATTTAGATATATACTTCCTCCGATTCAAAATAAGTGCCACAATTTGAATTTCACGGTCTTTAAGACAAAAAATTATAATGATAATTAAATTAAAGAAAAATGATAATGACAGCCCTTAGGGCTGTCAATAAGAAGCCAAAATCAACATAAAAAATGCCCCCTGCATTTTAGGATCACCCCTCCATCAATGAATGTACTGTTGTAAATTTTATATATTCCGTGATTAAATAATTAGACACTTACGATATTAATACCGTAATTGATATTGATAATTCAATATCAAACCCAACAAATAAGAAAGAACCAAATGGAATGAACCAACCTGATTTTGATGAAATAATGAACCGCACGGAATTGTGATTCCTGTCCTTTAAGGTTTATACGCGATGTAATTTGCTGCCAGCCTCAACGTAGAACCCCAGGATTTGATGCAGTTTGTCGGTATGATTCTACAGCAATAGAATTACCGCTAACACAAAGTGACTACTAGGAAACACACGAAGAATACCAAGGCACAACCAGAGTGTGGAGAGTTTTTTCTTAAAAATGTGTTCTTGAACTTCACAACTAGAAGTTCTTTATATAGGGGTTGAGCCATCAAAGCCATCAATACATTTTATGGAGAGTTAAGCAAGAGTTTTGTAACTCTTGGTTTAATATTCTTTATGAAAAATAAAACAATGCTCTTGTAACTCTTGGATTAATATAGCTAGTAAAGATAATTGCTTATCAATTAAGGCTCAACAAAAGACAAAACTCCACAACTCTTCGTGACTAATAGGAAATTTGCCAACTTGCAAATACCCTTGTATTTTCCAACAATCCCCCACCAAGTTGGAAATTTTCCTTTCACTCAGACAGATGCTGTCACCTGGGTGTCACGAAGATTAAACCCAAGTTTAATGTGAGCAAACAAGAAGAGACTGATTCAATGGTATCCTAATAGGTTTAAACCAAGAACCTTAATAACCTCCTCGGTGTACCCCCACACAACATATGTCATCTTTGTGTTCTCTCTGAGCACTAATATGGCCATGTGCTAAAATCCTTTTACATGACCCTTTAGAAGACAAACCAAAAGTCTTCATTTGAGGCGGCACCACCTCTAGATCAGATAGGCAAAAGTTTACAACATCTTCGTTGCTTAGATGTCTCCAAAATTTTGTTAAGAGTATTAACTCATCCTCGTTCTTGGCAACGACGTACTATCATACCTCACATGGATCTATCTCAATTGATAGTACCTTCTATCGTTAGTAATTTCGTTGTTACCCATTAAACTTGAAAATAGGAGCACTAAGTTCAAGTTGGGTTTCCATTACTAACGATTCTAGTTTGGTTTTAGACCCATGACTCTCGCGGTAGATGTAACCAAATCTCTCGTCAGAGGTTTGGTAAACGGATCCGTCAAGTACTTTGTTGTCTTGACTTAAACAACTTTGATGGTACCACTATCAATTAGTTGTCTCACAGAATGATGTCGAAGACCTACGTGTCTCGACTTCCCATTATATTCATAATTATATACTTTAGACAGTGTGGCCTCACTATCACAGTACATGGGAATTGAAGGCATCGGTATATCCCACAAACGGATATCCAAGAGTAGATCTCTAATCCACTCTGCCTCTTAGCCTGCAGCGGCTAAAGCATTAAGCTCAGCTTCCATCGTTGAATGAGCTATACATGACTGTTTCTTGCTCGCCCAAGAAATAGCCCCACCAACTAGTGTATTAATCCATCCACTTGTGGATTTAGAATCACTTCTGTTATCAATCCAGCTGGCATCTGAATACCCCTCTAGTATACTAGATTTTGACGTGTAAGTCAACTCAAGATTACTAGTCCTTTTCAGGTATCCTAGTACTCTTCCTACTGCCTTCCAGTGCTCTGTACCGGGGTTGACAGTATATTAACTTAGTTTTCTTACAACAAAAGCAATGTCATGTCTGGTACAGTGTGTAGCATACATCATGCTTCCAATTTGCACTAGCATATTCTAGTTGAGCCACTGCTCTACCAGAGTTCACTTCAAGTTTTACACTAGAATCGAAAGGAGTGTTAAATTCCTTAATATTCAAGTGTTGAAACTTTGTCAATATTTTCTCTATGTAATGAGATTGACTTAGAGAAATTTGACTATCTGTCCTTTTGACCTTAATACCAAGAATGGTATCCACTTCCCTTAGATCTTTCATCTTAAAGTTCGAGGATAAGTATTCCTTCGTATCAAGTATACCTTGTAGGTGAGTGCCAATGATCAACATATCATCAACATAAAGACAGATAACTACGGTGTACGTATTCAGTTGTGCATTTAGTGTTGATACATCTATCAACACTATTATGCTTCAAACAAAATGCAGATACAGTGGTGTCAAATCTCTCATGCCACTGTTTTGGAGCTTGTTTCAAACCGTACAGTGAAACCTTCATGTTGCTCCAAGTATATCTCCTCCTTGAGATATCCAATTCGAAAGGATGTCTTCACATCCATTTGATGAATGTACAATCCTTTCAATGCTGATATTGCTATAAGAGTTCTAATAGAACTAATTCTAGCAAGCGTTGCATATGTATCGAAATAATCAATACATTCTCTTTGTCTATAACCTTTAGCGACTACTCTCGCTTTATAGACAGATATTGATCCATCTGGATGATACTTCCTCTTGAAGAGGCATTTAGATTCTATGGGTCTCATACCCTTGCGAAGATTAGCTAACTCCCAAGTTCCGTTTCCCATAATTGAATCCATTTCATCATTAATGACATCCTTCCATAAAGGAGCATCTCGCGATGTTATGGCTTCAGTAAAAGTCTTAGGATCATTATCTAAATTAATAGCTAAAATGACCTCTCTCGTCACCTTAGATTGAGATCCTTCAACTAAGTATGAAAGAAAACGTCTCCAAAAATATTTTCCCTTCTAACCCTTGTACTTCTCTTTGCGTCTTCTACAACAGAAGAATGTGGTTCTTCTACAACAGAAGAAGATGAGATAATGTCTCGAGAAGTACTGGGTGCTAGAATATGATTAAAGCTGGGATTGGAGTTTTCATCATCTCCTATTAACTTATCCTCGAAGAACTCCACATCTCTGGATTCTACACGATACCTGATTCTTTATCCAACAATCGGTAGACCTTTCTATTCTGAGCATACCCGATGAATATGCTCTTCATAGCTCGAGCTCCCATCTTGGATCGTTTAGGACCAGGTGTATGATAATAAGTTAAACACCCCCACATTCTTAGATAATCTAAATGTTTAGGATCAGGTGTAAGATAATAAGCTAAACACCCCCACACTCTTAGATAATCTAAGTTAGGTTTTCTTTCATTCCATAACTCATATGGACTAGAAGGAATCACACTACTAGTGATTCTGTTGTGCACATAACATGCAGTTTACAAAGCTTCCCCCACAGATTGTGTGGCAATCCCGATTGGTTCAACATACAATTGACGATTTCAATAAGGGTTTAACTCTCTCTTTCAACTAATCCATTCGGTTGGGGAGTATATAGTGAAATTCTTTCATGCTTGATACCATTCTCTTCACAGAATGTATCAAACTCATGATTAAAGTATTCTCCGCCTCTTTCCATGCGAAGAATGTTAATGTGTTTGTCATGTTGGTTTTCAACGTTGCACTTATACATTTTGAATGCATTAAAAGCTTCATCTTTTGAATGCAACAAGTAAACATGTAAATAGCGGCTATAGTCACCACAAATTGGAATGAAGTAACTTTTACCTCCACGTGTGAGTATTCCATTCAGTTCACAAATATCTGAATAGATCAACTCTAGTAATGATGTGATTCTTTTGACACTTGAAAAGTTTCTTTGTAAACTTTGATAAAATCTTTATTATTTACTTTTATCAATACTTTAGATTGTGTCTTTTCAATATTATTTAATGTTAGTGTGAGCTAACCTTTTATGACACAAAGAAATTGAATACGCAATATAATTTGAAAAACTATTTCATTAATTCGAAACTTAGTTACATCATCACTAGCGATATTGTCATTAACGCTGACAGTATCATATTCTCACGATTACAAAGATCAACATTTAACACATAATCATTGGATATAGATACAACATTATCTTATCCATCACCACATAGATCAAGCTTATACATTCCACCCATGTTGATGGTTAGACCCCAAGTAACCCATCTTTGGAGAACACAATATGACCATTTTTATTACCAACTTGTAACCATTTTTGTCAAAATTGTTCTCCGATATAAATCCCTTGGAGATTCAACGAACATGTAGGAACTCTCGAAGGGTAACCATACTTCCATTTCAGAATGTTAGCACCACCGTGCCAATATCATGAACACGTACTCTATGGCGGTCTACACATGTCACCACAGTTCCTTCTCGAACCATACCATAAATTTGGAAACTATCACGATTTCCACAAACATGAATGTTAACTCCAGAATCCTACATGACCCACACTTGCACCCAAGTGGGTTAGATTTGCAACAACATTTGCAATTCCTTTTACATAAGCAAAATCCAAGCTCCCACCTAACACGTGGTACCCACTCAATTTGACTTTACTCTTTTGATCTCTTATAGGAAATTTGCCAACTTGCAAATACCCTTGTATTTTCCAACATGTACAACCATATTATGCATGTTAGTGACAGCCCTTAGGGCTGTCATTAACAAAACCCTAAATTAAATTAATTGGATGATTATTATAGAATGAGTCTCACACATTTTATATAAAGTATGGTTAATGATGTTTAAAAGTAAAAAGTAAGGGCAAATGAGTCGTTTTACTTTGTTAAAGTAGATAGTTAGTGGTGGTGGGTCCCACTATTTTTTTTGCCAAATAAGATAATTTTTTAAAGTGTGTCACTTATTTTGAATAACCTCAAAAAGGAAAGTGTGTCACAAAATTTTAAAGTATTCATTTAGATTCAACATAATTGTTAGGTTCCTAACAAAATTTAGACCCTTATAGCTAAATGGTGGAACTTTGATATTTCTACTGAGGAAGACATTGGAAACATAGTGGAGTTGCGGACATTTACCGGGAATATCTCTTCAGAAATTGCTTCAATGTCGTCATTCAAACTGCTTGCGGATCATATGACGCTGAATGATTCTGAACACCTTTCACACCAAAAAAACGTTAACTTATCTTTTTTTTTTTTTTGAGATTGTTTAATTTTTTATTCTTACCTTTTTACAAATGAGAACAAAAACGATTTTTTTGGTAATATCTTACATTGGATAAAAGTTGCATTTGTAATGTATATATACGGGTCTTGGACTAGCTACTACTCTTACAAGTTAAAACCAATTAATTTTAAGATAGAACCCCACAAACTTACATGCTAGCTATGAGAGGATGGTTCACCCATAGTTAGTCAAACGATCACATGGACCCCACGTATCCCAAAATATACACGTGTTAGGCATGAAAAAAAATGACGCGACACGTGAGGAGCGTGTTGAGTAATATCCCAATTGGATAAAAGTTAAATTTGTAATGTGTATATAAGGGTCCTTGGTTACTCCTCTTATAACTAATTGGTTTTAAGATGGAACCCCACAAACTTACAGTTTCAACTAGCTTTGCGAGCCAACTAATCTTAGGGAGACCACTCGCTTTGTGGGTAGCCCGAAGTCGGTGTAGGTGAAAATCTGTGGCCACAAGGGGATATATTTTTTTCTCCTAGTAGAGATTGAATTCGGAATCTCCTGAAGATTTCATCATTTAAGAGACAAAGTTCAAACATTAGGTCACAATCATTGTGATTTATTCTTATCTTAAAGTAAAAAATAATGTAGGACAAACATCATACCCAATGGCGGTAGGAAGGGGGTCAAGGTGGACCATTGACCACCCCCAATTTCTAGGTTTTTAATTTTTTTATTTTATTTTATAAAGTATAAATTGTAATATTGGTATAATTGACCACCCAAATCTTAAAAGAAAAAGGGTTTATGCGGTAGAAATTGGTGACCATCGACCTTCGCTCCTCTCAATACTCTCAGTTTTTCAGTTGTTCAGAAAGTTAAGCCTTAAGTCCTTAAGCTCTCGTCATCTTCATCCCATAAATAAGTTAATCAGACATCTTTATTTGCTTTTCTATTTTAATTGACGCATCATCCAGTGGCGGTAGGACATGGTCTCAAGTTCAATATATGTATTGTTTTTCACGGCTTAAAATATAGACAGGGTCGTCCCTAGGCATGGGCAACAAGGGCGACCGCTTTCAAAAAAAATCAACTCATGTATACATATGTATAAACTTATTTAAATCAAGGTAACTCCAACGAAATATTAATTATCGACAGACTAAAGGGTCCAATCCGGACATTTAACTTGGGGCGTCACTTTTAATTTGGCGGGAATTTTTTAGTTATTTGGAAGAAAAAAAATTACTTTAGGCGGCCCAATTTTAAAAATTTTGCTCAGGTCCCAAAAATTGATTAGATCGGCCTGAATATAGACTTATATTTTGCTACATTTTTATAATTTTTAAGTTTTACCACCTCTTAATATTTTTCATGGTACCGCCCCTGATATACCGGTAGAATAAATACCCAGGAGAAGGGAGGATCGGAAGGATTCAAACCTCGACATGCATGCAACTATTCTCTTTTTCGCGTTTGTCAAAATAATTGTGAAAATTCAGTACCACTTTGTCACAACATATTCATCTATGAAATCTTCGAGCACGTTTATTTCAAGTACGAAAAGATTCTTTCAAAATTAGTTTTTTATAGGTTTAACTATTTTCGACTAAATAACAAATGTTCGTTGGGGGAACTTTTCTTCCAATGACCATTATGCTTTCGGTCACTTTCAAACTTGTCTTCTTACTATACATTTCCATTATTATATCAGATTCAAAGAACCATGTGTCCCTTTCCCCTGAACTGTTTACAGCAGTATGGTTATCATCTTTTAGAAGACTCAATTAATAACTACTAATTAATTAAAGGTGATGATTTTTACACCACATGTTTTAATCCATCTACCATAAAAATTGCATTACTTATTTGTACAGTATGCAGTATTACTTGCAGGGGCGGTACCAGATAAATTTTTAAAGGTTGGCAAAATTTTGGAGTGCAAGTCAGGTTCTTTGAGTGAGATTTATTTAAAATCAAATCGTAAACCAAATCAAATCAGTTTTAGTTTGAAGAAAGTCTAAACGTAAACTAAATTAGTTAAAATCAAAATTCACGTGTTAGTTAATTCGAGAATAAAAAATCCAAAATTTAATAATATAAAAAACAGATTACAATTTTTTATAGTGGTATATCTCATTCTTAACTCATATTCGTATTCAATTATGTTAGAACGTTCAAGTAAGTTTTAAAGTGTTCATATATAGATGATGTGGACTAATATGTCACTGGTTAAAATATATGTGTGATCAAATAAATGATAAGTATAATATTTTTAAACCAATAAACCTAAGGGAAAATGAATCAAAAGAAAAGAAAATTTTAATAGGAAATAGAGTAAAAGAAACGTTAAAACGAGAAAGAAATAAAATATTACAAAAATATATATGCATATGGAAGGGATTTAAACTAAATGTTATATGTTTTAAGATACATGAGTTAGCCACTGAGCTAATAGATGACGTGTGTTAGTTATCGCTCATATATTATGTATATTTTGATGAACCAAGCCAAAAAAATGAACCGACCCCTAAAAAATTTATACTAATCAGAAAAATTCTGGGGTGGGCACCGCCCTTGATTACTTGTACGTTGTGTTATTAACATCAAAAAGTGTGGTAGAAAATTAATTACCATTAATTAAAGATATGTTTGGTTTGTTAATGGTATTAAGGATAGTGCTAACTGCTAAGTATCTATTTGATTTTAGTTTTACGTACATATTTTTAACATGTTATCAACTCAAAATTTTGTGAAATTCAAATGGGACTAATATATATTCTTTGAACGGCAATTTACATACTTCCTCCGATTCAAAATGAGTGCTACATTTTCCTTATATAGGTGATTCAAAATAAGTGCTACACTTTGAAAATTACCTTATTTGGCAAAAAATTGTAGGACCCACACATGACACACCCACTAACTATCTATTTTAACAAAGTGAAATGACCCATTTACCTTACTTTTTACTTTTAAACATCATTAACCCCACTTTATTCAAAAGGTGTGGGACTCATTATCCACTAACCATTCAATTAATCTAATTTAACCATCATTATAATCTTTTGCCTTAAAACCGTGAAATCCAAAGTGTAGCACTTATTTTGAATCGGAGGAAGTATTATATTATCTGCAAGAAGCTAGAGAAAAGAACAAAGAAAAATATTACACGGGACTAATTAATATACATTTTATTCAACTATAATTAACAACAACAATATTGATACATTGATGGAATGACAAGCTAGGAAGAAGTTACAAAAAGATAATAATTAATAATTAGTGACTAATCCCACTACATTTTGTTTAGAACAGCATGTTTTAAGGTGTTTTCTTCACTTGTAAATCCATTAGGAACCTTGACAATTACATCTTGTAGCATCAAATTTTTCACACTTGACACACTCGCATACTCAACTTTCAAATCAAGGCTTCTAAGTGCATCCATTAACTTTGCGGTTGGATGATTAACATCCGGTGATTGAACCCTAATCATCGCTTCTGATCCAAGTAATTTCACCTCAACTTCAACACGATTAGCCACCGAATTCCCATCGGTAGTTCCTGAATTATGAACATGATTATAACTCAACTTGTTCTCATTTCTTGATCCTAAATTATTTTCTAATGTTTGGAGTTTGGATGTGAGCTCGTTGATGTAAGTAACTGCATCTGCTAATAAAGAAGCTTTGTCCATCTTGGATACGTATGGAACCACGCTTCTGAGAGCATAAAACCGATGGTTTAACTTCTCTCTTCTTTGTTGCTCGGCCTCCACGTGGTACCCGGGCACCATTATTTTCGGCTGCCCAACTGCCCCTTTTGCCCGTCTCCCTCTCTTCTTCGGTGCTGAGCTGTTGATTTCAAATGGATCCAAATCAGATGACGAAATCTTTGTCTTTTTCATGCTGATCACTTCTTCTTGTCCTTCTTCACTTAGTTGAATCTGAGGGACTGCAAATCAATCCATCGGTACACACAAATTAGTTGATTTTGATCTAATTTTAGGTGTTATTTGTGTGCAGCTTAATGAAATCATTCAACGCTAAATGTTGAACCATTCAGCATTCAGTGCATTTATTTGACATTTTTGAATAAAATATATACTGAATGAAACATAAAAAAACTGATGTAGCTTCTACCTTAAAATATATGCTTAATCATTAGGAAAATGATAATGACAGCCCTTAGGGCTGTCAATAACAAAACAAAATTAATATAAAAATCGCCCCCTGAATTTTAGGAACACTCCTCTATCAATGAATGTACAATCATTTTATGCACCCTAATCATTAATAAGTCATAATAGTTATCAAATAGTTTCTCACATTCAAAACAATTTTATGCAGGCATCCTAATCATTCAAACAAAATGTAACGCTTAGTCATTTTATATCTATCAAACAATACTTAATTTTTTTTCTTCATGATTTTCACAACAACAAAAAAACAAACGATACGAATTGAAATCGGGAAAAGAACAACGTATAAAAGATGATGTATACCTTGATTAGGGACTTCACATTCATCAACCAGATTAACGCAGTTGATGTTGCTAAAGTTATACGAATCAAAGACTGATTTGGTTAACTGGATTAAACCACCCTCTTGTTCAACAATATCACAAGAACCTAATTCAACGACGCCGTTTGAAGTTGGAACACAAACCAAAGACTTGATTCCACGTGCTCTAACTTCTTCGGTTCTTTTACTACTGTACTTCTTTAACTCCATGTCTCCGGTCAACCACAAGGACGATCCCGAACTATAACTCTCGCCGACGACATCGTTTCCTGCCGGAAAAGACATCGCGACAGAAGACATAATCAACCACTGGTTATCGGAGATATCATCGGTGGAACTGTCAAGGCCGTTTGTTCTTGAAGACGGAGAGTGAGGGTTGGTGGCGGGGAAATAACCGTCGGCCCACGAGAGAACAAGACGGCCGCCGGTGTCTTTGGTGGCTTGCCAGAAAATGGCGTAAACCCATTTCTCTGGTCGGTTTTGGAGGATGTATTTGAGTCGGGTTTGAAGTGAGGTTTGTTGCATAGTGGATGGGCTATTTGACGACATTTGAGCAAGACGCCGGCGACGAGTAGTAATGAACTCCGGCAACGATTGAGCTGTCGAGAGAAAATTAGATGAGTGAGTCAATGAGATAATGTGGAGCTGGTTCTAAATGCTACTTTTATAGCGGCGGTGAATATGATGAAAACTTATGATGTCAACTCATCTTTTATATTGTGTACTGTGTAGTGTGTAATACTCGTTTTTATAGAATAAACTTCTTTTTATTTTGCTTAGATTTTTAGGAAAAAATTAAAAATAATACTAGAATAATTATGATTAAAATATAAATTTATTAGAATTATCAGTAAGACTTTGCACATACAATTGTGAAAAAAATATTATTTTATTAAGTAACCCATTAAATTGGAAAAGTAAAACATTTATTAGGGATAATTGAAAATGAATAAAAGAAAAATAAGAAGTTTACTTAGAGACGTGACTAATCATACTAATTTTGAGAAAATGAATAAATATTGAGTTTTGATTAAAATCTTTAAGTGCATAAAATGTTATACAATAATTTATTGGGAAGTGTTTCCTAAAATTAAGGAGTTAATTATAATTTTTTAATACATATCTTATGATAATTCTTAAAACTGTTATTATCAAAACCCATAAATATTTATGCTTTTAGTTCATAAATTTTGAGAAAATGAATAAATATTTATGACGTCTTCTTATTAATTATACTTTATGCAAACGGTGTCCTTTGAGATACATCCGCACCAAAAATATTTGTATTCAATGAGCATGGAGCCCAACTTCGTTCCTACCTTTCATTTCTTTTCCCGGGCGAATTGCTTCATTTGAAGCATAGATTATATTTAATATCTGTATTTCAGTAACATGCTATCAGATTTACATGTTTAAAATCTACAATAATAATGAATTTTGGAAGTTAGTAGGAAAAACTGAATATGAAAGTCTCGTCTCACATTAGCCGAACCAAAGTTAATATTCATCATCGGTTAATTGATAACAAATAACAACTATATAGATTTGTGTTTTGGTAAAGTAAAAATATTTTGGGAAATGCTAACAAGTGCCCTAAGGGCAATGGTTAAGAAATTTTTTTTGGTATAAAGTAATTGTAAATTAACTAATAAAAAACACCCCCATTAATTTTAATAACCATTTTGATTAGTTATGTTCCATAATTTGTACATTAACTATTTTAACTTCCCTTAATCATTGCCCTAAGGGCAATGGTTAGCATTTCCCAAATATTTTTGGTTGAACGTAAGACAGTTTCTAAGCTTGACATGAATTGACATTTCAGTTTTTGTCATATCAGCATCACATCTATTGATACTACTACTGGCACACTCATACCAACAATACATTTTTACTTCATTTTTTGGGCGGCATGCATTATAAAATATACACAATGCTAATACCTCATATAAAATTCCCCATATCTTCGTCCCCAATCACTTCGGTTATGCAACGCATGAATCGTTGTCTCTCCAACTAAAGGCATGCTGCCAACGGTTTGATCAGTGCGAAGTGAACCGAAGGCCAACCGACTAAGTCGTTGACAGTGGCTTAATTGGTTAACATTGTTACATACTCTCCAAGAAGTACCAACTGATGCAGACTCAAATATGGAGTCACAAATTCCTTTATTTTTTGAAACACATGATCGCATGAACAAATGAGTTGCATTGAAATATGTATAAATTTTATCATGAGTTTCCATTTAAGGCGTTTGACGATTCAAAAGCTTCGTATTAACGAGGCTACATGTTGGGCTATAGCCATGCTTGATTTACAGAACGTTCAGACCCAAAACACTGTTTTTTGAGAGTTTATTTGCATTTTTAAGTTTTGTTTTGTAAAATTTTTGTCTTTATTTTAAGCTTAATTTTGGGGTTATTTAATGTTTGTTTGAAATTCTAAAAGAGTTACTTTTTAATTTTTAGAAATATTGAGTTTTTTTCCTAAAATTCTTCTTCTTTACATTAACAGTTTTTTAAGATCTAAATCTATATTATTCTAAAATTACACATGTATTTTAGTTTAAATTTTCCTAATATTCTTAAAAATTAAGCAGACCAATCTCTGTTATTGTTTTGAGTCTATTCACCAATTTACCATGTTCCAATTCTCTATAAATCCTTTTTACCTTTCCTTTTTGGGTGCTACTAAAAACACTTCAATACTTTCAAAAGGTTAATTCTTGGGAAATGTGTAGATGGATAGTCAAGTAGGCAATTGGCGGTTCTTTGACCAAATAGATAGTAGCATTCAATGCTACACATAGCCTATATAATTGTCAATTTTTTAATATATAAATTTTATATAATTTTATTGTAGCTAGTCTACTACTATCTCTCCATCTTTTTATGTCTACAAAAGAACAATACCCAGATTCCTAATAATATTTATTATTTTATAATTAAATTTCTTTTTCCTTAGTAACTTTTAATTTATAACGTTCGAGAAAAAACTGAATACGTTAATAATATTTAATTGAACATTTTTTGTTTACATCTTTAAAAAAAATTAAAATTTTATAACTACATTAATAGTATAATGATAAATAATTTTGCTACATCGAATGTATCACTTACTTTGATACGGAGGCAATATATTTGGTCAATTATATTTCTCCTATTACGATAAAATTTATACCGAAATGTAGATAAAAACAAATTGAGCATAAATACATATTTGAATTTGTATTACATACTTCCTCCGATTCAAAATAAATGATACACTTTGAGTTTCACGTTTTTTTAGGCAAAAGATTATAATGATGTTTAAATTAGATTAATTAGATGGTTAGTGGAGAATGGGTCCCACACTTTTCGAATAAAGTGGAGTTAATAATGTTTAAAAGTAAAAAGTAAAGGTAAAGATGTCATTTCACTTTGTTAAAATAGATAGTTAGTGGTGAGAGTCCTACTTTTTTTTATCAAATAAGGTAATTTTTCAAAGTGTATCACTTATTTTGAATTGCCCCAAAAAGAAAAGTGTATCACTTATTTTGAATCGGAGGAAGTATTATGTATTAAAAGATATTAGATGAAAACTAAATTATATATAAAATGAGTTTTCATATTAAAAAATTAAGAAATCTTGATTTGATATTTGACATTTTTCTACCTGCACCGTTCGGTATCAAGCAGGAGGATGTAATATACTAGTAATATTTTATTATTTTATGAAGATTTAAATATTTGATTATTTTTATATCAAATGAAATATTTTTTATAAGTGTCATTTTTATTATTAGAAAAAGTGAAAAAAAGAAGAAATTATTACCAATCATCATCACAATCATTATAATTAATCATCATCCTCACACTTTTCCAATTATTATTATCATCATTATTTTTTACTATGAAGTGAATTTAGAATGAGCCTTCCTTTTTATTCAAAGTCACATAGGCCCACATACATTAAATTATGGGTTTTAAATTATTTGTTTTCAACTTCTAGTTTGAATATATACTTCCTTCGTTTCAAAATAAGTGATACACTTTTCATTTTGAAGTGTTTTAAAATAATAGATACACTTTGAAAACATATCATATTTGATAAAAGGTAGTTGGGTCCACACCCTTTAACTATCTCCTTTAATATAGTGAAAGATACATTTACCCTTACTTTTATTTTTAAACATTATTAAATTCACTTTAATCAATATATGTGGGACCCATCCTCCACTAATTATCTAATTTAATCTAATTAACCATCATTATCATATTTTGCCTCAAAACACATAAACTCTAAAATGTATCACTTATTTTGAAACAGAGAAAGTATAATTCTTAGTCTTTTTATAATATTAAGAAAAAGAAACATGCATACATATTTGCAGTTTTATGCCAACACATATCAATATTCATTTAAATTTTGTGCTTTTCAATTAGTTATACTCGTATATAACTTTTGGAGCGAATTACATCTAAGGTCTATGTGGTTTACCACTTATTGCAGTCACAATCCTTAAACTTCATTAAGAACACTGGGAGTCCCTGGTGTTGTCACTTTATTGCACCCGTAGTCCCTGAAGCAGACGGCCATTTATTAGGGCTGTTAAATCTCACATGTGCAAAGCACATGATGGGTAGCATGGTAATTGTACACCCCTTCCTCATATTTAAACCCGAGTAAATTACATGGAAGGTCCCTGTGGTATATTACTTATTACAGCCTTAGTCCCTGAACTTCAGTTATTACACCGGAAGTCTCTGGTGTATACACTTTGTTACACACACGTAGGCCTGTAAACGAACCGAACGTTCAACGAACCGTTCGACGGGAGTTCGTTTAGCTAAACAAACGAACACAAACAAGATTTTGTGTTCATTTAGTTAAACAAACGAACACGGAAAAAGGCCCGTTCGTTCGTTTACGTTCGTGAACATCCGTTCGTGTTCGTTTGTTTAGTGTTCGTTTGTTAGTGTTCGTTTGAGTTTGTTTATGTTCCTTTGTGTTTGTTTGTGTTCGTTTCATGTTCGTTTATGTTTGTTTGTGCTTGTTTATGTTTGTTTCGTGTACGTTTGTGTTTCTTTATGTTCGTTTATGTTTGTTACCCTCGGTTCGTGAACACTAAATTTTCTTAACAAACATAAACGAACATAAAGAAACACATAAACGAACATAAACAAAGTCAAACGAACACTAACAAACGAACACGAACGTAAACGAACGAACGGGCCTTTGTTCGTGTTCGTCTGTTTAACTAAACGAACACAAAATCTTGTTTGTGTTAGTTTGTTTAGCTAAACGAACGAACATAAACGAACTCCTGCCGAACGGTTCGTTGAACGTTCGGTTTGTTTACACGCCTACATGTCACATGTGTGTAACAATGAGTATACACCATGGACTTACGGTGTAATAAATGAATTTCAGGGACTAAGGCTGTAATAAGTAGTATACCACAGGGACCTTCCATGTAATTTACCCGGGTTTAAATATGAGGAAGGGATGTACAATTACCATACTAACCATCATGTGCTTTGCACATGTGAGATTTAACAGCCCTAATAAATGGCCGTCTGCTTCAGGGACTACGGGTGCAACAAAGTGGCAACACCAGGGACTACCAGTGTACTTAATGAAGTTTAGGGACTGTGACTGCAATAAGTGGTAAACCATAGGAACCTTAGATGTAATTCGCTCTAACTTTTGGTTTAAATATACTCCCTCCGTCTCACAAAAAACTTCTCATTTGTCTTTTACACAAGTTTTTAGGTAATAATTAGTGGTGGGGTCATTGATAATACTTTTGATTAAAATATAAGGTTGGATTTGAGAGAGAAAGATAGTTAGTGGATATTAGTGGTGGGGTCTTTAGTTATAATAGTTTTTTATTGTGTGGAGCCCATCAAATATGGGAAATGGGAAGTTTTTTGTGGGACAAAAATTTAGAGTGAAATGGGAAGTTTTTTGTGGGACGGAGGGAGTATTTCTTAAAAGCTTATGATGAAAACAATTTATAGAGCCGTTCAAAAAAATAAAAATAATTTACAGAAATTCTCTATGTAGTATTTTGAATTTTGCGTTTTTGTCCTTAAGCTCTTTTTTCTCATATTTTTTTTACACGAAGTTTTCGTTTATCCTTTATTTAGTCATGGTTAGTATAAAATGACCAAAACACACTTATTTTTAATTTATCAGAATTTTTTAATTATTTTTTTTCGGTCATCTTTTCCAACAATTCCGGCAACCTAAAATCTCTAAGGGTGCGTTTGGTACAAAGAATGGAATTGTAGAGAAATAATTGCAGAGAATGGAATTGCAGAGAAAGAGAATTAATGTGGAGAATGAGAATTGACTCTTTTGTTTGGTAGCACATAGATTTTAGCAGAGAAACGTAACAGATAATCATTTCTCTTTTTTGGTACAACAAAAAATTCAATAGATAATTGAACCAACTCTATCATTATCACCCATATATTTGTTTTAAATAACAATCATTATTAAAACATATAAAAATATAAATAAATTAATAATAAAAATGCAATAACATAAAAATATAGTTTTTAATCAAATTATGATCACATTTATAAACATCGCTATAATCGTAGTGTAACAAAATAATTGAAGTCATGAAGGACAAACACATGAATAACTAGCATCATTCCTTAACATAACATACAATTCTTTGTTTTTGGATCAGATAAACAATACAATACATATGTCCTACCTCTTGTATTCAGTTCTCCTGTTCTCTTGTTCCCTGGATAATCTCGACCTCTTGTATTCAGCATGTCTCAAATGAAGAATCTGCTAAATCAGACGACCTGCTGTCAACACCAAAATACGACACACAATTGTAACAATCGATCGAGATAATTGATTCAATCTAATTCACAAGTCGATAGAAACAAATAACAGCAAATCTCGAATCATAGCAACCAACGAAGTTCTCATCAATGTGGGTTTTGATTGTTTTAGAACAGGGGATATGACGTTCAAAGTTTTCGCTTGAAAAACACCCAAATTGTTCATAATTTCTACTCAGAAATCATCCCGTTAAATCGATCCAAACACCCCCAAATTGCTACACTATTTGGTGGTTCTTCAGAGAGCGAGACAGAGAACAAAGAACGATACACAGAGCGGGAGATAACCTTGTCGCCTAATGTGGAGAAGACGAGCAGCCAACGTCGGTTGTGGAGAAACGAGGGTAGAAGGCGTGGTTTGAAAGGAGGCTTAACTTCAATCGAGACAGAGATCGAAGGATCGAAGGAGATGGAAACAGAGATCGATAGATAGATGAAGGCTGTGGAGGACGTTCGATTGTGCAGCGGATGGGTTTCGAATGGGCAACTCTCAGCCAAGTCTCCGTGTTTTTTTAGCAATTCCCAATTTTACAATTCCCATCAATTCTTTACATGAAGGAGGGAAACAAAATTAGAGAATAGGAATTGGCAATTCTCCTCCCTCTTCTTTTCTCGGTACAACCAAACAAGGGATTTGGTTGCTAATTCCATTTCCTACTTCCCAATTCTCTGTACTAAACATACCCTAAGCTCTCTTCTCTGCAAGATGTAATTTCATATTTAACGAACGTAAAACCAATATATCACTCAATTCATATATTACCTTTTGAGAATGGTGCATATGATTTCACACAACCTAAGTTTATAACCTCTAAATCATCAGATATCATCACATAGACCCATCTGCTGCTAAACCACCTATACCCCAATATAGCTTCACCTTACCATTTGAACCATGTAATTTATGAAATTGGTTTTTGAGATGGAGTTAGGTGAACATTGTGCACTACAATTCCTTAAATTAGTTAATTTTTAGAATCGTTGATTTTGGGGGGGTGGGGGTTGGGGTTGATTATATGAACCTGTAAATCCAAAAAATTCATTCATACATTTCGTCGAACAGTTGGCAGACAAAACATTAGTTCTTTTTTTGACATATTGTATTGTTTGATATGAGCGCCCAAATTATTCAAACTCCCCATTAAAAAACAATAAATATCATCAAACACCGTGAACAACCATTCATTGACGGAGTATGGGCAGTCAGGTTTCACATACGCAAGTACAGCGGCATCACAGAACGTCGTTGAGAAGGGTTTGTGGGATGAACAGACACTGCGGATCTATGGCTGGAGAAGACTAGATCGCTGGAAGTTCGCCGGAATTGTAAGATAAGATGACTGGAAAAAGAACATTAAACTACGAGTAAGAGCATCTCCAATCATACTCTATCCATCACTCTATCTCTATATTTGAAGTTTTATCTTCTCCAACCCACCTCTATCCCTCACTCTAAATATAGAGTGAGAGAAAAACTCTCTCTATATTTGAAGTGAGAGAGTGTCCACTCTATCCATGTCTCTATCCATGGACCCCACATTCCTTACTATAATTTTCTTTTGTAATGTAATATAAACTAATTAAAAATATGATTTCTATGAGTCCCACTAGTTTTAGAGGGATGGATAGAGTTTATGATTGGAGTTGAGGTTATGTTTAGAGTGAATGGACCCACAAATTATAGAGATAGAGTGAGTTTTATAGAGTTTATGGTTGTAGATGCTCTAATAAATATGAGACAGATTAAAAACAAGGAAATTTTGATAGTTTAAGAGAGAGGGACGAAATAAGTATAAAAAAAAAATGGAAAACTTTAGTAAGAAAACGAGAAAAGTCAATAGTCATGTAAACTACTCATGTAAAATTGTAAACCTTTTATTAATATCACATCGAAATACCAAAGGCCTTTAGCCTAAGAGTCTGATATTTGCTCCCTTATGTAGACCGGTAAAAAATAAAACCGGATTTTTATCCGAACCGGTTTAAAAATCAGGTGCCTTGTCGAATCGAATTGTTTCGTAAACTGCCGTTTTGAGATCGGATCGATGTTTTGGGGATGAACAATTTTTTGTTAACGGCCCTTAAAAACCGGTTTAAAAACCAAAAAAATCAGTTGAATTGGTCCGAACTGGTTTCAACCAGATATACCACCGCTTACCGAAAACCGGTTTACCACAAACCGCTGTTGACCTTCGTTCTAAAATCCAGTTTTTACACCTTTACCCTTATCCTTATGGTTGAGGGTTCAAATTCCTTAGTGGATATAAGTGGTATTTATTAGTAGATTTGTTTTACCTTTAAAAATAAATCAAATATTGAAATGTATAATAGAGATTAAATTCAGCATACATAGGATTTAATTTCGGCGCAAAACGTGGACCAATCCACAGATGTTTAAATCGATTGTGTTTTATTAAGCCCCCCTCTAAATTCACTAGTAAGTAGAAAAACAATGATGGTGATATGATTTAAATGATTAGTATGATTTAAATGATTACTAATAATAATGTAGATGTTACTTTTTCTTAAAAATTAAAAATGACATATTTTCCCTCCTAAGTATATATTTACTAATTTATAGTGACTTTACTTTATATTTAATAATAATAAGAACACGTTATAAATAAGTAAATATGACAAATTTTATTTAAAAAATTATATGAAAATTTCATTCAAAATCCAAAATATTGATACGTCCATCATCATAAGGCATCTGCTGTCTATAAGATTCCAGGTGCGACATATACGTTGTTTCCCATCCAGCTACAAACGGGGCTCTACAGTGAGTCCAATAAGGCGAAATGGTAGGCATTGGAAAATCTCCGTCTAACTTCACTGCCACATAATGGTTACCATGCACATGCGCAAATGTAATATTTTGATGGTATAAGTACTCTTCCGGACCTTTCCAAAGAGGAAAAAAAGTGAGACAACCTCCCATAGTTAAAAATGTGAGGATCACACCGAATGTATTAGCAATTAGGATGCATGTGTAAGGCATACTCATCCAGTGACCCGGTGGTGCGATGCCACCTTGTAAGAAATTAATTCTATTATATAGTTCATTGATTCCGCTTTTGTAAACTTCGGAATATCTATCGTATGAAATCGATAACTCTTGTAACAGTTGGTGTCGAACATTGAGCCACTGATCTTCAGGATACCCTAGGCAAAATGATATTGCTCGGAATCCACAATTTCCATCACCCAATACGTTTTCTATCTGTGATACATAAGGATAAAAAATAGATGGAATCTCATCCATTAATGGATGCATGTAGGATGACAAAGACTCATGGTTGAACTCTGGAATTCCATTCAAGTCAGGAGTTTCGTTCAGGTTTGGAATTTCGGCTACGTATGAACTATGTCCTGCCGGTTCCTTGGTCAACCCTGCTCACTTTGACGCGACTGAATAACTTTGTCTTCTGGGAGAATAACTACTTTGACCAGGATCTGGAATTTTCAAATCAACACACTTCTTTTTCTTTTGTTTCTTCAAGCTTGGCCGTCCACGATTATTTTCTTTAACAATGGGTTCTTTAATTTGTTGTCTCGGATTGATTATATCACGAAGCTTTTTTAAGAAACTTTTCTTTCCAGAGTTGGACTGATTGTTAAACTCTTCTTTGAAAATGTGTAGTTGATCCTCACATTGAATATCTTCTTGTTCCAATGGTGTTGACCACGAAACATCTAGTGTCCCCCGAAAGATATCAATCGAATCTAAAGGAATGACCGAATTTAAGTACATTGAAAGTACGCAAGCACATGGTAGCCCACAACTCTTACGAAGTTGACAACCACATGTCGAGTAATCTAACTCGAGATCATTCAACCGATGCAGTTCTCCTAAAATCATATCTAGAGCTTTATTTGAAACGAAACCCCGTAATAAGTTGAAACACGTAATGTTATGTTTATGATAACGATAAATTCGAGCGCGTCTGGTTTGATCTTTTAGTTACTAGGACATAACCAATAGAGACTGCATCTGGTTTGATCTTTCAGTTACTAGGATATAACCAATAGAGCGCGCCTGGTTTTGTGCCCAGTTTTTTAAATCTTCGCGAGATTGAAAGATCTAAAATTAAATTAATTCTAATTTATAACAATATCTATGATGCTAAACAAAATATAATATGTTACTATTTTACCTGATTAGTGAAGAAAGGTGACGTCGAGGTGGAAAATTCAGCATCATTTGAGTTTGACTTATTTTTAGTAAAAAATGACATTTTTATTTGTCAAATCAAAATAAGATTCCTGAAAAAAAAATACACAACATAATTATAATTAGAATATTATATAAAATATTTTGTAACAAAATACACAAATAATAAATAAGTGGGCTTGAAATGAATATATATAAAACAATAAGCCCATTAACTTATTCAAAACCCATTACCCCATTACCCTATTTAAACACTTTTTCTCAAAACCCTAACCCTAAACTCCAACTTTCCCTCTCACTCAACCCTACTCTCTCCCTCTTAAATCTGCAGCCGCCAGCAGCTCCACCGCCGACCACCACCGTGATCCGCCGTTCTCCGTCGTGAACCGTTGTCTCTCTCTCTCTCTCTCTGTGTGTGTATCTCTTTCTCACTCTCTGTGTATCTCCACCGCTGCGCCACCACACCACCGCCGCCCACAGCCCTCAACTACCGTCCACCGCCATGAACCGCCGTCCACCGCCATGAACAGTCGCATGTCTCTCTCAGCCGTATGTCTTTCTCCCTCTCTGTGTATCTCCACCGCCGAGCCACCACACCACCGCCGAGCCACCACACCACCGACACGATCTCCACAGTCGGGCCACCACACCACCGCAACTCCACCTTGTCATCTCTCTCTCTCTCTCTCCCACTCCGTGTATCTCTCTCCCTCTCTGTGAATCTCTCTCTCCTCTCCCACTCTGTGTATCTCTCTCTGTCTCTCTGAATCTCTCTCTCTCTCTCTCTCTCAGTATGTCTCTCTGTCTCTCTCTCTCTGAATCTCTCTGACGTGTCTCTCTCTCTCTCCTTTCTCTATTAGTTTGAAACAAGAAGGTGATAACAGTAAAAAGAAGTGAATCAGTGTATGACTATAAAAATAATACAACATACCTTTAAAATGTTAGATTTTTTGATGATAAAATGATCTTTTAATGTTAAGAGGTTAATAATTTTACAGATTATAAATTAAACTGTTTTTATAAATATAATAATTAGTTGGTAGTTAGAAGATAATTAAGTTACTCTTAAATTAATTTATTTTTTCAAAAAGCTTGAAAATTGTTAATATGAGAGAGAAATGAATTATGACAGATATGACACTATGACAGTACTTTTCAGAGTCAAAGCACAATTTTCAAAAATTTTATAGTTTGATTAAATAGTGTTATTAGTAGGACCCATTATTTTTTGGAAACGGCAAATATATTAAAAGAACTCGACTAACGTACAATTACAATGAAAAAGAAAACGGAAAAATTTCCCAATCAACCCAATTACATGATATATTACTTCTATGTTTTACCCACAAAAAAGAAGTAGAGATAATTTCTCCTGCTATAACCGCATATGTCTTATGCATATTGTTAAAAATCGCCTCATTTCTTAACTTCCAAATACACCACAACGAGCATTGTATTATAGTTGTTAACACCTTCTTCTTTATGTTACAATTCCCCCAATCCTTACCAAACTCGATAAGATCTATAACTGAGTTCCACGGAGGACTAGGAATCCCGCACCACTTGAAAATCCAGGATAATACCTCGATCGCTTTTGGACACCGGATGAAAATATGCTCAACGTTTTCCTCATCTCGATCACAGACTTTACAAATTGTAGAAGCCATGTTAATACCTCTATCTTGTAAACATTTAGCTACCGGGATCCGGCCCAAACCGACACTCCACACAAAACATTTAGTTTTTAAAGGAGCAAAACTTTTCCATGGCATATCTACATACCCTGAAGATGTGAGCTTCTCATCTATCCACTTCCGAATACATTGAACCGTGAATGATCCATCATTGGATACTTTACATAGCATTTTATCCGGATTATTTTCTAGATTAATGCCACTGACCAAACTTGTCAGCACAAGTAATTCATTGGCAAGAATGGGATTGTTTATTCCATGCCTCCAATTCCAAGAGAAACCTGAATTGACAATTCTATCAGCAACAAAACATCGTTTGCATTTTTCTATGGTATATAAGTTTGGAAATCTATACTGGAAAGAAACATCGCCACACCATATATCTTTCCAAAATAGTAACTCCTTACCCGAGCCGGCTTGAATAGAGAAGGAGTCGAAGAAACCAAACCCGATCTTGTTAAGGTCCGATTCTACTTTTGTAATATTCCTCCAAACACCAAACGAATTACCATTTGCCATGCAATGAATCGGCTTCTGATGCAAATTGTGAATTGCCTTTATGACCTCCTTCCAAATGCTATATTTCCTTGCTCTTAATCTCCACCACCATTTCATTAATAGCGCATAATTTTGAGCTCTTAATGAACCTATACCAAGCCCGCCTTTTTCTTTTGAGGCCAAAACCGTTGACCATGCAACCCAATTGATTTTTTCACTTCATCATTACCGCCCCATAAGAAACGCCTTCTTATTTGTTCGAGTTTCTCCACAACACAAGAGGGGGCTTTAAATAATGAGAAGAAATATAGAGGAAGGCTACTAAGTACCGACTTGACAAGTGTTAATCTACCACCGAATGAAAGGGTTTTAGCTTTCCACCCAGAAAGTTTGGAATTGAACCGATCGATTACCGGATCCCAATGCTTCTTTAAATTCATGTTGACCCCCACCGGCACACCAAGGTACGTAAAGGGAAATGTACCGGGCATGCAACCAAGAATGTTAGCACAATTACCTAATTGGGCCGATGATATACCTATCCCATAGATTTTTGATTTATGTAAATTAACTTGTAAACCGGATGATGCTTAAAACCATTTTAAAATTCTTGCAAGATTCTTCATATTATTTCTAGATCCGTCTCCTACGAATATGGCGTCATCCGCATAAAATAAATGTGAAATAGACGGCCCATTTGTTCCAATTTTTTGACCCCGAAATAGATTCTTCTCACATGCCAATTTCATTGCCACGTTAAGACTTTCCATGGCGATAATAAATAAAAAAGGGGAGAGAGGATCACCTTGTCTAACTCCTTTTGTTATATGAAACTCTTTAGTCGGTGTCCCGTTGATAAGGACCGATGCATAGGAGGAAGATAAACATCCTTGTATCCAAGCTCTCCATTTAGACCCAAAATTCATTTGTGCTAAGATAGAATCTAAATAACCCCAGTTTACGGAGTAAAACGCCTTTTCAAAGTCAACCTTAAACATATACATTTTTTTTCGATTTTTTTGCCCAAGAGCACAACTCGTTAATAACGAGAGGACCCTCCAATATGTTTCTCCCGTTAATGTATGACGATTGAGATTCGCCAACTACATCATCAATCACCGTTTTTAATCTAAGTGAAAGAGCCTTTGCAATAAGTAAATGATAAACAATAGGACCGTTCTATCACGTCATCAACAACGATATGATAATGAAATGAAAATTACAAGATCGTACTTTCATGTCATCAACGGTAAAGAACAATCAATGGATTAAGCAATAACAAGTAGAAATTAGGAAGATTTAGATGGAAAAGAAAACTTGAACACTTTGCATTAGGATAAGAACAATACAAATTAGGCAAAGGTTGTGGAAATTAGGTTACAACTAACTATATATACCTAGCCTAAGTTTAGACTAAATACACAAATGATCCCTAGACTATTGGTTACAACATATGAGACCCAACAATCTCCCCCTTTGTAACAATAGTCTGGGAGGCGTATCTTCGAATTCTTCATCTTGAGCCAGAGTTGCACATGGTAGATATGTCGTTGAATAATGTTGTATCATGAACTATTTGAGCTTTCTTTGGATGTGAAAATGAATACTTCTTGTAGCTTTTCAACCAACAAGATGTATTTTGAAGACTTTTGACTGAAGATACATATTGATCGACTAAAAGTAAGACCCATAATGATAGAGAGATTAACAGCGGAAGTCTTTTCTTGAAGTTTGTGGCTTTATGTCGATCAATGATTCTTGATAATTGTTGCTAGGGTAAAATGTTGATGAGGTTTTAGCTCCCCCTCAAGCAAACAATTATTTCTTCACGGGAGTTGAATTAAATGTTTTGATATTTACTCCCCGGTGAACGAATTACCAAATTCAACTACGGAAGTTGTTTGATAAGTTCATTGGATCTTTGGTTTCTTGTTTACTCCCCCTCAAATGGTGCATATTTCTTATTAATGTTGAGTAAACTGGGCTAACGTGTCGATAATCTCCATAATATTGTAAGAAACTCCTAAATTTGTTCCCGCAGATTGAGCTTTAGAAGAATTTTTCTCTGAAAGTATCAATTCTTTATAAAAAGAATTTATGTAATGTATCTTCTCCCCCTCATGATGAATAAGATTTATCTGATTCATCATGTAACTGTGAAGTTCTGCGAGTTTGAATTAAGAGGAATCTTCAATTTAAGGAGAAAATATAAGTTGAGTATGACGACGCCCATTGATAAAAATGTGTTGAATAATGATTATACATCTTTTGTAATAATCAATATATAACACCTTTTATCATTTAAACCATTGAAGTCTTCTTCGTTTGTAAAAGCTGGAACTGAGTGATAAATCGTTGAGCAGTTTTGTTGAAGTATCAACTACAGCTTTTGATGATCGGTGATGACCCTACTTTTAATTGGCTTTTCAACCAATAGAAAGTATTCCAGAAGACTTCTTGCAAATCGACGAAATGTAGACCTTTAGATAGAGCGGTTAGCAGCGGAAGTCATTTCTTGAAGTTGTGGCGTTTGTCGATTTGCTACTGGTCCTCGGTTCTTGATATTTGTTGAAGTCGTGGAAGTGCGGAATATTGATTTGATTTAGATTTTCTGACCGTTGTTGATAATGTTGGAGTACGGTCATAGAATCCCTTATCTGATGTATTGACTGTTGTTTAAAAGAATGGAGTACAGTCATCAGATCCTCTATCAGACATAGTGACTGTTGTTGATAAAAATGGAGTACAGTCGTCTGATCTTCGCACGAGAAGGTATCAGGGTAAACCAGGATCACATAGATTGCCTGTTAGCACAACAATTACAGAAACTGTGTGACCTACGTTCAGTGTTGGCATTTATGTTAGCACTGGTAGGATTTCCATTCAATCATCGTGGAATACCAATATTTTTGGTATCACTATGAATGTTCAGGCAATATCACAAAGATATGCTTGGTAGAATGCCTGTGTCCTAGAGAAATTTAATTCGGTTCTAGACTCAGTTGTGGACAAACGAAGGCGAGGACTGGAGGTGGGTCCTCTTTTTCAATATCAACAATCTCCAAATGAGGTGTCGATAGTGTATGTGTTAATCTCCGTGATTTTGAAACGAGTATTTTTCGTACTTGAGTGGCTAGTGGGGTTGTTCATTGCATCACTGGGTCCATGATGACTTTTTAAATATCAGAGAGTAACATATGCAATCTGATGAAAATGTGGCTACCCAGCTTTTTAATCGGTTAGGTGAGGGTTTTCCGTTTTCTTTAACCCTGTCACACGCTCTTCACACTAGCTCACTTTTTCACTTTTTGACTACTCCCTCGTTTCATTTCATTAGCTGACTTGCACCCCTTTCTTCATTCCCCCTCTCAATTTTTCTGCTCACCCCAATCAAGATCTCATGATACTTGATTCTGCTCACCTAGACCTAAGGACCCTCACAGTATGGCCTATATTGTAGGTGGCTCCTGGGGAAGATCATGCTGGTTTTAGCAGATCATAGGAGTTATTTGAGAGTGAACTATAACGCTCATGTGCAATTTAGTCAGCATTTGAAATCGATCAATTTTAATAGTCAGAACAGAGATTGATGAAGCTAAGATCTTAAACAGATGCAATCTTTACTGAATAAGTTCAGTAAAGAGATCATTTTATGAATAAGATCTAAGCCTAACCAAATACAGTTCTAACAAAAGATATTGATGTGAAGATCGAATTTTGAATGAAAAATTTGTCATTTAAAATATTTGAGAGAGTAAGTAACGAGAACTAAAAGATGAATTACATCCTCTAGCAATCGAGCCCGATTGTTCGAAGTTGCGCACGAACGCCACCACATCGTCACATAACAAAAGGAGTAGTACCCATTATTAAACGGGGTTTTAAAGTTCTTGTTTCCTGCAACGTATTTCACACCACATAGCTATTGTTGGAAATTATAATATCTTTAGGCTAGTGGGTATGGGCACCACATGTGGTGGTGCCCTTTTCCGCCACATCGTCGCCACATCGTCGCCACCTCACACCCCCACACCACCACCACACCACATCATTTGGTGGAAATACCCACCACACCACACCACACCATTTTATTTTCCAACTCATCATTTCATTTCCATTTATTTTTTTCACAAATAATATTTTATATAATTTAAAAATACATTACATTAAATAAAATTAAAATGACAATACTTTAAATTAAAAGGAAAATACTAGAAATTAAACATTAAAATACTAGAAATTAAACATTAAAATAATTAAAATAAATTATTACTCTTCATCGTCTTCATCGTCGGCGTCTTCGTCGTCGGCGTCTTCATCGTCGGCATGTGCGTTGTTGTAGAGATGGTCCGCCAAGTCCTGTCGAAGTCGTGCGTGTGTTGTTTCGTCTCGAATGTCGACAACCCTGTGCAAATACTCTGCACTTCCTGGTACATACAAAGCATGTCGGGGACCGTCCGGCACATATGGAGAAATCATCCGACCAGTATCTTCGACAACCGTATTATGCATTATAACACATGCATACAAAATATATCTTAGTCTTTCAAGGTCATATGAACGGGCCGCGTTTTTTGACAATGTGCCACTTCGCCTTTAAAACTCCAAAAGCCCGTTCCACATCCTTACGTGCGGATTCTTGTTTTTTGGTAAACAAGACCTCTTTTGGATCAACTGGATGTCGGTAGGCTTTGACAAACGTCGCATGACGAGGATATATACCATCGGTAAGGTAATAACCGAATCTATATGGATTGCCATTCACCGTGAAAGGAGTATCGGGTGACTTTCCTGATAACAAGTCGTTGAATATTGGTGACTGGTCAAGCACGTTAATATCATTATTAGAACCCGCAACACCAAAGTAAGCATGCCAAAACCATAAATCTTGGGAAGCAACAGCTTCTAATATCAACGACGGTACTCCATGATGTCCACCGGTGTACTCACCTCTCCACGCTTGTGGACAGTTCCTCCAATCCCAGTGCATACAATCAATGCTACCAAGCATTCCAGGAAAACCATGTCTCTCTTCGTGTGCCTCATATAATTTTTGCACATCGGTTACTGTTGGTTTTCGCAAATAAATAGGCCCGAATATTTCCAAAACCCCTTGTGAAAATCTATACATACTTTCCCTAGCAGTTCTTTCAGACATGCGTAGGTACTCGTCAAGAGAGTCAGGGGATGACCCGTAAGCCATAGATCGAATTGCTGCAGTGCATTTTTGCAAAGCAGTGAATCCCCGCCTACCTCTAGCATCATATCTCAATTGAAAAAAAGGATACATGTTTTCTAATGCGGTACATATGCGCATAAATAGATGTCTGGACAGACGAAACCTTCGTTGGAAATTGTTCGCGGTTCTAGTATCAAAGACTTCTTCACTTTCATCGGAGGATATATCATCGAGGAGTTCTGAGTATATTGTTAGCATAAACAAGTCATCGTCGTCAGATGACGAACCAAGATAATTCATTATTTGTGAGTTGGGGTATTTTGGTAGTGTTTTGGTAGTGTTTTGGTAGTGTTTTAGTAGTGTTTTGGTAGTGTTTTGAGTGTGTTTATATAGGGAATAAATAAATTAAATAAATTAATTAATTTTTTTTTTTTAAAGTTCCAACGGCTATAATAGCCGTTCAACGGCTATAATTTACGAAAAAACGATCAAAAATACCGCCATCCACGCCCGTTTCTTGCCGTGGGCCGTTGCCCTCTCCACCCACGCCGCACCCCAACGCCGTTGGGGGGGGCGGTGTTCCGGACCTGGACCACGCCGTGGCCGGCCATGTCACTCCCCCACGCCGGCTCACCGTCGACCCATACCCACGAGCCTTAGGCGACTGTGAGGGAATTCTTTCTGACACTCGTTTTCAACTATCTATTCTTTGGTCTACACATCAATGTGATCGCTGCTTTAATTTGAAGGTCAAACTTTGTTTATTTGACATTTTGACAACAAAGCGTGCATGAAATTTTTTTTTTCAAAAATGCTCCTATTTTTTAAAAAACTTTCATAAATGATGTTCTTTTTTTTTAGTTTCAAAAATAATGTTTTAGGACCCTAGGAGTCCGGAAATACATTGAAATCAGAGTCCCGGAGTCCGGAAATTACTTGTCCCCTCGTACCAGTTGACAGAAAGGTGTACCAGGTAGACAGAAATGCCAGAAAATTACAATTTCTGACGCACATGTACGAGGGTACAAGTAATTTTCGGACTCCAGGACTCCGATTTCGAGGTATTTCCGGACTCCTAGAGTCCTAAAACATTATTTTTGAAACTAAAAAAAAAAGAGCATCATTTATGAAAGTTTTTTTAAAAATAGGAGTATTTTTGAAAAAAAATCGCGTGCATGACCATGACAATATGACATGCATGTGGATTTAAAAAGAATTACAGGTGTAACTTAATATCAACATACACAAACAACAAAGTTTGATTACGACAACCCTACCATGTCTTATTTGACAAATTCAATGTCTCTAGAACCTAATTCTAAAATTGCTCATAAACATGACATATAATGACGTTCCAATTTTTATCAAATAAACATTACATGAGCTAACATTCCAACTAACTCACTCATGCCAACAATACATCATCACTTAATATTTTATACTTCTTCCGTATCACAGTAAATGATATATTGTTAGTTTCACGGTTTTTTAAAGCAAAAAATTATAACGAGACTTCTGATGGACTAAAATGGATAATTACTAGAGGATCAGATTCACTAGTTTTGAATAAAATAATTTTAATAATGTTTAAATTAAAAGTAATGATAAAATAGTAATGTCACTATATTAAGTGAGATAGTTAGTCGATGTGGACCGCACTACATTCTACAAAATAAGGTAAATTATCAAAGTGTATAACCTATTTTGAAATTACAAAAAATAGATAGGGTATCACTTATTGTAATACGGAGGAGTACATATAATACACTCACAGAGATATCCACAAAATACTCCACAATCTCATCGTTTTACACTACCTCAAACCAAAACAATTCAACCGACACACTAAATGAAATCATTGTGCTAATAATATCAGTTTACCGAAGTATGTTAAAGTCCTAACCGAGGACCATTAGCACTTGTGAAAAGTCCAGAGGTATCTTTGAGGATGTGTATAAGGTGCAACTGCACAAGGCCCATATTTTATAGGGGTCCAATTTTTATATATATCTTATATATATAATATAAAATTTTATGTCAATTTAATAATTTAATAGAAGAAAAAAAATTAAATGTCAATTTTTATAAAAATCTTATATTCAGGGATCTTATTTTTATGTTTTCACACATGGTACTTAAAATCTTAGATACGCCCCTGATAAAGTTTTTCTGTTGCAATCACCAACACTTAAAACGAGTGCAAAACATTATCTATATGATTTCAAACGGACCCCATTAAGAAATATATTCTTCTAAGTTATTATACGACATGTGCCAACGGTGGCGTCCTCCACCCGTCGTAAGCATGTCGAGCCTCGACGCCGTTGGCACGGAGCCGTCTTGGCTCAGGTCGGTGGGATGGCGTCGTGGTGGAGACGGAGAGAAGGGGGCGTCGTGGGAGCCGTATGAGAGAGAGGGGGGAAGAGAGAGGGGGAAGAGAGAGGAAGAGGGTGTTGGGAGTTGTACATCATGCTTTAAAAAACTTGTACAATTGTCCATTTTTAATATAAAATAGGTTTTTCTCTTTATTTTTTTTACTATTATAATGTTTTTATTTTTATTATAATTGTAATGTTTTTTTATTATAATTTAGTGGTTTTTTTTTTAATTAAAAATGATGATGTGGAAAAGATGGGTTTAGTGATGGGTTAGTGATGGGTAGGGTTAGCACGACCAGCGGGTCAGTAAGGATGTGCTGACGTGGCGTTACTGATGGGTTTAGTGATGAGTAAGGGTTGGGAGAGGCCTTAAAAATCATTATTAGTTCATCAAGGTAGGTTTTAATGTTTTATATAGGTCTTCGAGTTTAGTGATTATAATCAACTAACGTAATTCCTACAAACATTTTTCAGATATACAATAAACCATTCAAAAATATAAATATGTATAAAAATAAACACAACTAATACAGTATAATTTTGCGACTTTATAAGTGTTGGATGATATTAAATTAAGCCGGACAATTATATTTTACTATTTTAGTTTTTTTGGCTTACATCCCAAACCCGTATGGTTTTGTGAATTGGTGAAATGTGAAAATTGTAACCCTCTAGTGGAGTTGCGGCTTACATCCTAAACCCGTGGGCAGAAGTTTATATTTCTTTTGGGTAAAATAATAAATTATAAAACATAAAAAAATAATAAATTTTTTGACGACATCATTGTTATCTTATTTTTCAATTTAAGTAATTATTTATCAGTTTTTTGGACTCTAAACATTCATTTAAAGAGATTGAATGATGTGACTGGGGTGTCGAACCCAAAATCCTTCGGATAGAAATGCAGATGCGTAGCCCTTATTGACAACACAAAAAATGTGTTGAAATTCGAGTATAAATATATGTAATTGAAGTCACTAAAGACAAAAAAAACCACTATTTATGAAAATTGCAAATTGTTATAGATACTGAGACCTAGGGTCTCCTCGCTTTGCTAGTTAGTTCTCGTCGTCCACGAGTGCTGTTGGCACGATCTCGTCAGTTGGTTCTCTTTGAGGATCTGAATAGAAGAGGGACTAAGGTAAAGATGTCAGGTCGGGAAGAAGGAAATGGGAGGTGAAAGGGAAAGAAAGAAATGATTTTTTAATAATTTTTTATAATATTTAAAAAATCATTCTTAATTGTTTTATTATTTAACAATATATTAAGATTTGTGTGTAATTAAATAATAATTATGTGACACAACTGAAAAGGAAATGAAGAGATAATGTTGAAATGAATTTGTTAATTTTCTTGTTAGTAGAGAGAAGTTGGATGTTGTACTGAGAACTGAAAGGACTGGTTTAGGCGTTTAGACCTCTGCAAACGCCAGGGGTATTCTCTCTTCGTGATAGTCGTCAAAGCTTGTCTCTCGCTGATGTCATTGGCACGCCCGCATCTTGAGATCTCATCATGGGATCTCGTCTCTGTGGCGATGAGTTCAAGAACTCGAGGGCTGCAAGGTGGGAAGGGGGGGGTGTTGAGTTTTATAATATTATTTTTAAGTGGAGATGAATTAATGATGAGTTTCTGTTGATATAATTTGATCAGTAACTCGTCGGTAGGGGTGTCCAACGGGCCGACCCGACCCGACCCGGCTTTTATCGGGTCGGGGCCGTCGGGTTTAAGGTTAAAAAAATCCTAACCCGAAACCCGACCCGATAAGGATTCGGGTTTGTCGGGTTCGGGTTGGTCGGGTTTCGGGTTGGTCGGGTTTCGGGTTTGTCGGGTTGACCCGATTGGGTTGATCGGGTCACACTTGAGTTAGGAATTTTTGGTAAAAATTAAAGAAATTATTTAATATATTAAATTTTATGAGTTTTTATTTAACACTTGTAATTATTAATTGATTTTTATTGAATAATTTATCATATAATTTGCTAATTAATTGATTTAATAGTAAAATTTTCTTAATTTTTATAGGAACTATAATACTTAAACTTTAATCAGGTCAACCCGAACCCGACAAAGTTAAGAAATTCTAACCCGAAACCCGACCCGATAACGAATCGGGTTGGTCAGGTCGGGTTTAAAAAACCCGATAATAACATGGAACCCGAATAGACTCGACCCGATTAGCATAATCGGGTTCGGGTTTAAGTCGGATCAACCCTTTGGGCACCCCTACTCGTCGGTAGGAAAGAGCAACATGTAACATTAGTGACGAGTTAGAAAACACGTGACGGTTGAGAGTACTTACCAACACCCTGGGCCTTACCAAATTCGTTGCACATAAAAACGATTCCATTTTAGGATTTGTACGGATTACGTATTGCAGCTAATTTGTCACGTGGGCGGCTTTAATTTTAGTGAGCAAACTCCCAGTTGTCGGGTTCATGACTTCATGACATTGTATACAATTTTATTATTCGATCTCATTTAATATTATTGAACTAGTGATGCCCTCCATAGCGTGGTGCTTTTTTTTTAACGACAAATCTAATCTACTACTAAATAACCATCTATGTTTACTATGCGACTCGAACCCTCAACCACTAGATTGGAGGGCTTAACATACCTTTTAAATCTTATAAAACCTTTTCTGATTTTTATTGATACAAAAATTACTCTTTATGCAAACGAGTATTATTATTCACACATTAATTCGCAACAAGCAGATCGGAAATAAAATAATAAGGATGGAAATATTGTATGTTGGGAATTTCATTGACTTATTTATTTTAGTTTATTTGTCTAACTTATTAGTTTATTAAATTTATGAAATGCTGAGAAATCTATTTTTTAAACTTGTGAACTTATTTTCAAGTTGATAAACTTATAAGCTCAAAATCAATTTTATTGACTTTCTAAAAGTTCAATAAATTAATAAGCTTTGCAAAAAAATTTTACAAAATCGTTTAATTAACTTATAGAAATTTTTTATAATTTATAAACTAGTTTTTTTCTAACTTGTTAACTTATTAGCTAATTCAAAGAAAATATCTAATAAGTCATAACCACTAATATTAAAATAAAATCCTTCAAACTATCCCTATGGGTGACACTAGGGTTAGGTCACCATAATTAAAAAAAATAAAAATTAAAAATTAAAGAAGAGTCACCAAAAGGGGTGGTCTAGGTTGTGAGAGGAGACCAAGGTCATATAAGAGTCACCATTTATCTTCTAATTTCTTTTAATTTTTAATATATGTGGAATTTTATGATTGGTTGGTTTGATTTTAATAAGTAATAAAAATTTAGGTTGGGTTGAGTTGTTAATGTGTGTGAAAAATTTAGTTGGGTTGGGTTGTATAGATGGAAGAGAGATAAATTATTTTTTAATGAAAAAATTGGGTTGGATTAGATTGCTAATGAGATAGTCCAAGTACAAAAGAATAAAAACAAATAGCCCAATGTTAAACATGGGCCAATTCATAGCCTATATATTTACAACTTATGATCCATACAGAAGTAAATTGGGCCTACTCAAACAGGTGAATCACTTGTAAATTGGTGATGTTCTGCATCTCAAGAAAAAATAATTCAGTGCGCTGTACTTTTGCTTCTCATAACAGAATTGAGTGTAGTAACTAGTAATATATCAACCAGACATACCAAGACTGTTGTATCTTGGTTATTTGAAAATAAAAATATAAATAAAGTTAAGCCAAGCTATTCTCTAGGTTATTGTTTTCTTTTAAAAAATAAATATTATTACAAACTCACATACTATATACAACTCACATCTCTCAAATAATACTTAAGTCAAAGGCCTTCGGTTATAATATCCAAACATTTGATGATTTGATTTACCAAAAAACAGAATTATATATGTTTGGTTTCATATTTCTTTTAAATTTCGCTTCATTTATTTATGTATGTCGTTCAACCAACAAAATAAATATAAGAAATGAAATGAATTACATAACCAAAACTTAACATTAAATTTACCCGAAAAAAAATAAAAATAAAGAAACGGAAACGAAAATGCCACCATCTTTTGATGTCATTCCTACAACCTTAATTTGCATGCAATACAATCTTATATTTGTAACATTTAAACTTATTAAATTACCTAAAAACAATTTACTAAACCCTAAAACGCACCCATTTAGTTCTACTAGGAACTCCATCATATACAATTGACAATTGATAATACCCCGGTGGCGCCACCTCAGCCGTCGCCGGAGCTAAACACACAACAACATAATTATCAGCAAATCTCCGCCCTATCTTCACCACCTTGAGCACCAACAACCTTTGATTCATCGAAAAAGAATGAGTAGTAAACGACGGTGCCATCATTGTCACATAAACCTTCTCACCTTTAAATGTTTTCTCATTACCCTTCAACCGGAAATTAACCACGATTTTCTGTTCAAAAACTAGATTTACTCCGGGTTTAACCGCGGTTATGTTGGGCCTTAACTTCGGGCCAAGTAAATACGGTGGCGAAAACGCCTCAACGCTGAGCTCGGTAGGGAAACGGGCTGAAAAATTATAGTTAGAATTCGGGTTGCTACCACCAACGATAACACGACCATCCGACAGTAAATGTGCACTCGAATGATACATCCGAGGAATCGTTGACGGGTTCATTTTATGAAATGTTTTTGAACCGGGTTCATATAAAACAGGTTGAAGAACCGGGTCTCTCGCTAGGTCCCACCCTGCCGCCCCACGGGCCGCACCGTTTATTATCAAAACATCACCCGATGGTAGCAATAACATGTCCCCCATTATGCGGTTCAGGGGCATATATGTCATATCCCATATTGGATTAACATCATTTAATCTCAGCCGTCCACAAGTTTTTGTCCCTTGTACAAACACGTTAGCAAAAGCTTTATCAATAGCGTCCGGAGCTGTTCCGCCACAAATAAAAACCTCGGCCACCGGCGGGGTGGTTTTTGAAGTTCCGGCGAGATTCATTGGCAGCAAAACTGAAGAACCGGTGCTTGGGTAGTTACGAGATACTCCCCCGGGCATAACCGGATACTTCCGTATCACTTTATTGTGCACGTAATCTAGTAATATTGCACGATCGTTTGCGAAAATGAAGAGGTTTCCGTCCGTGTTGAGATGGGTAAACGGGTAGAGATTGTTCGGAAACTCGTCGGATCTTCTTGTTTCTATAAGAAATGGAAGCTGGTATTCCACTGCGAATATATGTGAAATTTTCGTAAACTATACAAATGTTTAAAACATAGAATATATTAAAGTTCATTTAACAAAATAATTATTTCTTAAATATGTATAGAATATTAATGAACGAAGTATAATTCTAAACATTTTTTAAGATATATTAAATACGATTCTATATTTAAACAAAAATAATTGCTTATATATAAACCATTACACCGTCGTAGATGATGGTAAATTAATGTAAATTATAATACGTGGTTCCACCAGTTAAATTGTGACCCGGTGAAGATAATGGGTCAAAAGTATCTGAGTTATTACTCATTAATGGCCTGGCGTGTCTTTGTGAAACCGGTGATTCAGACGACCTCGTATTTGTGACCCGGTGTAGCTTGTAATGTCGTTTGAATTTCACTTTTGGAACCCGATCGAAATTGTAAATCGAATTGGGCGATTTGGAAGATAAACGATTTTGGAAACCGAATCATAGGAAATTAGACAATTAGGCGATTTTGTAGACCGGATAATGGGAAATCAGGCGATTTTAGAAACCGAATCATGAGAAATCATACGTTTTGATCTAGGTTGACCTGCCAGTGAACCATGCCCAGGGCATTGTACAGAGTTTTGAAATATTGACTCCAACATAGTTTATTACACTAAAACTTAAACAATGTTTAATCCTTACAATTAATATGCTTTTACTTATTATTGCTATTCTATTTAAATAATCTATATTACTGTAGATAAACGTTCAAGGAGGTCCATCATTTTTTAGAAGTCCCAAGGAACAAATCTCCACCATTGATTAATAGGATCTAATGGTCAACATTAATCACATATTTTATACATTGAGGGGTATTTTGGTCATTTTTTAAAAAATAAAAATATTTTTTTTTATTTTTTATTTTTTATTTTAAAATTTTTATTTTTTTATTATTTTATTTTTTACTATGAAGGGGTATTTTGGTCATTTGGCACTTCAAAAAATTTTTGATTTTTTTTTTATTTTTAATTTTTTATTTTAAAATTTTAAATTTTTTTTATTTTTAATTTTTTATTTTAAAATTTAAAATTTTTTTTTTTTATTATTTTTATTTTTTTTTTATTTTTATTAATTTTTTAATTAAAAAATAATATTTATTTGATAATTACGTGTACAACTTAATCACATGTGATTTTAGTGTAAAATCACATGTGATTTTAATGTAAAATCACATGTGATTTTAATTTTTTATTTTTTTGCAATCACAAGTGATTCACTATGCAATAACATTACGTGTTATTAATGAAAAGTTAATAATTTTAAAAAAAATTAATAATAAAAAAAAATTTTTTAAAAAAAAAAAATTTTAAAAAAATTTCAAAATTTAAAATAAAAAATAAAAAATAAAAAAAAATTTCAAAATACCCCTCAACTAAAAATTAAAAAATAAAAAAAATAAAAAAATAAAAAAATTTTAAAATAAAAAATAAAATAAAATAAATTATTTTTTAGTGCCAAATGACCAAAATACCCCTCCATGTATAAAGTATGTGATTAATCCTGACCATTAGATCATATTGATCAATGGTTGAGATTTGTTCCTCGGGACTTTGTAAAAATCATGGACCTCCTTGAACGCAACTCTACTGTAGTATATATTACATACTCCCTCCGTCCCTTAATAAAGTTCCCATTTGTGTTAGGCACAACATTTTAGGAGATAGTTAGTGGTGGGGTATTTAGTATTACTTTTGATTAAAATATAAGGTTTGATTGGAGAGAGAAATTGTTTTAAGAGATAGTTAGTGGTGAAAGTATTGGTAATAATATTATTATATTAAGTGAGCCCCTTATATTTGAGAAATGGGAACTTTATTTAGGGACAAAATTTGAAGGCAAAATGGTAACTTTATTTAGGGACGGAGGGAGTATTAAACATGAAAACTAAGAAATATATGGTTTAAAATTTTGTTTCATACAATTTTAGATTTAATTTGAAGCGTTTACCAGAATTGAGGCTCTTTGGAATGAACTCATACGTAAACTGGCGTCTACCTCCGACAACAATAACTTTCCCGTCCGGCAATAACTGGTTAGACGCATACCATCTCGGTGAAACCAACCCATTCCGATTCTCCACCCAATCACAATCATCACAAGGACTAAACGTCCGTACAACTCGTTCACCGGCATTATTCCCACCGGACTGAATCAACACACCGTCCGGTAACAACGCGCCGGAAGAACACCAAGTGTCTGACAAAATAGTGAGCGGCCGAACCCACCGTTTTGCAGGGTTGAACTCGACGGAATGTGCGTAACAATCCATGTTCGGCGGGCATTTTTCTGCCGGAAAAGTGATATTTGAAGGTCCAAAATCGGTTCGATCGAATGTAATGATTCGGTCATTTGGTAGCAGTGCCATATGCATGGCGGAAACACCAATGCTGCTCTTTAAAAGCTTCCATTTTCCTTTGGTTGAATCAGGTAGTGATGATGATGAAGGAACTGTTGATAGTAATAGTATTATTATGAACACAGGCGCCATTAATGACACCTGTAAATGGAGTTTGCAGAATGAATATTATGAAGAAAGAGTGAGGATGGTAATGGACATATATAGGTGGGCGGTCAATAAAAGTCAATGGTTTGTTGGGTTAGCAATGAAGGCTCTTAATGCTACTTCCATCAGAGTTTTTTTGTTGATGTTCTTGGAATCATGAAACTAAATTTTCACAGCAGTAAAAGAGTCAAGTTTTATAGTCAACTTTTTTCTACTAAGAACATAACATCTCTTTGATTTTTTACTTTGATAAAGTACAGTATTTTATAAATAATGTACGAGCCTAAAATCATTAAAGATATAAATTATTAAAATATACTCCGTGGTAAATTTACCAGTTTACCCTAAGAATGGTTGTACAAAAAGAATAGGACAGTTGGTATTAAAAGATAGGATAGAAGATGAAAGAGGACTTTTTCTTGACACCCTTTTTTGTGAAAACTTTATGATGTAATGGTTGCCTTTTTACTTGTTCACCAACACTAAATTTTGTTTTTCTTCTAAATGTTACTGTATATGGTAAATCTAATAAATTAAAAGCATTCAATAATATTAACAAGGAATGTGTAATAAAGTAAAGAGTAGATTGCAAAAATCATTATTGTGGTTTGCGAAAATTATACGTTTGGTCCGTATGGTGTCGTAATGCATATGTAGAATCCCTATTTTGAAACATTTGGTCTGTTTTGGTAGGGATGAGCCCAAAAATCAAAAAATCGAACCGAAATCGAAAAATCCGCATTGAAAAAAAGATCCATTTGAAAAATCGATGTAAGTTGTTTGATTTTTGGAAAAACTGAATTTTGAGGGTGGTTTTACGATGCATATGAAAATTTGAACCGGGAAAAAAGCCCCGGCGGCCATTATAGATATTTCAGATTTTGTTAAAATATATTCTTATCTTTTGATGCTTTATTTTAAAATATATATATTTGAATATATCATTTGCCCTTTTTACCGTGTCATATTACATGTTCTCGATCGTGTACGTACTTGTGTAGTGTTTCATGGTGGTGATATAATTATGAGACATAGTCTTACCAAATGACATGTGCTTGCTTACTAATTAATTTTTAAGCTTTTGAAAAAAAAAAATAGTTTTTAATCCATACTAATAGTTTTTAAGCTTTTGAAAAAAAAAAAATATTGAATGCATGAGAGTTGTATTTTAGATGGTAAAATAGAGAGAAGCACCCACTATTTTGTTTCAAGATCACGATTTTATCTTTTTGCGCACATGATTTATCTGAGGCCAATGGACAATGAATTTAACCATAACTACGTTATACCCAAAAAAAATGTAATTAAAATTGCATACGCCATGAACAATGAGATGCAAGGATGGTTAAATCAAATGATAGTTTTATATCGAGTTAATGAAATTGTGAAATTGAAATGGAACATACTGAATTATTCTTGTGATCGTGTTTCATGACATTGAGGTTGGTTGATGTCCCTAGGGTATGGGGCTTTGTGTACGTCCTAAATTTGTTCCATTGTTTTGATGAAACTATTGTTGCTCACAAATCATTGTCACTAGCTTTTTATATGCTTGCCTCTTCTAACTCATTTTCTTACCTAACCCTCTTCTTTAAAAGATTCTATCATGGCTAGTTGGGAGTGGACAACAAGGTGGCCTCGATTTAGGGTTTATGATCTATATTTGTCTAGTCGATCGAGTGGCATATCTTGCAAGCAACTACGTCTCCTATTCTTCTCGATGAAATAACGGATTACGGCTTGCACCATGTCGTGTTTCAGTACAACTATCTACAATCTACTATCAAATAACACACCTTTTAGAAATTTTCAGTAAACCTATTAATTACAAGAAGAATCTCAAATGAAAGCGATACCCATGGCTCGATATCTAGCTTGACCTTGTTTGCCTTCTTTTAGGGGCCGTTTATTTTGATGTAATCCTCCGTAATTCCTCGTAATTGAAAGTCATTTATATTACGAAGGGATGTTTGATTGGATTTTTATTTCGTAATTCAATTCATACGTAATTCCGAAATACGTTATCTGTTGTAATTGAAATTCGTCCTGATACCCTATGAATTCAATTACGTTCTTTAGGAAATTAACAAATTTGAATATTTTGCATGCTTCAGACTCTAAGATCACTCAAAAGAAATTTAAAAACAATTAATTTTTTTTAAATAAAAAAATTTTAAAACATAGAAATTTTAAAATAAATAAATAACAAAAAAAATTAAAAAAAATAAAAATCTTAAAAAAATAAAAAAATTAAAACAAAATTTAAAAAAAATGCATAAGTATGAATTTTAATTTCAGCTAAAAAATTTGTAACCAAACGTGTAACAAAATTTAATTACGAATGAATTGAATTCTGAATGAATTCAATTCTTTCATAATTGAATTCTATTACGGAAGATTACGATATGCCAAAGGGCCCTTTAGTGTTTAAATTTCACACGGACCACGCCATATATGAGCTCATGGCACCCAATATGCTTAACTACGAAGTTCTGATAATCGATCAATTGTACCTTGTCAAATTCCATTCTGGTTCGCATAGGAATTAAGATGTACTATACTTATTATTCTTATGGCACGTGCTTACTTTTTTTGAGAGCAACTAATGAGCGCGGCCTATTTGTGTTTGCACATCATAATAAAGCAAATTGTAGACTCCACTGGAGAAAATTGTTACTAGAGGACCACAATTTCTTTGTCTTCATCTTTTGTCATACATCATTAATTTATGCTTTAGTAGTATTGTACATATGCTTTATTGGTATTGTACATCTGATAACTAGTGATATATGACAAAAATAAGTGGTATGCGAATCTAACACCTTTCGTTAAAATTACACTTGGATATTAACAAACATCATTGCGCTTTCCTCGGGTCCCTTTGACATTTAATCGGTTCAGAGGTGTACTTAAACAAACTTTTTGTATAGAGGAATAATATTAGTGTCTACTATTTATGTCTACTTATATGTCTACTTATTTGATGATGACAAGTTTCAAAATCAATGAATAATATTATGTGTATTTGTAATTCGATAATTATGTGAATAATGTCAAAATGTCAAAAAAAAAAAAAAAAAAAACTAGAAAAATACAAAACATAAGCCAAAAAAAAAATTAAAAAATAAAATTATTTTTCAACTAAATTTATTAATTTTAGGTTCCAAAGCCTAGATAAAAATTTCATATTTCTATTTTATTTAACTTTTTAGAAAAACCATTTTTTTGTGTTCGAGTGGTCTGTTCAACCAGAATTTCATATCTAACGAGCCGTTCCGAATCGAGTTATAATCACTGACCTAACAGACTTATTCTGACCGGCTACCTTCTCATTCATCAGTTCGACTGGCCTGACTTAATTTACACTTGTCCCTCAATATCCACTCTCTTTTTTTCTCCTTTGGAAAAAATTACAAGACTATACAAGCTAGTCATGGTAATTAGCCTATATAATTAATCACGTACTCGACTAATTAGTTACTCCCATACTTGATTGATTTGGGACCCAAATGGAAATTATGATTACATGTCATGCATAGTGATGGAAGAAAAAGGACAACAAATGCCAAGGGGTAGTTCATACTTCATACTACCTGCGTATCAAAGTAAGTGATAGACTTTCCATTTAGAGGTAGAACAAAATAAGTGATACACTTCTAAAAGTTTTCTTATTTGGTAAAAAAGTGGGATCCAATCTCCACTAACTATCTACTTTAATAAAGTGAAATTACATTTATACCCTTACTTTTACTTTTAAACATCATTAATATCACTTTTTTCAAAAGAATTGGGGCCCCTTTTCCACTAACTATCTACTTTAATACTCCCTCCGTCCCACAAAAAAGTTCCCATTTCTCCTAAAGCTTTTGTCCCACAAAAAAGTTCTCATTTCTCACATGTGGTGGGTTCCACACAATAAAATACTATTATTATTAAAAACTCCATCAATGATATCCACTAATTATCTTTCTCTCTCCAAACTAACCTTATATTATAATCAAAATATTACCAATGACCCCACCACTAACTATCACCTAAAATCTTGTGTCAAAGGGAAATGAGAACTTTTTTGTGGGACGGATGGAGTACATCTTAACTCACATTTTAATATTTTGCCTAAAAAACCGTGAAATCTCAAATGTATCACTTATTTTGATACGGATGTAGTACAAGTTATTAATTTGCATGACTGCCCACTGTCGGTGCCATTTCTATATCGGATTTACCAAGTCCAAACGTGTCGCCCGACCCACCTCATCATGTACGGCCTAAAACCTAACTAACTCCTCTGCACAAACCTGCCGTCAATCTGCTATCAGCCTGATGGCTCATTCCAACCTCACCTCCTTCCTTCACTTCCCAACTTTATTATTTTGCAAGACAAAACATACTTGTGTCTTAATATTAGTGATAAAATTTAATTTAGAGGTGCTAAAATATCGTTGCTAGTAAATAATCTATGTATTAATTTTGATTGCAAAAACTGTACTACTAGGGTAGCAATCTACTTTTTTTACAGCTGGAATCAATTTAATTCATTTTGAATAACTTTCAATTAGTTTATCATTAAATTCTTACAATGTTTTAAATTGTTACTCATATAGATAAATTATCTATATCTTTTTCCCTTTTATAAAATATTTGAATCATTTCTTGAAATTGAAGTAGTACAAAACTTCGCTGTACGAACATTTTTAACGTGAACTCTATGTAATGTAACTTTTTTTCATTATATATATAGAGTTATGTTCAGAGAGGTCCTTGATTTTTATAAAGTCTCAAGGGACAAATTATAGTCATTGGATTAAAATTAGATCCCTTAACCACCACCGCCATCAAATCACATTTGATTCAATATACAACTTACCACCATTGGACACTACCGCCAGCGACCACATCCGTCCGTCGTCCGCCGCCGCCCGCCGTCAGTCCGCCGCCGCCCGCCATCAAATCACATGTGATTCTGATGGTGGTGGTAATTTGTGGGTTGATAGATCCAAGGGTGAGATTTATTCTTCAGAATTTTATATAAATCATGGATGTCCTTCAATATTTCTCTATATGTATAACTTTTTATAATAAAAAGTTGTTCTTTTCTTTACAAAGAAAGGACATGTTAAAACATAGTAAATAAAGTTTTCATTTCATAATGAAAAAATGCATTTATAAGTAGTTCATAAAGTTTATTTTTTTACATGTGTTAAACGTTAAATGTGCTTTTAAACAAGAATAGTAAATTTGAGGTAAGATATATTCTTTATTCTTATTTCATGCTCTTAAGGATGAATCAGATAAACTTTAAACAAATTATGCCAAACATGAAGTAACATAATTCAATACTTCTGATTACCATTGTGTCTTCTATCCTGGCCGGTTATTTGTTGACCAACCATATACGTCGACAATTTACCGCTTCATACTAGACATGTAAAAAGTCCAATAATTGAACCAGATTGAGCAAAGAGAAAATGATTCCGGCCGGACCATATAACAAATTAAGACTATTATTTTTATTAAAACTTGAAATTAAAGAAAAGTAAGTTTTCTTTAGGTTGTGAGTCGTGACAGTTAAAGACTTAAAGCCTTTAATAATGTCAAAATAAAGTTCAAAGAAATTACTTTGAATTGCGACTTTAATTTAACTATTAGTAGTACCTTTGACTTACTTTTATTATAAATTTATTTAAATTTTTAAAAGCATGTGTTTTAAGCCTTTAGGTGTTTAGTATATGATTGAACGTTTCATATCGAATGACCGTTCAGTAATATAATGCAACATACTATGGGGTTGTTTATTTTTTTAGTCATTAAGTTCTGTCTGGTTAAAGTATTTGTTTCGATATATTATGTTTGTTTGGATAAATTAGTGTCCTCGTTTATTTTTCATGCTGAATGAATTGTCTTAATAATAAAATTTGACATCTTTCCCATTTTTAGTTCCTCGTTATTGTAAATAAACATATTTAAGTGATATATATATAATTTTAAATTGAAGTTTTTAATAATAAAAGTTGTTGATATATAAGTAATAAAGTTAAATTTTAAAATAATAAAACTGTTTTAAAAGAATAAAATTATAAATTAAATAATTTTTTTGACCAGACCATATAAAAATGAAATTTTAATTAATATAAATTGCATAAATATAAAAAAGGAAAATAATAATGGGGAAAGCATCATATCATGACTTTTTCGATTAAGTCATGTTGTCTGGATTAAGACATTAACAAACATGTTCTTTATGACTTTCCTCATATAATTATGTCCCCATTAAATCGATTAAGTCGAAATCAAACGCAGCTACGTATGATGCGCATGTATGTTTAATTGGAGGTTTTGAAACATAAAAAATAGAATTGAACCCTACTAATTAATGGTTCTCGTTGATTCGATGTCACTCTCTTCTGCCATTCATACCACATTTTTTTTTTTAAAAAAGAACAAAAACAATACTTAGTTTATTTAAAGGATGATTGAATGTACATGAGAGAGTTAGGATTTACACAATCATACCTCTATCTAAAGATATAGAGACTGATTCCCAAGTGAATTGGTTGCGCCAAAACTTCCCCAAACAGCACCAACGGTGGCGCCAAATGCCCCTGTGCCAAAGCTATAAAACCCGTTAAATGTATTTTTTTTCCTAGAAAAGAATTTGTGATTAGTTTGTGTGGTATTTGTTTTTTAAGTTTAAAATCAATATTACATAAGGGGAGTAATTTTGAAGTAAATATTAAAAAAGTTGAATATCCAAAAATAATTATAAAATAACTCTAGCTCAACGCAAATTTAAGACGTTACATTATTCAACATCATAAAATAAAAGTGGTATTTAATGACCGTGGCCCGCTTGTCCATGGGGTTAAAGCATTTTCAACATCCTACTCAAGCAGAAAGATGGCCCACTCATAAGGGCCAGGTTGGGTCAACGTAATTGGGGTTTACGGTTTACCCTTGATAAATTCATGAAAATTTTAAAACATACACCCACACTACTTGATTATATTCAAATGTAACCCCTTATATCGTTATATGCCATAACTTGAAAACACTTTTCTTGAAAAGTATACACAAGATGCCAGCCTGTCTTTATTATTTTCAAGCCCTTTTAGATGAATTAAATAATTACTCATATTATTATAAAACTGTGTACTTATTTCATCTTTTATGTCGGTGGTAAATAATTAGCAGCGCATATAATGGTTGTTTATCAAGGAAGTAACTGCAGATTAAATCATGTAGCGATGCAAATGATATGAGTGGCCTTCAACCAAAAGACCTTTGAACCAACAGTATATGGGTGACCTTTTAACCAAAAGTTTGCAGGTTCAACCGTTGAAGTCTGCATTATATGTGAAAGAATATGAAACTTCGACCTAACACTTGAAATTATACCGAATTAAATAGTTCTCAGGTTGATTTAACCAAATTTTCTATATAATCAACCATCGATAGTAACTTTAACTAGGGGTTGCAATTTCTGACCCGACACGAAACCCGACCTGAAACAGACACGAAAATAAACAAGTTTGGGTTGAGATAAAAAAAATTTTGAGCCAGACTCGGATCGACTCAACTGACCCGTTTAATAAACAAATTAGATTCGGGTCAATGATAATTTAAATAGGTGGACCCCACAACCCGTTTAAGTATTAAAATATATTTAAAAATTGATCTATTTATACTTAGTTTATATTTTATTAGTTCAACCGCAACTAATTTTTTTTTTGGAAACACCGCAGCTAATAGTTAAATAAAAACTAAAATGACTACTTAATAATTTGGTGTTTTGATATATTGTTATAAATTTGTGGAATAATAATACTTCCTCCGTATCAAAATAAGTGACACAAATTAGCTTACACGTTTTTTGAGGTAAAATATTAAAGTAGAGGTTAAAATATATTAAAGTACACTATTAGTGGAGAATGGGTCCCACTTTTCTTGAATAAAATGATATTAATGAGTTTTAAAAGTAAAAGTAAGGGTATAAGGGTAATTTCATTTTATTAAAGTGGATAGTTAGTGAGTAAGGGTCCCACTATTTTTACCAAATAAGGAAAGTTTTCAAAGTGTGTCACTTATTTTGATACACCCCAAAATGAAAAGTGTGTCACTTATTTTGATACGGAGGAAGTAATATTTTGACATGTTTTTCCCGTTTAACCTATTTGACTTGCTAATCTGTTTAACCCGTTTAATTAAACAAGTTATATGGGTCAGGTTAAGGTTGAAGGTAAATAGGTTAGGGTTGAGAAATCTGACCCGTTTATATAAACAAGTCTGTTTCAGGTTGAACGTTTCTAACTCGCCAACCGGCGAACCCAAACATATCAACCTGAACCCATCAACCCGAAACTGGCTTGACTTGTCACTCCTAACTTTAACCACTATCATTGAATTAAGGGGGGTGTATGGCCACCATTTAGTGGGCCATATGTAGAAAAAAATCTAATTAAAAAAACGTGAAACTTTTATACAATCTCCACTTACATTTTATAAAAGCCCCCATTGAATTTAGTACTGAATTCGCAAATCGCAACTGATGATATCAGTAGTGCATAGTTTAGAAAGGATACGTAGACCTTAGCAAAGTCCATAATGGGTCAAGCCCATTAAAAAGTAAGATGCAAAGTCACTGAAGGCCCCCAACAAAAATAACATTTTTGGAACGAGTTGATATACACAACAAAAATGAAGAGTTTACTCAAACTTGTAACAAAAAACACTACAACTTCAAGCCGCAATTAATAACCAAATAGAACATAAGATTTTCGTTGTGTATTTTTAATAAGTAATCCCAAACATCCTCTTAGTATTCAAAACATTTTTAAAATCATTGTGTTATATAAAAGCCCGGCTGCCGGGGTCAAAATAATATTAAAAAAAAATTAGCATTCATGTTAATTTTATTATAGCTTTTTAAGTATACAATATAAAGAGTTTATAGAATAACAATAATACATAACTAAGAAAAATTGTACTATTTCTTATTAAATTATGCTACTTTATCCTTTTACTCATAAAAGTTTAGTCATATGGAGCCCATTAAAACTCTTTCTTAATCTCTACTTTTGATTTCAGCATTTATATTTATCGAATAAGTACGAAAATAAGGAGAAAATTTATGTAGAAAAAATATCATCTCAGCAACAAAAATTTTATTGTATATATATATTTATTGAATATTTAAATAAGCATCGGAGCATAGGGGACCTGGCTGGCTGGCATGCATTTGAGTAAAGTGTCTCCTGTACAACTCTTTTCTCTCTTGGAAAATTACATTTCTCTACGCTTTTCAACCTGCTTCCACCTGAAGTACTTTATTTATCTTTCCATCTTTTATTAATTTCTATTTTATATTTGAAAGAAATGAATTAAAGCACTGCTATATAGTAACATAATACTAGAACAAAAATCAATATATTAAAAGAGTGGTTTTTTTAACCATTGACTTTAGAACTATGAATAAGAATGTATTATTAAAATAGTGGTTTTTTTAACCATTGCTTTTGGAGTGCTCTTCAACAACATTCAAGCATTTTTTTTTTTGTTAAAACATAGATCAAAGTGTAAAAATTTAGCTAATAGTTGGGGTGTGTGGCTCTCCGATTCTATAACGTGTTTTTAGTTTTAGTTTTATATTTGCCTCAGGCTTTTTGGTCTTTGTTTCCTTTTTGGCGAGTTTTTTTGGTTTGTTGTTGTACGTTTTAAACTTGGCTGCTTCTCCTTGTTGCTAGCACGTGTCTAGCTATGTTTTTTAATATATTTCTTGGGCTTCTTTGGAGCGTGATGGCTATACCGAAATTCTTTCCCAGAGATCTCTGCAATTTTCCTTAAAAAGGTGAATTTAAGGGGATTAATTTTTATGGTTATTATACACTTTAAACATGCACTTTTTTTATTAACCATTATCCTAGAAGTTATGTTTAACAAAATACTTAAAATAGTTGTATAAATAAATGACTTGAAATGTTTGAAATTACTTAACAACACCTTTTATAGTAGATAATTGCAAGCTGAGACCAACTTACATCTAAAACCCATCGAGCACCAACCATCTCAACAAGCTCAACAACCAAAATTAGTTTGTTAACCCTCACAAATAGCCGTAAGGCTAAATCTAGTTAGTAAACATGTAAATAGACATCCAAAATTTCGTGAAAAGTCAATTTCTTTTATTTAAACCTCGACTTTTGTACTGACCATTTAACAAACAAAATAAAAAAAAAAATTATATTGAAAAAACCCGTTGTTTATAAGTAACACAACACTAGATGTATAATTTCTAATAACATTATACGTACTAAACAAGGGAGAAAATATGAAGTCCCAACAAAATCAAAAGAATTTGTTAGTGTTTGCATAAACTTAATGTTAAGTGTTTGTATAAATTTATATTGTGTATTTAATTCATTCATTGAATCATCCAGATAAATGCAAATTTACTAAACAGTATGAAGGCTTGATGAGCAAATTCATGACAAGATAATGATTTACAAAAAGAAATATTTTAAAAACATTCTTAATTATAAACAAATAAATGAATGATGCACATATGATATACAGTATAATAGTATATAGACACAAACAAGAAACAACAATAATTACACCTTTTCCTTATTGCAATCTCATTCCTTTTTTGCTTCTTTCATGAAAACATCAAAAGGTTGTAAGCATATGCTTTACCCATATGTTCTTCTACACTAACTTCAATGTCCAACGCTGTTCAACATAGCTGTAACCAGTTGCACTGTAGGCATTGAAACTTGTACGATGTTCTCCATAAAACGAGTTACCCTTTTACCCCATAAATCCAGGCTTGACCTTAAGTTTTTTACTTTTTGGTGTTCTTGATGGTACTGTCTGAATTTTGAAATATATTTTAAAGAGTTACAAATTTTGGCTAATTTCAAACGAAGACAAAATCATGCAGCATCCAATGCAATCAAATCAATCAAATTCTAGGGTTCATAATACTGATTAGTGAAAGAATTCAACAACACTCTGACTCTTTTAACTTTCCCCAAGAAACTAGCTGTTCATCACTTGTTAGATTCAAAAAGTCTGTAAACTTCACAGACATCCATGGTCTTATTAATTAATCTATAAAAAAAGAAAACAAGAAACCTAAAAAGCAACACCAATAAAGGCCTAATAACGGTTATTGGTATTTAACATGATTATAAATTGCTGAAATAGGTTATTAAATGTTTATCGGGTAATTGATTTAAAGATTTGTTTGATAGTTTGCATGAGAAATGGAAACCCTAGATCTATGTCAATGATAAGGTAATGATTATAATGAAGTGGGATATAGATAAAGTCAAATGAGATATCTTCAAGATTCTTGAAGGCCATCATCATGATGGCAAAATCAGAGTTAAAAAAGACAGAAGAAACAAAATAAAATCCAACCCACAAATCCTTTTCTTTCCAATTAGTTTTCAGATTTCATAGAGTAGTAATCATTAAAAAACCTTTTTGGTAGGATTTGTTCTCTGGGTATTTTGACAGAGTTAAACTAGAGTCAAACAAGATTCATCATCATTACACCCATTTCCTCCTTCATCGATCTGTCATCACCAAACAAAGCCCACGTCAAAAAATCATACAAATAACATTAAAAAAACGTTAATTATGAAGAAATAACACAGACCCACCTAAAAAATCGGATCTTTATATCATGGGTATGTTCGGATGTATAAAAGATCGGATCTTTTTAACATAGGGAGCCACAATTGGGGGGAATGAAGCCTGGTCCGACGACACTAGATCAAGAATTTCAATTTCTCTCGGGTAATTAAACAATCGATTAACACCCATCATTAGTCAACGAAGATGATGAAATTCCAATCTTTGCGTTGACTATGATAATATTCTATACGTACATACGTATAGATATATATAAAGAGAGAAAGATAGATCTAGGGTTTCTAGTGGCCTCGAGCCAGACAACATTCTCCTCAAAAGAAAAAAAAAAGCTTCCCTTTTTCTTGATTTCTTGATCATCTTCATGTTGAGAGAGAGATGTGAGGGGTAGAGATGGGAAAGAGATGATAAATAAAGGGGGGGTGAGAAGGGTAAGGAACGGTGGTACGCATAAAAGGACAAGCAGAGTCATAAAAGCAAAACCAACAAACACCACCCCACTATTGCATTTGCATCTCCTCAATAAATACATTCATTTCATTTTTTTCAAATAAAAAATTATTAAATTCATAACCATTAACATCAATGACGGTGGTCAGGTTTGTAACTAATCGACGTAATTTTATTCGTAATTTTAAAAAACTATATCTAATTAAGCCACTATACTCTAATTAATCTCTAGTGTTTATCATGTCTAGTATGGTAGTGAGTTTAAGTCTCAATATGAACAAAAAAAAAAAAAAATTATAATTATGGGTTATGTGTTAAGACGTTTGAAAAAAATTAAGCCATTTTGGTGTTACAGGTCATGTCAATTCTCGTTGTATGGTTTAGATGTATATAATAGTGATAAATGTTAAGGAGTTCCATTATTTTTATAAATTCCCGAGGAATAAATTTCAATAATTGATCAATATAATCTAATGGTCAAAATTAATCACATGTTTTATACAGTAAGGGGTATTTTGGTTATTTGTCACTTAAAAAAAATTCGATTATTTTTTATTTTTTATTTTTATTACTTTTTTTATTATTTTTATTTTTAATTGAGGGGTATTTTGGTCATTTTAAAAAAAATATTATTATTTCATTAATAATACATTATGTGATTGCGTGATGAATCACATGTAATTGCATACTGAATCACATGTGATTGAACTAAAACATTAAATGTGATTAAATATATAATCACATGTTATTAATTTATACATGTAATTATCAAATAAATATTATTTTCTAATGAATAAATAATAAAAAAAATTTGATCATAAATATTATTTTCAACATGTTCTTAATATCTAATTAACTTATATACAATTTTTGCCAGATTGATCATAAACATTTAAATTGTAATAATTCTTTGATTAATAATCATATATACATGTTAATTTATGTGTCAATTTTTTTTCTGAATGGCAAAATGAAAAACACAACACTAGCAACAAAGTAGAAGGGAAGAAAAACAAACAAAAATTAAAATAGTTTGAACGGGTCAAGCACTGTAAATACCACTCGGAACTATTCCATCCTAATTAGTCCTAACTTCGCCTTATGTGTAACCCAAAAAAATGTCCGAGTCTTAACTTCACACACAACCGAATCAAGATCAACACTCGCCCAAATTTATTTGTCAAATAAAAGTGTTATATATTTTGTAATAAATCAAACTAATATGCCTTTTAAATCGCCCAATGCACCGACTGGAACTCATCATGACATTATCATGCCATCACTTGTCAATTTATCATTTACTACGTTATAAATTCAAAAGCTTTCAACCTTTGGACAGAAATTCAAAAGCCTTTATTATTAATTCCCAAAGGGGAAATGATATAATAACTCAGTTCATTCACCTAAAAAAGAATCTAACTCAGGTCCTTCATAATGGATTATTTTGATAATTAGCTTTATTTGTTAGATCTATATATCATTTTCTTTCCAGAAAAATAGATATCTTCAGAAAATTAGTTTTTTTTAGTAATGGGACATAATACTCCATGTTAATAACATTTAAGTTTGGGTGTGGCTAAGTGTAAAACTGTAAATGAAAAGGGTGATAACGTGTTTTCAGAAAGTTAACAGTTAGTGTAAAGGACTATGAATGCAAAATATTTATGAAATAAGGACTAAAATGTAATTTTTTAAACTAAATGATTATTAGTAAAATTTGGCATATGCCATAAAAACAATCTGCGTAATTTTCTACTCGTATTTTATAATAAGTTCAATTTTTTTTAATGTGATGTCACCCCAACCACAAACACCAGCATATAATTGGAGTAGTAGCTTAGAGCCTTAGACAGCTAATAGGTTCTTAAATACTTGAAATAAAGAAAAAAAAAACACTGAAACATAGTATACATCCAACTACTATCAAACTAAGATCATAACTCTTCTTCTAGAATTTGTGACACCGAATTTCACTAATATATAATAGGGTTAGTATGCCACCGCCTAAATTTGAAAATATTTAATGTGGCATATGCAATACATACGTATTAAGGTTAATTTTCTTGATTGCACTTGATCTCCTTTCTAGAGTTAATCCAAAAGAAAAAAATTCCTTGAATTAGGATGAACAACCTATGAATATACTCCTTTTTAATTTCTTATTATGAATAATTTCGTTTCTTTGTTTTCAAACATTTACCATAAGTAGGTAATAATTACCGCTTTGAATAATTGAAGTGAATCACCTAGGGGTGAGCATGGGGCGGTTTTTAACTAAAACCAAACCCCGCCCCGAAAGTTCGGGTCTTAAAAATTACACCACGTTCGGTTTCGGGTTTTTTGGTTTCGGTTTTTCGGAGTTTTCGGGTTTTTCGGTTCGGTTTCGGGGTTTTTTTCGGTTTTTTGTTTTCCTTTAAATTTACCAATTTGTAACCTTAAAAATTAATATTATGATTCAAACTCCCAAACCTTAACATATTTCGTTATAAATAAAAAACAACTAGTAAGTTTAATATAATGTAATAAGATTAATAATAAAATATTATTATTTAAAAGATAATTAAACGTCAAATCTGTTATAAATATAAGAATATTTTTATAAAATTTGAAAGATATATAATGGCGGGGCGGGGCGGGATTTTCGGTCGGGTTTTTCATATGCCCCCGAAAACCGCCCCAAACATTCGGGTTTTCCAAAAATCAAAATCGTTAACATCGGTTTTTTCAAATGGTTCGGTTTTTTCGGGGCGGTTTTTTCGGGTTTTTCGGTTTCGGTTCGGTTTTTCGGTTTTTATGCTCACCCCTAGCATCACCTGATAAAATGTTAAGGCTAATGGGTATACGTCCACACTGCTACACCAACTTTACTTTCATATTATATGCAATCTAATCAATCACATCACATCATTTTATAAAAATGCTCATCACATGACCACATCCACCACATAAGGAGGGAGGCCCACCACATGACCAATATTTTTGATGATTCTTCATGTCCGTGCTTCTATGTGGCCGTTGTCACACTCACATTACGGAACCCACAACGGTTTGGAGAGAGACAATGTTTCACTTGACTCCACACCGTGATTTGCTTGACACCGAAGGCTGTAGGATATGGGTACCACACCCACACCAAGTTTTTCTACCACATCATCTGCCACCTCAGTAACCACACCACACCCACACCACATCATCTCTAGAAAATATCAATCACACCACACCATACCATTTTTTTAATATTTATTTTTCCCCCAACGGCTCTTTTTCCATAAAAAATCGCCCCCCACAGGCGTTATGCCCCGTTGCCCGTGGCCCCTTCCCACCACGCCAACCCCCACGCCGTTGGTGGGGTGTGGGTGGTTCCAAGATATCCCCACGCCGTGCCCCTCCACCTCACACCCCACGCCCACCGGTGTTATACCCATTCCGAGTAGTCTAAAACTACACCACGATATGATATGCTCGTATCACTGCCTAAGTTTTCCCACGATTAGAATAGTTGACATACAAATGTTAATGAATCACATTTCACCTCCCTTCTTTTTAGGAGCAGTAAAGTAAACAGTGAGATATCATGGAAGTTTTCAAACAGGTTTTTGGAAAGGACTAGACTGTGACTCTATTTTCTATCTCTGTCTCTGTCCTTTAATCTTTTTGACTTTTCTTGCTGTTTTTCCAAAAAGTGTTTCATTATGACAACATGATAAAGACGATAAAAATAATTTTATAGGGGTGATTTTTCTACCACAACTTTTAAAGTATGTACCACATCTGATGCTTAATATACTTGTACAGTTAGCTGTAAAAACTGTACTGTGTGGTATAAGCATTAAAAGTTGTGGTAGCAATATCAATTCTCATAATTTTATACATAACAAATACTTCCTCCGTTTCAAAATAAGTGATACAAATTAGTTTACTTGTTTTTTGAGACAAAAGATTGTAATGAAGGTTAAATTATATTAAATTGGATTGTTAGTGAGTGAGGGGTCCCACATATTATGATTAAATTAGTTTAATAATATTTAAAAGTAAAAGTAAGGGTAAATGTAACGACCCGAAATTTTTGTATCAAATAAATTATGTAAAAATATGATAAATAAGGATAAATCATTTAAAATATATGGGAATTGGTTTCGTGTAAATCGGATGGCGTTTGATATGTGTATTCCTTTGTTAAAGTCGAAACGGGTCAAGATTGGGTAAAAGACCAAGTTGGAAAGTGCATTTTTGTTCCAGTATACTTTAGAGATCTCTAATCTGAGGATTAGCATCACGAGTATTGATGGCCAAAAGTGCATTTTCAAGCAGCGAATGTTAGAGATCTCTAATCCTGATTTTAGCATTTGCGAGTTCGGGCTCCCGCGATTTTTAGCAACACGAATTTTAAGATTAGCAATGCTAATTCGTGCAGGAAGTATAAAAAGAGGGTTTTAGCTAGTGTTTTCCTATTTCAAAACCCACTTGAGCTTGGAGCCATTTTTGGAGGAGAAATAGGCGTTTTTGGTGATTTCTTGCTCAAATCTTCACCATATTGAAGGATCTAAACATCAAAGGTAAGGATTTATGATTCTTGTCATCTCCTATTAGTTATAGATGATGATTTTTGGGGGAAATGATAAAGTTTGTAAACCCTAGTTGGAAGGGTTATCATGGATGATGAAATGGAAGTTATATAACTTAGATCTACAATATTTTGACAAGGAAAACATGTTCATAACATGGATTTATGATAATATTGAGATTTATGAAATTAGAGTTTTGTAGAAATTGGGGAAAATGATGCTAGTGGTTAACTAGTGCTAGAATAAGTTGTGTATGATGATGTTTGATGTAAAACATTGAATTGGTTTTGATATTAGGGCTTGGATTGAAGGACTTGAAGTTTACAAGTCTTGGGAAGTGAAGGTTTGGTTCAAGAAGCACAAGAGGATTAAGCTTGGCTAAGGTGAGTACATATAACTTTTAAACTGTGTACATAGCAAAAGGATTTTGAAGTAAAATGATGTTTATGGAGTCTTTATAAATATTATGATAAAGATAGAGATTAGAAAGATAAGGAAAATGCGTTAATATGATATTAAGATATAGTCTATATAATTGACTATTTTGATAAGTAAGCATGATTATATAAATTGTTAATGAGTTTTTATTAATAAGAAGTATTAATAAAGATAATGATTTAGAGCATATGATATGGAGTTTTATTAGTAAATACATTAATAAAACTAATGATGATGATTTTTAAGTAATAAGTAATTATTAGTAAGATTTTTACTAATAAGAGTAATGATTGAATTGCTAAGAGAATAAGTATAAAGTGACTAGTAAGAGATAAGTATTTTAGTCAAAGTAAAGTTAAAGTAATATGATTTTTGATAAATAATAAATAAGTATTATTTATTAAAGGACTTGGTAAAGTCAATATTGAAAATGATTAAGTAATGAGAATGATGAGATAATTAGAATATGTGTATTCTAATTAAAGATGTATTTGATGAATGGGGTTTTCAATAAAATATATTTATGTTTCATTAGTTGGGTTTTCAATTTTTCTTAGTAGGATGAATATTTTTCTATCAGAACATGACATAAGAAAAGCTTCCAATTTATGAAATGTGACCCTCATTTCCTTTTAATATCAATCTTTTTCCCATCAAACCCACTGATGCTAGTTTAATATATATTTCATTTTAAAAGGAAAAGGTTTGCGGATAATAAATATAAATATAATTATATAAATATAGATTTATTAATCGATATTGCGATAAGAAGCGAGACGAGAGAATTCAAAACCCCCTAACCTTACTCATAGTATACACGGAGTAAAAAAAAGGTCGCTTTTATTCTTTAACCTTACAATAATAAATAAACACATTGAAAATGAAACGATTACATCATCGATGAAACGTTGCAATAATCAATTTGAAAGAAATTAACCATATACCTACTACAACGTGGTTCTCATCATTTCTAATTGTTGGTTCACGCTTCTTCCGGAGGGACGAATGACGTTCCTCTTCCCCAAGAACCCTGAAACAACGAGATAACTCTTAGTCAGATGCTCCCCGGGAGGTTTCCCGTGAGAACACTCCGACGCTCAAGTTAGTAATCGGTATATGCGTATAAGTATGACGTGAGGTCGTGATCGGTACGTGTTGTATTGAATGCTAGTAATAAAGGAGATAAGTAATAAATGTACCGGAAGGCGACGATCTCTCCTAAGCACCAGAGGGTCGTATTTATAGCTGGTCATCTTTAGGCGGGAAAAGGAAACGACCTGCTTCGGACCGGTCACGTTCGGGTTCTGTGGATATTAGGTCGTCGAAGGAGGCTTTGGACCGAAGGGTAAAGCCTTACCCTCGCGCCGGAGCCGCCCTAGGGACTCGGTCGCATTTAATGCGATTGTACTAGGGAGACGTCCTTTACCGTAATTTCCGTGTGTCGGTTGGATCATGATTCTTGGGATCATCGACGTCCCTGCGTCCGTATAATCCTTCCGTTCAGGAAGGTTCCGCTCAATCCTTTCGTTCCGGGAGGATTCGTTCGATCGTTTGATCGGGAGGGTATACGCGGTATACCTCATTAAGTCCCCTAAGTTCAAAGAGGATTATTTCGAAGGATCGTTATTTGAACTTATTTCGTTTATTGGACACCCGTCACTTCAAGAAAATGACCGTTACCCTCTTTCTGACCGTTGGTTTATTGACCGTTGGCCTATCAAGGGGAACCGCCTCTTTATCTTCTTCCCCTATATATTTTTTTTTTCTGTTAATCTCCCTTCTTCACACATCTTCACTAGTCGCTCTTCGATTCTTTAATCAATTTCCGCCTCCTTTTTTATCATCTCTCTTTTGTAATTCCCCCAAAGTCGAAATGAGGAAAGACAAAGCCCCTAAAGAGAAATCTGAGAAATCGATCTCGAGAACCGCCGCCAATACTCATACTAAACTTACTCCTCCTGATCTGAATGCGATCTATGATGACTATCATATTGATTGTTGTTACCGTCTTTTACCCCCTGGTCCTTCCGACACCATTCGTTCTGCTCCGGTTGGGTTTGAGCCGGTGTATCTCCAGTTCCTTTTGGGCGGACTAAGGTTTCCCGTTGATGACTTTGTTCTTACTTTGCTTAAAGATCTAGGCCTTCATCTAGCCCAACTTGCTCCGAATTCTTTTAGAAAAATCATTGGTTTCATCATTTCTAGTCGTGCGCTTGGTATTCCGCTTTCAACCAAATTGTTCCGTAATCTGTACGTTGTCACCGGTCGAGGTGACTGGGCGGTGTTCACCCACCGGCCTGGTAGAAGCGAGAGAATTTCCGGGTTGAAAGACTCCATTCGGGATTGGAAGTATGAATTCTTCTATGTTGATCGTCTGGCGTTCAATGATGTCGTCCTTTCCTGGGGGCCTATTACCGGACGATCTTCCGAAGGTGCCCCAGAATTGACTGCGTCTGAAAGTCAACAGCTCGAGAGCTTACTGGGATTAGACATGGAGTGGGAAGACCCAGATGAATACTTCCTCGGGATGGCTGACTTGAGTCCCCATTTCTTCGTTCGTGGAGTTCGCCCGGTCTGGCAGGTGAATGGGAAGAGTATAACTTTATTACAACGCTTGAACATGCCGAAACCTCCAAGGGAGTCTGTAACAGTAACTGAAGGACCCATCACTCCTTTCCTTCCCCCTACTGAAGCTATCTCCAGTTCTGAAGGTACACCGGACGCTTTAAGACCGGAAACTGAGGTTGCTTCAGATGTTTCATCACCTATCACCGAACCGCTTGGGTTTAGGACGGAAGATACCATGATTGCCGATTCGCAATCTGAGCTCTCGAAACCCGTCAAGGTTCGCTCCGTTCACACCTTATCGAAGAGACCACGGGAGACGTCGACCTCGCAACCCCTTAAGCGATCAAGGAAAGAAGGTACAATTTACCGCATGCATATTTTGTTTTCGTATACTTGTTTCTTTCGTTACAACTTATTTTTGCTATCTGCCAGGAGAAAAACAAAAATCACCTCATTCGTCTGCCGAAACGTCTGTACTTGTTTCCGCTGCTCCTTCAACGTTAGCCATTTCCACCACCGCTATCTCGAGTGCTGTGCCCATTATGCCAATTGTCGAACCTACTAAACCGGAGGCTATGCTGATTCCCCCGAAGGCCTCTGCACTATCTATGTTTAGTGATCTTTTGTTTAGCTCCGGCGTACCAACATCTTCTGTCAGCAAAGGAAAACAAACTGCTCAACCACCGAAGCCGCAGGCATCGCTTCCCACCTTTCCGTTTCTACGTGAGTTTACGGTTGCTTTTGTTTTTTACACATGCTTATTCTTCTGACCTGGCTCCCTTTCTTTTGCAGCCCGTCAGACACGTACTACAATTGCTGTTCCTACCCGAGGTGTGTCCGTTACCAGTGTTCCGGACCCGATCGTTCTTTCAACACAATCAGCTCCTGTTTTGCAAGCAACTGTCACCCCAACTCCTCCGATAGTGCACGTAACTGCTGAACCGTCAACACCTGCTCTAGATCTGAACAGTGTTTCTGAGGAGGGTATCTTCTCTCAAGCACGCTCCGGCCTTCTCAACGCCGTCGAGTTGCTCTCTGAATTACAGCAGAGAGGTGTTCGAAACCGTCAAACTTTAGACAATCATCGCGAGGAGTTTGCTAAAATGGGAGAGTTAATCAATACCACCCGCCGTTTGCATAAAGCTGAGGTTGAAGAGAAGAACCGTTTGTCTGAAGAGAATAGGGATCTAAATGCTGCTCTGGGTGAAATGGGGACTTAATGATGATGATCTCTGCTAAGATTGTTTTGCTGTGGAAACTTTCCCAATCGGCTAACACGAGGGGTAGGTGGATTTTCCCTTTAGGCCAAACCGACTGCCCAGAGAATCCGACAACGGGAGATTTAGCTGGCTTCAGGAGGGCCCGAATATCCGGAGGAAACTTTTCGAAACAATGACTGTACATAACGTTGGCCGAGCTGCCCCCGTCCACGTAAATCCTACGGACCATTGTTTTAGCCACTATACCGAAGATGACCAGCGGTTCTGTTCCGACATATCCGTCGGGGACAGGTTCTCCTCTTCCAAATTCAACGATCCCCCCTTTCCTTTTACCCAGGTAGAAGGGTGTCGCCTCCTCTTCGATCGCGCAAATCTCAGCATTGTAAGCAGTCGCATCTTTCTTAGGCTCGACAACGTTGGCCTCCGTTCTTTCTTTACCCTGGGCTTCCTTCTCTCTTCTATAGCTTTCACAAGTAGCCGTAGCATGACCCATGATTTTGTGAAAATCACAGTAAGCGTTCGGATCTCTGGGGTATTTCTTCCTCACTACCCTCCCGTCAACCCTCCGAGCTTCCGTCGTCGCATAGACCTCTGGTCGATACGGGCCATATCTATCACCTTGCGACCTTCCTTCCGGGATTCTCGCTTTATAAGGTGACCTTCCTGAGAAACTTGCTTTAGCAAAACCCTTCCCCTTATCTCCCCCTTTATACGAATTCGATCCGCTGGTGTTTCTTTTTTCCTGAGCTTCAAAGCGTAATTTTTCAGCACTTTCCTCTTCCTGTTTTAACACTTTGTTCACCACGCTAATCATGTCGTCTGCTTTGTCAAAATCCCTCTTCGACAGCTCACGAAATAGCTCTCCCTCCCGGAGACCGTACGTGAAAGCAGCAATGATCAAAGAGTCCTCCCGGACCGGCATCTTTCGGCTTTGCTCGTTAAACCTCTTGAAGTATGATTTATTGGATTCTCATTCCCGTTGTCGACAAGCCATAATGGACTGTGATCGTTGCTGGTACTTTTTCTGTTGAATGAAGCTATGGCTGAATTGTAGAACCAAGTCTTCAAAGCTAGAAATGCTTTTCTGCGGGAGACTTGATAGCCAATATCTTGCGGACCCTTCCAAAGTTCCCGCAAAGTACAAACACCAAAGCCGTGGATCCATCGGGATCATTCGCACAGCCCAACGGAAGCTAGCCACGTGGTCATCAGGATCCCCAGTTCCATCATATGATTTGACTCTGGGTCCCTTCAGTCCTGGAGGTATAGGCATTTCGTTGATATCGTCTGTGAATGGGGATCGAAAGTCTTTTGAACCAGATGTAGTGCGTCGGCGGGAAACTCCTTTTCCGTCCTCGGGTGGGAGGTTCCTTCCTTCTTCCTGTCTTCTAACAGTGGTGGAGCCCGCCTTGCGAGCCCTTCTCGGTGGGGACGGATCTCTGTATACTTCTTCTATTGGCTCTTCGTCGCTGGAGTACGTTAGGTTCCTTTCGACCCCTAGCCCTCCTTCTTTCAGCTTCGCCTGAGACTTTTCCATCTGCCTCATTTTTCGAAATTTGCAGAAGAGGTTGTATTCTTCCAGCTCTTCCTGATTGGGCTCGTTCCCCATGTTGATGGGTGGGGGGCATGTAGAATTCGACGCTGGCGTCAATACTCCTTCTGTCGGCTCCCTAGGTCGAATCGGTGTTACTTGTTCATGATTGACGTCACTTTTCGGGTTTTCTCGGACCATTTTGTTCACGAAGGTCCCACGGATGGCGCCAAATGTTGGTTCACGCTTCTTCCGGAGGGACGAATGACGTTCCTCTTCCCCAAGAACCCTGAAACAACGAGATAACTCTTAGTCAGATGCTCCCCGGGAGGTTTCCCGTGAGAACATTCCGACGCTCAAGTTAGTAATCGGTATATGCGTATAAGTATGACGTGAGGTCGTGATCGGTACGTGTTGTATTGAATGCTAGTAATAAAGGAGATAAGTAATAAATGTACCGGAAGGCGATGATCTCTCCTAAGCACCAGAGGGTCGTATTTATAGCTGGTCATCTTTAGGCGGGAAAAGGAAACGACCTGCTTCGGACCGGTCACGTTCGGGTTCTGTGGATATTAGGTCGTCGAAGGAGGCTTTGGACCGAAGGGTAAAGCCTTACCCTCGCGCCGGAGCCGCCCTAGGGACTCGGTCGCATTTAATGCGATTGTACTAGGGAGACGTCCTTTACCGTAATTTCCGTGTGTCGGTTGGATCATGATTCTTGGGATCATCGACGTCCATGCGTCCGTATAATCCTTCCGTTCAGGAAGGTTCCGCTCAATCCTTTCGTTCCGGGAGGATTCGTTCGATCGTTTGATCGGGAGGGTATACGCGGTATACCTAATTACTAATCATCAAACTTTTTGTCATATCGGTGTGACAAAAATGGATTAAGATGAACCTATCACATATATACCATCAAAACGTATAATGTCACAAACAACAAAAGGATATACTAAAGTTGCTTTTCATTTAAAAACCTACCATTTCATTATATAAAATGTGTTGGTCTACTATGCGACCAATATCGTTTCTAAATCACACCAGTACTGTCTTCACCTCACTGGACCATATGCCACCTATTTTGTCATTTTTATAAACATCCAAATCCTTCTTTATCACACAAAATTCACCCAAGATGTTACTTCCCCTAACTCTCACTTGTCCCCCAACAAACGTAACGATGTTTCTAATAAAAGACTGTTTTACAAGTCAACTGCAAGTCATGTGAAATACTTTAATCTATTTTTCACGGGGTGGAAAGTTAAAAGCAAAATAAATAAATAAAGTGTGTGGTCACTCAGTATCACTTAAGGGGCGAGCGTCGTTTTAGGATGTTTTTCATAAAGTCGAACTCGAACCGAAAGTTAGGCTTTTTAGGATTTGAAAAGTGTCTGACTTTAGTTAAAGTTGTTTGGCTCATAATCCAGTTTAGTTTCAACTAATTCGGCTAGTGACTAAAATTTTGGGCTTGGACCTAAGAAACACCATTTTTCTCCATCTTGTGTCCACGTTTTTAAAATTAGACCCAGCAAATATAATTTCAAGCAATCTGTTAGCTTTGTAATATAATCAATTATTAGGTGAAATATGAAAATATGTTGTCTAACAAATATACATAGTTTTGGTCGGTTTATGTTAGTTCCATACGATTTTTGGGGCAAACGAAAACTAAATTAGAAGTCTCATTAATCCTAAAATCGAAAACCGAATCATCAACTTTCCTTTTCCTTCAGTTATTTTGGTTTATGGTTCAATTTGTCCTCACCTCTGTATTTATAAATTTCAATGCATAAACCCTCTTAAGGATATGTATATTAAAAAAAAAGAACAAAAACGTGTTTGTGGTCCAATTCAACCCCTTTTAGCTCACACTAATAAAACTTGTTTTCATGTGTTACCCAACCCACCAATTTACCACCTAAATTGTGGTTTTGGTTGAAGTATTAAAGATGGTAAGATCATTGACAACTTTTAATCTGAAGTTTTCCCTTCTATATAATTCAGTTAATATAAAATATCAACTTAATTATCAAACAATACTTAATTAAGTCGGTTGCAGGAACAAAGAAAAACAAGAATATCGAGGGACGTAGTATGTTTAGTGATGGACAAACTCGGTTCCTTGAGTACATGTTTGAGGCACAATCAAGGCCCGAGTTAAGGATGAAGCAACGATTTGCAAACAACTCGGGCTTCATCCTCGCCAGGTGGCAATATGGTTCCAGAACAAAAGAGCCCGGTCAAAGTCAAGGCTGACTGAGCAAGAGTATAACAACCTCAAGCATAACTAGGCATGTTGGTGTGAGTCTCTCATGAAAGAGAGCCAACCAATAGTTAGAGGTCATAAAACACGCATGTCAGAACGTTTGGGTAACTAACAAGGGAAAACAGAACACTTTTTGTACAGATTGAAATGGGTTGGTATGACCCCAAAGACTTTCCTTTTCTTCCAAATATTTATTTTTTAATAAATAATTAGGTTGTCAAATTTTATAATTTCTTACCGTCTATAATCCATGGTTACAAGGGTGAGTATATATTAATCTTGATCAAAGTTGCAAATATAAAAATGCCGAAACTGAAAGAACAAATTCAACAAACAAGAAACACAAGTATTATAATATGATGGCACAATTTCAACACTTTAAACTTGATTTACTTGGATTGCTCAAGGTACTTTTTCTTTTCTTCATCACTCATGAACGCGGTCACAGGAAATGACTTTCCTACCCCTATGGGAACCTTAAAGTAAATTTTCGAACTATTAACATCTTCCATACTCATCTCAACAATAGGCACCCACATCAACAACTGTTTACTTTTAACCCCAGTCATTTTCTTCATCTTACATTTTTCAATATACGCAGTTACCTCAGTAGCATAACTAACACGCGTATTAGTCCCCTCAAAGAAATGTTCATATGGAGCTTTTTGCTTCATCCAAACAAAACCCGTTTCTCGAACCCTCCCACACTCCACTAAATCTTTGAGTGGGAGAACACCTCTCGGGAAACCGAGCTCATCTAATAGCTCAATAGAATGTTTATGACACTCTTCGGCTCCATACACGATCTCGGCTCCAGCTCGGTTTTCTACCATTTTTAGTTATACAATTTGTTGAATTGAAATTTAATTTGAATGCTTAGGAGTGAACAAAAGCATTGGGTTTTATAGATCAAAAGGTTTGGTGGGCTGAATTGGGATTTGGTTGGGAAAGTGGTTCACCTAATTAAATGTATGGTTTGTGGTTCGTAGTTTGCGGGTGGTGAGTCACCTACATCTATGTGTTCTAGACTCATGCTCAATTAACCCAATAAAAGTAAAAGCTATAATAATAATTACTTGAATATTTTTGTTGAATATCTATAGGTATTTAGCGTATTATCTTTTTTTTTTAACTTGAATTCTGACTCGTTTTATGAACCGACTAATTTTAAGGTGATCATCTGATTTGCAAATTTAGTGTATATCTTTTTGTGTTGTCATTCGGCACGCGGGGCCATTTGTGATTTATACGTATGTTCATTGTTTATTTTTCCTGTGTACATTTGGTAAACAAAAACCGAGTTCAAATATGGATGAGTTTATGACATACATTTATTTTATTTCTGAATGAAATACATCGTTATACAATCGATAAATCGACACATTTTGTGGGTTATTTCTACTATTTTTTAGGATCTTTGCATACTTTCTATTGTATTATGTTGTTGGTATACAATTTTGTTTCATTATTTTGGACAAAGAAAGTATAAGATAAATCAATATATGTTCGTTATGTATATTTTTTGGGTATTTAATTTTGGTAAAACTTAAAAGTATGAAGTAATTTAAGATGACATTTTATCTAAATGAGTATCAAATCACCCTCATTACATTTTTTTTCAATTCAATTTCTTGTCATTTTATTAACAAAAGAATATAAATAATGATAAATTTCAATTTGAAATTGAAATTGTGCTTGTTGGCCAAGTGTTTGGATTATTTGGTTCCGATATGTATGAGCCAGGATTGTATAGAAACACATTAATATATCTTTAAAAGCTTGAAAATATTGTTAAATGATTTTGACTTTGTACGCATAATAAAATTGATTTTTTTTTTTTCACATCAGTTTATTCAAATTAGCTAATCTAATACTTCGAGAATATGTATGATAACTTTAAGAATGGCGTGTGATTGTTGATTGTGAATTCATTTTTATGTTGTCACTTTTTTTTCTTGATGAATGGTAAGCCGACCAACATAATTTCTTTTTAGGTCGAGTTTTATTGGAAATCAATCCCTCCTATGTTTAACACCAACACAACATAAAACTTAAATGGAACAATAATTGTTTCTGGTCCAATTTTTCATATCTTCCCTTATATATGCAGCTACATTTGATTTTATTTTGCCCATTTAGAAACGTCTTAGTTTGATGACTTGTAATTCAAAAGAACTCCACCTGTCAATTGCAATCCTCATCTTCCGAATACCAGACCATTCAATTTAGGGTTTATTCACTGATTCATCTCCCATAATCCGGAATATTTCTCTTGCCGCGGTACCTTTTCATTCACCGATTCAATTTATGGTTTATTCGATTGTTCAACATATTGAAGAACACGACATTTGATCCTTAGAATTTTTGGGATTATAATACCTACATCTGAAAGTTAGGAGACACGCGGCAAGCCCTACAGAGCATAAATCCTAAAACCATACGCGTTCCATCAGCTTCACCCATCAATTTCAGCATTCCATCACCTTCACGCTTTGATTTCAGCATCCCATTTCATCCTCGCTAACCAATTTCATGATACGAATCTCCTATATATTTACATAATGTGTAAGCCAGTTTTCATAATTATGCCTTTTTGATGCATCTGACACAATTAAGCATATGTATAATCAGGATAATCCGTCGGTCGAAAAAGCATTTACAGTTACTGGAAATTTTGGTTTACTTTTTGATACGTGTTTGTTATTTCTTAATATTGGATATTTGCTTGATTTAGCAATCTTTGATGTTGATGTTTGCATTAATGATTAGGTGATGTTGTTATATTATAGGATCAACATTTTTAAGTTGATCAAGTTGCTTCTTACCCCTACGTAGCAAATAATCGATATTTAGAGAATACTTTCAATCGATCAATTGGGAATTTCGTGTAAATACATATGATACAATTGATTCAATGTGGGCCTGTTTTTCGGGCGGTTTAGATCAGCTCTTCAAAATCCTTTGTATAATGAAAGAACTTGCTTCTAAATACCAGATCACTTTCGTTCCCTTGATGCTCCCATTGCATCTTCACTTAAACTTTTAGTGTCTCTTATTCTTTATAAATTTTGTGTTTGTTTTCATAGCTTATGGTTGAGAATCTGTACCCATTAGTTGAACAGTTGGAAGTAGGGCAGCAGCAAAGGCGACATGAATGCTTTTGGAAATGAATCAAACTGATGTTCAATCGGACTGCTTTCTGAGTTTCTTCAGTTTTGCCATTATCTCTTCATCAAAGTGATGTTCAATACACAATTATGCTATACTCGATAAATCTGTTCCATTCTCTTTGATCAACTGAATAACATTATGCATATCATTTAACTTTCTCTTATTAAACAAAGTTATGATTCTCAGGTTCGTTACATTAATTGAAATTCAATTAACATTCAAAAGTTACACCTTTTTTTTAATCAATTGCTAAAACTGTTGTAACCATCATTTGTTATAGTACTGAGTTCAAAACATCAAAACATTATGTTTGTTCCTTGACCTTGCAACACAATCAACTTGGGTTTTTCCATCATTAATTAATTTATATGTTTTTTATCATTGCAGGTTAAAAGTGTGCTTGATCGTTGTGTGGATGATAATGTCAGTTTGGGAGCTGATTCAATCCAAATAGATGAAGACAGTCAAGCTAATAGTGAGGTGAAGTGCCATATATCTTTTTTCTAATTTTTTTTGTTTATCTTTTAAATGTTTTGTAAAAAGTTGGTGTGTTATTCACCATTACATTGATTGCTTCTTGTGAAAATGGACCCCCACCATAGTGAGGTGAATCATAACACTAAATTGGCTACAAATAGTCTCATAAAATGAAAGTGAGTTGCTGATTTATATGCGTTTGTGATTATTTTATTTACTAAACATATTTACTTTTTATAAAAAGAGGTTATATCAGATCATCACCACAAAGTGCGATTAATAACTCTAAAACATTGAATGTACGTATTGTAGTTAGTATGTTAACCATCATTGTTATAATACTGGCGAGAGCATGGTTGACGAATTCAAGCCAACTTGAATCAGATGAGGTTTTAAATCTCATGCAGGTTAGTATGTTAACCATCATTGTTAAACATATGCACGAACAATAATCTCAATAACGATATCCCTGATTCGATTAGTGTCCGTATATAGGATATGCCTTCAATATCTCATTGGACGGGTTTATAATACTGTTGGTAAAGGGTTAAATCATTAAATTGGATTATTTTCTTATAAATCTTTGGTTTTAATTTCAGAGATTAGCATCTGAGCATGCTTCCAAATTACATATTTTTAAAGGTTACACGAGTTGGTTCAAGTTCGAATTTAATCATCCAACTGGTACTAATCGAAAGGTAATTGTATTATACAAGGTTCTAGAAAGCGTAAGACATGGCATGGCGGCACTATCAAGCCTCAAGCCATGGCGGGCCATGGCGTTTTTCAAGGCGTGAGTTAACGCGACACATTTTTTATATAATTTATATATATACGTATATCAAATTAAATTTTTTTTATAGATCTATTGATTTATGTTGGTTCCCAACAACACAAACGTGTTGCGTTACGGCTAAGTAAAGACTTAAAAATAAAGAACACATAAGATTTCAATGATTAAGAGTTTATTAAAACAACTTAATACAGTACAAAGTTTGCGGAAATAGATAGTACACACTAACTAAAACTTTATACTTGAAATGACACTTTAACTAGCTCAAACTGAAAGGACTATGCTAGGAGAGTAATATCAGCTGATACTAACAGCTGATATTGAATGCCCGAGTAGTAACTATGAGGAAGTTAATACTAGACAATAACAAAATCTCAGAGGATGTTCTTGTGCTATGAATGCTAAAAGGTGTGTGTAAATGCAAGCATTTACGTCTCTATTTATAGCCCAAGATCCATATTCCTTTGTCCACAAGTTAATCGACGTGTAAACATATTATTCGTCGATGTAGACTTGTCCAAGGAGATATTAAATGCTCTTGCATACGTTACAGTCCCAATTGTACTTTGTGTCAACTTCTCTTGTAACCTTTTCTGACGCACAGTGAAAAGATGTACTATGATAGTACAAAAGATGTTGACTTTCTCTATAAATGCTTGGAGGGACAAACGATGATGTTCTGACAACTTATCTTCTATTACCGAAATAGAAGATCCTCATCGTTTTCTTCTTCTTTGAGCGGGAAAGGAAAATATTCAAAGTGTCAAGAATATTTTCCACTAAGTCTTTATCTGCAGCGGGTACCGTCAGCTGATTCCACAATCAGCTGAGTGGTCTTCTTCTTGTCTTTGTCCTTCGGCAATAGACTTCGAATGATCACTCTTGAATTGCTGCAGATTTGACTTGATTCCTAGAGCTGAGTACTAACTCAGCTGAAGGTTTATTGCATATACTTGTTTCAGCTGAGATACGTACATCAGCTGATTTTATTTGTCTTAGCTATCGATCATCAAATCTTATTTACTTAGTCTTTGGACTAACAATTTATATAATAATTTATACATAAAGTTTACAAAAAGTGTTACATCCAAATTTATTATTATATATGTTAGCATTTTAAAAAAAAAAAAAATTCAATTTCCCAGCCGCCTTACAAAAAACTCGTCATAAGGCGCGCATTATCACGCTTTACCTCACGCCACGCCACGCCTAGCCGCCATGGTCTGTTTCGTAACGTCGACGCCGCGCCTCACGTCTTGGCGACGCCATGACGCGTTTTTTAGAACCTTGGTATTATATATTAACAACTAATTAACATACTTGAACATATAATTTTAACTTATCTTTTATAGAATTATTTGCAGCAACCATTTAGAATAGTATTTGTTGAGACTAAAAAAAGAAGCTTATTCACGGTGACATATCATAACCAGTAAGAAAAATATTAATTTTGACCCGTTTACTTATGAATGACTTGCATCTATGTCCAACTAATGTGAGTTTAAATTACTATTATATCTTGATGACGTGATTATAAAAAGTATTTGTTGAGAGTGAATGAGGAGCTCATTCATGGTGACATACTACTGACATATCATAAACGGTAAGAAAAATATTAATTTTGACCCGTTTACTTATGGATGACTCGCATCTATGTCCAACAAATGTGAGTTTTAGTTACTATTATACTGGGTTGGGTTTGATATATTGATCAACAATGCATGTCACAAAATGCGATATTTTTTATTTTTAATCTGACTTAAATAAGTAATAATACAAGTATGAGACGAGATGGTTTGTCGATTACAATTGAGGCATCTCAATGGAAAGAGGTCATCTGTGCACACTGGTTTGTTTCTTCGTCATTTATATTCAGTTTTGACCGGCCATATTTCATCCTAATTAGGCAGTTTCAATATGGTAATATTTTGATTTTAGTAATTATGCCCATGATTACTGAGTTTGATTTTGATTTGTAAACCGATACATTGGCCCATAATTACGTATTATAATTTTTGATGGGCAAAAAGCTGCAGCAGGAGCTGAACTCTGATCCCTTGGAAATGATGGGTTTTACATAACTACACATTATTCTTTTTTTTAATTATGGTAATACATATTTTTTACAATAAAAAGAATGGTATAATTATTGATTAAATCAAGAAATAAATCCCTTAAATATATCGACTTTTTGTCTAATTACTAAAATTTCATTTTCTTATACTTCCTCCGATTCAAAATAAGTGATACACTTTCCTTTTTTGGGTGATTCAAAATAAGTGATACACTTTGAAAAGTTTCCTTATTTGGCAAAAAAAAATGGGACCCACATCCACTAACTATCTACTTTAACAAAGTGAAATGACCCATTTACCCTTACTTTTTACTTTTAAACATCATTAACTTTACTTTATTCAAAATGTGTGGGACCCATTCCCCACTAACCATCCAATTAATCTAATTTAACCATCATTATAATCTTTTGCCTCAAAAACCGTGAAACCCCAAGTGTATCACTTATTTTGAATCGGAGGAAGTATCTATCTTGAAGTATGCCCGTCCATTCGGGCGGGCTTTGAAGCTAGTTTTATTATGTGGAGGAATAAACAAGAACTGATTACAATGAAAAAAAGCCACTTTAACATAAACATAAACGTGGTCAAACACAAGATAGGAAACAAAAAACTCAAAGAGAAACGGTATTTGTGCCTACTCATGTGCCTATCAATTTGATCATGACATGTGTCAAAATTAAGAGATGATATGAAAAAAGAGAATTAGTAGATTACACCTATCAAGTTTAAAAATGAATAGACATAAATAATAAACACAAATACCATTTCTCAAAACTCAAAGTATCTCATGCTGGAAACTTGGTCACACACAAGTATCTCATGCTGGAAACTTGGTCAAACACAACTATCTCATGCTGGAAACTAGGTCAAACACAAGATCACGTGACCCATGTGCAGAAGCTACTGATGTTCACACCATAATTTTTAAGTTATCTATCATTATTGTTTGAAGTACTTATACAATTTGCTGTAAAACTTGTACTGTGTATGATATATGAAGTAAAAATTGTGGTGTAAAAATGAATTGTCTCAAAGTTAGGGTTTTGTTAATAGGGGAGTCCTTCAAGGCTTTTGTGGCTTCCTCTCAACTCATAACTGAAGCAAAAGTTGAATCAAGTCTCACCTTCACTAGATCTTAACTCAATTCAACAATGTCTACAAACGATCAACAATCGGAATTACAGAACGGCGATGCCAAACCTGAGCCTGAATCGGATTCTAACATCCGTCAACTCATCCAGTCAAATGATAATGATATTGCTCCTCAGGATGTAGATCCGAAACCCGAAGAAGTTGAATCCGGAAAAGAAGCTACGATCGAATCGAAGGACCTCCAGAAAGAGGAAGGGAATCGAAGTTTCACTATGAGAGAATTACTGAATGAATTGAAGAATGTAGATGCTGAATCCGCTGCTATTGATGCTGCTGCGCCTAGGTCACACATTTTTCGTAATTTGATTATTGTTTTAACAATTGTTATTGATCTGAGATTATTATGAGACTTAAAACAAGAGAAAATTCATCTGACAGTGAGAGAGTAGGTGAAAATTTTTGTGCTAACTACTCCCTATTGCAGAAAATAAATGGAAACAAAAAACTTTATGTTTATTGGACAACTAACATTTTGTAGTTTGATCATGTAGGGTTCCAAACATGGAGGTAAAGGAAACTTCATACTCTGTCATTGCTAATATCACTCCTAACCCAATATATAATCTATGTTAAGTGTTAACCAAAACTCACATGCAGTATTGAATAGACACTAACCACAAAAAAATATCTAAATCCAAAATTAGTAGTAACCAATATCCAATTTCCACAAAGTCATAACATTATCTAATAGATTAGATAGAAGAAATATGTTGGTGACCGTGCAACTAACGTGAGTGTCTAGAGGAATTGAACACTAAATAACTTAATTTACATTGATTGTAACTACTTGGTTCAATTTTTAGCTCACTAATTAAATAACCTAAATAAGTATAATGTTTGCCTATCTAGTTAAATTTTAGAGTATTAAGGTAAATTAAATGCTATAGAATAGAATGTTGAATACTTATCAAGGGTTGTGTGATCATTAATTTGAAAGTGGGTGATGTATACGAAACTTGACCTACACACACATATAGTATATAACTTTCATCACAACAACAACAAGGATACTACATCCATCTTTGTAAATGATATAAGAGAAGTAAAATGTTGATAGTACGTTAGGGCTCTACCAAAAAGTATAGTCCAAAAAGTATAGCCCAAAAGAAGTAATTATCAAAATGTTGGTAGTACGTTAGAAGTAACACATGCATCACAACTATAGAATCACATTAATGTTCTCGGGTCTTAAATCATTAGCTTTGCCACCAGATACCCAGAAGCACAACATGGGTATCTAGTGGCAAAGCTAATGATCAACGTTAATGTGATTCTATAGTTGTGATGCATGTGTTACTTATAACGTACCATCAACATTTTGATAATTACTTCTTTTGGGCTATACTTTTTGGTAGAGCCCTAACGTACTATCAACATTTTACTACTCTTATATCATTTACAAAGATTGACGTACTATCCTTGTTGTTTTTATGATGAAGTGATATACTATATGTGTGTGTCTAGGTCAAGTTTCGTATACATCACCCACTTTCATATTAATGATCACACAACCCTTGATAAGTATTCAACATTCTATTCTATAGCATTTAATTTACCTTAATACTCTAAAATTTAACTAGATAGACAAACATTATACTTAATTAGGTTATTTATTTACTGCAGCTAAAAATTGAACCAAGTAGTTACAATCAATTTAAATTGGGTTATTTACTGTTCAATTCCTCTACACACTCACGTTAGTTGCACGGTCACCAACATATGTGTTCTATCTAATCTGTTAGATAATGCTATGACTTTATGGATATTGGTCACTACTAATTTTGGATTTAGACAATTTAGTGTGGTTAGTGTCTATTCAATACTACATGTAAGTTTTGGTTAACATAGATTATAAATTGGGTTAGGAGTGATATCAGCAATGGCAGAAAGTATGAAGTTTCCTTTGCCTCCATGTTTGGAAGCATATGAATCCTACATGATCAAACTGCAAAATGTTAGTTGTCCAATAAACATAAGGTTTTATGTTTCTGTTTATTTTCTTCAATAGGTAGTAGTTAGCACAAAAATGAATTTCACCTCTCGTGTAAACGATCTCACTGTCAGATGAATTTTCTCTTTTAATATGTGTTTTATTTATCATTTTTTGTCATGTTTTTAAACTTCTTCAGTCAAGAAATCACACAACAAACAGAAAAAAATAGTGCTGCAATGGATTTGATCAATAGTATTACTGGTTCAGATGAGGAAGGTCGATCAAGACAACGGATTCTTACATTTGCAGCAAAAATGTAAGCTTATTTTAAATACTTTGTTCTTAAATTATTCCCTAGTATATGTAATCATATTCCCTAGGAATAATATAGTTATTTATAGCTTCTTTGTTTATATTATTTATTTTAGGTATGCAAGTGCAATAGAGAGAAATCCAGATGATTATGATGCACTTTATAATTGGGCACTGGTTCTTCAGGTAACCTGTGTACCCTAACAACCAAGTAATGTTCATAGATATTTTATTTTGTTAACATCAGGGGCATTTTTGTCATTTTACAATATTCTAGCATATAATTCTTGATGCAATAAATGTCTCATATTTCTGTTAAATCTTCAGGAAAGTGCAGATAATGTTAACTCAGATACAAGTTCACCATCGAAAGATGCTTTGCTTGAAGAAGCTTGCAGAAAGTATGATGAAGCTACCCGTTTAAACCCTACACTTCATGATGTATGCATCTCAACCCCTAAAGAATATTTTATCCAAATCATGACACCAAACACCTAAATTTAGTTGCATAGCATTTCTACTCTTATAAATCAGTTATTGGTTAATTAGGCTTATTATAACTGGGCTATTGCGATATCTGATCGAGCCAAAATGCGCGGGCGTACAAAAGAAGCTGAAGAATTATGGAAACAGGTTATACCTATAAATCATGATATTTATTTTAATTTATAAAAATTGTGAAATCAAATGCAATGTGACGTAACGTTTTTTTTAATATTAATAATATTTCAGGCAACAAATAATTATGAAAAAGCTGTTCAACTTAATTGGAACAGTCCACAGGTAACTCCAAAATTTATAAAACCTTTTTCTTTATTTAATACTTATTTTTAATATTTATTTAATTTATTTCAGGCTCTCAACAACTGGGGTCTTGCTTTACAGGTGCTTTTAGTTGCATTAACTTATTAAAAACACAATTTTTATTTTCATTAATTTTAATTATTTATTTTCGTATATCGAATAATTTCAGGAATTGAGTGCCATTGTTCCTGCACGAGAAAAACAAATAATAGTGAAAAGTGCAATTAGTAAGTTTCGTGCAGCAATACAGTTGCAATTTGATTTTCATCGGGCCATATACAACCTCGGAACTGTTTTGGTCAGTTTATTGTTCTTTACTATGATATGAATATTTTGACCCGTTTCTGACCCGCCCGTTTTGTTAAAATATGAAATTAGCATAATCGTATTTCACTAATCTTTTTTTATTTAGTATGGATTAGCAGAAGATACATCAAGAACTGGAGGAACAATGGGAGGACATGATGTTTCTCCAGATGAATTATACAATCAATCTGCTATATATATTGCTGCTGCCCATGCATTAAAACCAAATTACTCGGTATATATTTATTTATTTTTAATTATTATAATTTTAAAACTGTATGTAAATTAAGGTTTTATAATTACAGGTTTACACTAGTGCATTGAAACTTTTGCGATCCATGGTCAGTATACTTTCACAATCTATATATCATTCATAATCACTTTTTTTAAAAATTAAAATTTTATATTATTTAATATTTTAGCTTCCTTTACCATATTTAAAAGTTGGATATCTAACCGCACCACCAGTGGGAAACCCAATTGCTCCACATGGTGATTGGAAACGAACTCAGTTTGTTTTGAATCATGAAGGCCTTCAACAGGTATTTTTTTTTTCATATGATAAATATTTTATTTAATTTAATCATTTTCATTTAAAATATTAATTTGTTACAGTTCCATACTGATGAACAACGCCACATGATATCTGAAAATAAATCGAATAACATGAGACCAACAATTAAAATCGATATCCCGGATATTGTTTCGGTATCACCATGTGCAGATTTAACGTTACCACCTGGTCCTTCAATTTGCATTGACACAATTCATGCACCAACTTATTTGGTATTTATTTTTCTAAAAAAATTGGAATTTATTTATTTAAAACATTGAAAATATAATTTTGATTTTTTAATATTTTATACGTCTCAGATTGCCGATTCTTGGGAATATCTGGATACATGGCTTGATGCAATTCGGCTAGTTTACACGATATTTGCACGTGGTAAAAGTGATGTTTTAGCAGGGATAATAACGGGTTAAAAGATTGTTGCTGGTGTGTAATTTGTTTTGTTTTGACCTGTTGTAGATGTTTTAGGAATTGTAAGATTTTTTGTATATTATTATTCTATCAATGTATACTATATACTTTCTCCCTTAATTGCTTATTTGATCTTATTTTGTGTATCCATATTTGTATAAATCCGAAAACAATGTGGAAAACATAATTTTATTTAGTAACTACGGCACAAGGTTAATTTTGTAATTTTATATCCGAAGAGCAGTAGAAAATTTATGGGGGTAATTATGGGGTCTTAGTAGTAGAAAATTTTGACGCTTTTCTAGAAAATAATGAAAGGGAAACTCGAAAAAATGAAACTTGCTTAAATTGGATTTTAAGGAAAATTTTACAAAAAAATGGAATCCACTTTTGCAGTTTCATAAATAAGTATTGAAAGCTGATTTTTATGGTTTCCAAATTCCAACTATTTTATCTTTCTAAAGGTAGTAAACTCCTCTTATTTTTCTAATTGGTCAATTTCGAGCCGTCTTTTTATTTAGTTTTTGAAAAAACTAAGAATCTTTAAAAAATGTCGGTTATCTGAAAATCACACATGCACATGTTTTCCCATTATTTATGCAAGCTTGCATTGCCTCCAGGGGCGGAATTGTTATGGTGCACACGGTGACACGTGCTACTACTCGAAAAAATTTCGGTACGGTAAATTTTCGGGACTTTTTTTATTGATATAGTATTTTGAATACATTAATATATATCCAAAATGACGAATTAAGACACATCCATCTACTAGTGCAGCTGGCTATCACTCCTTTCATGTATATAAGAGGTCATGAGTTTGAATCTTGTTGTTGCTATTTTTTTAATCAAATTTTTTTTTCCTTTTTAAGCCTCTATATTACAAGGGTTTTCTTTTTTACCCTATATATTTCAAAAAAAAAAATCTTTAGTCCAAACATTTCAAATCATTTTCTTTTATTTTCCTTTTTCAATACTTTAAATTGATTTTTTTATAAATCAAAGGAGGTATTTTAAAAAATATAATATAATTTTATAAACCAAAATTATTATGGATTAAAAACCTATTCAATATCCCAAATCAATCTTAAAAAAAACTTCTAACTATTAGTTAATAGTTCACACTCAAATACAACCCGAACATTTGAACCAAATAAAAAAACATAAAATGTGTATTGTAGATTTTGTAATATGTTTATAAAAATTAGTAACTATTTCGTAAGTTTATGAAATTCATTCTTAAAGATTTGCTGGTGTATGTAATTAAAAAGGGTGATTCGTAATATAATTTTTTTGTGTTAAATTTGTTTTATTTCATGACATTGCCACTAGAATCCCACTAGAGATCGCAGTCCCCTTAACACCGCATTTTTTTTTCACCACAAGGGTGCCACCGCTTGTGGAAGTTTCTAATTCCGCCCCTGATTGCCTCCATGTTTAGTTGCATCTAGTCTTGTATTTGTTTTCCTGTAGACCAACTGTCCACGTTCAATTGTTTTATTTTAAATGATCAATGTCTCTTTCCTCATTTATTATTATATTAATAAAATTATTTTATTATTTACACTTAATTATTAGCTGCAAGTCCACATTTAGATTCTTTCTTAGATCTACCATGGTTGCATCATTCAGATCGTAGATCTTTAGTCAAAAAGCCTTATTTCACACTGGTAAGAAATAACAACAGAAGATTTAAATAATAAATATATATAGAGGGTCAATTTGGTAATTTCACTAGGTTCTGCTCTCCTTTTATTGATTCAGAAATCTACATCTCCTTAAATTCTATTCTCTTCTCTCTCACTAAATCTGGCAAATAGAAAAACAGGGGAGAGATCAAAGATGGGTGTTCGATTATCGTTTGCGATTTTGTTCTTCATGTTTATGCAATCAAATGTTTTTGGATATCAATATCAAGTTGGAAATTTACAATCTTGGAACATACCCACTTCTGAAGATCCCAAAGTTTACTCAAATTGGCCCAAAAAACTCAACTTCAAGATTGGTGATGCTTTATGTAAGTTATATAATCAAAACCCATGATTCAAATTTGTAAAAAGTTTTAAAATTTATTATGGGAAATCTTCATTTTGATATGTTCTTTATGAATCTTGATTCTTGAACTGAAATGTGTGTATTTTGCAGTGTTTTTGTACCCACCAAGCCAAGATTCAGTAATCCAAGTAACAAAAGAATCTTACAACACTTGCAATCTAAAAGATCCAATTTTGTACATGAATGATGGTAATTCTTTATTCAATATTACTTCACCTGGTGTTTTTTACTTCACTAGTGGTGTTTCGGGCCACTGTGAAAAAGCCCAAAAACTTCAAATTTCGGTTTTTTCAAATGACGGGTCGTTACCGCCCGCATATGGGCCTAGTGGTGCATTGGCTGACTCAGCACCTTCTTACCCAACCGTTTTTGGAGGGATACCATCGGGACCGTCAAAATCATCATCACCATCGACAGTTAAAATGTCGGTTTTTGTTTCTGCATTCATTGGATTTTTTATTTGTGGTTTAGTGGGTGGTATGATATAGGAAGAAATGTTGTGAAAGTTGTGTAGAGGAGTGAAAAAGTTTCAACAAAGATTTATGATTTATTCAAAGGTGTATTCATCGAGATTGTTTTGTACTATAGTCAACAAAGATTTTATGTTTTTAAGGTTTTTTTTAACCTTTTTCTAGTATCAAGAAAGACAAGCGGTAGCTTTCATGCATTATTGAATCAAATTATGAAGCATATGTTGGATTAAAAAACACACTAGTCAAAAAGTATATGTTAATTTAATGTGATACATCCACTTTCCAATGTGAGTGTTGCAGAGAATAAAAGAAACGAATTATCAGCTCCTTACTTACATTTTTACCTTTAACATTGTTAATGTAAGTGTTAAGAGTATCAAATTTTTTTTTTTTTTTTTTTTGGTAAGCTCTATCTAACTCATTTTTGGTATAACTATCCGCTTTGCGGGCAGTTGGTGTCAGTGAGCCTCTTTAGTTACAAAAAGATTTTTTTTTTATCCATGAAATTAAACTTAAAAACCTCTTTGAAACTTTTTTTGAAGAACAAGTAATACCACTAGCCAGTTCACCACCTTGTGTTTAGTATTGAACATGTTTTGATAGGGAGAAATGATTGATATGATTTGATAAAGGTTGAGTAATGGCAACATGAAGATATAGGTTCCCAAGAAATCTAATTACATATTTTATGATTTTTTAAATATGGATTTTTTGAGCATAAAACATACTCCAGCCATGCATCCCTTCAAATATGAATAAACGCATAAATTTAAACAAAGAGTAATGGTATTTAGTCTTACCATTTATTCTTATTCATAGTACTACTCATTAGATGAAGACATGTGTCAAAATCAAGGGATAATACTAAGAAAGAGATTTAGTGATTACACATGTCATCCTATCAAGTGGGTAGAACTATGAGTAGGACCAAATGATAGGACTATATATCATTTCTCTTCAACAAAACACTCTATCATCCCATTCCAATTATCTCATTCCCAAACCCACAATCCAAACACACCCTTAGTTTCTTTCTTTAGGATTCCTTCCACTCTCTAGCATGAGATGGCTTGAAATAGAGCATCACGTCTTTCATCGGGTTTCTTATTGTTGGAATTAGGTTTTGTCCATCACCGTGTTAGAGCCGAATTCCACAACACGTATTACTTAAACACATAAAAGTAGAAGTTTATTGCTTTATGTGTCAATTCCAAATTAATAAAATACTTGGTTTACATAATCACACTACAAAAATGGCCACTTCTTAGTTCTTATGCAATAACCAAATGATACCTTGAAGTATCTACTGGTGAAGATACATCCACAAATCACAACCCCCCTTTAAGGTTTTAATATCCAAAATGTTTGTATAATAGTGTCCCAAAAAAAACTTACTGGTTTCAATTTAGTATCACAAGATTTTTTCCTGAAACTTCAGAATATTTATCAAACTAACGAAAGGATTTATGTCAGCAAAGGTTTTGTGGTGTAGTTTGTTATCACGTTAGTCTAACACACTGAAGGTCTCCGGTTCGAACCCGGGCGAAGCCATTTCCTCACATATTTTTTATTCTGTCTCTTTTTTGCATACAATATTCTGCAAAGCATTCGGGGTAATTTTGTTTATCAAATGCTAAAAAAAAGCTACTTCGAGTACTTTCTCTTGCAGAATTAGAAGGTGTTTGGTTGACAAATAAGAATCACTAAAGGTTTGAGTTCTATTTTTATAGTGGAATGACAACGGACAATGGGTATGGCATTTTGATACCCACCCACTTGCTAGGTTTGAAGGAAGCCCATAAAGGTCATGTTCATAAGATTAAAGGAAACTAACACATGATACATATATACCTACACCCTCTTTAAGATGTGAAATTATGATACATATATACAATCTTTATACGAATTGTTATGACTTTAGAAAGAAGATTATGTTATACTCCCTCCGTCCCACAAAAAACTTCCCATTTCCCCTCTAAATTTTGTCCCACAAAAAAGTTCCCATTTCTCAAATGGTGAGGGACCACTTAATAAAATAATATTAAAACTATGGACCCCACCACTAATTATCTTTTAAAAGCACTTTCTCTCTCCAGAAAATCTTATATTTTAATCAAAATATAACCATGGACCCCACCACTAACTCTCTCCTAAATACTTGTGCCCATTAGAAATGAGAACTTTTTTGTGGGACGGAGGGAGTATAATTTTTGGAGATGGAAAAGTAAATAATTTTTTTTTGCAACTAAATGCACCCTAAATTGTTGCAACATATTTAATATATTGAGCTTTTTTGTAAGAAAGGGTATTGAATTCCTTATGCTTCTGTTTTGCCGTATCCTTCTTTATATATGCAAAATTCATGCGTGCTCTTAACCAGAGTGGTAGAATATGGTGGATATCTGTCTTTTCTATTAGACACTTGCTGAATTATTAAAATGTGAAATGAAGAGTGACTATTATCTTCAAAAATCTTTTGTCAAATCTTGTCTTCTTATCAAACAATGAACTCATCTGAGTTGTATTATCTCTTGTGAATCTCTTGTCAAATCACATTTGATGGTAATTAAAAAATCACATGATATTAAAGGGTGGTTAATATCATGTAATTTTTTATTTCCATAATTAAAAATAGCAAGTTTCCAGGACGTGGGAAGACAACCAATCATCTTTTCCATGTTTAGGGCCGGGCTTTAGCATAATATTTACAATCGGTCAAAGGCCCAAAGTTTATACACATTTACTCATTGTCTTCTACTCCATTTTCGAACAGATAGCATTATTAGGTGTAATACAATCCCTATTTGAATAATCAATGTACACTTTCGTTTTCTTATCGACTCCCCGATGGGTGTAAACATTCCATACGGTTTCATTTTTGCAACTTTTATGTTATCTTCAATGTTGGGAAGCTCATTTGCTTCACGGTTAATGGGCTGGTTATTTTATATGAACATCAACAAAAACGGTGACAAACTTCGGCAATGACATCACTCGACCCACAACAAGCCAAAATATAAAACAAAACTCTAGCCGAAAACAAGCTCACTTGCTTCACGTTCAAATGATTTTTCGTCAAAATATTTATCAAAAAATAATAAAAAATAAGGACAACAAAGGTTTCGTGGTGTAGTTGGTTATCACGTCAGTCTAACACACTGAAGGTCTCCGGTTTTTCCTTTTTTACCTTTTTAAATCAAATTTTATTTTTCCTCCCAAAACTCCTCTTTAAACCAAAGTTTATTTCCTCAATTCGAAACCCTAATTTTGCACAATCGAATTGCGGAATAAAAAATGGGTTATCTTTCTCACCGGGTGGATCCAAGCGAAATCAAGGCAGGAGACCATATTTACACTTGGAGAGCTGCCTTCACTTACGCTCACCATGGTCCGTTGCTTAAACTCAAATTTTTCTACATTTTTTCTCTTTTTATACCTACATTTTTCAACAACGCATAATGTGTTCTTCATACTGAACGAATCCCGAAATCTGTTGGAAAATAGTCAAGAATTAAGCGTACAAAGTTATAGTCTTTATGTTGCATATCACCTGTTTGATAAAAGTCCTCAGATATTTTCTACGATCACCTTTTCACTCTAAGAGAATTACAGTTTAAAATTAGATTAAAATCGGATTGCTCAATCGAACTATGTTTGATTAAATATCTTTTCATACAGGCATTTATGTTGGTGGTCCACTTTACCACCGGAGAAAAAGATAGTTCTGATTTCTCATCTTCAAATCAAAATCTGCAAAATCCATGCTCAAACTGTCCGGATTGTGGATTTAGACAACCTGGAAGCAATGTGGTCCTATCTTGTTTAAACTGTTTCATAGGAAACGGATCCTTATACCTCTTTCAATACTAAACAAATACATACGAATACATCTCCAAACTCCGTGCACCATTGCAAAATCGGACCCGCATGAAGAAGTGATCCATCGGGCCATGTATTTGCTACAAAACGGGTTTGGAGAATATGATGTTGTTTTGAACAATTGTGAGGATTTTGCTATGTATTGTAAGACGGGCCTTTTGAGTCGGCCCGTTTATGGAAAGTGTGGGAGTAGTGGTCAAGTGAAAAGTTGGGGGAATGCACCGTGGACCGTTATTGTTCCTTCAGCACTTAAAAAGTTTGTTTGTAGTTCACCGGTGGCTGCAGCCGGGGTGCATTGTTGGAACCGATTTGTGACTGATATTGGCGTTCGAGCCGATGTTGTTAAGGTTAAGGTGGAGGATATTGCATTGTTTCGTGGAAATGAAGAATAATAATACATTTTGTAATTGGTACATCAATTGTTTTCTTAGATTTATATGAGAGAATTTTGATTTTGTTTGAAAAACTTGTCGGTCCGTTTAATAAATACCTTCGGGTATGCGGGTTTCCCCGTGGGTACATGGGTACCCATTTATGTTAGATGGATACAAATTTTGCAGGTTTCCCTTTTTTACCATTGTGCAAATTTATTTCTAACTTGATAAGTTGCTAAATGATCAAAACAGGATAAAAAGTTTAAAATTTTTATATTAAAAACTTCAAAAAGCACCAAGCCTTCATTCATCAAACACAAATATAGAATTTGATAACAAAAAAATAACATTCTACCACATGTCCACAAACCCTATCAAACTCGATTTAACCAAATCCCTATTTTAAGAATAAAACTTTCATGAATTTAATTCTACAAAAAGACTAACTTGAGGATGTAATCTGGCTTCTTTAAGTGTTTTAGAAATTTTATCGGGTCCAAAGAGAACACGAGGAAAGTTAGTGGCAAGAGTGTAATTTCCAATTTCTAAGCAACTTGAAGAATCAACAAAGTCGTATAAAGACTGGATTGTATCACTACAATAAAACCTCCTTCCTTTACGTTCTCCATTCGGTAATCTCACCAATACCTAAATAAATTAATATTAATAATCAATTTACAGTCCCATCATATGTTTATGCGATTTTTAAAGAAATGAGAAATGAGGATATGAGATACCTGTGTAACGTCGGGCCCTTTTTCAGGTTCAGGGCCTAAAGAGGAAGCTTTTTCCTCACGCAATTTGACCAATGCAGCTTCTTTCTCAGCAGCTTCACGGGCTGCTTTCAAACGGGCCTCTTCTTCTTCTTTTTGCTTTCTTTCAGCTTCAGCAGCTTCACGGGCTACTCTTTTTTCTTCTTCCTGCCTCTCTCGTTCTCTAGCCTGATAAACCATAATTAAAAGCAATAATAATGGTTAAGTATATAATTGATGATATATTTATTATGATATAAAGAAGTTGAATTTTAAGATACTTGATCAGCTTCAAGTGCAGCTCGATATGCAGCATCTTGTTCCTCTCTTAAACGAATGCTGTTCATACGTTCTTCAGCTTCAAGTCTCGCAGTAACAAGAACAGGGGAACTTTCTTCTAGAACTTTCTGTAATACTGTAAGCATTTCTTCTGCTGATTTGGGCCCCTCAACCTTCAATAAAATAGAATTGAAAACAAGGTACTAAATTATGTGTATTTAGTGCTTGAATTAAGCATAATAACACACCTGTTGGAGCAAAGCAATTGTCTGATTTGTAGCTGCCATAACCACAGCACAGAAAGGAAACCTGGAAGCTTTCAAACTGTTACTCATCTTAAACCCTTCACTTGCTCTAATACTTCCTCCCCAAGCAACAAAATTCTCATTTATAAACGCTGACAAAACCTCTGAACATAGAGTTTGTTCACAGAAAAATGGCGTATCAGGATGATCAGGCGAGTGCAAATACACAAACATCAGCTTAAATTCACGTCTCGATCTCTGTAAAGCGTCCATGAAACTATCAGGAACGAAATTCGGATGCATATTCCCATACTCACGCTCAAACATCGATGCAAAACGGATCGCCTCCGATGTGGCGGAAGTCGCCGATGCTAAAGGTGCCGATGGCGATTCTCCGGTACGTCCAGAGTTACTCAATCCAATTGCGCGAAATGAATAAGACAGAACACCACCAACAACCCAAAACCCCAACCCAATTGCACTAGAAACTAACCCTAGGCTACCTGAAATGATAGAAATCGGAAGCGTAATGATCTGCCATGCTAAACCTGGCGGTCCTGCTCCTCCGGTGTTGACTAGTCGTGATTGTTCAAATCTCTCGGTTGCATCCAGATTAGTGTCGGCGACAGTGGCGACGGAGGAAGTGGTGGACGGAGTATTGTCGTCGGAATTTGATGTCGAAGTGATACTAGAGATTGCTTGTTCGAGGTTCCATCCATGAGCCGAGAGGATCTCCGTGCACAAATCGATGTCTTCTAGACCTGTAATTGCTTGAAAATACGACAGTTTATCAGCCACATCACTCATTTTCCTCCAATCAGTGTACAAATTTCTGAAATTCAACAGTTTCTGAGAAAGATCGATCCAGAAACTGATGAAATTAGGGTTTGAAAACGATATGTTATTATGATAAAATGATAAATTCCTCCGTATTCTGATACTTTCCGTTTATGATCTTTTATCTGAGGAGCTGATGAATTGGGTATTATAGTAAATTTCGCTTCGATGACGTGGACGAGATGCCAAAAGTGCAATTACCATGTTTTTCATCTTTTCGTACGAATAAGAAAAATGTTGTGTTATCTAGAAATGACAAAATATTGGTAGTTACGCACTTAGGGGTGTTTAGAAAAACTTATTAAAATGGCTTATGCTTATTAGCTTATTAGCTTATAAGCTTATGAGCTTATTTAAATTAATAAGCTTTTGTTAAATAAAGTGTTTGGACCAGCTTATATATTTTAATCGCAAAATGACTAAAAAAGACATTTTTTAGTAATCCCTTCTAAAATAGGTTGTGAGGTGAAATGGGGTTACGATGGGAGGATAAAGAAGTAAAAATCCTAAATAAGCTAATAATCCCTTCCGGAGTAGCTTATTTAAAACCCCCTAAATAAGCTCATAAGCATAAGCTTATAAGTTCTTAAACTTAAATAAGCTTAAAAGCTCATAAGCCCTTCCAAACACCCCTTATTGAATTAAGTATATAAGATTTATGCTAACGGTTTATCGGTTTACTTTGTCGATCTTGTCAGTTTGAAGATGTTGTTAGCACAATTTCGTCACTTTTTCTTCAATTAACCGAAGAAAGTGAAAATAACGAGAGAGCAAGTGAGATTTCAAAGAGATGAAAATGATGGAGTGAATACTTGTTACATTTTGCAACATATTTTGTATTTTACCAAAAATTACAAAGGAAGTGAAGAGATGTTATTATTACTACGGGTGTATCAGTTGATGCATGATTTTATGAATTCTTTAGTTAACATGTTAATTTTTGCTACATTTTTTTGTACTTTTTGATTTACCGGTTTATTTGATTGCTCAATGATCCATTTTATTTCGCATCTATATCTACCAAAAGGTTGTGAGTTATGTTCAAGTGTGATTTATGATTAAAGAAAAACTATTGGTTCTTGTAACAATTGTATTGATCTTATGTTAATGTAATAAACAATTTTTATTAGATGAATGCTCAAAGCATCCTTAAATCCGTGGTTACAAATTGACACAATACTGCATATTTGCCAAGTTCACAAGATTATATATCCCTGATTCATGGAAGTTGTTGACTAAACAACTCTCGGATTTCATGCATTTATTATCAAATACGGGTGTCGTCATTTGTAGAAATTGAACGAGCACTGAAAATATCTCATGTCTTGTTACATGTTTGTTATCCTGCATGTATAAAACATAGCAAATTAGTGAATTTGAGTCATGTTTTATGTTTAATATGTCAAATGGATATAATAAAAACACTTAGCTAAAAAGGTAAGTGGTCACACATGTTGAAAATCACGCAAAGTGTAATTGGGTAATGCATAAAAGTGATAAAAGTCATAAAACATCTTTAATCAAATTTTTTATAAGTAGACTATTTTTTAAAGAATATAATTTCTTGATCATATTTCACCCATATTACGTATTACAGAAAAATTTAAAATATATAAATAAAAAGTGTTTCAGGTCAACCTATCCCGACCAAAAAAATTATCCGTTTCGACCCGTTACCCAACCCTTTTGAGTAAATGAATGTTGTACCTCGGGTTCAACTATGAAACGTGCCCAAATTTTATCATTACGAGTTTCCATAATTCCTTTCAAGATTATCAAACCAAAACGCCGAATTATGTCCACAATTTCAAGAAAAAATCCTTGTTCTTCACAAAGCATCTGGCAAAAAAAGTACATTTCAATCTCATCAAGGTTATTGCATTAAAAAATGGGTATAAAAAATTGCATATGCACGATTTTTTTTTAAATTATTATTTTTTGTTTCTTTGACCTCTATTAGCATTTGACCGGGTGTACCAAGGTCTTCAACTATTAGTGGACAAACCGTCTGCTGATTTCCCAATTCGCAAGCCCATGTCACACCATTTGTGTTCGGGTCATTGGAAACGGGCCCATTAAGCTGATCAAGTATTTGGGTTGTGTTAAAGTTATGATCTTGAATCATAATATTTTCAAGAAAATGATGTATAACTAAAATACATGATTTTGGCTTACCTTTCGTTCATCGGCTGTTTTGATTTTGCCAGCTTGTTTCGTTACATTTTCCAAGAAAATCATGTGTTTTATTGTTCGATCCAACAAACAATCGATGCTCATCTGCAAATCGCGTAACACAAATTAGGAAAGTTGTTAAAGTGTTGACTTTTCAGGTCAAACTAGTCAAATCTTGAATACAAACTTAATATGGTAACTAATGGATTACTTTGGTTGTGTTTAATCTCAAATGGTTCAAAAATATATGTAGTCAAAAGTGGAACGTCAAATAAGTTGAAACTGGTCAAACGAGTCAAAATAGTCAAACATCGCCCGAAGTCTAGTTTTGATGCGACCGAAAAATAACATGTTAACCAACCTTTCCATCTTGGCATTTCTATTTGTAACCATTTTTCAAACAAATCCGAGCCCGTTAAATTGACTTGTTTGACCAAAAAGTCAAAGGTACTTAATCTAGCATTATTAGTTATATAAATACTCACCTTCTGACCATTGGGAACTAACTGCCTCAATTCAGCCATTCGGTCCAAGATGAGCTGGCGATCTTTGGGTCTGGGGCGAGTTCCCGGTTTAGCTTTTTTCTTCTTAACCGGTTTTTGTGGTTCGACTTTTTTATTAGCCTGCAAAACCGTACTCGAACCACTCACACTATAACCATCTTCCCACATACAATTTCCTGTTTTTCGTCTTTTGGCTGAAGTTTGACCATCAATACAAGAAGTCAAACCATCATTTGAAACGCCCTCCAAAAGCTCTTGGATCCCAAGTTTTGTGAACAACTTTTCTTTGGGACCAAGGGCAGTATGGTCAATTTGAGTGTAGGAATGGAGACCCGGGTGACTTTGATTTCCGTTTATAATTGGTGTTAAAATGTCTCCCAATTCACCATTGTTTCCAAGAAAGTCAACGTTAGAACCGGAAATAGTCAAAGGCTCGTGATTTTGAATGAAATCGATTGGATTTAATTCATTTAGTTCATGGAACCATTGAGAAACATCAAAATCTTGAGTTTGGAAGAATTCATTTGGAATACCGAAATCCGGGAATCCATTAAAACAAGATTTTTGAGATAAGGTCATGGAAGAAAAAGATTCATTTTGATTACAAATTTGACCATTTAAAAAAGTCAAACCAACTTCAGATCCTCCACCATTTACAATTTCTTGAAACATTCTTTTTGTTTGATTTACAAATTCCATATTCTCCAGAATCTGAATTGTTAAAAAAATAAAAAAATACATTAAATTATGGTTTTTTGAGTTATGACTTATGAATGATGATAAGACCTACCTTTTCACTGGACCCAAATTGTACCACTCCTTGTGTTTCCAATGGGATTACTGCAATTGTCTGCAAAACCAAAGTTCTAATGAGACTGATGTACATTTAATTATGCAAGAAGTACAAGCCTCCTATGAGTTTGAAGTTAATCAAATGAAGTACCTTCATGCCAGAAGAAAACTGGGGATGAAATTCATTGTATTGATCTTCTGATGACATCCACATGTGTTTGTTACTATAAGCAGCTTGTCCAATTATCCTTCAAAATTTCAAGAAATTAATTATTTTTATTATAATTATCAAGATCAAGAAACTAAGGTTGAATGTTCAATTGTAGCAATTTTAATCAAATAATTATGAGAAATTAGCTATTTTTATATAAAATTAAGGGAAATTGAGCATACCCTTCACCAATCGGTACTTGTAGAAGCAAATTGTTGATTAAAGATCCGAAATTTTCCTCAAAGTAAGCATCTTGCAGAGTCAATAATCTGTGAGCCAAACAACATTTCAAGGTTTTTAATTTTAATAATCAGTTGAAATTAATTTGTATGTAAAATGTAAAAATATATATAGAAAGAGCAAATTGTTAAAGCTTTTGAGTGAAATGAAGCTTAATGCATACTCAGTTGAAGTAAAAAGGTGATAAATTTGTCACTAAAACCAATTAATTAACAATAAAATTGAGGAATATCCACTATTAAGATATTAATCATGTCATTTTCTTGATACCCACCTCGGTAGGTAGCATATATATCCAAAAACAGGTAAAAAAAGAGAAAATAATAATAACTAAATTCAAAGTAACTGCAAATATATATACACAAATAAAGGGTATATAAAAAAAGAACTAAAGTCATGATTTTTAAGCAAGATGAAACCCCATAATAATTTATATAAACAGAAAAATTAGAATGAAAACGAAATTTAAACCCTCAAAAAGTGTGTATATGTGTGTGAGTGTGTGTATATATAGCTGTGTATCTATATATGTGAAAGATATAGAAGGTCATACAATGAATTTGGCTGATTATAGCTCCAAAAAGCACCAAAAGACCATCCATAATAGCAACAAAGATTCTTGAGCACATTTTTAACAACTGAATCTTTCTGAAATATACTCATTTTACACAAATTCTGCAAAAAAACAAAGAAATCTTTGTCTTCTTGAGAAAAACCCAGGTGTAATAAGTGCTTTGGGAAAGAAATTTGTGTAAAAAGCAGTTAAATTTAGGTTATTTGGAGATGATTCAGAAAAGAAAGCTGAATTTTGGTTTTGTTTGAAGTAATGGTTAGTTATGTCTTGTTGTTTGACAGTCAGTAAGAGTACTGCAGGATGATGATGCTGTTTGGAGCTTATATTATATGATTAGATAATTAAATAATAATAAAGAAAATGGCGTCAAAATTCTGCAGAAAAAAGGCTGTTTTGTGCTCAAAGGTATAATTAAAACACAATACCTAATAAAGCTGTCCCTGCTATATATGAGACAGAAATTTGAGATTTTTAAGAAAGTTTTGTTACTTGAAATCGGTTATTTCTAGATGGGAAAATACAAATGTATTTAATGAATGTGTTAAATAAGAAATTTTTACATATGATGAAATTAAAAGTGAAAATGTTAAGTTTACGGAATATGTGTTAGTTATTGAATGAATTAAACATTTTTTTAGATGTACTCCATCTGTCCTTAAATAAAGTTCCTATTTTTCTTTGGCATAATTTTTTAGGAGATAATTAGTGGTGGGGTATTTGGTATTACTTTTGATTAAAATATAAGGTTTGAATGGAGAAAGAAAGTGTTTTAGGAGATTGTTAGTGGTGAAAGTATTAGTAATAATATTATTATATTAAGTGGACCCTTAAGTTTGAGAAATGAGAACTTTATTTAGGGACAAAACTTGAAGGAGAAATATGAATTTTATTTAGGGACGGAGGGAGTATCTATTATAGATAGAGAAATGTTCAAGGTAGTCCAAAGATTTTATCAAGTCCGAAGAGACAATTAATAGTCCTTGAATCAAGAAAAAGTCAAAGGTCAAGATCAAGATCAAGATCAAGATTCAAACCTCCACCACCACTACAAACACATGTGTTTCAATACATCAATACCCCACCCACCGCCGCCGGCGGCGGCAGACGGCGATCGGCGCCGGCGGACGGCGGACGGAGGTGGCTGGCGGCGATGGTCGGTGGTGGTGACCGGCGGTCGTGTTCGTGACTTGAAACACATGTGTTTGAAACACATGTGATTCGTAGTTTGTATACTCCCCTGTTATTAGAAACTCATGTTTTTAGTGAATCACATGTGTTCCATGACTTGAAACATATGTGATTCGAAGTAATATGCTCGTCTGTATTTTGGAATCATTGTTTGTAGTGAATCACATGTGTTTCAAAAGTGAAACACATGTGATTCGTAGTTCGTACACTCCCCTGTGTTTTAGAAACTCTTGTTTTTAGTGAATCACATGTGTTTCGTGACTTGAAACACATGTGATTCGAATTAATATGGTCGTCTATATTTTTGGAACCCCTGTTGTTTTAGTGAATCACATATGTTTCAATAAATCAACACCCCCCCCCCCCCCTCATCACCACCAGCACCTGTGTTTGAAACACATGTGTTTGAAACACTGTGTTTGAAACACATGTGTTTGAAACACTGTGATTTGATCTTGATCATTTTGATCCAATGGCTAGGATTTGTTCCTTGAGACTTTAAAATTTTAGTAGACCTCTTTGAATACAAATCTAACTTTATATACTATAAAATATTTAAAATCTTTAATGCATATTATATCCACCAAATGATTCCTCGTCATATTTGACTAGAAAATCAATTTACACTTTATGTAAACTTCGTTCAAATTGCTTTGAAGAACTACTATTATAACTTATAAGATAACCAATCTTTGAATTATACTAATATGTATCGTATCCTACAGAGGCCCGCTCGCTTTCTTCCGCTCGTGCTCCTCACCCGAGGATCACTCACTGGCTATATAATCTTTGCAATTATTAACTTTTGTTTTGGGATTTTAACCCACTTCCGGGAATAAGGCAAGTAAGATATTTGGCAATTCCAAGCATTCCTATTCGTTCATAATGCCACTTGGAATTCCCTGATTGGTCCACGTCATTTGCACTAATACAAACGAATCTGGTACAGCTTACGGTCTACATTCATACGCTCCATATACGGCAAACGAATCTGGTACGGCTTACGGTCTACATTCATATGCTCCATATACGGCTTCCTACATACAAGGAAACAAATAAATAACTATTTAAAAGATCCTACATACAAGGAAACAAATAAATATTTAAAAGATCAATCAGCGACTCAATCGTATTTATTTAGAAGTGATACACGACTCAATATAATTTCCATAAAACCAGCATTCTATGATTACGGCATAAAAAGCTGGATTGTGCAACGAAACCAGACTTCAGATATTACGGATTACGGCATAAAAAGCTGGATTCTTCATTTAATAAAATGCCCGTGTAACATTTCTTCATTTACCGTTTTTTTTTGTACAAAATCATCATCACATCTATCGATTATTATGTCATTTAGAAATATATAAAGTTTTTTGACATTTTTCTACATACTAAAATTTACAGCATATCCGCCCATCGGGCTAGTTTTGTAGCTAGTTGTTAGTATATGAAAACGGAATAAAAGAGGGATAATACATAATGATGATTGTTTATGCGATTACATAACCTTCTAAAAAAAACTATACTATAGCCTTTTTATGAGATTTTTAAAGTAAATTATCATATTTTTAATATTTAAGATATTGGATATTAAATTGTAGCCTTTTGGAGTTTAATAGGGCATGAATTTTTGGTTTACCCACTTCCAAAAATAATATTTAAGTCATTTTAGTCCCTTCATAATATCTAAAGACGCAATTAAGAAAAGTATGTGAAGACTTCAAGCGGATGCCTCTAACATGCATACATTATACATCTAAACCTGATAGTTGTGTAGTGGGTGTGGAGATGAGTAGATGACTTTATCTAAACTTTTTAAATAATTTTTAAAAGATGATCTAAATACGCTCCGCATAGTTTTGAAGAATCAAATCATATCTTTATCCACTGAATTAACAGGTATTTGACTCATTATAATAATAAGATTACACAATTATTATACATTCTACAACGTATTATCCAATAATATAACACGAATATCTAACATTATAACAAATTTTCAAATAAACAAAATGTCTACATAGATTAATACTCATAAAATAAATGTCTAATATAGGAAATATGCATGAGAAAATATAAGTATCGAGATGCATATTCTAATAAACCATTAATTAAAAAAATATATAATTAGGTTTTTTTGAAATTAAATGTGGGGCGGGTTATAAACGGACCGAATTGATATTGATCCATAACCGACCCTTTTAGTAAGATGATTAATGGGTACAAGTCGTTAACAGGTAAACGAATCACAAATTAATTATGATGCAAATTTATATAATTTTTCAAGTCGGATCATATCATGGTCAAAACCCGCTTCAATTTCAGGTCTATGTGTACACATCCATGCTTGCTTGCATGTATACATGTATGCATACTTGTCTATCTAGTTACATTTGATGACTATTAAAGTAAATGAAAAAAAAAAATAGTGACAAAAGGCAAATATTTCTGATAGAATAACTGTTCTAACTATAAGGACGTTTGAAGGTTGAAGGCTTGGAAATGACCACGAAAAGCCCGCTATAAATGTGAACACGTTTAAATATAAGAAAAGAAGAAGTAAATATTTTTTGGATAACTAAGTTTTATCATATCAATGATTGTTTTAAACTATTAAATACGGAGTATATTACAAATTTACAATCGTTGTTTGATCAAGAGTTTGAAAAGTGAGTGATTTATACGCAATTTTTTAATAATTAGTTTATATTTCTATACATGCAGTACAATGTACCCGTAGCTATAATACAAAGTACAATCGGGGTGTCTTTAAGGAGGTATAACAGGTGCAGCCGCACATGACCAATAATATAAAGCTGGTGATTTCACCACATATTTTGATGCATGTATCACAATAATTACATTATAAACTTATACAGTGTACAAAATTACTTGTATAGTGTGGTATAACTGTATAAGTATCAAAAAATGTGGTAGGAAAATTAATTCCCATAATTAAGGGGGGTCCAATGTTTATTACATCTTGTATATAATCTTAAAATTTTACGCTCACTTAATAATTTAATAGAAAAAAAAGAAGGTCCACTTTGTAATATATATATATCTTGAATTTAAGAGGCCACTTTCGTCTATTCACACTGCACATTTAGAATCTCGAAGACACCTCTACAAATAACGATTAACACTCATCTAAGTTATTTTTGTAAAAATCATCTCTGAACTTGAAATGTGGGAAAGAGGTACATAATGAAATAATGAATGGCAGAGAATATTCCGGCAAGAAAGTGAACGGAGGTGATGGAACAATATGGTGGTCGCTCCTTGGGAAATGAGATAAGTAAGTGGGCCTAAAACTATTGTGGTTTGTAGGGTTTTTAGGTATACACCTTCTGCTACACCTCTTCCCTTTGCCTCCACTTATCATCATCATCCATCCACCACCACCACAACAACCACCGTCAACAAGTTGTATGTAACTAAGACTATTGATCACATTCTTCCATAAAATTATAGAGGTTTTTAACAATATTATGTTTATAAATATATTGGATCCACAATCTTTGTGGTTTAAAATGTTATAAAAATATATTATCCTTAGATGTAAAAAAAACATTGACAAACAAAATCTTCTAATTATAAACCTAATATTGGATGTTGTGATGTTTTTTCTTCTAAATATATGGGCGCACACACAAAGAAAATACATCATAACTATTAGGATTAGGTTTATATTTAGAATACTAGCTTCATAACCCGCCCGATGGGCGGGTATGCTTCAAAATTTAGTATGTAGAAAAATACCAACCAAGATTAATAATTTTAAAATGACATAATAATGTTGTAGCTGTAATGATGAATTGGTAGAAAAATCGATACATGAACAGATGCTACATAAAATTTACAAACGAAATAAGACTTCTTTGTATCAACAAAAAATTTTACAGACAAAATTTTGTATCAAATTAATCACAATAATGGTTTGTCCAATTAGGGTTACACGTGAAGGTTATGAATAAATTAGGATAACCGTAAAATTAACAAATCGTCATGGCGTCTAAATAGTTCTGCATCATATACTTTGGACTTCCGGTAAATGACGACGGTAGCACGTAAGCCCTGTTAACAATCGCCTACCACCGAGTATCATGGAGAACTGATTTCTCATGTCTTGCAATCTGTAAGCGAACCACTCCCTCATTGATACTTCTTACCATTTGAGATTATTACCCGATAGGCCAACTCCACCTAAAAAAATCATAAAAATCCCATAAATTCTCAAAAATTCTGAAATAATAGTTCCAATCAGCTCCATAATTTTCAAGATGATCTGCCCACTGGAACCGAATCTGCCCTTCTGCTGCCTTTTTAAACCGAAAATATGCACCAAACAGCAACAGCAGAAAAAAATCAGAAAAATCCCAGAAACTCCAGAAAAATGGGAATTTATGCAACTAAGGCCCACAAAAAAAAAATCAGCTTCAAAAATCCACCCCAACTGTCTAAAACTGACCAAACAGTCCAGAAAAAACCCATTCGGCCCGTTTTCAAGAAACAATTCAGAAAAATCCCAAAAAAATCTGAAAAATGGGAAGTCATAATCCTAAGTCTTCCACACAAAAATCAGCTTAATCCAAGCAACCAAACTGCCAAAAACTGTCAAAACAGTCCATTTTGACCCAATATTTTCCAAGTAAATTAAATGAAAATTTTCACAACATTTTCATAAATACCCAATAATAAACTAATTTTAAAATATGATATGCATTACACTTGATCAATCTTTGCAGTGAATACCATATTAATTAAAAACAGAATGCATGTATAAAGAATTGTAATTGTATTACCTTTATCGAACTTCTTCTGCAATAGCACCTTGAGCTTCCTCTTCATTGGCATTTTCGTTGTCATTATGATGACTTTCATTTGTATAATAATTAATGTTGTAAACTACTCACGGTCAATATGCAAGATGTACGGATGAAAAGCTTCTCAACTGATAAAAAACTTATAATCTACAAAGTTGTTATTCTATATATTCCCAACAGTTGAGTTGCAATTGTGTTACAACTGCATATACCATGCAAGCTGTTGTCTTCATATCGAAGAATTAAAATTAAGATTATAATTAAATTAAATAAGAACATGCATCTGCATAATAATTAATGTTATAAATTACTAACTATCAATATGCATTTCATATTTATAAATAGGAGTATCATATAAAATAAGTTGTGTGAAATAAAAACTAAATACCTTCATCATTTTCAATCTTCAATTTTTGGAGCTCAATAATCGGCACAAGAAATATCACAAAATAAAAATTAGAGCAAGCTAATGAGTCGGAAATCAGTCAAGCTAGAATTAACTTACCTGCAGACACTGATATGAATAAACTAATTCAGAATTCATAAATTTGATCCAACATTATATATAAAATTAAAGCCTAACTTACATATTGTAAATCCCAATTCAATTCAGTATAAATAAGCCAAAAGCAGAATTCGTATAGGAATAAATCTCAAATTCTACAAAATCATATTTACACTCTCTGTACTACAATCATATAAATAAAACCCTAATTCATGATGCCTTTGCCAAAATCATAAATATGACACAGAATCCAAAATTCTAAATGGTATTATTTAGTAATACCCTCTTAAAGACTCTCAAATCGTTTGACCCATTTGTTGATGATGATAACGGACCAGAACTGTGAAGTTGTTTATACACAAACAAAACAAAAACGGATATGAAAGCATACGTGAAACTTACAATAATAATCGAAAGATGGATAATTTATTCCATTAATGGCACTTTTGTATAAATTGAAAGATGGATAATTGGTTTGATTGTGGTTACATACATCATCAAAAACTTTTCTTCTCCAATGAAACCCATCTTCTTCTTCTTCATACAGGAGATCGTAACAATTCGTCCAACCAGCCTTGAAATTGCAGGATGAAGCTGAATAAACAAAAAAATATATATATACATTTTGAAAATTATGATTATTTTGCTGATCTGCCATATCTTGCAACAACACGAATGCATCATCCAATTCAAATCAATAAAGTTTAAATTAAACTAAATCATTTAAGAAACTTCCCTATTGTTAAAGGACTCTACATGGGATGAAACTTCCCTATCATTAACAAATTCCTTGTCGCAAATTTCAGAAATGTTATGTTAAAATTACTCTTGTTTAACAAAATAGAAACAATCTAGCAAAAACGTGTTCTCAAAAAGTTTTATATTACACGAACCATAAATGATCTCACAAAAGCCTGAGAATGAAACAGTATTCCAAACAACACAAACACAGAGTGTCCCTTTCTTTTTATAACGAAAACTAAATTTCTTACAATGAATTTCTCAGCAGTTGATTAGTCCATTTGGGAATCCCTGCAGGAAAACGAATTTGAAACATGTAGAGAATTAGTTAGTAGAATGAATTGAAATAGAAACCGATGAAAGAGTTAGCAATTAAAAACATGATTCGGTCGACCGAATCATGTCTGATTAAGGTTTTGGAATCAGATTTAAATAGTCGAAGTTTCATTATTCAAAAAGTTACAAAATAATAGATTGGAAATACCTGTAAAAACCAACGAAGAAGACTGTGCCTGGCCCTAATAAAAAAAGCTTCTTTAGCATCTCTCAATTAGGGTTCTTCCCGATGGTGGGCGACTTGGAGGTGGTGATAGGGGCTGTCGTTAGTGGTGTTGTGGAGGAGGCAGTGATTTAGAACCCTAATTGTCGTTGAGGAATGCTTGGACAGGTGGACCAGTGAGCGATTTACAGCTGGCATTTTCGTCCAATCAGAATCGTTCGTTGTGATGAGGTGGCATGAAATCATCATGTGTAGCCTCATATATAGGGGAGGATTTTGTTTGTCAATACACTCGTGTCTCCATTTTTGTTCAATGCTAAATTCATAGAGAAACTTAATTTGTAATACTCACAGGTTAGATCTAAGAGCATGTTTACATAAATAAGGTTTTTTTTTTAACTTGAGTTTCAACTTGATTTGCAAGCCTTCAGAGCAAACTTGCTGGTAGCTTAGAGTCTTGTAGACGAACCTCCATGGCCACATTGGGCATATTTTTATTGCTCATAAGATTCAAACTTGAGACCTCCAAACATTTTTACTAATAGAAAACAACCTCCTACCACTAGGACACCTATATTGGTTTTACATAATTAAGGTTGCAACATGAATAGGGTGTTAAATTTCATGTTTTGAATACGATATGGTTTGTACTTATTAAAGAAAGGTTTTAAAAATATATATATATATATATATATATATATATATATATATATATATATATATATATATATATATATATATATATAGTGGAGAGTTATATAGAGAACCCATATACCCTTATTAGCCAATCAGAAATTAGATAAATATTTTCCATTTATTTAAATGTAAAGGGCAATTCCGGTATTCCATGTATTTCGGATTTTATGGAAACAATTAAATTAATTCCTATAATCATGGAAAGTGGAGATTTTCCATATATTTCGGTCTTACTTTTGATAACCGAATTCCCCCATATCTTCCACATTAATTTCGGATTTTATCACCTACAATTCATATTTTTTCCCTGAAAAAGAGCAATGTTTCTTCTTCTTCTCCATCTCCATCGTTCTTGAGTAAAGATCTTGATTTCTTCATCCGCTTGACAAGTTAGATACTTTATTCCCGTCAGAAAATGTTGAATGAACAAGACCTCAGAAGTAATCAAGATCATCGAATATGTTTTTAATCCCAGATTTGAATGCCGGATTTGAATCTCGAAAACACTTCAATCCTGTAAATTCATGTATTTTTAAGGTATATTTTTTAATAAAAATATGTTTTTAGATGAAGATGATCCGGAAGAAGATGTTGACGAGATGATCCGGAAGATTTTTCTTATGAATAATTTATTGATTCTCAATACTAGAACAATTTTTTTTTTTCATTTTCCAACTATATCATTACGTAACAATTTATTGCTTTGTTTATTTTTTTTCGTTCAAGAACATATTCAGTATCATTAGAAAAAAAATGTTACATACTTGCTATTTTCATGATTGTTATGCGAAGATGTTTTTTTTCCTCATTATAAACTAACCATACTTCATAAACTAACAGATATTGTACATGTATGTATTCACTATGTTGTACATGTATGTATTCACTATGTTGTACATGTATGTATTTATCAATTCCGTACCATATTGTACATGTATGTATTCACTATGGTGTACCTGTATATATTTATCAATTCCGTACCATATTGTACATGTATGTATTCATCAATTCCGTACCGTATTGTACATGTAGGTACCATATTTCATCATGTACAACATGTATGTATTCATCAATTCTGTTGTCATTAATGAAATATTTAAGCAATCAGAAAAGAAATTTCATGACATACATGTATGTATTCATCCACATTCAATCAAAATAAAAACGTAAATTAAATGTTTTAAACGTAAATTAAATGTTTCATGAGCAGTTTTGGGTGTGATCACGCAAATTAAGGAACAGCAGTTATTGTGAATATAATTTCCATTTTTAAATGTTTCCTTTGTAAACAATAAAAACGTAAATTAAAATGGCAGATTACGAAACTACCCTTTTTATTTAATTAGAGAGTTCTCTATATAACTCACCCCTATATATATATATATATATATATATATATATATATATATATATATATATATATATATATATATATATATATAGGGTGCGATTCAGTGCAGAACCGATTTAAGCGACAGAACCACAGAACTAATTTTCGGCCAATCAAAATGCAGGAAATTTACTTTATTATTTGTTTTTTATAATAAATTGAAAAAGGGCATATATGGGATTTAACATCTTCTCCTATATATGAGCCTACATTTGATTTACGTTTGCCAACTAGGCAGTTTGGAGCTATCTCATTCGCTAACAATGCCATGTGTAATTCTAGGATTGGTCAACATGCCATGTCTCTCTTTCCTGCATTTATTCATAAAAATCTCTTCATTTACGGAAAGAAAATCAACTCCCAGTGTTAAACAAAATTCACGGGATTTCATATTTACTAATTCCGAAACTTCTCTCCTGCATATATACCACCAAAAATCACGGGATTTCATTAAGATAAACTTTTGAATTTTTTTATTATTTCCTTTAAAATCTATTTAATACCACCTGTGATAATTATAGTAAAAATTCAAAACAATATATACAATTGATTATTTCCTTTAAAATCTATTTAATACCACCAAAAATACTTGGCCTTACACCGTGATAATTATTGCTATTTTTGTGATAATTATAGTAAAAATCCAAAACATTATATAGTCAACCAAAATTCCGGTTTATTCTACGCTATAACATAATCTATTCCTTAAATCCCGTGATTTCACTTACCTTTAATATTTTTTAAAATTCGATAACCATTATCCCCCATATAAACCATGCCAACATGGTTGAAATACTTACAGTTGATTAAAAGCCAGTTCTGATTCCCTGGATCAAAGAACAGCATCAGGTGAAGGTACATATTCATTCCTTGATTTTTCATACGCTTAATAGCATGTGGTATTCCTTTGTGTGAACTGCAATCAACATCGTGATTCTGTTATCTTCATAGATTTAGGGCAGTTTCAAATCATAAACAGCAATACCATAAAACAATTATGTTTGGTTAATTAATCAGAATTAAAACTGCAGTTTTTTATTCTATTTGGTTGATTCCAACTAAAAATATTATGTTACCTTGCAGGAAACGTCTTTGCAGCACCAAAAACTCCTCTTCAAATATCAGGTCTTGCCAAAAACCCTACATTAAAACTTCATTAACAGATTTTTAGTGTGTACGTTTTTAATCATATTTTATATGTTGTAGATCAGTTTAAAAAGTGTTAATTAATAATGTATTAAAATGACTTATAAAATTGAACACACAATTTAAACATACAGCAGGACTTTTAAAGTCGCTTTTATTAAATTGTCGCTTTTTATTCATTAAATTTTTTAAAAAAAATTGACTAATTAGTCAAATCTGTATATTTGACTAACCTAATAAAGAACATTAACCAATATTAGTGTGGTATATTAAAACATATAGAGTTATTATTATTTTTAATGATTTTTAGTGATACATCTTAGTGAAATTCACCACTTTTTAGTTATTTTTTTAAAATTTTCACCGGATTATTTTTTCAATATAAAATATTAATTATTTTAAAGAATTTTATAATTTGTTAAGTTAATCTTGCAAATTATGTTTAACTATAAAATATATATTATTTTTAGAACACGTATTAATATTTATAAAACATATTAATTATGTTTTTGTATATGTTTTAGAGGTGAAAAAATATTAATGATGACTATTTTGGTAAATCAAGATGATAATTGATAATATAGTTCCAAATATTATATTTTTAGAACAAAATAAAGGTGAGAAACAAAATATGATGATAAATTCTGTCCCAAACCTTAATTAAGAATGTACAGGAGCTTAATTATTGACGGATATACGATCAGAAATCTAGAACTCTTCATGGTTTATTAAGTTGAAAAAAATTACAGGTAAACGTTTGATGAAATTGAAAATTTATCTCTAAATATTTATTACTTAGAGCATTATTATACAGTTCTTACCTAGAAATTGCACGCCGCCCTATCAACGCTCCAATTTTGACACCATTTTTCCGCTAATATATAGGAAAGCCCTAGATCGAAATTGAACAAATTCAAACCATTGTCTTCCAAAATTAGAACCTTGATAAATTCAAACCGTTGTCATCCTGTTCACAAATTCACAAACGAAACCATAATTACATTTACATGAACGACTTAGTGTTTAGGGCAGAAAAAGTTTAGAAATTGAAAGAGGAAAACCTATGAGAAGGAAAACATACCACACTATGGACCGATGTTCATAAAATTAATGATGATTTTTATTTTGTTTATTGAAATGACGATGTGATATCGAATCTTCGATTTGCTATGTTCCTTACGCCCTCTATGTAAGCTTCCATTTTTTTGTGTCCTGCTAACGCCCACATATGAATTACGCCCTCTATGTAAGCTTTCATTTTTCTGGATTCGAGATAGCCTGAATCAGATGGATAGAGCGAAAACCCTAGATATGATATCCCGTCAAAATGGATTATTGGGAGTGTTCTATGATTATTCCGTCAAATTGTAGTTCCGTCAAATGGAACGTGGAGATTTCGGGTTTTAAGCCCACACAACTTGATTTAAGAAAGTTTAGTTCATTTAAATGGGTATTAAGCCCAAACAGGTGCAGTTTAATGAGCCCACGAATATTAAAAATCCAATTCATTTTAATGGGGTTTTAACACAACACAATTAGGCAATACCACTTGATCTGCTCAGTTCGGCATTAAAACCTATTAACTTTTTCAATGCATCACTACAATAATAAGACATAAATATGAGTAATTTTTGAAATTTATAGGTGCTAAACAATAACGTTAATAAGTTTGACTATGTGATCTCAGTGACAATAACTATAGTTTTGTTATATATTTAGTTTAGTTATAATTTATTTTTTATATATAGGTAAAGATTTATCAACTACTACACGTAAAGATTACATGGAAAAAATTAAGTCCACCACCGATGACAAAATGGTGTAAGATTTAGGCTATAAAAAAGGAGAAAAGGGAAAAATCACAGTAGAAAATAATGAGAATCAATCAGAAAACATTAAACGCATCGTAGTAGAATCTCAATGTAATGTTCATTGTTCTTTGTCCAACACACCATTAGAGGATATCTCTAAAAGAAGACCTGGAAGGCCTTAAAAAAGATATAAGTATTTTATTTAATTACATGGTTATTAGTCCTTCCGACAACAAGATGCCTTTCAAATTGAATCGGAGGCAATTTCCTGTTCAGGTCTGCTTTGCTATGACCATTAATAAAAGTCAAGGTCAGACGTTGTCTCAAGTTGGTTTGTTTCTGCAAAAACCGGTATTCTCACATGGCCAACTTTATGTAGTTGTATCACGAGTTAAGAACAAGAACGGATTGAAGGTCATTTGTTGTGACAGAGATGTCAATTACACTAATTCAACAACAAATGTCGTTTACAAAGAAGTCTTATGTCGTCTATAAGTTTTATGTAACATTTGTTCATGTTTCAAATTTTGTACAAACTTATCATTACAGCTATCGATTCTTATGTCATTTTTAAAATTATTAATATTTGTTGGTATTTTTCTATAATATATCTCTTGAAGCATGCCCGCCCAGTCGGGCGGGCTATGAAGCTAGTTCAGTTATGTATGGAAACGGTATTTGAGTTTAATAGTTTCCTAAAATTAAGCAAAGTTGGTTTTTTTATTAATTATGATTGAATTTTTCTTTATTAATACATGAAAAATGTGTTTGTACACGTACGTGTCGATTTAACTAAACATGTGTGTTTTGTGAATATAAATTGATACAATCATGATATGTAGCTGTAAAAAAATCAAGCATTCAATGTATACTCTGCGAAACTAGTCTCTCAAACAGACTAAACATTTGATGTTTACGACATGGATGTATATCATTCAATGTATACTAACAAATGTATATTTTAAAAAACTTATCATTCAATGTATACAAAACAAATCATTCAATGTATACTAAACAAATCATTCAATGTTTACGACAGTTGATGTTTAAAAAACTTATCATTCAATGTATACAAAACAAATCATTCAATGTATACTAAACAAATCATTCAATGTTTACGACATTTGATGTTTACGACATGGATGTAAACAATTTTTTGGACTTGTATATAGATTAGACATTACAACACATGTCTTTGGGCTAGAACGAGTCTGAAAAACTTCATTTTTTATTCCTAAACCAATAACAGTAGGATCATCTCACTTAGATGATTCACCAACCTTCGATTTCCCTTTCCGTTTAGCATTAGTTTGATCTTCATCTTCAAAATCTAAAAACTAAACAAACACACACATTAAATGTAACACATAAAACAAAAATACAAAACAACATACCAATCATGACAACATTGCAACTTAAATAACAAAATTATTATGATTGAAATTAATACAATCAAGAAACTGTCACGCTCAAAATAGACAAACATCTACAATTACTTGGTAAATTAATAACTAACTACAATTTTAATTAATAAATAGAGCTGAATGAATACACAAACTATTAGGTTCGAATGATTTGCTTGTATCCATCTTCTCTTCTGTAATTAAATTAGTTGATTTGAAAGTAATCTAAGCATTATAACGCCCAATTTTCGGAACCCTAATTACCTGTAATTGAAGAAACTGCCGATGGCGGTGGCTGTCGGGAGGTGGAACGACGGTGGTTCTTGAGATATGGAGACGAGAAACGAGTGATTTAAATGAATGATCGTGATCGATCGGTTTCGACATTTGAACGTAACGAAAGAATGAGAAATGAGAGGAGGCTGAATATGAAAAAGTGGTGGTTTGTTTCAGCATTTGGGTGGTTGTACGGAGATGAATCTCCGGAAGTTGCTTAGGGCGGTTGTTCACACACAACAAAAATGGAGAGGGATGAGAGATAGTTAGGGTAGGGTTAATGGAGAGAGAAGGGGTAAGGGGCGAAAAATAAGGATGCAGTTTTTTTAGGAATATATTTTTCTTAATAATAATTTTTGTAAAGTACCGTTTTTACCCTTTTATTTATTTTAAACTTAAAATATAAAGGGTTTTATTGACAATAATGCCTAGATTGATCTTGACCATTCACATAAAAATCTAATGGTCTTAGATTGGGTTCTGTGGTTCTGTCGCTTAAATCGGTTCTGCGCTGAATCGGACACTATATATATATATATATATATATATATATATATATATATATATATATATATATATATATATAAATTCGATTGTGTGTGAAAAGAATGTTTGAGGATGTGAGGTGGAAACCTCAAAAGGGTAAGGGAACAAACATTATTGGGCATGATAGATGTGGGAAGAATTTTGTGTTATGTAAAACAATATTCTTCTCCTATGAAGGGTCCCCTTCCTAAAGGCTAAACACAAATCTTGATTTCACAGTTTGAGAATCTTGACTTTAACACCCTTCAAGATCTCTTCTTTTCACTTTCACCACTCTTTCTTTTTATACTACTTTTTTGGTATTTGCTACTCATAATTACTTAATTAATACTCATAATCCAATTATAAACCATCATCAAGATAAATTAAGCAAAAAGGGAAACTTTGGTTTACTTTTTTTAAGAGTTGTATTCTTTACAAGATCTATAAAATCTTCATATAAAAGTTGGAAGATTTTTCTTCATTGTTATACTATTGAAACTAATTTAACGAGACTCGTAACTCGGATTCAAATTAATACATAACCTTTAGGTTATCCTAAGTGGGGTTGGTTAATTATAACATTTTAACTCCCTCCTTTTTCCTCCGAGAAATCTATCATGATTCCCTCAATTTGTAGTTCATGGACTTTTGGCTACTAAAGAAGTCAACACATGAAATGGGCTGAGCCCATATCTTCCTGGCCCAAACCCAAAGTTTTAGGCCTTAAATATGTGTAAATAGAGAGTCTAATATGCTGTGAAATAGAGCAACAAGAAAACAGTAGTATTTGTATTGAATATAGTGATCTTCCGTTAGTGTAATACATCTCTTCAATCCTTCTCGGGGGTGTTTGGGAAAACTTATTAAGGGGGTTTGTGCTTATTAGCTTATAAGCTTATTTAAATTAATAAACTTTTTAGAAATAAAGTGTTTGAAAGAGCTTATTTAAGTTTATTGTAAAATTACCAAAAGGGTATAAAAAATAAAAAAATAAAAATTATAAGAAAATATTAATTTTTAAATAAAAAATAAAAAATAAAAAAAATAAAAAAATAAAAATAATAAAAATAATAAAAAACATAAAAAATAAAAAAATATTAATTTTTAGATAAAAAAATAAATAAAAAATTTAGATTAAATATATGTGGGTGTCAAAGGTGAGGATAAAAGGGTAAAAAACCCGTAATAAGCTTAAAATCTCTTTCAAAAGAGATTATTTAAAACCCTCTAATTAAGCTTATAAGCATAAGTTTATAAGCCCAAACAAACACTTAAAAGTACTTAAGTAACTTAAATAAGTTAAAAAGCTTAAAAGCTCACAAAAAAAGCCCTCCCAAATACCCCCTCTATGATCATCTGGATTCGTCGAGAAGCATACATGATTGCTATGTATCTTTTGCCAAACTTTGTCAGTTGTATGATCCTTCTGGTGCACCAATGCGTGTTGGCATAGCTTGTAAGTTGTAAATATATGATGGTTACAACTATAGAAGACGAGTATAAAGTATTCAATACTGATGGAATTGGAGTCTTACAAATATATAACATCTGATTTCAGAGGATTAGAAAACCATATAACTGGAAAAAAAAAATCAGTTCTGTTACGGGTTCAGTTCAGATAAACCGATATATAGACTCGGTTGGAACTAAAATAGTAATTGGATCCTGAGGTATTTCACTGTAGGGGTGTAAATAAGTCGAGCCGAGCTCGAGCTCGACTAGGTTTGAGCGCGTCTCGTTTAAGTTTTAGAGAGCTCGAGCTCGGCTCATTTCGAGCCTTATGTGTAAAGCTCGAGCTCTAGTGGCGGTAGCAGAAATTTTTTCAAAAGTGGACAAAATTTTTTAGTAGAAGTCAAGTTCTTGGGTGAAGTTTTTTTTTAAGGTCAAATCGAAAATCAAATCAAATTAATTTTAGTTTGAAAAAAGTCCAATCATATACTAAACCACTCAAAATCAAAAATTCGTGTGTCTAGTCATATGTATATTATAATTATGTTTAACCTTATGCTATATATGGTTATTTGAAGATTTCTGATTTTAATCTTTTGGCAGTTGATGGCTCTTCTGCTGCTACGACATGCATCATCTGTATCCGATTAAAATGTAATTTTAATCTTTTGTCGTTCTGCTGCTACAAAACCGTATTAAAACGTATTTTTATCTTAATTTTTATTCTAATACCATCTAATCTTTGTTAAAAAGTCTAACTTGAATATTAAAAAAAATAAACAGCTCACATTGTAGTTTTATTAAAAGCTGAGAGTGCTATAGAAAAAGTGGAGTGGTTGAACAAATTGAAAAATGTAATTGGTGCAAAAGGAGGTCAAGTCAATATTTTTTTTTATTGTTTTCTGAAAATACGATAATATGTAAAAATAAGCTTTATGCCTTTATCCAAACAATCTTGAATGAATATTGTAGTTTTCTCAAATATATTTAATTGCAGGTAGAGATCAATTTCAGAATGAATTAGTATGATGAATCATATACACTCACACTCACAACCATAAGATCATGGTTTTAGTTCTCAGAGGTCTACAGTTACTTATGGTGGTTCTAATGGAGCTTATCATAGTTCCTCTATGAACAAAAGGACTGATTGGAGTGAGTAATTTAAACATTTAAAGATAATATGTATGTATTAATTAACTTTTATAGGTTTACTTTGGAAGCTGATTTGAAGAATATAAAGTAGCTGATTCGATTCAGTTACAGGACAAGCAGCCCATAGACTTTTAAGGGGACTTCTGAACTCATGATGTTGAAATAGGTAGTTCATCTGATTAAGTCTTTAACTAATTTCATTAGAAATAAACAATTATTAATTAATTTAATGAATGTAATAGTAATATACAAGTGTCTGACTTTCGTAATTATCCAATGTAGGATCAGAGCACCAACAATATTTAATGTCCTGTTTGAATATACATCCAAATTCTATTTTTACACATTAGTTTATTGTTTTTCCAAATTTAATAAACATGCTGCTTATTTATTAGTTGATTTGGGAGAAAAAAAAAGTTTACGGGTCAAACCAAGTTCTTTTGACCCGTTGCACAAATGTCCCATTTTAAAAGCAACAATTTTGCTATATCTTGTTTAGAAGGCTGCAAGTCCACTTTGGGTACTTTCAGTTGTCTCGACCCATTTGACTCTGATGCATTTTAAAGTTTAGCTTCTCATTGTGGCACAAAAAATAATACTTTTAATTATATAGTTTTATTTCTCCAACTTTTGTATTATAAGAACACTTTCTTTTCATTTTAAGGTGCATAAACTTAGATTAAAATGGGGTGTTTACAATAATGAGATGCAATTTTTTTATGAAGCAGTTGCATTAATTGGAATGCATTGCATCACTTTGAATATGGATGAATTTACTCATAGTATAATTCGAATCCCTTTATTTGATGAATCTACCTCCTGAATCCTTGAGAATACTTGATTCAGTTGGTAGTTTGTTGTTAGCGCAACCTTATGTTGTGTCATTTGTGTAAGTTGGTTAACTTTTTTGTTAGATTTTTTTGTTTATGTAGCATTACATTTAGTATTAGTTTGTAGTTGCACTAGGTTTTAACTGATATTTAATATATGATATATAATTTTGAAGCGTCTAAATAAGCTTATTTGACTTTGATACGATCCTATTATTAGGATATTATTATTATTATTATCTAAGCATTATTTTATTAGGATATTATTATTATTTCGTTTCCTTGTTTATCTAGGTCTAGGAATAGGGTCGGCTCTATTAATAGAGACCGATTCTCTCATTGTTTAGGCATTGAGAATTTGGTTATTGTTTTCAGTATTATTGTCTTTCATTGTTAGGGAGAAACCTGGTTCTCGAATTCCAGGATTATCATTTATACATTGATTATCGGTGATTTACATCGTTAGTTTGCTTATTATTGGTTGGTTCGTATCAAATTGGTATCAGAGCTGTTCAATTCTAGACCAATTGTTACCAACAACAAAAAAGGTACTGTTCACGGTGGCACTGTTCATCGCAGCACTGTTCATTCGCGCACTGTTCATCGACGGCACTGTTCATCGAGGTTATGTTCATCCATCACTGTTCACGCAAAAAAAAAAAAAAACCGATTTTTTCAAGATGCCTGATGTTGAAGCAGATCTGGTTCAACCCAAAGTCGCCACTTGTAAAGGGTTTAATAATTTTGAACAATGGATGAGGGATTGGAGGGAAAAGGAACAACAATGCAGGGAAGAGGACGAACGGCGCAGGGAAGAGGACGAACGACAGACGGAAGAGGGAGAACGACATCACAATGAAATTATGAACCTGCTCCGAAGTTTGATTGAAAACAGAACTCTAGTAAAAAGGGCAGATTCACCAATGTCATCAACCACATCCTTGAAAGAGATGGAGAAAAAAGTCGTGGAAGAAGACCTAACGGCTGTTATTGAACCAGGGTTGATTGATGACGGCAATAATGAAAAAGATGAGTTGAGCAAGACTAAAATAAAAGAGGTCAATGAAGATTGCCCTGATGCTGAAGATAGAGGAGAGCCGCAATCAACGAGAGAAACCAACACACAACGATGGCAGGCAAGACGAGTTAACGCGAGAGAGTTTTGGAAAAAGTTTGTCACTGTAACGAGTCAAACCAAAAAAACGAAGCAACAAACTACTGGTCAACGAGTTGGAGATGCATCTTATCACAAAGGCGTTAATCTTTGCCATGCTAATTTAACTCTACAAAGGGCCAAATGTAAAACAATTAAGCCAAAACTCTTTTGCAAGCGTTTTGCGGTTTCACTTTGATTCGCAAAAGATGGACCTACATGTCAAAATATGGGATCCAGGAATCGCTTGAAGCCACACCTTGAGGACAAGGTGTGTTTTGGGGCCGGTGTAATGATACGATCCGATTATTAGGATATCATTATTATTATTATCTAAGTATTATTTTATTAGGATATTATTATTATTTCATTTCCTTGTTTATATAGGTCTAGGAATAGGGTCGGCTCTATTAATAGAGATCGATTCCCTCATTGTTTAGGCATTGAGAATTTGGTTATTGTTTTCAGTATTATTGTCTTTCATTGTTAGGGAGAAATCTGATTCTCGAATTCCAGGATTATCATTTATACATTGATTATCGGTGATTTACATCGTTAGTTTGCTTATTATTGGCTGGTTCGTATCAGACTTCAAAAGTCAAAGCAATTATATATGACCATGTTGATTTTTGGGTGTGTGTAGAATTCACAACGTTTTGCAAAAGTCAAAGCAATGCTTCATGGAATGTTGCAGTTCAGGGTAATGGAAATGGCAACACACCACTCAATTTCTAAACATGACTTTTTTTTGTATTAATTTTTAAGCATTCAAGATTTTAAGGTTGAAGCCATGAGTTTGATTTTTGGCAATACACCACTGAAATCACAAATTATAACTTGATATTTATCATTTGTTGGAAACAGGTTGAGCCATTTATATGCTAATCAAATTGGCCATCATGTTATGAATATGTTGATTTACCAGAATTACGTGAAGCATCAAATTGGTATATCTTGCTTCTAATTTGTTGAAACATTGTTTGTACTTTTAAATGATATTTTTAAATTAAATAAAATTAAAAGGAAAAAAAAATATTATTCTTAGTTTGTCAAAAAACTTGAAGGCTGACCCTCCTCCTAAAGAAATAAAGCTTCAAATGATGCCAAAAAATGCAACGATGTAGGCAATATGAGAGAAACAAGAACTGGTGGACTTGCAAAAAAGATTAACAGTTGTTAGTTGAACCTGAAACCACAGGATGATGGGAATAACAAAGCAGAAATTTTGAAATGAGCACGTCAATATATGAATTGTTTCATTATTCGTTATTTCCGGGTCGGTTCAAATTGGTTTGATCTTTCCCAATCATCCTGGCCGGAACCTTTTTTTTTGCTTTTAGAACGGAGAGGGAAGCTCAAGTGAAGTCTGGTATGGCAGCAAAAAAGATTAACAGTTGTTAGTTGAAGTACCATTGTTGTCATTAGAAGAATTAAATAAGATTACTGATAATTTTGGTTTGATTGGAGAAGGGTCTAATTGTCGAGGTTTTATGAAAAGTTGAGGGATGGGGAAGACGTACTTCTAAATAGATCATTTTGGATTAAATGTAGGTTAGTAATTGGTCAGAATAGTAGTTTATTTGGTGACTAAAATCAATTTAGTAGATTGTAATGTTGTATACATTGATAATACAGTTTGGACGACTTTCAATTCGTTTAAATGAGACTGTATGTCGTTGTCTCAAGAGTTAAGAGCAACAAAGGAATTTAGGTTATTTGTTGCGACAAAGATAACAATTACACTAACTCAACAACAAATGTCGTTTATAAAAAAAAGTTTTATTTCGTCTCTAAATTTCTTATACCATTTATTCATGTATCAAAAATTGTTTATCATCATTTCAATTATGGATTGTTATGTTATTTCAACAGTATCACTATTTTGTTATATTCCCTATATCTCTCTCGAAGCGTGCCCGCCCATTTAGACGGACTTTGAAGCTAGTATTATTATACCAGTACAAATTCTAATTTCCAAATACATAATTTTTCACATAACAAATCAAACCACAACTTGTTTAAATATCAATTAAACATTAACTATATGACCAAATTCCAATTAGGGTTATAATCAATAGTCAATTAAATTTCGATTTCAGCTAGACACGATTTGTTCTATACCTAATGTACCTGGATCCGAAGATCCGATTTCACGATAAAATGAACCTGATACTGGAATGGATTTTTAGTAATCCGTTTATGATTCAGTACGAGTTTGAATTTTTGCCCTATTCAAAACGTAGTAGCACTTCACCGTGGTAGTAGTACCTATGAGGAGTTGACATGTCGAGACGTAACAAACTTTTTCGAAGTAATGTTCGGTTGCTATTCACGAAGGTAACCTGAATTTTTTTTTTTCAAATAGTTTTTAAATTTATTCGAGATATCTTGCACGTTAAAGAGACCTTATATCGTCAAGTAAATTAGGTAAAAGATCCCACTTGGTAATATGTTTCTTTTGGGCTTGTAAGTATAAAACTTTGTGTCATTTGTAACTGGGCTTAACAATGTAATTAATCTAACTAATTCTATGTTGTTGAGTTGTATACACTGCCCCTTTTTTAAGGTTCTTTTTTAATAGAGTTAATTACACGAATGGTCTTTTAGGTTTATAAAAAATTACACCAATGGTCCTTTAGTTTCAAAAATTGCACCGATGGTCCTTAAGTTTTAAAGGTTTTTCACCGATGGTCCTTTATGAAAACGGTCGTTTAAGTTTCATGTTAAGTGACCTCACATGTGATGCATGTGGGGGTATTTTGGTCATTTCGTTTTTCCTTCTCATTTCTCTAGAGTAAATTACATGGATGGTCCTTTAAGTTTGTAAGAAATTTCACCAATGGTCCTTTAGTTTCAAAAATTACACTATGGTCCTTATTTTTGAAAGGTTTTTCACCGATGGTCTTTTACGAAAATGGACAATTATTTTTCACGTTAAGTGACATCACGTGTGGTCCTTTAAGTTGGTACCAGATTTTACGTTTAGTCATAATCATAAACTTTCAATCCCGATAAGTGTAATCCTTTAAGTTGACAAATTTAGTCACGTTTGGTCCTTTAGGCCTAATGGTGTTAACTTTTTCTGTTAAGTGACCTCATATGCAATGCACATAAGGATATTTTTATCTTTTCACACTCCATCTTCTTCCCCTGCTTCATCTTTTTCCCCAAAATGTCACTGCTTATAAGTATGTCGCTTCATTTACTATATGAACCTACAATAAGTCATCTAAAAAATAGAACAATTAAAATGAGGTGATTATGAAAATGATTATATTTTCGTAAATTTGTTTTAGAGTTAGGATTTAAGTTCAATTGGTGAAGTTTCAAAAGCAGTTCAGCTTGTGTTGCTTCCTTATTGTTATCAGTCATCTTTTGAATCGATTTTCATCATGGCCCTCTTAACTGCTCCCTAGTGTAGTAATAATGTAATATTAAATTATTATTTTTTTTGTCGTCTAACCATATACAAATGTTTTTCAAAATTTCAAATTTACTCATTCAACCCTCTAACGTTTAATGTGAAATATTAGGGATCAACGACTCAAGGTGTAAATTTGGTTACCGGATCGAGTTATGGTACTTAATCTAATGGATTATAAATACAAAAAATAGCCAAAAAAGAACTTATTAATATTTATCTATTTTCAAATTATACGGAGTATAATTTAGTTTTGAAAAATAATATTGGTGCTTATCATTTATGCTTAATTATGTGTCTACTCATTTATAAACTTGTAATCACTAATTATCTTTTCCCATATCACCCTATAATTTTGACACTATTTAAATTGAACGATGTATAAAACACAAATGATAAACACCCCATGTGATTTCTCTTTAGTTTTAAAAGCTATTAAAAAACCTGAATATTACTACATATACACAATATACTTCCTCCGATTCAAAATAAGTGATACATTTTCCTTTTAAGGGTGATTCAAAATAAGTGATACACTTTAAAAAATTACTTTATTTGACAAAAAATAATGGGACTCACACCCACTAACTATCTACTTTAAGAAGTGAAATGACCCCTTTACCCTTACTTTTTATTTTTAAACATCATTAACCTCACTTTATTCAAAAGTTGTGGGACACATTCCTCACTAACCATCCAATTAATCTAATTTAACAATCATTATAATCTTTTGTCTCAAAAACCGTGAAACACAAAGTATATCACTTATTTTGAATCGGAGGAAGTATAAAACGAAAAATAACTTTTTTCGAATATTAAATAAGAAGGCATTGAGTTAAGACATGTGTCTTGTGTGTGGAAGTGGTCAAACATAAATGAAACCCATAAATAATGTGTGTGTTCTTCTCTTCTTCCACTTTCTCTCCATCTAATCTGCAAAATAAATAAAGGGTGCTTCGCTTCCTCCCAAAATCTGTTCAAGCTAATCGTCCTAAGTTCTTCAATCTCTGTGGATTTTATTAGTGTATCGATTTAGTGTTTCATCTGTAAGTTTGTTTGAAGAACCCTAATTTTCTGCGTGATTTAAATTACAGTTGAAGCTTCCTTTAAATTCTTTCAAATTGATGTCAAATTTGCTTTCTCTTTTTGGGGTTTTTCTTTGCCAAATATTTTCACTACTGTTTCCATCACCAAACCACCTCTCTGTTCTTAACACACAAACAGAAAATTCTATCATCTTCAGTTTCCCTAATTTTTTCTCACCTTTTGATAACAATAAAATAATGTTATCTCATAGATCATCAAACCATCTCTCTTTTGTTATCTCAGATTGTGGCTAATACATCACCACGTTTTCATGAACTTTATGAATGATGAACAAACGGGAATTTGGGAAAAGAAGAAAATGGTGCAAAAAAAAATTGTTGTTTTATACTCCATGTTCTCAATCTCATACAATTCCCTTCTCAATTGAAGGAGCAGGTGTGATTTTTTTTCCTATAGCTAAATCCATTTACAATTGTTGTTTGAAAGAGCATGTTTGATTTATAATTTTTCGGTGTTTAATCTGATCTATACGATGTATGAGATCAATTGTGCCCCGAAATGGATTTAAAATAATCGAACAGTTCTCATTGGGATTTAATCACCGAAATGGATATGGATTTATAAAAACGAAAGCTCTCATTGGGATTTAAAATTTGAGCTGTGTTTGAATCTGATTTTTCAATTATTTGAAGGAGCAGGTTTGATTTTTCAATTTGATTTCGGTTTCCTCCTTCACAATAATTGTAGATCACTAATATTTCCTTCACATGAAATCATTTATTTAACATGTCAGCATGAATAATACTCAGTTGGATTGAATTAATATGTTGGATTGGATACCACATGAAATCATTTATTAAGCATGAATAATACTCATTCATGTTTTAATACGTACACATGTAAACATGAATTAATAGATTTTCTCTCTCTAGTTAGCGTCAAATTGAGCGGCAAAACCAATTTCAATTACCGAGATGGATTATTATTATTATTATTATTATTATTATTATTATTATTATTATTATTATTATTATTATTATTATTATTATTATTATTATTATTATTAGTATTAGTATTACTATTACTAATTACTATTACTAATTACTATTACTATTATAAAAAAAAATAGAGAATATCTTTTTGCAACTAAATGCACCCTAAATTGTTGCAACATATTTAATAAATTGAGATATTTTTCTAAGGAAGGGTATGAAATGTCGTCTATTTCTATTTTGCCGTATCCTTCTTTATGAACTTAATGATCCCTTAAATAGGTAAAATTCGTGGGAGCACTTAACCGAAACTATAGAATATGGTAGACATCTACTTTCACTGTTAGAAACTTGTTGAATTACTGAAATGTGAAATGAAGAGTGAGTACTACCTTCAAGAATCTTTTGTCAAATCTTGTCTTCTTATCAAACAATGAACTCGTCTTGAGTTGTATGATCTCTTGTGAATCTCTTTTCAAATCACAATTGATGGAATGTGATGTGAATTAAAAATTACATCATATGGAATGCGATGGGAATTAAAGGACTTAATGTGGGTGTTTAATATCATGTAATTTTAAAAATTATTAAAGCTTTGTACCCTAATAGTATTAGTGTAAATTATAATGTGTTGTCCCGCAATGAGCAAATGAGTAAATAAAGTACCGTTAAAAAATATATAATTATAATTTTAATCATTAAAAAAAGAAAGTTTACAGGACGTGGGAGGACCACCAATCCTCTTTTACAAGTTTAGGGTCAGGCTATAATGTTCACAATCGAGCCTAGGCCCATTTAGGCCCAATCTTTATACACATACAATAAGGTCATTGTCTTCTATTTTCGAAAGATCAAAAGATAGCATTATTAGGTGCAATACAATCCCTATTTGAATGATCAATGACATTCAATGTAGACTTTTGTTTTCTTATTGTCTCCTTAAGCCCGATTGGTGTAAAGTGTGAACATTCCATACGGTTTCATTTTTGCAACTTTTATGTTATCTTCAATGTTACCCAAGGCTTCTAGCCTAGTGGTATAAGGTGTTGCTCATGACCTATAGGTCATGGGTTCAAGTCCCGTCGTGGACTTTGGTGGTGGGATTTATTCCCCATAGGTGGAAGGTTTGAGGGAAGGCATACTGCCCCTTGTGGATGTCACTGTCTATGCTCGAACCACTAACTTACTAACTTGTCGTTCAAAAAAAAAAAAATGTTATCTTCAATGTTGGGGAGCTCATTTGCTTCATGGTTAATGGCTGGTTAAATTCTTCAAAAAACAACAAAAACGAAAAGTGAGAGGCCGAGTTTATGTTGAAGAGCATTACAGTTTGATATTAAATTAAAATCGGATTACCAATCGAACTATATTTGATTAAATATCTTTTCATACATGCATTTATGTTGGTGGAAACAAAGTTGTCCACTTCACCACCGGAGAAAAAGATAGTTTCTTATCTTCAAATCAAAATCTTCAAAATCCATGCTCAAACTGTCCCGATTGTGGATTTAGATAACCTGGAAGCAATGTGGTCCTATCTTGTTTAAACTGTTTCATAGGAAACGGATCCTTATACCTCTTTCAATACGAAACAAATACATCTCCAAACTCTGTGCGGGCACATGCACCATTGCAAAATCTGACCGTATTTGCTACAAAACGGGTTTGGAGAATACGATGTTGTTTTGAACAATTGTGAGGATTTTGCTTTGTATTGCAAGACGGGCCTTTTGAGTCGGCCCGTTTTTGGAAAGTGTGTGAGTAGTGGTCAAGTGAAAAGCTGGGGGATTGCACCGTGGACCGTTATTGTTCCTTCAACACTTATAAGATTTGTTTGTAGTTCCCCCCGGTGGCTGCAGCCGGGGTGCATTGTTGGAACCGATTTGTGACTGACATTGGTGTTCGATGCGATGTTGTTAATGTTAGTTGCCACTACATTATGTGTTCTGTTAAAATTTTATGGTTTATTTGATTGCTCAATTATCTGTTTCATTTCACATCTATATCAACCAAAAGGTAGTGAGTAACGGTTCAAGTATGATTAACAAAGAACTACTAGGTCTTGTAACAATTGTATTTATCTTATGTTAATGTAATAAACAACTTTTATTAGATGAATGCTCAAAGCATTCTTGAATCCTTGGTTACAAATTGACACAATACTGCATATTTGCCAAGTTCACAAGATTATATATCCCTGATTCATGGAAGTTGTTGACTAGACAACTCTCGGATTTCATGCATTTATTATCAAATACGGGTGTCGTCATTTGTAGAAATTGAAGGAGCACTGAAAATATCTCATGTCTTGTTACATGTTTGTTATCCTGCATGTATAAAACATAGCAAATTAGTGAATTTGAGTCATGTTTTATGTTTAATATGTCAAATGGATATAATAAAAACACTTAGCTAAAAAGGTAAGTGGTCACACATGTTGAAAATCACGCAAAGTGTAATTGGGTAATGCATAAAAGTGATAAAACGTCTTTAGTAAAAAAAAAAAATTATACTTCCTTCGTTTCAAAATAAGTGATACACTTTCCATTTCAAGATGTTTTAAAATAAGTGATACACTTTGAAAACTTACCTTACTTGGACTAAAATAATGAGACTCGCACCCACTAACTATCTACTTTAACAAAGTGAAATGATCTCTTTACCCTTATTTTGTACTTTTAAACATCATTAACCTCACTTTATTCAAAAGGTGTGGGACCCATTCCCCACTAACTATCCAATTTAATCTAATTAACCCTCCCTCATTATCATATTTTACCTCAAAAACCGTGAACTAAAAAATGTATCACTTATTTTGAAACGAAGGAAGTAATATAATTTCTTGATCACATTTCACCCTTTTGAGTAAATGAATGTTGTACCTCTGGTCAAAGTAGTCGATCTTGAATATAAACTGAATTGTACTCCCTTTATCCCACAAAAAACTTCTTATTTCACTCTAAATTTTTGTCCCACAAAAAATTTCCCATTTTCCATATTTGAAGGGCTCCACACAATAAAAAACTATTTTTACTAAAGACCCCACCACTAATATCCACCAACTATCTTTCTCTCTCTAATCCAACCTTATATTTTAATCAAAAGTATTATCAATGATCACACTACTAACTAGCACCTAAAAACTTTTGCAAAAGCCAAATTAGAAGTTTTTTTTGGGACGGAGGGAGTATTATTTATGACAACTATTTTATGATTGTAATAATATTGTTTGACCAAAAGTCAAAGATATATAAATACTCACCTTCTCACCATTGGGAATTAACCGCCTCAATTCAGCCATTTGGTCCAAGATGAGCTGGCGATCTTTGGGTCTGGGTCGAGTTCCCGATTTAGCTTTTTTCTTCTTAACCAGTTTTTGTGGTTCGACTTTTTTATTAGCCTGTAAAACCGTACAATTTTCTGATTTACATCTTTTAGCTGAAGTTTGACCATCAATACAAAAAGTCAAACCAGCATTTGAAATACTTGAAACGCCCTCCAAAAGCTTTTCGATCCCAAGTTTTGTGAACAACTTTTCTTTTGGACCGAGGGTAGTATGGTCAATTTGACTGTAAGAATGTAGACCCGAGTGACTTTGATTTCCGTTTATAAATGGTGTTAAAATGTCTCCCAAATCACCATTGTTTCCGATAAAGTCAACATTAGTACCCGAAATAGTCAAAGGCTCGTGATTTTGATTGAAATTGATTGGATTTGATTCAGGGAACAATTGGAAATCATCAAAATCTTGAGTTTGGAAGAATTTATTAAAACAAGATTCTTGAGATAAAGTCATGGAAGAAAAAGCTTCATTTTGGTTACAAGTTTGACCGTTTAAAAAAGTCAAACCAACTTCAGATCCTTCGCCATTTACCATTTCTTGAAACATTCTTTTTGTTTGATTTACAAATTCCATATTCTCCAGCATCTGAATCATCAAAAAAGAATATAATGTATAAAAAATAAAAACATTATTAAAAACATGTGAAATAAGACCTACCTTTTCACTGGACCCAAATTGTACCACTCCTTGTGTTTCCACTGGGATTACTGCAAAACCAAAGTTATAATGAGACTCCTGTACAAATAATTATGCAAGAAGTACAAGCCTCCTATGAGAATCAAATGAAGTACCTTCATGCCAGAAGAAAACTAGGGATGCATTTGGTAGGAAAACACAAACGCTTGCCCAAGTGAGTAGTTTCTGAAATCAGGGGTCCAAGTTTAGATCTTGTCAATGTTTGGTAATTGAGACCATGCGTCATAATGTATTACATAACCGGATTAATGTATATATTGGACATAAGTACTTTAATTATTAACTCTAAGCAGACTTTGCATTTGAAAATTTCTCAAAGTGTATCACTTATTTTGAATCACACGGAAAGTGCATCACTTATTTTGAATAGGAGGAAGTATTTAATTCATGTATAAATACAAAGAGAAAATTCCATGTGAAAAGAATGTTGGAAAATGTTAGGTGGCAACCTCAAAAGGGTAAGGGAACACGTATTATTGGGCATTATAGATATGGGAATGTAAAACAAATTATTCCCCTATCAAAGGGCCCCCTCCCTAAAGGCTAAACACAAATCTTGATTTCATGCCACCGTTTGAGAATCTTGACTTTAGCACCCACTTTTTTGGTATTCGCTACTTAATACTAGATAATCCCTAGCTATATCCTCAAAAATAAAAATAATGAGTCAAGATGTTTTTTTTAAAGGCAAGCTTTATTAAGAGAAAAGAGGCGCCTACTAGTCGCAAAGGCAAGAAACAAAAACAATAGTATCCATATGTTGCATGAAATGTAGGTAAATGTATTCAACTAAAAAGTAATTCAAGCAATAGTACTCAAGCCAGGATGTTGTGAACTTGTGATGTGCAAACGAAATGATTCTACTGCTTGGGGGATCCTGAAGCATCTTTTTGACCAGAAGATACCCTGAGGCTGTTGATGTTTTATTCCACGTGGTATCTTTGTCTAGAAGAAATGAAACATTTTTGCCATTGTACAACTCAGGCCAAATATATTTGATAATCTTCCTCTCCACTAAGTCAACTGCTCTCTGGGCAATATCTGGTCTTCCCAATCTTATGCACACAGCAGTCAGTAACCACAAAAGCACTGCATATAAAAGACAAATATTAATTAATACTGTAAAAGATCAAGAGAAATAGCGAAAAGTTACTCCATTTTCAGCAGTCCAAGGAATCATTCCGACCTGGGTAAGAAATTTTCATTGGCATCATGAAAATTAAATCCTCCCACCGTTCCACTATCACCTTCATTATGGCCCCTGTGTGGCCAAACCAGACAAGACTAAAAGACAATTTCCTACAGTAAACCACCTCAAATCCAGATTATGTGGACTTGGACTCCCAATGAAGTACCCTTCTCCTTCATTTTTGATGAAATCTTGATATACCAAACCTGAAATTCTTTCACGGGCTACTTCTTGGTTTCTATTGTTATCCTGCCAGTAAGATTTTCTTACAAACAAGAATATAGCAGTAGTTTTCACTATGATTCGCTCAACTAGATCAGCATACAGAGGATATGGCTGGAGTAATTCATGTGCACACCTCAATGCAAAGTACGTCAAGGCATGGGTTTCAATGATTGAGTAGTCCAAATCGCCTAACAAAAACTCATTGACAATCATTCTTACTCCGAGGAGCACGCTTTCCACCACACTTCTATCGTCACTGCATATGGTGTACGCCCTTAGAAGTATCAGCCACCAGCAGCTGGACTCATGATGTTTAAAGTTGTCACCAGAAACGAAGTTTTGTTTAGTTGTAACATCTCCCCCAGGAAAGCGAGGAATATGTACAAGTTTGAAACCAGCAGGTATCACACGACGGCTAATAAGTGGCCGATTCTCCAGTAAAAAATTCCTTACTAAATCACGCCAGCATTGTCTTTCAGCATGTAGGACAGAGCTGTTGGTACAAACTGTTTCAATGTTACCTGTACCAGAAAGAAATACACAATTTGTGTTGGAATCAAAATTGAAACAGAAATGAAAATAGAGAAACTATTCCGTCTCTCGTATGAAAACCAATTAGATTGCACTTTAAATACTAAAATAATGCAAGTTATTACAGGCTTGTACCCATGACTTTTATAAGCACATTACAAGTTTGTTATTTGTCCAATGTGAGACAATACTCAACACGCCCCCTCACGTGTGGCGTCTTTTTTTATTCGCGCCTAAAACGTGGATATTTATGGGTTACGTGGAGTCCGTGTGACCGTTTGACCAAAAAAGAGTTTTTGAGAAGTAAGGTGTTGTCCATGGCCAAGGTCATGAGTTCAAGTCCCGTCGTGGACGTAGGGTTTATTCCCCATAGGTGGAAGGTTCAAGGGAAGGCATACTGCCCCTTGTGGATGTCACTGTCTAGGCTTGAACCACTAACATACTAACTTGCCGTTCAAAAAAAAAAAGTTATCCAAATAATTTTTAACTTATTAACTTTTCAAAAAAGTTAATAAGTCAATAAATAACTTTTAAAAGATTTGCCAAACACCCTCTAAGCAACCCTACGTCCAGAAATTAAAACAACTTGGGATTGTGAGATCATATAAGCTATTTTGAAAGTATTTTTAGTTTTAATAATAACTTTTAGAATATATTATACATTTTTATCTTTTCTTTTTTAAAAAAAGCATACCTGCTTTGGAAGGTTAATGCTCGCCACAGGCCTTCACCGTGAGTTTGAATGTAGTTAGAGCATCTCCAATCATACTCTATTCATTTTTATATCTTTATATTTGAAGTTTTATCTTCTCCAACCCACTTCTATCCCTCACTCTAAATATAGAGTGAGAGAAAAAGTCCATTTATGTTTGAAGTGAGAGGGTATTCGCTTTATCTATGCCTCTATCCATGGACCCCAAATATTATTGTAGGTTTTTTTTTAACGGCAAAAAGGAGCAAAGATGAGAGTTTCGGCAAAGCCATCAACCCCCCTCTAAAACCCCAAGAACGAAATATATACTACCTATGTATCAAAATAAGTGATACATTTGAAGAAACACATTTTTGAGACAAAATATTAAAAAGTAGGTTAAGAATTAACATTAATTAAAGTTGATAGTTAGTTGAGAATAAGGTCATGTTTGGGAAAGCTTATTTAAGGGCTTTTAAGCTTATTAGCTTATTAAGCTTGAAAATTAGACTAATTTTAGAGCTTAATAAACTAATAAGCTTAAAAGTCCCTTAAATAAGTTTTGACAAACATGCCCTAAGTCTCACTCCTTTTAAATAAAGTGATATTAATAATATTTAATAATAAAGTAAAGATATAAGGGTAATTTTATATTATCATAGTAAATAGTTAGTGAAGAATGATTACCACATTTTTTCTAAATAAGTTAAATTTTAAAAATGTATCTCTTATTTTGATCAACCCTATACCGGAAAGTGTATCATTGTGGAAAGTGTATCATTGTGTGTACATTTGATCATGTGGTGCATCTACTTATATTTGTACTAGCTAAAGAGTTCCTATTGTCCAGCTTTCTTTTAAATGTAATGCAGTTTCTCTCACCGTACATTTTTCACTTTATTTTTAACATCAATTAGTAAGTTAGTGATTCGAGCCTTAAACACTGACATCCATAAAGGGTAGTAGGTCTTCCCTCGAACCCTCCACCTATGTGGAATAAACCCCACCATTTGTCAATAACGGAACTTGAACTCATAACATACTTCATCCGATTCAAAATAAGTGTTACACTTTTACTTTCACGTTTTTTGATGCAAAATATTGTAATAGAGATTATGATAGATTAAATGAGATAATTAGTGAAGAAGTGTCTCACAATATAATCTTTAGCTTTATTAAAGAAAAAGAAAGTAAATTAAGTAATCTTAATGATGTTTAATATAAGTAAGTAAGAATAAAATGGTAATTTTATATACAAAAAAATTATCAAATAAGAAAAATGTAGAACTTATTTTAAATCACTCATATAAGAAAAATGTAATACTTATTTTGAATCGGAGGAAGCATCAAATTCCCTTTTAAATATCCATAAATGAAATGGAAATCCAAATAGCTTTTAATTGGCTCTTGAAAAGGAAAGAAGAAAAATGTTTTGAGTGGGTGTTGTGTAACACCACAAATTTAAACCCGATTTTTTTTATTTTTTATTTTTTAAAAATAGCGGAAGCGTAATATTTAAACCATAATAGTTAAGTCATTTTAAAAAAATACAACTTCAAATATAATATTAATCAAAACATCAAAACCGTTTAACGTGTTACTACAAAAACGGCTCGATTACAAAATACTATCAGAGCAACCATTGGTCAACCATTCCTAACAAGCACCCCTTGACCCGCCCATCAACCGAACCTGCAAAAGAGTCAACGAGGGAGGGATTAGCTAACAGCTAAGTGAATGAACTTAATCAAACAATATATAATAGAACAACCGATATAAATTCACACTTTCCCGATTAGTTAATTTTGAAGAGTAACGGCGGTTCGGCCGAACCTTAAATCATTGTCGGCCTAACAATGATAACCGATGACCCTTTACTCAAAGACAGTGTGTACCTCCTTAGAACAACCAGTGCTTCTAAGGATGGTACACCGTATCATTAGTAAACATATGCCCAGTAGAATGTTCCAATTACTGACCTCTTCCCCAAATATGCACATACTTAATTACCGAATTATTTATACCGAAGTGTGGGCTTGCAATAAACATTGCAACCAAAAACCTGCACAAGAAAGTGTTCGCGTCGTGAACACTGAGTTCGCGTCGCGAACTCAATGTTCACGGCCCGCGAACATCCTCACGATCACAACCCAAAATCTCTGTCGATGGTTCGCGTTCACGAACCCAAGTTCGTGTCGCGAACTGCCCAGATACCAAAATCCTGCACTTTTTACCAAAGTATCCAATTTCTACCAAAATTGTACACATATAGATTGAAGGCTAAATCCACTCACCCTACAACCGCAATCCTTCCAAACTCAGTTGTCTTATATCACTGAGTTTGCTTCCCAATTCCTGTACAAAAATGAATACCGAATTAGAACCGAATTCCACCAATTAAAGTTAACAAGACAAATATGGTAAAAGGTTCTTAATTGCATAATTTTATCATTACAAATACACTTGTAACTTATCCAACTAAGAATGGCCATAACAACATCTTCCAAATCAAAGTCTATCAAACTTTATGCATTTATACCAATTATAACTCAAACGGGTCATAATTACCGAATCAACGACCAATTCCCATAAATCTCAACAACTAGTTATAGAATACTACAATATCATAGATAATGACCAACTATTATTCTAAGACTTCCCAACTATCATAATTATACTCCTAAAGTCAAGTGTAAACCAAACAATGCATTTTAATCCAAATTTAGCATATTAGGCCCAAACGGGTCAAAACCGAGAGCAAGATTCTAATACTTCAAAAACCATAATTTTATCATTTTAAAAACATACAACTACCATTTTATGACAAACTTCATGTTTACTTGTTGTACCTCGAAACACCCAAATTTTTCAAACCATGTTTGAACCGGAAAAGAACATTTCCGACCACATGTAATAACTCAGAATTCTGAGTACTTTTCTGACCTTACCAGTTGATGAATATATGATATAATTAAAATAGACTCATAGACCTTCGAAACGACTGGTCGCACGCCCAAAACGGAGTTACGGTTGATTTTATATGATTTTTGCAAAATCGCCAAAATTCAGCCAAAAGCTGTCTTTTTTTATGCTCACGGGTTTTTTTTTACCAAAACTCACCCAAACACTACCTAAATCATAGAAACTTCATCAATTCAAGTAATCATTCATCATCAGTCATAATTATTATATCTAGCATGTCATTTTAACCTAAAATAACAACTTTTAAACACAAAGCTCAAGATACTAAGATTCGGGTGAAAACCTATCTTCTTCAAGCTCCCCTACAATGGTGTTTTCTTGTAAACTTATCAATTCAGGGGTTTTATCAATAATTATACACATACTAAACCTAATAAACAAAAAGAAACCTTTAGTGTTCATTAATTTTAACATTTAAGCAAGAAACCCACAAAAAAACTCAAGAACCCTACATAGAGCTTAAGAACTTCAAAGACAAGAAGAATTAGCAAATAACCTACCTTAAGATTGTGTCAATTCCGAAAATCAGAGGAGGGAGATGAGAGATTGTGTTTCTTCTTCAATTGCAAGCTTCAAAAAACAACACTATGTGTGTGTGGTGTGTGTATATGACGATGCAGGCAAAAGAAGGGAGGTTTTGACACCTCCCTTGAAACGTGTCAAGCAAAGACCAAAATGCCCAATTTCATTTAATCACAGTGTAAAATACCTGTTATCTAATTATACGCTGATAAATTTTAAGGCCTAAACGAACTCTGATTTACACAACAAAAATATATTTGGAACCTTGGTTCAAAAGGGAATCTAGATATATAAATATCACTAATTAATCAAAACATTTCAGTTTTCACTAATTTTAACTCCTTGGTTAAAAAATACAATTAAATCAAATTAAATTAAATAAAATATTAAATAATATAATATTATTTACCAAAAGTAATAAAATGATAGGCCGGGTCTCAGGATGTTACATGTTGCTTCCTAGATAACACCATTGAGAGAGCTAATGCAATCGAAATCAAGCTAATTCATGGTGATTTAATCAATGTTGAAGAATCAAGTGTGTGAAAGTGTGTGTGTTCTTGGTGTGAAAGTTGAGAGAGATGGAGGGAGTTGAGAGCTTTCAAAATAGTAAATGCATTAAAAGTGTGGGAAAGCTTACATCATTAGTCATCACAAGGGTATTTATACCCTAATCTCTAAACTAGTTTAATTAAGGCTAATTACATCATTTAAGCTCAAAACTAGTCCTAACAATATCCCCCTTTTTGAGCTTTAGTACGTCATCCCAGTCTTCCTTCTTCAATTACTTTCGTTGGCCAGTTGCTCCTCTTTTCACGTATGGAGTAAGTTCATGCTCTTATTGCAAAACCCTTGATCTGATCAAATATTGATAGAGGGTTGTGTAACTTTGTGAAAAGGTGGGCATTCTACAATGTTCATGTATTCTCATATGTACTTCAAGATGGTGAATTACGTTCGATCATTTCAATTCTTTGTCAAAGGCTGTAATTAACATCTCTAGGTTTCGCTTTTCACTGATAACATCTGAGTGGCAGTAGAAGCAATTATAATTTTCATTACAGAACTTTGAAGTTTCAAGCACTCAAAGGAATATTTATCGTTGAAATAGTTGGTGTAAGAAAGATCTAAACATGTCTCATTTAAGGTTAAAAGTTCTGGTAATGAAATGTCAGTTGGGAAGGATTTGCTTGGAATTTCAGATAATGGAGAGTTTGTGGTAGAGGTTTTTGTGAGGATATGATAATGATGTTTTGGATTTTAAAAAGAATGATTTGAAAGTTTAAGTTTTTAGATGTGTGTGTTTTGAATTTTGGAAAGAATGATTTGTATGGTTAAGATTTGAATATGTGATTGTTTCGAATGTTGGAAAGAATGATTTGTACAGTTAAAGTTTTGGATAGATGTGGTTGAGATTTTGAGAGAGATTTCAGTATTCTTCTTCACTTGATTTTCTGTTTAGTATATTGATTCTCACTTGATTTTGTATTTGATCTGAGTACATACAACGTGAAATTTCTTCTTTGATGAGATGTTTGTGGTTTTTTTTGACGTTGTTCAGTTATAAACCCGGTACTTGCACTATTTCTTGCTCTTTTCTCCCCCTCATGAGGATCATGACCAGGGTCCTCATGATAATACTGAATGTTTGCCTTGTGTAACAGGAGAGAGGAAATTGTGTGTCGGTGTAATACGAGAGCCAAGATTTTGATATTTGCGGGTTTCGGAATCGAGAACCAGTAACATGCAGTACTCATGAAGGAACCAGAGACAAATTGATTTTATCCAAGAATGTTGGAGAAAAATATTTGAAAATGAAGAATAGCAGTGTCAATAATCACGTGAAGTCATAAACAGATGCAATCTTTACTGAAGAACTTTAGTAAAGAGATCGTTTACGGATATGACAAACACGATGATTAGAGACATTGTTAATCAAATATTTGGGATTTAAAAGAAATCAATTTGTGTGGTTATATCAAAGATCAGTGAAGTATACCACTTACAAAGATGCAATCTTCTCTGAGCGTGTGCAGATAAGAGATCGACGGATATACAAAGATCAATGATCTAACAGTGCATTAAAAACAATTTTGTGTGTGTGAGAATATGGGGACGTCAGAATTGAATCTGAACATGTTGGAGACAATGAACCATAAGTTCTCCACTGAACGTTTAAGTATGAAAATCGGTTTAAAAAATGGTAAGAACAATCAATCCAAGATGATGTTAAAAACAGATGCAATCAGTACTGATTGAAATCAGTAAAGAGATCGACGAATTTAACATCAAATTGTGTTGAGATGCAAACAAGTTATTTAAAAAATGAAAAATTTATGTGCAAAATCATATTTTTGAAAAATTGAGCCACAACGCAAGAGACGAAAAATTTGTCATAAACAGATGCAATCTTTACTAATCGAGACTAGTAAAGAGAAAGTTTACGAATATGACAAAAATTTGTATCCTACGTTGTGAACACATCATTGTGAGCACAAAGTGAGATAAAAAATTTTGGAATGTTGAGCATCATTGATTAATAAAGAATTGATGAGAATCTGATGTCAACCAATTAATATGAGAGAAAAAAAAATATTTGTAATTGATTAAGAAAATGAAAATTGTATGTAAGAGGAGAAAAATTTTGATTTACAATTGAAAAAATTTTAACAATGAAGGAACACAAAGGTAGCAAGAGACGAGAATTTTCAATAAACAGATGTAATCAGTACCAACCTAGACTGGTAATGAGATCGTTTACGAATATTGCAAAAGCTAATACTCAACCTTGTGTGATTGTAAATATGTAAGAGGTTGAAAAACCGTGTCAGGTAAAAAAAATTATTATCAAGATAGAATAAGAAAATTTGTAATAAACAGATGTAATCAGTAGCAATTGAGATTGGTAATGAGATCGTTTATGGATATTACAAAAATTGATACCCCATATTGATAACTCTAAAATTTTTTGAAAGGAGCATCGAAACAGTATTTAGCGATTATAAAAGGATGCTCCCCCTCGATAGTTATTATTCAAAAATCATAGAGCGGTTATGCTCCCCCTTCACATAAGAATGTCTATTTTCTCCCCCTTGACAAGTGAATATAGTAATTCTCCCCCTTAACCATTTATTTCGTTGGAAAACGGGTTTCAAGCTGATGTTCTTGAAAGCCATTTAGCATTGAGAAGCGGGTCATACACTGAAGTATGTACAAGCCATTATGCGTTAAAACGCGAGTTATACACTGAATTGTGCATAAGTCATAACTCCTGCAAAACACATCAAACAACTTTTGGTACCCATTTTGTTTTGGGTCCGATGGTGTTAGTGTTTGAGTGAAATCATCTATAAGTTGAATCAATTTGATTTACAGATTTGGAATTCCAAGAAAAACTGAAACTTGATGTTTCACTTTCAAATAATTTCCGAGGAATTATTTGAGAATTTGGAGTTTTAGGAACCCATATTTCTTTTAAAATCGTTGGTGTTTTAAGTGTTGTTTTTGGCACTTGATTAAAAATTGTTATTGGTGCCAATGAAAGTAAATCTTTTCTTGAGTATCTTAAAAATTTAGTTTTGGAAAAGATCTTCTTTGAAGTAGTAGAATGTTTCAACACGGTTGATGGTTTGGTCTTATCCATCTGAGAATGCTTAAGTCTAGAAGAGGAGCCTAATATATTTGGAGTTTTAGGTGCGGAATTTCCTCTAATAACTTGTTTGAGAGCATTCAATTTCTTATTAGAGTTTGGTGGAATCGTGGATCTCCTAGGCTTAGGTTTGGTAGAGGAACTTGCTTGTGATTGTTGTTTAGGTTTAGAATTTCCTCTACTAACCTGAGATTGCTTGATTGTATATAAATCGTGATATGCCATGACAGGAGAAAACATTCTGGAGTTATTACATTTAGTCTTTGCAGCAAAAGGAGAATCTAAGTTAATAGATGCACTAGGCTTCTTAAGCTTATGAATATGAGATGATTTAGATTCCTTAAACTGATGACTTCCTCTATATCCAACAGGGTTGTGTGAATTTGGAACTTTGGAACAAAGTAAACAACCACTTGTGGAAGTGCTAGAAATGGGTGACTCAAGTTTGGTAACATGTTTTTGTAGAGAAATTAAAGAAGCTTCTAAATTTTGAATTTGTATTGTTAACTTTAATTTCTCTTCATTAAAAGATTTATGTGTTTCCTCATTTTTACTTTCTAATTCAGAAATTTTAGTTTGGAAAACATATTTTTCTTTATCAAAAGCCTGATGTGTTTCAGCAATGTCAGTTTCCAATTGATAAATTTTCTTTTCTAGAATTAGATTTGGTTCATAAATCTTTGGTTCTGTTGTTGGTTGAAGAACCACATCACCTGGCATCTGTCCTCTTTGAACAGACAATTCTTCAAGACGTTTGATATTGGAATTCAATTTATAATTCTCATTTTTAAGTGTCTGAATCATATTTTGTTTGCTTTTCATTTCGTTTAAAGAAATGATTTTCTGTTCATGTAAGTCCTCTGTTAATTCTTTAATTTGAGAGTTTAGAGATTTAAATTGTTTTTCATTTTCGTCAAATTCTTGTTGTTTACGTTCCAAACAATTTTTAGTACCTTGATATTCATACCATGTCTTAGTGTATTGTTTGTGATTGTGATCATGCCTAGCCGTCAATTCTGATACTTGAGTTTGTAAATCTAGATTCTCTTGTTTGAAATTTTTAAGTTGTTTAATTTGTTGAACAAGTTGTTCATTTTCATTTTGCAAATCATTTAAACGTTTTTGAAATTGATTATTTAAATTTTGTTCATTTCAACATTTTTGTTTTAAAGAATCAACTTCAGATATCCGAGTTTTAACAAAACAAGTATCAGGACCGATGGAATTATCAGAATTTGACAAGAGAGAACGGAGTACCTCATTTTCCTTGTTGGCCTTGTCATTGAATCTATCAGAAACCTCAGCATTTTCTTTTGGCATACAGCACAAATTTGCTACTTGTTCTTCATCTCCAGCTAACACTTTTCCATTTGCAATTTGTTTAGCCGTCACCATCTCACGTTTATAATACTCTAAATCACGAACTGTAGTTGGCTTATCAGTTGAGAATGTATCAGATGGATCAGGCTTAAAATTTGATGACGATTTCAGATTGATGTTTGTAGGCTGTGAGTAGTATTTTTTCTGATAGTCTGAAATTTGTGACATAAATCGTAGTACGTCTTGAAGGTCTTTATCCATATCATCAGTTATTGCTGGTGTAGATTTTTCTATTTTTAAAAAATGTTTAAAATATTGTAAAAAGTTTAAAATTTGTTTAAAAAAAATTTAAAAAGTGAAAGATTCCTCATTTTACAAAATGTTGTAATCTTTTTAAACCACTTTAAAAAATGACACTTTAAAATAGTTCTCGTGATTAAAAAGGTTTTGTGATCAGGTAAAAAAAATTAATAGTGTGATTCGAGAAATGTAAAAATTTTCAGATTTAAGTAAAAGTTCTCTTTAATAAAAAGTGATCTTGATTATTATTTATAACCCCTAGATAACTGACAGCTACCAAAAGTGATACTTCCTCCGATTCAAAATAAGTGATACATTTTGGATTTCATGGATTTTGAGGCAAAAGTTTATAATGATGGTTAAATTAGATTAATTAGATGGTTAGTGGGAAATGGGTCCCACACTTTTTGAATAAAGTGGAGTTAATGATGTTTAAAAGTAAAAGTAAGGGTAAAGGGGTCTTTTCACTTTGTTAAAGTAGATAGTTAGTGGGTGTGAGTCCCACTATTTTTTGCCAAATAAGGTAAATTTTCAAAGTGTATCACTTATTTTGATACACCCCAAAAAAGAAAGTGTATCACTTATTTTGAATCGGAGGAAGTATTTGTTATAAAAGAAAAGTGTGGAGCTTTTGATCTTTTGTTATCAAGAAAGTGTGTCTCGACAATACGTGATATGGGCTGTGATTAAACAAAAGTTGGACCAAAACAATTTTGGGCCAAAGCAAATCAAGAAATAGAGTTGGGCCAATATTTCAATTTGGTTTTGGGCCTTGTATCAACTGGGCCAAGAAGATAGCAAATGCCGAGAACTGTCAAGAAGTCAAAATCTAGAACTGTTGAGTGAGCACGGAAAAATCAACAAGTCGGGATCAAGAAGCAAGCTTTTTACAGGTTGGGATCAAAATCAAAATAAAAGATGCAGGCAGAGATCGATTATATGTTTAGAATCGATTTTGTTGATTTTGATGATTTTGTTGATTGAATTGTGTTAAGTCGAAGTCATGTTGAAGAGCCGAACTCTTTGTGTTCGTTCAAGCCAAGCCGAACAGTTGAGCCGTAGATGTGAGCCGAACATCGAGCCGAATAGTTTAGCCGAACAATTGAGAGCCGAACACTGAGCCGGACACTGCAGCCGAACTCCCTAGCCGAGAACTTAAGCCGAATGTGGAATCAGCCGAACACTTGAGTCGATGTTCTTGAGGCCGAACATTTTAACGTAAGCTTCATAAACTTACTTTTTGATTCAATTCTTGCTCAATACTTGACCAAATTCAGTGATTCAAATCACAAAACGTTAGAAATCACTTTTCTAACAGTTTGATACAATCAAAATGTTCAAAACAGATCAAATCAGCCTTCGATTTTGAGATCACAGTAGACTTTTTGAGTTTTCATATTTTTCACAAAAATCTTCAAATTGAGAGCAATACTTGATGGATTGACTTAAAATATGATTCTATTGTGCTTAGAATCAATGGAGAAACACTAATATCCAATCAAAACATCGATTTCTAACAAAAATTTTGACAATTAAATTTCACAGCTCTTTTTGTAAAATTTTCAAAAACTTAGATCTGAATCAAATCATCACGAATTTGGATCTTTTCCTTGAAGGATTGTGCTCTGATACCAATTGAGAGAGCTAATGCAATCGAAATCAAGCTAATTCATGGTGATTTGATCAATGTTGAAGAATCAAGTGTGTGAAAGTGTGTGTGTTCTTGGTGTGAAAGTTGAGAGAGAATGGAGGGAGTTGAGAGCTTTCAAAATAGTAAATGCATTAAAAGTGTGGGGAAGCTTACATCATTAGTCATCATAAGGGTATTTATACCCTAACCTCTAAACTAGTTTAATTAAGGCTGATTACATCATTTAAGCTCAAAACTAGTCCTAACAACCATCCTCTTAATCAAGTGGGTCTCTTCATATTCTGACATGCCTTTTTAAACTACACGCTTCTACCAAGGCAAGTACCAACACAGACCATTGCAACATAATAATTTTTTTCAGATACAGTAAAGATGATAAAAATAATGTAAGATCTTATAATTTTAAAGTTTACATCAAAATAAGGTCTTGAATTTACTTGCTTCATTAATTATACTCCCTCCGTCTTAAATTAACTGTTCACAAGACAAAATGCACACAGTTTTATGAAAATACAATTATTGCATTGTTTACCAATAAAATCTCATATTTACCCACTTATAATTCATATGATTGGTTGTAATTTGAAATTGACACTTATTTTGGGATAAACTAAAATAGTAAGGTGTATAATAAAAATGAGACGGAGGGAGTAGGATTTAGAGAGACAATTTATGAATTTCTTTTTTAAATTGATTCTTTGACTCTGTAAAATAAAAACGATACAAAGATACGTACTATTATTAAAATATACAATCGATACAAATATATGAATTGTTATTAGAATATACAAACTATACATATTAAAAAAGTGTATAATATTATACAATTCATCAAATATATTGAATTGCTATTAAAAATAGGAATATCTATTTGAATACCCCAACTTTCTATACAAACACCCTAATATTAAATAATAATTAACTAATAATTATTAACAATAATTACTAACATATATTTATTATATTATACATTTTACCAACTAATATTTACTTTAACTTGTATTTTACTAATTAATACTTATTTTTTATATTTTATGATAACAAAATAAATTATAAATAAATAAATAAATCCGGCAGGTTAAAAAAATAAGATGACAATATATTTTTTGAGAATACCATATTTTTTCATAAACAATACAAATTACAAATAAAAATATTTGTTTGCTGAAAATATGATTTATTTTAAGAAAAATCAATATTATGTTTAAATTTTAGAAAACTAATTAATTAAGAAGGATAGATGAATCTTGATAATAATGTCTTTTTTTTTTTAAAAAAGAATATGACTTGTACTTTAGACTACCCCCATTGGTAGCACGGGGGTTGGAGTCACAAAATATTTTATTGGGAAATAATGAGAGAAGGCGACCAAAAGAGGTGACCTAGGTTGGTGGAGAGAACTAGGTCACCAATAAGGGTCACCACCTTTTTATTATTATTTTATTTTTGAATAGGATGTGGATTATTGTGATTGGTTGGTTTGATTGGGTTGGGTGGTTAATGGGAGTGAAAAATAAGGTTGGATTGGGTTGTGTACGTGGAAGAGAGAGATATTATTTTTTATTGAGAAAGTTGGGTTGGGTTGTGTTGCTAATGTGAATAGTCTAAAGCATTGTTGATTGAACATGTTTTTAAATTTAAAAATTAGAAAAGTGAATAAGGCATAATTAATGAGGGTTGGACTATTAAGTGGGCTGTCAAAATGGTATGTAAGTGTATCAAAATATAAGCACCCATTAAAAATTCTGACGTATAGACAATGACATAAAATTATTTATTAATATTGATTGTATAAAGTACACATTGACATAGTAGTATATTGATTGTATACAATAGACATTGACATAGTAGTATACTGTATACATAAAAGGGCGTGATTTTCACACCACATCTTTTAAGTATTGTACCACAAGGTCCACAATAACTGCTTTATATACTTGTACAGTTTGCATTAATATGTATACATTATGGTAGGGGAATCAAAAATTATGATATGAAAACTAATTCCCATACATAAAAGATGAAAAAGGTTTACTCCCAGTAGCAGCCACCGCGATTGAAAACTGCAAAGACTAACCGGACAGAGAAAAGTAACCGCCTATTGTACTTCGTCAGAAAAATGATTTATTTAATTATGGTTAGGTTTTGGGCTACTAATATTTGGGGTTTTTTTCATATTATTTGGTGTTATTATATAGTTTTTTAATATGATATCTTCTCCTATATATGCAGGTAGACCCGATTTGTATTCGACACATCATCACTTTACACGATTCTGATTGGTCCTTTAATCCATGTGTAATTCAGCCATTCGTCCTCTGTTTTCAGCACAAATCTTCACAATACAGCATGTGACTCTCTTTCGATTTTGGATCAACTCATCCTCAACCCTATTCCTCCGCCGTATCGTGTCCGCCGCAACAACAGCGCAACCACCAGAACCAATAACAGAAACACAAAATGTCTTCAAACCCTCCGTGAACCATCTACCTCATCCCCGCCTTCATTTAATCGCCTCCGGCTGACGCTCTCGCTACAGGAACCCTCTCGCAAAATATCAGGAAAGCTATCCGCCGGAATGGCGCTCCGTCCAGATCTAGGGTTTATACGATGTTAATTTTATCCGGCCTAAGAAGTATTGCGATTACGAGTCGTTGATCGATCAATGGCGGTTAGCTGTTACCACTTTTATGCAGCTTCTTATTTTGATTTGTTTGTTGCTTATTGTTTCAATATATCAAGGTTGACTTTATTTAACCTAAATTTGATATATTAAGGTTGACTTTATTTAACCTAAATCTGATACTTATGATCGTAAGCTGAATGTTCATGCTGAATTGCTGATAAACCTTTTTAATTTCGATTTCTAGGGCTTTATACACCTATTTTTTTGTCATTTGTTCATGCGTGGTTTTGAAGTTTTAGGGTTTAGTATTTGTGCATTTCCACAATTTTTAATTGCACAATCCACGGAAGAGAATTATGTATCACATGCTTAACATCTCATAATCGTATTAATTACCTGTATTTTGTCAAATTCAATTCACTTAACATAATCCGTCCATTTGATTCTGCTTTAAATTAACCATTTTTTCAGTTAAGTTGACTAAATTTGGATGAACATAATCTAAGTGAAATGCTTATGAGTAGAATGCAATACAAAATAGTGAAATTATGATACTTAACCTCAAATTGTTGTAATTTATTGCAGATTGATATGGACACGATAGAAGTGAGCAACTTAAATAGGTAATCCTTATTTCGTCAATCACATGTTGGTCAATCAAAGGCAAAAGTAAGTACATTGTGATTGCTAATTGAATATTAGATTTCATATTTTCTATTTTTTTTTATAATTTATGTTTTGATTTAGGTTGCTCGTGATGTTGTGCTAAGATTTAGGCCCCAAATTAGCATAAAACCTTACCATGCTAATGTCAAAGCATCTGAATTTAATGCTGAATTTTTTAAGCAATTTAATGTTGTTTTAAATGGGCTTGATAACTTGGATGCTAGAAGGCATGTAAATCGACTTTGTTTGGCTGCTGTAAATCGACTTTGTTTGGATGCTGATGTTCCATTGGTCGAAAGTGGTACTACTGGATTTTTGGGCCAGGTAAACTCATTTATTTATTTATTTTTATTTTTTTTGAAACTTCAGAAATTGGATTTTTTTAATTAAAAAAAATATTTTTTAGGTGACTGTGCATATCAAGGGTCAAACAGAATGCAAAGAAAGAGATTTAAGTGTCTCATGAGGTGAACTTATCTGGAAGCTCAAGGGCATGATGAAGCAATTATTAGCATTAGACAAATTGTATGTTCGAATTGTCATAAATTATATTTTTACAAAGACCAAAAGATATTCAATTTCCTTTGTTATACAAATATATAGAATGTTTGGATTGCTTTTCAACACTTTAGGATCTTACGTTAGATTTTCAAAACTGCAAAGTTAATCCAACGTCACTTTAAATAAAAAGTTTAAAACCCAATAATACTACTTTAATAATTCTCTAACTAATTTAACTGTTTTTCTTTTTACCTTTTTTTCATAGTTCGTGGGAGACGTTGGTGCTAGAAAGAGGGCTTCTGCTTCATTATCTGTCAAGAAGCTTACGTTATGCTAATTAGATTTCAACAATCGTGCAATGGTCTTATTTGCTGTTAATTTAATTCATGGGCCGAATATGCAGACACTTATAATCATAGTAAGTGGAATTATACATTTATACATATATAATGTCATCTTTATTTTGAACTCTGATCATAGTTATGTTTCTGAATATGAACTTAATATATTAAGTTTTTCGCCACCTGTACTTTCTTCTTTTGAAATAGAGTATGCTGCAATGGTTAGTTGCAGCTTCATATTGTGGAATTGAAATGTATTAAAGACGCAGATATTCAGGTTATATTAACATGTGTAATTAAAAAGATTAACTTGAAATACAATGGGTAAAATGTGTAATTTTAAGGGATACAACTTCCTAAATAATATATTCAAAAAAATAAATTATTGTTAAAGTTACTTAACCTTTTAATCATATTTAACACACTTATTACTATTTTCCCTGATGTAATTTGGTCAACTCTTGAACATAATATTATTTCTTGGTATATTTTTAGTAATTTAGAGATGGAAATTGATTCAAATTCAAAAGTTAAAGCATCTGAGGAAGTTGCATCATCTATGCAAACAAATTCTTCTGGAATCAATGTAAAAGCATCGACACGGATTTAAGCTATATATAATTGGTTTACTTATTTTTGAACAATAGTCAACTGGTGAAGTCAAAGATGATGATGCAGTGTCAATGGGGAAGCTGCAGAAGACTTGTGTCAAACAGGATCTCATTATCTGTTACAGGTATGTTTCCGATCAATTCAAAACAGGATCTCATGTTTTTCTGTTGATAACATGGCAATGAAGACTTGTGTCAAAGTGTCAAACAATGAACAAAACTTGAAGCAATTTTAATCAAGCTGTAAGTTTATGTACACCAAGCGCTTGATGTAATGTCTGAATAAAATGTTATCATACATGGATATTCTTTATTTCACCGCCTGATGTTCTTCAACATTCATTGTTTACAATTTTAGATAGGCATTTAAATTACAATTTTCAAACGTATGGTTCTCAAGCATCATGCTTATCTGAAATTCACAACTGTTGAATGTTGTTATCAATTTTATTGTCTTCTGAAAACACAGATGTAGTAGGGACATTGAACATGCTAGGGTTAGCTAAGAGAGTTGGTGAACATGTACGGTGATCCCCTGGAACAACGTTAATCCAATTGGTCAGTAATCTTTTTTTTCCTACAATTTCAATATGATTTTTTTAATAATCAAAGCTTTCCTTTTTATTTCTTTTAACTAATCAAGATTCAACAATCTATTTGGTTGTTGTGAGATCTATGATTGTCTTAGTACCCATATAATTGCTGGTTTATTTGAATTTTATGTATCTATGCTTTGAATTGGATCATGTGTTGGTGATAATTGGTATATTTCTTATGGACAATGATTGTAATTTAGTTCACAAAACTATTTAGGAACCCTAATTAGTGTTTTATATGGGTTGCCACATCAATTAGTATCGTTTGTAATTTCTAACAATGTTTACCAATAAAGTTTTTTTGTTACTTCAGACAGAAATGGTGTGGTTGACATACAATAAATTTGCTCATATTAATTTTACAAGCAGGAGGAAATGGTCAAAATATTGCGTTTCCTTTTTTTTAGTTTTTTAAGCTTTGACCATTTCGTTTAGGAATGATGATGGAGTAGCTTAATGTACAACAAATACAATGTTTGAGTGTTTAGAGGGGCTTAAGCATTTAATTGCGGATTATTCTTCGTTGCTTTGATCTTGAATACAAACAAATAATCGCCCTTAAAGATCATGAAATTCTAGCTCGATAGACACTTTGTATGCAATTATAATTAAATTGTGCTTAAAATTATTTTCTATATTTTCTGGTTTTCCTCATTTGATAATGATATTAGCGTTATTGTTTTTGTGTAATGCAGTTAGTGTGAGTGAAATAGAAGCACCATATGAGTTGTTTAAAAAGATTAGGGGTGCTGCGAATTGTGATTGATGACGGACTAATTAATAAGGTTCGTAAATTTAGATCCATTTTGGTTCCTCTTATCTGTAACAGGCCGAATGGGTTAGGCTAAAGGCTTAATTAATTTCTATCTGTTACAGAGTCTTATGCTTAATAGCTTTCTGTTACATAAATTGTAAATTTTGATCCACTTGATACATGTTATGCTTATATATTTACTATATTAAAAAATAAGGTAAATTACATAAATTGTCCAAGTCGTCTTTTGAATTCAGGAGTTTTGTCCCCAAACATTTTTTATCGGGTTTTTTGGTCCATATGGTCCTCAATTTGCATTTATGTCGTCCTTTTTCACCTAAAGTAACCAAAATGCCGTTATTTTTAATGTAACTAATTTTTTTAAGGATTTGCTAACCATAGCCTTTAGTGCAATTGATAAGGGTTAGTTAGTTGATTAATGTACATATATCTAAGGCATAACCACTTTTGGGTGGTTAGGATCTTTAAGGGGGGACACTAACTTTAAGCATGCAATTTTTAAGAGGGTGGTTTTTATAGTTAATTGGTTAGCAAACTGTAATATATGATATCATTTTTGTGGTTAAGTTTCTAATTTTTTGTGAATTTCTACAGGGAGGTTTGATTATTGGTGGTTTAATTATTAGTGATTCTTTGAACCATATTGTAAATGGTGCTCGAGGGTCTGGTAATGCAATTAGAGTATTTCAACATAAGAGTAAGGTTTATAACCGTTTATTTATATTTGGTTAGGATGTTTCATATAAAATGGCTTTTTTTATATGTAGCACCTTCCCATTTGGAGAATGTTTGAGAGAATAAATTGTTGATCGTCAACCAAGAACACATAGACCATGGAAGGTGTTGTGCAAGAGGGGATTTACAACAATGGAAGGTGAAATTTGTAAGCTTCCTTAGATTGTTTTTAATCTAAGGAACATACAAGGTGATGGTGATGCAACTTTTTAAGTTTTATTTATTTTTATTTTTATTTGTTTGTGTATGTAACATGCGCACGTGTATATAACACAACCATTTATTCATCATTTTCGATAATAATTGACTATATGCTTCAAAATTCTATGTCGTTTCACTTCTTGAGAACGATGACGATGAACTTATATGCTTATCACTTATAAGAATTGCTTGCTTGAAATTCTTTATTTATGGATTGTTTGGGCCCTTATTCCATTGTTATCTTTATTTGAGTGGAAGATGATTAATTTTAGTCACTAATCTTCCAATGAAATCGTTTAAAGGAATAAAAATCCATGAAGAAAGTTGAACATCTATGATAACTGATTGTTTAGCTCAATCCTAAGATTGAGAATACTTACTTGATCATTCTTTTATACCAACTAACAATCAATATTAATGAATCACAAACTAAATTCATAAGTCTATATGACTGCAGGCTGATCAGAAGAACCGAAGAGCTGTAGATGTTACATTTCAATTACTTTCTTGCGACAAAGATGACAATTTAATTGAACAACAAATGTCGTTTACAAAGAAGTCATATTTCGTCTCTAAATTTCCTATAACATTTATTTATGTATCAAATTTTGTACCAACTTATCATTACATTTATGAATTGTTATGTTATTTCAACCGTATAAATATTTTTATTAATTTTCTACATATCTCTTGAAACATGCCCGCCCAGTCGGGCGGGCTTTGAAGCTAGTTATCACTATATATAACTAGAATTTTTTTTTTTTTGAACGGCTATCATTAAAACTAGCAAGGAGCTAGAAAAACAAACAAGAAACAAGAGAAATACAAATTAGAAACAAGAGAATGGATTGATACACCATTCCGACCAACTATTGTTCAAACCGCATGACTTCGTCTTATTCTTGATCCAAAAATAGGAATTACTTTGAATTTCACTAAATAAAATTTGACCCCAATTGATTAGTTGATACATGTTGGTAACAGCTTGAATATCGACTCCCCACCATGTGCCACAAAAAAGTTAAGTACAGGCATGAGTCACTGTGTGCCACTTGTTCAAATCCGCCCCTGATCAGGTCATATTTTTTACTAGACAACGTGTGAATAATAATAATATTAATTGACAATATCTCTGTTTTGTTGTATTATGGTTGTTTTCCAGAAACATGTAACCAGAGAAGGGGTATAAGAAAAGTGTCAAGCGATTTTGGGGCATATCACATGTAGAGGTGCACAAACCGGTTTTTTTGGAAAACCGATTCGGTTTAAAAACCGGATCGGATTTGGTCAACAAAAGTCAAAACCGGTTTTGGGAAAACCGGTTCGGTTTTAAACCGGTTTTACCATCGGATGTCAAAAACCGGTCCAAACCGGATCGGATCGGTTCCAAACCGGTTCGGATCGGATCGGTTTTATCGGATCGGATCGGTTTTTCGGATCGGCTCGGATCGGTTTTCGGATCGGATCGGATCGGTTTTCGGTTTAAAAACCGGATTTACGGGTTTTCCTTTTTTTTTTGTATTTTTTATGGAGAAAATATGTAAAAAGACAATAGAAATCGACTTTTAATTAAACGAAACCATCCAAATACAAGAGTTCTAAATCCAAATACAAGAGTTTTAAACATAAATTTAAACATAAACATAAACATAATACAAGAGTCTTCAATCTTCATGTCTTCCTCGTCATTCGCCGCCTCCATTTCTCCATTCTTCATTCTTCATCTCGCATGACATTGTTGCGTAGTTCCATGTCTAATGCAAGTTCTTCTTGTGTTAGAGGTACCGACATATGTCCCTCTATTTCCAAGTTATGTAATCGAACGTCCACGTCGCCCAACTCGGTCTCAAGTGATGAAATATGTTGTAAACGTTCTGCTGCATCGAGATGGTCTTTCAAACAAATTATAACTTCAACCGACAAAGGATTGAGCTTCGATCTCCTGTTTGATATAACCCTACCGCTAAAACTAAAAGCGGATTCCGAAGCTACCGTAGAAGCTTGAACACTTAGTAGGTCACGAGCCATAGCGGAAAGAATTGGAAATTGGATACTCTTTCCTTTCCACCAATCCAAAATATCAAAGTTTGGAAATTCTTCTACACTTATAGTTGACAAGAAATCGGTAAGTGTATACCTCCCAAGCTCGCTACTAGTGGTGTTATCACGAGCTCGTTTGCTATTTTCATTTTTCAAAGTGTTGTAGAATCTAACATTTTCATCATAATCCCTATGACCCGAACCTGAGGCCCCCTCGTGCATCATGGTATGAATGTGTGTTGTTGGACCATATTTTTCCAAGTAAGCATTAAACATGTTCATTAAACAATTGTTGAAATGTTTAATGGTATTTTCCGCAAAATGAACGTCTTCGTCACACAAATTCAAATCGCTACAAATATTGGTAATTAACACCTCAACCCCTGACGTGTTTATCATGGGGTTTAAAGCAGCGGCTATTGTTATAACGGGGGGCATTTCGGTAAAATATTTTCTAAGTTTTTCTTTCATCGCTACCACCATTTCGGTAAATGGGGGACCCCTAAATTCAAAGTCATTTATTTTTGAACATATTAAGTAAAGTTGTTTTAACACCAATGGACTTGTAGGATAGTAAACCCCCGACAAATAAGTTGTTGCATTTTTGAAAACACAAAGTAATTCGGTAGCTTGTCTAATCGTTTCCCACTTAGACTCCTCAAATCGTACAACACGGTTTCGATCGGCTAACATATTATGGAAAATGCTTAAAGATAATTTTTGACGCAAAGCACACTCAAACATGTGGCAAGTGGAATTCCAACGCGTAGGTACGTCCCACTTTGGACCTAACCAATCTTGCCCCGCATCGACACAAAATTTCATATACTTATTATGTCTTAAACCGGTAGTACCAAAAACATATTTTAGCATTACTCTAAAAGCGGTTGTTGTGGGTTCGATAGAATGTAACTCATCTTGCACAACTAAATTAATAATATGTGCAACACACCGACTATGGAAAAAAATACCGTTACAAATCGGTTTATATTTAAGAATTAGTTTTTTAACCGCATTTGTATTGTTGTACGCATTATCAAAAGACATAGAAAAGATTTTAGACTCTAATTTATAACTTCTTATAACATAGTCTAAAATTTGGTACAAATTTTCCCCCGTATGTGGAGTCCCAAATAATTCAAACGCAATCGTACGCTTCATCATTACCCAAGTATTGGGATCAATCCAATGAGCGGTAACGCAAAGGTACGAGTCGTGTGTAGAATTTGGGGCGGTCCAAACATCACTAGTTAAATTAACCCCCGTTTGTAAATTTTCAAAACCTTTTTTAAATCATCTTTAGCAAGTTTCCATAATTTTATAGCATCACGTCTTAAGGTAGTACGACTTACATGGGAATAGCGTGCTTCCAACTCTTCTTGGATCATGCTCGTCAACCTTTTGTTGTCGAAAAAGTTAAAGGGCAACGCCTCTTGAACCACCAACTTCGCCATTCGTTGACGAAGCCTACTAGCGTCGAAAGTTTGTATATTGCCGTCATTTCCCATGCTTGTTTGGCCACTCGTCGAGCCCATTTTTACAACGGTGCAACTTTTATTCTTATGATTCTTCAAACTTGTATTTCCATCTTCTTTAAAGAAACGCCTACATCTTTTGCACCGAGCTTTTTTCGATCCATCCGACATCAAACATAAGTCGAAATTGCACCAAATTTCCGGATTTCTCTTTGTAGGAAGTATATTCTCTACGATAACGTCGGTAGAAGATTCACCCATACCAACCGAAGGTTGAGATTCCGAATCCATAGCAAAGATTACTTGCGTTTTTGAGTGTGGTGTGAGTTTTTAAGCTAGAAATGAGAGTGTTTTGAGTGGTGATTGATCCTTAACACCTAAGGGGTATTTATAGGTGTATTGGGGACCCTAAAAGACAAAAAAAACGGCTAGAAATCGATCCCAACGGCTAGTTAACGGTCAAAAAACGGCTCTTTTTTTCAGTCTCGAAAACCGGTTTGAAAACCGGTTTTAAAACCGGTTTTTTGTCCGGTTTTGTAACCGGTTCGATCCCAACGGCTATATATTCGAACGTTAGCATGCAACGGCTCTTTTTCTAACGGTACAATTTTGCAACGGTACAATTTCCGGGGAAAACCGGTTTAAAAACCGGTTACAAAACCGGTGAAAAAACCGGTCCGGACAAAACCGGTTGCAAAACCGGTGAAAAAACCGGTTCTAAAAAACCGGTTAAAAAACCGATCCGATCGCTAAAATGCCAAACCGGTTGGGAACCGCCGGTTTATGTCTGATCCGGTATTTTCGACTACAAAACCGGTTTGAAACCGGTTTAAAAACCGGTTCGGTTAAAAATCCGGTTTGGTTGTGCACCTCTAACACATGTGGCATCAAAAGGAATATCCTTTTAAAAAGTTCTTAACAAATTTTATTCTACATAAAATTAATGTTTTAGTCTATATTCTCATTTTATAATACTTTGTGATTCTTAATTTCTTTTTATAGTCATGTTTTTTATTAAAACATTTTGACTTTATTAATTATATTTGAAAGTTTGTTTCAAATAAAAAAGGTCTTTTAAGGTATTGAGTATTGATAATTATAATGTTAAGCTTAAATTACTTAGAAGCATCTCAACAACCAACTATAAAAGTTAGTGTATGAATGTATAGATACCCTCTTTAATTAAAAATATCTTATATATTTTTATATGTTTTCCTTTTTATAAATACTTTGAAACATATTGGCATTTTTATCTATTTATACTTTTAAGTACACTTTATTTTATTTTTAAAATATTTTTTGTTAAAAAATATTACGGTTTAAAACATTTTATGTTCTATAAATACATTTTTTAACTTTTTTGTTTTTTAAAATATAAAAAATTATAAAAGACACAAAATAAGAAAGGAAAAAAGAATCTATTAATAACATGGATTTTAGGATTTGATTTAAAAACAAAATAATAAGTACTACTTCCTCCGATTCAAAATAAGTGATACACTTTCCTTTTTGGGGTGATTCAAAATAAGTGATACACTTTGAAAAATTTCCTTATTTGGCATAAAAAATGGGACCCACACCCACTAACTATCTACTTTAACAAAGTGAAATTACCCCTTTACCCTTACTTTTTACTTTTAAACATCATTAACCTTACTTTATTCAAAAGGTGTGGGACCCATTCTCCACTAACCATCCAATTAATCTAATTTAACTATCATTATAATCTTTTGTCTCAAAAACCGTAAAACCACAAGTGTATCACTTATTTTGAATAGGAGGAAGTATTAGATAAATAAGAAAGGAAACAAAAAAAATCTAATTATTAAAAACAAAATAATAATTAGATAAATAAGTGATGTAATTCAATATGTGTAAAACATAATAAAAAAAGTTGTTTGGGATATATGATTAATGTTGCTGCAATTTTAGTTATAAACAGAGAATCGTGATTTACACTTGAATTAAATATTTCTAACGACTGAGATAATTTCTAAAAATTAAACTAGAAAGTAGCAAATTTCAAATTCACTTTTTGACGATTTAGAGAGAATTCTTATTCAACTACACATCAAAGAATATGTGATTTCGTAAGTCTCTAACCTGTATATCCAGTGGCGGACCGAGAAAAAAAAATAGGAGTGTCACCGGTTGCACATTTTTCACATAGGGGTGTCAACTATAATAACAAAAATAATTATAAAAAAATTTAATACTATTTTATCACTATTAAAAAAAATTCAAGTGTTGCACGAACAATCATGTGCACCATACTAGATCCTCCCTTACGTAGATCAATTCTGTTATATATAAAGAAAGTAAAGTGATTTCAAAAAACTAGAAGTAGTGACACAAATAAACGGGTAGTTATAAACGATTTTTTAACAATTAGAAAATTGCTCGTTGAGTTCGCCACTCACTTACTAGGTGGTCATCCACCAGGTGGTCACTTCACCAGCTAAGTATTTCTTTCTGCCCATATATTTCTTTTTTTTTTATAATAGCAAAAGTTATTCACGGGAGTTTAACAATAGCTAAATAAAATCAAACAAAGAGTTTTTAATCTAGTCAACCCAAGAGATCATATGACAAGCTTTTTGAGTTAACCAGTCCATATGTTTCTTAGGTAGATTTCATTTTTGTTTCGGTTCCTACAAAGGGGTACCCCTTTGGCACCTATCCTTTGTTCGTTCGTCTTATTATTCGTATTATATATCATCTTGTATTTATATTAGTGTAGATTGTATAACTTTTGACTTGTACTAAAACAATATATGATATCCATGACATACATATTATTTTTTTTACTATACAAAAATTGGAATATATAATTATATTAAAACCACCAACATAAATACCAAACATCCTAAAATTATTGGTTTATTATCATTAAACACATATGATGTAAATATAATATGCATGTTAATTTGAATTTAGCCTTTAAGTAAAAGATGTATGTGTTCTTTTAAAACATATGTTTGTTAGGCAAACTCCAAGCCACCTGCAGCAGTGAGAGCAGTGTTCTTTTTTTTTTAATTTTTTTTTAAATGGATCTGAATCTTCAAGTACCCATCATCTGAACACAGGAGATCAAAGAAGAAAGTTTCGTTTTCCCTCAATTTTTCTTCAAATTCACAAAAAAGCAAACTTGAAAATAAACCCTAATTTACTGCTGGAATATGGGTTATGTCACCCGGTTTTAACTTTGAGATTATCGATATCAGCCTTCGAATCAGAGCCACAAGATGCTGAATTTATTGCCGGAATATGGGGTTCCCCGGATTTCTAGAAGCCAGAAGGTTTTTATCGAAGAAAATTGATCGAGTAGGGGAGGAAGACGACGTTTTGTCGTATCATTGGGAGTTGCTCTGTTAATTCCTAACCCTTTCTTAAGATGATATTCAAATTTTTATTCTCAGCCCATTAAGAGCAGTAGCCCAAACAAACTCATAAATTAAAGTCCAAAATAGTCCAACTATGGTCCCTTTTGCCAGCCTGGTTATATGATCAAAATTCATGATTGTTAGATCATTTAATACAAAATTTCTTAAATATAATACATAAATACAAACAATAAAATATTTATACTTCAAAATGTTATAAAATGATTAAATTTATGATGCATACATTAATGTTGGAGTGAATTACATTCGCAGTATATATTGTAATGGTTCACATATACATGGCTAGCAATATGTATATTAGGTTAGTTTAAAGTTATAGATTTAATATATTGACTTTATTAGTGCCACTTTTTACTTATGATTTTTACCACGTTTGTTCAATATATACACTGATATTTTATAATTTTTGTCCAAATAATGTTGCTTAAAAGTATATGGAAGAGAAAATTTACACGTTTCTTACCATTTGTCTTGAATTTTAGCACTTTATTGTTTATAACATAAGATTTTATCCCTGTGAAAACTTTTCAAAAGAAAAAATATAGTAATTATTTTTGTAGTGATATAAATATATTAACTTATAAATATGACGGGTATATATAGAAATGTTAATAAGAATACATTTCCTACTATTTTATTATGTTTAAACTTTTTGCTAATACCTATATAGAAAGGATAATTTGTTATGTAAAATACGAGACTTTTACGCTTTAAGACTTTACCTAAATGTTGTGCGAACGGTGCTTCTGTATCAAACTTTTGTATCATATATGTGTTTAAGCCCATACTTAGAGGGTGTTTGGGAAACTTTTTGAAAAGTGATTATTGACTTATTGGTTTTCTCAATAATCCAATAAGTTAAAAAGTTATATGGGTAAAATAATAAGTCCTTCTTAAATATGGAGTAACTTTTAGTGAAGTCTTGAAAAAGAGATTTTGAAAACCAAGGGGTCACTTACTTTTCATCTAACTTATCAACTTTTCACTAAAAATACGTCAATAAATCAATAAGCTAAACAAACATTATCTTTTAAATTACTTTTGTAAACTAAAAAGTAAATAAATAAGCACTATTAGTTAAAAGCACTTTTGGAGATCAAAAAACTTATCCAAACATGTGAAGCTTTTGTATCGACTATTTGCTATCAGTATGTTACTTAATAAATATGATGTGTGTGTTTGCAACCCGCCGTGAATCGCGGGCTCCAATTCCTCGTTGTTAATAATGTACATTTGGTTTACATATGTGTTTGAAATTTGGAAACCGAGGTTCTCTTGAGCAACACGGATTTGCCCGAAACAAAATTTGGGAAATGGACAACAACCCTCCTCCTCTTCGACGTAATGATTGTGATGGAAAGCCTGATAGAAGTCGATTTGAGACCGTCGGAAGAAGATATGAGGATTTGGCCTCATAGGTGATATAAAATTTTTGTCCTAATATTTTCTATCACTTTTTGCAATTTAGGGCATATTTAGATTGATGTTTTGTGTATTTTATTTTCAGTTTTGAATTTCGACTAAGGGTATTATTACTGACTTCTAATGGGGCTCTAAAGTTGATATCACGCGTAAGAAACATTGGTTGCAAGGCCTTTAGCTTCTCAACTGCATATCATACATATTTCTTGGTGTCTGATATCGATGAACTAAGAGTTGAAGGGTTGGAAACGCTCGATTATCTCGATAATCTACACCATAAAGAACGTTTTACAGAGCAAGGAGATGCTCTCACGTTTGAAAAAGAGGTTAAACTCTTTTAGGTTAAACTCTATTTCTGTATTAATTTATTATAATAACAAACTCAAAACACTATAAAAGTATTCGATATTTCAGTATAAACAGTTAAACCACCTAGGTTCACCCATAGTTTATTAGACCACACACGCAACTTTCTTTTCTTAATAGTTATCTAACCATCTAATCTGTAATTCAAATAGGTGGATCGAGTCTATGTTGGTTCTCCTCATATAGTCGGTGTGTTTGATCATGAAAAGACGCGAACTTTTATCATACGAAAGTAAGGTCTTCCTGATGTTGGTACGAACATTCAAGTCTTTTTTATATCTCTATTAATGAAATATTTAAAATATTATTTAATATCGAGTGTGCTTTTATTGTAACAATGGATAGTGGTTTGGAACCCGTGGGAGAAAAAAGCAAAGGCGATATCCGACATGTGGGATGAAGAGTACGGACAAACGATTTGTGTAGATGGGGTTGCGGTTGAGAAACTGATTACTTTGAAACCGGGAGAGGAATGAACGGGTCGTTTAGAGCTTTCAACCCTCACTTCACTATGAAAACAATAATGACTTTTAGATTAGTCATATAAATAATACTCCATCCGTCCCACAAAAAAGTACCCATTTCTCCCTAAACTTTTGTCCCACAAAAAAGTTCTCATTTCTCAAATTGATGGGGTCCACTCAATAAAATAATATAATTTTTAAAGACCCCACCACTAACTATTTAATAACTATCTTTCTCTCTCCAATCAAACATTATATTTTAATCAAAAGTAATACTAATTACCACACCACTAACTATTTTCTTAAGACTTGTGCCCATGAGAAATTGATATTTTTTGTGGGACGGAGAGATTAAAGTTTAAGAGAACATTTGTATTTTTACTTTAGTTTTTATTTAGGGACAATAAACATGCATAAGCATGGGTTTTATTTCCTTATACAAAAACATCTTCGTGTTATAAAAAAAATTGTTTATAATATATAAAAAGTGTAAGATTGTCAAAATCTGTTATTATTAGTGTGCAAGTGCAAATATTGATTTAGGAAGGAACACAACACATGAAGCAATGTATCTAGATAAGACGAGTGCCAACGGATCCCGTCTCTTTCCTCGCCACTTCAACCGGCGGTGACCCACCGTTGGCACCGCCCGCCAGTTGAGAGCCGCCGGTTTCCCACGCCGCTTTGAAGATGACAACGAGAGAGGAGATCAGTTGTTTCATGTGGGTCCCCTCTGAAATAATAGCCCATAATTAAAAAAAAAAAAACTTTTTTATTTTTATTTTTTTTAATTCAAAAAAATTCAAAAAAAATCAAAAAAATTAAAAAAAAATTTAAACTTTTTACATCTAACAATTCCCACTCATTTCTTCTGTTTTTTTTAATTAATGTCTTTTTTTATGTAATGTATTTTTTTATTAGAAAAAGAAAAATAAATGGTGAGGCCCAAATTTGGTGAAAAGAAGGGCGTTGTTGGCATGACTACGTCAGTTAGTGTGTCTGCTGACGTGGCGCTGAGTTAGCAGAAACTGACGGTGTCAGTTGGAATCACCATTGGGAGCGGTCTAATACCGTCAGATGTTACTTTCTTGATTTTTATATTATACCAAAACATAGAACACTTTTTTATGTTATTCAAAAATCCATATTACTATATGTTTCTGTAAGGTATTTTACCATATTGTATGTCTTAATATCTATACCTACCAGTAATTGTTATTTGGAATGATCAATTTCAGTGCTTAGTTCACAAGTTTAACTATTTTCATTTCTAAAAAGAACATGCAGTCTTTTAGACATTGGACTAATAATTAGCCAACAATATTAAATTATGTTAAAGTAGTTGTTATTTCTAAGTAAGATAAAGGAGTAAAAATGCCAATATAGAGCAGTGGAAGGATCGAAAGGAGCTAACAATATGATCCTAGTCTAGTCGGGACCGTTTTTTAATATATCAGAAATATGTGTAAGCTCGCCAGTTGGGCAAAGGAAACAAACAGCTTTGATCCATTCTGTAGGGACCACTTCGGAAAACTTATGAATTAGAAATTAGAAATTTTTTTTGACAGAAGCCACTCTTAGGATATCTTACTACTATATAAAGCATTTATGCCTACCCTATTAGGTAAGTTTAAGGAGCTCCTTAAACTTAATTTTAAGGACCTTTCCACTTTTGTTAGTTAGTTCTCTACCTTAAAAAAAATAAATCGCGGCTAATAAGATTAGAACCCAAGACCTCTCTTAACTTATCACTATGTGTTAACCACTTGCTATACATTACACTTTGGTAACACCACCCACACTTAATAACAAAAGTCTGTTACTCGAAAACCATTTTACCCAATAACATTAAATATACGACGCTGTAAATCATCAACTTTTACCAAAATCCACATTTCCGTTTAATTATTTATTTCTAGCAACAATTATTACCGTGTAAACGAATAACACTTGCTCGCCACGAAATATGGTTTCTGGGTACCCGCCGCCGCATTGCGCGGGTACCCTGCTAGTAAGCTATAAGGTATGGGTATCACACCCACACCAAATTTTTCTGCCACATCATCTGCCACCTTAGCAACCACATCACCCCTACACTACATCATCTCTAAGAAATACTCACCACAATACACTAAATCATTTTAATTTCCATCTCACCATTTCATCTATACAAAAGGTGATTGACAAGGCACGTGGAGATGAAATGTTTTGTCATAGAAGATTGGAGGAGATTGTCATCGAACGCTATAAGTTGGGTTCTATTGTTTTTGCATGTCACGTGATGCCTGGGTTCTTCCCGATGCATGCCGTATAAATTAGGGGTAACAATTAAGGTCGGGTTCGGGTTCACAGGTTGGCGGGTCAGAAACGTTCAATCTGAAACCGATCTATTTATATAAACGGGTCAGATATCTTAACCCTAACTTGTTTACCTTCAACCCCGAACCTGACCCATATAACCCGTTTAATTAAATGGGTTAAACAAGTTAGCAGGTCAAACATGTTAAACAGGTCAAACATGTCATACATGTTATTATTTCACAAATTCATAACAAAATACCAAAAATAACACATTACTAAGTAGTCTTTTTAGTTTTTATCTAACTATTAGTTACGTTTAAACTGGTAAACTATAAACTAAATATAAATATACTTCCACCGATTCAAAATAAATGATACACTTTCCTTTTTGGGGTGATTCAAAATAAGTGATACACTTTGAAAAGTTTTCTTATTTGCAAAAAAAAAAAATGGGACTCACACCCACTAACTATCCACTCTAACAAAGTAAAATGACCCCTTTACCTTACTTTTTACTTTTAATCATCACTAACCTTTCTTTATTTAAAAGGTGTGGGACCCATTCCCACTAACCATCCAATTAATCTAATTTAACCATCATTATAATCTTTTTTCTCAAAAACCGTGAAATCCTAGGTGTATCACTTATTTTGAATCAGAGGAAGTATATATTTATTAAATATATTTTAATAATTAATTGGGTTAGCGGGTCAACCCATTTAAATGTAACGCCCCAAAAATTTAAGAAAGTAATTTAATTATGTTTTAGGTATTATTAGAATTTATAGTATTCTTAATTGACGCATTAATTATGTGACGTTTCGTTTATATGAGTTAATTAATCATGTGACGTTTTTATGCCCATGCTATTATTAAAATAGATGGTGTTAATTCCTGTACTAAACGGATGCCGGCCGAAGGCCAAGGCTTGCGAACGATTTCTATTAGACCAAATACCTTTTGTTTAAGCCAAGCCCGATTCCCTTCTCTTTTCTCTTAATGGACCAGTGATGTAAAAGAGATTTTGGGTCGACTCCTTTGTTGATCCAAGCCTCACCGTTCCTTGTTGTCTAGGAAGCCCGATCCGATCAAGAGGAGGGCCGAAGGCCCACGTTTAGGACATATAAGAAGGTGGCGATCAGTCTTAATCTTGTCCTAATCCCCATATCATCCAATCGCCCTCTGTTTCCGCAATTCACCACTCGGCAGCTCCGGTTCTTTCACTCGTCGAGCAGATAACACCTTCGTTTCTCGAGCAAGAATTCACGGTTTGAAGGTATGGTCCGAGTCATGACTTTCTTTCTTTCCTCACTCGTGTTGTAGTACCGGTTCTAATCACTTTTTTCTGTCTTTGCTATGTTGAATTCTGCGATCTTAGTTTCCCCTTCATCGTCGAACAGCCGGCATAGTGAGTGATCAAGCAATTGGTGCGTGGAAGTGTTCTTACTCGATCCAGGAACCGAGCCATTCGAGGGCTATAGATTCGGTAGTTTTCTAACCCTAATCTTTCGATATAAAGGTCTAGTAGGGCTGCGTTCTAGAACAGTACGGTACCAAGTCGGGTTTGGATGCGGGTTTAGTTTATTGTCTCAATAGGGTTGATTGCAAGAACATTTAATCGAAGGGAAACCGAACCCCTCGGGTTCTTGGTTTCCAACCAGGAAATTTGTAGCGTCTAGGGTTTTAATTCAAATCATCTTGTAATCCTAGTTAACTGTGATGTTGGGAAGGGCTGTCGGGTAATGAATTCTAAATGTTCGGGTTTTCGGTGACGGGTCGGATTGCTAAAACGAGTTTAATAAACTAATACATTTTCTGGCAGAATCTGCCCTACTGTTCTACTCAGTTTTTGGGATACTTAAAATAATTTTTAGAGTTTTTGGCCCGTGCTGGGACCTTGGTTTTTGAGTTAGCTTTCCAACGCTGCAACCCTCTCGTCAATCCGAATTCCGGTTTAGAAGTTATAACCATTCTAGTATGCTGCTGTTAGGAAACGTGACTGTACGACATGCCTGTCTTGCAACACTGTTTTGAGACACTTAGAATCTGTTTTGGCCAGTGACCGTCTCACAGAGATATGTAGTTCTGGTTGTCTACTTTTCATGGTAAAAATTTGGGATTAATCTACTGTGCAGTTTAGGAATTAGGGCAGTTTCCGTGAGACCGACGGGTGCTGCCAGTTTTCTGAAATAGAGTTAAAAGATGGGTTTATAATCCGAGATTTCGATTTATGTTTTAGGTCCGTCTAGGAGATAACTTGCTGCATCTGTGATTTTCCGTAAAAACCGTTGGAGCTTACGTTTCCCGAGTTGAGTATTCTCACCGTGTATTCAGTTTTAACGTTGTACATGCATGACTTATGTGTTACATTTCTTGCACCATAATTGTTATCTGAGTTTGAGCTGTTATCTGAGTTTGATCCGTTATCTGAGTTTGACCTGTTATCTGAGTATCTGAGCATCTGTTTATTTATTCATGATCTGAGACATTGTGCCTGGGTAACCGAGCTCGGCACAGAGTCATTCTGTGCTATTACATGCTAGAGCAATCTGAGATAATTATGTTAAAGAAATAATAAAACATAATAACACACATCTGAGTTTTGGGATCACCTCCCGTCTGAGTTTTTGGAATTATTCCCGTCTGAGTTTTTGGGATTATTCCCGTCTGAGTTTTTGGGATTGTTCCAGTCTGAGTTTTGGGATCACTCCCGTCTGAGTTTTGGCTTACGCCTATCTGAGGTGTGAGGAGGGACGAGGTTGATCTCTCGTCCCAAATCACACAAGCGCGCTATATAAATTAAAATCTGAGTAATAAAATCTGAGAAATAAATCTGAGTAATTAACTGAGTAGAATCTGAGTAGGAGTACACCGATGTGCCCTCATGTGTTGTATGTTATGATTGTTTGCATTTTGAGAATTATTCACTCAGCTTCCCAAGCTGACCCAAACTTTCCCCCACATTGTTTCAGGTACCAGCAAAGGAAAGGAGAAGGTGGACGGTTGACCGCTGTATCGTTTCGTTACTGATGTGGACAGCAATTAATATTTTAAAACACTTCATTTTATTTTTTTACTATTTCCGCAATAAATACAGTTTTAAATGTTAAGTATTTATACCGGAGCTTTATTTATGGGACCTTTGATTTTAATTTTGCATTTAAAAATTTTAAAAATCTTGTAAATTTTAGGGTGTTACATTAAATTATCATTGACCCGAACCTAACCTGTTTAATAAACGGGTCAGTCGAGTCAACCCGAGACTGACCCAATTGTTTTTTACCTCAACCCAAACCTGTTTATTTTCGTGTCGGTTTCAGGTCGGGTTTCGTGTCAAATCATGTTTTCATTTTTTAGGCTTTTAGAATTATAAAAATGAGTGTTTATTCAAACGAACTCGTATGTTTCACTGTGGATAAAAAAAATAAATTAGGTGACGTTCAAAAAAAGTAAAATTAATCGTTGGAATACATTTAAATAAGATGTGGTATTAATTTTATTATTTGTTCATACTTATTATTTTACCTATTAGATTAAAATAAATCTTAAAATCAAATTATGATATGAGGAAAAAAAATAGTGACTTACATATGTCAAATTTAAAAGTAAGTAAAATTATAAATAGAAAGAAAAGATTGAAAGAAATATAATTTCCCTATTTAAAATGAACTCATGTTTCAGTACATTAATATGTGCGTTATATTGACGAGTGTAGATTATATAAGAACTACAATAGTTATGTAATAATACATCTATATCACAACAATCTCTATCTCTATACATAATAAAAGAGAGTTTTTTTGAAACGTAAAAGCCATGTCATATTACCAGGTAATACCGCCAACTCAGCGTTAAAGCCACGTTACTACGCCATGTGGGCATCCCCTCCTCACCAGCTCTGCCTATTCCCTCATGAAAACGGTCGTGCACTCATGCTATTAGAAACGCTTCAATCTATCTTTAATGGCATTGATTGATAGAAACAGTTCAATCCATCTTCAATGGCATTGATTCTTAAAACGCCAGCCGTACATCTTGATATCACGGCCACGTACACCACGATTATCAATCGCTAGCTTCTCTTTCAAAGGGTTTCTTCAGTTTATCTATAAGGATCGGGCACGTGATTTCTCTAGCTGTGTACACCACCAGCTTCTCTTTCAAAGGGTTCCTTCAATTTCTTCAATTTAGTATCACGTTAGGTCATTCAACCGAACGAACACGAACCATGTGTGAAATTCAGGCATTTGTTTTCTTCAGTTATCGATTACGGATTTATTACTTCAATTTGCATCTCCGATTCTGCAGAAACGAACAACACATGATTCCTGATTACATTTTCTATTAACGTTGAGTTGTAGCTATGTTTGATGAAAAATTCGGTTATTCAAATCGTGGGGTTTAGTTAAGTTCTATCGGTGGAGGAGGAACTGAACAATTTTGAAACTGAAATATGTCTTTCACATCAACTATACGCCATTTCCTTCTTTCTTCATTACCTCTTGTAACCCTAAATCCTCTATTCATAAGTTGGATGTGATTTATTTCATTTTTATTATTTGAAACAATGTTGTAATTGTTTCGATGTGATTTATTTCTTTTTTTTAGGCAACAATATTGTTAAAGCAGACGAGTTTTCTGAAACATCTGAGTTGATTGCTTCAGAAGTGAAGACAGATTTTGTATATGCAATTCCCATCAGTTGTCAAGGTATGCATACCAGGTGTTTGATATAATGTCTCTGAGAGTGGAAAAATAAAAATAAAAAAAATTCAAAATTTTATTAGCATGGAGGATTTGTTGTTGCTTTTTTTCAACATTAGGCTTCAAGTTCTAGCACATATACTGTTTTAAAATAATGTATATTTCAATCATCAAGTTTAAATGTTTTAAAAGTAGTTGTATTATTCGGTACAAATGTTGATTATTTTGTGATATAATATTACAGACGGTGCCTTTATTCTATTTTTTATAAAAATATGATATTATTGGAAGCTTTTGCAGCAAGAGATAAGGTAAAATTACCTATCGTGTGGCAAAACGGGCGGGTTGTGCAATAGCTCAAAAATGAAGACATTTAATGATTTAAAGAATATAATCGATTAACTGCTCAAGAAAAATATATATTTTTGTTGTTTGTTGATTGCAGTTGTTTTGTAGGATTAAAAAAGCTATGTTTCGGTCAAATAGTTCTCTAGATTATATCAGATATGGTAATACACACAACAATATGTTTTACCTTTATTTATTTAATAATAATATAAATATAATTATAATTGTTGTTATTCGTATAATAGGTATAACCAGCAGTGATATGCAAGATTCAAATACAACTTTGTTCAAGATTGGGGACGATTATAGCTTGAAACAGATTAGGCCTGCACTTATTGTTAGCAGTACAAGCTGGTGAGTTTTAAAATATTTTTAAAGGTTTAATATTTAGCTTTTCTAGATGTGGAGAAAAGGGCAGGTTGGTTGGGCAGGCAGGCTGGATAAGAGGTCAAGATGGGTCAACCTGATCCACCAACACTTTTGTTGTCTTTTTTTGAATTTTGTATATGATTAATTTATTAAGTAGTATATAAAAATTAATTGTTAAAATAAGGGAAATCTTTTATATAATAGCAATATATTTTAGGTGATGGCCCGTTATTGATGTAAATTGCGAATATTTATAGACGTAAATTACGAATATATTAACTCGACAACTATTTTGAAGTCAATTTATGTATATACAATTTTCATATTTGTTTGCTAATTCGCATCTTCAAATCTAATTTGACATCATATTTGAACTTCAAAAGCTCGAAAGGTAAGATTATATATATATATATATATATATATATATATATATATATATATATATATATATATATATATATATATATATATATATATATATATATATATATATATATATATATATAAGTGGGATCCTGTGAGTACTCAAAAAACGGTGAGGACTCGCGAGGACACCTCATAAAAATTTCAAAAAATTCCGTAAAAAATATATATAACTCACCATGATTATTACTACATTTGACAAAAAAAAAAATTTCGGAAAAAAAATTATGATCCACTTTTTTTGCGGATCATAACAATGATCCATATTTTTTTTTGTTGATCATTATTATGATCCATTTTTTTTTTTTGATCATTTTTGAAAAACTTTTTTTTTGTGGATCTTATAGGCTGCGATTTAGATATTTAAAAAAAGAAACTTTTTTTGAAAAAAGTTTGTTTTGGATCATTTTTAGTGTTTTTTTGGAGTCCTCGCAGTCCTCACCGGGAAAAGAGTCCTAACCGGATCCGGACCATATATATTAGGGGTGGCAATTCAGGTCGGGTTCGGGTTGACGGGTTCGGGTTCGCGGGTTGGCGGGTCAGAAACGTTCAACCCGAAACCGACCTGTTTATATAAACGGGTCATATATCTCAACCCTAACCTGTTTAACTTCAACCCAAACCTAACCCATATAACCCATTAAATAAAACAAGTTAAACAGGTTATCAAGTCAAACAAGTTAAACATGTCAAAATGCTGTGATTATTACCCAAATTCATAACAAAATACTAAACACCAAATTACTAAGTAACAATTTTAATTTTTATCTAACTATTAATTACGTTTTAACTAGTAACTATAAATTAAGTATAAATATATATTTTTTAAAATATATTTTAGTAGTTAAACGGGTTGTCAGGTCGACCCATTTAAATTATCATTGACCCGAACCTAACCTGTTTAATAAACGGGTCAGCTGACTCAACCCGAGACTGGCCCAATTATATTTTACCCCAACCCAAACATGTTTATTTTCGTGTCGGTTTTAGGTCGGGTTTCGTGTCGGGTTAGAAATTGCCACCCCTAATATATATATATATATATATATATATATATATATATATATATATATATATATATATATATATATATATATATATATATATATATATATATATATATATATATATATATATATATATATATATATATATATATATATAACCTGAGAAGAAAATCAAGATGTGAAACCAGTAAAAAGGAAAGCATGTGGATCCTCTAGGTCAACACCAAAAGTCAACGAATAGTCAAAATAAAGGAATTTTTGGAAAGAGGTAGTTACAGAAACAGAAAAGAAAAAGATATACCAGAAAATGCAACCGAACTAAATGATGCAAAATTTGATTTAACTGGTCATAATGAATTTGTCATTTGTAGGTAATATTAGTTTGGTTGAAACGGGTCTTTTCTTAGTATGAGTCAAAATTTATCGGGTCGGGTTGAGTTGTAGACCTTTATATTCTTTTTTTAATCTTCATAAATCTTAAATAAGAAATACAAACTTGTGTTGATGATAATCATAAACTTTAATTAAAACGATTTAAGAGGTTGTTTGTATCATAAAAAATAGACTTTGGGCCACTTCCAATTGTGAAACAAAAAGTTTGGTACCATTTTGCTTGCAATTTTAATAACGGACTCTTAAATTCAAGTTAGAATAAAAAGAAATGATTTTCTAAACATATGTGAGTTTGACTTTTCTGTTGTTTTGTTGACCCGTTTGAACTTTTTGTTGTTTTGTTGACACCTTTGTTGTTCCAATTCACCCGTTTATAGTTACTTTGAATCATCTAAAGAACTCCAACAAATCCTTTTTTGGATTACCTATTTGTGGAATTTGATGATATGAGCAAAAGAACATGACATGTGGGGATAATGGTTGAGGTCAAATTTAGTTTTTCATTTTAATTAGGTTTTATAAATTTTTTGAATTTTCTAAATTCCACATTTTTTTCTAAAATTCAGGACGTGTTGAATCAGGCGCATCTGTTCGTTAATGTCTTGCCCAATTTGTTATCGGGCTATTCGGGTCATAGTTAAGCTTTTAATCCAACCAATGATTATGTGTTTGTAACTAAAAATCGTTCTTTGGGCAATTTGAAAAAGACGAAGCCTCTTTAGTATTAAAGTTACCATTTTCGCAACACGTGTTTCTTACATCTTTTTTACTTTGATTGATGTATTATATTTGTGAAAATTTTATATGCCGCCCGTGATTCATCACGGGTTATAGGCTAGTTAATATATTTTGACTTTCATGATTTCTTTTAAGTAAAAGATTATAATAATTATGACAAATTAAAATAGATAGTTATTGTAGTTATTGAAATTGGAGTTTGTTTATAAAGAACTAGTTTCATAACCCGCCCGATGGGCGGGCTAGCTGTAAAAAATATAATATATAATGATGAAAAAAACGTAAGAAATTATATGGTCAACTATTATTAAAATGATGATTAAAAGTTTTGTTGTACATGAATAATCGGTAAAAATAAATCAAAAAAGAAAACGAAATTTTATTATATAAGATGTTTGTTGTTGAGTTTGTATACTTACCATCTTGGTCGCAACAAATAATTTTCAAGCATTTGTTTCTCTTTACTCTTGATACATCAACATATAGCTGGTCATGTGAGAATACTGATATTTGGACAAACAAATCAACCCGTGACAATGTTCGCCCATGATTTTTTTAATAGTCATTGAAAAACGTACTTAAATAGGAAATTTTCTTCGGCTCAATTTGAAAGCAGCATAGTTTTGTCGTAAGGACTAATAATCATACGTGGGATAACACAAATTGTACAAACTTTGTCATGATCTTACCTTCAATTATATTAGCCTAGTTCTATTGCATAAATCTACTTTCTGATCAATGTTTTGCATACACATTACAGGAGCATCTATCTTTAACTTCAATATATGATGCGTGACACCTGACATTTTTATAGTATACAAGAATTATGTGGTGTAAAGATCGAGGCTAAACATAGTATCATCAACAATTTCATGTGTGAGTGTTGATAATAATATGTTTAGACTATAATATTTTTGGATCATAATATTTTTAAACATTGATTATTATAACTTTCGATCATAATAAAATTGGATTATAATAAATTTGGATCGTAACATTTTGTGATCATAACATTTTGTGACCATAATAAATTTAAATTACATTTTTAGATCATAAGATTTTTTTTCGTAAAATATTTGAACCATGACATTTTTTTGTTCAAATTTTTATGTCTATACTAATTTCGTAAAGAATTTAATTTTAAAAACTTTTATTTTCTTAAAATTTTTGTGATTATAACATTTTGTGATCATAATAAATTTAAACTATACTTTTAGATCATAAGATTTGTTTTCGTAAAATGTTCGAACCATGACATTTTTTTTTCCAAATTTTTATGACTATACTCATTTCGTAAATAATTTAATTTTAAGAACTTTGATTTTCTTAAAATTTTTGAGATTATAACATTTTGTGATCATAATAAATTTAACTTATATTTTTAGATTATAAGATTTATTTTCGTAAAATGTTTGAACCATTGTTGGGTCACATTTATTGTAACCAATAGTCTAGGGACCATTTTGTATTTAGTCGAAACTTTGGCTAGGTATATATAGTAAGTAGTAACCTAATTTGCATAACCTTTGCCCAAATTGTAGCAGCCCCCATCAATAGCAAAGTGTTCAAATATTCCATCCATTTTAATTTTCATATATTATAACTTGTTTATGCTTAATATATGAATTAATTATTGAATTCACAATCTACAACCATGACTTTTTTTTTTGAAATTTTTATGACTATACTTATTTCGTAAAGAATTTAATTTTAAGAAACTTTGATTTTCTTAAAAATTTTTGTTTACAAATAAAAAACAAAGCCATGAGCGAAAAACGAAGCGAATGAAGACTTGAATATGTTTCCATATAAAGAAGAAGTTAATTGCCTATTATGCCCTTTGAGTCAGCGTCCATTTCATCATTAAGAAGCAATGTTATTGGTACATGTCATCAAATTAAAATCATGTCCTTGCTCCATATATAGGTGGGAGAATATAGGTGGGAGATATCAAATGAAATTTAGGAAATTGGAGTTTGTTTATCGGTACATTTTATGTTACACTTTATTTGTTTTATTTGCTTAATAAATGTACCGATATCTTATTAGATATATTACTTTAATGAGTTAAATTGTTTTATATATTGGAACGTAAAAGGAGATAATTTAGTCAAATTAACCATATAAGATAAAGCTAGATCAAGAGCATAAAATGAAAATTACAAATTAAAGCTACATATCGTTGAACATCACAACCGGTTCAGTAGTCAAAATAAAAAGGAAAGGAAGATTGGGTTGTATATTTGAACGAGAAGTAGTAAAAAACAGAAGGAACAAACTCATTCTGTGAAAAAAGGCAAGTCGGTCGCAATTTAAAAAGAAACACGGATATGAATTAAAAAGAAGATCACAACTGTCCATATTTGAAAAGGCCACGTGCATTATTGAAGGGAATAAGAGGTCAAATTTTGAGGATGCTTATATAACCCCAGCCGCATATCATCACAGACGAATAGAAGAACCCTCAGCCGATGTACAAAGACACGAATTGGAAACAGAACAGTCAACGTCAGGCATGATGAATCTTTTTAAATTTGGTTTGATTTTTTTTCTCATGTCAGGCTAATTTTCTTATAATGAGTATTAGGAGTAGGTTTTAATCTGTTTCTTTAATGCATTAACTTTATAGTATTTTTTGAATAGTTTAGGTGAGTTTATTTATTACGCTGATTTGGTTCGTTATGATTATGATTTGTTTTCCGTAATTTAAGACAACTAACCATCATTTGTGCTGCTATAGACGGTTGGTGCCGACTCACACATTTTGTGCCCAGATTTGGTCCTAGTAAAATAAATATTTTAACGGTTTTTTCTATGAAACCTGACTACCCTAAATTAAGTAAAATAATCATATTTTGTGACATTAGACAAAAGATTGATTCCGAAACTAGTAGTGATTATATTCGTCTCCTATAGTTTTTCGTCTTCTTGATTCAAAGTTCAAACACAACTATATATTAATCCCACAAAACCAAAAAACAAAAGCATTAAATCAGACACATGTATGTTAAGTAGGCAAGACATAGGGTATCCTCTGGAGCACACAGAGCAAGCGTTGTATGGCATGCATTATAATGATCTTCAAATTCTGCTTAAGATTTCAAATGAGCTTCACAACCGATGATTGAAAAACTTCACTGCTGAAAAAACTGTAGATTTAATGGCCAAACATATAATGCTACAGTGCTTCAATGGAAGATTTCTGGTCCCACATACTTATCGTTCCACATGTGTCGAAAGCATGTACCCTATTCAACAAAACATCACACATATGGTTAATATTGTAGGAGCTAATACCAATTTTCATTAAATAAAATACAATACAATTGGGAAATGACTAAATAAATACAAGATTGAAACAAGAATATGTAGAAACAAAGAAGAAACAAGTTTTGGTTGAGTCTCGTGAAATTTACGATCCCCTTAAAATAGATTCGTTGTCTATTTCCCAGGGTAAAACAACCGAGTAGTTTTACACTACCGAATATAATCCAAGCCCGAACACTTATCGAAAATTCTTGTGTTTAAAGAACACTAAAAATGGAGAGAGCAAATTGTGACGCTTGTAAGTGGGTGTAGACAAGTTGGTGAATGTGTGTTGGTGTGTTTTCCAATGAACCACATATCTTCTATTTATAATAGAATTTGGTCCAAAGGTTTAATGACATTCTTAATGCCATTATGACCATTATGTCATTCAATACAAAGAAAATAAAACCATTATATTCAAATATATTTTAATGACATACATTAAAATATAAATAATATTATCAATATTATTATTTGAATACTTCCACTAACTCAAGTGACAAAAACCGAGTGGCAAAAAACCAAACCAACATGAAACCCGGGAGACGAGTGTGAATAAGTTCAAGTTCCCACTAGTTCATTTGTTTTATTTCTTTGTTCCATACACCCCACTTTGAGAGTCGATATCTCATTCATCACACTCCATTTTGGACATACCAACCATTAATTATATACACTTAAATATATAATTATATATGTCCAAAATTTTCCAACAATCCCCCACATGAATAGAGATCGATCGAAAACACAATAAAATTTCGATAAATGTTCAACAGTCAAGTCTTGCAAAGGATAGGTAGGTGTTAGCCTTTGAACCTTCCCTTGAGAAGCACACTTAGTCTCCTAGCAGTCAGTAGACGCGATGTCCTTGAACTGAATCCGCCTTTTGTGTAGACGACAGTATACATTCTCACAAGACTCTCCCTAACTTGTTCATATCCTCTTATCGTGCCCGTCTTGGTCATGGACACTGCCTGGTTCTGCGAGAGCTACTAAGAATTGTGCCCCAACAATTCCATTCGAAGCGACCCCACTTCTCCCTCACATAGGTGATTCTCTACAAGGAATCATTAAAAGCCGTAGTGCTTATCCTCATTGTCACTGAACTAGGAATGGACTAGGAAGTAGTACAATTTACTCCCTTTAAGAATGTTTGGAGGAATTCCGTTACCCCCACAGTGACATCCCTTCATTTATACAATTAGGTTGTCCTATTGAACCTAGATCGTGGGATCTCCAGTCAACTAGGTTAGGTTTCCTTCGCATAAACTTTATTCCAAGGGCTTTAGTCTCATTCCATTATAACTAACTCTCTACTTAAGCCTTTTCATAAGCGGATCCACAATGTTATCATTTAACTTTTATAGTCAATCATGATAACTTTACTTGAGAGTAGTTGTTATATCATATTATGTCTTACCATTATAAATTGTACACTTGACTAATGTAAATGTAAGACAATACCAATATATACATCAATTATTTAGAATATCTTCTTTAATTGATGTAACTTTTATGAAGATGAATGAGTACCTTAGCAAGGTACCCCCACATTCGTACGTATTTATAAGACGGTTTTCTTTCAAACCAAAATTCGTACAATGATTCATCTAACCTTCACGATGTATCTTATATAGAAGATAAGTAGTCGACACACGACATACCCCCACATTTGTACAACTTAGTAAATTAATTGCTTCAAATTTACTTATCGTTAAGTAAAATTAACAATATAATTTAATTCGTACATATCACTATGTAGTATAATCATCAATATACATTATGATATACTTGTGACCACCTTTAGAAGTTGATTTCAAATCACACACTTTTGTATGAATAATATCAAGGAGTTTGGTTATTTCTTTCAACCAAATGGAATGATGAATTTGTTACATTTGTGAGTTGAATCAATATGGAATGTTGGTGGTATGCAATTAAATTTATTTAAAACCAAATTTAATTAAATTTATATGGCATAATCAACCATGTTAAATATTTAACAATTCAAAATAAATGAAGAACTTTATTAGCAATTATTAAAATCGCGGTTAAAAGTTGTCACATTTAATTTTAACATTTTTACCAACAATTCCACATTTTGATAACACAATTCCATTAGATTCAATCACAACCCGAGTAACAAACTTAATAAGCAACCATCCGGACACATGATTCTTACAAATCTCTGGAACATACAAAACATTGCTTAATGTGACATTATTTTCAGAAATCATCCTTAAGATGACATTTCCTTCACCTTTGATATTCGCGGTAGCCGAGTTTCCTATAAAAAGTTTTTGTCCATTTTCAACATCTTTGAAAGTGGTAAACAAACTTTTATTGAAACACACGTGACGGTTTGCACCCGTATCGACATACCATCTACTTGAATCGTTTCCCACCAAATTAACTTCCGACAAATTGGAAATCATAATATGCACATCTTCCTTCATATGCATTTCCATATTAGCCATTGTCACAACATTTGTCATTTTTATCAAATAAAAAATAAAAATATTTGACTAATAAGCCTTAACAATCAAAATGTTTCAATTAGTAGTAAGATATATTTCAAGGATCATCTCTTCAAGAATCAACTCAAGAAGGCAAAGACTATCTTGTATCTTACTCACTAATATAAACCAACATTTTTCCCAAGTCTCACAATTTGAAAGTAAAATTCTTGATGCCAAAGCAATCCATAGATATAAAATCCGAAGAATTTAACTTTTACCAAATTTGAGAAAATTCAAGTAACCAAGGTTAACTTGAAAGCTAAAACAATAGAACCTTTTCATTTCCAAACTATTATAATTTCCAAATATCTCACTTTATGAGACTATATTCAAGAAACCAAAGTAATCTTGATAGGTATAACTTGGAAATTACGAAAAGTTTATAAAATATTTTCTCAAACAAATTCTTTATAATTGAAGAATAACGACAATATTATGAAATATAAATCAAAAATATTTGATTTCCAAATAGTCTCACAAATTGAAACCATAAGTCAAGAAGCCAAAGCTACCTTGAGATGAAGAAAATGGAAATCAAAATCACTTACAAACCAACATAATTTTTAATAATTAACAAATTTCACAATGATATACAAAATGTTTGTAAGATTTATTTCAAATATCATCTCTAATGAGAATCAACTCAAGAAGCATATGACTATCTTGAACCTTAAAAACAAATATGATTGCAAAACTTATAATTAACAACAATAATTTTCACAATTATAAATTTTAAATCCAAAATTGTTTTAAACAATATATCAAGTTATTTAAAATCAAACTTTAAAAACTTGATATAATAAACTTTAAATCCAAAAATTTAATTTAACAATTTATAATAAACTTAACCAAACATCTTCTTTTACATAAACTTTTCAATCAAAAACTTTTTTCCGAATCGATGCTATTAAAAAGCAAAAATCGAAAAAAAATATGTATTTTCCAACCGGTATTAGCAAGAGAGGAAAAATCTATTTTAAGTTTGTAGGAGCTAATACCAATTTTCATTAAATAAAATACAATACAATTGGGAAATGACTAAATAAATACAAGATTGAAACAAGAATATGTAGAAACAAAGAAGAAACAAGTTTTGGTTGAGTCTCGTGAAATTTACGATCCCCTTAAAATAGATTCGTTGTCTATTTCCCAGGGTAAAACAACCGAGTAGTTTTACACTACCGAATATAATCCAAGCCCGAACACTTATCGAAAATTCTTGTGTTTAAAGAACACTAAAAATGGAGAGAGCAAATTGTGATGCTTGTAAGTGGGTGTAGACAAGTTGGTGAATGTGTGTTGGTGTTTTCCAATGAACCACACATCTTCTATTTATAATAGAATTTGGTCCAAAGGTTTAATGACATTCTTAATGCCATTATGACCATTATGTCATTCAATACAAAGAAAATAAAACCATTGTATTCAAATATATTTTAATGACATACATTAAAATATAAATAATATTATCAATATTATTATTTGAATACTTCCACTAACTCAAGTGACAAAAACCGAGTGGCAAAAAACCAAACCAACATGAAACCCGGGAGACGAGTGTGAATAAGTTCAAGTTCCCACTAGTTCATTTGTTTTATTTCTTTGTTCCATACACCCCACTTTGAGAGTCGATATCTCATTCATCACACTCCATTTTGGACATACCAACCATTAATTATATACACTTAAATATATAATTATATATGTCCAAAATTTTCCAACAAATATTACATATTTAAATCTAGATATTTTACTTATTAATCAATGTTTTTTAAGTATTTCTTTTAGTAACCTTCCTTTATCATTAAACAAGTTAAAAAGGCTACCAGGTAAACCTTGGAGAACACAAGTACCAATCGGCGTTACGATTTGGGGCGGAGGGTCACTGAAAAAAGACATCGGCGTTACGATTTGGGGCTAATGGAATTGGGTGTAAAATAATTGCATAATATAAAACGGGGAGTTTGGTTAATGCGTATGGGCCGGACCTTCTTTTTGACAGTTCATGCGTGTGGGCCTCGTGTTTAGTTTTGTGTCATTTAATTGGGCCCTGTCCATTTAATGTATTTGGAGTTCTATACATGTATAAGTTTAAGGAGATGATTTTCCTACCACAACTTTTAATTCATCTATCACAACTGTTGCTTAACATGCTTGTACAGTTAGCTGTAAAAATTGTACACTGTGGTATAAGAAGTAAAAGTTGTGGTACATAAATGAATGGCTTATCGAAGACATTGTAAGCGCAAGTTCACGGGTTTGAAATGTGTCTGGTCTAAGACCTGTCATATTGGAAATTGTCCTAAATACATTATATGAGTAATGATAATGATTATTATACGTAATACACTTATAGCGTACTTAACTCCATCAGTTATTGGACTTGAATTCTTTCAACGCTTGTATATAACTAATTAACTATGAAACATAAGCATTACGCTTTGAGAAGCCTAAGCTCCTTCTGGGATTCCCTTTTTCGCCGTTAAAAAATCATTTTAACGTGACGAAAGTGGGGAGTTATTGGCAGAAACTAAAGTATCGACGTGTGCTCGACCCACCACTTCACATAATGAGGAATGGGAAGTTGCTCGTGTATTCCGCTATGAGAACTTATATCTGCACAATAGATTTGGAGAATAATAATAATCGCAAAATGTGCTCGTATATCCCTCGTACCATGAATATCCTTCCAGGCGGGATCTTCATCGAGACGTTTATGTCACCCAATCAATAACTTTGTTGTCTTTTTTAAAATCTTATTCGTTATACTTGATAATTTACCATCATATGTGGGATGAATCTTGTTCTTTAATTTCTATTAGATTAAATGTGTTTGCATATGTATGTATGTCTAATCAGAGCAAAACCCAATGAAACTATATTCAAATGGTTTAGACTTTAGAGTTAACCAAACACATCTGCCCCTTACATTCAAGGTCAAGATTCAGTATATTTACATGTGACTCTAATATACAAACAACAATTGGGTATGATTAAGGGTGTCAATTTATGTGATCTCGGGTTTGGGTTCACAGGTATGTAATGTCTTATGGTCAATTAAATGTACACATGAAAATAATACATAGGGACGACTCAAATGAAATCTCTTAACTAAAAATCAAGCATGTAGATTTAACATACAGACGGGTCGAATGGATCAAATAAAAAATGTTGAATGGTTTTGGTTTTTGAATTTGAATATTATTTTTTGTTTACAAACTTATAAAAATGGGCAAAAATGTTTTTAATGTCCACTGAAAAATTATGATCCGTATATCCCAAAACCAATTTGTTGATGAATTAAAATTGTTAATCTGAATAAAATTATTAATGAAAATGAGACAAGTAAAAATATAGTATAAAACACATGCAGATTTGATATGTAAATGATATGACATAATATAATTCCTTCGAATGTATGGTATTAATATTGAGTTTTGGGTTGGAATGAAACTTTGAGTCATTAGTAACTTGGCTTAATAATGTGAGTACTCTAGTTAATTCCATGTTGTGGGCCCTTGTATTTTGGGGGTTTATAATATAAAATGGGTTGAGAAATCCAAATAAAAGAGGCGATTACTAGGAGATTGATTAGTGCCACTTTATTGAGCTTTTTTTTATTCGAAGATCCACACATTTCCGAATTGCAAATTGGTACAAGGACATGTTTTAACCGCACAATCAGACCCTTTTGTGGTATGTCTAAAACCGAGAAAAGTCAAAGAAACTTTTCGGTTCTCGGTTAGTTTCGTTTCGCTTCATTTCGGTTCCGCCCAGTTCTTGGTCTGGTTCAGTTCGATTCCGAGCGTTGTCGGTTCAGTCCTCAATTTCACCGAAACTATTTTCTCAGTTCTCAGTATGATTTGATTTTCAAACCGTATGCATAGTCCTATGTGGCAGTGAAATTGATTTAAATTCAACTAATGGTTCAACTTAATTATTAGGGGTTAAGTTTTTGAACACTCATTCTTCTATTTGGATACCTTAAAAATTTATAATAATTTTTACACAATGTCCACCACACTCCGCCGCTAACCACCAACTCACTCACATCGAAATCAGGCGACCAACACCGCCGCTCACTCTGCCATCCACTCCGCTATCACCAACTTACTTTGCAACTCATTCCGCCTCCACCAACTATCTACGCCACTGACTGTGCCACCACCATTGCATCTTCCGTCACCACCACCATCATCGTCGACCACTGATTTTAAATTTTTTATAAAAAAACATGAAAAGTTATGTTAATTAATTATTTATAATTTCAGTTGTTAAGTTTTAATTTTGTTTATGATATTCATTTGATATAAAAGGTGTACAAATAGTATGAGCTATTTTTAATATACAGTAGTGTGATTTGATTTTTTTTTTAACGACAAATTCGTAAGTTAGTGGTTCGAGTCTTCGAACTCTTCATCTATGGGGAATAAACCCCACCACCTTTTAATTTCCAAGTTTTACCTCCAACAAGGTTTGAACCTAAGATCTACTGAAGGAAACCCCCAAAACTATCATTGCTGGCCAATTAATCTAGACCAATTGATTCGTAGTGTGATTTGATGATTATTTTTATTCCTTGAACTTTAGCACATTCACCAAGGGGAATGTTTCTGACTGTCACATGTTCACAACATTCAAGAATTAATTTATAAACCAGGGTTTTCACTTCTTTTTTTCTAACGATAAACTAACACGCTACGTACATCAATTTACACGATTAATACAAGTAATTTAATTATGTATTTGAAGTATTATATATGAGGAGTTTCATACCTATCATTTATGATAAATTGTTAATTTAGTACGTTTAAAAAAAATACAGCGAAAAATGTAACCGGATGTTTTTACTATTTTAAAAAGGGAGATAATTTATGTACCACATAAATTACTTTCTCCATCACAACCTATGTTTTAGTATGCTTGTATTGCCTGCTTTAATTTTTATAAATTGTGATGAATGAAGTAACTTATGTTATATATATATCATCTCTCTTCTAAAAAGGCATATATAGTACTGCAAATAACGTGCAGGATGAGATGGATGATAGAGGAATAAAGCAGTTGAAACTTTCAGTTGTAGCAGGTGTAGCAGTTTCGACTTAATTTAATCCTTCATTTTCATGTGATTTTGAATAGAATCATCATATCTTTCTTACTGTTTCTTTACCCCACATATACCACACACGTAAGTATGTGTACAAACCTGGCAGATGCTTCATTCTTCGATCATTTCAACCTTCTTAAATTGCATGCTTTCATGTTAATTCGATCACACGTAAATATATATATATATATATATATATATATATATATATATATATATATATATATATATATATATATATATATATATATATATATATATATATATATATATATCCACGTTATAATCACACCTAGACACATTTTAATTACATATACGTACATGTATGTGTATACACACACACACATATGATCGAGAGGGATAGCTAGAGATGAAGCTAGAGGGATCCATGCCACTATAATGGCGAATTGAAGGTTGGAAATTAAGGAGTAAAGCATACAAATTTCCAACAAGAAATTAAACACGATACAATATTAAATTGTACATATTACCTCCGTATCAAAATAAGTGATACATTTAAAAAATTGCGGTTTTTGAGGCAAAAGATTAAAAAGTGGTTTAAATTAGATTAAAGTGAATAGTTAGTAGATAATGGGTCCCACTTCTTTGGAATGTAGTGATATTAATGATGTTTAAAAGTAAAAGTAAGGGTAAAAGGGTAATTTCACTTTATTAAAGTAGATAGTTAGTGGAGAATGGGTCCCACTTTTTTACCAAATAAGGTAAGTTTTGGAAGTGTATCACTTATTTTGTTCCACCCATAAATAGAAAGTGTATCACTTATTTTGATACGGAGGTAGTATATAATATTGCATTAAATTCTGTACCCCAGAGCCCAATAATAACCATTAAAATTTATAAGTTTATATACTTCCTCCGATTTAAAATAAGTGATACACTTTCCATATTTGAGTGTATCAAAATAAGTGATACACTTTAAAAACTTACCTTATTTGGTAAAAAGTGGTGGGACCAACACCCACTAACTATCTACTTTAATAAAGTGAAATGACATCTTTACCCTTACTTTTACTTTTAAACATTATTAACTTCACTTTATTCAAAATTTGTGGGACCCATTTCCCACTAATCATCCAATTAATCTAATTTAATTATCATTACCATATTTTGCCTCAAAAAGCGTGAAACCAACAATGTATCACTTATTTTAAATCGGAGGAAGTATAACACTAGGTCTCCCATCTTCTACCTTTTTAAAATCTGGGCTTTAGCTTAATTTCTTGATCGACGATCTGTGCTTCGTAATCTTGAATTGTGAATATCATAATGTACGTACTAGGGGTGTAAACGAGTCGAGTCGAGCCGAGTTCTGCCAAGCTCGAGCTCGACTCGACAATTAAAACTCGAGCTCGAAACTCGACTCGATACTCGACGAGCTTCCATTTTTAAGCTCGAACTCGACTCGGTGAAAGCTCGAAACTCGACTCGATACTCGGCTCGGCTCGAAAAATTCATATTTATTTAAAAGTGCATTTTTTTGTTGTAAATATGTATATGGAAAATGGTAAAATGTAATTATGTATATGGAAAAGGGTAAAATGGTAATTAAATAAAAGCTCGATAAGGCTCGCGAGCCTAACGAGCTGTGTATTTTGAAACTCGAACTCGGCTCGAAACCCTACTCGAGTACCTCGAGCTCGAGCTCGACTCGGTTCACAACGAGTCGATTTCGAGTATTTTTCGAGTCGGTCTCGAGTAACTCACGAGCTGTCTCGACTCGATTACACCCCTAGTACGTACGATCTCTATTTAATTAATAGAAAAAGTCACTTACAATATATAAGCTCTGAATCTGGTGTAGTTAATTGAAGAATCACATATAATTAATAATTAAAAAGAAGCTGTCCTGGATATCAAGCTAGTTTGTTTTTTTATTTGTTTTTTTTTTCTCTTTTCAAGAAATCCAAAGTAAACAAGTGTTTCACCAACCACAATTTTGACACTAGAAAAATCAAGAATTGAAATGAAAGAAAGAACACAAATCCCCCCACACCTAAGCTTATAGACTATTATATATATATAGATATAAAAATATATATATTTATACTTGTTTACCATGAGCCACCACCCATCATTCCATTCCAGAATCCATTGGAATCACCATTTTGATCTCTATTTTGCTCAACATGATCAGGATCATCATGAGTTAATGTTGATGTGTTTGTTTTCACTTCTTCAAACGGAAACAAAAGCCGCCCACCATTACTCTCATGATCAAGACCATTTCCCATTCCATCTAAAGAAAAACTAAGTGATGGAATCTTGAATTCTGGCATTGGAATCATCAACTGCCCGGTCGGTGAATAAACCGAATTAGGGTCAGGAATCGGAATCGGCATGAAAGAATTCATTGTACTGCTAGAATTCGAATTCCTAGTGGTATCAAAGTTGGGTACTTGAATAAAGTCTTGAACAACATTGTTGAAATTATTAGTGGATGGATGAAACCCTAAATTTAGATCTTGCCCATAATGATCATGATGAATCCTAGGGTTTTGAGATAGTATCGGTGTAGATGCAGAAGATACAACTAGATCAGGAAGCTTTTTCGACACCGATGAATTATAATATGATGATGATGATGATCTCTTGTTTTTTCTTGATCCACCACCGACAGGAATATTTCTAAGTGTTCCACCTTCGGTCCAATACCTTCTACAAGTTTTGCAAAAGAATCTTGGTTGTGAAAGACTGTAATTGTTGTAGTAACAGAATTTTGTGTTCGTTGAATCGCAACGGGGACAGTTTACAGCTTGTGCTTTTTGTGGTCTAACCCTTCTTTCAAAAGATGAAGAACTTGAAGATGCCTTTGAGAGATTGTTGTTATTGTTATTGTTTTTATTTGAATTTGTGGTGTTGGGTATTACTATTTCTTCCATGGGCTTCTCCACTATCTCCTATTTAAACACAAAAAAAGAAGAAGCATAAATTAAGATAAAAAAACAAGAAATAATTTGGAAAAAGAAATTGTATTTAAAGGTTAATTAGACATAAAGATACATAAAAGCTTCAAGATTTGCAGACAAATGAACAAAACAAAGGTAACTGCTTTATGCTTTTCAGAATCCATATAAATCTATCTTCGAGGAATTGAAAAGGTAGACAACAAAATTGAGAACTTTTTTTTATCACATACATATTTATAAATTATCAAAAGTAAAGTGCAAGATACATGAAAAGATAAAGAAGTGAGAGAAAAAGAAGAAAAGACATAAAGATCAGTGGAAACTTACATGTACACTAATTGTATATGATCATAATCATAATCTTAATTAAGCTAGGTTTAATTCATATGATCATGAACTCAAAGAAATGAAATAATTCAACTTTTTTAATTTTCTTTTTTGGTGCGTGAATTGAGGGAATGAGGGGGATGAAAGCTCCAGTTATATACCTGTGGCCAGTGAGGTCTCTCCATGGCTGAAAGAAGCAGATAGATAGAGATAGATAGAGAGAGAGAGAGAGAGAGAGAGAGAGAGAGAGATGGCCTCCTTTTGCTTTCCACAGTTCTTGAAAAAAGCACAGAAAGGAATGTTTTAGATGGTTTATGTGGACTATGTGCTGTCTATGTATGTATACATTAATTAATGCAATGAGTGTGCATATGTATAAAGAATTCATTTGTCTACCATAAGTTTTAATACCTACACTACATAATACAAGTTTAATAGTTAATTGTATAATTAAATTAAGTAATGATTGTGATACATGTAATAAAAATTGTGATATAAAAAACACCCCTATAAAATGTACATATGTTATAAGACAAATTAGCTCAACCATATAAGATCATCATAAACATTCTCATTAGACATGAAATATGATACATAAGGTTCATAAGATACAAGAGACAAGGAAAATGTATGAAAAGACAATTACATAAGACCTCTATTTATAGGGTAGAGTATAGTATGTTAATGATGTACACTTTATGTGCATAAAGTGTACTTATGAAGGTGATAAGTATTTCATAAATCCTACTTATGAAGGTGGTAAATGTGACCAACCATATGAGTTACAACACTCCCCCTTAGTTGCTTAGATTTACACCGAATCATAGTTGTACTTCTTCGTCTTGTATCTTCAGACTTCGTCTCGTTAAAAACCTTGTTGGAGAAAACCCTTTGGGACAAAAACTCTGGTCGAAGGACAAAAGAGTACGATCTAGATGCCTTGAGCGAGGTAAGGAACCATATACGGTGTGCCTCATTAAAACCTTGTTTAGAGAAAACTCAGTGGGACAAAAACTCTAACGAAGGACAAAAGAGTGCACAATGGTTAATAAGTATTGTATCTTCAGACAATCTATAAAGCATTCGCCTCGTTAAAAACCTTGTCGGAGAAAACCATTTGGGACAAAACTCCAGCCGAAGGACAAAAGAGTACGATCGGGATGTCTTGAGTCATATAAGGAACCATATATTGGGTGCCTCATTAAAACCTTGTTTAGAGAAAACCCATTGGGACAAAAATTGTAACGAAAGACAAAATAGTACATAATGGTTAGTAAGTATTCAACTGGATACTCCCCCTGAATTCAACAATTCTTAGTGAGAATGGAGTATCGTTAGTGTCTCATTAAAAAACTTTTCAAGGTAAACCCAATGGGACAAAACTCTTGAACTAAAGGAAAAAAAGAGTACACAAGCATTCATCGGGATGCTCCCCCTCACATGCACTCAACATGGTGCAAAGCGTACGGCAGGATGCAATCATTATTCTCACTCAACGGGGTGCAAAGCATACGTCAAGATGCAATCACTATACGCATTCAACAGGGTGCAAGGCATACATCAAGATGCAATCATTATTCGCACACAACTGGGTGCATGATACATTCATTTAGGTAGCTCAAAGAGTTTCCTAAGTCCAATAGTTTTGACATGTTTTGGAAAGAATACTTCGACAGTGACTTGGTGAACAAGTATGCATGATTCTTATTTGATCCAATATGTTGCACTTCAATCTTTTGAAATGCTTGTTATTCATGTGTAAAGAACAATTTCGGCGATATGTGTTTAGTGTTATCCTGCTATGATATAACCATGTTTCGATTGATAACAACGGTGTTATCTTCATATATGACAACTGTTAATTGGGATCATAAGCTAAATCACATTTACTTCGAATATGAACACTTACATCTTAAAGCCATACACACTCTTTAGTCGCATCAACGAGCGCGAGTACATAGTTCAGAGTCATTTTTCGAAGTATCAACTAGAGTCCATTTACAAGACCTCTAGGATATCGCTGCATTCCCTATGGTAAAGACATAACCAGATTGGGAATGCCCCTTGTGCAGGTCTGATAAGTAAACTGCATCGGCATAGCCGATAAGGGTCGCGTTATCTCGAGTATCAATCACACTTGATCCACTCGATGACGCGTAGGGATAGAATAAGCCCATATTCGTACTACCTTTAAAGTAACGAAATATGTATTTAATACCATTTCAATGGTGGCGTGTTGGCGCATTGTTATGCCTAGTCATACATATCACAACAAATACGATGTCTAGTCTAGTACATTAGACCAAGTACAATATTGCGTTTATTGCACCGAGAGATGAACACACATGGATCAATATCTCATCATCATCCTCATTTGGATGGAATTGGTCCCTTTTAATGTCTAGAGAATGAATGACCATGGGAGTAGATGGAGGTTTTGTGTCATGGCAACTAAAGCGTCTTAACACCTTTAGGGTGATTCTCTTGATGGAGGAAAAACCTCATCTTTACGGTCCTTGATCTGCAGGCCGAGGCAATGCCGTGTTTTCCCATAATCTTTCATCTCGAATTCCTTCTTCATGATTTTAGCAGTTTCAAACAACTCTTCTGAGGATCCTATGAGATTCAAATCATCTACATAGACTGCGATAATAACATATCCTGAAGTGGATATCTTTATAAACACGCATGGGCATATTCAAATCTTCAAATATCCCAGTCTGATCAAGTACTCACTTAGACGGTTATACCACATCCTTCTGGATTATTTTAATCCAAAAAGTGATCATCTCAGTCGTATCGAGAACGTGTTCCGTGGTCTAGAACTACTTGATTCGGGAAACTTAAGTCCATCGGGGACTTTCATGTGTATCTCTGTGTCATGATCCCCATAGAGATAGGCTATGACCACATCCATAAGCTGCATATTCAGTTTTTCGAAAACTACTAAACTGACGAAGTAGTGGAACGTTATAACATCCCTTACGTGAGAATACATCTCCTCGTAACCAATACCAGGGCGTTTGAGAGAAGCCTATCGCCACGAGGCGAGTTATGTATCATACAATCTCATTATTCTCATTACACTTCCTTACGAATACCAATTTATAATCAGTTGGTTTAACATTAGGTGGTATTGGAGCAACAAGTCCAAACACTCATACTTTCGGTAAGGAATCCAATTTTACCTGGATTGTGTGTTTCCATAGACCAGTCCATTGTACTCAACAATAGTACTTGGTTACATATCATCATTGCTCATAATGTCAGTGGCCACTGCGTATATGAGCAAATCATCGATGACAGTCTCGTTTTGCATCAAAATATCGTCTAAGCTAGCATACTCGACATATATTTTGAGATTATCGGGATGATGAGAAATTGGTGTTTAATCAGGAACACGCTTCTCTAATACACTCCCATGATCCTTAATGATCTGGTGTGGCAAAACGTATACAACATAATTTCTCCTCCTTTGAGGCAGAACATCCTTGGAACCGAACCGGTCTTCCTCTTATTGGGAAGAGCGGCGGACTGGACAACCAATGGTAGCGTCTTTTGCACGGTGGATTCGACCGATGCAATATGTTCAAACGGAACATGACGTCTCACAGGACGTCTTTCCTTGCAGGCACATTTACAGCGGGTATATTTGATCTCGTGACATTTGCTAAGTCATTAAACGCGTCTGGTAGCTAAATAGCAACATTTTATAGACTTAGAAGTTTGTGCACATCCTTATCACGATGTGCAGTCGGGGGATCCATATGATACAAATTGGGTACATGTCACGTTCTTTCACGTCATTCCTTATCAACGTTAACGTGCAAATCTCCCCCTAACGACGGGAAGATTGTCTCATCAATGTTACAATTTGCATGTATAGCGTTAAAGATATCGTCTGTCAAGGGCTCTAAATAGAGTATGATAAATGGGGATTAATAATCAACATATATTCCCCGTCGTTTCTGAGGTGCAAATTTCGAACGCTTTGGAAGTTCAATTGAAACATTGACCAAACACCCAAACACGCGTAAATATGAGACGTCGGGCTCATATCCAGTTACCAGTTGGTACACAGGAAGTTATTGGGTGCCCATGGGCCTCAGACTGACCAATGCATCAGTGTGCAATATCGCATAACCATATATAAAAATGGGGCATTTTGGTGCGCATAACCAAAGTTTTTGCAATTATTTGTATTCGTTTTATAAACGCTTCCGCAAGATTAATTTGAGAATGAACGTACACAACAAGGTGTTCAATATCAAAGCCCAATGTTATGCAATAATCATCGAACATTTTTTATGTAAACTCACCGACATTATCAAGTCTAATTGACTTTATTGGATAATTCGGATGATTAGCCCTCAAACTTAATGATATAGGCTATGAGTTTAGGAAATGTTGCATTCATTGTCAACAACAAAGTTACGTGTGACCATCTTGTTGATTCATCAACCAGTATCATGAAAATTTTTAAATGGTTCGCATGTTGGTTGGATAACTCCACAAATATCCCCATGAATTCTCTCAAGAAAACGGGATATCACTTTTGTAGATTATACATAAAGTGGTTTGAGATATGTCTTTACAATCGAGCATGTTTGGCATAGGCTTTTCGAATTAATCATGAAATTAATTCCTTCAAGAGGATGCCCATGAGATGCATTCATAGTTCGAAGCATCGTATTTTGACCCGGATGTCCCAGCCGGTCATGCCATAACATATAAGTTCCGTCATCAACATGGGCTCGACGAATGATTAGATTGCTTTCAATGGTTTAGATCGTAGTGAAGTACAAAACATTTGACAAACATCTCAACTTCTCCAACATACGCTTTTGATCGTATTAATCGGATGTAATGTAAAGGTATTCAATACCATTTTCTCGAGCAGTTTCAAGATAAAAACATGTTTTCTCGAATATCCTTAAAACTCAACAAGTTACGACTGGAACTTGGATAATATAAGGCTTCATCTATGGTTAAAATAGTACCATTTGACAACATATATTGGGCTATACCAAAGCCAAGGGTCGACGGGCCCGAAATGGTTGTCAATGAATTTACTTTTAGACGTAATGTTGATAAAGTAGTCCTTATGTTTTATGAAAGTGTATCTGAATACCACAATCAACCAGACTATCAACATACCCAATATACATGTCTCAAAGTAAAAAGAATTTAAAGTTGGTCACACGTATTGTTTAATTTCATAAGGAAGAAAACAACTTTAAATTATCTCGAGAAACATATTCAATGTGAACAAACCATAGTCCAAAAGATAACCATTATCCAAATGGAAAAGCATAATCCAAATGATACATAACTCATGAGCTGAACAATAGCTCTATTATTCCATTTGAGCCACAAAATCGGTGGTGTCAAAGAATTCATGTTTGTTTCGATATTTTCCTACATCGGGAGGAGATATATTGGATTTAGTTATCATATAAAATGATAAATTTATATGTTAATCGTTTGTATGAGCAAAAATTGTATGTCGAATCAGTAGGTTCGAAAAACACAAGTGTGAATGGTTCTCATTTATCGAACAACAGGCCGATTGATAGACACCAATTCATCATATGTATATAACCACATTTGGGGAAAAAATTATTTAGTCAACCCTTTTCGGTAGCTCTATTCGAATACAACCAGGAAAGACGGTAAGGGTAGACAGCGCTTATGCGTATCGGAACCACCCTTATTAGGAGTTAGAAAAACCGTCAATCTTTTCTAGACATTGTATTAAGAATATGTGAGCCTATTTGGGGATGATTCAAAAATTTTCCACTTAGGTAGTTTTAATGCTCATGAGTCCACATTTTTCGTTTTGAGTTCGCATGGACTAATGGCTTAATTCACACATTGTGATTCGCTAACAATAAGGATAATCATTACACAAATGAATTATCAATTTGTATGTTCATGATTTAAAAAAAACAACTTTAAAAATACAAAAGAAAGTGTAAAGAAATCACTATATGCTAATGAATCCATAATTAATGGTTAATTAATCCAAAAATATTATTTTTTTCCAACAAAAAATATAACAATTAATTAATGAACATACCGTTTATTTTTATTTTTATAGTTTTTATGCAATATGGTCTTTAAAAACATTTGTACATGTTAATAAATAAAACTAGCACCAAAGGAATGAACGAATACCAAATACTCTTTGATTTGGTCTAATATAATATGTCATTAAATAGCATATATTTGATCATAATTTACGATTTAATCAATTCAAACCATTTTACTTCCGCACAAAATTTATATTACAACATATTTAAATTTAATTGTTCACTTTGGTGACTAACAAATTTACTTTAATCATAATGTCACATTAAGATGTAAAATAACCACATTTCAAATTAATTGGATAATTATTTAATAGAATAATTATAATCTTAATGTCATATAATAACTCCAATTGATGTTATTAAACAAAAACATAATGAGTAATCAATACTCCATAAATTTTTAATGAATTCATATCATAAGTTATAAATTTAAAATGACAATAACTATCATAAAAAGTATGAGATGACTTTTATTCATTAAATTTCTTCATTAAACAGTTATTTTTATTCATTTCAATTTTGTAAAATGAACCACAACATAAAAACATGACTTATTTTTTTCAATAAAAATTATTGATATCAAGACATGCATTTTTATCAACCAAACCAAATTCAATAATATGTAAATTTGTATTTTAATTCAAATTGTCAAATTGAATAAGCTCATACTTCAAGTATATAAAATATTACACGTAAATATATGTGTATTTTAACATCATTTAATAACTTGCATTTTGACAACGTTTTATAAATAATCTTGTTGGAGTTAACTTTGTATAAATCCATTGAAAAAAAATCATTTCTTAAACTCTTTTAAAAGAATATGCAAGATTACACTACTACAGATCGCATTTGTTGTTGCGGACGTATAAATTTATATATTGCGGTGGTAAGATAAAACCGCAACAACAAATGCAGTTCGCACTGCAAAAGAAATAACCGCAACAACAATTTAATTTGTTGTTGCGGCCCTGCTAAACCCGCAATAACAAATCCATTTTTTGTTGCGGTCAAATATTACCCGCATTAACAAATCCATTTGTTGTTGCGGCCATATATTACCCGCAACAACTACAAAATTTGTTGTTGCGGCCATTTTGAACCCGCAATAACAATTCAATTTGTTGTTGCGGCCATACATTACCCGCAATAACAATCTAAATCTTCAGTTTAAATTAGTTAATTAATTGGCAAACAAAAACAAATTTCATAAAGATACAACGATAACATTACATCATGTTGAATTCATGTTGACAAACATCAAAACCTAAACAAGGACAACCAAAACCTAAACACAAAGTTAACAAACATCATGTTGAATTCAAAGAAGAGTAACGTTGAAGATAACTCCAGCACCTCTGTTTTTTGTTTCGAGATCAAGGGTGAACATCACATTTTGGTTCGTGCGGATGCCCGTCTTGTGTTTGAAGTCGACCATATCACCATTGATAGTCATATGGTCTATAAAACGATCATTGGGCCTCCTTCGATCACTGTGGCGTTGTAAATTGAAAACAATGTATGGGGGACTCATCTCAAGGTTTGACAAAGCACACAAATGACGCTCATTCCAAAGTTGGTGATCCCTAACAAATTTTGCTGGAATAGTCTGATGAAAGAAAAGAAAATTAATTAAATTTATACTGCAAATTAAGTAATTAAAAAGAAATTAAAATCATACAATTTTTCTTCTCATGGACGCACACCATTTTAAGATGAAGAAATTATTAACTTGTACTTCGTGATCACCAATATGCAGACTGCTATAACTCATATTAGAAACTTAAAAGATCGATTAATCTTACTTTGAAAAGTTTTTCTTTGAAACGTTCTTGTATGTTTAAAAATGAAACGTTTTTTGATATAACAAATTAAAGGAATGAATGAAACTCTGCTTATACATATACTTCAGTTTTGGCGGGATTGGGGATTGGGGATATGGCGCGCATCACAACTGTACAACCGCATCTCCAAACAAGTGAATAGTCATTTTGATTTCTGCTGCAGCATCATCAAGATTCGCTTGAGAACAAAATCTGCTGCAACATGTGAATCTTGATGATGCAGCACCAGTAAGCAATGACTTAATAAACCTTCATATATATGAAAATTAAGTTTGATCCATCAAAATAATGACAATTATGGTACAATATATAGAGCTGATATTAATTAGTTGTCTTTTAATTTCAAAGAAACTATCATGACGTATATTTTAGAATCTCAAGAAAATATTTGATCCTACTGCAACACTACCTTTTGATGTGGTAAAAATCGAGGAAAAACATTTGTTGTTGCGGTTTCCATATTTGTATTTGCGGTTAAATGGATAAGTTTAGAAAAGTAGCTGCAACACTAGCTGTAACTTCCATCTAACTTGATGTGTATTTGTTACCGCGGTTTCACATGACGGTCAATTTTCCCTCCTCAATATTTTCGACGCCCTTGGTTATTATATATAGTTAACCAATTTTATTCTGAAATGCAGTTACAAGAAAACTATTAATCAAAAACATTTTTTTGTTATTAACATCTGAAATGGAAAACGAAAATCTTCCTCAAGAGATCATTGATATCGAGTCGTCTACCGACGACGATATCAATAACTACCAAGTGGAGGATCCTCTAGATCACAGCCATTACTTTGCTGTGAAATTGTCCTCCCAAATTATTCAACGGAGGGAAATTGTATGCATTCAAATTTTTTTCTTTCTGTTTACTGGTTATGATTAATCTTTATTTTGTTGATTTCTTAATTCCAGACTATACCAGCACAGCTGGTTGAGGACGTCAAACTCTACAACTATGGCACATGCTGTGTCTTTGAGATGGGAGAGAAGAGTGCAAGGTTCGTGTTGGTTGATGTGTTTCGTAATCGAAAGAAACCAATCGAGGAAAGACCCTATGGCCCGATCACCATCCATGGGGATTTTGACGAGTTGAGGATGGATTGGGGCATCCATTGGAACCAATGGGTTATTTTCACCATTGATCTTGAGAAAATGAAGCCCAGAGGCCGAGTTTACATGAAATTAACTTTGTTTTGATTTTTTTTTTCGTTGTACATATTGTGACTTTTTAATTTCCCTTGTAATGCATCCCCTTTTCTTAATATTATCTTAAATTTTTTTTTTGTGATTTTTTTTTTCGTCAAAGATCCAAGCAAAGCAAAATACCACATTGTGTTGCAAGGTAAAAGACGTATTCTTGGGGTTGATAATGTTGTGGATGAAGAAGAAGACGAGAACTTCGATGATTTACCACCATTTTCCGTCGGTATCGAACCCGGGAATTTTGAAAATATGAATAGAAGCTCATATGTACGAACTGACGGAGAAGGAACATACATTTAATAACTCGATCTATTATATATTATTGAAAATTAATATTTGTATTATATATGTGTTTTAGTACTATGCAAATTTATAATTAACTTACTGTTTTATTCATGTGTAACATTTTTTATCAATTTGAATTTCTTAGTATGCGAAAAAATATGAAACTCAAAACCGCATTAAAAAATCAACAAAACCGCAACAACTAATTCACCAAACCGCAACAACAACTAATTTGAATTTCTTAGTATGCGAAAAAAAATGAAACTCAAAACCGCATTAACAAATCAACAAAACCGCAACAACTAATTCACCAAACCGCAACAACAAACAAACCGCAATAACTAATGGACAATAACCGCGGTAACAAATAGAATAAAATAACCCGCTAATACGTAGTAAAAACCCGCTAAAACGAAATTGTTTAGTCCAAAATTTTCAAATCCCAAAACATAAGTTATCCAAACATCGAATCCTTTAATCACTTTTGCACAAAACCTTCTTCGACCAAACCCTCCGTTTTCTTCACCAAAATCACTCTGCACTAGTTCGCCGGAGTTTGGATTCACCGTCGTTTTCTTCACCTTGGATAGTAACCGACGTTGCTTTCACCACGTCGTATCCTTAATCACTTTTCCAAAAACCTTAATCACTCGATCTCGTCGACCTAAACCCTAGTTTACCGTTACATCGCCGATTTTCCTTACCAAGCTAGGTATTAAAGTATTATGTTAATGATTTCTTGTACGTGTTTGTTATGCATTCGTTCTTAATCATCTTTAATTTTCTGTTAACGTATTATGTTCACGCATTTGTGTCGTAATTCTGCAGAAATGGCCGATAATCAAGAACATAAGAGACGTAGAGGCGAACGTGGTCCTGCATCTTTTGGGAAGAAATATAAAGAAGATGTATATAAAACTGAATTTGATGAAAATAATATCCCTCTAAGTAAAGAACTGACGTCATGGTTTGGGATGACGGTTCAACATCGTTTCCCGCTAGCAACTGATATGGGCAAAATGGACAAAGACATATATGAAAAACTATGGCTGGATACCAAGGTATATATTTATTAGAAATATGAAATAGTTGTTAAGTGATGATAGCATATAATTTATTTACTCTAAATTGTAGAATATGTGGAATATCGAGAACGATGATGCAAAAGAGTTAATGAGGAAGAAAGCTGTGAAAATTGGTACTAATTTTAAATCTAGGCTTGTTAAAAATTTCGTCCTTACAGGTAAGGATGCTTGTGAGAAGTATAAGTTTCTTAAAAGGAATGATTGGGAAGCATTTAAGGCATAAAGAAGCACCCCAGAATTTATGGTATCTCTTAATTATATTATATGTTTAGTGTTGTACAATATTTTATTATTAACAACTTGTTAATTTGTGTAGCTAAAAAGGGAGAAAGCATTGGCAAGCAATAAAAGCAGACAATTCAAGGTCCGCGTGGGCCGAAGCGGGTGGAACCGTTTTAAAAAAAATAAAAAGGATGCAGTTTGGTCTGAACTTCTACAAAACCATAGTGTTCTTTCGGAGATTCAAAATGAACGGTCTAAGTTGTTTTTGATGGGTTGTGCAGTTAAGAATAGTGAAGGAAAGTTTGAACTTCCTAACGAAGCGATGGACAATTTCCAAGTTTTGGTAAACTAAGTTTTATTTAATTGAATATTTTTATCTTTTTGGTAAACAAATATTTTTTGTAGCTCGCGGAAGAGAAAAAGATGATAGCGGATGGTACTTACGCAGAAAATAAGAAGGATCCTTTAATTGTTCTCTTAGGACCCGAGCACGGGGGACGATCTCGGACCGTATCCGAGGTAATTGGATACACAAAGGTCAAAGGTGGATTGATTCGAAATGTGATCCCGCAAAGTACACCCGCGGTCAACACAAGCCACCATGATTCATGTGGGTCCCGTGGAACGGTGGAACACTATCCACCTATTGAGGTAACAATTTAAAAGTTTTGCAGCCTATACTATCCAGCCTTATAATTGTATCTGTTTTTACAGGTGTTGTCACCGTGTGAGTTGCTAGTTAGGGTGGCGGATGCCCATCTAGTCAAAGTTGGTTATGGACGAGTATGGCCAACTGTGGTATTCCAACTGTTACATCATAAACAGATTGCCGATGGTTGTGTAAAAGTCCAAGTGGATTCCATCGTGGCAGGAAAGGAGGATTTGCCTGTACATCCTCTTACAAAAACAGATGATGTCCAACTGGTTGAGAATTTGCCATATCATATAGTACAGTGGCCAAGATACGCAGTGAAGGTATATTTTAGTTTACTTTTATTGTTTGTGAACGCTTTTATCTAACGTTGTAGAGATGTTTTAGCTTATCGGTGATGGACTTGTCAATTCCCCGGAAAGGGACTTGAGAGAATCCTCTCCATTTGATTTATCAACCAACAATGTTTATATACCAGAAATGCCCGAAACTTCAACATTCCCTTTAGACCAAGAGTTTGTTAGTTATGCACAAATGGTTATTCTTATCATTATCATTATTTTAATCATTATATTTAAATACTAATGTTTTTATGATTACTTGTGGTAGTTGCAATCGGAGGATCCAACATTCCCCGCAGCCCAAACCGTCCCCGCAGCCCAAACCGCCCCCGCAGCCCAAACCGTAACCCCAGCCCAACCCATTAACCCAGCCCAAACAGCCCCAATAGCACAAACCATTATCCCAGCCCAAACAGTCCCCATAGCCCAAACAGTCCCAGAAGCCCAACCCGACAGCCCAGCCCGAACAGACCCTATACCCCAAACACCCACCACATCCCAAACCGTCACCACACCTCAACCCGACAGCCCAGCCCGAACCATCCCCGAAGCCCAAACAGAACCCGAAGCCCAAACAGAATCCGAACCCGAGGATGTTCCTCTAGATCCTCAGTACGACCAGCATTATGCGATGGTAGTGGCCGATGCTCCCCAATTTCTCCCAATACTTGATGCATTCTTCAAATATAACAAATATGGTCTTAGTGTTCCTTCCCCTCCGGGTATGTATCCGGAGATATATTTAGAAGGCATCCCAGCAACCGAGGTTTTACAATTTGCTCGATTCCATTGGGTTGATAGCAGCATGATACATTGTTTGTCAATGTAAGCTTAATATTTTAATATTTGGGTATAATTGTATTTATTAACTTTATGTTGTATATTTAAGGTATTATTATGCAATGGCCGGCAGCAATTCACGATGTGCATTTTTCAATGCACACTATATTACCGAGCCAGAATGTCGCACCAACAAGAACCATGTCATCCAACATATCAAGGATGTTTTAAATCATCATCCAAGCAAGTCATACATTCTTGCACCATACTATCAACAGTAATATTTGATTTTCCATAATACATGCAACACTGGATGTTTTAAATCATCATACAAGCAAGTAACTTTGATTAATTGCTTGTGTTTACTTGCAGGCAACACTGGATGCTTTTTATCCTCTGTCCTAAAACGAATATTGCATATATTGTTGATTCTTTAAAGCGTGAATCTGGTCCCGAGTACTACACTCTTGTAGGAGTAATCAATCATATGTTTCCCCGTAGATTTAAATGGATAAACACAACTGTATGTTTTCAATTTCCATTTTTTACCAATTTATTTAAGATGTATAAAATTTCAATATATTGAAATATTACAGTGCTGGAAACAAGACCAAAGCTGGGAATGTGGTTACATTGTTAGTCGACATATTGAAGAATTTTTACAGACCATACAGTTTAACATCAACCAATCTGTAAGTTTATGTTATAATTTTAAAATATTACTCATTTAGATGTAAAAATTATTGATATTAATTCTTTTTCATGAGCAGATGTGGAAGAGTAATAAGAGTTTTGATGCTTCTATGATTCATGAATACATAGAAAGGTTGTTGCCACTGTATCTCGAATGGATGAAGAGGTGCAAGCAAAGTGATGCCACTTATTAAAGGTTAGCAATTAATTAGCAAGTGTAAATTCTTGAACATATAGTTGTAAATTTATGAAACACGGTCCATTACAATGATCACAACCCTGCAAGTGTACATTTTTTTGACATTAAGTTACTGTGCTGTTGTATATATGTTTTTGGGTGCTATCTTTAAATATAGAATATAATATATATATATATATATTGTGGAATGATTTTTTTTTTGTTTATTTTGAATAACAAATATTGCGGTTACTTTATCATGTGTGCGAATAACTAATATTGCGGGTATGTGTAGTGTGCGAAAAACTAATAGCGCGTTTTTTGCTTTAATGTTGCGGTTTCTGTCTTATTGCGGTCTCAGCGTTTGATATTGCGGTTTCTCTTTTGTTGCGGTGTTCGCTTTAATATTGCGGTTTCTTTCTTGTTGCGGTCTCTGTGTTTGATATTGCGGTTTCTCTTTTATTGCGGTGTTGGCTTTAATATTGCGGTTTCTTTCTTGTTGCGGTCTCTGTGTTTGATATTGCGGTTTCTCTTTTGTTGCAGTTTGTGTTGTTTGATAGTGCGTTCCTTTCCCCGCAACAACAAATCGTTTTACCCGCAACAACAAATCGTTTCTGTAGTAGTGTTACCATCTCATATTATGGTTACTAGCAAACTAATACTATATTCTTTTTCATAACTTTGTTTTATACAATCAAAAAATGTGAATGAATTTCAAAAACAAATTGTTACTTGTTCTAAGCAAATATATTGTGAAAGAGAATAAAAAACATTCGTATGAACCAAAAAATGTATTGTTTTTTTTTTCCTTAATCCAACAATAAAAAGCAATATGTTTTTCATATCTATTTTATCTTTCAAGTTGTATAAATTAAAATTAAAAATAATGGTTCATGAAAAACTTACTTGCAATATGTGGGAAGAACATTCTTTAACATTTTAATTTGTTGCTTCTCGAACGACGAACGTAGAACGACTTGGAGCAAAGTGCTGATAACGTGTTGTAAGACAAATTAGCTCAACCATATAAGATCATCATAAACATTCTCATTAGACATGAAATATGATACATAAGGTTCATAAGATACAAGAGACAAGGAAAATGTATGAAAAGACAAGTACATAAGACCTCTATTTATAGGGTAGAGTTTAGTATGTTAATGGTGTACACTTTATGTACATAAAGTGTACTTATAAAGGTGATAAGTATTTCATAAATCCTACTTATGAAGGTGGTAAATGTGACCAACCATATGAGTTACAACAACATACACATGTGTATGGCTAACATCCTGTAAAAAGCATTGTTTTGCTAATTAAAAAGCGTAAAGGGTACTTCTTACATTATCAAAGTCCTTTATAATTTAATTTTTTTAACGACAAATTAGTAAGTTAGTGGTTCGACATATCTAGTGATATCTAAGCGGACAATAATAAATAAATATTCATTTTCAGTAGATTTTCAAGTGTTTTAATCGGTGCAAATCTCAACTTTTAAGACTATGGACAACATTCAGACTTCTTCTTTTCTATATATTAAATCTAGCAACAAAAACTTGTGTACTCCTTGGATTACTCAATTGGTGTTGTATCAAAGGCTCAATATATCTATCTCTTGTAATATTGTTGTCGCTTTTGCTACTAGTATCTTACTAGTAAGCTAGTGCACATTTTATGACCGTTTAAAAAGAAATAGATCTTAATTTAAGAGTATAAAAAATAGGGGTGATTTTCTTACCACAATTTTTAATGTGTGTGACACATCCAATGCTTAATATATTTATACACTTAGTTGTATAATATGTACTGTGTGATATAACCATTAAAAGTTGTGGCAGCAATATCAATTCTCATAAAAAATATTGACTAAAAGAAAGCCATTTTCGATTGAGTAAGAAAGCCATTTTCAATAGTTACTCAAGGTGACTGAATTAAAAAGGCAACCCTTTGTGATGGGCTAGAGATCTTGAGATCCGATGAGAACAATCCGCCGAAGGAGCGGACCGGCCTAATTAGCCAAGTCTCTAATTAATATTCCTGAGGGTTCTTAGGATAAGGGTTTTTTGTGAGTGAACGTGATGTAGGACTGAAAAGATAGTAAAGATTAGGATCCATTGATTCAAAAAAAATACCGGATTAATCTAACACAAAACACGTTGATTTGAGAGAATACCGTGAATTGGTCTTTAAAACCTGTTCTAACACAAAGAACACAATTTCGGGAGAGAAAAATGAATTTCACCAAAATATTTAACTGATTATTCTAAATGCCAATATACACCTTAAATATGGCCCAGATTTTCGAATGAGACTAAAAAGACAAACGGGCCAAAAACTGGGCCTAAACAAAGTTTGGAAATTTAAAGAAAAAACATAAAAACGTAAATAAAGTGTCCAAAGCAAGGCTTTTTGGGCCGGGATGGCGGTTTATCATGTCGTAGCCTTCGTCTCGAGCTTCGATTTGGTTACTCGTGGGCTTGAAACGGATACCCGGGCTAAAAGTTATGGCCTTTTTATTAAAGCCTTTTTTCGCACACGATCTTGGGACTCAAGAAACAAAATGGCCCTTTCTTCTATTGGGCCTGCATCAGAACGAGATGAGGATCAAAGCAGTTAAGTTCCACCAGACCGGGTACTCAGTCTACAGTGCTATTTATTGGCCATTGGATCAACAACGGTGTCGTCTTTTTTCCTTCTCTTCATTTGATGAGTTGCCATTTCATTTTTTTGCCAGTCGGAATCCCAGGTTCGATCAGGATCACCAGGAGCCCCATTCATTCATTTGCATTTGAAAATATATGTTGTTTTTGCCATCTTCAAGTGTATCAATAAGTCCTTTTTTTGAAATAGAAAGACAAAGGCACACATGTATTAGTATTAGTACACTATCTTTAAATACATCAATATATCTCCAAAGAGGACCACTATCAAAGATAATATGACCCATTGAAATTGCTAGGCCAAAAACACTAATAGTATATAAAAATGGTTATATATTATATTAAGGGTTGTATTCAAGGTAGTCCTTAATTTTTATATAATCCTAACACACAAATCTCAACCATTAATTAATTATAAGTAATGATCAAGATTAATAACATATTTTATACATGGAGGGTATTTTGGTCATTTTAAAAAAAATATTTTTTATTATTTATTTTAGAATTATTATTTTTTATTATTTTTTTATTTTTTTCAAAAAAATTTAATTAATAACACATAATGTGATTGCATACTGAATCACATGTGATTGTGTACTGAATCACATGTGATTGTACTAAAACATCAAATGTGATTAAATATACATCACATGTGATTTTACACTAAAATCACATGTGATTAAGTATTACATGTAATTATCAAATAAATATTGTTTTTTAACGAAAAAAATAATAAATAATAATAACAATTAAAATTAAAAAAATCGATTTTTTTTAAGCGCCAAATGACCAAAATAGTCCTTCATTTATAAATATGTAATTAATCTTGACTATTAGATCTTATTGATCAATGGTTGAGATTTATCCTTTGAAATTACACAAAAATTAAGGACTACCTACGATTTTCTAGTGATTAAACAATTTTGTCAATTCTTAATCCAAAATCTAATTTGTCACTCCAATTTATCCATGTCACAATTATAAGTCGTGCGGACTTTTAGGTTTAATGAGGTTTCATAATCCAGCTTGACACTTGCTTAGATATGATATTAGAAATTACCTAATTAATAATAATAATAATAATAAGGAATGACCAAAACCTTGTTTTTAAATTAGGTCTGCTGAAAACTGCGACATAGTTAGTCATACGTCGACTTAATAAAATGTTAAAAATATAACTTTTTATGGGTGGTTGTACTAATTAGCTTACAATTTTTTTCTTGGAATGATCTTATCCTAGCTACCAAGAGAATTAGGAGCAGAGGTTCAGAATTTTCCTTTACATTTTGTAGCCAAGTGCTTGTAATCTTGTATTTGAAATTTTGAATCTCTAGACCTTATGCCTTTCTATAGTATTTTATTCGGTTGAACTTTTAAGTACTCAATAGAAATTTAAAAAGGGAAAAACTAATTATAGTCCTTAGGGAGATTGTTTAAGAAAAAAAATTAGTGCTTAAAAATATTGTATAATAACTATATAAAACCATCTCCCTTTGATTTTAATAATCACATTTAGTAGTTATGCTTCTTTAATTATACATTAACCAATCTAATTATCCTTAATCATTGCCTAAGACTCTTATAATTAAATATGAATAATTGAAAGATTCATATAATTAAATCAATTTCTCTTTGCTACTACTAATAAATATGAAATTTTAGTCAAATTTTTTTTATGCCTTTAAACTTGAACATGTTACTCCAAAGGTCTTTTCATATCATATGCATGAAAGAGACAAATATCACGAAGATATTATGCCACAAATTTGGACCAGCAATCAAAATGAATTTATCAGAATCAAAACCAAAATTGTTAACGAATCTCCACCAATTTACATATTTGGTTTCCTACATGACTCAAATATTAGCAATACTCAACTCTAAAATTGCCTACAGCCAATATAAATTTTAATAACTTTGCTATATGCTCGATTTAAAGTTGGTGTTCTGAAAAATGGCTTTTTTTGAAAGTGTTAACAAACATATTCAATCGAGCAATAGATAGTTGACGTGTTAGGCTTAGAAGCTCTAAGACAAAAGGACCCGATACTTTGAAAATACTTGGGAGAATTATAAGTTAAGCCAAAAGGACAATTATCCCCAAAGAAATAGAAAGTACGGCTTGTTTTGGACCACACATGTTTCATCTATTTGAATGATTAAGATGCCTAAACGATTTACTGACAAACTGTCTAAAGTGGTGCTAATATCGTTGAATGACGGGTCATATACTAATACTTAATCCGGCAATCTCGTCCTTTAAATAAGCGAAGTGGTTTTGATACCATCAGAATCACTTAAAATATCACAATTATATTTATTATAATAAACTAGGTTAAAACCCGCGCGATGACATCAACAATTTCACCTTTGCCAGATTAAAGAAGGTGGTTGCTTTGTAGTCTCCATAGAAAGCCACTGGAAACCACGTCTAAATATTTTTGTTGTTACCTACAGTTCACTAGCTATAAACAGTTAACCGAATTAACATTTTCAAAATAACTGAACAAAAGCGAAGACATGAACCATATTAATCGAACCGTCATATTCTAGGTTTTAATACATGTTTATAACCAAATTAATTGAACCCAAAACTTTAGTTAATATCAGACTGTAACCAAACCATTATAAATTGTTAAAAGAATAACCAAAATTCTTTAACCGAAATTGAATGTTTATAAATTAACATTAGAGTAAATTACATGGAAGGTCCCTGTGATTTGCCATTTATTACATCCATAGTCCCTGAATTTTGTTTATTACACTGAAGGTCCCTATGACGGTGACTATTTCTTAGTAAAGTGATGTGGTGTAATTACTTATGTGACCATTCAATATTGATAAATTTTCAGTGTCACTGGTTAAAGAAAAGGTTGTTGCCGTGAAGGAATGTATGATTGCGGTGGTTAAGTGGGTGGGCCCCCAAGAAAACATCAAAAAGGTGCGCATGCTGTGAGCCAATCCTTGCGAATCATTCAAACACCGTCCGATATCCTCTCATTAATATGATGTCACGTGATTGCCCCCACTTTCTTCGGTGCTTTTCCACGTCACCGCCTACGGATTTGGGTCTATTTCCATCCAACTCCAAATTTGTTTGGACATACGTATACGTAGGGGTGTCAATCGGGTTTGTCGGGTCGGGTTTGGCTCTTATCGGGTCGGGTCCGTCAGGTTTTGAGGTAAAAATTTCTAACCCGCAACCCGACCCTATAAGGAATCGGGTTAGTCGGGTTCGGGTTGGTCGGGTTTCGGGTTTGTCGGGTTGACCCGATCGGGTTAGATAGTTCCACCTACAAGAAACACAAATTTATAAATAAAAAATGTCCTTATACAACTTTTTATATATATAGTACATGTTTTACAAGGTACATGATAATCGTATGTATATAGAATTACTAATTAGTCAAGAACAACATATATTAGTTGTTAATTTCGTATTCTTTAAATCAAATATAATTAGTTTCACGATACTTACGAACACACTTACTTAGAAAATGAGTCCCTAAAACCGCCCAAAACTTCATTACTTTATCATATAAAAAGTTTCTTAAATTGTTTACATATTTTAAGATATCACATTCATTTTATCTACTAAATGTTAAAAAGAAAAAAACATTTAAACTTGAGTCGGGTCTAATCGGGTCAACCCGAAACCCGATAAAAGTAACCAATCCTCACCCGATACCCGGCCCGATATTAACGTCGGGTTTGTCGGGTCGGGTTTAAAAAACCCGATATCAACATATGACCCGAATACACCCGACCCGACTAGCATAATCGGGTTCGGGTTCGGGTCGGGTCGGGTTGACCCTTTTGACACCCCTACGTATACGTATAGGACATGCTCAATTCCCTATGCATAAAGTACCATCATCTACCTTCCATATAAGTTCAATCTAGGTAAATTACAGCAATTGTCCATGAGGTAATCCAGATTCTAGGTTTCTGTCCATAAACTTTTTTTTCGGTTTTTTTGTTCCTAAAATTTTTTGAATTTCACTTTTTTATCTTTCCTTCCAATATCCTCCGTTAACTGACGATATTTTTGTCATTTTACCCAAACTACCCCTATTTTAACTTTTTTTACATTTTTCTTTTTCTTTTTCTTTTTCCATTCTCTCTCTTCCTCATTATCCAACATATCTTCTTCATCTTCACAAAACCTGCAACAATTTTGAAGGAGATATGATTTAACTTCATAAAATTAAAACCTTTTTTACAAGCACAAATCAAAATCTAACCAAAACACAAATTACCTATATTTTTCTTAATAACACCAAAACCAAATCGCACAGAGACATCAAGATGATGAAGATTCTAAAATAAAACCCAAATCAATCTAGATCTTCATCTTCTCTATCTTAAAACTAAACACAGATTCAGTTTTTTTTGAAGCTTCATGTTCTTCATCTCAGAATATAAGAAACAGAAACAGAAGATTATGTTCTCCATCTCATCTTCTCCGACGGCGGCTTGTCATCCATCTGGCGGTTCTTCGTCTTCTCCGGTAGATTATGTTTCAAGATCTGGTTTTAAGATCTCGTTTTTTTCGTTCAGATCTCCGGAACAGAAACATAAGATCGGTGGTGTTCTAGTTGTTGCAGGTGACAAATAAAGGTGAGAAATAAAGATGTTGCAGGTTCAAGCCGGAGAAGACGACCGGGCAGGATTCATCTCGATTGTTACGGAGGATTCATCTCGATTGCAGATCTATATCGAAATGAAGATTTGAAATAGCAGCTCGATTGCAGGATTCAAAATGAAGATCTGAAATACCTGTTAACATGGTTTTAGAGAGAGAAAGAGATTTTTATAGAGAGACGGTGGTGATGGCAGGAGAGAAAGAAAGAAAAATTTTTAGATAGAGACGGTGGTCATCGTTGATTCACAATAATTGTGAACTAGCAACACCTTGATTCACAATAATTGTTACGGTTTGTGATTTAAGGATGAAGTTGATGATAAGTGAAAGAACATAAAAATAATTGGGGAAGAACACAATGAGGTGGGTTTATATAATTAAAGATAATGTTTGGTAGATGAAGAACATGAAAAATGAAAAATGAGGGAAAAATGACGAAAATATCCTCAATTTTTTTGAATTTCACGTCAGTTAACGGAGGATTTTAGACGGAAGGACAGAAAAGTGAAATCCAAAACACTTTAAGGACAAAAAAACCGAAAAAAAAAGTTTAAGGACAGAAACCCAGAATCTGGAATACCTCAGAGACAATTTATGTAATTTACCCTTCAATCTACTTTGATTCACACGAGACGTAATAGTGATCTTTGGGTCCGGCCGCTCCTAATGGGTGAACCTCCATTGCTAAAACTTTCTTATATTACTAGTGATTTTTTGAGAATTTCATTCTTATAAAAACTAAAGCCACTATCCTTCTGGTTGTATGTGATGTTAGTTTGAGCAAACATACGAGATGCAAGAGATGAATGAAAATTATACAAGGAGCAAATATGGGCAAGTAATTATTTCTTCTTACAAATATGTGAAATTTCATGGGTATGCATAAATAGTTTTCCAACTTTATGATTCTAATCGTTAGGAGAAATTTCCATGTAATTTGAGGTTGAACTTAAAAAAAATAGATTTTGCTTTAACATAATCATTGATCCGTACGAGTAAAGTAGCCTAACTTAAGCCAAAAATGACGAAAGACAATAATCGTCAAGTTTAATAACGCACATGTTATAAAGCTTGGAACGTTTAACTAAAATTATAGACTGAACAAGGAAATTAGGCTAATTAAAAAAGTTTCTTTCTCTAAGATTTTTTTGTGAAAATTTCTCTTCACCATGTTATAATGATTAGAAGAATTAAAATAGCCTCTTCCTCTCATCGTTTTTGTTGTGATTATTCTTCTATTCGCTTTTGTTAGCTATGAATCAAAAGTTTAGGATCCAACTTTAATTAAAGAAAAGCAAAAATTATATGTGCATAATTTTCATTGTAATTGATTCGGTTAACCTTGACTTCTTATAAAAAGGTAGTTTGTCTAATTTGTGTAGAGGAAACACTTTGGGTATACCTCATGAATGGGAATATATCAAGGTTTCGATACCATAAATAGTTAAATACAATACGTATACCCAAAAATTTCAATCTGGTTAAGTCTGTAGACATGGGCTCATACACAAAAACATAATCCTACAAGCCTGCTAAGAAGTATGTCTGAGGTTGGGCTATAACCCCTTACAAAATACTCTCTCCCTGTAAAATAAATCACAATATTGAACCCCCAAACCCCGACCTCCACCAAAATAGACATATGCACCATATAAATGTAATGATCCGAAATTTGTAAATAAATAAATTTTATAAAAATATGATAATTAAGGATAAATCGTTTAAAGAACGTAGGAATTGGTTTCGTGTCATTTGGATACCGTATGAGAAAGTTACGGGCGAAACCGGGTCGAGACGATCAACAAAAGTTGCAGCCTGTCTGGGCAAAGGAGTTCGCGGCGCGAACCACTCCCCGCAATCGCGAGGATCGGGCAGAGACTTGGGGTTTTCAGAGATCAGAGTTCACGGCTGGTTCACGAACGCGAACTGTTCACGACACGCGAAATTCGCGGCGCGAACTTGGTCTTCGCGGCGCGAAGTCTGTCAGACTGCTTTAAAATCAGGTTTTGGCTCATTTATGTCATTGGCAAACCCTAGTTTCTCTCTTGGGCGATTTTCGAGTGCAAGAGCTGGTTGAGGTCGATTTCTCCATCAAAGCTTGGTAGATTTCACTCCTAGTTGAAGATTAAAGGTATATCTTCACTCTTTAATCATTGTAGCTTTAGATCTATGGATTTCTAGGCTTGGGTTTGAAACCCTAGTTCTTGGGGTTTTCTTAAATTGTGAAATAAATATTGTCTACACTTAATAGATGGTATTTTAACAAAGGAAACAAGTGTATGGTTAAGATTTGTAAGAATCTTAAGTTTTGGTAAAACCTAGGATTTTGGAAATCATCCAAATTGGGGGAAAGTGTTATTAAAGAGTTTCTAGAGATAAAAGGGTTTATTTGCTAGTAGTATTTGTTGTTGAACAAGTTGTGATTATTATGATAGGCTTTTGGTGAAGTCTTGGAAGGTTCTAGCTTGATTGAAGCAAAGGATTAGGTGTGAAGAACACATTTGGAGCATTATTTGCTAAGGTGAGTACATGAGATTTTTAAACTGAGTACATAGCAAAGAGTTTGAAAATACTTATGATTTTTTATGGGCCTTTATTAATAAATATTTTGATAAAGATAATTAATGAAAATATAAGAAAGTATGTATAATGTGATACTAGAATATGTCTAGTAAGGTTGATGAATTTGGAAGTGAATATGATGAAATAAGTAATTATGAAACCTTTATTAACGAACCATAATAATAAGGTTACTGAATAAAAGAATGTATATTGAGTCTTTATTAATAAATATGTATTAGTAAAGCACTTGGAAATGATTATTATAGTAATGAGTACCTATTGGTAAGATTTACTAATAAAAGTAAAGAACGAATATATATGAAAATGAATACGATGTGACTAGTAATAATTATGTATTATAGTCAACGAAGAGATAAAAGTATTATGATATCGATAAATAAGAAATGTATCTTATGGAATAAGTAAGTATGGACCTCCTAGGGTTCATAGACGTAGAAGTAGATGTTGGTAGCTTATAATCGGGTCCATGGGACCATGCAGGTATGTTCACACTATGTTGAACTAATTATATGTAGATATTATTAGATAACTAACTTGTTTGATGATTTATGTGATAATCGAAGGCTTTGATTGAAATAACTGTTGAGTTATGGTAGGAAGGAGATGATGTGATGACGCGGGGGACCCCGGTCATGAGGTGTGGAATGAGGGGCAGTTGGGTGGATTCCCATCGACTCATCCACGTTAGTAGTCTTGCTAACTGGACGTATTCCGGCGAGTAAGGCAGGTATCGGTAGATTGGGCGAATCCCTCTTGCCGGTATCTTGAAGCTTATTAATGGCGATGGATTTCGGTTAATAAGCTAATGTGAAATTTATTAATGGCAATGGATTTCGGTTAATAAGTTAATGTGAAGCTTACTAATGGCGATGGATTTCGGTTAGTAAGTTAACGTGATTCTAGTACATATATGTTTATGTATTAGGTATGTTTGTGCTTCTAGCTAGTTCGGGGGCAACCTGATAGCTAGATGTGAATGCTAGGAGAGCAGAAATCGATAGGGTCACAATAGGGTGACTAGACGGTATTGGTGCAGTATATATATATTTATGAAATGATTATTATTATTGGGGTCTAAAACCCATGTATCTCACACGACTACTTTGTTTCACGTACTACGTTTGTTTTGTGGCTGTGTACTCAGGTACATGTTTGAAGTGATAAAAGGTTGCACTAGAAGTGGCCTAGAGATGTTTAGCTCGGGATCTCGTAGGTAGATCCCTTGCCTATGGTTTTGATATACTTGGTGACACCGTATTTTTGCATACTCTGATAAAAGTTTTAAAGTTTTTGTTAAAATGTATTTTGGGCAACATGGAAGATCAGGGCCGTTCCAATTAATTATAGGGCCCTGGGCAGAATCTTAAAAGGGGGCCCCTAATGTATTTTTTTTTCTTCCAAATAAGTAAAATTAATACTTCCTCCGATTCAAAATAAGTGACACATTTGGGATATCACGGTTTTTTAGGCAAAAGATTATAATGATAATTAAATTAGATTAATTGGATGGTTAGTGGAGATGGATCCCACACTTTTTGAATAAAGTGAGGTTAATGATGTTTAAAAGTAAAAAGTAAGGGTAAATGAGTCATTTCACTTTGTTAAAGTAGATAATTAGTGGGTGTGGGTCCCACTATTTTTTGCCAAATAAGGTAGTTTTTCAAAGTGTGTCACTTATTTTGAATCACCCAAAAAAGGAAAGTGTGTCACTTATTTTGAATCGGAGGAAGTATAAAACATATGCACCCATAAATGAATATTATGATAAAATAAAAAACTTACAATTAGATTAAGTCACCACAGTGTTAATCTCAAGGTTCTAAAAGACGCGCCATGGCGGCGCCAAGGCGTCGCCAAGGCGTGAGGCGCGGCGTCGACGTTACGAAACAGACCATGGCGGCTAGGCTAGGCGTGGCGTGAGATAAGGCGTGATAAGGCGCGATAAGGCGCGCCTTATGGCGAGTTTTCTGGAAGACGGCCGTAAAAAATGATTTTTTTTAAAAAAAATTTTAACATATATAATTATAAATTTAAATGTAATATTTTTTATGAGCTTTATATATGAATTGTTATATAAATCAATAGATTTATTTAAAAAAAATCAATTTAATATACGTATATATATAAATTATATAAAAAATTTACCGCCTTAAGCGACGCCTTGAAAAACGCCATGTCCCGCCATGGCTAGCCTTGACTGAGGCTTGATGGTGCCGCCACGCCACGCCTTACGCTTTCTAGAACCTTGGTTAATCTCGACTTGAAATCTTCAAAACTTTCTTGAACAATTTGTAACTACAAAAAAAACCATGCTGGAAGTGATGTGTGTATAATATCAAATCTTCTAATTGTGATTCAACTTATTGAAATTGCCAAACAGTATGAAAATGGATCGATAAAAAAACATTAAATTATTGACAAGCAATAATACTTTCCATTTTGTTCATGGATACTTGAGCTGCTCATTTCGTGATAACATCTTGTTTTGACTTCAACTTCAACATAATTCTTGGAGCTTCTGTTTTCACTTCTACTTTAACACGTGCTTCAACATAATTCCTGAAGCTTCCGGTTAACAAATTAACAAAACAATTGACGTTAAAAGAAATTTCAATCATCAAAAAGTGAATTACAAACGATAAGGATCTCTAAATTACAACACTTTTTACCTACTTTTTAATCTCCTATTCAATTTACTAGCACATGAACATTATAATACTATATTACTACTCAAAACTTTAGTCCTAATATGCATTAGTATCGTTGCATCGCACAGCATCAGAATTTCATAATCAAATAAGATCCATCGATTACCTGATTAGCCAATTAGGATATATTGATTTAGGAGGCTGGAGTCGAGAAATTCATAATCAAAGAAGATTATGAGTCAATTAGGATATATTGATTTAGGCGATTTACTTATTTAGGAGAAAGAGATGAAGAAGAAACATCCCTGGACACGCATTGATTACCGTCGTCTTCCTCCTCTCATCGATTCTAATTCCAGGGTTTTTTTGGGCCCGCTTCCCGCTTTCTCCACTTTCAATAGTTAACTGAGTATTTGGGCTTGCAGCTTCTGTCACGAAGGAAATTACGAATAGGCTCTAATGGACTAACCTGTTGAAAATGGGCCCTTATGATTTGTGGGCCCTGGGCGGCTGCCCTGGTGGCCCAGGCCCAGGGCCGGCCCTATGGAAGATGTTGAAAAATCGTATTTTAAATGTTTTAAACGATTTTATAAAAATACGGGTGTTACAATAAAAACCAACCGAATTAAGAAAATAGTTTTGGCAGGACAGAGAACCCAACCAATGACGTCCAAGAACTGAATCGCTTATAATTGAACCAGACCTAGTACGAGAAAGTTTTTTCGACTTTTTTGGTTTTAAATTGAACCGGACCTAAAACAGATTTTACATGAACACTAGTACCGTGAACCTGACTAGGGCAGTTCTGGTCGATTCTAAATTCAGTTTGCAGAGGTCTAACACCACGCATACAAAACAGAAGTGTGGCTTTTTTTGTCTATTTATAATTTTCACTCAAGGATGTATATATATCTAACTGGTATATACCATTGTTGACAGCTGACAGGGTAGCACGTATAAGATAGGTGAAAATTAGAGTAGTAATTATCTAATATATATATACATCTAATATTTCAGTTACATTAACTTATGACTTCTAAATGAATATAACAAGTTAAAATTCTAGACTTTTAATTAACTTTAAATAAAGGAAATAAAAGTTGTTTGACTGCTTTTGGTATCGAGTGGTTAATATTAAAATAAGACGAAGTTAATAAAATATCTTTACTTTTCTAAACTTGGCTTTATTAGTAAAAAAACACATTTTTTATTTTCTTACAATTAATTATCTGATAGTTTTTTTTTTAATGGCAAATCATAATCTACTCATATATCTACCTATGTCTACTATGAGACTTGTAACCTCAACCTCAAGGTTTGGGATAAATACTTTTACCACTAGACCAATAACCCTTTAGTAATTACCTAATAGTAATTATAAAAAAATCAATTGATGTTTAATTTTAAAGTAAGGCAGTTGCATACTTGCATATGGCCTTGTGACTTGTGAGGGGCTTTTAATTTAGTATTTATTTATTAGTATTGATATTGTGTTTTGATTTTTTATGCTCTTTTTATATACTACTTTTATCCAATAAACGCTAACACCATACATATTTAAAAGATGAAAAGACCTAAATTGAATATGGGTCACATAAAAAATTAAAGTTTTTTTGTGATGTACGGGGTCTCATTTGTAATTTCATACCGGACCCCACCCAAATCAATGAAAAAACCGTGTCCAACACATAGTTTAACGTTTAATATACATCTTTTATTAGTCCCAAAATACATTTATTGCAATTTTAAATGCGCTAACAATTATGGATTTTACAGGAGAACTGCATCAATCAAACTTAAAGCTTAAGAAACATCGATCATATGTAAGGTTCATGCTCATCAGATGGATAATTTTCCTCCTATAACACAAAAACACGAATGAAACATAAGCAATTAATTTGGGTTTTTTTGCCGGAAAAGAGGTAACCAACTACATTTTTTAGCTTCTCATCCAAATGATCCAATGTGTTGACACAGTTACCCCGTAAGTACGCTGTTGAGTTTCTTTTGAGCAACCATCACAACTCACACGCGGTGGTCAAACTTCAACGTTTCCTTCATGTTTGACACATGCAATTTACACTATTTATTACACTTTGTCAAATAAATTACCATGCATGCATCATGCATTTTGTATACCTTTCCTAACAATAACATGTACCAAACACTTTTAGTCAAACTATTCCGCATAATTAGTGCAATATGTCTCATTGTTAAAGACAAAATTTGTGTCGGTAGATTATGCAATTAAAAAATGAAACATCTTAAAGACTTAAACTATTCTATACCTTCTAAGTCTTTGCTTATTAAAGTAATATTTGCACAAACTTCGTAACAACACAATGGTCAATATATTTTGTCGAATAGGTAAACTTATAGGATAACCTTATACTTTGGTTGTACATACTTGTTTCTCTGTTCGGTTCGTATTGCATTTTATTTTGGGTCGTGCATTTTGTTTGATGTTGCAATGATCGACAGTTTTCTCGGTGTTTTCTCTTTAGTTCGATCTTCTAAACAGTTGAAAACTTTCATATGACCCAGCATATAAAATAGTGTGATGTATCATTTGTTCGACCTTAATTTGGCATGTTTAGATATATTTCTGGATTCTGGCCTCTATTTTATACGGAGTATAAGAGAAAGGGGTGTGGTAACGAAAGGGACTCCAAGTCAGACGTCACCTCAGCTTTCGACCCAAGCCACCACACCGCAAGCTGGGTAAGTGTGGCCCCAAGTCGGATGGGTGGCGTAGCCCACAAACCAATAGGAGGAAAGATGGTGTTTTGGGACCAATGGGAGGAGAGAGGTTATTATTTTTTTAATGATTTTTATTTATTTAAAGGAGTATTATTGGTTAGTGATGGTAGAGAGGGATATTTAGGGGTTTTGAATGTGAAATGTGAAATAATGATGTGGCGCGGAGGTGGCATCCGACCCCAAGCCACCACACATAATGCTCTAACATACAAGAAAATAAAATTGTACTTCATCCGTTCCAACTTTATTGTCCACTACAAAAAAAACACACAATTTAAGAAAAATACATTAATTATACAATGTCACCAATCAAATTTTTTATTTTCCACTTAAATTTTTTTGATTGGTTGAATTTTAGAAAAAACAGTTTTTGTGGGACAAATTAAAATAATATACTAGACACTAAATATGGGACAAAGGGAGTATGAAATATCAAGTTTATAGTTGTAATTTAATTATTTCTACTCATTTTACCGAGGTTCTAAGAAAATTTATGTTTATGTTAAAAAGAATTAATTCTAAAATGTCAATAACTCCATATTAATTAATATTAATAATAAAAGCTAATTTAATATCTGTTCATAATAAAACACGACTAAAATGATGTCTAATAAATAAATTTACACAAACAATAAAATAAAATATATCTCAAACAAACAGAAAATTGACTTGTCGTATCACAAAATTAAATTGATTTAATATATCATATACTTGTCGTATCACAAAGTTAAATTGATTTAATTTATTGTATCTATTAAGCACATGTGACAGTATTATTTTTTGGGAAATGCTAACAAGTGCCTCAAAGGCAATGGTTAAGAAAATTTTGTGGCTTAAATTAATTGTAAATTACCTAATAAAAAACCACCCCCATGCATTTAACTAACCAACTTTAATTTATTATGCTTTCTTTGTTTTACACCACTTTAGTCATTCTTAACCATTGCCTTTAGGGCACTTATGAGCAAATCCTTTATTTTTTTTAAGAGAAAATAGTATTAATGCTTATTATTTATGTATATTTAATGTTGATATTTATCATAAGATGACACATGTAATTTATAAATCTTTTTTAGAATATTATTATTCATTGATTTTAATATATATTTTAATAAATTAAGTAGACATAAGCAATAGAGAATTAATTTTTACATAATAACTTTTAATTTATACATCACGCCGTAGAAGTATTATTGCAAATTATACAAACATATAAAGCAATAATTGTAATGTATGCATTAAAAGATATGTACATTTATCATCCCCTCAAGTAATATGCATTAAATTAATTTCTCATTTTTTAATATACTGGACAAAAGGTAACATGGAGAAAAGTTGTTTACACTTTACACCTAAGTTGCACGGAAACTCCATCTAGAGTGCCGCTCCCGTATCGAAAACCTTTGGGAAACCGATACTCCTAGGATACCTGCCCGAAACGTTTCTCAGGTGCCGGAAACGTTTCTGTGAAGTTTCTTCGGCGTTTCAAGAAACGTATCTGTGTTTTTTTAAACATTGTCATGGGTTTCTGATTCAATGGAAGATGTAAAGATGTGGGATGTAGATGGAGATGCTTTTGATTTAATGGAAGATGTAGGGTTTTAGAGGTTGCTGATCTTTCACTAGATGATCCGGATTTAAAAAATGATTTGATTATTGATAATTAATTACATTTGAAAGATTTAGTATTTTTAGAGTTTATATACTTTAAATCAATAATATCTATTTGGAATTCTTTAAAATATATATATTTTTTTATATTTTATGTGCCGTATCTCTGCCGTATTCGTATCTTGAATTTTTAAGTTTTGCCGTTTCTCGTATCCGTTTCCCCGTTCCGTATCTGTTTCCGTGCAACTTAGCTTTTCACGTTCACCGGAATTTCTGTAACCGTCGCCACCGCTGGTTGAAACGTCGCACTGGAGTGGGTCCCCAGTTATATTCCTCAACCACCACCTTCTCCTCCGTCAACGGTGCTTCCAATCACAATCACAAATAGGATAAAGTAATAACACTACGACAATTCTAGACCAACCCAAACCCAACCCGGGTCCCAATTTCGGGTCTGCCCGTTTCCTAAATCGCTCTTTCCCCACCAGGCGCCTTTTTTGAACGTTCCCCATATTAAGTCAAACATTGTCACTTTCAAAATATTTATATAATTCCCCAATTTATTTCTAAATAGAGAGAGGAAACTGTTTGCAGTCAGAAACTTACACCCGTCTTCAATTCAATTTTGGTATCCGTTTCACAGTTGACTCAACAATTAATGCGTAACCAGGTTAGAATTTTCCAATTTCGGATTTCTTTCCTGTTTATGTTTCATATGTTTGTCAGAATTCGTCGGTTATTATATTGATTTTTGTCTAAACCTGTTCAATATGGTTATATACCGACTTCCGTATGATGTTCATCAGAAAAATACAAAATCCCCTGTTTTATTTGTTTATTTAGGGTTCTCAGTATTAATATTAATTTCATGTTTTTTCAATTGTTTTTGGGATTAGATTTTGATAAGGTGAAGATTTGAGAAGTACAAATGGATTCTTGTAGTGAAATCGAAGATGATTTTTTTGACACCAGAGAAATGTTCGCTTCATTATCTGACTCTGATTCTGAACGTTCTTCTGATGATTGTTCTACTTCTGGGTTTAATTATGATTCTTGGGCGATGAATCTTGACAGTGTTGATGAACGTCGTAAGAGGTTTATCCAATCCATAGATTTGAGTCCTAAGTGGGTTGTAAAAGATGTAGAAATTGAACACGAAAACGATGGCATCCATGGTGATTCAGATGAAAAAAAGGAGGAAAAACCCGAGTCGGTAATTCAACAAAGTTCCGATCTTGAAGATAGTGTTTTAATCAGAAACCCTTCTTTGTCTTGTTGGTCAAAATCGGTTACCGAACCCGAATTACAACGGTTTAAAGATAATACCCAAAATCAAGATGAAGAAAATGCATCAACGAATCAATCATTCGATTTCGGGGCATCATCTCAACGTTCATCGCGAAAAGAAAGTGAAAATGTTAGTTTAATAGATAGAAGAAAGAAAGTGAAAAAGGGTTGGCTACAAAAACTAAACGTTGTGGCCCGAATCACAGATCATCATCAAATCGAGCCCGTGGGCTCAACATGTACTCAAGCGGTTAACGTGCATACAAATAAAAAGAAGTCAAAAGAATTATCTTCTGTTTACACCATGCAAGATTTTCCAGCCCATGATGGTTCCATTTCGGTTCTTAAATTTAGCCAAAATGGTAGATATTTAGCTAGTGCCGGTGATGATGGTATTGTGCGAATTTGGGAAATTACCGAATACGATGACCCGAGGAAATACGAGATTCAAGGAAATGATCCTACTAAACTATACTTTTCAACAAATCATATGTCCGAATTAGCACCTATTAATGCGAATAATGAAAAAACCCGAAAGATTAAGAAATCATCGGAATTGACTTGTGTGATTTTACCACCAAAAGTCTTCCGGATATTGGAGCAACCCGTGCACGAGTTTCATGGTCATGGTGGCCAAATCTTGTCCCTCTCGTGGTCCAAAAAAGGGGTTAGTAAATTTGTATATATTTATTATTGTTTATTATTTTGATCTTGTGTCTCATTTTTTGTGTGTGTGTGTGTGTTTTGAACTCTGTATAGTTTCTTTTATCATCATCGGTTGATAAAACTGTTCGTTTGTGGCAAATTGGACACGATGAATGCCTCAAAGTTTTTACTCACAACAACTACGGTGAGATTTGATTTTTACCGTTGCATTAATGTTTTTTATATATGTTTTCCTCGATTGTGTTACTTACTATTATTATTGATGCAGTGACAAGCGTTGAATTTAATCCGGTGGACGAAAATCATTTCATCAGTGGATCGATTGATGGAAAAGTACGTATATGGGAAGTAAGCGGATCTCAAGTTATAGATTGGGTCGATAATCGGGAAATCGTGACTGCTGTTTGCTATTATCCAGATGGAAAGGTTTGTGTTATATTTTATTTTTAACTTATGTTATTTTTGGTATTTTAAATTGTTTTCAACTAACGACCACTTGCTCTTTCTTACCATAGGGATGCATTGTGGGAACTTTAGATGGAAACTGCAGTTTTTACGATATCATAGGTACACAATTACACATACATATTCAATAGTTTCAGTATTTTTAAATAATTTAATGGCTGATTTTTTTTTATCGAATTTTGTCTTTCAGATAAACGATTGCACCTGGAAACTCACACATGTGTAATGAGTAAGAAAAAATGGCCCAGAAGAATAACGGGATTTCAGGTATAAAAAACGTTACTTGTTAGATTCTGTTTTACGAATAATTCGTCTCTATTATTACATTTCTCTTACGGAATACGTAAATTTTACTTTCCAGTATTGCCCAACCGACACAAGGAAAGTTTTAGTCTCATCCGCCGATACGCAAGTTAGGGTTCTTTGCGGAATTAATGTTGTCGGGAAATTTAAAGGTACCTACTCATTTTATATTATGGATTTTGATAACAATATACTACTTTGAACTAATTGAATATTCTTAAATGTATGGAACAAATTTGGCCAATGTAGTTAAACATGGATAAAATGATTTATGATTTAATTAATTTTTTATTCAAAAAAAAAAAAATACATTTTAAGACAATCTAAGAGCTAAGAGGTGGGGTGTGGTGACCACCCACCCCTCGCCGGCTTGAAATTGCCACCTAGGCTCCGCCATGACACCCTCCGCCGGGTGAGTGAAGACGTTCGCCGAGCGTTCGGCGGAGGAGAGAGAGAGAAAAGGTTTGTTTTTTAAGGGTATTTTTTGAGTGAGGGGTATTTTAGTGGGTCCCAAAAGATTATTATTAGTTAGTGATGGTAGAGGGGGTATTTGGGGTTTTGAATGTGAAATGTGAAATAGTGATGTGGCGCATAGGTGGCGTGTAGGTGGCATCCGACTTGATGTTACCACACCTGATGCTCTAAGGGCTCATTATCAAAACTCTTATTATATATATCGCATATTACTAAAACAAGTTTTATACGTGTCGGCAGGAAACCGGAGTTCAGGTGGCCAGATGGCAGCATCTTTCACGGCCGATGGAAAACACATAGTATCGGCCGGTGAAGACTCCAACATATACATGTGGAACCACATTAGCTCAGATAAACTCTACACAAAAGCCAAAAGCAATTTATCGAATGAAAATTTCATCTCTCAAAACGCGTCAATCGCCGTCCCGTGGTGTGGGATCAAAAGCATCGCAGCGGCTTTTCCGTCACCGAGATTGACAACCGCCGCCTCTGCTGCCGCCGGTGGCGGCGTTCTTCCGAGAAGCACGATAAATTCACCGAGAAAACCCTCGTTGTCTACTAGCCGGAGTTTTTTCTTGGACTCGATGCTGAAGAGTCCGCCAACTTTTCCGGCGGAAACGCTGCCGGATTCCACTCAGGTTAGCGTTTCACCTTCAATGAGGAAATCGGAGTACAGATTTTTGCGAAGTGCGTACCGGAATACGTTTGTTGCTCCACATACTTGGGGTTTGGTGATTGTTACTGCCGGTTTGGATGGTCGGATTAGAACTTATCTCAATTACGGGTTACCGGTCCGGGTCTGAAATCCGAGAGGTTCGGGTGTCCAACAAAGTAATAATATATTGTACATAATTATTACTTAATTACATGTATACAGATACAAAATTGTTTTTTTCTTTTGTATGTAGTTTCTTGTATTGGTTGATGTAAGGCCAATTTCAAGTCTTCGATACACTATTAAAACCATTAGGATTATCAAGAATGGAGGGCCAAGATTGATTACCAAGAATGGGGGATCAAGATTGCTTGATTATTTAAGTATAAAAACTCTTAAAAGACATAAGGGAATATGTATTATTAAGTAGTATGATTGTTGTTGGGTTTCTGTTTTGTTTTAGACTTTGTCACTTGTATAGTTGTATGTGTAATTTTGAGTCACTACTGTTTAGTTGTGAAATAAAAGTCACAACTTTTTTTAGTTAAATGATTAAATCGAAACCCAATTTTGTGTTGGATTTTTTGTGTTGTTATTGAGTAATTAAACAATTTATGTACTTCTAGCAGTCTATAGAATTTCTCTAATCAAATGTGACTAACACTAAAATATACAGGTTAAGCAAATGAAGCTAAAAACTCTAGATATAATATAATAGGCCCATTGGGTTCATAACGGGTTAAGTGGGTCTATTGGTTATTTACAAACCATGTTAAAATATAATATTGGTTTATTAACAACTTTAGATTTCTCAGTTTTATTCACAACATCTTAACCTTGTATATCTGTTATTTAGCGGTGTCAACTTCAACAACAAAGTTTCATTATGATTGGGTAACAACACTTACAAAAAAAAGTAGCAAATCTAATTTGATGAAGGGAGGTGATTCGTACATAGCAATTTATATTTATGTAGAGCAATTTCATCTCAAATGTCAATCATGTCCTGAAAAGAAGAGGTGAAATATAAAATTTAATAAAAAGAAAAAAATGGCATATTTGTCACTTGAGATGAAATTACTCTTGTACGAATTTTCTGATGAATTTCATCTTGTTATTAGAGATTTCCTATTTAACGAAATATCATTATCAAAAATCAATGGTTATGTTTATCCTAAATAAATGGAGATATAATTTAAAAATTATTCATAGCTTGAGATTTGTAGAATTTTTTTTAGATTGAAAATTTATGGGTGTATGAAAAAATGTTGATAGTTTGATCATTTTCATTTTATAATATTTGAGTTTCTATGTGTGGATTAGACTTTGAAGTACATAACTTTTCAAATAATTGTATTTCGTTTTTATGTCTTTTTATTTGTGTTATTGTCAGCTAACCAATGATATTGGTGTTTATAATTTGTGTATACTTTTGTGTCTATACATTTAATTAAATAAATGTTAATTAGATTAAATGAGAAAAGATAATTAATGAATTACACATATTAGTAGTAACATGAAATATACAAAAACATTAGACATCAATATCATTTCTCTTGTTAGCTATCTTTGTACCAATTCTTGTTAACTTGTCCGATCATAAGTCATTAATATGGCGTCGTGTCATTTGTGGTGACCACTGACCATGATTGATCATCTCCTAACTCTAGGGGAGTGTTTTGGTACAATTTTTTTTTTTTTTTTTTTTAAAGGGAAGAAAAAAAAGATGTTTCATCAGCAACGGCGTCCTTTGTTGACTGTTAGCTTCACATATTCACCGTAAGCTATTTTTTATGTTTTTTAAGAATTTTGATAGAATGTGTCGATCTTAAGGTATGTGTTATCATGTATTAAATGAACTAAATTTTCTTAATTAATTTAATTTAATATTAATGAACTATATTTTTTTTTGCTATACCAAATGTATCTTTACTAAAGCTGTGAGATTTTAGAATTTAATTTCAGGGCAAAGCATATACTTCCTCTAATTTAAAATAAGTGATACATTGTTTATTTTACGGTTTTTAAGGCAAAATATGATAATTATAATTAAATTATATTAATTGGATGGTTAGTGGGGAATGAGTCCCACAAATTCTGAATAAAGTGAGATTAATGATGTTTAAAAGTAAAAGTAAGGGTAATGATGTTATTTCACTTTATTAAAGTAGATAGTTAGTGAGTGTGAGTCCCACTACTTTTTACCAAATAATGTAAGTTTTCAAAATGTATCACTTATTTTGATACACACAAATATGGAAAGTGTATCACTTATTTTAAATCAGAGGAAGTATATATTTAAGACTCCCTCCGTCCCTTAATAAAGTTCTCATTTCTCCCAAAACTTTTGTCCCTAAATAAAGTTCTCATTTCTTAAATTGATTGGATCCACTTAATAAAATTATATAATTATTAAGGACCCCACTACTAACTATCCACTAACTATCTTTCTCTTTCCAAACTAATATTATATTTTAATTAAAATTATTTTCAATGATCTCACCACTAACTTCTCCTTAAAATTTGTGCCCAAATGAAATGAGAACTTTATTCAGGGACGGGGGAGTAAATATTATCGTATGATGTGAAGTCAGATAATGTTAGATCATTTGGATAAAAAAAAAAAATAATGAGAACTCTAAGTGATTAATATGGTAAAACATATATATGAAACTTGTATATCAATTATAACCATCTAGATTTTAAGCAACACTCATCCATAATAACAATAAAAATCTCTAATGCATTGTAAAAAATAAATATATAATTTTGTAGTGGCAATCCTTAGACTGCCCGTAACGCCGACCTTTCATTCGGTCGTGACCTTCCACATCGACACCCCCGACGCGTCCCCCTCCGTTACGCCGGTCGTCCCACGACGCGTCGACCGTGTCCAACGGTCGACTACTCGACCGTTCCCATCCGACCTCAAACGGCTACATGTCACCCCAAACGGCTATATTTTCCACCACCAACACCCCTTTCAAACTTAAATTTTACCCCTTTTTTTACCTTATAAATACCCAATCTTTTTCTAAAAAATTTCACACTTCTCATTTCTTTTCTTCATACTTACTCAATCACACACACTATCTTAAAAATGAGTTCCGACGATGAAATGAATGTCGCTAATTTCATTTTTGGCGACGAGGAGGAGGACAAGATTATACATCTTGCTTTTTTACAAACGGCGGCCGCGTTTCTTGAAGGTTCCAGTTCTAGTATCCCTAGAACTCCAAGAAGATACGTGCATAGGGACCGTGGCGGTGCGAATGACCGTCTCGTGGCAGCTTACTTCGCTGAAAATCCGACATATAACGAGCAAGATTTTCGTAAACGTTTCAGGATGAGCCGTGATCTTTTCACACGCATTGTTCGCGATCTCACTAATACAGTCCCATTATTTGCGCAACGTTATGATGCACTTGGCAACGCATGTACTTCTCCGCTAATGAGGTGCACGTCTGCAATTCGTCAGTTAGCATACGGCACCGTACCGGATGCTCTAGATGAATACTTACAAATTGGTGAGAAAACTAGCCGTGATAGTCTCGCAGAGTTCTGTAAAGGGGTTATGCACTTGTATGGAGATGAGTTTTTGCGAAAGCCTACTCATACTGATGTGGCGAAGCTATACACTTTTCATGAGGAGAAACATGGGTTTCCCGGTATGCTAGGAAGCATTGATTGTACTGATTGGCCTTGGGCTCAATGTCCAAATGCTTATCGTGGGCAATATGTTAGAGGGGATCACGGGAACGAACCATTCATTTTACTTGAAGCGGTTGCCTCACAAGATTTGTGGATTTGGCACGCGTTCTTTGGTGTCGCCGGGTCGAACAACGACATCAACGTGTTACGAGCATCCCATATTTTCAATGATCTCAAAGACGGGAAAGCACCTGAGGTACCCTTTTTGGCAAACAGGGTGTCTTACAAATGGGGATATTATCTTACTGACGGGATATATCCGGATTGGTCTGTTCTTGTTAAGTCTATTTCACACCCAAATGCGAATGATGTTAAGCGTGTGAACTACAAGAAAGCACACGATGCTGCAAGGAAAGACGTAGAACGAGCATTTGGCGTTCTAAAGAAAAAATGGGGTATAATAAAAACGGTTGCAAGGTCCCCAAATGTTAACAGAATAAGGGATATAATGTACACTTGTATCATATTACTAATATGATTATCAAAGACAAAGGCAGAGCGATATGTCCCGACTTTCATCCGGAAGAGCGACATAGTGAACTTGACCCCGTACGATCACATGAAGAAGTATTGCAAGTTATCAGGGAGATTCATAATCAACAAACTCATCTAAATCTTAGATCTGATTTGGTGGAACACATTTGGAATCGACAAACCCACCACTAGTTTTTTTTAATGTTTTTTTAATTATTTTTAATGTAATGTTTTTAATTATTTTTAATGTAATGTTTTAATTATTAATGAAATTTTTAAAAAAAAATAAATCCGATCGGTCACCCATTACGGGCTAATGGTCGCTGTGTGGTCATGTGTTTGGTCAGCAGAAAGAAAGCTGATGTGACGCAGAGGTGGCAGGGGTGACCAAATTTTGAATGGTCACCCATTACGGGTAGTCTTAGATTACTTAAAAGGAAAGCAAACAAATTTATTGTGTATGGATCAGTTCAAACTTCAAAGTTAATTGAACAAAAACAAGCTTTAGTAAACTTAATGAGAATAAATTGCCTTTGAAATATGTATTCGACGTCCTCAGAATTCGGACCATCCTAAAAAAACAAACATATTTGTGGAATTAAGAGTGCTCGCTTTCCAAGCATAAAACAGAAAGTTGTCATATGGATGATAATTCACAATTCATTACAATTGTTGGAACCATTTCATGCCTAGTCATTGGTTGAAATCGCAACATAAAAACTTTTTACAGATAAAAAAATATGCTCATATTTTTTTTTATAAGCATAAATATTATTCAAAGCTACCAGTAATAGCCAAACCAAAAGTCCGATACAAGAGCCCGAGGACATCCAAAAGGAAAATAATGGAAAACAAACTAGAGATAAACAACAAAAATGAGAAAAACAAAACTTATAGAAAAACAAAAAATCAGAATAAAGTCATTAGTTTGAGAATCCAATTATCCCAAGCAGGTTTTGGAATTTTGCTTCTACTGAACATCCAATAAAGTCCTTAGTTTGAGGATCCATGGTTGATTTATTTTCTATCGTCATCAATTTCATCTTCGATTTCGTCATCGAATTTAACCATGACATACTCGAATAGACAAAAAGACAAATTAAAACAAACGTTCAACTGTTAACAGAAAATATAAAGCATGAGACTTGTTATAAACAAACATTTCATAAGAATTCATGTGACATAGTGACATACTAAATTAAATCACCAATCATATCCCACAATATGAAAGATTGTATTATAAAAATAACTTTTCGGATTCGAACTGTTGACATGTTGAAGACTAACAAGGAGCCTTACCAATGAGCTAGGTTATACTTTTTATATACACATATATAATTAGCACACTTTAAGTAGAGGGGCACAAAATTAATAAAAGGATCAGGATCTGAAACTGTATTGAAACCAGATTGAAGCCTATCAGATTGGTTTTAGTCCAAATCTGCCAGATTGGGATAGGTTCGAGTATCCCTTAGGAAACCGGTTTAAAAACCGGATTGTCGTATAACCATTGAAACTGTATTCAAAACCGGATTCACTATTCAACTGGATATTTATAAAAGAATTGGGGTGACAAATATGACCCAATGCGCTTTTCAATCCGGTCCAGTCTGTTCCAATCCAATTTCTATCGGTGTCTAAGTTTTCGATTCAAATCTGGTTCCAATCCGGTGTGATTTTGACCCAACCCGATTTTGACCAATTTTGACCGAATCCTGGTTTTAAATCCGGTTCGGAATTTTTAAGCCATTTTGAGCACCAGTAAATAGGCATATATAATGAGAATTAATTCTTACACCACATTTTATGATGTTTGTAACACACTATACAAGTATTATCGCAGACTGTATAAATATATAAAACACATATTGTGGTGTATAAGTTAAATTATGTGGTGTAAAAATCATCACCTGGCTAACATGTTAAAAAAATTTATTGGAGTAGATGACATAATTTGAAGTATATAGGCATATATAATTGGCTAAAATGTTTCCTACTTAATTACGCATAATCATTTTAGTTACATGGAATGCTTATTTGAATAGTTAATCTAACAAAATTTAAAGTTGTTATTCGTAATCCATGTTCTCCTTTTACCTTTTAGCCACACCCAAGTGCAAGGGTGTGGTTAAGTCATTTTGGCCCTCCTCTTTGCTTTTATGTAGTATCCTACACTCTTATGTCTTGTGACTTGTCTTTTTCTCCTTTTTATGTGTTGTTTTTTTACTATATAACTAGTAATTTATACTTTTTCTAATTACGGTTTACTTTTTGTATAGCTTAAAATGATATATAATCATTATAATATTGCATTGTTACCTTGTAATTTGAATAAACTTAACTATAAATATTAATCATTATGAACGTACCTTTTGAAAATGTCTAACCTTTTGAAGATAGATTTGGGTTGTAAAAGTTAAAGGTTAGTAAAAAGGTGATGTAGCAAAATGATACACTATTGTACAGATCCATCATGCGAGATGGTCACCACCCAAAAAAAATGATTATTCTTCTACGTGTTCATGGAAATATAACATGTTATTTTTGTATGAGCTGCAATAAAAATAATAACGGTTCGGTTATTCTTATTGAAAATATTTTTAATCATTGACATTTTAATATCTTAAAATGAAATAATACGTAAGCAGATAATCAAGGGCTGCAACATTTTAGACAATATTCTTTAAGAAATCATAGTTAATTATGTTCATAATGAAAAACGCGTATAATTGGGACTTTCTTTTAGATTTTATAGTCTTATTGAGCAAATGGGCTTTGGTATAAATTGAGAAATTTGATAAAAGGATGCTTAATTAGATTTTAATTTCGGTCATTATTAGACCGGTGCTAACAGTAATACAACTGACATCATTAGTTTTTGTCAAATCAGCACCACGTTAAATCACACTCCAACTAAAATTCAACTGACATACGTATGTTAACAATACTCATTATCTTCCCTTTTTAATATCACCATTATAAAATATACACATAAAATGTGAATTACGGAGTAATATAGACTAAACTGGTTAATTGAGAAGAGAATTGATATTCCTATCACAACTTTTAATGGTTATACCACACAGTACAGATTTTACAGCTAAATATACAAGTATATTAAACATTGGATGTGGTACATACGTTAAAAGTTGTGGTAGAAAAATCACCCCTAATTGTGAAGTTTTCATGTTACACATTATTTTTAAATATGAAATATACATTTTATTAGCAAAGAGAAGATGAAAACGTGCAAGTATTCAGAAAGGCATTTAAAAGGACACGAAATGGTTGCAGTCATCTTGTCATATCACTCAACTCTCTCTTCACTTATCTCCACCTCCGGCCGCCACTCACCACCACCACTCGCCACCCAAAATGGGAAGAACACCCTGTTGTTCAAAGGTCGGTTTACACCGTGGTGCATGGTCCTCCGATGAAGACAAACTCCTTACTAACTACATTCAAACTCACGGTGAAGGCCAATGGCGAGCATTACCTTCCAAAGCTGGTATGCTTTTTTTATAACAAAAAGATAAAAAAAAAGTATAATTCTAAAACTTATTATTATTATGATCTCATAATCCCAAGTTGTTTTTCTGGACGTAGGGTTGCTTAGATGCGGGAAGAGTTGCCGGTTGAGATGGATGAACTATCTCCGGCCAGGTATCAAGAGAGGAAACTTCACCTCCGACGAGAATGACGTCATTATCCGGCTACGTTCTGTCCACGGCAACCGGTGGTCCCACATTGCCACGGAGCTCCCTGGTCGAACCGATAATGAGATCAAGAACCACTGGAACGCACATCTCTGGAAAGCCACGGAAAACGCCGGCAACCGCAGCAAAAAATCGTCGAAAAACAACAAAAATGTGAAAAAGAAGAGAAAATTGAACGATCAGAAAGCAGATACAGCAAGTCAAGAAAAGTCAAAGAAAGTCAAAGTTGTTGATTCTGTTTTATCGTCTTCATCGTCGTTGTCATCTTCTTCGTCAAACAAGACTGAGGGTTTTGACAATGCGTCATCGAGTTGTACGATTGACTTTGGAGATGCTGATTTTGACTTTTCATGGTCAAACTGGTCGCCATTGTTGGAGATGGAAGGTACTAGTACAATTGACCGTCAACATGATGAGGATTTCTTAATCGACGGTTGCGATTTATTCATGTCAAAAAACGATGAAAGTATGATGCTCGAGAAGCTCTATCATGAATACCTAAATCTACTCAATCATGAAGACGCGGACGGGGATAATTAAGTAAAGAATAATTTATGAATTTTCGCTCATGTGTTGTTTAATTATTTCAAGTTCAATATATATGAGTTGAAAATAAAAATAGTTTTTAAATCGTTGAACTTCTCAAAATTTAAATAACTAAGACCTGTGCCAACGGCACGTCGGGAGGAGGGCGTCGAGGCCGTCGACCCACGACGGCGTTGGCACCGAGCCGTCGTGGGGGCGTCGTGAAGCTGGACGTCGGGAGGAAGACGGGGTGGTGATGCCGTCGAGATCGGAAGAAGAAAGAGAGGGGAGAGAGAGGAAAGGGAAGGAAGAGAGAGAGAGGGGTGGGTGCTTTGAAGACTTGTACCTTGGGCATAAACACTTGTACATATTATGTTTTTTTATTAAAAAATGTTTTTTTATCTGTTTTTTTTTTATTTTAATTTTTTCTATATATTTGTTTTAATAATAAAAATTAATTAGTATTTTTTTTTCAAAAAAATAAGGTTTTTTTTTTCATTTTTAAATTTTAATAAATGTAATTTTTTTAAATTTAATATAATATTTTATAAATTTAAACAATGTATTTTTAAATTAATGTAATGTATTTATTTTATAATTATTTAATTTAATTAAAAATGATGATGTGGAAATGATGGGTTTAGTGATGGGTTAGTGATGGGTAGGGTTGGCACGAACGTGTCAGTAGCGGGTCAGTAAGGATACGATGACGTGGCGCTAGTGATGGGTTTAGTGATGGGTAAGGGTTGGGAGAGGCCTAACAACTTGCAATTTATTAATTTATTTTCTTGGAATTTAAGTATTTAATTATTTTAACTATATTATCTTAAAAATAACGGTTAGATTGATCCAACATTAGCTAAGAGCTAAGGATAAGGTATTGTCCATGACTTATAGTTATGGATTAAAGTCTCATTTTGAATCAATTATAGTATATTAAGCGTCGTTAAAAAAAATATCTGACATAGGGTATTAACGAATAAATAGATAAAGATTGAAATAACTAAACTATCAACCTAATTTAATGATTTATAAAGAGACCAAGGTGTTGTTTGTTTTTTCACAAAATGTCTGCGTGAGGTTTTGTCTTCGAGGCGCAGACCACACGTAGAAAAACACTCCCACATGTATTTAATTTTTGGAAGCACGCAGACATAAAAATATATGCCCAAGTTCTGTACCACACAAACTTGGATTATAACTTTTGGAGCTTCTAAACAAAAAAAATCAAAACGAAATGTGCGATGAAACCTGCAACCCCCGAATCTCCCAACTCACCCTCTCCTTTCCCATCGACTCTTCACCGTCTCCTCCCCGACGAAGCCTAGTCGTCGCCGAAGCTCCTCCGCCATCTTCCTCTGTCGTTTCATCTTCTCCGGTCTCAATCTCCATCGAGCCATATCAGGAGGGTTTAAGGTTTCATCGAGCTCTATCTCTCTCCAATGAACTCTCTCACCTCTGGTGTCTCTCTCTCTCTCTCTCTCTTGATCTCTCTCTTCTAGATCTGGTCTTGTTCTCCTGCGTGTTCTCCGACGAATCCGGAATCATTTTCGTCTCAGGTGGTCCTCCTTGTTCGTTCTCTGGCAAAATCGGAATCATTCTCATCTCCGGCGCGCCTCCTTAAGGGTTAGAGAAAACCCTCCCCTTTTTTCTACATAAATGTTACTACATCTTTTAAAAACAAACATCTCTTTTTGGTATACGGCATATCTTTAGTCCATCATTTTGATACAACACATGGTAGGTGTGGTTTCCAGACCACATGTGCTAAATATAGATATGATAAAAGAAAAATGTACTAAACATATGTCACACTATAAAGTGAATGGGCATATGTCACACAATTTATCTTCGAATGTGCAATAATCATATAAGTATATATAAATAATGGGTTTATCTAACTCATGTCCTAAGGGTATGAGATTAGAGGTATTTAATAAACTTTAAATTTCCTTTTATAATAAATAAATGCATTTATTAGTCTTTAATGAAGTTAATTTTTCACATGATTTGAATGTATTTTTAGATAAAAATGGAAAGTTTGAATTCATTAATCATGCTTATCTTATGCCATGAGTTAACCAAATCCATAAATAATAAATGACATTTCCATGTAAATAACTTGAAAATTGCAAGTGTTCCCGAGCTTCTATAAATTTGGCGTCTTATCAATCAATGTAATATTCTAAAGATATACTTTCTATTTATAGACTTGACTATTTGAGTATTCATAACAATGATACTTTCAACATAATATATGTTAAAATAATGGTCACGAGTTTTAGTATTTAAACGAACGTTTGAAACATCTAGGGTATCACTAAAATAAAAATATATATACAAAATAAGTGAAAAATTAGTTATGAATGCATAAATATTTAAGTTAAATGTCAGTTAAAGAAAGTATCAACTGATTAATTTAGCAAAAATTAAAATATGTTATTTTTTAAATATTGCATATCACTAAATTTCTTTCACGTGGTCTTGAGGTTATTTATAGCATATTAAATATGGTCAATGAAGTATGTGATATTTAAAAATTTATTCATGCATATTAAATAACAAAATGAATTAATGTGTGATATAATTAGCAGATAGAATAACAAGTGCATACTAAACACTTTATAATATACTAGCAGGGTACCCGCGCAATGCGGCGGCGGGTACCCGTAACTATATTTCAAAGTGACGATAGTAACGGTGGTGGTGGCAATAGCGATGGTGATGAGTGGTGGTGCGTAGTGATGGTAGGTGGCGACATTAGTGATGGTCAAATGTAGTGATGGTAGGTGCCGACATTGGTAAGAGTTGATAATTTACACCATCGTATATTTAATGTTATTGGGATAAATGGTTATAATAACAGCCTAATATATTAAGTGTGAGTGGTTTGAAATAAAGTGTAATGTATAGCAAGTGGTTAACACATAGTGATAACTTAGGAGATGTCTTGGGTTCGAATCTTATAAGCTGCGATTTATTATTTTTTAAGTTAAAGAACTAACTAACAAAAGTGGAAAGGTCCTTAAAATTAAGTTTAAGGAGCTCCTTAAACTTGCCTAATGTGGTAGGCCTAAATGCTTTATATAGTAGTAAGATAATATGTAAAGTATTTATTATTGTTCAAGTTACTTTTTATTATCTTATAGGATTATAAATTTTGAATAGCAATATTTAATATGCGGAAAGTTTGACCCCAAAAAAACCAGTTTAGGTAATTTGAGAATTTTTTTTCAAAAATAGGTTTATTTTTGCCTGCTTTTCACAAATAGGCTCGTTTTTTTCATCTTTTCAAAAATAGGCTTTCCGGAGACCTGGAGACCGGCTTTCCTATTGAAAAACGACTCCTGGAGGCCGGCTTTGGGCAAAACCTGACACAACCTTAAAAATGCCTCCCCGAGGCCGGCTTCAATAAAAAGTGCCTCCCCGAGGCCGGCTTTAGGCCACCGAATTTTTAACCCCCTCGGCTATATAATCCACACTTCACAACCTCCACTAAACCACACATCTTTTCCTCCCACACTTCACACAAAAAAAAAAACTATAAAAATCAAGATTCCCTTGTAAAAGAATAAAAAAATAAAAAGAGGAAAATAACATTTTTCTAATACCATGTGGAGAAGACAACAAACTTTAATCTATGAACTTCATCTACAGATTCAGATGTTAGAAGAATCAGTTGACCAAATGGGTCAACAAAGTCGAGCTCATGAACTTCGACTTATCATTGAGGAGATGCAACGTACAATGCATGAAATGGATAACCTGGCTTATGAAGGGGCGAAGGAGGAGGCGGTTCAGGAAGCAAGCACACATATATGATTTTAGTTAATTGAACAAATATTATCTTGTAATTTTACAACCACATTTTAAACGTACCATCTTTTGCTTTCTAGTGTCAAAATTCTTAAACCTCCCTTTTAACAGCCTGAGATGACCAACCGGTGGTCCTATTTCACGCAACATTTCAATATGTCGCTCATATTGAGCTTCCTCTGCATCAAGCCAAAGAAGTTGCTCCTGGTCTGCAATTTCTTCCGCATGCACCTCATTGTAATCTCTAGCTATCATACATTCTAACTCAGCCTCATCTAAAGGAGGCGAATCATACACGTAATGATATGGAGGTGACTCATTATTCGACGAACTCATTGTTGTTTTTTTGATTTGTGAAGAAGATGGATAAGTTGTGAAATATGATTTTTTTTTTGAAGTGTAAAGGGAGAAGATGTTGATATGTTGAAATAACCCGTGTGGTATATATATAGGATTGAAGCCGGCCTCGGGGAGGCGTTTTTAAGCAAAGCCGGCCTCCACGAGGCCCTGTTTCAGCATTGTGTCAGACCACCTCCAAAGCCGGTCTCCAGGAGGCGTTTTTTCAATAACAAAGCCGGCCTCCAGGACTCGTGAAAGCCTATTTTTGAAAAACAAATAAAACGAGCCTATTTGTGAAAATTCAGGTAAATCAAGCCTATTTCTGGAAAAAAAAAATCGTAATTTGAAGTTTACTTCAAAATTTAAAAGCACTATTTCTTTTAAACATTTTCATAATATACAAATACACAAAAAGTTCAAAAAATAACCTAGTTGCAATTCTAAAAGCGAAAAAAGAAAAACCGAAAACATGATTTATACGGCGTGCATCGGGAAGAACCTTGGCATCACGTGACATGTGCAAACGATAAAAGTCATAACGTTCGATGACCATCTCCTCCAATCTTCCATGACAAAACATTTCGTCACCACGTGCCTTGTCAATCACCTTTTCTACCATCTTAGAAATTCACAAAAAATAAAAAACCAAAAATGAGCAAAACATTTTTAATTTCTTTTCTACTTTAAAAAAAATAACACAAACATTTTTTTAAGGCTAACTTTTGCGATTGACATGCATAGTAAACTAGCTGTAACGGTGCATCGCCTTCCCCAATTGTCAGCTGGCGTCCCACTCCTTACGTGGTAACGCGAGTTTGGTCGGCACAATAACCTTTACAAGTCGTCAACAGAGTTGGTGAGTATTGACTTTATATTTGGTCGAAGAATATTGATAAAAAAATAAAAAAACCAATTAATATTGTCCATATGATTTATCATTTATTACGTACATTCACATTTATTTATCTTCACTTTATTGCAAATGACTAAAATGGTAGTTTGGTCATTTAAAACTTTATAAAAAGAAGTCTTTTAGTACAGATACAATACATGTTTTAAAGTTTTAAATAACGTGAAGCGTCACATAGCGGCAATGGTAAACCTCAAACTTTTGAAGTAATGGCGAGCCCATGTCATTTCATATAACGTGATGTAAGAGGATAATTTTTTAAAAAATTATAATTATATATATGTAATTATAAAAATAGAGATTAAAAAACACATAATTATAAATTATTACATATTTTGTGAATCTTTTTCTTTCATATTCGGCGTATCCAACCATTATTATAACTAAACTCTATGTAAAAATGTGTTTTTTTTAACTGCAATTTATAACTCAAAAATTTAGTAAATAACTAAACTAAAAAAATAACAAAGGGTTCTTAATCCAGTCAACCCAAGTGATTATAATTTTTATCACGTTGAGTTAACCAATTAAACGAGAATAAAACAATAGAATCAAACAAATCTCCTTTATGTAATCTACCAAGATAAAAAAGAATAGAATTTCTAAACTGCCAAATCATCCAACACGTAGCTATCCCGATAATCTTCAAAATAAGCTCTTGAGATTTATTCTTTGCCAAAACAGAGCACCATTCCCACCAATCCATTAAAGAACTCCCGAACAACGATCTATATCACACAATTTACACACCAAATTCCAAATCTGGTTTGCAACATTACACGAGAAAAAAATATGGCTCACAGATTCCATCCCGTTTTGACAAATGGGACACAAAATGGATTCAATTTCCATTCCCCTACGAGAAAGATTATGTCTAGTCGGAAGGCGATCCAAATTCAAACACCACATAAAGATATCGAGTTTTATAGGAATTTGTCTCACCCAATTTGTATAAAAATTTATACCCGGATGAATAGCTTTATCAAATATATTCGAGCACTAGCTACCGAGAAGCCGGCCTGCTGATCGAATCTCCACGTCATCATATCCGACCCGGCCCCTAAATTTATTTGAGCAAGATAATGATATCATAAAGCATTGTGAGTTGCTCCGATTCAACCACACTTCTAATTTCCCTTCTCCACGGCCACAACCAGCTACCACCTTGCCTCTTCTCTATAATCAAACCTAATTAACTTTATGTGTATTTGGCACATATAACTAAGTTGTTTTAATAAGCCTAAAGACACAATTTATTATTGGTAAATGTGAATCAAGTTAGAACCTAGTATACGCAAGCCTTAAGCCCAATTTTTAGACCGTGACGTGGTGACATGATTAATAGTAAGATGTTGTTTGTTTTTTCAGAGTAAAAAGATATGCGGTCCGCGGACCACACCTGCCAAGTGATATAGTTTCTGAGGTGTACTAAAAGTCTGCAATTTATGATAAAACTGATGTTTGTTTTTAACATATGCACATTTAAATTAGGGCAAAATTAAAAACAAAATTAGGGCAAAATTAAGGGGAGATAGAGGGACAGAGAGAGAGACGGGGAGAGAGAGAGGCGGAGAGATATCGACGGAGAGAGAGACAGAGAGATATCGACGGAGAGAGAGACAGAGGCGGAGAGAGAGATCGACAGCGAGAAGAGAGAGAGGCGGAGGAGAAGGGGCGGCGACCCTCGATGGACAGAAGAGAAGGGGCGGCGATGGAGGAGGAGGCGACGGTGACGGAGGAAGTTGGCCGGAAGAGATCTGCCGTGGAGGAAGATGAGAAGGCTTGCGTGGGAGGAGGTCTGCGTGACCTCTTTCTTGTTTTTTTTTTTAATTTTGGAAGACACAAAAAGCAATATCCCATGTCTGCCTGGTACAGACGTTAAGCAGACATACTTTTGTCTTCGGGTTTCTAAAAAACAAACGTCTTCAAGATTGTTTTTTACCTGTAGTTTGCATGACGCAGACAAAAGATCTCACACATATCTTTTGCCAAAAAACAAACAGCACCTAAGTCTTAACGCGTGATGGTAGAAGCGAACACGAATCTTTTGGAATCATGCATGTGATTCTTAAATGGCTTGGTTATGTTAGTCTATTAAATTGTGTGGCTACAAAAGAAAATATCATACTTTTTAGGACCCACTACTAACAGAGTAACAGTACCTCTACCTCTGCAACCTTTGAGAAAGAAAAAAGTTACAAACATCATTATATCAACAACAAAAAAACATGTGCAACTTTCGTTTTGCTACACAACACAAAGAAATGTCGTGTCAATATAATTATGAAGATGAAGACATACATGTCATTTTGCTCCTAAAATATTGGAGGTAAAATCCTACAAATTCATCGTATAAAAGCCAAAACTAAAAACATTTTATTGAAATATAGATCATGTCTACTTAAGGAAAAGACATTCCAAACTTTACATTTTGGTATTAGATTTCAATTTGGTATGCGAAAAGACATAAATAAGTACAAGCTATCTATACATTGACGTATCTTCATTTTTATAAGACTGTTTGTAATTTTATTTTTTTTGAAACGGCAAAAAAGGGAACTCACGCCTGTTCGTAATACCTATGACTTTATGTTAAGTACGGCGAATGTAAGGGTTTATCATGGTTCATATGATATTTTTGTTCCACCAGTTTTTTTAAAAAATGGTTTCTTGTTTTGTTGTACTCTAGCTTCTGGCTAATGATTCTTTATTTTTTAATATAATATCTCGAGTGGTTAGAGAGGGAATGATGATATTACCGAGGGAATGATAACATTATCGAAACTTCCTTTTTTTTTTCTCTTTTGTGCCGTAAAAAAAAAAATACCTAAAAAATCATAAACTTGATAGAAAAATTGCCCTGATATTTTTTTTTTTTGATTTTAGTTTTCCAAAATATTATTGAACACTTTAATAGAGATACATAAAGATTCACATATTATCTTATATATACGTTAGCCATTTAAAGGTTACTGTTCATAAGAAGTGTAACGACCCAAAACTTGTAAATAAATAAATTATGTAAAAATACGATAAATAAGGATAAATCGTTTAAAGAACGTATGAATTGGTTTCGTGTCGTTTGGATATCGTATGAGAAAGTTATGGTCGAAACCGGGTCGAGACAAAGAACAAAAAGTGCAGCCTGCCTGAGGGCAGGAGTTCGCAGCGCGAACTATCACCTCGCGATCGCGAGGATCGGGCAGAGAGTTGGGGTTTTCTGAAGTTGAAGTTCGCGACCAAGTTAACGACGCGAAGAAGTTCACGCACGGGAAGTTCGCGGCGCGAACTCTGGGTTCACGGCACGAACTCGTTAGACTCAGCATTAAATACGGGATTTCAGCCATAAATGTCATTTAAAAACCCTAGTTTCTCTCTTTGGCGATTTTTGGGTGCAAAGGCTGTTTGAGGTCGGTTTCTTCACTAAATTTTGGAAGATTTCACTCCTAGTTGAAGATTAAAGGTAAATTTACACTCTTTGATGCTTGTAGCTTTAGATCTATGGGTTTTGAAGCTTGGGTTTGAAAACCTAGTTCTTGGGTTTATGGTTAACGAAGAAATAAATGTTGTATATACTTAATAAATGGTATTTTAACAAAGGAAACAAGTATATGGTTAAGATTTGTAAAGATCATAAGGGTTGGTTAAACCTAGGGTTTCGTAAACCACCAAAATTGGGGGAAAGTGTTAATAAAGGGTATCTAGAGGTAGATGGAATTATTATTAGTAGTATGTGATGTTGAACAACTTGTGATTGTTATATTAGGCTTTTGGTGAAGTCTTGGAATGTGCAAGTTGTTGGAAAAGGAAGGATTGTGTTTGAAGAACATATTTGGGGCCTTGATTGCTAAGGTGAGTACATGTGGACTTTACTGAGTACATAGCCATAGAAACATACTTTATTTACTTGTGATCGGTCTATTTGATTATTTGTGTAAACTTGTTGTATGTTGAGTTAGTTGATATTATCGTAAATAGTTGACTAACTTGTTTGGTGATAGATGAGATAGCCGAGGGCTTGGATTGACATAACCATTGAGTTATGGTAAGGATGAGATGATGTGATGATGCGGGGGACCCCCGGTCATGAGGTGTGGATTGAGGGGCCGTTGGGTGGATTCACATCGACTCATCCACGTTAGTAGTCTTGCTAACTGGACGTATTCTGGCGAGTAAGGCATGTATCGGTAGATTTGGCGAATCCCTCTTGCTGGTATCTTGAAGCTTATTAATGGCGATGGATTTCGGTTAATAAGCTAATGTGAAACTTATTAATGGCGATGGATTTCGGTTAATAAGTTAAGGTGCTTCTAGTTAGTGCGGTGGATTCCGATAGCTAGATATGATTGCTAGGGAGCAAGATCGATAAGGTCACAATAGGGTGACTAGACTGAGTTGACGTGTTTGTTTATATATTTATGTTTATATAATCTGTTGCTTGATATCCTTGGGTCTAAAACTCATGTAGGCCACGAGACTTTCTTGTCTCACGTACTCCTTGTTTTTTTTGCTATGTACTCAGGTTCTGGATCGAAGGCATAGGTGTGCATGGATCGAAGGCCGAATCTCTCTCCGGATATGCTGTTTTGCCGTTAAAATAAAAAAACTGTTCTTAAGAAGAAAAGATAAATTCTCTATATAATTTAGATTTGTGAAATGCTTAACAAAAGTTCTAGTCGCCCAAGTGGCATTTGCCATTTAGTGGAAGTCATTTGCCATGGTTGCATTATCAAATCCTGCGTGAAACAAATTATATTTACTTATCTTTTTTAATAAAAACCACATAAAGGGAATACACTAAAATTATATTTACTTCTCTTTTTTTTTTTTAAAAACCACATAAAGGGAATACACTAAAATTATATTTACTTCTCTTTTTTATTAAAAACCACATAAAGGGAATACACTAAAGACATATTCCCCCAACAACTATGAATATTATAATTGTTTACTTTTGTAAATATTCATAAAAACTTTACTTTTTAACCCTTTAATTACAAAGAGTTAATAATACTTTCTAAATATAACTTTTATTTAAACAAAATAAAACATTTGGTTTTTAAAAGGTCTATCGTTAAAATAATTTTGTAATCAAAATATAATCTGTTAGGGTCTAATATTGTAAGGATTATATATTTGCATAATTTTATAAATCACAATAATATATTTACATAAAAAAAGTATATTGGCTAGATAAAACATTTCCCTTCACTATAAAATGAAATATTTATTTTCAAAAAGGAAAATATGTATCAGAATTTAGTTTTTAACCCCTGACTCGGTACTAATGACCTAAATAATTACAACAATATTAATTTTAGTTATTATACATTTTAAATATTAAGTGAAACAAATAATATTTGATAGATATAATATTTGATGGAGTATAATAAAAGAAGGTTTTAAGGTGCCACATGACATTTTTTTAGACTCCACAGTGACAGATGGCAGCTTCTGATTCGATGCACAATTTGTTTCCCGCTCATTTCACCCGCTCAATCTAGGGTTGTACTGAACAACGTAATTATGGAAGAAATCAATCAACTCTTTATTTTTGGTAATTATTAATTTCAATTTTATTTGACAGCGCCTTCTTTGGTTGTAATTTGATTTCAAATTACATCTCCTCCTCCTCAATACTAAAAAAAATTAAGGTTCGAAATTTGAAGAAATTGAAAGAATGACGTCAAATTGGAAGAAATTGAACTAAGTATAATGAAAAATCACTTTTTCATCGATTACTCTGAACTGATTTCAATCAATCGTGTGAATTAAGGATGCGGAATTTTCACCTGAGGAACTAATCTTCATCTTGCGCGAATTACGGTTAGTATCTGCACGTAATAGATGTAATACTTCAGTTAATGATCTTATTCAGTGTTTAGTCAATGCAGAGTTTAGGGTACGCTTTTGGATCATGTTTATTTGTTTTTTTCTGTAACTTGTCACGGTTGTGAAGATTACACAGATATAGACATACCAAAATTCTGTTAAGTTCTTATAGGTTTGTTCCTATTTGCTTTATATCATCCAAAATTATCAATATGTCCTAATTTGTTGCTTAAAACATATGCAGATTAATTATTTAGCTGATTCATTCATTGCTACATGTCATCGTTGCAGCTCTTTCATCATTCCGGCCAGTTACCACAAGCATGCTTTCTTGGTGGTCCAGGTCGAAAATATCTAAGGGACAGTGAGGTGGCAATTTTAATCATTTTACTTATGTATGGGTTAATTCATGTCACGTTTTATCTCTAACGGGTCGAGCAGGTTAATTAGGTATCGATCGAAGAGCTATAATATATTGAAACAACAATTAGAGAATAGGCGGAGTGGCGTGATAATAGGGCTGGAATAACGGGCACCCTGCACCAAATATTTGTGGTTAAATTAGAAAAGATGTTGTGATAGGGCGGGTTTGGTAGGCACGCTCGGGGTCACATTGATAAGGTTAGAGATTCACTACAGTTTGGAGAAAGTATCATATTTATTAGAAGGTAAAATAGTTAAAAATAGTCTTTTCGTTGATTAACATTAAATTAATTGTGTTTTGATAGTTTTAGCATGAAGTGCTTGAATTGCTAATATTCATGTAATAACAAGAAAAAAAACATGTTCTGAACTTACTGTAGTGTTTAGTAAAAGAATTTTATTAACGAGCAAGTGCAGAACACTCTTTTAGGGTGTGTTTAGTTGCGGAGTATCTTTTTAACCTTCACTTTTAAAGAGAAGGATGTGTTTTTTAACTTTTTAAAGCTACTGAAAATTTTGGAAATGTGTTCAAGTATTATCATTTTCTGTTTTGAAAACAAGAGTATTCTATCTCTGAAAGAAAAGTACTTAAAAACTATTTTATAAATATCAGCTTTTTAGAAAATTAATTATAAATTGAAAAGCAAGTTTTTTTCTTTTATATTAAGTTTTCCCTTAAAACTCCAATTTGAATATGTTTATAATTCGAGAAATTTATAATCCGTTTAGGGTTGTCCAGCAGCAACTTGCACCTGAATTTCGAGAAATACGAATGACCTCAGTTGAAAACCTTTTATATGTTAAAGAAGATCTAATAATTCCACATGTAACAAATTTGTTATTCTAATTGTTGTGTTTAAAAGTTGTTAAAATGGTAATCTGTTATAGGAACATATTCCAGCAACATAATTTCTATGAAGCATGTGAACAAAGCTAGAGGAAAAAGTGGGCCAATATGTTTAACTTTCTTTATTAATGTTTTGTTTTAGTATGATTAATTTGCACTAATTTCAAAAAATTAGATTAACACTTCTCTGATGTCTACAACTTTATCAATTTGATGTTCATGAAGATGTGCGAACAATTGCTGATGCAACTATAGAGAAGAATAAGGTATTACTTTTCAATTACATGTTAATCTAATTTTAGTGTTTCTCATATTTACAAAGATTGTAATGCTTTTAGAGAAACTAATCAAATAAATGCACAAGTCTATTTATAGACCATTGAATAAGAAGCATTTTGAACTAACTGCCATCTTTGCAACATATTAGTTTCAGGTAGAAGCTAAACTATTTTGCTTTGAATTTTAAGTTCTTTTTTTTTTTTGGAAACAGCTTTTGAATTAAACTTAAAAAATAGCAAGAAGCTAGAAAAAAAAAACAATTCAAAGAGTTAATTACAAGGTAAAATAAGCCACTCGGGCCAACTAACTTTATACTTTGCTTTACGATTACATATCCACAAATACGCAACCTCTTTGACAGCATCAATCAACAAATTTCTTCGAGCTGCATGATCATCAAATGCTTTTGCATTTCTATAACGCCAAATAATCCATAAAGTCGTAAAAATGACCGCTTCAGTTATCATTTTCGCCTTGTTATTCAACGAACTTGCATCTAAATTTGCCAAACACTCATCAAGGGAATCAACATTAACATCCAGAACTTGCAACCAAGTACCTATACTCCGCCAAACTTGTTTCGTAACCGAACAAGACCAAAAAATATGATCAACATCCTCCACATCGTCACCACACATCACACAATGAAGATTATCAAACATAATACCTCTTCTCGAAAGGTTCACTTTATCGGGCATCCGATTTAAATTAATTTTTCAGAATAAAATATTAACTTTTCGTGGCACTAGGGTATTCCATCTCGTATGTAAACTTGAAGCAGGAAGCAACAAATTATCAAGCCATCTTCTAGTGTTTTTAACCTCAAAATCAACATCATTACCAATATCCCAACACCATCTATCCCTTCCTTCAGACAATACAAAACCGTGCAATAACTGATCAATCTCGAGCAGTGTCCCTTCTTCTCTCCCACCCCTAATATTTCGAACCCAATTCCAAGTGACCACATTGTTTTGCAATCTATCCGCCACCATACAGTCCTTTTGAGCTTCCAGAATGAAGATACGAGGATACATAGAAGCCAGGGGTTTTGAACTTAACCACGAATCCAACCAAAATCTCGTCTAATTTCGCCTTGTTATTCAACGAACTTGCATCTAAATTTGCCAAACACTCATCAAGGGAATCAACATTAACATCCAAAACTTGCAACCAAGTATCTATACCCCGCCAAACTTGTTTCGTAACCGAACAAGACCAAAAAATATGATCAACATCCTCCACATCGTCACCACACATAACACAATGAAGATTATCAAACATAATACCTCTTCTCGAAAGGTTCACTTTATCGGGCATCCGATTTAAATTAATTTTCCAGAATAAAATATTAACTTTTCGTGGCACTAAATGATAATTTATTTTTCTAACTCATGCTTATTTTACATGGTAACAATTTCAGGCCATTCGTTCTTGACTGCAAGTACTAAATCTGTCTTTTTAATCTGTAAATATGGTTTCTCATCATCGTTACTTATAAATCATGTTAAAATGCATCAATGATCGTAATTCGTTTCAAGATATGTGGATAGACGGCATGCTATGACAAAAACTGCTTAGTGACTGTTTTCAATTGCAAAACTCAAATTCTCATAAATAAATGATGATATACACTCAAACTCAAATATGATACTTACATTTATATTTTGGTTTGGTTGTTGCAGGTTAGAGGGTATAAAAGTTTATGATTTTATTATTCTTAATCACATACCTTTATATCTATATTATTATCGTATATATGTAATAACTATACAATAAACGATTTATATTTGTATTCTATAAAACTTATCTTCAACAAAATTACTAACTACCCGTGAATTTTCACGGGTTATAACCTAGTATATATATATTTGAAAACCATTAAATATTTATATTGTATAATTTTGTTTCTTTTAATATAACTTGAACAAAATGTAAATAAAATAAATCCGCAGCAACACACGTTGCACCATAGTACTTGTTATATACAACATTCATGTCTCGATTGAAAGATTACTCATGTACAACTACATTAGAAAATGAAATTAATATATACTGATCATGCTAGTATGCCACAACACAAACTTTGTTTAATATTTCAAAAACAATATGTATAATACTAACTAACAACTAATAACGGAACACTTTATGTATCATCAAAAATAGACTATCAGATACAGACACAATAAAGGCATGACCGATTGACCGTGCAACCATAATGAAAACATAACGTAAGGTATAATATCTTGTAATAGCAACTTACCTTTATAGATGTTTTGGTTTATACTAGCAGGGTACCCGCGTAATGCGGCGGCGGATACCCTATAATTATATTTTGCGATAACGATAGTAATTATGCGATGGTGGCAATAGTGATGGTGTGTTCGGTAGTGATTGAGGGTAGTGATTCTAGTGGCGGGTGGTAGTAGGTGGTGGTCAACAAAATGATATGAGTTTGTGGCTAGAGCTCCTTTCTAATAACATGAAGTCGCAAGTTCAAGTCCTTTGGGTGTCAATTTTTTTCCTAAATACAAATGTGACCTGAGATAACAAGCTGGTTGGCTAATAATTAAGCTTGGTAAATTGACAAAGTCTGAAATATATATTATATGTAGTACTCCCTCCGTCCCACAAAAAAGTACCCATTTTTTTGGGCACAAGTTTTAAGATGAAAGTTAGTGGTGAGGTCATTGGTAATACTTTTGATTAAAATATAAGGTTAGTTTGGAGAAAGAATGATAGTTATTGGTATGATCCTTGGTACTTTTTTGTGGGACGGAGGAAGTAAAAGATAAATAAATAGAAAATGAAATATTGTAAAATAAAGATAATTAAAGAATTATTTGAAATGAGGTCGTTTACCTCATAAATGTTAGCAGTTATTGTACTTTCATTTGAATAAGTACATTGAAAAGGAAACAGTAGCACAAATCCCATGTAGTTGAGATGGAAAAGCATGAATCCTTTATGCGCAAGGTCATGGGTTCGAATCCTGTGGCCTGCGTTTTATATTTTGGGTGCTTTTAAAAATTAAGACATTTCCCGAAATATTAAAGTTGAAAATTAAGTAATGCTATAAAGGGAAGTCCTAAATGTTTTATATATTAGTAAGATTACGTATTTAAAGTTGTATTTTAGGTAGTTCTTATCATAATCATTGTATCAAAAAACCCTTAACAAGCATCATCATCAAATCACATGTGATTACCACCGCCGGTCACCGCCAGCCGTCGCCGGCCTCCGCAATCACATGTGATTGTATACGTAATCACATCTGGCGAGGGGTTGCCGATGGTGGAGACGGTGGCCGACAGAGGTTGGTGGTGGTAGTGATGGTGGTCGGTGGTGTTGAATCACATGTGATTTAATACACATGAGGTCGTGATCGCCGGTGTGTAATCACATGTGGTTTAATACACATGGGGTGGTAATGGTGTTGATGTATTGAACATATTTACTAGATTCGTGCATACATCCACGATTTTCGAATGGTACGTGGTATACCGAATCGCGGTACGAAAGCGTACCGATCGTGACAGAAATCGTGATCGAAATGCATTATGAATTTCATCTTCGAAATGGTACGAAGATGAAATTCGATCCGAATCAAAGTCAATTCGTGTTTGAAATCGATGATTTGGTGGTCGATTCGACCTAAAAAACGAAATTGGAACTCCAATTTTAAGATTACAACACCGATAGTCTGTTCTATTCTATGGTTAGGGATTGAGAGACGAACGACTGTTTAGGGAAGAAGACCTCGATTGTTGTTGTTTCATGATATGTGGACTAAGCCCATTGCATTAAGCCCACTTAAGTAAATGCATTTGTAAATACGGAATATAAAGTCTTTATAAAGACCCTTATAATAAAAAGCTATAATATATTTATGGCCGGGTATATAAACCAAACCAACCACTACTCAGTTTTGACTTTTCAGAGCACAAAATGATAAAGTTAATCATACATTCATACCAAGTATTTTAGAACTACATACAACATCAAGCAATACGAACACAAATTAGAGATGGTTGATTTTATTTCAAAGCCAGTTACAAACCATCGATCAGTCGTTTTCGGCAAATGAAAACCGCACACAAATCCTACCATTTAATTGTCTAGAACCTAACCAAAACTTTAGATATCTTCAAAGTGACATTTGAGGATTCATGGTACGTATTTTATTGTGCTATAAAGTAAAAAAAGAGTACGTATTTTATATTATTAATGTAGCATTTATCACATCATTGATTTCTGACCCCCAAATAAACTGGATCCCCAGGCCCCAGTGACCATACTCTGATAAAAAAAAAGAGTATCTTTTTCAGTCTCATGTCTTTGTAGTTTGTTCAGTAGACAGAATCACATACAATTCAAGTAAAAGACTATTCTGGTAAATAATCAATGGTCAAGTTATTAGACTTGACTCGAAATCCTATTTTTATAAACTCATTAAAATTTAATTTAATTTATATAAAAAGTTGTATAAATCAAAAGGGCCATATATCACCTCATACTATTTCTTTCTCAGCTTCACTTGCTAATGTGGTGTATGTTTCATTTATACCAGATTAATACTTGATCATTTTTTTTTCTCGTAAACAATAATATCTTCACTTGCGTCATCTTTAAAAACAAATTGTAAATAAAAATAGAAAATTAGACCTTAAAGTTTGAAATAATTCGTGAAAATCACGAAAATGAGTTAATGGCCATCACAATGAATGACTCCACAAGCAATTGAGACTCTACCTTTTCGACTTCCACAAAAACCGAAAAAATTAACAAAATGTTAATTGTCGAGACTTACAGGGTCATTTTGTTATAACTCGCAAAAACATTGTTAAAATGGTATAGTTACATTTGAAAAGGTTCATTAACTCGTTTATGTGATTTTCCCAATAAAATTTGATAACTGAGTCAAGAATTTACTATTCTTATTTATAATGGGCTCCTTGGTAGTCAAACTTATACTTGAGATGTACCAGATTAAACATTTGTAAACCTTCTCCTAATCATCTGGTTAATATTACTCAAAGAGTGATCGAGCATGTGACATTTAGGAAATCATCTAGAAGCTCTTACCACTAGTTATCACCGGATGTTTGAATGAGAGCATGAATTACTACTCAATAATGCAATCTTTAAATCATGATGTTATGCCCTCAATATAACGTTGCACTTGCACGTGTTATGTTTTCAAAGCGATAGTACACTACGAGGGCAAGGTGTGGCCCGTTAAAAGGCCTCGTTATAGCCCCTTAAATCCTATAACTTCGTTATAGCCATACCACTTCTCTCATTATAGAGGATTTCGCCGAGGCCGTGGCGGGTCGTCAAAAGAGAGGGGAGTGGGGGTGGGGTGGGTGTGTCCAACCAATCAAAATACACTAAATAACAAATGTGGGACCCCTATAACACCACTTTAACTATAATATCAGAGAGTCATTTTTTCCTCCCCAAGTTATAAGCCCAAAAATACTATAACATAACTATAACTACCCTTTCATACTTTGTGCTCTAATGAATGATTAAGTCATCTTGATCCATGAAATATTATTCAGATTTCAATTCTGCCACATCAGCTTTGCAATTCCTTCCGCAGTTATAACAAACTTTCAAAAGTAGTCCCCACTGCCACATCACCTTTCAATTATAATCTTAATATATTTCTTAAACATTAAAAATATAATAATTACTTATTAATAAACTAATATAAATATAATTAATTATAATTAAAGTAATATTTTTAAATATATAAATAATTTTTTCAATACAAAATAATCTTTTAAATATAAAATGAAAAATATTAATAAATATTAAATTTAGTTACTTTATTGTATATAATCACTTCTATTAAAAAATGAAAAAGAAATTACTTTAATATTATTGATGAATTGCAAATGCAATTTCATAACATGAAATTCTCTTTCCTACTTGGACTTCAAATACGCTTGGAAATTCATTAGCAATGACCGATGTAGATGCCCTTATTAGTAAAAAATGACAGAAATGGCAATATGTACGTATCATAATCGATCTCCAAATCCTCAGGGTTCATTTTAGCTTTCTGTTCTCTAAGGCTATAAGGAATGGGCCTCACCTTAACACCAAAATTTTCGCCACATCATCTGCCACCTCAGCAACCCCACCACACCACACCACACCACTTTTTTCTGGAAATACCCACCACACCACACCACACCATTTTTTTCCAACTCATCATTTCTTTTCCATTTATTTTAAATAAAACACAAATTACATTATAATAAAAATACAAATAACAACTTAATAAAAATAATACAAATAACATATATTTTAATCTTCGTCTTCATTTTCGTCTTCATTTGCATTGTGATTTGCGTTATTGTAGAAATGTTCCGCCAAGTCTTCTTGAAGTCTATCGTGTGTTGCATTGTCTCGAATGTCAACAACCCTATGCAAATATTCAGCGGTTCCCGGTACATACAACGTATGACGGGGGCCGTCCGACAAGTAATGTGAAATGGCGCGACCTTTGTCTTCCACAATCATGTTATGCATTATGACACATGCATACATCATGGATCTTAAATTATCTAGTTGATAGGTACGCGCCGCATTTATAAAGTCGTTGGTGTCCAGCGGCACGATTACGGTTCAGCTTTGCAGTCCGAGTGTCGAAGCGGGCATTACTAGTCTCCGCTACCTGATTCAGGCGCGTCGCGCAATACGCCAACAAAGCCGTATCGTATGTGTCGGATGATGAAGACGACGACGATGAAGACGATGATGATGATGTAGCCATGATTAACGTAGTGATGATAAATTAAGAAAGGTGATGAAATGATATATGTATTGTGTTATAAGATGGGTATTTATATTGGTGTGTGATTGGGGTATATATATATATATAATATATATTATATAATTTTTATTTATTTTTTATTTCAAACGGTAATATTACCGTTGGAAATCGCCCAACGGTCAAAAATCTCGTTCTCTCTCGCTCGTTAACGCCCGTTGCCGTCACCACCCCTGCGCACCACCGCACCCCACGCCGTTAAGGGGGGCGGTGTGCTAACCTTAGTTAACGCCGTGGCCGGGTGCCATGTCAGCCCCACGCCAACGGCCAATGACCCATACCGATCGGTCTAAGTGTAACAAATTTCATATCATCAAGGGGTCATGCTGCAATATTGAAAAAAAAAAACATTTTACACAAAAATGGTTATTGTCACGACATAAAGCTGCAGAGAGTTGTGATTGTGGCTCCACTATAAGTGGAGAAAAGTTTTTTTTAGTACAAATTGCATGCGAGATTTTTCAGGTTGCTTTATATAAAAGCATAAAATGTACTGTTCTTATCAGACCAAACCACCAACACATTTTTATAAAGCTTGACATGCATAAAACGTTATAATAAGGAAGAGTTTTTTCAATTATGGACAAAATAGACAATCAGAATTTATTAACCCTTCATCAATAATAAATAATAAATAATAATAACAAATAATGGTTAAAATATCAATGGTTGATCAATAATAAATAATGGTCAAAATTAATCATATGTGATTAATTTAGTATATTAATCATATGTGATTATATACTTATTCACATGTGATCAAATATACAATCACATGTATTATCACATGATATTTCATATTTTAACGAAAAATATAAAATAAAATAAAAAATTGATAAAATATAAATTAATAAAAAATAAAAAAATTATGTGAATGTCGAATAACCAAAATACCTCTCCTTATATAAAATATGTTATTAATCTTGATCATTAATTACTATTGATTAATGATTGAAATTTGTCTTCTAGAATTACATACCTTAAACAATAAACACATTTCTATATCCTTAAAACATATTGTAACTTCTATAATTAAATTGTAGTCTAATTACTTTGAGCGCAGTAGTTCGGTTTAATGCAAATGGGGAGACTTCAAGCCCAAGTTTGATATAAACAAATAAGAGATTTTGGGCCTCAATAGTCTGTGAAATGCGCAAATGAAAAAAGAAAAATGTTGCATCTGCTAATGTGTTGAACTAGTAAACTTTTACCCGCTGTAAATATCTTTATATGATACCTACAAATTAATAAGTACTATAGATCGGTTTGATCTTATTCAACAGTTCCAATCAGTTCTTAGTCCAAATTTACACAAGGATAACATAAAATATAATAAAATTTATTTACATTAACAATGAATTTTAAATACTTTAGAATCAAACTAATTAAATTAAAAATGAGTTATATTCTACTTTTAAGCCACTAATAGTTTTATGAAAAATGCTAAACAATGTCCTTAAGGTAATGGTTAAGAAAAAAATTTTGGCTTAAAATACTTGTAAATTAACTATTAAAAATCACCCCATTGAATTTTATTAATTACCTTTGAGTAGTTATGTTTCCTTGATTGTACATCAACCATTTTTAAACATCTTTAATCGTTACCCTAAAGGCAATGGTTACCCAATTCCTAATTTTATTAATGAAAATTAATGTTGTTTTAAAATCCGAAATAGTAGTTAAATATTAGGAAAACAATTTCTGTAAAGGAGAAAGTGAATATAGTTTAAAAGAAAGCGTAAATATACTCCCTCCATGTAATTAAAAAATTTCTCATTTTCTCCTTAAAATTTTGTCACACAAAACAATTCTCATTTCTCAAATTTGAGGGGCACACTTGGTAAAATAATATTATTACCAATAATTTCACCACTAAAACACTTTCTCTCTCCAATCTAACATTATATTTTAATCAAAAGTATTATCAAGTACCCCACCACTAACTATCTCATAAAAAATGATGCCCAAGAAAAATGAGAACTTTTTTATGGGACGGAGGTAGTATAAAATATCCTGTTAAAATACATATTGAGTCCCACCCCTTTCAACCTCTCAGCTCTTCCTTCAATTATCACCGAGATGAATCAAGCTCCTCAACTGACGAGGCGTGCCAATGAAGTGGAAGAGGGAGATGTTGTCGGTTACTCCGTTGGCACGAGTGTTATTACAGGGATAAATTTACCTAAACATCTTTTGTAAGATCCCACAGTTTGCGAACAAAAGTACGTTATTCTAAATTCAATGACGGTATTTCACCTGCATATAAAATGTGTCGGTGAAGGTCGGGTAAGTAAAGACCTATTATAACATAAAAATGTATGTATCCTACTTTACTCACATTTTCATAAAAGTGCGGACGAGAATTATAAGTTTTGCCTAATTTGTTTAAACGTTTCAGTAAAGCTAAAACCTACATACATTGACATTTTTTATATGACAATAAAAGAGAAATCTGTCGTTTTCCTTTGAGGTACAAATACCATCTCGATCTCATATTTAGAATGTGAAAAGATAAACTGTAATACTTGTATTGTATATCAAGGAGGTAATAAAAACGTGCAAGTACTATTGCATTTAAAAGGAAATGAATGCATGTTAATTTGCGGTCTCCATATCACACACACTCGATCACTGGACACAACGTATACCGGCCACTCACAACTTCACTCATCTCCACCTCCGGCCACCATCCACCACCCAAAATGGGAAGAAAACCCTGCTGCGCAAAGGTAGGTCTACACCGTGGTGCATGGTCGTCCGATGAAGACCAACTCCTTATCAACTACATTCAAACTCATGGTGAAGGTCAATGGCGAGCATTGCCTTCCAAAGCTGGTACATACATGCATATATATAATCATTTTAATTAGCGGTATTAATATTGGTGTTTATATTTATAATTAATTATATACATATTGCTATTATGGATGTAGGGTTGCTTAGATGCGGGAAGAGTTGCAGGTTGAGATGGATGAACTATCTCCGGCCAGGCATAAAGAGAGGAAACTTCACCTCCGACGAGGATGACGTCATTATCCGGCTACATTCTGTCCACGGCAGTCGTTGGTCCCACATTGCGACGGAGCTCCCGGGCCGAACGAGATCAAGAACTACTGGAACGCACACCTCCATAAAGTGGCTGAAAACGCCGGAAACCAACACAAAAAATTATCGAAAAACAATAAGAGAAAAAATAGGAGAAAAACTAACGATATGAAAGAAGAAACAACTAGTCAAGAAAAGTCAAAGTTCTTAATTCTATTCCATCTTCGTCAATATCGGTGTCATCTTCATCATCGGACAAGAATGAGAGTGGTGCGTCATCAAGTTGTACGATTGACTTTGGAAATGCTGATTTAGACTTTTGGTGGTCAAACTTGTCTCCGTTCATGGAAATGGAAGGTACAAGCACCATCGACGGCCAGCAAGATGGGTGTTTCCTAATCGAAGGTTGTGATTTACTCATGTTAGAAGACGATGAAGATTTGATGTTCGAGAAGCTCTATAATGAATACTTAGATTTGCTCAACCATGAAGATGTGCACGGTGATTAAGGAATTAAGATTTATGAGTTGTAGGTTATGTATTGTTTATTAATTCAATATTTATGAGTTGAAATAAGTTGATTTTCACTTCTAGAAATAAAAATGTGTTGAGGTATCAGACAGTTTGCAACTTTTTAATATATAATTTGTTGGTATATATGTGAATCCATCCTCAACTTAATGTATATTAATTAAAAGTAACGATTAGATCTAGGGATGGGATCTTGTCAAGAACTGGCCCAAATGGATCCTTACCCAAAAAACCTGATATCCGGTTTCAAAGGATCAGTTCACTTGAGAACCAAACTGTATTATAGAATACCGTCCCAGTTCGGTTCTGCATTTGATCCAAGTAAATCGGGTTTATACTCAATCGGAACTAAAATAGTAATTGGAGCCGTTTTCAAATATTTGTATCATAATTATTGATTTATAAATGTAATATAAGAATGATTTATAAATAATAATTGTGTAATAAACATGAAAAAAAATTAACAATCATATTAGACCAAAACAAATTCCACGTACATATTTAATTAAATTTCCGTTCCAAGTCTTAGATCTGATTTGTTTTGTACCTGATGTACAAATTCGATGCACCCTAACCCGAAAAAGCCGATACCCAATTTCACGAAAAAGTTAGACCTGATACCCGAACTGATTTTTTTAGTAATGTGGTTCCAACTGGTTGTGGTTCCGGACGAATACGAGTTTAGATTTTCAATTCTACTTCTCATCTTAGTTAGATCGATAAAACGTGATGGGTAATAATTATAAATGCTTTATCTCAAAATGATTACAAAATTAAACGATTTGGGTATTAAATTAAAAAGAAATTTGTATTAAAGATGGCAAGTTATGTAAACGAAGCGAAAACGGTTTAAAAATACATCAGCTATATTAATAAGTTTAAATATCAACAAATCGTTTTGCCGGCCTCTTAAAAGGTGTAAATTACTTTGGCTCAGAAAATGGGGTGCTCTTTTTAACCCGATTTAGTAAGAGGTACGGGATGATACTAAAAACCATACGAAAACGCATTATAAAATTTCTATATCATTCGGTTCGTAACATGTTTCTTTAGACGATTTTTGGTCTGCTTTTCCTAAGAAAACTATATCATAAGCTTAGAAAATCTAAGATACATCCACGTAGATATTTAGAAATTGTAAATATTTTAAAGGTTCTATAATCTCTACTACTACAGAAGGACCTATGCAACGGACAAGAATCCTTCGCGAATTTGGACAAATTGTGACGGATTGCAGCGGAATAAGGTGAAAATAATAGTCAACCGGTTGACTAAAATTTGTGATGATCTATCATCAGATTTGCGATGGTTTAGTGACAAAAATGGTAACCCGATCGACTTATCATAATTATTTGACAGTTTTCTTATATTTAATGTTTTTTACAGTATAGTAAATTTGTTTAAAATGCAAATTAATCATGGCTGGCAAGGTTGTATAGTAATCAGACGGGCATATGAGGGTCATTGACAATGTTTGATAAGGGCAGTTTTCACGTAGTCTGTCTGGGGTTATCTTTTAGCGACTCCTGCCTAGTTTTATCCCTTTCTTTATGCATGAGTAAATTATATGGATTGTCCACGTGACTTGTGTCTGTTTCTATTTCATTTCTAAATATATGAAATTACATAGATTGTTCATAATTTTATACTCGTAAAACTAAGGGGCTGTTTGGTTCGCGGAATGTTTTCCAATGGAATTGGAATCTTGGATGGAATTGGAATTTGAATCCAATTCCTTTCTGTTAGAACAAAACACAGATCAACTTGATACTGATGCTGCAGTTAGTACTGATCATACTTAGTACTGATGGGGCAGAACATGTTACTACTGAAGAAGTTGATACTGGTGTATACTATAACTTAGTTACTACTGATCATGCAAAGATTGAAGATACTACTGATCTTAGTAGTTACTACTGACGTTGGTTTCTGGACTTACTACTGATCACCAGATTTACTACTGATGTTACACATTTACTACTGGTGATGAGTTTTACTACTGATACGCGTTTTTGAAGAATATCAAGTCCGAGATCTTCGTATAGATAGTTATAGAATGTAAATCAATGTATATTTTTATTATTCGATGTAAATCAAGTCCTAGAATAACTAGGGTAAATAGTTTAGCTTCAAGGACTATTATAAATAGTTCCTTACGAATTGTAAACGTACGTGTGTATTGTTAACTCAATAATATACATTGAAGCTTTTTGTGAAACTGTGTTCTTAATACTTTCGCATATTATTTACAGTTCATTGTTCTTAATTACATTGATATAGTGTTGATCCGCTGCAACTTCTATATTCAAATAGATCTAAGGTGTTTATTAACTTGTCTATAGTTAATCGATCCTGACAAGTGGTATCAGAGCTAATTGGTTCTAGATCTAGTATTTGTTAAGAACAACAAAAAGTTTTAATCTTTAAAACACACTCATTGTTAATCATGTCGGATAACAATGAAAGCACTCAGGCCAACAAAATCCCCATTCTCACTCCCAATAACTTTGGAATGTGGAAGAATCGTATTAAGCAATACATGCTTATTACAGATTATTCTATGTGGGAAGTGGTTCTTGAAGGAAACAAAACTGGTCCTGGTCAAGCAAGCAGCTCTGCAACTGAGGCAGACAAACTTAAATGTGAGAAAGAAAAGAAGGACAAGGGCATCGAACTCAAAACTCTAAGCACTCTATTACTGGCCATTCCTAACGATTATCAACATCTCTTTGTTGAGTATGATGATGCAAAGATACTATGGGAAGCACTGGAGAAGAGATTTGTTGGGACCAAGAGCACTAAGAGGAACATGAAGTCTGTTCTTAAACAAGACTTTGAAAATTTCAAAGGAAAACCCAATGAAACACTCACTCAAGTGTTTGACAGATTCAACAAGCTAATTGGTGAACTTAACCAGGTTGGGGTTAAGATGGATCAAGAAGATGTAAACATGAAGTTCCTAAGATCTCTTAGTGAAGAATGGGCCATGTATACAGTGGTATATAGACAAAGAGATGCTCTAGAAGAAAAAGAGTTGGATGAACTCTACAATGATCTCAGAGTATTTGAAACTGAGGTAAACCAAAAGAACCCTTCTATTTCTTCTAATAATGCTGCATTTGTCTCTAGTACAGGTCAAGGTCAGGAAACATTCACAGGAAAGGCTACAGATTCTGAGGATGCTGCAAGAGAATCCTTCTTCACTAGTCATGTGCATACTGCATTGATTAGTGATGACTTGGAACAATTGAACCCAGATGATCTTGAGGAGATGGATCTTAAATGGCAGATGGCTATGCTGAGCCTAAGGACCAAAAGATTCTTAAAGAGGACAGGTAGGACAAGCCTAAACTTCAACAAAGGTGACAAAGCAGGATTTGACAAAGCTAAAGTCAAATGTTACAACTGTAACAACCTTGGTCACTTTGCAAAAGAATGTCCTCAACCAGACAAAAGATCAAAATCAACTGCTCTTGTTTCACAACAAGGACAAGGTTATGACTGGAGCTTCCAAGCAGAAGAGCATGCTCAAAATCAAGCTCTCATGGCCTTTACTGACCACAAAACTGAGGTAAAACCTAAACCTTGTACTTCTAAATGTGCTAAAATTGTTAAAAACTTAGAAAAAGAAAACAATAAATTAAATGAAGATTTAGCAAAAGCAGTGAGAAGAAATCATGAATTTGATGGTGTGATTACTGATCAAGAACATCAAATAAAGGTGTACCAGATGATTGATCAAAGGATAAAAGAAGAATTGCTTCAGGCTGTGGATGAGAAAGAGTTCTATGAAACAAAAAATAAAGAACTAACAAGTAAAATAGAAGAATGTCAGCTTGAAATTGAACAAAATAAATTAACAATTAAAAAGTTTGAAAGAAGCACTAAAATTCTTGATGAATTAACTAATAATCAAACTACAGAAAAGGTTGTTCATGGGGTGGGATATCATGCTGTACCACCTCCACATAAATTCATTCCTCCACTGAAAAACAGTTCAGAAAGAATCATTAATGAATTAAAAACTGAAAATCAAACTGAATCTAATACTGAAACATCTGAATCAAATGATTCTTCTGATGATGAGCAATCAATTGAATTTACAATATCTCAAACTGAATCACCAAAATCAATTGATACAAGTTTTCACACAGCTCAAAGTCCAAATGAATCTCCCAAATATAATGCAGAAAATGTACCAAAAATTTTAACAAGGGGGAATGAAAGAAACAAAAAACAACTCTTAGATCAAAGAATACCTGAAGGTGCAAAAAATAAGAAATTAAGATGTGTTATATGCAATAAAATGAACCATTTAGCAAAGGATTGTCACTTCAATCCAATAAACTGCAAAGAGTTAAAAGAATTTAAAATTTTTAAAGACAATGCAAAAACTCAGAAGTTAAAAGATACTACTGGTTCTTCAGTAGTAAATAAAATTAAAAATCCAATTGCTAAAACTCCAAGATTTGGAAGAAGTGCACCAAGGTTTGTGCAAAACAGAAGAGTTGGAAGTCCAAAGAACAACAATTTCTTCAAGAACAATGGAAAATCCACCCAAAATAAATAATATTTTAAATTTTCCAACACCAGTAGAAACTTTAACAACTTTACTACTGGCGTTAACCCTAATTATAATGCTGTATGGTATCAGTACAAGAATACTACTGGTAAAAACCCTAATTTCAAAAATACTACTGCTCCCAAAACAACTTTCAAAAATACTACTGGTGTTAACTCTAAAAACACTACTGGTCATTCTAAACAAGGTAAGTACCCAAATACTACTGGTCCATCAGTAGTAAAGTATTCAAAAGCTAAAAATCATGGGTATAAACCAAGATCAGTAGGAAATTCTCACACCAGTAATAACTCCAAAAGGGCAGTAGTAAAACAACACACCAGTACTAAACAAGTATGGGTACCAAAAGTATTTAAAGTTAAATCCCCAAAAGCTTATTTCTCAAAGGATGAACCCAAGACATATAAAGCTTGGGTTCCCAAACTTAACTAATCCATTACTCACTTGTGCAGAGCATTCAGATCCCAGAAGAAGGAAGAACATGGCATATTGATAGTGGATGCTCAAGGCACATGACTGGAAATCTGCAAATTCTTAAAGATTTCAAGTCATTTGATGGAGGATATGTGGCATTTGGTGAGAATCCCCAGGGAGGTAAGATTACAGGTAAAGGTACTGTTACTAATGGAAAAAATTACCTTTGATGATGTATTTTATGTAGCTGAACTAAAATACAATCTTGTCAGTGTGTCTCAAGTTTGTGATAAAAAGAACAAGATTCTTTTCACAGACATTGAGTGCATCATTCTTTCTCCTGATTTTATTTTAAATGAAAAATATGTTGTTTTAAGAACTCCAAGGAGAAACAATGTGTATTGCCTAGATATAGAGGGAGAACTCATTTCTACAAATGAGGTCAACTGTTTTATATCCAAGGCAAACACCACTGAATCAGAACTATGGCATAGAAGGATGTGTCACACAAATTTTAAAAACATGAATAATTTAGTAAAAAGAAATCTGGTCATTGGACTACCTCAAAAACAATTCATGTGTGATCATCATTGTGTTGCATGCCTAAAAGGTAAACAACACAAGACTTCTCATAAGCCCAAAACTGTGAACTCTATTTCTGTTCCTTTACAACTCTTACATATGAACCTTTTTGGACCTACAAATGTAATGAGTATTGGAAAGAAACAATATTGTCTTGTTATTACTGATGACTTTTCCAGATATACATGGGTTTTCTTTCTCAGGACAAAGGATGAAACAAGTGAACTCATAAAGAACTTAATTGTCAAACTGGAAAACACATCTGATCAAAAAGTGAAAGCCATAAGATGTGATAATGGCACAGAATTTAAAAATGCTAACTTAATTAACTTTTGTGATCTTAAAGGTATTGACAGGCAATACAGCTCACCTAGAACTCCACAACAAAATGGTGTAGCTGAAAGAAGAAATAGAACTATCATAGAAGCAGCAAGGTCAATGCTTGCAGACTCAAAATTACCAATTACTTTTTGGGCTGAAGCTGTTAATACTGCCTGTTATGTTCAGAACAGAGTATTAATAGTGAAGCCACATGTCAAAACACCATATGAACTGTTTAACAAAAGAAAACCCTCTATAAGCTTTTTAAAATCATTTGGTTGTCCTTGTACTATCTTGATTACAAGAGAACAAATTGGTAAGTTTGACTGCAAAGCTGATGATGGAATCTTTGTGGGATACTCTACTCAAAGCAAATCATACAGAGTATTCAACAAAAGACTAAGGATAATCGAAGAAAGCATCAATGTATCCTTTAATGAAAATGTACCTAATGAACAAGGAAATGGTCCAGATTGGCTATTTGATATAGACAATCTAACCAAATCCTTTAATTCTAATATGAATTTCAATGCAGGTAATTCAAATTGTCACAATCAAAAGGAAGGAACATCATCAGTCAATACTGGTCAAGAGGAAATGAGATACATTGTAGTTAATACTGCTCCAGTAGTTAATACTGATGTCAGTAATAACTCAAGTTCTGGAACCAGTAGTAACTCTGAGAATGAGGACAGTAGTAATTCTAATACTACTGATACCAGTAATAGAACTCAAAATACTACTGGTCCCAACATTAATCTAGATTCTCAAGATACTACTGATACCAGTAACAACAACAACTCTACTGATCTCAATGAAGATAATAGCAGTAGTAACTCTGACCAAGAAGATGATGAACCAAATATCAATGACAATGAAGGATCTCTAGAAGAACAACTACCTGAGACAAATGAGTCCAATCTTGAAAATCAACTAGTGGTTGATAAAGCTACAACTACAAGGACTCAAAAGAACCATCCATTAGACCTTGTTCTAAGTGATGTCAACTCACCTCTACAAACAAGAAGCAAATTAAATAAAAGCTTAACTGCAAACATGTGTAATATAAGTCTTATTGCTAATGAGTGTATGTTTGAATGCTTTTTGTCTCAGGAAGAACCAAAGAAGATCCAACAAGCAATGAAGGACTCAAACTGGATTGAGGCAATGCAAGAGGAACTCCTTCAATTTAAATTACAAGCTGTTTGGACACTTGTACCTCTACCCAAAGGAAAAAGAGCCATTGGAACAAGATGGATCTTCAGAAACAAGAAAGATGAAAGAGGTATAGTGATCAAGAACAAAGCCAGACTTGTAGCCCAAGGATACACTCAAGAAGAAGGAATAGACTATGATGAAGTATATGCTCCTGTTGCTAGAATTGAAGCCATAAGAATATTTCTAGCATATGCTTCATTCAAGAAATTCAAAGTCTATCAAATGGATGTTAAGAGTGCATTCTTATATGGGAAGATTGAAGAAGAGGTCTATCTATGCCAACCTCCAGGCTTTGAAGATCCAAAACATGGTGATTATGTGTTCAAATTGGATAAAGCTCTGTATGGCCTACATCAGGCACCAAGAGCATGGTATGACACATTATCATCATACCTATTGAAGAACAACTTTAAAAGAGGAGCCATTGACAAAACCTTGTTTACAAAGAAAGTCAAAGATGATATACTACTGGTACAAATTTATGTAGATGATATCATCTTTGGCTCAACCAATGATTTATTATGCAAAGAATTTGAAGAACTGATGCAAATTAAATTCAAGATGAGCTTTATGGGTCCAATGAACTTCTTCCTTGGACTCCAAGTCAATCAAAGAACAGATGGCATCTTGATAAATCAATCAAAATATGTCAAAGACATCTTGGAAAAGTTTGATTTGAAAGACAGTAAAAGTGCTAGTACACCAATGGAGACACACAAACACCTACATCCTGATGTTGAGGGGGAGGATGTAGATGAACACTTATATAGATCAATGATAGGTTCCTTGATGTATTTAACTGCCTCAAGACCTGATATCATGTATAGTGTTTGTGTGTGTGCAAGATATCAAGCAAGACCTAAAGAACTACACTTGCAAGCTGTCAAAAGAATATTCAGATACTTGAAAGGCAAACCATCACTAGGTCTATGGTATCCACATGACTCACCCTTTGAACTAATAGCCTATACAGATAGTGACTATGGAGGTGAATGTCAAGATAGAAAGTCCACTACTGGTGGATGTCAATTCTTTGGATCAAGACTGGTGTCATGGCAATGTAAGAAGCAAACAAATGTATCAACATCTACTGCTGAAGCAGAATATGTAGCTGCATCTGCTTGTTGTGCTCAAGTACTCTGGATTCAAAACCAGCTTCTAGACTTTGGTATCTCTATCCTTAAAACTCCTATTTTTATTGATAATCAAAGTGCTATTAGTATTGTGAACAATCCAGTAAAACACTCAAAAACTAAACACATTGAAATAAGATTTCATTTTATAAGAGATTGCAATGAAAAGAAATTAATCAAAGTTGTTAAAATTCTTACTGATGATCAATTAGCAGATCTTTTTACAAAAGCATTTGATGTAGGAAGATTCAACTTCTTGGTCAGCAGCATTGGAATGATTTTAATAAATTAAATCTCTTAAAATCATGTGTAAAGTTTTTTTGTAAAAAGTTTTTTTTAAAAGTATTTTACTACTGGTAGAACTGCATTACTGGTATGAAGGTGTATGCACAAAATACTACTGGTAGTTCATTATACTGGTGTGTATTAGGTTTACACAAATACTACTGGTAAGTCAGTACTACTGGTGTTCACATATACTACTGGTCGTGTGTGTTAATAGTTACTACTGATGTCTATAGTTACTACTGATGTCAAAATCCTTAGTCACTACTGATGTTAGTAGATACTACTGACGTTTTACTACTGATATCTTATTTACTACTGGTCTTTCAGAAACACAATTACCAAACTAACCCCCATGAAAATAACCGTTATGTTATGATTCGAAGGACATTTTAGTAGTTTTGCAGGTTAAATCGAAAGATATAAAAGGCGGTAGACGATTAGTTTAGCATTATCTTCACTTCGATTTGCTAAAACCTCTCGATAAACCCTAGCTTTCGATCAAAAACTAATCTTCAGTCTTAAAACTCTTAAAAATTTTCTCTCAAATCACTGCAAAATGGCAACTCTACAATCTCTCAATGTTCCAACCGTTCTCAAATACTCAGAGTTCCACAACATGTGTGCCTTTCTACGCAATCCAGACGGAACAAAGGATTTCCGTCCAATCGTAAACTTTTTAAAAAATTCTTACATACGATTCGCATTAACGGTGAAACCGAAGGCATACCAACAGCACTTGGTGGATTTCTGGACCAATGCTGAAAGAACGGAGGGTGCAACTGTACCAATGATAAAATCAACTGTGGATGGAAAAACGATCACCATCACAGAACAATCTATTCGACAACATCTACAACTACACGATGATTCAGGTATGACTACTCTTCCTAAGGAATTCATTGCTGAAATTTTAAACAAAATGGGATATGAGGGAAGACTAAACATAGTAACTTTTCAAAAATGTCTTCTCTCCCCACAATGGAAATTTCTTGTCCATACTATTCAGCATTGTATTTCTCCGAAAAGAAGTACTTGGAATGAGTTTAACAAGGCAATAGCATCTGCTGTTGTCTGTCTATGCACAGACCAAGTATTCAATTTTTCTAACATGATTTTTGAAGGTATGTTGGGAAATCTTAACTCTTCAAAATTTTTAATGTATCCCAGATTTCTCCAACATATCATAAACATTGAATTACAAAACTTGTCAACTCCCAAAAATATTTTTATAATTCCAGAGTTGAACAAGAAAGTTTTCTCAAATATGAGAAAACAATTTAAATTTTCGGGCAAGGAAACCCCTATGTTTCCTAATATGATCAAAGATCACACACCACTTGGAGAGGGTTCAATCAAAGATACAACCCAAATTGAACCTCAACCCACTCCATCACCCCCAAATACAGCCCAAACACCACCCCACATAGCCACTCAATCGCCCACTAACTTAGAAGTCCTGAATGTGTCCCAGGAACTTGAATTAAATCTGCAGAGTGCTACTCTTCACTCTGTGGAAGACCTACCAGACAAAACCCAAAACATTTCCACAATTTATAAAAGAAAGAAATTATCTTTAAAGGACACCAGGGGACAAATCGAGTCACACCCCAGGCTCAAAGAGTTGTCCTCCAAGGAGGAGAGAGGACATGAGGAGAGGGCTTTCACTACTGATGCCCCAAAGGTGGGTGCACAGGATAGTGAAAACATCACTAAGACCCAAACCTCGGCAACTTTAAGTGATGACTCTTTTGAGGAATTACTTAAAGGACCCCGGTGCCAAGAAACCACAAGGGGGGACATCTCTGCTTCTTCTAGGAAGAAGAGAATGTCTAAAAGACCCAATGAATCACCAAGCAGTGATGAGGGCAGATCTGTGGAATTGATGGAAAGGAAGGAAAACCTTAAAACCAATGTACCTGTTAGTGAGCCCAATGATCTTGCTAGATGGAGTGAGGGCAGTATTAAAATCAACCAATTGACGGAAAAAGTGGATTCTCTTGAATCCACAGTACAAAATTGTCTTGAATATCTAACAAATCAAGGAAAAACGATGGCTGCAATGAAAAGGCATGTCAATACCATCAACAAAAGAATGAGATTCTATGAGCACAGGCTTCATCAACAAACCAAAATCATCAGAAAATTGAAGAAGAAAATTGATGATAGTGAGGCTCCACCAGTTGAGCTCACTAAGGGGGAGAAGGATAATATCCAATCAATGATTGATGAATCAATTGCAGCAGCAGCATCTTCTCTCCTAAACTTAAAGGAATCAAATGTTGATAAAGGCCCAGAGATGATGGTTACAGAAGAAGAGCCTGTTACTACTGCTACAATGGAAGAACAAGTTGAAAAGGAAATACCAGTAGTAACTCCTACTACTGATATAATAGCAGTAGTAAATCAAGAAGAGGAAGTAAAAGCAGCAAACACTACTGATGCCCTATCAGTAGTAATATCTGAAGATATACCAGCAGTAACTACCTTAGTTACTACTGATGATATTATTGAGCTGCCACCTCTATTAGAACCAAAAGTGATACTTCCACCATCTCCAAAAAGGTCAACAACACAAATGGTGGTGAAAGATATTGATGATGATGTAAATTGGTTAGAAGTTGATGAATGCTCACTACCTCCACATCCTAAAATACTTCCTATATCACAGATACACTACTATGGTCCCAAATTTGTTATTGAATCTGAACCAAATATGAAGAAAGACAATTACATAGGAAAGGGAAAGGAAGTTGCTGATGAAGACCATCCTAACAGAGCACAAGGTCATGAAATGGTCAACAAAATCAACTATGCCAAATCAGCCAAACAGGATAGGTGGAAGGTTAAAAGAGTAAAATACTTAAAGAAGGTTGAAGTATCTCTAGCAAATGAAAACAGAAGATTAGCAGAAAGGGCTAGAATACTAAGACAACCATTCACAGAAATCAAATTGGCAGATATAGCAGATATATCAAAACTGCCACAATTTAAACAAAAGGTCAAAACTAAACAAGTTGTTGAAACAAGAAAAGAACTACAAAGAAAAGAACTAGAAAAATTCAGGCAACTTGAATATGAAACATTAGAACTTCTGGAAGCACAAGTACAAGAATGCAAAGAGCAGAAGGCTGATATGCCAGAACAGTTTGCAGAGAAAAAGAAAGAAATGATCACATTCTTGAAATCAAGAGGTCACAACACAAAGGCCTTTGGAAGAATGAAGTTGATTAACTTAATTGAAAAGTACTGTGTAGAGAAGAAGAAGGATCTTACTGAGCAAGATATTAATGAGAAGTACACTACTAAACTTAAACAGATAGACTCCAAAGAAATGAAAGAAAGAAATACAATAACTGGAGAATCATCTGGTGTATCTTCTCAAACATCAAAGAAAAGGATGACAATTTCTACTGAACTTGAACAATCAAAGAAGAAATTACAAATGGTTCAAGTTTATGATCTTCCTGTTGCTCCCCTACAAAATAATCCAATCATCAACTGGAGATATATAGATGATATGATTGAGATTATCAGAGAAGACAAGGTCATACAAAGATTCAGAGCTTGGAAACCTTTGGTCATGTCTCTAACCAGAAGTGACATTATAAAGATGTTGATCATTAGTAAACCAAGAATGACTAAGAAGAACTGGAAGAATTCAGCTGCAGGCTATCTTACTGAAATGATTGATGCTGCTTTCTATCCAGAAAATTATTCAGAGAAGTTTACAAATCCAGAGAATGTTCAAGCCTGGAATGTGCTGCCAACTGTCAATATGTACTTCTTTGAATATACAAGTAAGAAATGTGATCTATTCCTTTATGAGAAAGAGTATCCTCATTCTGAGAAAACTCTTTATCAACTTTGGTGCATGAACTTTATTAAACCACATGATGCTGTGATGCTCCAAAACAAATTGAATGAATTTGTTAAAAGAATCAGCAAATATATTATTGCACAAAGAAATAAAAGGAACCAACAGACTTTAGAAGGTGATCAGAAAAGAGCAAAGCTGTTGGAAGATCAGAAAAAGAATAAGTAAAAAGAAACTTGATTGATTAAAAAATAATCAATAAGTTTAGGGGGAGATTGTTAGAACAAAACACAGATCAACTTGATACTGATGCTGCAGTTAGTACTGATCATACTTAGTACTGATGGGGCAGAACATGTTACTACTGAAGAAGTTGATACTGGTGTATACTATAACTTAGTTACTACTGATCATGCAAAGATTGAAGATACTACTGATCTTAGTAGTTACTACTGACGTTGGTTTCTGGACTTACTACTGATCACCAGATTTACTACTGATGTTACACATTTACTACTGGTGATGAGATTTACTACTGATACGCGTTTTTGAAGAATATCAAGTCCGAGATCTTCGTATAGATAGTTATAGAATGTAAATCAATGTATATTTTTATTATTCGATGTAAATCAAGTCCTAGAATAACTAGGGTAAATAGTTTAGCTTCAAGGACTATTATAAATAGTTCCTTACGAATTGTAAACGTACGTGTGTATTGTTAACTCAATAATATACATTGAAGCTTTTTGTGAAACTGTGTTCTTAATACTTTCGCATATTATTTACAGTTCATTGTTCTTAATTACATTGATATAATGTTGATCCGCTGCAACTTCTATATTCAAATAGATCTAAGGTGTTTATTAACTTGTCTATAGTTAATCGATCCTGACAAGTGGTATCAGAGCTAATTGGTTCTAGATCTACTATTTGTTAAGAACAACAAAAAGTTTTAATCTTTAAAACACACTCATTGTTAATCATGTCGGATAACAATGAAAGCACTCAGGCCAACAAAATCCCCATTCTCGGGCCTAGAGTGTTGTTCGGTCTGAACTTTCGGGCCATTTAGGTCGGGTTTAACGGTTTTTATTGTGGGTTTTTAAAATCATGTAATATTTTTTTCGGGTTTTTTTCCGGGTTATAGCTGGTTAGAAACCGGTTTTGGGTTCGGAATAACCGGTTTGGACCGGGTTCAACGTTCGGGAAGGGTAACCGGTTAGAAACCGACCGGTATAAAAAAAACCGAACCGGTTTGGGTCAAAAGCGGGTTTGGCCGGTTCGGTTTCGGGTCCGGTTTCAGTTCGAGTTTTTTGTGCACCCGAAACCCAAATAAGATACCCGATTATAACCCGAACTTGAATCGGGTTGGTTGAGTTATTTGGTTCGGTTATAACTCGACCTATAAACCGGAAATCCAATTAACACCCGAACAGGTGAAGGAGAGGTCTGGTAGTCGGAAGGAATCTGAATTCCTTAGGGTGTGGGAAGGAATCTGAATTCCCTCAACTGAAGGAAAGTTTTGGTGCACTGGATTCCAATTCCATCCTGAAAATAGTAAACCAAACGCAGGAAAGCTCTGGAATTAGATTCCAATTCCCAGTAATTCCAGGGGATTCCAACAAACCAAACGCCACCTAATAGTTACTAAGCATGTTTTTAAACATCAATCCGTTAAGTCAACGTTCAAATCCCACCCCTCATGAAACTAGCCAAAGTGAGTAAAAATATGTCCTCTTACCAAGTATCCTTGGAGCCTGGTTTCAATGGGGCCGGTTAGTATATACCTGACATATATATAGTTTTTTTTTTTTAATGACAAGTTAGTAAGTTAGTCGTTTGAGCCTAGAAAGTGACATCCACAAGGGGCAGTTATGTCTTCCCTCGAACCCTCCACATATGGGGAATAAATCCCACCACCTTTTAATCTCCAAGTTTTGCATCCAACAAGTCTTGAACCCAAGACCTCTTAAAAGAAAAACCCAAAGACTATCTTTGGTGGTCAATTGATCTAGACCAATTAGTTTTGTACTATATACCAGACATATAGTACAAAGTAGATACATGTAAAAATGTTTTTTACTTTCTCTCATTCTCTGAGCTAGCTAGTGTGAACACCATCGATCTATTTCTGTAGATATATATGTCAACCTCCCACGTACGTATGTGGTCGTCGTCCTCCCTAAAAAAATGTATGTTTATGAACAAGAATCCGTGAATACTCGGCATATAGTACAAAGCACATTAATGTAAAAACGTCGTTTACTCTCTCATTCTAGAACTGTGTGTGTGTGTGTGTAGACCACCATGCATCTATTTCTCGATCTATATATATATGTAGACCTCCCACGTATTTAATTAGTCGTACGTCGTCCTCCCAGTGACATCATCACTAATGACCACACCCACTCTACCTCCCTCCCTCTCGATCAATTAACGACGGGCGGCCACCCTTAATTGCCACCCCATTAATGCCTACATATATATATTATATATATATATACACACACACACACGAGAAAAACATGATGTGCGTGATCTCTCTTGTTTGTATTTGCATGTGATATGTGTATGAAAGCTATGATTTTGAAACCTGTAAAATCTATCAACGTCTCGTCACACTAGTAGGGTTTCTAGTGAATTGGTTTTAATTGATTCACATTCATTCACATTTGGGTATAGCTAGATAGAGGTACGTTGAAATTAATTAGGAACGCAAGGAAGGTTGCAAAACATAAATGTATCATTTAATTAACATATATTTTTTAACACCTACTTAGTATTTAGTTAGCTAGTATTTGAGTCCAGTAATGGTATCTAAACGAGTAATATGCCTTCTTTGAAACCGCGCCTTGGGAGGGGGGACCCCACCTCCTTTTCCACATAAGGAAAAATTTTCAACAAGCTTGACTCGAACTCGAAACATTATGAAGGAAACCCCCGAATATTATCTTCGGTGGCCAGTTGATTTACACCAATTGATTCATTTAATTCACATACTATTTGATTTGTTCACATTGTGAAAGCCTAAAGACACGTGATAAACCGCATGTTAAATGTGAAAAAATTAAATAATGCATATATGAATTAAAAAGTATTTTGTTAGTTTTCAAATTTTTGGTTCTTAAAAAATGTCTTTCTGATTTTCATTAATAGATCATTTGTTAAAAAGGAAAACTAAAATACTTTGTTAGTAGCGACATTAATGTAAAGGGGGTGATTTTTGCACCACAACTTTTATGGTATGTATCATAACTATTGCTTAGTCTAGTTTTACAGTTAGCTGTTAAACTTGTACACTGTGGTATAGGCATTAAAACGTGTGGTGTATAAATGAATTCCCTTAATGTAAATGTAACTAATGTTTTTATTAGGAGTGAGCATTTGGGCCGAAAAAACCGAACCGAAAACCGACCGAAACTGAACCGAACCAAAACCAATAACATGTTATCGGTTCGGTTTCGGTTTTAAAAATTCGTTTTCAGTTTCGGTTCGGTCCTTGAATAAGGATGCCGATTTGGCCTAAAAAAATCGAACTGAAACCGAACCGAACCGAACCAAACCCGATAACATGATGTCGGTTCGGTTTCGGTTTTGAAAAATTATCATTTTTGGTTTCGATTATATCGGTTTCGGTTCGGTTCGGTTTTGGGACCAAGCTCACCCCTAGTTTTTATTGTGAATATGACTAATCCACAATATGAAAGAAAGAGATATGGCTGATGAGGGAGAGGTACGGTGGGTGTTGCTCCATCAGAGCAGAAGACGCCGTAGCCTCCAAGTTTGTCGGGGCTAACCGGTATATAAACGTTATCCAACAAGAACCAAAACTATAGTGTATCTTAGAATTTAATTAGCGGGCTTCTCAATGTAAAATAAGTATCTATGTTTAGTTTATTTATGGCTATACCTTTAAAAATAATCAAGTTGCAATATAAAATAGATAATAAAAAAATGAAAACCTGATTTATATATGGTGCATTGGGAAGAACCTAGGCCTCACGGAACATGTGAAAACCAAAAAAAAAAAAAAAAAAAAAAAAAAAAAAAAAAAAAAAAACATAACGTTTCTGTCGACCACATCTCCTCCATGATAAATCACTTCATCTCCCACGTGCGTTATCGATTAATTTTCACAAAAGATTATTTATATAACATCACATCTATAAGCTGTATATTATCACATTCTGTATTTATGTGCCATCAGATTATTGATTTTAATTGTCTTTCTTTTAAGGTTCATGTGGTCAACAGTAAATAATCAATGGTCAACTTATTAGACTTGTATTTTCTAATTTCAGAAAGTCAGTAGAATAAAATTTATACTTTACATAAAAAGTTATTTAGATCAAAAGGGCCAAAGATCACCCCATAGTGATCTTCTTGCTTGATGGTGAAGTATTGGGTTTTTGCTTTTAGTAACAATTACTCTTTCAAAACGACCCTCGGTTCCTTCCTGATTAGTGGCTCGACAAACATCCATTTCAATCCGTTTACCTCTTTTTATTGGTGAAAAGACGATTCTACCCCAACCAGTTCCAAGATCCGCTCTAGTGGTTTCGTCTTGTGTTTCTTCATCCGCTTCACTTGCTGACATGGCGTATGGTTCATTGATATCAGATTCGTATTTGATCATTTTTTTCTCGTGAACAATATTCTCAGGTTCTGAATCAATTTCGTCATCTGTTGACAGAAAAATCTTAATTTAAATAAAAAGATTGGGTCGTATAATTTGATTGTTATAAGTTATGATTACTATAAACTATAAAAGAAATGGCAATATGTATGTAAGTACCATAATCGCTCTCAAAATCCTCATTGTTGATTTTAGCTTTCTGTTCTTTAAGTGTATCAAATTTCATACCATTAAGTGGCCATGCTTCACTGTTGGCCCAAAAAATAAGTAAATAAAAAACTGTTGGTATTATTAATTATTAATATTAAATAAAGTAATAAAACGAAACAATATGATTTACAGAAAATTATATTGACTTACGTGGGTCGAGGACCTCGTCTGAATACAACGTAACAAAATTTCTCATCTTCAAAGCCACGTAGAGGCACACCATGGGATTGCTACAAAAATACAAATTTGCCAAATTAATATTTTAGATCTTTCCGATTAATAGTAACAGTTAAATTAGTCACTTTATAAATAATTATTCTACACAGTTATTAGTTATATTATATCTTATGATGAGGGTTGAAGTAGAAACCTTGTATGCAAGCTGTGATGTCGTTCTCTGCAAACGTTGAACAAAATGACAATATTTCCCGGTATTATCCAATGGGCAAACACCATCGTGAGGACACTGAAATAATAAATAAATAATTTAATATAATAAACTTGAAAATTATAAAAATGAATGGTGTTTGTTACTTACTGGTGCTACTATGTGTGCACCACATTTGTGTGTCATCAAATCTGTACAAGTTTGATTAGATGCCTTTGCTAATTTGCGGCTTTTCTGGAAAGTTAATGACACAATTAATAAATGTCTTAATTGCCAAAAAAAATTAATTATAATAATATACCTACCCTTTTCTCCATCCAAAGAATGTGAGATCGCACTTGAGATATAATATTTGATCCATGTGGTGTTCCAGGTTCCATCAAAACCTGTTCTACATTACAAGTATTTGCATCAAAAATTATGAAAAGATAATAATAGTATTATTTAGAATTTATCACGAGGATGGACTCACCAGAACATCTTCTGTAAGATCCCACAGCTGGCGAACGATGGTTATTCTATCCTTCAACGAAGGTATTTCACCAAGTACATATGACTACATGTAATAAAAAATTAAAAAAAATAGCATACTGTTATTAATCAAACAACTTGCCATCGTTTTATTCTTAACTCTTAAGCATATATATATAAAAGAAATAAAAAATGCTTACAGCAATGACAAGGTCATGTTTTCTTTCGGACTTGCTTATATTTTGACTTAGTGCCTGAATGCTACTGTAACTCTTTATATCTGGAGAATTTTTTATATCTGAAACATAGATTTACAAAAGATACTAAATTATGTGATTTAAAATTTTAAAATATTGATTATTTATTGACTGAAGTTTATTAAAAATGGGTCAGAATGCATACCGTTTCTAAGGCTATTTCCAGCTCGTTGCATAGACTGAGATGGCTCGATTAAATTATATTTTTCCAAAGAGTGAGGCCACACTTCACGCAAAGCCCTGAACAACATATTATTGTCAAACAATTTAGAAAATAAAGAAATTGCAAAAATATGTTTTAACAAAAGGAAATAAGAGCTCACCAGAAAGCAGAGCCAGTACCAGCTCCAAAATCCAACACTCTAGTAGGTGAAAATCCAGGTAGCCTTCTTTTAACCTGAAATTAAAATACATATATTTTTATTTATTTTAATTACGATATAAAACCTGAAATTAAAATACATATATTTTTATTTATTTTAATTACGATATAAAACCTGAAAAGGAGCTAGAAAACAAAAGGAAAATTAGAATATGGATATACCTCAGTGAGGACTCTATGGCAAGCTGAATAAACTGCAGGCATACGGGAAGCAACATAAGCAATTGTTTGATCATCTCTGTATTTTAGACCAATGTCACCGTATTTGCTATTAATTTTCCATCTTTTTGAGCAGCCAACATATTTAAGAGGATCTTCAATTAGCTCCCTTGCAGTAGATGAAGCTAATTGCAAATTAACATCTTTTATATCATTAAATGATTCTGATAATCTCGATACTTTCCGTTTCATATGCTGTTCTTCTTGGTCTGCACCAGATATAAGAGTGATGTTAGTATGTTTCATAGAATAAGACTGCACGAAATGTAAAATTAGCTTACATATAACCGTATAATGCTAATCGAATCTACCAGAATAAAAGCCATGTTCTTCTCATGTTACATTTCCAACTGCTAAACAAAAATAAGCTATGGCTTACCAATTTCTACAATCAATTGTTTAGCTTTGCTTCAAGCTCATTATTTGGGTCAGTGCAATGATTTTAATACGCATTTTAGATTGTTGTGATGGCAATCAGCCCCGAAATAATTACAAGCTCGTGTTTGCAATAACATCACTCATATCAAGAACAGTCAGTTGGAATTTTAATGAAATGTTGAAATTACATCAGTTCCTTTCATTAGCCCTAAATTAGGTTATTTTATCAAGCGATTTCATTCCTTTTTGTTACGAATTTACGAGCGTAGATAGAGAGATGAAGGAAATGACCTCGAATATACTTTTTGATGGCTCGTCGGAGACGGAGGGGAACGACATGGCATCCTTTGGATTGCTTGCTTGCAGCTTTGAGCGTTTCGGCGGTGAATCGCTGCACCGTTTCCGATATCGCAGCGGCCATTTTGCAACTCTCAAAACTCACAGGTTCAGTTATCGACTGACGTTTTGGGAAATAGGGTTTATATGAGCACGTGTAATAATTTTCTAATCCACATTGTCACACTTTATTTTTTGTCACATTAAGTAACACTACAAATACTTATATGTCAAACAATACATTTTTACTTCATTCTTTTTTTACCTCAATATAAAATAAAAATACATACAAAATATTAATACGCTCCACCTTTTACATCTCCTTTTCCTTTGATGGACCGAAACACCATTTGAATTTGACTTACTACCGGCACCGTATCATCCATGTTAGCTAACTGAAGAGCTTCGGATTGGAAGCAATGTTGTTCGTTGACAGTAGTCTAACTACTAACATGTAACTGGTAGATAATTAAATGAAATATTTGCATTTATAAGTGAAAATTTGATATGTAACTATTCATTTATTTGATTATAAGTTTTTTAAACATCTTGTTACACATTCATAATGTAACACCGCTAAACTTCAAGCCAATTTTTTTTTTTAAACAGCGGAAGACTGAATATACTTTTAATATATATATCAAAAAGTAAACTATTATAGTTTACAAGTTTTATATAAACATATTCATATAGTTTGGTTCACATCTGAACCATTCAAAAGAATTTACAAAAATATAGTAAAACTATTGTTTTCCAAAATAATGTTTTGGTGTTACCAAAAGCTACCAAACAGGGCTCACATCCAGCACCGTGAAGAATCCCAATTCTAGCAGTCTTCTAACTAACTGCTACCAAAACTGCACAAACCTGCGGGCAACTTAAAACCCGTTAGCTGTAAAGCTAAGCGAATAATACATCAAACTGAATAGTTATAAATCAGGAATCAAGTTACCATAAACACATAAACAATTGGGTCTCCATTTTGACCCGCAACTTATCTCACTGAATATTACAATCCGGGAATCAAATTTATAAACACATAGTTGTAGTTATCACTACACATTTCCACACAGTTGGGTCTCCATTTTGACCCTCATCACCAGGAGGAACGGTTCCCATTGGCCTACGCCGGGAGTTATCGTTAGCCCATTAACTCAGTACGCGACCTGAGTAGGCTAGTCCGAGGACAACCTCCGAATACATGATCATGTTTGCCGTATCACCAGTCACATCAAATACAAATAGCACATAATTATACTCAAAATAAAACCAAACACTGCATCAGACTTAAAGTCTGGAATTCAAGTCCACAACCAATTCATGGTCAAACTCTTACATGGGTTATAATTAATCAATTATAACGTATTACTCACCTTTCACCAAGTCTGAAAGTATCACCTCCCAGAAGCACCTTCGTGTTGTTGGAGTCTTTGTTGGGGACCTAACATCCACAACATAACCAACAAGTTAGTATCTTATCACATTAAATATTTATAAGTGCTAAACAATTTACAACATAACTATAACTCACATACAGTGCATAAGAACCAACTTTGATCAAAATCACATAGATACTAAGTCATATGGTTAACGACATATACTCTATCTTGTCTAAAAGATCATGTCATATTTTATATAACATATATATACGCAGATAGCATCCCAAAGACAAACCCATTTATAATTTCAAAACTATATATTTATTTCTATTCTTCGTAGTAACATTAGGCAACAACAAAAGCAATTTCCAATTATTATTTTCTTTGTTATATGTAACTACAAAGAAGTCTACATATACAAACCATATTTTAATTTAGTCTTTTTGTACTACATATGCAGGAAACGTTCAAATACAACCATATTCCAAATTATCTACTTCTTCTGTTTGTTTATAATCCATAGCAGATTCCAATCAAAACAACAAAACCATATTTTGTTCTTGTTGCGCCATTCAAAGAAGTAACCAAAACTTCTTTTTAATTTTTTTTTTATTTATATATCTATATACACACATGTAGGAAAAAGAGCTCAACCTTAATTTACCTTTCCTTTTCTTCTTTATATTGATCGTGTACTGCCAAAAGTTAAAACCAAATCTCTCATTTTCCCTTCTTTTGTTCTACGCAGGCAACGACAAAGCTTATTCCTATTTCTTTTTTTCTTTCATACACATAAATATTTCTACCAATCTTAGATACAAAGATTTCAACCATAAACAAAGCAATTTCATATATTTCAAATTTACTTCATCTCCTACTCATAAACCCTAATATATCTTCTTCTTGTTCTTGCAATAAATCATGAAAATACAATAAGGGTTCAAGTTATTTACCTTCAATAATCTTCAATTTGCAGCAAATCAATACCATACAAGAGATAGCAAGTAATTTTGGGGCAGAATTGAAGTATTTTACGTGAAGCAGTGATACCAAAGAAAATGGTTTTCAAAAATATCAAGAAGTGAAAGAAATAGGGCTTTAAGTCGGCCAGTCATGATTTCTTTCTATTATTTCCAAAATCTCTACTATCTATAATACATTTAGGACATTTCCTTAAATAGTCCCTTAAAAATTCAGCCAAATTCTTACTAAATATGGAATGTAGCACTTTTAGTTATAAAAAAAATGCAAGAGGCAAGATTCGACCTCATGACCTTCCGTTACAATGTCCACAACCAAACCAGCAGATCTGGTCTTCAATTGGTTATCTTACCTAAACATTTGTTTATTAGAGAAATGTGTCGGGTATGTGGGCTTCAGCAACCAATAGAGTAATGGGCATCTGGGCTAGGGCACATGCCAAAACGGATATGAGCTTCCTCGATTGAACCGATCCACCATTGAATATAGCGACGCCTCCTCGATTGCACCCATTCTTTCATTGCAGGCCTTTCAATTCCTTCTCCCATCTCCCAAGCCTCATCAATGAGCTTCTGCAAATGCCTCCTCGATTCCTCCAACAATGAGTATCCTTCTGGAAATGCCTCTTCGATTCCTTAAAACTTGCACAAATCTTCACCCTATATAGAGTACAACATATTGACGAGATTATTCAATGCTACTGTTCCATGTTTGAATCTCCAGCAAATGCCTCCGTCGAGCCCCCTCAACCACCACCTTCTTCTCTGGCCAATTTCACTACAGGTTGGTTACATTTCGATTTATCCATATATTTTTTCATGTGGTCTTGTTTTTTTTGTTCTTGCCAACCGCTTAGGGTTTTACTTTGATGTGGTATTTTAATATTCTTAGTGATGTTGCACGGCTGTCAAGACGATGATTCTAACCATTGGTATTTAAAGTACTGGTATGCTTTTTTATAGTTTCTTGTAGTTTAAATTACATTCAAATGATAAAACGAGCACTATGTTGACTGGTTATAGTATGTTATGTATTAGATTTAATTACAGAGTTTGATGCATTACTCTTCTCATAATTTGTATGTTTGTATGACCTTGTAGTTATGATGGTGTACTTGTGAACTCTCTTGCAGCAAAAGATGTTATTGTTCGTTGAATTTAAATTCTTGGAAAAATCTAAATTTTGTAATTTCTTAGTGATTGTTTTATTAGAAAACCACAAGTGTTGCTGATACAGAGGAGGCTTTCGTGCAGCGTGTTTTTTATATGAAGCTTTCATGTAGACAATTACCGAAACAATGAATTTATGGCTCCATATTTTTTATACTAATCAAGGTGGCGCCCTGAGATTTTAGTTGATGGGTTTTTGGGTTTTTATACTAATCAAGTAATCAGGTTGCTGATTTTTTTTATATGTAAAGTTGATGGTGAATATTAGGAATGGGTTTCTCAAGATGGGCTTTAACTTATTTACGAGTGGTTAATTTTAACAAAAAACTAAAAATAAGGTTAGAATTTGCGTTTGTTGTTAGGTTTTGTGTTGGAGTCATGTTTAAGTTGGGTTTTGTTTAAGCCTTACTTGAGATTTATGCTAATAAATCATTGAATGTGGGTTCTATGTATGGATTCTGGAGGCAATTAAACGAAGAACCAAAACAAACACAACTAGCAACAATTGGCACAGGAGCCCAAGAGCTGCTGCAGAAGGTGGACCACGGGAAAGTCTACCACCACTAATGGTTTCGACCACAATACCAAGGTACATATGCATAATGGTTCAAATTCTTGGTTACAATTGGATATCCATATCAATACTTGTATCTAAATCTATGTGAGTTCTATATTTTGATTCTTTATTCGAGTTTAATATTTTGATTCTTATTTGAATTTATTATGATGACTCTATGGTGTTTGTTTCTTGCAGAAGGCCAAGTTTAGGGCCTATTAGATTAAGTCCATTAGCATTGCAGGAAAAATGTTACTTGATTTTGTTTTTGTTTTGATTGTTGTGTATGTATGGAAGAATTAGTATTACATTATAATGTAATTGCTTGATTTACTGATAAAGTTAATAGACGAAAACCTAGGAAAATTCAATGAAGTTTAATTTTACCACATAGCACTTCATTAACCATTTGAAACCTTGTATGTATAATGGAGACAAAAAAGTTGATTATTGTCTTGAGAAATTCAGTATATATTTCTATTTTTACGATACACAGAATTTTCTAAATTAGTAAGTGTTAATTTTCAACGACCAAATTTGTTATTTCTGAACATGGTGTTTTTACAAAAATATGTACAATGTATGACTTGAATTTGTGACCTATGGGTTAGAAAACATTGCCCTAACTACTATCAAGCATCACTACCATTTGCACCTATCACCTCTTGCACCTATCACCTCTAGCTGCCATCACTCCAATCACCACCACCAACCAATTTGTAGCCGCAAAATACACTCACATGGTACCCGCCGCCGCATTGCGCGGGTACCATAAGGACAATTCTTTTTAAGCCGGTTGTGTAATATTTACACAATACATTTGTCTATTATCTAACACACAATTGATTTATTTAAAATACATAACTAACTTAGTTTTAAACGATATATTTTGAACTCTTGTCCAAAGGTGAATTCATATAAATTATTAAATTATAAATATCTAAATATTTATTTTCTACTTCTAAATTATAAAACTATTAGACCCTAATTGAGGTTGTTACACATAAGTATAAAAGTTTATATATTCTGGTTACACTTTATCAAACCACATTCATTCGTTTGTTTGAAGCCTCAAACCTTAACCAAGGCTATGATACAACTTTAGTGAATATTTGAGTTTTTAAAATGTAAAGCAATAAAATGGGAAACATTGCAGTTTACAATATACAAACAATAATATTGTATCTTCAGGAAATGCATTATTTTGTACTTCATGATAAATTTCATACATAGATGTTGAACTTTCTATTATTGAAAATGACATAACCTAATAACATTAAACCATATAATACAAATTTAGAAGTATCTCCATCACATGAACAAACCAAAAAAAAAAAGTAATTATCCCAAAATCATACTAACTCTAATATCTCTATATCCTCATAATCAAAAACCTAAAGCTCATCATGATCTTCATCATCTTCAGTAGATTCCTCCCCACCACCAGGGGCCCCACCAGATCTCTGATAAACAGCCGTTATAATCGGATTACAAACGGCTTCAACTTCTTTCAATTTCTCATCATAATCTTCTTTCTCAGCCGACTGATTATCATCCAACCATTCAAGTGCTTCTTTAGTTGCTGCTTCTATTTTCTCCTTTTCATCTGACTCCAATTTATCGGCTAATTTGTCTTTATCGTTAATTTGGTTCTTCATGTTGTAAACATAGGTTTCGAGGGCGTTTCGGGCATCGATTTTTTCTTTGACTTTTTTGTCTTCTTCTGCAAATTCCTCTGCTTCACGAACCATGCGTTCGATTTCTTCTTGACTTAATCGTCCTTTTTCGTTTGTGATTGTGATCTTTTCTGATTTGCCTGAAGCTTTGTCTTCTGCTTTCACGTTTAAGATACCGTTTGCATCTACTTCAAATGTCACCTCAATTTGTGGTGTCCCCCTGAATTAACACCAAAAGAAACAAATTTTAGCCCAAAAAAGTGTTTCTGGGTCGACCCGACCCATATGTTTTACCAAATTTAGTTAGTATAAAAAGGTTACAAACCTAGGAGCGGGAGGAATTCCGGATAGATCGAATGTTCCAAGAAGTCTACAATCTTTTGTGAGACTTCTTTCACCTTCATAAACCTGTTAGGCAAAAAAAGCTTAAATGAGCTATAATTCAGGACTAAAAGGTGTAAATTAATCATCTGAATTTGAGAATTAATAAAAAGAAAATGTACCTTGATGGAGACAGTGGTCTGCTGATCTTGATAAGTAGTAAATACTTGAGATTTCTTGGTTGGGATGACAGTGTTTCTTGGGATCAATTTAGTCATCACTCCTCCAACAGTTTCAATACCAAGAGTAAGTGGGGCCACATCCAAAAGAAGGATATCTGCACATTACCCATTAGCATTGTTTATTGCATTTATGATAATTTAATTACCTACCTTTAGTTTCATCACCACCTTCTCCACTCAAAATGCCTCCTTGAACTGCAGCACCAAACGCAACAGCTTCATCAGGGTTAACACCCTTGTTTGGTTCCTTGCCATCAAAGTAATCCCTAAGAAGCTGTTGAACTTTTGGAATTCTGGTACTCCCACCAACAAGAACAATTTCATCAATCTGGCTTTTGGCCAAACCCGCATCTTCCATGGCCTTCTTAACGGGCCCCATGGTCTTCCTGAACAAGTCATTGTTCAGTTCCTCAAATCGGGCTCGGGTCAACGGCTCAGAGAGATCCACACCGTCGAAAAGTGACTCGATCTCAACACGGACTTGATGTTGGCTACTCAAAGCTCTCTTGGCCCGTTCAGCTTCCCTTCTTAGCTTCCCTAGAGCCCGATTGTCCTTGCTGATGTCTTTCCCGTGCTTTTTCTTGATCAATTTGATGAAATACTCCATGATCCTTTGGTCAAAATCCTCACCTGGTCAAACAAATCATCCTCAAATTAACAAACTATCTTGTAACATTGTAATAAGTTTTCAAACGAAACCCTTACCTCCAAGATGGGTGTCACCATTTGTGGCAAGAACCTCAAAAACACCGTTATCAATCGTCAGAATACTGACATCAAAAGTTCCACCACCAAGATCGAATACAAGAATGTTCTTCTCACCGCCTTTTTTGTCTAGACCGTATGCAATAGCAGCAGCCGTAGGTTCATTGATGATTCTGGCAACATTCAAACCAGCAATCACACCAGCATCCTTGGTAGCCTGTCTTTGAGCATCATTGAAGTATGCTGCACAAAACAAAACCATAAATAAATACATATTTTTTTTCAATTCTGTAAATAAATTTGTAATTAACTCACCAGGAACTGTGACAACAGCATCCTTAATTTTCTTTCCAAGGAACGCTTCAGCTGTCTCCTTCATTTTGGTTAAAATCATTGCACTAATTTCTTCAGGACTGAAAACCTTAGTTTCACCATCTTTAAGTTGAACTTGAATATACGGCTTTCCATCTCTGTTCACAATTTTGTAAGGAACAAGTTTCATATCCCTCTGGACTTCCTTGTCCTCAAACCTGATTTTAAAAAGAAGTTCAACATTATGAAACAACATAAATCAAATATCAACACAGAAGCAGATTTAAAAGGTTACATACTTTCTCCCAATAAGTCTCTTAACATCAAAGATAGTCCTTTCGGCGTTTACAGCTGCTTGATTCTTTGCAGCTTCACCGATTAACCTCTCGGAATCTGTGAAAGCCACCCATGATGGAGTGATACGGTTTCCTTGGTCATTGGCTATAATTTCAACATGTCCATTCTTGTATACACCCACACAAGAATAAGTAGTCCCAAGATCAATACCAATAACAGTTCCTAATTTGTTAGCTTCTTCTTTTGCTATTGAAAGTGCAAATAGGCAACCTGTAACACGTTAAGGTTAATATATAGAAATCAACCATCTTTCTTTTGTCATCTACTGTACAAACATGGAATATAAGCAGGTGGCAATCAAATTACGCATGCTAAGACACAAAATTAATATAATGACCCCCTAGTAGTCAGTCCCTACGCTAATTATGATATAAATTATCTTTAAATTGTAATCCACAATTGAAAATATGATGACAAAAACTATTAGTTCGAGCATTTTACGGAGGAATATTTAGGTATTCACAATATACTGTGTTTAAAGCAACAGGTTACGATCAATTGCAAACCAAGTAAAACACGATTATGGTAATAATCAGTGAAGTCTTCATTCTAAAAGCATGATAACAATCTACAAGCTGATTAACTATCCTGAGAATGCCTTACTCAATTTACAGAGGTCATCGCTAATCTCCCTGCCAATATTTAACGATCAAATACAAAATCGTCGTTGATATCACATGGCAATTTGTCTTCTTAAGATCAATAACACACAGAGCTACACTAATCAACAAACGTAAACATCAACACATGCTCGAATTCAAACACATTCAGAACGAAACCACCACGGTTTTCTGAGATCGCAAGCAAAACCGAATTTAAACGACACTGGAACAGAAAACTAATTCACATACAATAAAGTTACGCGAAAACTTAAACTAAATCTACGTTCTTCCCGTTCATTCTAAATCATTTAACAAAATAAAACAACAATGGAGAACGTCAGTAGCAACAGAAGCAAATTAATATCTGAAAACTTTACCGATTAAAACGATTGCTAGCACGATTCCGGAGCGACCCATGCTTCACCGCCCTGCTCACTAGATTCAATGCACTTGTTATTAATTATCGGTGTAGTTTAAGGGGTTATAAGCTTTGCAGAAGGAAAGGTTTTCTCAAGAATCAAGTTTGTGCGAGTTATATCAAATGGCGCGTGATGTATGTCTTTATATAGATATATAGATGCACGTTCACTTTGTTCGGGTCTCTCGGGAAGACACTGGATTTCATGTCATCGGTGATGACGTGGACCAATCAGATTTTAGGTATGGGTTTTGTAGCCAATAGGAATGGGTCTCGTGTTGTGTCCGACGTGGTGTTGCCTCATTAGTTTTGCCTCGTCATGTAGGTGTTGATTAATTGCAATTGTGGTCCCTGAATTTTTGGGGCATTGTGATTTGAACCCTGGAACTATCTATTTATGTTGTATGAGACCTCAATTTTATTTAGAACCCATATTTCGTACAAGTATATCATATTGTTACATTTTTATATTATTCTTATCATATTATGTGTGAATATGTGACTCAAAACGTTGAAACTATTTATATATGTTGGATAAAACCCGATATCATCTCAAAGTACTACCTATGTTTTAAGAAAATTTTCAAATAGTAGTGTGATTTTATAAACACTTTGAATATGAAAATCTCTAAATAAATAAGTTTAAAAACACTTTGAATCTGAAAATCTACAACAACAAAAAAAGAGTTAAAAGAAATTTTTTAAAAGTTCAAGTAAATGACGCCTAAGTATTTGACTTAACAGATTTATCATTTAGGTTAATTTTTTAGTTGTTGTGGTACTTGTTTTTAAATGATAAATTGTATTATTTCCTAAAAAAAATCATATTTTTATTTTACTCATGAAATGATTGGCATATAAAATCTATTAATTTTCACTCCAAATTTTATTATTTAATTACAAATTTTTAATTGATAAATGAATAAAAATATAAATAAGAAAATTTTAATAAGAAGGAATTTCACCTTTTTTTTACAATTGGCAACAAAAAATGGCATGACTTGGAAAAATGCATAAAGTCATCATTCATTTTCTCACAAATAAATATAGCCATAGTTCCCGTCCAACTTTCAAAAACTAATTTGGGACCAATAGGCCAGTCCGTTTACTTATTGGACTCAAATAGTCTCGGGAGTTTTGGACCTATTCAAAGATAGTGAACTAGTGAAGAATCGATCTAAAATTTAAGCTTCTTCTTATGGTTATGGGTCCAATAAACTTTTTCGTTCTTAACTAAAATATGTGTAATAATTTAGTTTGTGTAATAAAATGTATATTTTTAAAATATTTTACTGATTTTCAGGTATTCTAAATTGTGTGTATTTGGTTTACTGAATTAATTTTGGAATTAAGGAAATATAATAACAATACTCCCTTCGTCCCACAAAAAACTTCTCATTTACCTTTTGCACAAGTTTTTAGGTGATAGTTAGTGGTGGGGTCATTGATAAATACTTTTGATTAAAATATAAGATTGGATTGGAGAGAGAAAGATAATTAGTGGATATTAGTGGTGAAGTCTTTAGTAATAGTAATTTTTTATTGTGTGCAGCCCATCAAATATGAGAAATGGGAATTCTTTTTGTGGGACAAAAATTTAAAGTGAAATTGGAAGTTTTTGTGGGACGGAGGGAGTATATTATAAATTGTAATCCATTTTGCTAATGATAATAGACTTAGATCTATGTTGTTCATTAGATACGGACCAAAAAATTTGGAAATTACGAAAATAGGATGTTTATTAACCAATGAATATCTATCAGACACGTTACCAATTATTATTATATGTTCTAGCTCAACTTCAAAATGATTTCGACCCAAAAGTATAGCTTTTAATCATTGAAGTTCTATAGCTTTAGTCAATTCTGAGATCTAATCAAAACGTAACAAATATTCTTTTTGTTGTGTCTACTTTTCATCATCGATCTCCATACTCCGGTGTCTGGTTATGCTTACAAGTTACAAGTGTCTACTTAGGCAAGATGTCTTTTCTTTTATGGTTATTGGAAAGTTGAAAGTGGAAATAAAAGTAAGTTTGTGGCATTGGACCATTGGTTTCCTTGTGTGATCTTTTTTGTTTAATTTATATCTTGAAATACAACAAATTTTCTTTAAATGCTATCTAGATCGTTTTTAAATATTTATTTGACGATCTGGTAATGTTTATTTAAGGAAATGATCGAACACATAACATTTATGAGATTATTTCAAACGCATTTATCACTAATGAATATGGTTATCTAGAAATACAACAAAGATAATCTTAAATCCGCTCTACCATTGAATAATAAGTTTGGGTGAAGATAGAGTTGCGTAGTTCAGTTTCATACTCACATAAAAGTTATAAAGAAGAAAAGGTCAATACAAACAGGTTGATCGAGATTAGGCAAAGATGCCTACACTTTTGAGATCATGAAGCAAAAAATACCTTTTATTATACAAGATGAACATGAAAAAATCTTATTTAATACAAGTAAAATAAAAGAAGGGAAAAGTGAGTGTGTGGCTAACCTAAGTTTAGGTGTAGAATCATACAAAAACATTGTAGTTTTGGGTATAATAGTTAAAAATCATCACAAATATTCATTAGTGAATCAAAGTATGTCTAAACTCAAGCCCTAGGTGATCAAAACTCATATAAATCCTCATCTTTAAAATTATATTAATTATGTATTTTTGTAGTGATATTTCAAACTTCATGTTTCTTGAAATGGTGTTCATATAAAACGCATGTGAATGTGTGTGTATATATTTTTTTTATTGTCCAAGTGTTTTAATATGATTGGAAATTGACATTTTTTTTAGAATTAAGTGTTTAAACCAAAAACTACATAGTTTTAGGTGATTCCACACCTAAGCTTAAGTACGTGACAACCACACACTCACTATCCCATAAAAGAATAATGGTACAATACCAGAATGTACACTTGTATACTAAAAACAATGTTTTAGCGTGTGTTATTTTGTTTTTGACACTAAAAAAAGTCACCGAATACCCACCGGTCCACCACAAGGGAGAAGAGTGGTGGGGTCTTTCATTGGTAAATAAGAATATAAGATAGTGTTATGTGATGATTCGAAGTAGGCACAACTCATGATCACACGGCTCACAAGTTATAGAAGATTGTGTGTCTAGTTATTACCCCTTATTCTTTTCTTTTATACAATCGTCATCACAGTGTTACTGTTCATTATAAATGAATCAAACGGGCTTATAAAAGAAAACGGAGCTACAATGGCAATATACATTGAGACTTTTTTCACCTCCAATACATTAATTCTTTATATTATTTTATTATATACAATTGGCATACAATTATGAACAGTAACCTACAAATCTAATTATGTATATAAGCATTGTTGTCAATTGGCATACAATTATGAACAGTAACCTACAAATCTAATTATGTATATAAGCATTGTTGTCAATTGGCATACAATTATGAACAGTAACTACAAATCTAATTATGTATATAAGCATTGTTGTCAAAAATATTACAATGGTATAAGCTCAGTTGGTAGAGTAGTTGGATCTCCTTCCCTTTGGTTGGAGGTTCAAAACATGGACAATTCATCTTTTTTTTTTTTTTTGACACTTAATCAATCTATTTATTTTTTATAAAAATAATTGTACTTAAATGAAAGTAAAAGTGTTGATTATTAAAATGAATCTAAATTAATTAAATTATGTATGTAATGTACATTTAACTATTTATTTTTTATAATAAAACTTTTAGTTAAATGGAAGTAAACATAAGTATTAGAATGATTTATCAAGTTATATATGTTCTTTGGGCCTTTCTTGCTGTTCAAACAAATTTTATGTAATGTACAAGATTTTTAAGCATGGAATATCAACCATTTTAAACATAAATTTTTATTTCTAAAATTTGCAGATATAAACATATGTAACTATCTTACGTAATTGTATTATTCAACTATACCCGCAACGGAGTGCGGGCGCTACATTCCTAGTTGCTTAAAATTAGGGGTGATCAGAAAAAAGGGTAACCGGAATTGGAACCGGAACCGCTTTGGAACCGCCGGTTCCGGCTCCTAAAATTATGGAACCGCCCTAATAGGTTCCGGTTCCGGTTCTCAAAATTTAGGAACCGGTAACCGGTGGATAACCGGAACCGGTAATTATTCGGTCTATTTTTGTTAAAATATTATATATATGATAAATTTAATGTCAAAATTTAACAATATGAGAAACTTTGTGTAACTTTTAATGAGTTTACTCATTAATCAGTATAAATATAGTGTTCTAAAGATAAAATATATAGACAATCATAGGTTTAAGTGTTTGGAGTTTATGACTATTCAAAGATTAGTTGATAAAATGACAAAAAATGATTAATATTTAAGCTTTACATATAATTTTAATTTTACGATTTTAGAAACAGGATAACCGGAACCGGCACCGGAACCGGAAGGAACCGGAGGTTCCGGTTCCGAAAATTGAGGAACCGGTACAAGAGGTTCCGGTTCCGGTTCCGGTCGGAACCGGTGGGTACCCGGCTATGCTCACCCCTACTTAAAATTGGAGGAATAGAAAAATGTATTTTGGTAGCTTTTCAATATTGATATAAATTAACTTATTTTGTATTTATTGGTGCTAATTAATATAAGATGTATGTATAACTAAATATATACAAGTAATCAAATCTATAAATATAGTTTTTGAATTACACTATTATATATCGTTTAAAAGAGGACACCACTATTTCTCTCTTAAGGTAGAGTGAAAAATAAGCCATGCTATAAAATTACTTGAGCTCGAACTTGCCTATAGCTTCATCGAATATAACACTATAAATATAAATTCTATTTAATAAATGATATTATATTTTACTTAAAAAAATCAATAAATTTAAACAAATACTTTTGCAAACTATAAATCAGTAGATATATAAAGTGAACTTTACTATGGTATATTAATTTCTTTTTCTTCAAATTATTACACTATATAATATATTAAATCATTATAATAGCATAAAAAGAAAATATAATTACTATGTATTTTTTAAAAATTTAAGAATATGATAAATTAGTTTTGTTTGATTACTTTGTTTTCAAACTATGTATTTTTTAGGGGTTGTAATTGTTTTAATTTAATGTAAGTATTCTTTTTAATTGATTAATTTTGTTATTTGTTATAATTTATTTGAATTTAAAAAAAATAATTAAAAAGTCCAAAACACTGTCCTCCACTCTCCCATCTTTTCAGTAACAATGTTCTTACGAGAATACTATAAATATAGTTTCAAGAACACTGTTATTTGTAATTTGTTTTAAATTATTTAGATTTAAAAAACAAAAATAAAAATCTCCGGAACACTATCCACACTCTTCTAACTTTTCAGTAACAATGTTCTTACAAGAATAAAATACTTTAAATATTTTTTAACTCACCTTTTCTTTCAAACTTAAATGTACATGTGTAATCTCTTAGGATTTTATTTTTTTTGTTTTTGTTTGTAACCTAAAAAATAAAATGACAAGACATATGTTAATTATCATAAAATTTTATTTTAAATCAGTTTTTCATAAGAAAGGAGAAGTATAGAAAAGTGGAGTCTTTAACAAGAAATGTCTTTTTCCCCAAAATAGGTATGACATGATAGATCAGGTGGGTTCAATGCTCCAAGAAATTGAAGGTCAAAACTGCATCATCGGGCCCTTTTAAAAAGTGATCTCATATCACTTTCACATGTTTCCAAATATGGCCCATGAAAATTAAGTTGAGACAAATTCGAGTTAACATCTGTTTGGCAAGTTTTAAACAAGAATATATTTGTTAGGAAGAAAATAATTTGAGTTACATTTCATGGGAGTGGGAGAATTGAGCTCGATATGTTATTTAACAATATAATACTTAATTTGTATAAATAAACACGTAATTAGGGATATTTGAGCTCGATATTTAATTATTACAAAAGTAATTTAGGGATAAAATACCGTCTTTGGTTACTTGGTTTTAATAATCAAGTTAACTTATATATATTCCTAGCAACAGGCCAACATGTGTGTTATGTGTTACGTAACCCAATTACGAAAATGTTTCATTATTAACCCTATGTCTTCCTTACTTTTGCACACTTAATCACTTGTCACTTGATTAACAAATAAAGGGCATATAACCCAGTGATATTTGTTGTTTATGTATCTCACAAATTACATGGTTAAGTCTTGTTGTGAGAAAAATTATGTAGATTTAAGGGTATGTGATAAGCATTAAAAAACCCATGATTAACACGTACTTAGGTTGATTATCCTTACGTAGTACTCGCAACATCCTTTAGTATCAACCCAAGGTATCAGTTCACACACTGTAATCAGGGGCGTCTCTGAAAATTTTAAGGTCCCGTGTGAAGAGACGAAAGTAGGTCCCTAAATACAAGATATATACAAAAAATTGGATTTTCTATTTTTTTTATTAAATTATTAAGTGAGCTTAAAACTTTAAAGTTATATATAAGATGTATATAAAAAAAATTAAACACCCTGACTGAATTTTGTATATCTAAATTAGACAATACTCTAAATATCCAATTGGGTATCTGTATAACATTCTCCATAAGACCCCCTTATCTCTTCCTTCTCCGAGCTCACGTTATAAATCATAATAATCATCTTAAAAACATATTTTGTATACTACGTATATTTTTGTTATTTAACATAATAAACCACGACCTCATTTCTTAAACTATAATATTAATAGCATCTTCGGGCCAATAAAGCGATTATCTCAGGGAGTCCCTTTATGGCTCAAAAACAAATTTTAGGCTTCTAGCCAACTTAATTATGGGATTTATAACACCTGAATAAATTGAGATTTAAGAGCTAAGCCACTAAATATAACCTAATATATAAATTTGCTGAAGTTAACACCTTAAAATCAGACCATTAACGACCATGCTATTAATTTCTTATTTCAACGTGACTTAAATAATATAGGGTGTACATATTTGGCAATATACAATGTTATACATGGTGTAACCTAACTAGCCAACCTATAAGCTAGAGTAGTCACAGGTGGACGGTGCACTTACGTAACCCATTGGGTATGCAAGTCCCGTTAAAAAACGTTTATGGTGTTCTTTTTAGCATAGGAATATAAATATTGTATTTCTATTACTTCCTCCGATTCAAAATAAGTATTATACTTTATGTTTCACGGGTTTTGATGTAAAAGATTATAATGATGGTTAAATTAGATTAACTGAATGGTTAGTGAATAATGGATCTCACACATCTATTAAATATAATAAACAAGCTTTTATGATGCCACATGGCCATTTTTTAGACTCCACCTTAACACATGGCAGCCTTCTATTGGACAACTCAATCTTTTTCCCGCCTAAACCATCCAGCAATAAATAATACAGAATTCGAATTTTGCATAAGGAAACAGGAATAATTTTAGGAAAACGAGAAAACAAATAATCACTAATGAATTATTATTTCAATGCAAATTAGGAAACAATAATTTTAATAGGAAAATGAGAAAACAGAATTTGAGTAATAAGTTTTATTAAGGGTGGCGAGGAGTTAAATGTTGTTATGTTTTAATTAAAATTGAATTAAAATTTCTCAGTCGAGAAGTTAAATGCACTATAAAAATTTGAGTAATAAGTTTTTAAATCTTTGATAAAAAATTTAATGTAAAGTTTGTCTATACCTTATAATTTAGTAATGTTATATTTATTTAGATACATTATTTTTTTTATAGATTCAAAATTACAATATATACTTTACCGACAGTAAAGTTGGAAGGAAATCTATAAATGTTGATGTGGAGAAGATAAAATTCAAATAATTATCTACCACATCATAACATTTTATCATGAAAAATGTTATCTAAAGTCTTTGTTTTGCTATCGAGTGTACCACATCAACTATACGGCACTTTTTATTTATAATTTCCATAAATACTTTGTTATGATATGACCATTATAAGAGTCAATTCCAATCGTTGTCAAAAGTCGAACTTTATTTGAGAGAGTCAGTGTTTTCACACGAACAGCTGTATGTAGTGTTGTCTAAAGTAAAGAACATACAAGGTTTGAAAATATTAATAAAAGATAATGATGTTGCTTTTACAAATAAAATAACAAATATTGTATTCAATGAGCTCTTTAAAAATTTACCTTAAATTTTATTATTTTGTTAAACACTTTGCTTTGGCCTCATAATACGTTTTGTATAATTTTTCTAATTTATGTTTATGTTTTGTTAATCATCAAGTTTTTAGCAATAAAATTTTGTATTAAATATTATTAATGTTCCGCCTAATAAACAAAAACCCGTGATTTTTCACGGGCTATAACATAGTTTTAAATAAAGTGGGGTTAATGACGTTTAAAAGTAAAAAGTAAGGGTAAATGAGTCATTTCACTTTGTTAAAGTAGATAGTTAGTGGCTGTGGGTCCTACTATTTTTTTACCAAATAAGATAATTTTTTTAAGTGTAGCACTTATTTTAAATCAACCATATAAGAAAAGTGTAGCACTTATTTTGAATCGGAGGAAGTATTATTATTTTATCATGCTATTGTATAGTGTTATGCGTAGGTTTGAGTCCATTATCTATATTCTATAATACATTTTACAATAAATGTATATTGACACTTGTACCCTTATGTATATTGACACCCCTTCTATTTCCTTAAATTTGTAGAACAACCCCTTCATTTTTTTAAAATTAATAAAACAACTCCTTCCCTTTTTTGCAAGTCCCATTAAAAACAACCATTAAATTCATTTTAATCAAAATATGTTAGACATATCACTCACTAAATATCCAATTTGATCTAATCTAACATTCATTACAATATTTAGCTCTCAAAAAAGTGAAACCCAAATGTATCACTTATTATGAACCGAATGAAATATAAAACTTACCATACATTTGTATATATATTACATTTTAAGTTGATGTGACATAATAAATAGTAGACAATATTTTGGATACTATATGAAAATCTTCGCAACATCGCGCGGGTAAAAATCAACTAGTTATGATACAAAATTCAAGCATAATTTTGGATAATGATAATTGAAAATATCTGATTTTCGTTAATATTTTTTTAAGAGGAAAACGATTCATTCAAATAGCTAAAAACAACCCACAAGGAGAGGGCCGAGAGAGAACAAAGAATCCCGAATACAACCAACCAAAGAAAATGACATAAATAAACTCCAATACACCAAAGCGCAACTTATTTTAAGGTGTACATATGAAAAGGAGTTTCTTTGTCTCACAAGAGGTGAAAAGACCGATGTTCAAACATCACCAATAACAATTTAGAATGATCAGAAAATAAAATATAGAAATAGCCACGGGAGATAGTATGGGCCACCAAAAAGCATATCAAACGTTATTTTGTGTGGGAGATAGTCAACTAGTTAAAATACATAAATTTCACATTCATTAAAAAAAATGATATATAATTTATTGACTTATTAAATTTTTAAGAAGTGAATATATTAATTGTTATAATTTTACTATAATTAAGACCCTATTAGCAATTGATCAAAGAACTTGAAGATTATAAAAGCAAGAAACAAGTAAGATAGAGAGAATTATAATCACTTATGCAAGTGTATTATGAGGTGCACTTTGCTTCTTTACATGATGGGGTATTTATACTACAAAATTTACTATTGATTTACCGTGCTACATTAATTAGTAGACAAGAACATTTATGATAGATTTGGAAATATTGAAAATGGTTTACCCTAGGATTGAATTATGTTAATGCTAGGATTGAAAATGTGTCCATCCATATATATACTTATATATATTTTATAACACTCCCCCTTGGATGACACTTTTTCAAAATAGAGTTCAACTTTGAAGTAGTGCCTCATTAAAAACATTTGCTAAAGAAAACCCAGTGGGAAAAAACTTTAACGAAGGGAAAAAGAGTGCAGTGTATAGTTGACTCCCCCTCATGTAGACATCTATCACATCTGATGAACATGCCGCATTCCAATATTGTGAATATGTTTTCTGAACATTGCAGTAGGGAGTGACTTTGTGAAAAGATCTGCAGAATTATTACTAGATTGAACGTATTTCATTTCGATTTGCTTATCCTTTATCAAGTCTTGAGTGTATGAGAAAAATCTTGGGGGTATATGTTTTGTTCTTTCAGTCTTTATATACCCTTCTTTCATCTGTGTAACACAAGCTGCATTGTCTTCATGAATCACAGTTGGATTTTTCTCCCCCTCTAGTCCACACGAAGTCAAAATAAGTTTTGTCATTGATCTTAGCCACACACACTCTCTGCTGGCTTCATGTAGTGCGATGACTTCTGCATGATTTGATGATGTCGCGACAAGTGTTTGCTTTTGGGAGCGCCATGAAATAGCAGTGCCTCCACTCATGAAAACATATCCCGTTTGAGACCTAGCTTTATGAGGATCAGATAAATAACCTGCATATGTATAACCAACTAACTCTTGTTTTGAATCATTAGAATAAAATAGACCTAAATCAACAGTTCCTTGAAGGTATCGAAAAATATGTTTGATACCATTCCAATGCCTTTTTGTAGGAGCTGAACTAAATCTTACTAACAAATTAACAGCAAAAGAAATGTCGGGTCTAGTACAATTTGTAAGATACATTAAAGCTCCAATTGCACTGAGATATGGTACTTCTTGACCAAGAACCTCTTCATTTTCTTCACGAGGTCTACAGGGATCGTTGTCAACGTTAAGTGATCGAACGACCATTGGAGTGCTTAATGGATTCGCTTTGTCCATATTGAAACGTTTCAAAACCTTTTCTGTATAATTTGATTGATGGACAAGTATTCCATTATTCATATGCTCAATTTGTAAACCAAGACAATATTTGGTTTTACCAAGGTCTTTCATTTCAAATTCTTTCTTTAAAAGTACAGTTGTTTCATGAATTTCCTTATGTGTCCCGATAAGGTTCAAATCATCAACATAGACGGCTATGATTACAAACCCGGATGTTGTTTTCTTAATAAAAACACATGGGCAAATAATATTATTGGTATAACCTTTACTTATTAAGTAATCACTTAAACGTTTATACCACATGCGTCCGGATTGCTTCAACCCATACAAGGATCGTTGTAACTTAATTGAATACATTTCTTTGGGTTTTTCACTTAATGCTGTTGGCATTTTAAATCCTTCGGGAACTTCATGTAAATATCACTATCAAGTGATCCATACAAATAAGCTGTGACAACATCCATTAGACGCATTTCTAAATTTTTGGAAACTACCAGACTTATTAGATATCTAAACGTTATTGCATCCATAACCGGAGAATATGTTTCCTCATAATCAATTCCTGGTCTTTGAGAAAAACCTTGGGCTACAAGTCTAGCTTTATATCTTATAATTTCATCTTTCTCATTTCGTTTTCGTATAAAAACCCATTTATAACCCACAGGTTTCACACTTTCTGGTGTGAGGGCAATGCGTCCAAAAACATTACGTTTATTCAACGAATTTAATTCAGCTTGCATGGTTTCTTTCCATTTATCCCAGTCATGTCTATTCTGACATTCAATGACAGACTTTGGTTCAGGATCATCATTCATAATTTCACATGCAACGACATAAGAAAATATTTCATCAACATTTCCTATTTCATCCCGGTTCCATAATATATTTGTTTGACCATAATTGATGGAAATCTCATTGTTAACATCATTCATTTCCTCTTGTGGAGGAGTTTCAATATTTTGTGTTTCTTCAGAAATACTTTCCTTATGATCATTCGCATTTTCTGCATTCTTTCTTTTTCTAGGATTTTTATCCTTGGAACCAATTGGTCTTTCACGCTTTAAGCGTGCTCTAGACTCTTGAGTGACTTTATCACCAGATTTTGAGTTTGTTATTTCAATCCGGGCTTGAGCATTAACAGCCGATATATGTGATTTTGTCACTCTTTTAGTATTAGTAAATGCATCAGGCAATTTATTTGCAATTTCCTGCAAGTGCATTATTTTTTGAACTTCTTTTTCACATTGGTTAGTTCGAGGATTAAGATATAATAGTGATGGCTCACACCATGATACATTCTTTTCTTTGTTTTTCTTTTCTTCTCCCAATGTTGGAAAGTTTGCCTCATCGAAGTGGCAATCTGCAAAACGTGCTGTAAAAACATCACCTGTTAAAGGTTCAAGATATCTTATGATTGAACTTGTTTCATACCCAACATATATTCCCAACCTTCTTTGAGGTCCCATTTTTGTACGTTGTGGTGGAGCAATAGGAACATATACAGCACAACCAAAAACTCTAAGGTGGGAGATGTTTGGCTCTTGGCCATAAGAAAGTTGTAAAGGAGAGTATTTATGATATGCACTTGGTCTTATACGAATTAATGATGCAGCATGTAAAATAGCATGACCCCAAATAGATACGGGAAGTTTTGTTCTCATTATTAATGGTCTAGCAATTAACTGAAGACGTTTAATCAAAGATTCAGCTAAACCGTTTTGTGTGTGTACATGAGCAACTGGGTGTTCAACAACAATTCCTACAGACATACAATAATCATTAAATGCCTGAGACGTAAATTCACCAGCATTATCCAATCTTACTCTTTTTATGGTATGATCAGGAAAATGTGCTCTTAGTTTAATGATCTGTGCAAGAAATTTTGCAAATGCAACATTACGTGTTGATAATAGACAAACATGAGACCATCTACTTGATGCATCTATTAAGACCATAAAGTATCTAAATGGTCCACATGGTGGATGAATCGGTCCACAAATATCTCCATGGATTCTTTCAAGAAACGCAGGGGTTTCCATTTCAATTTTAATAGGTGAGGGTCTTATAATCAACTTACCAAGGGAGCATGATGCACATTGAGTCATTTTACCTTTATAAGGGGCCTTATGATCTTTCAATGGATGCCCATGAGTGTTTTCAATTATCCTCATCATCATTGTTGAGCCTGGATGCCCTAACCTGTCATGCCATAAGCTAAATATACTAGGATCATGACTATTTACTTTGACTACCATGTGTGACTCTGCCATGTTTATATGTGTGTAGTGTAGACCACATTGAAGCAATGATAGTTCTTCCAACACATGACTTTAATTAGTAATGTGTAATATTTTCTTATTATCTGTAGTCACACTCTGAGTGTCATATCCATTATGATATATGTCTTTAAAACTTAATAAATTTCTTTTTGATTTAGGAGAAAATAAAGCATTATCTACCAAAACTTGTGTACCATTAGGTAGTATAAAATTAGCCTTTCCTACACCTTCTATCAAGTCCGCTGGACCTGATATGGTGTTTATGCTTGCCTTTGTTGGTTTTAGTTCAGAAAAATATTTCTTAGATTTAAGGATGGTGTGCGTGGAACCACTATCCAGAATACACAGATCTCCAACCATCAATTGTTGTTTTGCTCCAGTAGAGTTCATATTAAACTTGAAAAATGGAAAAACATAAGTTATTATAAAAGATGATTAGAAATTCATTTCATGAAAAAGGAAAATCCTAGTTTAACGAACGATATGCATAGACAAATTACAAAGATGAAAACATAAACATAATTAAAACGACCTCGTCCACGGCCACGACCACATCCCCTTGTATTATTTCGAGGACCAACATTTTCTGCAGCATTGACCTCAGGGAATGTTGCTGATCCTGTGGGACGGGACTCATGATTTTTCATTAAGAGCATATTGTTTTGCTCTGCAGTCAGAAGATATTCTTGCAAATCAGAATATTTTGAGAATTTTTGCAATCGCAAGTTCTCTTGCAAAGTAACATTAGATGCATGGAATGTGGAGTAAGTTTTCTCCAACTTTTCTTCATCTGTCACAGGATCTCCACAAAATTCAAGTTGTGAACATATCCTGAACAACGCTGAGCTATAATCAGACACTTGTTTAAAATCTTGGAATCTCAGTGATCTCCATTCTTCTCTGGCAAAGGGAAGTAAAACCCTTTTCTTATTATCAAATCTTTCTTTAAGAGATTTCCAGAAAATATATGGGTCTTCAATGTTTAAATATTCATTTTTTAAACTAGCATCAACGTGTTTACGAAGATTGAAAACTGCTTTCCATTTTTATTGGGATGAGCAATTATTATTTTCATTCAAGGCGTCTAATATACCCATTGATGCTAAATATGCTCTCATAACAGTGATCCGTGAGTTGTAATTTTTACCAGATGCTTCTAACGCATCAAATTCAATCTTCGCAACGTTTGACATTTTTATAACTATATATATTTAAAACAAAAACAAGTTAAAAATCAGAATCCATATATATCAGGCGTGAGACTAATTATATATATAGCCGTTATATATATAAATTTTTTTTTAATAAAAAGAATAATTAAAGAAATAAATTACATAGACATATTTGTAAAATATTAGTGAATCTTAAATAAATTATAAATTAGTAAATAAAAGAAAGAAAGAAAATATGCATAAGTATTAGTATACATAAAGGAAAGTTAGTATATATAAATAAATGTTAATAACATAAATAAAGGTTAGATGCAATAAAATTAAATGTTAGTTTGCATAAGTAAAAGTTAGAATACATAAATGTAAATGTTAGCATAAGCATAAGTAAAAGTTAGAATACATAAATGTAAATGTTAATTTGCATAAATTAAAAGGGTTAGTAAACATAAGAATAAAATTAGTACAATAATAAATGTAAGTATGTTAGTAGTCCCAAGATTAGTAGTCCAAATGTCATCATAATGTCCTTGATTAAAGGTGTTTGGTTTCATATAATTTATTATTATATTATAACTTATTGTTATAAGAAATGTTTACCTTAAGTAATTAACTTGATTAAGTAAATGTACCTTGTGATTGAGTTGATCTTCCTTGATTAAGAACTTTTGCTGATAACGTGTTATAATTTTACTATAATTAAGACCCTATTAGCAATTGATCAAAGAACTTGAAGATTATAAAAGCAAGAAACAAGTAAGATAGAGAGAATTATAATCACTTACGCAAGTGTATTATGAGGTGCACTTTGCTTCTTTATATGATGGGGTATTTATACTATAAAATTTACTATTGATTTACCATGCTACATTAATTAGTAGACAAGAACATTTATGATAGATTTGGAAATATTGAAAATGGTTTACCCTAGGATTGAATTATGTTCATGCTAGGATTGAAAATGTGTCCATCCATATATATACTTATATATATTTTATAAGATTAATAAGATTTTTTTATAGAAGTCTCCAGAAGTAGATTTCAAGAAGTAAGTCTCACCCTTACTTTTTAAAACTCTTTTTTAAAAAGTCAATAAATTAATAAACATTTTTAAAACCATAGTGGTTTTCTGTTTAATATAGTTCAATTGGTTTTTTAGTAAATTTAAATTGAACCATAAGTTTTGGTTTTCCATAAAATCAAAAAGGAACATTCGAGTTTTACCTTAATTCAATCATTTTAGGTCACACTGTGTGGGAGTTTCACCACGGACATTACAGTCTCGTTGTCGTGCATACGAGGTTGGGTCTCGACAGCAAGTGAGATCTTGTTATGGATTTTTCTTTTCTTTTTTAATTAATGAATTGGATAGTGGTGGATGTGTTTCATAACGAGATATTTGTGATAGTTAGATAGAAATCAAATGTGATACTCATTCAACATTCTGGAATAATTGTAGTATGTTTCATGAGACGGTGTGCATGTATTTTTAATAAATTGTTCCATTTTTGTTCAACTACGATATTCTAATCGAAAATTTCAGTCACGGAGGATAAAGTGCTTAAGGGTAGTAATGTCTTTTTACTTAATAATGTGACTTATAAATTGATGTGGTGTTATCGCATTCGAAAGAAACAAATTGAATGCACAACCAGCAGAGCTCTTCCTCTCCCGCTCTAAAAGAAAGTCTCAGTTTCTACCATGGTCTCTGAAGAAGTTATTCGTACAACACTTGGTATCGCAGGTACCTCAATTTTATAAAAATTGTATTATAAATTTTCGTTTTCTAAACGTGATTTTAAGGTCTCTTTGGGATATAAATCGATCGCCTTATTGTTTATTTTTTACCTTATTTCTCGTGTTGAAATTATTTGTTCATGACAGGGAACATCATTGCAGTCACATTGTTCTTGTCAACTGTGTAAGACTTCATCAACTAAAAATAATTTCAATTTTGTTTTTGGAGAATTAGGATTTATATATTTTCAATAATTTTATTAAACTAATCAACATAATTAAATTTGATTGATAACGTAAAGTAATAAAAACCAGATAGAATAATTGTATTATTATCACTATATGTAGGTCACACAAAAATATATGGAGAATTCTGCTAGACCCTAAATTCGTTTATATAATTGAACTTGAGTTGCACAATAACATAAACTATATTATCAAACTGATAATACTAATACTTAATTTTCAGACCGACATTTTACCGTATATGGAAGAAAGGAAGTGTTGAACAATATTCACCAATACCATATTTAGCTTCTTTTTTCAACTGTGCATTATGGGTATTATACGGAATGCCATTTGTGCATCCAAATAGTTTGCTTGTAATCACCACCAATGGAGCCGGATTTGTAATTGAAGTTGGTTATTTGATCATATTTCTCATGCATTCGGACTCGAAAAAGAGGGTTAGGGTAGCGTCGATGGTGCTACTCGAGATTTTAGTCATTGGTGGACTCGTTATTTTGGTGCTAACTTTGTTGCACACGACACAAAAACGATCAACAATTGTTGGGAGCATAAGTGTTGCTGCTAATATCGTTATGTATGCTGCACCATTATCCGTTATGGTATGTCGCGCATAAACATTAGCAAAAAATATGTGTTAAAAGAATAACTCATTACCAAAATAGACCAAAACTAAACAACTTTTCATAAAAATAATTCACCGACTTGGAACTTTCCAAAATACACCGTGCAACTTGATGATTTTTGTGCGACTGTACTACGACTCCATAATAATGTTGTCAAGTTAGTGTGACAACTAATGACTGTACTTCTTGCTCAACTGACTGCTGTATTTTTTTGTCTTTTCTTGAAATAGACAATTTTTTAATTGTTTTTCGAGATAATTTTTTCAGAAAAAACAAATTTTTCTAGAAAAACAAGAAAAATATTTTTGTAAAGATTTTCGAGGAATTTTTTTCCAAATAAGATATAAATGTCAATTGCACGAAATTACAACCGTCGGTCACACAGAGAGAAAGCCGTCAAATTTCAAATAAGAAAAAAATGTTAATCATCGGACAAAAATTATCTAGCAACCAAATAATGCACATTTATCAAATTATTCGTGGAGTCACATGATATATTTTGAAAATTTTAACCCATAGAATAATCACGTCCCCGTTTTTAACTTATGGGTAATTTGATTGAATATAATGCAGAAATTGGTGATCACAACCAAAAGTGTGGAGTTCATGCCTTTTCTACTCTCGATATTTTGTTTCTCCAACGGAATTTGTTGGTTTTTCTATGCATTTTTCCCGTTTGATCCCTTCATTGCGGTAAGCTTCTTTAGTTCTTTTCCTTCCAAATGCATTTTCTAGATCTAATTGTTTATAAAGTGGTTTTAAGAATTTCATGTTAAATTTTCAAATAGAAATTTATAATTGTTTCATCTCTAATAAAATCTTGAATGTTTGTTGACCAAGGTACCTAACGGAATCGGAGCACTTCTTGGTATTATGCAACTCATATTATATGCAACGTTTTATAAGTCTACAAAGCGAATGTTAGCGGCGAGAAAGGAGAAGTCGGAGATGGGCTCGCTTGAAATGGGCTCATCCAATATGCATCATAGCAATGGGTTTAATTCCTAAGTTGTTAGCCCAATGGGACACAACCCACTTTAGGGGGCTTAGTATGGACTACTATGGAGAGACCATTTGACAAGTCAAACACGATTTGACTTTTTGACTGCAATGTTTGGTTTTTCTTTTTTGCTTTGTGTAAATTTACCATCTTTCCTGTAACTACTTAAAAGGTATTATGGTATGTTCAAAATTAGTGTTTTAAAGGCGTGATAGAAATAAATCAACGATAGCACGAAAAAGTTGTTTGTTGCAAGAAATGATAATATGGTTGGACTGTGGAATTAAGAACGAGAATTTGGTAGTTTTAAAAGTTAACGGCGATTGTGATGATTTCTCACTTGCATATAACATGTTACATGAAAATTCAATCTAGGTTGGAGTACAATTTTTAGACTTCGAATGACATAAAAAGGTAAAAATGAAGTTTGAGGGTGCTTTTTTTTATTAATTCTTTAAAAATTCAATTTGAAATGTAGAATGCATGCAATTTAATGGTGTGGATAAGATAAGTTTGCGTCAAATTTAATGCTCCTCGTAATCTCATATTTCCATTCACCAAGTGGTCAACTGAATACTATTGGTTCAAGTTGGCCAGGTTATTACAATGCAGGTCTCCCGAACTCGTTATTATCATGTATTAACCGACTCAACTAATAGATCTTATGTTATTTTAGTAACTATAATTATATTTACTAATCTTTTAAACTTTAAAATTTATTACTATTACGGTATTACTATCACAATCACCATCCACCACTCACCATCATGACCACCACCCACCATCCATGATCACACATGACCACACCCACCATAACTACAACCACAACCACCTACTACCACCACCACACACTACCGCAACCACTATAACTACTAGTGATTCATCATCTTTTTTTTACCGATAAGAATATCACACATCAGTTTCTCTTCTCTCATACACATTCCACTATTTGTCAACCATGATCGCCTCCAATTATCTTTGTAACTACCAAAAGGTTATAAAACAACCTTAAAAACTATTTATCGGCGCTGTTTCAATCATGATGTTAAAACAACCATGATCTTCTCTCATACATATTATTATTTATTTCATCTTCCGCATGACTTCAAGAATAAACAAGTTAACATCATGTAGTTGTAATTTAGCCAATTTTATTTCTAGCTCATTATGATTTTGATGACAACACCTAGCTCAATTGTTGAGTATCTCATTAATTATGATCTTTCAATTCTAATGCCTTTCACATTTGCCCCTTTCTTTTATTCAAGAAAAAATAAAAAAATATAATATATATAAGGGTAGTCAAGTAGCGAAGAAAACAAGCTAGAACTAAGTGCCTTACCATCGTATTCAATTTAGCCTCTGTTTTTCCATGTCCATTGCTGATCATTCATCTCATCCAATACATGTTATGCAAATCAACTAGCTACACCCCACATCATGAAGGACCTTAGCATATGGTAATATATACAACGCTTCAAAATTTACGAATATTTTTAAAATAATATTAAAAAAAAAAGTTTAAACCTTTTCTTAATTCACAAATGATACACTTAAAGGAAAAAAAATACCCCTTAATTTTTTTTCTTGGGCCCGCAATTCCCCACTCATGTATGTTAACACAAAAAAATATAATGAAAAATTGAATATAAAGTGAATATGTTTCAACTATTGTTTCTTTTTAACAACTGATACAAATAATATAAAGCTGTCATATAAGAGTACACAACTACACATGTACGTTGACATGATGTTTGTTATAGTGAGGTTGTTTATACGCAACTTTCTGATGTATGAGGATATTAATTGGTTTATTTTCAGGTTAATTCCAAAATGGATGGGCCAACCGGCCAAGTGTTCTTTTGTACTTTGTAGTCTTTCCTTCTTATAATTAACTACGCCTATTACCCAAGTCTTCTAGGCTAGTGGTATTGGTGAAAAAGTTAAGGTGTTGCCAATGGCAAAGGTCATGGGTTCAAGTCCCGTCGTGGACAAATAGTGGGGTTTATTCCCCATAGGTGGAGGGTTCGAGGGAAGACATACTGCCCCTTGTGGATGTCACTGTCTAGGCTCGAACCACTAACTTACTAACTTGCCGTTCAAAAAAAAAAAAAAAAAAAAAAACTACGCCTATTCGTTTATTCGTGGTATATTGTATAACAATCTTCATATTTTTATTGATATAATCTTTCAAAAGAATTCATAATATCTGGTCATAAAGATTTAATCTTCAAAAAGTACAAAATATTTGGTATAAAATTTGAGGGGCTAAATGATGGTACACAGATATGTTAAATAAATACACACTTATTAAAATCAATAAAAAAATAATGGTCGACGTTGTTGTGGATACAACCTTATATCGAGCATTTTTCAAATTTTAATGTTTTTATTACTTCTAATTTTTGTATGTGTGGTGTGTATCAAGCATATTGTAAAATACTTAGAGTTAACTGCAAGAATGGTCCCTGTGGTTTGGCCAAATTGCACGTTTGGTTCCTGTGTTTCATTAAGTGCAGACGCGGTACTCATGGTTTGCATTTTTGTGCACTCGTGGTCCCTCCCCCCAAACAGCGTTAAAAATGTCTGTTAGTTGAAGGACATTTTAGTCATTTAGCATGTGGGGTCACACCCAACATTTTTTAATTAATTTATTATTTTTAAATTAATTTTTAATTTGTTTATTTTATTGTTCCCTGAAACCATTCTTCAAACAACATCTTCAAAAACGAGTTCAGACTAATTTCTCCAAATTTGTGCTTTGTTCCGGTCATCTTCTCCGATGACATCTCATTTCCCTTCTCTACAAGCACATACAAAACACACCTAACCCTTCTTCTTCCTTGAAATCAAAACCCTAGAATACAAAATTAAAACCCTAAATCAATAGATACAGTCGGTATAAACGATTCCGCCACCTTCGACGTGGTGTCTTCTCTGGCAGCTCCACCACCCAAAGCTTCATCATCACCGCCACAATTTAGTCACTGACGGAATTAACAAAATTAGTGTCTAAAGCTTCATCGTCACCCCACCATCAATGACGATAACCATCCTCCACCGCCACAATTCATCTTCGTTTTCTTCAAAATCAGTGGTTGCCCCATTTCTGTCTACGGTGGTCGGAGGTATCGTGTTCTTCTTCAAAATCAGTTAAAATGAGGGGTGATTGCCCCCTTTCTGTCACCAGATCTAATAGTGGTAATGATGAAGGGTTTATGAATCAGAAAGTGACGATGATGAAGATTTCCGTGGTTGCACCGGAGACAGCTGACGGAGCAGGAGCGTGGCGGCGGGGACAGCTGACGGAGCAGGAGCGTGGCGGCGGAGACAGCTGGAACAACCATCGTCTTCGTCTTCGTTGCGTTCACTATTGATGCTTGGATCTGAGAGTTGTGAGAATGGAACGAGATTTGGAGCCGAAGATAATGGGTGTTCATCAATTTTCAATTTTGATTTGAATTTTGCGTTTTATGAATCATCCTCTGTTCTTCCATTTGTTCAACTGTTCTTGCATTTGTTTAACTTCAATATGGAAATTTTGTACATAAATGTCGCTGGAGTGGGGTGGATTGGAGTGGAAGGTGGTGGTGGCAGGTGGGTAAAGGTGGTGGTGCCAGCAGTCGATTTCTATGTGCCAAATATGGGTGGTGGGTGTGTGTTATTGTGTTAGTGTGTAAAGAGAAAGAGAGAAAATAGGTTGAAATGACTAAAATACCCTCGACTAACGGATGAAAGTTAACAGCGTTAGGGCGGAGGGACCACGAGTGCACAAAAATACATACTATGGGTACCGCGTCTGCACTTAATGAAACACAGGGACCAAACATGCAATTTGACCAAACCACAGGGACCATTTTTGCAGTTAACTCAAATACTTATTAAAAGAAAATGGATTTGGATTCCCTACCTTAAGTTTGTGTGGGATTTCATAAGAAGTTGGTATAAAGATTATAAATATATTATGAAATTTTTTTGTGAACGATCCGTGGTTTATTACGGATTATAGATTAGTTACTATAAAATAAAGGTTTAATAAATACAAATATTTTAAATTAATACGCGTACAAGTTTCAAAATGACAAACTTAATTAATAGAATGCTATTCATAACGTTGATAAATAATACTTCATCCGTCCCATAAAAAACTTCTCATTTCACCTTAAATTTTTATCCTATAAAAAGAACTTCTCATTTCACATTTGAAGGGCTCCATATAATAAAATATTATTATTACTAAGGATCTCACCACTAACTATTCACTAACTATCTTTTTCTCTCCAAATCAATCTTATATTTTAATCAAAATTATTACCGATGACCTCACCACACCACTAACTATCACCTTAAAACTTGTGTCAAAGTGAAACGAGAAGTTTTTTGTGGAACGGTGAGAATACTTATTAATATGTATTACTCCATATTAGTTAATTATGAAAGATGGTAACATATAATCGAAATATAAAATAGTTTGCATGTTTTGTTAGTATATCATTGTGGAGAAAAAAAAACTATCATAAAATAAACAAGTATTTAACAAGAAGTTTTTGGTTTTGCAGTACACGAGTTACTCATGCAACTAAGGGGTTGTGAATTCAACTTTTAGTGGAAAATACGTGAGAAGTATATATTACGTAACATAGTTGTTGTCATCTTTGTATATATTAAAAAAATAATAAATCCAATAATTTTTAATTTTACATACATTTTGAACATATATTCATTTTTTTTAATGTAATTATTTTGAAAACACAGGAAAAATTAAACTTCAAAAGCCAAACTCAACCAATTGTCATTAATAGTATTTTGCCTCACACGATCGCCACCCTTTCTCTCTCCGTCTCAGTAGCAACAACTCTATATAATACACCCATCTCTCACGCTTCATTTCAATTCTCAGCTACACACACACTCTCTCTCTCTCTCTCTCTCTCAGCTCTCTGATCTCTACTAATTACGTTATTCGCCATGGTTTCGGCAGACTTTGCTCGTACAGCTGTCGGCATTCTCGGTGAGTACACACGCACTATTTAATTCTCTCTCGATCTAAATAATTACTCTGATTCGTCATGTGTGCTAATTGTGATTCCGAGTTGCTTTCTTCTCGATTGTTCTTCAAAATCGAGTTTTAATCACGAGGATGTGAATCATTAATGGCATTTTAGCTGCTTGTGCATTTAATTTACTAGAGAGATGAAATTTTCTGGTTAATGAGTTGAAATTATCGGTGCTCTCTGTGATCTAATCTGTGTTCTATATTTGACCTAAATTATTGCTATTTCAGGAAATGTCATTGCTCTCATCCTGTTCTTATCTCCGGTGTAAGTATTTATCTGTTCACCGCTTAATTTCATATCGATACATACACTTGTATGTAAAATTGAGTTATTGCACTTGAATTTAGGAAGCAGACATTTTTGCATTTTCTTTCCACCTGTCATGCATGCTATGCGAATGCCCCTTCACGAGTTAATTGTGTTATTCAATTGACAAATTTACCCTCGTTCAATATGCTTTTCTTTTGGGCACAATGCTAATTACTTCTAATAGTGGAAGGGTAGATCTGACTTCACATTAATTACTGAAGGCGTGGTAGTGAAGCTCAACTACCTACCTAGTCCTCAGTTTACACATCCTATTTTGAAATCGTTCCTTCAATTCGTTCGTTAAATGAATAATTATTTTAACGTCGATCAGTCATGAATTGAGTAACATAATAACTTTCAAATAAAATAAATATGTCACTCCTCTTCTAGCTATGTTGACTTTTAAATAATGGAAAAATAACATTAATGTTCACTCATTATAATATAAACAAATGCTATTAACTGTGTTAGTTGGTACATTTGATCCAACGCAGTTTTCATATGATATAGATGAACTTTTACATGTTTTATTTGAATTGTCTGGTATATCTATGTAACACCATTTTTTATTACCTTCTATTATCAATTTTCTCATATCACCTTTTGACATACATACATGTTTACACAAATGCCAGAAAATGAAATCATTAAAAAAAAACTAATTATATAAAAACACATGCACCTTCGACTATAAGTAGTTAGAAGTCAAAACAATTTTCTATATTTTGACTAAAAGTCAAGACTAAAAAAACGATTAAAAATATCTTTCAGGCCAACATTCATCCAAATTGTGAAGAAACGGACAGTGGAGCAATTCTCGCCGATTCCGTACCTTGCCACTTTCGTAAACTGTGGGATTTGGGTACTGTACGGACTTCCAATGGTGCATCCACACAGTTTATTGGTCGTCACAATCAACGGTACAGGTTTGTTCATCGAGACCGTATACTTGACCCTCTTCCTAATATACTCGGACCGCAAGCAGAGGATTAAGGTACTACTGATAATGCTTGCCGAACTAGTCTTCGTTGCAGTGCTGACCGCCCTTGTGTTGACCGTTGTTCACACCACCAAGGTCCGGTCAACTATTGTCGGTACTATTGCCATTGTTGGGAATGTTATGATGTATGCAGCTCCTTTATCGGTCATGGTATGTCACCCTTACTATATTTATACTTCATTATAAATATAAAAAAAATTAAATATATACTCCCTCCGTCCCACAAAGAAGTTTACATTTCTCTTAGGCACAAGATTTTAGGTAATAGTTAGTGGTGGGGTCACTAGTAATACTTTTGATTAAAATATAAGGTTGGATTGGAGAGAGAAAAATAGTTAATGGATATTAATGGTGGGGTTCTTAGTAATAATAATATTTTATTATTTGGGGTCCCTCAAATGTGAGAAATGTAAACTTTTTTGTGGGACAAAAGATTAGTGAGAAATGTAAGCTTTTTTGTGGGACGGAGGGAGTATTTTTTTACTTTCGGTCATCTTTTATTTCTGATTACGTATTTACATTGCATAATAAATGGTATAAAGTATGTTTGCAGTTTGCTATCGTATGAATTTAACTTGTAACGTTTTTAGTGTTATTTTGGGCCCTAAGATGTTTAATAAACTATTATTATTTAAAAGAAATGAAATAATTACAAGATTGTAGTTAATACAATATGTAACAAAAATGGGGAAAAGTTAAATAAGTAATTATGGGTACTTCGAAGTATGTTAGATTTTTTAAGGTATAATAACTGAATTTGTCCTAATACATATTAATTTGTGATGTAGAAACTGGTGATAACAACCAAAAGCGTGGAATTTATGCCATTTTTCCTATCTTTATTTTCATTACTCAACGCCATAAGTTGGGTTATCTACGCACTCATTCGCTTTGATCCCTACATTGTTGTAAGTCATTTTCGTCACTTGTTTTATTTTAAAAAAATATTTAATTTTTTAGACAATACTTTAATGTTTAATTATGATTTTGGGTACGTGTTTGTGCAGATACCTAATGGGCTTGGAGCACTATTGGGGGCAGCTCAGTTGGTACTCTATGCCACCTTTTATAATTCTACAAAACGACAGCTGGCTGAGAGGAAGACAGCTGTAGAGTTGGGCTTAGCTGAGGGTCAATCTGTGGGCTCTGCTAAAAGAACCAATGTGGTCCATAATGAAGAACCTTAGAATTTTTTATGTAGTAAAAGAACATGGAATGGCAAATGTTGTTATAAGAACCTCCAACATGGAAAAAATATGTCCATGTCTTTTTTTCAGTTAATATCATTCGATTTCAAGTGATTTCTTAATTTTGTCTAGGCTATAAATAAACAAAATCAGATCTGAGTATTGTTGTTATTATTAATAACTAGGTTAAAACCCGTGAAAAAACACGGACTGTCAATAATTTTACAGAACTTAATTTTTATAGTACCAAAATTTTGCGTTGATTGTATGATTATTACATACACAATGAGAAATAATGATTAAGACACAATCTCTTTAACAAAATAATGATTACAAACAATCTCTTTAACAAAATAAGAAATGTTAATATAAATTTCTGTAATACGAACTGCATTGGGATTATTTTCATTATCAAGCTAATCAAGCAAATTTCTATAATACGAAATGCTGGAATTTATATGTTTCTAATGAAATTTGCATCAAAGTCTACGAATACATAATAATCTCATAAACTTATAATACAGTTAATAAAAGATTATTGACTATAATCTTATAGCACCAGTAGAAGGTGAAACATGTTACCCAAACCGACCCAAGTAGCCATAATCCTAATGTATAAACATAAAAAAAAATGTGAAGAATTAACTGAAATAACATAATATGGTTAATAAACGGATATGAAAAAAGAAGAGTTGATGAAGAAAAACAGTTCGTGAAGAAAGAAGAGAATATGATAAATGCATGCATGGAGATGACACAAGTATTATGTATACCTTACTGAATATGAATAAAAAGTTCATTACTGAAAATAAAAACAGAACAATTATTCAAAATCAATATGAAAATACAATCTATACGGATGCGTGAAGATGATAGAACCTGTAAGGTATTCAAAATAACCATGTATGTAAATCAGTAGGGTTTAAATAGAATGTATTAAGTATGTTGATTATGGTTTGTTCCTTAATTTAATTTTTTATATTAGGAAGTTTATTAGTAGAAATCGAAAATGATTTTCTTGATTATGGCAAAAGTAATTCAAATTTCTATATAATGTTAAACATGGTAACAAAAATAAGAATTCAAATTGAAAATATTATCTACTCATTAATAGGAAAGAATCCATACCCGAGAAGTTATGGACTTATGGCATTAAATATTTCTAATTTGACTTCAATTCTAATTTGACTTTAATGTTAAACTGGCAACGAAAAAATATGAAGGCGTGCATTGGGCGGGAAAAAGAATGATGGAGCCAATAAGAAGCTGCCACCTAGGATAGAGGGCATCTAAAAAATGGACAAGTGGCTATTAAAAGCTTGTTTTATTATATTTATTTATAGATACTATCTAACAAGGGAAAAGTGAGTGTGTGACTGTCATATACCTAAGCTTATGTTTGGAACCACCTAAAACTATGTATTTTTTGTTAAAAAAAAAACTTATAACTCACTACATAAACTCATTAGTGTATCAAAGCCGCTCTAAAACTCACCACTTATCTTAAATTTTAATATGTTTTTTGTTGAAATGATGTTACTAGCTTCATAGTCTATAATTGGTGTTCATATTCAACAACATGTGCATATGTGTGCATATAGTTTTTTTTATTATCGAAGTGTTCTAATATGTTTGGAAAGTGACAAGACATTGTAAAAATAATCGTTTTGAGTTTTTTTTTAAACTAAAACTATGTAGTTTTAGGTGGCAAAAAAGTGATACACTTTGAAAAGTTACTTTATTTGGCAAAAAATATGGGACCCACACCCACTATCTACTTTTAAACATCATTAAGCTCACTTTATTGAAAATGTGTGTGACCCATATGTCACACCCCGCCAAAAGTGGTTTGCGGAAGAACGGGCATGCGACTATCATGAGTAAACATATCATATGATTATCGTAAACAATAAATGTTTGATAAAAAGTAATGTCACCAAAATTTAATGTAAACAAAGTAGTTGAACCAAGACATAGTTTTTAACTAAAATTAGGAGGTGACATATTTACAAAATGAAAGCTTGACTCCAATGCATGCGACTCAATGCTTATCTTAGATACCTAAAAAACATAAGTAAAAGTATCAACAAAATTGTTGAGTGAATTCACAGGTTTTATTGAGTTCAAATAGTTCCATAGTTTTTGTACGCCATTCATGGTAAAAATAGTTTGATGCTATAAAACGTTAAAATAGTCTGCTCAAAAGCAATAGTAGAAACAATAGTTTCGTATGCCATCGTCGGCAAAAAGATCATGTGATAATAATAACGTTAAAAATGACCTGCTCCGAGAGCACTAGTACGATTTTACTCGCGTTAGTAAAAATAATAGTTTTAGTATGCCATCGCTGGCAAAAATAGTGTGATGATATAAAATGTTGAAAGTGGCCTGCTCCGAGAGCAGTAGTAGAAACATAATAGACGGTGATCCCCCAACAGGGTTGCAAGGCCCTTGAGTTAAAATGCTGACCCTAAGTCCATAATCAAAACAACAACCTTAAACGTCCTAGATATGCACTCCTCGTGGTCGGTAAACACCGATAAATGATCAATAACGTGGGAGGGTAGGTCTCCGCCAATAGTACTATTTGCATATCCAGAGCCTAGTCGCAACTAGCCAATGATTATGTATGTAACATATACGCACTTCCATGTACATCTAAACTTAGTTCAAGCATAAGGATTCGTTGTCTAGTTTCCAAAAATAGTTTTCATCACGATATAGTAAACGTTTAAAAATGTTGTAACGTTTATAAAATAGTTGATATGTTTCAAAACAGTTAAAATGTAGTAAAAGAGAGGTTGTGAACTCAGTCACAAATATATTTATAAAATACGTTGGGATAAATAATGCAAACATTTGTAAAAGCATTTGATATGTTTTTCACCCCAAAGTTGTAAAACAGTAGATAAAAATAGTAAAAGTGGGGCTGTGAACTCACCTGATGCAATGCTAGCCAAAATCACAAACAATAACGAGCGGTCTCCAACCACAATGATCCTAGCGTCCTAAACGCATAAGGAATAATGTATAAGTGACGGTCTCAATGACACGCCTAAACTAAATGATGCACAAATGATTCCCTAAGGGAAATTAGACTTGATCGATACGTTGGTGACTCTTTAAATATAGTTGCTTGTATTTAGATAAATTAAATTTAAATAATTGATTTTTAAATAAGGTTTTAAGTAAATAATTAATCAAAATTTAGTTAGTTATTACTCCTTCCGTCCCACAAAAAAGTTCCCATTTCATCTTGGCACAAGTTTTTAGGTGGTAGTTAGTGGTGGGGTCATTGGTATTAATTTTGATTAAAATATAAGGTTTGATTGGAGAGAGAATGATAGTTAGTGGATATTAGTAGTGGGGTCTATAAGAATAATAATATTTTATTATGTGGAGCCCATCAAATGTGAGAAATGAGAACTTTTTTGTGGGACAAAAGTTTTGTTAGAAATGAGAACTTTTTTGTGGGACGGAGGGAGTAATAGTTACAAAATTTAATACGTACAATTCGTGTACTGCTTATTATCTAAATAGTTAAATTAGGAATTTAAATAAACAAATAAAAGTTTAAAGAAAATTGGACGTTTGTCTTTAACACGAACTTCTAAAATAATTTTTTTATTAAATAATTAATTTATTTAAAAGAACTGTACGATCAGATTTAATTTTCGATCAATGAATTGGGCTGAAACTTAAATTCGGCTGGATCAATGAAAATGGCTGTTTTTATTTATTTATTACAACTCAAGTGGGCTAATAGTAGATTATGGATTTAGTGTATTGGGTTAAAGAAAACAAAATGTCTGGCATTATTTTGGTCTACGTTTTTTTTTACGAGCAGAAGAGAAGCAACAAGTCCGGCAGCTCTCAGGCTGCCGGCGATTGCGATTTGCCGGAAAAAGAGAAACGGGTCTTCTTACACACACACACACCGAAAATTTAGATTTGTACAATCTCGAAAAATTAATATAACTACATGATTTTTACAGTGACACGCGGGGAAAGAACACACACATTAGTGTGTGTTCCGTCGGAAATCATAAAACACGAACAGCGGGAAAACAACGATTAGTATATACGATCGTTAGTGTTACGTGATCAAAGCAACATGAAAACGAAAACAGATTAAGAGAGTATACCTTCGGAGAGATAGAGAACCGGGAGACGATTGTCGGGTCTTGAGATTGTCGCCGGAGACGTCAATGATGTCGCCGGTGGTACGAGGAAACTGAGCAGGATAGAACACCGATGAGAAACGATATGATAATACACATATTTGCCTGATTAGCAAGAAAAGATTCGGGTAAAGGTACCTTCGCCGGAAATGGTGTTACTCGTCGGAAAGCTTGCTGGTTTTGATGAGTGCGCCGGAAAAACAAGACGTCTACTTCTCTGTTGCTTCTGGTTCGTGAGGAAGTAATTTACGAGAGAGAAAGATGGTGAAAGTGGGTGGTTAAATTGAGTTTAATAAGGAGTTGATGATAAGGACTCAATGGTATCTTCAAATATTCAGGAAGAATCGGGTTGTTAGCTTCATGGGTATAAGCACGTGCGGGACACGATTGGAAGTGAATCAAGTTTCAAAACTTGATTATTTAATGGTTATATGTACTTGTATACAAACTTTTATTAATTATATATATATTAACTTATGCATGAAGAGTAGACGTGTACAAGCGGAAATGAGTGAAGATAAAGGTTCTTTTAAGTTATTTTAAAGGTATAATTTAACATTTATCTGATATACATTGTCACTGATAAATCTGTTTGTTATAATATTCTTACCGGGGTTTTACTTTTTGACTGTGGTCATTTACTGGTGAGAATATGTTTCTTCATAATTATGTTTAGTTACTTTCACTATTTTCGTGGCGTACCAAATATTTAATTGTTTGTTAAATTGTATATTAAATCGCGCATAGTTATAAAATTTATAATTTTGGGTTCGGTTTAAGTTTACGTTGAGTCACCAACTCGCTAAATTATTGTTAAATTTTACCAAAAATGTAGACAATTGACACGTGCATAAGAAATGATGTGCACTAATGACATAATGCATGTTTTTGCTATACTCAAATGCAACCATGAATGTTATTCTAAATGAGATGATTGTACTAAGCCAAATTGAGCTATAAAAATCGTCGGGTCAAATACCCGATTGCGAGGGTTGTTACACCATACCCTACTAACCATCCAATTAAACAAATTTAACCATCATTATAATCTTTTACCTCAAAAAACGTGAAACCCAAAGTGTATCACTTATTTTGAATATGATGAAGTACATATATTTCATAATACTGTTAAAGTTCTTACAAATGCTATTACGACGTGGTTGTTACTAATACCACACATATTACACAACTTTGAGGGATGCAATTTGGGTTGCAGAAATTTATTACATGCTTCTTAATATTATATTATATTATCATAATCCAAAACTGTTGATTATAATATGATTTGCAACATATTACGACATTGATTATTACGAGTTTAAATGACATATAATTATGTTAGTAGCATATATGAACGCCCTCTGTAAAGTTTTATCTTGAGTAAGCTTTTCTTGTACATGAATATGAAAAGTGGTTAATTCCCACATGTTACATTTGACACATGTATTACGTTAATTTAATTATGTTTTCGAAAAAGATGTCCTATATATTATATTATTATGTAGACCAAAATCTTTTAATCTTATAGGCTTAGGCCGCTCGGTATGGGACCACGGAGGAAGGGCGTGGGGGGTGAGGTGGATGGCGACGGCGTGCCCCCTCAACGGCGTGGGGGGTCGGCGTGGCGGAGAGGGGGCACGGGCAACGGCGAGGAACGGGGCGTGGGTGTAGGGATCGAGATTATTCAATGGAGTTAACGGTATTTTTGCAATATATAAAATGAATACCTTTGAAGAAACATAAATGGTGGATGGAGCTGCAAAAAGAAAACGAGAAGAGGGTGCTGCAAAAAAAGCGAAGGATGTGGAAGATGATGTAGGGTTTAAATTTAGGTTTTTAAAATTTGGTTTGGGCCTTTTTTCTTGGACTTTCTTTTTTTGGGCTTTCTTTTTAAAAAATGCAGAAATGGTGGATGTATTTTTTTTTTGTTTTAATTTGGTATTTAAAAATCTACTTAATTAGGTTTGGGTTTATTTGGGAATTAAAATCTGGTACTTAAATGTAGTATTGTAAAAAAATAAATGGAAATGAAATGATGTGATGGAAAATAAAACGGTGTGGTGTGGTGTGGTGGGTATTTCCACCAAATGATGTGGTGTGGTGGTGGTGTGGTTGCTGAGGTGGCGATGATGTGGCAGAAAAAGGCACCACCACATGTGGTGCCCATACCCAGGAGCCTTATAGCATTTAAGTGATAACTCAGATAATTATACTCCGTAGTAAATAAGGTTAAAAGACTCTGATCTACATGTAACAAGAGATTTTATAAACATCCTTCTTTGTTCATCACAAGTAGGTGTTTTAGTTCTTAAGTAGGGGTATTTAAAAATATTTGAATTTGATATCCGAAATATTCGATATGAAATTATCCGGAAATTCAGATATCCGATATTTCAGATTCGGATAGTGATTTAAAAACAAAAATAAGATATCCGAACTATCCAATTTTTTCCTTTGATTATTTTCTATCTTTTTTAACTGATATACAAAATGAAAACAAGTAAAATTGAACATTTATAACAATCTACGATAAGTTTTAACTGTTCAACACTTCTAAAAAAACCAAATTCGGTATTTTTATGATTAATTTGGATAATTTCACATCTTAATAAAATTCTGAGCTTCGAATACACGAAATTTTGGATATCCGATTATGAAAACACCACACTTATTGGGCTTTATTATATTTACCCAATGTCCAAATTGATTGGGCTTTGTAACTCTTGATCTCGGCCTCGGGTCACAGAGTGTTTGCTTTTGCAGCTGCCTCGAATCAACGCCGGCGAATCAACGACACAACTGTCTCCGGCGACTCCTTCTTAATCTCCGATATTCATCCAATCGCCACAAGGTAAGTCTTAGATCGTACATTTCTTGTAAATCTATATCAATTAACTGCATAATTTCGATTTTATCCTTTTCACGAGCGATTCAAATTTCTGATCGCGACGGCAATGAGGTTGTTATCAGGATCAATGGATGGAGAGACACCTAATTTCAAACAATGGAACATATTGTATCCTGTTTACATCAACTCGAAGAAAACTATTGCTGAAGGTAGAAGAATTTGCTCAACTAAAGCATGTGAAAACCCTACCGCTGTAGAAATCGGTGATTGTTGCAGCCACCTGAAAGTTCCTTTTGCTATCGAGGTTCTATCTCCTTCATTTTCAATACTTATGCTACATGCGTGCTCAATTGTTGGCAGAAATGAAGATATAGCTCCAATTTAATATCAATTTGCTCAAAGTCAACTTTAAACTGAAACACATCTTCAAATTAATAAATTTTAGTAACAATTAATTAGAATCTAACAAATTTGTACAACACATTAGCAAGTACTAATAATGTATAAGGTTTGTGGTGAATTGGTATCAATATCAATACAAACTTGACATTAGAAGAGTAATTCATTAATGGAATTTGAAAGAAATTTAGTAAATTTGTGGCATATTCATTTCAATTTTTGAAATTAATATAGTGTATATATTGATAGGTCAGGATTATGTTTTTAACTCACTGTAATTTGTTTAAAAGCTCGATAAGGCGTATCCGCGAGACTTCATGCAAGTAGGACGAGTGAGGTTTATGCTGAAAAGATCAGATGGGAGTTTATACAATCCGGCTATTTCATCTAGTAAGCATAGATTTCTTTCAAGTTTCCATTTTTAATTTTATTTTTCATGATTTTTGCTTATCTGGTATAAATAATGATCACGAGGATGTATAAATTTGTAATAATATTTTGGATTATTTTTAATATTGTATTGCAGAAAAACAGCTGATGCTTTATGTTGCTGAATTGGTTCCAAGACACCCTGGCAGGGTAAAGAAACAGGAACCTACACCAATATCAAATGCTGGACCTTCTAAATCTGGCAAGGGTGGCAAAAAGAAGAGATAAATAATTTACTTGTAACATTATTTTTCTTTTATATGGATATTGTTATTATGAGATCGTGTTAAATAGACATTTTGCATATTATATGTGTTCATCTTTGATTCTTAGATATCGTTATATGGATATACTAGCCTATAACCCGTGATAAATCACGGGCGACTTATAAAATTGTTCACAAATATAAGTAGAAAATATATATAAAAAAAACATGTGTTAACAATAATAAGTTTAATATTGAAGAGGTATAATATTGAAGAGGTATTGTCTTTCTCACATTGTGTAAAGAACGAATTAATTTCAAACTCATCGATAAATCGGGTGGATTAAAAGCTCGACTATGACCCGAATGGACCGAGAACAAAACATGCAGATTCACCTACTTATAATGTCATGAATTTTAGAAAAAAAATATGAAACTTAAAAAATTTAATTAGAATGAATAAACTAAGTTTGACCTCATCAGTTATCTCCATAGGTCGTGTTCTTTTGGTCATATGATCAGATTACACATATGATCAACAAAATAACAAACATATATAAAAAAAGGAACAACAAAACAAAACAACAATTGTGTCAAACTTACAGATGTTTGAAAAAACTTTTATTTATATTAAAAATTGCATTTAAGAGTCAATTATTTAAATTGTACTATTGTAGGTTAATTGGTAACTATGATCAACCTCTTAAAAAATTAATTACTTAAGCAACATAACATGAGACAATATATAGAAGTTAGTCATATGTAATGTCGCAATTTTCTTGTAGTCTACTTTTGATTTGCTCTTGTGCATATAAAAAATGTTACACTGTAAACTGAAGGCATTACTGTTTGTTTCACTAATTATTGGTAAAACTGAATTTTCCCATATTTAAAGTATAATCTTATGTGTAATTATAAAAATATAAAAAAATTGATAACGAATATCTCAAAAGTGACTTTTCTAACACGAGTCCAAAGGGGCTGGACCAGGTTAGCTTAACCCGCCAACACATTTTTGCTATTTTTAAATCATAATGAAATCTTTGACTAAAACAAGTAAGTAGGTTATATGCATTTAAAACAGACGTTGGGCGACTTTCAACATGTTTGACCCGTTTTACTGTAGACAACCTTTTTCTATTTGACCCAGTTGGATTGAATACAACCAAAGTACACTGATTGATAAGGGGTATGCTTAGCAAACTGTCCATACTCATTCGAGAAGGCAACACACTTTTAAGGGAATCGGTTTACATGTTTCCGTTCATTTATTCCTTATTTCGCACACAATAACACATATAAAAAAGTGATCTTGGCATAAGCTTTCACTATTTTCTTTTGTAAATGATCGATAATATATACATAACAATAGGTGCACAATGTTATAGAAAATCATAATTCCAACTACCATTGCTCTTGCACTTTTGTCAAGTTGAAATTTTCTTCATGAAACAGAATTCGTGTTAAAACTATAAATTACATTATTTAAAACCTCATTGTTATTCAAAACTAATCCTATTTAAGTACATTAAATGGATAATAAATACTTTAATTACATTAGATGCCAACGTGTACCAAAAATAAATGTATTCAATTTTCATTAACACTGATTATAATTAAAACTTAACGTAACAGTCAGTTTTAACAATAACATTCATCAAAAAATATAGCCAAGTGATCTATCGTATAACAGAAAATAGAATTCATCTATACGTAAATACATTTAGCATTGTTTATGTGGACGGTTAATACCTTAATATTGCATTGCATTGCATTTACATTTATATATAGGAAGGTTTTATGTGGTGGTCGGTTATCAGTATACGTATTTACCTTTACATTTAGTCAAATATAGGAACTGACTCTTATAAAGATCACTAAAAGTCATTTTATTCAATTTTATTTGTCACTAATTATCAAAATTGAAACTTAATGTAACCGTCGATTTTAACAATAGCAATCATCAAAAAATATAACCAAGTGATCTATCGTATAATATGAAATAGAAAAGATCTACACGTATTTACATTTAACATTGTTTATGTGGACAGTTACAACCTTAATATTGCATTGCATTGCATTTAAATTTACATATTACATTTAGTAAGATATAGGAATTGACTCTTATAAAGGTCATTAAAAGTGATGTGCCTTAAAAGTGTATATGTGAACTTTTAGGTGGCAATAATAAATTGGCATTTAAGTGCCAAGTGGCCTCATACATGGCATAAGGTATGATGTGCCATTATGACATGGCTTTAAAGATTTAAAAAAACCTTCTTTGATTGTTCCTTTTTTCCACCTACGAATTGTTTGAACTGCCAATAGTATTATTTTTATGAGGTTTTTGCATGATGGATGTGTCGCATTTATGAGGTTGTTTTAAGTAATTTAAGCTAAACAACTTATTAGCTTATAAGCTGCCTAGATAAACTTTTCCAAACACCACCTAAGCAAACCTGATATTCATTCGATTTTTTATTTACAAATTACAAAATATAAAGAGGCTAAATGGATATAATTGATGACTTTATCTCGACACACGTATCATGTTTGTACACATTAAACCCAAATAGGATTTAGCTGCTGTTTATTACTCTTTTGGGGGTTTAACTGCAACAATAGAGAAACCTCAGGGCCTGTCTGTCACTTACTTAGAAAGCTACAGCGTCAAACTGTCCATATAGTCTAACTTATGTACTCATTCGCAAAAATAACAAAATACCAGGGGGGTTAATGCAAATTTCTTTTCGCCAAATAAGAACCGTAACTTTACGAAATGAAAGTCAAAATTACTCGACACAGAGAACGCGCAACCGTAGGGCAATCGAACGGCGAAAAAGGTCAGCCACTCATCGTTTTCCGGTAATTCTTCGTGTTTCTCTGATCATGTTTCTATCTGTAGAAAAAAAGATTTAGATCACAAACCGGCAGATCCGTGAAAATCGTATATTCGTGCAAGCTCTATTTTTCATTTTCTTTTTCTAGAATTGGATTTGATTTCGCGACGATTGTTATGATGTCTAGATTTGATTAGGTGTACCGATACTAACTGTGTTAATTTTAATCGACTGATTATTATTTACTTATTTGCAATCGTTCTATTTTCACTGTTCACCGAAGATTGGGGAATTGGATAGATATACAGTAAAACCATTTCAATCTTAAAATTCTAAACCATAAGTAGTCAATTTTATCTTAAAAGTTGTAACTTGTTATATGCAAATGATTCTGGCAAAGAGTTACAGAAGTAATTGCATTAGTAGCTGTTTTAAACAAATATAAGTTGCACTAATATATGAACGTATTACATTTACAGGGTTTTAGAGAAGAGAGTAGAATGGGCGGTGGTAGGGTTGCACATCCGGTGTTGAAAGGTCCAAGTGTGGTGAAGGAGCTAGTAATTGGGGCGGTGCTAGGGTTAGCCGCCGGTGGTTTGTGGAAAATGCACCACTGGAACGAGCAGAGAAAAACTAGGGCTTTTTATGACTTGTTGGAAAAGGGTGAGATCAGTGTCGTTGTACAAGAAGAATGAAAATTGCATTGGATGGATAAAAGTAATATAAATTAGAGATTGGTACTATGAAATTTTTGGTAAAAACATAAAAATTTGGCATTGAATTGTTTGTCTGCTCAAAGTTGATCTTTTGTTGAAAAATGTGGGATTGTTGATTTATTACGATTAACTCTAGTTTGCATGATGCCTCTATTGATACAAACTCAAGAAATTATGACTTTCCAAGTGTTGACCTTGGATTTGACTAGTCACTATATAATAATATTCTTCTTTGACTTGTACATACTAAACAAGGCTTTCAAAAGGCTTCTGCTTTTCTTACTGTAGACTTTCATATTTTTCTTGCTTTGACTTTGCGGATACAAAGTCAAAGATCTCGAAGCCTCCCCCTCCAGTGGTTGCTGTAATTTGACATAAAAAAACAGAGTGTTACATTACATGCGATATAAATGATACTTGAATTTTAGCAAAATAAACATGAAACCAGTCTTCTTACTTGTTGTCTGTTACTGGATGAATTTGGACTGATGGATCGATGAACAGAAGATGACGACATTTTGACATAAAAGCTTGAACATGTCGATTGATTTACAGCAGATACTGATCGTTTAATCGGGAGCCGAAGCGGTGAAATTGACCGTGATCGTTTTTCTGATTTCAAGTTATACAAAATTAGTTAAGTCAGATTTTTGAAAATTTTATGAAGACTCCATTTTTACTAACCTAGCTTTCTGTGTGATTCAGCTTCTGTAAATGAAAAGGGGATCACATCAGAATTTTTTTCTTCTTTAACAGCTTCAGAAATGCAACCATCTGCACCAATATTTTGAAATAATGTCATTTTTTAACCCAAGGAAATGTGACATTTTAGATAACATTTTTTCCTTTCTTTCTTGGATTAAGTTTAAACGTGGTAATTTTAGTAGTTGAATAGATTGGTTAATTATTTTTAGAAGTCGATGTGTATTTAATACAAGAGGAAAGTAAAATATAAAAAATAGATCCATTAATCATTTTTTAGCAGTTATGGATTGAATTATTTTAAATGACAGAAAAAAGACAAAGGACCTTGGAGAGGGTATTGTTTATGATACTTTAGTGTCTGCATCATGAGTTTTTGTTGTGATAGTCCACTATGGTTAGCATATTCTTGGCATGTTCGTAATCTCTGAAATAATCCACCAGAAAATTACACACAGAATAATCAACATAATATAAAATATATATAATTATTTTGCACAAAACATAATTTATCACCTGTTCAATGCATACGACTCGAAGCTTTGTTTTGGAAACGTTATTGACATGTTCATCTAAGAACTTATTAATTTTACATGTCACGGAGCCCAAATGGTCGATGGTTTTAATAACCGATTTCGAGATGTACTCCTTTAAGCTTTCTAACAACCTATATATATGTTTGTTAAATCCAATCAAATACTAAACAATCAAAACATAACGTAATTTAAGTGCGACTTACATTTGTTTTTGATCGTTTTTATGATACGAATCTTCAAAATGCTCAGCAGCCGAGTACAACTGTTCTTTTACATTTCTTAAGTCCTATTAAATTGTCATTATTAACAATTTGACGTTAATTGTAAATATTCATATTAGATAATTTAGAAAGTGAGATCAAGAGATCACCTTGAGTCCATCGGCAAAGAGCAAGCTATGCTTCAAGAAAATGTCATCATAGTTTGAAGGTGAATGAAGATCATTAACATTAGATGATGTATTCTTAATCTCCATTAAGACATAAACAGATCCACCTGCATAAGAACACTAAAAACACCTAAACACAAAACTTAAACAACTGTATAGTTCCATTAGAAACATGGGATTAAGTATATATATAGACCGTTTGTAGAGATGAATAAAAGGTACATGTTATACAAGAAGAAATCAACTACTTGCTAGAGTAAGTAAGGGTGGGACTTGCTTTCCATCATAATTAACCACTCCACTTTCTAAGAAAATTATTTAATTAAATATCAAGGGTAACGAGGAAATATAACCGTATATATAATGATTATATAGTGATAAGAGATTTTTAATAACTTCATATAGGTCAAAAGTTTAATTATTAGATGATTATAAAAAGATTCAAAAATGACAACGTCAAAGGTTAGATTGTGTGCATCATGAGCAAAGTTCGGCTATGTCATGTAGCCCACATAAGATGAATACCATTTTAAAATAAAATAAATGGGCTTGGCTTGCCTGCCGCACTCACATCCGCAAATGTATACATGATTAGTGGCCGGTTTTAGTGGTAAATTCCTGTATCATTGCTTTTTCATGAAGACATTTTTCCAATGATGATGAGTTAAAAGAAGGTAAACCCCTATTCTATTTATGTCACATTCCAATAATATGGCTTTAGCAATCACTCAGATTTCATGGCTTAATGCTTAATTGAGTTGATTTGCTTGAACCTAAATCTAAGATAAATGATTTGTGGATTGTGACCTCTCGGGACCTAACCCATCAAGTAATTATACCACGTGCTCATTATGCTGTTCACAAAATAATGATAATGAATTTGATGATAGCTTTTGGTGGAACGCAAGAATTTACAAACATCTAGCCATACAAATAGTTGGGTGCATGCGTGCAAAACAAGGAATTGTGGTCGGGAATTTACTAAAAAGAAAGCGTGATAAGCACACCAACTGATTCCATTATTAATTAGAATGGCCCACAATAAATTAACAACCTCAAATTTCTTGTATTCTAGTTTAGATTTCTTCGTCAGATTTGTGGGGATTATGAATTTGTTAAATTATTGTCGACCCGGCTTTTCTTCTCTGGTGGCATCCGTAATAAGAACATTTAGATCTTGATTGGTTGGATGGAATAGAATATTAAACGAATGGAATGAACGAAGTAATGAAATGATGGACGGAATGTAATAATCCATTACATTTCATTAGTGTGTTTGGTTAGCATAAATAATTAAATAGACATCCAAATATTTATATATATATATATATATGATATATATATGTTTTCATTTCAATTATTTTTACTATTTTCACATTTAGGATATCATTACATACAAAATAAAATATAAATATAATTTTTTTTTCATGTTTTATCATAATAAATAGTAATGTTATATATGAATATAGACATACTAGGTAGTTAGCACGACCCACGTGTACTCCAAAAGCTGATATGATCAAATAAATTTTCATAATTAATTACCGTATAATTAAATATCGGAAATAAAATGCTACAGGTTCAAATAAAATGCTAAAAAGATAACATGGTTATCTTATTTGGATTCTGATTCTTCTATTCAAATATGATTCGTGTAGCATTTGGGTTGGCGCGTTGACAACCCGTTTAGTTAATCTTTTTAGTTCTCCTCATATTATTAAAATATTAAACACTAAATGGCATAAACAAATATTAATATATTTTTTTTTAACTAAAATGGTTTGTTCTAACAAAAAGACTGCAGAAGAACTCAATCCAACAATGGCAACAACTAATACAATCAACCTCCAAAATGATTAAAGGTTAAAACAAAATAATTAAATGCAATCAACCTGCAAAATCATTAAAGGTTAAAACAAAATAATTAATCTCAGTACAGGTGGTAAGATGGGTAAGTTGAGTAACTGATTTTGGTCAAAACAAAGAAATAATTTTAACGGGTCAAAACAATTGGGTAATCCTAATTTCTATCAACACCTTATTTTAGCAAATTTTGTTTGCTTATATACTCCATATAAATTAGAAATAATATATTAAAAACCAATCCTTTCCGTTATAAAACAACATAAGATGTTTTTTACGACTTATTTTTAAAATGTATTTTGTGATCAGCAACATATAATCCACATCAACCCGTTCTCACATACACGAGCTAAATGGCTCATCTAATTCCAGTGATACACAAAAGTGACTTTTATGGTCCTCTTGTACTCAAATGGTCTCGGGCATTGGGACTATTGACTTGTCTTCATTAATATACCCATTTTTTGAGAAAAATAAGGGGGAAATTAATGTTTTCAATAATGTCCATATTGAAAAACTCTTCACATAAACCGTACTTCGATTCATTAAAAGTAAATAACAGAAAAAACAAATTGTGTCATACCTTTTTGGATCAATTGCAACCATTTGCTTCAAAGTTCCATCATGATGACAAAGATCTACAACATCTCGAACATCTGTTTACATATGAAAGTAGCTGCAGAAACACATTTGCCAAATTAATATATAAAAATCAGAAAATAATCCGACAAATTTGATATAAATGAAATGGAAATGAAAATGGAAAAACACGAATCTTAAATATCACCAAATTGTTATAAAAATGGATAATGCATATAAAGGCCACCTAACTATGAATCCAGTTTTGTTTATACCATATCTAGCCAAAAACATGTTAAACAAGAACCTTCAACTTTTTACTTGCCATAATATATAAAGGGGTTTTGCTAACCATTGCCCTTAAGGGCTATTGTTAAGGATTACAATGTACAATTGGTTAAAAATAAGTCGCATAACCATTGCCCTTAATTTACTGGATTCTTTTTTTTTTGGTTAATATACAATGAATGTTAAGCTTTATTTTTTTCTTAACCATGGCCCTAAGGTATATGGTTAGCAAAATCCTACAAAAAGTACCTGAAGATATTTTGTTTTCTTCAAAAAACTTCCTACATCCGGCATGTTATGGTAGAAACGAAAATGGATGCATATTTGGTTTTGTTTCAATAGTTTGGTGGAGTTGATAAAAAAAATTAACTACAGGTGGCCTCCGTATATGTACAGAATAAGTTTTTTTGGAACTACCCATCTACTGTCGAGCATAACAACTCGGCCCACGTGTAGCAAAAGTCGAGCATAAGAACGACATGATAACCAGAAGAAGTTCAAAGTAGAATTCGGGTCACTTTCCACCCATTTGACCAACTTCATTTTGAACTAAGTTTACCCGCTTGACATATTATATGATTCATATCATAGAGTATGTGATTCTTAGGTGTCATGTTTACTTATTTTGAGAAGAAACTACAAAACGTAAATTGAAGTATTGAACAATGGAGGGAAATAATATGAAAATGATGGATTTAATATTCTGTATCCATGCTGAAATGTTAATTGGTTAAGATGATAGTCATGCGTATGCGTAGAATCCATATACTTAAACATTATGTACAAGGAAAAACGGTTAAATTTTGTACCTTCTTTTTGTTGCTGCAGGTCGCATGTCGAGATTACCCTCATTCGAGACACCTGTGTATCAAATTCCCGTTAACCTCCACATCAAAACAAAATCATTGTCATCAGATAATATTTCATGATAAACATTTTTTTCTTTTTAATCTATTATTATAGAACTCTTTTAATGTATGCACTCTACTTTGAATTACAGTGCTACTGATATGTTTGTGACTCACTTCCTCCATGTTTGTAATCGGCGGCAGTGTTAGTATCGATCAATGTCATACGCCCGCCATCCAACTTTAAATATGATTTTTGTAAACTTGAGAGAGAAAGATAAAAAAACGGTAATAAAGTTGTTGATACGTACCTCGGTAATCAGCTGCCTACTTTGACATCGGTCCCACCCACGGGTCAGAATCCGGTCTTGAGCCAAAATCCAGTCCATGTTTGCCTTGTAACGCCCAATTTGGAGCCCCAAACATCATTAGCCGAAACCCATTTTTATTACATAGGAACAAATATGAACCTGGTTTTGTAAAAAAAATTAACTCGGCTTTTTATCATTGCAACCATTAATACTTCATAAAAACATAAATTACCATGATCAGTTTGTGCGCTGTCAGTAGATTCATATAAAGCTATCTGGTAATTCGAACGTTGTTGATTATGCGATTCGGTAGAATTAGAAAATTATTGGTTGCCATAGTTTTTCGGGCCCCTGTTGCAACAATTTTGTGAATTAAATATTGCAGTTTAGCAAAAGAAATATAAATAATAAAAATAAACATAAAAATAAAAAGGGTTGTTGCACAAACCAGTATTTGGTATTTGAGAATTCACAGATTGTGCTAGAGCTTTTTCTTCCTCAATAAGTAGATATTCATAATACTTGGTATCTGCACACCTTTCATCAAATAGAATTATGCAAATTAAAAATTAAATATGTGAAAAAAAGATTCAAATATCTTAATTACAGCGGTAACTAACAAACATACTTGAACGGTGTATCTCTAGGATTTTTTTGGCGTGTAACTTGCTCGATTTGCCTTCCATGTTTTGCAACAAAACTTGCAAGTCTTTCTGTAGCTTTCTTTACTCACTTGGTGTTGCATCTCACTTAAGAATCGATTTAATCTAAGAGGATTGTGAATTGAATTTTTTTATTTATAATTCTTGTAGCAGGCTGCCAAACAGATTCCAAATCTGTCAATATTTCTTTTTCCACCAGCTGCATTCATCTGACAAAAGTAATTCAAGAATGTTTTGTCTTCTTAACAATAATTTCTTGCGAAAAATGTGTCATTCGTGTATATGTTGGAAGATCAAACTTGGGTTGGAGAAAAAAATAAAGAGAAATAGGCGGAATAATGTAAGATGTCAAGGGTTGACATTAAGGTGTAATGATATGAAATTGATTTATCGTGTATAGGACACATTTAGATGCTGAGGTTGGTACTGCTCAAACCGATATGTAAAAATACATTTAGTTACTACAACATTAATTAGATGAAAAATAATCTTAACAATCCAGCAGAAGTTGAGTAGTGTGTGTGATTGGAGGATATAATCAGTTCTAATTGATTAAGAATTTTAATAGAAAAGGAACACGAAAAAGTGAGTGTGATGATGGTGGAGCGTGATACAGATATTTCTTCACAGAGGGTAAGAATAAGGAGACTTTGGATTTTGTGTTTTCTTTTAAAGAGCAATATGAAACACACATGTAACTCATACAAACAGCCAGGTGGCAAAAACATAAACTATGAGAATGTGAAGCTGGTGGACTATTACGTGGATGATTTCAATTGGACCACAAAAGCTGCTTTGTTTTCTTATAGGTATAAGATATATATAGTTAATTTTAATTAATATATTATTTAATAAAACATACGAATACACAATACCAATAATAAAAAGGCTAGGGGGAAAATGCAGCAACTCAGTTATTGGATTTTATCGATTTTGTAGGAAAGTTCATTACCATGATGGAATGGAACAAAAATGGGGTATGACTATTGAGTGAAAAAAGCAAGGGAATGCAATTACTTGTGGAATTATCCATTCCATTCTAAAAGTCAAAACAAACAACAAATTTATGTTTCTGATTTATTCAATTCCATCTCTCATTCCTTCCAACCAAACGGTACCTTAAGGTTTCAAACAATGATGATAAATTTAAAAAAAAAACGGTGAAAGAAGGTCGCTTTGTTGAAGACCTGTTTTTATTCTAATTTCTAATGTCGAAAACGGAAGCAAATGCCGTATCAAGGAAAGCATTATTCCATTTCCTCCAAGTATAACCAAAACTCATTTGCTTGAGAACATAGTTTAAGAAACCCTAATTAAGTGACTCAAAAGCTTTTACAAAGTTTTACAAAGTCCACTTCACGGGACATGCAAGCGAGAGGGCTACTTTGACCATAAGTAGCCCGTTAATGATTTGGTTATCTTTTATTTAGGGGTTGAACATAATTAACAATTGATCCGATAACTTCAGCTATTAGGATTATTTTTATATTGACAACCAATAATGTTAAATGGTCATAAAATTTATACCAAGGGGGTCTTTGACCCTAACCTGAAAATTACCCATTTTGACCAGTTCATTTTCCACCTCCGTGTATGATAATATATTGAATATAATAGTCTGAAAAATATGCAAATTGTTGGAACAAGATCACATGTCAACTTATTACTAATGCTGCAGTTAGTACTGATCATAGTTACTACTGATGAATACTATGGTTGTTACTGATGGGGCAGAATAACTTACTACTGATTAGTTGATACTGGTGAAGACTATAACTAAGTTACTACTGATCAAGCACATATTGAAGATACTACTGATCTTAGTAGTTACTACTGACGTTGGTTTTGGACTTACTACTGATCACCAGAGTTACTACTGACGATGCATATTTACTACTGGTGATTGCGGTTACTACTGGTACGCGTTTTGGAAGCATATCAAGTCCGAGATCTTCGCAGAGTTAGTTATAGAATGTAATTCAATGTATATCTTTTTATTATTCGATGTAAATCAAGTCCTAGAATAACTAGGGTAAATAGTTAGGCTTCAAGGACTATTATATATAGTTCCTTACGAATTGTAAACGTACGTGTGTATTGTTAATCAATAATATACATTGAAGCTTTTTGTGAAACTGTGTTCTTAATATTATTGCATATTGTTATTACAGTTCATCGTTCTTAATTATATTGATATAGTGTTAATCCGCTGTAACTTCTATAATCAATTAGATCTAAAGGTGTGTATTAACTCTTCGTAGTTAATCGATCCTGACAAGTGGTATCAGAGCATATTGGTTCTAGATCTATGATTTTTAAGAACAACAAAAAGTTTTAATCTTTTAAAACACACATATTGTTAATCATGACTGATAACAATGAAAGTACTCAAGCTAATAAAATCCCTATACTCACTCCCAATAACTTTGGGATGTGGAAGAATCGTATTAAGCAATACATGCTTATTACTGATTATACCATGTGGGAAGTTGTTGTTGAAGGAAACAAAACCGTTCCTGGTCAAGCAACAAGTTCTGCAACTGAAGCAGATAAGCTCAAGTGTGAAAAGGAGAAGAAAGACAGAGGCATTGAACTCAAAGCTCTAAGCACTCTTCTTCTGGCCATTCCTAATGACTATCAACATCTCTTTGTTGAATATGATGATGCAAAGGTGTTGTGGCAGGCACTGGAAAAGAGATTTGTTGGCACTAAAAGCACCAAAAGAAACATGAAGTCTGTACTGAAGCAGGACTTTGAAAACTTCAAAGGCCAAAAGAATGAATCTCTATCTCAAACCTTTGATAGATTCAACAAACTCATTGGTGAATTGAATCAAGTTGGTGTGAAACCTGACAATGATGATGTCAATAGAAAGTTTCTCAGATCTCTTGGAGAAGAATGGTCTATGTACACAGTCATATATAGACAAGGTGATGCTTTGGAAGAAAAGGAGCTGGATGAATTGTACAATGAGCTTAGGGTGTTTGAATCTGAGGTAAGTTCTAAAACTCCTAATTTATCTTCAAACAATGCTGCTTTTGTGTCTAGTACAGGAACATGTCAGGAAACTGCAAAGGCTGCAGATTGTGAAGATGCTGCAAGAGAATCCTTCTTCACTAGTCATGTGCATACTGCACTAATTAGTGATGATTTGGAACAATTGAATCCTGGTGATCTTGAGGAGATGGATCTAAAATGGCAGATGGCTATGCTGAGCCTGAGAACCAAAAGATTCTTGAAGAGGACTGGAAGAATGAACCTTTCTTTCAACAAAGGTGACAAAGCTGGATTTGACAAGACTAAAGTCAAATGTTACAACTGTAACAACCTTGGGCACTTTGCTACAGAATGTCCTCAGCCAGACAAAAGATCAAACTCAACTGCTCTTGTTTCTCAACAAGGACAAGGTTATGACTGGAGCTTTCAAGCAGAAGAGCATGCACAGAATCAAGCTCTCATGGCCTTCACTGAGTCAAAACGTCTGGCACCAGTACTCTTCGGTGCCAAGACAACTCAAGTATATTATGTTAATGTTTTAACTCAAGAACTCAAAACTCAGATAACTCAGGCTCCAGATAACTCAAATTACAGATAACTCAGATCACAGATAACTCAAATAAATCACCCAATCAATACTCAAGCTCAATCAACAAGACAATTCACAACACATAGCACAAAATCATGAATCGAAAGTAAGTATAAGTTTATAGTGAGATTACCCACCTCGAATGAACGTAAGCTCCTGGAAGTATCCTCGGCACGTACAAGTCACAACTCAGTTCCTAGAAGATCCTACATCACATAATAGGGCTAGGATTAAAACTTGGCTCAAAACTCAACTCATATTAATCTGCCAGAACCCGACACTCCCGCGGGAACTGCTATAACTCTCAAACCGCTCACTAGATTTTATTCAAACTCTTACATCAGTTAAATGACTCAGAGGACTACAATTTTACAGAAGACTTCGGAAACTGAATCCAAACAGAAAAGGTTCAAATAAGGCTTACAAGACAGAATAGCTGAACCGAAAACTATTCTGCGATGGTTTACAAAAAGGACAATAAATTTTAAATGACAAGTCAGATTAACGAGCCGTCAGCGGCATCGGAAAGAGAACTCAGAAAAACTAGAGAGTTGCGCGGGCAAAATATCTAAAAGCATATTTTAAGTGTGTTAAAAACGGACTCTGACTCAGACTATACATTCTGCCCAAATTTCAGCATTGCGTTTAATAAAAACCCGTTTTGAATCCCGACAACACCCCTTTTATTCCCGAGGCACCCGACTGTCCCGAAATCCATTCTTAACTCAGAAGTTCATATTCACAAAATCTCATTAGTTTATTTAAGAAAGTTATTCGGTTTAGGAAACCAAGAACCCTACGGGTTCGGTTTCCGGTTTTCGGTTATCAAAACTTTAGTTAAAACGACAACGGTTTTACCCAATCCCCAACCCGTCACCCTCTGAAATCGGTGAACAAAACCCACGATCAAGTAGGATCAGACATATTACTCTAGACTTGATTCTAATAAATTGAAAACGAAAACAAAGACAATTAACAATCAAAAGACGAAGCCGATAATCTTCATATGCAATTAAAAACGAACCGAACGAATTAGACCCCTGCCCCGATAACAAAACTCCACACCAACAGGTTAGTCACGAGAAACAACTAAAAATAACGAACACTAAGAATCAGGGAACTACCGATAATTATGATCCGGCTCGATCAAACAGTCGCAATCACACCACCTGCTACTCGACGCCTTGGTTGCTTCTTCCCTGTTCAAATTCTCCTCAATTCATCACAATACTCGATTAAAACAGGAACCGGAAAGAAAACGACAAAAGGGAATGAGAAAGTCGGGAAACAGGAGAAGACAATTGCTTACTGAAATACTCAAGGAATGCTCAAGGGCTACTCATGAAACTGCTCGACACCATTGCTGCTTAACACTCCACTCGAATTGATTAAACTTGAACCCCTTTTTCTCGAATTGTTCTCTGCTCGTTTCCTTCAATTTGGACATGTAAGCAAGCAAGTAGCTTAAATTAATTAGACGTGCTTGCCGTCCAATCTTTCTAATCGTCACGAACCACTTTTCTTCAATAGATCTCGTGTATGCCTGCTACCTCCATTAATTTCCTCATGTGTGCCTGCTTGACTCTAGTTGCTTCACCACAACTAGAAAACAATTCAACATGCCACCGAATGACTAAGCTGCTGAATTTTGATAATTCCTTGGACGAAATTAAACAACCACCGCTAATAAAAAGGGACATTTCTACAGCCCACGTGAATTAAGAGTCACCGTCTTGAAGCTCCTTTAATTTCTGCCACATGCTTGCATATATGCCACTCCCGTCACCTGCTTGGAATCGTCACATAATTTGATCGGAGTTGGGACACAAAAGGAGATGCTCTCTAGGTTTTTGCGGCAGCCGATCCTCACACCAAGGGACAATTAAAAAAAAAGGTTTACCCTAATCCTTAAGTTAATGATTTCCTTAATCAGTTACGGGCTCGGGCTTAAGCTTCTTAATTTGCGTTGGACTTATCAGCTTGGGCTACACAACCATCTCGGGCTAACACGAAACAATTCAAAAGAAAAGGGCCTTGGTGTAACACCCTCAAATTTACAAGATTTTTTTTTAAAACTTTTTAAATATGATATTTTAATAAAAATGTCCCAATAATTTAAATATAAAAATCCCAAAATAGTAATGTCATTAGTTAACGAAATCTTAAATGCGGAAATAGTTTAATAGAGTAAAATGTTTATAATAATAATAATTGCTGTCCACATCAGCATAGGTAGAATACAGCGGTCACCCGTCCACCTTCTCCTTCCCTTTGCTAGTACCTGAAACAGTGGGGGAAAAATAGGGGTCAGCTGGAGAAGCTGAGTGAATATCTCAAAATGCAACAATCTTAACATACAACACATGAGGGCACATCGGTGTACTCCTAGTCAAAACTACTCAGATTATTCTTCTCAGATTTTATTACTCAGATTTTAAATTTATATAGCGTGCTTGTGTGACTTGGGACGAGAGATCAACCTCGTACCTCCTCACACCTCAGATAGGCATAAGCCAAAACGCAGACGGGAGTGATCCCAAAACTCAGACGGGAATAATCCCAAAAACTCAGACGGGAGGTGATCCCAAAACTCAGATGCGTTATTATGTTTTATTATCTCTTTTAACATAATTATCTCAGATTTCCCTAGCAAGTAATAACACAGAATGACCCTGTGCCGAGCTCAGTTACCCAGGCACAATGTCTCAGATCATAAATAACTCAACAGCTGCTCAGATACTCAGATAACAGATCAAACTCAGATAACAGTTCATACTCAGATAACAGATCAAACTCAGATAACAGTTCATATTCAGATCACAGATCAAACTCAGATAACAGTTCATACTCAGATACAAACCATGGTGTAAGGAATGTAACACGTAAGTCATGCATGTATATTGTTAAAACTGAATACACGGTGAGAATACTCACCTTGGTAAACGTAAGCTCCAAAAGGTTCCCGACAATCAGAAGGATAGCACGTTATCTCCTAGACGGTCCTAAAACCAAAAAGTGAAACCCGGAATTAAAATCCCACCCGGGGTCTTATTTCAGAAAATTGGCAGCCCCCGTCAGTCTCACGGAAAATGCCATAACTCCTAAACGGTTTATTAGTTTTTCACCATCTTTTTACCATGACTAGAAGACAATCAGAAATACAATTTACTGTGAGACGGTCACTGGTCAAAACAGACCCTAAGTGTCTCAAAACAGTGATGCAAGACAGACATACTGCACAGGTCAATTTCCTAACAGCAGCATACTAATTCGACTATAACTTTTAAACCGTAATTCGGATTGACGAGCGGGTTGCGGCGTTGGAAAGCTAACTCAAAAACCAAGGTCCCCCCACGGGCCAAAATTCCAAAATCTTATTTTAAATACTTCAAAAACAGGTTAGAACAGTAGGGCAGATTCTGCCCGAAGATGTTGCCTTATTAAACTCGTTTTAACAACCCGATTCGTCACCGGAAACCCGAGCATTTAAATTCATTACCCGACAGCCCTTCCTACATCACATTCTAACTAGGTTTAAAGTTTATTTGTATTAGAACTAGACGTTACCAATTTTCCCGATTGGAACCCAAGAACCCTACGGGTTCGGTTTCCCTTCGGTTAAAGATTCTCGATTAGTAATACGATCATATTAACTCAATCTACCGGGACAGCCCGAGGTTTGACCTCGATTGTTTATTTCACGGATTCTAGGTCGATGATCAATACCCCAAAGCGGGTTGAGGTTTATGTAGGTCACGAGACAACACAACGACTACAAGTTCTTAACCAATCAATTTCAATTTCGGTGTGATATCAATCCCTTGAATTCTAGCAGTCCTACTAAACTACTACATACTAGATTAACAAACTTGATCAATCGGGAAAAACGAGTCCTACAGATTAGAATTAGAGGTTACCGTATCCAAAATACTCGAACGGTAAATTGAGAGATATAAACGACTAGGCCGTTCGAAATGCGTTGGATTCCCTCTTGCTCGAATACTCCGGTCGTTGACGAACCGGATACTTCCTGTCCGTCCTTCGATGATTAACACACAAGAACCGATTATTATTGCTTCTATAACTCGGTAGGTATTAAACACAAAGAAGAAAAGTCACTTACCGAATGCTTCACGTTCGATCACCTTGGACCCCGATGAATTGATCGCTCGACAAGAAGAAAAGACGATGAGGTGCGGCTGTCGCACAGGGAAAATTACGAGGAGAGGATATCGGCAAAATGTAGGGTTTTGGACATACAGGAACGTAAATTATAAGGGAACACGACTTGGGGTAGAATTCCTCTAACCGGCTATTGCATGTTGGGCCGAGCCTGCATCCCATCGTGGGCTTATTTATTCAGCAAGGAAGGATTAAAGATTGGTTTGTTCCCTTGGAGCCCAAACCGAATACCCTCACCTGTTAGCCGATCCACCTCTAACTCTTTGTCGGGTTTTTGGGCCTTGGCCTCCGGCCGGCCCATAGCCCGACACCGACACACGGGAATTTAAAATGTTGCGGAAACATGAAACGTCACGACAACGGAATGTCACAGTAATACATAAACACTTTAATATCACTAATGTATCCATAATTATAGAAAATAACGATATGACACACAATTGATCCATCAAATAAAACAATAACGATTTCTAGCACTAAAACTTAAATGATTCAAACCATTAAATTTTTGGGGCGTTACACTTGGCCGAAGGCTGGCCCCTCCCACTTCTCGGCTCACTCACACACCCCACACACAAGTGGGCTCGGGAAATAAACGTCGCTAAATAATTCACACTCTTAATTATTCGAACACGAAACGTCTCACGTTTAATTATCTCGATTAATTGCACATCAAATCACCGAATCACAAAATCTCTAATAAGTTAATAAAACGTAATTTATTTCAATAAAAATAATAACTAAATCAATTATCAAATTTTTAGGGTGTTACAATTAGGCTTTCCTTTGAAGTTTTCAAATTCTTGCTTGAGGACAGACTTCATGTTCCTTTTTGTGCTCTTGGTTCCCACAAACCGCTTTTCCAATGCTTGCCAGAGAAGCTTTGCATCTTCATATTCAACAAATAGATGTTGATAGTCATTGGGAATAGACAGTAATAGGGTACTGAGTGTTTTGAGTTCAATTGCTCTATCCTTTCTGTCTCTCTCAGATTTTAGACGATCTGATTCAGTAGCTGTGCTTGTTTCAGTAGAAGGAATAATACGTTTATTACCTTCTTGAATGACCTCCCACATGGAATAATCAGTAATAAGCATGTATTGCTTAATACGATTTTTCCACATCCCAAAGTTATTGGGAGTGAGTATAGGGATTTTATTTGCTTGAGTACTTTCATTATTATCAGTCATGATTAATAATGTGTGTGTATTAAAGATTAAAACTTTTTGTTGTTCTTAAACTTCGTAGATCTAGAACCACAAGGCTCTGATACCACTTGTCAGGATCGATTAACTATGAAGAGTTAATAAACACCTTTAGATCTAATTGATAATAGAAGTTGCAGCGGATCAACACTATATCAATATATTAAGAACAATGAACTGTAAAACAATATGCGAAAATATTAAGAACACAGTTTCACAAAAAGCTTCAATGTATATTATTGATTAACAATACACACGTACGTTTACAATTCGTAAGGAACTATATATAATAGTCCTTGAAGCCTAACTATTTACCCTAGTTATTCTAGGACTTGATTTACATCAAATAATAAAAGATATACATTTAATTACATTCTATAACTAACTCTGCGAATATCTCGGACTTGATATGCTTCCAAAAACACGTACCAGTAGTAACTGCAATCACCAGTAGTAAATATGCATCGTCAGTAGTAACTCTGGTGACCAGTAGTAAGTCCAAAACCAACGTCAGTAGTAACTACTAAGATCAGTACTATCTTCAATATGTGCTTGATCAGTAGTAACTTAGTTATAGTATTCATCAGTATCAACTCATCAGTAGTAAGTTATTCTGCCCCATCAGTATCAATCATAGTATTCACCAGTAGTAACCATGATCAGTACTAACTGCAGCATCAGTAATAACTTGATCTATGATCAGTTCCAACATTTTGTACAGATAAAAGATCAGTGAAGTACAGTAAGTTATGAATATCATGTATGTATGTGTACGTACAAAGTATATGAAAGACACTTTTCAGTATCAAGATTTTGAAAAATAACTTAAGTAATGCAAGAATTAATTTTCAAAATTTACGCTTACCTTAATCTCTTCACTCTCGAGCTCGAGCTCAGTCTTTCCACGGTGGTCGGAGCTGAAATATGCTTCCGGACATCTATCCATGATGTTATTATCCCTACAAAACGGAAGCCAAATCTTTGCAAACTTTGCAGCCTCCATGAAAGCAAAAAGAGTAAGCTCAGAGCCACCGTCATCAGAAACATACACAGATATCTTTTCCGGTGGGTAGTCGTAAGCCATAAGAGAAAACGTCGTGTTAACAACGTTCATAGGCGGCTCTTTGTAGGGGTCCGCCGTGCATATGAATATGTCGATGGCCGGAAAGTCTTTTTTGTCGACGACTTTCTCTAGGTTTTCCGGGAAAACTTGCCGGAGAATGGGGCGTAGGCGGAAGGAAGTGGTGGTGGCCCACATGAAGGCGAGGATGAGGTCGGAGATCAAGAGGGAGATGGTGGTAACGACGGAGATGAAGGTGGTGCAGTGGCGGATGAGGGTGACGCAATGGTGGTAGATTAGAGCGAGGATGGCAAAAGTGTAAATAACTGCAAAGACGCGATTGAAGGTCGTGCATGGCACGTGCTTGTATGTGTGAAGTAGTGTTTCCATATTCTCCTTAGCTTCTGGCCGGAGATATCATTCTCGGGTGTCACTATTTATAAGTTCATGGCCTAAAAAGATATGTGGTTCAAAATTGGGGCTTGAGTCCTGATCGTTAAGTTGGGTCCAATTGATTGTAATTTTTCATTTTATTCGATTGACTTAATTCATAGGTGATTAGTAACATACTTTTATATATCTTTTATGCAAAGTACGTGCACGTCTATATAAGCCTTATATTAATGATCTTATTTCCCATTTTAAATTAATTATTCTACAAAATGATAACTGTATCTTGCTCTTGCTGAAGTGGCGGAATGATGCAAATGGATACAAAAGGAAGAAAACAAGTGGGACGAACACCTGTTATTCATTTGATCTACTTAGCATGATTAAAATTTTAAATTAACAAAAAGATGAAGACATGTGATAAAACGGTTAAAACCTAGAGGGTGAGTAATATGTGTAATCAGAATTGGAGACAAAAATATTTTGGAACCAGCGTTTTCGGTTCCAAAAATCATGGAACCGCCTCTAAGCCTTCATAATTCTCAAAATAATTGAAATGATACCTTCCGGGTGATTGACAGTTCGCATTCCGATAATCCGTATCCATGGATAACCGTAACAAAATCTGGTTACTAAAGTCTACTTTTGTTAAGAAAATATTATCTATATTAAGCATAGTTATTCATAATTTTTTTTCCAAATGTTTGGAGCCTAAAGTGAAGACCCTATCAATTAATAGTACACATTTGCATCATCGTTATTTTTGTTTTAAATAATATTTGATTATTTATAATCATTAAACGATATTTATAATCACTTTTGTAATAGTTAAACAACATTCGTAAGTATTAGTTTGTGTAATTTATTATCTTATTCATTTAGTTAGTAATCGTTAAACTTTTACTTGTAATTTTCAAAAACAATAAACTTTACGATTTTAGAGACCGGTAACTGAAAACGACAAGGATCGATTTTGAGATTCAATTCTGATTCTAATCGAATCCGATAGATACCCGCATATGCTCACTCTAATAAAATTAATGCCTAATATAAGAGACAAAATTGGAATAGACATCTTCAATAATTCAAAGAATTACGCATACTTTTAAGTTGATATGAATTAGATATCCCAATTCATTGTATCAAAATATTACAAGTACAAATCATCAATGCGTGTTACACATTTGGTACAAGCAAAACCATCGTACATAAGGTGAGTACCAACAATGTAGAAATTACACTTATACCCCTAGGCATTCTCCCTTTATCGGTCCTCCATACCATGGCTTCATAAATGGGCCAACAATTTACTACCCCAAAACAAGCTAAAAACATTTGTCCAAAAAGCCCATCCATATTTGCCCCCATTATAAATTGCAAAATTGCAAAGGCAAATGCGACGAAATTGACAATTGCAACCGTCGCTAAAGGCACGAACATTGGTGACGGGACACCAAAATCGAAAACCCCATTACCGTATCGTTTACTTTGTTCATTATCGACCACTTTGCTTGTCACATGAAACCCTTTGGATGCAATTCCTAAGTGTTTAATAGAGAATTCTACAAACCCAAACAAATAAGACGAGAGGCCCCGAATGAACCACATCCGTTGATCATTCCACCATTGTTGAAATGTACCTCGGGCCCACATGAAATCTAGACAATCTTGAACATTGGCCCCGATAAAGAGAAAAACATACAATATAAACCAATTACTTGTGACCTACATTTCAATAATCAAATGATTATAAGGCTTTAGCAACAACCATATTTTTAAAAAAGTTAGTTCATATATTTAGATGCTTACCTCCGGGAAGACTGAGACAAGGTTCACAAGAGCTAGTTGAGGGATGAACGAGTAAATATATACTGGAATTGACCAAATGGGCCAAAATGCATTATGTGCATAAGCTAGGCCCATTAGAGGGCCCATGAAACGACTTCCGAATGTTAATGGGTTGTAATTTGAAAATACAACTTCTAGAAGCCCGATGCACCATCTTCTATTCTGGTTTAAAGCGTCATATAGGGGAATTGGTATGTCACCCAAAAATGCAGGCCTTACGGGATTGAAGAATAACGACTTCCATCCCCTGCAGTGTTGGTGAAGGCCCGTAAAAAAATCTTCGGATAGTGACCCGTACCTAAAGCCCATCTAAAACAAAGAAAAACATCAATGTAAGTCTTTAATGGGTCTAATAACATTAAGCAAGAAAGCATATGGCCTGATTTTGGATTTTTGGTTACCACTTACCGTCGAACCCCAAGTGGAATTGTTTTCATAATTCGAGCCCGCAACTTTATGGGCCAAATCTAGAACTTGTGGATCAGTAATGGGCTTTTCGACTACATGACCGGGCCAGAGTTGACGGGCCTCGGGCAATTCGGGTGATGATGGCCCGCCAAAGAAGACTTTACGGACAAAAAAGCAACCACTCACCACATAACACGGGCCTTTGAGACCCTCCATACCCCCGGGATTGATCACATAGAGACGTTTATACTCACTTGCATAGATGTCGGCACTATTTATCCCGTGAAACCGTTGCGGGAATTGAATGTATCCTAAATTATGACGAGTTGATTGATCGGCATAAAAGCATAGCATCCTTTGAGGTGTTTTTGGATCGTTTGAGTACATGTCACAATCTTGAGTTAGGACTATAGGTGCATTTGCCATTGCAGCCGATACACGAAGCTACAAAACAATAAATTCAAATAAGAGTGTGTCCATAGGTAAAATGTCAAAATAAGTAATTTTAGTATCGGTCAAAACACGAAATTCGGAGATGCTTACCAAGGTATTAAGGGCACCAGCCTTAAAATTGTGAGGGGAGGCCTTATCTTTTTCTCTTGAAACATATATAAGATTAGGCATTGGATGTCCTTTTATGTCTTTCTCCTTCCCACTCTCTAACAAAACCTGTTTCAATTAATTTCATCAGTTTCATACACATACAAAAAACAAATTAAAACTTATATATATATACATTTTAGCATAAGTTATGGTTATAGCAAAGAAACTAAAAAGGGACTCAAAAGATGACCTGAATAATAGCCGGATGATCGTGACGAGTAAACCCTTTGTCCCATTTGTCGAATGCTATTCGTTCTTCTTCGTTTGAAATATATTCCGCACTTACACTTCCTCTATCGACTACACTTTCGACCTTTATTTTCATTTTCTCGTACATTGCCTAAATGTTTGAGGGAAAAGATTAATTACAAAAATGTAAGAAAAAAATAACGGGTGACCAAGTAAAGCTTATTTAAATAACTTAATAGCTTATTGCATTTTGATACAACTTATAACAGCTTTAGGTGTTCACATAAGCACACTAGCACAGACAAATTAAGCTCATTAGCTTATTTAAGCTGCTTTAATAAGTTGTTTGGAGCAACTTATTTAAGCTGCTTTTAAAAGTTGTACTCATATGATGATATAAGAGTGTTCCTATGGCGCCAAACACTATTTTGTGCATTATGTTATGATAGCATAAAGAATCATGTTTTTTTTTTTTTTAAATAAGTTAGCATAAGTTGTATAAGTAAGCCTTCCTAAACACCCGTTTAATAAATAAAATAAAATACAAGGGCACTTCTGCAATAAAATGAAAATTTCAGGGACGGTAGTGCAATTATCTTCTATAAATTATAACAGATTCAGCTGGTCTTTTGGCTTTATATACCCACTTGTTATATAAAAGAAGTAAACTATATAATGATTTATCAATTTCTTAATAGAATATTAATAAATTTTACTATCACTAGCCAATTATGTTTCATTACTTCACAAATTGTAAGAAGAATACTAAAAAGTAATCCGTGCAGGGTATATACTTATCATTTGACCAATTTACTTTTATATGATCATAAGGAAAAAGCAAATTATAATGTGATATTTGAAGGAAAATTTTGTCAAAATACATTTTTACCACATGAATCAATATTTGTCATATACGAAAAAATTATTATGAGAAGGCCCTCGAAATGACACGTGATTGGCTGAATTATTGTTTTCTTATCTGTAGGTCCAACTCTGATTATTTAATAAACATGTGAAGATAACGTTCAAGTTGTCGGTTAAAAAGGTTAATTAGTTAGATAAGGTTACTCCAAACTTTTTATCGAAAGATGAAAGGTTACGGGTTCAATTCTACCATTATAAACATTTATCAAATTATTAGAAAAAGATTAAAAACGTTCACTACAATGTTACATTTATATATATCACTAGGTTAAAGCCCGTGAAAAATCACGGGTTGTAACTTTTTATGCTGAATGTAATTAAAAGATTTAAAAAAATTGAAATTTATATTAAAAAATTGCTATGGTTTTGATTTTGAGCTCATGCAGATTACTAATCCCAAATACTCCATAATATTTTAGAGAACCAGTTGACTAAGGTTTCTGCGGAATCAAGGAAGACGAATTTTATTTTATGATTATAACCGGTACAATAAACTGTTTAAGTATGCTATGATTCACTAAACGAGGATAATTCCGATAATTTAGTAGATAATTAAGATATATATGAATTCAATACTAAATTAAATAAGATAATTATGGTAAATTTAAAATCTATAATAAACTAAATATGTTAATTTAAGAAATCATATTAACATCCGTGAAAGTTTAAATCATATTCCCTAATTGTTTGATTATGACAATAAATGCAGTAATTAAATTGAATTAAAAATCGGATTTAAACAATGAGCGGGAAAACGAATTTTTGGATGAATATGGGAGTGACACGTGGCACCTTAAAAAGCTTCTTTTATTATATATAATAGATAATAGATGAGAAAAATTTGACCAGCAAGAACTACAACAATTTTTTTTATAGAAGAAAAAAATAGTGTAGTTATGAGAAATATATATATTATATTAATATTATAGGTAAATGTTCAAGGTAGTCCAAGAATTTTAGCTAGTCCCAAGGGACAATTAATAGTCATTAAATCAAGAAAAAGTCAAAGGTCAAGATCAAGATTCAAACCATACAACCACATGTGCTTCAATACATCAATACCCCACCCACCTCCGGCGGCCGGAGGTGGCCGCCGGCGGTGGTGACCGGTGGTGGTGGTCGTGACTGGAAGCACATGTGTTTGAAACACATGTGTTTCACCTTTTGAAACACATGTGTTTTGAAAATAAAGGAGTGTATATGTACAGCCAAGCACATGTGTTTCACTAATAACAGTTGTTTTGAAATTTAAGGAGTGTATATGTACAACCAAGCATATGTGTTTCAAGTAATAAAGCACATGTATTTCATAACGTCAATCACATGTGCTTCGTGATTCAAACACAAATGACTTGCTTGTAAGTTACATGTGTTCATGAACAAAAATACATGTGTTTGGCTTTATGAAGCACATGTGCTTCATAATGATATGTTCGTCATTTGTTTTGATTTTTTTTCTTGTTAGTGAAGCACATGTGTTTCATAACGTCAAGTACATGTGCTTCGTGATTCAAACACAAATGACTTGCTTGTAAGTTACATGTGTTCAGGAACAAAAACACATGTGCTTGGCTTTATGAAGCACATGTGCTTCATAATGATATGTTCGTCACTTGTTTTGATTTTTTTTCTTGTAGTGAAGCTCATGTGTTTCGTTACGTCAAGATATGTGCTTCGTATGCTCCCCTGTGTGTTTAGAAACTCATGTTTTTAGTAACTTGAAACACATGTGTTTCGAGACCTGAAACACATGTGCTTCGAAGTAATATGCTGTGTTTTAGTGAAGCACATGTGTTTCAATACATCAATACCACCACCACCCCGATTACCACCAGCACCTTCACTGTCAGCCGGCCGGAGGCGGTGGCCGGCGGTGGCTGTAGGTGGGGGATTTGATCTTGAGCATCTTGATCCAATGGCTAAGATTTATCCCTTAAAATTATACAAAACCTTTGGAATTCTTAGAATACAACTCTAATAGTATATTTCATTCCTATTTTATATACAAACTAATACGGGGTATAGTTTACCGGATCACAATCTTTTAGTCAAGTTGTCTATTCAAGTTGTCTTTCCTTTTCCTCTTTTTGAAAATGGTCAAGTTGTCTACTCAAGTTTCATATTGTTTTATAGAAATGATATGAATTCTTTTTCTTCATATCATTCATTAATTTTGACATATGACTTAATCAAATAAGCATATACATAATTAGATATAAATAAATGAATAATATACATTAATATCAATTCTCTTATTTTATTTATGAAAACTGGGCCGTAATGAAAGTTAAAATCTTGAAAAGTATCTGGATTTTAAATAAAACAAACTAACCAAGTTATAATTGTTTCATTTACTTCACTTATTTTAACCACTTATAGAATATTCATAAAACTGATTAATACGAAAGTTGGAGGGCTGAAATTAAATTAAGCGGATTAACTTTTTTTTTTTAACGGCTAGTTAGTAAGTTAGTGGTTCGAGCTTAGATACTGACATTTACAAGGGGTAATATGTCTTCCCTCGAAGCTCCACCTTTAGGGAATAAACCTCACCACCTATATCAACGACGGGACTTGAACAGTTGAACCCACAACCTCAAGGTTATGGGGTAAACACCATACCACTAGGCCAAATGCCCTTTAGTAAGCGGATTAACTGGAAAAAGGTTTTGGTAATTATGTAAGTTAAGTATGAGCAGCATTTAATTATTTTCCTTTTTTGTTCATTAATGTTCACTGAAAATTGTTAATTCACATGTATAACTTTGAGTTTAATTCAAATATTTTTTATTATTATATATTAAGTTAATACTCAAATATTTTATTAAAGGGAATTTATTTCTACACCACAAGTTTTAATCCTATACCATATTGTACATGTTTAGCAGCTAACTATACAACTAATAAAGTTGTAGTACATATCAAAGTTGTGGTGTAAAAATCATCCCCTTTAATTAAAAGGGGAAATTACGTTAAATCATATACAGGTGGGACGAACGTACAACTCCTAATGCGTAATGTATATGTACCTTAATCTTGGCACTGTCGGGAAATGTACTGCCGTTAGATCGGAAAAAAGCCTCCGGGCATCTATCCATAATGTTGTTATCCATACAAAACGGTAGCCAAATCTTAGCAAACTTTGCAGCCTCAAAGAACGCAAAAAGAGTAAGCTCAGAACCACCATCATCGGAAACATACACCGAGATCTTCTCCGGTGGGTACTCATAAGCCATCAAAGACAATGCCGTGTTCACTACATTCATCGGCGGTTCCTTGTATGGATCCGCCGTGCAAATAAAAATGTCCAACGCCGGAAAATCCTTTTTTTCCAAAACCTTTTCGAGATTCTCCGGGAAAACTTTCCGGTCAGTGGGGTATAGCCGGAAAGATGTGGTGGTTGTCCACATGAAGGCAAGGACGAGATCGGCGATCAAGAAAGTGACGGTGGTGGCGGCGGAGATGAATGTAGTGGAACGGCGGAGATTGAGGAGGTGGTGGTAGATTAGAGCTAAGATACCGGAGGCGTAAATTATGGCGAATGCGCGATTAAAGGTGGTGCGGCGGAGGAGGTGGGTGGTGTGTAGTGGAAAACTGGCGGCGGTGGTCGTCGGTGCGGTGATGGTTGACATTATGATTGCCCTCACATTTTGATATGACCAATGTAAATTTATTTATATAGAAAATGAGAAGATGTTGGAAGATTTAGATGGAATGGTGGACTCGATCTATCACCGAGTCAACATCATGTAACTTAGATCTTATTGTAGTTGTTACTTTCCTTGATTATTGGTATGTTATTGGATGTCAGATAATATGTTTTATTGTTTAATTGTTTCATGAAAATTATAATTAATGTTATTCGGTTCGGTTCGGTTCAATTCGATTCGATTTTGATTTGACTGTTTCAATCGATTCCCAAATCCAATTTACACACATCAAGTTCACGTTTATCATGTGGTGACCGAATTTATGCTCAATATTATACGACTTTAACCATTTTTTTAGCCGTATCCAAACATTCCCATATTCTTTTAATATTTATTTCCTCAGGATTTGATAAAATATCAAATCCGTAACCTTTAAGAATTTTTAACAGTGATCTCATATTAATAATAAGTTTCTATGTAAGGTTAGCTTGACACTTTTTTCATAGTTATCTCATTTTATTAATAAGTTGTTACTTGTTATTTTCTTTTAAATAATAGTCCCTCCGTCCCTAAATAAAGTTCTCATTTCACTTGGGCACATCATTTTAGGAGAAAATTAGTGGTGGGGTATTTGGTATTACTTTTGATTAAAATATAAGGTTTGATTGGAGAGAGAAAGTGTTTTAGGAGATAGTTAGTGGTGAAAGTATTGGTAATAATATTATTATAATAAGTGGGCCCCTTAACTTTGAGAAATGGGAATTTATTTAGGGACAAAACTTGAAGGGAAAATGAGAACTTTATTTAGGGACGGAGGGAGTAAGTTATAAGTTATCTATATTAAAAGGTTGCAAAAAGTTGTGTATTAGTACACTCTCGACTCCCCTGCCTCCACTAACTCCCAACGGTGATTACCACATGCATTTGGTAGGTTTGGGGTTTCTATGTGAATATTAAATACAAATATAATAATATTTCCATCTAGTGAAGTTACAAATATTAATTGAAATAGCAAATAGTACATCAAGTAGATGTTTTATTTGTATAAAATGAAAAGGTACTTTGTTTTTCATGATAACAAATTACAAAAACCAATTAATAAACAAACAAATCTTACCCTATATATGAGGCCTAAATTTGAAGAGGGTTTGACACCATGACAATTCCAAGCATTCCTATTCGTCCATAATGCCACTTGGAATTCCCTGATTGCTCCACGTCATTTGCACTAATACAAACAAATCTGGTACGGCTTACGGTCTACATTCATATTCATATGCTCCATATACGGCAAACGAATCTGGTACGACTTATGGTCTACATTCATATGCTCCATATACGGCTTCCTACATACAAGGAAACAAATAACTATTTAAAATATCGTACATACAAATAACTATTTAAAATATCCTACATACAAGGAAACAAATAAATATTTAAAAGATCAATCAGCGAAGGAAACAAATAACTATATGTAACATTTATATGTAACATTTCTTCATTTACCGTTTTTTTTTGTACAAAATCATCATCACATCTATCGATTATTATGTCATTTAGAAGTATATAAAGTTTTTGGACATTTTTCTACATACTAAAATTTACAGCATACCCGCTCATCGGGCGGGTTTTGTAGCTAGTTAAATATATAGTCGTCAATTAAACATCACCATATTCTTTACGGGAAAAGTCTTATGTGGGTTCCGGATACCATTTTACAGCTTGCCACTATCAAATGGATATTCCTTCTCAAAAGGGTTGTACCCCCTACCATAGCAATTGTTTCTTGTATCAAATTATTTCAATTTATTGAGATTTTCAGTTTGGTATCGTATATATGGAGAAAATAAGGTTGAGCAAAATCGGAAACAAAAAACTAAAAAATTGACCCAAAAACCGATCCCAAACTAGAAAATCGAACTTGTGGATTTGACAATCATTGGTTATCCATTCTCCTGCAAATAATCCTCGCCATTTTTGTATTTGACAAATTCGTTTATCTCCTACTATTTCGTTATACATTGTTTTTTTTCTCCTGTAGTTAAGTTTTTTTTTCTTCAGTACTCTGTTCTTTTGAACAAATTACAAATTTCTTCCTTGTGGTTTATCCCTGATTTCACGTTTCGTCCCTAACTTCTTAAAATTACAACTTTCGTCACTAATTCTAAACTTTGTTTCACTTTGTGTTTAGTCTTGTGGGCACAACAAGCTCGAGGGAACAAATACCTTTTTGGCATAATAGTACCCATAGACTGAATAAATTCCAAAGTGGTAAAAAAGTTCAAGTACAAGCATCAAAATACATATATGCAAATACTCCCATGATCGTGATTCACGACAACTTGAAGGCACAATTATTGCTCGTTAGATGACACAATAAGTTGACGGTGGTCCACTTGGATATAACTGTTAGGAAATGAGGCCTTTTAGGCTTACTTTGATGAAGAGGTTTTTAAGGAAAGTTGATTGAAAGTGAAATTTGGAAGAGATGAACACTTGTATTTTACCAAATATTGAATTGTTATTGCTTAAGGCTTGATTACAAAATGAGGACACCAACACCTATTTATACTACTCCATGGATTATTCTAGACATGAGATATTTCCATAGATATCTAGACTTTTCTACTAGATATTTATTATACATTTCTAGATATTTCCTATAGATATTATACATGAACCTTCTACATAATTCTTACATATATTTTTCTAGATATTTGATTTGGGCTTGGATAATTTACTTTGGTGTTGGGCTTAGATAAGTCTCATATGTTAGCCCAACATTATTGGATCAAATCAAGTTTATGATCCAACACCCCCCTTTAAACTTGATTTACCGACTCCAAGCATCATTCTTATTCTTGAAAAAACTTTCTCCTTTAATGGCTTGGTGAAGATGTCAGCAACTTGATCTTCGGATCTTGTATGTATCACTCGCACATCCTTCCTTGTAATGCATTCTCGAATATAATGATAACGAGTGTTGATATGCTTACTTCGATCATGATAGACTGGATTTTTAGCCAAGTCAATTGCCGACTTATTATCCACATATATCTATGTCGCATCTCTTTGCTTCATGTGTAGCTCCTCCAACACATTTCTGAGCCATATCGCGTGACAAACACATGATGTTGCAGCTACGTACTCTGCTTCACAAGTGGACAAAGTAACAATAGGTTGCTTCTTTGATGACCAAGTGAAGGCAGTGTCACCAAGGTAGAATAAGAATCCACTTGTACTTCTGCTATCATCGTAATCTCCAGCCCAATCACTGTCGCTATAGCCTACAAGCTTGAAGTCTTCACACGATGAGTAAAACAATCCGAAATCCAATGTACCTTTTATATATCGAAGGATCCTCTTGGCGGTCTTTAAGTGAGATGTAGTAGGTGCTTCCATGAACCGACTGATTAATCCCACGGAGAATAGTATGTCAGGTCTTGTACATGTCAAGTAGCGTAAGCTTCCGACAAGACTCTTGAATAGAGTTGGATCGACCGCTTCTCCTTCATCGTACTTAGTGTGCTTTGCACCATATGCGATGGGGGTGGCAATTGGTTTGCACTTCTCCATGCCAAACCTTTTTAATATCTCTTTTGCATATCCTTCTTGGCATATGAAAATTCCTTCTTCTGATTGCTTCACCTCTATGCCAAGGTAATAAGACATGAGCCCAATATCCGTCATTTCAAACTCTCGTGCCATAGATCTCTTGAATTCATCGATCATGCTTTGGGAGTTTCCTGTGAATATGAGATCATCCACGTACAAGCAAACAACCAATATATTTACACTTGAAATTTTCACGTAAAGTGCATATTCACATGGACATTTTGTGAAACCAATTTCTTGAAAATACTTATCAATTCTTGTATTCCAAGCACGTGGTGCTTGCTTTAGACCATATAAGGCCTTTTTCAGTTTTAGCACTTTACCTTCCTGTCCTTTGACAGCATACCCTTCTGGTTGCTCCAAATAAACTTCTTCTTCAAGAAATCCATTTAGAAAAGCGGACTTTACATCCATTTGATGGATTTTCCATTTAAACTGAGCAGCAATAGCTATTATCATTCTTATAGTTTCTAAGCGAGCAACAGGAGCAAATACATCTTCATAGTCTATGCCATGTTTCTGCTTGTAACCTTTGGCCACAAGTCTTGCCTTGTACTTCTCCACTTCTCCTTTGGCATTCTTCTTTGTTTTGTATACCCACTTGACTTCAATAGCCTTTTGCCCTCTCGGTAGAGATGTCAACTCCCACGTATCATTCTTTTCTATTGACTTTATCTCCTCATCCATGGCTTGCCTCCATTTCTTGCTTTGCACAGCCTCCTCGAAGCTAAGAGGTTCGCAATCAGCATACAAGCATAAAAGTGTTAGCTCGTCAATCTCATCAGTCTCATCATAGATCTCTTGTAAGCTTCTCATTTTTGGAGATCTTTCACTTGAACTTGAAGGCGAGTCTTGAGTTGAGGATGGACTTGGAGGTTGTTGAGCATCTTCATTTAAGTCGCATGTCTCATCTCCTTCGTTGCCAATAGGAAGGAAATCATATCGCTCACTATCATTCGTGTTCCAATCCCATGCTCCTTCTTCATCAAACTCCACGTCTCTACTTACAACCACCTTTCTTGTGATTGGGTTGTAGAGTTTGTAACCTTTTGATTGCTTGTCGTAGCCAATGAAGATGTGCTTCTCACTTCTATCATCAAGCTTGAGACGCCTTTGGCGTGGTACTTGAACATATGCTATGCTCCCAAATACTCGGAGATGAGAAACGGTAGGCTTTATTCCATTCCATGCTTCTTGTGGAGTCTTGTTATCTAAGCTTTTAGATGGGCACCGATTTGAAAGATAGACCGCGCAATCAACCGCTTCGGCCCAAAACTCCTTTGGCATCTTCTTACTTTTCAACATACTTCGAACCATGTTGAGAATGGTTCTATTCTTTCTCTCAACCACACCATTTTGTTGTGGAGAGTATGGAGTTGTTAAAAATCTACGGATCCCATTTTCTTCACAAAACTTGTTAAATTCTTTTGATAAAAATTCTCCACCTCTATCGGATCTCATGGCTTTAATTCTTAAACATTTCTCCTTTTCAACCATTGCTTTAAATGTTTTAAAAGTATCGAAAGCTTGAGATTTTTCTTTTATAAAATACACCCATGTCTTTCGGGAGAAATCATCGATAAAGAGCATAAAGTAGTTATTCTTACCATGAGATGGTGGAGTAATGGGTCCGCATAGATCTGTATGAATAAGTTGTAATGGCTCCTTTGCTCTTGATGTTTCTTCTTTTGGGAATGGGTTTCTAGCATGCTTCCCAAGTAGACATCCTTCACATACTTGATTAGGGTGATCAATAGGGGACACTCCTTTCACCATGCCCTTTGTGGACAATAATTTTAAGTCACCAAAGTTTAGATGTCCATACCTCATATGCCATAGCCATGAATGATCCTTCAAGCATGTCTTTAAGCATTTAACTTCATCATGTTCAACATTCAGAAGGAACATCCGGTTTTTACTCATTGGAACTTTGGTAATAAGCCTTCCTTCATGGTTTCTTATTGTAGCACTACGATCTTTCAAGTGTATATCGTAGTTTTTCTCCAAAAGTTGTCCCAAACTTAAAATATTGCTTTTAAGGCTTGGCACAAAGTAAACTTCTGATATAAATTGGTGACTTCCATCTTTGGCAAGGATAAGTATTTTACCTTTTCCTTTCACTGTTGCTTTTGAGTTGTCCCCAAATGTGACGTTCCCCTTCACTTGCTCCATCACAACAAATAAGCTTTCTTCACCGGTCATATGGCTACTTGCAGCGGAATCTAGATACCATGAAGTTCTTCTATTTTCTCGTTCATCTTTGTTTGCCATCAACAAAGTGAGTTGAACGTCATCTTGCAAGTCCATAATGTTAGCCTTCTCTTCCACTTGTCTTGAACTTCTACACTCGGTAGCATAGTGACCATACTTTTGACAATTATAACATTGTACTTGGGTTTTACCTCCTCTTTGAGCGTAAGAACCTCTTCCACGACCTCTTCTAGAAGGAGACCATTGTGTATCTTTTTCTTTATTTACTTCTTCCCTATCTCCTCTTCCTCGTCCTCGTCCTTGGAATCCACCACGACCTCGGAAAGTACCACGTCCTCTTCCTTGGTCCTTTCCATGTACAAAGCTCTTTTCTCTTTCTTTGAAAGAGAGTTTTGAATATAGAGCTTCTTCCAAGGGTTCTTTCCCCCTTCTTTTCTTCATTTTCTCTTCATGGGCTTGTAGTGAACCCATGAGTTGATCAATGGTCATAGAGTCAATGTCTTTGGACTCCTCTATGGCCACAACGATATAGTCAAAGCTCGGTGTCAAAGAGCGAAGAATCTTTTCTATCACTCTTGTGTCACTCAAGCTTTCTCCATTTCTCTTCATCTCATTTGAGATGGTCAAGACACGAGTGAAATAATCCGAAATGGCTTCGGATTCTTCCATTTGTAGTCTTTCAAAATCTCCTCTTAGAGTTTGAAGGCGTACCTTTTTCACCTTATCAATTCCTTTGAAAGCATTTTGAAGAATCTCCCATGCTTCCTTGGAAGTAGTTGCATTTGCAACTTTCTCAAACATTGCATCATCTAAGCATTGATAAATGAGAGTGAGAGCACTTTGATCCTTCTTTCTTGCTTTGAGCAATTCCCCCCTTTGATATTTCCTATAGATATTATACATGAACCTTCTACATAATTCTTACATATATTTTTCTAGATATTGGATTTGGGCTTGGATAATTTACTTTGGTGTTGGGCTTAGATAAGTCTCATATGTTAGTCCAACATTATTGGATCAAATCAAGTTTATGATCCAACAATAACAAACCCCAAAGAAGCATTAACGAGCAAAGGCGTGTAATATATCCGGTCGTGTTTGTTTGCACATCCAAATATCCATACTAGTTTTCTTGTTCAGAAAATAACCAATGATAATGTTATTTGATAGTATTTGGATGATTAATATCTGGATGGTGCATTTACATGAATAATTCAACTTCCGCTTTGACCTGGCTAAGATTAATAGGCAAAGTATGTTAATTTTTTTATTCAATGTTGATTAAGAGTGCTTACAAAACACTTTGGATATGTTTGATTAAGAGACTACTTCTTAATGAATTCATTAAGAGGGTGTTTGGCGTTGTGTTATGTAGTAGATTATTAGATTATTACGTTTTGATGACGTGAGTAATCTACTTTTGATGTTTAGCAAATAAAATCACAAAAGTGATTATCTACGTTTTGATGTTCTTAAAACGCAATTTGGAAAAAGCATCAAGTGACTTGCTTTTTTAAAACATGAATTCTTCTTCGTGCAAAATTACTTATTTGTCATCACATATACCAATATTTCCTGCCACTCCACTATGACAGCTTCCAATTTTAAAATGTCTTAAATTGTAATTTTACATTTAAACAACAAATAATTTGATTCGCCAAACACTCATAAAACTGATTATCTGATTATTGCGATTTCAAGTAGTATAATCAAATTCAAACACTTTTTCTCATAATCACTTTTTATAACCGCTGATTATGTGATTATTTATTTTTCAAAGTGCATAATATGTTTTCAATAAGCAATTCCAAACACCCTTAAAAGAGAACTCACGAAACGGCCCTAACTTAAGTAGGATAAGCTTCCAAAGTTCCAAGAAATGAAGAAATGGTCATCAACTTTATACGCCCAAAAAGCTATTTCAGTTTTAAGTAGTCCATCCCAAAAGCCCAAAAAGGGTATCCAATGCACCACAAGCCCATAAAGAACAACCCAATAAAAGGCAAACAGCCCTTACCTTAGGTAGATCCAAAATGTTGCTTAACGTTTAAGTGAGTAATCTTTTTTAAGTGTTCTGGTAGCAAACAGCCCTTACCTTGGTGGTTTATTGTAAAAATGTTTCATAAAGCATTTTGAGGTTTTGATTCTAAAGAATAATTTTAACTAAGCATTCTGGCTGGATTAGGTTTTCAGAAAGAAAAAAAAATCTATTGTGGAAATATATGTTAAAGATTATACGTTATATTGATACCAACTACATAGCCTAGATATACAAAATCTACACTAAAATCTCTATACTTATACATTATGAACATAAGGAAAAAAAATACAATAATGATTAACCTTTTAACAGTCATAATTCTTTTTTTAAAGTAATTATAATCTTATAACAATTATCTAATGGTTGGAGATTCGTTGTTAATGGCTGGGTTGATTACCTATAAGAATAACTAAATTTGTTAATATAGCTAATAATCAATATAAAGAAATTCAGAATAATATTTACAATGGCCAAGAAACTAGACATCACAATCCCCCATCAACATTCAAACCTCTAATATGCACATATCCTAATCTCGATTAGTTACTTAATCTCTCAACATCACCCGTTAACCAACCAGAGACTTTTAACGAAAAATTAAAACTAAAAACCCGACAAAGATAGGAGATCAATACCTAAAATAACCGACATTCGAATTACCAACTTGATTTTATTAATTTATTAACCCGACATGTCATGGTCAATGGAAGAAATGGGAAGAATCCTATTTCCCGCTTTCATTTTCTTCACATCTTGACTCAAACATATCAATATCCGTTTCACCATGCTACAAAATTCCCTGCACATAAATGTCATTAATTACAAAGTTGAGGGACTAAGGGTAAAATCGTCATTTTGCAACTTACAGCCATGGATCATCACCCAAAAGCATCATGTCTCCTTCATCATCAGTAAAAACAATTTCCCATTGGTTACGAGGGTGTAATTCTCCTTTAATTTCAAACATTTCTTCAAGTTCATATATAAGTTCATCGTACCCTTTTAATACAGTTAAATCAACTGCACGACCAACTGCCATTCCTTGCATTTGAACCTTCAGTTATTAATTACCATGTTTTTTTAATCATTTTCTCCAAAAATTAAATCATTATACTTCCTCTGATTCAAAATAAGTGATACACTTTCCTTTTTGGGGTGATTCAAAATAAGTGATACACTTTAAAAAGTTACCTTATTTAGCAAAAAATAGTAGGATCCACACCCACTATCTACTTTAACAAAGTGAAATGACCTCTTTACCCTTACTTTTACTTTTAAACATCATTAACCCACTTTATTCAAAAAATATGAGACCCATTCCACACTAACCATCTAATTAATCTAATTTAACTATCATTATAATCTTTTGCCTCAAAAAGCGTGAAACCTAAAGTGTATCACTTATTTTAAATCGGAGGAAGTAATATGATATAATTTTTGTAATTTACCTTGGTTCGACTACGAGTAGTACAAGTGGTTTGTTTGCTTTGTACTTCTTTTAGTGACACTTGTAACTGCCCTTGATCTCTACATTCTTTTGAAAGGTCAGATTTCTGATCAGAAATCCCGACATTTAATGATGATACTGTGTCGGGTATAATATTACCACATTTGGCAGGAATCATTAAGTCAATACCGAATATTCTACAGCTGGAAATACTTTCAGATTTCTTCATTTCAACCGAATTTTGAGCTGAATTAATTGGTTGTTTTATGGTTTCTTGAGATGAGTAAGTTGACCAGCCCGAGATGACTTTTTGACTTGTTTGGGATGAAGGTGCAGTAGGACATGAAGGTTCTAGAACAACCATTTAATAAAATAAAATTATTCTTTGTTAATAATAAATTAATAATCTAAGTTTGAAACTCACCATGATTGGGAATTTGAACTTGAGGTCTAGGCCTTTTACTTTTGGGTGCAAGTGGTTGACCCAAACTTGTAGGAACAGGAGTTACAAATGTTTCAATCTCCCATGGAGAAACCCTTTCTGGTCTCATAATTGATGCAGGTTCATCCCATTGAACCTAAAAATATAAATATATATTCACGACTTTATTAAATGATTTCATTTATTTAAACAGAAATTAAAATAAATATTAAGTATTAACCTTTAACGAGCGCCATTTAGAACACTCCCATTGAGGAGATATGTCTTCAATTCCAATTATTGTCCCTGTGAACCTAATTAATTAACAAATTTCAGCACATAAGCATTGTGATTGTAGATATCAACTCAAAAAATAACAATAACAATAAAGAAAAAGATGGTGGTTGTAAATATTTTAGTTACCTTCTTTCAGGAGAATCCTCAGCCTCAAATGGCATTTTAAATCTCATCCCAACAGTAAACTTATTGTTTACAGCTTCTATGTATTTGTTCAAGCTTATGATGAACTGACTTGTCCTGAAATTTTTTTACACAGAACTAGATCAAGATCCAATTTTTTCCAATCAAGAAAGGTGAGGTGGCAAAACGGGCCATTCGGGCCCGTTATGTAATCAACATGGGTACTGTTTAGTACCTGGGCTTGTAGTAAACAACAAAACGGGTTTGGGTGGAAAGAGCATGTGAAGCAGTTGCAAGGACTCCAAGGTGCATGCTTTGGCTTGAAATAACTGAAGAAGGCATGATGCTTGGCTGGCGAGCAAAACGTCTAACACCTACCCGTAATTCACCATTTTCTCCCCTACAACAATAAAGTTAGTTACACGATTATAATTTATAATTAATAAGAAAAACAATTTACCTAAGAAATACGAAAGAGTCCCCAGCCACTAATCTCTTACAAGTAACAAAAGTGCTCCATCCCGTTGTAAGTAGGTGCCGTCTTGGCTGACCTGTCGGGTCAAAAGAGAAATTGTTGACCATTGACCAAGTCAAACCAGCACATTTGGTATGCTCAAACAACATAAATTCAAGATTGATCTGACCTCTAAAGATATGCTTAAATCGCCACTCAAATCCATGGAGATCCTTGGCAATCAAGTCCTGGGTAGGTGTTTGTTGAGTCATATCCTAAACAAACTCAACATGTTATGTTACCAACAGAATTCCCAACAGAATTACCAACAGAATTACCTACCAAGGGAGGAAGACATTCATTTGCATGTTTTCTAAGCACAGAAAACCCGCCATGTGTGCTTGTATCCGAGGCTGTCAGTACTTTGGAAAATGAACGAACATTTGGTCTCGCGGGCTCTGCAACGCATTCATCACAACTCATGTGATCGATATCGCTTTGCTACAAAAAAAAAAAAAAAAAAAAACTGTTAATTTCCCACAATATTTGAATTTTGAAATACTAAAAAACTAAAATCTTACATGTGGTTCTGGTAGTAAAGTAATTTGAGCATAAACTTCATCAGTTTCTTGTTCAGCCTAAATATATAACCAATTATAGAAATTAAAATATGTAAACATACAAATAATTAAACATTGTGACAGAAAAATGTCACATACCAATAACTGAGTATGAACAACACGACAAAGGATCTTTGACTTGAGGTTAAAGAGAGGAATCCTCTGATTCAATTCCTGGTTTGTTGATGCCTCTAGCTTAAACATCCATAAAAAGAAAATAATCCAATTATAGAAATTAAAATCCAAAAAACCAAAGCAAAAAACTAGGGAAAAAATTAAGTAAAAATATAGAATTTCTTTTTACTTGTTCCATGTGACCCTGTGGAAAGTAGAAAACTCTCTCTCCATCTCTTGGAACATCAACGAGTGGGCCCGTACAGGCTTTCCATAGCTCCTTATACAACAGATCTTCACAAAAATAAAAATGGAAAAAAATAAAACACAGGAATTTGCACATTTTTAGCACATCAATAATTGAGAAAAACAATCACAAAATTAGGTAGTATTTTCAATTTTCAGTATGTGTAACAGTGTGAGAAAACAAACGGAAACCCCCAAATTAACAAATTATAAGATACAGGAAAACAAAATGATCGTTTTTAGCAAGGAATTTTGAAATTTCACCTTCAGAAGAGAGAATAGTTGACCCTTGATTCTCCATGATTATCACCAAAATAAACACCGTACGTAACACACACAGGTCTCGATTAAACCACTAAAATCATAAATTATCCTACATTACAAGCACACTCACGAACAATTCTCGCCAATGAAACCCTAAAACCTTCAATTCGTGTTAGAAACACAGAGATCGGAAGACAACAACAGCTGATGAGGTTTCAGCTTTCAAATTCTTCCTTTTTCTGTAGTAAATGAAAAATGAAGTAGTTGGGTTATATTACTCTCAGTAGAGCTAGAGCTAGAAGTTAGAACACATGAAATGTGAAAATGGCGTAAAAGAAGGTTAATTATACGCCTTGATTCTTTGTGTTTCTCTCTCTAAAACACTCACTTTTGCTGTCGCTTTCTCTCACTGTAAGCCTTTGTTTGTCTCCTTTCATGGTGGTGTGTAGTGCGTGAGCTTCCTAACTAACCATGGTTAAGTTAGGTCTGCCATACTGTATGTATGCCCATATTCACAACCCGCGAAAAAGAAAATGAAGAATGGATGCATCTCAGTTTAACAATGAAACCCTTCCAACTGAAATATAGTTACCAAATAATACGAAGTATATTTATTTTATATTTTTAGATCGCACACATTAATAAAACACAAACTATTAATACTTACTTTTATATTTAAATGGGCGGCACTCTTAATCATTTTCTCTGTCTTTTAACCGAAGGCAAGGAACTAACAATCACGTGCCAATCGGCTCCGTCAGCACAAGCCTATCTCTACTATCTATAATGCATTTAGAACATTTTTATTAATAGCCGGCTGAAAATTCAGCCAAATACTTACTAATAATAGAATTTATTGCGCTTGTTAAAAAATGAGAGACATTGGATTCGAACCCGGGACCCTCTTGTTAATTGCAAAAGCCTCAAACCAACTGAACCACGGAGGATTTCTGTTTACATGTTGAACAACTCTCTATATAACTATCGGAAATGTTAAACCCACCATCTTTCTTAGCAATTAGCATTTGAATGGTTTCTTATCGGGATATGAAAGGACAACAAAATCACATAACCTAACAGTCTCTTTGACATGCCATAGCAGCGATTTTCTTCCTGAGTTCACACAGCCCACCGGCCAGCCCACCGGCCATCCCATCTTCCGCCCCTCCGTCGACGCACCATCCGGCACCCACTCCTTCTCCGGCTAATTTAACTGCAAAGGTTTGCTACATTCCGATTTTCCCTTCTTCCTTTTATCTTTTTTTTTTTTGCGATTGTGTCCTGATTAGGGTTTTTCCAATCGTTTTTTGATTAGGGTTTATGTGAACACAGAACTTAGAACACATCGGAAGTTTGATAATTTAAGGTTTTGTGGTCTTTTTTTGTACGTTGCAGGTAATTAATTTTTGCTAACTCAATGAAAGTTGGTAGTAATATGCTTGTTTATGTTGATTTGCGTTTGTCTATTTTTCTTTCTGAATTTTTTTTGTAACCTAACATATTTTGGGCTTCTTTGCCCACCAAAGTTGAATTTCATTAGAAAATAAATTATCAGAGAAGTTATATGTTTTCATTATTGATGTTTTGTTTAATACCAGAGAAGTTTTACTGTATTTTTTCCCTTTTTTAAATTTTTTATTGCAGTGGTCTCTTGCAACCGATCTTCAGACCCTTTCTGGAGAACTGAGGAAGAAGCTATGACGTTATTTGAGACTCCTGCAACTGCAGAAAGAGGTCTCTACTCTCTTTTAATTACGGAGTATCTTAGTTATAAATATAGTTTGAATGTGGTAATATAATACATATTGTGAGATTCATAAGATGATTCTTTTAATTTTGTTCTAGGGTCCAAATGGGGTTGATCTAGAAATTAATCTAAACAGAAAGCAATCTAGAAGGGATGATGATGAGTTTAATGATATGGTATGTTGAATTTGCTATTATTTAGTCATTCTACATATACCTTATAACCAATATGATACATGTATTTTCAGATTTGTTGTTGAAAAAAAACCAAAGCTAGCTTTATTTTATCACTCCTAAATGATTTATTAATAGCAACTAAAAGTAAGTAAATAACTTTGATTGTTAATATGTAATTTTGTGACATTAAAATCATGTATTATGAGTTTGTAGGGTTTCAATGAACATCAGATGTCGAAATTGAAGAAAAGTGGGGCTTTTACAATCGAAAGGGAAAACGAGATTCAACAGCTTGTGGAATCAGTAAACGAGCTAACACAAAGCATGAAAGATCTTTCTGTCCCTGTCATTGACAAGGTCTGAAAATATTAAAATTTTCATTATATTATATTATACGGTGTGTATTTTGTGAAAACAGGGAACTATTGTTGATAGAATAGACAACAATATTCAAAATGTTGCAGCATCAGTTGAGGAAGGCCACAATATTTGTATGTTACAATCAGTCTAGATAACGAAGAAGCTAAAAGAGGTTTCACATTTGTTGTATCGTTACCTTATGATCAAGGGTTGTTATGAGTTATGATCTTAAATCAATGGCATGTTCTTACGTGTTCGCGGGCCATGTTAACATTGTGTTATGTCTTGACACGTGTATAGCAAGCTCCGGAAAACATTAAATGTAACAGGGGAGCAAAGATCACAATGTAAGTATTTTAGTTTTTTTTCCGGTATTTTCCTTTATAAATTATTCTATTTAATTTATGTTTTCTTTGGCCCGTTTTGACCCGATCTAATGACATGTAATATCTAGGTTTGGGCCTTAACTGCCGGAAAGAAAATTTAAATACTGGTAACTGGTGGCAGTGATGCTGTTATAATCTGTGGCATGATTCAAACCGCTAATAGTACTAATTAATGGTGTACCGTTCATAGGTGTACACTAGGGCATGGAGTGCAGTTTGTATCGATTAGACAATGTGTAAATATAGAATGTAGGGACAGAGAATTGGGTGTATTCTCCCGCACATTCATGTAGAGATGAGTTAACGATCTCGAAAAACACAATACTTTGTGGGCGGGCAATTCAATTTTTGATTACAACATTGTTAGTTGTAGATTTGTACATCAGGATGTGACTTGGCTTCAGCCATTGATTTGTAAATGTGTCGGCTAATTGATGTATCATTAAATTAGTAAAGTTTAAATTTATGCACACATCTAATTGTATTTTTCAAAAATATGCATCATGTATCATATGTTTCTTATTTGACTATAATATTTTTATGAATCCTTTAAACGTTAAAAGATTAAAATTACTATCACCACCCACTGCTACTACTTTCTGCAACCATCATTGGACACCTTAACCATCACATACCAATTTGATTTTGCAAAATAAACTCTTAACCGTCACATACAAATTTGATTTTGCAAAATAAACTCTACAGTACCCAATGTCGCATTTTGAAAAAAAAAAGTTGTGTTAAGAAAAATTGCCAGCGCCAAGATTCTAATATCCGACCTACAAGTTATTAACAAGGGGTTTTAAGTTTTTAATCAAGTGATATATTAGAAAAAAGTTAATTATCTAACTGCAATTAATTATATACAATATTATTTTTATTAGTTCTAAAACACATATCATTCGGTTGACCACCACCATCACTACTTACCACCACTACCCACCATCAACCTCCACCGCCACCACGCACCACAACAATCACTACCGGCATCCTCCACCATCACTACTTCCGCCACCTCCACCATTACCGCCGCTGCAAAATATAGTTCGAGGGTACCCGTCGCCGCATCGCGCGGGTACCCTGCTAGTATTATGAAACCAATTTTTAACCAATTCTACTTATTTCGAATAGTTGAAAATCGAAGTATAATCCGAATATTCCCATATTTTGGTACATTAAGTATAAACAATCACATGGAAAGTTAACTCTTTTAAAGTTATTACAATAATCAATTTGTAATTGTCAATAAGTACTATTTTAATTTTGATTTCGATGTTTTAATTTTCTAATATAAACATGGTTTTAAGAATAGTAGTTGCATCATTTTAATTTTAATTTTAATTATTTTATATAGTGGCTTGCTTATTTTGATGTTGATTTAAGTTTGGATTTTAACAAGAATCACTTAAAAATGTTTTTCAAAATACCCAATAAACCACGACGCATTATATTTGGAAGTTCATCTAATTGTTGTTGATTTAAAGTAATGAATTGATTGATTAATGGATTTTTTTCACTTTATTACTTGAAGGCAAACTGCACAAAAAATCTAGTCAGCTCTTTGTAAAATTTTAAATAGGGTAGTACTATAATAATTTTTAGACCATTTTAAAATTTCATCTTAATTGATAAAAAATAATATAGCTCATACTCACTGAATATTTATTTGAATGTAATGAAATTAGTCATTTACTCTTATTTTTTATTAACGTCGCTTTATTTAAAAAGCATGCGACTAATTTGAATTACGTTACCTCTCTCTTTATGCATAGTCTAAAATGTAATAAGAGCATCTCTTATTAAATTATTATTTTTGATATATTAACTTTTCATTAATCAAAAAGTTATTTATAGAAAGTATTTACAATGGTTATCTTCTCTAGAAACTTTTTTTATTCATAAATAATGTCTTCAATGATTATTAAATGGTTAAGGAATACTAGATGGTTATTTAAATAGTTTAAAAAGTTTTGTATTCTAATAACAAAAAATTATTCAAAAACGTATTCAATAGTAATAATTTTTAAATAATCAGATATACTAACTTATGGTACTAGCAAGGATGAAATACTGGTGGGCCACATAACACGTGGGAGTACCAGATTGGTGGCGGTCCAAGTAGACATTGTTTTCATATGTTTGAAGGGGGTACGATGAATATGATGCGGGGGTCCCACGTGGAACGTGCGTGGGCCCTTGTGAGTGGTCAATTGTCTATCCCCCCTATTATGAGACATGGGATTTGTTGTGAGAGTATGGCAGCCTTGATATCGCTCCCAATATATGATTAAAACGTGGTCACACCCCAAACATGTGAACCAATGTAGTTCATTATGGTGCAATGGATAATGCATTGCTCTTTTATTTTTGAGTAATGGTATTTTTTTTTGGAAACGGAGTAATGGTATTTAGGCATATCATTTATACCTACTCATAGGCCTTCTCATTAGATGAAGACATGCGTCAAAATCAAGGGATAATATTAGGAGAGAGAATTAGTGGAATACACATGTCATCCTATCAAGTGGGTAGACCTATGAGTATGTCAAAATGGTATGACTAAATATCATTTCTCTTTATTTTCTCCATACAAATAACCGAATCAATAATGCTAAAATTATAATTTATTCAATACCGAAAAATAAAATAAAAAAATACTGCAAAATTGTATCGTTAAATTAAAAATAACTTTCTATATAATTTATTTTTATAGTTAGGAATCATGATACTTTGAGCTTTTCATGATGTGTATAAACTATAGCGTCTTGCTTATCCTCTTTTCTCTTTCAAGTATTTTGTCCAAAATGTAGTTACATGGGTAGATATTCTAGAAAAATATAAAACATGTAAGGTTTATAAGTGGTATAAGAAAAACAAATATCATAAACTGATTTGACTAATTTTACAGTTGTTTAAAAGTAAATCTTTGAATAAAAAGTTAGAGTGTGATTTGAAATGACTGACGTAAGCGATAAAAACAATAGTGTACGTTTTTTAAAATTAGAATGTGATTTGAAATTACCAACGTAACTGATAATAAAAAAAAGATAAGAAAGTAGAGTTTTTTACTAAAATGGTGTTATGAAAACAAATATTTACCAAATAGGTGTGATTTGAAAAATATTTAGGTGTTTTTGATAAAAGATTATACAAACTATCCTGAAATAATTTTGACTGAAGTTGTTCTTGACCATGTGCGTAAGTCAAACATAAAAATATACACATGGTGTGCATTGTAAATATTATTGTATCAAAAACTCAATTTTTCATAATTATGTAAGACCAAAAGGAATCAACTTTGAACATCTTGTGTATACTTTAAATTGGGTTTTACTACAGATCGTCAATTTAGAGGTCTTGCCTGTCACAATACGCATTCATCAACTTCTTAAGTTGTATGCTTTTTTTGATCCTAAAGAACACTTCATTTCCGTCGTGTTAAAATGAAAATTTAAGTTACCGAATGTATATCATGTTATAAAAAGTTAATACTTAATACACTACAAGATAAATCTCATAATACTTAGGTTCTTAATTGGATCTATAAAATAACGTCCAACTATCAACTGCACCTCTTAAAATTGTACAAATGATCAAACATTTATCAATGTTACACTGCACATGTTGCGTTGTATATTTATATTACAAAAAATAAATATAAAAACTTATATATGAATATTATTATAGAAATCAATTAAATAATTCAAGTATGAGGAATTCCATGGAAGTTTATGTCACATGAATAACCATTATGCTATAAAATCAAATTTAAGCTGCTTAACTGGATACAACAAATCTACGTTTCTGATTAAAAGATCAAATCAATTCGTGAGAAATACAATCGCTGGATTTCAAAAATAAATACATACGTGCAATTAAGCTAGATAAAAAGTTGGGGAAATATTCAAAAGATGGAAAAAAAGGGGATAAAAACTAAAAAAAACACCTATTAGGTAAATATTTCTCAAATCATACCTATTTGGTAAATATTTATTTTCAAAACTCCATTTTAGTAAAAAACTCTAAGAAAGTACATATTCGGACACGAGTATTATAGTATAAGACAAAGATGAAAAGTCGCATCTCCACTGCGTTTAATCAATAATAATTTATAAATAAGAACAAACTTAAATTGTTTTTTTTTTCTTTTATTTACATTTCAATACACACATATTTATGATGACACAACTAAACATGTAAATCATATCAGTTACAAAATAATTTGGATAGTTAATATGGAATATGTTGGGATAAAATCACAGATAACTTGATACTGATGCTGCAGTTAGTACTGATCATACTTAGTACTGATGGGGCAGAAACTTATTACTGATGAAGTTGATACTGGTGAAAGACTATAACCTAGTTACTACTGATCAAGGCTTATTGAAGATACTACTGATCAATAGTAGTTACTACTGACGTTGTATCTGGACTTACTACTGGTCACCAAAGTTACTACTGACGTTACTTATTTACTACTGGTGATTGCAGAATACTACTGATGAGCTTATATGGAACATATCGAGTTCGAGATCTTCGTAGAGATAGTTATAGCATGTAAATCAATGTATATCTATAGAATTCGAATGTAAATCAAGTCCTAGAATAACTAGGGTAAATAGTTTAGCTTCAAGGACTATTATAAATAGTTCCTTACGAACTGTAAACGTACGTGTGTATTGTTAACTTGATAATATACATTGAAGCTTTTTGTGAAACTGTGTTCTTAATATTTTCGTTTATTATTTACAGTTCATTGTTCTTAATATATTGATATAGTGTTGATCCGCTGCAACTTCTATAATCAATTAGATTTAAAGTGTTTATTAACTTCTTCATAGTTAATCGATCCTGACAGAATATTTTATTGTTAAGAAAAGTGGGACATTATAAATCCAAACGATTAGTACAATTATCGTGCTATGCAGCATATATAAAGTTCATTGTAATAATTAGCTTTTTCATTTTTTATATGTAAATAAGCGTATGTTACGTAAAAGAGTCATATGTTAATTAATTTCCATCAAGTTAATGTTCCAAAAATATAATTTTTTATGTGTATTGTAACATTGCATTTTTCTTACATGATCATCCAACAATACAAATTCAAAAGTGAAAAAGTGAAAGATATTTAATATTTAAATTAAATTTGTTGGAGCAAAACACAGATCAACTTATTACTGATGCTGCAGTTAGTACTGACATACTTAGTACTGATGGGGCAGAACATATTACCACTGATGAAGTTGATGCTGGTGTTTACTATAACTAAGTTACTACTGATCATGAGAAGATTGAAGATACTACTGATCATTGTAGTTACTACTGACGTTGATTATGGACTTACTACTGATCACCAAGTATACTACTGATGTTACTTATTTACTACTGGTGATTGCAGTTACTACTGATACGCGTTTTTGGAAGATATCAAGTCCGAGATCTTCGTATAGATAGTTATAGAATGTAAATCAATGTATATCATTATTATTCGATGTAAATCAAGTCCTAGAATAACTAGGGTAAATAGTTTAGCTTCAAGGACTACTATAAGTATGTTCCTTACGAATTGTAAACGTACGTGTGTATTGTTAACTCAATAATATACATTGAAGCTTTTTGTGAAACTGTGTTCTTAATATTCTTGTTTATTGTTCATACAGTTCATTGTTCTTAATTATTGATATAGTGTTGATCCGCTGCAACTTCTATCATCAATTAGATCTAAGGTGTTTATTAACTTGTCTATAGTTAATCGATCCTGACAAGTGGTATCAGAGCATATTGGTTCTAGATCTACTATTTGTTAAGAACAACAAAAAGTTTTAATTTTTAAAAACACACACACATTATTAATCATGACTGATAATAATGAAAGCACTCAGGCCAACAAAATCCCTATGCTCACTCCCAATAACTTTGGGATGTGGAAGAATCGTATTAAGCAATACATGCTTATTACAGATTATTCCATGTGGGAAGTCGTTTGTGAAGGAAACAAAACTGGTCAACTTCAAGCAAGCAGCTCTGTAACTGAGGCAGACAAACTTAAATGTGAGAAGGACAATATACAGACAATGATTGATGAATCTATAGCAGCAGCAGCATCCTCCCTTTTAAATCTAAAAGAAACCTTATGATGCTGTTATGTGAGGAGGAGAAGAAAGATAAAGGCATCGAACTCAAAACTCTAAGCACTCTCCTACTGGCCATTCCCAATGACTATCAACATCTCTTTGTTGAATATGATGATGCTAAGTTACTTTGGGAAGCACTGGAGAAGAGATTCGTTGGGACTAAGAGTACAAAAAGAAACATGAAGTCTGTTCTCAAACAAGACTTTGAAAATTTCAAAGGAAAGCCCAATGAAACACTCACTCAAGTGTTTGACAGATTCAACAAACTAATTGGTGAACTCAACCAAGTTGGTGTAAAGATGGATCAAGAAGATGTCAACATGAAGTTCCTAAGGTCTCTTAGTGAAGAATGGGCCATGTACACAGTGGTGTATAGACAAAGAGATGCTCTAGAAGAAAAGGAGTTAGATGAACTCTATAATGATCTCAGAGTGTTTGAGACTGAGGTAAATCACAAAAACCCTTCTATTTCCTCTAACAATGCTGCATTTGTGTCTAGTACAGGTCAAGGACAAGAAATCTCCACAGGAAAGGCTGCAGATTCTGAGGATACTGCCAGAGAATCCTTCTTCACTAGTCATGTGCATACTGCATTGATTAGTGATGACTTGGAACAATTGAATCCAGATGATCTTGAGGAGATGGATCTTAAATGGCAGATGGCTATGCTGAGCCTAAGGACCAAAAGATTCTTAAAAAGAACTGGTAGGACAAGTCTCAGTTTCAACAAAGGTGACAAAGCAGGATTTGACAAGACTAAAGTCAAGTGTTACAACTGTAACAACCTTGGTCACTTTGCAAAAGAATGTCCTCAACCAGACAAAAGATCAAAATCAACTGCTCTTGTGTCACAACAAGGACAAGGCTATGACTGGAGCTTCCAAGCAGAAGAGCATACTCAAAATCAAGCTCTCATGGCCTTTACTGACAACAAAACTGAGGTAAAATCTAAACCTTGTACTCCTGAATGTGCTAAAATTATTAAAAATCTAGAAAAAGAAAACACTAAATTAAATGAAGATCTAGCAAAAGCAATCAGAAGAAATCATGAGTTTGATAGTGTGATTGCTGATCAAGAACATCAAATAAAGGTGTACAAGATGATTGATCAACGGATCAAGGAAGAATTGCTTCAAGCTGTGGATGAGAAAGAGTTCTATGAAACAAAAAACAAAGAACTAACAAGTAAATTAGAAGAATGTCAGCTTGAAATTGAACAAAATAAATTAACAATTAAAAAGTTTGAAAGAAGCACTAAAATTCTAGATGAATTAACTAATAATCAAACTACAGAAAAGGTTGTTCATGGGGTGGGATATCATGCTGTACCACCTCCACATAAATTCATTCCTCCACTTAAAAATAGTTCAGAAAGAATCATTAATGAATTGAAAACTGAAAAACAAACTGAATCTAATAATGAAACATCTGAATCAAATGATTCTTCTGATGATGAGCAATCAATTGAATTTACAATATCTCAAACTGAATCACCAAAATCAATTGATACAAGTTTTCACACAGCTCAAAGTCCAAATGAGTCTCCTAAATATAATGCAGAAAATATACCCAAAATTCTAAAAAGAGGAAACCAAAGAAATAGAAACCAACTCTTAGAACAAAGAAAAACAATAAAGGCTCAAGAAAATAAATTAAAATGTGTTATTTGCAATAAAGTGAACCATTTAGCAAAGGATTGTCACTTCAATCCAATAAATTGCAAGGAGTTAAAGGAATTTAAAGCTTTTAAAGAAAATGCAAAAACTCAAAGGTTAAAAGATACTACTGGTCCTTCAGTTGTAAATACAATAAAAACTCAAACTGCTGAAACTCCAAGATTTGGAAGAAGTGCACCAAGATTTGTGCAAAACAGAAGAGTTGGCAGCCCAAAGAACAGCAATTACTTCAAGAACAATGGAAAATCTAATCAAAATAAACAATATTTTAAATTTTCCAACACCAGTAGAAACTCTAACAAATTTACTACTGGTGTTAACCCTAATTATAATGATGTATGGTACCAGTACAAGAATACTACTGGTAAAAACCCTAATTTCAAAAATACTACTGCTCCCAAAACAAAGTTCAAAAACACTACTGGTGTTAACTCTAAAAACACTACTGGTCATTTTAAACATGGTAAGTACCCAAATACTACTGGTCCATCAGTAGTAAAGTACTCAAAAGCTAAAAATCATGGGTATAAACCAAGATCAGTAGGAACTTCTCACACCAGTAACAACTCCAAAAGGGCAGTAGTAAAACAAAACACCAGTACTAAATAAGTATGGTTACCAAAAGTGTTTAAAGTTAAAACTCCCAAAACTTATTTCTCAAAGGATGAACCCAAGACATATAAAGCTTGGGTTCCCAAACTTAACTAATCCTTTACTCACTTGTGCAGAGCATTCAGATCCCAGAAGAAGGAAGAACATGGCATATTGATAGTGGATGCTCAAGGCACATGACTGGAAATCTGCAAATTCTTAAAGATTTCAAGTCATTTGATGGAGGATATGTGGCATTTGGTGAGAATCCCCAGGGAGGTAAGATTACGGGTAAAGGTACTGTTTCTAATGGAAAAATTACCTTTGATGATGTATTTTATGTAGCTGAACTAAAATACAATCTTGTCAGTGTGTCTCAAGTTTGTGATAAAAAGAACAAGATTCTTTTCACAGATATTGAGTGCATCATTCTTTCTCCTGATTTTATTTTAGATGAAAAATATGTTGTTTTAAGAACTCCAAGGAGAAACAATGTGTATTGCCTGGATATAGGGGGAGAACTCATTTCTACAAATGAGGTCAACTGTTTTATATCCAAGGCAAACACCACTGAATCAGAACTTTGGCACAGAAGGATGTGTCACACAAATTTTAAAAACATGAATAATTTAGTAAAAAGAAATCTGGTAATTGGACTACCTCAAAAACAATTCATGTGTGATCATCATTGTGTTGCATGCCTAAAAGGTAAACAACACAAGACTTCTCATAAGTCCAAAACTGTGAACTCTATTTCTGTTCCTTTACAGCTCTTACATATGGACCTTTTTGGACCTACAAATGTAATGAGTATTGGAAAGAAACAATATTGTCTTGTTATTACTGATGACTTTTCCAGATATACATGGGTTTTCTTTCTCAGGACAAAGGATGAAACAAGTGAACTCATAAAGAACTTAATTGTCAAACTGGAAAACACATCTGATCAAAAAGTGAAAGCCATAAGATGTGATAATGGCACAGAATTTAAAAATGCTAACTTAATTAACTTTTGTGATCTTAAAGGTATTGACAGGCAATACAGCTCACCTAGAACTCCACAACAAAATGGTGTGGCTGAAAGAAGAAATAGAACCATCATTGAAGCAGCAAGATCAATGCTAGCAGACTCAAAATTACCAATTACTTTTTGGGCAGAAGCTGTTAATACTGCTTGTTATGTTCAGAACAGAGTATTAATAGTGAAGCCACATTTTAAAACACCATATGAACTTTTCAATAAAAGAAAACCTTCTATAAGTTTCTTAAAATCATTTGGTTGTCCTTGTACTATTCTGATTACAAGAGAACAAATTGGTAAGTTTGACTGCAAAGCTGATGATGGAATATTTGTGGGATACTCTACTCAAAGTAAATCATACAGAGTATTCAACAAGAGATTAAGGATAATTGAAGAAAGCATAAATGTATCCTTTAATGAAAATGTTGCTAATGAACAAGGAAATGGTCCAGATTGGCTATTCAACATAGACAATCTAACCAAATCCTTTAATTCTAATATGAATTTCAATGCAGGTAATTCAAATTGTCTTAATCAAAAAGAAGGAACATCATCTGTTAATACTGGTCAAGAAAAGATGAGATACATAATTGTTGATACTGCTCCCATAGTTAATACTGATATCAGTAATAACTCAAATATTGAAAGCAGTAGTAACTCTGAGAATGAGGTCAGTAGTAATTCCAATACTACTGGTACCAGTAATAGTACTGAAAATACTACTGGTCCCAACAATAACCTAGATTCTCATGATACTACTGACACCAGTAACAACAACAATACTACTGATCCTAATGAAGATAATTCCAGTAGTAACTCTGACCAAGATGATGATGAACCAAACATCCATGACAATGAAGAATCACAAGATGAACAACTGCCTGAGACAAATGAGTCCAATCTTGAAAATCAACTAGCAGTTGATAAAACTACAACTACAAGGACTCAAAAGAACCATCCATTAGACCTTGTTCTAAGTGATGTCAACTCACCACTACAAACAAGAAGCAAATTAAACAAAAGCTTAACTGCCAATATGTGTAATATAAGTTTAATTGCTAATGAATGTATGTATGAATGCTTTCTGTCTCAGGATGAACCAAAGAAGATTCAACAAGCAATGAAGGACTCAAACTGGATTGAGGCAATGCAAGAAGAACTCCTTCAATTTAAATTACAAGCTTTTTGGACACTTGTACCTCTACCCAAAGGAAAAAGAGCCATTGGAACAAGATGGATATTCAGAAACAAGAAAGATGAAAGAGGTATAGTGATCAAGAATAAAGCCAGACTAGTAGCACAAGGATACACTCAAGAAGAAGGAATAGACTATGATGAAGTATATGCTCCTGTTGCTAGAATTGAAGCCATAAGGATATTTCTAGCATATGCTTCATTCAAGAAATTCAAAGTCTATCAAATGGATGTTAAGAGTGCTTTCCTATATGGGAAAATTGAAGAAGAGGTATATGTTTGCCAACCTCCAGGTTTTGAAGATCCAAAACATGGTGATTATGTGTTTAAATTGGATAAAGCTCTGTATGGCCTACATCAGGCACCAAGAGCATGGTATGACACATTATCATCATACTTATTGAAGAACAACTTTAAAAGAGGAGCCATTGATAAAACATTATTTACAAAGAAAGTCAAGAATGATATACTACTGGTACAAATCTATGTAGATGATATCATTTTTGGCTCAACCAATGATACATTGTGCAAAGAATTTGAAGAGCTGATGCAGATTAAATTCAAGATGAGCTCTATGGGTCCAATGAACTTCTTCCTTGGACTCCAAGTCAGTCAAAGAACTGATGGTATTTTGATAAATCAATCAAAATATGTCAAAGATATCTTGGAAAAGTTTGACTTGAAAGACAGCAAAAGTGCTAGTACTCCAATGGAAACACACAAACACCTACATCCTGATGTTGAGGGGGAGGATGTAGATGAACACTTATATAGATCAATGATAGGCTCTTTGATGTACTTAACTGCATCAAGACCTGACATTATGTATAGTGTTTGTGTGTGTGCAAGATATCAAGCAAGACCCAAAGAACTACACTTACAAGCGGTTAAAAGAATATTCAGATACTTGAAAGGCAAACCATCACTAGGTCTATGGTATCCACATGACTCACCCTTTGAGCTAATAGCCTATACAGATAGTGATTATGGAGGTGAATGTCAAGATAGAAAATCCACTACTGGTGGATGTCAATTCTTTGGATCAAGACTGGTGTCATGGCAATGTAAGAAGCAAACTAATGTATCAACATCTACTGCTGAAGCAGAATATGTAGCTGCATCTGCTTGTTGTGCTCAAGTACTATGGATTCAAAATCAACTTCTAGACTTTGGTATCTCTATCCTTAAAACTCCTATTTTTATTGATAATCAAAGTGCTATTAGTATTGTGAATAATCCAGTAAAACATTCAAAAACTAAACACATTGAAATAAGATTTCACTTTATAAGAGATTGTAATGAAAAGAAATTAATCAAAGTAGTTAAAATCCATACTGATGATCAATTAGCAGATCTTTTTACAAAAGCATTTGATGTAGGAAGATTCAACTTCTTGGTTAGCAGTATTGGAATGATTTTAATAACTTAAAATCTCACTTAAAATCATGTGTAAAGTTAGTGTTGTAAAATATTATTTTCTTAAGTGTTTTACTACTGGTATTGCTGTACTACTGGTGTGAAAGTGTATGCACAAAATACTACTGGTAATTCATTACTACTGGTGTATTTTAGGTTTACACAAATACTACTGGTAAGTCAGTACTACTGTTATTCACATATACTACTGGTCTTGTATGTCAATTGTTACTACTGATGTCTATAGTTACTACTGATGTCAAAATCCTTAGTCACTACTGATGTTAGTAGATACTACTGACGTTTTACTACTGATATCTTATTCACTACTGGTCTTTCATAAACACAATTACCAAACTAACCCCCATGAAAATAACCGTTATGTTATGATTCGAAGGATATTTTCGTAGTTTTGCAGGTTTAATCGAAAGATATAAAAGGCGGCAGACGATTAATTTAGCATTATCTTCACTTCGATTCTCTAAACACCTCTCGATAAACCCTAGTTTACGATCAAAAACACTTCATCTGTAACAAAATTCTTGCAAAATCTCAACAACAATGGCAACTTTACAAACTCTCGATGTGCAAACCGATCTCAAATACTCAGAATTTCACAATATGGTTGCATTCTTAAAGAATCCCGACGGAACAAAAGATTTCCGTCCAATCGTAAAATTTTTGAGAAATTCATATATACAGTTTGCCTTAACTGTAAAACCAAAATCATATCAACAGCACTTGGTGGATTTCTGGACCAATGCTGAGCGAACAGAAGGAACAACATCATCAATGATAAAATCTAAAGTAGATGGAAAGCACATCACAGTAACAGAACAATCAATCAGACACCATCTACAATTACACGATGATTCAGGTATTTCTACTCTTCCTAAGGAATACATTGCTGAAATTTTGAACAAAATGGGATATGAGGGAAGACTTAATATAGTTACTTTTCAAAAGGGTCTTCTCTCCCCACAATGGAAATTTTTAATACATACCATTCAGCATTGTATTTCTCCTAAAAGAAGTACTTGGAATGAGTTTAATAAGGCAATAGCCTCTGCTGTTGTCTGTTTATGCACAGACCAAGTATTTAATTTTTCAAACATGATATTTGATGGTATGTTGGGAAATCTTAGTTCTTCTAAATTTTTAATGTATCCCAGATTTCTACAACATATCATAAACTGTGAATTACAAAACTTGTCAACTCCTAAAAACATTTTTCTATTACCTGAGTTGAACAAGAAAGTTTTCTCAAATATGAGAAAACAATTTAAATTTTCGGGCAAGGAAACCCCTCTGTTTCCTAACATGATCAAAGATCAACCCAATATTGGAGAGGGTTCAACCATTGCTACAACCCAAGTTGAACCTCAACCCACTCCATCACCCCCAAATACAGCCCAAACACCAATCCAAATAGCCACTCAATCACCAACCCAAACAGAAGTCCTGAATGTGTCCCAGGAACTTGATATAAATCTGCAGAGTGCTACTCTTCACTCTGTGGAAGACCTACCAGACAAAACCAAAAACATTTCCTCAATTTATAAAAGAAAGAAACTTTCTTCAAAGGACACCAGGGGACAAATCGAGTCACACCCCAGGCTCAAAGAGTTGTCCTCCAAGGAGGAGAGAGGACATGAGGGGAGGGCTTTCACTACTGATGCCCCAAAGGTGGGTGCACAGGACAGTGAAAACATCTTTAGGACCCAAACCTCGGCAACTTTGAGTGATGACTCTTTTGAGGAGTTACTCAAAGGACCCCGGTGCCAAGAAACCACAAGGGGGCATCTCTGCTTCTTCTAGGAAGAAGAGAATGTCTAAAAGACCCAATGAATCACCAAGCAGTGATGAGGGCAGATCTGTGGAATTGATGGAAAGGAAGGAAAACCTTAAAACCAATGTACCTGTTAGTGAGCCCGATGATCTTGCTAGATGGAGTGAGGGCAGTATTAAAATCACCCAATTGACGGCTAAAGTGGATTCCTTGGAATCCACTGTACAAAATTGCCATATATACTTAACTAACCAAGGGAAAACCATGGCTGCAATGAAAAGGCATGTCAACACCATCAACAGAAGGATGAGATTATATGAGCACAGGCTTTATCAACAAGCCAAAATCATCAGACAATTGAAGAAAAAGATTGTTGATAGTGAGGCTCCACCAGTTGAGCTCACTAAGGGGGAGAAGGACAATATACAGACAATGATTGATGAATCTATAGCAGCAGCAGCATCCTCCCTTTTAAATCTAAAAGAAACAAATGTTGATGAAGGCCCAGAGATGATGGTGACAGAAGAAGAGCCTATTACTACTGCTACAATGGAAGAACAAGTTGAAAAGGAAATACCAGTAGTAACCTCTACTACTGATATTATAGCAGTAGTAAATGAAGAAAAGGAATTAAGAGCAGCAAATACTACTGATGCCCTATCAGTAGTAACTCCTGAAGTAACACCAGTAGTAACTACTCTAGTTACTACTGAAGAGGAAGAACTACATTTTCCAGAGCTTATTGAAAGAGAGAGACATGTCATCATTACCAAACCACCAACACCTGATCAACCACTTATCATACCTGACATTGATGATAATGTGAATTGGTTTGAGGTTGATGAATGCTCACTTCCTCCACATCCAAGAATACTTAAACAAAATGAACTTAGATCATTTTCTCCTTCAGTTATAATAAGTGGAGTGCCAGACATGAAATATATTCCACCTCCACCTTCAGCACACATTGGAAAGGGTAAAGAGATATATGATGAAGATTACCCAAACAGAGCTCTTGGTCATCACATGGTAAACAAGATTAATCATGTAAGAGCAGAAAAGCAATCCAGATGGAGAATTAAACACAAAAAATTTTTGGAGAAAGTGGAAATGTATCAAGCTTTAGTAGAAAAGAAAAAGAAAGTTCAAAGTACAACTACTGTTCAAATACCTGCTCAAATTAAAGATGTTCAGATAGAAGCCCAAGAAGCAGAGTTCAAAAGGCTTAGAAAAGTAGAAGAGGAACATCTAAACTGTCTAGAAGATCTTGTAGCAGAATGCAAAAGAACAAAAGATGATTTACCAGATGATATATTTGAACAGAAGTCTCTTATGATAGACTTTCTAAAGACAAAAGGTCATAGTGCAAAATCTTTTGGAAGAATGAAGATGATAACCATAATTGAAAAATACTGCACTGCAAAGAAAAGAGACTTGGCTGAACAAGAAGCTGAAGAGTCAAAGAAAGCCAAAGCCAAAACTTTAGTACCAATCAGCTTAAATTTGCTCAAAGCTGGTAGTGTTTCAACTGTTGGAAATACTTCAACTCCCCAATCACTAAAAAGAAAATCTGTTGATCAAGAACAAAGCTCCAAGAAGAAATCAAAACAACAAATTATACCTGTTCTTGAAATGCCAGTTGCTCCTCTACAGAACAATCCAATTCTTAACTGGAGAGTGATGCAGAACAATGTCATAGAAGTCATAAGGGAAGACAAAGTAGTACAAAGATTCACTGGATGGTTACCCTTAATCAGGTCATGTACAAGAAGTGATGTAATCAAACTTTTGATTATTGGGAAACCAAGAATGACAAAGAAATCATGGAAAGAATCTGGAGCTGGATATTTGACTAGAATGATAGATGCTGCATTTTATCCAGACAATTATCCAGAACAATTTAAAAATCCAGGTAATGTGTATGCTTGGAATGTCATTCCTACTGCAAATATGTACTTCTTTGAGAAATCAGGCAAAGTGTGTGAATTGTACTTATATGAGAAAGAATATCCACATTCTGAGAAGACAATGTATCAGATATTCATAAACACTTTGATGAAACCTTATGATGCTGTTATGTTCCAAAATAAACTGAATTATTTTACAAAGAGGAACAGCAGATATATTATTGAACAAAGACTTCAACAGAATCAAAGAACTCTTGAGAAAAGAAGAAAAGAACAAGAGGAACAAAAGAAACTTGATTGATTAAAAGATGATCAATAAGTTTAGGGGGAGATTGTTGGAGCAAAACACAGATCAACTTATTACTGATGCTGCAGTTAGTACTGACATACTTAGTACTGATGGGGCAGAACATATTACCACTGATGAAGTTGATGCTGGTGTTTACTATAACTAAGTTACTACTGATCATGAGAAGATTGAAGATACTACTGATCATTGTAGTTACTACTGACGTTGATTATGGACTTACTACTGATCACCAAGTATACTACTGATGTTACTTATTTACTACTGGTGATTGCAGTTACTACTGATACGCGTTTTTGGAAGATATCAAGTCCGAGATCTTCGTATAGATAGTTATAGAATGTAAATCAATGTATATCATTATTATTCGATGTAAATCAAGTCCTAGAATAACTAGGGTAAATAGTTTAGCTTCAAGGACTACTATAAGTATGTTCCTTACGAATTGTAAACGTACGTGTGTATTGTTAACTCAATAATATACATTGAAGCTTTTTGTGAAACTGTGTTCTTAATATTCTTGTTTATTGTTCATACAGTTCATTGTTCTTAATTATTGATATAGTGTTGATCCGCTGCAACTTCTATCATCAATTAGATCTAAGGTGTTTATTAACTTGTTTATAGTTAATCGATCCTGACAAAATTGACAAAGATGAGAAAGTGAAAGATATTTAATCATTTTAATGTCTTGCGTAGTTGCATGTGATTCCAACAACTAAATGGCAATAACAGTTTACTCTAATACTTTTTACCCCTTCGAATTTATTAAATGTCCTAGCAAAAGTTTGCATCTTACCAAACAAGCCACACTTTATGGATCACAATATAAAATTTGTTTTAATGAATAATTGGGGGTGGCCAGATACGAACTCTGTATGAGGTTAAGTATATGATTTGAAAATAAACGAACTAATAAATACTTATATAAGAGTTTATTTTACCCATTTAATAAAGGGAATTTATTTCTATACCACAATTTTTAATTCATATACCACAGAGTACAAATTTTACAACAATCTATACAAGTTTGTTAAGCATTAATTGGGTGTCAGCATCACTTCTTTTTAATAAATAACTCATGTTCAATTCGGTTATAGATGGACAAGTCAATACAAACCGATTACTAGCCCAATCAGTTTAAAACCTACTTAACCCGACAATCTATTTGATAAGTTCACATAATATGTTATATGAGCATATTTAGGTTAGATGAAACCCACTTGTTAATATGATTTCACATGAATTATCATCCTAATGAATAAAAAAATAGTATTAATAGGTAAGTTCAAAATAACAATTCAAGGATAAATTTAAGAAATAGATTGAGACATAGTTAACAAGTAAATAAAAAAGACAAGATAATATTAAATAAATTAGATCTATCTTCACATGAAGTTTTAGATTATCAATATTCATTTATCTATTTAAACAAACTAACTTTGTGATAATAAGATGGACAAAGTAAAAAAGACAAACCAATCATATACGGGTTACGTGCACATTTGCCAATTAGTGTCACTAATGACTAATTACACGATTAATCTAATCAAGTAATTAGTTAATCACAATCCCCAACTATTAAGATTCTTTATTCTCTAAATATAAAAATTCCAACACTACTCGGTTCAAGTTTGCTTGTCAACAATAACAAATATAGAAATTTATCTCATGGACATATCGTTATAAAAAAGTCATTCGGCTTTGCTTGAAAGCATCACGAGATCAAATCTAAACCATGGTTTAACCAAAAAATTTGTCAGTCTTCAAAAATATAAAATTAATAACATTTTTTGGTCAGATTCATAAAGGTTGATGGTTTCTCCGGTTCCATGGATTTGCGAGGTATTCTTAGAGCTCCAGATTTACTTGTAGGTTAACAAAGTTGGTTCATATAATTAAATGGTGGCGTGGATTTTACAAATGAATGGTATATCATATTAAATATGTCAAATATAAATAAAATAAAAATTAACGAAGAGAATAAGAATAAAAACTAATTATATTTCGAAACTGATATAGTTTTTGAAGGACCACACGGTCTTAAGGACAAATAATGATGACGCTAGACCATGTTGTATTCATGGCAAAGAAACAATAAAAGGCTAGCACAATATTTATGACTAAAATATATATCTTTAAACGTTTATTTAAAATAATTATATTGTTATTATAGATTAATGATTTAGAGCTGTATTATAGGGAGTCCAAAGGATTTGTCTAGTCCCAAGGAACAAATCCTAGCCATTGGATCAAGATGGTCAAGATCAAATCCCCCACCTACAGCCGCCGCCGTCCGCCGCCGGTGGCCGGCGGTGGTGGTTGTGGCTGACAATGAAGGTGCTGGTGCTAATGGGGGTGATGGTGGTGGTGGTATTGATGTATCGAAGCACATGTGCTTCACTAAAACACAACATATTACTTCGAAGCACATGTGCTTCAGGTCACGAAACACATGTGCTTCAAGTCACTAAAAACATGAGTTTCTAAACACACAAGGGAGCATACGAAGCACATGTGCTTGACGTTATGAAACACATGTGCTTCACTACACGGAAAAAAAATCAAAACAAGTGACGAACATATCATTATGAAGCACATGTGCTTCATAAAGTCAAACACATGTGTTTTTGTTCCTGAACACATGTAACTTACAAGCAAGTCATTTGTGTTTGAATCACGAAGCACATGTGCTTGACGTTATGAAACGCATGTGCTTCACTGCACAGAAAAAAATCAAAACAGGTGACGAACATATCATTGTGCTTCATAAAGCCAAGCACATGTGCTTCATAAAGCCAAGCACATGTGTTTTTGTTCCTGAACACATGTAACTTACAAGCAAGTCATTTGTGTTTGAATCACGAAGCACATGTGCTTGAAGTTATGAAACACATGTGCTTCACTACATAGAAAAAAAAAATCAAAACAAGTGACGAACATATCATTATGAAGCACATGTGCTTCATAAAGCCAAGCACATGTGTTTTTGTTCCTGAATAAATGTAACTTACAAGCAAGTCATTTGTGTTTGAATCACGAAGCACATGTGCTTGACGTTATGAAATACATGTGCTTCACTACACAGAAAAAAAATCAAAACAAGTCACGAAGCACATGTGCTTCCAGTCACGACCACTACCACCGGTCACCACCGCCGGCGGCCACCTCCGGCCGCCGTCCTCCGCCGCCGGCCGCCGCCGGCCGCCGCCCATCGCCGTCGTCCGCCGCCGGCCGCCGTCTCCGGCCGCCGGAGAAGCACATGTGCTTGTAGTGGTGGTGGTGGTTTTGAATCTTGATCTTGACCATTAATTTTTTTGATCCAAGGATTAATAAATGTCCCTTGAGACTAGATAAAATTAATGGACTACCTTGAACATTTCACTAATGATTTAATAATAAAGGGAAGACATATATTAAAGTTAAGGGGTAAAACTTAAAAGTAACATATGGTTATCTAAAAAAACACATGTGGTAATAAACCCAATCGTTTCATACATTGCATTAAGACACATTGGCTATATCGCAAATATCGACATATATGGATACGATGCGAACATTTTTATCATTTTTAGGTTATACAACAACAACGATAATTAATCCTTTCAAAATAAGGGGTTTGTGAGAGGTAAAATATAGATAATTATACGATTTTTACCGTGCCTAAAATGATAAGATTACGATTTAAACCTTAATATTGAAGAACTTATAAAAGAATACATTAATTGCCAAAAGAACACCACAATTAGTATATAAAATTGGATTAACAAAAGTGGGAGCTTAAGCATGTTACATTAATGATGAGAAGTGGAATCCTCTGCTTATAATTTATTCGAATAGAAGTAGTGTGACGATGGTAATGACGTTTATGAACCTTAAAAAGGGAGTTTAAGGTTTAATAAAAATGTTAATTAATGACTAAAGTTGCTGCACTTTGGACTTCTAATTACATTGCGGCCGTACACATATTTGCTGTCTAACAATTAAGCACTTAGACATTAAGTAAGTGGTTTAACGGTCGATTAGAGGGTTGTGTGCGTTATGAAAATGTTAATGGTTATGAAATATTAATTAAAAATAAATGAAAATGAAATATTAATTAAAATACTCACAATAAGATAACTAGTTGTAATAAAATATGATGTTAAATAATCTCTACTAGATTATATAAAGTATTTTGTTGAACACTTGAAAGTATGATAAGCTGGATTACCAATTTACATTTGATAATAAATACACCTTCTACAGTTAAAACTTAAAACAACATCACAAAGGACAAGTCCTATGGAATTAAACTTTTACCTTTAAACCATTAAATTAAATAGAAAATCAAAATTAAAGCCAAATGAAATTAAATACATATAAACTGAACCAAGATGCACAAAAAATGTGTAACCCAAACTTTGATTTTATACTATTAACTAAAAGGTAATATTTATGATTCTTACGTAAATCTCTATAATCATGTGATTTTGACATCAGAAAAAAGCCATTAAAAATAAAAAAGCAATCGATGTTTTATTAACCGATGGATGGTTAATCATACCGAATACATGAATTAGGAAAACAGTTTTACACCAAAAACTCGTTATAAAGTGATCATCATACATAAAATATCCTCAAATCTGTTAATCGATCCTGGATTTTTGTGCGGGGCACGTGTGGTTAAAAATTCACTCACGGCTTGAAAGGAGCAAATGCAACCACTGAATTATGCCCACCAAACCCGAACGAGTTAGAAATAGCTGCAATAAGACAAGAAAATATTACAATTTAATAAACTTTTTTCAAAATAATAATCATAACTTTTATTGCATTCGAGACATACCAACATTGACTTCATGTTGTTTCTTCACATTTGGGACTGTATCAATGTCAACCTGTGGCTCCAAGTTCTGCATAATTAAAGAAAATGTTTAGAACCCGGTTTCATAAACGGGTCGGAAATATGGGTAAACGGGTCTGGGTCGGGTTCTTGTTTAGTACATCTTGGTTAATGGTAGGGTGTAGCCAGCCAGTGTTGATTGCTTTTATGCATGCAATGGCTTCCAATCCACCCGCAGCTCCAAGACCATGTCCAATCATCGACTATAACAAAAATCATTATTAGAATTTGTTAAATAATTCAAACGATGAGATTAAATCAACATTATGGGGCAAAAATGTAATTTAAATAAATCCAAGGGCCAAAAGTAAATAAATATTAGCGCGGTCTTGCCTTGGTCCCATTCATCTTAATCCCGGATGTATCCTTAAACACTTTCTTGATGGCATTAACCTCAGCTAAATCGCCAGCTAGCGTTGATGTCGCGTGGCAATTCACATAGTTCACCTACAAGTGTGTGAAATTACACATATTATATTAAGGTGGTGATTTTTGCACCATATTTTTTAATGTATACCGCAATAGTTGCTTTATATATTTGTACAATCCGCAGAAATATTATACAATGTGGTATACAAATTAATCCCCATTATATTATGATGTATAACAAGTTATGGATTGTAATTTTATGATATATTTTTTTACCTCTTCGGGAGAAATTCCGGAATCTTCTAGACATTTGGTTATGCAAGACGAAACCCCGAGCCCGTCTTTGCGCGGGTCTGTCATATGATGTGCATCACAAGTCACACCGCCACCTAAGTATTCAGCAATTATATTCGCACCCCGTTTTTGTGCATGCTCCAAGCTTTCCATAACCTAATCATAAAATTTGTTTGACTCAAAAAGTCAAACTTGTGAACGGGCCCGAACCGAGAGGTAAAAAATGTAACATACCAGAACACCCGACCCTTCACCAATAACGAACCCATCACGGTTCTGATCCCAGGGCCGAGAGGCCCGATGTGGTTCATCGTTTCTTTGAGACAAGGCCCGACAGGCAATGAACCCGCCAACCCCAACTGGGTTAACCGCCGCTTCGGTCCCACCAGCTACCATGATGTCAGCATCACCTCTTCTGATATGATTTGCGGCTGCAAAGAAACAATAATTTGCGGTTGCACAAGCGGTTGAAATGGAGTAATTTGGGCCCATTAGGCCCGTATCGATTGCTAATAGTGCTGAGCCCATGTTGGTGATGGAGTAAGGGATGAAAAACGGTGTGATTTTCTTGAATCCCTTTTGAATTAGGGCTTCTACTCCGTTGCTAAATGCGGTTAAGCCTCCCATACCGGATCCCACTAGAACTCCAATTCGCGTTTTGTCCATCTGTTATAAATGATATATTTAAAATATTAATCCGTTTTATTTAAGTCGTGTTACCTCCGTCCCAAAATTAGTGTTCGTAAATAAAACTCACACAGTTTAACAAAAGTGCAATTTTTACACTGTGCAACAAATAGAATTATACTTTTACCACATAACTATTTTTTGATAAATGGAATTTTTAGGTAGATATCAAAAAGGAAATATGGACAATAAAAGTGGGAAGGAGGAAATTATTATTTAAAAAATTAATATATTTTTTTTGTGTTAACAAAACTCACGGTTTCAAGAGCTTGTTGGCCAAGATTAGCATCGTCGAGGGCTTTTTTACCCGCAACCAAACAATACCTCCAACAATCGTCAAGACGGCGGTCATTTTTACCGTCAATATATCCTACTGAAGAAAAATCACGAATCTGGCCCGCAAAACGGACAGTAAAATTGGAAGCATCGAATTTGTCTATGAGAGTGATCCCACTTTGACCTTCTAGAAGTTTCTCATAAAACGTGTCTACATCGTTGCCAAAAACAGAAACAACACCCATTCCTGTTATCACAATTCTCTTCTTCGGGTCTGTTTCCCGTTTAGGAGCTGAAACAGTTGGTGCAGCCATTGCTTTGATGGTTCTAGATTTTGAGACTGCAACTTGCCAAAATTACATATTTAATAGGAAAGATACGGTCAAATCTTCATTAGTTAAAAATATATATTGTAAATCTTTTATATAAGAAAGTTGTTGTAATTCCTCTTGTATAAATATTGCTATCAATAATAAAGATAATCATTCATTGGTTAATTAGTTCAATATGGTATCAGAGCATCTGTGATCAACTCACAGCAGTTGGTCACCCCCTCGATGATGAAGACAAAACACACTGGTTTTTGTGTGGTCTCGGTTCGGCATTCGAAACCTTCTCTACAACTCAGAGGTTAATCAGTCCTAAACCTAAGTTTCGGGATCTAGTTTCACAGGCAGAAAGCCATGAAATGTTTTTGCAATCAATTACCGACAATACCATTGCTCCTGTTGCTTTTAACGTCACCTCATCTCGCGGTCAAAACGCTGGTTACACCCGTGGCAGCCGTGGTACAAACATCCGGGGTTCTTATCGAGGTCGAGGTCGCACTAATAGGCGTCCACCACACTGCCAATTGTGCCGGAAGGATGGGCATTATGCTACTCACTGTCCCGATTTACAAACTTTTGCCCGCCCGTCGCCTTCCCATGATGCACATCTTGCGGAGGCCTTTCAGTCTCATTGCAATCTATCGGCTCCGGATTGGTATGTCGACACAGGCGCCTCATCCCACATGACCTCTTCTCCGGGTCATCTTGATTCACCTACACCCTACAATGGTAATGAACAAGTTTATTTTGGTAATGGTGACTCCGCTTCTATATCTCATATTGGTCGATCTAAAATTACTCCTAACATCTCTTTATTTGATGTTCTAGTGGTACCACAACTAACCAAAAATCTACTCTCTGTTAGTAGGTTAACACAGGACAATCCGGTAGATGTTTTATTTTCTAATCCCATGTTTTTTATTCAGAACCGACAAACAGGGGAGAAACTCGCCCAAGGAAAACGTAGAAATGGGTTATATGTACTCGAGCATGGACAACAAGCTTTTTTTAGCAAAACTTTCATCAAGTCGTTTACAAGCTACCTTTGAATTATGGCACTCTCGATTAGGTCACGTGTCTTTTGATACTATTTCGGTTTTAAATAAATTGGGTTGTCTTTCAGTTAATTCGGTTTTACCAAACCCACGTATTTGCTCCTCTTGTCAACTATCCAAGAGCAAACATTTACCATTTGATAATAATGTTAAACGTTCATTACATGCTTTAGAACTTGTTCATTGTGATCTATGGGGGCCTTCACCGGTCACTTCAATCGATGGTTTTCGATATTATGCTATATTTGTAGACGACTTTTCACGTTTCACTTGGTTTTATCCTTTAAAAGCTAAATCCGATTTTTACAAGGTTTTTGAAACATTTATTACATTTGTTCAAACTCAATTTTCTTGCAAGGTTAAACAATTTCAATCCGATGGTGGTACCGAGTTCACAAACAATCAAGTTCAAACTCTTTTGGCTAAAAACGGTACACATCATCGGCTTTCTTGTCCCTACACCCCGCAACAAAACGGTCGTGCGGAACGAAAACATCGGCATATTACCGAAACCGGCCTTGCAATGATGTTTAATGCCCACATTCCGGCTAATTTGTGGACTTATGCGTTCGGTTCCGCAACTTTTATAATCAACCGCTTGCCCACAAAGCTTCTTCAAAACAAGTCTCCATATGAGCTTTTATTTACATCAACGCCAAATTATGGAAATTTCCGGGTTTTTGGATGTTGTGTTTTTCCGTATCTTCGGGACTACTCTTCTCATAAGTTAGCTCCCCGAAGTGCACCGTGCGTGTTCATTGGTTATAGCACACAATACAAAGGCTATAGATGTCTCGACCCATCAACAATGCGAATTTACACCACCCGACACGCTCAATTTAATGAGACCATTTTTCCTTTTACAAAAAGTAATACATCCACTCAATCTCCCACCCTTCTATTATCAACTTACTGTGATGACTACCCAATTCCACCTATACCACCAACAAATAATCCAATAAATAACCCCACCAACCCCTCAAACGAACCAAACCCACCTACTGTTAAATCTTGTGAATTATGTGATGACTCATCCCACATTTCACCTACATCACCAAACCATACCCCACCTACTACTTTACAAACCCCACTCGCACCCCCTGCCAACTCGCCAACCTCACCTAATTCTCCTAATAACAACCATCCACCCACGGATCCTATCTTTGTATCTCAACCACAAATAAATGAGCCAACCAACCAACCTCAAAACAATCATATTACCCCACCCGAACCCACTGTTTCGTCCACATCATCCCATCCAATGACTACTAGATCTAAGCAAGGTATTTTTAAACCTCGCCATATTGCCGATCTTACGGTTTTGTCGTCATCACCACTTCACCATGCCCTTTTTGCTTCAAAGGAACCTAAGGGTTTTAAAACGGCAGCTCGTGACCCAAAGTGGTACGATGCTATGCGTGAAGAAATGAAGGCATTACAATTCAATGCCACTTGGGATCTTGTGCCTCGACCCACATCCGCAAATGTCGTTGGTTCAAAATGGGTCTTCCGTACCAAGTTTCTTGCCGATGGTACAATCGATAAATACAAGGCACGTCTTGTTGCCAAAGGCTTTACTCAAGTTCCGGGACTTGACTATAATGCAACATTTAGTCCCGTTGTTAAAGCCTCAACCATTCGGATCATTCTTTCTATTGCAATGCTTCATAAGTGGTCTCTTCATCAACTTGATGTTAAGAATGCTTTCTTAAATGGAACTCTTTCTGACACCGTTTACATGGAACAACCACCCGGATTTGTTGATTCACGATATCCTAATCACGTTTGTCATCTTAAGAAAGCACTCTATGGTCTCAAACAAGCACCGCGTGCTTGGTTTCAACGGTTAAGCTCATTCCTTGTTAGCCTTGGTTTTTCGTGTAGCCGTGCCGACACTTCACTTTTTGTGTACAAACAAGGCTCCAATATTCTATATTTATTGGTTTACGTTGATGACATCATTTTAACCGGAAACAACCACACTTTTATTCGTGATTTCATCACCCGGTTAAACAAGGAATTTCTTATAACGGATCTTGGAAAACTAAATTATTTTTTGGGTCTTGAAGTCTCGTATCATAACACCGGCCTTTTTCTTAGTCAAGCCAAATATGCACATGACGTTCTCGCTCGGGCACACTTGTTAGATGCTAGACCCGTGGCTACGCCTCTCTCCACATCTACATATCTCACCAGTCAGGGTACTCCGTTTGACGATATAACTTTATATCGATCTCTCGTTGGAGCCCTTCAATATCTCACCATCACGCGGCCCGATCTCTCGTATGCCGTTAATCAAGTGAGCCAATTTTTACAATCTCCAACTCAAGATCACTTTCAAGCTGTCAAACGTATTCTAAGATACGTCAAGGGAACCATCTCGTATGGTTTATCTTTCACACATGCCCCTACATCCACCGTCCTTGGTTACTCGGACGCTGACTGGGCCCGATGTATTGAAACTAGACGATCCACCTATGGTTACTCTATTTTTTTAGGTGGCAACCTTGTCTCATGGAGTGCAAAGAAGCAACCCACTGTTTCTCGCTCTAGTTGTGAATCCGAGTATCGTGCCCTTGCCAATGCCGCATCTGAAATAATTTGGGTCACACATCTGCTTCGGGAATTACATGTTCTTCCTAATTGCCGTCCCACTCTCTTGTGTGATAACCGAAGTGCTCTCTTCCTAAGCCAAAACCCCATATCACACAAACGAGCAAAGCATATCGACATTGATTACCATTTTGTTCGTGAACTTGTTCTATCCGGAAAACTTTTTACCAAATATGTTCCGACACATCTTCAATTAGCCGATATTTTCACCAAAAGTTTACCAAGACCGCTTTTTGAAGAATTCCGAGCCAAGCTTCGAGTGGGATCTCCCCCATCCTCGCTTGTGGGGGGGTAATAGGAAAGATACGGTCAAATCTTCATTAGTTAAAAATATATATTGTAAATCTTTTATATAAGAAAGTTGTTGTAATTCCTCTTGTATAAATATTGCTATCAATAATAAAGATAATCATTCATTGGTTAATTAGTTCAATAATATTAATACGTTTTGTTGAAAATTTTGAGTACGGTTTTTGTATATGTGTTCAAAATAAAATACTCGTATACTTCGTATGTTGCTAAAATAAATTTTGGTGAAATCACCCGCACGAGAGTTATCTATACTATATTATAATCAGTTTTGTACTTTTCCTAAATAGAAATACTTCAAAATTCAGCCGGTATAATTGCTTATTATGGAAAAAATTATGTTACTTTTGCTATAAATGAATGTAAAGTAAGCTGAACATTTTACCCAAACTAATAAATTTGTATAAATTCAATTTTAGTCGTTTATACAATGATATGAAATATTTATATTGCATGAGTAACCAGGGTGGTGAATTGTGAGTAGGTTAACATGCATCTAAAAATATTGTCAGTAAGTGAGGCATACTTTAACCGTCATGAACTCATGTCATCTTGTCACTCAATATTATATACTACCTCCGTATCAAAATAAGTGATACATTTGAAGAATTGCGGTTTTGAGGCAAAAGATTAAAAAGTGGTTTAAATTAAATTAAAGTGGATAGTTAGTAGATAATGGGTCCCACTTCTTTGGAATGTAGTGATATTAATGATGTTTAAAAGTAAAAGTAAGGGTAAAAGAGTAATTTCACTTTATTAAAGTAGATAGTTAGTGGAGAATGAGTCCCACTTTTTTACCAAATAAGGTAAGTTTTGGAAGTGTATCACTTATTTTATTCCACCCATAAATAGAAAGTGTATCACTTATTTTGATACGGAGGTAGTATCAAGTATCAAATAATATGAATGTCCATGAAATAAAAAATAATATTTCTAAAATTCTAACACCATCTTCAAGATCTTTAATGAAAATTTCTAGGTTATAAGCATCAAAAGTGTGACTTTAACTAACAAATATTGCTAGAACTCTTCCAATATCTAAAGAAGACCAACTTATATGTACAGACATATATCATAATAACGTTATGATTAAAAGAATAATTAATTTACAACAAATAAAACATGATCACACCTGAAGTAGAAGCTGACCAGTTGGGATTGAACCCAGATGAAACGGCAATTTGGTTAGACTCAATGGCAGATCTAAGCCCATTGAATTGAAGCATTGAACCACCGTTTTTGTTTAATTCTTTGTTTCTCAAAACCAAACCAGAAGAACAAGTGGTAGCAATGCTTGCCATTATTCCTAAATTTTTGTTTTTCTTCTGAAAGTTTTAAATTCTGTGAATCATGAATGATTATGGAGGATAGATATAGAGAGAGAAAGAAGGGAAGACAGCTGAAAAAAACATTGGGTTTTCAGTGAGAGAAAAAAACTAAGTTGACAAAAGCTGTGAAAACTCCGCCTACCAACTGTTTGATGAAAATCCCCAGTGACAGAAAGGACGATGATTTTGAAAGAATATTTGGTGTTTTTTTCATGGAATTTGAACTTTGTTGTTATTGACTAAAGATTTATAAGTAGAAAGATTGTTGGCTCTTTTCAATACTTAGAAAGTTAGAAGTTGGTACATTGTGTTCTATATGCATTTAGTGTTCTATAACCATAAAAATATGCTCTTTTACAACATCAATATATAATCCTTTCAAATAATTTTTTTTTTTCTAAAAGTGAGATATAGATAATCATACATCTATCCAGATGTAGAAAAACTTATTCCAGGGAGACATCCAACGAAATTTTCTTAAATGAGTCGAGTGCTTGTAAAGTTGAACGTGTTACTTCTGGCTATATCGTCGGATAGTAAGATTTTCTATCCATTTTTTTAGTTCGTTCTTAATTTATGCAAACATGAATATGCATAATCCGTAATTAAATTTACTATCCCATTGCCCATACAAGCTAGGTCTCCAAATTACTTAAACTAAAGCCCAAACATGAACAACCAATAAAGGAAAAAGCCCAATAAGCAAATTATATTTTCACGGCTGTCAATGTGTGTATATACGTAGAGCTGCACAAAACGGATTAAGTTTTAAACTGGATCTTCGGTTTCAGTCAAGCTCAGTCAAAACCAGTTTAGGAGAAACCGGTATGGTTTTATAACGCTTTTGGGGAGTGGAGTGTGTACCCGGTTGAAACCGGTTCGGACCGGATACAAACCGGTGTAGGGTCGAAATCTGGGTTTTAAACCGGTTCTAACAGCTATTTAACAAAAAAACCGGTTTTCAAACCGGTTCGTCGCCCGAAAATACGATCCAATCTCGATTCGATGGTTTGTGAGCCAATCCGATCCGGCAAGCGAGCGAGGTATAAACTGGTCCGCTTCGTGAACCGGGTTCACATGTTCACGTCTATATATATATACGTACAAAAATGGGTAACAAAAGAGATATACATAACTATTTCAAAAATTGATTTTGACCCTTGGGGATCATAACTACTCGAAGGTATATATCTACTCAAATTTACTTAATAAAATATATGAGGCTTTTTATTAGTTAATTTACAGTTAATTTTATAAAAAAAAAAATCTTAACCGTTTAGCATTTTCCTTTCAGAAAATATCATTTTACCCTCTTTTTAGAATTACCACATTAGCTATGTTTTTTTAGATTTAGTCTTTAGCAGTCATTTTGCTATTTGATATTTTTATTAATCTGATATTTATGTTTGAACTTATTTAAACTTTGAAGTATTGTTTATGCAAAATTTGACATATAATTTATACTTTATAACATTTTACATAAAAGAAATTCAATTTTCTTAAATCCTTTTTAATCTTTACCTAGACCGATTAGTAGTTTAGCAGAAAAAGACCGAATACACCTACCGACTTCAAAAGCACTATCTTTCAGTGGGTTACTTTAAGGAGATCTGTGGGTTGCTTTAAATTATGTTTCATATTTGGGGTGATTTAGTAATACTATCTTTTATTTTTCTGTTTTGACAAATTATAACGAAATAAATTTTCTATTATATATTTGATATTTCACTCGGGGCACGCATTGCGTTATGATATAATTGGGCTGACCCACTAGTAACAGATGAAAAGGCCCACTAAGGACTTAAACCACCAACTAGCTAACACGTGAGCACGTGACACATTTGTCTATGACACGTATCTAGAAGACTAGAACCAATGGCAGCGGCCCCTTCACTCTACCTTAGCACCCAAGTAAAGATTGTTACTCTTATTTTATTTTATTTTATTTTTATATCTATATATAGCATGATTAAGAAAAAATATATCTAAATTCTTTATATCATAACTATAAAAGTTAACTAGCCATTAAAAAAAAACTATAAAAGTTAACGATTTAGAAATTAGCAAATAAATTATCGTGATTTCTTTTGGATGGAGGGAGTGATATTCAAATAAATTATAGTTTTATCTCTATTTCTATATATAATAAAAGAGGTTTTTTTTTTGAATTTCTGCCCAAATCCACTTGGCACTTCTCAATTTACAGTTCCAGTTTATAATCCTCAAGTTAAGATTTCGAAATTTAAAATCCCCAAAATCGTTCATATAGAAAATTGCTATTGCTTTCTGCAAATTAAACAGCCAAAATCGTTCATATAAACATCAAATCGATTTCTGCATCACATTCATAGAATTTCTCTGTTCATGTAATATCCACCGAGAGGAAGAGAGTCATTTCTGATCTTGGTTCTCGCCGATTTAACCCTAAGGTAAATACGGATTTCTTGTATTTCTGATTTTGATTTCTCCCTCGTGGTTTCTCTGTTCATCTATCAACATCAATCGATTGATTCTCTTTCTAGGGTTTCTTCAATATCTCAGGTTATGGTTTTCAGGAGACATTAATTTCTTCAATTGATGTTTTACTGTTAAAATGTTCAGCTTAATGTTTATATTCCATTTGCAGTTATTTAGGTTGGTGATGGAGTCTTTGAGGTGTTGAAATCAGTGATTTAGGTTTGTGTGTTTTCATATTTAATTAGTTAGTGTTATTTTGATTTGTGATAAATTAAGCAAGATTGTTTCATGGGGGATTAAGGGATAATCTTCAGTTTATGTGAGGGTGATGAGAATAGTGGGCTTAAATTTGAACAGGAAAGAAGATTGTTACGCAGAGAAAGATGCATCAATGGTTGTAAGGCAGATGCTTAAAGTTGCAGCAGAATGCCATTTGCATGGTTTGGTACCATGAAACCAGAGATTAGATAAATTACTTATTTTATGAGACAGACATTAACAAAACATCAATGGTTATTTCCCTTTGACTTTCCAACATTAATTTATTTAGAGTATATATTCAGGTTGCAATTCAAACATTGATGACCAAAAAAGATGCTACAATGACAGTTGAATTCACTTGGAAAAGGTCTTAGAAAGAGTTCAAGTGCAAATCAAAAGGTTTAATTTTCATATTTTCAAAAAAATTGTAATATATTTATTAATTTTTCAGATAATATCTTTGAATGATATGTACAAAAGGTTGCAAGCTTACAACAATATAATAGTAAGCTACAACCGAGCTTAGTCAAACGAGTTAAACCCTGAATAAAGTCAAAACAATAAAAAGGTGCTTCAATGAAGTATTTAAGCAATTTGAGAGGATATCATGATTCACAACATGATCAGTTTTATGAAGCTGGTAATTTCCATTTTGTTGGAATTGGATCAAATGGTAAACATAGTTTTTACTGTCTTTTATATACAAGATTTATACAAGATTGCTTTGTGTTTGCAGACATTTGCATGTACCTTACGACCATTTTGCCGAAGATATAACCGCATCAGATTGATTACCAGAATCGACAACTTAGATATAACTTCACCACAAAGATTTGTAATGTATAGTACATCAAATTGATTTTTTTTAATGGAAGTTGAGTACTTTTTAATGTAGTTTTTTTTTAAGTATTTCAACTATTTGTATGAAACTTTCTATAAGCCACTCGTGATTTATCACGGGTTATAGGCTAGTATAACTTGAATAGATTTTAAATCGTTCTAAACGGATAAATAACTTTAAAAGTATATACTTCCTCCGTATCAAAATAAGTGACACACTTTCCATTTTGGGGTGTATCAAAATAAGTGACACACTTTGAAAACTTTCCTTATTTGGTAAAAATAGTGGGACTCATACCCACTAACTATCCACTTTAATAAATTGAAATTACCCTTATACCCTTACTTTTACTTTTAAAACTCATTAATATCACTTTATTCAAGAAAAGTGGGACCCATTCTCCACTAATTATGTACTTTAATCTATTTTAACCTCTACTTTAATCTTTTACCTCAAAAAATGTGTAAGCCAATTTGTGTCACTTATTTTGATACGGAGGAAGTAATATACATTGATAAACCAACCCTGTTGGCCTGTTAGTAGTCATTTATAAACTTGACTCAATTTATTAAACTTTTAATTAGTTTATTTATCTCTCTCTATACAAAAAATATACGTATAAGATAATTTAACTGTTCTACAAATAAAACAGATATATTAACACGGAATATATCCATTGTAAATTTAAACGTATAATCTGTGAAATTAAATTCAAAATGGACCAAAGTAAATACTCCGTAATATAGGTGTGAACGAAATCTGAGTAATGTGACCTTCTAGATGGATGACTCGTGGCTTTTACTTCTGTGTCTTTCTTCCAACTAGTTTCACTTTCACCCTCAATGTTTCAATGGATTAATAGTATATGATACGATTGCTTCAATATTTTTGTACGTTATCAACCCTCGTAATAAGTACATGTAAATATGTAATGCTTTATAATACTCCATCCGTCCCACAAAAAAGTTCTCATTTCCCCTTAAAATTTTATCCCACAATAAAGTTCCAATTTCTCAAATTTGAGGGTGCACCTAATAGAATAATATTATTACTAATTATTCTACAACTAAAACACTTTCTCTCTCCAATTTAACCTTATATTTTAATCAAAAATATTACCAAGGACCACACCATTAATTATCTCCTAAAATCTTGTGCCCAAATGAAATGGGAACTTCTTTGTAGGACGGAGGGAGTACTTCATAAGAATGGATGTAATGGTGACCATACATAGGATTGCATAATAAAACCAGCTACTAAACTAAACTAGCTTGCAACTGGTTCAAGATATGTTTCAACCTCATCAAAGTGGATCAGTACACGAACCGTCAGACTAGGATTATATCGAGGTTTGGGGATGAACCGGTTTGAAAACCAGTTTTTTTGTTAACCTAGCCATTAAAACCGATTAAAGCACCAGTCAACGTAAAAGTGGTTTGAATTTGGCCTGAAATGGTTTCGACCGGATACATAGCCCACTCCTTAAAACCGGGTTTAAACCTAACCGATTTTACTCAAACCAATTTTGACTTAGGCTGGCCAAGATCGGGCTGGTTTTGAAACCAGTTCGAATTGACCGAAAATCCAGTTTGAAACTTGCTAAATAACATTTGAAACTTGCCAACTCAATCGTATTATACATTGAGAAATGATATTGATACAAACCTTTTGTTCTTGTTTCATATTGTTACTCACCTAAAAGAGTACATGTGTAATCTACTAATTTTTTCCCTAATATCATTCCTTGCTCTTGATACATTTCTTGATCAAATAGATACATGCATAAATAGGCACAAAAGATACACACCAATACCATTATTCTGATGTATTTCCACTAAAATCTTTGTAAAAAAACAATAAAATTAGATCAATCTCAATAAAAGAATTGAATTTTGATAATGACAACCCTTACACTGTGTTCCAGAATATTTATATGAAAGAAAAGAAGAGAAGGTAAAAGAAGTGAAGAGAAAAGAAGAGATATGAAGATGAAATATTTTTCTTTTTTGTGTTCCTAAGTTTGATAGAAAAGAAAAGAAAATCATTTTTTTTTTGTGTTCCTAAGTTGGAGAGAAAGGAAGTAAGTTAACACATTTACCATTTTGTCCTCAAAATATGATCAAGTTAGGTAATGACAAGGTTAGTTTGGTAATTGCAATTAATTAAAATTTCTCTTCTCTCCAAATCTTCCCACTTTTGGGAGGAAGATTATGAGAGAAAATATGGCTATAATTTCCTTCCCTTTCTTTTCTTTTATAAAAAATCTCTGGAACATGATAAAAATTTTATTTCCTTCATTTTCTCATCTCTTCTCTCCAAATTAAGACTCTGGAACACAGTGTTAGGGCTGTCATTAGACGCATAAACGTTGTACATTAAATCATGGGGGGAAGTAATTCCTAAGATTCAGGCGTTAGTTATATATGTAGGAGCTAATACCAATTTTCATTAAATAAAATACAATACAATTGGGAAATGACTAAAACAAATACAAGATTGAAATAAGAATATCAAAAACAAAGATGAACAAACAAAGTTTGGTTGAGTCTCGTGAAATTTACGATCCCCTTAAAATAGATTCGTTGTCTATTTCCTAGGGTAAAACAACCGAGTAGTTTTACACTACCAAATATAATCCAAGCCCGAACACTTATCGAAAGTTCTTGTGTTTAAGGATCACTAAAAATTGAGAGCATATGTGATGCTTGTAAGTGAGTAGGAAAGTATATGAATTTGTGTTGGTGTATTTTCTAATGAACCACACATCTTCTATTTATAATAGAATTTGGTCCAAAGGTTTAATGACATTCTTAATGCCATTATGACCATTATGTGATTCAATTCATTATAAATAAATAAACCATAAAATTCAAATATATATTTAATGACATACATTAAACATATTAATAATATTATTAACAATATTATTCTTAATTGAATTTCCTTAACCATAAAAACCGAACCTCCATGAAATCCGGGAGACGAATGTCGATAGATTCGAGTTTCCACTAGTTCATTTGTTTAATTTCTTTGTTCCATACACCCCACTATGAGAGTCGATATGTCATTCATCACACTCCATTTTGGACATACCAACCATTAATTATATATAATTAAATGTATAATTATATATGTCCAAAATTTTCCAACAATATATTGAAATACAAGTATTTAATGATTTCTATTAATAATCCTAAGAGCTATAATTATCAAAATTTAAAAGAATTTATACGGGTATCTCTACCAACCCATATATTTGAAAGGGTTATAATTGTACATAGCCACAACTATGAAGGATTTTACTCTCTCTCTCCTCTCTCTCATCCTTTACGCGTTTTTGCCGTCACCGTTTATTCGCTCAACAACACCTGTCATCCCCCTTTATTTGTTTCTTCTTTTTTTTTTCTCTTTCCAACTAACAATTCCATAAATTCATCCATTAACATTTAACAATTCAACATTTTCTAAAAATAAAATATAAAATTATTAACTTTGACAAATTAACACGCAATCCTTTCAATCTCCTCCATTTCCTCGAACCTTCTCAAATCTCACCTCCTATAAACCCTTTCCTTCTTCATATAAACCAACACCCACTTCACAACTTACTCCAAATCTCAGTATATCACTTATTTCACATAAATTTATAATTTTTCCATTTGGGTATTAAGAAATTTGCAATCTTGAATCATGGAGAACAACAATCAATCATCTTTTTGGCAGTTTAGTGATCAACTTCGTGTTCAAAACAACAATCTCGCGAATCTTTCTTTAAACGATTCCATCTGGAGCACCTCTTACGCCTCCAAACGCCCGGAAAAAGATCGCCGGAACTTTGACATCCGTGTCGGCGGTGAGTTCGTCAACTCCAGCAACATCAACACCAACACCAACACTTCCGGGCCATCGAACTCCGATTTTAATGGGTTTAACTTTGACTGGAAAGTTGGGTCTAATAACCAGAACTACCACCAAAGTAGCGATTTTGGGATCAACGGTGGGTTCAATAAAGGAATTTACTCGAAACCCAGCTTGAATTTTGGATCAAATAACGTTAATTTTGAGAAAAATGCGTTCAAGAAAGACGCAAAATTTGGGAAAAATGGTGAAGATGATCATGCTCATTCTTTTGGGGGTAAACATGGGAAGAACAAAAAGAACAACAACGTTAATAATAATGAAAAGGATAATAGTAAGAACAGTGTTGATAAGAGATTCAAGACTTTGCCACCGTCGGAATCCTTGCCGAGAAATGAGACCGTCGGCGGCTATATTTTTGTCTGCAACAATGATACTATGCAAGAAAACCTCAAAAGGGAGCTTTTTGGTACGTTTTTTCTACTTTAATTTGCTAAATTTTGCATCTTTTTTATGTTGATTAACTGAATTGTGAGTATACAATTGATATGATTGTTTTGATGTTTTTTCAAGATTTTAGGGTTTCAAAAATTGGTTCTTTTAGCAGTTTGAAAAACTGGTCTCAAGATTTTACATTTTAGGGTTCGAAAAATCGTTTTTTTTTTTTGTAAAAAGTCTTCAATTAATTATTTTGGTAGAACACCTTTAGATGATATAGAATTACAACTACAAAACATTCAAGAGACTGTTTTGATCTGGTTTTCCAACTGATTATTCTGATTTCAATAATAAGAATTTAGACAAAAGTTTGTGACCACGTATTAGAACATGTGGTTAAAGTTAAGATTCATATGGAATTGTGACCACATCTTAGTACATGGGTTAGGTCTTGATGCTCCGAACTTCTTCCACTAGATCAAGATTCACTTTTTGGTAGATTTTGCAAATTGGTTCCAAACTTTCTTTGACCAAAATTTATTGAACTTATGACAACTAAGTATTAATTTGTAAACTTGCCTAATTTTTTTTTCTCTTAAAATAAATTACAGGTTTACCCCCACGCTACCGAGATTCAGTTAGGCAAATCACACCTGGTCTGCCCCTTTTCCTCTACAATTATTCCACTCACCAACTTCATGGTGTTTTTGAGGTAATTTTAATCTCATCAATTCATTAACTTCCAACTTTAATTTAAAAAAAAAACCATAAAAGTAACAAAAGTTTGTATTATTTAACAAAATTTAGGCTGCAAGTTTTGGCGGAACAAACATCGATCCAACTGCATGGGAAGACAAAAAGAACCCGGGTGAATCACGGTTTCCTGCTCAAGTTCGAGTCATGACTAGAAAAATAGCCGAGCCATTAGAAGAAGACTCATTCAGGCCCATTCTTCACCACTATGATGGCCCGAAATTTCGTCTAGAACTCAACATTCCAGAGGTAAAATTACCTTTTTGGTTATCAATAATCGACATTAATTTAACTTACTTGAAAGACTAATAAACACGCGTGCGTGTGTTTATTGCAGGCGCTCTCGCTTTTGGACATATTTGAAGAGAATAAGAATTGAAATGTGTGTTATGAAGTTGAAGAGGTTTTGATGAAGAAGAGGTGTGTTGAATCATATATACGTATAACTAATACTATATGTTTATTATATCGAGCTAAAGAGTTTTATAGCGTAGAAAGAACGTAGTAAATGTTTGGATCCATTTGGGATGTGTAACCCATAAAAGATTATGGTGGTGATTGGTCCCTTTTGGTTCTTTGGCTCGGTCGTATATGTGTAAAAAAAAATACAAACTCAGAATGAATAAATGAAGTACAAGTTTATATTTATATGTCTATTTGATCTTTACTTAAATGTTCATTTTTGCATATTTACATGAATTTGTCGATGTTTCTTAACCGCATATATTTACTTGTATATGTCTTTCATAGGCATATACACATCTCACTGCACATAAATATCTTGCTCTCACTTTTACTGAAGGTCTAATCTCTCTCTACCTACAGGTAGATGTATGACTATATACATCTAACCTCATTCATACTTCATACCTACCACTTGAAGGGTTGAGTATAGTTGGTTTTGTGATTTTTTTTTTGTTAGTAGAATGAAAAAAGCAAAATGGATATCATTTTGCTAGCGTATGTATCTGACCTAATAATGACCAGTTACTTGATGAAGAGTTAAGTATATAAGAGCAATAATTGAAAGTCTGTTAGATGCATTGGACTAGGTTTGTGTTGGTTTTGTGTTTGGTGGCGGTTCGGGAAGGCGGTTCCAAAACTAGTAAACCCGGTTTATTTGTAATTCATTACAAGAAACACATTATGATATAAAAAACTCATTACCAATCAATAGATAGTAAACCCGGTTTATTTGTAATTCATTACAAGAAACACATTATGATATAAAAAACTCATTACCAATCAATAGATCATGATAAGACAATTATGTTAACCTCTGATCTGTTAGACAGAGAGTAAAATATTGTTTGGTTATTGCGGCTACAATATAATGATGTTACGTAGCTAGGAAAGACAGGTCGTTGACTCGTTGTGGTCTAGCCTTTCGGTTAAAAAGGACACGAAAGTGGGATCGGATACATGTAAAATTAGCTTATCGCGGTCATATATTAACGTAAAATAAAGTTTTTTTTATATATGGACATCATCTTTTATTTCGGTATCTATCTAATTTGAAAGATCTTTTTAAGTATAAGGATGTTTTAATATTGATGTGAATAATTCGTGTAGTTGAATGGTTCATCTACCATCACCATCTTGATATGACAAAGTGGTTGAGGTGTTAGTTGTTGGTGTGACTTTGAACAAGTCTATTATCATTATCATTATCTTGGTGGTGTTTGACAACCCACCCACCTATCGACCAAAATGATACCATATTACTATTCTTTTTCATGTGTTGGCAACTTTTATTACCATCATATAGTTTTACTAGCTTCATAGCCCGCCCGACTGGGCGGGCATTCTTCAAGATTTATGTTATAGAAAAATACCAACAAAGATTAATAATTTTAAAAATTACATAAGAATCGATAACTGTGATGATGAGTTTGTACAAAATTTGATACATGAACAAAATGTTACATAAAATTTATAGACGAAATAAGAGTTCTTTGTAAATGACATTTGCTGTTGAATTAGTGTAATTGTCATCTCTGTTACAATTTAAGTGAAAACTAATAATTTTTTATAATCGAAAAATTGGTATAGATGTTGACGATGGATCTCCAAAATTGGTAGAAATTCTTCTATTGAGAAAAATAAAAGTTCTAATCCAATAGAATTTTTGTGATCATGATTTCAAACTTTGCCAACTCGATTAGTTTAATAAATCATGTTCAGATTAATCATATTAACCAATCAACCTTTGATTTTATACAAAACAAAATAAACAATACCGCCATGTGGGCCAATAAAATTATATGGACCATATTAGGCCCAATTCTCGCTTAACAAACCCAACCCAATATCCACTATAATACCCGAACCCGACCTGTTGATTCTTCTAAACCCCGCCGCTTTTACTTCATCTCTTCCCCTAAAACAGACCCCTCCGCCATCGCCTGAACGCAATAACACGCCGCCGTCTCGCAGCTCCGTCAGACGCGCAGAAGAACTCAATTGATATCCGATATCTTTTCCAGCCATGGTTGAAAATGGAGCAGTTGAAGTATAGAGAGTGTTCATAGGTGGTGGATGCAATCGAATCGTTAACAATGTTTCCTGGGGAGCCTGCGGTTTAGTTTCATTCCGATCTCAAAACGCCGTCTCTATTTTTTTCCCTAAGGTTTTTCTCTTACCATATTATTCTCCAATTGCAAGCAAACTGTTCTATACTCCTTAAACCCTAAATTATAAGATATTCTTCTACTTACGGTTTTCCGTATAACAGACTGCGAAGATATTGACTACATTACCAGGTCATAAAGCTTCAGTCAACTGTACGCATTGGCTTCCTAACAGCAAATTTGCATTCAAAGGTACAATTTCTGTTATTTTGATTACAAAATTTGTTGTTAATCTGCGATTTAAGTTCATTATGCTTGATAATTGTAATTAGCTAAATCATGTTACTGAATTATAGCTACTGATTGGGAGAAACACTATTTATTATCTGGAGATGCTGAAGGAGTCATTATTCTATGGGAATTTTCTCTAGCAGATCAAAAGGTACTTAACTTTAAATGCAGTTTTCACATCAATAAACAATTAATTTATGCATTTTATTTTCGATAGTGGAGATATGTATCACAATTGGTGCAATCGCACAAGAAAGGCGTTACATGTATCACTGCCATTGTGATATCTCAAAATGAAGCAATATTTGCATCCACTTCTTCAGATTGTGTGGTTAATGTTTGGAAATTAGCTTTACCTTCTTCTGGCGGTTAGTTACGATAATATTATAACTACTGTTTCAATATCACATTCATTTACGCTTTAATTTAATCAAGTTTTTTTTTTGAAATAATCATAACCAGACTCTATTACATAGAATGTTTTTGGGATTTTTTTCGGATTATTTAATCATGTGTTCAGGTTGTTTATAAAATTATAGTTTTTATTAATTTTAAAATTAAATTAATAAATAAACATAAATAGAATGTTAATGAAACATTCTATATAAATAAACAGTATTAAAAAACTAAAAATCACAGCTATGTTTTTTTAATATTTTCCTTATCAAATCATTTGTTTTAAAAAACAATTCTGTTTGGTATATATAATAAACTGAAAGAGAATATGTTTTTGGGTATTTTCCTTGTCAAAGCTAAATCATTTAGGGACTCTATTACATAGAATGTTTTTTGGGATTTTTTTCGGAATATGTAATCATGTGTTTTTTCGGAATAGTAAGGTCAAAACTGGTTCATTTGTTTTTTTTTAAAATTCATTTTTTGAAACTTTATAAACTGTTATACTTACATTCAAACAGTTTGACTTTATAATTAGTCAAACTGGTCAATATAGTAAGTAGTCAAAATTGTTTGACTTTATAATAAATTTTTTGAAAGTTTGAATAATTAGTCAAATTGGTCAATATAGTAAGTAGTCAAAACTGGTTCATTTGTTTTTTTTTTTTTTAAAATTCATTTGTTTAAACTTTTTAAACAACTGTTATACTTCCTCCGATTCAAAATAAGTGATACACTTTCCTTTTTTGGGTGATTCAAAATAAGTGATACACTTTGAAAAGTTTCCTTATTTGGCAAAAAAAATGGGACCCACATCCACTAACTATCTACTTTAACAAAGTGAAATGACCCATTTACCCTTACTTTTTACTTTTAAACATCATTAACTTTACTTTATTCAAAAGGTGTGGGACCCATTCCCCACTAACCATCCAATTAATCTAATTTAACTATCATTATAATCTTTTGCCTCAAAAACCGTGAAACCCCAAGTGTATCACTTATTTTGAATCAGAGGAAGTACTTACATTCAAACAGTTTGACTTTATAATTAGTCAAAACTGGTCAATATAGTAAGTAGTCAAAATTGTTTGACTTTATAATAAGTTTTTCAAAAGTTGGAATAATTAGTCAAACTGGTCAATATAGTAAGTAGTCAAAACTGCTTCATTTGTTTTTTTTTAATTCGGTATATATAATACAATAAAACATAATACAAAACTGCACACTATAATATTAGTTGACTATAAAAGTCAAAATTGTTTTAAAAATATAGCAAGTAGTCAAAACTGTTTTAAAAATATAGTAAGTAGTCAAAACACGCTCCCCTATATATAATACAATGAAACAGAATACAAAACTGCACACTATAATATTAGTTAAACTATTTTAACTATAATATTAGTTAAACTGTTTTCATTCATTTAAGTAAATCTTTGAAAATTTAATATTAGTTACGGAATCTGTTTTTGGCCAAAATTAATTTTCGAAATGGCAAAACTGTTTTAATACTTACCTTATAGTCAAAACTATTTTAAAACAATTAAATAGTAGTCAAGTCCTCAATTGACAAAACTGTTTGAAAATAATCTTTACTGTAAGTCTTTATAATTAATTACAGATTTATATGTATAACAATTATTGTTCCTTTATATGAACAAAAAACGTGCACACTAATAATCTGTTACCGAATATTTAATGAAGGGTTTTTAAAATACATGGTAATTGAAGCTTCGTTTTTGGTGATGCAAATATGTTCCCTGCAGGGTGAAACTGTTTATATTAAGAACAAGTATGAGATTACATCATTTGTTTTTTTTTTAAATTCGGTATAAAAAATTAACAATGTAACAGAATAATGAACTGCAGTTGTAAAGGTGAAGGAACCACATGCACAGAATTAAGAAATAGCAGTGACGATTTTCACTGCTATTGACACAAAGGAAATCATATGTACCTTCATTGTATGTTGTTCTCGACTGCAGGGAATTGTTGTTGGCTGTTATTGTAAGTATTTCGACTTGGTTATATGGCTTATATAGGGGTGGATGGAATTTAAAAAATTTATAAAATGGTATATGTGGGTGGAAATCACAAGATTTATGTAACACCGCATTTTTTTTTTTTTTTGATAAAGGCAATTAAGTTTTAGATCAAGTACGGAAGCATCAAGTAATTAAGTTTACAAAACGTGGTCCCACAAAATATTACAAATAAAGTTATTTAAAAGACGGTATTACTAAACACGGCTCATTTTACAAAATATAAATTAAGCATGGTCAAACTTCCCGTCCAAGCCCGACCCGTTCAAGCCATCCAACCTGAAATGTGTCAATAAGGGAGGGATTATCACAAAAGCTAAGTGAATGAATTCCTAAGCCTACCAACTACACTAAACACTATAACACGGAAGTTAAAGAACATCTCCGGTTTGGGTAATCACTTGTTTGAGAGGATCGGCGGCTTTGCGGGCCTTAAACCATGGTCGGCCAAAACCACGGTAACCGATAGCGTTTTGCATCCAACACCCAGGGCAACTCCCTCCCCTTAACACTGTAACATATACAGGTAAGGTCGGATACCCTATTAGTCGATACACTGTGCCCAGCCGTTATCCATCCGACACTGACCTCATCCCGATGGTGCACCTAGTCATGTATGGTATCCCCTAACACTAGGCATACATAACTAATCAACTAGCTACGCAAAACACCGCGAAAAACGTCAAAACTGAGTTCCCAATCGCGAACTCTAGTTCGCGATCGCGAACTAGGGTTCGCGTCGGGAACTCAATCGTGAACTACATCGCGACGACCAACCAATTTCTCTGGAACGACTTAGCGATCGTGAACTATGTTCGCGTCGCGAACTCTCTTCATCTGGCGATTTTTCTGCATTTTTCACCCTCAAGACAAAACCAAATGAAACAATCGAAACCCGAGTTGTAGGTAGAATCCACTCACCTTTCAACCTTCGATTCCTTAACTCAGTGAGCTAGTATCACTGAGTATCCTTCCCGGTTCCTGTCAACAACATACCGAGTTAGTGATAATCCACCGAATTGTCAAAATCATCAATTTCAACATCTAACTACATAAGACTCATAGAATGCACATTTTATGACATTTACAACTAGCACAAATACTTCATCAATACATTTGACCATTTTGACCATTTAGCAAGTATTCCCAACTAGTTGACCCAAACGGGCCAAAAACCCGAACATGATCCAAACACTTCCACCTTTCCATTAACTAGCAATTCACAATCATCTAACAATTCCATCAAGATCATAACATCACAAATCCAAATATGATACTTCCAAAATCACTAGTTAACCATTTTGATAAAATCATCCAAACACTAGTTAAACTACTTCACAAATTGATCAATACTAGGTTTTTAACATCCATAACTTAACAAACATGATTCCTCAACCTAATAAACAATTCCATCCAATCATAACTCAAGAAATCCGAGATTTGTCAAAACCCACCTTCAACTTCCACCATTAATGGAGGTTGAAGGTGATTTTCACCAAATCTTGTATTCCTTCAACAATCAACCACACAAAAGATGTAAAAGCTTACATAATCACATAAAACAACACCCATTTCAAGATTCAACCACAAATCAACAAGTTACCTAAACCCTAGCTCAAGTTCAAGCTCAAGAACAACATAAACAAGTAGAGGAGAGAGTGTAGCTTACTTCTAGACTTCTTTTACACAATCACTAGTGAAATTTTCGGACCAAAGATGAAGATTTAACCCCAAAAGCTCAAGAACAAGTATATGGTTTCTAGAGAGAGAGAGGCAATGGAATAGTGAGAGAGAGATGGATAATGTTTGAACAATAAGACAAAGAAGAAAGAGGAGGGTTTCTCCCTCCCTCTCACTTGACCGGCCAACACAAGGGGGTGGGACCCCTTTGTGGCTTTTGTTTTAATTATCAGTATATGTCTGAAAAGTCCCTTTCGAAATTAATTTATTTAAAATAGGAAACGGACTCCAATTTTAAAAACGAAAGCATTTCTGGAAACGATATTTAACAAGTAATCTAAATATATAAAAATCACGTTTTCATTCCAAATATAACACGAGTCGGGTATTTTAACCCCTTGGTTAAAATACCGCAAAGGACAGCAGGCTAATTTAATTAACTAAGCATTTAATCAGATAATCATTCAATAAGATACCTTAAGGTCAATAAACTACTAGGCCGGGTTTTGGGATGTTACAACTCTCCCCCACTTAGGAAGATTCCGTCCCCGGAATCCCATCTCGATCGAACAAGGAGGGATAACGTTCCCGCATATCGGCCTCGGTCTCCCACGTCATATCCGCACCCAAACCGTGCTTCCATTTTACTAGAACCATAGGAATCTGTTTCTTTCTCAATTTCGTTACATTTCGGTCTAATAACTCCACCGGTTCCTCGACTAATCTTTTCTTTGTAACAACCCGCAACTCTTGTACCGGAAGAATTTGACTCGGATCTTCGATGTTACACTTTCTCAAGTAACAAATGTTGAAAGTGTTGTGTATTGCCGACAACTTCGGGGGTAACTCAAGTGTTACCGATTGAGAATTTACCACCTTACTAATTCGGAACGGCCCAATAAATCTCGGGGCCAACTTTCCTCGTTTACCAAAACGAATAACACCCTTCCAAGGTGAAACCTTCAAATAAACCATCTCGTTCTCCGAGAACGTAGCGGGTCTACGCCTCGGGTCGGCATACATCTTTTGTCGGTCACGGGCGGCTTTTAACTTTTCTCGGGCAATTGCCACTTTATCCGCGGTCATTTGTACAATATCGGGCCCCGCATATTGTTTCTCACCCGCTTCCAACCAACACGTCGGGGTTCGGCACCGACGCCCATACAACATCTCATACGGTGGCATCTTAATACTTGAGTGATACGAGTTATTATAAGCAAACTCGATCAACGGTAGGTGTGAATCCCATGACCCGCCGTACTCTAACACGCAAGCCCGCAACATATCTTCTAGCGTTTGTATCGTTCTTTCCGATTGCCCATCGGTTTGGGGGTGGTACGCGGTACTTAAATTCACCCGCGTCCCCAATTCTCGTTGCAAGCTATTCCAAAAGTTTGAAGCAAAACGGGGATCTCTATCGGACACGATAGAAATCGGAATACCATGCCGGGATACCACTTCGTCAATGTACAATTTCGCCAATTTACTAAGTGAGGCGGTCTCACTAGTCGCCAAGAAATGAGCACTCTTCGTTAAACGGTCAACTATAACCCAAATCATATCGTGACCCCTTTGTGTACGCGGCAATTTGGTCACGAAATCCATAGTAATCCGGTCCCACTTCCACTCGGGAATCGGTGATTGGGTTAAAGTTCCATAGGGCTTTTGGTGCTCGGCCTTCACTTGAGCACAAATATGACATTGGCCCACGAAACGGGCAATGTCGGTCTTCATTGTCGGCCACCAATAAAGTGCTTTTAGATCATTGTACATTTTCGTGCTACCCGGGTGAACCGATAATCGAGAATTGTGAGCCTCGGCCAAAATCAATTCCCGCAAACCCCCGAGTAACGGTACCCAAACCCGAGATCGGTACGTCTTCAAACCCCGAGAATCTTCTTCTAAATCATCTTTCCTCTTTAATAAAATCTCGGCCTTCAAATGTTCGACATTCAACGCTTCCATTTGTGAAATCTTCAACCGGGACACTAAATCCGACACAATTTCCATCCGCATAAATTGTACCCGTCCCGAATCTCCCTTTCTACTTAAGGCATCGGCCACCACATTTGCCTTTCCGGGATGATATCGGATTTCACAATCGTAATCCTTAATCAACTCTAACCATCTTCGTTGGCGCATATTCAATTCCTTTTGCGTGAACACGTATTGCAAACTTTTATGATCTGTGCAAATCACGCATTTCGTACCGTACAAATAGTGTCTCCATAATTTTAGTGCAAAAACCACCGCCGCCAACTCTAAATCGTGAGTCGGGTAATTCTTCTCGTGATTCTTCAATTGCCTCGAAGCATAAGCAATGACCCGATCTCGTTGCATTAACACACAACCCAAACCCGCAAGCGAAGCGTCACAATAAACAATAAAATCCTCCGGGCCTTCGGGTAAGGCGATAACCGGAGCTTGACACAATAATTGTTTTAGAGTTTGAAATGACTTCTCGTGATTTTCACCCCACCGGAACGGTACATCTTTACGGGTCAATCTCGTCATAGGACCCGCTATCTTGGAAAAATCTTTTATAAACCGGCGGTAATAACCCGCCAAACCCAAGAAACTCTTTATCTCGGTTGGGTTCTTCGGAGCAACCCAATTCATAACCACTTCGATCTTCGCCGGGTCCACCTTGACCCCATTCGAACAAATAACGTGACCCAAAAAGTGAACTTCTCGAAGCCAAAATTCGCACTTCGAGAACTTCGCAAATAATTGTTCCCGCTTCAACGTTTCTAACACTTGCCTTAAGTGTTTTTCGTGTTCTTCTTCGGTCTTGGAATAAATTAAAATATCATCAATGAACACAATAACAAATTTGTCGAGATAAGGCCGACAAACTCGATTCATCAAATCCATAAATATCGCGGGAGCGTTCGTCAATCCAAACGGCATAACCAAGAACTCATAGTGGCCATAGCGAGTTCGGAACGCCGTTTTGTGAACATTGTTTTCATGAACCCGAACTTGGTGATAACCCGATCTCAAATCAATCTTTGAGAAATAAGAAGACCCTTGGAGTTGATCAAATAAATCGTCAATACGCGGCAAAGGATACCGATTCTTTACCGTTCTTTTATTTAATTCTCGATAATCGATGCACATACGAAGTGCACCATCTTTCTTCTTTACGAATAAAACCGGAGCTCCCCAAGGTGAGGAACTCGACCGAATAAAACCCTTATCCAATAAATCTTGGATTTGCGTCATCATTTCCGGGTGGAAAAGGAAAAGATTTATTGGATAAGGGTTTTATTCGGTCGAGTTCCTCACCTTGGGGAGCTCCGGTTTTATTCGTAAAGAAGAAAGATGGTGCACTTCGTATGTGCATCGATTATCGAGAATTAAATAAAAGAACGGTAAGGAATCGGTATCCTTTGCCGCGTATTGACGATTTATTTGATCAACTACAAGGGTCTTCTTATTTCTCAAAGATTGATTTGAGATCGGGTTATCACCAAGTTCGGGTTCATGAAAACGATGTTCACAAAACGGCGTTCCGAACTCGCTATGGCCACTATGAGTTCTTGGTTATGCCGTTTGGATTGACGAACGCTCCCGCGATATTTATGGATTTGATGAATCGAGTTTGTCGGCCTTATCTCGACAAATTTGTTATTGTGTTCATTGATGATATTTTAATTTATTCCAAGACCGAAGAAGAACACGAAAAACACTTAAGGCAAGTGTTAGAAACGTTGAAGCGGGAACAATTATTTGCGAAGTTCTCGAAGTGCGAATTTTGGCTTCGAGAAGTTCACTTTTTGGGTCACGTTATTTGTTCGAATGGGGTCAAGGTGGACCCGGCGAAGATCGAAGCGGTTATGAATTGGGTTGCTCCGAAGAACCCAACCGAGATAAAGAGTTTCTTGGGTTTGGCGGGTTATTACCGCCGGTTTATAAAAGATTTTTCCAAGATAGCGGGTCCTATGACGAGATTGACCCGTAAGGATGTACCGTTCCGGTGGGGTGAAAATCACGAGAAGTCATTTCAAGCTCTAAAACAATTATTGTGTCAAGCTCCGGTTCTCGCCTTACCCGAAGGCCCGGGGGATTTTATTGTTTATTGTGACGCTTCACTTGCGGGTTTGGGTTGTGTGTTGATGCAACGAGATCGGGTCATTGCTTATGCTTCGAGGCAATTGAAGAATCACGAGAAGAATTACCCGACTCGCGATTTAGAGTTGGCGGCGGTGGTTTTTGCACTAAAATTATGGAGACACTATTTGTACGGTACTAAATGCGTGATTTGCACGGATCATAAAAGTTTGCAATACGTGTTTACGCAAAAGGAGTTGAATATGCGTCAACGAAGATGGTTAGAGTTGATTAAGGATTACGATTGTGAAATCCGATATCATCCCGGGAAGGCAAATGTGGTGGCCGATGCCTTAAGTAGAAAGGGAGATTCGGGACGGGTACAATTTATGCGGATGGAAATTGTGTCGGATTTGGTGTCCCGGTTGAAGATTTCACAAATGGAAGCATTAAATGTCGAGCATTTGAAGGCCGAGATTTTATTAAAAAGGAAAGATGATTTAGAAGAAGATTCTCGGGGTTTGAAGACATATCAATCCCGGGTTTGGGTACCGTTACTCGGGGGTTTGCGAGAATTGATTTTAGCCGAGGCTCATAATTCTCGGTTATCGGTTCACCCGGGTAGCACGAAGATGTATAATGATCTAAGAGCACTTTATTGGTGGCCGACAATGAAGACCGATATTGCTCGTTTTGTGGGCCAATGTCGTATTTGTGCTCAAGTAAAGGCCGAGCACCAAAAACCCTATGGAACTTTAACCCAATCACCGATTCCCGAGTGGAAGTGGGACCGGATTACTATGGATTTCGTGACCAAATTGCCGCGTACACAAAGGGGTCACGATATGATTTGGGTTATAGTTGACCGATTAACGAAGAGTGCTCATTTCTTGGCTACTAGTGAGACCGCATCACTTAGTAGATTGGCGAAATTGTACATTGACGAAGTAGTATCTCGACATGGAATTCCAATTTCTATCGTGTCCGATAGAGATCCCCGTTTTGCTTCGAACTTTTGGAATAGCTTGCAACGAGAATTGGGGACGCGGGTGAATTTGAGTACCGCGTATCATCCCCAAACCGATGGGCAATCGGAAAGAACGATACAAACGCTTGAAGATATGTTGCGGGCTTGTGTGTTAGAGTATGGTGGGTCGTGGGATTCCCACCTACCGTTGATCGAGTTTGCTTATAATAACTCGTATCACTCAAGTATTAAGATGCCACCGTACGAGATGTTGTATGAGCGTCGGTGCCGAACCCCGACGTGTTGGTTGGAAGCGGGTGAGAAACAATATGCGGGGCCCGATATTGTTCAAATGACCGCGGATAAAGTTGCTATTGCTCGAGAAAAGTTAAAAGCCGCCCGTGACCGACAAAAGATGTATGCCGATCCGAGGCGTAGACCCGCTACGTTCTCGGAGAACGAGATGGTTTATTTGAAGGTTTCACCTTGGAAAGGCGTTATTCGTTTTGGTAAACGAGGAAAGTTGGCCTCGAGGTTTATTGAGCCGTTCCGAATTAGTAAGGTGGTGAATTCTCAATCGGTAACACTCGAGTTACCCCCGGAGTTGTCGGCAATACACAACACATTCAACATTTGTTACTTGAGAAAGTGTAACATCGAAGATCCGAGCCAAATTCTCCCGGTGCAAGAGTTGCGGGTTGATACGAAAAAGAGATTGGTCGAAGAACCGGTGGAGCTATTAGACCGAAAGGTAACGAAATTGAGAAAGAAACAGATTCCTATGGTTCTAGTGAAGTGGAAGCACAGTTTGGGTGCGGATATGACGTGGGAGACCGAGGCCGATATGCGGGAACGTTATTCTTCCTTGTTTGATCGAGATGGGATTCCGGGGACGGAATCTTCCTAAGTGGGGGAGAGTTGTAACATCCCAAAACCCGGCCTATTAGTTTATTGACCTTAAGGTATCTTATTAAATGGTTATCTGATTAAATGCTTAGTTAATTTAATTAGCCTGCTGTCTTTTGCGGTATTTTAACCAATGGGTTAAAATACCCAACTTATGTTATATTTGGAATGAAAACGTGATTTTTATATATATAGATTCCTTGTTAAATATCGTTTCCAGAAATGCTTTCGTTTTTAAAATTGGAGTCCGTTTGCTATTTTAAATGAATTATTTACGAAAGGGACTTTCAGACATATACTGTTAATTGATAAAAAGGCCACAAAGGGGGGCCCACCCTTTGTTTGGCCGGCCTCTAGAGAGAGAGAGGGACTCTCCCTCTTTTCTTTTACTTATCATTTCAAACATTATCCTTCCAAATCACTATTTCATTGGAAAGCAAAACCCCATCACTTTCTTGAGTTTTCTTGCTTGTTCTTGGTGATTTCTTGGTGCTAAGACCCGATTTTCATACTAAAGTTTGTGTAGAAGAACCCTAGAAGTAAGCTACATCTTCTCTTTTACTTGTTCTTGTTGTTCTTAAACTTTGTTATGAACTAGGGTTTGTGATTGTTGGGTTTTTATGGATGAATCTTGTTATGGATGTTGAAGTTTATGTTTATGCAAGATTTTACATGAAATGTATGGTTGTTTATAGTGGGAAGACAAGATTTGGTGAAAAACACCTTCAACCTCCATTAATGGTGGAAGTTGAAGGTGGGTTTTGACAAATCTTGGATTTCTTGAGTTTTGGTTGGATAGAATTGTTTATTAGGTTGTAAAATCATGTTTGTTAAGTTATGGATGTTAAAAACCTAGTATTGATCAATTGGTGAAGTAGTGTAACTAGTGTTTGGATGATTTTGTCAAAATGGTTAACTAGTGATCTTGGAAGTATCATACTTGGATTGTGATGGTTATGATCTTGATGGAATTGTTAGATGATTGTGAATTGCTAGTTAAAGATTAAATTGCTAGTTAATGGAAAGGTGGAAGAGTTTGGATCATGTTCGGGTTTCTGGCCCGTTTGGGTCAACTAGTTGTGAATACTTGCTAAATGGTCAAAATGGTCAATTGTATTGATGAAAGAATTGTGCTAGTTGGAAATGTCATAAAATATACATTTTGTGAGTCTTGTGTGGTTAGTTGTTGAAATTGATGATTTTGACAATTCGGTGGATTATCACTAACTCGGTATATTGTTGACAGGAACCGGGAAGGATACTCAGTGATACTAGCTCACTGAGTTAAGGAATCGGAAGTTGAAAGGTGAGTGGATTCGACCTACAACTCGGGTTTCGGTTATTTCATTTGGTATTGTCTTGTTGGTGAAAAATGCAGAAAAATGGCCAGATGAAGAGAGTTCGCGACGCGAACTTTAGTTAGCGATCGCGAAGTCAGTCCAGAGATATTGGTTGGTCGTCGCGAAGAAGTTCACGACTGAGTTCCCGACGCGAACCCTAGTTCGCGATCGCGAACTAGAGTTCGCGATTGGGAACTCAGTTTGATGTTTTTTCGCGGTGTCCTTCGTAGCTAGTTGACTTGTTATGTATGCCTAGTGTTAGGGAATACCATACATGACTAGGTGCACCATTCGGGATGAGGTCAGTGTCGGAAGGAGAACGGCTGGGCATCGGGTATCGACTAAACGGGTATCCGACCTTACCTGTATTTGTTGCATGGTTAAGGGGAGGGAGTTGCCCGGGTGTTGGATACGAAACGCTATCGGTTACCGTGGTTTTGGCCGACCATGGTTTAAGGCCCGCAAAGCCGCCGATCCTCTCAAAAAGTGATTACCCAAACCGGAGATGTTTTATAACTTCCGTGTTTAAGTGACCAGTGTAGTTGCTAGTGTAGTTGATAGTGTTAGGAATTCATTCACTTAGCTTTTGTGCTAATCCCTCCCTTATTGACACATTTCAGGTTGGATGGCTTGAACGGGTCGGGCTTGGACGGGAAGTTTGACCATGCTTAAATTATATTTTGTAAAATGAGCCGTGTCTAGTAATACCGTCTTTTAAATAACTTTGGTTGCAATATTTTGTGGGACCACGTTTTGTAAACCTAACTAACTAGTTGCTTCCGTACTTAGTCTAATACTTAATTGTCTTTTAAAAAAAAAATGCGGTGTTACAATCGCGACGACCAACCAATTTCTCTGGAACGACTTAGCGATCGTGAACTATGTTCGCGTCGCGAACTCTCTTCATCTGGCGATTTTTCTGCATTTTTCACCCTCAAGACAAAACCAAATGAAACAATCGAAACCCGAGTTGTAGGTAGAATCCACTCACCTTTCAACCTTCGATTCCTTAACTCAGTGAGCTAGTATCACTGAGTATCCTTCCCGGTTCCTGTCAACAACATACCGATTTAGTGATAATCCACCGAATTGTCAAAATCATCAATTTCAACATCTAACTACATAAGACTCATAGAATGCACATTTTATGACATTTACAACTAGCACAAATACTTCATCAATACATTTGACCATTTTGACCATTTAGCAAGTATTCCCAACTAGTTGACCCAAACGGGCCAAAAACCCGAACATGATCCAAACACTTCCACCTTTCCATTAACTAGCAATTCACAATCATCTAACAATTCCATCAAGATCATAACATCACAAATCCAAATATGATACTTCCAAAATCACTAGTTAACCATTTTGACAAAATCATCCAAACACTAGTTAAACTACTTCACAAATTGATCAATACTAGGTTTTTAACATCCATAACTTAACAAACATGATTCCTCAACCTAATAAACAATTCCATCCAATCATAACTCAAGAAATCCGAGATTTGTCAAAACCCACCTTCAACTTCCACCATTAATGGAGGTTGAAGGTGATTTTCACCAAATCTTGTATTCCTTCAACAATCAACCACACAAAAGATGTAAAAGCTTACATAATCACATAAAACAACACCCATTTCAAGATTCAACCACAAATCAACAAGTTACCTAAACCCTAGCTCAAGTTCAAGCTCAAGAACAACATAAACAAGTAGAGGAGAGAGTGTAGCTTACTTCTAGACTTCTTTTACACAATCACTAGTGAAATTTTCGGACCAAAGATGAAGATTTAACCCCAAAAGCTCAAGAACAAGTATATGGTTTCTAGAGAGAGAGAGGCAATGGAATAGTGAGAGAGAGATGGATAATGTTTGAACAATAAGACAAAGAAGAAAGAGGAGGGTTTCTCCCTCCCTCTCACTTGACCGGCCAACACAAGGGGGTGGGACCCCTTTGTGGCTTTTGTTTTAATTATCAGTATATGTCTGAAAAGTCCCTTTCGAAATTAATTTATTTAAAATAGGAAACGGACTCCAATTTTAAAAACGAAAGCATTTCTGGAAACGATATTTAACAAGGAATCTAAATATATAAAAATTACGTTTTCATTCCAAATATAACACGAGTCGGGTATTTTAACCCCTTGGTTAAAATACCGCAAAGGACAGCAGGCTAATTTAATTAACTAAGCATTTAATCAGATAATCATTCAATAAGATACCTTAAGGTCAATAAACTACTAGGCCGGGTTTTGGGATGTTACAATTTATGGAGAATATTATGTATTGCAGTAGAAAAAACAGGAATTTTAGTTGAGTTGATCTTTGAAAATATTGACTGCCTTTTTAAATAGGACCATTGCCGTAATTATGATTGCATATTGGCCCAGTATTTTAGGTGCTATTTAATAGTTTTGGGAGGAAAGAATCAATCTAATTAAAAAGTCGGTTTTGACAGGGTGTTATTTGAAATAAGTGAAGATCTCGTCCACGTTAAATCCGGAAACTATTAACTGCAGTGATTTTGGCTTAGGATGATTGTGCTGAATGCGTCCATAAATGTGTGAATTACACGTGGCATAAAGAGCCAATCAGAGAGCTGCAAATGAGTGAGTTGACAAACAAAAATCATATGTAGGTGCATATATAGGGGAAGATGGCAAATGGCATTTTGGCCAGCAGCATATTGTTTGTCATCTATTTTTTTGGTTGGGTTCAAATATTTGTTGTGAATATACGTATTTTTTAATAGTAGATTATAATTTTACCTTTAAAAACATCCTATGGCTTTCTTTGGACCATTGAATACACGGGCCAACAACTCAAATTCAATCTTCTACCGAGTCTTAAACACGTGAAAAGTCCAACAATCTAGAAGTTTGGAAAGTCAAAACAAAGACCAATAATCATAGCAGCATTATTTGATAATTTCAGGGGAGTGTGATGTCGAATTAAGTGAACTACAAACCACAAACGAATAAACGATTACTCATACTACAAATTATTTTTTAACTTTCCATATAAAATAGTTGTTTTTTGGATGAACCAAAATCGAATTGAAAAGTTTAGAACTTAATTGTAATAAGAATCAAATCTTTCTATATAATTTAATTCTGCAAGAATCTTGAACTGCAAAGATACCTATGCTGAGATTAATGTACAAAGAACCTGAGGTTACTGTTAGAACCTAACAAAAAGTCAAAGTAACGGCTGTTGTTATAATGCAGGCGAAAACCAGTGCTTTCCACCCTCCGGTTGACTTTTGCACTTTCCGGTCAGGTGAGTCACCGGAGGAGTTTGAGAACCGACCCAAAAGAATCTTAGAGGCCACAACAACCGTGAAAGAAAGGGTTGCACAAAGCAAAGCGTACTCTGTTTTGTCAATGCTTTCTTCATCTCTTGCAATCTTCTCGAGATCTTGCCTACAAAGTACAAAGGTTGTTAGAGATTGATTATAGAAAATAGATTATACGTTTTGTAAATGGATAATTAGCGTTAATAATGAAAAATAGTGTTTGGATCTAATTATTTGTCTGAAATCGCAATAATAAAATAATGTGTTAGACAAACCTGATTATTTATTTAATTAATAGGTAAAATGCACGTAATCAGTTTTTAAAACATAATAGACACCTCCCCTCAAAACTCTGTTTTCAATGCCTAAAAATGCAAATAATTGATTATTTCAGATTTTTTTTGTCAAACATAAATTCCAGATTATTTGCGTTTTCAAAAAGCAATAAACAGACAATCTCCTTCATATCGCAATGCCAAACACACAAAAACTACCTTAACATGACGTTTTCTTTCATAACCGACTCCAAAAGAAATGACACTGAATCCTTCCATGACTCCAATCCCGCAATTTCTTTCTCCTGAAATCGTTAACTAAGTTACATAAACCATAACAATCATCAACAAGCAACACCCAACAACAGTTCAGTTTGATGGGTCCCATGCAGTCCAATGGGACCCACTCAAACAGATCTATTCTTAGGTTCAGTTTAGACAAAACAACGAACCATAGTCTCCTTCCAAGGCCAAAAACCCTTGATTTCCGATCTCGTTTCCTCCACAAGCCCCGAATACTTCACAACTTCTTTATCAAGATGAGAAAGAACATCATCTTGTATCTTGTTCATCTCATCAACATTTTCCTCCAATAACATTAAATTATTTTCCAATAACCGAATCTTTTGCATCAAAATCTTTAAAACCGCATCACCATGTATTCTTCCGGTCCCTTTCTTTACAGTTTCGGGAACTTTAATATCTATATCGCCATCGGGTTTTTTATAACCCGAAGCTCCCCACAAAGCGGGAGCTACAGTCCGATTAGGGTTTGATGATTTTCCATCCGTTGATTCACCGGAAGAAGCCATGATCAAATCTTCAAGCATTTTCTCAATTGCATCTACACCATATGCTTCAAAAACACTAAGTGTGCAATAAAATTCCGTACCATAATGAGTTATTAGTCTCAACATTATGTATCTAGCCCATTTGGGCTCGGGTAACTTAAAAAATTGTCGATGTTTTACATTTTCGGCATCAAAAGTCCCGAGTTCATACCATGTTTCGGCGGGAAACACTAAACTTCCCGATAATTCAAATTGTTTAAAGTTAGAAGAATGGTGTTCAAAATTGGCTATCGTTATTGCATCGACTAACGTTTCTTCGGCAAGTTCAATTACTACAAATTTGTCAGAAACCGAACACGGGTTCCTTAAATACATGTCATGATCACCCGTTAATATGTTGTTTGCACCTTTTGCTTCTTTGTCATGAGCCACAACTTTTGCACCTTTTGATGCAGCCGCATAGTTGTATTCAGTTCCATCTGGCTCGAGCCTATGGGTGATGTTGATTAGCCCGTTTGCTGCACCGTTTAGCCCGTTATCTTGTTTTGTAATGGTATTAAACTCGTTTAAGTTAAGATATGTTAAACGGGCTTGGCCCGTTTGTGAATCATCTTCTTGTTTGTTTTCTAGATAAATATCTTCAATTTGTCTTTCACAAATGAATTCGGAATAACCTAAAATCTTCCAAAATAGATCTTCTCCCGGGTTTGTTTCTTGAAGAGGGTTACCCTCGAGTTCTTCTTCGAGGGTATTTTCGTAATATGTCGTATCGTTATAAACCCTAGAGTTATTGTTTTCTAAAAGGACCTTATCGGTATGATTTCGATCTGGATATGAGCTCGTGTTAGTGAAGTTCTTATTAGGAACACCTACATACCCTGCAAGAATAACATCAAACAATGGTAAATTACTTATATAAAACGGTTTGTTTGAATGTGCACTTTTAAAGTTATTATCTAATTGTAATAAATAGTTCTCTTGCTTGAGTAACCTAATTATACTTTATGATTATCCGGTTAACTATAGATTGTTTAATTAATTTCGATTTTCGAATAATTCATAATAGGTGCAACAAAACTAAATATCATACATCAACAACGATATCTAATACCGCCAAAACTTGGATATTAAGATGTGAGATGTAGACATTCATACCTTTATCTGGAAGTAGAGAGAATGCTTTCCAAAAGACATCTGCAAATAAATGTGTGATGAGATATTACTAATAAGAAGTTTTTTTCAAAATTAATAGGCATTTCAAACAAAGTATCGGTTTTAATGTGGTTTTAGAAGTGTTTTCAAAAGTATAGTATCCGTGATGTTTGTCCCACCTGTGTCCAATCAACCACTTTCCGGGATTTGAATCCCGGATTCAGATTTTACTTTGAAAATTTCACGAGTGGGGCTACAGATGATTAACACGTGGCGCATTGTGGGGAGTATCTGGGTTTTCAAATATGGATACCATACTCCTTAAGACACTTCTAAAACCACATTAGAACTGATAATTTATGTGAAATCCCTATTACTTTTTAAAAACCTTCTACTGATACTACCCTTGTTTCACTATTATTTTATCTATCAAATAGTAGATAATTTGCCATGCACTCAAACATCAAAAGCTATTATTACAACTTCAAGCATCAAACAAACATCCAAATATATGTTTAATGATAACTAATTATCTGATTCGAATGTTTAAAATCTCATAATCACAATCAAAACACATGTCGAAAAAATTCAGAAAATCATCATCATCATCATCATAGATTCATAGATGCATCAATTAATGCATGAAAGCGTTGCAAAAAAAAAAAAAGATGCATAAAATTATGGATAAATCTTTCGAAACACATGACATAATGCACCTGAAATTCGATGAAAACAAAATATTTGGGAGCAAAATATTACATGAAGAGACCCTAAAGATCGTAACTTTTTAGAAGATTAACAACAATGTGGATTCATGAATTCAAGAAACAAATCATGGGCATGTGATATAACTCGAATTGCAAATGAAAATGAATAAATCTTGGAAATTGCATCTAAAATACCTTGATTGGGACCAAATGTAGAGAATGAAATCATAAACGGGAACCAAAATGTGAGGATTAACGGCAACGAGAGCTTTAAATAACTCTCTTTTTCATTCCTTTTGATGAACAATTTAAGGTTATTAGGGTGAAATTGGAAATCTGTTGATGCATAATTGATATTGGGTTTCTTCATATTTCATAACAGAAGTTGAAGATTTACGTAAGAGTGGACACGAGAAGTTTACTCTGTTTTTAATAGCATCTTAAATGAACGCCCCTTAAATATTGGTCTGCTAATGCCACGTCATCATCTCTCATCAAATGCCCTTGTAAGACACTTTTCGTCTACTTGCAAATTCGAAGGGTGGAAAGTGAAAATTGTGACATCTTATGGTAAATGATTATTTAGCCCCTCATAGTTAGATTTAAAAGACCGAAAATACCAACCGTCAATGAAAATGCACTGAATTGCATTAAATGATTAAATCTATGATATAAATTATCTTTTAACATAGAGGAAATTGAATTCTAGAACCAACATACAAATACAAATAGATCTATGATACAAATAACTGTTCTAACCCTATACAACAAACATCTAAACCACAAATTCTCGGTCAACAAAACTAGTTGTCGCTACCTTTTACAAAAACAACAAAATCGCAAATTTGAAGAAAAATATGAATTCAAATTCTTGTATTTGGTATTATGATGAAAAGGTATCAATCATTGATTTAACATGCTATATTCCAACTCAAGATCTTTTTCTTGCGTTTGTTTAAAAAACGAAAGGCTTCCAGGATCTCCTTCCTCAAGTAACCGACTTGTTGGAGTATTTGGCGGGTAATTATCCAAAATTAAATCGATTTCATCTCCGGTCATCTCCATTTGACAAAGAAGAACCTGAGAATAATAAATATTAAAACCGAAAAAACAAAAAAAAAAAAAAAAAGTGTATGATGATAAAACGATCACAACTTGTTAATTACCAAACTAACCTTAACGGTTTTAAGCAAAGCGGTATGATGACGTCTCAACAAAGCAACCGTCTTTCCATACATATTAGATACCAAATCTTCTGTTCTTTTTGCAATATCATCATCCATTTTAAAGTTAATTGTCGGTTCAATTAACTCATAATCATCATATAATGATTCTTCAAAGTCTAAACGCGGGCCCACAAATTTAGGTTCCTTTCTCCATGGAGGCGGTTCACCATGTATCACCATCGGGTTCTCCAAGTTCCATCTGTGGGCCAAAAAAAAATCAAAAATACCAAAAACACCCTTGAGTATCAATTTACTTGTAGTTAATGGTAAGGGGTAGATAGGTAATTTTACATTGTGATAATTTTACGAGCAAGCCAAGTTGCATCTGCAAGGTAGTTAACTGATGCTTTTGAGGTATCCCTTCCAAATATCACTTCTTCAGCTGCTCTCCCTCCAAGTAAAACCTGTTAACATTGGTAGTAAAATTTTGACCCGTTTAAACGGGTAAAATGGGTTGAAAAATATCCCAAAGTGGATTTTAAATCCATATTAAAATCTAAATCACTTAATTCAAACATTTTGATTATTATTAATATAGTTATCATAATCATATTTAACAATTAACACATTATTTATTTATAAATTTTAGAAAGTACAAAGTGTTTATGGGTCAACCCGACCCGACCCGTACTGAGGAGTTTGAGTTCACACCTGAAGGCGATGAAGCAACTGTGGCCGGCGTTCAAATAAATACTTCTCGTCATCGAGTCGATTGAATACAACTTGTGATAAAGTCTGCATGCATAATTGCAAATACATAAAATAATAAAAAAATATTAAATTTATTTTTTTTAGAATAAAATAAAAATAGTGAAAAAGATTGATTAAAAAGAGGAATCTTGAACCTCTCCACGAGGATGAATTGATATTCGGTCACAGGGTTCAACTTGTGCATTTTCTATTCTTCTTAAAAGATGGGAAACAAATGCGGTCCCCACTTCAGTTGTGGCCCGTCGGCGTTGACCCTGTTGACCCAAATCTAATGCGACCCGTTTCGGGCCCACGGTCAACCGGTCAACTGCTTCAGCAACATCTGACTGAAGGATTGACCCGTGTTTGTTCCTCACAGCTACAAGAGCAGCCTCTTGGAGAAGTTGAGCTAATCTTGCACCACTCCATCCTAATAAATTAAATATATACTATAAACATTAAAAAAAAATTATAAATATTAATACAAATGAAAGACCATACCGGGAAGATTTTGGGCAAAAACTGACAAGTCAACCGACTCTGACAACTTCACTTTGCGGGCATGAACTTGCAAAATTTCCAATCTCCCTTTTGCATTAGGAGGACGGATTCTTATCTAGAAAAAATAACACCAAAAGAATTAAATTATTGTTTAAAAAAATAAAATTGGACAAAAAAGTGTCTGCGGGTCAACCTTTCGGTCAAACCGACCAGGCCGAAGAAGTGCAGGATCTAACAAATCTTTACGATTGGTAGCACCCAAAAATATGACACCTTTTCCTGTATCAAATCCATCGAGTTCTATTAACAGTTGGTTTAATGTTGTTTCTCTTTCTTGTGTAGCAGCATTGTAAAGATCATCTGTTTTGTCACTAAATATTCCTTGACGCCTATTTATCACAAAAAAATAGCGTTAAAATTAATTCAAAATTCAAAGCAAAAAGAAATAAAAACTATAAACACGGCAATACCTTGTAGCTAGTGCATCAATTTCATCAATAAAAATAACAGACGGTTTGTTGACCTGCAGAAACCAAATAAACAACTAATTAATTAGTAAAAAAAATAAAAAATATAAAAAAAATTAATGACCTTAGCTCTCTTAAATAAGTCCCTAATACGAGCAGAACCGACACCAACTAACACTTCAACAAATTCTGATCCAGCCATTTGGTAAAACGGTACACCAGCTTCACCAGCTATAGCTTTAGCAACAAGAGTCTGAGCAATATGATATTTAGTTTATTTATTTATTTATTTTTTTGTGTAAATTGATTATATTTAATGAAAATTTGTGACATAAATAGAATAAGGTAGTTTAGCTGACCTTTCCACATCCTGGTGGGCCCTCTAGTAGTACCCCATGAGGAGGCTTTATTCCCATTTTGTCAAATAGTTCGGGATTCTTCAAGTATTTTACCAACTAATTATACAACCATTATAATGGAAATTATATAAATAACTTAAAAAATGAATTAAAATTGACAGCCAAAAAACAAGTATAGTTCTACCTCTTGGAGCTCTTCAACTGCTATTTCAATCCCAGCCACATCACTAAATGTAACACCAGTTGAACCCTAAATAAGATTTAAAAATTAATTAAAAAACATAAGAAAAAGATGCATAATATAAAGGTATGTGATTAAAGCTTAATTACAATCAATTTATAAAAAAAAGAAAAAAAAAAGAAACTAACATCAACTCGAGCTTGTGGTTTAGACTGAGAAAATTCGATCCCTTGCCATATATCCTGCAAAATTAACAACAAATCCAAATTAAAGTACGAAAATTTAACCGAAAAAAAAGCAAAAAAAATAATAAATAAAAAATTAAATCAAATCTTACCCATTTCCTGAAATTTTTGGGCCTTCTAGAAAGAGTAAACCGAAGAAGAACAATCATACCTACACCAATGAACAAAATGGGCCGAGCCAATCTAAACATGGAATCAAAGAACCCAATTTTATACATTTCATTAATCTTTGAGGAAATCCCGCCATAAACAAACAAATCCAAAAAAACATCTCCCATTTTTTCTAAAACATTGACAGCAACTTCAACAGGAACTGAAATAAACGATTTGACCACAGGCCAGATGGCGTAAACGGTCCCCACATAAACAAAACTTGCAACAGCAAAAGCTGCTGATGCTAAAAAACCGCCAACAACAATGGCGGCTGCTGCAATGCCAGCTGTCACTGCACCGAGTTCCACCATTACCCTGCTTGATATTGATGATGATATTGGGTTTGAATACTGTGGTGCTTTTGACACATATGTCTGTATCACAAGATTCAAAAGTTTTTTTTTAAGTAATATAAAAATGAAATTAACACAATTTATATCATGGATAGATGAAATAGTAATACCATTGTTTGTGTCTCTATCTCATATCGTGGTCCATTATATTCGGTTAAAACAGTTTGTGATTGAATATCATCGAGCTTTACCGACCTAAACACAATCATAAAACCATTAAAAAAACATTGAAAAAAAAACTAATTTTTTAGAGTTTATTATAAATTTACCACTTAGTTTTCTGCAAGTTCTTGTCTCCTGGAATCTCTTTCAATATTACAATGAAATCTTTATAATCGTTAGCAACCCGATCGTTTGCTTTAAAAGTTAAAAACTTTATCATATCAGTATCTATGGCTTTCTGTAGATCTTCAAACCTCATTCGTGGTAATAATTCGAATTGGTTATCGAATTCAGCTTCTTCAGATAATTCCTGAACAAATATCTGTTCAGGAACATATAGTTTCCCCTTAAATTTCCTCAAAATATCGTTTAAATACACATCTTCTGAATAATCAACACTTTTGTTGTTATTAAATCCTTTCAAATTCAACCTCTTAAGAATCTCCAAAACTCGATTATTATTATTATTATAACTCTCTTTCCCCAAATTCTCTTTTTCCTTGAGTGTATACAATTTATCACCAATTTTATACTTAGGTTCCACCTGGCAAGGGTTTTCCTTCAAAACCCTAGTCATGAAATCATCTTGGGTTGAACTATCACTACTTTGACCCGAATCCGATTTCCGAAAAAACGCATGGGGAAAATGCAGTCTTTTTCTCCTAATTTCAGCAGACTTGCAATCATTACGAAGGGCGGTTTTGATTCGGACTGATGTGTGAACGGTAATGCTGGATTGGGGATAAAACGACCTAGGTAATGCGAAATTATCAGGTGTTCTTAATTGTGCGGGAAGCATTTCGTGAAATGAGCTAGGGTTTATGGAATTTTAGGGTTTTAGAGAGTGTGAAGTGGAAGGAATTACACAGTATGTGAGATGAATTCCATGGAGGATTGTGAAGAGACTACGAGCTCTCTGTTCTGCAACTAATTAAAGGTGAAGTTTATCCGGATCCGAAAATTTTAACGGGTCAAATAAGTTTTATTACATCAAAGTATAAGTTTAATATAACATTGCGAAAACCCCAGGGGCTAAAAGCGACATGAACGAAAATTACAGGTCCATTGTTGACGAAATAAAAAGAATATGACTAAACCCGTTAAAAATGACAGAAAAACGATTCTCAGACAAAATCGTAGGGTTTGGTATCTGAGTGAAGCACTCGATTACAGGTACGATTGTTCTCCAAATCTCATAATTTTGGTTAACACACGGGATGCTTTTGTTAATTGCTAGCTTAATTTCGTTTTTAATTACATCAGCTGATTGCTTTTACAATTTCCATCAGTTTGCTGTTGAGTGCAAGAGTGATGGATGTGGATAGGATAGAGCTTGTAAAATCTCAATTGCAACCGTTTTTACGTCAAGGAGAAGAATTCGTTCGTCGTGCTGAAGAGTATGTTCGTCAGATCCCTCCAACTCAGCTCTTAATTGCAATTGGAGCGCTGTTATTCACTAGTCTTCTGATCTTATTAAGTAAGTTAACTACTTCATTTTGGAATCAGATCGTTTTCGTTATTAATAGATCTTTAATTACGAGTTTTTCTCTCTCTGTTAATACGGATAGTGATGTATTTTGATCAGTTTCTACCAAAATTGGGTTCAGTAGCCTAGAATTGCAGTCTTAATGAATAGATGTGATTGCACGCCTCTTACATTTACCCATTTGGAGTGATGGAAGCTATTTTGCTGCTAATTTTAGTTTCATGTAGTTGAATTAGATGTCATGTAGTGGAATTTCACAAACATATTATTATGGACACTTGAATAGCAATATGTTAGTAATACAGCAGTGGTAGGGCTCCAAGGTGACCCAATTTCAGCAATTGTTATTGAATGTTCCCAATTTAGGGCATCTTTTGTTGTCTATTCCTTAAGATTTCTGAAGGAGAAAGAATAGCCACTAATGGTTAGATTATTATGAATCTGTTTGCAGCACGCATTTTGAAGCATACAATATCTAACACCATTGTACTATGTGGGCTTAGTGGAGGTGGGAAAACTGTTCTTTTTTACCAGGTAAATGTCATTCCCACTTTCTGCCAATATTTTTATCTTTATAATCTAAGTTTTGATATAATATGTTCCCTGTTTCAGCTTCGTGATGGATCTTCTCATCAAGGTACTGTAACATCAATGGAACCCAATGAAGGCCTTTTTGTCCTAAACTCTGAGAATTCTAAGGTAAACTACTGTACTCTAATATGCTGACGTGGACATGACCCATTTATTTAAGAATAGGTTAATTTGTATTATTATTAATTATTTTAATCTTATTTTTGCAGAAGGGAAAGATTAAGGCAGTTCACCTTGTTGATGTTCCTGGTCACTCACGGCTTCGTCCAAAACTAGATGAGTATTTGCCTCGAGCAGCTGGCATAGTCTTTGTTGTTGATGCTGTTGAATTTTTACCTAACTGTCGTGCTGCTTCAGAGTAATTTCTTAATTTATTTTTTATTTTTTTATTTTTTGTAAATGAAATGAAAGATATTTATTATTTAACAATATTTGTTTTGTAATAGGTATCTGTATGATATTTTGACAAAAGCTAGCGTTGTGAAGAAAAAAATTCCACTTCTTGTCCTTTGCAACAAGGTGGATAAGGTTACTGCACACACAAAAGAGTTCATCAGAAAACAACTTGAGAAGGAAATGTACGTCTTTTTAATAATCTTTTTCATTTAAAGCCCAATTTTACATCTTTTTAATAAATAAAAATTGGTTTTTTAAATTGATTGACAGTGACAAGCTTAGGACATCAAGAACAGCGTTATCAGATGCAGATATATCAAATGAATTCACACTTGGAGCAGCTGGTGAAGCCTTTTCATTTTCTCAGTGCATTAACAAAGTGACAGTTAATGAGGCATCTGCATTAACTGGAGAGATATTGCCATTGGAGCATTTCATTAGGGATCGTGTTAAGCCCTAATCATCTCATAAGACAATTTGGATTTCATTAGACAATTTGGATTTGGAGAGAGACCGTATTTCATCTTTCTTTTTTTTTGTTATTTACTTGCAGATTATATGTAGGAAAATTGTTTATATTTTCAACAGTTTGAACTTTTTCTTACAATTTCAATATTTTCTTAGCTAAATTTCCCTATATACAGCAAGAATACCTATACATCATTCACATTATCTAGAATTTGGCAAATGGGTGAAACCTGTTTGCTGACATCATCTATCTAACTGTTTGAGCTACCATGTCTTTCATATTCATAGGATAACACATTTTGGTATGCAATCCTGACCACACATTCTCTGCTAAGATCTCATTAACAGCAGATGTTGGATGAAACTGGTCCCACCATAGATGATTTGAAGCATTCCCACAAGCCATTCCAGCTGATATGCACATTATCCAGCCATTGTATCGCCCTAAACCACAACATGCTGATTTTGTAACACTAAATCCTGCACACACACACACACACAAAAATAAATATGTTTATGATGTTTATTACATTTATTTTACCTACATTATTTATGATGTTTTAAGCATTTAAAAACACTTTGAAATAAATATGTTACCATATTGGTGAAAATTGTCCATGATGTCCATAGAAGCCAGATAAGCGTCACAAAAGATAATATTGGCATGATTAAGTTCTTTATTAAGCTCTTCAACTGTATATCTCATAACAAAATTAAATTCCATTATCATATCATTTATACTCTTCACACATTCTCCATCATTGCTGTTATATTGCCACAAATAGTAAGGTGCACAACCGATTGGTGCCAGTCCCATCACCACCACTCGCCTAACATTTGCATTATATAAATTCTGCACCAAAAAATTACAAGATTAAACCAAAACGGGCCTTTTTTGTTTGACTTTTTGACCCGACCCGTAAAGAAAATGCAAAGATGGAGGATTTTTGTAACCTTGATCTCCTGTTTCATTGACTGGGCTAAAAACTGTGCAAATTTCCATGAGACGTATTTGGATTGAACTTGTGATACATCAGGCAGATAGTAATGTATAAAATCATTAGTCCCAATTGAAATGTAGAATATTGAATTTGAAATGAGATTAGAAGCTGCATTTTCGCCCATTGTTAGTATATACTGCTGAAATGTATCCATAACTTGTTGAATTTGTTGACTAAAGGATATGTGTTGACCCTGCATAATTGTAACATTAATATAATTATAAAAAAATAAAATATAATTTATGATCCATATTACCAATTCTGATCCACTAGAGAAGATGATTCCAGCACCAGCAGAAGCATAATTCAACCCACGGATCATATCTGAAATTGAACCACTTTGACCTAGATAGCTTGGAACAAATGGGAGGCCGAGATGCATTGCTGATGATGATGATGATCAAGAAAGTTTTAAATAAACATGATTAAATTTGTTTAATTTGGATTAATACGTGTAATAAGATAACAGCAGAAAACCACTGGGACATTTCATCGAACACCTCATCTACAGCCCCTAAATTAACTTTGATTATAATCTATATTCTTCTTTCTTTCAATTTTTCATGCAAAAAACTTGTAATCTCAGATAGAAGTAAAGCCAGAAATATCCAATATAGTCCCATTTTTGTTTTACCAAAAAGCTAATTGAAGGAAATCAACTCAATGAAAGTGCGATAAACATAGAACTTAGATCACCGCAAGAACATCAAACAACAATGAAATTAAGCGAAATAAAAACCAAAATTCTCAGTTAAAAACAAGAAATTCAAGAAAACAGAAGCTAATTACCAAGATAATCGACAGGAACTCTGCCATTGGAGAATCTTCCGGTTGGTCGATGGGTATCGAAATCGCGTCCATAAGGAAGATGATCCGCACGTGCAAGAGTTCCAAGAAAATTATTGGTCCCACAGTCAACAGAAGAGTCACCAATAACGAATAACGCCGGTACCCGAGAAGGAGTTTGTTGAGTCGATACCGGAGATGGTGCTGGAGGCGGCGGAAACGGCGACGGTGGTGGTGCCGGATGATGAGAAACAGAGGCATTAGTATAAAGATCTTCAGAAATGTGAACAGCTCCAACTAGTTTGAAATTGAAAAGTAGGGTTTCAGTGAAAATTAAGAGAGTAATTAATCGGAAAGATGAATAGGGGGAGAACTCCATTGATGCGTTCGAGCTTGTAGCAGAGACAAATGGCGGGTTACAGAGTCAGTTGAATTTAACGATAAACAGTTTGATATTTGGAAGGGGTCGATAAGGGACAATATTTGGGTTTCTTGTAATGGGTTTTAAAATTTTTAACTTTTGTCCCAGTCTCAGTTGGGCTTAAACTTGGGCCTTATTATGTTTTCCTTTTATTAAATGATAATTTAAGAAATTTAAAATAAGTGAGAAATCACCAAGAATGCTCGAACCAGAATCATTATTTGAAGAAGCAGATAACAAGTTAATACGCAAAAACTGGGCCAAATAACTTTTCTGGTATGTTGGGTTTTTACGGTATTAAGGGCATGTTTGGGAAAACTTATTAAATGTGTTTTTTGGTTTATTAACTTAGAGGTGTATTCTAGGAAGTCCAAAGGTTTTGCATAGTCCCAAGGAATAAATCCTATTCATTGGATCAAGATGGTCAAGATCAAATCCCCCACCTAACAGCCACCGCCGGCGGCCACCTCCGGCCGCCGGCCGCCGTCCGTGGTGGTGGTGGCTGACAGTGAAGGTGCTGGTGCTAATGGGGGTGGTGGTGGTATTGATGTATCGAAGCACATGTGCTTCACTAAAACACAACATATTACTTCGAAGCACATGTGCTTCAGGTCACGAAACACATGTGCTTCAAGTCACTAAAAACATGAGTTTCTAAACACACAAGGGAGCATACGAAGCACATGTGCTTGAAGTTATGAAACACATGTGCTTCACTACACGGAAAAAAAATCAAAACAAGTGACGAACATATCATTATGAAGCACATGTGCTTCATAAAGCCAAGCACATGTGCTTCATAAAGCCAAACACATGTGTTTTTGTTCCTGAACACATGTAACTTACAAGCAAGTCATTTGTGTTTGAATCACGAAGCACATGTGCTTGACGTTATGAAACACATGTGCTTCACTATACAGAAAAAAATCAAAACAAATGACGAACATATCATTATGAAGCACATGTGCTTCATAAAGCCAAGCACATGTGTTTTTGTTCCTGAACACATGTAACTTACAAGCAAGTCATTTGTGTTTGAATCACGAAGCACATGTGCTTGAAGTTATGAAACACATGTGCTTCACTACATAGGAAAAAAATCAAAACAAGTGACGAACATATCATTATGAAGCACATGTGCTTCATAAAGCCAAGCACATGTGCTTCATATATAAAGCCAATCACATGTGTTTTTGTTCCTGAACAAATGTAATTTACAAGCAAGTCATTTGTGTTTGAATCACGAAGCACATGTGCTTGACGTTATGAAACACATGTGCTTCACTACACAGAAAAAAAATCAAAACAAGTCACGAAGCACATGTGCTTCCAGTCACGACCACCACCACCGGTCACCACCGCCGGCGGCCACCTCCGGCCGCCTTCCTCCGCCGTTGGCCGCCGCCGACCGCCGCTCGTCGCCGCCGTCCGCCGCCGTCCGTCGCCGCCGGCCGCCGGAGAAGCACATGTGCTTGTAGTGGTGGTGGTGGTTTTGAATCTTGATCTTGACCATTAATTTTTCTTGATCCAAGGGCTAATAAATGTCCCTTGAGACTAGATAAAATTAATGGACTACCTTGAACATTTAACTATTAACTTAATAAGTTTAAATAAATTTGAATTTAAGCTAAAAACCTCATTTAATAAGTTTTTTTTAAACATGTCCTTTTTATAGTGTAAATAGTCATACTTCTATTCGTGAGTAGAGAGACTACTTCCTGAAAAACCTTTGATAAAAGGGCAAATTTCCATCAAAATTCATTTAAGGGTATGTACTTTTGTTTTGATCACTAAAGGGTAACATACTTTCATAAATGTTGATCAAAGGGTAACCTACTTTCATAAATGTTGATCAAAAGGTAACCTACTTTCATAAAGGTATATAAAAAAGGGAAAATGACTTACTCAACAAGTTTAACTTACTTGTTCCAACCAAAATGAACCGTTACAAAAAAAGTACTTCAAAGTGTACATGCTTCTTTGTTTCTAAATCATTTTACTCAAACAATAAATTCAAAAAAGGGTCATGTGTCGGTTCTTAAAGTTGAGCGTCTTTATGAGATGAGTCTTGAACTTGATTAACTTGGATCACTAGATTAGTTTTGTTTCCATACCTTAACCATTAGTTCAAGGAAAGATGGAATTTGAACGAAAAATTGATCGACTTTATTTTGACCTAGTTTGAAGGCTGTGAAACAAAACTAATCATATAAGCATTAAATAGTCGCGTGGAAACAAATGAAAGAATTGATTACCGGTAACCGGTTTCACAAGTCATATTTTACCTTTTATATACTTTTATGAAAGTATGTTACTCTTTAGTGATCAAAACAAAAATACATACTCTTAAATAAACTTTGATGGAAAGTAGGTTACCCTTCTATGTATTTTGTCCCTGATAAAATTGTATGATAGGAAAAATAAATAAATATAGATCTGCCACTTGTTTTGTGAACAACCGTAAGTTTACAATATTCTATTTTATGACTTGCTGATGATTTAATCTTCTTTTTTCAAAACAAGATTTTGAAATTTGAAGTTAGTAGTCAATTAGTCATTGCATGTAGACTCCCGTTTCAAGTAAAAGCAGATACAATTTCTCAATAAACAGATTAAAAATGATTCTCAGAAATTTTTGATTTTTTTTTTCTTCCTTAAATGAAAGGAGATGATTTTTATATTAGAGAAATCACTTTACATACAACGATGTACATATATTATAGAAAACTATATAACATATTAAAACAACATTTGTAGTATTAGAAGTAATATATGTCGTGTAAAAATAAATTCAATGATTCTTAATTATATAAACACATTACACAATCAGTCTTTCATTTACCTTATGCTGCATCTAACTTACGCAATATTAGTTGCACAATGTTTTCCCCTTGTTAATATGAATTAAAATAAATACACTACTTTTCACGTACGTTGTTGATTATAGTTCTCAAGTTTACTACAAACTTGTTGATATATAACTAATGGCAATTATTTTTATTAAAGTATATATGTCAAGTTCAAACTTTTAAATAGTGCTTATCTGATTGTAAGCCCAAATAATATTCTTTACTGCATTAACTGGTCACTTGAATTTGGTACTTGAATTATGAAACACATCTTTTACTTTGGTGCGAAGATCCACGACCATTTGATGTCCAACTTTGGGTATGGCGTGTAGGTCCAAACCACAGATCTACCAAAATTAGAGTTTAGATCCAAAGTAAGCTCACTTTAATTAATCACTTAATTCATTGAACTTAAATCATCTGTTAGAAGATCAAATTATGTATGTGTCGCAAATTGATACCGAATTCTCCAATAACACGTACTTTTTAGACCCATGCACATCCACACTTTTTTGTTTCATTGCTTGTCTGTTTATCTACATACTTGTATAATATGATGGGCACAAGTTCAATGCATGTATTCACTAACTTTTATCAAAGCATTTGGTTGTCATAGATATATCATAATCATGTGGGCAACCAACGGCTAACCATGCATCTAGCTCCTAAATAATTTCCTAGTTGTCACCAGTTCGATCTTTTTTTGAGTAACATTTACCAGATGGTAAAGAGAAGTTTCAAAAACGGTCACAATATAGTTAGGTAGCGCACATCGCGAGTAAAGCTCGGTCACACCGCAGGAGTCCGTTATAATGGTAATATTCTTTTAAATAAATAAATATATAAAATAGCTAGTTAGCTACATTGATTAATAAGCGATCTTTGTTTTTATTAACCTTTACGCTTTAAATCTAGACGTGCTTGATATAAAAATATAAGTGACAAAGCCAAGTTACTATGAGAAAAATATACTATAAGAAATCCTTATTTACCTCATACGAGAAGTGAACTTTAGATGAAGAAAAAAAGGTAAAAGAGAAAATAATGACTTACAGTTAGAGGGTAATTCCAAGGGTAATGGGGAAGGTAAATTGTGTATTTTGATGGATTTGTAATGTAGATTTGGAACCCTTTTTCTATTGCAAAGGCATATAACTTGGTACCTAATTTCCAAAGCTATCAATTATCACCCTACAAATTAGGGTTTATACTAATCTTGTATTTCTTTTTTATAAAGCATAATTTTTTTGTGAGTATTGGTTTTAAAAATGATATAAGTTTCTAAATGATAAGGTTGTAAACTTAAATTCTTGCAAAAGTGATCATTTCCTCTATAGACAACATGGGCTCTTCGAACCCGATCTGATCCTTCCTCAAAATTTGATTTTTTTGTTTAAATTGTAATTATCGGCTCATTAAAATTTAAATGCACGTTCGAAAAATCCTTTTAATTATTGTGAATTTTTTTAGATTTAGACTGAAAATTACATTTCTACCCATAATTTGTTTTTGTTGAAAAAATTTCCACCGCTTTGTGACTACTAATGTAGTCACTTTCTAAATCCATGTTTTTTTAATCTCCACGACTCTGTAACATTTAATGTAGCCACTTTACGAATAATTTCTAATTATTTATTTGTTTATGAATATAATTATTAGATAGGAGTGTATCATTTATGTGTTTTTATAATAAAAGAAGTACCACCACATTATTTGTTTTTTTCTTTAATTCTTATTTTATTTTTGTATGAATACAAAATTTAATATTAAAAGGCGACACGTTCGAAATGGCCGTTGATAGAAAGAAAGCATTCATGATCGTCGATGTTTCAGGTCAAAGACAAAAACCACACTCAACGGCTATATTTTCGCTCTCTCACTCCACCACCGATCGACCATACTTTCCCCGGAATCATAAATCCGACGAAACTATCGGAGAACTATTTGTACCGTGAAACCAATCACACCACCTCTGAAGAATTTCTGCTTTTTGTAATCATTCCATGAACAAATGCCGTCTTAATTCATATCAAATCAATCGCTATAACCTCACCTATTTCTTCGAATTGGTCTCTGATTCTTTACAATCAGGTGAGTAATCCACCCGATTACAAAAAGAAAGAGGTTTTTCCCCTTCAGAAACACGCTCAATTTCTCGACCCCCCCCCCAACCTCCCCAACCTTCTTATTTCGTCGATTACTTTGCTTTTTAAAAATCGGTTGCTGGTTGAAGCGATATTGTTGATTTAATTTAAATATTGAAAATTGAATCGTGTTTTGGTGTTAATTGAAGAAAATGCCCTTTGATACGAGGCTCTTTGGGGGTCTTTCCGTCGAAAGGGCATTAGGGTTTGCTGTCTCTGTTTCGGTTTGTGGATTTTTTTAATTCAATCAATTTTTCGTTTTTGATGTGTAAGTGTAATCGATTTGTTCGTTTTCGTTTATCTCCAATTTGATTGAAATGTGTGAAATATTGTTGTAACAAAAGAAGGAAGAAAGCAAAGGTGTTTCGAATTTTGACTTTTTGTGGGTCAAACTAATACAATGTCAGCTGTTGATGTTGCATTGAGTCCGATTCACATAGAATCCGGTTTCATCCACAACCGAAATGAACCCATTGTCATATACTTAACTGTAGCTGGATCAGTGATTCCCATGTGCATTTTGGAGTCCGATTCGATTGCATCAGTAAAGCTAAAGATTCAAACTTGTAAAGGTTTTCTAGTGAAAAAACAAAAGTTAGTTTTTGAAGGCCGAGAATTATCAAGAAACAATTGTCTTGTTAAAGATTATGGTGTTTCAAGTGGTGATATCCTTCATTTGATTCTTAGGGTTTCAAACCGTTTTTTTATCACGGTCGAAACCGCTTTTAGAAAAGAATTTCAGTTTCAAGTTGACCGATTTAGAAACATCCGGTATTTGAAACAGAAGATCGCACAAGAAGCCAAAGGGTTTGAAGATCAAGAAATATTGTGTAACGGTGAAAAACTTGATGATCATAAGCTTATTGATGATATTTGTAAGAATCATGATGCTATTGTTCATTTAGTTGTTGTGAAACCTGTTCAAGTCAAACAAGTCAATCAAGTCAAACAAGTCAAGAAGGAAAAGGATCACACAAAATTGTTACAGCCTGTGATCGTCAACCCTAATTTGAAATTATCCTCTGCGGTATGGAGCATGCTAAACGCTACATCTGAAGGACTAAAAAACTCAAAAAACCCGATTAGGTCATCCGAGGGTACAGGTGGCGCATACTTTATGCAACATGAATCGGGCCACAAACACGTGGCGGTTTTCAAGCCCGTTGATGAAGAACCAATGGCTATCAACAACCCAAACGGGCTGCCCGCATCAACAAACGGTGAAGGATTAAAAAGAGGTACTAGAGTAGGCGAAGGTGCACTGAGAGAAGTTGCAGCCTACATTCTAGACCATCCAAAAGGCAGGCCCCAGTCAACAAAAAGTCAAACCGAAACAGGTTTTTCAGGTGTGCCACCAACGGTTATGGTAAAGTGTTTGAATCCCGAGTTTAACCATCCGCAAGGGTATAACGGTGGACCCGAGAATATAAAGGTTGGATCTTTACAGATGTTTGTGAAGAATTGTGGAAGTTGTGAAGATATGGGCCCACGGGATTTCCCTGTGGATGAGGTGCACAAGATTACGGTTTTTGATTTAAGAACTGCAAATGCCGATAGACATTCGGGTAATATTTTGATGAACCGAGAAGATGGTCATATTGTGCTTATTCCTATTGACCATGGATATTGCTTGCCTGAAAATGTAAGAAAACTCTAATAACAATAATATTTAACTTTATTTAAATTTTTATTATCTCTAACTTATATTTTTGATTTTTATTATCTCTAACTTATATTTTTTTTTTTTTTTTTTTTTTTTTTTTTTTTTCAGTTCAAAGATTGCACATTTGATTGGTTATATTGGCCACAAGCACGTGAACCATATTCACAAGAAACACTTGACTACATAAACTCATTAGACTCTTATCAAGATATTGCACTTTTGAGCTCGTACGGTTGGGATCTTTCCTTAGAATGTGCACGAACGTTACACATTTCCACAATGCTTCTAAAAAAAGGTGCAAAAAAAGGGTTATCGCCTTTTGCAATAGGCCAAATCATGTGTAGAGAAACGTTAAACAAAGAATCCGTGATTGAAAACATTGTTCGGAAAGCACGTGATTCCATGCTAATGGGAATGGACGAGGTTGCGTTTTTGGAAGTTGTTTCTAAGATCATGGATTACGAGCTTGAGAATATATAATATAATATTATTATGTGTTTAGGGTACGTGTGTAGTTTATATATGTATTTGTGTATGTAATTGTGGTCCGGTTTGGATGGAAATGAGGTGTGGATGACTCACTTCGTCGTCCTCGGGCTTATAACAAGTTTGGTAATTTGTGGGTTCGAAACTCTATCGAGGTGTTTGATAGTAGTTAAGAACCATACGAATAAAACTATGATCAGCGATGGTGTTTTTTTGTATTTCATTGCTGAATTTGGATTCTATATATATAATGTCGTGTAAGTGACTAAAATATGTATATATAAAATGTTATAAACTGACTAAAATGTCTTCACATGCATATATTACGATTTAAAGGAACCAAACTGCTTCATTTTAGTAAAAGTGTTCCATGTTTCAAATGTTACTATTCACAACTGTGTATGAATAGTGTTTGGTTTATAAATATGTTGGTTTATATATTTCCTCCGTATCAAAATAAGTGACACAAATTTGCTTACACGTTTTTTGAGGTAAAATATTAAAGTAGATTTAAAATAGATTAAAATACATAGTTAGTGGAGGATGAGTCCTACTTTTCTTGAATAAAGTAATATTAATGAGTATTAAAAGTAAAAGTAAGGGTATAAGGGTAATTATAAGTGGATAGTTGGTGGATATGAGTCCCATTATTTTTACCAAATAAGAAAAGTTTTCAAAGTGTGTCACTTATTTTGATACACCTCAAAATGGAAAGTGGGTCACTTATTTTGATACGGAGGAAGTAGAATGTACACCAATAATTTAGTATATGAATATTTTTTATATAAAATGTTACCAAGGGGATGAAAAATGTCACAATAATTTATTCTTTCATTTTTAGGAGACAGAATTTTAAATTTGAACCTCAAGAAGCATTTAAACATAAAGGCGGTAGAAGAAAGATTCCCCATTACCAATAGTCCAATACCCCGTGTGTCGAGCTCTGTTGGGCCCAGGCCCATTTCTTTGTCCCCATTCCCATTCATAACACATAAGTCTTCACTTTCACAGTTTTTACCCCACCGTAGGGACCTCAATAATAATTGGCTTGCTATGTTCCCTTGCTCCTACACAATAAAACCCGTTCTGGATTTATTTATTAAATACTTTAATTGTTAAACTTCTGTTAAACTTCATAAAGTTGGCAATATTTGATGAGTTTAAATTATACGAACATTTAAATTTTTTAGGTCGTAGCTAAAAATGCGTTACTTTATTCGATATGTATAATTATCTACATTTTATTTCTTTCATAACTTTTCTTTAAATGATCAAGTGTACAGGGGTGACCAAACAGAACTAAAAACGCCAAACTTAAAATAATCGATGCTTCAAACCTAAATTCGTACATTGTGACTCGTATTTGAACTAACCAAAAATATGGTTTAATTACGAAAAACAGAATTGAATTAACCGAAGCATGTTCACATGCCTAGAAGTACATACATGCCCATTATTTCTAGAGGACATATACGTTGAAATTAAACTAAAAGCATGTAAAAAGAGGAAGTAATTTGGAAAGCACAACTCCGTGTACAAACTTTCCCAATGGGTGGCCAGAAAAAGCCACCACCACCGCCATCCGTCTCCCTGACACAACACCCCCAATGGAAAGCCGGAAAAAGCCACCACCACCGCCATCCGGCCGGACAAATCTAGCTTCATGTATAGTAGCCACCATCTTCATAACAATCATCATCTTCTTCACCTTATTCAAACCCAAAAACCCCACCATCGCCGTCCAACTTCCGTCTTTCTCCATCACCAACACCACCGTCACCTTCACCATCAACAACCCCAACCGTGGTGTTTTCACACACTACGACAGCTCTCTACAGCTCATATACTCCGGCAACCAGGTGGGCGTTCCCTCCGGCAAGATTGAAGCTCGCCGGACACAGTACATGGCGGCCACATTTTCCGTCGAGTCTTTCCCGGTGATTAATGTTCCGCCAGAGGGGATGAACGGGTTACCGTTACGGGTCGGACCCAGTTTGGAAATTGAGACGAGGATGGAGATGGCGGGTCGGGTCAGGATTTTACACATCATGTGGAAGCGAAAGCTGAGTCACTATCGCCATTAATGACGGATCTGTTTTAGGTTTTCACTGTTAGTATTTGATTATTTGTGTTTGGTATTTGTTGACTTTGGTTGACATGATTTTAATCCAAATCACGCTCGGTTTTGCTGATTTTTTTTACAATTAGTAATGTAAGATTATGAGTTAAAGTTCAACCCAGATAGTTCCCTAACAATACGCATCGTTTATGTAAGATACAAGATAAAATAACAACTTTAATGATAATATAATACGTAATAATTATATACTTCTTCAATTGCTACACAGATCTGTCATGTACAAGAAACTGAACAATATGTAAAAAAAACAAGGGTACCAATGGAGTAAAATTAAATAAAAAATAATTAATCAATATATCTATCACTTCACTTGTTTATTGGTTTTAATTTAGTCATTAGCCTACCTAACCTTCTATCAAGAAGACAAAAAGTGTCAACTATAGAAATCAGGTAAACATTACACATGTATAATCCTATCACTACTAACAATAATTTTACATTTCTCATATAATTAACCGCCTTTTGGTGCAGTTTATTTGTTCTGATAACCGTACGGGTTGTTACTCGCCCAATTCCATTGGTCTCTGCACATTTCCTCAATCCCATTCTCTGCCCTGCAATCGTATATCAATTACTTACCGTCCCACCAAAATTAAAAAGAAAAAAAATATTTTTAGAAAATAATAAAAATTGAAATAAGTTGGAAAAGAAACTTACTTCCAGTTCAATTCGCGTTCTGCTTTAGCGGTTGAAGCATATACAACTTCAGCATCACCAGGCCGTCTTTCAGCTATTACTAGAGGAATTTTCTATAATACAATAAATTAATATATTAAAAAAAAGTGGTTAATTTATAAACATCAAGATTTTATTTTAACTAACTGATAAATATTAATAAAACAATATTTTTTTTAAAAGTGGTTAATTTAGAAACATCGAGATTTTATTTTAACTAACTGATATAAATTAATAAAAACGAGCATTACCTTTCCTGAGGCATTTTCAAAGGCTGCCACCATCTCCAAAACAGATGTTCCTTTACCCGTTCCTAAATTGTACACCTCACAACCTGAAACATCATATTATCATTAGAAGTTTAAAACCAACAAATAATTAAATAAATCGTAACTAATTAAACATATGAAAGAAACACACACAACACACACACACACACACCTATATCTTGATCCTCAAGTTTTCTCAGTGCAGCCATATGTCCATTAGCTAAATCAGCAACATGAATGTAATCACGTACCTAAAAAAACTCCCCAATTCAAGAATAAAATTCAACATTAAAATAAAAGAAAATTAAAAATATAACATACCCCTGTTCCATCTTTAGTTGAATAATCTGTTCCAAATATTTTGAGTGCAGGTAACCTACCAACAGCAACTTGTTGAACAAAAGGCATAAGATTATTTGGTGTTCCAAGTGGGTCCTCACCAATATATCCACTGGGGTGCGCACCCACTGGATTAAAATATCTCAACATTATTATCTTCCATCCACTATCAGAACCATATATATCACGGAATATGTCTTCAATCATCAGCTGTTAATACATAAATCAATATTATTAGAATAAATTGTTTAAAAAATAATATAAAAAATGTGAGATACCTTGGTTCGTCCATACGGGTTGGCTGCAGATAAAGGGAATTCTTCTGTGCAGGGTACCTCTTTTGGCCAACCATAAACAGTAGCTGATGACGAGAACACAATCTGAAATGTTTGAAAACCAATTATTAAATTATATAATATAAATAATATTATTTACATATACAAAATGAAATAAAAATGAACCTTTTTGCATCCATGAGCATCCATAACTTCCAACAGAGTTAAAGTGCCAACAACATTGTTGTCATAATACTTCAATGGCTTCTGCATGCTTTCACCAACGGCTTTCAATCCAGCAAAATGTATAACAGCATCAAACCTACATTAAAAATCTTAATTAATCTGCAATCCTACTTGTTTATAACCATGTTTATCATCTAATTTTAATGGATTAAGCAGCAAAAAAGACTTCACTTTGTGGAGGCAAAAAGCTTCTCTAATTCAGGTTTGTCCCGGATGTCCATCTGCAATTAAACAAAAGAATTATTGAATCAAGAATAATAAAAAAGTGAAGATCAAAAGTATTTTTTCCTTATCTTATTTGTTTTATGTGGACATATCTCCAATAAAATTGGAATTCCTACCAACCCAAAAATGTAACATCACTTAATTTCCCCAATTGAATCATAAATGTCTACATCATTTGACATGACAATTATCTAATAAAGCAAATTAATAATGATAACTATAAACCGAATTTCAGCATACAGTTCCTAAAATCTTCTAATCAAGCCCCAATTTCGCAAATCAACATCCAAAAACACTTCAATTAAATCCTATATGCACACAACTCAAACAATTTTCCAGAAAGTATTATAAATGAAACGACGCAAAGAAGAAAATTAACCTTATGAAAAATTAGGTTAACAGCATGATCACCAGCTAGTTCTTTAACTCGATTGATAGCAACTTGTGATGAATTATCAAGATTATCAATCACAACCGTCTTGTAACCGCCTAACAGTAGCTGTAACACGGTATGACTCCCAATATATCCGGCACCACCGGTGACCAAAACGCAATGCGGTGGCGCCATTATAATAATTGACCAAATGTATGTATCAAAGTATCAATCCGCTGTTAAATCGGAATCCGATTAAAGTGCAGATGACTGAATCTATACGAATCGGATATACATGTATGTATATATGTATGTATAAAGAATTTGGGGGTTTTGTTAAATGTTGTTATGTACAGTTCGTTAATTGGGGGATCTGTGAAGGGGAAGAAGAGAGAATAATTGACAGATGGGAGAAATGAATGGGACAATGGTGTTGAATATATACATGTGAGGTGATTGAGTGGGGACAGATTGGAAGAATGAATGAGGTTAAAAGTAGGGTTTGTTTAGTGTAGTTTTGGCAATCCCAATTTGGGGGAAAATAAAAATAAGAAATTGGGTTTGATTTTGGGTTTGGGGAAGATCAACTCAACTGAAAAATCTAATCTTTGCGGAAAATATTGGTTTGCTCGTGAAATCTTTTGAGGTTTTTGTGGCATTAAAGATGGAGAAAAGTTAACTTGGGTGGAAAACAAACACTGTTCCTTTTACTTTTTATCGATTAATTGTTTATTTACTACTGTACATCAATATATTTGTTACTCCGCTGTTTTAGTTGATACTTGATACAATTAAGTAAAATATGTGATACATTTTGATAAGAATGATATTTAGTTCTATATTTTAGTTGTATCCATAATCCTATCTAATTGATCTTACAAATATTAAAATCAATGGATAATATAAGGAAAGAAAATTAATTGATGAAACATGTTAAGTTTAGATATGAGTAGGACTGTGAGTATATAACTAAAAGATAAAAAGAAATATCATTACTCAAAATAATTTATATAATTTAGTAAAAAAACAATAGTGAAATTTAGACTCTATAATTATCTCATTTAAACTAGTAGTACCATTATAAATCTCTTTTACTTTTATTTTTAATTATTATTAACCTTATTTTACTAACAGTTAGTTGAACTCACACCACTAACTACTATAATATTTAGGGTCTTTCTAATGTGTGCCCTAGGGCATACAATTAGAAGCATTTAATTCACTTAAATTTACAATTAATATACAAAAAGTTACTTAATGCATCTCCGAAAAAGGTAAGAATTACACATCAATAATGTTTATCAATCTATATTTTAGAAATCATAAGTTAGTTTAATGACCTAATCATGTGCCTCTAGGGCACATGTTAGAAAATCCCTAATATTTATTACTACGTATAATTTTTTGCTCAAAGTATGCCAAAGTTATTTTTATTTTACCGACTATTTTTATTTATAAACGGTTTTATTTAACTGACTATTTATTATAAATATATATAAAAGGAAATTAATATTAGTAGTCGTTAATATTTTTATATTTGTTATTTTTATTCTTACTATAATTAAATTGAGTTTTTTTTTATAAATACAAGAAGTAGCAACAAAACAAAAAAGAAAAAAAAAACGAATAGTACGCCAAATATGAGATCTTTAATATGCGTTAATAAGCCAAAAAGGAACAATAATTGTTATGATGTCACCTGGAGCACATTCTAGTTATTTTAGCAAAATCCACATATTTAGTGAAAAATAAATAGTCATTGGCTTAGTGGTAAAGATGTTTGTCCCCATCATTAAGGTCGGAGATTTAAGTCTCATTACAAATATATGTGGTATTTATTAGATTTGCTATTAAAAAATGGTTTTGATAATGACAGTCCGTCATAAGACATGCATAAATAAATTATACATTCATATGTAACCGACTCTAGAAATTTAGGAATTATTTATTCGTACCATTTTTAATGTACTTAGAGACAGTCTTAGGGCTGTCATTATATAGTGAATACTAATACGAAACATTTCAATTTGATTTACCTTTTCTTATTTCATTGATTTGTTGCATTACGTATCTGTGTTTTTCACATTGAATAAGTCTCAATGCTAAACTTACTGAACAGACCATAAAAATTTCCGACCCGATCGTAAAAACATAGCAGCCAACATCGCAAACATCGCAAAAATTGGTTAAAAAATATGTAAACTGAATTCTTGAAAAAGTACAATGTGTTTCTCTTCAAAACTACGAAGAATAATCGTTATAAAATATCTATTCTAGAAAGATAGAACAAAAGTTAGATAAATCAATATGTTTAGTGTTTACTTGCTTTAAGCCTTTAAGTATTATACGCATTAATCAAAAGGCCTTGTGGTATTTAAAAATTGAGTATATTCTTTACCTATCAAAACTTTGATATTAAAGTTGGAAGTGAGCGCTTTGATTCATTATTTGTGGGGCAAGTTTGGATATTTCCATGTGATATCCAGCTGATTAACACAAATAACACTTAACTGTAACAATAAGATTATGTATAAAATTAATATATTGACAAAACACACATTCATAAGTATATTTTCAAGAGACACTTAAATCTTAATGTTTGTTTAATGTTTTTAACAACTAGTCCAAAAAAAATTTCTCATTTCACTTTGGTATAAGTTTTAAGGTAGTGGTGGGGTCATTGGTAATAATTTTAATTAAAATATAAGATTAAATTAGAAAGAGAAAGATAGTTAGTGTATATTATTAGTGAGGTCTTTAGTAATAATATTATTTTATTATGTAGAGTCCATCAAATGTAAAAAATGAGAAGTGTTTTATGGGACAAAAATTAGGGTGAAATAGGAAGTTTTTTATGAGACGGAGTGAGAATATCGCACCAGTTAAAAAAACAAAAAAAAAAAGTTTGTTTTTCTAACATATTAAATTTTTGCAGGAAAATGATCTTTGGTAATTATTTATGGGCTCCCGAATTTCTTCCTAAAGGTGACGGATCCGATCTATCAATGAGTAATATTTCCTCCAATTCAAAATAAGTGCTACACTTTCCTTAAATGGGTGATTCAAAATAAGTGATACACTTTGAAAAATTACCTTATTTGGCAAAAAATAGTAGGAGTCACACTCACTAACTATCTACTTTAACAAAGTGAAATGACTCATTTACCCTTACTTTTTACTTTTAAACATCATTAACCTCACTTTATTCAAAACGTGTGGGACCTATTATCCACTAACCATTCATTCATTCAATTAATCTAATTTAACCATCATTATAATCTTTTGCCTTAAAAATCGTGAAACACAAAGTGTAGCACTTATTTTGAATCGGATGAAGTATACATTTAAAAAAATGGAGTGAAATTGTGAACTGATCTTATAGATTGCAAGCAGATATACAATTAAGAAGTTGATTAATGAGGTTTCCGTTTAACACTTTAACTTGATCAATGATCATAAATTGAATAAGCTAAGGCTTATATCTTAATTTGAACTTTGTGTTTGTATTTTTTTTTTTTTTTAACGGCAAATTTTATAACTAGAATTTAGCAATTTGCTAAATAATCAATACAAAGGGTTCAAAAGCCAAGAATCCCAAGATAAATTAATCTTAAGGATTCTGTGGTTTAGCCAAATAAAAAAAATACAAAATGATATAATCAACTAAAACAGATTTACGAATACTCCCTCCATAAAAAATTAAAGCATTTCTGTAACGCCAAATCCACCAATATGTGGTAATACCGATAACTTGACGCTTCAATCTTCTATTGTTCATAACCGGATAACCATCACAGCCAAGCCACCAACCATCGAAGGAATTAATGGAGTCAAGCTTTTGAACTCTGTGTTTGTATAGAAAAAACAATTATAGAAACAACATTATTTGTTTTTATACTGATAAAAAACTATATTCTCAATCATATAACAATCATTATCTAAAAGACTCATGTGTCACCCAATCATTTTTCACACTTAGTTTTCTAATGAAGTAATTAAAGGAAAAAATTGTTTTGAACCCAAATAATAAATTTGGGTGATTGAATAACATTTTTATTTTAGTTAAAACTTAAACCCAAATAAAATGAAATCATTATGCAGATAACACATATAAGCAGGGCATGTCCAATCAATCTATAGGTCCTGAGCAAAATCTTAATAATAGGCCCCCGAAAGTAACTATTTTTTAAATAAATAAAAAATTTCTGCCAAATTAAAACTGTCACCTCAATCACCAAGTAAAATGTCCAGATTGGACCCTGTAATCCGCCTATTTTTTAATATTTCATTGCACTTACACACATGATACATGGGCTAATTTTTTTTAAAGTGGGCCCCTAAATTTTGTGGGCCCTGCGCGACCCTACTGATAAGTGATAATGCTTGTTCGTTTCATTCGTTTATAGTTTTTTTTATATATTTTCTTTCTGGTTTGTACAAGGTATAAAAAAATATATAAGATCTCATGATAATTAAGATAAATAATTTAACTAATATATTATGCCTTATTAGCTTATTGATTTTTTTTAAAGTTGTCTCTTTCTGACTCAATAAACCTGAATTTATTGGTTTAAATAAGTCTATAAGTTTAAATTCATAAATGTATTAACTTATTAAAAATTTAATAAGCTGAGTAATTAGAACTTTTTTTTAAACGGCCAGTTAGTAAGTTAGTGGTTCGAGCCTAGATGATGACATCCACAAGGGCCAGTATGCCTTCCCTCGAACTCTCCACCTATGTGGAATAAACTCCACCATTTGTCCACGACGGGACTTGAACCCATGACATATAGGTCATAGGCAACACCTTATTTTTTTCACCAATACCACTAGGCTAGAAGCCTTGGGTAAAAAAGAACATAATAATACACTTTTGTTTATTATTTATGTTTACTGAGTAAATAACCTATGTACCAACTTGTATATTATACGTAAACAATACATCATGATGGTGAAGAAAGACAATACTTTTACGTGTGGTTTGTGGCCTAAATTCGTGTTAAGTAACGAACTTGAGACTAAAGTTTCATGTAACGTGGATTTTGACTAATTGTAAGTCAAGTTTATACAACAAAATATAAAGTCAACGAATGCCTTTTTGTTGTTCTAAGAAATTGACCATGATCAACTTATATCAAACAAACGTGAAGGTTTGTTCCACAACACGTAGTTTATTGCAATATCATCATTGATTACATCTATGTGGTTGTTTTAAATTGTCAAATAAACTATTTAATGATACAAAAAGCTTTAAGAAAATATTCAAAATTAGATAATATAGACATTATGTGACTTCCGGGTTTGGTTTTAATAAAACTTAACCGAACTGAAATTTTCAGATAATCACACAATTAGAATTCAAACCATCAATTTGTGTTTTGAATTGATTAATTTGGTTTGTGATTCGGTTTTTGGTTACCCATAATTCGTTAAAAAGATAGGAAAAGAATTTGTACGATACACATAATTCGTTAAAAAGTTAGGAAAGCAATTTGTATGATACACAAAAGAAAAGAAAAAAGAAATCCTTAGCATATACTTCCATGTGTATACCTTGCGAAACATACAGATTGATCTCCAAATGATTGTCATAGTAAAGAAGAAAATAAGAAAAAAAAACCACTTGTATTTTACTTTCATTGAACAACCATGACTTGTATTGAGCATTTCATCGAACACATTAGCTGCAACACTTGAATCTTTAAAACAGAAAAACGCCAGAAAAACTGGAGGTGCGGGGAATCGAACCCCGTGCCTCTCGCATGCGAAGCGAGCGCTCTACCATATGAGCTACACCCCCTGATTGGTTTTATCTGCAGAACTAACGGTTATATAATTTTTTATTTCCATCTGTTCGTTCTCGTTTTATCTCAGTTTTTCTTCATATAAAACCACTACAGGTCAGACGTCGAACTTTATAATGTTTACAAACTGGGTGTCATGGATAAAGGATAAGACAAATTTTGTTCAAATTGGATAATTTAGGGTGAGTAATCAACAATTTAATCAATTTTCTAAATATTACTATAATTCAATTAACTTCCTGGACGCAACAGAATCATATGTAGTGCCTAGACATTGTCAATTTTAGTTTAAGATTCTAAATTTATATATATTTGTAATTAAAGTAAATATATTAATAATTAGAGTAAATTACAGTTTTTGTCCCTGTGGTTTTCCCGATTCTGTGTTTTTATCCCTGTACTTTTTTTTTCTGTTTTTTTGTCCCTGAGGTATGCAAAATTTCATTTTTTGTCCTTCCGTCCACCCTCCGTCTCTTTTTGGACGTTAAACCCCTCACGTGCTGAAAACGTGAGGGCATTTTGGTCTTTTTCCATCTTCTATTTTATTTTTATTTTTTTTTCTTTCTCCCTCTTCTTCTTCTTTGTTTTACCACCTATGAACATTCAAACAAATCCAAAACTAATCACCTACAAACCCACACAATCTACAGATTCCCTAATCACCTACAAACTAATCACAATTATTCGAAGTCGGCAAGAGACGAAGGGAAATCAACCCAAACAAATTGAACATATTTGGGCAGACATAATAAAACCCTTCATCTTCTTCATGAGTTATGAACCCTAAATCGAATTCCAGCATAAGATGATAGTTGCGGGTTTTAATTTTGAAATCAAGCAACTAGATCTGTGAAATCCTTCATCTTCTTCACGAGTTTCCACCACCGGTCTCATGAAATCCTTAAATCGAGCAGCTTTAGAACTCGAAGGCCGGAAATGGAAGAGATCTCCGGTGGAATTGGACCTGCAATATTGTTAGCAGCAATTGTGAAATTAACGAGGTTGCGTAGGTGAACAATATCGGAAGACAGAGTGCCGGTGAGATTGAGACCGGAGATGTCGAGATTTACGACATGACGTCTAGAATCGCAAGTGACGCCGGACCAAGAGCAGTGGGAGGTCGAAATGCTCCAGGTGGAAAGCGGTGATTGTTGATCGTCAGCGATGTAGGATTTGAGGGAAAGGAGAGCTTTGTATTCCGGCAACCGGCCGGATTTGGTGGCAAAGGAGTTGAGTATGAGTTGTAACAGTAGAAGGAGGAAGAGAAACCTCATCTTCTGTGTGTTTCTCTCTCACGCACACTGGTTTTTCAGAGAAATGGTGGAGAAGAAGAAGAAGAATAAAGGGGTGGGTAAAGAAGACGGAGAAAGAAAAAAAAAAGTAAATATAAAATAGAAAATGAAAAAGACCAAAATGCCCTCACGTTTTCATCACGTGAGGGGTTTAACGGCCAAAAAGAGACGGAGGGTGGACGGAAGGATAAAAAAACGGAATTTTGCGTACTTCGGGGACAAAAAAAAAAGAAAAAAAAAAGTACAGGGATAAAAACACATAATCGAGAAAACCACAAAGATAAAAACTGTAATTTACTCTAATAATTAAGATTCAAGTGATGGGGTTTGTGGATATGGCATTTGGAGTGGTACACCGTACACTAGATAGCCCAGTCACCTGGTTGCATATTGTTTGGTTTTCTCATTGCATTTGAAGACATGCTTTTCATATGTGGCGTGTTATTTACCATAAAACTCAAGACACATGATTTGTGGAGAAAATGGAATGTTGTCCCGGATACTAATATATATTTGTTTCGTTAGTCTTTTGCAGGGGTGTCTCCAAGATTTTGAATGTCATGTGTGAAAATATGAAAATGGACCCCCTAAATACAAGATTTTTATAAAAATTTGAACTTTGTAATTTTTTTTTCTATTAAATTATTAAGTTGGCTTAAATTTTAAAAAATTTGGGCCTCTATAAAATATGGGCCCTGTGCAGCTGCATCTTGTGTGGAGATGCTCCGGATTTTCTTGACTCCACTGGAGTTTGGTGTAAAGTTTGCCTCCTTTGGGGTATGGACTTTATTGTTCCAAAGTTTCATGATATTGTTTTTTACATTAGATCTTTTGCAAAAAGTGTTATTTCTAATCCTATTTGCTTGCTACTACTTATTATATATATATGGTTAGAGCGAAATTCAAAAACTACTTCTCAAAAAGTTCAAGTCTCGTATCCAACTACGTGATGAGATTATTACTATTGTTCGGCTAAAGTTGATGACTTTTCAATTTTAGAGGAACACGACTTCTATCTAAAAGATACTTGTCAATTGGAAGGTCGTGAAATCTGATCAATATGGTCAAACATCATGATTGTTTAGATCTCTAGTTTCTTAGTTTGTTTGTTAATTTGTTTAGTAGTTAAAGTTAGTGTTTATGCTTACAGCATGTCATAAACATACTTTTATTTACAAGCTTTAGCTTGAAATTAATGTTGTACTTTTACCACATTCTAATACATATTTATGGTTAATATATTTTACCAGGATGGTCCTTTTACCCAAAAAAGATTTCAAAAATCATATTATCAGAGTATGAATTTCTATTAGATAAAAACAAGTACGTAAATGACAACCATTTGACCAGATGTTGATATAATACAACCCAAACTAAAAACATGATTGTTTGATTAACACGTGTAACGGGAACTTGCATAACAAGAAATGCCAGATTTGATTATAGAAAGAAAAGACATGAATCAGAAAAAGAAGAATCCAAAATATAGTAATTTCTTAGGCCAAGGAGGTTAATAGCATCATCATCAGTTGTTATTATATCTGGTCCATTGGGGCCTTCCTGTTTTGTTGTTGTTATACTTGTAATGTTGTTGTTGTTGGTTAGTTAAAACCTTCATCCTTTGCTCCTTCATGTTGGCGAATAATGAATCCAATGTCTGCTGCTTTCTCACCACTTTCACTTGAAACCCTCCATTTGCAGTCTACGGGTCGACCCACGGCCCTGCATACCATATTAACCATTATTAGAAAAACAAAACACAAAATACATACCTTTTGAGCAGCTACCCTCATAATCACATTTACCTACCATTAATCAAATTCTTAATTCAAAACAAACCAAAAATGAAGAAGATCCCCAAGTACTAAGAACCAAATCCTCCATCTTCAAAACTTTTCTAGGAGTGGAGTCATCAACTTAAACTTCTTGCCCATTGCTAACCGACTCAACTCAATCTTTTCTATTTTATACATAATGTATTTCAGCCAACACACTTGTGTTCATAAAAAATATGTATCATGCAGGACTTGAACTTAATGCCCTAACCAACTAAACCATATGTTTATTACTTGACTATAATAATCTTCATTAAATCCTTAGACTTTAAAAGGTTGAAATTACCACCACCACCCACCAATTGGTCGCTACAAAATATAGTTACAAGGTGTCGTTGTCGCATTGTGCGGGTACCCGTAGTAAGATTATAGTCAACATAATTGATCTTCACAAATGACAAACATGTGAAAGACAACTATCAAGCTCTCACTTGACTAATGTGGTCAAACCATGATCCTCATCTTGAACACAACAGACAAATGTTCCATGGATGATATCATCTTAGTTTTAGAAACAAGAACAAGGTGCCTAAGAGAATGATTGTGTTCCTAGGAAAACATGTTTCAAGATAGCTCCTCCAAGGATACAGGATCACACACAAGGGCCAGTTGAGCCCTCAATTATAATCCTGCTGCTGATTTTTCCATTCAACTAATATCACTCTAACCCAAAAAGATGACCCCAGGATGCAACTTAACCAAATCACAAATTAACTGTCACTCGCACGCCAAAACATTCAAACTTAATATACAATACTTCTTTCTTTCCAAGTGCCAGGACTTAAGGGTTTTAATCAACCAAACTAACTTCCTTTAACCCCCAACCAGACACATCATTAAGTCCTTTTATTTTCACAATGATGGTTTCATGACAAGCACATGGCTAAGTCATTGACTAGGTAGATGAACCAAAATTTACCTGCATTAATTCACACACACAATGACTCTCTTATCAGATGATTAAATGTACCTACCTTTCATCAGAATATTATCCAACCAAAAACTAATAAAACACAAAAGCACAAAACTTGCCTTGGTCTAAATGAACTCATTGCCTGATTGCGGTTGAAGTTCCTATTGCGGATAGGAGCAGCTGCAGCCTTTCTAGCAGCCTCAACTGCAAAAGGGAATTGGTTACCCTGGAAGTTGGTTCTCCTCTGAGCAAGTGCACCCTATTATCATGAACCCCAGTGTCAAACTTTACATAATTACAAAACAATCCTTAATGTCTACCAAAATATCAAATCTTTTGAGTTATGACATGCAACGTACCTGTCTAAGGGAAGATCTCGAGTCCATAAAACGGCGCAACTTCATAGATTTATCTTGAACCACATTGTTTGAAAATTTCTGATTCTTATTCTGCAAGAAATCAAATAGAAACTAAATTAGGATAAAAAGGAACAGAAACAGGACAGTCTAAGCACATTAAAGAGAGTGTCTCTTACTGGAACTCTTTGCTGCTTGGCTTTATTGGTACCGGTTCCTTTCTTAGACATTTTGATGATGTCATCTGGCAGGAAAAGCAAACATTGATTTTAGCTCAATTGAACACACAGCTATGGAAATACATAAATTCAACTGAAACAAAAGTGCATATATTATATACCTAATGACATGTCCATCTTCTTCTCTGTCATTGCAATTGCAGCCGTTGTAAGTGGTTTTGTTGCCATCTGTAGAAGTTCCACCAAACATGTAAAGCTTAATAAACTAATATCCAAACATTATATGTATATGCATTATAATTTATAAAGATTCCATGACATGATAAACAATCAAAGATTCAATTTTTAAATCGTAATACATCTCTAACCGATTACTGAATACCACATCGTCAACTCTTACAGTAACTACACAGAGAACTAATAATCAATAGAAACACATAAGCAATCAAACCAGCCCAAACCAAATCAAATCAAATCGAAACCCTAATTTCTTCAAACATACAATCTAAGTTCAATAAAAAATTCGTTAAGCAAACCGTACCGAAATCCTGCCTAACACATCGAATACAGATTTGTATCGGAAACACAAAAATTAAGCGACTGTATACCTAATTCGACGGAGGAACTTGACGGAGTTGCGTGTAATTGAAGATTAAGATTTCGATTCCCAAAACAATAAGATGACGAAGCAAAGAATTTAGGGTTTTTAATGAGAGGAAGTAATGATCTTATGATGAAATATATAGCCGCGCAATAATAACTACTTCGTAATAAGTACTCGAACGATTGACGGACGTGAAATTCAATTAAACCGTCAAATTAATTTCGGGGGTTTTCTACTTTCAAGTCCGCCACGTGAGATGACATGGCAAATTAAGTAAACTTGTAAAAAAATTATAAAAATTTGGAGTATTTTAGATAGAGAGTGATTTTTTTTAATCATATTTTTTTTTATTGATATATAGGTTTCTCTGTTTGTACCGGATTTCACGACGATCTTATAGATGTTTAATTAAGAAAGAGATTGAATTGTGATATTTCATAAAATTATTTTGGTTGCCCTTATAAAATATTTTGGATAGAAAATATTTTTTTGGAAACGGCAAATATATTAAAAAACAACCGAGCTTAGCAAGAAACTAAGACGGAGAACAAACAATTACAAGAAAGATAAAAGCGGAGAAATCACCCAATCAATCCTATTACAAGATAATTTGCTCCTATATTTCATCCACATGAAAGAGGTTGAAATAATATCGCCGGCTATCACAAGAGAAGATTTGTGAATATTTTTTAAAACCACCTTATTCCTTGCCAACCAAATGCACCAAAACATACATTGAATTATTGTTGTTAGCACATTTTTCTCCTTAGTGCTATGCCAACGGTGGCGTCCTCCACCCGTCGTGGACCAATTTTTGCACGTCTTTGGAAGACGCCGTTGGCACCAAGCCATCCTCGCGCGCGTCAGTAGAAACCCATCCTTGTGAGGACGGGTTTAATATGTCCGTCGTGGGGGACTGTGTGGGGGGGAGGGGTTTGAGGGTAATATTTTATTATTCTTTTTAAGAGTAATGAGTTAGTGATGGGTTAGTGATGTGTTCCTGTTGGCACGACCGTGTCAGTAGCGTGTCGGTAAGGATGTGTTTAGTGATGGGTTTAGTGACGCGTCACGGTTGGGAGAGGCCTTAGGGCAATTGCCCCATGTCACACCAAATTCTATAAGTTCGGATATCGTATTGAAAAGTGGAGGAGCAATGCCACACCAATATGTGTATCGGAAATACAAATATGTATTGGATAGAAAATAAAATTACAAAATATGCAATCACTTTTTTTTTTTTAATTTCTTGTGAAACTTTTGATTTGTTTTGATCGTCCCTCTCATTAAATGCTTTCTTTTCCTATTTTTCAAGTTTGTTCTTTTTATGTATTTGGGTGAGGTCTCGTTGACCTAAAAGAGTCATGCAGAGTGAATTATTGCAAAGACTTTTGTTAGGTTGTTGGTTTCATCTTTAATTAAAATTTAATTGTAAGAACCAATTTCAACGAACTAAATTCGAGACTATAGATGTACGTATCAATACACATGGATTTTGTATGTCAACGAGGATGGTGGTTGGTCATAGGTTGCTAACATTAATAGGCATGACCCGTTTTATATATTGTAGTTGTGTTGCCGAGTTTTTAAATGAAAAATAAAGTGAACGAATAGAAAAGAAGAAATATCTTAAAGAAAAAGTTTTTTCTTATTTGTGCCTCCGAGTCGGACATAATATAAAAGAAACAAAAAAAAAATGTTTTTCTACGTTCATGAGTCGAAGAGAAAGTAAAAAATAATTAATAAAATAACAATTTTACCTTTTAAATAACTAATTAGGAATTACTATCAAGATAATTTGGTAATTGCATTTTTTTCATTAGGTCTAACTTCTCATCTCTCCAAATTTTCTCACTTTCAAAAGGAAAATTATGAGAATAAATAATAACCAAAATTTCCTTCATAATATTTCCTCTCCTTTTAAAATAGACTCGTGAACATAATAAATATTATAGTATATCTTTCTAAATCTCTTCTTTTCTCTCTAAATTAAAACTCAGCAACACATGCTTCTAAAAAATATCAAAGTTTTACAAGATGGATCATAAACTTGAAGTTGTGTTGGAGGCTATGACAATGTGACATAAAAGAGCATGCTAAGACTTGATTGGTCCCAACAAAAATGATAGAATTTACAGCATGAATTATTAGAAGGGTGCATTGTGTATGTACAAATTAATAAACTGCTGTCAATATCGCCCTTATTACCCAACCAAACAACTAGCAACTATGTACAAACAATGTACGTTACATTGGTACAAACCAATCTCATGTGAATTATCGATAACCGTTGATTCCAAACCCAATTTACACTCATCCTTCAACGTCGTCACCCAAGCATCCACCTAATATATATAAAAATATAATTAACTAAAACCTTCACGGGTATGGGTATGATACCTGTAATTTTGAAGCACTTGAGCATTCATATCTCAATCCATGACGAGTTACTATATAAAAATAATACCGAATTTCTCCCTCTTCTTGTGTAACGCCCTACTTCCACAACATCACACAAAAACGTGGAATCTTGTGGACTTATATCTGCAATATTTACATATTTATATTCAAGTACCAAATATACATGTGTAGTGTGTGTGTGTGTGTGTGTGTGTGTGTTTCAGCTAGAACCTGTAGACATGAAATACAAGAAAATGCATGATCCTTGAAGAACAACAAAACGTGGAAGCCAATCATCAACTTCTGTATCATCAATAGGAACTGGTTCTCCCTGTCCATCTCTGTAAAATCAGATAATTATGGAATTAAATATATATAATTAGCAAATTGCAAGATGAGTTAATGGAAATACCGTTCGCATTTGTAAATAGCCTGAAAGACGTGCAGAACGCAGAATCTCATCAATATGTTCCAACCTGCATAAATATAACAAGTGGGTGAAAAATTGACTTTTTAGTAGTCAAAGTTTGACTAATTGACTACTAACCGAGCTTTTAGATGACCTTCTCGTTCCTCTAAATCAGCAAGTTCTGAACGAAGTGATTCCACTTCTGTACTTGATAACACAACCTATTCAACATGGTAAGTTGGTAACATTAGTTATAAAGAATATGTAAAAGAATTAAAATATATACTACCTCCGTATCAAAATAAGTGATACACTTTCCTAAAAGGGGTGGAACAAAATAAGTGATACACTTCAAAATCTTTCCTTATTTGGCAAAAAAAATGGGACCCCTTCTCTACTAACTATCTACTTTAATAAAGTAAAATTACTCTTTTACCCTTACTTTTACTTTTAAACATCATTAATTTCACTACATCCAAAAGAAGTGGGTCCCATTATCCACTAACTATCCACTTTATACTATTTTAAATCACTTTTCAATCTTTTGCCTCAAAAACCGCAATTTCTCAAATGTATCACTTATTTTGATACGGAGGTAGTATTTTAATTTTTTATTTAATTATATGACCTTTTGTTTCCCATTCGTGTCTGTTCCCCAAGTTAACCTCTTTAGGTTAAATAAGTTCAACATGGATGCAGACACTTGTTAATCTTCTTTTAGCCCACAGATGGCTACGGGATTATGCTAATCCAGATTATAAAGATTGTCAAAGATTTCTTGCATTCTCATTAGACAATAGGCAATATATAATACAACGTATTTACACAATTTCCTAATATACGGATTAATCTATGGAGTGAATTGGGGAACTATATATGTACATGATATAATTAGTCAATGGTAATAATTGTGGTGACTAATTATGTGCTGCCTAACACTCCCCGTCAGATGGAGCAGGAGGAGAACGAATGCACAAACTGGTCTTGAAACGGTGAAATAGTTGGCGAGGAAGCCCTTTGGTGAAGATGTATGCATATTGATGATCAGTAGGAACATGAAGTACACGTATGCGACCGATTTTAACTAGATCTCGAACAAAGTGAATATCAATTTCTACGTGTTTGGTTCGTTGATGTTGTACCGGATTGTCAGAGAGATACACAGCGGAAATGTTGTCACAGTAAACGATCATGGCTTTGGTAACCGGTACATGAAGTTCGAGGAGTAAGTTTCGTAGCCAGCTTGTTTCGGCAGTGGCGTTAGCAACACCTTTATACTCAGCTTCGGCACTAGAGCGTGATATTGTGGGTTGACGTTTTGAGGACCATGAGACCAGATTATCTCCTAAAAAAACACAATACCCTGATGTTGATTGGCGGGAGTTGGGACATCCCCCCCAATCGGCGTCCGAGTAGGCCGTCACATTTAGATTCGGGGACGCATTTATATGAAGTCCTTGATTAGATGTTCCTTTTAGATATCGAAGGATTCGTTTTAGAAAGTGGAAATGGGGTTCCCGAGGTGCATGCATAAAGAGACATACTTGTTGAACGGCATACGTAATGTCCGGTCGTGTGAATGTGAGATATTGTAATGCTCCGGCAAGGCTGCGGTATAGAGTTCCATCTTTTAAAGGGTGGCCGGAGGTAGCACTTAATTTTGATGACGTGTCTACGGGTGTAGCGACCGGATTGCATGGCGTCATGTTAGCACGTTCAAGTATGTCCTTCACATAGTTAGATTGTGACAAAAATAAGCCTTTGGGTGTTTTGGTTACTTGAATGCCAAGGAAATGATGCAATTGACCCAAATCGGTCATGGCAAATTCTTTTGAGAGTGTTTGGATGACTTTGTGTAAGAACTTTTCGTTAGAAGCGGTTAAGATAATATCGTCCACGTATAAGAGAAGGTATGCCATGTTTTGTCCGTGACGATACACAAATAAAGATGTATCAGTAGTTGTGCTTCTAAAACCATGTTTAGTGATGAAGGTTGCAAATCTATGATACCATGCCCGAGGGGCTTGTTTGAAATTTTCGTAACCTGCATACATAATCCGGGTGATTACGATCGACAAACCCGGGAGGTTGATGCATGTGGACCGTCTCATTTAGATTACCGTGTAAGAATGCGTTCTTAACGTCGAGTTGGTGGATCGACCAAGAACGGGAGACCGCTAGAGTAAGAACGGTCCGAATGGTGGTAGGTTTGACAACCGGGCTAAAGGTTTCGTCACAATCGGATGCCGACCTGTTGAGATTTTCCATTGACGACAAGGCGGGCTTTATACCGAGATAGAGATCCATCGGATTTGAACTTGTGTCGATAAAGCCATAGACACCTAATAATGTGAGCATTTGGTGGTCGCGGGACCAATTCCCATGTATCGTTTGCACATAATGCTTTCGAGTGAGTAGGTCGTCCGAAAGAGAGCCATATATCCATTGCAATACAATCGCGTCGATTTCTGCCCATTGTTCTAGATCGCAGTTGGCGGTGGGATATGACTAAGGACTTTGTATCCCTTAGCATGAAGACGGAATAGTTTTACCCATGACCTTGATCCCGTCAAGGATTCGAACTTTATTTTGTATGTTGGTTACGGTGTATACGGGATGAAGCTTTGTATGTTTTGGTGGGTCTCCCATGGCAGAAAAGAGAGCAACAGCCGAAGCTTGCTGCTGGAGAAGAAGGGCAGTGGCCGAAGCCTACTGCTTGAAAGAAAGAAATGAAAATGAGCTGTGGGTTGGGAGGCTCTGATACCTTGTCAAAGATTTCTTGCATTCTCATTAGACAATAGGCAATATATAATACAACGTATTTACACAATTTCCTAATATACGGATTAATCTATGGAGTGAATTGGGGAACTATATATGTACATGATATGTACCCAAGGGCTTCTAGCCTAGTGGTATTTGGTGAAAATATAAGGTGTTGCTCATGGCTAAGGTCATGGGTTCAAGTCCCGTCGTGGACGTGGGGTTTATTCCCCATAGGTGGAAGGTTCGAGGGAAGGCATACTGCCCCCTGTGGATGTCACTGTCTAGGCTCGAACCACTAACTTACTAACTTGCCGTTCAAAAAAAAGAAAAAAAAAAAAAATATATATATATATATATATATATATATATATATATATATATATATATATATATATATATATATATATGATATAATTAGTCAATGGTAATAATTGTGGTGACTAATTATGTGCTGTCTAACAGATTAAAGTGACATGAAACCTATGCACCACATAGCTAATTAAAAGTCAATACCTAACATTACAGATTAAATTGGATACCATGGATTCATATTAGCAAGTACTAATAACGACCTTTTTCTGTCTTAATTACTTAAATTAACCTAAAAATATTTCTCTTACATCATACTTCATCTTCATCGTCAACGATTTATCTCAATTCAGCAACGAAAAGGGGAAAATAAAATTACAATGCTCAATTTCACAATTGGCACATTCATCTCAATCTTAAATCGATAGCAATACACTCAAAATCGGAAAAAGTTCACTAACGTTAGCTAAAGCTACATTGAAGTAAAGAGTCCATGTAATCCATACAAAACTCAGCAATATCAGAATTCAACACACATGACTATAAGCAAACTTACGAACTCTTGATTCTGTCACCAGCAGATTAAGCGGAAGATGCTTGTAATGCAGACAGATTGAAGAAGCTTTTTTCTAGAGAGAGAAAAAGAAGATAGAGTTGAAGATGATGATTGCGTTTCTTTGTTTTATCAAATAATCAAACAAAAAAAAGGGCTAAAGGCTGCACCATACGGTGTCGTTAGCTAGAATACGTAACTACGTACTAATAATGTTGATTTGGAAATTACTATTTTATCCTCCAATTTGCAGAACACACCTTGATGTTTTACCCCAATTAACGAAAAACCTTTTGGCCTTTCGATGTAATTATTTTGTCCGAAAGATGCAATGTATGCTTCAAACAACCGAATCCATACATGAAAGGAAAGAAATTATTTTGGATTCATTCTCGTATCACCAATATTCCCGATACAACAACCGTAATACGGTTAGCTAGTTGGTGTAGGTTAATACGGTTAGCTAGTTGGTGTAGGTTCTTTTGAAAGTCCGTATAAGTAAAACACTATTGGACGATACAAGTGGCAACGGAGTCGAAGCATTTGTGAGTATGGGAGTAAAAGACGTCACTTATTTTGAACAAGACGAGGACATCACGGTGTGTTTTCTAGTTGAAACAATATGACTCTTTTGATATCCGAGATCTGGATATGATCATCTATGTATTTTTATTAATCTACCCCCTACAATAAGGTATAATATATCTACTATATATAAAATATCATTCATACAACATAAACATAGAGAATAAAATAACAACGATACCCAATTTCGTCAAAGACAAGGTATGAGAGGTGTGATACTGTGATGCATGCAGACAATCATAACTCTACTCGGGAGTAGAGAGACTACTTCCCTACAGAACTTGGGCAAAAAAGTTTGGCTAATAACATCAAATCAAACCATAGTCTATCAATGTTGTTGGGTAGCTGAACGCAACCTTATTTAGATGAATTTAATGAAGACATATAGACAATAGTTGAAGAAAATCTTAAGATAAGTTCTTCAGATTGTGAGTGTATGAGCATATGATGCGTTCAGATCCTCATCACTCAACTGCACTATATGAACATCCAAAAAAGCAACGATCAGTTCCCCGTGCGGAATCATATAGTGATCAACCGTTCAGATGGTCGTAGTAGGTTCAGTGTGCACTTGACAATGAGACACTGAGTCTTGAAGACAAATACTAAACTAAGTACCATTCTTAGTGAAGATCACTAAAGCTTGCCCAGTATTTGAAGAACCATGAGTATCTGATAGTCTCATATATATCTGAACACCTCATAGTATCTGAAGCTTCAGTTGACACAGAAAGACACAAATACAATATAAGATCGAGGATCGCCGAAAAAGAGAATCATATACATATCTTCTAGAAGATCTCGACGACTACAAGACGACAGAAAGACATGATGAACGAATTCATGTGTGCACCCAGCAACAATTTTCACTCTACTCATCCGCAATCTGCAATTCCTTCAAGCAAAATAAAATCGACTTGTGATATTGTTTTATTACTTGTCTCATCAATTGATTCTAAGTGACTACAATGTCTAATCTTGTGTTTCATTATTTATTAATCAATACTTGTCTTAGATGATATTTGTAATTGTCAATCTCTTTCAAGTAGTTTAGTTAGAATTCATCTTCTTAGCTATTCCGCAACTACTTGTACTTTGTAAAATCATTATTGATTAATAAATAAGAGTTTATTTATCTTGTGTGTTCATTATTTTTAAATTGATCAGAAAAGTCTCATAAGTGTATTCAACCCCCCTTTTACACTTAATTAGCACTTGTTACGGGACTAACAAATGCCATGTGTGGACAATAAAGATTTGTGAATATATCCAAACCAGACCAGATTAAACCAAAAGGTGTACAACCCGAGCCCAATTGAAGCTTTACATTAAAGGGGGCTAATGCCACAATTATCGAAAAGGGACTGCAAACAGCCCGAAATATGTGAAGTGTTGATTGTTGAATTCATATTCAACCGTATCTTTATGAACAAAAAAATTCAAAACAGTTTTAAATTTCTCATAACATACATCAAATGACGAGTTTTAAAATGGTCTTCTCTCTTGTAAAAGCTTCATCAACTTCATAAGCAGCCACCCAACTGCCAATGAAAAAAAAGGGTAAGAAATAACACTGTTAAGATCACAATAATGTCACAAAAAGAAAATTATTAAATCTAATGTTTGTGGTGGCCCATGGGTTGGCTCGTTAAAAGGCTTGGCAACCTGAGACCAGTCGATCCAAGCTCAAGCCTAACTCGGGCCAGCCTCAATAACTCGAACGGGCCAAAATGAGGTTTTTGACAAAAGTATAAAGATGTAAAGTTAATAATGGTTACCATAATAGCATCAATTTCCTCTTGAGTCATTGGTGTTCGTTTGGGTTGAAGTGAGGCTTTTCCACCTGGAGTTTTTTCAGAAGGTGCAGACCTTGAGAAAAATGTGGAAGGAACTTCATTAGCAGCAGGTGTTGCTTGGGTCTGACTTACAGAACCTACAGGATGATCAGATCCAGTTTTATAGAAGAAAAATGCTAAATATTTAGTTGTTGATTGAAGCTCTCCAAAATATAGATGCAATCAAAATCTCTTAAAATTTATAAAACGAATATCGATTTGAAGTGGAAATACCAATTTAACCTCAAAAATCAAAATCAATCTATTCCTATGAAGTCTCGCTTTTACATTATCTGCCAATTATATGAAAACTTCATTCTAATATTCAAATGAATCCTCTATATCCATTGCAAATTTGTTCTGTTCCACTGCTTCATATATATATATATTCGTATCAGGAATTCTATCACCTAACTTGTAATATTAATCTAAATTAGGTCCAATAATAATTCGTGAATCTGTTCTACATATTAGTTCTTCCTAAATCAAATTATCATGATCCGAAATTTCTTTTCACATATTCAATACGAAGATATGAGAATCCGAAACATAAATTAACGAGAAATGACCTAGCCGAACGAGTATACAAACGAATCAACATCTAAAGCAAAAAAGAAGAAGCAGAAATTAAGATAAAATAAAACCAGAAGGCTTCGGATGACGCTGCGGAAACTTGATCCGTGGAATCCTCTTCATCGCTTGCGCTGCTCCCATAACTCGATCGATCGGCTGCGTCGGTGACGGTGGTGGAGGCGGCGGACGGGAACAAGGAATTTTCTGCGGTGGTGACTTCCCAAGGGGCTTTATTTGCTTATACAACGATGAAAAAAAGTGATGGCATTTGGTGAGTATTGCCATATTTTTAATTCAAAATTAAGAAAATTTACAGTTTCTTTTCTATTTATTTGGGTAAAAAAATATTAGTACAATTTTTACACGGTTCATAGATCACGAAATTTAATATACAGCTCGGGACTTTTTACATATATTGTTAATCAAATTAGTAAGGCATAATTATGTTACTGATTGTAAATGCAGTTTGAAGATATAAGAAGTTGAGCTTTAAAATCAGTTAGATGTACGGAATGCACAACTGTATCAGCTATACTACATGGGATTTTATTTTCTAACTCATGCTGGATGCATTTAATAACTAGAATTTCCTTAAATAATTAAAATTGTATTTAATAAATCTCATAAATTAGTAAAAAATAAACTTTATTAATGATTATTTATACATTTTTAGAAATATTCAAGATTATTAAATGTCTCTTATCTCATGCCCTTAGATGCTGAGTTAGCCAAATGGACCGAATAATGGTAGGTCAAAGTAGTCGTGCCTCTTAGCTGTCTATGATAAAGTCCTTATTTGATAAATAAAACTAAAAAAATAAGTAGAAATTAAATGATAAAATTTAAAAATACGATTTAGTGGATTTCTATTTACCAATCATGAATAGGAAAATGAATTAGTAAAATTTAATAAGAAATAATATACTTCCTTCGTTCCAAAATAAGTGATTCACTTTCTATTCTATATTTCAAAATAAGTAGTATACTATAAAAACTTACTTTGTTTGGTAAAAAGTAATGGGGGTCACAGCTACTAACGGAGGAAGTACTTTTTTACCAGTGGTCACACATTGGCTTGAGAATTGAGATGAGTCAGTTGATAGATTTGGAAGTGACACCTTAATGGGCTTAATAGTTCATATGGGCCGATCGGTTGGGCCTGAACCATCTAAATCCATTTATATTTTAGCGCTGTGAATCTGTGATTGGCAACCAGCAATCCAGCATGACTTTTATTCACCGACATTTTATTTTTACCTATACCGTTTGAAAGAGTCTTTCATTGCACGTAAATCCAATTTACACTTCCAAATATTATTATTATTATTTTTTTTTTGAACGGCACTTCCAAATATATACTTTTATATGCAGTTGTCTCCATCAATTTGACTGCAAAATAACACTATTAACAAAATAGCCTAAGAGCATTTTTTTCCCAACGGTTTTTAGGCTTGATTAATGGTGGTAAATGGCTATGAAGTCTCGATCTGAAAACAATACCTGCATTAATATCTAGGATGATATTGGAGCACATAATAAATTTGGACCAAGTAAAAGTGGTCCTAATTTTTTTTTTAAACTGCAAATTTTAATCTAATCCTAAATATCACATATGTCCACTATCGAACTTGAACACTTGATCACAAGTCCACAAGGATGGATGGCAAATACCTTACAACTAGGTTAAAGACCCTTTGGTAATAAAAAATGGTCCCAAATGGTTGTCACTAGGACCATGTAATAATCATAATGCCATCATTTTGACTCTAAATTATTAAATTCATAATCACTTTTACCAACATACTCAACTGATTATTTTGACTTTAAGTCACAGTAATCTTATTATATTAGAAAAACAAGATCTTGAACAAAAATCAGCTAAAATGAGGGTTTGTAAACCCATACAAGATCAATTTAAGAGCAAAGTATAAACTACAACATAAAAATATGGTACATCTAGTGAAAGAAAATTCATTAAACGTTTTTTCTTAGGGAGGCCATACTAATCAATCTAAAATCCCAAACTAAAACATATAATTACAAATCTGGGCATGATAACACCTCAAATAGAAACAAATGATCTTGAAGAAGATGAAGAAGGGCAAAATGGTAATTTTCAATGAATCATATCATGATCTATTCATTTCATGATGAACCTCAGGGGTTTCCATGATGCTTTCTAAAGAAGGTTTCCATCCTGCAACACTTTTACCTTTGATTCTACTCTTTTCAATCTCCCCCAAAATATCTTCCAATTTTTTACCTTCTTTATTCTTCACTTGCAATAACAGCCACTCTAGCTCATCTTTTGTTAATACCAATTTTACCCTCATTCTACTACTTTCATTTCCATAACTACCCCTTGTTTGTTCTTGTACCTCCTTGTGTTGTACTTGTGGATTTTCCTTTGTTTGGTCCTTTTGTATGCATGTTTCCATGTAATTCCCCATTATCAAAATCAAGAAAATGATTCTTGAAATTGGAAAACACAACTGAAAGTGTGTTTGTTAATTGAAAAGACACAAATTTTATGATAAGCAGAGAGATCTGGAGAGAAAATTGAGGAGTTGGTGGATGGTGTCAACTAATGCATGTGAGGGGTGGGGAACATATGGGTACATGCAGGTGTCAAATTTATTGTTGTTTGAAAAAATAGACCAATGGGTCACTAAAGCAAAGTTATTATAATAGTACTTAATTTCCACTAAATATGATTTTGTGTTTTTTAACAACAAACTATAGCTAGTTGTTCATTGCTCGATGTTGTACACAAGGTATTAAGTTGCCCGGGCTTCGCACCGGGATAAAATTATTACTTTAAGTTGAATTTGGTTTATATTATCGAAAAATGATAATCACAACTCGTTTGATTGTGGTTAAATTTTAAGGCATTTATTAGAAATTTATTAATAACCATACTTTTTTAATAAACAGGTTTAAAATTTTTTATCTCGAAGTAAAAAATTTATAATAAACTCAATAGGTTTAAAGCCCATACTTAATAAACATGTTTAAAAGTTATTAATTATAAGTGATCTGTATTATTATTGTTTTTTTTTAATAATTAATCTACACTAATCTGATTATATTTATTATTTTATTATTTGAAAAGCATTCATCTCGATGCTTGGAACTTGGTAGGCAAATCAACTATAGGATTATAGTTGAAACAAAATTAAAAGTTAAGGGGCTACTTATGTAATTTACTGAAATAGACACCCAAAAGCTGAAAAATGATTAAAGTGGCAGAGCTATTACTCATTTTAAACTAATAAAAAAATGAACCCAAAAAGTAGGAGCACATGCAGATAAATTCCGTTCCGTTTTTCACCCCGTTTTCTTGCTTCCTCTAATGAACAGTAATATGGCTACGTCAATTGTATATATAAGTAATTTTGTAGCTAGTTGTTCGCTACTAAGTGGGCATCAAAGACCCACCAGGGTACTGCTGCCCCTTGGACCCTACTAAGGGCGCAACCTATTTAACCTCTGTTGTTTGTTCATTCGTCTTTTAAAATGTATCTGCACTATCTTGATCTAATATAAGTTTGCACTAAACACCTCACAACTTGAATTAGTACTGACATATTAAACTAATGACACACATATTAGTTAATCACACTAAAATTGAATAGGTAACACTAAAATCGAAATTATTTACAAAGTAACTTTTGCAAACGTACAATTAGTAACTTCATGTGTAATTGAATACTATGTGTTTTTACTTTTTAGCATATTTTTGTATGTACATAATATTTTGTTGTTATCTTAGAATCGATTTGTGTGATTGATTGTCATCATGTGGAACTTCTTGTCCTTGACTTTTCCATTGCTCTCTTTTTATTTTGTGGGAAAATAATTAAATCTATAAGTAGAAACAAATGCATTTTTTTGTTTACTGGTTGATGTGTTGCAAAATATCAACTTTGTCACCAATAATGGAGGTGAATCAACATAATCTTATTGGCTGAATAAATTAATTTTTATTTATTTGACTCTAATTATACTTTGAATTAACAATCAACATGTCTAATATGGATTGTCTATGTTCTGACCGCAATTAACGTAATTAAGCGTGTGTGATTAATTATCTAGTATATTTTGATTTTTTATTTGGTATAATTGGTATACAGCAGGCACAACATATTTTGTTTTTTACAACTTTACATTCACACAATAAGAAAAATAAAAATGACAATATGTTCGCAAAATATTCATTGTAAGTGGAAATGAATTATATTTATATTAATTCATTTTACGTTTACACACATAAATTATGGTGACCCACGTTGTGGCATCCTCCAACGGTTTTCGATGTTCTCCAATAACAACTATCAACTATCTACTCTACTATAATAATATGTTGTATTAAGGGCGCTATCAGGTGAAATTACACGAAGGGACAAAAATATGAATAATAATAATATGTTCTTTCAATCATTCATATTCAATTTTTGATTCTGTTGTTTGGTATTATGGAATAAAGTATTTGTGAAGAAAAAGATGGCAAATAAATAAGTTTTATTTATTATTTATTTTGTTTGTTTGTAATTTATTGTTGAATTATGGGGTCACATATAAATAATTTATGGAACTTACCTTATTTAATAAAAATTCTACATAAGCTAGAAAATTCAGGGCAATGACTAATTTGAAATCGTCCGTGGTTCTATGTACTCTTCCTCTTGGAAGTGGTATCTAAATCTTCCCTACATATATTGTCGTAATTTAATATAGATGAAATTATTTATATATTATTGTTTTTTACAATAAACTCTTATATTGAAGGGTGAGTTACCAAATTGCAACCGTAAATGGGGTCATTGTACATATTTCATTTATAGTATAATATGTAGAAAGATCTAATAGTGATATCACCTATTATTTTCTAGTAACTAATCTCTTTTTTTATATAATAAAAAGATCTTTTTGCCAACTAGATAATGGCACGTCACAATGACATCAGCATATTAGCCATGTCTGCGTGACACGTTGGAATCCCCCTCTTTCCCCTTCTTCAAGCCGTGAATTTTGCTAACAAGCATTGGATACCGCCTCCATAATTAACCCTTACAAGCCGTTCAAATTTGAATTGTATACCCTCTCTGTTTACAACCTTCATCTCCGATTTAAGGGATCTTTGCCTTTTCATCAGCCGTCATCGGAGCTCAAATGGCTCAATCTCCGTATATATAACCCGATTCCTCTCAATCATATCACTGATTTCTGTTCGTAAAACCACTCATTTATCTGATTACAACTATGGATTCAGTCATTCGATCAAATTAAAAGGCTACACATGCATCAGTGGTTAATGTGTTCATCGTCGCCAACTACAATAATCTTTATTGAAAACCTAATGGTCGGAAACATCACGAGTGCTTGAAGTTTTTTAACTTCCTTCTTCTAGAGTTTGTATATCCGGTGTAATGATTTCATCTACAGGTTATAATCACTAAATATAATATGCATGGGAAATTCAAATATACCTAGAAATTGACTCTGGTGTTTATTTTAGTACAAACTAAATTTATCATTGAAGATATAAGAAATTCCTGATTTTCAATAAAATTAGTTTGCAGGTGGTTGCGGGGATAAAAAGTAATGATAATAGGCATCAACTCTTTCGGTTCTAGAAGCAAAGAAATTGAGATAGACGTTAAATTAATGATTGTTTTTGTGAATTTATCGTTAAATTTTGGCATGTAAATGAACAGATTTTGTGAATGCAATACTCATAAGTCTCAAAATCATAGTGCTTTACTTACAGGAGGAAATATTTTCTTCATCATTTGCAGCTCCTATGAACTTGAAAATCAATGAATTTCCTTATGAGAAAAAAGGTCAATTTTTACAATCATTTGATCTTTCTTTGGGATTTGTAGTAATATCTCAATAAATATAAGTTTATGGGTCATCAATCTGGGTTGCTCATCATATTCTGATCCAAATGTTTATGTACGGTTTTGTTCGATACTCAGTTTCATTTCTAATTTCTTTTAGTGAGTAATGACTTGGGGATTGATCATAAAAAATCCTCCATTGATTAACAAAATGTGTTGTTTTGTTAGTTTAATTGCGGGAAATAGCGTTTCTTTCCGAGAATACAATTTGGTTAAACTGTTGCGGTGGTCAACAATTCAATGGCTGGTGATTTTGTTAATATCATTATGGTCATTTTCTTAAAACAGAATGTGAAAGTCTCAACTATGCTGTCCTGGAGGTATGGTTTATGCCCTAGGTCGGGTCATTTTGGGTGCGGGTCAACATGGTACTTCTTCCCAAGCGAAGATGAATCATCAACGGATAAGGCTTTCGGAGCTGATATGAGTGAGTGACTTTATAATTGAGTATTTTTAAGTGAAAGTAGGTTTTACTTTTATCTATACTATTTGTTATAAAGTTTCTACTATTTTTCTTGATTGCAAGCAGACAATTGATTCATACAATAACAACATCACCATATTTTGGACTCCTTAAAATAATGTGAAAATTATAAGAATCTTATGAAATTTTTATAAGCTGCCTGTGACTCGTCACGAGTTATAGGCTAGTATAATCTATAATCAAATCACATAATTTCAATGATGTTCCCGTATAAGGTGATAATAATAAATAAATAAAAATGATATTTAGCCTACTGGTAAGGTGTTTGTCTCGTATCTTTATGGTCGGTGGTTCAAGTCTTATAATAGACATATGTGGTATGTTAGACTAGATTAAGATTTGTCGTTAAAAACACTATAAAATAAAATATTTACATAAAAAAAGGAGGTTAGTGTCGTCATAGACGATTTTATATTTCTACCTTGAAACCTTATAAATTCACGACTAAATTTTCAAGCAAATATAAATGAATGATAAAAGTCGTGAATGCTGGTTGTCTATTTGAGAGTGATGGGATCTGTAAAGTTAAATTAAATTAAAAGACCTAATCAAACATAAAATGTGTCAAAATAACCAATAGAAATTAAATTATTATTCATTAACGATTAAGTTTTTTTTTTCTTTTCAATTTGCAATATATATATTCTCTATATACACATTTCCCATAGGGGAGTCACTGTTCATAAGACTTGCCACATAAATGTTTTTAATATTTAATTACGAAGATTCTGAAAGTATTTTGTAGAAATTCCCAGCACAGCGGTGAAGGTTTCTCTTTTTGTGCAAGAGGTGTGGGGTTCAAAACCCTTGCGACACTTGTACTTTTTTTTTCCTTCAATATTTTTTGGTCCTAATTTATTAAATTTTGCTGGTGCGATTATTTTGCCCCATAAATATACTGTGTTTTTCTTTATTTTAAATAAAAATAAAAAGTCATTTTTGAAAAAAATTATATTTATTTGTATAATTTAGCGAACTATATTTATTACTTTTAATACATAAACTAGATTAGAAAGAAATATTATAAATTTGTAGCAATGCGCGAGTATAATTAACCTAGTTGTTCACATAAAGCAACAACACACTTTAAGTTTTGTTCATTTTAAAACTATTGGAAAATCATTAGATCATTTTCAACCGTCGATATGACTGACATTTTAATTTTGTTATATCAATGTCATGTCTCTAACTAACATAAAATTGACACAACTATGTCAACAACACACATTTATTTAATATTTTTAAGCAACAACACACACCGTAAGAATTAATTCCCATAAAAAACACATAAAATATTTACATTTATTCAAATAGGTCACATCTCGAAGCATTTCTGAATGACCAACTGAAAGAAGCTAATTGTCGTAATGATGCCATTGGTGTCGGGTGGCCGAAGGTTAACCAAAGCCTACGGTCATGTTTATGTCTCATAGATGATGTCAACATGACAATAGAGTGACATTTATAACTGTACTACAACTAAATTAATAATTGTAATGATGGCCCACAAACTTATACGTAGTATAATCAATCAAATGCTACGTACACGGTTGACGGTACACATAACTAAAACTCTTCGGCTCTTAAGATATTTTTAGAAATGCCAGCATTTTAAAATACATGCTTAAAAACATTATTTGAATTACTACCCATTAAATGTGATGCAACTACATATTTAAGCCTTGGTGTTTAGTTACACCAACCCAAAAAAAGATAACAAATGGAAGTAGTCACCTAAGTTTTTCCTATAAACATTTTTTTATAAAACTTCACACTTTTGAAAAGATAATTTAATTATAAAAACCATATTTAATGATCGAATGAGGACACAACGATCTTAGATGATTGTACAACATCTAGTTGTTTAGTTAACATAAAACATAGCCTTAAAACAAGCCAAACAAGAGCCATTCAATTTAAGTAGTAGTAATTATGGTTATGGCATAATTAAACAACATTAAGTTGCAAAGCAAAAGCCACCCACATCACTCCATTCGCCTGCGTTTCTTAAGGTTATCAAATACTTGGTGGATATCATCAGATGTGATCGCCTTCGATGCATCAAAAGATTGCTGTTGAAAATATACATAAATTAATTACATCAATTATGTGATGAAATTTAAAGTTTAAGAAAAATAAGTTATACCATAAACGAACGAATTTCATCTTTCATATCAGCAATACCCGAAAGTATTTCCATTTTCTCAACATGCCCAAGATTACTCAGAAAATTCATTTCTGCCCCTTCTTGTTGCTGCATTTTCTCATTCCTTTTCTCTTTCGCCATTTTCTCATATTCAGCAATTGAATCTTCCTTGTCAACCAAGAAACTAATTTCTTTCTTAGCATAGAATTCACAACACTTTGCACAACCACATAGTACCTCCCTCCAACTCTTTGCAAGAAACATTGGTTGACTTTTTTCAAAAGTCAACTCAGCGGTCAACAGGTCAACACCAAGAACACATGTATCAGATTTCCCTCCAAGAACCATAGTATCAGTATCATCGTGCACGCTTTTGGAGTTAGGATCAGGTACAGTAGGGTCTATGGTATGAATCTCTGAGGATCCGGAAGCTGAAGGTGCAGTAGTTTCTACTCCTTTTTCTTTTTCTTTGGAAGGAGTTGAGGTATTTTGTTGCTGATGTGGCGCCTGTATGGATTTAGGGTATAGGTGCAGAAAAGAACAGGTGGATGAACACATGTGGCAGATCAGATCTTCATACATGGGCTCACCTTCTTCATCTCTTGGAATTTTTACCTATAAATTCAAAAAAAGAAAAACAAAATTTTTAATATTTTGTAAAAATAAAACTAGACAAAAAGTGTTTCAGGTCAACACATTCTTAAAAAGTCGTGACCTGGAATAAGATTCTTGATATTTTTACATAATTCTTATAACAAATTTCAGTAGAAATGCTGATGAAAATTTTAAACTTACGAATTTAATTTAATATTTATTACTTAATATTAATATAACTAACCTCGTTAGTGGGCTTGAGACCTAGATGTTCTTCATGAAACCAATCTTCACATATGCAACACTGAATCATCTCAACCTGTTCCTCAACATCTGGATCTGGATAAGGGCGACCACATGTACAATATTTGCCCTTAAAATTATGGTTATAAGAATTTTCTTCATTTTCAATATCTTTACTCGGTAGCAGTTTGCAGTAAGATTCACCAAATTTTGAATTTCCACAATCACATTTGAATTTTCTCTTTGTCCAAAGTTCAATAATCTAAAACAATATCAGGAAAAAAAAAGAAGAAAACCAATTTAAAAGTTAAAAATAAAACAGAAGGCAAGGTTATCAAATATATAATATATATTAAAAATAAATAAACCTCATGTCCATCATGGCAAGACAAACTACATGCTGTACAAACGCCAGCATTTCCATCTGGAGCACATGTCAAACACGAGAAAATTGCTTGCCTTTTCATATAACCTTTGACATATGTGCATTCTTTTCCTTCATCGCCACCCAAAATTAAATCTGCTTCCTTTAATAACCAAATTAAATTTAAAAAAAAGTATGTCAAAAATCATACTTAGCTAGTAGTCAAATATCGCAAAAGTTCACTATCATGAGTCGGTAGTAAAATAATCATATAAAACTGCAGTTTTAAAAACATTTATATTCTTGTTTCTTATTTTAGTTGAATGATTTCTCTTAAGCTCTCTCATATAGGAGATATTTCTGATTTTTTGCCAAGAAGCAATATTATTTCAAACACGACAAATAAAACCACTGTTATGGCTAGGGGTGTCTGTCGGGATATCGGGTCGGGTCCGTTGGGTCCTTATTATGTCGAATAACTAGGGTTAACAGCACTTGAGCTAGAATTTGTAAACATTTAATGACTAAGATGGTTGAAGATATTGTTGAGCCAAATTAAAAGTAAGCACAAGCAGAAAATGTTAAACATATATCATGAGTCAGCAGCTAATGGCAAAACCCTAGGGGAGAACTATAATCTATTTCCATTTCCTTCAATATACTAAATCAAACCTCGCGTATAGCAGACCAGTAAGTTACTAAATCCGCAACAAATAAGGAAAATCTCGGAAATAAATTATTAAAAAAATCAAATTGAGAACACTTACAAGTTCCTGATCTTCAACTTCATCAAGGTACTCATTCAGTGAAACCGTTTGTTCAGTTTCTTCTTCGAATACATCAGCCATGTTGGCCCAGCTAAACGAAATAGATTACAGGAATCTAGCGACAATAGAACTGAAAACACATCTTAGTTGCAAATCGACAACACAATTGAAAATTTAGCTCAGGAAATGATGACTTACGGTATTTCGAAGACGTGGGACAAAACTGAACCCTAGGTACTTGAAGAACAGCGTAAACTTCCTGATCGATTAAAGGAATCTAGCGTTCGCGTGTGGATCATCCAGCACGATAAAATATCGATAATTTGTTCATAGACAAGGAAGAATATATCGTCAATTTGAAGAGACCGAAAGCGTTAGAAGATAAGAAAGATAAAATTAGGGCTCAAAAATGAAAAGGGGGCGTAAATGTGTGCAATTTTCCCGCCATAAATAAAGCCCGATTAAAAATGTTTCCAACGTTTGGACTTTGGAACGTTGTTTTTTTGTTTGGGCAGCATACTTTTATACAGGGTGAGTGCAAATATTGGTTACGATAGAAAAGTTAAAAAGAAAATCAAACTAAATTCGATTAGAAAAATTATAAATTTCATGGTTTCTTGGATCTCAATTCTACTTTTTCTAAAGAGCTGGTTTGAGTTGGCCCAAGATCAAACATGTGCAATATTTTCTAAATCATCTAAATAATAAATCAAACTGATTTCGAAATCCATATTTTTCAACATATCATAGAAACAATTTTCGTAATTCACTCTAAAATAATTTAGAATTAATTAAAAAAAATAAAAAAATAAAATATAAATAAAATAAAATTAATTTATACATTTTTTACCAAATCATACAGACTGAGCGCGTGTAACGAGAAACAAAAAGAAAAGTGCAAAACCTTCAATGGAGTCAACACTCATCAATCACCACCATTGGAGCACAGATTCTCACTTTAACTATGGTGCGCAACCCCAACAACCCTATGGAGAAGAAAAAAACCCTAGCTGTAGTTTTCTTCTTCTTATTATCACTTAAGTATATCTCCGGCGACGATGATTGCGCTCCGACCTTCTGCAGCCCCACCGGACCTCAAATCCGGTTCCCTTTCCGTCTACGCGATCGACAACCGGCACGGTGTGGATTTCCCGGTTTTGATCTCACCTGCAACAACAAAAATCAAACACTCCTCAAGCATTCATCCTCTCAATCATTCATCGTCAATCATATTTCCTATGCTGCACAGGTTTTCATTTATTCAGCTCTAGGGATTCAATTTGTTTAAATTCGAAATATAATCGATTTAGTAACACTTCACAGGTCATCAACATCAATCCTAGTTTCTGCCGGCGGGAGAGGATCACCGACATCTTATTAACCGACACACCGTTTGATTTCAGTATGATGGAGAGATACACTTTTTTCAACTGCTCTTCGCGTAATTTAGGGTTTACGTTCCAAACTGTACCGATGATTCCATTTCCTTGCTTAGGAAGCGTGAATCATTCGGTATTTGCTGTGCAGACGGCATATATTCCGTTCGGTGACATTCCGGCGAGTTGCAAGGATATAAAGTCGATCACGGTTCCGATTAGGCGGTTTGATGATATCAGGAATAGATTGACGTTGCTGTGGTTTAGGCCGTATTGTAGATCTTGTGAGCTTGATGGTAGAACGTGTGGATTGAGGAGTGATGATGGAGATACTGGTTGCTTTGGTTCGTCTTCCCATGGTGAGTTCTGTTTTTCGTGTACATGTTCTTATGCACAAGATACTACAATCATTAACCTCAGATAATTTGAACATTAATGAATTAAATTGAACCATTAAATGAAAATTTGCTAAGTTAGCGTGATTAACCATAATATTTACTATGTGATAGTCCTAATCCAATGCAGTGTTTGTTTTATAATCTAAACTAATTGGGAAATAAATGTAGGTTTAGTATTGTAACACCTTACGGAAGATCAACTATAGTTATACTTCTATATACTAAGTAATTATTTTTGATATTTCATATTTGATTTTGTTTAGGCCAAAATGCATTTTAGTATCCTAAACTTGACTGACTAAGTCATCTACGAACTATTACAAGTGCAACACGATACACCGAATTTGACGAAATGGTTGATTTAGCACCCTAAATCACTATTTGGTCTTGTTTTCTCAGTGATTTGCTTCAAATATCAATATCTTGAGATGCACGTATATTTTTTAGTCCGTCAAAAGCTCCAATGAAAGTAAGTCAAATATTGAAATGTGATCAAATTAACGAGTCAAAGTATAAATCGACCATTTTGTCAAGTTTAGGGGTATCATGTTGCATATTTAATAGTTCAGGGTAGTAGAAGACCTAGTCAGTCAAATTCATGATACTAAAATGTATTTTGGCATTTTGTTCACGACAACACATAAAACAACCCGAGACAAAAATACGACCATACACTAGCGAATAAAATACGTTACATATTCCGTCTTAAAATAGCAATTACCAATTTTAGTTTGGCCGTTTGCTTGTATGATTATATATAGAAGGAGCCATTTGTTATGTTTTCTAAAATTAGGTTTATTTGTTAAGAATCTGATTTGTTTATTGTCTGTAATTCAAGAAGTATAACAATAACAATGGTACATGGTACGGGATTACAGGGTGGTAAGATTGATGAAGTATAAGCTTAAAAATGGCAAACGGGCCAAAATTGCCACCTCTACTTATTTGGTTTTTAATTTTTGCTTATAGGTATTCGGAGGGGTGCCAAATACGGGCTAAGCATAGGTATAGGTGTTCCTGCACTCGTATGTATCATCGGGCTCGTATGCTACATATTTAACAAAGCAAGAAACCGTAACCGCGGTCAACGCCAAAGCATTGACCTTTTCTCAATAGCAATCACCCCACAACCACCTTCTACAACGGGCCTAGACGGGCCCACAATCGCGTCCTACCCAAAAACCGTATTGGGGGAGAGTTGTAGATTACCAAAAGATGATGCCACTTGTGCCATATGTCTTTCAGATTATGAGCCCAAAGATGAACTTAGAACCATCCCCGAGTGTAGTCACTATTTTCATGCGGATTGTATAGACGAATGGCTAAAATTAAACGCAACGTGTCCGGTTTGTAGGAATACGCCTGAAAGTTCTTCATTGGTTACACCTTGTTCTTCAGTATCATCAAGTTCCTCAAATTCATCACACACCACAACTCAATCATAGATTTTTATACGTTGTATATTATTGAAATTGTAATTTATAAGTACAAGATCTTTTACGTTGTATGTATGGGGGTTCACGAATGAAAGCGAAAGAAGCCCGCATTCCCTCTCTCCCCCTATGGCGAGGGGCCTCGCCCTCTTGACTTGATAGATCAAGAAGACTACAACCGATATTTCATAGCTTTTTGAATTTTGAATATTGTAATAATAATTTACACGATACACATCATTGATGTTTGAGCAAACTCAATAGTTACCGATGATGTTATATCTTGTGACATTAAGAATTTATCAATCAATCAACTTGCGCGTTGTGACAACACGAATGGGTATCAATCGATTATAGTGGTAGATACATTTGATCTAATGTGTTATGATTGACCAAAATTAAATTTTCTAGCACAAAGATGGTAGTTTAGTGATAAATTTTAGTCTAAAAAAAGGGTGAGATTATCCAGAGCTCCAAAATTAAAATCTATAAGAGTAACAAAAATATCCCTTTGTGCTTATGGAGGTCACTGTGCTGACATCGAACTAAACTACCTGCAAAGCGAATTGTTGCACGACTCACAAAAGCGAGTCGAAAACAACTAAAAAAATTCTGTCATAAATATTTTTTTAATGAAAAACCAAATTATATTTTGCCTTTATAAAAAACAGTGAGGGGTTTATTTATAATTCTGAAACTAAAAGGGTTGAACTTGTATATATATGAAGTTTTTGACCTACAAAACCCTTCTTTGAAACCCTCATTCTCTGTTTTTGTTACTCAGCCTTTCACCTCATAGATTCTCACTCGCCGCCTGCGGGAGATAGTAATCAACCGTACCGGACACTTATCAGGTTCACGTTTAATTAGTTATTAATCTTCTGTTTGTGTAGTTATTTATCTCGCAATTCTATGCTTATAAGGGCTTTCTCGTGTTGTATTTTGAGTATTTACGTGATTTAGACGCTCTTAATTACAATTGTAATCACCTTCAATTGCAAACTCGCATTACTTTTTGATGCCCTAACTAGTTCAATATTGACATCGTTTGTGGTAAAATTAATTTTAGTTATAGCAAGTTAGCAACCTACACCGACGTATGAAGTGAAGTGAGTTCTTATTGCTGATTTAATTAATATAAATTTCGAAAATTTGTGTCTTAAACTTGTCAAATTCAAGTTCAGATCCAAGCCTTAAGCTTGTTAGCTCAAAATGTATTGAACTGTAATATTATGTTCATGAACTAACCAAAACAATGCATTCTGATTTTGAATCTAAAACCTAACATATTTGGTTGCTGAAATTGAGATATGAAATACTGCAATCTAATTAAATGTATTAATATAACAGTAAAATTATGGCGGGAGGGAAAATAAGGAAGGAAAAGCCATCACGTGGAGGTGGAAACTCTACAAATCACTATCAAGGTGGTATACAATTCCACAAATCAAAAGGTCAACATATTCTGAAGAATCCGCTACTTGTTGATAAGATTGTTGAGAAAGCTGGCATCAAGAATACAGATGTTATTCTCGAAATTGGTCCTGGTACTGGTAATCTTACCAAGAAGCTTCTAGAAGCTGGCAAATCTGTTGTTGCAGTTGAGCTTGATCCACGTATGGTTCTCGAGTTGCAACGTCGTTTTCAAGGCACTCCACACTCCACTCGACTCACGGTAAGTTTTTTATATTTTTTATTTTGTATATCTTCAATTTTAATTTATTTATTTTTGACAGGTTATCCAGGGAGATGTTCTCAAAACTGATCTACCATATTTCGACATTTGTGTAGCCAATATTCCATACCAAATTTCATCACCATTAACCTTCAAATTATTAAATCACCGACCGTTATTCAGATGTGCAGTAATTATGTTCCAAAAAGAATTTGCAATGAGATTAGTGGCCCAACCCGGTGACACTCTCTACTGTCGTCTTTCAGTAAACACCCAATTAATGGCCCGTGTTTCCCACTTACTAAAAGTCGGTAAAAACAACTTCCGACCCCCGCCAAAAGTCGATTCGTCAGTTGTCAGAATCGAGCCCAGAAAACCGGGGTCCACAGTCAACTTTAAAGAGTGGGACGGGATGGTTCGGATGTGTTTCATTAGAAAGAATAAAACTCTCGGGGCCATATTTAAACTGAAAAATGTACTTTCGGTATTGGAGAGAAATTATAAAACGCTTCAAGCGTTACAATCTTTGGGTAATGATAATAATAAAATGGTTTCTGATGCATCTGTTCTTGGTGAGATTAATATGGATGATGATGATGAAAGTGATGATGATGATGATGATGTTATGGATGATGGTGATACAAAAGGGTCGGAATTTAAAGAGAAAGTTTTGAGTGTGTTGAAACAAGGAGATTTTGAAGATAAAAGATCGTCTAAACTTGCACAAGCTGATTTTATGCATCTGTTATCGTTGTTTAATCAAGCTGGAATTCATTTTTCATGAAATTTCTCATGGTATATGTATTCATTTGGTCTTAAACTATACATCTGTTGTGATGGTACCAATTTTTCATAGTCTAGTTTTTTTGGTTTGGCGTTTAGATTTTTGGAGATTTCGCTTTTGTTAAGTTTAACTTAATGTCTAGTTTGCATTTTTGTGTGGGTGAAATACAATTTATCTAAGGATAGTCTAACCGGATATAAATTTCGGTTGCTTATATTTACCTTTTGTTATGAGTTGTGAATATGACTTTGCACAATCCAGCAAGTGAACTAAACTGTTCAGAATCGGACTGAATTGAAAATGGTTTAAGCTGGATCGAGGATGGAATTGATGATTTCTTGGACTGAACATGATCGAGAACCGGGTTTTTTTAGATTTTTCCTTAACCTTTTTCGGTTTAGGACTAAATTGGACCGAGAACTAATTTTGTTTGAAAATAGGAATCGAGATTGGACCGGTCTAGCTCGATTTGATCTGGTTGGGCGGTTCTAATCCGTTGTCGGTTGAGTTTTCACTTTGCACAGACCTCGTCGTGAATGATTACTATATTAGTTATTTTTAATTTTTTATATCTCAATCCAAAATATGCTCTCAAAAGAAAAACCATAAATGCACAACTGAACCAAGGTCTAAAATTCTAGTCCACTAAAGCTACTCGGTATGGGGCAATAAAGCTCGTGATGTAATTCTATGTTGGTAACCCACCACATTGTGAAAGACAATCACATGGTGGAGGTGTGAGAAGAACTCTTATTTAGTGGGTTGTCACATAAGATCACACCACAGGCACACACCTATACCTAACAAGAATTGATTTTAGTATCATAACTTTTAATGGTTATACAACATAGTACATATTTTACAGCTAATTATACAAGTATATTAAGCATTGCATAAAGTTTGTAGTAAGAATATCACCCCTATACCTAACAGGCTTGCCAAATCAATTCCATGTGACATATAATTTTATGTTTCTTGTATACAACGGTTTAATAAGATAAATAATTTTTACTTTATTGTAATACATGTTTAGATAACCATTTGAAAAGTATTTATTGAATTTTTGTAAAAACTAATAAATCAAAAATATTTGGCTAATACAAAAGCACTTTTAATAACAGTTTTTTTCTTACCTTTCAAGAATTCATTTTTAAAAATTCGCCCACGCCTTACTTTTCAAAATTGTTTACTTTTAGCTGTACTCAATGAAAATAGACAAAATTGCTTATAATCTTGTTTTATGGGATTGTTTGGTGTTCCAAGGTACTCAATGAAAATAGACAAAAAAAAAACATAATTAATACTGTAAATAATACGAAGTATGAATGTTAGCTAGCCTTTTAAATTCAGATATGTGGTGGATAGAGACCACATTAAAGCAAATTTGCCGGGACATTGTCACATTGCTACACAAGTTTAGCACGTCAATTTTATTAAAAAGTCAGGAGGTTCGGTGTTATATTTAATGGTACAGCGACTACTAATTTATAGCAAGTGTCCTAATCATTAGTCAATAATCAAGAAAATGTATAATTTCGTTAGATGTAAGAATATTGACGACAAAATATTGATCTAAATAGAGAATGAGAAGTATTAAATGGAATTAACAATAATGAACTAAATGTCTAAATGTAGAAGAACTAGATGGTTTCGCTCCTCGCTTTTGTATTTGATGCCTGATGATGTATGAACACGATTAAAAGGATTCATTAGGTCTACCTTACATGGGCCAAACAATATGTATGAGACGCCAACCGAAAATGCCAAATTGGTATGTAACCACACAAGTGGGATGGTGAGACCGCATAACCCTAACCCTAAGAGCAAGGGGTGTGGTGGCGAGATCCCATGCTCGCCGGACGCCACCTCACCCTCGCCACCACACCGCCCGCCACGCCAAAGCCCCTAGCTCGCCATCCGTCCAACGAAGCCAACGAGCCAATCACCGCCCGTCACGTGTACTAGCCGTTGTAACGGCTGGAAAATTCGAAAAATTAATATTTTATATTTTAAATAAACCTTAAACCCTTATAAATACCACACCATTTTTTACAACTTTTCACACAACTTCTCTCTACAATTCTCATTCTAAACCTTTTCTTTCAACATTTTATCAACACATCCCTTCTTCCAAAATGCGTCGAAATTTGATGGACCCCGAAAGTTATTCGTCTGATATCGACGATGAGACGGTTATTTTTTTCGGTTTTTTATTTTTATTTTTTCGGTATTTGTAATATTTTTATTTGTAGTTTGTAATTTTTATTTGAATGAAATATTATGTTGTTTTGAAAAAAAGAAAAAGAAAAAAGGGGTGGGGCCCAAATGACTTAAGTGATGGTATATGGGGTATTTGAGGGTTTTAAATGTGAAATGTGAAATAATGATGTGGCGCAGAGATGACTATTTCACACATATGACCATACCCATGCTCTAACCCTAACCCAAGGTAATCTTATCCAAACCATTTTCTTTATTAAAGTCACCATCAACGGAATATGCGTGAATTTCTACATGTCACCAACTCAACCCACCACTCAAATAATTAAATAAAAGAAAGAAGAAAAAAAAAACAATTCCAATAATATAATTTTATTTTCTTTTTTTAAAAACAATATATTAGGAAAGAGCAAGTCAGATATACACAGTTTAATCGAAGTATTTTTTGGAAAATTTCCAATTCTTTAGATCATGGCACCTGAAGTAACATAAAGAAAAGAAATACTTCCTCTGTTTTAAAATAAGTGATACACTTTTCATTTTTGGGTGTTTCAAAATAAGTGATAGACTTTGAAAACTTATTATATTTGGTAAAAGGTAGTGAGACCTACACCCACTAACTATCTCCTTTAATATAGTGAAAAGACTCATTTACCCTTACTTTTACTTTTAAACATTATTAAATTCACTTTAATCAATATATGTGTGTAACGACCCGAATTTTTTTGTGATAAATAAATTATTTAAAAATATGATAATTAAGGATAAATCATATAAAACACGTGGAAAGTGGTTTCGTGTCATTTGGGCACCGTATGAGAAAGTTAAGGACGAAACCGGGTCGAGACACTTGACGAAAACTGCAGCCCTGCAGCGTAGGGGAGTTCGCGGCGCGAACTGGTGTTCGCAATCGCGAACTTTGGACAGAAGCTTTGGGTTTTTGGTGATCGAAGTTCACGGCTAGCTCACGATCGGGAATTGTTCGCGACAAGGGAAGTTCGCGGCACGAACTTGTAGATCGCGGCGCGAACTTTGCAGGCACTGCATTAAAGACGAGATTTTGCTCATTTATTGGATATCAAAACCCTAGTTTATCCCTTTGGCGATTTTTGAGCTCAAGATCAGTTTGAAGGCGATTTCTTCACAAATCTTTGGTAGATTTCACTCCTAGTGGAAGATTAAAGGTATATCTTCACTCTTTCATCTTTGTGGCTCAAGATCTATGGATCTTGAAGCTAGGGTTTGAAACCCTCGTTCTTGGGTTGGTGATTAATGGTGAAATAAATGGTGTATATGCTTAGTAGATGGTATTTTAACAAAGGGATCAAGTGTATGGTTAAGATTTGTAAGAATCTTAAGGGTTGGTTAAACCTAGGGTTTCTTAAACCATCAAAATTGGGGGAAAGTGTTATTAAAGGATGTTTAGAGATAAATGGACACATTGGTAGTAGTATGTGATGTTAAATATCTTGTGATTGATGTATTAGGCTTGGGTGAAGTCTTGGAAGATTGGTTGATTGTTGGAGCAAGGAATTGAGTGTGAAGAACACATTTGGAGCATTAATTGCTAAGGTGAGTACGTGTGGACTTTACTGAGTACATAGACTTTGAAATATGTTTTATTACTTGTGATTTGGTTTATTTGATTAATTGAGTAGACTATTAGTATGTAGAGTTAGTTATATATTATTATGAATATTAAAACTAACTTGTTTGATGATTTATGAGATAGCCAAAGGCTTAGATGGAATAACTCGAGAAGTTATGACGTGTGATAGTGTGGCGGTGATTCGGGGGATCCCCGGTCACTTTGGATGGGGCGGATTGGGCATCGACCCATGGACCATCATGTGTTAGGAGGCTTGCTACCGGACGAGATCCGGCTAGAAGTCGGGTAACGGCAGATTGGGCGATTCCCTCTTGCCGTTACCATAAGGCTTATTAAGGCGGGGGATCCCCGATTAATAAGTATGTGAGATGACGGGTTATTTGGAGATGTTCCGAATAACTAGATAGACTTGCTAAGGAAGCAAGAATAATAGGGTCACAATAGGGTGGCTAGATGTATGATGATGAGATATATATATATATATATATATATATATATATATATATAATGTGATACTTGTTTGTTTTATCGGGGTCCAAACCCATGTAGCTCACGAGACTTTCTTGTCTCACGTACTCCTTGTTTGTTTGCTATGTACTCAGGTTCGGGATCAAAGGTGTATGTACGCATGGATAGAGATGCGGGGCCTAGAATAGAAGAACAATAGAGTGGATTTATGCTTAGCTTTGGTTTTGATATACTTTGTAACACCAAACCTCATACTCTGATTTTCATACCAAAGGTTTTTGTAAATCCATATTTTGGAACCGTTCTTCTATTTATAAAATGGTATATTTTTGGTAAATGTTTTGTTATAAAATTTGCGGTGTTACAATGTGGGACCCACCTCCCACTAACTATCCAATTTAATATAATTAACTCTCATTATCATATTTTGCCTCAAAGTTCGTGAACTCCAAAGTGTATCACTTATTTTGAAACGGGGGAAGTATGATTGTTTGACAACTGAATAATCATTAAAGAGTAATGATATTTAGTTCTACCATATAGTCCTACTCATAATTATACTTACTAGATGAAGACATGTATCAAAATCAAAGGATAATATTAGGAGAAAGAATTAGTGGATCACATATGTCAATCTATTAAATAGATAGGACTATGAGTATGACTAAATGATAGAATTAAATATCATTTATCATCATTAAAATAGAAAGAGATTTATACAAATAGAATAATTTATACACAACACTATTGATATTAAGATTTTTTTTTGCCTATTCATGTGAGACGGAGGGTAAAATAATAATGGTATTATCTTGTTAAAGATAGGTTTGAGAAAGATCAAAGATGAGATACAGACATATCTCTAATCGGAGTAGATAAACTGCTTTATAAAAAACTTCCCGCTAAATTGTTTAGTCAAAAAAATAAATAAAATAAAACCAATAATATCAATAATAATATGATAAATATGTGATGTAATGGATATATAGATACGCTAAAAAATAAAATAGTGAGATGCGGAAATTTTTTATAAATGAACTGTTTACTTAGAATACAAAAATTGGCAACGCACAATATTTATTTACCTTAAAGGACTTATTCTTCTTTTCTTTTCCTTTTTAAAAATAAAAGTCAACCAATACATCTCGTCCCATCTTTATATTTATTAAATGAAAGTTTTTTTTAATGCTTGCCACCTCATGTTGTCCACCTCATCTATGCTGACTGGACTAATCCTATTCAGCATACGCGTTTGAATTTAAACCTTTTCAGCAAAAAAATTAGAATTTCTAAACATGCCCACTATTCCTGATTTTTAGCACCTGCAGTTTTTTTCCACGTTATATACAAACACTTAATAATTTAGGAACGGTTACGATTCCAACCTAATTTTGGAACTCTAATTTTTCTATTCAATATCTCACGCTGTGCTCCGTCTCTCAATCACCGTTTTCATCTTGGAAAATTGGGCTGCTCTTCGACAGATGATGCGAACTCGATGTTTTTATCCATTCAGTTGGTATATTTGGAAACAATTGAGTTTGATTTACTTGGATCTCTTCAATGGTAATGTGTCGATACTCGTGTTGCTTTCATCAATTTTTTGTTTCTTTTGTAGACCCAAGATTACATCTTGATGATGGTAATGCTAATTCTATAATCATCACCAAGTTTTAAAACGGAACCATCAATTTTGTAAATGAATCAATGGATCTTATACGTGGGATAACAATACCTGTTGTTGATTCTGTTGTAACTAACTACAAAAGTAGACCTAAAATGATTAGTACATGTGAAGAAATTGCACGGGTTCATTTAATTCAATTTAGTTAAATTGTGAATGCTCTTCAAATCGTGCTGCTTGGTTCGAGTATGTTTTGTGTATTCAATTTTATTAGGGCTTTGATGTTCAATTTGATTTGTTGATTTTGTGGATTTTTATTCTTAAAAAAATTGTACTGCACATGTTAATTTTTTATATATTTTGTTATTTTTTTTTACAGCTAACTTGAAAAATTGTGTAACTCCACCAAGGGAGAGCAATGTATATCTACATGTTCGTTGTAATAGGGGTCTAAATCAGCACAGAACTGCAGGAATCATTCTTTTATAACTTCAACATTAAGAATTTTGCTTTATTGTTGAGAGATTAAATTTGTTCATGCACATTTTACCTCAAGATTAAAAAAGACTAGTAAATGGTCAAGACTCGAAGGACTATTAGGATTATTGTTGTTAAACTTTGGCCAACCATGCATACAAAATTTGATGTAAATGTGATTCAAAATTAGCATATGTTGGCAATATCACCGCTGTAAGTTGTTGATTTATTTTTATTTTCTGGTCAATTTTCACTTTTGACCACATGGGTCGAAATCTCTATTATTTTTTGGTGTTTTAACTCTTGTCCTGGGATCTTGAAGCAAACTTTTGACCAAGTGCTCGGTATGTTGTTAAATGTGATAAAGTTTTTTGTTGCTTTGGTTATTTTCTTTTCTTTTTAGCTTACATCTATTCATCATCTTAATATTAATACAAAATAGAAAAATCTTCTGCCACTTTAATATGCTTTAATTGAATGTTCAAACATGCTCTATATTGCATATTTTTGAAACCTGGAAATATTATTTTTAGAGATGGAATTAACAGCTACAAGAGCCATGAAATATTCTATATTGCATATTTCTATTTATGCTTGCAAGATTTAAAAATGGGCATGTCGGGCGTGCTTGGTAACGGGTTAAATTGAGTTTTGGCAACATAGGTAACTCTTTTTGCAAACGGGTCAAAGTGAGTTCTTATTTTGAGTTACTTGCAAAAGTGAAACATCTACACAACGAGAAGATTATATTGATTAATCTTTATGTATGTAAGTATGTTTGCAGTGTTCTTGACCTAAAATGCAGCCCAGTGGAAGTCAAATGTCTTCACGGTATTGTTTTGTATTTATGTTACCCTTTTGTTTTAATCAAATTTATTACATCTCTATTAGAATTAAAATTTATTCTGTTATATTATTAAATATATGTTTTTGTTTTTGCATTTGAAAGCAGAAGATGTTGTGTGCTAGCAATGCCACAACAACTTAGTCCAAGTTTTAGTTCGCCACTCTATCAGGTATGCTATAAAGCCATAAAATTAAATGGGACTTTTGTAAGCTTATATTTTTGCTAAGGGATCATGAGTATGTAATACCCTTCTACTTATAAATGTTTTGATTTAGGTTATGTATTATCTCAAATACTTTTTTAGCTAAATGGGTCGAGCATCTCAAAAGTCAAAAGGGCCAGGCCGTGATTTGATTTTACATACTACTATTTTTAAGTTGTTTAATTTCATATTTCGACGAATTGATTTGAATATTTCAAATTGAAGTTGAGATCATTATTCTGTAGGATAGATATTGAGCTATTTACTTGCAAAAATATCACATGATATCCATATATAGATTTATGATTGAACCCTTAATTCCTAAATGTAACCAAGTACTAAGGGGGTGTTTGGCTCAACGTAATCCTCCGTAATGTAATTGAAATCGGTTGTATTTGAATTCGGTTGTAATTGAATTGGGTTGTAATTGAATACGCTTACGCGTTTGGTTACCAAAATTTTGAGTTGTAATTCAAATCAATAGTTATGACTTTTTTTAAAAACTTTTTTAAAATTTTTTTCAAAATTTTATTATTTATTATTTTTTTTATTTTTTAAATTTTTTTATTATTTGTTTACATTTAAAAAAAAAATTAAATAGTTTTTATTTTTTCTATTTTTTTCTATTTTTTTAAAAAATATTAAAAATTTTTAATTTATTAAAAAAAATTTAATTTTTTTTTAATTTTTTTTAAATTTTTTTAAAATTTTTAAAAAAAATTTTAAATTTTTAAAAAATTTTAAATTTTTTTTAAAATTTTCTAAAAATTTTAAAATTTTTTTAAAATTTTTTAAATTTTTTCAAATTTTTTTAGAATTTTTTAAAATTTTAAATTTTTTTTAATTTTTTAAAATCTTTTTAATTTTTTTTTAAATTTTTTCAATTTTTTTAAATTTTTTTAAATTTTTTAATTTTTTTTATTATTTTTAAACGATTTAAAAATCTGAAGGATATAAAATATTCAAAATTTGTTAGTTTACAAAAGGACCGTAATTGAATTCTTAGGGTTTTGGGACGGAATTCAATTACAACGAATATCGTAATTCGAAATTACGTCGTAATCGAATTACGAAAAAAAGTGTTCATCCAAACGTCCTCCGTAATGTAATTGAATTACAATTACGGAAGATTACGGAGGATTACGTCAAAACAAACGGGGCGGCCTAAGGCTCATGTAGTTTAAGTGCTTGTGTTAGAGCTTTTATAGGCTCATTAATGTCATGATCCAAAGGTTACTAAGGGGAAATTTACCCTCTCCAAAGTTCTTGTTATATATGTGCGACCTTCAGATGCTTTCCATTTTGTATAATTTGTTGTGATCATGGAGTTAATGGAATGAATATGCAAGTTAGGAATTTTAGATATAGATACGAAAATTGTGTCTTGAATTAATTAAGAAGTTCGATTAATTGGCATTCAGGCTTTTTGTTGTTGTTCAAATTAAATATCTGGGTAGTCTAGAACACTAGGATTAACAAAGAATGAGTAGAGCCCTTACTGACAATTGCAAACTAATGCCATGGTTCCTCACTCCAGTTTCTTTAATACGATTTTCATGATGAAGTTTTTTAGTTACCAATCGCAATTTAACTAGGATTATTTGTCTCTAAAAAAATATAAATTGGTAAATTCGCTATCCAATTTTTTTAAAGGCTTTAGTTTACCACTAGACGTGGGAAGGAGCAAGTTTATTAAGTCGAAATTCGTAATTTTTGTTACAGAGGCCGAATCAAAATAGTTAAACAGGTAGCTTTTATGCATTAAAAATTCATTTAGGCGACTTTTGACACGTTCCAAGGTGTATAATTTATTTAGTGGTGGGAAATTGGATGAGTTGTATAATTATGTTCATTCAGTGAGTATTTTTTAGTCTGTGGTTTTTTCCCGATTTGGATATCCACTTAAATTTCAGTGTCTTTTTAAATTTACTATTTTGTATATATTTCGTTGTGTGATTCATTACATAATATTTACTTAATTTTTAATAGACGTCCGTGATTCATCACGGGTTATCATCTAGTTACCTAATACACCAAATAATTCATTATTTCAACTATTCCGATCGAATATACAATTGGTTTTAATACAACAGAAAAATATTATTGAGAAGGATATATGAAATTATATAATCTCTTAACATCTTGTTGAAACCGGATTTACCTTATCCATTTTTTACTGTAAATTAAAAATGGAAAATGATAATGACAGCCCTAAGGGCTGTCACTAATAAATTAAGACACGCAAAAAAAAACTTGTACAATAATAATAACCGCCCCCTGCATTTTAGGAATCAACCCCCACCACTGAAAGTACAAACGATTTATGCACGTGGAATGACAGCCCTAAGGGCTGTCATTAACAAAATCCATTAAAAATGGTGCCTAATTTCTAAGTTAATTATTAGGAATTCACGTAGTTAGAATTTCGGGAACCCAGATACAAACATATGTTACAACCATTGTTTTCCGACCAGATAACACTTAGTTAAAATATCAGATCTTACATGCCACGGTCTATTTTGAGAAGATTTAGAAGTTAAAATTTTATAATTTTATTTTTGAAAACCACCGTATACAGAATTATTAATAAAAGTTTATAATACACGGAAGTTATTTTGACATGGTTTTCAACAACTTGTCCGAATAATTTATTTTCAAAGTCGTGTTTTCAACAAGTTGTTCGAATAATTAATTTTCAAACTAGTCACTTCCTTAATAAGTAAGACACGTGTCATGATAATAGTGGTTTGTATATAAATACTAAAATCCGTCTTAACCAGTTTTATTCATTTTTGGTTCAATTGGTTTATGACCTATCACATGCTAATGATCTTTTATATTTTTCAGCAACCCTCTAGTGTATTTATGTAGATTGTATAAATTGACTCAATATTTTGGACAAAATTGACTCATTCTTTAGTCGTTTATCTAAAAGAACATTCAAACATCCAACTCCATGTGCATTGATGATTCTAGCCGGTCAAGTTGGGTTATGTAATTCTCGCAGATTACTTAAAAAAGGCCATAAAACAAAAGCCACCGTTATTAAAAAAATAAAAACAAAGCCATAAAACATTTTAGTGAATACAACTTTAGAATTAAACAATTTGATAAGTTTTATTACGGCATAAAAAATTAAAAACTTACGAAGGACCAAAGATCTCGCTCAGATAAATCCTTTGTTCCCGTCAACGGTTAATGTGAAAACGTATTTTTGTAAAAACGCCTTCTACGTACATATATCATGTTAAAGCTTGGCTGATTTTTATCTAGAAGTTAAATCGTTCATGGTTATAAACAAATATTAGTCAAAATACATTTAGTACCTTGAATTTGGCTGACTATTAAAGATGCGATATATTACTCTGAATTTGATAAAATGATTTATTTAATACCTTAACTCACTATTTTGATTATGCTTTCTTAGTTAACTTACTTTCATTGAAGCTTTTGACATACTAAAAAATATATGTTCATCTCAATATATTGATGTTAGAAGCAAATCACGTAAGAAAATAAGACCAAATTAGCGAATCAGAGAACTAAATCGAACATTTTATAAAGTTGAGGGTACGATTATGCATCTTTGATAATTCGGTAATATAAAACCTAATCATTCAAATTCAAATGAATAACATTAAAATTAAAAGGATCAGATCATTCAGTTAAAAAATAGATTTTATCATATTAAAACGTATAATATTTTATTACATGGAAAATCAAATCTTGGCGAGTTGGCTCCATCCTTTTAATTTAAAGTTCAAATTTAATAATAATCTTTAAAGATAAAATTCAGAGGCGTATATAATTCTCCCTCAAGTCAAAGGTTTGGCCAGCGTTACAGTCTATATAATCGGAATCTGTCTGCCTTCATCCGCCACCAATCGCCACCTACTACCTCCCTGGTCCTATCTAATTCCGCCGTAGCCGCCGGCAATTACATTAAACACCACCACACGCTCTCTCTCTATATATATATCTCTCTCAGCTCGAAGTTACATATAAGTAGCACATCAATAACACGGTTACACTGTATAGACATACGGATACAGAGTTAGAGACTGCGATCGGAGAATGACGTCGAAGAAGTTTATAGTTGAGGTTGAGCCGGCGATTGAGGCGAAAGATGGAAGGCCATCTATGGGACCTGTTTACCGTAGTGTGTTTGCTAAAGACGGTTTTCCAGCTCCAATTGATGGTTTAGATTCATGTTGGGATGTTTTCCGGTGAGTGTTTGTTTAGATATGTAACTTGTTTTTTTTTAATACTTGTTTGAACTCGTTTGTGAAATCTGCTTCCTGTGGTATTGTGATTTGGAGTTTGAATCGGAGTTTATTTAGCTTAATTTTGGAGCAGATTTGCTCGTTTTCCGATTCTAATTCCGTTCGATTTTGTGTAATTAGGTTGTGATTGGTGTTATGAGTTGACTTCATCATCTAATTTTAACTTTACACATTGTCTGTTATCATCGTGTTGAAATATGGAATATTCTGAATCGTGTTTGACTTTTGTTTTGTCTTACTTGATGTTAATTCTGCTTTAGGTGATCAATCGTTCCTATGTTTTTGGCCATTAAAGTCAAATTTTGATTTAGACAAACACTAATCTCTATGCTAAACCTTGTTTGTTATTAGTCTGCAGAAAAAAATCACAAATTCTATTTATTTTGATTGATTGTTGAAGTTGGAAAGTTGATTAAGGTTTTTATTATATTGTTGATTGTTACATACATGCATCCATGTGCTCTTGATCTGGATAATTCCTCTTTTATATATGTATCTCAATGCATATTGGAAATCTTACTTCCACTTTAGCATACGAGAAACGGTAGATATAAAAATTCCCAAAGTAGAAAAACTCAAACTTAGGCTCTATAATTTGCAACATTGATAAGATTCATTACATAAAATACTTGAAAAAAATATAAGACCTAGGAACAAACGATAAGATTGAATTGTTTCCCAGTTTTTTGCAGTTGTTTTTATCTTGTGATGCCCATCTTAGCACATAATTACTGTATTAGCACTAAAAAATTTTGTAGGAGAATGCTAAAAGAGTTATATTAAGAAGACATAATCTGTGTTGAATCTATACATGACAGGATACTTAAGGAAAAACATTCTTGATTTTCTGTTTCTTTATATCTTTTAAAAATATGGTTTTTTTTCTGGTTACTTTACAGCCTGTCAGTGGAGAAATATCCCAATAATCGAATGCTTGGTACCCGTGAATTAGTGAATGGAAAGGTATATCAACTAGTTCATTCTATAAATGACATTAACTTTATAAAAATCCCTCCTTTTTTTCTTTGATTTTTATTCTAACTATTTATATTTTTTAAACTGTACAGCATGGACCGTACGTATGGTTGACTTACAAACAAGTTTATGACAAAGTGGTCAAGATTGGAAATGCTATCCGGGCATGTGGTGTCGAGCCTGTGAGTGACATTCTGATTTTTTATATTCTTTTTGCAATTTATGCATTCTTCAAAAATTATCTTTTCAAACCACAAGAATTGTACTTTTTCATTTTCATAATAAATTCATACATAAAAAATATAACTTGATAATGTAGGGAGGCAAGTGCGGGATCTATGGGGCCAATTGTGCAGAATGGGTTATGAGCATGGAGGTACTATATCATTTTAATTTTTAATGTTAAAATTTTAGTATCTGTTACAATTACTGTTATTCCCATATTTCTTTTATTATGAATTAATTTATTAATACCGGAAACCTAATATAGTAGTGTTTTGATACTCACAATATATTGCAGGCATGTAATGCTCATGGTTTGTACTGTGTACCATTATATGATACCTTAGGTAAGTAGTTGATATATTCCATTAATTTATCTAGTATATATATACGTTTTATTTTAACATGTTTATTTACGTACAGGTGCTGGTGCAATTGAGTTCATTATTTGCCATGCTGAGGTTACAATTGCTTTTGTCGAAGAGAAAAAGACCCCTGAGGTAATTCTTCATGCTCATTTATTTATATATACATGTAAGAAAATCTTTTCAATTTAATTAATACATTTCTATTTGTTACAGTTGTTAAAAACATTCCCCAAAGCTGGAGAATATTTGAAAAGTAAGTTACTCATCATGTCTAATTTCTTGAACATAATATGCATTATATATATATATATATATATATATATATATATATATATATATATATATATATATATATATATATATATATATATATATATATATATATATAGTGTAAAATTAGAATCAGAACCAATTAAGGCTACAGAACCAGCAGAACTCAATCTAAACCATTGATTTTTGAAATGAAATGATCATGGAAGACACATTAATGTATTTGATGAGGGACCCCTAAATATTGGTTTGCATGGATGTCATTCATACATGTATACATATATGTATAGATAACACTTGTGTATACATACATGAAAACGTATACATATATGTATACATGCATGAATGACATCCATGCAAACCCATATTTGGGGGTCCCTCATCAAATACATTAATGTGTCTTTCATGATCATTTCATTCCAAAAATCAATGGTTTAGATTAAGTTCTGCTGGTTCTGTAGCCTTAATTGCCCTATATAGTGTAGAATTAGAATCAGAACCAATTATATATATATATATATATATATATATATATATACACACACACACACACACACACACACACACACACACACACTAATTTGTATACTTGTTTCTAGGAATTGTGAGCTTTGGAAAAGTTACTCCCGAACACAAAGAGCAAGCTGAAAATTTAGGGTTAGCAATACATTCATGGGACGAGTTCTTATCAATGGTACATTTTCACAACTCTTATTATTTAATTGTATTTTTTTTTTATTAATATGTAAATTTACTTATTTTAATTTTTAATTTTGCAGGGTGATGATATAAACATTGAGCTACCAATTAAGAAAAAAAGTGACATTTGTACAATTATGTACACAAGTGGAACAACTGGTGATCCTAAAGGTGTCTTAATCTCTAATAACACTATGGTAACACTTATAGCAGGTGTTAATCGTTTGTTAGATAGTGCAAATGAATCGGTAAGTTTTTTTTTTTTACCATTTTAGTCAATGGAAAATGTTGACTTTTTAATGATTGTGACTGTTGGTTTTTCAGTTGAATGAAAACGATGTGTATCTCTCGTTTCTACCTCTGGCTCATATATTTGATCGGTTGATTGAAGAATGTTTTATTAATCATGGTGGATCTATTGGATTTTGGCGTGGGGTAACCTTATTAATTAATCTTCTTTTATTTCTTATGAAATTATTATTACTTTGATTAGTTTTATATACTTATATCTATTTTATATATACACGCAGGATGTTAAATTGTTGATTGAAGACATAGGGGAATTAAAACCTACTATTTTCTGTGCTGTTCCTCGAGTTTTGGATAGAATTTATTCAGGTTATTTAGTATTTACTAGTATTAGTTAGTAATATGATTTTCTTAATTAATATTAATTTTCTGTTATTAACTGTTTTCCTTTTTATTAGGTTTGCAACAGAAAATATCTGCAGGGGGTTTTATCAAACGTAACTTATTTAATCTAGCTTATTCATAGTAAGTATATCTACTATCTATACATTCTGAATTAAGCTTAATTAGTTAATTATCATAATCATTTTCTCTTGCAAATTTGTTAAACTTGTGCAGCAAGTTACGTAATATGAAAGGAGGGAAAAAACACACAGAAGCATCTCCACTAAGTGACAAAATTGTCTTTAGTAAGGTAACGTATAAATTGTATTTTTAATTTTTTTTAACATTAATTATAGTGTTGTAATAAGTTAAATATTTATTTAATTTATTTAATTAATGCAGGTTAAGCAAGGATTAGGCGGGAATGTACGTATTATTCTATCTGGAGCTGCTCCATTAGCTCCACATGTAGAAGCCTACCTTAAAGTAGTGGCTTGTTCTCACGTCCTTCAAGGATATGGTATGTGGGCCATAACGGGCCGGGTCGGGTCGGAAAGAGCGGGTCGGGTTGATTTATAAATTAAAACACTTTTTTGTTAATGCAGGCCTAACAGAAACGTGTGCTGGATCATTTGTGTCACTACCGAATGAAATGGATATGTTGGGTACAGTGGGCCCGCCCGTACCCAATCTAGATGCCCGTTTGGAATCTGTGCCCGAGATGAATTATGATGCAGTTTCAAGCAGCAAACCGCAAGGAGAAATTTGTATCCGGGGTGATGTTTTGTTTTCGGGTTATTACAAACGTGAAGATCTTACAAAAGAAGTGATGGTTGATGGTTGGTTCCATACAGGTAATTATAATTATCATTTAATTTAATTATTATTATTATGTAATTACATTTCTTTTAATTAATATTATATTGTAGGCGATATTGGTGAGTGGCAACCGGATGGAAGCATGAAGATTATTGACCGTAAGAAGAACATTTTCAAGCTCTCACAAGGAGAGTATGTGGCGGTTGAAAATTTGGAAAATGTTTATGGACTTGTGAACGATATTGATTCGGTATGTATTTTAATAATTATATATGGGTCGAAACGAGCTTTTTTTAAACGGGCGGGTTTTTTTTCTTCCAGGTATGGATATATGGGAACAGCTTTGAGTCGTGTCTTGTTGCTGTTGTGAACCCGAATCAACAAGCGGTTGAACGTTTTGCTGAAGCGAATAATATATCTGGGGATTTTAATTCCTTGTGTGAAAATCCTAAGGTTAAAGAGTATATACTTGGAGAGCTCACTAGAATTGGAAAAGAGAAAAAGGTTATTTATTTATATAATTTTTTATCTTTTGAAATATATTTATAAAAGTTTAATGGTTGTTTTGCAGTTAAAAGGGTTTGAATTTGTGAAAGCTGTTCACCTTGACCCTGTACCTTTTGACATGGAACGTGACCTTCTAACTCCAACATTCAAGAAGAAAAGGCCCCAAATGCTCAAATACTACCAGGTATTTATCTATGCTCTATTTATTTCATTAATTCTGTTTTTTTTTTTGTTTAATTAATTAAATAATTTTTTTTGCAGAATATAATTGATAACATGTACAAGACTATTAACAAAAAGTGAAATGCTGCATAAAGATGGTGTCTTTTCCTCGTTTTAAGTAATAAATTTTATTTACCTTTTTAAACCTTATTTATTTGATATGTGATTGTACAGTTGTGTTATATTATGAGATAATTTGTGGACCGATATGATTTTCTATTACACTTTTTTATTATTTATAACAACTGCATGAAACTTCTGTGTATATAAAAAATGTCTTCTATTTAAAATTCTTAACGATGAGAACCATGATAACTGATAAGCAACTATATATACGAAGTAGTAATTTAGAACACGTAGACATGTAGTATTGTTGTAAATGTTGTTTCTAGTAATTTCAATAGTAGTTGAAGTATAAATACGTAGTTTATAAATTTCTCGTGCGAAAGATGTAAAACCGTTTTTCCCATGAGATGAAACTCTAAAATCAATCAAAGTATCGAAAACCTTGTAAATATTTCTATTTAAGGTGTTGTTTGGTAGCTTCTGAATGATACAGATGTCTGAATGATTCAGACTTCCCCTGACATCTGTCCGATTAAGAGCTAGAACATGTTAAATTTTTTATTCAGAGACTGATTAAGAGGTCTTATCAATGTTCTGAATCTGTCCGATTAAGAGGCTGGCCTCTTAACTGAATTATTAAGAGGCTTACCAAACAGCACCTAAGTCTATCAGCATAAGCTATCTTGGAAATGATAATATTTAAATGGACACACGCAAAGTAAATGATATTTGTCTTTGCAGCTTTAGTAATCTCTCACTTGCAGTTAATGTAGTTAAGAAAAGTAAGAAATTTAGTTTCTTTTTAAGACATTATTCGAGACAGTAAAGCATAAAGCATAAAGAAGTATTTTCATTTATAGTCGAAAACTTAATCAGGACTTTAAATTCCAAGTTTCCAAGTCAAGTAAGTTTCTTTCTTATTCAAACACTGAACTGTTTCTGCCATATAGCTTTTGACTGAATTGAATATGAAAAACTGAAATTGTGGAAAAGCAATTGAATATTTGTTCACCGTACTTTTCAAAGAAGTTAAGTTTGGTTAATATACATTTTTTATTTTGTTTATTAAGGTGATTGCACAACACAAGTATAATGTCGTCTCTGAGCATGGACGACAAGGGTAGCCGCTCAGAGCTCACAAAATTTAAGGGCTCATTTTTAAACAATCAGCCCGTATATATATACGTGCAAACTCATCTGAATCAAGATAAGTTCAACGGAATATTGAAAATAGACGGATTACAGGGTCTAATCCGGACATTTAACTTGGGGATTGTGATGTCATTTTTTAATTTGAGGGAATTTTTTTAGTTATTTGGGAAAAAAATTACTAGGGGACCTATTTTTAAGATTTTGCCCAGGGTCCAAATATTAATTGGACCGGCCTTGATTATTAGATACAAAATTACTAGAATAACCCATAACCTGCTAACAACAGTTTACCACTGTTATTCAAGAATTTTTTTAATAAGTACAAAGAGCAAATTGAACTTTTTCTGAAAACTACAATCAGATTGCATTAACCATATTTATATCTTCTTAATATTTCCAACATAGATAAATAGTGGTCACATCATCATTTTGTGATTGGTTAAAATACATATCCAGCTAGTAGTGATTTAATGACCCGTTTCATAAGCACAATAATCTTAATAAACAGAAAAAATGTACAGTTCTCAAACTTAACTTATTCAAGAATTACGATAGTAATTAGCATATTTCAAATGACCCATAACTTTTGAAAAGGGTGAAAACCATAACAAGAAAAATATAATCACATCAATTATAACAGCAAAAACAAGCAAACAAAAGCACAAATATGTTGCACGATCATATTATAATCGGACCTTAAGATGTTGCCAACTTAACAACACATAAGTCACAACACACCAAAAACATATAAATAACAACTTAAAAAGCTAACTTGAAGTAGAAACAAACAAGTCTAATCTATCTTTACCACTCAATTATATTAATCACCCAAACTCTAAACTAATAAAAGAGGATGAGAAAGAGGATGAGCACTTCTTTAAACCCTCCCTTCACTCCTTTCTTCCTCCATACTTACACACTTTTAAAAACACAAAATTACCAAAATAACCCCAACTCTTAATTGTGTTCTTCACATTCCTGATCTTGATTTATGCCAATGTGTAACTCGAGACAGATACTTCTGCAGGTGAAGTAGAATGGATGTAAACAAACTCCATGCTTTTGCCAGCTGGCAATGAGCTAACCCATGTTGGGAACCCGTAGGACCCACTTGGGCTCTTGGTTAAACCCCACAAAGGACCGTAAAGTTTGGAGACAGATAAGTTAAGGTTCTTGATGGTTTTTTCTGATTTGTTGGTTACTACTGCTGAGTATCTGTAGTATGTTTTCCCATTTGCTACCCATGAAGTTGTAGTCTTTTGTTCAATTGCAATTGGAGCTACACAAAGTAAAGATAAAATCTTGAAATCATATAAGAAAGATATTAAATCTTGATCAAGAAAATATTGGATCTTGAATCAAGATTCTTTGAAAAGATTACAACTTTTTACAATTTATCCAAGAAAACAGCAATTTCATTATCTGGGTAGGCTTTAATTTTCCATTTTATCCACAGATTTAAACAAAAAGATTGGTAATTTACCTGCAAATGGAGTTTCTTTAACTGGATTAGGCTTTGGTTGAACAGCAATAGGCTTAGCAACAGGAATTTCAACTGCAAATGATTAAAAATACATTTAATCAAAATAGCCCATTATAAAAAATATATAAAATAAAACACAAATCTAAAAAATTAAAATGTACCCGGAAGTAGTTGATTATAACCACCATGACCACCATGTAACCTAGCCAAAATACCAAGAAGTGGGGCGTTGTTGTAAGTAGCGGGCTCAGTTTGCTCATAATTATCTCTATGGTCAGCAAAATTGTCATAAGCATCGGGCCCACCAACAATAGCACCAGTTAAAAGATTCGGGTCACTCGCTTTTCTACTAAACCATGTTGCATAACCACCTCTGCAACTAACAAATGTCGGGTTAACCTTAACCGAAACAATTGATGAACCCCTATGGTGCACTTGTTGCGGGTAATTGTTTCCATATCCAACCATGTAACTTGTGGCCCGCGGGTTGTCTCCAAGAATATAATCCACCTAAAAAGGACAAAAAAAAATTAATTTTTTTAACATGTTTCAAAAGTTTTAAACTTTTAGAGGAAAAAAGATTCAAAAAATGAAAACAGGCAGTTTTATTTCACCTGTGACTTGGCAAATGCGAGCAGCTCTGAGGGGGCAACGCTGCCCGAAGAACAATGCAGGTCTTTTCGGGCAGATGTTAAGTAATCAGAGTAAACAGTTAAAAGAAAAGATGCACTTGTGACAAACTGTAAGTTGTTCCATCTTTGTTTATAAATTAGTCCACCAGGGGTCTTTTGGACATTTTGACTACTTTTACCAAGACATGAACACATAAAAGACTCGGCTTTTTCTTGGTATTTCCCGAACACCGAAGCATGAGTATTGGCTTTCCCGCTCATTAAAAACTGCATTAAACAAATTAATATTTTGTAATTAATAAAAAAAAACATTTTAATAAATACCTTAGCGACAAGAGTCTGAACACCAGCATACTTAACATCCCAACCGAATTCGGTCATGGCCCACCCGGTCCCACCAAGTGCATCGCCGTTTTTGCTTAGGTAATCTAAGTAGTACTCATTGTTTGTTGCCTTGTACATCCAAGCAGCTGCCCAAAGTAATTCATCCTGCCCGTGTAAAAGTTAGAGGGGTAAATATAACAATAGTAGTTGAGACAGTTAAGATTGGTGGTTGAGTAAAGATTGTAATCACATACAGCGTAGCCACTGACAGAACGGTAGTACTTTTGGGCCACGGTAATGCTACTGTCGTATTTGCCCCTGTATTTGTCGGCAAAATCGAATAACTGGAGAGAAAAAAAGTTGTAAGTTAGTGACACGTCATAGGGGTAAAATTGGAAATGTAACGTGGTTTGGTTTGTGGTGTGATACGGTACTAAGACCGACAGTATTAATTAAAATTTGATTTTAAATCAACGGTTGTGAGGAAATCCGTACGGTGCGACCTCGTGATGAACAGCAATTATACCTAATACTTTTATGACGTGCACCGAGCATGCGATTTCTACAATTGACCTTTTTCTTTATGGTGCTAGTGTTGTTTGTACCTAACGCATTAATCATTGTACAACTACTATTTTCCAAATCCCTTATTTTGACACCCTCTCTTGTAAATGAGTGTCGTGTTAACAAAAGCTTGTTTTGCGACTCTTTTTTTTATAACTTAAATTACATTACGATAATTATATATTATAAAGTTTTTATAATTTATGTTAGTTTTCTTTTTCATGTTTCACTTCCCATCTACACATAGGTTCTGCTAATTTAAACCGGCAAAACTCGCCAGACAATAGTTATTGGACGCATCTGCTTTTCAAACAAACTGTTTGCGCCTAACTTTTGCTAATATACGCATTAAATTCTTTTTACAGTGGTGCACAATATTTCTTCATGTTAAGATTAAACTGAAACTGTAAGTAACAATAAATGGATAATGTGGTAAGAGATTAGACGAACCTGATAAGCGTGAGTAAGAAGCTCACGGGAATAAGCAGGATTAGAGCGGTGGAATACAATTGAGGCGGCGGCCATGGCGGCAGCAGTTTCTCCGGCAAGATCTGAACCAGGGTTATTTTGGTCAATTCGATAAGCGTAACGGGAAGTTGTCATGTCCTCTGGCCTTTGCCAACAAAAGTGGTCCGTGTTACCATCTCCGACCTAAACGTCAACTATTAAATTATATAAAAATTGACCTCTTTCACCCACGTCAAATAATCATTAACTTAAGTCCGTTTTAACTAACTTAAAAGTTTGTGGGTATATATTATACAAGACCCACAAAATTTTATTTCAAATCAACATCAACACAATTATCACTAAAATCCATGTAACACAATCGTTTTCTTTTCAATTAATTTAGTATCATTGTTGTTGTGGGATGTCAATTATTTCATTATATAATACGAACCAAAAAGTGACAAAATTGGTAAACAAGAAAAATGAACTATTGGGAGTGGTTAACCTTGATATAAATATGTAAAAAACACTTGTCCTGTATTTTTACTTAAAAATCCCATTTGCTTAACTATGGTTTACAAACTAAACATATAAAATTAAATAAAAAAGATTACCTCCCCATAAAGAACACGAGGTTGAGGGTGAGCTTTAATGAGGTAATCAGTCCCCCATTTAACAGCATCCATAGCATGATTTAGCTCACCACTTGCACCCATTTGATTTCCATATTCCATTATACTCCATGACATCATTGTAACTGTAAACGCCATTGGAAGCCCAAATTTCACATTATCCCCTGCATCATAATAACCTCCAACCAAATCCACCTACAAAATCAAAATCAATACATTACATTACTTGTGTGTTAATGTAATATCTGAAAGTGAAATGACTAATTTACCCCATTGGTTTTGCCATCGTACAGTCCTGAATTCCCTCTCCATTTAACCCGTTGATTTCCGGGAAGATAACCCGATCTTTGGGCTTCAAAGAACAAGATGCTTTTGCTTAATGCTGCGGCGTAATCATGTCCACCTGCTAATGCCAATGGTACAACTCCCATAAGCAGGAACAGAGTAGTTGAGAGTCCCATTAATTTCCCCATTTTTGTTTTTAATACAAAGTTGAAGAAAACGGTTTAGGCAATGGTGGTTTTAATTACCAGATTAAAGCTGGTTTTTAGAGAGAGAAAGTGAGGAGGGAGAGTTGGGGAAGAAGGTGGAGGGAAAGGGTTGGTATATATGGCGGAGATGAAAGGGAAGATGCCAAAAGTAGGGATTAATAATAAATGCGTTTTCTTGAATTAAATGTTATATTTAACAAAATTATTTATTATTGGAAAATAAATCGATGAATGTGAAGGATTTTGTGAGTATGAACAGGTAAGCAAAGGAGAGCAATGCATGTGAGTTTGTTGCCATTCATAACATCGGTGCGTTTTTTTTAAGGGGTGATTTTTAGGACATAATTTTTATTTCAGCTAATTGTTTGACATATTTATATAGTTAGTTGTAAAATTTATATTGTATGATATATGAAGTAAAAATTATGGTCTATAAATGATTTCCCTTTTTTTACATATATATATTACTCTGTATAAGAATGAAATATATTATTATGATTTTCTTTCAACATAATTAAGATTATAAGATCATTTTCATTAGTTACGTACTTACGTCAATTGATATTTTAGTTTTTTGTCAAATTTGCGACGAGTCAACTAACACTTCAACTGACATTCAACTGATAATCTGATATACACATGCCATCAATACTCAATCTCTTCAATTTTTGTTGGCTCTACCATTATAAAATACACACACAAAATACCAAATATCTTATTAAAATACCTTGGACCCCACACACGTTCCTTCTTCACTCGTCTCTTAAATGCCAAAACGAGCTGACGGCGGGCAACTAACGAGTCGAGCCATCGATTAAGAGTACGTCTGTTGAGAGAAGTGGAGACCGACATCTCCACTGTGAGTAGTCTAACGATAAATTGACAAATGACTTGCAACAAATGATTTGACATTTTATATTTCTAGACTCACATTATTTAATTTATATATTATGTAATTTATGAGGGATACAAGATACTTAGTAGTTAGTAGTATAACATTCTTATAACACCACTACTCTACCGATTATTTTTAGTGTTATGTTTATAAGACAAAAAAAAAAAAAAAAAAAAAAAAAAAAAAACCTTAGAGCATCTCCAATGGTAGCTTTTTTAAAAGCTTATTACTATTACAATAAGTTTTTGTATGACTTTTTACCATTGGAATAGTGAGCTTTTCTAAAAGCTTATTGCAAAGACTTTTTTTCTACTAAGCTTTTAAGGGACTTTCAATGTTTGTCATTTTTAGTCCCCTATGTATAATAGTTTTTCATTTTGAACTTTAGATATATTATACATAAATTCTTTATTATATTCTTATTAGTTAATAAATAAATTATAAAATATTTAGTGTCAATTATTATAATATATTTGTATGAGATATTTTAAAAAATAATATACTTAGTAAGAATGTTATAAAAAGTGTCAAATTATATAAGGGGTATTTATAAAATATTTAAGATAGATAAAGGTAAATAAGAAATATTGTAATACAAAAAGCTTTTAGAAAGGTTAACCATTGGAGATGCTATTTATGTATAGGTTTTTGATGAGTAGATTGCTGATGTGGCAAAAGTAATAAGCTATTGTGAGGTTAACCATTGTGATGACTATCCCCATTAGCAACCCAACCCAACCTCATCTTTTTAATAAAAAATAGTTTCTCTCACTTCCACCTAAACAACCCAACCCAACTTAATTTTTCACACACATTAACAACCCAACCCAACCTAAACCGAACTACCAATAAGAAAATTATATACTATATTAAAAAAATAAAAAGTACACAATTTAAGTGACCCAAGGTAGTGACCCTCTCCCAACCTTGGCCCTCTTCCACAACCTAGGTCACCACTTTTTGGTGACCCTCTTCTCTTTTTATTGTTATTTTATTGAGTGACCCAACCCCACATATACTAATGGGAGTAGTCTTATAACACCGTCTTTTGTCACATCAACTGTACAAAATATGTCACATCAACTGTAAAAAATGTCACGTTGTTTGTAGCACCCCATCAATATACGTCTTGTTGCACGCAAGTTTTAACTCGGCTCATGATTTTCCTCAAAACGCTTGCTGTGGTTGGACGAGATAGTGAGATACTCATTATTTTCCGAGTTAATTACACAGATGGTCCTTTAAGTTTGTAGTAAATTTTACTATTGGTCCTTTAGTTTTAAAAATTACACTAATAGTCCTTATTTTTGAAAAGTTTTTCACCGGTAGTCCTTTAGGCCAAATGATATTAAGTTTTTTTTGTTAACTTACCTCATGTACATTGCACATAAGGGCATTTTCGTCTTTTCCCATTTTTGACAAATAATTAAATATATCGGAGTATATTTTTTTTCCATTCTCCATTTTTTGTTTTTCTCTATTTTCTATTATGATGTTGGGCATATATACACAAAAGACAAAACAACCGCCTAAGAGCATCTCCAACCATAAACTCTATCCAAGCCACTCTATCTCTATATTTTGTGGGCCCATTAACTCTAAACCAAACTTCAACTCCAATCATAAACTCTATCCATCCCTTTAAAACTAGTGGGACACATAACAATTATATTTTTACTTAATTTATTTTACATTACAAAAGAAATACATTAATTTAAATGACATAAATTAAAAACATAATAACTAAAATACACTAATTTTCTGAATTAGAATATTCGTCCCACAAATGATCGATTAATGCATTTTTAAGCTCAAAATGTTTGTTTTTATCCTTTATCTTTTTATGTCGGGCAAGAAATGCTTCAAAACCATCATTGTTATCATTCACCATATCAACTCTCATATCTGGCACTTCAACTCGTTCTACAATCCTTGCATTAATATCTCATTCATCTTCAATGATCATATTATGCATAATGATACATGAAGTCATTATATCATGTAATATCTCCTTATTCCATAACCTTGCAGGTCCTGTAACGATTGCAAATCTAATGTATTTTAAAGTTTATGTATTTAAGTGTATGTTAAGTTGTGTTTATGTATAATGTATTTTAAAGTTTATGTATTAATTTAAGTTTTTGGAAGTTCAATTACAAAAGAACTCAATTAGATGGATTGTTGGTTGGCAAGAGTAGAAGCTTTTATTAAAAGGAATGAAAATCAATTAAATAGAAAAAATATTAGATAATTAAAAAGAAATGGTGGGGTCCATTGATAGAGTGGGCATTTCTCTCACTTCAAATATAGAGTGAGCTTTTCTCTCACTCTATATTTAGAGTGGAAGATAGAGGTGAATTGGAGGAGGAAAAACTTCAAACTTAGAGATAGAGGGGAAGATAGAGGTTAGTTGGAGATGCTCTAATACGAGAGGGAGAAGGAAAAATATCCGGCGAGAGAGAAAGAGCCGTCGTCACCACCACACCATCAGACTTCATCTTCTTCTTTCTCAGGCGCCACCACCAAAACCACCATCACCACCACCAAACCGACGCCTGCTCCAACCATTAAAACCCACCACCTATCGCAACCACCTGCCACGACCACCAATCTTGAGAGAGAGAGAGAGAGAGAGAGATATGAAGAGAGAGAAAGTTGAGATCTACATCGTCGCTCACCTAGTTGTAGATCTCCACAGTCGATTTTCCAGCCACGTCCTGGATCACCAAAAGAACCTTTCTGTATTCTTTTCTCGCGATGGCGGCGGTTTTCCGGTGGTTTGGTGGAGACTGGAGAGATTGAGACAAACATCGCCGCCACTGACTCTTCTGACACACCTGCTCGACAAATTGATTTTTGGTCGACAAATTTGTGTAGCGCGATTGTTCCCGGCGAAATGGTCGACAGATTGAGGTGATGACAAGGGAAGTTGGGTTTTTAAACGAATAAGTTCCGTTAGGAACATATTACAAATAAAAAACCTATAATAAAAAGAAAAATTGAGCAATACTGCAAATCCGTAATTGATACGCACCTGAAGAAGATTTGTGAAGAAGTTTTGTTAGGCGTTTGTGAAAAATTGGGCATAGATTATTTTTAAGGAAATTAGGTTTAGTAAGGCGTTTGGGAATTCTGAAGAAGATTTGTGAAGGGATCTTGAAGAAGACAAAGAGATGGAGAGAGTCGAGATTAGGGTTGCACATTGTGTAACTTTAGTTGTACATATATATGTATGGTTGTAATTTTTGTTTGAATGGTTGTACACCAATAATGAAATGACTATTTTACCCTCAAGTGCAATGTACATAAGGTAAGTTAACAGAAAAACTTAACATCATTTAGCATAAAGGACTACCGGTGAAAAATCTTTTGAAAATAAGGACTATCAGTGTAATTTTTGAAACTAAAAGACCAACGGTGAAATTTGCTACAAACTTAAAGGACCATTTGTGTAATTAACTCTTATTTTCCCTTGCATCAACTATTTTAAATAAATTAATATTATATTTTGTGTATATTGATGTTAGATGGGATTTTTTTAAAGGGAGTGATAAATGTACCACATCTTTTGATGCATATATCATAATAGTAGCATTATATGTTAATACAGTCTGCAGTTTTACTTATACTGTGTGGTATATGTATCAAAAGATGTGGTACCAAAATTAATTCCTTTTTTTAAGGTTTAGTTGTTCATTTCTAAAAAAAACTAACATGTCAATTCCGTTTTAACTTTGAACATGTCTGGAGAAACAAATAATCTAATGTATGTAACTTTTTAAACATTAAAACTTGTTAGTAAATTTAAATTGTATTTCTTAAGATTGAAAGGAAGCTAAGTGGTCAGCTTAATCCGACTTGTTTTTACTAAGCCGTTTTGTGTAAGTTTTTCCATTATATGTAATTCTCAAAATATTATTTATCTAGAGTTGTATTTTATGGAGTCCAATGGATTTGTCTAGTTCCAAGGGACAAATCCTAGCCATTGGATCAAGATGGTCAAGATCAAATCCCCCACCTACAGCCACCGCCGGCCGCCGTCCGCGGACGGCGGCGGCCGGCGGTGGTGGTGGTGGCTGACAGTGAAGGTGCTGGTGCTAATGGGGGTGGTGGTGATATTGATGTATCGAAGCACATGTGCTTCACTAAAACACAGCATATTACTTCGAAGCACATGTGCTTCAGGTCACGAAACACATGTGCTTCAAGTCACTAAAAACATGAGTTTCTAAACACACAAGGTAGCATACGAAGCACATGTGCTTGACGTTATGAAACACATGTGCTTCACTACACGGAAAAAAAAATCAAAACAAGTGACGAACATATCATTATGAAGCACATTGCTTCATAAAGCCATGCACATGTGCTTCATAAAGCCAAATACATGTGTTTTTGTTCCTGAACACATGTAACTTACAAGCAAGTCATTTGTGTTTGAATCACGAAGCACATGTGCTTGACGTTATGAAACACATGTACTTCACTACACATAAAAAAATCAAAACAAGTGATGAACATATCATTATGAAGCACATGTGCTTCATAAAGCCAAGCACATGTGATTCATAAAGCCAAGCACATGTGTTTTTGTTCCTGAACACATGTAACTTACAAGCAAGTCATTTGTGTTTGAATCACGAAGCACATGTGCTTAAAGTTATGAAACACATGTGCTTCACTACATAGAAAAAAAATCAAAACAAGTGACGAACATATCATTATGAAGCACATGTGCTTCATAAAGCCAAGCACATGTGCTTCATAAAGCCAAGAACATGTGTTTTTGTTCCTGAACAAATGTAACTTACAAGCAAGTCATTTGTGTTTGAATCACGAAGCACATGTGCTTCACTACACAGAAAAAAAATCAAAACAAGTCACGAAGCACATGTGCTTCCAGTCACGACCACCACCGCCGGCGGCCACCTCCGGCCGCCGTCCTCCGCCGGCGGCCGCCGCCCATCGCCGCCGGCCGCCGCCGGCCGCCGTCTCCGGCCACCGGAGAAGCACATGTGCTTGTAGTGGTGGTGGTGGTTTTGAATCTTGATCTTGACCATTAATTTTTCTTGATCCAATGGCTAATAAATGTCCCTTGGGAATAGATAAAATTAATGGACTACCTTGAACATTTCACTATTTATCTAATAGACATAAATATGTATAATTCATATATAACTAGTTAAAATATGAGAGAGGAACCATTACACCGTTAGACTATGCGTAAAAGGTAGTTAATCAAGTGATGAGGGGACATATTAAAGTTTGGGATAGATTGGAGTACGATTCCTTGTGTTTTTAGGGACAAATCGTCATTGATAAGTTTGATCCACCATCCTAAACAACACAATAGTGGCTCTAATACGATCATGTAACACTCCATCTAACATGAAATTTACTTAGATGTTACATTATTATTATTATTGTTATTATCATCATTATTAATAATCTATGTTTATATAGTAAAAAATATTAAGTTTATTGAATATACATTAAGAAGAAAATAAAGTTGTATAATCAGTTAATCACGTGAGTACAACATTGTATTACTAACTATTAAGGTTATTAAAAGACAAAAAAAAATGTTGCAATTAATGTTTCACATACTCTCATGAAAGTCTTTCATTCACTACAATTGACCACTTAAATCATTTAATATGGTTAAAACATAGAACTAATTTAACGCGTAGTTGGTTTGATTAGTGTGTTTCGTCTTTTGTGGCTTTGGCGTAGCTATGTATTTTGTGTTCTTCTTAGTGTTTTGCTAAGTTGGTCTTTTTAATATATATTTGTCGTTTCCAAAAAAAATCATTTAATAAAAGTAGTGTTATCGTAATTAATGAGGTATGGGACGAACCCATTAACGTCCGGACGTCCGAATGATCACATGGACGAAGCGACCCGCGTGCTACCTAAAACAGGAAGCCATGTATAATCATCATTAGATTACAAGTCCCAAAGGCCCTGCCAAGGCGTGGCCGGATTTTAGGGAAAAGCTATCCTCGAGCCATGCTTGCATTAAATGAAGTTGAGGTCTGAATATGACCGGTGCTATTATCCGGCAGGCACAAGCTGGTCATTGGCGGAAGACCGGAGGATAATAAGAGATACGGACCAAAGGTCATATCCCATTTTCCCGCTCCTAAGGCTTGTCCTCTTTCCCGCTCAAGAAACGGGTCCATAAATAGAGATCAAGCCTCAACGAAGGAAGCATTCAATACACATATCATTTATTACTCTCATCTATAATTCCTTCTTTCCGCTCATATAAGACCTTACGTCGATCATATTAACTTACTTAAGCTTCAGAGTGTCCTCCCGGAAATCCTTTCCGGAGGGCTTCTGACTTAGGGTTGTTCGTGATTTTAGGTACCCAGCACAACAAATCGTTCGGTCGGAAGCTCTCGAAATCAGGACGCAACAGTAATGAATAATGAGGTTCCAAATACAATTTACACTTTGAAATGTAAATAAGATTATTATAATTATGTAGCTTTACAATTGTGCTAAACTTATCATGTTATGAAAGTAGATAATTGAGGTTATGTAGCTCTGTTGTTTCTTGGTGTTCTTTTGTTGGGTAGTTTAGTTCTAATGTATATGTTTGCACTTCCTGTTTTGAACTTGCTTGTATTTCGTTTTGATAGTTTCTAGCTAGTTATATATTATATATTTTTTGGGTTCCTTTGTTGGATAATAGTATTACCGAATCTCAATTCCAAGATACCTTTTTGTTGTTAAAAAAATAAAGTAGATGATTATATCTACAATAGATACCTAATTCTATAAAAGGTATAAAAAGTATATATCTCCACAAAAATTATAATATTATTTCAAGATATACTTTCAGCTTTTCTATTTGATCTTTTTTTTTGGAAACGGCAAATGATATTAAAGAAACAAACTTAGCAAGAAGCTAAGAGGTACAAAAGAACAGTACGTTTACAAAGATAAAAAAGGCGATACACCCCAATCAAACCAACTACATGATGCTTTACCCCTATGTTTTAACCATAAAAATGACAAAGAAATGATATCCCCCGCAACCACCGTGAACGACTTTTTATTTTTGTTGAACACCGCGTCATTTCTTGCCTTCCATAGACACCAAAGCAAGCATTGAGTAATCATTGTTACAAGCTTCTTTTTCTTATTACAACCCCCCCATGTCGTGCCAAACTCGATGAGGTCCGTCACTGTATTGAAAACGGGTGGTGTGATGTTACACCAATTGAATATCCATTTTAAAACGTCCACAACAAACGGACATCTAAGAAACAGATGATCGATATCCTCATCCGATTGATTACATAGTTTGCAAGTGGCGGAGTCGACCGCAATGCCTCTTTGTTCCAAACATTTTGCTACCGGAATGCGGCCCAAACCAACTCTCCATATAAAGCATTTTACCTTTAGAGGAACAAGATTCAACCAAGGCATGTTTTCGTAACCGGTTGTTGTTGTTTTCGAATCAAGCCACTGCCTCATGTATTGCACCGTGAACGAACCATCATGAGAGATTTTGCATTTAATATTATCATGAAGATTGGTTAATTGAACATCATGGATGTCATGCAAAAGTGAGCAGAATTCGAGGATGATAGTCGGGTCATTAAGCTCTTCTTTCCAATCCCATGAGAAACCGGTTGCCGTGATGCGATTAGCAATGATGCACGATTTGGATTTTTCAAGCCCGAATAAGTTTGGGTATTTGAGTTGGAATGATATGTTTCCACACCATCTATCTTTCCAGAAGAGGAAAGAATTTCCCGAACCTAACCGAAGGGAGAAGACCTCAAAAAAATCAACACCAAATTTAGAGAGATCGTTTGATACCTTTGCAATGTTGTTCCATGTTCCGCTTATTGAATTAGCCGCCATTATATGTAATGGTTTTGATTTGATCTTATGGATTGCCATAACAACTTCTTTCCAAATGCTTTTCTTATCTTCCCATAGGCGCCACCACCATTTGCTAATAATGCATAGTTTTGAGCTTTTAGAGACCCGACGCCTAGACCACCTTGACTTTTTGATGCGAGAATTGTAGACCATGCAACCCAACATATCTTTTTATTACTTTCACTACCGCCCCATAGAAATCTTCTTCTAATTTGCTCAAGATTGTCTATAATACACGAGGGAGCTTTAAAGAGTGAAAAGTAGTAGAGAGGCAAGTTATTCACTCCATTCATTTTCTCTATCAATATCACCATCACATATATAAAAAAACATATAATTTGTAGCTTAGTGATATTGATTTTTAGTGTTGCCTCATAGCTTAAGATCATGAGTTTAAATTCCCTGATAAAATTTGAATAGATTTTGGAACGCTTAAAAAACATAAATAAAAATTTGTATAATAACAAATAGCTTCTCTCTTTTTGATGTAAAGAGAGCTATTTAAACCTTTGAACGCAACAAAAGACAATTCATATCTAAGCTTCATGAACTTTATCAGATAACCCTAATAATGACACAAAATGGAAGTTTCGGTTATTAACAACTCTATGACACTTCAGTTTACACAAACTGATCGATTAGACTATCCGTTACGCATGACCTCCCGACCGGTCACGACCTCCACGCCCTTCAATCCCAAAGCGTCGCCCCCGTTACGCCCTCTCCCCCCCGACGCGTCGTCCCTGTCCAACGGTCGACTCCGCGACCGGTCAAAATCGATCGTTCAACGTAAACCCCCCCCCCCCCCCCCAACGGCTATTTTCATTAATTTGTACCCCTTTTATTACCCTATGAATATCCAATTCTTTTACCAAATTATTCACAACTCTCTTTTCTTTCTAATATACTCAAACACACACTCTATTCTCTCAATCACCCTCTTAAAAAATGTCTTCCAAGAACAAAGGCAAAGCTTCAAAATCTCGACGCCAAGCAAACAATCCCACACACTCTCAATCACCCTCTATCAACTTTCAACCACCAACTTTCGTACACCAAACTACTCAACCAATCCCACAAGGTTATCAAAATAATCCATTTGCTCCCCCCACTACCAACAACCATGCCGACCATACCCTCCACAACAACAACAACAAGAATACCCTCACAGAGGTGGAGGGCTGGAGATTGTTGAAGGACCATCCAAAGTGGAAGGAGCAAGAATACCCAAAATAATTGACGATTTTCGCGAAGACTCGTGGAAAAAAATCAAGGACGTCGTCATCATCAGCTGCTCAAGGTTCAGGGGTCGGTGAGGATCAGTTTGATGAAGAAGTGGAAGTTGCACCCACTCGACCAATGGGGCGGGACAAGACGAAGAAGAAAGCAGCCGCATCGTCATCATCAGGTGCTCAAAGTTCAGATGTCGGTGAACCGGCCTATGGCTCAGCAATTAGTCGGGCATTGGAAAAAGGCCACAGAAGATTCTTTTGACCTCCGCAAAGCGTCCATAACTGATTTCATGAAGATTCAAAAAGATAACCAAGAGCTCAAGCACATGAAATTCTACAATGAACCGCATGACCACTTCACCGGCAAAAAGCTTGAGTGGGTTTTGGCGAGGAAAGCGAAAATCAAGGCCAAATATAATTTGGATTTTTAGTTTGTTTTTTTAGTAGTTTTAATTTATTTATGTAATGTTTTTTTTATTATTAATGTAATGTTTTTTTATTCTTAATGTATTGTTTTAATTTAAATTAAAATTAAAAAAATAATTATCGATCGGTCACCCATTACGGGCTATTGGTCGCTGTCTGGTCATGTGTTTGATCAGGATAGAAAAATATGATGTGGCGCAGAGATGACAGGAGTGACCAAACCCAGTTTGTTCACCCATTACGCATAGTCTTGGTGCAAATAATGACTTAGTCACTTAATATTTATGAACCTATACATTATTTACTTTATATATTTTATACATTAAAATATAATACGTATTGTGTTTTTAATACCAATTATACTCTTTTCTTTAGATGATCTTAGAAATATGAAAAAAAAAATTAGCCAATTTTTTTTTTCTAGTCAGCAGTTTAAAATAACTAGAAATGTGCTTCAATTAAAATAAATACTTCGTATAACTAAACTATTTTGCATTTTTCTTTGTGTACGGAGAGCGGGAGAGAGTTAGAAAATCGACTTTGGGAAAAGGAAAGAAAATGGTCAAAAAAGTAGACCACCTTCAAATATATTAATAACCGCAATCAACGGTTTTCCCAAGAAAAATTACAAATAAAGTGCTAAAATGCGCACTACCTTATTCCTTTTACACTTTTAATTAAAATAATTATAAATGACTTAACTTATTTATACTTTCCATCTGAACACCATTGTATTTTGAAAAGTCAGAAACACCCACACCACCGCAATTACCGGTTTAGTACCGGTTCTGCCACGGCGACCGTCTGTCGGGTGTTCCTCCACGTGCCCCCCCACCAATTTAACGGTTTCCCATTCGTATCTTTTTTGTAATTTCTTCGGACTTAAGGTGGATGGTTTGCAACGAGTATGAACCGGTTGAACGAAACAAAATTGAATCGGAGCAAAATTATTATTATAATTCGAGTTCAAATCTTCTTAGTGAATGCCATAATAACCCTATCTGGAAGGGCATATGGAATCTTAAGTGAGTCTAATCGAGCTGAACATGAGCCTGCAAAAACCTAAACAAGACGAGTTATAGCTTTACAAATAAGGTTAGGTTCGAAACGAGCTGAGTTCGAGTTCAATAAAATTAAGCGAACCAAGCTTAAACCTAGTCAAGTTCGGACTCAGCTCGTATCATTTATAACCCTATTTATAACATATAGCTTACAAGTTCAAGTCTTGTAAAATGTATATATTTAACAAAACATTAATTTTTCCCGAAATAACAAGTGTTGGTTGAAATTAAGTTTTACTAATTTAAAAGGTTACAAATGCATTTTATAACAAAATTTTCAATTAGTTATATTATATGTATTTGATCTTGTAACATATAAATCAATAGCGAGGTGATTTTGACACCACATAAAGTAGTCTACACATCATAACCACCGCGTCACTGTGCGTGTACAATTTGTTTTAGATGTTATATAATGTAGCGTATGAAGTAATTTATGTGTTGTCAAAATCACTTCCTCACTAGCATTGAGCCTATGGGTGTGCATGGGGCGGTTTGGGGCGGTTTTAGGCTCAAACCGAACCGAATCCGCTGATTTCGGTTTTAGGATTTTCAAAACCAATGGTTTCGGTTTCTAACGGTTTCGGTTTTAACGGTTTTAGCCTTTAACGGTTCGGTTTCGGTTTTAAAACCGAATCCGCCTCGTCTTAAACATAGATACATAATTTCATGCATTAATCTTTATTTTTTCAAAATTATACACATATTTTAGTAATAATATCTAACTTACATTATTAAGTTTAATGTCTAATAACATATTTCAACAATGAATATCATTTTCAGTCCAAAATTCAAACTATAAACGTATTTTGTATCATATAATAACGATATAAGCATTAATGAACCATACTAGATGGACTTTCAAATACTTAAATAGGCCGACTTCCATTTAATAAATATAAATTTATAAAAATATATATAATATATTAAATATTAATGGGGCGGTTTCTTAATGGGGGCGGTTTTTGGTTAAAACCGAAACCGAACCGAATCCATCGGTTTTTTCAAAATCTAAAACCAAACCGTCGGTTTTGAAAATGGTTTCGGTTTTATCGGTTTGGTTTGTCGGTTTTAACGGATTGGTTTCGGTTTTTCGGTTTTTATGCTCACCCCTAATTGGGCCAATTAGATTACATGAGTCCATGATAATTTATATTGTTGTTATCATGAAGTATATACAAATACAATAGCAAAAATAAGAGGTTAGTACAAACATTTGACCATATGAGATTACGTTAAACACAAGTTTAATACATTTTCATGCTTTAAGCTCAACCGGAAGATATTAAAATTGTTTATATTTTCTTAATGCGAATCTAAGTTTTGCACACTACTAGCAGTCTAATATTAAATTTACCAAATGAGTTTTGTCGTGGAGGTATATTTCACCAGCACAAACGTATCCATGATCCCAAACGAAGGACTTTCTTTTCTCGGGGGAGGGTTTCATGGTGTGAAGGTGGCCATGGCTACAGACAATCACGAAGTGTGGTAAAGTATTCCTCCACATTTGGTAAAAAATAGCTTATACCCTTACGACATTGAAATAATAACCCGTTATTTGTACAAGTGTTAAACTTTAGATTAAAACAATACACTAAAATAATTCAATTATTAAAAAAACACTTGTCTCCAGAACAACCACATTTCCCCCGTATTTCAATGTGTTTAGCCACTTTGAATATTCGAGCACTCATACTCAATTTTAGGGATGTGCAATGTGCTATTCTAATTTTCAAACATAAATTATTATTTTAAAAGACATGTGATAACATAGTATTCATTTTAGATCTTAAGAGTTAAGAGTTAAGAGTGGTGATGTAATCTTTTTGCTAGGCTCTGGCTTTCAGTTTTGTAATATATTTGTTGTTGGGTGTCTTAAGAAAGCTGTTATTATCAAAATCATATTTTATATTGAAAAAAAAAACATATTGAATGAGTAAAAGTGATACTATTTATGCAGAAAAGGTGTTGAGTGACCAAAGTATTCACATCTTCAAGAACTCATCTAAGTGGGTGTAGAATATATTTGGGGATTGATATGGACTTTTTTTTATATGAAGACAAATAACATTAACAAATCAATGAAATCCACTACGATTCTAGTGGTTTTTTTTATTACAGAGTCTTTGAATAAAAACAAAACAACTTTCTAGTATACTTCTTTTTCAAATGTTTTCACTCAAAATAAAATTATTTACTTGAAATAATCGAACGTGAATGACATATTGAGTCATCAAACTTTAGTAAAGTGCCACGGCTTGAATCCAAGCTTTCGTAATTAGTGCTAAATAATGTTCTTTTAAATGTTTGTGATCATATTACTGATTCTTGTTTTTTATTTTGATAATTTATGCAAAGTCTAACAAGTAAGTTAATAAAGAAAAAAGAGTTAACAAATTTTAACAAAGATGCACTTGACTTTTGGATTTCTCTGTATTCTTGTTTATTACAAATTCTTATGGGTATTTGAATTTAGATCGTGATGCACACGATCTAATCATACGCTATGTACCGTTTTTAAATCTTTATCTGATCATCTGATAATATTTACTTAGGTAATAGATCGAAATTGTAATCTTTAAAATATAATTTCAAACCTACTTACAACTTTGTTATTATCAAATTTTTTATTGTTGAAATTACGTAAAAGTAAAAGATTAGCTTACAAATGTTTGTAGAAGGCCCAAGATGGCTTTACACGTGTCTCTGAAAATACGGTGGTTAGCAAACCCGGATTCAAGCGTGTGAAGTGGGGCCAGTCTCACTATGGCGGGAGACAAAAAAATCCCACAAGATATAATTTCAATGGGTCTTTCGATCTATAAGTTTGGAGAGTCTCTTGCTCAATCCCACCCCCACCGTATTATATATCCTTTTGGTCCTACTTTAAAACATTTTTAGATAGAATTTTTATATTGATCGGTTAGTTTTTTCATAATTACGATATCGACATGTTAGGTATTCAAAATTCATGTGCGTATGCTAAAGGCCCGTTATACATTTCATTGACTTCAGTTTGTAATGATTACCAATCTGAAAGCTGAGGTTCATTTGATATGTTTATGACGATATACAATGTATGTCACCAAAGATTTTTGGGTATATCAGTGAGAAACTATTGTTTTATACTAAATATTTTATTTATATTTTATCTCATCTGATAAACATAAGTATTCAATTTTAATAATGAGATTAGAATATAAAAGTAGTAGATTATATATGACAATTATTTTGTAGGTATAAAAATAAAATAAGAAAATTTAGTAAGAAATAATATAATTTTTAATCGATAATAGTCATACCACTTGTTATTTCGTATAAGCTTTAATTAAATGCTGCATTTATATTGAATATGACAAGACACATTCATGCTATAGCATCATCTCATATAGATGTGATAAAAGTATAAAACAACTTAAGTTTTATATCTTTTGTTTTAATTATCAAAGTCACTTTGATTAAAATTAATATTTTTCTAAAGATCATTAAAATTAAGCGTTAGACCGGTGCCAATGGTGACGGAAACTGACGCCGTCAGTTTCTGCCAACTCAGCGCCACGTCAGCAGACAGACTAACTAACACTAAACTGACGTACCCGTGCCAACAGCACTCCGTCACTTCACCAAATTTGGGCCTCACCACTTACTTTTCTTTTTCTAATAAAAAGATATAAACTAATTAAAACATATAACTAATAAAAATAAATTTCATTAATTAAAAAAAAATGACATAAAAAGACATTAAAATAATTAAAAAAAAGACATTAATTAAAAAAAAGCCATTAATAAAAAAAAAAAGACATTCAAACTAAAAAAACTACTAATCAAGAGATTCATTGTCGTCTTCGTCTTCGTCTTCGCCAACCGGTCCTTGTGCTCCCGAACCCTCACCGTCACCCTCCTCGTCAACGTCTTTAAAAATCGCCAAATCATTTTGAAATTGCTGTGCAATTTCATCTTGAGCGTTTTCAAGCATTTGCTTACGACTTTCGTCAATGTCGTTTGGCACTTTTATGGCTAGGAATTTCCAAGTTTCCAAAATCAATTTTTTGTGTGCCATTTTTGCAACCTTTTTGATAATGCCTGTATGCTTATTGGAGGTTTTTCTAACGAGGTCCAAAGTGTCCAGCTTAATGGACCTTCGGGAACTTGCGGCATCGGACGAAGACGAAGTCTTTTGACTTTTCTTGCTCAGACTGCGGCCGGGGGGGCGCCTCAACGGGTCATCTTGGAACAACGCATGCATGTTGGATGGTGCCGTCGTCCTTGGTGCCGTCGTCGTCCCTGGATCCATGCTCGGCGGTTCGGTGTCTTCATCGAGGCTTATCGGCTCGGTATCCATGACGCCCACTGAAAAATAGAACTTTGGGCTATCTCTTACCACTTCCCAACAGGCTTCGTATATAAAATTACGGCCAACATTTTCACGGAATTGTTGACGAGAAGCTTTTAGAACGTCCTCGTCTCGCGTACCGCTTGCACGCATCTCGTTTAACGAATTGTATATAGCACTGAAATTTTTCACGTCATGCGCTATTTTGGACCATTTGCCCGTGAGTTGGTTCATGTTACGCTTAACAGAAGCAGCCGAGTTGAAGTCTGCGAGAATTTGACCCCAATGGACGATACTTTTTTTGTTATTCCCCCTAACACCATCTTCAGAATTATGAATCCAACGTTGGGCCAAAATCACCTCGTCGGGGGTTGACCACTTTGTTTGTGCCCTTTTTGGCACCACTTTTTCTTTCCCCTTTTCCACCCTTTTTTCTTTCCCTTTTCTTGTGGGTGTCGGTTCTTGTTGGGTGTCGGACACATTTTGGGTGTCGGTTGGTGATGGTTCTTGGAAATTTTTTGAATAGATAGGTGTGTTTGGAGGAGGTTGTTGGTATTGAAAGTTTGGGGGTGGTTGCGAGTAATGGAAGTTGGGTGGTGGTTGTTGGTATTGAGTTTGGTGGTGGTTGAGAGTAATGGAAGTTGGGTGGTGGTTGTTGGTAGTGAAAGTTGGGTGGTGGTTGTTGGTAGTGGTAGTTTGGTTGTGGTTGTGAGAAAGCCCCAAAACCTAGCGATGGTGTCGGGTTGCTTGTTTGACCCGACGAAGAACCGGCCGGTGAGGGTGGGACGTCAACCGGTGATGAAGTAATGTAATCCCACATGTCGTTGGATACCGATGATTGACGTCTTTTAGACATTATTGAAAAGTTTGGGAGGATGTATGATTTTTTTGAGATAGAAAGAAGGTGATTGTGGTGTAAAAAATATAAGAAATGAGTGGGTATTTATAGATGTAAATGAGGGGGAATTTTTTTTGAATTTTTTTGAATTTTTTTGAATTTTTTCGGATTTTTTTGAATTTTTTACCCTTTTTTTAATTTATTAATATATATTTTCGAATTTTTATTACCGTTAAAAAAAAAAAAAAAAAAGGTTTTTTTTCATTGGCTGGAAGGTACATTGGGACCCACCAAACACGCTCCTCTTCCGTCCTCTCTCTCGCCGCTTAAGCGACCGGCGGCCAACCGGCGGGCCAACCGGCGGGCCGTGCCAACGGCGCCGGTTCCGTCGGTGGCCAACCGGCGGCCAACCGCAGCAGCGATGGCACCAGTCTTAATATCTTTACTATATTATAAAGCATTTACCCCTACCATAATTAGCAAGGCTTAAAATTCAGTCAACACACTTTCCATTTTTATCTTTGAATTGAATTTAAAAAATAACGCAGGCGACAGGCTTCGAGCATGGGACCAACAGCTCATTGCTTCACGTTGATAACCAGCTGAACAACAGGTATTTTGTTAATTCTTTCCTAATTAACAAATATATCTAAATTTATTCGGTCCTTAACAACACTCCCTTAAAAGACCCCATTCCCCGTCGTTTCGTTTTCCCGCCTCCTCGGTAACTCTGTATCATGCAATTGCCCTCGATTACTTCAACCATATGTCTGCAAAGCCAAATACCCAATTAGGCTCTTTCAACCTTTCTCATCTCAAAAAATGAAATTTTAAAAATTTTAAAAACCAAAACCTATCAACACCGGAGCAATCTCTCAACTATCATCGGTGTCGTAGAATTCTGCCGGAAAAGATACCTCGACGGAGAAATCTCTCATTCTTTCCTTCTTCCGATTTCATGTTTTGTAAGTTGATTTCTGTGTGAATGTCATTATTATTGCAATTTCCTTACTAATTTTGCATTTACGCATAATGGATTTGACTCAAATTGACATATTATTAAGACGTTATGAGCTAGGGTTTAACTTATGTTGATCAATCTTTTATTGTTTTGCAACTAACCACAGTTCTAAATTTACCTGCTTGATTCGGGGTTTTTCTGTAACGCCCCAAAATTTTTATAATTTAATTTAATTGTGTGATAATCATTTAAGAATATTATGGTATTACTTAATTGAGGTTATTAAGTGTTATTTTATGTAACGTCTCGATTACGCATTTATGCGATTCTTAGTGTGTGATGTTGATATAATAATTAGGTGTGACGCCTCGGTTGTATGAGTTATTTATATAGGTGACGTTTTACCTTAAGTGAAATTGTTTTTTTTTCCCGTAAGTTAGCCGTCGGATTGAGGCCGGCCGTAGGCCAAGGCCGAACCCGAGTTATCAAATTTTTTTAGCAATCCACAATGGGTAGAATTATGGTGTTGTTGTGATCCATTTTTGAGTCTCGTGACTCGTGTGATGACTGGTAAAAAGGGCTTGAGCCCAATTTTAATTTCCTGCGGCTGCTACTCTCGTCCAATTAAAACGAAAAGGGCTTGAGCCCAATCTTATTCTTTCCTGCTTGCTGCTCACGTCCGATCAAAAACAAGAAGGGCTTGAAGCCCAAAACTAATTAAGACATAAATTAAATTCCTTTTCGTACACTACCCTAATCATCATCGTTCCTCCACCACCATTCGGCCGACACGTCTCCACCAGTTGTCGATCTCTGTCCCTGGTATACTCTCGATCGAACAGTCCTGCATCTACTCTAGACCGATCGGGATTAGGGGTCAAGAGTGGAATTCTTTCGGTAAGCTCTTGTTCTATTCTCGATTTTTCTGGCCAATCCTATTCGTTAATCACAGCCTCTTGTTGACATTCTAGCGAGACAGTATTGAACGGGTGCAAGGGAGTACCACCGTCGCAGATTCGGATTGAAGAAACGATCGGGTATCGAGCATTCTATACGGTATGGTTTTGTTTGCTGCTTGTTCCGTTTTCTTACTCGATTAGTAGTTCGATTCTAACGTTTGGATTATTGTGGACTGCGGGAATTCCACTCACCAGCAGGAAAACGTTCGGGCAGAAGTGATCAAGTAATCCTTGTCGATAATCGATTCGGTAGTCTCCTAACCTTGGTTTTCACTGTTTTTGTTTTCCCCGTAAACTGAATTGTGATCTGTTTAGTGTAGAGGGGACAACTGAGATGTGGGGATTGTCGGGTAATGAATTCTAAGTGTCGGGGTTGTTCGGTGACGGGTTAAGTTTGCGAAAACGGATTTCAAGTTCACAAAATGCTTGGCAGAATCTGCCCTCTTATTCACAACTGTTTTTGAACTGTTTAAACTAGTTTTTTCGGTTTTTGGCCCGTGATGGGACCTTGGTTTTTGAGTTAGCTTTCCAACACCGCAACCCTCTCATCAATCCGAATTACGGTTTAAAAGTTATAGTCGATTTAGTATGCTGCTGTTAGGAAAATGACCTGTGCGACATGTCTGTCTTGCAACACTGTTTTGAGACACTTAGAGTCTGTTTTGGCCAGTGACCGTCTCACAGTGAATTGTAGTTCTGATTGTCTAGTTGTCGTGGTAAAAAGATGGGAAAAATCTAGTGAGCCTTTTAGGAGTTATGGCAGTTTCCGTGAGACTGACGGGTGCTGCCAGTTTTCTGAAATAAGCCCTCGGGTAGAATTTTTAATTCAGGGTTTCGTTTTTGGTTTTAGGACCGTCTAGGAGATAACGTGCTGTACCTTTGACTGTCGGGAACCCTTGGAGCTTACGTTTCTCGAGGTGAGTATTCTCACCGTGTATTCAGTTTTAACGTTGTACATGCATGACTTATGTGTTAAATTTCTTGCACCATAATTGTTATCTGAGCTTGAGCTGTTATCTGAGTTTGATCCGCTATCTGAGTTTGATTTGTTATCTGAGTTTGACATGCTATCTGAGTATCTGAGCAGTTGTTGATTTATTTTAATCTGAGACATTGTGCCTGGGTAACCGAGCTCGGCACATGGTCATTCTGTGCTACTACTTGCTAGGGCATCTGAGATAATTATGTTAAAGAGATAATAAAACATAATAACACACATATGAGTTTTTGGCTATATGCCTGGGATCACCTCCCGTCTGAGTTTTGGGATTATTCCCGTCTGAGTTTTGGGATCACTCCCGTCTGAGTTTTTGGCTTATGCCTATCTGAGGTGTGAGGAGGGGCGAGGTTGATCTCTCGTCCCAAATCACACAAGCGCGCTATATAAATTAAAATCTGAGTAATAAAATCTGAGAAATAAATCTGAGTAATTAATCGAGTAGATTCTGAGTATGAGTACACCGATGTGCCCTCATGTGTTGTATGTTATGACTGTTTGCATTTTGAGATTATTCACTCAGCTTCCCCAGCTGACCCCTATTTTCCCCCACTGTTTCAGGTACTAGCAAAGGGAAGGAGAATGTGGACGGTTGACCGCTGTATTCTACCTATGCTGATGTGGACCGCAATTATTATTTTAATAAACATTTTACTCTATTAAACTATTTCCGCATTTAAGATTTTTGTTAAATAACGACCTTACTATTTTGGGATTTTAAATATTTAAATTTTTGAGACATTTTATATCAAAATATTGTACTCGAAATTTTTTAAATTCTTGTAAATTTTGGGTGTTACATTTTCCCTGTCAACTTTTTCAGGGTTCTTAAAAAGATTAAACCAAATAATGATATTGGCAATGATGATTTTGTAGTCAATCATAATTTCCTATGATGTATATTGCTCGAAATCTACACATCTGCATAATTGGTCCTTCAGTGGTCAGTGGTGCGATTCCTCACTATCAGAGTATAGACATAGGTTTTTATCTATTAATCTATGTTTGCTTATTGCTTTTTTGAAGGTTAAAAAAGTATGGTTCAATCAGGGAGTATTGATTCCTTTATGTATTCAACATGTATCGGTTTGTTTCTTTATACTTGCTCTTGTATTTACTGTTTTTTCAGTTTAACCCCTGTAGCGGCTATTTCATGCAGTTTTTGTATTTGGCTTTCAGTATGAACATATAACCATTTATACTTCTATTTAGATTCAGGATGAATCCTAAATCTTCAGGTATGGATATATATAACCACGGTTGAAATCAAATATTTGTTGGGCTGTAGATATCAAACACTATCAGCTATGGTAACCATTGAAGTATTTTAATTGAGCTATGAATACAGTAGATATTTTACCTTTGTGAGTCCATGAGATAATATGTCATCACTCATATGAGGACTATAGAAATATGGGCTCAATAATATTTCAGTTTAGTCTAATTATTGTACACTCCAAGTGTTTGTCAAAATGCCAAAGGGAAATTGCGTATACTTAACATGAATTTTGGGTGTTTTATTCAGATGAAATGATCTAAAGTTGTTTTTGAATAATAAAAATAGTATATAATGCGTAGTCTTAATTTAATGACTCGTAATCTATATTATGAGTTCTTGAGAAGATGCGAGAGATTTCTTCTATCTGTTATCCCTGGTAAGCTTATGAATATTTTCCTACTTTTTTGAAATTTGTTAAAATGAATGCACATTCAAGGTTTCAGGGGTTTCTTCCTTCTGTGCATTGTAAGCAAAGAGATAGAGCATCACAAAACATTGGATTATTGAAATGAGCTTACTGATCCGAGAGGCTGACCGAGTCCGACGAAAACTGATGTTATCAAACGGCCTGGTATGGAACGGGTCTGAATTTTGAGTCTGAGTCAGAATTAATTCCTCAAATCAAACAGGTTCTTAGTTTGACCGAGAATGACAACCATATAGTTGCTATTTGTGCTATGAGATGTTATGTTCAATATTAACATGTATTGTATTGTTCTTCAACTGTGAACTTAAAAATTGACATTGTTTTACCAATGTTGTGAGGTGGGGAATGGAAATGGGAAAATTTGGTAAGAAAAATCATATGTTACTAAATATTCTTAAATTCCATGCTAATTTTATTTATCGTAAGTTTATCATAATTTTTCTTGTGCATTATTAATTCAAAAGAAGATTAATAAGTTCGCAGGTCACAAGATGTGACCTGCTTTTCTATATGACATGTTTCAACCCGAACCCATTTTGACCTCTTCTATTTAAACGAATTCGGGTAGATGGGAAAAGGGATTATGGAGAAAGGGGGTCTCGCTCCTCACTGCTACGGTTGCAGCACCGGCATCGAGACCTGAAGGCATCTGAGGAACCACAGGGAATTAGCTAACTAGCTTAGCTGACAAGGCAAGGCATGGCATGAATGGCGGGATGCTAACTTGATTTGGATGATATTTGTGCGGTTTTTGATGGAATTGAGGTTTATTTTTATTTATTTTCTATCTCGGTGACACGAAACTGTTTACACAAACAAGATTCAACAAATTAATTGGGGAAAATGTTAAAAAATAAAAATATACTTTACGCGGTGGGGGAGCTTTTGTAAGTATATTCTTTTCATGTTTGGATTTTGTAATATTGTTCTGAGTTGGATTCGATATTCTTTTTATAGATGAAAAATATTGTAATCCGGTTCAATCGACCGGTTTGACCATTTTTAAGGCATCGGCCGGACCAGCTCAAATTTCTTTTTAAAACATTGCTAATGCTTGAATAGTTGTCAAGCAGGTTCATTAATTCAACATTTGGTCATATCTTTATGGGTTTATTTGAATATATTTTTCTTGTTTAGTCATTTTATTTAGATAAGAACACAATGGAGTGAACATAGAGATCCTACTAATGTGATCTATAATGATTGGAATGCAAGAAGTAAATTATGTGGGCTGAATTAATTATTTATATATCTTTTATGTGTTTATCTATTTTGGATTGTTTTAAGTTGAACACTTATTACTTTGGAGTTGTATTTTTAATGAATATTAAGCCTATTTGGTGAAGTGTACTTAGTGTCTTTAACCAATGCCTATATACTAAATTTTTCTAAATAAAAGCTAAAAGTTGCTTAGATGCCAAAATCAAAAAGTCTGGGTCACTTAAAATTGTAAAGTGCTAATATGATCAAAATGCCGCCATAAACTATTTACCATTGTTGATGTGGATGTTGACAAAAACTCCAAAGATGATATATTGGCTTTCAAAATAAAGTATCAAAGATAACATGTTGCTACTACTTAACACTTGTTCGCTAGAAATTATAGTTACTGGTACTCACCGCCGCATTGTGCGTGTACCTGCTAGTAATAGATAAATGATAAATCCATACTACTTGTTTTTAGAAAAGTACAAGTCCCATCAAGTTTGATATTCTTAAAATATTCATACGAAATATTTGTATTTTTTATATTTTTAGAATGATTTTCCGGTTATAGTTCGAGGTGGCTGAATATTTCTCGTGATTTACGTGATTTAGTTGTAATCATTTTCGAAGCATCTTTAGACATCTGGTAATTACTCCCTCCGTCCCACAAAAAAGTTCTCATTTCCTTTGGGCACAAGTATTTAGGAGATAGTTGATAGTGAGGTCTTTGGTACTATTTTTGATTAAAATATAAGGTCAATTGGAGAGAGAAAGTGTTTTTAAGAGATAGTTGGTAGTGGGGCCCATAATAATAATATTATTTAATAGAAATGAGAACTTTTTTGTGGGACAAAATTTATGATAGAAATGGGAACTTTTTTGTGGGACGGAGGGAGTATATTTTTGTAAAGAATGAATCGAACTCATCATAAAGATCCATTTGAATATTTTGTTATGAATATACACAATAGCATGTGCAAAAGCTTCCAAAAGATAACGATATTTGAAAACGACATAACATGAAACTTGAGATACGTTATATGAACATGTTACCTATCTAATTATATATGTATACATGAATTATGTCAAATACACGTTTTCTATATACGTTGATCAATGATTATACATACATAATAACAAGAAGACAAAAGAAATAAATTTTTAAAAAAGTACGAGCATTAAAAAACTTAGTATTAATAATTTAAGTAGAGAAAATAAGCAATTTTGTTTTATTGCATGTGCAAACGATACGAAAATTTGGGGTTTGTTATGGTTGCCGCAAATCAAGGGTTTCAATCTCCATCATTCTCCATTTCCGGCCAATCACGGTGGCACACGCCATGTGCACTTTCTCCCCCGCCGCCCTACTAAACAAACCCATCTCTTTTTGTCTTCCATTTTACATTTGCCATTATTAAATTAAATTTATACTCAATATTGCTTGTACAATTGTATAGAACAAGGAGTGTTATTGCACGCGTGTTGCAGCGGGTCTTTAGATCACACTTGTTTTAATTTAATACTTATTTTCAAATAAAATTACTAATAGCATCCCTTAAGATTATCATTATGATTAAAGTTGGTTTAATTATATTAAACAACTCACACTTGCTTGTATTAAAATGGCAAATCTAACATATAAATGTGACTGATTGATATACTTCATCCATATCAAAATAAGTGATACGATTTCTATTATTTTTCAGTTTAAAATAAGTAATACATTTTGATAATTGACCTTGTTAAAATGTAGCGGAGTTCACACTTATTAACTATTCCTTTTAATATAGTAAAATGACATGTTATCCTTACTTTTACTTTTAAATATTATTTACATCAGTTTATTCAAAGATAATGAGACTTATCATCCATTAACTATTCAATAAATAATAATAAAATTAAAAAAATCGAATCTTTTTGCAAATGCCAAATGATCAAATTACCCCTTCATGTATAAAATATGTGATTAATCTTGACGATGAAATCTTATTAATCAATAATTGAGATTTATTCCTTAGGATTATACAAAAATTAAAGATTACCTTGAATAATTTACCATATACATATTAGCAAAATGATAATATGTAACCTGTAATTTTGAATTATACAATCCGAATCTATTGTTTGATATTTATTATTCAAAAAGTTGTTTACTTATTAGTTTTTACATTGTATATTTGTATTGTATTATATTATTGTTAAGATTAAGATATAGGAGAATAATACATTCAAGAAGTCAAGGTCCTATATTTCAACTCAACCAAATATTTTGAACGGAATGTTTTAAACGGAGTTATAGATATTAATGAACAGTAGAATTGGTATCATGTATTATAGATAGAATAGAATACATATGCAAATCTACCTAAGGGATAATAGCGGTATAATATGCTTGAATGTATTTCTATTTGCATGTGGTTATAGATACGTATCCGCTATAAATAAATAATATAGATTTATGAGTAATTTTAAAAGGGTTTTGTTAATGACAGCCATTAGGGCTGTCACTAACATGCATAAAATGCTTGTACATTGATTAAAAAAGTAATATTCCTAAAATTCATGGGGCTTGCCTTTTGTGTATTTTGCCTTCTTAATGACAGCCCTAAGGGCTGTCATTATCATTTTCCATTTTAAAAATGTACATTTTTTATTGTTAAAAAAAATACACAAGTCACAAATATACAATTAACCGTCTTTTATAATCAGATAGTAGTACTATCTTGAACAAATGATCCCCAAAGGTTCTTTCCCTTAAATAAAACCGGTGGTGGCATGATGGTGTTTACCTCATTAAAAGAACACACTTCCACTCATTAATAAAATTCCTTTTTTTCGTTTTACATTTTTGTGAGAGCGAATTACATCTAAGGTCCCCGTGGTTTATCACTTATTGCAGCCACAGTCCTTAAACTTCATTAAGTACACTGGGAGTCCCTGGTGTTGCCACTTTGTTGCACTCGTAGTCCCTGAAGCAAATGCACGTTAATTAAAGCCGTTAAATCCCCCATGTGCACATCACATGATGGGTATTATGGTAATTGTCCACCCCTTCCTCATACTTAAACATGAGTAAATTACATGGAAGGTCTCTGTGGTATACTACTTATTACAGTCTTAGTCCATGAACTTCATTTATTACACCGGAAGTCCCTGGTGTATACACTTTGTTACACACATGTAAGCCTGTAAACGAACCAAACGTTCAACGAATCGTTCGCGAACCGTTTGGCGGGAGTTCGTTTATGTTCGTTCGTTTAGCTAAACAAATGAACACAAATGAGATTTTGTGTTCGTTTAGTTAAACAAATGAACACGAACAAAGACCCGTTCGTTCGTTTATGTTCGTGAACATCCGTTCGTGTTCGTTTGTTAGTGTTCGTTTGAGTTTGTTTATGTTCGTTTGTGTTTGTTTGTGTTTGTTTCATGTTCGTTTGTGTTTGTTTATGTTTGTTTGTGTTTGTTTATGTTTGTTTGTGTTCGTTTGTGTTTGTTTCGTGTACGTTTGTGTTTGTTTATGTTCGTTTGTGTTCGTTTGTGTTTTTTTATGTTTGTTACCCTAGTTCACGAACCGTTCGTGAACACTAAATTTTCTTAACAAACATAAACGAAAACAAACGAACATAAATAAACACATGTTTGTTACCCTAGTTCACGAACCGTTCGTTCGTTTACATGCCTACATGTGTGTAACAAAGTGTATACACCAGGGACTTCCGGTGTAATAAATGTAGTTCATGGACTAAGACTGTAATAAGTAGTATACCACAGGGACTTTCCATGTAATATACTCAGGTTTAAGTATGAGGAAGGGGTGGACAATTACCATACTACCCATCATGTGATGTGCACATGGGGGATTTAACGGCTTTAATTAACGTCTGTTTGCTTCAGGAACTACGAGTGCAACAAAGTGGCAACACCAGGGACTCCTAGTGTACTTAATGAAGTTTAGGGACCGTGGTTGCAATAAGTGGTAAACCACAGGGACCTTAGATGTAATTCGCTCTTTTTGTGATAAAGGTTTGGACCACCCTGTTCGCGTGACTATTCTACGTCATGTAGTAGTCAGTTATAGTTATTTCACCATTCTTATTGTATTTATATAAATTAGAAATCTCAGTTTTACATATAAACATTGTATTAGAGTCCCAATTTTATTTATTCACATAAGACACTCACAATCCGTCCTCTTTAAAAACTTACATTTAAAGTTGAAAACATATTCATAATAACTAGGGATGACAAGAAGGCGAAAAATACCAGGATACTATTTTCCGTTCCCATCCTTGCATCCTTCCTCGTTAGGGAATGGGTTTGCATGCATCTTCATTCCCGTACCCAACAAGGATCACAGATCCCCATGAGGATTCATGTTTTTTTTTATATTACTTTTTTTCCCCGTTATATTAGTCTTTATAATTGAAAGTCATAATGCTGACCCAGGATATACGTAAAATAAACTAATATAATTTGTCGTTATATTACTCTTTTTTTTCATATGGCAACCATATATATGTTTATTGTGTGTGAAATTAAATGAAAAAAATGGTTTTTTGTGTGTTTGTGTATATATTATCTACATTTTCGGGTTCATGACCGGGAATATAGTGTCATCTTATCATCATCCGCATCCCTATTTTGTTGATCGGGAATTCCTCATGTCCGTCTCCATCCTCGGTCAACTCGGGAATTCCGATCAAACCAGCTTTTGGCATCGAATTATCCGTCGAGTACGGGTTTTTACCATCCTTTTAATAACTCGTTGAGCATATAACAAAACAATTTAAATTCATTATTTTCAAGATATGCTAAATGAAAACCTATATTCCAATTTCTTTTCCAAGACATGTCATAGTTTCAGAAACAAAAATTTTAGTCCCATAATGTTTTGTTGTAGTCTTGGACTTTTACTTATACTTTTAATCTACTCTTAATATAAAGCATTAATTTGCATGGTTTGGTATACACAAAACTTTCATTCTATAAAACAAAATTGGATCAAATGGCCTTTGGCCTAGCAGTATGTGTTTGATTATCATCGTTGAGGTCTGGAGTTCGAGTCCTGTCATAGACATATGTGGTAACTAGGAGTAGATTAGATTTGTCGGTTCAAAAAATAAAAAAATAATAATTAATTAGAATTCGGTTTAAACTTTGAAATGGTTGTCTTGGAATAAAATTCTTATATATAAAATGTAAAATCCCCCAACTTACTTGACTAAATTTGCTTACGCAAGGAACGATTCGGTTTAGTGGTTAATGTTCCATAACGTCCTTATTCAATTTGTCTATTTCAGTAAATCTAATTATTCCATCTAAAATTAAAACTATAATACTATTTTAAATTTTAAATGCTAAAATCTGAATGGTTCTTTTTGCTTGTCACTATCCATGCGTCGGATATATTTTATATAGCTTACTTTTTATTGATTTTCTAATATATAAACTTAAACTATATATTCTAATAAAAACCAAACAAAGATAAATTGTACACAAAAGTTAAAGTCGTTGATTAAAAAGGATATAAGTACCGGGGGTTAACAAAAGTGCTTTGTCGATTGTTTTCCCCCTACTATTTGGACTACTCAGAATTGGAGAAATATAGTAATTGTTTTGCCACCAATCATCACAAAGAGGCTCTCTTACAAGTTACAAGAAGACATTAATTATATCTCTTATTAAAAAAAATTCGTTATTTAATGGCTAGTTAGTATTTAGTTGCTGGTTTAAGTATAGTAGTGACATCCAAGCGGATAGTATGTCTTTCTCGAAACCGTGCCCTAAGGAAGTAAACCCACCTCCTTTTCCGCATTATGGAAAGCCCTCTACAAAACTCGAACTCGAGAACTTGTGAAGGAAAATCCTCTAAAGTTGCCTAGGAAAAGCTACCTACTTTTCCATTTGGTTTGTCTTTAAAAAACCATTATATATATTTTGTAAGTTTATATATTAACTGATATTAGTGATCTTTTGATAAGCTTATATGTTAAGTAATATTACACATAAAACTGAACTCATATAAGCTCGCTTGGTTCCTGTTTTGAGCATAGGAAATAAATAATCTAAGGGTGCGCTTGGTTCATATGGGGAATGGGAAAGGGAAAGGCAAAGGGAATACGAAGGAATTTAATGGGCATTCCTTAGTATTCCTTAACTAAGTAACATTACTTGGTTCAAATAAATGGCATTGCTTATTATTCCTTATATGTGTAAGTGTACGTGTGTGTGGGTGTGTATGTATGTGTATATGTATGTATTTATGTGTGTATGTGTATGTATATGTGTGTGTTTGTGTAATACATGTGTAATAAAATTCCATTACCCCGAATTTGTTGGGGAATGCTTCATTACCCACTAGTGGGTAATCATTAATAGTATTATAGGAAACCAAGCAACATTTTTAATTACCTTTACTATTCCCCACCCCTTAATAACCAACCAAGCACCCCTAAAATTTTGTGCAGAAAAGAAATGCGAACTGAACTAAAACGATTACTACATTTGAGATGAAAACTATAAAACTGATTTAAATGTATTTCTAGAGCAGAATAAATAAATAAATTAGCAAGTTTCGATCTAAAGTTGGTTGTTTAATTAGTATTGTTTTAAACAAAATTGGCACGTCCCATATGTTCTTAATATCTATTTATAAAAGTAGTATAATATTGGTTTCAAAAACAAGTTATTATAATTAGGGATGGTCATCCTTGTCGTGTTTGGATATGCATGTTAAGATTCGCGTGTTAGCGGGTTCGTATAACTCACTCTAATCCGACCTTTTTAGTTAATTGTGTCGAAAATTTCAACCCGAACTCAATCTGTTTATCAAACAGTTTAGTCATGTCAACCCGTTTATAACTTAGTTCATATTAAAATTTATAAACGTAAACGATAAATATTATAAGGTGAGAGTCGGATATTTTATAGTAAAACTACTATTAATTATATACAGAATTTGATTTGATTTGATTTTTTCGTTGCAAGTTTAAACATGATCGAAACAGGTTGGGGACATCAACATTAACCGTATACATTTCTTAATAGGGTTAGATTTTTCGACCAATTTATAACTATAACCCATTTAAACTCAATTCTAACACTTTTATTTTTATATACCATCCGATCCGTATCGAAAATTTTAAACCCTAATTACAATGTAATTATCATATGATACATACAAAAAAACACATTGTTTATACGTACCGACATATGGATATGAACAGGAAGAGCAGGCGAAATTGCATAGAGCCCACAACCTTCCATGCTGTTTTGTAATATTCCATACATGCTTAAAGGTAAATAAAATAATCATATTTTAAAATTTTACGTGTTAACATCAATATTGATTTGGAAAGGTTTGTCATTTTCCAAAATTGGTTTAGATTTATAGCATATCCAATTGGAACCCTCTTAATTACTTTAAAGTTTCTTATTTCGTCCAATATTTTTTTACAGCTAATCGTCTAAATAGAGAGATACTAGGTTAAAGCCCGTGAAAAAATCACGGGTGATACATTTTTATGTTAAATGTAAGTAAGTTAGTGATAATGAAATATGTAAATAATAAAACTCTTCAGTGAACATATATTATGCAATTAAATTTACAATCTATAAAATGTAAATGAGAAAATAGTGAGTACTCAATGATAAAACAACATACTCATATAAATTTTAATTCAAATACAAATTACCATGAAATTAAAATTACAATTATGGACTGTTGCCGAAATTAATAGATTTATAAAAATAGAGATTTAAAATTCCTAATTTAATTTTGGTATCTTTATAATATTAAAGATACATGACTTTTTTGGATTTGGTATGTTTAATTTTGATAATATTCAAATCAATCTTAAATAATTATTAAATATTTTTAACAGATTTGCTAAAGGTAATAGTTTCTAAAAATTCTAATTTTATGGAAGCTATAAATTTTAAAAACTCTGCAATATTTTAAATCAAAAGTTTAAAATATTTTAAAAAATCTGCAGTATTTTAAATCAAAAGTTTAAAATATTTTAAAAAATCAGCAGTATTTTAAATCAAACGTTTAAAATATTTTAAAAAATCTGCATTAGTTTAGTATCGTATTAAATGTTAAAAAATTACCCCCAAAAATAGAATTCGTTGAATAGTTTAGTATCGTATTAAATGTTAAAAAAATTACCCCCAAAAATAGAATTCGTTGAATTTCCTTAAATGTCCGGAGTTTCTAAAACCCTAATACCTTTGTACTTATATATATATATATATATATATATATATATATATATATATATATATATATATATATATATATATATATATATGTAGATACTTTTCACAAACATATTCATCTTGGTTTCATATTCAGTAGAGGTTAGTATCATTCAATCTTTTGTAATGGAGATGGCAAGGTTTTAGTAAAACATAAAATATTTTGATTTTGATTTAATTTCGGTTTGTTAAATAATATAATAACATTTTGGCAACAAGACTGCCAAAATGTTTTGCAACAAGACTGCCAAAATGTTATTATATTATTTAGCAAACCGAAATTAAATCAAAATCAAAATATATACGCTTCGGTTTCGTTAACCTCTGAATCCTACAAAAGGGTTGGGCGATACCGCTGCTTCTAGGGTTCCGGTCTCTAATCGTTTTTTTCCGACTCTCTTCGAAGGTGGGGGGGGGAGGGTTGGGTTACGATGTCGAGATCAAATACAGATGGAAGCTGGTCGCAAAACGCTGGGAAACAGAGTATAATAATGCGACGACAAGAATTGGATTTGAAGAATATTGCAAAATCCTTCTAGGTCACCAATTTTCCAAATTCCTGGGAGGAGGGTGATCTGTGGAAGGCTATGATGGTATTCGGTACAGTCGTTGATGCATTCATTCCGCGTAAGTTATCAAAAATTGGACGTAGATTTGCATTTGTTCGGTTTATTAGGGTTGATAATGTGGATACAGTTATTGAACGTATGAATGCTGCATGGTACGGTTCGTATCATCTGTATGCTTCTAGGTCTCGGTTTGATCGCAAACCAAAATTGGATGCGAGACCTGAGCCTTTTAGGAAGGATTCAGAAAAGCGGCAGCCTCATGCATCGAGTAGAGGTCGCATGTTTGTTGACCTTTTTAAGGCAAAAAAGGATACAGTGAAAGTGGATGAAAAATGGGCAAATACAAACTAAAACACCAAAGAAACGAGGGCAGTGAAAAAAAAGAAGGTAATCAATCTTGATAAGGAAGATGTTATGCCAATCACGGATGAAGGGACTATTCTACTTGGTCAGGTTAGAGAATTGTCTTTGATAGAGAATATTAAGGTGGTTTGCGCGAAAGAGGGCTTTTTCAATATTGATTTTCAGTATATTGGTGGGTCATGGATATGGTTGGAATTCGATAACAGAATAGTGTGCTAACACAATATGCGGATTTTCCTATTTTTTTCATATTTAAAATTGCTTTAAATTAGGTATGCAGAAAATTTGCTTTAAATCGGTTGTGATATAGATGACCACCTAAGCTCAAGAAATTCGTTGCCATATTTAGTCATAATAAATATGTAAATTCATTTCTTTTAACTTTTAAAATATTTAAGTAAATGAAATTTTAAATTATGAATTTTAAAATTTGCTGGTCCATATTTAATTTTTAATATATGAATTATTAAATTTAATTTAAATTATGAAAAATATAGAAGCAAAATAAATTTATGCGGAACAGTTAAGTTGTATGACATTATGCACAAAAGTTTACTTATTTTTCCCGTATTTAAAATTGAAAATTTATTAATGACTCATTTTATTTTAATTTATTTTATGAGTAAAGTTATGAATAAGGCAACGTATTTAATGGAGAAACTTAGGTAGTTGTTACCAAGGTTCTAGAAAGCGTAAGGCGTGGCGTGGCGGCACCATCAAGCCTCAGCCAAGGCGGGCCATGGCGTTTATCAAGGCGTCGCTTAAGGCGGCAAATCTTTTATATAATTTATATATATACGTATATTAAATTGAATTTTTTTTATAAATCTATGGATTTATATAACAATTCATATATAAAGCTCATAAAAAATATTACATTTAAATTTATAATTATATATATTAAATTTTTTTTAAAAAAAATTCATTTTTTACAGCCGCCTTCAAGAAAACTCGCCATAAGGCGCGCCTTATCGCGCCTTATCACGTCTTATCTCACGCCACGCCTAGCCGAGCCGCCATGGTCTATTTCGTAACGTCGACGCCACGCCTCACGCCTTGGCGCCGCCATGACGCGCCTTTTAGAACCTTGGTTGTTACAAACGTAGTGGGCAGGAAAAAAAACCGATGCCCAATAATAGAGTGACACGTGGTATTGTTATGGGTTAAAAAGATGACAAGTGGCACCTTAAATGCTTCTTTTATTATAATTAATAGATATATATATGTTTTTTGTGAAGTTACTCGTGTACGCAAACCTCACAAAATAAATGCTCATTTTGTTATTTTAAATTGTCCCAATATTTTAGTCTTAAATTGGTATATGTACTTAATCTTTTGTGTTTTTACTTATAAAAATTAAATTGATAGTCCTTTATTGGAAAACATTTTACACCTATAGTTAATAAATAATGCACGTTAAATATTTTAATAGAAAAATGAATGAAATATAATTTTTCAAAAAATAAAGGATCATTGGTAAATTATGTGTAAAACAACATCATTGTAATTTACTCCAAAACTTATTCATAATAAATTGTTCAAGCTTATCTATCAACCGATAAATGGGGAGTGTCTTAATTTTGAATCACATACTTAAAATTATTTCATTTTGTTAACGAATTAAATTATTATTTCATAAAAAAAATGTCATTTTTAATTAATAACTAGCCTATAACCCGTGATAAATCACGGGTGACTTATAAAATTTCTTATAATATTTTCATGTGAATTTTTATAATTTTTTACTTTCTTAAATATAATATTGTGAAAAATTCTTGATCATAGTTAACTTAATAAAATTTAACTGTTGTTATCTGACTAACTATAGGAATATTATGGAAGCTGGGAAATATTCATAACATTTCATAACATTCGATGCAATAACTCAATAAAATTTTATTAAGTTATTGAATGTCTCCACGGCTAGTGACCAGGAAATTATCTTAACATTAAAGTGTGGGAAATATCTGTAACAATCCCCAAATTTTCATAATATAATTTTTGGTTTATAACATTTCTTACGATTATTATTATATTATTAACTATTTTACCCAACTTGCTCATTTTGCAAGGTAACTCAACATAATGCTGCAACTACAAGTGGATCCATAATGTTATGAACCAGCACATTCCCCTTAAACATAAACATAAAATTATTAAGAAAAATAGCATTAAAAACAACTGGTGAAAGATCTGATAAGATCGACAAATTATTAAGAAGTTTTATAAACACCAAAATCAAGCAAAAAAAAACTGGTGAAAAAAGGGACCTTAATCAATGTCATCATCAAATACAACTATTGGACTTTTGCCACCAAGTTCAAGTATAACGATAATTCTCAGACATACACTTATTCGGGTTAATCTGACCCAACCCATTTGAACTGACTAATCGTATGTAACACTATCACAGGCTACACAAGTGAACAGAGTAAATAAAGATAATAAAAAAATTCGGATCCATGTAATGTTAATTTTACATTAACATTTTGACCAGCATCGGTAATAACCTTGATTCCGGTTGTACTGCTACCCGCAAAATAAAATATGAAAAGGGTAAAAAAAATATTCAGCATTTATATAAGCATTTACTTATAACTGAGTGTATATAGGTTATGTTTTATCTCGCATAAAACAACAAAGTTTAGCTAAACAAAGTAAAAAGTTCCTATGCCATTTTAGTAAAAAATTAGATTATTACTGATATAATACATAATTTATTGTAATTGTATGTGACACTAATGATATTTCTCGGACATAGACTTATTCGGCTCAATCTGACCCAGCCCGTTTGAACTGGACCAATTTGACTCATTACCTTATCAACATCTGGATGAGAAGCTAATGGTGCACCAACATCTAGACCTAATACAACCATATCTTATACAAACTCCATTTTGTTTGCTTAAAATAACACAATTATGAGAGGATGCAGTCACTGATCCAGCTTAAATTTGAACAAAAAGCTGAAAATTTTACCCAAAGAGAAGTAGACCTTAAATTTACACAAGAAGCTGAAAAATCTGTATAAAACATAAAGATAAAAGGATCATAAACAAAGAAAAAATGTGCACAAATCCAGCTTTAGAGAAACATAAGAAAAGCTAACATAAAATTTAGATAATAAAAAACTCAACATTCTAGAGAACACATAGCACAATCTAAGCTCATTTGATTTTAATTTTAAAATAAAACCAAAGGTTTCCCAAATTTTAGATCCAAGCCACCCATTCTATACCCCATCACATAGCAGAATCATGTATCAGTATCACTGGCAACAACCCGTGCACAATTACCGACATGGATATGTATCTATCACATATTCATTCGCCAAAACTCGAATTCAAACGTGTAAATGCTTTGAAACTAACATGAATACAAACAATTCGATCTGAGTTTAAAGTTTAAACATGCATCAAACTCGGTTCCAATTTAGAAATTAAAAGAAAAATACAATATATATCAGATTTTTTAGTACCTCACAGTTAAGAATAACTAAATGTTAATTAAAAAAATGTTAACTAAATGTTAGATTTTTCAGAAAATTAAAACAATTTCTACAAAAAGATTATTATGGAATTAATTAGAATTTAATATAATCCGGATGTTTTCCAGATTTAAAACCGAATTTTATGTAAAAATTCCGGATTACTTTCAAATTTCCAAATTAAAAACATTAATAATGGAAATAAATAGTATCTAATTAAAAGCAAGATTTATTCAAAATAAAAACCGGACTTCATGTAATAATGAATTCAAAAATTATGGTTATGATATGGAAACCAAATAACTGGGTTTATAATCACGTCTCTTTATGTTCTTCAAATGAACTAATTTTCTCATACCTTTTATCCTGACTCAAGAACAATGATTCACACAACATAAAGTACTATTACGATTATTAAGTATTTAGTGTTTAAATTATTTGTAAAAGATAACTATAACAATTATATAAAATCATATAACATATATGTCGATCATGAAAACTTACATTGGCTTTGAGCTAATTGATAATATTCAATTTCAATGTATAAACTGAGGCGTCGTTCATCAACATCTCTGATACAACTTCTGGAGTTATTACTGGTGATGATGATGTGATTCCATTCTTAAGCCCTGAAGTTTTCAAATTTTCAATTAGTGTACAACCTGCAATACATTGGATAAGTTTGTGTGCAACAATTCATGGCAATCAGAGATTTAACGTCTTCTTCACTCGTGATAATGCCTTCACCCGTGATAAACTTCTTAACAATGATAACGAAGTCATTGCAACTGCAAATTCAGTTTTACTAATTTCTCTTCAATAGCAGCCATTGCAGCTTCATTTTATGAGGTGGACCGTTGATGGTGAAGTGCATGGAAGAAAATGTGACAAGAACAGTACCACCGATTAAGCATAGCACCTTAAGATGAGGAGAGAAATGACGACGCTTTGAGAGGATGAGAGAAATTGTAGGTGAACACGGCTGAGATTAGGGTTTCCAAAAAATGAGGCCTCATATACCCAGTAACCTACATGGCAGCTTACGTGGCAGTGAATTATGACGTGGAAAGAGCGACGTGGCGTGATTTCAAATACGCTTTCTTTTATTATATATAAAGATATTTTTTGCGTCCTTTTAACTAGAGATAAAATGGCAAACAATTTATGAGAGCCGGGTATTAAGTTACCGACGGTGGCGTGGGGTCGGGGTCAGTTGGTCCAAATATCAACGGTGGTTACTTTGCCGGGACCGCTATATCGTGCGGCGGGGGTGTGGCGATTGCCGCCTGCTTAAGCCTATAAATTTGGTCAAGGACCACTCATGGACTCATGGTAGATGTTAATATGGCTGTGGGCTTTTATCACGTGATACCATGTGCATGATCCAACGTGTACAACAAAAGAAACTGAAAGACTAAACCTCTAAGGCATGTCAATTTACAAATTAATTTGGATAATTTATAGTATATGATTTAAAAGAAAAGAAGCAACTATTTATCTTTATTTTGTATTATGATTACGATAATAATTACAGCGAATATCACCAATAGAATTAGACATGCACAAACCAGTTTCAAACCGGAACAATTTCAAACAACGGATTGAATTCGGTCAATAGTGGTCATAACCTGTTTGGATTGGAACTCGATTCGGAACAAAAACTTAGAAACTGGATCGGATCAAATAAAATAAAATCGAAAAGGGAACGGGTCGGATTGAAACAGGATTGGATCTGTTTGTGCATTTGCCACCCCAAATCACCTATAAATACCTGAATCCGATTTTAAATCCGGTTTATCTCAAGCCAGGATTCATATCAGTTTTCCTAATACAGTTTTTAAACCGGTTTGCCCAAGAATATTCAAACCGATCCCAAACCAATGGTTTCGAATCCGATCCGATCCGACATACTTCAATGGTTCAAAATCGGTTCAAAATCGTAATATGCTTTTTATGTGCACTCTCTACCATAGAATACTTGAAAATGTTAATCAACATTTTTCAGTATATCATAATGTTGAAAGTAAGTATTAAAGAATTTTGTGAGATTATTTCTTGTGGCGAATTCAATCCATAACTTTGCATACAAAGCCTATCGAGTTCAAAGGCTCATGACGATAGGATCATAATCTAGAACTTAATGGATAGTGCATGGGACGGTTTGGGGCGGTTTTAGGCTCAAATCGAACCCAATCTACTAATTTCGGTTTTAGGATATTTAAACCTAATGGCTTCGGTTTCTATCGGTTTCGATTTTAGCGGTTTTTAGCCATTAGTGGTTCGGTGAAACCGAACCCACCTCGTTTTGAACATAAATATATAATCTCATGCACTAAATTTCATTTTTCCAAAATTGCATACAAACTTCAGCAACAATATCAAAATTACAGCATTAAATTTAATGTCTAACAACATATTTCAACAATCAATATAATTTTTAGCCAAAAAATTCAAACTATACACGTATTTTGTAACATATAATAACAATACAAACATGAATGAACCGTAGTAGATGGACTTTAAAATATTTAAATAAGTCGAATCCTATTTAATAACTATAAAATTAAAAAAATATATAATATACTTCCTCCGATTCAAAATAAGTGCTACACTTTGGGTTTTACGGTTTTTGAGGCAAAATATTATAATGATGGTTAAATTAGATTAATTGAATGGTTAGTGGATAATGGTTCCCGCGCCTTTTGAATAAAGTTGTGTTAATGATGTTTAAAAGTAAAAAGTAAGGGTAAATGGGTCATTTCACTTTGTTAAAGTAGATAGTTATTGGGTGTGGGTCCTACTATTTTTTTTGCCAAATAAGGTAATTTTTCAAAGTGTAGCACTTATTTTGAATCACCCATATAAGGAAAGTGTAACACTTATTTTGAATCGGAGGAAGTATTAAATATTGGTGGGACGGTTTCTGGCTAAAACCGAAACTGAACCGAATTCATCGATTTTTTCAAATCTAAAACCGAACCAACAGTTTTAAAATGGTTTCAGTTTTATCGGGTTGGTTTTGTCGGTTTTAATGGATTAGTTTCGGGTTTTTTATTTTTATGCTCACCCTAATGGACATTACTATATTTTGTTTGTTTTTGTTTTGGAACGTAAGCCTAAACTAAAAGAAAAAAGGGTAACCCACTTTCTGTGGACTCTAACTTCTAACTAACTAGCCTGTCCCTTTAGTAACGTGTAAACAAGATATATCGGCTTGTGATATGAAGCCCAAACCTCTTCTTAGTATTGTATGTCCACAAAGACTTCGTTTTATAAACTTGGGATATGAAGCCCAAACATTATCTTAACAGGTTTTTTAGATTGCATTTTGAAATAGATTATATCTTAATTGCATTTTGGAAACCTAAAAATAATTGTTTAGCAAAAAGTTAAAAAAAATCAATTATTTGCAATTTGGACATTTAAAACGGAGTTTTGAAAAAGCAGATGGCTACTTATTGCATTTTGAAAATTGACTATATCTGATTATTCATTATCAAATCGGTAATGTATTTCCAAATAAGAAATCCCAAACATCCCTAAGTATTATATGTCCATAACGACTTAGCTGCCATCGATCATGAGGACACTTATTAACCTGTAGACTTCCAATTGATTACATTCTTTTGATTATTAGTTTTAAACTTTTAATATTTCATTTAGTCCACCATAACTTTGACCAACTGTAGCTAGTTTTATAGTCTTTAATTTAGTTTCAACAATCAAGTTATAAATCCATTTTAGCCGTATAACATTTACGGTTTTTATATACGTGAAAATAAATTCATTTATTTTGATATTAGCTCACAACAACTTCGCTTATATTGTGATTAGCTCAAACAACTTCGTTCCATACGTGAATATACCATATACGGAGTATAATTTTTCAAAAAGAATAGATTGATGAAGAAAATTAGTAGATTACACATGTTAATTATTTTATAGATATAAAAATAAAATATGAAAATTTAGTAGGAATGAAATGTAATAATTTAAAGAAAGATAGGCCCTTCATCTTTGGTGATCATGACACTAGTTGTACAAAATAGATTAAAAAAAAAAACGAACATATAACTAAAATAGAGGGAAAAGATTTCAAAATGATAAAGAGATGGGAATTGAATGATATATGGGCCAACCAACCGAAAGCTTATTTTTAACTTTTTGTTTTGGCTTTTCTTCATTTCTATTCTTTTAAAAACAGGTTCAATTATAACATCTAGGGGTGAGCATGAGGCGGTTTAGGGCGGTTTTAACTAAAACCAAACCCCGCCCCGAAAGTTCGGGTTTTAAAAATTGCACCCCGTTCGGTTTCGGGTTTTTCGGTTTCGGTTTTTCGGGGTTTTCGGGTTTTTCGGTTCGGTTTCGGGGTTTATTTCGGTTTTTTGTTTTCCTTTAAATTTATCAATTTGTTACCTTAAAAATTAATATTATGACTCAAACTCCCAAACCTTAACATATTTCGTTATAAATAAAATTAACTAGTAAGTTTAATATAATGTAATAAGATTAATAATAGAATATTATTATTTAAAAGATAATTAAACGTCAAATCTTTTATAAATATAAGAATATTTTTATAAAATTTGAAAGATATATAATGGTGGGGCGGGACGGGGTTTTTTGTCGGGTTTTTCATATGTCCCCGAAAACCGCCCCAAACATTCGGGTTTTCCATAAATCAAAACCGTTGACATCGGTTTTTCAAATGGTTCGGTTTTTTCGGGAGAGTTTTTTCGGGTTTTCGGTTTCGGTTCGGTTTTTCGGTTTTTATGCTCACCCCTAATAACATCTAACATGTTTTGTCCTATATTTTGTTTTTTAAACAACAAATAAAAACAAACCGGTGATTACGCAAAACACCATTAATCACCGGAAAACATAAATGGACCTACATCATTATTTGTATAAAACATAAAACAGAAAATTAGTCATGAATTTGACCATAATATAATAGTGGCACACACGTTTGATATGTGTGTTTAGCTTATAATCTGGAAAACACTCATAACTATGGTTCACCGATGAAAAATCTCGTAGTTTATTACCCTTGAAACATGGTTTTAAAATCAAACAAAAACATTCGCACCGAATGATCAATAAAGATATTTATGTTTTAACTAAATTGCCTTCGAACTCGGACTCTAAACAAGTTGACCTTTTATTGACCTACTCAAAACTCGGGTCGGTTCGATCAAGTTGAGATTTTGAAGGCATGTTAGTTAACTAATTAAGTTAACTATTTTTCAATAGCCATGCTTATATAATTACGGTAAGACATAATGTATGATTAGTAAATTCATAATTAAGTTATTGTTGTTTCCCTGATTGGATGACCATTGACCACATGATTTGATTTTGGGAACTCAAGGTACAATTGGAATTGATGTAATTATCATGGTTTAATAATCCCATCGAATACATAAACACTTTATTCAAAGAATCAATTAGCTAAATATGCTACTACAGTCTACATCTCAAACGGATGCATTAAACTTGAATAGAGAAATACAAATGAAACTACGTGATTCAAAACTGCTTAGATAACAGTTTCTGATAGATACATGATTACGTGATAAATCGATCGATTGATCGAATGAATTGTGGTCAATCAAAAGTATGCTTCAAAAATTTGCGAATGCTCTTCATGAAACCTGCTTGTTGTTCTGGTTTTTTCTCCTTGTGTTGGTGCACCAAATTCTTCACCTTCTCGCCATCGAAATTATGTTTCCTGATCGGTATGTCATTGTTACCATGCTGGATGTGGTGGTGGTACTTGTGGCGGTGTTGACGGTGACCGGAATTGTGCTTAAACTTAATCCGATTCATCGTAGTTTGACGGTTAAGATTCTGTGCATCAACGTTACTGTTTTCACCGGAAAAAATCATTTCGTTTCCTTGCGAGATCTCGGATCGAGGTACCACGAACGGATTTAGGAAGTGCCTGTACGGACGACGGTGATCGGAACGCGGAACTCGAGATTCATCGAAGTGACGTTTGATCGCATGAAATCTAGCCAAATCTGGACGCGGTGTTAAATCGACTTTAAACATCCAATCGTTCTTCGTTTGCTGTACATGATCGGTTGCATCAGATTCCGATTTCGCCGTTTCCGTCGGTAGAATAATGTTATTTGAATCTTCTGCGGCGGATTCCGGTTGAGATTTGATATCATCGCTAGCCTCAACGACGGGATTATTGGTTGGCGTTGTATCTAAGGAGATACGAGCGGTGGAGACGGCGAATAACAAGGTGAAAACGGTGACGGCGGCGAAGTTTCTCTCCATTGTAATCGGAGTTATGCTGTGCGGTATGAATTTGGAAATTGGAAAATGGGGCAAGTTTATAGAAGGCATCATTGGTGATAACGGGCAGCGGCCATTTCGGAGTACCCTCCACGTGATAGGATTTTGGTGTGTGTAGAATCTGAGTGCCGTTGGAATTATTGGATGAAGGAAAAATTATTAAAGAAATAAAAACAAGTCTTCACATACGAAATTTTGGATTACATTTGAAACTATAACAAGTATGAAATAGATTTTTGCCTACCAAGGTAACATGTTGAGTTTGTTTTGAAAAAAAATATTTTGTACCAATGATAGTCTTATCAGTTGGTGGAGATACTAACTCACAAAATTTGTTGATCTTATATTGGTTAAGTTTTTTTTGCATTATTTGAATTCAGTTAGAGGTTTCCAAAGGAACCTTTGTATTCTCTGATTCTTCCGTTGTCAAAAAGCATATCCATATGTAATCTATTAATTCTATTTTCTCACATTATTCATTGATTTTGTTACTTGTCTTGAGCAAGTAAGTACGCACATAAGTAAACACTAATACCATCTCTCTTTTAAGAATTTATAATTGGGAACCAATCGGGCAAAGAACCATGTTTTGTGCTAGAGTTAAGTGGGCTCTCTAACCTTTTTTAGTCTTTTGGGCTTAACCAGGCGTAGGATTTAACCTTTTGTAGACAGATCTCAAGTGGTTCCAATATATGTGAGAGTCTAGGGGTGTTCACGAGTCGAGCTTTTAACGAGCTACTCGAGCTCGGGCTCGTTTATATCGAGTTCGAGCCTATATTAATTCGATCTCGAGTCGAGCTCGAATATAAAACAAGACTCGATTAATTTCACGAGCCGAGCCTAATAATTTAATACTCGGCTCGGCTCGTTCGATAGCTCGTTTAATCTCGAGCCGAACGAGCCAGACGATCTTAACGAGTCGATCCTAACGAGCCGAACAAGTGTTTTATACAATAAGTTGATACAATAAGTACAAGAATATACATATATTAATGGGGTGTTAACGAGTCGAGTAATTAACGAACTTTTCGAGTTTGTAAATTAGTTATTTTCAAAAATATGGAATCATAAACGAGTATCGAGCTCGAGCTCGAACACTATATAAATATTCGAGCTCGAGCACAATTTTAAAAGCTTATTCGAGCTCGAGTCGAGTAATTATTAAACGAGCCGAGCCCAAATTTCCTGATATTCGACTCGACTCGAATCGTTAACACCACTATGTGAGACTACCCTTTACTAAACCAGGGCTTTATTAGTATTTTTTTTTTCTAAACCAGGCCTAGAACCAAGCTCTGGCCTTTTTCTAAACCAGGAATTTACTAGATTTATTTTTATAAGATCTCAGAAAAAACTCTGGATGAGTGAAAGTATAGAAGATGTGTGTACACACATAAAACAGCCGCATATAAAATACATGGGAGTATGTAAATGTACGTGTACGAAAATTTGTACATGTGGCATGTGTGTGCGAGGATGTAATGAGTATGCAAAACATGTAAATTTGTGTATGTGGCATGCGCGCGCAATGGTGAGTATGTAAAAGTGATAAACATTATCGAGTATTACTCAAGGTTCCTACTTTAGAAGAAAGTCAAGAAAGAAGCACGTTAGGCATAAAAAAGTTAAAGGACCTTTGGCTAGCGGTATGATGCTTGCTTCTCAATCTTGAGGTCAGGAGTTCGAGTCCCATCGTGGACATAGGTGGTAATTAAGAATAGATTAGATTTGCCGTTTCAAAAAAATAAAAAAAATAAAGCATACTTAAATAGACTGGCATTTTATTCTTCATCAAGAGGTTTTTAACATGACCCAACACATACCATTAGGGAGAGAACGCAATCAATGCATCGGAAACATTTCTTATCTTATCGGTTGCGAAACCATGACAAACATTATCGGACAATATCAAGACATTGACTTTTTATTCTCCATCAAAGGCTTCTAACACGACCCGTAACATACCCTTGATACTAAGGGAATTGTATAGCAAAATGCAGAAACCCTTGAGGGAGAGCAAGCAGTCAATGCATTGGAAACATTTTTTATTTCACTTGTAGAGAAATCATGACAAAGTATATCGAACACAATCAAGACATTGACTTTCTGTTCTCCATCGACAGGCTTCTAACATGACCCATAACATACCCTTGATGTGAAGGGCATTGTATGGCTAAAATGAGAAGCCTTTGAGGGAGAGCAAGCAATCAATGCCTTGGAAACCTTTAATTTTCCTCTTATCCCATTGGTCTTGAAACCATGAAAAACCTTATTGGACAAGAAGCCCTTTTTATAAGCAAAAAACATAGTTTAGATTTGATTTTTACAAAGAGAAATGCAACGTGTTAGAATAAATGATTCAATTTGGTGGGGTATACATATCTTTAGCCTTTTGACATTTAGTGCCAAATATAGATCTTGCTAGCAGTATACAGATAAGATACGAGCTCCAAAGGATACCAACCCACAAACATTAATCGACACACAAGCATGATTAGCATATTTTAATCAAATGAGACAAAAATTATTGAAGATATATCAATTCTTAGTGAAAGAAAAGTTTGGTCTATTGGATCAAGAGTCATATTAACATTTTCTACCAAAAGCAATGGTTTTTTTATTACAAAATAAAGATGATTAAGTGTACGGAAATTGTGATTATATAATAGCTAGTGAAAGTATATCGACTAAATGGGTAAAATAATTATCATAACGTGCCAAAGAATGGATCAAGATACACTGAATAATTATATTTCACTATTTCTAATATATTACCATAAAGATTTGTTCAAGATAATCTTTAATTTTTTTAATCCTAATGGAAAATTCTCAACCGTTGATTAATAATGGGATTATCATATAATATTTTTTTAACGAAAAAAAAATTGATCAAAGTTTATGTAGGTGTTAAATTACCAAAATACTCTCCCATTATAAAATATGTGATTAATCATGACCATTAATTATTAATGATCAACGGTTCAAATTTATCTCTTGAAATTACAAGAGAATTAAGGACTATCTTAAACAGTTACCATTATACATAATTATGTTCTTTTCAGTAATATATCTAGAAATGCCCGTTGATTCCTTATTAACACTGTTTTTAACACAAATGGTACATTCTAAAAGAACCGGTATTCTTAGAAAAAGTATATTTACAATGTACCAAACCAAAAATCCTATCTTTCAAATAAAACATTTTTTTAAAGATTATTCTCGTTTATAACCAGCTTTTCCGGGGTGGTCAAATTTTACTTGTGATGTATGCGATCTAACTGTTTCCGAATCTTCCCCTGACATCTGATAAATATTTACACAAAGAATGGATCGAAACCCTGAAAGATTATTTTGAATGTTTCTATCGCTAGACTATTGGGTTCTTTCAAATAAATCATGTGACATCTAACAAAAAGGGTTTTTCTAACATATGCCCCATAGGCATATGTTAAAGAGTATTTAATGATATTTAACTTTCCAAAACAATCACAATAATCATTTAATACATCACATTTAACTATAACATTTAGCTTTAATAATGTATATTGCTACACATTTAGGAAACTTTGACCTCATTCAATGCACTCTAACATGTGCCTTGGGGGCAGATGTTAGAAAAATCCAAACAAAAATACTACAGAAGATGTTGGACATGGATCTGTCAAACAGCTAATGATTTGGTTCCAATTGTTGGTTCATTTATAAATGGATATAACAATAAATGAACTACTAGAAGGTTGGCCTTTGAGATGTGGGATAAGTCAACCGATCTTTATTTATTTTGACTAAAAAATACAAAGAATAAAGGCCTTCTTAATTAAGCATCTAAACCCATATCTATCCTTGAATATTTGACATTCGTTCGTATATTAAGTTTAAAGCCTAAAGGGTTGACATTCTTCACTTGCTCTTATCTCATAATCAAAACTTGTACGTCAATAATTGTTCATGGAATCTTCATGTATCGTCCTACGAGAAAGAAAAAAAAAAACTAAAATGAACCGTTTGTTGCGTTTCATGCCCCAAAGAAAAAGAAAGTGCAAACAAAATTGTAAGTTACCCCTTAGCTTTTTTTCCTAGGTCCTCCTCTGCTACAAGGAATATTTAACTGAAAACTGTGAGTTACTAACGCTTGATTTTCAATAATTATCTAACTACTATTTTGTAAAGTACCAAACAAAATATCGTCAGTCCACAACAATTGCAAATACACCAAAATTTTTACAAGTAAAGATCCCTTTAGTCCACAAAAATAATAAATTAGTAATAAGCCCATTGAACTTGGAGGCCCATGTGTTTATTGGGCCTTACTTAATAAAAAGCCCAATTAGGCCTTTACCATTGGCGCGCGCACCGGCATCGCACACGTGGATTTGGCGCGAATATGATTTGACAGACAAACACACACACACACACTTCGGTTTCTGTAAGTAATCCAATCGGAAAAAATGGCTCCGAAACGTCGGCGAACGGCGGACAGTGAAAACAAGGCAGTAGTTCAGAAACGTAAATCGATGTCCACAAGACGTAAGAGTTCGCCGATGAAGCTAAATAATAGTAATAATTCGCCGGTGGTTGTCTTCGCTCATGGAGCCGGTGCTCCTTCATCTTCTGAGTGGATGATTAGGTTAAAAAGTCTCTTTACTTTCCTGATTTATACAATTTTATATGCATTCTGGAATGTAATTGTTCGATTAGGCATATATCAGTAGAAACTGCCGCCTTTGGCGGGATTGAACAATAAAACTACTTTAATTGCTAAAATTTTCAACAGAAAATATCATAAATTCATTTGATTTATAACTATATAAGCTTGGGTTGGTATATGCAGATGGAAGAAGTTATTAGGTGATGCACTAAATGCAGTTGAAGTTGTAAGTTGTAACTTTTGACTACCCATGTGAGTGTTTCCTCGAAAACTAAAATTGATAATTAGGGCGCTGGTTGTTAATAACTTTAATTCATAAAATTATGGTAAAATTATATGGAAATGTATTCAACTATGCACAAACTGCTATTTCGTTTGTAACTTTCATAATCCAATATACAGAACAGTAATTCATGTATAATTGGATACATTTACATATATATTGACTATGTTTATACATGTACAATATTTTAAGCAACTAAAAACGGGTACTTGCAGACATTTCGACAAGAAAGCCTCCTCCCAAGGCAGAAAAACTGGTCCAATTTCACTTGGATATCGTTAAGAAGACTGCTGAAAAGTACCCACAAAATCCGCTTATTTTGGTTGGAAAATCCATGGGATCAAGGTAATTTTTATATTTTTTAATTTTTTTTTTTCTGAATTAGTTATTATATCGATGCATATATCTGTAACCATTGATTCAAATGGTTTTACTATCATAAACAGAGTTGGGTGTATGGTAGCTGCTGAAAACGATATTGAGGCTTCTGCTGTAGTTTGTCTAGGATATCCTCTAAAGGTTTGCTAATCACAATATTAATATAATAATAATGGGCTAACTGCATGGTTTAGACCTATAATAATATATATAAACTTTGTAACTAGACCACTTATGCTATGATTTTTTATTCAATAATTCATTTTTTAAGGGTACAAAAGGAACCATACGAGATGAACCGCTTTTGCAACTTACAGTTCCTACTATGTTTGTACAGGTGAACACCGAGGGTCTCGTTTCATACTACTCGCTTTTTTTTTTTTAAAATTTCATTGTGCAATTAACAATTATATTATTAATTAATTAAACTTACTATAAAATTTTCATTTATATTTTATTGAAGGGCAACAAAGATGGTCTTTGTTCTTTGGCTTCATTAGAACAAGTTATGAAGAAGATGAAAGCTTTGAGTACATTGCATGTTGTTGAAAATGGTGATCATTCCTTCAAAATTGGAAAGAAGAATCTTGAGTTGATGGAAATTACGCAACAAGAAGCAGAAGAACGTGCTGTTCAAGCAATTGCAAAATTTGTTTCCCAAATGTTTAGCTCAAGCTGAATAATACTAATCTTTTAGTAACTTTGTGTGATCGATATATTGTGTTTTTTTGAGTTACATATATTATCAGTGTCAGTAAGTTTATTTGTATAGTTTTGAGTTTTGACACCTTAATCTTTTATGAAATGACAAGTAGTTTTGGTACTGGTCAGGTTGGATTGACTTGAAATATAAATTATTTGTTAAGTAGGGTTACAAGAAAATTTCTGTAATTACTGCATTAGTGATTTTCTTTTTTAAATAAGCGTTTTCGTTAGTTGTATGCGTTAAATTACTGTATTAGTCGAAATTATCCCTCTAATAAGCACCAAATTTTGATTTATTTGCTTGTGGGATAACCTCACAAGGGTAGTTTGGGAATTTCAGTTCATTTTGTTCCACAAGTGTCTTTGAAAAGAATGTTATATGGTTTCTTGAAAGATAACAAAGTTGACTGTTTATGTGCAATTTTGAATTCTAGAATGCTATACATATGAAGAAAATCCAATCGGTGATAGTCTAGTAATATGAACGTATGAAATGATTTTCTAGAGGTCATGTGTTTGATCCCTTTTTTAGGTAAATATTATCAGATGTCCAGGTTTGGAAACAACCACGGCTAGCTCACGAGCAAAGCTCAGCCAGTTAGGGGAGCCCGTCATAAATGAAAATACTCTTTTAAAATAAATAAAATAATATACGTATATAGACACTCTAGAATTACTTTAATATGTGTTTGTATTATTGACTTGTTAAACTATGAGTCTTGAATGGTCCCTAAAATTCGTTTTTATTGTCTCATTATACAATGTAATGTCATGAAAATGTTTGAATTCCATTTATCTAAAACAAATAATGCTCAAGCTTTTGACCATATTGGTGGTATTTGATTTTGCCTACGGCCTCTAGAAAAACCAAGACTTCGTGCAGCCGTCGATTTTGATCACTATTGTTTAGGATCTTTAAATCTATAACAATATGGGTACTCTTTATAATCTCTAAATCTGTAACATTTTAAGCTTATAACCATAAAGATTTTGATTAAAATACAAACATCTTGAAGATAAACTTATAGTTACCAATTTGTTATTTTTTCATTTAATTTTATTGGAACTGTTTAAAGTAGGTGTTTAAATTAGTAGGTGGCATTTTACTAATGTTAGGCAATACACCAAATAAACACTTCAAATATCACAATTATTATTTTAGTATGTTGTACAATTTGTTATAACTAATGTATATTATAATGTTTAAAGTGATTTGTATTTTGTTAAAATCACCTCACCTTACTAATAGAAGACTGAGATATATCCTTCACATTTCCATGTATTAAATCTTTATTGACAGAATTAATAATTTTATATTTGATATTTGAAAATAATTCAATAGCCGATTATCTCCTGACCTAAGTCACCTAACAGTTCTGTTCAACTCATATGAATAGATGAAATTAACTCACGCTGAGCTATATTTTTCACAACGTAAATGTATGAAAACTGAAAGCAAAAATAGAAATTGTAGTTTAAAAAATATGAATAGAATTGCAAATATATGTTTTGGATGATAGTGATAGGAATCAAAATTGGTTATGAAGATTCAACCTCCATCACAATTACGGATTTTGTATATCTTAGGTGGACCCTTTTTCTCTCTCTATTTCCTTCTTTTTTTGTCAATTTAAAATAATATTTATTAAAACATAAAATAAATAACTTTTAAAATAATTCAATATTTTATGTTTCATATTTTTCTTTCAAATTCGTACCAATCTTCTCCTATATATGGCCCCTAATTTGATTGGGTTTTGACAACATGGAGCTTCCTTATTGGTGGAAAATGCCACATGTAATTCTATCATTGGCCACCGAATTCCTCCCTATTTCCCATACGAACCTTTGACTGCTTTTCATTTACGTGCCATAATTCCCCATACGACCTCTCCACTGCCTCATTCAACTGCTCTGATGCAACCAACGCCAGACCTTAATCTCCATGGTCGCCCCTTCTCCAAATCGAATTCGCCCGACATGATTTTCCATGATATCCAAAATTTGGTATTCAATCAATTATTCATTGGCGATCGAACTACCGTCACGTCAATTATTCATTGATGGCGAGTGGAGAGAACCTGTTCATAAGAAACGCATCCCTGTCATCAATCCCGCCACCGAGCAAATCATCGGTATTCTTATTCTCTCTTCTTCACTCATTCAAATGGTTAATGACTTCAATTTCATCTATTCATCGAAATTTATTCATAATCATGTTCAGTTCAGTTTACGCCGGTCTTCCTATCTCAACATTTTCAGTAATTTCTAGACGTCTATTCTGAATTCTCGCTAAAATCGGAAGCTAATAATGATCGATTTCATGTTCAGGGGATATTCCAGCTGCTACAGCAGAAGATATCGATATTAGCGATACTTAATATGAAAGCAGATGCTCTTCTAATGGTTTGTGATATTCTACACGACTTAATTCATTCTTTAAATTGATTAGTTATTAATATTTAATTATTTATTGGTTTACCCTAATATATAACAGTTGGGGAAGCATAAAGAGGTGGTTCAACTGTGTGAACAAACCCTAGATTCAGCTGAAATGAATTTTGCAACTGACTCATTAAAGCTTTGGAGATGGAAATTGATGTCCAAATCCTATTTTCATTTGGGCAGGCTTGAGTTAGCTCTTGACATAATTGAGAAACATGAGCAACTTAGGCCCACTGCAGACAAGTATGCATATTTTTAAATTATTATAGTAAATCATGATTTTTTTTTTACTAATATATATCTACATTATTATATGGTGTAAAAACAGGATTGTGGGTTCTGATGAGTCATCATTAGCTTCTTTATCTGTTACTATACGTCAGCTTTTACACTACAAGGTATGTGAGACATTAGACATTTGTGGCCTTATTTTTTATATATATATTTTAATATTTATTTATATTTTATTTTTTTAATTTCAGAAAGCAGGAAACGAGGCATTTCAGAGTGGTAAGCATACAGAAGCAGTAGAGCATTACAGTGGTGCAATATCAGAAAGTATGGGATCACAGTCATTTGCAGTTGTGTTATTGTAACCGTGCTGCTGCACACCAATCTTTGGGTGAAATTAGTGATGCAATTGGAGACTGCACTATAGCTATAGCTCTAGATGCAACTTACCAAAAGGTATCCGTATTGTTTTTGTGCCCTAATATTATATTGTACTATATTACCCCTAACATAACATATTGTTGCTCTTGTCTGACACTTTCTAGAAGGGCTACATTATGGGAAATGATTAGAGATTATAAACATGCAGCTGATGATCTTCAAAGACTGATTTCCATTCTTGAAATAGGAAAATCAGTTAAAATCTTAAGCTATCATTTGAAGCAGTACAACAGGAGTCAAAATTTCAACTGCTGCCACTCAAAATCTTAAGGTATCATTTAAAAATCATGGATCCATATTTAAACTTGGTTTTTTTATATTTTATTCTTATATATTTTCTGTATTTATTTTTTATTTTACTTGTGCAGCCTGTTATACTTGAACTTGGTGGCAAAAGTCCAATAGTTGTATTTGATGATGCTAACATTGATAAAGGTTTCTTCTTTCTCAAGTTTAAGTTTATTTTAAGGAAAAATATGATACAATTTTTTTTAGCACAATTGTTGAGTGGACTTTGTTTGGTTGTTTTTCCACAAATGGTCAAATATGCAGTGCATGTAAGTATACCATATCATATTAAAAATAAAACCATGTTAATATTTATTATTATTATGATATATGTTATGTTTTTTACAGGAAAGTATTGATGATGAGTTTATAAACAAGCTTATTAAATGGACTAAAAATATAAAAATTTCAGACCCGTTAGAAGAAGGTTGTAGACTTGGCCCAATAGTTAGTGGCCCACAGGTATTATTGCTTACTTGCAAATAACTATAAAAAAACAACGCCAGATCGAAATCGCCTTCCCCAAATCAAATTATTGTTTTACCGTTCTTATTTACTGAGTTCTACCATCATCTTCATAACTGTTTTCGGTTAATCATTCTTTGGAGTCGATCGGGATGGTGGTGTGGGGTGTAACCCTAATTCTCCTTCAAACTTGTGTTCTTCTCTAATGGAGGCCGTAACCCTAATTTTTTAATTTTATCAGGTATTTTCAATGGATTTCAATTTTTCTTATAAATGTATTGTTCTTCGATTGCTATATCCGTCACGCAAAATGTCTGTTCTTTGTCGGCGATGATTAAATTCCCAATTGAAGGTTACTATCATTCTCTCCTTTTACTTCAATTTTTTTATATCAAGTTACATCAAATTTTATCTATAATATAAAGATCAATAGTAGTCATATTACTTTGAATTTCCTGTAGCATTATTGCTCCTGATTTGGGAATTTATAATTGGTCAAATGGCATTATAGATAGTTTAATTTCTTAGAGAAACAAGTTGATTATTGATCTAATATTGTTTTTGAAAAACAGGTATGTTGCAATTTATTTTAGTATACTGTATATAAGGCATCGAGCTGGAATTGCAAGTGATGAAATGATGAGAATCCCAAAATGGCGATTTGCAGTGATTGGTATGCTAGAAGCCCTAGGAGTTGTTACTGGGATATCCTTTGCAGGTAATAGCATGGTTGACTTATATTTGAATTAAGTTAAGTTGTTTTAATTAGACAAGTATTACTTTTATTTTTGTGTAATTAATTTTATGTTTTTTGTTACAGCAGTGCTCCCTGGACCAGCTATACCAATACTGAATCAGGTACTATCAGTTTTGACGACTTATTTATATACATTATTATTAATATATTAATATTATTAGTGATTGACATAAGGGTAAGGGATGTTTTTGCAGACGTTTTTGTTGTGGCAACTGGGTTTTTCTGCTCTAATTTTAGAAAGAAGGTATTCATGGAATAAAATTGCAGGATGTTTACTTGTGGCTGTTGGAGTAGTTACAACAATTGCAAGGTATCATAATTAGTCAAAGCATGTATTACATTTTGCTTAAATCATACGTATTAGTCAAAGCATCCTGCAATTTTATTGATGATGGTTGTATCAATGGGATCTTTTGTCTTTGCAGTTGGTGCTCTGGTTTCAGGTATTAGTCAAAGCATGTATTACATTTTGCTTAAATCATACGTATTCATGTATTTGTCAAAGTGTTTGACTCTTGATAGGTATATTTGGCATGAATTTAAGATCCTACCTCGAAGAACATGTGGTAATTTCTATAAATTCTTAAAATTTAGTTACAATAATAGTCAGCACCAACCAATTTACCATATGTAGTTTGTGTTTTGGATTAGGAATTATATTTGGTGCTATAGTTGCATATTTTCTCACCTACTACTACCTCAAAGCAAAGAAGATCCTGTAGACTGGCAGATTGATCAAATCAAATTTCAATTTAGCAAGTAATTGTATTAATTTCATAGATTGAATACGAAAATAGCATGCAAGTTAGAGATCAAAACCACCCTTGGGGTTCTCTAAAGTCTATACGATTAAAGTGTCAAGACCTGGACCGTCCATTTCAAGTAAATAGTATGCAGGATTTTAAATTTCACAAGGTACATCAAAAGCAACTCTATTATTTACTGTGTTTTTTCATCGTTATGTATTTTATCACTTGAAGCATGCCCGCCCAATCGGGCGGGCTTTGAAGCTAGTTTATATATATATGAGCCCTAATTTGACTTGGTTTTGACAACTAGGCAATTCCGAGCTCTCTCATTGGCCGGTTTTGCCACGTGTAATTCTCCTATTGGCCCACGCATTTCATGAACAAATCCGTTTGGTGTTCAAATCAAAACTCATGCATTTATGGTAACAAACTATAATCACGTCCAAAGATACCCGGAATTATTCTCTCATATAAATTTCCTAAATTTTCCATTCAAATACAATAACTAATACAGTTGTATTATTTTCCATTCAAAAATAATTATTGATCAGAATCTGTTTACCTAATCTAAAAGATTACAAATTCAAATTGGAATTAATGTCGCAGAGTTTGTTACAGAATTTTAATTAGCTTTTAGTTTAAACATTCTATATAAAGTGGAAACGCTTTAATTTTTCTTTCACAATATTCCAGTTTTCGTTGGTTTTAGTTTCACAAATACCTTGGTAAGATTATATTGGAAAAGCTTTGATTTCTTCACCAACCCGTGGGACTATACTGTTTAAAATAAGTTTGTATTTATCTATTAGTCTGCGAACATTGTTTAGATGTTTCAATAAAAAATTGTTTCATGATGATAATTCCATTCCTATTTATGAATGATATGCTTAATTCTGTATCATACAAGATTTTTATTTGTATTTGTCAATAAATTCATTGTTCGTATGTGTTAATGAATTCATTTCTGTGTTATTATATCACGTTATTCCTTCTTAAATTTACCAATATATGATCATATAAAAAATGTATCAAATAGTATTACTTTTCGAGGTTTAATGATACAAAGGTGGACTTTATTCCTTTTTATTATGGCCGTCTAGATTGGTAGTTGAATATGGACATCTTAAGTTTTGTTTCATGTAACTTTTAAATAATTTGAATTGGTTTAAAATCGTTTTGCTTTCCATTGGTAACTGTCACACCAATTTTAGTCACGAAAATTGTTTTGCTTAGCATTGGTCTAAAATCGTTTTTATTATAGGTTGATATGTGATGGGTTGTTTTGTGACTAAAATTATGGTGATTAATGGACTTGCCTTAAAGTTTGATCCCTTCACACCATTATGTTATTTGCTATCACTTCTAAGTTTATAATCCATTTTTCATTATCACTATTAATATTGTTTAAGAGCTAACGCACTAACACTTTTATTGATTTTTTTACATTTTGTAATTGTAGATAATGTTCTAAGTATACAAAGAATATTACTACACTAATATTATGCTTAGCATGTTGACATGTTTAAAGTAAGTTCAAAAGCCAACTTAAGGGAAAGAGATTAGCAATGTCATGTTTAAAGCTTTGTGTTTTTATCCTCATTGCAGTCTACCGATTTAGGATTTTTAATTAATTGATTCGATTTTTATTTTGCAGGAGGAACCATTCAGAAGAGCAAAAAAGAAAATAATAAATAAAAGGTCAAAGATGAAGTATCTCTTATACATAGTATATATCTTAATACTTTTTAACACTCTCTTACTTTTTACCTCATTTAGTATCAGTTAGTTTGATTTAATTCTACTTATTCAAATGCTTTATATAGTTTGGTGCAGTGTTTAATGTGACAGAACATTTTAATTCTCATTTGTCATGTGTTTGGTAGATTTTGAAATATAAGTAGTGGTGTGGTGTTGTATATAGCTATTAGTGTTGATAATTCAACTTAGTTTTTTTTTCAAATTTATGATATTTTTAATTACATCATGCATTCATAATAAGCATTACGACTTATATTCGAAAATATCATTACTAAGATAACCTTTTATTATATAGAATGTGGGTAAAATTTGCAATTGGGACATTTCCTAGAACCGGTTCGTTGAATGTTTCACACTAACAAGAGGCATGCTACGTCAAATTTGTTGGATGGGTATATCTTCACTAAACCAATATTGATGAACATAACAAACTATTTTCTTGCTTATTTAATCATCAATAAAAAAACATTAAACATGATATATTTGTGTTAAATATATGGGTTAATTATCCGGTGATAATAACAATATTCATTATTTGCATGTAGGTAGGTAGAACATTTAGACATCAAAAGCTTGATGACAAAGAAACATAAGTTTTTTAGAGACTGTTAAATTTAAAAAAATACAATTTCTTACAAAAACGATTACATAAATATCCACCGACTTTTATGTTCTGATATTATGAATAGGAATTAATATAATTGAAAGTAAGATCATATCTGGTGGCAAAATTGGTACAATTTACGGAATCCCGCGCATGGTTATTAGACGTATAAAAAGATGCATTTCAAATTAAATCAATACAATTTTCTGTTCAAGTATGCTTTGTTATGACTATTAATAAAATGCAAGGTCATTGTCGCAAGTTGGTATGTTTCTTTAAAAACCAATATTCTCACATGGTCAATCGTATTGCATTGTCTCTAGAGTCAAGATGAAGAAAATGATTGAAAGTTATTTATTGTGATCAAGATGATAATTACACTAACTCAACAACAAAAGTCGTATATAAAGAAGCTTTATTTCGTCTCTAAATTTTATGTAGCGTTTGAGATATGTATCAAAACATGTTTAGCATTATTTTAATAATAGATTACTATATTTATTTCTTAAGTTTTTCTGTTGGTACTTTTCTATATCTCTCTTGAAGCATGCCCGCCCATTCGGGCGGGCTATGAAACTAGTTTCTATATATATGCATAAACTCGTTTACAAACCAAACACAGTCATTAAGTAACTTTTATACTCATATTCAATATGTTAATTTGTTTTATATTAAAAGATGACTAAGGGGGTGTATGGTATTGCTGTTTAAACGGTGTTTATAACATTTTGAAAACACAATTAATCTAAAATTAATTTTTAATAAAAAGAATAAGAAAAAGGTAATTATTTGAGTTTTGATGCATCAAAAAAGTAATTTTGGAAAAACAGATAAGGATGAGCTGTATGACCAAAACTTTTCTTATTTTTAGCTTATATTTTATTGTATATTAAACCTAGCATATATTATCATTTTCCTGTTATTATATGTACTCCTGTGTTATAAGTCAACGAGAGACAAGAGGAACGTGTTATTTAGGCGGATTGACATGTCATTACACGATGCAATTACTGTCTAATTAAACGCGGGATTAAAACACCAAGTTGCATTTTACATATTATTATATTAACTAAATTATTTAACCATATATTATATAAATGTATTTAATATTAGTTTATAGAATAAAGTTTCATAATGTAGTTCTCGTTAATTACTAATTAGAATTAAATATACAATTATGAACATATCATATAATAATTTAATAATTATTGCAATTAAATATTAACAAATATATAAATGATAATAAAAGTGAAAAGATGTTGATGGAAATTAAAACTATTTTGAAAAATAATGAAAATGTTAGTTTAATAGTTTAATAATATATTAATTATTAAATCAGAATAAGGCGTTTAAAGTAAATAATTTAAAATAAAGAAATAAAATTAAATAAGATATGATGACAAAGAAACATCTAGAGGTTGGAGTGAATTATTATTTATTATCTAATCACTTTTTTAATAATTAGTTATTCCGGTTTGACTTCATTAATTTTATTATCTCTAATCACATAATTAAATTAAAATATAAACATAAATACAAGAAAAGAAAGATTTTGTTAAACAATATCCTAAATTAACTGTGTAAAGCAAGGTTTTAAAAAACGTAAGACGTGCCGTAGTGACACCGTCAAACCTCAAGCCTCGACGCGCCATGAAAATTTTCAAGGATTGACTTAAGCCGGTAAAAAATTATACTTTATATCATTTATATATGTGTATATCAAGTTCACAATAAATTATAGATATATTGATTTATATGTAATCAATTTTCATAGTCAGCTTTAATAAAACTCGTCATAAGACGCGCTTTATTGAACTTTGACACACCTTATCTTACAACACAACTTACATAATCACCATGATTTATTTCATAACGTGGCGTCGCACCTTGCATCTTAACGTCACCATGACGTGAATTTTATAACCTTAGGTCAAAATTCACAAAAACGGAATAATAAACTAAAGTCTGACCTGAAGTAGAGCTTCAAACTGTTTTTAATTAAACATCTATGCATGTACCACGTGTGACAGATAGAGTTGAAACGGTCCTCACCAATAATATTCTGTAATTAACAAGAAAGTGGATGAATCTTTTCTAAATGGAATTTTGAATTGGTCAGCAGTCACTTTCTTGCATTACCACTCATTTTTACTTGCTCAAACTATGAATTCCATTACTTCAGGGTTCAAACTGAAACTTCTAATAGTACTATAATGAAAGGATCTGAAATGTGATATTAAAAGGTTGTAGCCTAATTAATGATCAAATTCTATAACTTTTAAACACATCTACTAACTACAAAAAGAAATAGACTTTTCTATTTTGTACCTTAAAAATACATGTTAAGGTTTCTAATAAATACAATATTTATTATCTCCTAATTTTTCAATATACAACTTCTGTCCCTACTTAATCAATTCATTGATTCTAAATCAATTTTATTTTCCCCTTATGGAAAGGTTGATATTGGTAGAATTAGCCAAATTATATGATCATTAACACTAACTAAGATTTATAAATAGAATTTTATGTTTATTAAACACGCGCCCTTAGTAAAACCGGAAGAACAAAAGTGCTAGGATGACATTTGCTAAACCTTCCATTATTGGGCATACCTAATTCTTTGAGTGTATGTTACTGTTATCAAAATTCAAAAACTTTATTTGGGTGTTAAAACAAAAACAGTTGAGGGTGTTAATATAAAGTTCTTAAAGTAAAGGGGGTTAATTAGTAAAATAAACTACCTTTGAATTGGTCAGCAGCAAAAGGGACAATGACCAGTCCATTTTTGGAAGGAAAAAAAAAAACACTTCACACGGTTTCTCAGTCAACTTTCAACATTTTCACACCTTTATAATCCTTAAAATCACCTCATTCCTCAACTTCTCAAACACACATCTTCCCCTCACATGAACACCAACTAGCGTTGACTTTTCAAACGTCAATTTGTACACTCTGCATCTTAACTTGTACACAATGGACGCTAGTGCTTGTATCATCAATGAGTTAACACAAGGTATGCAGCTAGCCAAACAGCTAAAATCCATTTTGAGTTCAGATTGTTCCACTGAAAGAAAACAAGTTTTTATACATGAAATAATAGCATCATATGACAGAGCTTTATTGTTGGTCAACTATGGTGACTCAGCCGGTCAAACTTCACCATTAGCACCATTACCACCAACGATCAGCCAGCCCGAATCATCAATTTCCGTTGATGAGAGCCCACGAAGCGCTGACATCATCAATCAGTCATTTGATAATATGCAGGAACAAAAAGTTATATCCAAGAAGAGGTATTTATCTATCTTTTTTGGATTATAATTTGTACATTGTGCATTGTTTGTGGTACTAAGTTTTAGTCCTTTTTTTATTTTGGTGTTGTAGGAAGGCAATGCCAACATGGAAAAACCAAATTAGGATCTCGACTGATAACGGTTTGGAGGGAAATACCGATGACGGTTATAGTTGGAGGAAATACGGGCAAAAAGACATTTTGGGTGCTAAATTTCCTAGGTAAGATATCGCGATAGAGACTGTGGGGCCCATTTACAGATGGGCCCTACAGTTGCTACGTGGTAATATATATTCATATATTGATGGCGATTTTTTGTTTAATTTATGCAGAAGCTATTATAGATGCACGTATCGTTACATCCACAATTGCATGGCGAGAAAACAAGTGCAAAGAACCGATGAGGACCCCACGGTGTTTGAGATCACATACAGAGGTCAACACATGTGCAACCTCAATACACCACCGGTTGCACCACCACAATCGCCGGAAAAACACGAGATGAAACAAAACAACCACCACCACCACCAGCTGCCGCCACCGCCAAAATCCGGAGCAATACTGTCAAATCTCAGAGAAAATCTTAGTGTCATTACTTCGGATTTGTACGCAACGGTCCCGTGCTCATTTTCGTTCCCTTCAACAACCATAGAAAACTACCAACAATTTCATTTTTCAAATGAAAACGATAACGATTTTTTGCTAGGATATTCATATTCGCCTTCTGGGTCAAACTATTTGACCGAATGGGGTAATGATGAATCAAATTTGTCGGGAATGATCTCAGCCACTGCTTCAACTACAAATTCACCATTGGCTTTCCCGACAGATCCACAGGAATTTAGCCCAAATTTCCCGTTTAACAATTCGGGGTTTTTCATTTAATTTAATTAATAGGAATACTATAGTCGTAGGTAACTCCCGAGACAAATGAAGATTTAAATTTATAACATAGCAATAAACGATGTTTGTACAAATAGAAGCATTCAAAACCTCATGCTTGTACAAACAGAAATTATATTCATATATTATTTATTTTAATTTTAATGTTGTGAGGCTGCTTCAATGACTGCTTGTTCATGCCAATCACCATTGAGGTTGGACTGCCACAATCTCACCCTACTATCACTCCCACTAGTTGCTAGTGTCATTCCACTCATATCCCATTCCATTTGCCACACCTACAAAACAAAATAAAAAATTTGTAAAATAAATAATATAAAAGTTACGTGAACGTGAATAAATTTTATTATACATAAAATGGTAGAAAAAGATATACCTCGTTGTTATGGGTAGGGAATGTAACAACCTTGTCAACAGAAAGCCTTCCATTAGGGTCAGGATTTGAAGCCATTTGCCAAATTGAAATACCTTTGTAACTTGAAACAGCTATCAACTCATATGGCCTAAAAGTTGTTACAGCTTTAAAATTACAAATTTATACAACTAAAAGTAGTCTATGAGAGTGTGTGTGTGTGTGTGTGAGTGTGAGTGACACGTTTACCTTCCAATGTTGGGAGCCCATGCAACAGAATATATTTGATCACCTTTATCACCGGGCTCTGCTAGTTCTGCAACTGGAAGCCATCTTTGATGATCCTCATCAAATTCCCATACCTGAAAACAAAAAAAAAGTACAAAATATAAAAACATTTAAATAATACATTAGGGTTAAAAAATGGCATACCTTGGGGGAATTTAGTTGTGGGGTATCTGAGTTGAAACCCACCACAAAACTTGCAGGACGGATTTCGCTTCTTTGTGGGCTCCACGAAATAGATGCAGAAAAACATGAAGCTTTTGCAGATTTCATTACTGAGTCTGTAACATTCTGAAATTCAGCCTAGAAACCAGAAAGAGATAAAAAAAAAAAAGATAAATATTTCAGAGATTAACACTAATTCAAGTTGTAGTAGCAATAAATACATGTAAAAATGTAGTATTACAAAAGTATGGTCACCTGAAGTTGCCAGTTGTTCAGTTCCATTGGATCTAAGATCTCATACACTTTTACAAGACCATTTGAGTAAGCAATTGTCTGCAAATGGAACATAAGTTTTATTAGGCAAAAGATTTAAGAGATAAGTTAACTATAAACTAAATCGAGTACAAACAAACACAACGATTGGACCAACTTATAGAATAAAAAAGAACCAAAAAATATTGCTCTTATCATGAAAATATTTCAACATGTACCCAACCTTAAATAACAACAATTATCAACTCATAACTTTAACATGAAATATAAACATAAAGCCACCAAAATACTCACCAATTTCAAACTTGAAAGGGAGTTCCCAAATTGTGAAATTGACAATCTAGAGCTTTATCCAAAAGTCCCCCAAAGCTTTTGCATTGTTTCCACTGAACAGCCTCACTATCTGATGCAGATAAGATAGAGATAAACATTGTGTAAATAGTGCTTAAATCTGCTGGACATAACAGGTCCAGATCATATAGTAAAATGAATAAATAATAGAATGATCCGAATTTGGGATAATTATATACGAAAAATTACATCTAAGAAAATATATTGCATACCTAGTGCTACCTCTTCCCAAATTGATAAACTTCCATCGGAACATATGCAAGCAATTGCATCACCATACTCAGGTGGAACCCAAACAACTTTAATAACGCTTCCGTTATTAACCTAAAATTCAAGTTATTAGCAATCGTCTCAATGGTAACACTCGTAGGCAAAAATACTCGTAACGTTGATCAACAAAAGCAATTTGGTGAAATGCGCCATTCATTGCCTTAGCAAGCAATTCAATCCGAATCCAATCGGATTTAACTCAAAATAAAATAGAGAATTTAGAGAGTAAATTGAAAACTAACCTTGAATTTGAACGTAGATGTGAAGAAGGAAGAAGCTGGATCATTGGTATCGAGGATGGATATCGTTCCATCGATCAAACCAGTAGCTAATCTTTGGCTACAGTAGTTCCATGAAGAACAAATCGTGCCTTTATCCAACGTTGCCACTGATTTCTCCATCAAATCTACTTTCTAGGGTTTTACAAATTTCCCCAAATTATGAGGTTTTAGGGTTTTTGTTCGAGGGGTCGTTTGTTTTAATTGTTTGGGTTTGTTTTAATTGTTTGGGTTTTTTGAATTTACAGAAATGCCCCTTAACCAGCTTATTTCATGATTGGATTCCCGCGCAAAAATATTAGAAGCATTTTGCCTTCTTTAAGACCGGTGCCAATGGTGACGGCAACTGACGCCGTCATTTGCTGCCAACTCAGCGCCATGTCAGCATACAAATTAACTAACACTAAACTGACGTACCCATGCCAACAGCACTCCGTCACTTCACCAAATTTGGGTCCCACCATTTACTTTTCTTTTTCTAATAAAATATACAACTAATTAAAACATATAACTAATAAAAATAAATTACATTAATTAAAAAAAGACATTATATAAAAAGTTTATTTTTTTAAAAAAAATTTGAATTTTTTAGATTTTTTTTGAATTTTTTAGATTTTTTTAAATTTTTTTTAAATATTACTTTTTTTAAAAAACTTTAAAAAAAATAAAAAAAAAAAATAAAAAGAAAATAATATTACGCGCTCTCTCTCTCTCTTCCCCTCTCTCTCGCTCCAACTGGCGTTCTCCCCCTCCGTCTCTTCTCTCGCCACTTTGCCGACCGGCGGAAAACCGGCGGACCAACCGGCGGTCCGTGCCAACGGCGTCGGAACCGTCGGCGGCCAACCGGCGGCCAACCGGCGGCCAACCGGCGAGGCGTTGGCACCCGTCTAATAAACTGCACGATTCGAGTTATCAGTACATTATTTTAGTTTAAGCTTATTTAAATTTCCAGATGTTAATAAGAAAGACTGTATTGGTTTTCATTAAAAAAAATTTACTTTATCCACCTATGTTTTTCTAATCTAATCTTTTAATTTAGATATTTGTAATAAGCAATATCTTAAGCTTTGTTACCGAGTAATTTAATGAAATATAAAAGAAAAGAGATATTAGAAAAAATTTATTTTCTGTTTGTATGGTCATATTATAAAAATAATATTTTTTTGTATTTCTGAATTGGGGAGAAGGAAAAAAAAGTTAGATTTACAATTTTACCCTTAAAGTATAAATAAATTAGGAAATGTTAATGGATAATTTGGTAAATGCAGAATTTTTAATCAAACCCTACTTTTAGAAGAAAATCTTGAAAACAAAATAATGACCAAAATTTAGTTCCCCTTTCTTTCATTTCTTTAAAAAAAAAGAACTTTGTCACACGATTTTTTTTTACATCTTTCCAGTTCTATTCTCCGTTTCTAAATAATCATTGAGAAATGATATTTTCTTAACGTGACCTTTGAAACTAGGTAACACGAATTGGATGCCATTTTTGAGCTTTTGCCTTTTAGTAAAGAATCCAGACGACATTTTGGCCGCGAAAACACACAGAGTTGGAAATGCAATACAGTTAGATATATAATACAACTTTAAACATCTTACTAGTTGGGGCAGATGCAAGTTTCCTGTTATTTATGTACAGAATTAGTTAATGCATAAAACTTATGGTCACCGAATTTGTATTATATGATCTTGCACATTTGCATTATCTGTTTGGTATACTATCGCTATTTTTTTAATAATATATTGTTCTGTATTAGATCACGACTGTGCATGATGAAAACACTACTCTAATTAATTAAGTTCTTATAAATACCTGGATAATACATCTTATGTCATTTTTTATAATTTTTTAGAGCTATTAAGTAACACATAAAAGAACAAAAACATTCCTCTTGTAAATTGGTCTATCCTTATAATTAATATTTTAATTTTTATAGGTCAAAAGGTTTGCGAGTTATATTACTAGAAGCTATTGTAAGTTTGTAACCTAGCGTGCGAGTTATTAGTTACACAATAAAAAAACTAAGAACATGTCATTATATATTAGTTTTTAATTATATTTTTAGAAATAGCATGGATAAAAAAAGTCGATCTCTAGTTTTGGTTTTCCTGACACCCATGTAAGTATGTAACTATCGTCATTATAAGATAAAATTTTAAAAGTATATCAACCAACCTCACTTTTAATCATATTGTCTTATACTTCCTCTGATATAAAATAAATGATACACTTGGGTTTTTACAGTTTTTGAGGTAAAAGATTATAATGATAGTTAAATTTAATTAATTGGATGATTAGTAGGGAATGATCCCACACATTTTGAATAAAGTATGGTTAATGATGTTTAAAAGTAAAAAGTAAGGATAAAGATGTCATTTAACTTTGTTAAAGTAGATAGTTAATGGGTGTGGACCCTATTATTTTTTGTCAAATAAAATAACTTTTTAAAGTGTATCACTTATTTTGAATCACCCCAAAAGGAAAGTGTATCACTTATTTTGAATCGGAGAAAGTATATGTGTATGTAAAACAATGTTGATGATTACGTTTTACTTTGTTGAATTTTTTTTGTATGTTTATTAACATTCTTACTTCTAATTATAGTTTTTCAATATTTGGATTCAATAGTATAGTTTGTGAAGTACATATCTTGTCTTATTTATATTTATATTTATAATTTCCATAATTTTATTTTATATTAATTATTACACGACGACATGATGAAACTAAGAACATCAAGATTATTAAATAACTAGGGTTCACAAAAAATTGTAAAGCATGTTTGCTTTAAATCTTTGATAACCCGGTTATCCAATATTAATATTGATATTGATGCTTATTATTTTTAATCTACTTATATATTTACTCATTTAATTAAGATATGTGTCAAAATTTGTATTTGTTTTACGTAAATTTAGTCATATAGACAAGAAAATAAATACAGAAGTATTGACTATATATATCCTTGTGTTTAATTATTATTACGTACCATCCCATCGAATTGAATAAGCAACATAACCACATTATCTTGAGAATATAAAATAGCAAATGGGAAGATCGTTTACATGCATTAATAATTCGTTTCGAATTTTCAAACCTACAATAATTAATTGTCAATACATACTACATATCAAATATCCGATTATAAAATGAAGAAAAAAAAAACATTACCTTAAATACAAGTAAAAAATATATTTATAACATTATATTATCAACATATAAAATTTGAAAACTAAAAATAAAAAAACTTAAAAGATAAAACCCTTTTGCAAGCTATGTAAAACTGTCAAACACATGATATACCAAGAGAAGTGGACGTGAACCGATCGGACCTTGACTTCGTAACCAAAGACTTCACATCCGGCGAGAGCACATCAAACTCCGGCAACGTCTCGGGAACTTCCGGGATGGTAGACAGTGCACCGGTAGTATCATAGACGTAGAAAGCTCCGTTTGTTGAGGAGGTATTGTGGTTGTGTTTAGGCCGGAAAATTGATCGGAGGAGTTTGTGGAGTGAGCGGGAGATTCTGGAGTAGTGTTTCTTGGAGGTGGGTAAGGGTTTGTTGTGGGCGGTGGATGGTGGTTGACGGTGGTGGGAGAGGTGGGGCATTGACATGGTTCTGGCGGAGATGGCGGAGTTGAGTTGGTGTTGTAAAGATTTGAGTTCAAATGAATCGTAAAGAGAACTGCCACAATCCCAGACTTCACGTTTTTTCATATCTTCTTTTCTCTTTTCCATTTCTTGTCAACTTCAGACAGATATATGAATTAAAAGATGTACAAGTCAATTATGCGAGCAACTCGTAGATGTATGTATATATAACTATACATACACCCATAGAGAGAAAGAGAAAGAGAGTGTTAACTTCATGAATCCTAGTTGTCTTGAGAGCTGACTAGCTAGTTGAGATGCAAAAGGTGTGTGAACAAAAGTACAAAACTACTTTTTTAGAGTGATTGATTTTTTAAGTCATGGTATATTATTTATTTATAATGTTTTTTACAATTAATATAGTGTGATTAGTGTCTAGAGTTATGGTTAAAGGCGGGTGGATATGGGCATCTCACGCTGTAAAGGTGCTCGATGTGGCATATGACCCCGGTATAAAGGCCAGTGGAGTGATGGAAAGCCACCCCTCCGCACCGTTAAAGCTTTTCGTGGTGAGCTAGTAGCCACGGTCATGGACGAGCACGAGAAAAAAAAAAAAACAATTTTGGTGTGGTCACCGCTTACTCCACCTGTGATGGGTGTAGTCATGTAATGAATATTTTCTTCAAAATAATATGGTAAGTTTACTTAAATGTTATTTAATGGAGTATGACAATAATTTTGGTGGATGTAGTTCCATAAACTTAGAGCCTAAAAGCTAAGTTTTTTCTATCACAATTATAAAGTTTAGGCTGTAATAATCATCTTCGGTTCCAACCAGTTTCGGTTCCGATTTGATATAAGTACGTGTTCGGATTTTCGGCTCTATGTACTATCCCTACACCTAAATATCACTAAACTAAATACCAGGTCGTTTAAAAAAATTTAATATATATTCAACGATAAGAACACACTAAAAAAGTATCAAGTGAAAAGGGCAAGAGGTCACAAGTCTCGAAAGAAGAACCATGGAAATGCATGAGTTGTAAATATGGAGGGTATGTGGTGGGGTTTGATTTGTTGAATTCCAAATAAATTATAAATATAAAAAGGAGGGCATGCATATGGTGATGCATACTAATTATTTACTTTAATGATGTAAAACTTTTTAATTGTGCTATTTGTTGTTTCGTGTCAACTACGTACTTATCATGTATCTTAAAATAAAATAAAACAATATAGTTTCGTGTCACACGTATATTACATACAAAACAAAGGTTAAATTTGGTCGTTATTCAAGGTTCGATTACTTATACAACTATAATAAGAGTAAGATTCAATACAAAACCAAGCTTATATATAGAATTTATAAAACTAATAGTGTTATGAAAATCATTACGGATATGTAATTTAGATAAGACGAATATGTAGTTCTAAAAAATGGAATTGGTTTTGTTGTCTTTGTATATAAAAGTGGGTATGTATTGATATTTGTTTAATATAATAATTTGTCATGATTTTAGAAAACAAAACAAAGATTAAAATAAATTTAAGTAAAACCTAAGTACCTAACACCAAAGGAAAAACCGGATCAATGAATGACACTTTTGTTTTCAAATTCTATTTATATAGAAGAGCACTTCAATTTAATAACGGGGTTCGTACATGAAGTTACGTTTCCTGTTAAGAATTAAATAGGCTATTAACAGTGGTGGATAATGGTGGTGGGTGATGTTGATGGTTGGTGGATGACCATAGTGAGTAGTGATGGTGGCGGTGAATAAGAGTCAATAGAATAATACTCCCTCCGTCCCACAAAAAGTACCCATTTCTCATGGGCATAAGTCTTAAGAAAATAGTTAGTGGTGGGGTAATTGATATTAATTTTGATTAAAATACAAGGTTTGATTGGAGAGAGAAAGATAGTTAGTGGTGGGGTCTTTGAAAATTATATTATTTTATTGAGTGGACCCCCATCAATTTGAGAAATGAGAACTTTTTTGTGGGACAAAAGTTTAGGGAGAAATGTGTATTTTTTTGTGGGACGGAGGGAGTATGATTTTATGAATTAATAAAGAAAATATTGTACATAAAAAATTCCAATTAAGTAATCAACATATACTCTATTAGTTCAGTTTTAAAGTCTCTTACTAATAAAATGAAGATCACATTTGAGTCTTGGGCTGCCAGTTATCTCTACTATATTATAAAGCATTTACCCCTTCTTTAATTAGCAAGGCTGAAAATTCAGCTAACACACTTGTCATTTTCGGATATTTTTGCGTTTTCAAAAAAAAAAAGGGTACTAGCAGGATTCGAACATAAGACGTGCAACTTATTACCTACGGGCACAAACTATCTGAGCTACAACTGTATATGCTTATCTCTTTATTGCCATTACTTATATCTATTTTGAATCTCATATTTCAATTAATACACATTCAATCTACCGACCTCATAGCTCACTCAATTACAAACGACTCATCGTTTTCCTTCTGTTACTCCCGAGTTTTTCTTGGATAATCAACTGACCATTAGAAAATCGGGAAGAGGAAAGGGGATGCTTTGAAATTCGAAAGTCATTAAATGCGAGATTTGTGCCTGCTTATTAAACCGAGTTAGGGATTTTAACAAACATGAACTATTGAGGATTTCTATGCTTGAATTGGTTTAATATTTCAGTTTCTTCTCTGTTTTGGTTTTAGATTCGTGTCTAAATTTACTGGTTTGTGTTGTAACAGCCATTTTTGGTTTCTAACATTTTTGATTTTGTGTGTTTTGTATCTTATTTCAGATTTATGTTTGCGGCCTAAGTATGTTTGTGGACATGAAGATAGTTCAAATTTGGTCAATTGATCCTTCTCATGTAAGTCTTTTTTGAATTTGTAACAGAGCGTTATAGTCCGATTAAAGGCATAATACTGATGATCCAACTCATATGCAGTTGAAGTCTGCATTTTATTTCTATCTTAGTATATATCACTGGATGAAAATGTAGAAATAATGATAAAATGGATTTGATTGAGAATCTGGATTTTTATTACTTTGCTCCATTTTTTCTGAGTGAATTTATGTAATCTACTAATCTAGACAGGATGCATTTACTGTAGTTGTATCGGAGGTGCCTTTGGGGTCTGGATCAGGCTTTATTTGGGACAAGAAAGGTAACATTGTCACAAATTATAATGTTATTAGAGGTTTGTTTGATCTTAGGTGTGTTACTGCATTCTTAAAGGCCTGTATATTTTTCCCCATAGAAGGCTTGAACTGTATTTGTTCATTTAATTGATTTGTTGCAACTTGCAAGTTGAAATTTGACTTTTTTGTTAATTCATACGAAAAAATAAGTTCAAGACATGAGTGTGATAAAAGAATCACAAATTTGTAATTGATGGATTCCAATGATGTATAGTAACACTTTTCCTTTTCTGTATACAAGTCCATTTCTTTGGCGCCCATGTATAAGAATGTTGGATTAATTCATGGTATAAAGACAATCATGAGTGGTATTGTAATAATTTTCTCTTAGCCTTGCATAACGACTTCAGTTGAATCGAAAGTATGTATGGAATGTTACCTCAATGATGAGGTTGAGAATTTTCGAAAGTATAAATAGGAATCAAATTACTCCATGTAAATTATTCGAATTGTAAAATTTTGAATTAATAAAAGTGTTTTTTCGTTCATGTCCTTGTTTTGAATTAATAAATTACTCAAAGTGTTTTTTCGGTTCTCCAACCAACTGATCAACACGGAGACAGAAATATCCGATTTTTAACAATATTTATATATAAAGTTATCCCACCATGAAGTTCTGTTTTTTTTAATGGCTAAACACACGCACTCCCTTATCTACTCCTTTCTATCCACGTCCGGACTTGAACCCATAACCTTTTGGGACACCTAATCATCTTGGTACAACTAAGCTATAAGCCCTTTGATAACTTGAAGCTTTTGTAACTTGAAGTTCTGTTAACCAATTATCTTGCTTTTATATATAGACTTTGGTTGACGTTGAGGAATTAAAGGTGATTGAGTCTCCAAATTATGAACTGGAGCATGTTGAGCTAAAACTAGACACCATAAAAGAATCATCAGTTTACGTAATTGTTGTGGTACCTGTACTTTGGTGTTGCCATCCTACATTTTTAACTTTAATATCAGAGATTTCTGCAATTGATAATGCCTAAACAATGTCATTAAAATATTAAAACATCTATTAGCCTTGCATACCACTCTATTAATGAAAGTGCGATTTTTGTATGCATGTAATAATTTTTTAAAGACAACTATAAGGGTTGTTAGCAAAACCTCTATGTTATTAGCAAGATAATCTAACTAAATGAGCTAATATGATATATGTTAATTACTTAACTGTAGTTATTATATACCTTATTATTTTTATTAATCACTAAACACATATTATTCAATTTACATCACTACTCACGACCGCCACCTGCACCACGAACACGATTGCCACCACCACGCACAACCACCCAATATCACTATGCACCACCCCGCCATCATTATCGACATCACAAAATAATATTTACAAGGTACCCGCCGCCGCATTGCGCCGGTACCTGCTAGTATAAAGTAAAGATTAGTTATCTGCTAATCAAATCATTGCGAAAATTCTAAAAATAAAACGACAATTACTATGTTACTATTACTATTACTAATTAAAATATAATTACATTACAATTACCAAATTATATGAATACCAAAAAACGAAATGCAAGTACAACTAATTGTAAAGATTAGCTATCTGCTAATCAAATCATTGTGAAAATTCTAAAATTGAACGATAATTTCTATGTTACTACTATTAATTAAAATATAATTAAATTAAGGTAACCAAATTATATGAATACCCAAAAAAGTGAAATGTAACTACAACTTTGCTCTATCATACATTATAATAACGTACTATCTAATTCACATGGAAGAGTGTTTACTAAAGCTATATTCAGTACACGAATTAAATCATCATTTCGGTATTTTTTTTTCTACTAGTCTTATAAGATAATCATTTTATGCTTTCTTGTACTCTTACAAAAATTGTAAAAACAATTTGGATTTTCAGTTAGGTGTTTAAATAAATGTGTTGGGGGCAGATAGGCCAGTAGAATTAAAACCATATAGTTCAATAGATTCAACCTAAATGACTCGACCCTTAAGGGGAGAACGGGTTGGTCAAGTCAGCACCATTGTAGCTTTCTCTAACCCGACCCATATGGGTCGACAAGGTTGGATGTGGTAACGGGTTAACCATATCCACATGGGTCAAAGCAGTTAACAGGCCCGAAAAGGTTACTAAATTTGGGCAAATATTAGCCTCCAACATCTCCTCAAACAATTTAATAGCATCATGTTTCCATCCATTCCTACTACAAGCCAAAATCATAGTTGTATATAGAGTTGTCAAAACCTGACACGACACGACAAAAATACACGAAACGAAACGAAATTGGGATGAAATTTGAATTCATGTTCGTGTGTGTTCGTGTTGTGTAAAACAAACACGAAGTCATGTCGTGTCGTGTTCGTGTTCAGAGATTAACACGAAATTGACATGATAGTTATGATTTGTCGTGTTTGTCGTATTTTTAGCATGTAATAATTAAGAAATTTGTTATTTTTATTATTTATTTTGTGTTGTCGTGTTTATCGTTTTTTTAATCGTGTCGTGTTCGTGTTAGCAAAATAAAACACGACTTCATGTCGTGTTGTTTTCGTGTTGAACTAATTCGTGTCGTGTCGTGTTACCGAAAAACACGAAACGATAGCAAGATTTGACAGCCCTAGTTGTATACACACTCACATCTTTCTTTTGCAACCCATGAAATATCCCGTAAGCTTCATCAAAACGTCCAATATTTGTGTATAACCCGATTAATGCAATACCTAATTCATCATCATCCATTAATATCCTAATTTGCTTCATTAATGTCTCATGGATCCACAGCCCAAAACTCAAGTTCCCCCATTGAGAACAAATAGATACAATAGTAGCTAAAGTCATATTGTCCCGTTGAATGTTTACGTTTGGTTGAAGCATTTCATCGAACAGGTGGAGTGCATCTTTTGGACAACCATTTTGAACATAACAAGTGATCATGGAATTGTACAACATGTGATTCTTCTCGGTCATCTTGTTAAATACTTCACGTGAAGCTTCAACTGCTCCGTTTTTGAGTATCCATCGATGATTTTGATGCAAGAATCAACGTTTTGTTCAGGCATCACGTCATTAAAGTTGCGTGCAATTTCCATGTTCTTGGAATTAACATACCCTGTAATCATTGCAGTTTGGGGGTGAAAATTTTATTTACAATTCGTATCAGAGAGTTTGGGGGTGAAAATGGGGGTTATAACGCCCCACAGTTCACACTGTGAAACGCGCATCCCATTACAATTTATCTCCAAAACGAATCTTACAACTTATATCTACATTCCTCCTAGATCACAACCAACTTCACCATTCATAATTAAATTCTTACCATTACAATTACAATTCAAATTCTTACCTTTATAATTATAAAGTTTAATGATTTATCAATTAATAAGTCAAGAACAATTAGACCATAAAAATTATGTTTTCAATCTACTAATTCTATCAGCTCATATCTTTCATTCATTTTGACACTTGTTTGATCAAGTGAGATGAATACAAATAGACACAAAAATAGGCATCAATACCATTTCTCATTACATAAAAAATTTTAATCATAAATACTTGAAATATGTCATCTTGTTCAACTAGGCGGCCAGGCGGGTCATCTGGTGCGACCGATTCGACCTTATTGAAAGGTATTAATCGATTTATTGCAAAGAATTTTTAAAACATTGCTTAAAATATAGGATTTTGTTAATTGTCATTAAGAGGTAGTTATATAACTTATATGCATAAAACGTTTGTACTTTTATTGATGGTGGTTTATTTCTAAAATACAGAGGCAGTTATCTTTTCTATATTTATTGTAAAATTGTTGATTTCAATTTGGTTCTTTGATAACAATTTGGTTCTTGTTTTACATGGTTCATGTGTAGTTTCTGTCTCTCTTCAAGGAGAAAGGGCTTAGAATACCTCATTGGCGTAATTAACGACCTTACCTAATGGCTTGGAAGGTGAAGTTTTCTATTTTTCATCGGAACAAAAGACTTGAATGATTTGTAGTTGTAATTATATGCACTCTTACCTTTCCTTTTACATGTAAAAGAAATCTGGACATCAATTTTGATGTTGATTTTAATATCATTTTTATTAAATTTGCACAGGCTTACATCTTACTAAATTTGCACATTGTTTCATCGTACTAGATGGCATGTATTTAAATGATTTAACACCTTGCTCACCTACAAACCAAGGTTTTTCACATTAATGTGTTACTAATGGATCTGAACTACTCTGTAACTAATTATCTAAGATGTATGCAAACTCATAAAAAATTAACAGGTTCTTGAGATTAACCTTGTTACATTCCCTAATGTTCCTGATGCAGTATTAGCTAACAATATGTTCAGTCACTATGATTGTCCTCGAATTGCTCAACGTTGTGAGAAGCTGCTCTTTATGTTTGAGCTATTCAGGTAAACCAATTTCAAGGAATTTGGATGTTTTTTGGAATTAATCATCAATCTAATAAAAAAAACTATTATGTTCTTTTAATCTTGTAGCAGCATTTTGAAATGGCAGATATCAAACGTGTCATTGAATACTCACGCGATAGAGCCAAAAAGTTGATTTACATTGTTAGACTCTTAGAAGAAGGTTTCTTCAAAATTGTACCCTGGAAGGCTTTTCTTTTTGTTGCTTCATTTTTTTGTATAAACCTGAATTGCCATGTTTCTGCTCCAACATTTGGATTTTGACATATTTATGATATTTTATTTCAGGAGCAATACATAAATTTAGAGGCACCAGAAGTCTAGAAAAACCGTATGGAGTTAAAAATGGTTTCTGTTAGGTTAGATGTTTTTCCAAATTTATTATTTTTGTTGTGTGTAGGTACAAGGAGATAGATGTAGATTTCACTCACTTATGACACAAAGGGAAACACTAAATTATGGGAACAACCTGTTTACACAAAACAAGAATGCTGATTTTATTTTATTTTTTTCTTATAAATTCGTAATTTGTTCGTTGCTGTCATTTGTTTTAGATTCGAGTTTAGTTTTGCTTAGGGCATATTTTGTAGGACTTTTGAAAAGATGCTTATTGATTTATTGGCTTCTCAAGAAGCCCATAATAAGTCAATAGACACTTTTGAAAAGCTTATCCAAACATCACCTTAGAATCTGGGTATGTTAGAATCAATTTGAATTCATGTAATCATGTTTAGTGTTATGTTTTGCTTTGAAATGGAAATCAATCGAGATCTTTTCAAGTTTTTGTGACCCAGCTACTTTTCTATACAGTTTTGTTTCAATATGTTATTTATGCATTATTTTTATACATGATTATGGGGGTGGTATTTGTAGCTAAAGGATATTACGATTCATTTTGTTTGAGATTTTGTATTACTTTTGAAGTAGTTTGGTTGTTATTTAATTTGTTTGTAGCCATAAATTTTTTGATGACTTACATATCTTAATTAATTCTTTCTTTGCTATATATAAAAACCATTTAACGTTAAGATTGATGTAAATGTATCGATTTTAAACCTCTATTAAGCCTTAGATACCACCAACCGAACATCATTTGTTCACCGAAAAATAGAGTTACACAGGATACACGCCGCCGCTTTGCGCGGGTACCTGCTAGTTTATTATTATATAAATTTTTGAGATCTTATTGACAGCCATTAAGGTTGATATTATCATTTTTTCTAAAAAATATTAGTATATTATGAAGTTATCCATATTGTTGTTATTACATTTAAGTTCTCCGGATGTTGCGTTGTGACGAATACTTAGTTTATAAATCTGCTCATCTGATTATCAGTTATTTAGGAAAATCTGATTAAATTAACCTGCCCAAATCTAATCTAAGAGTATAAAAAGAAGCTGCAAAATAGGAGCCCAAACCGGAAAGAAAAAATTTGAAATTTAAAAAGGATTAAAAACCACCAAAGCAGATCTATATACACAAAAATAAATGCTGCGATAAGCTATAAGTTTTAGATAAATATATACTTCTTCCGTCACACAAAAAACTTCTTATTTCACTCTAAACTTTTGTTACACAAAAAACTTCTCATTTCTCATATTTAGGGGGTGTTTGGGATTGTGTTTTGAGAAAGATTATCTGCTTATTACGTTTTGAAAACGCAAATAATCTAAAATGAGTGTTTGGCAAAAAGTTTGGAATAATCACTTATTTACGTTTTGGGCACTCCAAAATGGAGTTTTGGAAAAGCAAGTGAGGGGTTGCTTATTTGCGTTTTCAAAACGGATTATTTCATTTTACCTATTAAATAGATAAATAATCAAGTTTGCCAAACACTAAAAAAAACTGATTATCTGATTATTGCGATTTCGAACAACATAATCAAATCCAAACACTATTTTTCAGAATCACGTTTTGAAATCGCTAATTATCTGATTATTCATTATTCATTTTCAAAACGAATAATCTATTTTTAATAAGCAATTCCAAACACCCCTTTAATGGGTTCCACACAATAAAAAACTATTATTACTAAAGACCTACCACTAGTATCCACTAATTATCTTTATCTCTCCAACCCAATCTTATATTTTAATCAAAAGTATTATCAATGACCCCACCACTAACTATTACCTAAAATCATGTGCAAAAAACAAATGAGATGTTTTTTATGGAACGGAGGGAGTAGTTTTTAAGCATGATAACACTTCAAAATTAGTACTCCCTCCGTCCCAAAAAAACTTCTCATTTGGCTTTTGCACAAATTTTTAGGTGGTAGTTAATGGTGAAGTCATTGATAATGCTTTTGATTAAAATATAAAGTTGGGTTGGAGAGAGAAATATAGTTAGTGGATATTAGTGGTGAGGTTTTTAGTAATAATAATTTTTTATTGTGTGGAGCCCATCAAATATGAGAAATGAGAAGTTTTTTGTGTTACAAAAATTTAGAGTAAAATGAGAAGTTTTTTGTGGGACGGAGGGAGTATATTTTATCACATTTTATCCACAACAGTATTTGAATGCATAATTACAGGTTAATTAATACTCACTTCGTCCCACAAAGAAGTTTACATTTCTCTTGGGCACAAGATTTTAGGTAATAGTTAGTGGTGGGGTCACTAGTAATACTTTTGATTAAAATATAAGGTTGGATTGGAGAGAGAAAGATAGTTAGTGGATATTAATGGTGGGGTTCTTAGTAGTAATAATATTTTATTATGTGGGGTCCATCAAATGTGAGAAATGTAAACTTTTTTATGGGATAAAACTTTAGTGAGAAATATAAACTTTTTTGTGGGACGGAGGAAGTAATATACTCTATCATCTTATATTGTATCTAACATAAAGTTTCTTTAAATATACTACGTATTTACATATACTTCCTCCGTATCAAAATAAGTGACACAAATTGGCTTACACATTTTTTGAGGTAAAAAATTAAAGTAGAGGTTAAAATAGATTAAAGTACATAGTTAGTGAAGAATGTGTCCCACTTTTCTTGAATAAAGTGATATTAATGAGTTTTAAAAGTAAAAGTAAGGGTATAAGGGTAATTTTACTTTATTAAAGTGGATAGTTAGTGGGTATGGGTCCCACTATTTTTACCAAATATGGAAAGTTTTCAAAGTGTGTCACTTATTTTGATACACCTCAAAATGGAAAGTGTGTCACTTATTTTGATAAGGAGGAAGTATATAGTTTATCCGCAAACAAAATCCAACATATACGGATAAGTTTCAGATAGATATGTTGGCAGATACTTTAGCCGCAATCAAAACCCTAACATCTACTTTAATTCATTCCCATGCATAATGAAACTATAAATATAAGTACAACCCACGTGTTGATTTAATTTTATCATCGTTGATCGTCTTCTTCTTCTTAATTTGGTTTAGTTCCTTCATCGCTGACCAGTAATCACGTCTTGAAATTCTGAACAAATCTGTGGTTGATCGATCGATCGAGCCACGTAAATGGATCAACCTGATTATGCCGATATGTTGGAACTCGGCTATCGTTTTCTTCCAAGCGACGCACAGCTCATAGTTGACTACTTAAAACGCAAAATTGACTTGAAAGATCGCTTCACAACCAAATCTCGGTTTTACGAAGTTGATATATACGATTGTCATCCGAAAATACTTGCAGGTTAGTACGTAACTTGAAGCACTTAAACTTGATGGTTTATTGTTTTTTTTTTCTTTCAAAAGTTATTTTTTTTTTCTTTCTAAGCAATGTACGTACGTACTAATGTTGATGCATGGTTTATTGATTACAGAGAAATACCGACCGTATGAAAACACATGGTACTTTTTGTCTCCGAGAGAGAGGAAATGTCGTAATGGGACCCGGCCGAATAGGAAGACGAGGGACAATGGGGGCACTTGGAAAGCGTCTCAGAAAGACACAATAGTGCGTGTGAATGGAGTAGCCGTTGGAAAGAAACGATGTTTGGCGTTTACCCCCGAAAAGGATGATCGTCACAACTGCAAGACGACGACATGGCTAATGCACGAGTACACCTTGAATGATTCCAATAACCCTATCGGAAGTCAAGAACACGGTAAAAAGGTATATAGATTTAATCTTTTGATATTTAATGTCGTTGTGTACGTTTTAATGCAAACTGTTATAAAAGTTTAACCAACTAATTTCGTTTTCTTGAATGTAGTTGAATGATTGGGTTTTGTGTAAAATTTACACGAAAGAGAAGAATCAAGCAGCAGCTAATTATAATCATGGAGGGCAAAACACGAGAATTCGAGAGGAGGAAAATAGAGAAGAAAACGATGAACCGTCACCCATACGAAGAAGACTATATGCCAACCAACTTGAACATGTTCAACAACCGTTAATTGACGATAATATGATGGAGTTTGGTCAGCCTTCTTATCATCAAATGTTATCAGCGATCCAGGAAATTAGCGATGGGAACCAAATTCAACAAAATTTTGGGAACAATTATAGTGGTGACATAACGGGCACGGGTCCAATTAATTCCAAGAGATGAGGGCCTTGATGATGATATTATTGGTACTAGAGGAATCATGTCAACCAATCATAAGATGGAGTTTGATCACTCTTTTTATAGTTATCCAATGTTATCAGCAATCCCGGAAACCGATGGGAACCAAATTCAACCTACTTTTGGGAACTATAATTATAATTATAATTATAATGGTGCAATTGGTTTTTAATTCAAGTGCTCAGGGCAACCCAACTCCAATGACTTCTCCAGAAGACGAATTGATGCCTCCCACAGACGAAGAACTTGATAGTATTTTGAAGGACATTAGTTTGGATTTTTTATTTTCTGAATCGGAGGGTAATACTGTTTCTTAGATTTGTGATTCGTGTATCGAAATTCAGTTATATTTGATTCGGCGGAAAAGAGATTAATTAGTTGATAATGTTTAGCTACTTAAAGTATAGAAACCCAAAATTTTGTAGATTGGCTTCAAAATTCTTTATATTTGTATTAATTAATTAATCTAGTGCTTTGCTACATTTGGTTTTTAATAATAGTTGATGTTCGAATAAAATTGGTGTTAAATTTTTTCCTTTTTTGCACAAGTAATTTTATGCGACAGTTTATGATTTTCCATAGCTTTGTCATACATGATTTCAATGACATCTCCTTTAATATTTAGTCTCTTCTAAGATAAAATCACATGTTTAGTGTTATAAATTACCATTCGTATATTTTGTACAAGATCAATTATTCTTACAAACTACAACACATATACGAGTTATTAGACCGAACAATTAAAAAAACATTTGACGAAACTGGACTCGTTGTGTCAATGATCGAGCTTTCTGTTTCGAAAACCCCATTTCAAATTCGTATATTCGTATCATTTTGTACAATTTTTTTTTATCATTTAGCTACCATCTTTGCTATATCATATGCACAAATAATCCTATACAATATTTGTCATCAAAATGTAGGTGGAAATAAGCTGAAATAATTCATTTTGCTATATCATACATTACAAGAACGGACTATCTAACGCACATGGAAGAATGTTTACTAAAGCTATAGTCAGTACAAGTGTTAAATCATCATTTTGGTATTTGTTCTATAAGTCTTAAAAGATAATCATTTTATGATTTCTTGTTCTCTTACAAAATTTGTAAATACAAATTGGATTTTCAGTTAGGTGTTCATATAATATTGTTGTGGGCAGATGGGCCAGTAGAATTAAACCCATATAGTTCAATCGATTCAACCTAAATGACTCGACCCGTAAGGGGAGTACGGGTTGGTCAAGTCAACACCATTGTAGCTTTCTCTAACCCAACCCATATGGGTCGACGAGGTTGGATATGGTAACGGGTTAACCATATCCACATGGGTCAAAGCATTTAACAGGCCTGAAAAGGTTACTAAATTTGGGCAGATATTAGCCTCCAACATTTCCTCAAACAATTTAATAGCATCATATTTCCATCCATTCCTACTACAAGCCAAAATCAAAGTTGTGTACACACTCACATCTTTCTTTTTTAACCCACGAAATATCCCGTAAGCTTTATCAAAACGTCCAAATTGAGTATATAACCCGATTAATGCAATACCTAATTCATCATCCATTAAGATCCCCATTTGCTTCATTAATATCTCATGGATCCACAACCCAAAACTCAAGTTCCCCCATTGAGAACAAATAGATACAATAGTAGCTAAAGTCATATTGTTCGGTTGAATGCTTACGTTTGGTTGAAGCATTTCATCGAACAGGTGGAGTGCATCTTTTGGGCGACCATTTTGAACATAACAAGTGATCATCGAATTGTACAACATGTGATTCTTCTCGGCCATACAATTGAATACTTCATGTGCAGCTTCAACGGCTCCATTTTTTGAGTATCCATCGATGATTTTGATACAAGAATCAATATTTTGTTCAGGCATCACATCATAAAAGTTGCGTGCAATTTCCATATTCTTGGAATTAACATACCCTATGATCATTGCAGTCCATGAAGCTTGAGTTTTAACCGGCATTGGTCCAAATGTAGCTATGGCTTTCTCCATATCCCCTGTTTCCGTGTACCACGAAAGCATGGAATTCCAACAAGCATTATCTCTATTTCCTATTTCAGAAAATAATCGTTCTGCCATTAACAAATTCCCTGATTCTAAGTATTCATCTATCATATACGATGCTGAATTTCTTTCAGACATTTCATCGAACACCTTCTGTGCAGTCTCCATATCACCAAGCTTTGTATAAAACCATACAAGAGCAGTTCCCACATGAACATCCCCACATAACCCATACCCGTGCACATGACCATGTATCACGATCCCATAAATCCGATTATTCAACCTCGTACACGTTTTTATTGCAGATGCTACAGAAAGGGTGCAAGGCAATAACCCTAATCTCTGCATACTAACATACTCACCTAACACATTTTGAAACTTGCCATGTTGGTACAGAAACTGAATGACAGATGTTCCTGCAATAGCATTTGGGTATCTCGGGTCGTGAATTAGTGATTTAAGATATTGATTATTACGTTGAGATTGATTTGATGGTCTGTTAGTAATTTGGGTGATTATCATAGGTTGAAGATGATTAAGACCGTTGATAAGTATTAAAGCGTGGAGCTGGTTCACTTGTTTGATGGTTAAATGTTGGTTTAAAAAGGCAGTGACTTTAGAAACCACCATTGTGAAGATGTTGAGTTTTGAAGGTTTGAAAGGATTTCGTAAATGGGGTTTTTTCATCTTGTTATGTAATTGAACGAAAAATATAACAAGTAAATTAGATATAAATCAGATCCTGCTAAAAGTTAACTCAGCATTCAAAATCAGTCATTGGAGCGATTAGTCGACCAGATAACGGGCAAACTCAGGACTCAAAATCATTGAAAAAACTAACTGCTTCCCTAGAATTGCCATGCTCAAAGCTCCGTTTTTTCTGTTTTTTTTTTTTTTTTTTTGCTTTAATTCAGTTGAGGTATTCAAAGAGCTGTTAGCTATACAAATTCAAATAGAATGAAGCTCTTGATCTCTACAATGAATAATGTATGAACACTACCTTCGTGCTACTGATGGACGACGGCCGAGCAGGGTTCCGCCTGTTCAATCGAACTATAATTAGCCCGGATAATTCTTGGGGCTCCGACGGGTTATTGGTATTTTTCGGGGAAAATAGATTTTTCTTGATAATCCTCAATATTTTGATTATTTAACTTTTTTTTAATGGTTTTATTTTAAACTTTTTGTTTATTTAACGTTTTAATTCCTAAACATTACACTTTTTAACATGTTACCTCAGTGTTTGATAACTTGTTATTTTTCACCTTTTCCAATAAGAATTACTTAATTGTTACCAAACACCAACTAGCCCAAAACCACAGCGAGTAAATGGTCACAAAATTTAATGAGTAACACATCAATAGTCCCTTGAACATCTTTACCGTTGCTGGTGATGCCAAAGTAGCCTGCAATTTAACAAACAATCAATACAAACAAGCTAACCTCGGGTTTCTGCGTGTGGAAAAACTTGCTCTGATACCATGTTAATTTTTTAAACTCGAATGGTGACAAAACATAATTAATCAACTACAAAACCAAAAAAAAAAAAAAAATCAAGAAAAACAAAACTCACTTTAATTTCGGGAACTATCCCATTGTCGAATATCGCAACAATGATGGAAATAGAGTTGAAGGCACTCAAAAATTTTGAAATTTGTGAACCCCACTAAGATATGATATATTGGGTGGGTGGGGGCGGGCATTTTTCGCGACGCCTGTGTGAATACAAGCGGAAACAACGACTAACGCGTAGCCCAGTCTTAAAATTAGCAAGCCTGAGTTCATGTCTCTAGGTGAGTGAAAGGTTGGTAACTGAGACTAGACGCTCATGACAACCGTTACCATTGCTATAAACTCCCGCAGTTTCATCGGGCCCACTTGAGGAAAGACTCGAATACATTACATATGAAAGATAAGATAAAAAAGTACAAATTCAAATCTATATTATGGAAAGAAAAATGATATAGATGCGTAAAAAACATGTCTTGCAAAAGGATTGAAATACTTGGCAAAATCAAAGGTGAATGTAAATAGAAAGAAAGTATATAATGACAAATCAACTATGGTTTTAGTTGTTTTAAGTTTTAACCTTACTTAGGCTAGTATTTTGTTTTTAGCTTACAATGCATTCTATCAATATTGTAAGGGGATATAATAGATGCATCTAAGTATCTAGAAAGCGTAAGACGTGGCGTGGCGGCACCATCAAGCCTCAAGTCATGGCAGGTCATGACGTTTTTCAATGTGTGACTTAACGCGGCAAATTTGTATATATACGTATAGCAAATTAAAAAAACATTTATAGATCTATTGATTTATATAACAATTCATATACTTCCTCCGATTCAAAATAAGTGCTACACTTTCTTTATATGGGTGATTCAAAATAAGTGCTACACTTTGAAAAATTACCTTATTTAGCAAAAAATAGTAGGTCCCACACCCACTAACTATCTACTTTAACAAAGTGAAATGACTTATTTACCCTTACTTTTATTTTTAAACATCATTAACCTTACTTTATTCAAAAGTGTGGAACTCATTATCCACTAACCATTCAATTAATCTAATTTAACCATCATTATAATCTTTTGCCTCAAAAACCGTGAAATCCAAAGTGTAACACTTATTTTGAATCGGAGGAAGTATAAAGTTTAAAAAGAAGTGTTACATCCAAATTTATGTTATCATTTTTTTTTTAATTCAATTTTCCCAGCCGTCTTACAAAAAACTTGTCATAAGACACGTCTTATCACGCCTTATATCACGTCACGCCTCGCCTAGCCGTCATGGTTTGTTTCGTAACGTCTACGCCGTGCCTAACGCCTTGACGCCGCCATGGCTCGTTTTTAGAACCTTGGATGCAGCTAACATCACGTAACTTATGTATGACATGTCGAAATAGTAAATTAAATTTTAAATTGAGTAAATTACAGTTTTTGTCCCTGTGGTTTGCCCGACTCTGTGTTTTTGTCCCTGTGCTTTTTTTTCTGTTTTTTTTGTCCTGAGGTATGCAAAATTCCGTTTTTTTGTCCTTCCGTCCACCCTCCGTTTCTTTTTAGCCGTTAAACCCCTCACGTGCTGAAAACGTGAGGGCATTTTGGTCTTTTTCCATTTTCTATTTTTTTTTCTCTTTTTTTCTCTTTTCTTTCTCTTCTTCTTCTTCCTCCTCTTCTTCTTTGTTTTACCAGGCTAAGAACATTTAAACAAACACAAAATCCAAAATCAGTCACCCACATAATCTTGTAGATCTGAAACCATCAGTGACTTCTCCACACCTACATCTGAACCAGAAGTTGCAAAACTCAAATCTTCCTTCTTTTAGAAAACCCCCAAATTAAAACCCCCAAGTTGCAAACCCCAAATCTGAATCATTACGATGGGTGCCCAGCGGTGATTTGATGCTGAAGACGGGAGGTGGTGGTGGTGCTGAAGAGGGACGGTGGTGGTGGTGTTGATGCTGAAGAGGGACGTTGGTGGTGGTGGTTTCTATTGTGGCGGTGTTCAACCACCAGATCTGAGGTGTGATGCCATTCGCCGGCCACCGCCCGTCACCGTTGCATCTCCGGTCATACCTCCGACATCCTGAATTTGGTTGAGTTTTCTGGTGAATGTTAGCAAATAAACAAACCCTCTCAAGAAAACCAACAAGACATCGATTCCTAAAACTTGCCAAGATTTAAGGTTCTTAATTTGAGAGTTATCAAGAACTCAAAATGGATCCAGTCACTCCTCATGGTCGTCACTTACCTCCTTTTCATACAAGAGATCTTCAGCTCCACCACCACCAGCAATTTCAGCAACACCAAACCCACCACCACCATCAACAACAACATAATCACAACCACCACCGCCAAGCCACCTATAAGGAAATCGATTTCTGGATTTTTGAAGATGTGTTCTTCATGTTCTTGTTTGTTGAAGATTTCTTCTTTCTTCTTTTTGAGTTTTTACAGAGCTGCACATTTTAGTTAGGTGTTTAATTAGGGTTAGAAGGGTTTTGTTTGTAGTTGGTAAACATAAATTTAATTAAAATCAAAACAATTGGAAATTAAAGTTGGTACAATCATTAAAGCTTGGGGTACAAATGATTTAGTAAAAAGACAGAAATACCCTCACGTTTTCAGCACGTGAGGGGTTTAACGGCCAAAAAGAAACGGAAGGTGGACGGAAGGACAAAAAAACGGAATTTGACATAGTTCAGGGACAAAAAAACGGAAAAAAAAAATCACAGGGACGAAAACACAGAATCAGGTAAACCACATGGACAAAAACTGTAATTTACTCTTTTAAATTTATAGCATCATAAGTTTTTTATATAAGCATAATCACCTATGTGTTTACTTCTTACCACACAAAAACTTGCATATAGCTAACACAATGTATAATTTTCTCATATTGTAATAATATAAATGAGTGAAACCATTTTCTCAAAGATGCTTTTATATTGTGGTGATCCATAATTCCATTTATGCGAGGGGACAATATTCATTATCATGACTTATGAGACTTAAATTTGAAATTCCAACAACACTCATGGTCCAGCTTGTAATCTAAACTACAAGATTGAAGGGCCATCTTCCAAAAAGGGTAAGAAAACTATGATCCGATTGAATGCACATTCAAAGAACGGTTCAACTAAATGCAAAATGGCTTCTTGACCACATAAATAGACCATTCATATATTTTGATATGGTTACACGGAAATAAGATTTCAGTTGTATTTTATCTCTCTAACTAGTTAAGCAGATCGACCTAGAATTATTACGACGAATTTGGTAATAAAAAGAACTCTTATAGTTTTCTATATGGTGTAATTCTCCCAAGATAAATTTTTTCACAACTAAATATCATACATATAATGTCTCCAACAGATTTGAACCCGCAACCTCTCGATTAGTGGCCAACTTACATACATGAAATATTATACTTCGTACAAGAATATCAATAGTAAAGGCTTAGATTTCTTAAGCAACTAGGCAATATATATGCACTTATTACATTGTCAATTATTCATGATAATCTTAAAAATAAAACAAAAATGGGTAATTTCAACAATGTATTGGTAAAACTTGGAAATCAATAGCATTGTACATTATAATCTGAATAGCAAATGAATTCACAAAACCATTATATAAACTGATTTAATTTTACTTTTGGCTACTTCTATGTTCTATCTCACACTAGATCGTGAAACAAGTTCACTTCAGTTGAGTTATACTCCCTCCGTCCCACAAAAAAGTTCTCATTTCCTTTGGGCACAAGTATTTAGGAGATAGTTGATAGTGGGGTCTTTGGTACTATTTTTGATTAAAATATAAGGTTAATTGGAGAGAGAAAGTGTTTTTAAGAGATAGTTGGTGGTGGGGCCCATAATAATAATATTATTTAATAGAAATGAGAACTTTTTTGTGGGACAAAGGCTTTAGGAGAAATGAGAACTTTTTTGTGGGACGGAGGGAGTACTACGTTGTACGAAGTATAAGTTTTGGGAAAATAATAAAAAGAAAATTAATGAAAGAGGAGGAAAATTAATGAATTATCCTAAAACTCGAAGATTCTTTTTGCAAAAAAATATTAAATTCTCATATTTTTAATTTTATCTTTAAATTTTTTTTCCTTTAAACAAAATATATACTACACAATATTTATATATTTTTTATTTTTTAAATGTTTTTCATATTTTACATCTCATACATACTTCACATTATTTTATCCTTTTTAAGGTGTTAACAAACATTTTTTTAATAACTACACACTTTTGATGGGGTTTTTCATGAAGTAATCTTTCTACTCCTGAATATATATATGACTTTCTACATGTCATCTCCCTTATACGTCACTTTTGACGAAATTAAGTATTATTGTTTTACAAAAATTATATTTCTCTCTTATAGCTTCACTTTCTTAGAAAAATAACACTAGAGATTCATTTTGAGTTGTATTAGATTAAATCAGGTACCGACTTTAAACAATTTAGTTCCGTTTGGGATGATACCTATTCTAAACCTAAACCAAACGATTAAAACTAACCCAATTTTTATTTTCCAAATTAAGCCTAATTCTGGTTTAGTCCGGTTCCCAAACCAAACACGATTTGACCGGATTTAGCCCTCCACCTGTCCACCATACAACATAAAAACCCTAGCTTCTTCAATGTACTATTTATTACAGGACCAATTGTCACCATTTTTAGTCCATCGCCACAATTTAATTAAAATAATCCAACACACGAACACGTGCATTCATGCTATAAGTCTGATCAATTTTTCCATTAATTACTTTATCCTTTTAATCTCTCTCATTTGTTTTTTTCTCAGATCGCCGGTGTAGAACTTACGACGGCGAATTTTACTGAATTTGTTTAGGGTTCCGGTGAAGTTCCATTTCATTTCATTGCGTGTTTCATTATTAAGCTGTTGATATGGCATCGGAGGATGTGGTAGGGAAAACGAGCGCCACGTTCGCTAATATCGCTGAAGAAGCGAAGATTGCGAGTGAAGGTGTGAAGGCTCCCAGCCGTCAGACTTTGCTCGGAATCTGTAAATCTCTCGTCGCCGGAGGTGTTGCCGGTGGAGTGTGAGTTCTATCGTTATCACTATTTCGCTTATAATCGATTGTTGCTACTGCTTTGATTTTGTTTGTGTGCATCTTTAGAATTACCGATGCATTCTGTTCGAAATTTTTGATTTCATATTATTGAAAAGAAATCACGTTTGTATAGATGCATTATTTTGTGAATTCATATGTTTTCTGGATGCATTGAATTAAGAATATTGACTTATTCTGATCCATTTTGTTAATTAGCTGAAAAATGATTACTTAATAACTGATTGTTTTATACTACGTATTTGAAAATACTAAATTCAAAACTATGATTGGGCTGATGTTGAAAACAAATATAAATTACTAAATGCATGGATTACATGGTTGGTGTTATTGTCAAATATAGCTTGCATACCCTTTTTAAGGGAAAAACAATATTTTTTCTGTTATATGTCACCATAGTTTGTTTTTATTATCTTAATGATCCATAATTGACCTGGTATCAAGATTAAATGACGAAATGCAGTATTTTTTTAGGTATATTTTATTTAATATCTGAAAAAAACTGGTTGAAATTTTAGTAGACTAGTGGAAAATCTGTGGCAAGATTCAAGAAATCTGAGAGTGTGGTTATTATGCTTTTGGCATAAATGGGTTGCTTTGCTGTCTTTAAAAGTATTATTCCATAGGATAACTATTAGAACTACTTCTACTTTATGCTTTAGAATATTTGGAAGCAATGAAAAAGCTATTGAGAAAATGAATGTGGGACATATGAAGTTAATATTGGATCTAAAAATCATCATATTTATTGTAACACCCGTATTTTTATAACATCGTTTAAATCATTTAAAATACATTTTCCCAACATTTGACACATTGTCCAAAATACAGTTTATCAAAAACTTTAAACCTTTATCAGAGTTTACAAAAATACGGTGTCACCAAGTATATCAAAACCATAGGCAAACGGGATCTACCTATGAGCTCCCGAACTAAGCATCTCTAGGCCACTTCTAGTGCAACCTTCTATCACTTCAAACCTGTACCTGAGTACATAGCCACAAAACAAACGTAGTACGTGAGACAAAATAGTCTCGTGAGATACATGGGTTTTAGACCCCAATAATAGACATTTCATAAATATGTAAACATATATATAAACTACATAAATACCGTCTAGTCACCCTTTTGTGACTCTAACTACTTTGCTTTCCTAGCAAAGATATCTAGTACCTAAACGTATAGGTGCCAGAAGCCCAATCATATCTAGTACATAAACATATATGTACCAGAAGCCCAATCATGTCTAATACATAAACATATATGTATTAGAACCTAACATACCTAGTACCAAACATATGCGTACTAGAAGCACCCGTGTGCTTAGTGTATAAACATATATACACTCGGTGTATAAACATATATACCACCGTCCAATCAACATATCTAATACATAAACATATATGTATTAGAACCTAACATACCTAGTACCAAACATATGCGTACTAGAAGCACCCGTGTGCTTAGTGTATAAACATATATACACTCGGTGTATAAACATATATACCACCGTCCAATCAACATATCTAATACATAAACATATATGTATTAGAACCTAACATACCTAGTACCAAACATATGCGTACTAGAAGCACCGTGTGCTTAGTGTATAAACATATATACACTCGGTGTATAAACATATATACCACCGTCCAGTGACCAGGGGTCCCCCGCGTCACCGCCATCTTTCTCTTACCATAACCTAACAGTTATGACAGTCAAAGCCTTCGGCTATCACATCCAACATCAAACAAGTTAGTCATCTAATGCTAACGACATATAATTGGTCCACCACAGTGTGAACGTACCTGTATGGTCCCATGGACCCGATCATAAGCAACCACAGTTACTTCTACATCTATGAACCCTATGAGGTCCGTACTTACTTTATACATAAGATACATTTCTTATTTATTGATCACATAATACTTTTATCTCTCCCTTGACTATAATAGACAATTATTACTAGTCACATCATATTCTTTCTCATATATATTCGTTCTTTACTCTTATTAGTATATCTTACCAATAGGTACTCATTACTACAAAATCATTCCCAATTGCTTTACTAATACATATTTATTAATAAAGGCTCCGTATACATTCTTTTAATCACTTACTACATATTTATTGTTCATTAATATAGATTCCATAATTACTTGGATCTATCATAATTTACTTCAAATTCATCAATCATACTAGACACATTCTAGTATCACATTCTACATACTCTCACACATTTTAAATTACTATCTTTATCATATATTTGTTAATAAAGACCGATACAATATCATATGTACTTTCAAGACTATTTGCTATGTACCCAGTTTAAAAGTCTCATGTACTCACCTTAGCAAATAAGTGCTCCAACCGTATTCTTCACGTCAGTTTCCTTGCTTCACAATTCGGTCAACTTCCAAGACCTCACCAAATGCCTAATACAATAATCACAAGATTATCAACATCACATTCTACTACCAGTGTGTCCATCTATCTCTAGATAACACTTATTAACACATTTCCCCCAATTATGGTGATTTACCAAACCCTAGGTTTAACCAAATCCTTAAGATTCTTACAAATCATAATCATACCCTTGTTTCCTTTAATAACATACCATCTATCAGGTGTATACATCATCAACATCACCATATCCCGAAACCCATGAACTTAGGGTTTCAAACTCATACATCAAAATACATGGATCTAAAGCTACAAATATCAAGGAGTGAAGAGATACCTTTAATCTTCAACTAGGAGCGAAATCTATCAAAGATTTGAGAAGAAATCAACCAAAATCTGTACTTGAGCTCCAAAATCGCCAAAGGGAAGAACTAGGGTTTGAAGATAGCACAAATGGCTGAAAACCCGATTTTAATGTCTGTCGAACAGACTTCGCGTCGCGAACTAGAACTTCGCGTCGCGAACTATGCGTTTCTTCCACTTCGCGTTCGTTAACCAAATCGTGAACTACATCGCGTCCACCGGTCTCTTTCCCTGTCATGACTTCCCGATCGGGAAGTCCTACTTCGCGGCGCGAACTTGGTGTGCAGCCAGGGCTGCACTTTTTCGTCCTTGTCTCGACCCGGTTTCACCCATAACTTTCTCGTACGGTGTCCAAACGACGCGAAACCAATTCCTACGTTCTTTAAACGATTTATCCTTATTTATCATAATTTTTATAAATTTATTTATTACCAAATTTCGGGTCGTTACAACTATCCACCCCTTAAAAGGATTCCGTCCTCGGAATCACTAAAATCTCCAACCTATATTCACCCGAGCATTACGCCCTCATTTCCTTGTGGTCATTACCACCAAACTTTCCTCATTCCTATTCCTTCAACGTTACATATTCAAACATTCACTTAACTTCGTTAAGTCCGAACGGTCAAGACCCCACTTTAAAAACTCATAATACTCAAACGGGTCAAAATTTCACAATTTGACCATAACACCGTCATTTTCTCGACCAATCCTTTCATTCTCATAACAATGGTATGACACAATCATACCATTAACTAGTTGATTAAAACGAATGTCAAACTCTAGCCTTGACTAAACCGATATATCCCGACATTGGTATATCCCCACATTGTCTACCCTTTGACTTAAGCACAAAGTTAACTATACCTTAACATTTTTCCTTCTCGTTAAAGGTCTCATAAATCCTCCTTTCCTCTACAATTTACCTTTAATTTATGATTCAATTACAGTCTTACACTCGATTCCCAATTTCAACATTGAAATCACCCAAGCGGGTCAAGTCGTATAAACTGACTACAATTCAATCAACCATCTCATCAACTTTTTCACAAACACATAATCGACACATTATGCTATCAATATTCATTAGTAAATCAAAACGAGAATCAAAGTTCATCTTAGACCAATTCAACCAATCACGGGTTGACTAACGTTGACTTTTACATAAAGTCAACCATATCTTTTCCAAACTAGCAATTTCCGTACCCACGGCGTAACATTACCAACCTATCACTCTCAGTTCTACCCATTATTACTTTCTCATCAATCGTCCCCGTTAATCCAAGGGTCACACCTTAACATAAGGTCACAATAACATTTACCGTTTCTTGACCTTCACTTGGTCACTCATACTATCACTTAGTATTCTTTCAACCATCTTTGTATCACATTGATCAACTTAAATCATCGGTACTAGGCCCGCTACCGTAATACATCCCACACCTTTATACGGTGTACTAAGTCTGGATTACCACATGGTAATTTGCTCACTAGGAGTTTCTCTTCCCTTCTATTCTATAAATCGTAGGCATCCCCTACCTTTACATGACCTAAATGCAACCCGCATTTCAAGCCAAATTATCATTTATCATAACATAATAGTAATAATCATTAACCACATGGTTCTACATTCATCATATAAACACATAAACATATATACACATATAGATATACACACGTATATCATGCCAATTCCATCTAACTACCTCCATTGTGCACATATACAAACATATGTATATGTCACCAATACCATCATTACATCTCTATTGTGCACATATACAAACATATGTATATATCGCACCAATATCAAGTAAACATCATCATCATGCACATATACTAACATATGTATATGTCACGCCAATATCATACAAACATCATCAAATCATTTATCGTGCATTCTAGCACCTCTCCCACGAGACGCCTCATTGTTTTCCTTCCCATTCGTATGTCTCCCATATGACATATTACTTAGCACAATTCATATGACATAATATTATCTTTCCACAATTATATGCTTTCCCAGGTCATCATATGATGCACATGCATCGTACCCCGCGGGTAACTAATAACATTCTCTATTCGTTATTTACCATTCCACTTACACATTAACCGTCATTAATCGGTTCATCTCTTTATTACCATATTTCCAAATCTTTTGTCGCTACCGAAGTAACTATCACTCAATTCTATTAACCATAATTTCACCGGTCATCCCGGTCATCTTTGAGTCAACCAACCGACTCCGGTCTATGATTCTAAAAAGAAAATACGAATTCATTCAACCCGGAAGATTATTCCCACGATGACTATTCACGTCATACAACTCATCTACTATTTCCCGTAAACACCAAATTGGGCAACAATCTAACAATATGGCTATACTCACACAACAAACTGGCTTGGTGCATAAGCATCCAATCCATCTCAATGGTCCTACCAATGCCACTACTCTCATCGACAATTATTCAACCTTGCTAATTCAAATCTTTCAAGTAAACAAATTAACAATAAAATTCATAACATTCAAAATATGTTTTTAACCAAAGCATTCGGAAGGATTACAATAATACCCAAAACTAAAATCTTAGGGAAACAAATGGCACACCGGCCTAATTATCCAATGCTACAATTACGGGCCGCTTAATCCTTAGCTCCCGAACCTGACGCCCCATCGCGCGCCTCCTCCCGTGCGAGTAGGAAGGATCGTCCTCTCACCTTTGCTGGCTCCGCCTTCTTTTGAGCCGCTGACACAAGCGTTCCGGTTTTCTTCTTCGGGCACACGTGGCTATAATGCCCTTTCTCATGGCACGAGTAACATTCAACCTCGGCCATAGGTTTGGATCTACAATCTCGGGCCAAATGTCCCGTCTTTCCACAATCATGGCAAATTTTTGGTTCCCCACGGCATTCACCGGTATGATTCTTCCCACACCTCTTGCACGAGACTACACTTCCTTGCCTAGAGAAGTTCGACGTGAACTTTCCCTTCTTAACCGTACCCGATCCACTCTCGGCATTCCTCTTATCTCCCACATACGCCCTCTCGGCAACTTTTGCCACGTTCACCTCTTCCACACCTCGGGCGGCACTAATGGCCTCATCTAGCGTGACCGCTCTCTTTACCTCCAACTGATAATCCCAAGGTAGCCCACTAGCATACCTAACTACCCTCAACCTCTCCTCGGAGTAGGTCTTAGCAACAAACGGAAGTAATCCTGTGAATTCCCTCGTGTACTCCTCGATCGACATCTCACCCTTCCTTAGGGTCACAAACTTCTCATGCATTTTCTCCAAATCCCGGTCGGGACAAAATTTCTTCCTCAACCTCACGGTAAACTCATCCCATGACATTCTCTCTATCACCTCCCTCCCGAGGGTCTCATAAACTATGTCCCACCAGACCATAGCATCCTCTTTTAGCAATTGAGATGCATACAACACCATATCGGTTTTCTTGCACTTGCTACTTCCGATGACCCGCTCGGTCTCTCGGATCCACCTCATAGTTACCTTCGGGTCCGAACTACCCGTATATATGTTTGGCTTACAAGCCATGAATGTCTTAAAAGAACAACCATAATTTTCATCGGGCCTCGCCCTTGCATCACTACAACCACCTGTGGAGGATTTCTCCACTCGAGTGCCACCACCCCTGGTTTTCTCATCCGATCTAGCCTCGGATACACGACCTCCATCCGACCTCTCACGGTCCCCAATTATGCGGTGCACCTCATCGGCCACCACTCCCTTGAGTTGATCAATAATAGTTTGGAGGTCCGCCATGGTCACCGGAGTTCTATTAGCTCCGACCTCCGATTCACCCACCTGGCGCATCGACGGTTGACTTTCCTGTTCAACCCCAGCCTCAACATGAGGTGTATCCTCCTCCCGGCCCTCCGGGGCTTTCCCACTTCTTCGAGTGTTAACCATTTCTTTCGATCTTGACTATACGAAAGACATTAAACAATTAGTACCTCGTGTACTTGTCATGAGTCTCATAACACTGATTATCCATAATCACATCACTTTCATAGGTCCCCTAGGTTCAACCCTAAACTTAACATAAAGTCTCAAGGTCAACCTAATGATCTCAAGGAATCTTACATTCCTAATGCTACAGTCTAAGACTAGGATGGACATCCAACCTAATTCACTTAAACTATAGCTCTGATACCAAGTTGTAACACCCGTATTTTTATAACATCGTTTAAATCATTTAAAATACATTTTCCCAACATTTGACACATTGTCCAAAATACAGTTTATCAAAAACTTTAAACCTTTATCAGAGTTTACAAAAATACGGTGTCACCAAGTATATCAAAACCATAGGCAAACGGGATCTACCTATGAGCTCCCGAACTAAGCATCTCTAGGCCACTTCTAGTGCAACCTTCTATCACTTCAAACCTGTACCTGAGTACATAGCCACAAAACAAACGTAGTACGTGAGACAAAATAGTCTCGTGAGATACATGGGTTTTAGACCCCAATAATAGACATTTCATAAATATGTAAACATATATATAAACTACATAAATACCGTCTAGTCACCCTTTTGTGACTCTAACTACTTTGCTTTCCTAGCAAAGATATCTAGTACCTAAACGTATAGGTGCCAGAAGCCCAATCATATCTAGTACATAAACATATATGTACCAGAAGCCCAATCATGTCTAATACATAAACATATATGTATTAGAACCTAACATACCTAGTACCAAACATATGCGTACTAGAAGCACCCGTGTGCTTAGTGTATAAACATATATACACTCGGTGTATAAACATATATACCACCGTCCAATCAACATATCTAATACATAAACATATATGTATTAGAACCTAACATACCTAGTACCAAACATATGCGTACTAGAAGCACCCGTGTGCTTAGTGTATAAACATATATACACTCGGTGTATAAACATATATACCACCGTCCAATCAACATATCTAATACATAAACATATATGTATTAGAACCTAACATACCTAGTACCAAACATATGCGTACTAGAAGCACCGTGTGCTTAGTGTATAAACATATATACACTCGGTGTATAAACATATATACCACCGTCCAGTGACCAGGGGTCCCCCGCGTCACCGCCATCTTTCTCTTACCATAACCTAACAGTTATGACAGTCAAAGCCTTCGGCTATCACATCCAACATCAAACAAGTTAGTCATCTAATGCTAACGACATATAATTGGTCCACCACAGTGTGAACGTACCTGTATGGTCCCATGGACCCGATCATAAGCAACCACAGTTACTTCTACATCTATGAACCCTATGAGGTCCATACTTACTTTATACATAAGATACATTTCTTATTTATTGATCACATAATACTTTTATCTCTCCCTTGACTATAATAGACAATTATTACTAGTCACATCATATTCTTTCTCATATATATTCGTTCTTTACTCTTATTAGTATATCTTACCAATAGGTACTCATTACTACAAAATCATTCCCAATTGCTTTACTAATACATATTTATTAATAAAGGCTCCGTATACATTCTTTTAATCACTTACTACATATTTATTGTTCATTAATATAGATTCCATAATTACTTGGATCTATCATAATTTACTTCAAATTCATCAATCATACTAGACACATTCTAGTATCACATTCTACATACTCTCACACATTTTAAATTACTATCTTTATCATATATTTGTTAATAAAGACCGATACAATATCATATGTACTTTCAAGACTATTTGCTATGTACCCAGTTTAAAAGTCTCATGTACTCACCTTAGCAAATAAGTGCTCCAACCGTATTCTTCACGTCAGTTTCCTTGCTTCACAATTCGGTCAACTTCCAAGACCTCACCAAATGCCTAATACAATAATCACAAGATTATCAACATCACATTCTACTACCAGTGTGTCCATCTATCTCTAGATAACACTTATTAACACATTTCCCCCAATTATGGTGATTTACCAAACCCTAGGTTTAACCAAATCCTTAAGATTCTTACAAATCATAATCATACCCTTGTTTCCTTTAATAACATACCATCTATCAGGTGTATACATCATCAACATCACCATATCCCGAAACCCATGAACTTAGGGTTTCAAACTCATACATCAAAATACATGGATCTAAAGCTACAAATATCAAGGAGTGAAGAGATACCTTTAATCTTCAACTAGGAGCGAAATCTATCAAAGATTTGAGAAGAAATCAACCAAAATCTGTACTTGAGCTCCAAAATCGCCAAAGGGAAGAACTAGGGTTTGAAGATAGCACAAATGGCTGAAAACCCGATTTTAATGTCTGTCGAACAGACTTCGCGTCGCGAACTAGAACTTCGCGTCGCGAACTATGCGTTTCTTCCACTTCGCGTTCGTTAACCAAATCGTGAACTACATCGCGTCCACCGGTCTCTTTCCCTGTCATGACTTCCCGATCGGGAAGTCCTACTTCGCGGCGCGAACTTGGTGTGCAGCCAGGGCTGCACTTTTTCGTCCTTGTCTCGACCCGGTTTCACCCATAACTTTCTCGTACGGTGTCCAAACGACGCGAAACCAATTCCTACGTTCTTTAAACGATTTATCCTTATTTATCATAATTTTTATAAATTTATTTATTACCAAATTTCGGGTCGTTACATTTATGCCTAAAAAAGAATAATGATGACAGAAATATTAATTGATTGATAAGTTTTACTGCTAATTAATTTTGTTACTCTGTGTTGCAGATCACGAACAGCTGTTGCTCCTCTGGAACGAATGAAAATTCTGCTCCAGGTGAATTAAAAAGTTCATTTGCATTTGTAATTGTGTTTATTACTAATGAAATACTATAAAAATGTTTTATTAAATAAATTACAGGTTCAAAATCCGCATGCAATCAAATACAATGGAACAATTCAGGGACTAAAATATATATGGAGAACAGAGGGTTTAAGAGGAATGTTTAAAGGCAATGGCACCAATTGTGCTCGAATTGTTCCAAACAGTGCTGTTAAGTTTTTTAGCTATGAAGAGGCATCCAAGTAAGTTTAACTGCTTCATTTATTTATTTTATTTTATTTTATTAACATATGCTAAATTGTGTCTTTCTTTAAGTCAAAGTTAATTGCTTTAAATCTTTAATTCTTCTTCTTTAACTTGCTTCAAAACAGGGGAATCTTGTGGCTCTATCAACAGCAACCTGGAAACGGTACAAAAATATATATATATATATTTTTTATCATATGAAATCAGATTACTAACTTAACCCAAATCCTTAATTTTAACTTAAATGCAGATACATCTTGAATAAAACATTTAATTTTAATTATTTTTGTTTCCAGAGGATGCTGAACTGACCCCTGTATTACGCCTTGGAGCTGGTGCTTGTGCTGGAATAATTGCCATGTCAGCAACTTATCCAATGGATTTGGTTCGAGGTCGACTTACTGTTCAGGTATTATTTATAATAATCCAATTTTTTTATTTTATTTTATTTTTGTATAAATTAACACTTATTAATTTATTATTTGATATTTGCAGACTGATAAATCTCCTAGTCAGTATAGAGGAATTGCACATGCTCTCAAAACCGTCCTCCGTGAAGAAGGTCCACGTGCATTATACAAAGGATGGCTTCCTTCTGTCATCGGTGTCGTACGTTTAAAATTCATAAATTATAAAAAAAAATAAATTAAATTTACATTAATTATGTTTGTTTGTAGGTACCGTACGTCGGGCTTAATTTTGCGGTATACGAATCATTAAAAGAGTGGTTAGTAAAATCAAGAGCGTTTGGGTTAGTTGAAGACAAGGAATTAAGTGTGACCACAAAACTTGCATGTGGTGCAGCAGCTGGAACAGTTGGTCAAACAGTTGCTTATCCACTTGATGTGATTCGTAGGAGAATGCAAATGGTTGGTTGGAAAGATGCAGCTTCGGTTGTTACTGGTGATGGAAAATCATCACTTGAATATAATGGAATGATTGATGCGTTTAGGAAAACCGTTCGGTATGAAGGGTTTGGTGCTTTGTACAAGGGTTTGGTTCCTAATTCGGTTAAGGTTAGTTATAAATAAATAAATCATATCTTATGCTTTTGATTATATTACTTAATTAATTTAGGAGGTTTTAGGTGGTTCCATCGATAGCTATTGCTTTTGTGACATATGAGGTGGTTAAGGATGTACTCAAGGTAGAGATGAGGATATCTGATTAAAATAAAATCTCTCATATCATATGCTATTTATTCAACATTCGTGCAAAATGGGAGTAAAAAGTCTTATTTATCGGTTTTGGATAAGAAAGAGATTTAAAACGAAACCATGTTGATATATATAGTCTCCATTTGACGTGCACTCACGACATGCTTTTATTGTAGTTGGGTTTTTTAAAGTGTTTTTCATTCGTATGTATGAAATTTGAAATGAAGACTATGTAATAAAGATGTGTTCGGATAGTCGAACCTCTTGGTTGATCCTGGTTTGCTAAACTAGGAAGTGACAGTATTGTTTAATTAGTATTATTGCTTAACATATTAATATAGGGCTTTTGGTGTCCGTTTATGTTTATTATTCATTTGTTTGTTGGTTTTGGTTGTATCATTTTTGGTATAATAATAACCTTTGATTGCTGATGTTCTACGAAAGTGTAAGCTTACCCTTGCTGGTTTCTATACAAGAAAAAAGAGCATGAAAATGTGCAAATTTAACAAATAAACATAAAAAAACAGATAATATAATGAACTTTAATTGTATTAAAAAAGTGATCAATATTCAAGAGAATTACACACATTAACGTCTAACAATTGAAACTACAAATAAAAAATAAAATAAAAGGTGAATCTCTTCCTATGCACACTCATGAACTCATCTACTTCAATTTGGCATTACATCAAACCAAATCACTTACCAACACTCCAAACAATCCAAAATTCATATCAAAATGCAACTACATAATCCACAATTACTTTTCAAACGCGTGTTTAAGAACTGTTACCGTTCATAAACACGCGTCTCAGAAAAGTACAGTATGAATTATGTATTTCAGTAACATGATATAGATCTATATCCACTTATCTCACAGTCTGTCTTCTTGCACCAACGATTTTTTCAAGACTAATTTTTGAAGATGATCACAACGATCACGTTGATAATCAGCCCATATGCATAACTGCTTTACAGCCTCTCGTTTATCATCTCCAAGACCCGATATCCATTCATCTTTCACAAGAATCGTGTTCTCGAGTTCTTTAATATTTTCATCTTTTTTAACAATTACCATCATCAGTTTCTCCTTCTCACCTTCACAAACTTGTAATTCCATCACCATTTTTTCAACTTTTTGCTCCATATCTTCTTTCATTTTCTTCAAATGAACCCGTGCGGCTTGGATTTCGTTTGTGATTTCATAAACACGGGTTGTCATGTGCCCGTAATCTTCTTCAAATTTCACGGTGAGTGAGTCAATGCCGGTCAAAGTCTCGTTGACTTTATCTTGGACTTCCCTTTTGATAGCAACTATTGTTTGAGACAATGTGGAAATTTTGTCCATTAAAGATTTGTTTTCTTGATGTAGTTTTTCTTCTTTGGTTGTGTGTTCGTGTTCTGTCTCGTTCAACATTTGCTCGGTTACACGAAGCTTCTGATTTGCTAGCCGGATTTTGACTTCGAGGTTTCGGACTGTTTCGGTCAACATGTTGACTTCATCTCCCTTGATTTCAAGATCACTTTTAAGGTCTTCAATAGTTTCTTCTAATTGTTCAACAATCTGTTCTTTTGACTCGAGACCGTTTTCGATCTCCTTCGAAATTTCTTCAATTTTCTTCTCGAGTTCTTCGATTCTCAACTCTTTAATTTCCTTCTCTTCCATCAATCGTTCCTGATCACCATTTTTGTTCATAATCTCATCTTGTAAACGCTCGATCTCATTATCAGATTCCAGCTTTTGAGCACTTAAAGATTCCAATTCCTTTTGCAGATTGTTGATCTTTTCGGTCAAATCTATTTGGAGAGCCAATATTTCATCTTCTTTCTTCTTTTCAATTTCGTTTTTCTCAAACCGTAAAGACTCGACGATACCCTTCTTGATCGAATCATGCATCTCAATTTGCTTCAAAAGCTCGGCTTCTTTCTCATAAAGCTTTTCTCTTAATTGGCTACATTCAATAAGTACATTTTCATTATCTAATTCAGTAATTTCCACTTTTTTAATCAGATTTGATACCTCATCTTCTTTTGTTTTCAATTTTTCCAAAAACTCGTGTCTTACCTCTTGTAATTCCGAATCAAAATTCTCTTTTTCTCCCTTGAATTCAACAATAATAGCTCTTAATTCTTCAATAGTTGTCATATCTGTCTCTTTTTCCATAATTAAACTCTTTTTCTCTCTGTTTAATATCAAATTTTCTTCATGTAATTTATCATTTTGATGTTTCGACTCGTTTAACATGTTTTCTGTTTCTACTAGTTGTGAAATTAATGCTTGTTTTTCTTCAATTTCAACTGCCAAAATTCGTTTTAATTCCTCAATCTCTGTATTTGCTAATTGAAGCTCTCCTTTCCCATTTTTACTTGAAGAATCGTCAGAATCTGAATCAGAACTTGACGAGTTTTTTTCTTTCTTTGAATTAACTTTTTCCTTAAGTTTGCCAGTTATATCATCATAACGTTGGTAGATTGATTGATAGCGATTGTGGAATTGCTCGATTAATCCAAGTAATTTGTTTTTATCTTCTTCATTTTCCTCGTTGAGTAGCTCTATAATCTTCTTGTAGTTGTCTTCCGTTTCTGCAAATAACAATCCAACATAATATGCATCATATAAATCTTAATTTCATGGAAATTGACAATAAATAAAACAAAAGTAGAGAGGTTTATGTACATATACAAAATATACCCAGTTAGTTAAAGTTTATCGTATACAAGGGACTGCATTTTTGTTATGTGGGCGTATAATAAATAGTGATCAATTTTGTTAGATTTTTTTATTTTTTAGAAGAGTATTTTTTTTTAGAGTTTTTGCTCGTAATGTATTCGTGACCATTTCCGAAGCTATCTGATAAATGTTTACATAGGGAAAAGATTATACTACATTTAGGAGATCATTTATTAGTATCACATGGTAATCAATGTAATACAAAAATAAGGTAGAGTGAAAATATTTGTTTGTAAAAGTATATACCTATATTACTCCCTTTAAGTTCTTCATCTTTGTCTGGATCAACGAGACTTCCAACTATCGATTTTATTTTATTTCTAAAACGATGCTTTCCCATTTCGTTAATTAATGCTCCACAATAAAAGTGGTGTTTGTCAACAAGTTTTCATCTTCAGCACAATTGAGCTTGACCTTGAAAATACACAACAATATGTGAGAGACAAAAATGGTTAATGATATGTAATAATACGTATTTTCACATGTATGCTAATTTACATCCTTTTTTTCCTGAAAAAATAAATAAATATTAGGTAATTTTGCAAGTGAAAAACGTTTTTAAACCTACGTGGTTTAGTTTTGGCGATGTTACTTGTTTGGCGAGCTTATTATTATTAGTTTATAAAAAAAACATGCTGTGTAAATCATCAAATCGACACATATTAATATTACGAAGAGTATATTGTCAGGGATGACCTAGTATGGTGCACATAGTTTCCCGTACAACCTCTAATTTTTTTCGAATAATGTTAAAATAGTGTTAAAAGTTTTTAACTTTTTTTTTATAAATATAGGTGACAGCCTGAGAAAAAAATGTGCAACCGGTGACACCCCTCAATTTTTTGGGTCCGTCACTGTATTGTATCATTCTAAATCTTACTAATTCATCCTTCTATCCCTACCCATAAAATGATTGATATGTGGAATCCATATTTTTTTCTTCATAATTTATCATTTAATTGGGACATTTATATTGATTAAATGAATAACTATATAAATAAAAACATTTAGTAAAGTTCATCAAAATGTTTTATCTCTTTAATAGAAGTATTAGAAGTATATGCCATGAATGGTCATAAAGTTACCTTTTGTTTTCCATTTCCTTATTAACATCACAATCAAAAACAAAAGGAAAGTATATGCAGGAAAAGCAAAAAGGGTATTTTCATTAGTTTGCTTTTTAGAATAGTATTGATAAGTAACTCATTAATCTGGTGCCTACCACCAAGCAACTCCACGTTCTTGTATATCGTTTAACAGATGGCCAAAAAAGTTTTGAATTTAAATGACAGCTAAGAATATCAATAAAATGAACTGTTTTTTCAAAATTAAATAGAGAATGACGTTATTTTATTTTTTTTTACATAAAATATGAGTATGGAACCTGGAAAATCAGGCTGAAAGGTCTATTATCATTAATTAATTATTATAGAAAAAAATCAGAAAATTTAGATGATTACAAATTACAATCATGATCCTTGCTGATCTGATCGGTTCTGGAAACTATCTGAAAAAAGGTCATGAATAAATTATATGATGAAGAACATCTAAATCGAATTTAATAGAATATCAAAATTCAAACTATCAACACAAAACTAAGCAACTGATACATTTACACAAAATTAGAATTTGCTCACAACTTTTAACAGATTATTGAAATAAATACCAGTTTTATTTACAGTAGAATTTTAAAAGGTTGCAAAAAACTGAAATTATCAAACGAAAGTAAAATTAACGATCACGAATCAAACTGAAGAACTTTGAAAGAAACGGAGCTAAAATTTTGAATTGATCTCAAATTAAACAAAAAAAGGGTGAAAAGTTTAAGAATTAATTGACTTACCTTTGAATCAAACAGTGCTTGAAAGTTCCAGAATCTAGAGGAATCGAATATTTCAGCTGATTGAATCAAAAAATGTTCCGTCAAGGTGTTTGGTGTGTGTTTGTTTTAGAGAGTGTCTTTGTGTGTTTTGAACTTTTGACAGAGAGACAATATTTATTTCTTTTTTACATAATGGCCCAACTATTTTAATTGAGATTAATAAAAACCCCATTGTAGTTCTAAAAGTTGCAGTTTACATCCCTTTGGTTTGCTGTGTAAAAGTATAACTACAACAAACACAGTTTACACATGGATGATAGATGATAGATCCGTTGGAAATTATTTCTCGAACTCTCGAAGTTTCAAAAGTTTTAAGAAAGACTTAATTACTAAGATAGACTAAAATTGCACCCCATTTTCTCAAAATAACTTATCGATCTAGATTTTTTTAAAATATACCGTGCCACTTGATTTTTATTTAAGATTGTATAACTAAAAAAAAATGTTGCCAAATGTTCCATCTGATAGTTGTGCTTTTTGCTCAACTACTAGTTGACTTTTTATCTTTTTATAAAAGAAAAAATTAGGTTGAAAAACTAAAAAAAAATAAAAAATTTCAGATTTTTTTGTCTAAAGAGTTTACAAAATATAATTATTAGGAAAAAATACCTTCAAAACTATTAGGAAAAATAAGTATTACTGTATTAGACCTCTAATATTGATATACTATATACTTCCTATCAATCTAATTTGTTTTGGTTAAGCATAATGAGAAAAGAAAGTCGAAGGGACTGGTGTGTAAAAACCAAAAACAAAAGGGGGATTACATGTAAAAGTTATAGAAAGGGGTGTTAAGACGAATTAGTTTTGTCTCGGTTGCAGAAAACAAATTAAGACCTAGTTCGGAGACTTCAAGGCGCTGAGGAAGGGAGAAAGAGGGAATCTAATTAATATATTGAAATTTTTTACTCAATTTATATAATGTATTTTTTAATATATTAAGAAAATGTGATTCAATTAATACTAAACCATATTATAAGAATGGTCTTTCTATTTAGACTGGGTAATGGACTGACCGAACTTGTTGTGAGATGAGCTTACTTTAGTTGCTCTCTCTCCTTTTTGGTTTGATAAGACATTTGGTCACCGTTACAAACATTTGATCACATTCTTTGTTGTAAAGATGAAATCAAGGTGCTTTAAGTAACAACGATAACCATAGTTGCATTTGATCACATGTGTTACTGGGGCACATATTAGAAAATCTCGTAGTAAATAATCCCTATTAAATAACTTGTATTTTAATGGTATAAAGTGTTTGAAGGTGTTTCCTACTAACATGTGCAGTGCCGGCCATAGGCGTGTTCAACTTGTGCCTTGGAACATGTGTCTATAGGGCCCAAAAATTTTAATATATGTAAATGTCCATTAGGCCCATTTCTTAATTAGGTTTATCACATGCAATTATTTAATAACACGCCAGTCACAAATTGGAAATAACGACTGCAAAAGGCGAACATCGAACGATTTTTCACCTTCAAACAACGATTCATCTCCTTCAAACAATCAAACAGCGAACGATTCTTCTCCGTAAAAGTTAAAACAACAGACGATTCGGGTCATTCTTTCGTCGTCGACCATACACGAGATTGAATGCAAGAACAGACCCTTCTTCGGTGTAATCAGTCAACGATTAAGTGCGATTCCTAATTCTGTTATATCAGTCAATGATTCTTGACTTCTTGTTCAGTGTTCGTGATTTCCTCATAAAAGCTTTTCTCCTAAATCACAGGTAACATAATTTAATTTGTTTTACATTCATTCGTGAATTGTAATCAATCAACGGATATGAATCATGATGATAGATGCCGATTTGAGATGGCAAATCTCCTAAGAATTGAGAGCAAAAAGTGAGACAATTTTCTGGGTTTTTCTTATTCACAAATGCAAATTACAAGTAAATTAAATATGCCGTTTACGTCCTAGAAAAATGGAAATGTGAGATCATGGATCTCATGCATGCAACGTGACTAATGCTTAAACAAAGTGGGTGGTTTCATGCCACTACTACTAAAATGAAGGAAACTACTCAAGACCATCGACTAAGACTTCTGGTCGTTTTATTCTTGATCGGGTCGGACTGTTTGGAAATTTAATCCAATAGTCTGGCGGGCTTGCGAGTCAAACGTGTGGGCCTGTTGCCTTGGTTGCTAGGTTCGGTGATCGTATCAATTGCCTCCTCCTCAACAATAAGCTCGTCCTCGAGCGATGATGGTGGCTGACTTTGAGTACACTATCAGTATCGAATAACCAAAACAAGTTATTGCCAATCCAGATCTACTAATAACAAGAAGTTGCAGCGGATCAACACTTGTATTAATATATTAAGAACAATAGAATACTGTATATTGAATGAACAATGAACAATAATATTAAGAACACAGTGATTCACAAAAAGCTTCAATGTATATTATTGATTAACAATACACACATACGTTTACAATTCGTAAGGAACTACTTATAGCAGTCCTTGAAGCCTAACTATTTACCCTAGTTATTCTAGGACTTGATTTACATCGAATTATAAAAGATATACATTGAATAACATTCTATAACTAACTCTGCGAAGATCTCAGACTTGATTTGCTCCAAATACGCATATCAGTAGTAACTGCAATCACCAGTAGTAAATATGCATCATCAATAATAAATGTGATGATCAGTAGTAACTCTGATAATCAGTAGTAAGTCCAAAACCAACGCCAGTAGTAACTACTAATGATCAGTAGTATCTTCTCTTTATGCATGACCAGTAGTAAGTTAGTTATAGTCTTCACCAGTATCAACTCATCAGTATCAAGTGTTTCTGCCCCATCAGTAGTAACCATAGTCTTCATCAGTAGTAACCATGATCAGTACTAACTGCAGCATCAGTAATAAGTTGAACTGTGATTTGTTCTAACAATCTCCCCCTAAACTTATTGATTCTCTTTCAATCAATCAAGTTTCTTCTTACTTCTGCTTCTCATTTTTCTTTTCTTCCAACAGTTTTGCTCTTCTTTGATCTCCTTCTAACGTCTGTTGGTTTCTTTTATTCCTTTGTGCAATAATATATTTGCTGATCTTTTTCACAAATTCATTTAACTTGTTTTGGAACATCACAGCATCATTAGGCTTAATAAAATTCATGCACCAAAGTTGATAAAGAGTTTTCTCAGAGTGAGGATACTCTTTTTCATATAGGAATAAATCACACTTCTTACTTGTATATTCAAAGAAATACATGTTGACCGTTGGTAGCACATTCCAGGCTTGAATATTCTCTGGATTTGTATACTTCTCTGGATATTTCTCTGGATAAAAAGCAGCATCAATCATTTCTGTAATGTAACCTGCAGCTGAATTCTTCCAGGTCTTCTTGGTCATTCTTGGTTTACCAATAATCAGCATCTTGATTATGTCACTTCTGGTTAGGGACATGACTGATGGTTTCCAAGCTCTAAATCTTTGAGTGACCTTATCTTCTCTAACAATCTCAATCACTTCTTTTATGCATCTCCAGTTGATGATTGGATTGCTTTCTAGGGGAGCAATAGGAATATCATGAACTTGTACTATCTGTTGTTTCTGTTTCTTTATCTGTTCTGGTTCAGATAGTGCAGCCTTCCTTTTTCTTGAAGGTAGAGGTGGTTCACCTGAGGATTCACCAGAAATAATCTTTCTTTTAAGTACATCTTGGTGATCAATCATTTCAGACTTTGTGGTGTCCATTTCCTTAACCTTTCTTTCAACTAATTCCTTCTTCTTCTCAATACAGTATTTTTCAATTAAATTGATCAACTTCATTCTTCCAAAGGCCTTTGTGTTGTGACCTCTTGCTTTTAAGAATGAGATCATTTCCTTCTTTTTGTCTGCAAACTGTTCTGGCATGTCTTCTTTCAGTTCTTTGCATTCTTATACTTGTGCTTCAAGAAGTTCAATTGTTTCAAGCTCAATTTGCCTTATTTTATGTAATTCTTGTTGTTGAATTTCCTTTCTTGTTTCTGCAACTTCATGAGCTTTGACTTTTTATTGAAATTGTGGCAATTTAGAAATATCTGCTATGTCTGCCAACTTGACTTCTTTAAATTCTTTGCCTTGTACTCTAGCTTCTTCAGATAATCTTCTATTTTCCCTTGCTAGAGTAGCAGCTACTTTCTTCAAGTAATTGGCTCTTTTTTACTTTCCACCTATCCTGCTTGGCTGATTTAGCATAATTGATTTTGTTGACCATTTCATGACCTTGTGCTCTGTTAGGTTGGTCTTCATCAGCTATTTCTTTTCCCTTTCCAATATATTTTTCCCTCTTCATATCTGGTGCAGCTTCAATTCTGAATTTATGACCATAAGTGTATATTTGAGATATGGGAAGAATCTTAGGATGTGGAGGTAAAGAGCATTCATCAACTTCCAACCAGTTGATATCATCATCAATGTCTTTCACCACCATTTGTGTTGACTTTGTTGCTGGTGATGGTGGGATTACTACTGCAGGCTCAAGTAGTGGTGGCAGCTCAATAATATCATCAGTAGTAGCCAAGGTAGTTACTACTTGTATGTCTTCAGGAATTACTACTGATAGGGCATCAGTAGTGTTTGCTGCCTCTTCTTGATTTACTACTGCTATGACATCAGTAGTAGGCTCAATAGTAACATCCATGTCTTCTAGGCCTTCATCATTTACCTGGCCTTCATCAACTTTTGATTCTTTAAGGTTGAGGAGAGAAGTTGCTGCTGCTGCAATGGAAGTATCTATCATACTTTGAATGTTGTCCTTCTCCCCCTTAGTGAGCTCAACTGGTGGAGCATCACTACTGTCAACCTTCTTTTTCAACCTTCTAATGATTCTTGTTTGTTGAAGAAGCCTGTGCTCATATAATTTCATCCTTCTGTTAATGGTATTAATGTGCTTCTTCATATAGGACATGGTCCTCCCTTGATTTGTTAAATATTTCAGGCAATCTTGTACATCGGTTTCAAGGTTTTCCATCCTATCCGTCAATTGTTTTTGTTTAATACTGCCCTCACTCCTTCTAGCAAGATCATCGGGCTCACTAACAGGTACATTGGCTTTAAGGTTTTCCATCCTTTCCGTCAAATCAATGAATTTCTCTCTACCCTCATCACTTCTTGGTGATGAAATGGGTTGTTTGGACACTCTCTTCTTCCTAGAAGAAGCAGTAGTGCCCCCCTTTTGGTTTCTTGGCACCGGGGTCCTCTTAGTAATTCCTCAAAAGAGTCATCACTAAGAGTTGCCGAGGTCTGGGTCCTAGTGATGTTCTCACTATCCTGTGCACCCACCTTTGGGGCATCAGTAGTGAGAGCCCTTTCCTCATGCCCTCTCTCCTCCTTGGAGGACAACTCTTGGAGCCTGGGGTTTGACTCAATGGGTCCCCTGGTGTCCTTTAAGGAAGATTTCTTCCTTTTATAGCTTTTCTGGAGTGATTTGGCTAAAGGCTGGTCTTCTACAGAGTGAAGAGCAGCACTCTACAGATTGAATTCATGTTCCTAGGACACATTCAGGACATCTAATTGGGTGGACGATTGAGTGACTGTTTGGGGTTGTGTTTGGGCTGCATTTGGGGGTGAATAAGTGGGTTGAGGTTCAATTGGGGTTGTGTCTTTGTTTGAACCTTCTCCAAAAAATTGTTGATCTTTGATCATATTAGGAAACAGAGGGGTTTCCGTGCCCGAAAATTTAAATTGTTTTCTCATATTTGAGAAAACTTTCTTGTTCAACTCAGGTGTTGTAAAAATATTTTTGGGAGTTGACAAGTTTTACAGTTCACAATTATTAAATGTTGAAGAAATCTGGGATACATTAAAAATTTTGAAGTAGAAAGATTTCCCAACATTCCCTCAAAAATCATATTTGAAAAGTTAAATACTTGGTCTGTGCTTAAACAGACAACAGCAGATGCTATTGACTTGTTAAACTCATTCCAAGAGCTTCTTTTAGGAGAAAGACAGTGTTGAATGGTGTGTATTAAAAATTTCCATTGTGGGAGAGAAGACCTTTTTGGAAAGTGACAATGTCAAGTCTTCCCTCATATCCCATTTTTTGTAAACATTCAACAAGGTCTTCCTTGGGTAAAGAAATCATACCTTCATCATCATGGAGTTGTAGATGGTGTCTGATTGATCGTTCTGATATAAAGATTTCTTTTCCATCTACTACTGACCTTATCTTAGTAAAGTCTGTATCATCGACTTGTTCTGCATTCTCCCAGAAACTCACTAGGTGTTGTTGATAGGCTTTAGGGTTTACAGTGAGTGCAAACTTTATATAAGAATGTTTCAAAAACATGACGATTGGACGAAAGTCTTTCGTTCCGTCTGGATTCTTTAGATACGCACACATGTTGTGAAACTCTGAGTATTTAAGATTTGTTTTAACATCAAGAGATTGTAGAGTTGCCATTGTCGTCGATTTGTGTTTGATCGTTTGATTTGAGAGAACAAGTATGAATGTTGTTACTGGTGCAGGGTTTATGATCGCGATTTAGGGTTTATCGAGAGGATTTAGCAAATCGATGTGAGGATAATGCTGAACTAATCGACTTCAGCTATTTATATCTTACGATTTGATCTGCAAAAAGACTAAATTGCCCTTCGAATCATAACACAACGGTTATTTTCATGGGGGTTAGTTTGGTAACTTTGACAATTTAAAGACCAGTAGTAAATTAGATACCAGTAGAAAACATCAGTAGTATCTATGAACATCAGTAGTAACTAAGGATTTTGACATCAGTAGTAACTGTAGACATCAGTAGTAACTAATGAATTTTAATACTGACCTAATTTACCAACACTAGCAGTAGTAACCACCATTTTTAGAGACCAGTAGTATATGTGAGTACAATTGTTTACCAGTAGTATTATTTACTAGTAGTATTTTGTGCATACTTAAAATACATCAGTAGTAAAACAGAAAAACCTTTTTACAACAGAAAAAACTTTACACATGATTTTGAGTGAGAAATTAATTTATTAAAATCATTCCAATACTGCTAACTAAGAAGCTGAATCTTCCTATATCAAATGCTTTTGTAAAAAGATCTGCTAATTGATTGTCAGTATGAATTTTAACTACTTTGATTAACTTCTTTTCATTGCAATCTCTTATAAAATGAAATCTTATTTCAATGTGTTTAGTTTTAGAGTGTTTTACTGGATTGTTCACAATACTAATAGCACTTTGATTATCAATAAACATAGGAGTTTTAAGTATAGAGATACCAAAGTCTAGAAGCTGGTTTTGAATCCAAAGTACTTGAGCACAACAAGCAGATGCAGCTACATACTCTGCTTCAGCAGTTGATGTGGATACATTTGTTTGTTTCTTACATTGCCATGACACCAGTCTTGATCCAAAGAATTGACATCCACCAGTAGTGGACTTTCTATCTTGACATTCACCTCCATAGTCACTATCTGTGTAGGCTATGAGTTCAAATGGTGAGTCATGTGGATACCATAGACCAAGTGATGGTTTGCCTTTCAAGTATCTGATTATTCTTTTGACAGCCTGCAAGTGTAGTTCTTTAGGTCTTGCTTGATATCTTGCACACACACAAACACTGTACATAATATCAGGTCTTGATGCAGTTAAGTACATCAAAGAGCCTATCATTGATCTATATAAGTGTTCATCTACATCCTCCCCCTCAGCATCAGGATGTACGTGTTTGTGTGTTTCCATTGGTGTACTTGCACTCTTGCAGTCTTTCATAGTAAACTTCTCCAAGATGTCTTTAACATACTTTGATTGGTTTATCAAAATACCATCTGATCTTTGATTGACTTGGAGTCCAAGGAAGAAGTTCATTGGACCCATGGAGCTCATCTTGAATTTGGTTTGCATGAGATCCTCAAACTCTTTACACAATAAATCATTTGTTGATCCAAAAATGATATCATCTACATAGATTTGAACCAGTAGTATATCATCTTTGACCTTTCTTGTAAACAGAGTCTTGTCAATAGCTCCTCTTTTAAAATCACTCTTCAACAAGTATGATGATAATGTATCATACCATGCTCTTGGTGCCTGATGTAGGCCATACAGAGCTTTGTCTAGTTTGAATACATAGTCACCGTGTTCTGGATCTTCAAAACCTGGAGGTTGACACACATATACTTCTTCTTCAATTTTCCCATACAGGAATGCACTCTTCACATCCATTTGATAGACTTTAAACTTCTTGTATGAAGCATATGCTAGGAATATTCTTATTGCTTCAATTCTAGCAACAGGAGCATATACTTCATCATAGTCTATTCCTTCTTCTTGAGTGTATCCTTGGGCTACAAGTCTGGCTTTGTTTTTTATCACTATACCTCTTTCATATTTCTTGTTTCTAAAGATCCATCTTGTTCCAATGGCTCTTTTCCCTTTGGGTAAAGGTACAAGTGTCCAAACAGCTTGTAATTTGAATTGAAGGAGTTCTTCTTGCATTGCCTCAATCCAGTTTGAATCCTTCATTGCTTGTTGAATCTTCTTTGGTTCATCCTGAGACAGAAAACATTCAAACATACATTCATTAGCAATTAAACTTATGTTACACATGTTTGCAGTTAGACTTTTATTTAATTTGCTTCTTGTTTGTAGTTGTGAGTTAACATCACTTAGAACATTGTCTAATGGATGGTTCTTTTGAGTCCTTGAGTTTGTAGCTCTATCAACCACTAGTTGATTTTCAAGATTTGACTCATTTGTCTCAGGAATTTGTTCCTCTTGAGATTCTTCATTGTCATTGATGTTTGGTTCATCATCATTTGCTGGTTCAGAGTTACTACTGGGATCAGTAGTATTTAAGTTATTACTGGGATCAGTAGTATTTAAGTTATTACTGGGATCAGTAGTATTTTGAGAATTTAGGTTATTGCTAGGACCAGTAGTATTATGAGTACTATTACTGGTACCAGTAGTATTTGAATTACTACTGTCCTCATTCTCTGAGTTTCTACTGCTCTCAGAGTTGGAGTTACTACTGTCCTCAGCATTGACTGTGGGATCAGTATTAACTACTATGTATCTCATCTCTTCTTGACCAGTGTTAACAAATGATGTTCCTTCGTTTTGAATATGACCGTTTGAATCACCTGTATTTAAATCCAAGTTAGTGTTAAAGGATTTGGTTAGATTGTCTATATTAAATAGCCAATCTGGACCATTTCCTTGTTCATTAGGTATATTCTCATTAAAGGATACATTGATGCTTTCTTCAATAATCCTTAATCTTTTGTTGAACACTCTGTATGATTTGCTTTGAGTAGAGTATCCCACAAAGATTCCATCATCAGCTTTGCAGTCAAACTTACCAATTTGTTCTCTTGTAATCAAAATAGTACAAGGACAACCAAATGATTTTAAGAAACTTATGGAAGGTTTTCTTTTGTTAACTATTAATACTCTGTTTTGTACGTAACAGGCAGTATTAACAGCTTCAGCCCAAAAAGTAATTGGTAATTTTGAGTCTGCTAACATTGATCTTGCTGCTTCAATGATGGTTCTATTTCTTCTTTCAGCTACACCATTTTGTTGAGGAGTTCTAGGTGAGCTGTATTGTCTGTCAATACCTTTAAGATCACAAAAGTTAATTAGGTTAGCATTTTTAAATTTTGTGCCATTATCACATCTTATGGCTTTAATTTTTTGATCAGATGCGTTCCCCAGTTTAACAATTAAGTTCTTGATGAGTTCACTTGTTTCATCTTTTGTCCTGAGAAAGAAAACCCATGTATATCTGGAAAAGTCATCAGTAATAACAAGGCAATATTGTTTCTTTCCAATGCTCATTACATTTGTAGGTCCAAAAAGGTCCATATGTAAGAGTTGTAAAGGAACAGAAATAGAATTTACAATTTTGGACTTATGAGAAGACTTAAGTTGTTTACCTTTTAGGCATGCAACACAGTGATGATCACACATGAACTGTTTTTGTGGTAATCCAATTACCAAATTATTTCTTACTAAATTGTTCATATTTTTAAAGTTTGTGTGACACATCCTTCTATGCCATAGTTCTGATTCAGTAGTGTTTGCCTTGGATATAAAGCAGTTGACCTCATTTGAAGAAATGAGTTCTCCCCCTATATCCAGGCAATACACATTATTTCTCCTTGGAGTTCTCAAAACTACATATTTTTCATCTAAACTAAAGTCAGGAGAAAGAATGATGCACTCAATATCTGTGAAAAGAATCTTGTTCTTTTTATCACATACTTGAGACACACTGACAAGATTGTATTTTAGCTCAGCTACATAAAAGACATCATCAAAAGTAATTTTACCATTAGTAACTGTACCTTTGCCTGTAATCTTACCTCCCTTTGGGTTCTCACCAAAAGCCACATACCCTCCATCAAATGACTTGAAATCCTTAAGAATTTACAGATTTCCAGTCATGTGCCTTGAGCATCCACTATCAATGTGCCATGTTCTACCTTCTTCAGGGATCTGAATGCTCTGCACAAGTAAGTAAAAGATTAGTTAAGTTTGGGAACCCAAGCTTTATATGTCTTGGGTTCATCCTTTGAAAAGTAAGATTTAGAAGATTTAATTTTAAATATTTGTGGTACCCATACCTGTTTAGTACTGGTGTTTTATTTTACTACTACCCTTTTGGATTTGTTACTGGTGTCTGAGTTTACTACTGACCTTGGTCTATACCCATTATATTTAGCTTTTGAATACTTTACTATGGATGGACCAGTAGTATTTGGGTAATTACCATGTTTAGGATAACCAGTAGTGTTTTTAACATTTGGTTTGGCAACAGTAGTATTTTTAAAATTAGGGTTTTTACCAGTAGTGTTTTGGTACTGGTACCCAACATCATTGTAATTAGGGTTAGGATCAGTAGTAAACCTGTTAAAGTTTCTACTGGTGTTGGAAAAATTAAAATATTGTTTATTTTGATTTATTTTTCCATTATTTTTGAAATAATTGCTGTTCTTTGGGCTTCCAACTCTTTTATTTTGCTCAAACCTTGGTGCATTTCTTCCAAATTTTGGTGTTTCAGATTTTTTGAGATTTTGTTTTATTTACTACTGATGGATCAGTAGTATCTTTTAACCTTTGTGTTTTTGCTTTTTCTTTAGAATTTTTAAATTCTTTGAACTCTTTGCAGTTAATTGGAATATTGGATTGAAGTGACAATCCTTTGCTAAATGGTTTACTTTGTTGCAAATAACACATCTTAATTTCTTATCCTTAGCACCTTCAGGTTTTCTTTGATCTAAGAGTTGGTTCTTGTTTCTTTCATTTCCCCTTGTTAATATAGTTGGTATATTTTCTGAATTGAATTTTGGGGATTCATTTGTGCTTTCTGTAGTGTGAAAAGTAGTGTTTGATTGATCATCATCAGATGTATCATTACTTGATTCAGTTTGATTTTCATTTTTTAATTCATTTATGATTCTTTCTGAACTAGCTTTAAGTGGAGGAATGAATTTATATGGAGGTGGTACAACATGATATCCCACCACATGAACTACCTTTTCAGTAGTTTGATTGTTTGTTAATTCATCTATTATTTTTGAACTTCTTTCAAACTTTTTAATTGTAAGAGTATTTTGTTCAAGTTCAAGTTGACATTCTTCCAATTTATTTAAAGCTTCTTTAAGTTTTATTTCAAGATAATCTCTTTTATCTACAGCCTCAAGCAATTCACCTTTCATTTTCTCATCAATTATTTGATAAACTTTTATTTGATTTTCTTGATCAGCAATGACACCATCAAATTCAATATTTCTTCTGTATAATTTTCTTATATCTTCATTTAATCGGATATTTTCTTTTTCTAAATTTTTAACCATTTTTATACATTCAGAAGTGCAAGGTTTAGGTTTTACCTCAGAGTTGTTATCAGTAAGGGTCATAAGAGCTTGATTTTGAGCATGTTCTTCTGCTTGAAAGCTCCAATCATAACCTTGTCCTTGTTGTGAAACAAGAGCAGTTGAGTTTGATCTTTTGTCTGTCTGAGGACATTCTTTAGCAAAGTGCCCAAGGTTATTACAGTTGTAACATTTGACTTTAGTCTTGTCAAATCCAGTCTTGTCACCTTTGTTGTAGTTAAGGTTTGTTCTACCAGTCCTCTTCAAGAACCTTTTGGTTCTCAGGCTCAGCATAGCCATCTGCCATTTTAAATCCATTTCTTCAAGATCATCATGATTCAATTGTTCTAAATCATCACTAATTAGTGCAGTGTGCACATGACTAGTGAAGAAGGATTCTCTTACAGTATCTTCACAATCTGCAGCCTTTCCTGTAGTAGTTTCTTGAACTTGACCTGTACTAGATACAAAAGTAGCATTATTAGAAGAAAGAGAAGGGTTCTTGTGATTTACCTCAGCTTCAAATACTCTGAGGTCATTGTAGAGTTCATCCAACTCCTTTTCTTCTAAAGTATCTATTTGTCTATATATAACAGTGTACATAGACCATTCTTCACTAAGAGATCTTAGGAACTTCATGTTGATGTCTTCTTGGTCCATCTGAACTCCAACTTGGTTAAGTTCACCAATTAATTTGTTGAATCTATCAAACACTTGGGTTAGTGTCTCATTAGGCTTTCCTTTGATGTTTTCAAAGTCTTGCTTGAGAACAGATTTCATGTTCCTCTTTGTGCTTTTGGTTCCCACAAACCTCTTTTCCAATGCTTGCCATAAAAGCTTTGCATCTTCATATTCAACAAATAAATGTTGATAGTCATTTGGAATGGACAGTAATAAAGTATTGAGGGTCTTGAGTTCAATTCCTCTATCCTTTCTTTCTCTCTCAGATCTGATTCGATCTGCTTCAGTATTAGATGTACTGGTATCTGGAGCAGGAGAAGTACGTTTATTACCCTCTTGTATGACTTCCCACATGGAGTAGTCAGTAATAAGCATGTATTGCTTAATACGATTCTTCCACATCCCAAAGTTATTGGGAGTGAGTATTGGAATTTTATTTGCTTGAGTACTTTCATTGTTATCAGTCATGATTAACAATAAGTGTGTTTGACGATTAAAACTTTTTGTTGTTCTTAAAATTCGTAGATCTAGAACCAAAAAGCTCTGATACCACTTGTCAGGATCGGATAACCAAAACAAGTTATTGCCAACCCAGATCTAGTAATAATAAGAAGTTGCAGCGGATCAACACTTGTATTAATATATTAAGAACAATAGAATACTGTATATTGAATGAACAATGAACAACAATATTAAGAACACAGTGATTCACAAAAACCTTCAATGTATATTATTGATTAACAATACACACGTACGTTTACAATTCGTAAGGAACTACTTATAGCAGTCCTTGAAGCCTAACTATTTACCCTAGTTATTCTAGGACTTGATTTACATCGAATTATAAAATATATACATTGAATAACATTCTATAACTAACTCTGCGAATATCTCGGACTTGATTTGCTCCAAATACGCATATCAGTAGTAACTGCAATCACCAGTAGTAAATATGCATCATCAGTAGTAAATGTGATGATCAGTAGTAACTCTGATAATCAGTAGTAAGTCCAAAACTAACGTCAGTAGTAACTACTAATGATCAGTAGTATCTTCTCTTTATGCATGACCAGTAGTAAGTAAGTTATAGTCTTCACCAGTATCAACTCATCAGTATCAAGTGTTTCTGCCCCATCAGTAGTAACCATAATCTTCATCAGTAGTAACCATGATCAGTACTAACTGCAGCATCAGTAATAAGTTGAACTGTGATTTGTTCTAACATACACGATTCTGGAAGCGGAACCGGGGTGGGATTACCGTACGCCTGCCGGAGTAGTGAGATATGGAAGACCGGGTGGATTTTTGCTTCCGGCGGTAGTTGAAGGCGGTATGCGACGGCTCCAATTCGTTCGATGACTTTGAATGGCCCAAAATACCGTTTAGTTAATTTTTTTGTTGCTCTTTTTTGGATTGTTTGCTGACGGTATTCCCGGAGGCGGAGAAAAACCATGTCGCCGACATTGAATTCTTTGTCGGTTCTGTGTGAATTTGCTAAAGACATCATACGTTGTTGTGATCGACGAATGTTGTCTTTAATTGTGGTACGAAGCTGTTGTAGCTCCTGGAGGGTGGCATCGATTGATACAGTTGTAGAATTGCCAGCTCTGTAACGATGAAGGTCGGGTACGGGACGCCCGTAAAGAGCCTGGAAGGGTGACATTTTGATGGAGCTGTGATGGGATGAATTGTACCAAAATTCTGCTAAGTATAGATATTTGTTCCATGTTTTTGGTTTATCACTCGCAAAGGAGCGCAAATAATTTTGGAGACAATGGTTTACCACTTCAGTTTGTCCATCGGATTGTGGGTGGTATGCTGTGGAGTAACGAAGGTGAGTACCCAATTGTTTGAAAAGTTCTTTCCAAAATGAGCTCAAGAAAATGGGGTCACGATCGGACACGATACTGTTGGGTATACCGTGTAACCGGTATATGTTGGTTAAAAAAAGGTTGGCAAGTGTGGTTGCTCCAAAGTTATTTGAGAGTGCAATAAAGTGAGCAAATTTCGAAAATCGATCCACGATTACCCATATGGCGGTTTTACCCGATGAAGGTGGTAAATGGGTAATAAAGTCCATTGAGATGTCATGCCATACCATGGTTGGAATCGGCAATGGTTGTAATAATCCATAGGGTTTGTTGGTGGGTACCTTGATTTGTTGGCAGACTTGACAATTTTGAATGAAGGTAGTGACATCTTTTTTCAATTTGGGCCATAGAAATGTTGCACTGATGCGTTTAATGGTTGGTAATATGCCCGAATGACCACCAAGTGTGGTAGCATGATATTCCCGTAACAATAGTTGTCTAATTTCTGTGTTGTCTGGGATGTATAAACGACTTTGGTGGTATAGTAAGCCGTCTCGAAATTGAAATTTAGCATTTTTTTCAGTAATGTTTTGAAGAAAATATTTACCCGATGTTGTCACATAGTAAGCTCGTAGGTCTTTTAACCATGTCGGGTCTGTGGCGGAGAGAGCAAGTAGTGTTGGTTGTTCGATGCGGCTTAGCGCATCCGCCACATGATTTTCTTTTCCCGTCTTGTATATGATTTCGTAGTCGTACCCCAAAAGTTTGGTTGCCCAGCGATATTGCTCCGGGGTTTGAACAACTTGTGACAGTAGGTGTTTCAAGCTCTTTTGGTCGGTAAAAATACGGAAACGTCGGCCAATCAAATATTGTCGCCATTTTTTAACCGCCTCGGTGATTGTGAATAGTCCCCGTACATATGCCGATGCAACTTGCATGCGTTGGCAAAAACGTTTGCTAAAGAATGATATGGGACGATCATTCTGAGATAAGACGGCTCCGATTGCAATATTTGATGCATCTGTGGTGATGTCAAAAGTGGTGGTGAAATTGGGTAAAGTGAGGGTGATAAGTTGTCTCATGGCTTGTTTTAGGTTGTGAAAAGCTGTGGTGGCTTCTGTGGTCCACGCAAATGTGGGTTTGCGGAGGATGTCGGTGAGGCCGGCGGCGATTGTGGCATAACTTTTAACGAACCGCCTATAATATCCCGTTAGGCCGAGGAACCCACGTAAGTTAGTGAAGTTAGTTGGTTGTGGCCATTGTTGGATTGCCGTGAGTTTATCGGGATCAGCTTGAACACCGTGAGCAGAAATGATGTGTCCCAAATAGTTGATGGTGTTGACACAGAATGTACATTTGGAGAATTTGGCTTGGAAGTTATTTTGTGACAGTGTTGCAAAAACGTGTTCGAGGATTGCTCTTTAGATTTTGCTCTGATACCACTTGTCAGGATCGATTAACTATAAACAAGTTAATAAACACCTTAGATCTAATTGATGATAGAAGTTGCAGCGGATCAACACTATATCAATGTATTAAGAACGATGAACTGTAAGAACAATATGTAAGAATATTAAGAACACAGTTTCACAAAAAGCTTCAATGTATATTATTGAGTTAACAATACACACGTACGTTTACAATTCGTAAGGAACATACTTATAGTAGTCCTTGAAGCTAAACTATTTACCCTACTTATTCTAGGACTTGATTTACATCGAATAATAATAATATACATTGATTTATATTCTATAACTATCTATACGAAGATCTCGGACTTGATATCTTCCAAAAACGCGTTGTCAGTAGTAAAACTAATCACCAGTAGTAAATATGAAGATCAGTAGTAAACTTGGTGATCAGTAGTAAGTCCAGATACATCGTCAGTAGTAACTACAATGATCAGTAGTATCTTCAATCTTTGCATGATCAGTAGTAACTTAGTTATAGTGAACACCAGCATCAACTTCATCAGTAGTAACATGTTCTGCCCCATCAGTACTAAGTATGTCAGTACTAACTGCAGCATCAGTAATAAGTTGATCTGTGTTTTACTCCAACAATCTCCCCCTAAACTTATTGATCATCTTTTAATCAATCAAGTTTCTTTTGTTCCTCTTGTTCTTTTCTTCTTCTCTCAAGAGTTCTTTGATTCTGTTGAAGTCTTTGTTCAATAATATATTTGCTGTTCCTCTTTGTAAAGTAATTCAATTTATTTTGGAACATAACAGCATCATAGGGTTTCATCAAAGTGTTTATGAATATCTGATACATTGTCTTCTCAGAATGTGGATATTCTTTCTCATATAAGTACAATTCACACACTTTGCCTGATTTCTCAAAGAAGTACATATTTGCAGTAGGAATGACATTCCAAGCATACACATTACCTGGATTTGTAAATTGTTCTGGATAATTGTCTGGATAAAATGCAACATCAATCATCTTTGTTAAATATCCAGCTCCAGATTCTTTCCATGATTTCTTTGTCATTCTTGGTTTCCCAATAATCAAAAGTTTGATTACATCACTTCTCGAACATGATCTGATTAAGGGTAACCATCCAGTGAATCTTTGTACTATTTTGTCTTCCCTTATGACCTCTATGACATTGTTCTGCATCACTCTCCAGTTAATAATTTGATTGTTCTGTAATGGAGCAACTGGCATTTCAAGAACAGGTATAATTTGTTTTGACTTCTTTTTAAAGCTTTGTTCTTGATCAACAGATTTTCTTTTCTTAGACTGGGGAGTTGAAGTGTCACCAACAGTTGAAACACTTCCAGCTTTGATTAAGTTTGGACTGATTGGGATTAAAGTTTTGGCTTTGGCTTTCTTTGATTCTTCAGCTTCTTGTTCAGCCAAGTCTCTCTTCTTTGCAGTGCAGTATTTTTCAATAATAGTTATCATCTTCATTCTTCCAAAAGATTTTGCACTGTGACCTTTTGTCTTTAGAAAGTCTATCATAAGAGACTTTTGTTCAAATATATCATCTGGTAAATCACCTTTTGTTCTTTTGCATTCTGCTATAAGATCTTCAAGACAGTTTAGATGTTCTTCTTCTACTTTTCTAAGCCTTTTGAACTCTGCTTCTTGGGCTTCTATCTGAACATCTTTAATTTGAACAGGTATTTTAACAGGAATTTCTCTTTGATTCTTCTTCTGTTCAAGAGCTTGATATTTAGCTACCTTCTCCCAATATCTCTTATTCTTCACCTTCCATTTATCTTGTTTATCAGCTTTAACCAGATTTATCTTGTTTACCATGTAATGACCAAGAGCTCTGTTAGGGTAATCTTCATCATATACTTCTTTACCCTTTCCAATATGTGCTGAAGGTGGAGGTGGAATATATTTCATGTCTGGCACTTCACTTATCTTTACAGAAGGAGAAAATGATCTAAGTTCATCTTGTTGAAGTATTTTTGGATGTGGAGGAAGTGAGCATTCATCAACCTCAAACCAATTCACATTATCATCAATGTCAGGTATGATAAGTGGTTGATCAGGTGTTGGTGGTTTGGTAATGATGACATGTCTTACTCTTTCAATAAGCTCTGGAAAATGTAGTTCTTCCTCATCAGTAGTAACCAGAGCAGTTACTACTGGTGTAACTTCAGGAGTTACTACTGATAGGGCATCAGTAGTATTTGCTGCTTTCAATTCCTCTTCTTCATTTACTACTGCTATAATGTCAGTAGTGGGAGTTACTACTGGTGTTTCTTTTTCTGTTTGTTCTTTAGTAGGAGCAGTAGTAATTGGTTCTTCTTCTGTATCCATCATCTCTGGGCCTTCATCAACTTCTGTTTCTTTTAAGTTTAAGAGGGAGGATGCTGCTGCTGCAATAGATTCATCAATCATTGTCTGTATGTTATCCTTCTCCCCCTTAGTGAGCTCAACTGGTGGAGCCTCACTATCATCTATCTTTTTCTTCAATCTTCTGATGATTTTGGTTTGTTGATGAAGCCTGTGCTCATATAATCTCATCCTCTTGTTGATGGTATTTACATGCCTTTTCATGGCAACCATAGTTTTTCCTTGATTGGTTAAGTACTTGAGACAATCTTGTACAGTGGATTCCAAGGAATCCACTTTTGCCGTCAATTGTTGGATTTTAATACTGCCCTCACTCCATCTAGCAAGATCATCGGGCTTACTAACAGGTACAGTGGTTTTAAGGTTTTCCTTCCTTTCCATCAATTCCACAGATCTGCCCTCATCACTGCTTGGTGATTCATTGGGTCTTTTAGACATTCTCTTCTTCCTAGAAGAAGCAGAGATGCCCCCCCTTGTGGTTTCTTGGCACCGGGGTCCTTTGAGTAATTCCTCAAAAGAGTCATCACTCAAAGTTGCCGAGGTTTGGGTCCTAATGATGTTTTCACTGTCCTGTGCACCCACCTTTGGGGCATCAGTAGTGAAAGCCCTCCCCTCATGTCCTCTCTCCTCCTTGGAGGACAACTCTTTGAGCCTGGGGTGTGACTCTATTTGTCCCCTGGTGTGTCACACCCCGCCAAAAGTGGTTTGCGGAAGAACGAGCGTGCGACAATCACGAGTATACATAAGCATATGATTATCGTAAACAATACATGTTTGATAAAAAGTAATGTCACCAAAATTTAATGTAACAAAGTAGTTGAACCAAAACATAGTTTTTAACTAAAATTTGGAGGTGACATCTTAACAAAATGAAAGCTTGACTCCAATGCATGCAACTCAATGTCTAGCTTTGTTACCTGAAAAACATAAGTAAAAGTATCAACAAAATTGTTGAGTGAATTCACAGGTTTTATAATAAGTTCAATTTGTTCCACAGTTTTCGTATGCCAGTCATGGCAAAAATAGTGTGATGATATAAACGTTAAATATGACCTGCTCCGAGAACAGGGGAGTTTTCGTATATTAAACTTGACATAATTTGTCCGATGATGAAACATTTTAATATAGTTGCCTCACTGGCAATACGTACGATCAAAATCGCAAAGTAGAAAACATATGACGGTGATCCCCAATAGGTTTGCAAGGCCTATGAGTTAATATGTCGACCCTAAGTCCATAACCAAAACACAACTTTCAAACGTATTTCACTTTCTGGATATACACTCCACGGGTTCGATAAACATCGATAGTTAGCGCGACCAACTAAATACGGGGGAGGGTAAGTCTCAGCCAATAGTACTATTTGCATATCCAGGGCCTAGTCGCAACTAGCTAATGATTATGGTATGTATGCATATACGCACTTCCATGCACTACATCTAAACCTAGTTCGAGCATAACGATTCGTTGTCATGTTTTCCAAAAATAGTTTTCATCACGAAATAGTAAACGTTTATAAATATTGTAAACATTTATAAAATAGTTGATATGTTTTTCACCTAAAAGTGAAATAGTTAAAATGTTGTAAAAGAGATGTTGTGAAATCACAGTCACAATAAGGTTTATTAAGTACACTGCAATAAATAATGTAAAGATTTGTAAAAGCAAATGTAAAGATTTGTAAAAACATTTGTTATGTTTTTCACCCCTAGTTTGTAAAACAATATAAAAAGAGTAAAAAGGGGCTGCGAACTCACCTGACTCACGCAACCTAGCAAAATGCAATATGATGTAATAAGAAAGTCCAACAAATGATCTCCTAGCGCCCTAAATGCATGAGATTAACATAGTAAGTAGACGGCTCTACCGGCTCATCTATGCTAGTTGTTCACTCAACTAGATGGCTTAAAAATCATTAAGTGTTGATGATGACTCGTTAGTTACCAGAAAATATAGTCTTGTATATCATTTCAAAGTCTCAAAATAGTTTAAGAATCAATACTTAAATCACAAGTCATTATGAAAATCATGATATTAATTTTGACGAGTTTTAAATTCTTGTACATTTTGTTTCTCATTTTGTCTTTCATCATTCATCATTCCTAGCCACGTCACGTTGTGACTATTATTATATAAATCTCAAAAGTCTATTTATTTTATTATTCTTAAAATGTAGATCGTTTGACTGTCGTTAGATTATTATCGCCTTTACATGGCCGGAAATCGTTGATTTTTCGGTATAAGTTAACGAGACTTGTATATTTCACAAATGACTAATTTTATATTTTATTTCAAGATCGTTACTGATTTTCTAGATTTTAAAATCTAGACCATAACTTTCATGTTATTACATGTTTAGTCCTCTAACTTGCATTTTTCACATAAATTACATAAAAATTCGGTTTTATAATCTCTTGGTTTGTATCCTTCCCACATGTTAACCTATATTATTATATTAACAATTTAATATTTCCAGAACTTAAAATCAGTCACCGAGGTTCTGTTTTTGACTACTTTAGCCCCTTGAGTTTGTGTGTCGACATATTTAGCATATTCATTCGGTTTCTCGGTTTTGGTCATACGAGTTGTGTTTTAACACCATCATGCTATGATTTACATTTTAAATCATTTATTATTATAACTTTATGAAATCAGAATTTAAGTTTCTGTTTTGGCAAGGTTGGTCCCTGTAGTTTTGTTTTTGTCGGTTTTAGCTTAAAAGTCGGTTTTTCTTGGTTTTAATCACAAGACTTATATTTTTAGCATTTCATCTCATGTCTTAACTTGATAACTTTCTGAGTTTAAAAGTTTACCAAATCAGTACCTATATTTCGAGAATGTTACGTATGTAGTCCTTGTAGTTTTGTTTTTGAAGATTTTGGCACAATAGTTTGTTTGGTTAACTTTCTAACACAAGGTTATAGTTTTAACACCAAAATTAATTTATCAACTATAAAATACCTACATTTAAAATAATTTAGGTTTTCATAATGAAGACTTGGTAAAATCATAATCTGTGTTACTTTTGATATATCTTTCGGTTAATTTTCGGTTTACCCGATTTTAAATGGTTGAACTTTAAATATAGTTTATAAAATACAAGACCCTTATATTTTGATAGTTCTAGGTGTTGAGTGAACAATCATAGCATAAAATATAATGATCTAAGTATTTCAATAAGAGTAGAGGTGTATTCTCACAAAGCTTTTCGGTTTGGTGATTTCTAACTTGGAAGAGTTATTTCTCCTTCTTCAAAGCACCAAATGGAGTTCTTCTTCTTGGGGACTTCTTAGAATGAAGTGAAAGTGAGTATACTAGAATATCTAAGCATGAAATGAAGCATAAACCAAGGAATGAAAGCTTACACAAAGAAGAGTGAGGTACACAATTCTGGACAGCACCTTCCTCTGGATTTTCGACAGTCTTCCAGTGTCTTAGTGAGTGTTTAAAGGGTGGAATGTTATAGAGTAAGTTTTTATGGTGCTTTGGCAATTTGAATCACCTAATTTGGAGTTAAAATGAGATAGTTATGATGTTTTGAAGTTTGATTTGTGGGTGATTGTTGCTTGGCCGAAATTCTAGGATAAGAGGGAGTTTTTAGAGATATGTTGGGTGGTAAATGACCAACTCAACATGCTAGTTATATTCTGGTGCTTCTCATCGATCACTTTCTCACCATAATAAAAAAATAAAGAAAATCATGCCCTATCAATTCAAGATAAAGTGTTGGATATGTATTATATTTTATCTTGTTTAAATATTCTTGAGTCATCATTTCTCTGCCACCATTTCTACCCTATTATACATATTAAAATACTAGGGACCTCACTCAATTTGCTTGTAAAAGAATAAACAATAATAATAAAATAACTAGTTGGTAAGGGTTAGATTGATGTAGACAATTTGATAAAATAGGGTAAGGTTATGGAGGTTTATTTGATTGCAAGACTTTGAGTTTGTAGAATGATGATGATAGTTGGTTACCATAGAATATTATAATATCAATAAAATCAAACGACATCACGGGAATTCGGTATCCTGGTTGTTAAAGTGGTGGGGTGAGATTGGAGGATAGCAATAAACTTTGGATATAAAATTTAATTAAATTCAACTCCTGCACTTAAGATGCGGGAAAATTTGGTACCGCACATGAACGTGTGATGATGGATGGATAGGGATGAACTTTGAATTTCTAAAGTTGGGATGCATGTACCATGGATGTATGCATACATCTCTCAACATCCAATTTGAGATTACACTAAAGCTTTTATGCAAATAATTATTTCTTTATACATTAACTTTGCACCTTTGTTTTAATATTATATAGTTTGTACACTTTTATACCAGTCACTTTAGTTTACCCAAACTTTATTATAAAATATAAAATTTATAACTTTGATTTCGTTTTGGTCATCAACTCGCTAAATTACAGTTTAGTATTGTACAAACACAAAATAATAATTACTTGCGTCTCACACACATAATACATATTATGCATGTTTTGCTAGACTTATACTCAAAAAGAGTACATTTGTTTTGATTCATAAATTGTTTAATAATTTAGGTTGAAATAATTGTCGGGTCAAATACCCGATTTTAAGGGTTGTCACATTCTCCCCCCGTTAAAAGAATTTCGTCCCGAAATTCAAGATGTATCATTTCTAGTTTGTGTCTTGTTAAACATAGTATGGTACTTACATATCATTTAATATTCTCGTTCTCAAGTAAGTCGATGCTTGGCTTTGAGTTCCAACGTACTTTAGCAAATCTTAGCTTTACTCATTCAGAGTTTTCTGGGTTTTCCAATCTGAGACCTCGATTGGTTCTTCGGTGTAGTGAAGTTAATTGATAATGTTTAAGTATTGTTGGTTATTTCTTATGTGGACCCTTACGGCTTATAATACACGTCGTTTCTCTTTTGTATGTTTATAAAACACAAAGCTCTGAAATTTAAGATTATTTATTTATTTATTTAATTTTTTTATTTTTTTATTTTTTTTTTTTTTATTATTTTTTTTTTTGCCGTATTTGTTATTTAAATTTACGATTGAAAATAAAGTATTGTGGTTGTGATGTAAGTGGTATCGAATCCCATGAAATGAGATAAATAATCTCTTTTCTTTTTTATATTAGTCAAAAATAATAAAAATTAAAGCATTGTTGCTTATTAGAATATTCACGGTTTTGTTCATTTATACACATTTGTTTGAACCCATGTGGACATTTTTAAGTTGTTATATTTATAAATTGATATTCTCTTAATACATTATTTAAATCAGATATTAGATCATTGGGTGTTGACTTTATACGAAGGGGTTAAATAATCACAGTCATCTTTCATATAATCCACATATAAAAAAATTTATACATAAGTATTAATTTTAAGCCAACACTGCTCGTTTGGCGACATGTTATATACGAGTTATTAATACAATAATACAATTTTGATTCTCTATCCATATTATTTTCAAAATGTTCAGTATGTCAAACTTATATTTGTTCATGTTTGTGATTACAAAAGGTTGTATATTTATATATGTGACATCTTGATTTCTTTATCGATTTATGTAATTCGATCGCGCAGGACATATATCTCATGTTAGGTGTATCAGTTACACTTAGAAATTATTGTTTTTACCTTAAATATGCATTGTCTTAATGTTTGACTAAATTTTAAAGTTGTCAGTTGATTGTGACTATTTGCATGTAAGGTTAAAATTATGTTCATATTAATAAAGTAGCGAGAACCGAGGTCTCTATTTCTACCATTTTCATTTCATTCATGACACTTTTTGAAAGATGATAAAAGTCTATTGATGTATCCTTTCAAAGTTGACAAAAGAAATGTCAAGCTCTCTTTATTTTTCTTAGTTTCTTTTTGTAATCCATGACTCTGATAATTCTACATTGTACTATGCCATTATAAACACGTTGGCCACCCGTTTTTATAATATCATTGTACAATATATCGTCATCATTATCACTTCATACAATTATTCGTGGATGAGAGTACCTTTCTCGTGTACTCGTGTCGTACGTTCAACATACGGAATTATGGGATTATATTAATGAATTTACGGTTATGATACAACTCTCATAAAATATTCTAGTAATTCAATTCGCGTCTAGGATATATTCAGAATCATCCTTAGTGATCGATGACGTGTAACAAATTTTCTGATTCAGTCGTTATTTTGACTCGTAGTGTGTACGGAGTTTAGGGTTTTGTGTAAGTATACAATGTGTAGTAAATAGTGTCAGTGTCCCGTGTATAGTATAAGTCTACAACGTGTAGTGTAGGTGTATAAGCATGTGACCTACAACTAAGGCATAAAATGTTCCATCTACTGTATCCATGTAGACTATATGCAATGCGACACTATATGCAATGAAAACGGTTTGACCAAAATCTTTTCGGTTATAGACTAGACTCTCACTAGTTCACTATAACCAATAGCTCTGATACCATTCTGTCACACCCCGCCAAAAGTGGTTTGCGGAAGAACGAGCGTGCGACAATCACGAGTATACATAAGCATATGATTATCGTAAACAATACATGTTTGATAAAAAGTAATGTCACCAAAATTTAATGTAACAAAGTAGTTGAACCAAAACATAGTTTTTAACTAAAATTTGGAGGTGACATCTTAACAAAATGAAAGCTTGACTCCAATGCATGCAACTCAATGTCTAGCTTTGTTACCTGAAAAACATAAGTAAAAGTATCAACAAAATTGTTGAGTGAATTCACAGGTTTTATAATAAGTTCAATTTGTTCCACAGTTTTCGTATGCCAGTCATGGCAAAAATAGTGTGATGATATAAACGTTAAATATGACCTGCTCCGAGAACAGGGGAGTTTTCGTATATTAAACTTGACATAATTTGTCCGATGATGAAACATTTTAATATAGTTGCCTCACTGGCAATACGTACGATCAAAATCGCAAAGTAGAAAACATATGACGGTGATCCCCAATAGGTTTGCAAGGCCTATGAGTTAATATGTCGACCCTAAGTCCATAACCAAAACACAACTTTCAAACGTATTTCACTTTCTGAATATACACTCCACGGGTTCGATAAACATCGATAGTTAGCGCGACCAACTAAATACGGGGGAGGGTAAGTCTCAGCCAATAGTACTATTTGCATATCCAGGGCCTAGTCGCAACTAGCTAATGATTATGGTATGTATGCATATACGCACTTCCATGCACTACATCTAAACCTAGTTCGAGCATAACGATTCGTTGTCATGTTTTCCAAAAATAGTTTTCATCACGAAATAGTAAACGTTTATAAATATTGTAAACATTTATAAAATAGTTGATATGTTTTTCACCTAAAAGTGAAATAGTTAAAATGTTGTAAAAGAGATGTTGTGAAATCACAGTCACAATAAGGTTTATTAAGTACACTGCAATAAATAATGTAAAGATTTGTAAAAGCAAATGTAAAGATTTGTAAAAACATTTGTTATGTTTTTCACCCCTAGTTTGTAAAACAATATAAAAAGAGTAAAAAGGGGCTGCGAACTCACCTGACTCACGCAACCTAGCAAAATGCAATATGATGTAATAAGAAAGTCCAACAAATGATCTCCTAGCGCCCTAAATGCATGAGATTAACATAGTAAGTAGACGGCTCTACCGGCTCATCTATGCTAGTTGTTCACTCAACTAGATGGCTTAAAAATCATTAAGTGTTGATGATGACTCGTTAGTTACCAGAAAATATAGTCTTGTATATCATTTCAAAGTCTCAAAATAGTTTAAGAATCAATACTTAAATCACAAGTCATTATGAAAATCATGATATTAATTTTGACGAGTTTTAAATTCTTGTACATTTTGTTTCTCATTTTGTCTTTCATCATTCATCATTCCTAGCCACGTCACGTTGTGACTATTATTATATAAATCTCAAAAGTCTATTTATTTTATTATTCTTAAAATGTAGATCGTTTGACTGTCGTTAGATTATTATCGCCTTTACATGGCCGGAAATCGTTGATTTTTCGGTATAAGTTAACGAGACTTGTATATTTCACAAATGACTAATTTTATATTTTATTTCAAGATCGTTACTGATTTTCTAGATTTTAAAATCTAGACCATAACTTTCATGTTATTACATGTTTAGTCCTCTAACTTGCATTTTTCACATAAATTACATAAAAATTCGGTTTTATAATCTCTTGGTTTGTATCCTTCCCACATGTTAACCTATATTATTATATTAACAATTTAATATTTCCAGAACTTAAAATCAGTCACCGAGGTTCTGTTTTTGACTACTTTAGCCCCTTGAGTTTGTGTGTCGACATATTTAGCATATTCATTCGGTTTCTCGGTTTTGGTCATACGAGTTGTGTTTTAACACCATCATGCTATGATTTACATTTTAAATCATTTATTATTATAACTTTATGAAATCAGAATTTAAGTTTCTGTTTTGGCAAGGTTGGTCCCTGTAGTTTTGTTTTTGTCGGTTTTAGCTTAAAAGTCGGTTTTTCTTGGTTTTAATCACAAGACTTATATTTTTAGCATTTCATCTCATGTCTTAACTTGATAACTTTCTGAGTTTAAAAGTTTACCAAATCAGTACCTATATTTCGAGAATGTTACGTATGTAGTCCTTGTAGTTTTGTTTTTGAAGATTTTGGCACAATAGTTTGTTTGGTTAACTTTCTAACACAAGGTTATAGTTTTAACACCAAAATTAATTTATCAACTATAAAATACCTACATTTAAAATAATTTAGGTTTTCATAATGAAGACTTGGTAAAATCATAATCTGTGTTACTTTTGATATATCTTTCGGTTAATTTTCGGTTTACCCGATTTTAAATGGTTGAACTTTAAATATAGTTTATAAAATACAAGACCCTTATATTTTGATAGTTCTAGGTGTTGAGTGAACAATCATAGCATAAAATATAATGATCTAAGTATTTCAATAAGAGTAGAGGTGTATTCTCACAAAGCTTTTCGGTTTGGTGATTTCTAACTTGGAAGAGTTATTTCTCCTTCTTCAAAGCACCAAATGGAGTTCTTCTTCTTGGGGACTTCTTAGAATGAAGTGAAAGTGAGTATACTAGAATATCTAAGCATGAAATGAAGCATAAACCAAGGAATGAAAGCTTACACAAAGAAGAGTGAGGTACACAATTCTGGACAGCACCTTCCTCTGGATTTTCGACAGTCTTCCAGTGTCTTAGTGAGTGTTTAAAGGGTGGAATGTTATAGAGTAAGTTTTTATGGTGCTTTGGCAATTTGAATCACCTAATTTGGAGTTAAAATGAGATAGTTATGATGTTTTGAAGTTTGATTTGTGGGTGATTGTTGCTTGGCCGAAATTCTAGGATAAGAGGGAGTTTTTAGAGATATGTTGGGTGGTAAATGACCAACTCAACATGCTAGTTATATTCTGGTGCTTCTCATCGATCACTTTCTCACCATAATAAAAAAATAAAGAAAATCATGCCCTATCAATTCAAGATAAAGTGTTGGATATGTATTAGATTTTATCTTGTTTAAATATTCTTGAGTCATCATTTCTCTGCCACCATTTCTACCCTATTATACATATTAAAATACTAGGGACCTCACTCAATTTGCTTGTAAAAGAATAAACAATAATAATAAAATAACTAGTTGGTAAGGGTTAGATTGATGTAGACAATTTGATAAAATAGGGTAAGGTTATGGAGGTTTATTTGATTGCAAGACTTTGAGTTTGTAGAATGATGATGATAGTTGGTTACCATAGAATATTATAATATCAATAAAATCAAACGACATCACGGGAATTCGGTATCCTGGTTGTTAAAGTGGTGGGGTGAGATTGGAGGATAGCAATAAACTTTGGATATAAAATTTAATTAAATTCAACTCCTGCACTTAAGATGCGGGAAAATTTGGTACCGCACATGAACGTGTGATGATGGATGGATAGGGATGAACTTTGAATTTCTAAAGTTGGGATGCATGTACCATGGATGTATGCATACATCTCTCAACATCCAATTTGAGATTACACTAAAGCTTTTATGCAAATAATTATTTCTTTATACATTAACTTTGCACCTTTGTTTTAATATTATATAGTTTGTACACTTTTATACCAGTCACTTTAGTTTACCCAAACTTTATTATAAAATATAAAATTTATAACTTTGATTTCGTTTTGGTCATCAACTCGCTAAATTACAGTTTAGTATTGTACAAACACAAAATAATAATTACTTGCGTCTCACACACATAATACATATTATGCATGTTTTGCTAGACTTATACTCAAAAAGAGTACATTTGTTTTGATTCATAAATTGTTTAATAATTTAGGTTGAAATAATTGTCGGGTCAAATACCCGATTTTAAGGGTTGTCACATGGTGTCCTTTGAAGAAAGTTTCTTTCTTTTATAAATTGTGGAAATGTTTTGGGTTTTGTCAGGTAGGTCTTCCACAGAGTGAAGAGTAGCACTCTGCAGATTTATATCAAGTTCCTGGGACACATTCAGGACTTCTGTTTGAGTTGGTGATTGAGTGGCTGTTTGGATTGGTGTTTGGGCTGTATTTGGGGGTGATGGAGTGGGTTGAGGTTCAACTTGGGTTGTAGCAATGGTTGAACCCTCTCCAATATTGGGTTGATCTTTGATCATGTTAGGAAACAGAGGGGTTTCCTTGCCCGAAAATATAAATTGTCTTCTCATATTAGAGAAAACTTTCTTGTTCAACTCTGGAATAATAAAAATGTTTTTGGGAGTTGACAAGTTTTGTAATTCAAGGTTTATGATATGTTGGACAAATCTGGGATACATTAAAAATTTTGAAGAGTTAAGATTTCCCAACATACCTTCAAAAATCATGTTTGAAAAATTGAAGACTTGGTCTGTGCATAGACAGACAACAGCAGATGCTATTGCCTTGTTAAACTCATTCCAAGTACTTCTTTTAGGAGAAATACAATGCTGAATGGTATGTATTAAAAATTTCCATTGTGGGGAGAGAAGACCCTTTTGAAAAGTAACTATATTCAGTCTTCCCTCATATCCCATTTTATTTAAAATTTCAGCAATGTATTCCTTAGGAAGAGTAGACATACCTGAATCATCGTGTAGTTGTAGATGGTGTCTGATTGATTGTTCTGTTACTGTGATGTGCTTTCCATCTACTTTAGATTTTATCATTGATGATGTTGTTCCTTCTGTTCGCTCAGCATTGGTCCAGAAATCCACCAAGTGCTGTTGATATGATTTTGGTTTGACAGTTAAGGCAAACTGTATATATGAATTTCTCAAGAATTTTACGATCGGACGGAAATCTTTTGTTCCGTCGGGATTCTTTAAGAATGCAACCATATTGTGAAATTCTGAGTATTTGAGGTCGGTTTGCACATCGAGAGTTTGTAAAGTTGCCATTGTTGTTGAGTTTTTGCAAGAATTTTGTTAGAGATGAAAGGTTTTTGATCGTAAACTAGGGTTTATCGAGAGAATTTGGTGAATCGAGGTGAGATAATGTTAAATTAATCGACTGCCGCCTTTTATATCTTTCGATTTACCCTGCAAAAAGACTAAATTGCCCTTCGAATCATAACATAACGGTTATTTTCATGGGGGTTAGTTTGGTAATTGTGATTCTGAAAGACCAGTAGTAAATAAGATATCAGTAGTAAAACGTCAGTAGTATCTACTAACATCAGTAATGACTAAGGATTTTGACATCAGTAGTAACTATAGATATCAGTAGTAACCATTAACATACAAGACCAGTAGTATATGTGAATACCAGTAGTACTGACATACCAGTAGTATTTATGTAAACCTAATACACATCAGTAGTAATGAGCTACCAGTAGTATTTTGTTCACATACCTACATACCAGTAGTACAGAAATACCAGTAGTAAAACACTTAAGTGAATAGATAATAATTTACAACAAAAACTTTACACATGTTTTTAAATGAGATTTTAATTTATCAAAATCATTCCAATACTGCTGACCAAGAAGTTGAATCTTCCTACATCAAAGGCTTTTGTAAAAAGATCTGCTAATTGATCATCAGTATGAATTTTAACTACTTTGATTAATTTCTTTTCATTGCAATCTCTTATAAAATGAAATCTTATTTCAATGTGTTTGGTTTTTGAGTGTTTTACTGGATTGTTCACAATACTAATAGCACTTTGATTATCAATAAAAATAGGAGTTTTAAGGATAGAGATACCAAAGTCTAGAAGCTGGTTTTGAATCCATAGTACTTGAGCACAACAAGCAGATGCAGCTACATATTCTGCTTCAGCAGTTGATGTTGATACATTTGTTTGTTTCTTACATTGCCATGACACCAGTCTTGATCCAAAGAATTGACATCCACCAGTAGTGGACTTTCTATCTTGACATTCACCTCCATAGTCACTATCTGTGTAGGCTATGAGTTCAAAGGGTGAATCATGTGGATACCATAGACCTAGTGATGGTTTGCCTTTCAAGTATCTGAATATTCTTTTAACAGCTTGCAAGTGTAGTTCTTTGGGTCTTGCTTGATATCTTGCACACACACACACACACACACTATACATAATATCAGGTCTTGATGCAGTTAGGTACATTAAAGAACCTATCATTGATCTATATAAGTGTTCATCTACATCCTCCCCCTCAACATCAGGATGTAGGTGTTTGTGTGTTTCCATTGGTGTGCTTGCACTTTTACTGTCTTTCAACTCAAACTTTTCCAAGATGTCTTTGACATATTTTGATTGATTTATCAAGATACCATCAGTTCTTTGATTGACTTGGAGTCCAAGGAAGAAGTTCATTGGACCCATGGAGCTCATCTTGAATTTAATTTGCATCAGTTCTTCAAATTCTTTGCATAATAAATCATTGGTTGAGCCAAAGATGATATCATCTACATAAATTTGTACCAGTAGTATATCATCTTTGACTTTCTTTGTGAACAAAGTTTTGTCAATGGCCCCTCTTTTAAAGTTGTTCTTCAAAAGGTATGATGATAATGTGTCATACCATGCTCTTGGTGCCTGATGTAGGCCATATAGAGCTTTATCCAATTTGAACACATAATCACCATGTTTTGGATCTTCAAAACCTGGAGGTTGGCAAACATAGACCTCTTCTTCAATCTTCCCATATAGGAATGCACTCTTCACATCCATTTGATAGACTTTGAACTTTTTGAATGAAGCATATGCTAGAAATATTCTTATGGCTTCAATTCTAGCAACAGGAGCATATACTTCATCATAATCTATTCCTTCTTCTTGAGTGTATCCTTGGGCTACAAGTCTGGCTTTATTCTTGATCACTATCCCTCTTTCATCTTTCTTGTTTCTAAAGATCCATCTTGTTCCAATGGCTCTTTTTCCTTTGGGTAGAGGTACAAGTGTCCAAACAGCTTGTAACTTGAATTGAAGGAGTTCTTCTTGCATTGCCTCAATCCAGTTTGAGTCCTTCATTGCTTGTTAGATCTTCTTTGGTTCATCCTGAGACAGAAAGCATTCATACATACATTCATTAGCAATTAAACTTATATTACACATATTTGCAGTTAAACTTTTGTTTAATTTGCTTCTTGTTTGTAGTGGTGAGTTAACATCACTTAGGACAAGGTCTAAAGGATGGTTCTTCTGAGTCCTTGTAGTTGTAGCTTTATCAACTACTAGTTGATCTTCAAGATTGGACTCATTTGTCTCAGGCAGTTGTTCATCTTGTGATTCTTCATTGTCAAGAATGTTTGGTTCATCATCATCTTGGTCAGAGTTACTACTGGTATTGTCTTCATTAGGATCAGTAGTATTGTTGTTGTTACTGGTGTCAGAAGTATCATGAGAATCTAGGTTATTGTTGGGACCAGTAGTATTTTCAGTACTATTACTGGTACCAGTAGTATTGGAATTACTACTGACCTCATTCTCAGAGTTACTACTGCTTTCAATATTTGAGTTATTACTGACATCAGTATTAACTATGGGAGCAGTATCAACTATTATGTATCTCATCTTTTCTTGACCAGTATTAACTGATGATGTTCCTTCCTTTTGATTGTGACAGTTTGAATTACCTGCATTGAAATTCATATTAGAATTAAAGGATTTGGTTAGATTGTCTATGTTGAATAGCCAATCTGGACCATTTCCTTGTTCATTAGCAATATTTTCATTAAAGGATACATTAATGCTTTCTTCAATTATCCTTAATCTTTTGTTGAATACTCTGTATGATTTACTTTGAGTAGAGTATCCCACAAATATTCCATCATCAGCTTTGCAGTCAAACTTACCAATTTGTTCTCTTGTAATCAAAATAGTACAAGGACAGCCAAATGATTTTAAGAAACTTATAGAAGGTTTTCTTTTATTAAAAAGTTCATATGGTGTTTTAAAATGTGGCTTCACTATTAATACTCTGTTTTGAACATAACAAGCAGTATTAACAGCTTCTGCCCAAAAAGTGATTGGTAATTTTGAATCTGCTAGCATTGATCTTGCTGCTTCAATGATGGTTCTATTTCTTCTTTCAGCTACACCATTTTGTTGTGGAGTTCTAGGTGAGCTGTATTGCCTGTCAATACCTTTAAGATCACAAAAGTTAATTAAATTAGCATTTTTAAATTCTGTGCCATTATCACATCTTATGGCTTTCACTTTTTGATCAGATGTGTTTTCCAGTTTGACAATTAAGTTCTTTATGAGTTCACTTGTTTCATCCTTTGTCCTGAGAAAGAAAACCCATGTATATCTGGAAAAGTCATCAGTAATAACAAGACAATATTGTTTCTTTCCAATACTCATTACATTTGTTGGTCCAAAAAGGTCCATATGTAAGAGCTGTAAAGGAACAGAAATAGAGTTAACAATTTTGGACTTATGAGAAGTCTTGTGTTGTTTACCTTTTAGGCATGCAACACAATGATGATCACACATGAATTGTTTTTGAGGTAGTCCAATGACCAGATTTCTTTTAACTAAATTATTCATATTTTTAAAATTTGTGTGACACATCCTTCTATGCCATAGTTCTGATTCAGTGGTGTTTGCCTTGGATATAAAACAGTTGACCTCATTTGTAGAAATGAGTTCTCCCCCTATATCTAGGCAATACACATTGTTTCTCCTAGGAGTTCTTAAAACAACATATTTTTCATCCAAAATAAAATCAGGAGAAAGAATGATGCACTCAATGTCTGTGAACAGAATTTTGTTCTTTTTATCACAAACTTGAGACACACTGACAAGATTGTATTTTAGTTCAGCTACATAAAATACATCATCAAAGGTAATTTTTCCATTAGTAACAGTACCTTTACCTGTAATCTTACATCCTTGGGGATTCTCACCAAATGCCACATATCCTCCATCAAATGACTTGAAATCCTTAAGAATTTGCAGATTTCCAGTCATGTGCCTTGAGCATCCACTATCAATATGCCATGTTCTTCCTTCTTCTGGGATCTGAATGCTCTGCACAATTGAGTAAAGGATTAGTTAAGTTTGGGAACCCAAGCTTTATATGTCTTGGGTTCATCCTTTGAGAAATGAGTTTTTGGGGATTTAACTTTAAAGACTTTGGGTACCCATTCTTGTTTAGTACTGGTGTGTTGTTTTACTACTGCCCTTTTGTAGTTATTACTGGTGTGAGAATTTCCTACTGACCTTGGTTTATACCCATGATTTTTAGCTTTTGAATACTTTACTACTGATGGACCAGTAGTATTTGGGTACTTACCATGTTTAGAATGACCAGTAGTGTTTTTAGAGTTACCACCAGTAGTATTTTTGAAATTTATTTTGGGAGCAGTAGTATTCTTAAAATTAGGGTTTGTACCAGTAGTATTCTTGTACTGGTACCATACAGCATTATAATTAGGGTTAACACCAGTAGTAAATTTGTTAGAGTTTCTACTGGTGTTGGAAAATTTAAAATATTGTTTATTTTGATTGGATTTTCCATTATTCTTGAAGTAATTGCTGTTCTTTGGGCTTCCAACTCTTCTGTTTTGCACAAACCTTGGTTTACTTCTTCCAAATCTTGGATCTTCAACAATTGGATTTTTAATTTTATTTACTACTGAAGGACCAGTAGTAACTTTTAACTTTTGAGTTTTAGCATTTTCTTTAAAAACTTTAAATTCTTTTAACTCCTTGCAGTTTATTGGATTGAAGTGACAATCCTTTGCTAAATGGTTCATTTTATTGCATATAACACATCTTAATTTCTTATTTTTAGCACCTTCAGGTATTCTTTGGTCTAAGAGTTGTTTTTTATTTCTTTCATTCCCCCTTGTTAAAATTTTTGGTACATTATCTGCATTATATTTGGGAGATTCATTTGGACTTTGAGCTGTGTGAAAACTTGTATCAATTGATTTTGGTGATTCACTTTGAGATATAGTAAATTCAATTGATTGCTCATCATCAGAAGAATTATTTGATTCAGATGTTTCATTAGGAGATTCAGTTTGATTTTCAGTTTTTAATTCATTAATGATTCTTTCTGAACTGTTTTTAAGAGGTGGAATGATTTTATATGGAGGTGGTACAGCATGATATCCCACCCCATGAACAACTTTTTCTGTAGTTTGATTATTAGTTAATTCATCAAGAATTTTAGTGCTTCTTTCAAACTTTTTAATTGTTAATTTATTTTGTTCAATTTCAAGCTGACATTCTTCTAATTTACTTGTTAGTTCTTTATTTTTTGTTTCATAGAACTCTTTCTCATCCTCAGCTTGAAGCAATTCTTCCTTGATCCGTTGATCAATCATCTTGTACACCTTTATTTGATGTTCTTGGTCAGCAATCACACCATCAAACTCATGATTTCTTCTGATTGCTTTTGCTAAATCTTCATTTAATTTATTGTTTTCTTTTTCTAGATTTTTAATAATTTTAGCACATTCAGGAGTACAAGGTTTAGATTTTACCTCTGTTTTGTTGTCAGTAAAGGCCATGAGAGCTTGATTTTGAGCATGCTCTTCTGCTTGGAAGCTCCAGTCATAGCCTTGTCCTTGTTGTGACACAAGAGCAGTTGATTTTGATCTTTTGTCTGGTTGAGGACATTCTTTTGCAAAGTGACCAAGGTTGTTACAGTTGTAACACTTGACTTTAGTGTTGTCAAATCCTGCTTTGTCACCTTTGTTGAAATTTAGGCTTGTCCTACCAGTTCTTTTTAAGAATCTTTTGGTCCTTAGGCTCAGCATAGCCATCTGCCATTTAAGATCCATCTCCTCAAGATCATCTGGATTCAATTGTTCCAAGTCATCACCAATCAATGCAGTATGCACATGACTAGTGAAGAAGGATTCTCTTGCAGTATCCTCAGAATCTGCAGCCTTTCCTGTGAAGGTTTCTTGTCCTTGACCTGTACTAGACACAAATGCAGCATTGTTAGAAGAAAGAGAAGGGTTTTTGTGATTTACCTCAGTTTCAAACACTCTGAGATCATTATAGAGTTCATCTAACTCCTTTTCTTCTAGAGCATCTCTTTGTCTATACACTACTGTGTACATGGCCCATTCTTCACTAAGAGACCTTAGGAACTTCATGTTGACATCTTCTTGATCCATCTTTACACCAACTTGGTTGAGTTCACCAATTAGTTTGTTGAATCTGTCAAACACTTGAGTGAGTGTTTCATTGGGCTTTCCTTTGAAATTTTCAAAGTCTTGTTTGAGAACAGACTTCATGTTTCTTTTTGTACTCTTTGTCCCAACGAATCTCTTCTACAGTGCTTCCCAAAGCAACTTAGCATCATCATATTCAACAAATAGATGTTGATAGTCATTAGGAATGGCCAGTAGGAGAGTGCTTAGAGTTTTGAGTTCTATGCCTTTATCTTTCTTCTCCTTCTCACATTTAAGTTTGTCTGCCTCTGTTACCGAGCTGCTTGCTTGAACTTGACCAGTTTTGTTTCCTTCACAAACGACTTCCCACATGGAATAATCTGTAATAAGCATGTATTGCTTAATACGATTCTTCCACATCCCAAAGTTATTGGGAGTGAGCATTGGGATTTTGTTGGCCTGAGTGCTTTCATTATTATCAGTCATGATTAATAATGTGTGTGTTTTAAAGATTAAAACTTTTTGTTGTTCTTAACAAATAGTAGATCTAGAACCAATAAGCTCTGATACCACTTGTCAGGATCGATTAACTATAAACAAGTTAATAAACACCTTAGATCTAATTGATGATAGAAGTTGCAACGGATCAACACTATATCAATGTATTAAGAACGATGAACTGTAAGAACAATATGTAAGAATATTAAGAACACAGTTTCACAAAAAGCTTCAATGTATATTATTGAGTTAACAATACACACGTACGTTTACAATTCGTAAGGAACATACTTATAGTAGTCCTTGAAGCTAAACTATTTACCCTAGTTATTCTAGGACTTGATTTACATCGAATAATAATAATATACATTGATTTATATTCTATAACTATCTATACGAAGATCTCGGACTTGATATCTTCCAAAAACGCGTTGTCAGTAGTAAAACTAATCACCAGTAGTAAATATGAAGATCAGTAGTAAACTTGGTGATCAGTAGTAAGTCCAGATACATCGTCAGTAGTAACTACAATGATCAGTAGTATCTTCAATCTTTGCATGATCAGTAGTAACTTAGTTATAGTGAACACCAGCATCAACTTCATCAGTAGTAACATGTTCTGCCCCATCAGTACTAAGTATGTCAGTACTAACTGCAGCATCAGTAATAAGTTGATCTGTGTTTTGCTCCAACAGTTGGTAATGGTGGTGAATAGATGAACTGTAGACGAGTATGTCGTCAAAGAAAACGAGTACGTATTCTCGAAGTACGTCGCGAAACAGTTCGTTCATGGTAGCTTGGAATGTGGATGGTGCATTGGATAGCCCGAACGACATTACGAGGAATTCGTAATGGCCGTCTACCGTTCGAAACGCTGTTTTGTGGGTGTCTTCCGGTGCAACCCGTATTTGGTGATAGCCGGCTCGAAGATCAATTTTGGAGAAAATTGTGGCACCGTGTAATTCGTCCAAAAGTTCATCTACGGTAGGAATCGGGAATCGATCCTTGATGGTGATGGCGTTCAACGCACGATAGTCCACACAAAATCGCCATGTGCCGTCTTTTTTTCGAACTAGTAAAACCGGTGATGAATAAGGGCTATGGCTTGGTTTAATGATGCCATCGGAGAGCATCTCGGTGATAAGGGTGGTCATAATTTGTTTTTGGTAGTAGGGGTAACGATATGGTTTGACATTAACAGGTGGAGCGGTTGGTAGTGTCGGGATGTGGTGGTCTTGGATACGGTGTGGTGGTAGGGCGTGTGGAATGTCAAAGATGTTGTTGTAGGTATGTAAGAGTTTGGAAATGGTTGAATCTGGATGATCAATAGAGGTGGTTTTGGGTTCTGGACTGTGGGGCTCGAAGTGGAAGTATATTGCATGGAGGGATGCAATACTATTTTTTTTGTAACAATGAATGGATTGAGTTGGTGGAAACGGATAAGGATTGTGGCTCACCTTTGAGTGTTAAATTTTGAGATCCCGATTTGAAGGTTATTTGAGGAATGGAAAAATCAGCTAACACGGGCCCCAAGGTGCTAAGCCATGCTAACCCAAGTATGACATCGGCACCCTCTACCGGAACGATAAAAAATGGAATTTGGAACTTTGTTTTTTGCAGGTGTATCTCAAAATTTGAACATAACCCGGTGCATTGTAGGTTGTCCCCGCTACCGACCATGACCGGGAACGGTGGAATTTCATCATAATGGATGTTGAGGTTGGTTACAATGCGCGGTTGAATAATATTATGAGTGCTGCCTGTATCGACCAAAATCTTTACCGGTTGATTGTTTATGTATCCCGTGACACGTAATGCTTGTGGTGATGCTAACCCATAAAAGGCAGCCGTGGATAGTGATAGAAAATGACCCGAGGGAGGTGGTATAGTGTTAGTTGTGTGGTTGTCTTCCGGTAGTGACAATTGCTCCAAGTTGTTGTCGTCATCGTTATCGACTATCATGAGAAATTGTGGTGGGTTACATTTGTGACCGGGTGCATATTTTTCGGGGCAACGAAAACATAGTCCTTCGGATCTACGTTTTTGTAGGGCTTCAGGTGATAAACGAGTGAAAGGAAGGGCTGGTTTAGATGGTGGTGTGGCGAGTAGGGGTGGTGTAGTAGTGGTGGTTTTAGGTGGGGATGGTGTTGATGTTGTGGTAGATGCAGAAGAGAAGGACGGGTGTTGTAGGGTCGGGGGTTGTAACTTGGTTTTTTGGTGATGTTGAGTTTGTCTTCGAGAAGTTTTGCTAAGCCATAAGTTTGGTGTAGGGTGGTGGGGTTGTGAATAGCTACCTCGTTTTTGATGTCGGTACGGAGGCCCGAAATGAAACAGTTGCGGAGAGCAACGGTGGATAACCCGTCAACACAATTGCTGAGCTTTTCGAATTCGGCTTGATAAACGACAACAGTTGAATGTTGTTTGAGTTTAAATAGATTTTCTTGTTGGTTTTCAAAGGTTGATGGCCCGAAACGAAGTTCAATGGCTCGGCAGAATTCCGGCCAAGTCCTGAGCAGGTTGTTGTTGGCGAGATGCTTGTACCAACTCAAGGCATCGCCTATGAAGTAAAACACCGCGAGTGGCAGACGTTGGTTATTGTTGATATGGTAGTATTCGAAGTAATGGTTTGCTTGAAAGATCCAATCTAACGGGTTTGAACCGTCAAAATTGGGCAGTGTGATTTTGGGTGGTCGAATTTGGTGGTGTGGGGAATTTTGGGGTGGCGGTGGTGGTGGAGGTGGTGGTGGTGTTTGGGAGGAATCTGAAGTGGATAAGATGTTGACGATTGTGGCTAGCGTTTGTGTTTGAGAGCCAATGTGGTCAACGAGTTGGTTCAATTTAGTAGCTGTGGGGGTGGAAACTTGAATAAGGGTTTGTAGTTGTTCTTGGATGGTGGATGGTGGTTCTTCGGCAGAAGAAGACGAGGTGTTGTCTTTGCGGGGCGGCATGGTAACGGCTCGATGAAAGCACCAATTTGATAGATGCCGATTTGAGATGGCAAATCTCCTAAGAATTGAGAGCAAAAGGTGAGACAATTTTTTGAGTTTTTCTTATTCACAAATGCAAATTACAAGTAAATTAAATATGCCGTTTACGTCCTAGAAAAATGGAAATGTGAGATCATGGATCTCATGCATGCAACGTGACTAATGCTTAAACAAAGTGGGTGGTTTCATGCCACTACTACTAAAATGAAGGAAACTACTCAAGACCATCAACTAAGACTTCTGGTCGTTTTATTCTTGATTGGGTCGGACTGTTTGGAAATTTAATCCAATAGTCTGGCGGGCTTGCGAGTCAAACGTGTGGGCCTGTTGCCTTGGTTGCTAGGTTTGGTGATCGTATCACATGATTTGTGAATTGTAATATGTATAAACTGCAATATCTAATTTGGTTGCTCAAGAGGAGATTAAACGAAGGTTGGTTATAGAGAGGAAGCTTTTGGATTAAAAGAAGGTTTGTCTCCACAAATATTAGAAGGGTGGTATGTTTTTAGTTAGAAATAGGTTTATCTTTTTGTGTAATACTTTGAATCTTTGATTGATATTATCCTTTTAGGTATATTATGAGATTAAATACAAATTTTAGGACCTTTTTAAATAAATTGCACAGGGCCTTCAAATTCTCGTGGCCGGCCCTGAACATGTTGTCTTGAATTTGAATCCTGCTATGAACAATATGATGTAAATTTATAAGTAATTTAAAGGGTGTGTATCATCCTTTAAAAAAGATCCACAATTAATATAAAACTACAATAACATCAATTAATATATCTGTTTTTTTTTTTTTTCGCAAAAGAATATATGAGTATTTGATTTCATTCAAGGTAAATTAACATTATTATATTTATATCCTTATAAATTTTATAATAATCTATAATATTCTTCTTTTAGATAAAGAGTGACATCCCAATAAATTATATTGCCATTCAATCTTGTCTCTCTACCTACTTTAGTTAAATATTTGAAGAGTATAAACATTGAATAATTTTGATTTCCTTTAAAAGAAGTTGAATATGCTTTGAACAACTCAATTTCCAATACATATATTCAGAATTCTACTAGGTATATTTAACAACCCAGAACCTATTTAACAACCCAGAACCCTATTTCTTAATATTGTTTGTTTTGTCCGAAGACGCACAATTTTATTCCTAGCATGGATCGTTCCACCCAAAAAGTCTCGTAATAAGAGGGGTATCGACACACATATAAGGAATGTTTCGTTTCCTTCTCCAACCGATGTGGGATAAATTATTAAAATATATGTCACCAGCTAAACAAACATGATAGATATATAATAGTATTGACTATTGAACTTAATTACTAGACTATGCATGAGGGGTGACAATTGTTCATTTGATCACCCCTGACATCAGCGCCATGTCCGTATTTTCTCTCTTGATTAAGCACATGACGAAACTCACGTAGCAGGCGACCAAGCATCTTCCCCTTTAAATTGAGGCGAACCACAATGGTCGCCTAGACAACCAAATGCAGGGGAGGACGCGTCGCGGTCTTGGCAAGGGGACGCAGAGGGGGACGCACACGCACCCCTTACACTCAGTCTCATAAATTAATTTTTTTTAGAAAATCGAATACATTTTTGTGCAAATGTTTGTTAATTGACCCATTCATATATAGGTAGGTGTTCCTGGATTTCATCAACATTTTCTATTAATGGTTCAATGTACATGTAGAAGATGGTCAAAATGTCAAATCATTACACACATAATGTTTTTTAATAACATCGTGATAACTGATAAGGCCTTCCATGCTTACTGCTAGGTGGCAAACGAAACTAGTTGAGGTAAGCTACAGTTCACTTGACCCGATTCACCTACCTTAACCTAACCTTAAACTTGATTTAATAGTTCCGAGACAATTTCATGATGCATAATATATAGGCCTTGGTTCCAGGAAGATTCAAGCTCATTTTTTTAAAAAACATGGAAAGAACCGATATAAAACAACACGAAACAAATATGCGAGGACTTGAGGAGTAGACTTGCTACAAAACTAAAGAATAAAAAAAAAACCGATTATGAAAAGCAACAAGCCAAAAATCACGATCCCATAAATTTGTACGAAAAGAAAGCCGAATTGAAGGGCAGAACTAAAAGCTGCTTCGAAACTCGGGCAAGAAACCCAAAAACATCTTTTTATTGACTCTGTCGTGGATACAATGGATATTACTTATATATTATCAACAACAACAACGATACTAAATCCTGTCAAAGACGAAATATGAGGAAGACGAAATGTAGACATTTATATCTTTACCTGATGATAGAAACACTGATTACTTTATATAGGTACTTAATTAAAGAAGTGTACAAATAAGATGGCAAATTTATGTGCCTAACTTAGATTAGTTTTAGTATTCCTAGAATGGATTTCCTGGAATGGTTGGACTTTTTTGCTCATAATGTACACCATTAAATTGTTTTGTGGTTATTTCTAAACATTCTCTTTGCTATATGTAAGATGCTTACTTAAGGAAGAGATCGAATTTATCATCTCTAAGATATCATTTTGAGTTGTCCTTAATCTCTACTATATATAAAGCATCTAGGACCTTTTCCTAAATAGCAGCTTGAAAATTCAGCCAAATTCTTACTATTTTCGAAATTTAGCAGCATTTAAAAAAGGATGAAATAAACGGTATTCGAATACAAGACCTTACAGTTAATAGCAAACACACAAGCCAACTGCGCTACCAAGTCTCATGTGTCTTTCTTGAACAGCGTTTCATATAAACAATGGATGCAACTCTTTTCCTGAACAAACCGCCTAATTAACCAATAGCTGCGTATCGAACATTTAAACGGTTACTTGGAAAATGTATGAGCATTTATTCCATGGGAAGTGGAAGATTGTTTTGAAATCATATTCCCCTTTTGTTGATGGACTATACTCTGAAAGAACATAGGCCGAGTGGAACACATCTTGTGGCAGAAATGGGAAACAAGCTGATGATGTAACATGCTTTCGACCAATATCTGTAAAAGTTTAGATTTTTAACATGATACTGAGTGTTTACCTAAATCAGTTTTTGTTTATAGTTCTTGTATCTATCTAATTTTGTAACCAATTGTGGTTGTCTGGTTGATGAAACGCGATTTTGTTTGCAGAATGTGGTTACAGTCGGCAGCTATGCGGTATTCAGAATGCAGATTAGAAGTACGTTTTTTTTGTATTTTATAGCTTATGTGTTGATTTTTTGTTTTAATATAAGTTATAATAAGAGTATATAGGTACTCATTCACATCATCATCGCCATCCCGCTCTACCATTGTCCATTCTAGCAAATTCAAGATATTGACTTTTCTGTGAAATTGTAGATTATAGGCCAAAATGCATTTTAGTACCCCGAACTTGGCTGACTGGAATTTCTACTACCCTGAACTATTAAAGGTGCACCACAGTACCCTGAACTTGACAAATTGGTCGATTTAGTACCCTGACTCATTAATTTGATCGCATTTTCTTACTTGATTTAATTTCGTTGGAGCTTTAAACGGACTAAAAAATATACGTTCATCTAAATATATTGATATTAGAAGCAAATCACATGAGAAAACAAGACCAAATTAGTAAGCCAGGGTACTAAATTGACCATTTTGTCAAGTTCAGGGTACCATGGTGCACCTTTAATAGTTTAGGGTAGTAGAAATTCCAGTCAGCCAAGTTCAGGGTAGTAAAATGCATTTTGGCCTAGATTATATTGGTCTTTAACATTTGTAAGTAAACTGTTGGTTTTCTGCTTACAGATTGCAGGAGGATTTGATGCAGAGAGTATGAAGGTGTTTGAATCATTACGAAGGAGGATTTGATGCAGAGAGTATGAAGGTGTTTGAATCATTACGAAGTCGTCTGAACAAACAAACAAATGAAGAAAATATAGCTCAAACGTGATGCTTACATAATTTTTAAATGAATTTTTTTTCCCGATGATCATATATTAGTTTGTTTATGTTATCGTTTCAATGCATAATCATATACATTCTCTTGATTTAATCTTATACACTTATGCTATAAGTCGAGCCGAGCTTGGCCAAGGCTTGATCGGTTGGTGGCTCGAATTCAGCTTGCCAAAACGACGAACCCTTTTTATGGGATTTAAATTTAAAATAAAAAACAAAACTTAGAATGGACAGTTTATAATTTTGGTTTAATTGGTTTTGTTGGATGCATTTCTTTGTTTGAAAGCCGTTAGATGTCTTTTTGGTGTAGTTGTAGACCGTTAACATGCGACATCTAAGACAATATCACAATGGCATGAATCTTTTTTAATCTCTTGAGATTAAGAATGTGTCAAGCTGGAAATAGTTTAATTGAAGTTTATAAGGGTATAATGAATTGTCTAGGATTGTAAGTTATTTAAAGTTAGAAGAGTTCTAAGAGCATCAGATCAAGTGTTGTGAAGTTCACAAAAATCATTAGTGTTTTAATCAAATTTTCACTAAGCACAACTCATAGTTAAAAACTTTGCACCCCAAAATCCATCACCACGACCTACGACGAGATGGCACTGCATGCTTGTGATGACTGTGATAGCCCTCCCATACCTGATGCTCGTAGTGGCTATAGTAACCGATCCACCGCCACCATTGTCACAGGGTACCCGCCGCTGCATTGCGCGGGTACCTTGCTATGTTAAGTAATTACTAGATGGTTTAAGATAGCAAGTGTTTTTTATTTTCTTAGGGGGTGTTTGGGAGAGCTTATTTAAGGTGATTATTAGCTTATTAGCTTATTTAAGCTTAATAAGCACATATTAAGTGTTTGGATAGGCTTATAAGCTTGTGCTTATGAGCTTATTTAAGCTCTCTTAGATAAGTCATTTTGGTAGGGCTTTTTAAGGCTTATCTAAGAATACCAAGGGCTTTACATTTTTAACCCCCACATCATTTTTCTTTTCTTCACAACCTCTTTGCTCATTAAACCCTTTTTGGTAATTTTACAATATCTTTGTAGAAGCTAAAATAAATACTTTATTTAATAAAAACTTATTAATTTAAATAAGCTAATAAACATAAACTATTTTAAATAAGCTTTCCCAAACAACCCCTTAATAAGTGTCAATAATACAAATCCAGTAATAGTACAAGGACTATTTTCATAAGCGAAAAACATTTCCTTAATCCTCAAATCTCAATGAAGACGCGAAAAATTGCCGATGATAAAAAGAAATTTGTTCTTCAGAAACTGAATAAATAATCTTCGAAGAAGCAATCGAGCGGCAGAGGACACGACACATCTTTTGCTGCTTCAAAGTTTGTAAAATCTCACCTCTTTATCTGTATGTAGGGTTCTGTTTTCGGCATGACTTAGAAATTTGATCACTTTTATACTCGTTTCCCCTTTTTAATTCAGCATGTTCTTGTTCGATTTCTTATCTGGGCATAATACCGTCATCAAGTTTAACAAATCTACATCAATTTCGATTGATTTGGAGTTAATTGCATTGCTTGAGTTTGTATTGGAATAAGTATTTGAAGCCATTTTGCTTAAATTTCAAGTTTCTGGGTTCTAATTGGAATTGTTATTAAGCTCAATTGAAGTTCACATTAGTAATACAGTTCGATAAGTTGAATTTGGGGTTACTTGAACTGGAGTTGACTTGTTTTGACTACAAATTGCTCTGTTTAGTTTTGTTAAATTGAACATTATTGGTAATTAGGGCTCATTTCCTTACACCCAACCGGGGATGCAATTTTTTGTTTGATTTGATTTATTTATGATTGGGATTTTTTGATTTCTCATCCTAATCTCGGTACCTAAATCTTTGAATCTGTCGATTCCACTTCCATAAAATTCTTCATCAAACAAACACATTTTATTTCTGATGCACCATTTCCCCTAAAATTTCACAATTGAAACCTAAGTTGTCACATTTTTTGAAGAATTTGAATGAAGTGATGGATAGTGAAGTGAATCCGATTAACGATATTAATCTTCAAGAAAACAAACCCGACACATTTTCAAATGTCTTAGACAGTAAAAACAATGATCATATTGGTACATCAGAACATGCATGCACCAGCCCACACTCTACAAATCCTCCCAGTGTCTCAGTTGAAGAACTAACCGTAAGAAATTTAAACAGCGGGAAGTTAGAAATAGTTGGCGCGTCAAATCCCGGTGTTTGGCAAGATTCAGATTCCATTTTCTTCCAAGAATTTCTTGACAAAAAACAAGATCAAAGTCAAAATCAAAGTCAAAGTCAAAATCAAAGTCAACTTCAAAATCAAAGTCAAAGTCAAAATGAGACAATTGACAATTCACTATCGTCTCCTGGCGGTATTCGAACAAAGATTCTTTCTAAATCGGGATTTTCTGAATTTTTTGTGAAAAACACACTAAAGGGCAGAGGTGTCATTTTAAAAGGACCACCTCGAGAACGGGTCGGTGTTCATACCCACGGGCAAAGTGATTCCATTCCCATACCCGTCTCCATTCCTAATCCCATTCCCATTCCCATTCCCATTCCCGAGCCTAGGACTATTTTTTCTCCCAAAAATGATAACACAAGTTTAAGACAATGGTTAAATAGTGGCAATAATAATGTCGATAAATCAAAAAGCTTAATTATATTCAAACAAATATTAGATTTAGTGGATTCATCACATTCCCGAGGGGTGGCGTTACAATCTTTAAGACCATCATGTTTTAAATTATTACCTTCAAATCAAGTTTTGTATCTCGGGTTGGAAAACCGAGATGGAAAAAAGAGAAAATATGTGGAAAACTTTAACTCTTTTGGTAGTTGGGGACAGTTTCCAAATAGGTCGGGTTCTCAACATGATGTTAGATCCCGTATTGGGGGCCCACGGGCTTCGGGTCATGGGTTTGAAAATGAGAATGTTGAAGAAGAATGGTATGCAAGTCCTGAGGATGTTAGAGAAGGCTGGCCCACATTGTCTTCAAATGTGTATTCTTTGGGAGTTTTTCTGTTTGAGGTATCAAAATGTTAGTTATTTTAACATAAATCAAATTGGTCAAAATTGATCAAATTGGTCAATGTTTATTTTTGCAGCTTCTTGGATCATTTGAATCTGCAAGAGAACGTACAATTGCAATGATGAATTTAGGTCAAAGGATTCTTCCTCCTGATTTCCTGTCTCAAAATCCCAAGGAAGCAGGATATTGTCTTTGGCTGCTTCATCCTGACCCAACTGCACGCCCAACAACTAGGTAATTGTAAAATTTACAGGTGGCAAAAACGGGCGGGTCGGGTAACAGGTCAAAACGGGTCAATTTTTGGTACGGGTTGGAACACCTTTTTCCTTTTTCTATATATTTTCTTATAAGTAGTTAGTGTGTCAACTTACAAAAATATATTGCTTTCGTAATAATGCCGTGTTCTGAATAATATGATTTAGGAGGTACGGGTCGAAACACCTGTTGTCCAAAATTATTACGGAGTATAAAAAAGTTACCTTTTTATTAAAGAAATTATATATTTTTAGTGATAGTATAATGTTTTGAATAAAATAATTTAAGAGGTTTTATGCATTAATGGGTGACTTTCGAGTTCTAACCTGTTTTTTAAGCTAATTTTTCAATTTTTATTTTTACCTTTTGACCTGTTAGAAAATAAATATAATCCTAATCGATCCGTTTATTAAAGGTCGAAATTTCCAATTTTTAAATATTACAGAAAATAAAATTTTTTACACAATTTTATTTATATATGTTATTTGGTTTATGTAAAATAGGGACATCTTAAAATCAAAGCTTGTAAGTGGAATAGAAGAAATATCAACCGATAAATTATTATCATCCATTGACGAAGACGATACCCAATCAGATTTATTATTATATTTTCTTTCATCATTACAAGATCAAAAGCAAAAACACGCCACAAAATTAATCAAAGATATTAACTTCATAGAATCCGATTTGAAAGAAATCCAATCAAGACAGACAAATAATCCAACATTTGTCACAAATGAATCAAATTCAATAAAAAGCAATTTAAATCATCTTGAAAGTGCTTATTTTTCAGTAAGATCCACCATTGATGCTTCCACAACGGGTCCAAGTGACCCGAATAATAACGGGCCACCAAACGTTGAAAATAAACCGTTAGATCGGCTCGGGATTTTTTTCAACGGTCTATGCAAATATGCTCGGTTTAGTAAATTTGAAGTTTGTGGTAATTTAAGGAATGGTGATTTTAGTAGTTCAGCAAATGTTATATGTTCTCTTGGTTTTGATCGAGATGAAGATTATTTTGCGACAGCTGGCGTATCGAAAAAGATTAAAGTTTATGATTTTCATTTATTGTTGGATGATTCGGTTGATATACATTATCCTGCTCTTGAAATGGTGAATAAATCAAAACTTAGTTGTATTTCTTGGAATAGTTATATCAAGAACTACCTATCGTCTGCAGACCATGATGGTGTAGTAAAGGTGTGTACTTTTTGTTTTTTTTACATTATTTTTTAAAATAAATATTGTCAAAATTCAAAAATATATACTTCCTCCGATTCAAAATAAGTGATACACTTTGAGTTTCACGGTTTTTGAGGCAAAAGATTATAATGATGGTTAAATTAGATTAATTGGATGGTTACTGGGGAATAGGTCCCACAATTTTTGAATAAAGTAGGGTTAATGATGTTTAAAAGTAAAAAAGTAAGGGTATAAGGGTCATTTCACTTTATAAAGTAGGTAGTTAGCGGGTGTGGAGCCCACTACTTTTTACCAAATAAGGTAAAATTATAAAGTGTATCACTTATTTTGAATCATCCAAATATAGAAAGTGTATCACTTATTTTGAATCGGAGAAAGTATATGAAATAGCGAATAAGTTTAAGGCCAAAATACATTTTACTACCCAGAACTATTAAATGTGCAACATGATACCTGATATATATGTTCATCTCAATGTATTGATATTAGAGATGCATTCATTATTTTGATCGTGTTTTCTTACTCGACTTACTTTTGTTGGAGCTTTTGATGGACTAAAAAGTACACGTACACGTTCATCTCAATGTATTGATATTAGAAGCAAATCACGTGAAAAAACAAGACCAAATTAGGAAGTCAGGGTACTAAATTGACCATTTTGTCAAGTTCAGGCTACCATGCTACGCCATAAATAGTTCAGGATAGTAAATAACCTAGTCAGCCAAGTTCAGGGTACAAAATGCATTTTGGCCTAAAGATTAAAGAATATGTAAAAGTAATAATAATATTTTTTTTTTAATTTTTTTTAATTCCAGTTATGGGACGTAGGAAGTGGTCAAGCGGTTTCTCATCATATTGAGCACGAAAGGAGGGCATGGTCGGTTGACTTTTCTAAAGTGGACCCCACAAAATTAGCAAGCGGTAGTGATGATTGTAATGTTAAACTTTGGAGTATTAATGAGGTAATCCCTCCTTAACAATATTTCTAATTTTTAATAAATTATTAATCATTAATTTATTTTATTTGCAGAAAAAGAGTACATCAACAATTAGAACGATTGCAAATGTTTGCTGTGTTCAGTTCTCTCCATACTCTGCTCATTTGCTGTCTTTCGGGTCAGCCGATTATCGAACCTATTGTTACGATCTTAGAAATGTATCGGGCCCGTTGTGTATATTAGCGGGCCATGAACGGGCCGTTAGCTATGTGAAGTTTTTGGATTCTGAAACCCTAGTCTCTGCATCAACTGATAATACATTAAAGCTTTGGGATCTCAAAAAAACAAGTTTTGGTAGTTTATCGAATAATGGTTGCGTATTAACATTTAAAGGACACACAAACGAAAAGGTTCGTTTTTTTTAATCTACTATTTAATTATCTATTTCTTATGAGTTATGGACACATTTTATGTCTACAGAATTTTGTCGGTTTATCAGTTGCTGATGGATACATTGCGTGTGGTTCTGAAACGAACGAGGTATGGTTTTTAGAAAAACCAACTTTGACTTTTAAAAAGTCAAACACCAACTCATTTAGGTCGGGATTTTTTTAAACTTTTTTTATTTTTCGGTTACTTTTTTCAGGTATTTGCTTATTACAGATCATTGCCTATGCCAATAACCTCCCATAAATTTGGGTCTATGGATCCCGTTTCTGGTAAAGAAACCGATCATATAAATAACCAATTTGTTTCGAGTGTCTGCTGGCGGCAGAAATCCGACATGGTGGTTGCCGCCAACTCCAGTGGCTGCCTGAAATTGTTGCAGATGGTTTAAGGTGGAGAATTTTGCAGCTTTTATTTATTTCTTTTTTGTTTTATATAAAATTAATTATACGTATGTAAGTTATGGTAGATGTTGATATATATATACATACATACCAGATAGTTTTATACTGAGAGAAGGTTCTGTTTATATTCTTTAGCATTTGCCAGATGGCATGTATTTTTCTGTACACACGGTCGAGATTATATGTGCATTTTGAAAGTGATTATAGAATGGGTAATTTCGGTCCATTTATTTTATCATTTAATATTGGTCTTGATGTAATTAGTATTAAACTGATTATTTTGACTAGCAACTAAAACACAATTTAAAAAAGAAGTAAAGGAAATGGTCAAGTGCTAATTATTCCATCAGAACATTTTATATTATTTTCTAGGGTAATAATGATATAATTTTTATAATCATATTTTCCCTGCTAACTATTTAGCATAAAATACGAAAAAAAATGTTTGCAGATCTATACAATGTGTCATAAAAAGTTGTTTATCTCAACCTGTTAACAAATGTGTCCGATCTGAACATCTTTACAGTTGTGTGTATATGTTCATCAGTTTTCCCAATTTTGTGTGTTTGTTCACCGATTTGAAAATTATGTTAATTAATTTAGAAACCAAATTTATTTCATAGGTAAAAATAAAACATCAATAAAACATATCTAAAACATCACAAATTACGAGTTAATGGTGCATGAAGAATTCTATTGGTGTATTACCTTTAAAAAAAATACACAATCATCTTTACACACGATCTAGAAACCAAACTAAATCTGATAAAACCGAATCTTAAAATGATGAATTTTCATAAACGAAATCGAACTGATTATATGTTTTCGGTTCGGTTCGGTTCGGTTTGGTTTCAGTTCGGTTTTCTTAGTCTAAATGCCCATCCTAACTGAGGACCAAACCAAAACCAATAAAACGAAACCAAAAAAGATGAATTTGAAAACCGAAACCTAACCAATTATATGTATTCAGTTTCCGTTTGGTTTCGGTTCTGCCCAAATGTTCACCCCTATCTTCACGGTTACAATATTTGTTAAATATTATTTGATTTTTTTTTTTCATGCGAAGAGTCTAAACACATGTGACGATATTTATATTTAACTTTTTATTCTTCTAAAAATTTACCATTTTAACCGTCCAATTAGATCGTAAAAAATTAAGTTTGTAGAACATTCCACGACACTCTTTTTATCTGTTATCTGTCTTTTCAAATTAAATGCATCTAAACATCTTTCTTGATCAACAAGTTCTCGATTTCTTATAGTTTACTCCATTACTCCATTTTTGTGTGAATAAAATCCAATACACATATACATTCATATCCTTTTGCCCAAATAGGCCCATCAACCAGATTACAGAAGTCAAGCAATGGGCCATTTAGCCATTGTTAATTTACCTTTTTGTCCTTGACATATGAACGCTAGCTATGAGCAATTCTCTGCATGTACTATGATATTAAATGCCATCACTGCCCTTTCTGTCATTCCTTTCTCGATATTTAATTTCTATTCATTGATGAAAATGACCGTATGTATATTTTTTCATTGTTCTAGTTCATTCCATCATGGACAATGGCGGCAGAATTAGGGTTTCTATCAGAATTAGGTTTTCGAGAAAAATAGACCGGATACTATATTGAAGATTGTGGAAATAGCCTTTAATTGTGTATTTTGTTGATAATTATATATAGTTACATTTACATATACACGCTAATTTACACATATGGTCTTATACTATGCATTATGAATATAAGGAATAAAATATAATAATTAACTATTTAACAAATGGACTAATCACTAAAATTATAATATTTTGTTGAGGTTGGTATATAAAAATTGATTCAATAATTTGTTTTTATCTCAAAATGACCATACATCTTGTATGAGTTTTACAACTTTATATAATTAAATTAATCACAAAAGTTCTACCTTATTATGATAAGGTTGGGCTTTATTTGAGAAGGTTACCCTTTTTCGGAGTTTGATTATCATTATTTTCCGTAAGGTTATCATTTTTTTACAGTTTTTTGTGAGGACTTTTTACAAACTTTTTATGTAATAAAAAAAAAATAGCAAGAAGAATTGCACGATGTAAAATAAAAAAATAATACTTTTTTTTTTAGTTTTATTATGCGAGTCTGCGAGATACGTTTATTGGTTAGAAATATGTCAAATATGTCGAAAGTTGCCTTTTAAGTGTAACAAAATGACATCGTGGATTTGATCAGTTAAAAGGCGGACACCAAATACCCAAAACAAATACTTATAAGCTTCCACATCTTTCTTATTAAAACCAAGATTAGTTTAATAATGTTTTCCTATGTAAGTACGTTAATTATTTATAAATAAAAATGAGACGAAAGTGCCGATCGATAGGTTAATTCATCCTAACCTGCTTTTAGATGCAATTAAAAATGTACCATTTCTACTTATTTTTACCGAACATGATATTACCACAACTATCAACTTGTTTTTACGAAAACTCATTTTAGCATATTACTCCCGACCAATCCGTATTGTTTGCCACTATTTACATGGACCATCATCAAATAAATGTGCCTATGAGTATGTCCAAAATACATTACCACCATTCAGGGAAACTAAATAGTGATAGGTTTTTTAAGGGTATTCTCATTATAAGGACTCTTTGTGGTGATTGAGCTTTGTTAATGATGTATGTGACTTAACTGTGTTGCCATAACAGTTTTCGAACTTTCCACTGTCCATCTGTTAAATGTTTACTCAGGAATAGATTGAAATCGTGACCTATAAAAAAATTATTCATGAACCCTTAGACCACCCGTAACGCTCGACCAAACGACCGGTCGCGACCGCCAGCTCGGACCTCCCCGACGCGTCCCACCCGTTACGCCCCCCCTTGCTCGACGCGTCGACCGTGGCCAACGGTCGACTATTCGACCGTTCGAACTCGTCTCCAACGGCTCCAAATACCCCATTTAAAACTTAATTTTTACCCCCTTTTTTACCTTATAAATACCCAATCTTTTTCTAAAAACATTCACACTTCTCATTTCTTTAATTCATACTTACTCACATCACACACATCACACACACTATCCTAAAAATGAGTTCCGACGATGAAATGAATGTCGCTAATTTCATTTTTGGCGACGAGGAAGAGGACAGGGTTATACATCTCGGTTTTTTACAAACGACGGCCGCGTTTCTTGAAGGTTCTAGTTCTACTATCCCTAGAACTCCTAGAAGATACGTGAATAGGGAACGTGGCGGTGCGAATGACCGTCTCGTGGCAGCCTACTTCGCTGAAAATCCGACGTATAACGAGCATGATTTTCGCAAACGTTTCAGGATGAGTCGTGATCTTTTCACACGCATTGTTCGCGATCTCACTAATACCGTCCCATTATTTGCGCAACGATATGATGCACTTGGGAACGCAGGTACTTCTCCACTAATGAGGTGCACTTCTGCAATTCGTCAGTTAGCATACGGGACCGTACCGGATGCTCTAGACGAATACTTACAAATTGGTGAGAAAACTAGCCGTGATAGTCTCGCAGAGTTCTGTAAAGGGGTTATGCACTTGTATGGAGATGAGTTTCTGCGAAAGCCTACTCATACTGATGTGGCGAAGCTATACGCTTTTCATGAGGAGAAACATGGGTTTCCCGGTATGCTAGGAAGCATTGATTGTACTGATTGGCCTTGGGCTCAATGTCCAAATGCTTACCGTGGGCAATATGTTAGAGGGGATCACGGGAACGAACCATTCATCTTACTTGAAGCGGTTGCCTCGCAAGATTTGTGGATTTGGCACGCGTTCTTTGTTGTCGCCGGGTCGAACAACGACATCAACGTGTTACGAGCGTCCCATATTTTCAATGATCTCAAAGACGGGAAATCACCTGAGGTACCCTTTTTGGCAAACGGGGTGTCTTACAAATGGGGATATTATCTTACTGACGGGATATATCCGGAATGGTCTGTTCTTGTTAAGTCCATTTCACACCCAAATGCAAATGATGTTAAGCGGGTGAACTACAAGAAAGCACACGAAGCTGCAAGGAAAGACGTAGAACGAGCATTTGGCGTTCTAAAGAAAAAATGGGGTATAATAAAAACGGCTGCAAGGTCCCCAAATGTTAACAAAATAAGGGATATAATGTACACTTGTATCATATTACATAATATGATTATCAAAGACAAAGGCAGGGCCATATGTCCCGATTTTCATCCGGAAGAGCGACATAGTGAAGCCGACCCCGTACGATCACATGAAGAAGTATTGCAAGTTATCAGGGAGATCCATAATAAACAAACTCATCTTAATCTTAGATCTGATTTGGTGGAACACGTTTGGAATCGACGACCCCACCAGTAGTTTTTTTAATATTTTTTTAATTATGTTTAATGTAACGTTTTAAATTATTTTTAATGTAATGTTTTAATTATTAATGAAATTTAAATTAAAAAAAATTTCCGAACGGTCACCCATTACGGGCATTTGGTCGCTGTCTGGTCGTGTGTTTGATCAGGAGAGAGAAAGCTGATGTGGCGCAGATGTGACAGGGGTGACCAAACTGGATTACACACAGTCTTACCACTAGGCTATGATGGTTAAATAATGATAGGTTGTTCATTTATTTCTCCAAGTTGCATCCTCATGCCCCCACAACCCACTTGGGGTTCTATAAATAGGTCGCCTACATAAGTTGAGATCATAATTTTAACAAAAAACAAAGAGAGCTCGACATGGGTCAAGTAGTTTGCCATAACACTTCAACACCTTTAAACCTCAATGGTGATCATCATCAAAATATGGTGAAAGAAATCTCCGACAAGAAGAAGAATGTTTCCGGGTTTCAAATGCCACTTCATTATCCGAGATACAAAAAAGATGATTACGAGAAGATGCCCGAATGGAAGCTTGATTGCCTTCTTAAAGAATATGGACTCCCAACCAATATCGGAGATGTTAATCAAAAGAGAAAGTTCGCCATGGGAGCCTTCCTTTGGACTTGATCAAACTTACTCACATCGTTAGCTTTTTAAAATAAACACTTCAATGGTACAACGATCGTGTTAATAAGTCCCTTCTGCAATTATTTATTGTATAACGATCGTGTTACTAATTAGTATTGAGATTGTTTTTGTGGATCGAAGTTAAACTTATATATGTGTTATCTAATTATTACGAATAACCAACAAGGGAATTGTTGTATTTTCCGTTCTTATTATTAAAAATGTACGTAATTCTACTAATAGTAGGTATATGTTTAAATACATAATTTCGCTTACTACGTAATTTTGTTAATTGGAGTTTTTAGTTACTTCTATTAATTTCATTTAATGTGATGTTAACTAGTGGCCGGGAAAAGTTTGGATTAAAAGCTCATGAAAAATGAACATGTTATGCTTTATAGGGCATCCAAAAAATAAATATCGTAATTTTTTGAGACGAGTTTACTTGTTTAGAATATCAATTAATTTAGTTAGATTAAATGATTACCCGCATATAACTATCTTTATATATTTAAATGAATCCTTACGCTTATGTTTAATCCCTAAAGTGGTGATTAAGCATTAGAAGTTTACTGAATGAGAATTAATTTTACTCACATTTTTTTATGTTTATACCATCATGTACAAATATTTCTGCATACTGTACAAATAAATACTGCAATTGTTGTGGTAGATGTATTAAAATAGGGTTTTGATAATGCTAAGGACTGTCATAAGATACGCATTAAAAACTTATACATCTAACTATAACAAACTTCCGAATCTTAGGAATTACTCATTTCCATAGATTAGTGTACAACTATTTATGCATTACAGACATACGTAAGGGTTGTCATTATCAAAACCTATTAAAATATGTGGTGTAAAAATCATCACCTTTACTCAATGGTTGATTGGTTTGGTTCCTCTTATTTGTAAATAGAAGGGTATCCGTGCAATGCACAAATACCCATGTAACTATATTTTCTGAACAAATATTGTTTGATTACACGTTTTTCTAACAATAATTGTAGTGGGGTGTTGGTGGGTCTGGGTGGTAGTGATGGCGATGGTGGTAATGGTAGTGGTGGGTGGCTCTAGTAAGTTGTGATGTTAGTGGTAGTATATGCTTCTCACTTTTATATGTTTATTGTCGTTTACGTTAAATGGTCTTACACTCTTACTCTACCTTGACACAAATATATAAGCAGCGAAAACAAGATGGTTTAATTCACTCATCAACTACCTCACTTAGGATTAATAATTTCTCATGTGAAGTATCCTTTTTGTTTTGATTTTTTCCATAATTAAATTATAATATTCTTATGGTTACATGTAACATCATGATCCTAAGATAGTAAGATGGTTACGATGTCATGTATCTAAATTTGAAAGAAGCTTGTTGTAGATTTTAATGTTGCCTCGTGTCCTTTCGTGTCTTTTTCTATATCAAATAATCGTGAATCTAATTTTAGATGATTTATGTAGCAATAATTTTTGTATCCATTTAGAAATACGTTGAATCAAAGTTACGATTATTAGGGAGAAATTATAATTAAAATTATAACCTTTTTAGACAAAGTATAACTAACACACATAATATACTCCCGTTTAATAATAAAAAACACATAATATCACTCACATACTTGGCTAATTTGAAAAACATTTTGTGATGATAAATCAAATATGACCATTTGTGATCCATAGTTCCATACATAAAAATACCTAAAAATAGCCTGTCGCACTACCATTTTGAGCTATTACGCAACACAACTAACCTACACGTATTGACACCACTTGGTGAAGCAATTATCATTCGATTTTTATAAATTATCTTTAAAAGGGTTTCGCTGAACATTGTATTAGCTTATTTAAAATAATTTATGCGTAAAAAAGTATATGAGTCTAACTTTCTCATTTAATAAGTGAACTGACTCATTTACCTTTATTTTTACTTTTAAACATTATTAAACTCATTTTACTTCAAATATGTAGGACCTATCTGTCACTAACTATCCAATTTAATCTAATTAAATTTCATTATTATATTTTACCTCAAAAAATATACAAGTATCACTTATTTTGAAAGAGAGAAAGTATGTAATAATACTAATATTACTTACGTGAAATTGGTGCTAATAAACACACGTCATGAGATAAAACAAACACTCCAGCAACAAGCAAGATCGCACGTTTGGTCGTTCTCCCTCTTTCTTTCAATATTGGAGACTCAAGATCTGCTGGCGGTGTGCACCTCACCGGAGCCCAGATAGTCGGAGATTATTCTCCGAGATACGTTTTCGCCATTCACAAATATTTCAAATGTCGACATCAAATATTTCATTTGGTATACCTTTTGCATTGCTCTTGTTTTCGCCATCACATTGCCTACCGCCATTCACGGTCAGCTATTCGCTCCGGCTCCGGCACCTACCAGCGATGGTCAGTTCTCCAATTCACTCAAAATGATGACAGTGTTTTTAATTTCATTGATGTAATAAGTAATGTGAAAACTTGTAAAGTGAAAAACTCTTGTTCTTTGTACTCAACAAGAACACACACACGTTTTTAGAGAACACAATAACACACACTTCACATAAAAGAGTTGTGTATTTTCTGAAAATTATTAAAACCGAATTACAAAACAGAGATTAAATACAGGAAAATGAATAACCACCCATTATCACATGATCCTAAACAAAAGGGAAACTTACCACTACTTTATTTGACCTAATCAACAGGAAATAAAATGCATAAACGGTTAAGGAAATAAACAACTAAGGGTGGACTAGTCAACGTGAGATATTTGGTGTTGCATATTTAATATAATGTATGTAACAAATTTCTCTGTTAGGTTTTAATTACATTTAGGTAATTGAACGTTTACTGATATCCAGTTGATTATGTTTCTGCTTCATTTTACCCTAAAAGTTGATAATTGATTGAATGTTTTGATTCATAGGATGGATAAATGTCAGAAATTGGGGAAAATTTTGAATTATATATGTTTTACTCCGTATGTAACTAGGAACAAATGTACCATCATTATTAATGATTTTGGGGAACAATTTCATTTAATGATTTCAATTCATTGTATTTTGATTCTATTAAATGAAGTATCATGCAGACAATTTGTAAGGTTAGGTTTGGGGCTAATGTAAAGGATAAATCACGAATATGACCGCTTTTTAAATGCTACCCTGAGGCTTGATCTATTAAAATTGTATCATAGTACCATGAACTTAACAAAATAATTTCATTTAATATATACTGGCTCGCTAATTTGGTATGTTCTCGTGATATGCTTCTAATTCCAATATCTTTAGATGAATGTTTATCTTTTAGTTCGTCAAAAGCTCAATCAAAACTTAGTCAAGTAAAAAAAACACGATCAAATTAATGAATTATGGTACTAAATCGATCATTTTGTCAAGTTCAGGGTACCATGTTGCACCTTTAATAATTCAACGTAGTAAAAGGATAGTCAGTCAAAGTTACTAGTAGTAAAATGTATTTTGACCCTTTTTTAATGATATTGGGCTTTACTCTGTTATAATTATCATTTTGCTGGTGATTTTCCTTAAGATGTATGCACATCAATATTTGAGCTTTAAAGTTGAAACTTGATACACATTTTTGACCTAAATTTATGATGACTTAGGTACATTAATTGACCAGGGGATAGCATATTTTTTAATGCTGCTGGCTTTGGTGCTCACATACATCATCCACACCCATGATGCTCCTCTTAACATCAGTTAATTATCAACAATCATTTATGAGTTCGCCCGCTTATTTGCAGCTACAACGACATTATAGTGATGATTTATTATTTTTATTGTATTATTGTGACGAATTACGAGTGATTAGTATTTTTGATTTTGTGATACATTCAAGTCGTTTATATGGTGAATGACATCGGTGGGTTCGTTAACAGGTCAAGATGGATTATATCACTGCATTCGTCGAGTCTGGGCAAGTTGGGTTGATCGATATACTGTTTTAATAATTGTATCAAATAGTAAGCACTAAAGTATAATAATTGTATAAATCTTTTGAATTAAATGCTCGGAATATTTTAAGCATATGAATACACTTTTATTAGTGTATTTCAAATTTTTGGCTCACAAACTTTTATATAAAATTGTGATGGGGTAATAGTCACATGGGCTGGAATCAACTTTAGGTTCACATCCTGATTATCTGAATGTTTGTACTTTTTTTTGTTTTATGTTTTTCTTTTTTTAAATTAGAGAAAGGAACTGAGGATAGCAATTACTAATCTACTTTTAAATAGCATATATGTTCATTATGAAACTTAAACCATGATCACGAGGATGAAAAGTAAATACCATACCACTACTTAAGTTAATACTCATTATTTAACACTATTATTTTAGTAAGGGATTTTCTAACTCATGCCCTAAGGGCATGAGATTAGACTTAATTAATGTATTTAAAAACTCAATTGTAACCACAATTAAACATTAATTACTTTTTCTTGTTTCTCTCTTCCTAATTTACCCTTTCTTTAATAACTTAGTAAATTAATTTACATTGAAAATAAAGGAGAAAACTTGAACCAATTATTTGGTTTACTTTTTTTTTTCGACTCTGAAACAAATATGAAAATATAAACTAACTAAATTAAACATAATTTAGATATTATTTCAATTTCATTCTAAAGAATAAGCAAACTGATAAAGGATGCATACCAAAGATTCAACATAAAGTTTTTATTTTAAAATTAACCGCACACAATAAAGTAAATAATGATGTTATTAATCCTGTGATTTCATGTAAAAAATAGGATTTAAATATTCGTTCTCCGAAGTAATTTTCTTTGTCTTACTAAAAACTTGTGTAGAGGTATTGTTAGCGTCAAATGTCTTTCTTTCTGAACATGTACTAATATTGTGACCAAAACACCTACAAAGCTTACAACACATTGCTTGTTTCGTCAATTCTTTGGTACTAATATTTGTTAGACTTATTTCATGGAAATCTAATATTGTTAAATTAATTAGTTAAAGAAAGGGTAAATTAGAAAGAAATAAAAAAAGAAGAACTAATTAATGTGTAATTGTGGTTATGATTGATTTTTGATGTTCATTAATTAGGTTTAATCTCATGCCCTTAGGGCATGAATTAGCCAATCCCTTTTAGTAAATATCATGAGGAAAAACACATTCCTTCAACACTACGTTTTGACATAGACACTCTTGTTAGAGGGAGAGGGAGGGAGGGGAGAGAGAGGGAGGGAGAGAGAGAGAGATAGAGAGAGATGATTTTTTTTTGCAATTTGCATGATTTAAAAGGTCCATTCGTGATTCTTGTCTCTTAATGAATAATATCAATGGAAAAACAAAGACAAAGATAGGCCCATTATCTGAAGCATACCCAAAAGGAACATGTAATATTAAAACCTATTAGAGTTTCGTATATAGCCAAACAAATTTTAAAAAGAAATGTTATTTAGGCTTTACTATTCGAGTATATAAATAATATCGATCCTTACTATTTGTGTTTATTTATGTGTACTCGTTTAATTAAGATAAATATCAAGATTAAAAAATGATATAAGAAAAAATAATTGGTAGAATATACATGTGAACTTATAGTAAATGACAATAAAAAGAGAAACATTAATACTTCATCCGATTCAAAATAAGTGCTACACTTTGGGTTTCACGGGTTTTGAGGCAAATGATTATAATAATAGTTAAATTAGATTAATTGAATGGTTAGTGGAGAATGAGTCTCATACCTTTTGAATAAAGTGGGGTTAATGATGTTTAAAAGTAAAAAGTAAGGGTAAATGAGTCATTTCACTTTGTTAAAGTAGATAGTTAGTGGGTGTGAGTTTTACTATTTTTTGCCAAATAAGGTAATTTTTCAATGTGTAACACTTATTTTGAATCACCCATATAAAGAAAGTGTAGCGGAAGAAGTATCATTTTTCTAAATCATACTCCCTCCGTCCCACAAAAGACTTCTCATTTCACTCTAAATTTTTGTCCCACAAAAAACTTCCCATTTCTCATATTTGATGGGCTCCACACAATAAAAAACTATTATTACTAAAGTCCCAATCACTAATATCCACTAACTATCTTTCTCTCTCCAATCCAACCTTATATTTTAATCAAAAGTATTATCAATGACCCCACCACTAACTATCACCTAAAAACTTGTGCAAAACTCAAATTAGAAGTTTTTTATGGTACGGAGAGAGTATTACACATTCTTGTCATATATGTACGCTATGTAATAAATAAATAACTAAAGGTGTTACTGTGCAAACTGCCATGTGCAATATAACTATATAAGTGCAATTTGCAGTGCAAGCATTAGTTGTACCGTACAACCTTATAGAAAAGGAAAAGGCAGTCTGACAATATCTGAAAGGCCAAGTGAGGGTCAGGACCCAGACCCGGAGCGGACCCGGACGCGTGGTTGGGTGAGCTGGGGCTGACCTTGTTGTTGTGGAGTCGTGGGGGACCATGCACCTGCAGGCTTTCAAGTACCCCTTCCCAATGCCTTAGACACACACACACACAACACCTCAACAGTGTGTGAAAGAGGTTATTTATGCCTTAGACATGTGTACCGTACATACCACCGTTCGATTTGATCCATCCGTTTAATGAAAAATGTCGGACAAAATGGTCAATTTTGGTTTCATAAATTTACAAACGGACGGGGGGGTGGATTATATGTGGAGCTTGGTCCTACTAGTCAAACAAATTGACATTCTCGGTCACGGACAGTTGTTTTCATGTCAAATGGAGTTTGAAGTGTATTATTTGCACCAAGTTTCGTTCTTTGATTGTATTCTTACACATTGTTTGTGTAATTCTTAATTATAGGTATATCACTAATTCAATCATTTACAAAGTTAACAAATCACATATAAAACACCATTAAAATATAAATTAATGGTATGCAGAATAATTTAGATTGTTATGTGATTTACGTATTACCATATCCATTGTAAATAATTGGAAGCTTCGGTAACAAATATTGATTTAAGTGTTTGGATGTTTGAGAAAATAATCTCTCTAGATAAGCTTTTTCAAACACCCCTAAAACCTATAACTTATAATGCTGGTTGGGGTAATTATCCGACCAAAAACACTTGAAAATTTTAACCCGTTTATTTGGTTTTACCAATTACCATCTCTTAAAAGAGTGCTCATATTATTGACTAATTATAAAAATAACATAAATCTAACCATTTGACATTTTGGGTCAAATTACAGTTATTGGTACATATTTATCTTTTATAAAAGACAAAAAGGTGACAAAAGGATGAAAAAGACAGCTGAGAGTATAATGCGAAAGAAGTTGGTCCAATTGTGGTAGCGCGAGACAATGCAGCACTGACCAGCCATTTTAAACATCAGGGTCTATTTTAAACTTATATTCAAACTTCAGGGAAAATACTGTAATTTATAAACTCTTAGAGGCATTTAAATTACTTACTATAAATAGTAATATATATTTGTGATAATAAAATATACTTTCTCCGTTTCAAAATAAGTGACACAAATTGAAGTACATGTTTTTTAAAGTAAAAAATTATAGTGAATGTTAAATTAGATTAAATTGGATAGTTATGATTAAAGTAAGTTTAATGATGTTTAAAAGTAAAAGTAAGGATAAATTGATCATTTTATTTTATTAAATGATATAGTTAGTGGGTATGGATCACACTATTTTTAACAAATAAGAAAATTTCTAAAATTGTCACTTATTTTGAAACATCACAAAAAAAAAAGTTGTCACTTATTTAAAAAACGGAGGAAGTATGTTTTTCCTCCTTGATTTCTACAAGTATAAGAATAAAAATATCAATAAATGGAAACTCTAGGGATCAACTATGTGAATACGTGTTAGCAAAATGCATTTAATACTAACGGTATGGTCTAAATCGTGTTTTCGTTATTGCGCCCCAAATTCTTATCCGATACATCATCATCATGCACGAACTGATACCAACAGCTACCTCCTACAATGGACCACCACTCTTTGCGGCTGGTTGGGTTTTATATTCAATTTACTTGAAGTTTGGGACAATCGAACCAACCATCCAATCAGGAAAGAGGACTTGAACGATAAGTATAACTACGATTAATAGTTGGTTATTGGAGTTGTAAATTATCGGTTTCATGTTTGAAGTTTGAAATCGAAGTTCATTGGCTTTGGGATGAAACATCAACAATACTTTGGGTAAATGTCTACATTCGAGAAACGCTTACTATGAAGTTGAATAACTTAGATTATTAGTAATGGTAACTAAATCCGACATGAGTTTTCTATCTCTCGATTAAATACGTGATCAAAGGCCAATAATGGTATATTAGTAAGCAAATACATAACCAAACCTTAAAATTAATTTTATTAATATATGTATCACTAATCTTGCATAATGTAATTAGTAACTTACATTTTTTGTGCACAACCTTCGGGCACCTTAGCGACGAAACCAGGCCATAAAAAGCTAGAGCATGCATCGGCCTGAGTTCATGTAGTAGGGAGACGCATTTTGGTGAGAGACGTACAGTTCAGTCGTCCATTACAAATATTCTTATGATTTGCGTTACTATAAATATAATAAGTTATGCATAATGCATGTAAAATATTTATATGAACGAGCATGGAAAGTGACTCCGTATGCATGACAAGACTAGTCCCTCGCAAATGATTTTCATTTGTACTATCTTATGAGATAATATATGTAGTGGACAAAAAAGTTTACAATTTTGAATATCAACATTGACAAAAATAATCGCCAAATCGGTAAAAAGATTTAAAGTTCATAATTAAACCTGTAAACTGAAATCGCCTGCTTTCTTTCTTTTTATTTCAGTCGTTGAATTAAGTTATCGGTTTTTCATCACCTTTGTCAATTCAGTACAAATTAAATTCAGAACTTTTTTTTAACGGAATTAAATTCAGAACTTAAGCTCCTTTTTATATGGAAGGTAATTTTTACATAGCAATTTTATGATAAAAAACTATCATGCTATTATGAGACGGATGAAATGCAAAATGATGTGAAATAAAAGTAAGAGCATGATTGTTAGTATTAAATTACTTTATATAGATAAAAACTGTTTTGTAATAATCACTTCCCTTTTTATATATATTATTTTTCCTTCAAACTAGAAATTATTATTTTTGTAATCTATATTTTTAAATTAAAATATAGGTTAATATATGGTCCCTTATTTTGTTTAAATTAGTTTTGGTTTTAGTTTATTATTTTTATTATTTACCTTTTCCAATTTCCTTATGGTTCGCTTCCAACTACACCTATACAACCTTACCCGATAAGGAGCGCATGATCTTATGTTTGTAGACATATTAAAAAAATTATATAGATAGCTATTAGAGAATTAGTCACCCTCTTTTGAATTAAGTTATGTTAATGATATCTAAAAATAAGTAAGAGTAAATAATTATTTTACTATATTAAATGAAAATTTTAGTAAGTATAGACACACTAATATCAAAATATATCATTTATTTGAAACTATTGAAAATAAAAACTTAACTAACATTTTTTTTTTACTTTTAGTAATAAGCACTGTGATCAAGTACATCAAATATTATCTTATTTTATAACTAAAAATGATCACGCATACTTAAAGATCAAAATATTAAGGTTTATAAATATTGAAGGATTAAAAGTTCAAATTATAAATGTCATTTTAGTTTTATAGGAGTATATAAGTAGATCATAGATGCAGTTATTAAGTGAAACAGGTGAAATACGATCGAACAAGAAGCATTCATTGCTATCACCAAATTCAAAATATTAGTAGTAACATTTACCAGCCACGTGCCTTACATTAGATATCACATAACGATGTACCCAATTCCAACAAAAAAAAAAGGCTCACACTCGTCCGTTACGTGAAATGTAACGGAGTTTAACTAGATATTTTTACAATCAAATAAATAAAAAAACAAATTTCAAAATGTTTTTTCCCCCTAAATAGTAGATACGCCACTACAAAAATAGCACACGGCCCAAACTAGATTATAGAGCCACAAGTGGATCCGACCCGAATATATCACCGAAGTCGTGAAGATACTCGTCTGTAGGCCAAGATGAAGGCGCGGGGTATAAATCACTACCCGACCCGAAAAGCATGTCTACTGATTCGGATTCTTGAATAATGCTACCCGGGTCGAAAATACAGGGGTCAAATTTTGGGTACTCGAAGAGATCGGAGGGGGAAACATAGTCGTCGAACGGCCGGAAATCTGAAAAGGTGTTGGATTCACAGGTGATTTCAATTACACCATCGTTGCGAGTCGACTCGGCTGCTGACTCTTCCGTGGACGCCGTAGGGAAACGGAGGATAGATTTCGGCGATGTTGTTTTGTTGCCGGAGTTGGAATCGGAGGAAACCGGTGAAGGTTTTTTCTCCGGCAATGGCGGAGTAGTGAAATTAGTAAGCGCATTAGGACCACGAAGCTGGATTGCTGCTTGATCATACATCATTGCAGCTTCTTCAGCTGTTTCAAAAGTACCAAGCCACACCCGCACACGGCGCATCGGATCTCTAATCTCCGCCGCATATTTCCCCCACGGCCGTCGTCGTACGCCCCGATACTTATTACCTGAATTAACTTTCAACCGTTTCTCCGCCGTAACAACCTTCTTTTTCTTCCGATTACCTACTGTTTTATTAATCCTCCGATTATCATCAATTCTCGATGGAGATTCAATTCTCACCTCGTTAACATACTTCCTCACTCTTCTCCTACAAATCGACACTGTTTCTTCATCGCCAGAAGAATCAGTAGCATACGCGTCAGTCATAGATATCGTCACGACTCTTGGACAAACATCCACCGGCGAGTTTATTTCCGTGCATTTTTCCGGTAACCGCGAATTGCAAACAACGGTAACACTAGTTTCGTGCACACTACACTTAACCGGAGCCATAATTTCTCGATTGTCCATAAACAGTAGCTTCTTAAATCCGATATCAGATTCGCATTAAAAAGGGGGAAAAGCGTGCAGAAAAAGAAGAGATTACCAGATTCTTCTATCAAAATAAAGAATTAAAGAGGTTTCTAAAAAGCGTGAACAACACTCGTGCAGGATAGAAGATTAAAGTTGTATCGATAAGATTTCATAGGAGACAAAAGTTGCAGAAAAAGAAGAGAGAGAAAGAGATTTAAAAAGCGATGAATTGTGAGCCGGAAGATGAGTAACTCGTTTCCACCGGTGGATGAGGAATATAGGAATACAGAGAGAAGTAGATGCGGTGGTTCAGTTATATAGGTAGTAGCGGTTGTTGGTGGATGAATGTGATTTCCGGTGAATTTTGGAGGAAACTACGGCGGAGGAGGTGGAGGTGGAAGTGGAAGAGTGAGTGAAGAAAGCAGAGGGTTTAACGAGGAAGAAGAAAGGTTTTCGGGAGACAGTTCACATGTATATCCCATTTTATAGAATTCTACCAACCCCGGTTTTGAATTTTAATTCTAAAATTTAACTAAAAACGGTAAATGTATAAGTCAATTTATTTTATTTCATTCATCATTAAAGAACGAGAAAAATATATTTAATTTCGAAAAAGAAAGAACTAAATTTGTAATTTTGAACAACACTAACATGAAACGGTGTAAAATTGTACCTTCATTTCATATTAAAGGTTACATTTACGATTTCGTTAAATAGATTAAGGTTGATAGTTATTAAAAAATCAGTCTAAAGCATTCTAAATAAACTGATATTAATAATGTTTAAAAATAAAAATAAAATAAAAATGTAATTTTACTAAATTAAAGTGAATAGTTATTAGATGAAATTTACAATCAAATAAGGTAAAATTTTAAAATGCATCAATTATTCTGAGATACTTAAAAATAAAAAGTGTATCACTTATTATGATACAGAGTTAGTACTTTTTTTAATGAGTCTAACAAGTTCATATCGGCTAAAACAACACCATTGCACTGATGTGCAGGGCACGTAAGAGTACTTAGACCACTCACAACGGTTTGGCTAACTGATATCGTCAGTTGTTGTCAAATCAGCGTCACGTCAGCTCACCCTTCAACCGACACTAAACTGACGTACTCATGCCAACAATACCACTTCTCTTTAATTTTTTGGGACCCGCCATTACAAAACACACACACACACACAAAATACCCCTTTGGGCCCACCCACCAAACCGGCGCAGGGCTTCCATCCCGTCTCCAAAGTGGCGAGCACCCAACCGGCGGACAAAGTGTCGGGGCGTGCCAGCGGTGGCACAACCGGCGGACAACTGACGGTGCCAACCGGTGGTGGCGTTGGCACCCGTCTTATCGTCAATATCAAAGAAAGTTGTCAAAAGCGACGATCAGCAAAACAACTTTTTGCAAAACAGACTACCGTATAATTTCGAATCGTAAATGACTAGACGTGAAATTTTGATAAAACAATACTAATAATAAAACTGAACATTTTCTGCAACTCGTAATGAAGCATATCAATTTATCAATTAAAAAACATTACACTCGCACAACCACACCATGCCGACATGAGTGATGTTCTCCACCCCAAGAATAATCACGGTACGCTACCCACGACATGGTCGAAGCCTCGCCATAGTGTGGTTGAGATCCACTTCGTTTGCTCTTAACTTTTTTTCTTCTTTTCACTTGCTTTTGGTTCAATATATAAGTTGGTTACATTTGTTTGATATTTGCAATATCGTAATACACATTGATAATAATATAGAAATGATATATCATCGTATGTATCTTTCTACTCACATATATATCATCTAATTTTTTTGAAATCATATCTTTATAGGATGAGTCCGAATACTCTTAATAATATTCAAAGGTGTACTTCTCTTGGTACACTATTCATGGTTCATGAATCTACCATGTGTTTGTCGCCTTTCCGTAGAATTTTACAACTACTGCTCCTTTTTTAATGAAATTCAGAAGATGAAATTAAAAGCTTTCCTCCGTTTTCAATGAAATACTCCAAAACAAGTATAAAAAGCATTCTGAACTTTGAGAGAATATTGCCTCCTTACTATATCATATTATATTATTTAGTTTTATATCTTTTTTGAACGCATAACACCTAAATCTACAATATTTTTATCCATACAAGCATACATGATATAACCTTGTGATACATTTAAACATCAGATACTACTTGTCTATAAACCATTTGGTTTATTATTAATTGAACTATTAGAAAATATCATAGTACTAACACGTACATGTGGCTATCGTTCACGAACATGTTTTTTGGTGATTTTTGCACTATTAGAAAACACCATAGATAACTAATTGCACTATTAGAAAACAACAAAGGATTTATTAAAAGTGAGTATCAACTTTTTTTTTAACAAAAAGAGACGTTAGATAATGAGTTTTGATAAAATCATCATCCAAGACAAGAAATTCAAATAAAAACTACATAAAACCTAACAAGACGCTATAAAGAGTACAAAAAACAAATCAAAGCAACTAAGACCGCTCCCGTGAATGAAACTGACACCTTCAGTTTTTCCCAAATAAGCGTCACATCAGCTCAAACTTTAACTGACATACTTATACCAATAATACTCATTCTCTTCGGTTTTTTAGGACTCATCATTACAAAATATGTACACACAAAATTGCACTGGGCCCACATAATTAAACCCCTCATCAGTTCGGTTAGGAAGAATTCAACCAAACGTATTGAAGAGAAGAGGCGTGCCAATGATAGCCGTCTATTCCGCGTGGAAACGGAGGAAGCGAGGGCATGGATTGCAGGAGTCTAATTAAGGATGATTACCTCTCCATCTAGAATCTAAAACATTACAATAACAATTACCCCTATATTTAGTCCAAATAAGAAACGACGCATGGTGATCACTAACTATATAATGCATTAAAAACGCCATGTATGTTCCGTTAAGTTAAAAAAAAATACATTTAGATAAAGAAATTTATTAACAATGACCACACTACTATAAAAAAAAAAATTTAAACTATTATTGGTTTGAGTTATTTTTTGTGAATCTAAAAATAATGCTATGTGAGATAAGATAATTTAAATGTGTATGTTAAAACAATGTTAAATATTAGGAATATTGTGTACTATTCGTATTGTAACCTGATTAATGAATTATGGAAAATGATAATGACAGCCCTAAGGGCTGTCAATAAGACGTTAAGACATGCATCAAAAGCTTATACAATAATTAATAACTGCCCCTGCATTTTAGGAATCAACCCCCACCAATAAAAGTACAAACGATTGATGCACGCAACTACCTTTTAATGACAGCCCTAAGAGCTGTCATTAACAAAACCCATGAATTATTAACTTTTCAAGTACCATTTCGATTGATCAAAACCCAATTAACCCAACTTGCATAACTTGAAACCTAAACAACCTGATCAATCCCTAACAAATACAGGAGTCTGCAGAAAGATATCTCATCTGTAATAAATGAAAAAACAAAGGACCATTTTGAGTAAAATGGTAATCTAAAGGAAGGATAATTGCAGTTTAACCTATATTTATACGAGGAAACATCTAATCGCATAGGAATAGTTCATGGCTTCAAGCAACCCAAAAACGACATCTCATTGGAAAGTGACAATAGGATTATGACATGTGGCACAGTGTCGTTTTCAGGTAGCTCACGTGACACCACCGGTGACGATTCTTCACTTTTTCCGTTTATTTAGATATGTGACAACGCCCGTCACTTTTCTGTTCATTTTTTCTTAATTCTCTTGTAATGACCCGAATTTTATAGATAAATAAATTACTTAAAAACATGATAAATAGGGATAAATCGTTTTAAGAACGCAGAAATTGGTTTCGTGCCGTTTGGATACCGTATGAGAAAGTTACGGGCGAAACCGAGTCGAGACGATCAACAAAAACTGCAGCCTGCCTGGGGCAGTGAGTTCGCGGCGCGAACATATCCTCACGGACGCGAGGATCGGGCAGAGACTTGGGGTTTTCAGAGATCGGAGTTTGCGGATGTTTCACGAACGCGAACTGTTCACGACACGCGTAATTCACGGCGCGAATTTGGGCTTCGCGGCGCGAAGTCTATCAGACTGCATTAAAACGGGTTTTGGCTCATTTATATCATTTGCAAACCCTAGTTTCTCTCTTGGGCGAATTTCGAGTGCAAGAGCTGGTTGATGGTCGATTTCTTCACTAGATCTTAAAAGATTTCACTCCTAGTGGAAGATTAAAGGTATATCTTCACTCTTTGATCATTGTAGCTCTAGATCTATGGATTTCTAAGCTTGGGTTTGAAACCCTAGTTCTTGGGTTTACGGTTAATGATGAAATAAATGTTGTATACACTTGATAGATGGTATTTTAACAAAGAAAACAAGTGTATGCTTAAGATTTGTTAAACCTAGGGTTTTGAATGTCACCAAATATTGGGGGAAATGCTGTTGGTGATTAATTAGTGTTATGAGACTATATTGGAGACTAATGATGTCGACCTTGGGTTGTGGTTGGATTTGGGTTTTATTGGTGAAACTTTGGAACTAAAATTTTGGGATTTCCGTCAAGTTGGATGAACTTGGTGGTTAAAGATGATAATAGAATTTATGTGTTATCTAGTGATTGATGATACCTAGAAATGTGATAATTATGTCGATAGGTTGCAAAGACCTATATGTTGGAGTTATTCAAAAGGCGGGAAGCAAGGATTCGTGTTGATAAACGCGAATTGGAAAGCATTGCTAAGGTGAGTACATGAGACTTTTAAAATTGAGTACATAGCAAAGTGCTTTTGAAAACGTGTATGATGTTTTTATGAGTCTTTATTAATAATATTTTAATTGATAAAGAGAGTGACTGAAAAGATAGGAAAGTAAGTGTAATGTGATACCATATTATGTCTATCATGACTGATGATTTTGGAAGTAAATCTGGTAAATTAAAGTAATAATGGAAATCTTTATTAATGGACCGTAATAGTGAAGTTGTTGATTAAAAGAATGTATATTGAGTCTTTATTAATAAATATGTATTAATAAAACACTTGAGAATAATTTGATAGTAATGAGTATCTATTGGTAAAAATTACTAATAAAAGTAAAGAACGAATATATATACTACCTCCGTATCAAAATAAGTGATACACTTTCTATTTAGGGGTGTAACAAAATAAGTGATACACTTCCAAAACTTACCTTATTTGGTAAAAAAGTGGGACTCATTCTCCACTAACTATCTACTTTAATAAAGTGAAATTACCCTTTTACCCTTACTTTTACTTTTAAGCATCATTAATATCACTACATTCCAAAGAAGTGGGACCCATTATCCACTAACTATCCACTTTAATCTAATTTAAACCACTTTTTAATCGTTTGCCTCAAAAACGGCAATTCTTCAAATGTATCACTTATTTTGATACGGAGGAAGTATATGAAGATGATTATGATGTGACTAGTAAATATTATACTCCCCTCGTCCCACAAAAAACTTCCAATTTAACCTTATATTTTTGTCCCACAAAAAATTCTCATTTCATACCTTTGATGGGCTCCACATAATAAAATAATATTATTACTAAGGACCCCACCACTAACTATCCACTAACTATCTTTCTCTCTCTAAACCAATCATATATTTTAATCAAAATTATTACCAATGACCCCACCACTAACTATCACCTTAAAACTTGTGCCCAACTCAAATGGGAAGTTTTTTGTGGTACGGAGGGAGTATATTATAGTCAACAAAGAGATGAAAATATATGATATCGATAAATAAGAAATGTATCTTATGAAATAAGTGAGCATGAACCTTCTAGGTTCCATTGATGTATAAATACGTAAGGGTTGGTAAAGATTGGGTCCACGGGACCATACAGGTATGTTCACCTATGTTGAACTAGTGTATATATATATATATAGTTATTATTAGATAACTAACTTGTTTGATGATTTAGGTGATAGCCAAAGGCTTTGATTGTCATAACTATTGAGTTATGGAAAGATTGAGATGATGTGATGACACATGCGACTCCCGGTTATGAGGTGTGGATTGAGGGGCAGTCGGGTGGATTCCCATCGACTCGTCCACGTAGATGATGTGATGACACGGGGCGACTCCCGGTCATGAGGTGTGGATTGAGGGGCAGTTGGGTGGGTTCCGGCGAGTAAGGCAGATATCGGTAGATTGGGCGATTCCCCTCTTGCCGGTATCTTGAGCTTCTAGTTAGTTCGGAGGCAACCCGATAACTATTTATATTGGAGTTCTAGCTAGTTCGGGGGCAACCCGATAGTTAGATATGATTGCTAGGAGGTGACTAGATGGCAGTGAGATAGTTAATATATATATATATATATATATATGTTTATATACTAGCAGGTACCCGCGCAATGCCGCGGCGGGTACCCTGATAATTAAATTGTGCGGCGGGTAAATGTTGTTCGGTTACACGTTTTTTTCTACCAATAAATATATAAAGAGAGGCTTCTACAAAGTTCGTTAAAATGGAAACGTATCATATTAGTCAGTAGTATGAACCAAATTCCTCCACCATCTCCCTGGACGCTATGTTATCCGAACTCCCAACATCAATGATACTCTTTGCGAGTGTGTTGGTGGCATGAAGTATGAACTATTGTTGGAGCATCCATTTCATAAATAATGTTACTCGAGTTCATCTTTCAAATAAAAAACAAAGGATTTAATAATCAAACATTTGATAAACAGGTAACCTATTAAATGTTTATTTATGAAAAAAAATTAAAATTGCCAATTAAAAATAGGGTTGTTTGGAGATGCATTTTGAGGATGCATTTTGAGAAAATCCCATATGGATATAAAGCTCAATCTTTCTTTTCCTTCACATTCATTCTTCATTTAAATCAACAGAAACTTCATTCATTTCTTCATCAATCAGATATGAATTTTCTGCTCGTAGGTGACCTCTGCTTGTAGCATGCACGTGTATAAATAATTATTAGCACCATACATTGTATCCTTGGTCTATAATCTAAAAAAGGAAAAAGTGTAAATTACATAAATCATCCATGTTGTTTGTATGATATTATTTAGTCATTAACATGTTTTGGAATATCAAATGTGTGTTGCAGTTCATGTAGTCGTATACCAACCAGTAAATTATATGATTTTACAAGAGGCTAACTATGAGTCCAAATCATGAGTACATAAAGGACTTAATTTGGCTCCTAACTGCTGCCGCACCAGCTGGATTAAACACCATAAATTGAATATTAATTCCAACCTGTGGTGCTGAGAGACCAATACCATCAGTTCTGTGGAGAAGGAAGCCATAAAGTATTGTTCATATTCCTATAAATAATAAGCAACGTCTGCTATAAGCCTATATAATATGAAACGTTTGACTTTAAACTGCAATTTAATATTTACAATACTGCTGATAAATGAGGGAAGAACACTTGTACATTTCGTCGACTAATTTTTTCAAGTTCTCATCGAATGTATCAACACGCTTGTGGTTTGGCCTCAATACGGTTTCTGGAATCTGGATACAACACAACTTTGAGTGGAGTTTCAAATTGCATATGTCATATACTAAACAACTCAATATACTCATATACGATTAGATATCAATAATATCGAGTTCAGTATTAGTTTCGAGAACTCAAACGTAATTTTCCCCCAAATTTTTTGATATATTGATGGAAGTTCTAATCGCTCGCAAAAGTTACCAAGTTTTGCAATAAACTTGACCTAAATTTAATCGAATGAAGATATATAAATGAGCATTACCAAGAGAACTTAAGTGAAGCTGATTTCTCTTTGTTTTTCTCTAAGAAACCTCGTTTTTCTTGTGCTTGAATGGCCATGACTGGAGGGATGTATTCGTAATTCGAAGAGAAAATCGACCGGCCATCGAACAAAGTTGATGGTTGGAAGCTTGTGCGTGTAGGGTTGAGGGACGGTTGTGAAGAATCATTAGGGTTTTATCTGAAATTCTCATCATCTGAAGTATGTTGGTTAGGATTTCGAGATGCCAATTGGCTTCCCAAGATGTCGATTGAAATGACCTAAAAGGATTTTCAGATTTAATTAGGATTTCGACATTTTGAAATTTCAGAACCATAAAGACAGAGATGTCGATTGAAACGCCCATCGATAATTCGAATTTGGAAGCCCGCTCAATTGTATTGAGCCGTTTGTTTATCCATTTAATAGATATGTGTTTATGATTATTTACGCAGCCGAAGGCTAGCGCAGGTGCTTGGTCACTGATATTAAACCCATAGGTTGTGGGTTCAACTCTCAGCTGAGGCATTTTTTTTAGCAAAAGTAACAAATTCCGAAAATAGCAAGTATTTGACTGAATTTTCAATCAGCTATTTAGGGAAAGTCCTAAATGCATTATATATAGTAGAGATTTATGAAATGATTATTATTATTGGGGTCTAAAACTCATGCATCTCACGAGACTAATTTGTCTCACGTACTACGTTGTTTTGTGGCTGTGTACTCAGGTACAGGTTTGAAGTGATAGAAGGTTGCACTAGAAGTGACCTAGAGATGTTTAGCTCGGGAGCTCGTAGGTAGATCCCTTGCCTATGGTTTTGATATACTTGTTGACACCGTATTTTTGTATACTATGATAAAGGTTTTAAAATTTTTGTTAAACTATATTTTGGGCAACATGAAAGATGTTGAAAATCATATTTTAAATGTTTTAAACGATGTCATAAAAATACGGGTGTTACATCTCTTTTCCTGTTGCCACTAGCTCGTTACTTCTCATATCTTCCCCAGTCTTTTAACGAGGCAGAGGACACGAGTTTAGAGAGGGGAGTAAGAAAAAGGAAAGATATATTCATTTTTTTCTTTTTTTTTTAATATTTAAATATTACGTTTTGTTTTATTTTTTGTTTCATCCTTTTCTATTTCTTTTATATATTTAATTTAAAATGAAGATTTTGACGGTGATATGGAAAAAAAGAAGAAGGATGTAAGAAATGACGTTGACATTGATTTTGGAGTTTTCTTGTTAGTAAGGAGTATGGTGATCATGATCCAGAATCGAAACGAATCGAAACCGCTAATGATTAATTTTCAAAACAAAATCGATTACGTGTTTTCGGTTTAGTTCGGTTCGGTTTCAGTTCAGTTTTTTAAGCCTAAATGTTCACCACTATCCGAGCACCGAACCGGACCGAAACCGAAAATCATGAAATTACAAAACCGAATTGGTTACATATTTTCGGTTTCGGTTCGGTTTGATTTGTTCGGCCCAAATGCTCTCCCCTAGTAGGGAGAGGGTGATGTGGCGATATTATGACAGAATTTATAAGGTACGGTACATATATGGTTAGAAGAAGTCTTAGGCCCTGTTTGTTTTGACGTAATCTTCCGTAATCCGCCGTAATTGTAATTCAATTACATTACGGAGGGACATTTGGATGGACTTTTTTTTTTCATAATTCAATTACGACATAATATTGAAATACGATATTCGCATCCGTCCCGGCACCCTATGAATTCAATTACAGTCCTTTAATGAACTAACAAATTTGAATATCTCGTATGCTTCAGATTTTAAAATCTTTCAAAAATATTTAAAAATAAATATAAAAAATTTAAAAAGATTAAAAAATATAAAAAATTTTAAAAAATAAAAAGATAATAAATAATAAAATTAAAAAAGAGAATCTAAAAAAGGTAAAAAAAAATACAAAAGTATGAATATGAAGTACAGCTAAAAATTTTGTAATCAAACACGTAATGGAATTCAATTACGAAGGAATTGAATTCTGAATGAATTTAATTCTTTTGTAATTGAATTCAATTACAGAAAATTATGGAATGTCAAACGACCCCTTAGTAAATAGACACTACTACACCTAGGTTACCATTTTTTTCCCTACGCAAGTTAAAATATACTCCTATGTCACTGCTTCTTTTTACAATTATTTATTAAATATATATATTTTCTTATTTAATTTAACTCAAGAATAAAGGATACGCATTGAAAAGTTGCAGGGGGTAATTTGGGTATCTAAAAGTAGGAACAACGTGGTGACTGGTGATTGTTGGGAGGCAACATTGATTTTGGCGACATAAATAAGGTTAAACGGTATGGGCAAGGAGGCGTTACCGTGGGGCTGAGGTGGCCATTGGCCACGGCGTGGAGAAGGCTAGGAACACCGCCCCCCTACACGGCGTGGGGGCGGGTGGTGGAAGGGCGTGACCACGGATACGAGCCATAACGGGCGTGGGGCGAGAGTTTCGATGGTTTTTTGAACGTTGATCGGTCATTTTACCATCTGTCTTCATTTTTCTCCTTGGATTTGAGAGAGTTGCAGATGACGAACGTTGAAGACGACGAACGTTGAAGATGGACGTTCGTTTTTTAGTGTGTTTTATTGGGCTTTTAAAAATAAGTGGCCTTAAAAATAAACCTTTTTGTTTTGGGCTTTTTTTCATGTATACAAACACAAGCCCAGTTATGTACTTCCTCCGATTTAAAATAAGTGATACATTGTTGATTTCACGGGTTTTGAGGCAAAATATGGTAATGAGGGTTAAATGAGATTAATTTGATAGTTAGTGTGTAATGGGTCCCACATTTTTTGAATAAAGTAAGCTTAATGATGTTTAAAAGTAAAAGTAAGGGTAGGTGAGTCGTTTCACTTTATTAAAGTAGGTAGTTAGTGGGTGTGGGACCCACTACTTTTTACCAAATAAGGTAAAATTTCAAAGTGTATCACTTATTTTGATACACCCAAATATGGAAAGTGTATCACTTATTTTAAATCGGAGTAAGTATATATTTAACTTATTTTTCTGAATTAATTTATAAAGAAAAGTTGTTGAAATAATTTAATTTAATAAATTGTTAATTTATATTTTTTAAAATAAATGGAAAAAAAATGATGAGTTGGAAAAAAATGGTGTGGAGTGGTGTGGTGGGTATTTCCTAGATAAAGTGGGGTGGTGTGGTGTGATGTGATTGTTGAGGTGGCTGATGATGTGGCAGAAAAAATGATGTGATGATGAGACCCATACCCCATAGCCTTACTTGTGGGTTACGTACTTCCATACATTGCATTTGTTATTTTCCAGTTTTGTCCTCCTTCCCCGTCTGCATTGGTTTTCAAATCTGAAAATTAACTCAAACTAGTACCAAAGGGATTTCGCAGAGTTATAAAATGTTAGATGATGTTACGCATTAATTTATGTTCAATGAATTCAAATTTTATTGTAGATAAAAATATAAATTTATAAGTAGGTTTAGTGAAACATTCAAGGAGGTTTATGATTTTTATAAAGTCCTGAGGAACAAATCTCAGTCTTTGGATCAATCAACCCCAAATCACCACAACTACCAGAATCACATGTGATCCAACACATCAACATCAGCACCACCCATGTATATTACTCCCTCCGTCCCTAAATAAAGTTCTCATTTCTCTTGGACACAACTTTTTATGAAATAGTTAGTGGTGAGGTATTTGGTATTGCTTTTGATTAAAATATAAGGTTTGATTGGAGAAAGAAAATGTTTTAGGAGATAGTTAGTCGTGAAAGTATTGATAATAATATTATTATATTAAGTAGGCCCCTTAAGTTTGAGAAATGAGAACTTTATTTAGGGACAAAACTTGAAGGAGAAATGAGAACTTTATTATATTAAGTGGGCCCCACCTTCTCCACCACCGGCAACCCCTCGCTACCGTCAGCGGCTTGCAATCACATGAGATTGCGTATCCAATAACATGTGCGCCGGACGGCGGCGACCGACGGCGGTGGCCGGTGGTGGTGGTTGATGTGTTGAATCACATGTGATTTGATGATGATGGTTGTTGTATAATAAATCACATGTGATTTAATGATGATGGTGGTTGATGCGTCTTTTGATCCAGTGGTTAAAATTTGTCTAATAAAACTTTATACAAATCAGTCTCACTCTTTTTTCATACAAAGCAAATTATCTAAACTACATTTAGCGTTAGATATATATTTACTTTTTAGTTTTTACCCTTAATAAAAATAGGTAACACTTCCTCCTTTTTTGAAATAGGCCCTCCAATTTTAAACAACCCTTCCATTTTATTGAAAGTTCTAAAACAACTCTTTTAACTTTTAAACATTACTAATTTCATTTAAAAGTTTATAAATTCTTTAAAGTTATACTTCCTCCATTTTAAAATAAATGATACACTTTTTTTCTAATTTTTTTTAAAATAAGTGATACACTTTGGAAAGTTGTCTTATTTGGTAAAAAAATAGTAAAACTTATACCCACTAACTATCTTATTTAATAGTTATCAGTTTTCTAGTGTTCGGGATATGTAGTGTCGTATTGTGTTTGCTCCTTTTTGTGTATTAACGTGTTTTGTTAATTTGGTGTTTTGATTGTAATATTTCCCCTGATTCAAAATAAGTGATACATTTTTCATATATTGGTGTATTAAAATAAGTGATACACTTTGAAAATTTACCTTATTTGGTAAAAAGTAGTGGATCACACACCCACTAACTACCTACTCTAATAAAGTGAGATGACTAATTTATCCTTATTTTTACTTTTAAACATCATTAACCTTACTTATTCAAAAATTATGGGACCCATTCCCCCACTAACCATCCAATAATCAAATTTAACCCTCATTATAATCTTTTGATTCAAAAACTGTGAAATTAACAATTCATCACTTATTTTAAATCGGAGGAAGTATGTAGTTATGTACTATGTATTCTAGCTCCTCACTAGCCTTTTTCTAATATAAGTTCTCGGGTTTCTTCGGGTTGGGTGATGACAATGCCGAAGTTCATTCCCGTTCATCCTTTTTTGCTGTTAAAAAAAAGTTGTCGAATTTTTTTAAAAGAAAATCATTAAGGACAGAATTTTGAAATTTGCAATAATCCAAACACGTCTTTATATTGGTAATGACAAATACAATAGAAACAAGAGTGGTTTTTGTATGACACTAGATTCTATAAATGCTTGGTAACTTCTTTTTAGAATTCCAAATGCAATTGGCATCGGGAGTTTGGTTGGTGTATACAAATCAAAGTTTTGCATCAAACCCAACTTTGAGCCACTAAATTAAACAAATAATTTTTTTTTTTGAACAGCCAACATTATATTAAAAAAGACAACTAGCAAGAAGCTAGAAGGAGGAAACTACAAGGAAATTAAAAACAAGACATAGGGGAAGAACACCAAATAGACCATCTATTAGCTAAGTTACACGATGGAGCCCTATGTTTAATCCAAAAAAAGGAAATCGCCTGAAGATACCCCTCTTTAATGCAGCCCTGAAATTCTTCCGACGACTTGAAGACCTTCCCGTTTCGATATCTCCAAATAATACCATTCAAATTTGATGTCTTAAAACATTGCCTTCCATCAAGGCTTTGAGTATTTCAAGGCTTCCATAATCAGCTAATTAAGGCTATTTTTATTTGTGTTAAAATGGATATAAGATATTTTTATGTTTGATTATTATATTCTATAAGCAATTAGCAATGTTTCATGTGTTCTTGAAAATTGCTGATGAGATTTGTGATTTATAATTACTTTCGTCATATTTTTTTTTAACTTAAGATCATCATGACCTTTCGTCACATAAAATATAGCGATCTAAAACTTATAGTATAGTACTATTGATATTTGGTGTTACAATAACCTATGGTCATGATTCTAAATCCTGTTATAGACATAATTGGATAGAGTATAAATGGATCCCTTTGTAAACGTACATAGTTTTTTTTTTTTCTTCATATACAGAGAAACATAGACTAAGCATGCATGATCTTCAACATAAGAGCATCTCCAACCATAAACTCTATAAGACTCATTCTATCTCTATAATTTATGGGTCCATTTACTCTAAACATAACCCCAACTCCAATCAGAGCATCTCCAATGGTAGCTTTTTTAAGAACTTTTTACTATTACAATAAGTCTTTAAAAGACTTTTTACCATTGGAATAACTAGCTTTTCTAAAAGTTTATTGCAATGACTTATTCTCTACTAAGCTTTTAACTTACTTTCAATGTTTGTCTTTTTTAATCCTCTATGTTTAATAACTTTTCATTTTAAACCTTAAATATATAATATATAAATTCTTTATTATATTTTTATTACTTAATATATAAATTATATAATATCTAATGCTAATTATTACAATATTTTTGTATGAAATATTTTAAAAAATATTATATTTAGTAGAATATCAAAAAATTGTCAAATTATATATAGGGGTATTTATAAACATTTGAGATAGATAAAGCTAAATTAGAAATTTTGTAAAAGAAAAAGCTTATTGGAAAGGTTAACCATTGGAGATGTTATTTATGAAAGGGTTTTTGGTTAGTGGAATGTTGATATGACAAAAGTAATAAGCTTTTGAGAGGTTAACCATTGGGGATGCTCTCATAAACTCTATTCATCCCTCTAAAACTAGTGGGACCCATAGAAATCATATTTTTAATTAATTTATTTTACATTACAAAAGAAAATTATAGTAAAGATATGTGGGGTCCATGGATAGAGGTATGAATAGAGTGGACACTCTCTCACTTTAAATATAGAGGGAGTTTTTCTCTCACTCTATATTTAGAGTGAGTGATAGAGGTGGGTTGGAGAAGATAAAACTTCTAATATAGAGATAGAGGGATGGATAGAGTATGATTGGAGATGCTCTAAGAGGATCCTACATTTCTTAGAAGTTGTTGGTGTGTTGGGTAATCCACAGCTCTTTTCAGTTTTTTTTTGAACGACAAGTTAGTAAGTTAGTAGTTCGACATATGCAGTGACATCTAAACACAGAGTATGCATTCCTCGAACATATCTCCTTTTTTGGTGAATAAACCCACCACCTTTTTTTTCTCCTAAAGAATACCCCAACAAGTCTTGAACCCAAAACCTTTTGAAGGCAAACTCCCCAAAGTAACCCTTAATGACCAATTATTCTAGACCAATTAGTTACAACTTTTTTAAGTAGTGGATGACCTTTTTTTTAGAACTACAGTTTTAAGAAATAATGAAACACATTTAATGTTAATGTTAGTAATAGTTAATAAAAATTTAACATAATATTGATTCTCATTATTAGGGGTGTTAATTAAATGGTTTGATCTGAAAAACCATGGCTTTGGTTTATTTAGATTTGGTTCGGCTTTTAGGTCTATCCGAAATAATATACTGTTTTATGGTTCGGATTTGGGTTCAAAATTTCTTGTTCGGTTTCCACCTGAATAACAACAATAGCAAAATATATTTAATCTATTTATATAAATTATATTTTCATATCATAGAAACCTTCAATCAAATTTTGGAATGAGATAGTTCTTTAAACTTGAGTTTGTTTGGTTTTCTTTGAGTTTTGTGTATGGATTAATCAATTTATTGTTACTATTTTATTAAATTTGTTACAACATTAGTGTGGATGTTTTATTAAGTTTTAATAATGTTAATGAATAATGACAATTATCTTTTATAGATAATTCTATTAGTTGGTTTTATGGAGAACTGACACAAATAACTCGATTACTAATTTAGTTGGTTTGATTTGGTTTAATTAATTTGGTTTGAGTATTGGTTGGTCGAATAAATTTTTAAAAATCGAATAACATTTTTTTTAACAAGTTAGTAAAGATTTTTTTATAACTTCAATTTAATTTAGTAATTTATTACTCCCTCCGTCCCACAATAAAGTTGTCATTTCTCCTTATAATTTTATCCCATAAAAAAATTCTCATTTCTCAAATTTTAGGGGCCCACTTAATAAAATAATATTATTACCCAAGATACCACCAATAAAACACTTTCTCTAGCAAAAATGGTGGAAAAGTCTACTGTTTGAAAGAGAGTAAAACAACCCGAAATATAAGGATAGATCAAAAGTATTAGAAAAGACCCCACCACTATGGGAATTTTTTTGTAGGACGGAGGGAGTATTATACTTCCTCCGTATCACAATAAGTGATACACTTTCCATTTATGAGTGTTTCACAATAAGTGATACACTTTAAAAGTTATCTTATTTGGCAAAAATGTGGGACCCAACCTCCACTAACTATCCACTTTAATAAAGTGAGATTACTCTTATACCCTTACTTTTACTTTTAAAACTAATTAATACGAAGTATCACTTTATTCAAGAAGAGTGGGATCCATCATCCATTAACTATCTATTTTAATATATTTTAATCATACTTTAATATATTTTAACCTTACTTTAATATTTTGCCTCAAACTCTGTGATCTTCTAAATGTATCACTTATTGTGATACGGAGGAAGTATAAGACCGGTGCCAACGGTCCGCCGGTTGGCCGCCGCCGGTTCCGACGCCGTTGGCACGGACCGCCGGTTGGTCCGCCGGTTTTCCGCCAGCCGGTTTCGAGACGAGAGAAGAGACGGAGGAGGAGCGTCCGAGTGGGGCCCGCATGTACCTTTCGACCAATAAAAAAAAGCCTTTTTTTTTTAAACGGTAATAAATTTCGAAATAAATGGTAATAAATACAAAAAAACGGTAATAAATTAAAAAAAATCCGAAAAAATTCAAAAAAATTCAAAAAAAATTCCCCCTCATTTACATTTATAAATACCCACTCATTTCTTTCTCTCTCAAAAAAATCATACCTCCTCCCAAACTTTTCAAAAATGTCCAAAAGACGTCAATCATCGGTATCCAACGACGTGTGGGAGCTATTTAATTCAACACCGATTGACGCCCCCACCCTCACCGGCCGGTTCTTCGTCGGGTCAAACAAGCAACCCGGCACCATCGCTTGGTTTTGGGGCTTACTCTCAACCACCACCAAACTACCAATACCAACAACCACCACCAAACTACCAATACCAACAACCACCACCCAACTTCCATTACTCTCAACCACCACCAAACTACCAATACCAACAACCACCACCAAACTTTCAATACCAACAACCACCACCCAACTTCCAATTCCAACAACCTCCTCCAAACACACCTATCTATTCACAAAATTTTCAATCACCATCACCAACCGAAAATGTGGGGGACACCCAACCAGAACCGACACCCACAAGAAAAGGGAAAGAAAAAAAGATGGAAAACGGGAAAGAAAAATCCGTGCCAAAAAGGGCACAAACAAAGTGGTCAACCCCTGACGAGGTGATTTTAGCTAAACGTTGGATTCATAACTCTGAAGATGGTGTTAAGGGGAATAGCAAAGAAAATATCGTCCATTGGGGTCAAATTCTCGCGGACTTCAACTCGGTTGCTTCTGTGAAGCGTAACATGAACCAACTAACGGGCAAATGGTCCAAAATAGCGGCTGACGTGAAAAATTTCAGTGCTATATACAATTCTTTAAACGACATGCGTGGAAGCGGTACGCGAGACGAGGACGTTCTAAAAGCTTCTCGTCAACAATTCCGTGAAAATGTTGGCCGTAATTTTATATACGAATACTGTTGGGAAGTGGTTAAAGATTGCCCAAAGTTCTATTTTTTAGTGGGCGTCATGGATACCGAGCCGATAAGCCTCGATGAAGACACCGAACCGGCGAGCATGGATCCAAGGACGACGCCACCAAGGACGACGGCACCGGCTAACATGCATGCGTTGTTCCAAGATGACCCGTTGAGGCGCCCCCCCTGCCGCAGTCTTAGTAAGAAAAGTCAAAAAACTTCATCTTCGTCCGATGCCGCAAGTTCCCGAAGGTCCATTAAGTTGGACACTTTGGACGTGGTTAAACAAACCTCCGATAAGCATACAAACATTATCGCTAAGGTTTCAAAAATGGCACATAAAAAATTGATTTTGAAAACTTGGAAATTCCTAGCCACAAAAGTACCGAACGACCTTGACGAAAGTCGTAAGCAAATGCTTGAAAACGCTCAAGAATCAATTGCAAAGCAATTTCATAAGGATTTGACGATTTTTCACGAGGTTGACGAGGAGGGTGACGGTGAGGGTTCGGGAACACAAGGACCGGTTGGCGAAGACGAAGACGAAGACGACAATAAATCTCTTGACTAGTAGTTTTTTTTAGTTTGAATGTCTTTTTTTTAATTATTAATGTCTTTTTTTTTATTATTTTAATGTCTTTTTTTTTATTAATGTCTTTTTTTTAATTATTTTAATGTCTTTTTTTTTATTAATGTCTTTATATGTAATGTTTTTTTAATTAATGAAATGTATTTTTATTAGTTATATGTTTTAATTAGTTATATATTTTTATTAGAAAAAGAAAAGTAAATGGTGGGGCCCAAATTTGGTGAAGTGACGGAGTGCTGGCATGAGTACGTTAGTTTAGTGTTAGTTAGTTTGTATGCTGACGTGACGCTGACTTGGCAGCAACTGACGGCGTCAATTGCCGCCACCATTGGCACCGGTCTAAGATTGCATTTTTAAATAGTTAAATTTTCATTAGCATTGTAAAGTAAAAACACGATTTTAGGAATTAACTTTCATTTTAATGTATAAATAATGTTAAATGAGAAACTTTGTTGTCAGGCATAAATAAGAAATTTGTGAGAGTGGAAAGAGTGAGGGAAACAACAAAGACCACCGCCGGGGATCTCGTCTGAGAACGGTCGGTGGGGAGTCACAGCCTAAAGTTTTCGATTTTTTTTCATAAATAGGCTTCATCGGAATATGGTTTTCACAAATAGGCTCTATTTTTTTGTTCGTTTTCAAAAATAGGCTTTCCTGGGTCCCCGAAGCCGGCTTTTCCATTAAAGCATGACTCCTGGAGGCCGGCTTTGCCTTCCATGATGTGACAACTGAGAAGAGGGACTCCCCGAGGCCGGCTTCACAAAGAATGCCTCCCCGAGGCCGGCTTCAGGCCACACCCGACGTCTATAAATAATATCACACAACACTTCACCCACTTCACCCCTTTAAACATATAAAAAAAAATACACTAGTTCTACACTTCACAAAAAAAAAGCATACTTCAGTTGTCACATCATGGAAGGCAAAGCCGGCCTCCAGGAGTCATGCTTTAATGGAAAAGCCGGCCTCGAGGACCCAGAAAAGCCTATTTTTGAAAACGAAAAAAAAATCAAGCCTATTTGTGAAAACCATACTCCGATGAAACCTATTTATGAAAAAAAATCAAAGTTTTCCTGCCAATTTTCCGTTACCGGCGCCAATTATGCTTCTCTCCGTCACGTGACTGACACGCGTGCCCATTCACGTCACGTGATACTGACCCCTCAATAGTTTTCAATTTACCCCTTGTGGTTTTAATTTGTTCGATATCATTTTCCTTTTAGGAAAGGATAAAGCCTCTATCATTAATATGGTTTAATAATTAATCCTCTTTGACCTACTTCTCGTTTTTTTTTTTCCTTTCAATACTTTTATCCTACATTTTCCCTCTTTTAGTGTTTTAACTTTAAATTTTTTTCTTCGGCAATGGTTTGATCCTTGTTTTCTGTCTGGTACCTACTTGATCGGTTAATTTAGATGAGTTGTCAGTTATCCCTTTTTATAATTTTTAGATTTTTTAATCGCTTTCTTTTTTTATCAGGCACCACCAGCAAATCATCCGGCAATTTGGCATCAACCACCACCTCCTATGGCGTGTGAACACATCGGAAAAAAAGAAGGGCAGCGATGATCAGAGAAATCAGTGTGTGTGTGTGTGTGAACCATAGATCTGCATACCACATGAAACTTGGTTGTGGTGATTATAGCATGTTTCTGCCATTCTAAGAGTGCAAATAGGTCATAAACTCTGTGAACCATAGATCTTAAATGATTTTTTTTTACCATGTTATTTGAAGTATTTAATTAATTAGTTTTAGATGCTTATCAAGATAACAAAATAGGTCATAAACATCATGTTCAATACTACCTTTTGAGTCACACAAATAAAAATACTTATGAGAGAGTTTTGCAGAAACATACACACATAATAGAATATTTTATTAACTATAGAAAATATAGAATACATGAAAATAACACTCATTAACAAAAGAATAAAAATCACACTGTTACTTGGACGATCACATAAATGTACCTTGAACGTAAAAATAATACACAATATAAACACAGCGATTAATATTTTTTGGCTATACAAGTCAAAGTCATCTCCTTTCATAAAAGATTAAAACCTGGTCAAGTCTTTTTCTTATTATGCATATAGATAATGCAGAATCATGCCACCTAAGTATGTATAAAGTGTCAAAACTCAAAAGGTCCTCAAACTATACAAATGTTTAAATTTGGTGCCTATTTATGTAAAAAATTATACTCCATTTAAATTGTAAAATTGGTCATGATCCTGACATCATCAAATACTTCGGATTTTAATATAAGTGAAAAGAGCAAAGATTAACAAGTTGAAAATGTTAAAGGCAAGGAGTTAGATAAATGAAAGCAGAAAAGGAGTGATTAAGGAATATGTTACAATTAGACATCATATTATGATAATTCACAGTTTGCATTCATTACACATTTTTTAGGAGAAAAAAGAAGCATAAACCACAAGAAAAAGGAGCCCTTCTTCAACACATCATACCTTTGGGTTCAGCAGTTAGCCCATGGCATACTTTTGGGTCCAGCTTCGGGCAGTTGTCTCGTACTTGCTCCGGTCGGTTTTGTACATGTGAGCAATCTCGGGCACGAGCGGGTCATCCGGGTTCGGGTCAGTCAACAGGGAGCATATTGACAGCAAAACCTAATAATTAACAAATTATCACTATAAATGTCTGTAATTTATTAAATTAAGTAGTGAAAAAGGAACCTTGGAGATGGTAAGGGCTGGGCTCCACTGTTCCTTCAAAATATCAAGACAAATGCTGCCATTGCTGTTGATGTTCGGGTGAAAAACCTTTGTCCTGAAAGCCACCTACAGAAAAACAGAAATGTCAATTAAAGTATATAAATTGCAAAAATATAAAAGAAATTGCAGTTGATAATTTGATTAGTAATTACCTTAGGTGGCTTAAAGGGATAATCTGGAGGGAAATGAATAGTAACTAGAAATACTCCACCCGAATACGGACTGTCGGGAGGGCCCATAATGGTTGCTTGCCAGTGAAACATGTCTTCTGCCACTGGGCCTAATAATTGAAGTAACAAAACCGAGATAAACAAAATGAGCAATTCATAATTTTCACATTAGCTTATAATATGAACTGAAAGTATGAAATTGTTCCATTAGGTACATTATTTTAGATTGATAAATAATCATGATATGTATCTACGTAACTATTCACTAAAAATCCGAGAAGCATGTAGCAAGCTTATCTAATCAGGAAGTGCAATATGTATTTTATAACTTAAAGTCTATAACTGTATGACATCACAATCACGATGCTAGACCACAGGTTTTTCGATGATCTGATTAAAAACTAAAAAACATGGAATTTATAGGCCGAAACTTTGAAAAAATGCACAAAAATGGCCATGATGGCACGATCCATAACATATATCAGCAAAATGAGAAAATCTATACCTACAAAACAAATATTTCTACCAATTTCCACATAATCACGAATTAAACTCCGAAATTAAGCTTTTCCCCAAAGCAAATAACTAATCAAAGCTAAATTCTAGTAACACAATCATAATTCAGCATAGTATACAAGTATCAGCATATAACACAAGAGATCAAATAAAAAACATGATCAAACAGATCGATATCGATTAGGTACCTGCGCTGCAAGAGGTAGGAGGATCTTTCTGAAGATCCTTGAGCTCTTTCAAGATCCGCTTCGAAGCCATCACAAGGAAATCCTGGAAATTTGAAGCAAACAGAAACCCTAACTGAAATTAAAAGACGTATTACATAAGAAAAACAAAGAGATAATAGGGAGAAAAAGGTGCAATCAATCACCTCGAAGATCCTGACCTCTGGTTACTGTGATTCGCTGATTTCGAATAACCGGAGGAAAATGAATGATGGTGTTTGTAGAAAGAAATAGGGTTTTTATATGTTGGTCCGCCCACCATTTGTCCTCCAACTTCAAAGTCCTCCTTCATTCATAGCAAATTAACTCCTAAAATATCTCAAAACATTTACGAAATAGATAAGAAAAACTGAAAATATCAAATAGCAACAGTTAGTTAGGCTACCCGTAGTAGTGCGCTTTCCTCTGCGACACGTCCGAAAGGGAAAGAGTTATGTCACTGCTGCATGGGTTTAATCGAAAGAGAAAAACTAATAATCTCTACTAGGCCTTTCCAGAATTAGAAGACTTAAAAATTCAGTCAAATACTTGCCAATTTTGGAATTATATGTGTTTTCAAAAAATAGCTTAGGATGGGACTCGAACATGGGACCTAACGATTTCAAGGAAGGAAACTTACCAACTAGACAAATAGGCAACTTTTTGAATATTTCTTTTCCGTTCCCTATATAATCTAATCTTATTATCAATCAAACCGTATTTCCCCTGAATTTTAAAAGGCGTCGATTCCAATTCTCAACTCCTTGATTCCTTCAATCTACACATGCACATGCAGAGGTCCAATTCCCAACTCATTGGTTCCTTCAACTCCTCTATAACTTTAAACACGATTCAACTTAATTGCATTATCTTCTCCAACACACCACACATATGAGCTACATTTTACCATCTGCAGTCTTAAGGGAGTTTTCCAAAACTCCTCCATTCTTCATTCTATAACTTCCATTGTATTTCACCTCTCCGCCATCACCTCATCCACATCTCCACCGCCCTACCACACCGCATCGACTTCAGAAATCGTTCTCACATATAACCTGAGGGATTTATGTGCACAGTTAGTCAACCTATGATGATACATCCATGCCTACGAAACACTTAAGGGTCACACTGGCGAGTGCATGTAATACGAGCAAGATAAGCAATGATACTACGAAGAGGAATGATTCATACAAGTATTTGTACATTTACTAGTTGAGTAAATATACAATGTGTTAATTATAGATTATCCATGATATGATTTAAAGCTATTAAATCATATAGTAAATTGGATAATATTGTTGTATAAATTATATAAAGGTTATTATATAATTAATTATTAAAAGTATAAATACAAGTATATAATTCGTGTATATGGGTACCGAATTATTAGTGTATTAATACTAGACATTTAATAGTTAAGTGCAATAATAATAAACTAGTTAAACTATAAGGAGTGGAAGTGTTAAAATGAAGTTTAATTAAAGATCTAATACTACCTCCGTAACAAAATAAGTGATACATTTGGGAAATTGCGGTTTTTGAGGCAAAAGATTGGAAAGTGATTTAAAATAGTATAAAGTGGATAGTTAGTGGATAATAGGACCCACTTCTTTTGGATGTAGTGAAATTAATGATATTTAAAAGTAAAAGTAAGGGTAAAAGAGTAATTTTACTTTATTAAAGTAGATAGTTAGTGGAGAAGGGGTCCCACTTTTTTGCCAAATAAGGAAAGATTTTGAAGTGTATCACTTATTTTGTTCCACCCCTTTTAGGAAAGTGTATCACTTATTTTGATACGGAGGTAGTATTAATTAAACTAGAGGGTCCTAAGCGCAACTTATTTATCTATAAATTAGAGGCTTAGGGTAACCCTAAAACCCCTTACAACCCTACACGAATCCCTTGCCCCCTCTCCCCTTGGTTTCGGCCGAGAACCCCAAGAACACCATCCTTGGTGTTCTTCGTTCTTCGTGTTCTTCAAGGTTCTTGAAGAATCAAGTTCATTGCTTAGTGGATCTATCTTAAGCAAACAACAAGGTATGTTTTGAGAAAACCTTTTTCTCCCTTCTCCTTCTTGGCCGAATTCGAACCCAAGAACCCTAGGGTTCTTGGTGTTCGACGAATACCACAAGTGTATGTGTGTGTTCGAGTTTTTCGTACAAGGTTTCTTCCATTGGTAAACTAATCTAGATTTCCAAGATCCCAATCCTTTAGGGTTTAAGGATTAAGTTTAATCCCACTTCCGCTTCTAGGGATTAAATTAGCTAGTTGGTTTTAACCGGTCAAGAACAAGTTCATGTTCTTGGTCAGTATGGTTCGAACCAAGTGACTAGGAGGTTGACCCATGTGGTCAATCAATGTTAGTGAAACCCTTCAGTGGTATCAGAGCGATGGTTTAGAGATCTAAACTAGATTAACAAAGTTTGTTTGTTTAATTTTTATTAAAGTTTTTTTGTTCCATCTTTTTCTTCTTCTTCTTAAGTCACGAAAAAGGGTAAGAACCCTAGGACCAAGCATGTTAAACTAGTTAAGTTTAATTGGTCAAAAGGATTCTAGAAAATCCTAGAAATTTCGTGTAAGGCAAAAGAACCCTAGGATCAAGAACATTAAATTAGTTTAGTTTAATTGATCAAAAGGCTTCTTTTCGTAACCCTAGAATTTTCGGAATTAGGAGGAACCCTAGGATCAAGATTTTCAAAAAATTTTGATCAAGAAGATTCTTTCCTTAATTACATGATCTTCAAAATCTAGGATCAAGTATGTTAAACCAAGTTTTGGTTTAATTGATCAAAAAAGATTCTTTCCTTTTTTTAAAAGATTTCGTGATTATGGAGGTTCCTTGGACACCAAGTTTATTAAAGTAGCCTAGTTTAATTGGTGGAAAAGTTTCCTAGGCTTTAAGGATTTTTCCGAAAAACCCTAGATATAATCTAGAACCCTAGAACATTAAACTAGTTTAAGTTTAATGATTTAAAAGAATTAATTAGGTTAATAATCTAAAACCTAGATAATTAAACAAGTTTATGTTTAATAGGTTTAATTATTACTTTAGTAGATTTATTAAAGACTAGTTCTTTAAACCTAGAAATCTAGACAAAGTTTATTGTCTATAAGGTTTAAATTAAAAAGTTTAAATAAATTTATTAGGGTTATAATCTATCCTAGAGTTTAAACAAAGTTTATTGTTTAAATAGGATTGATTAGAATTAATCTTTTGATAAATGATGTCTTTGATCAAGAAAGTGAAAACCCTAGTTTTGATTGATCAAAAACAAGATTAGGGTTAGACTAATTAATGAGAATTAAAAGAAGTGTTAATTTTTAGTTCAAGAAATTAACAAGATGTATTTATATATATATATATATATATATATATATATATATATATTATATTTCGGTTTTTTTAAATGTTTAAAAAAAAAGGTAAATGAATTTTAAAAGATAAAATAGTTTATACGTATTTTAATTAGATTAAGTTAAAATACATACGTATAAATTAGATGTAATGTTCTTATTAGAATGTTACAAGTTTATTTTCAAAGAGAAATATATATGTATATATATTAAATACAAGATTAAATGGAACATTAAAAAATAATGTTATTTTGATCTTAAAGGCTAATAATATAACTAGTTATTGTGTAAGTTAATTATATAATTAAAACTAGAAAGTACAAAGTTATGATTTCATTATAACTAGAAATTGTACAAGTTGAGATTATATGATGAACTAGAAATATACAAAGTTATATATTATTATTATAAGGTGTATAAAGTTATAAGTTATTATAACTAGATAATTATACAAGTATGATACAAACATTTTACAAGTCATGTAAGATACTAGATTAATGATCAAGGTTAAATAACAAGATAACTTTAGAACCTATATTTAACTAGTTCAAGTTAAATGTAAGAAAAGTTTAAAACAAACTAAGAATTATTATATATAGTCTTTATATAATAAGGTTATTAGTTTCACCAAGTATAGACCGGTGATTGTGTTTGCTCAAGTTCCATCATGGTTGTTGGAGCTAGTGAGAGCTACACAAGAAAATCACAAAGTTTATAAATGTGTCGTCAAGACATAAGTTTTGGTCGAATCTAATAAGTCAAAACAAATGTTTAATTTCATTATTAGACATGTGAAAAACTAAGTGTGTTAAACTAGTTTTATGATTCAAGTTTATGAATCATAAAAAGGAGTTGAAAGTTTAACATAAGTGTTTAAGTTTTTCAAGAAAGATAAAACAAGTAAGTTTTACTCTAGATAAGGTTTTTCACAAAACCTAGTGATACGTTTTGTACACCTCGTTTTTAGGTATACATATAAAACACGCAAATTCTTGAAACTATAAGTTTTAAAGAAAGTTCTTAAGGTTTAAAAAGGATGTCTTGTTGAATTCTTGAATTCACAAGTCACATAGTTTAAACAAGGATTAAGATTGGAATAAGGTTTAAGTTTAGTTCAAGACTTAAACAAACCCAAGAAAATCTCAGATCTAAGTACTATCCACCTAATGGAACACCTCACTTGTTCAACGATATTCATATTGTAAGGATAAAGAACCTTAGATATGGATTCAAATCATTGCGAGTGTTAGGGTGCGTAAGGTTCTGTGATAATCGGGACTCCCGGCGCAGAACATCGCACTGTCTTAGATGGTCTGATCTACTTTGGTGATAATCGGGAGTCCCGGCCCAAAAAGTACTTGAGTAGAATAAACATACTAGACTTTATTACTAACTTAGAAATGTGCAATTACATTGTACAAAGTTGTAATAAGTTATAAGTATAAAGATTCTACGACCCCTAGGAATCGTGTCAAGTCTTGATACGATCGGTAAGGATGTTACCTACCAGAAATAGCATGTCTCGTCGGGAAGTGCCCAAACCTTGCGGCGAGAATGTGAAATATGGATCCTAGGCCTAAAATATTAATTATGGGTTTATAATATATTTTAGAGAATGTTTTGTTGGGTCATATTTAGTTGTAATCAATAGTCTAGGGACTAGTTATGTAACATTGTACATTAGTTTAGGATTAATTAGACAATTAGGGAGATGGTATATAAGGACCATGTGTAATCTCTAATTGTAACTTTGCCACATTAATCTAAATTACTCTTGCATTGTTCACTCTCTCCCTCTCTCTCTACTTTCTCTCTCTAAAACCCTCTTTTCTTATCTACCAAGTTTGTTCTAAATCTTCATTTTGAAAGCAAATCATGGATTGAAAGCTTGATCTAGGAACTTCAATTGGTATCAGAGCAAAAGTCTCATTAGATTCGATCCAAATCAGCTGTGATTAAGCAATTTTTTGAAGATTTTGATGAGTTTTTGAAGGTTTTAGGTCAAAAAGTTCATAAAAGTTGGATCAAATTCAAAAATCGAAGCTATGATTCATGTTTTTGACATTGTAACTTTGTTCTATTACTGATTTCAAGCATATCAGTAACAAATTTCATATTAAAATCATCAAAAACAAGGTTTAATTTCATTTTTAAAAGTTCAAAAATGAAGAACATGAAAAACACCATATTTTCGGAGTTTTAAAGCGAAAATCGAGAAAATCAGAACTGGTTTTCAAAAAAGTGTTTGAATAGGATTGTAGGTAATTGAAAATCGATCATTTTGCAAAAAGAATCAAAGAATTTGGGTAAGAAATGAGCATTTTAGGATCAAATTAGTGGGTTTTTAAAGGCTGCTCGTAACTGCTCTGCTCAAGAACTTGTTCGGCCCGAGAACAGTAACAAGTTCGGCCCGAACTCATCTTCAAGTTCGGCCCGAACTTCTTTCAAAGACTTCGGCCCGAGAACAGTAACAAGTTCGACCCGAACTCATCTTCAAGTTCGGCCCAAGTGTTCGGCCCAAAGTGTTCGGCCCGAGAACCGTCAACTGTTCGGCCCAAAGTGTTCGGCCCGAGAACACAAAGTGTTCGGCCCAACTGTTCGGCCCAAAGTGTGCGGCCCGAGAACTCAAAGTGTTCGGCCCGAGATTGCGCGACGAAAGGGGTTATACTAAAACGATCATAACTTTCAGCTCGGGTGTCCGTTTCAAGCCCACGAGTAACCAAATCGAAGCTCGAGACGAAGGCTACGTCGTGATAAACCCTTGTTTTAGACACCTTATTTGCGTTTTTGTGATTTTTCGGTAAAATTCCAAACTTCGTTTAGCCCTAGTTTTTGAACCGTTTGTCGTTTTTAGCCAATTCGAAAATCTAGGTCACATTTAAAGTGTACTCTATTATCTGGGATAATCAGTTGATGATTTTGGAAATTTTGAATTTTCTCTCCCAAAAGTACCCTTCGGTTATGAACAATCTTTAAATACCAGTTCACTTTCTACATAACTTATCCAATTCGAGATTTTTTTTTCTTTCACATCTCTACCCAAGAACCTTTTTCAAACTTCAAATTTACACATCATCATAATCACAATTTATACTTATCAACCCGAGAATTCAATCAACACTAATAATCACAAAAAATGGAAAAACCTATACTAGCTACAAATGAGTATGTGGATAAAGACTTGGAAAATGCGATAAAGTATATGTCTCGTTTCAAATCAGTTCTATCTGCTACAATTTCAACTGAAAAACCAATCATCATTGGACAACCAATCATCACACCTTTGGATGCTACAAAGAAATCGATCATTCGTGATTCAGTGTATTATGAACGAAGATGGCTAAACGAATTGAGACTGAAAAAGGGTTCTTTGTTGAAGATCTTCAATGGATGGAAGATTCAGATACTAAGGATGAAGAGAATGCAGAAGTTTCTGATCGATTCAATGAAGAAGCCAACAAAGAAATTGAGGTAATCAGTTCTTTTTTATCAAATTCTGATACTTCCACTGGACTGAGGACTGATCTGGGCATTCCAGAAAATGATGAGAAAGAGGTACACTTTTCTTCTTTAGACTTAGATACTGATTTATCAGAAAATTCCTTGTTTAATAAAAATCTTTTAATTGAAATTGACGAGAAATCCCAGTTGACAAAACAAATAACAGATTTAGAAACTGAAAAAGCACAATTTTTAAAAGATCTAAGTCAATGTTCTCTTCAATTATCACAAATGCAATCCTTTGAACAATTAAACAAGGAATTGCAAACTCAGTTGTCTACGTCACAATCTGTGTTTCAATTTAAAATATCTGAATTAAAAGAAAGTCTACAACAACAAGCAAACACAAATAATACTTCAAATGCACAAATCAAGCACCTAAAAGAAGAAAATGACACATTTCGTAATCAAATTGAATCAATTCTCCCCCAAGTAACTCAAAATAACTCCTTTTAAAAACAAACTGAAGAGCTACAAAATCAGTTGTCAACCTTTTATGTTGCTCACACCAGTGAGGTCAACCAATTACATAAAATGATCTATGACAAAGATGCTGAAATTTCAAATCTTAAGAACATGAAAACGATGTCAAGTGAGAATGACGACTCCAAGAAGCTACTCAATGACGTAGCTATTCAATTAAATGGAGAGCGAACTTGGATAAAAGTCGCAGAATTCAAGATGAAAGACTACCAAGATCAGTTGAAGACGGCTGACATCGAAATTCAAAATTTAAATGCACAAATCAAAAATATAGCCAACAGTTTTAAAAAGGAAATCAATGAACAATAAGCCACAATACACAGTCTTACTGTCAAAAAGGAAAAAGCCGAAGAACACATCAAAAAACTGGAGCAGACGATTGTGAAAGCCGGTCATACAGAACAAACAATCAAGTTCAATGAACCAAAAGAGTTCAGATACTACAAATCAAAAGCGGGTCTAGGAGCTGAAAATCCTCGTTATCTGGAAAAAGCCGCTGATGTGCTCCCAACACTGTACAACTATGACTACATGAAATTGGGAATCTGGCAAAGCTTTCTTCATGTACCGGACGAAGAAGCAGAAATTGAGAAGTTCAACAGAGAAAAGCAAGAATATGCTCAAATCAGTTTCAACTATTCTGCTTTGAACAAAACATATGAACAGAAGAAAACAAATTTTGAAAATCATGAATACTTTCCAATTGTCACTCCAGATGAATTTTCATTATCTGAGGATGAAGTGTTAAAACAAACCGTCGAACCCAAGCTTTATGTTCCATCGTTAATTTTAGAAAAGAAAATCGTCCAACTTGAATCTGAAATTGATGAAACTCATAAAGCCTTTGATAAAGAAAAAGAAAATCTTCAAACAAAGATACATCAATTAGAGGACACGATTTCAGAATTAAAACATAAAACTGACAAAAATGTTTTTCAAAATTCTAAATCTTCATTAATAGGACCGGCACCTGTTAATCCAGTAACAATTACTTTGAGAAGAACCTCTAATTCACCAGCTTTAAACGTCTCATTTAGAAAATTAGAGCCTCAGAGCAAGGAGCCCAAGCCCAATAGAGTCAAAGGAGATATGCCATCTAAGAAGCCGAGTTCGTCTAAGTCTAGTACGCTTAAGAAGCCTCGCGAGCTTAAGAAGTCTAGACCATATACGTCTTCAGTTTCTTCGTCTAGTGTTAAAATTCATTGTAACAACTCCAAAAATTTTAAATCTCCGGCAATTGCATTTGGAACTGATTATGATGCTACAGTTTATCGTCCTGTCAGATATTCTCCTGATTTTGATGTTGTGTTTACTAAAACTGATAAATTTGGTACAAAGAGATTGTTTGATAAAATCACAAAGAAACAAATCACTCAAACTGACGATCGATTTTTCGTTAGATTAGATGCTCCGTGTGGTTTGAAAATCAATGTTTTCCATCAATCTGGTAAAATTATAAAATCAAGTAAAACTTGTCAGCCACATCCATGCAAATCAAACGTCTCAACTCCAGCAAAATCTAATCAAAAGATTCCATCGTCACCGGTTTCCAAACAAATGAAGAAATCTCTCAAACACCCACCAAACTCTGATAAACACTCGTCTTCTCGTCGCAAAGTTTCTCGAGGATCTTCCGCGCCTAAGCCAAAGTCTCCAGGTTCCTCAAACAGCGACAACAACACAGCGACCAAATCTTCAATATTTGTAAAATACACTTGGATCAAAAATGAAAAATCTCACTGGATTATCCAATCCTCTGAGAAATCTTTAAAATGGGTCGTCAAATCCACAACCTCTGAACTGCCTCCTTGCAGTTATCCAAAGCTCTAAATTGATCATAAAACAATTCTACATAAAACATCTGTCACTAATCATATAGGACCCATAGATAATTGGGTACCAAACATGTTTTAATTGTTTTATGTAGAATAACCAGCAAGGTGTTTGGAGTTCAGAATGACTTATACACAATTAAGTGTATAACTCGCGTTTCAACGGATAATGACTTATACACATTTATGTGTATAACTCGAGCTACAACCGAATGGCTTTCAAGTACATCTGCTTGAAACCCGTTTTTCGTCGATATCATTGGTTGAGGGGGAGAATTTCAATATTCACTTGTCTAGGGGAGCATAACTGATTTTATGTCAAGGGGGAGCATAACTGATTTTATGATTTATGAAAGTCAACTGTTGAGGGGGAGCATCCTTTCAGAACTGCTAACCAATTTTCCAGTGTTCCCTTCAAATTTTTTTTATCAATATGTGGTATCAATTTTTGTAATATTCGTAAACGATCTCTTTACCAATTTCAGTTGGTACTGATAGCATCTGTTTATTACAAATCTTCCTACTCTATATTGCTAATAAATTTTTTATTTTCCTCAAAAAGTTTTTCAACCTCGTGCAAATTTACTATCACACAAGGTTATCAATGTTGAGTATTAGCTTTTGTAATATTCGTAAACGATCTCTTTACCAGTCTAGGTTGGTACTGATTGCATCTGTTTATTGCAAATTCTCTTGTTTCTCATTGCTACCTTTGTGTTTCTTCATTGTCAAACTTTTCATTTGTAAATCGATTTTTCTCATTTTTAATACAATTGTCATTTTCCAAATCTTTGAATTTCTCTGATGCCACACAACCTGGCACATATCAATACCAAATTAAAAATATCTTGAACTCGAATTGAGTTGCTGACATCACATTTTTTTTTCAAATCTTTATCAATCAGTGATGATCAACATTCCAAAATTTTTATCTCACTTTGTGCTCACAATGATATGTTCACAACGTTGGATATAAATTTTTGTCATATTCGTAAACGATCTCTTTACTAATCTCGATTAGTACTGATTGCATCTGTTTATGACAAATTTTCGTCTCTTGCGTTGTGGCTCAATTTTTCAAAACTCTGATTTTGCACATAAATTTTCAATTTTTCGAAAATACTTGTTTGCAACATTCAACACAATTTGCTGTTAAATTCGTCGATCTCTTTACTGTTTACAATCAGTACTGATTGCATCTGTTTTTAACACCTTCTTGGATTGAGTGTTCTTACCATTTTTCAAACGATTTTCATACTTAAACGATCAATGGAGAAATCATTTTTCATTTTCTCCATACTGTTCAGATTCAATTCTGACTTCTTCATTTCATCTCACACACAAAATCGTTTTTAATGCACTGTTAGATCATTGATCTTTGTATATCCGTCGATCTTTTCTCTGCACACGTTTAGAGAAAATTGCATCTTTGTAAGCGGTATACTTCACTGATCTTTGATATAACCACACAAATTGATTTCTTTTAAATTTCAAAAATTTGATTAACAATGACTTTAATCATCGTGTTCGTCATATCCGTAAACGATCTCTTTACTGAAGTTCTTCAGTGAAGATTGCATCTGTTTATGACTTCAAGTGATTATTGACATCGCTATTCTTCATTTTTCAGTTATTTTTCTCCAAGCCTCTTGGATAAAATCAATTTGTATCTGGTTCCTTCATGAGTACTACATGTTACTGGTTCTCGATTCCGAAACCCACGAATATCATAATCTTGGCTCACATATTGCATCGACACACAATTTCCTCTCTCCGTTTACACAAGACAAACGTTCAGCATGAGCACGAGGACCATGGTCATGATCCTCATGAGGGGGAGAAAAAGAGCAAGAAATAGTTCAAATATCGGATTTATAACTGAACAACATCAAAAAGAACCACAAACAACCCATCAAAGAAGAAAATTCATAACTCATGTACTCAGATCAAATGCAAAATCAAGTGAGAATCAATGTATTTAACAGAAAAACAAGTGAAGAAGAAGTAGAAGAAACCGATTCGTCTACAGAAATCTCTCTCAAAATCTCAACCATTTCTCAACCATTTCAATTTAACACTTAACCGTTCAAATAATTCTTTTTAAACACAAAATTACAACATTCAAACCTTAACCGTTCAAATCATTCTTTACAAAACTCAAAACATTATTATCCTGTCCTCACAAAACCTCTATCACACAATCCAAAACAAAATCTCCAATAGCCAAAATCCCAGATAAATCCTTCCAAATTGACATTCCATTACCAGAACTTTTAACCTTATATGCGACATTTTTTAGAACTTTCTTACACCAACTAATTCAACGAAAAATGTTCCTTTGAGTGTTTGAAACTTCGAAGTTCTGTAACGGAAATTATAATTGCTTCTACTGCCACTCAGATGTTATCATTGAAAAGCGAAACCTAGAGATGTTAATTACAGCCTTTGACAAAGAATTGAAATGATCAAACGTAATTCACCATCTTGAAGTACATCTGAGAATACATGAACATTGTAGCTTGCCCATCTTTTCACAAGGTTACACAATCCTCTATCAACATTTGATCAGATCAAGGATTTGCAATGAGATCTTGTGCTTACTTCATACGTGAGAAGGAGAGCAACGGGCCAATAGAAGCAACTGGAGACGGAAGACTGGGATGGAGTGCATCAACCACAAAAAAAGGGAGATTGTTAGGACTAGTTAAACTAGTTAGTGGTGATTAGTGAGACGAGGTATAAATAGGTGAGATTAAGGCTAATGATTGTTTAATCCAACTCCCGTGAAAAATAATTGTTTGTTTGAGGGGGAGCGTAACCATTATCAACATGTTACCTCAACAACAATTACCAAGAACCATAGATCGACATAAAGCCACAAACGTCAAGAAAAGACTTCCGCTGCTAATCTCTCTATTAATATGGGTCTTATTTTTAGTCGATCTATATGTACCTTCAAAGTAAAGTCATCAAAATACTTCTTGTGGTTAGAAAAGCTACAAGAAGTATTCGTTTTCACAGGTTAACAAAGCTCAAGCTGATCCTGATACATCATCATTCAACGAAATATCTTCTAGGTGCAGCTTTAGCTAAAGATGAAGACTTCGAAGATACGCTTCCCAGACTATTGTTACAAAGGGGGAGATTGTTGGGTCATATTTAGTTGTAATCAATAGTCTAGGGACTAGTTATGTAACATTGTACATTAGTTTAGGATTAGTCTTAGGACTAATTAGACAATTAGGGAGATGGTATATAAGGACCATGTGTAATCTCTAATTGTAACTTTGCCACATTAATCTAAATTACTCTTGCATTGTTCACTCTCTCCCTCTCTCTACTTTCTCTCTCTAAAACCCTCTTTTCTTCTCTACCAAGTTTGTTCTAAATCTTCATTTTGAAAGCAAATCATGGATTGAAAGCTTGATCTAGGAACTTCATGTTTATTGATGATTACTAATTAAACTGGGTTTGATTTGTAGATAGCAGCAACAACCACAACGACAAATACCAACAATCTCTCACTTCGCTCAATCCTCGAAAAAGACAAGTTGACTGGGTCAAACTTTCTCAATTGGGAACGCAATCTTCGCATTGTGCTCAGGCATCAGAGAAAGTGGTATGTCTTGGAAACAGCAGTACCTAATGTCCCTGCCGCTAATGCTAGAGCTGAAGCAAGACAAGCTTATGATAAGCATATCAGTGATGCCCTCGATGTGATCTGTCTAATGCTCGCAACCATGAGTCCAGATTTACAAGCGGGACTTATGTATGTGCCTACATTTGAGATGATCCAGCAACTTAGGGATTCATTTCAAGAGCAAGCTCGCACTGAGAGGTTCGACATCAATCGAGCCTTCAACTCTTGCAAGATGATCAAAGGAACACCGGTGAGTGCCCACATCATGAAAATGAAAGGGCACATGGATCACCTGGCTAGACTTGGTCACCCCATAACGTTGCAAATGGCAACAGACACTATACTCAATTCATTGTCTGATGACTACAAGCCTTTCGTAGTCAACTACAATATGCATAATATGGAGAAATCCATTGCTGAGCTACATTCCATGCTCAAGACAGCTGAATTGAGTTTGGGGACTAAGTCTAAGGATGTTCTAATGATCGGTAATAGCAGTGGTGGTGGCAAGAAGAGAAAAGGGCATGGTGGTAAAGGAAAGGGTAAAACCAATCCTAACCAAGGAGTGCCAAATGGTAAAAGTGTCAAACAAAAGGTCAAGAAGTTTAAGCCTAACACAGCAAGGACCGAGAATTGGTGCTTCAAGTGTGGTGAGGCTGGGCAATGGAAAAGGAATTGTCCAAAGGGTGCAAGTGGTGGTGGAGGAAACGCAAGTTCCTCAGGTAACACAACCACACTTCTTAATCACTTTTAAGATACTTGTAAAGTACGTTACGAGTAATCTAACTTTTGCAATCGTTTATTGCAGGAGGAGATGGAAAGTGATGATGACCAACTTGAGATGGTGATGATCCCACGAGCACCAAGTTTTTTTTATAGTTCAGTATTTTATGGATTCAGTAAAACAATTTCATTTTATGTTGGATAATTTTTTATTAAGTTAAAAACAAGTTTCTATTTGGTTTTAATAAAGAATCCATGGTTGAATTATATTATGTGTGTGCATGTGTGATAATTACACTAGTCAAGGTTTTATGACTAGATTGTAAGTCAATTTTTGATTTATTTTATATTTCATGTTTTATACTTGTTTTATTGTTGTATGAGTAATGTTTTAGAAGCTCAATACTTAGATACTAGAAATTAGAAGTTTTTCTTCTAAAGTATTTAAGAGATTTTGTGAAAAGCATAAGGTTCAAAAGTTATTGAACCTAGTTGAAACATCTTAAGTAATGGTTACTTATGATAGTAAGTTTCAAGGTGTTAGTATTAATATAGTATGATTATATTGGATATAATCAAGATAGATTTTAAAGAGTATTATTACAAGTCTTTTATACTTGTAATAAAGGAATTTAATGAAGTCATAATTCCTTAATAGGAATAATTGGATATTCGTAAAATCCAAGTGAAATGACTTAGACATTAAATGAACTCTTAAAAGGGACAAACTATATTAAAGTATTTAAAAATTAAAAGGTATTATTGCAAGTCTTTTATACTTGTAATAAATACAATATTTAATCAAGTCATAATTCCCTAATAGGAATAATGGATATTTGAGAAATCCAAGAAATGACTTTGGCATTAAATAAGATTCTTAAAAGATACTAATACACTTAAGAATTGAAAGTATCGTTTCAAGTGTCTTATACTTGTTAGATACAGTAATCAATGAGAGTCATGATTCACTTATCAGGAATGTTGGATATTCGCAAATCCAAATGATGACTTTAATGATTGATTAATTCTTAAAGGATTAAACTATAAAGTTTTGACTAGGTCAAAAGTAGTAGTTTAAGTAATGCTTATTTTCCATAAAATTTAGTGGGAGCTATGACTAACATATTCACTAGAGGTACGGATGAATATAGTAAGTTAGTTAGGACATTAACAACAAGGTTTTACCAAGTCGTTAGCCAAAGAGTTAAGAGAAATAAATGATCATTAATTAGATTATTGCAAACATAATAGCGTAATCACAAGTCTTGTGATTAATTATTGCATATCTAATAGGATGTTCACATTCAAGTGAACAAGTTGATCATTTAAGGAAATTTTCTTTAACTAGTAAGAATATCTACAAATCAAGTAGCTAAAAGAGATTTAGTTACAAGGCAAGTTTTATAGATTCAAGAAACTAAAGGAGTAATTTTCCAATCCTCCTATGTTTGCCGAATCATATAAAAAGGCAAGACTAGAATATGTTCTAAATGTTGCATGAACAATATCTAGCAAAGACAAAAGTAATAGTATTCGTAAATACTCGTCTTATGTCTTTAGTTTAATAGAAATGACTAATTGTAACTAGTGATAAAAGTTACAATTAAAGAGTCATTGAGCAATCAACACAAACGCAAAGAATAAGTAATGATCCAGTAATAATTCAGTATCCATGTCCAGTGAGGAATAGTACATGAGTTAGTATCATTGTTATTTAGAATTTGTATGTTTTACAAACATCCATGAATAAAAGCCTATTTATTCAAAAAGATATAAATCCGTGACTACTCATCTTGGTGGGAACCTTGATGGGACGTTAACGTCATCGCGGTATTTGGTGGTAGATTCGAAGTTCTTCGAAGATAGCTACACAAGTTTTTGTGTAAACCAAATATCGGTGATATTCTGTTGGAGCTCGACGAATATTGGATTGACCACCATGATAAATACTTCGTGGTTGAAAAGTTCAAAAGTATTAATCACTAGGATTTTCCTTAAGCCTGAGGTATTTGGTTTAGGATACATTGACTAATGTGCTTTGGTTCGTCTTAGACAATTCTGAAATATGGATGTCATACGAGGCTTTACTGGGTACAAAGGAATTTGTATTTTGAATCGAAATATAACAAGATGGTAATTGCACCTCTTTTTTAGGAGAGATATTTATAGGTCCTTTGACATGATGATAACTGGAAAGTGCATGGCCATGCCCAAACGAACTGATTTGTTCTTCGTCGTTTATCACAACAGTTTGAATCAAGAAGTCATTAAATGATTTCGAATACCGGAGTTGATATTTTATGCCATGCTCGTATTCGTTATCACAAATATCGTGCTGCAAGGGATAAACCTAACATAGTTGCCCAAGAAGTAGAGACATAGTGTTCTTTACTAGGAGACGCTATTAAGAGTTTTTCAAGAAACTATACCTGGGTTACGTAAGCTGTTTTTATGGGGTTGGTTACCTACATGCCCATCTAGAAGGCCACTGTAGCTCGTATCATTAAGACAAAGGTTACAAACTTGCACAAGTGGGAGTCTGAAGGATTTATGTGCACAGTTAGTCAACCTATGATGATACATCCATGCCTACGAAACACTTAAGGGTCACACCGGTGAGTGCATGTAATACGAGCAAGATAAGCAATGATACTACGAAGAGGAATGATTCATAATAGTCATTATGAATCAGTTAAGTATTAAGTTAAGTTTAACTCATTACTAGATTAGTTTAACTAACTAATTAATACAAGTATTCGTACATTTACTAGTTGAGTAAATATACAATGTGTTAATTATAGGTTATCCATGATATGATTTAAAGCTATTAAATCATATTGTAAATTGGATAATATTGTTGTATAAATTATATAAAGGTTATTATATAATTAATTATTAAAAGTATAAATACAAGTATATAATTCGTGTATATGGGTACCGAATTATTAGTGTATTAATACAAGACATTTAATAGTTAAGTGCAATAATAATAAACTAGTTAAACTATAAGAGGTGGAAGTGTTAAAAGGAAGTTTAATTAAAGATCTAATATTAATTAAACTAGAGGGTCCTAAGCGCAACTTATTTATCTATAAATAAGAGGCTTAGGGTAACCCAAAAACCCCTTACAACCCTACACGAATCCCTTGCCCCCTCTCCCCTTGGTTTCGGCCGAGAACCCCAAGAACACCATCCTTGGTGTTCTTCGTGTTCTTCAAGTTCTTGAAGAATCAAGTTCATTGCTTAGATCAACTAGAAGATCGCTCGATTTGTTCATCATCAGTGGATCTATCTTAAGCAAACAACAAGGTATGTTTTGAGAAAACATTTTTTCTCCCTTCTCCCTCTTGGCCGAATTCGAACCCTAGGGTTCTTGGTGTTCGACGAATACCACACGTGTATGTGTGTGTTCGAGTTTTTCGTACAAGGTTTCTTCCATTGGTAATCTAATCTAGATTTCCAAGATCCCAATCCTTTAGGGTTTAAGGATTAAGTTTAATCCCACTTCCGCTTCTAGGGATTAAATTAGCTAGTTGGTTTTAACCGGTCAAGAACAAGTTCATGTTCTTGGTCAGTATGGTTCGAACCAAGTGACTAGGAGGTTGACCCATGTGGTCAATCAGTGTTAGTGAAACCCTTCATAACCCCCGTAGTCATCTCAACTTCATTGCCACAGTTCGGTCCTGGTACTACTACAAATTTTTATTCTAATCTTCTATTAGCTGTAATTTATCATATTTTAATTCGGAATTGAAGTTTTAGCTATTTGTTTGTCGATACTGAGGGAATATGATATTATTTATCGTTGAATTTAGTGGATCTCGCTATTTTAGTTACTTACTCTGACTTTTTAATGCTAATAATTAGGGTTTAGTTACTGAATTTGCTTGAATATGACAGTTTCCTCCTGGTATCACTTTTGTTTTTAGAATTCTAACTGTTTGAAATTTACCATCTTTCATTTCGTGGATGAAGATCTAGCTATCCTATGGATATACAATATTTTTGATCGATGGAGTTCCTGAATTGTATTTGATTTAGTTTCTAGTTTTTACTTGTTAACGTTATTAATTAGGGCTTATTGCTTGCTCGCAGATTCTGTTAATAGTAATGTTGCTGAGAAACATGGACTGAGAAGGTATCGGAGCAAGTCAATTAATGTTTTGTATAAGCATAAGAAAACTGGTTTTGAAGTAGTGTTTGTTTTAAAAGAAGATGAGAACAAGGTTTGTGGTGTAGTTTTCTGAACTCCTCTGTAAGTTTCTTATTCAGTTATTTAATATTGTTAACTTTTGTATTTGAGTTTATGTCTTATGCATTGTTATTATACAAACTAAATAGCATAGTCTGTGCAACTTTGAAGCTTTTGTCAAATATGTTGATGTTCACTAAAGTCTTTTATTAATGTGCTATACTGATTGTCACTTCATTCAACTATACATGCACAAAGATTCAACCGTAATTCCTCACCTAATTAATTAGGGCTTATTGTTTGATTGTGCAATTATATGAATTACTGCCACCTTCTGTAACATGTATTGTTGCAAAAAGGTTTGTAAATAAGGTATCAATTAACTATGGTAACACAGGTAACAAGGTACAAATATCTTCATTAAGAAGCTGTATATTAAATTTAAAAAGTTAAAATTTAAAATTCTTTATATTAAATATATTAAATTAAAATAAGAGAAGGATAATATTAGGCGGTATCTAATTTAAATCGGTAGGCGGTATCTAATTTAAATTGGTAGATTTAATTAATTTCCAGGGGGTTTACTTTATATTGTGTTTAAATATTAGGCGGTATCTAATTTAAGCTCTTTATATTAAAGAAGCTTTACGCCATTATAATAACACGACATCTTTTACGCCATGTAATTGTCACGTAGGCTTAATACTCCTAACCACATCATCTTTTAAAAGTAATCAAATAATTAAATTCAATCTTAATTTTAAAAACTCATAAAATTTAGTAGTATTGTAGTAATCACATAATTAAAAGATAACTAGGGATTACAATCAAGGTGTTATTATTATGTAGGATATTTTAAAATGGTTTAGTACCATTAACATTTATACACATATATGATATGATAATATTTAATGTTAATCTATTTCAAAATCGAATTTTGACTAGCACATGTTAGAAGAAAGGGAGTGTTTTGGTGACTATGGTTTTTATATTGATTAAAAATCTACCTTTAACCCTAATCATAATATATTTATATATAAATAATGTATTTTAAGGTTAAGGCGAATTTCACTAATCTCTTTATTATATAATAAAAGAAGGTTTTAAAAATAGGTCTAGCCCATAACCTTTAATTAATTATACGAGGGCCCGAAATTAATATGCATTTACATTATTAAATTTCGGCGCACATAAGATTGTGATACTGGATCGTCATCATAGGATGTTGATTGTGCACATTATCTTAATACTTTTGCATACGCGTTGTTAGACGAAGACAAAGAGTATATTGAGGCCATTAAGCTTGATTCCCAACAAAGTGCGTTTGAAAACTTAAGAAAAGGATATGATGGCGACGGATAAAAGGATTTGCTAGAAGAAGGATTCATCATGTCCCTCCTGTTTGGTAATGTTACTTCAAAATATTGATCAAAAGACTAAGTTTTGCAACAGAACAAGACTAAGTATTATGAATAAGGTTCTAAATAACGCAAGACGCGGCGTGGAGGCACCATCAAGCCTCAAGACATGGCGAGCCATGGTGAGACATGGTGTTTTTCAAAGCGTGACTTAAGGCGACAAATTCGTATATAAATTATAATTTATAACATAGTTAATCAATTGTTTTCTTCATTTTCGACCTATATAACGATTCTTATAACTAAATAACTATATATTACATATATAGGGTCCGGATCCGGTGAGGACTCAAAAACCGGTGAGGACTGCGAAGACTCCATAAAAAACTCCGAAAATGATCCAAAACAAACTTTTATCAAAATATTTTCTTTTTTAAACATAAAAATCGCAACCAATTTGATCCAAAAAAAATAAAAAAAATCCAAAAATGATCCAAAAAAAAAATTATGGATCATAATAATGATCCACAAAAATCATTATTATGATCCACAAAAAAAGTGGATCATAATTTGTTTTTCAAAATTTTTTTTGGTCAAATGTAGTAATAATCATGGGGAGTTATATATATTTTTTTCGGAATTTTTTGAAATTTTTTTGAGGTGTCCTCACCGTTTTTTGAGTCCTCACCGGATCACACTTCTATATATATATATATATATATATATATATATATATATATATATATATATATATATATATATATATATATATATATATATATATATATATATAGTGATGGATTCCATACAGAACCCATATTATCTACAGAACTTTTAGAACTATTCTAGACCAATCATATTCAAGATAAATCAATTTCATTTAATATTTGTATTTAATTATATAGGGGCAATGTGGGCATTTTAACAATTTCGGTTTTTTAATATGCTAACTGACCGAATTGCATCTCTTCCTAATTTACAGGGTAGGTGGTTTCCATATATTATCTTTTCCATTTAATTAGATATAATTTCACGTTTAAATCCCTGGTAATTCTTCTTCTTCTCCGGTACTCTCTAAAATTGCAGAGATATTTCCGATCAAGATCATCAATTTTCCGATCAAGATGGGCATAGTTTTCCCGATCAAGATCATCAATTTTTGACACATGAATTTGCGGATGACCTAGATCAATTTCAGAGATTCTTCTTCTTCGGTACTCTCTAAAATTGCAGAGATTCTTCATCCAGTAAACAAGGAGCTTATCGTGATACATGGGCATAGTTTTTCCGATCAAGATCATCAATTTTCGACACATGAATTTGCGGATGACCTAGATCAATTCTGTATTTTTTCGTGATTTTATTGATTGTTTGAGTTATTTAATTTGTTTTTATAGAAGTATTGAGTGTACATATATGTAAATTTCCCAATACGATTGAAGACATTGTAAGTCACACAGACGTTTCATTACAACAATGTGGTTTTTTTTTTACATCCATGTAATGTTTACATTGTTTTACACATCTATCTAATGTTTTACGCATACATTAATGTATATGTTTGGTTCTGTATATAAACGGTACAAAACATTCATGTATGTTTTGCATTCATATTTGCACACTTATGCAACGGGTTTAGTATACGAAATACATAGATGTACAATATGACAGAAAAGTTGTGTTGAGAATAGATACACATACTACATTCATGTTTTGTTTATATGTTACATAAATGTATTAAAAAAAACGTTTGACTTGCATGAGTGCATACATACATATATGTATGGATGATATTTTATTCTTTAACAATGAATTGGTAAACATACATGTATTCGTGAATACCTATGTAGCATATCTCTAGCCTTTGGAAGTTCCTGATTTTAAGCACCCATGATTAATCATTTTTTATCGGTGAAACATCTCTACATAAATGTAAAACCTTGTTTTCCAATTATACCCTTTTTATATTTAAAATCCAATTTTAAAGATCACAATAATTACATAAATGCCACCGCTATTTTTAACCCTTGATTTGTTTAATGTGTGGTCTAGATCTCTTACAGAATAGTTCTACGAGTTCGGTATATAAAATGGGTTCTGTATGGAATTCGACCCTATATATATATATATATATATATATATATATATATATATATATATATATATATATATATATATATATATATATATATATATATATATATATGCTTATATAACTCAATATCTTCAATACGCTTAAAAACACAGCTCATGACGGGTAAAAATGAGTCAAGTTGGACCTTAACATACGCCAAGCCTTAACGTCCAAGCTTTGGACCAAGACGTGGCGGCATGGTCAAGCTTTAAGCCTTTTCGAGACATGGCGAAGCCAAGGCGGGCTTTTTAGAACTATGATTATGAATCTCAGTGAACATGTGGTCAAGGCACAAATAATAACATGAAGAAATATCGGTAAGAGTTATTTTTAAAGTTTTAACTTCAAATTTTTTATCTTGTGAATGATCTTAAAACAATTTACACAATTATTCTTTTTTATATATTAAGTATTTAATTCTCTTAAAAAGATTATGAAAATTTCTATAAGCTGCCCGTGATTTATCACGGGTTATAGGCTAGTTAAATATTAAAAGGTCACTCCTTTTGAAAAACTATTTGGCACCTCGCATTCTAGCAATGTAGGTAGGGGTGTTCACTATTCGGATATAACCGGATTATCCAATTGAACATTTTGGATCAGACTATTTGGATTGGTTATTTGGTTTTTGGATCGGTTTGGACTTGAACCAAATTAATATTTTGGTTTTCGGATTGGATTTGGTTTCCGTTGTGAAAACCGGATTGTCCAAAAAAACCAAATAGTAATATATATACCAATCTTTTTGGAGTTTTTGATGAAGTTGATGTCAAGATTTTTGCATATATGATATAAATGTCACAAATAATGAATTAGACTTGTTTTTATGTACAAAGTAGTTTATCATTTTGGAATTGTACATATCGAACTTAATATTATTTATGTTATATACTTTTGTAGTATTTTGAAAAAAAATAGAAAAACCAAACGGATAAAACCAAACCAACCAAATTGTTATTTGGTTCGGATCGGTTTGGTTTTCGAATTAGTTTGGACGGATCAGTTTGAACTTTTAAAAATCGGACTTTATTTGGTTTGGATAAAACCAAACCGTCCAAACGAACACCCCTAAATGTAGGGGTGAGTATTTGGACCAAAAAAATACTGAACCGAACCGAACTGAAACCGACCGAAACCGAACCGAAAACATGTAATCGATTCGGTTTCAATTTTAAAAATTCATCATTTTTAGTTTCGGTTTTATCGGTTTCGGTTCAATTCAGTTCGGTCCTGAATAGGATAAAGTATAAACATTTAGGCTAAAAAACTCAAACCAAAACCGAACCGAACGAAAACCAATTACTTGTAATCGGTTTGGTTTTGAAAATACGTCTTTTTCAGTTCTATCGGTTTCGGTTCGATTTTTGGACCGTGCTCACACCTATCGCAATGTTATAAAATTGAACATATATAATTCTTATAATCATATTTGACCCAATAATTAAAAAAATTAAAAAAAAGTGGAAATGATGATAGAATGTGGTGTAAAAGCATAATAAATGGAAGCATGTAGGGATTCTGGTTACCATTCCCTTTTAAAAGTCTATCTTACAACAACCACATAACTTAATTACCAGATTTCACATTTTTATAAAACAAAAAACATAAGGGAAATGAGGTTTTCCTTCACAGCTAACCCATAGCATACTTTTGGGTCCAGCTTCGGGCTGTTGTCTCGTACTTGCTCCTGTCTGTCTTGTACATGTGAGCAATCTCTGGTACCAACGGGTCATCTGGGTTCGGGTCTGTTAATAAGGAGCATATCGACAGCAAAACCTAAAAAATAAAAACATGTCAAAAAAATAAATAAAAATTCAAGGCAGATTAAAAGATGGCAAACCTTTGAAATTGTAAGAGCTGGGCTCCACTGTTCCTTCAAAATATCAAGACAAATGCTGCCATTACTATTGATGTTCGGGTGAAAAACCTTTGTCCTAAAAGCCACCTACAGAAAAACAGAAATGTCGATTAAAGTGTATATAATTGAAAAAATATAAAAGAATTTGCAGTTGATAATTTAATTAGTAATTACCTTAGGTGGTTTAAACGGATAATCTGGAGGGAAATGAATAGTAACTAGAAACACGCCACCCGAATAAGGACTATCAGGAGGACCCATAATCGTTGCTTGCCAATGAAACATGTCTTCTGCTACTGGCCCTAAAATCACATATTTAAACATATTTAAACTCTAGTAATTTCATAGATATAAACCTTAATCATGATGTCCTATGACTTATACATAAAGGATCTCATCAAGTAATTTCAAAATCTCACAATTGCACCAAAAAGTTCCATAATCCAAACTTTTGTCAACAAAGTTTATTAACGAGCTACTAATTTACCGAAAGATCAAGCCAGCAATCGCTAATTTTGGACTTAAAAGCATAATCGGGCACATATGAGATCAACAACGAAAAGTTTAAATAAACGGTAAAAATCAGGATCTAACAGATCGATAACGATGCAATACCTGCGCTGCAAGAGGTTGGAGGATCTTTCTGAAGATCCTTGAGTTCTTTCAAGATCCGTTTCGAAGCCATCAGTGACCACCGCAAGGAATTTCTACAGAACAAACCCTAACTTAAATCAAAATTAACAATGAAATTGCGTGCATAAACAGCTATATACATCTACATTAGATACAGAATGAAAAGAGAGATCGAAAGGGGATGGATTACCTTGAAGATCCTCAACCTCGTGTGGCGATTAAAGTTGTAAATTTTTTTCTGAATAATAATCGGAGGAAAGGAATCCAATATATGGTGTTTATGTAGATGGATTTTATATTCTCTTTCGGTGGGCTCCAATTTGCTTACCGGTGGATTCCACAAAACCAGTTGATTAAATTTTTTGTTTTTAAAATTCCATTCAACACGGTATTAAAGTAAATTATATAAACATTATAAAGTAATGATTGTGATTTATGTAGTTTTTGGGTTGTTGACTTATAAAACGTATGTTGACTTATAAACACGCGCTTTTTTTTTTTAACGGGAAAGACAATTTTCATTAGAAAAACTAGCAAGAAGCTAAAGAATACAAAAAATAAAGAAGCACAAACCAAAACCCTGAAACTAGCACCCCTAAAAACAACTAACAACCAAAAACTACACCAAAAGCTCCAACGCCAAACAAAACCCAAAATTACACCAAAACAACACCCAAAAGAATGAAAACTGAGAGACACCCTAAAAACATTGCAAAACCACCATGAACACCATATTGATAAATCAATAAATTATATAGGACTAATTAAACGCCTTTTGATCATGTAATGTTTGAATCGGAATCAGAATCAGAATTGTCTTCGTCCGAACGCTCAATAGCCTCTATTATCGTAACCCGACGACACCACTTCAAATATTCACGATATCGAATATGTTTCAACACCTTTTTTTTAAATGCAATAAAAGGAGTTATGTTTGTTCCTTTTTTTCACCCTTCTAAATCTATTAAATGATCTCGTTTCATCCCCAAAGTCACTTTTAACTTTAACTAAATTAATGCTAATATTGGAAATTTCACCGGATAATAAATTGGCTTTAGAACAAAGCTCCTCATTAAACTTCTTGTTAATAGGAATTCTGGTGTTGACTTATAAATTGTATGTTGACTTAGAACACGAGCTAAGTTTAGTGAATTCTGGGGCCTCTAAGCTTGTTTGTACAAGTATCAATTCTTGTAACAAGTCAGCCACGTAAATTATTTTATACATCACATTTATAACATTTAAAACAAACTAAACACAAAACAATGATTGTAATGTATAAAAAAATTTTGTAATACATAAATCACCTTCTTTATAAATCATATGTTGACTTTTATAAACGAGTTGAGTTTAAAGAATTCTACAACCTCTAAGATTGTTTGCACATTAGCTGGAATATTACCCTAACCACTTGTGTTTTTAATAAACCTTTCTGGAAAGAGCTATCTCATAATGGAGTTTTGTTATTTTATTTTGAGAGGGTTTACATGTTTAAATTTGTCCTTGTTACGCATTGTTTATTATACTGTACGGAAAATAGTGTTTTAGGTGTTTGTTATATAAATTGCAACCATAGTATTATATCCGAGTTGAATTTACACATTTACTATCATTTACTTTAACTTAAATTGATTTATATGAGCAAATTTAATTGATGAATAAATTTGAATATTTAAAGTTAAACGATGAAACATACACGATAAAAACCTGATCACTAGAAAACAATGTAGATTAAGCAAGAAAACAAATTAAAAAAAAGTAGAACCTTTAAATTAAATTAAAATTAATATGGCATACAAATTTATCATCATAAAAACTTTTCAAGGATACAACACAAAATAATACAAGTATCAGAAATTAATTCATCGAGATAATGAAATAAACACCTTAAACATGCTCATTGGAAACCAGACGCCTCGGTTTCAAAAACCTCCGGCCGTGGCGGCGTTGAAGTTTCCGGCAAGACCGACCGGACCTCCGGTTCTGTATTCCGTCTAACATCTTCCACCATCTTAACCACTTCACTCATTTTTGGTCTTTGTTCCGGTACCCTCGCCACACACGACATAGCAATTTGCAACATCTCCACCATTTCCTCTTCAATGTTGGGGTATTTTAGTAATTCCACATCAAAAACCTCCCCAGTCCACTCTTCACGAACCACCGAGTGGACCCACCGAACCAAATGAATGACCTCATCACCACTCGTGGTGTGGACCGGTGATTTACCGGTTAAAAGTTCGAGTAAGAGCACGCCGAAGCTGTAGACATCTGATGGTTGGGTTGCTTTTCGGGTGTCGGTTATTTCCGGGGCCCGGTAGCCCGCTGCCCGGGCAATTGGGGCGGCGATTTGGGACATGATTGTTGACAAACCGATATCGGAGATACACCCGTAATTTTGGGAGTTTAGGAAAATGTTTGATGATTTGATGTTGCCGTGAACGAGTTTCCCGGTTGACTCGGTGTGGACCCGAGCAATGCCTCGGGCTGCACCGACGGCTATCCGCAGTCGGGTTTCCCAAGTTAATGGGACCCGGTCTTCCCCTCTTTTACCTAATATGTTCCAACAAAATGTATAATGCATTTTTCTTAAATTATGTAATATTTGTTTGTGACCAATAATTTTGGGGTGAAAGGAGTAAGTTTTTTATTTAAATATTTGATGATGAGGAAATGATGTGTACAAGACAAATGCAAACAACAAATGGACCAAATTTTTTCTATTTAAGATTCCTTATCCCACATGGATTGATTCTTATCAATCAACTTATTTCTCTATCATGTATAATGCAATATTCCATCAAATATGATTAAAAAACAAAATAAAGAAAACAAAAGTGGGGTTGTTTATATTCATAAAATATATTCTTAAACTGTTAAACATGACTTGTGAGGTTTATTCTTCAACCTTCCTTTTTCAAGACATCAGTTCATGGTCGGGTGCCATGTTATGTGGTTAACAAAATGGTTCATAACCACTTCGGTTTGTGGGTCTGGACTACATCTATCATCAGATAAAGATTAGACCCATAAACAAAATTAATTAGGTTAAACAAATAGATTTGAACTTTCACTATAAATTTATCTAGTAAGAACAAACTATTCAAGTCCATCTTCGGTTCCTAAAAGTGCATAAATTCGACAAATTGTTCATGACCAATTCATGTAATCTATTTCAGCTTGTGGGTCCGGTCTCTATCTACGATCAGATGAAGATCGGACCCACTAAACAAAGGTACTTAGGTTGAATTAATGAACCCTAAACTTTCTAGAATATCTAATATTTATCATAACACTATAATAATAATATCCTATCTACAACAAAAAAACATAATTAAAAAGGTTAAAAGGAGATCAAGAACATACCATGTAACATAGCAGCAACACTCCCTTGACTATAATACTCACAAACCGTAAGCTTTTCGTCTTTCGAGTAATAATACGCCCTTAATTCAATCACATTCTCGTGTTTAATACTCCCACCGATCCCCATTTGTTGCTCAAATTCACGTTTCCCGACACTCAATTCTTTCAACCTTTTTACCACAACAGATGAACCGTCTTCAAGAATCGCTTTATATGACATTCCAAAAGTACCCTTACCCAAAACCTCAGCAGAAGCCCTCAAAAGATCCTCCAAATCAAATGCATAGTTACAACCCTCGAAGAAAACCAACCGATTATTCGCATCTTGTGTTCGTGAAATCGCCTTTTCGGGCGACATGCCACCTTTTTCAAGTTTTGTAGAAATCCCATCTCTATTTTTCTTTTTTAAGCAACAAATTATCCAAAAGATTGCAAAAGAGGTAAAAACGATAACGGAAACTACTATAATTATAGCTAAAAGTGCTTTTTCGCTTAATTTTCCACTATTTTTACTTGGATTTGGTTTATGAGTGGGCATAACAATTGGGACTTCACTGTTTGAAGACACATTGTTACCTAAAAACACTGATTTTGGGAATTTAAGGAGTGATTTTGGGACAACCCCAGTGAGATGATTGTTGGAAAGATCAAGAATTTGCAAATCATGCATACCCAAATCAGGAATTTCACCAATGAGTGAGTTGTTAGCAAGATTTAAAGCAGAAAGATAGGTTAAATTTGAAATTGAATTTGGGATTGACCCATTAAATTTGTTATTTGAAAGATTAACAATTGTTAAATTCTTCCAAACAGAGAAATCAAGAGGTAATGGACCAGAAAATTGGTTAAATTGAAGGTATAATAAAGACAAATTCGTGAGGTTATAAAAATCATTAGGAAAAGGGCCAGAAATACCATTGGATCTGAGGCTCAAGATCTGCAAAGCTGAGAGTCTGCTAATAGTGTTTGCCGGAATATGGCCGTGAAACCCAACTCCGGGAAGCCGGAGACCAATGACACGTGACCCATCTTCACTGCACGTGACACCAGTCCACTGATTACAAACAGTAGGTGAGTTTGCATCCCAGTTTAAAGAGCGCGAGTGTGCAAGATTGTTCATGAAATCCAACAATGCTCTTTTATCATCTTCAAGAATATTAGCATTTGCTCCAAACCATAAGAAACCCACCAAGAAAAACTTGAAAATTTCCATTTTTTTCAAATAAAGATTCAATCTTTCTTAGCAGAACTCACAGACTACACCTTCAGAATCTTAAATACAGCATAAAAAGAGAAACCCATATAAGAAAACCTTGAAAAATAGTTAAAATTCCCAACTTTTTTTCAAAATTGTTGAAGAACACATGTAAAAGGTCAAGAATAAATTAAAAAAATTGAAGAGAAAGTGAAGATGTTGTGAGAAAATGGGGTGAGGGTTTTTAAATTGGGAAGTATTAGTCAAAAGGGTTGCAGTGATATTTAAATTTTAATTTAAAGTACAAAGGGTTTAGAAGAAGCAGCAGCACAATAAACAGAGCTTTTACTTTTTGTTACTTGTTTTATTTGTTTTTTTTCTTCTTTAACTTTTGGGAAAATAGTTGGATACTCAAGAATGTCCTCTGGAGGAGCAAAACAGTACTATATGTAGGGGTGTTCACTATTCGGATATAACCGGATTGTACAATTGGACATTTTGGATCGGACTATTTGGATTGGTTATTTGGTTTTTTGGATCGGTTTGGACTTGAACCAAATTAATAGTTTGGATTTCGGATTGGATTTGGTTTCCGTTGTGAAAACCAGATTGTCCAAAAAAACCAAATAGTATTATATATTAATTGATTTATATACTAACACTTGTTGGTTTCCATTGTAAGCAATTACGGTACTCACTTTGTTTACATTTCTTATAGTAAATTGATTTATATACTAACACTTATTCCATTTTATATTGTATCAGTTGACGATTTACCAATCTTTTTGGAGTTTTTGATGAAGTTTATGTCAAGATTTTTGCATATATGATTGTAAATGTCACAAACTATGAATTAGACTTGTTTTTATGTACATAGTAGTTTATTATTCTGGAATTTTACATATCGAACTTAGTATTATTTGTGTTATATACTTTTGTAGTATTTTAAAAATTTGAAGGAAAAACCAAACGGATAAAACCAAACCAACCAAATTGTTATTTGGTTCGGATCGGTTTGGTTTTCGAATTAGTTTGGACGGTTCGGTTTGAACTTTTGAAAACCGGACTTTGTTTGGTTTCACCTATTTGGTTTGGATAAAACCAAACCGTCCAAACGAACACCCCTAACTATATGTCTATAACTTGGTGAAACCAGATTTTGTTTTTAACACTAGAGTAAACTAAAGGAATTATTCATGTGTTTACATTCTTTATTTTTTATTCTAAGATTTTTTTACCCAGGTTTTATGTTGGGTTAATTTCATAGAATAGTAATCAAGTTTCAAAAGTGTTCCATCTAGATCACTTAAAGTTTATCTTCATTCTATAATAGTAACCAAGTTTCAAAAGTGTTCCAATCATGTGTATTTAACCTTTGATTACAGGTTACCAATTCATTTTAATTTAATTTATATAAAAAAATCATTAATAATCCAAAAAAAAAGCATTTAAAACGAAAATATGTTAATTTCTAAAGGAATCACACTCCAATGCCTAAACATAAATATACATTTTTTCATGTTTTATTAAACAGAGTAATAAATATTAATGCTATACATAAATATATATATATATATATATATATATATATATATATATATATATATATATATATATATATATATATATATATATATATATATATATAATTTAAATTAGTATATATTAATAAAACATACGAATACGTAATTCCAATAGAATAACTAAACATAATTAAAAATTAAAAAGGCTTCTAATAAAAAATATATTTTTATTAAATTTTGAAACTTATTTTCTAATTCTTTTTTTTAAAGAAACTAATGTTATAAATTAAAAACAAAAATATTTTGTTAAGAATTTTCATTCCATTTGTTGAAGGAATGAAAGAAATACTTTTGTCTAATGAGCCTTTTTAATTAATCAATTTAATTAAATTAATAAATTAGTTCTTTTGCTGTTTAAAAAAAATAAAAATAAAAAAATAAAATAAATTAATTCTTTTTTATTATTAATGACTTTCTTATATAAATTAAATTAAAATGAGTTGGTAACCTATAATCAAAGGTTAAATACACATGATTGGAATACTTTTGAAACTTGGTTACTATTATAGAATGAAAATAAACTTTGAGTGACCTAGATGGAACACTTTTGAAACTTGATTACTATTTTATGAAATTAACCCTTTTATGTTTAGGAAAGTTATTTTTTTTCCAAAATATCCTTTTTTAAATTAATTTATTTTTTAATATTTTACCTTTTCCGGTCATATTTCTCGGTGACGAACTTCCGGAAAGCTCCACGATCTCTCTTTTTACACTTTCTCCTCTCTACTTTGTCTCTCCAATAGTCTCTCTTTTGAGTTCATCGGAGTTACCAAAGAAGATGACCGAAAAGGGGGAAAAATAGAATTTAGCCGAAAACTCAGAAAAAATGAAGACTTTAGGGACAAAAAAACTTGAGAAAAAAAGCCTTAAAACAAAATGCAGAATTCAAAATACCACATTGACATTATGTGTAATTTACTCTTAAAGATTAGAATTTTTATATTTTCTCTTTGATATGAAACTGGTAAAAATACAATTTTTTTTAAGATAGAATACATGTGATCACTGCATTTTTAGTATTTTTTTTATCATATAGTTTAAATGAAGAAAAGAGGAACTATCAGCCAAATTCTTATGTTGTCGTAACTATGCATTTTCACGGGGCAAACGTATCTAGCCAATTCGACATGCCAACACATATAAAGAAATTGTACTTTGTAGTTTATAGTGTACAAATTGTTATCACAATACATGCCAACACATACAAATTCTTGTAGAGTATAAAAACTGTTATCACATTACAACAATAATATCAAGGGTTACCAATCCTAATAAAGTCAAGCTACCGAGAGGGTGATATGTAGAGTTATGGATAGTCATTCCTCTAGTCAAGCTACAGTATATATCCGCTAGCATTAGTATATATTAGCACATACTAAATTAGTCATTTCATTATATTAAATGAGATCGTTAATGATGTAGACCATACAATTTTTACCAAATAAGACAAAATTTCAAAATGTATCATTTATTTTAAAACATCATACAATGAAAGTTTATGATTTATATTTGAAACGAAGTAAATAACTTTTGGAGAGTTGTCTATCCATAATCCATTTAATTTACTTTCGGCATTTTTACCCTTTGACCAACAAAAAGAAGGATTCAAGAGTGATCATTACAATGACGACTTGGTTAGAAAATATGATCACCATAGTTGTAAAAATTCTTTCTGGGTTTTTAATCATGAAAATGAAGAGGAAAAAGATAAAAGATAAAGAAGGTGAGTGCATAAATGTAAATGGCATTAACAACAATAAGTCGTAAATTAAATTGTAAGATTTTTAGTTTTTTACTACATTTATTCCAAAGACTATAATCCTAACTGCAAAAACCGACGGAATTTAATAATATATGATGGTTTTTTGATTTAACAAAATGAGTAATATTATCAAGAGGCTCGATTTAAAGCCCACGTAAAGTCAAAGCCAAAGCCAAAGCTAAAGTCAAGTCCTGACCTATAGGTCACAGGTTTAAATCCCGTCGTGAAAAAATATGTGGAAGATTCGAGGAAAGGCATACTGCTACTTGTGAATGTCACTGTCTAGGCTCGAACCACTAATTTACTAACTAGTCGTTAAAAAAATAAAAAAATAAATAAAAAATCCTGACCTCCACATAGCCTCTCGAGTCTCGAGCTTACTTTTTATCAAAGGTCAAACCTATTTCAAGCACGACTCAAACACACCATATTTTTCCATATAAATACACATTATTTTGCTAAGAAATATAGACAATTACTGTTAAATAATGGTGACTAACTGTATCGATTCTTTTAAAAAACATATTGCAAACTTTTATTTTTTAAATAATATATATATTTGACATCTTTATTTCACACGAATGGTGGCCATTTGAGAGGGGGCCCTTGTAAGGAGACAACACAAAGCCACCCAATTTGGTTCTCAACCACTCCTCTTTTTTTTTAAATGGAAATTGTTCCTTTTCAATGATTAAGATACACATGTTGTAATGATGTACATTTTAATTGCATTATGTATATGAGGCTATTTCTGGATGTAATTATTGTGATGTGTTAAAATCAAATCAAATAATTTGCTACTATAAGATGATTATATTAGCTAAAAAATAGTATGTAATTATAATCAACAGGAATATTTAATCATATTAGATATGTGGACTGTGGTATAAAGAAGTTGACATGTAAACAGTTATAAGTTATACTTGTATTTCAATGTAGAGGGATTCTTTTCAAAAAAACATAGCACAGTTATCTGTTATTACAATCATAATCTAATTTCCAACATTTGATTCTTTTAGTACTTCCAAAAATATCTCTATCTAAATGTAGAATATGAAATACTATATATTAAGCGGATAATTTTTTTATAGCTTTGTGATTCAATATCAATATTATATACCTTATTAAATAGAAAAAAGAAAAATCGCATTAAAATAAGTTTATCCCTCAAGAATTATTAAATTAAAATTGGGGAAAAACAAAAACTTCAATTGATCTTATTTTTTTCCGAAAAGAATGTAGATCCTGGAAGAAAGAAATAAAATTGCTGCAAGCAATACGTAAATGAACTACTTCCTCCGATTCAAAATAAGTGATACACTTAGGGTTTCACGGTTTTTGAGGCAAAAGATTATAATGATGATTAAACTAGATTAATTGGATGGTTAGTGGGAATGGGTCCCACACTTTTTGAATAAAGTAAGGTTAATAATGTTTAAAAGTAAAAAGTAAGGGTAAAGGGTCATTTCACTTTGATAAAGTAGATAGTTAGTGGGTATGGGTCCCACTAATTTTTGCCAAATAAGGTAACTTTTCAAAGTGTATCACTTATTTTGAATCACCCCAAAAAGGAAAGTGTATCACTTATTTTGAATCGGATGAAGTAAATGATATGTACATTGTATAATAAAAGCATGTACTTTTTACGAGATCTATAAATAGTAGTACTTGTTAATCAATAATCAGAGTGGCGCAGCGGAAGCGTGGTGGGCCCATAACCCACAGGTCCCAGGATCGAAACCTGGCTCTGATATGTGACTGGCTTCCGTTATTTTTCTTTTTCTAAATTTCTAATTTGTATAAGTTTTCAGAAGTGGTCCCTACAGAATGGATCAAAGTTGTTTGTTTCCTTTGTCCAACTTACACACATTTCTGATATATTGAGAAAACGGTCCCTAAAAATTTGAATACCTTGAAAAACACTCCAACTCACTAGGGATGTTCACAATTCAGATATAACCGAATTGGACATTTTGGATCGGACAATTTGGATTGGTTATTTGGTTTTTTGGATTGGTTTGAACTTAAACCAAATTAATAGTTTGGATTTCGGATTGGATTTGGTTTCCGTTGTGAAAACCGGATTGTCTAGAAAAACCGAATCTCCCACCTATATACGGGGCAAGACCTTTAGCAACCATTTGATGACATGTCATTTTAGTGCATTTTGATTGGTCCAAAATGGTGACTCAAATGGCATTATAGGAAGAAAAAAATATGACATTTATAGTTGGAGGTTTTCAACAATTAATTTGGTAATTTATGACCATTTTACAACGGTTTTATGATAAAAAAATAATTTTTTTGGTAAGTCACTAATGCACTAAATAACGTATTTTTTAGTAAGTAATTTATCACTTGTCAGCCATTCATTCTATAATACCTAATTTCATATTCCTTTGTATTGTTATATTGTAGAATTCGACTTCTGCCCACAGTTCGTGTTTTTTCAACATTTATACTAATTTAGATTGTTGTTGCTAAGTTTTTTTTTTTTGTGGAATTGACACCTTAAGTTGCTTACATATTTGTCATGCTTACGCATTCATGCTATGTAGTTATATATGTCCATTGTTATATTTAGTTACTTCATGAAATTTGTCATTTGTTGTTGGTTTATAAGATGGTTACAGTTTAATGGCTTGTTGGATTTATACGATTGTTATTGTTGAATTTATGTACGTTTCACTTTTATTTTACATTTTGTTTTTGATGTTGAAACGGGTCAACTTATCCACCACACACATTGTTTAGCCCATTTTGTTTAGAAAAAGTATAATATATCGTAATTGTTATTTTTTACTACAAAAACATTTTTCTTGCAATATTAATAATTAATAATCGTGAAGAAAACAAATTTATGGCATTGTATGTATTTCTTAATAGATTTTGGTCTATTACCTACTACTTCCTCTGATTCAAAGGAAATGATACACTTTGGATTTCACGGTTTTTGAGGCAAAAGATTTTAAAGATGGTTAAATTAAACTAATTGGATGGTTAGTGGGAAATTGATCTCACATATTTTGAATAAAGTGGGGTTAATGATGTTTAAAAGTAAAAAGTAATGGTAAATGAGTCATTTCACTTTGTTAAAGTAGATAGTTAGTGGCGGTGTGTCCCACTATTTTTGCCAAATAAGGTAATTTTTCAAAGTGTATCACTTATTTTGAATCACCCATAATATAAAGTATATCACTTATTTTGAATCAGAGGGAGTATTTCATTTGACCCGCCCCATATTCGCTTTAAAAAAAATTATTTGACACGTATGACATAAACCATTTATAAATAAATGGGCAGAAATTCACAATATTTGAAAATATGGTGAAACAGTGCCAAGAAATTACTGAGTCTATATTAACAAGATCATAATCAATTACAACTAACACAAAAAATAACATTTTTATTATATTTGTTAGATAAAGAATCATATGTTACATCCATAAATGTGATCCGAATATGGATTTTTTTTTGAAATCATATCAGGTCAATGTTGGTTTAATTATATAAGAAACATCCATTGTTGTTTCAAAACATATGGAACCCGTGTCTCTTTCAATACTGAGTCATTCTCACACCTACACACAAAATAGTTGACATTATCAATGAACGGATACTTTCTTTAATTCCGGGAGACGATAAGATACACGACTCTTCGGACTCTGTTTATACTTACCAATTTCTTGAACAAGAATGACTTGAAAGTTATTTGTTGTGACAACGATGGCAACTACACCAACTCAACGACCAACGTCGTATATTAAGAAGTTTTATTTTGTCTTTAAGTTTTTTTTATCTGGTTATTCATGTATAACAAAATGTTTATTTACAATTTCAACAATAATTGACTACATGTTTTCTTACATTATTTTCATTGTTATGGATTCTATATCTCGAAGCGATTGGGCGGGCTTTGAAGCTAGTAGTAGTATGTAGTAAATTGATTTATATACTAACACTTGTTGGTTCCGTTGTAAGCAATTATGATACTCATTTTCTTTACATTTCATATAGTAAATTGATTTATATACTAACACTTGTTCCATTTTATATTGTATCAGTTGGCGATATACCAATCTATTTGGAATTTTTGATAAAGTTAACGTCAAGATTTTTGCATATATGATTGTAAATGTCACAAGCTATGAATTAGACTTGTTTTTATGTACAAAGTAGTTTATCAATTTAAAATTTTACATATCGAACTTAATATTATTTATGTTATATACTTTTGTAATATTTTGAAAAGTTTAAGGAAAACCAAACGGATAAAACCAAACCAACCAAATTATTATTTGGTTCGGATCGGTTTGGTTTTCGAATTAGTTTGGATGGTTCGGTTTGAACTTTTGAAAACCGGACTTTATTTGGTTTCACCTATTTGGTTCGGATAAAACCAAACCGTCCAAACGAACACCCCTACCACTCACTACGGCCGGCAACCTCTAAAAATAACAAATTTTGACAATTTGCATTTTTTATATATTATAAACTATTCTTTTCTTTTAACACGAGATGTTTTTGTGTAAGGAAATAAAACTCATGCTTATGCATGTTTATTAACCCTAAAAAAACTAAGGGTTTGTTTGGTTGGGCGGAATGGAATGTTAAAGGAATGGAATAGACGAAGTAATGAAATAAGAGACGGAACGTAATAATCTACTGCATTCCATTGGCGTGTTTGGTTGCTATGTTTAAAGGAAATTAATAAATTTAAAAATGGAATAAGTTTAATGAACAATGACAATATTGCCCCTTATGGTGTAAAATATTTTGAAGATGCAAAAACCTAAACGTCTTTAACTGTTAACTCATTTCTTAAATTATTTATTTTAATTTTAATTAATATGATGAATTAAAAATTTCATCATGCTTTGAATTTGAAGTTTTGAATAAGACGCATGAAAAAATATTGAAATTGAATTTTTGAATAAGAAGCATGAAAAAAATATATTGAAAGCCATGTGGAAAAAAGGAAATAAAAATGTGTAATGAATCGATTATATAAATTTAAATTATATATAATACGTTTACAATTAATAACATTTTGATATAGATCAATATGCAAAATTATGAATTCTCAATTTGAAAAGATCGGTTAGTGGAGATTTTATAGGAGTATTGAGGGCATAGTGGGAAGTTTAGTCACATGCTCCAATGGAATGGAAAAAAAAAACGAGGTAAGGCCGGTGAATGAAAATGGTGGTTACCAATGGAATACAATTCATGGTGGAATAAATCATTCCATTCTAAAAGTCTAAACAAACAACAAATTTGTATTCTAATGAAATGATTTATTCCATTCCGTCTCTCATTCCTTCCTACCAAACGGTACCTAAAGTAAAGATACAAATCTTTTCTTAAACTTTATTATGTATATGACTAATCTAAAAGTCAGTTTTCATAGTGAAGGGACGGTTGAAAGCTCTAAACGACCGGTCCATTCCTCTCCGGGTTTCAAAGTAATCAGTTTGGCAACCGCAGCCCCATCTACACAAATCGTTTGTCGATACTCTTCATCTCCCATGTCGGTTATCGCCTTTGCTTTCTTCTCCCACGGGTTCCAAATCACTATCCATTGTTACATTTACATTAAAATCACACTCAATATTAAAAATATTCTAGATATTTCATTAATAGTTATATAAAAAAGACTTTAATATTCGTACCAACATCAGGAAGACCTTCCTTTCGTATGATAAAAGTTCGCCTCTTTTCATGATCAAACACCCCGACTATATGCGGAGAACCAACATAGACTCGATCCACCTATTTGAATTATAGATTACATGGTTAGATAACTATTAAAAAAGAGTCGCAGTGTGGTCTAATAAACTAGGGGTGAACCTAGGTGGTTTATCCGTTAACATTGAATATTTATGTAGTGCTATGAGTATGTTATTATAATAAATTAATACAGAAACAAAGTTAATTTAACCTCTTTTTCAAACGTGAGAGCATCTCCTTGCTCTGTAAAACGTTCTTTATGGTGTAGATTATCGAGATAATCGAGCGTTTCCAACCCTTCAACTCTTACTTCACCGATATCAGACACCAAAAAATACGTATGATACGCAATTGAGAAACTAAAGGCCTTGCAACCAATGTTTCTTATGCGTGATATCAACTTTAGAGCCCCATTAGAAGTGAGTAATACCCTTAGTCGAAATTCAAAACTGAAATTAAAAGTCATAAAACATCAACATAAATATGTCCTAAATTGCAAAAAAATGATAGAAAATATTAGTGCGAAATTTTTATATCACCTATGAGGCCAAATCCTCATATCTTCTTCGGACGGTTTTAGCAATAAGTCGATAAAGGCTTTCCCATCACAATCATTACTTCGAAGAGGAGGAGGGTTGTTGTCGATTTCCCAAATTTTGTTTCGTGCAAATCCGTGTTGCTCAAGAGAACCTCGGTTTCCAAACTTCAAACACACATGTAATCCAAATGTACATTAGTAACAATGTAACGTTATTATTTTACAGTACATCACAAAATTAAAAGCGAAATAAATATTTTGAAAATGTATGAAATGAGAAGCATAAATTACCTGTGGAAAGCAAATGGGGATCCCTGCTCTCACTGCTGCGGGTGGCTTGGAGTTTGCCTAAACAAACATATGCTCTAATTAAAGTTTCATATAAATGAATATATATTTAATTTTATGCAACAATTGTTGTAAGTTTGAAAAATTCTATGTTTATAGTAAAAACGATAATTAAATTCGAGACAAAAGGAGGGAAATGTTGTCACCTTACTACTTCGAAACAACAATTCTTCGCCATGTTCGTTTTTCCAAGAAAGAACTTGACCACCATGCAAACTTACCTAAATGACCGATAAATGTTAGATTGTTTAGGTTATTAATGTAACGTTGTTTCTTGGAACGTAAAAAAGAAAAAAAGATTCACGTTAGGAAAAAGATACACATTTAAAGGTGTATTCGTGTACTCATTTTCTTACGTTCCTTAACATTTTGGTGGATCTCGTTTATTCTTGAACCCACATAATAAAAATGAGAAAAGGAATAAAATAAAATAATAACATGTGTCGAAAAACCTCTAGGATTCTGAAGTGTAACAAGATCGACACCATTTTTGTCCTTTGTAATTTTAACTGCTGCTTTTGTACCTTGATCTCGATCTAACGGACTATTCATCTTAAGCGCGAAAATTTATGGAAAACAGTCAACAAAATGTTTGAAACAATGAAATTCTATTAAGAACAAGATTTTGAAGACATACCCAAGTGAAAACTTAAATAGAACAAACACATGGAATGACCTAAAGGAGATGTAATATGTGAATGTGTGCTTTTGCATTGATGGGGTCTCTTTCTTGTGACTTCAAAGCCTATTTCTTGTGAAATTTTACCAACATCTAAACCACCAAAACACAATTTATGGTTCGTAATTCCCTTTTTGCAAAAGTGAGTTTTACTATCCAATTTACAAGTAGCAAGAAAACTCGATTCATCGATTACGTGTCTTTCTTTTTCATGAAAAAACTCAAGACGAAATTGTGAACATGAACTACATTACACAAACAAAAAACTATAGTGCCACCTCATCATTTGCACCATTTAAAATTGCTTTTCTGTTAGAAACAACTACCTAACAAGAACAAAAAGTATAGCTTGCATAAATCATACCACATTTATGAAAATATATGGCTATTATATGTCATTAACTCCACGTAAAAATTATAACTAATATGGATATTTAATCCGCTTTGTAAGTTTTCTTAGTAGGTTTTCCGGTCGGCTCTCCCATGATAAATACGTACATCTATAAACTATTAAAGTATAAATATATATATTTTTAAACATATTTTAATAATTAATCCAGGTTGGCATGTCGACTCATTTAAATTATTATCAACGATCTAACCCGTTTAATACATAAGTCAGTTGAGCCGACTAAAAGCTTATTTTTTCAACCATAATATATTTATTTTCATGTAGATTTTCAGTCGGATTTCGTGTTAGTTATCACCCTAAATTAGTTAGGGACTGTTTGTGTAGCTTGGAGATAAATAAGTGGTGGATGTGAAAAAATTAGGACATGGTTCATGTGACGCTGTGACGATTAAAACTAAAAAAAAAAATATGAATAAATAAAATATCATCACCACTCGTTCAATCTGCCGTTCCCTGCCCCAATCTCATCATCAATAGCCATCCGAAAAATCTCACACGAATCTCTCCGTTTTTCCCGAATCAGATCCGAAGATGAATGATGCAGATGTCTCCAAACAGATTCAGCAGATGGTCAGATTCATCCGCCAAGAAGCGGATGAAAAGGCCAACGAGATCTCCGTTTCCGCCGAGGAAGTAAGTCTCTAATCAAATCAAGTCAATTTTCGTCAATTAACATCTATTTTGACGATCTGTAGACTGTAAGTTGATATCTAGGGTTACGTAATTATGTCAACTAATATCGTGATCGGAACTTGCCGTTTATTCGGGTTTTTAGTTGATTGATGTAGGAATTTAATGTTTGGTGGTTTCAATTAGTGAATCGAAATGAAATTAAGTCAAATTCTTTGACTTTGTTCTTAATTGCATGAATTTTAGTGAATAGCGCAGGGGTGGTAGTCAATTAGGCATGTGCGATACATTTTTATTCGTTTATTTGGTTGTTTGTGGCAGGATATTAACATTGTAGCTTGTAATACTTTTGCTGCAATTGATTCGATGTTATGATTTATAGTAAATATACAAGCTTACTTCACCGTGTTAACTAACATCATGATTGACTCAGTGTTTTATTGGGTTTTTAGTTGATTGGTGTATGAATTTAGTGTTTGGTGGTTTCACCTAGTAATTTGCCAAGATAATTAAAGCTATACCTATACATTTACGTAGACATGACGGACTGCACAATTTTAGTCGTTTATGTGGTATATTGTTGGCAGAAGTTTACATTAAAACCTTGTAAAGTAATACAGTTTTATGATAGGTAATGGATATTAAAGGTCACATAACCATGACAATCAACATTGTGATTATTTATTGTATAATTGACTATTGCAGGAATTTAACATTGAGAAGTTACAATTAGTGGAAGCAGAGAAAAAGAAGATCCGACAGGAGTATGAACGCAAACAGAAGCAAGTTGAAGTTCGAAAGAAAATGTATACTTTTTTATTGCAATCTTCATTGTTTTAATATGTTTTTTATTTTATTTTTCTGTTAATTTTGTTTGTTTGTTGCAGTGAATATTCTATGCAACTTAATGCTTCTCGTATCAAGGTTCTTCAAGCACAAGATGATCTGGTCAGTGCAATGAGAGAAGCTGCATCAAAGGATCTTTTGAATGTGAGCCATCACAAGTTTCAACATCATCATAACTATGAAGGACTCATGAAATCTCTCATTGTTCAGGTACTAATAAAACACGACACATTTTATATAAATTTCTCAATAACAAATTTAATTTTTTAGGGTTTACTGAGACTAAAAGAACCATCTGTGTTATTACGTTGCCGAAAAGAAGACGAGCATACTGTGCACTCAGTTCTGCATGCAGCAAAAGCAGAATATGCAGAAAAAACAAATGTTCATGAACCCGAAATCATAGTCGACTCCATTTACCTTCCATCTGCCCCTTCACATGATGATCCTCATGCTCTTTCCTGGTACATAAATATTCAATTTTTATTTATCTATTTTTTTTATTTTTTTGTGAAAATATTTTTTATCTTTTTTGGGTTCTTAGCTCTGGAGGTGTAGTTTTGGCTTCACGGGATGGTAAAATCGTGTTTGAAAACACACTTGATGCTCGTTTGGATGTTATTTTCCGTGGCAAACTTCCAGAGGTACCTTTCTTTTTTTCTTTTCTTTTTTTGAAGGAAATTACAATGAATTTCAAATTTTAAATTTCAATACATGGTATGTTACATTTTATTAATCTGAGAATAATGATATCTAACATTAGTGTTACCGAAAGTAAAGGAAGAAATTTATGTTTTTTGTTCACCTTTTGGCTTATTTTGCAGATTCGCAGGCTGTTGTTTAGCCAGGTTGCTGCATAAATGGTATCTATATGACTATATCTATCTATTTGTTCCAAGCTTGTTGGCATTAATGACAAGATTCAGTATCAGAGTGTAATTCGTGTTTTTAAATATTTATGTCATTCTCAGTCTTTCTTTAGTGGGTCTCATGACCATGGTAAAAGATACATTCCGTTTGTTTGAATAAATAAAGGTCACTCCTTCGTGTGTTACATTACATTCTATTTTATGTATTTTATTTTAAAGAATTTTGTCACGCTTTTGGCACTTTTTGCTTGACTCTTACTCGTGAAATTTAATGTTAAAGCTTGCTTAATTTGTATTTGTAATATGCTTCAATATCTAGTTTTTTTTTTTTTTTTTTTTTTTGTTTATTTATTGCTATGCTTAAAATTTGAATCTTTTGCTCTTGTTTTTTTTTATTATTTAAATCATAAAATTTGTTTTCATTTTGATATGACCTTAGTTTTATAAGCCAACTAGAATAGACTAATAGTGGGCACAATGTGGCATTTAGACTAATGAAACCATAGTAAATTGGAGAGTGATCAATTTGTAATCCCTAGATTATTGTTCAATAAATTAAAAACACATTTTTTTTTTTATCAAAATCCGGGTTTTACTGGTTCTTGACCAGGTTGTTTACAAGCGGTTCGACCGGCTTTAAAATCTGGTTCTGTGACTGGTTCGCTGGCTGCTCTGGTTTTCAAAACCATGCATTTGTGACAACATCTATACAGCAAATGAGAAAGTGACTGAATAGTGAGTACACTTCACGACTTTTTTTAGTTGAATCAGCAAAGCAATTAATAACTAAAATAAATAATTAACTGGGTACAGCAACAAAGGAAAGAAGTAGAAAAGAACACAGACAAAAAACAATATATAAAAAAGAATAGAAACAAAAGACAGGAACCAAAGTAGGCCGCCAGCGGCAAGCAAATTCTATGTCTATGAGACATGGCTTAGTTAAACAAAAGCCGGCGAACCCCAACACCCAAAATACACACACTTTTTGTGAGGTTTGGTGAGAATATCTATTTCTGTGGCACATGGTTCAGTTAAAATCAATCTGTGAGTCTATAGTACAGAAATGCAAAATCATATGAATTAGACTTGGCAAATAAGTCATGTCGTGCTGTGTTCGTGTTTTGTCGAGACATTAAACGGATTGAGACTCCTAAATCTATACGTGACACGGTTAGTTTTATGTCAACCCGACACAGCCCGTGGGACCCATGAAACCTATGAAACCCAACTGGTTTGATTGGCCCGTGTTAACCCGTAAAAATTAGCATATATCAATTGAACAAAAGTCCGAACCATAAAACGTACTAGTCTGGGTAAACCCACATCTGATTAGATATCCCAATCAGAAATGAGAGCCTAAAGTTTTCCCACTACAAATACAAATTTATAAATTTTTATAATTATATATAACATATTTAAAATTAAAAAATTTATTAATATATATACACCCTTAAACGGGTGATTCCGGTTATTATCGAGTTAAAAGTATTGACATTAATCCAACTTGTTCAACCTTCTTGTCGTGTCGTGTGTGTTAATACGTTTACTTAAACGTGTCGAAACTTCTAACCCAAATCTACTAGTTTTGTGTCGGGCTCATGTCGAGTTGTCGTGCCTGATTCTGCGAGGTATAATAATACAACCTCAATGTGTCTTTGGATTAAATGGATTGTTTATTTGTGAGTTGCTACACATTTTGTAAATGTGTCTCCAAATAGCCCAATAAAATAATATATAATCAACTGCAAAAGATTGCATCGATTTGACAAGAATTCAATCATTTTAGTCATTAATATCGACATAATTGAAGAACAAACAAACAAATTCCCGAGACTTTAAAATATGAGAAATGATATCTGTGCTATCATTTGTGCATATCAATGTATCTACTCATTTTTAAACTTGACATGTGTCATTAATTAATTCTCTTTCTTCATATCATCCTTTGATTTTGACACTTGTCATAATCAAATTAGTAGGCACATGAGTAGGCACAAATAGACACAAATACCATTACTCTTAAAATATACTTGTTCATTAAAACATACATTTCTTTAGACAAAATAATGTCAATATGATGCGGCAAAAATATTTTCCTTAATAGCTTGGTTGTAGTAGGCATCATTAGACCAATCAAATCTTATCATGATCTTTGACAAAACAATGAAATGAACAAGATTTTCTTAATTTTGCATGTAATAATGTCTACTGTTTGTTTATAGTTTGTTTATGAACCAAAAAATAAATAAAAAAATAGGTGATTTACATATAGTATAATACCTAAAGCTTAAGGCTATGCGGTATAGGACATCAATGGGGTATGTGGTGTTGTCCCATGTGGCAACCCACCACACCACACTAAAAAAATGGAACACCATCCCCCGCCCCCCCCCCCCCCCCCCCCACACACACACACACACACCGTTCTTGCATGTGAAAGGGGCCCCACCATCTCACTCACACATGCTCCCTCCACACCGTTTCTTCACGTTGTTGTGGCCATAGATCCACCACGCCTTGCCTCCACATGTGGAGGGGGGTGGTGTTCACACTTTTCTCCACGGTGTGGAGCCTTCCACCTCACCTCCACATCATCAAAATTTCCACGCCGTGTGACCCGCTCCGGACAGCCTAAAGGCTTGAATTTCTTTAGGATAAGTTTACAAAGTTTCGTCTCCGTTTACTGTTTAAAACCAAACCATCAATAACACCACGTTTAAAATAACAATAGACACACAAGTAGGTGGGAATGTGTCGGTCATTGAAGATGAGAACATCAAATTTATTGTTCTGTGTTGTGTTATAGTATAGTACTATAACATGCATGTCAGATAAGTATATAAATATCACAAACTTAAAAATAAAATAAAAAAATAAAAAATAAAAAGAAAAACTGAATAGTTTTTAAAATCTACGGTCAGGCAACTTTATCCAGTATTTTTAAAGAGATATAACTACAACAGTGAGAGTCGATCCGATCAATTTTTAGCCCCGGGCAAAATCTTAAAACTGGACCCCTAAAGTTAACTTTTTACCAAACAACTAAAAGATTTCCGTCAAATTAAAAGTGCCCCAATCACCAAGTTAAATGTCCGGATTGGACTAGCCCACCTATTTTCAATATTCCGTTGGACTTACCTTGATTAAAATGAGTTTACACATATGTATGCATGAGCTAATTTTTGAAAGTGGACCCCTAAATTTTGTGGGCCATGGACGGCCTCCTTTGTCGCCCATGCTCGGAAACGGCCCTGACAACACTAACATACAAACATAGTGCGTTCGTGTTTTACGACGGGTTTGCAAAGATACATTCCATAGTTAATAATAAATATAAAAAAATATATTCGTACATTTTCCCTAGTAAATGTTAGTATATGTAATTTGTCAGGGAGTACTTTTAAATTGAAAATTTAAGCACCTACCAATATATAAACATGTAGCCTGGCGATATCAATTAAGGTGTCTAGACGACCAAAATGTTTGATATACAAGCATAGTGGTGACACGATCAACGTTTCATATATTCTAAAGTTGAAGATCGACTAAACAACTTGCATCATGCTAGACGATTTCGTGAATGTTTTGTGTGGGAATCAAGATTGTTCCTACCAAATCCAAAAGAATTGCAATTCAGATATGTTGTCGGTTTTTGATCCATACTCGTGTATATATCATGTTACAGTCGCTTTTGTCGACATATGTTTGTTGATCATGTGCTTTTTCCTCTTACTCCATAAAAAACCGGCTGGAAAACTGCCAGCCAATGCCAGTAGACACTGGTTGGCAGTTTTCTCAACCGTTTTCAACGGTTGTTTAGGCTTGGTATATCTAAGTGTTGGTATATGGATGATTTTAGGAAAAGCGAGTGATAAAAAGAGTGTGTTGCCGCTACACGGGTGGCTAGTTTTAGTACTCCACGGTGTCACGTGGTTGTTGTTGACTTTGACTACTGAAAGGCGTTGGCTTTTATCCAAGATTTCTTCGATTTTGATCTTGTTGTTTGCAACGTTTTTATGTTTTCCGTTGATTTGGGAAGCTAGTGTGCACAGAGAAACGAGTTTGAAGGGTGTGCTAGATATGTTGACTTTTCCGGGTGCGGTTTTGTTTGTGATCTGTGTTTTCCGCGAACGAAAACAAACAGATGTCACAAACGATTCACTTTACACACCTCTACAAGCCAACTCACCATCACAAACAAACGAAAATGTTACTCCAATGGCTAACGCAGGAGCTCTAAGTAAATTCACATTCTGGTGGCTAAATCCGTTACTAATAAAAGGAAAAAACAAAGTTCTAGATGCCAAAGATATCCCGAATTTACGGGATGAAGATAGAGCGGAAACATGTTATTCAAGATTTATGAAAACATTAGAAAAACGGAAGGAGAAAAGTATGTTGTCGACGTTATTTATTTGGCAATCGAAAGAGCTCGTGATCACGGGTTTTTTTTGCACTAATTAAGGTACTCTCTTTGCTTTCGGGCCCTTTAATTCTTCGAGCTTTTATTAAGCTTTGTCAAGGGAAAAAAAGTTTCGAACACGAAGGCTATATCGTCTCGTTATGCCTGTTTTTAGCCAAATGTCTAGAATCGATATCAGAGAGACAACTAAACTTTAGAAATAGATTAATCGGGCTACAAGTGAAATCTATGTTATGTGCGGCGATTTATCAAAAGCAATTACGGTTGTCAAACGATGCTAGATTGGTTTACTCACCCGGTCAAATAATGAATTATGCGACCGTTGATGCTACTAGAATTGGCGAATTCCCGTTTTGGTTTCATCATATATGGACAATTGGTCTACAAATATGTCTCGGGATACTTATAATCTATTATTCGATTGGAATAGTGATAAAGACCGGTTCGAGATGGTCAATCTCCCAAGAATTAGACTAAAAGAAGCTAGACTTTTTGCAACAATTTTCTCTAACTTTTCTCAAATGCAATTACAATACTTATAATAAAGATGCAAGCTAAACTTTAGGAGATAATGGAAATCATGGAAATATGCTTTAACTACTACATGCATTTAACAACTAATAAAATAAAAGGAAATGGAGATCATGGGTTATGGCAGTAGGAAAACGTGATCATGGATGTGGAATTGGTCAACAATAGGTGTAGGAGATATCACTTAATAGAAGTGGCAGTGAATAACATATCAATACTCCCCCCTTTAAAAAGGACCTTGTCCTCAAGGTCCATTGTTGTCATAATCAACTGTGAAAATTCCCCATGGTGGGTCAACTGGCGCCGGTTTGGGGTCGTTCCCCGATTGAAGGAGTAGAAACTTTGGCGGGTTACATTGGTGACCCGGGTGGTATTTTTCCGGGCAATTAAAACAAAGACCTTCAGCTCGTCTCTTTTGCATTTCGGTTGGGTTTAAACGTTTGATTGGTAGTGTCGGAGGTGGTTGAGGAGGAGCCGCAAGCAATGGTGGATTTGGTGACGTTGGTGGTGTGGAATTAGTAGTATCAATGGATTGGTCTTTAAGCTTATCTTCAATGAGTTTGGAAAGGCCATATGTCTGATGTAAGCTTGTCGGTTTGAGGATGGCAATTTCAGATTGAATGTCGGATCGTAAGCCGGAAATGAAGCAATTTTGGAGCGCCTCGGGAGACAAGCCCATGACACAATTGCTCACTTGCTCGAACTCAGTTTGGTATGCAGCCACAGTGGAGGTTTGATGGAGTTTGAAGAGGGTTGCTTGGTGGTTTTCGTATGAAGAGGGACCGAAACGGACTTCAAGTGCCCTGGTGAATTCCGGCCAAGTACCGAGTAGGTTATTATTGGCGAGATGTTTGTACCAGCTGAGTGCGTTGCCGGTAAAGTAAAAAACGGCTAGGGCGATGCGTTGGTTGGGCGGAATTGAGTAATAGGTAAAATAGTTGTCGGCTTGAAAGATCCAATCTAACGGGTTTGAGCCGTCAAAAGTGGGAAGGTGGATTTTTGGGGGACGTGGGTTTTGTTGTGGTGGCGGTGGCGGAGGTGGTGGTGGTTGTTTGGTTTTTGATGAACTGGCTTGGGTGACGGTGGTGATTAAGGTGTTATTTTGGTCATATTGTGTGGCTAATTGCTTGCTGATTAAATCGAGTTGGGATTGCGACGTGGTGTGTGAAGTGGATTGGCTGGCAAGGATTTTGTCGGTGTTGGTGGTGGAGATGTGTATGAGTTGTTGTAAGGTTTCATTAATGGCAGTCAAGGTGTCTTCGAGGGATGGAGTTTCTTTGCGGGGAGGCATGACTAGAGTGAGAACGAAGATGAAAGCACCAAATGATAGAGACCGGTTCGAGATGGTCAATCTCCCAAGAATTAGACTAAAAGAAGCTAGACTTTTTGCAACAATTTTCTCTAACTTTTCTCAAATGCAATTACAATACTTATAATAAAGATGCAAGCTAAACTTTAGGAGATAATGGAAATCATGGAAATATGCTTTAACTACTACATGCATTTAACAACTAATAAAATAAAAGGAAATGGAGATCATGGGTTATGGCAGTAGGAAAACGTGATCATGGATGTGGAATTGGTCAACAATAGGTGTAGGAGATATCACTTAATAGAAGTGGCAGTGAATAACATATCAAATAGCGACGTTTGCCGCTTTGTTAGTAGTAAGTGTATCGGTTTTAGGGAATATTCCGTTAGGTAAGTTGCAACATAAGAACCTAACACGACTCATGGTGGCCCAAGACCAACGGTTGAAGGCTATAACCGAGGCGATTGCAAACATGAAGGTTTTGAAGTTGTATGCGTGGGAGACGTATTTTCAAAAAGCAGCCGAAAAGTTGCGAAACGAAGAGATAAAGTGGATATCGGCAATTATTTCACAAAGAAGCCTTTATTTGATTCTTTTTTGGTCATCTCCCGTGGTTGCAGCAGTTGTAACGTTTTATACGTGTTATTTGATTGGAATTGAGCTAGATGCTAGTAATGTATTCACGTTTCTGGCAACGATACGGATTATACAGGAGCCTCTTCGGCTCATTGCTGAGGTGGCAGATGTGTTTATTGAAGCTAGGGTTGCATTAACTCGTATTCTCGAGTTTCTAGAGGCACCCGAGTTGCAAAAGGAAGGAAAGATTAATCATGTAAATGCAGAACACCTACCAATAATGATCAAAACCGAAATGATTTCATGGAACGACAACTCTTTGAAACCGACCCTAAGTGGCGTGAATCTTGAACTTTCAATGGGTGAAAAGGTGGCTATATGTGGGGAGGTCGGGTCAGGTAAATCGACTCTTATATCGGCCATCCTAGGCGAGGTCCCGAATATAAAAGGCATAGTAAGTATCTCTACAAATCAATTTTATAAAAAAAAGGTGACATGTTACGTGCACAAAAAATATATGTCAGATTTATCGCGCATATTGTTATTGTATATATCCTATTTTCATATGGATGGGTAAAATAAAATGTTAATTTTAACTACTTCGTATTAAATATGTGTAGTGACTTATTATCAAATAAGGGTAAATTTTTACCATTGGTAAGACTTTAGGAATGGTAAATTTTAACTATTGGTAAGACTTTAGGCCGAATCGAAAGCTAACTACACACAACAAATCATTTAAAGTACGCGACTTAAAATAACAATACGCGATGAGTTAGATACATTTATGAGCAGCTAACTCTAGTTGGATTTTTTATTTTTCAGGTTAAAGTATTTGGCAAGGTGGCATATGTTTCTCAAACAGCGTGGATCCAAACAGGGACAATTCAAGAAAATATTCTATTTGGATCGTTAATGAATGATGAAAAGTATGAATATGTAATTAAGAAATGCTCGCTTGTGAAGGATATCGAGATGTTTCCATTTGGGGATAAAACGATTATAGGAGAAAGAGGCGTAAATCTCAGCGGTGGACAAAAACGAGTTCAACTTGCACGTGCGTTATATCAAGATGCGGATATATACCTCTTGGATGACCCGTTTAGCGCCGTTGATGCACATACTGCAACCAGTTTGTTCAAAGTAAGCATTGTTATTATTTAGGCAAAAATGCATTTTTGTACCCTGAACTTGGCTGACTAGATTATTTATTACCTTGAATTATAATGTGTAACATGGTACCCACAAAATTTGTCAATTTAGTACTCTGAAGTTTGACTCATAAATTTGATCATCGTATTTTCTTACTTGACTTACTTTATTGGAGTTTTTGACTGACTAAAAAATATATGTCTATCTCAATGATATTAGTAGTACATCACATGAGAAAAAATAAGTAAACCATGGTACTAAATTAACGATTTTGTCAAGTTCAAGATATCATGTTGCATCTTTAATAGTTCAGGTAGTAAAAAACTCAGTAATACAAGATCAAAGTAGTAAAATGTATTTTGGTATGTTATCTACTTTAAATTCCTTATGTAACAAAATCATAACTTGTAAACATGTTCTGTTTGTAGGAATACATTATGGAAGCGTTAGCAAGCAAGACGGTATTACTTGTAACTCATCAAGTAGATTTCTTGCCTGCTTTTGATGACATCCTGGTGAGCTAATAAACCATCAGTACAAGAAAATTGTCTAGTGACACATTGCAAAGGTGTCGCTAAAAGTAAAAAACGTGTCACAAAAGATACCAAAAAGTAAAAACAGCACAAAAATCTAAGCATAAAAAGTGAGTAAAGGTTGCGTTGATAAGGACCAATATGTAGTGACACAAAATAATGTGAGAACATACTTTTGACATGAATTTTTAATAAAAGTGTCAGTAAAACCCAAAACTATAACTTTTTTACTCACACCGTTGATATAGTGTCACTAAAACTCAGATATAGTGACATTACTCATTAGGGAGTGATGTTCATACCACAACTTTTAGGTTATTTACCATAATTAATGCTTAAGATACTTGTGCTGTAAAACTTGTACTTGGTGGTATAATCCGTAAAAGTTGTGGTGCAGAAATGAATTCATTGTGTGGCTGTAAAATGCTTGTGATTTCTTGACAGTTAATGGCAGACGGGAAGATCGTGAAAACAGGAACCTACGCTGAATTGCTTGAATCCTCTCCAAAACCTTGTAATCGCACTCAGTGATAATTCTGGTTCAGATAGTCAACCATCCAATGTTTCTAAATCCCTGAATCTAGAAATCGAGAATATTTACACCAAACAAGAGATTGAATCATCGTTAGGTGAACAACTCATAAAGCAGGAAGAACGAGAAGCAAGGGCTTAAAACCGTACAAACAGTATCTTAGCCAAAGCAACGGCTACTTGTACTTGTCTATGTCGGTTTTGTCACATTTTTTGTACATAATCGGACAGTTTTTGCAAAATCTATGGTTGGCTAAAGAAGTGCAGGATTCTAGTGTCAACGAGTTGAATATGTTGTTCGTATACATGGCCATTGGTTTTGCGATGATGTTCTTTTTATATATTTTGTTGTTAAATTAGGGGTTAAGGCATCTATAGCGATTTTCTCCAAGTTAATAAGGTCCCTTTTCCGAGCACCAATGCCCGTTGGAAGGATTATAAGTCTTGTTATCTTAACTAATTAATGCATATGAAATATTAAAATGCGTGAGTACTTTTTGTAGGTGACGTCCGATTTGAGTGTTGTGGACATTGATTTGGCGATGAACTTTACGATTTGTGCAGGCACGACGATGAACACGTATTTTTGCTTTGGGATCTTGACTTTCCTAAATTGGCCTATTTTGTTTCTCATCATTCCAACGCTTTATGTAACGATACTTTTACAGGTAAGGCCCAAATAAAAATAAGATCTGGTCGGCCCAACATATTCCCTGCCTGTCTTTAGGAATGAGGGAGGGATATTAAATGAGAAACAAAAAATTAATTATTAGAGTAAATTTTACGCTAGTTATTACTTATTACATTCACAGTCTTTTATTTTCGTTTTATTATAAAATGCCAAAAGGCCGTATTGACCATGTGTGTAATAAAGTCTATACACCAAGGATGTCCATTGTAATAAACGAAGTTCAAAGTTGTAATTATTGATATACCATAGCGACCTTCTGTGTAACTTACTCTAACTATAATATATATTTAAAGTTTAATACATTTTTTTAATTGGGGAAGGGCGGAAAACTGCCTTGATCCCAAAAAATCCCCGTTAATGCCTAGTTCCCAGCCCCCTTTTGTTTGGAATTCCCAGTCGGTCTTTTTGTCATCTATGAATCGCTCTTGTTATTTTTGGTACAGAAATTCTACTACGCATCTGCAAAGGAATTGATGCGATTAGATGGCACGAGTAAGTCGTTTGTTGCTAGCCACAATCGATTGCTGGAGCCGTTACCATAAGAGCTTTTGGAGAGGAAAACCGTTTCTTTTTAGAACATTTGCACCTTATCGACGACAATGCAAGTCCATTATTTCATAGTTTCTCATCAAACGAGTGGTTGATCCAACGTTTGGAGATACTATGTGCGGTTGTCATTTCTAGCTTTGCCTTAGCCATAACTTTGATTCCCTTTGAAGCTTCGGACTGTCATTTTATATAAATCTCAAATATTACAAGAAACCGAAATGTTTTCTAACACCAAACATTGTAATGGACAGGACTCATTGGAATGGCTCTTTCATATGGTCTCACATTGAATATTGTCGTTGTTCTTTCCGTTCAATACCAATGTCAATTATCAAACCTAATAGTTTCGGTTGAAAGACTAGAACAATACATGCATATTCCTAGTGAAGCCCCGGAAATTATACAAGTCAAACGACCGTCAAGAAACTGGCCGAGTAGTGGTAGAGTCATTATCGAAAACCTCAAAGTATGTTAGAAAATTTTGACTTTTCGTCTTCTTTAGCTAATTAGGTTTCAAGATTTATCGACTAATTGGTTATATGTATGTTGCAGATACGATATCAACCAAATTCTCCCTTGGTTCTTCACGGGATCAATTGTGTATTTGAAGGAGGGCACAAAATTGGAATCGAACGGGCAGTGGAAAAACGACTTTAATTAGTGCTTTGTTTCGTCTGGTTGAGCCTACAGAAGGAAGGATTGTTATAGATGATTTAGATATCACTACAATTGGGCTTCATGACCTTAGATCAAGTTTTGGGATCATCCCACAAGAACCAACGTTATTCAGTGGTTCTGTTCGATATAATCTTGATCCTCTATCGGAGCATAGTGATCATGAGCTATGGAAGGTAAGCTTTCTGTTACAATTCCACATCGATTAAAATATACCTAGTTTATGACATTATACGAGAATTTGAATGTATAAGTTGGATTTAATTTTGGTCAAAAATGGAAATTGACTGCTTAAAATGAGATTATGTAGCTAAAATAACGTGTGAATTTGGGAACTCTGGAATTGATGCATTTTTACTATTATTACTACATAACTTAAGCAAATAATAAATGACAGACTAATTGTGTCTACTTAGAATTTTTAGATGATTAAAAATGTAACTTTTCATACAACCTTTTGTTTTTAGTTTTTACTACACCTAACTTAGGAAAATTACTACACGTAATTACGTAAATGATGGACGGACTTTTTTCCCGTAAATTAAAATTACAAAAATTTGGGGGGAAAGCTAAAATTGGGCCTTCAAATAAAGGAATTTGGGGCCAAGAGTCCGGTACACCAATTGGTCTTGTTTTCTGATGCATGAGAGAGTCCACTATACTAAAAAAATGATTTTTGACAAAAACTAATTAATTCTAAAACTTTCATTGTTGGCAGGTTCTTGAAAAATGCCAACTTCGAGAGGCGATTCAAGATAAAAAAGAGGGGTTGGACTCGTTAGGTAACAATCCCGGCTCACAAAATTATTTTTTATTAGACTAAAAAGTAAAATATAAGAAAATAATGAGCTAAATACAGTTGTGCAAGATGGCTCGAATTGGAGTTTGGGACAACGACAACTCTTTTGCTTAGGACGAGCCCTTTTGAAAAGACGAAAGATATTGGTACTTGATGAAGCCACTGCATCGATTGACAATGCAACAGACACAATTATCCAGAAAACAATTCGGGAATAATTTAACAGTTGCCCACAGAATACCAACTGTTATAGACTGCACAATGGTACTCGTTATGAAGGATGGTGAGTTCTTATTTATATATATACATCACGGGCTGCCATACATTCAAATGTAGTGTTCCTCACTCTCTTTTGTGCTAAATTAAGTGGTTTTAACTTAAGTGCTAATGACTTTACAGGAAAGGTAATGGAGTATGACAAGCCCGGGAAATTGATGAATGAACCAGCTTCATTATTCGCACAACGAATACTGGTCGCAACATAAAACCCTGTGATTAAACTAGATAAGGTCTCTACAACAATAAATTACAAGTATTACTTATGAGTAATGCAGGTATACTTATCTAAATGTATGTATTTTTATGTAAGTTTGGGGGTGGTGCACAAGAGGCAGAGTGATTACTTCGGTCAATGAAATTCAAGTATAACCAGGATTAACAAATCGAATAGTTTTATGACAATTGAATAGCTCTAAGCTCAATTTGACAGTCAAGCACAACAATCGTCAACAATTTTATATTTCATATTATAATAATGATTCATCATAACAATGTACGTAGCTCTGACTACATCTGAGCATAGGATTTCAACGCAATTCGAGATACGAAACAAATAATACGCAAAAAGGAATCAGTTAATGAATTAGGGTTATGAACGAAAATATTTCTGCAAATAAGAGTTGATGAAATAAACATGAATTGAATTGATTACCAAAGCGTTCTGTTTAAGACCGGTGGTGTCGTATATCAGCCATTTCTCTTCGTCTTAAACACTATCGGAGATCATTCACTGTGGATCAATATCTTGAACTGATTTGATTTGATTTGAATTGCTGGTCAATTTTGTCATGTAAACTGGTACCTGTTTCAGTTATTTCGAATTACGAAAATAATCTAAGCCCAAGAATAAGCCCAATAGTTAAAGCCCAAACGTTATTTAGCCAGTATAATTTAAACTGATTTCGTCCAATTTTCAGACCCGGACAAGCCCAAAAGTGAGAACCAAACAGAACCCTGGGCCCAATAATAAAGGGAACAACCTAAAAGTAATTAGGATAATTTAATATTTATTATTGTAAACTTTTAATATTACTTGTAGATTTCATTATTACGTATATTCCTTTCAAAACCTTAAAATTCTCGCATATATATTTTTACCTTATTTAGTTAGTTTGTATACATAAATCTATAATTATCTTAATAGAAACAACGGAAATATAATATTAACTTCACATTTTTACACAAGTTTCTATAGACCCGAAAAAAAAAAATCAAAAAACAAGAAGCGGTACTACATCCCATTAAATTGGAACTATACCTCTCCCTACCAAAATATAAAACATCAATAAAGTTAATCGATGGTCACGAATATCATCTTTTGAATGATGTTGTACCACTCAAATGTTTAGCAGATGCTTGCTAATCGGTTACATTAAAATAATTGGTTAAAACAAATACAGCATAGTTTGTAAGACCACCCGTAACGTACGACCGGCGACCGGCCACCTCACTCCCTCCGACGCGTCCCGCCCGTTGCCGCCCTCCCTCCCCGACGCGTCCCCTGTGCTGAGTGGTCGAGAAGTCGACCGATGGGGGTGTGTGTTCCAGCAACCTCTTTTGCCTCTTTTTCCCTTATATATATTAATAATTAATAATTTAATAATATATTATATATAAAATAAATATTATATTTATATATATATATATTAATAAAACGAAAATTCTAAAAAAAAATTAAAAAAAAAATTGGTCGCCGATTCGGTCACCCATTACGGGCATTTGGTCGCTGTCTGATCGTGTGTTTGATCAGGAGAGAAAAAGCTGATGTGGCGCAGAGGTGGCAGGGGTGACCAAACTGGGTTTGGTCACCCATTACGCCCAGTCTAATAGTTGACTCTATTGTAGTAATATGCTTTATATAGTGTTATGAAAGATATGCATTTAATTTTAAAATAATGTGAACACTAATTATACCATACTTTAATCAAAATAGAACATTGAGATATAGATTAAGTCACATCATTGAGATATAGATTAAGTCACATCATCGAGAATACTAATCAAGAATCATCTTTCTAATTATTATTTACTCGGCTTAAACTCAGATTATCTAATAAAGACAGAAAAAGCAAAAGCATGAGAAATTAAATAAATTAAAATGTTTTTGGTGTGAAGAATTTGTGCTTTCCCCATGTAAAAAGAAAATGAAAGCATAAAAAGCTTGCTAGAAGTATCTTAATTCTTTAAATTAACCATTATCCCAACTAATCATTTATAAAAACAGAAAAGAATAATAAAAGTTACCAAGTACAAATAAACAATAATAATAGGAAATAAATACCAATATAGGTAATAAATAATAAGGGTGCAAAAACACGAAAAATGTTAGAAGTTTCTATAATTTACTCTTAAATCTTAATAATAATTTAAAATTTAAAATTTAAAATTAATTGTTAGAATCGGAACCGGCACCAAACCGGAACCGGCTTAACCAGTCTGGTTTCTGGTTCTTAGATTTTATCGAAAATAACAAACCAGGTTTACTGGTTCCGGTTCCAGTTCGGTTCCGGTCTTTTCGGGTTTTGAATCGGCATTTAAATAGGTATATAGGCTTACGAGTTTTCATGTATATATGTTGAAATAATAGGTATATATCTTTTTAATAGAAACATATTTTATTTGAATCAATTCATGAACACCCGCAAACATCATATTTTTATTAAAAATACGCTAAAATATTTAAGCTATATATTTTAAGATCAAAGTATGCACTGAAAATGTATAATCGGATGGCAGTCACAAAAACCGTGTTTACCTGTTCTAAACCCCGCTTGAAGACCGAACCGACCCGGACCTGAACCGGGCCCGGAACCGGTTTAACCGGTCCGATTCTCGGTCTTTGAAATTTCTTTTTTCCAGTTTCCGGGTTTACCGGTTCCAGTCCGGTTTCGGATCCGAACACACCCCTAATAGATACCATTACAAGTGATCCAGGGAGCGAATTTGTTAAAAAAAATACTTGTAAGAAGTACATGAGGATTAAAAAAAAAGACATAAGAGTAATTTTTATTCATACAAAACAATTTAATATCAAGAGACAATTATATCCTTACTTTCTTTTTATCATATATTTTCATTTCATCCTTTCGCTGAAGGTATGATTGTCATTTAATATGAAATCGTTCCATATAAATAAAAATTATTCTGTACAAATCAGAATTTGAAAGTCACTCCAATGTATGCTGAATAACGTGAATATTTACGCTCTAATTCCCGTATCGAAACTTTTAAATATTCCGAAGATAACTCACCATCATTATAACTTACAAGAGCCCAATAAAATATATTTATTGAAGTATAATACGAGTAGTACAAATATATTTAAGAATATTATTCTAACTTTTGAGAATAAAGTCGTGTTTGTTTTATTCTTTTATCTTTTAATTAGTAATTTTCCAATTAGAAAGTTAAAGTAAAATCTAATTTACTATAAATAAACTTTCTTAAGTATGGCCATTTATAGTGTTGGGGTATTTGGTGACGACATTTTTTTTATTCTTTGCAAGACATGATACTAAGCGAAATATAATATGATTATTCTCTACTACTGAAAAAAGTTCAAAATGCTTCTTGTCTCCTAAATACTTTGATATATAATTAAATGTTTTTTATGTCGATATTTAATTTTTATTTCAAAGTGGCGACATACCGAATTTAATTGTGCCATATGTACTTCCGTAAACAAATATCATTTATATTATACATCTAGGCTCGAATTACTAACTTACTAACTGACCGTTAAAAAAATTAATATCATACATCTATCATCATTTAAATATAAATTTCGACGGATCTTATTAGTTATTACGGAGTATATCATAATTATTATTCCATCCGTCCTAAATTTATCATCCACAGACATAAATCACACAGTTTAATAAAAATGTATTTATTATACTGTGCAATCAATAGAATTGTATTTTTACCACCTAAAAAAGTCCCCCTAAAGCCCCCCGCTAGGACACCATTAATTATACTATAGGATGTCCAACTCTCATGGTCCGGGTCTTAAATAGATAATAATTTTGGAATATATATAAAAGGAAAGGTGGAGGATAAAAATGAGATGGAAGGAGTATTTATTAAATTTGTGTGATGATATATCATTGCTCATATCAATGATGTCATTATTGGCAAATATATCATTAACTTCAAAATGAAATAATTTGTTCGCTTTTAATTCTTTGGTGGTCTGACGTTGGAGAAACTTATAAAAATTAATACGGATTACGGGGTATTAAATTAGTAATAATGTTGAATGTCAATTACGAACGTTAACACGCGATTGTTGAAGAAAGGAACATACTACTTCCGTACTTCGTGTTACTCTACAACAAAGTTTAAAAATCATTTTTTCATTGAATCGTCAATGTCGTGAACACTGTCGAATCAAATGAGTTAGATGGTTGAATATGATAACAATATTGAATATTTATAGTTCAAAAACGTGGTAATAGTTTATCATTTTAACAATAAGAGCACAAAGTGTAATGTTATTTTAAAGCTATGTTAAATATATTTTTTATCTTTTTAACAAGATTTTAACTCAGTTATCAAAATTATCTAAAGAATTATTTAACATTTTTATAACATTCATTTAAGATCCAAAAAAATCACAAATCAATTATAATTGCAGAAAAATAAAAAAGTGCTAATGAGTGTTATGCACTTGGCGAGGACATTTAATGCAGGGTGTGGTTTGGCGAGATTTGGCACCGCCTTTAAGCTAGTTTGGTCATCACTATCTCATCAATGACATATCGATTTTATCTCTTCCGTTTAAATACATGATAAACCTCGATCAAACTCACGTAGCAAGTGACCCAACCATTTACCCTTCAAAATCAACCTCTTCTAATCCGAAATTTTTGCGACCTCCAACGGTCCTCTCATCAACCGAATAAGGTTAAGTGATCAATTAATAAAGCCTAACAAAAATATGAAAAAGCAGAAAGGTGAAGAACAAAAACAGCTGTTATCGAGTCACTTCATGAGACAGCCTCCTTTTGTCCATACAGTATTTTAACTCTCTCTCTCTCACACACACTATGAATATTCAGTAGAAAATTAGTTGGTTAGCGTGTATGTGTTTTACTCTTGCCACTTCATACTGACGTTATCTCAAGTTCCCCTCGTTTAATCCTCTGCTGCAAATTGTTATGAAGACAGGGGTGTTAAATTTTTGGATAAAATTATATTGCTAATTTGAAATTTTAAACTAATTATATATTGTTTGATTTTTTGAACATGCTTGATTAATACCAACCGATTTTTTTAGATTTTGGATTTTGGCAAGGTTATGGTAGTTTAGAAATGTTGCAATGATACTAATTGTTACAAAACTCGGGAAGAAAGACGGTTGTTGTTGGAAGGGCTCTAACTAGCATAAATCTTTCTTTCATATTTCAACCCGTTATTTTATGGGAGATGTTATTGCTTTTATTTATTACGGAGTATTATTTTACTCATTTGATTAATATTAATATCTAAATCAATTAATAAGATGAGGAAATAAATTTATTAGATTTCATATATCAATTATTTTCTAGATAGTTGAATGAATTATGGAAATTTAATATGAATTAATACATTTTTTTAGTTTTATGTTCTTAATTTTGATGAAACAAACTAATAAAGTAATGGTCAGTGTGGTATGAGAATTGGACCGAAACGAAACTGAGAGTTATAAAATTACAAAACCAAAAACTGAACCGAAAAATATTAGTGTTGCTTCGGTTCAGTTTATTTTGGTTTGGTTTGGTTTTTATAGGCCAAATGTTTACTCCTATACGTGAACTTGAGCGAAACTTAAAATCATGAAACTAAAACTAAAAACCAAAAACCAAATCGAAAATCATAATCAGTGTTGATTCAGTTCAATTTCAGCCGATTTAGTTCAATTTTTTCAACCCAATTAATAAATAACAGATTGACAACAGTGATGATGATGAAAACCAAGAAAATAAATCAGATGTAGGGTAATTAGGGGTGTTCATTTGGACGGTTTGGTTTTATCCGAACCAAATAGATGAAACCAAATAAAGTCCGGTTTTCAAAAGTTCAAACCGAACCGTCCAAACTAATTCGAAAACCAAACCGAACCGAACCAAATAACAATTTGGTTGGTTTGGTTTTATCTATTTGGTTTTTCCCTAAAATTTTCAAAATACTACAAAAGTATATAACATAAATAATATTAAGTTCGATATGTAAAATTCCAAAATGATAAACTACTTCGTACATAAAAACAAGTATAATTCATAGCTTGTGATATTTAAAATCATATATGCAAAAATCTTGACATCAACTTTATCAAAAACTCCAAAAAGATTGGTACATCGTCAATTGATACAATATTAAATGGAACAAGTGTTAGTATATAAATCAATTTACTATTTACTACAAGAAATGTAAAGAAAATGAGTACCATAATTGCTTACAATGGAAACCAACAAGTGTTAGTATATAAATCAATTTACTATATATTATTATTCGGTTTATTTGGACAATCCGGTTTTCACAAGAGAAACCAAATCCAATCCGAAACCCAAACTATTAATTTGGTTCAAGTCCAAACCGATCCAAAAAACCAAATAACCAATCCAAATAGTCCGATCCAAATTGTCCAATTGGACAATCCGGTTATATCCGAATAGTGAACACCCCTAAGGGTAATGGCAAAAGGGTTGGATTATATTGGTAGCAATGGAAGATCACATCAGATTCCATCGATCACAAGACTCTACTGTTATGGTTAAATATTAAATTACAGAAAATAATTAAAGGTCATGTCAAAAACCCTAAAAGACTGATCGACCACTGGCTGGCTCAATGTATGGTCTCTACATACTCCTTTCATTTCATTATTTAAGCCTATAGCTACCAGCTCTCATTTCCTTTCTTTCACATCCATCTCAGAACCCCATCAAGATTTCAAACTGTACCCTTGATCCTTTTCGTGTTTTTAATTTATATTTTAGATGACATTATTTGACATAATGTACAAAATATAAATATTTTATTTTTAGTATACTGTTCATCACATTGCATTATACAAAGGGCTTGAAATCAAAGCTACTTTTTTATAATTTTGATAACAAGGACAAGCTAAATGCAACCAAAGGTTAAGGACAGCTGGTTCGTACCTTAGTTGCTTACTATGAGATCTTCAAGATTACGAAGAACAGGATCGATGGGCAAGATCATAGAAAGATCTTGACAATTTAAGAATTAGATATTTCGACTAATAAATGTTCAAGTAGTGTCAAACAAGCTTAACTTTTGGTTATAGACTGTTTTTACAAAGGATCATGTAATTCTTTTTAAAAATATAATGTTGTATCACGTTAGAAAAACTACTCATACATAATACGAGTAATAAATATGGTGATAATTTACTAACATTGATAATTAACTTGGCCAATTTTCTATGACTTGATTAGAATATTCTTTCCATAGTGGAATGACTAAAATGAACATATCTTTTTCTAGCTTAAAAGTTGAGACAAAGCTTAATTACTTGCTATTTAAAGGGTTGTTTTATGTTAAATCACGTATCACTTTGTTAAGACAATGGTAGACATTCATATATATATTATGGGCTATGACACACAAAAGGCTACTTAATTACTAGGTTTATACCACCTGAAAACAGAGATCATGAGCCTAATATATGGAAACCTTAATAAAGAAATAATAAGTAGGTTAACTATATGGAATCTTTAGGTTCATAAACAATTTTATTTATTAGAAAAGGTTCCAGTGAACTTTATACCGCACTTTCACAATATTTTTAAAAACTGTGTTTTAAATTGATCATTTATAAACAGTTGAATTGGTTGAAATTATATCATACACTACAATCTACGTGCTTGATATGCTTTAAAACTTGTCTAATTTAGTGAAGAAAGTAATTTTTATGGTGTGATATCACATCCTTTGAAGATTTACACTTGCTAAAAAAAAGGTCAAAATAATAATATTCTAAAAAACCATGAGAACTTACAGACTGTCAAAAAGGTCTTTAGTTATTAGGATGAAACATAATAGAATTTAACATAAATCTTCTCAATATGAGGAATGTATAACTTGTATTTGGTATTTCAAAATTCGACTAGCTATTTCTGGAGGTGTCAATGATGTGCATTAATGTAAGTGATTAATTATGTTTATTTTTAATCTAATTCAATTGTCCACGACTTGAACTTATGATGACAAATACTAATTATTTATGGATTGTTAGTTAATTGTGAGTTAATTGTATTATCGCTTCAAACCAATGGTGTAATGCTATTCCCGTTATTTTGCCTGAATTTAGGGTTACAGTTTCGACTTTAAATGTTGTCTTAAGCATACAATGGCTTTGTATACGCGCACACACCCATTTAGCCCAACATCCAGCTTTGTATTTTGTTAACGTACTCGAGGATATTGAAGTTTTTTTGTCTGATCTTCGAACATTAATCCAACGTTTTGATAATATTATGATCAACTATTGCGAGAGACATTATTCTATCTAATTCCCTTATGAGTGTGATTCACGCTATCTACCACATTTTCTCCACATTTTGCAAGGCCAAGTAATGAATTCACACTTCAGAATATTTATAAGTTACAACTTTTCTTCCTAAATATCTTGGGAGATGTAGGTTTTTGAATGAACTATTTTAGTGACTATCAAATGAAGTCGTTCTACAATTTTAAAATCTATTCGGGAGGTTATATAAATATACACAATATTTTTTAATGTTTTTACGACATATACTCTTCTCAGTTCTCATATTAATTAGAATATAAATGGGTTTCGAAGGATTGTTATTAAGGATGTGGATATCGAGGAATGAAAGTGAATTTTTGAAGGTTCTAAATAAAACGTATCATCAAGCTTCAAGTCATTGCAGGTGACGATTTTCAAGTCATGATTTCGGGCATAATTTTTTTAATAATTTATATATATAAAAAATTTAAAAAATTTAAAAAAACAAAAAAAATTAATTTTTTTTAAAAGATTAAAAAATATATATATAATTAAAAGAATAATTTTAAATAACAAAATCTAAAAAGAAAATTTAAAAAAAAAATAATTCAAAAACAATAAATAATAAAACTTAAAAAAATAATTTAAAAAAATAAAAAATAAATAAAAAAAATAAAAAAAAAATGCATAAGTATGAATTTGAACTCTAGATAAAAAATTTGTAACCAAATACGCAACGGAATTTAGTTACAAAGGAAATGAATTCAATTTATTCATAAATGAATTTGAATTACGCAAGATCACGACATGTGAAACGGAACTTAAAAGCTTAAATTTTTTATATATGAAGAATATATGTACTTAAATAGTTTAATGAATTATTACTCTTTAAAGATGTTCTTATGTTCCAAGTGCTCTCTAATAAAAATTTAGAAATACCATCTAAAAGCATATGCCAATATGCCATAGAAGACTAGAAGAGACTAAATTTTCTTGTGTCCATGGAGACCGGAGAGATCTTTGTAAATGAAAGAAGAATATGAATAACCCTTTCAAAATGTATTACCTTTCTTGTACGTACTCCCATACAACCAAATTACTAAGACCGCTTCCAATGGTGATTGCAACCGACGTTGTCAGTTGCTGACAACTCAGCACCACGTCAGCAGACAAACTAACTAACACTAAACTGACGTAGTCATACCAACAGCACCCTTCTCTTCACCAAAAAAAAAAAGTAAATTTTTTTTTTTTTAAATTGGGAAAGGGTATTTTTCAATTGGGGGCCACAAAAAGCAAACTGGCGCATCCCTCCTTCTCGTCTTCAAAGTGATGTGGCAACTGGCGGTGACCAACTGACGGGGCCGTGCCAATGGTTGGATCCCGCCAGTTGAAGTGGCGAGGCAACCGGCGTTATCCGTTGGTAATGGTCTAATGTACAAATTTGTGTCTTATTCTGAATTTTCGATTCTAAATAAATTCTTAACAAATTACTAATGTACAATTGTGGCTGTCTGATATACTGTAATATTTCATAATGAAATTTAATTACGAAAGAATTGAATTCATTTAAAATTTAATTTATTCGTAATAGAATTTCGTCGCATTGGTTACATTTTCTTTGGTGGAATTCAATATCATACTTATGCATTTTTTTATTTTAGATTTTTAAAATTTTATAGATTTTATTTTTTATTTTTTTAAAATTATTTTTTTAATTTTTAGTTTTGTATGTTTTTTTTCTATTTTTTAATTTTTTGATTTATTAAATCTTTATATTTTTTTAATTTATTTAATTTTTTTCAATCTTTTTAAAAAAATGCAATTTTTTAAATTTTTTTCAACAATTTTAAAGTCTGAAACATATAAAAATTTAATTTTGTTAGTTTATTAAAAGAATATAATTAAATTCATATAGTTTCAGGAAAAATTTCAATTATAACAAATAGCATATTTAAGAATAACATATATCAAAACAAACGGTCCCACAAAGTTGATTATGTCACAGAGGTTGGAGCCGGATTACTTAAGACTGTTCTACACTTCTACTTGAGGTTTGGTACCCGGGTTTCCTTTGTTCAAATTATTCACGGAGGATTTTTAATTAGTTTTCGCAAATGAGTAAAATAATTAACCAAATCTTTCAACAATATAATACAGTAATAGTTATCTCATTGATAAAGATCATATTTTTACATAGATAAAGAAGGTAATCGGGCAACAAGCTGCGCCGCTATCCCTTTTTGAACTGCAAAACTAATTCTTTCAACAGAACATTTTTTTCGTATCCCATTAATATTAATTATCAATATTATTATTGATAAAATTATTGTTAGTTGGAGTTTTAAAAAGTTGCATTTTTAGTTGACAAACAAAGAATTTTTCTTAAATAAAACAAATTAAATAATTTTTTAAATATCTAGAATGTACTTCTATGTTTTAGATCCCATAATCCGAAAAAACAAATTCCTACTTCATATTTATTTCACACTAACATTTTTTTTAACTATAATTAATCTAGAGTAAATTACGGTTTTTGTCCCTGTGGTTTGGCCGTTTCAGCGTTTTCGTCCCTGTGGTTTTTTTTTCTGTTTTTTTGTCCCTGAGGTATCCAAATTTCCTTTTTTTGTCCTTCCGTCTATTTTCTGCTGTTAACTAACGAGAAATGCTAAAAAATCAAGGGTATTTTCGTCTTTTCTTCATGTTCTTCATGTGTGTTCTTCAAATTGATGAACCCTAATCCCCAAATCCCAATTTCTTGAACAAATTGATGAACCCTAATCCCTAATTCCCAATTTCTTGAACCCAAATCCCAATTTTGCCTGACAATCGAATCCAGTTCCATGGATTGGAGCAAAATCAGTAATGTTTACGGAGCTCATCATCTTCAGAATCAGAGTCTGAACCCAAATGCTTCTTCACTTCTCGCCGGAATCGAAATACCGAACCACCCAAGCTTTACCGGCGTATCGCCGTCTTCTTCAGATTGCGATTTCACCTCGCCGGAGAAAACAGAAACCGCAAAACCTTTACTTTATTTCTCTCGGTATTTAATACTACTAACTACTTAAAAGAAAAAAGTACCAAGGGCAACATGGTACTTTGAAGACAGTCAAACGTGTTCCTCAGTGGTCAACATTCGACGGTCATCGGAATCAACGGTTGCTATTGAATCTTCCGAAATCAGCGAGTTTTCTTGATCTGCTGGCGCAGAAGGACTTGGTGTTGGACAGGTGAGGCTTCACCGGAGCTCTGATCTCGCCGCTGTCCGTCGATGGCATTCCTTTCTGGTTCCAATGCCGGCAAGGGCTAGCTCGAACTAACGGACTTAAACAGAAATTTAGTCCAGAGACGTTCTTCCCGTGTCCAACACCGGCGCGCCGGACCGAAGAATGAGCTGGGGTCCTCCATGGAGTCTGTTTTCGCGACTCACACGACTCGTATCCGCTAGATCCATCGACGAATTCATCTTCTGCACCGCCACAATCGGAGTATCTCACAGGCGACATGCCCCGATTTGGGCAGAAATTCTTCCTCATCACGCCGGTCTTTGAAGTCTCGTTGAAATCAAACGCCTGTTTCTTCCGACTAAACCGGACATCAATTTGTTCAAGAAATTGGGATTTGGGGATTAGGGTTCATCAAAATTGGGATTTGGGGATTAAGGTTCATCAATTTGAAGAACACATATGAAGAACATGAAGAACATGAAGAAAAGACGAAAATACCCTTGATTTTTTAGCATTTCTCGTTAGTTAACAGCAGAAAATAGACGGAAGGACAAAAAAACGGAAATTTGGATACCTCAGGGACAAAAAAACAGAAAAAAAAACCACAGGGACGAAAACGCTGAAACGGCCAAACCACAGGGACAAAAACCGTAATTTACTCATTAATCTACTTTTTTTCTATTACGGGATTTAAACCCAAATACAAAATGCCCAGTCTTACCAATCAACAAAATGACAAGTCTAACTTTAGTTTAATATAAAACCACCGTCGAAGAAGTTGAAAGGCTTAACTGTAAAGCAAAATTATACTCTTTCATATTAAATCTTTCAATTTTAGTTTAGATTGACATAAAATTCATTAATTATCTTTTAAATTTAAAATTTTAATTTGAATAGCCATATTAATCAAATGAGTAAAACTTACAAATAAAAATATTTAATAGGAAATAATATTTCTAAAATGAAAATTTGAAGAGTAAATGAACCATGTTGTTGGACTATATATAATAGTCATCCTACACTTCAAGAACCCATGAACCACCCACTACTAGTTATCGTGTTCATCATTCGTAGACCCTTGCCCTTAATTAAATCTCTCCGAGAGAGAGAGAGAGAGAGAGAACAATCCTTGGCCCTCTCGTTGCTTGATTAATTGAGTCCTATTACATACAATCAAGTTAGCTTTATATGTATTTGATCAAGTTATAAATTTGGTTTTGGGCTCTATATTGGTTTTTATTTGGTTGTTAAAGAGAGCTTTCTTCGGTCCACTCATGGGTTGCGATAAGATATCAATTAGCTGCTGACTCATTCATCCAAATACTAAGCCACGAATTGGGTGTTTATGCTTAGTAAATGAGTGAATGATGCGGGAGACAAATTGGATCTTAAGTTTCCTGTACTTGGACTGAAGGGAGCTCCCTTCTTATTTCACTCCTTATAAATCAATATTATTATTAATCTTCACCTAATTTCATGGCTTTCATATATAGAATCATATGTTAAACTTTTAATTATGTAGGATTTATCTTGTATGATGAATTCAGTTTTTTTTTTCCTATTCTTTTCACGTATAATTGCAGTAATTACATCTTCTTTAGTTCTTTGCTTAATTAGTCATTTTACATGACTCAACTTCATAACCAAGGTATTCTTTTGATTATCTTAACAATAATATTACTAATTGTTTTACTGCGGTATAACTGGTAGTTGAAGATGAACTTTTTTAGGGTTTGTTGAGTTGATTTGTAGAAGAAAAAGCCAACCATATGTTTATGCACTACATGTACTCCTAGAAAACTTGAGCTTTCTCTTAATTAACCCTTTGACAAATTTACTATGTTGTACCTTGTGCAGTATGATTAGTATCTAGAATCATTGAAGTTTGTTATTTTATGCAGCAGATGTGATATGACAATGTTTTGGTGTGTTGGATGGTGATCTAGCAGCTACTTTGCAACAAGTTCCCAGGCATGTGGGTGCAATTACCAAAATATCCTCTCTTGTCCATCAGTAAAACACATCTGATACTTTTTGCAGGGTTATGTTTTTGTAGCTGGCATGGAGAATTCAGAATTGTATAGCAAATAAGTGTCACTTTTTTTAGTTTTTTCATTTGTTAAAATTTGGTCCTACATTTAACAAATTGAAAGTTCATCTCTTTATTCTCAATCCATTCCTTGCCCATCACATGTTGGGGTTTTATTTGGTTTAAATACACGACTATGAATTATAAAGCAATCCTTGTTTATGAGCTTTGTTTAATTCTAAGACAGTTGTAAGAATTATTTAATTTAAAATTTTGTATACTTCGTAAGCTTGCAATATTAGCAAACTGAGTCTTGGGTTTCTGATGTTGATAGTAGATTAGATGTTAGTCTAGTAATTTAGTCGGTGTCGAGATAGTATCCAATTAATAATCAAATAAATTCGGATTTAATAAAAATAAATACATTCATTAAAGAAATATGTGGTTGGTGTATATAAATAGGTATTAAATTATTAATATTATTTCAGAACAAAAAGACGAGGGAGAACGAGCGAAAGGGGTGAGAGAAAAGACACCATCAATGATGGGTATGAATTTAATACCTTTTATTGATTCCTAAATCAATTAAATAAACACATTTATCATTTGTATTTCCTTGATAAAAATCACCAAACGAATACAACCTTACTTAGACTCATCTGTTTACATGGAAGATCATAAAGGGATGGTTCAATAGACTAGACAAAATTAACATTTCATGTCTTGAAATAAAAAATTGGGCTTGAAGAATTATGGGCCAGAATGTTTATACTCATTTGGGTCATATACACTATCTATCTATAGAATAATATAAATGATACTCCCTCCGTCCCTAAATAAAGTTCTCATTTGTGTTGGGCACAACATTTTAGGAGATAGTTAGTGGTGGGGTATTTGGTATTACTTTTGAATAAAATATAAGGTTTGATTGGAGAGAGAAAGTGTTTTAATAGATAGTTAGTGGTGAAAGTATTGGTAATAATATTATTATATTAAGTTGGTCCCTTAAGTTTTAGAAATGAGAACTTTATTTAGGGACAAAATTTGAAGGTGAAATGAGAACTTTATTTAGGGACGGATGGAGTATTATGGAACAATGTGATGACTCACATAGCATTAGTTGGTTGATTAAATTGCATTACAAGAAGATCTCATATTTATTTTCTTCAACACACTTTCTTGGGATTCAAACCCAAATATCACTCGAGCGTTGTCTATGCCATATTTCTTTCCTCTTTCCCTGGAATTCAATCCCACCACCGTTCTCGCCGCCCTCTTAAACCCATATCCATCTCTCCTCGATGATTTTACGATCTGAATATTATCAGAAAACGATCACAACCACGTCTAATTAATTGACCGATGCATGGGGTCAAATCGTTACGATAATTTGTTCATTTTTTTCGCAATTTTAGGTATGTTTTTTTCCCTCTCTCGTATACATTATGTGTTTAATGATTAATACAAGCATTATATGCATTGATACATCTCCATGCATCATTCAATTTCCTACCACATGCCTATTAAAATTTTAAAAAATTTGACAAACATATATTCTGGAATTCACATTGTCGTTGGAAATTGAAAGAGATTTTGGTTTTTTTTTTTTTTTTTTTAAAGTGAAGAATATTAATTCAATGATACCATCAAAAAATGTATTTGTATCATAAGAAGTAGTTTCCACCATAAAATTTGAGGCACATAGAGTTGGGAAGTAATTTTTTTTTTAAGCAAATATATTTACTACCCATTAAAGGGACCCAAAATATACAAAAACATCATAAAAAAGTGGGACACCAGAAAGACGGAAATGAACCACAACCACATTCAGAGTCGGGAAGTACCAATTAGGAATTGTTTGCAGAATACAGAGGAATGTTGATTCCTTCATAAAGTTGCTACTTAATTCCCAACGATTTTGCTCAAGTTTTCATATAGTGGAAACTGAAAAACTTCAAATTTGATTAAGCAAAAAAATACGATAGCGTGGGACCCACAAAATCCAAGTTAAAATGTCCGGGTCCCACATCTTTGCCTCTTTTTGTTTGCTTTAAAAAATGAAATGTTAATTAAATCTGATAATTACCCATGCGATTATAGCCTAACGGTATTATGGTGATTAGGTATCCCATCAGGTTGTGGGTTCAATTCCTATTATGAGCAAAATTGGTGTAGATTTAGTAAAATAAAATCTGATAATTAAACCGATAAATGTTTGTTGATTTCAGGGTAGAGTGATCACGAGTTTCGGTTCATATTACATGTATTGAGGTTATTTCGGTGCAAAATGGCCTCAAATGATACAACACACGATTATGCACCTCCTATGAAGGCTACATCCCATGGGATATTTCAAGGAGATAACCCTCTTCATTATGCACTCCCTCTTGTAATCTTACAAATATGCCTTGTGCTTGTACTCACCCGAGTTCTTGCTTACCTATTGAAGCCATTAAGGCAACCTCGAGTTGTTGCAGAGATCGTTGTAAGTTTGACACTTTTACGTTACATTTTGGTGACTTACACATTTGAATGTATATACTTTGGGCAACTTTGACACACTTTACCCGTACCATTATATATATGTAATCGAGTAAAAATTGTCGTATCTACTTGATTCGATTGGTTATAAAATTAAAATGACAAGTAGTTAATGATAAATGTTTGACAGGGTGGCGTGTTACTCGGTCCTTCGGCTCTAGGCCGTAACAAAGCGTATCTTCACGCCGTATTCCCTCCAAAGAGCCTTACAGTATTGGACACACTCGCAAACCTAGGACTTTTGTTCTTTCTTTTCCTTGTTGGGCTCGAACTCGACTTGAACAGCTTACGTAGGACCGGAAAGAAAGCGTTGTGCATAGCTATAGCCGGAATTAGCCTCCCGTTTATCTTAGGAACGGGTGTTTCATTTATCCTAATGGGCTCAATTTCCCGAGGTGTAAATGAAGGCCCGTTTATTGTCTTCATGGGGGTTGCAATGTCGATTACCGCTTTCCCTGTACTAGCGCGCATATTAGCAGAACTCAAATTGTTGACAACTGATGTCGGGAAAATGGCCATGTCAGCAGCTGCGGTTAACGATGTGGTGGCTTGGATTCTACTTGCACTCGCGGTTGCATTATCGGGCACGGGTCGATCTCCACTCGTTGCATTATGGGTTTTCTTGAGTGCAGTGGCTTTTATTATCTTGTGCTCGATATTGGTCCCGCCCGTTTTCAGATGGATGTCACAACGGTGCCCGGATGGTGAGCCCGTTGATGAGCTGTATGTTTGTGCGACTCTCGGTGGGGTTTTGGCTGCAAGTTTTATAACTGATATTATTGGGATTCACGCGCTTTTTGGGGCTTTTGTAGTTGGTGTTTTGATCCCGAAAGAAGGTGCTTTTGCAGGGGCATTAGTGGAAAAAGTTGAGGATCTCGTGTCGGGTTTATTCCTACCGCTTTACTTTGTTTCAAGCGGTTTAAAGACGAATGTAGCTTCGATTAAAGGGACTCGGTCTTGGGGGTTATTTGTTTTGGTTATTTTTACCGCATGTTTTGGCAAAATTGCGGGAACCGTTGGGGTTTCTCTTGTGCTTAAAATCCGGTTTATGGAGTCTCTGGCTATCGGGCTTTTAATGAACACCAAGGGGTTGGTTGAACTTATTGTCCTAAACATCGGGAAAGATAGAGGGGTATGTCTTTATAAGCGCCATAAATGGAAATTTAAAAATCAGTTTTGTGGTTATATCACCTTGATACCTATCTTGTAAAATGATATGTACAGAGCAATATTTATCTATACAGAGTAATTTCATCCCAAATAATAGTCATGCCCGTAAAAGGAGGGATGAAATGCAAAATTTGATAAAAACAAACGAAGGGTATAATTATCATTTGGGATGAAATTGCTCTGCATAGATAAATATTATCCATCTTGTAAAGGTGGAAAATCGGCTAGGTAATTTGTTTAAATGGGTTGAGGTTCAAACATGTGATTTTGTTAGGATTAATTTTTTTTCGTTCAAGATTAAAATGTATATTTTTATATTAATCGTGTTTAATATAATTACAAAAATTATTTCACATTAACAATAATAGTAATTTATTCTTTTGAACAAAATGATTTAGAAGGATTTAAATTCATTCGGGCAACTTTGGTATATGTTTGGCCCATTTGCTTATTTCGTTCAAACAATTTTTATCTTACCCGTTTAACCCATATGAGATAAAACATGATCACAATCGCCCCATCCATAAATGAATAGGTCAATATTTCCACATTTAGTATATTGTGTTTAGATTTCTTTGTTTTTCAATTGAATGTTTGTTGAAATTTTTAGGTATTAAACGATGAAACATTTGCCATATTGGTATTAATGGCGCTATTAACAACATTTATCACAACACCTCTAGTTGTTGCAGTATATAAACCCGCCAAAGCACCATCAAACTCACAATACAAACACCGAACACTTAACCGAAGAGGTTCTTCCACGAGCCCGTTCCGTATGTTGTTCTGTTTCCACAGTGTAAGAAACATACCATCAATGATAAACCTAATCGAGGTTTTACGTGGGACCGGGAAAAAAGAGGTACTTCTGGTCCACGCAATGCACCTCATGGAGCTCTCTGAGAGGTCTTCAGCTATACTCATGGTTCACAAGGCGAGAAAAAACGGGCTCCCCTTTTGGAAAAAGGACCCAAATACGGGCTCGGACCAAGTTGTGGTGGCGTTTGAGGCTTTCCAACAGCTGAGTAAGGTCTCGATATGGCCCACAACTGCCATATCGGCTGTTTCGAGTATGCATGAAGATATTTGTAGCGGCGCTGAGCGGAATCGGGCTGCCATGATCATTCTTCCGTTTCATAAGCATCTTAGGCTCGATGGTCAACTCGAAACCACTCGAGCTGAGTATAGGTAACAATTTTTTTTTTGTTTAATTTTATAAAGTAGTAATAGTTTCACACTTTTTGGTATTTAAGTCAATTTATTCGAAAAATCGGTTAATTACATCATTCCTTAACTCGAACTTCATATTTCCGGATTTGCCGCGTCTCTGTTTCCTGGCTGGCATCCGGTTAAGGAGTGAATTAATTAACCGTTTGAGTAAATTACACGGAAGGTCCCTGTGGTTTGCCACTTATTACAGTCACAGTCACTGGTCTTCGTTTATTACACTGGAAGTCCCTGGTGTATTCGATTTGTTGCACCTCACATGATGGGTAAAATTGTAATTTCCCTTCTCCTTTTAAAGAGTAAATTACCCGGAAGGTCCCTATGGTTTGCTACTTATTACAATCATAGTCCCTGAACTTCGTTTATTACAGTGGAAGTCCCTGATGTGTTCAATTTGTTACACCCGATGTCCCTCTGTCAAACGGACGTCAAAAAGGTCAGTTAAGACATGACATGATGTGAACAAGGGTAATTATCCTTCCCCCTCAAACGTATCTTCCCCAATTCACTTAACTGACCTTTTAGGGGAAGATACGTTTGAGGGGGAAGGAGAATTACCCTTGTTCACATAATGTTATGTGCACATGAGTCACTAAACTGACCTTTTAGACGTCCGTTTGACAGAGGGACATCGGGTGTAACAAATTGAATACACCAGGGACTTCCACTGTAATAAACGAAGTTCAGGGACTGTGATTGTAATAAGTAGCAAACCATAGGGACCTTCCGGGTAATTTACTCTTTAAAAGGAGAAGGGAAATTACAATTTTGCCCATCATGTGAGGTGCACATGGGTTATTTAACGGAATTTTTTGACGTCCGTTTGACAGAGGGACGTCAGGTGTAACAAATCGAATACACCAGGGACTTCCAGTGTAATAAACGAAGACCATGGACTGTAGCTGTAATAAGTGGCAAACCACAAGGACCTTCCGTGTAATTTACTCTAACCGTTTTAAAAGTACTTTGAATGACAAAAAAAAAAAATTACAATGATGAACATTTTTGGGAAGTGAGTTTTTTTTAATGGTAACTAATCTAATTACATTTAAGAAAATGTAAGTATTGCACTATCCACTAATAAAATCCATATTTACCTACTTATAATTCATATGATTGATTGTAATTTGAAATTAACATTTATTTTGAGACAAACTAAAATAGTAAGGTGAAAAATGAAAATGAGATGGAGGGAGTATTTGTTTCGAAATTACAATGTTATTATCGATCAAACTAAACAAAGTATGTTATTTTGCACAAATGTCCCGATATTTTTCATGTAGTATGGGCATGACAAAATATTTAACGAGGTGATACATTTATGATTTCAGACATGTGAACCGCAAGGTTTTGGAGTACGCACCGTGTTCGGTTGGGATCTTAGTAGACCGCGGGTTCGGTGGTACCTCACATATATCCGCTAGTAACGTTAACTCACTAGTAACGGTCTTATTCTTTGGCGGGCACGATGACCACGAGGCGTTATCATACGGGGCCCGCATAGCCGAGCACCCCGGAATCAGCCTTAATGTAGTCCGGTTTCTCCTCAACTCTCCCCGAACCACCACACCGGGATCCGTCACCATCGACATCCAAGAATCCGACACCATAGAATCCCGATCGCATGACGATGAAGTGATTGAGGATTTCAAAAGGAAATTTGTTGTCAAGTACAACAACACGATGAAGTATGATGAGAAAGTGGTGGCGGATGCCGCCGAGACGACGGAGATGATCCGGGAATATGGCCGGAGCAACCTGTTTCTGGTGGGCCGGATGCCGGAAGGCGAGGTGGTTGAGTTTCTTAAGAAGAATAGTGAGTGCCCGGAGATGGGGCCCGTTGGGAACTTGTTGATTTCGCCGACTTTCACAACGGCGGCTTCTGTGTTGGTGGTTCAGCAGTACCATAGTCAACTGTCTTTGCATTCTTTGGCTTCTTTGAAGGAAGATGAGACTACTGATTGGGTGGATAGAGTGGATATGGTGGATAGACAGGATAGTTGATTGATACCAAAGTGAATTATTTCTTATTTCCACCTACATTTGATGTACAAATGTATAGGATTATTTGTGCATATGATATAGCAAAGATGGTAGCTAAATGATAAAAATTTGTAAAAATTGATACGAATTTGAAATGGGGCTTTTGAAACTGGAAGCTCGACCGTTGGCACGGTGAGTCTAGTTTCGTCAAATGTTTTTCCAATTGTACTTGGTTTAATGTATTTGAGTTTTTGTTGCTGATCGCGCGCACGATTAATTTAATTGTCGTCTTCATAACTCTTATGTGTCGTAGACTCGTAGTTTGTAAGAATAATTGATCTTGAAGCAAAATATACGAATGGAAATTTATAACTTTGAACATGTGATTTTATCTCAGCAAAGACAAATTCGTGCCTAAATATTAAATTAAAGGAGATGTCATTGAAATCATGTATGACAAAGCTGTGGAAAATCATAGTACCAGAAACTGAAAGTAAAGTAACTGTCTCATAAAATTACTTGTGCAAAAAAGGAAAAAATTTAACACCAATTTTATTTGAACATCAACTATTATTAAAAACCAAATGTAGCAAAGCACTAGATTAATTAATCTTATCTTATCTTACTACTTTAAAAAGCATTCTAGACATTTCTAAAAGAGGAAGTCTGAATTTTCAACACTTCCTTTTTTAGCAATGTTCAAACACCCTTTAAAATCAAAATAAATGTGCCTTACCCGAGATTCGAACCCAAGACCATTCGGAAAACAACCAAGGTGATAACCACTGGGCCATGTGGTTTTTTGTTATGCTTTTGTTAACCTCGACTAATATACATAACGTCCACGGTAATAAAGGTATCAATAAACAGTCAACTTCCTAAACAGATAATTCGCATTTAATAGTCTTCCTAAATTATAATTACGTTGACAAACTTATTATTTCCAGTGACTTACGTTTTTTAAAAAATTAAATACATATTACGTTTACTAAATACATTATGGCAAAAAGTCAATGCGAATTACATATTTCCAGTGACTTAGGAACAAATATGGCTAAATTTGAATTACTACCGACTAAATTTGAATTACTTATAGACGTATTTATTAGAAAACGTAATTACCATATGTATTTTCGAAAATCAAAACGTAACTACCATAAAAACGTAATTAATGGCCTTTAACCTTCAAACGTAATTACCATATAAATCGTTCATCAAAACGTAACTCATAATATCTCAATTTAATGTATTTATAATTACCATATGTGGAATCGCAAAAAAACGTATTTTGGTTGACGAAAATTGAATTACTTATATACGTTTTTATTGTCCAACTAAAACGGTCAATTACGTCTTTAATAAAAATATTTTAAGTTGTTAAACCAAATAAAATTCGGTATATATATACTATTTTGACCATATTTTACTTACCATGTTTGAAAAGTTGCAGACGTATTTATTAGAAAACGTAATTACCATATGTATTTTCCTAAATCAAAACGTAATTACCATAAAAACGTATTTAATGTATTATAACCTTGAAACGTAATTACCATATAAATCGTTCATCAAAACCAAAAATTGCGTTTATAATTACCATATGTGGAATCGTCAAAATATGCAGACCATTTTAACTGTCAATTGTTGTTGACCCCGCTAAAAAAATACGTATTTTACCATTTTAAAAATATGCAGACGTATTTTTAAGAAAACGTAGATTATAATTAGCGTTCTATATAACGTATTTACCAACTTAAATAAAGACGTTTTAGTTGACCATGCAATTTAATATACATTTTATTACATTTAAAAATGTCCATGCAATTAAATGGCCGTGATATTACATTTAATATAACGTATATACGCTTTTTTAATTGTGTATAAATAGAAAAATTAACAATTCTACTTCAATTCACGTTTTTTTAATTCTAATACCACCAAACATCACCATTCATCGACTATCATCATAATTCGGCAAACCATGTCAACAACCGGATTGCACTTTGTAAGAAACATTCATGATTTCAAAGACAAAATTCACATCAAGGTCAAGGTTTGCCGGATTTGGCCCCAAACAAACTTCAACAACAAAAACGAGATAATATCACTTGAGATGATTTTAATTGACGAAGAGGTATTACTCTTAATCATATTCGATAAATCATCACTACTTATATATATTATCTCAACAATGTTAACTTACGGTTAACTACATTTTGTATTAAATATTTTGTAGGGAGGCAGGATTCAAGGTTCTATTTACGTGAAGTTAATGAGTAAATTTCAAACAAAACTGAAGGAAGACGGTGTTTACATTATCAAAGGAGGTAAGTTGTGGGCGACCAAATCAAGTTTCACGTTTACTGGCCTGAATGAAAAGCTTTCATTTCAATCAAGCACAACGGTTAAAGAATGCGCTGAGTGGTCTGGCCCTTTACATGGTTTTGAATTTGCCGCATACGATAAAATTTTGAATAACTCATTACTAGCTTCAAAGTCAATTGGTAAAAGAAAAGTCCATTTTACTATGTAGGATTTATATGTCATATTACCCTATACCCATACTAATTACCGAATTTTTTTAGATGTAATCGGAGAAATTTGCGTCGTCGAAAGCCTTAATTTTTCAAGTGAAGATAGAAGCAAGCACAAGCTCCCAATAGAAATAAAAAACATAGAGTTCGTTCGAATCATTATATATGTATATATAATATAATTGATGTCATAAACTAATCGATTTGGTTTAATTGCAGGGGTGACAAAATCATTATAACCTTATGCACCATAACCGGCGTAGGTGATGATTTCCCGTGGTACTACAACGCGTGTGCCTATTGTAAAAGTGGAATGGAAGAAAAGGTGTTGATGGTGAAAAACGAAGACGGTACTCAAGGGAGCCATCAGGTGTCTATTAAATTGTGTTCTAAAGATCCATGTAAAGGAAAAACCCCGTCTTTTGTTCCCCGGTAAATATAACTAACATAACGTTTCCTTCCATTAACCCTAAATTTTAGTTACGAATTTATAATATTTTCCTAAATTTGTCACCAAGGTTTAAAATTCCTGTAACACCGCATTTTTTTTTAAAAGGGCAATTAAGTATTAGTCTAAGTACGGAAGCATCTAGTTAGTTAAGTTTACAAAACGTGGTCCCACAAAATATTACAACCAAAGTTATTTAAAAGACGGTATTACTAGACACGGCTCATTTTACAAAACATAATTTAAGCATGGTCAAACTTCCCGTCCAAGCCCGACCCGTTCAAGCCATCCAACCTGAAATGTGTCAATAAGGGAGGGATTAGCACAAAAGCTAAGTGAATGAATTCCTAACACTAGCAACTACACTAGCAACTATACTAGTCACTACACTAGTCACTTAAACACGGAAGTTATAAAACATCTCCGGTTGGGTAATCACTTATTGAGAGGATCGGCGGCTTTGCGGGCCTTAAACCATGGTCGGCCAAAACCACGGTAACCGATAGTGTTTCGTATCCAACACCCGGGCAACTCCCCCCCTTAACCATGCAACAAATACAGGTAAGGTCGGATACCCGATTAGTCGATACCCGATGCCCAACCGTTCTCCTTCCGACACTGACCTCATCCCGAATGTGCACATAGTCATGTATGGTATTCCCTAACACTAGGCATACATAACAAAGAGACTAGCTACGAGTAAACACCGCGAAAAACGTCACAACAGAGTTCCCAATCACGAACTCCAGTTCACGATCGCGAACTAGAGTTCGCGACGTGAACTCTGGTCGTGAACACTTCGCGTTGACTAACCAACTTCTTTGGACCGACTTCACGATCGCGAAATAAGTTCGCGTCGTGAACTCTCTTCATCTGGCGATTTTCTGCATTTTTCACCAACAAGACAATACCAAATGAAATAACCGAAATCCGAGTTGTAGGTCGAATCCACTCACCTTTCAACCTTCGATTCCTTAACTCAGTGAGCTAGTATCACTGAGTATCCTTCCCGGTTCCTGTCAACAACATACCGAGTTAGTGATAATCCACCGAATCGTCAAAATCGTCAATTTCAACAACTAACTACACTAGACTCATAAAATGCACATTTTATGACATTTACAACTAACACAAATCCTTCATCAATACATTTGACCATTTTGACCATTTATCAAGTATTCACAACTAGTTGACCCAAACGGGCCAAAAAACCCGAATATGATCCAACACTTCCACACTTCCATTAACTAGCAATTAATCCTTAAACTAGCAATTCACAATCATTTAACAATTCCATCAAAGTCATAACCATCACAAATCCAAGTATGATACTTCCAAAATCACTAGTTAATCATTTTGATAAAATCATCCAAACACTAGTTAAATTACTTCACCATTTAATTAATACTAGGTTTTTAACTTCCATAACTTAACAAACATGATTTCACAACCTAATAAACAATCTTATCCAACCAAAACTCAAGAAATCCAAGATTTGTCAAAACCCACCTTCAACATCCACCATTAATGGAGGTTGAAGGTGTTTTTTCACCAAATCTTGTCTTCCTACCACAAACAACCATACATTTCATGTAAAAGCTTGCATAAACATAAACTACAACATCCCTAACAAGATTCATCCATAAAAACCAACAATCACAAACCCTAGTTCATAACCAAACTCAAGAACACCATAAACAAGACAAGGAGAAGGTGTAGCTTACTTCTAGACTTCTTCTCTACTAGTTGACCCAAACGGGCCAAAAAACCCGAATATGATCCAACACTTCCACACTTCCATTAACTAGCAATTAATCCTTAAACTAGCAATTCACAATCATTTAACAATTCCATCAAAGTCATAACCATCACAAATCCAAGTATGATACTTCCAAAATCACTAGTTAATCATTTTGATAAAATCATCCAAACACTAGTTAAATTACTTCACCATTTAATTAAAACTAGGTTTTTAACATCCATAACTTAACAAACATGATTTCACAACCTAATAAACAATCCTATCCAACCAAAACTCAAGAAATCCAAGATTTGTCAAAACCCACCTTCAACATCCACCATTAATGGAGGTTGAAGGTGTTTTTACCAAATCTTGTCTTCCTACCACAAACAACCATACATTTCATGTAAAAGCTTGCATAAACATAAACTACAACATCCCTAACAAGATTCATCCATAAAAACCAACAATCACAAACCCTAGTTCATAACCAAACTCAAGAACACCATAAACAAGACAAGGAGAAGGTGTAGCTTACTTCTAGACTTCTTCTCTACCAACACTAGGGTAGATTTCGGGTTCTAGCACAAAGATTTACCAAGAACAAGCTCAAAACAAGCACAAAGGGTGGAGAGAAAACTTGAGCAATGAAATAGTAAGTTTATGGATAATGTTCAAGTGAGAGGGAAAAGGAAAAGAGAGAGGGTTTCCCTCTCTCTCTCTCGTGTCCGGTCCAAACAAGAGGGGGTGGGACCCCTCTTGGTCTTTCTTTTAATAAAACAGTATATGTCTGCAAAGTCCCTTTCGAAATTAATTTATTTAAAATAGCAAACGGACTCCAATTTTAAAAACGAAAGTACTTCCGGAAACGATATTTAACAAGGAATCCAAATATATAAAAATCATGTTTTCATTCCAATTAAATCACAAGTCGGGTAATTTAACCCCTTGGTTAAAATACCGCGAAGGACAACAGGCTAAATTAATTAACTAAGCATTTAATCAGATAATCATTTAATAAGATACCTTAAGGTCAATAAACTACTAGGCCGGGTTTTGGGATGTTACAACTCTCCCCCACTTAAGAAGATTCCGTCCCCGAAATCCCATCTCGATCAAACAAGGAGGGATAACGTTCCCGCATATCGGCCTCGGTCTCCCACGTCATATCCGCACCCAAACTGTGCTTCCACTTCACTAGAACCATAGGAATCTGTTTCTTTCTCAATTTCGTTACTTTTCGGTCTAATAACTCCACCGGTTCCTCGACTAATCTTTTCTTTGTATCAACCCGCAACTCTTGTACCGGAAGAATTTGACTCGGATCTTCGATGTTACACTTTCTCAAGTAACAAATGTTGAAAGTGTTGTGTATTGCCGACAACTCCGGGGGTAACTCGAGTGTTACCGATTGAGAATTCACCACCTTACTAATTCGAAACGGCCCAATAAACCTCGGGGCCAACTTTCCTCGTTTACCAAAACGAATAACACCCTTCCAAGGTGAAACCTTCAAATAAACCATCTCGTTCTCCGAGAACATAGCGGGTCTACGTCTCGGGTCGGCATACATCTTTTGTCGGTCACGGGCGGCTTTTAACTTTTCTCGGGCAATAGCACCTTTATCCGCGGTCATTTGTACAATATCGGGCCCCGCATATTGTTTCTCACCCGCTTCCAACCAACACGTCGGGGTTCGGCACCGACGCCCATACAACATCTCATACGGTGGCATTTTAATACTTGAGTGGTACGAGTTATTATAAGCAAACTCGATCAACGGTAGGTGGGAATCCCATGACCCACCGTACTCTAACACACAAGCCCGCAACATATCTTCTAGCGTTTGTATCGTTCTTTCCGATTGCCCATCGGTTTGGGGGTGGTACGCGGTGCTCAAATTCACCCGCGTCCCCAATTCTCGTTGCAAGCTATTCCAAAAGTTTGAAGCAAAGCGGGGATCCCTATCGGACACGATAGAAATCGGAATACCATGTCGGGACACCACTTCATCGATGTATAATTTTGCCAATCTACTGAGTGAGGCGGTCTCACTAGTAGCCAAGAAGTGTGCACTCTTCGTCAAACGATCAACTATCACCCAAATCATGTCGTGACCCCTTTGTGTACGCGGCAAATTGGTCACGAAATCCATGGTGATTCGATCCCACTTCCACTCAGGAATCGGCGATTGAGTTAAAGTTCCATAGGGCTTTTGGTGTTCGGCCTTCACTTGAGCACAAATATGACATTGGCCCACAAAACGGGCAATGTCGGTCTTCATCGTCGGCCACCAATAAAGAACCCTTAAATCATTATACATCTTCGTGCTACCCGGGTGGAACGACAACCGAGAATTGTGAGCCTCGGCTAAAATCAGTCCCCGCAACCCCCCGAGTAACGGTACCCAAACCCGAGATTGATACGTCTTCAAACCCTGAGAATCTTCTTCTAAATCATCCTTCCTCTTTACTAAAATCTCGGCCTTCAAATGTTCGACATTTAACGCTTCCATTTGTGAAATCTTTAACCGGGACACTAAATCCGACACAATTTCCATCCGCATAAATTGTACCCGTCCCGAATCTCCCTTTCTACTTAAGGCATCGGCCACCACATTTGCCTTTCCGGGATGGTATCGAATTTCACAATCGTAATCCTTAATCAACTCCAACCATCTTCGTTGACGCATATTCAATTCCTTTTGCGTGAACACATATTGCAAACTTTTATGATCCGTACAAATCACGCACTTAGTACCGTATAAATAGTGTCTCCATAATTTTAGTGCAAAAACCACCGCCGCCAACTCTAAATCGTGAGTCGGATAATTTCTCTCGTGATTCTTCAATTGCCTCGAAGCATGAGCAATAACCCGACCTCGTTGCATCAACACACAACCCAAACCCGCAAGTGAGGCGTCACAATAAACAATAAAATCCTCCGGGCCTTCGGGTAAGGCGAGAACCGGAGCTTGACACAATAATTGTTTTAGAGTTTGGAAGGACTTCTCGTGATCCTCACCCCACCGAAACGGTACGTCCTTACGGGTCAACTTCGTCATAGGACCCGCTATTTTCGAGAAATCCTTAATAAACCGGCGGTAATAACCCGCCAAACCCAAGAAACTCTTTATCTCGGTCGGGTTCTTTGGAGCAACCCAATCCATAACCGCCTAGATCTTCTCCGGGTCCACCTTGACCCGTTCGAACAAATTACATGACCCAAAAAGTGAACTTCTCGAAGCCAAAATTCGCACTTCGAGAACTTCGCAAATAATTGTTCCCGCTTCAACGTTTCTAACACTTGCCTTAAGTGTTTTTCGTGTTCTTCTTCGGTCTTGGAGTAAATTAAAATATCATCAATGAACACAATAACGAATTTGTCGAGATAGGGTCGACAAACTCGGTTCATCAAATCCATAAATATTGCTGGAGCATTCGTCAACCCAAACGGCATAACCAAGAACTCGTAGTGACCGTAACGAGTTCGAACGCCGTTTTATGAAGATCGTTTTCATGAACCTGAACCTGGTGATAACCCGATCTCAAATCAATCTTTGAGAAATAAGAAGACCCTTGAAGTTGATCAAATAAATCGTCAATACGCGGCAAAGGATACCGATTCTTCACCGTTCTCTTATTCAATTCCCGATAATCAATGCACATACGAAGTGCACCATCTTTCTTTTTCACGAATAACACGGGAGCTCCCCAAGGTGAGGAACTCGACCGAATAAAACCCTTATCCAATAAGTCTTGGATTTGTGTCATCATTTCCCGAATCTCGGACGGTGCTAAACGGTACGGTGCTCTAGCCACGGGATTGGCACCCGGCACCAAATCAATTTTGAATTCTACCTCCCGAACGGGAGGTAACCCAGGCAAGTCTTCGGGAAACACCTCCGGGTATTCTGAAACCACCCGGAGATAACCAACCACTTTCTTTTCTTTTTTTACATCAATCACATAAGCTATAAACGATTCACATCCCTTGGTCAAGGACTTACGGGCTTTCATCATGGTTATCATGGGTATGGTCGGGGTCGCACGGTCTCCCCGGGCCACGACGTGTGACCCGTCGGGTAATAGAAAAGTAATTAACTTTTGGTGACAATTTATGTTGGCCCTATTAGCACTTAACCAATCCATACCTAAAACCACATCAAAGCCGGATATCGGCATAACAAGTAAAAGAATCGAAAATTTCACGCCATCAATATCAATACTAGCCCCGGACACGGATGTCGTGACCGGAACCATTTCACCATCGGCCACCTCTACCTCTAGAGGTGTCGCGATCAAGGAAATAGGCAATTTCAATTTGTCACAAAAACTCTTTGAGGAAAACAAACTATTTGCACCCGAATCAAATAACACGCGATCGGATATCGAGTTTATTAGAAACATACCGGTGATGACATCGTCGGTGGTGGTGGCATCCTCCACCGTCATTTTGAATGCCCGACCCGTAGGTGGCGGATGACTATTCCTCTTTTGACTTCCCGACGAAGCCGCTCCCCCGCCCGTACCCGAACCTGAACTTTTCTTCATTGGGCAATACATGGCCCGGTGACCCTCTTTTTGACACGTCCAACAAACACTCTTCTCTAACTTGCATTCCGAGGATTCATGCCCGTGTTGCCCACATTTAATACATCTTCTAGTTTGTGCCGTACACGGACCGGCATGGGAGGACTTACACGGTATGCACCATGGGTTCCTTTGGTTGGAACCTTGAAGGATTTGTGTTCGGCGATCATTGTTTGACCTATGATTGCCTTGGGATTTCTTGTGGTTGCTCGAGTTTTATTTATCATACCTTCCCTTATGAAACGGGGCTTTCTCTCGATTCGCGGCCTTTTGGGCCAAAATGTCACCTTCGGTCGATTTGGCAAGATCATAAGCTTGCAAGAGAGTTCCCGCAAGCCTTGTTACGTTCCGATACTCGGGCAACAACGCCCCAACAAAGTGTTTGATTTGGGTGGACTCATCGGGCACCCATTGTGTCACAAATCGGAGCTTACCATTAAATTGAAGGATAAGCTCATCCACCGTCATCCGATCGGTCATCTTCAACATCATGAACTCATTCCGGATCTTGTCCAACTCAAACGGGCTACAATACCGAGCCTCCACTTGCTCCCTAAATTGCTTCCATGTGACCGCATCCATCATTTCGTTGCTAAAGTTCGCGGTCAACCCATCCCACCAATCCATAGCCGGTCCCCCCAACATTCGGGACGCATACCGGACCTTCAAGTGGTCCTCACAATTACAAGCAATAAGAGCCTTCTCGGTGGCTCTAAGCCAAGTTAGAGTTTCCGCCGGGTCGGTAATTCCCCGGTACTCGGTTGCTTTACAATCGAGAAAGTTCTTGTAAGTGCACGGTTTCTTCTCAATCGGGAAAGGTTGGTAGAAGAATTGTTGGTGTTGGGCATTGGCAATTAGTACGGTGTGGGTGAGTGGCGGTTGTAGTATGCTTGTATTGGGAGATGAGGAGTCATTTTGGGGAAAGACGAGATTTTGAGTAGTTTGAGTGAAGTGAGGGGGTGGGTTTGCTTGGGTTGGGGGTGGCAAGGTAGACCGAGCCTCGGGTCGCGGCTCAGTCGATTGGCTTTGGCGAAGAACCCTTATGGTGTCCTCAAGTTCCATATTCCGTGTCTCCAACAACATGATATATTCTTCATTCGGTATTTCATCACCCCCCGAGCCCGCTGCTCCATCGTTCCCAAGGTTCGTGTTCGGTGGGATATTATCCAAGGTGTTTCCATCCGTAGCCATTCCTGCTACAAAACACAACATCTCACCAAGGCTTAGTTTAACTCGTTAGTACACATATACTAACTACTAAACCCAATTCACCCTTGCTCTAATCCCCTTTGACCGGAAGGTTTGACCAACACACGAGCCACGATTTGGGAATGGAACACCAACCCCATGTATCCATCGCCAAACCGAAGCTCTGATACCAAGTTGTAACACCGCATTTTTTTTAAAAGGGCAATTAAGTATTAGTCTAAGTACGGAAGCATCTAGTTAGTTAAGTTTACAAAACGTGGTCCCACAAAATATTACAACCAAAGTTATTTAAAAGACGGTATTACTAGACACGGCTCATTTTACAAAACATAATTTAAGCATGGTCAAACTTCCCGTCCAAGCCCGACCCGTTCAAGCCATCCAACCTGAAATGTGTCAATAAGGGAGGGATTAGCACAAAAGCTAAGTGAATGAATTCCTAACACTAGCAACTACACTAGCAACTATACTAGTCACTACACTAGTCACTTAAACACGGAAGTTATAAAACATCTCCGGTTGGGTAATCACTTATTGAGAGGATCGGCGGCTTTGCGGGCCTTAAACCATGGTCGGCCAAAACCACGGTAACCGATAGCGTTTCGTATCCAACACCCGGGCAACTCCCCCCTTAACCATGCAACAAATACAGGTAAGGTCGGATACCCGATTAGTCGATACCCGATGCCCAACCGTTCTCCTTCCGACACTGACCTCATCCCGAATGTGCACATAGTCATGTATGGTATTCCCTAACACTAGGCATACATAACAAAGAGACTAGCTACGAGTAAACACCGCGAAAAACGTCACAACAGAGTTCCCAATCACGAACTCCAGTTCACGATCGCGAACTAGAGTTCGCGACGTGAACTCTGTTCGTGAACACTTCGCGATGACTAACCAACTTCTTTGGACCGACTTCACGATCGCGAAATAAGTTCGCGTCGTGAACTCTCTTCATCTGGCGATTTTCTGCATTTTTCACCAACAAGACAATACCAAATGAAATAACCGAAATCCGAGTTGTAGGTCGAATCCACTCACCTTTCAACCTTCGATTCCTTAACTCAGTGAGCTAGTATCACTGAGTATCCTTCCCGGTTCCTGTCAACAACATACCGAGTTAGTGATAATCCACCGAATCGTCAAAATCGTCAATTTCAACAACTAACTACACTAGACTCATAAAATGCACATTTTATGACATTTACAACTAACACAAATCCTTCATCAATACATTTGACCATTTTGACCATTTATCAAGTATTCACAACTAGTTGACCCAAACGGGCCAAAAAACCCGAATATGATCCAACACTTCCACACTTCCATTAACTAGCAATTAATCCTTAAACTAGCAATTCACAATCATTTAACAATTCCATCAAAGTCATAACCATCACAAATCCAAGTATGATACTTCCAAAATCACTAGTTAATCATTTTGATAAAATCATCCAAACACTAGTTAAATTACTTCACCATTTAATTAATACTAGGTTTTTAACATCCATAACTTAACAAACATGATTTCACAACCTAATAAACAATCCTATCCAACCAAAACTCAAGAAATCCAAGATTTGTCAAAACCCACCTTCAACATCCACCATTAATGGAGGTTGAAGGTGTTTTTCACCAAATCTTGTCTTCCTACCACAAACAACCATACATTTCATGTAAAAGCTTGCATAAACATAAACTACAACATCCCTAACAAGATTCATCCATAAAAACCAACAATCACAAACCCTAGTTCATAACCAAACTCAAGAACACCATAAACAAGACAAGGAGAAGGTGTAGCTTACTTCTAGACTTCTTCTCTACCAACACTAGGGTAGATTTCGGGTTCTAGCACAAAGATTTACCAAGAACAAGCTCAAAACAAGCACAAAGGGTGGAGAGAAAACTTGAGCAATGAAATAGTAAGTTTATGGATAATGTTCAAGTGAGAGGGAAAAGGAAAAGAGAGAGGGTTTCCCTCTCTCTCTCGTGGCCGGTCCAAACAAGAGGGGGTGGTATGCCCCTCAAAACCATTCCTACTGATTTTAAGCTGCTATTAAATAAAAAATTGGCTTTCAAGTTAGACATGAGGCAATACAATATCGAGTCGGGTAGTAGCGTTTATGCTATTGCAACCATGACTAACAAAGAAGAAATACTATCAGAGTTAGAAACAAAATTAAATGGTTGCACAGTAATATTGGAGAACCATTTTAAATTCAAAATATATTATGTAAATTGTAACCCTATTTTTAGTCATACTAATCTTTACGTGAATCTATTATACAGAGTCTAATTTCAGAAGTCGATGATTATATCACCCCAATTTCAGTCGAGCCATCACCGTCAACAACTCGATCAAAATTTTGCAGCACCCCGGTGAACTTGAAGAGGCAATTAGATGACTGTTGCGATATGGAGGGAAATGATGTAGCAACACCATCAAAATCTCAGAAGTTATCTTCTGGGCAGATTGAACAACACATGTAAGGTTGGCCAAACGAAGACTGCCGCATGATGGAGTCTGAATTTTTATTATAAGAAGATAACATTTCTTTTTTAAGACAACAATTTTGCAATGTTTGTTTCTTCATTTTAATTACTCTATTTGGTGAAATGTTGCAACATTATTTGGTGATTTCTTAACGTGCTTTATCTATCTTTATGAAATAATTATTATTACTTTTAATGGTATAAAAGAATTAACTTACGTAAACACAAAGGGTCAACTTTTCCATCTTTTAATTTAACAAATTTTAAATGCCGATAAGTTTTTAATGTAGTTTTATACATATTTCATTCCCAACTATCAGTCATTTGTATAATAATCGTTATACAAAAACATGTACACGAACACCATCAACATCGTCGCGGAATAGATGTAACAGTGTACCCGCCGCCTCATTTGCGCGGGTACCCTACTATATATCAAAACATGTAACCAAACAACATTTCAACGACAATGCTGATTCTTGCTTTTTACCTCTATTGTATACACAGTTTATGATTATGTACTGTATTCGTTATAAAAATATGTAACCAATAGACTTTTAATCGCCAGGTTTATATATTTCGCAGCCCGCCGCATCGTGCGGGTTTTATCCTAGTTAATACAAATATAAAGAGTTTTGAAGACGTACAATCAACTCAATTACTACAAAATTTTGGGTTTCTATACTTTAAGTAGCTAAACATTATCAACTAATTAATCTCTTTTCCGCCGAATCAAATATAACTGAATTTCGATACACGAATCACAAATCTAAGAAACAGTAGTACCCTCCTCCGATTCAGAAAATAAAAAATCCAAACTAATGTCCTTCAAGATACTATCAAGTTCTTCGTCTGTGGGAGGCATCAATTCGTCTTCTGGAGAAGTCATTGGAGTTGGGTTGCCCTGAGCACTTGAATTAGTCACCGGAATTGGAATTGGAATTGTGTCTGCACCATTATAATTATAATTATAATTATAGTTCCCAAAAGTAGGTTGAATTTGGTTCCCATCGGTTTCTGATAACATTGGATAACTATAAAAAGAGTGATCAAACTCCATCATATGATTGGTTGACATGATTCCTCTAGTAGCAATAATATCATCATCAAGGCCCTCATCTCTTGGAATTGGACCCGTGCCCGTTATGTCACCACTATAATTGTTCCCAAAATTTTGTTGAATTTGGTTCCCATCGGTAATTTCCTGGATCGCTGATAACATTTGATGATAAGAAGGCTGACCAAACTCCATCATATTATCGTCAATTAACGGTTGTTGAACATGAACATCGTATGGGTGACGGTTCATCGTTTTCTTCTCTGTTTTCGTCCTCTCGAATTCTCGTGTTTTGCCATCCATGATTATAATTAGCAGCCGCTTGATTCTTCTCTTTCGTGTAAATTTTACACAAAACCCAATCATTCAACTACATTCAAGAAAACAAAATTAGTTGGTTAAACTTTTATAACAGTTTGCATTAAAACGTACATTAAATATCAAAAGATTAAATCTATATACCTTTTTCCCGTGTTCTTGACTTCCGATAGGGTTATTGGAATCATTCAAGGTATACTCGTGCATTAGCCATGTCGTGGTCTTGCAGTTGTGACGATCATCCTTTTCGGGGGTAAACGCCAAACATCTTTTCTTTCCAACGGCTACTCCATTCACACGCACTATTGTGTCTTTCTGAGACGCTTTCCAAGTGCCCCCATTGTCCCTCGTCTTCCTATTCGGCCGGGTCCCATTACGACATTTCCTCTCTCTCGGAGACAAAAAGTACCATGTGTTTTCATACGGTCGGTATTTCTCTGTAATCAATAAACCATGCATCAACATTAGTACGTACGTACATTGCTTAGAAAGAAAAAAAACATAACTTTTGAAGAAAAAAAAAACAATAAACCATCAAGTTTAAGTGCTTCAAGTTACGTGCTAACCTGCAAGTATTTTCGGATGACAATCGTATATATCAACTTCGCAAAACCGAGATTTGGTTGTGAAGCGATCTTTCAAGTCAATTTTGCGTTTTAAGTAGTCAACTATGAGCTGTGCGTCGCTTGGAAGAAAACGATAGCCGGGTTCCAACATATCGGCATAATCAGGTTGATCCATTTACGTGGCTCGATCGATCGATCAACCACAGATTTGTTCAGAATTTCAAGACGTGATTACTGGTCAGCGATGAAGGAACTAAACCAAATTAAGAAGAAGAAGATGATCAACCGATGATAAAATTAAATCAACACGTGGGTTGTACGTATATTTATAGTTTCATTAGCATGGGAAAGAACTAAAGTAGATGTTAGGGTTTTGATTGCGGCTAAAGTATCTGAAACTTATCCGTACCTGTTGGATTTTGTTTGCGGATAAACTATATGTAAATACGTAGTATATTTAAAGAAACTTTATGTTAGATAATGTTAGAATGTGTTATTAATTTACCTGTAATTATGCGTTCGAATACTGTTATGGATAAAATATACTTCATCCGTCCCATAAAAAAATTTACATTTCTTCTTAAAATTTTGTACCACAAAAAATTTTACATTTCTCAAATTTGGAGGGTTCACCTAATAAAATAATATTATTACCAATCATTTCACCAATAAAATACTTTCTCTCTCCAATCTAACCTTATATTTTAATCAAAAGTATTACAAAGTACCCCACCACTAACTATCTCCTAAAAGATTATGCCCAAATGAAATGTAAACTTTTCATGGAACGGAGAGATTACTAATTTAGAAGTAGATGTGTGTTATCCTGTTTAAAAACTATATATCTATCTAAAACTAGATTATCGCAGCATTTATATTTGTGTATTTCTGTTTTTGTGGTTTTTAATCCTTTCTTAATTTCTTAATTTTCCTTTCCGGTTTGGGCTCCTATTTTGCAGCTTATTGTTAGGCTCTTAGATACGGGCAGGTTAATTTAATCAGATTTTCAAAAACAAACTAATAACTGATAAGCAGATGAGCAGATTTATAAGACTATGGGGTATGGGCACCACCACCACCCCATTTTTTCTGCCACATCATCTGCCACCTCAGCAACCACACCACACCACACAACTCCACTTTATCCAGGAAATACCCACCACTCCACCCCACACCAATTTTTTTCCAACTCATCATTCCTTTTCCCTTTATTTTTTAAACATAAAATTAAAATTCCATTAAAATTAAAAATTAAAACATTACAATACTAGAAATTAAAAATTAAAATCCAAGAAATTAAATAAAAATACAATACTTGAAATTAAAAATTAAAATCCTAGAAATTAAAAAAAATTAAAATCCTAAAAATTAAAAAAACTAGCTTAACTTGCGGAAAGCGGCCCTCGCCTTCGCTTTCGCTTCCCGCAAGATCTCGAGATCCTCCCCCTCCAAATCCTCCTCTTTATGCTTCAAAATGGAGATGGTATTGAGCATAATTTTTCCCTCTTTAGCGGTCTTGTCGGCCTGCAGTTTTTCCCTCCTCAACGCAACCTTCTCTTTTGACGACACACCATGATCGGCCAACAACTTTGCGACTTCGTCCATCGTAGTGTTCGACGATGCCTGTTGCGCCGCATGCCGTAGTGCTCGTTTGGTCTTATCTCTTCCTACCGGTCGGCTTGGAGTGGGGGTTTCTTCGACTTCATCGAATAAGTCATCGGGGATGTCGTCGTCCCCAGCATTAAGGTCGATACGCGAAGTAGTCGTATGACCATCAGAAACATCAACCGACTGGGAACTACGAGACCGCTTTGATTGTTGTTGTCGGTGCTCTTGTGAAGTCGGCATCGCTAACCATTTTGGGTCGTCTTTGACAACCAACCACTGCTTTTCTTGCTCAAAACCATTACGCCCATTACCCTTGTATTCTAGCCTTGCCGCTGCCATAACATCAAAATCACTCATCCCGCTACGTTTCTCAGACATGAGCTTGTTGTAGATACCGTTAAACTTTGTTAAATTGGTGACTAGTTGACGCCATTTACCAGAAAGTTTGTCGTGGTTTCGGTACGTTGGACGCCCCATAAGCTCGTGGAATGTTTTGGACACAGCGTCCCATAGCCCTTTGCTTTTCTTGCTATTCCCATCCTTTGGGTCTTTTGACGAGGCACACCAAGCTTTACACAAAACGACTTCTTCTTCAGTGGTCCAAGTCAATGGACCGTCAGAATCAATAACTTCTTTTTCTTTGGCTTTCCCCTTTTCCTTTCGACTTCTTTTTTGCTCGACTACCGCCAGCCTCTGTTTGTTGGAATTGTGTACTTTGGAATTGAGCACTTTGGAATTGACTTTGTTGAAACTGATTTGGTTGGAATTGTGTGTTTTGGAATTGTGGGTTTTGGAATTGGGTGTTTTGGAAATGGGGGTTTTGGAAATGGGGGTTTTGGAATTGTTGGTATTGAGGTTGTTGGTATTGAGGTTGTTGGTATTGGGGATTTGGTGGAATGGCAGTGCCTGAGCTGAGCAAATTAACATATGGCTCGAACTGTGCAAATCCAAGATTGTCTTGCGTGTTTTGGTTGGAATCAGGCGTGCTTTGGTTGGAATCCATTTGGTAGTAAAAGATTTGAGAAAAATATTATTTTGAGAGAAAGGTTGTAGAGAGAAAGATGGTAAAGGTGTGAGTAAAAAAGATGTATTAGTGTGTGTATTTATAGGGGAAATAAAAAGTAAAAAAAAAAGAAAAAAAAAAGTTTTTTTTTTTAATTTTAACGGTCATATGACCGTTCAACGGTCATATTTGCAGCAACACCACGCCGTCCACCACCGTTGCCGTGCCCACGATTCTCCACCACCGCTCCCCACGCCGTGTAGGGGGGCGGTGTTCCCCGCTCGTTAACGGCGTGGCCGAGTGGCCACCTCAGCCCCACGACCACGGGACTATGCCCATACCGCATAGTCTAAACGATTTGTTCATAAAATAAATATATATTTTGGGTTTGGTTATTGACAGTACTTATGGCTATATCTAATGGGTAGTTGCATGCATACATCATATATATTTTTATTAGTGGGGATGATGCCTAAAATGCAGTGACAGTTATTGATTATTGTACAAAATTTGATGCATATCTTGGATTTTTATTGATAGTCCTTAGGGTTGTCAGTATCATTTTTCAAATATTTTATGCAATGTTGTAAAAATTAAATTTTGCATTGAACTGATCAATGTCTTAAAATATAGTTGAATCGGTCGCATCAGATGACCAACCCAGGTGAACCAGATGACATGCTGTTAGTATTTATGATTTAATAACTATGTTAATACTGTACAAATACTAAAAAAACTACAAGAATACAAAACAAATAACATAAAAAATAAAAAATAAAAATAATTTAAAACTTATTATTTTTTTTAAAACTAATTTTGATACTTTTAGGTTCTAAATACTATATTAAAAAAATCATATTTCTATTTAATTTACCTAATTTATTTTAGAAAACCGGATTATCAGTTCAACCGGATCTTTATATGTAACCGAGTTATAACCACTAATTTAACTCGCTCATTCCAACCGCTACATAAGGATGTGTAAAAATTAAGCTTGCAAAGCCTCCACATAGCCACATAAGGATGGCAATGCGCGCTAAAAAACTTTTGTCACATGATACCTGCAGCCCGTCGTGGATGATTAAAGTCGTGAAATTTTATTATCAAATACGGGTATGGGTAAAAAAGTGTACTCAACGGCGAGTTGCATGCAAGTAGCGATAATGATGTTTATTATTTTAGGCTTTAAATGGCTATCAAATTTTAGATGTTGAAAAGCTTAATCCTAGCATTAGTGAATTTATGTGATGTAACATGATCTAGGTTTCTTAATAGAGTTCTTTTTTGTAAGGCAAACAAGAAAAATGTATAACTGCGACTAAACAAGTACGGAAGTTGCGGTTTTTTTGTGTGTTTGTGTACATTTTATATCAAATTTGTTAAATATTTCATATTACCGAAGTTCATAAAATGATCTCCAGTGACACTTCGATATACAATACACTATCAACCCTTATACTTAAAAACTTTACATGACAATTCTATGCTCTATGTGAATTATGAGGATTCTATTAAAACAACCTTACAGTTAATTAATATGTACAAATTACAATAATGTTAATTGTGAAGAAAATTTTAGTTATCAAATAAAATATAATTAATTAATTAAGCGATTAATTGTTTAATCGAATGACATACACATACATACGTTATTTTTTTAATTAAAAGGATATTTCAACGTTCAACAACTATCACAAATTAAAGTTGCGTTCAAAGATGTCCAATATTTTGAGTAAGTCTCGAGGAAAAAATCTCAATCATTGATCAATAGGATTTAATGGTCAAGATTAATCACCTATTTTATATATTGAGCGTTATTTTGGTCATTCTTTTTAAAATAAAAATATTTTTTTTTATTTTTTATTTTAGAATTTTTTTTATTATGAAGGGGTATTTTGGTCATTTGGCACTTAAAAAAATTTTCATTTTTTTATCTAATTTTTTTTTTATTAATTTGTTTTCATTAAAAAATAATATTTATTTGATAATTACTTGTATAACTTAATCACATGTGATTTTAGTGTAAAATCACATGTGATTGTATATTTAATCACATTTGATATTTAGTTCAATCACATGTGATTCAGTATGCAATCACATGTGATTCAACATGCAATCACATTATGTGTATTAATGAAAAAATAATACTCCCTCCGTCCCACAAAAAAGTTCTCATTTCTCTTCTAAATTTTGTCCCACAAAAAAGTTCTCATTTCTCAAATGTAAGGGGTCCACTTAATAAAATAATATTATTACCAATGATTCCACCAATAAAACACTTTCTCTCTCCAATCTAACCTTATATTTTAATCAAAAAGATTACCAAGGACCCCACCACTAACTATCCCCTAAAAGCTTGTGCTCAAAAGAAATGAGAATTTTTTTGTGGGATGGAGGGAGTAATTTTTTAAAAAATAATAATTTTTGAAAAAATAATAATAAATTTAAAAAAATAAAAATAAAAATAAAAACTTTTAAAATAAAAAAAATATTTTTTAAAATGACCAAAATACCCCTCAATTAAAAATTAGAAAATTAGAAAAATAAAAATAAATAAAAAATTTTAAAATAAAAATAAAAAATAAAAAAAAAAATCAAAATTTTTTGAAGTAACAAATGACCAAAATACCTCTTTATTTATAAAATATGTGATTAATCTTGACCATTAGATCTTATTAATCAATGGTTAAGATTTGTTTATCGGGACTTCATAAAAATAATGGAACTCCTTAAACGTTTCTCATATTTTTTAACTTAATGTTGAAATTAATTATTTTTTTTTGGAAATTAATTTAATTTATTTTTTGAATTTAAATTTTAAGAACCGAGTCCCTGTTTTAGCGCGAACGAACTGCCACCACCAGTCCGCCCCACCCACATATTTCAACCCGATCTCCTCCGCTTGCCGCCGTAAACCACCTCTCTCTTGTCCGTTATTTCAGGAGACCCGCTCACTTTCTTCGATATTTTTCGGTTTTCTAAACAAAATTGCGTTGTATGTCTGTGCGTTACATGTTTCCAAAATCTGTGTAGAGGAGAAACCATATATCAAATACATACACCTGGAATTGAAGAACAAAATTCAATCTCTCTCCATACTTTGATCACATAACCGTAAATCATCAGATATTTTCCGTTTTCCGACCAGGCTTCAATTCGTAAGTTATTTTAAGTCATCTAAATCATCCGTATCCTTATCTATTTCCCGATTTGGGTTAATTAGGGTTTGGAATTGCAATTTGTTAAATTAGGGTTTGAAATTGAGAAAAAATGGGTTCCGGGGGACGTGTGTTTGTTTCGGCATTGAGTGTGGGAATTGGAATAGGAGTAGGGATTGGAGTTGGGAGAACGGTTAATCGTTTAACGACCGGTGGTGGTGATTCATCGGCGAACGAAATCACACCGCAAACTATGGAACGCGAGTTGCTAAGTATGATTATGGATGGCAAAAATAGCAATGTTACTGTTCAAGATTTTCCATATTACCTCAGGTAATTAAATTAATTAATCATGATCTTTATAGAATCGTAGTTTTCTAGAATAATTTCATAAAATTCAGACGATTTTGGGCTTCAATGAAGGAAAAAAAATTGAATTTTTACCATCTTATATTGTTTTATAACACTAATTTTTGTTGACCGTTTTAACAGTGAACAAACATGGACCTTACTTACAAGTGCGGCCTTTGTTTATTTAAAAAATTCCGACTTTTCTAAGCACACGAGGAACCTTGCTCCCGCAAGTCGAACTATATTGTTATCGGGGCCTGCTGGTTAGTTATTCAGTTTGTCTTTCTTAAACATAATTATTAAATATATATAATTGACTATATTCACTTTCATATTGTCGTTTTGAAGAACTTTATCAGCAAATGCTTGCCAAATGTTTGTGTCATTTTTTTGAAGCAAAGCTGCTAGTGCTGGATGTTACAGATTTTTCACTTAAAGTAAGTGTGTTAATTATAAATCTTTCTAGTTCATACTTGTACTAATTGTCGTTTTTTTTTTTTTGTCTTTTAGCTTCAAAGTAAATACGGTACTTCCGCTAAAGAAAATGTAAGCATTTTAACACCTTCATAACCACTTTTTAATTTGATTTGACAGTCATACCTCTACCCAAAAGTATAGAGATTGTTTACAGAAAGACCTCCAACAAAAGGGAAATGAATGCATTTATTAATAGACTTTTTTTTATTGTAGTCCTTGAAAAGGTCGATATCGGAAACAACTTTGGCCCGAATGTCCGGCTTGTTTGAAACGGGACTGTCTGTGGTTCAACCTAAAGCAGCAGAAAGAAACGGTATTCTAAACTCTTCTGTTAAGTTTCTGATATTTATATAGTTTTCATTGTTATATACTTATATTTATACAATATTTTGTCCGTTTTTTTATGTTGGATAATTCTTTTGCAGCGGGCTTACGTAGACAAAGTAGTGTTGCTGATTTTGGATCAAAGTACGGATTATTATAATTAATTGGAATATTATTATTAATTACTGTGCATATTACTCGTTGTATTATTTTATCTTATTTTTTTTTTAATTTGTAGAGGTCCCGATCCCCCAAGTCTTCGGAGAAATGCATCGACTGCAGCTAATTTGAATGAGTTCCCTTCAAACTATGCTCCAGTAAATCAAGGTAAATATTATATGTAAGAAAAAACAAAATATCATTTATGTAAGGGAAATTAAACAAAACGACATTTTGAACGTTTTCATTATGTTCTTTTGTTTTTCTTTTATTTCAGCTCCAACTAGGCCAAGCAACTGGTCATTCGACGAGAAGCTTTTTGTACAAACCCTATACAAGGTATCATATCTCATTTTTATTCCTTTAATTTAATAAGGGGTGTTTGAGATATTTAATAGAAATAATTATCGATTACAAAATGCGAATCTGAAAAATAATGTTTGGATTTGATTATTTTGTTTGAAATCGCAATAATCAAATGATCAATATTTTAGCGTTTAAAAAACCTAATTATTTGTTTATTAATAGATAAACTATAAATAATTAGTTTTCAAAATGCAATAAGCACCTATCGCTTGTTTTCCTAAAACACAATTTTGGATGGCCCAAAACGCAAATAACTTATTTTTTCAGACTTTTTGCCAAACACACATTTTAGATTATTTGTGAATTAGAACGCAATAATCAGAAGAACAATTTTTAGCGTTTGAAAAACTTAAGTATTTGTTTAGTTAATAGGTAAATTGCAAATGATCAGTTTTCAAAACGCAATAAACACCTCTCGCGTGTTTTTCCAAACTTGATTTCCGATACCCCAGAATGCAAATAATTGATTTTTTTCATAATTTTTGCCAAACAGTCGCTTTAAATTATTTGTGTTTTTAAAACACCAATTAATCAGATGATCAATACTATAACGTTTGAAAAACTTGATTATTTTTAGTTAAATGCAAACAATCAATTTTCAAAACGTAATAAGTACCTCTTACGTGTTTTTCCAAAACTCGATTTAGAATGCCCAAAACGCAAATAATTGACTTTCCAGACTTTTTATCAAACACCCATTTTAAATTATATGTGTTTTTAAAACGCTATAAGCAGAGGAAAATTTATTTTCAAATTGCAATCCAAATCACCCCTAAAATTTATGTGATGAACATGGGTTTATCCTACACATGCAGGTTCTTACTCAAACATCAAACACCTCTCCAATTGTACTATATCTTCGAGATGCTGAAAAATTCCTAGCAAAATCACAAAGACTCAACACCTTATTTCAAAAAATGTTAAACAAATTATCCGGACCAATACTAATCCTCGGTTCACGAGTTGCGGATCTTGAAACCGACTACAATTCAGTAGATGAAAGAATAACATCCGTGTTCCCGTACACGATTGACATCAAACGTCCCGAAGAAGAAAATCATATCGCCAGCTGGAAGAACCAATTGCAAGAAGATATGAAAATGATTCAGTTTCAAGATAACAGAAATCATGTTAGTGAAGTGCTTGCGGAAAATGATCTTGATTGTGATGATCTTGAATCGTTATGCGTTGGTGACACGTGTGTTCTCAGTAAATATACTGATGAGATTGTGATATTGGCAATCTCTCATCATTTGTCCAGTACTAAGAATCCTCATTACAGAAATGGGAAGTTAGTTATTTCTGCTGCAAGGTATATAAATATATTTTTATTTTTCGCTTTTTACCACAAAAAAAAAAAAAAAGTTTTCTAATTGTGTTGAAAATGGAGCAGTTTGGCCCATGGGTTGGGTCTGTTCCAGGAAGGTAGAACTACAAAAAATGCTCCCTCAAAGGTTAGTCTTCTAGTTGGACCCTTTTACTATATTAAAATTAAAAAAAAAACATTCTTGAATAATAGTATTATTTTTATTTATTTAAGGATGTGATTTTGAAAGCTGCTCCCACGAAAACCGAAACAAAGCCCGACACTGCAGCTCCTACTAACGCAGAAGCATCGGCCCCTAAGAATGCAGATCCCCCGCCAGCCAAAGTTGTGGTACGTCTTTTTAAGTTTGGGTTTTGATAATAATAGCATAAAATATGCAGGGCCGGCCCTGAGTTCATCAGGGCCGGCCCTGAGTTCATCAGGGCCCTAGGCGGATATTGAGTTTGGGCCCCTATCGTAATTATAAAAATTAATGTCAATGCAAACAGTATAAAGAAATTAGGCTTCTGTCAAAATGATTATTAAAATGCTTATTAAAGTTCATATGGTTCTGGCAGCAACTCAGTTTCATAAGAGTAAAAAAATTGTGGTTTAAAAAACAGAGGTTAAAAAAATTATGGGCCCCATTTTATATTTTTGGTATAGTCTTGGGCCTATGATAGATATGTCCAGGGCCGGTTGTGAAAATATGCATTATAAATTCGTATATTAATCTATAACTAACTCCTTAATTTTAATAATTACTCTTTCATAAAATTATTGTACAATTTTTTATTCACTTAAAAACAATCCTTAAGATTGTCATTATCAAAACCCTTTATATTTTTTAAAAATGTTCTTGTTGTGTAGGATATTTCACATAACGGACCAAATGAGTAATTATTATGTACATGCCAAAAAAGTTTCAAAACCAACTTTATCTGAATTTTCAGGAACCCGACAACGAATTTGAAAAACGTATACGGCCAGAAGTAATCCCGCCAAACGAAATCGGCGTAACATTTGCCGACATCGGCGCACATAACGAGCTAAAAGAATCACTCCAAGAGCTAGTAATGCTACCCTTAAAAAGACCGGACTTATTCGTCGGCGGTTTACTAAAACCATGTAGAGGAATATTACTATTTGGCCCTCCGGGAACGGGGAAAACAATGATGGCGAAAGCGATTGCAAATGAATCGGGAGCAAGTTTTATAAATGTTTCGATGTCGACAATCACGTCAAAGTGGTTTGGTGAAGATGAGAAAAATGTGAGAGCTTTGTTTACGCTTGCGGCTAAAGTTTCGCCGACTATTATATTTGTGGATGAAGTTGATAGTATGTTGGGTGCTCGGGGGAAAGGCGGGGAGCATGAGGCTATGAGGAAGATTAAGAATGAGTTTATGACTCATTGGGATGGATTGTTGTCTAAACCGGGTGAAAGGATTCTTGTTCTTGCTGCCACTAATAGACCGTTTGATCTTGATGAAGCTATTATTAGGCGTTTTGAAAGAAGGTAGTCGTTTTTTAAAGGGTAAAAAAGTATTCTGAATTTGGCTGACTAAATCTTCTGAATTTGGTGAATAGGATATTGGTTGGGCTACCATCTGTAGAGCAGAGAGAATCGATCATGAAAACGCTTTTAGCAAAAGAAAGCGTAAACGAAGGACTCGATTTCAGAGAGCTTGCCAACATGACAGAAGGATTTAGTGGGAGTGATTTTGATACGAACCGGTAGTTAAAGACACAAACAATCGAATGCTTTATTGATAATCCTGGAATTGGAGAACCAGGTTTCTCCCTAAGAACAATAAACGACAAGATAAACAAATAAATCGACTCAATTTCTCAATGACTAAAACGAAAGACCTGATCTATGTTTATATAGACCCGGCTCCTAACCCTAACCTAATCCTAACAGGAAACGAATTCAAAAATAAAGGGATAAGCATTCGATATTTAAATACTATCTATTTGATAATGATACTTATCTAATTTTAATTAATTAGGATCGTATCATTACTCACGAACCGGTAGTTAAAGACACAAACAATCGAATGCTTTATTGATAATCCTGGAATTGGAGAACCAGGTTTCTCCCTAAGAACAATAAACGACAAGATAAACAAATAAATCGACTCAATTTCTCAATGACTAAAACGAAAGACCTGATCTATGTTTATATAGACCCGGCTCCTAACCCTAACCTAATCCTAACAGGAAACGAATTCAAAAATAAAGGGATAAGCATTCGATATTTAAATACTATCTATTTGATAATGATACTTATCTAATTTTAATTAATTAGGATCGTATCATTACTCCGCCCCCAAAAACACCTTGTCCTCAAGGTGTGGCTTCAAGTGATTCCCGGATCCCATGTTTTGACTTGTAATACCATGTTTTGTAGACCAAAGTAATACCACAAAACAGGCACAACAAATTGTTGACCCAAGCGAGTTGAAAACGAAGCAAAAGAATACCCAGCTTTCCGAACGGGTATGGGGAAACCGTGCGAGCCGAATCGAAATTCAGGACCACTCGTGTAAGCAACGGAGGAAGAAATCTTCGGCTGATGTTGTGGTTGTACGGTTGACAGTGGTCGTGGGTGCGTCAAAGTGGCGTATTGGGATGGTGGAAGTGGTTGAGTATGGTGGAGTGGCGGTATGGTGGCTGCTGCCGTGACAGCCAATGGCGGCAGTATTTTGGCAGAGGCAGTCACAACCGGTGGCGGCGAGTACTGCGGAGGTTGTTGCTGTTTCTGCTGGAGACTGAGGAGAATCGTCATCATCTCTTCCTGTTTCCGATTCATCTCCTCGAACCTCTGCTGCGATTCTGCTTGCATGGCGGCCATGCGCTGCTGCGTTTCGGTTTGTATGGCTTCGATGCGACTAAACTGTTCCGCGGTGGCAGCTTTGTGCTCCGCTAGATCATTGTCGATATCCACCACTTTTTTGGTCATCCCGGGATCTTGTGCTCTGATACCAATTTGATACGAACCGGTAGTTAAAGACACAAACAATCGAATGCTTTATTGATAATCCTGGAATTGGAGAACCAGGTTTCTCCCTAAGAACAATAAACGACAAGATAAACAAATAAATCGACTCAATTTCTCAATGACTAAAACGAAAGACCTGATCTATGTTTATATAGACCCGGCTCCTAACCCTAACCTAATCCTAACAGGAAACGAATTCAAAAATAAAGGGATAAGCATTCGATATTTAAATACTATCTATTTGATAATGATACTTATCTAATTTTAATTAATTAGGATCGTATCATTTGAAGGTAATCTTGTTTTTTTTTAATCCACGATTTTACAAGCTCAGTAATTAATTACTTAACTAACTATTGTCTTTGTTAAAAAAATATACAGAACTTATGTACAACTGCGGCTTATCGACCAGTTAGAGAGTTGATTCAGCAAGAGAGAAAAAAGGAAATTGTAAGTATTGTATCACATTTAATTTATTTATTTACTTATTTAGTTTCAAGTGTTTAAAAATGTTTTTTTTTAATAATTTAAGGCGAAAAAAATAATGGCTGAAACTGGTTGTAATGACTCGCAAGTCCCAGAACAGAGGACTATAACTATCAGACCACTCAACATGAAGGATTTCAGAGAAGCCAAAAGCCAGGTTCTCTATTTATTATTTATTAATTAAATAAAATAATATAGATTTTGTGAAATACATTAAATATTTATATACATTTTTTAAAATGTGTATGCAGGTTGCAGCTAGTTTTGCAGCCGAGGGCTCGGTAATGAGCGAGCTAAAACAATGGAACGATTCATATGGAGAAGGTGGTTCAAGGAAAAAGGACCAGCAGTTATCTTACTTCCTCTAAGTTTTATTACCAATAGTTGTACTCGTAACCAATTTCAAATTAACCACCTAATTAACGTCCTAAATATTATTGTAAAACATCAAAACCTATTCAAAAAAAGGGCCAGTTAGGTGCGATATTAGGTGTATACGAGAGACCCTATATGAAGGGAAACCGTGTTGTTGTATGTAGTTATTGTATATATATATGTTTTTTTTTGTGTCAGTTGTCTGAAATGATAAATGATATGATTGTCATATATAAGTGATGTATGTTATAAACAAAGATAAACATTTAACCTGTTAATTCATGCTAGTATCATTAACATTTCTTATAATAGTCGTTAATTCAACAAGTGTTGATTTTCAGAGCGATTTTTCATTCAAATACAATTTTTGTAAATTAAGAAAAAAAATATGAATTTTCATATAATAAAAACTCTTTATTCCAACATCACAATAAAAAGGGTAAGACTGTCTTTAAGTGCATAAAAAATAATACGAATAAGTAGTTCCTAAAATTAATGTGTTTGTTAAATATTAACTTACAAGTTTATAAAGCATGTCTTATGACAGCTCTTATATATGACAATCACCGAAAATATCATTTATCAATGATCCTAAAAATATATCCTAAATTTCGAATGATTCTAAAAAAAACGGGCTGAAAACTAGCACACAAACAAGTCTAGGAAACTGGAAAAAAACATGAAAATACAAATAAATCGTACATATTTTGGTCCGAAATTTCCGTAAATCGTGCATATTTTCGTAAATTATACAAATAAAAATTATACGTTGGTTTCCAATTCACGAGGGGAAAAGCTACCTTAATTTGGTTGTGATGAGAAATGAACCAAAATATGCACGATTTATTTGTATTTCTCATCACAACCAAATTAAGGTAGCTTTTCCTCTCGTGAATTGAAAACCAACGTATAATTTTTATTTTTTTCCAATACTAATTTTCTTATGAAAAATATTATTGGAACAACTTTTAACCATTTCTTTTTTTAGTAATATATACATTTTACAATATATAAGTTAAATGTACGAGGTTTATGTAAAATGTCAGCTTCAGTTTCGTTACATGTAACTCCTCCTTACGATCTTGACGTGTTTTTTAGATTTAGAAGATTTCCCATTTAGCAAATGGAGAAGTCATTTTCAAAAGATATCGAGCTTTTTGACGATATAAGCGTACATCGATATATAATTATTTCTTCATCGTCTACTTCTCCTTTTCTTAGAAATAACATTATTAAATTACCAGTTGGATTATTATCAATCGTGGTATAAGTATCACTTGTGATCTAATGAAGCAAAATGTCTCAAAGTAATATTTTAAAATAATTAAGAAATGAAAATGAGAATTACTAAAAATATAAAAAATTGCGAAGATAGTCTTAAAAAATAGCAATATGTGCACACCTAAAATATATATATACAAAGCTACAACTGCAAATTATTATTAATTCTATTAATGGATTCACAATTTTGAAAATTTGATTATGTAAAGTAAACCATGCGTATAGATATCTTGTCCACTTATGAGCCAGGGAGAGTTACCAAAACTAAATCATTATTATTATTCCCTCCGTCCCATTTTTATTGTCCACTACAAAAAAACACACAGTTTAAGAAAAGTACATTAGTTATACTATGTCACCAATCAAATATTCTCTTTCCCACTTAAATGTTTTTTGATTGGTTAATATTTAGGAAAGGACAATCTTTGTGGGACAAACTAAAATAGTATTATGGACAATAAAAATGGGACGGAAGGAGTATATTTTATTATTAATGAACGTATCTTTGAGAAAGATGTGTAAAAGTTCACCTTTTCTTTTATAGAAAACCTCAACGAATTTATGGTAAATTTGATGGTAGTTAGTGGATGAAAACATAACAAAATTCGAAATTTAAAACCCGTGACGGTACAAGCATGGAAGTCATTAAAGTCAAAGCTGGCAAAGATCAATTGTGACTGTCCAGATCGTCGCTAAATGTAAACAAAAGCACCCTATTTAAAGAGAGCAAGTAGTAATGCAGTATACAAATTTTTTTATTATGTCTCCATTTCTCAATATGCCTTTACAAGCCACTTGTATTTTGCTCCTAGTTTTCTTTGTGCTCCCTTTAAATTCATTCCCTCTGTCCACGTCATCCCGATGGATCGTCAACAACTCCGGCCACCGTGTAAAACTGGCGTGTGTAAACTGGCCGGGCCACCTGCAGGTTATGATCCCGGAGGGTTTAAACAAAAAGCCGGTGAAGGACATTGTGTCAGACATTTCTGACAAGATGGGATTCAACTGCGTGCGACTCACGTGGGCTACTTATATGTACACTCGCTACTCAACCCTCACCGTTTCAGAGTCTCTAGATCGGTGGAACTTGACTGTCGCTAAAGATGGTGTCACGAAAAACAACCCAGATTTGTTGGAAATGACCGTTGTGGAAGCTCAAAATGCAGTTGTTAATGAGCTCGGAAAAGGGAATTTGATGGTGGTGCTTGATAATCATGTTAGTTTGCCGGAGTGGTGTTGTGGTGACAGTGACGGAAATGGGTTTTTTGGCGACAAAGACTTCGATACCGATGAATGGGTTCGGGGTTTGGTTGCGGTTGCTGGTCGCTATAATGGCAATCCGTCGGTAAGAGTTGCATACTATAACTGTCATTCAGAAGTCGAATACTCTTTTACAATACTCAATTTTCTATTCTAACGAGTTTAGGTAACACACTTTTTTGAGACTGAAAATTGTGATTTGTGAACTATTATAAATACACTAATAATTAGCTAGGTATATATTTCGTATGCACGTTATCTTTAATGTTATACAACTCATTTCTTAAATTGTACAAATTCAAAAAATTACGTATTAAAAGTATAAAATGTTTACCGATTAATCAGTGTTTTTTATACGTAACTATTCATATCTTTAACATCTTGTCAATATATACAATCCCTGATATTTCACGTTTTACATATATCTTAGGTAGTGGCTATGAGCATGAGAAATGAAATACGGGGCCCACGACAAAACGTGGAGAATTGGTATAAATACATGCAACAAGGTGGTACCGCTATTCATCACGAGAATCCAGCCATTCTCGTGATTTTCTCGGGTTTGTCGTATGATACAAACCTTGGGTTCTTGAAAACTCAACCCCTAACGATCAATTTGGATAACAAGTTAGTTTTTGAGTCACATTGGTATCCATTTGGTGAACCACCCGAAAAATGGATTCACCAAACAAACGAATATTGTGCGGACATGACTAAACAGTTCATGGACAATGCAGGGTTTTTGTTTCAAAGAAACGAAAACCCTATTCCTCTTTTCTTGAGTGAATTCGGGTTGGATCAAAGAGGCGGTGATGAGATGGAAAATCGTTATTTCAATTGCTTGTTAATGACGGTGGCTAAGAATGACATTGATTGGGCGTTGTGGCAATTGCCTGGGAGTTTTATGCTTCGGGAAGGTCAAACTGACGTTGAAGACGTATACGGGATGTACGATAAAACATGGGGAAACATCCGAAATATTACGGTGTTAGAGAGGTTACGGTTTGTTCAAATGAAGATTCAAGGTATTATTTCAATTTATAGAAAAAATGTCAGTGACAAACATATTTACTTTTTCAATATTTATTTGAATTGAACTTTTTTTTTTAAATATTAGGTAATGCCAAATTAATAAGCCCAATATCTTACATCTTGTACCACCCTTTAAGTGGTCATTGTGTCAAAGCAAACGGAACACTTTCCATGACAAATTGTCAACAAGCAAGTCAATGGAATCACAAAGTCGGTGGCTCGATCACATTAATGAACACGAACCGCTGCTTAACGGTTGTCAAACAAGGTCTGCCACCTGTCATCTCTGTCCAGAACGATTGCTCAAGTCCTGAAACTTCATGGAAAGGTGTGTCGATCTCCAAACATCACGTGGCTTCAAAAGATGCTCAAGGGAACAATTTGTGTTTAGAAGTAGATCCTTCTACTTCACAATTAGTTACTAATAAGTGTTTATGCCTAGATGATGATTTGAATGATGTTCCTAGGTGTGAAGAAAACCCGCAATCGCAATGGTTAAAGCTCATTCCGACCAATACGATAGTCCCCAAAATTAGGCGTCAACGACGGTTTTCACTTTGATTTCCATATGATTTAGGGATAAAAATAATCAGGAATTAGTTAGTAGGAAACGACTCGTTGCTACAAAACTGTTTTTTCAGTTAATGTGAAAGTGTTGCAGATTTACGGGCATAACTTTAGCAATATAATGTTAAGCCCATTTAAAATGAAGTTTTGAAGTTGTAGTTCCATTTGAGCCTAGCATGGTGGGCAACTGGGCATTCTATTGATTTGGGCCCGGGGAACCAATTTAAAGATTTTTCTAAACTTTTTTCAGAGATGTAATATTATTGGTTGTTATTAAATTTTGTTATTTTATTATTTATTCTTTTGATAATATCAGTATTTAATTGAAATGATTAGATTAGTAAAAAGAATTTATACAAATTGGGTGTTGCATGTAATTAAATTATTATACCAAGCGTGTGGAAGTGATAAAATGATAGTTGGGTAAAATAGGTTCAGCCACTATAGTATTATCTTGGATCATGGATCTCATAAATATGTGTCCTTTTTGCCACTTATTTACCAAATATCTCTTTGATCATACACGCGTGTTACGTATGCTCTCTAATTAAAGTTGACACGGGTAGTGAATTTCGTTAAAAAAAATGTTTTCAGCTTGTCAATTTCCCCTTTAATATTTTTCTAAAAAACATAACGGCATATGCACATGTAAATGCAATGCTTCGCTTGACCGTGTAAATTTCGTGTTCATGAATTAATGTCTAGATATGTAGGTAGTTTCAACTATGATACTTTTATAAACAAAATCACTCATTATGATCAATCATTTGGTATAAGTTATGGTGACCCATCCGGAAAACGACATTGAAACGGAAGTTGAACAGATTTCATTTCAAATAAACATTTACATAACGATCTTCACTAAGAACCTTACATTCACCAAAAAAAAACACACCACCACAATCAACTAGATTTGTTTTTAAATTACTTTGACATAAATAACAGGATTATTTGTCATGGTGGTCAATAATTGGCTATTGAAACTGGGAATAATGAGCTTAGTTGTTCGTAAATTATTCGAGCTAAGCTCGTTAAAAGATCTAAATAAATTTGAGTTAAACGAGCTCGAGCTTAAGAGTCCGAGCCTACAAACCCCTAATCAGCCGAGCTTTATAATAAAGATCGAAACGAACCAAATTCGAGCTCTCTAAATTTACACAAGCCAAAACTCGAATCTAGTTAAACTCACGCTCAGCTCATTTATTTACTCACATAGTTTAAAACCACTTTGTTTAATTAATCTAATACCTTTCAATTTTTAAACCTTTTAAATATATGTGTATGGATGGGTTAAAATCCACTGAGTACTTAAAACTCGGTGAGGACTATAAGGATAATTCTTAATAAATCATTTAAGAAAAAATAAATTATTATTACTTCCTCCGTATCAAAATAAGTGACACACTTTCCATTTTGGGGTGTATCAAAATAAGTGATACACTTTGAAAAATTTTCTTATTTGGTAAAAATAATGGGACCCATACCCACTAACTATCCACTTTAATACAATGAAATTACTCTTATACCCTTACTTTTACTTAAAAAACTCATTAATATCATTTTATTCAAGAAAAGTGGGACCCCTTCTCCACTAATTATGTACTTTAATTTATTATAACCTCTACTTTAATCGTTTACCTCAAAAAACGTGTAAGTCAATTTGTGTCACTTATTTTGATACGGAGGAAGTATAATTTTTGGATCTTTATGAGGAAATATTTTTTTGACAATAATCCAAAATTTCTGATAATTATCCAATTTTTCATAATCAATTGGTTAAGAACTGTCCTTACAGTACTCACCAAATATTAAGTCTTCACCGGATCCCATTCCGTGTATGCATACTACCTATATTTGATCATAACCCGTAATTAAACTCATAACACGACGATTAGCTAGATAAAAAAATATGATTAATGAACACAGTTAAATTTCAAAAAAAAAAAATAAGTGAACTATCCTCAATGTATCGAAATTTGTTTCACTCATACACGGCACGTGAGCTGATATAAACGAGAAATATGATCAAACTAGTAACAGGCTTTTTAACGGGTCAAAAAAAGAAGCAATTCAAGGTTGTTATCTTCTCAATCTTTTGGACGTTATGGGGGTTTAGAAACAAGATGTGTTTCAATTCTGTTAAACCCCGAAAAGACACTTTAGGAGACGATGTAAAATTTTTATCTTTTCTTTGGCTTTCTAATAGAGGTAGGAACCTTGTATCGAATAATTGGCTTGAGTGGTGTTGTAATCCTCTCAATGTCTAACTTGTTGTTCTTTTTAGTCTAGCTTCTTGCTAGGCTTGTTTATAATACGCAGCTGTTCAAAAAAAAAAACTAGTAACAGGCTTTTTAAATCGTTATGTATTAAATTTCAAAAAACAAAATTGTGAATCAAAGTATTTATAGTCTATAAGAGGATTGAAAGCATATACAAACATGATCCGTCGTAAATTTTATGTGCATATTGAATCCATGATCGATCGACTTGTCAAGTTGAGATTCATCGTGCAATTCATCTCAATCGTTTTTCTCCGGTCAACGATCTTCAGAACGTGAACTCTACCTATCATCTTCGCGTAACTAATTACCTCCATCAGTTCCGTACGATCACCACCACCGATACTCAAATTCAAATTCTCAGATCCAATTTGCATCACAACACTAACCGATTTAATATTCCTCGCTCCAACACGGCCGCCGGAAATATCTCCCCCTCCAATTTTAGAGTTACCGTACTGTTGGAACAAAATCACAGATCAACTTAATACTGATGCTGCAGTTAGTACTGATCATGATTATTACTGATGAATGTTATGCTTAGTACTGATGGGGCAGAATTACTTATTACTGATGAAGTTGATACTGGTGAAGTCTATAACTTAGTTACTACTGATCAAAGCATATTGAAGATACTACTGATCAATAGTAGTTACTACTGACGATGGTTTTGGACTTACTACTGGTCACCAGACTTACTACTGACGATGCTTATTTACTACTGGTGATTGCAGATTACTACTGATATACGATTTGGAATCAAATCAAGTCCGAGATCTTCGTAGAGATAGTTATAGAATGTAATTCAATGTATATCTTTATAATTCGAATGTAAATCAAGTCCTAGAATAACTAGGGTAAATAGTTTAGCTTCAAGGACTATTATAAATAGTTCCTTACGAATTGTAAACGTACGTGTGTATTGTGAATCAATAATATACATTGAAGCTTTTTGTGAAACTGTGTTCTTAATATTTACGTATATTGTTTTACAGTTCATCGTTCTTAAACATATTGATATAGTGTTGATCCGCTGCAACTTCTATTATCAATTAGATCTAAGGTGTTTATTAACTCGTTCATAGTTAATCGATCCTGGCAAGTGGTATCAGAGCATATTGGTTCTAGATCTACTAATTTCAAGAACAACAAAAAGTTTTAATCTTTAAAACACACACACATTATTAATCATGACTGATAATAATGAAAGCACTCAAGCCAACAAAATCCCTATACTCACTCCCAATAACTTTGGGATGTGGAAGAATCGTATTAAGCAATACATGCTTATTACAGATTACTCCATGTGGGAAGTTGTCATGGAAGGCAACAAAACTGGTCCTGGTCAAGCAAGCAGCTCTGCAACTGAAGCAGACAAACTTAAATGTGAGAAGGAGAAGAAAGACAAAGGCATCGAACTCAAAACTCTAAGCACTCTCTTACTAGCCATTCCTAATGACTATCAACATCTCTTTGTTGAATATGATGATGCAAAGGTGCTATGGCAAGCATTAGAGAAGAGATTCGTTGGCACCAAGAGTACCAAGAGGAACATGAAGTCTGTTCTCAAGCAAGACTTTGAAAACTTCAAAGGAAAGCCCAATGAGACACTCACACAAGTGTTTGACAGATTCAACAAGCTTATTTGTGAACTTAACCAGGTTGGGCTTAAGATGGATCAAGAAGATGTCAACATGAAGTTCCTAAGGTCTCTTAGTGAAGAATGGGCCATGTATACAATGATATACAGACAGAGAGATGCACTAGAAGAAAAGGAGTTAGATGAACTCTACAATGATCTCAGAGTATTTGAAACTGAGGTAAATCAAAAGAACCCTTCTATTTCTTCTAACAATGCTGCATTTGTATCTAGTACAGGTCAAGGTCAAGAAACTGTCACAGGAAAGGCTGCAGATTGTGAAGATGCTGCAAGAGAATCCTTCTTCACCAGTCATGTGCATACTGCACTGATTAGTGATGATTTGGAACAATTGAATCCAGATGATCTTGAGGAGATGGATCTTAAATGGCAGATGGCTATGCTGAGCCTAAGAACCAAAAGATTCTTAAAAAGGACTGGTAGGACAAGCCTCAACTACAACAAAGGTGACAAAGCTGGATTTGACAAAACAAAAGTCAAATGTTACAACTGTAACAATCTTGGTCACTTTGCAAAAGAATGTCCTCAGCCAGATAAAAGATCAAAATCAACTGCTCTTGTTTCACAACAAGGACAAGGCTATGACTGGAGCTTCCAAGCAGAAGAGCATGCTCAAAATCAAGCTCTTATGGCCTTTACTGACAGCAAATCTGAGGTAAAACCTAAACCTTGTACTTCTGAATGTGTTAAAATTGTTAAAAATTTAGAAAAAGAAAACACTAAATTAAATGAAGATTTAGCAAAAGCAGTAAGAAGAAACCATGAATTTGATGGTGTGATTGCTGATCAAGAACATCAAATAAAGGTGTACCAGATGATTGATCAAAGGATAAAGGAAGAATTGCTTCAAGCTGTAGATGAGAAAGAGTTTTATGAATTAAAAAATAAAGAATTAACAAGTAAATTAGAAGAATGTCAACTTGAAAATGAACAAAATAAATTGACAATTAAAAAGTTTGAAAGAAGCACTAAAATTCTTGATGAATTAACTAATAATCAAACTACAGAAAAAGTTGTTCATGGAGTGGGATATCATGCTGTACCACCTCCATATAAATTCATTCCTCCACTCAAAAACAGTTCAGAAAGAATAATTAATGAATTAAAAAATGAAAATCAAACTGAATCTAATACTGAACCATCTGAATCAAATGATTTTTCTAATGATGATAGAACTACAAACTCTATTGAATTTACAATCTTTCAAACTGAATCTCCAAACTCAGTTGATACAAGTTTTCACACAGCACAAAGTGAAGAAAATTCTCCTAAATATGATGCAGAAAATATACCAAAAATTTTAAAAAGGGGAAATCAAAGAAACAGGAATCAACTCTTAGAACAAAGAAAAACCATAAAGGCTAAAGATAACAAATTAAAATGTGTTATTTGCAACAAAGTAAATCGTTTAGCAAAGGATTGTCACTTCAATCCAATAAATTGCAAAGAGTTCAAGGAATTTAAAAATTTTAAAGAAAAAGCAAAAACACAAAAGTTAAAAGATACTACTGGTCCTTCAGTACTGAATAAAAATAAAACTCCAATTGCTGAAACACCAAGATTTGGAAGAAGTGCACCAAGATTTGTGCAAAACAGAAGAGTTGGAAGCCCACAGAACAGTAATTACTTCAAGAACAATGGAAAATCAAATCAAAATCCACAATATTTTAAATTTTCCAACACCAGTAAAAACTGTAACAATTTTACTACTGGTGTTAACCCTAATTATAATGCTGTCTGGTACCAGTACAAAAATACTACTGGTAACAACCCTAATTTCAAAAATACTACTGTTACCAAACCAAAATCTCAAAACACTACTGGTCATTCCAAATATGATAAGTACCCAAATACTACTGGTCCATCAGTAGTAAAGTATTCAAAAGCTAAACACAATGGGTATAGACCACGATCAGTAGTAAATCTAGACAAATCCAAAAGGTCAGTAGTAAAACAGAACACCAGTACTAAAAAGGTATGGGTACCAAAAGTGTTTAAAGTTAACTTTTCTAAATATGATTTCTCAAAGGATGAACCCAAGACATATAAAGCTTGGGTTCCCAAACTTAACTAACCTTTTACTTACTTGTGCAGAGCATTCAGATCCCAGAAGAAGGAAGAACATGGCACATTGATAGTGGATGCTCAAGGCACATGACTGGAAATCTGCAAATTCTTAAAGATTTCAAGTTATTTGATGGAGGATATGTGGCCTTTGGTGAGAACCCAAAGGGAGGTAAGATTACAGGTAAAGGTACTGTTACTAATGGCAAAATTACATTTGATGATGTATTTTATGTAGCTAAACTAAAATACAATCTAGTCAGTGTGTCTCAAGTTTGTGATAAAAAGAACAAAATTCTTTTCACAGACATTGAGTGCATCATTCTTTCTCCTGATTTTATTTTAGATGAAAAATATGTTATTTTAAGAACTCCAAGGAGAAACAATGTGTATTGCCTGGATATAGGGGAGAACTCATTTCTTCAAATGAGGTCAACTATTTTATATCCAAGGCAAACACCATTGAATCAGAACTATGGCATAGAAGGATGTGTCACACTAATTTCAAAAACATGAACAATTTAGTAAAAAGAAATTTGGTCACTGGACTACCTCAAAAACAATTCATGTGTGATCATCATTGTGTTGCATGCCTAAAAGGTAAACAATACAAAACTTCTCATAAGTCCAAATCTGTGAATTCTATTTCTGTTCCTTTACAACTCTTACATATGGACCTATTTGGACCTACAAATGTAATGAGTATTGGAAAGAAACAATATTGTCTTGTTATTACTGATGACTTTTCCAGATATACATGGGTTTTCTTTCTCAGGACAAAGGATGAAACAAGTGAACTCATAAAGAACTTAATTGTTAAACTGGAGAATACATCTGATCAAAAAGTTAAAGCCATAAGATGTGATAATGGCACAGAATTTAAAAATGCTAACTTAATTAACTTTTGTGATCTTAAAGGTACTGACAGGCAATACAGCTCACCTAGAACTCCACAACAAAATGGTGTAGCTGAAAGAAGAAATAGAACCATCATAGAAGCAGCAAGATCAATGCTAGCAGATTCAAAGTTACCAATCACTTTTTGGGCTGAAGCTGTTAATACTGTCTGCTATGTTCAGAACAGAGTATTAATAGTGAAGCCACATTTTAAAACACCATATGAACTTTTTAATAAAAGAAAACCCTCTATAAGTTTTTTAAAATCATTTGGTTGTCCTTGTACTATTCTGATTACAAGAGAACAAATTGGTAAATTTGACTGCAAAGCTGATGATGGAATCTTTGTGGGATACTCTACTCAAAGCAAATCATACAGAGTATTCAACAAGAGATTAAGGATAATTGAAGAAAGCATCAATGTATCCTTTAATGAAAATGTTCCTAATGAACAAGGAAATGGTCCAGATTGGCTATTTAACATAGACAATCTAACCAAATCCTTTAATTCTAACATGGATTTAAATGCAGGTGATTCAACTTGTCACACTCAAAAGGAAGGAACATCATCTGTTAATACTGGTCAAGAAAAGATGAGATACATAATAGTTGATACTGCTCCCACAGTTAATACTGAGGACAGTAATAACTCAAATTCTGGAACCAGTAGTAACTCTGAGAATGAGGACAGTAGTAATTCAAATACTACTGGTACCAGTAATAGTACTCAAAATACTACTGGTCCTAGCAATAACCTAAATTCTCAAGATACTACTGATACCAGTAACAACAACAATACTACTGATCTCAATGAAAATAATAGCAGTAGTAATTCTGACCAAGATGATGATGAACCAAACATCAATGACAATGAAGGATCACTAGAGGAGCAATTGCCTGAGATAAATGAGTCCAACCTTGAAAAACAACTAGTAGTTGATAGAGCCACAACTACAAGGACTCAGAAGAACCATCCATTAGACCTTGTTCTAAGTGATGTTAACTCACCACTGCAAACAAGAAGCAAATTAAATAAAAGCTTAACTGCAAACATGTGTAACATAAGTTTAATTGCTAATGAATGTATGTTTGAATGCTTTCTGTCTCAGGATGAACCAAAGAAGATCCAACAAGCAATGAAGGACTCAAACTGGATTGAGGCAATGCAAGAAGAACTCCTTCAATTCAAATTACAAGCTGTTTGGACACTTGTACCTCTACCCAAAGGAAAAAGAGCCATTGGAACAAGATGGATCTTTAGAAACAAGAAAGATGAAAGAGGTATAGTGATCAAGAACAAAGCCAGACTTGTAGCCCAAGGATACACTCAAGAAGAAGGAATAGACTATGATGAAGTATATGCTCCTGTTGCTAGAATTGAAGCAATAAGAATATTCCTAGCATATGCTTCATTCAAAAAGTTCAAAGTCTATCAAATGGATGTGAAGAGTGCATTCCTATATGGGAAGATTGAAGAAGAGGTCTATGTCTGCCAACCTCCAGGTTTTGAAGATCCAAAACATGGTGATTATGTGTTCAAATTGGATAAAGCTCTGTATGGCCTACATCAGGCACCAAGAGCATGGTATGACACATTATCATCATATCTATTGAAGAATAACTTTAAAAGAGGAGCCATTGACAAAACTTTGTTTACAAAGAAAGTCAAAGATGATATACTACTGGTACAAATCTATGTAGATGATATCATCTTTGGTTCAACCAATGATTTATTATGCAAAGAATTTGAAGAACTGATGCATATTAAATTCAAGATGAGCTCTATGGGTCCAATGAATTTCTTCCTTGGACTCCAAGTCAGTCAAAGAACAGATGGTATTTTGATAAACCAATCAAAATATGTCAAGGACATCTTGGAGAAGTTTGATATGAAAGACTGTAAAAGTGCAAGTACACCAATGGAAACACACAAACACCTACATCCTGATGTTGAGGGGGAGGATGTAGATGAACACTTATATAGATCAATGATAGGATCTTTGATGTACTTAATTTCATCAAGTCCTGACATTATGTATAGTGTTTGTGTGTGTGCAAGATATCAAGCAAAACCTAAAGAACTACACTTGCAGGCTGTCAAAAGAATAATCAGATACTTGAAAGGCAAACCATCACTTGGTTTATGGTATCCACATGATACACCCTTTGAACTCATAGCCTACACGGATAATGACTATGGAGGTGAATGTCAAGATAGAAAATCCACTACTGGTGGATGTCAATTCTTTGGATCAAGACTGGTGTCATGGAAATGTAAGAAGCAAACAAATGTATCAACATCAACTGCTGAAGCAGAATATGTAGCTGCATCTGCTTGCTGTGCTCAAGTACTCTGGATTCAAAACCAGCTTCTAGACTTTGGTATCTCTATCCTTAAAACTCCTATTTTTATTGATAATCAAAGTGCTATTAGTATTGTGAACAATCCACTAAAACACTCTAAAACTAAACACATTGAAATAAGATTTCATTTTATAAGAGACTGTAATGAAAAGAAATTAATCAAAGTGGTTAAAATTCATATTGATGATCAATTAGCAGATCTTTTTACAAAAGCATTTGATGTAGGAAGATTCAACTTCTTGGTTAGCAGTATTGGAATGATTTTAATAAATTAAAATCTCACTTAAAATCATGTGTAAAGTTTTGGTGTAAAAAAAGTTATTTATTTATTTAAGTGTTTTACTACTGGTAGATCTGTATTACTGGTGTGTAGGAATGTGCACAAAATACTACTGGTAGGACAATACTACTGGTGTGTATTAGGTTTACATAAATACTACTGGTAAGTCAGTACTACTGATATTCACATATACTACTGGTCTTGTGTGTTGGTGGTTACTACTGATGTCTATAGTTACTACTGATGTCAAAATCCTTAGTCACTACTGATGTTCGTAGATACTACTGACGTTCTATTACTGGTATCACATTTACTACTGGTCTTTCAGAATCAAAATTACCAAACTAACCCCCGTGAAAATAACCGTTATATTATGATTCGAAGGGCAATTTAGTCTTTTTACAGGTTAAATCGAAAGATATAAAAGGCGACAATCGATTAGTTTAGCATTATCTTCACTTCGATTTGCTAAAACCTCTCGACAAACCCTAACTTACGATCAAAAACCCTTCATCAGTAACAAAAATTCTTACTCGTTTCTCAAAATCAACAACAATGGCAACTCTACAATCTCTCAGTGTTCAAACAGATCTCAAATATTCAGAGTTCCACAATATGTGTGTGGTTCTACGCAATCCAGATGGTACAAATGACTTTCAACCAATCGTTCAATTCTTAAAGAACTCATACATTAAGTTCGCTTTAACTGTGAAACCGACAGCCTATCAACAACACTTGGTCGATTTCTGGACCAATGCTGAAAGAACAGAAGGTGCAACTGTACCTATGATAAAATCATCGGTGGATGGAAAGACGATCACAATCACTGAACAATCTATTTGACACCATCTACAACTACATGATGATGCAGGTATGTTTACACTTCCTAAGGAATTCATTGCTGAAATTTTAAATAAAATGGGTTATGAGGGAAGACTTAACATAGTAACTTTTCAAAAGGGTCTTCTCTCCCCACAATGGAAATTTCTTGTACATACTATTCAGCATTGTATTTCTTTTAAAAGAAGTACTTGGAATGAGTTTAATAAGGCAATAGCCTCTGCTGTTGTCTGTTTATGCACAGACCAAGTATTTAATTTTTCATACATGATTTTTGAAGGTATGTTGGGAAATCTTAGTTCCCCAAAGTTTTTAATGTATCCCAGATTTCTCCAACATATCATAAACTGTGAATTACAAAACTTGTCAACTCCCAAAAATATTTTTATCATTCCTGAGTTGAACAAGAAAGTTTTCTCTAATATGAGAAAACAATTTAAATTTTCGGGTAAGGAAACCCCTTTGTTTCCTAATATGATCAAAGATCAACCACTACTTGGAGAGGGTTCAATGATAGATACAACCCAAATTGAACCTCAACCCACTCCATCACCCCCACATGCAGCCCAAACACCACCCCAAACACCCACAAATATAGAAGTCCTGAATGTGTCCCAGGAACTTGAAATAAATCCTCAGAGTGCTACTCTTCACTCTGTGGAAGACCTGCCCAATGTCACCCAAAATATATCCACAATCTATAAAAGAAAAAAAACATCTTTAAAGGACACCAGGGGACAAATCGAGTCACACCCCAGGCTCAAAGAGTTGTCCTCCAAGGAGGAGAGAGGACATGAGGCGAGGGCTTTCACTACTGATGCCCCAAAGGTGGGTGCACAGGACAGTGAAAACATCTCTAAGACCCAGACCTCGGCAACTTTAAGTGATGACTCATTTGAGGAGTTACTTAAAGGACCCCGGTGCCAAGAAACCACAAGGGGGGGCATCTCTGCTTCTTCTAGGAAGAAGAGGGTGTCTAAACAACCCAATGAATCACCAAGAAGTGATGAGGGTAGATCTATGGATTTGACGGAAAGGATGGAAAACCTTAAAGCCAATGTACCAGTCCGTGAGCCCGATGATCTTGCTAGATGGAGTGAGGGCAGTATTAAAACCAAACAATTGACGGATAAAGTGGATTCTCTTGAATCTACTGTACAAGATTGTCTTAAATATCTCACAAATCAGGGGAAAACTATTGTGGTAATGAAAAGGCATGTCAATACCATCAACAAATGGATGAGGTTTTATGAGCATAGGCTTCATCAACAAACTAAAATCATAAGGAAATTAAAGAAGAAGCTTGATGATAGTGAGGCTCCTCCAGTTGAGCTCACTAAGGGGGAGAAGGATAATATTCAAACAATGATTGTTAGGTCACAATAACCCTGTTTTAATGTTAATTGATAGAATATTATACTTAGAGAAATATTAGAGTGATAACACAAGAATATAGTCAATGTATAAATCCACTAAGTGTGGCTTGTTGCGGAATAACAAGACCACTGATCAATTACAAAGATATGAAAGTGTAAAGTGAATTCGTAAGTACTCCTTTGCAAGATGATCTCTATTTATAATGTTATAGAGATCTTACATGATTAAGCAAAGGAGTAACCGAAGGACTAAGTAAGGAAAATGACTAAGATCAAGGGATTTGATCTTAGTCCGTTACTATACTGAGTATCACTCAGTCCTTCTACTCAGTCCTTGTACTCAGTATCACTATCTGATACTGAGTACTGATACTGAGTTTCAATACTGATCACTCAGTATCAGACCTAAACTTAGCTATACTATTCTACATATAAATCAAAGCTAGTCTAGGTTGTTTTGTTATCTTAAGATCCAAAGGGGCAAGGCTTTTTGCCTTAACAATCTCCCCCTATCTAATGATAACAAAACAATTACAAAGAGATAAACAAAAAATACAACAGCATAGGTAGCAATATTTTCTTCTTCATTTGCTGTTGATGGCTTCATTCTCATAGAAGACTTCTTGTTTAATGTGGACAAACTCTTCTCTGCTTTTGAGTTCATCCCTTCTACTATTCAGAACTGCAACAATCTTCTTTCTGAACCAAGAGTCTTCTTTCTTGGTAATCATCCATTTCAGTCCAACAAGTTGACTGATTTGAGCTCTTGGTAGATCTTCTTCAGAAATGAAGCACTCTCTATCCTCTGAGTCAGTATACATATATCCAGAAGTTGGATATATGACACTCTTTTGATCCTGAAAAACAAGGTTAGGAGGAAGAGGGTACTTTTTAAGATACTTGTATGTATGAAGACATTCTGGTCTGTTGTTTGAGTAAGCCTCAGTCATCACACTGAGTGTTCTGTACTCTATTTCATGAAGTAAGTCCTTCTCATAACATACAGCAGCTACTGCACAGATCTCATCCAAGACTATTTGATCATAAGTTGATTTCTTTGGAAGCTCTTTGATCAGTCTTGTGATCTTCACCCAGTCTTGATGACCAATTCTTTGAATATCATGAATAAATATCTTCATGGGAGGACTGATTAAGCCAGTACAAGTGATAGTGATTTTTCCTTCTTTGAGTTTCACTTTTACTTTATTGACATCCAGATTTAACCAATGTATCCCCCTTACATTTGGAAATGTTTTGGTCCTCAAGAACTCCTTCGTTTCTTCCTTATACTGAGTCCTAGCAGCAACCATATTCCAATAATGTTGAATATGGTCTGGACCCTTTCTTGAGATTCTATGTGAAGAACCAGGAGTATCAGTATCTGGGTCAGATTCTGGTTCAGCTTTGATTCCCAACTCTTGCTCATATAAAAATCTTTCTTGTTCTGCCCAGAGTTGTTGAGAAGTCAGTCTTGGAGCCTGCTCAGTATCACTGTCCAATGTATGAATAGGTCTTCTTTGTCTTGTTACCAAAGGAACATGTTCCTCACTCTATTCAGAAGAAGTGAGAACTGCATTGATGGGTCTTCTTGACAAGGAACTCCTTCTTCTAATCACCAGATTTTCTGGTTCTTCATCATCCGAGGATGATGATGAAGAATTTTCTTGTTCTACCAGATTCAGTGCATAGTTCACTAAACCTGGTACTTCATCTTCATCATCAGCAATAGGCCAGATGAAAGGCCTATATACCACAATTTGCAAGTTATTTTCTTCTAGAACAGGTGGCTCAGTATAAGCTTGCTGTGGTTGGTCAGTGTGAGTCTCCCCCTGAGCAGATGGCTCAAGTGGATCTTCAAAGTGTGGTACTGACCTACTTCTTTGTCTTCTTCTCTCATACTGAAATCGAAGTGGTTCAGTATGAGGACTTTGTTGATGTTGCTGTTCTTGTTGTGGAGGTTGATCTTCATTCAATCGTCTCTTTTCTCCCCCTGAGCAGATGGCTCAGTTTGATCAACCTCAGTATCTCTTTGTCTCTTCTCCCCCCTTTTGTTATCATTTGATGAGGAGGGAAGAGGATCAGTATCACCACCCATGTCCCCTTCTGGTTGTTCAAGAGTAGGGGAGGGCATGGGCTCAGTTGCAGCATCAGTATCACCAGCACCTCCTTCTCCTTCTCCTTCTTCATTGTGGTCACCATGTGAACATGGTGGAGTTTGTGGAGGCTGCTGTGGTTGTTGAAGTAGTGAGACTGACTGTTTTATTGAGTCAATATCACCACTCATCTTGTCCATTCTGGCTAGTATTATATTTTGAGTTTGTTGGATGGCCAGAATGTGCTGCATGATTGCTTGCAGAGTCACTTGGTCTGCTGCAGCCTGAGATGCCTGAATGCCCTGCACTGATGGTGCTAAAGAAACAAAAATATAAAACTGGTTAGAAAGAAAGGTTTATCAAATAGAATTGTGGTGTTATTTAATTCTATAATCATATAAACAGAGTTTGTGAAGTCTGTATTTCATCTGGTTTATGATGAAATATTGTGGACTTGTGCATAGCATGTGTAAGAAGATTTTAGTAAAAGTAAGTGTGAAAATTTAAGTAGCTCAGTGTAGGATAAGTCACATTTACTAAAAGGTTTGGGTTTGGGAATTCGAAGCCTGGGATGTGCTTCTTGTTATTTTCAATGTTTATCACTCGGTATTAGAGTGATAACAGAAATGTGGTTAAACCCCATGGGTAATTTTTTGGATTTTGTGGCTTAAGGGTTTGTGATCATTTCTTGAATGATGCTACCCAACTCAAAAATAAGTTGGACATTATTCAAGCAGCACCAGTGGGTGTCAGTATGACATCAACCACCATTGTCTCTTTAAATGTTGAGACAACTGTAGACTGACAATGATCAATTTTGTGTGCTCAGTATATGAATTTTGCATAGCAGCAGTGGGCTAGCTATGTTGGCCATAAAAGGATATATATTTGAAAGATCGTTTGAGACTTTGGTCAGTATTGAGTTGGTACTGGCCAATACTTAGTCTCTATTTGGGAATGAAATATATATATATATATATATATATATATATATATATATATATATATATATATATATATATATATATATATATATATATATATATATATATATATATATAAGTTTAAGGGCTTTTTAGAAATTCATACCTGAGACTCTGTCAGATTCCCTTCTAGCATCTGCAGAGGTCGGTGCAGGATCATGTGTTTGTTGATGTGCAGCACCAACATCTTCAATACCGACCTCTCTGTCATGCTGAGCACCTTCCAGTGTAGTTTGTGCATATTGAATCTCCACATCAAGAGGAACATGAGGTTCCTCAATTGGTTGAGCAGTTGGAGCTAGTTCTGGACCTGGAAGATCAGCGGTGGCTGCAACTAGGCTTTGGGCTTGAAGAGATGCAGTTAATGATGGAACATTTGCAGGCTGCACCTCCTCAGATGATAAGTTTCCCATAATGATAGGAGAAATATTCCTTCTTCTTCTTTGAAGGACCAGTGGTGTGTCTTCGGAGGACTCAGTATCAAAGACTATTTGAATATGAGGAGCATCAAGATCCTGTGCAGGTGGAGAGATATGTTGTTGAGTTGGTTCTTGAACTTGTGGAACATCCTGCATCTCAATATCTGGACCGACCTGTGCTCCATTACCACTATTATCATTATTATCATCATCATCATCATTGTCTGACTCAGTATCAGACATGTCTTCTGCATCATCGATGTATTCTTGAACAATGGCCCACATAGGAGGACTTAGAAGAGGCTCTCCTTCTCTTGGCCTGTAAAAGAAAATCTTCTCACTGAGTGGAGGAAGATCAACCCTTGGACTGTGAAATTCATCATAAGTATGTGTGGGCATTGAATGTTGAAATATGAGTGATAAAAATCTGCAGAAAGGGACATTGCATTCCCGTGTGTTAGCCTGAACCAAAGTAGCTAATTCATTGAAAATTAGCCGAGCATAATCAATATTTCTTCCATAGTACAGAGCATGTACTATTTGCATCCCAAATTCGTTTATTTGGTCTAAAGCTCCCGTCTTGTGGGTCATACACCGAATTATTGTTGTAATGAGAATACCCCACATAGGACCAAATTCATTTCTTTTGGTTGTGCCCGTTGTTCCTCTTCGACCCAAAAATGGCAGTACTGAGCGTGCCTCTGATCTATCAACAAATGGGTCATACTGAGCTTGGGCGGGAAGTCTCAGTGCTTCACGAATGATGGCAGTAGAAACAAATGCCCTTCTTTGATCTCTAATTACCCACCCAGCAATCATATCTGGAGAATCGAGTGTAGCAGAGTACCAAAACTCGCATAGCATTTCTGGGTAAATTGCTCGAGGAGACAAGGTCAGTGCACGAGCAATTGGGCAATTCTTCAGAAAAGTCACAATGTTTGTGAACTCTTGGCATGCCCAGGCTTGAGGAATATTGAAGTTTGCTGTGATGTTGTTCCTTGCAAACCTGGGCAGTTCATCGTTTCGGAATTTGATTTCCGATTCAACTTCTGGAGCAACAAAAGTGTAATTCGCCATCTGTGATTTGGATTTGAAAAAGTTTGCTTGCTAATAGAAAGTGAAATCGTTAATCGCAGAGAGAATTGAAAATGAAAGAAAGAAATAACAGTTAAAAATTTGAAGTAAAAAAAAAACGGTTATTTATAGGAGATTTGAAAGATAATTAAGGTATTGGGAAGTAAAAACGGCTGATTTGACTGCCTTATCCTCTGCCAACGGTAACTTTCTTATTAAGAAAGGTTACCGTTTGAGCAGTATAAGGATTAAGCTCGATTTGAGCGCCGTAATACCCCAATACTGAGTTAAAAAAAAATTAATTTAAAAAAAAATTTTAAAAATATAAAAACAATTAATTTACTCTTGAAATTAATAAAAAAAAATAAAAAATTTAAATTTTGATGATAACAGACTAGTGATACTGAGTGGTCAGTATCAACAGGAGTGATACTGAGCGCTCAGTTTTAAAGAAAATTTAAAAAAGATTAAGGATTCAACATACCTAATTGCCCTAGTAAATACATAAACCTTTCCTCAGGAAGAGGTTTAGTAAACACATCGGCCAATTGTTCATCTGTTGGTACATAATCTACTTCAACCTTACCTTTTTCCACATTATCTCGAATAAAGTGGTGTCTGATATCAATGTGCTTGGTTTTGGAGTGATAGACTGGGTTCTCTGTGATAGCAATAGCACTCTTGTTATCACAATGAATGGGAGTCTTATGAAAGTTGAACCCATAGTCTAAGAGTTGATACTGCATCCATAATAATTGAGCACAACAACTTCCTGCAGCAACATATTCTGCTTCTGCTGTGGAAGTTGCTACCGAATTTTGTTTCTTGGATGACCAGCCAACTAGTCTTCCACCTAGGAATTGACATCCTCCACTTGTGCTCTTTCTGTCCAATCTACAACATGCAAAATCTACATCTGTGTACCCTTCAAGGTCAAAGTTTGAGTCTTTGGGATACCAAAGACCCAGGTTAGGAGTACCTGTAAGATATCTAAAGATGCGCTTAACTGCTTTCATGTGTGATTCTTTAGGATCAGCCTGATACCGAGCACACAAACATGTGGCAAACATGATATCAGGCCTACTAGCAGTTAAGTAAAGTAAGGAACCAATCATACCTCGGTATGTGGATTGACATACTGGTTTACCAGTTTCATCCTTACTTATCTTATCCTGAGTACCCATAGGAGTGTGCATGGAAGATAAATTTTCAAATTTGTATTTCTTTAACATGTCATGCACATACTTACTTTGATTTATAAAAGTGCCATCAGGCTTTTGTTCAACTTGTAAACCAAGAAAGTAAGTAAGTTCTCCCATCATACTCATCTGATACTGAGTTGACATTATCTTAGCAAACCAGTCACACATTGACTTGTCAGTGGAACCAAAGATAATATCATCTACATATATCTGAATGAGTAAGATGTCAGAACCTTTCATTTTTGAAAATAATGTTTTATCAATTTTACCTCTTGTAAATTTATTTTCAATAAGGTACTCAGACAGGGTGTCATACCAGGCTCTTGGAGCTTGTTTGAGCCCATATAGAGCTTTATCAAGCTTGAAAACATAATTAGGAAATTTGGGATCAACAAAACCTGGAGGTTGTTTAACATAAACTTCTTCTTGTAGTTTTCCATATAGAAAAGCACTTTTGACATCCATCTGATAAACTTTGAAATTCTTAAAGGCTGCATATGCAAGATACAACCTAATAGCTTCAATTCTTGCAGCTGGTGCAAAAGTTTCATCATAGTCAATGCCTTCTTCTTGCCTGTAACCTTGAGCAACTAACCTTGCTTTGTTTCTGATGACAACACCATCCTTGTCCATCTTGTTTCTGAACACCCACTTAGTACCAATAATAGTTTTGCCAGAAGGAGGTGGTACTAAGTTCCAAACTTTGTTTCTTTCAAACTCTGTGAGCTCTTCTTGCATAGCCTCTACCCAATCTTCATCTAATAAAGCTTCATCAGCTTTCTTTGGTTCAATGGTAGATAAGAAACTTGAGAAGAAACAAAAATTTGCAGTTGCTTGGGTTGGAAATTCTAATTTTCTTCTTGTTTGGACACCTTCTTCAATAGGACCAATAATGTTTGAGTGTGGATGGTCTCTGTGTTCCCTTAAATTGTTTCCTAAGGGAGCATTTGAAATAGGATCAACAATATCTTGTTGATTTGGTGTGTTGTCTGTCTGATACTGAGTGGAATTCTGATCAGTATTAGACAATGCAGGTTGCTGTTCATCCTCATTTTGCAGAGTTGATGTGGATTCTTGTGAAGTGTTGGATGTTTCACCTTCTTCATAGATAGAATGGTTCAGATCATTAGTTGGAAACTCAGTATGGAGGTCCTCTGTTATGGGAACCTCAGTATTAGTCTCATTTGAGTGATACTGAGTTTGAACTTGATCAGTTTCATTAAACTTATTAGGAATAAAGTGTGGATGAAACTTAGGCTATTCAGCAATGGAGTGTTCTGGATTGCATAGAATATCTATGCCACTTATGTCTTCACTTGCTAAGGTAGAATGCTCATTCTGATCTTCATCGAATGTGACATGAATGGATTCTACAATCATCTTGGTTGAGATGATATACACTCTGAAAGCTTTAGAGTGTGGAGAATAGCCCATGAACACGCCTTCATTTGCTTTGGGAGCAAATTTGTTGAGATTTTGTTTTGTACTGAGTACAAAGCATTTACTCCCAAAGATGTGGAAGTATTCCACATTAGGAATCTTGCCATTATATAACTCATATGGAGTCTTCAGATGTCTTTGGACTATAGTAGCTCTATTCTGAGTAAAGTTTGCACAGTTTACAGCTTCAGCCCAGAAACTCAGTGCCAGTCCAGCATGGCATAATAAAGTTCTTGCAGCTTCAATCAGTGTTCTATTCTTTCTTTCTACAACACCATTTTGTTGTGGTGTGTAGGCTGCAGAGAAGTTTTGAACGATTCCTTTTTCTTCACAGAAATCTGCTAATACTGAGTTCTTAAACTCAGTACCATGGTCACTTCTAAGTTGCTTGACCTTGTTGCCTTTTTGAAGTTCCTCTCTTTTTATAAAGGCAATGATTTCTGTTGTTGCATCTGACTTAATCTTGAGGAAGATGACCCAAGTATATCTTGAAAATTCATCAACCAAGACTAGAGTATAGATCTTTTTGGCCAAAGATGGTGTGCTGATGGGGCCAAAAAGATCCATATGTATCATAGTAAGAGGTTCATTGATGGAATGATTGACTTTGGACTTGAATGAACTCTTCTTCTGCTTGCCCATTTCACATGCTGAGCATAACTTATCTTTTGAATAAGTAATAGTGGGCAACCCTCTCACCAGTTTCTTCATGCTGAGCTCGTTGATATTTCTAAAGTTGATGTGAGAGAGTTTCTTGTGCCATAGCCAATGCAATTCTGGCTTGACTTTAGAAAGTAGGCATACTCGAATAGTTGGGTCTATTTCTGATAGGTTGACTACATATACGTCTTTTTCTCTTCTAGCAATGAGTACAGGCTGGCCTTTATCATTGTAGATGATTCCTGCAACCTTCCTGAATCGAGCTTCATTGTCATCATCACACATCTGGCTGATACTGAGCAGATTGTGTTTAAGACCCTCTACATAGGCAACTCTTTTAAAAGTTATGTTGCCTGCCTTGATCACACCATAACCTCTTGTCTTTCCCACCGAGTCATCTCCAAATTTAACAGAAGGACCCTTCTCTGGAGTATAATTGAGAAGATATTCCATACTGCCTGTCATGTGTCTTGAGCAGCCACTATCTAAATACCATTTTCTGTCACCCTGCACAAGACACAAAATAAGAGTTAGTTCTTTTTAGGAACCCATTTTTGAATGGGACCTTTGGTGGGATAAACATATTTGGGGTTGATCTCCTTATGTGGAGAGGTCAGTATCACTCCAGTGAAACCTTTTGAGGTTTTCTTTGGTGATACTGACTTAGTTTCTCTCCTTTTCTTTGGTACTGAGTACCTAGGACTTGAGAGATCAGTCCAGCATTCATCTCCCTTGTGACCAGTATGATGACACCTATAACATTTTCTAGGTCTATTTCTAAACATATTTTCATACGGTATGTTAGAAAAATGTTGCACTTTTGGTAAGTCAGTATGAACAAGTTTTGCAAATTGTTTACTTAAAGATTTGACCTGATCACCAAGTGTTTTTAAAATGTTAATTTTGTCATTTTTAATAGGTGTTTTAACATTTTGTTTTACTGGTTTAAAGGGTGGTGGATCTGGTTGCTTCTTTTTATTTGACAGAGGAGTCTTTCTAATATTATTAGTGGTAGAATTCTGGTCTCTGCCAACTAAGGATCTAGTTAAAGTTGGTTTTTGTTTATCATGTTTTGAAGAAACAACTTTAACAGGTTCTTTAGATTTCTCAGTATATGATGTTTCTGTTCCTACAACTTCTGTATTAGATGAAACATTGGAGATAGAAGTTGTCTTATTATCATTATATAATTCAAAAGTTGTTGTATTAAATAATAATTCAAAAGGTGGAACAGCAGAGGTGTCATACTGAACTATTGGGAGCTCAGTATCAGAAATTTCTTTTATAGAAAATTCAATACTGGGTTCTTGTAGCTCAGTGTAGCACTTTGAGCAGATGGAGGGACCAATAGGTTTTTCTAAAATTTCATTTTGACATCCAACTTCACATAAAATTTCATTTTCCTCATCATCTGACTCAGTTTGACACCCAACTTCACATAAAATTTTAGCTTTTACAAAATTAATAGGGTTCATAGTAGAAAACTCTTCAAATAAATCAGCAAAATTGTTCCTATTTTTAAATTGAGGATCAACACCAAGTGCAGCTCTCACATTTTCTGGAAATTGTTCATTTAAACATTTATTTAATTTTATTGAAGCATTTCCCCAAGATTTACACTGTTTTTCAAATTTCTCTTTTTTCAAGTTTGTGTAAATGAGCTTTATCAGCTAATCTTTGGTTAATGTCTTTTAAATCTGAAAAATTTAATTCTAAATCTTTATACTTTGCTAGTTTATCTAAGTTTTCATTATTTACCCTTTCAAGTTCTTGAATTGTTACTTTTAAAGCTTTTTCTTTTTGTACAGAAGTTTTAAGATCAACAAGAATATACTCAAAAATCTTAGTTTTTTCATTCACTGAATAAGTTTGAAAGGAACTTACCTTGTACAACTGAGTGGAATCCCAATCAGTATGAACACTCATCCTCTCAGCCTCTTTGATATCCTTTTCAAAGGAGCTCTTCAAATCATCTTCAGTGAAAGCCATAAAGGCTTTATTCTCAATCTCTTCCTCATCATCACTTAAGTCTTCATCCATCCAGGCTTCTGAGTAAAGTGCTTGATGAGGTGCTCCATTCCCTTCTTCCCTCTTGCCCTTGCTCCAATTCTTCAGCTTGACATATTTGTCTCTATACCTTTTTGCTCGGTATGCAATCTTGTCATTTTGGTCAGTCTCAGAAGACTTGGTATGACAATTTGCAGCAATATGTCCAGGCTTTCCACACCTATAGCACAGACCTGATCTTGGGTCAGTATTAGAAGAGCTAACACCAAGCCTCTTCTTCTTCAACTGATCCAGCTTCATGGACATAAGAGCCATTTGGGTTTCAAACTCTTCTGCCTCAGCATCAGCAAGATCAACTTCTGGTTCATCTGGCTCAGTCACAGTATAGGCTTGTTGCACAACTAGAGCCATGCCAGTGGAAGACTTGTCAGTTTTCTTCCAGTTGATCAGTCTTGCAGCATTATTCTCCTCATGATTCAACATTAGACCATACAAGGTTTGAAGAGTGTATGACTCAATGTTGTTAGCAGCATTGACAGAGTTTGTCATGTCAAGAAATTGTTGAGGAAGACTATCCAGGAACTTTTGAACAAGCTCTCCTTCCTCTTTCACAATGCCTACACTGATTAAATCATGGATAACAGTATTGAACCTGTTATAGAGAGTGGTGATGTCTTCATTAGGAGTTGAGAAGAAGTTTTCATATTTCATTCTCATGTTGCTTTTTCTTTGCAACTTCACCTTTGCTGTGCCTTCATAGGTGACTGATAGACTATCCCACATAGCCTTTGCTGTTGGCAATTTCATAATTGCATTAAGTATCTCTTTGGTAACAGCATTACCAATCACCCCTTTAGCTCTGGAGTCTAAAGCATACAACTGACGATCAGTATCAGTCCAGTTGTGCTTTAGTTTAGGTACACTTCTTATGCTCTCAGGAGCATCATCAGTAGCAGCAACAGGTTCCACAGTTTGTGGAATGATGGGACCATCATATAGCACAGTGAGCATCTCATGGTGAATAGATTCAAGATACCACTGAGCTTTAAGCTTCCATTGATGGAAGTCTTTTCCATCAAAGATGGGTACTCCCTTTCCAGACATAATTGGTGCAACAATTGTAGACATTTTGGATTTTTGAGTGTTGGAGGGATAGATGTAGGAAATGGCTGCCAGGGTTATAGATCGACTAAATAAGAGTTTATTTAGCCTGCTCTGATACCAGTTGTTAGGTCACAACAACCCTGTTTTAATGTTAATTGATAGAATATTATACTTAGAGAAATATTAGAGTGATAACACAAGAATATAGTCAATGTATAAATCCACTAAGTGTGGCTTGTTGCGGAATAACAAGACCACTGATCAATTACAAAGATATGAAAGTGTAAAGTGAATTCGTAAATACTCCTTTGCAAGATGATCTCTATTTATAATGTTATAGAGATCTTACATGATTAAGCAAAGGAGTAACCGAAGGACTAAGTAAGGAAAATGACTAAGATCAAGGGATTTGATCTTAGTCCGTTACTATACTGAGTATCACTCAGTCCTTCTACTCAGTCCTTGTACTCATTATCACTATCTGATACTGAGTACTGATACTGAGTTTCAATACTGATCACTCAGTATCAGACCTAAACTTAGCTATACTATTCTACATATAAATCAAAGCTAGTCTAGGTTGTTTTGTTATCTTAAGATCCAAAGGGGCAAGGCTTTTTGCCTTAACAATGATTGATGAATCCATTGCAGCAGCAGCATCCTCTCTCCTAAATCTAAAAGAAACAACTATTGATGAAGGCCAAGAAAAGATGGATGTTCATGATGAGCCTACTACTACTGCTCCTATGGAAGAACAAACTCAACAAGAAGTATCAGTAGTAACTCCTACTACTGATATCATAGCAGTAGTAAGTCAGGAAGAGGAAATAAAAGCAACAAATACTACTGATGCCCTATCAGTAGTAACTCCTGAAGTCACACCAGTAGTAACTACTTTGGTTACTACTGAAGAGGAAGAACTGCAACTCCCAGAGTTAATTGAAAGGGAAAGACACATCATTATCTCCAAACCACCAACTCCTAATCAACCACTTATCATACCTGACATTGATGATAATGTGAATTGGTTTGAGGTAGATGAATGTACACTTCCTCCACACCCTAAAATTTTATCAGAAGATCAACTACATTTGTTTTATCCAAAACTTCTGATTTTGGGTGTACCTGATATGAAATACACTCCACCTCCACCATCTGCATGTATTGGAAAAGGAAAGGAAGTTTATGATGAAGACTATCCAAACAGAGCCTTAGGTCACCAAATGGTGAACAAAATTAATCATGTCAGATCAGAAAAGCAGCCTAGATGGAGGGTAAAACACAAGAAATTTTTGGAGAAAGTGGAGATGTATCAAGCTCTTGAGGAGAATAAAAAGAAGAAAACTCAAGAAGCAAAATTACCTGTTCAAATAGAAAATGCTCAGATAGAAGCTCAAAAAGCAGAATTCAAGAGGCTCAGAAAAGTTGAAGAAGAACATATACAATGTCTTGAATACTTAGTATCTGAATGCAAAAGAACTAAAAGTGATTTAAAAGATGATGTATTTGAACAGAAGGCCAATATGATTGAATTTTTGAAATCTAAAGGGCTTAGTGCAAAGTCTCTTGGCAGAATGAAGATGATTACTATTATAGACAAATATTGCACTGCTAAGAAGAAGGATTTGGCTGAACAAGAAGCAGAAGAAGAAAAGAAGTCAAAAGAATTAATTCCAATCAGTCCAAAATTAATCAAAGCTGGTAGTATATCAACTACTGGTGATTCTTCAACTCCTCAATCAAAGAAGAGAAAAGCTATTACTCAAGAACAGAGCTCTAAAAAGAAGTTAAAAACAGAACAAAACATACCTGTTCTTGAAGTGCCCGTTGCTCCCTTGCATAACAATCCAATCATCAATTGGAGGGTTATGCAGAACAATGTGATAGAGATCATAAGGGAAGATAAAATTGTACAAAGATTTACTGGATGGTTACCATTGATCAGTTCAAGTTCTAGAAGTGATGTAATCAAGCTTCTGATCATTGGAAAACCAAGAATGACAAAGAAATCATGGAAAGAGTCTGGTGCTGGATACTTAACAAGAATGATAGATGCTGCATTTTATCCAGACAATTACCCAGAACAATTTACAGATCCAGGAAATGTTTATGCTTGGAATGTCATTCTGAGAAGACTATGTATCAGATATTCACAAATACAATGATGAAGCCATATGATGCTGTTATGTTTCAGAACAAGTTAACTTATTTCACAAAAAGAAACAGCAAATACATCATTGAGCAAAGACATCAACAGAATCAAAGAACATTGGAGAAAAGAAAGAAAGAAGAAGAAGAACAAAAGAAACTTATGTGATTGAAAAGGAATCAATAAGTTTAGGGGGAGATTGTTGGAACAAAATCACAGATCAACTTAATACTGATGCTGCAGTTAGTACTGATCATGATTATTACTGATGAATGTTATGCTTAGTACTGATGGGGCAGAATTACTTATTACTGATGAAGTTGATACTGGTGAAGTCTATAACTTAGTTACTACTGATCAAAGCATATTGAAGATACTACTGATCAATAGTAGTTACTACTGACGATGGTTTTGGACTTACTACTGGTCACCAGACTTACTACTGACGATGCTTATTTACTACTGGTGATTGCAGATTACTACTGATATACGATTTGGAAGCAAATCAAGTCCGAGATCTTCGTAGAGATAGTTATAGAATGTAATTCAATGTATATCTTTATAATTCGAATGTAAATCAAGTCCTAGAATAACTAGGGTAAATAGTTTAGCTTCAAGGACTATTATAAATAGTTCCTTACGAATTGTAAACGTACGTGTGTATTGTGAATCAATAATATACATTGAAGCTTTTTGTTAAACTGTGTTCTTAATATTTACGTATATTGTTTTACAGTTCATCGTTCTTAAACATATTGATATAGTGTTGATACGCTGCAACTTTTATTATCAATTAGATCTAAGTTGTTTATTAACTCGTTCATAGTTAATCGATCCTGACAACCGTACAAAATAACAGCGTTGCAGTTCTCGAAATCGTACCGGCCGAAGTTTTTGTTGTTCACCGTGACCTCCGTCAACATTGTGACGTTCAGCGTCGACGTTGAGTTGAAGTTCTCGTATTGGAGATTTTGAATTGAGACGGAGCTTAACCGGAGCTTAGGATTGACGACGCGTAGAACCACCGAAGCAAAAATTAAGAAGATTATGCCAAGGAAAACGATGGCGGCCAGTACGTAAACGAGACACTTACTGCTTTCCTGGTGCTTTTCTTTGGCGAATTTTCCGATGGAGTTAAACGTTTGTTCGTCGTTTTTTACGACGGCCGGCGCTAACGGTGTCCTCTGGCTCTCTGGATCTGCCATGTGTCTGTGTGTGTGATTCGAAGTGTGTGTCTGTGTGATAAATTTATTTGAAAGTGTGTTTATATTTAGAAAGGATGAGAGGTTAATGGAATGCGAATTTATGAAGTTTCATATCTAGCCCTTGTTTTCCAGAAACGATGAATTCAGTCCCCACTAGTTTTGAAAAGTTATCATCCCTATAATAGTTGCTTTAATTGTTACGGTAATCAAAAAAGAATATTTTTTTATAGCAAAAATTATCATTTTTTTGTATAATTCAATGAAAATGTTTCTTAATTATCTTACCAAAGACTTAGTAATCACTTTCAAAACACGTATTTAAACACTTTTTACATAAACTTTATTTTTAAATAATTACTTTCGAGAGTTCAAAAGGCACTATTAGAAAAACATTATATCCCGACATGTTTTGGTACATGTTTTGAATAAAATAGATCTTGGTTCAACCTGTAGACTATAGTGAAGATGTCTCATTGCCATATAGCTATATGTACTTTCTTGCAGTGAGGTCTATCACCAATATCTGTTACTTCCTTTTTTAAATGGATGTGTAAACACGGGATATGGTATCTTGATTACTCTTTTTTCATATATCATCAATGATTGTAATAAAGTGTACTAGACTCAAATCTTTTATGAGAATATGTACCAGAAGACGAGTATAATATCAAGCGTGAATAGCATGATTTGTACGAAAATAAGTACTAGAAGACGAGTATAATATCAAGCATAAATTGCATGAATTGGAGTTGGATTATGATTAATGCACATTGCACTTTGCGCTTTTGTTTGTTTAGTTTCCTACTGCTTTTTGGAGAGAAAAATGTCACGATTTTGATACTTTTTTTTTGTGTTAACTTAACCCCAAAGATATATCAAGAAATATACATGTATTTGATTATACTCTCATCATATGATTAACTAACAGCTTCTTTTATACATTGTTTATGCGCTATCCATATCGTTATTATGCATTGATTAATGCTTTTCATTGTCATTAAGTATCATTTATTTGCCACTTTAGGAAGAAAAAAATGGAGATTCGACTCAACATTATTTTCAATATACTTGTTTATAGGATGCTTTTCTTGCCTTTAGAAAGAAAACGCAATCAAAGCTTTCGTCCTTGGCCACTACTTCAACTGATTTCACAAGTTTAATCGTATTACTCATGATAGTAGTGTTATGTCATTTATCTATCTCGTTTTTTAAAATACTTGGCTAGTCATTAATGTAACATCCCGAGACCCGACCTAAAATATTTTATTACTTTTGGTAAGTAATATCTTATTGTTTATTATTTATTATTTTTATATGATTTTATTTGATTTATTTGAATTAATTGTATTTTTAACCATGGGGTTAAAAATTAGTAAAACTGAGATATTTAAATATTAAAATGATTTTTACATATTTGAGTTCACTTCTGAACCGGGGTTCTAAAAATATATTCGTTGTTAAAATTAGAGTTAGTTAGGTCTAAATTAATTATCTGCGAACCTAATATTCTACACTGTGTTTAAATGAATGTATCTGTGTTTGGGGGAGGGGTGTACGTGTTATGTGGGTAGGGCAGATGTCAAAATTGTTTTTCCCTCTTGCTCTCTTGCCTGTACACGACTAAAACACACACACACATAGTTGAAGCTTTTCCTCCCAAATTGAAGATCCATACTTGAAGTTCTTGTCTCCCTTGTGTGATTTTCGGATTTTAGAAGCAAATTTAAGTAAGTTCTCTTCCTCCTTGAGCTAGGGTTCATGTTCTTGAGCTTTGTTGAATTAGGGTTCTTGAGTCAAGTGGGTTTTATGAAGTTTTTGTTGAATCTTGTTGGAAATCCAAAATTGATGCATGATTTGGTGTCTAATTTAGTTCTTGCAAGTATTGTATGAATTTTTGTTAGTTATAGCTCATTTGGTGAAGCTTTCATAAAGCTCCATCAATGGTGATTATGGGAAGAAGATGGGTTTTTCCCCAATTTGATGAATTATGTAGTTTGGTGTTCTTGATGTTGTGTTAGATAAATTAAGTATGTTAAAATGATGATTGTTAGTTATGAGGAATTCTAGTTACTTGTTATGAAAATGCGTAGGTGTTAATAGTGTTTGGGCTAGAGTGGAAATTGGTAGTAAACTAGCTAACTTTATGAATTGTTGACTTTGGTCAAACCTGGGAGTTGACTTTAGTCTCGTGTGACTTGTAAACTTTAATTACCAATTTCATGTTGGCAATGAGTTAGTTGAATGAATTGTAAGCTTGATTGTGTTGGTTTCGGGTCTTGACCCGTTTGGTTGTTAAATTGTGCAAATTGATTTAAGTAAAGTCAAAATTGGTAATACTTGCAATTGGATGCAAGTAGTATGATAGTTATGTAATTTAGATGTTGATCAAGTAGACTAACTCATTGGAAGGCATTGTGTACATGCGCGACTCATTATTCTTGTTTTGACCCGTTTGGGCCTAAGAAGTAATTTGGTTAAAATGCATAAGGAATTAACTATATCAAGTTTTATACTTTAATAATTGATATGTGAAGGAAATACAAGTAAATGATTGTAAATTGTTGCATAAAGAGGTCGTCTTAACCTATATTACTTGTTACAAAATTTGGTGATTTCGGGTGACTAATTCGGTATTCATTTTGTACAGGAAAAGGGAAGGAGCCTCGGTGATATAAGATTACTGAGCTCGGTACTAAAAGAAAGCTAAGGTGAGTGCATCTAACCTTCTTCTTGTGTGATGTACAAAGGTTTTGGTATGGTAGACTTGTAGGAGAAAAATGCAGCATTTTGGCTGGTTTGGGGAGATAGCGGCGCTATCTCTGCTTCATATTTGGAAAATTGAACAGCGACCCGAAATAGCGTTTGGTATTTAGATAGCGGACGCTATCTTTTGGTGGATAGCGGCGCTATCTCCATGAAAGATAGCGACGCTATCTATGATGCCGGCGCTATCTTGGCTGATTTTAGGAAAATTCATTTTTTTCTTGGTTTTAATAATTTTCCAGTGGTGACATTAATTGTGGGATTGTTAATGGTAGTATGTGCACATGTTTTCTAGAGTTTAGCTATGAGTGGGTTTTGGCTAGGCATCGTTACTATTGGATGGGGTGCTCGGACTCATATGGATGTGTTCCGTCAGGGGGGACTACCGTGCCGATAGTAAAGTAGCCATCGGTAAACTGTTGTTCGGCCAACAACAGTTGTAGGTTCTGCGCAAGTCCGCCGATACTCTCATAACGTCCAATTGCTTGTGGAAGTTTGGACGGGTTTCCAGATTGATTTCTCTTGTCTCTGATTTGTTGTGGTTATGCAATTGATTGTTATTTCTATTCACTTAGCTTTGTGCTAATCCCTCATTTGTTGATTCTTTTCAGGTTGTGGATTTGGCTTGTCTAGAGTTGGGTTTTGGAAGTCTGACCGCACTCTGATTTTGTATACCGGGTCGAGCCTGTTTTAGTAACACCTTTAAATAATTTTATATATTTGGTTATTATGTAAAGTTTTATGATGTGTAATAATTAGGACTATGTCTTTCTTAAAATCGCTTCCGTATGTTTTAAAAAAAAAATGACTCTTAGATTGTGGTGTTACATCCAATCATCATTTACCTTTAATCCCATTGTTATATCATTTATCTATCTCGTATTAGTCGTGAGATCGATTGACAGAAGTTGCCACCGGATTGAGTTGCAAAAATTTCTTATAAATATCCTGACCCGAATTATTTATGATATTATTAAGGAAGTTTACATTGAAAAAAAATGATGCATACATATAAAGTGCATACATCACTAATTTGTATCATAGTTGATAAAAATATTACTTTTCCTCCGTATCAAAATAAGTGACACACTTTCCATTTTGGGGTGTATCAAAATAAGTGACTCACTTTGAAAATTTTCCTTATTTGGTAAAAATAGTGGGACCCATACCCACTAACTATCCACTTTAATAAAATAAAATTACCCTTATACCCTTACTTTTACTTTTAAAACTCATTAATATCACTTTATTCAAGAAAAGTGAGACTCATTCTCCACTATGTACTTTAATCTATTTTAACATCTACTTTAATCTTTTACCTCAAAAAACATGTAAGCCAATTTGTGTCACTTATTTTGATACGGAGGAAGTATAATTTATACGAGTATCTATTAACCATTTTTTCTGGTATAAGTATAACTTCTTTTTTATCATATACGAGACAGCATGACTCCTGCGATGCACGGGCTTCGTTTACAATAATGAGTTATTTTGAGTGCATATCGTGTACAATTTACTGGTATCACCTGGAAAATGTACGAAAAACGTGATCGGTTACATGTTTACTTTGATTGCGGGTATTCTACTAACTGAGCGAAGCTATTCCTTATGTATATTGATGTTTAGGGTTTGTTGTTCTTTATTGAGTCATATGGATTGTGTATGTTAATTGCAATTATTTCTTTAGCTTGAAATAGATTTCGTATGCGTAAGTAGACATCTGCAAACTGGACCAAGAACTGATCGGGATCGCAGAACCGGATCCGACCGAACCGAGCTCCATCGGTTCGGTTCTCGGTTCTAATTTTTAAGAAAAATCAGTTCTCGGTCCGAGCGATCCGAATCGGTCGAAAACCGAGAAAAATTTGAAAAGAGTCGAAGAAATTGCCTCGGTTCCCGGTTTAGTTCGGTACCGACTAATTCTTGGTCCGGTTCGGTTCAGTTCTGAGCATCATGTGTTCGGTCCTCAGTCCGTCCAAACCATTTTTTCGTTCGGTTCTGGTTTATTTTTTAATAACTATCTGTCATCATGCATTTTTTTATATTGATTGATTTTAATAAATCTATAAAGTTTGTTGCAATGTAATTAATATTTAACCATAATCTAGATATTCAACTATTTTTATGATTCAGAAATGCATGGACATTATTTTGTTGTGTTTATTAAATATTATTGATGGTAAAACTTTTGATCTTACAATTGATTAATTTATTATTTTTATAAATGGATTTATATAATATTATTATTATTATTATTAAATGAATGGTATTAATTACAACTTAAAAGATGCAACTCAATTTTTATAAAAATGGATGTTCGGGTAAAAGATAATATCATTTGAAACTCAACATTATTTGCATCATGACAGTGTGCTTATAATATGTAACTTCTAGTTATATGAATAAACTATTATTTAATTAAATTTACTACTATTATTTTTCTGTTAAATTCTTTGTCTTATTTAACTAATATGTAACTTCTAGTTAGATGAAAAGGTTATTATTTAATTGAATTTACTATTATTATTTATGTTAAACACTTTGTATAATCTATTACATTTATTCATGAGCATCATTTATAACAGTAAACCATGAAACTCAATTTTTTCAAAATCTATATATAGAGATATAGATATAGATGTTAAGATATCAATAAGTTATACAAATCAATTAAATAAATTAATAGTGAGGAGAAAGAACAAAATCGCTAAATGATGTTGTTTACTCCACTTGTTAGATGTTTCTTTTGGATTCACATTTAAAGTGTTGAGATTTTTGCAATATGAAAATGACTATTTATATGCTAATGTGTGAGATTGATTAAAACTTGAAAAGTCTCTTATTTATAGAACTTTTTATTATTATAATTATTTATATTTATTACAAAACTATTGGTCTAAGATTTTATTTTTAAAATTGAGTTTATATAATATTATTATTAATACTAAATGCATGATATTAATTACAACTAAAAATTGAAACTCAATTTTTATAAATATATAGAATATAGATATAGATGATTTATTTAATATTATAATAAATATAACATCAAAATGGAACTCAATTTTTATATTTTAATACATATATAAAAGAAGTAAGCATAAAATTTAACAACCATCAAATGAACAACAATTTGTGACCATTAACATGATAAGATATCCATCTTAAATAATTGTGATAATATCATACACAATCTCATATACTATAATGATAACTATTAGATCATTATATAATATATTTTTATATACATAATGTACATAAACAACCAATATGACATCAAAATGGAACTCAATTTTTATATTTTATACATATACCAAAGAAGTAAGAATAAATTTAACAACCATCAAATGAACAACAATTTGTGACCATTAACATGATAAGATATCCATATTAAATAATTGTTATAATATCATACACAATCTCATATACCATAATGATAACTATTAGATCATTAATATAATATAATTTTTATACAAAATGTAAATAAATAACGAATAATAATTTTGTACATATATACAAAAGAGTTTGTGTAATTTTAAACGAAAACAACTAACATACTCTCTATAAGACAAAATCATAAAGAGTTCATCTCTATGATTTGTTTTCCTTCAAAAAATACAAATAATAAACATTATGTTTGATTATCAATTAATAGCGACGATAAAAAAAAAGCCCTATAGATCTTTGTTGTTGACTCCACTTGTTATATATTTCTTTTGGATGTACCTTTAGAGTGTTAAAATTTTTGCAATATGAGAATGACTATTTATAGATGCTAATGTGTAAGATTCATGTAATTTGAAAAGTCTCTTAGTTATTGAACTTTTTATTATTATAATTATTTATATTTATTTCAAAACTCTTGGTATTACAATTTAATTTATTTCAAAACTCTTGGTATTATAATTTAATGATTTTATTTTTAAAATTGAGTTTATATATTAATTATTATTAATATTAATATTAAATGCATGATATTAATTACAAATTTAAAATTGAAACTCAATTTTTAGAACTCAATTTTTATATATATATAGAAGATATTTAAGTTGTCGGTTTTCGTCCGGTTCGTATCCCGATCTAATTAACTTGATGCAAACCCTTCGAACAAAGTAATAGTTTTCATTATTCCATGAGCATCAATACTATTATGTGAACAATAAGGTGATATATTACCATGCCATTAAACAGGAAGGGTGAAACTGTTAATTACCTGACTCAATTTTCACATTTTGGCGTTGAGTGGGTCCTCGTCGATTAGTCCAAAATAGGTTTAGTGACCAAAGTTTTGTTCTAACTTGCTGCATCCGGTGAGAGCTCACTTTAATTTTATTAATAAATAAGTAATATTAATAATATACTACTATAATATATTAAATATTAAAAATTAAAATTATTAATAAATATATTAATGTTAATAATTTACTTCTATAATATATAACTAGAATAATACCAGCGCTATGTGGTAACGAGTATCATGTAATTATATTTTGCAGCGACTAATTGGTGGTGGTGATAGTGGTGGATGGTGGTGTTCCCGGATGATGGATGATAGTGGTAATGATGGTGGGTGGTAGGTGATAGTGGTGGTCACGGACGGATGTTGAATACAAACCACCACCTTCTCACCCTTCTTTTTTAAGAAGTCGGTTGAGGATAGACGAATGATAGGATGTTGAATACACTATTACAGATAGTCTTATATTTAGAAAAACCCCAAACCACCACCTTCTCATCTTTTTTTTTTTTTTTAAGAATCCTGCATATGAAATGATGATCAAATAGACACCATCGTCTCCATCTTGATCATCAAGGTAAAATATCATATATAATCGAATTATCAACACTCATTTAAATAAGATAGTTTATTTTGTCATTTTATTAAAAAAAGTTAATTAGCTATTTTTCTCTAATATAAATATAATACGAGAAATGATATTGATGTTTGTGTCTATTCATATAATGATGACAAGTGTCAAAGTTAATTGATAATATGAGAAAAAAAATTAATGGGTTACACATATTAAATTTAAAGATAAGTAAACATATAAGTATACACAAATTATAGACACAAATATCATTTCTTATATAACATGAAATGTAAAATGAACCTTCGATATTTTATGGGTGGATAACTGGATATTATAGGTCACACAACTAGTTTCCATCTTACAGATAGGGTTTTCCACAGCTTTTTATTAGGTTTTCCCTCTACTTTTCTACAGCGCTATATAAACCGCAACAATCGTCTTCTTCAGCCCCCTTCATTTCGCCGTTCTCCGTCGAACCACCTCCGTAATCCACCGTAGATACACACTTTCCTCTATCTCTGCAAACCTCACCCTCCGGTGTGATCAAATGCAACCGCTACAAACACATAACCTAGAAATACAAATAGGCATCACGTTACATGAACGCACGCTTTAATTTATGAATTGATTGTAACGACAGATCTAGGGTTTGCAATTTGTAATAATTCGACGAAGACAATTCGTTAACTCGTTTCGGGAAACAGCTAATTACGTTTAGTTAATTACTCTGTTTGTGAGATTTTTGGGGGAAATAATGGAAGAACCTATACTTGAAGAAATCATCAGGAAGCTTATGGATGCTAAGGGCGGACGAGTGCCGAAGCAGGCGCAGATCACGGAGGCGGAGATACGGCAGCTTTGTGTTGCTGCGAAGGAAGTTTTTCTCAGTCAGCCTAATTTGCTCGAGCTTGAAGCTCCCATTAAGATTTGTGGTAACGAAATTACTTCAATTATTATGTAAATATGTTATAAACTTATAATGATGTTATATAACTGTTATTCATTTCTCAAATAACATGAGTAGTTGCTCCTTTTTCATGTGCTTAGAAATTATATCCACTTGTATATAGTTAAAGTTTGTTTAAAAGTGTAGTGTATATGAATAATATGATTGAATTTTGAAGTCTTCCTCTGCTTTCCATAGTATTAAAATGGAATTTTATAACATAAGTCATAAGTGAAAGTGATTAGTCCCTTTCTGTTATTAATTTTGGTTAAAGAATGATAATTATTTTCATTCTGTGTATTGTCATGGAAACAGCTGACATATTGTGGTTTCTGACTGCTTGTTTATTTCAAATCATATAGCTAACTATAAGCATGTTATATTTACTGTTTTTCTAGAATCTGAAGTAATCTTTGTGCATACTATTCTTATGCAGTCTGTTCATATACTATGGTTTTATTAACATTACCTTTTCAGGTGACATTCACGGGCAATATTCTGACCTCTTACGGTTATTTGAGTACGGTGGGTACCCACCCGAGTCAAACTACTTGTTTCTAGGAGACTATGTTGACCGTGGTAAACAAAGCATAGAAACAATATGCTTACTTCTTGCATACAAGATAAAATACAAAGAAAACTTCTTTCTTCTAAGAGGAAACCACGAATGTGCTTCAATCAATCGCATATACGGGCTCTATGATGAATGTAAAAGAAGATTCAATGTTCGTCTTTGGAAGACTTTTACCGACTGTTTTAACTGTCTGCCCGTTTCTGCTCTTATTGATGAAAAGATTCTCTGCATGCATGGAGGATTGTCCCCTGACTTGAAAAACTTGGACCAGATTAGGAATATAGCCCGACCCGTTGATGTGCCCGATCAAGGGCTTCTTTGTGATCTGTTATGGGCTGACCCTGACCGAGATATGGAAGGGTGGGGTGAGAATGATAGGGGTGTGTCATACACATTTGGGGCTGATAAGGTTGCAGAGTTTCTTGAGAAGCATGATCTTGATCTTGTTTGCAGAGCTCATCAGGTAAGTAAACTGTAAATCATTCAATTTTGTTATTATTGTTAGTTGTAAAGACATTGACTTTCTGGTTTTTTAAGGTTGTTGAAGACGGTTACGAGTTTTTTGCAAACAGGCAGCTTGTAACGATATTTTCAGCCCCAAATTACTGTGGTGAATTTGATAATGCTGGTGCGATGATGAGTGTAGATGATACATTGACCTGTTCTTTTCAAATTCTCAAAGCTTCAGAAAAGAAAGGCAGGTTTGACTTTGGAAACAATATGTTAAGACCTGGAACTCCACCACACAAGGTACACTTTTTTTTAATTTATATAAATTATTAAATATCAACGTGTTAAATATGATAAAAACTACATCATTACAACTATAATCTAGCGTTTTTGTAGTTTGTGCATTTTGCCTTCTTTTAGTTGACCTTTTACTACTAGACTCTTATATATGTATGTATGTATGTTGTATAAATAGAGAGTGAGAGGGAAAGAGACAGAGTGAGAAATGATCAATACGGAACCAACCTTACATACATACAAAACCTACAGAACCAATTGTAGCCTTTAAATCTTTTTTAACTTTTTTTTTTTTGCTCTTTTTAACCAATATTTACCTTACCTAATATCCAGTTTAGGTAAGTCGAATATGCAACTGATCCGTTTTTTTTTTCTTCTTTTTTTACTGTTTTTTTGAACCAATGTTTACCTTACCAAATATGCAGTTAATATAAGTTGAATATGCAGTTTAGGTAAGTTAAATATGTAATTTTGGTAAGTCGAATATGTAGTTTAGGATATAGGGTAAATTGAATATGCTGTTAAAAAAACAAGTAAAAAGAAAAGAAAGATTTAAAGGCAAAAAAAAAGTAAAAAGTAGAAAGAAAAGAAATATATTCGTTTTATTTTCGTGATCCCATGAACTGATTCTATACCTATTACCTTTTCAGGGTGGAAAGAGATGATTACTTTCTACAATGCATTGAAGATCAAATATCGTGTGTGGTATGATTCTATTGTTAGGAAAGAAGGGTGTAGGACACCTGTCATTGCAAATGTACAACCACTGAAGCTGGAGTTACATGCTACATTTGCATCTTATGCCAAGTTTTGCTTTTTTCCTTTTAAATGTAAAACGACAAGTTACATCTAATTCTTGAAGGGCCCCCTCCCCTTTCTCTTACTTTGGTGCCTTTTAATGTGAGATTTGGCAGCGTAGCATCCTTTTTTTTTTCTTTTCTTCTTTCTATATCTTTTTCTGTTTTAATATTTTTCATATTTTAGTTGTCCAACATACTCCCTCTTGTAACTAAATCAATACCCGTATTGAAAAAATAAAGATACATCAACTTGTATTAGCTTAACATAACAAATTGTCAAATTCTAACAAACCAAGATATATAAATATGCGGGCTTCATATATCTTTTTAACAATACATCAATCTTGCATATTATTACAAACGACGAAATATATATTACCTTTCATAGTGGGCAATTCTGCTTGCCAAGCTTTTTTTTCACTTTTATATATATACCTACGAAATATATGCATTTTATTTTCATGATGTTATTAACTTATTCGTATACGAGAAATGATATTGCTTTATACTATTTACTAGCCTATAACCCGTGATAAATCACGGGCAGCTTATAAAATTGTTCACAAATATAAGTAGAAAATATATTAAAAAAAACATGTATTGACAATAATAAATTTAATATTGAAGAAGTCTTGTCTTTCTCACATTGCCTAAAGAATGATTTAATATCAAACACATCGGTAAATCGGGTGGATTAAAAGCTTGACTGTGACCCGAATGGATCGAGAACGAAACATGCAGATTCACCTGCTTATAATGTCCTGAATTTTAGAAAAAAATATGGAACTTAGAAAATTTAATTAAAATGAATAAACTAAATTTTACCTCATTAGTTGCCCCCATAGGTCGTGTTCTTTTGCTCATATGATCAAATTACACTATTACACATATGGTTAACAAAATAACAAACATATAAAAAAAAGGAACAACAAAACAAAACAACAAACGTGTCAAACTTACATATGTTTGAAACATAAAAAATTGTATTTAAGAGTCAATTCTTTAAATTGTACTATTGTAGGTTAATTGGTAACTCTGATCAACCTGTTAAAAATTTAATTACTTAAGCATCATAACATGAGACACTATATAGAAGTTAGTCATATGTAATGTCGTAATTTTCTTGTAGTCTACTTTTTGATTTGTTCTCGTGCATATAAAAAATATTACACTGTAAACTGAAGGCATTAGTATATGTTTGACTATTTTTGGTAAAACTAAATTTTCCCATATTTATAGTATAATCTTATGTATAATTATAAAAATATAAAAAAACTGAAAACGAATCTCTCAAAAGGGACTTTTCTAACACGAGTCAAAACGGGCTGGACCAGGTTAGCTTAACCCGCCAACACATTTTTGCTATTTTTAAATCAAAATAATGAAATCTTTGAATAAAACAAGTAAGTAGGTTATAGGCATTGAAAACAGACGTTGGGCGACTTTCAACATGTTTGGCCCGTTTTACTATAGACAACCTTTTCTATTTGACTAAATTGGACTAAATTCAACCAAAATACACTGATTGATAAGGGTTATGTTTAGCAAACCGTCCCTACTCATTCGAGAAGGCAACACATTTTTAAGGGAATCGGTTTACCTGTTTCCGTTGTTCATTTATACCTTATTTCGCACATAATAACACATATAAAAAAGTGATCTTGGCATAAGCTTTCACTATTTCTTTGGTAAATGATCGACAATATATACATAACAATAGTTGCACAATGTTACAGAAAATCATAATTCCAACTACCATTGCTCTTGCACTTTTGTTAAGTTGAAATCTTTTTACATGAAACAGAATTTATGTTAGAACTATAAATTACATTATTTAAACCTCATTGTTATTCAAAAGTATTCATATTTATGTACATTAAATGGATAATAAATACTTTAATTACATTAGATGCCAACATGTACCAAAAATAAATTTATTCAATTTTCATTTAACACTGATTATCATAAACTAAAACTTAATGTAACCGTCAGTTTTAACAACAATGTTCATCAAAAAATATAGCCAAGTGATCTATCGTATAACATAAAATAGAATAGATCTATATGTAAATACATTTAGCATTGTTTATGTGGACGGTTAATACCTTAATATTGCATTGCATTGCAATATAGGAATTGACTCTTATAAAGGTCATTAAAAGTGAGGTGGCTTAAAAGTATATATGTGTAATTTTAGGTGGCAATAATGAATTGGCATTTAAGTGCCAAATGACCTCATACATGGCATAAGGTATGATGTGTCATTATGACATGACTTTAAAGATTTCAAAAAAACCTTCTTTTAATATATACAAAGATAACCACAAGGGTGGGCGCGGTTGGTAAGACTTGGGCCTCCTATGTGGGAGGTCCCGGGTTCGAACCCCGTGAAACCCCCCTTGTGGCCACCAGCCTCCGTTGAAATGTGGGTCCCCCTCTGTGCTGAAAATGCTGGGTCTCGTATATCGAGCCCAAGCAGAGGTGTGGATATCATTGTTAGGTGATTTACCGGGGAATGCACCTGTTGCTGGGTCGGGTGTCCGGTCACAATATGTGGCCAGTGTCAATGGTACACTCCTTTACCATTTTTTTTTACTATTTATTCCTACTTTATCTTCCTACTTACTACAAGATGACATGTGTACTTTACTAATTCTCTTTCCTCATATCATCTCTTGATTATGACACTTGTCTTTATCTAGTATGTAGGAAGATAAGCAGGAACAAATAACAGGAAGAAATATCATTTCTCTTCGTATACCTATGAAGTACTTTTTAATGGTGGAAAAAGATTATTACTTTCCCCAAAAAATATACAAATCAAATAGGGTCATGATTTGCTCAAATAAAGAGATTTATTCTCACAGGAAAATTTAAAGTAAATGAACAATTTTAGCCTTAAACATATATTGTTAACAATTCAAGTGCAAGGACTGATGATTTATAGTTACAATTGTTTGTGAACAATTTACCTTTTCATATTTTAACTTTGTTTGATTTATGACTACTTAGAAGCCCGATATTTTGCTACTTCTTTCATTGTTTTGTTAACAAATTTTAGAAAATTGGCAAATTTTTTAAGGTTTATTTTGAAAGTTAGTTAAGAAACCTTACACTTTCTTTCCATTTTGAAAGTTGACAACGACGCCTCGAAAACTGGAAAAATATAGGTCTTTGCAACTTATCGAAAACTGGAAAAGTTAACAATTCAAGTGCAAGGAGTGATGACTTATAGTTGCACTTGTTTGTGAACAATTTACCTTTTCGTGTTTTAACTTTGTTTGATTTATGACTACTTAAAAGCCGTATTTTGCTACTTCTCTCATCGTTTTGTTAACGAATTTAAGAAATTGAAAAAAATTTCAAGTGTTTATTTTGAAAGTTGGTTAATAAACCTTACATATTCTTTACATTATTGTATTTTGAAAGTTGACAACGACGCCTCGAAAACCGGAAAAGTGTAGTTCTTTGAATCTTATAGAAAACCGGAAAAGTTAACAATTCAAGTGCAAGGAGTGATGATTTATAGTTGCACTTATTTGTGAACAATTTACCTTTTCGTGTTTTAACTTTGTTTGATTTATGACTACTTAAAAGCCCGGAATTTTGCTACTTCTCTCATCGTTTTGCTAACAAATTTAAGAAATTGACATTTTTTAAGTGTTTATTTTGAAAGTTGGTTAAGAAAAACCTTACACTTTCTTTCCATTATTGTATTTTGAAAGTTGGCAACGACACCTCAAAAACTGGAAAAGTGTAGGTCTTTTCAGCTTATCGGTTCTGGAACCAAAAACCGGAACCAAAACTGAACCCAAACAAAACAGAATAAGTGTCGCCCCAACCTATATAAAACACTAATGGTTCATACATATTTTTTAAAGAGTAGATAAAAATTGTTTTGCGTCGACTCAACCTATATAAAAAGTTATCTATTTTAACCCGTGACTTAATTTTTCCACCTCATATACCCAAAAAAAAAATAAAGCATGATTAAATGTTTTATTGAATAAAAAGTAAAACAAATACTGAAAAATATCAACAAAGCATGCTGAAAATAGAAATGTAATACTAGGGACCCGTATATGTAATAGCTTTTGATTTGTTATTTTTTTCTTAGCATGCGTTGTAACTTACATTAGTAGCTTTAGTTTCCATTTATTTGAACGGATTCGTAAACATAAACGGCACCGCCATTTCCAATTGCTTTTTGGCGTTTTTACCCTTTTTGTCGCGTATAATCGAACGGTGAACTGGCACACGAAAAGTTCATTTTCATCTGCAGTTGATAGGTGCGTCAGACTGTGAGAGAGTATGGCCGGAGCAGTGATGAATCCGGTGCAGGTGAACCGGTCGGCGGACATGTCAACCGTCCAGTCGCTAACGCCGTCGCACGCCAACTTTTTCCGCATTTACGCCACCGTTGATCGACTACTTGCTATTGTTCGCGGCGGCTCAGTGAATGATATCAATGAATTCTGCCGTCTTTGTATCTCACTTTCTAGGTTTTTTTATTGTGTTCAATTTTATTTTCAATATTTATGTTATTGAGTGAAACATGCTCTGTTTTTGTCATGCATTATGCATTTCATATCTACAATAATGGTGGAAAATTCGAAATTGTGGTCGTTGCGTTGTTAATAAACCCTATACTCAGCTGTAGGTAGTTTTATTTGTGCTCGATTTCACACACACACACACACGCATTCAAATACTTACTGTGGATGTTAAACATGTTGATAAGAAACGAAACGCTTTCTCTGTTTCTGAAATGAAGTTACGTACTCGGTATTTGAAAAGTTTAATCTCATTATACATAATCATTTATCACTTTCTAAAGTTAAATGATGGTTATTAATTTCATGAACATTTGTACTCGTTAGCTTAAATCGGTTGTTTATTGGAGACTTACTTTGAAATTCTGTACTTATTTTGTAAGTTGTTAGGGTTTGCTTTCTCATGAAGTTATCATCCCAAAATACCTCTTTAATTGCAAACACTTATTTATGAAGTTTCCAAACTTGAACATGGTGAAACTTTTCACTTAAATCTGACTAACATCTGTATTTTATACCATTTTGAGTTTTAGTTCTAAACACAGTAATTTCAGGTGCATTTTATGTTTTTTATACTGATTGATTAGGCTGTTTATGTTCGTTTGGTTCTCTATATCATCCATCATTTTATTCTAAGTTATTAATTTTGTGAATCATAATTTTATACTGACTAGATATATTTTTGAGCATTACAGAGGTATTGACTATGCTGTTGGTAACAATGAAATTCCAGACAAAGCTCCAGAATTATGGAATAAGTTGAAGCAGGTAAGGACCTCTGTAACACACTCTATCCCTCTCCAAATTTAGATAAAAACAGCATATTTCTGGAATATTTATCCGTCTAAATTTGTTTTATCCCTAATATACTCAAAAAAATTGTAACTTCGAATTTTGTCTACACTAAATTAAATCATTTTTTACACAATAATTCAGTTCATTTAATTTTTTTCTTTTAAAACAAGAATTATTTCCTTTACTGTTATATTTCATATCAATCAAGATAGTAATGTTCTTTTATCATTCTTTTCTTTTGTTCCATAACTAGAAGTTAGTTGACCCTGTGTTCTTCTTTTGCTTATCCTTCTTCTACATTGTAGTTTATGCAATATATTCTTATAATAATATATTTCTGGACATGAGACATTGAATGCTGACATCATCATGTTCTCAGGTATGTCAATGGAAAAATGGTAACTCAGTACTTGCAGCTACAATGGTGGTGATGATTTCTATAAAGGTACATTTATTAATGATGCGTTGTACATTTCTTATTTCCTCAGGGTTTAAATCTTGTTTTTTTAATAGGGCGCATGTAAAAAAGGTTGGTTTAACGAGAATGATAATGAAGAACTTACTAAACTCTGGAATGAGGTATGTAAATGGCTGTTATATTCATTGATATTAACATCTTTTTTTATTTATTATTATTCTTTTTTTAATTGTCATTGTAGATAGCAACCAGTTTCTGCAGTGTTAGAGATCTGAACTCTGAGGAGAGCACATTTAATAACATCGTCTCAGCTGTTATGTTAAGGTCTTCATGGGAGTTTTTATTTTAATTATTTTTTAATTTTGATTATTGTGTTTGTTTTTGTTAAATTATTCATCTCTCTTCAGGTTTTATCCAGGAATGAAAATGGGTGAAATTCTTACTTTTGTTGAGGCTACGGTAACAGTGTCCCGTTTCCTATTAACTAATTTTATCATTAATATCTTTGTAAGTACTAATTATGAATTTGTGTTATATTGTAGGCGGGATATGGTGCATTTCTGAAAGATTTTCATATTACAAAAGATCGAAAATCTTCTGATGATAAAATAGTAAGGATTTTTTGTCATGTTGTTCTTGTGAATTTCTTATTAGTTGATACATATATACAATTATTTTATATTTTATCTTTTATTTCATTTTTTTAATTAAACTTTTTTTCTCTTTTGAACTGCACTGCAGTATTTGTTTGTTGCTCAAACGGATAATATAGAGACATCATCATGCATCATAAGTCCCCAGCAAGCCAAGTATATATTTTCTTTTAATTTAATTTCTTCTACATTTTCTTACAAATTAATGGTCTGACCCATAATTGTTTCTCTTCAATTTCTAGCTTTTTGTTGAATGGAAAAGCAGTTGATATGAGGACTTGTCTTTACAAGGTTTGTATAGCCCAGTTCATAAGGGTTGTTACTTGTTACTAAAGGTGGCAAAATGGGCTGACCCGAATTGACCTGTTCATTAGTAAACGGGTCAAACTTGCCACTTCTTGTTATGTATATACTTTAATCTGTTGTCTATTTGCTTATCAGGATCCTGGACCACAGATTCCAACACTTGTAACAAATTTGGTTCAGTGTGGAACCAATCTTCTTCAAGTGGTGGGCCAATTCAGTGGTATTTATTATTTAACAATCTATATATCATAATTAATATATTTCATGCTAATTAATCTTGTATATTAACTTGGCCATAAATATATTTTAGGGAAATATATTATAGTTATTGCCTACATGAGTATGATCTCAAATCCAAGCTGTCCTGACCTTCTAGATTACGTGCCACCAGTTGCTGCTGCATCTGATTTAGGTAAATTTGTTATGAAATAATATTTGATAATTAAATATTGTCATTAATAATTTATTTTCTCATGATAGATAATGATATAATTGAAGGGGCGTCTAGAATATCTCTAAATTGTCCCATAAGGTATGCACCATTAATTGCTAACTGAGTTTAATATTATTTCCTATTTTCATTTCAATAGAAGTAGTAACTGTTTTTAACTTTTCACACAGTTTTAAACGCATCAAGACACCTGTCAAAGGAAATTTGTGTAAACATCTTCAGGTGAGTTTCTATATCGTATTATATATGTTGGCTCATTTATAAATACCATAATTATTATATTATGTGTTTTTGCAGTGTTTTGATTTTGAAAATTATGTTGACATTAACTCAAGAAGACCATCATGGCGTTGTCCTCATTGTAGTCAATCAGTCTGCTTCCCAGATATCCGAATTGACCAGACCATGGTTAAGGTAACTAACCTAAATAGTTTGTGTGGTAACTTTAAGTTTGATCTAGTTGCTAAAAGTAACTGATTTATAATCCTTAGGTTCTGAAAGAGGTTGGTGTGAATGAATCTCATGTGAAAATCTCAGCTGATGGTTCATGGGAAATTTTTAACGAGTGTGATGATAATCATACGGATGAACCGCCACCTTTGCAACAAGAATCTAGTACCTCCAAAGACATGGGAGCAGTTACTTTGGACCTTACGGGACCTGATAATCATATGGATACCAGTAATTCGAATTCCCATCAAGAAAATGATAAAAAACCTTCTCTTGCTCAGTTACAAAATGTCAACATGAATAATATCCATACAAGTATGATGACACCTGTGAATGTTACTTCACACGGTCAAAGTCAACCTTTTGCTTCCAACAATATGCAGTTACCTACTCATGCAGTTGCAACATCCGGATCAAATGTCACTCTGATGGCACCTGTAACAGATTCTGTTATGAATGCTATTTCACAAAGTCAAAGTCAACTCTCTGCTTCCAACAATATGCAGTTACCTACACATGCAATTGGGACATCTAATACTAGACCAAATCTCACTCCTGTAACTGATTCTGTTATGAATGCTATTTCGCAAAGTCAAAGTCAAAGTTTTGCTGCCAATGATATTCAGTTACAACAGAATAACAGAAACAATATGAGTAATGGTTATGGTGAGAGGTACCAGACAGCTGGCAGGTGGGTTACGAGAATTCCGATTGGTGTTCAGGCACTGCCAGCTCAGCAGACCCCTGCAGGTATGGCAAGTGGGGATAGACATCAACACATGACTAGATCTCAAATGGATACACAGCAAATGATGCACCTTTTCTCAGGTCAACAGTCACAGGTACAAATAATCTTTTTTGTCCAATAATAAAATTATACGATTAAAATTGAAAATTCTTAATTTAAGTATTGTTTTTCCTTGTAGAACGGGGTTCATGAGGATCAGTTACGTGCATATAGTCAACTAGTTCAGCGGTTCGGTGGTCAACCAAATGGTTACCAACACCAGTCCTTTAACCAGATGCAACAACCAAATCCAATGTGGTCACATGCGGGTCCCACAAATGGTGTTGCAACCAACCAACAAGCTCACCACTTCACCATGTCCACTGCTCAACAAGCCATAAACATTAGCTGGACCCCACCTGTTCCGGCCCAACTCGAGACACCAACGGGCCGCATGCGTGGAAGCTTATCGGGCCGGGAAAATTCAGATTCCATCAACCAGTCTATAGTTCACCCAACACAACCCATCCAAACTAGTGCTAGACCCCCAGTTCTCAACACCACCAGACCTGCAATACCACCACATCTTCAAGCCCTAATGGGAAATAACAGAAACATTCACGGTTATCAAGGTGGTTGGTGTTAGATTGTGGTGGGGCCCGGACCCGAGTTTTAATTAGTTGATATTAATTAGGATGTATAGAAAGCATGGTAAGTTTTGTATCTAATGAGTAAATCACTAGTGGCTATGGTTTATTTTTTGTTCACAAACTGTTCCAAGTCTTTTGGAATAGTTGCTTTTGGGGTCAGACTTTCTTTCTTTTACTTATATATATATATATATATAGAAATCTATAATCCTACTTATCATCTGCTTATCATCTCCATCTCTGAGCTCTGACTATCATTTTCTGAAATCCAATGTATGCCAGAGTCTTATTGGTTAACTAAACGCAACTCAATTGATGATGTGATAAATGGTGATCATCTTAAAGCATCTACGGCAGCTATATATAGCTTCAAATTCAGGAATAACAAAACTTTTGATCCGGTGCAAAAGGAGAAAACGACATTCATCCTCATTCTTCGGTCAAATTCAGAGCTTCTCGTATTTTTGGATTAAGAATAGGACGAAAAATATCAATTTAAGCAATAGATGGGTTGAGTGGTGTTCGAATCCCATGTCTTGTTTTTTCTTAATTTCTTTTGGTTTGTATTTTGTTTTGTTGTTTTTCTAGCTCCTTGCTAGTTTAATGAATTAGCCGTTCAAAAAAAAAAAAAAAAAAAAAAACACTTATCCATCTTTCATTTAAATTAATATAATTAATTAACTTCAAATATATTTATGTTATTTTTATTATAATTCCATTTTTAGATATTATTTTAATTTGCATTATACTATACAAAGTTACATATTACATATGTTCAAAGTTTTAATAATATGTCACAAACTATGCGTTTTTTTTACTATAACATAATTGTGTATTACAATAACGATATTATGATAAAAACCTAAAATAGATACTAAGAAATAAAGGAAAATGCTTCTAAAGTTCTAAGTCACCATGTGGTGGGAGAAACTTAGTAGGAATCTTGTTCCTGTTCAGTGTACTAAATTGATATTTGTTCCTCCATGGGAGGGTTTCTCTCCTACTTCCACAAGGTCTAGCATAAATATCCTTTCATACTCAGTAAGGGTATTCTTGTAATATTAAAGGTTGACTTTTTAGTCTAGTCTAGTACTTTAACATCGGAAATAAATTTGCTGATTTTACAACCTTTTAAGGTGGCAAATTTGACTTGTTTTTGTACATATGGGTTAATTGGTGCACGTTAAAGTAATGATTAAGTGTTAATTGAGCTGGATGATTCAAGGGAGTTGAGCGAAATGGATAGATTAAAAGTGTTGCTTCATAATCTTGATTTATCGTACAGGCTACAATGGGCTGGTGGGAGAAATGTATTACTCAAATGGCATGGTCAAGACTTGGCAACTTTCCAATTATAACCTCAAACAATCTGCATTTGGTCAATATTGTAGGGTTCTTGGTCAAACCCAGCCTCTAGTGGTATTTCACCGTATTTGTTACCATATGTTTAGTGCTTACAAGGAACACACATGTTTACTTCATCTATCTAGATTATGTTAGGGGTTCTTTTATGGTTGTTAACTTAGTAGTGTTGATTTAGTTAGTTATTGAATCAAAATTTGTGACTGAAATTCTGCTATTTGATTATATTCGTAGTGGATTAAGAGAGAAGTTTGGACTCGGACCAAGTCAAATGAAAATGAGCAAATCAAGCATGAAGATTCGGATCGAGTCCGAAGTTGGACCCATTAATTTTACTGGACTTTAGACTTGAGTCTTTATTATATAATATTATATTTTTATAGAAGAGTTTTGATAATATGTAAGACATGTTTTATAAATTTGTACATTAATATGTGACAAATTCCTTAATCTTAAGAATTATTCCATTATACTATTTTTTATATATTAAAGTTGTTATTATTAAAATTTTGTTAGAATAATATAGTACAAAATTGAAAACAATCACTTAACGGTTCCACCCGCCACCGGCGACTAATGTAACCCTACGGCACTTATAATTTTTAAATGGACAGTCACTTATTTTAGACTTTTAAACAGATATAATATTAGACATGGAAATCATGTTTATAACAAAAAAATCACGTTGAACACTGTGCAATACCTGCACATGCACACACCTGATTCCACCTCTAAATAAATAACTCCATAGCTCAAAAAACACACACCAACTCTCTCTCTCTCTCACACACACACACACACACACACACACAAACACACAGTAGCCATGGCGACTTCTTCTTCTTCGTGTTACACATCTCCGCTCCACACCGGAATATCCTCGAAACATCAAATGATTCTACCTCCTTCCACCTCTTTCGTCACCTGCTTCACCAGACGCTCACCTCTTTCTCTCCGGTCGATACCACGGCCGGTGGTTGTTGCGGCAGCTGCTAACGCCGTTGAAGTTGAGAAACCAGCGGTGGCGAAAACTCCGTCGAAGGTGCTACCGTTCAGAGTCGGCCACGGGTTCGATCTTCATAGATTGGAACCCGGATACCCTCTCATCATCGGAGGCATTAATATTCCTCATGAACGAGGTTGCGAAGCTCATTCCGATGGTAATTTTTATAACTCTAATTGAATCTGTGCCTACTATATGTTTTGATTACGTTACCGTTTATTAGGTAGTTAGGTACTTAATTCGTATTTATCATAATTGTTTGCGGTTATTTGAGCTGTTTCATAAAGTTTTGCATCTCAATTCTGTGTTATGTTTGTAAAATTAGCTCAAAATTTTAGTCTTATTGATCAAAACATCATTGTTTTGAAGTTTACAAAGCTCCAAATCATTCTCAGTTAGCAGGTGAAAGAGTAAATTTATATACTGTCTACAATTTTCTCAGAATAGTTACTAATTTCCTGTGAAACTCGATCAAATGTACATTTGAGGATTGAACAACACAGAATTGAGCTATGTTCCTGAAAGTTACGAAATAAATGATAGAATTGCAGCGAATTCCTTAACATAAGAAATGAAAAGTGCAAAAGTAAGTTGGAAATGTTATATAAACAATTCAAATGATTTAAATTAAAAAAGACAATGTACCAAAGGACTTATAGCCTAGGTGTACGTGAGTGACTAATCAACTGAGAAGTTGTGGGTTCATCATTTGAGATATTTGTGAGGTATTAACCGTATTATTAGGTTGTACGTGAAATTAGCTCAAAATTGTAGCAACTCAGTGTATTCAGAAGAATCAGAAGCAAGGTAATGCTAAAATTCGATGTGATGGAGGTATTTGAATATATTGTAATGCGTCGATTATATGAATCTCTAATGAAGTGTAGTTATTTTTATATTTTCTGATTAATTGGGTGTTTTAGGTGATGTGCTGTTACATTGTGTTGTTGATGCAATTTTGGGTGCTTTGGGTCTACCTGACATCGGGCAGATCTTTCCAGACAACGATCCTAAATGGAAAGGGGCAGCATCATCCGTTTTCATCAAAGAAGCTGTAAGATTCTGCTTCTGCTGACTTTTTACAACCACCCAATTAATTACATTATCAGTTTAAAGCTTGCATTGTTTAAAATTCAGGTGAGATTGATGGATGAGGCAGGTTATGAGTTAGGGAACTTAGATGCCACTTTGATTCTTCAAAGACCAAAACTTAGCCCGCATAAAGAGGCGATTCGGGCCAATTTGTCTTCACTCTTGGGTGCAGACCCTGCTGTTGTCAACCTTAAAGCTAAAACTCATGAAAAGGTAGACAGCCTTGGAGAAAATAGAAGTATTGCAGCTCATACCATTGTGCTTTTAATGAAGAAGTAACGGTAATTTGCATCATTTTATCAAGATTTAAAAGTGACATGAAGACTAATAATTATCTAATGTACGATAGTTTTGTACTAGTATGTTTTTATGTACTTGTTCCATATGCATGATAAATTGTACTTTTGAATCCATTGGTTTGTTTGTTGAATCAAAATATATACTTCTTATTAATCCAGTCAACAATGACACACAAACTTTATTATTATTTTTGGAATTATTGAAAATTCATTTACAGCCACCAACAACCAGAAAGTAGGCCAATGGGTCTGCATGTTGTATCTTCTGCATTACATGTTGTACATCCTTTTGTCATAATACATGGTACCAAATTCTAACCCTATAAAGAAGCTGTGACAATTTCAAGGGCTTCCTCAACTGATTTTGCAGTTTGAAGTTTGACTTTATCAACAGACGGTTGACTCCGTGCAAGTTTAGGCAACAATTTAAACTCCTCTGCAGTTCCACTTTCAAGAAGAACACCTTTCAATCTACCAGAATCTAACCAAAATGTTGCAATTTTGGGATCAAAATTCCCAATTTCAATCGCTTCACCAACATTATCCCCAAAAAACTGCCACCATACTTTCCTTGAACTCCCTTCGTATTCAAAAACTCGTGAGTAGAAATAGGGGAGATAATCATACGTGTGAGTTTGTGCAGTTAGTAATGCTTTTACACAATGTTGAGCAGAACCACGAGCATGATCTACATGTTCTACACGTGAAATCCTATCGTACATCTGTTTATAACAATAAAAAAATATATATAATTTGTACGCCATTAAATGTAAAGTAGGGATTGACCATTTTGATAAGAAAAGAACTACTTTTAGTGGGAATGCTGCTACATCACCAACAGCAAAAATTCCTGGTACATTGCTTCGAAACAGGCCATCAACCTAAAAGTTTCAGAAAATTATAAAATTAACCCAATGTTTTTTTAGTTATAATTAGTAGGGTGATTAACTGAAATACTAACCTCTATCCCACCAACAGTTGTATTTAAGCCAACAGCTTTATCAAAAGGACTCACAGCAGGTCTTGCTCCAATACCAATAACAACCTGTCAAAAAATTAAGCTTTCTTTAAGCATAATCAGAAGTTAAATACAAGGGTGTGTTAGAAAACTACCAAATCTGCTTCAATTGTGGATCCATTTTCAAGTTTAACAGCAGTAACTTTTCCATCGGGACCAGCTTCTAAGGTTTTTATAGAAGCACCCTGTGAACGAAAAATTCATGTAAAGAAAAGATTAAAAAAATGTGTGTTTTTGTGTGTGTGTGTGTGGAGTAGGGTGCGAGAGGACCTTGATGAATTTAACACCATTTTCTTGGTAGAGTTGTTCATATTTCTGGGCTAATGAAGGAGTAAACAGCCTTGGTAGAAGATGATCTTCAGGAAATATGACCTATTAAAATGTTTAAATGCAACATTAATACAAGGATATTAAATTATTAATATGATTTTGAAAAATTAAAAAATATTGGAGTAAATTCTTACAGTTGTGTCAAGGTTCCATGCAACAGTAGCAGCTGCAACTTCCATGCCAATATAACCACCACCAACCACAACTACTTTTTGTGCTTTCCCCTAAAAAATTAGTTTAATCATAATAAATCACTAATTATTCTTCTGGTGATAATAAACAATACAAAATAAAAGACAATTACCAGTGATGATATTAATGAATCAGCATCAGCAACATCTCGTATATAATGAACACCTTGTAAATTTCCGCCAATTTTCTCAGGAAATCTGAAACAAATAAGTTTCAGATGATTTATATATTTTTTTTTACAGAAACAATAAATATCTTAATGAAATATGCATACCTCGATGCAGTGCAGCCTGTTGCAATAATGAGGGCTCCATATTTGAGCAATTTTCCTGAATTTGTTGTTAATGTTCGTTTCTCTGCATCAATTGCTGTCACTGGATCTTCATAAACCATCTGAGATAAACTTGGTAGTTAGTTAACTATCTTATGCTTTTTTATAAGTTTTAAATTCCAGAATAAAATACCTCAATCCCTTTCTCCTTATACCAATCAGGAGTCTGTCTCTCACCTCCTGACCCCACACACGTGTGAAAACCCTAAAAAATTATACATTTTCAGTTAGATACTTAAGCTTAAGTAACTATAAACTTTGAAAATGGCATCAAATTGAGGAAATTAACTTACTGGTAAACGAGCTGGCTTTTTGTCTAATGGAAATAAATAACCTTTTGTTAAAGCTGGGCGTTCATATGGAGCATATGCCTGCATTAATAAATGGTAATTACTAATTAGACCGAATTTGTAACATGACTAGATCATTACTGTTATCTCAATTTAAGATCCTTAAACCCTAAACCCTAATTGATTGACAGATAAAAGGAATACCTCTTTGGAAACAATACAGAGCTTTCCATCAGCCATTCCGTGTTCAACGAATGTTCTAGCTGCATATCCAGCTGCATTTCCACCTCCAACTATCACAAACCTAAAATCAATTCCAAACAAAATTACTCAATTAATTACTTCAAATCTCAATCAATTAGAATAGTTAATAAGAAATTGAATAACAAAATCAAATCAAAGCTCACTCTCGATTCTCATTTGTGAAAGAGGATGATGCAGAAACGACGAAGTTTCGCCGGTTGAAGCTTCTGGAATGAATCACCGGAGAGTGTTGACGATTGAGAGATAGAGATTGAGGACACCAAAGTGAAATCCCGTGCTTGATCGACATTGAACTCGATATGCTTGCCATTGATCGTCTAACAGTTGCAGCTTCTCGAAATTTTGTGAATTTGATGAAGAACAATAATTAGGGTTTATGATCAACTGTAAATGATGGAGAGATATAGAGAAAGATAGGGAAGTCAAACCTGATGGCATAATGGAGAGTATGACCTGTGTATATAATGTACAAATTATACTGTAATAGTGATTATAATAATAAACAATTTGGCTTTAGGACAGATCCAAAGGACATTTGTAGTCCTTTTGATTCAGTTTGAGGACACTCAAAAAAGTAATATTTTTGAAGGATTTTGGTAACTGTGTAACTTTACAGTACTGGTGGATTCCGCCATTGAAGGGCTGTTTACAGTTATCTCGAAGCTTGGGAGTAAACAAAAAACAGCTTCATAAGTAAAATAAGAATTAATCCAAATTTCAATAAACAAAATGTATCATAGATCGTTTTAACTAGTAACGATTAAATAAAATTTCCCAAACAACCCTTAAGATTAGAATATATGAATTTGATGGTATTCTAAAATTGGTTCCGATTCACTTTACGTGCTAACTAATACTCCCTTCGTCTCACAAAAAACTTCTCATTTCCTTTATGCACAAGTTTTTATGTAATAGTTAGTGGTAGGGTCATTGATAATACTTTTGATTAAAATATAAGTTGGAGCTGGAGAGAGAAAAATAATTAGTGGATATTAGTGGTGAGGTCCTTAGTAATAATATTTTTTTTACTGTGTGGATCTCATCAAATGTGTGAAATGAGAACTTTTTTGTGGGACAAAAGTTTAAGGGGAAATGAGAAGTTTTTTGTGGGACGGAGGGAGTAGTTAGTGGTGGGATCATTGATAATATTTTTGATTAAAATATAAGATTGAGTTGGAGAGAGAAAGATAGTTAGTGGATATTAGTGGTGGGGTCCTTAGTAATAATAGTTTTTTATTGTGTGGAACCCATCAAATGTGTGAAATGAGAATTTTTTTGTGGGACAAAAGTTTAAGGGGAAATGGAAAGTTTTTTGTGGGACGGAGGGAGTATACAAGACCAGTGCCAACGCTTGCATCCTCAACCCGTCAGTAGCAATTTCTGGCCCGTCAACTAGTGACGCCATTGGCACTGGCGCGTCACAAGCCGACGTCAGTAAAACACGTCTTCATGGCGACGTGTTCTGGGAGGGCGTCGATAGAGTTTGCCAGGGAAGGGGGAAGGGAACGGGGGAAGGGAGGGGGGTTTGGGTTTAATAAGCTTGTACCATATGCATGTAAACTTGTACAATATTTTTTTTTTCTTTTTTACTTTATTTTTTTGTAATAATATTATAAAAATATATATCTTATTATTTGTTATAAATTTGTTATTTACTTTTTATTAATATATTAAATTTATATTTAATTAAAAAAAGTGATGTGGCATAAAGATAATTTAGTGATGGGTTATGGTTGGTATGACCGTGTCAGTAGTGTGTCAGTAAGGATGTGATAATGTGGCTCTACTGATGGGTATACTGACGAGTCACGGTTGGAATAGGCCTAAGGATAATCATATGTTTTGTTGGTATCCTAAAATCAATATCCGTTGATATGGAGATATTTATATTTTCTTCATTGAAAGTGGAAACTCTTAAAATATCACTCTTTAAAAATTCAAATTTAACCACTATATCACTTTATTATGGTTAATTTGATTGTTTTTATCTATTTGTTTTGTTGCATAACATTTCTGAATTATTTGCACCATAATTTTTGTGAACTTGTTTTTAAGTTATTTTTAGTTAAAAAATAAAATTTTCAATTGTTTCAACTTTTTTTCTTTTATAAGAAGTATTTAGTTTAAGAATAATTAAAATACACAAAGTAATAATACTAATATTATAAGAGATGACAATAATACATTCTGGGCCTTTATCAACAATTGAATGACTTGCTGGAATTGGGCTTTGTGTTTGATTTGTAGGACTTGTTTAGGCACTTAACAAGGTCTATGTGGAACAACATTGCTTTTTATGTCTATATTTTGTATCTAAGTAAGATATATGAGAAATTTATGATATAAAAAAGGTTAATTAAGTTAGAAGGTTAAAAATGAAGATATTTGAGTTAATTTAGTGCAAATATGTACAATTAAGGCTGTGTTTAGATAGATATTTAAAATGTATTTATTGACTTATTTACTTTTTAAAAATACAATAAGTTAAAAAAAATGTTTGCATAATCCAAAAAAACTTTTAAAAACAAGTTTTTCTTACATTTGAAGAAGTCGTTCTTCAAAAATTCAAAACGGGTTATGACTTTTAATTATAAATGGTCACTTTACACCAAAAAGTGATCCAAAATACTTTTTAATTAACTTTTAAATATTAATATGCCAAATCAAACATTTAAAAAAAAAAACTCATTTTCAAGAAAAAGGTCAATTAACAATTTGACCTAAAAGTGGAGGTTTTGAAAGAGGGTGGTGATTTTTGCACCACATGTTTTAACTCATGTACCACAACAAATGCTTTATGTAGTTATACATTCTGCAGAAATAATTGTACAGTGTGATGTAGGCATCAAAATTTGTAGTATGAAAATTAACTCCCTTTTGAAAGTTTATAAAACACCCCTAACACATATGTTAGATCAAACCACCCACCAAAGGAACTTTGAATTCTTGCATTCATGACCATGAAGAAATAAAAACATTTATGAATATGTTTGGCAACCTAACCATGAGCAAAAAATGAATTAAAATGAAAACCGTAATAAATATATTAGGTTAATCGAGCTCCAAGCTCAACCTGCAAATATGGAGGTATCACTGCGGGACATACGTGCGCTATTTGTTTGCGTGGAGGTGAAACATCAACTTAACCCAATGAACCAATAGTTGTCATTTTTTTCATAGTCAAACGTCAAGACCGTTCATAAGTAAAAAAAATTATGTAACTAAAGGGATTAGGTGTGGTGGCTTGGGGTCGGATGCCACATCTGCGCCAACTATGCGCCACATCACTATTTCACATTTCACATTCAAAACCCCCAAATACCCCTTCACTAAAATACCCATCACTCACAAAATACCTTAAAAAAATACCTGGAAAATACCCCTCCCTCACGCCAGCCTCGCTATTGATCCGACTTGGGCCACCACTCAGACCACTTGCGGTGTGGTGACGCGCCACTTTGACCCATGTGGCATCCGGCGAGATGCCTCCTCCGCCACCACACCTATCTCTCTAAGAGTTTGTGTGTATTTGAATGTTCCTAACATTCACATATAAATAAATCTAAAACATGTGAATAAATACTTAATTCTATAATTCTAGCAAAATTAATTAGATTTCTCACACGAATCTAACACTACTATAAGTATAATTTCCATTTTATAAACCCAACCCTCGAAGCCAATCAACTTCTATTACTTTAATTCCAAAACCCGAAACCAAAACCTTTCAAACAAACGTATCCTAAACCTTTGTTGTTAGGTACGTGGCACTTGTCCGAGCATATAGATTTCTTGTATGATAATTTAAAGCTAGGTCCAAAGTCGATCCTTTTTATATTTATAGACTATCTTGAAGATACATTAGTACGATTCACATCTCTAATATATGCATATGTAGTTTTTCGTACCGAAACAATTATCATTAAAATATTGTTATTTTAAGTAAACAATTCCAATCACACAATTGGACTTTGGTTCCTAGTTTAAGTATGTCTAGTCTGTCCAGAATTGGTGAAGGTTTTCTTTAATCATAATAAAGCTTGAAGAGACGTTTATTGGGGTTTCATTGAGAGGGTATGTTCGTTTTGAGTCCCATTTTTGGGTTGGTGGGACTTCTTGCTTCGTTGGCTTTGTTTTTTAAACGCTTTGGTGGTGACAACTTTTCCAAGTGGTCGATCTTGTTTTGAGGAAGAATATTTATCACAAACATTATATGATATAATACGTGACTTTTACAATATTTTGATTTATTGCGAAGATTAGGTGTGCCATACGTTTTAATTGTTGTAGTTTATGTACGCTAGTTTTTTTTTTTTTTTTTTTTTTTTTTTTTTTTTTTTGTATAACATCATAAATGTTCTTTTTGCGCTACAAACGGTATTAGGCCATTATGACGGATTTGCAACTACATGTATTATATCAGAAATTTATACATCAATCTATAACTACCTCCTGAATTTTAAGAATTATCCTCACATGAATTATTATCTAATTTTTTATGCATTTAAAAACAGTTATCATAACCCTTTTATATAATTACCACTCATTTTGCTAGGTCTCGCGACGATTCACTGTATTTTTAAAATTTAACTTTTAAGGTTTGTATTTACCACTTTTGACACGGATTTGCAATGGATTTATTCAAATGTTGTCCCATATCTGACGCTATTCCATCACAAAATTTAGTCAAATGTTTGACTATTTTCTTCTCAATTTTCTTGTGATTTCAGAAGATAATTTTTTTTTTCCTTTTTAAATTGTTGTAGTTGCCTCTTTCAGTAGTAGTGCACTAGTGCTGCTAAAAGTACTTTCCACGCGGGCGGCATATGGCTTGCCGCCATGTGATCTGCTACTCAGATCATTCAATGCTTGTAGCCTAGTGGTAAATGTAGAAACTTAAGGTGTTACGCATGACCAATAAATTAAGTGGTGTTAAAAAAAAATAACAAAAAAAATCACAATTAATTAACCAAAAATTATAAATTATTTTTAGTTTAGTTTTTTAATACTCCCTCCGTCCCACAAAAAACTTTCCATTTGACTTTTGCACAGGTTTTTAGGTGATTGTTAATGGTGGGGTCATTGATAATACTTTTGATTAAAATATAAGGTTGGGTTGGAGAGAGAAAGATAGTTAGTGAATATTAGTGGTGGTGTTTTTAGTAATAATAGTTTTTTATTACGTGGAGCCCATCAAATATGTGAAATGAGAAGTTTTTTGTGTGACAAAAATTTAGAGTGAAATAGGAAGTTTTTTATGAGACAGAGGGAGTATCTTTTTTATATTTATACGGGGCAATACTTTAATCTATTGTTCACACAATAAAATTGTACAAAAAAAAAACAAGAAGAGAGCGGAAGAACAACAAATTCCTATGCATACAAATATCTCCTGATCGAGAGTTTGAGATGGTGAGAGTGAAAAGTTTTTTAATAATAACACACACATTTATTAGGTATTTCTTATCCTTAATATACATTTACATAGTTATAAAACTCACCAATGTACTTTTAAAAAATATAATACAAACAAACAAGCACACTCCTAAAAACCCTAAATATCTTCAGTTCACGTCTAGCTAGTATGCAATTTTAATATTTTTTGGCCAAGTAAAACAGGAAATTAAATACCTTAATACATCGGAAAATGACGTCAATATGAAGTTTTGATTTCAAGCTCCGATCATATGATCATACAAATTCTATATTTTTATTACTCGATCTTCAATTTTATTTTACGGATATGATTATAAAGCTAGATCATCACTTATCTCCAAACAAGTATCCAAGAGACGAATCTCCTCCAGGAACCGATTTAACCTTCGTCGATGGTCGACCCTATAAATTATACATCAACGGATGAAAACTAATTAAGATCAATATATAATACTCCAAAAGAAAGTCTAGATTTCTCTTCAGTGTTTTGTTTAATTACCTTTCACTGGTTTTTTCATATTTGATGATATTTTCTTGTCTTTCAAAAGAAAAATACTACTAAAAAAAAGGGATGAATAAAAATTACTATCTTTTAACTTTTATATTTAAGAGATGGTGAAAGTTAAGGAGACTTACAGTTACTAAAAGACTTTTGGACGTATTACCATCTCCATGATAGATGTATTTTTCAAGAGAGGTGGAATCATGATCTTTCTTGGAAGGAGGAGTTGGGGCTTTTTCCGGTGACTTTTCTTCCGTATTGTTATCGGTGCCATATGGCGGCGTACAAACCGGTGATGGTGGTGGTGGTAATTTGGATTGATCATTCTGTTGTTTCTCTAATTTATCAGAACCAAACAAATACCCTAATGAACTGTGCCCTCCACCAGAGTTGTTCCTTGTGTTCATCATTGATACCTAACCCTAAAAATTAAGTTGTATCTTTTTCTTTGTTTAATTTCTCTCCTTTTCACTCTCTAACCTAGCTAACTATATATACAAAGAAAGTATATATGAAGGGACACCCACCTTCTGTAAATTGATGTTTCTTTTTCCAATCTTTTTTGTGATTAAAATTTGTATACACACCACACAATTTTTTGTACTTCCTCTTATTCAAAATAAGTGACACACTTTGGATTTCACAGTTTTTAAGGCAAAAGATTATAATGATGATTAAATTAGATTAATTGGATGGTTAGTGGGGAATGAGTCCCACACCTTTCGAATAAAGTGGGGTTAATGATGTTTAAAAGTAAAAAGTAAGGGTAAAGGAGTCATTTCACTTTGTTAAAGTAGATAGTTAGTGGATGTGTATCCCATTATTTATTGCCAAATAAGGTAATTTTTCAAAGTGTGTCACTTATTTTGAATCACCCTAAAAAAAAGATATGTCATTTATTTTGAATCGGATGAAGTATTAATTATTCCATTTTTGTGTTAATTATATATCTAAGCTGGGTGCATGTGGTGGGGATTGTTGGTTGGTTGGTTTGTTTTGTACATTTATTGTAAATGTTATAGATGTATGCCAATGGAGCCTTGTTGACTTTGGTTGGACTTCGGTCAACTGACATCAGTGACACTGTGCCTTCAGTTGGCAATTTGGAAAATCGATGAGGGAAGCGACGAAGAGATGGGCTCATGGGTCAATTTGAATAAAAGTGTGTATTTTATGTCGTATTAGTATTTTGTGTGTGGTGCAAAAATATAAAATAATATGTATTGTTAACATTGATATATCAGCTTTGTGTCAGTTGGATATATTACTAATGTGACAAAAACTGAAGTATCTATTCTATAGCCACCGTTTGAAGTGATCTTAGTGGTGGCAATTTTGCCAAAATGGCATGGATGTTGTTTTAAGGAATATAATTGTGCATGTTAATTACAGGGTTATAATTAACTATGTTGATTTGGTTTTATTAATAGGGATTTGCTAACCATTGCCCTTAGGGCAATGGTTAAGAATGGATAAAGTGGTTTTTGTACAATTAATGATGCATAACTAATCAAAGGTGGTTATTAAAATGCATGGGGATGGTTTTTTATTAGTTAATGTACAATGATTTAAAGCCAATAAAAATTTCTTAAACATTGCCCTAAGGGCAATGGTTAGCATTTTCCTTATTAATATGATGTTGCAAATATATTGTAAAAGATTTAATACATAAGTAATATGGTATAATCGTTATTAACTAACCGTTGGCGAATTAATTGTTACCCTTACAAATTTCAGTGTGTTTTACAAGTAAAATTATCATAGAAACAAGAAGAGATTAATTATTGTTAGGACTATTTTTGTAATAGGTTTTGACCTTTAATCTCGTTAACTAACAATTCCCTTGTTAGGTGGTAGATGGTATAAATACTTGTAATATTGAGTTAGAATGTAAGCTTTCCTAAACTTTCACAGAATTATCAAATTGAAAGCTCTTCTTCCATCTCATTCTCTCTCAACTTCACACACCAAATACACCAAGAACACACACACACTAATTCTTCAATTTCTCATCAAATCTTAATGGATTAGCTTGATTATAGTTTCATTAGCTTAATTTCTCATCAAATCTTCGATCCATAAGTATTCGGCTTGTCAAGAATTCAAGAACCGTAACCGGCCATTTAAATCAATTCACGATTGTGAAGCAATATCGTAATCACGATTGAGATATGGGATCACGTTAACAGAAATCTGAGATCGATTTTGAGATTTACATGTATCGATTGATTTTGCTGGATTCAGAATTGAGAATCGTCCTTTGCTTGTTCGGCTGTTTAAGGAGTTCAATCAGATAAAGAAAACTAACTTGACTGCCCTATACTGCTTCGTCCAAAACCTTTTGGCCCAAAGTCCCTTGAAGCCCAAATCAAATAACATTTACGTCTTTGGCCCAAATGAAATTATCAAACTTGAAATTTTAATACATATTTTTAATACATGTATCTTTGGCGCATGTGTTTTTATTTTTGAAATTTTTAATACATTTTCATATTTTAAAAAAAAAAAAAAAAAGCACACAAGAAAATTCATTATGGATTTTTTTTTTTTAAAAAAAAAAAAAAACAAAACAAAATCAAATTCGTAACATCTCAACATTTTCAGAACACAAGCACTTTTACCAAAAATCCTAATTGCAAATATGGATAAAGACCTTGCAAATACCAGAAAAGCTGCCGAATATTATAAACAAATGGAAAAACCTACACCAGCTATCAATGATGATTTGGATAAAGAACGTCAAGACGTACTACGAGTTATGGCAAAAATTTCAGACTATGCGAAGAAATATAATTCAAAGCCTACAAACAATAATCTGAGATCTTCATTCGACATTAAGCCTGATATATCTGCTACAATCTCAACTAAAAAGCCAACCGTCACACCTTTGGATGCTACAAAGAAATTAATCGTTCGGGATTCCGAGTATTATAAACGTAAAATGTTGAGGGCTAAACAAATTGAGTATGAAAAAGTGTTCTTAGTTGAAGATAGTAAATGGATGGAAGATTCAGATCCTAAGGATGAAAAGCATATGGAGGTTACTGATCGATTTCATGAAGAGGCCAACAAAGAACTTGAGGTAATCAGTTCCCTCTTTTCAAATTCTGATAATCTTATTGGTCCGGATACTTGTTTTGTTACAACTCAGATTTCTGAAATTGATTCTTTAAAACAAAACATTTTAGATGAAAAAGATTTAAATAATCAATTTCAAGAACGTTTAAATAATTTGCAAAATGAAAATGAACAACTTGTTCAACAGATTAAACAAATTAAAAATGTCAAACTTGAGAATCTGGAGTTACAAAATCAAGTATCAGAATTGAATGTCAAATATGATAATGATGTTAAGAATTTGTCTCATACAATTTCTGAATATCAAATAACCAAAAATTGTTTGGAACGTAAACAACAAGAGTTTGATGAAAATGAACAACAATTTGAATCATTAAATTCACAAATCAAAGAATTAACCAAAAATCTTCATGAACAAAACATTATTTCATCAAATGAAATGCTAAACAAACAAAATATCATAAACACACTCAAGCATGAAACAATTGAATTGAATTCACATATCAAACATCTTGAGGAATTGATTGTTAAACGAGGACACACTGATCAAACCATTCATCTTAACAAGCCTAAAGATTTCAAATATTTCAACTCTCGAGAAGGGATAGGAGCTGACAATCCAGAATATCTTAAGACCGCGTGCAAAATGGCTCCTACATTATATGATTCAAGATATCTACTCAATGGAATCTCGCAGCGTTTCATTCGGATGACTGACGAGGAAGAAGAAATAGAGAACTTCAACAGAGCTAAAAAGGAGAATGCTCAAATTAGTTTCAATTACACTGAATTAAATAAAACATATGAAACTAAAAGGGCTCTATTTGAAAATGATGATTATTTTCCCATTATAAAACCAGAAGAATTTGAAATTAAGGGAAATGATGTTATTCAACAAAAGGTTACACCAAAGATTTATGTACCAAATCTAATTCTTGAAAAGAAAATTTGTCAATTGGAAACTGAAATAGATGAAACACATAAGGCGTTTGACAAAGAAAAATCAGTTCTACAAACAAAAATTCATGGATTAGAAAATAAAATTGATGAAACACATAAATCTTATGAGAAAGTGAAACTAAAGTTGCAAGCACAAATTCAAAATTTAGAATCTAAATCATCTAATCTTCAGAAACTTAAGAAGCCTAGTGCATCTATGAACTTAGATTCTCCTTTAACTGCAACGAATAAAAGTAAAAACTCAAGAATGTTTTCTCCTGTCATGGCATTTCGTGATTTTTATAAAATCAAGCAAACTGAGGTTCATAGAGGAAATTCTACACCTAAACCGAAATCACAAGTCAGATCCTCTACCAAGCCTAAGCCTAGGAGATCCACGGTCCCGTCACACTCTGATAAGAAACTGAATGCTCTTAAACAAGTTATTAGAGGAAATTCCGCACCTAAAACTCCAAATAAATTAGGTTCCTCTTATAGACTTAAGCATTCCCAAGTGGATAAACCTACACCATCAACCGTGTTGAAACATTCGAGTGCTTCAAAGAAAATCTTTTCCAAAACTAAATCGTTAAAATACTCAAGAAATGATTTACTTTCATTGGCACCTAATATGACTTTTACACAAGTGCCAAAAACATCTCCTGTTTATGTTTACAAAACATCCTCAATCTTAAAAGCAAAATGGGTTCCCAAAACTCCAACATCTCAAATAATTCCCCGGAAATTATTTGAAAGTGAAACATCAAGTTTCAGTTTTTCTTGGAACTCTCATTCTTTAAATCAAATCGATACAGCTTATCGGTGGTTTCATTCTCACGCTAACATTGTCGGACCCAAACACAAATGGGTACCAAAAGTTGTTTGATTTGTTTTGCAGGAAGATGACTTATACACACGTCAGTCTATAACCCGCGCTTCAACGCAATGGCTTTCAAGTATCTCAGCTTGAAACCCGGTCCTCAACGAAAAATTGGCTTCTGATCAAAACGGATTCAGAACCCGCACTCAAAAGAAAGCACAAAGCTCAATCAAGCTTCACCGCAAATACTCTCCTTCAACCCTCCGACGATGTATAAGGTACGTCCTTCGAACTCAAAACTTGTCAATACTTTTGTTTTGTCGAGGGGGAGAAATATTAATTCTAGGGGGAGAATTATTATTTCTAGGGGGAGAAAATTCAGAAAAACCAAAAACAAAATACCCAAATAAAAAGTTTTATGTTTGTAACGCTAATTATAAGTCGTTGTAATATCCGTAAACAATCTCTTTACTAGTTCTCTAGTAAAGATTGCATCTGTTTACTACAAATTCTTTTAATTCTCGTTACTTACTACTGAAAAAGACATACCTTCCCATGGTTTGCCTGATCCGGCCACACCTTCCCAGGGAAATATTTCAGGCAACTGGTAAATGTGAGGATTTAGGTCTAGGGTATGAAAATAGGTGAGTGTAAGGTGATGTGAAAACATGATAAATTAAAGAAAACACACCTTTGAGTGCATCCAAACCGTAAAACAAACCGGGCAACCACACAAAAATGTGATCATTCATGCGTTGAATGTTTTACAAGACTTTACTCGCCCAGTAAAGCAAATGCACACCACCACCAACCACTCAGATTCCTCTTAATAGGAATTTGTTTCAATTCATTAGGGGACGTAGCACATAATCTATCGACTACTCATTTGGAGTATGTTGGTATTGAAATTTTAACCTTCTGCCCCGGGTTACGTCTTCATTTGAATGCACAATGTGTCTAGATTTCACCGACAAATATTTCCAATTTAGGACACATACACTTTAATAAATGAATCTCCGTGTATTCATCGGAACACTCATAGTGGCATCACAATCTGGTGTTTCACGAGGATTGAGTGGAAATCCTGCTAGAGCTAAAATTGCGCCAACTCTAATCGCATGTCACACATTTGAATCAATGGTTGTGCAAACGACTATCGATTCATACCGTGTGTTAACGGATACTCTATGTGAGTCCGGTATTTCCTCAATTGTTCAAGTTGCTGTGCCTAAACTTTTAAATCATAAAGGCAACAACTTATGCCGGAAACACATTTTCCGATGAAAAATCCATGTTATTCTTACAAAGTAACATCATAAATGCTGATAATTTGCACATGAGCGTTATAGTTCACTCTCAAATTACTCCTATGATCTGCTATAACCGGTATGATCTTCCCCAGGAGCTACCTACAATATAGGACAATATGTAAGGGTACATAGGTCTAGGTGAGCAGAATCAAGTATCACGGGATCTTGATTGGGGTGCGCTGAGATAAAATTTGAGAGGGGGAATGTAGTATGGGGTGCAATTCAGCTAAACATGGTAAAATGAAAGGAGGGAGTAGTCGAAATATGAAAAAGTAAGCTTGAGTGAGGAGGGTGTGACAGGGTTAAAGAAAACGAAAAACCCTTACCAAACTGATCAAAAGCCGGGTTGCCACGTCTCTATCAGATTGCATGTGTTGCTCTCTGATATTGAAATAGACATCATGGACCCAGTGATGCAATGCACAACCCCCCAGCCACTCAAGTATTTCTTAAAAAGTACTTGTTTCATTTCCACGGAGACTATCTCATATGCTATCGACATCTCACTTGGAGATTGTTGATATTGAAACAGAGGACAAGCCTCTCCAGTCCTCGCCTTCGTTTGTCCACTAATTGAGTCTAGAACCGCAATACACTTTTAGGACACAAGGCATAATACCAAGCTTATCTTTGTGATAAAGCCGGAACATTCATAGTGATACCAACTTTCTTGGTATTCCACGATGATTGAATGGAAATCCTACCAGTGCTATCATCTATTCCAACACTGAACGTAGGTCACACAGTTTGTGTAACTGTTGTGTCAACGGGTAATCTATGTGATCCCGGTTTGCCCGACTTAATTCGATCATTGCGATTCAATGCCAAACTATTTGATCGGATATTTACGTCATCAATATCGGTTCGGTTTTCGATAATACAATATGATGTATATTGATTCATTCAAAATATGAATATATCATTATTCATCATATTTGTATTCATGGGCTTAGCAGATTTTCTTCATTTCATCTCGACGAACTTCACATTTTTCATGATGATTCCGATAAATCTTAATCATCATGAGGGGGAGAAAATTTACTAAGAAGTTCAGTTTATGAAGAAAAATGCTTACAAGACTTAAAAGATTATATTAGCCCAGTTTATTCCTCATCAAAAAGACATATGCACCGATTAAGGGGGAGTAAACAAGAAACCGAAGAAGATTTGTTGAAGAATAATTGTTTGTTTGAGGGGGAGCGTAAACTTCATCAATGTTTTATCCTAAACAACAATTATCAAAGTTCATAAATCGACAAAGCCACAACTTCATCAAAAGACTTCCGCTACAAACAACTCTATCTATCTATGGGTCCACATCTTCGTCGATTTACATGAAATAAATTGTGAAGAAAAAGAAACCGACTTATCTTCAGAAATTTCTCACAAATTCTCAATCTTTCCATTACAAACCTCAAACTGACAAATCATTCTATCCAAACCACGAATCACATTCATACCTACTCAAAATCTTGAGTTTTCCATTCATCCATTTCAAAACACAAAACATCCATTTCAAACTGAAATTTAATCGAATAAATCTTTCTATCCAAACCACAAATCCACATCCATTTCCATCCGAATCTTAACCGTTTAAATTTTTCTTTTCAAATTCCGTAACGATCACATACATTCAAAAGCTTAACCGTTTAAACCATTCTTTCCAAAATTCCATAACATTCATTATCCGTACAAAAGCTTAACTGTACAAACCTTTTGTTCTACATCAAATACAAATCATCCACATTCACCCAAATCCTAAATCTACATATCATTCTTACAAAAACAAACACACACATCCAAAACTTTAACTGACAAATCATTCAAAAACATCATCATTCTATACTCAATATAATCCTCTACCACAAAATTCCAAAAACAACCTCTCCATTATCTGAAAACCCAGTCAAATCCTTACTTAACTGATATTCCATTTCCCAAAGTTTTCAAATCTTTAGTAAATCAGTTATAGGATTTCCTCACTCAAATATTATCAACGAAAAACATATTCCCTTTGAGTACCTTAAACTTCCAGATTTCTGCAAATGTTTTGTTCTTAAAATACAGAAAAACATTTTCTTGCCAAAGATAGATGATAACAAGAATCTGAAGTTTGAAGACTGGGATGACGTATTAAAGATCAAAAAGGGGGAGATTGTTAGGACTATTTTTGTAATAGGTTTTGACCTTTAATCTCGTTAACTAACAATTCCCTTGTTAGGTGGTAGATGGTATAAATACTTGTAATATTGAGTTAGAATGTAAGCTTTCCTAAACTTTCACAGAATTATCAAATTGAAAGCTCTTCTTCCATCTCATTCTCTCTCAACTTCACACACCAAATACACCAAGAACACACACACACTAATTCTTCAATTTCTCATCAAATCTTAATGGATTAGCTTGATTATAGTTTCATTAGGTTCTACAATTATATAGTCTTAATTGTACGTACCTGTTTTAACTCAGTATCAATCTACGAGTGCATGTTGCCCATGATCGCATTAATACTTTCTTTCTTTAGAATGAGACACGTCATCGTAATGTTAGTAATAAACCCATTGACTGATATCTTATGCAACCGTTCATCACTGTATATAAAAATAAACTGGTACTTATTCTATTAGTGATGGTGACCATAACAACCATAACAACTGCTTCAAAAATTTGGTACTCTATTTATCTATTGGGCCTATATATTCAAAACATATATCATCCGTCCCATTTTTATTGTCCATGTTTCATTTTCTAAATGTCCCAAAATGACTGTCCACTTGGAAATTCAACTAATCAAAAAACACTTAGGTGGTAAAGATAAAATTCTATTGGTTACACAGACTAATAAATATATTTTTATCAAACTGTGTGATATTTAAATGTGGATAATAATTTTGGGAAGGAAGTAGTATTATTCATGAACAAGAATCTAGACCGGAATATTATTGAGTCCATGCTTTATGCCAGAATCCAATAAAGCCAAATCCCGGAGATTGAGATGTTCTTAAAAACAGCTTGGTCTCGGTAATTGGAGATGCCAGCAAGTGTTTATGAAGCACCAAAGATCCTTTAGTTGAATTTAGATCAATTCCTCATTTCAACACCGTGAGATTTGCGATTCTCCAAGCGTACATATATGTGTCATCCCCTCGTGTGTACTTCTATATATACATATGTGTTTTTTGTGTGACTTTATAGGTACAATGAATTAGTTCTAAATTGGAAATGAAGGAGATTATTTTCTTGAAAATATTTGAAAACTAAATTTATTGTGTTTCAAGTTGGAAAATAAAGAAAAAATGATGGGATGCATCATTCGACATTTCATTTGGGGAACAAAAGATATATGGTGTTCAATCAAGAAAACGTAAGCCTTTAATAACCAAATAATCATCCGAAAGAAAAATTATGAGAAGACGTAAACTTTTGTTCTTTTATTTTTGTTGTTTAGTTGAAAAAAAGTTGTACGTTGAATTAATTTCATGAAATCCAAGTGTCACTAGTCTATTGTATTGTCTTTTTATTAATTTAGTTTTTTTACTAGATGCTTAATGTAATCTGATGTTTTAAAAAAACAAAAATTATTTCAATAGCACCTAACCAAAGTTTGATTGATTTCAATAAAAAAAAATTTAATTAAATTAAATAAATATACATACAAATGGGCTCTTAAATTGGGTTATTATAATCAATTAGTAGGATACACTGTTATGTTGAAGCTTGAAGGTATGAAGAAGTAAAGAAATTTTGCTGCTCAAAAAAAAAAAAAAAAGAAGTAAAGAAGTAGTGCAACTTGGGTGATGATTAACCAAATTGAAATTTAAAAAGAACTCGATTCGGTTAACCGAAAATTGATATGGTTCATCCATTTCTCAGTTCAATTTTAATTTACGGTTTCGGCATAGTTTGAAAAAAATCTACATTTCAAGACTAAAAAACAATCTTAACTCTTAGAGGTCCATATTACAAGTTTAATGATATCTTCTGAGAGATATACACTCGATCGGCAATTTAAACATGATTCATTGATTTTAGTATATACTTCGTCCGTCCTTAAAAAAAACTTCTCATTTTACTTTGGTACAAGTTTTAAGGTGATTATTAGTGGTGGGCCATTGGTAATAATTTTGATTAAAATACTACCTCCGTATCAAAATAAGTGATACACTTTCCTAAAAGGGGTGGAATAAAATAAGTGATACACTTCAAAATATTTCCTTATTTGGCAAAAAAGTGGGACTCATTCTCCACTAACTATCTACTTTAATAAAGTAAAATTACTCTTTTACCCTTACTTTTATTTTTAAACATCATTAATTTCACTACATCCAAAAGAAGTGGGTCCCATTATCCACTAACTATCCACTTTATACTATTTTAAATCACTTTCCAATCTTTTGCCTCAAAAACCGTAATTTCCCAAATGTATCACTTATTTTGATACGGAGGTAGTATAAGATTAGTTTGGAGAGAGAAAGATAGCTAGTGAATAGTTAGTGGTAGGGTCCTTAATAGTAATAGTATTTTATTATGTGGAGCCCATCAAATGTAAAAAATGTGAAGTTTTTTTTGGACAAAATTTGAGGGTGAAATGAGAAGTTATAAGATTATTTTGGAGAGAGAAAAATAGTTAGTGGATAATTAGTGGTAGGATCCTTAATAATAATAGTATTTTATTATGTGGAGCCCATCAAATTAAAAAATATGAAGTTTTTTGAGGACAAAATTTGAAGGTGAAATGAGAAGTTTTTGTGGGACAGAGGGAGTACATTTTTCACAAAGCAGAGATAAAATATACATGATGCTGACATGGCGTTTTCTCCTGCGTGAATTTTATAATTCTTCTATATATACATTTGTCGTAGAATTACACTGTTCATAAGACAAGTTTCATTATGCCCCTTAAACTTTTGTAATTTTAAATTTAACACTAAAATTTTACAATTTACACTTTTACCATTTAAAATATTATAACATATACTTTTTAATCTTATTTAGTATATTACATTTTTGTTACTAAAAAAAAGAGATATGTGTAATACTCCCTCCGCCCCATAAAAAACTTTTCATTTGAGTTGGGCACAAGTTTTAAGGTGATAGTTAGTGGTGGAGTCATTGGTAATAATTTTGATTAAAATATATTTATTTGATTTTGATTTTTTATTTATTATTTTATGAATGAAAATTTAATTTACATTGATTTTTGATTTTGTTGTGTTTTATAAGTTCTAAAGTTAAACTAATAAAAAGTTGGAATTTTAAATGTGCAACGAAGTGCAGCACCCTACTTGTTTATCAACAATTTTGGTTTTATTGTTTATCAAGTGAAAAACACATGGGTTAATTAAGAGTATTGATGTAAAAAGGTTATCTAACATCGAATAATTGTTCTGTTACAAGTTACATTGGGTGTTTTCAAATCCATGTTTACACAAAAATTGCATGGAAATGCCTAGGGGTGAAAACGAGCCGAGCCATTCGTGAGCTACTCGGGAGCGGCTCGTTAAAAGCTCGAAACGAGCCGAGCTTAAACGAGTTCGAGCTTAACTAAGAGCTCATTTATTAAACGAGCCCGAGCCCGAGCTTGATGCACTAATATTGATTAGGCTCGCGAGCCTAAACGAGCACATATATATTAATTATTACAAAAATACAATTATATATTATATATTTTTATTTATACTTATGTGTGTATGTATACTGTAACACCTCAATTTTTAAAACAAAACATTTGCCAAAAATATCGTTTTACAAATAGAAGAACCGTTCCAAAAATACGGATTTACAAAAACCTTTGGTATGAAAATCAGAGTATAAAGTTTGGTGTTACAAAATAGATCAAAACCAAAGCCAAGCATAAATCCACTCTAATGCTCTTCTATTCTAGGTCCCGCATATCTCTATCCATGCGTACCTATATCTTTGATCCCAAACCTGAGTACATAGCAAAAACAACAAGTAGTACGTAGACACAAAAATGTCTCGTGAGCTACATGGGTTTAGACCCCGATAAAACAAACAAGTATCACATTATATATAAACACACACACACACACACACACATATATATATATATATATATATATATATATATATATATATATATATATATATCTATATCTCATCATCATACATTTAGCCACCCTATTGTGACTCTATATTCTTGCCTCTCTACCAAGTCTATCTAGTTATCCGGAACATCTCCAAATAACCCATCATCTCACATACTTATTAATCGGGGATCCCCCGTCTTAATAAGCCTTATGTAACATCCCAAAAATCAGGGGAAATTTAAAAAAAAATTTAATAAATATAATAAACCATTTTCCCCCAACAGTACAAGTAACTCAAAGGTCCCAACTCATAAATAAAAATAAAGAACCGTCTCGTGGTTTTTAAATGCGGAATAAATAAAATAATTGTTTTAAAAACATTTGACTTAAAATAAACGTTTGAAATCCAAATCCGTAAAAGCTCATCGAGTAACAGCTCATCCAATGCACTTGCTCTAGTACCTGCAAAATGGGAGGGAGTGTTTGGGGTCAGCCACCGCTGAGTGAATAATCAACACAATAAACATACACATACAAACGATCCACACCACATAAGTGATTCTTAAAGACTCTACTCAGTTCACGATTATTAGGCCTTTTATTAAATTTCACTTGGTTCGCCAATGTCGGACGATCCCAACGCCCACCAGCGCCTCGCCGCAGCACCCCCTTCCAACACCCACCAGTTTCCCGTAGTACCACGCTGACAGTCGTGAATTGTACTTGGCTCGGGAAGAGTTGGCTACCTCATGAATCTCAAATATAGTTAGTTAGTTTTATTAACGTGTTGACCCTTTACAACATGTACTCATATAAAACTAACAGCTCAAGCTCAAGTAGATCACCTCATAGATATATAACCACATAGCACCACCCAAGTGCATAACAACTCATAATCAAAACTCAAGTATACAGATCATTCACAACAACAATCTCAGCTCAATCAATCACAGTTCATAACATATAGCACGTAATCATGAATCAAATGTAAGTGCAAGTTTATAGTGAGATCACCCACCTCGAATAAGCGTATGCTCCTAAATGTCCTTAGCACCGAATAACGTCTCTAATCAGGTCTTAAAAGGTCCTACATAGCACAAGGAAGCTCGGGTTAGGATTAGACTCAAAGGTAGTTTCAGCAGAAACTTAACAGCACTCAGCACTCTCACGGGAATGGCCATAACTCTCAAACCGCTCACTAGATTTTACTCAAATTTTTGCAGTAGCTATAAGACTCAGAGGGCTACAATTCATCAGAAGACCACGTAACTCGAATCCAACCATAAAGGGCTCAAAACAGACTCACAAGACAGAATAGCTGAACCGAAAACTATTCTGCGACGGTTTACAAAAAGAGCGATATCTTTTAAACGAAAAATCAGATTAACGAGCCATCAGCGGCAAAGGAAAGAGGACTCAGATTATGTCAAAATTTTAAGTGTGATAAAAACAGGCTCCAATATGGTGAACAGATTATGTCAAAATTTTAGTTTGATATATAAACCCGTTTCAAAAACCCGACATCATCCCGCTCATTCCCGAGACCCCCGACAGCCCCAATATCACTTTTTATCACCGGAGATTATCTTTACAAAAATCAAGTTTGTTTGTTTCAATAAAATATTCGGCTTAGGAAACCAAGAACCCTACGGTTCGGTTTCCGGTTTTTCGGTTATTAAAACGTTTAGTTAAAGCAACAACGGTTTTACCCAAACCAAAACCCGACAATACCCAAACCAGTGATTAAACTCTAAGGAACCAAACTGCACAATTAGACAACAACAATGACTTGACATATTAAATTCTAGGACTCAAGAATTCGAACAAGACCGCAAGATGGAACTGATTCAAACAATCACGTAGGCACACAACGCCCGGAACCGAGCCCTCATTGGCTCGGTATTAAATCTGCAACAGCCGATGGTTAGATATCATCAACATTAATCGAAGAGAGGGTACAAAGATTTAGACTACCGAATGGAAACGGGAATCTGGAACCCGTTACAATCTGCTCGAACTTGGAGCTTCTATATATCTCGATCGTTTCTCGAACGGCTAAACTAAGAACCAGCAACACTCGAGCACCACCTACTGGTTCCTGTAATCCGGTATTCGGTTAGCATATAAGACACAAACCAATTAAAATTCAGATAGAGGAGAAGAAACGGAACAAAAAAAAGGAGAGAAAGAACCTATACCAATGCAATACTCAAACCCTAGGCTGCTCGGTTCCTCCTTCTCTGGTGATGAATGACGGAATGGTGGTGGGGGATCACATCTAGTAATCGGATGGAGGAAACAAGTAGGAATACAAAAGGAGACCACGTGCCATTCGTATGGGTTATGGACACCAATTACGGTTTAAAATAGATACTTCTAGGTTATTGGTCATAGTTAGTGGTTATGATGGTTCACGGGCCATTCGTATGTGTTATGGACACAAAATTACGGTTTATAATGGATATTAATAGGTTATTGGTGATGGCTAGTGGCTATAATACCGAACAGTGAACTAGCAAAATAATGGAGGCTCGAACACTGTTTCATCCTTTCCTGAAGAACACCGAACAAGACTCCTGCCAAGCTCTTTTCTTCGATCGTACTCTGGAAGAAGGATGGAGTAGCGGCTGCTCTTAGGGTTGGGGTATATTCGGTTGGAAAGAAATAAAAGGAGGGTCATATCCTTAATAAAATAAACTTCATGCACAAGAAAACTAGGAGGCCTCAATTTGATTTATTTCTCCTTGGGGCAGCTCACAACTTTTGACTTTGAGTCCCATAATCGACCAACTTATAACCGAGTATTACTATTAAATTGACTCTACAGGCTACTCAATTTGGGCTTGTATAATCTGAACAAGGAAAGCAAAAATAAGGGAAGCGAGCTCGAGATAGAAACGAAGTAGTATAGGGTAGGCCTTGGCCTACCGGCCGGCCTCGGAAATTAATAACGTCTAATTAATTAATCTCATTATAATTCTTCACAAAATAGACAACACTCTAATGTTCGGGATTAAATGTCACCGTCATTTAATTTAGTTTATAACAAATACTCAATAATTTAATAACACTCTAGTTATTAAATAGACATCGCCCGTCTAATTACTCAAATTAGATACACCATAAAGACACATGACACGTAATCACAATTAAATAAAGATCACATAATTTAATTAAATAAAAAGTTATTAGTTTAATTACAATAAAATTTAAGGCGTTACACCTTATGATAACGGCAAGAGGGAATCGCCCAATCTACCGTTACCCGACTTCTAGCCGGATCACGTCCGGTTAGCAAGCCTCCTATCACATGATGGTCCATGGGTCGATGCCCAATCCGCCCCATCCAACGTGACCGGGGATCCCCCGAATCACCACCAATCTATCACTCATCATAACTTCTCGAGTTATTCCATCTAAGCCCCTGACTATCTTATAAATCATCAAACAAGTTAGTTTTAATATTCATAATAATATATAACTAACTCTACATACTAATAGTCTACACAATTAATCAAATAGACCAAATCACAAGTAAGAAAACATATTTCAATGGCTATGTACTCAATAAAGTCCACACGTACTCACCTTAGCAAATACTGCTCCAAATGTGTTCTTCACACCCAATCCTTTTGCTTCAACAAGCTAGCACCTTCCAAGACTTCACCAAAGCCTATCATCATATTCACAACTTGTTCAACAACAAAACTACTAATAATAAACCCCTTTTTATCACTAAAACCCTTTGATAACACTTTCCCCCAATTTGGATGATTTCCAAAACCCTAGGTTTTACCAAAACTTAAGATTCTTACAAATCTTAACCATACACTTGTTTCCTTTGTTAAAATACCATCTATTAAGTGTATACAACATTTATTCAACCATTAATCAAAAACCCAAGAACTAAGGTTTCAAACCCAAGCCTCAAAATCCATAGATCTAAAGTTACAATGATCATAGAGTAAAGATATACCTTTAATCTTCAACTAGGAGTGAAGAATCACGAGATTTGACCAAAAAATCGGCTCCAAATGTTGTTTTCCACTCAAAAACGTATACTCACTTGTAGAGAGAAGAACTAGGGTTTGTGTTGGCATCAAATGAGCAAAAATCCGACTTAAATGCTGTTCAGACCATCTTCGTGCCACGAACCCAATCTTCGTGACACGAAGTTCGGCGGGTTGCCCACTCGTGACACGAATCCAGATCTTCGCGTACCCTGATGACACGAAAACAAGTTTCTGTCTCACTTCTTGCCACGAATCCCAATCTTCGTGGCACGAACCTGTGCTGCACTTTTTGTTGTTTAATTCGGCTCGGTTTCGTCCATAACTTTCTCATACGATATCCAAATGACACGAAACCAATTCCTACGTTCTTTAAACGATTTATCCTTATTTATCATATTTTTATAAAATATATTTATTTACAAATTTCGGGTCGTTACAACTATCTATCACTTAAAAGGATTCCGTCCTCGGAACCACTAAAAATTTTCAACCCACATTCGACCGAGCATTGCGCTCTCATTCCCTTGTGGCTATCACCATCAAACTTCTCACATTCCAATTTAGTCAACAATATATATTTAAACATTCATTTAACCCCGTTAGACCCGGACGGGTCAAAAATTAATCTTAATCCTTTAATACCCAATCGGGTCAGAATTGCACAATTTGACCATAACACTTTGGATCCTTTAATCAAACCCGCTATACACAAAGGAACTATATGACCCAATGTCGTCTAATTTTTGACTTAAGCACAAAGTCAACTATACTTTTATAATTTCTTTACTAGCTAAAGGCCTCATTAACCATCATTTCCATTATGGTTCAACAACCACACACCCAAATTCAACTCTAAACACTCAACGATCAAAGTCGCAAAATTTGACCATAACTCTTTTAATTATTTCATTATCCTTTTCACATACACACAATTGATACATTATGCTCTCATCAATCGCGAGCCATTCAAAACGAGAGTCAAAGCTCATCTTTGACCAAGTCAACTAATCACATGTTGACTGATCTTGACTTTTGCCTAAATTCAACCATACTTTTCCAATTAACAAATTCCCTACTCACGGGACATCATTCTCGACTTATCACTTCCGGTTATACTCATTATTGTTTCCTTAACCATTGTTCCCGTTTCCCAAAAATTTCTATTTTTACCCAAACAATCCGGGAGTCGCACCTTTACTTAAGGTCATACTAGTATTTACCATTACTTAACCTTCATTTGGTTACTTATACCATCACTTAGTACCATTTCAATCATCTTTGCATCACATACCATAATTTCACACCAGTTGACCATATCTTGGTTCCAAATAACAATAGCTTTCCAAAAGCATCCTCTTACTCATATTCTAGAAGTCGTAGGCATCCCATACCCATACATGACCTAATGCAACCCGCATTTTAACCCAAATTCTCACTTATCATAAAGTCATGACCATACACATTACCCACATGGTTCTATATTCATCACATATATAAATAACTATTATCATACGGACACAACAATCCATAGTTTAACTATCACATCAAGATGATTGGAAAGCCTCCAATCCATCAAGATCTAAATTGTCACAGTGATCGGAAAGCCTCCAATCCAAAGTGACCCACACTATCCTGTTACCGGAAAAACCTCCGATCACGGAATGGAATTATTGGGATTCGCCCAACCGACTCCATCCCAAACATCATAGCAGTCGGGGATCCCCCGAGCTAAACACATCATTTCTTTCTTATCCTATCTTGCATACTTCACTAGTATACACCTTTTCACATCACATACGTTACCACTATCTTACCCAATTAATCGTCTATTTATTCACCATGCAATTTAGCACATTTTCCATAATATCACGTTAACATTTTCTTTCATATCCAACACATTTTTCATTGGACATACTACTTAACACGTTTCATATAACATTACCATTTTCATTATCATATGCATTCAAAGGCCATCACATAATGCACATGCATTGTACCCCGCGGGTAACCAATAAAATTTCCGATTACCATTTACCGTTCCACTTACACATTAATCACCCTTAAACGGTTCATTTCCTTATTATCAACTTTCCAAATCTTTTGTCGCCACCGGGGTAACCACCAATCCATTCCATTAATCATAATTCGCCGGTCAACCCGGTCATCTTTGAGTCAACCAATCAACTCCGGTCTACTCTTGCAACCTATGACTTAGCGCCCAATAGCTCAACACTCGATGTTCTACCTTTATACATCGCGATACTTTGAAATATTTATTTTCCAATCGTAGTCTCACACTACCCCATGTCATATACCGTCATGCCATTACTATGACATGTAACCAATAATTATTTTCTTACCCTTGATATCGAATTCATCATTATTGTCACAAAACTTGACATGGCTATATGCCAACTTTTTACACAATCACCTTCGACAATCAAAATTCGCCGTTCCCGACACTTATTCATTTCCACATATTTCCCATTTATGAGTTCTAAGACATCACTATACCTTAGTCATTCTTTTCTTTACCATTCACGTGTAACAATCATTACGTTACTTATCCGGCTTCTCGCCGAACATCCAAGTTCCATTTCCCAAGGTTTCTATTTCTAGAATTCCAATCCACACTAACATTTCTTACCAAGACTTAGTACTTCCTTGTACTACTATCCTTTGTTGAAACACATTTACCATCCTCGTGGTTCGTCCTTTGATACTACATAATAGCACTAACCCTTATATCCTTACTACCTGCGACACACTTGTCTATAATCTTTTCAAATACATATTTCCTTACACATAACTAACCGGGAAGACCATTCCCAAAATAAATATCCACGTCATACAACTTATCTCTAATTTCTATAAGCACCAATTCGTGCGACAACCCAACAATTAAGCTATAATCACATAAATATCTTGACTTAGTGCATACCCAACCAATCCATACCGATAACCATATCGAAATCCTTTATTCCCATGGGCAATAAATCGACTTTAAACTTTTTCCCACCTATTTCTAACTCACAATTTCTATAAACACATTCGACCATTAATATTTCTTATTGGCTACCTCTATTTAACAGACCTCATCTAACAATCCCGATATCACATTCAACTTTCTACCAAACTTGTGAGACACAAACGAATAAGTAGAACCCGAATCAAATAATATATGAGTTGGCAAGGAATTAATGAATAAAGTACCGAATACCACATCGTGCGCCTCTTTTGCTTCCTCCCGAATGAGTTGGAAGGAACGCCCCTTCACTATAGCCGGTTCCACCTTCCTTTGGGCCGTGGACACCATCGGCTCGGTTCCATTTTTCGGGCACACATTGCTATAGTGTCCCTTCTCGTGACACGAGAAACACTCTACCTCGGAAAATGCCTTGGTTCTACAATCTCGGGCCATATGTCCCACCTCGCCACAATTGTAACACGCCTTCGAATCTCTTCGGCATTCGCCGGCATGGTTCTTCCCGCATCTCTTGCATGGGGCAACGCTTCCTTGTTTTGAGGAATTCGATGTGAACTTTCCCTTTTTGTAAGTTCCCAAGCCACTCTCGGCTCTCCTTTTCTCGCCCATCTGGGCCCTCTCGGCATTCCTCGTCACATTTACCTCTTCCACACCCCGGGCGGCACCAATGGCCTCATCGAGTGTGACCGCTCTCTTTACCTCCAATTGGTACTCCCAAGGTAGCCCACAAGCATACCGGACTACCCTCGATCTTTCCTCAAAATAAGTTTTTGCAACAAACGGGAGCAATCCCGTGAACTCCCTTGAGTACTCCTCAACCGACCTATCACCCTTCTTTAGGGTCACAAACCTCTCATGCATCTTTTCCAAATCCCTTTCGGGGCAAAACTTTCTCTTCAACCTCGTGGTAAAATCATCCCATGACATCTTCTCCACCACCTCCCTTCCGAGGGTTTCATAGACAATATCCCACCATACCATAGCATCTTCTTTCAACAATTGTGACGCGTACGTCACCATATCGGCTTTCTTACATTTGCTACTTCCGATGACCCGTTCGGTCTCTCGAATCCACCTCATAGTTACCTTCGGGTCCGAACTACCCGTGTACACGCTTGGCTTACAAGCCATGAAAGACTTAAAAGTACAACCATCTTTTTCATCGGGCCTTGCCCTAGCATCACCGCCACCACCGGTTGAGGACTTATCCTCTCGGGTACCACTACCCCCGATCCTCTCATCCGACCTATTTTCGGATTCACGATCACTTCCCGCCTTTTCACGGTTTCTCATAATACGGTGCACTTCTTTGGCCACCGTCCCTTTGATTTGATCAATAATAGTTTGGAGATCCGCCATGGTTACCGGAGTCTTATTAGCTCCGACCTCCGATTCATCATGCATCGACGGTTGATTTCCTTGTTCAACCACAACCTCAACGCGGGGTATTTCATCCCCTTGATCTTGTGGAGCCTTTCCACTTATACGAGTGTTCACCATTTTCTTTCGTTCAAGTTTATACGGTAGACATCAAATAATTTAGTACCTCATGTACAACCCATTAGTCGCATATGACTCAATATTCATAATCATATCAATTTTCATAGGTCCCCTAGGTTCAACCCTAAACTTAACATAAAGTCTCAAGGTCAACCTATCGATCTCAAGGAATCTTACATTCCTATGGCTACAGTCTAACACTACGATGGTCATCCAACCTAATTCACTTAAACTATAGCTCTGATACCAAGTTGTAACACCTCAATTTTTAAAACAAAACATTTGCCGAAAATATCGTTTTACAAATAGAAGAACCGTTCCAAAAATACGGATTTAGAAAAACCTTTGGTATGAAAATCAGAGTATAAAGTTTGGTGTTACAAAATAGATAATGTAACGCCCTGAAATTATATTAATGAAATAATATTATTTTAATGACGTTTTATTATTTAAAATTAATTCTATCCTATTTTGACGACATGTAGTTAGACGGTTCGTTGTTATTAGACGTTATATAAATTAGACATGTCCGGAGAATTAATTAAGTAATCGTTTTTTTTTTCCAGAATTCAATATTAGTTCTTTTATTTAAGTGAGTTTATAAATAGTTGGTCGTCTAGTATGATTTTGACGACAATTTATTAGACGGTTAGTATTATGTAACAAAACTTTTAAGTGTACGTCTCGAGTTGTAATTTAGTTGAGTAAATTGGGCCGGCCAATAGGCCAAGGTCCGAACCCTTGTCTTCTAATTGTTTTGGAGCCTGGCGATTTGAAGAGAGGCTAGAGGGCCCGAAGTTATTCTAATTGGAGTTCTAGTTTCGTCTAAGCCTTAAACTCATTATATTTAAACTCAATTGGTACCCTAATCACCTAAATCTTTTGTCAGCCGCTGGCCCCCTCCCATTCGTCACTGCCAAAGTTGGAGCAAGCAGGTGAGTCAATCTGGAGCAAGCAACCACCGCCATTTTCCTTTTCTTTTATTCATTCCGGCAGAGACTAAAACAACCACCGCTATTTCCCTTTTTCTTTTATTGATTTCCGGCAAACACCAAGTAGCCACCGCCACTATTTGTTCCGTCGTCGGCAGCAAGCGAGAGAGCTGCTACAGCCGCTGGGTTCGAATAGAAGGGATTCGAGTGGGGGACCGACCAAGAGCTTTGGAGAATCAAGCAAGGGTGAATTGTTGATGGAGACTGAGTGTTTCCTTAGCCCATGCATCAAGAACTGCACAACAACCAAGAGCTGTAATCGGTAATTCTTATTCACATTTCTAGTTTTCATCCTAATTCTAGCCGAGTACTTTTGGGGGCTGCGGGAATGGAGCAGCAGTCAAGAAAGACAGGTGGAGTGATTATCAAGTGGTGTAGCAGATTTGTCGAGCAACCTTCTATCGGGTTTGATGGTCACAATCAAGGAAGGGCGTGTTGAAGGGAACCTTCGGTATATAACTCTTCAATCCCTATACCATTATTGTTTCTTTAATTCCGTGTGATCTAATCGTCGGTGAGTGTAACCTACGGGACTGAGCAGATTTGGAAGCTGTTGGAATATGCTTCACGTACATGACATATAGTTATATGGCTAGACGCATGTGAGCCTAAAGGGTCACACACTAATACAGCAAACACCATTTAATATATATAATATAATTAGGGTAATTATATTATTTATATAAACTATAGTTACTTGACTAGTTATGTTTTAATTAATTGTTAAGTTAAAACATATTAGTGAGTAATATAAAGAATCAAAGGTATAAGGGGCTAAGTGTCATATCTCCTAACTTGTAATTAGGGAATATATACTTAGCTTAGGGAGTAAGAAAGATGAACCCTAATGCTCCCTATTTGCCCCATACGGCCGCCCCTCGTGAAATCAAAATATACGTCCGCAATCTCACCAACAAATAAAACAGAGGTTTTGGTTTTGTGATGCATGAAAAAAAAGAACAGAAACGTTTTCCTTTTTTTTTTTTTTTTTGGGATTTGTTTACACGCCCAACAAATAAATAGAGATTTGGTCATTTGGTTCGTAATTTGATTCTTGCTCAAGGGACTAGCATTCCATTTGGTGTTCTTGATATGGTGTAGTGTGGATACCATTAGAGGAATTCTAGTTTGAATTCTTGGAGTTCTTCATCCTCATTCGTTGGTGTAATCAAAGGCTTCAAGGGTATGATTTTCATACTAACCTCTTTGATTATTTATGCTTAATTACTTCGTCAATATGTAGATCCGTTATTAGTGATTTAATAAATTATTTTCACTGCGTTTTACTTGATTAAACCGTAAATCACTAACAGTGGTATCACGAGTCATCATATTGATGATTTAATTAGCAAGTTTTTTGTAAAAAGTAGCAATTTTTTTATATATAAAATTGGGTTAAAAATTAGATTTTTTGGAACCCTATTTGCTACTAGTTACAAAAATCTAAATAAAAAATCAATCTTGATTATTGATTTTTTTTTATATTATTTGGCTTGGATTTTATTTTAATTGTTAATATTTTATATGGCAAAACATGTATTTTTTCCATATCCCAAGCCAAAGCCTTGTCAATTATTGCTTGTTTGTGCAAACCGATGAAAACCTAGACCGTTTGTGATTGAATGTGATTGTGTTTGGTTGTTTGGTTGTTTTGAGAAAAGCCGTGTTTTTGGCTTAAATTGTTGTAGTTTGTTTTATTTTTTTTCTTTTATTTTTGGTGCCATTTTTTGGGGAAAATTTCATTGTAAAAGTAATTAGAATAGTTGTATTTTGTTTCTTTGTACTTTGTAATTTGTTGACCAAAGGTGAAGAAAAGATGAGGACAACACAATAATTTTCGACACCTCCTGTGCAGCTGCACGAAAACAGACTCTCCTGGAGATTGGCTATTCCGTTGGACCTGAAACCACCGCCAAAATTTCCGCAACTCAGAGACCTACAACTTTACAGAAGGCGGAGAAGACCACCGAAGACTCCTTCAGTGACTTTTCGGGCTTTGAAGTCAGACTGAATTTTCTGGCAGATTGCATTTTTTCACAAAAATGATGGTTTCTACTTGCCCATGAATGTCATGGGGCAAGTGGGAGCCCATTGGGTTTATGTAGGCCCGTTTGGGTTCGTGTTGGCCCGTCCCATAGTTTGACCCTTCGGTCCGTCGTGATGACTCACGTGACCGAACCTAGGATTTCATCGGTCGAGGTTTGCAAAAAACTTGTTGCATGTTTTATTTATGTTTGTGGTTGTTTTCATTTCTATTAGATACAAGTAATAAAACAATTAAAATACGATTTTAGACACAAACATTAAAACATCCAAACTTTTTATCATCTATGATTACTTGTTAATCATTAATGATTAATTTTTAATCTAAACTTGTATTTGAGATTAAACAAAGTTTAAATACGATTTGAACTTACACCTTAATAACCGTTACATGTTTTTACCGTTTATTAACCGACTTATGAAGTGGTATAAATGAAGTACATGATTCATTCATATCTTAATAAAATTTTATCTTAAAATTTTCCATACCTAAAATTTAAGTCACGCCGTCCAATCGGTTCAAATCACTTGCTTCTATTTTTGAATTCACGTGAGACGTGGTTTGAATTTAGATCCGAGGTCATTATTCTCTACGCGTGAGACCTAGATCTATTTTGACATGATTTCACATTGGATGACTTAATCGAGTTAACGGTGAGACCTTGACTCGAGGAGAAGATGCGACAAACATGCCACTTGACCCTAGATGCTTGTTCACTAGGTGCCATGAAGTCCCATACCTCTAAGAGTTGCACTAGTAATGCAATTGTTGATCGTCACCTACCTATTGGATCTATCATCTCTAGCAGATCAACTGATGCGGTGATAGAAGCTCAATGGGATCTTAGCTTTAATTAAAATTAATTGGGTAGTTAATTGATTAAAAAAAATTATTATTGAAAATACTATTTTTTGAACTTTGTGTGTTATACAGATAACAACAACAAATCAAAACCTAAGTATCTCCACTCTAAAATCAGTTCTTGAAAACTGAAACTGACTAATATCAACTTTATCGACTGATATCGAACTCTAAGGATTGTCCTTAGAGATGAGAACAAGTTGATACACCTATAAGAGGCCTTACCTGAGGCACCTCCTGCCAATTCTTCTGCTGCTGTTCGTCAAGCCTTTACTGAAACGTTTAACGAACACCAAGAAGTCGCTATCATATGCTTGTGAGCATGAACTTCGAGATTTGAAAGAACTTCGAGGAACTCACAGCATATGACCTGATAAGCGAGTTGAAAATGATATTTCAACAACAAGCAGAACTTGAACTGTTCAAAACAGTTAAAGCATTCAACACTTACAAGCAGGAGGACGGCCAATCAGTTAGCACTTACATCTTGAATATGAAAATGCTATACTGATCAAATGGAGCGTCTTGGTTACCCATTGCCACAAGTTCTTGGAATGAGCTTGATTCTTACCTCACTATCCAAGGACTATGACCAGTTTGAAAAGAGTTTTAAAAATACATAGCATGGGGAAGACAATTGGTGTATTACATGCTATGGTAAAACTGGTTGAGCAAAGGTTACCCAATTCTTTTCTAGCAATCAGGGAAGGTAAAACCGCAAGCACAAGGCAAGAGTCTAGGTAAGGGTAAGCTAGTTTCCTTTTCCAAACCTACGATTCCCCCACCTGCTAAAAAGGAGCACCCTGCAAAGGATATTTTTTGCCATCATTGCGATGAAACCGGCCATTGAAGGAGGAATTGTCCTCCCTACTTGGCAGAGTTGATGAAGGACAAATGTGTTCTGGCTAGCACATTAGGTATCTTCATTATAGAACTCTAAACTTTCACTAATGAATCTCGAGTGTATGACACTAGTTGTGAAACTCACATTTACACAAATGTGCAAGATTAAAAGTGAAGTAGAAAGCTAAATGAAAGGAAGCTGTGATCTTATCCTTCATAATGCATTAATTATTGTTTTGAACAATTGTCAATTATGCGTTGGTTTAGCTTTATCGTTTGTTGAATAATGGATTATGATGTTTTGTTTTATGAAAAATAACATGTTTTTATTACTATTCCTTGTAATAGTATATTTGAAATTAATATGCATGATCCTAATTCAAATGATAGTTCTATATACAAATGTAGCACTCAAGAATCCAAAACGGTTTGGATTCCATTTACCTAGAGCATTGTCATCTTTTCCACATAAACGAGAAACGCATTTTTATACTACAACTCGACGGGCTTCTTAACAAATGATTATGAATCATTTAAATGCCTCTCTTGTATATTATGGAAAGATAACAAGAATGCTTTTCTCCCATGTTGGCGAAAAAGCTGAAATCTACTTGGACTCATACATACTGATGTATGTGGCCCTTTTAGAACTAAGACTAGGGAAGGTGCCACCTACTTTCACTGATGATATCATTCGATGTGGTTATGTTTACTTGATTAAACATCAACAATGAAGCTTTAATGATATCAGTCGCTATGGTTATGTTTACTTGATTAAACATAAACATGAAATCTTTGAAACGTTCAAAGCTTTCTAAAGTAAAAGTAGAAAATCAACTCGGCAAGACAACAAAGGCTTTATGTCCTGATCAAGGAAGAAAGTACATGAGTCAAGAGTTTCTGGATCATCCAACACATCGTGAGATTGTCTCACAATTCACTCCTCCATACGCCCATAAGATAATGGTCTGTATGAAAGGAGATTTCAGACCCTGTGTGACATGGTTCGATCTATGATGAGTCCTACTACTCTTACACTATCCTTTTGAGGGGCATGCACTGAAGTCTGCTGCTCGAATACTCAATATGGTTACGACCAAAAGGTTAAAAAGACAACATATGAGATATGGCATGGGAAAGTCCCTAATTGTCTTACTTGAAGATCTGGGGTTGTGAGGATCTCGTGGAACGAGACATGCCGAACAAACTTGAGCCCATATCTATCAAGTATATCTTCATTACTATTTTACTTCCCAACTGAGAACAAATTGTTGTTACTCGGTATGCTGAGTTTCTTGAGAACAGTCTCATTTCACAAAGCAAGTGGGAGCACTATAGACTTTGACAAGATTCAAAGTGAAGATACACAACCTTCTGGTAACACTAGCAAATATCATTCTGAGGCTAGACATATAGATGTTGGACCACAGGATGATGTTGTTCCCATTCGTAGGTCCGCAAGGACACCTCATGCACCTGAACGATATAGATTTATGTCGAAGCCGAGGAGCAAAGTTTCGAGGATCCTAATGAACCCCCTAACTATCAAGTTGCATTATCGAATTTTGAATTCGAAAAATGACTTGAAGCTATGAATGCGAAAATGTAATCCATGATAGACAACCAAGTTTTGAACTTGGTTGATCTTTCTTAAAAATAGTAAGACTGTTGACATGGATGAGAATATACACACCTATAAATCTCTTCTAGTAACAAAAGGTTACACTCAATCCTACTGGATTGACAATGATGAAACCTTCTCGCCTGTTACTAAAGATATTAGGATTATTATAGCCAAAGTAGTGTACTATGACTATGAGATTTGGTTTATGATGAAATCAAAACGTTTGTTTCACCTAAAACCCAAATTGAGCATGTGTATATATGAAAGCTAGTGGGAGCGTTGTCGTTTCTCAAGTCATACATGTTGATGACACGTCACTCATGTGAAACAATATACCAATGCTACAAGATGAAAATCCTGGCTTGGAAAATGTTTTGACATGAAGGATTGTAGGGATATGACATACATACTTGGAGTAAAGATCTATAATGATAGATCAAAGCGGTTAATTGGTTTAAGTCAAAAGTGCTTACATTGACAAAATTCTAAACGGTTTAGACTGGTACTCCCAAACGAGGAAGTCCTCGTATACCACACAATGTAAACTTGAGTGAGACTCAAGGACCTTCCACACCTGATGTGGTGAAGCGAATGAATGTAATCCCCTATGAATCGGCTATTCCGTTCATCATGTACGCTGTAAGGAGCACTAGGCCAAATGTAACGTCCTTAGGGGACCTTACTAGAAAATACCAACAGAATCCACGAGAGAGTCACTGGATTGCTGTTAAGAACACATTAAAGTATTTTTGAAATATTGGATATATGTTCCTTGGTTATGGTGGAGATACGAAACTGAAACTAAGTATACTTGCTATACTTATGCCGGTTTTGTAATAGGCCGTGATGACGCTAGATCCTATTTGCGAAGGTTCACTACATTAGAATGATTTATCTTGATATGTGAAATTCGTACTCTTAAAGTTCAAACAGATAACTAACTAGCTGACGTTTTATCGAACTCAATGTCTTGTACCAAACATATTGGATATGAATAGAACATTGGACTTCGACAAGCTAGTAGTTTCATGTAAATCTGTTTTAGTATTTGGATAGTGGTACGGTGAGCAGTTTATATTGGAATAAATTGATATATTTGATATGATCGTTTTTATATGAATATCTACTGTGTTCTATATTTGCATGTTTACATCCTTGAATATTTACTGCGTTTTATATTCTAAATTGTCCATTGTCATATTAATAATATGGGAATATTATTAAGACAAATCTGAGGGTATTGATGACATCATCTTAGTATGACTATGGATGATGAAATCAAACTCACATGTTGTTCATTGTGATGCACAATTGGACTGACCCAACCTATGAGAAATCACTTCCTGGATTTATGTCACAAGTGAATCTCACAAAGGCTTTGTCGCTTATCCTCTGACTTGAGATGCAAGCTAGTTTGTATATATGGAGTGCCAAACTTTGATGTGGTTAAACGCTGACCTGAATAAGGCTGCTATAACAACCATCCTCAGGTTTGTCATTAAGCGTATATCAAACACGTGTAGTCAATAAAGAATTTGTTCCTCCACATGTTTGGATTAGATACTACTGGGGCCCTCGATGATTTGAATAGATGCTTGTACGGCCGTACCCAAAGGTAATCAAGATGAATCTTGATTGGTTTGGTAATCTACTTCAATGTATAGATCGAGAAACAGAATCGTTGAAATTTTAGATTGACATTAATCATTGTCTAAAATTTAACATGGTATCAGTAACAAAAGGATAACTGATTGAAAAACTTTGAACCTAGACTTTTCTGAAACTCACTCATATACTTCTAGGGGCATTGGCGGGTTGCTAGACTCTAACCTTTGCTTGTATAACTACTTGATTGTTATGACGTGCGCAAGTGGGAGCTGTTGGAATATGCTTCACGTACATGACATATAGTTATATGGCTAGACGCATGTGAGCCTAAAGGGTCACACACTAATACACCAAATACTATTTAATATATATAATATAATTAGGGTAATTATATTATTTATATAAACTATAGTTACTTGACTAGTTATGTTTTAATTAATTGTTAAGTTAAAACATATTAGTGAGTAATCTAAAGAATCAAAGGTACAAGGGGCTAAGTGTCATATCTCCTAACTTGTAATTAGGGAATATATACTTAGCTTAGGGAGTAAGAAAGATGAACCCTAATGCTCCCTATTTTCCCCATACGGCGCCCCTCGTGAAATCAAAATATACGTCTGCAATCTCACCAACAAATAAAATAGAGGTTTTGGTTTTGTGATGCATGAAAAAAAAAAGAACAGAAACGTTTTCCTTTTTTTTTTTTTTTGGGATTTGTTTACACGCCCAACAAATAAATAGAGATTTGGTCATTTGGTTCGTAATTTGATTCTTGCTCAAGGGACTAGCATCCCATTTGGTGTTCTCGATATGGTGTAGTGTGGATATCATTAGAGGAATTCTAGTTTGAATTCTTGGAGTTCTTCATCCTCATTCGTTGGTGTAATCAAAGGCTTCAAGGGTATGATTTTCATACTAACCTCTTTGATTATTTATGCTTAATTACGTCGTCAATATGTAGATCCGTTATTAGTGATTTAATAAATTATTTCCGCTGCGTTTTAATTGATTAAACCGTAAATCACTAACAGAAGCTAGCAGGTGTTGAGATTTCCACCGAGCCGGGTTTTGGCTTAATCGAATTATGTTTAGAACCATGAGTTGGTGTCATGGTTCCATCTGTTTTGGCGTTGGGAATTCTGTTCTATCAAGCCTTGTCGGGACTGATTTTGATGACCTGTTTGGGTAATGATTATTCGTCTTGTTCGTGTTCCTTTCGTTGAGTATTAATAGTATTGTTGTTGCCCCGTTTTGTTTATCAAATCCGTTTTGTTATGAGCTGTTTCGGTGACATTTGTACTTTGTTTCCATCTAGTTGTCGAGTTTAAATCTCTGGATCTCGGGTTGGGTACGTAAAAGCCTTTGTCTATAACTAGACGTTTTATAAATCGAGAAATCCGGAAACCGAACCTTTAGGTTCTTGGTTTCCTTAAACCGGAAAGATTGCAAATAATGAGCTAGATAACTCCTAAACATAATTTCTGAGATAAAATAAGTTTCGGGGATGTCGGGTGTCCCGGGACTGAACGGGTTGATGTCGGGATTGTAAAGCGGGTTTTATAAACACACTGAATTTTGGGCAGACTCTGTTGGTCATGTTCAGGTCTGTTTTTCTCACACTTAAAATACGTTTTTGAATTTTTGGCCCGCGTAGGTCTCTAGTTTTCTGAGTCATCTTTCCGTTTCCGCAGACGGCTCGTCGATCTGAGTTATTGTTTAAAACTTATGACCATTCTAATACGCTGCTGTCAGAATTTCTACCTGTGCAGCTATGATGTTTTGTGAGCCTGTTTTGAGGCCCTTAGATTTCGTTTTTGGGCAGAAGCCACCTGAGAGTGTTTTGTAGAATTCCGAGTCTAGTTTCAGTGGTAAAAATTTGGGACAAATCTAATGAACGGTTTGAGAGTTATGACTGTTTCCGTTAGAGTTCTGAGTGCTGCCAAATCCTGTTGGGAATAACTTTGAGCCGAGTTTTAATACGAGTCTTGTTATGCATTGTAGGATCCTTTAGGAGCTGAATCGTGACCTTGTGCGTGCCAAGGACTTCTAGGAGCTTACGTTTATTCGAGGTGGGTAATCTCACTATAAACTTGTACTTACTTTCGATTCATGATTATGTGCTATATGTTATGAATTTTCTTGTTGATTGAGCTTGAGTATTGATTGTGCGATTTATCTGATTTATCTGTGATCTGAGTTATCTGGTTATTGAGTTGTCTGAGTTCTGAGTTTTTGAGTTAAAACATTAAACATAATATACTTGACTTGACACCGAAGAGCACTGGTGTCAGATGTTTGTCTTGGCACCGAAAAGTACTAGTGCCAGACGTTTTGACTCAACACCGAAGAGTACATGTGTTGAGCCTCGAGGTGGTGTGAGGCAGGTCGAGGTTGATCTCTCGGCCCAAGTCACACTAGTGCGCTATATAAATTAAAATCTGAGTAATAAAATCTGAGAAATAAATTTGAGTAACTGAGAATTGAGTAGAGTCTTTAGGGATCACTTATGTGGTGTGGATTGTTTGTATGTGTATGTTTATTAGGTTGAATTGGGTTCAGCAGGTACTAGCTAGGGAAAGAGAAGGTCAGTGGTTGATGAGTTGCGTTTCGGTTTCATGTTTTGGATTTGGAGTTATGTTTGTCGAGTCAAACGATTTTAAAATCATATTTATTATTCCGCATTTAAAACCTTTTATTTATTCCGCATTTAAAACCATGAGACGGTTTATTTTTTTATTTTCAATGAGATGGGACCGTTTGTTTACTTGTACTTTTGGGGAAAATATTTTATTTTATTTATTAATTTTTTTTTTAAATTTCCCCTTGATTTTTGGGATGTTACAAGTTGGTATCAGAGCTCTGGCTTGATAGAATTGGGTTCACAAGGGGTGGATTCCAAACTCAAGTTGAAGCATGAGTTAAATGAGAAAAACATGATTATGAGAAGTTATTAAACCCAGTCGAGAAAATTGTTGAGCCAAATTATTGTGTTGAGTAATTTATATACATGTGATTAGAGAATATATAAGAGTAATTGAGAATAATTGAATTCATGTTATAGTGTAACGATCAAATTGTAAGAAATTAATAACCAAGATTAATAGTGCAAATGAGAAGTAACAAGTGCGTTAAATATAAAGTAATGAGATAATGGGAAATTATTAAGTTAGAATAATGAAAATTTATTTATGAATCATTTGAATCGAGTTAAAATGATAAATTATTATAATAAGTTTAAAAGATAAAGGTTTAAACCAATGGAGAACTACTAAATCAAGTTAAGCGAATAAATTATTAAAATAAATCAAATGAGAAAAATTTTATTATAAGCAAACATTAAATTTGAACTAAGGAGATTATCAAGTTAAACTATTAAATTCAGTGTCACCAAATATTATGCTTTATTGAATAATTACTAAATCGATAATAGTTAATTAACACGAGCGCATGAGAAAGATATAAGTGTATCAAATATTAATTTTTTCATTAAAATACTATGAGTTTCTAAATCGAGAAGACAATAAAAATATAAAGTAATAAGGAAATTTTATATTGAGAATGAGAATTTACTGAGTAACTAAATACACGAGAATTAATGGAGTAGGTAATTAATGAGTTAATTAATTGAGTAAGGAGAAGACATTTAATTGAGGCAAATAAAACTTAAAATAAACTGAGACTAATGAGTAACTTATAGTCAAATTAATCGAGAGACAATCAAATGAGAACAAAGAGAGAAAATAATTAACAAGCCAAATGATAAAATCATTAATCGCGTTGATAAATATCGTTGAAATGAGTTAAGCGAGTAGTGTTAAAAAGAGTTAACAAGAGATTGTTAAATATGAGTTAACGAAGAACTAATAACGCAACTTAAAAGAGAAATTATCTGTTCAAGTAGTATAAGTAATTAAATCTGATCACGCGTGGGATCGCAAAGAACGAGAAAATGGGCATATTGTGCGACTTATGAGAAATCATTAAACGAGATTTAGGTTAAAAAGATCATATAGCTTGCATTGAGTTAAAAGCAAGTTGTAGAAATTTGAGATGAGTATATGCAATTTGAGTAAGAGGCATTAGTTGCCTACTATCTGAGATTTTTGTGTGATAAAATACATTTATCTATTATATAATAAAACAAGCTTTTATAGATGGCCACGTGGCACCTCTTAGAAGCCAGAATGACACATGACATTTTTATAGAATTTACAGTTTTTTAATTGACCGATAATTAAATATTAATTGCCATTAATTTCGGATCCTAATACCCAAAATAACAAACTCCATTTTAAAATACGAAAAAAATAATTAAATGCATGAATTTCGTATTTCCATGATTAACTCAATATTTAATTAACAAACTCCATAATTATCTCCATTTTTTGAAATCTGGTGATTGAAAAATTCAAAATGTTAATGACTGCAAATTTTCTGTAAATACGAAATCTTTTTAATGTCAGGAAATTTTTTCTGTAAATACGAAATCTTTTTGATCATATTGGAATACGAAATCATATAACATTTTCTGTTAAAAGAAAATTTATGAATCTTTTTAATGCCAGAAAATATTTTTAGAAACGTAAGACTTTTTAGGAATTTTTAAAATTAGGACTCTTTTTAATAAAATATACAGATTTAAATATAGACCTTTACAACTTTTTATTAAATAATTAAATTCGGTAATTACCTTAATTAAGATTCGGTTTATAATACTGATTCCTTTAAATTTATTTATTCCATATTTATAAAATAATATATTTCAATAAAAAAGTATATGCAGATTAAAATTTGCACCATTTTTATACTTACTTAAATTAAATATATTTTAAATACGAAATTATATTAACATATACAGATACAGATTAAAATCACCACCATTTTTATACTTACTTAAATTAAATAAATTATAAATACGAAAATATAATTACTAATACCCTTACCGAATTTAAAACTTAAACCCCTACGAAATTATAGGGATTATCATTATCTCACATTTAAACCTCCATCCTACATAAAGACTCTATATTTTAATGTTTTTTTTTATCGGAATACTCATCTGCAGCATTGTTTTCATCTTCTTAACGCAAAAAATCCGGTACCATGCTATCCTTAATCATGTTTTAGTAATCATGCGTAATTCACACAGTTTTACTTATTTCCATTTTTTAGTAATCATGCATTGTCAACGCCACCTATAAAGCTCTGCGTTGACAATGCAGAGCTAATAGATCGTGCCGGCAATGTTTTTAGTCTATATGTTTTTAGTGATTTTATTTAACTTTTTTTTTAATTGTGTTAAGTTGCCTTGAAATAGACCAGTCATTTGTAATCTTAATCAGTTATGTCAATCATATCTGATGCAGGTTGTTGATGTGAAGAAAAACCTTACTTAATATGTTCAAGGATATGTTTATCATGTTGCACAGCAAATGGCAAATGCTTCTCTATCAGGGTAGAGGTTAGTTATTGTTATTCTTGTGTCTTATTAGAATGAAGGGCAATAGCAAAATAAAAGTTTAAATATAAATACTGATTTATGTGAAAACGGGTCAGCTCAGATTATTTTTTGTTGCCAAGGGTTCAACCTAAGAGTTAGCTTGAAGGGAAATGGTTTAACTGTCATCTATGGGAAAAAAAAAGGTGTTTATTATTAGGCAAATTAGCCAAAACATAAGCTTGAAATCTTCAGTTTTTATATTTTACATTAAATGATATCAATTGCACATATAAAACTAAAATTATACTCCTTGATTCTTACTACTTCCTCCGTATCAAAATAAGTGACACTTTCCATTTTGGGGTGTATCAAAAAAAGTGACAAACTTTGAAAACTTTCCTTATTAGGTAAAAATAGTGGGGCTCATACCCACTAACTATCCACTTTAATAAAGTGAAAATACCCTTATACCCTTATTTTTACTTTTAAAACTCATTAATATCACTTTATTCAAGAAAAGTAAGATCCATTTTCCACTAACTATGTACTTTAATATTTTACCTCAAAAAACGTGTAAGCCAATTTGTGCCACTTATTTTGATACGGAGGAAGTAATATTTATATTCATAACCTCTTATATGGATTCACTAAAAAAAAAAGGATCATCATTTCAATAATAGCTTTTATTATCATATTTAATAACTAATTTTTCCATTAATTTATCTAATTTTGTAGGTCAACACCGTTGAATAACATAAGTATGCACTGTTTTCAACTACAATTATTATAGATAAAGATGTATGTAATATGCGTACATATTAAATGGCCTAAATCTTCCATGGAACTTCTGACTGTCAATTTTGTGTAAATACTGTCCCTTTATGGCAACGTTTCATTTCCTTTTATTTGTATAGTTACCTAACTGTTGTAGTTACAAAATTTACTTCATTATCATGAATTATATAAAGACATTATGCTCTTCATGAAAGGTACTCACAACAGGTGATCAATTTCACACCATTAATAAATGTCTATTATTTATTTATTTCCGCTTATTTTGATATAGATTTTGTTCATTCAATGAATTAAACATGTGTAATTTTTGAACATGTTCATGATTCTTGCATTCAGTGTCGCAAATGTGCAACTTTATTTTCATATAATGTGTGTTGGTACTTTTTGGAGCTAGATTTCTCATTATGCTTAAGTATACAATATTAAACCTATTAAGATTTTAATGAGAATAACCTTAAGTTATTTGTGATACGACTGAAAACTGCAAAAATTATGCCCTTATTTATCTTGCCTTACTTCCTACAAATATGTAGATGGATTTGTCAAAAAAAGAAAGCATATATAACACCAAAAGGACTCCATACTTCGTAATTCACAAGTATTTATAGTACTTTTTCGCTGTGTAAAAAAATTTAAGGCCCGCACAATGGAAATCTTAGTGATCTTCTAATGCATTCCATTGGCGGAAAGTTATATTTTTCTGCCCATACGAAACGAGCTTTAGAGCCATAAATTAACCTGATTTTTAGGTTGTTTATTTGAATAACCAGTTGTAGTGTTCATTTAATTAAAGTTAATCATTAATTCCCGAGTTACTTGCAATGCATAAAATCATATAATTACGGAATTTTACCAGAAAGTAATTGCATATAATACTCTATAAGAATTATATATTGTAAGCTCCTATTCCATAATCCGCGTTTTAAAAGCATTATATATTTTCTTATCGTGTATTTAATAATTATCAAATTTATGAAAAAAATTTGTATTCTATACAAATTACGTTTAGTAAAATTAATGACAGCCCGTGATTTTTCACGGGTCATAACCTAGTGTGAATTATGTACTTGTGCTGTAGTGATTGATAGTGGTGCGTAGGGGTGATTATCGGACCAAAACCGAACCGAACCGATAACCGATAACGATGAATTTTCAAAACCGAAACCGAACCGATAACATGTTATCGGTTTTGGTTCGGTTCGGATTCGGTCAGTTTTCGGTTCGGTTTGGTTATTTTATGCCAAATGTTCATCATTTTCCGAAAACCGAACCGAACCGAACCGATTGAACCGATAACCGATAACGACGAATTTTCAAAACCGAAACCGAACCGATAACAACTTATCGGTTTCGGTTCGGTTCGTTTTCGGTCGGTTTTCGATTCGGTTCGGTTTTTTCGGTCCAAATGCTCACCCCTAGTGGTGCGAACCGCTAAATTATTTATTTTGCTTTAAAACAAACTGATGTCCCATAGAGCAGAGGACATTGAGATATCATTCTTGGCGGAGATTGATAATAATAAAATTTTCTGGTGTAAATTATGTAAAAGTAATACCTTGTTAGAACTTATTTTCTCGTCGTGAGAGGGCCGAGTATGATTGCGAGCACGAGTTGGACGACCGAGCACCATGTCGAGATCATCTGTCACCACCAAACCAAAGCGTAACAAATCTCCAAGTGAAGTTGAATCGGAGATTCAACGTAACGTTAAAAAAGCTGAGTGCAGCGTGTCCAAATACGAGAGCAAGAAGACGCCTTCAGTAGAGTATCGTGGGTTATTTTGTACTTATTATCGACATCCTTTTCGTTTTGAGATAAACCGAGTTCCTTAGAGAGCGTTTCGATTTTATTTATTTTAACCTTATCAGTTTGCGCCATTTGAGACAAAGGAATTGTAAGAGCAGTCGCGGGAAGCGGAGTTCATTCTGATCGGGTAGTTTCCCTAAAGAGTTTCATTTTATTCTTAACCTCTTTGTGTCTCCCCATTTGAGGATGTGTGTCGTTGGCGGGCTTGAGTCTAAGATGCGAGGTCGCCATCCTGAGCTATTTTCCGAGTAATGACTTCGGGGACGAAGTCTGATTCAAGTAGAGTTGAGTTGTAACGCCCTGAAATTATATTAATGAAATAATATTATTTTAATGACGTTTTATTATTTAAAATTAATTCTATCCTATTTTGATGACCTGTAGTAAAGACGGTTCGTTCTTATTAGACGTTATATAAATTACACATGTCCGGAGAATTAATTAAACGGTTAGTATTATGTAACAAAACTTTTAAGTGTACGTCTCGAGTTGTAATTTAGTTGAGTAAATTGGGCCGGCCAATAGGCCAAGGTCCGAACCCTTGTCTTCTAATTGTTTTGGAGCCTGGCGATTTGAAGAGAGGCTAGAGGGCCCGAAGTTATTCTAATTGGAGTTCTAGTTTCATCTAAGCCTTAAACTCATTATATTTAAACTCAATTGGTACCCTAATCACCTAAATCTTTTGTCAGCCGCTGGCCCCCTCCCATTCGTCACTGCCAAAGTTGGAGCAAGCAGATGAGTCAATCTGGAGCAAGCAACCACCGCCATTTTCCTTTTCTTTTATTCATTCCGGCAGAGACTAAAACAACCACCGCTATTTCCCTTTCTCTTTTATTGATTTCCGGCAAACACCAAGTAGCCACCGCCACCATTTGTTCCGTCGTCGGCAGCAAGCGAGAGAGCTGCTGCAGCCGCTGGGTTCGAATAGTAGGGATTCGAGTGGGAGACCGACCAAGAGCTTTGGAGAATCAAGCAAGGGTGAATGGTTGATGGAGACCGAGTGTTTCCTTAGCCCATGCGTCAAGAACTGCACAACAACAAAGAGCTGTAATCGGTAATTCTCATTCACGTTTCTTATTCTGTTTCTAGCATTCATCCTAATTCTAACCGAGTACTTTTGGGGGCTGCGGGAATGGAGCAGCAGTCAAGAAAGACAGGTGGAGTGATTATCAAGTGGTGTAGCAGATTTGTCGAACAACCTTCTATCGGGTTTGATGGTCACAATCAAGGAAGGGCGTGTTGAAGGGAACCTTCGGTATATAACTCTTCAATCCCTATACGTATTGTTTCTTTAATTCCGTGTGATCTAATCGTCGGTGAGTGTAACCTACGGGACTGAGCAGATTTGGAAGCTAGCAGGTGTTGAGATTTCCACCGACCCGGGTTTTGGCTTAATCGAATTATGTTTAGAACCATGAGTTGGTGTCATGGTTCAATCTGTTTTGGCGTTGGGAATTCTGTTCTATCAAGCCTTGTCGGGACTGATTTTGATGACCTGTTTGGGTAATGATTATTCGTCTTGTTCGTGTTCCTTTCGTTGAGTATTAATAGTATTGTTGTTGCCCCGTTTTGTTTATCAAATCCGTTTTGTTATGAGATGTTTCGGTGACATTTGTACTTTGTTTCCATCTAGTTGTCGAGTTTAAATCTCTGGATCTCGGGTTGGGTAAAAGCCTTTGCTATAACGAGACGTTTTATAAATCGAGAAACCCGGAAACCGAACCTTTAGGTTCTTGGTTTCCTTAAACCGGAATGATTGCAAATAATGAGCTAGATAACTCCTAAACATAATTTCTGAGATAAAATAAGTTTCGGGGCTGTCGGGTGTCCCGGGACTGAACGGGTTGATGTCGGGATTGTAAAGCGGGTTTTATAAAAACACTAAATTTTGGGCAGACTCTGTTGGTCATGTTCAGGTCTGTTTTTCTCACACTTAAAAACGTTTCTGAATTTTTGGCTCGCGTTGGTCTCTAGTTTTCTGAGTCCTCTTTCCGTTTCCGCTGACGGATCGTCGATCTGAGTTACTGTTTAAAAGTTATGACCATTTTAATACGCTGCTGTCAGAATTTCTACCTGTGCAGCTATGCTGTTTTGTGAGCCTGTTTAGAGGCCCTTAGATTTCGTTTTTGGGCAGAAGCCACCTGAGAGTGTTTTGTAGTATTCCAAGTCTAGTTTCAGTGGTAAAAGTTTGGGACAAATCTAATGAACGGTTTGGGAGTTATGACCGTTTCCGTAAGAGTTATGAGTGCTGCCAAATCCTGTTGGGAATAACTTTGAGCCGAGTTTTAATACGAGTCTTGTTATGCATTGTAGGATCCTTTAGGAGCTGAATCGTGACCTTGTGCGTGCCAAGGACTTCTAGGAGCTTACGTTTATTCGAGGTGGGTAATGTCACTATAAACTTGTACTTACTTTCGATTCATGATTATGTGCTATATGTTATGAATTGTCTTGTTGATTGAGCTTGAGTATTGATTGTGCGATTTATCTGAGTTATCTGTGATCTGAGTTATCTGGTTATTGAGTTATCTGTGATACTTGACTTGACACCGAAGAGCACTGGTGTCAGATGTTTGTCTTGGCACCGAAGAGTACTCGTGCCAGACGTTTTGACTCAACACCGAAGAGTACAGGTGTTGAGCCTTGAGGTGGTGTGAGGCGGGTCGAGGTTGATCTCTCGGCCCAAGTCACACTAGCGCGCTATATAAATTAAAATCTGAGTAATAAAATCTGAGAAATAAATTTGAGTAACTAAGAATTGAGTAGAGTCTTTAGGGATCACTTATGTGGTGTGGATTGTTTGTATGTGTATGTTTATTGTGTTGATTATTCACTCAGCGGTGGCGGACCCCAAACACTCCACCCCCCCCCCCCATTTTGCAGGTACTAGCAGGGCAAAGAGAAGGTCAATGGTTGATGAGTTGCGTTTCGGTTTCATGTTTTGGATTTAGAGTTATGTTTGTCGAGTCAAACGATTTTAAAATCATATTTATTATTCCGCATTTAAAACCTTTTATTTATTCCGCATTTAAAACCATGAGACGGTTTATTTTTTTATTTTCAATGAGATGGGACCGTTTGTTTACTTGTACTTTTGGGGAAAATGTTTTATTTTATTTATTAATTTTTTTTTAAATATCCCCATGATTTTTGGGATGTTACAGATCAAAATCAAAGCCAAGCATAAATCCGCTCTAATGCTCTTCTATTCTAGGCCCCGCATATCTCTATCCATGCGTACCTATATCTTTGATCCCGAACCTGAATACATAGCAAAAACAACAAGTAGTACGTGAGACACAAAAATGTTTCGTGAGCTACATGGGTTTAGACCCCGATAAAACAAACAAGTATCACATTATATATAAACATATAATCATGGTGAGTTATATATATTTTTTTCGGAATTTTTTGAAATTTTTATGAGGTGTCCTCGCGGGTCATCACCGTTTTTTGAGTCCTCACAGGATCCACTTCTATATATATATAGGGTCGAGTTATATTGAGAACCCTGATTTCAAAAAGAACTCTGAGAACTCTTATTAACCAATCAGAATTTAATAAATTAATTTTAATTTATTTATTTCATATTAATTATTTAGGGGTATTTAGGACATTTTACCAAAAACAAAAATATTTCCTTTTTTGAATTTTCCTAAAATTTAGGAATTATTTTCGAAAATTTATTGTTATTTTGCCATTTTTGTTGAGCCGGTTGTGCATATATGTTTCTTTTTTTATAACTAGTGTTACATGTAGGTTGTGCATATATGTTGAGACAGTTGTGCATATTGAACATATATGTAACATAAAACCAACGTGTTTAACAAACAAAGGTATGTGATCCAAATTTTACAAAATTGATAGAGCAAACATAATACATACATGTCAACTAATCCATACAAAACGTCAAATTCAAAAAACACATATATGTATTCAAGCAATAACATATATGCATCCAAATTGTTGCTGGTGTGCAATAACATATATCCCCCTTTTGAATCAACTTTCTTCTTTATATATCCTAACACAAAATGCTCATATCCTCTTGTTCCTCTTGTATAACTTGTCAATTTTCCTTGTACCACTTACTACAAAACATAAAAAAGAACATATATGTTTATCAAGAATACATATACAAACTAATCAAGAACGAAACCTAATAAGAACCCGACATAATTAAACAAAATCAGACCTTCACAATAGTCAAAGAACACAAACTAAAATGAAAAAAATAATATCCAAACCAACATGATTAAACCGACCCAGATCTTCATTACAGTCGAGAACAAAAATATTGCAGAAATAGTCCTTTCACTTCCCTCTTTAAATTAAAAGTGCAATCATAAATCATTATGTCAACTGCAAAACTAATAGCAACTAATTTAAACAATCAAAGAAAATACTATAAAAAACAAATGGAAATACCATAAGAAAATAACTTTAAACATGAGCAAAAATTATAATAAAAAATCACCAAATATGATTTTTTCAATTGCAAAAGTACAAATCAAAATATGTAAAATCTTCTAAAAAAGTACGAATCAAGATTGTTTTTAAGTGCAAAAATCTTTTGGGTGATTTAATTTCCTTTCAAAAACAAATCCAAAACTAATAGTATTTTTATGACATTAAATATTAAAAAATCAAAGTGGATATCATCAGACATTACTAACTTGCGCAATACATATTATTGATGCATCCTCATATTCAAGATCAAAGCAAAAATAAGTAAGAATACCTTGCGATGTTACTATGGAGGTTGCCGGCAACTGCTGCTCCCAACAACCTACTTCAGTCCACCACTTCCGCCACGGATTTTACCAACCAACAGCCTTTTTTCGCGCCGAACCACCAAAATCCAACCACCGCCGCTCCAAGACCCAACAACAGCCACGTCGGCGGAGAACCACCGACGCCTAACATATTTCGTTGACCGATCACCGCCGGGATCTGAAGCTTACTTCGAATCTTCATCTAACTTGATATTCAAAACATCGCCGGATCCGCCATCATCAGACGATTTTTGAGATTGTATGTAGAGAGAGATTGAGATGTATGTAGACGGAGATTCGAATTTTGAGAGAAACAAATCTTGAGAAATCAATGGACGTAGAGAGAGAAACTATTTTGAATTAATGTTTACTAAAATTGTGGAACGGTTTTTAGACTTTACTAATTTATTATTATTTTTTAAATTAAAATTACTACCATACCCTTTTCATTTAATTATTAATATAATTATAGTTTGATTTATTTACGAAAATACCATAACAGATCTTAACCGTTAATCTTAAATCTAATGGTGTAGATTGGTTAATTAAAAGTTCTCAGAGTTCTTTTTGAAATCAGAGTTCTCAATATAGTCCTTCACTATATATATATATATATATATATATATATATATATATATATATATATATAGGGTCCGATTCAGCGCAGAACCGTTTAAAGGTGCAGAACCGCAGAACCATCCTAAAATCCAATGTTTTCTATGTTATACATAAGGTGTACATTTTTATACACGCTATAACACATTTATACATTCAATGTTTTCAATTTTTTATACACATAATATATAAATATATTTATATATTATTTGTATAAAAAATTGGAAACATTGGATGTTAGGATGGTTACAGCGTGTATGAAAATTTAAAGCTTATGTATAACATAGAAAACATTGGATGTTAGGATGGTTCTGCGGTTCTGCAGCTTTAAACGGTTCTGCGTTGAATCGGGCACTATATATATATATATATATATATATATATATATATATATATATATATATATATATATATATAGTGTAGAATTAGAATCAGACCCAATTAAGGCTACAAAACCAGCAGAACTCAATCTAAACCATTGATTTTTGAAATGAAATGATTATGTATTTGATGAGGGACCCCCATATATGTATATGTGTATATATATATATATACATACATATATCATCATCATACATTTAGCCACCCTATTGTGACTCTATCATTCTTGCCTCCCTAGCAAGTATATCTAGTTATCCGGAACATCTCCAAATAACCCATCATCTCACATACTTATTAATCGGGGATCCCCCGCCTTAATAAGCCTTATGATAACGGCAAGAGGGAATCGTCCAATCTACCATTACCCGACTTCTATCCGGATCACGTCCGGTTAGCAAGCCTCCTATCACATGATGGTCATGGGTCGATGCCCAATCCGCCCCATCCAAAGTGACCGGGTATCCCCCGAATCACCGCCAATCTATCACTCATCATAACTTCTCGAGTTATTCCATATAAGCCCTTAGCTATCTCATAAATCATCAAACAAGTTAGTTTTAATATTCATAATAATATATAACTAACTCTACATACTAATAGTCTACATAATTAATCAAATAGACCAAATCACAAGTAAGAAAACATATTTCAATGGCTATGTACTCAGTAAAGTCCACACGTACTCACCTTAGCAAATAGTGCTCCAAATGTGTTCTTCACACCCAATCATTTTGCTTCAACAAGCTAGCACCTTCCAAGACTTCACCAAAGCCTATCATCATATTCACAACTTCTTCAACAACAAAACTACTAATAATAAACCCCTTTTATCACTAAAACCCTTTGATAACACTTTCCCCCAATTTGGATGATTTCCAAAACCCTAGGTTTTACCAAAACTTAAGATTCTTACAAATCTTAACCATACACTTGTTTCCTTTGTTAAAATACCATCTTTTAAGTGTATACAACATTTATTCAACCATTAATCAAAAACCCAAGAACTAGGATTTCAAACCCAAGCCTCAAAATCCATAGATCTAAAGTTACAATGATCAAAGAATGAAGATATAACTTTAATCTTCAACTAGGAGTGAAGAATCACGAGATTTGACCAAGAAATCGGCTCCAAATGTTGTCTTCCACTCAAAAATGTATACTCACTTGTAGAGAGAAGAACTAGGGTTTGTGTTGGCATCAAATGAGCAAAAATCCGACTTAAATGCTGTTCAGACCATCTTCGTGCCACGAACCCAATCTTCATGACACGAAGTTCGGCGGGTTGCCCACTCGTGACACGAATCCAAATCTTCGCGTACCCTGACGACACGAAAACAAGTTTCTGTCTCACTTCGTGCCACGAATCCCAATCTTCGTGGCACGAACCTGTGCTGCACTTTTTTTTGTTTAATTCGACTCGGTTTCGTCCATAACTTTCTCATACGATATCCAAATGACACGAAACCAATTCCTACGTTCTTTAAACGATTTATCCTTATTTATCATATTTTTATAAAATTTATTTATTTATAAATTTTGGGTCATTACATATACTATACATATATATGTATATAACATAATATAAAAATGAAGTGTTTACATAATATATTAAATAATATAAATAAATAAAAAAGTCTATACATTTTGTGTATATGGGAGCTTAAATGAGCTTAATCGAGCCGAGCCCGAACCTGCGAAAACTTAAACGAGCCTAGCCCGAGCTTTACATATAAGGCTCGAAACGAGCCGAGCTCGAGCTCCTTAAAACTTAAACGAGCCGAGCTCGAACCTAGTCGAGCTCGGGCTCGGCTCGGCTCATTTACACCCCTAGAAATGCCTCAAATTAATTGATAATCAATTGATAATTAATATACTTAATTTTAATATTTACGAGGCAACATGGCCCGTGCGATGCACGGGCTTTGTTCATTATAAAGAGTTATTGAAGGTAAATCATATACATCGTATTGGTGTAACGGACAAATACTAAAAGCAAGATTGCTAACATGTGTATCTTTGATTGCGAGTAGTCTACTAAAAAACAAAGTGCGTGGGGGGAACAAGCAAAGTAATAAAACCATTATCGCTTTTCTAGCGCAACACAAAACATGTTATTTATAACATATAAGTGATACTATGAAGAACTTCCTGGTTTGTCTTTTATAACCAAAACTATGAATTCACGATGATATATCTTCAACTAATGCCGGTTAATGCAAACATTATGTCAGACTTTTTGTTGTACTTTTCTCTCAAAAGCACATAATAAATAATAGAAATCCATACGAATACAAAAACGTGCGTCTATCTAATAAAAAATACTAACAAAATCTTCATCTAATACAAAAACACTACAAAAACTCTCTCGCATGTTATTGAATATTTACTTGAATTTAATTAAATTTACTACTATTATTTATGTTAAACGCTTTGCATAATTTATTACATTTATTCATGAGCATCATATTTGACAAAATCTCATTTTTTTAAAATAGAATTTAATACAACATCAACCTTGAAACTCAAATTCTTATGATAAATATAGAATATAGATATACTTGATACAAATCAATAGGTGTGAGCATGGGGCGGTTTGAGTCGGTTTTTGACTAAAACCAAACCCCGAACGGAACACTTCGGTTTTTAAGAATTACAAACGGTTTGGTATCGGTTTTTTCGGTTTCGATTTTTCGGTCTTTTACAATAAATCGGTTCAGCTTCAATTTTTATATAACGGCGACGTACTAATTGGATTCAAATTAAAATAACAAATCAAATGAATGAAGCAGCAATATGTAACCACTAACATGATAAAATGTAATAATGTGTGATAATATTACACATAATCTTATATACTATAACTATTAGATTATTATATATTATAATTTTAGCACAAAGTGTACATAAACAACCAATAACAATTTTATAGATATACAAAAGAGGTTGTATAATTTTAAACAAAAACAACTAACATACTCTCTCTATAAAACAAAACCATAAAGACTTCATCTCTTTGTTGTTTACTCCATATGTTAGATGTTTCTTTTGGATGCACCTTAAAGTGTTAAAAATTTTAGAACATGAAAATGAGTATTTATAGATTCTAATGTGTAAGATTTATGACACTTGAAAAGTCCCAATTTATTGAACTTATTATCATTATTTATATTTATTTCAAAACTTTTGATCTTACAATTTAGTGAGTTTTTCAAATTATTATTAAAATCAATTCATTACTATAATTTATGTTTAAACTCTTAATTTTACAACTTTTGAGTTTCTTAATCTTTATTAACATTATATGTTTAACATTATAATAAATGCAACATTAAAATGGAACTCAATTTTTATATATATAGATAAAAAAAATATAATCAATATATTTTATGGATCCATTCAAAACACGTTTTAAATGGTTTTACTTTCTTTTTTTTACTTTCTACGAAATCACCCATTTACATGATATATTAATCAGCAACGTAAAATTAATAAGAGTTTTATTAATGACAGTCCTTAGGGTTGTCTCTAACATGTTTAAAATGATTGTACATTCATTGATAGAGTAGTAATCCTAAAGTTCAAGGGGCGGTTTTTATATTAGTTTTACTATATTATTGACAGCCCTAAAACTGTCATTATCATTTTCCAATTAATAATCATAAAAGTTTTTAACTTTCGGTGTAATCGGAGCCCTTAAGAAAAGGTAGTTGGACCTATAAATAAACTGATACTCAATCCAAAGGTATATATGGTTGTGTTAGGAGGAAACTTGTAGGGAAAAATTTTGCAATTATTAGTTAAAACTTTAGACGAAAGTTTAACAATTGATTAATCAAACTTTATTTATGTTTGCATGTTTTGTGCTTTAACACTCAATTAAACCTGGGTTATAAATTAAAGTATATGTTAGCATTATTAAAGCCCAATATATCTCCACAATAAAGCCCAATAAGTCCACTTTATAATAGACTAGCACGAAAGTCGTAACCCCAGAAACTTCAGGAATGTTATCGATTACTCGATTATTCAATGATATCGGAAAACGCTACTGGTCTCTCCGGCAGTCCACCGTTTCTGTTCAAACCACCGGCGATTGATCGCATGTTAACAATTTATAATATTTCCTCTGTTTTTATAACGGTTAAATTATGCGGTGTCTTGAATTTTGATCTGCAAGTGAATAATTAATGTTCAGTTTACGTGACGTGATTAAAAATGCACTTTTACTTATAATTCCTTACTTCTAAAATCTTAAAACCTACATTAGAGGTAGGGGTGAGCAGAAAAAGAGGGTAATCGGAACCGGAACCGTATTGGAACCGGAGGTTCCGGACCCCGGAACTTGCTAAGAGGTTCCGGTTCCTAAAATCATGGAACCGCCCTAAGAGGTTCTGATTCCAGTTCTGAGTTCTCAAAATTAAGGAACTTGGAACCGGCGGTTACACGGTATATTTTTATTAAAATATATAATATATATATAATATATCATACTGATTAAATTAAATAGATTTATGATTTTTATATATGTAAATTGACCTTACTCGTTATAATTGAGAGTGAGACATTTACTCTTCGTGAGGTCGTATCTTTGTGATTGACTTTCACATGAATCACACATTTACTATGTTTTTTGTCATTCTTATTCACTTATTTCAATTTTGAACTATATATAAAATCGTTAAACGATATTTGTAATCGTTAGGTTGTGTGATCTATTATCTTGTTTATTCAGTAAGTAATGTTAAAATTTTTGGATTTAGATTCAGGGTAACCGGAACCTGCCCTGAAACCGACGGTTCCGGTTCCGAAAATTTAGGAACCTGTCTTTCAGGTTCCGGTTTCGGTTCCTATATCTTAGGAACCTGCGGTTCCGGTTCCGGTCGGAACCGACGGGTACCCTGTTATGCTCACCCCTAATTAGAGGTATGTTGAACTTGAAAGTTGAAAGGATCTCGATCCATAACTAATTAAGGCTTATCAGTGACATAATGGTTTTGGAAAAATGCAAAATGTTGAGTTTTTCATTTGGATTCTATGATGTTAAACAAGTTTGCTTGTTTTGGTTGATCATTTACATCTGATTATGCCCTAGTAGTAAGGATCTTTAGATTACTTTCTAAATATCAGATAAATGTTCGGAAATGACAACGATTATGTCACGTGTATTTGATTGTAACCTCGGCCACCCGATTAGCTTGCTATAAATGGGAATACCTTTTAAAAGAGAACAAAAAAATTGTAACCCATAATCATGAATAAAGAAAACTGAAAATTTCTCGCATTTGAGTAAAAGAATAATGGTTTCTTGGTTAATCTATTGCCTTTTTAACATGGTGCAAACAAATAGCTTGATGCAGATTTCTTCGAAGTAACAAGGAAAACAACAACCCGTGATGTTAAGTGACAAAGGTCATGTTTTTTAGCCTGTTTAATGTTGTATCAGGAGCAATATGTTTTGGTTTTCTTTTTAGAGTGATCACAAGCATACACAAGAACTCTAATATATGATTTCACTTATAGTTTATTAGTATAAGGTGTTAGAATATGTTTCTTGTTGGTTTGTAGTTACATATTCAAATCTTGTTGTGAATAAAATGATGTAGTTTTGAAAGTAGTTTAAAATTTAGAGGGTATATGTGTTTGTTGTTTAAAAAATATACTTCGTATATGTGTGTGATTAGAAACGTTCAAGGAGGTCCATCATTTTTGTAAAGTCCCAAGGAACAAATCTCAACCATTGATAAATAGGATATAATGGTCAAGATTAATCATATATTTTATATATTGAGGGGTATTTTGGTCATTTTTTTATTTAAAAAAAACTATTTTTTTTTATTTTAAAATTTTTAATTTTTTTTTTTTTACTCTTTATTATGAAGAGGTATTTTGGTCATTTGGCACTTAACAAAAAATTTTGATTTTTTTTATTTTAAATTTTTTTTAATTTTTTATTAATATTTTTTATTAAAAAATAATATTTATATGATAATTACGTGTATAACTTAATCACATGTGATTTTAGTGTAATCACATGTGATTTTAGTGTAAAATCACTAAAATCGCATGTGATTTTAGTGTAAAATCAAATGTGATTATATATTTAATCACATTTGATGTTTTAGTTAAATCACATGTGATTCAGAATGCAATCACATGTGATTTACTATGCAATCATATGTGATTCACTATGCTATCACATTATGTATTATTAATGAAAAATTAATAATTTTTTAAAAAATAATAATAACTAAATAATTTTTTTTTTAAAAATATTTTTTTTTAAAAAAATAAAAATTTTAAAATAAAAATTAAAAAATAAAAATAAAAAAAATATTTTTTTCAAAATGACCAAAATACCCCTCAATTAAAAATAAAAAAATAAAATAAAATTAAAATTATAAATAAAAAAAAATAAAACTTTTTTTAGTGCCAAATGACCAAAATACCCCTCCATGTATAAAGTATATGATTAATCTAGACCATTAGATCATATTGATAAATGGTTGAGATTTGTTCCTTGAGACTTTATAAAAATCATGGATCTTCTTAAACGCAACTCTGTGTGTGATAATAACGGGAGTATGATGTTTTGACCATTCAAACTTTCTAATACATTTTTATTGACGTAAATGTATGTTTAAATCATTTATATGTTTGTTAAAATATTAGACGGGTGCCAACGGGGGATACCAACGCCGCCGGTTGGCCCGTCGGTTGTGGCGACTATTGGCCCGGCCTCGTCGGTTGGGTCCGCCGGTTTGTCTCACCACTTTGAAGACGGAGGAAGGAACGAGATAGGTTGTTTCAAGTGGGCCCCAAATGATTAAAAAACTAATTTTTTTAATCTTTTTTTTTGGTAAATAAACCCTTTAATATTTTTTTAATATATTTTTTATTAAAAATCTTTAATATTTCTAATATATTTAAAAAATCTTTAATATTTTCTTTAATACCTTTAAACTTCTAGTTGACCACATTTATTTTTATTAATGTATTTTTTTATGCAATGTTTTTTTAATTAATGTATTTTTTATATAATGTATTTTTTTTTAATGAATGTAATTTATTTTTATTAGTTATTATATGTTTTAATTAGTTGTATATTTTTATTAGAAAAAGAAAAGTAAATGGTGGGGCCCAAAAATGGTGAAGTGGCGGAGTGCTGTTGGCATGACTACGTCAGTTTAGTGTTAGTTAGTTTGTCTGCTGACGTGTCGCTGAGTTGGCAGCAACTGACGGCGTCAGTTGCATTTACCATTGGGAGTGGTCTTACTTCTTCCGTGTCAAAATAAGTGAATCACTTTGAAGTTTATGTTTTTTGAGGTAAAATAAGATAATAAAAGATTAGTATAATTAAATTGAGTAATTAGAATGGATGGGTCCCACACATTTTACTATTTTATTGTTTTTTCTAAATGGTGAAAAAGTCAAATATAGAAAGATGACAAAAATGAATTAGCCCCACACCTTTAATGATGTTTAAAGATGGATAAGTAAGGGTAAATGTGTAATTTTAAATATAAAAACTTCCAAATAAGGTAAATTATTAAAGTGATTCACTTATTTTGATATACTCCGAAAAAGAAAGATACGGAGGAAGTATATTTAATGAGGCATAAAATATATGTACGTATGTTTGTAGGGCGAGCCATCAGCTTTGTTTGTATAGTCCTCTACCGTTAAGCTTCAAGAAGGTTTTGAATAGTGAAATCGAAGTTATGAATCTGCATTTGGTTGGTGAACTCTTTTTAAATTTATTTGAGTAAAAATAATTACAATGTCATTTTATAATAAAAACATTAAATATTTAAATAATAAATCATAAATGATAGAAGTTACCATATGGGGACAAATGGTAGAAGTTTAACATGTTAACTAAATATATGTGGAAATTGTGAGTAACAAATTTTTAAGAGATTAGTTCTTTTTTTAGTTCAAAAAGGTATTTTTGTTCAACGCATTTCTTCATGTTGGTTGAGCTTATTCTCGTAATATACACACCATAATTGTTATTGTAACTGTTTCTAAACTGTCCTCTAATCTATATATATACTACTTTTAAATGGGTGCTGGACATTTCTAAAAGAGGAAGTCTGAATTTCAACCCTTCCATTTTTAGTAATGCTCAAACCCACTTTACAATCAAAATTTTAAAATTGCTTCTACCGAGATTTGAACCCAGGTGGACAGTTACCCCAGACAGGAAGCTTACCACTAGGCTATAAGCAACTTGGTGTTTGTGTTTCGTACATTAAATATACTAACTGTACAGAAACGCGTTTGACTATATTAAATAAAAACGTTTACCTAATTAATTTCTTCCTTTTATAAATGACTCAGTTTTATTATTTTGACTAAAAGATAACTTTTTTTATTTTATAAAAAAGATGTTTTTATTTTGTGTTGTTTTGTATTGAAGTTTGGAAAAGAGAGTGATATTATAGCTGAGAAATATATAGATGTCAGAACATATATTGCATTTAGGGTTTAAAGTTAAGATGTACTCCCTCCGTCCCACAAAAAAAGTTCTCATTTCCTTTGGGCACAAGTATTTAGGAGATAGTTGATAGTGGGGTCTTTGGTACTATTTTTGATTAAAATATAAGGTTAATTGGAGAGAGAAAGTGTTTTTAAGAGATAGTTGGTGGTGGGGCCCATAATAATAATATTATTTAATAGAAATGGGAACTTTTTTGTGGGACAAAATTTATGATAGAAATGGGAACTTTTTTATGGGACGGAGGGAGTAATTAACTAGGTTTAGTTGGGAAGGAGCTTTTTTGCTAACTAAACTTCCATTGCAGTCAATTAAAGTTTATATTATTGTTATGATTATAATTTTTGTTTTTACCATAAAAGCGATCATACCAGTGATGACTTTGTTTTCATATTTGGACAGAACTCTGTTTGCACATTTAATTAATTGAATAATTGTATTTACTAATAGTAATAATTGATGTATATTTCAGATCACCACTGAAATTTATACAACCCACACCAACTTTAATTGGAAGCAGACTTATATAAAAAATTCAAAAATATATAAGAGAATTATGTTTGCATAATGTTACGAAATTTATTAACTAATATTTTAGAAATAATGATTTATAAAATTGCCATTTTGACGACCCACAACAAATATTAATTCACTTCCTTACCTTATTACCTACTTCCGAACCACAACAGACTTAAATTAACTTCCTTTTTTTAAAACCCAGATTGAACCGTACGTTGCTTCCTACGACCCGTTGTCCTATGTGTTGTTCTTTCCCAACGGTGAGCCTGGATGGCATGAAAGAATACCAAGGGAGGGCATACCAATAAGCGATATCATTTAGGACGCAGCTAATATAGAGGAAAATTTTGAAGGTACAAACAACATCAACTGACATTTAATTTGCTCCTCCTGTGTATTAATATGCGTACACCTTACTAAATGTTCGTAATGTAAATGAATTTCTTTCTTTTTAGATCCAAACGAAATGGCACCGGGCAGGAAGACTGTAAGCATGCGAGAGTACTAATGTTACAAGTTCCAGATCCGCTCTACTCCAAACTTGATTTTATTAGGTCGGCGACTCTTACAACAGTTTGTCGTAGACACCTACCTAAAGATAGAAACTTCACGCTTAAAGTTTTGTGAGCTTAACCAAACCAAGATTAGGGCAGATTTATACCAAGGTATTGTGGACTGTGTCAATGCCGGTGAAGTCCAACCAAATAGAATCGGCCAACGAGTTGTATTGCACGCGTCATTCATTGGGGGCCCCCGTGACATGAAAAGACGTTATTTGGATGCCATGACGTTGGTACAGGAGGGCGGGTACCCTACTGTATATCAAAACATGTAATCGACAACATTTCAACGCCAATGCTAATTATTGACTTTTTCCTCTATTTTATACACAGTTTTCATGCTTATGTACTGTATTCGTTATAAAAATATGTAACCAATAGACTTTTAATCGCCAGAAATATGTAGTTCGCAGCCCGCCGCATCGCGCGGGTTTTAACCTAGTTATAACCTAATTATGTACCATTCACCTCCCGAAAAAAAAAATGACCACGCATGCCGTGGTACATCAATAATTGCACGTGGTACAACTGCTATGTACCTACTCCTCTGAATCAGGTCCCTCTTCCTCTTTCACTCTGCATGTCTGGTCCTGCACAAAGAATTATTCACATTTTAGTCGCAATGACTAAACATTGCACATGAGATGTTTAAAAAAAATATTTCTATTGATGAATACTTATTATTAATTATTACTAGCCTATAACCCGTGATGAATCACGAATGACTTATAAATTTTTTCATAATCTTATACTTGATGAATGATCGATCCACTGTGAATAAATACAATCAAATGAAACAATTACATTGTACAAATAGCTTCAATTTCTAGTGCTTGTTATCTTTCTTTGCATTAAACTTTGCTAAATAGCCAATTAAGTTGGTTACTGTAATAATTGTACATAATTAAGGTCTTTATTTTCAGTATCCGAGTAGATATATCGGTAGGATGGTAAACGAAGCTAGTAAATAATAATATACATGTTTCTGTAGCTCAATTTTGTTTTTCAGCACCCTGCAAAAGAGACAATAAAGAAAATTGATTAGTGAATATAATTAAGCAGATCAAAAAAAAAACCTTAACCAAAAATAGAACGGGTCAAAAGTATACTGGTAGGCCCAGACCCAAATACACGCAATAAATTGCTGAAATAATATTAATTATATTCGTGAACCTGAAATTTTGAAACTCGGCCAGAATCCATATTGATGTCCTATAACTGCATAAACCAATTATTATAATAAATAACAATTATGTAAGATATTTCTTATGAATGGGACAATTCGAGTTAGGTTACAATATTCGAAGGTAATGATTCGAGGTGGCAATTTTGACCCATTTACTTGTAAATGGGTCAATTTGCGCTATGTATCACCTCTAACGGGTAAAAATATGGATAACTACCATACAAAACTGCCACCTACCTTGGAAGGTCAGCGGAAAGAGCTAGAACAACGGGAAAAGAGCTGGGATATCAGTCAAATGGGGCGAACGGGTCAAAAGTTGCCCAATGTGTATTTTTAATGAACCTCCCAAACATTTTATTCAATAAATTATGTTATTACTGAAAAGGTATATAAACTTTGTAAACATTTTGCCACACTAACTTATAAAAATATATAATTTATTTGGTCAATTTGAGCCAACCCGGCCCATCCTGAAAACAAATAGTTAATCATTTTGACCCATTCGCCAACCCATAAAATCCCAATGTTGTCATAAATCATAATTTTAAGCAAACAATAAAATTGGATATGAAAAAATAAATTAACCTGTAGTGGAAGAAGGTTTAGTATTGGTGCTTGGATTGGCGGAGATGGTGGAATTGGCATCTGCAGTAGCAGCAACATATATACAATTCCCATTTTTGCTGAAAACTAACCTAGTATCCATTAAATTACAATGTGGAATGAAAATCTAAAGAGATGCACAACAATAACGTAATTTATTGACAAAATAAAACACAAATGGATACGAAAGCACAAATAATTGATTGAATATCGGACTGACCTCTTTCGATCGACGTGCGGAGGAGGAACCTCCCTGAGAGGAGTGTGCCGGCAATAACAGCTCCAGGTTGCAAAGTAAATTGATTTCGTAAATCAATTTAATTTAATTTAATTTAATTTAATTTAACATAGGCAATTCGTATGGGTACTACTTACCGACGACCACATTCCGGCCGACGCAGAAGCGGTCCAGTCAACCGCCCCTTGCCATCAATCCATTCGAAAATCCTGCACCAGCGAATAACTTCTTCAATAATCTCTTTTCCCTTCTCATAGTCAATTTCCGTACAATTACCTCCTGTAACCCTAATTTCAAGTCTCGTTAGCAAACACACTTCATCCTCCAAAATCCATTTCAAATCCCTAATTTTCAAACAAATACTCCCAATATACACGATCAATTCGGACCACGAGCAAACGTTTTGATAAAATCTCAAGTGTTTAACATCAATAAGCCATGATTTCCTTAACCAAACAAAGTGTTTGACGAAATAATACAAACCCTCTCCGCCATTTGCAACGACGGCGAGTATAATACCGTGTTTGGAATCAAGTTTTGCTGAGCGGGATGAGAAAAGGAGGTCGGCAAATCAAGTGGATATGAGAGATAAATAGTTTCTTGATGAAGCACAAGAATCAGACGTGCAGACGTGTGGCATAAAACCAGGGAAGGAAAACTGTAATGTGAAAAAACGTGGCCTTAAAATTCGAAAAGAGCAGTTACCTGAGCTTATGTGGAAGCCAGCCTCATCAAACACGCTGATGTGGTATCACAGGTGGCGCCCAACGGATCCAAAATTGCATTGTTGTCATTATGATTCACCAACTGATGTGGCATTTTGATGTAAAAAGGATTCAAAATCCTTTCTTTTAATATATAGATAGATTATTAAATAAATATAACGAGTCAACTATGTTAACAAAACAAACTCAAGCAACACAAATAAGTGTGTAAAGTATAATTTTTTAGAAGGTACATATTCACACTTAAATTTCACTTATCTCTCTATTTAAACTAATAATCTCTTGTTCGGTGGACAATTGACATGCTGATGGTTAGAAACTCTTTGGTGTAAATAATATGAGTCAACTCATCAGCTCCTCGAGATTGACTCGTGAAATAATCAAAATTGGCTCGGTCTAACTCGAGTCGAGCTTGAGCTCAAGCTACTCGAGTAGAGTTTTGAGTCGAGTTCGAGCATCAATATACTCGACATGTAGGGCTCTTGATCCTTATTGAGTTTGTACCAATTTAAATTTTTACCTTTTGTGTATATGTATTTTGACATATTTATCGTATTATATACTTGATTCGAGTAAAGTTAACTCAAAAGTGTCAAGTCAAGTCAATTTAATCATCAAGCTAATTATTTCTCCTTGTATTCACCTTTGATTTTATCACTTGTTTAAATAACCTTGATTATATTTTAGGTTGATAAATTATAAATGTGTTTAAGTAAGTTTTTAGTTTTTATGTAGTCTCAAACGATAAATTTCAACCATTGATCGATGATTGATGATTTTTATTATTATGAAAGTATGTATATATGTATAGATGTACACTTTGACAACTCTCTTGACCATTTTCACCATCACAAATTCACAATCATCATCAAAACAGACACACACTATCACCAACTTCTCGTGTACAATTTCACCTGGATATTCTCTATTCTCTTCCCGTCGATATTTCATATATCCACCCCACCTAATTAAACTTTTCATAATTCCCACCAAAGTTTACAAAACACAAAATAACTTTTTATCTTCTTCAAATTATGGGTTTCCCAATTGGATACACAGATCTCTTCCTCCCAAAACTCATCGTCAACGTTCTAACTCTTTTCACTCTAATTGGCAACCTCATTTCCTCAATTCTCCGTTTCATCGGTATCCAAAATCTCATTGAATTCGAATCACCGTTAAACCCTACCCTGCAACCCGATCCATTAACACACTTCCCATCTTTCTCCGCCGTCCTCCTCCGCGAGCTCCTTCCCGTCGTTAAGTTCTCCGACCTCGTAGACCCGCCGGAGAGCTGTGTAATTTGTATGTATGAGTTTGATGCCGGAGATGAGATCCGTGGGTTAGGTAACTGTAGACACGTGTTCCACCGGTGTTGTATTGACCGGTGGATCGATCATGATCGGAAAACTTGCCCGCTTTGCCGGACGCCGTTTATACCTGAAGATTTACAGGAGTCGTTTAATGAACGGTTGTGGGCAGCTTCTGGTATTGCCGATTACTATGATGATTCATAGTTAGATCTTTTTCATTTTTTTTGCAACACATTATCGAATTTTCTTGTAAATTAAATTCATAATTCATGAATTTTAATTTTAGCTTTAGATACATCTGATTTCGAGTCTGAGTCTGAAGGTTTTTCCTTACATTAAGATTAAGATGGTGGGGTTTAAGAAAACATATTGCCCATTGTACATGTTATTTTAACCTACTCGAAAGACTAACTAATTAACCTGACATTCAAAAAGAAAATTTTTAAAAGAAATTTCGAATTTTGTTGACGTAATCACAATTTAATACATATTAACCTAAAAACTTATATCAAATGTATGCAAGTACCTATAATAAAGGATTGTATGATGTATGTCCTGAAAGTACAAGACGTACAAAAACAGTAAAGAAAAAACAGAAAAATGTAGGATCCGGGATTCGAAGTAGGGGATTATGGGGGATAGCATTATTTTTGCAATGACTCAAAAAACAGCATTATATATGCAAAACTCATGGAAACAACATCATTTTGGCAAATGACTCCTTAAGGTCGTGGGTTTAAGTTCAGTCATAGATAAAATGATGTTGAATTAGGGTGTGTGTTAACCGACACCGTTAAAAAATATCCTAAATGTACGTACTTGATTAAATGCATTTATCGATGCTAATTAATCATTCCACAAAATATTTAAAGAATATATCTTCCTATTCATATTTCTACCTACTTTTAAACTTGACATGTATTCTACATTAATTATCTTTCCTTATGTCATCTCTTAAATTTGACATTTGTCATGATCAAATTGTAGGTACATAAGCATACAGAAATGGTAGGAACTAATACCATTTCTTATACTTCCTCCGATTTAAAATAAGTTATACACTTTCTTTTTTGGGGTGATTCAAAATAAGTGATACATTTTGAAAAATTACCTTATTTGGAAAAATAGAGTGGGACCCTCACCCACTAACTATCTACTTTAACAAAGTGAAATGACCCCTTTACCCTTACATTTTACTTTTAAACATCATTAACCCCACTTTATTCAAAAGATGTGAGGCCTATTTCCCACTAATCATCCAATTAATCTAATTTAACCATTATTATAATATTTTGTCTCAAAAAACGTAAAACCCAAAGTATATCACTTATTTTGAATCGAATGAAGTACCTATAAAGACAGATTATACACTCTAAAATTAAAATTATATGCTAGACAAATTAGAGTTTATTAATACATAAACACATGCCAGAAAATCTCATTATTAAAATTCGATTGATTATTATCTAAGAGAATTTTAGTGATACTGATTGATGATTCCTGGGTGGAATTATAAAGCTATTTTTTGGTATGCAAAATTACATTTTTCTTATAGTTTTTCTTATTTTAAAAAATATTCTCACCATTGATATATAGTTATTTCTGAATCATTTTTTAATTGTTTGATAAATATTTATTCAATGAGTGAATTGAATTTATTAACTCTAGGTAGAGGTGCACATATGGGCTTTAGCCCGAGCCCGGACCTATAAAAAAAAACCCGAAAAAGCCCGGCCCGAAAAAGCCCGAACCCAAGCCCCTTTTAGCCCGAAATCCTAAACGGGACTGACTTTAGTCATGAAAGTGCGTTAAAGCCCGGGCCGGACCGGGCTAAGCCCGAAGCCCGAAAAAATGCCTGAAAGCCCGAAAGCCCGTAAATGCCCAAAAGCCCGGGCTTTTTAACGTTATAAAGCCAGGGCTATTTCTAAATGCCCGAAAAATCTAGAGCTTCTCCTGTCTTTCCTAGTCCAAGTGAAGTGAAAAATCAAAGTCTACATACTATTGATGAATATCCAAGTGGGGAAGACTACTAAAGATGGTGATAATATGAATTATGAAGACTACCGTTGCATTATATAAATGAATTCCAAAAGTTGTATGAACTTTATGTTGGTTAAGTATTGAAAGTAATAGTTTGTTGATTTATTTAATTAGTTATAAAGAATATTTAGATTATTTATATATTTTTCTAATTATATTATTATATATAAAAGATATAATAGTAAAAAAAAGCCCAAAAAAGCCCGGGCTAAGACCACTAAGCCCGTTCAGACCTAAACAGACCTATTTTTTTCTTAAAACCCGGGTTTTTTTGAGCCCAGGTTTTTTTGGGCCCGGGCTTTTTTCCACCAAAAAAGCCCGGTATTTTTTAAGCCCGGGCTTTGTGCACCTCTAACTCTAGGTATCATTTATAGCGCAATCATCCATATGATTACTTTTTTCATAGTGTATAATTACTAATTATGCATGTCCTTGACTTTTAAGGATGGTCTTTGAGTCAATTTTTTTTATTATTTTTAAAGGCATTTAATCTACTTCAATTTGTCCAAAATAGAACTTAAACAAATGACCATTAGGTCATAAATAACATCTTGCACCAATATGACTAAGCTACAAGTTTTGAGTTTCGAACTATATTTACGAGATGATTTGGTACGGCATCATGATTCATGCCTCATGTTTGAATCTATATAAATAATTAATTATACTACACTCAACTAAGGATGCCAATTTTTGTACGTATGAATTAAACTTCCAAAAATATTTAAATATTCATTTAGATTTAATCCCTCTAACAATGTATGATTTTTACAATATTGAACAAATAAACAAGCAGGCATGGACTTTCTCTATGTAAATGTAAGAAGTTAAAAACGATTTACCATGGACTTGATGAAAAACTATAAGAAAATACCAGCAACTACATCACATATATAAGAGCATAAAGCACCAAAATCTTTAATAAGTACAAAAAGTTAACCCGACAAAACCCATACAAACAGAAGTCGTGTACGAAAAAAATTAATATCCTAAACAAGTTCAATTATATAAATTGAAAAGCAAAACATATAATTCACAAACAAAATCACTCGATCCCGTTTAATTTGCACAAGATTTGACAATTTAACTGTGGTAACCAGGAGCTGGGTAACCTTGGGCAGGTGGGTAGCCCTGTGGTGGATAACCAGCAGGTGGGTAGCCCTGACCTTGTGGTGGTGGTGGAGGATAACCATAGGGTTGTTGTGCATAACCGACATTGGGCGGGTATGGTTGCTCAATTCTTGACATTTGTTGCACTGGTGGGACCGCCATTGGTTGTGGTCCAAATTTACCGTCTCGTTTGTCCATTTCAACCTTGTGTTGTGTCTGCAAAAAAAATTATTAAAAAAAAAAAATCCGAATGTAATAACACGTGTGGCGGATTCAAGTCTTGGAACGAATATTCTAAATTTTGTAGTGAATTTTGCTTACCTGCATGCACGCACAAACCCTACACAAGCAAATTAAGATAGATATGTTAGAATACTCATGTTTCATAGTATTAATCAAGTGTAAAAGGGTGGCAATTTCGGCCCATTTACTTGTAAATGGGTCGATTCGGTTTGTGTTTTGTCACTAACGGATCAAATGAATCAAGTAGGAGAAGTATAAAATGACTTACGTGCAATAAACCATATCAGCTAAGCAATTCAGCAACTGAGATGCTTCACTGAGTTCTTCACTTCCAACAAGGCAAGCAACAATGGAGAATATGCATGCAAGTTGTTGGAGGCAAAACATGAAACCCTAGATTACAAACCAAAACAAGTTATTTATATGTTATAGTCATAGAGTAGATAATGATTAATGTCAGATATAAAAGAGTTTGATTAAGAAATTACAATGATGCAATTATCGCATTGTGTTGTTTGGATGTTGAACTCGTCTTGCAATAGAAACCGAGTAGATGCTACTGAGTTCCCAAAGCACAAGAAGACCTCAGTGCAAAGGCATAATTCAGGACATTTGCTTTCTCCACACCTTCCACTGCATGGCATATATCCAGCACAACATGTATACCTATGACAAGCAGAAAACAATATAATATAAATATAAATATATACTTATTCATTATTCTTCATGGAATAACAGTTTATTTACATACCTTGACATGTCATCATACAGAGCCCGCTTACGAAGTAAGTATGAAACACATGGTCCACTGCAATTTATATACAGTTGTATAGGAAATATGCATTAGTAAAAATATGGAAAATAAGAGTTTTTAATATATATATATTACGTAACACACAACAAGAAGAAAGAAAGAAGTAACTCCAATTAAGTAAAAGAGATTATACACCTCAAGCACCAAGAAGAATAGAGGGTATTAAGTCTTCAATATATGATTTTAGTGATTTGTCTCAATCAGGTAAACCTAGTTTTGTAAAATTCGAGAAAGTTTCTTACATGATCGTCTACAGATTATAGATCCTAACGCACAAACGTAGATATGCCAAATTAAAATTAAAAAACCTAAGCTCAAAACACTTGATTCATATAATTAGACATCAAATAGAAAATTAGTGAAGAGCATGAACTTCAAAACGCACAATCTGCTGCGGAGATAAACACATTGTAGATCAAGTCAATATACTCAAAACATTCAACAATTATATGAGGCAATACTTAAAATCCACATAAGAGATCGAAGATCTATAAATTTGATAATCAGAAAGTGAGTATCTTACCACCATAACGCAAAGCAGCAATCTACACGAACACGCACACGCAAACATACAAACGAATTAGAATCAATTAGTTAAATTACGCATAAGAAACTGAATTTGAGAGTAAAGTTTCGATTTTATTACAAGGAGTGTCGGCAGACATGGTGTTCATGAGATTGGTGTGCCATAGATTCCGATAGTTCTGACGGAGCTGCATCTTGTCCATTTGCGCTTGAGATGCCGCCATGTTCGATTCTTTAACAGTAGATCGAGCTTCGAATCGAATCGATAGGTCTTTGAATCAAAGAAGAATGAGACTGAAACTAAATTGAATTGAATTGAGGAACCCCCAAAAGTATATGACGTTTGACTCGTTGGTAGTTGACTGGGGTAAGGAAGGAAACAACGCGTCCGTGAACTTCAACTGAGGACTTCAAAATTCAGATATTACCTAAAGCCCCTTGTATATTTACAATATTTGCACACAGTCCTTGTAAATTTTGAAAACTACCACTAGACGCATTAAATCATTGTTGTCTAGTTTTAGCTTGTTTTTTTAACCGCAAAATCCTAATCTACACATAATTTCCACATATGTTTATGACGAGATTTGAACCCTCAACCTCAAGGTTGTGAGGTAAACATCATACTGGTAGCCGCTAGGCCAAAGACCTTTTGATATGGAAATATAACAATGACGATACTTAATTCTTCAAAAGAAAAGTATGGAAATATAAGATATAAACAATTTCCAATGAAAGTGCCCGTAGTAATTGATTGATAAACATTACCATGTCTATTAATTTATATTTTATAAAATAAGCTCGTATTAACTTAAAATATGTACGCACCATAGTAAACATACACCACGTCACCGCCTTTGATTTTATAATTATTATGCAAATGCATGCTTGTAAGAATATATAATACATAATATATATTTTATTCCTACGTAATCTATAGTTTTGAGACAAGAATAAGTGAATGATTAGATAAAAATGTAGAATACTTACAGGAAGTATAGACATTTATATATGTGTGTGAATTTACAAAAGGTGTCTGCATCTTACACTTCGTATATCATTGTGTTGGAAAACAAGACAATAAGTAAAGTTGACCAAAATATGTTTTAATATGTTTAACAATAGAATTTGCTAATGGTAGTTTCTGTAATTCATGTATTGTTAAGTGATCATTTCTGTAAATTCTCTTTAATTTTCCAAATTAAATGCTTAGCTATCAAATACAGTTTAGATATGGACGGAGTGCCTAGAAAGACGCGAAATAAAACAAAAGTAGTGGCCAACTTGGTATGAATTGTGGAGATACCGAGATAACAATGCCTACGTTTTAGTTTTTTTTTTAGGGTTAATTTCATACAATAATAATGAAGTTTCATAAATGTTTCATCCAGGTCACTTAAAGTTTACTTTCATACTATAATAGTAATCAAGTTTTAAAAGTGTTTCAATCATATGTATTTAACCTTTGATTACAAGTTACCAAGTCATTTTAATTTAATTTATATAAAGAAACCCATTAATATCTAAAAAAAGCATTAAAATGAAAATATATTAATTTTAAAGGAAATCCAAACACAAATAACAACCCAAATTAAACGTCTCTTAATAATCAAATTCATAAAAGTCAATTAGTTTTCAAAAGTAATAATACTCCTTTAATGCCTTCTTTTTTGTTCTACCACATTGACCCGGACTCACTTTACATTTACATTTCCTCATAATATTCGTTGCATTGCTCTTACACTAATATGAGAATTTTGAATTATTTGCTTGAAGTATCGTTTTGCAATTCAAGTATGCGTTTGATTGACTAATTGACTTCTATGAAGAGATCATTGAGAGACGTTTAATTTGGGTTGTTATTTATGTTTAGAATTTAGATTCCTTTTGAAATTAACATATTTTTGTTTTTAATGCTTTTTTTGGATTACTAATGAGTTTATTTTATATAAATTAAATTAAAATGACTTGGTAATTTGTAATCAAAGGTTAAATACACATGATTGGAACATTTTTGAAACTTGATTACTATAGAATGAAAATAAACTTTGAGTGACCTAGATGGAACACTTGTGAAACTTCATTATTATTCTATGAAATTAACCCATTTATTTTAACGGCAACCTACATTTTAGTTGTGTGTTGTGTAAGGATGTGAAAGAAAAAAAATGAAAATCCGAACTAGAATCAGAATCAGGAATCCGTTTGAACTCATTTTTAGTTTTCAGTCCGGTTCTCAGTTTCCGTTTTCTCTCAATTTTGATTTTCAGGTTTTTATCAGTTCCTGGTATTTCAGGCCTTGGACCTTAATTTTAATAGCCTTTGTAATTTTGTATCAAATTGGGTGTTTAGGATTGCAATTTAAAGTAGATTATCTATTTATAATGCTTTGGTTGCCTTTTCCAAAAAATCTTAATTTTATTCAGTTTCATTAGTAACTTTAAGAGAATTAAGGGTATGCTTGGTTAAAGGTATTGAGGGGGTAGGTAATGAGATTGAATACCATTAAAGATGTTTGGTTTGTTACTAAGTAATCAATCATTACTCACAACAAGGTAATACATCATTACCCACCAAATTGGGGGTAATGAAGTAGGTAATGCTTAAATATACTACTTATTATTATTATTATATATATTATTATATTATATATTATTAATAATATTATAATTTTATTATTATATTTTATATATTACTAATATATTATAAATAAATAATATTATTATATTATATATATTATTCTATTATATATAATATTTTATATATTATTATTATTATATTATAAGCAAATAAATAATAAATAATATTAACGTATTATTATTTACATATTATTATATATTCCATATATTATTATTATATTATATATTATATATTATTATTATTATTTATATATTATTATGTTATTATTTATATCTTATTATTATTATTATATAATAAATAAATAATATTATTATATTATTATTTATATATTATTTTATTACTATATTTAAGTAAATAATATTATTATATTATTATTTATATATTATTATTATTATATTATAAATAAATAAATAATATTATTATTATTTATATATTATTATTATATTATAACCCAACATGATATAAACAAATAAAAACAATAAAAACTACAGAAGAAAATTTAACAATGAATGAAGATGACATGAATATTCAATTAATAACCCAACATGATATAAACAAATACAAAGATATGTATAATTATGTACATATTGGTTTAGTACAAATTGCTTTTAAACCTTTAACATTACAAGGTTTACCTGAAAGTTTCTCATCTATTCTTAGAGATGCTAGGAATCGAAATTGGAAACAATCTTTAATGGGTATAATAGAATCAAGTTTATCTCATGGACCAGTTTATTTTAATGTTTATCCAAATTTACAATTATCTTTATCAGATAAAAACATTTTTCAAGCTTTAACATTAAATGTTAAAACTCATGGTTATAATTATTTAGCTGGTTCAGAAGTTATATGTATATGTTATCGTATTTATTATAAACCACTAAAAACAATGAACCCTAGATATAAAAGAATAAACAAACCCATAAACGAAACAATTTTAATATAAAGTAATTTTAATATGTCAAAAATTACTACTAGAAGGGCCATTAAATGGGATGAAATTATATTTCCAGAAAATTGGATACTGGAAAATAATACTCCTCCTAAGCCTTTAATAAATAATAATATTGAAAATATTACACAAACATCAGATGGAATAGTTACAATAGAATTTAATAAAGTAAAAGAATTCGAAGATGAAAATCCTTTATTAAGAAGAACTAGATCAGTAATATCTTCACACTCTTATATTTCACCAGTAGATTATAAAGTAGAAATTCCTTTATCACGTGCTTCTGTTTCACATAATTCAGAAAAAATTAATAATTTAAATATATATGATAACATTGTTTATCAAACGGAGGAGGTTACTCCCTCTGAAATGAATTTCACACTTTAATGGATTTTACAGAAAAAATTGATTTTAGTCCTGGTTCACAGGCAAGGAAATTAATATGTGATGAGTTTTATTTATCTAAATGGGAAACTTTTAGAAAATTGTTATTTGAACAATATTCTAAAAATCAATTAAAAGAAATTCAAGAAAATTATTATGAAAATTTATCTTCAATAAATAGAATAATACATTTTATTCCTTGGTTCATATATACTTTTCTACAAAGTATTCAAATTATTGAAAGAGAATACACCTTACCAAATAACCAAATAATAAAAAGTATATTTCCGCCTCAAATTCTCTTTTCAATTACAAACAATGATATTACTTTGAAATTTTGTGCCTATCAAAAACTTTTTGATAAAAATTCTCCAATTAATGTAGAACAAACAAATAACATAATACAACAATTAAATTACCATAATCTTTACTCAATGATATTAGGAGAACATTTAACGGATTTATAGAAAAAAGTAGATAAAATAATAAATATCCTAAAAGAAGATAATAAGATACAATTACCAAAAGAAAGTAAAGAAAAAGAAAAACAAATTATAGCCACTATTCAACCTCCACCTAATATTTCAGGATATAAATTAAAAAATTATGATGTTATGGTAGAATTAATCCAAAGTCAAATGAAAAAACTACAAATTAATACTTTAAATAAAGATTCTGATAATGAAACAGAAGAAACTATTATAAATAAAATTAATTACGACAGTAAATATGCTTCTAGACCTGCTCAAAGACAATTTTATTATCCTAGACCAACACCTCAAGATGTTTTACATGAAGAAGTAGAATATGGTAATAATAGTTATAGTGGAAGGAATATATACGAATGGAATTTAGATGGTTTTACTGAAAGACAAATATATAATATGGTACATAGAATGCTTATGTACAGTACTATTGCTAAAAATGCAGGAAATAATGATAAGGCAGTAGCAACTATGTTAATAGCTGGTTTTACAGGCCAATTAAAAGGATGGTGGGATAATTATCTTACACCAGAAAAACAACAATCAATACTAAATACTGTAAAAATAGAAAATAATATAGCTGAATCAAACGTAGTATATACACTTACTTTAACTATAATAGAACATTTTACTGGTAGATGGTCAGATAATTCTGAAAACATTAGAACATTATTAAATGGATTATTTTGCAAAACTCTAACATCATTTAGATGGTATAAAGATACTTTTTTAAGTATAGTTATGGAATTGAATGATTGTAATAGTGTATATTGGAAATCTAAATTTATTGATGGGTTACCAAATTTATTTGCAGAAAGAGTAAAAAAACAACTAAAAGTTGATAGTACTATACCTTATGAATATTATACTTATGGAAAGTTAATAGGAACTTGTATTCAGGAAGGTTTAGCTTTATGTAGTGAAATAAAATTAAATCACCAAATAAAAACTCAACGATTAAATGAACAAAAACAATTAGGAGAATTTTGTGACCAATTTGGTATGGGCACAACTCCTCAAATTAAGAAAAAACATAAAAAAGAATTTGATAATAGAAGAAAATCTTATAAAAAGAAGAATTTCAATCGTAATAGAAAAGAAAACAAAATCCAGAAGAAAAATCAAAGAAAGGGAAATTCAGATAAAAAATCTATAATCTGTTTTAAATGTGGTAAAACTAGTCATTATGCTAATAAATGTAAGAATAAACAAATAAAAAAGCAAATTAACAACTTAGATATTGAGGATGAAGTAAAAGCTCACCTTATTAATCTGATAGATAATTCCTCTAGTGAAGAAGATATATCACAAAGTGATTCTGATGATGAATATGAATCAAGTAGTTCAAATGATTCTTAAATTCAAAAGAATTAGATTGTAAATGTGATAATAAAGATCAATGTTCTTGTGAAATGGAACATCAGTTATATCAAATTAGGAGTCAATTTCAAGAGGACCTTTCCATAAATGTTATTAGTAATGATATGGCAAAATTACTAAAAGATATTGAAGATCCTGAAATTAGAAATAAAATAATTGATAATATAAATATTAAAGAAGATGTAATGGAAAATAAGGAACATTATTCTATGAAACATTTACAAGATATGTTAAAAGAAAGAAGAAATAAGGCTTCTTCTAGTTCTAGTATTACCATTAATGATTTGCAGAATGAAATACAAATATTAAAAACAGATATACATAATATTAAAAATAATCAGATTATTTATGATCAACGTATTAACGAATTAGAAAAATTAAAAGAAAAATATCAGGATTATTCAAAGATAAATGATGAAACTAATAATACATTTCTTCAATCTATGGAATTAGTAATCTCTAGAAAATGGCATGTAAAGATAAAATTATTTATAACATATAATTATCAAAAAGAATTTATAGCTTTAATAGATAGTGGAGCAGATTTAAATTGTATACAAGAAGGATTAATTCCAACAAAATATTTTCAAAAATCTACACATACTTTGAGAGAAGTATCTGGTAGAAAACTTGATATTCAATATAAATTAACAAATGCAAAAATTTGTAAAAATAATACATGTATACCTGTTAATTTTACAATAATAAAAAACATGTCAAGTAATGAAATGATTTTAGGTAATCCCTTTTTAGAAATGATTCTACCAATCTCGGTAGAAAAAGATAAAATTATTGGTTATTACCAAAATCAAAAGATATGCTTTGAATTTATTTCAGACCCATACTCTATATGGGTGAATGAAGTAAAGAATTCTTTAAACTTTAAGAGAAATCAAATAAATTTCCTTAAAGAAGAAATTCTTACAGTTCAAATAGATGAACAACTTAAGAATAATAAATTACAAGAAAAAATTAAATTAATGACAAATAGATTTTCTTTAAATATATGTAATGACCACCCTAGTGCATTTTGGGAAAGAAAAAAACATATTGTTACTCTCCCATATGAAGAATATTTTAATGAAAGTCAGATTCCTACGAAAGCAAGACCTTGTCAGATGAATCATAATTATCTAGATCTATGTAAAAATGAAATAAACTCATTATTAAACAAAAAGTTAATTCAACCATCAAAATCTCCATGGTCCTGTACTGCTTTCTATGTTAATAAACATGCAGAACAAGAAAGAGGTGTACCCAGGTTAGTTATAAATTATAAACCATTAAATAAAGTTTTAAAATGGATTAGATACCCTATACCAAATAAAAAAGATTTATTAGATAGATTACATGATTCAATAATATTTTCAAAATTTGACTTAAAATCAGGATATTGGCAAATTCAGATTAATGAAAAAGACAGATATAAAACTGCCTTTAATGTCCCTTTTGGCCACTATGAGTGGAATGTAATGCCATTTGGTCTAAAAAATGCTCCTTCAGAATTTCAAAATATTATGAATGATATATTTTATCCATATAGTGATTTTATCATTGTTTATATAGATGATATTTTAGTATTTTTAAAAAATATTGAAGCTCATTTTAAACATTTATATTTATTTGAAAAGATAATCATTAAAAATGGTTTAGTTTTATCACAAACAAAAATGTCGTTATTCCAAACCAAGATAAGATTTTTAGGTCATAATATTGAAAAAGGTCAAATTATTCCTATACAAAGAAGTATGGAATTCGCTGATAAATTTCCAGATGAAATTAAAGATAAAACTCAATTACAGAGATTTTTAGGAAGTCTAAATTATGTTTCACCTTTTTATAAAGATTTATCCGTAGATAGTCCTATTCTTTATGACAGATTAAAAAAGAATCCATGTGCATGGACAAATAATCATACACAAGCAGTCAAAACAATAAAAAATAAAGTAAAAACTTTACCATGTTTATCTTTAGCTAATCCAAATTGGGAAAAAATAGTAGAGACTGATGCTTCTGAAATAGGATTTGGAGGAATTTTAAAACAAATTCATCCAAATAATAAACAAGAATTTTTAGTTAGATTTTATTCAGGAAAATGGACTCATAGTCAGAAAAATTATTCTACCACTACTAAAGAAATATTAGCATTAGTAAAATGCATTCTTAAGTTCCAGGATGATTTATATAATCAACACTTTATAATAAAAACAGATTGCCAAGCAGCTAAATTTATGTTTAATAAAAATTTTAAACATGATATTTCTAAACAAATGTTTATGAGATGGCAGGCAACATTAGCATGTTTTGATTTTGATATACAATATAAAAAAGGGAGTGATAATAGTCTTCCTGATTTTTTAACAAGAGAATATTTAAAAGAAAATTGACGTTTTATTTGCAGGATGAGTTTCTCCAGTCGAGGAAGAGGCTACTCATCATATAGGGGTAGTTATGGAAGAGGTCGAGGAAATTCCATCACTCAAAATAGTTCTTATAGAACTGGTTCATCTTCACAAAGTTATAACTTACCTATTCCAGGAGATCCATTATATGAAGAATTTAAAATTTTCTTAAAAACAAAGGAGAATGATCCTAGTTTCTCAAAAATAGTAACAGAAGGTGATATTATAGAAGATCATTATAAACAATTATCATATAAAGATGAAATACTTATTTTAGAAAATAAAGACATAATGTTTTATTTTGAAAATAATAGTGATCCATGGTTTATAATGACAAGATACTTGGATACAGCATCATATGCTGGATGTTCTTATAAACAAAGAACATATTACGAAAACATTTTAAAAACAACAGGATCTGTGGAATTTTCTCATTTTACATCAGGAAATCCAAATGTTTATAATTTTAGCAAAGCAATTATAAAAAAGATCATATCAGCAGAAGAATGGGGACTTAGCACCCTAAAAGAAAAAGAATTTATAATTCCACCTTCAAGAAATCCTCTTAAATTTACTTATTGGGATTATTTTGAAAGCTTTCATAAAGCATTTTTATATGAAAATCCACAAAGAAAACACACTTGGTTTTTTAAAATTTGTGAAACTATTTATAAGCAGAATAAAGATATTCCAAATTGGTTTATTAATTGGTGGTCTTCATATGGACCTAGTATTGATATATTACCAGAGGAACCATTCAGAAAATTATATGGAGAATGTTACCAATTTCTCCAAGATATTTATAATATTCAAATGAGATAATTTAGAAGTTATATCTTCTTTACACTTTTTTATGGAATTTTCAATTCCCTGGATTTGGAAATGGGAACCATATGTGGATTATACTCCATGTAAATTACCAACATTACAAAGGTTATACTTTACGAAATTTTGGCCTAAGATGCTACAAAAAGATCCAGAAACAAAAATATGGAATGCACAACAAACAGTTGATCATATCAACAAACAAATTAAAATTTATACAGACCAGAAAATTTTTTCAGATTCAGCAAACTTAATCCCTTCAGAATTACCAAATGTAAATTCAAATAAAGAAGAAATGATCAAAGCATTCAGAACATATTTTTCTCAGATCAAGGAAAATCTTCAGAGATTTCAGAGTGAAGAAAATGAAGAAGAAGAAGCCTCAAATGAAGATACAATGTCAACTGATAATAATCAATTTCAATGTCTAGCAGGAGAATCTCAAACTAATGAAGAAATTATTCCCGTTGATTGCATGATAGACATGATTGAAGAATCTTTACTTCAAAAGAAAAAAAATGACAGAAGTAAAGCTCTTGTGATATAATAATACATGTGTCAAGTTAAAAGACAGATGTCAAAAGGAGAGTACCATGACAGTATCATGTGTCAAGTTAAAAGACAGATGTCAGATAAATGCCTCATAATTGCATGAATACGACAGATGGTTTAATAGTAGCCAGGTGTCAAATAAAGATGCTACGTGTTTTGTGAGTTAGCCAGCTTAGTGTTAACTTTTTAATATTTTTTATTTTGTTTGTATCTGTATGTAGACTATTATAAATAGTCTTAGTTTAGTTCTAAGCAGGGCATCGAAAATTTATATACTCTGCTCTCTTGTACCGTAACCCTCCCCCAGTTGTAAAAATTTCAGTTTGTAGAATAAAAGTTTGAAGTTCTTTGTACTTTCTGTTAATTACACCATCCTTACTGGTACGATTTCTTTATAATTTTATTACTTTATGTTATACTTAGCCTGATGACAGGCTAATTTGTTTGTTAAATATCACATAATACTTTCATGGAGGCAGTATCTTAAGATACTAATCTGCGTCAACATTTAAAATGTAACCAGGTTTATAAAAAAAAAAAAAAAAAAAAAAAAAAAGAGTATTTTCTGTTTTTGGGGAAAATTTTCAAGTCTAGGTTGATGTAACAACATCTTATTAGAAATTTAACAATGGCATTAGTCGTGTCTTAGCCCGTTTCAGCTATGATTTGGCATTATTAGGGTATTTTATTCATTGACTCGCCATACTGCAAATTCTTAATAAGATGTCGGTACTTCGTAAAGATACCTATGACTAAAAGAAAATTCTTTCTAAAAAATTTTATATTTTTAAAAACTGTTATATTTTTAATATTAAATAAAAACTTTTATATTGTTAATATTAAATAATATCCTGGTTATGTTTAAAAAGTTTGACAAGGTCCTGTCTTAAATGGTATATATGATATATAATATTATTATATATTATTTTATTATTATATTTATATTTACCTATATATATTATATTATATAATATTTATTTATTGTTTATTTTTTTAATATTAATATTTATTCATACTAATATAAAATTTTTACCAAACCAAGCAATATCAATTATCAAGGGAATACTAAGAAATGCTCATTATATTCCTTAGTATTCTCATTATCATTCCCTTTTTTATTACCCACTTTAAACCAAGCGCACCTAAATGCATTCAATTGTGTGATACTTGCTTGAAAAAACGGGTTCCCACCTGGCCGGTTTACAATTTTAACCCGTTCAGCATTTGGACTATTCAAAGTTCCGGTTTTCATCAAATCTTCATTCCTACACCTTTCCCATACAACCTCCGACAAATTCCATCACTGCAATATTCCATCTTCTGCTCCGTCGTCTCCGATCACCGACAAATATGAGCGGACACGATTCAAAGTACTTCTCCACAACTAAAAAGGGAGAAATCCCCGAGCTGAAGGAAGAGCTCAATTCACAATACAAGGTATTGTAACCGAATTCCCCTAATTCTTACGTACTACACATCGTATTTACAGATTTGCAAACTGATTCGATGATAATATAGCTGAAGTTCTTATAAGTCAACCTGTTCGTTTTGATCCACTTGAGAGTTTCCTCTATTTGTCAGATGTACTATCAGATCTATAACCGTGATATGCCATTAATCAATTAGGTTGTTTTTTAAGCTGTTTATTGGAGGTTTTTGATTCGTTATGTAAAACATTTTTATAGACGAATAGTTTGATTCTAAATGGTCATGGAGTAGCAAGCTAAAATTAACACCATTTTAATTCTCTACACGAAGTTATTTCTATGCATTTGCACATCAGTGATTACTGCAACTGTTTAAAAGTCAGAAATTTTGGATGCGTGTGATGCTTCACAATTGCTTCAAATATTGATCACAGTTTACTGTACAAACACATACTTGCATTGTGCAATATCGGTAGTTTTGTTGTTGATGAAATTATTATTTCTGTGTGATTTTTGGCACATCATATATATTAAATCATTCATAATCTGAATTAGCAATTCTATCGAAGATTGTTGGTTCTTTGGAAGCTTAGACTCCTTTCTCTTGGAAACTATAAAAAGTTTTTTCGTTTACACAAAACAAATTGTTGATTATGTACTATATAAAACATCAACAAGTGTCATTATCGGTTAAATACCTTCGAATAGAGATTAATAGGTTTGAATTGCATAGCTTCTTGATGCATAATCATTTCATAGTTGTAGGTACTATTGGCTCATTAATTTGATATTATTTTTTCTGTCTTCCAGGATAAGAGAAAAGATGCTGTTAAAAAGGTGATTGCTGCTATGACTGTTGGGAAGGATGTTTCATCACTTTTCACGGATGTCCTGAACTGTATGCAGACAGAAAATTTGGAGCTCAAAAAACTTGTTTACTTGTATCTCATCAATTATGCTAAAAGTCAACCTGATTTGGCCATACTTGCAGTCAATACATTTGTGAAGGCAAGATACTTAATGCTTGCACCTTAAAGTTACCTTTGGAAAATGTGATCACATACCTCATACACTCATACTATGCATATTCCTGTATAATCATATCATGTTAAGTAAATCTCCATAGTGAATTTCTAACATGATTGTGTTAAACAAATATTGCAGGATACACAGGACCCAAATCCTTTGATTCGAGCTTTAGCTGTTCGAACAATGGGATGCATTCGAGTTGATAAAATTACAGAATATCTTTGTGATCCACTAGAGAGGTGTCTCAAGGTAATTTATGAATTTTTGTAATAATTGATCAGATCTACCATAGTAGTATAACATTATTAACTTGTTACTATTTATAATCAGGATGATGATCCTTATGTTAGAAAGACAGCAGCTATATGTGTTGCTAAACTTTATGACATAAATGCTGAATTAGTTGAAGATAGAGGCTTTCTTGATGCTTTAAAGGATTTAATATCCGATAATAACCCTATGGTTGTAGCAAATGCTGTAGCAGCTCTTGCAGAAATCCAAGATAACAGCAGTAAACCAGTTTTTGAGATCACCAGTAATACACTTACAAAGCTCCTTACAGCCCTAAATGAATGCACTGAGTAAGTTTATTCTGATTTTTTAATCCAGGATTAATAATTTCTAATAATATTTAATTTCTTATTTTGTGTTGATCAATGTTAAGGTGGGGTCAAGTTTTCATATTAGATGCTCTTTCAAAGTACAAAGCAGCTGATGCTCGTGAAGCTGAAAATATAGTAGAAAGAGTCACTCCAAGATTACAACATGCGAATTCTGCTGTAGTTCTTTCAGCTGTTAAGGTATATTTTTCTCTAAATTTATAATTTATATAAATTTAATTATTTATTAATCTCACTATAACATTATTCTCTTAAAAGATGATCCTTCAACAAATGGAACTCATCACAAGTCCTGATGTGATTCGAAACCTCTGCAAGAAAATGGCTCCACCACTTGTAACATTACTGTCTGCAGAACCTGAAATTCAGTATGTTGCATTAAGGAACATAAATCTTATTGTACAAAGGCGGCCCACAATTCTTGCTCATGAAATTAAGGTATGATTGTTTAGCATTTAATTTTGCTTATTTTAAGGGGAATATTTAACTATTTTCTAAAATTAAACCTATTTTCTAGGTGTTCTTCTGCAAGTACAATGATCCGATATATGTAAAGATGGAGAAATTGGAGATCATGATAAAACTCGCTTCAGACAGAAATATTGACCAGGTGAATATAATGCTCCGAAACCTAATTACATAAATGGAGAAACTATCAGATGTAGTGAGTCTCATGATATGTACTGTGTACCCTCGTCAGGTGCTATTGGAATTTAAAGAATATGCTACAGAAGTAGATGTAGATTTTGTCAGAAAAGCTGTCCGTGCTATTGGTCGTTGTGCTATCAAGTTAGAAAGAGCAGCTGAACGTTGTATTAGTGTGCTTCTAGAACTCATCAAAATTAAAGTTAATTATGTTGTTCAAGAAGCTATAATCGTCATTAAAGATATATTCAGAAGATATCCCAACACGTAAGTTTTTGTTGCCCCCATTTGTTAATTATGTTGTTTTTAATTTTTAACTGAAATTTTGATTGCAGTTATGAATCTATCATTGCTACACTTTGCGAGAGCTTGGACACTTTGGATGAACCTGAAGCTAAGGTAGGTATAATGGAATTTTATACTTATGATTTATGTAGAAATTGATATTTAATTTCAATAATTGTTTTTAAAAATAGGCGTCAATGATTTGGATAATTGGTGAATATGCTGAAAGAATTGATAATGCTGATGAACTACTTGAAAGTTTTCTTGAAACTTTCCCTGAAGAGCCTGCACAAGTTCAATTGCAGTTATTGACAGCTACAGTTAAACTTTTCCTTAAGAAGCCAACTGAAGGTCCACAACAGATGATCCAGGTCAAATTTGTTAGAACATAATTAATTAATTATTATTTCGCATAATCAGATTATAACAAATCTTATAATGGTTGTCTTTATAGGTTGTTTTGAATAATGCCACTGTGGAGACTGACAATCCCGATCTTCGTGATCGTGCTTACATATATTGGCGTCTTCTATCAACTGATCCCGAGGTTCTTATTCATATTTCATCTAATTATTATTTTTTTATAAATAATAACTGACATTTTATATGTACCAGGCTGCTAAAGATGTCGTTTTAGCAGAAAAACCGGTAATTGCTGATGATTCAAATCAATATGATTCATCTCTTTTAGACGAGCTTTTAGCAAACATTGCAACTGTATCTTCTGTATATCACAAACCACCTGAGACATTCATAACACGTGTAAAAACTGTTCAAACAACCGAAGAAGAATTTAATGATGGAATTGAAGGAGGCGGTTATTCTGAAACATCATCAACATTGGTTGCTGATAATGGTGCTTCACCACCACCATCTTCTTCTTCTACTGCAGTTACTGTTAGTGCTCCTGTACCCGATTTACTTGATCTTATGGGTCTTGATGGCGGTGATGATAATGCTCTTGTGGCGGTTGATCAGCTGGAGACACCTGCAGTGTAAGTATTGTGGACTTGCATAAAATGTTGTTGATTAAGGTGGAGGGTTTAATCCAGCTACTGATGAACGTGTCAGGTTGGGTTGTGTTTTATAACTAATGGGTAATATTAAAAAAACTAGCCAAAATGGAAACAGGTCAAATGGAAAGTTTTCCTAAGTGTATGAGTCTTCTGTTTAGAAAATCTGATTATTAGTAAACTAGTATAGCTTTTGTTAAGGACAATTACTAAAATGACCTTTTTTTTGGGCAAGTCTATCTCAAAATGACCACTAAATCCTCCAAAAAAAGTTGCAATATTTAAAAACTTACTAACAAAAGGGCAAAAAGGAAGACTTATTCAGTAACACCTAGCAAAAAACAAAAAAACGTACAAGTGTTTTGTGATTTATGAGTTATTATTATTATTGTTTTATTTTTTCTTTGCGCTTTGTTGATATTTTTCGATTTTTCAGAATATCTGCGAATTTTTTTGTTGCATTTTTCATGAATATTTAAAAGGTATCATTGTTTTATATAATTATAAAATCGCAAATTTGGTTGCAAAGGAGGTTTGTGGTCATTTTGGGATATGGACTATTTATCTGGTCATGTTGTATAAGATCCAACAAAATATGGTCATTTCAGTGATTATACTTTTTACTAATTATTTATAAAAATATTAAGAAACCGTATTAATATACAGCCTATTTTAAGCATTTCTATAATTCCAAAACTTATATGTGCACAAATTGACTATTGATTTTGGCATTTTGCTACGATTCCAGGCCACCTCTGCCAGTTTTACTAGCAGCAGCAACCGGTCAAGGGCTAGAAATCAGCGGGCAGATGGTACGAAAAGACGGTCAGATATTCTACAGTTTATCATTCGAAAACAACACAGATATCCCATTAGATGGATTCATGATTCAGTTCAACAAAAACACATTTGGTCTTGCAGCTGGTGGGCCCCTACAGGTAATATTCAACAGAAATATCACCATCTTGTTTTTATTTTGATATCCGAGAGTAACGTTATTTTATAATTTGAATCAGGTCCCACAAATTCAACCAGGAACATCAGCAAGAACACTTCTTCCTATGGTTCTGTTCCAAAACATAGCACCGGGCCCACCAAACTCACTTTTGCAAATTGCGGTTAAGAACAACCAACAGCCCGTTTGGTACTTTAATGATCGCTTATCATTACTTGCCTTGTTTACTGAAGATGGAAGAATGGAACGTTCCACCTTCCTTGAGGTAATACAAAGATCATGAAAATAAATTTTATTATTATTATTATTATTATTATTATTATTATTATTATTATTATTATTATTATTATTATTATTATTATTATTATTATTATTTTATTTGGTATAAGTTGTTGCTTGCATTTTATTGCAGACATGGAAATCATTACCAGATTCAAATGAGGTATCAAAGGAGATTGCAGGTGTTGTGATACACAGTGTGGAATCAACTATAGAGCAATTAGGTTCTTCCAACATGTTCTTCATTGCTAAACGTAAGAACGGGAATCAAGAGGTTTTGTATCTATCAGCCAAAATCCCAAAAGGAATCCCGTTCTTGATTGAACTGACAGCTGTCATCGGTGTTCCGGGCCTCAAATGTGCCATTAAATCTCCAAGCCCGGAAATGGGCCCGTTATTCTTTGAAGCACTTGAAAGTCTTCTTAAGGTTTGATTCTTATCTCGTGGTTTGGTTGACTTTTTCTTGACTTGTTTGCTTTGCTGCTCTAGTTGTATTGATGATAAGTAGGAGTGTTTGTTTATGAGTGATTTGGTTTTTTAAACTCTTGTATTTGTTGTTTATATTATTAAAAACTTAAATTGAAAGACAACATGTAGTTTGGAATCGTGAAAGTCAACGCATATGCAATATATAAACCGAGAAACAGAGGATATTACAGGGTTAATTATTAAGCATGGAGTAGGAAATTGCTTGACAAATAAGTTTCCTATCTCTACTCTAGGGTTAGGTTACTTGATTGGTAAGTAAGATCTAAACCACTTAGCATAAACTAAACAATATGTCATTAGTTTCTACAAATTAAGTGCACACAGATCCCTCTTAATTACGATCCTTGTGTGTACTTCTGGATTTTTGTCTTTTTGCTGCATGAATGAACTCCATTATCACTTCCACTTCACTCACTTGCTGTTACATGCAAAAAACACATATAAATCAGCTTTATAACCATAAACAGTAAACTCTGTGTGTGTGTGTGTGTGTGTGAGAGAGAGAGAGAGAGAGAGAGAGAGAGAGAGAGAGAGAGATATACCTGTGAAGCAAAATGCTTTTGAATGACATTAACCAGATGTTCCTTTGTAGGATTAGAATGAATGTTTCCCTGTAGAGATGAAATTAGTTCCAAAACGAGGTAGTTAATTAGTTAGTAGGGTTTTTTTTTTGTAACTTACAAGATTGAAGGAGTTATAATATCGCCACAATGTGTTGGTTCCAAGCTTCGCAAAGTTGACTTTCTGGTCAAACACACAAAAGGACCAATAAATTTTAAAACAAATGAACTCGCATGCTTTTCATCATATTCCATACAAAGTAGATAAAGACTGCAAGTTTTGATTCTTTTTTCATATTGTAAGAAGATACTTCATGTGTTTCTGCAGATACATGTTGACTATAAATGTCAAAGTCAAACCTACTACTTTTCACTTTTTAGATGGCCGAAGAGCTTATCATATGTGAGAGTTGAAAATATATGGTTGACCATAAAAGGTCAAATATATTTTTTTTTCTTTACAACTTACTGAATAACACGGATATATATTTGAATGAGCTTCTTTGCAACTAGCACGCTTTGTTGATGGTGGTGGACCCCACGGTCTCGGGTATCGAACCCTAGATTTGCTCGGTTTGCTGAATTCCATAGCAGCAGCTGCCACCCAAAAAGTTAGAGAAAAACGGTTACAAATGCATAAATTATAGGAATTGAATTATTTGTATAAACTTACAAAAGAAATGATCTTTTTCAGCAACATCAGAACCACAACTAGAATTATCAAATTCAAAATCACCATCTTCTTCATGGCCTGTCGGAGGTTCAAGAACACTCAAAGCATTCCTTTGCAGCTTCACTTCTACTCCATTTTTTAAAACCTAAAATATTTTTAAAAAATTAGTGTCCCAACCAAACTAGAGTTTTTATATTTTTTAAAAAGTTGAGTTAAGGGAATACCAGCCAATGCCAACCACCGAGACCAACTGCCTTCTTTACAATGCCTTGAAGACCAACCAAAACCGATTTTGTTCGGTTATTTCCAGTCACAATAACTTTTGTATGTCTAGGAAGAATGGAAAGTTCTTCATCACCACTTTCTTCTCGAAAATGTGACAAGATTCTAGAAGAATACAGCTCGGGTTCCAGCATTCTTCTTAAATCTTTATCATAAATCATCCGAAAACCCAATACCAGGATTTGTTTTTTATATCTAAATCTTCAACATTTATCAAGAATCTAGTTTAAAATATTATACAAAGCTACAATAGTATACCGAGAAAAAAAAATATTAAATGTGTAAAACCAATTTAAAATGTGTGTGTGTGAGAGAGAGAGTAGTTGTTTTAATTTTTATTGTTTTTAAGTTGTTCTAAATTAAATTATGATTAAAATTTTTGAATTCTTAAAAAGTCTGACAAAAGACAGTATAAGGGAATGTTGAATGCAATATGGCCCACAACATTCATTAAATCTTCAGACCTTTCACAAACTTTGCTTGGTATCAATAAATGAATCAAATATGTACAGTAGCTAAATTGCAAAACAATTACAAGTCCTTTTGAGTGATTTTTGCCATTAGAATCCTTGTAAAAAAAGCTGATCTTTCAAACTTGAGCTTTAGAGTTTAGACCAACATTCACTTTAATTAATTTAATCAAATATAAGAATTAAATCCTCAATCCAACAGATCAATTCAGAAATTAATAAAAAAAACAAAACCCACAAAGGTCGATGCAAAACGATAACTTTAAATAATCTCCCCACTTTGCACAAACCCATGCATCAATTGAATTTTTCAAATTGATTCAAAGGATAAATAGAACCATTAATCAAGCTTCACATGAGATATAATGCACTAAAATTGAATAACTGATTACCTGGTATGATACTCAGATTAGCAGAATCGTCAAGAACATAAGCATTGGAGGATGAGAAAACAGAGTAAACAAGGGATTTAGGGCTGAATAATAAAAAGTTAAAACTTAGGATCAGAATAGGGCAAAAGTATTGGGTTTCAATTGGGAGGGAAAAAATGCATGAAATTTGAGTTAACGATGATTTGAGAAAATAAATTGATCAACCAATCGATGGTGTTTATTGCTGAAATATACAGAGCATATGAATTTAGCGAAATAAACGGAGTAGGGAGAGAGTACACACATACACATACACACACTAAATGCTTACCAACTGCCATTAGAACGACCTGCAAATGAATAAGAAACAGTGTGCGTACGATATATTATTATTTTGCTATGTTTTGACCGGTTTTACCTGCTGTTGCCGGTTGCTGAGTCAGCCGTTTTCTAATAACAGCTTGGCTCGGCTTCCATAAAAGCCCAATTATTTATAAGACGGTTTTGACCTCCCTTATTATTAGTGCAAAATGCCAAAATGTCATTCGGCTTTGATAAAATAATATTTTTACTCATTAATTTAATCGAATTTTAATTTTCTTCGAAGTTCTTGATGTATAAAGATTCATTTCAATATATTGATATTGAAAACAAATCACGTGAGAAACACAAAACTAAATTAGTGAGTCATGATATTAAATCGATTATTTTATCAAGTTCAGTGTATAATATTGCACCTTTAATTATTCAAGGAAATAAAAATCATAATCAATAAAGATTATGATACTAAAATATGATCTATAATATCGTCCCAACTTGTGTGACTAGTTAATCTTTCTACAAAAAAGATTATACTATGTGTTTTTGTTTTCTCATTTAATGCCTCCTTACGTATTCTATTGTTTTCAATGAATGTTGTTATCACATGATTTTGGAGATAAATAGACCATTATAACACAGAAGACTTAAATTAGTCACATTTGATTATGAGTAAGAAATATCTTTCGTACGTTAAGAAAATAAAATATTTGATGTGATACGAAAACAAAATATACGGAATGGAGGGTACCAAACTCTGATACGATTAGTCCTTTCATTCTGACATACACCCCAATTTCCATATTGTAATCGTACGTTAGCGATCTACCCACGTCACCTTCTTGACTTTATCATCAAAGCCTCAAAAACTGTTTGACCTTTTAATTTTAAGGGTTTTGTTAATGACAGCTCTTAGGGCTGTCACTAACATGCATAAAAAGCTTGTACATTGATTAAAAAAGTAATATTCTTAAAATTCAGGGGGCTTGTCATTTGTGTATTTTGTCTTCTTAATGACAGCCCTAAGGGCTGTCATTATCATTTTCCTAATTTTAATAATTAAACTCTTTTAACTTGAATAAATGGAATTATATTTCTTGTGCTTTTACTAAGTTGCTGTTTGGTTCGTTGTAATGTGATAGACTCTGAGGGAATTGGAATCCAATTCCATCACATTCGAGTGTAGAGTTTTTGGTTCAAAAAAATGGAAGGAATTAGATTCCTAAATGATGGAAACATTCCACAAAATGAAGGAATCTCAATTTCATCTAAATGTTGATGGAATTAATATCCTTTAAACCCACAACCATAACCACCATCAACCATCACCACCACCGCCACCACCATCAACCATCACCACCACCGCCACCGCCACCCATCGCCACCGCCACCACCCACCTCCGCCACCACCCCACCTCCGCCACCACCCCACCCACAGCCACCACCACCAACTGCAACCACCACCACCCACCCATACCGCCACCGCTGCCGCCGCCACCACCACCCATACCACCACCGTCATCGCCGCCGTCACCACCACCGCCACCAACCACCACCACCCACCGCCGCCACCACCACCCCCACCCACGCCACCACCACCCACCACCACCACTGCCGCCACCACCACCGCCACCACCACCGCCACCCACCAACACCATCACCCACCGCCAAGGTTCTAAAAACGCGCCATGGCGGCGCCAAGGCGTGAGGCGCGACTCCGCCGTTACGAAACAGTCCTGGCGGCAGTATAAGGCGTGGCGGAAAAAAAAACGCGATAAGACGGCGAGTTTTCTTGAAAATTCTTGTAAAAATTTGATTTTTTTTTTTTTGAAAAAATTATGGCATGTAATTATAAATTTAAATTAACATTTTTATTATAAACTTCACATATGAAAATCATGTAAATCAATAGGGATATAATTATTTTTGAATTTGATATACATATATATAAAAAATATATTAAAAAATTTGCCGCCTTAAGTCACGCCTTGAAAAACGTCATGGCTCGCCACGACTCGTCATGCTCAAGGCTTGATGGTGCCGCCACGCCGCGCCTTGCGTCTTTTAGAACCTTGCCCACCGCCACCACAACCACCCACCACCACAACCACCCACCACCAACAACCAACCACTACCAACAATAAGGATAAATTCGTCATTTTATATAATTCCAATTCCAATTCATGTCAAGCAAACCAAACAGAATATTGAATTGGATTCCAATTCCCTTCCATGCCAACCAAACAGAGTATGGAATTGGATTCCAATTCCTGACGGATTTCAATTCCTTCCTAGATTCCAATTTCATCATAAACATTCTGCGAACCAAACAGCACCTAAGTGAAATTTAAATGCAAACAAGTTTTATTTATAAACAGACTTCAAAATGTATAACAAGTTAACAATCTAGATTCAAAATCTATAGCTATTCCACCCCTCTGGGTAATTACAAATATTTAAATCTGATCATAATTATAGTATCGATCAGGTTTATGTATTTTGTCTTTGCAAGTTATGTTTGAGGTTATTGCTTTATTATGCTGTTTTCTTTTGTAGCTAGTTTTTTTAGCTTTTTCAGGAAGTTCTTGTTTTACGCGATCTCAACCCAATTGATATATTTAATCAAATCATAAATTATGCAAAGTGTTTATTGTGTTTTTCTTTGCGCACTTATTAGGTTATTTGTATGTATTTTATTTTCTTTTTGGTTAGAACAGTAGTTTAAAAAATATTCCAAACTATATATATTGGTATCATCCCAAATTAGCAATACTTAATTTTCAGTCAAGAAGCTTCATATTTTATATGCGCTTTGCAAAAATTGACAATATCAAGACTTGAACATGTGACTTTCATGTTATCAGCAATAGACTCTAACCAACTGAATTACTAGGTCAAATACTGATTATTTGACTGTAATTACTTATATACTTTATTAATTTTATTAGAAAAACGATAATAACAGTCTAAAAAGTTGTCGATAAGATGTCCATACGTGCATCAAAAGTTTTGCATTGATTAATAAATAATAACCGTCTTCTGCTTTTAAGGAATTCTCCCCCCATTGTTGAAAATACAAGTTAGGGTAAATTACAGAAATTGTTCCTGAGGTATTCCAGATTCTGGATTTCTGTCCCTAAACTTTTATTTTCGGTTTTTTTGTCCTTAACGTTTTTCAAGATTCCACTTTTCTGTCCTTCCGTCCAATTTTGACCGTTAGCTAACAGAAAATGCGAAACATGTGAGGGTATTTTGGTCATTTTCTCCAAATTAGATGTACCGTGTGCTTTAAAATGTGTACATTTCTGGGTATGTCTTTCTTCATCATAAAATCAAGAACATCTATGAACATCCTTCAATCCTTCATCACCAAAATTTGAAAAAAAATCCAAAAAATAAAAAATTAAATGGAAAATGCAAATGAAAATCTAAAATCGAAAACCCATAAAATTTGTACAGTATTAGAAAACCCCCAAATGCTTTCTTCTCTCTCATCTTCTTCGCAAACAAGCTTGAAGAAAAGACCAAATCTTCCAAACGATCTGCAACGGTCTGTTTGTTTTGATGTGCGATTCGGAAGAAGAACATTGTCGTACTAATCGGAATCTTCGTCTTCTCTCTCCTCGATCTGCACCAACCCCAACCGTCTTCTCTCTCCTCGATCTGCACCAACCGTCTTTTGTTGATGATGATGTCCATGGCGGTGGTGAAGAAATGCGGATTTCGGCATTGTGGTTAGTGAAGAAATGGATATGGTGAAGAAATGCGTCCTCTCTCCTCGATCTGCAGGTTAGTGAAGAAATGGATTAGGGTTTGAGAAGATGAAGATTGAGAAAATAGAAAAAGAAAAAAAAAAGAAAAATGTAAAATAGGGGTAATTTTGGGAAATGGCCAACAATGACGTCCCAATTTTTCTTCAAGAATGGATTTTTCGTTCAATAATGGCTTCAACAGTAAGGTTCGTTAGGAATTTTTGTTCATATATTTTTGTTAGAAACTGAAGGTTTGTTGTTTGATTTAAAATGCTTGCTAGTTTCTGTGTTTGCTAAGGAATTCAACATTTTCAGTCATTGGAAAGTGTGAATGGATTTACATTCAATTTGTATTATTTTTTTTTTTGGGGGTTTTGTGATTTAAGATTAAGATTCATCAGCTGGGGATTATGTTTTGTAAATGAAGAATAAAGATGAAGATGATGAGGGAAGAACAAAAGATAATTGGCGAAGAACACATAGGGGTAATTTGGGGAAATGGTCAAAAATATCGTCTAGTTAACGGAATATTTTGGACGGAAGGACAAAAACGCGGAATTTTAAAAACATTAAGGATAAAAAAACCGAAAAAAAAGTTTAGGGACAAAAACCCAGAATCTGGAAAACCTCAGGGATAATTTTTTTGAAATTTACCCTACATGTTAATAGTGAGTATAATATTTTATTAAGGACATCCCTAAGATTTGTTAAAAAAAACTTTTTTTATTAATATCTAAACCCGTATTATTATATTAACCATTTTCTACCACCACTATCACTTATCACCACCGCCGCCATCACGCACCAACCACCACAATCACTATACACCACCACCATCGTTGTTGCCATCACAAAATATAATTACAGGTATCTGCTGCCGCATTGTATGGTGTCTGCTTTGTTTATGTAATTTGAAGATGTTGACTTTAAGGGTGCGCATGGGTCGATTGTGATTTGTGACCCAAAACTGAACCTAAATATGAAATTTCTGTTATTTACAAATGAAAATCATTGGATTCGGTAGAGAGAGGATTGTTTTCGGCAAAAAATAAATGGGCCCGTTCTTACTGTTTTCACTATATTTTGGGCTTGAGCCGAACAGTTAGCAAACTATTTGTTTTTGGCCCAATGGGGTTGTCGTTATTAGTATAAAGGCCCAACAAAAATACTACTATAACATAATTTAAAAAGCCCAATAGTGAACAAACTATTTAATTGTCAAATACTGTAGTTTTCTTGTGGTCTAAAATAACATGTTAGACAGTTAGTCTATAATAAAATTTTAAAATTCAAATAAATAAATAGAAATAATATAAGTTTAAATTGGGATGGTTCGATTAATTTGGTCAGGTTTCGATAACCTAACAGAAAAGTTCAGATTATAGAAGTAACAAAATTGAATATGTGTACATTAGATAGTAGTGTCTACAGTTGAATTGACGGGTCAGACTGATTGAACTGAAAAATAGGAAGGTAATCATGCAGCTTGTTGTTTATTTGTCTTTCTCATCTGTGTAAAAAGCTTATTTATTATAATATAATGAGTTATTTGAATTCTAAAAAAAGAGAAATGTTATTGATGTCTAATATTTGTGTTTATTTCGTATCGATACTCACTACAAAATAACATGTGTAATCTACTAATTTTTTTTTTCATATCATCATTTGATTTTGACATCTATCTTGATTAAATCGGTAAACACATAAGTGAACATAAATAACAGACACCAATAGAGTTTCTCAAAAGGTTTTTAAAACATTGTCAAAATAAGTTCGATAATTCGGTTTTTCCTTGCCCTTGATTCTGGCGGAAGGAAATGAAAAAGAGCAACAAATGCAGCTCTTATTGTTGTAATGATGGCTGATTATTCTAAAACACGAGGCAGCATGGCCCGTGCGATGCACGGGCTTTATTCATGATAAATAAATATTGGTATCACGTGTAAAACATGAACAAAGCAAAGTGTGTTGGAGGAAAACGTAAATTAACAAAACATGAGTGCTTATATAAACATAACACAAAACATGTTATTCATGAAACATGCTGCTACGAATATCTCTATTCTTTGTCTATTTTAAGCACAATATATATCTTCTTTCTAATATTTTACAATGCTTAATGAATTAAAAACTCACAGTATTTTCAATTCAATATTTAAATTACATTTTGATTAATTATTTGAATCAATTAAAATCTAACAAAATTATTTTTTCCATTATTCATTTATGCTATTTTATTCAAACAAACCATTTAAATACGTTGTTTATGTTTTGTTTTTTTTTTTTTTTGTAAGAATAAACTTAAACTTTTTAGTTTTGTTTCTTCTCAAGTGATGAAATGGATCAAATATGAGCAACATGCTGATAATCTGTTGCAACCAATTAACTCATAATTATAGAATGAATCCAAATCTTTTCATTCATATATATGTGTGTTACAACAATATTATCAACTCACTATAAAATATATATTGTAAGTGAAGAGTCAATTAATAAATACACATAAATTTGGGCAATCATATAGACAAATGAGTTACAACAACATGATAAAATCTAACAAATTTATTTTTTCCACTCTTCCTTTATGCTATTTGATTCAAACAAACCATTTAAATATGTTGTTTATATTTCCTTTTGTTTTTCTTTCAAAGACATAAACTAAAAATATATATAATAATTCATGGAAAACTTACATTGTAATGTGGGTTAAGAATGATCTAAAACCTTTTGGTTTTGTTACTTTCCAAGTGACGAACATGGATCAAGAGCAAAAGGAAATTAATTAACTCAAACTTATAGAATCAATCCGAACTTTCTCATTTATATATATGTGTGTTACAACAATGAAATCAACTCACTAAGAAATGTATATTACACCCCTCTTATATAGGTAAAGAGTCAATTAACAGATATACATAAATATGTGCAATTATATAGATAAATAGACAAATGAGTTACAACAAACCATTTATATGCGTTGTTTATGTTTTATATTTTTTTTCTTTCAGACATAGACTAAAAATATATATAGAAATCACAATATCAACACCTACATAAAAGAAGACAATAAGAAATTGATAATAACAATATGTTTCGACTAAAAGCTCCAACACAAATTCAAAATCTATTATACTTTAGCATTCTTAAAATAATTACATGAAAGTGTTGGTTTAATACCTTAATAGATTGTGTTATTGCAACTTGAAGCTTGTAGACATGAACATGTTTTGTCTACCCAATTCTATGACATTTGTCCACTACTTGTAAATCCATTTGATGCTTTCTTCAAAATTCATGGAACATTTAAACATAAAATGTAGTTTTGAAATGTCTTTAATCTAATTTGAGATGATGAAATGTTTGTACTTGAGATGATGAAACTTGTAATAATGATATATAAATTACCTCCAAAAGCTCCAAAATCTATTATAATTTAGCATTCTCTTGCTTTTTTCCCGGTGTAGCAATCACAATATCAACACCTACATAAAAAGAAGATATTAAGAAATTGATAATAACAATATGTTTCGAGTAAAAGATCCAACACACATTCAAATCTATTATAATAAGAAATTGATAATAACAATTGGTCGTTTGATACCTTAATAGACCGTATTGTTGCAACTTGAAAGATTGTTGACATGAACATGTTTTGTCTACCAAATTCTATGGCATTTGTCCATTGTTTGTAAATCCATTTGATGATTTCTCCAAATTTATGAAATGTTTAAACATAAAATGTACTTTTTGAAATGTCTTTAATTTAATTTGAGATGATGAAACGTTTGTACTTGAGATGATGAAAGGTTAATAATTAAATATTTGGTAATTATATTGATTTTTAAATAATAAAATGCATGGCTTATTATATTTATATATATATGTAATTAAGTAATATTAATTAAATACTTTAATGGTGGCTTTTCATCTTAGGCCTATGTAGGTTTAATTTTTTTTATTGAATGCAACATTATTGCAAGATATATGGAGTATGGGTTTTTCTAACGTATGCCCCTGGGGCATACATTAGGTGCAATTAATGAAGTATTTAGTTTCCTATTATATTTTGAATAATATTAATGAACTTTAATATTTACCAATTTTGAAGATGCAATAAATATGATTCTTGGTTTGAATGGAAAGTTGATGGTTATTGATTGCACCTAATGTATGCCCCAGGGGAATACGTTAGAAAAACCCGTGGAGTATTATTGTAATTAAGTGATTTTAGGAACTCAACTTTTGTTTAATTTTTTATTAAATGCAAGGCTATTTAATGCAACTTCAAAATGAAACTCAATTTTTTATTATATATAGATTGAAATCTATTTTTCCAATATAATATTGTAATAGTTATATATCAACATCACTAAATGTCTAATGCTGTTACTTCTTTCTTAATTAGTAGTACTTCATCCGATTCAAAATAAGTGATACACTCTTGTTTTCACGCTTTTTGAGGCAAAACTTTGTAATGAAAATTAAATTAGATTAATTAGATGATTAGTGGAGAATGGGTCCCACAATCTTTGAATAAAGTAAAGTTAATGATGTTTAAAAGTAAAAGTAAGGGTAAATGTGTCATTTGACTTTATTAAAGTAGGCAGTTAGTGGATGTGGGGCTCACCATTTTTTACCAAATAAGGTAAATTTTCAAAGTGTATCACTTATTTTGATACACCCAAATATGGAAAGTGTATCACTTATTTTGAATCGGAGGAAGTATTACGTTTACTGATTTACACTCACATTTCCATTTAGTGTTAAATTTTGAATTCTAAGGCCTCTCCCAACCCTTACCCATCACTAAACCCATCAGTAGCGCCACGTCATCACATCCTTACTGACACGCTACTGACACGGTCGTGCCAACCCTACCCATCACTAACCCATCACTAAACCCATCATTTCCACATCATCATTTTTAATTAAAATTTAAAAAATAAAAAACTCTAATTTTTTTAAACAAAAAGTAATATATTAATCCTATTAAAATAAATATATAAAAGAAAGTTTAAAATTAAAAAAATGAAAAGAAAACAGAGAAAAAAAAGATTTTAAATTAAAAAATACAAAATGTACAAATTTTTATGCACAAAGTACAACTCAAAAATCCCCTCTCTCTCTTCCTTTCCCCTTCCTCTCTCCCCCTTTCTTCTTCCGCCTGCAACGACGCCTCTCTCCGATCCGTCGTGCCCACGACGCCTCTTCAACAATGGGAGCCACGACGCCACCGTGCCAACGACGTCGATGGCTGACGGCAACAAAAGTGCCCACGACGTGCTCCCGATGTGCCCGTTGACACGGGTCTAAGGCTAATGACATGGTGATCCATTTTTGTCTCATATAACTTATGTCTTTGATTTTAGGGATACATGTTCATTATAGTTTGCCAACAATTTTACAGAAGATTTTTAAGTATTAAATTTTGAATAAAAAGTTCAAGTTTTATCCTCAATGTCTACAATGAGTATTGTCATAATCGCGCGTTACTGCGAGTTTTAAAATATACATTATTTTAATTGAAAATAAGATTCGGATTTAAATACTTTTAAATTCTTTATCTTGTATTTATAAAAAAATAATTTAATGTCATGTAAAAAATAATTTAATGTTATGTAAAAAATAATTAATTTATAACAAAAAATTAAATAAAAATTAAATAAGGTGAGGAGTACATTATATGAAAGTTTAAAAGTTAAAAAGTACCTAATTTGTAAAAGTATATGAGAATTAGAAATATAAATTATAAAAGTTTAGATGAAAATGCTTTTTAGTAACAAAAATAAATAAATTTTTATTAGATAGAAATTAAAATATAAATTATAATATCTTGGGTGTTAAAATAATTTTGAATAAAAAGTTCAAGTTTTACCCATCAACTATTTTTTTTTTTAAATGTGATCATTAAACATGAAACGTATCAAATTAGTTACACGATTTTATGTTTAAACTGAATATTAAATTGATGCTTTAGTGATATTAACATATTATTTTTTACAATTATAGTATATGATAAACAAATAATCCCCCGTCCCTTAATAAAGTTCACATTTCACTCAAAACATTTGTCCCAAAATAAAGTTTCCATTTCTCATATTGGAGGGACCTATGCAATAAAATAATATTATTATAATGTACCTCACCACTAACTATCTCTTAAAAACATTTTCTCTCTCCAAAAAACCTTATATTTTAATCAAATTTATTACAAATGACCCCACAACTATCTATCTCCTAAAATATTGTGCCCATGAAAAATGGGAACTTTATTAAGGGACGGAGGGAGTATAATTTAAATTTGTTATAAAATGAACGATGTAAATTATAAATTACAAATTTTTTTAAGGTTTTGTTAATTACGGCCTTTAGGACTGTCTCTAACGTGCATAAAATGTATGTACATTCTGTTTATCATAATTTGTTGTTAAACAATCTGTTTATCACATGAAATTTAAAACTAGTATTTAACTAAATCATCTAATGTCATATTTCTATGATTATAATAATAACACTTTCAGTAAATCATTTATGATTTTTTTTTATATTTATCAAATTTTAATTGTAACACTGTAATTAATATTATTATATACTCCCTCCGCCCCACAAAAACTTCTCATTTCACCATAAATTTTTGTCCGACAAAAAATTCCCATTTTTTACATTTGATGGGCTCCACATAAGGGATGTTTGGGAGAGCTTATTTAGGAGGCTTATGAGCTTTTAAACTTATTTAAGTTTAATAATCACTTTTAAGTGTTTGACAAAGCTTATAAGCTTATGTTTATGAGCTTATTTATGGGGTTTTAAATAAGCTACTTTAGAAGGGATTATTAGCTTATTTAAGATTTTTACTTCTTTGTCCTTCCATCGTAACCCTATTTCACCCACAATCTATTTTAGATGGGATTACTAAAAAATGTTTTTTAGTCATTTTACGATTAAAATATATAAGCCGGTCCAAACATTTTATTTAACAAAAGCTTATTAACTTAAATAAGCTCATAAGTTTATAAGCTAATAATCATAAGTCATTTTAATAAGTTTTCCCAAACACCCTATAATAAAATACTATTATTACTAAAGACTCCACCACTAACTATCCACTAAGAGCATCTCCAATGAGAGCTTTTTTAAAAGCTTTTTACTATTCTAATAAGTCTTTGAAAGACTTTTTACCATTGAATTAATTAGCTTTTTCAAAAGGGAATTCATTTACCTACAACAACTTTTACTTATTATACCACAATGTACAAGTTTTACAGCTAAGTGTACAAGCATGTAAAGCTACAGTTGTGGTAGATGAATTAAAATATGTGGTATGAAAATCACTCCCTTTTTCAAAAGCTTATTCTAATGACTTTTTTTCTACTAACCTTTTAACTGAGGTTAAATGTTTGTCCCTTTTAGTCCCCCATATTTAATAACTTTTCATTATAAACCTTAGATATATTATATATAGATTGTTTATTATATTTTTATTAGTTAATAAATAAATTATATAATATTTAATGTCAATTATTATACTTCCTCCGATTCAAAAATAAGTGCAACATTTGCATTTTCACGGATTTTGAAGTAAAATAATTTAATGGATGTTATGATAAATTAAAGGGATAATTAGTGAAAAGAGTCCCACCATAATTTTTGTCTTTATTGAAGAAAGAGAAATTAATGATGTTTAATAAAGTTAAGTAGAGATAAAATAGTAATTTTATAGATAAAAATATGCCAAATAAAGAAAATGTTGCACTTATTTTGAATCACCTCTTTTTGGAAAGTGTTGCACTTATTTTGAATCGGAGGAAGTAATATTTTTGTACGAGACATTTTAAAAAATATTATATTTAGTAAGATGTCAAAAAAGTGTCAAATTATATATAGGGGGTATTTATAAAACATTTGAGATAGATAAATGTATATTAGAAATATTGTAAAAGAAAAAGTCTTTGGAAATGTTAACTATTGGAGATGTAATTTATGAAAAACTTTTTGGTTAGTGGATATTTGATGTGGCAATAGTATTAAGCTTTTGCAAGGTTAACCATTGGGGATGCTCTAACTATCTTTCTTTCTCTAATCCAATCTTATACTTTTAATTAAAATTATTATCAATGACCCCACCACTAACTATCACATTAAAACTTGTGCCTAAGTGAAATGAGAAGTTTTTCGTGGGACGGAGGGAGTAATATATTTTTTAATTATTTTTTATAACTATCATTTAACAAGAAATAAATATTTAATTTAAATTTTTTATCAACTCGGGATACCCAATTGGAATCTTTATCGCGTTGGCAATATGACAATATCCATCTACACTCTACCATCATCATCATCAACTCTTTTATATAAATATCCCCTCTTTTTACCTTTGTTTCATCTTAGAGGTTTCTGAAGGCCATCTGATTCCACACTCCATCACTCAGATCAAACTAGGGTAAATTTATTTTTCGATTTATGTGTTTTTAATCTGATTTTTCTTGACCATAATTTCAAATAAACCCTATCTTGTACACAAGCCGTATAGGAAAGACTCAATTGATGGCCTACTAACAGTCGATCTTTATTAGGGTTTTAATAAAAAGTTGTGATCTTTGTGGGGTTTTTGCATCTGGGTAATTTCTTTTTTGAATATAATTTATACCCTTTTTGGGAATTTATTGGAATCTTGATTAGTTGATGATGGCTCGATTGATTATTCCATCGAAAGGTTCGAGCTTGCCGAGGACTTGTCTCTTGGGTTTGATTTCCTCTGCTAATGTGATTACCAATTACCATTACTTAATCTTTATGTTCGTTTGTGCTATTGATTACTATAATTAGGGTTTTATTTTCAAGGTTTATAACTGGGTTTTTTTATTTTTAAGATTTTGTGAACATCCTAGTGGTGAAATTTGTGAACTTGTGTCAGTTTACTATGAATCTTATTTTGGAAAAGTTAAGGTTTTTTAAACATGGTTTTTTTTTGTAATTAAGAACAGTATTCGGGTAGAAATGTAATATGAATATTTGGGTTGTTTTTATTTCTTGATTTGGTAATTGTTGTTCATGTTTATGTCACCTATGAATCTATGATACTTTTATAGGCTTCTTTTTATTAATATTTTCAATTTTCTTCTTAAATTCATCTTTTTTACTTGCTATAGAGACTCGATTACTCTTCTTTATTGTAATTCTAACAAAACTCAAATATGGTGATTTCATGAATGCAGTCTACACAATTAAATGATTCTGTTGAATGTGTAATAAAGATTATATTTTGCTACTTTCTAATTTATAACCTTTTAAATGCATCAATAAATATAAATGAGTTTTAACATTTATTAATGAAACATTGCAGCTTCAACCTGCGTGTCGTGCTCCATCAGTAAAATTCACAAATAACATCTCTAAATACAGACATTATCATAGTTCGCAGGTTTGTATTAGATATTAATTACATTCCACAAAGCCTTTTTTGAGTTTAACAATCTTTTATTTTGTATTTTTGGAAACTAATTTGACAGTTTTTTGTGACATATTATATGTTCATCAGATTAGGGGAAGTAACAAATTTCCGTACCATTCTTTGCTGGTTAGTCTTTATCCCTTTTTGATAAAAAATGATTTGTGTATTTGAATTTATGTATTTGAAATAACTGATACATTCTTTTTTATCATCAGGGAAAAAATCAAACGAGTAGGACACTTGTTTGTTCTGTGGCAACAGAATCTGTGCCAAAATCAGTTGAAGAATCAAAAATGGATGCCCCTAAAGAAATCTTTTTAAAAGATTATAAGTTACCTGAATACTACTTTGATACGGTATGTATTCGGTTTAATTAAAATGTTTTTATGATTTTTATTTAATGATGTGATTTAATGAGCTGTTCTTCAGGTGGATCTATCCTTTTCATTGGGGGAAGAGAAAACAATTGTGACTGCCAAAATCAGTGTTGTTCCTCGAGTTGATGGTATGTTTTGCAGTTTTTTATTATAAAATTCTTTATTAAAAAATCTAATTTTTTTGGAATGAACATTGTTTGGACAGGTGCCGCCACTCCATTGGTCTTGGACGGGGCTGATCTGAAGCTGATTACTGTTAAAATTAATGGCAATGAATTAAACGTATGCAAAATGGGAGCCTAAAATATATTCCGATAACGCGTAAAATTAATGGCTTTGTTAATAATTTTAATCATTATTACTTCTTTCAGGAGGCAGATTTTCACTTGGATTCACGCCATCTTATTATCACATCACCCCCAAATGGAAATTTTATCTTGGAAACCGTTACTGAGATTTTACCACAAAAGAATACGTCATTAGAGGTAAAAATCTAAAATTACGGTTTCTATTTATTATTTATTTTTTTTGGGATTTATGTGATAAAGTTGTGTTTTTGATGCAGGGTCTTTACAAGTCATCTGGTAATTTCTGCACACAATGTGAAGCAGAAGGTTTCCGAAAGATAACTTTTTATCAGGTTTGATTAGGAAGTTATTATTGATTTAATTATTTTTATTTTGTAAGTTTTTTAATTTATTATTATTTTTGGTTTCAGGATCGTCCTGATATCATGGCAAAATATACTTGTCGTATCGAGGCTGATAAGTCACTGTACCCTGTGTTGTTGTCAAATGGAAACCTCATTGAGCAAGGCGACCTAGAGGTCAAATTATTTATTTTTATTTTTTGTAATTAATCATAATTCTTGATCCAAGGGCTGTAAATCGTTGGAATTTGTGAAATTATTTAGAATAATTGGAATGAATGAATTACAGGGTGGCAAGCATTTTGCAGTTTGGGAGGACCCGTTCAAGAAACCGTGCTATCTGTTTGCATTAGTTGCAGGGCAGTTAATAAGCCGAGATGACACTTTCACAACTTGTTCGGGTCGCCAGGTGGCCCTAAGAATTTGGGTCCCGTCACAAGATTTGCCCAAAACTGAACATGCAATGTATTCTCTTAAAGCAGCCATGAAATGGGATGAAGATGTTAGTTTTTATTTTTTCTTAAAACTTTTTAGTTTTTACTACAAGTGGTGAAATGGGCGGGTCAGACGGGGTAATGGGTCAAAACTGGTAAAAACAAAAGATCATATTTTTTTTATACCTATTTGACCCGTTAGAGATCCGATTACCTGCTTTTTATGATGTCTAATTGTATTTTCTTGTCTTTTTGTAGGTTTTTGGTCGTGAATACGATCTTGATATCTTCAACATTGTGTCTGTTCCAGATTTCAACATGTATGTATTTGTTATGTATTTATGTTTTATTTTTTATTGTTTTTCTTGTACTTTTGAATCTTACTTCTGATTTTCTTGTATCTTGTGATTACCAGGGGAGCTATGGAAAACAAGAGCTTAAACGTATGTGCATTATACTAACTTATAAAACTATAATATCTCTAACTATAAAAAAATTCTTTTATTAATTTGTTCTTTTTATTTTGTTTTTATATTTTTTAATAGATCTTCAATTCAAAGCTTGTTTTGGCATCACCAGAAACTGCTACAGATGCAGATTATGCTGCAATTTTGGGTGTCATTGGTCACGAGGTATGTATAATTTATTTGTATGCTCAATTTTTCAAATTTCATAATTTATATTCTCGTTTAAATTATTAAAGTAACGTTTTTTTCCCTTCTTTATTTTGCAGTATTTCCATAACTGGACTGGCAACAGGTTCACTTATATCCATTAATAAATCTTATATTAAAAAATAACATCACATTTTTTTTCCTGATTTTTAAAGTTTTATATAAACGTTGTACTCGTATGTTTCTAGAGTGACATGTCGGGACTGGTTCCAATTGAGTTTGAAGGAAGGTCTTACCGTTTTTCGTGATCAAGTAAGTGTATTTGTTTAATAATTATTATAAAAAAATTATTAAATTTTAAAATTAATATTTTTTTTAATGGTTAACGCGTGTTGCAGGAATTTTCATCTGATTTGGGAAGCCGTACAGTCAAGCGGATTGGTGATGTTTCAAAGCTTCGTATATACCAATTTTCGCAGGTCATTTAAAATAACATGATTTTGTGTTTTTTCTATAAAATATTGATTTTTAAATATTATATATTTATAATATTTAATTGTTCCTTTTTTCAGGATGCGGGTCCCATGGCTCACCCTGTTAGGCCTCACTCTTACATTAAGGTTTAGATTTTAGACGTTAGAACTAATTTCTGTTGTCTTTAATGTTTTCTTGAATTTATCCATTTATTTTTTTATTTATTTCTTTCGTTTTCCCATCCAGATGGACAACTTCTATACAGTAACGGTATGCTCTGATTTGTTTGCACTTAATATAATATCTGTTTCATTTTGGGATGAAAAAAGTGGACTGAATCTTTTTTTTATTTTTTTTTTATTTTTTATTAACAGGTTTATGAAAAAGGAGCGGAAGTTGTGCGCATGTACAAAACATTATTGGGAAGTCAAGGCTTCCGAAAGGTAACAATATATGGTCAAATAATATATATATATGGTTGAGTTTGTTATGTTTATTATATTATTTTATGGTAAAATAATAATTTTTTTTTTTAGGGTACTGATTTGTACTTTCAAAGACATGATGGGCAAGCAGTAACTTGTGAAGATTTCTTTGCTGCAATGCGAGATGCTAACGATGCAGATTTTGCTAATTTCTTGTTATGGTATTTAACCTTCTTTATTTATATTGTTATAAAACTGATTTTTTTTTCCCCAAAAATTATGTAAATTTGATTATGACTTTTTTACAGGTATTCACAAGCCGGTACTCCTATTGTCAAGGTCACCTCTTCTTACAATCCCGAGGCCCGTACTTTTTCTTTGAAATTTAGGTGCGTTTTTTTCTCTAAGCGGAATTTTTTTTTTCTTTTTCCTTCAAATGACAGGTCAAATGTTTGACTTTTTTGCAGTCAAACGGTCCCACCGACGCCAGGTCAGCTTGTGAAAGAACCTATGTTTATTCCCGTGTCTACCGGGCTTCTTGATTCAAGTGGCAAAGATATGCCTTTATCATCTATTTATCATAATGGGAAGTTAGAGTCTGTTACATGTGGCGGTCAGCCCGTTTACACTACTGTTCTCAGAGTTACAAAGGTAAGTTTTTTATTTATTATAATTGGGCTCAGTAAAAGAGTATAACATTTGACCTCAAAAAGTCAAAGTCAAAGTCAACTGTTTATTGTTATAATAGGATGAAGAAGAATTTGTGTTCAGCGATGTAGCCGAGAAACCGATCCCGTCTTTGTTGCGGGGTTACAGTGCTCCTATTCGTCTACACTCTGATCTTACTGAGGATGATTTGTTTTTCTTACTTGCTCATGATTCAGATGAATTTAATCGGTAACCCTAAAATCCGACGTTTATGCATCAAATTATAGAAAAGAAAAAGGGATATTTAATTATTTATGTAAAGATGATATTTTTATTGTAGTTGGGAAGCTGGACAAATATTAGCGAGAAAATTGATGCTTAATCAAGTTGTTAATTTCCAAAAAGATAATGCTTTGGTTCTCGATCCACAGTTTGTGCATGGTATTAAATGCATTCTTTTGGATTCGAGTCTCGACAAGGTAATTTTATTTTTTTATTTTTTTATTTTTGCATGTATGTTTTATAGAATTTTAAATTGATTTGGTTTTATTATAGGAATTTATTGCAAAAGCAATAACCCTTCCTGGAGAAGGTGAGATTATGGATATGATGGAAGTAGCAGACCCTGACGCGGTTCATGCGGTTAGAAAATTTATCAGAAAACAGTTAGCAACCGAATTGAAACAAGAATTTATAAACCTGGTGCGGTTTTTGTTTATTAATATTTAGATAAACAAATCATGCTTTTGATTATTTATTATTTAGTTTAATAATATTTGGATGACAGGTGAAAGAAAATAGGAGCTTGGAGAAATACGAATTCAATCACGAGAATATGGCGAGACGTGCTCTAAAGAACACTGCTCTCGGTATTTAATTGCTTATTTTAGTTGACTTATAGTATTATTATCAGGAGTTTATTTATGTTGACTTTTGTTAATTTTGACTTTTTTAAAAATAGGTTATCTTGCATCCCTTGAAGATCAAGAAATTACTGATCTTGTGTTGAATGAATATAAAACCGCAACAAATATGACGGATCAGTTCTCCGCTCTTGCAGCAATTGCTCAAAAACCGGGTCAAGCCCGTGATGAGGCTTTAGCCGATTTCTATAACCAATGGCAGGATGACTATTTGGTAAAAAATATATATATATATTTTTGGTATCTTTATTAGAAACTGAGATTTTTTATGTTTTTCTTTAATTTTTATATGATTAGGTGGTTAACAAATGGTTCGCACTTCAATCATCATCGGATATTCCTGGGAATGTTGAAAATGTTCAGAAACTTTTGAGTCATCAAGCTTTTGACCTAAAAAATCCCAACAAGGTTAGAATCTTGTTTGATAACGGGCCGGGCGAGTAAATTTAAAAAAAAATGGATAGAAATATAAGAGGTCAAATGGGTAACCGGTTAAAAGTCGTCTAACGTGTGTATTTAAATGCTTACAACATCCCTAAGTTGTTTTATTTAAAAGAAATAATATTATAAAAATTATATAGTGTTTTATTTGTTTTTAATAAATTATTCTTGAATTATGATGTTGAAAAGGTGTACTCGCTGATTGGAGGATTTTGTGCTTCGCCGGTTAATTTCCATGCAAAAGATGGTTCGGGTTACAAATTCTTGGGAGAAATTGTTGTGCAGCTTGACAAACTTAACCCTCAGGTGCAAATTACCTAATTACCCCTAATATTTGTCTCTGTTTATTTGGGCCATACCAAAATCAGATTTTTACAACACGTTTGTAATCTTTATAGAATTCTACCACACAAATTCTTCTAGGGTTTATGCTAAAATTACCATCTTGCCCTTTTCTTGATTGCCAGGTGGCGTCTCGGATGGTTTCAGCCTTTTCTAGGTGGAAGCGTTACGATGAAACCCGACAAAATCTTGCCAAGGTAACGAATCTTGAGATTCTTTCGTTATTTCATTTTTTATTTTTCTTATAATCACATAAAGATTATCTGATTTTTGAAATATTGTTGGAAAACAGGCACAGTTGGAGATGATTGTGTCAGCTAATGGGCTCTCTGAGAATGTATATGAGATTGCTTCAAAGAGTTTGGCTGTTTAGTTTTCTCTCTTTTATTTTAAGAATTAAAGTCGGCTGAATTTGAATAAAGTTGTTTTAGTTACAAAATTATTTCTTTCGGTTGATGTGTGCACCCTCCTTTAAACGTTTTCGTTTATACTAATAATATATGTTTAAACCTTTTTACGAATTCATTCTGTGGTTGGCTTTTCAAATTTTAACAAATCAACAACTTCGATGTATTAGCCAAGATGAATGTTCAAGTTAGTCTAATGATTTTATCTAGTCTTAATGGATAATTAATATTCATTGAATCAAGAAAAAAATCAAAGGTTAAGATCAAGATTCAAACCACCACCTTTACTACAAACACATGTGCTTCAATACATAAATACCCCACCCACCTGCGGCGGTTGGAGACGGCGGCCGCCGGCGGCGGACAGCGGCCGGAGGTGGCCGCCGGCGGTGGTGGTCGTGATCTGAAACACATGTGTTTCAACTTTTGAAACACATGTGCTTCGTAGTTCGTATGCTCCATGTGTTCTAGAAACTCATGTTTTTAGTGAAACAAATGTGTTTCGTGACTTGAAACACATGTGTTTGAAACACATGTGCTTCGTAGTTCATATGCTCCCCTGTGTTTTGTGACTTGAACCACATGTGCTTCGAAAAAATATGCTTGTTTGTATTTTGAAACACCTGTGTTTTAGTGAATTACATGTGTTTCAATACATCAATACCACCACCACCCTCATTACCACCAGCACCTTCACTGTCAGCCACCACCGCCGCCGGCCATCGGTGGCGGATGGCGGCGGCGGAAGGCGGCCGGAGGTGGCAGCCGGCGGTGGTCGGTGGTGGTGACCGGCGGTGGTGGTCGTGACTTGAAACACATGTGTTTGAAATACTGTGATTTGATCTTGACCATTTTAATCCACTGACTAGGATTTGTCCCCTGAGACTATACAAAACTCTTGGACTACCTAGAACACAACTCTATTAGCCAAATGAGGTAAAAGACTGCGTGACACCAAATGATAACTGAAACTTCTGTTTTTACAATTTTATCAATTAATGTTATGTCGGCTGAAACATAACTGAGTTATCAATGTTAATAATATTAATTCACTTGATATTTTTCTGAATCCAACATATTATAAAATATACACAAAATATCAATTTTATTATTTAAATATCCCACCCAGCACCCTCTTCCCGTCGCTCGTTGCTTACCCAAGCTGAAGAAACTAACTGATGCCGAGGAACCGGGTCATCCATGTTGTTGTGGAGAAAGCCTTCGGTTGCCAACTGAAGAGGCTGTTGGTACTAGTATAACTATTATGTAATGCATATTATGATCAACAAAAATTTAGTGAAAACTTTTATATGGTCCCCACTTAAAATTCTGAGAAAGCCTATGTTGATTTTAGTCCTAAATTCGTCATAGATTATGATGTAATCTTTAAATGTTGAATCACCTATTGTTAACAAACATATGGGTTAAAGATGCATATGGAATTTGAATTTGATCATCTAAACATAGAAAACGTTGTACATTGAATTTGATCATTTAAAACAAAGAAGATGCCTACAAGATATATATGGCCATATGGGTAAAAGTCGCGTGATGGTCTTGTGGGATCCATATGCATAAAGCTTTTTAATCCTTGTAGCCTTTTAGTACATTTTATGATAAAGACAGTAAAAAGTATTAAGTTCAACTATTCCTAAATGTGCACACTTTGATCAAAAAGTAGGTTTCGGAAAGAGCCATTTTTCTCCCTAATTATGACGGTAAATTGCCTTTCATACCATTACATCTAGGCCTATGCAAACTGAACCGAGAACTGGCAGCCCACCGGACCGGACCAAGATGAGTTATTGTTGGTGATTTGTATTATCAATATTATTTAAGTGTAATGGGATAAACTTGTTGACCAAATGTAATCCTAATAAATATTGAACAAGTAAGGGTGGTGCGGAGTGCACGCTTGTTTAAATTTGTTATGATTAAAATACACTGACTTAAAGGGGTTCGGGGGCAGCACCCCCGATAATGGGGTCCAAGGGGCAGCGCCCCTGGCGGGTTCCAAGGGGCAGAGCCCTTGGCTGGTTTTTTGACCCGTAAATGCATAGAAAATCCGAATTCTTGATTTGAACCCGATTTTTTGACCCATAAAATCCGACCCGGATCCAACCCGGTTTTGGCAGTTTTGGGCGGTTTGCAACTGCCAAAAGGCAGTTCTAGGTGGTTTCGTCAGTTTTCAAGAGAGTGAATATCTCTGGTTTTTGGTCATCTTCTCTGGTACGAATTTCTCAAAATCACACACATATTCTCTGTTCTTGATCACACTGTGATTTTATTCGATTAGAGATTTCGAGAGTACCCTCGAAATACTTTGACCTGATAGTGAAAACACGACTTCACAGTGATCCAAGTAACTCGAAATCAGTACAATTTCTAACAGTTATACTGGTCTGAATCTAGTTTGGATTTTCATACAAAACCAGTTCTTGGTTCGGTTTAGTTTAAAACCGAAAAGACCATAAAATGTCGAAAAAATCCAAAAAAATCCGGTTCTCGGTCCGCTTCGGTCCAGTCCAATGCATCATTGGTTCGGTTCCAATTGATTTAGTATGATTTTAAACCGTGCACATACCTAATTATATCATGATACATCTAATGGATTAGTTGAAAATCTAGAACATGAGATTTTTTAAGGATGATTTACAAACACTAGATAGCATTCCGAAAAATAACCAAAATTACAAAAATAGCAGATTACAAGGAATTTTTTTTTTTTATAATTTTGTTTTTTTTCTTTTTGAACGGCAAAATTTCATAATTTAGTTGAACCAAATTATAAAGCATAGTAAATATCTTAAAGGGTCAGAATAATATAAAGGCGGGACCCCACTTGATACCTAGAGAGGGGAGAGGGGAGCACAGAGATAAAAGAAGTGGATGGACACACGTGCACACCATTGTTATACTCCTACTTTGCAAAGAATCATCTTTATTGTAATATTAATTATATTAATTCAATTATAATATTTTAATTCTTATTATTCTTGCTTCAAAACAGGGTCATGTTTTACTAAAAAGACTAAATTACCCCGTATAGTTGACCCTAATAACCCAATAATTGAAAATAAAAAACCACCTAACCTTATCAAAGACAATGAAAAGGTTAGGTCGACTTCTCTTTAATTGATTGATAACTATATCATGGTATAGCCGTTTTTTTGTTTTACTTTAAAATTTTAAGTTTTGACAACTATAATAATGTTTTTGAAAATGCTTTATGTTTAAATCACAGTATCTTAATTATCAATAATCAACCATCCAAAACTTATAATCACAGATAAAGCATATAAGCATAAAAAACATTTTTATAAACAAATTTATAATTTGTCATTATCTAAAATATTGTTTTTTCATTATATAATAATGAGTAAATTACACGAATAGTCCCTGTGGTTTACACATTGTTTTGGATTTGGTCCCTAAGTCTCAGTAATTACACCCGTGGTCACTGTGGTTTACACTTCGTATTGGTTTTGGTCCTTAATACTAACAGCCATTAAAATTTGCTGTTAAACTTTTTAATTGACAATTTTACGCTCACCCTCACCATCTCCTTCCTCTTTTCTTCATCTCTGCACACAAAAACACACCCAAATCAAAACCCTAACCTTAATAAAAAAATCATCTAATTTCTCAAAGAAGTTACAGTTATAGTCCTTCACCACCAAGATACACGAGCAGAAGGAATCGAAGTCCAAACTCAAGGAGTCGTTATGGTGGTCAATTTCAAAGTCAAAAACATACCTAATTACAATTAAATCCACCCAATTTCAAACCTAAATGTAAAATCCCAAATCAAAGATATCAAATTCAAACCCAAAATTCCTAATCAAAATTCCTGTCAAATTGAAACCCAAATTAAAGAAACATGGTTGTACAGAAACAGCGTCTTCCATATCTCTCATTCTTCCACACACCATCGTAAGGCTAAAATCTAGATTCAGAGTCCTCCGTTTATTACTGCTCTCCGGCAGCGGTGCCACCACGTCGGAGGCGGTCGGAGCAATAAATTCTTTGATGTGGGTGTGTTTTTGTGTGTAGAGATGAAGAAAAGAGGAAGGAGATGGTGAGGGTGAGGGTAAAATTATCAATTAAAAAAGTTTAACAGGAAATTTTAACGCCTGTTAGTATTAAGGACCAAAACCAATACGAAGTGTAAACCACAGTGACTACGGGTGTAATTACTGAGACTTAGGGACCAAATCCAAAACAATGTGTAAACCACAGGTACCATTCGTGTAATTTACTCTATATTAATGGTTGAAACTAAATACAGATGAAATTTGTCACGTTTTATGTTATAAATGATTTTCTTACAAAGATACACCATATTACAGTATAAGTTATATGCTACTTTTACTTCATCTTCATCCATCAAATCAGAAATACGTAGCCAAAATTGCTAAAAATAAAAGTTGAAGACGACCTACTACGAAAATCAAAATTTAGATTAGGTTCGGATCCTAATCACACACGATTAAACCAAAAGATAACTTATTATTTATGTTTTGTTTTTGTACTAAGTCAACATATTACTACCACTAACACTTATTGTAATTGTTGAAATAAATTAAAATACCACATTTTGCTTTGAAAATGTTAAATTTTTTTTCAATATCTCTTTAAAATCAATATAATACACAATCTTGTTAAAAGAAGCGATACATTTCAATATCCACAACAAAACATGGGCATATGCTTCTAACCAAACTCGTATTTTGGACTTTCATCAAAATGACTCGAAGAGTTCAAACTATTCACAATCCCGACATCCGAATGCATAACGTATATCGCACGGTTTATCCAAAAGTAATTACTTTCGAACTTTCTTTGCACCAATTTACAATCATACCCTCACAATAACTCCCACAACAAGAAGCCCGACCCACATTCATGCCATTGGCAAGTTAGGGTTAAATAAGAGGCAGGAACAATGCCCATTTGGTGTGAGCTTCTTAAATGCATAGTAAATAAGGTGGATCATTCAATGAGGCAAGTGAAATTCAGGTGCATCTATTAAATTCCCAATTCATGTAATAAGGGTAACAATGTAATTTCATCTTTAGCAACCCTATATATATGAAAGCACCTTTTAGACTTTTTTGCTTATATTTCCAACAATAATTTTACTTTACATACAAATAATTAAACAAAATCTCAACTCATTGCGGTGTTTGACCTCAAAAGTGATAGAGAGCATTAGATATACTTTTAGAGAGATAAATTAATCTAGAGAGAGTAATAGTTGGATTTTTATTTGGTTTTCTTGATTTGGAAGATGAGAGGTGTTCGTGATACCATGGTGACGATTAACGCCGCCGCGTCGGCGATCCAGTCGTCGGAGAATAGAGCTGATCAATCTTCTTCAGTTCAGGTATAAAGAAATTAAAAATTCAATCTTTTTAATCTTTTTTATTTGATTATGCTAATTTGAATCTTATATTTGATGGGTTTTCTCTTTTGATGAATTTATATGATGGGTTTTTGTATAATTTACAAATTTTAAGATCTGAGGTTCGTTATTTGATCGATCTTGATATTTATGTATGTGGATATGTTAATTATACTTATTAGTGAAATAAATATGGTTATTTGTTCTTGAATTGTTAGTTTTATAAAGCTGATTTTTTTTCTTCTTAATTGCAATTTTATATACTATTTCTGGAAATAAGTAAACTCGATACTCAATTAATTTCTCATGTTAAATCGATTTTATACAGAAAAGAAGATGGGGAAGCTGTTGGAACATTTCATGGTGTTTTGGATCTCACAAACAAAGCAAAAGAATCGGGCACGCGGTTCTTGTCCCTGAACCCGGTTCATCAAGAACCGAGCCACCAGCAACCTCAAACATGTCTCACCAACCACCATCCTCAATTCTTCCGTTCATCGCGCCGCCTTCATCTCCGGCATCTTTCCTCCAATCAGAACCACCGTCCGCCACCCATTCACCCGGCGGCTTCTTATCCTTCACCTCAGTGTCCGCCAGCATGTATTCACCCGGTGGGCCCGCTAACATGTTTGCTATTGGCCCGTACGCCTATGAAACCCAATTGGTATCACCGCCGGTGTTCTCCACTTACACCACCGAGCCATCCACCGCCCCATTTACACCGCCGCCAGAATCCGTTCATCTGACCACCCCTTCATCGCCGGAGGTCCCGTATGCTCGACTTTTGGGCTCGAGTGACCAAAATGATGTCATACCTTATGAGTTTCAGTCTTATCAGTTATACCCCGGAAGCCCAGTGGGTCATTTGGGTCATTCGGGCACCTCGAGCCCGTTTCCGGATGGGGATTACACTCGTGGCGGGACCCATTTTGTTCAGTTTCCCACGAGTGGAAAGGTGTCGCCTTGTCAATGGGAATCAAGAACTGGATCCGGGGCTCTGACCCCGGATCACGTGGGTCCCAGATCTCATGACAGGTATCTGGGACCTGTTAGAAACGAAGATCATCACCATTTGGTTGATCATAGGGTTTCGTTTGAGGTTACACCGGAACAAGTTGTTAGATGTGTCGAAAGGAGACGATGTGCTGACGTGGCAAACGGGCTTGATGACGTGGCAAAAGGACATAAAAAACATAGATCCACTACTACACTTGGGTCGGTTAAAGAATTCAACTTTGATAGTACCGATGGATCCGAACCCGATTGGTGGACGAGTGAGAAAGTTCTTGGAAGAGAAAACGGGCTAATCAAGAACTGGTTGTTCTTCCCGATGATGCAGCCAGGTGTCAGCTAATGATTGGACTCCCACAAGATAAATCAAGAATCAAAATCAGTCTCAGATAATGATGACCCTTTTGGTGTTTGTGTTTCTACACAAAAACTGACATGGAACATAACATTACCAATTTACCATATATATGTAAGATAAATAAGTCCATGAGTTTGTTATTTCGGTTAATGGGTACTAGGAAAACTCGGCTCCGGTTCAAGATTCAACCTGTGAGCTTGGACATTGTCGTTGTAGCTCATTGACCGACATTTGACCATTCGAACGAGTTTTTAGTCATATGAACACGAAAATTACGAAAATGGGTTTACATTGTACTATTGTTGATGTATTGCATACACGTGTATTATGATCCAAGAAATTTGGGAAAAGAATCATGATTTTGTTTTTATTAGCAACAAGTTCGGTTTAATCTTGATGTATCAGTGATCTTGTTCTAGCTACTAAACAAACTCCACTGTATTTTCTAGTTAAAACTTTTTTTTAATAATATTTGAGGTGATATTGGGCTATTGGCCAATCATGTGGAATTTTGTGTGCGAATTATGAATGGTCAAGAATTTTGGAATCTTGAGATGGTTTGTTTGCCATAGTTTTCAAAGGTTTGGTCAGAAATTGGAGAGGATATTTCCAAGAAAACACCAAAAAGAGCATGCTCCAAAATCTAAATATGCACGAGTAACCGTTATTCTAGTCAAAGTCAAAATTTATAGTCAAATCAAGGTTAAGTTGGCTTTGACCATTGGATTATCTTGTGTGGTTTGACAAACAATTGGATATAAAAAATTTGATCACTGCGACGGCGGGTGATTAAAACCTGAGTCTTGAAGCCAATTTATGAAGAAACAGGATTTATGCTTAGTTGGTTATAATAATAATAATAATAATAATAATAATAATAATAATAATAATAATAATAATAATAATAATAATAATACATTAATTTTGGATTTTTTTTTTGTAAGATAATTTATATGTCATTCGCAACTCTGATCGACATATCAGCTCGAATCATGCCACTGAATATTAATTTATTTATCTTTATTACTAGTTAAGTTTTTATCTTTAATAGTCAAATTTTTACTAGATTTTAATAATGACAATTATAAGAGTTATCAATAAGGAATAAATATTAACTCATATTTATTTTTACTAGTCAAATTTAAAAAAAATAAAAATAAAAAAAATATTCAACTACTCATTCAATTAATTCAACTAAATTTTTTTTTCTTTCAAAATAAAAGATTTTTTTTATTGACAGTTTGAAAGCTGTCATTATCAAAATTTATTTTTAATAAATTGAACACATTCAATGGTATAAAAATGAACAGTGGACAGAATAAACATTTGATACTAAGATACATTTCTAGACAATTAAGTGAATTAAATATTTATTAATTTAACTACATCTCGTGTGTATTAAAAATTCCAATTTGCTTAGAATCTCGCCTAAATATTACTGAAAAATTACACGAAATCATCCAAAAATCAGGTCCAGGTTGGCTTTCTTCCTAAAACAAACTACCAGCCTCCTCTGTTGACCGTCATAAATGTGCACAACCATAAGATTTGATTCTTACTTTCTTCTAGAAAAGCAACCCCTTCTCCCGCATCATTTAACAACCATTACAACATTATTTCTTTCATAATTCTTCAAGAAAAATCAAACCCAATTCTCAAATATTGAAAAAGATGCCTCCTTTTTCACAATCAAGCCCCATTTCAAATGGGTTTTCACACATTCACAACAAAATCAATCACCAAAACCACCACCCATCCACCAATATCATCACCATTGATGTGGGTGGCCAACTATATCAAACCACCAAACAGACCCTAACCCTAGCTGGCTCCAAGACCCTTTTTTCTAATCTTTTTGATTCATATGAACAAAATGAAATCCCTTTTATTGATAGAGATCCTGAATTGTTCTCAATTCTTCTTTCTTTATTAAGAACAGGTAATCTTCCATCTAAAGCTAAAGCTTTTGACATGCAAGATATCATCTTTGAAGCAAAATTTTATGGAATTCATGATCTTCTTGTTCAATCTCAATCAAACCCATCTCAATTTGAAGCTTTTGATCTTGAAAAATCAATGCTTTTGTCGCTTAGTGGTAGGGACTCACCTTCTGCTATTGCAACAACACCAAATGGGTCAATTCATGTTTCTCATGGTAGCAAAATTACATCTTTTGATTGGTCTTTACAAAGAAAGTCAACAACTTTGACCAATTTTACAGCTATTGATTCTTTATTAGCTTTATCCCCTAATGTTGTGGCAGCTGGTGCAACAGACTTTTCTGGGTTGCAAATTCTTGATCTTGATTTGGGTTTTGTTAGACAAACCCTAAATTGGGAAAATGTAACCAAATCTAGCTCAACTGTTCAAGCAATTGGGGTTTCCCCTGAATTCCTGTTTACAAGTTTCGAATCAGGACGAAGAAATTCAAATTCAATCATGATTTATGATCTTAATAACTTCAAATCTGTTTCCGAAATTGCACATAATGAAATCTTTGGTGCTGATCTTGATTCTGCAATTCCATCAACTAAATTGAACTGGGTTCCTAGCTTAAATCTGTTAATGGCTTCTGGGTCTCATAGTGGTCCTTCAGGGGTTTCAGGAAACATAAAGTTTTGGGATATAAGATCCGGAAATGCAGTTTGGGAAATCAAAGAAACAGTTGATTGTTTTTCAGATATCACAGTATCTGATACCCTATCGGCTGTTTTCAAAATTGGTATAAATTCAGGTGAAGTTTCTTACATTGATTTAAGAAAGTTTGGATCTTGTAACTCATGGAAATGTCTTGGTGATACCCGAAAAGTTGGCAATGGCAAGAAAGAAGGGTTTGGTTGCAAGATTGAAACCCATGGGAATCAAGTTTTTTGTGGTAAGCAAGGTGAATTGCAATTATGGTCAGAAGTTTTAATGGGTTCTTCCAAAAATGAAAAAGATCGAATCTTTAGGAAAAATCTTTTAGGGAGAGTGGAAGATTTGGGGGGAAATAGGATTACGAATATGGGTTTTGGAGGGAATAAGATGTTTGTAACGAGGAAAGGTCAACAATGTGTAGAAGTTTGGCAAAGTTCGGTTAGAAGATTTTGATTTTTTGTAGTGTTCTAAGATTATTCTTTTGTTCGTACTTTTGTAAATTGGTTTTGTGTTTTTTCATTATTTGATTGCTAAAAATGAAACTGGTGATCGGTATGGTTATTATATCCGATTTTATGATTAAGATATTGGTCATTATCTTGAGAAAATTTTCTATATTATCTTTTATGTTGTGTTTCAAGACACCTTATCCAAAATGTATCATGAACTTGATTGATTAGGTCTTGTATTACCTGGAAGGCTTGAACTATTAAATGTGAAGCATGATATCCTGAACTTGCCAAAATGGTCAATTTACTACCCTGACTTACTAATTCAATCTTGAATTCTCACATCATTTACTTCTAATTTCAATATAGTGAGATAAACTTCTATATTTTTTTAGTCAGGATAAAAACATAACCAAATTAATGAGTCAGGATAGTAAATTGACCATTTTAGCAAATTAATGGTATCATGATGCACCTTTAATAGTTTAGGGTAATACAAGACCTAACCAACCAAGTTCATGATACTAAAATACATTTTGACCTATATATAAGTCAAATTCACCAAACAAATGCAAGTCAAATTAGTGGTCAACATATAAGAAGAGAAACAGTCAACATACAATTAACAAGATTTACAGTCTTCATTTTAACCTAATGTTTAGATATGGGGCCACCGTGGTCAAACTAATATCCCACAATTCTGTAGCCAATTTTGCATCTTTTGCATATGAATTCGGTTGTGCTATATTATTGTCCATGAAATATTCGCCACTAATACCTTTAACTTGCGGATGCAATGCCACATAGCATGTAGTTGATGCTCCCTACAGATCAAAGAGTTTGGTCAACTGGTCAAAATGGGTAATTTCTAAAGTACGGGTCAAACAAGTTGGGTTGACCCGCCAACTTTCTTTTGTCCAACTTCTTTTAAAATTTTGTAAATAATTAACGTATATAATTATTGAAGTGTTAATATATAATTATTAGTTAAAACAAATTTATCGAACCTGTGGAATGTTTTTCAGAAAGTATTTGCCAACCCAATCAACGATACCTGAATAAAAAAATGTAATATTTGTAACAAATAACTTAATGAGAAAATTATGCGAAAAAAGCAAATATAAAAAGGATTTTGAGTTTAACCATCAATGGTTTTGTGGTAACGCAGAAGATTAGTTGCAATAGATCCAGGATGAAGAGCATTGGCAGTTAAATTCACCCCATTTTCCTGTTTATTGGTATGAAAAAGATGGGACCCACAAAATGAATAAAAAGAATTAATAAATAAAAGATTATAGAATAAAAATAAATAAAAGATTATAGAATATAGATACCTTGAAGTGTTTTGTTAGTTCATTAGCATGTAGTATGTTTGCTAGCTTTGATTGTCCATACGCATATATGGGATTGTAGCTGCAGATTAAAATTTAAAAATAAATTTTCATAACTAAGAAATGTGAAATTCAATTATGTACCTCGATTTATCATTTAATTTATCAAAATAAATTCCTTTGTATGCAAATCGATGACCTTCTGATGATACATTTACTATCCTTCCTTCTTTTTTCTGTTCTTGTGAAGTACGTTTCATGGTCTCGAGTAAAAGTTTTGTTAACAGAAAATGACCTAAAAATTGACAAATTAATCACATTATGTAGTGTCACAATTTTAAATATATAAAACAAATACATATAATATGATTAAAAATACCTAAATGATTAGTTGCAAATTGTAGTTCGAAATTGTCTTTTGAAAGCGTGAATGGTGGTGCCATAACGCCTGCGTTGTTACTTCCAAAAATACAAAATACAATTATTTTGATCCCGAAATAAACACAAAATCACAATCATTTTGCAATTTTTCGTTAGATTAAAGACTATAAAAAAAAAAGATAATATATAGCTTCTTACATGAGAATATTCAACGGAAGGCCTAATTTAATAAATTCAACTGCAAAATTCCTTACGGATGCCAAAGAGCTAAGATCTAACTCCATTACATCAATTTTTGCAGTAGGGATTCCGTTGACTATTGTTTCTTTGACTTTTTGACCTCTTTCGGTATTTCTTACTGCCATAATTATATGTACACCGTGTAATGCTAGGACTCGTGCTGTCTCACTCCCAATACCACTTGTAGATCCTGAATATATATATATATACACAAAAATATATTTGTAGGATTGGTTCATGGTTAGTTAATGTGTGCATAAAGGTCCTACTTTGACCTTAAAAAGTCAAGGGTTATGTCATGTTACAGACATTGAGTATACACAAATCAGTGATCATTTTCTAATGACAGATATACCGTTCATTTCCAAACAATATCAATGATACCCTACCAAGTTCACTGATTCATCAAAATTCATACTCGATTCAAATTCTGATTAAAAAAACATAAATTAAGGAAAATTGACGAGATTATACTACTAGTACCAATTTCATACGAAATAGAAAGATTACCAGTAACAATGGCGGTGAGACCAGTTGCATCAATTCCTTTGGTGACATCTTCAGCTGTTGAAGAAGCTGAAAACCCTGACGCCCCTTTTCTGTTAAAAACCCACATGATTTTTTGCTTCTTTCCAAATTGAGATCACGCCACCAAATTGAATCTCACATATTAAGCCCAATTGATTGTTTTTATAATTTTATTTTCTCCCCTTATAGTATAAGGGCATGTTTAGGAAAATTTATTAAAAAGTTTTTTAGTTTATTAACTTGATAAGTGTAAATTAACTTTAAAATTTTAAGTTTATTTAAACTTTTTAAACTAATAAGTTAAAAAAGTTAATAAATTTTCCTAAACATGTCCCAAGTGTATAACGATATTGATCCATGTGTGGATAATTAATATTAGTCTTAAAAATTTAGATTTACTGTTATTAGTATTATTTTAACGGTAAATCATAATGTACTCATAAATACTAGCTATGTTCAATATAAGATTGGAACCTCCAATCTCAATGATGGAGGTAAATACCTTATTGGTGGCGATAAAAAACTTATACGATTATGAAGATGTCATATAGTAACGTATAACTAGATATCACGAATAATAACAAACATAACATGAAAGATGTTAATATATTAAAATAAAGAGTATATTACAAAAATGGTCCAGTTTGGTTTAACCACAATTACGATTTGGTTTTCTATTATACGGATAGTTCTAACGTTCCGCCTTTTGTTCTCGGACGATCCACTGGGTTCTAAGACAATAGAATAAACCAAAAAAAAATATCTGTATATTATTTTACATTTTTTTTTGTACATAATACAAATACAGCATTAAAAATAATTGAATACATAGACTTTACACCACAACTCTATAACACATGCAAAAACAGCACTCGTACGATCTTCACAAAGAAAGCAAAAGACGAAAGTTTCCAATAATTATATTACAAAAAAATATAAACAAAAAATTAAACTCTCGTCAATCACTTTGACTCAGTCAACATGATACCACACTCCCATAGCTTCTTAGCCAATTCAGCATCTTTAGCTTTACCACTGGGTTTAGCCACATTATTATCAGCAAAATACTCACCACTAACCCCTTTAACCTTTGGGTTCAATGCCAAATAGCATGTTGTTGAAGCCCCCTGAAACCCAAATCAAAATAACTGTAAATAACTGACCATTTTATATTTACCATCCCACATAATGTAAAAGAACAAACAAACCTGTGGGATATTCTTTTGAAGGTGTTTGAAGAGCCCAAATAAGCAAACTGTATCAAGACTAGAAAGTTACAATCTTGAACAAGAAAAAGATCCTATTTTTATGACGGAAATCTTACCCGACATAAAGGTCACCCTATGAGCTTCCGATGAAACTAAAACAATCCTCCCTTCTTGTCCACAATTTTTAGTAGTATTTTTCATTGTATCTAACAACAAATTCGTCACATGAAAATGCCCTACAAAAAAACACAACTTCAAACAATGAAAATGTGGAGGAACATGTCATTTTGTTCCTTGAAGTCCAAGACCGTGTCAGGAAATGTGCTGCACTAAAAAAAAATGGGCATAACTTTTGCCTCGAGTATTCGTTTCAGGCGTTTGACCAGCCAAATCTAGACCTTATTTGGGAATTTTCAGGCCCAAAACACTGTTTTTGGGAATTATTTGCATTTCAAATTTTTGGACTTTGTTTGAGGCCTAATTTTCGGCCCATTTGTCTTTTTGAACTCATTCGAAAATCTAGACCTTATTTAGGGTTTGTTTGAGACTATGGAAAGTTTAGTTGATGATTTTATGAAAACTAAATTTTCTCTCAAAATTTGTATTCTTGTGTACAAGTTTTGAAGACTAAATACACGGTATTCTTTGAATCAACGTGATTTTGGGATTAAATTGTCTGTAATATCAAAATGTTTCCTAACACAAAAAAAGTTTGAGATATATATGAAACATACCAACATAGTTAGTTGCAAACTGACTCTCAATTCCATCTTTAGAAAGGGAAAATGGAGGAACCATTATCCCTGCATTAGCACTACAAACACCAACAATTTATATTAGACTTGCACAAATCTAAATTAATTTTAGATACGTATAAAAACGTGTATGTATATCTTACATGAGGATATTGAGGGGTAGACCCTTGGAAATATATGCATCTGCAAAGTTTTTAACAGATTCTAATGAACTTACATCAAGCTCCATAACATCAATGGTGGCATTCGGGCAACCTTTTATTATGTTTTCTTTACATTTTGTAGCAGATTCCACATTTCTGGCTGCCATTATTACATGAACACCGCGTAAAGCTAGTACACGTGCGGTTTCTAGGCCAATACCACTTGTTGGTCCTATAAAAACCAAATTTCTTAGAACCAATGTTTTCTTTGAGAAGAAAAATAGCCAACTTCTATAAAGTTTGACTATAAAATATTTAAATAGATCAAATAGTCTAAAATATCATTCAATAATAGCAAAAAATAAAATTATTGGAACCAATTAACAATTTTTAATTTGAAAACATTCTAGCAAACTGACCAATAATGTTTATTGTCTTCATCCTTCTTCTTCAAGAACCCTAGATCTAGAATGTTCTTGAATGTTTGTTCCTGAGTTAGATTAGGATTTATATTTATGAGAATTTATTAGTCACAGCCAACAGGACCCAATCAAAACAGAGCCCAAATACAACATTTTCTAACTTAGTGTTCTACTTTCTTTTCTGTTTAAATCATTTCTTTAGATAAATGTTAACATCATCTCTTGAATCAAGTTTCAACCTTTTATTTACAAAAAGTCAACTTCTACGATCTTTAAGCATTAATCAGATCAAATCACACTAGAACAAACACTGTTATAAACGCACTTAATGAATTACTCCGTATTAATTAAACCCATCAAACAGAGCATAAAATCAATATTAATTTTTTGTGTTAAATTATGTTCTATTCTATGGTAAAGAAAAAAACCCGGATCAAATCTTGAAGAAAAATACCTAAAAGTCCTAAAAATAGTAACCTTTTTACAAAAAATAGAGAAACATACCTGTAATTATGGCAGTTAATCCATGGCCATCAACTCCTTTGGTAACATCTTCAGCTGTGTTTCTTGCTGAAAACCCAGATTTTCCTTTGAAAGCAATTAACCAAGGCATGTTCACTTCTTATTTTCAAGAATCAGAGAAAAAAAGGTGACACCAAAATTGGATTCTTTTTAAGGATTTTGTAATAATTTAAGTTTGCTCAAAGTTTTGTGGCAAGTTATGCCAAGAGGGCATCCATTATATACACTCAAAGGATCTTGGAGTGATCTTTGACCATGTATAGGTGTCTTTAGGGCATACTTGTGAATATACATTAGATTAAAGAAATGACAAACAAAGCTTTGGTGTAAGTCTTCTTTTCCCATTTATATGTGACCGAGTTTTGTTCGTGATATACATGATTTAATTGTTACAGTGATCATTTTTGGATCTTCACCTAACCATATGTAAATGTTACCCATGCATTAACCTAAAGATTCGTCGTTATAAAAATTTTGATAGGTAAAGACTGCAAGTGTAACTTTTTGAAATAAAGAATCATATGTAAAATACAAGAAACATGATATATATAAGTAATAAATAAATTTAAAAATCGTGTATTCTTATAAGGAATTGAAAATTTTCGTTTCACATAAGTGTGTTACATCTTGTCGAATAAGTGCTTAAAATTTGTTCGGGTGTGGTTTCACCATGTGAATTTGACCAACCTCCTGTTAGTTCAGCTATTTCATAGATGTATATTTAATGTTAATAATAAATTTTTGACCAACTTTTTGTTAGTTCAGTTATTTCATAAATATATTTTCAATGTTAATATTAAATCATCAAATATGATTTCTAATATAGAAATTAATAAATTATACTAAAATGTTAATTATTAAATGTCACACCTGACGTGTAAGGCTATTTTGAGCTCTTATGACATGAAAATAACTACTTCCTCCAAGATACACTTGGGGTTTCACGCTTTTTGAGGCAAAAGATTATAATAATAGTTAAATTAGATTAATTGGATGGTTAGTGGGGAATGAGTCCCACACCTTTTGAATAAAGTAAGGTTAATGATGTTTAAAAGTAAAAAGTAAGGGTAAAGGGGTCATTTCACTTTGTTAAAGTAGATAGTTAGTGGGTGTGGGTCCCATTTTATTTGCCTAAGGAAACTTTTCAAAGTGTATCACTTATTTTGAATCACCCCAAAAAGAAAAGTGTATCACTTATTTTGAATCGGAGGAAGTATTACTCTTACAAAAATCTCGTTAACATCTTTCTACTACGCTCATTATTGAATATGAAATTTAATTAATTAATCTATAATTATAATAAAATAAGCATTTAAGGTGCCATTTGGCACTTTATTAGTCACCAGCTTGCCACGTGGCAGCTTTTAATTGGCTGCAAAATTCGTTTTTCCGCCCATTTCAAGCCTGCAAATATATAGGAAATGTGTAATTATACAAACCGCAATTCAAGACTCTGCATATTTACAACAAAATCATTCCATATAACTGCACATTTTAATTTTAGAAAAGCGTATTAGGAAACTCATATATTTTAAAAAGGTGCATATTTTAGAAAACTCATATTAGGACTGTACATATTTTAGAAAACTCATTTAAAAAAAGGTGCGTATTAAGAAACTTATATTTTAGAAACTCATATTATACAAACCGCAATTTCATGTGCATATTAAACTGACAAAATGCATATAACAAAAATTATTCTTTATAAGTAAATAATGGGTTTTTTAAAATATTAGACCATAAAATTTATCTGTACAATTTGATGTGCATATTACACGGGTTAATAAAAAAACCCATAAAATTAACGATTCATAAGTAAATAAAGATGCATATTTACAAAATATCACATCTTTATGCATATTTACGGTCATATCTTTATACACATTTTTTAACTACATGTAATATTCACGTAATTAATGGTAAATTTTGAAAATTTACTAGCCCTTGATTTTATAAATATTACGTTCTATAAAAATTAATAACGAGTAAAATTAGCCACATCCCGTGAATTTTACGGGTTATAACCTAGTAACTATATATACATAAATCAAATTAATATTGTTATACTTAGACAAGTAAGAATAAAATATGTTAATTGAAAATCTATAATGTTGATTACAAATATAATATATTAAATATCATTATATATATATATATATATATATATATATATATATATTGTTTCATTGACAATTTGACATTAATGTTACAATGAATATTATTAAATTATGTAGGTATCTTGTAAAATAATTATACGACTCTTCGTTTGTTATTTTAACCTATAAATAATGTTTTAGTATCTGTCTTAAAGGGGAATATAATAGTTTGTGATGTTGCATGGATAATATTTTATTCTTCTTTAGAAAGGTTGTATTTTAAGTTCTAACTTATTCAGAATTAGTTTTTAGACCGTCTAATGCCCGAACAACTTAAGTAAATTAAATTTGAACGGATATGTTATAAGGATGTTTGGTTTAGTTTACAGACATGTTCAAAAATGTACAATTCTTTCATTTTCTTAGTTTAGCAAATAAATATCATTTTTCATGTTATATATGAATTCAGATTTGTAATTCGAACAAAATAAATAAACATAATATAACATTAAGTAAATTCAATTAAGTTTACAATTAAATTAAATATATGTTTTTAGTTATTTAAAATATATATTTCCAGTTAATTTTGGAAAAAAAATAATTAAAACTATTTTTTAAGATTTAATGTTTTATAAATTAAAAAACAAAAAGTTTTATAAAATTGTAAATTCTCATTCCAATCCTTGAAATAATAGAGAAAAAACTTACTGCCCATAAAAAATGAAAAACACATTTGTGGAAACACATTTCTCTAAACCAGCTTTCAAGATCACAAAAATACCATTAAATCTTTAAAAAAATAAATCAAAATTATTCAAAACCAAAATCTTGTTTTCTACATTCAACATAAAAACAAGCAAAAAAACCAATAAATTCCAACCTCAAGAACACAACCTTACATCATATTTCTATGCTAATTCGGATAAAGGGTCCGAAAGCCGTTTGAAGCAGGATGACTTGGCAATGTAGGGCCCAATAATCCCGATGTGTATCTTATCCCTCCTCCATTCATCATCCTTGTACCTAAAAGACTGCCATCATGCGAATATCCTTGTACAACTCTATGTGGGATTCCAAAATTGTTGGAATTATCAAATATTTGATGATGGTTTAATCCAATTTGATACCCATTTCCAACACATGAAGATTCAACATTGTTGTGCCCAAAATCAAACCCAGAATAGCTCCCCCTTTCAAGTTTCAAGCTTGTGTCATTTGATCTTGAATTCGGTATAGTCAAATAAGAAGAAGATGTAGCTATTTGATCTGGGGTGTTTGTAAAGATCGGTTTTTTAGCAGACGAATCAATAAAGATTGGATTTTTAGCTGACGAATTAAACAAGATTGGATTTTTAGCACACAAATCAGTCAAGATTGGATTTTTAGCAGACGAATCAAACAAGATTGGATTTTTAGCAGACGAATCAATCAAGATTGGATTTTTATCAGACGAATCAATCAAGATTGGTTTTTTAGCAGAAGAATCAACCAAGATTGGATTTTTAGAAGATGGGTCGTTTGTGTTTTCGTTCTTAACCTGTTCTTGAGGAGGATTTTTAGATGCTAACTCGGTTTTCTGCTTTGGTTTTGCGGGTTTTTTTGCACGAGGTTTTTGGTTCGGTTTCTTGGTGGGATTACTTGTGATTTTCCTTTTCTTTGTTGATCTTGAAGACGGTTTTAAATTCACAAGTTGATCCATTTCTTTTCTCATTTTTGCAAACATGGTTTCTCTTGCAACTCGAAGATCTTCCAAGATTGATTCTGTAAAGATCCTAAATTCATCAGAAACCGTCATTTGGCTTATAAATTTGCTCTTTTTCTTTCTACTGTTATTTCCTACTTTCTTTATGTTAGAAGAAACACAGGAATCCTTCTTTGGTTTGCTCTTAACTTCTTTCTTGGTATTTTTGTTCTCCTTTTTTGGTGTTTTTCGGGTTCTTTTCGGTTTTTTCTCGATTTGCACATGTCGATGATCGGTTTCACTAACTCGGTCGTTTTCGGGAGAAGCTAAATTAGGAATTAACATAAGTTTTTCTTGAACTTTTCCTGCATCAGAATTTGATTTTGAATCATCACTTGAGGAATCAGTGTTCCTTCTAAATCCCCAAATTTGCTCGAATTTATGATTTTCGTTCATTTTATTGATGTGGGTACTTCAGAATCGAAGATTTGCAATAATTTAACCTATAAATATTGAGACAGTTGGTCAATTTCAAGTCAACATTTTTTTTGCCAAAATAGGAAACTTTATAAGAGGAAAAACATAATAATCAACAAAAACTAAGGAACCCGGTGATCAAACCCTGGATATTTTATATATTTTTCAACAAAATTGCTCTTATCATAAACCCTATTCAAAACCCTATGAACAATCAAACGCAAATTGTAAAAAATCATAACAAATGAAGCAATAACTAACAAATTATGGAAGATTCATACTGCATTAAACCCTATAATCCCACAATTATCAATCTGATATTACAAAAAATAAAAAATTGAGTAACAATGCAAGATATTAACTTACTTCAAAACACAAACTCATGAAAAATAACCATTTCTCGATCAAGAATCCTCTTTTCAACCTCTTTTCTGCATCAATTTCGTTGAAAAGGTTCGATTTTTAGGCTTTTTAAGGGTTTTGTTTATGAATCTTTTTTATGTTGAAGTGGGTTTGTTGTCCATTAGTCCAAATCTGAAATGGAAAAAAAGCAAACACAAAGGGGAGTGAATATTTTTCCTGAAGGGGTTGGTTTTGCTCAACAGGATATTCCATTAAATGTTTAATAATTTAATATTTAATTTTAAAGTATATTTCTGTTTATGACAAACTTTGTAAGTGGTCGAGTTTTACCTGTGATATACGTGGTCTAATTGTTACAATTAAATTATTATCGACGCTCTTACTGCTAAATAATCACATTAGAATCTTCCATTAATGTGTATTAACTAGTAGAATTTATCTCGCGCGATGCCGTGGAGGATTTTCATATAATACTCAAAATATATTCAATAATATCGATTAAAAAATATCGAAGATTTACTTTTTAACTGTCAATAGAAAAATGTATATCCCCGTGAAATAGAAAGAGAAAAAATAAAAATAATTAGGATTTTGCAAACCATAGCCCTTAGGACACTTGTCAAACAAAAATTAAATCATAAACTTATTGTACATTAACCATAAAAAAACCAACCACATGCATTTTAAAAACAAACTTAGGGTAGTTATGCTTAACAATTTGTATATTGTTATCCTTAAGCATTGCCCTAAGGATAATGGTTAGCAAAACCTAAAAAGTTAAAATGTCTACTTCAAAAGATTTATTTTCAATCATATTAGGTTGTATTAAAATTAAAAAAAAATATTTATCATGTAATCAACTAATGACTTAAAAATTAAAAAAAGAAAAGAAATTTATACATCATCTAATCAACACATTCACTTTCAAGTTTGAAGACTTCCTATAAAATATTATGCTGACATCATCTATCTATCTTAAGTAATATAAATGTTAAAAGTAGTTGTCAACAATTGCGGCTAGAGGAAGAAAATTTACGTTAAAGGAAGGAAAAAATGACCTGTGTGTATGTCACTATTCATCTAGTTTTAAAATGTATTAATACTAATAAATAAATTACTTGATTAAAATTACAAAAAAAAAGGTTTTTTTAGAAGAAAACATAAGTCCATTATGTGTAAATGGTGTTTGATCACAACGTGTTTTCTTTAGATCATAATAAATAAATAAATATTGGTTTAATGATGTAGATATCTTTCACTTTCCTTATGTACATAAAAATTTAAAAATTAAATTTAAGTATATAACGTAACTTTGGGTCCGGATCCGGTGAGGACTCTTTTCCCGGTGAGTACTGCGAGGACTAAAAAAAACACTAAAAATGATCCAAAACAAACTTTTTTCAAAAAAATTCTTTTTTAAATATCTAAATCGCAGCCTATAAGATCAAAAAAAAAATTTTAAAAAATGATCCAAAAAAAAATATGGATCATAATAATGATCCACAAAAAAAATATGGATCATTGTTATGATCCGCAAAAAAAAGTGGATCATAATTTTTTTTTTTCGAATTTTTTTTTTTTGTCAAATGTAGTAATAATCATGGTGAGTTATATATATTTTTTTCGGAATTTTTTGAAATTCTTTTGAGGTGTCCTCACGAGTCCTCACCGGATCCCACTTCACATAACTTTAATCTGATGTATAACATGTAACTTTAGTTCAACATAAATATAACATTTAATTTCGTGTGTAATTTGATTCGAGTATTCGGTAAATAGCTTCAGATATCTCAAATGTCGTTCATTGAAATACACATATATAAATTTTATAGGTCGAAATTGATATTACCGATCTCTAAATAACATATATGAATAGATAGTTAATGTGCGGCTAGTATATGATTTTATTAGTGTGTTTGCTGTAGTAAATAATATGTTATGATTATATCGTTTCCTATTTTGCTATTAGAATCATTGATTGATCTTATATGCACTTTAAGAATTAATATTGTGATCATACTGTTTTTTCGTAGATTTTGATTTGAAACATTAATTTAAAAACATGTGAAATATATTCTACAAACAGATTTTGCACAACTTATACTTAACTTATAAAATTTTAATTAACCTTACCAATACCTTTATTCTTAAGTTTGAACCTATAAAATAGTTTGAATAAAAAAGTATGAATAATCATTTACGTAGTGATATTAAAATAAAAAGGTAAGACAAAGCAATTCATGTAAAATTCCAAGATAAAATTTGTTCAGCTACGAAATCTAATAATAATATTTAAAGAATATTCTGAAGTATTTATATATCCGTTATTGTAAGATCTGTTATAAACATGTCTGGGTGGTGTAGTCGGTTATCACGCTAGTCTCACACACTAGAGGTCCCCGGTTCGAACCCGGGCTCAGACAATAACTTTTTTTTCTTTTATTTTTCAAGTTTGTCTATAGAACAATTTTTATTTTATTTTATTTTGAGTCAAATATCAAGTTTATTTTATCTCATCTTTACTAAATATATAATTACTACCAAGTAGTCTTGTAATCATATTAGTATTCATGTCGTTCTACCAAAAGGAAATTTTTAGTTGAATTAATTAGATGAGTAATTTAATATTCTTAAAAATATGGAAGAAATTTGACTAATATAGATAAACTCATAAACATGAGTTAATTTAATTAATTATTAATTTTCAAAAGAGAATATTCTTTCTTAAGACTGTCATTATCAAAACTTTTTTACTATTTTTGTTCATATTATTTCGGTATTTATGTTTTTCTAGGTATTCATATTTTATTTTATTTAAAGATTTGAACCCATGATTTTTGGTTGGAGAACAACTATCGATATATATCATTAGACCGCAAGACTTTTGGTTTCTTGATTTATTATATAATCTGAATATCTGTATGTGATCAAGTAAATTTATTTGGCATAATCGATTGACAAATCTGATTAACAAATAGTCGAACATTGTAACTCCTCAAATAAGAAATATAGTAACTAGCTTGTGCAAGTTGATAAAATTCAAATGGAAACAATAATATACAAACTCTTAAAAGAATGTTTTGCATACACTTCTAACCTTATAAAAAATAAATAAAACTCATAAAAGAATGTTTTGCATACACTTCTGTGTTGACTTTTCTATGTTTGACCCCATATGGTCAAAATTGCAAAAGGTTCGATTTTTTAAGAGAATGAAAGATACTTTCTTGTAATTATGCCCGAGACATTGGAGAAAACGGCGGGTTGACCAAAAAAGAAGTCAAGATTTCGTTTTTATCTGGTTTTCTTTTATCTTCCTCAACAACAGCTTCAATCAAATGTTTGACTTCATCTTCAGCAAAAACTCTTAAAGAATCACATTGCAACATTTCCCTGCTGCTATCATGAGCCACAATTATTGATGTTTCGGTAGTGTGCAAGATAGCAACACAAATTGAAAACGCTTGCAGTGCGGTCAACTGGGCGTGAAAGTCAACCGCATACTGTCCTTCTGTTGTCGTTTTCATGGTTAATGCGGGTGTGTTGTCTTTAGTTCCCTGTGTCATATCATCTTGTTACAATTTACATCAATAAAAAGGTATTATTTTTTAGATATTGACTTTTGTGGTCAAACTTATTCGTTTCAAGATATAAAATTAACAATCTTTTTTCGACCAATTGCTTTTATGATGATTTTGATAACATGGGAAAACCAAATAGAATGATAAAAACACCAACTTTTTTATCAAGAAAAAGTATTACATTCTTTGTGTTGACTATAAAACATATAAAGTTTTACCTTTATAAAAAGTTTGACCGGTTGCTTACACGTCTCCTCTTTCTGTATATCCAAATTGCCAAGAACAATAAGGGGGCACCCCATGTCCCACCCTCCACAATCACAACCGCCACCTAAGCGCCACCTGTCAAGTAATGGTGAGGGCCCACGGCTTTCGCCACATGGCAAACCATGATTCGCTGAAGGAATCACCACACTGACTTTTGCTGGTTCATTATTTCCTTCCACTCGGTTGCATTTCAAGCTCTCTCTTTTCTCAGATGGAAATTGTATAACAATTGCAGCAGTTTCAGGATCTTGATGCAAATCTGGTGCAAATTTCGGGTCAACATTGACTTTTGACTGACCCGTTGACTCGTTTGACCCATATGTTCCCTCAAGAGAGCTTTCTTTTGAATTTAAGCAATCGGGTACTTGAGAAGCTGATTTTCTTGAATTTGCAAGATCATATAATACAAATTCAGTGACCATTGAGTTATCTGCATTAACTAACTCTGTACATAAATAGCAGGAAACTTGCATCTGGCCAACTGCTGTAAGATCTTTAAAGTTATGATCTTTATTGTTTATTTTTATTTTTCGTTTTTGTTGAGTGGTGTGAAATGTATAGACCCAATTGCAACCATTTCCCACTTTTTGTGTTCTTGCCACCAAAACATCATTTGGATTATTTACTGAAAACTCAAAAAACGGCATCCGATTCTTGAAATCGAGCTTTAAAATCCCATTTATATGAGCAGGCGATGAACATGAAGAAGATGATGGCACAATCAAGCTACAAGAATCTTTCTTGTTGTAATCCGTGTTTGAGAAATCACGTATCAATGATTTCTTTACAGAAATGTTTTGACTTTTCTTTGACTTTGACTTCACGAATGGGTCAAACATCTTTTTGAAAGGGGTGAAATGAATCTTGGGACTATTAAACGATTTCATAGGAGAATGAGGTTGTTCTAATCTTGATGATAAAGATTTATGTAAAGGGGTAGAAAAAGGTTGTTGATTTTCTTGTTTTTCAACCGAATTTAATGAAATTTCCAAAAACGAACCCGAATCCTCATTTGAATCACACAAAGAATCAAAGATTTCAAAGGGTAATAAACCACCATCATTTCTTGAAAATTCAATTTTTTTTCTTTCTTCAATTTCTTCACCATTAATTTTATTTATTTTACCTACTTCATTGGAATTTTGATAAACCGAACCCCTTTTATGTGCTTCGTTGACTCGAAATCGAGTTGACCGAACATCTCGACATGATGCACTACGGTATCGATTTAAGCTTATTTCTCTAAATTCCTTGTTTTGATTCAACAATATTTCATTTCTGAAATTTGGTTTTTTTCTAACTTTTTTCTTTTCAATTTTTGAATGTTGAGGAGATAGAAGAACTGTTTTAGGACTTCCATCTACCACACAATATTTCTCAAAATCCAGCTCTAAATCTTGACCCATTTAAAGATTCACAACCTATAAAAAAATTGAAGAATATTCAGAAACTAATAATTAATATTCATCATCATATAACAAAACAAATCACGTAATCATCTACAAACAGCAGAATCATGAAACCAATTACCCATTTTCCTAAATTTGAGGATGAATTGTTACTTTTTTCAAAGCTCAAAGAGAAAGTATAAAGAGCATATAGTTGGCAGACCACCCAAATTTAAAGCAATGCATGTGGTTTTAGTAACCAAGAACCCTAATTTGAGTAATTTCTATTTTAACAAACATAAACCCTACAAGAAAATTCAAAAACCACCTCAAGAGCTCTCTGTGGGACAAAGTATCAAGCATGTGGAAGACATAATAATATTATTATTATCATTAACAATAAAGAAACATTATTAATTAAAAAAGTAGAAATCTTTATACTTACTCTTGCATTCCAAGCCAAATAAAGCACAAATAGTTGATGGAAATTGCAGCACCCCACCAGTGACCAGATCTCAATGAAGTGATTCCAAAGGATTCAAAACACAAAAATCCCTCAAAGAAACTAAAAATCATATCTTTTTCAATTTCTTGAGCTCAATCTTCAGAAAATTAAAAAACCCAACAAATTAAATGATCATATCTTTAATCTTTCTTCAAATTATCAAACTTTGAAGCATACCCATTTAGCAAAAACTCAAAAAACCCTAAAAATCATATCTTTTTCAGTTTCTTGAGCTCAATCTTTATTAATCAATCAAACTATAGAAAAGCACAAAAAGATAATTGTAGAGAGAGAGTTGATGTTGTTACTGTTAATTTCAGGCCTCTTTCTCTCTCTGTTTACATATGTACATGTTTTATATATATACACACACACATGTGTATCACAGTTTTTGATATTTTTGTCAAATGAATAATAAGAGTGAGAGTGAGATATGCCATGCTTTGTGGTTATGTCCGCCAAAAGCATCTTGCTTCCTTTGACTCAAAATTCATCATTTTGCACCTTTATAAGTTTGGCCACATACACAGTTTGTACCCTTCTAAATTGATGTGTATGCAATTGAGCCCCTTCTGAGACTGTGGTTTAGGAAATTACTCCTAAAATGTCCAACATCTCTTATGGAAATTTTTTTGTTTTATGTTTATGGTAATAAAAGTGGTTTTGGAAATTATACATTAATAATGGAATTAATGCTACAAAATAACAATGAAAATAAGCTTTAAAGTTGATGTATTATACGTTTATAATATACTACTCCGTATTTAATACTAGAATTTAACAATGTGGTTATTAAAAAGATAAAAAAATTGAACTCAACAATGTATTTAAAAAAACTAGTATTTTGCACATGTAAGTCTACTAGTCTAGTATGCTATTGCACACACGCAATTAACCTATTAAATAGTCTCTTGCATATTTTTTTCTTCTAAAAAACAACATTTCAATTTCTCAGGGAATAAACTGAGAATATTGTTACATAAGGGTGTAGTCTGAAAGTTATTTTATGCAATGGAGGTCTGGAGGCAAAGTTTAAAATTTTTACTCACAAGATTGCTTTTTTGCTCGCTTCAATAAGCCATGTTGAAAGACGTAGTTACCCCTTTAAACGTCGGTCATGTATTATATACTGTATCAATTATTAAGGGTAACTTTTGTCAATTAATAAAGAGAAAATGATATGTTCAAATTTATAGGAAAAAAAAGGTTTCTAAATGAGTTTGAGTTGAGTTGAGGCTTGTCGTTTCGAGCATCAAGTGTAAAGTTTAAGTTCGATTTGTTAAAGATTTTGCAGCCTTGAACTTAGTTTCATTAAGCTCATTTAATATCTCATATACACAAAATATATAATTATTTTATTTAATTATAATATTCAATGTACGACGTTTTTATATAATACTATATACACATATATAACCATCTCGAGGTGGCTTAGTGGTAAGGATTCCTTAATGACTTCCTAGAGGTCATGAGTTCGATTCATCACTGGTTAAACATTTACTAGATAGCTAGAGTCGGTTCATAGACAGTCAGGGTAAAACTTTCCTCAAACTCGTTTACCTCGAGCTTTTATTTATCTTTTAACAAACCGAACTCGAGTAGCTCGCGGACAGCTCGGCTCTACGTATAGAAAAATGTATATATGGCCCCTAAACTTTCTAAAATCATCATATGCCAATCTTTTTTTCTTCGTATAGCCACATGTCAATTATTAAAATTGAAGTGTCACCAAACTCATTATTCGTTTGTTGTTAGTTGAAGCTGCATTTAACAATTGCATGCTGCATTTAACAATTTCATTTTAGTGTAAATATATTATAGTTTGATCTTTTTTTTTTTTTTTTTTTTACAATGTTTGGTGTCCTTTTTTTGTGATATTGAATATGTTTAATGTAAATTACATCGAATTTGGTGCAACAAAAAACAGTACAAGAAAGATTATACACCATTACATAACAATTAAATGCACTAATACAAGGTATATTTTGAATTTATTCTATTTATTTTAATCAATTTAAAAAGATTTTATACAAAGTCTAGTATATATATAGGATCAATTTTATTATATCATAAATATTTAAATATTATATATGTTCACAATGAGATTTAAAATCCTAATGAGGAAAAATACTCGTTAGGCCAAAAGCCCATTTGGTTGAACTTGAACTTACGGACAAAATTGTCTAATAATAATAGACTATAAACTTTAGAAGTTTTAATATATGCATCGGAGATAGTAAGAAATAACCCGACACTTTCTTTTTTTCTTCATTAACATGTTTTTACCACTTAAAGCGGTTCATAAATTTTGAATTGATGCGAATAATTTTGATTTAGAACATAATCCAACCACTCAAATGATAGTGTTTTATCTTGTCGCTCTTTAGAGCACTAATAATAGAACTTAATGTTAACCAATTAGATGATACTTCAAAACTTATATCGTTAATATTAAGAACATATCCTACCCTATATATGAGGCCTAAATTTGAAGAGGGTTTGACACCATGGCAATTCCAAGCATTCCTATTCGTCCATAATGCCACTTGGAATTCTCTGATTGGTCCACGTCATTTGCACTAATACAAACGAATCTGGTACAGCTTACGGTCTACATTCATACGCTCCATATACGGCAAACGAATCTGGTACGGCTTACGGTCTACATTCATATGCTCCATATACAACATACAAGGAAACAAATAAATAACTATTTAAAAGATCCTACATACAAGGAAACAAATAAATATTTAAATACGGCTTCCTACATACAAGGAAACAAATAAATAACTATTCAGAAGTGATACACGACTCAATATAATTTACATAAAACCGGCATTCTATGATTACGGCATAAAAAGCTGGATTGTGCAACGGAACCAGACTTCAGATATTACGGATTACGGCATAAAAAACTGGATTCTTCATTTAATAAAATGCCCGTGTAACATTTCTTCATTTACCTTTTTTTGTACAAAATCATCATCACATCTATCGATTATTATGTCATTTAGAAATATATAAAGTTTTTGGACATTTTTCTACATACTAAAATTTACAGCATACCCGCCCATCGGGCGGGTTTTGTAGCTAGTAATTAATATAAAATGTCAGCTATATAATTGTATTGTCAAAGGCACTAACATATTTACTTTTAGATACAATAAACATTCAGATTTATAATGTATAGATGTACATTAATGTTAGTAGTCATACAATAAAAGGGAAATTTCTTATGGAAAAATTATAAGTGTTGTTAATTGTTACTCCCACCGTCCCACAAAAAACTTCTTATTTCATCCTAAATTTTTGTCTCATAAAAAACTTCTCATTTCAACATTGGATGGACTCCACATAATAAAATACTATTATTACTAAGGACCCCACCACTAACTATCTTTCTCTCTCCAAACCAATCTTATATTATAATCAAAATTATTACTAATGATCCCACCACTAACTATCACCTTAAAACTTGTGCCAAAGTGAAATAGGAAGTTTTTTGTGGGACGGAGGGAGTATAAGAGAGTCGGGTGTGGTGGCACACCCCTTCAAATTCTCCTACGTGTCAAGCTAAATTGTGGCCATCGTCAGATCATGCGCGGTGAGTGGCCCCCGTGGAGATGAATGGTGCGACTGACGCATTTGAAGAAGTGTATGAGTAAAAGATATTTTAGTAAATAGCAAAAGAGATATTTTAGATTAAATTATGGATAAATGAAAGTTTGGGATGTGAATGTGAAATGCTGATACAGGCACACATGGTTTAAGCCATCTCACCGAATCGTCTAATAAAAAATTTAGTTTAATATTTTTTTGAATGACGTTCAATCTACTCTTATTTACTCCTGACGGGAAGGTGGTGTTTGTTTGCAGCTTAATGGAACCATTCAGTGCTGAATACTTAATCATTCAGCATTCAGTGCGTTTGTTTAGCGCCTATGAATGAAGTATAGTATGAACTAGTAAGTTTTACCTCGCGCGATGCCGCGAGGATTCTTGTATAATACCCAAAATACTAATTAGTAGTATTCATATAACACCAAAGCGGGTATGTTTTGGTTTTTCCTCGGTTTTGCACCGAAATGAATTGCTAAACCGAACCGAACCGAGAAACATGAAAATTAAAAGTTTAGAACCGATAACTGGATCGTTATAGCTCGTTCGGTCTGTTTCGACGGTTACAGTTGGTTGTAGGTCCAGTTTTCACATACATAATATATAATTTAATTAAATTAATCTATAGTGACAATGAATTTAAAATATTCAGTATCAAAATAATTTGATTAAAAGTAAGTTATATTCTGATTGAAGTCTCTAGTAATTTGATTAGTGATAATCAAATACTTTTGAAAACTGAAATATAATAGTATAGACGAAAACATAGGAAAAAAGGAGAAATACTTGTAATAAATTTGTGTCAAATTTAATATAGAAAGCAAATATAGTAAAAAAAAGAAAATGTGATAAGTAATGTTACAAAGTCAACAAAAACGGCTCAGGAGGAAAAGAAAAATTGACGCCTGTCCAAATTAGTAAGTTGTTAAACGTGGCAGAATTTAAATGGATGACCTACTATTCATGCGATGGCTATTGTTATATTTGTTATATATAATGAGAAAATAAAAAACTGTTGAATCATTCTTTGTTAGAATATATGCTGAATCATTAAGCAGGTAGAACTCTTATAAAAAAAATTCTCACATTCAAAATAAATTTTATACAAAACCTCTTAATTATTTAAACTGTTGAATCATTCGGCGTTTAATCAATTTCTTCATATCAAACAGCATCTTATGTGTTGTTTGTTTTTTGACAAAATTAAGGTCTTCTGAGGTCTTTTGTCTTCGCGGCGTTGACCACGCGCAGATAAGGCTTGCGCAGATGTTTGTTTTTCGGAAGCCCACGGACCTTATATTGTCTGCCTAAGGTCTTCCTCAGGAAGAATTGGGCATTAGCTTCTTGAGTTTTCTAAACTTAAAAAAGAACATCTCCAATTTTAATTAATAATATTATTATATTAATATATTATTATTATGTTAATATATAATATTATTATATTAATTAATAATATTATTATTATATTAATTAATATTATTATTATTATATATTAATTAATTTTATTATTATATTAATATATATTATTATATTAATATGTTTTATTATTATGTTAGTATATAATATTATTATATTAGTTAATATTATTATTTTATTAATTAATGTTATATATTAATTAATGTTATTATTATATTAATATATAATATTATTATATTATTGGATAATATTATATATTAATTAATGTTATTATTATATTAATATATAATATTATTATATTATTGGATAATAAGATATATTATTAAATTTAAATTATAAATATTATTATATTTATATTATATATATTACTATTATATATAAATATAATATAATATTAATATATAAATATAATTATTAAATTTAAGCAGTCTGCAGATGTTAAAAAATAAACAATAGTTTTTTTGCAGACCGTAGATTTTGATCCATCTCAGAAGTTGCAGCAGCTGGCAGATGTGGTTCACAGACAACATATCTTTTTACTCTGAAACAATGTGCACCTTAAACTCATTACCAAATAGGTCATGGTAAACAACTCCACCGTAGGGGTGGCAATTCCTGACCCGACACGAAACCCGACCTGAAACCGACACGAAAATAAACAGGTTTGGGTTGAGGTAAAAAATAATTTGGTCAGTCTCGGGTTGAGTCAGCTGACCCGTTTATTAAACAGGTTAGGTTCGAGTCAATGATAATTTAAATGGGTCGATCCGCCAACCCGTTTAATTATTAAAATATATTTTAAATAATATATATTTATATTTAATTTATAGTTACTAATTAAAACGTAATTAATAGTTAGATAAAAATTAATAATGTTATCTAGTAATTTGATGTTTTGTATTTTTTTATTAATTTGTGTAATAATAACAGCATTTTGAGTTTTTTGACCCGTTTAACTTGTTTGACCTGATAACCTGTTTAACCCGTTTTACTAAATGGGTTATATGGGTTAGGTTTGAGTTGAAGTTAAATAGGTTGGGTTGAGATATGTGACCCGTTTATATAAACAAGTCGGTTTCAGGTTGAACGTTTCTGACCCGGCAACCCGCGAACCCGAACCCAACCTAAATTGCCACCCCTACTCCACCGTAGTACTTCTAAGCTACTACCATTGTTTTTTAATTTAATTGAAGGATAAATTGAGAATGCGTTTCATCTAACTAGGGGTGTAAATGAGCTGAGCCGAGCCCGAGCTCGACTAGGTTCGAGCTCGGCTCGTTTAAGTTTTTAGGAGCTCGAGCTCGGCTCGTTTCGATCCTTATATGTAAAGCTCAGGCGCAGCTCGTTTAGTTTTTCGCAGGTTCGAGCTCGGCTCGATTAGGCTCATTTAAGCTTTCATATACACAAAATATATAAACCTTTTTATTTAATTATAATATTTAATATATTATGTAAGTACTTCATTTTTATATTATGTTATATACATATATATGTATAGTATACATACACACATAAGTATAAAAATATATAATATATAATTGTATTTTTGTAATAATTAATATATATGTGCTCGTTTAGACTCGCAAGCCTAATCGATCTTAGTGGATCAAGCTCGAGCTCGTTTAATAAACGAGCTCATAGTTAAGCTCGAACTCGGCTCATACTCGTTTAAGCTCGGCTCGTTTTCAACCTACATCTAACAGTCCGACGTCCGTCGCCGGCCTCAGCCTCACTGCAGGGGATCTTCAATCATCAGGTAATTCTTTTACTGCTTCTTCAAATACTCGCTCTTTTGGGGATTAAGGGAAATACAAAACCCTAGTTTGATAATTTTTCTCCGTAAGTTAATGATGATCACCAATTGTTAGCTGTTTCATGTGGCTACACCTTCGGTTCAGTTACGTGATTTTTACCTACTTTTCAGGAACACGAACTGTTCGATGCAATTCCCCAACGAGTACACAAATGATTTTGATTCGTATATTGGCTACTTTGAAGTATTAGTGATTTCAAATTGAAATTTTCTATCTTGTAGTAAGCATTTTCATTTTGAACTGTCAAAATCTGTATATCAGGCAGAAAGCAATGAAATTAAATCTGTAAGATTGATTTATAATGCGAAAGTAAAGCCTCAAATTCATTGAATTAGGCATAAATCTGTCCATAAGAAGCACAAACAGGTCTATATGCGTTTGTTTGGAAGAACCCTAGGTGGATTGTCTGTTTTCTCTTTTGTTTATAATCATCTAATTAACCCCTAATCAACTCCCCAAATGGAGCACTTAACTTGATTTTCTTTTAATTAAACATCATTATTGTTATGTAGTTTCTATAACTGTTCTATTGTTCACATCAGGATCCAATATCTGATTTTGCAATTGTCTCAACATTTTTAAAGAATAATGGGCAAGAACAAGAAGGTGGTTGCTGGGCCTCAAATGTCGGTTACATTAAGACAAGCTTCAACAGGGAAGAAACACACAAATGTCAAGTCTTCATTAAAGTTGCAGCATTTGAAAAACCTTGCAATTTGGGCCACTCAGGATGCTGCCATACCTTCATTGGGGGCCTTTTTTGGTCACCATTTTGCTGCTTCTTCTGAAGCATTGGTGGCACCAGTTGACCCGTCCCTGTTGACTTGTCAAAGGCACTCTCTCTCTCTATCTATATCTATATATATCTATATATACACACACACACATATATATACATATACATATGTATCATACTATGTTAATTTAATATGCAACGGGCCTGATGACTATTTAATTCTTGCAGATGTGAATCTATACTTCATCCTGGGTACAATTGCACCGTTCGAATTGAGAAAAACAAGAAAACTGTTAGGCATAAAGGCAAGAAAGCTACTAATTATCCTCAAAACAACATTGTCTACACTTGCCATTTTTGTTCACACCCAAATATGAAAAGAGGCACCCCGAGAAATACAAGTCAACCAAAAGTCAAACCGCATCCAAAGTCAAGAAATCGAAAAACCGGTAACACAGTTTCTTCAACCACTATAGCAGCTTCATTGGGGCCCATAACAGACGAACTCGACAAGGGCAAAATGGGTATTATGAAGATTAACGAAACATTGAAAGTCAAAGACGATTCTGTTGATGTAAATACTACAGTAGCTCCAGTGGGGTCCACATCAGATGACCCCAAGGGCGAAACGGGTAATTTGGAGATTATCGAAACATTTGAGGTAAAAAACGACTCTGTTGCATCTGTTCCAGTGACCCCGTTGACCAAGTCAACATTTACTTTACTGGAGATGAAGATGAAGAAGAGGAATCAATCAGGAAGTAAGAAAAAAGTGGCACATGAGAATAGTTTGGAAGCTTCAAATGCTGAAAAATCGTCTAAAAAAAGGCGAAGAAAATCGTGGACTAGTTTGAAGGAGATTGCTGAACGTGATGATGATAACAGAAATAAGAGGTTGATGAATCTAACTGTCCCATTTTCGAGTTTTGATGTTTAGTTGATAATGTGATAGACAATTATATGAGATTTTATAGGAATTTTGATTTTTGAGTTACAAACATTCGTTTTGCACTATTATTTTGGTCATTAGTTGGTTTACATTGAAAAAGTTTGGCGAAATTCTTGTGTTATAAACCTTCATTTTACTAATTTAATAAAAATTATAAATATAAAATAATTATTCTTCGAAGAATAAAATGTTTTTTTTCTTAGTTTTATTTCAAACCTATATATATCAATAGCTAAAAACTAAACACTGTTTACAATGAAAAAAGATGATCACAAAAATATAACACAAAACAGTGTTATGTGTGTGTATATATTTATGTGTATAAATTAAATTGATGAATGAAGTTAAGATATTTTATTTACATAAGTTAATCTGTTTAAATGCTATTTTATCATACTTCCTCCGATTTAAAATAAGTGATACATTGTTGGTTTCACATTTTTTGAGGCAAAATATGATAATGATAATTAAATTAGATTAATTGGATGGTTAGTGGGGAATGGGTCCCACAAATTTTGAATAAAGTGAGGTTAATGATGTTTAAAAGTAAAAGTAAGGGTAAAGATGTCATTTCACTTTATTAAAGTAGATAGTTAGTGGGTATGGGTCCCATCACTTTTTACCAAATAAGGTAAGTTTTCAAAGTGTATCACTTATTTTGATACACCCAAATATGGAAAGTGTATCACTTATTTTAAATCGGAGGAAGTAACTGATAAAGAAATGAAAATAGTATTTTTATTTCTAAGCTTAATATTATCACGTTATATTTACAACTATTTTAAAAAAAGGTTTTACTAACCAGCCTTAACACTGTGTTCCAGAGTTTTAATTTGAAAAGAAGAGAAGGGAACGTGAAAGAAATAAAAATGTTATCATGTTCCAGAGTTATTTTTATAAAAAAAAGGAAAAGAAGGGGAAGGAAATTATGAGCATTTTTTCTCTCCTAATCTTCCTCCTAAAGTGGGAAGATTTGGAGAGAAGAGAAATTATAATTAATTACAATTACCAAACTAACCTTGTCATTACCTAATTTGATTACATTCTAAGGATAAAATTGTAAACATGTTATTTTTTTTCCTTTCTCTCCAACTCAGGAATACAAAAAATGGTAATTTTCTTTTCATTTATTTCCGATCCAGGAACACAACAATGAAAATTATTTCCTTCTTAATTTCTCTTCTTTTCTCTTCATTTCTTTTACCTTCTTTTCTTTTCTTTCATTAAAAAAGTCTGGAACACAGTGTAAGGATAATGGTTTTTTTAATAGTAAAAAAAGATAGAATAGTTTATATGGTTAAAATATAATTAAATAAGTATGAGTAATTTAATAAAATTCAATAAGGTGATTTTTATTAATTACTCTGTATTTTACAACTTTTTAAGTCTAATTTTTGGTTGTTTAGGTGGCTTGGTGCTCTTGTATGTTTTTGGTTTTTGTTCTTTGTTCCTGATTGGTTGTGTCTAGCTAGTTTTTCTTTATAAATATATTGCCGTTAAAAAAAAAAAAAAAGTTTTACCTGACAAAGATTTATAAATTTGAAAGTGCAAGAAAACGTTTCCCACCAATAAAAGTGAACAGGTCCTATTGGCGACTGCATCTGTCACGCACACACAAACACACATTCTCCCTCTTCCGGCGACGATGGGCGACGGCCGGTCTCTGTCCGTATGTCGTTTATCTTTTGGCTCATATATAAAATTAGGTGTTGCTCATATATAAATTGTAAGTATGTCGTTTATCTTTTGGCTCTTAAATATCAGCAGCTAGAAAATTTTCAGATAGTGTCACCTGCAAAAGAACATCAAAGTTTCAGACAGCTTGACAATTTATTTATTTATTTTTTTGGAAAAAAAGAATATGTTGGTCTGATGAATCACTCTCGTTGATTATGGCATTGATGATTATTGAATCTTATATGAGGATTACGTGTAGTCATCTGGAGTTGTTTATCATAATTATTATTATATTATTTATAAAAATAAAGAAATTTGGGTTGGTACCTTCTGGCCCAACTTGAAAGGAGGAAGACCCTTGTAAGGGCATATACTGCACCGGAATGCATCACCTAATCCACACTGCATTTCCACCATTTTCAAAATATATATTAGAATTATAATTGCTGTTTATAACAAATGAAAATTCATTATCATTATATATTCAATAAATCACAATTCTGTGATTAATAATGTAATATAGGAACATACACTGCCACATGAGGACTGGGGGTTTTCAAGCTGGTCCATTGTCACTCCCAATTTTTCTACTTTTTCCTCTTGTTCAGCACGCCCGCAAACACAGTTTTTGCATGCTTTCTTTGTATTTCCAACTTCACTATCTCCAACTACAAATATAACATGCAAAAAAAAAAAGTAATTTCCATTTACATATATTGACTAGTCAATGGTCATGTCATGTAAACAAGATGTTTTTTCATAATTCCCTTATGATATTTGGTTAAAGCGTCCATTACTAAATAGTTATAAGCAGCGAAATTGATTTTTGGTCCATAAAGTTACCTACTTTATTATTAAAGAAGGGTAGTTTAGGTATTTTAGTGAAAAGTGGACATTTTTGTTAATCGGGCTTACTGGGTGGAAATCAGGCTTTTTTAAATCTTCTTCAGATAAGAGACTATCTTCATCAATAAGATCCATATCATCACTAATCTGGAATTTTGGTAAGCTTTTCACTGGTTTTTTAAGTGAAAAAGATGAACCGATTTTCCATGAAGGCTTCTTTCCCTTAACCTGTTATGATTAAATATCATTAAAATAATAACCTAAACCCTTAAATACAACGATTTAAGATGTCGTATGCATTAAAAAATAGACTTCGGACGACTTTCAACCCGTTCGACCCGTTCCCATTATGTCAATTTTTATGATTTGACCCGTTTGAAATGCAACATGACCCAAATAAACAACCTATTTTGCTTACCCCGAAAGACTGTAGACCTTCAGACAATACTTCTGACATTCGAACAACCTCAATTTCTGAAAATCCTGCAGCTAATAACTTGCATTCAAGGGAAGATGTTGCCTGCAAAATGATTTAAAAAAGATTAATAATTTAATACTCAAATCCAAGGTACTTTGACTTTAAGAAGACAAACGTTTTACATTCTCTTTAGCAGCATCAAGAGTTTGATGAACAAATACTTCTGAACCAGGTTTTAACACGCGTGAAAATTCCTCTAACAACTTTTCATTCGGGAAATCTTGTGATTTACCCATGGATAGGATAAAGTCAACCGATGATGTGGCAAAGAACCTGTTACTCATAAAATTAAATAAAAAATAAATTTCAAAGAGGTAATTGGTTATGAGGTAGGTAAGAGTAAGATTATGAGTCTATTGAAATGTGATTAAGTGAAGTGAGAAATGTACTTAGTGATGAAGCTTGAGTGATGATTAGAGGATTAATATTTTCAACGGATTCCTTCTTCACCAATTTTATAGCATTTACTACTTCATGAAGAGGTATTACCACATTACTATCCATTTTAATCTATCTTAAACTATCTTTTAATATTTTGACTTAAAAACCGTGATTTTTCAAATGTATCACTTATTTTCATACGGAGGTAGTACTTATTAACTTATTATGATAATGATCTTCTCATATATTTTGACCAAATAATAGGATTTAATTGTTGCAATACAACTTACTGTCGAAAATAAACATTAAATCAACTAATTAGTCATGACTATACCTCTAATCATCAGCTTATTATCTTAATATAATTCTTCAAATTGCAATACTCCAAAATTGAAGACAAATTAGTCATATTTCAACCGGTACTAGACGAAATCAGTTACATTCGAAGCATATGATTCATCCAAACATTAAAAATTGAAGTTGGAACTCACCATTTAACCACAATCGAGATAGCTTCTGTTCAGTTGAGCAGTACGAAGAAAACGAAGAATTTCTCTGTGAAGCTACGGATATAGAAAAGTATAGCGATTAAATAGAAGCACAGAAAAAAGCATAATCCATAGAAATGTTACCGGAAAATGGATGCTGCCGGCGGTGACGATTGACGGTGATCGGAGATTTTGGGAGGAAAAGGAGAAAAGTTCCGAATGTGTACGGTACCGAATTTGTAGGGAAAATTTCTCATATATCCTTGCAAAACTTATACTTCGTAAATTATTTTTATATCCTTTCAAAATTTATAAATTATTTCTATATCATTATAAACTTTTTATTTATCTACATACCCTTTCAAACCTTTAAAATTATCCTTTATGTCCAAAAATTATTTTATGATTTATTAAATCATTATAATATTAATAATAATTATTATCAAATTTATTTATTTTCAAAATTACTATATTACCCTTATTTTATTTAAACCTAAATCTAAACCTAAACTAATTGGTAGATTGGCTTTATACGAGGGGAAAGAATTCATGGCCCTATATCGATTTCAAGAAAACTAGGAGCATATCAAATTCATGAAATTATTGGTGCTGATATTAAGATTTTGGTGACTGATTTTAGTTAAGTTTTGTAATACATTTCATTCGGTCAATTCCGATCCACTTTTTCTTTCTGTTTTTGCTATTTGTTTCCGTAAAATATATGAATGATACTATTGAATATTGATAATAGTTAACATCAAGAAAAGCTTATGTGAAAAAAAAGATTGTGAACAATTGGCGTTGAAGCATTATTAATATTAAGGGTAAATTACAGTTTTTGTCCCTGACCTATGGGCGATTCGGGGTTTTTGTCCTTAATGTTTTTTTGTCGGATTTTTTGTCCTTTAAGTTTTTAAAATTCTGGAAATTTGTCCTTCCGTCTATTTTTGGCTGTTAAGTGACTAAAAATGTAAAACAAATAAGGTATTTTTGTCTTTTTTCCTCATTCTTCATATTCTTCAAGAAACCCAGATTTTCCTTCTTCAATGTTCTTCATTAACAAACCCTAAAATCTTCAGATCTGGTCTTGTCCAAATCTCCGGTACAGTCACCAGTACAGTCACTGGCGACGACCTTCCGGCAGCCGCCACCATTGCTGAATATCTGAGATCTATGTGATTACAATCTCCGGTACAGTCACCCAAATCTTCAGATCTGGTTGTAACACCTCAATTTTTAATTACAAAATATTTGCCCAAAATAAAACATTTTTCATAAATAGAAGAACTATCCCAAAAATATGGATTTACAAAAACCTTTGGTATGAATCAGAGTATAAAGTTTCGGTGTTACAAAATATATCAAAACCAAAGCTAAGCATAAATCCAATCTAAAGTTCTTCTACTCTAGGTCCCGCAACTCTATCCGTGCGAACCTAAGCCTTCGATCCCGAACCTGAGTACATAGCAAAACAAACAAGGAGTACGTGAGACAAAAACGTCTCGTGAGCTACATGGGTTTAGACCCGATAATAAAATGAATGTCACATTTCATATAACCAATCAATATACATATATATATCCAACTATCCAGTCTAGTCACCTTAGTGTGACCCTATCAATCTTGCTTACCTAGCAATCACAACTAACATGGATGAGTCGATGGGAATTCACCCCAACTGCCCCTCACTCCACACCTCATGACCGGGAGTATCCCGTGACATCGCATAACTAACGTGGATGAGTCGATGGGAATTCACATGGGAATTCACCCAACTGCCCCTCACTCCACTCCTCATGACCGGGAGTTGCCCGTGTCATCTCATGACTAACGTGGAAGAGTCGATGGGAATACGCCCAACTGCCCCTCAATCCACAACTCATGATCGGGAGTAGCCCGTATCATCACATCATCTCAATCTCATAATAACCCTATGGTTATGCAAATCTAGCTCTCTGCTAGCACTTTCATCACCATCAAGTTAGTTCAATACTATCATAGGTATAACTAACTATCAACTACTAGTTTACACAATTAAGCAAATAGACCATAACACAAGTAATGAAAATATTTAACAGGGCTATGTACTCAGTAAATTCCACACGTACTCACCTTAGCAATAAAGATGCTCCAACTGTGTTCTTGACACCAAAGCTCTTGCTTCACAATTTCACCGACTTTCCAAGATGTCACCGAATGTAACGACCCGAATTTGTAAATAAATAAATTGTATAAAAATATGATAATTATGGATAAATCATATAAAATACGCGGGAATTGGTTTCGTGTCGTTTGGGCACCGTACGAGAAAGTTACGGGCGAAACCGGGTCGAGACAAGTTGGAAAAAGTGCAGCCTTGCTGCCATCAGGAGTTCGCGACGCGAACTATAAGTTCCCGATCGGGAACTTGCCCCAGGGAGTTTGGCCATGTGTCGCTAAGTAGTTCGCGACTAGATAACGATCGCTAAGTATGCGTGTAGAAGGAGAGTTCGCGACGCGAACTATGGTCGCGTCGTGAACTTGTGTCTGGCAGCATTAAAGTCGGGATTTGGCTCATTTATTGCCAAATGAAACCCTAGTTTTTCTCTCTTCGAACTTGTGAACGATTTTGGGTGTCAAGCATCATTTGGAGTCGATTTCTTCATCAAATCTTGTGATTCTTCAATCCTAGTTGAAGATTTAAGGTATATCTTCAATCCTTTGTAGTTGTAGCTTTAGATCTATGGGTTTAGAAGCTTGGGGTTGAAACCCTAGTTCTTGGGGTTATAGATTATGGTGATATAAATGGTGTATACACTTAATAGATGGTATATTAATAAGGAAATCAAGTGTATGGTTAAGATTTGTAAGAATCTTAAGGGTTGGTTAAACCTAGGGTTTGGTAATCATCATATTTGGGGGAAATGGATTGATGTGTGTTATCTAGAGATAGATGAACACATTGTTAGTAGATTGTAATGTTGATCATATTGTGATAATTGTATTAGGCTTTTGGTGAAGTCTTGGAAAGTTGATTGGTTTGTGAAACAAGAGTTTTGGTGTCAAGAACACGGGTGGAGCATCTTTATTGCTAAGGTGAGTACGTGTGGAATTTACTGAGTACATAGCCCTGTTAAATATTTTCATTACTTGTGTTATGGTCTATTTGCTTAATTGTGTAGACTAGTAGTTGATAGTTAGTTATACCTATGATAGTATTGAACTAACTTGATGATGATGAAAGTGCTAGCAAAGAGCTAGATTTGCATAACCATAGGGTTATGATGAGATTGAGATGATGTGATGATACGGGCTACTCCCGATCATGAGTTGTGGATTGAGGGGCAGTTGGGCGTATTCCCATCGACTCATCCACGTTAGTTATGCGATGTCACGGGATACTCCCGGTCATGAGGTGTGGAGTGAGGGGCAGTTGGGGTGAATTCCCATCGACTCATCCACGTTAGTTGTGATTGCTAGGTAAGCAAAGTTGTTAGAGTCATACTAAGGTGACTAGACTGGATGGTTGGATATATATGTGTATATTGATTGGTTATACGAAATGCGACATTCATTTTTATTATCGGGTCTAAACCCATGTAGCTCACGAGACGTTTTTGTCTCACGTACTCCTTGTTTTGTTTTGCTATGTACTCAGGTTCGGGATCGAAGGCTTAGGTTCGCACGGATAGAGTTGCGGGACCTAGAGTAGAAGAACTTTAGATTGGATTTATGCTTAGCTTTGGTTTTGATATATTTTGTAACACCGAAACTTTATACTCTGATTCATACCAAAGGTTTTTGTAAATCCATATTTTTGGGATAGTTCTTCTATTTATGAAAAATGTTTTATTTTGGGCAAATGTTTTGTGTTTAAAATTTGAGGTGTTACAACTTGGTATCAGAGCTATAGTTTAAGTGAATTAGGTTGGATGACCATCCTAGTCTTAGACTGTAGCATTAGGAATATGAGATTCCTTAAGATCATAGGTTGACCTTGAGACTTTATATTAAGTTTAGGGTTGAACCTAGGGGACCGATGAATTTGATATGATTTGGATATTGAGTCTCATGAGACTAATGGGTTGTACACAAGGTACTAAATGTTTAATGTCTTTCGTATAGTCTTGATTGAAAGAAATGGTGAACACTCGTAGAAGTGGGAAAGCCCCGGAGAACCGGGAGGAGGAAGTACCTCCTGTTGAGAGGGTGGATGAGCAAGAAAGTCAACCATCAATGCATCGGGTTGATGAATCGGAGGTCGGAGCTAATAGAACTCCGGTGACCATGGCGGATCTCCAAACTATTATCGACCAAATCAAGGGAACGGTGGCCGAGGAAGTGCACCGAATTATTGGAGACCGTGAAAGGTCGGGTGGAGACCGGGAATCCGAGGCTAAGTCGGATGAGAAAACCGGAGGTAGTGGCACCGGGGAAGGGAAGTCCTCCACGGGTGGCCAAAGTGATGCAAGGGCTAAGCCCGTTGTGAAAGAAGGGTGTTCGTTTAAATCATTCATGGCTTGTAAGCCAAATGTGTATTCGGGTAGTTCGGACCCGAAAGTAACCATGAGGTGGATCCGGGAAACCGAGAGGGTGATCGGTAGTAGTAAATGTAAGGATGCCGATATGGTGACGTATGCGTCACAATTGCTAAAAGAAGATGCGATGGTTTGGTGGGACATCGTATATGAGACCCTAGGGAGGGAGGTGATTGAGAAGATGTCGTGGGACGAGTTCACCGCGAGATTGAAAAAGAAATTTTGTCCCGAAAGGGATTTGGAAAAGATGCACGAAAAGTTCGTGACCCTCAAAAAGGGTGATATGTCGGTGGAGGAATATTCGAGGAAATTCACGGGATTGCTCCCGTTTGTTGCTAAAACCTACTCGGACGAGAGGTTGAGGGTGGTCCGGTATGCTAGTGGGTTACCGTGGGACTACCAATTGGAGGTGAAGAGGGCGGTTTCACTAGATGAGGCCATTAGTGCCGCCCGGGGTGTGGAAGAGGTGAATGTGGCACGTGTTGCCGAGAGGGCCCATGTGGGCGAGAAAAGGAAAGCCGAGAGCGGCTCTAGTTCGTTCAAGAAAGGGAAGTTCACCTCGAGCTTCTCTAAGCAAGGTAGTGTTGGCTCGTGCAAGAAGTGCGGGAAGACTCATACCGGCGGGTGCCGAGGAGAGTCGAAATCTTGTTTTAATTGTGGAAGGGCGGGGCACATAGCCCGAGATTGTAGGGCCAAGTCGTTGGCCGATGTTGAATGCTTCTCGTGTCACGAGAAGGGGCACTATAGCAATGTGTGCCCAAAGAAGGGAATCGAGTCGATGGTGTCCACGGCTCAAAAGAAGGTGGAACCGGCCAAGGTGAAGGGACGATCCTTTCAACTCACCCGAGAGGAGGCGAAGGAGGCACACGATGTGGTGTCAGGTACTCTATTCATTAACTCCTTGCCAACTCATATTTTGTTTGATTCGGGTTCTAATTATTCGTTTGTGTCCTATGAGTTCGGTTGTAAATTGAATGTGCCGTCCGAAATGTTAGATGAGGTTTATGAAATAGAAGTAGCCGACGGGAAAACGTCTATGGTTGAATGTATTTATAGAAATTGTGAACTAGAGATAGACGGTAGAAAGTTTAAGGTGGATTTGTTGCCCATGGGAATTAGGGCGTTTGATGTGGTTATTGGTATGGATTGGTTGGGTATGCACCAAGCCAAGATTTTGTGTGGGAAGAAAATTGTGTCGATTAGGACACCCGAGAACGAGAAAGTGTATGTGTATGGGGAGAAACGACATCACATGCCTAATGTGATTACCGCCATTAAGGCGAGAAAAAGTATATCGAAAGGTTGTACATCGTTTATTGCATATGTATTAGATGGCCGAAAGGAAAAGAAGTCAATGGATGATGTCAAGATTATTCGGGATTTTCCCGAAGTATTTCCCGATGACTTGCCCGGTTTACCACCGGAGAGACAAGTCGAGTTTAAAATTGATTTAGTGCCGGGGGCGACGCCAATTGCTCGTGCTCCATATCGTTTAGCTCCCACCGAGATGCGGGAATTGATGACCCAATTACAAGAATTGTTAGATAAAGGTTTTATTCGTCCGAGTTCGTCACCGTGGGGTGCACCGGTGTTATTTGTTAAAAAGAAAGACGGTTCGATGAGAATGTGTATTGACTACCGAGAGTTGAATAAGGTAACTATTAAGAACCGTTACCCGTTGCCGAGAATTGACGACTTATTCGACCAATTGCAAGGTGCTAGTTATTTCTCAAAGATCGATTTGAGGTCGGGTTATCACCAAGTTCGGGTGAAAGAAGGCGACACCGAGAAGACGGCTTTTCGTACACGTTATGGTCATTATGAATTTCTAGTGATGCCGTTTGGTCTTACCAACGCACCGGCTATTTTTATGGATTTGATGAATCGGGTTTGTAAACCGTTTCTTGATAAGTTTTTGATCGTGTTCATTGACGACATTTTGATTTATTCGAAAACCGAAGAAGAACACGAAAGTCATTTGAGGCTTGTGTTGGATGTGTTAAAACGGGAAAGGTTGTATGCAAAATTTTCAAAGTGTGAATTTTGGTTGCGGGAAGTACAATTCTTAGGTCACGTGGTGACGTGTGATGGTATTAAGGTTGATCCGTCCAAGATTGAAGCGGTGTCAAATTGGGAGCCTCCGAGGACTCCTACCGAGGTTAGAAGTTTTCTTGGATTAGCCGGTTATTACCGAAGATTTATACAAGATTTCTCGAGAATCGCGATTCCACTCACGAAGTTAACGAGAAAAAGTGAGAAGTTTGTGTGGGAAAAGAAGCAAGAAGAGGCGTTTAAGTTGTTAAAAGAAAAGTTATGTAACGCGCCGATCCTTACGTTACCGGATGGTATGGAAGATTTTGTGGTTTATAGTGATGCTTCGAATCAAGGGCTCGGTTGTGTGTTGATGCAAAGAGGAAAGGTGATCGCGTATGCCTCGCGACAATTGAAGAATGCGGAATTAAGGTATACGACACACGACTTGGAATTGGCGGCGATTATTTTTGCCTTGAAGTTGTGGAGGCATTATTTGTATGGCACTCGGTGTACATTGTACACGGATCATAAGAGTTTGCAATATGTGTTTACACAAAAAGACCTTAATATGCGACAAAGAAGGTGGATCGAGTTGATTGCCGATTATGATTGTGAGATTGTGTATCATGCGGGGAAGGCGAACGTGGTGGCCGATGCCTTGAGCCGAAAGGTTTATGAAAATCCGAACCGAGGAATGTTATCACGTATAGAAGTTGTCTCGAGTATTATCGAAAGAATCAAGAATGCCCAACGAGAAGTTATGGGAAAAGACGAGTTAAGACAGGAACGGTTAGGTAAGAACCAACATTTTCTCGATAATGCACAAGGGTTGAAGACCGTAGGCGGCCGTATTTGGGTTCCTAAGTTCGGTGGTATCCGAAAAGAGTTGTTGTATGATGTGCACAAATCGAAGTATTCGATTCACCCGGGAAGTACAAAGACGTATCAAGATATGAAACGGGTTTATTGGTGGCCCGGAATGAAGGCGAGAGTGGCCAAGTATATCTCTAAGTGTGCCACGTGTGCACAAGTGAAAGCCGAGCATCAGGTACCGTATGGGGTAGCTCAATCATTAATTGTACCGGCCGGGAAGTGGGAAGATATAACTATGGATTTCATAGTAGGTTTACCGAAGACGAGTAGAGGTCACGATGCCATTTGGGTCATAGTTGACCGGTTGACCAAAAGTGCGTTATTTTTAGCAATTCGGGAAACATTGCCACTTGAGAAGTTGGCTAAGTTGTATGTTGATGAAGTGGTTCGACTCCACGGGGTTCCGTTATCGATTGTGTCCGATAGAGACGCGAGGTTTACCTCGAGATTTTGGCGGTCATTACAAGAAGAGTTGGGTACAAAGTTGCGGTTGAGCACGGCTTATCACCCGCAAACCGACGGTCAAAGTGAAAGAACGATTCAAACGGTCGAAGATATGTTGAGATCGTGTGTGTTGGATTTCGGTGGTAAATGGGATGAACATTTACCGTTAGTCGAGTTCTCGTATAATAATAGCTATCACTCGACTATCAAGATGCCGCCTTACGAGGCGTTGTATGGTAGAAAATGTAGAACTCCATCTTGTTGGTTGGAAGCGGGAGAGACGAAACTCACGGGTCCCGAGATCGTGAGAGTGACAAATGAAAAGATTGGTATTATTCAAAACAACATGAAAGTCGCCCAAGATAGACAACGAAGTTATTCGGGCTTAAAGAAAAGACCATACGACTTGGATGTCGGTGATATGGTGATGTTGAAAGTGTCACCTTGCAAAGGTGTGATGCGGTTTGGTAAAAAGGGAAAGTTAAGTCCAAGGTATGTTGGACCGTTTAAAATATTGAAACGGGTCGGGCTTCAAGCTTTTAAGTTGGAACTTCCACCCGAACTTCAAGGTGTGCATGACACCTTTCACGTGAGTTATTTGAAGAAGTTTATCGGGGAAGTTGAAAATATTATTCCATTGCAAGGGTTGCGGGTTGACGGCCCGAACCGGTTGATTGAGGAGCCCGAGGCTATATTAGAAACGAAGACAAAGAAGCTTCGGAATAAAGAGATCGAGTTGGTGTTGGTCAAGTGGAAGCATTCACTTGGGCCGAATTTGACTTGGGAAGTTAAGGACGAGATTCGGAAAAGATACCCGGATTTCGTGAACTATGATGAGATTCCGAGGACGGAATCTTCTTAAGGGGTAGATAGTTGTAACGACCCGAATTTGTAAATAAATAAATTGTATAAAAATATGATAATTATGGATAAATCATATAAAATACGCGGGAATTGGTTTCGTGTCGTTTGGGCACCGTACGAGAAAGTTACGGGCGAAACCGGGTCGAGACAAGTTGGAAAAAGTGCAGCCTTGCTGCCATCAGGAGTTCGCGACGCGAACTATAAGTTCCCGATCGGGAACTTGCCCCAGGGAGTTTGGCCATGTGTCGCTAAGTAGTTCGCGACTAGATAACGATCGCTAAGTATGCGTGTAGAAGGAGAGTTCGCGACGCGAACTATGGTCGCGTCGTGAACTTGTGTCTGGCAGCATTAAAGTCGGGATTTGGCTCATTTATTGCCAAATGAAACCCTAGTTTTTCTCTCTTCGAACTTGTGAACGATTTTGGGTGTCAAGCATCATTTGGAGTCGATTTCTTCATCAAATCTTGTGATTCTTCAATCCTAGTTGAAGATTTAAGGTATATCTTCAATCCTTTGTAGTTGTAGCTTTAGATCTATGAGTTTAGAAGCTTGGGGTTGAAACCCTAGTTCTTGGGGTTATAGATTATGGTGATATAAATGGTGTATACACTTAATAGATGGTATATTAATAAGGAAATCAAGTGTATGGTTAAGATTTGTAAGAATCTTAAGGGTTGGTTAAACCTAGGGTTTGGTAATCATCATATTTGGGGGAAATGGATTGATGTGTGTTATCTAGAGATAGATGAACACATTGTTAGTAGATTGTAATGTTGATCATATTGTGATAATTGTATTAGGCTTTTGGTGAAGTCTTGGAAAGTTGATTGGTTTGTGAAACAAGAGTTTTGGTGTCAAGAACACGGGTGGAGCATATTTATTGCTAAGGTGAGTACGTGTGGAATTTACTGAGTACATAGCCCTGTTAAATATTTTCATTACTTGTGTTATGGTCTATTTGCTTAATTGTGTAGACTAGTAGTTGATAGTTAGTTATACCTATGATAGTATTGAACTAACTTGATGATGATGAAAGTGCTAGCAAAGAGCTAGATTTGCATAACCATAGGGTTATGATGAGATTGAGATGATGTGATGATACGGGCTACTCCCGATCATGAGTTGTGGATTGAGGGGCAGTTGGGCGTATTCCCATCGACTCATCCACGTTAGTTATGCGATGTCACGGGATACTCCCGGTCATGAGGTGTGGAGTGAGGGGCAGTTGGGGTGAATTCCCATCGACTCATCCACGTTAGTTGTGATTGCTAGGTAAGCAAAGTTGTTAGAGTCATACTAAGGTGACTAGACTGGATGGTTGGATATATATGTGTATATTGATTGGTTATACGAAATGCGACATTCATTTTTATTATCGGGTCTAAACCCATGTAGCTCACGAGACGTTTTTGTCTCACGTACTCCTTGTTTTGTTTTGCTATGTACTCAGGTTCGGGATCGAAGGCTTAGGTTCGCACGGATAGAGTTGCGGGACCTAGAGTAGAAGAACTTTAGATTGGATTTATGCTTAGCTTTGGTTTTGATATATTTTGTAACACCGAAACTTTATACTCTGATTCATACCAAAGGTTTTTGTAAATCCATATTTTTGGGATAGTTCTTCTATTTATGAAAAATGTTTTATTTTGGGCAAATGTTTTGTGTTTAAAATTTGAGGTGTTACACCGAAAGCCTAACACAATGATCATACAATAATCAACACCACAATCTACTATCAATGTGTTCATCTACCTCTAGATAACACACATCAATCCATTTCCCCCAAATATGATGATTACCAAACCCTAGGTTTAACCAACCCTTAAGATTCTTACAAATCTTAACCATACACTTGATTCCCTTGTTAATATACCATCTATTAAGTGTATACAACATTTATATCACCATAATCTATAACCCCAAGAACTAGGGTTTCAACCCCAAGCTTCTAAACCCATAGATCTAACGCTACAACTACAAAGGATTGAAGATATACCTTAAATCTTCAACTAGGAGTGAAGAATCACAAGATTTGATGAAGAAATCGACTCCAAATGATGCTTGACACCCAAAATCGTTCACAAGTTCGAAGAGAGAAAAACTAGGGTTTCACTTGGCAATAAATGAGCCAAATCCCGACTTTAATGCTGCCAGACACAAGTTCACGACGCTACCATAGTTCGCGTCGCGAACTCTCCTTCTACACGCATACTTAGCGATCGTTACCTAGTCGCGAACTACTTAGCGACACATGGCCAAACTCCCTGGAGCAAGTTCCCGATCGGGAACTTATAGTTCGCGTCGCGAACTCCTGATGGCAGCAAGGCTGCACTTTTTCCAACTTGTCTCGACCCGGTTTCGCCCGTAACTTTCTCGTACGGTGCCCAAACGACACGAAACCAATTCCCACGTATTTTATATGATTTATCCATAATTATCATATTTTTATACAATTTATTTATTTACAATTTCGGGTCGTTACAACTATCTACCCCTTAAGAAGATTCCGTCCTCGGAATCTCATCATAGTTCACGAAATCCGGGTACCTCTTCCGAATCTCGTCCTTGACTTCCCAAGTCAAATTCGGCCCAAGTGAATGCTTCCACTTGACCAACACCAACTCGATCTCCTTATTCCGAAGCTTCTTTGTTTTCGTTTCTAATATAGCCTCGGGCTTCTCAATCAATCGGTTCGGGCCGTCAACCCGCAACTCTTGCAATGGAATAATATTTTCAACTTCCCCGATAAACTTTTTCAAATAACTCACGTGAAAGGTATCATGCACACCTTGAAGCTCGGGTGGAAGTTCCAACTTAAAAGCTTGAAGCCCGACCCGTTTCAATATTTTAAACGGTCCCACATACCTTGGACTTAGCTTTCCCTTTTTACCAAACCGCATCACACCTTTCCAAGGTGACACCTTCAACATGACCATGTCACCGACATCCAAGTCGTATGGTCTTTTCTTTAAACCCGAATAACTTCGTTGTCTATCTTGGGCGACTTTCATGTTGTTTTGAATAATACCAATCTTTTCATTTGTCACTCTCACGATCTCGGGACCCGTGAGTTTCGTCTCTCCCGCTTCCAACCAACAAGATGGAGTTCTACATTTTCTTCCATACAACGCCTCATAAGGCGGCATCTTGATAGTCGAGTGATAACTATTATTATACGAGAACTCGACTAACGGTAAATGTTCATCCCATTTACCACCGAAATCTAACACACACGATCTCAACATATCTTCAACCGTTTGAATTGTTCTTTCACTTTGACCGTCGGTTTGCGGGTGATAAGCCGTGCTCAACCGCAACTTTGTACCCAATTCTTCTTGTAAGGATCGCCAAAATCTCGAGGTAAACCTCGCGTCTCTATCGGACACAATCGATAACGGAACCCCGTGGAGTCGAACCACTTCATCAACATACAACTTAGCCAATTTCTCAAGTGGCAACGTTTCCCGAATTGCTAAAAATAACGCACTTTTGGTCAACCGGTCAACTATGACCCAAATGGCATCGTGACCTCTACTCGTCTTCGGTAAGCCCACTATGAAATCCATAGTTATATCTTCCCACTTCCCGGCCGGTACAACTAATGATTGAGCTACCCCATACGGTACTTGATGCTCGGCTTTCACTTGTGCACACGTGGCACACTTAGAGATATACTTGGCCACCCTCGCCTTCATTCCGGGCCACCAATAAACCCGTTTCATATCTTGGTACGTCTTTGTACTTCCCGGGTGAATCGAATACTTCGATTTGTGCACATCATACAATAACTCTTTTCGGATACCACCGAACTTAGGAACCCAAATACGACCGCCTACGGTCTTCAACCCTTGTGCATTTTCGAGGAAATGTTGGTTCTTACCTAACCGTTCTTGTCTTAACTCGTCTTTTCCCATAACCTCCCGTTGGGCATTCTTGATCCTTTCAATAATGCTCGAGACGACTTCTATACGTGATAAAATTCCTCGGTTCGGATTTTCATAAACCTTTCGACTTAAGGCATCGGCCACCACATTCGCCTTCCCCGCATGATACACAATCTCACAATCATAATCGGCAATCAACTCGATCCACCTTCTTTGTCGCATATTAAGGTCTTTTTGTGTAAACACATATTGCAAACTCTTATGATCCGTGTACAATGTACACCGAGTGCCATACAAATAATGCCTCCACAATTTCAAGGCAAAAATAATCGCCGCCAATTCCAAGTCGTGTGTCGTGTACCTTAATTCCGCATTCTTCAATTGTCGCGAGGCATACGCGATCACCTTTCCTCTTTGCATCAACACACAACCGAGCCCTTGATTTGAAGCATCACTATAAACCACAAAATCTTCCATACCATCCGGTAACGTAAGGATCGGCGCGTTACATAACTTTTCTTTTAACAACTTAAACGCCTCTTCTTGCTTCTTCTCCCACACAAACTTCTCACTTTTTCTCGTTAACTTCGTGAGTGGAATCGCGATTCTCGAGAAATCTTGTATAAATCTTCGGTAATAACCGGCTAATCCAAGAAAACTTCTAACCTCGGTAGGAGTCCTCGGAGGCTCCCAATTTGACACCGCTTCAATCTTGGACGGATCAACCTTAATACCATCACACGTCACCACGTGACCTAAGAATTGCACTTCCCGCAACCAAAACTCACACTTTGAAAATTTAGCATACAACTTCTCCCGTTTTAACACATCTAACACAAGTCTCAAATGACCTTCGTGTTCTTCTTCGGTTTTTGAATAAATCAAAATGTCGTCAATAAACACGATCAAAAACTTATCAAGAAACGGTTTACAAACCCGATTCATCAAATCCATAAAAATAGCCGGTGCGTTGGTAAGACCAAACGGCATCACTAGAAATTCATAATGACCATAACGTGTACGAAAAGCCGTCTTCTCGGTATCGCCTTCTTTCACCCGAACTTGGTGATAACCCGACCTCAAATCGATCTTTGAGAAATAACTAGCACCTTGCAATTGGTCGAATAAGTCGTCAATTCTCGGCAACGGGTAACGGTTCTTAATAGTTACCTTATTCAACTCTCGGTAGTCAATACACATTCTCATCGAACCGTCTTTCTTTTTAACAAATAACACCGGTGCACCCCACGGTGACGAACTCGGACGAATAAAACCTTTATCTAACAATTCTTGCAACTGGGTCATCAATTCCCGCATCTCGGTGGGAGCTAAACGATAGGGAGCACGGGCAATCGGCGTCGCCCCCGGAACTAAATCAATTTTAAATTCAACTTGTCTCTCCGGTGGCAAACCGGGCAAATCATCGGGAAATACCTCGGGGAAATCCCGAATAATTTTGACATCATCCATTGACTTCTTTTCTTTCCGACCATCTAATACATATGCAATAAACGATGCACAACCTTTTGATATACTTTTCCTCGCCTTAATAGCGGTAATCACATTAGGCATGTGATGTCGTTTCTCCCCGTATACATACACTTTCTCGTTCTCGGGTGTCCTAATCGACACAATTTTCTTCCCACACAAAATCTTGGCTTGGTGCATACCCAACCAATCCATACCAATAACCACATCAAACGCCCTAATTCCCATGGGCAACAAATCCACCTTAAACTTTCTACCGTCTATCTCTAGTTCACAATTTCTATAAATACATTCAACCATAGACGTTTTCCCGTCGGCTACTTCTATTTCATAAACCTCATCTAACATTTCGGACGGCACATTCAATTTACAACCGAACTCATAAGACACAAACGAATAATTAGAACCCGAATCAAACAAAATATGAGTTGGCAAGGAGTTAATGAATAGAGTACCTGACACCACATCGTGTGCCTCCTTCGCCTCCTCTCGGGTGAGTTGGAAGGATCGTCCCTTCACCTTGGCCGGTTCCACCTTCTTTTGAGCCGTGGACACCATCGACTCGATTCCCTTCTTTGGGCACACATTGCTATAGTGCCCCTTCTCGTGACACGAGAAGCATTCAACATCGGCCAACGACTTGGCCCTACAATCTCGGGCTATGTGCCCCGCCCTTCCACAATTAAAACAAGATTTCGACTCTCCTCGGCACCCGCCGGTATGAGTCTTCCCGCACTTCTTGCACGAGCCAACACTACCTTGCTTAGAGAAGCTCGAGGTGAACTTCCCTTTCTTGAACGAACTAGAGCCGCTCTCGGCTTTCCTTTTCTCGCCCACATGGGCCCTCTCGGCAACACGTGCCACATTCACCTCTTCCACACCCCGGGCGGCACTAATGGCCTCATCTAGTGAAGCCGCCCTCTTCACCTCCAATTGGTAGTCCCACGGTAACCCACTAGCATACCGGACCACCCTCAACCTCTCATCCGAGTAGGTTTTAGCAACAAACGGGAGCAATCCCGTGAATTCCCTCGAATATTCCTCCACCGACATATCACCCTTTTTGAGGGTCACGAACTTTTCGTGCATCTTTTCCAAATCCCTTTCGGGACAAAATTTCTTTTTCAATCTCGCGGTGAACTCGTCCCACGACATCTTCTCAATCACCTCCCTCCCTAGGGTCTCATATACGATGTCCCACCAAACCATCGCATCTTCTTTTAACAATTGTGACGCATATGTCACCATATCGGCATCCTTACATTTACTACTACCGATCACCCTCTCGGTTTCCCGGATCCATCTCATGGTTACTTTCGGGTCCGAACTACCCGAATACACATTTGGCTTACAAGCCATGAATGATTTAAACGAACAACCTTCTTTCACAACGGGCCTAGCCCTAGCATCACTTTGGCCACCCGTGGAGGACTTCCCTTCCCCGGTGCCACTACCTCCGGTTTTCTCGTCCGACTTAGCTTCGGATTCACGGTCTCCACCCGACCTTTCACGGTCTCCAATAATTCGGTGCACTTCCTCGGCCACCGTCCCCTTGATTTGGTCGATAATAGTTTGGAGATCCGCCATGGTCACCGGAGTTCTATTAGCTCCGACCTCCGATTCGTCAACCCGATGCATTGATGGTTGACTTTCTTGCTCATCCACCCTCTCAACAGGAGGTACTTCCTCCTCCCGGTTCTCCGGGGCTTTCCCACTTCTACGAGTGTTCACCATTTCTTTCGATCAAGACTATACGAAAGACATTAAACATTTAGTACCTTGTGTACAACCCATTAGTCGCGTACGACTCAATACTCAAAATCATATCAAATTCATCGGTCCCCTAGGTTCAACCCTAAACTTAATATAAAGTCTCAAGGTCAACCTATGATCTTAAGGAATCTCATATTCCTAATGCTACAGTCTAAGACTAGGATGGTCATCCAACCTAATTCACTTAAACCTGGCTCTGATACCAAGTTGTAACACCTCAATTTTTAATTACAAAATATTTGCCCAAAATAAAACATTTTTCATAAATAGAAGAACTATCCCAAAAATATGGATTTACAAAAACCTTTGGTATGAATCAGAGTATAAAGTTTCGGTGTTACAAAATATATCAAAACCAAAGCTAAGCATAAATCCAATCTAAAGTTCTTCTACTCTAGGTCCCGCAACTCTATCAGTGCGAACCTAAGCCTTCGATCCCGAACCTGAGTACATAGCAAAACAAACAAGGAGTACGTGAGACAAAAACGTCTCGTGAGCTACATGGGTTTAGACCCGATAATAAAATGAATGTCACATTTCATATAACCAATCAATATACATATATATATCCAACTATCCAGTCTAGTCACCTTAGTGTGACCCTATCAATCTTGCTTACCTAGCAATCACAACTAACGTGGATGAGTCGATGGGAATTCACCCCAACTGCCCCCCACTCCACACCTCATGACCGGGAGTATCCCGTGACATCGCATAACTAACGTGGATGAGTCGATGGGAATTCACATGGGAATTCACCCAACTTCCCCTCACTCCACTCCTCATGACCGGGAGTTGCCCGTGTCATCTCATGACTAACGTGGAAGAGTCGATGGGAATACGCCCAACTGCCCCTCAATCCACAACTCATGATCGGGAGTAGCCCGTATCATCACATCATCTCAATCTCATCATAACCCTATGGTTATGCAAATCTAGCTCTCTGCTAGCACTTTCATCATCATCAAGTTAGTTCAATACTATCATAGGTATAACTAACTATCAACTACTAGTTTACACAATTAAGCAAATAGACCATAACACAAGTAATGAAAATATTTAACAGGGCTATGTACTCAGTAAATTCCACACGTACTCACCTTAGCAATAAAGATGCTCCAACTGTGTTCTTGACACCAAAGCTCTTGCTTCACAATTTCACCGACTTTCCAAGATGTCACCGAAAGCCTAACACAATGATCATACAATAATCAACACCACAATCTACTATCAATGTGTTCATCTACCTCTAGATAACACACATCAATCCATTTCCCCCAAATATGATGATTACCAAACCCTAGGTTTAACCAACCCTTAAGATTCTTACAAATCTTAACCATACACTTGATTCCCTTGTTAATATACCATCTATTAAGTGTATACAACATTTATATCACCATAATCTATAACCCCAAGAACTAGGGTTTCAACCCCAAGCTTCTAAACCCATAGATCTAACGCTACAACTACAAAGGATTGAAGATATACCTTAAATCCTCAACTAGGAGTGAAGAATCACAAGATTTGATGAAGAAATCGACTCCAAATGATGCTTGACACCCAAAATCGTTCACAAGTTCGAAGAGAGAAAAACTAGGGTTTCACTTGGCAATAAATGAGCCAAATCCCGACTTTAATGCTGCCAGACACAAGTTCACGACGCTACCATAGTTCGCGTCGCGAACTCTCCTTCTACACGCATACTTAGCGATCGTTACCTAGTCGCGAACTACTTAGCGACACATGGCCAAACTCCCTGGAGCAAGTTCCCGATCGGGAACTTATAGTTCGCGTCGCGAACTCCTGATGGCAGCAAGGCTGCACTTTTTCCAACTTGTCTCGACCCGGTTTCGCCCGTAACTTTCTCGTACGGTGCCCAAACGACACGAAACCAATTCCCACGTATTTTATATGATTTATCCATAATTATCATATTTTTATACAATTTATTTATTTACAATTTCGGGTCGTTACACTGGTCTTGTCCAAATCTCCACAGCGTTTCTACAAATATTCCGGCGATGGAGGTGATGGTTCGGCCGGAGAAGACGACCGGAAGGTGCGACGGTGACGAGCGACGGAAGGAGGTGACGGTTCGGTCGGAGAAGACGACCGGAGGTGCGGCTGTGGCGGAAGGTGGTGACGGTTCGTTGGTGGAGCAGGTGGTGGAGCGGGCAAGTAATCGGAAAGACATATTTCATGAATATTTCATCATATTTCGTCACATTTCGTCACCTGCATCTCGCTCTCTGTACCTTCTTCTTCATAAAAAGCCCCAATTTGGGAAGTTTCCAGGTGTTGAGACATAAATTATTAAAATGTTGTGTTTCAAATATTGCTAGAATAAGGTGATGCAGGTTACAAGAATACTCATGGAACAAAGTAATTTTGATTTTGATTTTTGGAGGAATTTTGTAATTTAGAATTAGGGTTCATGAGGTTAGGGTTTGTGGATAAAGAAGATGAGGATGAAATTAGGGTTTAATTGGGGAAGAACACATAAATGAGGAAGATGATGCAAGGGTAATTTGGTAAAATGGACAAAAAAATCGTCAGTTAACGGCCAAAATTGGACGGAAGAACAAATTTCCAGAATTTGAAAAACTTAAGGGAAAAAAAAACCGACAAAAAAAACATTAGGGATAAAAACCCCGAATCGGCCATAGGTCAGAGACAAAAACTGTAATTTACCCTAATATTAAATAGCATCATCCATATATTATACAAAAACAAACTAAAAAAGAAAACTAAAAAAAATTAATCGGAATTGCCCGAATGAAAATTCATTATGTGAAAAAAAAAAAGATTGTGAACAATTGGCGTTAAAGCTTTATTAATACTCCGTATTAAATAGCATCATCTATATATTATACAAAAACAAACTAAAAAAGAAAACTAAAAAAAATTAATCGGAATTGGCCGAATGAAAATTCATGTGTTGCAAAACTTAACAACTATAATAAATAACCACTAATATGAACACCAACAAATGTATGAATTTGATATCCTCTCAGATGTCTTGAATTCGATATACGGCCATAAATTATTTCCCCTCTCTAATCTGTTATTTAATTTAGGTTTAAATTTAGGTAGAGATAGAATAAGGGTAATATAGTAATTTTTTAAATAAATAAATTTGATTATAATGGTTATTGATATTATAATGATTTAATAAATCAAAAAATAGTTTTTGGACATAAAGAATATTTTTAAAGGTTTGAAAGGATATTTAGATAATTAAAATGTTTATAAGGATATAAAAATAATTTGTAAATTTTAAAAGGATATAAGAATAATTTATAAGTTTTTCAAGGACATATAAGAAATTTTCCCAATTTGGAATTACTCTCTCTCGACAAAGATTAAGGGTATGTTTGGTTAAGAGAAATGAAATAGAGAAATGGAAATGAGATTGAATTCCCTTGTTTGATTGGTCAAGGAAATAACAAGCACGGAGAAATACAACTCACAGGAAATTGGTTCCTTCATATTTTCATTTCTTTACTTTTTGAGAGGAAATGAGTTTTGTGAAGAAGCAACTCTCCGTATCTTTTTACTGAGAAATGGGTGCCCTTTAAATAACGAAGGGGTATAAATTATACTATCACGTGATATGCACATTCTCAGCAAATTAAAAAGCTCGTTCCAAGCCCTAGCTTTTGCGGTCATCTCTCCACCACCGTTCTCCATCGTCTTCCACCGTCCTCCACCATCAGCTCCTCCATATTTTGACATCTTCCATTGCTGATCCACGTCACATTCGTAATATTTGGTAGAACAGGTTCTCCGTATCTTTTCGAAGTGATTTCACCATTTCAGTTATTTGCAGTGTATATTACAAGCTTCGGTAGAACAGGTTCTTCTAATTGTTTGAGTGGGGAAGCTTGTAAATTTATTCTATGTTAGTATACTGCTGCAAATGATTATATTTCTTCAATTTGATGGGTTTTATTTGATCAACTTGATGGGTTTTATTTGATTTAATTCGACGGCTTTAAAAAATATATGCAGATTAGGTGTATTAATGAGCGGGTTGGGTTGGTTTTGATAATGGATCACAGTGGGTTCAGGTTAAAATGGACGTGTCAAAAGTTTCAAATTGTGTATTTGGTTTTAATGCCTAGTTCTTTAGATGAGTTCAACTCAGCAGCAGAAATGGAGGTATTTGTTCAATTCATAAGTTGTTGTTTATTGTTTAATTGATGCAAGTTGCCAACAAATACTAATTTTTTTTTATAATGATGTAATTAATTGTTTGCGCTAATTGGTTCATTTATTGGGTTGATGACGAAAAAAGTTGCTTGCACAAGCATTCTACATTTGTGTTTGTGTGTGTGTGTGTTTTTTCTTTTTTGTTTTTTTTTTTTTTTTTTGTTTTTTTTTTTTTTTTGTTTATGTTTGTAGTTGTAACTTGTAAGTAATCAAATTTTAATTAATAAAATAGCTTATGACAACAAAAAAAAAAATTCATTTCTGTCATTTTTGTTACCAAATATGAGAATTGATTTCTCTGATAATTTCCCATGCTAATTCTCTGGCGTTACCAAACAGTGGAATTCATTTCATTTCTTAGGCCATTTCATTTCTCAACATTTCATTTCTCTGCTCCATTTCATTTCTCTGGATTTCTCCCTACCAAACGCGCCCTAAAACTGACCAAAAAAAAAAAAACAACACAAATCACAAATATACAAAATGCAGTCAAACAAAAGTAATAACAACTCGGGTCCATAGCTCAGTGGTAGAGGAATTGACTGCAGATCAATAGGTCACCGGTTCGAACCCGGTTGGTCCCTTTTTTTTATTTTTTCATGGATATCATTTTTATTTTTCACGGTATAATTGAATTGTTATTAGCATATAAAAAATTAAATAATGCTATATTGTCATAATATAAAACAATGTGTTGTTGAAAAGATGTAATGACATAACGTACATTTTACTTGGTTAAAATACAACATTTTAATCCTATGTTCAAGATTTTTGCTTTCACAAAACAAATTATAAGAGTAAATTACAAAGATAATCTCTATGGTATTTGCGAAATTTCACATATACTCATTTAACTTAATTTATAATAATCCTTATTTCTGAATCCTTTTACAGATCAATTATTGCACAGGGTAAAATTGTCTTTCAACAAATCTTATTTTGGCTTTCTACAAAACCCATAAAAATGCAAGATTCAACTTTTCAAATCTTATTTTATCCCCAACATTTTTACTACAAAAGTTGAAAAAAAAATATATTACCAACGAAATATATAATCCATTCCAATCCACCAAAGATTTTGTATTAACATCAAGAAAAAGAAAAAAAGGTCATTACTTTCCCTCTGAAACAAGGGTAAACATGTCATTACTCATTACACCACCCCTAAATAAATTATAAAAAAAAAAAAAACCCAACCAATTTTACCAAAAAGTATTCCAAAGAATGCTTCACTTCATAAAGCAAACAAATCAAACCAACCCCTTTTCTTCCATAAAAAAAACTGTAACTTTTTTCCTTGCATTTGATGTTTTTTTGTAAGCTTTTCAAAGGGCGATTATACGATTTTCAAATACGCTTAATTTTGGTTATATTTTTCTTCAAGAACGGAGCCTTCTCTGAGTGCAATTTGGGCTTCATTTTCTCTCCCTAATGCAAATAAAGCAGCAGCTTGTAAATAAGATGCAATATGCCAAATTGGGGAAATTACTTGTGCTTGCACTGCATCATTTAGGGCTTCTTGTGCTGTATCATTCATCAAATGTGATAAACTTCTGCGTGCAAATACTGTTGGTGAAACCATGGTCCCCACTTCAATGAACTGCACACACAAAAAAAAAAAAAAAAAAAAAAAAAAAAAACCGAAAAATTCAATAAATTTTGATAATTTAACTGAAAAATTCAATAAATTCTGATAATTTAACTGAAAAATTCAATAAATTTTGATATTCCAGGCATTGACGAACAATGAATTAATCCGAAAATTAATCGGGCAAAAATAGTATTTTTAACATAGTAGCACATGTTTTAAACAAATATAAATTAAGAATAAAAATAAAAGAAATTTGATAACCTGTGTATAAAAGTCAATGGCAGCTTTAAACTCTTTATGGCGAAAAGCAGAGTCCCCTTTCTTCTTAGAGTTCAATGTTTCTTGTATTTGATTAGTCCACATCCCAAACGACAGCTGCAAAATCCATCAAAATCATAAGCAACTTCAAAAGTCAAAGTCAAACTTTCAAAAAGTCAAAATTGAACAAACCTCAGTTGCAGCCCCTTCATCGTCTTTGTAACCCAATTTTTCCAAAATTCCATGAATATAAGTTAAATCCCTTCTCAAACAAGCTTCCCCAAGCGGTGTTAGTGGCATTGTGGACCCCCCTAGTGGCATGCCCATTAATACATGTGACGGGACCTACATATTAAATGTTATATAAATTAAAATGATTTAATATACTTCATAAACACATTAAAAAAAACATTACCTCGGTTTCCTTTTGTACAGGAATCAAAGCAGAAACCAAAGATTTAGGGTTAGGGCGTTCACGTGGTTCATATTGCAAACACCGTGAAGCCAACCGTACTAATTCGGTCCCGTCATCATTAGAAAATTGACCTTCTAAGCAAGAATCGGTCAACATTTGAAGATTTCGGTCTCTTATCAGATCAAGAGCCTGATAAATTCCAAAAAAAAAAATTAGTGAATAAAAAGTATAACATTTGACCATATGGACAAAGTTGTTTGACTATTAATCAGTATGTCCAAAATGTCCAGAAAACAATAGGATTCAACAAGGGGTAAATATGTAATTTTACATACATGGCTAGGTGGAATATGTTTCCCACTTAGAAGATCAAGCAAAAGGGTGCCAAAACTGTACATCACACTTTCTGGTGTTACCCTCCCTGCATAAAAAATATCAGAAAAAAAGTCAATATTTTAGGTAAACTCGCTTTGACCCTCAAAGAAAAAAGTCAATACCAGTCCTCAGATACTCGGGAGGAGTAAATGCTAAGTTTGTACTGTAACTCTTTCCATCCCTACTGTTCTTCATCAACCCAAAGCAAGAAAGTCTTGGATTTGCATCCTACAATTTGTTCCAAATTACAAATTTTAAAAAGTATGATTATACTTCTAATAAAAAAAATATAAAAAAATTTACTTACTTCATCAAAGACTATTCTGTAGGCATTGAGATCATGATAAAGTGCACGGCCTTTGCTTGTACAATATTCAAGAGCTTCTGCAAGATATAAAGCCACCCGTAACCGCATTGCCCATTGCATAGGTTGTGTTTCCCCTATTTTTCAACATTATTAAAAAAGATTAAAACTTTCATTTTAATTTAATTAAGTAATGTTAGTAACTTACAATGAAAAAGGTGTTTTGCAAGAGTCTCGTGTGGCATAAATTCAGCAACAAGTAATCTTTCATCTCCTTCACAACAACAACCAAGCAAATTGGCTAATCTAGGGTTTCTAAGTTGACCAACCGCCCTTGCTTCTTCCTGTAATAATACACAAATAAATGCTTATAATATATGAATTAAAATATTTAGAATTGTTTTTTAGAGTAAATTACACTAATGGTCCTTATGGTTTGTTACAGTATAATTTAGAGTAAATTACATTTGGTCCTTTAGTTTCATAAATTATGCTGGTGATCCTTATTTCTGAAACTATTGATACGCTTGGTCCTTTACCTAAACAGACCCGTCAAAGTCTGGTCAAGACCATGACTTTTTATGGGTTTCAGATTGGTAAAAGGAAAATGAAAAGGACAGATTTACCCTCTCGTGCATCACACGTGACCAGACTTGACGCGAAAAATAAACGTATGTTTAGGTAAAGGACCAAGGGTGTCAATAGTTTCATAAAATAACTCAATAAGGACTACTAGTGTAAATTATGAAACTAAAGGACCACATGTGTAATAAGGTACAAACAATAAGGACCATTGGTGTAATTTAGTCTACTTTTATTTTACCAAAAACTGCCTTGAATCGGGCCATGCAGATCGGTTAAACCGTTTGACAGCAATTCTTCTTTGGTTTGCCAATTTGCCTTTGTAGACCACATTCGGGGCCTTTTCCCCATGTTCAGAAACAATGTTTTCAACCGAAAAACCCGAAGTTGCATTTCTGAGTTGGTCAACCGAAAATTCCCGGAATGCAGGCAAATCACTAGCCTCACCCGCTTCATTTTCTGTCAAAAATCAAGAAAATCTTGTTACCTACATTTCATTTTTGACCCGTTGACTTATGAACGGGTCGCGTAAACCCAGCCTGACCCATACCCAAATTTGCCTGTTGCCCGACCCGTTTGGCCCGCCCGATTAGCAAATTTACGTACCAACATTACCAGGTTGAGCTACAACTCCATCTTGTACAGTATCGCAACACGAGCAGAGTCTAGAGAATTCACAACCCATGATTTCAAAATCAGTAGTTGATTTCTACTTGAAATCTTTAAACTTTATATATATTGTTATGATAAAGCTTCACGAATTACAAATCCAGCTTTATCAAGCACTCAAAGCTCTGTTTTTCAACTCCATTAAGCATTAAGAACCTATAAATTATCAGTAATCAGTAAGCTGAAATTACAAGAACTTAATAGGGTTTCAAAGTTTAGAGAACCAGTTTCTAAAATTGCTACTAAAGTTAATAAAGTTCAAGAACATATGCAAAAATAGCAATGAAGAATAAAAATTCAAGCTTTTTCCTACTTAAAACATCCAAATCAACATTCACTATCTGTCGAAATATCAGCTTGTTTATCTATAAATTTCATCAATTTAAAAAAGACCTTAATTTAGTAGTAATTAGTAAACTACAATTACAGGAATTTAATTAGGGTTACAAAGTTTAACTAACCAAGTTCTTAAAGTGCTCCTAAATTCAAGAAAAACTTTTAACACGTGCAAATTAGACGATAAATGATCAAAAAGTAAAAGCTTTATCCTACTCAACACCATTTCATATTCAACAGCTGTTACATCTCATCCGATTGATCTACAAATTTCTTTATGAGCAATAAATGCAGTATGCCAAATCAGTAAATCTTGTAATTAAAACTAATCAACAAACAACAAGTTCAAGAATCTAATTAGGGCTTTTAAGCTCTAACCCAAATCAAGTGATTAAAGAAAACAAGTTCAAGAATCTATGCAACACAAGTTCGATAAACTAAAAATCAAATCAAAAACACAAAAATCAGTAAGCATGAAGAAAAAAATCAAACCTTTAGCTTCAAATTGCAAGAAAACTTGCTGATTGTTGGACCCAGTTGGGTCAAAGACTCAAAAAGACAGCTGGGTTTCTTTCAAGATTCTAACTTTCTCTCTCTTGAATGAATGAATCAGAGATCAAGAAGGAAATTGGGTTGAAAATGGGAAATCTTGAAAATATACTTTCGTTTGATAAAATTATGATAAGTATACAGATCCCTTTGGCATTCCAAGTGTGCACACGATTACTCTCTTGGATTTCAATTTTCCACCGACGATAAAAACTTTTTATGTATATTTTTTTGTTTTTTTTACTGATTGTCTTGTTTGACCACTCCATCAGCCACTGCCCGATACCTAATCATTAGGGGTGTTCACTATTCGGATATAACCGGATTGTCCAATTGGACATTTTGATCGGACTATTTGGACCGGTTATTTGGTTTTTTGGATCGGTTTGGACTTGAACCAAATTAATAGTTTGGATTTCGGATTGGATTTGGTTTCCATTGTGTAAACTGAATTGTCCAAAAAAACCGAATAGTAATATACATTAAATTGACTAGCAGGGTACCCGCACGATGCGGCGGCGGGTATCCTGTTTAACTATATTTCACGGCGGGACCCTGAGTAACGCAAATTATTCCATAATAAGCAAACGCGTCTGTATAGATAATAGATTATCAAGAAAGAATCATTTTTTATTACAAAAGCGAGATTACACAAAAATGATGACTGTTGACGTATCTTAGACATCATATAAAACCTCGTGATACACCACGCTTGATATGTAAACTCCGTCGATATTAATTATTTTCGTTGAATTTACTAATAGTTTCGTTGATTATGTCGCCAACATTCAGAATTCTATACACCCCTACAATATGTCGAAAATTAATTTACTTATCAATAATAATAGGATCCATGTTTTGGTTTTGGTATTGTTCCAGGATCACATCACAGTTATTTAATGTTCACAAGGCAAGATTCAAACCATGTAATGTCGATAACTGTATGAAAAAAAAAAAAGTCTTTTGAACTAAAGCCAACCCGAACCAAATCATACCAGTACTGAAAAAAGTTGTTTCAGGTTGCAGTTACTGCTAGTACGCTATGATAGGCATATGTACGGTCCAAGAATCGGACCGATACGATTAGGACCGAGAACTGAAAATCATATTTTTTGTGGACCGAGGACCGGACCAAAAAGGACCAGATTGTTGTTGGTGATTTGTATCACCAATATTATTTAAGTGTAATGGGATAAACTTGTAGACCAAATGTAATCCTAATAAATATTGAACAAGTAAGGGTGGTACGGAGTACACGCTTGTTTAAATTTGTTATGATTAAAATACACTGACTTAATGGGGTTTGGGGGCAGCGCCCCCGATAACGGGGTTCCAAGGGGCAGCTTGAAATTTTTTTATTTCGGATAATATTCCTTTATAGAAAATACACAGAAAATCCGAATTCTTGATTTGAACCCGGTTTTTTGACCTGTATTATTCGACCCGAATCCGACCCGTATTTGGTTGGTTTTGAACAGTTTTGAAACTGCTTTTGGCAGTTTTCGGTGGTTTAGAACCTGCATGAATTTAACATCAATTTGGACATCTTTTCTCTGGTACGAAATTCTCAAAACACTCACATATTCTCTGTTCTTGATCACACTGTGATTTTATCCGATTAGAGATTTCGAGAGTACCCTCGAAATACTTTGATCTGATAGTGAAACACGACTTCACAGTGATCCAAGTAACTCGATATCTGTAATTTTTCTAACAACTGTTGGGTGAGGTTCTGTTACAGTCCCAGTAGGTTCATGTCCATTACGCACAATTGCACATGCCTACACTATGATGTGCAGGCTAAAACTAATTAAATTAAAATTAAATTACAGCAACATCAACATAAAAAGAGGTATGAAGAATGACACTACTATAAATCTTGAACAACCCAGTTTGCATTGAATAAAATATAACCACTCCAATTAAATCAAAACGTAAAATGCAGCTAGTAAACATGAACAATCGTACATAGAAAGTTTGCTACTATACATGTTTCATCCAACTTGCATTCAAGTTAATGAATACTTGAGCAATAACAAAAACAAAAATATTTAAAAGACTTCATAAAACAAAGTTGCAACAGTAACGGGAGTACACAAATTGAACAACACCGTATGTATCATGGAGCACATAACAATTTTGTTAATGATGAACTAAGAATAGAAACACAAGACATAGTTTTCAACAGGACAAATTTAGATAAAATAACAAGTAAATGTCTGTCTCGTCGAGATTTAGGATTTTATGTCATAATGTCCTACTTCAAGGTCCTCAATATAAATATTGTTGTACGCAAAACACAACCCCAATTGACCAGTCTCAGACTTTTGATGACGAAAAAGTCAAATAAAACACCTTTAAGAAATGGTTAAACCCAAATTGCATAAATTATTAACAAATAGCACCTATATATATGAACTTCTTTATAAGGGCTCATAAAAGCTTTTGGTGCAACATTTGACCTTTTCTCATCCATTGTAAAGCACTGCAATAACAAAAAAACTTAATTCAGAAATATAGTAATGACGGCAACAAAACAAATGGCGAAAAGACCAAGTTAGTTAAACCCTTGTTACCTCCGAACAAAACTGAAATCGTTACGAAGCAGTAAAAGATGATGAAAACCCATATGCAAAATCCATCAAAAATACTCAGTAGTTTTTAGTAATAAGGAATCATAATCAAACAACCAGAAAACAAAAACAAGCCAAAAAATCAAAATAAAACCCCACTTATCACAAATGCCAAATGAAAGGTGGAATTTTGAGTTCTTATTTTCATACCTTCAAATCCATCACGCGCTTTCTGCTGAGTTCATATCCGCTCTTGTGCTAGAAGAAAAGAAGAGACGTCGAGCTAAGTGGTTTGAGTCTGGTAACCATCTGATGTGTATTTGAATGTTTGAAGTGTGTCGATCGTGAGGATTTTGGAGGAGGCGCCGGCGGCGGCTTTGAGAGTTCAGGGAGAAGATCGACTATTTTTGGGGTGTGAAAGATTGTCTTTTGTTTTAGTTGTTTGAATGATAAAATAGAAGATGGAGTAAATCGATTTATGAGAATTTGATTTCCAAAGTTCCCTTTCACTTCCCCATAATAATTGTTTGGATTCTCAAGATGACAGTATTGGAAGAGAATACACATGCATTGGTCAAGCGCGCGGTGCATTTGAAAAGATTTTTAAGTCGTGGTTATCATTTAAATTGTTCAAAATTTAAACGTGTAGCGAGTGGTGCAGTTGGTTTGAGCATTTTTTCTCAAAACCCCAGGTGTTGGGTTCGATTCATGCAGCCCGTATTTTTATAAATGCAATACAATTTCTATAATTAGTAAGATTTTGGCTGAATTTTATATCTTCTAATTAGAGAAAGGCCTAAATGCTTTATAATATAGTAGAGATTTATATATTAACACTTATTGGTTTCCAATGTAATCAATTATGGTTTCCCTTTTCTTTACATTTCCTTATAGTAAATTGATTTATATACAAACACTTGTTTCATTTTATATTGTATCAGTTGGTGATGTACCAATCTTTTTAGAGTTTTTGATAAAGTTGATATCAAAAATTCTGCATATATGATAGTAAATGTCACAAGCTATGAATTAGACTTGTTTTTATGTACAAAGTAGTTTATTAATTTGGAATTTTACATATGAACTTAATATTATTTATGTTATATACTTTTGGAATATTTTGAAAATTTAAGGAAAAACCAAACGGATAAAACCAAACCAACCAAATTGTTATTTGGTTCGGATTGGTTTGGTTTTCGAATTAGTTTGGACGGTTCGGTTTGAACTTTTGAAAACCGGATTTTATTTGGTTTCACCTATTTGGTTCGGATAAAACCAAACCGTCCAAACGAACACCCCTAGATACCATAATTACTTTGTAAAAAATTTGTAATTACGGACAAAAACTCAAAAAGTATTTAAATAAAAAAGTGACTACACGTTAAGGGTGAGCATTTGGGCCGAAAAAACCGAACCGAACCGAAAACCGATCGAAATTGAACTGAACCAAAACCGATAACATGTTATCGGTTCGGTTTCGGTTTTGAAAATTCGTCGTTTTCGGTTCCGGTTCTATTGGTTATGGTTCGGTTCGCTTCAGTCTTCGGAGAAGGTTGATGAACATTTGGCCTAAAAAACCAAACCGAAACCGAATCAGACCAAACCAAAGGTCCAAAACCGATAACATGTTATCAGTTCGGTGTCGGTTTTAATAATTCATCATTTTCAGTTTCGGTTCTATCGGTTTCGGTTCAGTTCGGTTCGATTTTAGGACCAAGCTCACCCCTAGTACACGTTGAGGATCATGGGTATGGAACTACACCATTTTAACTTACACATCATCTTTTCTTTCATTATTTTTTTTTAAATAAACAAATAGTATTTATAAACCTTTTTCTAAAAGACGTTATACATTTTTCAAGGAACGCTGGTATGTTTATAATAGTAGGTTTTTACCCTACGTAATGACGTGAATCATTTTTATATAATACCCAAAAGAATATTTATTAATATTTGTATAACCATAAATTAATATTCTCAATAATTTGGATACTTTAAATAATTTGAGTTGTAAAATCATATTAGGAAGTGTTATATCATTAATTTGCATATTATAATTTTTAGACAAAAAAATAACACATTAAAATAAAATGAGTTAAATGTGAGTATTCAAATCCTAAATGTTAAAAATGTAAATGCTAAAATTAAAAAAGTTAAATTCACCTACCTACCACTATTCATTCGATGATAATTGTAATATACTATAATATAATAACATATAATTTGTATAACTAAAGAGAATAACGATCATATGTGTAATAGAATGTAGAAATTGTTTGTATTAATAAAGAAAACATTGGTATTATATTAGTTTACACCTTTGCTTTATAGTTGTATCATTAAAAAAAATTAATTTAGAAATCTAGAACAATACATGTTACAACTCTGTCCAAGACATTTGTTTGTATTTTTTTGTATAATAATAGAAAAGATCAACAATATATTTTGTGTACCCCATATCCAGCACAACATGGTCCTACAAAAACTCGTGCCATGCTATAATTGATATAGAACGGGGATATCATTACCCTGGCAACTAGAAAAAATATATTGGCGTTTGAAAGTATTTTAAAAGAGATTGTTTTAACTTAAGTGACATAATAGTCACAATATCATAAGTTTTTAGCAATGAATTTGTAATTTTATATCCACTTTTGTTACACGAGACAATTGCATATTAATCAAACTATGATACTTGACCCTAATAATAAGAAACTCGTAAGAGTTTAATCCAATAATCTTGTAACATATTAAAATTTTGTGAGATTAATAGAAAACTTGGACTTCAACGTAAACACTGGCAAGTTTTGTGGTCATTTTGGTGATTTTTAAAACACTAGCAGGTACCCGCGCAATGCGGCGACGAGTACCTTGTGGTAGTAGTGTGTGGTGGTGCGTAGTGATAGTGGATGGCGGCAATAGTTAGTGATGGTGGTGGATGGCATCAGTAGTGTTGGTGGTGGGTGGTGTTGCGTAGTGATGGTTAATGACAGTTGTAGTGATTTGTGGCGCTGGTGAGTAGTGATAATGGTGGTAGGGTGGTGAGTTACTCAAGTTATTAACATCTATCATAGTTGCTCAATTGCTTAAAGTAATTTGCTAATAACATGAAGTTCTTAGGTTCGAGTTCAACAAAAATTTGACCCAAATTAACAATTTTCTGAAATTTAACATTAGAGAAAATACCAAATAAACTTAAATGTTTAATACAAATGTTGGTGAGCGCTCGTGAATTCCCCCGATGGGATAGTCTTCAAAAAAGTATACTTAAATGTAACGACCCGAAATTTGTAAATAAATAAAATATGTAAAAATATGATAATTATGGATAAATCATATAAAACACGTAGAAATTGGTTTCGTGTCATTTGGACACCATATGAGAAAGTTATGGGCGAAACCGGGTCGAGACACTTGATGAAAACTGCAGCACTGCCGACCTGGGGAGTTCGCGGCGCGAACTCTAGTTCGCGGTCGCAAACTTGGAACAGAAACTTTGGGTTTTTGGTGATCGAAGTTCACGGCTGGCTCACGATCGGGAATAGTTCGCGACAAGGGAAGTTCGCGGCGCGAACTCGTGGTTCGCGGCGCGAACTCGTCCGACCGGGCATTAAAGACGGGATTTTGCTCATTATTTTGCATATCAAAACCCTAGTTTTTCTCTTTGGCGATTTTCGAGCATAGCATCTGATTTTGGGTGATTTCTTCACAAATCCTTGGTAGTTTTCACTCCTAGTGGAAGATTAAAGGTATATCTTCACTCTTTCATCTTTGTAGCTCAAGATCTATGGATCTTGAAGCTAGGGTTTGAAACCCTAGTTCTTGGGTTGGTGATTTATGGTGAAATAAATGTTGTATACACTTAATAGATGATATATTAACAATGGAATCAAGTGTATGGTTAAGATTTGTAAAAATCTTAAGGGTTGGTTAAACCTAGGGTTTGGTAAATCACCATAATTGGGGGAAAATTGTTAGTAAATGTTATCTAGAGATGGATGAACACATTAGTAGTAGTATGTGAGGTTGATCATGTTGTGATAATTGTATTAGGCTTTTGGTGAAGTCTTGGAAAGTTGATTGGATTGTGAAGCAAGAGATTGGGTGTCAAGAACACGGTTTGAGCATCTTATTGCTAAGGTGAGTACGTGTGGACTTTACTGAGTACATAGCCTTGAATTATTTTATTACTTGTGTTATGGTCTATTTGCTTATTGTGTAGACTTATGGTATGTTGAGTTAGTGATAGATATTATTGATAATATTGGACTAACTTGTTTGATGACGATGTGATAGCCGAGAGCTAGATAAGCATAACCTTTGAGTTATGATATGATTGAGATGATGTGATGACGCGGGGGACCCCCGGTCATGAGGTGTGGTGTGAGGGGCAGTTGGGTGGATTCCCATCGACTCAACCACGGTAGTAGTCTTACTAACTGGAGGTAGTCCGGTGAGTAAGGCAGGTATCGGTAGATTGGGCGAATCCCTCTTGCCGGTATCTTGAAGCTTATTAATGGCGATGGATTTCGGTTAATAAGCTAATGTGGTTCTAGTTAGTTCGGGGGCAACCCGATAACTAGATATGATTGCTAGGAAGCAAGGTTGATAGAGTCACAATAGGGTGACTAGATAGATGGATGAGTTACTTGTATTATGTTTATGTGTTATATGATACTTACTATTATTGTTGGGTCTAAACCCGTGTAGCTCACGAGACTTTTTGTCTCACGTACTCCTTGTTTGTTTTGCTATGTACTCAGGTTCGGGATCGAAGGTATAGGTGCGCATGGATAGAGAGATGCGGGGCCTAGAGTAGAAGAACACTAGATTGGATTTAGACTTGGCTTTGGTTTTGATCTATTTTGTAACACCAACTTTATACTCTGATTTTCATACCAAAGGTTTTTGTAAATCCATATTTTGGGAATAGTTCTTCTATCTAATGAAAATGATATATTTTGGCCAAATGTTTTGTATTAAAAATTGAGGTGTTACATTAAAGACAATAGCAAGGTACCCGCGCGATGCGGCGGCGGGTACCCTGTGTAACTATATTTTGCGGTGAACTAATGTTGTTCGGTTATGCTTGAATCGTTAAAACGCTCGGTTAAACCAGATAACATCTTGCATTTAAGTTGGCTACTTCTAGCTGGCATCACCACTATTTTCCAGTCCGACTTGGTCATTAAAACATTGCTTAAAACATAAAGACATCTTTTATGTAATTTTGTTGAAGATCAAAATATTCTTTGGACAATTCTATGTGCCCTATTCATCATTACCAGATGATACATAATTAAAATCTTAACTACTATAGGTTGACAGAACCAATTGTTAAACAGATAAATATACATAATTATATGAAAGTTTCAAAAAAATAAAACTGATAATTAAAATACACCCATTCAGACATCGGTATTCACCTTGTAAAACCAGTCATCCAGTCATATACTTGATCTTCTTCTTCGGACTCAACTTTCGGACTCAACTGGTAATTCATAAACCAAAAGCCTAGTTATCAACTTATAATACATCGGGAACATATATAATATCAACTGGAAAAGTTATGCCAACCACATGATATGTAACACAACCAAAATATTTAGATAGTTGTGATGACTCTTTAAATGACTTTTAAGATTCAGAACAATTGCAATGAATGAACCATTGAAGATAAACCTAACCAAAATCAATCAAAGGGTCAAAATTTCAAAGTCTAATCATTTTGTTCAGCATGTGATGACAAAATTTGTTTTACATTGAGGATCAAGAAGTTATACCTTCGATAGAAAAAGTGGGTCACGTGACATAGCTTCATCATTCATTGTCAGCTTCTTTGATAGTTTCATGATTCAGAAACAAACAATCATCACAAAAATTCTAATATTAATAACCAACAAAACTCACGCACCACCAAACAAAGAGAAAAGAAAGAAGAAAAAATATATATATAAAATGATAAATTTTCACAGATTGAATGTTGTACCTTTGGATAGATGAATAAATATGTTCGATCATCTCAAACATTTTATACTCCTCAAGATCCTCAAGAAACCTAAGTGCCATTCCATCCTTCTGGTTAATAGTTGCATATATCTCCCCCGCCTCAATCTTAAAAAACGCATGAAAAGAAAAAAAGAAAAACTCAAATCATAAAATAGAAAAAAAAATAATAAAATCGATATTAAAATTCACAAAACCAGTTTCATCCAATCGGCGAGTCGCAGGTGAAAAAAAGTGACGGTTTTTGGAGTTGCATCAGACACGCTTGGGGAAGAAATGCTTCATCAGACACATAATTTGTTCGATTTTGACAGAAACAATTTTACAAACGATTTTAGGGTTACATGATGATGAAGAAGAGAGAAATTAATTCTTGAGCAGGAGAGATGAAACATGGCTATGGAGGTTGGGGAAGAGGAGCGTGCATAATTAAATTTACCTGATGCATATAGGTTATACGCATATTTCAATTTCCAAAGATACCCTATCATCTTCCATACCTTATCATCTTCCCGTTCAAAAAATCTTCCTTTGCAATCCAATCGTTGCAATGCCCTTAAAGGTGATTAATAAGATAAGGATAGCATATGATAGATATCAGCATAGTAGCCCGGTTGGTTTAAGCCTCCACCAATTACTTTGACGTTGCAGGTTCGATTCCTGGCGTATTTGGCTGAATTTGGATATTTAGGGAAAAATAGAGATTATCCCAAATGTTCAAAGGAAGTCCCTAAAGCGGTTGACACTCTGCCCAGCTGTTACTTGTTGGAATGTTGCCGGCTGCTCTGATCTACCGGACTCCGATGACCGGACCAGGCATGTCTCTCCGCCTGTGCTCCGGCGAAGGGCAGGTAACCTTGTTTTTCTTCATTAGACAAGCTACATATCTCTATAATTATTTGTTAATTTATAAAATTAGGAACCTCGAATGTCCGATTGTGTAATGCTGAGTATTTCAAATTTAATTCTATTGCTGAAATTTGAAGTGTTGAGAACATAAAGCATTAATTTTGAAAGATAGATATAGCTGATTTGGAACCCTAATTAGAATTCGTGTATTGTGATCTTTGACATTTTGTTGAGTATTTCTCTATGGGGTACTGGAAATCATGAATTGACATATGTGAATTTTATGAATCGTGATTTTCTTAATCTAATTATCATTAAAGCAACACACCAAACAATTGAATATGATTCTGATATTATATGCAACTTGTTTTGGATACACTGCACTACTACTTTTTTTGTGCTACATGTAATGATTTTCTCTACTACTTTTTTTTGTGTTATTTAACTTATGCTTTTATTTGTTACATTGAAATGAAAGTTATTTTATCTTGCTATGCCAAAACTCGTGATTATTAGTTTAATGGAATATATCATTGTTATGCCTTACATGATTTACATGTTTTATATGTCTTACGTGAACCGATCCTTTAGAACTGTATGTTTACATGTTTCACATGCTTTTCATGTTTTATGTCACACATGCTTCACATCATACATTTTTTTATTTTCCACCACACACTTCTTTTATGTTCCACCACACACTTCTGGTGATATTGAGTATGATTGTTGTTGTTGTATATCATTGTATAATTAGGTTCATTTAGCATTCATCATATTACTAAATGTGTTCATTTCAGCATTTCTCAAAACATAAAGAAATTAAGTCATTAGAGTTTATGAACCTGGTCTTTAATCACGCTACAATCAGTTTTGTTACTGAGTTTTGTTGTTTTCTTTAATATACGTAATCGAGCATTAAATGGTTTTAAATTTTTTTTCTTTAATTTAGTTTTATATTATCCGATTTTTTTTTTTTAAAATCGACGTAATATTTACATTTACTGAACGCTCGTTGGTCCAAATTTTTGTCTCTTTTCTATAAATTTCTCCCCAAATACCCTCACATTTCACTCCTGCAAGACAATTTAGAGCTCCAATTTCTTGCTCAATCTAATCTTTTTGCACAAAAATACTAAACAAAGAAAAGAAGTTGGATCTGCACTTGTCAGCCTAATCAAGAAAAGAAGAGCAACAAAAGGACTAGAAATGGTACATTTTATATTCTGATTTAATTTATGACTAGAAATGGTACATTTTATATTCTGATTTAATTTATACATAGTTGAATAGATCGATAGTTATTGCTCATGTTAAATAGTTCTTCTCTACCTTCGATTTTTCGAGATTCTTTTTTCTATTTTTAGGGGGTGTTTGGGATTGCGATTTGTAGCAGATTATCTGCTTATTGTGTTTTGAAAACGCTTTTTGAAAAAAACAAATAATCTAAATTGAGTGTTTGGCAAAAAGTATGAAAAAATCCATTATTTACGTGTTGGGCATCCAAAACGGAGTTATGGAAAAGGAGGTGGCAGTTGCTTATTGTGTTTTGAGAACTGATTATTTTCATTTTACATATTAATTAAACAAATAATCAGGTTTGACAGACACTACAAAAATTGATTATTTGATTAAATTGCAATTTCAAACATCATAATCAACTCCAAATACCATTTTCCAGAATCACGTTTTGTAGCCGTTAGATTATATGATTATCCATTTTCAAAATGCATAATCTATTTTCAGCAATCCCAAACACCCCGTAATAGTCTCTTAGGAGTTATTATGATAGAGAATCATGAAAAAGATACTGTCGTTAGTTGTTAGATTTTTTTTGCTAGGGGTTATAAGAAAATTAGGTAACCTACTAACGACATTCTATTGCCTATAATTATACGAAGTTGTACGTTCAGTTATGGCATAACGTTATTGTGGTTTGTTGTACAATTGGTTTTTGTTTTAAGTGTTTCCAATTTCAAGAAATCTTTTTGCAACTGTTTGTAATGGTTTTATGGATTCATTTGTTATTTGGTTGCTGAAGTTTCATAAAGTTGGGAACTTTGGACCATTGTGATTTTTTGGTATGCAATTGAAATTCTAGTTACTATTTCACAACAACAATTGATAGTAATTAGAAAAATTACTATTTGTGTAAAACAATTGGATTGCTATTTTTATATAACGTATAACAATTCACAGCGACAATTGTTCTATACTTGAATTCTAATTATATTGTAATGTGAATCAATCAATTATGAATGTATTGTTTCATCAAATTTTCTATTTAAATCAATTATACATAAGATGATCAGTTCTAAATACTAACCGTAGGCAAGATATGCATAATGTAATATTAACTTACTGAAATTCCGATTCTAAACATGAAATATCCGGAATTGATCCAGACTGGAACTGGTATACCCGAATATTAGATTTATGGAAAATCAAGATCTGAGAACTGGAGCGAAAACTGAAAATTGGGTCCAACGGGTCCAGTTCCAGTTTGGTTCCTGTCTGGGTTCGGTTACTTTTTGCACATCCCTAGGCTAAATGACCATATTGCCCTTTGTTGGTGTTCATGTCACTATATTTTTGAAGGAGTAATGATATTGCTTCCTTCCATTTGATCATATTTATCTTCCTACTTAGAGCAAGGGGTGTGGTGGCGATACCCCATGCTCGCCGGACGCCACCTCACCCTCGCCACCTCGCCACCACACCGCCCGCCACGCCAAAGCCCCTAGCTCGCCATTCGTCCGACGAAGCCAACGAGCCAATCACCACCCGCCACGTGTACTAGCCGTTGTAACGGCTGAAAAATTCAAAAAATTAATATTTTTTTTAAATTAAACCTTAAACCCTTATAAATACCACACCAATTTTTACAACTTTTCACACAACTTCTCTCTATAATTCTCATTCTAAACCTTTTCTTTCAACATTTTATCAACACATCCCTTCTTGCAAAATGCGTCGAAATTTGATTGACCCCGAAAGTTATTCGTCTGATATCGACGATGAGACGTATATATTTTTTTCTTATTTAAGCGCATCGGTACATGCAACAACAAGCTCAAACATCACGTTCCCGAGTGCCAATCTTTCGAGATCGTGCAGCTGCCGAGCAACGTTTATTGGATGACTACTTTGGTGAGAATCCTAAGTACCCTGAGACGGTTTTTCGGCGTCAATTTCGTATGAGCAGGAAACTATTCTTAGAAATAGTTGAAGGTATTTCTAACTATACTGCTGAACCTCTTCCCTACCATTTTAAATTTTTTAAAGTACGACCAGATGCCACCGGTCTAATGGGTTTTAGTGTTATAATGAAATGCACGTCCGTCATTCGTCAATTGGCTTTTGGCATAACACCTGATTCACTTGATGAATATTTACAAATTGGTGAATGTAACGACCCGAATTTTTGGATTATTTATATATTATGTATTTTGGCGATTTTAGTATGAATATTTTCATATTTGATCGAGTGTTAGACGGATTGATGGTTATTGGTAGCTACGGAAATGTTTATGAGTGGTTACGAACACCGGAATCGGAATCGGGTCAAATCGGGCATGTGAACAAGAAGGAAAAATGAAGAATAGCTGTGGAAGAGAGATCGCGACGCGAACTGGGAAATCGCGACGCGATTTATGCCTGGACGAAACAGGAACCCGAAATAGCGTTTGCCGAAGATCGCGAATTCGAGATAGCGACGAGGTTCGCGGCGCGAACCTATGACGCGAAAAAACGCGGGGACCCTTTTAGCGACGCGATTTTGAGGATAGCGACGCTATCTGTCGCTGGTGCACACGATAAAGAGCAGATTTCAGCCATTTCTCTTCATTTAAAACCCTAGAATTTCCTCCCAAGTGTATGTGCGATTTTTGAGTGTTCAAGAGACTTTGGAGCTGATTTCTACACCAAATCTTGTGAATCTTTACTCTCTTGTTGAAGTATAAGGGCATTTGTTGGAAGACTTGGAGTTCACAAGTCTTGGGAAATGAAGATTTGATTCAAGAAGCTCAAGAGGATTAAGCTTGGCTAAGGTGAGTACATGTGACTTTTAACTGGGTACATAGCAAAGGAATTTTGAAATAAAATGATATTTATGAAGTCCTTAGAAATATTCTTGCAAAGTTAGAGATTTGAAAGATAAGTAAAATGTGTTTAATATGCTATTAAGTTATAGTCTATATAATTGACTATTTTGATGAGTAAGTATGATTATATAAATTGTTAATGGGTTTTTTTATTAATAAGAAGTATTAGTAAAGCTAATGTTTGAAACTATATGATAAAGAGTTTTATCAGTAAATGTATTAATAAAACTAATGATGATGATTTTTGAGTAATAAGTATTTATTAGTGAAATGATACTAATAAGAGTAGTGATTGGATTGCTAAGAGGATGTGTATAAAGTGACTAGTAAGAGATAAGCATTTTAGTCAAAGTAAGGTTAAAGTAAAGTGATTTTTGATAAGTAATAAATATGTTTATTTATTAAAGGACTTGGTAAAGTCAATATTGAAAATGATTAATTAATAAGAATGATGAGATGATTAGAATATGTGTATTCTAATTAAAGATGAATTTGATGAATGGAGCTGAGGCTCATATGTGATGAATAAGATATCCGGAATAAGACCTCCCAGAAATGGGGGAGCATGAGACGTCTACTTGGGGTGGTACCTCCCTGCGCAAAGAGTATAATGTCACAGTTTACGACACCCAGTGTTGGGTGAGCATGACGACCCGGAAACGGGGAGAGCTTATGAATCTCGGTAAGATGGGGGTTCCCAATTACCTTGATAGTTTACCTATGACATCCCATATCAGGAGAGTTGGCTTCGGAGAGGTCCGTTGCATATGTGATAAAGAAAGAGTAAGCTTGGGGATAGCTTACATATTTGTGATTATGTGATGAATTAGCTTATGGTAAGCTTATTAGCTAATACGAATAAATGATTAGAAAATGAGATAGAAGTTGTTATATGAGCTAATAAAGTTGATAAAGATAAGTATTGATAATATTTCAAATATTGTTTTTAAATCTTTTGAGATTGGGTCGAAAACCCATGTATCTCACGAGACTATTTTTGTCTCACGTACTACTTTGTTTTTGGCTATATACTCAGGTTCAGGATCGATGGATTAGAAGGTCCCGTAGAAGTGGCTTAGTGTTGTTCAGCTCGGGAGCTCGTAGGTAGATCCCGTTTATCCTATGGTTATAATATTATTTTGTAATACCGGTTTTAATACTCTGATAAACTTTTAATGGTTTTCGTTAAACCGTATTTTGGGACATTGGATCTTGTAATATTTTTATTTAAAAATATGATTTGAATGATGTTTTAAAAATTGAGGTGTTACAGTGAACATTGTGCACGTGATTGTCTAAATCATTTTACCAAGTGTATTATAGATTTATATACCGCTGAGTATTTAAGGAAGCCCGGCATCCATGACGTCCAAAACTTATATACAAAACACGAGAACGCTCATGGGTTTCCTGGAATGCTTGGTAGTATTGATTGTATGCATTGGGAGTGGACCAACTGTCCAAAAGCATGGCACGGCCAATATGGTAGAGGTGATAAAAAATACCCAACAATAATACTTAAAGCTGTGGCGTTGCAAGATTTGTGGATTTGGCATGCATTTTTTGGGGTTGCGGGTGCCAATAACGACCTCACTGTGTTAAATAATTCACCCTTATTTGATAACCTTCTTAACGATATTGCTCATGTAGTCCATTTTGTTGTAAATGGAGTGACTTATCAGAACGGGTATTACCTAGCTGATAGTATTTACCCACAGTGGGCAAGCTTTGTCAAATCATTTACTGTTGCACGAGACGAAAAACGTGCTTACTTCAAACGTCGACAAGAAGGTGCAAGAAAAGACATAGAACATGCTTTGGTGTCTTGCAGGGGCGTTGGGGAATCATTCGGCAACCGGCTCGTTCGTGGAGTGTCAACAAGCTTCGTAGAACCATGTATACATGCATCATATTGCATAACATGATTGTAAAAGATCAAAACTTTGCCATTAGCGATATGAACGAGTTGTATGTTAGTCCACAACATAATATACAACGTACTTGTATCGAGACGTGTGAAGTGCAACGGGTGAGGTCTAGAGAATTACGTGATAAACATACACACCAGTCACTCCAACGAAACATGATGGAACATATTTGGCAACGCTATCAAGCAAATCGTATGTAATTTTCGGTTGTTTTTTTTTTTTTAAATTTCGGTAAATTTTTTCGGTTTTTAATTTTATTTTTTCGGTATTTGTAATATTTTTATTTTAGTTTGTAATTTTTATTTGAATGAAATATTATGTTGTTTTGAAAAAAAAGAAAAAGAAAAAAAGGGGGTGAGGCCCAAATGACTTAAGTGATGATAGAGGGGGTATTTGAGGGTTTTGAATGTGAAATGTGAAATAATGATGTGGCGCAGATGTGGCGCATAGGTGGCCATTTCACCCATGTGACCATACCCACCACTCTTATTAGATTAAGGCATGTGTTAAAATTAATTGATAATATGACGATAGAAAATTAGTGAATTATACATGTTATCTTATCAAGTGAGTACGAATACGAGTAGGAACAAATGATAAAAATAAATATCATTTTTTTAACGATAAGTTAGTTAGTTAGTAGCTCGAGTCGGACAATGACATCTATAAGGCGCAATGTACCCACCCTCGAATTCTCCGCCTATGGAGAATAAACCCACCACCTATTCACTTGAGGAAATACCTTCAGCAAGATTTGACTTGATACTGAAGGAAAATCCATTAAAAATTTTCTTGGTAACCAGCTGGTCTAGCTATAAATATCATATCTCTTTTTGAAGTTTAATGACCATAACAGGTTAATGATCTGTTTTTGTTTGGTGGGCCCAGTTGATGAACCGCTTGACCTGCAAATGAATTAAGAGCCCTTGAAATCTGAATCATCTAATTCTAACCCCCATCACATGCTAAAAAATTTTTTGTGTACCAAACTCGAGGAAAGATAGCCAATGTGGTCCCATAAAAAGGATTAATAAGTATTGATATGTTAGTTGAATTTATGTAATGGGTTTTATTCATTTCCTAAATAAATATTTACTATATAGACAAAGAAGATTTGAAAATGACAATAATAATGATTAGGTCGTGTGTAATACGAGCAAAGTTCAGTCACCCTGAGAGATTACGTTATAAGTGAGAATACCCTTCAAAATAACTTAAAACGAAAAAAAATCATTAATTATAATACAATGTTTCATTGTTATTGGGTCAGATGTTTGGGTTTGAGTCGCGCTTTTTGATGTTTTCATTGTTAGTTTGTTAGGTGGCCGGGTGTTTGTCGCCATTTTTGGTGTTATTCCAAGTTTTTTACAAAGTTATACATAGATTAGTCTATTAAAATGTCATTGTTTGTACTTTTTAACCGGTAATCAAATTTTTATTATGGTCAACAAATGAAGCATTTGATTGAACATGCTTATGTATTTAAAGGGATCTGATTAATTAAATATATAAATTGTCAGCAAAATTACGTCACTAACAATTTAATACGATAAAAAAGATACTCTACTAAGAGAACCCAAAAATATTAAGAAAAACAAATAAGTATATAGAAATAATTAAATATGGGATGTTTTTATAAAAAGCTTTAATGTTTGACTATCTTAGTACTTTGACATGACTTTATGTATGCAATGAGTTGCTTTAATTTTAAATATATATTTATTTATTTATTTTTGTCACTTGTAGTTTGTAGTTCTATATAATTCAAAAGACCTCAAACCCATTTCACTTTTGTCTTTACTCTCCCCTTCCTCTTTCCCAAAACTCCTTTTCCTTTATCAATTTCAAATCTAGGGTTTTTCCAATTTCACACACATAAACACCTTAAAAACAACCCCTTTTCACCGTCGTACACAGGTTTGTTTGACCTAATTGCTTCTCTGTTTCTACATTCTTAAAATTCAACAACCTGTTTTCTGTTATTTCTTGTTGTAGAGCTCATAAAGCTCGAATCTTTGAAAAAGATTCCATCTTTTTCTAGTTTCTTTATCTTTTTGGGTGTTTCTTGAAGAACCCATGTAAAACCCTTTACAAATTTTGATTTTTATTTGTGGGTTTTGCTCAATTTTGGTTTCTAGGTCAGAATTTTGTAAAGTTTCAGCTTTTAGAGGTGTGTCAGGTCAATTCTTTGTTATTTTTTTGTGAGTAAATGCATGGATGGAAGGGACGGAATTCCATCGTTTTATCTGAATAGAGGGTTTCGTGGGTCGGGTTCAAATGATGGGTCGGGTAATCCGAGTACCGGAGGTTTCAATGTACCACCACCTGGTTTCAAGACTCAATCAAACCCTAATTTATCCCCACATATGAGGGTATCTCCGTCAATGGGTCCTTCATTTCATTTGGAACACAACCCGCCACCCAATTTCCCTCACGGGTTTAACATGGATGACGGCGGTGGTAGTGGCGGCAGAGGCGGCGCCGGCGGTGGTGGTAGTGACGACGGTGGTGGTGGAGTATCAATTCCGACCCCTGGAGAGACATCAATTGTAAAGAAAAAAAGAGGAAGACCTAGAAAATATGCCCCTGATGGTGGGTCCCACATGGCATTAGCATTAACACCTGCATCTACATCTGATCCAAACACTCCAACTCCTCAAAAGAAAAGGGGAAGGCCACGTGGCAGTGGAAGGAAACAGCAGCTTGCAAACGTTGGTATGTTTTTGATGATTTTTTAGTTATTTTTAGCATTTAAAGTTGGATTTATATCTATTTATATTTTTAAACATTCGCTACTTTTTACTTTATATAATGCTAAGTGTCCGTGGGCTTTCTTAAATAATCCAAGAGTGTCACAAATAACTAAATAAATTTATAAATAAATAAGTTAAGCTGATTGAACCACTTTTATAACAGAATGACCCAACCCTATTCTTATGAAGGTTAGGTGAAGGATAGTCACTGTCACCAACACATGTTTTTTCTTTGATATCAACTTACTCTACCAAGTGTTTGTGAAATCTCTTGTCTTCAACTATTAATTAATGCTTCATCTAAGCAAAAACAAACATATAATATATAAACGAAAATGGAAGCCTTAGCTGCAGATTTGGAGCATCAAGAATGTTTTTTCCAAACATATATCAAGCCAACTAAACTTAATCAATTATCACACCTTTGAAGCAAAAGTAAAAAGTTCAAACCATCTCCGTTACTGAACTTGAAAAACAACATGATAGTAAATAACATTTGGTGCTCGGATAGACTGCTCTGTTTACTATAAAAGAGCATCAAGTTGATGATAAACCCTTGGATACCCTTGTAATATGATGAACATTAATCCCTACTTAAGAAAATCTTATCTCTAAGTCAAGATTATTTACTCGGACTTATAAAAAATAACTAATACCATGGTAATTTACTCAAAAAATACTTACTATTCATCAACAGAATGTATAGAAAGCAGAAACAGAATTGATTAATTAATGAGCAAATCAGTGTCAAGAATGACTCCAACATTCTCATCCTGGATAACAAAAAAGAAACACAAGTAATTTCAAATCCAAAAAAAAAAAAAAACGCTAACTCAGATAATCACGGTCAATTAAACCAGCAAGGCGGCCATCGTTTGAACTATATATATTGGTTCAACCACAGCTAGTAACCTTTTGTTCACCCTCCATTTAGTCCCCAGAATGTCCAAAGCCTGGCCGACAAAAAACTACATGGTCAATAAGTTATGTCTATAATCAACTTTTTTTTTACAGTAACATCTTGCGTCTAAAAGCACATCCAAATACCCAATTAAAATTAAATAATATATGAAAACTTCGCTTGTCTAAATAATAGGTTATATAGGCTGCGCATTCAATTTAGGTTCCTTCTAAGAACTTCACGTTGTTGCTTAGTTCCATGAGTGCACACTTTACATATGATGGCAAGAACATGTAATCTCCTTTGTCATAACTCCTAAACATAAAAAACATATGTTATTACAATTCGGTTAGAATGAAAGTTTGAATAAATTAAAAATGTCGTACCTACCCACTTGACGGGACTCTGGAGAAATTAACATCGACATAAAAGGCAAAAAAACACATTCTTGGACTGTTTCATCAATAAGAGAAAAAATGGTCATAATGCCCAAAACTTAATTAATCATACCAGAAAAAAAATATGTTCTAAAAATTTGCAGTACTTCACTTTAACATGTTGATTTTTAACACATCAATTGGGATGTTTGATTTGCTGCTAATAAGGTGTCTCTAATTGGATGTTGATTTTTAACACATCAATATGAAAATCAAAATCGGCATATCCTATGCTTATGTTCAAATCATCAGTGATTCAAGAACAAACACATATAATAATTATCAAACAATTACTTTTTTCAAGTATTTAAGATGGGAACAACATAATTAGAGAGAGCTTATAATTACATAGATTAACTCTATGAGCTTAATAACTATTCAAATTTTTACTATTTAAATGGAGAAACAGTAAAAACAATATATAATTTAATAAATTTCACAGTAAAAACAATAAGAATATTCTTAAGTCTTTCACGTACTTGAAATTTTTCACAAATTAGGTGTTTTAACTGTTTTTTTAACTTAACATAAAATTTTGAAGTTGAAGCACTAATATCCTATGATATACCACATTATCAATTAGCTATTTGTAACAGCATAACTATTTGTAACAATTACAAAAACCGATATCCACCTTGATCGGTGAAGCCACCTACCCAACTTGGCCTCGACCACCCATCACACAATTGCTCCATCTTCAGTGAAGCAACAAATCTGCTACATATCTTTAAATCTTGAAATTGAAGCTACAAGCTGACCTTAGATCGACTCACACCTTCATTTATGAGACGATGAAAAGGGCGTGAAAGAAAAAAAATGGTTGAATTGGAGGTTGTAGAAAGAAACCCTAATTTTTGATTTCGCATCTTAATTGATAATGTGGGAGAAGAGATAAGATTAATATTTAACAAAAATAAGGAATTAATTATAGGAATGATTTGTTAGCATGAACCTTAGAATTGAAGGGGCTGATAAGAGGAGCGGGCTGAGGAGTCATTAGATGCTGCCACGCTGGAGGGGTTTAAGAAACTGCTATGTGGCTTAAAAAGCTTGTTTTATTATATAATAGATATCTATAAATTGTGAGTATGCATGCTTGTTAAGTTATTGGTTTAAACTTTAAATTTTAATCTTAAAATAAATAGACTTAGGCGAGTAGTTGAATTTCAAGTTTCGTTACCTAATGCTAGTGCCCAATGGGTCAACCCGACCCGACCTGGCTCTTATCGGGTCGGGTCCGTCGGGTTTGAGGTTTAAAAAATCCTAACCCAAAACCCGACCCGATAAGGATTCGGGTTTGTCGGGTTGGTCGGGTTTCGGGTTTGTCGGGTTGACCCGATCAGGTTGGTCGGGTTACACTTGAGTTAGGAATTTTTGGTAAAAATGAAAGAAATTATTTAATATATTAAATTTTATGAGTTTTTATTTAACACTTGTAATTATTAATTGATTTTTATTGAATACTTTATCATATAATTTGCTAATTAATTGATTTAATAGTAAAAATTTCTTATTTTTTATAGGAAATATAATACTTAAATTTTAATCTAGTCAACACGAACCCGACTAAGTTAAGAAATTATAACCCGAAACCCGACCCGATAACGAATCGGGTTGGTCGGGTCGGGTTTAAGAAACCCGATAATAACATGGAACCCGAATAGACCCGACCCGATTAGCATTATCGGGTTCGGGTTTAAGTCGGGTCGGGTCAACCCTTTGGGCACCCCTACTACCTATCTATGTGTAATTATTGATCCTAACAACATTAACTTGATAATTAATAAAATGCATCTCAGCACCCTGAACTTGTCTGACTAGTCCCTCTACTACCCTGAACTATTAAAGATGCAATATGGTATCCTAAACTTGATAAAATGGTCAATTAGTACCCTGACTTGTTAATTTGGTCTTATTTTCTCACGTAATGTGCTTCTAATATCAATATTGATATGAAAATATAATTTTTAGTCCGTTAAAAGCTCCAACGTAAGTAAGTTAAGTAAGAAAACACGATAAAAATTAATGAGTAATTGTACTAAATTAATCATTGTGTCAAGTTCAGCCGTTCAGGGCACCATGATGCACCTTAAATAGTTCAGGGTAGTAGAAAAACCTAGTCAATCAAATTCAGGGTACTAAAATGTATTTTGGATTAATTAATAATAATTTTGTGATGTTTAGGCGAATGGATGCATAATTCAGCAGGATCGGCTTTCACACCTCATATCATCCATATTGCGATTGGAGAGGTATGCATTAGTTTTTATAACCCTCAAATACCCTAAAAACAAGCAACTTGTGAACCAAAATTGTTTTTTTTTCCTTGTTTTGAATTTAAACTTATTTGCAGAATGTTGCAGAAAAGATATTATCTTTTGCACAACAAAGGCAGAGAGCTCTGTGTATCTTGTCGGGAAACGGTAGTGTATCAGCTGTTACATTACGCCAATTTTCGTCTTCTAGTGGGACTGTTACTTATGAGGTTAAAACATATTTTTTACTATTTATTTCCAAAAAAATTCATATTTTAATATAAGTTAGTGTCAATATGATTATGTTACTTCAATAATTTTTCTTGAGCTAAATGTTTTAAGAGCTTTAATGCAGTGAAGTAGTCGACTAACGGCCCGTTTCCGTTTTAGTTAATTTTTATCTTACCAATTTGACCCGTTAGAGATAGAACATAACCCGAATCAGCCTGTTCATAAGCATTAGTCTTACATTATTATACTATTAATTTCTTTTTAGGGTCGTTTTGAAATCCTATGCTTATCGGGTTCTTATCTGCTTGCTGAAAGTGGTAGCCCGCGCAACCGGACTGGCGGTCTTAGTATTTCTGTTTGTAGTTCTGATGGTCAAGTTATTGGTGGTGCAATTGGCGGCAAACTTATCGCTTCCACCTTAGTACAGGTCATCATTTTCCCACTTTTTTTAAATTTTTTTAAATTTTGGCTTTAAATTTTCCCCAATTTACACAATCTTGTATGACTGCAGGTGGTGGTTTCTAGTTTCTTGTATGGCGGCAGTGGTGGTGGAGATATTTCAAAGGCTAAAACCGCCATTGAGCCGCCATCGGGTGATGAAAAAAGTCCGGGAGTTGAGTTAAACTAGATATCAACTTATTGATGGGCTTATGTGTTGTTAATGTATTTGTAACAAGAAAAGTTGACATTTTTATGTTCGTTTAGTGGTAGAACCTTTTCGTTTAGTATCATTTGGTGAATTGGGATCTGGATATTATGTTCTTTGATGATTCAATTGTGTTAATTTCTAGGGTTTGTTCATGATTTTTTTGCAAATTCTTGAATTACAGTGTCTTACAAGTTTTCAATCGTATAATACAACAAATAATTACACCGGTATGCCATTATTCAACACAAGATTCGGGCACCCGTACACACAAATCGACCGGTTTCTGCAAATCTTGAAATCTACAGGAGACCCAAGAGTTTCTGAATGTCTCTCTGCAAATATAACACAATGGTATCAATGTATCATCAAGATTAAGTAATGAGACTGATTGTCAAAAAGGGTATTTTTGTCTTTTACCTCAATTGTAAGAGGGGATGTTGTGGGGTAGTAACGGTCAACGGGTTGACCATTTTTATCAACCAAGAACTTGGAAAAGTTCCATTGAATGTCTCCCCCAAGGATTCCATAAAACCCTGATTTCAAGAACTCGTAAACTGGTGCAGATTTCTCGCCATTTACATCAATCTGAGTTGAGATTTCATCAAGTTTCAATCTTTTATTGAAAAAGTTTGAAAATTTATTTGTTTTTTCATGTGGGATTGTTTGATATTTACCTTATCAAAGATGGGGAATTCTGATTTGAATTTGGTGCAAACAAAATCAACAATTTCTTCATTGCTTCCTGGCTCCTGACCTCCAAATTGATTGCATGGAAACGCCAAGATTTCAAAGCCTACATTTTAAATAAAGTTTATTTATTTATTTTTTAGAGTAAATTACAATTTTTGTCCCTGTGGTTTTCCTGATTCTGCGTTTTTGCCCCTGTACTTTTTTTTCAATTTTTTTGTCCCTAAGGTATGCCAAATTCCGTTTTTTTGTCCTTCCGTCCATTTTCTGCCGTTAACTTACCGCACATGCCAAACATGTGAGGGTATTTTCGTCTTTTTACTCAATCTACTTGTACTCTATGCTTTCAAAATTGTACCCCTCTCTCCTCTCACATTCTTACACTTTCACGCCATCAATATCTTCTAACCCTAATCAATTTTTCTTCAAAACAAAAAACCCTGATCAATTTTTACCCAAAACACCAAACCCTAATCGATTTTTAACCAATAACAATGATGATTCAGATGTCGCCCACTATCGCAGGGAGGAGTAGCCGGAGAAGACCGCCGCCGCAAGCTCAAGATCTACGATAAATTTTCACGGCGGTGAAGATCTGCCGGTGATCGTGTTCTTTCACGGCGGCAGATTCGTCTTCCTCTCGCCGGACGTCCTGGCTTACGACACCGTGTGCCGCCGGTTCGCCAGAAAATTACCGCCGGTGGTTGTTTCTGTCAATTACCGTCTTGCACCGGAAAATGCGAATCTGTTGCGGTGCTTTCTGGCCGGAGATAGCGCAGGTGGAAACCTAGCCCATCATGTTGCTCAAAGAACCTGTGAATCCAACCTTACATCTGGTTTGAATTTATGTTTCAAGGAATCGAAGAACGATTGAGCTGCTTCCATTTGGTTGAACGCATGAACTGCTTCACAGCTAAACAAGCCCTAACAAACCTACGAATCAAAATCGAGAAAGTATCGATTGAAATTTTTACGTTTATTGATTTCATCGTGTCGATTACCTGCCACGCTACGTCGAATTGGCGGAATTTTCCGGCGAGATCGATTATTTCGTTGTAGGGGTCTGGGGAATTGGGTGTTTGGTTGGTGACGGGAGACGGGGGCGGAGAGAGGTTGGTGGCAGGAGACGGTGGAGAAGTCGGAGGAGAGAGAAGGGATGGTGAAGTTGGGAGGAAAAGGGGTGGCCATGGGGTTAGGGTTAGGATTTTGGCGGTGGTGGTTTTTGACTAGAGAAGATGAAGATGGATTATTAGAGAAGATGAAGATTGAGAAAAAAAAAAGTAGAAATAAAAAGAAAATATAAAATGACCAAGATACCCTTACTTTTTTTGCATTTTCCGTTACTTAACGGTGAAAAATGGACGGAGGGACAAAAAAACGGAATTTGGCATACCTTAGGGACAAAAAAATTGAAAAAAAAGTACAGGGACAAAAATGCAGAATCAGGAAAACCACAGGAACAAAAATTGTAATTTACTCTATTTTTTATTTCTCATAGCACACAAATCTTTATTTCTATGAAAAACAAATTAAAATGCTACTTTTTCTTTAATAAGAAGTGATTTTAACCGTAACCTACAAACCTTGGTCTTTGTACTTGAAATAAATCTGATTCAGTTCATCATAGTTGCTATTTGTAAGCCCACTGCCACAAATAACCAGCAACACATTTAATTCGTAAGCAACTTTATATGGTTAAAGTAAAAGATTAGTAAAAATTAGTTAAAATTGTGCACGTGTTTACATACCACTTGGAAGCAACATTAACTATAAGTACAACTTTACCCTTGTAAACACTAAGATCTAGGGGTGTTCACTATTCGGATAAATCCGGATTGTCCAAATGGACAATTTGGATTGGATCGTTTGGATTGGTTTTTTGGTTTTTCGGATCGATTTGGACTTGATCCAAATTAATAGTTTGGTTTTCGGATTGGATTTGGTTTTCATTGTAAAATCTGGATTATCCAAAAAATCCAAATAGTAATTGTAATATATATATAAAATATAAATTTATAAAATATAAGTATATAAAACAATTCTATCCTATTTCTAAAAACCAAATATAGAGACTATTGAAATTAACAAAATATCATATGGCCCAAAATAATTCTAAAGCAATTAACTTCTTAATTGGCCCAATTCTAAATTCAATTCCGAAAAACTTAATACATGACATGTGATCTCATCGACTGTCCAGTTTCCAAACACAATCTTAACCCTATCAATTCTTACTTTAATCCCAATTCGTCCCTTCCCATTTGATACGTGAATCGCCCACAGCCCACTCGTATCAAGCTACGACGATTCGACAAGCTATGAATTAGACTTGTTTTTATGTATAAAGTAGTTATGTTAAGAAAAAACGGTTTGGTTCGGACAAATCCAAACAATCCAAATTGTAATTTGGTTCGGATTGGTTTGGATTTAAATTAGTTTGGACGGTTCGGTTTGAACATTTAAAATCCAAAATCCATTTGGATTCACCTATTTGATTCGGATAAATCCAAATTATCCAAACGAACACCCCTACTAAGATCTACATCGCTACCCTTGCCATCCTGCATCAAATTCACGAATGGATCGCAAACGGAAAGAAAAACGATATGAGAAAAACTATTGGGTGAAATCTACAAATTGAGTATAAACACTCTCCCACTAGTGTTGACTTTTAAAGTCAATCCTATCAGTTTTTAACTACAAAAACAACATGAATTTCGAAACAATCAATCGAGATTTGCTGTCTACAATAAACCCGATAAACAAGCAACACAAAAGCACATCTTAATTTATAAACTAGTAACAAAATCGGTATGAATTATATATTGCTAAAAATAGACCGAGATTTGACCCCAAAAATAAAATAAAAAATCAGACGTTAAATTCTTTCTGTTTTTGGTACAAATTGAGGGCCTGGATTTGTTCATGATTTCTGGGTTTTGATCAATCATCAAACTTTTATAACAGCTAATTAATTTTACAAAAAACAGCATAAAAATAGGGTTCTTGATAGATGGTAAATAAAACTCGAACCTTGACAGTGAAATCGTAAAGGGTTTTCGTGCTGGGAGTTGCCATGTTTGATCGAGCTAATCCGATGAATTCGACAGGAAGACGAGCAATAACTTTGGTCAATTCTAGGCTTATATTCAACTTGATAATTTGTTTTGTATTTTATTTTACATCAATAGTAGTATTAAATAACGCCGTCCTATAACAAATTGTTGTTTTTTACAATTTTCAATTTAAGATTTAATACGGCTAATCTTCTTAATGGTTAAATTACGACATCAAAGACTAACATGTTCTCTCTATTGTACTTTAGTGAGATGATTCTAACGTATGGATTAGGAATTTTACATATGGATTCTAACAAGACACAAAATAAATATATTAATTTGATTATAATTCAAGTCATGTGGCTTCTAACTCATTTCTGGTTTGAGTTTATTTTTTTTTTAGAAAAAAATATTTCAGTTTATAGTTTAGATCCAAAACATTAGAGTGAATTTCCCCAACATTTTCTTTCCCTGACCGTCTAGTAAATATTTACTTAGAGAAAAATGATCTAATCAATGACTGTCTAATAAATATTTATCAATTTTTCAACCTCTTACTGATCCTATGCTTCAACATTAATATCGATATCATATTCCACAATCTAACTTTTATGGCGCATTTAGTTTTATTGGTTACCGACCCATAGTCTAACAAGAACTTCCCTTTTAGCAATTGCAACTCTATAAATATGTCATTTTAGTTGCTCCATTCTATAAATCAAACCCACTAGTTCATCTTCAAACACCACCACTATGACAAACCTAACTCATCTTCTAACCATCATAACGATCCTTTCAATGGCTTGCATATGTACAACTATCAAAGCACAAATATGCAACCCTAGTGGCGGCCTTATCGGGAAAAAACCACCGGGAAACCACTGCAACCACCACAACATGGCGGAATGTTGTAAAGAAGGCCAATTCTACCCCACCTACCGCTGCTCACCGCCAGTCTCAAAAAGAACAAAAGCAATTCTAACCCTAAACAGCTTTGAGAAAGGCGGTGAAGGCGGTTGGGCATCACAATGTGACGAAAAATTTCACTCGGATAAAACACGAGTTGTTGCATTATCAACCGGTTGGTATGATAACGGGAAAAGATGTCTTAATTTTATTACAATTTATGGTAACGGGAAAAGTGTGAAAGCTAAAGTGGTTGACCAATGTGATTCAACTATGGGGTGTGATGATGAACACTCTTACCAACCACCGTGTAGGAATGATATCGTTGATGCATCGGATGCAGTTTGGGAAGCTTTAGGTGTCCCGAAAAAAGATTGGGGTTGGATGAATGTTACATGGTCCGAATAATTGATGTTTTGTAGAATAAAACATGAAGATAAATAACGGGTGTTAAAATAACATGTTGTTTATACCAACTTATATGAATAAAAACTTTGCTTATACATGCATTGTTACACATAATGACATGACATTACATATGGTAGTAGTTCGTGGACCAAAGATGTCTTAAATTTATTACATATGGCATTACATTACATATGCTGATGCTAATAACACACTTGATTAGCAAGTTATTTTCCTCTTCTTATAAATCTTTCTAATAAATCTTTATAAAAGTTGATGATCGAAAGAAAAGTAAATAGCTTGAACTTTATCGAAAGTTTATCCTTTTAACAATTTTTTCCATTAAAGTTTATCATGTTAATTGTTCGTGGACCAAAGTGTGTATTAGCACTTAGAAGGGACTAAAACAGTAATATGCTAGTAGCTCGTGGACCAAAGTGTATATTAGCAATTAGCAGGGACTAAAACAGTAATATTGTAGTAGTTCGTGGACCAAAGTGTATACTAGTTGATACCTCTAAAGTCTCTTAACTATACTGCTAGGGTTTTGTATCATCGTTAGCACACAAAGCAAAACCCATGGAGATGCCAAAAACGACTCCTTGCTGGAGTAACATAGTGAAGCAAAATCCACCACCGCAAAACCCTAACAACCACCACCATGATCAGTCGCAATCCGTCGCTGCAGCTCTTGTCGGCAGCTGCAAGTCCACCAAAGGCATTGCCGTCGCCGTCGTGGATGCAAACGCCATTATACAAGGAGGAGAACAACTTCACCACGCCGCCGATAAGTTTCTCTCCGTCTCCGATGTTATCAAGGAAGTACGAGATCCTACTTCTCGCCACCGTCTCAATTTCTTGCCGTTCACCATCGATACCATGGAACCGTCTCCTGAATCGCTTAAAAAAGGTACCTGTTAAGACCTAATTTTCCTGTTCGATTAAATACTTTATATGTGTTAACATGATTGTTAAATTTGTGATGTTTCGTTCACCATTGGTTCGTGATTTAATTGTTTAGTCATCTGGATTGCAATGACTTCATAAGAACAGTTAAGCAGCTAATCAAAATTACCTTTAGATTAAATTGGGGTCTAAATTGTGGTTTAGTTGTAGTTTAATGCTGAAGTTGAGTTGCATTATGCTTTCAGCAGAGTTTAATATATAGAAAAAAATTATGGATTTCGTTCTGTTGTGTGAATTGATATGCAGATTTCTATGATTTTTTCTGGCTCACTAGTATAAATATATGGACTTTTTTTTTGTCTGGTTTTGCAGTTATCAACTTTGCAAGGGCAACAGGAGATCTGCAAACACTCTCAGATGTTGACCTTAAACTTATTGCTTTGACTTACACCTTAGAGTCCCAGATTCATGGAACTAGTCATCTCAGAGATACCCCTCCACCTACCAAAATAGTTAATGTGAAAAGGCTTCCTGAAAAACAGTTACCTGGTTGGGGGTCCAATGTTCCTAATTTGGCCCAATGGGAAGCATTAGAACATGTAGTTGGTGATGGCACAGGGCCCGAATCAAGAATTCTACCATTAAAAGATATGAATGTGGATGTAATTCCTGGAGATAATGATGAAATTGATCAAGATTCTGCATCAGCAAATGGATCTGAATCACAATATAATGGCCGAAAGTATTTCCCGAAGAAAAAAGATGTTGTAATTGATGAGAAAAAGATGGTGGTTAGTGGAGTTGATGTATCTCAGGGTCAATTTGATGATGATAATGCAGATGATTGGCTGCCAGCTGTCAGTAGAAGTACTCATAGGAGGTTTTTAAGGAGGAAAGCCAGACGTGAAATGAACGAGTCAGCAATTGAAAAAGATGCTCAAAATGAACAACAAAAACATGATGATGATGATCATGATGATGGTGATAAAATGCCTGATCTGATTTATGAGAATTCAGATAATGTTGATGAAGATCTTTCAGCTATTTTAGATAATGTGAAGCTTGAAGAAGATGGTGATGAAAGTGTTGATGCATCATTTGCAGATGATGACAGCAGTGAACAAAGTTGGATGCTGAGATCACTTTCTGAATCAAGTGTTGCTTGTGTCACTGGTGATTTTGCAATGCAAAATGTTATCTTACAAATGGGTTTACGGTTAGTTGCGCCAGGTGGCATGCAGATCCGTGAGCTGCACAGGTTAGTCTCCTTTTTCCTTACGGGTCGGGTCGGGTTGACCCGTGAAGCACAGCTCAAATGTTTGTGTACTCTTATTTACAGGTGGGTATTGTATTGTCATGCCTGTTGGCAAGTAACAACAGATATTGGTAGGATATTTTGCCCTAAATGTGGGAATGGAGGGACTTTAAGGAAAGTAGCTGTTACTGTTGATGAAAATGGAGCTGTTATTGCAGCTCGTAAGCCACGTATCTCTTTGAGGGGTACAAAGGTAATTATTTAAAAAAAAAAAATTATTTCCTAAATATAATTAGCAATATTTAGTCTTTTTATTATGCAGTTTTCATTGCCTCGCCAACAAGGAGGAAGGGATGCCATAACCAAGAACCCGATTTTACGTGAGGATCAACTTTCACAGAGGTATCTGCATCCCAAAACTAAAAAGAAAAATAATCAGGTAAATTTTTTATAATAATTTAATTAATTGTTTTTTTATTATTTATATTTATGTGTTTTATTTGATTATTTAGGATGATATCTTTGCTACAAGTGATATTTTTAGTCACCATACGGACAAGAGGGCTCCTTTGCAACCACCGGTAAGAAAGGCCTTAGCGGTTTTTAGTGGCAGGAGGAACCCAAATGATAATCATTATTCTAAAGCTAAGCATTAAACTCGTTTTTATGGATTTTAAATTTTGTTATGATTTTATGTTGAAAAACTCGAATTATTTGTGTTATGTTTACTTTATCACATGAGTGCAATTTTGGTTTTGTTTCTCTTACAATGCATTGTGTTATATTGACTTTGTCACATAAACTTTTGTTATTATGTTTTAATTTATATTATACGATAATAATAATACTTCCTCCGATTCAAAATAAGTGATACACACGGATTTTGAGGCAAAAGATTATAATGATGATTAAATTAGATTAATTGGATGGTTAGTGGGGAATGAGTCCCATATTTTTTGAATAAGGTGGGGTTAATAATGTTTAAAAGTAAAAAGTAAGGGTAAAGAGGTCATTTCACTTTGTTAAAGTAGATAGTTAGTGGGTGAGGGTCCCACTTTTTTTGCTAAATAAGGTAATTTTTCAAAGTGTATCACTTATTTTGAATCACCCAAAAAAGAAAGTGTATCAATTATTTTGAATCGGAGGAAGTAATTAGATTAAGTTTCATAAAATTGAGTTCTGGTAAGGGTTTGATTTATAAATTATTTAAACTTAGAGAAACTATTGTTTATATTATTTTTAATAAAATAGAGACATTTTAGACATTTTATAAATATTAAAACCATAAATTTCTGAAATAAATAAAAATATTATTTATAAATAAATAAAAAGTAAATTCCACAATAAGTAATGAATGAAGGAGTCAAAGTTCTTAAATTACTTCTAGTTCGAAATGATAACATATCATCTAATCTAACTAACAATCAACACTTACAAAGTTACAAAGATATGAATTACTGAACCCGAGTCAACGGTTGGTTAACTCACTCGATAAATAAAAAAACAAAAAAAACAAAGATCTTTCAATATATCAAGCGGCTACTTGCAGCATTCCGTCTTGCACAGCATCCCACAAAATATATAATAGACTGTAATCAAGTGACCAATATTAAACATAAGTATATGCAAAATAAAAAATAAATAAAATCTTAAATGTTTTGCTAAAATTTTGATCTTACCAAAACAACAAACAAAAACACGTTAAAGATAGCAACCACACGCCATTCGGTTCTCATGTACTCTGCTACCCCAGCCCTAAAAACCGAGTAAAAGATCATTAAAAATGGATCTTTAATTTCAAATTATAACGAAAAATAAGAATGTAAATATATTAAATTGATGAAGCTTACTTGCAGGAATCACAACTGTAACATTTCTTGTATTTTGAATTCTTGTAAATTTTGCAGTCTTTATTAGAACTCACTGGATGGAAGCTTAAGTCATAATAAGAAGCATTGACAGCTGGATACCCACACCTAAACAAAACGTTTAGTTTTAAAAGTTAATTATATTAATTAATAGCAGTTTTAGTACAAAGAAAAGATTAAAAAAAAAACTTACTGAGAAGGTGGTCTACAACAACCAGCTTCAATGGGAGTTAATTGTGCAGATTTAAATTGTTTGAGAGTCTGCATAAAACAAGAAATTTATTAATGGGTAGGTCGGGCGGGTTAAATAACAGGTCGACCCGTTTGAGTGAACGGGTTGAAATATACATACATACCTTGTATCTTTGTGATAAGTTACTACAGTCATTAGCTTTTACAAGACAACTTTGAAGATCCTTCCAATTACTGGTGTCCTTCAACTGGGACCCAAAATCAAGAAACAAGCTTATTTAACAGGTAAATTTTCAAGATTTTATAAAAATGCTTACGTGTTTTATAAACCATGTACTATAATCTTCAAGTTGATACTCCTTGTATCTGAAAACATATGGATAATATATAAACTTGATTTAATCAAAAATTAAATAAAAAAGTTTGAACTTTAAATCTTACCTCAAGCCCTCAACATGATGACCTGATCCATGGTCAGTTACAATAAACCTAAAACAGAATTTGGTATATTCAAATCAAATTCCAATTTATGACTTTTTGATAATAATAATAAATAATAATACAAATATACTTACGCCAATACGGTAAAAACAAGGATTCCCAACAAAATCAAGCAAAGCATGATCAAATACTGCAAGATTCATCAACTTGAAGTAAAAGTGGTAATAAAGAGTGAAAAAGTAAATTAAGTACAATGAATATACCATCCATAATAATATAGGGTTGTTCTTTAGCGCACCCAAAAATCCGATAATTGATCTGAAATTCAAACAAACACAAACCATAGTTAAAATATATTTAAATAGAATAAAATTAATCCATATCCATATTACTTATATATTGTATTCATTTTGAAACTGTGTCTCATTATGAAGTAAGATTGAGAAAAATTAAGGAAATATCTTACATTAAGAATATTATAGAACCAAGACCTAAAATTGGAAGAGCGAGAGATTTTCGACAACCGTCATGATTAGTGCTAATCCACACGCCAAAACCAATCACACCAACAGCTACTAACTACATAATGATCAAAGTTATGGTAAATTGTTTGTAGCTAATAAGGTTAAAAATTACTGCAATATCATAAATAATTTAACTTTAATATTCAAGAAATTGTACAAAGGAATACAACAGCTAATAATAAAGGCAATAAATGTTAACACACTTGTTAAAATCTAGTACTAGCATTTCAACAAACACTTGGAGTGCATTCATAGCAAAAATTTGTAATTTTTATAAGAAATGGCTGAGGAATTCAATTAACATACCATAGTCAGAAAATTAACCCATCGAATTACAAATGTGCTTACTCCTGTGCTCATTTTCTTCCCCAAAATACCCTTTTTTGGTTCTTCAATTAATACAAAAAAGTAACCAAAATCTTCGTGCCTTTTAAGTAACCTGCACTTTGAAAAGGGGAGGCGGCAAAGCAACAGGAAAAAAGAAAGAAAAATGGAATTTGGACAAAGATGAAGAATTCACAGGGTATTTTGGGAAATTTACATGATTTATGGTAGTGGAAGCTTGAAAAATGAAATGGGTTTGTTATAAAAGACGCAAAACAACGACAAAGACAAAATCTTGTTAACAACAGACAACAACTCAGGAACAGAATGAGGTGATGTTCAAGATTTTAGTCAGAAGTAGTGTGTAGAAGAATACATAAGTCAAATCATTCTTCGTTTTAAACCCTACACTATTGTGAAATGACCATTTTGATCCCTATAGTAGTCAGAAGTAGGGTTTTCCTTACCCTTGTTTTATACTTTGTAACGGTTTATGAATCGGTTAATGACTGTTCAAACTGTAACAATAATTTGTTATGAACTTGTTAATGACAAAATTAAAAATCGTTAATGTCATCAATTACACGTTTACTAAACCTTAGGCGTGTTGGCTGCTCTTGTCGTTGTAATTTGGAAGACAAATAACGAATTTGTTTTAAGCAAATCGTGTTGAATACCAGATTCAATCTTCTTGCTTATTTTTAGCTTATGTTTTTGTCCTTCTATTAGTGTTTTCGAGTTTAGTTTCCCAATATTCACTGTATAATTGTTATTTTTACGGTTACATACTTACATGTAATACAAATACTTTAACCTACCTTAAGTGCACTTTTACATTCCTATTTTATCGCAAAGGATATATCAAGAACGGTATTTACAAAATTACGAATCAAACTAAAATAACAACAAAAAAAAAACAATTACAATCTTTGTAACTTTTCTAGAAGTTTCAAATATAACTTATTTGTAATTTGATTACTTTCATTTTGATAGTCATTTTGATTTTAACCTTTAGGTTAATCTTCATCTGGAGTGTGCTCTTCTGTCGATGGTCCATCTGGATCATCAGTTTTCTTACTGGCAAGAGCAGTTTTAATGTTATTATAACTACCTTTCTCTTTAAAAAGTTGTGCAAAATGTGGCTTGCAGAATAAATTTCCTTCTAAAGCTGCGTAATTAGAAGGTGTTAGAAAGCAACCTCCTTTACTGCATCGGAAACATGCTTTGTGGTAAAACTCTCCTTCAACAGTCACCTAATTGTTTGTACACCATAATAAGTAAATTGATTTTAAATCAGAAATTGTATTTAATACATATTTTAAAATGATATACTCCCTCCGTCCCACAAAAAAGTTCCCATTTCTCTTGGGCACAAGCTTTTAGGAGATAGTTAGTGGTGGGGTCCTTGGTAATACTTTAGATTAAAATATAATGTTAGATTGGAGAGATAAAGTATTTTATTGGTGGAATCATTGATAATAATATTATTTTATTAAGTGGACCCCTCACTTTTGAGAAATGAGAACTTTTTTGTGGGACAAAATCTAGAGGAGAAATGAGAACTTTTTTGTGGGACGGAGGAGTAATATACTAGGAAAAAAAGAAAACAAACAAGAGAAAAAAACACAAACTTTTTCAAGTGGGTACACAGTTTTCTTACAAACTGCACATTTGTCTTGAGTCCCAGAAAACAAGGCAGCTAATTTACTAGGAGCTTTTCCCTGTAATTAATATAATTAACTAATTAAAAGAAATTTAATTTCTATAATTAAATAAACATTAACTTGGGTATTGCGTACCGGCTCTTGCGCTTTCTGAGCTGATCGTCATTCATCATTAAATCTCGAATTAGAATAAAACAAAAAAGATAGCAAAAAATATTAAATGAGTAAAATACGACCTTTTCATTTCTAAAATAAATTAGATTGAAACTCACGTGTTACTTTAGGGAGACCTCCATTCTCCTTAAACTTCTGTTCGAAATGAGTCTTGCAAAATAGCACGCCGTCCAATGATGAGTAGGTGCTCATCTAACACATGTAAAAGGATGTTAGATACATTATATCACTTGATGGCTTTGATAAAAGTTTCTAGAGATAAAAGTCTCGATAGTTATAAGAATATTGGTTAGGCTACGTAAATTATACTCAAATACTTGACTTTCACCAGATAATTTGAACAGGGAACCTTCTTCATTAATATAATGGCATTTTTAACCCCATCACCGAAATCCAATTAAGTATTATGAAAGTTGTTCATCGATAATTATTGTTTGTCAAATAGGTTATAGGTTGGATGCCTTACGACACATTATATAGAATTATAAATATGATAATGAACCTCACCGTGAATTCGAAAAAAAAGATTTTTTTTTCTTCTCAATGCCATAACAAAACCAAGTATTTTTCGGTTTTTGAGTTTTGAATTACACAACACAAGATAATATTCCATTTAAGGAAACATATTCTTACTAATTCTCATAATTCACAATTCTGATTAACAAAAGGTCGGATCTTAGGTTATGTGTTAATCAATAGATTAATTCAAGGATTAGGAAAATCAAAAAGAAATACCGTAAGCTTGCCTTCGCATGTACTGCATTTGAAACAGTTTTTATGATAATTAACTCCATCAGCTGATATCATTTCAAGAAAATAAACAGTTTTGTCACATACTTTGCATTTTTCTAAAGTCCCGGTGAATGCCATTTTCTTCCCCAATTTTTTGTTCTTTCCTTCTTTTGTATTTTGCTTATACGTACCAGAATAATTTCCTTAATAATATAAAACTGTACAAGGAACATCCAAAAGAAATAAGGCAAGGTGTAGAAATGTCCATCTTTTAAGGAAATTTATTTAACCTTTAAATCCAGTTTTTCCTCGAAGAGAGAATTTTTAGGTTAACGATGGGTTAAGGTTATTAGAGGACAACGTACGTTGTACTAGTTTTCAGAACGTTATAAATAGATTTTGAAAAAAAGAAAACATTTCACTTCATAATACTATTGAAGTATGTAAATATAAATTCGTGTCAGTAGAGATCGTGGGGAGAAATACAATATCCCCCTCATTTTTGGGTAATATTTTAAAGAGTAAATTACATGAATGGTCTTTTAGATTTATAGCAAATTTCACAAATGGTCCTTTAGTTTTAAAAATTACACCGATGGTCCTTATTTTTGAAAGGTTTTTCACCGATGGTCCTTTACGAAAAAGTCCATCTATTTTTCAAGTTAACTAACATCACATGTGATGCACTTGGGGGTATTTTGGTCAATTTGTCTTTCCTAAAGGACTATTGGTAAAATTTGCTATAAACTTAAAGGACCATCCGTGTAATTTAATTGAGAAGGGGAAAGACAAATTGACCAAAATACCCCCATGTGCATCACATGTGATGTTAGTTAACTTAAAAAATAGACGGACTTTTTCGTAAAGGACCATCGGTGAAAAACCTTTCAAAAATAAGGACCATCGGTGTAATTTTTGAAACTAAAGAACCATTGGTGAAATTTACCATAAACCTAAAGTACCATTCATGTTCATAAAATGAAAGAATATTAGCATATAGATATTGTCTTCAAAAGATATAATTTTAAGACCAAAATGGTGTAATTAGGTGTTGTAATGCGATTTCTAAAGCACGATACAAATGTTTTTAAAACAATATTAATACAGATATATACGATAATTATACAAACTTCTCTTAAAGGAAAAGTTAACGGATTAGGATGTTATTTGTTTTCAAGGTTATCATTCAAATCGACATGATTAGACATTTTAGGATGAACCAAATCGATAAGAAAATCAAAGATATCAGTTGTTGTCACTGCATATGCAACATCTTCTTTTTGTAGAGTTTTTCGCTTTCCTTGGATGGTCATGTTCCAAGATCGCTTGGTCAATTCCTCAATGAAAAGCTCACAAGCTTTTGAGAACACAAGTGGTGCCTCTCCCGAGATCATCTTCACATCCACACTTGATTTCTTCATGATCTTCTTGATCCTAGCTAATGGCAACAAATGAGGGCCAGTTCGGCCTGATATCCCCGAATATGCCCCTGCCTGCCTCATCTTAGATCTAGAGACAACAAAATGAAATATAGATTGTTCAAAGTGGGTAATAATATTTTAACAAATCTAGAGAGAAATGTGATCGAAATTAGATGGGTTAGAAGAAGGCTAGTTAATGACGGGAAACACTTTTGTTTTGAGATCTAAGTAATAAGCAAGATACATACTAGCCAACCCGAAAAGATATAACTTTTTCAAAAGAGATAAAAAGATAATGTGATCAAGATTGTATTAATAGATTGATATGATGATAATTGACCAAACATTAGGTATTTATATGTATCTTATATGGAAAATTAAATAAGTAATAATTAAAATAGGTTTTAATTAAGTGTGGCCGGCTAGGTTCCCCAACCTTGCATGTTTACACCTTACTAGGATGGCCGGCTCTTTTACTAAACCAAATCAATCTTTACATTCTTGCTTGTTTATTTTTTTTAATATACTTAAAAAAAGAATCAATCATTCAATCTTACTTATATATATGTTGGTTATTTGATTTCTTATTACTTTGTTTTATTTGGCTTTTTATTATTTTTTCTTATTATACCGAAATATCTTAAAGTCATGAGATGATATCGATCACACATAATTAAAATATTATGAAAAACTAGAAAATCAAATGTTCTGACACTTATCATGTCAGTTTTAGTGGTTTCTTAGAACAGTCGAAACATGTCAAGATTATATCTCCCTCGTATATAATCTGCCAAGGGAATATTGATTGTATTATCCGCTGTATGTAACTGTCAAAAATCGAATTTAACAGTGAAATTACCTTTTTGTAAAGGTGTTACGTATTAATTCTTTGCATATAAGTCAAGAAACGTTTCTAGTGTTTTGAAGTCTCAAAATGTAATAAGTGAAACTCATAGTATTGTTTGTGATGCATCTCCTGAAGACTTCCACTTTTTGTTATGTTAATATGCATATTAGGGTTGAAGATCTCAGATCAATGACCACCAATGACAATCAGTATGTCATATCAATACTCGTAGATAGAGAGACTGACTGTTTAAAAAATAAAAAAAATCATGCTAATACCATATTTCATGAACCTTTTACTCCGATGTGATTGTTTAATAATCGACTCCTTAGTTGGATACTTGAATGGTCGACACATAAATTACACAAGATATAATCTCAAACGTCCCCACCATATGCACGTATGTACAATGGTGGACCTTTAAATTTTTTTTAAGGGTTATTATTGATTACATTTTTTTTTCTCATGAGTATCACTTACACGAATAGAAAATTTTCAAAATTTTACATAACACTACTTAAACATTATTCGTAAAAATTTTAAGGTTTACATAAACTACACCGTGCCACACAATAGTTCTGACTTCCACCTTGGGTATGTACGTATACTATGTGGTAGTGAATAGTGAAAGACACTTATGTGCTCGTGTTGGCTTACTGAATCATAACAAGTGGTCCACACAACCATGTGGTCTAATACGGTTAATGCTGTGTACTGGGATGCACCATCAAGATGTGGCCCATAGGTCATATTCATAATCATTTGATTACTTACCTTTTTTAAGATTTTATTGTTGTAATTAATGATTGTTCATATTAAAATTTAAAATGCTGTTTTTATCTTATGTGAAAATGGTTTTGAAAAAAATAGTTTAGCTTTATAATTTAAGAATAAGGATCAAGAAAGAAGCATCCTTATTTGAAAAAGTTGAAGAAGCAATTTATTTTCGTAAAATATACATATATGTATACATATATACATACATACATACATACATACATACATACATACATACATACATACATACATACATACATACATATATGTATATATACATATATATTCATACCATAGATATACATATGTTCATATTTATATCGTATATATGTATATATATATATACACATACATATACGGAATGCATTTGTATTTTCGTAAATGAAAATGCAAGTTCCGACTGAAAATGTAAGTTACGTAAAATGCATGTGTATATATATGTGTATATATACATATATATCGGGCATGAATATGCACATATATATATATATATATATATATATATATATATATATATATATATATATATATATATATATATATATATATATATATATATATATATATATATATATATATATATATATATATATATATATGGTATGAATATATGTATATGTATACATATACGTATATTTTACGAAAATGTATTGTTTTTCAATTTTTTCAAATAAGAACCCTTTTCCATTGATCAATACCTATAATTTAAAAGGGTCAAATAGATAATTATAGTAATGCGTCAACAATGAATGATTTTACAAATGTTAATTTTGTTTTATTGGTAATCTTTGTTTAAAAAGGGTCGTTTTCGGGAAATCAATTAAACACTAGCAAAATGTGAAATTAATAATAATCTATTAGAAAAACAAATAAAATATGTGGCGAGGTCCACGTGTCGAGTGCGCCAGGAAACCGACCGTTGGTTTTGGCTCCTTTTCTGCCATCAGCTTCCTTTCGTCCACATTCGTCGCCACAAATAACGTTAATCCTTAAGAATGACAAACATACCCCCGTACCATATTTCTAAAGAGAAATGGTATTTTGGTGTTTGTTTGCAACTTAATAAAATTATTTAGCGCTGAATGATGAGTCATTCAGGATTTAATGTGTTTGTTTAGCGCATCTAAATTATGTATATTATGAATGAGAAAGCAAAAAACTGCTGAATTATTCTTCCTTATAACATATACTGAATCATCAAGTAGTCAGAATTCTTATAAAAAAGTTTTTCACATTAAATAATAAGTTTTATGCAAAACATTTTAATCATTCAGACAATCGAATCATTTAGCACTTAATCATTTTGTTCCTATCAAACAGCACATAGTCTACTTATAATCCTACTTATTTGATAGGATGACATGTGTAATCAACTAATTCTCTCTCTTAATATTATCCATTGATTTTAACACATGTGTTCATCTAATAGGTAGGATTATGAGTAAGACAAAATAATAGGACCAAACACCATTACTCATTTCTAAATTACTCTATATTTTTACACAACGAATATTATAAACAAAGCTATTATCAGATGTCTTAGAAGATGTATAGTTTCTTTCATTAAAATAAGGTGATTTAATTATATCAAATAAAAATCATTTTATTATATAAAGAAAGAAGACAAATGATTAATAAGTTGTGTCGCTATCCTCTTTTGAATTGCAAAACTAATTCTTTTAAAAATAACATCTATGGATTTAGATATCATACATTGCTATGCATAGTACGTTGGACTCTTTTGAGAAGCTTCACCGCCTCAGGTGCAAGGAAACCAAATGTATAAAATGTGAAAAGAATAAACGCATGTTGATTTTTAATGCGTGTTTTATCACTTTAAACGATGCGGCTTTCAAAGCAGCTTATCCTACCATAACATCCTGACTACTCAAACCCATAAGATGAGAAACTCTGATTAGATCCATACATGCTTACCTCCAACTCATCCAAAAATTAAGATGTGAGCAAGTATAAGTGTGAATTTTCTATCTAATTATTTTATTATTTTAGTAGAGTTACTTTAATGTAAGTGAGAATGATGACCGTTTACTTTCTTTGGTTTAGACTCACCCTAACAAAAAATGATTAATCATATCTTGTATGATTTTCATGTAAATTTTAAAAGGGGTTTAGCATTATCAAGGGACAAGAAATAGTAGCCACCTACACCATCTGTCTTAATATAACACCCACACAAACAAACATCATTTGCTGCTAAATCCCCAATCCCATTCAACAATCATTCACGACTTCTTCATTCTGCTTCACTACCTCACTCTTTCACTAAACCTCTCACTATCAATGTGTTTGTGTTTGAGTTTGCATCAAACCCAGCTTTGAAATCTCGAGAATTGAATTTAGTTTTTTGTAATTTCAAAGAAAGGAAATCAATTGTTCAGTGCGAAGTTCGATTTGTGTGTGTTCTGAGCTTTGGAATTGCGAAATTGAACTGGATTTTGTGTTGTTTGAATTAGGGAAACATGTTCGTGTTTATTGATTGATTCCCGCACCTCCGATTAGGGTATGACTTACGAAATTTCCTGAATTATTTAAGAGCACCCTGGAATTTTAGGTTGAAAATGTGGAATTGAGAGTTGATACTTATATTTACATATAAATTAATAAGGAAAGAGATAAAATATGTTTAAGTCAGCGAGATGGAGGAACGAGAAGAACAAGATCAAAAGTGTATTCAAATTGCAATTTCATGCAACTCAGGTTAGAAACTAAGATACATAATGTAAATTAAAGATATATTTTTAATTTTCCACATTTTTCGTCTAATAAATGCTTACTATAATCATCTGTTATATATATGTAGTTAACACAATTAGCAGGAGATAGTTTAATAATATCAGTTATTCCTGCTGATATTGGAAAACCAACATCAAGATTAGAGAAAGCCAAAGTTCGAGACGGAATCTGTTACTGGGAAAAATCACTTTATGAAACCGTTAAATTTTCTCAGGATCCGAAAACTGGAAAATTTTTTGAAAAAATTTATCACTTTATTGTAGCAAAGGTACAACGACTATTATATCATGTTCCCAAAACAAAATGTAAATTTATTTCATGTTTATTTATTATATATTTATACATTTTGCAGGATTCTTCAAGATTCGGTAGTGTTGGAGAAGTTTCAATCGATTTTGCAAATTATGCAGAAGCTACAAAGCTTTCATCTTTATCGCTTCCCCTTAAAAATGCAAACTCTGCTGCTGTTTTGCATGTTAGTTTATTTTTATTTATTCATTTTATTACTTTTATTCGTGCGTTCTTGTTTAAGTGGATTTATTGTTTCGAATTTAACGATTGTATGTGTTTTTTGAGTTAGGTGTTGGTTGAAAGGGTGCAGGGTTCTGTTGATCAGAGGTAAAAATGGATTAACAACATGTTTTAGTTTTCTATTGGTTTAATTTTTTAAATATATTATTTATTTATTTATACGTTTATACTATTAATAGGGAGATTGATGAATGTAAGAATGCTAGCCCCCGTGATCGAAGCTTGAGGTCACACTTTGGGAATCTTGATTTACAAGTAAGTTCTTGTAATTATGATTTAATGTGAGGAATTTAGTTTAATTTAGAAGTATTAAGTCATACTGATTTAAAATTACTAACAATATTAATTTATATTTATTTTAGCATAACAAAAACATTGATAATCAAACAGGATCATGGGACTACCAATGGAATTAACAAAGATCATCAAACATCTGTTGGATCAGAAATCATGATATCAAGATCTAATTCAAGTTCGGGACTTAATACACCACAAAAACATGAACTCAAGAACACAAAACTGAATCTAGAATCATCAATAACAAAAGATCGATCATTAAATTGGGAATTTTTAAACGCTACAAATCCTAAATTAAGTACAGATGATTCTTCAACAAGTACTTTAGAAGAAACTTCTGAAGAAGGTTCTTCGGATACAGTTATTCAAAATCTTAAAGTCAAAGTTGCAGCTTTGACCAGACAAGCCGATGTTTCAGAACTAGAATTGCAAACACTTCGTAAACAAATTGTGAAAGAGATGAAGAAAAATCAAGATCTTTCTAAGGAAGTTGTTAATCTTAAAGAAGAATGTGAAAATTTGAAGGGATTTCAAAACCGAGGTGAAGAAGTCAACATTGAAGTCAAAGTCAACGGTATGTTATTGATTGGTGAAGGTGATCCTTGGGCTCTTATTGGTGAGTTAAGACAAGAATTAAATCATGAGAAGAATTTGACTTCCGATCTTCGGTTACAACTTAAGGAATCACAAGAGTCAAATGCTGAGTTGGCTCTTGCTTTAGAGAAGTCAAAGTCAAAGTCAAAATCTGAGATAGATGATGATGATGATGAGGAACAAAGGGAGTTAGAAGCTATTGTTAGGGAACATAGTGGTGTGAAAGAAACTTATTTATTAGAGCAAAAGATTATAGATCTTTACAATGAAATTGAATTATACAAACGGGATAAAGACGAAATTGAAATGCAAATGGAACAAATTGCACTCGATTATGAGATTTTAAAGCAAGAAAACCATGATATTTCTTATAAACTTGAACGGAGTCAACTTGAAGAACAATTAAAGATGCAGTACGAGTATACAACTTCTGACACATCTGTAAACGAGCTCGAAATGCAAATCAAGAATTTGGAACACGATCTAAAGTCAAAAGTCAAAGAATTGTCAAAGTCAACTCTTGTAATAAAAGAACTCGAGTCCCATATCAAGAATCTTGAAGAAGAGTTAGACAATCAAGCTCGTGAATTTGAGCTCAATCTTGAAAATTTATCACGTGCAAAAACCGAGCAAGAACAACGGGTGATTAATGCGGAGGATAATTTGAGAAAAATAAAGTTACAAAATGCAAAGGCAGCCACAAGACTTCAAGAAGAAGTTAAAAGATTGTCACAAAAAATGGCGTATACATTTGAAGTGAATGAAAAAGCAGCCATGAAAGCCAATGATGAAGCTAATAAACTTCGAGTAGAAAAACGAGTTCTTGAAGATACACTTTTCAAAGTGAAAACCGATTTAGAGAATCTTGATGACAGTTTTCAAGAAAAAATGGTTTTTCTTGAAAATCAAATTACTCACAAGTCGAAACAGATTGAAAATATGATTGGTGAATTTGAAGATCATAAACAAATATGGAAAACTGAAATTCAGAGGTTAAATGTGAGGATAGAGAATCTTGAAAGTGAAAGATTGAACGAAATTGCTATCGATAGCTCGGAAACATTTTTTCTAAATAAGGAGAAAGATCTTCAACTAGAAATCGAAGAGCTTGAAAGAAAATTGGATTTTCTTGTTCAGAAAACCGACAATTTACAGGTATCCACACTACAAATTGGTATATGGGCGGGTTGGGCAATCGGGTAATTGGTCAAAACGAGTTTGGGTTGAAATTTGTCGTTTTCTAGTAGCCATAAAAAACAAACGGGTTGGGTTGGGTTGACCCGCAACCACTTTTTTGCCCGTTTTTTGATATATAACTAATGTGTTAATTATGATTATAAAGAACATTACCGTTACGATAATAATCAAAATCTCTGAATAAAACGTTTTAGAAAGTTTTGTACTTTGGGCTACTTTCAACCCATTTTACCGAAACCATTTAAGCTAATAATTTTTTTTCTTTGACTCGGTTTAAAGATAAAACACAATTCAAATTGGCCCGTTTAAGATATTCAGGATTAAACCAAATCCAAATTGACATATTTATAAGTAAATGAGTCGAAATTGTCTTCTCTACTGAAAACACTACAAAAAAGGCTATTTTCTTTGGATTTTGCTAACCAATGCCCTAAGGGCAATGGTTAAGGATAAGTTGAATGCTTAAATTTTTTGTACATTAATTACATAAAAAACTACCCACTAAAAATCATAAACCACCTAGTAATGGTTATGCATAAACACTTGTACATAAATCACTTTATTAGCTCTTAACCATTGCCCTAAGGGCAATGTTTAGCATAATCCATTTTCTTTTGGCATTTCTTAAGCATCTGCTTTTATTTTTTTTTTTCTCTCTCTATTAAATGTAGTGACAAATGCGATTTTACTGGGGATGAAAAAGAGCGAAGATAATCCATGACATGTAAATTGGTAAGAATTTAGGGGTTTGGTTGAACAATGCATGTCTATATGTAATGATAGTTTTACAATGTAGGTTATTATGATAATAAGGTATCATTGATCTTCTTTATGATTTGCATATTGGTACAAATTTTATGTATAAAATTTTGTATAACTATCTGTTTTGAAATGGTACCAGTTTATGTTGTAAGTCACTATATCTATCCCATAGTCACATAGGACGCGGTACGCTCCGGTACGGGTACACGGTACGGGTACGCGATTCACTAGTTTAGGTGTATCGGGTACGCAGGGGGTAGGTTCATTTCGGTACGTGTCCGGTACGGTGTACCTTACGTTTTGGAACGATGTACCATACGATGTACCCTTAAAATTAAGTTTCTTTTGATATATAAAAGTTCAAAGTTCAAATTTCAAATAACAAAAAAATAGCATAAAATCCATAAAACTTTAAAGACATTAACGAAAATACTTAAGCATATACCAAAATCGATCTAATATATTGATAAAAATATATAGAGATATCGATCACTATGTGGGTGATTTGATTTTGAATCATTCCTAAAATAAAAAGATATACACAATCGATCCTGAAATTTAAAAATTATGCCAATACATTCGTGACTTCGTGGGAAAACGTGATCCATATTAAGCGGGAACGAGGTTCCAACCTAATGGGAATGCGAATTACGACGTACCAATTCATTTACCTTCTTTTATCGGGAACTCCAAATTGGCGTACCAAAGAGCGATCCCTGTAGCGTTCGGTACACCAACGTATCACGTTTCGATACGCGGCGTCCGGTACGCAGTTCGCACCCTAACCAACGTATCGTGTGACTATGATCTATCCTCATATGGCTCCTGCATTATGGTGTTGTATTTTGTGCATTAAAAATGTTTCATCACATTTTTTAATGATATTAAAGTTACAAACAAACTAAATCACAGATTCTTCCCATAATTAGCAAATTCAAGAAGTCAATATCAATAATGTAAAGATAACCTACGACCATAAAAAAATAAAACAATTTCTTGAATATTTAAAGTATGAATTATATACGAAGAATATTGAGAATTTTGTAACTGGGGAAGATTAATAAAGAACAATAGCTCGCTAACTATCTCTCTAAAAAAAAAAAATGTTCAATTAATCTTTCTGCTCTAGTAAACCAGGTTTTTCTTTCTTGATATTTATTATATATATTTTGTTGTTTAAAAGTTGTATGTTATCGCTTACTGTGACATTAAATGACACTTTAGTTTTTGGTAAATTAGCGTCACACGGTTGACACTGCAATTGAGACACACATGCTAATAATATTCATTCACTTAATATTTTATACATAATATACAAACTCAAAAAATACCCCACAATCTCGCCGCTTTTCACTTCCTCAAACTGAAGTCTTTGAACCAACGTCATTGTAACAATGGCGTTGGTTCAAGAAAGTCTAAGCCTTTTCCAAAAAAAAAAAAAAAAAAAAAAAAATTCTAAGTGCGAGCAACCTTCACTATCGGTTACAATTAGGGGTGTTCGTTTGGACGGTTTGGTTTTATCCGAACCAAATAGGTGAAACCAAATAAAGTCCGGTTTTCAAAAGTTAAAACCGAACCGTCCAAACTAATTCGAAAACCAAACCGATCCGAACCAAATAACAGTTTGGTTGGTTTGGTTTAATCCATTTGGTTTTTCCTTAAAATTTTAAAAATACTACAAAAGTATATAACATAAATAATATTAAGTTCGATATCTAAACTTCAAAATGATAAACTACTTTGTACATAAAAACAAGTCTAATTCATAGCTTGTGACATTTACAATTATATATGCAAAAGACTTGACATCAACTTTATCAAAAACTCCAAAAAGATTGGTACATCGCCAACCGATACAATATAAAATGGAACAAGTGTTAGTATATAAATCAATTTACTATAAGAGATGTGAAGAAAAGGAGTATCATAATTGCTTACAATGGAAACCAACAAGTGTTAGTATATAAATCAATTTACTATATATTACTATTCGGTTTTTTTGGACAATCCGATTTTCACAATGGAAACGAAATCCAATCCGAAATCCAAACTATTAATTTGGTTCAAGTTCAAACCGATCCAAAAAACCAAATAATCAATCCACATAGTCCGATCCAAAATGTCCAATTGGACAATCCGGATATATCCGAATAGTGAACACCCATAGTTACAATGGCCTAAGAAAAATAAATTATTGTATGTACTCAAGTGGCGCATAGTTGTTTTTCTTTTTGTTTTGGGTTTGCCCGGCCCAGTTTAGTAGGACCCGGTTTTCTGGGCTCCATTTTGAAGTTTATTTCTTTTAATTTCTAACGCAATTTGCTGCTTTTTCAGAAAAAATTAAATAAAGGCACACCAGATGTTTTAGACTTACAGAAACCTTCACAACACTTTAATTTGTTTTGTGAATAAATATTATCTATATATAATTATCTATATTATTCAGGTGGAATAGACAATACGCAAATATGCATGTGAGTTGTGACGAAGATTAGGACCTGACTGTCTTACCTTTTCATTTTTCATATTCTAACACCTTTTAGTTTCTATCTTTATTATTTGTTTCGTTTTCATTTTAAATATTAAGTTTGTTTTTACTAAATTGGTAATAATGGTTTAACATTTCCAATATAAACATGGATTTTTTTCAATGAAAAACGATAATGACAGTCATAAGTTGTTAATATGATAAGACATATATTACGAACTTTTACATCAACCAATAGAGTGCATTTCTAAAGACAATTGTTTTAAAGAATTTAAATACCTATGTAAACACATTTTATATAGTGTGCTGAAAGCAAATATTGTGGAGGATTTTTATTTTCACTATCATATCTTAGTGGTCCTTTTTTTTCTTCTTCCCAAGACTAGTTTGATTCAGTGCTATTTTAGATGAAGTCAATTCTAAAACCGATTTCAAAAAAAGTCAATGTCCACAAACCAGACATGTTATACATCTATGCCTTTTAAATATGTCCCATTTCTTAAATTATGCTATAATTTGTCCCCATTTTCATATACCCATTAAATTTGTGGCCAGCTAGCTTTGGCTAACCACCCCACCCTCACCCTACCCCACCACACCCCAACCCAACCCAACCCAGTGACCCACCCCTAAAATGACCATGGCCCATGGTGTTGTCCCAAAAATGTTGGTTTCTTTCTTTATGATCATGTTCATGTGGCTAAATACAACACCTTTTCAAGGTATTTATGTGGGTTCCAAATCTTAAAGTAGCCATGTGCTGTGATCTTGTTTTTTGTCACACTTCTACATATCATCACATTATTCCCTTGTTGCCTTTGTCTGCATGATAATGATGTAGATATGTGTATACTTATATATGCATATATATTGCATATAAATATATATAATTGACAAGTGTATTTATTGTAGCCAAATAAATATTTTCGGTTAGGCCCCAAGTTAAAGTTGATGGGTGCCCATCACTAATATTGAAATATAAAGTTTTTGTAAAGGTGGTTATTCGATATATCTTACACACTAAATATAAATAGTGTTCAAAGTGATGTGGGTTCGAGTATAACGTGTAGATAGTATACCTATCTTGTTAACATTTGGATATAGCAATGAGACAAAATTGCTTTCTCTTGTTTGTTCATTTAGAGCGAATAAGCACCAATAACTTCTTTTAAAATAAACAAAATAAAGCATTGGCCTTCTAAAGATTTTGATTACCAAATTTGTCCACCTTATGTATATGTATACTTTAGTGTTAATGGAATTGGGTAGTACAGCTATTTTTCAAGATCCACTAATATAAAGCACGATATTTCTTCAAATACATAGAGAGATAAGTATGACAATTCAACCATTGCTAAAATTGCATCATCGAGTCGATTGTTTTTTCCTCTTTTAACAAAATGTACAAATCTGTTTATTGTTTGCTTGGTTATGGTACTATCATACTAGAGTGTCAGCAATTATTCTTTTATATAATTGATTTTTCCCATAAATATTAATCATAAATACTTTGTATATAGTACTCGTATAACGTTTGTTATTTTTGTAGGCTTTTCGTATTTACCTTTATATGTACCTATATATATTCATTTGTTTTAAAACAAATTGTATGATCTAATGTAATATTCTGGTGGGATGATGTGGTGATTACGATGAAGGTCAAGGATGTGACTAATTACACTATAGTTATAAAGTTGATGATGCGATATTAAAATATGACCCATATTATATTTATCTTCTTAAATGATTATTATATATATTGTAATGAGTTATCTTTAATTTCCTAGATTAGTTGTAATGATGACTAAACGTGATTTTAGTCACTGGTTAGAGCTATATATATTTTTTTCCTTTTTAGACTATATATGACCAAACTTACTTAGTGGTAAATAAACTCATGATAAAATTTTAAAATAAATTTCATTAATATATTTACTGCTTATCATACATAATATACAGTCGACCATTGTAAGTGGTAAATAAACACATGATAAAATTTTAAAATAAATTTCATTAATATATGTACTGCTTATCATACATAATATACAGTCGACCATTGTAAAAATACAAGTGACCATCATTGGTCATCTTTACGGCCAAATCAAAGGGAAATATGAGTTTGGTTGCAGTCACCTGTTGTTGCATAAATGAGGGATATGGTTACCGCTGAGGTTGCAGTCGCCATATGGAGGCGGTGACGTTCACGGTGACTTGGATTATTTGGCGGCATAGAAATGCAATTACGTTTAATTCGGGTGATGCTCGTCGGAACTTGCTCGTGGACGCTATAAAAGAAGTGTCCTTTTTATGGATTTGTAATCGTAGGCATAAATATAGAGTTAGCTGGATAGAATGGTTAGTTTTACCTTATAATGCGTAAACTTTTGTTGCTGGCTAGTTTTCTCTAGTCGTTTTTTCTTTTTAATGAAAGCCGTTTCAAAAAAAAAAAAATCTTGTTCATTACAATTAGTCTTATACCAAAACGTCTCTTCAGAAATACTAGTATTCAAACTACTCGATCAAAATTATGGATTATATAATAGTGCTAACTTTTTTGTAGTATTATATTAATATCATAAATTCGTTAAATAAATATCACTTCTTCCACCTTGTCAAAGAATCTTAGCTATTACCTACCTCGCATATAATGGTTTGTTAAGGTATAATATTAAAGTAATTTTATTAAAAGACAAAAATAGGATCTAAAATGTACAAGAATGATCATTAAAAAGTGGTATCAACAAGAAAGATGGAAAGGAAACACAAATAAAAGATAAAAATAATGTTAACTCGGGTCAAAACAAAGTGGGTTCAAATCCAAATTCTTTAGAAGTTAAGAACTTCTATTTTTCAACCACATGAGCGAATTCCTTTGAATTAGCAGGAAGGTGTCTTCTTAAATAATGATTTGTCTGTCTTGTTCATTGACGAAAAAGAGCTTGTTTCTCCAACCCCAAATAGCCCAAACGGAATTGTAAATTACTCATTTAACAACATCTTTGTTAACCCCATCATAAGTCGAATAAATTCGAAAGAGAGATATCAATATTAGCACTTATATTCCACTAACTTCATATTTTTCTCCAAATAAGAAAAATAAGAGGATGATTTATTAAAGCAGCTGTAGATTCAGGGTACAAACTATTAAAAAATGCAGCAAGGCAAAACAACATAAATGTTCCTTTAATTAATAAGGTTGTATTCGGCGGGGAGCAGCTCAAGTGCTTAACCCCATCATAATATTTTTTTTTTAAACGGCTAGTTAGTAACTTAGTGGTTCGAGCCTACACAGTGACATCCACAAGGGGCAGTATGCCTTCCCTCGAACCTTCCACCTTTTTGTCCACGACGGGACTTGAACCCATGACCAATAGGTCATGGGCAACACCTTAAATCCTCCTTGGATACCACTAGGCTACAAGCCTTGGGTAACCCCATCATAATATAAAAGTAATCTAAATATTTATAGTACATTTGAATTTTTATATATATAACCTTGTTATCATTTATATTTAAGTGATACCCAAATATTTGATGTTCTACAATTTAATGACTTTCTTTTTTCATTTTTATGAATCATGAGACTTCCTTGATCTTTGACTATAATTAGCCCACTTGAATCGAGTAATTTAATTAACATTAATTACGAACCAAAATCTGCATACATATTTAATTTCAATCACTTATATAATGAAAATTAGGCGTATAATTATATCCATTGGTTAGCTCTAATGAAATGATATTACTCAAATTATATACAACAAATATATATTTTTCATGTTAGGTACAACCACCTAAAACATGATTAATCACCAAAAACCCATCAAAACTTTGTATGATTTACAACTAATCACAAAGATCTCGGTTTATACAATTTTCCTCAATTTCTCCGACCTTCATATTGCGGGTCCCATCTTGATCAGTTGTCTTCAACAATTGCATAAAACAAAACCCAGAATCAGATCCTTGTTTTATAATCTTCAATTTAACATCGATCAAAGTGAAAAAATCTTCAAAGTTGACGATGGATCAACCCATAAACCGTTATAATCGCCATGATCAATGATTGATCAACATCAGGTTCAACTGTTAATGTAAAAACATCGTTTCCAAGATCGATCCCTGAAGCCGTTTGCTTTCTTTTGATCTCCGCAACCAAGGCACCATCTTGATCAAGATTCACAATCTTGAACCCTAATTTCCCACAACTTTTAACAATCTTGTAACCTCCTTGACCTAATCCTAAATCTACATGAATCATTTGCCGTTTTCTTGTAATACGAAACCATCGTTGTTTCTTGGAAAAATCCCATTTATATCCATCCCAACAACCAAAAATTTGCAACTTCTGCAATAAAATTCAAACATTTAAATTAGATGGTGTTTTTATAACCAAAAAATATTGTGTAAATGTGTGAAAAAATGATTTTTATAACCAAAAAATATCGATTTATACCTTTCGTTGTATTGCGAAAAGAACGTTGCCTCGAATATCCATTAAGTAGACTTGTGAGCTGCATTTTTTGTCATAATTATCAACTCGATAAACAATTTCACCATTTGAGTTGTATGCAGTGCATCCATGGCTGTTGTATACTAGAGACTTCATCCATATTGTGAAGAATTCTTGCTTTGAGCTCAAGTATGATGATGATGATGATGATGATGATGATGATAATGATGATGGAGTTCTAGGATAAACCTTAGCCATTGAAGAGAGGAGAGCAAGTTCTGTTAGAAGATGTGGGAGGGTTATATATGCGTTCTCACATGTGCTGTCAAGAAAAGCAACCAACCATTATTATTTTGCATGGCGCATATTTTCTGTTACTTGATTAAAGTTTTTTAATTCATAAATATATTGCTGTGGATTTTTAATATTGTTTGCTGAAATATCATTTTTTAATAATACTCCCTCCATCCCACAAAAAAGTACTCATTTCTCATGGGCACAAGTCTTAAGAAAATAGTTAGTGGTGGGGTAATTGGTATTACTTTTGATTAAAATATAAGGTTTGATTGGAGAGAGAAATATAGTTATTGGATAGTTAGTGGTGGGGTCTTTGAAAATTATATTATTTTATTGAGTGGACCTCCATCAATTTGAGAAATGAGAACTTTTTTGTGGGACAGAAGTTTAGGGAGAAATTGGTACTTTTTTGTGGGACGGAGGGAGTAGTTTTTAAAGAAGGGTATCTCTCATACAATGACTTATCTAGTTGATTATTTATTGAATTATTTGTTATATATTTAAAATATATTTATGAAAATGTAATATATATTTAAAAAAATGCAGCAATGTTTGCGGCTCAGATTATTTTTAAAAGATAAGCATGAAAATAGAATTTTCATTTAAATGGTATATCATATTTATTGCATTTTCTATCATGGTAAAAATTGTAGTTTGTTAATGTTATTCATGAGTCATCACATGTTTAGAAAACAAACATTTTATTAAATGCGATTTAATGTATGCTTATATGTTATAAAAAGTTAAAAACTGTATTTATATTTCTTTTTTAATGTCTTTCCTTTTTTAATGGTTTAATTACTTTTACTTTAAATTAAATATCTTTTAAGAGTAATGATATTTAGGTCTACCATTTAGACCTACTCATAGGCCTACTCATTATATGAAGATATGTGTCAAAATCAAGGGATAATATTAGGAGAGAGAATTAGTAGAATACACAATTACACATGTCATCCTATTAAGTGAGTAGTTTTATGAGTATGTCTAAATGGTTAGACTAAATATCATTTCTCATCTTTTAAACATGGAAATTTGTTTTCATACCACACTTTTTAATGCATCTACCACAATGTACTAATATTACTGCAAAGTGTACAAGCATGTTAAACAATCATCGTGGTAGAAGGAGTAAAAGATGTGGTGTTAAAATCACTCCCTTTTAAACATATTAAAATATTACGTACCCGATTGAATTTTTTTCTGATAATGAAATTAAGTTAACACTTCCTCCGATTCAAAATAAGTGATATACTTTGGGTTTCACGTTTTTTGAGGCAAAAGATTATAATGATGGTTAAATTAGACTAATTAGATGGTTAGTGGGGAATGAGTCCCACACTTTTTGAATAAAGTGAGGTTAATAATGTTTAAAAGTAGAAAGTAAGGGTAAAGAGGTCATTTCACTTTGTTAAAGTAGATAGTTAGTGGGTAAGGGTCCCACTTTTTTTTTTTCCAAATAATGTAATTTTTCAAAGTGTATCACTTATTTTGAATCATCCAAAAAGAAAAGTGTATCCCTTCATCTTTCTGAATCGAGACCCGGCCCGGCTCGCGTCGTTCCAACAACCGGCGGTATCACTTATTTTGAATCGGATGATGTAGATACGTTTAACAAAAAATATTAAAAATAATACATCTTTTACATTATTTCATTTTGAATGAATTGTTTACTATTTCGATAGGGAAAAGAGTAGTAACAAACTTTGCAGGTAGGGCACCACGTGGGGAACAAATTGTGGGATGTTTCCAATATCAGATATGGCCCTCAACACTAACATATATTGAGTTAACTCAACCGTTCAATTCATATGTCAACTATCGTTATATGTATTATTAATAATAATAATAATTGTTATTGTTATTGCCAAATACTACTTATTTAAATTATGGGCTACATCATATCATATCATATCATATCAAATCGATCAAAATATTACAGTACATTATTATATTTTATACATAGAGTAAAATAAATCAGGACTTTTGTTAAAATTTGAATATGCACAAGAAGAAGTTTTGGATTATGGGAATTCACAATATTATGCTTGGCTGCTTGCTAAGAATATATTATACGTATACGAAAATGGTCCCAGAAGTCTCTATATTTATATGTGTCACCCCTTCACATTTACTTTTTGACTATTTTCAACTACTTGCTTAAAGTTTTGGAGAGTCAAAATCCAACAATTCTATAAATCGACTTTTATTGATTAATTTAATGGGAGGTTTAGTTAACTAGTATTAATGATCGTTTGCCGCCAGATTTGTATAGTTGAAAACAAGATTTTGAGATCAAGATTTTACGATATATTTTTGATTTTATGTACAATATCGATATTATAGCAAATGAGTCAAATCAAGCTCGCTCGACTTACTTTGGCTAGTCTAGAGTCCGGCTCGATAGCTCAACGAGCTATTAAAATGAAAGCTGGAACTCAACTCGAGAGTACTTGAATTGGGCTCGAGCTCGACTCGAAAAACTCATAAAATATGTATACTTACACATATATTTTTATACTTACATGTGTGAACGCCACAAATTAAGGATGGATTACTTTATCTATTTTACCTTAGAATAACTAACTTTGTTTGTTTGTACCTTTTAGGTTCTAATTTATGAAAGTTCTTCAATTGTAATTTATATTTTTTATTTTGAGGAATTGTTAGGGCTAAATATACACCAAATTTGACTACGTATTTTGAACGTATGTAATTAGGCAGCAAAATTGTTAATGAGTTGACTCGTTTGAATTGTGTCCCGAAGAATGTATCTGTAATGACATTGATGGGTAGATACATGTGTGCTAATTACAACCATAAATGTGAGGGTAAAAACGTAAAATTACTAAGAAAAATGTCATGTTTTATAACCATTAAACAAAATTGCACCCCGATGTTGGTATCGGATTAAAATGGCTTCTTTTTTTTTTTTTTTAACGGCAACCTAATCTACTCTAAATCCATCAATGTTCACTATGAGATTTGAACCCTCAATCTCAAGGTTAGGGGCAAACATATTTATCGCTAAGATGGGCTTTCATGAGTCATGTGTAATGCACTTTTCAAAGACTAGTTATAACAATAATTGAATGTTTTTCTTTCTGTATATCATAAAGCTCCCAACTGTAATCATCATTGAAATTTCGGTTTTTTGTGATATTAGTGTTAGGTCAAAAATGATACTCCAACTAACATATACATGTCAATAATACACATTCACTTTAATTTTTTTGGTCACACTAATCTATCTAACTCTATATATGGAGCCTAAATTTGAATTGAATTTGTCCACTTGTCCTATTAGCTCCTTCTAATTGGCCGGATTTGATGACATGTAATTAGAGAGAATGCCACTTGTCATACCCTTTTGTTTTTCCAGCATTTAAATATCCATTTCTTTTCCGCTAATATGCATGTAAGAATCAATTTAAAAATTTAAAATACAGCAAAATTTGGAAACCAACTCCTATCTCCCTTGATTCACGGAGACTCCCTATTAAAGATTAAATTTCGGTAATTCAATTTGATTTCCTTAATATACGCATTCTTAATTTAAATGTTTTAATATAGGATAGATTTTAAATTTAATTACGTATAGATAAAATGTGTGCTGCTCTTGTATATCATTATTAATGTGTTCTAATATTGTGAGCAATTGTTAATGATGTAGAATGATGATGCTAATGTTATTGCCTTGGTGATTAATTGTATGCATTTGTCGTAGATTTAGAGTTTCGATTTGAAGATCATGCATATTACATGCATAGAAATTGATTCTTTTTCAAAGTCTTTTTCAAAGCCTGTAAAAAGATAAAATATTTAACTGAATCGGGTTTTAATTAAAATTTTTGAATCTGCTGATGAATGAGGTGCATTTGTTACAAAGTTTGAGTTTCAATTTAACAGCACGAGGAGGCCCCTAAAATTAACGATAGCCTTTTGTATTCTATAAAAGTTATGAGGGAAAATTAGCATTTTTGACACGTTACTTAACAACGGGACAATTCAGTTATTTTTTTTTTACCTTCACCAGGTCATAGAGGTAAACTCAAAAAATTTAGCTTAAACATAATCATGTCAGATGTATCTTACCACCTTATCATTGCAATGACATTTAAATGCAATCCATGTCACCTAATCCGCCTCACCATTGGCACGTCATTAATCAAAGGCAGCCATTATTATGAAATCACGGGGCCCCTTGAATCCGTGTGACAGCAACAAATCATGCATCTTGAATCCGTGTGACAGCAACAAATCCTCCCTATAAATATGCAGTTAATAGGTGACATTTAAATTGTTTACTAATCTTCCGAAATTAAATATAATTATTGACTTTGCATTCGAATTAGAGGTTATCAAGGAAAGCATTAAGGAGCTGGTTTTTAGGAATTTCGGTTTCCTTACTTATCAAGTTTTTAAACTTTATAATAATTTTATATAAATTCGTTGATTACATAAAAGAAAATTACCCTAAACTTCTGAATTTGTATAATTGAGCTTTACAGGTAATTTTTTAAATCGGCTGTCTGAATCATATACATTTGTATCCGTCTATTTCTTAATCTGCATTCATTTTTTCATACAGCAAAAATCCGGCATTCAAGGAATCAACAACAGCAGCTAATCAATCAAACAGTTCTTTTAAAACTATACATTTGTATTTTTTCATGAAGTCAATTTTTCAATAATAATTGACTACATGATTTTCTGCATTATTCTCATTGTTATGCATTATGTATTTCGAAGCATGCCCGCCCATCCGGGCGGGCTTAGAAGCAAATTATAATATATATACACACAAAATAATAATACGCACCTATATAAAAAACCACAACTTTCTCGTCTCCTCATCCTTCAGCAAACGGAACTACGCACCAATCGAAGAACCATCACTAGCGGCATCGTGCCATCGGTTTTGGTTTACCGAAAGGTGACTGATCTCAACCGATGGAATGATTGTCACCAATCTAACTATCAATGACAACTTTTTCTGAGTAATTGATGAACTCCGTAGGTAATATTGCGATGAACATACATATATGTAATGATATGTTAGAGCTCTGCATATATATTTCTTTGAAAATTTTAGAGTTTTCTAATATTTATTTATATATCTTGTGAGTGATTGATATGTTCATAGACAATATTACGGCATACAAAGATTACAAGTGAATGTAATAGTATGTGAGAGGTTGGAGGTTTTTTTAGACTTGCACACGTTTCAAGAATCGAATTGAACCGAACTATTCAGAATCAAACCGAAACGAGAACCGAGAATATGGTTTCGGCCGGATTGACGACCAAACCGATGACGTTCGGGACCGAACCGAACCGGACAAATAACCGGCGGGAACCGAACCGAACAAAGAACCAACAAAGTTTCTTCGACTTTTTCGGGTTTTTCTCGATTTGGATCGAACTTAACAGCCCGGAATCGAGAACCGATTTTGCATGAAAATTAGATCCTAAGACGATAACCGAAGTAGTTTTGAGATTGCAGTCATTGATTCAGTTTGCAGATTCCTTCCTATCTTTTGTTGTATAAATTGTCAGAGTACACAAAAAATATCCCCCGGTTGGAAACCTTGTTATTGGTCAATTGCCAAGACATTGATGAGAAAACCTTGTTATGTGAAACAAAGCTCATGGCCATGATATTACGGTAGGTGACATTCACCTTAGAATATGTCTCTCAGATATTCTGGTTCGGTTCAAATACTAATAAAACCTCTCTATATTAATACTCGGTAAATTAATAAACTCTCTATAATAATAAATTTGTCCGGTCCCGACTTGGGCCAATATTGTAAAAAAATTAAAAAAATCGATAGAATAATAAGATAATAAATTTTTAGGAGATCCCTCTATAATTTTCGATCCCAAGAAAATCATAAATTAATAATTCAAAGAAATTGAAAAAAATATATATTACACTTTATTGAAATATGATTCAATTATTGATTTCCAATGCATATGAACACAATAATTACTAATTTACATTGAGTCCCAAGGTTCGTTGTAACGTAATTTTTAGAGACAGAGACTAATATATTTTTTTGTTTGGTATGTATTGTATAATTACTTTAAAAACTCTTTAAATTAATAATTATTAATTTATCGATAAATTAATAACTCTCTAAATTAATAAATTTCTCCGGTCCCGACACTATTAATTTAAAGAGGTTTATGTATATCGACCTTACACTAGAAAATATGATGCATTAAAAACCACATAATTCGTATAATTATTAAAATTGTTTAATTCTAAAAGAGATTAAATTTGAACGTTATAATTAAGAAAGAATGATTTAAATTTTTAATGTAATGTGATTCTTACTCAAGTGCTCTATAACATAGTTATAGAAGTGTGGATATTTTGGCCATAATTTTTTAGTCAAATTATAAGACTAAAAAATATCCCTTATTGAAGGGATTTAATGAAGACAAAAATACAAATAGTTAGAATACAATCTGAGGATCTGTTCCTCAGATTGTGGGTAATTGAATCTGATCAGTTCGGATTTCAGTTACCCAGCTACACTATCTGATCAACCATCTGAAACAACGATCAGTTCCCCGTGCGGAATCAGATACTGATCAACAGATCAGATAGTTGTAGTAGGTTCAGCGCACACTTGACAATAACGCTGAACCATATGAACAGATTCCTCTCTAAGCAAAACTCTTAGTGAAGGTCACTGAAGCTGAAAGTCATCTGAAGAATCATGAGTATCCGAAGACTCATGGCGATCTGAAGCGTACAAAGGCCTGAAGTTTCAGTGTCATAGAAAGACACAAGTAAAGCACAAGTTAGTGTGTCGTCGATAAAGTGAATATTATGCAAATCTTCTAGAAGATATCGGCGATCACAAGACGACATAAAGTACTGTCAGAATTCCGTTAGTAGTGCTCGTCGCATGAAATATCATCTGCACCAATGGAATTCTCACACATGGATTCGATCGATCATTCCTTTGGCACCACATTTCCCAATGCTATAAAATGAGGACTTAGCGATCGAATTCGGTGTGCACCCAACAAGTCTACACGCTGCTAAAATTACTCCAGACTTTATTCTTTGAGCAGAGTGTAAACAACCAGTAATACCTTAGTTATTTGATTTGAGAATTGAATCTCTGTAACGAAGGTATCTGGTCTTTTGCCTGATCACTTGTTGATCAGAACTTGTCTTAGATAGTATCTGTTATTGTCTATTTCCTGCAAGTAGTTTAGTTAGGATTTGTTCTTAGCTATTCCACAAACTACTTGCTCCTTTGTTATATCATTATTGATTAATAAAGAAAAGTTTAAAAAGTGTTGAGTGTTACCTTAATTTTATTTGGTCAGTAAAAGCGTATATATAAGTGTGTTAATTCACTTATCACAGGACTAACAAACTCCCTAATCCCTATAACATGAGTATATATATAACCTATTATAGAACTTGAGTTGATACACCTACTTATTGAGAAGAAGAAAAAAAGTACAGCAAAAAGTAAAGATCAAATTGTCAAAAGTTTAACAAATAGCCATAAAAGATACTTTTAGGAGACTTTAGACGCAAATAACAATGTTAACTTTATGCAATTAGCTAGACAACCATGTCTTATGCTAATATTTTTTTTGTACGTGTGTGAGTGTTCGTGGTCAAGTGGGATCCTATTATATAATCGAGTCGGTGTATTTACGAAAAAAGTTATTTATCACTATAATTCACAACATAATTTACACCAAGAAATTTCTAGTGATTACTTTTACTAGAAAAAATGAATTTACGCGTTATGATCTTAGTTTTGCAATTCAAAAAGGGATAATGACACAACTTATTACCCGTTTGCTTTCTTTCACTATGATCCTTGATTTAGTATTACTTTAATAGAAACCTATTGGCGTATTAATTGATACCACGTTAAAACCTATCCAATTATGGTAAATGCAAATTGCATGTAGCATAAAGAACGTAAGTTTTGTCAAGTTATTTGTGCTTTACATACTTCAATTTTGTCATTTAGTAAATATAATAATTTATTTAAAAGTAGAAGACTAATTATATATGCAAAGAATTAGAAAGAAGACCGGCAAGATGATGGCATACCCACGTAAAAAAGCAAAATTAGGTGAAGGTTCCACCATATGTACGCTCCGCCATCTCACCATATGCGAATGCGAGTAACTGCCTGTTTAGTTAGTCAGAAACCAACCATAATCGTTAATAGTGGTTTCTCAATTTTCAAAACTGAAATTGCAGATGCCGATTAACTGGTCTTTAAAACCGGAACCTCAAAGTGATTTCAATTCCAAAGCTGACAATATCAAAACAGTTTTGGTACAATTTTAGTTACCTGTTTTTTCTGATCGCTCAAAATATCAACATCACTTATTCAGTTACCCGTTGCAAACGTATTTTGTAGTGCTTAAATTCTATGTTTTTTAGTTAATTACATATTTCATCCCTATAATTTTTATGAAATCATAGAACTTTTTCCTTCATTTTCTCTGTTACTTGTATAGTCAATAATTTTATAACTAATGAAATTTTCTATTACTTGTATGACAAATCAAATACACTTCCTCCGAAGTGATACACTTTCTATTTTGGGTGTTCAAAATAAGTGATACACCTTGAAACTTTCATTATTCGGTAAAGTATAGTGGGACTCATACCCACTAACTATCTCATTTAATAAAGTGAAATTACTCATTTACCCTTACTTTTACTTTTAAACATAATTAAACTCACTTTAATCATAATATGTGGGATCTCTCACTCACTAACTATCCAATTTAATCTAACTTAATCTTCATTATAATCTTTTGCCTCAAAAAATGTGAAAGCTAATTTGTATCACTTATTTTGAAACGGAAGAAGTATTAAATACATCAATTAAAAATCTGTTAATATAATAAATTTGATTAGTTTAAATATTGTGTAACCAATAAATGTATTTCATACGAATCCAAAAAAACTCAAAAATATTATAAGACGGATGCCAATAACAGGGCCAGTTTACCGTTAGTTTAGTGTGAGTTTGGGGACACCATTGGCACGGGTCCGCCAGTGGTTCCGCCGGTTCGCACAAGCCAGTTTGGAGACGGTAGAGAAGGCAACGTTAGTTTTGGTGGGTGGGCCCAAAGGGGTATTTTGTGTGTGGGGGGTTTTCTAATGGTGGGTCCCAAAAAAATTAAAGGGAAGTGGTATTGTTGGCATGATTACGTTAGTTTAATGTTAGTTAGTGTATATGCTTACGTGGCGCTGATTTGGCAACAACTGACGGTATCAGTTATGACTACCGTTGGGAGCAGTCTAACTTGGATCTGTGTAATAATATATATGTTGCTTTACGTGAATACTGTGCTAGTTTATACGAAGTATATAAATAGAGAGTAGGGGTGAGCACAACAGGGTACCCGCCGGTTCCGACCGGAACCGGAACCAGAACCGGAACCACAGGTTCCTGGAATCTCGGAACCGGAACCTGGAAGACAGGTTCCTAAATTTTCAGAAACGGAACCGGAACCGCCGGTTCCAGAACTGGTTCCGGTTACCCTGCCTCTAAATTCATAAAAAATTTAAGTATTACAAACTAAATAAACAAGAAGATAAATCCGATAAATCACACAAACTATCAATTACATATATCTTTTAACGATTATAAATACCGTTTAACGATCTTAAATATGGTTGAACGAGTTCGAAATAAGTGAACACAAATCACTTTCTAGTACTTGACTTTCATATTCAACGAGTTTAAATATGGTTCAATCAGTGATAATAAAGATAAAACCCATTTTATTTAGACTATTAAGAAGATAAAACCCTCTTAAATTTAATGTATATTATCTTATATATTATTATATTTATTAAAAATATACCGGAAAACCGCCGGTTCCAGGGTATCCACCGGTTCCAGGTTCCTTAATTTTGAGAACCGGGACCGGAACCTCTTAGGGCGGTTCCATGATTTTGGGAACCGGAACCGGAACCCCCTAGCAGGTTCCTCGTCCGGAACCTCAGGTTCCGAGACGGTTCCGATTCCAATTCCGGTTACTCTCTTTTTCTGCTCACCCCTAATAGAGAGTGTTGATAGGAGTAAATAACGTCTAACATTTTCCTACTATAGACATGTATTTGTCTTTCACTTTAAAAGATAATTGATATACTTTTGTAGAACTGTAAGAAGTTGTCTTTCTTCTACAAAAAAGGTAGATTGTTACTTTTGTTTTATATTATGAAGCAGTTTCCCCAATTTTGTGGAATGTGTTGGTTTCATACTTTCATATGATAACACTTGATTCAACAAATATGTTCCCAAGACGTCTAATAAGTAGATTTTCTGGCCTAACTTTTTCATTTTCTTAATAAACTTACATCCTCTCTTGGGGGTGGGGGTGGGGTGATAACTTTCTCCGTTCAAAAAAAAATTAATATTAATTTCTACTAAATTTATCTAGTACATCTTGTTAAAGTTACAAGAATTTTGAAACTACATGGCTACTATTCCCTCCGACCCTGTATAAATTTCTCATTTATGTTTAAATGTTCTCTCATATAAAATTTTCACTTCTCAAATTTAATAAGTTTATTTAATAAAATATTATCTCTTGCATAAAAATCTGTTAAATTAGAAGTTTAGTTTGGATGAATGAGTAGTATATTACATTTTATAAGCTAAATGTTTCTAACCAATATTTACCGCTCTGCTCTACAAACTCTAACCACCACCAACAATTCATCTGCTAGGCCATTAACCATTTATTCTAGGCCTGTAAACGAACCGAACGAACACGAACGGGGGCTTGTTCATTTTCGTTTGTTAAGTAAAAAATGTGTTCGTGAACGGTTCACGAACACTTATCGAACGGAATTTTGTGTTCGTGTTCGTTTGTTAAGAAAATTTAGTGTTCACGAACGGTTCGTGAACGAGGGTAACAAACATAAACGAACACAAACAAACATAAACAAATACAAACGTACACGAAACAAACACAAACGAACACAAACAAACACAAACGTACACAAACGAACATAAACGAACATAAACAAACTCAAACGAACACTAACAAACGAACGTAAACAAACGAACACGAACGGATGTTCACGAACGTAAACGAACGAACGGGCCTTTGTTCGTGTTCGTTTGTTTAACTAAACGAACACGAAATCTTGTTCGTGTTCGTTTGTTTAGCTAAACGAACGAACATAAACGAACTCCCGTCGAACGGTTCGTTGAACGTTCGGTTCGTTTACAGGCCTAATTTATTCTGCATCAACAATTTTAATATTTCGTTGATGTTTAGTAACTAAAAAAAATAAATGTTGTATGTAAACGATAACAAGATTATATCAAACACTACAGAAGAATGCGAACATATTGTCACCTGTTCAAGAATTTGCTCTAAAATGCTCTTGTTAATGATCTAAATTCACTTTAGAAATACTTAGCACTATTTAAACAGAGCATCTTAATTCTTAAACTAAAACTAAAAAAAATGGAATAAAAGTATGAAAATGGGGTTTAATGGGTCGAGAATGGCTTGAGACATATTGGGGAATATTTGCATCTTGTGGTTTTACTTTCAACGGGTGTATGGTCGAAAGAGCAGCCCATATCATAAGAGGGGCAAACGAATAAATAAAGTACAAAACTTATATACGGGTTTTGTTAAAAGCAAATTCAAATATACAATTGATTTAGTGCGTGCCAATTGATTTATGCATAAAATAGATAATGTATATGGCTCAACTATTAACTAAAAGTGCATTCTTGATAGGGGTGATTATCGGGCCAAAACCGAACCGAACCGAACCGATAGAACCGATAACCAATAACAATGAATTTTCAAAACCGAACCGATAACATGTTATCGGTTTCGGTTCGGTTATTTTAGGCCAAATGTTCATCATTTTCCGAAAACCGAACCGATAGAACCGATAACCGATAACGATGAATTTTCAAAACCGAACCGATAACATGTTATCGGTTTCGGTTCGGTTCGGTTTCGGTCGGTTTTCGGTTCGGTTTGGTTTTTTCGGTCCAAATGCTCACCCCTAATTCTTGATAGTATTGTGTTAGTTTGTATCAGTTGTAGTGTCTACTTATATGTAACGAAGTTGACAAAAAACTGAAGCTGTAAGTTTATATAACCATTGGGAGATGTCTTAAAAGTACTCAATTAAAGAGATTCTATAAATGGCATACATAAGTTATTGTTTTAGGAGCTTATAACTTTTGGTTTTTAAATACTTAATTGAAAAAAATTTGTTGTTTGGATGATAAAACTTATAACCCTTTTCGGAAATTAACTCCACAAATATTAGAAAAATAAACTGGAGCTTTTGTTATGTATGTTTTTGTTGTCATTTTACGTTTTTTGCTACAGCTACACTTTACAGATTACTGGAGCAACTGAGCCCATATGCTAACTGGGCCGCACCAATTACGAAACATATAGATGGGCCAAACAAAAATTACATGATTAATCATAAAAAAGATAATGGCCGATTGTAGTCTTATACACTTAATTATTCGATTGGATTTCGACATCGAATAACAAATTTCAAATTGCACAAAGCAATCACCTATTAATCACAAGTTAGCCTTTTCCATAAAATAACTTGTATAGAATTTTGTAGATAGTAAAAATTATATAGTCTTTAATAATCATTTCATTTTTTCCTATAAAAAAATGATAATAATTAATTTATAATTGTATATGATTAGATCCCACATGAAAAAAAGAGTCTTAAAATAATAGAAAGACAAAAAAGCCCCTTTCCATCATGCTTCCAAGTTGCTTTACCATGTCCCTACATGTCATATGCTTCATCTCAAAGTAATCAATGCTCATGAGTCATGACTACTGTGTATCCTAATACAAATATATGAGAATTAATTTTGCTACCACATTTTTTGATGCTTATACTATATTGTACAAGTGTTTCTGTATACTGTACAAATAAGCAATGCAATGATTGTGGTATATGCATCAAAACACGTTGTGTAAAAATCACCCCCTCAAATATATAGAGTAAATTACATGAATGGCCCTTTAGGTTTATAGCAAATTTCACCAATGCTCCTTTAGTTTCAAAAATTACACCGATGGTCCTTATTTTGGAAAGGTTTTTCACCGATGGTCCTTTACGAAAAAGTCCGTCTATTTTTTAAGTTAACTAACATCACATGTGATGCACATGGGGGTATTTTGGTCAATTTGTCTTTCCCCTTCTCAATTAAATTACACGGATGGTCCTTTAAGTTTATAGCAAATTTCACCAATGGTCCTTTAGGAAAGACAAATTGACCAAAATACCCCAATGTGCATCACATGTGATGTTACTTAACTTGAAAAATAGACGGACTTTTTCGTAAAGGACCATCGGTGAAAAACCTTTCCAAAATAAGGGCCATCGGTGTAATTTTTGAAACTAAAGGACCATTGGTGAAATTTGCTATAAACCTAAAGGACCATTCATGTAATTTACTCAAATATATATACACAAATATAACAAACAAATAAAATAAAAAAATTGAAGAGATGATTTCAATCTCAGTTTAAATGATGAAAGTAATTATGTACAAATTGTCTATCTAAAAATTATCTAATTTATAAATCCATGTGAATCATTGAACCAACCCTTTGACTATTTGATCAAGTAATCATTGATTATTGAATGCTTCACAAGTTCAAGCTATGTATCAATGATGGAACCTTTAATAAGGATTTTTAGTACTAAATCTATGTGGTTGAATTTTTTCCCCAGATTGTATATTGAAGCAATAGTTGTTATATATGTAGTATTATTATTATTATTTATTTAACATATACTAATGATTAAATTATATATTATCTTAATACATAAAATAATTATTTTAAAAGCCATGATCAGCAAGTGAGGAGGGTTAAAAACCTGTTACGGCACTCCAAACCCCACCCCTAAAATATTTTCTTGAAAATAAAAAGTCATCCCACCGAAAATAATCACTTTAATTCACTTTTCCTTTTTCAATTTATCAGCAGAAATAAAACATTCTAACTTTACAAAATTCCTTCTTTATGCATTCTCATTTTTGCTACTCTGTGATTCTTTGATACTTGTTTTCTTCATAAAAAAGGAAAAATTAAATTAAATTTCTTGAAGCACTACTGCCAGTCTGCCACCAAACCTGTCTTTGAATTCAAGTTTTCTTAAACTGGGGTTTGCTTGAATCTTTATAACTTCACCAACTGAGATTTTTTCACTGATTTGTTTTCAAGGTTTGTTAAAAGAAGCACAGATTTGAAAACCCTTCAACTATTCTTGAATTTACTTGAAAAAATAATCTTTATTTAACAACTGTTCTCCATATTCTTGATTTCATCTCTTGAATCTTCTTGTTTTAATGGGTTTTTGGGTGATTTACCGGAGACTTCTGATTTGATGAGTTCTTAAGTGTTATAGAGAGAGAAAGTAGAGAGAGAAGATGAAAGGATCAGCCGCATTTAATCTTTTCTTGATTTCTTTGGGAATTTTTGTATCTACTTGTGATGCTGGTCAACCAATTGAAGGTACGAATATGGTGTATATTTCATTTGATTTGTACTTCTGAACAGATCTTAAACAAGTCTACCTCTCAAATCACTAAGATTTATGATTATTTCGGATCTTTATAATCTTATATGTAGATAATTTAGCAGTGTAGTGAGTAATTCCGTGAAATAAAGGATCTATATCAGTGGGGTTTGTACAACTTTAACTCTGAAATCAATAAAATTTATGATCATTAATCGATCTTTAAGTCTTAAATGTAGAATTTGTTAGCAATGCAGTGAGTAATTTGATTAAAAATTGGATCTTTATTTGTGGGGTTTTAAAGATTTCTTGAATTTGGCAGTTCATGCTCTTTCAATGTTCAAAGAAGGCATATTTGATGACCCATTGTTGGTTTTATCAAGCTGGAATGCTCTAGATTCAGATCCTTGTAACTGGGTTGGTGTTTCTTGTTCAGGAGATCAAGTGACAAAACTGTAAGAAATTGTCTCTTTGACTTTATTTTTTATTTTTATTTTACATTTTTAGTCCACTTAAAAATTACCATTTGTGAGTCCAGACAAGAGCAAGGTTTTTCATTTCATAAATTTGACACTCTATGAAGTTGTTTGATTAAATATGATTTACCATTTAATTGGGTTTATTAATATTTTTTTCATCCAGGAATATATCTAGCTCATCTATAACCGGATTTATCGCTCGTGAACTTTTTCAGCTTACTTCCTTACAAGAACTGTATGTCCCCTTTCAACGTCTTTATTACCTTAAAAAACATTATCAAAATTGGAAATTTATTTAAAAATAATTGTGTTTGTAGGATTTTACATGGTAACAAACTCATTGGTCCAATACCGAAAGAAATTGGATCACTAAAGGACCTAAGAATTCTAGATTTAGGGAATAATCAGATATCTGGACCGATTCCTCATGAAATCGGGAATTTGATCAACATCGTTAAAATGTAAGTTTACTTCCTTTCTTTTTATATAAAAGTTTTTTTTACCATTTTTATGTGAGTTTATTTGTATTGATACAGAAACCTGCAATCGAATGGGTTGACCGGTCAACTTCCTTCAGAGCTTGGAAATCTTAAGAATCTTCAAGAACTTCGGTTAGACAGAAATAAGTTACGTGGAAGTGTTCCTGGTGCAAATTCTTCGGTTGTTCCAACCACACAAGGAATGTAAGTAAATCATTTTCACCATTGATGATGTCATCATACAAAAACTGTACCTATTTTGACCTTCATTTTGCCACCTCTAATTTTTACCATTTGAGTGTTGCTTTCAGGTTTGCTTCAAATGTGACAAAATTTGGTTTTTGTCGTTCGTCTTCCTTAAAAGTTGCAGATTTCTCATTCAATTTCCTTGTTGGGATCATACCTAAATGCTTGGTCTACCTACCTAAGTATATATATAATCCTTTCTCATTGCATACTCTATATATATGTGTGTGTGTGTATATATATATATATATATATATTATATATATACACATTTATCTGTTTCTCATTTTCTTGTTTATATCCTTGTAGAACGAGCTTTCAGGGAAACTGCCTACGATATAAAGATATCAAGCAACGAACTTCTGAACAATGCAGTACGTTTTATGCCGATAGTTGAACTTTAGGGGTAGTTAGGTAATTTCACAGTTATTCTCAAAATCCAATTTTTTCTTTATACAGGTGGCGTTCCGCCAGCTAGACATAAATCCGGAGAGACGAAAAACCGTCCTGCTACAAATGGAAACAACCAACAAACTTCTGGTTCAAAAAAACCATCATGGTTATTAGCCCTAGAAATAGTAACCGGAATAACCGTCGCTACTCTCTTTCTTGTTGCCATTTTCATGACAATTCATAGATGCAAAAATAAATCCTCAATTATTATTCCTTGGAAAAAGTACTCGAGTGATAGAGATCGTATGGCATTATATACGGGTGAGTAAGCATTTCATATCTATAAATAAAAAAATTATTATTATTTTTTGTTTATATTTATGTTTGTATGTAGATCCTAATATGTTGAAGGATGTGATGAGATATAACCGGAATGAACTTGAAGTAGCGTGTGAAGATTTTAGCAATATTATCGGGTCTTCATCGGATAGTTTAGTTTATAAAGGAAATATGAAAGGTGGGCCCGAAATTGCTGTCATATCCCTTTGCATTAAAGAAGAACATTGGAGTGGTTATCTTGAGCTCTATTATCAAAAAGAGGTAAAAACAAATATACACTTTGATCATTTCCCACTAACTATTTCCTTTAATATACTGAAATGACTCATTTACCCTTGCTTTCTTCAAAAGGTGGCGGATTTAGCAAGGCTAAACCATGAGAACACGGGGAAACTTTTGGGATATTGTGTGGACAATACGCCATTTACAAGAATGTTAGTCTTTGAATATGCATCAAATGGAACATTATACGAGCACCTACATTGTAAGCGCCCCCCCCCCCCCCCCCCCACACACACACACACATATTAATTTAATAGGCTATTTTGTTATAATATATTATATTAGATGAAGAAGGGTGCCAACTAAGTTGGACAAGAAGAATGAAGATTGTCATAGGCATAGCAAAAGGTCTAAAATATCTTCACACAGAAATCGAACCGCCATTTACAATATCGGAATTAAATTCTAGTGCGGTATATCTAACCGAAGATTTTTCACCTAAGGTTTATATATGCTAAATTCTAATTATTTATTATTAAAATTATAATACTCGTTGGGCGAAAATGATTTATGGAGATTATTTGTTTTTCTTGTTTTTTTTTTTTTTTTTTTTTGTAGTTGGTTGATTTTGAAAGTTGGAAGACTATTCTTACAAGATCAGAAAATAACTCACGTTGTATAAGTACTGAAGGTGCTATTTGCGTTCTTCCAAGTTCTTTGGAAGGACGGCATTTGGATATCCAGGGTAACATTTACGCTTTTGGTGTTCTTTTGTTGGAAATAATCAGTGGACGGCCGCCACTCTGCAAGGATAAAGGATGTTTGGTAGATTGGGTAAGAACTGAAAACTCTTTTAGAATTTGTACTTTATGCATGCATTGTTGTACCTTATGTTCTTGAACTATATAACTAGCAAAAATTATAGATTGTGCACAAAAAGTGGTACCTCGAGCGAAATGGCACAACCCCACTACAAAAAAGCATACCTTTCTTGATGCTCACTAATCTTTGACTAATAACTAACTGTTGGTACTTGAATAACAACTCAAAAAGATTATAGATTTCTGTACATTATGCATAAAAAGTGGTACCCCAAATGAAAAAGAGACAGCCCCAGGTCAAAAAGCCATAACTTTTTTCATTTTTCATTAATGGGTAATCTTTCATTTTGTTTCACAGGCTAAAGATTATCTTGAAAAACCAGAGGAAATGGCTTCAGTTGTGGATCCTGCATTGAAACATTTTCGGGAAGAAGATTTGAAGGTGATCTGTGAAGTTGTTTCAGTTTGCATTCATTTAAGGCCTCGAGATCAAATATCGATGCAAGATTTGTGTGCAATTTTGGAAAGCAAAATCGACACTTCGGTTTCTTCAGAGCTTAAAGCATCTTCTTTAGCTTGGGCTGAGCTTGCACTTTCTTCTTGATCCCGAGTTTAAAACCTAACAAAACTGTAAATTAAACAAATTTTATGTTATGTGATCTTGTTAATACCCGATTAAAGACTCGTGTTTGATTGAGTTTCTGTAAATTTTCGCATAATGTAAGAGTATATAGTGAGTTCCATCTGACTAAACTCACTCTCTTTGACTCTTTGTAGTTTTGAAGTACGTTCTGAAATGGATAGAAGGGTTTTAACTTTTGATGGCATGTACTTTTTGAAATGAATGACATGTCCAAACTATTAGAATTAAACACGTATATATCATGTCTTAGTTATTACATATTACTATAAATGAACTAGACTTTTTAAGGCTATTTCTGTTACAACAAACTCCCGGATGATCGACATTTGCTCGTGATATATGTGACCTAATAATTGCCGTAATCATTTTCAAACTATTCCCTGACTACTGCGGTAACCATTTTCAAACTATTTCTTTACTATCTGGTAAAAATTTACCTAAAAAATTTCTCTTAGAGATCATATCATTTATTAATTAACTATACTATACTTAAGGGGCGTCCGGGATTGCGTTTTAACATATTATCTGCTTATTGCGTTTTGAAAACACAAATAATCTAAAATGGGTGTTTGACAAAAACTCTAAAAAAAATCAATTATTTTGCATTTTGAGCATCCAAAACGGAGTTTTGAACAAAGCAGGTGGGGAGGTGCTTATTTCGTTTTGGAAACTGATTATTTACAATTCACCTATTAACTAAACAAATAATCAGGTTTATCAAATACTAAAAACCTGATTTTCTAATTATTACAATTTCAAACAACGTAATCAAATCTAAATACTATTTTTTTTAAATCACATTTTACAACTGATAATTATCTAATAATCAATTTTCAAAAAAAATATTCCAAACACCCTCTTACCAATGATTTGTGAGTACCTTATTTGTATGGGTGATGATCCCTATAGAGCATATTTTAGCAATGCAGAGCAATTTTAATGAAAAAGACAATTATGCCCTTCTTCTCCGTTTCCCCTCCACACATGAAACAACCCAGGCCTCTCTTCAACAACTTCTCAATCTTAACTAGATTAACGCAAACTTCATTAATTTCCTCAAATCCATTTTCCTCCAAAATTTGTAAAGCATAAAAAATGATTAGTTTTGTTTTTTCGTTCCATAACCACTGTGAAATCAAAACACCCAAACGTATAAAGCCCTAGCAAGTCTCTCCTGTTGGACTGTTGGAGTATCAATTCAACAACACTCGGGTGGTACAAACCGGAAAATTCTCAAATCTGGATCTCAAACGCCTTCAATTCACTCAAATCTGTAATCAACTCTTATCATCTAGACGGAATCGATGATGTGAATCATCGATTTTATAAAGATAAAGTGAAGACGGTGGAAGCTTGTGTGGCAGATTTCCGGCAGCTGTCGGAGTTTGATCGGGAGAAATTATTGCAGAGCTATGTAATCGATTGAAGAGGGATTCAAGGTGATTCTTTTTTGATGCTTAATAGATTTTGGGGGAGATGAATTTGAGGCAATTGATGAAGTTGGTGTTGAATTTGTTAAGAAGATTGAGAAATTGCCAACTTTGAAGAGATGCTCGATGGAGACTGCTTTGTATGGAGATGTAAAATTTTGGTAAAAGGAGAAAAGGATAATATTGTCTTTTTATTTAAAAATGCTCTACATTGTTAAAAGATGCTCTGTAGGGATCATTACCCCATTTGTATGAATCCTATCAAGGAATTCCGTCTAAAGTTGAAATCTTTCTTAAACGGTCACGGGTCAAACATACATTCGAACTAGTCTGACGTGTCGGTAAATGGTGGACACGTGGCAATCATAATTGTCCACCACCAACTTCCCCAAAACTTAAACTCATAACGAGATTAGGTTTTACTTTTACACCCTCACTTCCATACTCACACAAAAAACGTTACTTATCATCGTCAAAACCCACCGGAAATGTCTTCCCATGACTGGCCGGACTGGCTCCCTTCTGACTGGTTTATGCAAGTCAGAAATATCGACGGCCAGAAAGTCAAGGTAATTACTATTTTCAGTTTTCGATTTCCTTCAATTTGTAACTAGGTTTTTTTTTTCTCGATCTTCAGTTTCTACAGATTTTGTGGTTTTTGGTTTGAATTTTGGTTCAGTCTTGAATATGTAGTTAATTACTACCTGCTTGTGAATTGTGTTTAGTTAATTTTGCATAACGAAGTTTCGTAACTCGTGAAATCGATTGTTTCCATTTCGAGCTGATGTTGCTCTATCCTTTGAATTTTGAGCTGCAATTTGACCTTTTTATGGTAAATCTAGGGTTTTTCTGTGCAAAATTTTTATGATTCGTGAGCTAGGGTTTCTTCATTTTGATCGCTGTAACATTTTAACCACGATTTCATTTTCCTACTTTGATAGCATTATTTATGCAGTTTAACATAGTTGTTTTCTGTTGCAGTGTTACATTGATCCTGAAGGACACACATGCTATTCAAAACCAGAAGTTTTTGAGCATCTTAAAAAGATAAGCAACGGGACAGCTACTGTAAGCTATATTTTATCAGCCTTTACTTTAACATTTATTCCATTTTAATTTCTATTAATCTTACAAAATTATGTTTTTTTATTCAGCAAAATGCTGATGACTCAGCTTTAGACCCAGATGTTCCCCAAACAAATGAATCAACACCTCAAGGACGGCCTAAAAGACAGACAACAAAATCTAAGGCACTAGTTCATCTTTTTTCCACCATTTTATCCCAATCATAGATATAGATACAATAATATAACATTTGGTGATACAGGAAATTGAGGGTTCTTTAGAAACTCATGGAGATTCTAAATGGCTACCAGATGGATGGACTTGTGAAGTCAAAGTTCGAACAGGTGGTAGCAGTACTGGAATGAAATATAAGGTAACTAACTAACTGAAAATCAGTTTATTTATTTAGTTTCAAGTTTTGACCCTATTTATTTTTTATATCTTCTAATAATAAGTTTTTATAACATTGTAGATTTACACAGATCCTATAAGTGGACAAAAGTTCTTTTCAAAGCCACAGGTGCTGAGTCATCTTGCCAAAATAAACGGCAGTCCAGCTGTACAGAGAGAAGTATCAAATTTGGTATGCCTTTTTACATTTATACCCCCAACTCAAACACACACATGAATTTGGTTATCTGACTGGTTGTTGCTAACGTGTGCCTCATTTTTAAGGTTGAGAAATACGCTACAAAAGCTGATGAGTCACAGAAATCTGAAGTCAATGAAAAGAAGACAAGAGGCAACCGAATGTCCTCTGACTTTGAAGTTTGTTCCATTTTAACCCCCTATGATTATTCATTATTGCATTATTGAAATTTATATGACCATTTGACTACTATTGGATGGTTTTCTAGGTTGTCTCAAGGACTCCAGTTGATGGGCTGCCCGAAGGATGGATTAAAGAAGACAGAATGAGAAAAGGTGCAAAGAAAAAGGATCCGGTTAGTCAACGTTTTTTCTTCTCTTTTTATATAATAAAAAATTCAATATTATATATAAAATGTAATGCAATGTGTTATAATTATATAATTTTATATCTATGCAGTACTACCTAGACCCATTGAGTGATTATGCTTTTTATTCAAAAAAAGATGCTTTGCGTTATTTGGATTCTGGAGATATAAGGACATGTGCTATCAAACCACTGAAAAGGAATGTTGATGAAGATAACAATGTAAGTTTCCTTTTTTCTTTTATTTTGTTAATAATCCTGATAAATTCTGTTTATGTAATTATGTTTTAGCATCTGACTCCAAGTGGAGGAGAATTATTGAAACCTTCACCAGTTACAACTCCATCCAAAGTAACACAATTGACTCCATCCAAAGAAACTGGAACTTCTGAACCCTTACCAAACGGTTCTGAAACTGAAACTGGTACTGGTACTGAGAACAAGGTAAAATGTTAGTTAATTTAATAATTTCAGAAATTAAAAAAAAAGAAAATAAAAATGAAAATAAATACTAAATAGTGATTTTGGTGATTTAGAGATCTGTTCGGTCTATAACTGGTGGATCTTTCTCGAAAGAGGAAGTTTCTGATTGGCTACCTGAAGGATGGACTGTAGAAGTCAATTATAAAAGTAGTGGATTGAAATATAAGGTAACCGAAAACCAAACCATATTTATGAATTTTGATTGGTTGTTACAAATGTTGTGTTTCATGTTCATCTGACAATCTGGTTACTGTTGCAGAGTTACCATGAACTTGCAACTGGAAAAAAGTTTTATTCAAAGCCACAGGTTCTCAACTATCTTTCAGGTGGCAGTACCAGTAACAGCAACTCAAGAAAGAGAAAAGTATGTTGGGTAATGGGTCATAATGGGTCAAGTTTAGTATGGGTTGAAACGGGTCAAAATGGCCCGTTTATGATTTACCTAAAAATGTAACTCAATTTTTCAGGAAAATAAACCGTCTGCATCAGTTGATTTTTCCCCAAATTCTGGACCTGCTAGCGGTGGGCGTCCCAAAAGATCCAGCAATAAATCAGCCGTCATCAAGAATGCCGATTTCACAGAAGTCTGTTTCTTTTTTGCTGCAGATAATATTAATTATTAATATTTATTATTATATTAATCTGACTTTTGAAACAATATTTTTTCAAGGAAATCACAACTACTCCAGCAGAAGGGTTGCCGCCAGGTTGGATTAAAGAAGTTAGAACCAAAATATATTCAACCCACAAAAGAAGTGATCCGGTAGTTTTTACTGTTTAAAACATAATACTAATATTAAACGATTATTTTGTGATTAATTGTTATTAATAATTGATTATTAAACGTGTTGGTTTATGCAGTTTTACATAGACCCTGTGAGTGGATATATTTTTCGTTCTAAAGTGGATGTTTTCCGTTATTTGGAGACTGGTGATGTTAACTTATGTGCTATAAGACCAAAGATGAAGGATCAAGATGGAAATGAAGTTGTAAGTCCTCCCTCCACTTGTACTTTATGCTTAGGTTATTGTACTTTAACAGTTACAAGACTTGATGTTATTTTGACAGTCTGTATTCACACATGATGTGCAGAAAGTGAAAACCGCATCTAAGACACTACTCACTGAAGGTACTAATTTTCCCTTTTTTATTATTAAATAAATATTTGATACTGATGTTGACTGTCAATAATACACAAAGAAGGAGAAACATTGAGAGAGAAACAAGAAAATGACGAATCTACCCCTGCAAGAGGTAGGTCTTCAAGCAGGATTGCAAAAAGGCAGAAAGGTCCCACAGAGAATAATGGAGCAGCAAAAGTTGAAGAAAATGAAGATCAAGGGTCAGGAATCAATCTGGAGAAAGTAGCTGAGGATGATGGACGGCTGTCATACGACATTCCGGAAGATGATAATTGGACTGACCAGTGCCTTGACTTTGCGGTCAAAACACTTACAAATGAAATTATGTTCAATGGTCAACCGGCATCTGGTGAAACAAGTGTGAACGAAACACCAACAAAGGTCAACTGAAGGGTGTTTGGTAATTTGACTTTTGATTATTATCTGTTTCAAAACTGATTATGGATTTGCTAGTTAACTTAAGTAGTAATGATATCTGGGTGTTGTGTTTGTTGTCAAAATAATCAACCGACTTGACTTGTATCATCGTTAGTGGCAAAACCTGAGTTTAAGGTTTGGATTTTAATTTAAAGTAATCGTACAAACAAAACAAAAGAATCGGTGGGGATTTGGTACAACAAAACCTAATCCCTTCAAAGAAGGCATATGAGTAGGTAAGATACACATCGTAAGGTTGATCATGGTCCAAAATCGAACCAAAACCAATAATGAATTATCAAAATCAAAAACTGAACTGATTACATGTTTTCGGTTTGGGTTTAGGATCATGTTTTCGGTTTTTTCGGCCCAAATGCCCACTCCTAGTATACAATCATACCTCTATCCGGAAATAGAGAGTCTGCTTTGCTTTCAGGAGACCTTAGGCAAAGTGTTAGTTAGAATATATGAAAGTTGGAAATGTGTATGTATGCTTATAAAAATATATATATATATAAGAATTAATATGCATATGAAAAGTTGGGCGTGTGAAAATGTGGTTAGTATGCAGACTAACATCTAAATACGTGTTTGACTGTATGTAATAACATGTATCAATCAAATTCAAAAGTATTAATCAAAAGCATGCAATCTTACGTGTCAAGATGCTCCTAAGCGGATAAGAGCATGTAATCATGTATGTCTAATGGGAATTAATTTCTACACCACATATTTTGAGGTTTGTACCATACTGTACAACTATTTTTGCAAACTGTACAAATACACAAAGCAAGTCTTGTGGTACATGGAAGAAAATGTGTGGTGTAAACATCACCACCTATGTCTAATTCCCTAGAGAACCCATGAGTAACTAACTTACAAACGAGAAAATACCCACCTTCCTATACATTTGTTCTAATATTAATACTCCAAGAATTTGTTTTATAGATCATATCTTTGGTTAGACTAAGATCATTCAACTCCCGGCTAAACGATGTCTGTTGTAAACTTTATATATTCGGTAATTAAATAATTAGACAATTACGATATTAAAACCGTATTTGATATTGATAATTCAATATCATAATCAACAAATAAGAAAGAACCAAATGGAATGAACACACCTGATTCTTGATGAAATAACGAACCGCACGGAATTATAATTCCTGTCCTTTAAGGTTTTTACGCGCTCTATATGCTGCAAGCCTCATCGTAGAACCCCAGGATTTGATGCAGTTTATCGGTATTATTCTACAGCACTAGAATTACCAACAACACAAAAGTGATTACTTGGAAACACATGATGAATATCAAAACACAACATCATGAGATGAGAGCTTATGATTTTTGGTGTGTTGAACTTCACAACTAGAAGTTGCTTATATAGGCTCTCAAGTCTTGAAGGAGAGCTTAATGACATTCAAACCAATAGTCTTGTAACTCTTAATTAAATTCAACATTATGTCACATATTATGGCATTTAGTGTCATTGGTTATGACATTTCAAAGATGCTCATAAAATATTAAGCTCCACAACTCTCATGATAGATAGGAAATTTGCCAACTTACAAATACCTTTGTAATTTCCAACAATCCCCCACCAAGTTGGAAAGTTTCCTTTCACTCAGATAAATGTTATCACTTGGGTGTCACGAAGATTAAACCCATGCTTAAAGTGAGCAAACAAGAAGAGATCAATTCAATGGTATCCTTATAGGTTTAAACCAAGAACCTTAGTAACCTCCCCGGTTTACCCCCACACAACATCTGCCATCTTTGTGTTCTCTCTGAGCACTAATATGGCCATGTGCTAAAATCTTTTTCATGACCCTTTAGAAGACAAAACAAAAGTCTTCATTTGAGGCGACACCACCTCTAGATCAGATAGACAAAATTTTACAACATCTTCGTTGCTCAGATGTCTCCAAAATTTTGTTAAGAGTATTAACTCATCCTCGTTCTCGGCAACGACGTACTATCCTACCTCACATGGATCTATCTTATTTTATAGTACCTTCTATCGTTAGTAATTTCGTTATTACCCATTAAACTTTAAAATAGGAGCACTAAGTTCAAGTTGGGCTTCCATTACTAACGATTCTAGTTTGGTTTTAGACCCATGACTCTCGCGGTAGATGTAACCAAATCTCTCGTCAGAGGTTTGGTAAACGGATCCGTCAAGTACTTTGTTGTCTTGACTTAAACAACTTTGATGGTACCACTATCAATTAGTTGTCTCACAGAATGATGTCGAATACCTACGTGTCTCGACTTCCCATTATATTCATAATTATATACTTTAGACAGTGTGGCCTCACTATCACAGTACATGGGAATTGAAGGCATTGCAGTATCCCACAAACGGATATCCAAGAGTTGATCTCTAATCCACTCTGCCTCTTAGCCTGCAGCGGCTAAAGCAATAAGCTCAGCTTCCATCGTTGAGTGAGCTATACATGACTGTTTCTTGCTCGCCCAAGAAATAGTCCCACCAGCTAGTGTATAAATCCATCCACTTATGGATTTAGAATCACTCATGTTATCAATCCAGCTGGCATCTGAATACCACTCTAGTATACTAGAATTTGATGTGTAAGTCAACTCAAGATTACTAGTCCTTTTCAGGTATCCTAGTACTCTTCCTACTGCCTTCCAGTGCTCTGTACCGGGGTTGACAGTATAGTGACTTATTTTGCTTACTACAAAAGCAATGTCAGGTCTAGTGCAGTGTGTAGCATACATCATGCTTCCAATTTGCACTAGCATATTCTAGTTGAGTCATTGCTCTACCAGAGTTCACTTCAAGTTTTACACTAGAATCGAAAGGAGTGTTAAATTCCTTAACATTCAAGTGCTGAAACTTTGTCAATATTCTCTCTGTGTAATGAGATTGACTTAGAGAAATTTGACTATCTGTCATTTTCATCTTAATACCAAGAATGGTATATGTAACACACCAATTTTTTTCAACCAAATTTAAACTTTTTAAATAAATAAGTTTGGTAATTAAAAATCCATAAAAATCCAAAAGTAATTTAAACCAAACATTTGGAATGATTACAAGTGCCAAAAACCGGTGTTACAATCATATCAAAACTAAAGTCTTAGGGAATCAAATGGTACACCGAGCTAATCATCCAATGCTAACACTACGGGCCGCCTAATCCTTAGCTCCCGAACCTGAGTACATAGTCAAAAGAAATGTAGTACGTGAGACAAATTTGTCTCGTGAGAAACATGGGTTTTAGACCCGGTTAGAAGTAATTGCAATAAAATAATAATTAAATAATTATCACATTGCACATAGTCAATCTTACTCTAAGGCTTGCCATAAGCCCAACACATACGTAACGGGCCTCCCGAAACAAACTCCCCCGATATGGGTTATCTAGGTAAACTCCCCCGTTTCCGGGTTATTTATATGCTCCCCCGATTTCCGGGTTATCTCAAACTCCCCCGCTTTCCGGGTTATCTATTTCTCGACATACTACTCTTGCGCAGGGTGGTACCGCCCCAAGTAGTAGCCACTAACTCCCCCAACTTGTGTGGGTTATCTAGGATCCAATTGATTAGCTACCACATAACAAATCATCAACTTGGGTCAAAACCCCATATCACAACTCATGTCTACTAGTGGTAACTAAACACATAATGAACAATTCAAGTCAATTCAACTCAAGTCAATTCAAGTCAAGTCAACTCAAGTCTAGTCAATTCAAGTCTAGTCAATTCAAGTCTATTCAATTCAATTCAATATCTTCCTTATTAAAAATAATTACCTAATAAGGACTCTAAGAAATCATTTCAAACTATGTAACATGGTTTACTAGGTACTCAGAAAAGATCACATGTACTCACCTTAGCAATGCTATCTAATACTTGTGTTAGTCAACACAAATCCTTACTTCTTAGTCAAAGAAGTATTCCCAATCACAAGGTCTTCTTGACCTTTGATGTTAAAATCTTCAAGATTGATGAAGATTTGAGCCAAGAATCTCCAAAAACGAGCTCTCTCTCTCTAAAAACGGCCACTAGGGTTTTAGGGGTGATAAATGAGCTAAAACCCTGATTTCCACGATTTTATATAGCCCAGACAGAGATCGCGTCGCGATCTGGTAGTTCGCGCCGCGAACTTGCTCCCGCTATTTTTCGCGTTGCTTTTAGCGACGCTATCCCGATGCTATCTTCGACGCTATCCTAGACGCTATCTTAGAGGCCTCGCTATTTCGGGTCGCTGTTCGACCAAGGAATAGATCGCGCCGTGATCTCCCGATTTCTGCTATGCCCTTTTTCCTAACTTGTTAAACCCCAAATCTTGACTCATTTTCCAATAACACAAGTTTTAAACATCCAAACACTTAATAAATAAAAAGGTATAATAGCCTAATCATAATATCTTAAATTCATACAATCCGAATAATAATTCAAATACAAATTATGAAAATTCCGGTCGTTACAACTACCTACCCCTTAAGAGGATTCCGTCCTCGGAATCGCATCATAGTCCACAAAGTTCGGGTAGCGTTTCTTCATCTCATCTTTGACTTCCCAAGTCAAGTTGGGTCCAAGGGAATGCTTCCACTTGACCAACACCAATTCAATCTCTTTTGTTCCTCAACTTCTTTATTTGGGCCTCCAATATGGCCTCGGGTTCTTCGATCAATCGATTGGGTGCATCGACCCGCAAATCTTGAAGTGGGATCACATTCTCCACTTCACCCAAAAACTTCTTCAAATTACACACATGGAATGTGTCGTGGACACCTTGTAACTCGGGTGGGAGTTCTAACTTAAATGCTTGCAAGCCGACCCGTTTCAATATCTTAAACGGGCCAACATACCTTGGGCTCAATTTGCCCTTCTTTCCAAATCTCATCACGCCTTTCCAAGGCGACACCTTTAACATCACCATATCACCAACATCCAAGTCATAGTGTCGCTTTTTCAAACCCGAATAACTTCTTTGACGATCTTGTGCGGCTTTCATATTTGCTTGAATTATTCCAATTTTCTCATTTGTTATTTTCACAATCTCGGGACCCGTGAGTTTCGTCTCACCCGCCTCTAACCAACAAGAAGGCGTCCTACACTTTCTCCCATACAATGCCTCAAACGGTGGCATTTGGATACTTGCATGATAACTATTGTTATATGAAAACTCAACCAACGGTAAATGTTCATCCCATTTACCACCAAAATCCATCACACACGATCTCAACATATCTTCTACCGTTTGGATCGTTCTTTCACTTTGACCATCGGTTTGCGGATGGTAAGCCGTGCTCAATCTCAACTTAGTTCCCAACTCCTCTTGGAGTGATCTCCAAAATCTCGAGGTAAACCTTGCATCCCAATCGGATACAATCGAAATCGGTACTCCATGCAAACGAACAACCTCATCAACATACAATTTAGCCAACTTCTCGAGTGGCATAGTTTCACGAATAGCTAGGAATAACGCACTTTTCGTTAACCTATTAACAATCACCCAAATGGCGTCATGGTTCCTACTTGTCTTTGGAAGACCAACAATAAAATCCATGGTGATGTCTTCCCATTTCCCTGCCGGCACTTGCAACGATTGTGCAACTCCATAAGGCACTTGGTGCTCGGCTTTCACTTGTGCACACGTGGCACACTTTGATATGTACTTTGCTACTCTCGACTTCATCCCCGGCCACCAATACAACCTCTTCAAGTCTTGGTAAGTCTTTGTACTCCCGGGATGAATCGAGTACTTGGAGTTGTGAGCATCATTTAACAATACTTTTCGGTTCCCCCCAAATTTTGGAACCCAAATCCGACCATTCACGGTTTTCAATCTTTGAGAATCTTCTTCAAATACTTGGTTCTTTCCCAATCTCTCTTGTCTATACTCATCTTTTCCCATCACTTCGGTTTGTGCGGTTTTTATGCTTTCAATAAGGCTAGATACCACTTCAATCCGCATCAAATTAGCCTTGACCGGCTTCTCATAAACTTTTCTACTTAAGGCGTCGGCCACCACATTAGCTTTTCCTTCATGATAAACGATTTCACAATCATAATCATTAATCAACTCAATCCACCTTCTTTGCCTCATATTCAAATCCTTTTATGTAAACACATACTTAAGACTTTTATGATCCGTGTACAATGTACACCTTGTTCCATACAAGTAATGTCTCCAAATCTTCAAAGTAAAAACGATCGCCGCCAATTCCAAATCATGAGTAGTATACCCCGTTTCAGCATCCTTCAATTGTCTTGAAGCATAAGCTATCACTTTCCCTCTTTGCATCAAAACACAACCAAGACCCTTATTCGAGGCGTCACTATACACCACGAAATCTTCCATGCCATCGGGTAGTGTCAGGATCGGTGCATTGCACAATTTATCTTTTAAAAAGGCGAATGCATCCTCTTGCTTTTTCCCCCAATCAAACTTCACGTCCTTTCTTGTTAGCATAGTGAGTGGTACCGCCACTCAGGAAAAATCTTCAATAAACCTTCGGTAATAACCGGCTAAACCAAGGAAACTTCTTACTTCGGTTGGAGTCTTCGGTGCCTCCCAATTCTTCACCGCTTCAATTTTAGACGGGTCAACCTTTATCCCGTTTCTAGATACCACATGACCAAGGAATTGGACTTCCCGCAACCAAAACTCACACTTCGAGAATTTTGCATACAATTTCTCCCGTTTTAAAACTTCTAGAGTTTGCTTCAAATGTTCTTCATGTTCTTCTTCGATTTTGGAGTAGATAAGAATATCATCAATAAATACTATGAGAAATTTATCGAGGAAAGGTTTACAAACCCTATTCATGAGATCCATGAAAATAGCCGGGGCATTCGTCAAACCGAATGGCATCACCAAAAATTCATAATGCCCATAACGTGTTCTAAAGGCCGTCTTCTCGGTATCACCTTCTCTAACTCGAACTTGATGGTAACCCGATCTCAAATCAATTTTGGAGAAATAATCGGCTCCTTGAAGTTGATCAAACAAATCATCAATCCTTGGCAAAGGATATCGGTTCTTAATCGTCATCTTGTTAAGCTCTCGGTAGTCGATACACATCCTCATTGAACCGTCTTTCTTTTTCACAAATAAAACCGGTGCACCCCACGGTGACGAACTAGGACGGATAAAACTTTTATCAAGCAACTCTTGTAATTGAGACATTAGCTCACGCATTTCGGTTGGGGCTAGACGATACGGGGCTCGGGCAATCGGCGTCGCCCCCGGAACTAGATCAATACGAAACTCGACTTGTCTCTCCGGTGGCAAACCGGGTAAGTCATCGGGAAAAACTTCGGGGAAATCCCGAATAATCTTCACATTATCCACCGTCTTCTTCTCTTTTCTCCCATCTAGGACATAGGCTATGAATGACGAACATCCCTTTGATAAACACTTTCTTGCTTTAATGGCGGTAATGAGGTTTGGCATATGATGCCTCTTTTCTCCATTAATATACACTTTTTCATTCTCGGGTGACTTGATCGACACCAACTTCTTTCCACACAAAATTTTGGCTTGGTGGATTCCCAACCAATCCATCCCAATAATTACATCGAAAGCCTTAATTCCCATAGGCATCAAATCGACCTTGAACTTCTTACTATCGATTTCTAATTCACAATCTCTATAGATATGTTGAACCATAGAGGTTTTCCCATCGGCTACTTCTATTTCATACAAATCGTCAAGTAACTCTAGTGGAACCTTAAACTTAGCACCAAATTCATGAGACACGAAAGAATAAGTAGAACCCGAATCAATCAATACATAAATGGGTATGGAGTTTATGAATAAGGTACCTGAGACGACATCATGAGTCTCTTTTGCTTCTTCTCGGGTAAGTTGGAAGGCTCTTCCTTTGACTTTCGACGGCTCCGGTTTCTTGTGAGCGGTTGACACCAACGTTTCGGTTCCTTTCTTTGGGCAAACATTGCTATAATGCCCTTTCTCATGGCATGAGAAACACTCCACTTCATCAAGGTTCCTCACCTTGCAATCTTTGGCCTTGTGGCCAAAACGCCCACACTTGAAGCAACCACCCGAATCCGCCTTACATTCACCTTTGTGGTCCCTACCACACTTTCTACAACCACCAACACTTCCTTGCTTTGACCCGCTCGGGACAAACTTGCTCTTCTTTGATGGACCCGAAAAACTTTCAAACTTCCTCTTTTCATTTCCCACCGACCTCTCTTGAACTCCTCTTTCCCACTTTCTCAACACTTCGGGCGACATTGATGGCCTCATCAAGAGTGGCTGCCCTCTTCACCTCAAGTTCATACTCCCATGGCAACCCATTGGCAAACCGAACCACACGACTACGTTCGGTTGGGTAAGCATTCATTACAAACGGGAGGTATCCCGTGAACTTCTTGGTATACTCATCCAAGGTTAGATTCCCTTTCTTGATGTGCAAAAACTCTTCCAACAACTCCTCCAACTCCCTTTCGGGACAAAACTTCTCTTTGAGTCTTCTAGTGAACTCTTCCCAAGACATCTTGTAGACGGCTTTCTTTCCCAACGATTCATACACGGCGACCCACCAAGTCAAAGCATCATCCTTAAGCAAACGTGAGGCATAGGTCACCATGTCCTCTTCTTTACACTTGCTACTCTCAAGCACGTGTTCCGTCTCCCGGATCCAACGAATGGTGTCTTTTGGTTCCATGCTCCCGTAGTAGTTGTCGGGTCGGCATGCCAAGAATGTCTTGTAAGAACATCCTTCACGTTCAATCTTGTCAACACTTCCATCCTCATTGGAGGATTTCTCGGTCGGAACACTATCTCCCGTTGTTCGGGTCCTTGTGAGAGGTGGAGTATCCTCCCTCTCTTCCCTTTCCTCTTCATCACGACCTTCCTCTTGGTCCCTTTCGTCATCCTCATTACAATTCAACCGATCATTAATGATCCGGTTCACATCTTGTTGCATCACCTCCCTCATATGGGTGAGCATGGACTGGATAGCTTCAATTGTTACCGGTACATTGTTATTACCAACACCGGACGCGGCCCCACCATTTCCATTACGAGGCGCGTTGGGAATCACATTTGAATCCCCTTCTCCATCCGGTATAACTCGACCACTTCTTGTTCTAGCCATCTTACTAACATAAGATGTCAACCAATTAGAATCCAATTATTTGACTAAATAGTCACATAGAATATAAGAAAAGCTCGATCTAAAACAATCCCCTAATGGTCAACCCTAATTCTCAAAGGTCAACCTAACTTCCTATGGCACATAACGTCCCCAAAGGCAAAGTCTAAGTCTAGGGTGGTAACCAACCTAATTCACTAAGACTAAAGCTCTGATACCAAGTTGTAACACACCAATTTTTTTCAACCAAATTTAAACTTTTTAAATAAATAAGTTTGGTAATTAAAAATCCATAAAAATCCAAAAGTAATTTAAACCAAACATTTGGAATGATTACAAGTGCCAAAAACCGGTGTTACAATCATATCAAAACTAAAGTCTTAGGGAATCAAATGGTACACCGAGCTAATCATCCAATGCTAACACTACGGGCCGCCTAATCCTTAGCTCCCGAACCTGAGTACATAGTCAAAAGAAATGTAGTACGTGAGACAAATTTGTCTCGTGAGAAACATGGGTTTTAGACCCGGTTAGAAGTAATTGCAATAAAATAATAATTAAATAATTATCACATTGCACATAGTCAATCTTACTCTAAGGCTTGCCATAAGCCCAACACATACGTAACGGGCCTCCTGAAACAAACTCCCCCGATATGGGTTATCTAGGTAAACTCCCCCGTTTCCGGGTTATTTATATGCTCCCCCGATTTCCGGGTTATCTCAAACTCCCCCGCTTTCCGGGTTATCTATTTCTCGACATACTACTCTTGCGCAGGGTGGTACCGCCCCAAGTAGTAGCCACTAACTCCCCCAACTTGTGTGGGTTATCTAGGATCCAATTGATTAGCTACCACATAACAAATCATCAACTTGGGTCAAAACCCCATATCACAACTCATGTCTACTAGTGGTAACTAAACACATAATGAACAATTCAAGTCAATTCAACTCAAGTCAATTCAAGTCAAGTCAACTCAAGTCTAGTCAATTCAAGTCTAGTCAATTCAAGTCAATTCAATTCAATTCAATATCTTCCTTATTAAAAATAATTACCTAATAAGGACTCTAAGAAATCATTTCAAACTATGTAACATGGTTTACTAGGTACTCAGAAAAGATCACATGTACTCACCTTAGCAATGCTATCCAATACTTGTGTTAGTCAACACAAATCCTTACTTCTTAGTCAAAGAAGTATTCCCAATCAAAAGGTCTTCTTGACCTTTGATGTTAAAATCTTCAAGATTGATGAAGATTTGAGCCAAGAATCTCCAAAAACGAGCTCTCTCTCTCTAAAAACGGCCACTAGGGTTTTAGGGGTGATAAATGAGCTAAAACCCTGATTTCCACGATTTTATATAGCCCAGACAGAGATCGCGTCGCGATCTGGTAGTTCGCGCCGCGAACTTGCTCCCGCTATTTTTCGCGTTGCTTTTAGCGACGCTATCCCGACGCTATCTTCGACGCTATCCTAGACGCTATCTTAGAGGCCTCGCTATTTCGGGTCGCTGTTCGACCAAGGAATAGATCGCGCCGCGAAGATGGAGATCGCGCCGCGAAGATGGAGATCGCGCCGTGATCTCCCGATTTCTGCTATGCCCTTTTTCCTAACTTGTTAAACCCCAAATCTTGACTCATTTTCCAATAACACAAGTTTTAAACATCCAAACACTTAATAAATAAAAAGGTATAATAGCCTAATCATAATATCTTAAATTCATACAATCCGAATAATAATTCAAATACAAATTATGAAAATTCCGGTCGTTACAGTATACATTTCCCCTAGATCTTTCACCTTAACGTTCGAGTATAGGTATTTCTTCGTATCAAGTATACCTTGTAGGTGAGTGCCAACGATCAACATATCATCAACATAAAGACAGATAACTACAATGTATTCAGATGTGCATTTAGTGTAGATACATCTATCAACACTATCATGCTTAAACCAAATGCAGATACAGTGGTGTCAAACCTCTCATGCCACTGTTTTGGAGCTTGCTTCAAACCGTACAGTGATTTAATAAGTCTACACACTTTTTTTTCCTGCCCGGATACTATGAAACCTTCAGGTTGCTCTAAGTATATCTCCTCCTTGAGATATCCATTTAGAAAGGCTATCTTCACATCCATTTGATGAATGTACAATCCTTTCAATACTGAGATTGCTATAAGAGTTCTAATTGAACTAATTCTATCAACCGGAGCATATGTATCAAAATAATTAATACCGTTTAGCAACTACTCTCGCTTTATAGAAAGACATTGATCCATCTGGACGATACTTCCTCTTGAAGATCCATATAGATCTTATGGGTCTCATATCCTTGTGAAGATCAACTAACTCCCAAGTTCCATTTACCATAATTGAATCGATTTCATCATTAATGGCATCCTTCCATAAAGGAGCATCTCGCGATGTTATGGCTTCAGTAAAAGTCTTATGATCATCATCTAAATTAATAGCTAAAATAACCTCTCTCGTCACCTTAGAATGAGATCCTTTAACCAAGTATGAAAGAAAATCGTCTCCAAAATTATTTTCCCTTCTAACCCTTGTACTTCTCTCTGGTTCTTCTACAACAGAAGAATGTGGTTCTTCTACAACAGAAGAATATGAGATAATATCTCGATAAGTACTGGTTGCTAGAATATGATTAAAGCTGGGATTGGAGTTTTCATCATCTCCTATTAACTTATCCTCGAAGAACTCCATATCTCTGGATTCTACACGACACCTGATTCTTTATCCAACAATCGGTATGCCTTTCTATTCTGAGCATATCCAATGAATATATTCTTCATAGCTCGAGCTCCCAACTTGGATCGTTTAGAATCAGGTGTACGATAATAAGTTAAGCACCCCCACATTCTTAGATAATCTAATCGTTTAGGATCATGTGTAAGATAATAAGCTAAACACCCCCACACTCTTAGATAATCTAAGTTAGGTTTTCTTCCATTCCATAATTCATATGTACCAGAAGGAATAACACGACTAGTGATTCTGTTGTGCACATAACATCCAGTAAACAAAGCTTCCCCCCACAGATTGTGTGGAAAAACCCGATTCATTCAACATACAGTTGACCATCACAACAAGGGTTTAACTCTCTCTTTCAGCTAATCCATTCGGTTTGGGAGTATATGGTGAAACTTTTTCATGCTTGATACCATTCTCTTCACAAAATGTATCAAACTCATGAATAAAGTATTCTCCGCCTCTTTCCAAGCGAAGAATGTTAATGTGTTTGTCATGTTGGTTTTAAGCTTTGCACTTATACAGTTTGAATGCATTAAAAGCTTCATCTTTTGAATGCAACAAGTAAACATGTAAATAGCGGCTATAGTCACCACAGATTATAATGAAGTATCTTTTACCTCCACGCGTGAGTATTCCATTCAGTTCACAAATATCTGAATAGATCAACTCTAGTAATGATGTAATTCTTTTGACTCTTGAAAAAGTTTCTTTGTAACTTTGATTTTATACAAGTTCACATTTGTCAAAATCTTTATTATATACTTTTATCAATACTTTAGATTGTGTCTTTCCAATATTTTTTAATGTTAGTGTGAGCTAACCTTTTATGGCACAAAGAAATTGAACACGCAATATAATTTGAAAAACTATTTCATTAATTCGAACTTAGTTACATCATCACTAGCGATATTGTCACTAACGTTGACAGTATCATTTTCTCACGATTACAAAGATCAACATTTAACACATAATCATTGGATATAGATACAACATTATCTTATCCATCACCACATAGATCAAGCATAAACATTTCACCCGTGTTGATGGTTTGATCCACAATAACCCATCTTTGGAGAACATGATATGACCATTTTTTTATTATTACCAGCTTGTAACTATTTTTGTCATATTTGTTTTCCGATATAAGTCCCTTGGAGATTCAAGGAACATGTACAACCTCTCGAAGGTAACCATAATTCCATTTCGGAATGTTAGAACCACTGTACCAATGCCATAAACACGTACTATATGGCCATCAACACATGTCACCACAGTTCCTTCTCGAACCGTACTATGAATTTAGAAACTATCACGATTTCCACATACATGGATGTTTGCTCCAGAATCCACAAACCAGTCTCGGGCCTCTATCACCCGAGTAATTGAGGTAGTCATACTAACTCCTACATGACCCATACTTGCACCTAAGTGGGTTATATTTGCAACAACATTTGCAATTCCTTTTACATAAGCAATATCCGAATCCCCACCTGACACGTGGTACACACTCAATCTGACTTTACTCTTTTGATCTCTTATGAGATTCTCCTTCTCAATAAGGAAGTGTTTCAACAAAACATCCAAAGAGTAGTACTCAAATTTGTGAAACTCCAAGTATTTAACCACATTAAAGGAAAACATTATTTAGTCAACCCTTTTAGGTAGCTCTATTCGAATACAACCAGGAAAGACGGTGAGGGTAGACAGCGCTAGTGCGTATCGGAACCACCCCCATTTGGAGTCAGAAAAACCGTCTTTATCTTTCCTAGACATTGTAATAAGAATAGGTGAGCCTATTTGGGGATGATTGATAATTTATTCCACTTATAGGTTCAATACAATGCTTAATGATACACACCTGGAAAGATTCCGTTTAACATTAAAATTATCTATTTTGTATAATCATGATTTTTCAAATAGTACACTTTTCAAACATAAAAGTATCTTGAAATAATCTGTATACTTAAAATAATAATTAAATCAATTATAATGCTTCAACCATAAGCATGATAATTCATATAACATTCACTTTAGACGAGATTATAGTTTTACGAGAAAAACCTCATGTTTTAACTTGTCCATTATATTAAAAATAGATATTTAAATATGTCAAAACACAATACATCTTTTTAAATTGTCATAATTAAAAGAAATGTAACTTATACAAGTGAAATTAAATAACCATAATAACCTCTCTTAAAACATTTAATTCATAACATTAAAATATATATTAAACATTCACATAATGAACCGTATTATCGCTCTTAAAAATGTTTTAGTAAAGAACCATATTATGGTCACACTTCGGCTCGCTACTTATATCTAGGTTCGGATTTCCGTCACCTTCTAATCTAGAATTTGGTCATAACTAAGATTAGACTCTTGATTTCACCTAAGTTATTAATATTTAATCTCGAATCCCTAGAGCTAGTTGTAACACCTCAATTTTTAATACAAAACATTTACCAAAACTATACCATTTTATAAATAGAAGAACGGTTCCCAAAATATGGATTTACAAAAACCTTTGGTGTGAAAATCAGAGTACGAGGTTTGGTGTTACAAAATATATTAAAACCAAAGCTAAGCATAAATCCACTCTATTGTTCTTCTATTCGAGGCCCCGCATCTCTATCCATGCGTACCTACACCTTTGATCCCGAACCTGAGTACATAGCAAAACAAACAAGGAGTACGTGAGACACAAAAATGTCTCGCGAGCTACATGGGTTTAGACCCCGATAAAACAAATATGTATCACATTATATTATATATATATATATATATATATCTCATCATCATATGTCTAGCCACCCTATTGTGACTCTATCATTCTTGCTTCCTTAGCAAGTCTATCTAGTTATCCGGAACATCTCCAAATAACCCGTCATCTCACATACTTATTAATTGGGGATCCCCCGCCTTAATAAGCCTTATGGTAACGGCAAGAGGGAATCGCCCAATCTACCGTTACCCGACTTCTAGCCGGATCTCGTCCGGTAGCAAGCCTCCTAACACATGATGGTCCATGGGTCGATGCCCAATCCGCCCCATCCAAAGTGACCGGGGATCCCCCGAATCACCGCCACACTATCACACATCATAAATTCTCGAGTTATTCCATCTAAGCCCTTGGCTATCTCATAAATCATCAAACAAGTTAGTTTTAATATTCATAATAATATATAACTAACTCTACATACTAATAGTCTACACAATTAGTCAAATAGACCAAATCACAAGTAAGAAAACATATTTCAATGACTATGTACTCAGTAAAGTCCACACGTACTCACCTTAGCAATTAAGGCACCAAATGTGTTCCTTGAACACCAAATCTTCACTTTCTCAAACCACTTGTTGACCTCCAACCTCTTGATAGAAGTCCTATTTCAATAATCATCACAAGGTTAACATAAATCATCACCAACTAACCCAAATACCATTTTCCCCAATTTTGATGGTTTCCAAAACCCTAGGTTTAACCAATCTTAAGATTCTTACAAATCTTAACCATACACTTGTTTCCTTTGTTAAAACATCATCTATTAAGTGTTTACAACATTTATTCAACCATTAATCACCAACCCAAGAACTAGGGTTTCAAACCCAAGCTTCAAGACCCATAGATCTTGAGCTACAAAGATGAAGGAGTGAAGATTTACCTTAATCTTCAACAATGGAAGCAAAATCACTTGATTTGGACCCCAAAATTGGCTTCAAACGACCTTTTCCACTAAAAAATGTATACTCACTTGTAGAGAGAAGAACTAGGGTTTCCAAATGAGAAATAAGTGCTCAACCTCGTCTTAAATGCGCATCAGACATCACAGGGACGCTCGCGCCGCTCGACACTCGCTCGCGCCGCTCGACAAGGTCTGGAAGGTTTCTCGGATCAGATGCTCGCGCCGCTCGACTCTCGCTCGCGCCTCTCGAGCCCGACTCGCGCCCCTCGACGGAGTATCTCCCGTGCGCGACAAGCCTTCTGTCCGAATCGGGATTTCTCTGCACCTCGCTCGCGTGCTCGACAGACCCCTGCTCGCGCGCTCGAGCAGCTGGTTCCCTTGTGTTCGATTTTTATGCTGATTTGGTCTAACTTTCGACCCGGTTCCGTCCATAACTTTCTCATACGGTATCCAAACGACACGAAACCAATTCCCACGTCTTTTAAATGATTTATCCTTATTTATAATGATTTTTCCATAATTTTATTCGATAAAAATTCGGGTCGTTACACTAGTGGATCGCCGACTACGTCACCGAGGTGAAAAGTCGAGGGAATTATTAATTCGTTTGCTAGTGGTCACTTAACTAAACATATCAATAATTGACAAATTAAATAAGTAAAGATTTAAAGTTCAATCAAAAGGTTCTTTGATATAAAAGCAAGTATTCGAAAAACCATAATTAAATCCTAAAAATACCAAACCTAAATTCAAGAGTTCAACAAATCATAGTAAATACAAGGGTCTAGCACATAGACATGCTAGTTAAATCAAACAACACATAAAAGTAAAAACTTAAAAACATTGTTTAAAAATAAGTAAAGATTAAACCAAACAATGCTTGATGTAGGATGCTTTAGATCTCCTCCTTCCAATTATATTTGTTCGTAGCCTTCTGTCCGTTTCGTATGGGTTTTTTTTTCCAAATTGACAGCCTTGCGGCTGCGTCTGTTCTGCCGCCAAACCCCTTGGGGTTCTTTTCTTCTGTCACCAAATCCCACGTGAATTGTGTTCGTGTAAGCTGCCCTTTTTAAATAATTGTGAAGTCCCCTTTTTCTCACGTGGGCCATGTCAATTAATCTCTCCAAATGGTGATCATGGGTCGGTGCTCTCATGCCTCAATTAAATCCAAATGGCCTAAAGCCCATTTAAAATTGTATGGCCTCGTTGAATTAATTCATATGGCTCAATGTGGTTTTAATATTAAAGACATGAGCTGGTGTATTTGCTTCAATTGGCGGGTTCTAATTGTCAAATTGTGACGCACCAAATTAATGTGTACATAGGCCGGTTGTATCTCTAAAATATGACCGGCTCTTTTTATTTCTTCAAATGGTTGATCCACTTAAATCTAGTTCCAAATAGTGGCTTTAATCAACTTGGCCTTCTTTAGTTAAATTTGGTCAAATGAGCTCTTTTTACACTCGGTCCCTTCTATGTTTTCAAATTTCTTCTTTTTAGCGCATATTTAGCTCGTTTCTTGTTAACTTTGGAATTTTGACCTGCATTTCACAAATAACAAACATTTAGACATAAATAAAGTATTTTCCTTATAAAACAAGCCTAAATTATATAATATTGACGGATTTAAATATATATAAATCCGCCAATATCAGTCCTTTAGTTTCAAAAATTACACCGATGATCCTTAATTCTGAAAGGTTTTTCACCGATGGTCCTTTACACTAACTTACGTTAATTTTTTCTGTTAACTCACCCCATGTGCACTGTACATGAGGGTAAAAAAGTCATTTTTCATTTCTTTTCATTCTTAAATTAATTTTTTTATCTTAAATAAAATTTTTTAGTTTTAGAATAAAAGAAAATAAATGAAAAAAGACTTTTTTACCCTCATGTGCATTGCACATGGGGTAAGTTAACAGAAAAAATTAACGCCAGTTAGTGTAAAGGACCATCGGTGAAAAACCTTTCAGAATTAAGGACCATCGGTGAAAATTTTGAAACTAAAGGACCATTTGTGAAATTTGCTATAAACTTATAGGACCATCCGTGTAATTTACTCTATATTCGGTAATTAAATAATTAGACAATTACGATATTAAAACCGTATTTGATATGGATAATTCAATATCATAATCAACAAATAAGAAAGAACCAAATGGAATGAACACACCTGATTCTTGATGAAATAACGAACCGCACGGAATTATGATTCCTGTCCTTTAAGGTTTTTACGCGCTCTATATGCTGCAAGCCTCATCGTAGAACCCCAGGATTTGATGCAGTTTATCGGTATTATTCTACAGCACTAGAATTACCAACAACACAAAGTGATTACTTGGAAACACATGATGAATATCAAAACACAACATCATGAGAGGAGAGCTTATGATTTTTTGTGTGTTGAACTTCACAACTAGAAGTTGCTTATATAGGCTCTCAAGCCTTGAAGGAGTGCTTAATGACATTCAAACCAATAGTCTTGTAACTCTTAATTAAATTCAACATTATGTCACATATTATTGCATTTAGTGTCATTGGTTATGACATTTCAAATATGCTCATAAAATATTAAGCTCCACAACTCTCATGATAGATAGGAAATTTGTCAACTTGCAAATACCTTTGTAATTTCTAACAATGTCCATCCTTGAGTCAGTTACTGCGAGAGTTTCCACTATTCTAATTGGTGTTGTTTGTGATCTTCTCTTTTGCAGACTATCTCAGTCTCCCTTTTTTTGTCGATGATAGTCTTCGTATTAAGGTTTATTCTAGTTGATGGGGATTTGCCGATTTGGTATTAAATAACTTGTTTCCACCTCTAATCAAATGATGGTGTTTTATGTAGATTTGTTGTGAGGGAGTAATAAAATACAAGCCAAAATCAAGTTGTAAATAAAAATTTTCCAATAATAGATCCATGATGTTACAATCAAACAAAAACCCGAGAAAAACAAAATGAAAGCACTTCAACATCAACACTACCCTAGAATTTCAAATGTAACCTGATGCCACAGGCCCACATTGCTCTTTTGCTCCTGGGTTCGAACAGTGAGTGTCACATAAGAGCTCCGGGTGTGGGGCGCTATATGCCCGCCAAACGCCCCCAATAACCCCGCTAAAGTGAAAAAGCCACACCCACGATTTCGTTATTTGTTCGTTATAATGATTTCGTTGTGGGTTTGACGGACAGCCAAAGTTTAGAAGGGGAGGGGCAACGGCTATTTTTTTGAATTTAAATCTTTTAGTGGGACCTATATAACATCACTTTACCTATAACACCAGGGAGACACTTTAACCTCTCCAAGTTATAGCCAAGTTATAAGGTCAAAAGTGATATAACATGCCTATAACTACCATTCCACAAACCTTGTGCTCTAAGGATCCATTTTCGCTGTATAAACACAAGTGTTATAACATACATTAAACACAAGTAATGTAAAAAGTAAAAAGTAACAAAATCCGGAATCCTGAAATCTGAATCCTTCTCGAAGCTAAATATATTCTATTTTGAAGTGATGTATAACTTTAAATCCAATTAATAAAACATTAGATCGAATTGTGACGCACCATTAGCATCACTTAGACCGGTGCCAATGGTTTGGCAAACTGATACCGTCAGTTGTTGTCAAATCAGCGCCACGTCAGCTCACTCTTCAACCGACATTAAACTAACGTACCCATGCCAACAATACCACTTTCCTTTAATTTTTTGGGACCCACCATTACAAAACACACACACACAAAATACCCCTTTGGGCCCACCCACCAACCGGCGCATCATCTCCTCTCCGTCTCCAAAGTGGCTGCATGTAAAGTGGCGGAAAAGTGGCGGAGGCGTGCCAATGGTGGCGGAAAAGTGGCGGAAAAGTGGCGGAAAGTGGCGTAAGCCATTGGCATGCGTCTTAATTATCTGTTTGGGTCCTATACGGACAGAAAGTCAAGGTAAGACCGGTGCCAATGGTTTGGCAAACTGATACCGTCAGTTGTTGCCAAATCAGCGTCACGTCAGCTCACCCTCCAACCGACACTAAACTGACGTAACCATGCCAACAATACCACTTCCCTTTAATTTTTTGGGACTCACCATTACAAAACACAAACACACACAAAATACCCCTTTGGACCCACCAAAATCAACCGGCGAACCCCTTCTCCCAGTCTCCAAACCGGCTTAGCCCAACCGATGGAAAAACTGCACTTACCGTGCCAACGGTGTGCAGTACTGGCGGCCAACCGGCGGTGCAACTGCACCTACCGTTGGCACTAGTCTAATTGCTATTTTCAGCCTTCGTCTTGAATATGAACTGAATTGAGTACCTGAATGTGAATTTTGTTGAGTTAATTTTGCATCACCAAGTTTTGTAACTCGTGAAATCGATTGTTTCCTTTTCGAGCTGATGTTGCTCTATCCTTTGAATTTTGAGCTGCAGTTTGACTTTTTATGGTAAATCTAGGGTTTTCTGTGCAAAATTGTTATGATTTGAGCAAATTCGACACCAATGTTACTGTATGATACACAACCCAATGTACAGATTTTGGACAATAGCTGGTTTCGATTCATCACAAAGTATTTAAAATTAGAGTTTCTTCATTTTGATCGCTGTAACATTTTCATTTTTACACTATTTCATTTTCCTACTTTGATAGCATTTTTATGCAGTTTAACAATAGTTGTTTCTGTTGCAGTGTTACATTGATCCTGAAGGACACACATGCTATTCGAAACCACAAGTTTTTTAGCATCTTAGCAATGGGACAGCTACTGTAATGCTATATTTAATTTAATATTTATTCCATTTTAATTTCTATTAATCTTACATAATTATGTTTTTTTATTCAGCAAAATGCTGATAGCTCAGCTGCAGACCCAGATGTTCCCCAAACAAATGAATTAAATGAATCAACACCTCAAGGAAGACCTAAAAGACAGACAACAAAATCAAAGGTACCACCAGTTCATCTTTTATCCTCCATTTTATCCCAATTATAGATATAGATACAGATACAATAATATAATAACATTTGGTGATTCAGGAATGGCTACCAGATGGATGGACTTGTGAAGTCAAAGTTCGAACATCTGGTAGCAGTAGTGGAATGAAATATAAGGTAACTAACTAACTAACTGAAAATCAGTTTATATATTCACTTTGAACCCTGTTTATTTTTTATATCTCCTAAAAATTAAGTTTTTATAACATTGTAGATTTTCACAGATCCTATAAGTGGACAAAAGTTCTTTTCAAAGCCACGGGTGCTGAGTCATCTTGCCAAAATAAACGGGAGTCCAGCCGTACAGAGAGAAGTATCAAATTTGGTATGCCTTTTTACATTTATACCCCCAACACAAACACACACATGAATTTGGTTATCTGACTGGTTGTTGCTAACGTGTGCCTCATTTTTAAGGTTGAGAAGTATGCTACAAAAGCTGATAACTCCCAGACATCTGAAGTCAAGGAAAAGAAGACAATAAGCAACCGAATGTCCTCTGAATATGAAGTTTGTTCCATTTTAACCCCCAAGATTATATTCTAAATTTGATAATTGACCAGATTTGACTAATATTGGATTATTTCTAGGTTATGTCAAGGACTCCAGTTGATGGGCTGCCTGAAGGATGGATTAAAGAAGTCAGAATGAGAAAAGGTGGGATTCCAACGAAAAACGATCCGGTTAGTTTCTTCTTCTCTTTTTAAATAATAAAAAAAAATTCAATATTATATATAAAATATAATGCAATGTGTTATAATTATGTAATTTTATATCCATGCAGTACTACCTAGACCCGTTGAGTGATTATGCTTTTTTATAAAAAAAAGATGCTTTGCGTTATTTGGATTCTGGTGATATAAGGAAATGTGCTCTCAAGCCACTGAAAAGGAATATTAATGAAGATAAATATGTAACTTTTATTTTTTTTAATTTAATTAATATTAATTCTTTTTGTTGACATAATCCTGATAAATTCTGTTTATGTAATTATGTTTTAGCATCTGACTCCAAGTGGAGGAGAATCGGTGAAAGCTTCACCAGTTACAACTCCATCCAAAGTAATTAAAACTGAAACTGGTACTGAGAACAAGGTAAAATGTTGGTTAATTTGATCATTTTAGAATTAACAAAAAAAATAAATACTAAATGGTGATTTTGGTGAATCAGAGATCTGTTCGGTCTATAACTGGTGGATTTTTCTCGAAAGAGGAAGTTTCTGATTGGCTACCTGAAGGATGGACTGTAAAAGTCAATTATAAAAGTAATGGATTGAAATATAAGGTAACTGAAAACCAAACTGTATTTTTGATTGATTGTTAGTTACAAATGTTCTGTTTCATGTTCATCTGACAATCTGGTTACTGTTGCAGAGTTACCATGAACCTGCAACTGGAAAAAAGTTTTATTCAAAGCCAAAGGTTCTCAACTATCTTGCAGGTGGCAGTACCAGTAACAGCAACTCCAGAAAGGGAAAAGTGTGTTGGGTAACGGGTCAGAACGGGTAAAGCTAACGGGTCAAAATGTGATTCACCTAAAAATTTATCTCAATATTTCAGGAAAATAAACCCAAAAGATCCAGCAATAAATTTACCGTCATCAAGAATGCCGATTTCACAGAAGTCTGTTTCTTTTTTGTTGCAAATAATATTAATTATTAATACTACGTATTAGTTATTATATTAATCTGACTTTTGAAACAATATTTTATCAAGGAAATCACAACTACTCCAGCAGAAGGGTTGCCGTCAGGTTGGATTAAAGAAGTTAGAACCAAAATATATGCAACCCACAAAAGAAGTGATCCGGTACTTGGTGTTTAATTAAAACCTAATACTAATACTAAAATGATTATTTTGTGATTAATTGTTAATAATGATCATTAAACTTGGTGGTTTATGCAGTTCTACGCGGACCCTGTGAGTGGCTACATTTTCTGTTCTAAAGTGGATGCTTTCCGTTATTTGGAGATGGAGATGTTAACTTATGTGCTATTAGACCAAAGATGAAGGATCAAGATGGAAATAAAGTTGTGAGTCCTCCCTCCACTTGTACTTCATGCTTAGGTTATTGTACTTTAAGCGTTCAAGGGTTGATGTTATTTTGACAGCCTGTATTCACACATGATGTGCAGAAAGTGCAAACCGCATCTAAGACACTACTTAGTGAAGGTACTAATTTTCCCCTTTTTATTATTAAGTAAATATTTGATACTGATGTTCAGTGTCAATAATAGACAAAGAAGGAGAAACATCCACAGTAACACAAGAAAATGACGAATCTACCCCTGCAAGAGGTAGGTCATCAAGCAGGATTGCAAAAAAGCAGAAACCCGAGAACAACAGTGTGGTCCCCAAAGTTGAAGAAAATGAAGATCAAGGGTCAGGAATCAATCTGGAGAAAGTAGCTGAGGATGATGGACGGGACATTCCGGAAGATGATAATTGGACTGACGGTCAAAACGAAGCGTACCGAATCCTTGACTTTGCGGTCAAATGAAATTATGTTTAATGGTCAACCGTCAGCAATGAAGGTGGAAGTGAAGGGTGAATGTGATCTCTAATGGTTTCTTGGTGACGTGTGATTTGGTAAATTGACTTTTGATTATTATCTGTTTCAAAACTGATTATGGATTTGGTAGTTAACTTAAGTAGTAGTAGTGGTATCTGGGTGTTGTGTTTATTGTCAAAATAATGAACTGACTTGACTTGTATGACATCATCGTTAGTGGGAAAACCTGAGTTTTAGATTTTAATTTTAATTTCAAGTATGGGTATGACCGATGGAAATGTCGTACAAACAAAACAAAACAACCGGTGGGGATTTGGTACAACAATAAAACCTAATCCATTTAAATGTGGGATATGGGGATGTGAAATATATAGTCATATCTTTATTAGGAGGTAGAGAGACTGTTTTTCAGGAAACATCCGACATAGTGTTTGTTAACATATATGAAAGTGAAAGAAATGTGTGTATATGCTTATAAAAACATACCGGCATAGTGTTTGTTAAAATATATGAAAGTGAAAGAAATATGTGTGTATGCTTATAAAAACATACGCAAGCTGGAATTAAGTTGTAAATAAAAATTCCCAATAATAGATCATGATGTTACAATCAAACAAAACCCAAGAAAAACCAAATGAAATCTCAACATCAACACTACCACAACCACATACCATTAGGCCTTGTGCTGGTAAATAAAGCCCAAATTTCAACAATGGATCGACATTCAACAAAATAAATCTTAATAATGACGCAATTGAGAAATACCATCATATCATATTAGTATGAAGATTCTTTCCATCCTCCAAAGCTTCTTTCTTCATCATGATGTGCATGACCATGGCCATGTTCATATCCATGTTCATATGTCTCCTTTTAACACAAAGATCAGATCATCATCATCATCATCATCGTTAAAAAGTTGTAATCATTAAAAAATGAAAACTTAATTGTATAATTTGGAAAGACTAACCTCTGGGATGAAGTCAAGACCAACTTTAATCTCTCCACAGAACTCATCATTAATCACAACATTGTATGGTGATGGTGGGATGCTTTTTGCCAAAAATATTGGGTCAAGTGGAATTCTGCATGCATAATTAATTAGCAGATCAACCAATGGTTAATTACTTATTAATGGTAATTGCTATTAACTCTGTTTAATTTACTAAAAATATGAGATTTGAAGAACATGTACATACTTAGCTTCACCCACAATATCATCTTCAGAACCAACATCACTGTCCTTAATCTTGATCACGAGTTCTTCCACTTCATCACTGGTAACAGAAAACTCAAATGTCTCATTCCATTCCGGTGTTGATCCTTGTCCTGTAATTATACAAATTCAACATTGATATTAAGGAAATTATAATAAGTTAATAACTATAAACATATGATTTAATATTTATAAATGTAACCTGATGCCACATTGCTCTTTTGCTCCTGAGTTCGAACAGTGAGTGTCACATAAGGATCCATTTTCGCTGTATAAACAAGTGTTATAGTAACATACATTAAACACTTGAGCACAAGTAATGTAACAACAAAAAATTAACATAATCCGGAATCCTAAATCCTTCTCGAAGCTAAATATTTTCTATTTTAAAGTGATGTATAACTTTAATAAATCCAATTATTAAATTTAATTGTGATGCACCATTAGCATCACTTTATGATCTGTCTGGGTCCTATACGCTAAAGAGACCATTCATGAACTGCAGTTAAGTCAACGGGCGCTACATAACTCATGATTCAATTCAATTTATAAGATTTATTATAAATCTGATGGTGTTCAAACCGTAAATTGGTCATAATTCAGCACCAAAGTACTAAACATAACCGGATCAGAATTGTCAGATCAAATTATAATTAATCACACTTCATTTTTTGTTTCTCATACAAAGTTCAACCAACGTGTACACTCGATTCTTCTTGCTCATCATTACAGATTTACATCAAGCTCTGAATCATTTTAAATCTCGTTATTTCCTCCAAAATTCGTCATAATGTCAAGGATTTGCAATGTTTTTTACGGAACGTGATTAATGATAAATAAAAAATCAAACACTATAGGATCAGAATCATCAGATCTAAGTAACGAATTACTACTTTAATCTCGTGTTTTATTTTTCTACAAACATGAATATGTCTATCAGCAGAAATTACGATCGAGATCAACTACGAAACTTACTTAAAAAATCGGTGTCTTGGAGGCCTTTAGCACTAACGAGGAGGACTTGAAGCTTTCCTCTCGGCATTTTGTCGGAAAAAATGGAACGGATTAATCGGTGCAGATCCCGGTGTAGAGACTATCGGATGCCCTGCTGGATTTCGCTTTCTCGATTTTCGCGTGTTTGATCGTTCAGCTGAATCCGGAGAGGTGGGGTGTTTATTTAAATATTTAAATGTTAAACAAATTGCTAAAAAGTCCTTTTTATTTTGACTTTAGATCATAAAGGTCCTCAAAAATGACCAAAACAAGTTTACATGATCTCCATGTTAATTTCACGGGATGTATTATACCTGTAGTTTAATAACCGAATCAAATCGTTTATAAATAAATTAGATTGAGAATTGAAAAAATGGTTCGGCAAAACCGAGGGTGTCTTGTACCATATCAAATCAGACCGATATTTTATGTCTTTTCAGTTTTGAACCAGACGAAGAACCAATTTTGTATGAAAATTCAAACCGAGAACCAAATCGGTGTAGCACAGTTCGGTCTAGTACTCTAGTTCAGTTTGATCCGGTCCGGGTCCATCGGTTGCGGCCGGTTTTCGGTCTAGTTCGCACTATGATGTATAATGGATTCATTATTAAAACTATTTATCTGATTAACCTTACTTTTAGGGCTAAAATGTATTTTAGTAACCCTGAACTTAGCTGACTGGAATTTCTACTACCCTGAACTATTATTGGTGCACCATGGTACCCCGAATTTGACAAAATGATCAATTTAGTACCCTGACTTACTAATTTGGTCTTGTTTTCTCATGTGATTTGCTTCAAATATCAATATATTGAGATGAATGTATATTTTTTAGTCCGTTTAAAGCTCCAACGAAATTAAATCAAGTAAGAAAACACGATCAAATTAATGAGTCAGGGTACTAAATCGACCATTTTGTCAAGTTCAGGGTAGTAGAAATTCCAGTCAGTCAAATTCAGGGTACTAAAATGCATTTTGACCTTTAGTGTGTATATATATATATATATATATATATATATATATATATATATATATATATATATATATATATATATATATATGGATCGGTTAAACAAAGTAACAACATAAACTTATTTCTATTGCAATATATGAGCAACTAATTGTTTCTCCTTATGCAGGTCTGAATTTTAAGCAAGCTGAAACCCTTTCATTTTTAAGAAAGCCTTTTTTTGTTAATTATTGAAAAAATGTCGACTATAGTAATTTTAGTTAAAGTTAAGCAATCTGATTAAATTATTAATAATTTCAAGTTCAATATCTAATAGGTAGTGATTTTTGCACCATATGTTTTAACTCATGTACCATAACAAATGATTTATGTAGTTGTACAGTCTGTAAAAATAGTTGTATGATGTGGTATAGACATCAATATTTGTGGTATAAAAATTAACTCCCATATTTAATTCGCTGGTCAACATTTTTACTATATTGTGTAAACAGTCTTTTGAAACTTGCAAGAAATTATTAGATGATTGATTAGGGCTAGGTTAATTTATATGGCCCAACCCATTTAAACAAATTATTAGATGATGATTAGGTTAATTAATATGATCCAACCCATTTAAACAATTGATCAATGAGATCAATTTGGGTTAGGGTTAGGTTAATTATTAGATATCCAAGACCCCCTAATCTTATTTGCCCATTTCGGTTCATTCGAGGAGCAATTTGTGAGAATCAAATTTGAGTCGTTTGATCAATGGATGGGATTACCAAGGACTAGAACGAAATCTGATTGGCAAAACAATTTTTTTCCATATAATACGTAATAAGATTAAAATTCAAAGAATATAGTTTCATTAAATATAATATAAAACGACAAAATAGACTAAAAATTATACTTCGATGACTCACTTTTCACAAACGAATCATTATATTTTCTACACTATAAATCAATTGATATCTGTTATTCAACCTTTGGCTTTGCTAATTTCAAGAGAGAGAAAAAGTATTGAGCTTTCATTTATTTTCATGAATTGGAAAGTGAAATTTATTTAGTATTAAATTAAATTAACATTAATAAATTAAATAATTTTGAGACTGAAGTTTGGATAACAACAAAAAGGATAATAATTATCGTTTTATTTAAAAAGCCAATTTGATTTAGGATATACCTAGTAGCTAAAGATATAAAGTATAAACTATTTCGTCTCTCTATATAAATATACGTACAGAAAATTACTTTCTTTGATCGTCCAAGTTTTGTCGTACATAAGGTTAGTGAAATCTGTTGTTTTTCAGTTATTTTTTTTTTCTTCTTTAAAATTGTATTTAAGTTACAACAGATTCTCCAGGTGGTCAGGTTTGCTCGAGTTGTACTTGATCTTGTGGCTGTTTTGAACCTTCTCATGATCATTTAATAAATATTTAAAGGAATAATCATGGATGGTAGTAACAAGCAACAGATTGAGGACAACGATCTAGAGCAGTACTTTATCAACGAACAAGTTCCCCTGCTTTCAGAAGTTACAATAAACAACAACAATTGTTCATCAAATAATAATATTTTGTCCTACATGGTTGTAGCGCTTACTTTGGGTATTTTTATAGTTGGATTGTTCAAAATTCCCTCGTTAGTTCTAGATGGTCCTCCATATTTATTAAATCCAACCGATGTGTATAATGTACCAATGATGACACAAGAATATGGAATCGAGTTTTATGTAAAATCATCGTGCGAATTTGACAAAAAATATGGTGTTGGAACTTTTGAACGAGTCCATATCGAGAGTTCTATCACGAGAGATTATGTAACGTCGGCCCTAGTAGATTGCAATTATGAACTCCAACAGAGACATTTATTAAAGGGGGATTCATGTACTCCTACGTGTAACAAGCTTCAAATTAACCTTAATGGTAAGACATACGTGAATCTTAGTTCTTTAGAATTTTATTTTTAGTTTTTTTTAGGACCATAGGATACTGGTTAATTTTGAAAACCTTTGTTATAGAGCTGTTTTATTATGTGATAATAACGTTTTTGATAAATAATTTTGGTTTAGTTTTGTATGTGATAATTTAAACAATAACCTTTTAGAAGTTGGTGTTATCAATTAGTTAGTTATTAATTTTGAATGTTGAATGTGATAAGTATCTATGCTATATATTACAATAAATTGTCACGTATTCTTATTGCATTTGTGGACTTGTGGTTTGGAATAGACATTATGAAGTATTAATCATGGTTTTGTCAAGCTCATCATGATTTAAGGCTTAACCACACCGTAATGTTATGGTACAAAACTTGGGTGTAAGACTTGTGTATGTTGAGGTTTAATTGGGTTATATTTACATGTAATAAGTTGTGTTTTTAATCGTATTAAAACAACTGAATTATATGAATTAAATATATATGGTAAATTAGTTATAAGAATATGGGTTGAATATGCTGAAGATGAAAAAAAAGATTGATGTACTATTTAATAAATTTATAATTATGTGTTTTTTCATCATTGTTTGCAATATTGCATAATTGTATATATGTAATTATAATTTATTTACAAAATTATCACCTTATGTTACGCCTTAGGAAACATCATAGTATCGCCATGACTTTTGATACTTGTGGCATGATTATACCGTCATGTTACATTTCACATTATTTAGAACCTTGACATTAATAAATATGATTTATTTAAATAATTGACTTCTTCATGTTTATCTTTGCTATACATCATATAAATTAATTTGAGAACTCAGATAAAATTTAAGAATAAAGAATTTTTCTGAGCTCTTAGATTCAAAAATGAAAGGCTGAGATTAAATGTGTTCATATGTGAACTTGATATCACATATGAACTATATAAATGGGTACAGAGTTTATATATAAACTAAAACGTATTCACATATGATATTATTTTAGTTTTGAGTTTTCAAATGAACTCTGTGTTAGAAATTAGTAATGAATTTCGAATGCTTGGATCTCTGAAGTCGTGTAGTCACTTTCATATCAAAGTATTTCAAAGGTACATTCTAGGGGTGATCATGGGCCAAAACCGAACCGAACCGAACCGGACCGATAGAACCGATAACCGATAACGATGAATTTTCAAAACCGAAACCGAACCGATAACATGTTATCGGTTTCGGTTTGGTTTGGTTTCGGTTCGGTTCGGTTATTTTAGGCCAAATGTTCATCATTTTCCGAAAACCGAACCGAACCGATAACGATGAATTTTCAAAACCGAAACCGAACTGATAACATGTTATCGGTTTTGGTTCGGTTCGGTTTCGGTCGGTTTTGGGTTCGGTTCGGTTTTTTCGGTCCAAATGCTCACCCCTACAATAAAAGGTAGCAGGGAGATGATGTTACAAGTATGTATCATTATACCATATAACTATAATTTATGGTGATTAAATGTTAATTGATTACATGTTTTTTTATTTATAAATAAATTATGAGTATATCAATTGTTATTCCTAATTTTTTTTAAAACCCTAAGAAAGAAAGAAAAAAAAAACTATATCTAAATTTAAATCATATCGTTACAAAGAAAATGCTCAATTCACGACCATTGTTCCCATCACGGCTCAACTAAACGGGTTGTTCATTTTTCAAGAATTGCAAAAAGTATTGTTGACCTTTACATGACAACAAACTTTTTTGAAGAGTTGTATAGTGGTCATTTTACTTCTAACTAATTAACCACGTTAAAAAGTATAGATATGAAAACTAAACATTTATTTCTCTAAAATGTGTTTTTTAAACCATCACTTCCTCTTCATGATAATAAACGTAATTTAGCACATATAAATTAGCAAAAACAAACTCCATCATCTTAAATAACCGTTTCTAAAAAAAGAGGTAATTTGTACACGAAAAAGTTACTTTGTACAATAAGGTACAATATCAACGTCAACACAACAACATTACAAACTCACATACTACGTATTTAATTTATAAACTACTTTTTTCGTGTACAAATTACTTTCTTTTTTAAAACGGTTAATTCCAATAACCAAGACAAAACTCACTTTCTTCTGCATCATAGATCGGCATCCCACGCTGATCAAGCCGACCCGACCCTCGATAACCCTTCTTTGCAAAACTATCCCGTGTTGCCACCCGTTGCATACCCGACCCATATTTGTAACCCGGATCCTTTTTTGTTGCATTAGAAGTCTCGAGTTGAGTCCTTAGTCTTGGAGCACTTAAAGATCTAACTTTAGCCCGTGATGACTCAGTGTTAGCCATGTAGTTTGGGTGGTCCAAGTACCCGCTAATGCAGCTACTCTGCATAAAATATAGGAAACTAGAACGCATAATATAATCATTAATAACTGTTTTGTGTTAGGTTTTTTTTAAATATCCGGCTTTTTCAGTTATGCAAAATAATAATGTACCTTCGATATGGAACGATGATCGTTTTTTGTATGTGGAAAATGCTCGGATTTTTCGGGAGTTGGAGGCCCCTGCGGTATTAATCCAAGTTGAGATCTTATAAGTTTGAAATTAACTCAAAAAATATTAAAAATCCAATTTCTAGTATTGAATTTCAAATTCAAATTTAAAAATATGGAGGTAAAAAAGGAGCTCACATGATGGTGAAAATGAGAGGAAGGTTTGGTGATTGAATCAGAGATTTGGGACCGCATGGCTCGTGCACGTGCCTGAGCCCGTATTAACGCCTGCAAACGACGCATCATATCTGCCGTTTGTTTCCTTAGAATGTGACCTCTCACCACCGCTTGTAGTCGCACCAATGCTTTCAACGCCCTCAATGCTCTCCTTGCCTACATTTCACAAATCAAATTTAAATTTTATCTGATTTTACATCACAATTTTTATTACATTCACCACAATCATTGCTTAGTACATCTGTATAGTTAGTTATAAAACTTATATTGTGTGTTATATGAGTTGTAAATTGTGATGTATAAATGATGAATTCCCTTTTACTATACAAATTATGAAATTGTTTTATAATTATGTAATAAAATGATAATAGTTATATCAACAACTATATTTGTAAATTGTTTTATATATTAATATCGTTAGACTGAATAATTGTAGTGATACAAATTGGATCACACAAACTGCAATCTTCGAAGTGAAACCAGATATCCAACTACTAAAAATTGTCACGGAACTAAAACAAATCGTACAAATTACCATGATGTGTGTGTATGTATCTTAACAGCATAATATATCGTAACTTAGGTTTGGTGACAATGCTAGAATTGGATCAATTTTGACATGTAGAAACAGTCGATTAAAGGACTTTGCACGTGAGTTACCTTTATACTCTTAATTAACGTGTTTCTTACGTTAACAGCTAAACGTTAACTAATCTATTTGTTCCGAACTTCCTATCAAGTTGTTAGAATTATTTATACAAATGTCGCATCAATACAAGTATGTGTGCAACTGAAGAGCCAATGACCTGGCGGTAAAGGTGTTTGCCTCCAACCTTAAGGTTGAAGGTTCAAGTCCCATAATAAACATATGTGGATTTATAAGTAGATTAGAATTGTCGTTCAAAAAAAAAAATTTGTGGGGTATTGATACAAACATAAAAGAGATATGATATCTGCTGGTTCCTATTAAATTTTACTATTTATTTTATATTTATTTGATTACTATAAGTATTAAAATCAAAGAATGAAAATAGTAAAGACTAAAGAGTTCGAATTAGTATGTTCTATTGTTAATCATTTTATAAATAAAAAGATAAAGTGTAAAAATTTAATAGCAAATAATACAATTTTTCAAACAGAAAATATAAATGTGCATATAAAGTTAAATAACTTAAAAGTAATGGTATTTATCCTACAATTTGGTCATACTCATAGTCCTACTCATTATATGAAGATATGTGTCAAAACAAGGAATAATATTAAGAGAGAATTAGTAGAGAATGTATGTCATCCTATCAAGTGAGTAGAAATATAAGTATGACAAAATACTAAATATCATTTCTCATAACTTAAATTTAAGCTAAGATTTAATTTTAGTACAAGACCATCACAATGTACCTACCTCCCACCTTAATTAAACAATAAGCATTAACTTCATGGGACATATATATCTAAATATTCATGTTTTTTGAATAATTCATACATGATGTGTCAATGTCCATTAACTTTGAAAACGTCGATTTATTCCAATATTGATCATAATTTTGAAAATAGTTTTTTTAAGAGACTGAAATAAATGAAGAATTAAGAGCATCTCCAACTATTCTCGTCCATTCATTTTGAAAGGTTTTCCTCTCTAATCCTCATCTATCACTCCTTTCATATTCATACGGAGTTCAAAATCTGTTTATATTTAAAGTGAGATAGTATTTTATCATTATTTTTGTGAGTGTAAATATTGGTAAAATATGAGTTCCACTAGTTTTGAAGTGAAAGGTCACCGGGGGGCATAGCGAAATTCCTCACCGAGATGACTGGACAACCTATTGACCAGATCGCACCAGCAAAACGATTAAAATGGTCTTTTGGAGCGAATTCCTTTGAAGTAAGTGAAGGAAAAATTATAAAGTGCGGTTGAATTTATGAGGCATTGACGTGTCAATCCAATAGGTTCGGACCCGTCTATTTCAATTTGACAAGGACGAATTAATCATCAAATTTCATATCTTAATAAGTCATTATGCGTTATCTGGTACCTTTTTAACATAATAATATTGCTTACCGTTAAATTTCACTACTTATTTAATTAATATAAATATTAAATATATAAATTAAATGATGAGATTATAAAAGAAATACATTGATTTTTACTAAATCTTTCTATTTTATTATGTTATTCATAAAATAATTAACATGTGAAATCCATTAATTTTATTTCATAATCTTATCTTATCATTTGGATATTTGTCTCGATCAAATGAGTTGCAAGATAAATATAAAGCAATACAATCTCTGGAAAGAATATTAATGGATTGCAAGTATCAATCATCATATAACGGTGAGTATGAAGTAAGAAAAAATACGATCTCTCAAAAGAAAATTAGTAGTTTTTCAGATGTTAATTATGTAGATGGATAGAAGTAAAAAACAATACAATTTTACTTTTAATTTTTATTATTTTTGTTATGCGGTTCAATCAGTAAACTCTATAAAGTTAATAGGGTTTTGATAATGGTCATAAAACATGCACAAAAAAACTGTACATCGATTTATAATCCACTCTTGAATTTTAAGAATTACTCATATGTATCATTTTTAATGCATATAAATTATTATCAAAACCCTTTATTTCATATAAATATTTCTAAAGCATAGAAAACGGTTTACAAGCTATGGCAAGTTAAATGACAACAATACCCTCAAAATATTATTTGTTGAGAACAAAAAGTTTGTAAAGATACCGAAATTAATGTCCAACATAGGAATTGACCAAATAATTCGAATCTTACGTACCAGATAAGCTCGGAAACATGACTGGATTTTAATGGCAGCCAATTCATGGCGAACACCGTAGCCGGCGGTGGTTCTGCTGGTAATCCGTACCACATCCGCCGCCGCCTGAGCTGCCGCAACCGCTGCATCAACTACTGCAGCTGTAGCCGCCGCATGCTTGTTCGGATCGTCATTCTCATCACGATTCCGTTCACGATTGAATGAGTTTCCGTCGAGTGAATTGGAAGTTCCTCGAATTCGTTGTGTGCCGGAATTCCCTCTGCGAGGTTTTACAAAACTCCACCGGCGGTTTAATTGCTTATTAGGTTGTGAACGAGACGGTGGTAGGTCGGAGGTTTTAAATCCCAGAAGTGCTTTGAAGAATTTTGATGCTTTCCCCATTTTGTGAATTTGGTTACCGGCGGTGGACGGAGAGTAGCTCCGGCGAGTAGTTTGGTGGGCAATGCATTTTAGTGAGAGGAATCGAATAGTACGTGTGTGATGATAGAGAAGGTATGGTTCAAGTGTGGAGATGTTTTTTAATAAATAAATAGAAATCGTGGGGCTAATTTTTTTTATTTTTCGGTGTTCACATTTGTTAATTTACTTATAAGCTAAAATTATTTTTAGAATGTATTTATGTTGTAACTAAATTAGACACCGACAATATTAGCCCTATTTGTGGGTACCCGTGGATGTATTTAAAAATGATTAGTTTTTTGTATTTTGCATAAATATTGTAGAAAACTAATAATGGTAGGGACATTGGACATTTGGACCTAAACAAACGTATACGGATTAGGATGATCGTGATACATAAACTAAAGAGAAATCTTACTAATGTTTTGATCCAATATTTACAATAATGTAAGATTATTTATATAGACGGTATAATAGAGTTAATTAGAACTTGTTTTTCTATGTAAAGTGGTAATCAAGATAGGAATTTGCGTGACTTGTTCTTCTCGAGCCTAAAATTCCAAGGGGATATCAATCAAGGCGTTCTTCCGCCCTTGGATTCCTTCCACAATCACGATAATGGGTCATCTTATCAATTATCGAACTCCATGGTTAATTGCTTTTTTAACCAAGTTTAAACAGATACAACTCTTTATACACGAGTTTACTTGTTTGTAAATGTAGAAGGGGGGGATAAAAGAAAACGAAATTATGATATTTTTTGGTGAGTTTTGAGATGAATACGAAAGAATTTTGTAGTCAAGTTAGACATATAATGGGAAAAGGTTTCTATTAATAGTTACAATCTTAAATTAAGATGATTATGAATAAATACAAAATAATTATGATAATATTTAGATATAATTTTAACAAAGGAATGTTTTTTGTTTCAAAATAAACAAGTATATATTATAGTTTTATTTATAGGGTGGGTAATTTAAAATGCAAAAAATGAGTACAATATATATGGATGAAATTGATGGAATACAAACGCGACAGCCTGCAGATATTGGGACCCTCGATCTTGACACGGATATTTGATCAGACTCCGATCCACCGTTTTTTCACTACTTCCAAAACACCTACCAATTTCCCAAACAAAACAATCTACGCCCACACACACTATTGTCCATAAAATTCCACCATCACATGCAACGACTGCCACTTCATCATCTTCTCATGTACATATGTTTTTTCATATTTTAAGTTGTGAAGAAAAAGATTAAGTTTTTTTTTATTATCTATTTTATGAATTTATTATGTATGTGTGAACAAATTTTTGTTTTACAATGAAAAAAAAAGATACTGTGTAATTAAAAGCTAATTTTTAGAGTAAATTACTGTTTTTGTCCCTGTGGTTTGGCCGTTTCTGCGTTTTTGTCCCTGTGCTTTTTTTTTTCTGTTTTTTTGTCCCTGAGGTATGCAAAATTCCGTTTTTTTATCCTTCCGTCTACCCTCCGTCTCTTTTTGGCCGTTAAACCCCTCACATGCCAAACATGTGAGGGCACTTCTGTCTTTTTGTTCAAAACAGTTGTACCTTACACTTTAAGAATTGTACATATTCATTCTTCTTCCTAGTTCTTTCTAAAACCCAGAATATCCAAAATACACATGATCTTCCATATTCATCCTTTGAACAAGCAAACTTGCAACCCCATCCCAACCCAACCCGTCCAAAATAAAAAATCGTGAACAAAAATATAGTGTAAACAAAAAATTCAAGCTTCTGATTTCTTCAATGGTATGTCTTCCCCAATTTAGTGTAGACAAAAATTCAAGCTCCTAATTCAAGCTTTAGAATTACAACAATTTCACCTCAATACCTTCTGATTTCTTTGATGGTATCTCTTTCTTACAACATGTTTATCTTGATACATGCGTCAGCAACCAAAACCTCAAAATAAAACCCTTTTCGTCTTTCTCCATAGCGATTTAAATAAGTCTTCAAGTGTTTCTGTCAGGGACGAAGAAGATGGCTCCGGTGAGGTCATGATCACGAAGAAGATGATTTGAAGTCGTAATTTTGTCAGAGATTGCGAAGATGGCTCCGGTCAGGTTAGAGACAAAGAAGGTGATGATTTGAAGTCGGGTTTTTGTCAATCATGTCGAAGTTTGCGTTTATTCCCCATCAGTATGGTCTGGTGCGTTTATTCTCCATCAATATTTGAAGAAATGCTTGTTTTGAAAACCCTAGGTTGAGAAATGCTTAAATTGCCTTATGGTGGCGGTGATACAAAGGGGAGGAAATGGGTTGGAAGAAAGGGGAGGAAATGGATTTGGGTTTCTTTGATTTGGATTTGGGTTGGACGAAAGGGGAGGAAATGGATTATGCTTGTTCTTGTTCTTGGAGAAAGGGAGGAAGAAATGCAGGTTTTGAATGAATTACCGGAAATAAGGAAGAAGATGAAAAGAAAAAAGAGAGAGAAAAGAAAAATTAAAAGGAAAAAAAGAAAAGGACGGAAAAAGACAGAAATACCCTCACGTTTTCCGCACGTGAGGGGTTTAACAGACAAAAAGAAACGGAAGGTGGACGGAAGGATAAAAAAACGGAATTTTGCGTACCTCGGGGACAAAAAAAAAGAAAAAAAAAGCACAGGGACAAAAACGCAGAAACGGCCAAACCACAGGGACAAAAACAGTAATTTACTCTAATTTTTAATTATTATTTTTTTTCCATATTTGAATAATTACTAAAATTCATCCATGATGCAAATTAACAAACATGATTGTCAGTAATTATCTTTCTATTTACAAACATGATTGTCAGTAATTATCGCATTTGGTTTTTACTTGATCAACGTCTGGGTTGTCAAAGAATGGACATGGGTTTTGTTACATGGAGGTGTACTATTGTATCTATGTTTTCCGTAAACAATATGGTTACATTACATTTGTTCAAGCTTGTACGTTTTATTATGAATGTAACTATACAATAAACTTTAGTTTAATTTAATTTAACGAAGGAATAGCATAATTGGATGATGCGACTGGGAACTTGGTAGTGGTCCTATCACGTGGAAAACGGTTAGACCCACGTCGCTTTGACCGTTTGCCGAAATGGTTGACTCATATTGTGTTGTTACTGCTGGTTCCAGTCAACGGTCAAAATAATACGGAGTATCTTTTTGGGCGATTTTCCAATTAATGCTAGTTTAAAAACAATACGGTATACGACCACGACCTCATGCATAAAGCATAAGGGTCCACTTTAGATTATTGAATCACTCATTTAGTCATTTCAAAGTTCAAACACATCACGTACGTTGCCTAAAAGGCTAATATATTTGAGTTTTATTCAATTATAACAAGTTAAAACCTCATCGTCTAGGACTTTAAAAAACATTTTTACTTGTAACTGTAAAAAATAAAATAATACAATTAACGGGCATGACTTTCAAATGGCTAATCTTTTGGTCCGTGTCAATTGGATCATCCTGAATTCACTTTTTGTCCGTAAAGGTTTGAACTATTAAGAACTTTAGAGTTTAGGATATATGTAGCCCGATCAAATCAAATGGCCCGAAGTTTAACTTTAGCCCGGAAGAATTTGCATTATGACGGGTAGTGTTAGAGCAAAACACAGATCAACTTATTACTGATGCTGCAGTTAGTACTGATCATACTTAGTACTGATGGGGCAGAAAACATTTACTACTGATGAAGTTGATACTGGTGAAGACTATAACTAAAGTTACTACTGATCAAGCTTATCGAAGATACTACTGATCAATAGTAGTTACTACTGACGTTGATATTGGACTTACTACTGATCACCAAACTTACTACTGATGTTATGAATTTACTACTGGTGATTGTAGTTTACTACTGATACGCGTTTTGGAAGCATATCAAGTCCGAGATCTTCGTAGAGATAGTTATAGCATGTAAATCAATGTATATCTTTATAATTCGATGTAAATCAAAGTCCTAGAATAACTAGGGTAAATAGTTTAGCTTTAAGGACTATTATAAATAGTTCCTTACGAATTGTAAACGTACGTGTGTATTGTTAACTTAATAATATACATTGAAGCTTTTTGTGAAACTGTGTTCTTAATACTTTCGCATATTATTTACAGTTCATTGTTCTTAATTACATTGATATAGTGTTGATCCGCTGCAACTTCTATAGTCAATTAGATCTAAGGTGTTTATTAACTTTTCTATAGTTAATCGATCCTGACAAGTGGTATCAGAGCTTATTGGTTCTAGATCTACGATTTTAAGAACAACAAAAAGTTTTAATCTTTAAAACACACAGATTGTTAATCATGACTGATAACAATGAGAGCACCCAAGCAAATAAAATTCCTATACTCACTCCCAATAATTTTGGGATGTGGAAGAATCGTATTAAGCAATACATGCTTATTACAGATTATTCTATGTGGGAAGTTGTCCTTGAAGGAAACAAAACTGGTCCTGGTCAAGCAAGCAGCTCTGCAACTGAGGCAGACAAACTTAAATGTGAGAAGGAAAAGAAGGACAAGGGAATCGAACTTAAAGCCCTAAGCACTCTCCTACTGGCCATTCCTAACGATTATCAACATCTCTTTGTTGAGTATGATGATGCAAAGATACTATGGGAAGCACTGGAGAAGAGATTCGTTGGCACCAAGAGCACCAAGAGGAACATGAAGTCTGTTCTCAAACAAGACTTTGAAAACTTCAAAGGAAAACCCAATGAAACACTCACTCAAGTGTTTGACAGATTCAACAAGCTAATTGGTGAACTTAATCAGGTTGGGGTTAAGATGGATCAAGAAGATGTCAACATGAAGTTCCTAAGGTCTCTTAGTGAAGAATGGGCCATGTATACAGTGGTATATAGACAAAGAGATGCACTAGAAGAAAAGGAGTTGGATGAACTCTATAATGATCTCAGAGTATTTGAAACTGAGGTAAATCAAAAGAACCCTTCTATTTCTTCTAATAATGCTGCATTTGTCTCTAGTACAGGTCAAGGTCAGGAAACCTTCACAGGAAAGGCTGCAGATTCTGAGGATACTGCAAGAGAATCCTTCTTCACTAGTCATGTGCACACTGCACTGATTAGTAATGACTTGGAATAATTGAATCCAGATGATCTTGAGGAAATGGATCTTAAATGGCAGATGGCTATGCTGAGCCTAAGGACCAAAAGATTCTTAAAGAGAACTGGTAGGACAAGCCTCAACTTCAACAAAGGTGATAAAGCTGGATTTGACAAAACTAAAGTCAAATGTTACAACTGTAACAACCTTGGTCACTTTTTAAAAGAATGTCCTCCGCCAGACAAAAGATCAAAATCAACTGCCCTTGTATCATAACAAGGACAAGGCTATGACTGGAGCTTCCAAGCAGAAGAGCATGCTCAAAATCAAGCTCTCATGGCCTTTACTGACAACAAAACTGAGGTAAAACCTAAACCTTGTACTTCTGAATGTGCTAAAATTGTTAAAAACTTAGAAAAAGAAAACACTAAATTAAATGAAGATTTAGCAAAAGCAGTGAGAAGAAATCATGAATTTGATGGTGTGATTACTGATCAAGAACATCAAATAAAGGTGTACCAGATGATTGATCAAAGGATAAAGGAAGAATTGCTTCAGGCTGTGGATGAGAAAGAATTTTATGAACTAAAAAATAAAGAATTAACAAGTAAATTAGAAGAATGTCAACTTGAAATTGAACAAAATAAATTAACAATTAAAAAATTTGAAAGAAGTACTAAAATTCTTGATGAACTAACTAATAATCAAACTACAGAAAAAGTTGTTCATGGGGTGGGATATCATGCTGTTCCACCTCCATATAAAATCATTCCACCACTTAAAAACAGTTCAGAAAGAATCATTAATGAATTAAAAACTGAAAATCAAACTGAATCACATAATGAAACATCTGAATCAAATGATTCTTCTGATGATGATCAATCAATTGAATTTACAATCTCTCAAACTGAATCACCAAAATCAATTGATACAAGTTTTCACACAGCACAAAGTCCAAATGAATCTCCTAAATATGATGCAGAAAATATACCCAAAATTCTAAAAAGGGGAAATCAAAGAAATAGGAACCAACTCTTAGAACAAAGAAAAATCATAAAGGCTCAAGATAATAAATTAAAATGTGTTATTTGCAACAAAGTAAATCATTTAGCAAAGGATTGTCACTTCAATCCAATAAACTGCAAAGAGTTAAGAGAATTTAAAATCTTTAAAGAAAAAGCAAAGACTCAAAAGTTAAAAGATACTACTGGTCCTTCAGTAGTAAATAAAAATAAAACTCCAATTGCTGAAACTCCAAGATTTGGAAGAAGTGCACCAAGATTTGTGCAAAACAGAAGAGTTGGAAGCCCAAAGAGCAGCAATTACTTCAAAAACAATGGAAAATCCAATCAAAATAAACAATATTTTAAGTTTTCCAACACCAGTAAAAACTTTAACAACTTTACTACTGGTGTTAACCCTAATTATAATGCTGTATGGTACCAGTACAAGAACACTACTGGTAAAAACCCTAATTACAAAAATACTACTGCTCCCAAAACAACTTTCAAAAATACTACTGGTGTCAACCCTAAAAACACTACTGGTCGTTCTAAACATGGTAAGTACCCAAATACTACTGGTCCATCAGTAGTAAAACATTCAAAAGCTAAAAATCACGGGTATAAACCAAGATCAGTAGAAAATTCTTACACCAGTAATACTTTCAAAAGGGCAGTAGTAAAACAAAACACCAGTAATAAACAAGTATGGGTACCAAAAATCTTTAAAGTTAAATCCCCAAAAACTTATTTCTCAAAGGATGAACCCAAGACATATCAAGCTTGGGTTCCCAAACTTAACTAATCCTTTACTCTCTTGTGCAGAGCATTCAGATCCCAGAAGAAGGAAGAACATGGCATATTGATAGTGGATGCTCAAGGCACATGACTGGAAATCTACAAATTCTTAAAGATTTCAAGTTATTTGATGGAGGATATGTGGCATTTGGTGAGAACCCAAAGGGAGGTAAGATTACAGGTAAAGGTACTGTTACTAATGGCAAAATTACCTTTGATGATGTATTTTATGTAGCTGAACTAAAATACAATCTTGTCAGTGTGTCTCAAGTGTGTGATAAAAAGAATAAAATTCTTTTCACAGACATTGAGTGCATCATTCTTTCTCCTGACTTTATTTTAGATGAAAAATATGTTGTTTTAAGGACTCCAAGGAGAAACAATGTGTATTGCCTGGATATAGGGGGAGAACTCATTTCTTCAAATGAGGTCAACTGTTTTATATCCAAGGCAAACACCACTGAATCAGAACTATGGCATAGAAGGATGTGTCACACTAATTTTAAAAACATGAACAATTTAGTAAAAAGAAATCTGGTCATTGGACTACCTCAAAAACAATTCATGTGTGATCATCACTGTGTTGCATGCCTAAAAGGTAAACAACACAAGACTTCTCATAAGTCCAAAACTGTGAACTCTATTTCTGTTCCTTTACAGCTCTTACATATGGACCTATTTGGACCTACAAATGTAATGAGTATTGGAAAGAAACAATATTGTCTTGTTATTACTGATGACTTTTCCAGATATACATGGGTTTTCTTTCTCAGGACAAAGGATGAAACAAGTGAACTCATAAAGAACTTAATTGTCAAACTGGAGAACACATCTGATCAAAAAGTTAAAGCCATAAGATGTGATAATGGCACATAATTTAAAAATGCTAACTTAATTAACTTTTGTGATTTAAAAGGTATTGACAGGCAATACAGCTCACCTAGAACTCCACAACAAAATGGTGTAGCTGAAAGAAGAAATAGAACCATCATAGAAGCAGCAAGATCAATGCTAGCAGACTCAAAATTACCAATTACTTTTTGGGCTGAAGCTGTTAATACTGCCTGTTATGTTCAGAACAGAGTATTAATAGTAAAGCCACATTTTAAAACACCTTATGAACTTTTTAACAAAAGAAAACCTTCTATAAGCTTTTTAAAATCATTTGGTTGTCCTTGTACTATTCTGATTACAAGAGAACAAATTGGAAAATTTGACTGCAAAGCTGATGATGGAATCTTTGTAGGATACTCTACTCAAAGCAAATCATATAGAGTATTCAACAAGAGATTAAGGATAATTGAAGAAAGCATCAATGTATCCTTTAATGAAAATGTTTTTAATGAACAAGGAAATGGTCCAGATTGGCTATTCAACATAGACAATCTGACCAAATCCTTTAATTCTAACATGAATTTCAATGCAGGTAATTCAAATTGTCACTCTCAAAAAGAAGGAACATCATCTGTTAATACTGGTCAAGAGGAGATGAGATACTTAGTAGTTAATACTGCTCCCATAGTCAATACTGAGGACAGTAATAACTCAAGTTCTGGAACCAGTAGTAACTCTGAGAATGAGGACAGTACTAATTCAAATACTACTGGCGCCAGTAATAGTACTCAAAATACTACTGGTCCCAACAATAACCTAGATTCTCAAAATACTACTTATACCAGTAACAACAACAATACTACTGATCTCAATGAAGACAATAGCAGTAGTAACTCTGACCAAGATGATGATGAACCAAACATCAATGACAATGAAGGATCACTAGAGCAACAACTACCTGAGACAAATGAGTCCAATCTTGAAAATCAACTAGTTGTTGATAAAGCTACAACTACAAGGACTCAGAAGAACCATCCATTAGACCTTGTTCTAAGTGATGTTAACTCACCACTTCAAACAAGAAGCAAATTAAATAAAAGCTTAACTGCAAACATGTGTAACATAAGTTTAATTGCTAATGAATGTATGTTTGAATGCTTTCTGTCTCGGGATGAACCAAAGAAGATCCAACAAGCAATGAAGGACTCAAACTGGATTGAGGCAATGCAAGAAGAACTCCTTCAATTCAAGTTACAAGCTGTTTGGACACTTGTACCTCTACCCAAAGGAAAAAGAGCCATTGGAACAAGATGGATCTTCAGAAACAAGAAAGATGAAAGAGGTATAGTGATCAAGAACAAAGCCAGACTTGTAGCCCAAGGATACACTCAAGAAGAAGGAATAGACTATGATGAAGTATATGCTCCTGTTGCTAGAATTGAAGCCATAAGAATATTTCTAGCATATGCTTCATTCAAGAAGTTCAAAGTCTATCAAATGGATGTGAAGAGTGCATTCCTATATGGGAAGATTGAAGAAGAGGTCTATGTATGCCAACCTCCAGGTTTTGAAGATCCAAAACATGGTGATTATGTGTTTAAACTGGACAAAGCTCTGTATGGCCTACATCAGGCACCAAGAGCATGGTATGACACATTGTCATCATACCTATTGAAGAACAACTTTAAAAGAGGAGCCATTGACAAAACTTTATTTACAAAGAAAGTCAAAGATGATATACTACTAGTACAAATCTATGTAGATGATATCATCTTTGGTTCAACAAATGATGTATTATGCAAAGAATTTGAAGAACTGATGCAGATTAAATTCAAGATGAGCTCTATGGGTCCAATGAACTTCTTCCTTGGACTCCAAGTCAATCAAAGAACAGATGGTATTTTGATAAATCAATCAAAATATGTCAAAGACATCTTGGAGAAATTTGATTTGAAAGACAGTAAGAGTGCAAGTACACCAATGGAAACACACAAACACCTACATCCTGATGTTGAGGGGGAGGATGTAGATGAACACTTATATAGATCAATGATAGGCTATTTGATGTACTTAACTGCATCAAGACCTGACATTATGTATAGTGTTTGTGTGTGTGCAAGATATCAAGCAAGACCTAAAGAATTACACTTGCAAGCTGTCAAAAGAATTTTCAGATACTTGAAAGGCAAATCATCACTAGGTCTATGGTATCCACATGATTCACCCTTTGAACTCATAGCCTACACAGATAGTGACTATGGAGGTGAATGTCAAGATAGAAAGTCCACTACTGGTGGATGTCAATTCTTTGGATCAAGACTGGTGTCATGGCAATGCAAGAAGCAAACAAATGTATCAACATCAACTGCTGAAGCAGAGTATGTAGCTGCATCTGCTTGCTGTGCTCAAGTACTCTGGATTCAAAACCAGCTCCTAGACTTTGGTATCTCTATCCTAAAAACTCCTATTTTTATTGATAATCAAAGTGCTATTAGTATTGTGAACAATCAAGTAAAACACTCTAAAACCAAACACATTGAAATAAGATGTCATTTTATAAGAGACTGTAATGAAAAGAAATTAATCAAAGTTGTTAAAATTCATACTGATGATCAATTAGCAGATCTTTTTACAAAAGCATTTGATGTAGGAAGATTCAACTTCTTGGTTAGCAGTATTGGAATGATTTTGATAAATTAAAATCTCACTTAAAATCATGTGTAAAGTTTTGTTGTAAAAAGTTATTTATTTAAAGTGTTTTACTACTGGTAGATCTGTATTACTGATTGTAGGCATGTGCACAAAATACTACTGGTAGTTTATTACTACTGGTGTGTATTAGGTATACATAAATACTACTGGTAAGTCAGTACTACTGGTATTCACATATACTACTGGTCTTGTGAGTTGGTGGTTGCTACTGATGTCTATAGTTACTACTGATGTCAAAATCCTTAGTCACTACTGATATTAGTAGATACTACTGACGTTTTACTACTGATATCACATTTACTACTGGTCTTTCAGAATCACAATTACCAAACTAACCCCCATGAAAATAACCGTTATGTTATGATTCGAAGGGCATTTTAGTCGTTTTGCAGGTTAAATCGAAAGATATAAAAGGCGGCAGTCGATTAGTTTAGCATTATCTTCACTTCGATTTTCTAAATCATCTCGATAAACCCTAGCTTACGATCAAAAACCCTAAGTCAGTAACAACATACATACATCTTTCTCTCAAAATCAACAACAAATGGCAACTCTACAATCTCTGGATGTGCAAACCGATCTTAAATATTCAGAATTTCACAATATGTGTGCTTTCCTAAAGAATCCCGACGGAACAAAAGATTTTTGTCCGATAGTCAAATTTTTGAGAAATTCTTATATACAGTTTGCTTTAACTGTAAAACCAAAATCATATCAACAGCACTTGGTGGATTTCTGGACCAATGCTGAACAAACAGAAGGAACAACCATATCTATGATCAAATCAAAAGTAGATGGAAAGCATATAACAGTCACAGAACAATCAATTCGACACCATCTACAATTACACGATGATTCAGGTATGTTTACTCTTCCTAAGGAATACATTGCTGAAATTTTAAATAAAATGGGTTATGAGGGAAGACTGAATATAGTAACTTTTCAAAAGGGTCTTCTCCACCCACAATGGAAATTTTTAGTGCATACTATTCAGCATTGTATTTCTCCTAAACGAAGTACTTGGAATGAGTTTAATAAGGCAATAGCCTCTGCTGTTGTCTGTTTGTGCACAGACCAAGTATTTAATTTTTCTCAAATGGTTTTTGAAGGTATGTTGGGAAATCTTAGTTCTTCTAAATTTTTAATGTATCCCAGATTTCTACAACATATCATAAACTGTGAATTACAAAACTTGTCAACTCCTAAAAACATTTTCATACTACCTGAGTTGAACAAGAAAGTTTTCTCAAATATGAGAAAACAATTTAAATTTTCGGGCAAGGAAACCCCTTTGTTTCCTAACATGATCAAAGATCAAACACAAATTGGAGAGGGTTCAATCATAGATACAACCCAAATTGAACCTCAACCCACTCCATCACCCCCAAATACAGCCCAAACACCACCCCAACTAGTCACTCAATCACCAACTCAAACAGAAGTCCTGAATGTGTCCCAGGAACTTGACATAAATCTGCAGAGTGCTACTCTTCACTCTGTGGAAGACCTACCAGATAAAACCAAAAATATTTCCACAATTTATCAAAGAAAGAAAATTTCTTCAAAGGACAACAGGGGATAAATTGAGTCAAACCCCAGGCTCCAAGAGTTGTCCTCCAAGGAGGAGAGAGGACATGAGGCGAGGGCTTTCACTACTGATGCCCCAAAGGTGGGTGCACAGGACAGTGAAAACATCATTAGGACCCAGACCTCGGCAACTTTGAGTGATGACTCATTTGAGGAGTTACTCAAAGGACCCCGGTGCCAAGAAACCACAAGGGGGGCATCTCTGCTTCTTCTAGGAAGAAGAGGATGTCTAAAAGACCCAATGAATCACCAAGAAGTGATGAGGGCAGATATGTTGAATTGATGGAAAGGATGGAAAACCTCAAAGCCAATGTACCTGTTAGTGAGCCCGATGATCTTGCTAGATGGAGTGAGGGCAGTATTAAAATCAACAAATTGACGGAAAAAGTGGATTCTCTTGAATCCACTGTACAAAATTGTCTTACATATCTTACAAACCAAGGGAAAACTATGGCTGCAATGAAAAGGCATGTTAATACCATCAACAAACGAATGAGGTTTTATGAACACATGCTTCATCAACAAACCAGGATCATAAGAAGGTTGAAGAAGAAAATTGATGATAGTGAGGCTCCACCAGTTGAGCTCACTAAGGGGGAGAAGGATAACATTCAAACCATGATTGATGAATCAATTGCAGCAGCAGCATCCTCTCTCCTAAATTTAAAAGAAACAAAAGTTGATGAAGGCCCAGAAATGATGGTTACAGAAGATGAACCTATTACTACTGCTACAATGGAAGAACAAGTTGAAAAAGAAATACCAGTAGTAACTCCTACTACTGATATCATAGCAGTAGTAAGTCAAGAAGAGGAATTGAAGGCACCAAATACTACTGATGCCCTATCAGTAGTAACTCCTGAAGTCACACCAGTAGTAACTACTCTGGTTACTGCTGAAGAGGAAGAATTACAGCTACCAGAGCTAATTGAAAGAGAAAGATTTGAAATCATCACCAAACCACCTACACCTGATCAACCACTTATCATACCTGACATTGATGATAATGTGAATTGGTTTGAGGTTGATGAGTGCTCACTTCCTCCACATCCAAAAATACTGCAACAAAATGAGCTTAGGTTTTTATTCAATCCTTCAATAATAATCAGTGGTGTGCCTGATATGAAATATATTCCACCTCCACCTTCAGCTCATATTGGAAAGGGCAAAGAAACTTATGATGAGGATTACCCCAACAGAGCACATGGTCATTACATGGTAAACAAGATAAATCTTGTCAGAGCTGATAAACAGTCTAAATGGAAGGTAAAACACAAGAAATATTTGGAAAAAGTGGAGATGTATCAAGCTCTTGAGGAAAACAAAAAGAAGAAAACTCAAGAAATTAACATCCATGTTCAAATACCTGTTCAAACAGATGACATTCAGATAAAAGCTCAAAAGGAAGAATTCAAAAGGCTCAGAAAAGTTGAAGAAGAACATATTCAATGCCTTGAATATCTGGTTTCTGAATGCAAGAAGACTAAAAGTGAATTAACTAGATGATGTGTTTGAACAGAAGGCCAATATGATTGAGTATTTGAAAACAAAAGGGCATAGTGCAAAGTCATTTGGAAGAATGAAGATGATGACTATAATTGAAAAATATTGCACTGCTAAGAAGAAGGATTTGGCTGAACAAGAAGCAGAAGAAGAAAAGAAATCCAAAGCCTTAAGTCCAATTAAAACTTTAATCCCAATCAGTCCAAACTTATTCAAGAAGGATAGTATCTCAACTACTGGTGAGCCATCAACAAAGAAAAGAAAGATGGTTTCTCAAGAACAAAGTGCTCAAAAGAAGTCAAAAACAGAGCAAGTCATTCCTGTTCTTGATCTACCAGTTGCTCCCTTACAGAACAATCATATCATAAATTGGAGAATTTTGAATAATAATGTGATAGAGATCATAAGGGAAGACAAAGTTGTACAGAGATTCACTGGATGGTTACCATTGATCAGATCCTGTTCAAGAAGTGATGTTATTAAACTATTGATCATTGGTAAACCAAGGATGAGAAAGAAATCATGGAAAGAATCTGGAGCTGGATACCTAACTAGAATGATTGATGCTGCATTTTATCCAGACAACTATCCAGAACAATTTACCAGTGAAGAAAATGTTTACGCTTGGAATGTGATTCCAACTGCTCAAATGTACTTCTTTGAAAAATCTGGAAAAGTTTGTGAACTGTACTTATATGAAAAAGAATATCCACACTCTGAGAAGACAATGTATCATATATTCACAAATACCATGATGAAGCCATATGATGAAGTAATGTTTCAGAACAAATTGAATTATTTTACAAAAAGAAACAGCAAGTACATTATAGCTCAAAGAAAAGCTCAAAATCAAAGAACCCTAGAGAAGAGAAGGAAAGAAGAAGAACAAAAGAAACTTGATTGATTAAGAGATAATCAATAAGTTTAGGTGGAGATTGTTAGAGCAAAACACAGATCAACTTATTACTGATGCTGCAGTTAGTACTGATCATACTTAGTACTGATGGGGCAGAAAACATTTACTACTGATGAAGTTGATACTGGTGAAGACTATAACTAAAGTTACTACTGATCAAGCTTATCGAAGATACTACTGATCAATAGTAGTTACTACTGACGTTGATATTGGACTTACTACTGATCACCAAACTTACTACTGATGTTATGAATTTACTACTGGTGATTGCAGTTTACTACTGATACGCATTTTGGAAGCATATCAAGTCCGAGATCTTCGTAGAGATAGTTATAGCATGTAAATCAATGTATATCTTTATAATTCGATGTAAATCAAAGTCCTAGAATAACTAGGGTAAATAGTTTAGCTTCAAGGACTATTATAAATAGTTCCTTACGAATTGTAAACGTACGTGTGTATTGTTAACTTAATAATATACATTGAAGCTTTTTGTGAAACTGTGTTCTTAATACTTTCGCATATTATTTACAGTTCATTGTTCTTAATTACATTGATATAGTGTTGATCCGCTGCAACTTCTATAGTCAATTAGATCTAAGGTGTTTATTAACTTTTCTATAGTTAATCGATCCTGACAGGTAGTTAATTTCTAATAATCCTAATCAAGAGAGGTAAATTCAGATCACTTTTGCCAACAATCTTGGATAACAGATGATAAAGACGGGTCTAAATTTTCGGGTAAATTCAACCTACACTCTAAACCTGTTGGACAGAAAGTGTTTCATGTCAACACAACCGGGCCCACAACAAGAACGTTTTGACCTAGACCCATTCTGACCTGATACATGAATTATAAAATGTTCAGGTTTGCTCCTTAGTAATGAATGGTTCGATTCAGGTTGTACTTTTTATCTCCAACGAGTCAAACCTCAAACGGGTAAGATGAGAGAAGTTTAAAAAGAAAAGGTCATATGATTAAATGGGTCAAATGGGTCGAAATAAGATTAAATATCTTTTGAGGTTTATACAAACGGTTAAAAAGGTATTTTTTAAAGATTGGAAACAAAGTATGATACTTGTTATGGTGGTTGCCATTGAATTTTCTTGAAGTTTAACCCTCATGATATTGTTTGGTCATTAGAAGGATCTTCATTATTTGATTTCTGGTTTTCTAATTTAATTTTATTAAATATTGTTGCTATCACTTGTCACTTATATCAGCAAGCTCATCGTGTTCATATAACGGGCTTTTGTTCACTAAAGCCCAATGTTTAAAAAAGCGAACTTGTCCAAAATCATCTGTATCATAACCATAAAAAAATTTATGAACAAATTTAAGGTAATTGTGTTTAAAAAATATGAAAATTTATCATTTAAAAAATCTTAATCATTATCTTCAGGCTGTTTGTTTTACATCTTACTGTGTCCATTAAGAGATGATCTTGACTCGGTCTGATTAAGAGTTTACTAAGTACTATTTTCATCACCTACTCAATTGGAGGTTCTGACCCAACCTTTGTTTCGGTTGCAAAAAAAAAAAAAAAAAAAAAAGAGAGTTGTTTATACAATAAGAGGTGACGTTATGAATTTTACATGTTATATTATCAGGGTCGTCTCAAGCCGATTTGGGGTCCGGGGCGAAATATAAAATGGGCCCTTAACACGCTCTGAACCATGCTCCAAATCATAATACATAAAAATAAAAACTAAATAAAACTCTAAATAAACTTGCATTTTCAAGCCTTACTAAAATAGAGCCTTTCTAGCAAGGTAAGGTATGATTTTTTTTTTTGGGCTATATATAGAGAATTACTAAAATATGGAGGCCCTTTGGCGTTTGGGGGCCCGGGGCGGTCGCTCAGCTTGCCCAGCCCATTGAGCCGGCCCTGTATATTATGATTTTTAAATTGATTCATATGTTATGAATTTAACTTTTATTTAGCAATTAACATGATATATAAACAAAAAGAATGGTAAAATGGTCATTTGATCATTATAATCAAAAACATATAGACAATATAGCTATAATCAGATGCAGATTCAATTAGAAGTTCAGATCTAGGGATGTCTCACTCAATCAATATTAACTAATCCCTTCGTCCCACAAAAACTTATTATTTCACTCTAAATAATTTGATATTGTTTAGCATTTACATAAAAAAAAACTATGAATGAAAAAAAAGGAAAAATATAATAAATGCAAAAGAGGAGTGTTGACGAATGAAATCAAGTACGTTTTCCAATAAAACCACCAAAAAGAACCCCACGAGCTTCAGACACACTCTCAGGACTTGAAGAACGAATAAGATCGCAAACTCTGTGTATACACACCGATCACTACTTACATCACTTTATAGATCAATCACAGTCGGTATAATCCTTCGTTTCTTAAATTCAAAATTAAATCGGTCATACGTATCGATCAATTTCAATCGTGAATTTTGCTTAATTTGAAGTACGAATGGATTTTCATTCCAGAGGTTGTCATTAGGGTTGAGTGTTTTTCACGATGTTAAATGATTGTTTCTGCTGGTCAATTTTGGGTGATTGCAATAATTGTTGGTTGTTAGGTTTAATCTGTCGCGATACATGTTAGATATGAGTTGAAATGTAAGTTGAGGTATTGAGTTAATTTCATCGATTTCAAGGGACGCAATCAGATGAATTTTTAGGTCTTTTTAAATGTTAGCTGCAAATTTTCAACTTTGCAATAATGCTGATCGTTTTAAGTACTAGTTTTAGATTCTGATGTGCTTTATCAATTTAAGAATTCAGACATTGTTTCTAAGTCCTCTTAGCATTTCTATCCAATGTTTTGGTCAATACAAGTATACTAAGTTCTCTACTGAGGTTCATGTAGATTGTTTGTATCTGGTCAACTGTTTTTTAAAACATATATTTCCAAATTTTAAGGATTAGTGACTAAAAGTTACTCTCAGGGTTGCTAATTCAGATTTATCAGCATATCTTTTTTTTTTTCCTTGTGTGTCGAAAGTTTTATATATTAGATAATGTACATCATTAATATTTGATCTGAGAATGGCTAATACAGGATACATCGTGTGTCATTTATATTACAACAGAGAAACGTGCAACACATTATAACCTAAATAATAATAATTATTATTTTCACAAATGATTTGTTTATATTTATTAATTTTCAGTCATTTCTACAAATACGGAAGAGGAACAATTTTGTGCCATTTGTCCCGGCTTTCATTCACAATGTCCGGGATACTTAATGTATACTTAACTTAATTCTATTATTTTAATTGTAATATCATGATTTCCTGTCTATTTTTCTAAGTTGTATGATTTTTGGTTTGCAGTCAGGTGTAAATGGGTCAACAACAAATTTTCCTGACAGCACTGGAAGAGCTTATACTACAGCATTTTCTGGTCAGTTAGGTTCAACTGGTGCTGATATGAACCACAATGAAGCAATAGGTATGTTCAAGTTTCAATCTTTATTCATTTTTTAACCCTAATCTGGTAAAAGATTTACTAGGGTTACGAGGCATAAATGCAAATTACAACATTCCCAATATGCCTGGTGGATACACATCAAGAAATTCAGGATTAAATGGCGTACAACCACCTGCAGGGAATATATCTAATGGACGATATGCAGTAAATAATCTTCCTGTTGGACTTTCTCAGGTTTTTTTTTCTTCAAATATATTTTTAATTCTTTAGTCACACTTTCTGAAATAATATAATTGTGCCCTAAATCCTAATAACAATTTTCATGTAATCTTTTTTTTTTTTTTTTTTTTTCAATGTTTGGATGAAGCAATCTGCTGCCAGCTCACTTGGAGGTATGGTATTGTACTACTGTATCAGTTTGATTAAAGCATTGATTTTTTTGATGTGTTTAAGAATATAATTTTGGGGACAGGTTTAGGTCAAAGTTTAGGGAACAGAGAACAACTTATAAGCTCAATGGCAATGGGAAATTTTGTTTATGGTGGAAGAGGTTTAAGTTCTGGTGGACTTAATATGGGCGGGGTTAGTAGTCGGATAAATCTAACTGCACCCCAAATGGTATCTCTACTAGGAAATTCAAATTCTTACTCCGGTGGCGGCGGCGGTGGTGGGGGTGGTGGTGGGCCACTTTCTCAAAATCAATTTCAGGGAGGAAATAGTCATTTAAATTCAATGGCTTTATTAAGTGAGTTAAATCGTGACCATTCATTTGATATGAATGATTTCCCTCAGTTAAGTGGCCATCTTACCTCTGCTGGTGCTTCTCAAAGACAACTAGGTAATACTATTATTATTATTTTAATATTTTTTTATTGCTTTAAACGGGCTGGGGTATTATGGTAATTTTGACTATGCAGGGGGCTTGGCCCGTAGACAAAACGTGGGTTTTATGCAACAAAACCAAGAATTCCGCATCCAAAATGAAGATTTTCCTGCGTTACCTGGATTTAAAGGTACACTTGTCTACCATTGCAATATAATATAATTTACTAATAATATTATAATTTATTTTAAATTGGTGAATGAATGGATGGATATGAAAAGTGATATTGTGTAGCCGTAATGAGATACTCGTAGTAAATTAGATTTTTATTTCATTGAATTTTAGTATAATAATAATTATTAGTTATTAATATATAGTAATCAAAACCCTTTTTTAATAACAGGTGGTAATGAGTTTCCAGTTAATATGCACCAGAAAGAACAACTTCACGAAGTCTCCGTGATGCAATCCCAACAACGTTTGCCTGTAATTAGTAATTACTTGTACAACAAGTTTCTCATAAACTACCCAACTAATTCAATTTTATCATATTATATTTTTATTTAATTATTTCAGGTTGGGAGATCAACTGTATTCAGTTTAGGAGGTGGTCAATATTCATCACATCAACAACAACCAATTAATGGTGGTGGGTCCTACCTTCCGACAAACACTCAAGATCTCCATTTTCATGCTTCTGAGGTCGTTTTATAATTTATACATTCATTTCTATAATAAAAAATTAATTAAAATAATTTGAAAATGGTTGGCTTATTATTTAGGCAAGAAACTCGGGTATGCTTGCAACTGGATCTTATGACCAACTGATGCAGCAATACCAACACTTTCAGAAACAGTCACAAATACGTCCGTTTAGAGACCAAGATTTGAAACCCAACCAAACTGTTGCTGACAGATATGGATTATTGGGTTTATTGAATGTGATTAGGATGAATAATCCTGATTTAACCCCACTTGCTTTGGGGATTGATCTGATGACATTAGGGTTAAACTTGAACTCACCTGATAACTTGTACAAGAAGTTTTCTTCTCCATGGTCTGATGAATCTGCAAAAGGAGAGCCACTTTATTCCATTCCTGACTGTTTTAATACCAAACAACCTGCTCCCCTTAATGTCAGTTTTTCTTTCAACCATTTATTTAGGAACGGGTCAACCCAACCCGCTTTGACCCATTATCTGAAACTTTTTCATTATTGCAGCAAGACAGCTTCTCAAGATTTTCACCTGAGACTCTGTTTTATATTTTCTATAGGTGAATTTCTCTCTTATTCAGAAATTTTATTATTAATATCTTTATCAATATGGTTTTCGATGATTAGCATTTTTGTCTCATTTTACAGCATGCCGAAAGATGAGGCACAGTTGTTTGCAGCAAATGAACTGTATGTACCCTTAAAAATTAAAATGTTCAGTAATCTACATTTCATATATTTTTAAGGCCAAAATGCATTTTATTACCCTGGACTAATTAATCCTGAACTTGACAAAATGACGCATTTAAATTACGTTTATCTCAATTTATTGAGTTTAGAAGCAAATTACGTGAGAAAACAAGTCCAAATTAGTACTAAATCGACCATTTTGTCAAGTTCAGGGTACCATGCTGCACCTTTAATAATTCAGGGTAGCAAAAATTCTAGCCAGCCAAGTTCAAGGTACTAAAATGCATTTTGGCCTATTTTTAATATAATACTTGATAAAGACCGAACCTTCTTTTAGCTGGACTAATTGAGTCAGGTTGTGTTGACCCACTTATTTTTTTTAATAAATAATTAATGTTTTAATTATGATTAGAAAACAATATTATACAGGCATAACAGAGGATGGTTCTACCATCGGGATCTGCGTCTATGGTTTTCTAGGGTTCCAAACATTGACTTGTTACTCAAGACAAGTACTTATGAGAGAGGTTGTTACTACTGTTTTGATCCAAATACTTGGGAAACTATTCGAAAGGTTTGTCTGCATTATTTATGACAATGATATTATAACTTTGTAATAATAATTAAATAAGATTGTTTATGATGACAAGTTTGAGTTGCATTGCAGGACAACTTTTTGGTCCAATATGAACTGGTGGAAGATCGACCGGTGGTCCCACGTCGATAGATTAATGAAGTTTATGAGTTAAATCGTTTAGAAGTTATATAGGAAAACTAAGAAAGTAAGTAAATCCAAATAGTTGGGTGCATAATATGGAAAAAGTTTAGAAAGTTATGTTTAAGGTCAGATATGTTTTAACTGTTTATGTTTAGACTACTGGTTACAGTTACAAACCCCTTTTAGATATAACAAAATATGTTGTACTTCAAATCTGTTTTTTTTGCTTTATGTGCATTTACAAGTTGGGGTTATATTTGGTTAGAGTGATAAATTCGACCAATTTATGGGTAAATGAGTTGATTTGGGATGTGTTTTTCTTTAATGGGTCAAATTGGTAAACTTAGCTAATATGAAGACGGGTTGCAGATGGTTTGAAGTCTATTGAAAGTGGTGTAAAATGTTACCCTCCACAGCGATTTTGTCAAAATAATTTAAATTATATTGTAACGGGATGATTTTTAGTAATTAATATATCGGTTATTTATATAAATGCAATAAATAGAGAACAAATATATTTACAGAAGGACAACCCTGAGTGGTTCACACGTCTCACACGACAAAAGTATTTGTTCATGCTCCGTGACAGTTGATAAATGTTGTATGCAATGTTTTAAAACCCGGATTTTGAATCGGACCGGGCGATGCTCTAAAAATGGTCGAACCAGTCAGGCCGGTTCAACCGGATTACAATGCTATTGAATATTTATCTTAAATCAGTTATGCAAAAGGTATATACATGCAAATATATCCTAAAAAGTAACAAAACAAATATTATAAACATCTAAAAAATTACAAAAACTATTTTTCTAACAAAATTTAATACTTTGAGTTTATAATCTATAATAAAAAAAAGAGAAATAATACTTAAAATTCAACTAGAAACTTTATGTTTTAAATTGTAAAACATATAAGCTTCAAACGTATAAAAAATAATACTTCCTCCGTATCAAAATAAGTGAATCACTTTCCTTTTTAGGGTGTATCAAAATAAGTGAAGCACTTTCCTTATTTGGTAAGTTTTTTTTATTTAAAATTACCCATTTACCCTTATTTATCCCTCTTTAAACATCATTAAAGGTGTGGGACCCCATTCATTTTTGTCATCTTCCTATATTTGACTTTTTTACCATTTAAAAAAGCAAAAAAATAGTAAAAGGTGTGGGACCCATTCATTCTAATTACTCATTTAATTTCACTAATCTCCTATTACCTTATTTTGCCTCAAAAAACGTAAACTTTAAAGTGATTCACTTATTTTGATACGGAGGAAGTACAAAATATTTACTTTAATTTTAAAAAAGTGAGATTAAAATTAAAAATATGGTGCGACCGGCCGGTCCGACCAGGGTTCACAGTTAACCCGGCCGGTTCAAAGCGGTTCATAATGAACGTTAAACCGGTCTATTCGGCCTGGAAAATGGAAATTTTCCGGTCGAACCGGCCGGTCGAACCCGGGTTTTAAAACACAGGTTGTATGAGAATTGCTAACAAAATTAGGGCAATAGTTAAGAAGTAACTTCTAACTACTTTTAATTAAATAAAATTAAAAATCATGAAAATTAGTTCCCACGTCTATGAGTCAAAACCCACTACTTGAAATTAATTTCCTCCATATTTCTTTCACCCTCAAAATTAATTCCCTCCATATTCACCCTCAAAACCCATTGATTCAAAAAATAATATCATGAAATACCTTTCGTTCAAAATGCATAGTCTCACATATTTCATTTTGAGATTAAAAACTCATTGTCAACATGCAATGAAATTGAACATACAGAACCCCCATGTAACAACAAAGAAAAAATAGTTGTTGATATATCAAAAAAAAAAAAAAAAAAGAAGAAAGAAGATTTAGTATTAAATCCGGTGTTCACTTTGAAGCAATAGACCGTAATATCTAATTATTTATGTTGTCATACATTTAGTTTAATCTCTTTTAATGTGTCTAGCTATAGTTTTTTAGTTATGATTTTGTTATGTATTTTATCGTAAATGATTTTAGTATATAACTTTGTTGTGTTTTTAGGTGCAATACATGTGATGAAGAATTTTAAATCTCTACTTTGTGATGTGTTATAAATACAAACGGACGGTGGGAAAAAAATAAGCGTAGAATTTTGAAGTAGTGGGCTTTGAGGGTAAAAGAAATGTGGAGGGATTAATTTCAAACAGTTGGTTTTGATTTGGAGAACGTGAGAGTTAATTTTCATAATTTTTTAATTTTATTGAATTAAAAGTAATTAGAACCATTATCCTAAGAACATTGGTTAGCAATTCCCTTTTTATTTAGTGTAAACAGTTGATTAATAATAATAAATGGTAAAAATTAATCATATATTTTTTATATGGAGTGCTATTTTGTCATTTAATAATCATAAAAAAATTATTTTTTATCTTTCAATTTTAAAATTATTTTTTTTATTTTATTTATTTTTTGTTAAAACAAACATTATGTGATAGCATATGATTGTACAGAAACATCATATGTGATCAAGTATACAATCAAATGTGATTATTACGTAATATTATTATTTTAACAAATAATAATAATAATAATTATTATTATAATAATAATAATAATTATAATAAAAAATTAAAATAAATAAAAATTTTGGATTAAAAAATTTCCGAACTTTGTTTAGGCCCAGTTTTGAGCCCGTTTGTCGTTTTAGGCCCATTCGAACTTCTGGACCATATTTAAAGTGTATTTTAACCATTGGAATAATCAGTTGAATAATTTTGTGAAATTCGTTTTTCTCTCCCAAAATTGTGTTCTTCGTGTTGAATAGGTTTTGAAGGCCAAATCCCACGATATTCTCGAATCAACGTGGTTTTGGTTAGATTAATCCGGTATTCTTTGAATCAACGGATTCTAATCTATACTATTTTTTCTAGTCTACATCACTACACATTGGATATTTACTAGGACTACATCTTTATCTTTAGATATTTGTTATCTAGATATTACAAATAAACCTTCTACTTGATAGATTTTTATAGACATTGGATTTATGTTTTCATTTGTGGTTCCTCTATCATTAATGAATAATGGACGTACGCTTATAGATGTGTGTGCATAACTTGATTCTAAAACAAAGCTTATCAGGTGATATTAATTAACAAATACTAATACTATTATTACTAAATAAATAAAAATATTAAAGCAAAATGTCATTTCTCTATGGATCCCCTTCTCTTAGAAGGCAGATGCTTATGTCTGTCTTTTCTCTGTGTTGTTTCACCAACAATTTCATCTTCACTTTTATCCTTAATTTGACCATGTTTGTGTTTTTCCCTTTTAACATTTTGTTGTTCATAATGATGATGTTTATGCTCCCTTTTATCTGTATGGTGTTTTGCTTTCTTCTTATGATGAACATGCATCAATTTTTGGTTCCTTCTAATATGTTGCATTTTCCGTTCATCATCCCAAAAATGATCCTCCCACCAATCATAAAACGGGTCAAAAAGCCCGTTTTCATGTAGAAGCCAAACTAGAAGGATCACTATATGAAAAACATCATTTTCAGAATTGAATTTAATAATTTAAAAAGTAAGTGTAATTAGAGTACCTGTAGGGAAAATTGCCAAAAACAGACCATATAATAGCATCCAGCTCATACAGAGATGATGTATATGGCAACGAAATTCAAAGAAACTGGAGCATTTCTTTCTGCTTTCAATTTGCATAAAAAACATTTCATAAATATAACATTCATATTAATAATAAAATCCATATTAAATATTGATTAACCTGCAAGTTTTTCCAGTGATGAAGTCAACCATATGCTCCCAAAGTGCATGCCACCATTCCTCAATAGATTCAAAGAAGCCCTTTACATCATCTTTTGGTCGTTCAAATGCAATCTAAAAGAATAACTAATTAATATTATATTATATATAATATAATATATGTGAATTGTATATATACCTGTGTTCCGTTATCGAGAACTGTGGCTGTTGTTGAAAATTGGCACTCAGCTCTATCACTTTCATGAAAATCAGAATCTTTCAATATAGCTGCAATGAAATGATAATTTTTTAATTGCAAAAAGTTAACAGAATATATATAATAAAAAAAATTTGTGAATATTATCCGTACCGGTACACGCATATTTGGCAGCTTGATCGGTTGTAATGTACAATCTAAAATATCGGGTTATAACTTGGTTTGGCTTCATAATGAAAAATTGTTCCTAAAGTCAAGTATTCCATGATATTATTAAGTTCCATATTAGTATTATTGGTTATTAATTTATTTATTATATACTATTCATTCCACAAATACCTCCATCTTACTCACACCTCCAGAGCAATCAAACTGCAAAAAAGTAAACATTTATAATTATATCCACAATTTTCATTATAATATTATATTATATTATTATAAGGTTCAGTAAAATTACGGTTAAGCTGTATGAAGCTTCAACATCACCAGTGTTGTTACTTGTAATTGTGGCAATCCCAAACTGAGATAGAGCTTCAAAAGTGGGGACTGTAATGCTTGTAATGTTTCCAGGACTCCTGCAACCAAACAAAATAAATTAGATAATAAATTAAAATTCATTTGAGAATTTCAATCCTATTAATTATGATTGATGAGAAATTAGTTACTTTTGATAAACATATTCTATATCATCAGCACTCAGTTCTATCAAAAGGTTTGAATTTATAACTTCAGTAACTCCTATGGAAAATGAATGGCTTCCTGCATCCTACATACAATCATAAATGTATATATTATATGAAATATAGTGTATTTAGAATTATGGAAACCTAACTGGATGCTCATTTATCCTTTCAAACCTTCCTAGCACATCATAAAGAGGGACCTGATTTCTTCTGATCCTATCCTGATCAGTCTGTAATTTTCAAAAATTAAAATATGAATAAAACACAAGCTAATATCAAATACGAGTGTTGATGTCATCATACTTACATCCCAAAAGTTCCACAACTGATTATGCAAACAACTCCAAAAAGGTGCAGAACAGAAATTAGGCTGGCTATTAAAAGCCTCATAACTGACACCAATTTTATCACATTCAAGCCCGTCTAATGTAAACCTGACCCGTTCAAGCAGCATCCACATTGAAAAGTTTCTTCCCAGATCTCGTGGTTGACCTGCTCCACCCTTAATAAATAATTAAGGATATCATATAATTTATTAATATAATTATATACAATAGTTTTCAATTTATTAATTAATAAATAATTACCTGTCTAGGAATAACAAGAAAGAAGTTTTCAAAAGAAGGAGGGTTAGTGTATCCAGCATAGTCACCAATGAGGTTTACTCGTAGAAAATTATCAGATGATGAGGCTGTTCGGTTATGAGGCCCGATAATCACTTCCTGAGAAAATTAAACAATTAAATAAAATAAAATAAAAAGGTAAATAAATGTTGCATGCAATCATCAGTGTTAACTTATAGATGGCATACAGAGGTTTTTGATGCTGTCTTGATTTGGATCCGAATGCTGAACCCAATTGAGTGCTGACCAATTCCAAACACATGAAACCTAGGTACAAATATGTTAAAAATGACAAGACAAAAATTAATCAGTTGTCAATTCTGTATAAAGTTCTGTTACATGTTTAAAAATCTGCAAAAAAAGAAATTAATACGACTAAAAAGTTACTGAAAAGGATGTCAAAATCCATACCAATCACCTGGAAAACGGAGGCAGTGTGCAGTATTCGCCTTTCCCTTTCTCATTTTATTAACTGAACTCAAGAAAATTAAATAAAAAATCAGAAAATAAAAACACAAAAAACAAAATAATATAATATAACGGAAACCAGTTTTCTATCACTTACATATATTCCCACATGATGAAGGCACTCGACGCCACCTCCCACAAGGACAGCAAGTTGGCTATACAAAGAACATTTGTCATTAAAATGGGCAAAATAATTTCATTTATTAGAAAATAACTTATGTTCTAAATATAAGAAAAAGCTACTATAAAGGATTAAGGACTTAAATTATATTACCTGAGTATGCTGGATAAAATTTCCTTTATCATCTCGCAACCTATGAAGCACACAAATAGACCATTTTCATTAATTCAATAATTCCCATTTAAATTTTTGCAGATCAAAAAAACAAAATATGTAGAAAAATCATAAGTAGAAGCATGATGATGATTACCTCTCACAAAACTGTACAACATTAGCACCAGCATTAGACTCACACTTACGCGTCTTAAGAAACAACTCCTCTGGTTTATAAGGAACGTCCTGAACACAGAAAAATCAAACATTTGACACCTTCAAATCTTCAATAAACAAGGTATAAAGTATAAACATTTTGATTATATCAAAATCAGAACCAATTTATGTCGCATACTATACAATTGAAAATTAAGTTTGGAAGAAAATAAACCCTAGAATTATGCAATTAATTGTTAACGCACTCTAATATAAGTCAACTGATACTGTGCATATGCTGCAGATTTGTTAATAGTAATCACTGGAGGGTTTCTGAGTGTTCTCATGCTATCAGTTGAATTTTCCTCAACCTCGTCAACTTGCGCCACAATTGATGCTTCTCTACCACTCTAAATCGTACAAAACCAGAAATTAAGCATTATCAGGTGAAGAAATAAGCAGATTGACATACTGATTCACTAGGAACTGCCAAATTGATGACGATTTTTCTGGTACAATTGAGGGGAGCGTTGCTGTCGTCGGAAACCTTTTCACATTTCTGGAGCTTCGATTTGGAGAGGATTTGAACGCTTGCAATGAAGACGATGTGATGAGAGAGAATCAGAGAGATGAATACGAGAGGTTTCATTTCTGTGTATTTGTGCCTGTTTAGTTTTTTGGGAGCGAAGAAGAAAACACGATCGGTATTATAGGCGGGAAATAACTGCTTTAAACGTAACGACTGATTGTACATTATGCAAAATACATTGTACTTTATCCGTTTCAAACTAAATTACACATCACAGATTTAAAAACACAATATAGGCACCTAAATAAAGTTATATACTAAAATCATTTACTATAAAATACATAACAAAATCATAACTAAAAAACTATAGCTACACACATTAAACTAAATATATGACACCATAAATAATTAGATATTACGGTTTATTGTTTCAAAGTGAACAATCTTCTTTCTTCTTTTTTAGTGACATATCAACAATTACTTTTTGTCTTTTTCTTTGTTGTTACATGTGGGTTTTGAATTTCATTGCATGTTTTTAATCTCAAAATGAAGTATTAGAGATGCTACGCATTTTGAACGAAAGGTATATTTTACGATATTATGTTTTGAATCAATGAGTTTTAAGGGTGAATATGGAGGGAATTAATTTTGAGGGTGAAAGAAATATGATTTTGAGAACTAATTTTCATGATTTTTTAATTTTATTTGAAGGCAATAGCAGTTATTTCCCGCCTATGTCAATCGTGTTTTCTTCCTTCTTCACTCCCCAAAAACTAAACAGAAATGAAATCTCTCATACTCATCTCTCTGATTCTCGCTCATCATATCGTCTTCATTGCAAGCCTTCAAATCCTTTCCAAATCAAAGCTCCAGAAATGTGAAAAGGTTTCCGGCGACAGCAACGCTCCCCTCAATTGCACCAGAAAAATCGTCATCAATATCGCAGTTCCTAGTGAATCAGTAAGTCAATCTGCTTACGTGATTATTCCAATTCGATGCATAATTTTTGGTTTTGTACGATTTAGAGTGGTAGAGAAGCGTCTATTATTGCGCAAGTTGATGAGGTTGAGGAAAATTCAACTGATAACATGAGAACACTCAGAACTCCTCCAGTGATCACTATTAACAAATCTTCAGCGTATGCACAGTATCAGTTGACTTATATTAGGGTGCGTGAACAATTAATTGCATAATTCTAGGGTTTATTTTCTTCCCAAACTTAATTTTCAATTGGACAGTATGCGACATAAATTGGTTCTGTTTTTGATATAATCAGAAGGTTTATACTTTATACCTTGTTTATTGAAGATTTGAAGGTGTCAGATGTTTGATTTTTCTGTGTTCAGGACGTTCCTTATAAACCAGAGGAGTTGTTTCTTAAGACGCGTAAGTGTGCGTCTAATGCTGGTGCTAATGTTGTACAGTTTTGTGAGAGGTAATCATCATCATGCTTCTACTTACGACTTTTGTACATATTTTGTTTTTCTTATCTGCAAAACTTCAAATTAAAAGTTCTGGGAATGAATGAAAATTGTCTTTTTTTGTGCTTCATAGGTTGCGAGATAATAAAGGAAATTTTATCCAGAACACTCAGGTAATATTCGAAGTCCTTAATCCTTTATAGTAGCATTTTATTATAATTAGAACATGTATGATTTACCATAAGTTATTTTCTAATATCCATTGATTAAATAATATTAATGAAATGTTCTCTCTATAGCCAATTTGTTGTCCTTGTGGGAGGTGGCGTCGAGTGCCTTCATCATGTGGGAATGTACGTAAGTGATACGGAACTGGTTTCCTGTTATATTAAAAAAATTTGTTTTTTTATCTTTTTATTTTCTGATTTTTTTTTAATTTTCTTGAGTTCAGTTAAGAAAATGAAAAAAGGAAAGGCGAATACTGCACACTGCCTCCGTTTTCCAGGTGATTGGTATGGATTTTGACATCCTTTTCAGTAACTTTTTAGTCGTATTAATTTCTTTTTTTGCAGATTTTTAAACATGTAACAGAACTTTATACACAATTGACAACTAATTAATTTTTGTCTTGTCATTTTTAACATATTTGTACCTAGGTTTCATGTGTTTGGAATTGGTCAGCACTCAGTTGGGTTCAGCATTCGGATCCAAATCAAGACAGCATCAAAAACCTCTGTATGCCATCTATAAGTTAACACTGATGATTGCATGCAACATTTATTTATCTTTTTATTTTATTTTATTTAATTGTTTTATTTCTCAGGAAGTGATTATCGGGCCTCATAACCAAACAGCCTCATCATCTGACAATTTCCTACGAGTAAACCTCATTGGTGACTATGCTGGATACACTAACCCTCCTTCTTTTGAAAACTTCTTTCTTGTTATTCCAAGACAGGTATTATTGTTAATTAAAAAATTCAAAACTCTTGTATATAATTATACTAATAAATTATATAATATCTTTAATTATTTGTAAAGGGTGGAGCAGGTCAACCACGAGATCTAGGAAGAAACTTTTCAATGTGGATGCTGCTTGAACGGGTCAGGTTTACATTAGACGGGCTTGAATGTGATAAAATTGGTGTCAGTTATGAAGCTTTTAATAGCCAACCTAATTTCTGTTCTGCACCATTTTGGAGTTGTTTGCATAATCAGTTGTGGAACTTTTGGGAGGTAAGTATGATGACATCATCACTCGTATTTCATATTATCTTGTGTTTTATTCATATTTTAATTTTTGAATATTGCAGTCTGATCAGAATAGGATCAGCAGAAATCAGGTCCCTCTGTATGATGTGCTAGGAAGGTTTGAAAGGATTAATGAGCATCCAGTTAGGTTTCCATAATTCTAAATATCACTATCACTATATATAATATATATATAATATATATATATATATATATATATATATATATATATATATATATATATATATATACACATTTATGATTTATGATTATATGTAGGATGCAGGAAGCCATTCATTTTCCATAGGAGTTACTGAAGTTATAAATTCAAATCTGTTGATAGAACTGAATGCTGACGATATAGAATATGTTTATCAAAAGTAACTAATTTCTCAACAATTATAATAGGATTGAAATTCTCAAATTTTAATTTTAATTTATTTATTTTGTTTGGTTGCAGGAGTCCTGGAAACATTACAAGCATTACAATCCCCACTTTTGAGGCCCTAACTCAGTTTGGGACTGCCACAATTACAAGTAACAACACTGGTCAAGTTGAAGCTTCATACAGCTTAACCGTAATTTTACTGAACCTTATAATAATATAATATAATATTATAATGAAAATTGTGGATATAATTATAAATGTTTACTTTTTGCAGTTTGATTGCTCTGGAGGTGTGAGTAAGATGGAGGTATTTGTGGAACGAATAGCATATAATAAATAAATTAATAACCAATAATACTAATATAAAAGTTAATATTATGGAATGCTTGACTTTAGGAACAATTTTTCATTATGAAGCCAAACCAAGTTATAACCCGATATTTTAGATTGTACATTACAACTGATCAAGCTGCCAAATATGCGTGTACTGGTATGGATAATGATAACAATAGTTTGTTTATAAATATTATATTAACTTTTTGCAAATAAAACATTACAGGTATATTGAAAGATTCTGATTTTCATGAAATTGATAGAGCCGAGTGTCAATTTTCAACAACAGCCACAGTTCTCGATAACGGAACGCAGGTAAATACACAATTCACATATATTATATTATATTATATTATATTATATTATATTATATTATATTATATTATATTATATTATATTATATTATATTATATTATATTATATTATATTATATTATATTATATTATATTATATTATATTATATTAGAAGAATAATGAATACACATATATAATATTAATTATTTTTTACTTCAGATTGCATTTGAATGGCCAAAAGATGATACAAAGGGCTTCTTTGAATCTATTGAGGAATGGTGGTATTCCCTTTGGGAGCATATGGTTGACTTCATCACTGGAAAAAGTTGCAGGTTAATTAATTGATATGGATTTTATCATTAAGACTTGCTTAAATATATTTATTAAATGTTTTTTTATGCAAATTGCAAGCAGAAAGAAATGCACCAGTTTCTTCGACCTTCGTTGCCACATACATTATTTATGTATGAGCTGGATGCTATTATTTGGTCTGTTTTTGGCCATTTTCCCTACAGGTACTCTAATTTTTGAAATTATTAAAATTCAATTCTGAAAATGACGTTTTTATGAATTTTGTAGTGATCCTTCTGGTTTGGCTTCTGCATGAAAACGGGCTTTTTGACCCGTTTTATGATTGGTGGGAGGATCATTTTTGGGATGATGAAAGGAAAATGGAACACATTAGAAGGAACCAAGAGGATATGCATGTTCATCATAAGAAGAAACCAAAACATCATAGTGATGGTTATCATAAAAAGGAGCATAAACAGCATCATTCTGAACAACAAAATGTTAAAAAGGAAAAACACAAACATAAGGATAAAAGTGAAGATGGAAATGGTGGTGAAAGAAGACAAAAAAAAGCACACCATATGCATTCTAAGAAAAGGGGGTCCACAGAGAAATGACATTTTTTATTCAGTTTCACTTTTGCTTTATTTATTTAGTTAATTAATATGACCTGATAAGCTTAATTTGTTTTAGACGCAAGTAATCAAGTTATGTAAATCTATAATTAAGCGTCTTATAATACGTTAACGATAAAGTCAACCTGAGAACTATTAAGACATAAATATATAATTATTGTATTGATTGTACATTATAGTGTTTCCTTTTTCTTCTAGTCAAATCATAGGAGTTATTATTCTCATTCAATGTAATTCAATGTATCAGTTACAATATACTCTATAAAGAAGCAAATCCCCTTCACCATTTGGCAAGGGTTTTGACCATCATTCTTGTCATGGTATCAGCCTAAGTCTCTCTCCCCCACAATAATTACCTTTCCTGGCTCCTCTTTTTCCCCATCTTTGCTTCTCTTTCTTTCATACGTGAATCTCCAATTGATTCATCTATTTTTCTTTTTTCTTTTTCATTCTTGGAACCAACCACAGTCATGTCTTCCTCCTCCAATACATCCACTGATGAAGCAAAATTATCCATGAATAACTTGCTTCATATGATGACCATTAAGCTAAACTCCTCCAACTATCTCCTATGGCGAAACAATATGCTTCCCATCTTCACCTATCAAAAGCTTCTTGGTCACATTAATGGCAGCGCTGCCCCTCCTCCGGCCACCATCACCGCCGACGGAATTTCTGCTCCAAATCCGGCGGCTGTTGTTTGGTCCGAGACTGATCAACGGGCTATTATTCTGCTGCAATCTTCTCTCACGGAAGAAGCAGCGGCTGAGGTTCTCGGTCTTACTTCTGCTCATCAGATTTGGCTTGCTCTTGAAGCCGCGTATAGCAACACTTCTGTTGAACGCATACATTCGTTACGAGATTCTCTCCGTCAATTGACAAAAGGTACCGATAGTGTTTCAGATTTCAGTCGGAAATTCAAATCGATTTGTGATAAGCTTTCCGCCATTGGACAACCTGTTGTTGAAATTGACAAAGTCCACTGGTTTTTATGCGGTTTGGGTCCATCTTATGAAACATTCTCGACCTCTATACGAGCCACAAAACCAACACCTAAATTTCGAGATTTAGACTCATTTATAACCTGTAATTAGTTGAAGTCAAGTAGTTAATTCATATACGTACATTAGTTATGGCATGAAATTAAATAAATCAATAAGACACATGTACAACATCAATAAACATGAATTAGTGGTGTATGTGTCAATAAAGATGATTAATTCAACACCTGAAAAGTGAACTTCATGGACTTATATTCTTCCCATGTAAGGCTAGAATCTGGGTTTGCCCGCTCTTTTATGATTTTCTCGCGTTCCTCCTACGTACATGAAATAGCTAGCATTTAGCGAGTTTTATTTATTATTATGATAAGTTTCTATGTGTGTAATAGTCAAGACCCATGCTCTATTGAGTGGGTAGAGAATAATATGTATAAAAGATATTACAAGAATCACTCCAATAATTAGGGAGGTGATTAAGGAATTAGTAATTTACAATAAATACATTTGACTATCTAATATTAACGTATAATACTCTCCTTCAATCGAAACGGTGGCGGACCTAAACGAAGCATGGAGCGAAATGTCTCGAATTGAGATCGAGGAAGACTCTTAGTAAAGATGTCGGCCACTTGAAGATTGGTTGGAACAAACTTTGTGATTAGTTTGTTAGATGTGACAAGTTCCCTAATGAAGTGATAATCCAGATCAATATGCTTGGTTCGTTTATGAGAAACTGGATTTTGAGTCATGAATAAGGCACTTTTATTGTCACATAGAAGAGTAGGTCGATCTGGCGGCAGAGCATGTAGTTCACGAAGAAGATGAGTAATCCAGATCATTTCGGCCGCCGTATCTGCCATTGCTCTATATTCTGATTCACAACTTGAGCGAGCAATAGTTGGTTGTTTCTTGGCACTCCAAGAAATGAGATTACCACCAAGATATATAGAGTAACCATATGTAGAACGACGTGTATCTAGACAACGTGCCCAATCAGCATCAGAGTAACCAAGAATGTTATAATTCGTCGGACATCGGTAAGTAAGACCAAAAGATATAGTGCCTTTCACATATCGAAGAATACGCTTGACCGATTGAAAATGATCATTAGTTGGAGCTTGTAGAAATTGAGATACTTGGTTAACCGCATAAGACAAGTCCGGTCTAGTGATGGTTAAATATTGAAGAGCACCAACAAGAGAACGATAAAGAGTTGGATCGGAGAATGGAATTCCATCTTTGGTAAATGAGATATGTGGAGATAAAGGAGTGTGCATGGGTTTAGCATCTAGAAGTTGAGCTCGTTGAAGAATATCGGTAGCGTATTTGGATTGTGTTAAGAAAAGGCCATCTTTGGTATGAAGAACTTCTAGTCCCAAAAAATAATTTAAATCTCCAAGATCCTTGATTGCAAACTCATTATGTAAAGCCGAGATGAAAGAGGTGATTTTGGTTTCATCGTTTCCGGTGAGGATAAGATCATCAACATAAACCAATAAGTACATGATACATGAAGCACTCGAGTAAATAAATAAAGAAGTGTCCGCTCGACTACATGTGAATCCGGATGATATGAGGAACGTGCTCAAGCGATGAAACCAAGCACGAGGTGCTTGTTTTAAGCCATAAAGAGCTTTAGAGAGTTTGCATACATGTGTTGGGTGTTGTGGATCAACAAAACCCGGTGGTTGCTCCATAAAAATTGTTTCATTTAAATTGCCATTAAGAAATGCATTTTTAACATCAAGTTGGTGCAATTTCCATTTGTGTAAAACGGAAAGAGAGAGAACAATACGAACCGTGGTTGCTTTGACAACGGGACTAAATGTATGAGAAAAATCTAGTCCCGGAATTTGAGTGTAGCCTTGAGCAACTAGACGTGCTTTAAAACGTTCAACACTACCATCCGATTTGTATTTAACACGATATACCCATCTTGATCCAACAACGTTGGTGGACTTAGGACGGGGAACCAAAATCCAAGTTTTATTATCACGTAAAGCTTTTAGTTCGTCTAGCATGGCATCAACCCATTTAGAATTTTTGACGGCACTCTTGAAGCTACGAGGTTCAATTTCGGCAGAGAGAGCTAAATGGAGGGGGTTAGTGGTTAAAGAAGCATAATCGGAAATATGCTTTGCTTTGGAGATTCCCGATTTTGATCGGGTTCTCATTGGGTGTGTGGATGTAGTTTCAGGTTGGGATGAGGTGGAGTGAGTTGTATTGGGCTCGGTTGGTATGGGGCAGGTCACGGTAGGAGCCGAAGCTGGTGGAGGGTTAGGTTCGGTGGAAGTGGTGTCTGGTTGAACATTTGGGATTGAATTGAGTATAGGTTCGTTTATAGTGGGTTGCGAAAGAGGTTCTGGTTGGGCTAAGGGAATAGTGGGTTCGGTTATTGGATTATTTGGGGTGGATATATGTGGGGTTGGTGGAGATGTTTGGTTTAAGGAAGTCTGGTCCATAATTATTGGTTCTGAGGTGGGCCGACAAAGGTTACACTTTGTTGGGTTAATTGTTGATGGATTAGATGGAGGATTGGGTGGATGGTGCATTGCCGAATGAGTGTCTGTTGGATTGATGCTAGTATCGGATGGTATATCATTTAAAAAGGTGCTAAGTTCCAAATTTCGTATATTGGTAGTGTGAGAATCGCCATTAAACGGAAAAATATTTTCATTGAAACGAGCATGCCGAGTGATGTATATTCGTGAGGAGGTAGGATCAAGACATCAATAACCTTTATGTTGTGTGCTATATCCAATGAATATACATGAAATACTTCTTGGAGCAAGTTTATGGGGTGAATAATCACGTAGATACGGGAATACTTGACAACCATAAGCTCGTAAATTGCCATAATTTGGAACTTTATTAAAAAGAAGTTGAAATGGAGATTTTTGTTCCAATATAGGTGTGGGAACCCGGTTTATAATAAATGTCGCCGAAGAGAAAGCATCGACCCAATATGAGGCCGGGATACTTGCATTAAAGAGCATGGCTAAACCGGTCTCCACAATGTGACGATGTTTACGTTCAACTCGTCCATTTTGTTGTGGAGTATATGGATACGAAAAATGATGTAAGGTACCATTGTCTTCAAAAATTTTGCGAACGGTGTGATTCACAAATTCCGAACCACCATCACTTTGAAATATTTTTATTTTGCGAGAGCACATTGTTTGAGCAAATTTAATAAATGTTGATAATACAGTATAAAAACCATTTTTGGTTTTGAGAGGATAAAACCATGTAAACCTGGAATAATCATCAACAAATATAACATAATAACGATAACCATCCTTTGAACAAATTGGATATGGTCCCCATAAGTCACAATGAATTAAGTCCAAAGGATGTGATGCTCTAGAAAAATTATTAGCAAAAGGCAAACGTTTACTCTTAGCGAGTTGGCACGGAGTGCAAATAACAGGTTTAGGTAACAATGAAGAAACAGATAAATGTCCTAACTTATTTAAAGTTGAAATAACATCAAAAGAAACATGACCCAAACGGGTATGCCATAATTCATAAGACTCCTTTTTGGTACTTTTGGTGGCGACAAAGGCTTGACGGTCATCTTTAAGCACATAAAGCCCATTCTCACATTTACCATTAGCAAGGACCTTTTTGGTTTTCCGATCCTGAATATGAAAAAACGGTTGAGAAAATAAAACATCAACAGGATGATCAGTAGTTAGTTTGCTAACAGAAAGTAATTTCTTGGTGAGATTGGGAATAACAAGAACATCTCGTAATGAAAGACCCTTGTTAATATTAGAAAAACCTGTATGTGTAATAGATAAAGTTTTACCATTTCCAAAAAGTACTTGAGAACTACCTTTGTAAGGAGTTGTGTGATGAAGATTGTCACAAGATGCGGTCATATGGTTCGTGGCGCCGGAATCAACATGCCAATCGGGAGCATTAGTGGTAACATGACATTGAGCATGAAAAGCTTTGGCTAAAGATTCGTCATTTGGTGAAGCTTGAGATGCATAATTGCTAAGATTTGGACATGAAGATGCATAATGCCCATTGGTTCTACAAAGTTGACAATGGGGAGGTCTTTTTGAGCCACGCCCCCTGCCTCTATTATTATTGCCACGATAAGATTTTGAACGGCCACGGTTATTTGAGTGTGATGTTTGTTGTGCTTGAAATGCAACTGTTGGTGTTGAAGAACCGTGCAACGAAATTAAAAAGAGCTCATGGCTCTCGGCTTGAGAAATTAAATCACGAAATTTCGGGGCCGGTTTCGTTGCCCTAATAGCGGTGGAAAATGTTTCATAAGATGGTCCCAAGCCACATAAAAACCAATGTAGCTTATCGATTTCAGCCACGGGTTGTCCGATTGCGGACAGTTGATCGCAAATAGATTTGAACCTGCGACAAAATTCAGAAACAGTTTCATTACCTTTAGAAAGTTGGCGTAGCGTTGCTGTAGGCAGATTCAAGAGCTGCCCAGATTTGACGAGCAGATGAAAGCCCGAGGATCTCTGCTGCTTCTTCTGTTAACGAGGACTGTAGCAGAATGACGGCCCTCTGATCCGTTTCTGACCATGTTAAATACTCGGGATTCGGTACAGTTTGAGAATCGACAATAGTTGTAGTCGAAGGGGGAAGCAAAGTACCGTCAATATGTCCGAGTAGTTTTTGATAGGTGAATATCGGTAACATATTGTTCCTCCAAAGAAGATAATTGGAGGATGAAAGCTTGATGGTCATCATGTGGAGAATGGTGTTCATGGAAAAAGAACTTTCGATGGTTGATGATGAACCGCCTGCCATTGTTCAAGAATTAGAGTTCTTGAGATGGTAAAAATGGCAGCAAGAAAGAAACGTGAGAAGAAGGCAGGAGGAAAAAGAAAGGAAATCGATATAATGGGAGGAAAGATTTCCTAATAGGCTGATACCATATGTGTGTAATAGTCAAGACCCATGCTCTATTGAGTGGGTAGAGAATAATATATATAAAAGATATTACAAGAATCACTCCAATAATTAGGGAGGTGATTAAGGAATTAGTAATTTACAATAAATACATTTGACTATCTAATATTAACGTATAATAGTTTCACATTGTATTCTTAAAATATATACTGACTATTAATTCCTTCAAAGCTTTAGGATTATCCATGAGAAACTTGATAGCGACTAACAAAGCCATAGAAGTTGTTTCATAGCTTGCAAACAAGAGTAGAAATATCAAATCTAGGGCAATCGCTTCTGTCAGGATTGTATCTTCTCGTTTGAGCTCTTCAAGAACATAATGGAAGAAATCATTGTTCATGGCCTTCTTTGGTGTTAGGACTAGTTTTGATCTTAAATGATGTAATTAGCCTTAATTAGACTATTTTAAGTGTGTTTAGAGGTTAGGGTATAAATACCCCTTGTGATGACTTATGATGTAAGCTTTCCTCTCATTTTGAATGTATTAACTTTTGAAAGCCTTCCTTCCCTCCATCTTTCTCTCTCAACTACACACACTAAAACACCAAGAACACACACACTTGATTCATCAATTCTTCTCAAATCATCATGAATTAGCTTGAATTCAATCACATTAGATCTCTCAATTGGTATCAGAGCAAAAACTCTCTGTGAGTAGATCCAATTTTGAGCTAATTCGACCTAGATTTGAGTTTTTGAAAAAGTTCGTTCGTGTTCGTGTCTGTGAATTAAATCGAAATTTTTTTGTTAGAAATTGATGATTTGATTGAAGATTCATGTTTCTCCAATGATTCTAATAGGAATAGAATCAAATTTCGATCAATTCCATTAACAATTGATCTTGATTGAGTGATTTTTGTGAAAAAGTTTAAAACTCAAAAAGTCTCTGTAATTTGCAAAATTCGATCAAATGTGTTATGTTTTGGTTTATATGATCGGATCAAAGGGTTAGCAAATAGATTTCGAGCAGTTAGCAAAAAGAATCAATGAAATCGGTCAAGTATAGAGCGAGAATTGGATCAAAATGGTGAAATTTGGACGTAAATGTGTTCGTCCGTCGAAGTCTTCGGCTGTATGAACATTCTCGGCCCAGTTCTAGTTCGGCCCGAACTCATCAATTGTTCGGCCCAAAAGGCTTCGGCCCAAACATAGTGTTCGGCCCAATAATTCGGCCACAACACAATTGTTCGACCGAAACTTCGGCTCCAACTTCGGCTAATTGAAGTCTTCGACCCACAAGAAAGTTCGGCCCGAACACCCTACCCGAACATTGTCTTCGGCCCACAAGAAAGTTCGGCCCGAACACCCTACCCGAACATCATCTTCGGCCCATACAAGAGTTCGGCCCATACACATTCTCGGCCCAAGATCGCGTGACAAAAGGGGGTATACTAAAACGATCATAACTTTCAGCTCGGGTATCCGTTTAAAGCCCACGAGTAACCAAATCGAAGCTCGCGACGAAAGCTACGACGTGATAAACCGCCAAAGGCGGTTTACCCGACTTCTCGGTCCAAAAACCCTTGTTTTATTCACGTTTTTGTGATTTTTCGGTCAATTTCCAAACTTCGTTTAGCCCTAGTTTCTAACCTGATCGTCGTTTTTGACCTATTCGAAAATCTAGGCCATATTTAAAGTATCTTTTATCATATGAGATCTTTTTGAAAAAATTTCAAATAAAATTTTTTTTTCTTCCCTCTCGGTCGTAACTCATACTAAAGCAAAATTTTAAAATACGAGAACTTTTTCCCTAACCTAAAACTTTTTACACTTTTCGGCTCAAACTTTTACATTTTTAAAACACGAGATTTTCTACTTATCAACCGTTGACAAGTAAAAATGGAAAAACCTGCACAAGATTTTGATGATTTGGAACAAGAACTTCAAAGAGTTCAAAAGGCTATGTCTTTTATCTCAAACTATAAGAAGATATATAATTCAAAGCCCACAAACATTAATCTGAGATCTTCATTCGACATTAAGCCTGATATATCTGCTACAATCTCAACTGAAAAGCCAATCACCACACCTTTGAATGCTACAAAGAAACCAATCGTTCGTGATTCAGAGTATTATGAACGTAAGATGTTGATGGCTAAACAGATTGAGACTGAAAAAGTGTTATTAGTTGAAGATCTTCAATGGATGGAAGATTCCGATCCAAAGGATGAAGTGAGTGCTGAGGTTTCTGATCAAATGAAAGAAAAAGCCAACAAAGAAATCGAGGTAATCAGTTCTCTCTTGTCAAATTCTGATAATCTCATTGGTCCTGATACTTGTGTTGTTAAAACCCAGATATCTGAATTTGATTCTTTAAAATAAAACCTTTTAGATGAAAAAGATATAAATAATCAATTTCAAGAACGTTTAAATGATTTGCAAAATGAAAATGAACAACTTGTTCAACATTTTAAACAGATTAAAAATTTCAAACTCGAGAATCTGGATTTACAAATTCAAGTATCAGAATTGAAAGCTAAATATGAGATTGATATTAAAAAAATTTTCACATTCAATTTCAGAAAAAGACAATGAAATACAAAATCTTAAAAATTCAAATGATTCCATATCAAATGAACGAAATGATAAATATTACAAATTGTATATTGAAGCGTTTCATGAATATCAAATCACTAAAAACTGGTAAGAACGTAAACAAAAAGAATTTGATGAAAATGAAACACAGTTTAAATCTTTAAACTCTCAAATCAAAGAATTAACTGAAAATCTTCAAGAACAAAAAATAATTTCATTAAATGGAATGAAAAGCAAACAAAATATGATTCAGACACTTAAAAATGAGAATCATAAACTGAATTCCCATATCAAAAATCTTGAGGAAATGAGTGCCAAAATCAACCAAGAAGTTTATGAAAATAAAGCATTACTCTTGAAGATTGAAACTCTAACAAAAGATTCTGAAACAAAGCAACTTCAGATTGCTGAATTAACAAAGAAACTTCATGACACAAATACTGTTAATATTTTGAACATCGAAAGATATGCTTCTGTTTGTGCTGAAAATTGTATTTTGACTGATAAAATTAAACTACTTGAATGTAATTTTGGATCTGATTTACAAAAACAAATCAATATTTTTAATATTGAGAAAACAAAATTGCTAGATAAAATTACATCTCTTGAAACAGATCTTTCTTTGTCTCAAAATAAAACCGAAGGTTTGTTAATAAAGCTAGAAGAAAAATCTAAAATCTTTGACAACGACAAATCAGTTTTACAAACCAAAATTTTTGAATTAGAAAGTAAAATTGACGAGTCACATAAATCTTTTGATGAAGAGAAACTAAAGTTGCAATTACAAATTAAACATTTAGAATCTAACACATCTCATCTTCAAAAGCTTAAGAAGCCTAGTTCATCTATTCACTTAGATTCTCCTTTAACTGCAACGAACAAATGTAATAAGTCCAGAATGTTTTTCCCTGTCATGGCATATCGTGATTTATATACAATCAAGAAATCTGAGACTAATAGAGGAAATTCAAAACCTAAACCGAATTTACACGTAAGTTCCTCTACCAAACCTAAGCCTAGGAGATCCACGGTCCCACTAAACTCTGATAAGCATTTAAATGCTCTCAAACAAGTTATTAGAGGAAATTCCGCACCTAAAACTCCAAATAAATTAGGTTCCTCTTCTAAACTTAAACATTCTCAGATGGATAAGACCAAACCATTAACCGTGTTGAAACATTCTATTCCTTCAAAGAAAATCTTTTTCCAAAACTAAATCTTTGAAATATTCAAGAAAAGATTTACTTTCATTTGCCCCAATATCAACTTTTCATCAAGTGCCAACAAAATCTCCTAAAACACCAACGATCTTAAAAGCAAAATGGGTTCCTAAAACTCCACCATTTAGACGAAAAATGCTTTACTTTTCTTGTGTCTAAGCTTGGTATGCTAAATCTCAAAACTTCAACCGTTTTACTGCTTCTTCTTTTCTTTTTTTTATTGTTTGTTTTTAATTTTTTTTAATAATAATAAAATGGCTTTCCAGTACATCAGCTTGAAACCCGTTCTCCAATGACATCATTGGTTGAGGGGGAGAATTCTTTATATATTCACTTGTTAAGGTGGAGAAAATAGACATTATTATGTCAAGGGGGAGCGTAACTGCTTTGTAATTTTTGAAATTCAACTGTCGAGGGGGAGCATTTTTTTTATATATAATCGCAACATACTGTTTCGATGCTCCTTTCAATTTTTTTTTTAAAATTTATCAATATGGGGTATCAATTTTTGTAATATCCGTAAACGATCTCATTACCAATCTCAATTGGTACTGATTGCATCTGTTTATTACAAATTTTCTTATTCTATCTTGATATTAATTTTTTTTTCCTCAAACAGTTTTTCAACCTTTTACATTTTTACAATCACACAAGGTTATCAATGTTAAGTATTAGCTTTTGCTATATTCGTAAACGATCTCTTTACCAGTCTAGGTTGATACTGATTGCATCTGTTTATTGCAAATTCTCTTATTTCTCATTGCTACCTTTGTGTTCCTTCATTGTCAAAATTCTTCAATTGTAAATCAAATTTTTCTCCTTTCAAATACAATTATCATTTTTCAAATTGTTACTCAATTACAAACATTTTCTCTTACTCATATTGAGTTGTTGGCATCACAATCTCATAAATTCTTTACTAATCTGTGATGCTCAACATTCCAAAATTTTTTATCTCACTTTGTGCTCACAATGATGTGTTCACAACGTAGGATACAAATTTTTGTCATATTCGTAAACGATCTCTTTACTAGTCTCGATTAGTAAAGATTGCATCTGTTAATGACAAATTTTTCGTCTCTTGCGTTGTGGCTCAATTTTTCAAAACCCTGATTTTGCACATAATGTTTTTCATTTTTAAATGACTTGTTTGCAACACTCAACACAATTTGCTGTTAAATTCGTCGATCTCTTTACTAATTTCAATCAGTGCTGATTGCATCTGTCTTTAACACCATCTTGGATTGATTGTTCGTACTATTTTTCAAACGATTTTCATCCTTAAAAGATCAATGGAGAAATCATTTTTCATCTTCTCTAAAATACTCAGATTCAATTCTGACTTTCTCCAGTTCTCACACACTAAAATTCGTTTTGAATGCACATTGTTATGTCAATGATCTTTGTATATCCGTAGATCTCTTCTCTGCACACGTTCAGAGAAGATTGCATCTTTGTAAGTGGTATACTTCGCTGATCTTTGTTATAACCAAACAAATTGATTTCTTTTAAATTTCAAATATTTGATTAACAATATCTCTAATCACCGTATTTGTCATATCCGTAAACGATCTCTTTACTGAAGTTTTTCAGTAAAGATTGCATCTGTTTATGACTTCACGTGATTATTGACACTGCTATTCTTCATTTTCAAATATTTTTCTCCAACATTCTTGGATTAAATCAATTTGTCCCTGGTTTCTTCATGAGTACTACATGTTTCTGGTTCTCATTCCGATCTTGGCTCTCGATTTACACCGACACACCATTCCTCTCTTCGTGTCCAAAACGCAACTATTCAGCTTTATCATGAGGACCCTGGTCATGATCCTCATGAGGGGGAGAAAAGAGCAAGAAAAAGTTCAAATATCGGGTTTATAACTGAACAACGTCAAAAAGAACCACAAACATCTCATCAAAGAAGAAAATTCATAACTCATGTACTCAAATCAAATGTAAAATCAGAAAACGTTTTATATCATGTGACTAAGAGAAACATAAAATGATAATCAGTGTACTTAACGGAAAAACAAGTGAAGAAGAAGAAAACCGATTCATCTACACAAATTTATCTCCAAAACCTCAACTAATTGAATTTAAAACTTAACCGTACAAATCATTCAATTCAATTATAAACTTAACCGTACTAATCATTCTTACTAACACAAACACACACATCTAAAAACTTAAACTTTCAAATCATTCTTTTTAAAATCCAAAACATCATTATCATATCCTCACAAAAACCTCTATCACAAAATCTCCAATCTCTAAAAAAAATCCCAGGCAAATCCTAACCAAACTGATTTTCCATTTCCAGAACTGTCAAATCCTTAGTAAACCAGTTTTAGGAATTTCTTACACCAACAAATTCAACGACACAAAATTATTTCCGTTGAGTGTTTGAAATCTCAATTTCTTCTCAAGATAATCAGATGTAATCATTGAAGAGCAAAACATTTTAGAGCACATCTGAGCGTAAACGAACTTCATAACGGACCAAAAGAAGAAATTGAAGAAGGAAGACTGGGACGAAGTGCTAAAGCTCAAAAAGGGGAGATTGTTAGGACTAGTTTTGAGCTTAAATGATGTAATTAGCCTTAATTAGACTAGTTTAAGTGTGTTTAGAGGTTAGGGTATAAATACCCCTTGTGATGACTTATGATGTAAGCTTTCCTCTCATTTTGAATGTATTAACTTTTAAAAGCCTTCCTTCCCTCCATCTTTCTCTCTCAACTACACACACTAAAACACCAAGAACACACACACTTGATTCATCAATTTTTCTCAAATCATCATCAATTAGCTTGAATTCAATAACATTAGATCTCTCAATTGGGTTTCTCTGTCTCTCCTCTAATGTGTTCTTGAGCATCTTCATCACCTTCTTTCTTCCCTGTTAATTAATATCATAATAATTATATAATATAAACTAAAACGAATTCAACCAATTGGTCAATGAAGGATAGCCTTCGGGGATTTTCCTTCAAGAAGATCTTGAGTTCAAGACTTGCTGAAGACATTCCTCATGTGATAATAAAACAGAGTTGTGGTTTATTCCCCCCAAAAATATAAATAGGTTCACGTAAGGCATATTGTCCGCTTAGATGTCACCCCGTGACTCGAACTACTAACTTACTAAGGGGGTGTTTGGGAAAGCTTATTTAAGGGAGCTTATGGCTTATAAGCTTATATAAGGCTTAATAATCCCTTTTCAAATGGATTATTTAAGCTTATATAAGCTTATAAGCCATAAGTCCCTTTAAATAAGCTTTCCCAAACACCCCCTAACTACTGGCCAAAAAGAAGAAAAACAAAAGTTATTTTTCAAGAACCTCTACGAGTATTACACATTATCCCGACCACGTGTTAGTCGACGTCGCCATAGAATCATCGGTATAGATAAAATCTATACCAATGACATATTGTCGGGAAAGGTATTGTAGGAACAGTTATCCAAAAAAAATAAAGTTTTATTATAATTATATGGCAACGACATGTAATCGGAACATGTTTGAACCTATGCAAGACATGTTTGACCACATGCATGGCGATGACATGTTGTCTGGATATGAGTACTTGTAGACACTTGTAGTGAGCTGTTCCAGGAAACGCTAGAGGAACCGAGATTAATCCCGATATAAAAGCATCATAATTCTCCCTTAGATTCTCAGATGACTTCTCTAGATCATAACTAATCAATTTCTTTGCAGTGAAATCAAATGTCAGCTGTTGAACACACAAAAAAAAAAAGCATATATTATATGAATCAGGTAATTAAAATGTATTTGAAAAAGATAACTATATATCCCTTTAATTACTTACATCTGCAGCTGCCACCTTCAATTCAACTGTTCCTTTGTGAGCCCATTTCTCTAAATGTCTTCTTGTTACACTTTCAACTTCATAAAGCATCCTTTTAAGGCTTTCAGGACCAAATTGATTTTGCACCATGTTCTTGACAAACTTATGAAGGTACCCGTGCAAAGCACTTAAATTCGTTTTCCCAAATACATTTGTCATGCTATCAGGGTACCAACTCTGGAATAATTGTTCTTTTTGGAATACCATATAGTTAAAATCTGAATCAGTTGAGACTATAACTCGCAACCCGACCAAACTGGTTTTGAATATTGACCCGTATCTGAAATTAATAACTAGTTAATTAATACCTCAACAAAACAAAAACAGCTAAAAAAAAATCTTGAACCACAGAAAAATGTCATAATCCAGTCAGTAAAGGTGTCTAGGTAATTTACCTACACATAAAAGCAGTCGGTAAAGTAACATATAGTGACATAAAAAAACCTTTTGTGGCATATATTTTTTAAAACCCAAAATAACCTCCTTTTACTCCCCTTAGTTAATTTATTACTACTCGATCTATTAATAAGGTGTAATTACACACTAACACCTCCATTACAAATAATAGTGGCGGAACTAGGAAAAAAACTGAGGGGTGTCAGTGCAGGTTGTACATTTTTTCTCAGGGGTATCACTTACACTAATAAAAAAAATTTAAAAATTTTAACATTATTTTAACAGTAGTTGAAAATATTTCAAGAGTTGCACAGACAATCTCATGCACCATACTAGGTCCTCTGCGTATCCCAAACGAGTTTAATTTTTCTATAAAAAGTTAGACAAATTTATATACTTCCCCCGATTCAAAATAAGTGACAGACTTGGGGTTTCATGGTTTTTGAGGCAGAAGATTATAATGATGATTAAATTAAATTAATTGGATGGTTAGTGGGGAATGAGTCTCACACATTTTGAATAAAGTATGATTAATGATGTTTAAAAGTAAAAAGTAAGGATAAATGAGTCATTTCACTTTGTTAAAGTAGATAGTTAATTATGGGTGTGGGTCCCACTATTTTTTGCCAAATAATGTAATTTTTTAAAGTGTGTCATTTAATTTGAATAACCCCAAAAAGAAAAGTTTGTCACTTATTTTGAATCGGAGGAAGTACAAATTATTAACTATAGTTAATGATTAACCTTTCCATTCTTTGCTTGATAAAAAAAGGAATGTCCCATGTTTGATCGGGGGTGAAGAAGTGTTGTTAGAGCAAATCACAGATCAACTTAGTACTGATGCTGCAGTTAGTGATAAGTATGTTTATTACTGATGGGGCAGAAACATTTACTACTGATGAAGTTGATGCTGGTGTTCTCTATAACTTAGTTACTACTGATCATACAAAGATTGAAGATACTACTGATCATTGTAGTTACTACTGACGTTGGTTTCTGGACTTACTACTGATCACCAAGTTTACTACTGATGTTACTTATTTACTACTGGTGATTGGTTTTACTACTGATACGCGTTTATGGAACATATCAAGTCCGAGATCTTCGAAGAGATAGTTATAGAATGTAAATCAATGTATATCGTTTATAATTAGATGTAAATCGTATCCTAGAATAACTAGGGTAAATAGTTTAGCTTCAAGGACTATTATATATAGTTCCTTACGAATTGTAAACGTACGTGTGTATTGTTAATCAATAATATACATTGAAGCTTTTTGTGAAACTGTGTTCTTATTATTATTACATATTGTTCTTACAGTTTATCGTTCTTAATTATTGATATAGTGTTGATCCGCTGCAACTTCTATCATCAATTAGATCTAAGGTGTTTATTAACTTGTTTATAGTTAATCGATCCTGACAAGTGGTATCAGAGCGTATTGGTTCTAGATCTACTATTTGTTAAGAACAACAAAAAGTTTTAATCTTTAAAACACACACATTATTAATCATGACTGATAATAATGAAAGCACTCAGGCCAACAAAATTCCTATACTCACACCCAATAACTTTGGGATGTGGAAGAATCGTATTAAGCAATACATGCTTATTACAGATTATTCCATGTGGGAAGTCGTTTGTGAAGGAAACAAAACTGGTCAACTTCAAGCAAGCAGCTCTGCAACTGAGGCAGAAAAACTTAAATGTGAGAAAGAAAAGAAAGATAAAGGCATCGAACTCAAAACTCTAAGCACTCTCTTACTGGCCATTCCTAATGATTATCAACATCTCTTTGTTGAATATGATGATGCAAAAATACTATGGGAAGCACTGGAGAAGAGATTCGTTGGGACAAAGAGCACCAAGAGGAATATGAAGTCTGTTCTCAAACAAGACTTTGAAAATTTCAAAGGAAAGCCCAATGAAACACTCACTCAAGTGTTTGACAGATTCAACAAACTAATTGGTGAACTCAACCAAGTTGGTGTAAAGATGGATCAAGAGGATGTCAACATGAAGTTTCTAAGGTCTCTTAGTGAAGAATGGGCCATGTACACAGTGGTGTACAGACAAAGAGATGCTTTAGAAGAAAAGGAGTTAGATGAACTCTATAATGATCTCAGAGTGTTTGAAACTGAGGTAAATCACAAAAACCCTTCTATTTCTTCTAACAATGCTGCTTTTGTATCCAGTACAGGTCAAGGACAAGAAACCTCCGCAGGAAAGGCTGCAGATTCTGAGGATACTGCAAGAGAATCCTTCTTCACTAGTTATGTGCATACTGCATTGATTAGTGATGACTTGGAACAACTGAATCCAGATGATCTTGAGGAGATGGATCTTAAATGGCAGATGGCTATGCTGAGCCTAAGGACCAAAAGATTCCTAAAAAGAACTGGAAGGACAAGCCTCAATTTCAACAAAGGTGACAAAGCAGGATTTGACAAAACTAAGGTCAAGTGTTACAACTGTAACAACCTTGGTCACTTTGCAAAAGAATGTCCTCAACCAGACAAAAGATCAAAATCAACTGCTCTTGTGTCACAACAAGGACAAGGATATGACTGGAGCTTCCAAGCAGAAGAGCATGCTCAAAATCAAGCTCTCATGGCCTTTACTGACAACAAAACTGAGGTAAAATCTAAACCTTGTACTTCTGAATGTGCTAAAATTATTAAAAATCTAGAAAAAGAAAACAATAAATTAAATGAAGATTTAGCAAAAGCAATCAGAAGAAATCATGAGTTTGATGGGGTGATTGCTGATCAAGAACATCAAATAAAGGTGTACAAGATGATTGATCAACGTATCAAGGAAGAATTGCTTCAAGCTGTGGATGAGAAAGAGTTTTATGAAACAAAAAATAAAGAACTAACAAGTAAAATAGAAGAATGTCAGCTTGAAATTGAACAAAATAAATTAACAATTAAAAAGTTTGAAAGAAGCACTAAAATTCTTGATGAATTAACTAATAATCAAACTACAGAAAAGGTTGTTCATGGGGTGGGATATCATGCTGTACCACCTCCATATAAAATCATCCCACCTCTTAAAAACAGTTCAGAAAGAATCATTAATGAATTAAAAACTGAAAATCAAACTGAATCATCTAATGAAACATCTGAATCAAATAATTCTTCTGATGATGAACAATCAATTGAATTTACTATATCTCAAAGTGAATCACCAAAATCAATTGATACAAGTTTTCACACAGCTCAAAGTCCAAATGAATCTCCCAAATATAATGCAGATAATGTACCAAAAATTTTAACAAGGGGGAATGAAAGAAATAAAACACAACTCTTATACCAAAGAATTCCTGAAGGTGCTAAAAATAAGAAACTAAGATGTGTTATATGCAATAAAATGAACCATTTAGCAAAGGATTGTCACTACAATCCAATAAACTGCAAAGAGTTAAAAGAATTTAAAGTTTTTAAAGAAAATGCTAAAACTCAAAAGTTAAAAGTTACTACTGGTCTTTCAGTAGTAAATAAAATTAAAAATCCAATTGTTGAAGATCCAAGATTTGGAAGAAGTAAACCAAGGTTTGTTCAAAACAGAAGAGCTGGAAGCCCAAAGAACAGCAATTACTTCAAGAATAATGGAAAATCCAATCAAAATAAACAATATTTTAAATTTTCCAACACCAGTAGAAACTCTAACAAATTTACTACTGGTGTTAACCCTAATTATAATGCTGTATGGTACCAGTACAAGAATACTACTGGTAATAACCCTAATTTCAAAAATACTACTGCTCCCAAAACAAATTTCAAAAACACTACTGGTGTTAACTCTAAAAACACTACTGGTCATTCTAAACATGGTAAGTACCCAAATACTACTGGTCCATCAGTAGTAAAGTATTCAAAAGCTAAAAACAATGGGTATAAACCAAGATCAGTAGGAAATTCTTACACCAGTAATAACTACAAAAGGACAGTAGTAAAACAAAATACCAGTAATAAACAAGTATGGGTACCAAAAGTCTTTAAAGTTAAATCCCCAAAAGCTCATTTCTCAAAGGATGAACCCAAGACATATAAAGCTTGGGTTCCCAAACTTAACTAATCCTTTACTCACTTGTGCAGAGCATTCAGATCCCAGAAGAAGGAAGAACATGGCATATTGATAGTGGATGCTCAAGGCACATGACTGGAAATCTGCAAATTCTTAAAGATTTCAAGTTATTTGATGGAGGATATGTGGCATTTGGTGAGAATCCCCAGGGAGGTAAGATTACAGGTAAAGGTACTGTTACTAATGGAAAAATTACCTTTGATGATGTATTTTATGTAGCTGAACTAAAATACAATCTTGTCAGTGTGTCTCAAGTTTGTGATAAAAAGAACAAGATTCTGTTCACAGACATTGAGTGCATCATTCTTTCTCCTGAGTTTATTTTAGATGAAAAATATGTTGTTTTAAGAACTCCAAGGAGAAACAATGTGTATTGCCTGGATATAGGGGGAGAACTCATTTCTACAAATGAGGTCAACTGTTTTATATCCAAGGCAAACACCACTGAATCAGAACTTTGGCATAGAAGGATGTGTCACACAAATTTTAAAAACATGAATAATTTAGTAAAAAGAAATTTGGTCATTGGACTACCTCAAAAACAATTCATGTGTGATCATCACTGTGTTGCATGCCTAAAAGGTAAACAACACAAGACTTCTCATAAGTCCAAAACTGTGAACTCTATTTCTGTTCCTTTACAGCTCTTACATATGGACCTTTTTGGACCTACAAATGTAATGAGTATTGGAAAGAAACAATATTGTCTTGTTATTACTGATGACTTTTCCAGATATACATGGGTTTTCTTTCTCAGGACAAAGGATGAAACAAGTGAACTCATAAAGAACTTAATTGTCAAACTGGAAAACACATCTGATCAAAAAGTGAAAGCCATAAGATGTGATAATGGCACAGAATTTAAAAATGCTAACCTAATTAACTTTTGTGATCTTAAAGGTATTGACAGGCAATACAGCTCACCTAGAACTCCACAACAAAATGGTGTAGCTGAAAGAAGGAATAGAACCATCATTGAAGCAGCAAGATCAATGCTAGCAGACTCAAAATTACCAATCACTTTTTGGGCAGAAGCTGTTAATACTGCTTGTTATGTTCAGAACAGAGTATTAATGGTGAAGCCACATTTTAAAACACCATATGAACTTTTTAATAAAAGAAAACCTTCTATAAGTTTCTTAAAATCATTTGGTTGTCCTTGTACTATTCTGATTACAAGAGAACAAATTGGTAAGTTTGACTGCAAAGCTGATGATGGAATATTTGTGGGATACTCTACTCAAAGTAAATCATACAGAGTATTCAACAAAAGACTAAGGATAATTGAAGAAAGCATCAATGTATCCTTTAATGAAAATGTACCTAATGAACAAGGAAATGGTCCAGATTGGCTATTTGACATAGACAATCTAACCAAATCCTTTAATTCTAATATGAATTTCAATGCAGGTAATTCAAATTGTCTTAATCAAAAAGAAGGAACATCATCTGTTTATACTGGTCAAGAAAAGATGAGATACATAGTTGTTGATACTGCTCCCATAGTTAACTACAAAAGGACAGTAGTTAATACTGATGTCAGTAAGAACTCAAATATTGAAAGCAGTAGTAACTCTGAGAATGAGGTCAGTAGTAATTCCAATACTACTGGTACCAGTAATAGTACTGAAAATACTACTGGTCCCAACAATAACCTAGATTCTCAAGATACTACTGATACCAGTAACAACTTCAATACTACTGATCTCAATGAAGATGATAGCAGTAGTAACTCTGACCAAGATAATGATGAACCAAATACTAATGACAATGAAGGATCTCAAGAAGAACAACTACCTGAGGCAAATGAGTCCAACCTTGAAAATCAACTAGTGGTTGATAAAGCTACAACAACAAGGACTCAAAAGAACCATCCATTAGACCTTGTTCTAAGTGATGTTAACTCACCACTTCAAACAAGAAGCAAATTAAACAAAAGTTTAACTGCAAATATGTGTAATATAAGCCTAATTGCTAATGAATGTATGTATGAATGCTTTCTGTCTCAGGATGAACCAAAGAAGATCCAACAAGCAATGAAGGACTCAAACTGGATTGAAGCAATGCAAGAAGAACTCCTTCAATTTAAATTACAAGCTGTTTGGACACTTGTACCTCTACCTAAAGGAAAAAGAGCCATTGGAACCAGATGGATCTTTAGAAATAAGAAAGATGAAAGAGGCATAGTGATCAAGAACAAAGCCAGACTTGTAGCCCAAGGATACACTCAAGAAGAAGGTATAGACTATGATGAAGTATATGCTCCTGTTGCCAGAATTGAAGCAATAAGAATATTCCTAGCATATGCTTCATTCAAAAGGTTTAAAGTCTATCAAATGGATGTGAAGAGTGCTTTCCTGTATGGGAAGATTGAAGAAGAAGTTTATGTTTGCCAACCTCCAGGATTTGAAGATCCAAAACATGGTGATTATGTGTTCAAACTTGATAAAGCTCTTTATGGCCTACATCAGGCACCAAGAGCATGGTATGACACACTATCATCATACTTATTAAAGAACAATTTCAAAAGAGGAGCCATTGATAAAACTCTATTCACAAAGAAAGTTAAAGATGATATCCTACTGGTACAAATTTATGTAGATGATATCATCTTTGGCTCAACCAATGATTTACTATGCAAAGAATTTGAAGAGCTGATGCAGATAAAATTCAAGATGAGCTCCATGGGTCCAATGAACTTCTTCCTTGGACTCCAAGTCAGTCAAAGAACTGATGGTATTCTGATAAATCAATCAAAATATGTTAAAGACATCTTGGAAAAGTTTGACTTGAAAGACAGTAAAAGTGCTAGTACACCAATGGAAACACACAAACACCTACATCCTGATGTTGAGGGGGAGGATGTAGATGAACACTTATATAGATCAATGATAGGATCTTTGATGTACTTAACTGCATCAAGACCTGACATTATGTATAGTGTTTGTGTGTGTGCAAGATATCAAGCAAGACCCAAAGAACTACACTTGCAGGCTGTTAAAAGAATATTCAGATACTTGAAAGGCAAACCATCACTAGGTCTATGGTATCCACATGACTCACCCTTTGAACTAATAGCCTATACAGATAGTGACTATGGAGGTGAATGTCAAGATAGAAAGTCCACTACTGGTGGATGTCAATTCTTTGGATCAAGACTAGTGTCATGGCAATGTAAGAAGCAAACAAATGTATCAACATCTACTGCTGAAGCAGAATATGTAGCTGCATCTGCTTGCTGTGCTCAAGTTCTATGGATTCAAAATCAACTTCTAGACTTTGGTATCTCTATCCTTAAAACTCCTATTTTTATTGATAATCAAAGTGCTATTAGTATTGTGAATAATCCAGTAAAACATTCAAAAACTAAACACATTGAAATAAGATTTCACTTTATAAGAGATTGTAATGAAAAGAAATTAATCAAAGTAGTTAAAATCCATACTGATGATCAATTAGCTGATCTTTTTACAAAAGCATTTGATGTAGGAAGATTCAACTTCTTGGTTAGCAGTATTGGAATGATTTTAATAACTTAAAATCTCTCTTAAAATCATGTGTAAATTTAGTGTTATAAATTATTTTTAAGTGTTTTACTACTGGTATTGCTGTACTACTGGTGTGAAAGTGTATGCACAAAATACTACTGATAGTTCATTACTACTGGTGTATTTTAGGTTTACACGGATACTACTGGTAAGACAGTACTACTGGTATTTACATATACTACTGGTCTTGTGTGGTAATGGTTACTACTGATGTCTATAATTACTACTGATGTCAAAATCCTTAGTCATTACTGATGTTAGTAGATACTACTGACGTTTTACTACTGATATCTTATTTACTACTGGTCTTTCATAAACACAATTACCAAACTAACCCCCATGAAAATAACCGTTATGTTATGATTCGAAGGCTATTTTCGTAGTTTTGCAGGTTTAATCGAAAGATATAAAAGGCGGCAGATGATTAATTTAGCATTATCTTCACTTCGATTCTCTAAACACCTCTCGATAAACCCTAGTTTACGATCAAAAACTCTTCATCTTTAACAAAATTCTTGCAAAATCTCAACAACAATGGCAACTTTACAAGCTCTCGATGTGCAAACCGATCTCAAATACTCAGAATTTCACAACATGGTTGCATTTTTAAAAAATCCCGACGGAACAAAAGATTTCCGTCCAATCGTAAAATTCTTGAGAAATTCGTATATACAGTTTGCCTTAACTGTAAAGCCGAAGGCATATCAACAGCACTTGGTGGATTTCTGGACCAATGCTGAGCGAACAGAAGGAACCACATCATCAATGATAAAATCGAAAGTAGATGGAAAGTACATCACTGTATCTGAACAATCAATCAGACATCATCTACAACTTCATGATGATTCAGGTATGTATACTCTTCCTAAGGAATACATTGCTGATACTTTAAATAAAATGGGGTATGAAGGCAGACTTAATATTGTAACTTTTCAAAAAGGCCTTCTATCCCCACAATGGAAATTTCTGGTTCATACCATTCAGCATTGTATTTCTCCTAAAAGAAGTACTTGGAATGAGTTTAACAAGGCAATAGCATCTGCTGTTGTATGTTTATGCACAGACCAAGTATTCAATTTTTCTAATATGATTTTTGATGGTATGTTGGGAAATCTTAGTTCTTCTAAATTTTTAATGTATCCCAGATTTCTACAACATATCATAAACTGTGAATTACAAAACTTGTCAACTCCTAAAAACATTTTTGTATTACCTGAGTTGAACAAGAAAGTTTTCTCAAATATGAGAAAACAATTTAAATTTTCAGGGAAGGAAACCCCTTTGTTTCCAAACATGATCAAAGATCAACCCAATATTGGAGAAGGTTCAACCATTGCTACAACCCAAGTTGAACCTCAACCCACTCCATCACCCCCAAATACAGCCCAAACACCACCCCATATAGCCACTCAATCACCATCTCACTTAGAAGTCCTGAATGTGTCCCAGGAACTTGATATAAATCTGCAGAGTGCTACTCTTCACTCTGTGGAAGACCTACCGGATAAAACCAAACACATTTCCTCAATCTATAAAAGAAAGAAATCTTTAAAGGACACCAGGGGACCAATCGAGTCACACCCCAGGCTCAAAGAGTTGTCCTCCAAGGAGGAGAGAGGACATGAGGGGAGGGCTTTCACTACTGATGCCCCAAAGGTGGGTGCACAGGACAGTGAAAACATCATTAGGACCCAAACCTCGGCAACTTTGAGTGATGACTCTTTTGAGGAATTACTCAAAGGACCCCGGTGCCAAGAAACCACAAGGGGGGGCATCTCTGCTTCTTCTAGGAAGAAGAGAATGTCTAAAAGACCCAATGAATCACCAAGCAGTGATGAGGGCAGATCTGTGGAATTGATGGAAAGGAAGGAAAACCTTAAAACCAATGTACCTGTTAGTAAGCCCGATGATCTTGCTAGATGGAGTGAGGGCAGTATTAAAATCCAACAATTGACGGCTAAAGTGGATTCCTTGGAATCCACTGTACAAGATTGTCTTTATTATCAAACAAATCAAGGAAAAACTATGGCTGCTATGAAAAGAAATGTCAATATCATCAACAAAAGAATGAGACAATATGAACTTAGGCTTCATCAACAATCAAAGCTTATCAGAAAATTGAAAAAGAGGATTGATGATAGTGAGGCTCCTCCAGTTGAGCTCACTAAGGGGGAGAAGGATAACATACAGACAATGATTGATGAATCCATTGCAGCAGCAGCTTCCTCCCTCTTGAATTTAAAAGAAACAGAAGTTGATGAAGGCCCAGAGATGATGATTACAGAAGAAGAGCCAATTACTACTGCTCCTACTAAAGAACAAGCTGAAAAAGACATACCAGTAGTAACTCCTACTACTGATATAACAGCAGTAGTAAATGAAGAAAAGGCAGCAAACACTACTGATGACCTATCAGTAGTAATCTCTGAAGACATACCAGTAGTAACTACCTTAGTTACTACTGATGACATTATTGAGCTGCCACCACTACTAGAGCCTACAGTGATACTTCCACCATCTCCAAAAAGAACAACAACAACACAAATGGTGGTAAAAGATATTGATGATGATATCAACTGGTTAGAAGTTGATGAATGCTCCCTGCCTCCACATCCTAAAATACTTCCCATATCTCAGATACACTACTATGGTCCAAAATTTGTTATTGAATCTGAACCAAATATGAAGAAAGACAATTACATAGGAAAGGGAAAAGAAGTTGCTGATGAAGACCAACCCAACAGAGCACAAGGTCATGAAATTGTCAACAAAATCAATTATGCCAAATCAGCCAAACAGGATAGGTGGAAGGTAAAGAGAGCAAAATATTTAAAGAAGGTTGAAGTCTCTCTAGCAAATGAAAACAAAAGATTAGCAGAAAGGGCTAGAATATTGAGACAACCTTTCACAGAAATCAAATTGGCAGATATAGCAGATATATCAAAACTGCCACAATTTCAACAGAAGATCAAATCTAAACAAGTTGCTGAAACAAGAAAGGAATTACAAAGAAGAGAATTGAAAAAATTTAGGCAACTTGAACATGAAACAATAGAACTTCTTGAAGCACAAGTACAAGAATGCAAAGAGCAAAAGGCTGATATGCCAGAACAATTTGCAGAGAAAAAGAAAGAAATGATCACATTCTTAAAATCAAAAGGGTATAACACAAAGGCATTTGGAAGAATGAAGCTGATCAATTTAATTGAAAAGTACTGTGTAGAGAAGAAGAAGGATCTTACTGAGCAAGATAGTAATGAGAAGTACACCACTAAACTTGAACAGATAGACTCCAAAGAAATGAAAGAAAGAAAAACAATATCTGGAGAATCATCTGGTGTATCCTCTCAAACATCAAAGAAAAGAAAGACAATTGCTTCAGAACTTGATCAACCAAATAAAAAATTACAAATGGTTCAAGTTCATGATCTCCCCATTGCTCCCCTACAAAATAATCCAATCATCAACTGGAGGTACATAGATGATATGATTGAGATTATAAGAGAAGATAAGGTCACTCAAAGATTCAGAGCTTGGAAACCTTTGGTCATGTCCCTAACCAGAAGTGACATTATTAAGATGTTGATCATTGGTAAACCAAGAATGACTAAGAAGAACTGGAAGAATTCAGCTGCAGGTTATCTTACTGAAATGATTGATGCTGCTTTCTATCCAGAAAATTATCCAGAGAAGTATACAGATTCAGAAAATGTTCAAGCTTGGAATGTGCTACCAACTGTCAACATGTACTTCTTTGAATATACAAGTAAGAAATGTGACTTATTCCTTTATGAGAAAGAGTATCCTCATTCTGAGAAGACTCTCTATCAACTATGGTGCATGAATTTTATTAAACCACATGATGCTGTGATGCTCCAAAACAAATTGAATGAATTTGTTAAAAGAATCAGCAAATATATCATTGCACAAAGGAATAAAAGGAACCAACAGACTTTAGAAGGTGATAAGAAAAGAGCAAAGTTGTTGGAAGAAAAGAAAAAGAAGAAGTAAATAAGAAACTTGATTGATTAAAAGATAATCAATAAGTTTAGGGGGAGATTGTTAGAGCAAATCACAGATCAACTTAGTACTGATGCTGCAGTTAGTGATAAGTATGTTTATTACTGATGGGGCAGAAACATTTACTACTGATGAAGTTGATGCTGGTGTTCTCTATAACTTAGTTACTACTGATCATACAAAGATTGAAGATACTACTGATCATTGTAGTTACTACTGACGTTGGTTTCTGGACTTACTACTGATCACCAAGTTTACTACTGATGTTACTTATTTACTACTGGTGATTGGTTTTACTACTGATACGCGTTTATGGAACATATCAAGTCCGAGATCTTCGAAGAGATAGTTATAGAATGTAAATCAATGTATGTCGTTTATAATTAGATGTAAATCGTATCCTAGAATAACTAGGGTAAATAGTTTAGCTTCAAGGACTATTATATATAGTTCCTTACGAATTGTAAACGTACGTGTGTATTGTTAATCAATAATATACATTGAAGCTTTTTGTGAAACTGTGTTCTTATTATTATTACATATTGTTCTTACAGTTTATCGTTCTTAATTATTGATATAGTGTTGATCCGCTGCAACTTCTATCATCAATTAGATCTAAGGTGTTTATTAACTTGTTTATAGTTAATCGATCCTGACAAGTGTAAAGTTTCACCGAGTAACGGCCAGCCCATTGAACCGGGAGGAAGATTGCCATTACATTTAGGGTTCCTCCATTTGTAAACCCAATTTGTAAAGCTTACCACCACCAAAGATATTGCAATGCATAAACCAACAGACCACATTCTTTAATTGGTGAATTGAATAAGAAAGAAAGATAAAATTGCTAGTGTAAAGAAACAAGCTAGCTAGAGACTTAAATGTGTGAGAAACAAGTGATGAACATACAGTTAATATAAGCATGGAGTTCAGGATCTTCGGCTAGTGGGTAATATCATAACAATTTTTGAGGATGCATATATAACAAAACTAGTTTCTCTTATTAATATATTAATTCATGCAACAAAGCACGATATGGAAATTTGGGTCATGTTTGGGTTACTGGTACGCGTTGCAAACAATTTTTCTCAGGTAAATGTATGATAATCTACATCTCATATTCCACATATGATTGGTTTCTTTCCTAACGACAAATCTTAAAATATTTTTAAATATAATATATCAACTATGAGATAGGGCAAATACACTACTGCGAGAATATTGTATGTCTTGGTTCTTGTGTGAGTTTAAGGTGTTTTTAATAAGTTTAAGGTGTTTTTAATAATTAATTCATTCTTTTAGATTGTTGATGCCTATAGATTGTACTTCCTCCATCCCGCAAAAAAGTTTACATTTCCCCTATAAATTTTATCTCATAAAAAAATTTACATTTCTCAAATATGATGGAACACTTAATAAAATACTATTATTTTTATGTATTTTACCACTAACTTTCTTCTAAAAGCACTTTCTCTTTCTAAATAACCTTATATTTTAATCAAAAATATTACAAAAAACTCCACCACTAACTATCACCTAAATACTTGTGCCCAAGAGAAATGTAAACTTCTTTATGGAACGGAGGGAGTATTAACTATGGATGGTTATTTACACAAGGAAGAAAGTTATTCTTGTAAGGAAATTTAAAGAAAGTATACAATTCTACCCTTAAATATGATATTTCTATATTAGAATTAATAAAATTATATTTAAAGATAACATTGTCCATTTAATTTTGGATTTCCTTAAGTTGTTCCTTGTTCATCACCATACATTAACTATAGTCAAAATGGCATTTAATTATGCCCTCCCATCAATCATTTACAAATATGACCTTATATATTTCACAAAATCTTCAGGAGATTTTTTTCCTTAAAAACATAATATCCTTAATTTTAAAGTACTCTCTGAATATATATTCTTAAACAATGATTAATCTTGTAAACAATTTTCACATGCAAATATAATTAACTACAATTTTATTGTTGCTAGCTTCTTGCTGTGTTATATAGTGGTTTTGAACTTTTGGGTGGGTAATGACTCTGCCAAAACGATTTGTTGGGTTCTTTCTTTTGCTGTTAAGAAAAACAAAGTGGGTCCAGGATATTGCATAGAAGCAAATGTATGATGTATGGTCTAACCACTACAAGAGAAAAAATATTTCGTGACGAAAATACTTTGGTGTTTGGTCATTAATAGCATAAAATTCGTCACTAAGTTTGTATAGTGACCAAAATATTGGTGGTCTCTGTCGATCACAAAGTTGGTCACTAGCTAGCCCATATTAGACCAAATAAAAACGGTCATTATTTGGATCGAGGATCTTGCATAAAAAGACGAGACTAGATAGAAGTATATATGTTGTATTACATACTTACATTTATTCAAGTATAATCAAATGAGTTTAAAGAGTCGAGTGAGCCTAGTTTATACGGAGTATAAGATTTTTATGTTATATGTTGGTAATTAGACTTGAACATAAGATTTCATAAATGAGTTCGTAAATTAATGCTTTTAAATAATATTTAATTATAAACGAGTATCCAATTCGAGCTCGACCAATATATAAAAATTTGAGCTCGAGCTAAATACAAATTTAAAAACTTATTCGAGTTCGAGTCGCCCGATCCAAGTAATTATCAAACTGAGTCGGGCTCCTCGGATTGTTAATACCCTAGTAGGATAAATGTAAAAATATATACAGAAGATCGCAAAACATGATAAACCTTGATATTATAAGTCTAAATCGAATTGTAATATATTTCCACATTATTGGCTTAATATTTTAATTACTAAAACTAATTTACCCTTTTAGATTGTTCGATAGTACCTATAGATTGTATGACAGTTAAAAATCGCATGCAACTATGCCTTCCGATCCCATCAATCATTTACAAGTATGACTTAAACTATTTTATAAGGGAGGTGATTTTGATACTACAAAATTTACACTAGACATGATAATCATTCTTTAATAATACTTGTATAAATTGTTTTAAATATTATACAATATGGTGTATGAAATAATTTATGTTTTCGAAATCACATCTCTTTCACAAAATCTAACATAAAATCTTCAGGAGATTTTTTTCCTTAAACTATAATAACCTTAATGTTAAAATACATCTTTGAATATTCTTAAACAATGATTCTTGTAAACAATTGTCACATGCAAATATAAATAGCTACAAAGTGGGTCCAGGATATTGAATAGAAACAAATGCATGATGTATGTTCTAACCACTACGAGAGAAATTGAACCATAAATAGTAACGAATTGAAAATACTTGTGAAGGATTGCCTTTTGATTTACCAGAAGTATAGCATAAAGTTCGTCACTGAATCTATTTAAACCAACATATTGGGTGGTCACTGTCTCACAAGGTTGATTACTAACCCATACTAGACCAATTGAAAACGGCCACTATTTGGATCGGGGATCTTCCATAAAAAGATGTGATTATATATATGATTCTGTTGGGTTTTATATACATCTAGTGTAAGGACCGGGTCAAAATACCCGCCAATCAAAACTCACAACATTCCGATAACCACTAATTACAATAAACCATTCGAATCCGATAATGATTATACAAAAGATAGCATCTGAACCAAGATCTCGCTACATACCAACAATTACTATGGATACAAACCAACTAACTACAATCAAAATACAAAACTACCCAATTTCCACATACCTAAATGAATACCATAATTAGAACTTCTAAGCCTCTGATCAACTTCAAGATCCTATCTGCTTTCCCTTATCTTTTCCTGTAAAATGTTTATCCACTGAACGGGTAAGCTACGACGAGCTTAGTGAGTTCATAAAGCACAAAATAATACTAGCATTATATACAAAATAAAAGAATAAAACATATAAATGATATAAAACAATTCAGGGAATTCAAACTATAGCAAGAACAAGTCAATACATAACTGACCGAGAAGCTTTGCAACTTAACATGAGACTTACCGAAAATCTGACATGCCGAGTATCAACACCTATCCGGGATCAACGAGACTTACTGGATGACTGACACTGAGAATACAACTTCATCGCAAGAATCAACAAGAGTTCGCCAGATAATAAACATAATCGAGAACCAATCAACAAATCAATAATCAACGGGAATCATCACGAAACCACTGTAACCGACAGACAATACCACATCATGAATCAACGAGATCTCAATACAATCCAAACGAATCAAAGTGCGTCATTCCCCTTTAGGCCATTAGGGAATGAGGCCGATGAAGGTGATCATGGCATCCCTAAATGAGTCCATGACCCGGCTTCACCACCACGGTCCATACCACTCCTCCGTCAGGTACTCCCGCGACCATCGCTCAACATATTACACAAAGTAATACTCAAGCCGCCGTGGGTCCTCACGAAACGAAATCATTTCTCAAGGAATACATACGAGTAACTCACATTCGACATTAAACGGAATATTAACAAAGACAAACTCCAAGAGACCGGAACAAGAGGATTATCATAACCCGAATCAATGTCAAATGAATCTCATACAAGGACAATCAAACCGAGACGCGAGACAAGGAATTCATAGGACTTGAATCGTGTCAAGCGAGACATTGCAAGGATATTCCAACAATCAAGATATCTAACAAAAGATTATAGACAAGGCATACCACAAATAATCACTATATTCTTCCAATTCATTGTTCTAAGCATCGCATATATGATAACAATAAACCAAATAACAAATAAACACATAGCATTTAGATATATAACTACTAGTATACAGTTGTACATAGATGAACTCACCGTGTTGTTTAATCGGGTGCGAACTCAAACCGAAAGCCTCAATAAGATATAGTATTTTCAAAGTGTAGACTCTTGTCACAAGCTCCCAATATGTTCTAGATAACCCCTGGAGTATACATACCAAATTTCATAAGAAAATATTATTGTTTACCATATCTATACTTTTTTCAATTGACAATTTTACATGTTAATCCATTATACAGCCCTCTGTTTGTACTCTGTTATGACCTACTTAAACTCAGAATTACCAAACTAAATTTTGAGCGTTCAGGGTACTCTTTAATAGGTTTCCAATGCCCCTGACCTCATATTTTTCTGATTTTTCTGTGATTTTATATGAATTTTACAGTACAGCAATATTCTGCTGTCAAAATTCAGCTCGACAGCAGTGTACAGAATACGATTTTCACCTATCTTACGGTCAAAATTTATTTTCAAGACCAAAATAAGAAACAAAGAAGACATGAATACGGTTCATATGCCGCTGGATTCACCCCTAAACGATTTTTCTGCAATTTTCTATGATTTTTACAAAACACTGCTGAATCATAACTTTCAAACTTGAAATTTGTTAATTTCTTACAATTTACCCATGATTTTAGCTAAATAACTTGATATACAACATAACTTAATCATAATATCAGAAGATTTTTAACAGAATTATAACCCTAATTTCGTGGGTTCTTGAAATCAAATGGAAAACCTAGTCAAGAATGAAGTTATACCTTTGAAATCATCACTAATCTTGTAAGATTTCACCAATTTTGTTGTGAAATGATCCATGCATGGTGTTCTTGAAATCTCCAGCTGTTTAGAGAAGAATTTTGGGGAAGAAAGTGGGTAATTTTCGGGTTTAAAGGGGTTAAATTCCGAGTTGGGTCGGGTTTGACCCGTTTGGCACCCATTTTGACCACTAAACACTTAAAACCTCATAATTTTTAGCTCGGACATATGTTTTCGATGAGGTTTTCGCCTACGCATTCGTAACGAAATCATCTATAATCCTCAATAAAAATATCTCAGAAAACATTTCATAAAAATGGTGTTTTTTTTTTTTTTAGTTATATATATACTAAATTTTAACCCTAATTTTAAGCATCTAAACATTAACATTCATTTATATATCATTTGTACGTATTTTAACTTGTTATAAAAATGTGTATGTTACATCTAGTCACCCTTTATTTGTCGCAGAAATTACAAATAACTTGCCCGAACATTGACCCGATTTAGAAAAACTATTTGGACCGTTAAGTTTACAATTCGAAAGCAACTAGAACGATTTAATAAACTAATTAAATAGGTAATTCGAAACTCACATTCGTAGCACCAGGAGATTGCAAACCTTGCGATCTTGTACGAGCCAGAATAATCACAGCAGTAGGATTCAAGCAAGAATCTCTCTATTGGTTCACACCCAAGGTTTGGTCACGAATAGAACGATATACCACTAGGTAGTATATAAAGCACCTTGAGAAAACGAGAACCGAAAAACACAACCCAAAACAATTTCGGTTTCACCGGCGGCGGCGCACGGCGGAGCTGCGACGACGGCGGTGGTGCGACGGCGGCTGGACGGCGGGGCAGCAGCGGTCGGAGGTGGTTGTGGGGTGTCCGCCGAATGGGTACAAGGCAAAGAATAAAGTGTATTTAGATTAAACCCTTAACCCTCTATATATAGTGTACCAATCCTAATTAGAGTCAAACTCTATTTAGTCCAAGCCCGTCACCATTAAGCCCAATCCGACCCAATGCCAAGCCCGATCTCAATAGCTAGTTAATTACTCATTAACTACACTAGACCGTTTAGCCCGATAGTTATTTAATCAAACAATTAATTAAATACTTCGTTATTTCTCGTGTTCGTTGACTCCTCGAAGGCAATCCGATTAGGACTCTAAAATACCCGAACCGAAATACGATTTATTTGATGTGTTAAGACACCAATTCCAACATATTCTTTATATAATTTTCCTATTATTATTAATAATTTATTAGTGGTGGCTAAAAAACAAAACATGCTCTCTTTATTTGGCAGCGTATATGGATGGCTGGTCCTCCCCAGACCCCACCCTCTTCTTATTTGTAGTTTTTTTGGCACGTTAATTCAATGTGCATCCCCGTTATTTATTTTTAAATAAAATATTTGTAGAGATATTTCGTCTATTGTGTGTGTTGCAAATTCATTTAATATTCAGGCTTGGTCTTGCATCTCTGACAACTCTATGAAATTATCTTTTCCATTATTATGACAACATAAATGTTTATAAACCGTTTCCACCATTTGTTGCTATATTCTTGAAACGCACAAACAGATTATACATCGTTGCGAGATCACTACTTTAACGACTCCTTCAACGGATTTTGACTTGCATAGTTAGCAATAACCTTTATTTTTAATTCGCAAACAAACATTTTTTTTGTAATTTAGCAATTATTAGATCAAATTGTTGATAATTGTAGTTATTGTTGCAATTTATCTTGGACTGAATTGTTTTTTTTAAAAGGTATTCCAAATTATAACAGGCTGACAGGGGGTGGCTGAGTTGATGTGTCTGTTCCCGAACCTTTTCCCGACCATCTAATAAATTATTAACAAGAAATTCATTTGTCCGAATTTACATTTTGCGTTTAAGCTTTAACAGAGTTACATAATAGCCCCTCAACTTTATAGACAATCAAGATGGTCAAATTAAATACAACTACTAGTCAAATTTGTTTATACAACTACTGTGATACAGAATCCAGATGGTCAAAATAAAAAGAAATCTTAGAAACCTGTTTAAAAGTGCAAATTGCCTCTCGAAAAACATTTTTTGGGTTTATGTTTATAGTAGTTTCTATTATTGTACCTTTTTTTGTGACCGTTGTAGTACCTTGTTTTAGAGCTCTATCATGGTTGAGCATTGAACTCACACTATCGAAGACCAAGATAATCTGTACAAATGGAAGTATGGAGAAACAGAATAAGTCAACTTTGGTCAACATCACACAGATACTGCAAATGTAATTTGTATGGTATAAAACATGTTTTTAACTTTATACATGACAAATGTATTAAGAGTGATTACAAAAGCTATAGAACAGAACAATAAATTAATTATTACTCCATGGGCGAGTTTCAACTTAACGGGCCGGGTCGGGCCAGATCACAAACACTATTTTCTTGAATTCTACTGATAATTAGTGCTTTAAATATGACTAGCTTTTCAATTTTACCCATCTGACCTGTTAGGCAAAATACAACCCAAATCGACCCGTTTCCAAAATCGATCAAAAAGGGATAACAAGGTCTTACTCTTGCAAGCACCATATAATGACAAAACAATCATAAGATTTTCAAGTTCTACATAACATTTTCTTATTAAGCTTTTTTTAGAATAAAAAGAGACACTATAAATTTAGCAGAAATTAATGTTTAAATGAGAGGCAAACCCGGATATTTTCAAATGTCTATCAGCTTTTATAAACTTCAGATACATGATATCAGATTCTTGGAGAAGCTGGCCAATTGCACGAATAAGCATTGTAGTAACAAAATCTGCCATAACAAACGCCAGACTGTATCCAAAAATATGTTTTATATCAACTAAGAATAAATACTTGAATTAGCAATTTAAATATCTATGGAAAGGTATACATTTATGAGCACCTTCTTGTAATTCTTACCATTTAATTAAATCTTTTCATTTAATTTCACAATCGAAGAAAAAAAAAAGACAGTGCGGAAATTTTACCTGCATAAAAGGTGACTTAGCTTCCCTTCATACAGAGTAATTATCAGTACACTGTATTGTATCATATCATATCACACACACATCATTGCTAGTCCCACACCAAATTAAGCTCCAAAATGATAAAAATAACTACAAGTCCAGGTTTGTTTTCAGCCAAACATGCTAAATGTTTTTTCTTTCTACATATTGACATTTATAAAAATGCATAGAAAGATGAAAAAGTAAAGTGTATAAAATAACATCACAACAAATTCAAAATCATTCGTCATGAATCACTCTCAACTTAAAAAAAAAACGAGACTTCAGTATACAGCATGGTTTTCGTGATTAAAACAGACAGATTTTGAACTGCAAGGTCAGACTGAATATTTGAATGTGATTGAAATACTAGTTTCAGCTAAATGTCAACCTGATGCACATAATCGTTCCATTTTTCGAGGAATTTGCAATGCAATTCAACACATCGGATAGAAATAATGAAACTTATTCATACGCTTGTATACCTATCGGCTATCAAAAGTAAGAGGGCCAAGGATCGATAATAGAAGAGGAGATCCATGATACATTGACCCTGTAAGTAATCAAACTCAATGAATTGTCGAAATTAAAGCAATATACACATAACAAAAGCTTGTAAACAATCATCAATATACAAACCAGCATACGGCGAAATCGAAGACTGCTTCAACCAATTACCTTCGGCCACTGAAAAATCATCAGCGTATAGAGCTTGATTACTCAATTGATTAATAAGCAAATGACGATTGAAGAGTGCGAGTGTTACTGATTACGGCGGCGAAGGCAGGTGATCGGAGTGGAGATCTCCGGGATGAAAAGTTGAGAATGTTTGGCAATTAGATTACGAGTACTAGTCTTAGTATTGTTGAAGCTACGGCGGAGCTCCAAAACCACGGCTGCTCCTACCTTGTCTTCTCCATTTTTGGAGGTTGTTTCTGATCGGAGAGTGACGAACGGGTGGTGTTTGCGGACTGTTGTTTCTTTCCTGCCTATCCGAACGGCGTCGTTCAACGTTCAAATAAATGAATTGTCGATTTAAAAACTTTTTTTGCTTGACTATCTAATATAGAGGTGTTCAAAACCGGGTACCCGGAAATTCGGGTAGTATATTTAGGTACCCGTATTAGTATCCGAATTTTCGAGTACCCGGAGGGTACCCGGTATCCAGAAATATAATTTTTTTGTCACAAAAATTACATAAATGGAAGTCTTCATTGTTTATATATTTAATTTCTTTAAATCTTATTAATAAATTTGTTATCAAAAATTTACGTTATGATTTTCTTTAAAGAAAAATCGTTATTAGTAATGAATCTGACCAAATCTTTAAAACTATCCAATGATTCAAAACCATTATTCAACGACGGAGGTGAGAATTAGATGGTTTGTACCTGAGAATTGAGACAGAGTTTTAAATTTTATACATTTGTCAAAATGAGCCAAGCATATGCCTATATCTAATGATAATTAATGTCTAATAATAATATAAAAAATATATATAAAAATAAGTTTGAAAAATAAAATTCGGGTACCGGGTACCCAATTACCCGGTTTTTTGAAAAACACTACCTGTATGTGATACCCGGAAACCGGTTACCTGAAATTTGGGTATCCGGATTTTCGGGTATCCGGATTTCGGATATCGGATATTTTTTCAGGTACCCATTTTTCGGTTATTTTTGAACATCCCTAATTTAATATAGTGAAACGAGGTTCATGAAGATTTGTGGGTGTTTGCATCACCATACATCATTGACCATCGATTATATTAAAAAATTGACCATGAAAATATATTGACTCCCATCCAACGCCCATGATAACTCTTATCGATCTAAGGCAATCCTTGATGTAACACCGGATCACCAAAAGGAAGAGGTGTACTATAGAACAATGGAGAAGCATCCAGGGGGTTCACACTCGGGCTATAAATAAATATGTCATTTTGCACCCTACACTATGCGTGTATGACTTACTTGACCTCTCTACATGTATTTTTATACTTGTAGTTATAGCTCTTTAACCTTTTTAAACAAAAATGACGTTTTTGCATAGATACACAATTTTATTTATTTGGCAACAGATATATATACCCTAAACCAGATATTAATCTTGTATTTATATCTTCTTCTCAAAGTAAATAACTTGTTCTGCAAAATATTCCACCGATGGCGACACCTAATCAAGAAGCAATCGAGACATTCATGAGTATCACCGGTTCATCAGAGTCGGTTGCTATACAGAAACTCACGGTAATTGCGCTATTTTTTCATTTATCTAGATTACATCAATGATCATTCTATCTTCTTGTTTATTAATCAATATTGTTTATTTGATTGATTTGGTACTTACGAACAGTATTAATTCGTGCTCATATGCTATCTTGAGCTCGAATTTTGATTATTTAATAGAATGTAGGGGTTTGTTTTCTAATTCGCCCTTAATTCTTGATTCGAACAAACCGATTGCCTAAAGACGTAGTCTTGATGTGTTACGTTGATTATACAAGATAGCTAGGGTTTAATTATAAAATTACGACTTTTGTACCCGAAATTTATACGATTTCGTTGCAAATCAAATCAAATCTCGAAACATTACTTGTTACAAAGCTTTAACCAAGGTAGCAACTTTATCTCGTTCATATATGCTTGGATCTTAGGAAAGCAACTTGTTTGGCATAAAAAAACAGTCAGAATGAGAGTATTTGGAATGGTATATTTTGCATTGATTAGGTTAGGATTCATGGTTTAGGGTTTTTTTGTCTCATATTCTAATTTCTATCTGTAACTAAATTTCACCGATATTTATCAGGAGCATGGTGGTGATCTCAATGAAGCTGTCAATGCACATTTCACAGATGGAGATAGAAACATGTTAGTTTTCTTTATTTTTGAATAAAAATGTAATTACAGATTTACATCGATCAAAATAAACATTCTTCGATTCTATTATTTTCAGTGGACACGAAACATCGGTTGCTACTGCACAAGAGGAATTCATGGACTTAGATGATTTAAGTCAAAGTCAAAGTCAAACTACATCTCACAGGCCTCCTTTCCCACTCTTCCCATCTGCTAGAGACATAAACCCGTTCTCAATTCTTGACCCAAACTTCACCAGAAGAATCTTCGATAGCGGGCCCGGGTTCAGGGGTAGTGAAAGTGAACCGTTTGTCTCACATCCAAGAGAAGTGAGACAGATTCCCATTGAGGATTTAGACAGGCCCAGTACAGAATCAGATAATTCGGGCCATGCTCCTAGAATTGAAGATGTTACAGAGACTGCAACAGAAAATGTGCCCGAAACTCGCGGGCTCATGATTGTTGATGATGGTGATGATGATGATGATGATAATGATAATTTTCCAACTTTTAATCCAGCTGGCAGTGATTTGAGACCAATTGGTGGTTTACCTGATTATGGTATTGAAGAAGAGATGATTCGGGCGGCAATTGAGGCTTCTAAACAAGATTCCCAGATCGGGTTAGGAGATGAAGTTGTATCTCAACCAAGGTTATCTCAGTTGGAGGATCCTGAACTTGCACAAGCAGTTTCTTTGTCTTTGAAGGTTTTTCTATTTTTATATTTATTTTTATTTTATTTATAATTACATTATGTTTTCTCCTTATTTCTTAACATTGTTCTTTTACAGACTGCTGAACAAGAGAAAGCCTTACGCCAGCTAGGATCTGAAGTTGGCCCATCAGAACCAACAGGTTCTAAGTTGGTTGAGATGGAAGAAGTAGAGACATTAGCACCATCAAATGGAAGAAGGTAAGGTTTTAATCATTTACACTAGAGGTGGTAAAACGGGCCATTTATAGTACGATCCGAAATGGGCCAACCTAGATGGGACGATTTGACATGCAGACATCTTTTTGTACGGTTTGGGATAAAACACGACGCGTTCATAAGTAAATGGGCTGAAATTGCCACCGACCCACCTCCAGTTTGTACTTTTTCTAGCATTCTTCAATTTTGTGACATCTAAAACACAAAATGAAAAATATTAATTAGTTTCTGACACAACCTAAAAACAGGTTAGAGGTCGGGAGTTCATCGATTCCAGATGAAATTGAAGATACAGACGAACAACCGCTAGTTAGAAACAGAAGTCGAATTATTTCATCTACATCTACTGACTCTGCTAATGACATCCAAGAACTAAACAATTTCCCATCCGATGAAGTAATTTCTTTTTTTTTAATTAAGTTAAAATTAAAATCCATTTTATATTATATATATAATTTTTTATTTATTTTTGTGTAGTGGGGAGGTATGTCATCTCTGGAACATGATGAGGCGGTTATGCTTGAGGCTGCATTATTTGGTGGAATTCCTGAAGGGAGTGGTTATCGTTTGCCACATCAGTACATGCAAAACGGGCTAGATGGAACTGTGGGCCCGTATCCTAGGCCCACACCTCGTCCTCCATCACCTTCTCTCACTGCTCAACGCTTGATCAGAGAACAACAGGTGAAATTAACTTAACTATGGTTGATTATTTAACCCAAACAGCTACTAACTATCTCATTTTATATAGGATGATGAATATCTGGCATCATTACAAGCAGATAGAGAAAAAGAGTTGCTAGAACAGTCAGCAAAAGAAGCTGCTATGGAAGAAGAGAGGCGTAAGGAAGAAGAAGCACAACAAAAATTACACCAAGAACAGGTGACCTTTTATTTTATTATTATTATTATTTATGCACCAAGTCGTATACATATTTCATAACATACAATAATTTTTATTTTATTTTTAATTAAAATTTCAGGAAATTGAGAGGCAGTTAGCTGCAAAAGAAGCATCCCTACCTGAGGAACCAACATCTGATGATGAAAAAGCTGTTACACTTCTTGTGCGCATGCCTGACGGAAGTCGTCGCGGTCGCAGATTTCTCAGGACCCACAAATTACAGGTACAATTTGCATATTTAAATTCATTATTAATCTTAAAATTAATTTTATTTTTCTATGCATAAGTGAACACTTCATTATATAATCATACAAAGAGTGTATTCCAAGTAAAAGGACAAAATGGTATTTTCATGCCTTGTGCAATGTATCCCTACTGTTCCACAGATCACTGTTGAAGCAAAGGGTGTAAAATGCACTTCTAAATTTTTGGGGGTGGGAGTTGTAACTTTTAGTAGAGAAACTCAAAAACATAAATCTGGTGGTCATCTAGCTAAATTCTGTTAAGATGCTCCACTGCTTTTGGTAGAAAAGTCTTGAATTATAATCCTTTTTTGCCATTTGTAAAGTTTGTTGGGCAGAATATGTAATCATATTACCGTCTATTTAGGCAATCTTGCTAGATTTGGTGCTTTTCTTTTTCATATTCTAGAAAGTATGTTGGTTGTTAACAAGAAACGACACAATACCCGAAAACAATAATCGCTCGTAAGTCTTATTTAATTTGTTTTAACTTCTTTTTTGGCAGTATCTTTTCGACTTCATCGATATTGCCCGAGTGGTCAAGCCTGGTTCATACAGATTGGTAATTTATATTATTATTGTAATAATGTTTTTTAAATAATGGATAAAAATGTTGACCATTTGGTTGACTTTATGCAGGTGAGACCGTACCCTCGGCGTGCGTTTGGTGATGGAGAAAATAAGCTAACATTTGATGAACTTGGTTTGAGTAGCAAACAAGAAGCACTATTTCTCGAGTCTATTTAGAATATAATATTATATGGTTGGTTACTCAAAAAACATAAACCTCGTTATAATGCATATACCGTATCTTTGTTTTGTGGTTTCGAGTGTTTGGTCCATTTAAATGTGGTGGTGTTTGCAATTTGTTACACGGTGGGTCAAGAAGTTTGATATTATATGTCATAACTTTTATATTTACAGATTTAATATTTGATGTATGTGGTTGGAAACTATTTAGGAGCCGTTTGATTTCATCTATCAGACTCTGTCTAAACCATTTTGTTGATGTGGTGTAAATGAAGTAAACAACTAACTCAGTAAGAATTTCTGATTCAGTTAAAAACTAAAGTTATCAATTATCATATGTTTAGTCTGACTTGGTTTTGGTTTTGGTTGTGATTTTGATTTTTTGAAACAAATGCATTGACCTATTGGTCGAAGATTACATCGATGATGTTTCATATGGGCCGATGGTGTCGCTAAATGAGCACAAACATGACTTCATATGCTAGATTGTTTGTTTAGATGACAGAAAATGTGAAATCGTCACAAAAAATTGTTTGTTAGAGAAGGTAGTAAGTGGTGGGCTTGATCGGCCCATTAAAAATACACACCATGTGCGCCTGTACAATACAATAGGTACAATTGTACAAACCACTGACTCATCAGTTTCTATACTAACCTTTAATTATCCAACGGTCACTAATGAACGTGTTTTATTGGAGTAATTTTAGTTTTTAAAAAACGATTAATCAGGAATAGCGATGTCTTGGGAAACTTGGACCATAGAAAAGTCAAATGTGGGGATTGAATGTAGGGGTATCTTATCACATCAATTATAAATTGGAAATTCCATGTTTGATCCCATTGCACTAATTTCACCTTTTGGCACGTTAACTTGTAGTTATAGATGTGATAACAATCAAAGTTAGCAAGTGGAGTGACTAAAGTAGCCATTATTATAGCTAAAACTTGTTTATAATAATCTAAACACTTGCGATTGGAGCTCATATTTATATATTTAGTTATCCGAATATAATAACCATATATACGTTGATGGTCTAGCGGTAAAGATGCATGAACTAATCTTGTACATATTACGTGTTCGATCTCTTCCCTAAGTAAACATTTACCAGATATTCCGAGAAACATTCGGAAACAACCATGGACCACATTAACACTTATGTCGCGTACATCACACAAATTACTTTATACATCATAATGTATAATTGTTAGCAAATTGTACATCACTTCTAATATTGAATTACTAAAGCACGTATTAGTAAGCCTACGATTGGGGTGAGCATTTGGGCCGGAAAAATTGTACAGGACTGAAAACCAACCAAAACCAAAAAAATGTAATCGGTTCGCTTTTGAAAAATCATCCTTTTATGTTTCGGTTCTAACGATTTCAGTTGCTTCGGTTCTCGGATAGGGATTAATATTTACGCAAAAAGACTGAACTGAATCGAATCAAAACCGAAAACATTTAATCGGTTGGTTTCGGTTTTGAAAATTCATCATTTTCGGTTAAAATATGTTCAAATAAACTTGATTTTTTAAATATATTTATCAAAATGCATATAACAAGAACTACTAAACTTGGGAAATATGTACGTTGAACTGATAAACTCTTACATATTCATTTGTAACCGTCTATAACGAAAATAAAGGGAAACAATAAAACACTACTTTACAAGAAGATCATGTTAGTTTATACTTTATTAGCAGGTACCCGCGCAATGCGGCGGCGGGTACCTGTGCATCTATATTTTATTGCAAACAAATACAATTGGATCACAAGGATAGTGGTACGTACAAAATCATAATTTCTGTGTTCTTGCTTAAAAGAGGTTGAGGATCTCGGTTTGCCAACAAAATCAATGAATTTTTAACAAAAGAAAATATAACATAGTATTTTTACATTCATTTTTGTTATTGTTTTTAAGAATTAATAACTTACAAGAATTCCAACAATGACATTCATATCATCTTTTACATGATGTCTGATCCAAAACCAATAATTACATTTAAGAACCTAAAAGAACAACTATAGATATAAAAAAAACTTGGAACGGTCAAAGTGGGTTGGGTCGAGTACTCGAGTTTACCTGCCAACAAAAAAATGATTAAAAACTATCTAGACTAAAGAAATATACATTGTTGTACAGCTTAAATTTACCCATTTTCATATGAAATAAGACATATGAATATGAAAAAGGATACATAGCAGTCAAATACACCTCTAATGTCCACAAAAGCTCCTTGATAAAGATGCAAAGTCGTCACTGAAACAACCCAAATCTGCATATGATACTCCTAAAGAAGTCCTTTTCAGCTTAAATCATATATCTCGAAATCATAACCATACAAGAGACCATGAAATCACATAAACACATACACCTGCAAAACCCTAACCCCGGTAGACCAATTAATCATATAAAAAAATAGTGAAAACATTTTAAAGTGTGTGAATAAATTGTTAGGAAAAATGTAGTTTCTTTTAGAAGTTTATCATGCTTCCTGAATGAGTCAAACTACTTGACCCGTGTTTTCATCTTGTTCTAATACGGGCAGCCCATTTCCCTTGTCGTATTCACCAAACAAAAGGCTTGAAGTGTTGTTGCTTGTGATGAGCTTCTTGGGTATCCATAAAAAAGCCATCATTTCTCAGCAGAATCTTGTTCTGATAAACAATCTTTCACCATCTATTACATCCAAAAAATAAATCACTTAACGTTATAAAAAGTCAGCAAGTCAACAAAGAGTGTTACCATGACATAAATCTCATCTAGAACCAAACTGTTCTTTTTTCATATATCCATTTGCTCTTTTCCCATTTTTGGATCCCGATGCTACTTCTGTTCTTAGTAAATCTCTAGCTGCAACATGCACTAAATCATAATTTTCAAAGGCGTCCAGGGTTTATCCTTCAATAAGTTTAGGAATCGAATTGATGTACATGTTACAACGGAAGGTCTGTGCTTCCTGGACTAAAATCAGAGATGAACAAGATTAGCCCAATGTAGGAGATAAAAGGAAATCAATGGTTACAAAAGGAAATAAATGTGTACAAGAAAATAATCTGGAAAGTTACTTTGAAAGGGGTGGCTGAATGCTTTTTGATGGAATCTGCAAAGAAAAACTCAAACACAAAGAAGAGCATGAAATCATAATAAAAAATCAAACATTAACCGATCGAATCAACCCAAAACACAGCAATCGGAAGATCGTGTATGGTGCTTCTAGAATTAGGGATGATGTGTTAGTGATTTACGGTTTAATCAAGTAAAACGCAGCGGAAATAATTTATTAAATCACTAATAACGGATCTACATATTGACAAGATAATTAAGCAATAAAGTTAAAGAGTTTAGTATGTAGAAATCATACCCTTGAAGCCTTTGATTACACCGATGAATGAGGATGAAGAACTCCAAGAATTCAAAGTAGAATTCCTCTAATGGTATCCACACTACACCATATCAAGAATACCAATTGGGATGCCAGTCCCTTGGGCGAAAATCAAGAACAGAAAGAAATATTAATTTCTTTCTTACGTGAATCTTCTAAATCAAAAGGGAATGAATTGGGTTTTACGTCTACCAGCTTAACCACACAAAATCACACACAATTTCTTTTGAATGATTTTGTTTTTTTGCGTCCAAACCAATCGCAAAACAACTCTTTTTCCTTCAATTATGTGCAGCCGTAGGGTTTTTAGGAAGGATTAGGGTTAACATTTCTTGCTCCCTAATTTAAGTATATATTCATAATACAAGTTATGAGACATGACACTTAGCCCCTTGTACTTTTGATTCTTTATGATTCTTCACTAATATGTTTTAAAACATAATTAGCCAAGTAATTATAGTTTGTATATAAATAATATAATTACCCTAATTATATTATATAAATTAAATGGTGTTTGGTGTATAAGTTTGTGACCCTTTAGGCTCACATACGTCTAGCCATATAACTATATGTCATGAACGTGAAGCATATTCCAACATGATGAACTTACTTGAATGAGTGATAACCTCACGATTGAGGGGAATTGTTGATTCGATACATCCGAAGCATAAATTGGTAGTCATTTTTTGTGGAGTGCTTGGGGATTTCTGGCGAGATGGTGGTTTCTTGTCTTCTTCGGCGGAGAATTAACTTGGGTAACAAAAGAGAAGAGAGCAGGTATGTGTTTGAAATGAAAAATTTGTGTATAGAAGGTAGAGATTTCCTAGGAAGAACAAAAGATGCTTGCAGTTGAATATGATTGGAATGAATTCCAAAGTAGTCGTTCCATTTCCCAATTTGCGAAAACCCTTCAATGTCCAAGAAACTAAGTACCAGACTACTGGGGATGCGCATTTATTGGCCCATGAGGGCGGTGGATTTTAAAAAAAGTTTTTATTGGGCCATTGAGCTGGATGTTTATTGATAAGGATTGGAGTTTGAAATAACGAATATCTAGCCTGCTAGCTCAGCTGGTTAAGTTGTATGCTTGTATGTAGGAGGTCCATGGTTCGAATCCGGAAAGATGTACTTTTTTTCATTAACACTTGTATTTCCATAATTAGCAAGTGTGTTGGCTGAATTTTCAGCCTTGCTAATTATGGAAGGGGTAAATGCTTTATAATATAGTAAAGATATACACAAGAGTTTATCTAATATGTTATCCATGGGCATATGATAACAAACGTTTGATAAATCAATTTTCTTAATTAGAGTAAACTGATATTAACGAGTAAATAATGCAACCGATTTTACTCTTACCATAATTAAAAATGAAGTTTTTTAATGAATTAAATGCAGAGGCATAAAAATCAGCTAATATTTACTATGATGCGCGCGTCATGAACACATATTAGAAAATCCCTATAAATAAATAAAAAGAGGCCAGAATTATTTCACTGGTGACCGTGCTACCACTCCGTACACAGTACAGTTGGTCCGCCAGAAAGAAATGTGATGAAACATTGAATAAAATACAACTTAATCAAATAGATGCGATTAAGTGGTGAAAAGCTATTTTTAGTTGAACATTTGGTTCCAATGAATTGCCAATAGGATAACATGATTACTTATTAAATATGCTTTTTCTGGCCTTTGCAAGTAGCCTTTTTAGATAAAGATTCTAGATTTCTTGCGCACTAAGAAAGATGTAGGTGAATGTGTAGATAGTGGAAATTTAGTGTTTAATATAAGGGGTATCTGATTCTTATCACACTGGAAAAGTGGAAGCATGCAATTATACAAACCACATTTTGACAAAAATTACCCCTTTAGAGGAGAGGGTATGGGGCGTTATAAGCCCGTTAAAGCCCCTAAAATGACTATAACGTCGCCATTCCCAAACCCTCCCCTCTGTTAAAAGTTCATTCGCCATGGCCACAACACCTCGCCAAAAGGGAACGAGCTGGGGGTGGGGGGTGGGGGTGGGGTGTCTAACCAATCAAAATACACCAAATAACAAATGTGGGACCCCTATAACACCACTTTAACTATAACACCAGGGAGACACTTTTCCCTCATCAAGTTATAGCCAAGTTATAAGCAAAAAAATGCTATAACATGTCAATAACTACCCTTCCACACCTTGTGCTCTTAATATCATATAACAGTGCAAGGTTCTTGGAAAAGATAAGTGAAAAAAAAAAACACACACAATTAAGTACGGAGTATCAATTACTTCATTATTTAAAAAGTACCATTTTAAGTAACTATTTTATCTTCTATTAACCTTAATTTTTCTAACCCCTTCAATTTTGTTTGATACATTACCTTTTAATTAAGAAACCTTATCTATCTTCGATTATATTCAATAAACATATCAACGTAACATTCTTACATTTTTAAGACAAAACGTGAAAAATAAAAGACCTCAAGGAAACAAGGACAATTCGCAGTTTAGATGGTGGGAACTTAGAAAAGACGAAAGTACTCTCATGTATGATGTATGTGATGGAGGATGGTATGGCAAAAAAAGAAAAAGAAATGTGAGGATATAATGGACAAAAAAAAAGGAAAAAATAGATACACGGAATCTGAAATACGAAGTAATTTTTTTGTGTTTTGTCTAGTATTTTTGCGTTTTGTCTAGTATTTTTCTTGACCGATTACTAGTTCGAGGTTCCCGCTGCGTTTTCTGATAAAGACCATTAGCAAACCCCCACAACTATTAATTAACTTAACTACAATCTCTACCGTGAGATTTTTTAATTTAGCTAGAAACATGTTCCTGATCTGATTTACGTTTGTCTTTTAATGGATGATGACTAGTTGACTACTGTTTGCGAACGAGTATCATATATCTATTCATATTGACATCTTATCGCTCTAAGAGATATAATTTTAACATTATAAAAATCACTTCATATACCACAGTGTACATCTATTATAGCAAAGTGTCACATATTAAAATAATATTTATGATGTGTTGAAGCTGTAGTGTTAAAATTACATCGTCTAGATTAATACGGAGTATCATGCCAATTTCATTTGTACCATATCGTGTTAATGAGGTACATTGTCATTGCACTTGGTTGCCTTCTTTTTTTGGAAACGAAAAATATATTATAAAAAGCTTAGTAAGAAACTAAGAGAGTAGCAAAATTACACCAAACAAGAGAAAGGAGAAACACCCCAATCAAACCAGTTACAACTTATTTTACTCCTATGTTTCAACCACATAAACGAAGTAGAAATAACGTCGCCTGCAATGACCGTATGGGACTGAAATTTATTGTTGAACACCACATTATTCCTCGCCTTCCAAATGTGCCAAATCAAGCATTGAATTATCATTGATAGTAATTTCTTTTTCTTTGGACAATTCCCCCAGAGTGTGCCAAATTCTATGAGTTCTACCACCGAATTAAACATCGGTAGAGGGATTCCGCACCAGTTGAAAATCCATGCGCAAACATCGATCGCAATGGGGCATCTGATGAAAACGTGGTTGCCTTCTAAGATCCCTTTTTAAGAAGTTTGACAACTAACTTGTGGTTATTAAATGATTCAACTTGATCTTTTAAATGGTGAAATTATCAAGAGGTTATAGGTTCAATTACTATTAAAAGCAAAAAAAATACCCTTTGTGGCCACGGAAGTTCATTTGGTTGACTTGGTGCTATCCGCAAAACGAATAGTCGCCCTAAGATTAATCTACTAATTAGTATCCAAATTAAAAAAAAATGACAACTGCCGCATAAATTGTTATTTTCAAAGTCCTTTTCTATTAAAGGGTTATGGTCACATGCAAAGGGGAATACCAGAGATTTTTTCAAAAATAGGCTCGATCGGAGGGTGTTTTTCACAAATAGGCTCGAATGTTTTTTGTTTTCAAAAATAGGCTTTCCGCCGTCCCCGAGGCCGGCTTCCATTTGAAACCATGACTCCCCGAGGCCGGCTTCTTCTTGCTTGATGTGACCTCGGGTTTTGAAGGACTCCCCGAGTCCGGCTTTAGCACGGATGGCCTCCCCGAGGCCGGCTTCACTTTATGGGCTCCCCGAGACCGGCTTTAAGCAATACAACTCGCCTATAAATTCCACACTCCGGTTAACAACTCACCTTACTTCCACCCCGGGTTAAATAACAACAACAACAAAAAAAAAAAAAAAAAAAACCTTCTACCCTTACATCTAAAAAAAAAAAAACATATTTCACAACTAAAAAAAACATATTTTTAATACTATGTGGCGAAGTCAAAAAGTCTTAATCATGGAACTTCGCCTACAGGTTGAGATGTTAGAAGAGAGTATTGACCAAATGAGTCAACGAGCTCGAGCCCGTGAACTTCAAATTATCATTGACGAAATGCAACGTACAATATGTGAAATGGATAACCTGGCTTATGAAGGGGCATTGGAGGAGGCGGTTGTGGAGCAGCAAACTCAGCAAAGTCAAAACTCCTCAATACGTAATCAACAACCAGAAACAATCGACTTGGTTGAGGAGTATGGTTGGGCCAGGAGTGTGGAGGAATTTTACTTGAACGGGGATAAGCGCGGGAATGAAACCTTTTGCTATATTGTATTCTTAGGTCGTACCCAGGTACCTAGGGAGTTTTGGGGTACCCTGTTAGATGAAAATTCCAGCTCTGTTTTGTTCCGTGCGGTACGTAATTTAATTATGTTATTATCCATATTTTTAATCGAATCTCAAATGTAAATAATTGTATATTCATTACAGCATATAGATTGTTGGGTTAGAAGATGGATGCGTTATCGGTTGTATCTTGGCTATAAACTGGAGAATATAAGCGATGGACAATAATGCCTACCAAGTTTGAGTCTCTACTCTTACCACCTCACGGATCAGATGCTGTAAAATATGCAGACGGCAGTTTGACACCTTACCCCGCTTGGGGGGACGTGGATGTCTTATACATCCCGTTACGTTTAAATGATAACGTTTGGTTGCTTGTGCAGATGGATCTTGTTAGCAACGATACATGTTTAATTTGCAGTTGTCGTCGTTCCATAAAGCATGACGTGCTTACAGCAACCCTAAAACGTTGGCGAGATGTTTTGCCCGGTTTTAAAAGGAGTTTCTCCTATGAAGAAAGAAACCCCCAAGTTAAGGCGAATCTTTATTTCGCTAAAGGCATACCTCAAGGAAGGGAAGAAGACTCTGCTGTGTTTATTTGTAAGTTTATGCACTATCTGGTAACAGGGAAATCAATCAAGCAAGATGGAGTCGTCGATAATAATCAGATCGCTACGGGTTATCGACAACTTATGGCTCGTGATTTGTATAGCTATCGTATTTTAGAATCACAACCCGAAATTTATCCTTTTAGATCCGAGGTTTTGTTTGATGATTTGGAATAAAATTTCAATTGTATTTGGTATTAATTTATAAAATCGTGATGTTAGTGTTTATTTGTCATTTAAAAATAAAAGTATTAAAAAAAATTTGAAAAAAATTAAATGTCTAACTTTGGAGCTTGATACAGTACACTTTTAAGTTATTCAGATATAACTTTCTAAATGATAGTTGCAGTATTGATGATAGTGTAAACATATGAAAAAGAATTATAGCAAAAAGATAAGTAATGAAAGAGTTATGACAATCTGAAAATGCAAAAAAATAGTTTTTTGTAATCCAAAAACATACATATAAAGTTAATTTCATCCACGAAAATGCAAAATTAGTTTTTATTTGTCATTTAAAAATAAAAGTATTAAAAAAAATTTGAAAAAAATTAAATGTCTAACTTTGAAGCTTGATACAGTTCACTTTTAAGTTATTCAGATATAACTTTCTAAATGATAGTTGTAGTATTGATGATAGTGTAAACATATGAAAAAGAATTATAGCAAAAAGATAAGTAATGAAAGAGTTATGACAATCTGAAAATGCAAAGAAATAGTTTTTTGTAATCCAAAAACATATATATAAAGTTAATTTCATAATACAACTTTGGCCAAAAATATAAGCTAATGATTGTGGCCCCTTCTTCCACCTGTCCCACAATTCGGTGGTCTTCTGTTTCTTGTCGGCCTTTGTTGATTATCTTGTTGAGCTGGGTCTATATTCATGTCTAACTGATGGATCGGACTCACGTTTCTATTAGGTGGCTGATCAGAAGATTGGCCCGCGAAATAACTATGAGGGGAATGTGTGAAACCGAATTCGTTTGTCATTTGCTGGGGAGCATACGCAGAGGGGGTACTAAACAAATCCGAGATAAAATCATTTTGAGATATCCCATCCATATTAAGTGCATTTTGGTTTTGAAATTGCGTACTAGACTCCCCCCTGTTGAAAGTTCCAACTTGGATTGTTGCCCATTTGGTATGATGTACCGGCACCAGCAGCATATTCGGTTTGTGTTTGTTGGGCACTAGATTCCCCCCGGTTTGATGGGCCCTCATATTCGGTTTGTGTTTGTTGGGACATTTTTAAAAGGCTCGTACAGAGCGAAACTGTTGACTGCCGTCACAAAAGACGCGAATAATCAGATTTTACCTCTCGCGTATGCCATTGTTGACGAGGAGTCAAACGAAAATTGGGCATGGTTCTTCAATAACCTACGGCAGTACGTTTGCAATCAACGTCAAAAATCTGGCAGGCTACGTCGGTTATGTGTCATTTCTGACAGGCACCACGGGCTTCTATATGCAATGAACAATCTTGAAGAGTGGCAGGAGCCAAATGCGTATCATAGATATTGTCTGAGGCACGTCAGAAGCAACCTCTACAAGGGTTTTAAAAACCACCGAATGAAGCAACTATGTTGGGTGATGGGTGCCACGACTGAGTTGCGTAAGTTTCAGGTAGCCAGAGACGAACTCTTATCTATCAACGAGTCCGCGGGGGCGTATCTGGAGGAGATCGGGGTTGATAAGTGGACTCTTTTGGGAGACACAGACCATAGACGTTGGGGGAACACGACGTCAAACATTGCCGAGAGTTACAACAATGTATTGCGTGGGGCTAGGCTTCTCCCAATTAAGGCAATGGTTGACTTCACATTCACAAATACTGTCAACCTCTTCAGAGAGCGTGCTGAGAAAGCGTCTAACTGTAACACGCAACTAACCCCGCGTATGTGGGATCTTTTCACCAGGCGCGACAGATATGGACGTCAGCACGATATTGTGAACTTTGACTACGCGGAGGGCGTGTACAGGGTGAGGACAAGGGTTCAACCGGGCCAAAGTGGTGGGAACGATCAAACGGTCACTTACAACGGTGGAAACGGTTCTTGTACATGCGGGAAGTGGCAAATGATGCGATTTCCGTGTTCACATGCTATTGCCGTTTGTCGTCATAGAGGTGATGACCCGAACCTTCTCGCGAATCGGGTGTACACAACACACTATTGGCAACGTCAATATAGAAAAGCCTTTACCCCGCTAGCCCATGTCTTTTACTGGAACGACCCGAATTAAAATTGAGAGCCGCAAGTGGAAGAATTTCCACAAGAAGAGGGAGGAGACAGGTGAATAGGTTCCCTATGGAGATGGACCAGGCAGATCCAACGCAATCTGGCAGAAACCATTGTGGAATTTGCGACCGGCCAGGGCATAACAGAACCAGATGCCCAAATCTTAGTGGAGAAAGAAGAGTGTAGAAGCATTGTGTGCTCTTTTAGTTATTTATTTGGTACTTAAGTTAATGTATTATTAAATATGTGATAGTTTTTTAATGCACTTTTTAATATGATAACACCAGTTTTATTTCACATGATATATCAAACTATATTACATATCATTCATTCTCACGTTTAACAGTAAAAATCACATTTCTACCATTAGTCTGATAGTCATCATTTATGATAAAAGTACAAAGTTCATTAGGTAGAATTCCGTTTTCATGCATGAAATGCTTGAAATCACCACTAACTTTAACTTCCCCAAATTCAGTAGCATGGAGGTCCATGACTTCAACAGAATCACCTCTTCGTATCACACAATATCTTTTCTGAAGGAGGTGGTTATGCTGTCTCACAAATCGAGGCGGTAAAAGCTGAAAATACCAAAAAATTATGATTTTAGTTAATTGAATAAATATTATCTTGTAATTTTAAACGTACCATCTTTTGCTTTCTCGTGTCAAAATTCTTAAACCTCCCTTTTAACTGCCAGAGATGAACAACCGGTGGTCCTATTTCACGCAACACTTCAATATGTCGTTCATATCGAGCTTGCTCTTGATCAAGCCAAAGAAGTTGCTCCTCGTCTGCAATTTCTTCCGCATGCACCTCATTATAATCCATAGCTATCAAACATTCTAACTCAGCCTCATCTAAAGGAGGCGAATCATACACGGGGTGATATGGAGGTGACTCGTTATTCGACGAACTCATTCTTGATTTTATGATTTGTGAAGTGTGATTTTCTTTTTGCTGAAACGTAAGGTGAAAGTATAGTTTTTATTTGGTGTGTTGGTGCGTGAAGTAAGGTAACTGTTAACCCGGAGTGTGGAATTTATAGGCGAGTTGTATTGCTTAAAGCCGGTCTCGGGGAGCCCATAAAGTGAAGCCGGCCTCGTGGAGGCCATACGTGCTAAAGCCGGACTCCGGGAGTCCTTCAAAACCCGAGGTCACATCAAGCAAGAAGAAGCCGGCCTCGGGGAGTCATGGTTTCAAATGGAAGCCGGCCTCGGGGACGGCGGAAAGCCTATTTTTGAAAACAATAAAAAATCGAGCCTATTTGTGAAAAATACCCTCCAATCGAGCCTATTTTTGAAAAAAATTCGGAATACCAAGGGGCAAGTGGTGTGGGGGATTTGGCTCCTTGAGAATTTTTTTTTTAAATGGGAAAATTTGTATTATACCCTTTAAAATAAACTATATTATACTATTTGGTCCCTTCAAATAATTTGGAAACCAAAATGTCAATTACGTAAGAAAGTTTATCCAATCTTTATCGTCTTTCCAAAAAATCTAATGTTATTTGTTTGTGTCTATATTCGATTTTCGTTTTTGTTTTGTATCAGGTAATTTAGGTATAGCTAATTGATTTTTAGTGATTTACAATGATGCAAGTATTTGCTACTAAGCTTTTACCTTAATTCGTATCTACTTTATTAGTATGTTAAAGCAGTTACTTTCATTTATAACAAAATCATATTTATTTTTCGATGCTTATATGCATGCTTCTATGTAAAACGGGTGTCTATTAAGATGATAACTGTTACAAATTTTAATTATTTTTTTTGTTGCGAAAAATAAATAGAATTTAGTTTTGAATTCTTGTTAATAAATTGGTTTGAATGACAATGAAGTGATTTAATGTCTATCATTAAACTTATGTTATCATTTAGCACTATAAACTGAAACTTTTGGGTTCATTTGAGCAAACATAAATAATTATTGGTGAGTTTTTAGGAAATGGATACAAAACTGTTTCGGTTATTGCACCATGAGAAACAAACAATACATTTGTTTTAAGGGAATTGTGTTTATCAGAGTCATTTGCATAAATGATGCACTTTACACTCACATTGTACAAATAATGTCATTTTTTAGGGCTTTGCAAAACTAATGTTATCCCCTTGTGCTGCACCCGGATCCCCCACGATCCCCACCTGCTGCACCCGGATCCCCCCTAAACCTGCAAAAAGTTGTACCTTTTGTACCCTTCCGACACCAAAATACTTTCTTGTAGGATCCCCTACCCACAGGCCCGGATCCCCTTGAGGTATCCCCTACCCGTACGCCCGGATCCTCCCCTGTTCACAGCTGAAAATCATCCCACCATTTTATATAATTCAAAGCTGTAGTTGTAGAATTTCCATGTAAAATTAAATATTTTTTAATCTCCAAGTTGGATCTATTTTTAAATGATTACGCAAGCATGTGAATCTAGATTCATCTGTCTTAATTAATTCAATTATATTATTAATAATTAATAATTGAATATGATAATCTCAATAATGAGAGATATTGTATCACTAATCAAATAATATTATTCCTGATATTCTAAAATTCAAACCTAATATTGTTGTTTATAATTATCTTATTCTTCATAAACTATTTTATAAAAGAGTCGCGTCCAGGGAAGTCAATAATTTTTATTAAGTCCCAAGGGATAAATTTTAGTCATTAGTTCAAAAGATCTCTTAACCATCACAATCATCAAATCACATATGATTTAGTATACAATCACCACCATCATCAAATCACATGTGATTCAATATACAACCACCACCACCGAGCACTGCCGTCGGCGACCACCTCCGGCCGCCGCCGGCCGCCGCAATTACATGTGATTGGATACGAAATCACATGTGATTACAAGCAGCCGACAGTGGCGAGGTGTTGCCGGTGATGGAGACGGTGGCCGGAAGAGGTTGGTGGTGATGGTGGTGGTGGGCGACCGTCTTTTATTATAATATAAGTTTGTTACTTTAAAATCGATCTTATAAAAGATATGTATTATAAGAGTTGTTGTTAACCAATATTAATTATAAATATGCTTTATTTTCACATTTAAAAATAAAGTATTAATTATAAATATTTGTTGTTAGCAACAAAGAGTTACATGAAAGGATATAGCTGTGGTTACAGTTTGTCTTCAATGGTGGGATTATTTTCAGTTGTGAACAGCGGAGGATCCGGGCGTACGGGTAGGGGATATCCCAAGGGGATCCGGGCGTACGGGTAGGGGATCCCCCAAGGGGATCCGGGCCTGTGGGTAGGGGATCCTACAAGAAAGTACTTTGGTGTCGGAAGGGTACAAAAGGTACAACTTTTTGCAGGTTTAGGGGGGATCCGGGTGCAGCAGGTGGGGATCGTGGGGGATCCGGGTGCAGCACAAGGGGATAGCATTAGTTTTGCAAATCCTTAAAAAATGGCATTATTTGTACAATGTGAGTGTAAAGTGCATCATTTATACAAATGACTCTGTTTATCAAGACTTAACAAACTTTGTTTCTACTCATTTATTTTACTAGATAATTTACAATTGTAATTAAAATTGTGCTTCCGTTTACGGACCATGCCTCAAACCCTTCTAGACTTCGATTCTCATAGATAAAAAGTCAATAATTAGTATAAAAAATACAATAGCTATAAAAGTATCGTACGGGAACATTTCATATACAATGGAATATATATACATTTTCAAACTGGATGAACAGTAGCAGGCTGCTGAAATGTTTTTTTTTTTTTTTTTTTTGTCTTTTTTAACCGTCAAGTTTGACTGTTTTTTTTGTTTTTTAATTTTACCCTTTTAACTTTTTTATCATTTAGGAATTTGAATACTTCTATGTTAATCCTAAGGGTTGTTTTTAAATGCATAAAAAATTTGTACATTCGTTGACAAAATAGTGATCTTAAAATTCAAAGGGTTATTTTTACGTTAATTATGCAATCTTATTAAGAGCCTTTAGGGATGTTATTATCATTTTCCTTTATTTTACTATGTTAATCTTTTTGTCCAAAACATGTAATGTGAAAATTAGTAATATAACATTTACTAAATTATTTACATATGGTTCAAAAAAAAGAATTAATGTGTAGATTACAATATTTTTTCTTTTTTCATAGCAATTTCTTTTATAAATTTATGATTGCATGAATATCAGTAAATATTAGTTTGGGTATTATATGAAAATCTCTCGCCCCATCGCGCGTTGAAAACCTCTGCTAGTTTTATACATGTTTGGTGTAAGCTAACTTTATTTGGCTTTATATTCCGTATTATATTAGTGGATGCGGCGGTTGAAAACCTCTGCTAGTTTTATACATGTTTGGTGTAAGCTAACTTTATTTGGCTTTATATTCCGTATTATATTAGTGGTTGCCAAAAGTATCCTAAGGTTATGGGGTATGGGTACCACATGTGGTACCTAATTTTCCTGTCATATCATCGCCATCTCAGCAACCACACCACCACAACACCACATCATTTGGTGGAAATACCCACCACACCACACCATTTTATTTTTCATCTCATCATTTCATTTCTATTTATTTTACACACAACTAATATTTTATATAATTTAAAATTACATTACATTAAATAAAATTAAAATGACAATACTTTAAATTAAAATGAAAATACTAGAAATTAAAATTAAAAATTACAATAATTAAAATAAATTATTACTCTTCATCGTCGGCATGTGCGTTGTTGTAGAGATGGTCCGCTAAGTCCCGTCGAAGTCGTTCGTGTGTTGTTGTTACATATATGATTTTGTAAATTTGAAATGATTGTTGATGGAAATGAAAGAAGCTGAGATCTTTGAAAGACTAGAGACAGGTTATAATCGCATAACCAACATATTTAAGGTCAAATAGTTCATAATCGGGTTGGCTCATTTATCCACAATCCAACACGAACCATTTTTAAACCGTTTAAGATTTGAACTTGCTTGAAATGGACTCTTTTGATTATCAAAAGTCAACAGCATTGTGCTCATCTATGTCTAAAAAATTGAACAAATTTATATAACCTATATTTATTTTCTTTTATTAATATAAGGAGTTTGTAGGTATAGGGAAAAAATGAAATGCAGTTAACAAGGGGAATAAGTCAGTTTACGTTTTTTGTCCTGTTTAAAGAATAACCAAAATCGATCATTCAATAAGTGATAGACAAAATTCCTACCCATTTTTGGTTTAACAGAACCATGACAGTAAACCGAATATGAAATTAGTTGATCTTTTCTCACTTGAATACATACTAATTTCTTTATTTTGTAACTTGAATTTTTCACTGCAGGAGAATCCAAACTGAATATTGAATGAGATCATGCTACTGTAGTTGGTCACAGATATATGGCTATCAGATTTTTAGTGTGTTTTATCAAATCTTTTTACGTTTTTCAAAAGAACATTAAGAGTTGACTATGTGACTTTTAACACGGTTGAATTGTTTTGGTGCAGTTGTCAACTAGAGTTTGAAACTGATGGAGTTAGCACATTCTCTTGCATCCTTATGATGATTACCTTCTTTTCTTTCATATGGTTGATTTTTTACTATCTTCTGTAATTATAGGGTGGACTTTCAGATGTGGCTTCAAATCCGATGCCAAGTTGTGAGACAATTTTTAATATGCAATTTGTTTTCTACCATATGCAAATATTAAGTACAAATAATTTTACTTTATAATGTAATAATATCATATAAAGAAGAGATGTTGAGGATATGTTTATTGCTCATATTTTATAGTGTTTTTTTTTTATATTTTTGATGTTGTAATAGTTTAAGGTGGCTCTTTAATGGAAATTACATATTTATTCTATCAACTATATACACGTTTCTTAGTAAATTATTTAATCCAGTTACCTCATTTAAATAACTATATGATGTCTAATTCTTCTTCAAATTCTGGTCCAAAACAAAACATCTCTAGCTTAGTCACGTGTGAAAGTTAATTGTCATTTTGCAGGGTTGAACTCAATAGGTGCAAGACAAAATAACTAAGTTTTCTCAGTGAATACAACCTTTTTCTATAAAACAAGAATACATGAGTTGGTAGATATTGTGCTTTTTCCCTCCGGATTGCATCTCTGTTAGTTTGCTCCCTAAGGGACTTTGGTAATAAATTTGCTTTTTGAAAAGAAATTAAAAAAATAAACAAGAATAGTTATGTAATTTTAGAAGTCAAAAATTTAATGTTTTTGATTTAAACATGGACTTGTTAAATCATCTAAGCGGCCTATCACTATCACCACTATCCATCATTACGACAATCACCATCATCACTATAGTCACTGCAAAATATAATTATAAGGTACCCGCCGCCGCATTGCGCGGGTACCTGCTAGTACTAGACAATAAAAATGGGACGGAGGGAGTAATCTTTACTGTATTATAAAGCATTTACCCCTTCCATAATTAGCAAGGCTGAAATTCAGCCAACACACTTGCTAATTATAGAAACTCTCGCTTTATAATAAAAAAATACGAGGAGACATGTTTCGAACCTGCGACCTCGAGGAAATATGCATGCAGCCAAACCGGCTGCTACACTCATGTGATGCTTTAATATTCCAAAACAGATGACTATTAAACAAAAACGCTTCGGTGATGTGGGCTTCGGCCCAGCACAACTATTAAGGAATTGGTGTCAAGCATTTAAGATTTTCAGTGGCCCGTCTGAACGAAGTCGGATATGTTAAGTGGCCCATGCGATGTCCAGATCTAACCACCGTCAATTCGACCATTGAACGAAATGGGACTCCTCGATTCCTTCATGTCTACCCCAATCGATTGCTTCATCCCTCTCCCATGCCTCCTCGATTCTGCGACTCCTCGGTTATTTCATCGAGCATCCTTCTGCAAAACGCCTCCTCGATTCCTTAAACTTAATCAATCTTCACCCTATATAAAAATTTTAAAACACAGAGCTGCTAATTCGAAATCTCAAGCAATGATAACAATTTTGAGGTATGTATAATTGTTTCATATTTGGTTGCTAATTCGAAATCTCAAGCAATGATAACTATCCTGTTTTGCTAATTTCCGTTCTTGAATTTTTTTTTTGGTGGTTAATGGTACATTCTCTCCCAATGCTACTCTCTGTATAACTATATTTGAATTGTGAATTTTGCAACATGAAAATGTAGATGCCCAGATTGAAATCGCCCTGATAACTTTAAGCGATAACTTTTAAGCTCCACTACCATAACCATCAACTGCAGATTTTGCCCTAAAAAAATGTTAGCAGCCATTGAGCGAGGAAAGGGTTGGAGATGAAGTTACCTTTGTCCTTTTACAAAAGCATTAACTGCAAATTTTGTGTGACTCGGTTAAATTCCATAAACACATGTTTTTCATATTCAAATATTTTTCAGATGCTTACTCTCGAATTAACATATATTCTATGATCTATATATTATAAATGATGGTGTTGGTTCTTTTTCTATTACACAGGTGAAGAGCTTTTCAAAGAACAAGTTGCTCAAGAATCTGCAATTAGGAAACTACGAGCGCCGTTGCTTAATAAAATATATTTTTGCATACAGTCTTACAGTAAGAAACTAAATTAGGATGTTTGCACATGTTTTGAAGAAGAGAAGAAAGGATTGATAAACAAGCTACAATTACTTTATCCTAATGACAGTTTTTTTAGTGGAAAGTTTAACTTTCTATTTATTTTTTTAATAATTTTCAGATTGAGACTAATGTACATGAATAATACTCTTATACATGAATTTTAATAATCTTTGTGTTGGTTTTGTACATGAATAAGACAATTGCAAATGAATTTAAATAGTTTGTTTTAACCAATCGAGTCTCTTTGTACGGATTTTGATGTTTGCTTTGTATTCACAGTTGCTGCCTCTTTAACATATTTTAGCTTTGACAGATTATCGATATGGAAAACGATTTTAGGTTGAATCATGCATCTGGCCGGATAAAAAATGCATTTATGTTTGGTACATTTTTATATTTCCGTACAGTGAACCATTGGTTATGTTAGATTTAAGGGTAAAAAGTGCAATTTGTTGAAAGTGTGGTCAAAGCAAAGAGATACCACATATACCAGAGATTGATTTAGAATCTGGCAGACTCAATACCAGCAAATTACTTCTACAAGTATTATTGGTGAGTGGTGAATAGAGAAATATACATGGGCAATGCCGCAAGGGTCACCTCCTTGGCCATCCCGTAAAAATATATTATCATCGGTGGTACGGCCTGCATATCGGGGAAGTAGACAGAACGTTGAATAGCCGATGTAACACCGCAAAATTCAAGCCATTTTAAAAAAAAAAAAACCATACCCTAACGGAAGCGTTTATGAACTTCCAAACTATTACAAGTTACTAAATATTTACAAACCAATAATAATTTTCAAAACAAATATAAACAATTTTTAAAACTCCCGGTGTTACTAACCCAAGGCTTGACCCATTTTCAAAATATCATAGTGTCGACAAACATTCTTCCAACCCGACTCTTTGGTCACCAGTCAAACCTGTAAAGAGTCAACAAGAGAGGGATTAGCATAAAGCTAAGTGAATGAATTCATAAACAGTAAATTGTACAACCACAACAATTTAAGATATCACCCTTTTTCAAGTAACACCCTTTGCAACTAGCAAATAACCAGAGGAACGGTAGTTTGGCCGAACTACAACTGTTGTCGGCCCAACAACAGTTTACCAATAGCCCTATGCTACTTGGTACAATACCAGTGCTCCTCGACCTACCCGTGTCCAAGGAGTCCTGGTATTGTTTCCAATAGCAAACAATGCCCAGCCTCTAACTGCACGGGCTGACCTCTTTCCGTGTATCATGCGCATATAGCAATTAATTAACACATTGCAGCTAATTAACTAACACCCAATTAATATTCGAATAAAAAAACGAATTATGCAACCAAATAGCCAAGCTCACGCCGCGAACCTAAAGTTCGCGCCGCGAATAGTCTGCAGATTCTGAAATCCTGCATTTTCTGCACATACCGAAGTGGAACCCAAAAACGTTGCAAGTAGTACACCTTAATGGTTATAAATCCACTCACCTTAGCAAAAGATCCTTGACTCAGTAGTCTAATGTCACTGAGTTCCTTTGTCCTTTCCTGCACATACAATTAACACCCGAATTAGTAACCGTTTGACCCGAAAATGTGTAAAACTGTACAATACACTATAAGGACATAACAACGGTTGTACAAACTCAAAACTTGCACTTAGAAACCTGCACATTGACCCTTTGACTCACCAAAGTCAAACCCGTCCAATTTATGCACATTTAATCAATTTTAAACTAAAATACCCAAACGGGTCAAAAACCGATTAATACACTTTAGTACCTTACAATACTTCCCAAATCATAATGCCTCGTCATTATAAGTTAACTAACCCTTACTTACATTTATAAAAATCAGAATTTACCACTTTCACTTACCAAAGTCAAAGTTCGACAATTAATGCCATTTTGACCCGAAATGTGCATTTTACTACCTTAATGTCACAATACCAATACACTAAGTTATTTAACATTTTATCTGCATTCCTACACTTGGTAATTACCATCTTTGACTTGTATAAGTCAAAGTTATACCCAACATGCTTATAATCCCATTTTTAAAGTAATATGACCAAACGGGTCAAAAGCCCACTTAACCACTTTAATACCCTATCATTCCAATTAATAGTCATACTAGTTTCAAATCACATTTAACATTCAATTATCAAAACTAAGAAATCACAATTTTCATCATTTTGACATATTTTGACCAAATGGGTCAAAAAGGTCCACTTTAGTACCCTACACTTTCAACTATCATTTATATTAAATATCAAATCACAATTAACATCTAATTAATGTTAAAATCTCAGTTTTGGCCTCTTCCTAAGTCAACCAAAGTCTCCAGATTTTGACTAAAGTCAAAATCCCACCAAAATAACATTTTTTTTTTATAAAACTGGACAGCATGTGCCATTTTATTCATCTGACTGACTTAAACTTCGAATCTGGTTCTAAAACAATTTTTTCTAGAAAGTAGACTCGAATACATTTCCAACGGTACCGACCACACTAAATTCCGAGTTACGGTTATTTTTCTATGATTTTTACAAAACAGCAGTGTTTTTAATTTTGATGCTGCCAAAAGTCCGAACTTTATTAAAACTATACCAAATCAATTCAATCCAACTCCCAACCCTTGTATGCATTAACCCAAGTTATAAAATACTTGTAGGGCCAATTAGAAGCTTAATTACATGTCTAATAACAACAATTTAAACACATAAACCAACTATTTCAGTTTTAATACCTTTTAGTTGCAAACCAACACCTTAACTAATTGCCAAAACTTAATTTAGTCAATTATCATTCTAATTACGAATCAATTCCGTGTATGACTCCAACCGAAGTCAACCTTACAGATTTTGATCTTAATAAAATTCCCACCAATTATCAAATTATTCATGTTTTTAATACTTCTTAACATGAAATTAACAAATTGAATACAATTATCACAATTTAAGAACTAGGTCATGATCATCTTCATCATCATGAATCACCTCCCATGGTGATTCATGGATAACTCAACTAATTTGAATATCAATCATCAAATAGTCATATATACTACATCACTAACACCATAAACCATAACAATTTAATCAATTTCATCAAAATCCTCAAGAACTCAAAACCCTAATTCTTCAATAGATCAAGAACATGAAACCCTAACCTTAGAAGATAAGTACTTACCACTTGTGGACTTCAAATTCTGAATTACAGCTGAAAACTCAAAGATTTAAGGCTCCAATTTGAGAAAAGAAGAAGAATCAAGTGTTGTGTGTTTTTGGGTGTGTATTGAGCGAGCAGAGAAAGAGAATGAAAGAATGAGATTGAGATAAAGACCAATTTCTTAAATCAGCCCCAAGACTCACACGTGGTCAGCTTGAGCTGGCCCAAATTTTCATTAAACACAGTATTATACTTTAACTATAATGTTTAATTTGAAACCCTAAACGAACTCTATCTTTAAAACTGAAAATACCGTTGGAATCATGATTCAAAAGTGATCTAAGATATATAAAAATCATTCTAATATATATATATATATATATATATAGTGAAGGATTATATTGAGAACCCTGATTTTAAAAAGAACCCTGAGAACTCTTAATTGACCAATCACAAATTAGTAATTTCTTTTTCATTTAATTAATTAATAAAAAATCAAAAGGGTATTATTGGAATAAACTTTTAAAGTCAGTTTTTTGTATTTTTGGAATTCACGTAGCAATCCCTATATTTATGGATCATGGAGATTTTATCATCTCTCTAACTTCTCCAAAACTTAAAAACCATACAGCTATGTTCTCTCATTCTTTCTTCACTCTTCACAACCGATTGACTCTCTAGCATCAAATGACGACGGAAAAGGTGACGTTGATGATGATACATAGACGGAGACGAAGAAGGTGACGATGATGATGAACCAGAACCCGACGCACCACCGCCACCGGATCCCGCCACACCACCGCCACCAGATCCCGCTACACCACATGCTCTGTCTCGATCTCTATCTCGATTATACGGTGGCGGGTTTTTGTTGTTTTTCTGTTGAGTTTAGATCTTCTAACGCCGTAGTCTTCTTTGACGGAAAGAGGTATGTATCTGGATCTGGGTTTTTCTTTTAAATTGTGTATGTATGTGCAATTGAGTTTCAGATCTATAAAGCGTGTATGTATGTTGTCAATCGCTAGTCTGCTACGATTTGTTTGGGTATTGATTTTGGGGGAAAGCTCCATAATTTCTATTTCCTCTTTATCATATTTATTGATTATTTAATAATTATGAAGTTGTTGCACATGATGGTTTTATCATTGAGTGTACTGGTTTTAAGGGAATGCTCGAACAACTTATTTTTTTTCTTTGTTTCATATTTAATCATTATAAAGTAGTTTTATGGTTTTAATTTTGTGTAGTGATTTTCAGCGAAAGCTCCAAGCAAGATATTACCTTTTTTTCATATTTAATAAATAAAAAGTTGCTATTGTTGCATGATTGTTCTAACTTTTTGGATAAATTTGTTGTATATGTTAATAATAACATTAAAAAAATGTTGTTTTGCAGGTACTATATATTAATAAAGAAGATGAAGATGTTAATCATCAAGCAGTTAAAGTGTTGTTGATATTAACATTGATGCAACCATTTGGATGCATATATGTTATTATTTGAATACATATATGTGTTTTTGGAGTAACTTTTTGACTTTTTGTATGAATAAGTTGTATTATGTTTGCTCTATTAATTTTGTAAATTTTGGATACAGATTTTGTTTATTGAACATCTTGTTTTATGTTACATATATGTTCAATATATATACAAACCCGCAAAATAACATATATGCATAACCATAAATAAAATAAATTATTGAAATTAGTGCCAAAAAACATATATGCAGATGTGTAAAAAAACATATATGCATAATCGTAAAATAACATAAACGCAGACTCGTAAAATAAAATATATGCAGCAAACCGAAAATAATGCCGAAATTTTAGGAAATTTTCGAAAAAGGAAACAATATTTTTTGGGTAAAATGTCGTAAATACCCTTTTGGTTACTAAAAATCTGACCAAAATTGCTTTATTAATTACAAATATGCCATTTTCTAATCTACACCATTAGATTGCTTTTTCGATGGCCAGGATTAAAATTAAATAGTTTTCAGAGTTCTTTTTAAAATCAGAGTTCTCAATATAACTCGACCCTATATATATATATATATATATATATATATATATATATATATATATATATATATATATATATATATCAGTATTTGCTAATTTTAACCCCGTGGTTAAAATTACAAATAATTCAAATAAAATCCAATTAAATTCTATAAAATAGAAAATAATAAAATAACTTTTATCAAAAGTAACATAACGCTAGACTGGGTTTCAGGATGTTACAACCGAGACTCGAGATTAGGAGGCCAGGGAGTGGTTTATCTCCTGGCGGAGAAAGCCAAAAGAGGGAATTTTCTATTTTTATCAAGAACCATTTTGTACGAAAATATTTTATTTTCATTTTTTTAACAGGTCAATTTATGACCTCTTCATTTGTAAATGAGTTGGTTTCCCTTGTGTTGTATAACGTAAGAAATAAAAATAAAATAAAAAAGCTAACCGAGAAACGGGTCGAACATGCCAAATAAACGTTCTTTATTCTTTATTCAATTTTAAGGAACACACAATTATTTATATTTTATTTCTAAAAGGAAAATAGTTGTGGGTCAAAATCGAGCTGTTTTGACCCGTTACACCAACTTTCCGTTCTGAACTCCGATTACCTAACCGCATAATTCAGTTTGTCCGGTTAATGTTACACTTGGATTTAATTCATTTTGACCCATTACATTGTAAGAAATAATGTGTATCCGAACATTATTTGCTCGATACAAAATATAGTTACAGAGTACCCGTCGCCGCATATCGCGGGTACCTGCTAGTTATATTATAATAACTTTAAAATAATATGTTGCTTGGTTCGCTACACGTGGCTCTATGCGATAGTATACTGCACATTAGGGGTGAGCATAAAAACCGAAAAACCGAAACCAATCCGTTAAAACCGACAAAACCAAACCGATAAAACCGAAACCATTTCAAAACCGACGGTTTGGTTTTAGATTTTGAAAAAACCGATGGATTCGGTTCGGTTTCGGTTTTAACCAAAAACCGCCCCCATTAAGAAACCGCCCCGTTAATATCTAATATATTATATATATTTTTTTAATTTTATATTTATTAAATAGAATTCGACCTATTTAAGTATTTAAAAGTCCATCTACTATGGTTCATTAATGCTTATATCGTTATTATATGATACAAAATACGGTTATAGTTTGAATTTTGTACTGAAAATGGTATTCATTGTTGAAATATGTTATTAGACATTAAACTTAATAATGTAAGTTAGATACTATTACTAAAATCTGTGTGTAATTTTGAAAAAATAAAGATTAGTGCATGAAATTATGTATCTATGTTTAAGACGAGGTGGATTCGGTTTTAAAACCGAAACCGAACCGTTAAAGGCTTAAAACCGTTAAAACCGAAACCGTTAGAAACCGAAACCATTGGTTTTGAAAATCCTAAAACCGAAATTAGCGGATTCGGTTTGGTTTGAGCCTAAAACCACCTAAAACCACCTCATGCACACCCCTACTGCACATCAAATAATCCTCCTAGCAAATGCACGGGTTCGGTTTCGGGTAACAATTGAGCCATGGAAAATCATGACTTTTGTTTCGTTTTACATTTTGTAATTTATTAGCATAAATAATCAATTAGGATAAGTGGTAAAAATAAAAGTCAATATCAAGAAATATAAAATGATTAAGACATGTGTTAAACTTAGAGGATTTTTTATTTGAGATTTTTTAATAAGTTATAAAATCTATAACTTGAGTAACCACGTCCGATACTTTTAAGTATGAGCTATTAGTTCTATTAGGGGTGGCAATTCAGGTCGGGTTCGGGTTAACGGGTTCGGGTTCCCGGGTTGACGGGTCAGAAACGTTCAACCCGAAACCGACATGTTTATATAAACGGGTCAGATATCTCAATCATAACATGTTTAACTTCAACTCAAACCTAACCCATATAACCCATTTAATAAAACGGATTAAACAGATTATCAGGTCAAACAAATTAAACGGGTCAAACAGGTCAAAATATTGTTATTATTACACAAATTAATAACAAAATACTAAACACCAAATTACTAAGTAACATTTTTAATTTTTATCTAACTATTAATTACGTTTTAACTAGTAAACTATAAATTAAGTATAAATATATATATTTTAAAATATATTTTAATAATTAAACGGGTTGGCGGGTCGACTCATTTAAATTATCATTGACCCGAATCTAACCTGTTTAATAAACGGGTCAGTTGACTCAACCCGAAACTAACCCAATTATTTTTTACCTCAACCCAAACCTGTTTATTTTCGTGTCAGTTTCAGGTCGGGTTTCGTGTCGGCTCATAAATTGTCACCCCTAGTTTCTATGGACCAAAACATGACGAAGTAATAAATTTAAACAAACATGCAAAATTAAAAGCTGTCAATGGACTATAACCATAGAAAGTTAAAAGTTCAGGGGCTTAAACTGTAGTTTCCTCGTTTATAAAAACGTATATTTCCCCATAAATAAAGCTAATTAAATATGAGTAACACTCACACACTTCCTTTATTCATCAGCTATTCGCTTTCCCCCCACAACCCATTGAAAAGTCCCCCAAAGTTTCGATCAATTCTAATAAAATCATATAAATCCATTACAAAATTTTGATTTTAAAATATGGTTTTGTCTATGGGATCTAAGTTATCATCTTTTCTTCTTATGTGCTGCAGCAGCACCTCTGCTCCGGTGACGTCGCCGGAGCCTGGTCTCGGCGATTTGCCGGAGAGTGTGGTGGGCTCTGTTCTGGTGTACTTAAACCCACAGGATACCTGTAGACTCGCATCTCTTAATCGTGCTTTTCGTAATGCATCATCGGCTGAATTTGTGTGGGAATTGAAACTACCCAAAAACTATGATTTGTTTATTTCAAGGGTTTTTGATGATAATAATAATAATAATATTTTTTCTTCGAACCTTTGTAAAAAAGAAATTTATGCTAGGTTGTCTACACCTAGTCCCATTGATGGCGGCACAAAGGTTTGATAATTTATTTTCTTTGTTTTTTTTTTCTTCATTTTATCTTGTTAACTATATTTATATGTAATAAGTGAGGTGTTTTTTTAATTTTAAATTAGAAGATGATATGTCACTTTCTTCCTTTCGACTATTTGGGTGTTTGATTAAAAAACAAAGTTTAATCCATAAAGTTTTCAATTAAATATGTGATTACGTGCTTGTGTGTGAAAATAGAAGAAATTAAGCTGCTTTGTGCGATGTTGATCTATAAATTCTTCAATTCAATATCTGATTATTTGATTATGTGTTTGTGTGAAAATGGAGAAATTATGTTGCTTTTATGCATTATTGATACCATTTTTAATTTTTTTTTTTTTTTTTTTTTTTTTTTGCAGAAAGTTTGGTTAGATAAAGTGACAGGAAAAGCTTGTGTATTAATATCTTCAAACGGATTAGCAATAACTGGGATTGATGATCGTAGGTACTGGAGCTGGATTTCTACTGAAGAATCTAGGTCAGATTTTGCATCCTTTTTTATTTCCATTAGTTGAATATATTACTTTGATTGTAGGGTTTTGTTGCTGTCTCTAAAATGCATAAAATGGTTGTACATTCATTGATAGAATAGTGATCCTGAAATTCAGGGGCAGTTTTTATATTGATTTTAGCTTCTTATTGACAGCCCTAAGGGCTGTCATTATCAATTTCCTTGATTGTATATGAGGTGTTTGGGATTGCGATTTGAAACTTATTATATGCTTATTGTGTTTTGAAAACGTAAATTATCTGCTTATTGCGTTTTGAAAACGCAAATAATCTAAAGTGTTTTGGCAAAAACTCTGAAATAATCAATTATTTGGGTTTTGGGACCTCCAAAACAGAGTTTTGAAAAAGCTAGTGGGGAGGTGCTCGTTATGAAAACTGATTATTTAGATTTTACCTATTGATTAAACAAATAATCAGGTTTGCCAAACACTAAAAAGCTGATTATCTGATTATTGCGATTTCAAAAAGCATAATCAAATCCAAACACTATTTTTCATAATCACATTTTGTAACCGCTTAGACTGTTCATTTTCAAAACGTATAATTTTATTTTCAATAAGCAATCCCAAATACCCCCTTTAATCTACACCATATTGTCCATTGTAAAACTCGAATTCATGACCATATGCCAAAGGAATACCTTCCAACATCTTTTACTGCTAGGCTACTCATCTTTAGTTAGTTTTATGGTATTTCAATCTTCACATTTTAGAATGAATTTCCAAAATCAATAGTTTTAAAGGTATTTATTTAAGTATCTAAAGCCTATTTAGGTTTTTTTTAGGTCTTCCCGTTAGCCCGTTACAACAGAAGTACCTTTAAAAAAAATTAATTTTTACACCACAATTTGTAATGCATATACCACATAATGTAAGTTTTACAGTTAACTGTACAGATATATTAAACATTAAATGTAGTATATGCAATAAAAGTTGTGTGAAAAATCACCCCTTTAGAAAAACGTTTTCTAGTCTATTGGTCCCGGGTTCAAACGCCGTGAAACCCCTCTTGTGGCCACCAGCCCCTTTGAAACGTGGGTCCCCCTCTGTGCTGAAAATGCTGGGTCTTGTATATCGAGCCCAAGCAGAGGTGTGGATATCATTGTTAGGTGATTTGCCGGGGAATGCACCTGTTGCTGGGTCGGGTGTCCGGTCACAATATGTGGCCAGTGTCAGTGGTACACTCCTTTACCCTTTTTTTTTACTTTATATCTTTCATTATGAATATGATTTTGAGGAATATTTGTAAGCATTTAATAAAAAAATGTTATTTTCATGACTCGAAACGTGAATGGACCTACGTGGCCCATACTTACCGTGAAAAGATACGTTACGGTGTTTACTTGTGTAGAAAAGGAATAAAGTTGTTATTCTCCTGTGTTTTTTGAAAAATAAAAATAAAATTTATATTTTTGATTCATGAAAAAACTCCTCAGTTTTGTACTATGCATAATTAACAAAATATTGAAATAAGACTCACAATCACAATTACATTTTTTTTGACACCATATGCACAAGTTGAACAAATCGAAAACGATACACAACTAAAAAAACAAATGTGATTTTTATTTTCTAGATTTCGTTCCGTTGCATATCTTCAACAAATTTGGTGGTTTGAAGTCGACGGAGAGGTCGATTTCCCTTTTCCATGTGGGACCTACAGCCTGTATTTCCGCCTACAACTCGGGCGGCTGGGCAGGCGGTTCGGGCGGCGAGTCTGCAACTCAGAACATGTTCATGGTTGGGATATAAAAGCCGTGAAATTCCAGCTGTCAACTTCAGATGGTCAAAAGGCGAGTAGTCAATATCATTTGACCGATCCCGGAAAATGGAATCTTTATCGAGCTGGTGATTTTGTTGTTGAGGATTCGACGAAACCGATGAAGATTAAATTTTCGATGACACAAATTGATTGTACACACACTAAAGGTGGACTGTGTGTTGATACTGTGATTATTCGTCCTAAATGATGATTTGAAATTTTGTTAAATAGATTTGAGTGGAGGTTAGATGCAACTTTTTTGATTTGCAATAACCTTTTTGTTAGTAGGATGCATATTTTATGTGTGTGTTATATACTTATATATATGTAGTAGTGAGGTGAGATTGAAGAACAGTTAATTAGTGACCGTAAGTTTGGTTTTTTAGTATTTTGTTTATGCAAATCCGCAAGGTTTGATTTGATTTGAATTGATTTTGCTATTTGTGATTGAATATCCATGAATTTTAATGCATTCCAAAAAAGTAATGATATATTAACCTCTATGTTTTATGGTTGCTTATTATTATAAATTAATGTTTATTGTGTACCTTTATAATATTCTAAATCTGGCTTTCTAAGGGCTCACGGTGTCGTGAGTTAAAACCTCGTTATAGAGGTCATTAGCGTTGCCAAACGTCACCACCCTTTCATTAATTTAACGCCTAGTTAAATGTGTTTTCTTTTTATTTTATTTTTTATAAATTGTGATTGATTTGATTATTTTGTACGTTTTAATTTTCTACTTAAGATTGGAGATATATGAATCTGCTAAGTGCTAAACCAAAATATGTCGGCATATGGGATAGGGACAAAATCAAATAAAGAGGTGGTGAGAGAAAGGTAATGCTTACTTTTCTAATCTTTTCATTGATTTTATGATGCGTTATTATCTTTTTCTTGGACAGTTGCACCTATTATGTAGGTTGATGGTTTATTTATGGGTAGCTACTAAGAATTTTTTTTTGGTGGAGGTATTTCAAAATGACTCATTATTTCTGAGATTATATAAAAGGACCCTAAATTCACAATTATTATTTTATCATTTTTCAACGAACTAATCGAAGCAATAATAAAGAGACCCGTTGTTGTACAAGCATTTTCTGACATACGAGTTTTTCTCTTCGCATTTTCTTGGGATATTTTGCAATCTTGGGAAATATTTTTCGATAATTTATTATTATTTACAGTTTCTTTCGCGCTTTTTATGTAAAGATTGTAAACGGTGTCATTGTTTTATATACGTTTCAAAGTTGCAAATGGGCTCGTTTTTTTTATTATTTTTTTTGAAGAAGGATACGGTGTTTGCTGAAAGTGAAGGGGTTAAACTCGTCGAAATGGATATTTGGATGACTCGTTAGGTCATCCAAGTTATCCCTATTTTTCTTCTTAAAAACATAGTCGAATTATGTGTAACCACTAACAATGACCGGTCGGTACAGTGCTATTACCTAAATGTGCACAAAAAAAACTTTATAATTATTAGTATGCATGATGTGATATACGTATATACTCTCATGCATATTTTTGCTGGAAATTTTTCTGAAAGTAGTTTCTTTACCTTCCGATAAAAGTATAAGTATGAGTGTTTACATTTTATCACTCTCATACACCTCATTTGAAGGGATTGGGTATCGGTATCACATCATGTCATGTATGTATGATATATGTAGTGAGGCTTATCAAGCACAACTAATGAGTAACGTGTAAAGTTTGTACGTTTCTAGTAATGTATACTTGGTTGTTTATGCAAAATGGTAACGGTCTAATGACTCTAATCTGATTATTCGTTAGATATTTCCTTACAAATTAACGTTACACGAGTTTTCAATTTTGTGCATTTGGAAACATATAATTAACTTTTTGTAACGATGGTGAGTTTACCTAAAACTGCACTAAAAGTTCATTGATTGGTGTTAGGCAAGGGTTAGACCTGTCAAAAAGAATGGTCCGTAAATGACCAACTACGGTACTTTTTGTAAGTAGGTTTTTATGGACTTAAACCGTAGATTTATAGAAATGTCTAAAAACAACCATGTATCTAAATCTTTGTCTTCAATTAATAGAGTGCTTTCAAAACAAAAGAAAATCGATGTAATTTCGAAAACAAAAAGGACTAAACTTGAAATTTTGCACAAATCATAAGGATCATATGTGCAATTTTTCCATGTATACCCTCAAATGGCATAGATACATTTTCATGAATCGTTCATAAGTCAAAGATTCATCAAATGGCATAGATAAATTTTCCATGGACCTTTGAGTAAAACATGATTTTGAATCTTGAATTTTGAACTTTAAACTAAAGCATAAAGTTAGGTGTTTGCATGATAATTTAACAAAGCAATAAATAAGTGATGTTTCTAGCTTTCTTGTTGGTTGTCGGTTGGTCGTCGGTACGGCATGAATCGGTGGTCTTTTGCAGCGTTTTTCCTCCTCTTTTTCTCTATGAAGGATGCAAGCTTGCCAGATGCCTAATACAGTACACAATATAAACAATTAATGTAAGATTAATAATTATGTTATTTAAAATGTTAATAAAGGAATAAAATGTATTTAAGTGAGTGCTTACCTTAAGGTCCTTGAATTTTTCTACAAGCTCTTGTTTTCGGATTTCAGCTGTGCATAAAACCGAAAAACATAGTCAATAAAAATGTGTGTGTGTGTGTGTGTGTGAGAGAGAGAGAGGGATATTTTACATTTCTTCAAATAATAAGGTTGTTTCCCTTGTTTTGCTGCTTCTCTTTCCTTCTTCTTGTGCTTAACAAGAATCTCTTTATCCATATGTTTTGAAGAGACCGATTTCAATTGTTTGTCCTAACAAACCACAATTTACATAATAAATAATAACAAAATTAATTTTAAGAAAAAAAACATAATTTCTAACAAGACATTGACTAGTCAAAACCACTTACAATCCATGCTACTCGCTCTTTCAACTCACTAACGACTTCTGGATCTTTTGTTTTCTTCATCTGATTTTTCAATTGCTATAAACAACATGAAATAATTTTAAATAAAAAACAATTATTCTAAAAATACACAATTTTGAATTCCATAGAGGTATCATACCTCCTTTTCAGTAGGAAGCTTACTCTCGTATATAAAATTATATCTTTTCTTGAAACTGCATGATACATAATATTAATTGAAAAAATCATTCATCTAAATAAATACACAAAACTGAAAGGGAATAAATATAAATTACCCATCTACATCAAGTGTTCCACATAATGATTCAAAACGAGGGTCACGGATAACCTGATTAAAACAATTAGACGAAGCTAATTATCATACAAATTAGTGGCTAATGCATAAGATTAACCATAACACACCTTTTTAGGAGCCTGAATGACTTCTCTAAATCTACCAACTGGTTTTTTGCTACTGATCTCCATTGGCCTGAAAAAAAAGCCATACTTAATCATTAATAAACTAACGATATGAATAAAAACAGTAATTTGTATTAATCAAATACCTATTTTTGTTCTCTCGTTTACCCTTTCTCTCTAATTTAGGCTTTTGATTAACTACACGGGACCCATCTGAACGTGCCTTCTGCAACTCTTCAAATGTAACATTTGCAAGCACCTCTTGTATCTCATTCTCCCCGTCCTAATCACACATTAATTACTGATTAGTATATAGTTCAAATTAAAAAAAAAAAAATCTTAATACATAAAAATTTAGAAATCTGAAAACATTAATTAATGTGTGTGAACCAAAATTCTACATGTAAATGTGTGTGTTATGACTCACATCTTCAGAAGCAGATTCTTCTTCTTCTTCAATTTCTTCTTCTTCAATCTCTTCGTCATCACTGACATCGAATTTGATTTTGCTTGAAGTAGGCATATCTTTATGACGATTATTCATTTTAATCTCTGAAATTGAACAAAATTTCATAAGTTTCAACCAAATTAACTCATAAAATCTCAAACCTCCAATAGAAATTAAATGAAAACATCATAATTGGCAAATTACAGATGCTAATTTGTCAGATAATATCCCAATTTATCATTTCCCCAGCATAGCAACCAGCATTCATACCTAATGCAGTAGTGAGATTTGCTACATAAGGGAACAAGGACTTGCGAAATTTCAAATTTGCAAACCCTAGGCAATGCTCACAATGATAACTAACATTAAAGTTCAATTCATATTCAATGAGAATTTAGTTTTTTTTAACTTAAAATTATGTTAGCCTTTATTCAATATAAAACCTGATTATCGATCCATCACTCAAACATACCCTACCAACATCAACGTGCATAAATCACATAACGAACCTGATATGAACATACATAAAGCTATAAATTAGAAATTATCATTGTACAGGCGCAGAATCGTTCTGTGTACGGATAAATTATCAAATTTAGGGAATTAAGTTTAGCACTTTACCTTGTTAGATTTCAGAAGCAAACACGATTAGAGTTAACGGTCGGCGTTTCCAACTCTCCGGTCTACTGAGCAGGTAACTGGCTGCCGGAATCGTCTAAAATTGAAACGCAGCTATAGACTTCGAGAGGAGAATACGTCGGCCGATCAATCCCCTTAATGGGCTTGTGGGTTACTTTGTGTTTAATTAGTGGGCTTCTCAAAACTTAAGACATTGGCCCACCAGAATTTAGCCACATAAACTTATTTTATACCAATAAAAGAACAAAATTATATTTATGTCAACTTACATCATCTAACACTTCAATTGACACACATGTAAACAATGTATTTCACTTTTAGATCCAACATATTATTACTTTATACATAAAATGCATACAAATAACATCATTTCTATGTCCGTCTTTACTTTTCTCTTAGCTATATTGAAGAAGGAACCGAGGATCATTGAAGTGATACCAACCGAAAGAAGTGGTACATGTCATTATGTAATAAGTGATTTGTACAACATTTCCATATTATCACACCCCACTAAAACTATTATAACATGAATGGCTCATAGAATAACACCACATAACAATATTAGTTGCGTGTGAGCTAATTATTGTGGGCACATCATATTAGTGATATGCTTTTGACAAATGATCATCGTACATTTTCATCATGTTAGAACATGTCATCGTTACTTGAATTGCAAGGTCCAAGTCTCTTTCAGGCATGCGCTTTTTGTACTATATCCAACAGGTCAACAACCGGCCACTACTTTAATATTTGTTTTAAAATTGCTCAAAAAATGCGTTATAAAGAAACTATTGATGTTTGTTAATTGATACACCTCTAGTAATGTATTATCAACATCTTCTTCTTATTTTTGTTGAGAGCTGAATATGATATTTTTTGATACCTCTAAATTAGTCAAAACTGAGTTGAAATATTAATATAAATCTGGTTCTTATTGTTAATTGATCCAGAGAAACTATCTATCCATGAAAATATGAGATCGTAATGCTATGTTCATAATATGACATCAAACCCGAATCAATATCCAAACATTACAAGCCACTTCAATCATGGGTGGTACAGTACACCAAGGGTGGGGAGGGTAGGTCCAGCTAACTCTGAAAATTTTCTAGTTAATATTAATTTTTACAGGTTAGTTTGTATATATTTTTTTTACCACCTAAAGATAAATAGTGATTTTTACAGGTTAGTTTGTAATTTTTACAGGTTAGTTAGTGTTACTGTATATTTTATTTTAGCTAAATGGTTGACACATAGTATCTTGTAACGTATATCATTGAATTCGAGTCTTTTCAATATGCCGGTTCTAACAAAAAAAACTATTTTTTTCTTCCTTGTTTCATGTTATTTTTCTTGTCTATTTCTTCTTTTTCATATAAATGTACAAAATCTATCCATTTGTTATTTCTTTCTTATTTTTCTTGATGTAAAATTCTATTGTTACCATTTATTTGATTACACGTGTATATATTATAACTATTGTCATATTAACTATAAAGGAGTGTGTTAGTGGTAAGAGTTTGGTCTTCATTGGTGAAAATGCTTGGAGATCCCAAGTTCAAACCCCACTGGGAGCCTAAGAGAAATACCCCCTTGAACATCGCTATGGAAGGGTCAGATATTACTGGGTATACTACGAAATTCCAAGAGCTTGCACGATTAGTTCCTCATATGGTTACTCCTGAATGTAAGAGAATCGAAAAGTATATCCATGGATTATCTCATGTGATTCGAAGCTACGTGACTTCTGCTGATCCCACTACTTTCGAGGATGCTGTAAACCGAGCTAAACGATTAACTGATGATGCTATCCGTAATGGTACCTTACAAAAGAAAGAGGCCAATGCAAACTCTCCCGACAACCAAAGCAACACCAACCGAACAGATGACCGATTCGACAATGATGGTAAGCGAACTTTGGAATATAATCTAGACTTTCATCAGAGCCAATTCAATAATGAATTTCAAACAATAGCTCGAGCCTATGTGGCAACCAACCCAAGATTCAAACCCTACCTTGGAATCAAGCCAAGATGCAACAAGTGTGAAAAATATCATAATGGAACGTGTGAAAAGTGTAATCGATGCCATAGATGGGGTCACAAAACTAAAAAATGTAGAACCAATCTACTCAATCGTGGCAAAAACAAACCAAGAACTAAGGCATGTTATGAATGTGGAGATCCCAACCATTACCGAAACGAGTGCCCAAATCTCAACAGAGCCAACAACAATAAAGCATTAATGATTGGAGCTCCCGAAGCCCGTTAAGATCCTAATATACAAACAAGTATGTTGCTCTTGCATAAATAATACTCTATAGCTTTATGAAAGCCACAAGTGTGTACGAAAAAAAAAATGATGATTTATTAATTATTAAATGTTATTCAACCTATTAGTAAGTCGTCTTAAATTTCGGGACGAAATTTCTTTAACAAGGGGAGAATGTAAAAACCCTCGCAACAGGGTATTTGACCCGGCGATTTTCATAGCTCATTTTGTTTTAATACAAATCATAACATTCATTGTTGCATTTAAGTCTAGCAAAAACATGCATTTGTGTCGATAGTACACATCATTTATTAGACATGTGTCAGCTGTCTACATTTTTGATCATGATTAAATTGTAATTTAGCGAGCTGGTGACTCAACAAAAACTCAAATCAAACCCAATTGTTATAAAAAAAAATTTATAAGTTATAAGTATAACTTAGCTCAGTTGAATAAAGTGGTACAAAGAATAATACACATGATTTAACTAACAAATAACTCGATTATATAAACTTAAAAATCTAATTTTTCTCCTTTGATCCTTATCCCACACGTGCATATTTTCTCTCAACAAAGTTTGCGATTTTCTCTAATAAAATGATGCTATATTCCAAGATATCCGTATTTGATCGAATAAACCATTCACCCACGATGGCCATCACCACCATTTATTCTATATATGAAATCTAAACCCCCTTTAAACTACCGCCTATCCCTCGAGCTACAAAATCATCGAAACATCCTCGTCTCTACCACTCAGTCACTTTCTCTCGTTACTTTTCGTTGCATACCAGAACAAAAAGGCAAACCGCAAGCAAATATATATACCGTCTCTTTATCTAAGTAAGACCTGAAGCAAAGAAACCACTGTTTCTCCTCCACTTCTCCGATTACACACAAGTTCAGGCAAGACAGGAACCTTTCCGGCGACACTCGATATTCCGGCAAAGGTATTCGCAAATCCTTTTAACCATACACGTTTGTGGTTTCATTGTTTTCCTATTCGTTGTATATTTCCTGCTCAGTTTACTCAACACCTCCAGTAACACTATAAACGTTTTCAGGCGATCTCTTTGGTTCTCCGGCGACAACTCGACATCCTGACAATCTCCGACACTCGGTCTCTCTTCGTCTAGCTCGGTATGATCTTTTCACCGTTTCATTTTCTATTAATCGTTAAATTCCGTCTTCTATATGATTGCTCGTACCCGACGGAAAACGCACACTTGTGTGTGCTCGTGAAGGTGCGGCATGGTGAGAACCCGTGTGGTTTTCTCACCTCGATCTCGAAACAGCAACTCGAAGTAATACGTACGTTGGTGTGTGTCTCAAAAATCTGTTTTCCGGCATGTATTACAGTCGCCGGCAGCCTAAAAGCTGCCGGAGTCTTCTTCCTGCTCGTCAACACCTTAACCCATAATTTTGAATACTTCTGTGGCCCAGCAGTTTAAATGGAAACCAACATCTTTTTACAAAATCAACCAGACTTTACACTTTCTTTCAAATCAATTACTTATCAAGTAAAATGGAGTTAAATTAATTCTTTTATTAATCATTATAAAAGAAAAATATATATACTCATCTTTAAAGAAGTATTTTATTTAAATTTCTCAAATACTTGTTTAATCATTTATTTAAAAATAATGATAGTTACAAAACTTTCACGTAAATAGTTTTAACAGATTAACTTTTGTTTATTATTTTTATTTACGTAACTGTTGTCTAATGAAATTTTTTTAATAACCATCCATTGTGTCGCAAAAACAGTTACTTAAATACAAGACCAACTTAAAGGAGTCACCAACGTATCGCTCGAGTCTAAATTCCCCCAGGGAATCATTTATGCATCATTTAATTTAGGCGTGTCGTTAAGACCGTCACTCATACCTGTATTCTTATGCGTTTAGGACGCTAGGATCATTTGGTCAGAATCCACATTATTATCTTGCATTTTCGAAGCATTACATCAAGTGAGTCCACAGCCCCTCATTTTACTCTTTTATTACGTTTTTACAACTTTTGGGGTGAAAAACATATCAAAATATTTTACAAATGTTTGCAACATAACAACTGTTTTGTAAATATCTTCATAACTATTCATTTTACCGCGATGTTACTACTTATACAATATTAACTATCTTGCAACTCATGGTCAAATGAACTACTCGTTGTGGTAGGCGTTATTAAATGAACTACTCGTTGTGGTAGGCGTTACTGTATGCACTATGAACTGCTCGTTGTGGCAGGCGTTACCAAATGAACTGCTCGTTGTGGCAGGCATGTTGTTATATGAACTGCTCGATGTGGCAGGCGTTACGTAGATGAACTGCTCGCTATGGCAGGCTACTTAAAACATATTGTTTCACTATTTTTGCCATGGTTGGCACATTGAAACTTTGAGTTTCAAACTATTTACAACGTTACACTATTATATTTTATGCCATTATTGGTACACAAAAACTTTGGTTTTCAAAATACTACTAAACCTGTGGATTCACTCAACAATTTTGTTGATCATTTTTCATATGTTTTTCAGGTAACTAAGTTGAAGCATAAGTTATAATAGCATTGGATAGCGAGCATGCATGTGTCAAGATGCCACGATTATAAATCATTTTTAAACTATGTCTTTTGGATTCAAGTTATTTCATTTGCGTTAATTTTTGTGACATTACTTTATTTTAAACATTTATGAAGTTTTAAACCATTGTTGTTTACAATAATCATATGCTTGTGGTTACTCAAAATGTCCACGCCCGTTCTTCCGCAAACCATTTTTGGCGGAGTGTGACACGAATTAACATAGAATAAAAAATCACTCGAAAATCTGATTTACACCCTAAAGTTTTATCCACCTTAAAAAATTTGAATGGGAAAAATAAATTATCAATTTACACTAAAGTTGAAAAGTATACGTATTATGTCCAATCATGCACAAGAAGCTCTAACCTTGATGTACACGGCATTAAAAACCTTAAAACAATCATATAACATGAACAATCTTATCAAAGAAATTAAAGATAAGGCCATCTCGATCGTGTCCCATGCATGTGCCAAATATAAATTTTTAGAGTTGCACGAAGCAATCGCATGGCCCATAAAAGTACAATTAATTAATTACACATGTGTTGTTCCCCTCACCATCATTTAAGATCAAACCATTTAATTAGTCCTTCCCATTCTTAATTCTTCTAATTGTTAGAGTTGCACGAAATAATCATTATCAAAAAAGCTTGCCAAAATTTGTTAAAATCGGGGTTTTATCTAATATTCCAACCTAAAGGAATGTTTAGATTGAAACTGATTCTTCAAGAGGTCAAGATGAAGTCTTAATTTATACTGAATCTTTAGATCAAGAATGAAACCAATTATAAATTTTTGTTTTTACAACACTGCCCATGGGCAATGGTTCATAAGTATTCATTTCAATTGATCAACTCGATCGTGATGTACTACTTTTCTTTCAAAATATTTGATTGGGATATTTGACAAGTTTACTTACTTTTTTTCACAAACTACCGACTTATGTGATTACTAAACTAACATGACCCCCCCAAATCACACGTAATTTAAATATTTAGCTTAAACTTTTACTATCGCTTATTCATAATAATTACAGTATTATATAAGCATCGATTGAAAATGAAAATAATATTTTTAATTTATAAACAAATATAAATTTTAGTGATTAATTACTTAGTTATAAAAGATAACCTTTTAATATATGAAGGTGATCAAATTTCTCAGATGAGTTGTTACCTTAATGCCCAATTCAATCAAATATAATTAGTGGTTATGTTATCGTTAATAGAGAATATTTCGATTACTAAATGAATATAATTTTTACTAGATAAACGTACATGAATTTTTATGAAATCTTTTAAAAAGGTGGATTATTACTAGAGCGCGATTGTGTGAAAATATTTCTCGATCACAAACACATACTTTGAAAATATTCTCTTCTTTAACAAACCATGATTATCATTAGCATGTAAAATCCATCTATTATGCTTAAAAAATCCACGAAAAATTGTATTAATTTTTATAATATCTTCTTACTTAATTATCATATTCATAAAATAATTGAAATGTGAATACTCTCATTCTCTTTAATAATTTAATATTTCTCCTTACAAAATTTCTTACTTTAATAAATAAAGTTATTTATATACTGTTATCCACCCAATTACTTTTTTGCAGTATGTACAAATAAATACATACATGCACTCGAATATCTCTATATATATGGCTGACCCTCAATCAATAATACACCAATCACGAGACAAAATCAACCATGAGCAGCCATGGTCAAACCACCACCAAGAAACACCCCATATACCGCGGAATACGGCGCCGTAGTGACAAATGGGTGTCAGAGATACGTGAACCACGTAAAACCGCTCGTATTTGGCTCGGAACTTACCCAACACCGGAGATGGCCGCTGCTGCATACGACGTGGCGGCGTTGTCACTCAAAGGCGGCGACGCTCCAAACCTTCTTGGTTCGTATCAAGTGGCGCCATTGCCGGAGCATGCCTTGATCAGAAAGGCGGCAGAGGTGGCAGCGTGAAATGTTCCGATGATCAAGGGCTGACGAGTGGTGAAGAATTCATTGATGAAGATGCAATTTTTGGCATGCCGAATTTGTTGGTTGATATGGCGGAGGGAATGATGATTAATCCCCCGCCGCCGGCGGAGCTAAGTAATGATGATCGGCCGGCGGATTCTTCTGGTTCTGATGGAGCTATTAGTTCAAAGAGGAATCGGACTTTTGGACAATGTTAGAAGACCGCCCAACTTTTCTAATTTTTTTCATTAATTTCATCTTAATTATTAAATTACTATATATGAAATTTAAATTAAAATGTGTATTCCAATATATTGTTATAAAGTTTTTGATAAAAATATAATAAATGACATTCTCCAACTTTTTGATTGTTTGATAAACTTTTCCTCTACTTCATAGAAAAATAATTAATTACATTTTTATGTTTGAAAAAAAGAAAGACTTTCTTATCATCATCTATCAAGTCTTTTATCAAATTGATTTTTATAAAGTAATTTTTAATAGTTAAACTAACTTAATAAAAAATGTAGAATACTTGATTAATTAACGTACTTATACATCATCCCATTATTATTATTATTATTGTTATTATTATTATTATTATTATTATTATTATTATTACTATTATTATTATTAATTCATAATAAAAGGGATGTGGTAGCAAGTATAGTGTGCATGCATGATCATAAAGATTTGATAACTTTATTTTGATTTTTTATTTGTTAGGTTGACTTGTGTAAGATTTGTACGGCTATATATGAGTTATATTGTATTTAGTTTGATGAAACGAAGTTAAAAATGAATTAAACGTGTAAAGTGTATAATTGATATCGGTGATACAGAATATTTATTTCAATTAAAGTGTTTGCTTGGTTTACAAAAGTTAATTAAAAATGTATATATCATATGTGGATACCTCTTGGAATTGTATATACTTCCTCCGTTTCTAAATAAGTTATATAAATTAGCTTTTATGTTTTTTAGGCAAAATATTGTAATCAATGTTAAATTAGTTTAAATTAAGTTTAATGATGTTTAAAAGTAAAATTAAGGGTAAATGAGTAATTTCACTTTATTAAAGGAGATAGTTAGTGGGTATGGGTCCACCTATATTTTACCAAATAAGGAAAGTTTCAAAGTGTATCATTCATTTTGAAACACCCCAAAATGGAAAGTGTATCACTTATTTTGAAAAGGAGGAAGTATATAATACTCCCTCCGTCCCACAAAAAACTTCCTATTTCACTTTAAATTTTTGTTCCATAAAAAAACTTCCAGTTTCTTATATTTGATGGGCTCCACATAATAAAATATTATTATTACTAAGGACCTCACCACTAACTATCCACTTACTATTGTTCTTTTTCCAAACCAATCTTATATTTTAATCAAAATTAAAACCAATGACCTCACCACTAACTATCAACTTAAAACTTGTGTTAAAATCAAATGATAAGTTTTTTGAGGGACGGAGGGAGTAATAATAATTATTATTATAATTATTATCCTAACTTTTTGTTTCTATATAACTATTATAAAAATTAAATACATACTACCACAATGCTAATTTTGTATCGCAGTGTTTTATGAATCTCACCGTTGCGATTTTTACATTTTGTGTTTAAAGATCTTTATTTCAACATAATTTGCCAATTATTTTGTTTTTCATTTATCATTTTATTTTAGATGGTTAAAAGCCCAATTTAGCCCGTTTGTTAGGCTTGCCATCGTTCTGGATTAAGGCCCAGTTTTATTTTAATGTATTTTTCTCGTTTAAATGTAGCACTCTAAAACAAATAAGAAAACTTTGACCCTATCAAATACAGTTTTTAAAATTGTAAAAATAGTAACAAGAATAGTGATCACAATTGTTAAGCAATATACTGTTAGATGATTTTCTACCAAGTATTTTTACTTAAAAGAACTATATATTTATAAACAGGAATAAATAGTAAGATTAAGTATCACATTATAACAACATCTATTCATTTCTCATTACAATAACATCTATCTGATTTAATTAAATGGTACAATAATTTGAAGTTTTTAGAAATTGGGACCATTCTTGTCTCCGTCTTAAATCTGTAATCATGCACCCAGGACCATACTACAGTACTACACCCATAAATTCAACACTACTAATTACTCCCTCCGTCCTATAAAAAAAATTCTCATTTCTTCTTCAAATTTTATCCCATAAAAAAGTTCTCATTTCTCAAATTTGAGGGGTCCATTTAATAAAATAATATTATTATCAATCATTCTACCAATAAAATACTTTCTCTCTCTAATCTAACCTTATATTTTAATTAAAAATATTATCAATGTCCCCACCACTATTAATCTCCTAAAAACTTGTGTACATTATAAATGAGATTTTTTTTTATTAGACGAATGAAGTAATTCATTTTCATCTTAAAATTCAGTCTATTAGGATTCTCATTTATGTTAAATTCTTCTAACAACAAAATCACAACCAAATATATATGGTGGCAAAATATTAAATGATAACATCCTTTAAAATATTAAAGACAAAATGCGATGCGTAAAATTTCCTTTGATGTGGCAAAATGCGTAAAATTGATTTAGTAGATAATATTACTTTATTCTCTTTTTTGTGGCTTATTCATAGAAACAAAAAATGTAAGGTTTCTTGGATTAATTGGTTGAAATTTCCTTTGTAATTATTTAATCTAGTACTTTGCTAGACTCTAGTAATAAAATTGTCGTAAAAAATATATATATATTAAAGAGATGTATAAAAAATTAGTACATTATTACTTCCTCCGATTCAAAATAAGTGATATACTTTGAGTTTCACGATTTTCGAGGCAAAAGATTATAATGATAGTTAAATTAGATTAATTGGATGGTTAGTGGGGAATGAGTCTCGCATATTTTGAATAAAGTTAGATTAATGATGTTTAAAAGTAAAAAGTAAGGGTAAAGTGGTCATTTCACTTTGTTATAGACTTATAATAGATAGTTAGTGGTGTGAGTCCCATTATTTTTTGCCAAATAAAGTAATTTTTTCAAAGTGTATCACTTATTTTGAATCACCCAACGAAAGTGTATCACTTATTTTGAATCGGGGGAAGTATATAACTAACCTTGAATTTTATGAATTACTCATCCATAAATTGATATACTTACTTTTATGTATTTAGAGACAACCTAAGCGGCGTAACCGTTTCTGAATATTTTTCCTAACTATCTGGTAAATATCTACCAAAAAATGAATCAAATGCGTCACCTCTAAAACATATTTTCGTACGCTTTACCAGTAGAGGCTCTTCACAACGTTTCCTCAAAATGTTGTTCGCAAAAAGGACAAATGTCCATACTCCATACAAAAACTTGTACGAAAGAAACCAAATCTAAATGAGCCAAACATACAAACCCTTTTGCAATTTGAACAAAACGATAACGTTTTCACATACCCGAATGAATTAAAAAGAGTAAATTACACGAATGATCCCTGTGGTTTACACAATGTTTTGGATTTGGTCCCTAAGTCTCAGTAATTACATCCGTGGTCACTGTGGTTTACACTTCGTATTGGTTTTGGTCCCTAATACTAACAGCCGTTAAAATTTACTGTTAACTTTTTTTAATTGGCAATTTTACCCTTACCCTCATCATCTCCTTCCTCTTTCCTTCATCTCCTTCTGAATAAGAACACACTCCTGCTCAGATTCATTCATTTCAAGTTTTTCTTCATGGTTATGAATGTCAATCCAATATAAATGAATATCCTTGCTATTAAAAGCATCACTAACAGCACCAAAACAATTACGAAATCCATCACGATAACAATCTAAATTCCTCACACAATTTCGTTCACATCAACACACATAAATTCAGCTAAATTCTTTACCGATCGACAAACCGGACAACAAAATAATCAAATTTGACCTAATATCCACAACATCATTTCGAATTGTACCTGGATAAATCTCAATATCAGACTCCCAGACATTATAGCGAGCAAGCTGAAGCAAAGAGCTGGCTGTATGTGAGCAATTTGAAGGAGAACACGTCAATTGCATATAAACGATGGAATCAGTGTGGAAACGGATGAGCTGAAGAATTCAGATGATGGTCTTCCGTCGGGGAGAAATTGGAGTTCGAGTTCGTCCAGGAAGACGACAAACTCGGGATGCTTAGAGGTGAAGGGAGATTAATTCCGTATGGCACCTCTTCCACCGCTGCCGACATCCTTCAACACACCACCGCTCTTGTGCGTTCGGATCCCGATTGAGTTTCCATTTTGTCCGATGAACAACCGAACACACATAAACACACCCAGATCTGTAGGTGTGATTTGTGTTCCGGTTGGTGAACCCATTCCCATATCTGGCGGCAGTAGTGGAGATGGTGGCGGTTGAGTGTAACACCGCCGGAACAAAAACCGGGGTGCCTTCAAGAGTTTGCATTTGGGTCGGGTTAATCGCATCTTTCATCAGTACGCTCAATGCCCCTCCAACGCCAAGATCATCAGCGGTTTAGGTTAGGGTTTTGGGATTGAAGTTAAGGGGTATTTTAGGCACTTCAAAAAACTTAACAGCCATATTTGACGTCTGTTAGTATTAGGGACCAAAACCAATACGAAGTGTAAACCACAGTGACCACGGGTGTAATTACTGAGACTTAGGGACCAAATCCAAAACATTGTGTAAACCACAGGGACCATTCGTGTAATTTACTCAATTAAAAACTATATCATTTCCAACAATTTTATTCATAACCAAAACAATCCATAAAACAAAACCCGAAAAAAATACACTATATCGTAAAGAAATCCTCATCGTATCCATGCAACAACATATGACAATAACAATTTCAAGTAAACGATAAAAATCAAAGCAACTATAATAACCGCACGGGTGGTTAATTAGGCTACAACGGGTGTCTTCCTGTTTGGTTCAAACACATACTTGACAAGCGATTCTTTGATCGATAAAAGCTCGGGAAATTCGGTTTTCAATTTTGTGGTATCGAGTTCGTTATTGCTTCTTGGTGCAATTATCACTTTTGCTTGTTCTTCAAGATTGAAGTTTTTCCATGTGAAACTCGGGTCAATGTACTCACGGTACATTTCCAAGACCTCGTTGTGGCTAACACAACCAGGGTTAGTGAAATTATAGATCCCGGTTAAGTTTCTTTTAGCCATTTCCACAGAAATTGGAAGGAGTTCATCAAGAATGGTCATGGAGTTCGGGATGTTGACCACTTTTTCATAACTAGCGATTTTTGTGATGAAGTTTCGGGGGTTTGTAAGATCGGATGAAATTGGCATTCTTACGCGTAATGTGCATACGTTTTCGTAGTTTTTGAGGAGTTCTTCTACCTGCGGGTCAAACAGTTGAAAGGTAAGGTTTGACTTTTATTGGGACTTGAAAATTGCTCTAAAATGACATCAAGATTACATATGAAAATAACCAATGAAAGCTTATGTTTTCCTTAGAATACACATTAAGATCTTAGATCCACCACATTTTATCAACAAATTCACACAAAAATGTCATAAGAACACATCATAATCACAAGGATCATTGCACGAATCTTCAAAATTGTCCTAAAGATTAATACAAATTAAATCTTGAAACTAAATTTCAAGTTTTGGTACACCATAGCTCTAGTTTAAGTAATAAGATAATATGGACCTAAGATAATATGGACCGATAACATAATCATAAAATTAAAATGAAAGCTTCAATTCTTCTCTATAATGCATATCTAGACTAGGGATGGCAACTATCATCCGACCCGATGATCATCCATCCGATCCGCTCCACCGGTGGTGGATATGGATGAAGTTAAATGGGTGAATATCAGATGTGGAGCGGATATGGATGTTTATTGGAGCGGATACGGATGATGATTTTCAATCCATGGATGAATCCATTTAACCCGAAATTAACCTTTTTTATATTACAATTTCACATGATTAATAATATATGTCTACACATTTTTTATTAAATAAAATTTATACATAACATAACATTGAATATAACTAAATTTGTAAACATTACAAACCATACTCTAGGCTTGTATATATATTTAGTATGTTTTCGTTTCTATTTATCAATATTTGGGGATTAGTTACAAACTATGTTCTATGCCTCAATTCATTGAATATAGGTTCGTAATTATGTTTTCGTTTGTATGTTCTTTTGAAAGAAACTATATACATATTCAACAAAGATTGCAATTTTAATTATCTATGAAACTAACATACTTTCTTTAGAAAATAAATTTCTTTAGACATCCAACGGATGCCCATTTACCCGCTATAATCCGATGGATATGGATATAGATGGATGAAATGATTTTAAATGGATATGGATGATGTAAATTTAAATGGATATGGATGTGGACATCGTATCATCCGATCCACATCCGCTCCATTGACATCCCTAATCTAGACCTTATATACAATTTTTATTACATAAATATTCAACATTATACTAAAAATTAAAACCAAGTATTCTATTCTTAATTTATGGGTCCCAAAGTCAAAAAGAATAATAAAGACCCATGAAATTAGGGACACTACTCTATAAACCAATTAAAGTTAACGTTTGTCTTCAAATTCACATCAAGATCTAAAGATCCGTTTCGTTTTTTCAAGAAATTCACACAAAAGTATCATAAAATTACAAAATCATCAAAAGGTTCACTGCAGGAATCATCAAAATTATACTAAAAGTCAACTAACTATAAAATCAAGAGCTAAAAATACTAAGAAAGTTTACCATAGCTTTAGTCTTGGAGTAAAAAGATCCAATAAAATTCGGAGTATCCTCTTCTTTAAACCCGATACCCGATCCGAGTTGATGAACCGAATCATACTCAAATATACACCCAGTAGCATAATTAATCAAAATCAACCCTTTTTCGCGGCAAACATCAGCTAGAGTTAGGGTTCCGACAACATTAGTACGGATAGTCTCCACCTTATGCGACTCACACCAGTCAACGTTTGGTCGGCCGGTGACTCCGGCAGCGTTGAATACATGAGTAGGATTAACGGCGGAAAGGTCGGCGACTAAGGTTTCACGTGATTCAAGACGGCCGGAACCGTAGGCGTAATCGATACCTTGAGATTCACAAATTTTGCCCAATAAACCACCAATCCAACCGGTTCGACCGTAGATCAAGAACTTTAATGGTGTCGCCGGTGAGCCGTTGGATTGGGAAACCATTTTTATTGGGTGAGATTGAAAGATATAGTATTTGCCGACGGGGTGAATGTAACGCCGGCGAGAGTGTGTGAGTTTATAGGAGGTGAGAGATTTGTGGGAAGGAGATTCGACAGCTGTTTTTTTATTTGTGTAGTTAAATTGAGATGTAACAGTGTCGGTTTGTTTTAAAATTGGGTTGAAAGTTGAAAATGAAATAAAAAGATTAAGATTGATTTAAAATATTATCTATGACTTATACTTCATCATGATTTCTAAGAAAATTTATAATAAAGATTTGATTATATTAAATTAGACAGTATAAATACATCTCATACTTTTTGAATCAAGTAAATGTAATGATGTTTAAAAGTAAAAAAAATGAATAGTAAACGATCATTCATTATACTACATTTGTATCAAAATAAGTGATACATTTGAAGATTCACGATTTTTAAGGTAAAAGATTAAAATGTGAGTTAAAATAAATTAAAGTGGACAGTTTGTGGAAAATGGGTCTCACTTCTTTTGAATAAAGTGATAATAATGATGTTTAAAATTAAAGTAAAGGTAAAAAAATAATTTCATTTTATTAATGGGTCCCACTTTTTTACCTGATAAGGAAAAATTTAGAAGTGTATCACTTATTTTGATCCACCCTAAAATGGAAAGTGTATCACTTATTTTGATACGGATGCAATATTAAAAAGGATAATTAGTGGTGTATGATCCACTATCTTTTACCAAATAAGATAAATTATTAAAATGTATTATTTATTTTGATACATCAGAAAACAAACAATGTATCACTTATTTTAAATCAAAGAAAGTAAAATAGATTATAGAGTTGAATTGTTTATTGGGACGGGTTTTGGTTTAATTGAGATACTTGAATTGGATTATTTGCATTTTATTGTAACTCACTAGACTTTTGGTTTTCTTATATTTACACCTATCATTAACTTGTGTAATGGTCATTTATTCTATGACTCTTATAGTGCCAACTTGTGGCCTATATAAAGAGGTTGAGATGTATGTTTGAAAACACACCAAAATATATGAACTTGATCGTTGGAATGAAATCTTAGAGTTTTGGCTATTTTGTATCACAACACGTTATCGGCACTTTGCTCGAACCAAGTAATCTCACCAACTATTCTTCATAACATTAAGGTAAACAACGTCTCTTTACTCTATTTGATATCATTTTATTATAGTGGATAAAGATCCATCGAAATCAAAATATATGTGGTTTTGAAAATCATGTTTAGGGTTGGTCAATTGTTTTTTTTAAAAAAAACACTTCATTTGATGATGCTTAAATTGAGCACATAAAAATCCATTTAATCTATCTAAAAGTTAATACTTGTATATGATAAGTCACAAAGCTTCTCCATGTAGTATTTTCATATGGACTTTTCAAGAGAAAAAAAATTGCTACTCTTTCACAAAAATTAATTCAGTTCATGGGTTTTTCTAATTCTAAATGTAATACTCATTTGGCCGATTATTCATCTTTTTTGGAAAAAAATTTAACAAACAGATTGAATTTTTTTTTTAAAACCACAACATTTAAGCAACTAAAAGTTAGCCCAATATTTTTAATGAGTTGGGCTAACAAGTCCAAAAATTATAATAAAATTTTTCTTCTAAAAGAATGATTTTTTAAAAATCCATGATTTATGAAGTATTATGCTCAAATGATTATTTGTTTTTGGTATAAAAATTATTTTGAGATTCTTTATGTTGAAAGTTGTTTTCTTAAATAAATCATGAAGATAAAAATTAATCTTTTCTAAATGTAGTGATTATACTACAATTTCTTTTGTCTTCAAAAGTTAAAGAACTTGTGGATTTATGAGCATTATATGCACTTCCTTGAAAAGTTATTAATCATCCACAACTAGGCTCAACTATTCTTAACAATGTCTAGGAAAGATAGGCGGTTTTTCTAACTCCTAATAAGGGTGGTTCCGATACGCACAAGCGCTGTCTACCCTTACCGTCTTTCCTGGTTGTATTCGAATAGAGCTACCGAAAAGGGTTGACTAAATAATTTTTCTCTGAATGTGTTTATATACATATGCTGAATCGGTGTCTCATAATCGACCTGTCGTTCGATAAATGAGAACCTAATATCAATTGTGTTTTTTCGAACCTGCTGATTCGACACACAATTTGTGCTTATACAAACCATAAACATATAAACTTATCATCTTGAATGATGATTGATCCAGTATTTCTCCTCCCGTTGTAGGAAAATGTCTATCAAACTTGATTTCCCGATCTTGGATGCTGCCGGCAAGAACTATCTAGACTGGACTCAAGATATCCAGAACCATCTAGATACTCAAGGCATATTAGATGTCATCTATGACGAGGATAATCGTGAGGTTGAAGTTACCCGCGAAATGAATGCTAAGGCGATGATATTATTTCGTCGACATATGTCAGACACGATGAAGTCTGAGTTCATATCAATCACCTCACCCAAGACATTATGGGACTCTTTGAAACAACGTTTCGATCACCAAAAGACCATTTGGCTTCCTGAAGCCCGCCAAGATTGGCTCAATTTACGATTCCAAGACTTCACTTCGGTTACTGAATATAACGCTGAAGTTTGTAGAATTCGTGCACTTCTCCACTACTGTGGTCAACAGTTAACTGATACTGACTTGTTGGAGAAGACTTACACCACATTTCCTAGTTCTGACAACTTGCTTCAAAAGCAGTACCGCCAATCCAAGTTCACAACTTTCCCCGAGCTCATTACCCAATTGTTATTGGATGAGAAAAATAGCATTGTTTTAATGAGAAATAACAATTCTCGTCCTGCTGGGACAAAGGCAATTCCAATGCCTGATGCTAATAATGTTCGTGGGCCTCAATCGCGGAACGGAAACCGAGATAAGGGCCAGTCGTCCCGAAAACCGAAGCACTATGGTGAGCGTAAACCTCACCAAGCGAAGCGAGGTTCTGAATATAATCCATACCAAAGACCTTCAGGTCGAGGTTCGGAATATAACTCGCACCGAAGACCTTCAGGCCGTGATTCAGAATATAACTCTGACCGGAGGCCTTCGGCTTCTAAGCCATCTCGTACTGGGAACAATAACAGGACGACCAATCGTCCCAATGAAAGGGCACATACTGATAAGCATACCCTTTGTTACAAATGTGGTGATTATGGTCATATGCAACGAGTTTGTATGGCTACTCCCGACGAAGTTCGTAACTATCATAACGGGAAAAGAGCTGAAGCAAATGTGGTTGAAACCAACACACGTGAGTCTTTTGAGACACCTGATTTTGTGGCTCAGATTGAAGATTAGAGCTATTGTTGAGCTCCTGGATCATGTTATTTTATGCTTTCAAGTTTAAATAATGTTCACTTTTGGATAATGGTTTGTTTACAATGAACGCATTTCTCGAAATAATTTAAAGTTTTTCCTTATGAAAATACTACATACGTGTGACCGATTTTAAATTATTTTTACTTTTAGGCATGCATATTGGGTCAGTTGATTGTCTGGTTGACAGTGGTACAACCCACACTGTCCTAAAATACAAGGATTACTTCATCAACATAACGCCTAAAGTAACTTCATTGACAACTATTTCGGGCCCGTCGACCCTTGTTCAAGGCTTTGGTAAAGCACAATTTACGTTGTCAAATGGTACTGTGTTAACCATTAATGAAGCCTTATATTGTCCAAGTTCCGGTCGAAACTTGTTGAGCTTTAAGGATATTCGAGAAAACAAGTTTCATATTGAAACTGCTTCAGAAAATGGTATTGAATACCTCTACATTACCTCTGATAAATACGACCAAAAGCGTATATTGGAGAAGTTGAGATGTTTGTCAAATGGTTTGTATCTAACCACGATAAAACACATTGAAAGCAATCTAGTCATTCGTCGAGCCCCCGTTGATGAGGGAACTTATATGTTATGGCATGACCGGCTGGGACACCCGGGTCAAAATACGATGCTTCGAACTATGAATGCATCTCATGGGCATCCTCTTGGAGGTAAAAATTTCGTGATTAAACCAAAAAGCCTATGCCAAGCATGCTCGATTGGCAAGACACATCTCAAACCACTTCATGTAAAACCTACAAAAGTGGTTTCCCGTTTTCTTGAGAGAATTCAAGGGGATATATGTGGACCTATCCAACCAACATGCGGACCATTTAAATATTTCATGGTATTGGTTGATGCATCAACAAGATGGTCACACGTCGCTTTGTTGTCCACAAGGAATGCAGCATTTCCTAAACTCCTAGCCCAAATCATTAAGTTGAGGGCTCATCATCCAGATTATCCAATAAAGTCAATTAGACTTGATAATGCTGCGGAGTTTACATCGAAAACATTCGATGATTATTGCATGACATTGGGCATTGATCTTGAACACCCTGTTGCGTACGTTCATTCCCAAAACGGTCTTGCAGAAGCATTCATTAAACGAATACAAATGATTGCGAGAACTTTAGTTATGCGTACAAAACTTCCAATTTCTGCATGGGGTTATGCGATATTGCATGCTGCTGCATTGGTCCGTCTGAGGCCCATGGCCACCCAACCACTTTCTGCGTACCAGCTGGTAACTGGATATGAGCCTGATGTCTCACATTTACGCGTGTTTGGGTGCTTGGTAAATGTTCCAATTGAACCTCCAAAGCGTTCGAAATTTGGACCTCAGAAACGACGGGGAATATATGTTGGTTATGAATCCCCGTCCATCATACGCTATTTAGAGCCCTTGACAGGCGATCTCTTTAACGCTAGACATGCGGATTGTGACTTTGATGAGGCAATATTCCCGTCGTTAGGGGGAGATTTGCACGTTAACGTTGATAAGGAACGACGTGAAATAACGTGGCATGAACCCAACTTGTCTCATATGGATCCCCCAACTGCACATAGTGATAAGGATGTGCAAAGAATTCTAGGTTTACAAAATGTTGCTAATCAGCTACCAGACGCATTTAATGACCTAGCAAATGTCACGAGATCAAATATACCTGCTGCAAATGTGCCTGCAAGGATAGACGTCCCTGAGAGACGCCATGTTCCACTTGAACATGTTGCACCGGTCGTACCCACCGTGCAAAGGACGCTACCATCAGCTGTCCAGTCTGCTGCTCTTCCTAAGAAAAGAGGAAGACCAGTCGGTTCCAAGGATGTTCTGCCTCGAAAGAGGAGAAATTCTTCTGAATCCGTTTTGCCACATGAGATCATTAAGGATCACGGGAGTGTATTGGAGGAGCGTGTTTCAGATGAAACACCAATTTCTCATCATCCCGATAACCTTGAAATATTTGTCGAGTATGCTAGCTTAGACGATATTTTAAAGCGAAACGAGACTGTCATTGATGATGTGTTCATATACGCAGTGGCCACTGACATTATGAGCAATGATGATATGGAACCACGTACTATTGTTGAATGCCAACGTAGAACGGACTGGCCTCAATGGAAACAAGCAATCCAGGAAGAATTGGATTCCTTAGCGAAAAGAAGAGTGTTTGGACCTGTTGCTCCAACACCACCCAATGTTAAGCCAATTGGTTACAAATGGGTGTTCGTAAGGAAGCGTAACGAGAATAATGAGATTGTAAGATACAAAGCTCGCCTAGTGGCGCAAGGCTTCTCTCAACGCCCTGGAATTGATTACGAGGAGACATATTCTCCCGTAATGGACGTTATAACGTTCCGCTACTTAATCAGTTTAGTAGTTTCCGAAAAACTGAATATGCAGCTTATGGATGTGGTCACAGCCTATCTCTATGGGGATCTTGACACGGAGATATACATGAAAGTCCCTGATGGACTCAAGTTGCCTGAATCAAGTAGTTCTAGACCACGGAACACGTTCTCGATAAGACTGAGACGATCACTTTATGGATTAAAACAATCTGGACGGATGTGGTATAACCGCCTAAGTGAGTACTTGATCGGACTGGGATATTTGAACAATGAGATATGCCCATGCGTGTTTATTAAGAAATCCACTTCAGGATATGCGATTATCGCAGTCTATGTAGATGATATGAATCTCATAGGAACCTCGAAAGAGTTGGTCGAAACTGCTGAAATCCTGAAGAAGGAATTCGAGATGAAAGATCTTGGGAAAACACGTTTTTGCCTCGGCCTGCAGATCGAGCCACGTAGAGATGGTGTTTTTCTTCATCAAGAAAATTACATCCAAAAGGTGTTAAGACGCTTTAGTCATCATGATGCAAAGCCGTCTTCTACTCCCATGGTCGTTCGTTCTCTAGACATTAAAAAGGACCCATTCCGTCCAAAGGAGGACGATGAAGAGATATTGAGCCCCGAGTGTTCATATCTGGGTGCAATAGGCGCATTATTGTACTTGGCTCAATGTACTAGACCGGACATCTCGTTTGCTGTGAACTGCCTGGCTAGGCACAGCAATGCGCCAACACGCAGGCACTGGAATGGTATTAAAGACATATTCCGTTACCTAAAAGGTACGGCGGATATGGGCTTATTCTATCCCTACGCGTCGTCGAGTGGATCAAACCCTAATGATACTCGAAATAACGCAACCCTTACTGGCTATGCTGATGCAGGTTACTTATCAGACCCGCATAAGGGACGTTCCCAAACTGGTTATGTCTTTACCATTGGGAACACAGCGATATCCTGGAGGTCTTGTAAACAGACTCTGGTTGCTACTTCGACAAATCACTCTGAACTACTTGCGCTCTTTGAGGCAACTAGAGAGTGTGTATGGCTTCGATCTGTAATTGGTCATATTCGAAGTACATGTGGTTTAGCTTATGACCCCGATGAACCAGTTGTTATGTATGAAGATAACTCTGCTGTCATTGACCAAGCGAAACATGGTTACATCAAAGGGGATAACACTAAACACATCTCTCCAAAATTGTTCTTTACACATGAACAACAGTTACTTCAAAAGATTGAAGTGCAACATATTGGATCGGAGAAGAATCATGCAGATTTGTTCACCAAATCACTGCCAAAGTATTCATTCCAGAAACATGTCAAAGCTATTGGACTTAGGAAACTCTCCGAGCTACCTAAGTGACATGTATCATGCACTTGTATATAAATAATAATTGCATCCTGACGTATGCTTTGCACCCTGTTGAGTGCATGTGAGGGGGAGCATCCCGATGAATGCTTGTGTGCTCTTTTTCTTTAGTTCAAGGGTTTTGTCCCATTGGGTTTACCTTGACAAAGTTTTTTTAATGAGACACTAACTGTATCCCACACTCAATAAGAATCGCTGAATTCAGGGGGAGTATCGAGTTGATTACTTATTAGCCATTGTGCACTCTTTTGTCCTTCGTTAGAGTTTTTGTCCCACAGGGTTTTCTCTTAACAAGGTTTTAATGAGGCACATCATATATGGTTCCTTCCCTATCTCAAGACATCCTGATCGTACTCTTTTATCCTTCAACCAGAGTTTTGTCCCAAAGGGTTTTCTCCGTCAAGGTTTTTAACGAGGCGAATGTTTCAAGGATTGTCTGAAGATACAAGATGAAGTGCATGTATAGTTCAATATAAATCTAAGCAACCAAGGGGGAGTATTGTAACTCACTAGACTTTTGGTTTTCTTATATTTACACCTATCATTAACTTGTGTAATGGTCATTTATTCTATGACTCTTATAGTGCCAACTTGTGGCCTATATAAAGAGGTTGAGATGTATGTTTGAAAACACACCAAAATATATGAACTTGATCGTTGGAATGAAATCTTAGAGTTTTGGCTATTTTGTATCACAACACATTTAAGTTAGTTTTACAAAAAAATTGAAAACTGGCTCGAATTAAGGGAATGTTTGGGAATGTCTATTGATGGAATTTTTGAGCTTATTAGCTTAATAAGCTTGAATTTTCAGGCTTATTTAAGCTTATCTTACTACTATATAAAGCATTTAGGCCTACCCCATTAGGCAAGTTTAAGGAGCTCCTTAAACTTGATTTTAAGGACCTTTCCACTTTTGTTAGTTAGTTTTCTACCTTAAAAAAAATAAATCGCGCCTAATAAGATTCGAACCCAAGACCTCTCCTAACTTATCACTATGTGTTAACCACTTGCTATACATTACACTTTGATAACACCACCCACACTTAATAACAAAAGTCTGTTACTCGAAAACCATTTTACCCAATAACATTAAATATACGACGCTGTAAATCATCAACTCTTACCAAAATCCACATTTCCGTTTAATTATTTATTTCTAGCAACAATTATTACCGTGTAAACTAACAACACTTGCTCGCCACGAAATATGATTTCTGGGTACCCGCCGCCGCATTGCGCGGGTACCCTGCTAGTTAAGTTAATAAGCTTAAAAGTGTCGTTAACAAACTTTCCCAAACATGCTCTTAATTAAAATTCACAGACCCGACTTAAATTCAAATATTCAGATTCGATATGAATTGGGTTAAATCGATTTTCATAGTAAAAAAATAAAAAAATTACAATTTTCTAACTGTTTAAGAAGTTTTAAATGCGTAGTAATTAAGGGATCCCATTAGTTAATATATCATCTTGGATGTAACATGATAAACAATGAATTCAAATATTAAGTAAATTTTACCTCTTGTGGTGTTAAATATAGGAGATTTTTTTTCTAGAAATCTATATGTGGACTGTGTTTGCCCTGTAAAGTAGCTCGAACCCGAGATTCTCGCTGGAATATTACGAGTATGCTTCCGTTGTTAACATTTGCCCGTTTCCAAAAAAAATATTGTGATCATTTATGCGTTAAATGCATGTCATCAGGGGCGGAAGGGGTATAGGGCACACAGTGGCACGTGCCCCTATTCAAAAAAAATTCCGTAACGTAATTTTTTTGGAGTTTTTTTTGGTATTACAGTTTTTTAGTATTATGGTTGTACTATTGGATTAAAAACACACTCAATAGCTCATAATAATATTAGAAAAAACCCAGATATTAGCAATTTTCAAACTTATATAATTTTTTGGAAGTGTTTTGTAGGTTTTTTAGTTTTTACATTTATAATATTTGTAGTTATCTTGTATGATGAAATTAGTTATTAGCGCCTTTCCTGGTGTACACAATCAAACATGATTACTCTATAATAGAGTCCCTTATGTTAAATTTGTTTTTGTTCGAGATGCTACCCCGAGCTCCGCAAGGGCGTCCCCACCGACAATGTCCGCTCAACGGGCAGTGGGATCCCCGCAAAGGGGCGCATCTCCCTTGATTATCGCCTTTTTGTGATCCCCATAAAGTGCTACTGCTGGCGAAAATTTCTAATTCCGCCCATATACGTCATATTGATGCATTTTCTGGTTAATCATGGTCTTTAACTCTTAGAGGTCATGCATTTTCTCGTCTATAGCCTAAAATAATTATTCAATTAAATAGCAAATTTTGAATGCGTTGGGAACGTGATATCGTGATCTTCACACGTTTGATTATTAATATGTTTCTCTTCTATAATATAAAATTATATAGGATTAGCAATTGGTGGATCGCTGCATAAAAAATATTTTAAAATCCAAGTTTTCAGTTGAAGTGTTGAACCAGTTGAAACTTTCAAAACATTCAAATTAAGTGTTTGAACCGAATTATAATATTATTAAGTATTTATGATAAATTAATCATCTAAAAGATACATAAATGTCCAACAAAAAAAAATACAAAACAAGTATTACAATAAATCCAAAAACTTCTATAATCTATTTTTCAATAAAATTAACAATTTTGAATTCGGAATCTATAGAATATGATATTAAACACTTAATATTCAACTAGAAATATGATGTTTCAAACTTTTAAATATATAAAATAAAATATTACTATATAAAAATAAGATAAAAGGAAATTTAAGTTTAAAAGAAATAAAAATAAAAAAACCCAGTTCACAGCGGTTCACCCATTCTGGTTCATAGTTAACCTGTCAGGTTCAAATCAGTTTATAAACAACCTATTAAGCTGGTTGATTCGGCCCATGATGCTTTCCCTTTTGCTGATCTAACCCATGTTTTAAAAGATTGAAAATACTTATAGTAAATCAAATACATATATTAGATTGTTCATTTGGATCAATAATTTAAGTTTTTTTTATCTAGTGAGATCGAGATCAAGATTTGACCATTAAAAAAACACAACTTTATAACTACATATCATATCGGAAACAAGGGGAAAGACACAATAATTATTCAAAAAGACGGAAAAAAAAACCCATGAAATTTGCAAAACAAAAAAGGGGATAATTGTTTTTATATCCTTGTAAAACTCATTAATCATTTCTATATCCTTCCCAAATTCATAAATTATCTCTATATCCTTGTAAACTTTATAATTGTCTTCATATCCTTCCAAACCTTTAAAACTCTCTTTTATGTCAAAAAACCTATTTTAATATTTATTAAATCATTATAATATCAATAATTATCAAATAAGTATGCAATATATCTATTGATTATGTATTAGAATTCATGTTTATTTACATGTATTATTGATATTATCATGATTTAATAAATAATAAAATATGTTTTTGGACATAAAAGATAGTTTTAAAGGTTTGGAAGGATATGAAGGTAATTATAAAGTTTACAAAGATATATAGATAATTTATGAATTTGAGAAGGATATAAAAATAATTAATGAGTTTTACAAGGATATAAAAGTAATTATCCCAAAAAAGGAAAACAAAAAAATAACACAATGAATTCCAGATTTGGCAGGTTCAACCGTTCAACTGTTCAGATAGTGAGGTTTTCTTGAACAGGCATAAAACTGCCCACAATGCTGCCCCCCATATCCGGAAAATTCGGGCAGCCGGGCAACGGGCTCACTCGACCCTTTCCATCAACCTCAACCGGATACTTAAGAAGATGAGCTGTCATTTCACTTGCTTCATCAGCAGCATATTGCTCCCAATTCTGCTCTGCCAACAACCTAACCCGTTTCACACACTCAACTGATTCGGGCTGCTCAAAACATTTTTCTAAATTGCCAATGTGCTCTGCCCAAAGTGACATTCTGTAACCAAACACCTACATAAAACAAATTAATTTGTAAAATGTTGAAATATTAGAAAAGAAAAAAAAAAGGAAAAATAGTTAATTACTTGTCCTGTTGGATTAAAACCCTTGCGGGCCCACGTGTGATGAGGCTGATATGCACCCATTGCAATTTCGGTATCTCTCGTGCCTTCTAATGACCGTTGATTAATGTTTGCTGAACCCAATAATACAAATTCATCATCTATTATCATTCCCTTTGAATTCACATAGATCATAAAACGCCCACTTTTTCTACTAAGTGCCTACAAAAATCATATTTTATTATTTATTAATAATTATTATAGATTTTTAAACCATTTAGAGTAAAAAGGGATGTACTTGAGGCGTATTAGGGGTATTTGAGTCTTTTCCATTTATAACGGTTGTCATGCCTTTATATATCTCACGAGCACCAAGACAGAAAAAGTTTAAGTAATCTTGAGGCTCAAATTCCTTTTCTAACCCTGTATCTTCTAATGCTTTGTAAATGACTGCATACATCATTTGCATAGTTTGATGCTGCAAAAATATTTTTATTTGAAAAATCAGTAAATATATCATTTAATAAATTATAATAATTTTAATTTTAACCTGCCAATAGAGAATCCGTTGAGTTGCAGAATGTGTTGGACAACCCTCTGGCCACATTGGAATCACAATATATACAGCAAATCTTTCGTTAGTTCTAATTTTATTTGCTATTTTTAGAGCAATTTCCATTGGTATCAAGTTATTTGCACCTGCAAAATAACCAAAGTTTAGGGGAAAAAATGAATTTAAATTTACAAATTTGTTATATTTTCATACCTAATCCTTTGTGATCACTCCAGTTATATGAAGAACCAAGAAAACATTCATTTTCAATATAAATAAAATGTTGAGCCGAACGAATTGCCTTCACATATGCAGTATGTATACTCATGTCAATCAGCATGTTCTTCCCACATACCAGATTCTGTTACATCATACCCAAATTCAGAATATATAGTTATAATTTATTTTTTAAATTATTTTTCAAGTTATTACCTTACTTGAAGCATCTTTAAAGTCTTTAGGAAAACCCTTAACGGAATTGGAGTCAATTGAACGGAACACCTACATGTAATTTAATGTAAATCAGGAAATATTTTTTTTGAATTTTTTTAATATAAAATATTAATGCGTCAATTATGAATAAATAAACAATAACTAACAACATACCTGAACATGCCAACCATCAGGATCCTTTTCACTTGTATAACGAGCATCATCGATTCCTAAAATATCAGGAATCCGGTCTAATTTAAGTAAAACATCATCAGAAAATTTCTTAATTTTTGTAAAACCAGGTTTAGAAGCCCTCAACCACCGTTCTTCAAAGTTTTGGAGTACATCATAAGCTGCTGGACCTTCGATTCGACAATGCAAATCATGCCATGGTTCTCTTGGACAACCAACAGTTGACCCCTGGTCAAATCAGAAGTCAAAACTAAAAAAAATAAAAATAAATATAATATAAATGAAAAGAGCATAAAAATGTTTACTACGAAGTATATAGTTAGGATTGTGATAATCATCTTTATGTAGTGTATTTAATGTGCTAAAAAGAGAATGTTCTGGAGTATCGTATCGACCCATGCATAAATCAAGACCTCCAAGAAATGCTGTTATTCTTCTTTTAATACCAGCATCAGCATCAACTATAACAGTTTTTTGATTATGGGTATAGATTGTTTCAGCATCCTGCAAATCAATACCTTTTTTTTTTTTAATTTATAAAATTAATAAATTAAACATACCCGTTTGACCCATTTGATATTAATAATGTAACCCTAAAAATAAACCTATTTTAAGGTAAAAATAATGATAAAAATCCAACCTTTTTGGTCCAGCTACCCTTTCCTATAGAACGAGGACAAAGTAATACTTGAACTGAAGAATTCTTGAAAAAGGATCGAGTTTCTTCATCATGAGTTTGCATCACTCCTTCCTACATATTGCAAATATATGAATATTTTTTTATTAAAATTAAAAAAAAAAATCCCATTTTTATTGTACTTACGGTTTTGTACCCTAAAATGCTCTTAGAAGTAGGATCATCCCACACAAGAAGCAACACTCTTACACCTTCTTCTGATTTACTTTTCAAAAGTTCTCCCAAAATGCTATCTTTTGCTTTCATTCCATACCGAACAAGTTGTATTTTATGGTAAATTGACCACCCTGTTATATAAATTAATCTCCTAGCTTGCCTAATTGCATCACAAATATCCCGCCAACAATCTTTTTGTACAAATTTCAAACCTTTTTCAAGTTTCAAACTCGGTATATAACCATCAACATGAGCATCTTGATAAAGTGTAACTTTCCCACCTCTTCTAAGTGGAAAATATGTCCCGGACCCGACATCGTGACGGTAAATGACCGTTTTGCCCTCAGGTGTGTATTGAATTGATAAAGCTAATACAGCCCCAAGTTTACATGGTTGTCCAGAAGCGTTTAGAATTGGGAATGTACCTTCGATAACTGAATGGTTAACAGTAATTCAGCTGGAACTCCAACTGCTCCAATAAGTTTGGAACTGATGACATCATTGTCTTTAACTACAAAAAGTAGTTCGGAAACGTAGTGAGCTACAGGAACGTTAAAGTCCTGCATCCAAACTGGGTTTTCGTTGTTGTTTATAGTGCGTGTTCTTCCAATAACAGCATTGGATAAGGATATTGTTACATATGGATCACTTGTGCCCAAAAGTGGCTTGAACTTTTCGTTAAATGAGCCCATGTTTGGTAAATTGTTGGCTTTTTTCACACATATATTCAGGTTTCCGTGTAGTAATATCACCTTGAGTGATGCATTTGGTGTTCTGAATGGAACGATTTGAACACCCTGTGAATGCTGTGATCATTCATCAGCTGGATCAGCCATACTATAACAACTTATAAATTCAAAATGTTACAATTGAAAAGATCAAATTATTACGAACTATATTTCAGTCAGGCATTTCATCGAACAGTTTGTGGGCATACTGAATTCTATCAAAAGGGTAACATATAATGGCAAGAAATAACAAGGAAAACAAGGAGATTTGAGTATGAATAACTGTGATGCATCGATAATGATGGGCAGAATGTGCTGGAGATTGGAACCTTTTGGGTTGCCATTGGTTGACTTGAAGTGGTTGTTCTTGATTACTTCGTCGGAGGAACAACATTGGAATGACACGTGGCGGCTGTCATAATCCCCAATCGGAGATCCCCATGGACAGCAAGGAAGAAAGTTTTTGGTAGACATTTGGCGCCAAAAAACTTACAGTTGCTGTGCATGTGACATATCTCAAGTTTACAAACTTACAGCATTTTTTCTATTCATCGAATTTTCGTCTATTACTAGAAAATTACAACTAATTTTTATTTTTTTTCCTTTCATGTAAAATTTAAGTAGTGTCTAATTTAAAAATATCTAAATGCTTATGTCACTATTAAAAACTGTTAATATCCGTGTCAATCGTCGTGCAACCGAAGATCCACCGATTTACTGATCATGCATCCTTCAGTAAGTATTTGTCGGTTGGTATCTGAATTTGGTGACGGAAGAAGGGACAAGGAAAAGCATGTCAATTTGAACACAGGTGGTTATTTCATGAGTATTAATATTTTGCGTTTATATTTTATAATATATTTAAAGAGAGTGTTATTTTTTATAGTAGTATGTCACTCAATTTTGTTATTATTGTTATTATTATGAAAATGCTAAACATTACTCTTGGAGTAATGGTTAGGAGAATATTTTAAGTTTAAAGAAGTTGTAAAATAACTAATAAAAATCACGTATGAATTTTATTAAATTATCCATGCTTATTTAATTGTACCTTAACTATATAAGCCATCTTTAATCATTCCCACCATTGTTATTAGGGTAATGATTTACAAAACCCTATTATTATTTAATGGGTTTGTTAATGACAGCCCTTAGGGCTGTCTTTAATGTGTATAATATGTTTGTACATTCATGAATAAAGTAGTGTTTCTAAAATCCAGGGGACGCTTTTTACAATATTTTTGCATTTTATTGACAGCCCTTCGGACTGTCATTATCATTTTCCTTATTTAATTATGATATATAATTTTCTTTTCTTATTGGTAGTTTAGATATTAAAAATTTTGTTTGAATTAATTGTTAATGTGTGAAAAATTAGGTTGTATTGGGTTGTGTAAGTGAAAGATAAAGAAATTATTTTTTTTTTTTTAATAAAAACATATTTTAGTTCTTTTAAGTATAGTTTTAAATAATACAAAGGTTGGGCCAATTACTGATCCAACGCTTGTAATAACAATGGGCTTCATTGGGCTATTTTTTTCCAGAAACAGTTTTGCTATATCCAAAAAACGTACAACATTTCCTGCATGTCGTTATCATAATTAAGGCATTTCATATTTACATAAACTATTTATCTGGAAAAAGTATTTCTCTTCAATTTTGTCCAAATACAAACCCCCTAACGACTACCCTCATTCCGTGCTTCTCAATTGTGCATTTTGCGTACTCTCTGTGCTGAATTATCGTTCATCGGCGTTCGGACGTCGATTTTCACCGGTAAGTTTGCACAATCCGATCTTTTTTCTATATCCAGATGTACTGATCGCGTGATTTTTTAACCAAAAATGAAGTAATCGTATCAATTTGAATAAATTTGTAGGAAAATTAATGGATAGCAGTGTTGGAGAAAACAATGTTAGCCCTAATCCGAGGTCTGTCCTTTCGAAACGTAGTTACGAAGCAACAGAGGAAGGTTCAGCGTTTAATGAATCACAACAGAGCCCTAATCGTGATGAGATTGCTCGTGTGGAAAAACAGTTAGAAGGAATGATATTGAAAAAATTGGAGGTCGTGTATAATGAAGCTATTTCTAAGCTTATTGCATTAGGTTATGAAGAAGAAATAGTTATGAAAGCTATACTGAGGTATGGACATTGTCATGGTAAGAAGGATGCATTGACTAACATTTTTCATAATACTTTGAGCTATTTGAACACTCCGGCTAAGGGGCGAGATGGTAAAGTAGATGATACAAAACAAGTTTTTGCTAATTTGTCAAAATTGAGAGAATTTTCAGTTGCTTGTTTGGTGTGTTTGGTGAGACGAGTTAACCAAAAATGGAGTAAAATCGATGCAATGCAGAGTTTACTCTTGTGTGATCTTCATGTTGGTCGTGCTAGTGAAGTGGAAATCACAGTTATTCCAAACCCTAATGGTGACAGTAATAATAGTAATTGTGTAATTAACAAAAATGAAACTGTTATTAGTGGTACGATTGGGGTTAATCCAGATTCGTGTAGGTTTCATGGTGGTTGGGGGTTTGGGAAAAGAGGTACAGATGATTTCCCTGCAAATCATCCTCTTTCTCATGTTGATTTAGATGAGATTGTGCTAAGAGATTTCAAGTTTCCAAACATGACTAAACTAAGTCCTCAAAAAGTTATGCTTATGAACAGTAATGTAGCATCGTTTGCTGCAGAACATAAAGCAAAATTGAAAAAAAGACAGCTTCAATCACAAGCTGGTTCAATTACAGTTAAAACAGATAATGGAAACGAAGATATAGAATCTTTGGGCGTGCATAATCAAATTGGGGCAGAAATGATATTGAAGCAATTTCATGATTTGAGTATCGAAGGAGATCAAGAATCTGAACCTAAAGTTCAAAATGAGGAAATGCTTATAAATTTAGTAAACGAAATTGCGGATCTTGAGAAGCAAGTAAAGGAAAGAAAAGAGTGGGCCCACCAGAAAGCAATGCAAGCAGCAAGAAAACTGTCACATGATCTAACCGAATTAAAGATATTAAAAATGGAAAAAGACGAAAATCAAAGACTTAAGTTGGAAAAACCGACGGTTGAGGACCCCACATTGATAAAACTTTCTGAAATGGAAAGTGCTTTAAGGAAAGCAAGTGGTCAAGTTGACCGTGCTAATTTTATGGTCAGACGACTTGAAGTAGAAAATGCAGAAATTAGGGCAGAAATGGAAGCTTCAAAACTGAGTGCTGCTGAATCTGTTACTATGTGTTTGGCAGTTGCAAAGAGAGAGAAAAAATATTTGAAAAAGCTTCTGGTTTGGGAAAAACAGAGGGCTAAATTGCAGGAAGATATTACAGCTGAAAAACAGAAGCTTATTCAATTGCACGAAGAAATGATTCAAATTGAAGCAGCTAAGAAGATCGCCGAGGTACGATTGGTCTAATCGTGATTATTTGTGATTGTTAGTATGATAAAAGTAGGAATTTTTATACAAGTTTGAGCAATGTGCTAAATATTTATATATTTAGGGTTTAAATTTATTTTGCAAGAAACACGCACCGCAATGCTTATATGGTTTAAGCAAGATTTAGGAAAGTACTGAATGATGAATAATACTAAAAAGGTAAAATTACGCGTTGTCAAATTTCCCAAATTTTAGTCAATCAAGAATTAAAAGATAATAATTTGGTAAAAAAAGATGGTCGGAGAAAAAAAGCTTCCAAATTTAAAATGCAGTGAATGGGGATCGAACACGTGACCTAAAGATCTTCAATCTGACGCTCTCCCAACGGAGCTATCCCCGCTTGGCGTTCTACTTCTCAAAAGAAATTTCATAAAGTCAACTTACGAGATATAATTATGGGAGCTGATTATTATAGAGCAATTTTTATCTATACAGAGAATCATGCCCTTCCTTTCCTATTACCTTACTTTGCATTTCACCCCTCCCACTAAGGGTATTATTGTCTTTTGATATGAAATTGTTCTGTATAGATAAAAGTTGTGTAAGAATTAGGTCCCTATAATTATACTAATTAATGCTATAGCTGAACTTAAATTGTCTTCTTAAACATGTACTATTGTTGATATGTATTGTCGTATATTTAATATATTTTGTAAAATTATTCGCAACGTGAATTTAAATCGCTAGTGTTTAATTATGTTCCATGTCTAGAATTCTAAAAGGGCAAATTTTCTCTTAGTTTTAGTCTCTTTTATGGAACTCGTGAATATTTTTGAGTATTTCTACCAAGTTCTTACCTTTTTGGATCAAATTTCTGTTACAAATTGCTTACGTATCTTAACGTATATTTTATTTAATAATTTGCAAAACAGGCAAAATGGCGGGAAGAACAGAAAGCCAAAGAGCAAGCTCAAGCACAAGTAGAAACCGAAAGACGGCTAAAAGAAGCAACAGAATCAACCAACAAAAGAAATCACGAAACTTTACGGTCAAAAATCGACCTGGATTTCCAACGTTACAAAGACGATCTCCAAAGACTGGAACAAGAACTCTCACAAATCAAAACAGCAACCGACCCGAATCCATACGGGCCCCACCTTCAAAACGAGACTATTGCTAGCCTTCTTTGTGGATTGGATGATAATTTTGATCAAGAAATTGATCGTGCGTGCATAATTTGTGAAAAAGATGAAGTTTCTGTTGTGTTCTTGCCTTGTGCACATCAAGTTGTTTGTGGTGGCTGTAATGATGAATATGGGGGAAAAGGGAATGCAAAGTGTCCCATTTGCAGGGCTTTGATTGAACAGAGGATTCGTGTTTTTGGGGCGAGCTCATAATTTTGGAATTTTACAGGTATTTAATAAAGTCTTTTTTAAAAAATATTTGTTTTTATGATGTTATGAGGTATTTTGTTGTGTTGTTATAAGCCACAGTGGTGAAATTGTGGTGAGATGGTATGAATAAGCTGTAAAATCAAGAACTAGGGTTTTTGTTTTAGTTGTTGTGTTGCAATCAAATGCTGGGAATATATGGAGACTTTTTCAAGATATTAAAGGGTTGTGAAAAAAGTTGTTTTTAGGTTCTTGTTGAAATGTGTGATTTTTAGTATATATGCACAGACCTCATTAGAATACATATATATTATATCATACAGTATATATGCATTCTAATGAATTTAAGATGTATGTATATGCATATGCTTTTTGAGCAACTTTTGACTAATTGAGATAAATAGATAACCACAATCCACTCATTTATACGTATTCTATTATAGAAAGAAGATAGTATTTTACAGTAGATGGCTTCCATTAAAGAAGCTTATACAAGCAACAATATAAATCTACTCCTGGTGACAATCGATAATAGTGATCGTTACTCAAGGGCCCTTTTTGTATTCTACTACAATTCTATAAAGCGTCAAACAAACCTCCTTAAACGTATTAGAAACATCATAACCTTAAATTTTGGTGTTTTTTGTGAGCTATATGTTCAACTACCCCCGTAAAACTCGTATGGAAAGTGATCTTCGTTCCCAAAGATTCCTGTAAAGTTTTCGTTTCTTGAATATGATGACATGTAACCAAATCGATTTAGATCATCAACATGTTCAACTTCCTCTGTAAAATTCGAGTATGATGAACTTGGTGAGATTTCGAATTGGTGATACGGTTGCCATGGGCTCATTGGGTTTGGAATGTCGTCTTGTCTGAAATACCCAAACTGCCCTTCTAGTGATTTCGTTTGTTCCTGCATCGTCATGGAAATCATGTTGGAATTTGGCTCTTTAACATAGTTTAAAAACATGTTTAGCGATACCATATGTGGTGATCTCAACCATTTACTTATAAACATGTCGATTTGGGTTGTGTTTTATTTCAGACAATCATAAAATTTAGCTAAAATTTGCAATTTCGCAAATCCCGTAATTAGAATTGAATTTTCATTACCTTTGAAGAATCAAGAATTAAATCGGGTGAGACCCAAATTCTCGAAGGATTATTAATGCCCGTTGATGAACTTGGATCATTCTCTGAATTAGATGTTTTCTCATAAGAAGTAAGCGGGCTCGATAAGTTACTCTCATCACCAATTCGGGCACTTGTTTGAATAACCAAAGGGTCATTAATAACTCCATTAGAACTACTTCCAATTTCCTTATTTTTCGGGTTACTATTCACATAGCTCGTTTTTGTCTCATTCCTTTTCGTCACACGACACAAAGCAAACGGCCCCTACAAAAGACGCTCATTATTCATTAATAGAAAATCTTTAAAAAATAGTATTAATCAAAAGACGGTGATTTTTACACCATATTTTTTAATCTATATACCACAATAGTTACATTATGTGTTTGTACAGTTTGCATTAATACTTATACTGCATGGTGTATGCATCCAAAAATGTGGTACACAAATTAATTCCCTTAATCAAAGTAATAAAGGTTCAATTTTTTTTGAAATTCTTACTTGAAAACTGGGTGTCCCACAAGAAACATCGTCACATAACCGATACTCGTGCATCACCCAATCGGTTCGATCACCTAACGGTGCTCTACCACGGTAAAAAACTAGGGTTTTACGGTACCCTACTAAAGAAGATTGACACATCACTTTTCGGTCTTTTCCTGTTGCTTTCCAATAACCGGCTTTTGTAGCTCGATTTGTGCGGGACCCATTCGGGTACTTCCGATCACGTGGAACAAAAAAGAACCACTCCATATCGCGTTTTGGAAGGAAAGATTTATCTGTAAATTTCAACATGATTAAAGAACTCCATTGATGCTTTAAACTTTAAAGATAAAAAGAAAGATTCTTTGACAAGATTATGGTCTGAAAAGTTTCATGATCTCAATTATTTATCTTTACAGAAAAAGAAAAAGAGTCTGTAAAGCTTCAAAACCAATTAATTTCATTGAGGCATTAACACAAACAGATTGCGTGCATTAAAAAGCTTCAAAGGCATTAACACAAACAGATTGCGTGCATTAAAAAGCTTCAAATTAATTCAAAAATCAAAGCTCACCGGGTAATTCCCATGGATCAAACTTATACAGTTCGATAACTGGAATCACTTCAAGTTCAAATTGAAGTCCTTCAACTTTCCTTTTAAGGTAATAATTGATCAATTCTTCATCGGTTGGATGAAATCGAAACCCAGGTGGCAATGATGATCCTCCCATAATTTTTTACTATAAAAGTTCAAATTTACAGAAAATAAAGAACGAAAATACGATCGAAAGTAGGCTACAGAAACGTCAAAATTTCCGGTAAAGTACAGTATTATACCGATTAAAAATTTGAAAGATCCAAAAATAAAAACTTTTTTCAATACACAACTTATTTTCAAGGATTGCAATCAAGTTCCATAGAATGCTACCATTGTTCAACAAGATCATGTTTTTCAAAAATTTCTGTGGATTGTTAACCAGTAAAATCCTCACCCGCCACCCGATTAATCAAATTCTTTGAAATTAAGTGAGAAAGATTGAACTTTTAATATACCCAGAAGAAAAAAGATCAAAAAAATTATGTGCAGATTTAAAATTTGTTGGTGGGAGAAGAGGGGAGGTTTAAGATTGAGGGTGGAGATGGGTTTTATAGACGATTTGGGGGTAAAAGGTACAATATTTATTTAATATTTTCTATAAAAATTATATAAAAATGGAAGGAACAAAAACACCGAAAGTATAATGGGGTATGTCTGAAGCTAAAAAAAATTCCACAAAAAAGGCCATCAGTTCACACCTCTAAACGGTTATTCCCGCCAAAAAGCAAAACATTGTGGCCGTTGAGTTTTTGGTACAAACTTTATTGCACAACGTACAAGTCATGTTATCACAATCATTTGTTTCATCTGATATTGTTGTCCGGCATATTTCTTGTCAGAGAAAATTACACAGGATGATTTTCATGATTTGCCTAAAATTTTACTAATCGTTTTTTCTTCTAAAAAATAATATCGTCAATGTTTAATTTAGATAATGGTCCAATAAAAACATTAACAAATTATGAAATGTTTTAAAACTCGAGCCTGATCGGTCTGACCGGGAAACAGACTTGTTGTGCAAGAAGTAGCCGATTTAAAGGCAAGATGTGGCCCAATTTGAACCGCCCGAGTTATGAGAGAACCGAGTCAAACCAGGTCTAGGAAATAACCGAGGAAAACATTTCCTGTCATTAGTTAAATTACATAATGTTTTGTATTTTTTGTTGGTGATTTGTATAACCAATATGATTTAAGTGTGATAAGATAAACTTATTGACCAAATCTTAACAATTCTATGATATAATTAATCATGGTTTTTTTTGTCATAATCTTACTTGTACGAAATCATAACATTATCACAAGTTCTATGTTCTTGTTGAAATCTCTGATTTTATCTGATTAAGGATTCGTTGTACCGACGAAATACTTTAATCTGAAAGTGTTTCACTATCGAGTTTAGAGAATCCGAGCAAACGAATTCAGTAAAATTTCTAACATTTTCAGGATCAAAATAGTAATTTATATATTTTTATATGATGATACAACTTTTGGTGAGAGACGAGTGAAAGTCTGAAGCAAATTAGTAATTACACGTCAGCTTGAGTCAGACAAAATCAATTTTTGGCACTTTACCCTGTTATTTATAGTAACTTAAAGGTGATGTTGTCATCAGCATCTACTCATCATCAAACCAAAAGACATTTCTTCAGTTTATTTGCCACTTTTTTGGACTGGTAAATCATAATTTCCAGACCCATAATCTCTAAGTACAGAAAACCACCATTATAGTGAGTAGTATTCTCTTTCATATATAGTTGTACATCACTCTGGATTTAGTATTCTTATCTATGGAAGAGGAACAAATCTTGGGAATAACAGTAAGCTTGATGATGAGAGCTTCTATCTTTTGGTGGTTGGTCACTTTTTTTTTCATTTCACACATGCTTTTGAGTCATATAAGTGTTGAAGGTGGGACCAAAATGTCTTTTAACTTGACTGTATAACATATTAACATCTAATTAAAGATGTTTAGGAGACTTAATTAATCCAAGAACACGAAGGAACATTTTCTTAGTTTCTTGTAAATGGATCATACGCGTCTTCTATGATACCAGAAACTCCAAAGTATAAAAGTGTAAAGTACAGAGACCTAAAAAATGTGATTAGAATATTATTAAATTATAGATCTATTAATTTATATGATAATTCATATGTGAAATTTACAAAAAAATCTTACATATTATAATTATATATGGCAACATTTTTTCAAAAAAGAAGATCTTTTATAAAATAAAATTCAATTCCATAACGCGTGACAAAAAAACTCGCAATAAAACGCGCCTTATGTCACCTTTTCGTGTTTTATCTTACGTCCCAACACCAACACCACCACCATGGACTATTTTGTAACGGCATGGCGCATCCTTTAAAACCTTGGTTTGAAGACACCATTGGCACCATGGGTCGGTTGTTTCATAAGTGTTATTGGGAATAAATAGAAGGGAAGTATTAAGAAAAATAAACAGGAAAAGGGGAAAAAGATGTTGAAGATAATCTATATAACATTAAAAGTGGGTTACTATTAGTTTAACAATAATACTATTAAAGTAAGTAATAAGATGTATTAACCTAAGGCTTGTAGCCTAGTGGTTATGATGGAAGGAGTAAGGTGTTGCCCATAACCTATAGGTCATGGGTTCAAGTCCCGTCGTGGACTTAGGTGGTGGGGTTTATTCCCCATAGGTGGAACGTTCGAGGGAAGGCATACTGCCCCGTGTGGATGTTATTGTCTAGGCTTGAACCACTAACTAATTAGCCGTTCAAAAAAAAAGTAATAAGATGTATTAATATTAAAGTAAATAATTAGAGGATAGAAAGGGCGAACAAAGAGGAAAAAAGAAAAGGTAAAACATGGCTAGGAAAGACTTTGGAGTTTGGAGGTTTGATATGTACTTTCAACTATAACCTTTCAATTTTCAACCAAAATATACGACTTTCAAAAAACAGCAAATTATTTTTATTTTAATTTTTTTAACGGCAAAAGACAACAAGAGAAAGGAGCTTAGTCAAATTTAATATACTACTTCATATATGTAGTAATCATGATTCATGACAATTGTGACCGGGAAATTGAAAACGAATCTCATCTTTTCTGGGATTGTCGATCAACTAGGGAGATTTGGGTCTGTAGGTGGTGGGAAATTGAAATTGATGGCATTCATTGTTTGGATCAAATGCTTGATTGGTTCTCTTGTACAAACGTTTCATCTTAGAAACTTCAGTAGTTTTATGCGGTTTTTTACATGATATTATGGTTCATCTGGAAGGCTAGGAATGATAGAATTTTTAATAATAAAGGAGACATGGCGTCTATCATTTCTCTTGCTCAAGCTCAATCTTATTTTTGGATCAAACACAGATCAAACATTCAATGGGGAAATCTAAAATGTGGATTATGGTGTTCCGACTCGCTCGCTCTCTAAAAGAAAAAACACACACGTATTCATATGGCTTTGGTTTTGAATTGGATGCAGTCGAGTGCCTATCGATGTTTTGTTTTTCATTGGTGTAGTTTATATAGCTTGGGTAAATCAATTGTAATTATTTGGTGTATTGGTGTGGTGTATTTTTTTGTCGGTTTTCTTGTACATTTTGTAATCGTTTTAGCCTTGGGCTAGTTTTTATTAATATAATTTTGGTGGGTTCCTTGACGGTGATAATGGCATTAAGCTCCTGTTTTGATTCCTTGTTGCTATTCTAAAAAATATATATGTTGTCAGGATCGATTAACTATAAACAAGTTAATAAACACCTTAGATCTAATTGATGATAGAAGTTGCAGCGGATCAACACTATATCAATATATTAAGAACAATGAACTGTAAGAACAATATGCAAGAATATTAAGAACACAGTTTCACAAAAAGCTTCAATGTATATTATCAAGTTAACAATACACACGTACGTTTACAATTCGTAAGGAACTATTTATAATAGTCCTTGAAGCTAAACTATTTACCCTAGTTATTCTAGGACTTGATTTACATCGAATAATAAAAGATATACATTTAATTACATTCTATAACTATCTCTACGAAGATCTCGGACTTGATATTCTTCAAAAACGCGTATCAGTAGTAAATCCAATCATCAGTAGTAAATATGCAACGTCAGTAGTAAGTCTGATGATCAGTAGTAAGTCCAGAAACCAACGTCAGTAGTAACTACAATGATCAGTAGTATCTTCAATCTTTGTATGATCAGTAGTAACTAAGTTATAGTATCATCAGTATCAACTCATCAGTATTAATCAATTCTGCCCCATCAGTACTAAGTGATCAGTACTAACTGCAGCATCAGTAATAAGTTGATCTGTGTTTTGCTCCAACAATCTCCCCCTAAACTTATTGATCATCTTTTAATCAATCAAGTTTCTTTTGTTCCTCTTGTTCTTTTCTTCTTTTCTCAAGAGTTCTTTGATTCTGTTGAATCCTTTGTTCAATAATATATCTGATGTTCCTCTTTGTAAAATAATTCAGTTTGTTTTGGAACATAACAGCATCATAGGGTTTCATCAAAGTGTTTATGAATATCTGATACATAGTCTTCTCAGAATGTGGATATTCTTTTTCATATAAGTACAATTCACACACTTTGCCTGATTTCTCAAAGAAGTACATATTGGCAGTAGGAATGACATTTCAAGCATACACATTACCTGGATTTGTAAATTGTTCTGGATAATTATCTGGATAAAATGCAGCATCTATCATTCTAGTTAGGTATCCAGCTCCAGATTCTTTCCATGATTTCTTTGTCATTCTAGGTTTTCCAATAATCAGAAGCTTGATTACATCACTTCTTGAACATGATCTGATTAAGGGTAACCATCCAGTGAATCTCTGTACAACTTTGTCTTCCCTTATGACTTCTATAACATTGTTTTGCATCACTCTCCAGTTAAGAATTGGATTGTTCTGTAATGGAGCAACTGGCATTTCAAGAACAGGTATAATTTGTGTTGACTTCTTCTTAGAGCTTTGTTCTTGATCAACAGATTTTCTTTTCTTTGATTGGGGAGTTGAAGCATCACCAATAGTTGAAACACTACTAGCTTTGATTAAGTTTGGACTGATTGGGATTAAAGTTTTGACTTTCTTTGTTTCTTCAGCTTCTTGTTCAGCCAGGTCTTTCTTCTTTGCAGTGCAGTATTTTTCAATTATAGTTATCATCTTCATTCTTCCAAAAGATTTTGCACTGTGACCTTTTGTCTTTAGAAAGTCTATCATAAGAGACTTCTGTTCAAATATATCATCTGGTAAATCACCTTTTGTTCTTTTGCATTCTGCTACAAGATCTTCAAGACAGTTTAGATGTTCTTCTTCTACTTTTCTAAACCTTTTGAATTCTGCTTCTTGGGCTTCTATCTGAACATCTTTAATTTGAACAGGTGCTTGAACAGGAACTTCTATTTTATCCTTCTTTTGTTCAAGAGCTTGATACTTAGCTACCTTCTCCCAATATCTCTTTTGCTTCACCTTCCATTTAGACTGTTTATCAGCTCTAACAAGATTTATCTTGTTTACCATGTAATGACCAAGAGCTCTGTTAGGGTAATCTTCATCATATATTTCTTTACCCTTTCTAATATGTGCTGAAGGTGGAGGTGGAATATATTTCATGTCTGGCACTCCACTTATCATTACAGAAGGAGAAAATAACCTAAGTTCATCTTGTTGAAGTATTTTTGGATGTGGAGGAAGTGAGCACTCATCAACCTCAAACCAATTCACATTATCATCAATGTCAGGTATGATAAGTGGTTGATCAGGTGTTGGTGGTTTGGTAATGATGACATGTCTTTCTCTTTCAATTAGCTCTAGAAAATGTAGTTCTTCCTCTTCAATAGTAACCAGAGTAGTTACTACTGGTGTGACTTCAGGAGTTACTACTGATAGGGCATCAGTAGTATTTGCTGCTTTTAATTCCTCTTCTTCATTTACTACTGCTATAATGTCAGTAGTAGGAGTTACTACTGGTGTTTCTTTTTCAGCTTGTTCTTTAGTAAGAGCAGTAGTAATTGGCTCTTCTTCTGTAACCATCATCTCTGGGCCTTCATCAACTTCTGTTTCTTTTAAATTTAAGAGGGAGGATGCTGCTGCTGCAATAGATTCATCAATCATTGTCTGTATGTTATCCTTCTCCCCCTTAGTGAGCTCAACTGGTGGAGCCTCACTATCATCAATCTTTTTCTTTAATTTTCTGATGATTTTGGTTTGTTGATGAAGCCTTTGCTCATAGAACCTCATCCTCTTGTTGATGGTATTTACATGCCTTTTCATGGCAGCCATTGTTTTCCCTTGGTTTGTTAAATATTTGAGACAATCTTGTACAGTGGATTCAAGAGAATCCACTTTATCCGTCAATTGAGTGATTTTAATACTGCCCTCACTCCATCTAGCAAGATCATCGGGCTTACTAACAGGTACATTGGTTTTAAGGTTTTCCTTCCTTTCCATCAATTCCACAGATCTGCCCTCATCACTGCTTGGTGATTCATTGGGTCTTTTAGACATTCTCTTCTTCCTAGAAGAAGCAGAGATGTCCCCCCTTGTGGTTTCTTGGCACCGGGGTCCTTTAAGTAATTCCTCAAAAGAGTCATCACTTAAAGTTGCCGAGGTTTGGGTCTTAGTGATGTTTTCACTATCCTGTGCACCCACCTTTGGGGCATCAGTAGTGAAAGCCCTCCCCTCATGTCCTCTCTCCTCCTTGGAGGACAACTCTTTGAGTCTGGGGTGAGACTCTATTTTTCCCCTGGTGTCCTTTGAAGATAATTTCTTTCTTTTATAAGTTGAGGAAATGTTTTGGGTTTTGTCTGGTAGGTCTTCCACAGAGTGAAGAGTAGCACTCTGCAGATTTAATTCAAGTTCCTGGGACACATTCAGGACTTCTAAGTTAGTGGGTGATTGAGTGGCTATATGGGGTGGTGTTTGGGCTGTATTTGGGGGTGATGGAGTGGGTTGAGGTTCAATTTGGGTTGTATCTTTGATTGAACCCTCTCCAAGTGGTGTGTGATCTTTGATCATATTAGGAAACAGAGGGGTTTCCTTGCCCGAAAAATTTAAATTGTTTTCTCATATTTGAGAAAACTTTCTTGTTCAACTCTGGAATTATGAAAATATTTTTGGGAGTTGACAAGTTTTGTAATTCAATGTTTATGATATGTTGTAGAAATCTGGGATACATTAAAAATTTGGTAGAACTTAGATTTCCCAACATACCTTCAAAGATCATTTGAGAAAAATTAAATACTTGGTCTGTGGATAAACAGACAACAGCAGATGCTATTGCCTTATTAAACTCATTCCAAGTACTTCTTTTTGGAGAAATACAATGTTGAATAGTGTGAACTAAGAATTTCCATTGTGGGGAGAGAAGACCCTTTTGAAATGTTACTATATTGAGTCTTCCCTCATAACCCATTTTTTGTAAAATTTCAGCAATGTATTCCTTAGGAAGAGTAGACATACCTGAATCGTCATGAAGTTGTAGATGGTGTCTGATTGATTGTTCTGTTACTGTTATATGCTTTCCATCTACTTGTGATTTGATTATTGATACACTTGTTCCTTCCGTTTGCTCAGCATTGGTCCAGAAGTCCACCAAGTGCTGTTGATATGATGTTGGTTTTACAGTTAATGCAAACTGTATATAAGAGTTTTTCAAGAATTTTACGATCGGACGAAAATCTTTTGTGCCGTCGGGATTCTTTAGAAAGGCACACATATTGTGAAATTCGGAATATTTGAGATCGGTTTGAACATTCAAAGATGTTAGAGTTGCCATTTTTGTGGAATTTTGTGAAGAATAGAAGAGAATTTTGTTATTGATGAAGGGTTTTTGATCGTAAGCTAGGGTTTATCGAGAGACTTTAGCAAATCGAAGTGAAGATAATGCTAAACTAATCGACTGCCGCCTTTTATATCTTTCGATTTAACCTGCAAAACTACTAAATTGTCCTTCGAATCATAACATAACGGTTATTTTCATGGGGGTTAGTTTGGTAATTGTGTTTCTGAAAGACCAGTAGTAAATAAGATATCAGTAGTAAAACGTCAGTAGTATCTACTAACATCAGTAGTAACTAAGGATTTTGACATCAGTAGTAACTATAGACATCAGTAGTAACCATTAACACACAAGACCAGTAGTATATGTGAATACCAGTAGTACTGACTTACCAGTAGTATTTGTGTAAACCTAATATACACCAGTAGTAATGAACTACCAGTAGTATTTTGTGCATACACTTTCATACCAGTAATGTAGACCTACCAGTAGTAAAATACTTAAAAAAAAAACTTTTTACAACAAAACTTTACACATGATTTTAAGAGATTTTAATTTATTAAAATCATTCCAATGCTGCTGACCAAGAAGTTGAATCTTCCTACATCAAATGCTTTTGTAAAAAGATCTGCTAATTGATCATCAGTATGAATTTTAACAACTTTGATTAATTTCTTTTCATTGCAATCTCTTATAAAATGAAATCTTATTTCAATGTGTTTAGTTTTTGAGTGTTTTACTGGATTATTCACAATACTAATAGCACTTTGATTATCAATAAAAATAGGAGTTTTAAGGATAGAGATACCAAAGTCTAGAAGCTGGTTTTGAATCCATAGTACTTGAGCACAACAAGCAGATGCAGCTACATATTCTGCTTCAGCAGTAGATGTTGATACATTTGTTTGCTTCTTACATTGCCATGACACCAGTCTTGATCCAAAGAATTGACATCCACCAGTGGTGGACTTTCTGTCTTGACATTCACCTCCATAGTCACTATCTGTGTAGGCTATGAGTTCAAATGGTGAATCATGTGGATACCATAGACCTAGTGATGGTTTGCCTTTCAAGTATCTGAATATTCTTTTAACAGCCTGCAAGTGTAGTTCTTTGGGTCTTGCTTGATATCTTGCACACACACAAACACTATACATAATGTCAGGTCTTGATGCAGTTAAGTACATCAAAGAGCCTATCATTGATCTATATAAGTGTTCATCTACATCCTCCCCCTCAACATCAGGATGTAGGTGTTTGTGTGTTTCCATTGGTGTACTTGCACTTTTACTGTCTTTCAAATCAAACTTTTCCAAGATGTCTTTGACATATTTTGATTGATTTATCAGGATGCCATCTGTTCTTTGATTGACTTGGAGTCCAAGGAAGAAGTTCATTGGACCCATAGAGCTCATCTTGAATTTAATTTGCATCAGTTCTTCAAATTCTTTGCATAGTAAATCATTGGTTGAGCCAAAGATGATATCATCTACATAAATTTGTACCAGTAGTATATCATCTTTGACTTTCTTTGTAAACAAAGTTTTGTCAATGGCTCCTCTTTTAAAGTTGTTCTTCAATAGGTATGATGATAATGTGTCATACCATGCTCTTGGTGCCTGATGTAGGCCATACAGAGCTTTATCCAATTTGAACACATAATCACCATGTTTTGGATCTTCAAAGCCTGGAGGTTGGCATACATAGACCTCTTCTTCAATCTTCCCATATAAGAATGCACTCTTAACATCCATTTGATAGACTTTGAATTTCTTGAATGAAGCATATGCTAGAAATATTCTTATGGCTTCAATTCTAGCAACAGGAGCATATACTTCATCATAGTCTATTCCTTCTTCTTGAGTGTATCCTTGGGCTACAAGTCTGGCTTTGTTGTTGATCACTATACCTCTTTCATCTTTCTTGTTTCTGAAGATCCATCTTGTTCCAATGGCTCTTTTTCCTTTGGGTAGAGGTACGAGTGTCCAAACAGCTTGTAACTTAAATTGAAGGAGTTCTTCTTGCATTGCCTCAATCCAGTTTGAGTCCTTCATTGCTTGTTGGATCTTCTTTGGTTCATCCTGAGACAGAAAGCATTCATACATACATTCATTAGCAATTAAACTTATATTACACATATTTGCAGTTAAGCTTTTGTTTAATTTGCTTCTTGTTTGTAGTGGTGAGTTGACATCACTCAGAACAAGGTCTAATGGATGGTTCTTTTGAGTCCTTGTAGTTGTAGCTTTATCAACCACTAGTTGATTTTCAAGATTGGACTCATTTGTCTCAGGTAGTTGTTCTTCTAGAGATCCTTCATTGTCATTGATATTTGGTTCATCATCTTCTTGGTCAGAGTTACTACTGCTATTATCTTCATTGAGATCAGTAGAGTTGTTGTTGTTACTGGTATCAGTAGTATCTTGAGAATCTAGGTTATTGTTGAGACCAGTAGTATTTTGAGTACTAATACTGGTATCAGTAGTATTTGAATTACTACTGTCCTCATTCTCAGAGTTACTACTGGTTCCAGAACTTGAGTTATTACTGACATCAGTATTAACTACTGGAGCAGTATTAACTACAATGTATCTCATTTCCTCTTGACCAGTATTAACTGATGATGTTCCTTCCTTTTGATTGTGACAGTTTGAATTACCTGCATTGAAATTCATGTTAGAATTAAATGATTTGGTTAGATTGTCTATGTCAAATAGCCAATCTGGACCATTTCCTTGTTCATTAGGTACATTTTCATTAAAGGATACATTGATGCTTTCTTCAATTATCCTTAGTCTTTTGTTGAATACTCTATATGATTTGCTTTGAGTAGAGTATCCCACAAAGATTCCATCATCAGCTTTGCAGTCAAATTTACCAATTTGTTCTCTTGTAATTAAAATAGTACAAGGACAACCAAATGATTTTAAGAAACTTATAGAAGGTTTTCTTTTATTGAAAAGTTCATATGGTGTTTTAAAATGTGGCTTCACTATTAATACTCTGTTCTGAACATAACAAGCAGTATTAACAGCTTCTGCCCAAAAAGTAATTGGTAATCTTGAGTCTGCAAGCATTGATCTTGCTGCTTCAATGATGGTTCTATTTCTTCTTTCAGCTACACCATTTTGTTGTGGAGTTCTAGGTGAGCTGTATTGCCTGTCAATACCTTTAAGATCACAAAAGTTAATTAAGTTAGCATTTTTAAATTCTGTGCCATTATCACATCTTATGGCTTTCACTTTTTGATCAGATGTGTTTTCCAGTTTGACAATTAAGTTCTTTATGAGTTCACTTGTTTCATCCTTTGTCCTGAGAAAGAAAACCCATGTATATCTGGAAAAGTCATCAGTAATAACAAGACAATATTGTTTCTTTCCAATACTCATTACATTTGTAGGTCCAAAAAGGTCCATATGTAAGAGCTGTAAAGGAACAGAAATAGAGTTCACAGTTTTGGACTTATGAGAAGTTTTGTGTTGTTTACCTTTTAGGCATGCAACACAGTGATGATCACACATGAATTGTTTTTGAGGTAGTCCAATGACCAGATTTCTTTTTACTAAATTGTTCATGTTTTTGAAATTTGTGTGACACATCCTTCTATGCCATAGTTCTGATTCAGTTGTGTTTGTCTTGGATATAAAACAGTTGACCTCATTTGTAGAAATGAGTTCTCCCCCTATATCTAGGCAATACACATTGTTTCTCCTTGGAGTTCTTAAAACAACATATTTTTCATCTAAGATAAAATCAGGAGAAAGAATGATGCACTCAATGTCTGTGAAAAGAATTTTGTTCTTTTTATCACAAACTTGGGACACACTGACAAGATTGTATTTTAGTTCAGCTACATAAAATACATCATCAAAGGTAATTTTTCCATTAGTAACAGTACCTTTACCTGTAATCTTACCTCCTTGGGGATTCTCACCAAAAGCCACATATCCTCCATCAAATGACTTGAAATCTTTAAGAATTTGCAGATTTCCAGTCATGTGCCTTGAGCATCCACTATCAATATGCCATGTTCTTCCTTCTTCTGGGATCTGAATGCTCTGCACAAGTGAGTAAAGGATTAGTTAAGTTTGGGAACCCAAGCTTTATATGTCTTGGGTTCATCCTTTGAGAAATAAGCTTTGGGAGTTTTAACTTTAAACACTTTTGGTAACCATACTTGTTTAGTACCGGTGTTTTGTGTTGCTACTGCCCTTTTGGAGTTATTACTGGTGTGAGAATTACCTACTGATCTTGGTTTATACCCATGATTTTTAGCTTTTGAATACTTTACTACTGATGGACCAGTAGTATTTGGGTACTTACCATGTTTAGAATGACCAGTAGTGTTTTTAGGGTTAACACCAGTAGTATTTTTGAAAGTTGTTTTGGGAGCAGTAGTGTTTTTGAAATTAGGGTTTTTACCAGTAGTATTCTTGTACTGGTACCATACAACATTATAATGAGGGTTAACACCAGTAGTAGAGTTGTTAAAGTTTCTACTGGTGTTGGAAAATTTAAAATATTGTTTATTTTGGGTAGATTTTCCATTGTTCTTGAAGTAATTGCTGTTTTTTGGACTTCCAACTCTTCTGTTTTGCACAAACCTTGGTGCACTTCTTCCAAATCTTGGAGTTTCAGCAATTGGATTTTTAATTTTATTTACTACTGAAGGACCAGTAGTATCTTTTAACTTCTGAGTTTTTGCATTTTCTTTAAAAATTTTAAATTCTTTTAACTCTTTGCAGTTTATTGGATTGAAGTGACAATCCTTTGCTAAATGGTTCATTTTATTGCAAATAACACATCTTAATTTCTTATTTTTTGCACCTTCAGGTATTCTTTGATCTAAGAGTTGTTTTTTGTTTCTTTCATTCCCCCTTGTTAAAATTTTTGGTACATTTTCTGCATTATATTTGGGAGATTCATTTGGACTCTGAGCTGTGTGAAAACTTGTATCAATTGATTTTGGTGATTCAGTTTGAGATATTGTAAATTCAATTGATTGCTCATCATCAGAAGAATCATTTGATTCAGATGTTTCAGTATTAGATTCAGTTTGATTTTCAGTTTTTAATTCATTAATGATTCTTTCTGAACTGTTTTTCAGTGGAGGAATGAATTTATGTTGAGGTGGTACAGCATGATATCCCACCCCATGAACAACCTTTTCTGTAGTTTGATTATTAGTTAATTCATCAAGAATTTTAGAGCTTCTTTCAAACTTTTTAATTGTTAATTTATTTTGTTCAATTTCAAGCTGACATTCTTCTATTTTACTTGTTAGTTCTTTATTTTTTGTTTCATAGAACTCTTTCTCATCCACAGCTTGAAGCAATTCTTCCTTTATTCGTTGATCAATCATCTTGTACACCTTTATTTGATGTTCTTGATCAGCAATCACACTATCAAACTCATGATTTCTTCTGACTGCTTTTGCTAAATCTTCATTTAATTTAGTGTTTTCTTTTTCTAAGGTTTTAACAATTTTTGCACATTCAGAAGTACAAGGTTTAGGTTTTACCTCAGTTTTGTTGTCAGTAAAGGCCATGAGAGCTTGATTTTGAGCATGCTCTTCTGCTTGGAAGCTCCAGTCATAACCTTGTCCTTGTTGTGAAACAAGAGCAGTTGATTTTGATCTTTTGTCTGGTTGAGGACATTCTTTTGCAAAGTGACCAAGGTTGTTACAGTTGTAACATTTGACTTTAGCTTTGTCAAATCCTGCTTTGTCACCTTTGTTGAAGTTTAGGCTTGTCCTACCTGTCCTCTTTAAGAATCTTTTGGTCCTTAGGCTCAGCATAGCCATCTGCCATTTAAGATCAATCTCCTCAAGATCATCTGGGTTCAATTATTCCAAGTCATCACTAATCAATGCAGTATGCACATGACTAGTGAAGAAGGATTCTCTTGCAGCATCCTCAGAATCTGTAGCCTTTCCTGTGAATGTTTCTTGACCTTGACCTGTACTAGAGACAAATGCAGCATTATTAGAAGAAATAGAAGGGTTCTTTTGGTTTACCTCAGTTTCAAATACTCTGAGATCATTGTAGAGTTCATCCAACTCTTTTTCTTCTAGAGCATCTCTTTGTCTATATACCACTGTATACATGGCCCATTCTTCACTAAGAGATCTTAGGAACTTCATGTTGACATCTTCTTGATCCATCTTAACCCCAACCTGGTTAAGTTCACCAATTAGTTTGTTGAATCTGTCAAACACTTGAGTGAGTGTTTCATTGGGTTTTCCTTTGAAATTTTCAAAGTCTTGTTTAAGAACAGACTTCATGTTCCTCTTAGTGCTCTTTGTCCCAACGAATCTCTTCTCCAGTGCTTCCCATAGTATTTTTGCATCATCATATTCAACAAAGAGATGTTGATAATCGTTAGGAATGGCCAGTAATAGAGTGCTTAGAGTTTTGAGTTCGATGCCCTTGTCCTTCTTTTCCTTCTCACACTTAAGTTTGTCTGCTTCAGTTGCAGAGCTGCTTGCTTGACCAGGACCAGTTTTGTTTCCTTCAAGGACAACTTCCCACATAGAATAATCTGTAATAAGCATGTATTGCTTAATACGATTCTTCCACATCCCAAAGTTATTGGGAGTGAGAATGGGGATTTTGTTGGCCTGAGTGCTTTCATTGTTATCCGACATGATTAACAATGTGTGTGTTTTAAAAATTAAAACTTTTTGTTGTTCTTAACAAATAGTAGATCTAGAACCAATACGCTCTGATACCACTTGTCAGGATCGATTAACTATAAACAAGTTAATAAACACCTTAGATCTAATTGATGATAGAAGTTGCAGCGGATCAACACTATATCAATATATTAAGAACAATGAACTGTAAGAACAATATGCAAGAATATTAAGAACACAGTTTCACAAAAAGCTTCAATGTATATTATCAAGTTAACAATACACACGTACGTTTACAATTCGTAAGGAACTATTTATAATAGTCCTTGAAGCTAAACTATTTACCCTAGTTATTCTAGGACTTGATTTACATCGAATAATAAAAGATATACATTTAATTACATTCTATAACTATCTCTACGAAGATCTCGGACTTGATATTCTTCAAAAACGCGTATCAGTAGTAAATCCAATCATCAGTAGTAAATATGCAACGTCAGTAGTAAGTCTGATGATCAGTAGTAAGTCCAGAAACCAACGTCAGTAGTAACTACAATGATCAGTAGTATCTTCAATCTTTGTATGATCAGTAGTAACTAAGTTATAGTATCATCAGTATCAACTCATCAGTATTAATCAATTCTGCCCCATCAGTACTAAGTGATCAGTACTAACTGCAGCATCAGTAATAAGTTGATCTGTGTTTTGCTCCAACATATGTAATAGGTCATAATTTGTATTTTATTTATCAAAGTCATAATTTATATATAGACATGTCTTTGAGGAAGTAAAGAAAGTGTATCTACACAAGATCTACGGTTTAGAGTGAACTTAATATTTTTTATATATCTTATATATTTAATTTTATAATTTTTAAGCATACTTAATAATTTAATAGAAAATTATTAGAAAACTTAATTTTTATGTACATCTTATATTTAGTGGGGTTATTTTTATTTATTCATACAGAGCTTTTAAAAATCTATAGGACGCTCTGTATTCTACATCTTCATTTTATTTAAATCATTTAATTATTGATCTTTTACTATCTTTGATAAGAATAAAATACTAAAAATCACAAATTTTTATAAATGAAAGTTATGGCAAAATTTCACACGTGAATATATGTAAATTAACATGTAATTGTATGGTTTTCATCTAAAACTGTCTCTCATCCAACATTTTAAAAAATAGATGCATCTTGCCATCTTATGGTAATGACATAAGAAATAAATGGATTTCGCCAGAATATTAATACTTGTAAACATTTCCACACATGTGGCAACTTATTATTACATCATATTTAATTACTTAAATATATAATATTAACACGTAACTTTATACAATTATTATTGTTTCATTTGAATTATTTTCTAATATCATCATGATATACTCTTGACCAAAAATACAAGTCAATAAAGCGCGTGGCTTACAAAAATACAACGGTATATAATACAACATCGGATCTTCATTTGAAATTCTGAATGTTTGAACAACTTTATGTACACCAACATATTTTTTATAGTGTAGAATGTTGAATTTGTTGGTTTAAAGGGGGGCAAAATGCAATTACTTTAGCCAACCAATTCTACTAGATACGACAAGTCAAGGCCTCCATATGGCTAACACCCTTTTTGTCATTTTGTCTATTATTTTTAGTTAATAGTTTATGTCTATGATAAGGTGATCATAAGTGGAAAAATCTGATAAATCAAACCTTACTAATTAGACGCTTAATTCTACAATAAATAATAATTTAAATTTTGTTAAGGGGAATCTCTAGCAGCATGCAAATTTGTCTGTGACCAATAATAAGTTAGACGATGTTTGTATTTTTTTAAAGAGTTAATTACATAAATGGTCCTTTAAGATGATACCACATTGCAAGTGTGGTCCTAATCTTTTAATTTCGACAAATGTAGTCCTTTATGTTTATTGATTTTGCACGTTTGATCCTTTAGACCAAACGATGTTAAATATTTCTGTTAAGTGACCTCATTTGTAATGCACATAAGGGTATTTTTTATTTTTTCCATCTTCTTCCCCCACATAATGGTATTATGTTCTTCAACCCTTCCAAAACATGAAGCCCTAAAAGCTATTTAGTGGGTTTTTGTGGCGGCGGCCGGATTCCGGCCAAACTGGCCGGAGCAGCACCCTGAAACCAGTCTCAACCTGCTCGGTTTTGTCTTCCTTACAAGTGTATGAAAGGTCGGAGGTCCAAACGTGGCCGGAAGCCACCTGAAATCATGGCAGCATCGTGATTAGAAAAAGAAAACCAGGCGGCGGCGCAACTTCCCGGCGGATCTGGGTCGGCGGACCATGGGCTTTCAACTCAGAATGGTCTAAATAGTGGAGATCCACTATTGATTCAACAAAATCCAGTGTCTGGTTGGCCGGATCTGAAAAACGCGATTCCGGCCTCAAATGTTACTCCGACCGCAAATGTCCGTGCCGAACAAATTGGATGCAAATGTTCGTGCTTCTTTTGTTCTTCTGGGTCGTATGTGCTGCCGGAGTATATGGGTTTTGATTTCAGAGATTAGATTAGGGTTTTGATTGTTTGTATTTGGGTTTTTTTAATTGAGTATATGAGGTTTTTATTTATTTTGATTATCTGGGTTTTTTTGATTGAGTATTGGTGTGATTTGGTGAGAGAGAGAGTGAGAAGATAAAGAGGAAGAGAACAGACATAGATAGAGAGATTGGTGGAAGAGAAAGATATCAAAGGCAGACAATGATAAAATGACTATTTTACCCTCATGTGCATTGCACATGGAGAGATTTAATAGAAAATTTTAACACCGTTTGGTCTAAAGGACCAAACGTGCAAAATCGGTAAACATAAAGGACTACACTTGTCGAAATTAAAAGATTATGACCACACTTGCAATGTGGTATCATCTTAAAGGACCATTTGTGTAATTAACTCTTTTTAAAAATATTTTTGTTATAATAAGTTCCTTTAGTATGGCTAAACTTTACTTGTGATGTACATGACGTAACTATTATCAAGTGATGTTTGTATGTATATTAGAAAGTTAAAGAGTTATAAATATAAATTTATTTTGTTCTTTGGAAGCACTTAATGTATGTGCTTCTAATAATACATATGATACCCCTTTCTTTAATTGTTAAGAAATTTATGATACAAAAGTGTTCTTTACTAATGTAAAAGTTGCTAGTAGGTTTTTTTCTTTCATAAGAGACCTAAAAAAAATTTAACAGCAAAAGGAATGCTAGACCTTGAGCTATGGCAAATTTTAATTTCTCTAAATACGTTTATTTGTAATTTAAACTGTGGAAATCTGTATTGTTTTGGTTACTCGCAATTTAGGTACATACCGTAAAGGCGTAAACCACACAAAAATTTAAACCAAATCATGAACACAACTTATGGAAAATTTACACAAAACAGTCGATTATTACAATAAGTATAGCCTATAACCCGTGATAAATCACGGATTGTTTATAGAAATTACATAATTTTAATAATAACTGCTGGATTTAACGTGGCATACTTGACTCATCAATAACTTGGCAAACAAATTCAAAAAAACTTTCCTTTATTATAGATAAAGATTACATTATATCAAGAAGGTTGTTAGGCCCCTGCCAATGATAGGATTGTAACTCGTCGGTGTGTTGAGTTGGAACCAACACATCGGTTAGATATGCGTCAGTTTTAGAGAGAGAGAAATCAAGAGAGAGATAGAGGGGGATAGGTAGAGAGATGGAGAGGGAAGAGACATGAGAGAGTGAAGAAAGAGATATTATTGGCACAAAATTGATGAATTAGAGAACGCGTTAATATTAAGGCTGTCATTAAGAGGTAATTGTGTGCATAAATCGTTTGTACTTTTATTAGTGGGGGTATATTCCTAAAATGCAGGAGCGGTTATTGATTATTGCACAAGTTTTTTATGTATGTCTTGACGTCTTATTAACAGCCCATAGGACTGTCATTATCATTTTACTTGATTAATTAGGTCCGTTAATTATATCTTGGTGTGAAACGAGGTTGGAAAAAAAAATGATTTCAAGTCGTTATTATAGGGAAAATGAAAAGTATAGAGATAAGCTTATCTTTGTCTCTTGTTGGGTCCAATGCTTTCGGCTCATTGTCTCCGAACCCAACCCAACCCATGAGTCTCGCACTCGGAATCAACGGCTAATTTGGCTCGTGGCTCTAAAAAATTCAACCCATTTATACTCCTAGTGGACCGATGTCATTTTCCAATTTCATTATCTGATTTTCTTTACCCATTGGAATGCACCAAACGAAAGGAGAAAAAAATAGTAAATGACAAAAAATAATTTACGATTTCATTGTAGGTTTTACAAGTTGGTTACAAAATTTGTAACTTCTAAGTTGCTAAAAAACTGTTTTTAACTTGTGATTTGATAAATAATTTAAACATCAAAATTATAACATTAATAATGGACATGATAGCACATGCTAGCTTAAATATAATTGACAAAAGTAGCTCGTGTTGTGAGCTTCAGCTTGAGTTGTGAGATGAAGTTTCAAGTTGTAGCTTGCACTATGAACTATGATATGAGTTATAGCGGTATAAAGAATTTAATCTATCAGTCATTCAATCATTGATATAGACTATTAAAAATAGTTATAACAAAATGAATTTGAGGTTTATCTTGTTCAGATTACAGAGTGAATTTTTAACTCAGATGTAAGCGACATAACCAAAGTATATGTGGTCTTTTCTTAACCCTTCTTTGATCACCTTCAAGATTTTGTCATTAGTAAGGTTTGAACTCGTGATTTCTTGTGAGGAGGTCATGACACTTTCACTAGATTACCTTGGTAGTGGTTTGTAACTAAATATATAAAATGACATAAAAACACATGTATATTTTTCATGTATATGAGTAATCTTTGTTTCAAAAGCTTGGCACTTGTTTTTAACATTGAAATTAATTTATACACAACTTTTAACTTATACACTGCATAATACAAATTTTATAGTTAATTGTACAACCATATTAAGCAAGATTACGATGACTAAAATAAAAATTGTAGTGTAAAATTCACCTTTTTTTTAGAACCTACTTCAAAATTATATGCATAAACAACATATATTTATGGCTATTAGACACATGTCTATCACGTTTTCTTTTACCTATTATCAACCTCGTGATGAATCATGTGTAAATTTATTTTTACTTCGAATTTAAAATTTTCAGTTAATTATTAGTTGTTTATGTTCTAAAAATAGTGATTTAAATTTTAATTGTGCTGTCTGAAAATAAAGAAATGCAAGCAATTGAGTGCATGAACATACCTTCATGGAAGTCAAGGATACACACGAAAACAATATGGAGTATTAAAAAGGATTAAAAAGATAGTCTTATTATAGTGTTCCTCTTAAATAATTGAAATGCTAATGATAATCTTTAAGTGTGTCAATAAGGTGTTAAAACTTACATTGATATTTGTACTTGTATGTTAAGGATTAAAATAATCATCTCCTCTGCATTTAAAGAATTTTTCATCAATTAAAATAGTAGTTGATAATGTATGTGTTGATCTCTTAAAAGACATTACTAACGACTTTCGTTAGCAAAATCGATTATTCTATAACGATTTATATTTTGATTGAAAAATCTTTGAAAGATATGTATATATGTGTGAGGGCATACAAAGCCAATTTGAATTATCTCAAATACAACGTAATATTTTAAAATATTTAATCAATGTCTACGTGAATTTTCTTGAGGAGCCAAGTTGAATGAAGCATGTGGGTCATTGTGTTTCGGGTGTGGTCGGGCAATAAAGATATACATTCTCTTTTATTAAAATGCAGAGTTTAATTTGTAATGTAGTCAACTAAATAATTAAAATAGTTTTTAACATTCAATAAGTCAAAATTTTAACATGTGGAGTAAAGGTGGTAAAGTAAGATGATTTGTGTAATTGGTCAAAATATATAGCGGTTAATTTATATTATAATTACTACACTAGAAAATCATGTTTATGTTATTTTTACCTAAAAGTTACATATTTTAATTTATTTTTTATAAATACATTTTCAACATTTTACTAGCAATATTTTTTAGTTTTTGTCATTCTAAAGTTGTGAACTTTTTGAGTTGATTTCGAAAATACCGAGGATTATGAATTTTGATGTGTTACAGTTTAGGTACTGGAAAATGGAAATAAGAGTGATTGAAGATTTATATTTAAAATAAATGAGGATATTTTCTTCAAAGTTTACACTAAATTAGATGAAAAAAATATCATTTTTAACATTGAATATTTAATAATTAATAATTATATAACTTTAAGAATATGACAGGGTATATAGAAATAAAATTTTACGAGTATGTAGTAGAGCACTAGAGCTGAAAAGAAATTTATTGAAGTATGGTATGATAAATCATGGAAGATTTTCATATATTTTAAGTGTAAACATGTTTAAATATACTAGAACTCAAAAGATAAATATCAAATAAGACTGAATTAATGCCATTCAATCAGAAGTCAGATGAAACTTTAAGATGGAATATTTGTTAAGTTGTTTTATGGGGTAGTTATCATGTTAATCTATATAGTTGGGTCCCTAAGATCTTCCTAAGATGTGTTTTGATTAGTAATTGCTTTCTTATCTAAAATGATGCTTTTTATTTGGAACATACTTAATTAACTCTTTAATACTCCATCCGTCCCTAAATAAAGTTCCCATTTGTGTTGGGCACAACATTTTAGGAGATAGTTAGTGGTGTGGTATTTAGTATTACTTTTGATTAAAATATAAGGTTTGATTGGAGAGAGAAAGTGTTTTAAAGAGATAGTTAGTGGTGAAAGTATTGGTAATAATATTATTATATTCAGTGGGCCCCTTATGTTTGAGAAATTAGAACTTTATTTAGGGACAAAACTTGAAGAGAAAATGTGAACTTTATTTAGGGACGGAGGGAGTATATTTTATATATTTAGACTAATAGAAATATAGAATACATGCACTATGGTGCGGATATGAATATGAGATGATCGATGCTGGTGGTAATAATGAAAAGAGAGAGTGGGCAATAATTTCAGTGGTGTTTATTGTACACTGACAATAAACGTCAATATATGTTGTCATTAGCATTATAATAAAAATCCAAGGGTTATAGCTTAGGGGTATGTTTGGTACAGGGAAAAAGAAAGGTGAGAAATGTAAATAGAAACAAATCTCTTGTTTGTTTGCGTATGAGAAAAGGAGAAGAGGAGAAAAGTCATTTCCTATTCTCTATTTTTAATTCCCTCCCAGATGAAGGGAAAAAGTGAGAATCCAAAAACTGGGAAACAAAAAAAAAAAAAAAAAAAAAAAAAACGGAGAATTGAAAATTCTCTCCCTCCTTCGAAACCTGATTCCTTCACCAGTTTATCCACCGTACGTCTTCTCCTCAACCATCATCCCTCCTTCGAAACCTGATTCCTTCACCAATTTATCCACCGTATGTCTTCTCCTCAACCATCATCTTCTCCACAGACGATCGTCTTCTTCACAGATGTTGGCGGCTAGGGTTTGGAGGCGACTGATTTCAATTTTCCGGTGAAGGTAACTAGCAACCTATCTCTCTACTATCTCGATCTCTTTCTATGCTGGTGAAATTTGTATATTTGTTTTGAGATTAGACCAATCATAACCATTACAATTATGAGGAATTAACTTTTAAAACTTGAATTACATTCACTCTGCAAATGTGATTCATACAGACCTAAAGCCTAGAAATTTGCTACTGAATGCAAACTGTGATTTGAAAATTTGTGATTTTGAACTTGCTCAAACAAATGCTGAAAATGGTTTTATGACTGAATATGTTGTCACTAGATGGTATAGAGCTCCTGAGCTGTTACTCAATTCTTCAGATTCTATAGATGCCATGGATGCTTGGTTTGTTGCTTGTAATTTCATGGAACTTATGAACAAGAAACCTTTCTTTGCTGGTAAAGATCATGTGCATCAAAGGCACTTATTAACAGAGATATATTTATATAACATATCATTAAAGGTTAACATATTACTAACTGGCTGTTAGTTCTCAATTGAGGTAAGTTGTATGATTGTTGAGATCCGTGGGGTTGATTTTGATCAATTTCCATGGAGTTAGAATATTGAACAAAATTCGTGATTTAGGTTACTATATTGATCAAAAACAATACTATTATGGATTCTGTCATAAATTTAGTTATAGTAATTGAAGTTCTTGCATGAATAATAATCAAGCAATTCGTGATTTTGGTTAGTGATTACCTTCAGAAAGTGGATTTAGGTTGATTTAGGTCAAATAGGTACCAATCGTAACTTGATTTAGGTTAAATAGGGACTGATTATAACTTGATTTAGGTTAATAGTTGTGATAAAACTGTTGAAAGCTTATTTGTAGATCGAGATATTACTAGGGAAGAGTGATAAATTTGATGAACTGATGGCTGATGCTAAGGAAGAAAGGGAACATGCAAACTAGGCCTCTGAATATAGAACTGGTACCGCCTGAACTGAATCAAACTGGCACCGAACCTCGGTCACCGGTCCAGTCCACGGTTCTTAAATTCTGGACCCGCTGTTTGGGTCCGGTTCGGTTATTAACCGATGGAAATGGTAAAGACCGACCGTACCCGATTACGATTATTATATCTATGTTTGTTAAATGTAGAAAGCCTTCTTAAAATTATGTAATATGTATATGGAATTATGTTTCAATGTAGTTATGGAAATCTGTTTATATAAATAAATCAAGTGCATAGGTTTTATATTGTATGTACAAAAATTGTTCGAACAGTAGCTGAAAGAATGTTTGTACATTGATTTTTTAAACTTCTGAATGCAGTATGCTGCAAAACCAGGCAGTTCAAGAAAAAGATGATTTTTTTAATTCACTTTTATTATTATTTTTTTCCATATTTTTGTATATTATATGTTTTAATAATGATTGTTAAAAAAATATGTCCGCTAATGATAAATTTGGTACAATTCTCTATTGATTTTTTTTGTTGTACCAAACAAGAGAAATGATACTCTGTTACAATTCTCCGTTGCAAGTCTCTGTGCTACTAAACAGAATAATCAATTCTCATTCTCAGACTAATTCTCTTTCTCTGCAATTCTATTCTCTGCAATCATTTCTCTGCATTTTCATTCTCTGTACCAAACGCACCCTAGTGGTATCCAATGTGGATTTAAGGTGTTGTCCATGATCTATTGATCATGGGTTCAAGTCTCGTCGTGGATAAAAAGGTAGAAGGTTCGAGGGAAGGCATACTGCCCCTTGTGGATGTCACTGTCTAGGCTCGAACCATTAACTTACCGTTCAAAAAAAAAGCCATTATAATAAAAGTCAATATACATGTTCTTACTAAGAGAAATGATAACGATAACTTAAAAATTATTACTGAGATATAAAGACATGCATAAATAATTATATTGTAACCATTTATCAAACAATTTGTTCTAAAAAAACCCACGATACATTTGTGACAATGTAAATTAAAATATCTTTACAAAACACAAGAATGATTAAAATTTTGTCCTCATCGTAACATCCAAAGTCACAAATATTTGACTTTTGAAGACAGAAAAGAAGGCAACGCAAAATTAATCTTGAACTGTAGTTTTGTTTTATATGATCATGTAATGCATAAATCAAGAATCAAGTTTATGATTTAGAAAGCAACTTGTCACTTTTAGATTTTTTTTGTTTATGACAATCACATATACTCGTTTAATTTTATTTAATTCATATTTTTGTGTCTTATAACTGGATACAATTTGCAACACATGCAAACTATTGGATTTATTTAATTTAATCCGTATGGAAGATAAATTTCCACCTCTGATTTAATTCATATTTTTGGGCTGGGCTTGTAATCCACCATAAAAAATTACATACTTCCACTTTTGCAAGTAAAAATTTCTCCAATAATTGTAACAGAAAATAAAAACCCCCTCCCGTAACTTACAACCATATTCATATCCTTTTGAGGTAGAGAAAAATAAACTAATGAAACAAGATTTCCCATCTATGCAAAAATCTAACATTAAATAAAACAAAAATTAAAAATCCATTCTTTACCACCCAACCTCAACTAAACAAGAAAGACAAATAAGTCCCTCCCTATGTCACAAGAGCAATTACTTCCATTTTCAACCAAATTTGTTGGCATTTAGCCCGATTCTTGATCCCAAATTGTCACACTTTTTTAAATGTGTATGGTGCAGGCCCGCATTTACCTTGTTTTGTAGGGTTTGGGCTTGGGATCATGATTCAAAAATTAAGAGTTTTTTAGAGGTATTTTCCTGATGATTTCCAAATTCTTCCTTCCAGAGAAATAACCATAACTGTGACATCATCATGGTATTTCCTACGGTCCCCTTGTGGAATATCCAGTAATTCATGCAAATCCATTCCTGTAAATACTTTCCCGTCAAAATAATCATAACTTAACAACCTTAACATCATCAAACTGAAAAAATGTTAGTTTTATCTAATACAGGTGAAGCACAAGTCGGTCAGGTTAGGTAAATACAATTAATTAATTTATTAAATATCTACAATATTATAATGATGCTGTACAAATTTATTCAATAAAATATTATAGAAGCTTTGTATGTGTTAACAAGTACATTATGAGTGATATTTGACCCATTCCCTTTTTTGTCAATTTTGTTAATTTGACCTGTTTGGAATGAGACATAAAAATCAACCAATTCATATGTACATGGGCCAAGATTGTGACATCTATAAGTGATATAGGTGAAGAAATGGGCAGCAGGTCATATTAGGTCACCAACACCTTTTATTTTCATTTGAATTTTATACAAATCACTTTATTAAAAATGATAACTAAAACCATCATTTTTTTTTAAAAAAAAAAAGTGTAAAATAAATGATAAAAGGAGAAAATTACCAGCTTTTTTGGCTGCACGTAAAAGAAGCTCCTCAATGAGGTGTTGAGCAGGATCACCATCAGGAAATTTTTCCATGAAATTATCAACATGTGAAACAACTTCTTGATTGCTAAAATATTGATATAATCCATCTGATGATAGAATCAAAAACTGGTCTTTTGGACATAAATGATGATGTTTAAGAGACGGTACACAAGATATATATGGTGCATTTCCAATATAATCGTTCCTAAACATCTCCAATAATGAATCATTCCATTTTGCCTGAAAGATTTCACACATTAAATTTTTTATTTTATTTTATTTAAAAAAAGAAAGATAGGAATCAAGCAACAAACCTGTTTGAGTGATCCAGCCCCAAAAGCACGAGTAACCTTTAGACGACCTTTGACTCTATCATTTACAATGCATTGACTGTCATCTGGATGCTCATTTTTTATTCTAATAACTTCCTGCAATAATTAACAAGATTTATAAGGTAATTTTAAAGTGAAATTATTTTAAACATAAATAAGACAACAAATATATTATTTAATGTTAACTCAATATATATATATATATATATATATATATATATATATATATATATATATATATATATATATATATAAAATCTATACTTATACATTGATAAAAATATGATGTGCAATAAAGTATCAACATCAAAATCTCACGGCATATATCTTGAGATTTTATTATAGGGTGGAAAATAATCGGCTAAAGGTAAAAGATTAGAAGCTATGGGACATGTGTCAAACCTAAAATATATCCCAATAGAAAAAGAAAATTTCAAGTGATGATGTGATACGATCCTAATTAATTAAAATTAGATAAGTATCATTATCAAATAGATAGTATTTAAATATCGAATGCTTATCCCTTTATTTTTGAATTCGTTTCCTGTTAGGATTAGGTTAGGGTTAGGAGCCGGGTCTATATAAACATAGATCAGGTCTTTCGTTTTAGTCATTGAGAAATTGAGTCGATTTATTTGTTTATCTTGTCGTTTATTGTTCTTAGGGAGAAACCTGGTTCTCCAATTCCAGGATTATCAATAAAGCATTCGATTGTTTGTGTCTTTAACTACCGGTTCGTATCAAATTGGTATCAGAGCACAAGATCCCGGGATGACCAAAAAAGTGGTGGATATCGACAATGATCTAGCGGAGCACAAAGCTGCCACCGCGGAACAGTTTAGTCGCATCGAAGCCATACAAACCGAAACGCAGCAGCGCATGGCCGCCATGCAAGCAGAATCGCAGCAGAGGTTCGAGGAGATGAATCGGAAACAGGAAGAGATGATGACGATTCTCCTCAGTCTCCAGCAGAAACAGCAACAACCTCCGCAGTACTCGCCGCCACCGGTTGTGACTGCCTCTGCCAAAATACTGCCGCCATTGGCTGTCACGGCAGCAGCCACCATACCGCCACTCCACCATACTCAACCACTTCCACCATCCCAATACGCCACTTTGACGCACCCACGACCACTGTCAACCGTACAACCACAACATCAGCCGAAGATTTCTTCCTCCGTTGCTTACACGAGTGGTCCTGAATTTCGATTCGGCTCGCACGGTTTCCCCATACCCGTTCGGAAAGCTGGGTATTCTTTTGCTTCGTTTTCAACTCGCTTGGGTCAACAATTTGTTGTGCCTGTTTTGTGGTATTACTTTGGTCTACAAAACATGGTATTACAAGTCAAAACATGGGATCCGGGAATCACTTGAAGCCACACCTTGAGGACAAGGTGTTTTTGGGGGGCGGAGTAATGATACGATCCTAATTAATTAAAATTAGATAAGTATCATTATCAAATAGATAGTATTTAAATATCGAATGCTTATCCCTTTATTTTTGAATTCGTTTCCTGTTAGGATTAGGTTAGGGTTAGGAGCCGGGTCTATATAAACATAGATCAGGTCTTTCGTTTTAGTCATTGAGAAATTGAGTCGATTTATTTGTTTATCTTGTCGTTTATTGTTCTTAGGGAGAAACCTGGTTCTCCAATTCCAGGATTATCAATAAAGCATTCGATTGTTTGTGTCTTTAACTACCGGTTCGTATCATGATGTAACTTGAAATGTGGTTGAACTAAACCATAAACCATAAAGCAAAGACAATGACTAAAGTGAATTTGCTGTACCTTCTCCAATTATGCAATCATTAAATTCACCAACTAATGGACTCCAATCTTGTACAAACCAAAAGTCAAATAATCCTAAACCATAAACCATAAATCCCACAAAAATATGGAATTAAAATTTATTACAGTCAAAGTAGATATAGTCACAACATGGTGTGACATATTTGATATTTCTACTTTTATCCATGCCCAATAAAAGCAGATGTAATCTAAGGATGCTTCAAATTATAACATTTAAATTAATCGATAATGGATCCAAGTTAGGATCTAAGAATCTTACCAAGAACGATCAAGAAGATATATCAATTATCATAAGTAAACATCAAATCGGTTAGTTTTTTAAGATTAGATCAGAACTTAGAACTTACTTCTTCAATGCTTGTGCTATGATCAGTAGACAATTGCAAAGCAGTCAACCTCAAATCTTGACCAGAAACTTCATCTGTCATATCATTTTCCTTAACTACACCCTCAATAACCGTCAAACCAGATGAACCAACTTCTTCAGGCTCATCACGTTGTGCAACAATAGCCCGACTATCTCCTAAATTCATCACATAAACATCTTCATCTCTCATCAAAACAGCCAATAAACATGAACCCATAAGTGCAAGTTCAGGATATTGATCCATAACCTTATCAGTCATATCTAAATATGCAAGTTCAGTTACTTCTAAAGCCCTTGACATTGCGGTCAACACCAATTTGTGGTCAACAGGACCAGTTTTTTTCTTCCTGCCAGTTTTAACAATATTACCTGTTTCCTCTATTTTGTCTTCAACTTCTTTTTGCTCTTTGGGATTTAACCCAAATTTCCATGCGAACAATTTACTACCATCTTTGTGTTTAGTGAATCCGTTTTTCAATTTGGATAACAATAATGATCTTCGGTTAACTCCTGAACTGGTTTTGCTTATGCTTAGTGCATCATCAACTGAAAATGCAAATCTTTCTGAACCAGAAAGATCGAGTCCATCTTCGGGTTCTTCTTCTGCAAGATATTCCCATAATCTTCTTCTTCTGATCACGATTTCGTCACCTGTTTGAAATGAAACCTTTTTTTCAACTGTTGCTTCTTCAACCTGGTTTGTATTAGCTGAATTTTCTGGAACTGAATTAACAATTGTTGCTTCTTCTTCTTCATGTGGTTGTGGTGGACAAGATTGAGCTTGATCAGCATCATCTGTATCCCAAAACAAACCTTCGAGCTCTTTATACATGGCTTTATATAAATTTCCCATCAAAAATTCAGGAGCATCAGGACCGTTGAATCCATCGTAAATTCCAACAAACAACCATCCATGTTCTTCCGATACAACCACATGTACCCGATCCTCCCCTGCTTTCCCCAAAGCCCACTGAACGTCCCTGTCGCTCTTCATCTCCGATTCATCTACCGCCGGAGATTCCTTCCGACCTCCGACGAAGTTCCGTACCGGAACTACCCACGGCCGAGGGAAATTCCGATTAAACGCCTTCCGAATTCCAGGAATCGTTTTCCTTCTCCTTTTTTTAGCATACATACCGCCATTAAGCGGAGCAGAGAACGGGATTCCGTTACTGTTAGCTGAATCTGAACCGATGTTTGAATCAAGCGGTCCAGATAAAGCCCCACGCTCGATCGGACCAGACATGAAAAATGCTCTCTCCATTTGACCGGAAGCTGCCCTAGCTGAGTCACCTCGAGGTAGAGGTTGCAACGGGAGAGCACTAAACGACGACGTACTTTCAAAGCCATTGACTATACTAGACTTGACTCCACCGCCAACACAATCAGTGGCAGCATCGTAAATATTCTCTAACTGAAGAACAGTACGTGGAGTAGAGGTATTCGCACTTACCGAAGCACCTGAAATCGCTTTAAAACCGGTCTCCGATACGCCGTACGGTTGCCGCGATCTCGTCGACGATGATTCATGTGACGGAGAGAATCGTAGAGATTGCGATGGTGAAACAAAGCGATCTGAGTGAGTTGGTGAAATGAATCGAGCTGATGAACGAACATAACAAAAGGAGTGACCTAGGGTTTCGTCTAACGGCTCGGTAGCCGTGAAAATCAGATCCGATGAATCACTCCGCCGTTTATCTGCCGGATTGAAGCAGGGGAGGAGCTGCGAGAATCCACCTCCCATCACATTTGATTCACACCACTGTTGATTTTTTTCAACAAATTATTGTTTTTGAATACACACACTGTGTGTGTGAATCAAGAAGTTTTAGTGAGAGAAAGTGCGCTCATTGTGTTAAAAAATTGAAGAGAGAGAAGACTTTGCTTTAAATAGGAAAATTTTTCCTCGAGTTTCATGTAAATTAATTATGGAAAATGATAATGAAAATGCTGTCATTAAAAAAGTAAAAAAATAAAAGACAACCCCTGAATTTTAGGAATATTATTTTTTTAATTATAAAAACTACTAAAATTAATGTAAAATTTGTTGAGAAATATAACGTATTTAATAAAATATACTACCTCCGTATCAAAATAAGTGATACATTTGAAGAATTACGATTTTTGAGGCAAAAGATTAAAAAGTGGTTTAAATTAGATTAAACTGGATAGTTAGTGGATAATGTGTACCACTTCTTTAGAATGTAGTGATATTTATGATGCTTAAAAGTAAAAGTAAGGGTAAAAGGGTAATTTCACTTTATTAAAGTAGATAGTTAGTGGAGAATGAGTCCCACTTTTTTTACCAAATAAGGTAAGTTTTGAAAGTGTATCACTTATTTTGTTCCACCATTAAATAGAAAGTGTATCACTTATTTTGATACGGAGATAGTATTACGTTTCTATGTGAACAAATCTAAACAAGTGTTTGTTGACGATTAATCTATTATAATCAAACAATTATATATAATATTGAAGTTCTCTAAATATATAGTACTCAGTATTTAAATGAATCAAAATATTATTTATTAGTTTTGGATTTGTAACTTTGACTTGGCAGTAAACCCTAGGTAAATTATTTAGTAAAGTTGTTGTACAAAACAAGAAACAATGGCAAACTTTGTACACGTGGACGGTCCGGATTTAAGTTGAAATGAGGTTTGATGCATGTCGCTGTATTAGCTGTACCTGATAGTCAAAGGCCACTTTGTTTTTGTCTACATCTTGTAGACTTTTTTAATTAATTTCTGTAAAACGACCGATTTCTACTTTCTTTTTTTAATAAGTTTTCAATTAATTTTTCTTAAAAGTCACTAGATGTAGTAATAATGTAATATAAAAGTCGTAAGTTTTCACCTAATATACAATTATTAAATTAATACTAAATAATATCTTAATAATTAAAAAAACGAAAGTAATAATTAAGTAGTAAATTGTCACTATTTTTGTAGTTATTGATGAAATATAAGTACTTTTGAACTTAAATATCCATAAAAAACTACATTTCTATTAGTAAAATTTTTTAAAAATAGTAACAAGATAATTTAAATAAATTTGATTACAAAGACCATAAAGTATATATCTCATAGCAAGTATTACTAAATCAAGTTCATAAACACAATTGTTGATTATAATGTGGTAAAACAAAGTTTGGTATGAAACCTTCTTAAAAATATAGATCATATGACTACGTTTCTATATTACTCCCCCCGTCCTACAAAAAAATTTACATTTCTCACTAAACTTTTATCCCACAAAAAGGTTTACATTTCTCACATTTGATGGACCCCGCATAATAAAATATTATTATTACTAAGAACTCCACCATTAATATTCACTAACTATCTTTCTCTCTCCAATCACACCTTATATTTTAATCAAAAGAATTACTAGTGACCCCACCACTAACTATCACCTAAAATCTTGTGACCAAGAGAAATGTAAACTTCTTTGTGGGACGGAGAGAGTATATCTTTCTGAACCAAAATAAACATTTTATTTGTAAACTTAAAGATTGTAATATAATATTTTTATTTTAATTGTTTTTAGACCGAAATAAATATATAAATTGTATAATATGATAAAAATATTATACTTAATTTTATAGAATTTTCATTTCTAAGTTTAAAAAAGACAATATCTTATTTGGTTTATACAAAATTTAATAAAATCTGTAGTGATGATTAGATATTTATAAATACTTTCTAATATGAGACCGTTATTTAATAAAAAACCAACGACCAAATATTATTATTTAGATTTATTAACAATTACTAGTACTATTTATTTTTAGACCAGATTATATACACAAATAATAGAGGAAAGTGGTCGTTTGTTAAAATATTAAAGCGAGTGGCCGAGTGGGTTTCTTGTAATAGTATAATATAATTGATTAATTTATCTACAGGAACAGGAAGAGCGAGCCTACCAGCTGAGCTTTTTCAACGTTTTGTCAAAAATAAAGGAAAAAAGTACTTTAAATTATTAAATAAATAAAACAGTAAAGAAAGAATGGGAGAGATTCCCGCCCACACATACAAAATTTGCTTTCTGCAGAAGTCAAATGGAGTTTGTTGGTTAAGTAAACGACAATACCATTTTGTCAGATATATTCTCTCCTATTCGGTCGCTAAAACCTCTCCCAACAATAACGAGTTCTCATATTTATCAGTAGCGTCACATCACATTCATTCTTACTGACGAGTTACTGATAAGGTCATGCCAACAGTAATTTATCACTAACTCATCTCCACTTGAAAAATACCCCCTCCCCCTCACATCGACTGCCGACACAATTAAAGAACTCGTACATGTTGACACGAGTTGCTACTGAAGAGATGGAAGAAGACATTTTTTTGGAAACGGCTATTGAAGATGGAAGAAGACATTGGTGCCAATGGTTGATGAGTTACCGACGAGCTCTTACCTCTTAACTTATTTCTCTTCATATTAAAAACACAATCAAACTTTTTCCACGTTCTGTTAAAAGAATACTTAAATCAAATTAAAGAAATATTTGATTGTCAAGCACTAAAAATTTATGCCACTTATCGGGTTAATTCGACGAAACCCGGAACCCGATAGAACTGATTTCCTAGCGGGTTGAATTTCAAGTTGATTTTTTTTTTAACTCAAATCCAATGAGCCCGGCCTAATAAGAGCCCTAACTCAACCCGATAACCGGATTGAATACTACACGTAGTGGACTGGAAGCACGACAACCCTCTCCATTGAAGCTGTCTAACTTTATTTCTTTATTTATTATTAGATAATCTTAATGAGCTCGATTTACATATTCGTTGCAAAAGGTTATAGTATGTACCAAATCATGAAAACAAGAGAATCTATTCCTCGTTTATCATTTAATGATGAAAGCGCTTTTTATTCTTGCCCAAACTCAACCACACTTTAGTCATTTTAATAAGTTTTTGAAATTATCAATAACATTAAGGAACCTTTTTAATATGAAACTGCATCTTATTATCTAGATTTGAAACACACGTTAGTATTTGAAAAGTACGTTTAATATATATCCTTTAGATACCTTCTAGATTAGAGTAAATATGGTTACTTTCTTTCACCATTTATATTCCAAAGTTTAATTTACTTGCTACGTATACTACAGTCATTTTACCTAGACTAACAACTTAGAATGCTTACGTGGGGCCACATATATATTTTTCGTTGATTTGTCAATCCACATGATGTCACTTGTCATGCTGATTTGTCAATACACACACAAGAATTCATCTCCTTAATAAATAATAATAATAATAATAATAATAATAATAATAATAATAATAATAATAATAATAATAATAATTGCAATAGAGACATAAAACTAGAGCTGACCATGAAAAATAAAGACCGAACCAAAAATCGGATAAAAAATAGAACAATACTAAAATATATACATACAAAATACTCATTATTATTCAAATGGGGCCTACAAATGACAACTAAAGACTCCGCCAACAAATGCTCCAAATTAACGCGACTTACCGAAGGTTGCCAAGTCATAACCGACTATTATGAATAAGTCAAAGTCACACTAGTCAATCTTCCATGAATAAGATGTTTAAGATAACCTTCCAACAAGGGTGGATCAACATTCACATGTTACCATCAATATATAAATGTAGCTATAAATATTCTATAAATATCTTATCCTACACCAGACTGTGTTTGGTATGCATGAATAAACCAGACCAATCAACATACAACAAACTAAAACACTTCAAAAAAATTATTATACCGACCTGAATCAGACATTGTTAATGGCTGCAAACTTCAACAGCCATAGATTTCAATATAACAGTTTCTGATTATTATCTAAGTCTTTCAATAACGATGAAACAAAATTCATCAACAGTTTGTTTTAATCATGAGAAACGTATTTTATACCATTTTATCGAGTTCATTTAAAACTGCCCAAAGTTTAGGATCTTCATAATCTTTAACAAGAAGAGTAGGGTTTGCTGTCATCAGCATGCTTTCTGGATTTCTAGTTGTTAAACCAACAACTGGCATTCCGGCTGCTACACCAGCTTTTATCCCAGACACCGAATCCTTAAACACACAAACAATAATAACATTAAATACTAATTCGGTTGTTAATTTAAGCCTAATGATGATGTAAATTTGACATTAAAAACTTATTAATACCTCACAAATGAATGTGTGCTCTTTTGAGACATTGAGAACTTCAAGAGCCTTTAGATAAGGGTCTGGTGCTGGTTTTGCATGCTCACACTCATCACCAATAACAACCAACTGAAAGAAATCAGTTAAACCAAGAGTTGAAATCATCAGTTCAGCATTGGGCCTAGGGGCATTAGTAACAGCAGCCCGTTTCAGCCCGTGATCTTCAACCCATTTTGTTAGTTTGTATAAACCCTTTATGGGCTCAACTTTTTCCTTCACCAATCTGTATACAAATATATTAAAAAAACAAAATAAAATAAGACACCAAATCTCACACACACAAACACACATAGATAAAGTGTTAAAAAGTGGTCTTACTTTCTAAAATATTCTTCTTTATCATCACAAAATTTTATACCCCTTGGGATATCATCAGGGAAAAGAACAGCTGCAATGTCATCATTATGTTTTCCAGTAATATTTTGAACAAAGTATTCTTCATCTATTGGAACACCTCCATTGAAACCGATCTGTTAACATAAAATGTTTAGCTATATACCTTTTATGAATCATTTAAAAGGAATGGAAATTATTATCAACCTCTTGAAGCATTTCTCTAAATGCAATGTGGTGGATGGGATCTGAATCACAAAGAGTTCCATCAACATCGAATAGTACTGCTTCAAGTGGAGCAAGTGCTGCAAATGCAGATTTGCTGTTGCAAATAACCAAATAATAAACCTTTTTTGTTCCTCCAAGATCATTATCAAATATGTGTTGAAGGATCCAATTAGCACAAAAGATAATATAAGAGTTAAGCCATGATTTGGAACAAAAATATAATACTCAGGATCCATTTACATCTGGTTTTTCATTCTACATTTTGTGGTCCACAAACACGTAAATAGGACTCAAACAAAGAAGGTAGTGTTTGTATGTGTGCTCTGAAAGTGAGTATTGCAAATTGAAGAACAAATCATACTCAGGTAATAGGTTGATTAAAGCCACCTAAGGTAGGTAGGTTTAGATTTATCCCAACAATCGGTTTATTTACATAACTTGCTTAATGTAGCTAACTAGCTATTGTGATCTTATAATCACAAATCAAAATCATAGTTACTTGTATACCAGTAATGAAAACTGAGCTTAAATACACATCCAAACGCCACAATACTATCAATTAAGTGTTAATTGTTCAAAATGAAAAGGAAAAAGTGGATGTTAATCTAGTATAGTCGACGCAATTAGTTGAATCCTCTCCTAATAAATCACGTGATCATACCTAACGATCGAATAGAATTAACATGTTAATAACAGAATCGATCAGCAATTCCTCAACTAAAATCAAAATTACGTGCAAATAGGATCGAGCTAATGTGTATTGCAATGATAAATCTAGCGCAATCAGATCAAATCATCAAACAGGTGAAACACGATTATGCAAAAGAATAGAAGAACTGATTTACGTCACGATTATGAGTAGATTAATTTACCTGCTCTCTGAAAGTTCATCAGCCGACATCGTGCCTCACGGTGTTGAAGAACAAATTTCGAATCTGAAAACACCCCCAAATATGCAAAATGAGAAGACTGAAATTAAAATGAAGATGTAAATAACGAATGAAGTATTGATGCGAATGTGGTGATTGGTTACTTTTATACTGTATGTAGACATTTGTAAGTCTGATTTCCTTTTTTCTTGCATTTTTTCCACAAACAGAAACTCATCCTTTTTTCCACAAACAGAAACTTAATATAATATTATTATATTAAGTGGGCCCTTAAGTTTGAGAAATGAGAACTTTATTTAGGGACAAAACTTAGATGAGAAATGAGAACTTTATTTAGGGACGGAGGGAGTATTAAATAATAACTTATTTTGATTTTATCAATTATATTTTTATTACGGACCCGTTATGCAAGCCGACTAATCAAAGGGTGACCGCACGCTTTGTGGGTAGCCTGAAGTCGGTAAGGTGAACTTCCGTTGCTACAAGAGGTATATTTTATTGTTTCTGGTGATTTAACTTGGACCTTCTGAAAATTTCATATTTAGAATTTCATATTTGGAATTTCATATTTGATTTCATCACTTAGACACATGCGATCTGCACTCTTTCGCTTCCGTGTCGGATGCATCGTCAAACCAACATTATTGACACAGTCTAGTTAGTTTGGCTCGTTGGTTAAGCGATTAAAGGCAAGAGAACGTTGGGCAAGAGCTACAATGCCGTTTAAACAACAAAAAATTACTTTCAATTGTTGAATAGTCTAAAAAGTAAAAACATCGAGACCAATTGTATAATTTTGTTTTATGGATATATTGAAGTCAATGCTTGTCTATACCTTTCCTTATTTTTCTCCATCCTATAAAAACCAATAAAATAAACCGTATATGTGTATGTATAACTTTTAATACATAAAGCGTATGTCGCTAAGGCTAACCAATGTATAGTTTGGCGTGCAAGCGAAAAGGGTACCAAGAAAAACAATAAATCATATGAATAAATTGGTTATAACTCACAATCTCAACGTTTTTACTAAAATCAAGTAACTCCCTATGTGATCATTTATTTTTTTTCGTATTGAAATAAACGAAAGAGAAAGCATGAAAACAAACATAATTACTCAAATAATTAAGTTAGGATAAAAAGCAAAGATACAAGAAGATGTTATGTTGGTGAAAAACATACATAGATATAGACAAATAGATGAAGCATCATTAGATGGAACAAAAAATGGGTTTTGGAAACACTCAAATGGGTTTGTGTTACATGATGGTGCAACGGCTTTTTTCCTCAGTTGGTTCTTGTTGATACCTGTTTGACTCGTTTGGGTTGTATGTGAACTCAGCTGTATCAAGCCCGTACTGTTTTATATTGTACAAACAAAATGGGTGAGCTGTACTGGGAAACAGGTCTAAATGGTTGTTTTTGGTATGGGTCGAAATAAACGGATCGGGTTGGGCCGGGCCGAAACACCATTACAAAAAAAAATTAGTATGTCAAATAGCATCACAAAAAAAAATGTTTTACTACTAATATATATACTCTTTATAATACGAGTTTTTATGCACTAAAAATAAAAGGCCAAAGTGCATTTTAGTACCTGAACTTGGCTGACTAGGTCATCTACTGCCCTGAACTATTAAATATGCAATATGGTACCATGAAGTTGACAAAATGGTCGATTAAGTACCCTGACTGACTAATTTAGTCTTGTTTTCTCACATTATTTGCGTCAAATATCAATATATTGAGATGAACATATATTTTTTAGTTCGTCAAAAGCTCTAACGAAAGTGAGTAAAGTAAGAAAACGCGATCAAATTAATGAATCAGGGCACTAAATCGACCATTTTTTCAAGTTCCGGTTATCAGGTTACACTTTTAATAGTTCATGTTAGGAGAGGACCTAATCAGCCAAGTTCAGCGTACTAAAATGCATTTTGGCCAAAACACAACACACTTTGGGCAACTTTCGACCCATTTCTTTTTTAGCTAACTTTTTTTATTTGACCCGTTAGAAAAATGAACAAAAAAACCCAAACCTTTTCCCTCATTCGGGTACTCCAAGCATCATTTCTGCTAGGGCGGCTATCAAGTGTGGCAGTAACAGGAACACCTGTTGCAGCAGCTGGCGGCTGTCTACTGATCAATGGCTGTCTTTGCTGCCTGGGGCCCGATATGTACTCATCATCACTATCATAATCTGATGGGCTATTTGCAGCCCGTACCACTAGAGCTAACAAGAATACAAGTGCCTGCAAATCCACATCTAATCACTACCAAAAACAAATTTAAAAAAATGAAGCTGAGAAACTATATATAATTATGGGTTACTTTTGACCCGTTTCCTATTTATCCAAACTTTTTTATTTTATTCATTTGGCCCGTTAAAGATAAAACATAACCTAGATAGACCCAATTACTTAAATCTCCTTAAAGGGGCGCTATTTTCTACTTTCTGGAATATAGTTGTCACAACTCACAAGGACAATATATTAGTTAGTTACCTGCAATATAACTGCCCCAAGAGCAACCCATCTGCATATCTCCCAGTTCTTATCCAGAAAACTGTATATCTTATTAAAAGCTCCGGTTTTGTCATCTGGGATCTCCTGATAACACATTTATGTTCATATAATCAAAAATAACATATTCAAATTTCAAATTTATTATAGTAGTTGAATTTAAGCTCACGGATCTCCAGCTTTTGTCAAAGAAGATGAAAGAAGCAGCTCCTATTTCCACCAGAATTAACAACATCAATAGAACAGAGTACTGTATTCACTTAAGGAAATTAACCATATATACATACTGACATACATGCATGACATGTGTAGGATATATGTACACATATATAATAATATATTATATAGGGTTAGGATCCGGTGAGGACTCAAAATTCGGTGAAGACTACAAGGACAATTCTCAACCAATCGTTTAAGAAATATTGGATCATTATCCGGAAAATTAGATCTTTAGCAGAAAACATTTTTTCTTCAAAGGGAGAAATTGGATCATTATCAGGAAATACTGGATCAGCATCACTAAATATTGGATCATTGTCAGAACATATTGGATCATAATCGTCCTAACAGTCCTCACCAAATTTTGAGTACTCACCCGATCTCACTTATATGTATATGTATGTATGTATATGTATATGTATGTATGTATGTATATAGAATTACTTAATAAAGTAGGATACACAAGTTAGGCAACATCCACTTCGAGTTGCTGCTCCAATGCAACCGAAACAAGATATCACAAAGATAGCAGCACCAATGCCAACAAATAGATAAATGAACCTGCACAAAATCATCAATATTAGCTACTATTATAAATTAATTTCAATAATTGGAAGAATAAAAACTCGTATAACATCTTACAACAATTCGAAACTACAGCAAACCGATTATCCATATAAAAACATAAATATATATCAAAATTCCGTCATACAAATTTCTTGCATGACGTAAATTTTTTTTTTTTTTTTTTTTTTTGAAAAAATAAAATGTGCAAAAACGATTTGCAAAACATAATGAGACCATTCATACCAAGCAGTAGGCAAGTTATCAAAAATGGGGTTGCTAGACAATGAAACCGCCATTAACATAGGTCGACCAAGCTGTATGATTTCTCCATGTGGAGGGCCCCAAACATCTTTAGCATTTTGGTACATAATAAACATGTAAACACCGTACCCCACCATTGCAAGACCAACAAGTGTTAACAAGAAGTTTAGGAGCTTCAATAAACACTCCAAAAACCCCTTACAAGCCATGATATGATTACTTGTAGTAACTCTATTTATCAATCAATGATCTTATGGTCTTATCAATTACTTCAATCCTACATACAAAAACCAAAAAAAAAAAAAAAAAAAAAAATTGATATCAATCAATATCAGTTATATAGTGATAACAACTGTAACACAAAAAACAAGAGAATTGATGAATAAATACAAAATTTTAAGAATAAGGAGCTGAATGATTTTACTGACAAAAACAATAAATGCACGTTGAACAAACAGCCACTATAGAATTGCCAAAAAAAAAAACAAATTTCCTTCTATTTTAATTATAATTTTTTTTATTAAGAAACTTCTATTACCAACTGGTAATAGAAACCTAGGTTTCGATCACATATACGTTCAACTTAAAGCAGTACGCAAACTTAGGGAGCTTAATTACAACAAAATCGCTAAAACCTAAATTCTATGACGTGAATATTTCGTACAATCAAACAAGCTTATTGAAAATCCTACAAATATAATTCAATTTGTTCATAATTCAAAGTCTGCATATCATCAAACACAACCGATTGATCCAGAATTTCGAAATTGGATTGAATTCATGATCCACGCAAATGAAGAATTTTATTTAACAATTGCATCAAAAGGTAAAAAGTATAAGAAACACAGATGTGCGGACAATCGGATGGAGTACTTACAGATGTAGGTATCGATAATTGGCGTGATTTGTTTCAGATTCAGAACTGGAAAATGAGAGAAAATGTGAGCGAAAGGAGCATGGATTGGTGGAATTGAAAAGTTGAGGTGCGAAAATGTTGGAAAATATAAATAAAAGATGAAATTATGTGTTGGAGTTTGTATACAAAATTATTAACGTTATTTAAATTATCCTAAAATGGTTATTCAATTGCTGGCCCTGATTGTTTTTATGTGGACCAGGGGAATGACACCCGCAAACCGGCGATTACCATTAAAAATCTTTACAACTAAAAGTAAATTATTTGAGTAATTGATTTATGAAAATGATAATGATAGTTCTAAGACTGTCAATAAGACGTTAAAACACGTATAAAAAACTTGTATGATAATTAATAATCATCACTACATTTTAGGAATCAACATCTTCTAATAAAAGTACAAACGATTTATACACGTAACTACCTCTTAATGACCGCCCTAAAGTTGTTATTGACAAAACCCATTGATTTATTTTTGGATGATTTCATAATTTATTGATATATAGTAGTACATGTTTATCTAGGGATGTTTGTGAGTGTTTTTCAAGATAATTTATTGATTTATTCTTTTCTTCAAGAGGTCAATAATAAGTTCATTTTTATTAGATAAATAGTAAATAACTTTTGAAAAAACTTCATAAATAATATATAGGCTTCTTATTTTCAAATAAATAAATAAATAATAGAATCATTATCTATTGTAGATTTCAGTTTTTTATAGAATTTCCATATTATTTCAGCAATATATAGACTTTTTTAATTTATAAATTTACTTAATTATTTATAAATTTCCAACAGTATTATTAACTATAAACATATTAAGAGGAGTATCTCTTTATGCCACATAAACTAAAAATATAAATTCCTCCACAATCATATGATTTTCTGTATCATTTAAAACCTTTTTATATATCGATCACTATAAATTGCATTATTAACCAAACATTTTACCCTGGGAATATATATTGTATCTTTACCAAAGTTGGTATTTTTGTAAGGAAAAGATGAATACAAGTTTTGATATCAAACATTATGAAGATAAGTTCATTATTAATCAAATATTTTAAAAAACAATATTGACTATTGAGGAATGCAGGCACGTTATGGGCAGAAGGGGTTCGCTAAGTGAAGACATAAGCTTCAAGTCAACAACAACCATGACAAAACTCGTCAAATCAATAACATATCATATGTAATATATTTATTTAGATATATTGTAAATGACAATTTAGTTTTGCTTCACACGAGCATACGATGAGATAAGAAAGAATCATTAATCATTTTCTGGGGGGCAGGTAAAGGTACAAGGCATGTGAATGTGATTAACATGTTTTTTTTTTCTTTTTCTGATATATTATTAATAAATTATATTTTTTTTCTTCCTAGAGATGGCATGTGGATACATGAACTTTCTAGAGAAAATAAAAATATTGTTTAATAATCTAAAAATAAAGGTAAAGTAGCCTGTAGTGTTTTGAACAAGGGTAAGTGATACCCGCGTTTTACTGCGGGATTTTTCTCACCATTTATTTGATTGGTTATGATTTAAGAGTTTATAATTGGAATTTATCTGTCTGGCTATGGTTCGTTATCATTATTTATCAAATCATATTTTTCACTACGACATGATTCTACTGGGTATACATAAATAAGATTATACATAACACAAATTTTTTTTAGCAATTAACATATAAAATGACTAATTAAGATTAATATTAATTTAAAAAATCTTACTAAGAAATTAAAAGTTCATAAATATAGTAAGCATAAAATTTATACTATTCTTTTCGATTTGCAAACTCATAAGTTTTATCGAATTCAGGACTAATTAACTGAAGTTATAGACAAAGTAAAAAAAAATGCTACTAAATATACGAATCCTTTGATTTCCATATAATTCCGATTATTATGTTTTACTATATAATTCCGAGTATTATGTTTTACTATAATAGTAAATAAAATAGTTATGCAAAGTGTATAGTAAAATAAAATAGTTTATGCAAAGTGTTATAAAGATCAAGATGGAATTTGGTTTGAGAATATTATTATCTTTTCTATAATAATAAATAAAATAGTTGACGTATAAGTTTAAAAAAATCAAAATGAAATGTAGTTTGAAAGGATTGTACATTTGTACTTGTCTCACATGCATGAAGCAATTTAAATATCATATTAATTACACCATGTTCTATGCATAACGGATTGTTTAGTGCTCTAAAACACCGTTTTCTTTAGAGTAAATTACACCGAAGGTCCCTGTGGTTTACCACTTATTACAGCTACAGTCCTTGAACTTCATTTATTACACCAGACGTCCCTGGTGTATACAATTTGTTACACTCATGGTCCCTGTTGCCCTTAACTTTTTCTAAATGACGAAAATACCCTTTTGTTTTTTGTAATAAAGTGAAGATAAGGGACCGTGAATGTAATAAGTGATAAACCATAGGGACCATCTGTGAAATGTACTTTATTAATTGATTTTTTTTCTTTTCTCTCTTTAATTCACATTCTTCCGTCACATTCAGACTCACCATTCGCCTCTATCTCTTTGAATTCAAACCTCAATCATAACCATTATCGTCGCGTAATCAACCCTTGCCTCTGGTTGCCTTCTCCACTTGTTCCGCCGCCGATGGCGTTCTATCGACCTGAGTGTGCAAAATACCAACTCCTCTGGCGAGGTCCATCAATTGTCTGAATCACCGCGTGTGCAAACCACCAAACCCTCTGGTAGCGTGCATCAATTGTCTGAATCAATTCTGGTCGATAGAACGTCATTGGCTCGGAACAACTTGAGAAGGAAACCGGAGGCAGGAGTCGGCGACGGATCGAATTTTCAAGGGGTTTGGTGGCACGACGATAATTTCTATTGATTGATTTTTGAATTCAAAGAGATAGAGGTGGGTGGTGAGTCTGAATGTGAGAGAGAGAAGAAAAAATCAATTAATAGAATAAATTTCACGGATGGTCTCTGTGGTTTATCACCTATTACATTCATAGTCCTTTATCTTCACTTTATTCCAAAAGGCCAAAAGGGTATTTTCGTCATTTAGAAAAAGTTAAGGGAAGTAGGGACTATGGGTGTAATAAATTGTATACACCAGGGACCTTCAGTGTAATAAATGAAGTTCAGGGACTGTGCGTGTAATAAGTGGCAAACCACATGGACCTTCGGTGTAATTTACTCTTTTCTTTATAACTCCGTTTATGTGATTTTGTAATGAACAGTATATCAAGTATAACAAATGTATTATAGGTAAATTTGAATGTTTTGTTCAAACAATTTTTTGCGGGTCTTTTTTCTATTTGATACCTATTTTTCAAAAAAAATTCATCATTTTTCACCTAAATTACCAAAATACTCTTTTATCTTTAATTATTCAATCATCATCTCATCTTCACTTAGGTGCTGTTTGTTTTTTGACAAAAGGTCTTCCTGAGATCTTTTGTCTTCACGGCGCAGACCACGCGTAGAAAAAGGCTTGCGCAGATGTTTGTTTTTCGGAAGCCCGCAGACCTTATATTGTCTGCCTAAGGTCTTCCCCAGGAAGACTTGGACATTAGCTTCTTGGGTCTTCCAAACTTAAAAAAAAATCTCCAAACTTAATTAATTTTATTATTATATTAATATATTATTATATTAATATATATTATTATTATGTTAATATATAATATTATTATATTAATTATTATTATTATTATTATTATTATTATTATTATTATTATTATATTAATTAATATTATTATTATATATTAATTAATATTATTATATTAATATATTTTATTATTATGTTAATATATACTATTATTATTTTATTAATTAATATTATCATTATATATTACTCCGTAATTAATATTATTATATTATTAGATAATAATATATATTATTAAATTTATATTATATATATTATTATATTTAAATTATATATATTACTATTATATATAAATATAAATATAATATAATATAAATATATTAATTAATATTATTAATATATTAATTAATACTATTATTATTATATTAATTATACTATTATTATTATATTAATGTATAATATTATTATCTTAATTAATATCTCATTTTATTTAAGCAGTCTGCAGATGTTAAAAAACAAACAACAGTTTTCTTGCAGACTGCAGACCTTTGATCCATCTCAGAAGTTGCAGCAGCTGTCAAATGTGGTTCGCAGACAGCAGATCTTTTTGTTCTGAAAAAAACAAACAGCACCTTAGTTAGATATCTTGTTGGCTAGTACACAATATATATAATCCAAATTTAATAAATACTGAATTATTGCGACTTCATCGTGTAATAATCAGTTTATAATGTTAGCAATTTAATCATATTCATATTCTATTTTTATTTTTAGAGCGAATTACATCTAAGTTCCCTGTGCTTTACCACTTATTACAGCCACAATTCTTAAACTTCATTAAGTACACTGGGAGTACCTGGTGTTGCCATTTTGTTGCACACGTAGTCCCTGAAGCAAACGGACATTTATTGGAGCCGTTAAATCCCCCATGTGCACATCACATGATGGGTATTATGATAATTTTCCACTCCTTCCTCATATTTAATACCCCGAGTAAATTACATGGAAGGTTCATGTGGTATACTACTTGTTACAGCCTTAGTCCATGAACTTCATTTATTACACCGGAAGTCCCTAGTGTATACACTTTGTTACACCCATGGTCTGTGATGCCCACAACTTTTGTTTAAATGACTAAACCCTTATGGCCTTTTGTAATAAAGCAAATATAAGGAACTTTGGATGTAATAAGTGATAAACCTCATGAACCATTCGTGAAATTTATTATGTTAATTAAAATTTTTTTTTCTTTTTTTTCTCTTAGATTCATATTCTTCAACCTTTATTGTCGCGCCACCAACCCCCTAAAAAGTCGATCCATCCCAAACTCCTAAATGCGGTTGGCTTCTCCAATTGTCCGGCCGCTAGTGACGCTCTATCGACCTGCCTGTTCAAAGCACCAACTCCTCTGCCAACACATCAATTGTCTAAATCAATTCAGGTTGATAGAACGTCATCGCTGACAGCCGGCAGAAGGCAAACTACATGTAAGAGTTTGAGATGTAGGAATTTTTAGGGGTTGGTGGAGCGACGATAAAAGTGGAATAATATGGATCCAAAAGAAAAAAGAAAAAATTAACTTAAATGAAGTTCAGGGCAACAGGGACCATGGGTGTAACAAAGTGTATACACCAGGGACTTCCGGTGTAATAAATGAAGTTTAGGGACTAAAACTGTAATAAGTAGTATACCACAGGGACCTTCCATGTAATTTACTCGGGATTAAATATGAGGAAGGGGTGGACAATTACCATAATACCCATCATGTGATGTGCACATGGGGGATTTAACAGCTCCAATAAACGTCTGTTTGCTTCAGGGACTACGGGTGCAACAAAATAGCAACACCAGGAACTCCCAGTTTACTTAATGAAATTTAGGGATTGTGACTGCAATAAATGGTAAACCACAGAAGCCTTAGATGTAATTCGCTCTTATTTTATTTTTCTTCTTTTTCCGGTTAAAGATCGAAAATCAAGTAAAGAGCCACTACAACAAATATGATTTGCAACAGTAAACGTAAGATTACATAATCTTATAATTTTAACCAGAAGATTAACTCACTACGATTCTTAAACGTTATAATAAAATTTTAATAAAAACGTACATCCAACACTCCTACCAATAGTACAACGTTTCATGCTAATTAACCTAAAAGGTTATACCAACACTTACATAATTAAATTAACATCCATCTACGCATTTTAAGTTCCATTTTAAACCTATTGACGAATCCAAATCTCGATTTTCCTCTTTTTTCGGGAAATCCAGTTCGTGAAATAATACAGAAGACTAATTGGTTGACTAAAACGATGATTCATACATCATTTAATTAAAAAATATCATTTAATTAAATGAATCACTCACTTGATGTATCATTACCTTTGCTACCAACCCAATATTGTTTAGTGGCAACAAAAATTTTCTTGGGTACAAACGGGCCATCTTCGTGATCCAACAATTTAACATCCCATCGCATGCCAGCTGTAATTTTCATGACTTTGGTCAACACATCGACTTCATCTCGAAGGATGACCGACCCTTCGGGCCTCAATATTCGGTCCATCTCTAGTAGGATGTCTTCTAGATCACATCTGTTTATGAACGGGCCAATTCGGGTTACTTTTATATTTAACGGGTCAAACAAGATTTAAAAATCACGGGCCGAAAGTCGACCAAATTGCAATTTTTTGACACTTTTTAATAAAAGATTGAGATTCTTACTTGTTCTCATATAAGCTGAATAGACCATTGCCATGAATAAGGTCATATGTTCTCGGGTAAGTCGAAAAGCCTTCACACCTAAAAAAACCAAACAACAATTTGGTAATTTTAATAGTAAATTACAGAAAATTGTCCATGTAGTCTTCCAAATTCTACGATTTTGTCCCTGGACTTTCTTTTCGTGATTTTTGACCCTATAGTTTTCAATTTTCATTCTTCGTCCATTTTGATATAAAATGACCAAAATACCCATATACATATATTTTTTTAAGATTTTAAATTATTTTTACTTAATTTCTTATTTCTTTTCTTTTTATTTTAATTTTCTCTCCTTTCCCTCTGTGTTTTCTGCTTCCTGTTAAATTTACAGAACACAAAACCCAAATCCCATTTTCAAAACCCTAATTTGGGGCATTTCATCTACAATCATCGTCTTTTGAATGTGTAATTTACTCTAATTTAAAAGGTAACTTCGACCAAAAAGTGTATGTGGGTCAACCCGACCCGACCCAACCCGGCCCACTTACTAACATGATAAGATACAGGGAACTCACCAATCATGATAGATACCAACAAGACCTCGTTCATAGACAACACCCAAAGTATTTGGAGCAATTGTAGGCACAACATTCATAACCCATAATTTACTGGAATCAAGTGCTGCAGCAAAACCACCCAGGCCCGCATTCATATCCATAATATTCCTATATCTTGATGTACCAATTAACCGATTGGCCCGTTTGTAAGTAGCAACATATGTTTTCCAAAGTTTACTATCTTCTTGATAAGATTCAATAGAAACATCTGGAATTAGTCCTTTTGATACCCGAGGTGGGACCGCTTGTAATCTTGCTGGGAATTTTTTTAACTCACCTCCCGCTACTTTAGGGTAAGGAGTTACACATGTTTCCATTTTCTTGTACCTAAATAATAACATAATTAATTAGAGATGTGTTCAATCTAGTGCTTAATTTTCTTTTAGTCCCAAGGGATAAATCTCAACCGTTGATCAGTAATAATTATTATTAATGGTCAAGATTAATCACATGCTTTATACATGCAGGGCTATTTTTGTCATTTGACACACACAAATTTTAATCCATTTTTGAAAAAAAAAATTACTTGTATTATTATTATTTTTCATTAAAAAAACAATATTATGTGATAATCACATGATTTTTTTTTAACGAATTTTTAAAAAAAATAATTAATTTTTTTTTGTGAGTGTCAAATGACAAAAATACCCCTCCATGTATAAAACATGTGCTTAATCTTGACCATTAATTATTATTGATAAATGGTTGAGATTTGTTCCTTGGGACTACAAGAAAATTAAGGACTAGCTTGAACATATACCTAATTAATTAATGATTAATGAGAAAATTGAGATTTACAAAATTCAAGAAACTAAGTGACTCACCAGACATTATCAGCATCATTTGATTTACAGAAATTTTCAGAATCCATCTGGCAAGATTCAGAGTTGACTTTTTTTCTCCAAATAGCAATATCTCCCTTTTCATATTTCTTCTCCCAACAAAGAGATTCTGCAAGCTTTTCAATCTTGGTTTGTTCTGCCTTCAAATCCTCTTTTGTTCGTTGCCATGTTTTGTAATATGTTTTCCAGTTAATTGGAGGACCAGACAAAATCCAAAATCCACCAGGTCTAAGAACTCGATCAACTTCCATTAAATACTTCCCATCTGCCCATAATTAAAAAAAAAACATATTACAATATTCTGTATATAAAAAAGAGAGTTTCTAATCCTATGACTATCGAATTAATTAAATTAATAATTGATGATGTCATTTTCCTACATATCCCTTAAACTTATATTGTAATTAATACATATTTTCAGTTTCCACCTAAATCTATTTTGAGTAGCCATTCACATACTTAATATTTTTTTATAGTTATTTGTATTAATAGCATATGTAAGTTATGTAACAAACTATAATATTACTTCAAAACAATTATTTCTTTATTAAATCTTTGGCCTAACAATTAAAAGCAACCAAACTTTGATTTTTTTAATTTTCCACCGTATTCTACAGAAATGACTGAATTTAGGGGCATGTTTGGGAAAGCTTATTTAAGGGGCTTTTGAGCTTAATAAGCTTGAAAATTCAAGCTTATTATCGTTTATTAAGCTAATAAGCTCAAAAGCCCCTTAAATAAGTTTTCCAACACATCCCCTTATTAAATTATACATTTGAAACCCTCTTAATATTATAAATTAATTGACAAAACATGTAAATATGCTAATAATTTTAAAACTAGTATATTATACATAAGTTCGTTATGTAAATATCCGTGTATCACGGATTTAGATATAAAATAAAAAAAATAAAATAGATTTCTTACTATTTTCACCCCATGGGATCAAACACCGTGAGCACTGAGCCATATCAAATGCTCTTGATGGAAAAGGAAGTTTTATTGATCCAAGAACACCAATAATAGCAGGCACACCACGTTCTAAAGCAAATTGCACTTGTGCTTCATGATTATCTCTTGGTGCAAATGACATTGCTAAAACATTTCTTTTCATTAAATAAGCACCCCAACTTGCAACCTACACAAATCAAGATTGCCAAATTAGTCTTGACCACAAATCGGTAGTTAAATAATTGGTCAACGGGTCAAAACGGGTCGGGTCAAACCTACCCCACAACCAGTATCGAGAGCTGTTCTAACAGAACCATCTTTAATAGGAATAACCGATGCAAGTTCATCAATATAAGCATCTGCACCTTGAGGAAACATGGTCCCGCCACCTGGAAACTTAAAAACATTTCCTTGAAACTCAACCCAATGTTGATTTGCTTTCTCAATAGTCAAATGTTTAGAAGGGACATTAGCATAATGAACATAATCACGCCCTTTTGGCCATGGAAAAGGACTAGAATACCCTTTTGGAGCAGGAATTAAACATTTCAATTTCTCTTCTTGTGGTGGACAATGTCTTTCTCTGTAAACCATGTCTTCTCTAGGGAATTTCATGGCCCGATCTTGTTCATGACAAGGTGTGTAATCAGTGTATTTTACATCACATGGTTTGAACATTTTGGATTTTGGTTTTGAAGAATCGGGAATTGGGATGCTGTGATGTGTGTCAAAATCCAGGCTGGCAAAATCGTCTTCACATTCAGTTTTTTTGGTTATGTCCATTGCTATGCTGTCGCCTTTTCCAAAACCGCTTTTTTGCCATGTTCCTAGCAAGTAAAAGAAACAACAGAGCCCGAAAACTATGATTATAGATAACGGGCTTCTTCTTCTATTTGTTGGATTGGTTTTTGACCCCATGTTTGTGTTACAGAACCCTAGGCCTAAAAAAACTGCATCAGTCAGTAAATTAGAGATAGTGATTCAAATCTTAGCATAAACAGTAATATAGCATTGGTTATAGAAAGCTAATTGTTCATTGATTGCATGCTGCAACAAAATCAGAGATCCAGATGATAAACTAGTCTAGAAATGCTCTCAATTTAGCAGATCAGGAATAAAAACAGCTTCATTAGAAAAGTTCCGAAAATAAGGATTTGGACTGTATAGAACTCACAAAAATCAGTACAAACACTAAACAAACAATTCAGATCAAAATAAGCATATAGATCAAGCTTAACAGGAGAGATAAAGCAACCTAGATCCAAATACACCATTGATTCTATAATTCAGATCACGATATGATCAGTACTATAATCCTTTCTAAGCAAAATCTCAAACAAGTTCGAGCATATTTTAACGAAGAAATTGAATCACGCTACAATGAATGTAGCGAGTTCACAAGAGCAAATCAACAAACATACAATCAATGAATCAACACAATATAGAATACAATAAAATTAGGGATTCAGAAGTACTGAATTTGAAACGGTGCGAGCACGATTAATTTCCGCAAGCAAGCAGAAAGTACCTGATTATTGAAACGCAGATCTAAGCTTCAGTTCAACTTTTTCCCCCAATTTTCCCAATTAGAAAAGATTGTTTCAGAGAGAAAGATAGGGGAAATAGTAGTAGCTTTAGTAGGAGTGTGAAAGATTTGCGGTAGGACTGTATTTTATATTGGTTGCTGAATTTATAGACTATTATATAAATAATGAGGAAAAAAGTGACGGAGTTGACAATCTCCGACGACGACGACGGTCGGTGGCGGTGAAGATCTGCGGGACAGGCTGGACATAAATTCAACTTTATAGAATGCTTTAAAGGACGTTTTTATCGCAACGGTTATTTGATTCTATGAAATATTTTTATAGATTTGTACGGTCAAATTGGTAACATTTTGACTGAATTACGGACTAAATCAACCTCATTTAACGTTTTGATTATGAAAAGAGTTCAATTTGACTAATTCAAATTGAGAATAATAGAAGAAAATTATGTGTATGGTGAAATTTACTAGAGCTTTTAGCTATAGGAGATGTTTGAGATTATGATTATGAGTATAATATTTAAGGTTCTAAATAATGTGACATAGAACAATGTGGTCAACCTCAAGCATTTAATACATTATCATATAATTTTATTAATGAAATTTAAAAATATGAAAATAAACAATGCTCAAAACTAGATATGTGTATGGTCTAAGAACCGGACCAGACCGACTAAAAGGGAGAATTGAAAAAATGGTTTTGACCGAACCAAGGATCAAACCGATAATGCTTAGAACCGAACCGAACCGAGAACCAACCGGAACCGAACCGAACCGAGGTAATTTCTTCGACTTTTTTCGGCTCTTTCTCGGTTTAGAACCGAACCAAATCGCTAGGAACCGAACCCATTGGAACCGAGAACCGATTTTTTTATAAAAATTAGAACCGAGAACCGAATCGATGTAGCTCGGTTCGGTCCGATCCGATCCAGTCCAGTCCAGTTCTACAGTTTTAGTTGGTTCTCAGTTCAATTTATACAGAGCTACCCATAACTATCTATATCATAATCAATTTACCAAAGACCAAAAACATCTTTACCTTAAACAACTTCAATAATATCTTATAATAGTTAATTAACAAATAAAGTTGAAAGAAAACTTAGGCAAAATGTCACATTTTTCCTTACCGACATTATGGGAATGGGACACACAAATATGAATGGCCAATATGGAATTTATTGGGTACCCCATTATTTGACATAAAACCATTATATACGCGACTCTTATTAATTGCACATACCTTTTATTTATTTTTCACTTAGATTTTTGTCAAAATCATATAATAATTGTCCTTGGATCTAACGTTATTAGGGGTGGCTTGAATATAAAATGAGTGAGTTTTAGGCTCTACAATATTTAAGACCTCCTTATATATCTATCTGTATGTATATATACATACAAGGTTTTATAAAAAATTTAAACCTTGAGATTATGCATCTCGTTTTATAAGTTTCATATTTTATAATTTTACAATTGCAACACCTATGTACCATCTTTTATAGTCACTAACGTGAAGAAAAAAAAATGAATGCCAAACATTTTTTATAAAATTGTTTACAATTAAGTGTTTATTATTAGAAAAGATGGCAAAATATGGACATGCATGAGCTTATGTTTTCATAGTTGCATTAGTGTCTACAAGTTGCACAGAAAGATATTGGTTAATTATAAGTCGTCTTCTCTATTTAAAACACATGACCAACGACGTCTCATGCCGATTTGGGTTCAGGGCGAAATATAAAATGGGGCCCTTAACATGCTCTAAACCATGCTCCGAACCATAATACATAAAAATAACAACTAAATAAAACTCTAAATAAACTTGCATTTTCGAAATATAAACAGGGGCCCTTCTCTAATATCAATCAGCTTTTATTTTAAGCTAAGTTTGGATCTTTCTAGCAAGATATGATTCTTTTTTTTTTGGCTAAATATATAGAGAACTAATAAAATAGGGGCCCTTTGGCATTTGGGGGGCCCGGGGCGGTCGCCCAGCTTGCCCAGCCCATTGAGCCGGCCCTGCACATGACATGTAATTACAAATATGTATAACTATTTGAAACTTCGCCGCTTCTTATACTATGAAGTACGTTATGCTGTAAACCTTGTACCGTTAACTTCTGTTAGAGCCCAGAGGTTATAAAATCCTCCCAAAGAAATGTATAGATTGAAAAGGTAGTAGTTGGGAGTTTAAATCTTATACGAAGTATAAAAAATGGAATGCCAAAACCTACAAATCACAACTGCATTGAGTACTTGTTCCATACTCCAACCAATGCATTGTGATGCTTGTACTGCACAACCTCTAATAAATTGGTGGAAAACTTTAATATGAGACAGGGGTGAGCATTTGGGGTGAAAAATTGAACCAAACTAAAAATCGGTCGAAACTGAATCAACACGGACTATGATTTTTGGTTTCAATTCTATTGGTTCAGTCCGTTTCTCGGATCAGGGTGAGCATTTGGCCAGAAAAAACGGAATCGATCCGAAATCAAACCGAACCAACACCGATTATGATTTTCGGTTCGGTTTGCGATTGTGTAATTTGATAATTTTAGGGTTCGGTCCGGTCTAGTCCGATCCTGAGACCACTCTCATCCTGCGATTGTATATTAGATATCAAAGATATTATGTATATTTGAATAGTTTGAATTATTGTGTATATCCTTTCCTTAGTTATAGGAGATATGTATTGTGTATATATACCAATGTAAATCAATGAGAAAGGAGGCAATTCATTCTCAATCTTATATGGTATCAGAGCTAAACCTATACCTAATTCTCTCCTCTCTCCCCCTCTAAAATTTTCGGCCGCCCACTGCCATAACCTGGCCTACTCTTTCCGATGGGTGACAAAGCACCAAAACACCGCTTAAAACTCTTATCTCCTATACCGATGCAGACTGGGCCGGGTGCCCCGACACCCGCCGCTCCACCTCCGGTTATTGCGTATATCTTGGTGACACCCTCATCTCGTGGTCGGCTAAACGCCAAACCACGTTGTCACGCTCCAGTGCCGAGGCAGAATATCGTGGCGTTGCCAATGTAGTGTCGGAAACTTGCTGGTTGCGCAACCTTTTGCTTGAACTTCATCAACCGATCAATGTCGCAACCATGGTCTATTGCGACAATGTCATTGCTGTTTATCTATCAGGGAATCCAGTTCAACATCAACGTACTAAACACATCGAATTAGACATTCATTTCGTCCGTGAAAAAGTCCAACGTGGTCAAGTACGCGTTCTACACGTTCCATCCCGCTACCAGATCGCTGACATATTCAGAAAAGGATTACCCAGACTTCTGTTTGAAGATTTTAGGTCTAGTCTCAGCATCCGCTCTCCTCCCGCTAAGACTGCGGGGGTATATTAGATATCAAAGATATTATGTATATTTGAATAGTTTGAATTATTGTGTATATCATTTCCTTAGTTATAGGAGATATGTATTGTGTATAAATATCAATGTAAATAAGGCAATTCATTCTCAATCTTATATCAATGACCGCCAGTAAAGAGTATAATTACCTTTGAGGTGCATCTGCTTTGACTTTATGATAAAACAGAGAATTTTTGAAAAGGCTAAGTTGTTTAGAAAGCTTAACAAAAAGACATGTTATGTAGTTGCAATAGTCAAAACCATTAACTTTTTCCAATATTTCTCGAAAGCTAACATCACAAAGTTACTTAAATAGATGAAAATGTTAGCACAACTATAAATAGATTAACATTCTTGTTACATTTTTATCTCATCCTCTAACGATGAATAGCATCATAACATTGGCAATAATTGTTGTATTATTACAAACAGAAATTAGCTTGTGTGATAACGAACCACTTGTTCTTAGTTACTATGAAAAAACATGTCCATTGTTGGAAGAAATCGTCCATCGTCAAGTAGAAATTGCGGTTCTTAAAGAACCTCGAATGGCCGCTTCACTTCTTCGCTTGCATTTCCATGATTGTTTTGTCTTGGTAAACTTTTCTAAATATCCATGTTTTTTATCATTTTCATTATGTGGGTTCCGTAGTAAGTATGCAAACGGGACCCACTGAATGAAACAAAGTTATTTAATTGATAAAATGTTATAGGGGTGTGATGGTTCCGTTCTACTAGATGATTTTGAAGATGTGCAAAGTGAAAAGAAAGCCGTACCTAATGTGAACTCACTAAGGGGATTTGAAGTCGTTGATAAGATCAAGTACCTTATTGAAGATGCATGTCCTTGTACCGTGTCTTGTGCAGATATTCTAGCCATTGTTGCTCGGGACACCGTCAATCTGGTATGGTTGCTTGTCTTTTGTTATATTCTTTTAACTTCAAAAGAGAAAAAAAAAAAAGAAAAAAAAAACGATTCTAAGTTGCTAAAATCTTTAGATCATCTTACTATAAAATCAAAATTCACTTACATTGAAATATTTACAAGAAAAAGAGAGCTTAATTTACATGTGTTACAAAGTTATTAAAATAACTATAAACACTTTGATTTTCAAAAATAAACTTAATACAGTCCAATTCTAAAAAAAAAAAATACTTTACTCTCAAATCTTCCCAAAAAACTGTACAACCTATGTGATTTCAAACAAAATTTGACAAGTATTCTTTTGCTCGCACAAATTTTTTTTAGATCGCACAAAAAAATGATATGGTCGTACATCAGTCGCACAAAAAATAGAGTAATCGCACAAAAAAACATATGGGTCACAAAAATGGTATGGTTGTACATCAGTCGCATGAGTTGCACAAAAAACATCTAGTCACACGTATTATTTTAAGAAGATTTGAGTCCATAAGTTGTTTTTGGGAAAATGAATGCATTTTTGGTTTATTTTGGTTTTCGTTATGTAACTATGTTGAAAGAGAGGTGGGCCCAAGTGGGATGTGTACTTAGGAAGGAGAGACTCTATGAAAGCAAGCTTCAATGGTGCAAATCAATTCATTCCTGCTCCAAATTCTTCTTTACAAACCCTCATTGAAAACTTTCGAGCTCAAGGTCTTACTATTCAAGACATGGTTGCTCTTTCAGGTACATTTTTCACGATAAATGGTCTATCTTTTATATTTTCTGTAACTTTTGTTGGTCTACCCGTGTAAAAACAGGTAGCCACACTATCGGGAAAGCAAGATGCACGAGCTTCAGACAAAGAATCTATGACGACTACAATGATTCAAAGGAAACCTCGTATCATCATCACTATCCAAAAGACAATGAGTTCAAGAAAGTGTTGGAATCAATATGCCCGAAATCAGGAAGAGACAATGCATTGGCACCACTAGATTTTACTACTCCAACTAGATTTGACAATAGTTATTTTCACAACATTAAACGAGGACAAGGACTCCTAATTTCCGACAATGTGTTGGTTATTGAAGATGTCGAAGGGGAAATAAGAGATCTCGTGTGGGATTTTGCATCGGATGAAGAGTTTCTTCGACTCGTTTGCAGATTCGATGACCAAAATGGGAAATATACGTGTACTTACGGGGAAACAAGGTGAAATCAGAAAGAATTGTAGGTTCGTCAACACCTAACAATATAACGGTTCAAAAATTTTTATTTGTTTGTTGGTTTTTATGTGTGATGTTTATATTCATATAAATTCAAGATAGTGTATTTGTTCATTATTGTACATCGTATTTATTGTCCATAAATCTTGAGATTTACTTTTGTTTGTAAACATATCAAATGTTCTTCGCTTTTTACCATTTTTATAAAGAGAGCGATGTTCACACCACAACTTTTAAGTTATCTACTATAACTAGGTTCTGACCCGTGAAAAATCACGGGTTGTCGTAAAATTTGTTGAAAGTAAATATTATATAATACAAATATGAATCGTGAAATCTATGTTAAATAATAGAGAAACGTTCAAGGTAGTCCTTAATTTTTGCGTAGTTTCAAGGGACAAATCTCAGCCATTGATCAATAAGATCTAATGGTAAAAATTAATCACATATTTTAGATGTGAAGGGGTATTTTGGTCATTGGAATTTGAAAAAAAATTCGGTTTTTTATTATTTATTATTTTTATTATTTTTTTCGTTAAAAAACAATATTTATTTGATAATTAAGTGTAATACTTAATCACATGTGATTTTTGTAAAATCACAGGATAATTTATCGGATACCCGATTTTTCAGTACATAATCACATGTGATTGAGTATGCAATCACATGATTGAGTATGCAATCACATTATATGTTATTAACGAAAAAAATAATAATAAAAAAATAAATAATAAATCATTCTAAAAATAGTAAATAATAAATAATAAATAAATAATATTATTTTAAAAATGACCAAAATACCCCCTCCATGTATAAAATATGTGATTAATCTTGACCATTTTATAATTAATCAATGATTGAGATTTCCCTTGGAATTACATAAAAATTAAGGACTACCTTGAATATAACCCTAAAAACAGTCATTAATGGTCTTATAATGAAGATATGATAAAAGAAAATAATTTAAATTAGTACTCTTAGAATACCAATTAAAAGGAAACAAAGAATCAAATAACAAATTTCAAGAAAGTATTTAATATTTAGAACATCAAGATAAATTTCTAAAGATTTCTTTGAATACAACGTTTGATGTTTTATTTGTTAGATCTCCATATTTATCTTCTATTATAATCTTCAATCCTTGTCTGCTTCTTACTCTAGATAATGATACATATAGTTGACTGTGTGAAAAAACAGACTCTCTCAAATATAGACCAACTTTTGACATTAATTGTCCTTGCCTTTTATTTATTGTCATAGCAAAACAAATAGAAAGTGGAAATTGCCGTCTTTTAAACTTAAATGGAATATTGGTGTCAGAAGTCTTCAAAGACAATCTAGATATAAAAGTACAATATCCCACATTATTTCCAGATATAACAACCGGTTCTATAACACGGGTACCCATAGTGACAATCTGAAGTCTAGTACCATTGCATAGACCATTTTTCTGGTCAATGTTTCTTAGTAACATGACAGGAACACCAACTTTCAAAACAAACTGATGATTTGGCAATCGACCTACTTAATACCATTAAGCACATCCGGTGAGTATAAATTTTCATCAAATTGTTCATACAAAAACTCGTTAGGTTAAATGGTATCTGAACTTAAATATTCCTTGGCTTCTCCAGGGAAAATTGATAAAAATCGATCATTAATATCTCTAATTACTTCATTTTTAGGTGGAAGTATTGATCTTTCTTGAAAATAGCCAGGAGTATCTATGTTTTCGAGCAAGGAAGGATAAACAAAATCAATCAACGAACTCAACAGGTCTGCTGATTTAGAAATTAGAAGATCATGATGAATATCAATAATTGCATTTCCATTGTTTGGTCCACCAATTTTGCCTTCTCTAATATCCAAAAGCCAATTTGCATATGATGTGGTTTCTTCAATATCAGCTATATCACTTCCTACTGTCAACCTCATATTTTTTGCTAATTTTTTCACTTTACAATTTTCCCATATATACGAAGAACTCAATTATGCATTTACTATATCTTGCCTAGTCCCATTTGGTACAACCGGTAGAATTTATCTAAAATCACCTCCAAACACATTTACTTTTCCTCCAAATGGGAGCTCACTGTTAACATTAATACCATCTTTTAAAATATCCCTGAATGTTCTATCCAACGCTTCAAAAGCATGTTTATGAACCATTGTCGATTCATCCCATATTATAAGGCTTGTTTTTCTAATTAACAATGCTACATCGTTATTTGCCCATATAGAACACGGGTGGTCATAATTTTGCTAAATGTAATTTTTTTTATAATATTAATGTGATTTGTTATGTAGATGGTTATTAAAATTATAAGATAACAATTTTTTTATAATGTTCTACAAGATAAATTATGAAATTGAAGTGTCACTAATGTCATATACGTGAGGATATACGATTACAGAAAAATAAAATGATAAAGATAAAATAACAAATAATACAAATTAAAAACATTAAATAAATCATCACCATAAAGAGTAATATTATAACAACAATTATAAAATCTACGTTTAAGGTGTGTATGATAAAAGATATTAAATTACCAATTTTCAAACAAAATATCCAAATGCAATTGCAAAATGTAATTGTAAATTTGATGATAATAACATCTCACAATACAAAATGTAGCCTCTTATTGACAAAATTTGATATGAACTTTACGTAGATCAACTTGTAACCCAAGTTAAGGAGTAAAATAAAGACCAAATTTTGATTGTAAAGCTTAAAATGATTCACATAGGTTCTCAATTTTCAGAAACTTTGACCTCAAAAGTCAACCATACTTTAAAAAATGGGAATTACAAAGGCTGCTGCAGAATTAAAATAGAGACCAAATTGGATGACATGTGTATTCCATTAATTCTCTCTCTTAATATTATCCGTTGATTTTGACACGTGTATTCATCTAATGAGTAGGCCTATGAGTAGGTCTAAATGATAGGCCTAAATACCATTACTCTATAAAAATAGATGCTTAAAATCACAATAGACATTATGACATTAAAAGTCAAAATATTGACTTTGAAAGTCCAAATTCGATTTTGACTACAAAAGCCAATAGACATCAAACTTTAATTTTGACAACAAAAGTTAAAAATCTAATTTTCCTGAACATCAAACTTTTTTTTGACAGATACAAAAAGAGTATTTAGTACAATAACAGAAACATACACAAATTTAAAAAGAAACAATGATCTAACATAAACAAAATCTGTAATCTAAAAAGAAACTGTAAAATTGAGTGAATCTTTTGAAGGGTTGACTATTAAAGTCAAACAACAAACATGTGATATGCATACATTGTTAGGCATACACAAAGTCACAAAGTATATACTCTTTTTGATACAGTTGGGATACATACCATATATTAACCTTAATTGGGATAAAAGTGTCCCAATATAAGAGGTCCATATCATTCCATAATGAGTTCTTATTGATAAGGATTCTAAAAACATTGAGAATACATCTTTTCCAACTATGACTAATGACACATTCAAAAAGATTAATAAAAATTGAAAAAAAAAATCAATAAAAAAATTAAAAATTACTTTTAAAAATAGTAAATAACTTTTAAAAGTCATAAAAAATCAAACATAAATCAAGAACATTAATCAATTTTTAAATCAAATCAGATGCATTAAAACATGAATTCTACTACATTTGACTATTTAAATAAAAACAGTTCATGCAGATTTAGATCGTACTAAAAAATCATAGATAATAAATAACTGTAATCATAAATATAAAAAATAAATCAACACCCGGTTTATGGAAATCTTTATATTTCTTGAAAGACTTCCGTGTTAAGTTTTAGGTAGCTTATAAATTTACAATTTTTACTTAAAATTTTAATAAAGTGATTTAGGTTGTATGCAATATATAAACGTTTTGGGACACTTTTTGACCCATTTAGTTTTTAGTTAAATTTTTAACTAAAATGGCACTTTTTATCTGTAGTTAGCATTTAGCAATGAAATTTCTAATATTAGTTGCTAATAATTTATAAGAATTTAGGCTACCTAAAATATCATATAAGCACCAAATAATTCATAAGAAATGTTAGCAAGTTCTACAAAGAAGAGCACTGTATATTCAACCATAATCTAAGTGCCAATGAGCAAAGTTCTATTCCAACGTATGGTATTTGCTAAAATGGTTAATTTCATAGAATAGGGCAACGGGATGATTAATTGATTAACATGAGAATAGAGGAATTAATGAACCATAAATGAAGCTTTTTACATGAACATAGTTGGTACCTAAATTTGCTGCAACAATAACAATAAATCATGTTAACCATATAACAATAATGAAATAAAACATATGCAGTTACAATAATGGAGTAAATTATATGTTTAAAAAAAGCAGAATGTTTAATGATGTAAAAGATTCATAAAATCAGTATAGTTTAAATAATCAAGTAGACGAACAGAAACATTGAAGAATACTAACCTAAAAATTACAATTGTCAAATCCGGGTGATGATCGATGTTGGTGGAGAATAATATTTTGTTAATATAAAGAAGGATGTTAAAACACAATGATTCTAGTGTAGAGTCAAATAATCATGTCAAAATAAACTTGATTGATACAACAAAGTTACCTGTTTGGCGTTATTGGTGCATTAACTAAAAACTGGTTGATTCAGGCTGCTGCAGAATCAAACCAGAAGACAATTTTTTATGATGAAAACCTAAGGTAATTGAGCGTTTAAATAGAATAAAGAAATCTGTGAAAGTCAATAGGCTGCTCCGAAAATTATGCAGAGAATTAAGGAATTATTAAAATCTATCCTAAGTTAAATAATTTAAATTAAGAAAATCTGATAATAATGATATCAATAAAATCAATAAAATCAGGGGAAAAATTCTGGGCGGGATTTTTTTTTTACATTAATGAGAGCTTGCCACGTAGGAAAGAAGTGATCTAGAAAGATGCCAAGTGGCCATATAGGCTTTGTTTTATTATAATAGTAGATTAATGCTTGATATACTTGTACAGTTTATTGTAAAATTTGTACTATGTGGTATAACAAGTAAAAGTTGTGGTGCAGAAATAAATTCTTTGAAAATCACCTAAATGGCTGAAAAAAAGTCGCCGATACCACTTTGACTATTTTCTTACGATTTTATGAAATTGACCTGTAACATAGCTCCGTAGCCAAGAAAGCTCAGTCGGCCGGCCGGCAAGAAAGCATCTGTTTCCAAATGTTTCCAAAACGACGTCACATCAACGAGACGTAACTAAATAGTACAAAACGCCTATGAAAACAACGCAAAAAAAACAATAAATTTGATTACAACTTCACGATTTCGAAGAACACATATAAGGTTGCTAAAATTTTAAATTGAAGAAACAAGGCCAGTCGTACAGGATGGAAGATAATAACGATGAAATAATTAACAGAACGGAGTATGGTGGTTCGATTCCGGTGGATAATGTACAAGCACTTGCTTCCAAGCTGTTGAAAGACGTTCCGGTACGGTATATTCGACCGGAGATTGAACCGGAAGAGGTTTTAAGTGATGAATCGCTGCAAATTCCGGTGATCGATTTTAGCAAACTCGTTGTGGGACAAGTTGGTTATGATGATGAACTGGCTAAACTTCATGTTGCTTGTACAGATTGGGGCTTTTTCCAGGTATAATTAATACAAATTAGGTTGAGAGTAAATCTCACATGTGTTAATTCTTAATACTAATTCAATAACTAAATCGACATCTTATGAATTTATAAGTTATTGAACGAAAGTTTGAAACATGTTTGCAGTTGATTAATCATGGGATATCAGAATCCATAGATGCAACGAAACAGAGGAGTTCTTCAAGCTGCCATTAGAGGAAAAGATGAAATGTGCTCAAATTCCAAATAATATTGAAGGTTAGCATTTGTTGTTTCTCAACAACAAAAACTTGATTGGGGTGACATGCTTTTTCTCTTACCCAAACCAATTCCTCAAAGAAACCTCAGATTTTGGCCTCTAAATCCAACTTCATTCAAGTAAAATTTTAGTCCCTTTTTAGTCTAAAATAGTAAAATGCTGCTAAAATTTGGAATAATTTGAAAAAGGATTTTCATAAAATGACGGTTCTAAAAACTATTTTTAACTGAATAAAAAATTATACAATAAGTTATGTGTTTACATTTCCTAAAATTATGGAGTTGTTTATATATTGATGTACAAATTTCAAATGTGTATGTCTTCTGACAGAAATTAGACTGTCATCATAAAAACATTTTAAAGAAAATATATTGGCCTAATTTACAATTATGTTGATCAGGACAACATTAGATGAATATTCAGAAACGTTATACGCTGTTACGATGAAATTATTTAAGTTAATGTCTAAACCTTGGAATCAAGCCCGAATCGATTAGCAACATGTATGAGAATTGCACACAAGGCATAAGAATGAACTATTATCCACCATGTCCTGAAGCACACAAAGTTTTAGGGTTGGCACCACACTCGGATGCAACCGGGCTAACCCTATTGGTTCAAGTCAATGAAGTCAAAGGGCTGCAAATCAAGAAGAACTCGAAATGGGTTCCTATTAAACCCGTTAATGGTTCGATTATTGTCAACATTGGTGATGTCATGGAGGTAATTTTGTTATTTAATTGAAAGTTAGTGTGCGTAAATAATTTGTATTTTTTATTTTTTTTTAGTTTTAGTTATGTTTAAATTGTAACAGATAATGAGTAATGGAGAGTACAAAAGTATTGAGCATAGAGCTGTGGTTGATATTAAAAACGAGCGGATTTCAGTTGCAGCTTTTCATAGTCCTGGAATCGAATCCGTGATCGGGCCTTTGGCGGAACTCGTTAAAAAGAAGACACCAAAGTATAAGACGATAAATGCAGAGGATTATGTGAGGTTGACCGTTAACAGTAAACTTGATGGAAAATGTCTAATTGACCATATGAAAATTCAAAAGTAGTTCTTTTCCATGAGTTAAGTTTTACTCCTAAGAGCATCTCCAATCAAAGCCCATTAACTCTATACAAAACTTCAACTTCAACCATAAACTCTATCCATCTCTTTAAAACTAATGGGACCCATAACAATTATATTTTTAATTAATTTGAATGGATTTGTTGGCTAGTAAACAAAAAATAAAATCAATTAAATAGAAATTAATATTAGATAATTAAATAGAAGTGGTGGGGTCCATTGATAGATGGGGCATTCTCTCACTTCAAATATAGAGGGAGTCTTTCTCTCACTCTATATTTAGAGTGAAAGATAGAGTTGGATTGGAGAAGAATAAACTTCAAATATAGAGATAGAGGGGTTGATAGAGGTGGGTTGGAGATGCTCTAAGAATCATACTCTATTCATCTCTCTATCTCTATATTTGAAGTTTTATCTTATCCAACTCACCTCTATTCATCACTCTAAATATAGAGTGAGAGAAAGAATCCCTCTATATTTGAAGTGAGAGAGTCTCCACTCTATCCATGTCTCTATCCATGGACCCCGCATCTCCTTACTATAATTTTCTTTTGTAATGTAAAATAAACTAATTAAAAATATGATTCCTATGGGTCCCACTAGTTTTAGAGGAATAGATAGAGTTAATGATTGGAGTTAAGGTTATGTTTAGAGTGAATAGACCCACAAATTATAGAGATAGAGTAAGTTTTATAGAGTTTATGGTTGGAGATGCTCTAATACACATCCGACCGAATTTAATTCTCATATGTATACAAACCATTGCTCTAAGAGCATCTCCAATGGAAGGTTGAAGAAGAGGTTGATACTATTTGAATAACTTCTAAAATGACTTTTTACCATTGGAATGGATGACTTTTTTAAGAGGTCACTCCAACCACTTGAACAATTTTCAATGTTTGATTCTTTTAGTCCCTATATTTAACAATCTTACATTTTAAACCCATGTATCCTACCCTATATATGAGGCCTAAATTTGAAGAGGGTTTGACACCATGGCAATTTCAAGCATTCCTATTCGTCCATAATGCCACTTGGAATTCCCTGATTGGTCCACGTCATTTGCACTAATACAAACGAATCTGGTACAGCTTACGGTCTACATTCATACGCTCCATATACGGCAAACGAATCTGGTACGGCTTACGGTCTACATTCATATGCTCCATATACGGCTTCCTACATACAAGGAAACAAATAAATAACTATTTAAAAGATCCTACATACAAGGAAACAAATAAATATTTAAAAGATCAATCAGCGACTCAATCGTATTTATTCAGAAGTGATACACGACTCAATATAATTTCCATAAAACCGGCATTCTATGATTACGGCATAAAAAGCTGGATTGTGCAACGGAACCAGACTTCAGATATTACGGATTACGGCATAAAAAGCTGGATTCTTCATTTAATAAAATGCCCGTGTAACATTTCTTCATTTACCGTTTTTTTGTACAAAATCATCATCACATCTATCGATTATTATGTCATTTAGAAATATATAAAGTTTTTGGACATTTTTCTACATACTAAAATTTACAGCATACCCGCCCATCGGGCGGGTTTTGTAGCTAGTATATTTATATGTGAATAATTTATTATTTCTATAACTATACATTATCTCTACTACTTATAAAGCATTTAGGACATTTCCATAAATATTATTTTGAAAATTCAGCCAAATACTTACTAAATTGGGAAACATTTGTGTTTAATAAAAATAATGACAGATAGGGGATTCGAACACGGGACCTAAAGTTCTAAGCAATACAATTTAACCAACTTAGATAGAGGACTTACGTTGATTGAGCTAATTTTGAACCTGTAATTATTACCATACCTTCAACCCTAAAACTCTTGGATAATTGAACGGTCACCTCTTCCTAAGTCCTATTCTACTAATGTCTCTCGAGGTTTTAAACGTCCATGCAAATTGGGAATTCCCAAGCATCAATTAATCAAGATTGTGAATTCAGTTCAATTTTATATTAACGCTAGCATTTATGTCCCCTCTCTTGCTTATCCACTACATCTTCGAACCACCTCTTAGCAACCAGATCCACGAGGTCCCCCCTCGCCGCCCATAACCCAGCCTCATGTGTCTCCAGTTAACAGATTCAACCACACTCGACTCCTTCTCCCGTTGCTAGAATCGGTTAAGAACTTGAGAAATGATTGTGAAAGATTGGTGTAACTGACTTTTGTAGGTGATTCTGCCAACAGGTAATGTTAACTTTGGGCCAAATCAATCGATGCAACTGCATCGTCTACGTTTTACACATCATTTAGTGCTTTCTTATGATCTTCACAAGAAGATTGATATTTATGTTGGTTTCTTCTAATTTTTTAACATTGTATTTAAATAATAAAGAAAAGATTTATCCAACATGCTATTTATTTTATGAAGAGACTAACTAGAGGATATGATTTCTAAATGTCAGACCTAATGAAGTTGCTTGTTTTACTCTAAGAACAATGATTCACTTATTCCGGTTTCAGTCTATACACCAGACAATTCTACATACTCGAAATGTAGAGCAACCGTAATCGAGTGTCAAAACTCACCTTTCATGTGTTCAACATCCATGTCGTATGAAATAATGGACAAACCTTTGGTGTATGAGGTTTCAATACTTTTGTGGTTGTAAGTTACACTCACTTTACTTTGAGTTTGCCCAAAAAGGAACCCATCTTTGAAGCCATACGCTCATACTAAGATTTAATGTAACCACTTAAATTTTCTTTGCTAATAATAATTTATCACTCAGTTATAAAATACTTCTTCTGCATGTTTACGGTAAACATTTGTCTTTATTCAGATGTTATAGTATTGGAAGATTGTGATTTGTCTTTATTCAGTTGTCATTTGTCTAGTACCTAATCTATGTTTTTTACTTTGATTTTGACCCGGTGGTGCTTTTGGGCAGGTTTCATGTGAGACTTTCTCATCAGAGATGAATGAGCCAGATGTATAACGACAATTATACGTTATTTGACCCATGTTTGCATCTTATTTACTCGCAGTTTTTAGTGTTAAATTGTTACTATTCTTAATATTGTCATGAAAAAAGTTATGGGAACGTGTTTAATTCTCTTAGCAGGTGAAAAAACTTGTGGGTCAATTGAAAAAAATAGTGTGCAACATTAAAAGTAGACACTATTGGTAGAGAATTGTAATAGAAGTATATCTGTTCTATACTTCTAATATAAGCATTTAGGGGATAGGGGTAAATTTGTCCAAACATTAATTTAAGCACGTAGTTGGCGGAAATATTTTAGGCTAAAGTTAGGGTTCAACTTAAAGATACTTGTCAATTGCACTTCAAAGAAGAAAGTGATTCTAACAATTAAGATCTTCTAATATTAGGAATGTGATTTCTTTTTCCTTTTTTAATTTCCAGCAAAAAAAACAGTTGGGAAGAAGAAAGACGGGATTCCGTTGAAGACCAAAAATGTAGAGAAGGATATATCAACACCAATTGCGAAGCAAAATCCGTATCCTGATTCTCAAGAAAAAGGTTAAAATCTTTTTATATATGTGAAAAGAACATTGACCCCCATGAAGACCGAACACTTAGAGGGAGTTTCTTGGGTCTTGCAGCTACTTCTGAAGAAGATCCTGCAAGTCTTAAGGAATGTTAGTATGCCGGAAATGCTCTCACCAACAAGTGAAATAATGGGCGTTGGTCTTTGCGTTGGTCTTGGAAAGTATATTTTTTTTTTAAATCATTCTATTTTTATTTTATTGCAGGAAGTGGCCTTGGTAATTAAACGAATAATGTAATATGGTGTCTAGATTCCGGATACATCAAGAATCAATCTACTTAATTTTGGTGCACCGAGTTGGACTTAATTTTGAGATTTATAAGAAAAAGATTTTGTTAGATAACTTAGAAGAAAAATGGATTCAAATCCTAAATGTGAAGCATGTTAAAGTTCTTTTTATTTGTTTAAATCTTCATATTAATAGTTGATCTCTTAGAATGTGTTTGGTACAGGGATATAAGATGTGAAAAATGAAATTATTAAAAAAATTTATTGTTTGGTTGCACTTAGCTAGATATATTAACTGATTTACGGAACACTACCCACCACAATCTTTACGGTTACCACACACTATAAGTACTCATCACCACCCACCATCATTGGTACGCACCACTACCCATCACCATCACTAATATTGCTGCGTATAGTTACAGGGTACCCGCCCGCCGCATTACGCGGGTACCCTGCCAGTAATTTATCATATTTCTATACTTTTTAAGGTCAAACATTATAATATTTTTGTAAGAGAAATTTTATAATAATGTTAGTTTTGTAATGCTATAAAAATTGTTAAATTAAATAAGTGAGGAGCATTTATAAAACATTTAATATAGATAAAGATAAATTAGTAATATTAGTGAAAAAATCTTTGGAAAGGTTAACCATTGGAGAGATTTTCAACTAATAGATTATTAGATGAAGTGACAAAAGTAACAAGTCATTGAAGAGGTTAACCATTTGGATAATCTAAGGAAAATGATTAGCAAAACTCTATATATAATTATAATTTAGATAAAACTTTTTTGATAAATTCTGTTATGCAAATTATATTTTTGTAAACTTCGTATATACTTCTTCGGTCCCAATTTAATTATCCATATTTTTCTTTTAATTTGTCATAAAATAATATTTTCTCTTAAGTTTCAATCATTCAAAAAATATTTAAATGACAGAGAGAAAATTTTATTAATGAAGTAATGTATATTTCTCAAACTAGGTCTTTTGTCAGCATAGTCAAATACCTCCACCAGCTCCAAACGATGATTTATAAAAATAAAGAGTTCAAACAAGCAACCCTTCACCCAGCGTAATTGTTTATAACATACAATCGTTACTTATCATTTTTTCAGCTTGTATAAAAAATAAACTAGCCAGATTTGGGTGCCTGGATCATTTGGTGTGAATGACAATTTGTTGGATGTTGTAAAAAATTATTTTAAAGTAATGTGTGTATCTATAATGATTTTATGTAATAAATAAAAGTTACAATATATAAAATCGAGCATATAAATTAGTTGTAAAGATTAGGCATCAGTTCTCCAAGGTGTTGTAGCATCAAGGAATGCATTCAGACGCAAATTACCCATTTGTTAATAGAGGTTCATCATATGCCATATTTTCATTAGAAAAACGTAAAAGCTTAAAATTATTCAAACACAAATATAAAAAATTATAAAAAATAAGCGATCGGAACCTGTCGGGATTCAATGTTTAACATCAATCAAAATTTGTCAGTGGATTGACAGACCATTGAATTTTATCGTCACCTCGCCAAACTTTTCAAAAACCAAATTAACTGATGGTGTTTGCAATAATAAAAAAAAAAGAAACAATTACTCGAGCAAATTATAATACAAATATTTTTAAAAATTGAAAAAACGCTCAGAACTTCTTAGAGGTTTGCTACCATCACAGGCAAGATCAGATCTTGCTTCTGGAGCAGGTATGTCTTCCTCATAGCGATAATAAATTAAAAATAAAAATAAAACACAGATCAAGATGAAACCTTCATTTGCAGAAAAAAATCGCAACTAAAAGATAAAAATCAAAGTGTTAATGCTGAATGATTTGAGAGATCAACAATATGATGAGGACATAAATAGAGGGAGGAGGGATAGTAGGTTACGGCGCTTAAAACCCTAAAAAGTGCAAATATGTTGATCGGGCCGTGTGGATTTTCCAAAGCCCAATCAAAGAAATTAACTTAAGATAAAATATAAAAACGTGTATTTTCGTTTTTCTTTCAAGTTATTCACTCAAATATTTGTAACATTAACTTCTTTGTTTTGCTTGTTTTTTTTTTTTTTTTTTGAACGGTAAATTTATTAAAATAGCAAGAAGCTAGAGAATTACAAAAACACAACTAAAATGGAAATAAAAGAAAAGGAATTAAAAACATGACATAGGATCGGAACACCATTCTACCCATTTGTTATTCAGGTAACTAGACTTTGCCCTGTTCTTGATCCAAAAGTATGAAATACTTTGCATTTCACTGAAAATTAACGCCTCCCTTCCCAGCGTTTCTATGCTTCCAAATACACCACATGAGACTTTGAGTTGCTGAATTGAAAGTCTTCCATTTTTTACCTGAGAGCCCTATATCTTGACCCCAATTTAATAGCATTTTTGTACTATTAACCGTTTGAGGATTTACTCCCCACCACCTGCAGAATTCGTTTAATAGATGCCTCGTTACATGACAATGAGCAAAAAGATGCTCTTCTGTTTCTATATCGGAACCACAAAGAACACAATCAGGGGAAACAATGGGAATATTGCGGTGTTGAAGGTTTACCTTCGATGGTAGGCGGCCATTGTAAGCCTGCCACGCCATAATACCCACTTTGGAAGGAACCCATTTGATCCATGGGAAGTCTCCTTTATCCGAGCTCTTGAGCAAATGGTCATCAATTTTCTTCCTAATAGAACGGACTGTGAAAACGCCTGATGGGTCCAAGGCCCATTTCACACTCGGCCCGACAACTGAAACGGACTGAGCTGGCTGAGAGACGAAGAGCGGTTTTAACTGTATGTTAATTTTTTCCATCGATTTGTGTATTTTTAGGACATTATTCCACACGCCTGTTGTTTTGCCGACGGGAGTGGACAGGTCAATTCCGCCATGAATTCCATGTATTTTCTTGAATCACTGATTTCCATATAGAATTGTTTTCTGTTTTGAAACGCCACCACCACTTTGATAGGAGAGCTAAGTTTAAAGCTTTCAAGCTCCCTACCTCTAGTCCTCCTTTTTCTTTTTCATTTAATATTAGATCCCAAGCCACCCAGGGAATTTTTTTATGACCCTCTTTGGATCCCCAGAAAAAATTGAGACGTAAGCTTTCCAATTTTTTTAGAATTTTTTCGGGGACTTTAAATAGAGAGAAGAAGTTTAAACCTAGGTTACCTAAAACCGATTTGATTGTTGTTAATCTTCCACCGGATGAGAGAGACGACGCCTTCCATTTTGATAGCTTTGATGTGAAATTGTTAATTATTGGCTCCCAAAATTCGGTTTTATTCATTGAGCATCCGGTAGGGAGACCTAGATACACAAAAGGAAAAGACCCCACCTTACAGTGGAATTTATTTGCTAGGTTTGTTACCACTGCCGGTTCAACTGACACTCCCATTAAGCAACTTTTATCGAGATTTATTTTGAGACCGGATGCTAAGAAAAAACATCTAAGGATTCTGATGAGATTTGCCATGTTTTTCTCATACCATTCTCCTATAAATATGGTGTCATCAGCAAACTGCATATGAGAGATTGTTATGTTCGATTTTGGGAACCTGATTCCGGAGAACACACCACTTGCAACGGCAGATTTCATTGCCACATTTAAGGCTTCTGCTGCAATAATAAACAAATATGGAGCCAATGGGTCGCCCTGTCGTACCCCATTTTCCATTGAGAATTCTTCGGAAGGAGAACCATTTATTAGAACTGATAGGCGGGCCGAAGAAAGACATCCATGGATCCATTGTCTTTGTTTTGCTTGCTATTAGGCCATTTCTATGGGTCTTTTTGTTGGTAGTTCCACGATGTGGTGGAAAAAGGAACACTATTGTGGTTTGGTTGTGGCCTAGGCCAAGAGAGGCCACCCCGTGGCTCTCTCAAATGCATCAACTTTTAGGGTGTTTTGGTGAAAACCTTTTCACATATAAATGAGTGTGATATTTAGTAAGTATTTCTTGCAAAGTGGTGTGATGTGGTTACTTTGATGACATCTGATTTGACAAAGTTTTTGATATGACTAGTGGTATCCATATCCACAAACCTTAAGGGTGTTTGGAAAAGCTTATTTAAAAACCTTGAGACAAAATATTATAATGAATGTTAAATTGCATTAAATTGGATAGTTAATGAGTGATGAGTCCCATATATGATGATTAAAATGAGTTTATGATAATTAGTGGATATGAGTCTCAATATTTTTTACTAAATAAAAAATGTTTCAAAATGTATCACTTATATTGAAAAACACTGAAATGGAAAATATATCACTTATTATGAAACTGAGGAAGTAAGTTTTTATTATATAAAATGTTAGGATAGGATACATATTTAAATGACCTATATAGTTGTTTAGATAGTTACACGACATTAATAAAAAAATGAATATTTAGATAGTTACCGTTAAACATATTTCGTTAAACCAATAACAAAGTATTAAAAAGTTTTTTTTTTTTTAATTATGATTGGTTTGATGTACTTTTTTTTGGCTCCAAAATGGATGTTATTAAAATGTTATAGTCATTTTGGGTTTAACAAGTCTGTGCTCTAACAATACTTCAAAACGTTGTTAAATTCCAGTTTACAAACTCTACAACATCATACTTCTCAGCATGTTAGATTTATTATTTTAAACTTCATTATTCAATGAAAAATAACTAATGAATAAGAGATGAAAAGTCAGATTTTCATAAACATTAAAAATAGCTTACAAAAGGGAATTTTAGACTTAAAATGTTATGAACAATCAATTAAGACATACAAGAAATGTCTATACAAGAAAGAAGAAGAAGAACCAATATCATAGGATGCGAACGCTTAGTTGGATCATAAAATCACTACCAGAACTCCACGCTTACTGGAAACCATTAATGAATGCCCCCATATTATCCAATCCAACCGTAAACCCCAACCCATCAAGATCCAAAGTTCACCCAATAACAGAAATTCAAGAATGACTAAAGTGCACATCTTCACCACTGATATCCAAAACGATCAAGATCCTAATCAAATGATAGATTTAGCATCTAAAACATTCTCGAACATCTTGCTAGACCAAAAAGGAGATGTAGCATTTATCGTCTTGTGATTAAGATTGATCTTGAAGCTTGCATGGTTAACCATTTTGCCAGATTCAAGTTTGTTAGAATAAAAGTGGTTTTCAATATCAACGGTGACCTGCCATTCTTGTGGCTGTGATGAACAAAAAAATTACTTCAAAATTATAACAATAAATATATATAATAAAATATGAAGGATGGAATGAGATTTCACCTGGATGGGCCCCTGATATGCTATGAACAATTAACATGTTATGACTGTCACCTCGTGACAAAACATCGGATAAAGTTTGGGGGGCTATTCCTGGATTAGGGTAAAAAAGTTCCATTATATATATAGCAGAAGCTGATTTAAATTGTAATTATGAAGATTTGGATGCAATAGAACCTCAAATATATAGTGTCTGAGATTCAATCCTAACCCTAATCTTACTAAAACATATTGTCAGATTGAGCCCAACAGTTGTAGGAATTGGCATTATGCTAAATTAAAGCCCATTAAATAACCAACTAATTAATGTCTTCAAATACACAAAATTTGAAGAACATAATATTTTAACTTTAGGCAAAGCTAATGATATATATGTAAGACGTTTTGTTTTCTTACTTCAACGACAACACGCACCCTAGATCTAGTTTCCGATTTGGGATTATTATATGATGGGTTTTAAACGCGTTGTAGATTTGGTACAAGTGTACGTTATTCTATATATGCGTACCCCTAGATACGAATCGGAGATTTTACATAAATGCTTGAAGTATAAAGTTGTTTGAATAACAACAAACGTGTAACTTGCAATCTAACGAAGTTTAAAAACACGTAATTATGAGTGTCATATAACGGATACGTTCATTAATAAGACGTTTGAGATCTAAATATAGATCATTTTCGTGTATTAGCTAGATATATTAAATTTACGCAACAATATAAGATGTAAATAATCTATAAATAGTACTGCCATTTTCACGTTGTATGATGCAAAATTTTTTTGTAGGACGTAGGGAATATCAAACTTAACCAAATTATATTGAATGTCCTAAATGAATAGAAATTTTGATACTCTAAAAGTGCATCTGAAAAAAATGTGATAGAATTCAGGAGTTTGTTCTTTAAACCTACTATTATTTTCAATACTACATGATATTTATATTTGCATTTTATGAAAGAGGGCAACACTAAAGATTAAGGGCATGTTTGGATATGTTTTTGAAAATAACTTATTGATTTATTAGCTTCTAAGATGTCAATAAATTATAAAAGTGTTTGGGTAAAAACTTCATAATTGAGATTTCAAAAAGTAAGGATGCCTTCAATTTTTAAAACTCATTTTCAAAAATTCAATAAGCTAATAAGTACTTTTCAAGAATCCCAAATATGTAAGTTGTTTTTGTTTGAAGTGACACACTTTTTTGTATTTTTATAAAAAAATATCTTGTTTGTATACCTTTTACTTTTGCTTTAAAAGCTATAAAAGAAGAGTGTTTAGATATTATAAAAATGATATTATGTATATTAATATATGGGTTTATTACTCATATTTAATTATTTTTATTGATTTTTTTATACATGAATGTTGGAATTATTATATATTTATACTTCCTCCGTTTCAAAATAAGTGATACATTTGAGCTTGCATGTTTTTTGAGGCAAAATATGATAATGAAGATTGATTAGATTAAATTGGATAGTTAGTGGAAGATGGGTCCCACATATTTGAATTAAAGTGAATTTAATGATGTTTAAAAGTAAAGTAAGGATATAAGGGTAATTTCACTTTATTAAAGTGGATATAGTGGAGGATGGGTCCCATTTTTTTTACCAAATAAGAAAACTTTTGAAGTATATCACTTATTTTGAAACACCCCAAAAAGAAAAGTGTATCACTTATTTTGAAACGGAGGAAGTATATAAGTTAAAAAAAAAGTAGATTAGGTGATATTTGAAAACTAAAAAAAATATACATGTTGAGTTTTTGCAATACTAGTAAATGATATCAATAAACATATTTATATATGATATATAAAGTTGTGTTTTAATATATAAAGTTGAGTTTTAATAAATGATAGCAATAAATATATTTCTATATGATAATTAAAGTTAAGTTTTGCAATAAATAATAGCAATAAATGTATTTCTATACATTTATGATATATAAAGTTGAGATTTGCAATACATGATAGCAATAAATATATTTCTATATGACAATAAGTGGTTGCAATAAATGATAGCAATGCGATGAAGGGTGTAAGACCTATTTAAACTTTAATCAAGCTAATCCATGAAGATTCAAGTGAGAAATAGAAGATTTGAGTGAGTGTGTGTTCTTGGTGTAAGTGTGTGAAGTTGAGAGAGAATGAGATGAATGAAACTTTCCCTAAAAATGTATTCAGTAATTGTGTGGAAAGCTTGACTTGAAAGTCAAAGATACAACCTTATATACTACTACCACTTAACACAGGACAAGTTAACTAACGGACTTTAAAGATCAAAACTATTACAAAATTAGTCCTAACAATCTCCCCCTTTTTGATCTTTAACACGTCATCCCAGTCTTCAAACTTCAGATTCTTCTCATTATCTGTCTTTGGCAAGAAAATGTTTTTCTGAATTTCAAGATTAAAACATTTCAGAAATCTGGAAGTTTAAGATACTCAAAGTGGATATGTTTTTCGTTGATACTGTTTGAGTGAGGAAATCCTATAACTGATTTACTTAAAGATTTGAAAATTTTAGGAAAGAGAATATCAGTTAAGTAAGGATTTGACTGGGTTTTCAGATAATGGAGAGGTTGTTTTTGGATTTTGTGGTAGAGGAAGATAAGGATATAATGATAGTGTTTTTGAATGATTTGTCAGTTAAAATTTTGGATGTGTATGTATGATTGTTTAGTATGTATGGAAAAATGATATGTAGATTTAGGATTTGGGTGAATGTGGATAATTTGTATTTGATATGGAACAAAAGGTTTGTACAGTTAAGCTTTTGTACGGATAATGAATGTTATGGAATTTTGGAAAGAATGGTTTAAACGGTTGAGCTTGTGATATACGTGGTTGAGATTTTTTAGAAAGAATGATTTGAACGGTTAAGCTTTTAGATGTGTGTGTGTGTTTGGTTTGGTAGGAATGATTTGAACGGTTAAGCTTTTAGATGTGAGTTGGTTGAGGTTTTGGAGAGAGATTATGTTGATGATTCGGTTTTGTTCTTCTTCACTTGTTTTTCTATCTAGTACAATGATTATCATTTTCTCTTTCTCTTAATCACTTGATCTAAAACGTTTCTGATTTTGCAGTTGATTTGAGTACATGTGTTATGAAGTTTCTTCTTTGATGGGATGTTTGTGGTTCTTTTTGACGTTGTTCAGTTATACATCCGATATTTTAACTATTTCTTGCTCTTTTTCTCCCCCTCATGAGGATCATGATAAGGGTTCTCATGATAAAGCTGAATCGTTGCGTTTTGGAAACGGAGAGAGGAATGGTGTGTCGGTGAAAATCAAGAGCCAAGATCGGAATGAGAACCAGAAACATGTAGTACTCGACAAATTGATTTAATCCTTTGAATGTTTTGAGAAAAATATTTGGAAATGAAGAATAGCAATGTCAATGATCACGTGAAGTCATAAACAGATGCAATCTTTACTGAAGAACTTCAGTAAAGAGATCATTTACGGATATGACAAACACGATGATTAGAGACATTGTTAATCAAATATTTGAAATTTAAAAGAAATCAATTTGTTTGGTTATATCAAAGATCAGTGAAGTATACCACTTACAAAGATGCAATCTTCTCTGAACGTGTGTAGAGAAGAGATCGACGGATATACAAAGATCAATGACATAACAATGTGCATTCAAAACGATTTTGAGTGTGTGAGAACTGGAGAAAGTCAGAATTGAATCTGAGCAGTTTTGAGAAGATGAAAAATGATTTCTCCACGGAGCGTTTAAGAATGAAAATCGTTTAAAAATAGTAAGAACAATCAATCCAAGATGGTGTTAAAAACAGATGCAATCAGTACTGATTGAAATTAGTAAAGAGATCGACGAATTTAACAGCAAATTGTGTTGAGTATTACAAACAAGTCATTTAAAAATGAAAAATTTATGTTGTGCAAAATCAGGGTTGTGAAAAATTGAGCCACAACGCAAGAGACGAAAAATTTGTCATAAACAGATGCAATCTTTACTAATCGAGACTAGTAAAGAGATCGTTTATGAATATGACAAAAATTTGTATCCTACGTTGTGAACACATCATTGTGAGCACAAAGTGAGATAAAAAAATTTGGAATGTTGAGCATCACAGAATAATAAAGAATTTATGAGATTGTGATGTCAACAACTCAATATGAGTAAAAAAAAATTGTAATTGAGTATTGATTTTGAAAAATATAAATTTTATGTAAGAAGAGAAAAATTGATTTTTTTTTTAAAGAATTTTAACAATGAAGGAACACAAAGGTAGCAATGAGAAATAAGAGAATTAGCAATAAACAGATGCAATCAGTACCAACATAGACTGATAAAGAGATCGTTTACGAATATTGCAAAAGCTAATACTCAACATTGATAAGCTTGTGTTATTGTAAAGTTGTAGGAGGTTGAAAAACTGTTTGAGGTAAAAAAAAATTTATTATCAAGATAGAATAAGAAAATTTGTAATAAACAGATGCAATCAGTACCAAGTGAGATTGGTAATGAGATCGTTTACGGATATTACAAAAATGGATACCCCATATTGATAATTCAAAAAAAATTTTGAAAGGAGCATTGAAACAGGATTTAGCGATTATAAAGAATGCTCCCCCTCGACAGTTGTTTTTCAAAAATCATAAAGCAGTTATGCTCCCCCTTGACATAAGAATGTCAATTTTCTCCCCCTTGACAAGTGAATATAGTAATTCTCCCCCTCAACCAATGATGTCATTGAAAACCGGGTTTCAAGCATATGTACTTGAAAGCCATTGCTTTGAAGCACGGGTTATACACTGACATGTGCATAAGCCATCCTCCTGCAAAACAAATCATACAACTTTTGGTACCCATTTTTGTTTGGGTCCGACAGTGTTAGTGTGAGAATTAAACCACCGATAAGTTGTATCAATTTGATTTAAAGATTGAGAGTTCCAAGAAAAACTGAAACTTGATGTTTCACTTTCAAATAATTTCTGGGGAATTATTTGAGATGTTGGAGTTTTAGGAACCCATTGTTCTTTGAGGATCGTTGGAGATTTAGGAGTTGTTTTTGGCACTTGTGTAAAAATCGTTTTAGGTGCCAAGGAAAGTAAATCTTTTCTTGAATATCTTAAAGATTTAGTTTTGGAAAAGATTTTCTTTGAAGATGTAGAATGTTTCAGCACGGTTGATGATTTGTTCTTATACATCTGAGAATGCTTAAGTTTAGAAGAGGAACCTAATTTATTTGGAGTTTTAGGTGCGGAATTTCCTCTATTAACTTGTTTGAGAGCATTCAATTTCTTATCAGAGTTTGGTGGAACCGTGGATCTCCTAGGCTTAGGTTTGATAGAGGAACTTACGTGTGATTGCGGTTTAGGTGTAGAATTTCCTCTATTAACCTGAGATTGCTTGATTGTATATAAATCGCGACATGCCATGACAGGAGAAAACATTCTTGAGGTTTTACATTTATTCGTTGCCGTTAAAGGAAAATCTTTTGATTTAGATTCTAAATTTTGAATTTGCATTTGCAACTTCAGTTTTTCTTCATCAAAAGATTTTTGTGACTCATCAATTTTATTTTCTAATGCAAAAATTTTGGTTTGTAAAACTGATTTGTCGTTGTCAAAGATTTTAGATTTTTCTTCTAGCTTAATTAACAAACCTTCGTTTTTATTTTGAGACAAAGAAAGATCTGTTTCAAGAGATGTAACTTTATCTAGCAATTTTTTGCAGTGATCTTCAGTTTTTTCCTTTTCAAGTGTAAGGTTGTTAATAATGGATGTTTGATGATTGATCTCAACTTTTAGAGTATCATTAACCTCTTGAATGTTTGCATTTAACTTTTGAATTTCTGAGGCGGATGACTTCAATTGTTCTTGATATTCATCAAACTTTGCTTCTGTTTTCTTTGACCAGGTTATTTCCCTTTGTAACTCTGTAGATGCCTTAACGTAACATTTGTAGTGCTTATCAAAAACTAATATTTCATTTTCATATGTTTTTAAATTTGGATTCATTTTAGCTCTTTTATTTTCAAAATATGCAAATATCAATTGAAAGTGATATGACAAAATAGTTTGGAACTAAAAATTCTAGCTATTAACACTTAGGTTTATTTGACAAAAAATCTAAAAAGTTATAGTGATTTTACCTTTTGGGCCGAGCAGATCTTGCCGAATGTTAAAAGTGATTGGGCTTAAATCGTGAGTGAGCTTATGATTTAAACTTGAGCCGAACACTTTATTTTGATTAGCTGAACTCTTATCCTTTTTCTCAAAATTGACAAAAGATTAATTTCATGTTGTGTTGATTTGCTTTCAAGTCCGTCTTTCAAACTTTGAGTCAAAATTAAAAATTTTGCAATTTCGGAATCCTTTTTCTCGAGTGTATAACAAATTTGAATTGGGCCAAGTATTAAAACAACATCTTATTGGATTAGCCGAACAAACATGGGCTGGAAACAATTTTGATATTTTGTCAATATTTTGTATGGGCTTATTTTGTATTTGTGGGCTTCTACTTTGAAGTCAAGTTTTGGACGGGAATTATAATTGAACGACGTCAACACAGATATACTTTGAAGTCAAGAACGAAGCAGCAATCTCAAAATTTTTAATCTCGATCGATTGGAAGGAAAAACTGATCCTGAATCGATCTTGATCCTGAATCGATACTGTATCAATTACGATTTCAGTTTATGAATTCAGAATTGATTTTGGACCAACAATTGATCGAGCCGAACTACTAGATGCCGAATTAATCGAGCCGAATTTCTTAATCGAACAAGCAGATCGAACTTTGATTGATTAACCGAACGCTAATTGATCGATTGTTTAATTCTGAATCTGAAATCTGATTCTGATTCAGGGTTCACGATAATGATGCCGATTTGGAATTGAATTTTTGAACCAGATTTGAAGTTATGAGCACTGAATCGATTTTCAGATTTGAATCGAATATGATAAATCGAATTTTCAGATTAATCGAATACGTTTGTGATTAATCGATTTTGATTTTGATTTTGTCGATCAGTGAAGATTTATTGATTTTGATTTTGATGTTGATAAAGGCCGAACTATGTGAAAATTGAGCCGAAGTAGGTGAAGATTGAGATTGGGCCGAACTAGGTGGTAAAGCTTGGTATTGGGCCGAACTTCTACAAGTTCGGGCCGAACTTCTGTACGATCAATTCTCGGGCCGAACTTGTGGGCCGAACAATGAACTTCGATATTGGGCCGAGCTATGTAGTTCGGGCCGAACTAGAAATGCCGAAGTTGTTCATCATCTTGAAGCCGAACATCACGAGCGTACGCAACACATTCGCCATTTTCTTCACTTTTTCAATTCAATTTAGCTCATTTCTTCACCGATTTGAATGATTCTTCTTGCTAATTGCTCGAAATCCAAATGCTAACACTTTGATCCGATCATCTTCTTCAATCCATAACACAAAAGCTTCGATTCTCCGATTTACAGCAACTTTTGAACTTTTTCACTTTTTCTCTAAAATCATCAAATTGAAGATGATTGTTGATGGAATGAATCTAATTTTGATTCTATTGTGTTTAGAAACACTGGAGAAACAGTAATCCATGATCAAATCTTCGATTTGGACAAAAAAATTACAACATTTAATTTTCATGACGAACATCAACTTTTCTTCACTTTTTCTCAGATCTTGATCATTCTAGCTCGATTTTGGATCTTCTCTAAGAGAGATTTTGCTCTGATACCAAGTGTAAGACCTATTTAAACTTTAATCAAGCTAATCCATGAAGATTCAAGTGAGAAATAGAAGATTTGAGTGAGTGTGTGTTCTTGGTGTAAGTGTGTGAAGTTGAGAGAGAATGAGATGAATGAAACTTTCCCTAAAAATGTATTCAGTAATTGTGTGGAAAGCTTGACTTGAAAGTCAAAGATACAACCTTATATACTCCTACCACTTAACAAAGGACAAGTTAACTAACGGACTTTAAAGATCAAAACTATTACAAAATTAAACCTAACAAAGGGTACCCAATAACTATATTTTGCAGCGATCGATTGATTGCTAGTGGTGATTGTAGTAGTGGTGGCCGGTGGGTGTCGTGAATGGCTGGTAGGTGGTGATTGTGGTAATTTTAACTATGTCCCGAAATAGCAAGTGTGTTAATTGAAAATCATATTTTATTAATTTGGGAAGCTCTGAATACATTCTATATATAAAGTTTGAGTTTTGCAATAAATGATAGCAATAAATAAATTTCTAAAACATAATGTTTAAATAATATCATTTATATTTGTCTATATATTTATGGGAGACGATTTGTACACAACAACTTTTATCCATACAGAGCAATTTCATCCTAAATGACAATCATGTCTTTCCTTTACTTTATACATATTTTGCATATCACCCCTCCCAATTAAAAAGTCTGACATGATTTTGTATTAAAATTTTGGGAAAAAAATAAATGGGTTTTGTTAATGACAACCCTTTAGGGCTGTCTCTAATGTGCATAAAACGTTTACATTCATTGATAAAGTAGTGTTCCTAAAATTCAAGGGGCGGTTTTTACATTATTTTAGTCCTTATTTTCCAAAATAAATACCTACAAGATAATGATTCGCCAAATAGTTATACAAGAGTTTTGAAATAATGGTAATTATTAGTAATAAGTATGAGTAATAAACTCATGTATGAAAATTATGATAAAACTCCAGTTATAAAGACCAACGTTTTCGTAACCGGGTCGGACCGGGCGGTCGGATCGGTTTGACCAGAAAATGGATACAAAGCCGGTCAGGACTAACGGGCCAACAACCAGAAACTGGACCGGATTAAACCGCCGGGTTTAATAGCAAACCGGGTTGAACCGGAGGTTCAAGACCGAATTCGACTGGATTCAAATTTAAACTACACTCAAATGAAAAGCCCAAAAGGCTCCATTGAGATGCTATTAACTGTCGTTCACATGTATCATATATATACTACTACTACCTAGAGAGATTTCACCTCCCACAGCGATGTGGGATGAGATGATTTTTTTTCCTATAAGGTTAATTAGTAAAGTACTGCAAGTTTTGACAATACTACAGGCATAATACTACGTGTTTATTGTTTAAAATCAAACTTCTTAATCACTTCATCCATAGAGCCATATATAGTGAAATAAGTGGCTATAATTTGTTAAAAACTAAAAATAAAGATATTATGATTTCAAGGGATGTAAATAATTTACAGCCTAAGATTGTTACCTCCTTTTCTAGTGAACCTTTATATGTCCTTACAAGTTGTTATTCATGAATTAAATGGTGTTACAGGAGGAAAGAAAACAGAACAAGAAAAACTAGTGTATCCGGTTCAGCCGTCCGGTTCAACCGGTCCGACCGGTTCGACCGTTTTTAAGACGTTGCCCGGTCCGATTCAAAATCCGGGTTTTAAAACATTGATAAAGACACATCAAAATTCAAGCATATTTTAGGAACAGATATAAAGTCACAGAAAAATTCCAGTATTTTGAAGGAACATATCGATTTACTGCTACAAAGAATCCAAAACAAAGATTCACGAGGCTCAAGAATAAAAATCTATAGTGAATTTTATTTTTTTCTCACGAACAGAATTAACTCGTCGATGCAGTGGTGACGAAAATTCAGTAATTTTACACTGATTTAATGATGTTGTTATAATGAGTCGTCACTAAAAAACTAGTCAATTGAAAAGAACTACTGAATCACAATTCATATTTATATAAACATTAAAAATAGCTTACAACAAGGGAATTTTAGACTTAAAATGCTATGAACAATCAATTAAGACCTACAAGAAATGTCTATACAAGAAAGAAGAAGAAGAACCAATGTCATAGGATGCGAACGCTTAGTTGGATCTTAAAATCATTACCAGAACTCCACGCTTACTGGAAACCATTAATGAATGCCCCCATATTATCCAATCCTACCGTAAACCCCAACCCATCAAGATCCAAAGTTCACCCAATAACAGAATTTCAAGAATGACTAAAGTGCTCATCTTCACCACTGATATCCAAAACGATCAAGATCCTAATCAAATGATAGATTTAGCATCTAAAACATTCTCGAACATCTTGCTAGACCAAAAAGGAGATGTAGCATTTATCGTCTTGTGATTAAGATTGATCTTGAAGCTTGCATGGTTAACCATTTTGCCAGATTCAAGTTTGTTAGAATAAAAGTGGTTTTCAATATCATCGATGACCTGACATTCTTGTGGCTGTGATGAACAAAAAAATTACTTCAAAATTATAACAATAAATATATATAATAAAATATGAAGGATGGAATGAGATTTCACCTGGATGGGCCCCTGATATGCTATGAACAATTAACATGTTATGACTGCCACCTCGTGACAAAACATCGGATAAAGTTTGGGGGGCTATTCCTGGATTAGGGTAAAAAAGTTCCATTATATATATAGCAGAAGCTGATTTAAGTTGTAATTATGAAGATTTGGATGCAATAGAACCTCATATATATAGTGTGTGAGATTCAATCCTAACCCTAATCTTATTAAAACATATTGTCAGATTGAGCCCAACAGTTGTAGGAATTGGCATTATGCTAAATTAAAGCCCATTAAATAACCAACTAATTAATGTCTTCAAATACACAAAATTTGAAGAACATAATATTTTAACTTTAGGCAAAGCTAATGATATATATGTAAGACGTTTTGTTTTCTTACTTCAACGACAACACGCACCCTAGATCTAGTTTCCGATTTGGGATTATTATATGATGGGTTTTAAACGCGTTGTAGATTTGGTACAAGTGTACGTTATTCTATATATGCGTACCCCTAGATACGAATCGGAGATTTTACATAAATGCTTGAAGTATAAAGTTGTTTGAATAACAACAAACGTGTAACTTGCAATCTAACGAAGTTTAAAAACACGTAATTATGAGTGTCATATAACGGATACGTTCATTAATAAGACGTTTGAGATCTAAATATAGATCATTTTCATGTGCTAGCTAGATATATTAAATTTACGCAACAATATAAGATGTAAATAATCTATAAATAGTACTGCCATTTTCACGTTGTATGATGCAAAAAATTTTTGTAGGACGTAGGGAATATCAAACTTAACCAAATTATATTGAATGTCCTAAATGAATAGAAATTTTAATACTCTAAAAGTGCATCTGAAAAAAACGTGATAGAATTCGGGAGTTTGTTCTTTAAACCTACTATTATTTTCAATACTACATGATCTTTATATTTGCATTTTATGAAAGAGGGCAACACTAAAGATTAAGGGCATGTTTGGATATGTTTTTGAAAATAACTTATTGATTTATTAGCTTCTAAGATGTCAATAAATTATAAAAGTGTTTGGGTAAAAACTTCATAATTGAGATTTCAAAAAGTAAGGATGCCTTCAATTTTTAAAACTCATTTTCAAAAAGCTAATAAGTACTTTTCAAGAATCCCAAATATGTAAGTTGTTTTTGTTTGAAGTGACACACTTTTTTGTATTTTTATAAAAAAATATCTTGTTTGTATACCTTTTACTTTTGCTTTAAAAGCTATAAAAGAAGAGTGTTTAGATATTATAAAAATGATATTATGTATATTAATATATGGGTTTATTACTCATATTTAATTATTTTTATTGATTTTTTTTATACATGAATGTTGGAATTATTATATATTTATACTTCCTCCGTTTCAAAATAAGTGATACATTTGAGCTTGCACGTTTTTTTGAGGCAAAATATGATAATGAAGATTGATTAGATTAAATTGGATAGTTAGTGGAAGATAGGTCCCACATATTTGAATTAAAGTGAATTTAATGATGTTTAAAAGTAAAAGTAAGGATATAAGGGTAATTTCACTTTATTAAAGTGGATATAGGGGAGGATGGGTCCCATTTTTTTTACCAAATAAGAAAACTTTTGAAGTATATCACTTATTTTGAAACACCCAAAAAAAGTGTATCACTTATTTTGAAACGGAGGAAGTGTATAAGTTAAAAAAAAAAAGTAGATTAGGTGATATTTGAAAACTAAAAAAAATATACATGTTGAGTTTTTGCAATACTAGTAAATGATATCAATAAACATATTTATATATGATATATAAAGTTGTGTTTTAATATATAAAGTTGAGTTTTAATAAATGATAGCAATAAATATATTTCTATATGATAATTAAAGTTAAGTTTTGCAATAAATAATAGCAATAAATGTATTTCTATACATTTATGATATATAAAGTTGAGATTTGCAATACATGATAGCAATAAATATTGTTAGGACTATTTTTGTAATAGGTTTTGACCTTTAATCTCGTTAACTAACAATTCCCTTGTTAGGTGGTAGATGGTATAAATACTTGTGATATTGAGTTAGAATGTAAGCTTTTCTAAACTTTCACAGAATTATCAAATTGAAAGCTCTTCTTCCATCTCATTCTCTCTCAACTTCACACACTTACACCAAGAACACACACTCACTCAAATCTTCAATTTCTCACTTGAATCTTCATGGATTAGCTTGATTATAGTTTCATTAGGTATTTCAATTGGTATCAGAGCAAAATCTCTCTTTGAGAAGATCCAATTTCGAGCTAGAATCATCCAGATCTGAGAAAAAGTGAAGAAAAATTGATGTTCGTCATGCAAATTTAATGTTGTAAATTTTTCGTTGGAATTGAAGATTTTATTGAAGAATCATGTTTCTCATTCGATTCTAAACAAGATAGAATCAAGTTTCGATCCATTCCGTTAACAGATTACTTCAATTTTGTGATTTTGGTGAAAAAGTAAAAAGTTGAAAAACTTACTGAAAATCGAAGATTCGAAGCGTATATGTTATGGATTGAAGAAAGTGATCGGTACATAGTGTTAGCATTTCAATTTCGAGCAATTAGCAAGAAGAATCATTCAAATCGGTGAAGAATTGAGCATAATCGGATTAAAAACGTGATGAAGAAGACGACTGTATTGCGTACGTAGAAGTTCGGCCTCAAGAACATATCGAACATTGTAGTTCGGCCCAAACAAGTATTTCGGCCCGAAGTTCCGACTTGTAGAAGTTCGGCCCGAGTTTGAGTTTGTCGAAGTTCGGCCCAGGTACCTAGTTCGGCCCGAACTTCCTGTAGTTCGGGTATTTCACCTAGTTCGGCCCATGACTGAATATTTCACATAGTTCGGCCTCTATTCTTCAAGATCTTAAATTGCACTTTCAATTGATTTTCAATTGATTTTCGAATCAATCGATCTTTCAAAAATAGTGTTCGGAATTCACCAATTAATTTCAAAAACGAAATCAATCTTTGATTCAATCAAATCACAGACTTCCGCATCCAATTCCGTCTTCAACAACAATCTTCAATTGAACGTCAATTCTGCTATCAATTGAACGTTCGTAATCTTCAATCTGCTCAGAATCGTAAACGTAACTTCAATTGAACGAAATCTGCTACAATTCTGGTTCGTCAACTTATTCAACTTCAACGTTCGGCTTCTTGATTCCGACTCAAAACTAATCGATCGTTCAATTGACTATGCTTGATAGTTCGATCGATCAATTGAGATTCTATTGCAATTGATTGGATCGATTGTGCCTGATTCCGTATCAATCTGATTTCATCATTCGATTTGATCAAATCTTCTTGATTGAAAGTGTTCGATAAATTTGTTCTTCTAATCGTTCGATCAGATAAATGGCAGAAAGTGTTAGGCACTAATACAAGTTGCCCAATTTGAAATATTGTGCTCGGCCCAATCTCAAATCTCAAATTAATATACGGTCAATAAATTCAGCCCAATCTCAATCCATTATTCAATTTGCTCAATTAACTTTTAAAATTTTCTTAAGCCCAAAATCAATTTAGTACAATATAAACCCAAATCGTGTTTAACCTTTTTAAGCCCAAAACATTTACATCCCAAATCTAAACCAAGTTTTAAATCATATTCATTTTAAAACAAATATAAAATTTACAATTTACTTGTGACACTTTTGTACAATTTACAAGTTTTTGTAGCACAACCAAGTTTTAACCATCATTTTACTTGTGACACTTTTGTTTGTTGATAATTTTTATTTTAGCCATACTTTTAAATTGTCACACAAAATCATTTTGAAAATACAATTTATCATCTAGTAATTTGTCATTAAAAAGTTAAAATAGCCCAAACCTTATCAAAATTTTTAATACATATCACATATCACAAGTTTTAAATTTTTAAATACAATTCCTTTAAAAAAAAAAAAAGAAGAAGAAAATTTTCACATTTTAAAAACCACAAGCATTTACCCAAAATCCTAATTGCAAATATGGATAAAGACCTTGCAAATGCCAGAAAAGCTGCCGAATATTATAAACAAATGGAAAAACCTACACCAGCTATCAATGATGATTTGGATAAAGAACGTCAAGACGTACTACGAGTTATGGCAAAAATTTCAGACTATGAGAAGAAATATAATTCAAAGCCTACAAACAATAATCTGAGATCTTCATTCGACATTAAGCCTGATATATCTGCTACAATCTCAACTAAAAAGCCAACCGTCACACCTTTGGATGCTTCAAAGAAATTAATCGTTCGGGATTCCGAGTATTATAAACGTAAAATGTCGAGGGCTAAACAAATTGAATATGAAAAAGTGTTCTTAGTTGAAGATAGTAAATGGATGGAAGATTCAGATTCTAAGGCTGAAAAGCATATGGAGGTTACTGATCGATTTAATGAAGAGACCAACAAAGAACTTGAGGTAATCAGTTCCCACTTTTCAAATTCTGATAATCTTATTGGTCCGGATACTTGTTTTGTTACAACTCAGATTTCTGAAATTGATTCTTTAAAACAAAACATTTTAGATGAAAAAGATTTAAATAATCAATTTCAAGAACGTTTAAATAATTTGCAAAATGAAAATGAACAACTTGTTCAACAGATTAAACAAATTAAAAATGTCAAACTTGAGAATCTGGAGTTACAAAATCAAGTATCAGAATTGAATGTCAAATATGATAATGATGTTAAGAATTTGTCTCATACAATTTCTGAAAAAGAAATGGAGATTTGTCAATTGGAAACTGAAATAGATGAAACACATAAGGCGTTTGACAAAGAAAAATCAGTTCTACAAACAAAAATTCATGAATTAGAAAATAAAATTGATGAAACACATAAATCTTATGAGAAAGAGAAACTAAAGTTGCAAGCACAAATTCAAAATTTAGAATCTACATCATCTTATCTTCAGAAACTTAAGAAGCCTAGTGCATCTATGACCTTAGATTCTCCTTTACCTGCAAAGAATAAAAGTAAAAACTCAAGAATGTTTTCTCCTGTCATGGCATATCGTGATTTATATACGATCAAGCAAACTGAGGTTAATAGAGGAAATTCTAAACCTAAACTGAAATCACAAGTTAGTTCCTCTACCAAACCTAAGCCTAGGAGATCCACGGTTCCACCAAACTCTGATCAGAAATTGAATGCTCTCAAACAAGTTATTAGAGGAAATTCCGCACCTAACACTCCAAATAAATTAGGTTCCTCTTCTAGACTTAAGCATTCTCAAATGGATAAGTTTACACCATCAACCGTGTTGCAACATTCTATTACTTCAAAGAAAATTTTTTCCAAATCAAAATCTTTAAAATATTCGAGAAAAGATTTACTTTCCTTGGCACCTAAAACGATTTTTACACAAGTGCCAAAAACATCTCCTGTTTATGTTTACAAAACATCATCGATCTTAAAAGCAAAATGGGTTCCCAAAACTCCATCATCTCAAATAATTCCCCGGAAATTATTTGAAAGTGAAACATCAAGTTTCAGTTTTTCTTGGAACTCTCAATCTTTAAATCAAATCGATACAACTTATCAGTGGTTTTATTCCCACACTAACATTGTCGGACCCAAACAAAAATGGGTACCAAAAGTTGTTTGATTTGTTTTGCAGGAGAATGACTTATACACGCCTCAGTGTATAACTCGCGTTTCAAAATAATGGCTTTCAAGTAACTCAGCTTGAAACCCGTTTCTCAATGATTTCATTGGTTGAGGGGGAGCAACTGACTCTTAATTGGTTGAGGGGGGAGAAAATCAATATTCACTTGTTAAGGGGGAGAAAATTGACATTCATTCGTCAAGGGGGAGCATTTTTATGAAACTTCATCGGTAAAGGGGGAGCATACTCTTTGTTAACCCATTTTTATTCATCATTCAAATTTTTCAGAAACTCAATCTCAATATTTTCAAAATTTGTTCAATTGAGTTTCATTATTTTAGTTCAAAATGGTTTTCCTCACTTATATGTTGTCTACGTAGGATACAAATTTTTGTCAAATTCGTCGATCTCTCTACTAGTTTCGATTAGTATTGATTGCATCTGTATATGACATACTTTTGTCTCTTGCGTTGATGACATCATCTCCTCAGTTTTGTTTTCAAACTTAAACTCAATATCTTTCAAAATCTATTTGAGTTTCGTTGTTGTCATACCGTTGGCACAACTTCACACTATATTCAAAAATTTTACTTAAACTCATATGTTACCAATGTAGGATACAAACTGTTGTCAAATTCGTCGATCTCTTTACTACTTTCATTAGTAAAGATTGCATCTGTTTATGACACCTTTTTGTCTCTTGCATTGTTGACATCACATTCTGATTTTTCATATTCTTGTGAAACTCAAATTTTTCTACAAACTTCAACATTTTGAGTTTCGTTGTTGCTACAACCTTAGCACAACTCAATCTTAACTATTACATTTTTTTTTTCTCAACTCATGTGTTAGTTACGTAGGATATAAGTTTTTGACAAATTCGTCGATCTCTTTACTAATCTAATTAGTAAAGATTGCATCTGTTTATGTCAAACTCTTTTCTCTTGCGTTATTGACCTCACTTTCTCATACAGAGTTGACATTCTATGCTCAACATCTGTATCTTCCTCACAAAATTTTTACTCATACTTTGTGCTCACAATGATGTGTTCACAACGTAAGATATAAATTTTGGTCAAATTCGTCGATCTCTTTTCTAATCTCATTAGTAAAGATTGCATCTGTTTATGACCAACTTTTTTCTCTTGCGTTGCTGACATAATTTTTCAAATTTCTTTACTAATTTCGATTAGTACTGATTGCATCTGTTTATAACAATTTCTTGGATTGATTGTTTTTACCACTTTTCAAACAATTTTTACAAACATATATCAGTGGAGAATGTATTTTACGTTTTCTCCAAATTGTTCAGATTAAATTCTGAATTATTCATATGCTCTCACACACAAAATCGTTTTTGTGCACTGATCTTTGATCCACTTCAAATTGATTTCTTTTAAACCTCAAATCTTTGCTTAACAATGTCTTCAATCATCCTGTCTGTCAAATTCGTCGATCTCTTTACTGAAGATTCTTTAGTAAAGATTGCATCTGTTTATGACTTCAGGTGATTCTTGACACTGTTATTCTCTATTTTTCAAATATTTTTCTCAAAGATTCTGGAAAATCAATTTTAGCTGGATACTTCATGAATACTACATGTTACTGGTTCTTGATTCCAAACTGCACCGTACAACTATCCTCTCTCCGTTTTCACAAAGCATTTTTTCATCATTAACATGAGGCTCCTTTTTCATGATCCTCATGAGGGGGAGAAATGAGCAAGAAATAAATGAGCAAGAAATGTACAACTTTAAGAAGAACCACAAACATCTCATCAACGAAGAAAATTCATGTCTAATGTACTCAAATTATCGGCAAAATCAGATATAGTATATATCAAGAAATTCAGAGGAAGAGAAAGTTATTAACAAAGTTTAAAAAGAAAGGCAAGTGAAGAAGAAGAAGAAATCGACATATCTACAGAAATCTCTCTCAAAAATCTCAACCATTACATTAAAAAAAAACTCAATCATTTCAACCAGAAACTTAATCGAATAAATCTTTCTATCCAAACCACAAATCCACATCCATTTCCATCCGAATCTTAACCGTTTAAATTTTTCTTTTCAAATTCCGTAACGATCACATACATTCAAAAGCTTAACCGTTTAAACCATTCTTTCCAAAATTCCATAACATTCATTATCCGTACAAAAGCTTAACTGTACAAACCTTTTGTTCCACATCAAATACAAATTATCCACATTCACCCAAATCCTAAATCTACATATCATTCTTACAAAAACAAACACACACATCCAAAACTTTAACTGACAAATCATTCAAAAACATCATCATTCTATACTCAATATAATCCTCTACCACAAAATTCCAAAAACAATCTCTCCATTATCTGAAAACCCAGTCAAATCCTTACTTAACTGATATTCCATTTCCCAAAGTTTTCAAATCTTTAGTAAATCAGTTATAGGATTTCCTCACTCAAATATTATCAACGAAAAACATATTCCCTTTGAGTACCTTAAACTTCCAGATTTCTGCAAATGTTTTGTTCTTAAAATACAGAAAAACATTTTCTTGCCAAAGATAGATGATAACAAGAATCTGAAGTTTGAAGACTGGGATGACGTATTAAAGATCAAAAAGGGGGAGATTGTTAGGACTATTTTTGTAATAGGTTTTGACCTTTAATCTCGTTAACTAACAATTCCCTTGTTAGGTGGTAGATGGTATAAATACTTGTGATATTGAGTTAGAATGTAAGCTTTTCTAAACTTTCACAGAATTATCAAATTGAAAGCTCTTCTTCCATCTCATTCTCTCTCAACTTCACACACTTACACCAAGAACACACACTCACTCAAATCTTCAATTTCTCACTTGAATCTTCATGGATTAGCTTGATTATAGTTTCATTAGGTATTACAAATATATTTCTAAATGACAATAAGTGATTGCAATAAATGATAGCAATGCGATGAAGGGTACCCAATAACTATATTTTGCAGCGATCGATTGATTGCTAGTGGTGATTGTAGTAGTGGTGGCCGGTGGGTGTCGTGAATGGCTGGTAGGTGGTGATTGTGGTAATTTTAACTATGTCCCGAAATAGCAAGTGTGTTAATTGAAAATTATATTTTATTAATTTGGGAAGCTCTGAATACATTCTATATATAAAGTTTGAGTTTTGCAATAAATGATAGCAATAAATAAATTTCTAAAAGATAATGTTTAAATAATATAATTTATATTCGTCTATATATTTATGGGAGACGATTTGTACACAACAACTTTTATCTATACAGAGCAATTTCATCCTAAATGACAATCATGTCTTTCCTTTACTTTATACATATTTTGCATATCACCCCTCCCAATTAAAAAGTCTGACATAATTTTGTATTAAAATTTTGGGAAAAAAATAAATGGGTTTTGTTAATGACAACCCTTTAGGGCTGTCTCTAATGTGCATAAAACGTTTACATTCATTGATAAAGTAGTGTTCCTAAAATTCAAGGGGCGGTTTTTACATTATTTTAGTCTTCTTATTTTCCAAAATAAATACCTACAAGATAATGATTCGCCAAATAGTTATACAAGAGTTTTGAAATAATGGTAATTATTAGTAATAAATATGAGTAATAAACTCATGTATGAAAATTATGATAAAACTCTAGTTATAAAGACACATCAAAATTCAAGCATATTTTAGGAACAGATATAAAGTCACAGAAAAATTCCAGTATTTTGAAGGAACATATCGATTTACTGCTACAAAGAATCCAAAACAAAGATTCACGAGGCTCAAGAATAAAAATCTATAGTGAATTTTATTTTTTTCTCACGAACAGAATTAACTCGTCGATGCAGTGGTGACGAAAATTCAGTAATTTTACACTGATTTAATGATGTTGTTATAATGAGTCGTCACTAAAAAACTAGTCAATTGAAAAGAACTACTGAATCACAATTCATATTTATATAAACATTAAAAATAGCTTACAACAAGGGAATTTTAGACTTAAAATGCTATGAACAATCAATTAAGACCTACAAGAAATGTCTATACAAGAAAGAAGAAGAAGAACCAATGTCATAGGATGCGAACGCTTAGTTGGATCTTAAAATCATTACCAGAACTCCACGCTTACTGGAAACCATTAATGAATGCCCCCATATTATCCAATCCTACCGTAAACCCCAACCCATCAAGATCCAAAGTTCACCCAATAACAGAATTTCAAGAATGACTAAAGTGCTCATCTTCACCACTGATATCCAAAACGATCAAGATCCTAATCAAATGATAGATTTAGCATCTAAAACATCCTCGAACATCTTGCTAGACCAAAAAGGAGATGTAGCATTTATCGTCTCGTGATTAAGATTGATCTCGAAGCTTGCATGGTTAACCATTTTGCCAGATTCAAGTTTGTTAGAATAAAAGTGGTTTTCAATATCATCGATGACCTGACATTCTTGTGGCTGTGATGAACAAAAAAATTACTTCAAAATTATAACAATAAATATAAATAATAAAATATGAAGGATGGATTGAGATTTCACCTGGATGGGCCCCTGATATGCTATGAACAATTAACATGTTATGACTGCCACCTCATGACAAAACATCGGATTAAGTTTGGGGGCTATTCCTGGATTAGGGTAAAGTTCCATTATATATATAGCAGAAGTTGATTTAAGTTGTCCTGGCTGAGGAAGAGTTACGGGCGCGTAAACAAAAAAATACGCTGATTTAAGTTGTAATTATGAAGATTTGGATGTAATAGAACCTCCTATATATAGAGTCTAAGATTCAATCATAACCCTAATCTTATTAAAACATATTGTCAGATTGAGCCCAACAATTGTAGAAATTGGTATTATGTTAAATTAAAGCCCAATTAAATAACCATCTAATTAATGTCTTCAAATACACAAAATTTGAAGAACATTTTATTAACTTTAGGCAAAGTTAATGATATATATGTAAGACGTTTTGTTTTCTTACTTCAACGACAACACACACCCTAGATCTAGTTTCCGATTTGGGATTATTATATGATGGGTTTTAAACGCGTTGTAGATTTGGTAAACGTGTACGTTATTCTATATATGCGTACCCCTAGTACGAATCGGAGATTTTACATAAATGCTTGAAGTATAAAGATGTTTGAATAACAACAAACGTGTAACTTGCAATCTAACGAAGTTTAAAAACACGTAATTATGAGTGTCATATAACGGATACGTTCATTAATAAGACGTTTGAGATCTAAATATAGATCATTTTCATGTACTAGCTAGATATGTTAAATTTACGCAACAATATAAGATGTCAATAATCTATAAATAATACTCCCATTTTCACGTTGTATGACGCAAATTTTTTTTGTAGGACGTAGGGAATATCAAACTTAACCAAATTATATTGAATGTCCTAAATGAATAGAAATTTTGATACTCTAAAAGTGCATCTGAAAAAAATGTGATACCAATTGGGGGAGTTTGTTCTTTAAACCTACTATTATTTTCAATACTACATAATCTTTATATTTACATTTTCTGAAAGAGGGCAACACTAAAGATTAAGGGCATGTTTGGATATGTTTTTGAAAATAACTTATTGATTTATTAGCTTCTAAGATGTCAATAAATTATAAAAGTGTTTGGGTAAAAACTTCATAAATGAGATTTCAAAAAGTAAGGATGCCTTCAATTATTAAAACTCATTTTCAAAAATTCAATAAGCTAACAAGTACTTTTCAAGAATCCCAAATATGTAAGTTGTTTTTGTTTGAAGTGATATACTTTTTTGAATTTTTATACGACGTATAAAAAAAATATCTTGTTTGTATACCTTTTACTTTTGCTTTAAAAGCTATAAAAGAAGAGTTTTTAGATATTATAAAAATGATATTATGTATATTAATATATGGGTTTATTACTCATATTTAATTATTTTATTGATTTTTTATACATGAATGTTGGAATTATTATATATTTATATATAAGTTCAAAAAAAAAGTAGATTAGGTGCCGTTTGAAAAATAAAAAAAAAATATACATGAGTTTTTGCAATACTAGTAAATGATATCAATAAATATATTTATACATGATATATAAAGTTGAGTTTTAATAAATGATAGCAATAAATATATTTCTATATGATAAATAAAGTTAAGTTTTGCAATAAATAATAGCAATAAATGTATTTCTATATATTTATGATATATAAAGTTGAGATTTGCAATACATGATAGCAATAAATATATTTCTATATGACAAGAGGTGATTGCAATAAATGATAGCAATGAAACGGTTACATACATTTATTTTAGTCTTCTTATTTTCCAAAATAAATACCTACAAGATAATGATTCGCCAAATAGTTATACAAGAGTTTTGAAATAAGGGTAATTATTAGTAATAAATATGAGTAATAAACTAATGTATGAAAATTATGATAAAACCCCAGTTATAAAGACACATCAAAATTCCAGCATATTTTAGGAACAGATATAAAGTCCCAGAAAAATTCCAGTATTTGAAGGAACATATCGATTTACTGCTATAAAGAATCCAAAACAAAGATTCACGAGGCTCAAGAATAAAAATCGCTAGTGAATTTTATTTTTTTAGTTAACTCGTGGATTGTAGTGGTGAGGAAAATTCAGTAATTTTACACTGATTTAATGATGCTGTTATAATGAGTCGTCACTAAAAAACTAGTCAATTGAAAAGAACCACTGAATCACAATTCATATTTATATAAACATTAAAAATAGCCAGGAAAAGATATAAGTACTTCGTATAAGACTTCAATAAGTTATAACAAAGGAGTTAAACCCTAATTAAAATGCTATTAACAATCAACGACATACGAAGATATGTGTATACAAGACTAATAACATACCAGTCATAGAAAATACCTTCAAACTTAAACAAGTTTAACATTATTTAGAAAGAAATAAAACATAACACATCCATAATTCGCCTAAACTTGTTGGCATCTTGAATCTCGAACTCAGATGGATTCATGTTGACCACACATACACAAATTAAACCCCATGGGCAATTTTCTTCTAGAAGCTTGGAAACCTTACTTGGACCACCTTCTAGAATGTTCTCTCTGATCCTTTTATTCCCCCAATTTCTCAAGTGAAGACCTTTTATGCTTGTTGTTCCGGCCACTGTATATCTAGTTCATTAACCTTATTTTTTCCTATGTAGAGGTGACGTTTGGAACAAGCTCTGAATCTTTTCTAGAAGATTCTTCATACACGGGTTTTATCCTTTTAACCCAACCAAGTTTGGGCTTCACAACTTGAAGAGACCTCCGCCATTGGGTTTTTCTCCATCAAAAAACCAAGATCAAAACACAGAGAGGAAAGAATAACATATAAAAGTTAATCTCAAATACCCCAAAGGAGCTGCATATAAGATCTACAATATAAATAAATTAATAGTTGAACAATAAAACATCCATAATCTAAAACAAATGGATTGAGATTTTAACCTTAGTGGAGAACTAGTGGAGAACTAGCTAGGCTATTGATATGCTATGAACAATTAACACGTTATGACCCGATCAATTCGGTATGATTTAGGGGGCGAGGCTATTCCTGGATTAGGGTAAAAAAGTTCCATGATAGGAGAAGCTGAGTTAAGTTGTAATGAAGATTGAAATGCAATAGAACCTCCTATATATAGAGTTTGTGATTCAATCCTAACCCTAATCTTAATAAAACATATTCTCAACTTGAGCCCAATATAATTGTAGGAATTGACATTATATTAAATTAAAGCCCATTTAAAAAACCAACTAATAATTAATGTCTTCAAATACACTTTGAAGAACATTTTATTTTAAATTTAGGCTAAGCTAGTGATATATATGTAATATTTTCTTCTTTCTTACTTCAACGACAACACCCTAGATCTAGTTTTCGATTTGGGATTATTATATGGTGGGTTTTAAATGCGTTGTATAATTGGTGTGCGGGTTATTTCTATATATACGTACGTACCCCTGGATACTAATTGGAGATTTTACAAAAATGTTTAACATACGTGTAACGTTGTTTGAGTGTCATTTACTGGTGACGTACATTAATAAGACGTTTGAATAGTTAATTTCATAAATGTAGTACAAACCGTAGGCAGTTAACCTTTCAAGATAACTCCCGCGCGCAATCTTTGGAAAAAAAAAACAGTGTTTAGATATTTAAATTTACCAAACTATGATTAAAACGACGCCTTTATTGTGACGATTTAGTTTAACATCTATATGTAGAACTCATGTTTTATTAGGAATTAACATATGTTCGTTTTCGTTCTCAACTACTCTATTTGTCTACACGATAATCCTACTAGGGAGAGTGACCTAAGCAAGCCAATGGTGGTGCTTCGGTTAATGAACGCAAGTATGGGTGTAAAAGATGAAAGAAAAAGCCAATAAGGAACCCTAGCCCGTTTTGTCTTTTGCGGCGACACCCAAAAGAATTGGAGGGAAATTAACCCACCTAAAATTTCGTGGGAGAAAATAAAATTTGTTTGCGGCGACGGGAAAAAACGTTTTTTCTTGTAGTGTACAACAATTTTTAGAACAACATAGTATTATAAAGGCGTGAGACACGAGAAAGGTGATAAAGGCAACTACAGAACCTCACGACTCTATAATGGCCGCGGATCAAATACAGATATAAGAAAAAATGGAAATTCAATTAACACCATTTACTCTTCAGTTCCGGTTCATTCATCTAAATTAGACATTAATACAACATAGCTGTTCTAAACATAATTTGGATAATGGAAAGGTTTTGAACATACATTTATTTGGTTCGGTAGTTGCACAATTTACAATTTCATAGTTGGGAAAGTGATCTTAAAACTTGAGGACTCTCAAGGAATTGTAAAATGGAAAATAACTCTTAAAGAGAAATATACAAATCAATTACATACCGGAAGTTAAAGAATTACAACAAAACAATGGTGCAACCAATTACTAATGGGTCTAAATTGTTACAGTGTTATAAATGATAACCATATAAACATAAGAATGTAGCAACTTAGCATTGAAATAACCCGTAGAAACTCATATAAGGTCGATCACCAGTGACATTAATTCGTTGTTTTAATTACCACGGACAATTTCATGAGTTAACAAAACCATAAAATTAGGACATAAACTATGCTATTATTATAAGACCAAATTCTATAAGTGAAATCTCAATCTTTAGAATCTCGAATTAAAATAAACACAAGACCATAGTGGTTCAAGATTCATATGGAAAAGATTATGATTTTAACTTCCAATTCTGTTATAATAGTAATAGCGTATGTGCTAGAAGGATTTTATATTTTTGTTAGATCAATGGAATAGCTGGTAGATGATAAAAGGTAATTAAAAGTAAATGTCACTTGGCTAACTCAACATATGCTACTGTATGAGTTTCTAGAGGTTAGTTAAATGCTATGATATTAAATTTTTTTATTAGTAGAGTAATGATTTAAGTGTTGTGTTATAGTATCTGGATGATTAATATCTAAACTATGCATATGTATGAACGGTGCAGAAGCTCCGTACAACTGTTGTCTCTGAATAAAAAAGATGTTATTGTGCATCCAAATTGAAATGCTTGAGAAAGAGGTGTCATTCTTCATTCAGGTGTGAAAAAGAGGGTTAGCAAACACCCTTAATCTCACCAATTAAGATGTTACATCTTAATGGGATCATTAAGAGGATTACCAAACAGCCCCTTAGCATTAACTAGTTCCATAAATCGTGTCTGTTTATGTTCAATTTGTTTATTTGATTGCTGAGTTGAGTTAAGGAAGTCTATGTTAATTTTTTGCTAATAAAACCTACATTGATACGGACCTACATTCGATGGGGTGTAGAAGGAGGATAATTGTTCATATTTATGCTGATTTAGTTTTTCTACACCGTATTTGATAAGTTTTAGTTAATCTGATAGTAATTAAATTCGTTTAGTTGTGGGACCCCCTTTCATCTATTTATTGATCTCATATCTCTAACAAACTACTAAATATTTTACTATTATACCCCTTACAGAATTGCTCCCTCACCATAAATCTTATGATGAAAGCTACCGACAGAGTCAACACTTCCGTTTCAAAACTATGTTGATTAAATTCCGGTTTACAACACTAAACTCTACAAAATCATACTTCTCAACATGTTAATTTATTTTTTAAACTTCATTATTCAATGCAAAAAAAACTAATGAATAAGAGACAAAAAGTCGGATTTTCATAAACATTAAAGATAGCTTACAACAAAGGAATTAAGACTTAAAATGCTATGAACAATCACACAAAGACATCCATGAAATGTCTATACAAGAAAGGAGAAAAAGGTAAATAGTACACGAATGCAAAGCTTAATCATAAAATCAGTGCAAGAACTCCACACTTACATGAAACCATTAATGAAGCCCGCATATTATCCAACCTTAAACCCCGCACCATCAAGATCCAACAAGATTCAGTCAGGATCAAAAATTCAAGAATCACTAAAATGCTTATCAGATATCCAAAAGGATGATCAAGATCCTAATCAAATGATAGATTTAATTAGCATCTAAAACATTCTCGAACATCTTGCTAGACCAAAAGGCAGATGTAGCATTAATCGGCCCTTGATTCTCGACGTCGTTGAAAACCATCAACCAATGATAAAGCCCAAAGCATGCTATCAAGATTGCTCTCTAAGCTTGCATGGTTAATCATTTGTTGGAATTGTAGTGGTTTTCAATATCATCGACGACATGACATTCCAGTGGCTGTGATGAACAAAAAAGATTACATTAAACAACGATAATATCAAAACAATATAAAATGAAGGATGAATTGAGATTTTAATTACATTCGGTGGAGGGTAGATGGGCCTCAATCGGCCCCTTGATATGCTATGAACAATTAACATGTTATGAACCGATCCTGCCAGTTGTGCAAAGATCGGTGTATAATGTGAGCTAGATAAACTAATACACAAAACATAGGATAAGTTTTGGAGGGATATTCCTGGATTAAGGTAAAAAAGTTCCATGATAAGCTTCTTTAAGTTGTAATGAAGAGTGGAATGCAATAGAAACTCTATAAATAGAGTCTGAGATTCAATCCTAACCCTAATTTTGATAAAAACATATTCTCACATGGAGCCCAATCATTTTTGGAATTGACATTATATTAAATTAAAGCCCATTTGAAAAACCAACTAATTAGTGTCTTCTACTACACTTTGAAGAACATTTTATTTTAACTTTAGGCTAAGCTAAGGATATATATACGTAATATGTTTTGCTTTCTTAGTTCAATGACTGCGCGCTAGATCTAGTATTCGATATGGTATTATTATATGATGGGTTTTAAAGGCGTTGTATAATTAGTGTGCGGGTTATTCTATATACACATACCCTGGATACGGATTGAAGATTTTACATAAATGCTTAAAGTATAACGTTTGAGTAACAAGAAACGTGTAACTTGCAACATAACAAAGTTTAAAAACACGTAACTATGAGTGTCATATAATGGAGACGTTATATCATTTTCATGTACTTTTTCATAACAGCGAACACACGTACACCCTCCTAATTCTAGACCTTTTTTCCACGCTTGGACTTGAACCCACAACCATGTGGGAGTGGGATACGATAAATACCGGATACCACTAAGCTATAAAGCTTTTAATTATCACTTTCATGTACTAGCTAGATATGTTAAACTCACGCAACAATATGTCTATAATCTATGAATAATATCAAACTTCACCAAATTATATAGAATATCTTGAATGAATAGAAATCTCGATACTCTAAAAGTGCATCTAAAACAAAAGTCTATCATGTGGCGTGAACGATGATAGCAACTGGGAGTTTGTTATTTAAACATACTATTGTTTTCAGTACACATAGTCTCTACATTTGCATTTTCTTAAATAAATCGGTACTAAAGATTAGGGGCCGTTTATTTTGTTGTAATCATCTGTAATCCTTCGTCATTGGAATTCAATTCCATTACTGTGGGATGTCTGGATAAGTTTTTTATTCGTAATCCAATTCCTACGTACGTAATTCTGAATTATATTATTCGTTGTAATTAAAATCTTTAGCAAATGCCAATAAATTTAATTATGTTTCTTGAATAAACTAACAAACTAGAATATTATGTTTGTTTTAGACTATAAAATCATTCAAAAAATAAAAAAGGTAAAAATTAAAATTTTAAAAATTCTATTTTAAAAACATTTAAAAAGATTAAAAAAAACTAATAAAAAATACTCCCTCCGTCCCACAAAAAATTTCTCATTTGACCTTAAATTTTTGTCCCACAAAAAACTTCTTATTTCTATATTTGATGGGCTCCACATAATAAAATATTATTATTACTAAGGACTCCACCACTAACTATCCACTAACTATCTTTCTCTCTCCAAACCAATCATATATTTTAATCAAAATTGTTACCAATGACCCCACCACTAACTATCACCTTAAAACTTGTACCCAAGTCAAATGAGAAGTTTTTTGTGGGACGGAGGGAGTAAAAAATAAAAATATACTAAAAAAATAAAAAATATTAAAACAAAATTCAATTGATTCAGATCTAATTCCATGACGAAGTATTACGGCATGCCAAACGGCATGTAATTCAATTACGAAATGAATTCAATTCCTTCGTAATAAAATGTCGTTGCGTGTTTGGTTACAAAATTTTTAGCTGGAATTCAAATTCGTACTTATACATTTTTATTTTTCTTAATTTTCTTTTTTTTTCTTTTTTTTTATTTTTTTTAAAATATTTTTACATTTTTAACTGAAATTTTTTAATTAATTTTATATTTTTTTTTTCTAAATTTTTCAGTTTTTTTATTTTTTTTATTTTTTTAATTGTTTTTAATCTTTTTGAAAATTTTAAAGTTTGAAACATACAAAATATTCAAATTTGTTAGTTTACTAAAGGAGCGTAATTGAATTCATAGAGGTTCGGGAAATATTTTCAATTACAACGAATAACGTATTCCTAAATTACGTAGAAATTGAATTACGAAATAAAATTACATCTAAACATTCCTCCGTAATGGAACTGAATTCCAATTACGTAGGATTACAGATGATTACATTAAAAAAAGGGTCCCTAAGTCTTTTATCATTTTTTTTTGGAGGGAAAAGACGTTATTTGTATTTTTATAAAAAATTATTTGTATTTTTATTTGAGTGATACACCTTATTTGTATTTTATAAAAAATATTATCTTGTTTACTTTGCTTTAAAAGCTGTAAATGAGGAGTGTTTAGATATATCTACATACAAGTTAGATTTTTATTATTATTATTTTTATCAATGAATATATTTCTATATTATTATTTTTAAAAGACAAATATTAATCTATACATAAATACCATATATGTCCACGATAAGATTTGAATTCCTAGTCACAAGAAAGAGAGACAAACACCTTATCGCTAGGTTAATGACCTATGGTATATAAAGTTGTGTTTTGCAATAAATGATAGCAATTAATATATTTCTATATATGAATAATAAAGTTGAGTTTTGCAATAAATGATAGCAATAAATATATTTCTATATTATGATAAATAAAGTTGAGTTTTGCAATAAATGATAGCAATAAATATATTTCTATATGATAAATAAAGTTGAGTTTTGCAATAAATATATTTCTATTTGACTAGAAGTGATTGCAATAAATATATTTATGATAGAAATAAATGATAACAACGCAAAAAAAGGATACCCTACAACTATATTTAATAGCAACCAACTGGTGGGTGGTGGTGATGGTAGTGATGATGGCTGGTGGTGGTTGGTGATGATGGTGATAATTTCAAATTTTTAAGGTTTAAGGAGTTAATAAATATAATTATAGTCAACTAATATATATATGGTCTAATAGCTCAGTTGGTTAGGACTTAGGACATTGTGTTAATATCCAAGAATCGCAAGTTTAACTCCCACAAGATGCATATTTTAAATAAATACAAATTTGTCATGAAATAGCAAGTGTTTTTTTTAAAGTTGTAATGAAGACTAGAATGCAATAGTTACTCCTATATATAGAGTTTGTGATTCAGTCCTAAGTTCCTAACCCTAATATTAATAAAAACATATTCTCAGATTGAGCTCAATAATTGTAGGAATTGGGATTATATTAAATTAAAGCTCATTTAAAAAACTAACTAATTAAAGTCTTTAAATACACTTTGAAGAACAATCTATTTTAACTTTAGGCAAAGCTAATGATATATATGTGTAACTAGCTTCATAGCCCGCCCGATTGGGCGGGCATGTTTCAAAATTTATATTATAGAAAAATATCAACAAATATTAACAATTTTAAAAATGACATAATAATCGATAGATGTAATGATGAGTTTGTACTAAATGTGATACATGAACAGATGTTACATAAAATAAGACTTGACAACATGCTTTGAATTGCTTTACGTTTTCTTTGTTCTTCAAAATAAGACTTGAGAAGCGATTCCAGTTTCTCGTTTCCAGCTCCTTGTGAAGCATGATTCAAAGGAGTCATGCCTTCCTGTGATTTTTATGTAAAAAAAGATAAAAATTAAAACAAAATTTAATGGGTCAAAAAACAGGTCAAACCCAGCTGACTGACTCGTACCAGAAAAAACCCAATCTAATCCGACCCGTTTTAATAAATTACCCAACTTTCCAGACCCACCAGTTTTCCACACCTCTATGGTAAAATAATATAAACTTTTAAAATAAAATAAAAAGGTAAAAAAGGGTGAGTTAGTCATACATCATCTTTGGCACTACGGTCATTATTATGGTCGAGCAATGTTTTCACAATTGAACTGTCCTCAGCTCTAAGTGAGTGCCAAACAGAAAGATGCAATGGAAGCATTCCATTCTGCATATCAAAGATTCAAATATATATATATTTATTAAATTTAGTTACATCAAGTGATGAGAATGAGATTCTTTTAAATTTTAGGAATCAAGTATTCAACTTTTTTCATTAAGGCCACCCATCTATTGAAACTTTCATATAGACCACCCAAGTGTCACTTAATATAGATATTTCGACCAAAATAAAAGATGTGTTAAAATTCTTGTTTTTTTCAAAAAACATATGGACATTTTTGTCATTTTGTACATAATTTTTTGACAAAAAATTGGTTTCATGAGGTATCGGCATATATACTACAGGTTTCTCGCACTTTTTTTTTTGTCAAAATTGTTTTGATGAGGTGTCGGCAAACAATATGTTAAAATTGTTGTTTTCTAAAAAAAACCCTAAGTGCATTTTCATCATTTCACACTTTTTGGGTCAAATTTGGTATAAATGATACTTTGGTCTTTTATAGAGCTTAAGGTCATTTTCGTCATGATGAGATATATCTAGTTATAAAATAAAGCTCCAAATACCACTAATCTAGACTACCACATTCATAGGCAAGTGTACCTAATCGTGGGTAATATAGCTTAGGCAAGTATTAGGGTTATCGATCCTCAGGGAGCAATTTATGTAATCCAATAATCAAAAGTTAACAAATTAATTATTTTGATTAAAAGTTTCATTGTTTGAATTGTAAAGATTAAATGAATTGAACAAATACTTAGAAAATGTAGTGAGAATTGGTTTAGAAAACTTGTTTTTCAAAAGATTAAAGTATATTCACTATGTCTGACTTCATCTAGGTTTATGTTTGGCTATTAAGTCCCGATTACTTCCAATGTTCTAGAGGTCACGGTACTAGATTCCTCTTAATTTCATTTAATAAACTAGACACAACTAATAGGAATTCCTTCTCTCAAAAGTTGTGATCTAATTACACCTCGGGTTGTTAATTTTAATAGGTTTGGATCACCTAAACCCTCTAACCTAGAACTCCCGTCATTTCGGTTAGACTTTCAATTTACCCTAACTTATTGGAATCTAATTTCAATCCCTATTCCTAGTGAATTGCCATCTAGGTCACTTGGGTGAAAAGATGAGGGTAGAAATAACTATTCAATTGTTGTCAATAATCAACTAGTTACCTATAAACAAAGTAGACAACAAAGATCAAAGTGTAAATCGAAAGATTAATGCATTAATTAACAATTGTTCAAACACAAGATAGAAAATCCTAAAATTGAACCAAACATAACCCTAGAATCTGTCAAACATAGCAAATATTAAGATTATTAGCCCATGAAAATGCTAATAATCATCAAACATACAAAAGATATCAAAATACCGAACATTGTTTTGATCGAAATGATAAAAATCCAATGAATTGCTTGATTTGATGAAGAATTCTCTTGAAAACTGCTGTATTTCGTCGCCCAACCGTCCAAAAACACAGTCACGTTCGAAGTCCCCTTTAATTTTGACTAAATCTGATATAAAAACGAATTCCCGCGTCGACTCGCGCCGAGCTCGCGGCGCGAGAACTGGAAAACTATTTCGATTTTTGGACGCGAGAAGGAGTCTAAACGCGAGTAAGAAACGCGAGGTTAAACAGACTGTCCCTAAGCTCGGCGCGACATTCTCGCGTCGAGCTCGCGCCCAGACTCGCGCCCAGAAGGCTTGATTTTCACGCGTTGTCCGTTTTAGCTCCTTTTTTCGCTCGTTTTGCCATATATTTCCTCTTTGGGCCTGAAATACACAAGAACAAGTAAATTGAGTAATATCAAATGAAATTTATTAAAAACACGCTCAATTTACGCGATATTGACGACAAAGAATATGTATAAAGACGTCAATATCAAAATCCCCACACTTAAACTTTGCTTGTCCTCAAGCAAATCATCATGTAAATATATTTCACTAGCCACTATAAAGATCTATTCTTGACATTTCTTTCAACGCCCGGATTCTAACAAATTTCGGAAAATTATTTGTTTTAGCGGATAGAATTTGTTAAAGCTTTTATGTTCAAGATTTGTGTACAGTTTTACCCAACTTTTCATCATTTTAATCTCCTTTTAATTAACTTATTCAATTTTTATTAGCCTAAGGTCTACTCATTCTTGCGTAATTCAAAATTTTTACTTTTGCGAAAACTCCCAACTTGAAGATATTTTGAAATGAACACAGTTTAAACTTTTTTGCCAATGTGCCTATTTATGATTGTTATGTACATTGTACATCACATTTATTCAGCTTTATGAATTTTTCGATAATTAACACCAGAACCAACCCTTACTTCGACTTTCCAACGGACCCCTTATTGATTTATGATATATATTGGACATCCAATTGGGCCGAAGGGAGCTGAAACTGATGCAACATCTTAGTTCTTTGACTGCTTTAATTCTCGGCTTTCGCCGGCGTATTTCGTACACAAAGGGATTTTTTTAAACTAAGTACCCAGTCTCAACCTTTTGGGTCAAAAGTTAACTTAAGAAAAGATTTTGGCTTATGCAAGACCTGTTGTATTACTTAGGCCACTAAAAATTCAGTAAGCTAATAGCAAGGATTTTAAAATAATGGAAAGCCACAAATTTTGAACATAAAAACTAAAATAAATTTTATCGTTTAAATCAAATAATTTTCCTAGTTTGCTTTCCTCGAAGCCTTGAGGAGAAGTGTCTAAAAAAAATTTTGGGCTAATGTTAATTAGAATTATATTGTTAATTGAATCATTATATGTATTTTGATGATTCTTTTAAGGATTCACAAATTTAGTGGTGGAATTATTTTAATTCACCCCCCTCCCCACACTTGAAATTTGCATTGTCCTCAATGCAATGAATTGAACACTAACGGGGAATTAAAAAGTTAAAAGAATAAATACGACCTGGGGGTGGTGTGCAATTTTGTTCCGAAATCAACAATCTTCAAGAATTTCAATCTTCAATCAGCAACCGATTTTTATTATTATTATTATTATTATTTTTTTTTTAATTTTAAACACTGCTGCTTATTGTGGTGGCGGGTCCCGACGATACCCATCAGTGTAATGCTGATTCCAAGCGTCATAATCTGGGTACCCGGGTGGAAAATTTCCGGATGTCCAATCCGGCATAGGTTCAAATCTATCGGGTGGAGGAACATCGTTATACAACAAGCTACTAATTCCACGAGTTTGCCAATTTGTTTCATATCGTTGTTGCATATTCTCGTAATAAAAGCGTTGCATGCGCGAATGTATTGATGCATTTGAAGCTAGGAAATCAACCCGTAAGGCATTCATCGACTCATTTAATTGTTGATATGAGTAATATGGATCAAAAGTCGATGGGCCCACACTGGGTCCCGATGGTCCGGCATGAGCCGTACCCGAACCGGAAGCACCCGCAAAAAACTGATCTTGCCCCGTAAATGGTGGCATTGAATCCATCATCGGTTCATCACCCATTTCGTCACCTAATCGTGCATCTTCTTGTTCCTCTTCGTCAGATTGTGGAGGTGGTACGCGCCATTTTTCGGCCAATACAGGATAGTCCACCCATTGATATTTGTTATTTTGATCGCGGTTTAGAACTTTCATTCGGGCCAATAAGGTCGCATCGAGATAACCCATCTCTATGGGGGTCAAAGTGTCTAAAACTCGGGGTGGAAGGCCACCGTGTGCCATAGCTAACCTCGTGATGTAATGGCCACCACATAAACCACTCTTGGGTCGAAAACCCTTGGCACCGTCACTTAAAAATTCAGCCAATACATAGGGTATGTTAGTGAATTTATGGGAGTGTCGGAGTTGATCGAGTAACCACATTTCGTATTTGTTCACTTTTTCCGACCCGTCTTTTCGTTGACAAATCGTATTAGAGATCATACGATGTAAATACCGGTAATCACTAAAGAAGATTCGGGATTCGGTAATGTCTGACCCATCATATCCACCCGCACCAATTTCACTCCGTAACGTATCAACATCCTTAGGAGCCTCCCAATCACAGCTTCTTAAATAATGCATGAAAGACGAATTAGTAATTTCGTGTGCCGTGTACAAACCCACGTTAACGGCAAAATCACGTAGAGAAGTGTTATACCAATTCCCCGCGATTCGGTATTCCAAAGAAAGTGCATGTGGATTATTTAATGCTAGGGTCGCTTTGAATCGTATTGTGGAAAGAAATTCGAAAACCAATTCACGATAAACCGGTTCACGCATGGTGAGAGCCCGTTTCCATGCATGACACGTAAATAAAATATCCCCGTTGGCATCTCTGAAGTTACGTGAAAGATATTCCATAATGTCGTCTTTCTTGTCATACTTGGCTAATAATCTCCAATCGGGGGTTTTCCCCGCTTCTACCGGTTTGCCAGTGAAATCACTGAATTCTTTTTCTGCATGTTGTCTTTGCTCTAATGATGGTGCATTTGAGAAATCTAAAAACACATCTGTGCCTCTGATTTCAAGATTAACAGGAAATCCATCATCAGCCATTGGTGGGGGCGATGGTGGTGCATAAGGTCGGGATGATGAACCTTTAGTTCTCTTTGTACCCTAAAAAAAAAGAATTAATCAAGCAAACGTGTTAATTTGTACAATATAAAATATAGAAGGGTGTTAGACTAATAAGTGATACAATTAAAATGAACATTGCCCTTTCCCACACTTAGTTTTTAAAGTTATGTAAAAATTTTAAATTAAGTATAATTAATCCATTTCTATTTAAAAATTTACTTATTAAAACTAAGTGGTGTATGTATAGACACTTTTGAGATGATTAATTTGACATAAAAATATGAAGTACCAATGTTACCCAAACCACCATTTTGAACTAGTTGTTCTAAAAAAAAAAACTTTTAACAATAAAATCAATTGCACTAGTTCACAGATATCCCATTTATGTTTCTTCCCAAAATTCTTAACCAATTTCTAAGAATCAACCCAAATAATCAACAAAAATCTGAAAATTGAAAGATTTGGACAATGTGAGCTATGATTTCCAAACTCAAACTAAGGGTTTGTCTAAGAGCAACTAGAGACTAACTTAAATCTAGAATCAACAACAATTTCTTCAAAAAGCCCTAAATTTTTCGGAATAAGAACAAGCAATCAAAGAAAAATGAAGAAATTAGCAAGAATCTTACCCTAGGAGGCATCTTAGCACGAGATTGGAGAGAAAGATGGAAGAAATCGGCCGGAAAAGCTTGAAAGAGGGAAGAAATCGCCAGATATGGTGCTGGCGTCGAAGTCGCGTTGAGAGGCTAGGGCTAAAATTTTGAAATGAGCAGAAAAGACACGATCGGTTTAAATAAACCAGATCTCGCGCCGAGATGAGACGCGACCCAGACGCGACCCGAGACGGAAATGGGTCGAAACGGCTGAAACGCGACCTAGACGCGAACGAAACGCGAGATTCTCGCGTCGAGCTTTCAGACCTGCTGTTCTACTTCGCGGAATACCTCGCGTTGAGATCGGCGCGAGCTCAAACGCGAAACAGCCCAGAAATGGATTTTTTCCAGAATTAAGCATACCACAGCAGATAAAAGGACCTAAACAACTAAAAAAAATGCAGAAAGGAAAAGGAAACAAACCACAATACACACGGGTTGCCTCCCGAGAAGCGCTTCAAAGATTTACGAGTCTAGAGCTTGACTCGGATTTTTCTCAAAAATCAAAATGCACCAACCGAGGTGAAATTAATCACCTCCACCTCATCACTTCTCATATTCTCGACTTCGTCCCCAAAATAATGCTTCAAACGGTGACCATTTACTTTAAAATGATCACGGTAACCAATGAGTTCTACATACCCGGACGGGTATTGTTGAAAAACGGTAAAAGGACCAACCCATTTAGATTTCAATTTTCCGGGAGAAAATTTATACCGAGATTGATAAACAAGAACTTTATCTCCCGGATTGAAGCATTTTTGAGCTCTCAATTTCTTATCATGCCAAAGTTTGGTTTTTTCCTTATAAATTTTGGAATTTTCATAGGCAAGAAATCGATCTTCATCAAGAATATTCAATTGATACTTTCTTTCGGTACCCGCAAGATTCACATCCATATCACACTCCTTAATTGCCCAATAAGCTTTATGCTCGATTTCTAACGGGAGGTGACATGCTTTCCCGTAAACCATGCGATACGGGGTATAACCGGTTGGATTTTTATGAGCGGTTCGGAATGCCCAAAGAGCATCATCTAACTTTTGAGACCATAATTTCGGATTTCTCTCAATAGTTTTTTCAAGAATTCGTTTTAGTGCTCGATTTGTATTCTCAACTTGTCCACTTGTTTGTGGATGATATGAAGTTGAGAATCGGTGATGGACACCATATCGCTGTAAAGTTTTCTCCATGAGGTGATTAGCGAAATGTGTACCCCAGTCACTAATGAGAGCACGGGGACATCCGAACCGACAAAACAGAGATTGCACAAATTTGACTACAACCCGGGCATCATTTGTTGGGAGAGCTTTTGCCTCGGCCCATTTTGATACATAGTCAACGGCAACCAAAATATACCTATTACCTTGAGAATTCGGGAATGGACCCATGAAGTCGATACCCCATATATCGAAGATTTCACAAACTTGGATGCCATGCTGAGGCATTTCATCCCGTTTGGAAATACTCCCTGTTCTTTGACAGGCATCACAAGTCTTGACCAAACCATATGCATCTTTAAAGATTGTAGGCCAATAAAATCCCGCATCTAAAACCTTTCGGGCTGTGTAATTAGGACCAAAATGACCCCCGGTTGGTCCCTTATGACATTCGTTGAGAATGTCATAAGCCTCCTCACCGGATACACATCTCCTATGCACAAAATCTGCACCGACCCGGAAAAGGTAGGGATGTTCCCAATGGTAATGCTTCAAATCAGAGAAAAATTTCCCTTTTTGTTGATGAGTCATGCCTTTAACAAGAACACCCGCTGCCAAATAATTAGCCAAATCAGCATACCACGGGTCATTTGTGTCTTGTAAGGCATTCACTACTTCAAAGAACTCATCGGGAAATTTATCATTTATCCCGTTTTCATCACATTCCTCCAAATGAGGGTTTTCAAGCCGGGATAAATGATCGGCCGCAAGATTCTCCACCCCTTTCTTATCCTTGATCTCAATGTCGAATTCTTGCAAGAGGAGAATCCAACGTATGAGTCTCGGTTTGGCGTCTTGCTTAGAAAATAGATGTTTTAATGCGGAGTGATCGGTGTACACAATGGTTTTAGACAACACGAGATATTGTCTAAATTTGTCAAAAGCGAACACAACCGCAAGTAATTCTTTTTCGGTGGTTGTATAGTTCACTTGAGCACCATTGAGTGTTCGGCTAGCATAATAGATTGGTTGAAAGTGATTGTTCTTTCTTTGCCCCAACACCGCACCGAGTGCATAATCACTCGCATCGCACATCAACTCAAATGGTAATTCCCAATCGGGAGAAACCATGATCGGAGCCTCGGTAAGTTTTTCCTTTAACAAATCAAAGGATTCTACACATTCGTTTGAGAAAACGAATGGTATATCCTTCTCAAGTAAATGGGTCATGGGTCGGGTGATTTTAGAAAAATCTTTGATAAACCGACGGTAAAAACCCGCATGACCAAGGAAACTCCTCACGGCTTTCACATTCGAGGGCGGAGGTAGCTTAGATATGACATCTATTTTAGCTTTATCTACCTCAATTCCCTTCTCAGAAATTTTATGTCCTAACACGATGCCTTCTCGCACCACGAAGTGACATTTCTCCCAATTAAGCACTAAATTGGATTCCTCACACCTTCTCAAAATCCTCTCAAGATTTGCTAGACATGAAGTAAATGAGTTCCCGAAAACCGAGAAGTCATCCATGAATACTTCCATACAATCCTCTATCATGTCTTGGAAAATAGCCGTCATGCAACGTTGGAACGTGGCCGGAGCGTTGCATAGACCAAACGGCATTCTCCTATAAGCAAATGTACCAAAGGGGCACGTGAATGTGGTTTTTTCTTGATCTAGGGGGTCGATTGGGATCTGAAAATAGCCGGAAAAGCCATCGAGGAAACAATAAAAGTTGTTTCCCGCGAGTCGTTCCAACATTTGATCAATGAACGGTAAAGGAAAATGATCCTTACGGGTGGCATCATTTAGCTTGCGGTAATCAATACACACGTGCCAACCCGTGACAGTTCGAGTAGGGATTAGTTCACCCTTCTCATTTTTGATAACTGTCATACCCCCTTTTTTCGGTACAACTTGAACCGGGCTCACCCACGGGCTATCGGAGATAGGGTAGATGAGTCCCGCATCAAGAAGTTTAAGAACTTCTTTTTTAACCACATCTTTGACATTCGGGTTCAATCTCCTTTGCCTTTGTACACTTGGCTTGAAATTTTCCTCCATGAGGATTTTGTGTGTACAATAGGCGGGATTTATACCCGGAATGTCAGCCGTTTTCCAAGCGATGGCTTGTCTATGAGTTTTAAGAATTTTAATAAGATCGGCTTTTTCGGTGGAGGATAACTTAGATGAAATGATGACCGGAAGACTAGAATCACCTTCTAAAAAGGCATACTCTAAATGGTTTGGTAAAGTTTTAAGCTCTAGAGTAGGTGGCTCTTCTAAAGAAGTTTTAATTCGAAGGTTGTCTTTAGGGTCAATTTTCTCAAACACGACATCTCCTACCTCAGATTCCTCACCATCTACATGAAGCAAATCCTCGAACTCTTGGAGATCTCGGATTGTTTCATCGGGACCAATAGTGAAATCACCTTTTGTGGTGACATCATTACAATCGAGGTCGAGAAAGGAAGTAACCTCCTCATCGATACATGAATCGATAACATCAATGAAATAACAAGAATCATCGGATTTGGAGGTATGCTTCATGGCTTTCTCTATAGAGAAGGTGACCCTATCATCATCTATTCCTAGACTTAGTTGTTTCTTAGACACATGAAACATGGCGTCCGCCGTGTTCAAGAAAGGTCTACCTAGAATTAGCGGGACTTTGGGATCCACATCCATTTCTAGGACAACGAAGTCTACGGGGAACACGAATTTATCAACTTTAACAGGAACATTTTCTGCTATACCAATGGGATATGTGTATGAAAGGTTTGCTAATCTCAAGATCATCCTAGTCGGCTTAAAATCGCTTAATCCTATTTTTGTAGCTATCGACAAGGGCATTAAACTAATACTAGCACCTAAATCTGCTAGACCATTGCAAACCGGTAAATTATTAAAGAGACAAGGGATTATGAAACTCCCTGGGTCCTCTAGCTTTGGTGGCATCTTGGATTCTATGATCGCCGAGCATTCTTCACTCAACACAGCTGAAGATGCTTCCTCCATTTGCACTTTATTTGACACCAAATCCTTAATAAACTTTCCATAATTTGGCATACCTGCCAACATATCAACCAAAGGCACGTTAATGCGTACCTGTTTAATCATTTCAACAAACTTACCATATTTTTCTTTGAGCTTTTCCTTTCTCAACCGTTGTGGGAAAGGAACTTTAGGTAGGTAAGAGTTTGTTGTTGCTTCCTTCTTTGATTCACTCTTCTTCGGTTCATCTCTTTCTATAATCTTCTCAACAAGCACTTCCTCTTCATTCATTGGTGTCCCCTCTTCTACAAGTACCTGTTCACTAGAATTATTAGTAGTAATTTTAACCATTGGTGAACTTACCTCTTTACCACTTCGTGTGGTAATGGCTTTGACATCCCTTGAGTTGAATTCTCCCTTGGGATTCACTTGGGTAGAAGGGGGTAGATTGCCTTGAGGTCTTTCGGTTAAGGCTTGGGCAATTCTCCCAATATCTCTTTCTAAGTTTTGAATGGTGGCTTGTTGGTTTCTAATACATTGTTTCATCTCTTTCGAGTCTTGTTTGGTTTCTTCATTTGTTTTGGCTTGGCTAGCCATAAACTGACCAAACATGCTCTCGAGAGACATGTTTTCTTCGGGCTTTGAACTCGAACCGGGTGTGTTAGAATTATTTCGAGGAGGGTAATTTGGTTGGTTATTTTGAGGGAAACCGGGTGGATGTGATGGTCTAGGGGGGAAATTATTGTTATTGTTATTGTAACCCCTATTGTTGTTGTATCCTTGGTTTCCTCGTTGATAGTTTTGCCAGTAACCTTGGTTTAAATAATTAACCTCCTCCTCGGTCATCATCGGTTGGTGTTGTTGACATTCCTTTGCAAGGTGGGGTCCACCGCATTTCTCACAACCAACCTGTATCGCATGTAAAGAAGATGTTATTTTATCTAATTTACGTTCTAACATTACCTGGTTATTCTTTATGGCGGCGACTTCATCATTTTGTCTATCGTCAACCGCATTGACCGAACCCGTTTGCTTTCCGGCTCTTCTATCGGTGGCCCATTCCGCATTGTGCATGGCCATATCCTCCAAAAGTTGATATCCTTCCGTAGGGGTTTTATACATGAATATTCCACCACTCGATGAATCAAGGGTGGATCGTGCATTGTTGGACAAACCCCTATAGAAGAGATGGACGATATCGCTCTTCTCAAATCCATGATTTGGGCATCTCCTCAACATTCCTTTGAAACGTTCCCATGCTTCCGTTAATGTTTCCCCAGCTTCCTGTTGAAAAGCCATAATATCAGTTTTTAATTTATCCGCTTTCGCGGGTGGAAAATAACGGTGTATAAATCGACTTCGGAGTTCTTCCCAAGTCGAAATGGAGTTTGGCTCAAGGGATTTAACCCAAATTTTTGCCTCTCCAATTAGACTAAAAGGGAAGAGTCGAAGTCGTATCGCATCTTGCGAAACGTTAGGAATCCTAAACAATTGGCATATGTCATTAAAGCACTCAATATGGTGATTTGGGTCATTGGTGAGTCTACCATCATAACCCAAATCACGAACCATACTGAGGAATTGACTTTTTATTTCAAAATTTATGCCATTTATTTCCGGAAGTCTAATTGCCGGAATGGCATCAACCGGGGCATTTTGCCTCGTTTGCCACATCGGACGTTCCGGTGGTGGGTCTTGATCACCCATTTGGTTATCAAGAATCGGCTCTTGATTAACTATTGGTTCTAAATTAACAGGAGTTTGCTCCTGATTTTCAGAACTTTGGACTTGAACTTCAAAAAGCGGATTCTGATTTTCAAGACTCGGTTCCCCAATATTTTGAGCTTTCTTTATGGTTGCGTTGTATCTTGCTTCTAATTGAATCCTCTGTCTCATTCGAAAAAGTTTCTCTGGATCAGAGGACGGTGAGGGTTGATCAGCTTTAGCCTTTTTGCCTCTAAGAGTATTCTTATTGCTCATGCATCTGCACAACTCAAAGCAAAGAGTTAACACGCAACTGATAGACAAAATAAAGGGAAACAGAAATTACAAATTAAGTAACTTATTTAAGAATAAATTCCTAAATAAGGATCAATTAACTAATTAACTTTCAAAAACCTAAAAACATAAAACTGCTCCCCGGCAGCGGCGCCAAAAACTTGATGAGATATATCTAGTTATAAAATAAAGCTCCAAATACCACTAATCTAGACTACCACATTCATAGGCAAGTGTACCTAATCGTGGGTAATATAGCTTAGGCAAGTATTAGGGTTATCGATCCTCAGGGAGCAATTTATGTAATCCAATAATCAAAAGTTAACAAATTAATTATTTTGATTAAAAGTTTCATTGTTTGAATTGTAAAGATTAAATGAATTGAACAAATACTTAGAAAATGTAGTGAGAATTGGTTTAGAAAACTTGTTTTTCAAAAGATTAAAGTATATTCACTATGTCTGACTTCATCTAGGTTTATGTTTGGCTATTAAGTCCCGATTACTTCCAATGTTCTAGAGGTCACGGTACTAGATTCCTCTTAATTTCATTTAATAAACTAGACACAACTAATAGGAATTCCTTCTCTCAAAAGTTGTGATCTAATTACACCTCGGGTTGTTAATTTTAATAGGTTTGGATCACCTAAACCTTCTAACCTAGAACTCCCGTCACTACGGTTAGACTTTCAATTTACCCTAACTTATTGGAATCTAATTTCAATCCCTATTCCTAGTGAATTGCCATCTAGGTCACTTGGGTGAAAAGATGAGGGTAGAAATAACTATTCAATTGTTGTCAATAATCAACTAGTTACCTATAAACAAAGTAGACAACAAAGATCAAAGTGTAAATCGAAAGATTAATGCATTAATTAATAATTGTTCAAACACAAGATAGAAAATCCTAAAATTGAACCAAACATAACCCTAGAATCTGTCAAACATAGCAAATATTAAGATTATTAGCCATGAAAATACTAATAATCATCAAACATACAAAAGATATCAAAATACCGAACATTGTTTTGATCGAAATGATAAAAATCCAATGAATTGCTTGATTTGATGAAGAATTCTCTTGAAAACTGCTGTATTTCGTCGCCCAACCGTCCCAAAACACAGTCACGTTCGAAGTCCCCTTTAATTTTGACTAAATCTGATATAAAAACGAATTCCCGCATCGACTCGCGCCGATCTCGCGCCGAGCTCGCGGCGCGAGAACTGGAAAATTGCTTCGATTTTTGGACGCGAGAAGGAGTCTAAACGCGAGTAAGAAACGGGAGGTTAAACAGACTGTCCCTAAGCTCGGCGCGACATTCTCGCGTCGAGCTCGCGCCCAGACTCGCGCCCAGAAGGCTTGATTTTCACGCGTTGTCCGTTTTAGCTCCTTTTTTCGCTCGTTTTCGCCATATATTTCCTCTTTGGGCCTGAAATACACAAGAACAAGTAAATTGAGTAATATCAAATGAAATTTATTAAAAACACGCTCAATTTACGCGATATTGACGACAAAGAATATGTATAAAGACGTCAATATCACGTCATTTGACATGGTATTGATCGAAATTGGTAGATTGTATGAAACTTTTAATAGATTGGTGGCCTTAATGAAAAAAGTTAGCCTCCACATATATACATTATTATCCCTAAATTTTATAGTGATTTGATGCTCCCTTAAAAATTAAATTTTTAAAATTAGATTAAAAAAATTAAAAAAGAAAACAAACATACATTTGTTTTAGCTTCTGTAGAAGCCCCATGAGCAAGAAGAAGTCCTGCAGCTTCATCGCAACCATTTTTAGCAGCCATATGTAATGGAGTTTCTCCATACTGCAAAATCAAAAATAATAAAAACAATCAATATCATTTTAATTAATTAATCACAATTAAGAGGGAATCAGGATTTTGTTTACCATGTTTTTTGCTTCCAACTCAACTGTTTCAGGGCCTGCTAACTACTTCAACACTGTTATGACCAGCAACAACATGAAGGGGTGTATTTGCCATCTACATTCAGCATTCATTATAAATATAAAAAATATTTCAAACCAAGAATTGAGTAACAACCGAATTATTTGATCCTTAAAAAAAACCATATACAAAATCACCCAACCAATTATCATAACAACAACAGCACAATTACGTTAATTCAAAATCAAATCAGACGGATTTCTAATTTCTTACCACAGGGTTTCGATCATTGACGAGTGAAGGGTTTTCCCGGAGACGTTTCTGAACGGCGGAAAGATCGCCGGACTGAGCGGATGCATGAATGGTAATCGATTTTGTAGATCTGGATTGATGTTGGTCTTTAACCCTCTGCATCCCTAACAATCCCGTCGCCGGAGATCCAGAAATTGGGGTAACCATATTGGGGGTTATTGTGAATTGGGAAAAACTGATTAAATTCTCTTGTTTTTTAATAGATTTTTTGGGTTTAGTTTCTGGGAAATCGATGGCCAACCACTGAATTATACGTGGCATTATCATCCAATCAAAAGACTTGAAATGGGTGATGTGTCAAAACCAAATCATGTGTAGCTCCATATATAGGGGAAGATATGTATTGCTTCCTTACTTCAATGACGACACCCTAGATCTAGTTTTCGATTGGTATTATTATATGATGGGTTTTAAGCGCGTTGTATAATTGGTGCGCGGGCTATTTCTATATATACGTACCCCTAGATAAGAATTGGAGATTTTATAGACATGTTTAGAGTATAACGTTGTTTGAGTAAAAGGAAACATTTAATTTGCAATGTTAACAATTTTAAAAATAGTAACTATGAGTGTCGGATAATGGATTCTTTCATTAATTAGACGTTTGAATTGTTAATTTTATAAAAGAAGTACAAATCGTAGGCAGTTAACCGTTGACGACAACTCCCGCTTGCTATGATTGAAGAAACAAACAATGTTTAGATATTAAAATTTACCAAACTAAGATTGAAACAACGCCTTCAATGTGACGATTTAGTATAACATCTATGTAGAACTCATGTTTTATTAGGAATTAACATATGTTTGTTTTTGTCACCTTTGCCGAAATCTTGATAATTGATTAAAATGTTAGGCCTAAAGTACAAAACCCGTGTTAACCAGAGTAATTAATGGATCTATCTGAGAATTGGCAACGTTTAAAACTTGCACTAGGTTATGCAAATATTTAGGGACTTACAATGTTCGTTTCACTTTGTAATTCCAAAGATGAGTGATGAATATAACGTACAATGATTTTTAGAACAAAAACATATTATTATAGCATAACAAAGGTGATAAAGGCAACTACATAACCTCGACTCTATGCTGGCCGTAAGAAGTGAGATCAAGTGAAGGCTCAAAATTTAGTGAGGATTGTTATGATAAAAAATTTACGATAATGATCTATAATTCTTGATAATGATCCAACTTCTCATGATGAAAAAAAAAAATATTCAGTTTGTTTTGATAATGATTTAATTTTTTTAAAACGACTGGTTGAGAATTGTCCTCGCAGTCCTAACTGATTTTTGAGAATCCTAACCCCTGTCATAATATAGTAGAACAAAATGGCTCATAATCAAATAATGAAAATTTAATTAACACCATTTAGACATTTACTCTTCAGTTCTGGTTTCATCAAAATTAGACATTAACACAACAGATCTTATGTGAACATAACGGATTTGCTGTAAGGATTGGAACTAACATTAATTTGGATCGGCAGTTGCACACTTAAAACAGGGTACAACAGCTCATGGGCTTTATACATTCAACATAAATGAACTACAAATCAAAGAATTTTAAAATGGAAATTAACTCTTAAAGAGAAATATACAAATCAAAGACATACAAGAAGCTAAAGAATTACAACAAAAATCAATCCAACAATGGAGCAACCAATTCCTTATGGTATAAGATTGTTACAATGGTATAAATCATAATCATAGAAATATAAAATATCCGGTAGAAACTTATATAAGGTCGATAGCCAGTGACATATTTCGTTGGTTTCATTACCACCGACAATTTCATGAGTTAACAAAACCATAAAATCCTTCTAGGACATAAACTATGCTATTATTATAAGACCAAATTCTATAAGTGAAATCTCAATCTTTATCTTCAAAATCTTCAATTACAATGATTGCAAGACTATAGAAATATAGCAACTTAGAAACTCATTTAAACATAGAAATACAGCAACTTAGCATCAAAATAACCCGTAGAAACTCATATAAGGTCGATCACCAGTGACATTATTTCGTTGGTTTCATTACCACCCACAATTTCATGAATTAACAAAATCATAAAATCCTTCTAGGACATAAACCATGCTACTATTATAAGACGGAATTCTAAAAATGAAATCTTAATCTTTAGCAATAATAGTGTATGTCCTAGAAGGATTTTATATTTTTGGTAAATCATTGGAATAGCAGGTAGATGATAAAAGGTAACTAAAGTAAAAAAGTCACTTGGCTAAGTCAACATTATGACATCATATGAGTTTCTAGAGGTTAGTTAAATGCCATGATATTAAATTTCTAAATATGTAGAGTAATAATTTAGGTGCTATTTGGATGATTAACATCTAATTATGCATATGTATGAATGGTGCGCTCTGTACAAGTCTTGTCTCTGAATTAAATAAATATTATTATGCATCCATATCTTGAAAAAGAGGGCTACCAAACACCCGACCGATCATTAAGAGGATTACCAAACAACCCTTTAGACTTTCATCCTTCATATAGGTTTCAAGGGTTGGACCCAAAGAGTAAGAAGTCATTGCATCCACAAGGCAACAAATGACCCACCTCATGTAGTTGTAAAAGTGTCACGTGTCCTGCACATGCAAATGATCATAAAATTATTCCAAATCCATGAGAAAATAAATGAACTACACAAATCAAACAACAAAAAAGGACATAACAGCTTCAAAATACAAAATTGTGCACAAAATTAGTTATCAAGAATCAATTTTTGTTCTTCGTTAACGAATATATGAAAAAACGAGCCGATCTAACAGATTTATGAACAGAAAGAGGTATAGTCAGATTACAAGATAAAATTAAATACCTTAAGAATAAAGCATAAAGAATATAAAACAATAAGAAACGGATGGCTTAAAATTTTACCTTGAGATCGTCCCCTTAATATGCTATGAACAATTAACATGTTATGACCCGATCCTGCAATACTCTGCAAAGATCAGTGATTTATATATGTATAAGTTAAATTTACACACGAAAATACAAATTAAAAAGCTAAACCGAAAATAAGACAATGAAATTAAAATGTTTAAGAAACGATTATGATCAGTTACTGAAATCTAAATAAAAAATAACAAGGAACAGAACAAACAGATAGGCAAAATTGGTAAGCTTACATTGAATCGGATATATGATTTTGGTTGGCTATTCCCTAATTTCAATAATACGTATTCTCATATAGAGCCCAATAACTATAAGAAATGAATTATATTTAATTAAAGCCCATTTATAAAACCAACTAAATGTCTTCAAATACAATTTCAACAACACTTTATTTTAAACTTTAGGCAAAGCTAGTGATATATATGTTTTACTCTAGATCTAAACAATTTTCGCATTGGGATTATTTTATGAAGGGTTTTATGCGCGTATGTTGTAAAATCGGTGCATGGTTTTTCTAACAGGTTTTATGCGTGTACGTTGTAAAATCGGTGCATGATTTTTTCTATATATACGTACCCTTGGATACGGATTGAAAAGTATACTGAATTGTTTTAAAGTATACGTTGTTTTAGTAAAATGGAACAACTTTATATACACAAATAACGCTTTGCTTAGATTACTATGAAAAGAGGAAGAAAATATTAATATCAGTGTTTTAAATGTAGTAAAATAGTGCTCGTATTAGTTTTTACATGCTTATGGTAAAACCGAATGTAACAAAAATTTTAAAATGGAAATATTCAACGCGGAAATTCTATCGATTGGGTTTGGAGCCGCCATTGTGGACCATATGGAATCTAAATACATTCAACATCAAAAAATCGTTGATGTAATTTTTTTTATTTTTACACTTGGATTACAAATACGAACAAAAAAGTAAAGTATATGTCGTTAGATTGGGTTTGTAACCCCTTATATATATACGATCTTGAATCGAACCTACTAAACTGACAACTGAATACAATCGTGTGGTTACACAAGGCAACATAATTTTTCTCCAGTTCAGATTTATTCATCTAAATTTAGTCATCAATTAACAAAGTCCACAGTTACTGTCAGATTTACATAAACGGACAAAATTAAGTACTTGTAGCGTCATATATACTTTATAGATCAATGTAGTTAGGCACACTATCAATAGTAATTTTCCCAGGCATTTGCTCTACTGATATGTGTTAATAGTGTCGTAAATTGATAGATACAGTTAAACCTCAGAAAATCATTGCTCATGGCTACAAAATTACATAACAAATAATCAAACAGCCTACTATTGATTTCGACTAATTTTAAACCACCAATTAATTTGGAGATATAACTGATTACATTGTTGCATCATAACAAGATAACTTTCTTTTGTGTGTTAAGCAGGTCACAAAAATTGTACCAACATTCCCAAAAGAAACTTGATCAACTATATATAAGTGAGATTAATTTTCAAGAACAACAAACGTAGCAAGGTATAACATAAAAATTAATAGCTTATAACAATGAAATTAACATACAAAATGCTATGAACAATCAAAGCCATACAAGGCACCATAGGGGAAAAAGGTACACAATTACAAGACAAATATCATAGGTGAATAGAACTGTAAAAACAACCAAGCACGAAAACAAAAATACAATATATCTCTCAAGATGCTAATAAAGTGATCGATTAATCATCTAAAACACTTCAATTCTCTTGGTGTTGATAACGTTGACTTTGAACAAAGCGGTACATTCCCATCACCAGTGTGGCAAAAAAGTTCCCGAAAATATAGTAAAGGTATTTGCAGAAAACCGAAAAACATAAATGTAGGCCCAAATCTTGATGAGGATCAAAAAGTATTTTATGAAAAGGATTAATTGTTTAAGGACAAATAAGAGCTCAAAGAAACCCTAAGAAATATAGGAAAGGGATTTGAATTTTTTTTTTGCAGAATGTATTAATAAAACTCTAGCAAGATAAGAGAGACGGATTTTCACATAGAGCCCAATAACTATAAGAAATGAATTATATTTAATTAAAGCCCATTTATAAAACCAACTATATGTCTTCAAATACAATTTGAACAACACTTTATTTTGAACTTTAGGCAAAGCTAGTGATGTATATGTTTTACTCTATATCTAAATAATTTTCGCGTTGGGATTATTTTATGATGGGTTTTATGCGTGCACGTTGTAAAATTGGTGCATGGTTTTTTTTATCTATATATACGTACCCGTGTATACGGATTGAAAGTACACTGAATTATTTTAAAGAATAGTTATTTTAGTAAAATGGAACAACTTCAAATACACAACTAACGGTTTGTTTAGATTACTACTAAAGGAGGGGGGGATTAATATCAGTGTTTTATATGTAGTAAAATAACGCTCGTACTTTTACATGCTCACGTTAAAATGGTAACTATGAGTGTCGCATAATGGAGAGTTTCATTAATATGATTTCTTAATTGGTAATATTATAAAATGAACTACAAATTATAGGCAGGGAATATCGACCTAGACTCAACCCGGATAGATTCAACGCGGAAATTCTATCGATGGAATAATTCTATATATGACTCATGGGAATATGCTATCGATGCAACTCAAAAACTCCATAAAATCCATTAGGAAACTTAGTGATTCATAGATTCTTTCCACACGTGAATTCTATAAGAGATGGAATTCTATTCCGGGAAAAATCAACGTCAACTCATGAAATCTCAACACAAGTAGCTTCCTACTACGATCAATTTGCAAGAATTGTAACAATTATCAAGATCCATCTATTCCAAGATTGTTGGGCTGCTAAAAAGATTTGGACCTTCATAGCTACATGGTAGAACTTTGATATTCCTATTATTGAAGAGACTGGATACATAGTGAATGTTGATGCCCGGATGGGGTCATAGGAATCTAAATACATTCAACATCAAAAAATCGTTTACTTTGTGATGATGTAATTTTTTATAATTGGATTACAAGTAGGAACAAAAAAGTAAATCAGCAGCCTACTGAAAGGTAATTACCGTCAAATTTAAATAAAAGGGCAAATAAAGTACTTGTAGTGTAATCTTGTGTGCATCCTTAGATGCTTTCACCTTATTTTCATGTTCAATAGTTGTTACTTGTTAGCTCGTATTACTTTATATATCAATGTAGTTAGGCACACTATCAATAGTAATTTTCTCAGCATTTGTTCTACTGATATGTGTTGAGAGTATTAATAGTGTCGTAAATTTATAGATGAACTTGAGAAAATCACTGCTCATGTCTGCACAATTACATAACAAATAATCAAACAGCCTACTATTGATTTCGACTAATTTTAAACCGCCAATTAAGGAGATATAACTTATTTCATAGTTAGTAGATCATGAGAATTGTAACAACATTCCAGAATGGGATTTTAAAATCTACAACATTCACAGTTCCGCTCAACATGTTAATTAAAAAGAAACGTAATAAATCTCAGTCATGTATATCATAGTGAGCTTAATTAATTTTGAAGAACAACAAACATAGCCAGTTATAACGTAAAAATTGATAGCTTAATTATAACGATGAAATTAACATACAAAATGCTATGAACAATCAAAGCCAAAGCCATACAAGGCACAAAAACAAAAACACGATATATATCTCAAGATGCTAATAAAGTGATATATTTATCATCTAAAACATTCGATCACTTGGATTTTTATTGTTGTTAATATTACGTCTTTGAACGATCCATCGATCACCAGTTTGGTAATGATAACCTTAAAAATATAAAAAGATGCCCGCTTTGATGGATCAAAGCCATTGATCGATTTTTTAAATCACACAAAGGAGGAATCGTTTTAAAACACTATTTTTTAAAATTATTTTTTAAAACCAAAAAGTTACTAAAACACTTTTCAGTATAGAAAAAGCTTATCCAAACATGGCCTTATCCTGCACATGCAAAATTATAATAAAATTATTAGCAAAAGATCGTCAGCAATTAAATAAACCACAAAATCAAACATCGAAAAGGATAGAGATTTACCTTCAGATCGTCCCGCTATGAACAATTAACATGTTTGTTATGACCCGATCCTGACAAAGATGAAAGATCAATACTAATAAATAAAATACACAAATTAACATCAGATCAGGACACAATTTATATAAAAACACAATTCTGCAGAATTTACAGTCACGAAGCAAAATTAACAGTCTGGGGATTATAAAAACTCGAAATTTTTAACAGGCGACTTGAAATCAATTAAATATTAGAGAAAACGGATAGAAAAAAAATTACTTACATCGAATTGAATATATGATTTTGGGGGGGCTATTCCTGGATTAGGGTAAAAATCCTCCATGATAGCAGCAGCAGCGTTGTAATGATATCTGGAATGCAATAGAACGTTTCGTATAAATAGAGTCTGGGATTCAATCCTAAACCCTAATTTAATAACACGTTTGGTTTAGTATTCTCATGTAGAGCCCAATAACTGTAAGTAATGAATTATATTTAATTAAAGCCCATTTATAAAACCAACTAAATGTCTTCAAATACAATTTCAACAACACTTTATTTTAAACTTTAGGTAGTGATATATATGTTTTACTCTATATCTAAACAATTTTCGCGTTGGGATTATTTTATGACGGGTTTTATGCGCGTACGTTGTAAAATCGGTGCATGATTTTTCTATATATACGTACCCTTGGATACAGATTGAAAAGTATACTGAATTGTTTTAAAGTATATGTTGTTTTATTAAAATGGAACAACTTTAAATACACAACTAATGCTTTGCTTAGATTACTATGAAAAGAGGAAAACATATTAATATCAGTGTTTTAAACTTTAGGCAAAGCTAGTAATACGTTTTGCTTTTTAATTAACTTAATGATAACACCCTAGTTCTAAACTATTTTCGCGTTGGGATTATTTTATGGTGGGTTATGAACGTGTTTAAAATTCGCGGGCGATTTATTCTATATATAACTCCTAGCTGCAAATTTGAGATTTTACGGAAATCTTCAAATAATTAGCTAGGTTAGCTTCAGTACTCGGATGCAACATTTCTTCCTTTCGAAGCAATTTTTTTAGTGGCAAATTGCATTAAAAAGACGGCTAGCATGAAGTTAGAAAAAAAAAAAAAGAGCACATAATTACATGGATCGGGGATTATTAGTCCACACGTCTGAGTCTAAGTTTACATTTTTGTCCCTAATATTAATCCAGAGAAACGAATAAATTTTACATTTTGGTTGTTTAATAAAGTTCATGATCATCTTTTAATAGAAGAGAACTACATAAAGATTTCACATGCAAGATGGGGATCTAACCTCCAAATTGACCAATCTAGGGTTGTGTTATGGCTATATTTAACTTATTTTGAACATCAGTTGCATTAAAACTAGCAAGAAGCTAGAAATAATTACCTAAATTTTTTTACATTCAAGATGGGATCTAATATCCAAATTGACCAATATATCTAGATAACTCACTTTTGCCCTGTTTGAACTTTGAATTATACTCAATGTTTATATCTTGATGTTTACTAACTAATATATAAACACCTTAACTTTCTAGAATGATACAAAATGATGCAATTTTGAGCCATACCATGAATAAAAATGACAAATTTAACTACCTGATATGCGGACTCTGCTCATACATGAAAAATTGTGTAAAACATTTTCTTGCATTCAACATAGTTATCAAATCATGGAGGTCACTAGCACTCTAAATATGAGTTTTTTAGCTCCATAAAAATTGGACCACAGTTTATTTCATATATTGTAAGAACCGTATTTATAAAAAGATACTAGCGAGAAGCTAGAAAAAAGGGTCGATCAGACGCGAAACACACAACCTAACAATTTAGATATAAACGTGAAAATAAAGGATCATTAAACCAATCATGTAAATCTATACTTAATTTCTTATATATATTGTATATCCCATTAAAGGATAACTATTGGATCTCCATATATAAAAGACCTACTAGCTAGATTGTTCTTCAGCATTAGCATAAATATAGCCCCTGGTTACAGAGTAGATTTTTTACTTAAATGTACAAAATTTGTTAGAGATTTTAATCCATAACCTTCCAAATTAGTGACCACTATTTTTAGTCTCTAAACTTTTAACTTAGGCCAGTATATAACTATATAAGTCACTAACCCTTTCATGTCACCAAGCTTCCAAATTCAATGAACATTACTTACCACTAAATTCTGGTCTCTAACATTTTAACTTAGTGACGCTTTAGTGACGACTATTTAGTATTTGTCACTATTTTATACCAATTACCAAAATTCAGTGACGAGTTCTTTTATGGTGACTGGAGATTTTAAAGACTAGATTATGGGTCATCACTAAAATTTGTCCCTAACAATGATTTTTCTTGTGGTGTCTGTAACGGGAAATTGATGTCGCAAGGCTGAGCCAATACATTTTTATTTTGTGTAAAAGAAACGGGTAAATGGATGAGATTTTCCCTATTCATGTTGTCCGATGATGGTAGATCTTTAATTCAGATGTACATCAGATATTCATGCTGTTATTTCCAATTTCCAAACTCATTAATTATCTGACCACCACCCTTAAGATTTGTCTTAATAAGGTTTGAATCTAAGACTTCTTTGAAAGGACATCAAGACTCATGCCACTAGCTACCTTGATGAGGGTACAGTGTAAGTTGAAGAAGGCCCCAAAGGTTTGGTTGTATATCACAATTTCAATAGAAAATAGTGTCAAAACTATGTTGCCTTTGTGTCCAAAACTTAAAAGTATAGGGACTCAAGTTGCCATTATACCTTAATTTTTAAAATTAACACATCACCACGCTAATGACAATCGGTTCCTTCATACAGAAGAACGATGAAACTGAACCATAAAAATGAGTCTTCCCCCATTCTCACACACCAAAAACACGCACTACTCCGCCATAGCTAGATCGCTCTGCTCTGTTGAAGCTCATCTCTCAGTTTTTCCGCTATTTTATTCTCAGGTTATCTCTCATCGCTTATAATCGCGAAGTTATGACATATATTTTTGAAGATCTGATGTTACTGCACCCGAAATCGTCATCAAATAGTTCCATAAATCGTGTCTGTTTATGTTCAATTTATTTGATTGCTGATCTGAGTCAAGGAAGTCTATGGTTAGGGGATCTGAATTTTCGGCATTAAAAACCTAGATTGATACGGACCTGAATTCGATGGGGTTTAGAAGGAGAATCGTTGTTATTTATGCTGATTTAGTTTTTCTACACCGTATTTGATAAGTTTTCGTTAATCTGATAATAATTAGATTCGTTTAATTGTGGTACAGTTTGCTGAGGAAACTTGATTTGAAGTTTTGAGGATTTCATCTGAATATTAATCGTGGTTCAGTTTGCTGAGGATAAATTGATTTGAAGTTTGGAGGATTCATCTGAATAGGCAAGATGGTTGGCTTCGAGATGGATGACTGGAAAAGTGAGATTTTAACTGCTTTACTTTGTATCATCTGTACTGATTCTGTTACATAATGCTGTGAATGTGATGTTACCTTTAATTGTTCAAATATCTTGTTTGGCAGGGTATACTAATTTTAGAATTTAGTTCACAGAAATGACAATTATTTGTATAATTTTTCATGAAAGTGCTCTTATAAACAATTTGTTATTCAATGAAACAGAGATTGGGCTGGGGTTGACTGGATTTGGTGTCTTCTTCTCGTTTCTGGGAATCATGTTCTTCTTCGACAAGGGATTACTCGCCATTGGAAATGTTAGTGTCTTTCATATCTATCTCATTATTTATCCTTTTTCTATTTTTCATTTTCTCTTAAATATTGAGTTCTTGTGCTGATGAACCAGATCTTATTCATCTCGGGAGTGATAATGACCATTGGTGTCAAGTCATCTTTGCAATTCTTCATGAAACGCAACAACTTTAAGGTTTTTTAGTGCTTTCCTACTATTTGATCTCTGTTTATATTTGCGTGATTTCATTCTTATTAGTTTTTGCTTATTTGCTTGTGCAGGGCACAATTTCTTTCGGTATTGGCTTCTTCTTTGTTATAATTGGATGGCCCGTTATAGGAATGGCTGCAGAGACTTATGGTTTCATTATACTATTCAGGTTTATTAGATATATCATAATGAAATAAATACTTCATACTTTATGCTGGTATAGGAAATATAGTTTGTTACTTACAATGTATATATGATTTGCAGTGGCTTCTGGCCCACGTTATCAGTTTTTGTGCAGAAGATACCAGTTATTGGTTGGGTGTTTCAACAGCCTTATATTAGATCAGTAAGCTTCTATTCTATGACATTTGTTACTATTCAATTTATTAGTATTTTAATGCTTTTTAATGTGATGTTAATTGTAATTTAAACACTAATTACAATTTACTTGGTTGTTTCTCTGGACAGTTTCTTGACCGCTATCGTGGCAAAAGGGCGCCTGTATGAAAATCAAATTCGGGATTTGCTAAAAATGTTGCAAATGATGACATAACTTGTATGAAATTAAATTTGGGCTCTGAACGTTTGAAGTTTAAGTTATTTCTTTCATTTTGATAAGAGTAAAAATCCATAGTGTATAAAGATGTTAGTTTTTTGTTCGTTGATATGATATTTTGAGATTGTTGGGTGTCTGACTTTTTACTTGTTGATGTATCATTAAATTTTGATCATTCTCTAACTGAATATAACATGAGATTTGAAGTCAAGGTGATCCAACGGTGGAGATTACAAGGTTGGGGAATAAGTGGCTCCTCTTATTTCACAAAACTCTCTTGAAATTGGTCCTCTTTAATCATCGGGCCAAATAAATTAAGACTTGTTAACAACTTAACAAAGAACATGCTTGAAGATGGTTCATCATACATGGGAACAACATAAAGTGGTTGCATAATATTCACCTAGATTTAACAATCAATTGGAAAATTTGTCCCAAATACACCATCTTGCATATAATTGTACGTTGAATTCGTTCTTGTAATCACATTTAGTAAAAGTACAAGACTAATAAGTGTCGTAAATCACATTTTGTGGACACAAAAATATTCTATGGGTGTGTTTGGTATAGAGAAATAAGAGGTTAGAAATGGAATTAGGAAAGAAATCTCTTGTTTGGTTACATAGAGAAAAAAGAAGAGGAGAATTAACATTTCTTAATCTCTAAAATTGATTCTCTCCAAATTAAAGAGAATTGATGGGAATTGGATTTGATTTCTCCGTGTTTTTTTTACTGAGAATTGAGTCACAACAAATAAAAGGACATATAAACCAAATATCACGTGAGTCGCACATGTATAAACAAAAATAGGTTTCTTTCTAACCCTAATCTTTTATTTCCTCTGGCGGATCATCTAAATATTCTCGTCACCATCAATTCTTCATCCAAATCTGATCATCACCATCATCAAATACAAGTTCAAGCATCAAATTTCAATCAACTGATGTTTACAGTGAATCAGAAAGCCTAGAAACAAAAAGTGATTTAATCGATCGGTTCCACATCGCTTATTCAAAACACAAGTTCTAAAACGGCATAATCAAGCTTCCGTCGCACCAGTGCTCCTTCGAAAAGTTAATTGCTGCAAGTTAGCGAATAACTACAGAATTTCACCAACAGTTATCGCCTCCATTGCTGCAGTTAGCGAATATCTACACAATTTCAAGCCCTAGATCTCACAATCGATCGTGAAATCGAAGTCACTCCTCGAACCAATTAGACGAACAAAGTCGTCGACTTTCTATAGTGCGAACTTCCAACCAGTACATCGATTTTTTTCTTCTTAAATTCACCAAATTGGACATGCAATTGGTGATTGGTTAATATGCGATTTAATTAGAAATTGGAGAGATTTAATTGCAAATTTGATTAACCTAACATAAAATCATATGAGATTGCTAATAAAATCATGAAATGGAGGTGTTAATGAGGCTGCAAAGGTTTGAATTTTAAAACTGAGGTAGATGCACAGCTGCACCGCTCATGACTTGATTTGGTTTTGTGAATCAACTAGATGAATGTTTGCGATTGAAGTTATATGATGATCTTTTGGTCTTTTTTCCTTATTTTATTGAATTAAATTTATGTTTATATGATCATTGTTGTTAGCTTTGTTGGTATTTGCTGATGGTAATTTCTTTTATGGAACTGAATGGACGTATGACTTTCATTACATGAATGTTTGATGTTATGTCTCGATGAGTTTAGGTATGTCAGGTGTTGGATGTAATGCCTCAATCAACACAGGTGTGATAATGAGTTAAAAAAACTTTGTTTTGCTCAAATTTGTTCGCACACATGGTGAGAGGATTCAATGGATTTAATGTGATTATGGTTTGATTAAAAACTAGGTTTTTAGATGTTATTATTGATTTTATTAATGCGTTTTTATTATTAATTTATCCGGGTTTTTTGTATATTTTGTATTTTAATAATGATTCTTATGAAAATAATTTATGTCTGCTAATGGTAAAGTTGGTACAATTCTCTATTGATTTTTTGTGGTACCAAACAAGAGAAATAATTATATGTTACAATTCTCTGTTGAAGTCTCTATGCTACCAAACAGAAGAGTCAATTCTCATTTCCAGACTAATTCTCTTTCTCTGCAATTCCATTCGCTGCATTCATTTCTCTACAATTTCATTCTCTGTACCAAACGCACCCTATGTGAGAAGAACATTTGCATCATAATTATATTTCACATTCACAACATCTTTCTGATTTGTCGTTAGATTTAAAATTATCAAATAAACTAGTATTAAGTTAGATTCGAAATTATCAAATTCGGGTTATAGAACTAAAAAAATCAAATCCCAAAAAAAACAAAAGCGGAGCTGATAACCAGCCTAAAAACCGAAGAGAACAAGGCAACAACCGGTATGTCATTTGAGTATAAACTTAGCTTAAAAATAAATAATAGTAGTGCCAATTGAAACGGCACATGTATTTCACGTGACTAAGTCCCTAATTACGCCTTTACTCACCCATGACCCATACATACATACACACCCCTGTATCTATCACCTCTTTTATTTCCCTCGTACTTGAAACACCGGTTCTTTACCATCCCGTAGAACCCTAATTTAGAATCCTTAACATCATTTACAAATTCTCAATCTAGATCGCTTTTCATCAATTCATCTTCTAAAATCCCTAATTCACAACCCTAGTTTCCGATAATTCACAATATATCAATGGATTCACAGCCTAACAACCTCTACGACACGGCGTCGCAGCCGGACACCGGTCACGACGATGCTTACACATTTCTGGAATTCAACACTCAAGGAGAAGAAGACTTCGATTACCCTGAGTTTCAAGAACTTTCACAACCTAACGCCGTTAGATCTTCACCGTCATCGTCAGTTTGGCCAACACCGTCAAACTCAATCTCCGTTGACGCAACTGCCGCCGTCGATCATCATTCCGACAGCAACGTCTCACCTGTTTCGGCTAGTTCCGGCAAAGGCGGTGGTGGTGGTCGGGGAAATAACATCAACAACAATCATAATCATAATAATAGTCAGGTATCGGCGGTTGATGCCCTAGCTGCCGGAATGAGTGGATTGAATTTTGAAGAAACGGGAGATGATGAAGGTTATGAGTATGGAAAGGGGGATTTTATGGAACATGCATGTAGGTATTGCGGTGTGCAGAATCCGGCCTGTGTTGTAAGGTGTAATGTTCCTTCATGTCGAAAATGGTTCTGTAATTCGAGAGGGAATACTTCTGGTTCTCACATTGTTAATCATTTGGTAAGTGACAAATTATAGGTGTTCTATGATTATGGTATGCTAATTGCATTCAAATCATGCAATATAATCTACTTCTAATGCAAATATTGACATGTTCTGTATTAGGTTCGAGCTAAACACAAGGAAGTTTGTCTTCATAAAGACAGTCCTTTAGGAGAAACGATTCTCGAGTGTTACAATTGTGGATGTCGAAACGTTTTTATTTTGGGATTTATTTCAGCCAAAACAGAGAGTGTGGTTGTTCTTCTTTGCAGAGAACCTTGTCTAAACTTGAATTCATTGAAAGACATGAACTGGGATTTGAGTCAATGGTGTCCATTAATTGATGATCGATGTTTCTTACCGTGGCTTGTTAAGGTTATCATATCAATAAATCATATTATCACCCTATTTATTCTAGATGTATGTGTGTAATTTGTTAAATTTATATATTATGCGGGATTCTTTCAGGTTCCATCTGAAACAGAGCAACTGCGGGCCCGCCAGATCAGCGCACAACAAATTAACAAGGTGGAAGAACTTTGGAAAACAAACCCTGATGCAAGTTTAGAGGATCTTGAAAAGCCCGGTGTAGATGATGAACCTCAACCCGTGGTGTTAAAGTATGAAGATGCTTATCAGGTTCTAAGCCCGTTACTTAAAATTCATACCCGAAATGCATTTAACTTTTTTATTTATATTTAAATCTTGTCTTTTCTAATTGCAGTATCAAAATGTGTTCGCCCCACTTATCAAGCTTGAAGCTGACTATGATAAAGTAAGCAGTACTTCTAAATTCCCATTCGCTTATCATTTTAAACAAATTTCTCATTGATATTTTGGTTTACAGATGATGAAAGAATCTCAAAGTAAAGACAATCTCACGATTCGGTGGGATATTGGTCTTAACAAGAAACGTGTTGCATATTTTGTTTTTCCAAAGGTGCTTCATTATATTCATTTAAAGTTTGATTTTTTATTTTTTATGGTTATTAGGTTTTTAATCAGTTTAATATAAGGCCAAGTATTTTTAAAACTGTAGGAAGACAATGAATTGCGACTTGTACCTGGTGACGAGTTACGTCTCAGATACTCGGGGGACCCAGCACATCCAGCCTGGCAGTCAGTTGGACATGTGGTATGTATATATATTTTTTATAATTTTTTTCTATAGTGTTACAAATTTTGTTTTAATGATTGGTTTTTTGTTGTTTCAGATAAAATTAACTGCACAAGAGGAGGTAGCACTTGAGCTCCGTGCTAGTCAGGTAATTATATTATAACCTATGATAACGTATGATCATTTTTATTTGCAATACTTACGGGGTATATATACTATATCTGTAGGGAGTTCCTGTTGATGTGAATCATGGTTTTAGTGTTGACTTTGTATGGAAGAGTACAAGTTTTGACCGGATGCAGGGGGCTATGAAAACTTTTGCAGTGGATGAAACAAGTGTCAGTGGGTGAGTTTCTCTTTAAAAATAGAAGCTTGTTAATATTTACAATTAATTGTCATTAATAATTAATCTTTTTTTATAAATGTATTTAGGTATATATACCATCATTTGTTAGGCCATGAAGTTGAGGTTCAAATGGTTCGTAATGCATTACCCCGTCGTTTTGGTGCCCCTGGTCTCCCAGAGCTTAATGCATCTCAAGTAAGTTATTTTATTTTTTTAACTTTTGTTTATATCATTAATATATTAAATATGTAAAACCCAATCTTATTATAATTATTGGTAGGTTTTTGCTGTAAAAAGTGTCCTTCAGAGACCAATAAGTTTGATTCAGGGGCCACCTGGCACCGGTAAGACAGTCACTTCTGCTGCACTTGTTTATCACATGGCTAAACAAGGCCAAGGACAGGTATTATTAATATTCATTTCCTTTTATATATTTTTTAGATTTAAATGGATGTCATTTAATAAAGATGATTATCCAACATTTGATCAGGTTCTGGTTTGTGCTCCAAGTAATGTAGCTGTTGACCAGCTTGCAGAAAAGATAAGTGCTACCGGATTAAAGGTAACTAATTTAAATCATTTAATTTTTTTAATTTTAATACCCGACATCTATTAATATTATAAGTTATAACCAACAGGTTGTAAGGCTGTGTGCAAAATCAAGGGAAGCTGTAAGTTCTCCTGTTGAGCATTTAACCCTTCATTATCAGGTACATATGTTTATCTCAAAATGCTTAAAAATTTCCCCACTTTCATCTTTTTACGTGTTTATTTTTAAATATTTTTAAAATTCAATTTAAGGTTCGACATCTTGACACATCTGAAAAAAGTGAACTTCACAAGCTCCAGCAATTAAAAGATGAACAAGGTGAGTTATCAAGCAGTGATGAGAAGAAGTATAAAGCCTTAAAAAGGGCTACAGAAAGAGAAATATCTCAAAGTGCTGATGTCATCTGTTGCACATGTGTCGGTGCTGGAGACCCTCGTCTGGCAAATTTTAGATTTCGCCAGGTCTGCTTGACTATAATTACATTTTTCATATTTTCTTTTATTTATTTATTATTATTTGTAGGTGCTTATTGACGAATCTACTCAATCAACCGAGCCCGAGTGTCTTATACCTCTTGTTCTCGGGGCAAAACAGGTTCATATTAACATTAACAATAGTTATATAAAAATATAAAATAATTGAAGCCTTTTTGTAATGGATTTTGTTTGTTTGTACTAGGTTGTTCTTGTTGGTGACCATTGCCAGCTTGGCCCAGTTATCATGTGCAAGAAAGCAGCTCGGGCTGGGTTAGCCCAGTCTCTATTTGAACGACTTGTGTTTCTTGGTGTAAAACCCATTAGATTGCAGGTAACAAGGGGAAAGAGGTCTTTTTTTATTACTTCAATTGGTTTTAAAAACTATTTATAATGTTTTATTTTTTCATTTAAATTACAGGTTCAATATCGTATGCATCCGTCACTTTCAGAATTTCCTTCAAATAATTTTTATGAAGGTACCCTACAAAATGGAGTGACCATAAATGAAAGGCAGTCAACAGGCATTGACTTCCCATGGCCTGTGCCAAATCGCCCGATGTTTTTCTACGTCCAGGTTTTTTTTTAAATAATTGCTTCTTTTTATTAGCATAATGATTAGTTAGATATATATTATATATATCACAGTAATTTGTAAATTTATTGTAGATGGGACAAGAAGAAATTAGTGCTAGCGGAACATCATATCTTAACAGAACAGAAGCTGCAAATGTTGAAAAAATAGTAACCACTTTTTTAAGAAGTGGTGTAGTTCCAAGTCAGGTATTTAAAAATTAAAATATAAATTTATCCATATTCTTCTTTGACAGCTGGCATTTACGGGCAATATTAATTAATAGTTATATTAAATGTTATATAGATTGGGGTTATAACACCATATGAAGGCCAACGTGCATATATCGTTAACTACATGTCTAGAAATGGTGCACTTAGGCAGCAGCTTTACAAGGACATCGAGGTAATTCCACATCTAATTTTGGGGTAAAAAGGTCAGATAAATTTTAACTGAATATATTTTTCAACTAACTTTTGTCAGGTTGCGAGTGTGGATTCGTTCCAAGGGAGGGAAAAAGATTACATTATCTTGTCATGTGTAAGAAGTAATGAACATCAGGTCTGCTTATTGCATTATTTTTTTATTAATTTGAATTTTTTATCAGTTGTGAAGTCTTATATATTTTACTGGTGTTTGGTTAGGGTATTGGATTTTTGAATGATCCACGTAGGCTTAATGTTGCACTTACGCGTGCTCGTTATGGAATTGTAATTCTTGGTAACCCTAAAGTTCTTAGCAAACAACCTTTATGGAACGGTTTACTCACACACTATAAGGTATCTTATACATATATATTTCCATCTTTATATATTGTTAATATATTTCATAAAATATTAATTTTGATAAATAGGAGCATGAGTGTTTGGTAGAAGGACCTTTGAATAACTTGAAGCAGAGCATGGTTCAGTTTCAGAAACCAAAAAAAGTACGATTCGATTCATGTTTTTATTTATTTATGGCAGAAGTCAAATATAGTCAACATTTGTGGTTCATTTGATGTAGATGTACCATGACCGGAGGTTTTTCTTTGGTGGTGGTCCCGGTATTGTACCAAACGACAGTTTTGGGTCTGTGACATCAGCAAATATCGGTTCAGACAGAAGAAACACTCGTTCTAGAGGTGTTTCTCCATACATGCCACCTGGACCTCCTAACGGGCCCCATAAACCCGGTCTACATCCTAGTGCATATCCAATGCCACGTGTACCTATTCCACCGTATCACGGTGGTCCTCAGCCTTACGCGATACCAACCCGTGGTGCAATACATGGGCCCGTTGGTGGTGTACCTCATGTTCCTCAGCCTGGGACCCGCGGGTTTGGTGCGGGCCGGGGGAACGGGGGATTGCAGCAGCCGATAGGTGCGGGTATGGGGTCTAGTTTTAACTTCCCTTCAATGGAAAATCCAAATAGTCAACCTTCACCTGGTGGCCCGTTATCTCAACCTGGATATGTTTCCAATGTTAGTATTTTCACTATTTACCATTTTGCCCTTTTTAGAAATTTGTTTCAGTTTTGTAAGGTTTTGTTTGTTGGTATGTGGTAGATGACTCAAGGGCCGAGCCAGGCGTATCGTGATGGGTTTTCTGTTGGTGGCATGTCGCAGGTATTTTTTAAATTTTATAAAAGATAAATTCTGCATTTTTTATATTTTTATTTCTTTATCCTTATTTAATGTGTTTTGAATATGATGGAAAGCAGGATTTCTTGGGTGATGATTTTAAAAGCCAAGGATCACATGTTCCATATAATGTTGCTGATATTTCCACACAGGTAAGTGTTGTTAATAAATAATGTAATCTTTTAGTATGGGTCGGGTCGGGTCAAGTTATGTGTCTCTTTCTGTTCAGGCTTCTCAAGGTGGGTATGGGGCGGATCCTGCAACCCAAGCTGGGTTTCCAGGTAGTTTCTTGAACCAGAATTCACAAGCTGGATATTCTCGTTTTGGTACTGGAAACGATTTCATGTCTCAGGTTTGTACATTTATTTTATTTTTTAATATTTTAAATTGGAAATATTAATATTTACATAATGTTGATGACAGGATTACATGAATCATGGATCACAAGGTTTGTTTACACAAGTTGGATTTAAGGACGATGATTCTTCACAGAGCCACACTTCCCTTCAGACACAGGTCCCGTTTTCTATATCTTTTATTATTATTATTATTATTATTTATTTATTTATTTATTTATATTAATTTATGTTTGGTGAGAAAATAAATTGTTTTCATGTGCAGGGTATGATGAATCCTCTATACTCGCAGCCTTTTACACATTACAATTCTCAACCCCTAAACATGCCAGCTCAGCAACATCATCAGCAGCAGGGACAAACCTCCCACTACAACGGTTAATACAATCATACAAAGTGCTTTCACTCTTGTCAAGGGTTATAAATCAGCAACTTGATTTCTATCACTATATATCTTTCTATGACAAAACAAGATCAAGAAACGTGTTTGGGAATAATGCATTATAAATGTTTTAAAGGGTATGATATGATTACTCTACAATCATTAGATTCAGGTAAGTGATGAATCAAGGGCTGAGATTGCATCCGATAACCCTTGAAGAGATCTGGAAGGAGGCACAATATTGATTGAAGAATTGTGAAAAAGGAGACAACAAACACGTGATGTGGGTGATATTTCGAACAGGGATGCTTTTCGGACCCTTGATACATGTGATTTTAAACAAATAATTAATAATGTTTGTGGTAGACGTATGGATTTGGAATTGGATTAGGTATATATATATGAATTGTGTGATTTAGTATTAAAGATTTTTAAGAGGTTACACATTTGCCAAAAAAAAAAAAAATAATTAATAACCGAGATGTGTGCTTGATTTTGGATGTTAGATCCTGTTTTTACAACTTGGAATGATGTTTGCCACCTTCAAAAGCATGTTCAAGTACATCTTCCATCCTCTAGTATCTGTGTACCAACAAAAGTCATACTTTGACTTTACAAGTCAAAATCTAGAAACATCTCTTACCTCGAGACTTCCAAGAACAGCTGAAGGCACTTGTACCAAATTTCTCTCTGGCAGAATAACTCTCTTGATCCCATAACGATGTGCCGCCAACACCTGTTTAAAAACATAAGGAATCCGGTCGGGTCGGGTCAGACGATCGGGTCAACTAACCTTATCCTTGATGCCCCCAACGGGTAAAACTAACCCACGCAATGTCATTTCCCCTGTCATTGCTGTATCTGCTCTAACCCTTCTTCGGCTAAAAAGGGAAACTAATGATGTGACAAGTGTCACACCCGCAGACGCGCCAGCTGGAAAATGTATATGAACGTCTCATCCTTCCAACAAATTACTTTCTTCTACACTAGCCAAAGTAGCCCGAGCCCTTACCTACACAAAAATAATTAATTAATAAGAAACATAACAAGTTTAATGAGAAGATAATACCCATGTGAGTGCAATCTGTGCTGATTCTTTGATGACAACTGGCCAGTCAGGTGTAGATCGCCTTTTCCTACAGTGCCTCAACAAACTGGACTTCTCCACAGTCCAAACGAGCCCGACGGGTGTTACAACCCGCTCTTTAACATCATATTTTGGTGGACTAAATAATATAATACAATAATTTAAGGAATTGTCCATTTTCTTAATAAAGTCATAAAATAACAATATATATCAATTTTTTGATAGTTATGACTTATGAGTAAGTAAGACTACTATTTACGCAAATAACTTACCCCGACTACTTTTTCTTCATCAACAATCAACGGTGACATAATCCTAAAAACATCCGATATTTCATGATTATCGACACTAATCGGTATAACCTCCATTTCCACACCTTCAGCAACTCTACTCTCCAACAAATCGGGTGCAAATTTTTATTAATTGAAAGACTCTGTTCTTGTTCTGCAACGGTTACAGCTGCTGCACGGGCCAAAGCCACCAGCTTTCTTTCTAGATTCCGAACACCAGCTTCTCTAGTGTACCGCTCAATCACAAGTTTCACCATACCCTGTTATAAAAACAAAGGGTTTGGTAACGGGTCATAAACGGGTCGGGTTGGTTGACCCGTGGATATATAATTGTATACCTCGGGAAATTGAAGGAAATCAGAATTCAAGCCATGTTGGTTAAGAACACGTGGAATTAAATGTCGCATTGCAATTCTGAGTTTTTCTTCAGATGTGTACCCGGGAAGCTCAATCACTTCCATTCGGTCCAAAAGTGGCGGTGGAATCGGTTGGGCCCGATTTGCAGTTGCAACAAATATCACTTTTGATAAATCAAAAGGTACATTTAAATAGCTTTCAATATAAATTAAGGAAAAAAAAATTATAAAGTTTTGATCTTTAAAAAAAATGAATTCCGGGCCCATTTCGACACATATATTAGATCATTGAACGATTTATTTTGTTCCGGGTCAAGAACCTCAAGCAAAGCCGAAGCCGGCTCGCCCCGAACATCAGATCCGGTTTTATCAATCTCATCCAACAACATAACCGGGTTACAAACACCTACTTTCTAAAGTCAAAACAAAAGTCAACAACATAAATAAATATGACGCATAAATTAGAAGTATTAAACCGGAATAAAAGATAAATACAAAAAAATCACCTTTAATCCGTCAATAAGACGACCTGGCATACTTCCAATATAAGTCCTCCTATGTCCTCTAATATCAGCTTCATCTTTCACACCACCAAGTGATATTCTTATAAACTTCCTACCCAAAGCACCAGCAATAGATGATGCTAATGATGTTTTCCCGACACCTGGCGGGCCCACAAAACATAATACCGGGCTTCTTGCATCCGGTTTCAGCTACATTTTATAAAAAACAGTTAATTTATTGTTTCAGCCATCACACCACCAAATAAGTCAACTAAATAGTTGGTCAACCTTGCGAACAGCTAAATATTCAATAATCCGTTGTTTGACTTTGACCAAACCATAGTGGTCACTATCAAGCCGATCTTTTGCAGCTTTTAGGTCTAACTCAACTTCTTCACTGGTTGTTAACCATGGTAAATCAGCAAGTAACTCAAGGTAAACACGTGAGCTGTTATATCCCGGTTGTTGAGGTTGCATTTTTTTTAGTCTCCTAAAAATATGGTTAAAAAAAATTACTTAGAAAATGCATAAATTATATAAATTTTGTACGTTTATGTAAACATGCCTTAATTCTCTTTGTGCATGTTTCCATATGTTTGGAGGCATTCCCGAATCTTGCATCTTTCTTTCAAGGGCTGCCACGTCATCGTCTTCATCATCGTTGTCACCGAGTTCTTCTTTAATAGCCCTCATCTGATTTATATTTGATTATAATTAAAAAAGTTAAAATAAAATGTTTAAATGAAATATATTAAAATAGTAATAATAATTAAAAGATACCTATTGTCATAGAAGATATTCCTTTTGTGATTTTGATAACTGTCCTTCGACCTTTTGTGTAATCTTTTCTGCTACACGAATAGACTGGAAAAAATAACAATAAAATTTTGAAAAAAAAGAAAAAAAGTTTTTTTTACCTGCAATAATAATGTACTTTTAAATTTGTCCTTGTTTAGTCACTGTATAATTTTCTGTCCGATTTGGTCATTATAAGATGACTTTGTATCCTGTTTGGATCATTCAGAAACCTGGTGACCTGATATATTGATGACGTGGCGGTCACCGAATGACACAAACGCGACATAAAGCCATCTTTTAATGATCCAGTTAGATAGAAATTTGTACAATGACTAAACAAGTACAAATGTAGAAGAAGTACATTGTTATTTTAGTAAAATAAGAAATTTAAAAAATTACTAATTTACCTGTAAATGTCTTTCAACTAATTCTGTTGCTTTTGAAAGCCTTACTTTTAAATCAACAGAATCCAACATCGATAACTGCTCTTCAAAACTAATTTCAAAACTAGCAACAAATATATCTGCTAATTTGTGAACAGGAACTGTCTCAAGAAGAACATTAGTTCTCCCCCCAGTTTTTTGTTTCTACAACAAAAAACACAATATTATTTAATTTAAAAAATACATAAATAATAAATATACCATTTATAAAAAATACCTGCTCAAGAACAGAAATAAGCTCCATTGCAGTTACTTTAAATTGACGAGACAATGCTATGTAATCCGCTTCTTGTTCTACTTGCTCCATCTCTAATTTGATGTTTAATTAAAAAGTTAAATTGCTTAGTTACTAATGATGGAAAACTTTTAATACTTTGTTTATATGAAAATTTAAAAGTAAAAATGGTGAATTTAATTATAAATTTATTACCAGATTTTGTCATATCAATTGGGGAAATTTTTGCAGTTGTGTATGGTCCTTTTGTGTTGAGTTCTTGAACACTAAATCTACTTAATCCTTCAAGAACAACAATATATGTAACTCTGCCACTTGGTTTTTCAACTCCTCTTGATAAATGTAATGCACGGGCAGCAACTCCCCTAAAATCAAATTTAAATATTATATATATGTATAAAAATAAATAAATAAAATGTTAATCATAAACTGTGGTAATAAAATGGTGAAAATATACCTTGTATGCCAATTTGGTTCGTGTTGACTTTTGCCATCTATTTTGTTGGACTCTGGTATGTTTAGTTGATTCTTGGAGGTTTTATCACTCAATTCGGTCCCTAAGATAAACATATGACTAAAAATTAGTTTTTTTTATCTCACTAATTTCAGAATACAATGTGGAATTTTTATAGTAATTTAATTACCTTGTGTTACCATAGAACCTGATGTTATTGTTTCTGCAGCATCTCGAACTGGTAGAATACCGATTAATCCTTTATCCTCCCTTTGCCACAGTTCTTCTTCCACTAATTTTACACTGCATTAATCAAAACATTAATTACTTTAATGATGAAATTATAATTAAATAATTAATTAGAAAATGGGAAAATAGGCAAGAAAGGTAACAACTTTCCGAAATTTGACAATGTGGTGTGTGAGTAATTTTCACTCAAATTAAAAGGAGTTGAAGTTAATTATTTGTTAAATCTGTAAGTTGAACTTCAGTATTTGACAAGTTTAGAAGTGAAAGTTTGATTTTGGACAAATATACGAGTAAAAGTTCGATTTTTTTAAGACGTTTAATAATGACAAGTTTAATTTTTGACAAGTTTAGAAATGAAAGTTCAAACTTTGACAAATATATGAGTGAAATTTCAAACTTTTGACAAATTAGGGACCAAAAGTAGTTCAAATTTGACATTTTTTCAATATTTTTAAAATTTTTCACTCATGATGAAACTAAAATTACTCAATCCATTCAAATTTGGGCGAAGAAACCAATTTACACCTAACAGACCTCCATTAATCACATTCAAATAACAATAATTGTTGAAATGTTTAGCTGTATTGCAATCGATAATAGGTCAATTTCGCTATCCAGATCAAAACGACTAAAATAATTAACGAACTACCGCCACATATCGTGCATAGTACAGTGTGTAGTGAAATTAATGCAATTAAAACACGAATTAACAAAATTATCATTTAATTAACGATTAAGCGGAGGTTTAATTATAGCACCTGCTTGGAGAAGTGCATTGAATTCGAATAATTGCACCAGGTAACAATACTTTGTTCCTGAATGGAAGAATTCCAATTCGGGTCGGAAGTTCCACCATCAAATGGTAGTTACGAATAATCGACTTATGACATTTTACATAGAATGACCTTTTTTACAAGTTCTTTCTTTATATATTTTTTTTCAATATGAACTCAAAGTTTAAGTTCATTTAATATTTCTTATAATTTACCGGATATTTGGAATGATCTAAAATAGATTTTTAAGATGTTCTGGGAAAATATTAGGTTCGTTGTGAAATCAATCCTATCCGTAGCAAAGGACATGAGATCACAAGGAAGACACGAAGCCATCGTACAAAAAACAAACATCCAAATATAGAATAATCAAATAGTACAAATACGTATATGTTTAGAAATGTATCTTTACTATATTATAAAGCATTTACCCCTTTCATATTTAGAAAGGCTGAAAATTCAGCCAACACACTTGCCATTTTTGTTTGAAAAAGGCTTTTATAAAAAATTGCACAAACCAGGCTCGAACACGGGATATATAGCACAACAGATGAACTTGATAACCAACTGAACTAAAGGGAATGATATACTTTTTTCCTAATTAATAAATATAATCTACCTTCTGCCCCAATAAACCTAAGTCGATTCACTTCTCCCTTATCCCCAGACGCCTCCTCGATACCTATGTCGCCTACTCGATTCCTCTCTCATGGTTTCAATTCTCCCTTACATATATCCCTAACCATTGGTTCTCATATTACATTGGTACTCCTTCAGATTCAGTTCTCTCTTCCAGGTAGCCCAAAACATTACCGTCGATTCATTTATCAGCTCAGTGTTCGAACCACATGTCGATTGACGTATTTCCATTGGTATTCGTTTAATTCACCTGTTTATTTTGATTTACTGGTTACGCAATTATCAATATCCGTTACGCCATAAATCGATTTTGGTTGAGATTAGCGAGAATTTCACTTGTAGGAACTGTTTGTTGCCTGTGTTAATGGAAGGTTATTTGAAGCATTCACTTTATTTATTGGCTTTTGAATTGTGATTGCATTTGTTTTTGGTGATTGAAGCTGACTCTGATTTTGATTGAAAATTTGGAACGACGGAAAAGTTAAATCGTTTTATAGTGTGGCGGGGAAGAAGAACAAGGCGGATTTGCTTGGTTGTGGGATTGCTATCCTAAAGTGGTAAATTTCTTTACACTCTTTATGGATTATATAGTTATTAATGTTCATTTATCATATCTCATACATTAGCCTTTTCTAAGTCATGTAAGAATTTGAGTGATAGTAATAAGTAGTGAGTGATATTGATTGCAAATATTTTGTTTTGATTGTGAAAACACATAGCTTACATTTATGATTTATGTAAGCAGACTTGTCTTAACTGATACTATCAAGATAAAACACAAGACGAGAAAATGGGGTGATAGAAAAAACCTACAGGTATCTGCTGGGCATTTTAATCTTTCTGATTAATTTATGTTAAGTCTTATATGCAGTTATATATGATGTGTATTTGCAGGCTCTTTTGCAGTCAGATCTAACTACATGGTTCCATTTTCCATTAATAATGTTGTTTTTAGAAAACCACAGGTTGGCATTTCATTAGATTTAGCAACATGTAACCCAAATCAACCTGTATGGGTCAAATTGCATTTGGTATTTTCTGTATTCTAATAAATTGTGTTGTTACAAGGAGAAAAGTTGAAAGTTGCCTATTCAGTGGAAAATTCATGAGGAAAGAATGATTGAATAAGTAATGAAGAGAAGCTTTCAGGTTGACAGTTATTGAAGCACTGAATTGCAGGCTCCATATTTTTGCAACTAATCAAGGTGGGCCCACTGAGATTTTAGTTGTTGGGGTTTTGATTTTTTTATATTGACCCAGATAACGGAGATTAATCAAGTAATTGTTGCTGTTTTTTTTTACGATATGTAAAGAAGTTGCTAAATATGAGGAACAGGTTTCTCAAGCTGGGCTTCAGCGTATCTACGTGTGGTAAGTTGTAACAAAAAAAAATGAAGAATAATGACAGAATTAGTTTTGTTATTAGGTTTTGTGTTGGAATCATTTTTAAGTTGTGTTTTGTTTCAGCTATACATGAGATTTAGGGCCAATTAGACCAAGTTCATTGAGCATTAATGCAGGAAAAATGTTACTTGATTTTGTTTCTGTGTTGATTGTTGCCTATGCATGCAAGAGTTTGTATACATATTTCAAATGGAGGATTATTGTGTATACATATTGCATGTAAGTGGTTTATAAATAAAAATGTTATAATTTTTATAAATAATAAAAAGAAGATTATAGTGTAATTGCTTGTTACATAGATAAAAACAAATAGAAGCCATGAAAATTCAATGAAGTTACCACAAAGTAGATTATTAACCATTTGAAACCATGTACCTTTGTAAATGAGAACACCATGAGGACACGTCGTTGATATGTGATATAATGGGGATGATGAGTCGGAACTTTTTTGGACGGGCGGCGACGTTCGGTGAGGGAGGCGCCATTACTTGTAGTCTTAAGGTCTATAATTTGATCTATCAAATAATGGAGAGAAAAAGATGATTTGTGTACAAAGAAATCATATACATACTTTTATGAATATATAAAAAGTTGCATCATGCAAGACTTGAACTGTTAACACAATGTTCTAACTATCATTTACAACTACCACTATCATTATTCACCACCACCCATCAATTGATTGACATAAAATATAGTTACATGGTACTCGCCGCCGCATTGCGCGGGTACCCGCTATCTATACTATATTATAAAGCATTTACCCCTTCTATAACTAGTAAGGCTGAAAATTCAGCAAACACACTTGCTAATTATAGAAATAAGTAACTTTGGAAAAAAAATGTCACTACATGGATTCGAACGTATGAGCTACAGTTTACTTGCGGCAAGACCAAACCAGCTGAGCTACAGGGACGTGTTGTCTTTCTTTGAATTAGTCCTTATATAAATGTTAGATACCCTTAAAAGAAGTCCCTTGGTCTCCTACAGCTGGTTATCAAGGAGTGGCCACCGCCCATCCGCCCTATTCTATTCTCTTCCTATCTGTGTAATGATGCTTCTCTTCAAGGAGTGGTTATCAAGGGCATTGAAGGGTTTATTTGATTGGGAAGTGCATTGATGCTTTGGGAATCAACTATAATTCAAAATCTTACTCGATTCCTGCTTCTACTCTGAACATGCGTGTTCATAAACCCCAAATTCATTCCCCTTAGCACATCATTTCTTTCTGCAGGCACTAGAAACCACCGTTGCCATGATCGTGATTCACCCGGAACCCTAACTTCACCGCCCCTTTATCATTTAGCGCTTGCTATGGTGTTTTGAGACTTGTTATGGAGCTAAAGGTTGTGCGGTATGTATAACATTTATCTAATACTTCCCTTTTGATCGGATATAACTCTGTTAATTTATCGGCAGTTGTTTTGATCTGGGTTTTATTGTTCCTTCTTTTTCTGATTTTGCGGCCTTTTGGTTGCCTCGATGATATAATTACTAATTTTTGTATTGATGGGTTCTTAATTTGTAGTAATTATTATGATGGAGTGGTATTTCGGTAACGAAGGTGAAGATCTTGTTCCAAAATATTATGAACAAGAAGAAACGATGACATCAGCAGAACGTTGGTCAACTAGGGGAATGAATGGGTTTGATGGAACATGTATGCAGTCGTATTAATCGCACCGATGAAACTTCTCCTTTCCAAAAACTCTCTGTAAGCACCAATGAAACTATTGATTTCATTTACATTCTTTTTTTTTTATTGTAATTTGCTTGTATGTTTAGTATTAAATGTTATTTCGTTTGTTGATTATTTGTTATTATTAGAAATTTTGTTTTACCATTTTGGTGCTGGGGTTTTGGATTCTTTTGGCTTGTACGTTTCAGTAAATTTCATCACTTTTATTCATGTTAGTTGCTCTTTAGAGCTAACATTATACAATTGGTTATTGTGTAGGTACTTTAACTTCATCACTAAGCCTGGTGCACAACGAGTTGCTTCAACTGAAGGCATTTCTTTGGTTGTTCCAGATACATCTCTAAGTAAGTCAATTTTTTCTTTAATTCAAACTTTCTTTAACTGAAATTTGTTTCAGAATTCCCTAAAATATTATGTATACTTAAAAAATTGTTATTGTTTGAAGTGACCACATACCAAAAGGGGAGAAATCGTATGAAGAATTAGTAAATCTTCTTGTATTGTGGACTTGGAGTTGTGGTTATGACTCCACCAAAAGGAGAAAAATATTCTTTGAAGCATTCAACATATTTACAAAGTGAAACAAACTGGGTATGTTAAAAAGTAACTAACTTTCTTTAGGTTGGAAATAACCAACTTCTAAAAATTACGATTTAAGATAATCTGACCTGGTAATCAGTCAAAATGTTGACGTGGTAGTTGGTGCGTAAGAAATTTTGACCATGTTGACTCTTTTTTTGGCCCTGAACTTTGTTTTGATTTACTTTATTTTTTTATGATAAATCTTACTTTATTTTTTAGGTACACATTATTTTTAATTCAGTTGATGGTGTTATTGAAAACTAATAAATGTTTATTTTTTGACAATTCATTAAGATTTGTTTCTGAATCTGTTGTAACTTGCAATCGTCCATAAGATGGACACTAGATAATAAAGAACTTGCTCAGTTATGGAAATAGGCAGATCAAAATCATGTATGTTAAATATTATTTTATTTTAGTCTATTTATAAAACATTATTTTTCTTGTCTTAAGAAGTAGATTCTGACTTTTTAAGTCAAAATGGAGTGATTTACACATCTCTTAAATAATGAGTTTTTCATTCTTACTGAAACCATAGATCTCAAATTTGACATTGTGGATGCCATAAATTTTCAAACATTTAGAATTTTACTACAATGAAACTATATTTTGATATTGGATTTGAAAGAAAAAAAAAACAATTACACCTAAGTTGTCAAAATTTTGATTTTCACTTCCAAATTTTCGAAAATTTAACCATATTTAGTACCAAAACTCTGGGATTTTTAAATTTATATTTAAATTTCATGTTTGCAGGTTGTGTCGGTTAATATTCATCACCAGCTGCACAATCTACAATTTACATGGGAATCTCTGAAAGGAAATATTTTGGAATCTTTAGTTAATTACAAGTTGTTGGAAGTGGTAAATCAGGGGATCAACAAGTTAAACGATACTTATCCGTGTTCTTTGGGTAACAGTACAAACATAAAATTTCTTGTTTTGAGATTTAGTATGCTTTATACTTTTATAGACATGTGAATTGTAGTCAAAAACGACATAATAACTGTTCAAAATCCAAGTTGTGGATATAGCTTTTAATGATTTTAGTTGTGTTAATCCTGCAAGTTGTTACTGGTAATGGGCTGCTATGATGAATGTTAATGATCAACAAGTATTGGTTTTACAGTTTTACAACTCAATAATTTTTTTGTCAACATACAATTGAAGTTCAAGGGTTCGGATTGGAGTTGGTCAAACTCTTTTCCGTTTTAACATCGATTGATATTTCAAGTAACCCTTTTTATGGTGTAATGCAGAACATAATTGTTATCTTAAAGCTTTTTATCTTTTAAATGTATGACATAATGAATTCACATGCTTGATTCCACAATCAATTGGAAATCCGAGTTAGCTTGAATCATTAGACATGCATCGAAGACATTGCGCGAGTACAACGAAATATAGTTATTGGTACCCGCCGCTGCATAGCGCGGGTACCGGCTAGTATTAAATAAGTACATTTCTTTAATTTTATAAAAGGTATGGCGTAGAAAATTTGTTAAGCCATGGTATATATGATGGCTTATTAGTCGTCTATATTTGATAAGCATTTTTTCGAATTAATCTCACTTAGAAATTGATTCTTTTATAGCTAAAATTATGAAATCAGATTAAGGATTGGAATTTAAAAACAACAAAATATACTAAAAATATACAATGAATGTTTTTTATTTGATCGGATAGTTGTCCAAGTGGCATATGGATAACTACAAATAAATGTAGAAGATGGCCATCTCACAAACTGGATAATTTCTTATCCATCGTCTTCTACATACGTCTAGTTTAATTGGATTACATACGGTGTAAAAACTACAAATCTACACAATGAAAAAGAAGTTTTAAAAAAAAAAAAAAAAATTTGTTAATATATGAATATATCCTACACGTATGATCACAAAATAATTTAGTTTATCTTTTTACAGTTTTTATTTTTAATTCTCAATAAAAATATTTATAAAAGACTAGACTGTTATCATAAGGTAAAAAAGCTGAGTGGTATTTACATATTTTTTGCTCAAGCATATCACCTACACTAAAAACTAATTGTTAATACTATTTGGAAATTTTGAGGGATTGCATGACTACTCATGCTACACAGTAGATCCGGCACTGACTGTTGTGCACAAATTCATGCCTGTTTGTGTTTAAGGGTATGCTTGGTTGGGGTATTAGAGGGTGGGGAATGGTAATGATAATTAATAATGTTGCTTGGTTAGCAACTATACAATCAATCATTACCCATTAGTAAGTAGTGCTCTATTACTCACTAAATTGGGAGGAATGAGCTAGGTAATAGAAGTACTTTACATACACACATACAAACATATATACATACATACATACATACATACATACATACATACATACATACATACATACATACATACACATTCATACATACATACATACATACATACATACATACATACATACATACATACATACATACATACATACATACATACATACATACATACATACATACATACATACATACATACATACATATGGGGTAATGATCCATAGAAAATGATCCTTATTTGAAGAAGTTAGAAAAGGGTTGCATTTTCGTAACTTATGCATATATGCATGCATATACAAACATATATGTATATATACATATATAATTAGACCATATATATTATATATCTGCATATTCATGCCCTATATATCTGTATATATACACATATATATACACATGCATTTTACGTAACTTGCATTTGCATTTTCATATCCCAACTTGCATTTTCGTTTACGAAAATGCATATACATACCGTATATATATGTGTGTATATAAATACATATTGAGGGTATACATGTGAAAATATGTATATCTATGGTCTAAATATATATGTATATGACATATCTGTATGTATATGTATATTTATATGTATATTTTACGAAAATGCAACCATTTTCTAGCTTCTTCAAATAAGGATGCTTCTTTCTTGATCCATATTTCATACATATGTACGTACGTACATACATACATACATACATACATACATACATACATACATACATACATACATACATACATACATACATACATACATACATACATACGTACACACATATACACACACATACATACATACATACATACATACATACATACATACATACATACATACATACATACATACATACATACATACATACATACATACATACATACATACATACATACATACATACATACATACATACATACATACATACATACATACATACATACATACGTACACACACATACATAAATACATATACATACATACGTACACACACATACATACATACATATATATACATATATACATACATATGTACGTACATACATACATACATACATACATACATACATACATACATACATACATACATACATACATACACACACACATACGCACACATACATACATATGTATGTACATACATACATACATGCATACATACACACATACATACATACATACATACATACATACATACATACATACATACATACATACATACATACATACATACATACATACATACATACATACATACATACCTTCCTATATACATACAAAGACATGTATAATATTCATGTTTATACATGTGTGAACCAAGCAACATCAAAGGTAAAGGAATGCTCATTACATTCCTTATTACATTCCTTAGTATTCCCTTTACCTTTCCCTTTTCCATTCCTTAGTTTTGTACCAAGCGCCCCCTAATTTTTCTTTTAATACATAATGCCCATCAATTCTAAGACATAATAAGCTGGTTTATGATTTTCTTTTGAAACTTACAATATCGAATGTATGGTACAAAACAATTTGATAATCTACCAAAACAATCAAAAACGAAAAATGAATAAAAAGATAAACTAAAAAATATGTTTTACAATATAGGAAACTCCTGTCACTCGTCACTTAAGAATCATCGATAACCAGGGTAATGTCTGTTGTAGCAGTCGGGCAGTTTATTGTGGGTGCTAAAGCTTTGTAATCTAAAGGATTTGCAAATGATGTATACGGGTGAATACGAATGTTGTGTCGTATTAAAATGTGGAATGTTTTCGACAGCTGCATTTGAGGCTCTCACGAGTTTGTGTTTGACCCAGGGGCTGGTCCAATTAATTTTTGGGCCGTGGGCTAAATCTTAATAATGGGTCTCCTGAGTAACTTTTTTTTCAAATAACTAAAAAATTTCCGCTAAATTAAAAATGCCGCTACAATCCCCAAGTTAAATGTCCGGATTGGACCCTGTAGTCCATCTAAATTCAATATTCAATTGGACTTATCTTGATTCAGATGAATTTGCACGTATATGTACACGGGCTAATTTTTTTAAAAATGAGCACTTAAATTTTGTGAGCCCTGGGCGGCCACCCTTGTCGCTCATGCTCAGGGACGGCCCTGGTTTAACCCTTTTCTATTATCTTGTGATTGCTTCAACTCAAAACCGACCGGTCAAACCACCAGGTTGGGAGGTAGAGGCACCACCAGTTGCAAATGGCTCCCAAATCTATTTGTAAATTCAATATTTTCAAATTTGTTAAGAGGTAGAACTCACGAAGCAAAAGTTGCTTAAATGCATCCGTTGAAAATAATGGAGAAATATGTATTTAAGATTCAAGGTTATTTAGAATATTTAAATTTTATAACTTTTGAATCCAAAAATAATAATAACTTGGTAGTTGTATTCATAGAATTAGAGGGATGGAGATATCAATTACAAAAACTGAAGGCTGATAATTGACTAACCACATAAAATTTCATCGGACCAAAGGGTCAATGGCCTAGTGGTTAGGTGTTTGTCTTCCATCCTAGTGATTGAGGGTTCGAGTCCCATAGTGGACATAAGTGGTTATTTAGGAGTAGATTAGATTTGCCGTTCAAAAAAAAACATAAAATTTCATCTATCGTATATATACTTGACATAATTAACCAAATATGCTTTTGACACACAAATTTAAATAATTTTGGTAATAAATAACAACTTTACCACGAGAATCTACATTACAACTTCACTGTGTTTTATACTTCTAGACTTCCATAACTTTTAACACCCATATTCAACTAATTCATATTGCTTTTGACATAAAAACTCAACACAGAAAAGAAATATCCATTTCACGTTTTTAAGGTTTTATTGGGTTTTTAAGAAAACCTAATAAATCATGTCTTAAAGAGAAGAAAAAAAAAAGATGAATAATAAAGTTTCATTTATATATTATGTCTTCCGAAAGAAAAATTGTACAGTTTCCTACTAAAAATTCATACCTTATCATTTTACTAATATAATAATTGATGTGAAATCCACTAATTAATTCTCTTTCCTAATTTAATATTATTATTTAAATACTTATATTAATCAAATTAATAGAAAAATAAGTATGCATGTTTAAAACAATATTATCTCTAAATAAAAGCTTAAAGAATCACCACCATAGTGATTAGCGCTCTTTCATTTTTATTATTGTTTTTTTAGATTGATGTGGCCTCTTGTTCCATTGTCGGGACCGAAAATTCAACAAAAAGAATAACCAAAAATTGAAATTGCATGACCAATGAGAGAGCAAATTATAGAGCTTGATTGTATCCGATGGTCATGATCATACTTCCATGTATCTGTTATTGCCGGATTTGGAGCATTGTATCGCCTTGCTGCATCTCAATGTCCCCTGGCTCTAGGTGTACACGCCAGAGCCTAATTCCAATTTCGTAGTTTTTTTTTTTTTTTAAATTCAATTTGGTTCTTCTTTTGTCTAATATAATAAAATTTAATTATTGTTTGGGTTTCACAATAACACCAACATATATGGTCCCTTTTATGTGATAGTGGTCGGCATAGTAGCTGCCGCTGAGGGGGTTCAGAGCAATTTACTTTCACACATTTTATTAATAACGACAATTAATGTATTTTGAAAGGCCCTAGAAATTTTAGAAAAGTCATAATTTCATTTTTTTACATTGTTACCTAATGTGTGGACATTTCTGAGTAATGATATTTGTGTCTATTAAATGTGGCTACCCATAGGCCTACCAATTTGATGATGATAAGTGCCAAAATCAAGGGGTGATATGGAGAGAGAGAATTAGTGGATGACAGATGTCAAGTTTAGAAGTGAGTATGACTATAGGTAGGCACAAATATCATTTCTCAAATTTTTATACTAAATGTAATGGTGCGTTGCCATTGCATTCGGCTGGTCGACTGATGCATGTCGCTACGTTATATGCATTGGTGACTTGTATATTATGCATGGTAAGTGGTGCATATATTAATAAAAATAATTTTAAAGTTTGGTCATGGGATTGTTCACCGCGGCAAGATTTTAGTGGGTGTTATATCATGTGTTTGATCGGGTTTTAGCATAATCTTGTGAATTAAATGATGGGCCGAAAAATGTTTATTTTGAATATTCCAATTTTAGTAAAAGTGTGTACGTTTTGTACGTGAGTTGTCCTTAATTTGTTAAAACCCAAGAGCTTGAATTGACCAAGAATATAGATTTTCCCTAGTTGTACACCCCCAATGCTGATACCAATTTCGTGGCTCGTTACGAACTTTCATTATTTCGGAAAAATACTATAAAACCGTACTACCATTTTGGTTTCACAATATATATAACACCATTGTATACATACACATTAAGGAAGGAATTGAAGAGAGAGCTGAGATGGAGAGCAAAACGACTACAGTCTGCGTTTTTGTATTGTTACTCGGGATAGCCGCTGCCATTGCGGGTTTTGTTGCCGAAGCCACAAAGGTTAAGGTAAGCCAAGAAGCCACAAATTAATAACCGTTTGGTCATCACAATATATACATTGCCTTTAAGGCTTAAAAGGCTAAAATTTGATACGTATAATATGTATCAAGCATGTTGAACGCCGTGCAAAAATGAATTCATATAATGCTTAATAAATTCTTTTTAAAAAGTATGATCACATTGTGAACATATAGTTTTTAACTATACAAGTGGTAGTCAACCAAATAATATGAACGTAGATTAATAAATACAATAAATTACATAAGTAGTTACAGTGAAATAATCAACATCTGCTCTGTAGCTTAATATATCCTCTTGCTAATAACATGAAGGTCACATGTTCAAGTCCTGAGACTGTTAATTTTTTCAAAATGTAAATTTTACTAGAAATAACAAGTGTCTTGACTAATAACTTACATATTCATGCATTACAGACATCTCAAGTTACGGTGGTTAGGTACGGTTATGAACTTGAATGCGAATACCCGAGTAGTCCAGCCATGGGCCTCGCCATAGCTGCCGTGGTCGCTCTTGTCATAGCCCGTGTCATCATCACATCAGCCACCGGCGGTTGTTGTTCGTGTTGTCAAAGTGTCCCTAATTTATCTAAACTTGCTCGACTTTGTATCGTTATATCATGGTACGGATTAATAAACGTTATTATGTACATAATTAGTTCATAAATGCCTTTTTTTTGCTACAACTTATCGGTTTTATATAGGGTTACGTCTACGATAGCTGTTATCCTATTTCTCGCGGGTGCGAAATTAAGCGGTCGAAAAGGTGTGGGAATAGACATTAATGGTGGATATTATTGTTACACCGTAAAACCCGGTGTCTTCATGGGAGCTGGAATCATGGGTTTCGTAAGTGTGCTTCTTAAATTAGTCTATTACATCAATTATGTCTCGGCTATAAATGGTGCACCCGAATCAGGGTTAGAGCAAGAACTCGAGGCACCACCAATAGCCGATGGTAAAAAACCACCAATTGCCGACGGTAAGAAACCACCAATCGTCGATGATAAGAAACCACCCATGCCATCGCCGAAACATTGAGAAACCAATCACGATATATATCTTCTTTTGTTTTTCCAAATTCTGTTCTATGTTTTTTTCCCTTTTTTTGGTTTTGCATTTATTTGTATTTAGTTCTTGATGTATGTGTTCTTTAAACCCAAAATTACCATCTTCAATGATGGAGTGATATTTGGAGGCATTTGGGAAAATGCTGAAATAATTCGAATTAGTTGATGATTCAATAATATGCATTTAGGGAAAGTAAAGGTTATCTGTTTATTTTACTTCAAATTAGTTGTTCGTTGAGTCAGTATTAGCTTATTCTATATAGTTTAATAAGATACAACTTTTAGTTAATGCGTTTATATAAACAAAATAGTATGTATAGTAATCATCTACTATATATCTATATAAAAGTCGGGTAAATAGACTTGATAATCCAAAAGTTTGGTCATCCATCTAAACCATTGGAGTTGGGTAGGGGTGAACAGAAAAAGAGGGTAACCGGAATCGGAATCGGAACCATCTCGGAACCGGAGGTTCCGGACCAGGAACCTGCTAGGAGGTTCCGGTTCCGGTTCCGGTTCCTAAAATCATGGAACCACCCTAAGAGGTTCTGGTTTTCAAAATTAAGGAACCTGGAACTGGTGGATAACCTGGAACCGGCGGTTACACTGTAAATTTTTATTAAAATATATAATATATTATACATGATTAAATTAAATAGATTTATGATTTATCTAAATGTAAAATACTAGTCCAAATAAAAATATAAAATTGATCTTACTCGTTATAAATGAGTCAGAAATTGGGTGAGAGTGAGACAAATTCACTCGTTGTGAGGTTGTATCTTTGTGGCCGACTTTCACATGAATCACACATTTACTATGTTTTTGTCATTCTTATTCACTCATTTCTATATTGAATAATCATCGTAAATGTTAAATGATATTTGTAATCGTTAGTTTGTCTTATTTATTGTCTTGTTTATTCAGTAAGTAATATTAAATTTTTTTGAATTTAGTTACAGGGTAACCAAAACTTGCAATGGAACTGGCGGTTCCGATTCCGAAAATTTAGGAGCCTATCTTCCAGGTTCCGGTTCCAATATGACTAGAACATGCGGTTCCGGTCCTAGTTCTGATCGGAACCAACGGGTACCCTGTTATGTTCACCCCTAGAGTTGGGGGTTGGTTTGTTTAAATGTTAAAATCAACTTAAATGTCATAAATCAATGATACTCCATGCTTAAAGTCATGTTAGGGGTACCACCACTTAAGAGGGTGGGTGTAGTGGCACCAACACTGTAACACCACAATCTAGAGCCCTTTTTTTTTTTTTTTTTTTTAAATAAATAAACATACGGAAGCGATTTAAGAAACCAAACATCCTAAATTATTACACAACATAAAAACTTTACATATTAACTAAATATTTAAAACAATTTAAGGTGTTACTAAAACAGGCTCGACCCGGTATACAAAATCAGAGTGCGGTCATACTTCCAAAACCCGACTCTAGTCAAGCTAAAACCACAACCTGAAAAGAGTCAACAAATGAGGGATTAGCACAAAGCTAAGTGAATAGAAATAAACATCAATTTGCATAACCACAACAAATTAGAAAATCAAGAGAAATCAATAGGGAAAACCCGTCCAAACTTCCACAAGCAATTGGACGTTAAAAGAGGATCGGCGGTCGGGCGAGGACCTTCAACTGTTGTCGGCCAACAACAGTCAACCGATGGCTTCTTTACTAGAGGCACGGTGATCCCTCCTTACATAACGAATACGAAGGAGTCCGATCGCCCCCACCAAGAGTAACGAAGCGTAGCCGAAAACCACCATAGCTAACCTCTAAAAAAACATGTGCACATAACCACTTACTTCTAATACCACTAACCACTAGGCATCAAAGAAGTAAACCAAGAAAATCACAACAAGGATTTGCACCAGGCAAAGATCGCGTCGCGATTTAATATCGCGTCGCGAACTCCCGACGCTATTATTTTTCCCAAACGCTATTTCGGTTTTCTGTTCAAGCCGGAAACGACATCGCGTCGCGAACCAGAGGATCGCGTCGCGATTTCCTTCAGACAGTCAAAATCCTGCATTTTTCTCAAAACTCTACCATTCTCTAATTTTGTACATCACACAATAAAGAAGGTTAAGTCCACTCACCTTTGCTTCCTTTTTGTGCCGAGCTCAATGATCTTATATCACTGAGGCTCCTTCCCCTTTCCTGTACAAAATGAATACCGAATTAGTCACCCGAAATCGTCAATTGTGTAACAAGTAATATAAGCTTTAGACCACATTTTGCAACAAGAGCTTATAACCATATACTTGCATTTTCTACTCATAACCATAACTTAAGTATAACATTTCAATAAGTCAATTCATTATGCCAATTGGCCAAATTGCACCTTAGGCCCAAACGGGTCAAAACAAGAATCATATGTCGGACATTCACACAACATTATCCAATGAGTTAAACTACATGATCAACATCAAAATTACATAACCAACATACTTCTTGCATCCAATTGCAAGTATTACCAATTTTGACTTTATTTAAGTCAATTGCACAATTAAGCAACCAAACGGGTCAAGACATGAAACCTACACACTTGAGCTTACAATTCATTCAACTAACACATTTCTAACATGAAATTGATAATTAAAGTTTACAAGCCATACAAGACCAAAAGTCAATTCCCAGATTTGACCAAGGTCAACAATTCACAATTTTAGCTAGTTATGACCAAATTTCCATCTAGCCAAACACTACCATTTCTTAGGCATTAACTCAATAGTTAACTAGTGATCTACATACTTAACAATTACCATTCTAACATGCATAAATTCAACTAACAAAGCTTCAAGAACACCAAAATATACAATTCACCAAAATTAGGGAAAAACCCATCTTTTTCCCAAAACTACCATTGATGGAGCTTTATGAAAGCTTCACCAAATGAGCTAACACTAACAACAATTCACACAATACTTGCAAGAACTCAAATAAACACCAAATCAAGCATCAATTTCGGATTTCCATCAAGATTCAACAAGAACTTCAAGAAAACCCACTAGTTCAAGAACCCTAGTTCATCCCTACATCAAGAACATGAAACCCTAGCTAAAGAAGGAAGGAAACTTACTTAATCTTGCTTCTAATCACGAAATTACAGCAGAAATCAAAGGATTCAAGCACCAATTCTTCAATTTTGCAAGAAAACTCCAAGAGTGTGTTGTGTGTGTGTGTGGTGTCGAGACAGAGAGAGAGACCAGAGAAAAGAGAAGAGTAAAATGACATCTGCCCTTTAACTTACACGTACACCCCAACTCACCATCACATGTATTTTCATTTAAACACAGTACAGGATATAAGGTTCACAGATAAGTAATTTAGACCTAACTAACTCCAATTTTAACAACGAAGATATTTTTGGAACCCTGGTTCAGAAATGAACCCAAATATGTAAGAATCATTTTAACATTTAAATATCTCAGTTTTACTTAATTTTTAACCCCAAGGTTAAAAATACAATTAATTCAATTAAATCAAATAAAATTCTATAAATTAATAAAATAATAAACAATAAGATATTACTTAACAAAAGTAATAAAATATTAAGGGTCGGGTCTCGGGATGTTACAAATCTCCCCTCCTTAAAGAGATTCCGTCCCCGGAATCTCACCTTGATCAAATAAATTCAGATATCGATTCCTCATATCTGACTCGGTTTCCCACGTCATATCAGCACCCAAACTATGTTTCCATTTAACTAAAACCATCGGTATCTGTTTCTTTCTCAACTTAGTTACCTTACGATCCAAAATTTCTATCGGTTCCTCGATTAACCTTTTTCTCGAATCCACCTTTAAATCTTTGATCGGTAACACCGGAATTTCCTCATCAATATTACACTTCCTCAAATAACACACATTGAACGTGTCATGAATACCCGACAATTCAGGAGGAAGATCAAGTGCAACGGTTTGGTCATTCACCACTTGACGAATAACAAACGGCCCAATAAATCTCGGTGCTAACTTTCCCCATTTCCCGAAACGAATAACCCCTTTCCATCGTTCACCCTCAACAAAAGTTACGGGTCGACGCCGTGGATCCGCATACATTTTCTGTCTATCCCGAGCGGCTTTTAACTTTTCACGTGCAATCGCCACTTTATCGGCCATTATCTGAACAATCTCGGGACCCGCAAACTGTTTTTCTCCCGCTTCAAGCCAACATGTGGGAGTTCTACACCGTCTACCATACAACATTTCATATGGTGACATTTTAATACTCGAATGATACGAGTTGTTATAAGCGAATTCGATCAAAGGCAAATGAGAATCCCACGACCCACCATATTCCAATTCACAAGCCCTTAACATATCTTCCAAAGTCTGAATGGTTCTTTCTGTCTGACCGTCTGTTTGTGGGTGATACGCCGTGCTCAAATTCACCCGAGAACCTAATTCTCTTTGCAAACTCTTCCAAAAGTTAGAAACAAACCGTGGATCCCGATCGGACACGATAGATAATGGAATCCCATGTCGGGAAACTATCTCATCAATATATAACTTAGCCAATTTGTCAAGCGACGCGGTTTCGTTTGCGGCCAAAAAGTGAGCACTTTTGGTCAACCGATCTACAATTACCCATATCATATCGTGATTCTTTTGGGTACGGGGTAATTTCGTGACGAAATCCATTGTAATATTCTCCCATTTCCACTCGGGAATATCTAACTGTTTTAACGACCCATACGGTTTTTGATGTTCGGCCTTGACTTGAGCACAAACATGGTATTTTTCAACAAATCGGGCAATATCTAACTTCATAGAGGGCCACCAATACAAAACTTTCAAGTCATTGTACATCTTCGTACAACCCGGATGGATAGATAAACGTGATTTGTGCGATTCTTCCAATATTAATTCCCGTAATCCCCCAAGTAACGGTACCCAAATTCGTGACCGAAACGTTTTCAATCTTCGAGTATCATCAACCAACTCATCTTTTCGCTTACACATAATTTCCGATTTCAAGTTTTCGTCTTTCAAGGCTTCTATTTGACATATTCTCAACCGGTCAATAATATCGGACACAATTTCCATACGCATAAACTGAACCACCTCCGATGATCCCTTACGACTTAAGGCATCGGCAACTACATTAGCTTTCCCCGGGTGGTACCGAATTTCACAATCATAGTCTTTAATGAGCTCTAACCACCTTCGTTGCCTTACATTCAAATCTTTTTGTGAGAAAACATATTGAAGGCTTTTATGATCGGTACATATAACACATTTGGTTCCATAAAGATAATGCCTCCACAACTTTAACGCGAAAATCACCGCCGCGAGCTCTAAATCATGGGTCGGGTAATTCTTTTCATGGGATTTCAATTGACGAGAGGCATAAGCAATCACCCGGTCTCTTTGCATTAATACACAACCCAAACCCGAATAAGATGCATCACAATAAACTATAAAATCATCCGAGCCCTCGGGTAAGGCTAGTATTGGAGCTTGACACAATAATTGTTTTAACAATTGAAACGCCTTTTCTTGTTCATCACCCCACCGATATGGAACATCTTTTCGTGTCAACTTTGTCAACGGACTAGAAATCTTTGAGAAATTCTTGATGAACCTTCTATAATAACCGGCCAAACCTAGAAAACTTTTAATTTCGGATGGAGTCTTCGGGGCACTCCAATTCATCACCGCGGTTATCTTAAATGGGTCCACTTTCACCCCTTCTTTACAAATTACATGCCCCAAAAACTGCACTTCACGGAGCCAAAACTCACATTTCGAGAACTTAGCATAGAGTTGTTCCCGTTTCAAAGTGTCTAAAACTTGTCTTAAGTGATTCTCATGATCCAAATCGGTTTTGGAATATATAAGTATATCATCAATAAAAACAATTACAAATTTATCGAGAAACGGTCGACATACCCGGTTCATGAGATCCATGAATATTGCGGGAGCATTTGTCAAACCGAACGGCATGACTAAAAATTCATAATGACCGTACCTCGTTCGGAACGCGGTTTTAGGGATATCGTTTTCATGGACTCGGACTTGATGATAACCCGACCTTAAATCAATCTTTGAAAAGTACGAGGCCCCTTGTAACTGATCAAACAAGTCATCAATACGCGGTAACGGATACTTATTCTTAACTGTTCGTTTGTTCAACACGCGGTAATCAATACACATTCTCATAGTGCCGTCTTTCTTTTTAACAAACAAAACTGGTGCACCCCAAGGCGAAGAACTAGGTCTGATAAAACCCTTATCTAATAATTCTTGTATCTGTGTCATCATTTCCCGAATTTCTGACGGTGCTAATCTGTACGGAGCCCTGGCTACGGGACTGGCTCCCGGAACCAAATCGATTTTAAATTCTACCTCCCGAATAGGAGGTAACCCAGGCAACTCATCGGGAAAGACCTCCGGGTATTCCGATACCACCCGGATGTCTCTAACAACCTGCTTTTCTTTTCTGACATCAATGGCATAAGCAAGAAACGATTCACATCCTTTGGCTAGAGATTTTCTAGCTTTCATGAATGAAATAATAGGGAGAGATGTATTAACCCGATCCCCACGGGCCACTACGTGTGTCCCGTCAGGCAATGGAAATGAAATCAATTTCTTGTCACAATTTATTAATGCTTTATTTAAACTAAGCCAATCCATTCCAAGGACCACATCGAAACCAGATATTGGCATTAAGAGTAAAAACATATTAAAACACGCCCCATCAATATTAATATTTGCCCCAGTCACAGATGTTGTGACTGGTACCACATAACCATCAGCTACCTCCACTTCCAATGGAGTAGTTACCACAGATGTAGGGAATTTTAACTTAGCATGGAAATTCACAGAAATAAATGAGCGATTAGCTCCAGAATCAAACAACACACGAGCATCAATGTTATTTATCGGGAACATACCAGTGATGACATCATCAGTAGTGGTAGCCTCTTCGACCGTCATTTTGAAAGCTCGACCCTCTGATGTAGGACGGTTCTTCCTCTTTTGAGGAGATGATGCCACCGATCCCCCAACCGACCCAGAACCCGAACCCGATCTTCTATCCGAAGGACAATCACCGACTCTGTGACCTTCTTTATGACAATTCCAGCAAACACTTCTTGGGAATTTACAATCATTCATCTCGTGCCCATACTGACCGCACCTGACACACCGCATCGTTTGGGCCGTACAAGCCCCACTATGAGAAGATCTACATCTAACACACCACTGTGTCCTTTGACCCGAATTTCCACCTGACTGTTTACGATTCGGACTAGTAAACCTTTGATTTCCTTTCCCTTTCTTGCTTTGTTGAGAACCCGATTGTGTGGACTTGAACTTTTGATACCCGGGTCTATCTTGGGTCACCCAATCACGAGAATTTAAATCACCTTCAACAGTTTTGGCCAAATCAAAAGCCTGTGATAGTGTGGTAGCAAGCCTTGCTGTGGTTCGGTACTCAGGTCGCAAAGCACCAATAAAATGCTTTATTTTCGATGGCTCATCGGGAACCCATTGTTGCACAAACCTCAGCTTTTCATTAAATTGTTCGATCAAATCATCAACCGTCATTCTCTCGGTCATTCTCAGATTTAAGAATTCAGACCGAATTCTATCCATCTCGAATGAATTACAGTAACGTTTACACACTTGTTCCTTAAATTGATCCCATGTTATACTGTTTTTGACTTCCTTAGGTAGATGCTCAATTAAAGTATCCCACCAATTCATAGCACCACCTACTAATTTCCGTGTCGCATACATCACCCGGTGTTGGTCATCACACCCGCAAGCATCTAATGTTCTTTCCATTTCTCTTAACCAGTTCATAGTGACATTAGGGTCCCTACTTCCACTAAATTCAGGGGGTTTACAGTCTAGAAATTATTTGAAAGTGCAACTTGGCTTCATGCCGAATGGGTAAGGTTGGTTGGTGAATTGGTTTTGAGGTAAACCTTGGCTTGGGTTAACATAATAGTATTGTGGTTGTGACATTATAGGATGAGGTTCGGATGTGGTTGACATTAGGGGAACCGTCATGGTAAAGGCGGGAGTTGTGGGAATTTACATGGAGGGAACGGACATTGATGGAGTAAACACGGGAGGGAAATTTGGTGGTTGGTTATTTTGGTTCTAGCTCATGCTATCAACCAGATTCTGAAGATGTTCCAATCGACTTTCCATTCTTATAATATAATCTTCCCTGTCTTCATTTGTATCCCGGGAAGTACCAATGATTCCTTGTTCGGGGTTCGGCATGGTAATCGGAGGATTGGAATCGTTATCTGTCATATCTGTAACAAACACAACATCTCACGAACTATTAGTTTAAATCGTTAGTACCTATCTACTAACTACTACTAACACACAATTCGTATTCACTCGACTAATCCACTCCCATTATTATGGAAGTTTGACCAACTCGAGCCAAGATTTGGGAATGGTACACCTAAATGTGCAACCATCGCCAAACCTAGGCTTTGATACCAAATTGTAACACCACAATCTAGAGCCCTTTTTTTTTAAATAAATAAACATACGGAAGCGATTTAAGAAACCAAACATCCTAAATTATTACACAACATAAAAACTTTACATATTAACTAAATATTTAAAACAATTTAAGGTGTTACTAAAACAGGCTCGACCCGGTATACAAAATCAGAGTGCGGTCATACTTCCAAAACCCGACTCTAGTCAAGCTAAAACCACAACCTGAAAAGAGTCAACAAATGAGGGATTAGCACAAAGCTAAGTGAATAGAAATAAACATCAATTTGCATAACCACAACAAATTAGAAAATCAAGAGAAATCAATAGGGAAAACCCGTCCAAACTTCCACAAGCAATTGGACGTTAAAAGAGGATCGGCGGTCGGGCGAGGACCTTCAACTGTTGTCGGCCAACAACAGTCAACCGATGGCTTCTTTACTAGAGGCACGGTGATCCCTCCTTACATAACGAATACGAAGGAGTCCGATCGCCCCCACCAAGAGTAACGAAGCGTAGCCGAAAACCACCATAGCTAACCTCTAAAAAAACATGTGCACATAACCACTTACTTCTAATACCACTAACCACTAGGCATCAAAGAAGTAAACCAAGAAAATCACAACAAGGATTTGCACCAGGCAAAGATCGCGTCGCGATTTAATATCGCGTCGCGAACTCCCGACGCTATTATTTTTCCCAAACGCTATTTCGGTTTTCTGTTCAAGCCGGAAACGACATCGCGTCGCGAACCAGAGGATCGCGTCGCGATTTCCTTCAGACAGTCAAAATCCTGCATTTTTCTCAAAACTCTACCATTCTCTAATTTTGTACATCACACAATAAAGAAGGTTAAGTCCACTCACCTTTGCTTCCTTTTTGTGCCGAGCTCAATGATCTTATATCACTGAGGCTCCTTCCCCTTTCCTGTACAAAATGAATACCGAATTAGTCACCCGAAATCGTCAATTGTGTAACAAGTAATATAAGCTTTAGACCACATTTTGCAACAAGAGCTTATAACCATATACTTGCATTTTCTACTCATAACCATAACTTAAGTATAACATTTCAATAAGTCAATTCATTATGCCAATTGGCCAAATTGCACCTTAGGCCCAAACGGGTCAAAACAAGAATCATATGTCGGACATTCACACAACATTATCCAATGAGTTAAACTACATGATCAACATCAAAATTACATAACCAACATACTTCTTGCATCCAATTGCAAGTATTACCAATTTTGACTTTATTTAAGTCAATTGCACAATTAAGCAACCAAACGGGTCAAGACATGAAACCTACACACTTGAGCTTACAATTCATTCAACTAACACATTTCTAACATGAAATTGATAATTAAAGTTTACAAGCCATACAAGACCAAAAGTCAATTCCCAGATTTGACCAAGGTCAACAATTCACAATTTTAGCTAGTTATGACCAAATTTCCATCTAGCCAAACACTACCATTTCTTAGGCATTAACTCAATAGTTAACTAGTGATCTACATACTTAACAATTACCATTCTAACATGCATAAATTCAACTAACAAAGCTTCAAGAACACCAAAATATACAATTCACCAAAATTAGGGAAAAACCCATCTTTTTCCCAAAACTACCATTGATGGAGCTTTATGAAAGCTTCACCAAATGAGCTAACACTAACAACAATTCACACAATACTTGCAAGAACTCAAATAAACACCAAATCAAGCATCAATTTCGGATTTCCATCAAGATTCAACAAGAACTTCAAGAAAACCCACTAGTTCAAGAACCCTAGTTCATCCCTACATCAAGAACATGAAACCCTAGCTAAAGAAGGAAGGAAACTTATTAATCTTGCTTCTAATCACGAAATTACAGCAGAAATCAAAGGATTCAAGCACCAATTCTTCAATTTTGCAAGAAAACTCCAAGAGTGTGTTGTGTGTGTGTGTGGTGTCGAGACAGAGAGAGAGACCAGAGAAAAGAGAAGAGTAAAATGACATCTGCCCTTTAACTTACACGTACACCCCAACTCACCATCACAGGTATTTTCATTTAAACACAGTACAGGATATAAGGTTCACATATAAGTAATTTAGACCTAACTAACTCCAATTTTAACAACGAAGATATTTTTGGAACCCTGGTTCAGAAATGAACCCAAATATGTAAGAATCATTTTAACATTTAAATATCTCAGTTTTACTTAATTTTTAACCCCAAGGTTAAAAATACAATTAATTCAATTAAATCAAATAAAATTCTATAAATTAATAAAATAATAAACAATAAGATATTACTTACCAAAAGTAATAAAATATTAAGGGTCGGATCTCGGGATGTTACAAACACCACCACCACCATTCCATATGTCATCTATTTTGGCGGCGCTAAAGCTCACACGATAGAGGTGGGGTCAGACATTTCTATTATTTTAAGTTGCTTGACACTGTGATTCTTTTCCATCCGGCTGGGTTTACATGATCAAGCTTGCCTTCATGCTCTTCAGGTTCCTATAGTCATAAACGAAGCATAACTAGTTGAGTTATGAGTATTTGAGGGTGTGAATATAAAATGAAAAATACTTATGTAACGTTGAACAATGTGTCTGGCTGAAGTTATCATGTTTAATAAATGAATTCCTAATAAATTCAAGATGCAAGTAAAAACTTATACAGGTGACGCATGTGATGCCATACCTACATGTAAGTGTAAAATTCGAATATTTAATGATCATGTTTACATTGAATTTTAATCACATGGTGCAATTGTGCATATGATTTATCATGATCTTTGATTACGTGATATTGTGCATTTGTACTTTTTGTAGTCTTTGAGCGTATTCCATCGTTATATTGTGCATTTGTACTTTTTGTAGTAATCGGTTAACTATTTAAAATCCTTTTGTCATGCCTTTGGGATCCGGGTGGGACAAAATATGAACCGAAAGTCCGCTTGGAATGATGTTGTAAATCGTTTCACTAATCGAATATCTTCTTTGAAGGCTAACCTTCTTTCTATTGGAGGAAGGCTAACTTTGGCAAAGTCGGTTCTTGGTTCTCTTCCTTTATATATTATGTTGATTTTAAAGCTCCTAAATGTATTGTAAAACAACTTGAATCCTTAAGGTACCGGTTTTTTGGATGTTAATGAGGATGAAAAAAATATTACTTGGATCAAATGGGATGAGAATGAATAGAAAATTCCGAAAAATAATATAAGGGTATTTGGGTAATTTAATTTGAAAATAATGAAATAAATGGAAAATGAGAACCATGTTGAGAGAAGACCCGAAGAAAATATATTAAGTGATAGAATTCATGAATCTGAAAGACTCAATGGACAATTTATGCAATTTACCTTCATTTTAAATATATGATTGCTTATTAAATAAAAAGATGGCATATTACATGCCTAACATGAGGACGAAAACAGTTGTCAAAATCAAAATATTGTTCTATCTTTTATCATAATCAAAAATGCAAAAGTCTTTAAATGGTATATATCTCAACAAACCAACACCATATAACAAATAAATAGTGACGTTGAAGATGACACGGCTGGCCTCTTAATTATTCCGTCTTTTTAAAAAATTTAATTTTTTATTATGTAAGATGACTAGAAATATTTTGATTTAATACTGTAACAGTTAAAACTTAAGTTTATTTATCACTACTTATTCAAACCCATAATAATATACCTTGTGACTTTGTGAGTCCTTCACGGCTTCAACCTTTCTTTTAATTTGATTTTCTTTTTTTATTTTCTGATTTAGATTATTTCCATAATTAAATTTGATTTTGTTTAAACAACTTTTCTTTTAATTGATTTTCTTTTATTGTTTTCTGATTTAGATTATTTCCACAATTAAATTCTATTTTAGTTTCACACACACATATTAATTGAAGTTTCTGTTCTCCAGAGGCTCCAAGCATCTTCTCTTTCATGCTGTATTTGTGTTAGCGTTTACATCCAATTCCTCTGTTTTCTTTCTTTAAGTTTTACATCGATAATCAATGGTGGTTCAAGCTCAATACCCATCAAATCTTACACTCCATAACGATTGTTCATTACAATTACAATCACAACCATGCCTTGTTGATGATCCATCTAATAATCACATCTTATTCGCCGATTTCCCAGGTCTGTATTTGATTTTGAATTCTTGATTTTATTTTCCATTTTCCCATATTTAATTAAGTATTTGTTTCTTTAATAGTTGGGAGCAGTGGTGCTTGTGATTTAAGAAAAAGAAGAAGAGGAATCGATATGAATCAATTGATGTCACTTCTTCATCAACAACAATTTCACAATCAAAACGTCGACGTTTCCACAGGTCTCCGGTTATCTTTTAACGACCAAGAACAATTACAACAGCAGCATTCTCGTTCTTCACAATCCTCTGTTTTATCTTTATTGTCTCAAGACTTATCATCTCAAATTATCCAACAAAGACATGATATCGACCATTTTCTTCACGCCCAGGTAAAACCCTCGTTAAAAATCATATATTTTTAGGTGGGTTGATTTCATTTTCCAGAAAAAGATTAAGAATTTTTTTCATTATATTATTCTAGGGAGAAGAGCTCCGGCGCACGTTAGCAAGCAAAAGACATATGCACTATTGTGCGCTTCTCCTGAAGGCCGATGTCACGGCGGATGAAAGACAAAGACGAGGAAGCGGAGAAAGCTGCGCGGCGTAACGCTGAGCTGGAAGCTCGGGCGGCGCATCTTAGCGCGGAGGCGCAGGTTTGGCAAGCGAGGGCAAGGGCTCAGGAAGCTGAAGCGGCGGCTTTGCAGTTGCAACTGCAAGACGCTATCATGAGCGGGAGGCGTTGTTTACAGGGGAGGACCTAGTATGGTGCCCGGGGTTGCCTGTGCAACCCCTGAAATTTTTCCGAATAGTGTAAAAATAACTTAAAAATTTTAAAATTTTCTTTTTATTAGTGTAAGTGCAACCCCTGAGAAAAAAACGTGCAACCGGTGACACCCCTCAACTTTTTCTCTGGGTCCGCCACTGGTTGTTTATCGGAGGTGAGGCCAGGTGATGCGGAAGATGCCGAGTCGGCGTACATTGACCCGGAACGAGTCGTGTTAGCGAGTGGACCCGGTTGTAAAGCTTGCGGGAAACGAGTCGCCTCAGTGGTGCTGCTGCCGTGTCGGCATCTATGCGTTTGTACAGAGTGCGATGGCGTCGTTTCCGGCTGCCCGTTATGTCTCTCCTTCAGAAGCTCTAGCATTGAAGTCTACATGTTGTGATGTGCAGTTAGATGATAAAAGAAAGAGTAAATTACTGTTTTTGTCCCTGTACTTTACCCGATTCTGCGTTTTTGTCCTTGTGCTTTTTTTTCCGTTTTTTTGTCCCCGTACTAGGCAAAATTCCGTTTTTTTGTCCTTCCGTCCACCCTCCGTTTATTTTTTGCCGTTAAACCCCTCACGTGCTGAAAACGTGAGGGTATATCTGTCTTTTTCCATTTTCTTTTTATTTTTACTTTTTTTCTTTCTCTTGTTATTCTCCTTTGTTTTACTAGACTTGTACCATGTGCTTACAAACTTGTACTTTATTGTATCTTCTTCTTCATCATCGAGTACAAGAGCAAAAGCAAATGGCAGCCATGGCAACACCCTTGCTTCCCGTTCACCGGAACCGGCGGGTAAAGCCTCATGCTTTCGCAGAGTGAAGCATGAGTGTAAACCATATCTTTCACTTCATCGTAAACAGAGTTTTCCGATTTCGAATTAATTTCTTTTAAAATTTCATTTTCGACTCTAGGATTTTTGTGAAGCAACCAGAAGAACCATGTCAACGCCGCCGACGTTGTATCTCATCCGGCTAATATGAAGCTGATCACAATATTGGCGACGAAATTCTCATCGGAGTGGCCGGAGATTAGAAACCGGTGAAGCAGATCAACGGAATCGAGAGACGATTTTTGTTCAAGCTGTAGTTTTTTTTCTTGAGTAATTTTGTTAGCAAATCCTCGAACAACGGCGACGGCTTCACGTAGCCGTTTCTCCGAGCCGATGTTGAGAAACCGTTTAAGTTTCCATATTAACGGAAGGTTTGATCGGATTCTGCCGGTGGTGATCATAACAGCTTCTTCAAATGCGGTGGCGAATACAGCCTCCGGCAACGCCGGCGTTAGGTAAGTCGGATCATATCCGAATGCGATTTTGCATATGTTATCAAACGCGAATCGTTGAAGTATGTCTTGGAAGTCAAGAACGGTGGTTCCGGTAATGGAAGCGGCGAGTATCGGGAGTAAACGTTCGTTAAGCTCAGTGTCCACCAAGTGTTCGACGAAATTCCGCAGAGACTTTGTGTTGAATTCGTGGCTTGAAAGCTGTCTTTGGAACTTCCACCTGTCACCGTCGACGTTGAAGATGCCATCGCCGAGTAAATCAAACCCTATGTTTCTCGCCGACGAGCCTTTCGGGTAAAGATGGAAGCTGGTTTGAGGATGTCGGACGTCCATTGGACGAACCATTGGACGGTTTTAGTTGGGCTGTTGTTGAGGATGTCGGACGTCCATTGGACGAACCGGTGGCGGTTTTGTAGCATAGGGAGCAAGGATCCGATGAGTGGATATGATCGTGGAGAATTGTTAGCCATGGCTGCCATTTGCTTTTGCTCTTGTACTCGATGATGAAGAAGAAGATACAATAAAGTACAAGTTTGTAAGCACATGGTACAAGCCTAGTAAAACAAAGAAGGATAACAAGAGAAAGAAAAAAGTAAAAATAAAATAGAAAATGGAAAAAGACAGATATACCCTCACGTTTTCAGCACGTGAGGGGTTTAACGGCAAAAAATAAACGGAGGGTGGACGGAAGGACAAAAAAACGGAATTTTGCCTAGTACGGGGACAAAAAAACGGAAAAAAAAGCACAGGGACAAAAACGCAGAATCGGGTAAAGTACAGGGACAAAAACAGTAATTTACTCTAAAAGAAATTGTAAAATTGGAATTTGTCAAAACAAAAAAGTAAAAAGGTGAGGTGAACATCAATAAGATTGTAAATTCAAATCTTATTATGAAAAAAAAGTTGGCACGATTTCAGTTGGTGCATATATTAGTCGTTCAAAAAAAAAAAAATCTCGAAGAAAATCTCATAAAAAATTAATATTTAATTCTTAATATCCTATTCTTTTTTTTCTAAAATTTTGTGTTATAACATAGATATTATAAAAATGTTATACAATAAATAATACTCCACATTTTATAACGGTGTAGAACGTTTCCCGTGCCATTGGCATTTTAATCCCATCTATCATTCCCGGGGATCATAATAAACAGTAATCGAAAGTCAAGTTAACTCATTTCCGACAATACATATTCACAACTGACCAATAAAGCATTGATCTTTTCTGAAATAATTCAAATTAGTTGATGATTCAATAACCAAAGCATTGAAGGTTCGACAATTAAATTCTGAATTTCCACCGATACTGTTTTATTTTGAGTTTTAATAATAACAGACTTCAGGACTGTCATCACTGAAATGTTAAGATGTGCATTAGAATTTAGAAAATTAAAATATCAATTTATAACCAACTTTGAATTTTTAGAATTATTCTCCTCATAAAGATAATCTGATAGCGTTAAACATTATAGATTATCTTAGTGTGAAATACAATATGAACATATGTAGTAATATTAAATCTAAGACTATTCAACAACACATTGCATAATTTTTCTACCTATATCTACATATATTAAATAATGATGACTATAAAAATTATTATTATTATTATTATTATTATTTATTGAAAATATATTTTAGTGACATAAAGAAGATATGATTGAACTTTTGTGAAGTCAAATATTATCAAAGATTTTAAGCGTAAAACGTGAAATATTATTAAACTACAATTGGATTATTTACCTTTTATGTTCTTTTCACCTTTTAATATCAAGTACAATAACACAAAATATTAAGTTTGCTAATGTTATTCTAAACTCTAAAGTGAAGCAATGCAAGGCCTATTGAAAGTCTGATTTTCCTTACACCGGACCAATCCACTATAAGACTAAAATAGGTCGATTTTATTTGGGTTGGGCTGGGTTGGCATGGATTAATTATCTAACAGTTCTCCTTTTTCCTTCCCCAGTTTAATAAATAAGTATATAAAATCTGATCATATGCAATTAGAGATGTGTTCAACATGGTCCAACTTTTAATCAAAATCTCAAGGGATAAATTATACAGTAACTTTTTATCAATAACAATTAATAAACAATAACAATTTTTTTTATATGAGTATCAAATGTTAAAAATACCTAATCATGAATAAAGTCTGTGATTATTGATTCAATGGTTGTAATTTGTTCTTTTATGATTTTATGTAAAAGTTAGACCATAATTAACAATTTACTATGCAACTATTCTAATTATGAATCGTTCTTTGAAATACGAGTAATTATATAGAAGGTTGTAAGTCTCTATATATCCCGGTAAAGATACAACTATTTATATTTGATCTCCTCATATTCTTTGTTTGAAAAAAAATTAAGTATGGTTGTTGTTTGTTTATGCAGAAAAACTGTTTTATTATTTATTATAAATTATAGGTAAAAATGTATTTTAGTATCATGAACTTGGTTAACTGGGTCTTTTACTACCCTGAACTATTAAAGGTGCAGCATGATACCCTGAACTTGACAAAATGGTCAATTTAGTACCTAACTCACTAATTTGACATTGTTTTCTCACGAGATTTGCTTCTAATATCAATATATTGAGATGAACGTACATTTTTTAGTCCGTCAAAAGATAACGAAAGTAAGTCAAGCGACAAAATGTGATCAAATTAATGAGTCATGGTATTAAATCGACCATTATGTGAAGAGAATTGATATTGGTACCACAACTTTTAATGGTTATACCACACTGTACAGATTTTACAGCTAACTGTACAAGTACGTTATGCATTGGGTGTGGTACATACACTAAAAGTTGTGGTAGAAAAATCACCCTCTTTCGGTGAAGTTCAAGGTAACATATTACACATTTAATAGTTCAAGGTAGTAGAAGATCTAGTTAATCAAATTTAGGGTACCAAAATACATTTTGACCTAAATTATAAACAGTATATATCAAAATAAAATGAGAAAACTCATTTTCAATTATTTTAAACAAAAATAATTAAGATTTGATTCCCATTCTATCTGGTTAGAGTACACATCATCAACACACTTCCTTTGGAGAATCTTTACACATGGTTGGCCTCCTAAATATATTTTTTAAATTAGATATTATCAATTAAAAAACTTGAATATTATTTAGACATGTGCTATGTTTCTTATAAGGGTAGTGATTTTGGGACCACATAAATTACATCACCCACCACACTGTACAAGATTTAAAGCATATTGTACAAGTACTATAAAACAGTAGTTGTGGTGTTTAAAGTAATTCATGTGTTCTCAAAATCACTTCCCTTCTTATAAACCACGTAACACGTGCATCTCTCTGATCCACACATTTACCATAGAGGGAATATATTTGTTCTTGTATTTTATTCCTAATAGTCATACTATCTTTCATTTATTGATTTTTTATATTAATAAATACCTCTCGTGATTATTATAAAGTAATTTTAAAGTTCTCAATGTCATAGAAATATAAAAAACAATTTGGCTTTTGAGAAGTTTCATATATGATAATACAGGTTTATCTTCGATAGAATCACTAATAAATAAACGTATTTATCTCAAATACAGGCATTAAAAACATGCTAATAAGTTATAGCAATTTTTATTACTGTCATTTGCGATTAGCTTCAGATTTTCTTAATTTAACATTATAATTTTTTGTTGCCAATTTTTTTTTAAGAAAAAAACAACTTACTTATATGTTGTGTTGGGATTTCATAAAAACAAACTTATATATAATAGAGTGTCATTTGAAAATGATTTATCATGAAATTTTTTTCATTCGCTCTGCTCTATACCGGGATCGCAATTCCGACTTAAATATATAACATTTGTGCGGAATTGCTTGATCCATTGGAAATTTGACCTTAATTCGTTGAGAATTGTAGTCAAATAGTTGACTTTTCCTTTAACCTAATAGCAGATTTGTCGCAAATATGTCTCAATTTGCAACGGATTTAATTCCATCGCAATTGCCTTTTTGTAGTAGTGAAAGATGATTCATTAAAACAATCAAATCTTACAAAAAAAAGCAGAACCTAGCTGCTACCTTAGTCAATACAAAACCCTCAATTACACCATGTGGGTGATCAAACGTCAATTAAAAATAGGATTTTATAACATGTGCCCTATAGGTAGATATTAAGGTGTATTGAATGAAGTTAAATTAGCAATGGAGATTTAATAAAGTCAAAATTTAAAATTTTAGATGATGTATTAAATGATTTTTGTGAATTTCTTAGAAAGTTTAAGATCATTAATGCATCTTAACATATGTTTATGAGGTATATATTAAAAAAAACATTTAAAAATATATAAAATCTCAAACCTGCAAATTAATATTTATAGTAAGTTAAGGTTAGGTGACAACAAAAGTTTTCACATGACGCCAAAAGAGGTTTCATGAGGTAGGACATGTTCAAGGTTGACATGACATACGTGGCATCACATTATGGGGTCCACGTTTTGTAATTGACATTTTTTGTATTTTAACTAAAAGAAGTTACATGATGATGGTCTAATAGTAAATGACATCTTAGACTATTCAACAACACATTATTGAAGATTACAGCTTCGATCTATTCAGTGATTAAATATATACCAAATATCAAAAGAAAGGTTCAAAAACTACCATAATAACGATTATATCATGTAAAATACTAAAACGAATTAAATACTATAATTCACAATTATAGAGGTAACTTATATATCACTAAACCGAATAATTAATCACTAAAAAATCAAATACGTTTCTACCAGCCATTTGGCATACATAAATTTTTAAGATAATAAATAGTAAGTAGTCTAGTTTTTGCCTTGTATGAAAAGTTCAATGTTGAAGAACGACCTTCTGGAAAAGTAGTCTACGTCAAGGATTATCTCTTAGCCCGTTCCTCTTTACTTTAATCTTGGATGAGCTCTCAAAAGGGATTCAAGAGAGGGTCTTATGGTGCTTGATTTTCACGGATGATATAATGCTAGTCTTTGAAATAGTGGATGAGTTAAATAGCAGACTAGAGAAATGGAGGAAAGCATTGGAACGCAACGAATTGCGGATCAGCAGATAGAGAGTACCTATGGTGTGACTTCGACTCGAATGCTTTTTTTTTTTTTTTTTTGAATGGCAATCTAATATACTATTAAATACCACATATATCCACTATGAAACTTGAATGCTAATTAGAGAAATGAAGAAAGGGAATACGTATACAATGATAATATACATGGTTATATAATTGCATAATAATAACAACATTTAAACTTATAAAAGCAAGATATGAAAGAGATAAAAGTATAAATAGTTATACTTTGATAAATAAAAAAAACATATCTAAATAAATATAGCACACAATATCAAAATAGGTGCCCATGGTTTCCCATGATTCAAATCTTTTTAAGTAACTTTTATGTGTACCTTTATTTTAAATGACAACAATAGTCTATACAAGATGGGCAAGGAAAACGTAATTAGTTAAGCATTATTTGATTTGCAAGAATCTAAATACCTAACACGTAACTAATCATTAACAAGGCTGAGGTGACTTTCATATTTATACATAAGATTTAATAGTTACATGTTATCATATGCTTTTAGAATATATGTTACAAAAACTCATTTATAAGTTAAAACATTCCAAAGGGTTGCAAAGGTCCTCGTTAATAGACTCAAACAAGTAATCGGATCAATAATTGGGCAAGAACAAACAGCATTTATCAAAGGAAGGTGTATTTTCGACGGGCCCCTAATAGTCAATGAAATTATTGTGTGGTACAAAAAGTGCAAACGTCAGGCTATGGTGTTCAAAATTGATTTTGAGAAAGCTTTCGACTCAATTAGCTGGGAATTTATAGATGATATTTTATCTCAAATGAGTTTCGGATCAAAGTGGCGGAAGTGGATCTATGGATGTCTTTCGTCGGCCCGTTTATCAGTTCTAATAAATGGTTCTCCTTCTGAAGAATTCTCAATGGAAAAAGGGGTACGACAGGGCGACCCATTGGCTCCATATTTGTTTATTATTGCCGCAGAAGCCTTAAATGTGGCAATGAAATCTGCTGTAGCAAGTGGTGTGTTCTCTGGAATCAGGTTCCCAAAATCGAACATAACAATCTCCCACATGCAGTTTGCTGATGATACCATATTCATAGGAGAATGGTCAGAGAAGAACATGGCAAATCTCATCAGAATCTTAAGATGTTTTTATTTAGCATCTGGTCTCAAAATAAATCTCGATAAAAGCTGCTTAATGGGAGTGTCAGTTGAACCGGCGGTGGTATCACACCTAGCAAACAAATTCCACTATAAGGTGGGGTCTTTTCCATTTGTGTATTTAGGCCTCCCTACCGGATGCTCAATGAATAGAATAGAATCATGGGAGCCAATAATCAATAAATTCACATCAAAACTATCAAAATGGAAGGCGTCGTCTCTCTCATCCGGTGGAAGATTAACAACAATCAAATCGGTTCTAGGTAACCTAGGGTTATACTTTTTTTCTCTCTTTAAAGTACCCGAAAAAATCCTAAAAAAATTAGAAAGCCTACGTCTCAATTTTTTCTGGGGATCAAAAGTGGGTCATAAAAAAATCCCTTGGGTGGCTTGGGACCTAATTTTAAATGAAAAAGAAAAATGTGGATTAGGGATAGGGAGCTTGAAAGCTTTAAACTTAGCTCTCCTATCAAAGTGGTGGTGGCGTTTTAAAACAGAAAACAATTCTATATGGAAATCAGTGATTCAAGAAATACATGGATGTCATGGCGGAATCGACCGGTCCACTCCCGTCGGCAATACATCAGGTGTGTGGAATAATATCCTAAAAATACACAAATCAATGGAAAAACTGAACATTCAGTTAAAAACGCTCTTCATCTCTCAATCAGTCCAGTCCGATACAGTTGCTGGGCCTAAAGTGAAATGGGCTTTGGACCCATCAGGCGTATTCACAGTCCGTTCCATTAGAAAGAAAATTGATGAACTTTCACTTATGAGCTCGGATAAAGGGGACTTCCCATGGACCAAATGGGTCCCTTCCAAGGTGGGTATTATGGCGTGGCAGGCATACAACAGCCGTCTTCCATCGAAGGTAAACCTTCAACACCGTAATATTCCCATTGTTTCCCCCGATTGTGTTCTTTGTGACTCCGATATAGAAACAGAAGAGCATCTTTTTGCTCATTGTCAAGTAACGAGGCAGCTTATAAACGAGTTTGGTAGGTGGTGGGGAGTAAATCCTCAAATGGTTAATAGCTCAAAACGGCTATTAAATTGGGGTCAAGATATTGGATTGAATGGTAAAAAATGGAAGGCTTTCAATTCAGCAATCCAAAGTCTCATGTGGTGTATATGGAAGCATAGAAACGCTAAAATTTTTGGTTCTTATCAAAGGGGAAGGAAGGCGCTAATTTTGAGTGAGATGCAAAGTATCTCATACTTTTGGATCAAGAACAGGGCAAAGTCTAGTCTTTTGAATAACAAATGGGTAGAATGGTGTACCGATCCAATGTCATGTTTCTAATTTCTTTTCTTTTATTTCCGTTTTAGTTGTGTTTTTGTAATTTCTAGCATCTTGCTATTTTAATAAAATTGCCGTTCATAAAAAAAAAAAAGTTAAAACATTCCATTATTAAAACGCCAAAAAATAGTTATTGAATCACATGCGGTTGGCGGAGGCGGCAGTGGCCGGTGATGGTGGTGGTGGCCGACGGTGGTAGTTGTGTATTGAATCACATGTGATTTGATGATGATTAAGAGATATTATGATCTAATGACTAAGATTTGTCTCTTGAGATTTTGTTTTAAAGGTGGAGTACCTAGAACACAATCCAGTTATAAGTGAAGGAATACTCTTGAGTGTGAATGTTAAATGAAATATATTGAACTGTCACTGATATGGAGCTGGGATTGAGATTTGACTTGAGCCATACACACGTAAGGCTCTAATAACAAAATTAGGAATTTTGTTTCATATTTTAGGACCACTTTATTTTAAAAGTTTCGTATTGAGATCTTGACTTAGACAAAGGGTATGGGTAGATCGAGTAGGGTAGAATTGGGCTGGGTCGGGTCTTTGTGTTATGGGTTCTTTTCATTGTGATGTTTGATTATTTGATGTTACATATAGACGCCGGTTTGGTATAAGTCAACTTGATTGTAAGGTTAGACAATTTGTCATAACTTAATGGCTTAATTAGGAACTAGGAACTAGCCCGTTCATTTTTATTTTATTTTTGTAGTTTTCTTGTAGCGTAAGAAAGATGAAAAACGAATATTGCAATATAATTTTTTTAGAACATTGGTCAGGAGCTTCTCGAAGAGTTAGTTCAAAGTCATGGGATTTTTTCCTATTTAATTGAGCAATAAAACTAATCAAGTTTTAATTGATTCGTGATTCTTTGCTCTTACTTGAATGTTTCTACTTTCAAGTTAAATTGATTTTTTGGTGATTCTCAAATTTGGACCAAATGAAACAAAATTTTCCCAAGAATAGACATAAGTTTCAATTCTTCTCAAAATAGGCCGTGCGACTACCCCCGCAAGCGTGCGACCGTGGAACTCCACTAGAACGCCGCCACGTGTCCGAGTTAGTGCTGCTCAACCTTGTTACTACTGCTCGTTAGTATTGCTCAACCTTGTTACTACTGCTCTAATCCTTGTTACTACTGCTCGTTAATACTGCTCAATCAAGCTAGTTACTACTGCTCGTTAGTACTGCTCACCACTTAGTGCTGCTCCGTTAGTGCTGCTCCCGGTTAGTACTACTCCAAGTCTCCCAGTCGCACGGGGTATTTTGGGAAGATTAAAGTCTATCGGTCTTAAAGGGAAGTCTGTCACTTCTTTTAGGTCTAAATTGATAATTAATTCTTGATTTTTTATACCATTTTAAGTTTAAACATTATTCTTTAAATTTTAAGGAGTTATTCGGATTACTTCCTCTATATCATATGCGTCTTTCAAATGCATAACGTTTATCAAGTGTGTCAGATTTAGTGAAAAAATGATCTTGAGTTCTTGACACGTTCATGAAGTGTGTCAAATTGCATAAAAGCAAGTTGATTACCACTAATTAAGGGTTTCATACTAACCGAATATATTTAAACATTATTTGTAGATAATTGTTTAGTTAGAGAATATCTTGTAAACCCTTTAAATAAGGAAGTTGATAATATCGTGTACAATATAAATATATCAATATACCCTTCACAAATAATGTGAAGATTGAAATCTTATATGGTATCAGCCATTTTCTCGATCCCCCTCAAACCCTAATAGCCGTCGTTCCTTTCTTCTTCCCAAGCAATGGCCGGCGGCTCTTCTACCAGCACCGACTCATCGGATGCACCCCTTTCTCTTTCAACCATTCTACACATGATAACCCTTAAACTTTCATCAACTAATTACCTCCTATGGCACAAACAAATGATCCCACTTCTCTCTTATCAACAACTTACTGGTTATATCGATGGGTCCATCGCTGCTCCATCTCCCACCATCACAACCGATCAGACTACCACTGTCAATCCAGCCTACACGTCATGGGTTGCTGCTGATCAGCGGGCGTTAATCATCATACAGTCCTCGTTATCTGAAGAATCCATGGCAGAAACCTTGGGTCATACTACTTCTCACGCGGTTTGGACTGCCCTCGAGTCCGCTTACCGTCATGACTCCGTTGAACGGGTTCACACACTTCGTGATTCTCTCCGTACAATCAAGAAAGGTATTGTCACCGTTGGTGATTATGCTCGAAAATTCAAACACATATGTGACCAACTCAACGCCATAGGACATCCCCTTGATGACAATGACAAAAGTCATTGGTTTTTATGTGGTCTCGGTTCCACTTTTGAAACATTCTCGACGACTCAGCGCCTGATCTCTCCTCGACCACCATTTCGAGTTTTGGTCTCTCAGGCTGAGAGCCACGAGATGTTCCTTCAAACTATCAACGATTCCACAGTTGCACCAGTCGCCTTCAACGTCACTTCTTCTCGTGACACTAATACCCGTGGCCGAGGCTCCTCTTACCGTGGTGGTTCATCCCGAGGCCGTGGCCATGGCGCTCGCCGGCCCCCTCATTGTCAGTTGTGTAGAAAAGATGGGCACTATGCAAATCTTTGCCCTAGTTTGCATACTTTTGCACAACAGTCTCCAACCATTGATGCTCACTTAGCCGAAGCTTTTCAAGCTCAGTGCAACACCGCTTCTCCGGATTGGTATGTTGACACCGGCGCTTCCGCGCACATGACCTCTTCACCCGCACACATTGACTCGTCCAAACCTTATTCTGGTAATGAACTTGTTTATTTTGGGAATGGTGAAGGTGCCTCTATTTCACATATTGGGAAATCTATTATTACTCCTAATATTTCATTATTAGATGTGCTTGTGATCCCAAAGTTGACTAAAAATCTACTCTCTGTTAGTAGGTTGACGCAGGACAATAAAGTTGATGTTTTATTTTCTGACCCTATGTTTTTTATTCAGAACCGTCAGTCAAAGGAGACACTCGCTCAAGGCAAACGTAGGGATGGTTTATACGTTCTCGAGCAAGGTCAAAGAGCTTTTTTAGCTAAACTTTCCTCTCGACGATTACAAGCTTCTTTTGAATTATGGCACTCACGTTTAGGTCATGTGTCTTTTGATATTATTTCTAGTTTAAATAAGTTGGGTTGTTTGTCAGTTAACTCTGTTTTACCAAACCCGCATTTATGCTCCTCTTGTCAATTGTCAAAGAGCAAACGTTTACCTTTTGATGTTAATTTAAAACGTTCTTTACATGTGTTAGATTTGATTCATTGTGATTTATGGGGTCCTTCCCCCGTTACATCTTTAGATGGATTCCGTTATTATGCAGTTTTCATTGATGATTACTCAAGGTTTTCGTGGTTTTATCCCTTGAAGGCAAAATCGGATTTTTTTAACGTGTTTGAAACATTTATAACTTTTGTACAAACGCAGTTTTCATGCAAAATCAAACAATTTCAGTCCGATGGTGGAACCGAATTCAACAATACCCGTGTTCGGTCCCTACTTGCCAGAAACGGAACTCATCACCGGTTTTCTTGTCCATATACACCACAACAAAACGGGCGTGCCGAGCGTAAGCATCGCCACATCACCGAAACCGGGTTAGCTATGATGTTTAACGCACATATCCCGGCCAATTTATGGACACATGCCTTTGGCTCGGCCACTCATATTATTAATCGTTTACCCACTAAACTTCTTGAAGACAAGTCACCTTACGAATTATTATTTGCATCGGAGCCTAATTATGCAAATTTTCGGGTCTTTGGTTGTCGGGTTTTTCCATATCTCCGTGATTATTCTTCTCACAAGTTGGCTCCCCGAAGTGCCCCGTGCGTATTTATTGGCTATAGCACACAATATAAGGGGTATCGGTGTCTTGACTTGTCGACAATGCGTATCTACACTACTAGACACGCACAATTTAATGAGGCTATTTTTCCGTTTTCGGGTACGGTAACTTCTTCATCAAACTCATCACCTACTTTATTTTTGACAACATATAGTGATGATTACCCTTTACTTAACAATGACACCACAAATATGCCTCCACCTCAAAATATACCTACTGTTTCCCCATGCCAAATTTGTCCAGACCCACCTAATTCCACTACCAACCCTATACCACCTCCTACTATCCCAAACCCACCAAATATACCACCTAATCCCCAAAATCACGAGCAAGCTGTTGACACACAACCTCACGTTGAACAGCCCCCACCCCTTGCTCCAAATCACCCACTTAATGCCTCTCACCCAATGATAACCCGTTCAAAGGTCGGTACTTTTAAACCACGACATATAGCCGACTTATCTCACGTTTCCTCATCACCATTACATCATGCACTTTTTGCATCTAAAGAACCAAAAGGTTTTAAGACCGCCGCTCGTGATCCGAAATGGTTCTCCGCTATGCGTGATGAGATGCATGCTCTTAATCTCAATTCTACTTGGGATCTTGTACCACGACCTACCACCGCCAATGTGGTTGGTTCTAAATGGGTGTTTCGCACTAAATTTCATGCCGATGGTTCAATTGACAAATATAAGGCTCGTCTTGTTGCCAAAGGTTTTACTCAAGTTCCGGGGCTCGATTATTCCGCAACTTTTAGCCCCGTTGTAAAGGCGTCTACGGTTCGTATTATTCTATCCATTGTTATATTAAATAAGTGGCCACTTCACCAACTTGACGTTAAAAATGCTTTCCTAAATGGGCATCTCTCGGATACCGTATACATGGAACAACCACCCGATTTTATTGACCCTAAATCACCCAATCATGTATGTCGGTTAAAGAAAGCACTTTATGGTCTCAAGCAAGCCCCTCGAGCTTGGTTTCAACGTTTAAGCTCATTTCTTATTAGCATTGGATTCTCTTGTAGTAGAGCCGATCCTTCTTTATTTGTCTTCAAAAGGGATTCTAACATCCTTTACTTGTTGGTTTATGTTGACGATATTATCTTAACCGGTAATAATTCCTCGATTATCCGTAATTTTATAACTCGCCTCAACAAGGAATTTCTTATTACGGATCTCGGGAAACTCAATTATTTTCTTGGTCTTGAAGTCTCTTACACCGAATCGGGCATCTTTCTAAGTCAAACAAAGTATGCCCATGATATTCTTGCTCGAGCTCACTTATTAGATGCAAAACCGGTTGCCACTCCACTTTCCACCACTACTTACTTTACCAGTGACGGCACTCCATTTGAGGATCCTACCCTATATCGGTCTCTTGTCGGTGCTCTTCAATATCTCACGATCACTCGACCCGACTTATCTTATGCCGTTAATCAAGTAAGTCAATTCTTGCATGCTCCTACTCACGATCACTTTCAAGGAGTAAAACGGATCCTTCGCTATGTCAAAGGTACTATGTCTCATGGCCTCACGTTTTCTCATGCAACCGCGCCAACAATTCTTGGTTATTCCGATGCGGATTGGGCTCGGTGTATTGAGACACGTCGCTCCACTTATGGCTATTCTATTTTTCTTGGTGGAAACATAGTATCTTGGAGTGCAAAGAAGCAACCTACGGTCTCTCGGTCGAGTTGCGAGTCGGAGTATCGGGCCTTAGCCAATACCGCCGCTGAGATCATTTGGATCACTCATTTATTGCGCGAGCTCCATATTCTTCCATCCGGACGTCCGACACTTTTATGTGACAACCGAAGTGCCCTTTTCTTGAGCCAAAACCCGATTTCTCATAAACGGGCAAAGCATATTGACATTGATTATCACTTTGTTCGTGAGCTCGTTCTCTCCGGAAAATTGTCGACCAAGTATGTTTCAACGCATCTTCAACTAGCCGACATTTTCACAAAAAGTCTTCCAAGACCACTCTTCGAGGAATTTCGGACCAAGCTTCGTGTTAGTCCCCCTCCATCTTCGCTTGTGGGGGGGTAACCGAATATATTTAAACATTATTTGTAGATAATTGTTTAGTTAGAGAATATCTTGTAAATCCTTTAAATAAGGAAGTTGATAATATCGTGTACAATATAAATATATCAATATACCCTTCACAAATAATGTGAAGATTGAAATCTTATACATACTTTCATCCTATATATTTTTTGTTTTTGTTAGAAACGGTGAATCCTTGAGTAGTCATTTTGCAATATAAATCATTACAAATTAATTGGTCGGTGTAGTGATGTATATTAAAAACGATAACATAAATTGAATTGTTGGTTGTACGAATATCAGGTTAATTTAACAAAAAAACTACGTTAATTCAAGAATATCATGGAATTGGATTTTCAAATACTGTTCAACACAATGAACACGGATTTGGAAGGAAAAAAAGTCAATTTTAATAAAATCAAAATCTAACTTTTTCAGTCACACAAACAAACTATAAATAAGGCCTACAATTTTAAATGGTTCAAAAAAGACAAAAGTATCACAAACTAAGCCTAAAATAAAATCCAAATTATTAAGAAAAAAACATAAAAATGTGAATGAGTGTCCAAAAACAACGTGTTTGGGCCGGAAAGTTTGGTAAACCGCCTACGATCGTTTACCAGTTCGTAGCCCCCATTAGTTAATACGGAACTTTTAACGCGTCACTCGCATGAAACGGAGACCAATTAAAGAATTAATGCCTTTTCAGTGTTCAGTTTCATGATATATCACCATTCACCACCATTCACCATGTTCTAATTCTTGACGTGGTAGATTAATAATTTCTTTTATTGATATATAAAACTAAAGATAAAAGATTGTTACTCATATGTTAATAACTAAATTAATGCCTTTCATCCACCGGCAAATTTGAATGGGTTACAGTAAAATTTGAGTTATCTTAATTAATTATTTGATCTTATAGTTGTGAAAAAATCTAAGTTATATACTTTATGGCCGAAAGTGACTGCGTCAAGTCAAGGTGTTAGTCCTCCATTTGTTTTTAAAATGGAAAAGTTGTTTTAATTAAATTCACACACATACATATATTTTATCTATATATTACATTTCATATGTCTTTGTAAATATCGTCGGCAATAGTAAATAGGTAAAGGGAACGTCATGTTAACACTGATATTATTATCTTTTAAGGCTTATGTCGACTTTTTCACGATTTCACTTTCGACCGCAAAAGGTCTTCTTTTTCGTTTTTAACCAATCTCCAGCGTGGTTTGAACTGTGCGCGGTGGGAAGGCATTCACACGAATCGCATCTTCCGGTACAAAAAGAAAAAAAAGGTTGTTTCCGTTATAATGGTCTCATTCGAGAACCCATACAGGACGTTGCAAAACTGTGTGGTTGATCCGATCCATATGGGCGCCTAATTAGTACTCAAATTCATGATATGAAATGTTGCATGTAGATCTGTCAATGAGCGGGTTTGGAACGAATCGACCTTGATCCAAACATTTTTAACAAATCTCAAAAGATGGTCCAAAACCCAGATTAAAAATGTGTAGTGTATGGGGAGACTTTTGTAAATTTTGATGTTTAATTCATTATTTAAATAAGGGTTTTGATAATAACAGCCCTTAGGGCTGTAAATAAGAACTGATAATAAGGAGCAGTCTTGATTCTGATTTGAGGATGATTTTGAATGTTGCTAAAAAACAAGGAATATAATTTGACTAATTAATTTAAAAGGGAGTAAATATGAAAATAATCTTCCTATAACCTGTTCTTATTAACAGCCCTTAGGGCTGTCATTATCAAAATCTTTTAAACAAATAATGAAATACAAATTTTTATGTGGACTTGGGATAGGCATCTATCGTATACAAATTACAAAGTAATTATATAACTGAATTAGTGAATACAATTGTTAAATCTCACAGGCAAGAAGCGCCTAGCAGCGAGCAAGAAGGAAATCAAGCAACACGGGGAAATTCCAACCTTTAATGCCTTAAAATGCTTGCTTGTTTTAGTTCAATGCACAGTGGTACTTTGAAGTGGAAGACAATTACATTTCGTTTCTTCATATCATTTATTTTATTGATTACTTTTTATCTTTAAACTTTGATAACACAAAACACATATCGCATATGTTATACTCCCCCCGTCCCACAAAAAACTTCTCATTTCACTCTAAACTTTTGTCCCACAAAAAACTTCTCATTTTTCATATTTGATGGGCTCCACACAATAAAAAATTATTATTACTAAAGACCCCACCACTAAAATCCACTGACTATCTTTCTCTCTCCAATCCAACCTTATATTTTAATCAAAAGTATTATCAATGACCCCACCACTAACTAGCACCTAAAAATTTGTGAAAAAGCCAAATGAGAAGTTTTTTGTGGGACGGAGGGAGTATTCGCCTACATTTTTTTTGTCGGAATTCGTAGAAGTTAGCTATAAAAGTGTCCATAATTGATTATTTGATTTAAAAGTGTAATCGAATTTTAGTTAATCTTCGTTCCTAAAAAATGTGTTGGCACATAAAATACTATGACTTGACAATCTTCTAAAGTACAAACTCATTTCAAGTACAATGAATCTGTTTCCCAATATACTTTTGAAAAAGAGCATAATCTCATGAGTATTAACTTAACAAAACCAATCACTTATTAAACTAGTTTAATTAACTTTAACAATAAACTTAACAATAAGCAATCACTTATTATATATGCAATAAATGAAACACACATAATTTAAGAGAAAATATCTCAAAGTATATTATTGTTTAACAAAGAAAAGGTTATAATATAAGAAAAAGGTAATGTTGCTACTTTTAATTTGGAATATATAGTATTTTAAATATAAACTGCCCGCGGGCAACGGTCAGAGACTCGCATTTGGGGAACAATTCTTAATCATGGTATACCCTTAAAAGGTTTAATATATACCCTCCACCAACACCACTCATAGTTTTGTCATGACTTAAGTATAAAGGAACTCATTTACTTTATGTTTTTCCATTTGCCACTTGCCATCTTTTGATGAATTTCGTGTCTCTTTTCACGATCTTGGGGTACAGTACAATCTTTAAGTTACTTTGTTTTTTATAGGACTAATATCAAAAATAAAATAAAAAATCTACTAAATATTTTTATTTCATTATATTATCCATTAAATGATCAGTATGTCAAATTCATTAATTCTCCTTTTAATACCTATTATCTTTTAATTTGAATACTTATATGATCAAATGAGTATAAAGATTTAATAGACAATAATAAAATGTTTCTTTTGAATTATTTTGAAAATAGAAAATAACATTGTTTTGTTTATGATTATCGAGTTTTGAAGATCATCGCACGAGAGGTGCTTAAGTGTGGGTTATAGCTTTAAAAATTGTAAGAAAAAGTTTGAGATGATTAATGATCTTCAACCTTGATAAGTCATGTTATATAATGAGAATATTGTAACATTGTAGGTATGGGTCAATATTAACCTGTTTAGGTGCAAACCGAATAGATTGTGGCATGTGACAATGTCCTTGAAAGAAGTCACAATGGACGTAACGTTGATCGTTTCTTCAATTTCTTATGGATGAAATAATATTTTCTGAATTTTCGAAGGCAATTAAGATATCAATACTTAAAATGATTAATAAGAACACCAAGTTTCTCTTTTGTCTAGTACTCAATATTATTTCCAAAATAATTAGTCATTCAACTAAAAAAATACTAATGGTGCAATTTGTTACTTGTCTGTAATCCTACTCTATATAAAACATCTTTTAATATGAAAGACATTTGTATTAGGTTTTATTGCTCAAGTTTGTGAATTGAACACCCTAATAATGACTTTTTTAAAGGCCTAGATTTCATAATGATATAGTATTTGAATGAATTAATTTGTTTAATTTTAAACGCAACCTATAGCTATATGCAATAGGTTTAAATATTCTTAAGGTAGGAAGGATCAAATGACATGTTTGTTAGTACTTGGAGGTAGAAAATGACAATTGCGAGAAAGATGAAGGACATCTTGAATAAAGTTTGATGAAAACGAGGGACAGAAGCATCTACTTGGTGGGTCCATATTACAAAACTGTGCGATTTTTCCAGAAAATGGGGCCCACAAGACGTGACGTGAGGTGGCCCAGAGGAAAGCGACAAAAGAATCGGGCATAAAAGTTTGAATTAATGACGTTAGCGGAAAGTACGTTTATTTCAGTGTTGGGACTGTGAGCTACTCCACCATTACAATTAACGGGAAGAAAAATGATGTGGTAAACTAATAAAATAATTTTAAAATTAATCTAGTTTACATATATACAGTTTAGTTATCCTGTTTTCTTAAATACTCATTTGATTTCATCAATTATTCTAATTTCCTTGTTAAGTTGGTTTTAAAATTAATGAATTATGCTACTACACGATTATTATTACTTTTTAACAGTAAAATTATATTAAAAGTAGTAAGATGTTAAAAAAATTATAAGGATTACAAAGTCAACCATTCCAATTAGAAACTAGTCTACCTCTATGTTTTAACCAAGAAAAAGAAAATAATTGAATACAAATCAAATATATCACATTTACTTTTTTTAGTGAGAACTGAAAATGATATTATTTCGATAACTTCAAATTAGCTAAAACGTTGCAACAATAACATATTATTTAAGTGGTACTGTAAAAATGAGGAAAACAAATAAAGAGCAAGATAAATTATTTAATTGGTACCGTAAATTTTAAAGAAAAAAAAAATGAGGAAAACAAATAAAGACGTAATTATTCATGTTCTAATTTAATTATTTTCCAAACCCGCTCAATATCTTTTTTGAACGCCAAATCTTATTCTACACCTAATTTTCACATATGTCCACGATAAGATTTGAACCCCCAACCTTAAGGTTGTAAGGATACACCATACCGCTAGGCCAATTTTATGTGGAAGATCTTAAAGGCAAAAAACTATAAAACCTGCATATAATTTTTTTATTAGCTTTACTTCCTCTCTTTCTTAAAAAAAAATGGACGAAAGGACAAATATGCAGAATTTTAAAAACATAAAGGACAAAAAAATAAAAGAAAAAAGTTTAGGGACAAAAACCCCGAACCGGGAAAAGATTAGGGACAAAAACTATAATTTACCCTAAAAAAACTAAAGAACATGATATTTTTAAATTTTAATTGCTTTCATTTTCTTTCCCTACGGAAAAAAACTTGAGAACTTTGGGTGAAGGGAATTGATTTGGTTTTGTGATATCAACTTTTCTTTTTGTGGGTATTCCGTAATCCGTATTAATCTATGAGTAGCCTATACTTAATTTCTATATTTTGTCTAGTTTTGCAACTACTTCATCCTTTCATACACAGATTTGATTATACGTTCTCCATCATCTATTTTTAATATATGTGCTGAGAGTTGCGTTCAAGGAGGTTCATAATTTTTACAAAGTCCCAAGGAACAAATCTCAACCATTGATCAATATGATCAAATGGCCAAGATTAATCACATATTTTATACATAGAGGGGTATTTTGGTCATTTGGCACTTAAAAAAATTTATTTTATTTTATTTTTTATTTTTTATTTTAAAATTTTAAAATTTTTTTTTATTTTTTTTAATTTTAAATTTTTAACTGAGGGGTATTTTGGTTATTTGAAAAAAATATATATTTTTTATTTTTATTTTTTATTTTTTATTATAAAATTTTTTATTTTTTTTAAAAAAATTATTTTTTTATTATTATTTTTTTTTTAAATTATTAAATTTTCATTAATGACACATAATGTTATTCCATAGTGAATCACATGTGATTGCATTCTGAATCACATGTGATCTAACTAAAACCTGATTTTACACTAAAATCACATGTGATTTTACACTAAAATCATATGTGATTAAGTTATACACGTAATTATCAAATAAATATTATTTTTTAATTAAAAAAATAAAATAAAAAATAAAAAAATAAAAAAAATTTAAAATAAAAAATAAAAAATAAAAAAAATCGAAATTTTTTTTAAGTACCAAATGACCAAAATACCCCTTCATAATAAAAAATAAAAAAAATAAAAAAAAAGTAATAAAAAAAATTATTTTTTAAAAAATGACCAAAATACCCCTCAATATATAAAATATGTGATTAATCTTGACCATTAGATCTTATTGATCAATGGTTGAGATTTGTTCCTTTGGACTTTCTAAAGATGATGGACCTCCTTGAACATTTCTCTATGCGCTGAATGTATCTTTTGTTATTATTGGTATAATGTAATAATATCAAAGGAAAAGAAAATCAAATGTTTGCACAAAACACCCTTATATTATTTTTCAACTGCTAAACCACCATTATTAGTGAAGGTCGGTTGTTGTAGATAACCTTGCCACCAAGAGAAATATTGGAGGATTTTCCTTCACAAGATTTTGAGTATGAGTCTTGATGGATACTTTTCCTCAGGTGAATATGTGGTGCGATTTATTCCCCATATATGGTGGGCAAGGTTATAAAAAATACGTCATGGCGGCGCCAAGGCGTGAGGCGCGACGTCGACGTTACGAAACAGACCATGACGGCTAGGCGTGGCGTGGCGTGAGATAAGGCGTGATAAGACGCGATAAGGCGCGCCTTATGACGAGTTTTTTTGTAAGGCGGCTGAGAAAATTGTATTTTAAAAAGTATATTACATATATAATTATAAATTTAGATGTAACACTTTTTGTGAATTTTATATATGAATTGTTATATAAATTAATACATCTATAATATTTTTTATTTTGATATACGTATATATATAAATTATATAAAAAATTATCACGTTAAGTCACGCCTTGAAAAATGTCATGGCTCGCCATGACTCGCCATGACTTGAGACTTGATGGTGCCGCCGCCACGCTTTACGCTTTATAGAACCTTGATGGAGGATTCGAGGGAAGAAATACATCATTCTGTGAATTCTCACTTGTCTAACTCAAACAACTAAGTTACCAACTAGCCATTCAAAAAAAAAATATATTAATTTATTGTATTCTGTAATTAAGATAATTACAATCATATATATACACAATTAGTACCTTCTTTTATTTTAGCGTATAGTCCAAAAGACCAAAATATATTAACTAAATATGTACAAGGTTGAATGAACTATGAATAATTTATATTGGAAAACATTAAGTCTTAAGATTAAATTTTGCTATGTGTTAAGGCCTCTTCCAACCCTTACCAATCACTAAACCCATCACTAGCGCCACGTCATCACATCCTTACTGACACGCTACTGACACGGTCGTGCCAACCCTACCCATTACTAACTCATCACTAAACTCATCATTTCCACATCATCAATTTAATAAATAAAAAAACACATTACATTAAATAAAAAAGCATTACATTAATAATAAAAATAAAAAAAATAATATTACGATTTAAAAAAAAAAAACACGAATAAAAAAAAACATTACGAAAAAAAAAACATTACGAAAAAAAAAAATTTAACGTTGACGGTAGTTTGGCGGGAGGCTCAAAATGTGTTCGATTAAGGCATTACGAAGTTTATGATGCACAACTTGATCACGTATCTCCTTTTCAATAAGCAATTGGGCTGCAACCCGTTCATGCCATGTACGTTGTGGGTGATTATCCGGGTTGACGGTATAGTCTTCTTCAATTGGACAAATTGTGCGCCCGTTATCTTCCGTAATCATGTTGTGTAATATCACACAAGTGTACATGATCCGTCGTATTTTATTCACAATGTATGGTCGTGCCGGGTTTTTAATGATTGCCCACCGTCCTTGTTGATCCAGATAATCAAGCTTTTCAATAGTTTTGTTCAAATCGAAGACGGCTGTTGCATTAACATAATCTTGCCAGTAATCATCGGCGTCATCGTTTGGATCCATTGAATGAGAGAGAATTTATGGAAATTAGGAAGAGAGGAGGTATGTGATTGTGAGTAGATGAAAATGTGATTGTGTGTTTAAAATGGTAGAGTATAGTGGGTTTTTATAGAGGTTGTGTGTAATATCAATTATTTGTATAAAAAAAAATTGAATTTGAATTCAATTTCGGACGCTCCCCCGGACCCACCTCGCACCTCGACGCCAGCACCACCCCGTCATCACCACGACGGATTGCTCACGACGGCCCGCACGACGCCTCCATGCCAACGGCGTCGGCGGGCGACGGCTAAAAAAGCCCCACAATGGGTGCCCAGGACGTACCGTTGGCACGAGTCTAAGTACTTTTTCATTTCTAATATTTCTTTGTTTTTAAGCATAAAAACTCTTCTCAAAAGCCTATAATTTTAATTAGAGTTTTGATAATAAAAACCTAAGTATTATTAATAACAAACTATTACATGTATTAAAACATTAATGGATAAGTGATACATAAAATACAGAAATAATTATTAATTAATGTAAACATTTTAATATTTTTATCGACAATTATTATCAAAATCCATATACTCATTTAGTTATTTCATTACAAGAGTGGTCTTCCTTCCGCCAATGGATTCTTGTTCCCGTGGTTTACTTGACCTACCATACCCCACCCCTACCCACCCACCCCACCCCCACCCCACCCCACTCCCACACCTTGACTCGCCAACTTCTCTTTATAAACCCCATCTCCTTCATTTCTATTTCCTCCACCGTCTTCCGCCACCGTTCTTCTCCGTATCTCCGCCCTTTAAATCAAAACACACACTTTAAAACAAAATGGAGTCTACAACCACAAGAAGACCATATTTTCTTGAAGTGAACAATGGTCTTGCTTCAGTTTCCGATTTAGAAAATGGGTTCTCATCGTCACCGTCATCGTCGTCGGAGGACAACCACCGTGCCGGAAACCACTTGATCTCTAGACCTCTTTACTCGCCAAGAAAAACAAGCCTCAGAAACCTTTCATCTTTTTCCTCTGTTTCTTCTCCAAGATCTGGAAGGTTCTTTCATGGAAAATTTGAAGAACAACAACCTCATTTCTTGGATGCTTGTTTTCTTTGCAAAAAACCACTTGGTCATAACAGAGACATATTTATGTACAGGTAATCATTTGGATCCAAAAAAGTAATCAACTTTTTATATTTTTCTTGTTCATTGAAGAGATTTGAATCACATCTCAAATGGATTTGCTCTTTTCCCCCTTTTTATTAACCGATCTGGATTTTGACGTATATGTTGAAAGAACCAACAAATCACACAAATCATTTTTTTTGTTCAAATCTTAAATGGGTTTGCTCTGTTTTCTATTGTGATCAAACAATTCTGAAAAAATCAGTACTTTTTTATATTTTTCTGTCAATCTAAGAGATTTTGCATTATCTTTCTGTTTCTTTATTTCTGATTTGGGGATCTAATGAATTTCAATAATCGAAAACACTATTTATTAATACTTATGATTTTTGTCTTGATTTCTCAACCAATTAAATAATTTTGCATCAAATCTGGATTCTTTCTCAGATGGGGTTTTATAATTTCTATTTCTGATATATTTTTTTGATTAATTTTGCAGAGGGGACACACCTTTTTGCAGTGAAGAGTGTAGAGCAGAGCAAATTGACATTGATGAAGCCAAAGATAAAAACAAGAATCTTTCTGCTTCAATGAGAGCTCTGAGGAAGAAAGAACAGAGTGAAACTCAAAACAAAACTTCCAAAAAATACCCTTTTCACTCTGGTGCAGTTGCTGCTGCTTAACTAGTAATTTCTTCCAAAAATAAGGGTAAAAAGGGGAAAATTTTGTCCATTATAAAAGTATCAAGTATGTGAGGTGAAAAAGTACAAGAAACTATTTATTACTTTCTTTTTTTGCTTTTTTACCTTATTTTGTTTACCTCTTTATGGGTTTTTTTACTGTGGTAAAAAATGCTATCTCCCATGAAGAAAAGGGAACAAAGGTTTAAATATGGTGGGGGAATTACCATCATTGACCTGAAGCTGAATTGCGGTGTATGAAGCGAATAGTACAACTACTTAATGCATAAAGTTATTGTACTTGCTTATTTTGTAATACATCTGAGAGTATATATATGCAAAATAGTACAAGTTCTTCACGCAACTATTTTTCTGGTGTGTTTGACACTGTCTATTGTGTGGAAGCTGGTTTATTTTTGAAATTAACACTCAACTTTTATTCACTTTCGTTATTGGGCATAAGCAATTACCCAAAATAAAGTTGCCATTTTTCCTTAAAAAATATATTCTTATTATTTATATAAAATGAAAGAAGCTAAAATTTGTATGTCATTTTATTCATGAAAATAAATTACCTAAAATAACAAGAACAATAAATTTAAATTTCTGAGTTCAAATTTTCTTTTGTGAGACGCGTGTACTTTTCTTTTTCTTTATTAAAAGTGAAGAATAATTTTTTTATGATTATAGATATTCTTAAATGTCCCTACCTTGTATTTTAGAATAAAATAAAGCATAGTAAGTTAGTAACTCAAAATATACGATTTTTTTTGTTAAATATAATTCGAATAATGTTCGTGGACATAAATATTACATGTTTGTAATTTTTAAAATGACCCCTTAACATACAATTAGTTTTTTTTTTTTTTTGAACGGCAACAAGAAACTTGAAAAAGGATGAGCTTCGGCAATGCCATCACCCACCCCACCCCAAGCAAAATATATTAAAAAAACTAGCAAGAAGCTAGATGAAACATACAAGAGTTAAAAACACGACAAAGGAAAATTACACAAATCAGCCCACCTATTAGCTATATTACATTTAGAGCGATTTTTTAGCCAAAAAAATGAGAAAGCTTGCACCTGACTAATCACCAAAACGTCATTAAGTCCGCCTTTTTTTAACGATGGGAAAACCTTGTCGTTTCTTACTTTCCAAATGATCCATAGAAAGGTATAAATTACCGCCATAAACGCTTTAAGACCATCACCTTTAAGATTGGAAGCCATACCCCAATGTAACAAATCTTCCAGCCTTGAAATAGAAGAAGGATTAAGACCCCACCACTTGCCAATCTCCTTCAGGTTATGTGCAGCCAAGGGACAGCAAACAAACAAATGCTCTTCCGTTTCGTCCTCAAGACCACATATCGGGCAATCGGTAGACAGGAGAGTAACACCGCGTTTAGATAAATTTACCTTGGTAGGGAGTCTATGATGCCCTATTTTCCATGCATGAATATTCACCTTAGATGGAATCCACTTCGACGAGAAGGTTGAGCAGCCCGGGTTGGTTTTAAGGTGAAAGAAGTCAAAAGCCTTTCTTAGTGAAGAAACAGTAAAGCACCCCGAAGTATCAAGCGGCCATGAGACTTTTTGGTTCAAAGACCCCAATAGAAATAATATTTGTTCACATTTTTTTTCCTACTCATCGACCTATGTACTTTTAAACTTAACATGTATAATCATTAATTCTCTTTTTTCATATCATCATTTGATTTTGACATTTTCCATGATCAGTTAGTAGACACATAAATATCTTCAAATTAGAGAAATTTATTTTAGTGTTTATTATGATGTAATGGGTTAATGTTAACAATATCTTTTGCACTATAATTATAACTTTTAACATAAAAAAAAGTGTTACACGGGTGAGAGATGGTCTTAGCTTTAATCTTGGGATATTGTTAAACATAACTTTTAAATTTATGGTTAAAATGATATGTAAATGCTTAAAATTAATTTTTTTTGTTTGAACGGCGATTTTATTACTTCATCTGATTCAAAATAAGTGACACACTTTAAGTTTCACGATATTTAAGGCAAAAAATTATAATGATGATTAAATTAGATTAATTTGATGGTTAGTGGGGAATGAGTCCCACACCTTTTGAATAAAGTGAAGGTAATAATATTAAAAAATAAATAGTAAGGGTAAATGAGTCATTTCACTTTGTTAAAGTAGATAGTTAGTGGGTGAGTCATACTATTTTTTGTCAAATAAGATAATTTTTCAAAGTGTGTCACTTATTTTAAATCACCTCAAAAGAGAAATTGTGTCACTTATTTTGAATCGGAGGAAGTATTAGAATTTAGCAAAAAGCTAAATATTCAAAATAAAGGTTTCTTTGATCAATCAACCCAAAAAATCTTAAATTTATGATTTATGTGGTTTAGCCATAAAAACGAATATAAAATAATATAATCGACTATATCTATTTTACGAATTCTACCAAAATAAAATAAAATAAAATTTCTATATTTCCATATCAAATGCTTAAAATTAATGTATAATAACTATAGTAAAACTTACCTTTAAAAACCACTAACCATCTAATAATAGTTATATTTTAACAATTATACATTAACAATATTAAAAATTACATTTATCCATCATAAACTATATTTTTAACAGAATTAAAAATACTGAATTATAAGAGTTAAATATATATATTTATTTAATTATAAGAATTGTTGAATACACCGATCATCATCATCAATTACTTATATTACCAAAATGAACTTTAGTGTTCATACCTAAACTTCGTTGAAAAATAGAAAGGGAACCTCATACCTACATAAGTCGATACCCTATGATCATGATAATAAAGTTTTTACAGGTGATAAAAAGACAAAAACAATTGACAAAAACAATAAACGAGTAATGAAGAACTGATTGACAAGACACGTCAAATAATCAGTTGTCAAACTTGTATTGAGCGTTGGACTGTTCGTAATGTCGATCCAACCCTCCTTGTAACACACCAATTTTCCAATCAAATTTAAACTTTTTAAATAAATAAATTTGGTAATTAAAAATTCATAAAAATCTAAAAGTAATTTAAACCAAACATTTAGGATGATTACAAGTACAAAAAAAAAAAACCGGTGTTACAATCATATCAAAACTAAAGTCTTAGGGAATCAAATGGTACACCGAGCTAATCATCCAATGCTAACACTACGGGCCGCCTAATCTTTAGCTCCCGAACCTGAGTACATAGTCAAAAGAAATGTAGTACGTGAGACAAAATTGTCTCGTGAGAAACATGGGTTATAGACCCGGTTAGAAGTAATTGCAATAAAATAATAATTAAATAATTATCACATTGCACATAGTCAATCATACTCTAAGGCTTGCCATAAGCCCAACACGTACGTAACGGGCCTCCCCGAAACAAACTCCCCCCGATATGGGTTATCTAGGTAAACTCCCCCGTTTCCGGGTTATCTATTTGCTCCCCCGATTTCCGGGTTATCTCAAACTCCCCCGCTTTCCGGGTTATCTATTTCTCGACATACTACTCTTGCGCAGGGTGGTACCGCCCCAAGTAGTAGCCACTAACTCCCCCAACTTGTGTGGGTTATCTAGGATCCAATTGATTAGCTACCACATACAAATCATCAACTTGGGTCAAAACCCCATATAACAACTCATGTCATACTAGTGGTAACTAAACACATAAGTGTACAATTCAAGTCAATTCAACTCAAGTCAATTCAATTCAAGTCAACTCAATTCAAGTCAATTCAATTCAAGTCAACTCAATTCAATTCAATATCTTCTTTATTAAAAAAACAATTATCTAATAAAGACTCTAAGAAATCAATTCAAACTATGAATCATGGTTTACTATGTACTCAGAAAGATCACATGTACTCACCTTAGCAATGCTATCCAACACTTGTATTTAACAACACAATCTTTACTCCTAAATCAAAGAAGTACTTCCAATCACAAGGTCTTCTTGACCTAACATCAATTCCACCACAAAACCTAGTTAAAATCCATAACTAGCTTCCAATTAACCCATATTAACTTTCCCAATCACCAAGTTCATACAACTTGGTGAAATCTCAAACCCTAGTTCAAGATTTTTATCCATAAATCCCAAATCCAACTTGTACACAATGATTACAAGTCCACAATGAGTGTTTTACACTCAAGATTGGCCATCTTCCCCAAAGATGGTATGGTTGGTTCCCAAAACCACCATTTAAATCCATGAAAAGCTTGAAACTAAGGTAGAAGATGATAAGAATTAATAATCTTTACCTTTGATGTTTAAATCTTCAAAGATGATGAAGATTTGAGCTCAAGATCAGCAAAATCGCCTCTTCTCTTCAAAATAACGGCTGGGCTACTAGTAGGGTCGTTTATGCCTAAACCCTAGCCTAAAACCCATTTTTATAACAGCTACACAGTTCGCGTTCGCGAACCAGAGTTCGCGTCGCGAACTTCCCTCGTCGGGAACACTTCGCGATCGGGAGCAAGCCGTGAACTCCGACCATCAAAAACCCAATTCTCTGTCCACAGTTCGCGATCGCGAACCATAGTTGGCGTCGCGAACTCCCCCAGGTAGCTAGGCTGCAACTTTTTGTCACCCGGTTCAGCCCGGTTTCGACCTTAACCATATCAAACGGTGTCCAAATGACACGAAACTAATTCCTATGATCTTTAAACTATTTATCCTTATTTATCATATTTTTGTACAATTTATTTATTTACAAAATTTGGGTCGTTACACTCCTCATCGCCTCCTTCAAGACAGAGATGTACTAACCGGGTCGAACCCTAAACCGAACCGGTTTCAAAACTGGTGTAGACTGAGTCAAGCTTGGTTAAAATTGTTTGAATAAAACCAGTTCGATTTATAATCTGGATTTGGCAAGTGGGGTATGTATTCGTTGAACTGATTCGGATCGGATTCAAACCGTTTTTTCATCGAAATTCGATGTTTAAACCGGTTCTAACGGCTAGGTAACAAAAAAACTGGTTTTCAAACCTGTTCATTCCCTAACCTCAATCTCATCCGGTCTAGTACTTTGTGAAGTGATCCGGTCTGATGAGGTTTAAACCGGTTCCAAACCAGTTGGAAACCGATTTTCAAATCAGTCTAGTTTCGTAACCGGTTTGTTGTGAACCACTGCTTCACGATGCACCGATGGCATATTGTTAAATATTCAAATCTTAACATATTATTTTTTGGGTTTTGATAATGACAGCCCTTAGGGCTGTCATTAAGTGCATAAAAAGTTGTACAAATGGGTAGTTCCTAAAATTCAGGAGTCGGTTACGGATGAATGTACAAGCTTTTTATGCATGTCTTATGACAGCCCTTATGGCTGTCATTATCAAAACCCTTATTTTTTTCTACAGAAGAAGTATAATAACTACTTGCCGTACATTTTATTATATTGACTTTGCATTAAATGTTATAGGTGAACAAATATATTCCGTATAAATACTTATATAATTCTACAAAAAAGGTTCTTTTAATCGTACAGAAAAATACTTACATATTAGTCAATAGTCAGTTATTCATATAAGCCCTGCCGTCCAACTGCGTATAAATTATTCTATTTTCCCTAAAACATATTCTTTCGAATAAATATAAATTGTTTTTATTCAATAATGGAGTATGAAAAGCATGCATAAAAAGAAGGCATTTTTAGGCATGTCACAATAGTCCATAATGCCTTGGAGAAATGAGCTGTAAACATACTCAAACTCTATGATTATGGTCCCAATGATGTCCACCCAACCTAAACAAACTAAAATCATGACATCTTCACATAACCACCAAAATAACAAACGAATAATGCTTTTTTTTTTATTTATTTATAATAATTGTGTTCTATATTGTCGTTATCTAAGACTTCTATACCAAAAATTCCTTACGATGATTTTTGTATGGAGTAATATATGTCTACTCGACTTAATACATGCCACATATTTTTCATTTTTTCTTTTCTAATATTTGGGCATTCCATACATGTGTCTCCATAGCTAGTCGATTCGGGGATTCCCCGGATCAACCAACTAAATTGGATAACATTTGGAAGACTCAATAACCATGTAAATTACACATCGCCTCCTTAATTTTGAATTTCGATCATAAGATATTTCAATTACACCTAAAACTATAAAATATATATATATATATATATATATATATATATATATATATATATATATATATATATATATATATATATATATATATATATATATATATATATATATATATATATATATATATATATATATATATATATAGTAGTGTATTCCAAATAAAAGGAATTTAATTAATATGAATACCAAGTAGGTGATTGTGGCCAATAATGAATGTTTGGCAGTTATAGGTAGCAAAATGTAAGGATCACATGAATTGGGTACCAACTTAAATAAGAAAAACTTCATTACTGGTCAAAGTAAGTTGGTTTGGTCATTAAATATTTATTTTTCCATTATATTGAGATTCATACATAATTAAATCTAAAATATCAATTATGATATATAATATAAAATGCTATTAACTCAGCGGTATCTGATATTTAGATAGTTCGTAAGGTTGCAGTTTCAGTTCTTGTTGATAGAGGAGGACAAACCGTTTCTAACTGGTAGTTTAACGGTAACACTGATTATGATCCGATTTCAAACTAGTTTTAAAACTGATCCAATTTATCAACGGGTTTTGATGTGCATATGTAGTTTGTTGAAAAAATGGTGTAGGTAAGTGATATAAACATTTAGCAATCTATAAAGCCAGGGCTTGGGCAAGGCTTGTTAGGACTTTTTGGGCCAATTGGAAATCCTCCTATTAAGGGAAAACGAAAAGTAAATTGTTTTACCGTGAACACAATATCAGAACAAATAGGCTTTGTAATTTCCTGTTTATACCGTTATAGAAAAACAGTCAAATAACAGGGAAGGCGGAAACAAGCAACAAGGAAAACAAAGAAATCGTGTGCGGAAATCGCATACGGTCTTATATAGTGCGATCGCCATTTTCTCTTACTCGAACTTGATAACGAAAGGGGTTCTAACCAAGTACTTGCCCGAACTCGAACCCCAAGCCAAAGCTCCTTCACCATAAATAACGTTTATCTCCGTGTTACTAGAACGTTTAAACGTTAATTCATACGTTAACTTTTGGTTGACTGCAGTAAATTCCAAAACCGCATTGCGAATCTCGAGAACAACACCATGTGGTACTTTAACATTTGGTTCCGATATAGTGTACTTCGAATTGGCCTCACCGACGTTTGCGACCGTCCTTGTGTACGTTTTATTTTCACCTTTTGCTAAAGTAATAGCGAAAGAAGGATAGTTTAGTTGGGCTTCGGGTATGGATTTTGAGCATGAAACCTTTTTCGTCACAATGATCCCAACTTGTTCACTTGTGTAACCGAGCCCACACAAATAAGGAATGTAGTCGTCTGGCCCGATGTCGAAAATTAGCCCAGGGTTATTAGCTTTTGATGGATTTACGTGTCCGGAACCAATGGTAAATATATCGGCTGGGAGCTCTCTTTCGTCGTTTATAGGATTAGCGTTTAAGCTCACTTGATAGGCAGTGGTCATAATTGCCGATTTAATAGCCGCGGGTGACCCACTCGGGATGTGAGGCTTTTAGCAATGCTGCTATGCCCGCAAGATGTGGGCAAGACATTGAAGTGCCCGAAATTATGTTAAACGTAGCAATGGCTTGTGTGGTGTTATCAACGGACTCGGGCCATGCTGCTAGAACACTAACACCTGGGCCAATAATGTCGGGTTTCAAGATTCCCGGGCTTGCGATGCTAGGCCCGCGTGACGAGAAAGAAGTCACCTCAGGAGCGGAATCCACCCCGATCATAGTCCCACGGAATACTAAAGTGGCTACGGGAGACGTTGTTGACTTAATATACGTTTTGATCGCGATTCCGTCTTTGTAACCTACGTGTGATGCCGGAAGTACATGAGCATCGGCTAAAGTACTAGCACCGTCAAGCGGCCCGTTTGCTAGAATCATAGCAATGCCACCGGCATTCTTTACGGTTTGTCCTTTCTCGATTCTTGCATTAATTCCTCTATCACACAATACCACCTTTCCTTTCACGTCGATATGATCTAACGATCCTTCTATGCACAAATTAAGCCGTATCTTGAACACCGTTCGAGCCCGGGTACACTAAAGGTAAAACCGATTGAGGGAAATCTTTCGGTTGAAATAACGATTCACCATCAAGCATAACCTTATTTCCAAGAGAAACAGTTGCGGTTATCTTTCTATCAATCGTACTAGCCCCGACAGTTAGAATCCATGGAGCCTCGTTTGACAACGTAGAGTTGAGAGGACCAGAATTACCCGCGGAACACACCACAAAAATCCCCTTTTGTATAGCGGTAAACGCACCTACCGCGATACCATCTTGATAAAACGGAAGCGAATCACCACCAAGTGATAACGAAAGGATATCGACTCCATCTTCAACCGCCGCATCCATTCCCGCTAATATCGAACTTTCGAGGTAATCTTCCAATGTACAAACTTTATACATCGCCACATGTGCAAGCGGTGCAATCCCCGCTGCGTTCCCTTTCGCGTTTCCAAATACATTTGCATCATCGACAAAATTCCCGCCCGCAGTACTGGAAGTGTGCGTACCATGTCCATCTTGATCATAACGTGTATCGTTTCCACCCGTTGTAAGATCCCGCAACCCAATCAATTTGTTGTTGCACCCTTCAATCTCATATTTTCCTTTCCATTTTGCGGGTGGTGGAGGAACTCCCATGTCATTGAAAGTGTGGGCCATGGTTGAAATTCTTAAATTGTGTGGCTCATATCAAAAGAAAATTGTGTGGCTCATATCAAAGAAAATTGAGACCACAAATTTGCTCATGGAAACCCCTATAAATACCTCACTTGGTAATCAATTCAACGTACACCAAAAAAATCAACTATCTCTTCTTTCTTGTAGTATCACTTCTCTTGTAGAAACAAGTGTTTGTAAGAGTGAAGTAAGAAAGATATTAGTGAGAGTGCTCTTGAGTGTATGTGGGTTTGGGTAGTGAGTGTTACATATGAGTCTATACTAGTAATTGTCAAGTTTGATAGTGAAAACTTAAGCTGCTCTTCGCCCGTGGATGTAGGCAATTTGCCGAACCACGTAAATCTTTGTGTCGCAAATTTATATTCTCTTGATTAAATTTCTAGACATCAGTGCCACGTCTCAACAAACTGGTATCAGAGCTCTTGGTTGCCAACTGTCAAAAAGTTGAATATATTCCTATTATGCTCTGTGGTTGCAGCATTGTCTGATCTTCCACATCAGAAAAGAATTATTCTTGTTTTTTTTTTTTTAAAAAAATGGCAATGAGTTCCTAGTTTATATATATTATTAGTCATACGAAATTATGGCTAGTGCCAAGTTTGATGTGGAGAAATTTAATGATCAAAATGACTTTAGTTTGTGGCGAGTGAAAATGCGTGCATTACTGGTTCATCAAGGCTTGGCAAAAGCTTTGAAAGGAAGAGATGCATTGCCGGAAACTATGCCAAATACCGAAAAAGACGAAATTTTGGAAAAGGCACACAGTGCAATATTGTTGTGCCTGGGAGATGAAGTACTGCGAGAAGTGTCTGAAGAAACTACAGCTGCCTCGCTGTGGTTGAAGCTGGAAAGTCTGTACATGACGAAGTCACTCACCAATAGACTGTATTTGAAGAAGAAGATATATACTCTTCAAATGCAGGAGGGAAAGCCCATTAAAGAACATATAGATGAATTCAACAAAGTCATCCTTGATCTAAGAAATATCGATGTTAAAATCGATGAAGAAGATCAAGCAATTATTCTATTATGTTCTTTACCAAGCTCGTACGATCATTTCATTGATACAATGATGTATGGTCGTGAAACTCTTACAATGGAAGAGGTTAAAGCTGCGCTAAACTCGAAGGAGCTGAAGAAAAGGGTGTCAGAGAGTAAAACTGAAGGATCTGCTGAAAGTCTCTTTGTTAGAGGGAGAACAGATAGAAAGATACCAAGATGGTAGAAGAGGCAAATCTAAGTCTAGATCCAAATCTAGACCTAGAAAGTTTAAATGTTACCATTGTCACCAGGAAGGACATATTAGAAGAGATTGTCCAGATCGTAAAGGCAAGGAGAAAGTCTTTGAATCTGGAAATGCGGCTGTAGCAGATGGCTATGAAAGTGCTGACGCTCTCATAGTCTCAGAATTTAACTCAAATAATGAGTGGATTCTTGATTCTGGGTGTTCATATCACATGTGCTTTAATAAACATTGGTTTACTACTTACCAATCAATAGATGGGGGTAAGGTTCTCTTGGGAAATAATTTACCCTGCAAGGTTGTGGGCATTGGCACAATCAAAATCAAGATGTTTGATGGGATCGTGAGAACATTAACAGATGTTAGGCATGTTCCAGAATTAAAGAAAAATTTGATCTCCTTGGGAACGCTAGATTCAAAAGGTTATAGCTACAAAGGTGAAGGTGGAGCTATAAGAGTATCTAAAGGTTCCCTTACTGTGATGAAAGGTAAGAAAGAAAATACCCTCTACGTACTACAAGGAAGTACAGTTACAGGAACAGCTGCAATCTCATCAACTGCCGATCTAGATGTTACCAAGTTATGGCATCTAAGGATGGGGCATGTTAGTGAGAGAGGTTTGGCCGAACTGAGCAAGCAAGGGCTACTCTGTGGCCAACAAGTTGGGAAGTTGGACTTCTGTGAACATTGTGTATTCGAAAAACAATGTCGAGTGAAGTTCAACACTGTTGCTCATCAGACGAAGAGCACTTTGGATTACATACATTCCGACGTGTGGGGTCCTTCTCAAGTACCTTCTCTCGGTGGAGGAAGGTATATGTTAACCTTCATTGATGATTATTCAAGGAAGGTTTGGATCTTCATTTTAAAACATAAAAGTGAAGTCTTTGTCAAGTTCAAACAATGGAAAACCTTGATTGAAAAGCAGACGGGAAAGCAGATCAAGCGACTAAGGACTGATAATGGTTTGGAGTTTTGCAGTGGTGAATTTGAAAATTTCTGCAAAGATCACGGTATTGTCAGACACCGTACAGTAAGACATACACCACAACAAAATGGGCTTGCTGAACGAATGAACAGAACTCTGTTAGAAAGAACCAGATGTATGTTATCAAATGCTGGTTTATCTAAAGAGTTCTGGGCAGAAGCTGTCAACACAGCATGTTACTTGATCAACAGATGTCCATCAGTCGCCACGGGTCTCAAGACGCCAGAAGAAATGTGGTCAGGTACCCCTGCTAACTATGCGAACCTGAAAATATTTGGTTGTCCTGCATATGCACATGTTAAAGAAGGTAAACTTGAGCCTAGGGCACTAAAATGCATTTTTTTGGGATACCCTGATGGAGTAAAAGGATACAAGTTATGGTGTCCAGAGAAAAGGAAATGCATTATTAGCAGGGATGTGACATTTAATGAAGTCGTGATGCTAAAACCACAAGAAGAGTCGTCGAATGAAAAGAAAGATGACAACGCCTCAAGTAAAGTGGAACTTGAGGTGGAGCCTTCAAAAGAAAAATCACTTGATCAAGAAGACAACCAAGATTCAAGTGAAGGAGCAAGCACATTGCAACTACAACACTACCAGTTAGCCAGAGATAGGCATAGGAGAGAGATAAAACCTCCCCAGAGGTTTGGTTATGCAGATCTAGTCTCCTATGCCCTCAACGTTGCTGATGAAATTGATAGTTACGAGCCACAATCATACAAAGAAGCTATCAGTGGCAAAGAATCAGCTCAGTGGACTGCTGCAATGATAGAAGAGATTGAATCTCTTCACAAAAACCACACATGGGAAATTGTTGAAAAGCCAAAGAATCAAAAGATTGTTGGAAGTAAATGGATCTCCAAAAGGAAAGAAGGAACCCCTGGAGTTGAAGATGCAAGATTCAAAGCTCGGTTAGTGGCAAAAGGTTATACACAGAGAGAAGGAATCGATTACAATGAAGTTTTCTCTCCTGTGGTAAAGTACAATTCAATTCGTACATTACTTGCTATTGTTGCTAGCCTCAACCTAGAGCTGGAGCAACTTGATGTCAAAACTGCCTTTTTGCATGGTGAGCTGGAGGAAACAATCTATATGCAACAACCTGATGGTTTCCAACTTAAAGGAAAAGAAGATCATGTTTGTCTACTCAAGAAATCTTTATATGGTCTCAAACAGTCTCCTAGACAGTGGTACAAGCGGTTTGATAATTTCATGATTGGAAACGGCTACTATAGGAGTAAGTATGATAGTTGTGTATACTATAAAAAGCTGAAGGAAGGCTCCTTTATATACTTGTTGCTATATGTTGATGACATGTTGATTGCTTGCAATAACATGTCTGAAATCAACAGTTTGAAATCTCAATTAAGTGGAGAATTTGAAATGAAAGATTTGGGAGCTGCAAAGAAAATATTGGGAATGGAAATATACCGGGACAGAATAGGTGGAACACTATTCTTGTCACAGAAGAAGTATATTGAGAAGGTACTGGAACATTTTGGCATGCAAAATGCTAAACCCGTCACTACTCCCTTGGCGGCTCATTTCAAACTTTCAGCAGCGTTATCACCGAAGAATGAAGAAGAGGTGAAACAGATGTCTCATGTACCTTATGCCAGTGCCGTTGGAAGTCTCATGTATGCAATGGTATGTACAAGACCCGATATTGCACAAGCAGTAAGTGTGGTAATTAGGTACATGGCAAAGCCTGGTAAAATTCACTGGGATGCTGTAAAGTGGATTTTACGATATTTAAAAGGTACTACTAATGTAGGCTTGGTTTATGGAAAATTCAAAGATGCTGGAAGTAAAATTACTGGATACGTGGACTCAGATTTTGCTGGAGATTTGGATAAGCGGAGATCTCTAACCGGGTATGTCTTTACCCTTTACGGTTGTACTATCAGTTGGAAAGCAACTTTACAATCCATTGTTGCTTTGTCAACAACTGAAGCAGAGTACATCGCTGCAACAGAAGCTGTAAAAGAAGCTATCTGGTTGCAAGGATTGGTAAATGAGTTGGGCATACAACTGAAAGAAACAATCGTGTATTGTGATAGTCAAAGTGCTATACATTTGACGAAGAATTCAATGTATCATGAAAGAACAAAGCACATTGATGTTCGGTTGCATTTTATCAGAGATATTGTGGAGCAGGAAACTGTTAAAGTTGAAAAGATATCCACAACAGGAAACCCGGCAGATATGATGACCAAACCGGTGTCAGGAATCAAGTTCAGACATTGTCTGAACTTGATTGGAGTCCGAAGCAGCTGAGAGACATGGTGGAGAGCAGCAGAGTTGAAGCTATGTGAAAATTTCAACCAAGGTGGAGATTTGTGGGCCATGGTTGAAATTCTTAAATTGTGTGGCTCATATCAAAAGAAAATTGTGTGGCTCATATCAAAGAAAATTGAGACCACAAATTTGCTCATGGAAACCCCTATAAATACCTCACTTGGTAATCAATTCAACGTACACCAAAAAAATCAACTATCTCTTCTTTCTTGTAGTATCACTTCTCTTGTAGAAACAAGTGTTTGTAAGAGTGAAGTAAGAAAGATATTAGTGAGAGTGCTCTTGAGTGTATGTGGGTTTGGGTAGTGAGTGTTACATACGAGTCTATACTTGTAATTGTCAAGTTTGATAGTGAAAACTTAAGCTGCTCTTCGCCCGTGGATGTAGGCAATTTGCCGAACCACGTAAATCTTTGTGTCGCAAATTTATATTCTCTTGATTAAATTTCTAGACATCAGTGCCACGTCTCAACAGAAAGATGGATGACTCGGAGTCGTTCCAGAATCCAAAACCCTGATTATAACCCCCTTTCCGTAGCTAGAACCACCCCAAAATCCTAAATTATGATGCAAACCCAAGAAGTTGGGAGTGTGAGTTGTTTGTAAAGAGTACATTCTTTGCGGTCTTGCGGATAAGAACCCGTTCATATCTTCCATCGCCTTCACGTGTTCTTTAGATAATTTGGCTGCAAAACCATTGAGCACATTATGGTATGCGAAAACCATGGTTGTTGGTTCATCGTTTGAGCCCGTAGTGGTTCGTGGTAAAAACGAGTGGTACCAGCTTTCACGATCTTGTTTTTGATCGAATTTTTGAACGTTGGATGAGTCTAAATGGACAATGTAGGTTTCGAGTTCAGCGGCATTGGTCGAATAGAAGTATAAAATGGTTGTTAGAATAAGAAACAACATAGAAGCCATTGCGGCTATTGGTACTTAAAATTATTTTAGATGAGTTAATTTAGATGATATGTTTCTATTTGATTGCTCAAGAATGTATTTATAGAGAAATGTGGGCAGGTTGATATATTCTGGGCGGCTAAATTCTGTACACGAGAGACGAAAGGATGTTTACAGGTTTGGTTGCCGGATTGTACTTTGTAAACGTCGAAATTATAATCAGGATATAAATTGCCGGAAAATCGTGTTTGTTTATTTGGTTGTCAGCCATTTTCGTACTATCTTTAAGCTTCATTCATTATCGGTGAAAGCTCATCTTGGATTTGAAAATTGCAACACATTGGCAGATAGTGTATTGCTATTGCATGAGTTCTTGCGGTTCGCTTTCATACTGATAAAAAAATTGAGAAAAATAGGGATGTGACCATTTTGTCATGAGAATTAAATAGCTTTGGGCTTGACCAATTCTCAGGGAATCAAGACTTCATATTTTTACTGGTAAGTTTCTTTATATTAATTTAAAAAATATATATATTCTTTTAGATTGTGTTTAATCTCGTTTAAAGGGAATTGTAAAAGAGGTATTGAATTTTATATTGTCTATAGAATACATTTGCCATTCAATGGCACTATTCATTGGACCCTTGAATGGAGTTTTATTCAAAACGGGATTTTTAAGAAAGTTAAAGAAATAAAGGGTTGAAATCCAGTGGGGGGCAGTAAGGCACTTTATAATGCTACATATATTATTTAAATTTAATTAAATACAACATAATATTTAATTTATACCAATTTATGGTGCAAATTATTCGGATATCAAAATATTATTATACCACTTTCTTAGTTGCTCTCTTAAACTTTATATATATATATATATATATATATATATATTTATAGTTGTGTTCAGGGAGGAACACCAATATTATAAAGTCTCAAGGAACACATCACAGCCCTTAGATCAAGTTTATTCAATGATCAAGATCAATTAATTTAATTAGACACGGAGGGGTATTATCGTCCAAGCGTCCAAAAATTGAATCAGACCTTCTCTGTCGACCTTCTTTCTTCAATCCAGAGCTTCTTTCTTCCGCTGGAATTGCTTTTGCGATTTCTTCAATCCAGAGTTCAAAAATCAGTCGTAAACCGCAGATCTGAATCTCAAACATCGAATCGACTGCAGCAAAACAAATCAAAAAGTGTGAATCGCGTTTTTTTAATAAATTGCAGAAATCGAACGCAGATCCGAATCTCGTAATTAAAACAACTGACGTTATCAATGAATCTGCATCCAAAATTTGTCAATAGCAATGAAATGGAGAAGAAAATCGATGATTCAGGTGAAATTTTTTAATTCAAGCTTACTAGATAACAAATCACAAGTGATTCGCGTACGAATCCTTTGTGATTGTATGCTTTGCATTATTTGACTGCGATCAGGTGATGTTGCTAAGCGGATCACATGTGATATTTTGAGTAAAACAGGGGAGATTAATAAATAACAAATCACAAGTGATTCGATTAAGAATCACATGTGATTGTATGCTTTGCATTATTTGACTGCAATCATGTGAGATTGTTAAGCGAATCACATGTGATTTGTTTGTTTAAAAAACAGGGGGCGTTGATAAGAAACAAATCACAAGTGATTCGCTTTACAAAATCACATGTGATTGTGTGATTTACGTTATATGACTGATTCATGTGAGGTTGCTAAGCGAATCACATGTGATTTGTTTGCTTAAAAATATGGCAGGTTGATAAGAAACAAATCACGAGTGATTCGCTTTACAAAATCACATGTGATTGTGTGCTTTACGTTATTTGACTGATTCATGTGATGTTGCTAAGCGAATCACATGTGATTTGTTTGCTTAAAAACATGGGGAGTTGATAAGAAACAAATCACAAGTGATTCGCTTTACAAAATCACATGTGATTGTGTGCTTTACGTTATTTGACTGATTCATGTGATGTTGCTAAGCGAATCACATGTGATCTGTTTGCTTAAAAACAGGGGAGGTTGGTAAGAAACAAATCACAAGTGATTCGCTTTACAAAATCACATGTGATTGTATGAGCACAACTTTGCTAGTAGGATGAGAGTGTGCAGAGAAGTAACAAGTCTTAAAAAGATGGATTTTCAAACATATTTGGATGGTCAGTGACATTGGTTTGAGATGAAAAAAAGAAAAAGCAAAAAGGAGTTTCCATTTTGGTGATTAACTTGAAAAGTGGAAAAGTAGTGTTGTGTCATGTGTCTTGTGATCGACCGAAATGAAGGGGAAAGAAGTTTGTGAGTGGTGTTTTAATAAGGAAAGTTGAACAACTTTGGGAATGCATGCATGCATGAGAAAATGAGCTAATAACCAAAATATGAAAGTCTAGGGGATGGGAAATGGAATCTTGACAGGAGGAAGAGACAAGCCAAAAACCATTTGACTTTTGAGAAAAAGGAGGAAGAGTATTAATTTTATGTGTTTGGTATAAGTGGGTATTTGTACTATCAAATGGTGTATTATTTCAACTTACATTTTATTTGATAATTAATAATGGTTAATTATTATTTATAGAATATTATTTTGGATGACTATTATGTCATTATAAATATTTATGTTTAATTCACAAATTAAATTATTAGTCTTGTTGTTAAGTATTAGATCACTTTTGATTTCATTAAAAATCACATGTGATTTTGTTATATAAAAACAGAGTTTTATTATAAAATAGAGAAGTCTACATAGGGTGCTTTACGTGATTGTGTGATTTATGTTATTTGACTGACTCATGTGAGGTTGCTAAGCGAATCACATGTGATTTGTTTGCTTAAAAACAGGGAGAGTTGATAAGAAACAAATCACAAGTGATTTGCTTTACAAAATCACATGTGATTGTGTGCTTTACGTTATTTGACTGATTCATGTGAGGTTGCTAAGCGAATCACATGTGATTTGTTTGCTTAAAAACATGGGAGGTTGGTAAGAAACAAATCACAAGTGATTCGCTTTACAAAATCACATGTGATTGTATGAGCACAACTTTGCTAATAGGATGAGAGTGTGCAGAGAAGTAACAAGTCTTAAAAATATGGATTTTCAAACATATTTGGATGGTCAATGACCTTGGTTTGAGAAGAAAAGAAAAAACAAAAAGGAGTTTCTGTAACGACCTGAAAATTGTAAATAAATAAATTGTACAAAAATATGTTAAATAAGGATAATTCGTTTAAAACACGTAGGAATTTGTTTCGTGTCGTTTGGACACCGTATGACAAAGTTATGGGCGAAACCGAGTCGTGCAAGAAACGAAAAAGTGCAGCCTGCGCTGCATTGAAAGTTCGCGACGCGAACTTATGTTCGCGGATCGTGAAGTCGAGGCAGGAAATTTGGTAGCTAGCCGCGAAGAGTTCCCGATACATTCCCGATCGCGAAGTTCGCTTGTTTAACGGAGTTCACGACGCGAACTAGTTAGCGATCGCGAACTCCCTCCCGACACCAGCATTTAAGACGGGAATTCTCATTTATTACACACAAAACCCTAGTTTTCTTCTCTCTTTTGGTGTGTGCGATTTTCTGAGTAAGAAGGGGTGTTTGGAGCTCAATCTTCATCAAATCTTGGTGATTCTTGCTCCTTGTTGAAGAACAAAGGTAAATCTTCATATTTCTTGAGTTTTTTTAACCATAGATTCAAGTAGGGAAAGCTTGGATCTCAAACCCTAGTTATGGATTTGTTCTTGAATGGTTAAATGGAAGTAATATAACTTAGATCTATGGTATTTTAACAAGGAAAACGTGGTCATGTTATGGATACACAAAATTATGGTGATTTATGAAATTAGGGTTTGGTAACTTTGGGGAAAATGGTGCTAGTAGTTCACTAGCCATGGATTATGTAATTAGTAGTGATGATTGATGTAAACCATTATATTGGTTTTGGTATTAGGTCATTTGGTGGAAGGATTTGAGGTTCAAGTCTTGGAGAGAGACATTGGTGTTCAAGGAACACATCTTTTGGATAAGTTTGGCTAAGGTGAGTACATGTGAACTTTCAAAACTGAGTACATAGTTAGTAAATGTTTTATGATTAAATGCTTTTATCGAGTCTTTAAATAATTTAGTTATTTATGTGATTTATGACGATTTACTTACATGTTGATGAAGTGATTAATTGAATGAGAAATGATGGAGCTATAGGCTCATAATGATAAAAGATAAGTGATGATGATGTTGATGTCCCTAGGGCCGTAGTAGATTGGAGGCATTCCGGTTATTACGGTACCTTAAGGTTAGTGGTAGATTGGAGGCATTCCGATTACCCAATACCTATGAGTCCCGGTAGATTGGAGGCATTCCGGTTACCGTGGATATGACGGTCTTGATAGATTGGAGGCATTCCGATTATCTTGACATTTGGCCAGATGATGAAAGTAATGAAGTGACCCAAATGAACCTAGTAATATTATTTTAGGTTAAATGATATTATGTGACTAGTTGTTTATCGGGTTCAAACCCATGTATCTCACGAGGCAATTTTGTCTCACGTACTATGTTTGTGTTTTGCTATGTACTCAGGTTCTGGATCGAAGATCTAGGAGGCCCGTTTAGAAGAGGCCTTGTTGAGATTAGCTCGGTGTTGATGATTAGAGTCCTTATCCTATGGTTAAGATATAATTTGTAACACCGTTTTTGTAAACTCTGATAATCTCGAACAAGAAACCTTTTCGTTTTTGTAAAACCGGCATTGGATGTTGATACAATATTATGTATTTTTGATTAAATGATAATTAAATGTTGTTTTGAAAATTGAGGTGTTACAACTTGGTATCAGAGCTATAGTTTAAGTGAACTAGGTCGAGTTGACCATCCTAGACTTAAACTGAGCTAGTAGGACCGTAGGTTCCATAGGATACTTATGAAATGACTATTGAGACCTTAAGTGTAGGTTCGATAGGGTTGACCTTAAGGGAATAGGTCATGTTGGTTGTGGAACGGTCAATGCTACCGTTACCTTGATAAATTGACTTCTTAATGATTGACGTCTTATTGTAGCAAAATGGTGAGAACTAGAAGTGCAAGAGGCCCACTTGATCAAGGGCAAGATTCGAATAACATTGTTGAACCAGTATTTGGTCCTCCACCTCGTGACGAAGTGGAGAATTCGGGTGTTGAAAGGAACACTCACACCCCGGTCACCGTGGAACACCTCCAAACTATGTTCAATCAAATGAGGGACATAGTGAACGAGGATGTGAACCGAATCCTCAACGAGCATAAGGCACGTGAAAGGCGGGAGGAATCTCCACCCCGCACGAAAAGCAAGTCAAGTAGTGTTGCTCAAACCGAGAGGTCTTCAACGGAAGAAGAGGAGAGTGACACCGAGCCGAGGGAAAGGAAGGGGTGCACGTACAAGAACTTTGTGGCTTTTAAGCCCGATAACTACTATGGCAGCTCCGAACCGAAAGTCACGATCCGTTGGATCCGAGAAACCGAACAAGTCCTTGAAGCTAGTAAATGCAAGGAAGGTGATTTGGTGATCTATGCTTCTCGGTTGCTGAAAGATGAGGCCCTCGTGTGGTGGGATACCTTGTATGAAACGTTGGGGAAAAGGGCGATGTACAAGATGACGTGGGATGAGTTTGTGAAACGGTTGAAGGCAAAGTTTTGCCCCGAGAGAAATCTGGAGAAACTTCAAGAAGAATTTGTTCATTTGAAGAAAGGTGGTTTGAGTGTCGATGAGTACACTAAGAAGTTCACGGGATTAATCCCGTTTGTGATCAGATTGTATCCGGATGAGAGATCCCGGATTGTTCGGTATGCCAATGGACTCCCGTGGGAGTATGAGTTGGAAGTGAAGAGGGCCGCCACACTAGATGAGGCTATTAGTGCGGCGAGGAATGTGGAGGAAGTGGGCCAAAGGAGAATCAATGAGAGGCCAAAGTTTGAAAAGTTTGAGAAGAGGAAGTCTATTATAAAACAGAGGAGTCTATATACATAAAAAAATCACATGTGATTGGAAAGTAAACATCAAGTGCATAAAAACAGTGACATGTACATAGAAACAATACACCTGTGATTGTTAATAAAAATCACAAGTAATTGGAAAGTAAACATAAATTGCACAAAAACGAAACATGTTACTTAGTATTAAATCACTGGTGATGCTTGAGAGATCTAATGTGATTGAATTTAAGCTAATTCATGATGATTTGTGAAGATTTGAAGATCAAAGTGTGTGTAAGTGTGTGTGTTCTTGAGAGAGAAGATGGAGAAGATGAAGTTAGTTGAGAGCTTTCAAAAGTGTAAATTCTATTAAGTGTGGGAAAGCTTACATCCAAAGTCAAAATACAACATTATATACTCCTCACCACTTAACTAAGGAAAAGTTAACTAACGGACTTAAAGGTCAAAATCTATTACAGAAATAGTCCTAACAATCTCCCCTTTTTTGATCTTTAATATGTCATCCCAGTCTTCAAACTTCAGATTCTTGTTATCATCTATCTTTGGCAAGAAAATGTTTTTCTGTATTTCAAGAACAAAAAACTTGCAGAAATCTGGAAGTTTAAGATACTCAAAGAGGATAAGTTTTTTTCGTTGATAATGTTTGAGTGAGGAAATCCTATAACTGATTTACTAAAGAATTGAAAACTTTGGGAAATGAAATATCAGTTAAATGTGGATTTGACTGGGTTTCAGATAATGGAGAGGTTGTTTGTTAAATTTTGTGGTAGAGGATTATATTGAGTATAGAATGATAATGTTTTTTGAATGATTAGTCAGTTAAAATTTTGGATGTGTGTGTTTGTTTGTGTACGAATGATTTGAAAGTTTAAAAGTTTTGGATATGTATGTATGTAAGTTTTGTATGTAGGAAAGAATGATATGTACATTTAAAATTTGGATGAATGTGGATAATTTGTGTTTGGTATGAACAAAAGATTTGAACAGTGAAGCTTTTGTATGGATATGGTTGTTTGTGAATTTTAGAAAGAAAGATTTATACGGTTAAGCTTGTGATATACGTGGTTGAGATTTTTAGAAAGAATGATTTGAACGGTTAAGCTTTTAGATGTGTGTGTTTGGTTTAGTAAGAATGATTTGTACGATTAAGTTTTGAATTGAGTTAGTTGAGGTTTTGGAGAGAGATTCTGTTGATGATTCGGTTTTCTCTTCTTCACTTGTTTTTCTGTGTAGTACACTGATTAACATTTTCTCTTTTTCTTAATCATTTGATCTAAAACGTTTCTGATTTTGCAGTTGATTTGAGTACATGTGTTATGAATTTTCTTATTTGATGGGATGTTTGTGGTTCTTTTTGACGTTGTTCAGTTATACATCCGATATTTGAACTATTTCTTGCTCTTTTTCTGCCCCTCATGAGGATCATGGCCAGGGTCCTCATGATAAAGCTGAATAGTTGCGTTTTGGAAACGGAGAGAGGAATGGTGTGTCAGTGAAAAACGAGAGCCAAGATCGGAAAGAGAACCAGAAACATGTAGTACTCGACAAATTGATTTAATCCTTTGAATATTTGAGAAAAATATTTGAAAATGAAGAATAGTAGTGTCAATGATCACGTGAAGTCATAAACAGATGCAATCTTTACTGAAGAACTTCAGTAAAGAGATCGTTTACGGATATGACAAACACGATGATTAGAGACATTGTTAATCAAATATTTGAAATTTAAAAGAAATCAATTTGTTTGGTTATATCAAAGATCAGTGAAGTATACCACTTACAAAGATGCAATCTTCTCTGTACGTGTGTAGAGAAGAGATCGACGGATATACAAAGATCAATGACATAACAATGTGCATTCAACACGATTTTGAGTGTGTGAGAACTGGAGAAAGTCAGAATTGAATCTGAGCAGTTTTGAGAAGATGAAAAATGATTTCTCCACGGAGCGTTTAAGAATGAAAATCGGTTAAAAAGTAGTAAAAACAATCGATCCAAGATGGTGTTAAAAACAGACGCAATCAGTACTGATTGAAATCAGTAAAGAGATCGACGAATTTAACAGCAAATTGTGTTGAGTGTTACACACAAGTCATTTTAAAAATGAAAAATTTATGTTGTGCAAAATCAGGGTTGTGAAAAATTGAGCCACAACGCAAGAGACGAAAATTTTTTCATAAACAGATGCAATCTTTACTAATCGAGACTGGTAAAGAGATCGTTTACGAATATGACAAAAATTTGTATCCTACGTTGTGAACACATCATTGTGAGCACAAAGTGAGATAAAAAATTTTGGAATGTTGAGCATCACAGATTAATGAAGAATTTATGAGATTGTGATGTCAACAACTCAATATGAGTAAAAGAAAATGTTTGAAATTGAGTATTGATTTGAAAAATGATAATCGAATTTGGAAGGAGAAAAAATTTGATTTACAATTGAAGAATTTCGATAATGAAGGAACACAAAGGTAGCAATGAGAAATAAGAGAATTTGCAATAAACAGATGCAATCAGTACCCACCTAGACTGGTAAAGAGATCGTTTACGAATATTGCAAAACCTAATACTCAACATTGATAATCTTGTGTGATTGTAAATATGTAAGGGTTTGAAAAACTGTTTTGAGGTAAAAAAAAATTATTATCAAGATAGAATAAGAAAATTTGTAATAAAAAGATGCAATCAGTACCAATTGAGATTGGTAATGAGATCGTTTACGGATATTACAAAAATTGATACTCCATATTGATAATTATAAAAAAAATTTGAAAGGAGCATTTAAACAATATTTAGCGATTATAAAGGATGCTCCCCCTCGACAGTTGGTTTTCAAAAATCATAAAGCATTTATGCTCCCCCTTGACATAAGAATGTCTATTTTCTCCCCCTTGATAAGTAAATAGAGAAATTCTCCCCCTCAACCAATTAAGGCAATTAAGAACGGGTTTCAAGCTGATGTACTTGAAAGCCATTTTATTATTTATTAAAAAAATTGAAAACAAAAACAAAAACAATAAAAAAAAAACAGTAAAATGGTTTAAGTTTTGAGATTTAGCATACCAAGCTTAGACACAAGTAAATTAAAGCGTTTTTCGTCTAAAGCCTTGGTAAACAAATCAGCTAATTGATAATCAGTCGAAACGAAGTACAATTCCACAGTACCTAGTTCAACATGGTCTTTGATAAAATGATATCGAAGATCGATATGTTTAGTTTTGGAATGTTGAAAAAGATTGCATGAAATTGCAATTGCACTTCGTGAATCACAATATAAAGGAATACAGCTGTAGGAAAAGCCATAATCTTTTAATTGTGATTGCATCCAAATTACCTGGGATAAGCAGCTTGCAGCAGCAACATACTCTGCTTCTGCAGTTGAAAGAGATACACAATTTTGCTTTCGTGAAGACCAGCTTACCAATTTATCACCCAGAAATTGGACACTTCCAGATGTACTCTTGCGATCCAGCATACATCCAGCATGGTCAGCATCAGAAAATGCAGGCAATTCAAAAGAAGTTTCTTTAGGATACCAAAGAGCAAGATCTCGAGTACCCTTCAAATAACGAAATATACGTTTGACGACTTGAAGATGTGATTCTTTAGGAGCGGCCTGATACCGAGCACATATGCAAGTTGAGAACATAATGTCTGGTCGACTTGAGGTAAGATATAACAAAGATCCGATCATCCCCCGATAATTTGTAATATCAACAAGTTTGCCATCAGGATCAGCATGCAGTTTCGAACCCGGTGACATCGGTGTCTGAATTGGTTTACAATCATCCATAAGATATTTCTTCAAGAGATCAGTTATATACTTGGATTGATTGATGAAGATCCCTGTAGGTAATTGGCGAACTTGAAGTCCAAGAAAGAAATTCATTTCACCCATCATACTCATCTCAAAACGTTTAACCATAAGATCAGAGAACTTTTTGCAGTATTTGGGATTTGTAGATCCAAAGATGATATCATCGACATAAATTTGAATGAGTACAATATCTTCCCCTTGACGCTTAATGAAGAGAGTGGTATCAACTTTACCTTTTGAAAAACCACAATCCACTAAAAATTTTGAAAGCACATCATACCAAGCACAAGGAGCTTGTTTTAAACCATATAATGCTTTGTCGAGAATATAAACATGATCAGGAAAATGTGGATCTACAAAACCTTCGGGTTGATGAATGAACACTTCTTCTTGGAGTATGCCATTTAAAAATGCAGTTATTACATCCATTTGATAGATAGTAAAATTCTTATGTGCTACATATGCTAAAAATATGCGAATGGCTTCTATTCGAGCAACTGGAGCAAACGTTTCTTCAAAATCGATGCCCTCTTGTTGAGCATAACCTTTGGCGACTAAACGTGCTTTATTACGAATTACAATCCCATTCTCATCCTTTTTATTTTTGAAAATCCACTTCGTACCAATAACAGATTTACCTGGTGGTTTTGGAACCAGACGCCAAACTTTCAAACGTTCAAATTGATTGATTTCTTCTTGCATAGCAAGAATCCAGTCTGGGTCCGAGAGTGCTTCGCTGACTTTTTTGGGCTCATTAGAACTTAGAAATGCCGTGAATTGACATTCCTCAGCAGTAGCTTTACGAGTTTGAACAGAAGATGTAGGATTGCCGATTATTTGATGAAGAGGATGATCTTTTGTCCATTTAAGAGAATGCGGAAGTGGAAGTTGACCGGGATTAATATTTGACGTATCAGTGAATGTTGGATTTGGGATTATCGCAGTTTGAGCAGTTTGAGCAGTTTGAACAGTTTGAGCAGTTTGAGCAGTTTGAACAGTTTGAGCAGTTTGAGCATTGGATGGTGGAGGATCAACACATTGAACATGAAACTTGGAGAAATCAATCATGAAAGGTGGAGTGGTTGCCGGAACCAAAGTTAAGTCTAAGGAATTGGCAGCATGAGCTGGAGTTGGAAGAGTATCCGGTGATGATTGGTTGTCCAATGATGAAGAAGAATCTGAATCAGATAAGTTGGTATTGGGAGCAGTAGAAGTATGGGATGGAGAATCAGTAGAACTTGAATTTTGCATTTCAGGTACAGTGATGGATTGAACCTCAGCTACTGTCGGAAAGGGAACGCCAGCCTCCTCAAGTAATTTATGTCGAATGTTATGATATTCATCATAAAAATGTTCAAACAAGATATCATAATCATTTTCAGATGTTGAAGGTGATGACGAAGGTAAAGGAGATTCGGTTTCTGAAGTGAGTGAGTCAATTGGAAAAGTCTCATCAAAAGTAACATTGACACTCTCTCTGATCGTCCTATTTGATCGATTGTATACTATGAACGATGCGGATTCACGCGAGTATCCCACAAAAACCCCTTCATCAGCTTTAGCTTCAAATTTATTTAATTTGTCCTTATCATTCAGAATGAAGCAACGACTCCCAAAAACATGGAAAAATTTAATATTTGGAATGCGTTTATTTATCAGTTCATACGGAGTTGTGTTGTAGGATTTGGTGATGATTGAACGATTTTGAGTAAAGCATGCCGTACTGATGGCTTCAGCCCAAAGAGATAATGGGAGTTTTGAAAAAGAAAGCATGGTACGAGCAGCTTCAACTAATGTTCGATTTCTTCGTTCAACAACCCCATTTTGTTGAGGTGTTCTGGCAGCGGAAAATTGATGGGTTATTCCAACTGAAGTAAGAAAAGAATCTAAAGTTTGATTTTTAAATTCAGTTCCATTATCAGTACGAATGGCATGGACTTTTAAATCCAAATTTTTCTCAGTTTTCTTGATAAAAGCTATATTGATATTGGCAGCTTCATCTTTCGTACGTAAGAAATGAACCCATGTATATCGTGAGTAATCATCAACAATCACCAATACATACCGTTTTCCACCTATTGGTTGAACGCTCATGGGACCACATAAATCCATATGTAGTAATTCAAGCGGTTTCGAAGTACTTGGAACTGGTTTGGATTTATGAGACTTTTTCGTCATTTTTCCCATTTCGCAAGACGCAAAAAGATGATCTTTATCAAATGAAACATCTGCAAGACCAGACACATGGCCACCTTTTACCAACTTGTTGATAGTTTTGAAATTAAGGTGTGATAGACGACGGTGCCATAACCATGATTCATTTGACGTTGCTTTTGACACCAAACATACTTCTTCAAGTGGGACCACGTCATTGAGATTGATAGTAAAAAGGTTCGTCTCACGTTTTCCAGTGAGTAGTTCTTCACCTTCATACGTGCGAACAGCACACTTCTTTGTACGAAAATTGACCTCCAATGTTTTATCACAGAATTGACCAATACTAAAAAGATTGTGAGCAAGATCTTCAACATAGGTCACATTACGGATTATTAAATTTTTTCGAATGATATCTCCAATACCCATGATGGCAGCTAAATAGTTAATCCCAAACCGAACAGTTCCCAAATATTTATCTCTAAAATTTGTTAATAACGTCTTGTTTTCGGTCATGTGTCGTGAACAACCCGAATCAAGATACCATATATTCTACATAAAACAATTAAAACAAAAAGGTACCCAATCAGATATGGGTCCTACACGATTAGTAATACATGTTTTATGAAGAATATTTAAAGCAGTGTAGATTTAGAGATTTGGGGAACTGCAAGGAGGCAGTTCTGTGTTTGTTGATTTGATAGACCATTTTAATGATTTCTCTAGAGAATTTAAAATCCAGTGTGAGTGTTCATTTTGAATCCATGTATATTTAACTAATTTGGATGGTTTTGGAGAAGAAATCGTAGAACCGGATTTGGACGATTTAATTGAAGACATAATGCGATAGATTGATCTAGTCGATTTGGGTGTTGATACCACTCGATAAACGGATTTTATTGATTTAGGTGTAGATACCTTGCGATCGACTGATTTGGACAATTTAGGTGTTGAAACTACACGATAAACTGATTTTGAAGAAGTAGGAGAAGAACGTGTAGTTTGAGATCTAGCACGAATGGTTTTGCATGGTTCAGGATAACAAATTGTGCAAGAATGAATGATTAAACCATTTTTATGAAGTACATCATGACGACGACCACATGGAGCATCTTTTCTTACAAAATATCGTGTATCATATTGATAAATTGGTTTATTAGATTTTCTATCAAAACAAACTTTGTTTCCATTTTTATCTACTTTAACAACCAAGTTTACACCATTAACAGAATGATTAACAGGACGATACATTGCAGAATCATACACAATTCCGTAAAGTGTAGCAGGAGAAATAAACTTTGTTGAGTTATTACATTTATTGGAATTAGAAAAAGAAGAAGCGAAGAATGAAGAATCGCTAGACTTCTTAAGCTCCTTGGACTTAAGCATACTAGATTTACTCAAACTAGACTTCTTCAACTGCTCAACATCTTTGACTCTCCCATGCACTGTCTTCATTCGTGTGGATTCTAAATTTCAATCTGAAAAGTTTAAAACAGATGAATTAGAATCTCGTCTTAACAGAACTGGATTTTGGAGAGAAGAAATCTTAGATTTGATAGACAAAGGCTTTTGAGAAACATTTGAAGTAGAAACATTATGATTTGAAGTAGATTTTATGGCGATAAGATTGACTTCTAATTCATGAATTTTGGTTTGTAGATCATATTTTTCTTTGTCAAATGCCTTGTGAGTTTCATCAATTTCCTTTTCAAGTTGACAAATTTTCTTTTCAAGAATGAGAGAAGGAACATAAATTTTTGGTGTTATCTTTTGTTGAAGTACATCATTTCCTTTTATCTCAAATTCTTCAGGTTTAATGATTGGAAAATAATCATCATTTTGAAAATTTGCCCTTTTAGTTTCATATGTTTGATTTAGTTCAGTGTAATTGAAACTAATTTGTGCATTCTCCTTTTTGGCCCTGTTGAAAATCTCAACTTCTTCTTCCTCATCTGTCATCCGAAGGAAACTCTGCCAGGCATCCACATGAATGTATCTCGAATCATACAATGTTGGACGCGCATTGCAAGCCTTCTTAAGATATTCTGGATTGTTGGCTCCCAGTCCTTCTCTTGAATTGAAGTATTTGAAATATTTAGGTTTATTCAAGTGAATAGTCTGATCAGTTTGTCCTCGTTTGGCGATTAGTTCTTCGAGGTGTTTGATGTGAGAAAACAATTGATTTTTTTCATGTTGAATTAGATTTATGACATTTTGTTTGTTGTTTAATTCTCGTGATGTGTTAATGTCATTTTCATGTAAGGTTTCAGTTAATTCTTTTATTTGAGCATTTAATGATTTAAACTGTGATTCATTATCATCAAATTCTTTTTGTTTACGTTCCAACCAGTTTTTTGTGATTTGATAATCATGAAAAGCTTCAACGTATAGCTTGTAATATTTATCCTTTTGATCATTTGATGTTGAATTTTGTGTATTTTTGAGATTGGTGAGTTCAATTTCTTTTTCAGAAATTGTATGAGACAAAATCTGAATTTCATTGTCATACTGAATTTTCAATTCTGATACTTGATTTTGTAAATCGAGATTCTTTTGTTTGAAAAGTTGATTTTGTTTAATACGATGAGCAAGTTGTTCACCATGATGAACAAATTGTTCGCGTTCTTTTTCTAAATCATTCAAACGTTCTTGAAGTTGAATATTTAAATCTTTTTCAAGTAAAAAATTTTGTTTTAAAGAATCAAGTTCAGATGTTAGAATTTTAACAAAACCAGTATCAGGATCTGAGGATATATCAGAATGTGAATCGGAATTAGATAAGAGAGAGTTGATTACCTCAATTTCCTTGTTGGCTTCCTCGTTAAATCTATCAGAAATCTCAGCATTTTCCCTTGCCATAAAACATAAATTTGCTGAATGCTCTTCATCCTCAGGATCAGAATCTTCCATCCACTGGAGATCTTCAGCTATTAACACCTTACCTGTCTCGATTTGCTTTGCCATCAACATCTTCCGTTTAAAGTATTCAGAATCACGAACTTTGGGTTTCTTGCAATCATGGGAGAAATGACCAGCAATTCCACAATTATAGCATTTCCTTTTAGGATCCAAAGGTGTGATTGTTTGTTTATCATTAGAAATTGCAGCAGATGGAGCAGACTTAAAGTATGATGAAGACCTCAGATTGTTATTTGTGGGTTTTGGATACCATTTTTTCTGATAGTTTGAGATAAGAGACATAGCTTGCAATACTTGTTGTAGTTCCTTTTCCATATCATCATCTGAATCTGATGCAAGTTCGTCAGATTTTTCTTTCATTTTACCCGATGCATTAATTTTGTGTTGTTTTGTAAGCAGTGCAAGTGTATCCTGTGTGTTTGCTGCATCTTGTCTCGTTTTGACTATCTCTTGTACCATGGGTGCATTTTGAAGTAAATACTCATACAGTTCATAAACATCAATCGAATGAAGATCCTTGTGTTGCATTGCACAGTTGCCAAAAGTAGCCCATTCGGGAAGTAGACTGTGGATAAACTTGATGTTGATTTCAATATTTTCCTTTTTCAGATGATTTCGACGGAGATCATTCAACAAATTACAATATCGATGATATGTAGTTTCCAAGTCTTCCCCGGGTTTAGCTTTAAATGTTTGATAGGAATTTAAAGTGGTAACCATTTTCGCTTATTCCATAGCACAGTACCCTCCATTTGTTTCTCAATTTCATCCCAAAGTTCTTTACCGGTTGTTAAACTATCTAAGCTGTTGTAGATCTCATTTGGTAAACTTTGAAGCATGAATGTAAAAGAATATAGATAGGCTTTTGCTCGTTGTTTTTGTTGAGCATTATGTCGAGCAGGAGGAAGTGGATTCCGACCACCAATAACTGGAGGATCTCCATTTGGAACAGTAAGAACATCTTCATAAAACACAGCCACCCCATTCTCAAGAGAATCCTGAATTTCCGTTGCCAATTCATGATGTTTAATAAAGTGGAGAAATCGTATTTTCCACTGAGCATATTCACCTCGGTATAGAACCGGAGGTTTGAGATCGGTTCCGATTGAAAGTGCATCTTTTGACGTCATTTTGAAGAGAAAATTCAAAATCTCCAAAATGATCAACTGATTTTTCCAGATGGTAAAATATACTATAAATGTGGCCTAGATTTTTGAACTGGTCAAAAACGATAAACGGATCAAAAACTAGGGCTCCACGAAGTTTGGAATTTTACCGAAAAATCAAAAAACGCAAATAAAGTGTTCAAAACAAGGGTTTTTTGGACCGAGAAGTCGGGTAAACCGCCTACGGCTGTTTATCACGTCGTAGCTTTCGTCGCGAGCTTCGATTTGGTTACTCGTGGGCTTGAAACGGACACTCGAGCTGAAAGTTATGATCGTTTTAGTATAACCCCTTTTGTTACGCGATTTTGAGCCGAAGATTGCAACAGTTCGGGCCGAACTTCAATTTGGGCCGAACTTCAATAATGTTCGGGCTGAACTTCTATTATGTTCGGGCCGAACTTCTATATTGGGCCGAAGATCTGTCAAGTTCAGGCCGAAGTTGTATTTGGGCCGAACAGTTGGGCCGAACTCTTTGATAAGCCGAGAACAGTGATGAGTTCGGGCCGAAGTTCTGTTAAGTTCGGGCCGAAGATCAGTCAAGTTCGGGCCGAAGTTATATATGGGCCGAACAGTTGGGCCGAGAACAGTGTTGTGTTCGGGCCGAACTTGTTCTTGAGCTGTTCGTGTTCGCAGCTTCAAAAACTCACCATTTTGATCCAATCTCGCTCAATACTTGACCAATTTCAATGATTTCAATCCCTAAATGCTCGAAAATGATTTCCTAACACTTTGATCCGATAATATCCTTCAATCCATAACAACACAGCTCGAATTCTTCGATTTTCAGACACTTTTTGAGTTTTTCAACTTTTCACAAAAATCACGAAATTGAGAGCTATTGTTGATGGATTGGACTGAAATTTGATTCTATTGTGCTTAGAATCAATGGAGAATCATGAATCTTCAATCAAATCTTCAAATCGAAACAAAAATTTACAACATTAAATTTCAAGTGACGAACGAACTTTTCTTCAACTTTTCTCAGATCTGGATCAAATCATCACGAATTTGGATCTACTCTTAGAGAGTTTATGCTCTGATACCAATTGAGAGATCTAATGTGATTGAATTCAAGCTAATTCATGATGATTTGTGAAGATTTGAAGATCAAAGTGTGTGTAAGTGTGTGTGTTCTTGAGAGAGAAGATGGAGAAGATGAAGTTAATTGAGAGCTTTCAAAAGTGTAAATTCTATTAAGTGTGGGAAAGCTTACATCCAAAGTCAAAATACAACATTATATACTCCTCACCACTTAACTAAGGAAAAGTTAACTAACGAACTTAAAGGTCAAAATAGTCCTAACAATGTTGTTCCCATACACATGTGATTCTGGTAAGTAAACAAAGTTATTTCATAAAACAGAGGATTATATATACACATAACAAAATCATGTGTGATTGGTAGGTAAACATCAAGTACACAAAAATAGAACATGTTACTTAGTATTAAATCACATGTGATTTTATTAACTTTCACTTGTGATTCCGTTAGCAATCACATGTGATTCTGTTAAGTAAAACATAGTTATTTCAACTGGAACTAATGTTTTTGACGCGGATGGTTCATTGCTAATTGATCTTTTAAGCCTTATTTTGATCTTCTTTGACACCTCAGCAGTTTTTGTTTTTGATGGTGACAGAGGTCTTTTTCTACCAATATTAACATTAGTTCGTATCTCAGGCAACTTAGATATCATAGTAGGAAATTCATCATCACCGCCTATAAAACACAAAGAAGCAAGTTATGACAACTAATAACAATATGAGATAGTTAAATTGAAATCACATGTGATTGAACTCACAATCTCACATAAACAACTGTAATTTAGCTTCTAATCACATGTGATTGAAAGATATGAATTATTTGATTGTGATTAGGTATGAGAACAATCACATGTGATTGAACTCAAATAACATAATAATCAAATAATAAATAACAATCACATGTGATTTAAAAACATAGTAAACATAAAAATAATAAAATATATGAACACAGTAAAATCACATGTGATTTACAACTAAAAAATTCTACAAAGCTGAAAATGTATAATAAAATCCGTAAAATCACATGTGATTTAAAAACAGAGTGAACATAAAAATAATAAACGGCAAATAACATGTGAATACAATAAAATCACATGTGATTTACTACTAAAAAACACTAGAAAGCTGAAATGTATAATAAAAACAGTAAAATCACATGTGATTTACAACTAAAAAACAAATAATAACTTCAAAATCACATGTGATTTAAAACAAAATTACAAGCACATATGTTTACGCACAAAAAATAGATGATTTAAAATGAAATAGACTTAGAATCACATGTGATTAACTAAAACATTTATTTTCGAATAAAACAGATTTAAATCAAATGTGATTAACTAATAAGAAACATCTGATATAAAATTAAACAAATATAAAATCACAGATGATTAACTAAATTACATACGTGGTTTAAAATTAAATAGATGCACAATCACATGTGTTCATATGTTTTAAACTTAAACAGATCTAAATCACATGTGATTTAAAACAGAGGTTTTTAAAAACAGGGGAGCTATTAACATTTAGTTAAATCACATGTGATTTACTAAAATAACATTACGAATCATATGTGATTAACTATTAAAAAACACTAGAAAGCTAAAACACTTGTTATTTGAAGCGAAAACAACAAAATATAGAACAACATATCAACAAACAACATATGAAATCGACGTATTATCAAATAGAAACCCTAGAAAAGTTCGAAATACAAAAAAAGCCATAAAAGAACAAGGATTTCTGCATAAACGATAAAAAATCTAATAATAACAGCAAATACAAGTTAAAATTACCTGTAACAGGTACGAATTCCCCACGCTTTTTATCGGAAGCTTTTTTCGAACGAGAAGGTCGTGAATCAGCCATTGTAAGTAGATCAGACACCAATATAGAAGAAAAACGATGTTGTATAAGTGTTTAACAAACGATTTTAGCAAAAAATTGAGAAGAAATCGGCAAAAACGAGTGAAAATGAGGGTTTATTCATTGATTTTTGTGTGTGTGAGAGAGAGAAAGAGAGCAGACGAGAGGAGGAGAGAGAGAGAGAGAGAGAGAGAGAGAGAGAGAGAGAGAGAGAGAGAGAGAGAGAGAGAGAGAGAGAGAGAGAGAGAGAGAGAGAGGGAAGATGAAATGTGAAGAAGGAGGGTTTTTAAATCACGCACCAAATGACCAATATACCCTTCCGCCCAAAAACTCATTTAATTGGAGATCTAATCTGGACCATTGATCTTCTTGATCCAAGGACCCATAATTATTCCTTGGGACTTTATAATATTTGTGCACCTCCTTGAACAAACCACTAATTTAATATCAGAAGTCTCAATAAAACTATATTTATCAAATAATAATGATTACTAACATGTAAATACTATAAAACACTAACGAATAAACGATGGAATAACAAAAAATATTATCAACCTATAAATATTATTATTAGTAAGTTTTTAGTATATAGTCTAAACTCAAACTATACACTTTATTTTTCCAATCAAAATTAATGATACTAATATTCTACTATCATTTACATTCGCAAAAATTGTGAGATACACAGATAAAAAAAACAATCCTCACTTCAACTATGAAATGATTTTATTAAAAAATCGGAATGATAGAATGTGATTGGAAAAGAAAATCCCTTTAAATAAAGGGATAAATGTTGGTTGGGATGCTCTTATAGAAGCTAACTTTATTACAACTTAAAATTATTATGCAAAAAAAATCCGCAGTAACGCGCGGGTGTTATATTGCTCATTGTAATAATAATATATTATGTATTTAAATTGGAATAATTTGATCAGATTATATGCTTGTTTTGTAGTGAAATAATTAGTTTGAAATAGTAGCTTATTGAGAAACCTCTACTTAGAGCAAAATGTATGGCATAAGTTTTGCCATAAGTAGGTATCGGAATGAAAATGGATTTGGAAACCTATCACTTTTGGCGAGTTTAGAATAAGCCTAATTTCATGGGTTTATACAAAATTAAAATTAATAAATTTATTAACCAAACAATGTCAATAGGAATATAACTTGTTATATCATTTCCATACTCATAAGGCCATAAACCAAACACCTACTAATAAGTAATATCTACCATCATATTGGTTCCTTCCATTTCCTATGTGTGATAAAGAGTTCTTTATTAATTATTCCCGACAAACATTGAATTAACTTATTTAATTTGAGCCTGAATTTCTCATTAATCATTAATCTGTTTTGAATATACAATTTACAGTATGTTTTTTTTTTTGGTATTACTATTACATATATAGTAGAATACTATTACTGTAAGTTTGTGGGATTACATCTTAAAACAATTGGTTATAAAAGGAGTAGCACTTGACCCTTATAAGCGCATTACAGGTTCATTATTTGTCCAATGTGGGACATTGCTCAACACGCCCCCTCACGTGTAGCGTCATTTTTTCCGCGCCTAACACGTGCATATTTTATGGGTTACGTGTGGTCTATTTGACCAACACCGGGTGAACCTTGTTCTGATACCATGTAAGTTTGTGGGGTTCCATCTTAAAACCAATTGATTGTAAAAGGAGTAGCGATGACCCTTATAAACATATTACATGTTCATTATTTGTCCAATGTGCGACATTGTTCAACAATTACCTATAATAACATCACCCAGTGAATATTACTATATATTTATCAACTGTTCATGCATAGTTTTTTTCTTAATAAATTGTGTTTTTCTCACTTTTTCAATATAAAATATAATAATATAAATATGTTAATTTATACATATGATATAAATCCTTACAATTTAATAATTATAAAAACTATGCTTGAAAAAAAAACATTTATTTATTGATTAGTAGCATATGAATGTATCGACTTATAACACTTTCAATAATGACACACATTGACATTTTAGTTTATGTCATGTCCAGACACTCCGATTGGTCTTATACAACAATATTTTTCATTAATAGTCTCCAATTCACTGATTAAAATAAAAAAGGGTCCACTTTTGTTCCCAACTATTAGTTGTCTAAGAATGTATCTAGTGTGATTCTATCTTATATATTATACAGTTTTTATTTTTGCAGCCGATCCATTTATGCAAATTAAAATATTTTTGCTACGTATTTGTAGCTGGATAACAAACTTAAAACGAGATTGAAATTTATATGTTTTTTTAGAGGATACACACTAAATAATCAAGAAATAATTTATATTTTACTATACTAATTACCATCTTCAAACCAATACAACCATTGAACATACACTTCAAGTAATCAAATAACCAACATTGTAAAATTAAACACAAGGTACATGTTTTAAACCAATAGCAACAAAAGACTGCCAAATAACGCAGCTACAAACCCATAGATCGATGGTCCCGCCAATTTTATTGATGCAGATGTCGCTACGGGGCTTGGAGCCGGAGTCAAAGTCTGTGGTAGAACCGTGATAACAAGCTTCATGTTTCCCGACTCACAATGCTTCCCAACACCACAAATGTACCATTTCCTTCCCGCGGTTTGAAGGGGGATGATGTCACGTCCACTTGTCAAGATCCCATTGGAAGATGAAGTGGTACATTGTTGAAAACCAGTGCCATTGACTTTCACCACGTTGTGGGCACCAGATGCATAATTGAATACTACATCAAGAAATTAAATCAATAAAAATCATTTTTTGAATGTCATGGAAATGGGAAATGAACAAAAATGATATTAATTGAGCTAGCTAACTCTAATTATATTTATAGGAATATAACATTATAACAATATAACATACCAAGTGTATCTCCAACGATAAAAACTTTATCCTTGGCCCAACTTTGATAATCGAAGCCGAGAGTCCAACCGCTTTCATCACCGACGATGTAATCAGTGGCGGATATTGAAGTTGCAAGAACAACAAGTGTTGCGAGGAAGACGATGGTCGAATGAGATCGATGAGGCCATTTTTGAATTATTTCTTGAGGTTTCTAATTGATGCTTATTTGGAAAGGCTTGAAAATGAGTTCTAGTTTGCTTAATTCGTTGAGATTGTGAAATTAAAGCTACAAGATTGTTGCATATTTATATAGCTTTCGAGTTAATGTAGAACTGCAATACTGCAAAGTATGGTACCGGCTGTAGACGGCACTATATGGCATTGTGGATTTGGTCCTTATTGTATTTGTTTAATTGCCACGTACTAATTATAAAAACATTGAATTTTCATTGCTTTTTATTTTAGAACTAATTTATCACTCAGGCAACACGGAAGATTTAATTATGTTATTAGGTTTGTAGTCATATATGTAATCCCAATCATGGTCATTAAATAAAAAAAAGTAATTGTATCATTATACCCCTGAAAGTTCATAAATACACAGTTTTTATCTCTATTAAATCCAAAAAATTAAGTGCTAATTAAAAAGATCTCTTACGTGTAAATTGCAACAAAAATTTCAGGCATCATTCCAACCAAAGTTCCAAACAAATAAGGAACAAGTTTAACATCAGTTGCAACTGCACAGTTATTATTATTAGCCGATATACTTGAAGATTGTGTATATCTTATTATAGTTTTGTATTATATTAGTTTCCTTGTATTTATCCCTTAAGTTAGGTAATTAGTTTTGTATTGTACACTATATATATTTTGGTAATCAATGAGAATAAACCATCTTCTCTCATAAAACTTTATGGTATCAGAGCTTCTCTAAACCCTAACCGGTTCCTCCTTCGTGATAGCCTCGGCATCACAAATTTTTTTTTTTTTCGTTTCGTTTGTTTCTTCGATCTCTCACTCATTGGCGAACATCATGCCTGGTGATGATGATCATGCGAAACCATTGCACCCCGTTTACACTGTTACCAACATTCAATCCAAGGTTCGCATCTTGGACGGCATCAAAGTCACCTACTCATCTTGGGTGAAACTTTTTCGCCTTCATGCCCAAGGGTATCGAGTCCTGTCGCATATTGATGGTACACCACCTCCGACCGGAAATAGCACCGCCTTCACTCAATGGTCCGAAATTGATGCCATTGTCCTCCAATGGATATACGGCACCCTATCGGACGACGTTTTAATTCGAGTTCTTGAACCTGACACCACCGCCTACAAAGCTTGGGAGAAAATCAAACAGATTTTTCTCAACAACAAGGGATCTCGAGCCGCCGCCCTAGAGCATGAGTTCACCAATCTCACTCTTCGTGCGTTTGCCTCGCTCGATGAATACTGTCAAAAGTTAAAAGATCTGGCAGATCAACTAACCGATGTTGACAATCCCGTTAGTGAACAACGACGTGTGCTTCAACTTGTTCGTGGGTTACCTCCGGAATATGATACCGCCGCAGCTTACATAAATCAGACACTACCGGATTGGGATACCGCCCGGAACATGCTCCTACTCGAACACAATAGGCAACAAGCCCGTGACGGTACGCTCAACAACAATCCCACTCCCGAAGCCAACGTCGCAACAGGTGATTCCCGCCAGAATCGGTCTTCCCGCGGTCCCCCGTCAAACAGGTCACACAACCGCAGCTACAACAACCAACGTGGCCCCAGTCGTTCCAACTCAAACGGGCAGTCAAACCGTGACGGACCGCCGCCCTCGCACTCCCAACAGTACCGCAACAGCGGTTCAAGCAACTCGAGCCAAAACCGCTCGCAAGTCCCGTACTGGTGGACTATGATGCCTCCCCCGTGCCCATATCCGACTCAACCGGGGTGGCCCTACCCGTGGTATCCGCCGCAGCCGCAACGACAACCTGGACAGCAGCCCCCTCGCCGATCCTCCAATGGTCAGCCCGATCAAAACCGCAACCGTGATCCACCGCAAGCTAACGCAGCCGTTGACTACAATGCGCTCAACCCCACGGATATCAGTGCCGCCTTTCAAGCAATGACGTTGGAGCCACCGGATGACTCGCAATGGTACATGGATACGGGAGCAACATCGCACCTCACGGGTGACTCAGGTATACTCCACCAATTCTCTAATCAAAGTTATATAAAATCTATATTTGTTGGGAATGGCAATTCTATTCCAGTTCAAGGTGCAGGTAACCACACCCTACTTCACCACCCAAAACCATACCAACTCAAAAACGTTTTATACACCCCCGACATTATCAAAAACCTCGTATCCATACGTAAATTTACCATTGATAATCGTGTTTCACTTGAGTTTGACCCTTATGGTTTTTTTGTGAAGGACTATCAGAGTGGGAAGATCCTCACACGCCACAATAGCACAGGCACCCTCTACCCGTTTACCGCACCGGAGCCACCTCAACAATCGTTTATTTCCGTTTCTAGCTTTGATTTATGGCATTCTCGGCTCGGTCATCCGGCCGGGAATATTTTAGATTGTTTACGTTCAAATAATATTATTTCGTGTAATAAAAATGCTAGTTCTCATTCTCTTTGTCACTCGTGCCAAATATCAAAACACAAACGCCTACCTTTTTATGAATCAACCTCCACCACTCTACTACCCTTTGACATTATCCATTGTGACTTATGGACATCTCCCGTCCTAAGCAAAAACGGGTATAAATATTACATGGTCTTAATTGATAATTTTACAAAATATGTTTGGGTCTACCCTCTTAAACTAAAATCAGAAACATTTACTAAATTCGCCCAATTCCACACTTATATTAAGACCCAATTTAACACCAATATTAAAAGCTTCCAATGTGACATGGGTGGGGAATTTGATAACACCCACTTCAAAAATTTTGCGTCTACCAATGGCTTACAATTCCGTTTTTCTTGCCCTCATACCTCCCCCCAAAACGGCAAGGCCGAACGAATGATCCGTCGCTTAAATGAAATCATACTCGTCCTCCTTGCCCACGCCTCACTTCCACCTCAATTTTGGGTAGACGCCCTCCATGCCGCCGCTTATCTTCACAACATCACCCCCACCAAATCACTTCACAAAAACTCTCCCACCTACGCCTTATACCGCCTACACCCCACATATAACCACCTCCGTGTCTTCGGATGTGCTTGCTACCCCAACCTCTCCGCTAACCGCAACCATAAACTCAACACACGTTCCATACGATGTGTGTTCCTCGGATACCCGACAAACTATCGCGGGTATCGTTGTCTTGACCCTTCCACCGGCAAGATTCACGTATCTCGTCATGTTACCTTTGACGAGACAACCTTTCCATATGCCACTACACCCACACCACCTTCCTCCTCCTACGACTTCCTCCAACACGACACCAACCTTCCGTCCACCCTCCACCACTTCCGCACCCCCCCCTCGTAACACGCAGCCTTCCAACCCGACACCCCATCACTCTCCACCTACGATCCCACCACCCGAAAACAATCTGCCCACCACCAACACCAACCCAACCCCTAATCTGCAGCCCCTCAACCCGCCACCACCTAACCACCCACAAAACACTACGCCTAACACTCCGCCACCACCACCCCCACTCCAACCTATACCAACCCCCCATACACCTAACTTTGCACCCCCTACCACATCTACCCACCCCATGACCACCCGTTCCCGTGACGGTATCACCAAGCCCACTCAGCGCCTAAACCTTCACACCACCACCCTATCTCCCATTCCCAAAAACCCACACCTAGCCCTCCATGACCCTAACTGGAAAATTGCCATGAACGATGAATATAGAGCTTTATGTGATAATGATACATGGGAATTGGTACCGAGGCCATCGAACGCACACATTATACGTTGCCTATGGCTCTATCGCCATAAATTTCATGCTGATGGTTCGTTGGCCCGTTACAAAGCTCGTCTAGTCGTAAATGGAAAATCTCAACAAGTAGGAATAGACTGTGACGAGACTTTTAGTCCCGTGGTCAAACCAACCACAATACGCACGGTTCTAACATTAGCCGTAGCCAGGTCATGGTCAATACATCAACTAGACGTTAAAAATGCTTTCTTGCACGGGAACCTAACAGAAACGGTATACATGCATCAACCACCTGGATACGTTAACCGTGATCACCCTGATTTTGTTTGCAGGTTAAAGAAGTCTTTATATGGTCTTAAACAGGCACCCCGAGCATGGTATCAACGTTTTGCAACATACATTACTTCTACGGGATTTAAAAGTGCCGCCACTGACACTTCTTTGTTTGTATACCGCAACGGTCTAGACATTGCGTACTTACTCTTATATGTTGATGATATTATACTCACAGCCTCCAACGATATATTCTTACGTAACATCATCAAAAATTTATCAAAAGAATTTGCAATGACCGATTTGGGGAAGCTTCATCATTTCCTCGGCATCAACGTGTCTCACACCGGAAAAGGATTATTTTTGTCACAATCACATTACATCGATGACATACTTCAACGAGCAAATATGACAAACTGTAATCCGGTTGCTACACCCGTCGACACATCATCAAAACTCAGTGCCACCTCCGGGGAACTAATGACTGATCCCACACTTTATCGGAGCTTGGCCGGTGCACTACAATACTTAACATTCACAAGGCCGGACATACAATATGCAGTACAACAAGTGTGCCTATTTATGCATGCACCTCGAGTCCCTCATTTCAACTTCATCAAACGGATCCTCCGGTACTTAAAAGGCACCTCCAATCAAGGTCTTTCTATCGTAAAATCTCCAAATTTAAACATCACGGCCTATTCAGACGCTGATTGGGGGGGGTGCCCCGACTCACGAAGATCCACATCGGGATATTGTGTCTTCCTCGGGGACAACTTAGTTTCTTGGTCATCTAAACGGCAACCTACGGTATCTAGATCAAGCGCTGAGGCGGAATACAAGGGAGTAGCAAATGCTACGGCTGAAACTAGCTGGCTACGCAATCTTCTTCTCGAACTCCATGTACCGGTAACCAAGGCAACGCTCATTTATTGTGATAACATTTCTGCAGTATACTTATCAGACAACCCGGTACAACATCAACGTACTAAACATGTGGAAATTGATATTCATTTTGTTCGAGAACTTGTAAAGATTGGCCGCATCCGCGTTATACACGTCCCAACGGAACACCAGTATGCGGACATCTTCACCAAAGGACTTCCCCGGCATCTATTTCAAAAATTCAAGACCAGTTTGTGCATTCGTTCTCCTCCAGCTCCAAACTGAAGGGGAGTATTAGCCGATATACTTGAAGATTGTGTATATCTTATTATAGTTTTGTATTATATTAGTTTCCTTGTATTTATCCCTTAAGTTAGGTAATTAGTTTTGTATTGTACACTATATATATTTTGGTAATCAATAAGAATAAACCATCTTCTCTCATAAAACTTTAATTATAAACTGCATATCGGCAATCGACGGCATGCATTGGAGTATGGTATCATAACTAGAGGATATATTTTAGGATTAAATTTTATGCACAAGTTTGAGTACAAAGGCCAGTGATTGTTTCGATGGATGCAATGCATGTGTTTGAGAATGACAAATGTGCATTGGACATTATTGTGATCTGTTCAAATTAATTTAGTGGCATGCATATATATTCAATTTATGTTCTGATTAAAAATAAAATATATAAAGAAAAAAGAGAGTCATCGTAATAGAAAAATCTTTGACTTGTACAAAGATTCGTCAGCTGCATTACAAGCCGGCAACTTTATGACAGTCATTTTCATTAAATTCACGACTACATAAAGGGGATTTTGCGTCGGACGAAATATAGTCGCAAACTAGGATAGATTTGCGGTGGAAATGCGACCGATTATAATGAGAAAAAAAAAGAGTCAACTGGTTGACTAGAATTTGCGACGGCATAGCATTATATTTGCAATGGTTTATAAAAAAGAAAACCGTCACAAATCTAGCGCAAAAGGTTTAATCTAACAAATAATTTATAGAATAAAAAAAAAAGAATCCGACGCTAATCTGGCACAAAATCATAGATAAAATACGATGCAAATCTGTCGCTAACCATGTCTGTTGCTAACCTGTTCGTCAAGAATCCGTCGCTAAAGTTGTCCGTTGCAAAAACCCTCGACACGATTCCACCACAAAAAGCTGGTAGGAAATCCATCGTACATCTGTCGCTAAAAACCTTCTGTCACAAAGGCCGTTACAAAAAAATGAGTAAATTACATGAATGGTCCCTGTCGTTTACACAATGTTTTGGATTTAGTCCCTAAGTCTCAGTAATTACACCCGTAGTCACTGTGGTTTACACTTCGTATTGGTTTTGGTCCCTAATACTAACAGACGTCAAATATGGCTGTTAAATTTTTTGAAATACCTAAAATACCCTTATACTCTTTCTTCTCCAACTAACCCTAAATCACAATCCCCCAAGTTTATCCTAAACCCCCTCTCCAAAGTCATCGGAGGATTGCCCTGAGAACCACCACCTGCCGCTGCACCTTCGGAGGATTACTCCAGTAGCCGTCTTTTCTGGATTGAATCACGGCCTATAGAATCCAGGTACATATACAGGTACATATACAGCTTTATCAGTAAAAATCAGTCAACTACTAATTGAGCTATTTTACGAGCCCTAAGTATCGTAATTTGTTGTTATGTCGTTATTTTATAGGCGATCGGTTATAGTTAAAGGCGGAAAAGATGAAAATGAAGAAGCAATTGATGTAACGCCCAAAGAGTTTTCAGTCCGTACAGTTTCTCAAGAGTATGGTGGTGGTGCTTTCACAATTTCAGGAGATACTGTAGTTTTCTCAAATTATAAAGATCAAAGGCTTTACAAGCAGTCAACAGATTCGAGTACTTTAAATTTGCTCTAACTTTTGTCTACAAATGCAACAATTAAAATCAACTGTTTCCTGGAATTTTCAAGTATTTCGATTTCTAGAATTTTTAGATTTTGTAATGTTTTGTGACTGTAGATTCGGCACCTGTACCACTTACTCCTGATTATGGCGGACCAAAAGTGAGCTATGCTGATGGAGTTTTTGATACATTTCTTAATCGGTTTATCACTGTTATGGAAGGTACATTTTTTAATTTCATGATCACAATTTTGATTTAGGGTTAGTTGATTTGGGGAATTATGATTTAGAGTTAGTTGATTTGGAGGATGACATTGTAGAAGGAGTACATGGGAGAAGATAAGAGAAGAAAGAGTATAAGTTAAGGGGTATTTTAGGCACTTCAAAAAATTTAACAGCCATATTTGACGTCTGTTTTAGGGACCAAAACCGATACGAAGTGTAAACCACAGTGACTACGGGTGTAATTACCGAGACTTAGGGACCAAATCCAAAACATTGTGTAAACCACAGGGACCATTCGTGTAATTTACTCCAAAAAAATTGATAGGAGCATTTTGCGACGGGCACTTTTGATCGCAAAATCCGATGCAAAAAGGCTATTGAGACGGATTTTTGATGGCTTTTTTGGTCGCAATTGCCTCATCCTCTTGTAGTAATATCCTGGTAAATTCTTTAATGATACGTAACACAAGGGATACTCACTATTCATAGAAGCAGATACGAAATAATAGGATCAAAATGACTACATCAACTATAGTCTATGTTTCTTGTTTTATGTGAAATATAACATATTTAAAATTTCCTCTATTGATAGAGATCTATAATTCATATATTTGGCATATTGTATTACATAATAATTCGGTGGTCAAACAAGTTTTAATGGCATTCTCTTACAAGATGAACGAAAAATTAGTCCTAAAGTAGAAGGACTCTAGCACTCAAATACTTAAAAAAAGGTTTTCATATTGATTATGGCATATGGCAAATGGCAATCTAAAATTAACAATTATCGGACCAAACACAACAATGCGATTGCCGTCCTCAGCCGGGTCCCTACTTTGCATTTTTACATTCACTCCAAAACTATATAAATAGGCAACAACCATATAGCTTTTATATCATCATCTGAAAAACAAATCAAATTAGAAAGCATTCATTAGAAACCTTCAAAAATGGTCTCATCTCATTCAACCATCATCTTCATCGCAACACTTGTCGTTCTTGCAACTTCAATTTCCGCCACCAAATTCATTGTTGGCGACAAAAGTGGTTGGACTCTCGACTTTGATTATCAAAAAAGATAAAGTTTTCACCATTGGAGATACACTTGGTACGTTATAACGTTACATTCCCATAATAATATGATTAAACTTAGTTCATGTAACTAATAATATCATTTTCATTCATTTCTCATTTCCTAGACATTAAGAAAAATGTAACCTTTTTCAAATTTTCTTGATGTAGTTTTCAATTACGCGTCTGACGCTCACAACGTTGTGAAAGTAAATGGAACCGGTTTCCAACAATGTACTGCTTCTTCATCTGCCGATGGGACTTTGACAAGTGGACGAGATGTCATCCCCCTGGAAGGAAATGGTACATTTGTGGTGTAGCGAAGCATTGTGAGTTGAGAAACATGAAATTTATAATCACGGTATTACCACAAACAATGGCTCCCGCTCCAAGCACATCTTCATCCGGGAGTAGCAAAGATTTACGGGTTCGTCAGTGCATTATTCGGCGCTTTTTTGTTTCTCTTGGTTTAAAACATTGTATTGTTTTAAAATTTTCATTATTTCATTTTCTCGGCATGTATGTTTGAATGTTGTATCGATTTGAAGATGGTTTGATATATTTAATACGAATTATTTCGATAGCTACTCATGCTCGTACGGGTTTTCTTAGGGAGTAAAAAGTGTTAATCATGGTAAAACTAACTATATACAAATTAATTAGGGAAAAAAGAATAATTACAATTTACCATTTTCTTTTGCACACACTTTGTTTTCACTAGTTTCTACTTTGAGATAGCCATTGTTCCATCCTCCCGAACCAACAACGGTTTGAGAAACAGACAAATCGGTTAAAAAACACACCAATCATCTCAAAGTATCAAATAAATTAATCAAATCATGACCAACCCATAATATATTACTCTAACAATAGTATTTGTTCTTCATCTCCCTGCAATTCACTGAGTCGTTTTTTGGCAAAAACTGTAACTATTATAGTTGTAACAATCGTTAAAATAAACCCACCAACAGTTAACACGATTTGTGAGGGCGCAAGTGCTCTTTGATCTTTTGAAGCATCAGCTAAAGTTCGTATCATTATACCCCTGAAATTTCATATTATATATAAAAAAAAGTTTATCTCGATTCAATCCAAAAAATGAGTAAATTACATGAATGGTCCTTTAGGTTTATAGCAAATTTCACCAATGGTCCTTTAGTTTCAAAAATTACACCGATGGTCCTTATTTTTTAAAGGTTTTTCACCGATTGTCCTTTACGAAAAAGTCCGTCTATTTTTCAAGTTAACTAACATCACATGTGATGCACATGGGGGTATTTTGGTCAATTTGTCTTTCCTAAAGGACTATTGGTGAAATTTGCTATAAACTTAAATGACCATCCGTGTAATTTAATTGAGAAGGGGAAAGATAAATTGACCAAAATACCCCCATGTGCATCACATGTGATGTTAGTTAACTTAAAAAATAGACGGACTTTTTCGTAAAGGACCATCGGTGAAAAACCTTTCAAAAATAAGGACCATCGGTGTAATTTTTGAAACTAAAGGACCATTGGTGAAATTTGTCATAAACCTAAACGACCATTCATGTAATTTACTCCCAAAAAATTAAGAGCTAATTAAAAAAAAAAAAAAAAAAACTCTTACGTGTAAATTGCAACAAAAATTTCAGGCGCCATTCCAACTATAGTTCCAAACAAATAAGGAACATATTTAACATCAGTTGCAACTGCACAGTAATTATAAACTGCATATGGAAATGGTGATATTCTTAATAATGTCACAGCTCTAAATTGATCATACCAATCTCCTTCGCCTGCTAATCGTATAACTGATGCTTTTTTCGGGTATTTTTCTAACCACCCCTGCATAAAAATCAAAACTTTTTCAAATTTAGTCACAATTTATGTAGAAAAAGACGTCAATTCTTAATTACTCACTTGAATTTTGTGGTAAAACAAAGAACCAAATAAATATGGAATTGATACACCGATAGAAGCACCACAAATTATAATCAGAAATCCCAACCAGTAACCGAAAGTCATTCCTGCAACCCACATTGAGGGTGTAGATGGTAAAAATATGGTTGGGAATATTGCAACTGAACCAAATATCATAGCTGCTAATACTGGTTTACTGAATGTTTCGGTTTCCCAATTTAATATAGGTATAACCTCCTGAAATACACAATAATTAAGCTTAAACTGTTAATCATCCTCCATATATTATGCATATAAATGACCAAATTCATTAATCTGTCAATTTGAGGGGTTTTAAAGTTTTAGCAACAATTGAGCAATCATGATTGACAGCATAGTTTACAATTCCTAATAAATGAATGTAATTGCAATAATAAACAGTAAATACATCAACAATCATACCTTTTCCATTAGATAGGGTCCGATCCATACAAAGAAACAAAACCCTAGAATAGCCAAAAAAATAACCAGAATAACAAATTTCCCCCACCACCAAAATGACCACCAAATGCTAATATACTCGACCGGCGAAGAAGAAGGGAATGGAGCTACACCGCCGCCGCCACTGACGTCTTCGTCGTCGTCGTCACCCAATCCTTCTGGTGACGTCATAATGATATAATCAGGCTTGTGGTTATCAATCCCGACCTTTAATCGGGCCATTGCGGCACGGTTTTCATGTGTCATTCCGATTGAAAATGATACCAGAAAAAAATTGCATAAAATTGAAGAAAATAAACCCTAGAATCCGAGGGTTTTATATGCGTTAAAATATGTCGATTGGAAGAAAGTAATGATAGGAATTTGGAAGAATTATGAAATGGAATGCGTGATGGTGAGGGAGATTGGAAGGAAACGTGGATCGAAAGACATGAAATGATATATTAATGGCGGAATTGAGATGGCATTTCATGCTAATAACATTATGGCGGCATTCCCTTATTTTAAAGATGTTTATCTAATCATTTTTATAGCAGAATTTTTATTCGGTCTTGTCCTCATTTTAGCCGAACAATTATACACTTTAACTAAAACTAGAAGGGTACCCGCGCAATGCGGCGGCGGGTACCCTATGGTGATAGTGATGGTGGTGACAGTAGTGATGGTGGTGGGCGGTGGTGTGTAATGATAGTTGGTGGTGGTAGTAGTTATGGTGGTGGGTGGTGGTTCGTATTGATGGTCAATGACGGCTGTAGTGATTCTGGTGGTTGTGGGTCGGTGATGGTAGTGGGTGGTAGTGGTAAGTTGTCATGGTGATGATGATCAATAGATAATATGAGTTAAAGATTAATAAAAAAATATTGTACATAAGTAATTAAAATCAGGTAATCAACATCTTTATTAGAACCGCTTGGTAATAAAATGGAGGTGTTTAGGAGTTCTAGATTAGCTCATTATGGATTTATCTCGTAGAGCTATGATAAACGATAATGAAACAAAATAGGAGCTCAAGATCAGATATAATCAACCAAATCCTACTGAGTTCGTTTTCGTTTTTTCTAAAATTTGGTATTAATGAATTATCCTGAATGATGATGGAACATGACCATGACTCAAAATCTCATACAACATACCAAACACTACTTTTATATTTATTTTTCATTTAATTTTTTTAGCTGAATGATATTTTCTCTTTTAACAGCACCTAAATTTTCATTTTGTTTATGTTAGGAAGATCTGAACGAAGTTATTGTTTCGTTGTAGTTTTAGTTATAGTTTTTGGCTAAATGATTAATTTACTTTTAAAAGTTCCCTAATTCTTCAGTTCTTGGTTTAATAGGATGACTTGAACTTCTTATTAAAGCTTGGAGTATAATCTTTCACGGGTGTTGTTGCAATAAATAATGTCAGCATCCTCGTGCCCAGCAGTCAGACAACCAAACACTGTTTACACCTATATTAGCATATGTTTTAATTTTAAACAAAGGAAGCCTCCTACTGAACAATAACATTGCTTCAATTTCAATAAAAACTAAATTTATCAAATAGCCGGTGCATAATTCTACATGTAATGTCATTTAAATTTAAGTGTTTTACAAACACAAACCATTTGTATTTTAAGCTTCCACCAAAACTGCTGGTGTAAGCAATTTAATGAACTTTGAGAAATGGTTTCTAATTCTTTCTTGAACGCTTTTCAATTTCTTCAACAGAATCTGAGGAAGACATAATTCTAGAAGTTGTCCTTGAACCAATTTAAAGCTCCTTTTACAATAGACCTACAGAACAAAAAAAAAAGTCATATTTTACCCACCAGAAAATGTATTGAATATATTCATCAATGTCTTTTATTTTCAACTCTCCATATGAACTCTTTAAGAATTCCCAAAATAGTTTGTAGGCAAATATAACTATGTTTTTTTTATGAACACGAGGTTTGTAAAATGTGTGTGTTATAGACAAATATACAAACAAAGAGATGATGTTGAATATACATAATAGATATAAAAGACAAGTTCAAACAACCAAAAAAATGAAAAAATAGACAAAAATGGTCTACTGCATTCTTACCTCGATCGAAAAAGTTAAATGGTTACCTTAATTTCAAATGTGGTTGAGTCACTTGAGTTTATGGAACACATATTCATACCTAAATCTTTGGAAATCATCCTGAAACCAAAAGAAGTTTAAATGGTTATATATTCATACCCGAATCCAAATCCAAATCCAAATCCAAACATGTATAAATAAAAGGAAATTTTGAATTACCTTGCTTGAATCATCCTATGATATAATCAGGCTTGTGGTTATCAATCCCGACCTTTAATCGGGCCATTGCGGCACGGTTTTCATGTGTCATTCCGATTGAAAATGATACCAGAAAAAAATTGCATAAAATTGAAGAAAATAAACCCTAGAATCCGAGGGTTTTATATGCGTTAAAATATGTCGATTGGAAGAAAGTAATGATAGGAATTTGGAAGAATTATGAAATGGAATGCGTGATGGTGAGGGAGATTGGAAGGAAACGTGGATCGAAAGACATGAAATGATATATTAATGGCGGAATTGAGATGGCATTTCATGCTAATAACATTATGGCGGCATTCCCTTATTTTAAAGATGTTTATCTAATCATTTTTATAGCAGAATTTTTATTCGGTCTTGTCCTCATTTTAGCCGAACAATTATACACTTTAACTAAAATATATGAATACTAGCTTCAAAGCCCGCAGAATTGGACGGGCATGATTCAAAAGAGATGTAAGAAAATAATAAAATATTGATACTGTTTAAATAACATAACAATTCATACTTGAAATGATGAGAAACAATTTTTGATACCTGAATAAATGGTATAGGAAATTTAGAGACGAAATAAGACTTCATTGTAATATTAACGTTAACTATATATACACGTGGGGCACTTAACGTTAACTATTAACGACTATATTGAATTTATTTGAATTTTTTTAACTAATTCATTTATTACTAAATGGGTCGATAGGGATACTAAGAAAAAAAAATTCAAAAAAACATTTAAAAATCACTAAAAATAATAATATCTCATATCAGGGATAATTTCTATTTTTAATTTCTTTTTTTATGTATTTATTTGAATTTTTTATATAATCCATTTATTACTAAATGGGTCGATAAGGATAACAATAAAAAAAATCAAAAAAATGTTAAAAACCACTAAAACTAAAAATAAAAATATCTCATATCAAGGTTATTTTATATTTTTTAACATTTTTTTGAATTTATTTGAATTTTTTAACTAATCCATTTGATATCAATAAGGATAACAATAAAAAAATTCAAAAAAAATGTTTAAAAATCACTAAAAATAAAAAATATCTCATATCAGGGATATTTTCTATTTTTTAACATTTTTTTGAAATTTTTTTAATATTATTTAAGTATGAGTCACTTTGACTTTATATGGTAAATTTAACCATTTTGAGAATTTTATAAAACTGTTTGACTTTCAAAAGTAACTCTAATTTTATAAAATTGTTCGACTTTTAACCATTATAATGTGCACACTGTTATAGTTTATGGTATCCACATTTTATAATTTATACAATTTATAATAATTATACACGATCGCGTGCACACTGTTATAGTTTATGATACTTCCTCTGATTCAAAATAAGTGATACACTTTCCTTTTTGGGGTGATTCAAAATAAGTGATACACTTTGAAAAATTTCCTTATTTGGCAAAAAAAATGGGATCCACACTCACTAACTATCTACTTTAACAAAGTGAAATGACCCATTTGCCCTTACTTTTTACTTTTAAACGTCATTAACCTTACTTTATTCAAGAGGTGTGGGACCCATTCTCCACTAACCATCCAATTAATCTAATTTAACCATCATTATAATCTTTTGCCTCAAAAACCGTGAAACCTCAAGTGTATCACTTATTTTGAATCGGAGGAAGTATATGGTTTTTGAATCACCTGTAGTTAGAATGTGGATCATGAATGTCCACTAAGGTGAAAGTGTTGTCATAGTTGAATTTGCTTTCATTTGACATGCACCATCTATAACTGTACCTCATATCAAATAGTTGTAGGTATCCAGTAATGCTCAATCGTTCATAAAGTTCAGCAAAGTAATATTTTTTTTTGTTTTTGTAATAAGTTAGTTTAAAATGAAGTGTTGATATGAGTAGATTATCGTTTGAAATTGAAGTGTAGCAAATATGACCCAAACACTGCAGAAAAGTGACCAAAAAACTGCAGAAAATTACCAAAAAAAACTGCACAAAATGTCCCAAAAACTGCAGCAAATATGACCCAAAACTGCAAAAAAAAATTGATGCAAAAATGGTCCAAAAAACTGCACAAACATGACTCAAAATTCTGCACAAAACAACAAAAAAAATTCCGGTTCAAAACCGAACAGAACCGGCTGAAAAGTTATTAAGCCTTAAGCTTCATATCACAAAATAGTCAAGTGGGGAGTAAGCACACAACTATACCATTCACTTCACTGATGTAAAAGTTATTAGGGCAAATTATTTTCGAAAAAAGTCATAGTACTGTCAAAGTGACTACAATTTAGGGCAAATTATTGGAGTAAGAGCTGTTACTACCTATTATCAAATTCTATCAAAAAGTAGAAATGCAACAATTAATTAATCTTAAATAAGTAGAAGTGTAGAACAATACATCTCCAAACTCGACATGCTTTGTGCAATTATTGCTTTCAATATTTAACGGGGATGGTGGCGGTGTTATTGTGGAGGTTGTACGCTTCAATATACAAACTTTGACAGTCTGCATGGCTTTCAAATACTCTACAAATGAAGGTCATCCAAGAGTATATCATTAATGCAAATAACCTACGAATTCACTTTACTCAAAATATTGTATTATTATTGTAATAATATGTCTTAAAACGAAAATTTATAAAGAAAGTTGAGTAAATTAGTTATTATTACCCTCCCCGCCCATTTAACCACATCTGGTGTAAATAAGACCTACAAAATTAAAACATTAAATGAGATCCAAATCAATTAATGCAACTTAAACTGTTTAACATACCTACATTAAGGCTCTGTTTGGTTACGGAAAACGGTTTTCGTTTTCTGTGAAAAGTTTTCTAGTGAAAAGAAATGGTTTTCATTTACAGTTTTTCATGAAATATTTTGAAAACGTGTTTGGTTCAAAATATTGAGTTTTCATTTTCCGATTTTAGAAAATTAGAAAACTTGTTTGGTTGTATATTTTTCACATGTTTTCATTTTCTATTTTTAGTTATTTTAAACAATACAATATACTTTAAAATACAATATACAATATATTTGCTCTTTCATCAACCCACCTTCCACATTTGCACCCACCCACCCACCCCACACCCTACAACCGACACCCACCAACCCCCAAACCACTCGCCCCCACCCCCCCCAACCAACCCATACCACCACCCCTAACCACTATATTTATCGTCGGACTACATTGTTATTTCAACTAAATAACATCAACTAAAATAGACAATCTTCTGTATACTTGCAACACGTTACATGTTTCCTTTAGCAATTTTAAAGTAAAAACGTATGTAATAAGATTCGATTCAAATGACAGTGAATATATGTCAATATGCAATCTTTTTGTTGTCAACTTCTTCATTCCTTCATATGCTTGAACATATCCAACTCATTTGTTTGCATTTGATAGTTTGTTATATTCGTATCCAATTGCATGACATATTAGTATAATATTTTTGTGTTGGTATATGAAAGCAACAACGTAAAAATGTAGATTTAAATATCAAAATAAGTGATACATTTAAATAAACACGGTTTTTTAGACAAAAGATTAAAAATTGTTTAAAATAGATTAAAGTGGATAGTTAGTGGAGAATGAGCCTCACTTCGTTTGAATAAAATGATAATAATGATGTCTAAAAGTAAAAGCAAGGGTAAAGGGGTAATTTCACTTTATTAAAGTAATACTTAGTGGAGAAATGATCCAATTTTTTTTACCAAATAAGGTAAGATTTAGAAGTGTATCAATTATTTTGATTCGCCCCTAAATCAGAAAAGTGTATCATTTATTTTGATACGAAGGTAGTAATAATTTATAATATGTTGTTAACATAGTATACAATTATTCAGGTCTAAGTTATATCCAAAATACGCATCAATTAAAAAGCAGTTTAAAAAACTAATTTAATTCTAAGTATTTCAGTCAACGATTAAAATAATATAGTATACAATTTTCAAAAACCTTTAATAAATGATTTAAAACATTAAATTAATATGTTTACTTATATCAAAGAAGTTTTGTTTGAGTATATAATTATTTGAGTGTGTGTGTTGGGTAGGGCTGTCAAATCGTGCTATCGTTTCGTTTTTTTGGGTAACACGACACGACACGACACGAAAACGTTCAACACGAAAACAACACGACATGAAGTCGTGTTTTATTTTGCTAACACGAACACGACACGACTAAAAAAACGATAAACACGGCAAACACGACAACACAAAATAAATAACAAAAATAACAAATTTCTTACTTATTACATGCTAAAAACACGACATGAAACGACATGAACACGAATTCAAATTTCAATTTCGTCCCAATTTCGTTTCGTTTCGTGTATTTTTGTCGTGTCGTGTCAGGTTTTGACAGCCCTAGTGTTGGGGATGGGGTGAGTGGAGTGGAGTTAAGAGTGGGTATGTGTATATTTTAGAGAAGTTTGGAAATGAAAAAGTATGGAAAACAATAAAATTCACTTTTTAAAAATTTTCAAAATCCTTCACAAATTTGAAAAACAGAAAATTTTCATTTTCTTGAAAATTTTTGGAAAACTTATGGAACCAAACGCGTTTTCCGAACTTTTGTTTTTTTGGAAAATTTTCCCGGAAAAGTAGAAAATTCTCCGTAACCAAACGGAGCCTAAGGCTCCGTTTGGTTACGGAAAATGGTTTTCGTTTTCTATGAAAAGTTTTCTATGGAAAAGAAATGGTTTTCATTCACGGTTTCTCATGAAATTTTTTGAAAACGTGTTTGGTTCAAAACATTGAGTTTTCATTTTCCAATTTTGGAAGATTAGAAAAGTTGTTTGGTTGTATATTTTCCACATGTTTTCATTTTCTATTTTTAGTTATTTTAAACAATACAATATACTTTAAAATACAATATACAACATATTTGTTCTTTCAACCCACCTTCCACATCTGCACCCACCCACCCCACACCCTACAACCGACACCCACCAACCCCCAACCCACCCAACCCATACCACCACCCCTAACCACCATATTTATCGTCGGTCTACATTGTTATTTCAACTAAATAACATCAACTAAAATAGACAATCTTTTGTATACTTGCAACACGTTACCTGTTTCCATCAGCAATTTTAAAGTAAAAAACGTATGTAATAAGATTCTATTCAAATGACAGTAAATATATGCCATTATGCAATCTTTTTGTTGTCAACTTCTTCATTCCTTAATATGTTTGAACATATCCAACTCATTTGTTTGCATTTGATAGTTTGTTATATTCGTATCCAATTGCATGACATATTAGTATAATATTTTTGTGTTGGTATATGAAATCAACAAAGTAAAAATGTAGATAACCACTTGCAAGTAATTTTGAGTTCATGAAGCCTATTGTATTGGCTATTTTAATTTTAATTGTCTCCTCTCGTCACTATTAAGTGAGGCAAACATGTAGTAATGGTATCAAGATTGCAAACGTCTTTGACGACGTTGCAAGTATTTTGCCTGTAACATATCAGTAATTGAATCTCTAACTTGAAGCATTTCAGCACAAACTATCACTAACCTAAACAGTTTTGTTGCAATCGATTCTCAAGGTAATGAGACAACCTTTTTTTGCGTTTGTTGATATATATATTGACTTGTTTGGAGAACAAGTTAGTGAGTTATAAGTTTTAGCGAAATCTGTATTTACAATAAAAAGAAATCTCGTTATAATGAGATTTCTTGGTTGCATTTACAGAACATTTTGTAGAAACGTAATGATAATAAAATGTCTTGCTATTGATTTAATATTGTAGTATTATGTAACATTACTTTAGCCTTGATGCAGTTTCAGAGATCCGTTCGTCTTCAAGAAGTGCATACGGATCCACAAATTGAGGTAGGTATACTTGTCTTGTGGTAGCATCATGAACAAATTTTGGTCCATAATACTGCAAATGATCAAAACTTACGGTGAATAAATTAAAAAGAAGCATATATAAGTGCAAGTTAATCCAAATAAACATATAATTGATTTTCTCCTAAATAATTCCACCATTACAATTATTCAAATTCAACGAGTGCAATGTTAATACTACATTCGTATCAAAATAAATGATACATTTAAAGAAACACGGTTTTTTAGACAAAAGATTAAAAATTAGTTTAAAACTGATTAAAGTGGATAGTTAGTGGAGAATGAGTCTCACTTCGTTTGAATAAAATAATAATAATGATGTTTAAAGGTAAAAACAAGGGTAAAAGGGTAATTTCACTTTATTAAAATAATAATAATGATCTCATTTTTTTACCAAATAAGGTAAGATTTAGAAGTGTATCACTTATTTTGATTCACCCCTAAATAGAAAGTGTATCATTTATTTTGATACGGAGGTAGTAATATTTTATAATATGTTGTTACATAGTATACAATTATTCACGTTTAAGTTATATCCAAAATATGCATCAATTAAAAAGTAGTTTAAAAAACTAATTTAATTATAAATAGTTCAGTCAACGATTAAAACAATATAGTATAGAATTTTCGAAAACCTTTAATAAATGATTTAAATCATTAAATCAATACGTTTACTTATATCAAATAAGTTTTATTTGAGTATAGATTTATTTGAGTGTGTGTGTTGGGGTATTGGGTGGGTATAGTGGAGTGGAGAGTGGGTATGTTTATATTTTAGAAAAAAAAATAGAAATAGAAAAGTATAGAAAACAATAAAAATCACTTTTTAAAATTTTTCAAAATGCTTCACAAATTTGAAAAATAGAAAATTTTCATTTTCTTGGAAAAATTCGGAAAACTTATGGAACCAAACGCGTTTTCCGAACTTTTTGCTTTCTTGGAAAATTTTCCCGGAAAAGTAGAAAATTCTCCGTAACCAAACGGAGCCTAAGCCTCTCCTTTCTTCTTTTTCCTAGGGATCAAAATGAGGCCTGAATAAAATTTCATTATTTCACTAAAGCAAAAAGTAATGAAAAACATAAGTTCTAAAAAAATTAAAACATTATGCATAGACAATAAAAGAAAATCTTACTTGTCCACAAGTAAGACAACAATGTGAAGTGTTTCATTGATACTGATTGATCACTTGGGTCAACCTCCTAGTGACTTGGTTCGAACCATACTGACCAAGAACATGAACTTGTTCTTGACCGGTTAAAACCAACTAGCTGATTTAATCCCTAAATGCGGAACTGAGATTAAACCTAATCCTTAAACCCTAAAGGATTGGGATCTTGGAAATCTAGATTAGATTAACAATGGAAGAAACCTTGTACGAAATCCCAAAAACACACACACTTGTGTGTGTTTCGACCAACACCAAAGAACCCTAGGGTTCTTTGGTCGAAATCGTCCAAGAGGGGAGAAGAGAGAAAAGGGTTTTCTCAAAACATACCTTGTTGTTTGCTTAAGATAGATCCACTGATGATGAACAAATCGAGCGATCTTCTAGTTGATCTAAGCAGTGAACTTGATCTTCGAATCTTCAAGACTTGAAGAACACGAAGAACACGAAGAACGAAGAACACCAAGAACTTGGTGTTGTTCTTGTTCAGCCGAAACCAAGGGGAGAGGGGGCAAGGGATTCGTGGAGGGTTGTAAGGGGTTTTAGGGTTACCCTAAGCCTCTTATTTATAGATAAATAAGTTGCGCTTAGGACCCTCTAGTTTAATTAATATTAGATCTTTAATTAAACTTCCTTTTAACACTTCCACCCCTTATAGTTTAAGTAGTTTATTTATTATTGCACTTAACTATTAAATGTCTACTATTAATACACTAATAATTCGGTACCCATATACACGAATTATATATACTTGTATTTATACTTTTAATAATTAATTATATAATAATCTTTATATAATTTCTACAATAATATTATCCAATTACTATATGATTTAATAGCTTTAAATCATATCATGGATAATCTATAATTAACACATTGTATATTTACTCAACTAGTAAATGTACAAATACTTGTATTAATTAGTTAGTTAAACTAATCTAGTAATAAGTCAAACTTGACTTAATACTTAACTTGACTCGTAATGACTATTATGAATCACTCCTCTTCGTTGTGTCATTGCTTATCTTGCTCGTATTACATGCACTCACCGGTGTGACCCTTAAGTGTTTCGTAGGCATGGATGTATCATCATAGGTTGACTAACTGTGCACATAAATCCTTCACAATGAACAATATTATATTTTCTTTTCTCTTCAGCATTAATTTGGTACAAAACCCTGATGAGTTTGAATATGATCACAAAAACCATATAACGCGTAAAATATGTCTATAACGACTATAAAATGTGTTATGTAGAACTACAACTACTATGTTATTACATGAATGATTTAATGTGGTAATCTTTATGAGACTGTAGAATACTTCCAACCCGTTCGACCCACTTTGACTCGTTTCTCTTCTAGCAACTTCGCAAAATTTATTGTTACAATGCTTGATAAATTCGACTAATTCATAAGTAAATGTGTCTAACTACCCTCATCACAATGTGATTAATGTGTATATAAAAATATGAGATTGAAAACAAAATCAAAATCGCACCTTGAAAGAGTAACATTAGAAACCATCATCGTTAAATCTTCATCAGCTACACCAAGAGTAGACCACTCAATGTCTCATAATTCCTCATCTAATTTCCATTATAAAGAAGTTGTTGTTGCTGGAGTGACACTTTAGACTACTTACTGTAAATCCATTATTGGACAATTACACCACAGAACTTCTAAATTAGTAATTCTAGAAAACAAAACTACACCGTATGCTACTAAAATTACAAACCTTATATCAAATTAAGTTGAGGTTGATAAGCTTTCAGAATCGGATGGATCGAGTTTTGATTTGGAAAGAATCGGGGCAGAAATCGTCTCAAATTCAAACAATGAGATTGAAAGTGAAACTATCGATGCAAAGCTTATAGAATCGGATAAATTGAGTATTTGTTGTGAAAGAATTGATGCACAGATTGTATCTTATTCAAACGATGAAATTGAATTCGGGATTATCAATGAGAAACATTCAGAGTTAGATCAATTGAGCCCTAAATTCGGAAATAAGCAGGGAAGGGAAGGATGTATTGAGGTTTCACGATGGGGGAATTATGCGAGAGAATGTGGGTACATGTGGCATTTTGGGGAATTACATGTCATCAAAATGAGCCGGGAATATTTTAATTGGACATGTTGATAAATAAAAATCAAAATTAGGCCTCATATATAGAGGTAGATTGACAAAAATTAAAAAAATAACATAATTCAAAGTTTGATTTATCTAACTAATACCTTAATGCCATTAGATTATTATGTTTAATGAAGTCGAACTTACATTTTTATTTAAAATACATTTAATTCGTATAAGGAATTAGATTCATTAATAATTAATACATGTAATTATTTATTTTGAAAAGAATATTGAAGTTTATATAAAACTCTCAAACAACGAAAATCGTTAAATATATTAACTAGAATTGTATTACTACTATTACATAGTTTTTAATCTACTACCAGTATCTTTATTTATGATGGATTGGAATCCATAACCTTTAGGTCATGAGTAACATCTTACACTACTATTATATTGTATAGTTTAATAAAGCAAACGGTCTGGATCCGATCCAAAATGGTCGACCCGTGCCTAAAATCCAAATTTGTCTAATATTAAAAATTAAAACATCAGTTTTTAAATTTTCAATTATTTTTTTCTAGGTTATTTCTGTTTACAAAGGGACTGATCGAATAAACACCAACTTCTTTCACCAAAAGAAAAATCCCCGAATATTTGCTTCCCAAGTCCCAACTCTCCCTAATCGCCAGCAAGTGGCCGTCGCCGCCGTCATACCGGCGTTGCCGCCACGGCTTCCCTCTTCGTCGACTTCTTCTCCGCTGGTTCCTACCTATTTCGTCGATTTCTGTTTCTATTTTCCAGGTCAGTAATTTGTTTCTCACAATACATTGATTTTCACATGTAATCCCCCAATTTTCTTTGATTATTATTTTCTCATTACCTTGATTAATATGTGTGTGTTTGTGTTTGAAATTGAAGTCTTTTTACTCAATTGCGTCAGCATCGTAAACTATAGTTACTAGGATAAAACCCGCGCGATGCGGCGGGCTGCGAACTAAAAATTACTAGCGATTAAAAGTTCATTCGTAACATATTTTTAGAACGAATACAATACATAAGCATGAAAACTGTGTATAAAATAGAGGTAACCCGATAAACCTAATTAAGTATAAAATACAGGGACATGTCTATTTATGCGTGTTACTCATCATGTAAAACCTGTCGATACACCACGTTTGCTGTGTAAACTCCGACGAGATTAATTTTTTTTGCTGGAGTTACCAATACTTTTGTATCGTCACGTGAAATTCCTCTTGAAAGGGCAACGTAAAGTTGCCCATGCAAGAACACCGATTCCGGTAGATAAACACCGTCTTCCTTCAATTGTTTTTGAAATCTACTCATCAGGTTAACGTAAATAGAAGCTTGAATCTTGCCTCCCTACAATAAAATGGATAATACATACGATGTGAATTAACAATTAAAACAGTAAAGACAATCATTTTACGTAATGATCATTTATCGAATATGGTTAAGTGTAATACCTCTTCGTCAATTAACAGCATCTCAAGTGATATTATTTCATTCTTATTGTTTAAATTCATGTGGGGCCACATTCGTAGAACCCTGACCTTGAGGTGAATTTTGTCCATGAAATCATGAATGTTTCTTATAAAGTGCAATCTGATTGTTGACATGTTAAGAATACCTTACACAAAAAGATTACAAAAGTCATACACGGTAGGAATAACATTTGTATCAAAAGTTTAGTTATTTCAAAATAAACAAGAGTTGTGGGTGATAAATAATACCGTTGGTTATGATGGTTTTCTCGGTTATTTGGTTGAAGGTTATGACGGGTTTTCTCGGTTTATGGTACCTACGTTTATATAGAATGGAGGTAATACGTAACCTATATAACAAATTAAATGAATATTAATGCAAAGATTTAATCGGTAGTTATAACATGAATGGAGGTAATACGTAACCAATATAACAAATTAAATGAATATTAATGCAAAGATTTAATAGGTAGTTATAACATGAATGGAGGTAATACGTAACCTATATAAAAAGTTAAATGAATATTAATGCAAAGATTTAATCGGTAGTTATAACATGAATAAAAAACGTAAACGTTAAAATGAAGCCGGTAGTTAATGCAAAGATATAATCGGTAGTTATAAGCATGAAAAAACCGCTCGTTTGAAATGAAAACGTATAGAATATTATGTCTTTATACCTAGTTATAACATTTACTGACCGATACGGTTTTAAGAACTGTGATATAGTGTTGTCAAAATATGTGTTGTTTACTTAATTAGCTATGAATAAAACGTACAATTAAATATATATATATATATATATATATATATATATATATATATATATATATATATATATATATATATATATATATATATACATATATATATATATACATATATATATATATACATATATATATATATATATATATATATATATATATATATATATATATATATATATATATATATATATATATATATATATATACTATATAAAAAAGCATATGATACTTGAATAAAACGTATGCTTTAAATGATTTAAATGTTAATCTACTATAAAAAACACATATCATACAAGAATAAAACGTATTCGTTATAAATGATTTAAATGTTAATCTACTATAAAAAAACGCACATCATACTTGAATAAAACGTATGACTTAAATGATTTAAATGTTAATCTACTATATAAAAAACGCATATCATACAAGAATAAAACGTATTCGTTATAAATGATTTAAATGTTGATCTACTATATAAAAAACGCATATCATACTTGAATAAAACGTATGACTTAAATGATTTAAATGTTAAAAGGTAAAACGTATGCTTTTAATATATATGTACTTAAATAAGTCTTTATACCTAGTTATAGCATTGACTGATTTTTTCTGTTTTAATACTTGCTAAAAATGAATAAAAAAACACATAGCGTATAACAAAGTCCGTATATTGGTATCCGAAATATCCATTGGTTACCATATATTATCTCTCACATTGTTAAGCATGAAAAAAAACGTATGAGAGGGAAAAACGTATACATAAGTAACTCTTTATACAAAGGTATTGCATTGACTGATCGTTTATGTTTTAAGACCTGCTAAAAATGAATAAAAAACGTTTTACTAAAAAATTTAGTCTTTATAGTGGTATCCGAAATATCCATTTGTTACCATATCGTATATCTCACAGTTCGTAACGGTCGATTCCACAAACGAATTTACACGCTTTTACACATTTTAATCACAACGTCTTTACTCAGTTTCCAAACGAATTTGCACGATATCATTTAATTGGTATTTAAGTGCTTTTCTATTTTGATCGGTTTATTTTTTCATTCATATTGTGTGAATTCGTTTTTTCTTCAATCATTAAATATTATAATGAGTAAATTATGCAGAGATTGTTACCACTAATTTTAATATTCAATATTAGATTAGATTTCCATATTCATATACGTTTAATAAGAAAGGATTCAATATGCAATTTAGTATGGTCAATATAAAATACAATCAAAATGCAATAAATTTATCGAAAACGAATGTTAACTTATTTTGGTACATAAATCAATAAGTCAATATCAATTAAAAGGTATGTTTAGTAGGGGTAAAAAGCAATAAGTCAATATTTTTAGAGGGTAAATCTAAATTGCCAGTATTAAAGACGTTTTTTTAAATTAGCATTATATACTAAAATTCCGTCCAAACATCGATTTTAATTGCATGTGGTTGATGTTGACGAAGTATCAATTTCGGAGGGTGATTCAATATAGGTGTTATTTTGTATATAATTTTTTAAAGATGTAATGACCATTTAACGTCATTAACATACTTTTTCATGACTTTCCAATTATTATGACACATTAAATAATTTACACATCAAAATATATAATTTGTGTAGTTGCACTAAAACAATTCGTATAATAAAAACAATTATTGGGAAAGTGAGAAATTTATATAATTAAGACAAAGCATAATATAAAAGAAAAGCACCATTTGCGTAACAGAAACGTTAAGCATTTAAATACCAATTAATTATTGTTGTTCCATCCAGTGGGGTCTGTTTAAACGTTGTTTTGTGGGTAAGTCGAGAGACGCTTATTTCCATATAGGGTAGTTCTTAAACGTTTGAAATAACTTTTTGGTTGCGTGTCGGGTGGGACTTCGGGTTCTTCATCACATAAAACAACGGAATCATCATATTGTACTATCGGATGGATGCGTTGAAGTGCATATGCTTCTGGCATTTCCGGGTTGAACTCAATTTTTGTAACGTCGGTAGAAACAAGATATTTGACTGAAATGTAACCAAATCACAAAGATATATCAATATTTTTTTAAATAAAAAGTATGTTAGGTAAGTGGGTATGCCCAATGATTGGAAAGTAAAATGAATATCGAAAAAACTGGAATTAACATGTTGGTGTTCTAATCAGTTTCACGCGAGCTGCGTACACGGCAGTAGCAGATATCCCAATCATTGTGGCTGTGGCTGCCGGTATATGATACAATATGATCTTGATCCGGTTGCCCCTGTCGGAGATTAAATTGTAAATGGGTTATTTCCTAAAACGTGGTGATCATGTGAATCACGTATAAATACTTACCGACAGTCATGCAGCAGCATTGCACACGATATCCGACCGGTTGTAGAAAAAAGCAACCGTTCGACATGTTTCCAGCAACGTCTGTGACAGTGTTAGTAATTACGCCAAAACGTTAAATAATACTCCCTCCGTCCCTAAATAAAGTTTCCATTTTGCCTTCAAATTTTGTCCCTATATAAAGTTCTCATTTCTCAAACATAAGGGGCCCACTTAATATAATAATATTATTACCAATACTTTCACCACTAACTATCTCTTAAAACACTTTCTCTCTCCAATCAAACCTTATATTTTAATCAAAAGTAATACCAAATACTCCACCACTAACTATCTCCTAAAATGTTGTGCCCAACACAAATGGGAACTTTATTAAGGGACGGAGGGAGTAATATTTTTAATTTTTAATGATAAATATGTAACGTAGACGTACCAATCAACATTTGTCGAGTTGTTTGATCATGCAAGAGCCATGTCGGAGATCTGACCAACGGGTACTTGGGGAACCAGCCATCTTATCCATTCGTAGTTTCGGCAAGCTCGGTTTTAGTGTTGAATATTATTGGGTGATTAAAGTCATGAAGAAGATAATATGATTGTAAGTTTTAACGTCGTTTGTAGGTTGCACAACAACTCCATCGTAAGTTGATGAAGTATATATATATAGCTTAAAAAAACATAAAATTAATAATGATTTCAATGAAAGATGGTATCTAATTTCGCTGGTATCAATGTTAAAAAACGTTCAGTCAAATTTTAAATGATTTAATTGTTAAAAAACGTATGGTTTTTTATGGTGTTAAAATTAAAAACGCTTTAAATAATTACCATTATGGATTCTTGTTTCTAAAAATAAGAGTAGCAAAAAAGTCTTATTTGTAAGTCAATGACGGTTTGCACATCATACTTGAAAAAAAACGTATGCTTTAAATGATTTACCTGCTAAAAACGTGATGATTGTTTCAATGTTTAAATGATTTCAATGTTAAAAAACGGTAAGTCAAAGTTTAAATTATTTCAATGTTAAAAAACGTAAGTATTTTTTAAGGTGTTAATATTAAAAACGCTTTAAGTAGTTAATATTAAGGTTTATTGTTTCTAAAAATAAGAGTAGAAAAAAGTCTTATCTGTAACGGCTTTTAATTATTTGTGTCCGGACCTTTAAAGCATAGCATCTTAGTGTTTCGTTTTTATTTCAAAAATGTGATATGGTTTAGTAGTAAGGTGAATAAAAAGGATTCTAGAGACCCAAGTTCGAAACCTGTTAAAAGCATATTTTTTTTTGCATTTAAAACGTGGGTTTAAGACCTGCCAGAAATGGCAAGCCTGTTTTAAGACCTGCTAAAATTAAAAAGTCATTCACTCATTATAGATAGTAGAGATAACAGTTGGCTGTCTGTGATGATTTCTTTTGAACGCTTGTTTCATACAAAATTAATTAAATTATATCAAATGGGCTTTTTACTTGATTATCTAAAGCCCATGTTTGAGTAGGTTAGAAAATACAAGAGCCTACCTGCTCATTGCTTCGGGATTTTTTCTTCATTTCTGATTCAAATTTGTGGATTTCATACGAATTGATTATTAGTTTGAATTAGTTTTGATTTAGGCATCTGGTTAGCTCAATCGAGAACTTCAAAAATGAACATTAGCTAACAACGCAAACGAAGCTTTTATCAGTGTCGCAGCGGTAGTTAGGCTCAGGTATTATATCCAGAATTCTTCGCTTTATTTTATTAATTAACACAAAATTAGCTAATTTTGGATTCTAATTTGAATTTAACTGTTTTGAATGTAATTCCTCAATAATTTTGCTGATCTTTAACTGCTTGTATGTAGAGAAATTACGCCGTTGTGTGCAAATTTAGGTTCGAAATCAAAACAACACCTGAAGATTTACTTCTCATTGAGCTAATCATTTTGCGTTTAAATTAACGATTATGCATTTCCATCATCTATGTTTTCGTTATTACTAATTGTGAAATTTGAGGTCAAATTCATCTGAACAAGCAATGATTTAGAATAGTAATTTGAGCAGTTGAAGGTTTTGAATTGCTCATGATTGTATTCTTCACCTTTTCCTCACATTAGGTATTCGAAATAATTTCATTCATGCTTATAAATTTGGACTATTTTCATTTTAAGCCTTAATTTACATCGAAAATACAGTGAATAATCTGTTATATTGGGCTACTTATCGCTGAAATGATAACTTTTTACAATCAAAAAGATATTAAGCTTCAGAAAATCAGAGAAAAATGGTGATTAAATAGTTAATTTATGGTTGTTATATAGATGGCTAGATGGGATGAAATACTGTCACTCCCTGTTCAAAGTCGTCCAACAATGGAGTTTTGTGCAAGTGATCTTGTTTGGTCAAAGGTAGAAGGACACCGTGACAACATGGATAGACTTGCTCTTGTTCCTTTTGCAAGAGTTGATGATTTTCTTCGTGGCGAATCAAATAATAAAGATTGTCCCACAAGATTTCATGTTGAAGCTAGAAGAAGACGTGCTCCAAAAACGCCTTACAAACCTAAAGTTGATGGCATTCTTGAATATATATTGTAAGTTTTTTTTTTTTTTTTACTTTTTTACCCCTTTGTTAACCTAATTTGAGTGACTTCTACTCCAATTTTTGCACAATAATTGTCGTTTTTGGTCATTTGATATGTATATGGCTTGATTAATTTGGATTTTGAACATCTGATTATCTGGTCATTGCAATTTGAAGTCATAGTGATTAGTTATATACATATTCTGCTTCTGATTATTTGATCAAATAATCAGTTTCTTACCAGTTACACCAAAACTGATTGTCTGATGGTAAACGGAAATTACCTATTTACCCCTTTCCATTTTTACACATAAATTGTCGATTTTGTTCATTTTAACTGCTAACCGATTACCTGATTCTGATACTCGATTAACTGAAGATATATATTTATATATTTTGTTTTTTTATTGTAGATATTGGTGCTCATTTGGACCAGACGACCATAGAAAAGGAGGGGTAGTTAGACCTAGTAGAAGTACATATGTACCAAAAAAGAAATCAGCTGGTAGACCTAACACAAAACGAGGTTGCACATGTCATTTTATAGTCAAACGATTAATAGCCGAACCAAATGTAGCCCTAATTATATATAATCAAGATAAACACGTAGATAAAAAAGGATCACCATGTCACGGGCCACAAGACCAAAAATCAGTTGGAACCCGTGCCATGTATGCACCATTTATCTCAGAAGATCTTCGCCTACGTGTCATGTCATTATTACATGTTGGAATTCCAGTTGAAACAATCATGCAAAAACACAATGAATCAGTTGAAAAACAAGGTGGTGTTTGTAATAGAGATGATTTGTTAACTCATAGACATGTGAGGATTCAAGAAAGGAATATTAGACGGTCAGTATGTGAACTTGATGAAGATGATGATGTCAGCATTGGGTTATGGGTTGATAGTCATAAGAATCATGTGTTTTTTTATGAGGATTTTACTGATAGCGACCCGTTTTTGTTGGGGATTCAAACCGAATGGCAATTGCAGCAAATGATTCGGTTTGGTAATGGAAGGCTTCTGGCTTTAGATTCGAGATTTGGTACCAATAAACTGAAGGTATAGTTTGATTTTTATTAGATTTGTTGATTTCAACCCGTTTATTAAAAAATGGGCCGATTTGGATATATAAAAAAAGTTATCTAAAAAAGGTTGGACGAGTTGAAACTTGAAAGTCGCCAAGATTCCGTTTTTAAAGCATACAACACCCTAAATCTTTATTTTTATACTTTCCTTTTTGGGGTGATTCAAAATAAGTGATACACTTTGAAAAATTACCTTATTTGGCAAAAAAAGTGGGACCCTCACCCACTAACTATCTACTTCAACAAAGTAAAATGACCCCCTTACCCTTACTTTTTACTTTTAAACATCATTAACTCCACTTTATTCAAAAAGTGTGGGACCCATTCCCACTAACCATCCAATTAATCTAATTTATCCATCATTATAATCTTTTGCCTCAAAAACCGTGAAACCAAAAGTGTATCACTTATTTTGAATCGGAGGAAGTAATAATGTTGTTATTATAATCTTTATTAAAGTATGGGTCGATTGGGTTGTGGTGTATCTCAAACGGGTCAAATCTAAAGGGGAATAGATTAAACGGGTCGAAAGACGCCAAGATTCTATTTTTAAAGAATGCAACTTCCTAAATCTTTATTAGTGTTATAAAATATATTAAGAAATGGACAAAAATGTGTTTGTGGGCCAACTCTGGCCCATCCATTTCGACCCGTTTTGACATGTTACCCAACCTTCATATGGATTGTTTCCAAGATAATGGTGGTGCTTTTTATCATTAATATGAAATTATTTATTGGCCCGTTTCAATCTTTATGCAGTGCCCGATTCAGAGTCTTGTTGTTTTCAACTCAGAAAACAAAGCAATACCAATAGCATGGATAATAACACCAAGTTTCACAAGATTTGGAGATACACATAAATGGATGAGAGCTCTTTTTAATAGAGTTCGCACTAAAGATCCTACATGGAAATTAGCTGGATTTATAATCGATGATCCTTTTGCTGACATCATCACTATCAGGTCTCTCTCATGATTATAATTTCTCTTTATCTCTAATAATAGTTTAACATAGTCAAAGATTAAACACTGATAGTAATAAGAGATGACAAAATGGTCAGGTTGGTAATGGGTCAAAACTGGTTCAGGTAAATTAGGTAACTTTTTTATGTGATGAAATGGGTCGGGTCGGGTTGACCCATTTTGAGCCGTACACGTTTGAATAGTTCCCTTTTTTAGCTTTTTTCTAACACGTTTGACTTGTAGGGGCGACTTTCAACCTGATTGACCAATTTGACCCGTTCCCTTTTTTAGCTTTTTTCTTACACGTTTGACTCAAAATTGATATGTGCCAAAATGGGTCGTTTTGGTCTGTGCCAAAATTGGCCTGATCGTGTTGACCCAAAACACTTTTTTCCGTTATTTATATTTATATAATAATAATATTGTAATGTGTCCTGAAGACCCATTTTGACCTGAACTTATTTGACCAAAACACTTTGAGGCGACTTTCAACCTGGTTGACCAATTTGACCCGTACCCATTTTTAGCTACTTTTTAACGTTTTACCCAAAATTGATATATATGTTATCAGGGAAGTATTCCATTGCTCTGTTTTGGTTTGTTTCTGGCGGGTCCGTCACGCATGGCTTAAAAATATAATGAAAAAATGTTCTAATATGGAAACACGAGCAAAATTATCAAAAGCTCTTGGTCAAATAGTCAAAGACGTATGTAAAGGGTGTGGAACAATCGAATCATTCGATACATTTATGGACGATTTTGTAGAATGCAGAGATTTCATGGATTACTTCAAAGCAATTTGGTATCCGAGAATCGGTTAGTAACATCATTTATTAAAATAATTAATTTTTAATTTGTTTTTAATAAAATTTTTTTAATCAGGGTCTTGGATCAATGTTTTAAAAACCCTACCACTTGCTAGTCTAGAAAGTTCTTCAGCTCTCGAGTTTCATCACAACCAATTAAAAATCCGATTACTAACCGAAAACGACCCTAATATTAATCCCAACATTTATGACCGAACCGATTGGTTAATCGATAAGCTTGCTACTAAAATACAAGCCTATTTCTGGCTCGACGAATACGAGGGCAAAAACGACTTTTCACGCTATAGGAAAGACGAATGGGCAAGTGGGTTAACCGCTTGGGCCCAATCAAAAACAATCCCAAACGATGATGTCATCACAGAAGGTGAACGTGTGGTCAAAGTTATTGACCAAATGGACCGAGATGTGTCTCATGTGGTATGGAACCCGGGTTCAGAATATGCAATTTGCGGATGTGAGTGGGGGCAAAATGGTAATTTGTGTGAGCATGTTTGTAAGGCTATTCGGTATTTTGGTGAAAAAGGTTCGGTTTTGCCGTCTGTTAGTCTGTTACAATATAATCGAGGTTTGATTAATATGCTGAAATGCCCGCCAGCTAATTCTTTTATACGTGATCATGCTGTTTCTTTAGCGGTTTGGGTTAATGAACAACTTAGTTTACAATTTGGAAAAAATAGAGAAAATGGTGGCTCGGGTGAGAGGGGCGAAACGGTAAATTCGCACATGCCGATGGAAGTTGACTTGGAATTATGTTGACCGGATAGTAGTACTGACTGAATTGTATATGTTGGAGGACTTATTGTAAGTGAACCAAAAATGTTGGTTATACTACTTATATGTTCATTTAATCATGTTATCTCTACTATCTATAATGCATTTAGGACCTTTCCTTAAATAACATTTTGAAAATTCAGCCAATAACTTTCTATTTTTGTCTTGAATTACGATTTAAAAAAGAATGCTGTAAGAATGATTCGAACTCGAGACCACTAGAAAACCAAACAAGTTCGCTAACCAACTGAACTACAAGTTATCACATCCATTTTCCGAAACCAAAACATTATGTAGCCTTTATTTCCTTACCTTATCAATTTGCCCGACGATTGAATTCCCTTCTTGGTCCTTTCAAACCCTCGAATCCTTCAACGCTCCTCTTCCTTCACTGATTCGTTCAAGCCTCTCACGTCGATTCAATTCCAAAGCCCTCGATTCCTTCAAGCCTCGATTCCTTCATTCATCATCACCTTCAATCTCGGTTCCTTCGTGCTTGGCTATAACTACCTTTTGATTTCTTTTCAAATTAAACAAGTTTTTCATGTTTTGCAGAGAAAGCAGAAGTAACCAGTGATCATTACAAACTTCTCCCGATTGATTTTAGGAATATTCAAAGCTTGAATGACCTCCTATTAGCTCATATAGATTCAAGGTATGTGCATCAGTTATTGCTTGAGTGGTTGTTTTTTGCTTGATTTAATTATAGAAAATTCAATTAATTCGGAAAAATTATTATTATTTTTTACTGATTGATGTTACCATCAGCTTGCCAACATTTAAAATTTCAGAATTTGTGTTAACATACTTGGATCCTCACTCAAGCCGTGCTATTGTTGAATAGGCTTCTAGATAATTCTCTACGTCGAAATGATTTCTTATACGATCAGGTAATCTTAAAACGGTTGCTTCTAAAAAAAAGAGTTCCTGCTGAGGGTTGCTTCTAAATAAATCACCTCGATATTAATCACATTTATCTAGAATAAATGATGCCTAAAAGAGAGCTTGCTTCTAAATAAATCACGTTTATCTCTTTTTCAAGACAATTATCCGAAAATGGTTGCTCGGAAGGTAAACGTGTAAATGGTTATGATGACAAAATTGAAAAATCTGAGGGTTTCATGTAAACCTGTATACACAAATATCTGTTGTTATGTTAGTCACCTGAATGTAATTCTTTTTTTTTATTGTTGAAATATGTAGAGACTGCACTACTATGCAGTGTTAATTTTTAATTATGTCGTTTTTATTTCGCATACTTGGCTGTAAAAATACAAATAAGTAATTATTGATAGAACTTTGACAATGGTTCTTGATGGTTTCATGGATGAGATTTGTGATCTTCTACGGCTAACGATCAAGAAGGTATCTTTGTTTCATTTTTAGTGTTTTGTACTTACTCATAGTATGGTAGTCTATTATTTCCTTTATTTATGTAAAAACTCTAATTTTTTCTCTTGATACAAGTTAGTGAGTGCAATAACCAACACTAACTAATCATTTGGTTATTGCAGTTTTCTTTATATCCAATCAGAATGACTGATTAAACCAATAGTCATGCTATGATTGTCTCATGTTGTGGATGTTTTCATGGGCCTAAAACGGTTGCTATTTCTATGGCTTTTGATAAATTTGCTACTTGTTGATTTTGGTCGTTCTTACATGGTCAAGTTAAAGTTGACTTTGTACATGAAGTTGCTCTTAAGAAACTTTTTGAAGGTTTATAATCTAATTATTCTCATAGTGATTTGTTATTTAACCATTTAATTTCTTTCTTTGATGAATGCAGGAAAAGGACAACACATAGATGCTTTTCTATTTGAGCCCATACAAGGATAAACTCGTGAATTTTTGGGGGAAATACTTTCATTTCTTCAAGTTGCATTGTGAATTGTATTAACATGTATCACTCTTCAGTAACTTCTCTTTAATTTAAATGCTATATGTATTCTAATCAACAACTTTGGTGGTTTGTATCTAATTTTACAATTTTTTAGAAACTTCTTATTTAAATTAGGGGTAGAGTTGATGCAATGCTCAGTTTTTCCCTTCAATTATTTTAGGGGTGATATTTTACTGCTTTTTATGCTCCATTAGAACAGAATACTAACTTTATGTGCTTTCATGTGTTTAATTGAATTTGCAGTAAAGCATGATGTTGACGTGTTTAAAATTGGGGTTTTTATGTTAATGTTTTTTATTTAGTTGTCAACCCACGTAGCAAAATTAAGCGCAAAGATGCATATTGTCTCTTTTGTTCAAAGCTCTTGCTGTAAGTTGAACAGTATATACAGCCCTTCATGTTTGGATATTTTCACTTTTTGTCAATTTTGTAAGATTGGCCGTTTGGAAGTTGAAATGGGACAAGCCATGTCATGTATCAGTTTTTTTCCAGTCAGGTCATGACCATGTTGTTTGTATTTTTTTCATTTTTTTAGAAATATAGAATAACTTGATATTTTGTAAGTTGTAACATTCTGAACAACTGAAGATAGTACTGGTAAAGTGGGTGGGTCAAGTTGGCCCAAAACACTCTCCCACTTTAGATGAAAAGTAAACTTGAATCAACTCACTCATTAATAAGATCGTAATTAATTTATTTTGTTTTATATAAATTTTGGGTGATCTAATTTTTCTTATTTAGTTACAGATATGATATATTTTAAGGTTAATGATCCCCTGTATATTCATAGTTTTCCACTTTATCATAAGTTTTTTCCAAATCTATTGTGTGTTGACGCTTTGAATGTGGAAGACAAACGATATGATGGCTTTCAAATTATAATTTCAAAGATGACTTGTTGCTACCAGATAACATTTGTTCTGCGGAAAATTTTGTTATAGGGTACCCGCCGCTGCATTGCGCGGGTGCCTGCTAGTTCGGCTTAATGTGCTGTAGAAAACATTATGTAGTTTTTTACAATGGGTATTAGCTAAATATAAATGTAATAAATAGAATAAAGTGAATAAGTTATTAAACTGAAAGTTCGTAAAATTTATCAAAATCGAAATGACTTTAGTTGAGAATTAACTATCTTGAATTGATTTTAATCTTGATAGAAACATCGGCTACACTTCACGTCCTACACTCGTCTAACTTAGACTGATTCGGTTGAATTATTCTCGAAGGTATCTCACTGTTGGCATCCCCCTTCGGTTGGGTGTCTTCGGTTGAATTCTTCCCCAAACCGAAAAGTGAAAAGGTAGGGTCCAATGCAATTTAATAAGGTATTTGTATTGTGTGTATATATTTTATAATAGTGGGGTCCAAAAAACTGAAGAGAATAGGTATATTTGGCATGTTTATGTTTATTGTCAGTTGAAGTCTGAACTAATGTGACGCTGATTTGACAAAAATTGAAGGTGTCAGTTTCATTCATTGTTGGGAGCGGTCTTATAGAGTAATAAATTCAATGATTTAAAATATGGTTGAACTAGTCGGACAAATCGGGAAATGAAAAGGTAGAAGGTTGAAATGGGCGGGTTAAACCAATGAATATAGCTTGGTTGTAATCAGTCCGCTGGATATAAAATTTCGGTTGAATTGCCGGGCGAATCGAAGAAAACTAATTTTTAAGAAAACTAGTTAAATAAAATAGATATGAATATTTTTTTATATAGGTTCTAGATTTTAAAAATAAAAAACCTAGTTTAAAAATAGGTTTTGTAAGAATTTTAATTTTTATGGTGTTCATCACATATTTTTCTTGTATTTTTTTGTATTTGTAGACCATTTACATATCTACTGTATCATAGATACTCTAGAATTATCAGTTGTTTCAATCTACCGGCTAATCCGGTCTGACTGCTTCAACCGTATTTAGGAATTGATCGCTTCGATTAAAAAATCCATATTTAAAACATTGAATAGAATTATTATTTTTCCCAGAATGTCCAGTTTTCATTGGTAATGGTTGGCTTTTTTGTTAACTTTATTTAAGGAAAAGTTATAAATAAATCAATAAATAAAGATGCATAAATATGAAATACTTAAAGCAATGTTCTAAAGTGAATTTGTTTCCTTATTTGAACTTTTTATTAAAAGGAGTAGGGGTGTAAATGAGCCGAGCAGAGTCCGAACTCGACTAGGTTTGAGCTTGGCTCGTTTAAGTTTGACGGAGCTCGAGCTCGGCTCGTTTCGAGCCTTATATGTAAAGTTCGAGCTCGGCTCGTTTAGGTTTTCGCAGGTTCGGGCTCGGCTCGATTAGGTTCATTTAAGCTCTCATATACACAAAATATATAAAAAAATTTATTTAATTATAATATTTAATATATTATGTAAACATTTCATTTTTATATTATGTTATATACATATATATGTATAGTATAAATACACACATAAGTATAAAAATATATAATATATAATTATATTTTTGTAATAATTAATATATATTTGCTCGTTTAGGCTCGCGAGCCTAATCAGTCTTAGTGGATCAAGCTCGGGCTCGGACTCGTTTAATAAACGAGCTCTTAGTTAAGCTCATACTCGGCTCATACTCGTTTAAGCTTCGTTTCGAGCTTTTAACGAGCCGATCCTGAGTAGCTCACGAACGACTCGACTCGTTTTCACCACTAAAAAGGAGTAAAAGGAAACGATGACTAAATATAATGGGACGTCAACTGGGATTTATCAAAGGTTTTGAGAATTTATTAATTAAGAAAAGGTTTATGCGTCGCATTGAGCAGGTTCTTACGTGCTGTTTGATAGGAATAAAATGATTAAGATCTGAATGATTCAACAATTTGAATAATTAAGAGGTTTTGTACGAAACTTGTTTTGAATATGAGAAACTTTTTATAAGAATTCTGACTGCTTAATGATTCAGCATATGTTCTAAGGAAGAATGATTCAGCAGTTTTTTGCTGTCTCATTCAGCATATACTTCATTCAGAGGCGCTAAATAAACGCACTGAATTTTGAATGATTCAACATTCAGCGCTGAATGATTCCATTAAGCTGCAGATAAACACCCCCTTAGCCCACTCTATGAGAGGGAGCTACGTTCAATGAAAGATAATATTAACATTATACTCCATCCGTCCCACAAAAAAGTTTACATTTCTCCTTAAAATTTAGTCCCACAAAAAAGTTTACATTTTCTCAAATTTGGGGCTCCACCTAATAAAATAATATTATTACCATTCATTTCACCAATAAAATACATTCCCTTTCCAATCTAACCTTATATTTTAATCAAAAATATTACAAATGACCCCACCACTAATTATTTACTAAAAAATTATGCTTAAATAAAATGTAAATTTTTTTATGGGACGGAGTGACTAATAATTTTCTTTAGATACGTCTATGACATCTTAGTCTATCATTATAGGAAGAAAAAAATACCAGCATTACTTAATTATTCATAAAACAATTAATCTAGATTAATTGATCACCAATGATAGTCATGAGAGGTTTTACTTAAAAAATTCTTGGGTTCAAGACTTGCTGAGACCATTCCTCGGGATAGAAAAAAATATGGGGTTTATTCCCCAGAAAGAAGATAGGTTCGAGGAAGTCATACTGTCCGTTGGAATATTACTGCATGATTCGAATCACCAACTTACTATCTGACGGTTAAAGTATAATAATAATTATCCATATATTTGTAGAACCTTTGCGATTTGTTATCAATTAAAAGATCGAATATAAGAGAATCTGGTGTGGTGTGCCATAGACACATTTTTGCCATTTGGCAGCCTAATCGTCCATCGTCATAGGTTTAACAACTCGAGAAATAGAGAAAAAGAAACAAATACGTTCAAACGGACACCACCATACGTTTAACAGTTCTTTAAATAGAGAAAAAGCAACAAATATGTTCAAGTGGCTACATCCAACCGTCCACCGCCATATGTTTAATCGCTCGTTAAATAGAGAAAAGGCAATACATACGTTCAAACATCTATCATCAAGCGTCGACTTTGACTTTAACATGAGTGTTAATCCTGTGATTATATGTTTAACATGACTCTTAGAATCATGTTAAAAATCAATATAACTCTAACTAGTCTTCCACAGTTTATGTTCTAAAAAGTTAGAAAGTTACTTTGGAATATAAAACTGAGATAAAAATTGGAATATAAAGTTACTTTATGTTCTAATATGGTACCAGTTAATTAAAAACAGCTAAATTTTCTTAGTAGCTGACACAAAAAACATCAGAAATATATATATATATATATATATATATATATATAGGGTCGAGTTATATTGAGAACCCTGATTTCAGAAAGAACTCTGAGAACTATTTAATTTCAATCTTGGCCATAGAATAAGCAATCTAACGGATGAGAATAGGGGATGGCATATATGTAATTAGTAGTTTAATTTTGGTTAAATGTTTTAGATATAAAAGGGCATTTTAGTCATATGAAGATATAAAAAATAATTAATTAATCAAAATTAAAAAAACCTAGCATGCACGATTACCGAAATATGAAACCACCATCCCTATGATTTCGTAAAACACAACCCACCTTCCTAAAAATCTTCCGTTTTTTTTAAAAGAAAGATACGATCGGCGATGGCATTTACTCTCAAAAATAGCGAATAATTGGTACCCGATTCTGTTAATTTTATACTCAATATAGCACATTTGCAATATACGAATACAAATCAGTGAGAAATTTGAAAGAATTCACCCGTGGTTTAGGTTTTGCAGGCATTATTGAAGACGAAGTTTAAACCAGTTACAATCGCGGAAGAATGTCAGGTAAATACTCGATTATTACTGTTAAAAGAGTCGCATTTATGTTTTCTACATCAACGACATGATAATTTTGTTGGAAAACTATCATTGTTGTAATAATAAGTCACGGAAATTGGATAAATAGGGAATTTCTAGCAAGATACATAAATGGAGTATATGGATTATTGATAGGGTTTTGTATAGTCTTAAAAGGGTTGCATTTATGATTTCTACATCAACGAAATGTAAATTTTATGGAGAAACAATGAAGGTGGTAATAATATGTGATGGAAATTGGCTAAATTGGGAATTTCTAGCAAGATACATTTATGCAGTTCATAGGTTATTGTTAGGGTTTTGGTTTTGTAACATATATGATTTTGAAGAAGGTTTAAAACGATGAAAGATATGTTTTATGTTTTTTTCAAAACTATATTTGAAAATTAGCATATACTGATATTTTGTAAAATATAACATAAATGCTAGTGTTGTTGAATGTAGGTATAACTAGGAGTGGTAAGAAACGTGAAAGAGTCATTGAAGATGATGATGATTTTGTAATGAGTAAGTCATCAATGAAAACAGGTAAGTATTTAAATGATCGTATATGTAAAATTTAAAAAGTTAATGGTTTTTAATATGTTTTAGTTTAAGTTATCTTGATAATTGCTTCAATGTAGGTGACACGATTAGTGTAGAACAAAAGAAAACCAGAGTAGAGAACAAAGATGCTGGACTTAATAGGTGCTCAAAAGATAAAGGTACTCAGCAGATAACACTAGTGTTATGTGTGCTATAAAAAAACCTTGTTGATGATTTGTATATGCTTTTTTTTCAGATTTTGAGATACGTCCTGTTTTTACTTTCTGACATTTTTCATGATACAGATGAGACTGTGCGTGGAAAAAAGAAGACATCTCTACAAAAAAAATCTCATGATATAGGTTCAAGTTCTTCTAATAAGAAAGGTAATCATTTTAATACATCTATGAATATTTTTTTGGATAAAAATGTAAGGCATTTACATTTATTAGTTAACACAATGACACCTACAAAAAGAAAGGGGAAAAAAAAGTGAAAGTGCAATTAGAGACACCAAAACCGTGTAAGGTTCTACAGACTAGATCAAGCCCGAAAACATTACATGTGGTTATATCTCACCTTACTGAATCTCAAAAGGCATGTCTAGAAGCCATTGGGTTCGGTGGTCTCTTAGATTTCCGGGTTGATGGAATCCCTACAAAATTAGCATTGTATGTTGTCGATAATTTCAACCCGAGTACTATGCAAATTAAGGTAAAAACAGGTTACATACCTGTCTCATTGGGGTCTATAAGCGATATGTTAGGGCTGAAAAACACAGGTGTTCGGATAAATGAGATAAAAGTCGATAGAAATGAAGAAATGATAAATAATTGGATGCAACAATACACTGGTCTGAAGGAAATTTCGCCAACGGACGTGAAGATGCGGATTAGGAGGGCAACTTGTATTGATTTAAATTTTAAACTGAATTTTATTGTTCTGTTTTGTTCTGTTATGGGATCAATCAAACCGAAAGGTATATGTGATTTGAAGATACTCGATTACATAACACCAACAACAAAGTTGTCTGATATAAATTGGGGAAGTTACATTTGGGAATCTCTAAAAACATGTAAAGATGGATGGACTAAAGGCAAACACGACAGTTTTTTTAGAGGACCACTTACATACCTCATAGTGAGTAATATTATTTAATTATCGATTAAACATATATGCATTTATGAATTAGCGTTTATAAACATATATGCACATTTTTCAACCAATTAATTTTGTATAATTGTGAAACAGTTGTTGTATGTGGAGAAAACGAAATGCATGGGATTTAAAAATGGAGGAAAAAGACCACCGTGTTCGGCTTGGTCTTGGGAACTACTGAGTGAAAGGGAGACAGAAGAGTTAAACCAGAGTGGATTTGGTAAAGGAGAAATTTTGAAAACTATTCAACAAGAAGACAACATTAGTCTGCCAGAAGATGTGAATGTAAGTTTATTAAAAATATTAAAAAAATAAATAATAATAGTATAGTATAATCAATCTCGTGTATGTATTATGTCGCATACATTTAAAATAACAATAATAAAATTCAAATGCTTGCAGGGTTGTGTGTGGCTGTTAAAACATCAACTAAAGAGTATTGGTGCTGCTATGGATATCTTTGATAAAACTATGAAATTGTGTATGAACAAATATCCCTCTAACAATAATCTCGAAGAATTGTTAGAAATGTATGGTGCGTTGATACAAAAGAATTCAAGCTTACCAACTAACAATGCGGGTCCAAGTCGTTCGATGCCGCACGCCGAATCAGTCGGCGTAGAAACAGCGTTAAATGACAATTTAACGCCTAATTTGAATGAAACTACTGTGGCAGGTGGAGTAAGTGACATGGCGTTTGAATGTGATGCCCGGGATCATTTAAATCCACACGACAGTAATGAAACATGCAATAACATGTCCGTGGAAGTGAATGTTGATAAAATAAAGGAGGCAGACACTAATGTTCAAGTTGATGTTCAAGACACTGGTATAGAGTCATCCGATGCAAATAAGGACCAAGAAAATGTGAATGACCCATTCTCTGATTATGTTGAATTAGGTGAAAGTACACAGGAAGCTTTTGAGCAAGTAATGTTAGAACTTGAACATAGAGGTTTAAAAAGTGATGAGAAGATTGAAAGTAGAGAAAATTTTAATGAGACGGTAATCGATTCAGACGAGCCTGGTCAATGTACCCAGGAAGCTTATGTACGTGCAGCAATTGAAGCAGAACAGACGATTGAAAGAAATAAAAAAATTTCACAAGAAGGTATGCCTAGCTTCAGCCTCGGTTTTACACAAGAAATTGTATCGTCATCTGAACGGAAAGGTAAGGGGATTGCACTTGAAAACGAGGAACCATCAACACCGCTGCCTATTCAAGTAATTATTCCTCGAGATGATGATGGAGTTGCAGGTATGAACCGAGGAAAAAGATACACAACAAAGTCAAATGCTGCTAGATCACCCTACATTCAGAGGGTGGTAGATTGTAACAAAATTTTAAATTCTGAAGAAGAAAGAGTTGCACGTTTCTTACAAACGAATACAAATGATACACAGTAAGACATATTTTTTATAAATTTTTAAATATACGGACATCGAATCGAAGTAACATATATGCATTATTATATTTAATCCTTAATTTTGTGCAGCAACTACCTGTTTCTTTCATCTTGCGGTTTTGGCCTGAAATTGGTTGAGCTTGATCAATTAACTGAGGACTATGCCGAGGACTCTATTTTGGCAGGTTGGTCTATAGTGCTTAACCATATGGAAAAGTTCAAAAGCCCAGAATCGCCCTTCCGTATATTTCTAAAACCGCTGACTTTGGTAAGACCTACCAATCCTTAAATTAAAGTTGAAAGTATGTACCATTCGTAGTAAAAATTGTATGTTGTTCTTGCAGGAAAAAAGTTTCTACACTCGTGATGAAAACGACCAATATGCAGTATTTGCAGCCCATATTGAGGATTTTTATGATAATTGCTCCTTGTACACAAAATCAAAAAGACCAGACTTGGTAAGTTGTAATTAGTATTATATTGCATCTATGATATTTATCGAACCTAAAAATTTGTATAAATACTATATTAGATTTTACAAAACAATACTGACAAGCCTGTGATTAACACAAAACAACTTATATTAATCTTAAATGTACAGATTTTTATTCCTGTGTCGAACGACAAACAACAATTTCTGATGACGTTTGACATGCGTTCCGGAAATTCAATCATGTTTGATCAAAAAAGCTACAAAAACAATGGTGGGGAACTAATAATAACAAAGGGTGCTAAAGAATGCAATGTAAAAGTGGCAAACTTAGTGGTAAGTTAAGTAAAATGGATGTGATGTATTAAATAAATAGTACTAATAACTTTTATGTATGTGAACAACAATTCTGTTTTTGCAGAAAAAACTTTTCGTGGAATACGCTTTTAGCATCAAGAATTTAAAGGCGGAAGTGTTTAACAATTCTGAGATGGTCATAGGAGATTTTAAATGGCAAACGGGGAGGTATAAAAAGAGTGGTGGAATATATGTGATGAGGTGCATGGAATCATTTTCCGGGCAAGATCTAAAGAAATGGAGTTGTGGTTTGGTGGGTAACAATTCTAGGCTGTTGCAACAAATAAATATATTGAAAACAAGATATGCAACAAGGATAATACTTTCAGATTGCAATGTTAAGAAAGATGAGGTGAAAGCAAAGATGTATGGTATGACTTAAGTTGGGTTATTTTGATTTCACTTTTGGTATTAGACACATGTATGTTTGGGTTTTTTTGAAGACAATTGGTTTTTGGTTTTGATTACTATGAATATGGAACATTATGTGTTTTATTTTTGTTTTTGTTAATTGGAAGTTATATGTTTATAAAAACATGGGTTTATCCTACAGTATAAGTTGATAATAACAGTCGGGTTACATATATGTTTTGACTTTTACTTATATGATGAGTTTGCAAATGAGGAACGTAACATGTATGTTATATACAGTACCGTTTAATAGTACTCAATAAGAACGTATGTGTAACTGACTTTGAAAATATTTATTTCATATTAACCGTTTGTAAGTCAGACTCGAAACTTATAAAATATCAAGTTAAAGCACATTGTATATTTACCAATTCCAGCAACTGAATAACGTTTATATAAGTGAAAACAAATTACGTAGTAATTATAAATTTTTAATCAGATCATGCATGTATTTTTTGACACATTGATAGTAGACATATATGTTTAAGGCCACCAAAAATATCACAAAAGTGATATGGTTGAGGCAAAATGTTAAACGCTTGATAAAATAAATCCAATTCTCAAGATAAAATAAACAAGAAAATGTCTAAATTCAAAAATAAATCAATCTTCATTCCTCATCCGAAACCCATTCACCATCACTTGAAGACTCTTCGGAAAGATCATCATCAGTGTCTTCATCCACAAGGTTATGTTCAGCAACACGGTGTCGTCCGTTACGATGGACTTCTTCAACAACATTCTCCTTAGGCTCATTAATAATGCGTTTGGGGTTCTTGCAAGTGCGTATGTTGTGACGTAACTCACCGCAGTTCTTACAACCACGAAATTTAAAAGGACGTTTGCGTGATGTCTTGTTTTTAGATTTGTCTATGGCAATTTCAGCAGCACTCTTTAACCTTTTAGAACCCTTGGTACTGGATTTCGGAGGATCTTTAATCTTTACTGGTTCAGGTTCTTTGACACCTAATAATTCAGCATATTGTTCTTCTTCATTGACAACATCGGATGTTGTCATCTCAGCCTCGAGTTTGGATTTCATTAAACTCAGAGCTTCGAAAACCTCAGTTAACTTGGCAACATTATTGCCAATTAAGTTTTGACAATCCTCAAGCATAAGATTCATATCAATATTTATTTTTTCCGTTTTCTCAATGTCAGGCCCATACCTATGTCTTTCTTCAATCAAATGAACCGGAAGGGGGTTTTTTCGCCATCTTCGATTGATATAATCAACTGGAATTTTATCAACATCGTTGTCTAGAAACACACAAAAAATGTGCCGACATAGGTAACCATATCGAGAAAAATGTCCACACGAACATGTCACATGACCATTAGTTTTGTTGAACGAAACCTGACACGCAAATGCAAATATATTAGTTTAAACATATATGTTTTAATACGTGTGCAATGCCGAAATACTGAATTAAGTTGTAAAAAAAAACATTACCTTTGTTGTCACAACTGTTTTATGATGCTTGTCCTTCTGGATAACTACACAATTCTGAACGCCTTCAACCACGTCCGGGATACTGCTTTTACATGAAACCAACCCTTTGATAATTTCTTCTTGCACTAACCAAAAAATTGAAAGAGAATATACTTCCATTGCATGTTGCTCAATTGGTACTTTTGTCTTCAACGAAGGTGTTGCTCCACTATAATCGTTGTCGTCACGACGTTGATCATATCGTTGTTTGTCCATAGCAGCTTCAAACCACAACATAAATTGGACAAACGTGTTACCATGGTGAGAAAAACGCTGGAAAAAAGCATTCGAGCTTTCAGACTGAGAAGTAGTTTTCATTAACCCACACATTGGAACGTCTTTAAAATAAGCTGGAATCCACCTATCCCGGATTGCATACATGTCCTTTAACCATTTATTGTTATGTAACTTATATCGACCAATAAGATCCATCCATCTTTCTTCAAAAACATCAGGCTCAATATAAACATTCCATATAAGCTTATGAAAGTCCTTCCTGAATTGTGAATCTGTGTCTAACTCTGATAAAACCTAATACAATAGAATTAAATAAATAATTAGAACATATATGATCAAATCGATGTAAAATCACTGTTTGATTAAAAACATATATGCAATTGAATAACGAATACATTTACCTTGCCAGGTAGTTTCTGCGTGATGTGCCACATACATAATCGATGTCGGGATTCAGGGAGTGACTTCAATATAGCCTTGCGAATAGCAGGATCTTGATCGGTAAGGACAAACGGTGGAGATTTCTTATTGACTTTTAAGAAAGCCTCCAACAACCAACTGTAAGAGTCGTATGTTTCATCAGACAAAAGGGCAGCAGCAAATGTAACACACTTCCGGTTATGATCAATACCGGTGAATGGTATAAAAACAAAATCATACCTGTTATACCAGTCAATAAATTAAATTCGATATTATATAAAGTCATAAACACATATAAATTCATCTTACTTATTTGTTCGGAAAGTAGCATCAAATGACAATACATCACCAAATACATCGTAGTTTGCTTTCATCGTCTCATCAGCCCAAAACATGCTTACAAGTACATCATTCTTAACACAATATTCAAAGGAAAAACCAGGAACATGCTTTTTCCTATCCAACATTTTATCTATTAGCATTTGTGAGTCCCGGTCTCCAATAAATAAGTTGACGGCACGACATTCCTCCAATCCCTTGGAGTCCCACGAACTCTATGATAGCCTCCCATAAGTGCAACTTTTAAACGATGTGCTTTTGTGGCACCCATGTTAGATATTGATGCACGATGAATAAAAACATAGTCACTAAATCTTAGCTTTCTCCGAGCCCACGACAAATCCATATTACTCACATCAATTAGTGGGTGATTGTGATGCTCAACAAATGAATTAACAATAAACGAGTCTGAACCGGGAATGGCTCGAAAACATACCTTGGCAAGACAACCAGTTACATTCGAGGTTGTTCTCCGTTTTTTCTTAGATTCAGGTTGTTTATCAATATTTTCATCAGCATTTACGACCGTCAACGAATTCACATCAAATTTAGTTCTAAGTTTCCCAGCTCGATTACATAAAACATACCTATGAGTTATAACACCTTGGTGTCGTTTAATACTCGACTTTCTTATGTCAAACCTAGCTTCATCGGCGTATGCTTTGTACATTTTATAGGCAGCCTCAAAAGATTCAAATATGGTGCCAATTTTGGGTTTAACACTCTCGGTTACTCTTGGTACCCAATTTTTTGACCCTTTTGGAGTATTTAAAATATCATCAACACTAGAATCCGAATCATCTGATGAATTATCTGCGAAATCATCATATAATAAGTATTATGATTCACGTAAACATATTAGGCATAACACACATGTTTTTTACACCAAAAATATCAAACCAGAAAACATACAGGTTTTTTTTTTAAAAACGAAAAAAAAAAGAACAAAATTATATAGTGTTTTTTGAAATATATTTACACAAATGTCGGTACATATGGCATTAATCAAATACGTAACCATTAAACGATAAAAAAAACCAAATTAAAAAAAAAAATGAAATAACGTAAAATCATATAAGCAAAATTACCTGCAACATTGGAATTTTCTTCATCCGGCTGTTGTTGCATCATAAAATCCATGACATTGTTTTCAACTTCCTGCATAGGTACATCTACAAGTTCATCATCGATTGGAACATTAGTTGATGAACCTACCTCTTCTACTGTAACCATTATAAGGCTGAACGAATTGTTAATTGATACCAAATACGACCGTCTTCAAGAACAACACCGGTGTAAAAAGTCGGAATAGAGTGAACGAAAAACTGGTAGGGTATATTTCTGATACGCCTTTGATACTGTTACAAAGAATACGCAATACGATTTGATGAGATCCATGATTGTAGGGATACATTAAATAACTACCTAATATAGATAAAACTGATTAAATTGTAAATTGCCTACATTGCCCCTACAGATTTTAATTAATTAAAATAAATGAAATTATCATGCTAATTTGTGATTGGTCAATTAGAGTTCTCAAAGTTCTTTTTAAAATCAGGGTTCTCAATATAATCCTTCACTATATATATATATATATATATATATATATATATATATATATATATATATATATATATATATATATATATATATATATATGTTTATCCTGTTATATAAATTGGCCCCAATAGGGTTCAATATTTTTGACTCTTTTAGACCAGGACGAAAAATCCAACTGAAGAACTTCAGTTCCAGCGAATCCAAATTATGATTCTCAGAAGTAATCTCTCTCAGCTTCATCATCATTATAATCAACCGTCTACCTTTTTCCCGCGAAAATGTTCTTCAGGTAACCTAACAATTTTGTGAAACTTATCCAGTTTTCGTTATTACTAATTGTAGATTCAGATATCTGAGAGCTTTTGAACTTGTTAAATCACAGAAAACAATCGAATCGCGTTTCCAATTCGTCCCCAAACCCTGTCTTCATGTACGTCATTCTTCTTCTCGCCTAATCGATTCGAATTTCATTTTCCATTGCATTTGTACGATTCGAATCTGATTATTAGATTGCTGATATTAAGTACTGGTTTTGTTGTTGTTAATGTATGTTAGGTAAGGGTTCCAGATTAATAGTTCATATGAGTGTATCTGGTGAGTTCCCTGATAGGGTTGACCAGGATAATCCGCCAAATTATGCATCAATTTCACATCAGGTATATTAACTTGTTACTTAATTTTTCCATTGACTGGATTGATTTCACAAATTACTATACAATTAAATCACCAAATGTTGATCAACTGTTACAGATTTTTTAAAAATGTATTTCCACATCCAAATTGCATATCTTAATTTGGTAATCATCAATTGCTAATCATATTCTTAGTGAAACTAATTTATGTTTGTGATGCACTAGATACTTCCAAAAAAGGCATCTTTTGTGGATATTTTAAAGAAAGCTAATTCAGTATTACCTCAAGTAGTTATTGCTACTACAATATTAGCTCTTGTTTATCCACCATCTTTCACATGGTTTACCAGCAGGTTAAATATTAATCCTCTAAGATAAAAAGATACTGACACACTAATTAACTAATATTATTATTGATTTATTATAATTTTCAGGTATTATGCTCCGGCTTTAGGTTTCTTAATGTTTGCAGTCGGACTTAATTCGAGTGAAAAAGATTTTATTGAAGCGTTTAATAGACCAGCACCTATTTTTGCTGGTTATTTTGGTCAATTTGTTATAAAACCGTTTCTCGGTTATTTATTTGGCACAATAGCTATGACAATGCTAGGACTTCCAACTTCATTAGGTAAGATTAAGAATTATAGTTGTTATATTTTATTTTTACTTTTTATTAATCAATATCTTATTATTATTTAGGTGCTGGGATTATGTTAACTTCTTGTGTTAGTGGGGCCCAACTATCGAATTATGCCACATTTCTAACGGACCCCACAATGGCCCCGTTAAGCATTGTTATGACCTCATTATCTACCGCGACAGCTGTTTTTGTGACACCACTTCTGTCGCTATTGCTCATTGGAAAGAGATTGCCTGTTGATGTACAAGGAATGATTTCAAATATTCTGCAGATTGTTGTTTCACCTGTCGCTGCTGGCTTGCTCCTAAACCGGTAATGGGTCGAACGGGTTGGGTAATGGGTTGAAACGGGTTGTTTTTAATACGAATCGGGTTGTGTTGACCCGCTAACACTTTTGTCCATTTTATTTTCAGGTTTTTGCCAATGATTTCAAGTGCGATTCGCCCGTTTTTGCCACCATTATCGGTTTTAGTGACATCACTATGTGTCGGGGCGCCACTTGCTATTAACATAAACTCTGTTTTATCGCCTTTTGGGATATCGGTTGTTTTGCTTGTAATCGGGCTTCATTTATCAGCATTTGTTCTTGGATATGCATTTACGGGCCTTGCCTTCCACAATGCACCCGATGTAAAACCTCTTCAAAGAACATTATCTTATGAAACAGGTACATTTACTTATGAATGGGTCGACTTGGGCTGTGTTTTATCTCAAACGGGCCAAATCAATTTTTTAGCTAAAACTGGAATGGGGCCAAAACTTGCCAGATGTCTATTTTAGAAATCGAAGATCATGTTGGCAGCGGAATATAAAATCATATAAATATAATAGCAAATACAGAAAGAGATTAAGATACATAGAATCACAAACTTTTATTGGTTGTCCAAAAACAACAACAATTTTACATTGTTTACATGATCTATATATATACTAACGGACAGACACAACTGTTTAATAACTACCATCTATATAACTAACTAATAACTACCTTTGATAACTAATCATCTTTACACTAATTACAAATAACACCCTAAGTTTAACTTATTTTCAACAGTCTATTTATTTATTATATTTATTAAAAAGAATAATATATAGTGTCAGCAGGCCAACTAACCCAACCCAGGCCCATTTCAACCCGTAACTCAGTTTTAACTATATTTTCATTTAAATTAGGTATGCAAAGTAGTCTATTGGCTCTTGCTTTAGCAAATAAATTCTTTCATGATCCACTTGTGAGCGTACCTCCAGCTATATCCGTAAGTTAATTATTTCTAAAACCAACTTTAAATATTTTATTTTTTGTTATTTTGAGTTTTTGTAATTTGTGGTGTTTTTGCAGGTTGTAATCATGTCATTAATGGGGTTTTCTCTTGTCATGATTTGGGCTAAGAAGAAAGCATAAGCATCAAGAATGTAACTTCTATCAGTCGATAATACTTTTTTACTTGATATATTTAAGGTCACAAATGATCAAATTTGTCTCTAAATTATTGTCATCTTTTGTACCAAACAATTAAAATGTCAAGATTTCTTCAAGGATAGGTATATCAACATTATAGATGCTAGTGACCGAACATTTCGGTGTATTTTGAGGAATTATATTAATCCTTTTATATGGAATAAAAATTAGTATTTCATAATTCATATGGGTTATGTCGAAGCCAAACGAGCTTTTTATAACCATGATATAGTTTTTATTATTTTTTGAAAATTATATCTTTATTGAGTTTGACTTAACCGTTAAGGCCCCAAAAGAAGAGCATGGTTTGGTGAAAAGCCGGCGGGTAAGGATGGTAGGGAATCTGCCACCACGTGTAAATTATATGTTGGGTACAATTGCAATGGGAAGAAAGTCAAATGTGTAGACTAAAATCGTTCAATTTATTTTAAAATTTGACATAAGTAAATAAATACTAATTTAAAATGCGATAAAGGTTATAAGTTTAGTACAATATACTTCATGTAGATGTTGAATTATTAGTTGATGATAATGAGTATCTTACGGTTCATGCCCAAACCCGAACCCTAATCTTGCACTTTGATTATTTCGCACGTCTTCATAAATAGTTATGGGGAGTTTTGTCTTTTTGTTATTATCATGGCATGAAAACAATGAATGTGGAAATACTCTTAAGCATGTTTAGGAAAGCTTATTTAAAAACCTTTGAGCTTATTAGCTTAATAAGTAATACTCCCTCCGTCCCACAAAAAAGTTCTCATTTCCTTTGGGCACAAGTATTTAGGAGATAGTTGATAGTGGAGTCTTTGGTACTATTTTTGATTAAAATATAAGGTTAATTGGAGAGGGAAAGTGTTTTTAAGAGATAGTTGGTAGTGGGGCCCATAATAATAATATTATTTAATAGAAATGGGAACTTTTTTGTGTGACAAAATTTATGATAGAAATGGGAACTTTTTTGTGGGACGGAGGGAGTAATAAATTTGAAATTTCAAACTTATTTAAATTTATTAAATTAATAATCTCAAAATCCCCTTAAATAGGTTTTCTCAAACATGCCATTATTTAAATTTATTTACTCATTTCCTTTAACTTTAATTAATTAAATGAAAGTAAAATACAACAAAAATATACAATCTCATAAATGATGTATATGATAGGTGAGATGTAAACAATTATTCTTCTCCTTAGAAGTAGAGAAAGTATTTATCCAACGATATCCGTTAAAAGTGTATAGTGAAAAAAAATTAAAAAGAAAAATAAAAGTACATGGTGGGACATATTTGCCCCTTTAAACATATGATACCAACACGAATTTCGTTTGCTATTTTGTTCTTGGAACACGACAAAGGTGCCTTCAGAAAGAAAAAAGGACAGACTAACTCAGATACATGAATAATACGAGTAATAAATATTCCCTCCGTCCCATTTTTATTATCCATGTTTCTTTTTTAAATGTCCTAAAATGATTGTTCGCTTGAAAATTCAACCAATCAACCTAGGTTGTAAAGATAAAATTATATTACTTGCACAGTGTAATAAATGCACTTTTTTTAAACTGTGTGATATTCAAATGTGGAAAATAATTTTGGGACGGAGGGAGTATGTAATAATGTTTAATTTATATGTTAAATGCTTGAATAAAAAATATTATATTTTTGAGGATTGACGAATGGAATGTATCTTTAATACTTTCATGATAAGAAAATGGAATGACTCAAGAAACTTTCAAGTTTCAATAACATTTTTTTATTGTGGATTGCTGTAATCACAAGAAACTAATTTAATTAGCTTCGATCTGAGAAATACTTTCTTAAAAGAAAAAAATTGAACAGGAAATCATAATCAGATACCACTTATGTCCATAATAGGACTCGAACTCTCAGCCTCATGGATGAGAGCAAATACCTTACCGCTAGGTCAATGACCCTTTGGACTTTCTTGAAATTATGAGAATACTTCACATTAGATATCCGAATTAGACAATATTAAATAATATCGTTTGTTCATGTTGCGACACTTGTGTTTATAAGTTTTCTTAAAATTAAAATAACATGTCCCGTTACTTAAGATTTGATAATACAATAATTAGTATGGTAACCAATACAATATTTTGAAGATATATGGCAAATCTAAAAACAATATCAATAAAGTTTCTATTTTATGCCGCTCAACTATGTATAAAAACTTCATTTCACTAACATATTTTCACTAACGTTTAATTATATAAAACTATGGCAGTTTCTGAAAAGAATAAAATTTAGGAAAACTTGAGAAAACATGTATGCTCCACAATATAATATGGACATTTTAATTTTTTATATATTTTTATAAATTTATAGTTGAAGATACCCTTAATTTTCATATATAATTGTTTTGTTCTGTCGTGGTGAAAGAATCCTTAAACATATAACTAAAAACTCAAATCTTTTATTAGTTTGTGACTTGAATTCAGGTCATTTTCAAGCATGGTCAACCAGGGTAACAGTATAAGACCTATCAAATTTAGAGGCTTATTTTCAAAGAAAAATAATTTATATATGTGTAATCTCACTAATTAAATCAAGATAATGTCAATAAAATATTAAAAAGAAGCATACTCCCAAATATTTATACATCCCTAAATATTCTTTTTAACTAAAGTATGCACATTACATATTATTATTATTATTATTATTATTATTATTATTATTATTATTATTATTATTATTATTATTATTATTATTATTATTATTATTATTATTATTATTATATTCTCAATAGGCGGCATGCATGATTTATTCAAACATGGATAGCAAAAATAATATCACTGAAAATATTCAAAAGCTTTGACTGTCATGAGTATACCAGGTATCGATCAACAATGGACGTCTTACATCCTATTAAATTATATTAGTTATCGCACGAGCTAGCGGGATGTTATATACTTAAACATCGAAAACAATATTTTAAATAGTTGAAAATTAAGATACAAATCTTCAACTATCAACAATGAATCATGCTTACACTAATCTTCTTGAGCTTCATCACCATCACCAACCTTACGTATCTTTCCCACCAAAATGTTCATCTATAATCTCCACAGGTACATAAGTAATACTCATTTTAATTTGTCTATAAATGTTATGTTTATCGGCTAAATTTATTAATTTGATCTCTTGATTATTGTTAATTTGCAGGAAATGGTTCCTTAGGGTTGCCGGTTCGTCTCCGGTCTATTTCCCCATGTGGTACATTAATTTCTTTTTTTGCATCTAATTTTGATTTGCGTAACTGATTTAGTTTTCTTCTTCGTAAGTCGTAACATTTACAATCATATGTGTTCTTGTTTATTTTCAGATTTGAGTTCTCGATTAGTACTTAGATGTGTTTCGCATAAGACTGCAAATCCTTTTGAGTTTATTGATTCTCCAGAGTTCTCTCCAAAAATATCCCAGGTAAAGATTTTAAACGAACGAAAATTAACAAGATTTTATATTTATTTCATTAAATGAACAAGTACAAAAACGAAGTGAAATGTTATTCGTTCATGAAAGTTTGTTCATTTGTTGGGTTAAACTTAAATGAACTAATTAGAAAACAAGAATACGTATTGGTCTCATTGGTTCTTAAAATGCCCATGACAATCTAATTCAAAGCACGTTAAAAGATATCGAAAATTTGGTCTTTAAAACTTGTTCAACACAAAAACACAAATTTTAGACCAATTTTCTTAAAATTAACAATTAGTTCTTCCAGAGTTTCAAACAAACACTAAATAAGTCATACATGGTGAACGAGCCGAAAATTAGGCCTAAAACAAAATCCAATAATTAAACAAAAAAAAACCACTAAAAATGCAAATAACTCCCCAAAAAGAGTATTTTTAAACCTGAAAGTTCCGTAAACCACCTTAGGCAACCCCTCACCTTTCTTCACGCAATCTTGAGCTTCAAGCGTTTAGTTATTTTACAAAACCTAATTTGATGTTATCTTTTATTAATTATTGTGAACATGTAATGAGTTACATGTAATTGTTTCACTTGTATGAAGTTTACCTAATTAAGCTGATTTTTGTGTATAATTTCAGAAGACCGAAAAGAAACCCGCCACGATTCTCGAAGTTTTACAGAACGCGAATTCGATATTACCTCAAGTAGTCCTTCTTAGTACAATTTTAGCTTTCATACATCCATCTTCTTTCACATGGTTTACCACAAGGTTAATACTAATTAATCCTAACACAAAAACTTAAATCCCCATTCATATATTCACTTAACATCTTCATCATTTTGTGGATCCCATTTAATTATGGGGTAAGTAATTAACTTTAATATAAACCAAAATCATATTTCAGGTATTATGCTCCAGCTATAGGTTTCTTGATGTTTGCAGTTGGACTTAACTTAAAAGCGCAAGATTTTGTGGAAGCATTTAAAAGGCCAGCACCTATTTTTGCTGGTTATGTTGGTCAATATGCTCTAAAACCGTTTCTTGGCTATCTTTTCGGGACACTATCCATGAGATTACTCGATTTCTTTAAGTAAAGATCGTTAAATCCTTTAATTTTTTGTTCTGTTAATGAGGTCAAATGGAAAACTTATATTCAAGATTTTTTTGTTTTTTATATAGGTGATGGAATTATGCTAACTGCTTGTGTTAGTGGTGCTACATTATCGAATTATGCCACTTTTCTAACAGACCGAAAAATGGCACCTTTGAGTATTGTTATGACGTCATTGTCAACTGCAACTGCTGTTTTTGCTACACCGTTGTTAACACTTTTGCTTCTCGGAAAACGGTTGCCTGTTGATGTACATGGAATGGTTTCTAGTATTTTACAAATTGTTGTTTCACCTGTTGTTGCTAGCTTGCTTCTTAATAGGTATGGAAATTTTTACTTTTTTCATATCGTATTTACTGTTTGTTAGGAAAAAGATAGCTGCATAAAAAAGTAACCAACTTTGATCAGATTCTTATTTCGGATAGCCAACTTCATTTAGTATAGGAAAAATCATCATAGTTCGAGAATTTTGACTCTCAAAATGTCATGTTAGAAAGAAGAAAAAAAAGTACATTATAATCAAAATTAGTTACTGACAAATCTGCTGCCACATCATGATTTTTACCATGATTTCCACTACTTATCACATGATCATACTACTTTAAAAACATTTTCGAAGTTGGTTACCTAAAATAGAAATCAAAGTGTACCCAACTTATATTATTTGAGGTTTAAATCTTTAATAAGTATCGTGTTTTATTCACAGGTTTTTCCCTCAAGTTTCTAGTGCCATTCGCCCGTTTCTACCTCCTATCGCACTTGTTGTGAATTTTTTCTGTATTGGAGCTCCACTCGCGATAAACATGGGGTCTATTATGTCGCCATTTGGATTATCGATTGGGATTATTATGGTCATGTTTCATTTGACGGGATTTATTCTAGGACACACATTTACAGGTGTTGTATTCCGCAACGAGCCTGATGTGGAACCTCTTCAGAGAACTTTATCTTATGAAACAGGTCTCACATTACTTCTTTTTAGATAATACAATTATGACTCATTTATTTGTAAGTCATTTTGTCACGTCTAATTTCATATCGTACAAAGATGAATGTACTTTTTCATGTCGTAAGACGAACATAAAGTTGGATAATTGCATTATGAAAATGGTCATGGGCAATAATTATGTCGAGTATATTACAAGCAAACTTCGACCACCTAAAAATCCAGTCATAAACGGAAATAGCTTTTGAATAAAATATCCCACCGAGAAACTTACAATTAAATGGATACAAAGTGGGCTAACTAATGCAATAATACATGATCTATTGGGCTACAACATAATACAAAGATATATACAAAACATATGCAGGTTAATAGAACAAACAATTTTCTTCTTTTTATGTAGGTATGCAGAGCAGTTTGTTGGCGCTTGCATTAGCAAATAAGTTCTTCCAAGATCCTCTTGTGGGCATCCCTCCGGCGATATCCGTAAGTTGAATCATTTCATATTTATAGACTCGGGCAGTAAATCATTTTGACTTTCTGATTCAAACTAGTCATGTGCACGGTCCAAAAACCAGATCAGACCGGTTGGAACTGAACTGGACTGAAAACCGTTTTGGTCAGACCGAGAACCGTTCTTTATGGTTTTGGAGCTGAACGAGAACCAATATTGTTTAATTTGGAAGTGGAATGCATAATACTGATGGTTATTTGGTATTATTTTCAGGTCGTAATCATGTCATTAATGGGTTTTTCTCTAGTCAAGATATGGGATCAGAAAAAAGAATTAGTGAACATATGATTACAATGAAAATTGTTTGATAAAAAAAATTTGGAGCAAACGACTCAATTGTGGTCATGTGCCGAGGGAACTCAAACAGAGTAAATCAAGGAGGTTGTATATTGTTTTATTTTTTTAGAAATTAATTCTGTATACATGATGCATGTATTTAGTTGAATCAAGTATGCTGAATATTCAAACAAAACCATTATTGGTCTATAAATCGTATAATCTTGATCGCTTACAAAATCATGTGTTTTTTAGTAGTTCAATTTATCTAAATCAAACTTCGACGTTTCTAGACAAGAGTTAAGGTTGTGCTATATCTGCGTTGTATCCCAAACCATTTATCTTTGGGTTTTGTTAATGAGATACGTGCATAAATCGTTTGTACTTTCAATAGTGGGGTTTGATTCCCTATGTGTAAGAGACATGTTTGATTTGTTTGGAACATTAGAGTTTAGACCATTGACCGGTCAACCCGATTAACATGTTCTCACCTACACTGGAAACTATCGGTTATACAATTTTTTTTGGATATAGCAATTTCTTTTTCAAAGCGGATCCTACAAATAAATACTTTTGAATATACTCTTCCAAATCCAAAGTTATACGTTTTAATATATTAATGAAAAATGTTATAAATGTTAATATCGAAATAGATACGTATCGTCAATAAATTATAAGTTATCTTAAAGTCTTGAAATTGACAATTCCGAAGATAATGCCAGAGGGGACAGATTTGTTATCTGGAAAACACTTGAGGGATCTTTCTGCTAATCGCAAAAAAATTAGCCATGAAAGCTATAAAAGGCACATGATAACTACGGTGCACTGCGTATAAAGCTTAAGACACCCAAGGCTCCATGTAAGAGGATAAACCCAATATTTTAAAACTCAAATTTTAGTCGGTTCGATACAATTACCAATGCACGGTTGAACCTATTGAACCGGAGGGTAAACTCAGGTTAAATTGTCTGATTTCCCATGATTCAATTTCTAAAATTATCTAATCACCTTTCAAATCATTTGACTTTCATGTTTCATTTTCCAAAATTATTGTATTATTTTCTAAATCGTCCGTTTTATTTTCCAATTTCGACAATCTAATTTTAAAAATTAAAGTTCAAACGAGATCACAGACTACAAATCGGGTCACTTTATTGGATCCTGGTTTAATCGGTTTAACATGTCAGAACAACCCAGGTTTTAAAAGATTGGTAAACCAGAGGGGAGACCGTTTCTGGTAGCTATATTTTAAAAACTCGAGTCGACCCGGTTGATTCAACTGGTTAAATCGGGACACAGTGAAGAGACTGGGTCAAAAGTGACTGGGTTTTTGCTCATTTGACCCATTGCGACCCGTGGGTTTTTGTGAAACCCGACGACCCAAATGCGTTTGTGACCCGATTGTAGCGTGAAATCTAGTCTTGACTTCAATTTTGGAAATTGGTTCGTCGAAATTGGAAATCGAACCTGACGATTTGGAAGATGATATAGTATTTTTGTAGCTGGGTCATGAAAAATCAGACGATTTGGAAAGTCATTGACCGATTTGGAAGATGATATTAGTTTGAAGGTGAGTAGTTGACCGGTTGAACTATCACGCGACCATCATACCTCGACTAAAAGCCCGAATCTTAGACTGTGTGTAATGGAGGCGTCCCTCCGTGTGTCCAAAGTGGTCGGATATATGCCTCCTCCCCCCTTATGCCCTTTATTCCGGGACGCGTCCCCTAACGCATTTGGTCGTCCAGGCGACCACAGCAAATCGCCAAATTTTCAAAGGAATGTGGTTATTTTCAAATAGGATGGGTTTTGGCACCGACTACATGGGTTTGGTCGGAATTTTCATATATTTGATCGGAAGTAAAAAAACTGATGTAATACTGATGTGTCTGAAATGACCAAACTGAAATTAATCATCCATTACACATAATCTTATAACAGTCACAAGTAGAGTATTCCTCAATCTCATTTCCTATATTAACCATTTTACCATCTACTTATTTCAAATTCTCATTTTCACTTTTTTATGTATTTCACAATTCACACCCATCGCCATCGGATTTCTTTGATGTCACGTTTCCCGAAAAATGTCTTCACTGGCTACCCTGCCCCCAGCCCATGTTGATTGACACCTTGCCGTCACCACTCTTGACTATCATTAGAGCATCTCCAATGGTAATTTTTTACAAAGCTTATTACCTTTTGTATATGTCATATAAAGGTAAATCACCTTCTAACAAAAAGCTTTTGCTTCAAAAGCTTATTCTCTACTAAGTTTTTCTCAAGACACAAAAAAAAGTTTTATGTTAGTTAATATGCATTGGAGCAAAAGCTTTTTGGAAAGCTTATTTATAAATTTTGAGTGGAAAATCCAGGTGTCAATTACAATAAGTCATTACAATGACTTAACCATTGGGATGCTCTTACTTGCAACTAGCCACGGCCGCAGCCCATCACAACCTCCCACCTAGCACAACTCTCGTCTACTGATTGCTAATCTGTAATTATAAATTTTTTAGTTTTCTAATTGTCTCTGTTAACTTTTTCCGAATTGTTAATAGTTTGCTAGAAATATATAAAAAATATCTTCGAAAACTAAAGCACCTTTTTAGCTACTAAACACTTCCAAGTAATATCGTGATATTTCTTATTATGTTTCCTTTGTCATTAAACCTGTTCATTCCTCGGATTTGTCTATTAGCGATCGATTAATTATCCTTCTAGAAAATTTTGCTTACAAACATGTGGGAGTCGGTCTATTTTGGATATTCTCTATTGCCCACCCAATAGCATCTCGTGATGTTGGTTCGACTCTATGTATTGGCTTTTGGCCGTGATAGTGAAATATCTCCAATATTTATTGTAAAAACTTGTTTTTATTTCAATAATTCTTAGTGTTTATTATAAGCAATAGTAATATACCTTAAACACGATTGTGCTAGATAATAGATAGTGCCTAAACCCACTGGTAATGATTCCAACTTAATATGTTTTAATGTAATATTGGTAACAATAGATAAATATAAAAAAATTGATTATTCTTACGTTGAAAAATATATATTGCATAAAATAAAGTTTTGAACTAAATACGTTGTTATTTAAAGTAGTTAACCTAATCTTTTATTTAGTATATATCACTATAGCATGATGCATTGATTTGTCTTTATCTTTGTCTTTTATACGGAGTACTATTTAGTAAAACATGGAAAAGGAAATAGTCAGGAGATGTTCTTTATAGTACATAAAGTTTGAATTATAATTAGAATATTTTACACGGTTCACACATTGTTTTGAAACATATCGTTTTGAAATCAAACGAAGAGGAATTTGGCTATTTGGAAATAATTCGTAAAGATAATCATAAATACATCTTAAAGTATCTCGACCAATATTTTAAACTTCGGGGTTTGAATTAAACAAAGATGTAAAAAGTATATAAGATGGGTGCCAACAATCCCGCCGGTGGGGTGGTGTGGCTTTGGAGACAGGATCCCACCATTGGCACGGTGGGTGCAGTTTTGCCGTCGGTTGGGTTGCGCCACTTTGGGGGCGGGAGTGAGGGAGGGATCAGTTGGTGATGATGGGTTCAAAGGGATATTTTATGTGTGTGTGTTTTGTAATGGTGGGTTCCAAAAAATTGAAGGGAAGATGTATTATTGACATGAGTATGTCAGTTTAGTGTCTGTTGAATGGTGAGCTGACGTGACATTGATTTAACAAAAACTGACGATGTCAGTTTCCACCACTGTTGGGAGTGGTCTAAATGATAAAAAAAAATTTAAAAAAATACAAAAAAGGTATTAATAGATTTAAATTTTTTCAAAAACTAATTTTACGACAAAGTTCAACAATTGTGAGTTTAAAGTATATAAAATAAAATAAAACTTTAAATGTATACAAAAATGATATATAATATTTATTTTAATAAAAAATTGAAATTAAAAAATGGAAAAAACTCAGTTCACACCTAATTTAACCATCTCAATTCGGCCCAATTTGGAGTTAAACAAATCAAATTCAAAGTCGTTTATAAACATGTTTTAATCCGGTTAACTGAGTACACCATACTTTTCACTTTCCAATTAAACTATCCGGTCCAACTAAAATTTTAAAACTTTAATCTCAACCAAAAAAAGGCAACCCATAAGGATACATCTGTCTTTTTAGCTTTCCCAAAGCTACAAGACAAGAAGTAGAAGGTGTAAACGAGTCGGTTTCCCGACTTAAATAGACAAAAGTACCCTCACCAAAGCTCATAATCTATACACGAATTTAACAATGTGTCAGAAGGGTATTTTTGTCTTTTCAACTAATCCTTTGTACTCGTAACTTATTCCCAAAGAAAAAGAAAAACCAATCTCTCTCCTTCCCCACTTTATATAAATCCACCCACCCTTTTTCCCTGTGTCATCCTTTTTCATCAAATTACAATTTATTTTTCATAATCTCCAATAATTCGATTCAACCATGGGTTCCGATGCGAACAAGATGAACGACGGTACGAGTTTCCAGCCTTCGGAGCCATCGCCCTGCGCAAACGGTTGCGGTTTCTTCGGCGCCGCCGCTACCGCCGGTTACTGTTCAAAGTGCTACCGTGATATCCGGATCCACGAGGAGCAACAGGCGTCCGCCATGGCCGCCGTCGACAAGCTTGTAAACAAGGTTGTGACGTTTCCTTCACCAAATCCTTTCTCTTATGGATCTGGATCTGGATCTTCGTCATCTGGATCTGAACCGATTCTGACGCCGGCGACCGCCGCTCCGGTCGAGGTGAAATTGAAGATCTCGAACCGGTGCTTAACTTGTAACAAAAAGGTCGGAGTGACGGGATTCAAGTGCAAGTGTGGGGATACGTTCTGTGGAAACCACAGGTACCCGGAGACGCATGATTGTGAATTTGATTTTAAGAAAACCGGTAAAGATGCTATCGCGAAAGCGAACCCGGTTATTAAAGCTGATAAGGTGAACCGGATCTGATGATGTTAAACCGGTTTGTGGTTTTAGGGGCTGGTGTGTTTGGAAGGTGTATGTTATGGGGGATGTTAGGGTTTCTTTGTTCGTTTTCTTTTGTTAGATTTTATTGGAAAAACATATTTGATTATTAATTGTGTCATATAATTGGATGGATGTTTACTTGTTTGATTTTAGCTTCTTTTACTTCATGCTTATCATCATCTCTTGGCGTTTTTTGATAGAACTTTAATTTGATCGAGACTTTTATTATGTTTCTTGAATATTAAAATTCTTTAATTTGTTTAAAAAGTTACAAATAATAAAACCCGGTTGGGGCAAAACATATTATTGGTCGTCGTTGCACATTGATATATGGCATGTTTGGGAAAGCTTATTAACGGGCCTTATTAGTTTATTAAGCCTCAAATTCAAACTTATTTTGGACTTGATAAGCTTATAAGTCATGTTAATAAACTTTCCCAAAATGTCTATAATATAATTTTATCATTTATATGGAAGCATGTCTTCAAAATTCAAATTATGAATCTAACTCAACCAGAACTTTTGGAAACAAACAATGTGTCATAATCGATTATTACATTAGATATAAGAACATTATTATTTAACATCAACATAAAACATATAGAATGTCAAAAATGTAAACCAAGATTAATATTGTTATGTGATTTTTTATTACAAGAATAGCATAACTTGTTATACAGGTTTTTAAGCAAATTATTTTTTTTTTAAAAAGGCAAATTGTAGTCTATTTCAAATTATTGAGATTTACTCCCTCCGTCCCTAAATAAAGTTCCCGTTTCTCATTCAAGTTTTGTCCCTAAATAAAATTCTCATTTCTCAAACATAAGGGGCCCACTTAATATAATAATATTATTACCAATACTTTCACCACTAACTATCTCTTAAAACACTTTCTCTCCAATCAAATCTTATATTTTAATTAAAAGTAATACCAAATACCTCACCACCAACTATCTCCTAAAATGTTGTGCCCAACACAAATGAGAACTTTATTTAGGGACGGAGGGAGTAACTCTCAACCATAGGATCGAAAAAAATAATGCAGGTTTTACTTGTAGTTGGTATGAAATTGAGCGGATTGGGAATAATCCAAAAGTGAAAAGACATCAGAGAAGAGTATAGTTTTGTAGAAATTGGATTGCAGCTTGAAATAATTCTGTACCAAAAAGTTTTATACTGTGAATTGAAACAGAATCTAATGAAAACAGATAAGCTATACTTAGTAGTTTTTTCAAAAGCTTATTACTATTTTAATAAGCATTTGAAAGACTTTTTACCATTGGAATGTCTAGCTTTTTGAAAAGCTTATTGCAAAGACTTATTCTCTACTAACCTTTTAACCATCTTTTAATGTTTGTCATTTTTAACCCCTTATGTTTAATAACATTTCAATTTAAACCTTAGATTTGTAATATATAAATTCTTTATTATATTTTATTACTTAATAAATAAATTATATAATATTTAATGTCACTTAGTATAATATTTTTGTATTAGACATTTTAAAAGATATAATATTTAGTAAGATGTTAAAAAAATTGTTAAATTATATATAGGGGTATTTATAAACATTTGAGATAGATAAATGTTTATTAGAAATACTATAAAAGAATAAGCTTTTGGATAGATTAACCATTGGAGATGTCATTTATGAAAAGGTTTTTTGTTAGTGGAATGTTGATGTAGCAAAACTAATAAGTTTTTATGAGGTTAACCATTGGGGATGCTCTTATATTTACGTATGAATAAGATTAGGTCACTCCCAACTGTGTCAGTATACCCATCAGTAGAGCCACATCATCACATCCTTACTGACATGCTACTGACACGGTCGTGCCAACCCTAACCCATCACTAATACATCTTTATGCCACATCATCATTTTTAATTATATATAAATTTAATATATTATTAGAAAGTTAAAATTAAATTTATAACAAATAATAAGAAATATATTTTTGTAATATTATTACAAAAAAATAAAGAAAGAAAAAAAAAGATTTGGTACAAGTTTACATGCACATGGTACAAGCCTATTAAACCCAAACTCCCTTTTCTTCCCCCTAGGCTTCCCCCCTTCCCTAGCAAACCCCATTGACGCCTTTCAAGAATCCGTCGCCAACCGGACGTGTTTTACCGACGCAGGCTTGTGACGCGCCGGTGCTAACGGCGTCACTACTTGACGGGCCAAAAAGTGCTACTGACGGGGTGCGGAAGCTAGCGTTGGCACCAGTCTTATTAGCATAGTTGCTAATATGGGTTTTACCCCCAATATGAAGCATGAAGTCTGCAGTTTGAATACTGTAAACATCTTTTTGTGTTAATATGAGAGATTTTTCCCTGAAAATTCCTATGGGGCTGAGTTTGTCCTATAAAGGAGCTCGATCACAGAGTATTCATTGGAATATTATGAGTAGGCTTATGTTGTTATTATTTTCCGTTTTTTTTATAAAAAAGTGGCTAATAGGACACAACACACGTTCTCAAGTATTGAAATCAGATCTCGAAAACTACAGAAAAAATAATTGAAGTTAATATTTGAGAATAACTCCATTATTAATCAATTAGAGCCATGAGTTGCGTTCAAAGAGGTCCATGATATTTACAAAGTCCCGAGGAACAAATCTCAATCATTGATCAATATGATCTAATGGTCAAGATTAATCACATACTTTATACATGGAGGGGTATTTTGGTCATTTGGCACTAAAAAGTTCAATTTTTTTTAATTTTTAATTTTAAATTTTTTTAATTTTTTTATTTTTAATTGAGGGGTATTTTGGTCATTTAAAAAAAAAATTTATTTATTTTTTATTTTAAAATTTTTATTTTTTTTAAAAAAAAATTTAAAAAAAATTATTTATTTATTATTATTTTTTAAAAAATTATTAATTTTTCATTAATAAGACATAATGTGATAACATAGTAAATCACATGTGATTGCATAGTAAATCACATGTGATTACATTCTGAATCACATGTGATTTAACTAAAACATCAAATGTGATTAAATATATAATCACATTTGATGTTACACTAAAATCACATGTGATTACACTAAAATCACATGTGATTAAGTTATACACATAAGTATCAAATAACTATTATTTTTTAATAAAAAATATTAATAAAAAAAAAATTAAAATAAAAAATTAAAAAAACCGAAATTTTTTTTAAGTGCCAAATGACCAAAATACCCTTCATAATAAAAAGTAAAAAAAATTAAAAATTTTAAAATAATAAAAAAAATTAGTTTTTTTTTATATTTTTAAAATGACCAAAATACCCCTCAATACATAAAATATATGATTAATCTTGACCATTAGATCCTATTGATCAATGGTTGAGATTTATTCCTTGGAACTTCACAAAGATGATGGACCTCCTTGAACGTTTCTCTTAGAGCCATTAGTTTTGTCTAATTTTATTCTCAATTTCAATTGGTAATGCCATCATTTGCAAATATACTCTCCTGATTTTTAAACATTTGTCTTTTACATCAATTTAGGCTACCGTTTAGAAAACCTCTTGTTGATTACTTATTTCTTGCGTATACTCAGAATTTTAATTCAACTGCAAATGTTTTAACATTCTCAATTTATTTATAATTTGTCATTGAAACTATCATTTTTATTGAAACATCTCAGTTTGTCACATGAGTTTGAAACTATAAAAGATCAAAAAAACAAGGAGACTGATTACCCTTAAGCCACCCGGCCAAAAAGAACTGTTTCCAAATTTGTTACTTCAAAATTGTCATTCTTATAACATGTTTCTTTTGATTGATGATTTTCAATTTATATAAATTTTTATAGTGTATGTGATACTTTTAAAAAAAAAAATGTATAACTGGTGATACCCCTCAATTATTTCTGGATCCGCTAATGGTTGGAACTCCTGCACAACATGATGTTGAATGTCACATCATCAAAGTTTACATATAGTGGCCCGAGATTATTGTAATGACGAACAAGATTGGCATTTAAAACGCTGGAGATTTTCCAACTCCAATATGTGACAAGCTTACAAGTTTTGTTTAACACAAATCTGGTTTTTAAGTTTTAGTGTAATTTTAGCGATTTTATATTTCTTTGACTTTCTATTTTACTTCATTACTAGATATAATCCTTTCTTCAGTTTCCTATTAATCAGACACTGATATTATTGCTACATCGATCGTATTTTTGGATAAAAAATAGATCCGAGTTAAGACTTTTGATATTTCTTAGAGTTATTAGTGTTGCAGTCCAGGGATTAAGTGTATTCTAATTTTTACTTGCTAGCTTCTTAATACAATAATGTTTTTATCTTCAAGTTACATTTAAATTGTAAAAGTTTAGAGCATAACATTTGATCAAACCCAAATTTTGAATTGTTTTTGTCCTTATTGAATTCAGTTGAAAGTAATCATCATGAATAGTAATTTGTTGCGTTGCTTAGGCTGTGCATAGTCCAAACACTGAACCGCAACGCTCAACCGAACCGAGCCGGATCAAGAACCGCCCAGAACCAAACCAAGGAAATTTTTTCGACGTATTTCAATTTCTTCTCGATTTTGAACCGAACCGAACCACTTAGAACTGAATCGAGAACTGATTCCTAATGAAAATTAACTGATAACCGAACAAATATAGCAAAGTTAATGTGAGCTCAGTATGTGTCAATATTGTTAATTTGGATCTACTTAATCTCGTATAATATTTACTGTTCTCTCTGCTAAAAAAAACGTGCATAACAAAAATTGGTGATACAACGTGGCAAGACCCACCACCACCACCCAGTCTGATGGAGAACGTATAACAACCGTTTGTTTTGAGTCAAAGGGAAGCAAATGACACGTGGGCCCCTGTCAGCCGTCCTACATGGCAAGCTGACAACTTTAAGGATGCCACGCATCAAGTTGACTTCTAATACTATTTGATTTTAAAAAATCGTTGCGTAAGCACAACATGTGCTCCTTCCCATGCTTTTATCCATGCGGGTCCGTTTAAGCTCTCTACTTTTGTAAATATCATAATCCATTGTTTAAGTTAATTTAACCCACATTTTTTTAATGTATTATTAGTAGAATATAAAAAGTATATCTTCCTTCAATTTTAAAAATAATTCCAAGTTACATATAAAAATTATTATAATATCTTTTTTGGATTACCTGTAACTTGCAACTTTCCTTTGCTTTAAAATTTAAGAAGGTAATTTAATATTTTTAAAATAGTTAAAAACTACTCCCTCCGTTCCTAACTAAAATTCTCATTTCTCTTAGACATAAATTTTAAGGAGAAGTTAGTAGTGGGGTCATGGTAATAATTTTGATTAAAATATAATGTTGGTTTGAAGAGAGAACGATAGTTAGTGGATAGTTAGTAGTGTGGTCCTTGGTAATTATATTATTTTATTAAGTGGACCCCATTAACTTGAGAAATGAGAATTTTATTTAGAGATAAAAGTTTAGAGAGAAATGAGAATTTTATTTAGGGACAAATGAAGTATTTTGGTAGTACGTAACAGTACCCTTTTCTGGTTTGCAAAGTAGACAGAATAAATGTGGTAAGTTTTTTGGTAGTTTATAGGTTAATTTAATTTTTAGTATCTAACTTATTAACAATGGTTAAAAAAATCTTTATTTTTACTTACTAACATTTTTATTCAATATTTCTTAAAACTTCAATGTATAATAAGTTATTATCGTAGTTGGTTTTTTTTAGAAAAAGTACTACCATTAATTTGTTAAAAAAAACTTAATAATTTTATATTTTTACTAATTTAATGTTTTTTCACGAATAAATATGGCACTAGGCGGCAACATACCGAAAAGCATGTTTCATTGCTTCTGTATTTCTAGAAAGAAAGAGACAGAGCTCCATCTTTCATGGCGGTTTAGTGAATAAATTCTTCTAAAATTTTGTCTACGTTTTCTTATTTAATCGTCTTCAACTACTAAAAATAGTTCAATTCAGGAGCTGTTTCAGTTACCTACTCTGTAAACTTCTGTTGTATTAATTAATTAAACGACGAAATATAAGAAGCGAAAATGATGCAGATGGATCGGAGACCGTGTTTGGATGAATACGAAAAGCTTCTCGTTCGAATGAACACTCCAAGGTTAGTTAGTGTCTTCTCAAATTGTTAAATTTTAACGTTCTGTTTTTAATCACAAGTTTTTTTTTCCCGAATTGCTGATTTTTTGTAATTAATTTAACGTTCTGTTCTTAATCAGCACTAAATTTGTTAGCGCTAAGAAATAATATGAGTAATTTGTCGAACAAATTAGGTGCAATCTTCCTTCCACAATCCAATTTTGACTTTTCTACGACTTAATTTCCTGTTCTTCAGCCTAATTTTGACTTTATTTTGCCGACTTTTGTTCGCAGAGTACTGACCGACAATGCCAGCTGTGTAAACGCAACGCGAGTCATGGTAATTTTCAAAAAAAATTGACCAGTTAATTTCTCCTGTTAATACATAAATTTTGTATTCTAGATTTAAATTGAAATTAATTTACGAAATATTTAAATTTCAGATTGACAGTGCAAGGAAAGATGAAATTCTGTTAGAAGCAGTTCAAGTTTTAACAGATCTTAACCTTTCTATTAAAAAAGGTTATGTTTCCTCAGACGGAAGATGGAACATGGACGGTAAGCTAACTTTCTAATTTGCTTATTCACTTTTTCTATTTATAAAAAAAATACTTTTTTAATTGATAAATAGTACTCCCTCCGTCCCTAAATAAAGTTCCCATTTGTGTTGGGCACAACATTTTAGGAGATAATTAGTGGTGGGGTATTTGGTATTACTTTTGAATAAAATATAAGGTTTGATTGGAGAGAGAAAGTGTTTTAAGAGATAGTTAGTGGTGAAAGTATTGGTAATAATATTATTATATTAAGTGGGTCTCTTAAGTTTTAGAAATGAGAACTTTATTTAGGGACAAAACTTGAAGGTGAAATGGGAACTTTATTTAGGGACGGAGGGAGTAAAATCTAACGTGTTTTATAATTGATGTGTTTTATAGTCTTCCATGTAACTGATTTGGATGGAAACAAATTAACAGACGATAACATCATCAACTGCATTGAACAGGTTAGTTTTATCTTAATCTCTCTAGAAAAAAACGGTTATTTTTTTCAAGACTTTAAATAAAAATGGATATATATTTTTATCTGTACAATACAAAAAGTACTTCGTTCACCATACTGTAGCAAACTATACAAACACAATAAAAGTAGGGATTGTGGTGTATAGAGTACTTTTTGTGGTGTACAAATCGCTTTTGTGTTTGGTTGTTGACTTGCCGTGTTGACATGTAACAGTCTTTAGAAACGATCCACAATACACGATCAAACCCTATTGATGGAATGACCGCACTAGAATTAACTGGTACAGACAGAATCGGTCTATTATCCGAGGTTTTTGCTGTTTTATCCGATCTCAAATGTGATATTGTAGAATCCAAAGTTTGGACACACAATGGCCGAATTGCGTCTCTAATTTACTTAAAAGACACCGACACAAAAAGCCCAATTAACGACTCTCACAAAATCAACACAATTAAAGCTCGTTTAAGAAACGTGCTTAAAGGTGGTGATAACGATATCCGAAGTGCCAAAACGTCAGTTTCAATGGCGGTTACTCACACCGAAAGAAGACTTCATCAAATGATGTTTGCGGATCGTGATTATGCTAGAAATCCGGTTTTAAAGAATAATTTGGTGAATCATAATTCCCCATTGGTTTTGGTTCAAAATTGTTTGGATAAGGGTTACTCGGTTTTAAACATTAAATCAAAAGATCGGCCTAAACTTTTGTTTGATGTTGTTTGCACTTTGACTGACATGAAATATGTCGTGTTTCATGCGACTATCAACACTACAGATGAAGCGGCTCATTTGGTACGTCTATTTGTATCGTTTTAAGCTTAGATATCCTTACCCGAATCATAAAGTTTTAACTTTTTCTGTTTATATTGCCGAATTGTGTTTCAGGAATTTTTTATTAAACATATGGACGGAACCCCGATTAATTCAGAAGCCGAGAAGGAACGGGTGATTTTATGTTTGTCGGCCGCCATAGAAAGAAGAGCATCTGAGGTACCATATTTTTCAAAGCACATTTATTGTTTATAAAATCCAAAATTTGTTTATAAAAAATTACTCATTTTGATCTGAATAAATGAGTTTCTGACCAGTCTATTTTGCCACATGTAATAAATCTACAATTAATGTTGTGTTACTTTAGGGTGTACGGCTCGAGTTATGCAAGGCTGATAAACCAGGGTTATTAGCCGAAGTAATGCGAATATTCAGAGAAAACGCATTAAATGTTATACGAGCCGAAATATCAACAACAATGGGTATGGCTCTCAACATGTTTTATGTAACGGATGCAATCGGAAACCGGGTAGATTCAAAAGTTATTGAATCGGTTAGACAACGAATCGGGATGGTTAATTTAAGAGTTAAGGAATTACCCAATCAGAAGACGGATAATCAAGAACAAAATACAAGTAGTCTTGGTGTTGCAGTTTTGGTGTCACTTGGGAGTTTATTAAGAAGGAATCTTTACAATTTGGGGTTGATTAAATCATATTCTTGAATCTTGTAAAAAGGGTGAGATTTATTTGTTTTTAATTTGTTTGGGAATATATTGTTTTGTAAATAAAAAGTGTAGGTTGTTGGTTATTGAGGTGTGTTGTTTAGGTAGAATATGGAAGGAGGTATTTACTATTTTGCCCTTTATCATGTGTTAAAATGAGGTATGATTTTATATCTAATTTTATACTTGAAATATTGTTTTGTTTATAATATAGTGCAGGATTGTAAAGGTGGAAAGTTTGGTGCTATCAGGTAAGTATTTAAAGTTAGTTTTTATAACTTGGTGTTGTTTGTGATGTGCAGGCTGAAGTTGAGGGTTAGTTGTGTAATTTGTAGTCTAATACGTTTCCTTTATAATTGTAAAGAGGGAGAAAGCAGATTATTATGATGTGATATTGTTTAGTAAAAATCTCATCTGCTCTCTCTCTCTCCTAAAAGGAAATCGTATTTCTTCTAGGGTTTGTTGTTTTCGTCAATCGATTGTTCAAGAATTCTTGAACTAATCTTTGTACGTTGAGTGTTTTCTGAGAGTTGTAGTAAGGTTTTCATTGTAATCGTTCTTATTAACCATTGCATTAAATAAAGAGTGCTTTAGGTTGGCTAAATCGGTTGTGTTGTATAGATCTGTAGATCTATGTTTTTTGTACATGGTATCAGAGCTATCGTTCTCGGAATATCGTTGTATTAGCTTGGAAATCGTTTCTTATTGAAGATCTGTCGAAGTCGTTAGGGTTTATTATCTGGTGAAGTTCATTGTCATTCAGATCTGGACGTACTGATTTCGATTCGAGTAAGATCCCTGGGATTCTGATTGAAGATCTAAACTCTAGGGTTTTATGAACAAATAAACCCTAGGTTGAAGAGACGTTGGCTGATCGTTGTAAATCGTATTTTTCCGCTTCGATTTTCTGGTCTCTCGTTGAGGCTATCTGGATTAAATCACTGTAAGTTGTATCCACCTACTCTGGGCTCGTAGCAAGTGATCTTGTTGAACAGAGAGCTCTGTAAGACAAGTAACTTGCCCTACACCAGAGATCCTCTTTAGATTTCTTACTTGTGCATTATCTGGCTTGTTTGGAACTCTTACTGGATATACATGTCTTGACCTCTTCGAAGGGCTCGAATCTTGTGCCTATCCATGTATTGTTGTTCATATTTGTTTTCTGTTGTGAAATTGTTGTGTATTTTCTCTGTACTAACCGGTTTTTGGTAGAAGAGAAGGTATCAAACTATTGCATGTCCAGACTTCTTTGAAAGTTCTTGGAATCTTGCCTCTGGTTTGTTTTTTCCTTTATAGGATTGCTTGTGTGTTCTTTCTGTTTTCTATTTGTAACACCACAATCTTAGAGCCATTTTTTTAAAAAAATATGCATACGAAAGCGAATTAAGAAATACCATAACTCCTACTTATTACACAACATAAAAACCATTTACATATTAACCAAATATATAAAACATTTAAGGTGTTACTGAATAACAGGCTCGACTTGGTTTACAAAATCAGAGTACGGTCAGACTTCCAAAAACCGACTCTAGTCAAGCTAAATCCACAGCCTGAAAAGAGTCAACAAATGAGGGATTAGCACAAAGCTAAGTGAATAGAAATAACAATCAGTTTGCATAACCACAACAAATTAGAGACAAGAGAAATCAATCTGGAAACCCATCCAAACTTCCACAAGCAATTGGACGTTATGAGAGTATCGGCGGACTTGCAAAGTACCTACAACTGTTGTTGGCCGAACAACAGTTTACCGATGGCCACTTTACTATTAGCACGGTACTCACCCCTGACGGAACACATTCGTAGGAGTCCGAGCACCCCATCCAATAGTAACGAAGCCTAGCCAAAACCCACTCATAGCTAACCTCTAGAAAACATGTGCACATACTACCATTAACAATCCCACAATTAATGGTACCACCGGAAAATTTATGAAAAACCAAGAAAAATGAATTTTTCCCAAAACCAGCCAAGATAGCGCCGCTATCTTTCAAGGAGATAGCGCCGCTTTCCAAAGATAGCGCCGCTATCCACCAAAAGATAGCGTCCGCTATTTCAATACCAAATGCTATTTCGGGCCGCTATTCCAATTTTCCAAAAATGAAGCAGAGATAGCGCCGCTATCTTAGAGATAGCGCCGCTATCTCCCCCAGACCAGCCAAAATGCTGCATTTTTCTCCTACAACTCTACCATACCAAAACCTTTGTACATCACACAAGAAGAAGGTTAAATCCACTCACGTTAGCTTCCTTTTAGTACCGAGCTCAGTAATCTTATATCACTGAGGCTCCTTCCCTTTTCCTGTACAAAATGAATACCGAATTAGTCACCCGAAATCACTAAATTTTGCAACGAGTAATATAGGTTAAGACCACATCTTTAAGCAACAATTTGCAACCAATTACTTGCATTTCTATACATAACCAATACTAAAGTCTAACACTTTCATCAAGTCAATTCATTATGCATTTTGACCAAAATGCACCTTAGGCCCAAACGGGTCAAAAACAAGAACAATGCGTCGGGAATCTACACAACACTTTCCAATGAGTTAGACTACTTGATCAACATCAAAATTACATATCTAACAAGTTACTTGCATCCAATTGCAAGTTTCACCAACTTTGACCTTATTTAGGTCAAATTGCACCAATTGTCAAACAAACGGGTCAAGACCCGAAACCAACACAATCAAGCTTACAATTCATTCAACTAACACATTGCAAATATGAAATTGATAATTAAAGTTTACTAGTCACACAAGACTAAAGTCAACTCCCAGGTTTGACCAAAGTCAACAATCTACAAATTTAGCTAGTTATGACTATATTTCCATCTAGCCAAACACTGCCATTCTTTAGGCATTTTCTCCATAGATAACTAATCATCCTTATAACTAACAATTATAATTCTCACATGCATAATTTAACATAATAACACCTCAAGAACAACAAGATTCACATTTCACCAATTTAGGGAAGATCTCCATCTTCTTCCCAAGACCACCATTGATGGAGCTTAATGGAAGCTTCACCAAATGCACCACAACTAGCAATTCAACACATATAACTTGCAAGAACTCAATTAGACACCAAATCATGCATCAATTTCGAATTACAAGCAAGATTCATCAAGAACTCCATCAAAACCCACTAACTCAAGAACCCTAGTTCATCACTACATCAAGAACATGAAACCCTAGCCAAGGAAGGAGAGAACTTACTTAGTTTTGCTTCTAGATTCCGAAAATCACACAAGGAAGGCAAGAACTACAAGGATTGATCTTCAATTTGAGAGAAAAACTCAAGAAATGTGGGTGTGTGTATGTGTGTGTCGTGTTCCAGCAGAGAGAAAGAAGAGAGATACCAAAAATTACATCTGCCCTTTTGAAATAACACGTACACCCCTCTCCCAAACACATGTATTTTCATTTAAACACAGTACAGGATATTAGGTTCGCAGATAATTAATTTAGACCTAATTAACTTCAATTTTAACAACGAAGATATTTTTAGAACCCCGGTTCAGAAATGAACCCAAATATATAAAAATCATTTTAACATTGAAATATCTCAGTTTTATTAATTTTTAACCCCATGGTTATTAATACAATTAATTCAAATAAATCAAATAAAATCATATAAAATAATGAAATAGTAAACAATAAGATATTACTCACCAAAAGTAATAAAATATTATAGGTCGGGTCTCGGGATGTTACACTATTGCTGTTTGTTGTCTTATATGCTTGCTCTTTTTGGTGGAGACATGGCTGATCAAAATGAAATTACCTTAATAAACAAACTTGACTTTGGTGACCCCTTGTATTTGCATGCCAGTGATACTGCTGGTGTTCCTTTAATAAACCTAAAACTTAAAGGTACTGAGAATTACAATGTGTGGAGTAGGTGTATGCTGTTAGCCCTTGAGACTAAAAATAAACTTGGATTTATTGATGGAACTTGTGAACAAAGTCTTACTAATGAAGTTCTTAGTAGACAGTGGGATAGGTGTAACTCAGTAGTGTTATCTTGGATTTTAGGATGTATTTCTGAAGAGTTATATGCAGGACAAATCTTTAATACAAATGCTACTATTGTGTGGAATGAATCAAAAGAAACCTATAACAAAGTTGATGGGTCTATAGTTTTTAATCTGCATTATGAAATCAATTGTTTAAAACAAAATGGTTCTCCGGTATCTACATATTATCATAAACTTAATTCCCTATGGAAACAATATGATTCTCTAGTTCAATTGCCTAACTGTATCTGTGATCAAGCTAATGTTACTGTAAGTCATAATAAAATGATCAAACTTATGCAATTCTTAATGGGCTTAGATAGTACGTATATGTCAGTTAGAAGCAACATTCTGTCTAGGGAACCAATTCCAGATGTTAAAACTGCTTATGCTATTATTTCAAGAGAAGAATCTCATATAGGGTTGTCTGTTAGTGATAATGGTAACAGGGGAGCTGCTTCTGCATTTGTGTCACAATTTGATAACAAAAAGAAAGTTAATAATAATTCACTTAGATGTACTAATTGTGAAATGACTGGCCATTCAGTGGATAGATGTTATGAATTGATAGGTTATCCTGCAAATTATAAGAAGAAAAATAAATATCAATCTAAAGGGAAAAATAATTCTAATAATGTTACCTCTTCTGAAAAAACTTTTTCTACTAATGAGTTTTGTCCCTCAAGTCCTTTTACAAGTGAACAAGTGTCCAAGATCATGTCTCTTATAAATGAAGAAAAGGTTGCTTCTTCTTCAAAAATTCAATCCAATATGTCAGGTATCTTTATATATAACAGTAAACTGTTTAGTGAAAATTTTGATAAATTTTTTAATTCGAATAGTGTTTTGAAAAATTCTATGTTGAATCCGGGTTGGATTGTTGATTCTGGAGCCAATCAACATATGACCGGCTCCACTAATGGCTTAACCAATTTAGTTAGTGTAGATGAACTAAAAATATAGTCAACCACCCTAATGGTACTCAAGCCTTTATTAAACATATTGGTAATATTCATCTTAATGATAAGATCACCTTGTATGATGTTCTAGTTATACCTGAATATTGTGTCAGTCTTTTATCTTTTTAAAAATTAGCCAAAGATTGTAAAATGTTTATTGGTTTTGATGAGTCACAATGCTATGTTCAGGATTTGAGAGCCAAGAGTATAGTGGGGACTGGTAAAGAAATTGGAGGTCTATATGTTTTAAATGTAAGTGATAGTCTGACTAAAAGTGACAATGTGAATACCTGTTTTTTATCTAAAAATATGTGGCATAGTAGATTAGGACACCCTTCTGATCAAGTATTAAATGTGTTACATAAAAATTAAAACATTGATAAGACCAATTGTATTACTCCTTGTGAAATATTTGACAAAGCTAAACAAACTAGAGAACCATTTCCCTTTAGTGATCATAAAACTAAAGAGATTGGAGACCTTGTTCATTTGGATGTTTGGGGTCCTTATAGGGTTATAAGCAAAGATGGTTTCAGATATTTTTTAACCATAGTGGATGATTACACACGGGCTGTTTGGGTTTACTTACTCAAAAGTAAAACTGAAGTTTTTCAATATATTCAAGAGTTTTTTGCGTTAATAAAGAATCAGTTTAACAAAAGAATAAAAATATTCAGATCTGATAATGGAACTGAATTTTTGAACAATAATATGAATCAGTTTTGTAAAACTAATGGGATTATCCATCAAACCACTTGTGCTTATACCCCTCAACAAAATGGTATAGTTGAAAGGAAACATAGGCATCTTCTTAATGTAGCTAGGTCCCTTATGTTTCAGGGGGAATTCCTTTGTGTTTTTGGTCTGATTGCATTTTAACTGCGGTTCATTTTATTAACAGGATACCTTCTTCAGTGCTAAATGGCAGATCTCCTTATGAACTTATATACAGTAATAAACCTTCTTTGTCCCACTTAAGATGTTTTGGGTGTTTATGTTTTTCTAAAATTCTAAACAATGGTGATAAGTTTAGTAGTAAGTCAGAAAAGTGTGTTTTAATTGGTTTTGGTACTAAAGTAAAAGGTTATAAGTTGTGGAGTATTGATAATAAAAAGGTTGTTTTTTCAAGAGATGTTCAATTTTATGAAACAGTTTTTCCATATAAAATGTCTAGTACTGAATCTGATATACATTGTTTTGATGAAAAAAGTGAACTGAATCATCTTAACTTTTTTTACTTACACTTTGAAGAAAAACTTAACAACCCTAATATGCCCGATGATGAGGAGAGGGATTCTCAGGATGTTGGCAGTAGGATGAATTTACCTATTGGTTCTGATAGGACTAGTAGTGCAGATTTGACCACTGCTACTCATAATGTTGGCAGTAGGATGAATTTACCTAGTAGTTCTAGTAGGACTGATAGTGCAGATTTGACCACAGCACCTTCCAATGATGAGAAAAATGAGTCTCGTACTCCTGAGGGTAAAAGAGTTTTTGAACAAGGTAATACAGAAAATAATGTTCTTAGGAGATCTTCCAGGCCCTCTGTTATGCCTAAAAAGTTTAGTGATTTTGTTCTTAATGGTAAAACTAAGTTTAGTCTGGATAAGGTTGTTAATTACTCTTATTTTTCTAAAGAAAATTTTTCGTTTATAAGTACTTTAAATAAAAGTAATGAACCAAAGAGTTATAAAGAAGCTTCTTTAGATAAAAACTGGGTTAATGCCATGAATTTAGAAATGGAAGCTTTGTATAGAAACAAAACTTGGGTTTTAACAGAATTACCAAAAGATAGAAGGCCAATAGGTTGTAGGTGGATATATAAAATAAAATATAAGGCAAATGGAGAAATAGATAGATATAAAGCTAGATTAGTAGCCAAAGGCTATAATCAAAGAGAAGGGATAGATTTTGATGAAACTTTCTCTCATGTGGTTAAGATGATTACTGTTAGAAGTGTTATTAGTTTAGATGTTCAAAATAGTTGGTCTTTGTTTCAATTGGATGTTAATAATGCTTTCTTATATGGTGATTTGTCTGAGGATGTTTATATGAATTTGCCTGAAGGGTTTTTTAATTCTTCAGAATCTAAAGTCTGTAAATTAGTTAAGTCCTTGTATGGGCTTAAACAGGCCCCTAGGAAATGGAATGAGAAGTTAACTGGAACATTGATTGAGAATGGTTTTGAGCAGAGTAAAAATGATTATTCCTTGTTTATAAAGAAAAAAACGAAGTGTTATTGTCATGTTACTTGTGTATGTAGATGACATTGTCTTGACAGGTAATGATATTACTAAAATAAATGTTGTTAAAGAATACTTGAACTCCAAATTTATGATTAAGGATTTAGGGAAGTTGCAATATTTCTTGGGTATTGAGGTGTTAGAGATCAGTGGTGGTTTGTGCTTATCACAAAGGAAGTATGCACTGGAGTTATTGCATGAATTTGGTCTTACTGGTTGCAAGCCAGTGGCTACACCAATCGAGGTTAATGTGGTAATTTCAGATGCTGAACATTCTAGGTCTGATGATTATCCTTTGGAAAACTTAACTGAATATCAAAGGCTTATCTGTAACAGGATATTCCGTGTTTTTGGGGAATTGTCTTATTGCTTGGAAAAGCAAGAAACAACCTACATTTTCCAGATCTACTGCAGAAGCTAAATATCGGGCTTTATGTGCAGTGGTTTGTGAAGTAGTTTGGGTTGAGAAATTGTTAACTGAAACGGGGTTGCTTGATTTACTACCAATAAAAGTGTTTTGTGATAACAAGGCAGCTTTGTTAATTGCAGCTAATCCTGTTTTCCATGAGAGGACTAAACATTTTGGTCTTGATCTTCATTATGTTAGAGATAAAGCTCTTGAAGGTGTTGTTAAATACTTTAAAATTGAGTCTGAACTTAATGTTGCAGATGTTTTTACCAAAGGGTTGTCTTCAAAGCAACATTCATTTTTTTTGTAAAGAATTAAAACTGTTTGATGTATTTCAAATATCAAATTAAGGAGGAGTGTTAAAATGAGGTATGATTTTATATCTAATTTTATACTTGAAATATTGTTTTGTTTATAATATAGTGCATGATTGTAAAGGTGGAAAGTTTGGTGCTATCAGGTAAGTATTTAAAGTTAGTTTTTATAACTTGGTGTTGTTTGTGATGTGCAGGCTGAAGTTGAGGGTTAGTTGTGTAATTTGTAGTCTAATACGTTTCCTTTATAATTGTAAAGAGGGAGAAAGCATATTATTATGATGTGATATTGTTTAGTAAAAATCTCATCTGCTCTCTCTCTCTCCTAAAAGGAAATCGTATTTCTTCTAGGGTTTGTTGTTTTCGTCAATCGATTGTTCAAGAATTCTTGAACTAATCTTTGTACGTTGAGTGTTTTCTGAGAGTTGTAGTAAGGTTTTCATTGTAATCGTTCTTATTAACCATTGCATTAAATAAAGAGTGCTTTAGGTTGGCTAAATCGGTTGTGTTGTATAGATCTGTAGATCTATGTTTTTTGTAAATCATGTAAATACTAAATAGGATTATATGTAAATATGTAATGGTTGTCAATTAGCTAAGATTTTCTTATTATTAATAGATTGTATTAGAAGAGTGTTGTAAGTCTTGGAATTACTGAAAAGAAACTTTTTTTTTTTTTTTGGATTATATGCTTAACATAATGATTGAATGAACTAATTTTCATCTTTATATTGTTGATCCAATATTAGGTTCCAACGTTGTGGATCTTTGACAACCCTCTTCGTCCCCGCTGACCCGTACACCACCCATTTGATGTATGATGGAGCATGTGCGTTATAGAGAAATTATTGCACTAAATGATGTTGTGCCCTTATAAAAATAGTCATTTATATTGGTGGGGAGGATAAAATTTTTATGGCACAAAAAATCAAATTACCACACAAGTTAAAATGACATTCGAAAATTTCGAACACAGAGCCCTAAAAGAACGATTTTGATAATCAAGCTGAGGGTGTGTTTGAGGAGGTGCATAAGGTGTAGCCCTACATGACCCACTTTTTATAGAGGCCCAATTTTTATATATATCTTATATATGTAATCATAGAATTCTAAGCCAACTTATTAATTTAATACAAAAAAAAAATTAAAAATCCTAATCTTTTTATATAAATCTTGTACTTAGGGAGCTCATTTTTGTCAATTCGTATATGACCTTTAAAATCTCGGAGACGCTCTGCTAAAGCCAAATGCCCCTTAGCAAATTAAGAGGGCCTTTGATATAAAGAATGAAATTGTAAAGAAATGAATGAAGAGAAACTGAATTAGTTTGGAGAATAAGAATTGACTTTTGTGTTTTGGTGGCATATAATTTTATTTTTAAAGCATCTAATCTACTCCTTTTGTCTACGACGGGACTTCCCATTACCTATAAGTAATGGACAACACCTTATATTTTTCACCATATAAACTTTAACAGAGAAATATAACAGAGAATAACTACGCATGTTTGAAGATTGTATGTTTTTGTAGAAGGTTGTCGCACTCCCGTCATCTATAGAAGTTTTCGATAACTGTTCGATGTATTAGCATAATCTAGTCAGCAAAAAATCATTTAATGGATCAATAATTAAATAGACCAAAATAATAAAGGCAAAGAGAAGCCAATAAATGTGGTGTTTGACATCATGTGTCTTGTATCCACCATTTTAAGTAATTTAACATTCGATATTTTGACCCATTCCATGTGTTTATGTTATCCTATAAAATAAAATTAATAATAGTAATACAAACGTATAATCTTAATATGTATTTTCATAATTTTTAATATAATATCAAGTCTTTTTGATAAACTATAATATTCAAATTAAGAAAATAAAACAAACTAAATACGTAAGTTAACACATAATCCAAAATCAAAAATCATACTTGTCTTTACTCTAAATATATTCATATTAATTATCAAATAGAAAAACGACGATAATCAATTATTTGTTGTAGTGTTATTTTGAGTCTGTTTGTTTCTTGTGATGGTGGTGGGAATAAGAGTCCATCACTACATCCAATTATCGACTTTGCTTATAATAAAAAGTATATTAACTTTGTTGTTTTCGATTTGCCTTCGTATCCCCTCCAATTATTTCACCACTAATATAAGTTATGTACTTTCTTCTAGAAATCATATAAAAAATACATATTCAACTTTTTCCATGTTATTTTTAAAATGGAAAATTACCAGCAAAACTTATAAAAGATAGCAAATTTGATAAAGTGGATCAATATGCATCTAATTTTCTATTTTAACAAAAGGTGTGAAAAATATTTTTTGAATAATCTAGAAGTGAAAGTTCATATTTTGCAGTGGGAGTTCATTTTTTTTAATGACTTAAATTTGTGTAAAATAGATACAAAGCATAAGTTTTTTTTATATCATAGGTTCCAACCTGCTTTATCAGTGCGACTAAGTGCTTTACATGTAGCCCAGCATCATCACAGGTGAACCTCTAGTCATTTAGTATAGAATAAAAGGTGTAATCTAACATCCGACACTACTCATAAATACGATTATTTTTACTTTTCAATTAAGCTTGAGCAAGCAACCCTTAAAAGGGAAATCGTGCAAACTTTAATTAGCCCGTCTAAGATTTCTACATCTGGGCTTTCATTATTTGAGCCCATGCTTTTGTAAGATGGATGATCTTCTCAAAAGATATGAATGAAACTTGAAAAACGAGATAAAAAATTAACACGATATCATGATTAATTAATAACATCAACCACGTACTCAACTTAAAAAATTACGTACTCTCTTCCCAACACTGGTAAGAATAAATATAAATAAATCTAAAAACAATCTATATTTTTTTTTTTGAACGACAAGTTAGTAAGTTAGTGGTTCGAGTCTAGACAGTGACATCCACAAGGGGCAGTATGCCTTCCCTCGAACCTTCCACCTTTTTGTCCACGACGAGACTTGAACCCATTACCAATAGGTCATGGGCAACACGTTAAATACTCCTTGAATACCACTAAGCTACAAGCCTTGGGTTAAAACAATCTATATCTATACATATAATAACTCAGAAAACACATAGCTCCCTGGTAAATATAACAAAATAAAAATATATATATAAATTTACACGTAAAGAATTCAGTATCAAATTCCGAGTTACCCAAAAACTAAGCAACTTTGATGCATCTAGTTGTACTTATGAAGCATTCATAGTCTTACATTTCATCGTCTTCGAGTGTATTATAGATCGTCCTACAATGACAAGTTGACAACAATAACAATTAGGGATGAGCATGCTATTGCTCCGGTATAACAAAATGTATATACTTGCTATATAACAAAATGAAATCAACCAAATAACAAAATGAAATCAACCAAATAACAAATAAAGTATATAACAAAATGTATATACTTGCTATATACTTGTACATAGTACCATATAACAAAATGAAATCAACCAAAGGATTCAGCTTTATTATGCTATATATATACTTGCCCATATATACAAAATTGTTAGAGCAAATTAAAAAAAAAATGTTTGTATTATCCCAAACTTACCAAAATAAAGTTACGAATATGAGGAAAATGAGATGAGCAAGTTTAAAAAGCCGTTGCTTCTTTCCGCCATTCAGTTGGTTGAAGATTTCTGTAACATCAACAAGGTGTTGTCTCCGAGCATACCTAACTATAGCCACACATTGGATCTAGATTTATGTTATATGTCTAAAATATCAATTAAGAATTATAACAATATAAAGAATCTTGTGAACCCAAATTAATATGAACTTGTTGTAATATTCATGGTACAGAAAGAATGTAACAACTTACAATCTTATATTGTAATAAAGATATGGCACAGCCAAATTAAACATCATCCAATGGCCCGTTACGAGATATAACATGGATAAAACGACTTGTGTGATAAATTCTGGCAAGATCAAGTTGTTTATCCGAGATGCAGAATTGTAAGGATTAATGTAATCAAACTCTAAATCTGCAAAACACAAAAGCTGCAAGAGATAAAGACCGCTGCCAATCGTGACACAAACTGACACTTCAGATGTCATCTGACAACTCAACTGACACTCACGCAGTATAGATACATGAACGAAATTGGCCTATGGATTCATATATAATTCAGAAATAAAATTTTCATGAACCAATCCTACAATTGGTATATCATGCTTGACAGAGTCACAATCAAAATGAATATAACGTACTCCATGTGTTATGATTAAACTGAGCTAAATCACCTGAATTCGAGCTGTAAAAAAAGTTGATCACAATCAAACAACTATTAATTAAAATTAGGTACCAGGAAATTTTTTAAAAGTGACCAAAATTTTGAAGTGGGAGTCAGGTTTGAGTGAGGTTTTTTAAGATCAAATCAATTTTAGTTTGAAAAAAGTCTAATCATAACCTAAATCAGTCAAAATCATCACGTGTAAGTTAATTCAAAAATAAAATTTTCAAAATTTAGCAATATAAAAAATAGAACACAATTTTTTATAGTGGTAGATTTCATATACAAAGTTTGTATTCTTAATCCATGTTCGTATTCAATTTTGTTATAACGGTAAAATAAATTATTTGAAGTGTTCACATATAGATGATGTGGACTAATATGTGATTAGTTAAAATACACATGTAATCAAATAAATTGCAAACATAACATTTTTAAACCAAGAAAAATAGGGGAAATTATTTAAAATAATAGAAAATTTTAATGGTAAGTAGAGCAAATATGAGAGATTTTAATGGTAAATTATTTAAATTTTAATGGCCAAATATGAGAGATTTTTCCCTGAAGATCCTATGGGGTTGGATTTATCCAGTAAAGGAGCTCGAACACAGAGTGCTCGCTGAAATATTGCGAGTAGGCTTCCATTATTTCATTTTTCGTTTCAAAAAAAAAAGTAGGCAAAAGAAATGTAAAATAGAAAAAGGGGAAAAATATATTTAAAAAACTAAGTATATGGAAGGGACTTAAACTAAATTTTATATATGTTTAAAGATACATGAGTTAAGCACTAAGTTAATATATGACATAAATTAGTTATCGCTCCTATATTATATATATTTTGATAAGTAAAAGCTAAAAATAAACTGACACATGGTCGGAAAATGCCCACCCCTAATACCACCACTGATTGAAATATTAAAGATTTACCTGATAAACGACAATAACGAGGATAGCTATGAGGATGAAGAAGAAGAGTAACCATAATTTTAAAAGCGTATCCCACATCTCAATCCTCTAATTTTCAATTTACTGAAGAAAATTTGATCACCGGAAACATTCGCCGGCTGATTTAATCGTTTCAGAAAAGTTGTGTTTCTCCGGCCAGCGAGATATTGGGGAAGATGCACGTGGGTTGAAGAAATCAAATAACAAAGACATACAGGGTGAGTGATGAAAGATTGGCATACCGAATCCATGAAGGGAATATATAATTTCTATTTTTATGGGGTGGTTTAGGTTTATTATAGAAAGGTTTTATTGAAAGTTTTTTCTTAGTTGAATAAGGTGGTGGGGTTTAACTCTATAGATGAATGATTCAGGGAAAGACATGCAACTTCTTAAGAATGTTATTGTACTACTCGAACTACTAATTAACTAACTAACTTCCCGTTAAAATAAGGTATTTACACCAATTTCAAAAGTTTAGTTATCCATTTCATACAGCCTTTACTTACGAAAAAACTTCTACTTTAATACATCCGGTGATAGTTTAAGTGGTAAAAACTTTCAAATAATTTTTTCCTAAATATTATAGTTTTGATACATTTTTTTGGTAAATATATATTAAATGGTATAATAATTTAAAAATGATCATGACAATGATTATGTTGGGGTATATTTCAAACATAAGCTCAAAATACACTTTCATAAAAAAAGACAACTTTACTTTTCTAAGTAATGGATAATTGTTTTTCATCCTCTTTTTATATAAAGGATTTAAACTAATAATTATTTCTTAAGTGTCATGTATAATTTTTATATGAAGTTTAGTATTTCCATATAAATATACTGCTAATGACAACTTAATGGTTATGTTTAAGGTGTAAGGATGTGCATAATAAATAGTTGTACATTTAAGGATAATCATCTCAAGATGGTAGGTGATAAGCGATTATAATACAATTATTTATGCATATCCTTACATAAAGATGACACTAAGGTTGTGTTTGTTTTTTGTCAAAAAAACTTTTTGGGGTCTTATGTCTGCAGGCGGGAAGACATTTCAGGAAAAGACCGTTTGTTTTTTGGAAGTCAGAAGAGGAGAAAAAGTCTTTTTGGTGTCTGTTTGGAGAAGACTTGGACCATAGTCTTCCAAGGTTGGAAGACATTTTACTTAAACAAAAACAAAAGTTTATCCACCACCACCACAACCACCTACTACAACCACCTACCACCACCACCACCATCCATCGCCGCCGCCACCACCTGCCTCCGCCGCCACCACCTGCCTCCGCCGCCACCACCTCCCGCCCCCGCCACCACCACCTACCACCGCTACCACCACCACCACCCATCCTTGCCACCACCACCTATCACCACCAAAACTCTACGCCACCGCCACCACCGCCACCGCCACCCACGCACCGTTACCACCCACCGCCGCCACCACCCACCACCACCACCACCCACCACCGCCACCACCACCACCCTCAGTCGCCACCACTCACCACCTACCACCACGCCTCACCACCACCACCACCAATACTGACACTAAAAATTTCTATTACTCTGCAGACATAAAAAAACAAACAGTTTTTTTCTTATAAACTGAAGACATTTGATCCATATCTTCTCTGCAGATGTGGTCCGCAGACCGCAGACATTTTACCTCTTAAAAAACAAACAGCACCTAAATGATGTCGTTAACAAAACCCTAACTACATTATGTGTTTTGATAATGACATCCCTTTAGTAAGGACTTGCATAAAATATGACACTTTATGGTTACCTATGTTAAGTGTTAAAAAACATCTGAAACCCCTAATATGGAAGGAAAAAAAAATGATATCCGAAATCCGGATATCAACAAATTCGAAAATTCAGAAATCTAAAAATCTGAAAATACAAATATTTGAATTTCACAAAGTCGACCTCTCTGAAACAAACTGAGAGATGCATGTGACGGCCTTCGAATATAGTCTTTTTTTGGCATAGTATTCAATTGAAAACGGATATAAAACTTTTTGTTAAATATTAACATTTATAAATTGTTTTGTTACATTTGTAAGCAAAATTACTTTTGCTGTCAATATTAATAAAGATATCAAGACTTCCCATGTGACAAAAACTAAAGGTTGAGAGACTTTCGAGCCCACCAAAAAAATATGTACCATCAAATATATTGTCAAAATCTCTTTCCGTTTTCGTGTCCAAAATGAGAGTGTGTAAAATGAAGTAAAAATGTTCTTTTTGTTGTAACGTTCCATCCTACAAAAACCATTTTATTTTTCAATAAAGATCTGTACTTCGTATAATATACGTCAACTATGCAATTACTAAAAAAACATTTTCGCTTCATTATACACACCCCCATTTTTTAGACATTCAGATAAGTTGTTGTATAAATACAGTCAAAATGTTGTCCGAGTTTACATAGGATCGTTGTGTAGGCAAGATTCATAAGGTTAAATAGTTGATGGTAGAATTATAAGGCCATTTTCTTAATATCATCCTTTAATTTTGACACATGTTTCATCTAATGAGTAGAATTATAAGTATGACTAAATGATAAAAATTAATATCATTGTTAAAAAGTAAATACTATCCACATGTAGTATTCTTTGATATTACAATATCGATTAATTCTGACGTACGCACCACTATTTAATTTTACGTATGCATCACTATGGTTAAATAAAATAAAATTATTGATTTGGGTTATGATTGTCTACTTGTCTTTATTAAAGATTATAATTATAATACACGAGATGTATAATATCTTATGTGATATATAAATCACCTTTAATAATTTACGTGATGTATAAATAATTTTTTATTTTGTTTGTGCTTTGATAATTAACTTTATATTAATACATATTTGAACTTTACTTGTATAATGTTTTAGTAATACAAAATTATATTTTAATCGAAATCAATTTATCGAAATGGTCCAAAATTGAGGAAGTTGATTAAAATGTGTGCTTAAAACAAAAATAAACAAAACAAAACGGAAAACAACCCTTATTTGACTCACACTCCCCTTCCCACTTTCCTCCATCTCTCCTGAACACAAAGAAACTTCCTCCCAACAACTACATCAAAATTCTAAAATAATAACCCACCTTCAATTCGCCGGAGCCACCATGGACCGCCGCAACTTCTTTGAATTCCGGCCACATTCCTCTTCCAAACACACATCTCACTCCGGCTAAAATAATGCTACGAGCTAAACAAAAAGATCAGTTTTTCAAGCATACCCCACCTTGACATATCATTTTCACACATAACCACAATTTTAATTTCCTCATTTAAGTAATCTTTTGTCGGAATCAAGAAATTTTGCCGGAACCAAGAAAGCTTGAAACTTTACCGGTAATAATGGCGACGGCGACCAGTACAGTCAGCACCCAGCAATCAACACCACCACCCTCATCACCTCCACCACCAGTCCCGCCACTGGAGTCAACGGATGAGACGACGGTCAAGACTGTAAATAAACGGTATGAAGGGCTTGTGATGGTCCGTACAAAAGCAATAAAAGGAAAAGGAGCTTGGTACTGGTCTCATCTTGAGCCCATTCTTGTTCATAATCCCGACACCGGTTTACCAAAAGCCGTTAAGCTCCGGTGCTGTTTATGCGGCGCCGTTTTCTCCGCTTCAAATCCGTCAAGAACCGCTTCCGAGCATCTAAAACGAGGAACTTGTCCGAATTTCAACTCTGATTCAAACCCAAAACCAATTTCCGCCATTTCACCTACCGGGATGATGAATTTGTCATCTCCGACGTCGTCATCTTCACCGCAAAACCACCGGAAACGGAGCTCCGGCAACCGTAACCGAACCACCGCTCACTCAGTTGCTCCAATCTCTATGATTGAACCAGCAAGATTCTCAATTGACGGGTCGTACCCGAACCGACCCGAATCCATACCTGCATTGCCGGCCCCGGCGCCGACGATTGTTAATGTAAGCAGTAGCGGGTTGTACTCTCAGCATCACCACCAGTACCATCAGTTATCAGGTGGAAAAGATGATTTGGGTGCTTTAGCTATGTTGGAAGATAGTGTGAAAAAATTAAAATCTCCAAAAACACCACCTGGTCAAACGTTGACGAAATCACAAATCGATTCATCACTCGAATTATTATCAGATTGGGTGTATGAAAACTGTGGGTCAGTTTCATTTTCAAGTTTAAATCATCCAAAATTCAAGTCTTTCTTGAATCAACTCGGATTACCGGCGATAACCCGCCGGGAACTCGCCGGCGAACGACTGGACTCGAAGTACCAAAATGCAAAATCCGAATCAGAAGCTCGAATTCGAGACGCAATGTTCTTTCAAGTTTCATCAAATGGATGGAAATCAAAGAATTATCATCATTCAGGTGAAAAATTGGTGAATTTATCTGTGAATTTACCCAACGGAACAAGTGTTTTCCGGCGAGCTGTTTTCGCAAATGGGTACGTTTTTTCAAAGTATGCAGAGGATGTTTTAATGGAAACAGTTGTTGAAATTTGTGGGAATAATTTGCAACAATGTGTAGGAATTGTTTCAGATAAATTCAAGTCAAAAGCTTTAAAGAACCTTGAAAACCAACATCAATGGATGATCAATCTTTCTTGTCAATTTCAAGGGGTTAATAATCTAATCAAAGATTTTAGCAAGGAACTACCTTTATTCAAGAATGTGAGTGAAAATTGTTACAAAGTAGCAAACTTTGTGAACACAAATTCCCAAATTAGAAATTCATATCTCAAGTATCAATTTCAAGAATCCGGTCAAGCCCGGTTACTTCGAGTACCGGGTACCGAATTTGAATTCGAATCCGTCTTCAATATGGTAGAAGATTTATTAACTTCAGCAAGGACATTACAACTGGTTTTACTTGATGAAAGTTACCAAAAAGTATCAATTGAGGATCAAATCGCGAGAGAGATTGAAGAAACAATGAGAAACCCCCAATTTTGGAGGGAAATTGAAGCTGTTCATTCGTTGGTGAAGCTAATTAAAAACATGGCTCACGAGATCGAGAAAGAACGACCACGAATCGGTCAATGTTTGCCACTTTGGGAGGAATTACGAGTCAAAATTAAGGAATGGTGTTTGAAGTTTCAAATGAACGAAAATCATGTAGACAAGGTGTTTGATAAAAGGTTCAAGAGAAACTATCATCCTGCATGGGCAGCTGCTTTTATACTGGATCCGTTTTATTTAATTAGAGATAGAAGTGGTAAATATTTACCGCCATTTAAATGTTTAACTTCCGACCAAGAAAAAGATGTCGACAAACTTATAACACGTCTAGTGTCACGTGATGAAGCTCATATTGCATTAATGGAACTTATGAAATGGCGAACCGATGGGCTCGATCCCGTTTATGCACAAGCGGTTCAACTTAAGCAACGAGATCCCGTTACGGGTAAAATGAAAATAGCAAACCCGCAAAGTAGTCGGCTCGTTTGGGAAACTTATTTAACCGAATTCAATTCGTTAAGGAAAGTTGCGGTGAGATTGATCTTTCTTCACGCAACTTCGTGCGGGTTTAAATGGAATCCGTCTTTTTCAAAATGGGCTAAATCGATAAACGGCGTTGAAAAGGCGCAAAAGTTGATTTTTATTGCAGCTCATTCGCGGCTCGAGAAACGGGATTTTTCATATTCAAACGAAGATGAAAAAGATGGTGGTTTTTTCGCGGTGGCTAATGGCGACGATGATATGGTTAATGATGTTTTCTTTGATGCTACGTCGCCGTAAAGATTCGGTCTTTTTGTTGATTTTGATGATATTATTTATAGTTTATGTAGGATTTTTGTTTTGTGGGTATTTGTTTTAGTCACTCTTTGAGATGATTTTAGTACCATTCTTGAGGTTGAAATGGTAAATTTGCGAGAAATGACATTGTTTGATAAAATCAAGATTGTAGTAACTAGTAACTATATTCTTAATGATCTTGATAATTAGAGAGCAAAATTCCGATGTTACCCCCTTTATGAGTTTGATCAAGATAGTGGTAACCAAGATTTGGTGTTGTGATATGGGCATTGTAAAGATGTCATCTTTTTCTAACATTAAAAAAAATTTGTGAACATTTCAAGCTTTTTATAAGTGAAACTGACTTGTACCTTGTGCATTTAAGGTTGTATTTTTTCCATTCTAGTTAATGGTTCTTGACTTGCAGATGGTAATTTGATGATTTGGGTATGAGTGATAAAGTGTGTTTTTGAGATAAAGAATCCAAAGACTAAATAAAAGCAAGATTCTGTAAAAGAATTCTTATTTTGGTGGTATTTGGAAAGAGAATTCATTTGTGCACCACAACTTTTAATTCTTATATCACACCGTATAAGTTTTACGGCTAATTATACAAGTATATCAAACATAAGTTGTAGTAGATACATTAAAAGTTGTGGTGTAAAAATGACCCCTATTTAGAAATATCAACTTTTACTTCTTATATCACACGGTATAAGTTTTACAGCTAATTATACAAGTATATCAAGCATAAATTGTAGTAGATACATTAAAAGTTGTGGTGTAAAAATGACCCCTATTTAGAAATATCTACATGGGGTTGTCGAAGAAACAGAAACCTTGGAAGGACTAAAGTGCAAAAAAAGTTTAGCAGAAAGGAGCTAAATTCCCAATTTTGTGTTTTTACTTCCTGCCAAATGAAAAAACTGTTCGACAATAACCTTGCGATAACATCGTTTGAAATGATATCTTATAGGTCAGGTGTTTAATCCTTTCTCTAGATATTTAGAAACAGTAATATCAATAGTTAGATCATATATATCACGAATAAAACTCAACCACCAGAAAAACCGTTATAAATAGGAATACTTTGAAAGAAAAACTTAATGAAAAGCGAGTCTCTTTTCAATTTGTAGGCCTTTCTGTGGTGCAAATAAGGGGCTAGAAATAGAATATCACAAATATTGAGGGGCTAAAACAGTTCAATATAATTTAGCACAAGTTAAAAAACAGGGTAAATTATTAATTTCCAATTTGTAGATAGGAAAATATACCAAGAAGGCCCGAAGCTTAGGCCTCTCCCAACCCTTCCCAATCACTAAACCCATCACTAAACCCTTCCTTACTGACGGGTTACTGACGAGGTCGTGCCAACAGCAACACATCACTAACCCATCACTAACACATCCCCACTTAAAATAAATATTAAAATACAAGGGCTTAAACCCTTTCCCCCTCACATACGAACCTCGACGTCCGTCACAACCCCGTCTCCACCAGGACGTGAACCATCGACGGCAGCTAGGGACGGCACGGTGCCAACCGTGATGGCCCACGACGGTTGTTGACGCCCCCCACGACGTGGGGTTGGCAGTGGTCTTAGGACGATTGTCGGTCAGAGAAGACACAAAACAACATAAGTTAAATTAGCTGTCATTAATGGTGGAAATAGGAATTAATAGGTGTAACCATCTCGTCATGGCTTAGCTTAGGGAGTCCAAAATTATCTTTGGACTTCACAAGTCCGATATATTCTTTAGGTACACATTTATCACATGATTAGGAGAAAGTTTAGAAATAATCATGGAAAAATTATGTCACGTATATTACGAGCAAAACATGATCATACAAAGAGACGGTTATAAATAAGAATAATTTTAGAAGAAGAAAATAGGAATTAATTATGTGTATTTTTGTAATATCATGAGTATGCAACTATGTGTCAAGCCCTAAGGCTTGTCATTGTTATTGGTCCTTTTACATTTCTTAAAAATGGAGTGGGTATTATAAAAGTTATGGCATCCAATGGATGACTTTTTGCGTAAAAGTTACCGAGATGTTACTCCTTTTATTTCTTTTTCTTTTTTTGAATTATTGGGTGTTATTTAATATACCAATACTTCAAATTTGTTTACTATTTATTAATAGTTTATTGATAATTCTATTTTATAATATATGAGTTATAAATTTCAAACATGCCTTTTAAAGTTATGTTACAAGATGCGATGTACATCTATATTTGATGATTTTAATATTAAAACAGAAAAGGAACATAAATACTTGACAACTTCTGAATTTATTTATTTCAAGGGAATAGTCAAAATAGACTTGATCTTGTGTCTCATTCACATGAGTCATGAGATCCCTTTATTTTCCGGAAAAGAAATGAGATATTGATCGTTGGATACTTATTGTAGCGAACCTTTTAAAAAATGTGATTAGACGAGATGCTACTAGTATGTTTACTTTATGTGGAAAAAGATGTCATGTATTGCATGTAAATTATGAATATTATTTTACCTATTTCAAAATAAACTTAATACTATAAAATTATATTTACAAAAAAACATATAAACCAATTAACTTTGTTCCTCACAAAATATAGTTACAAAATATCCGTCACTAGATTGTGCATATACCATTCTAATAAAATGAGTCCAATTAAGATCTATTAAGAAAATACATTAACTAGGTGAATACCCAATTCATTCATATAGCGCTTATATAGTACCATTAATTCAAGATAAAATTCAATGTTTTTATATTATTTCGAGATTATTAAATTCGAAAGAAAGTTACATATCTAACAGCAATTGGTTAGAAATAACTATGTTTTCCTTATTGCTAGAACCACTTTAACTAGTAGTTTATTTTATCTTCAATAAAAAGACTAGTATTCAATTGTTAGTTTTATTCTTAGGATTTCCTATTTGTGTTTCTTTCTAACCTAAATATTTGTTCTTTAAGATGCCAAAACATAAGCTTAAATCACTTGTAAAATTTCGTTATGATACACATACATAAATATATTATATTTATGGAGTTGTCTTCAAGGAAGTCTAAAGATTTTGTATACTCCCAAGGGACACATCCTAGCCATTTGATCAAAATGGCCAAGATCAAATCACAATGTTTCAAGCACATGTGTTTCAAACACAAGTGCTTCAAGTCACGACCACCACCACCGGTCACCACCACCGGCCGCCGCCTCCGACCACCGCCGACCACCGCCGACCACCGCCGATCGCCGCCGTCGGCCGGCGGCGGCGGCGGTGGCTGACAATGAAGGTGCTGGTGGTAATGGGTTTCAAGTCACGAAACACATGTGTTTGGCTGTACATATGCATTCCTTTATTTTCAAAAGAACTGTTATTAGTGAAGCACATGTGCTTCTAGCTTACAGACACATGTGCTTCATTACTTGAAACACATGTGCTTGGCTGTACATATACACTCATTTATTTTCAAAAGAATTGTTATTAGTGAAGCACATGTGCTTCTAGCTTACAAACACATGTGTTTCATTACTTCAAACACATGTGCTTGGCTGTACATATACACTCTTTTATTTTCAAAACAACTGTTATTAGTGAAACACATATGCTTCTAGAAACGAAACACATGTGTTTCAAGTCATAAAACACATGTGTTTGGTTGTACATATACACTCCTTTATTTTCAAAGCACATGTGTTTCAAAAGGTGAAACATATGTGTTTCAAACACATGTGCTTCCAGTCATGACCACCACCGTCGGCGGCCACCTCCGGCCGCCGGCCGCCGCCGGCCGCCGTCTCCGGTCGCCAGAGGTGGGTGGGGTATTGATGTACTGAAGCACATGTGTTTGTATGGTTTGAATCTTGATCTTGACATTTGACTTTTTCTTGATCCAATAACTATTAATTGTCCTTTGAGACTAGCTAAAATTTTTAGACTACCTTGAACATTTACCTATATTTGTGTATAGTTTTAAAGTATTTGTTTATGTAAACCTGCAATTATAATTCCACATGTTTAATGTATGACAATGTGCTTAACTACGTAACATGTTAATTCTCATATTCTATACCAAAGAGATTCTAGTTTGGCGGTATATGAGTAACATGTTAACTAAAACTTGTGGGTTCGATTTTCGTATACAAAAAATATTTATATGCATACAAAATAAACATAAACATATACCCAATAACTATTTTATTATAAAATCTCAAACTCCATATGTGTAATGATTTTACAAATGTGGAAAAAAATATTATAATTGCAAACTATGTACATGCAACTATTCCTAAAGGCCAAATTGATCATCACAGTGAGTGATTGCCAAAGGATGGGTGTTATGTCACAATACCACTTTATGATAAAGCAATTCTTCTCAATAATTAAAAAGCTTCTACACTATTTTACATTTTACATATTTAAAGTATTAAATTCAAAGCAATACCTAATTTTCAAGATTTTGGTATGATTTGAATATATCACTCAGCCTCAAAATTTTATAAATAATGTTAAAATAATATTAAAATTTTTTAACTGAATCCTATCAATTTTATAGGTGATACTTATCTTTGTAAACGACATTTGCTGTTAAATTAGTGTAATTCCCATCTATGTCACAGCAAATGACATTTAATCCGTTCTTGTTCTTAACTCGTGATACAACCACATAAAGATGGCCATGTGAGAATACCGGTTTTTGCAGAAACAAACTAACCTGAGACAACGTCTGACCTTGACTTTTATTAATGGTCATAGCAAAGCATACCTGAACAGGAAATTGCCTCCGATTCAATTTGAAAGGCATCTTGTTGTCGGAAGGACTAATAACCATTCGAGGGATAGCGCAAATTGTACCCACCTTGCCACCAGATACGATTTTACCCTCGATTATATTTACCCCCATTCGTAATATCCGAAGTCTCGTTCCGTTGCACAATCCAGGTTTCTGATCAATGGTCGTAAGTCTCAATAGCTGAATTTTTAAATACTTTATATATATTAAATAATATAATAAGAATTAAGCAACGTACGATATAAAGAATGGTAACGAATGATAAATAATGCCGCTTGTGTCAGGGTAGTTCCATTTTCCTTGGCTACCTGCAAATTCAAAATGCTCAAATTGAGTTAAAAATTGGGTTTGGATGTATTTGATAAAGAGAGGGAAAATAATTAAAAGATTATGAGATCTGCAATAGCATACCAAGTACATGTAGTCATCATGACACCAAGAAATCATCACATTTTCCAATCCACATCCTACCGTATAAATTACGTTCTTAGTTTGATAAGCGGGATTGTTAATATCCGCGTTATCCTTGAAATACTGCAACATAAACAAAAAAAATATTGCAACATAAACCAAAATAGATGATTACTTTAACGAAGAAGGAAGCAGCAACGACTACCAGACTCAGTGTCATTCCAGCAGACGGAACTTATAAAATGTTTTTTTTTCCCATTTTAACTAATCATAGAAATAAATTGCAATATGATTTTGGTTTAAACTTTGAACTTACAGTTAGCAGAATCCTACGCCCTGTTTTGTCAACCAACTATGTGGAAACTGCAGTTGCAATAACCTATAATATATTCTTCTTCATTAAATTAACATTTAAATTTCGAGACTAAAATTAGTTTTTGATGTTTACTTAGATAGCACCAAGTCCTAATGTAGCAGCATCACTGCTAGAAATTCCTGTTAATTTAAACTAGTCAGATTAAATAATCATGTTAATTAGATAGATATATAAAAAATGAAATTAACTAACTACTGACCTGCAGATTGGAAGATGTTACTGGCATAGAAGAGAACACCATTGATTCCACTTAGCTGTTGAAGAACAAGTAATCCAATTCCTATCTGCACAAATTAAAATTTATTTAAATATCATTTCCATTAGAAAATAAAAGCATCCGATTACATACCATTAAAGGGAACCAGTATCTTCTTTGTTTGAGATCTGAAAAACGAATTGCAGATGTTCTGTTTGATGAAGCTACAGATCTCTGATGAAAGCAAAGTTTATGCCATTAATTAAAACATCAAACTTTATATAATTAAATAAATAAATAGTTAATAGAATAGTTTTTAGCTCAAGTGGTGTATTATTTACCTTAATTTCATTTACTTCAACGCTAATATCAGTATCAAAACCACGAAGAACTTGCAAAGAAGATTCAAAATCATCAGTCATACACATCTTTGCCTGAAAGATTCACACAATTTTGCTCACTAATTATTACTATCAAATGGAATAGATGTGAAAATTTGATCCATTTACTTATATATGGGTCAATTCGGGTTATTTTTAATATCAAACGGGTCAACCGTCCATTTTGGCCCGTACTAAAAAACTTGATTAAGCTTACCAGCCACCGAGGAGACTCAGGGATAAAAAAGAGACCGGGAATTAAAATTAAGCAAGGTAAAGTTCCTGCAAAATAAAATATATTAATATAGTAATTTATTTCCAGTTTTGCAAAAGGGAAATCATAGTTAATTACCCAAAATTGCAAGTATTCCCCAATTAACAAAAAGTCCTAGCAAATAAGCAAGCATTATCCCAATTGTGACATATAGCTACGAACACTAAAAAAAAAAAAACAAAAAAAAAAAAATTACACATAACAAAGTGTAAATCTTGAATCATAGAAAAATGAATTTAAAATTTAAATACGGAATTTCTGAAAAAAGTTACCTGATTGACAGAACCGAGCCCTCCTCTCATGTTTTGGGGTGCTATTTCAGCTATATATACAGGTACCTTTGTAATACATCAAGAAACGTAATTTGTATCATGATGAATGTTAGTAAACAATCTCTTTCTACAACAATTATTAGACGAATCAAAGTTCACCGTATATGATATAATCCCGACACCAAATCCTTCCAACAATCTTCCCATGTAAAGAAATGATGTATCCTATAAAAACAACCATCTGTGACTAATTTCTAAGAAACTACACATGTAAAAACAAGTAAATATATACAGGATTATCTCACGCTTACTTTGGCAAATGATATACAAAGCCAACCAATGATATTAGGGATAGCTGCAATCATCAAAGACTGCAATTTTGACCATACAAATTTAATTTTCAAAATACCTATTATAAATTAAAATTATAAGTATTATAATATTTTCAAATATAATTAGTTTGAGATAAGAAACTAAGCATACCCCTTTTCGACCAATATACTCTGCAATTTGACCACTGGCTATTGCACCAACAATGGTACCCACATTTGATAAAGAACCAAACAAAGAGAACTGAAAATCAATACTTTAAATAAGTTCATGTTCATTACAATAAATCAAAGTCTAAAGATTAAAAAACCAAACTTGATTAGCAAGTATACCTCAGACACAGTGAGATTAAGATCGCGAGTAATAGCAGTTTGTGTAGGTGAAGAATAACCACCCTACCCTATTAAACAAAATCAAAAGTCAAAATCAATTTCTGTCCCCCCCCCCCCCTTTTCAATAAATGAGTTACCCTAACTCTAGATATGAAATAGGTCAATTTTAACTTCAAAATTGGCGCGGATCTTATACTTCAAATTTTCCAAACGTAGTAGCTTTATAAATCAATCGTTCTTCTAAATCCATTTTGGAAGAACAACTTCTTATAAAAAGATATCATGAAATCCGGTTATTCTAGATAAGCTTCTTAGCTATGGTAATTCCAAATACTTCTACCGTACAGAAATTTGACGACAATTAATTATACGGAAATTAAAACATTTTTTAGATACATACCGTATCACTGAGACCATTTTATGTAAAATCATATAGATATAGAAGATGCATACGATAGGGCTCCATATAATCTCGATTAACGAATCTGTATGTATAAAAACTGAGATTGAATATTAATTTTTACCTCGTTGACAAAGTTAAGCACAAATCCTGCAAATAGATTGAATTGACAGAGATGATATGAAATTATCCTTCGGCACTATCAGATTTGGGAGCAATCGTATCGATGGATTTAGGGTTTACACTGGCGAAGATGATGGAACAACGTAGGAAATTTAGGGTTATGTACATACGTCGCCGTTTCCATCGATGTATCAAATATTAGAATAAAAACAGAATTACAATTCACTAAATCAAACATTCATATGTATGAACAACAAAAGCTGTTGATATAGTACGAAATCACAAAACCAAACATTCAATTGAACGTATGAGCTACACACCGTATTGATTACTAACCTATTGCAGGAGGAATAGAGGAGTATCCGATGGAATTGTTTTGATGAAATCCCGTGATTTGATTGCCTTTCCGTAAATGAAGCAAAGTATTAACTGCAGCATACGAAGTCTTAGAAGGTTTTCCTGCTGTATGCGTTGACAGGCTGCAGGTATCGCTAATACCATATTTACACGCCTTCATTTCGGCCAAAAATAACTGTGAATCGTAATCCTATTGTGTAGTTGTTGAAGAATGGTTGAACCAATGAACGATTTACACGTGACATTTTCGTCCAATCAGAAGCGAGCGTTGTGATGAGTTGTCAAAGCATAATCGGATATAGCTCCATATATAGGTGAGGATTTTATTTTAGCTTGATGGAACGTGACTTGAGAGTGATCTCTCCTTTGAGACAATCAGAGTAAAATCATACATATATTTGACAAGAGAGGATGATTTACATTACAATGAGACTTGCCAATTTAGTCGTCACAACGACCGATCTTTTTCTTTTCTTTTCCCCTCTCAATTTGATTTTTCTTCTAAAATAACTTAAACAGGAGTTTAAGAACAAGAAATTTGGAATTTGAAAAAATAGCAAGAAAATAAAGACAGATGAACGCACTTGATTGAATTTGGTGTATTGTAATTCTTAAAATATTTAATTGTATTTTGGAGAGAAAAAGATGAGATAGTATTACCATTACTACTATTATGATAAAACGTTTACAATAGTCTATTATGAACTTAGATAACTCGTTAATAATGTTTAGAAAAATGTATTTGATGTTGTAAATTTTATATATTCGGTGATTAAATAATTAGACACTTATGATATTAAAACCATATTTGATATTGATAATTCAATATCAAACTCAATACATAAGAAAGAACCAAATGGAATGAACATACCTGATTCTTGATGAAATAACGAACCGCACGGAATTGTGATTCCTGTCCTTTAAGGTTTTTACGCGCTCTATATGCTGCAAGCCTCAGCGTAGAACCCCAGGATTTGATGCAGTTGATCGGTATGTTCTTACAGCAAAAGAATCACCGACAACACAAAGTGATTACTTGGAAACACATGATGAATATCAAAACACAACATCATGAGAGGAGAGCTTATGAGATGAGAGCTTATGATTTTTGGTGTTGGTGTTTTTGAACTTTCACCCCAATGGTTCCTTTTATAGGCACAAACCTTTACTCAAATTAATGAGAGAAAAGAATAACTCTTATTATTTTAATGTAACATTGTTGTCTACATTAGTGTCAAAATTAGTGTCAACATTATTGTCAATATTATGACTATTCAAGATGCTTAACCAAAAACAAAGCTCCACAACTCCCCACAACAAATAGGAAATTTGCCAACTTGCAAATACCATTATATTTTCCAACAATCCCCCACCAAGTTGGAAAGTTTCCTTTCACTCAGACAGATGCTATCACCTGGGTGTCACGAAGATTAAACCCAAGTTTAATGTGAGCAAACAAGAAGAGACTGATTCAATGGTATCCTAATAGGTTTAAACCAAGAACCTTAATAACCTCCTCGGTTTACCCCCACACAACATATGTCATCTTTGTGTTCTCTCTGAGCACTAATAATATGGTCATGTGCTAAAATCCTTTTCATGACCCTTTAGAAGACAAACCAAAAGTCTTCATTTGAGGCGGCACCACCTCAAGATCAGATAGGCAAAATTTTACAACATCTTCGTTGCTTAGATGTCTCCAAAATTTTGTTAAAAGTATTAACTCATCCTCGTTCTCGGCAACGACGTGCTATCATACCTCACATGGATCTATCTCAATTGATAGTACCTTCTATCATTAGTAATTTCGTTGTTACCCATTAAACTTGAAAATAGGAGCACTAAGTTCAAGTTGGGTTTCCATTACTAACAATTCTAGTTTGGTTATAGACCCATGACTCTCGCGGTAGATGTAACCAAACCTCTCGTCAGAGGTTTGGTAAGCGGATCTGCCAAGTTCTTCGATGTCTTGACATAAACAACTTTGATGGTACCACTATCAATTAGTTGTCTCACAGAATGATGTCGAAGACCTACGTGTCTCAACTTCCCATTATTTATAGAATTATATACTTTAGACAGTGTGGCCTCACTGTCACAGTACATGGGAATTGAAGGCATCGGAATATCCCACAAACGGATATCCAAGAGTAGATCTCTAATCCACTCTGCCTCTTTGCCTGCAGCGGCTAAAGTAATAAGCTCAGCTTCCATCGTTGAGTGATCTATACATGATTGTTTCTTGCTCGCGCAAGAAATAATTCCACCAGCTAGTGTTTAAATCCATCCACTTATGGATTTAGAATCACTCATGTTATCAATCCAGCTGGCATCTGAATACCACTATAGTATACTAGAATTTGACGTGTAAGTCAATTAAAGATTACTAGTCCTTTTTAGGTATCCTAGTACTCTTCCTACTGCCTTCCAGTGCTATGTACAAGGATTTACAGTATATTGACTTAGTTTGCTTACAACAAAAGCAATGTCATGTCTGGTACAGTGTGTAGCATACATCATGCTTCCAATTTTCACTAGCATATTCTAGTTGAGCCAATGCTCTACCAGAGTTCACTTCAAGTTTTACACTAGAATCGAAAGGAGTGTTAAATTCCTTAATATTCAAGTGTTGAAACTTTGTCAATATTTTCTCTATGTAATGAGATTGACTTAGAGAAATTTGACTATCTGTCCTTTTGACCTTAATACCAAGAATGGTATCCACTTCCCTTAGATCTTTCATCTTAAAGTTCGAGGATAAGTATTCCTTCGTATCAAGTATACCTTGTAGGTGAGTGCCAATGATCAACATATCATCAACATAAAGACAGATAACTACGGTGTACGTATTCAGTTGTGCATTTAGTGTTGATACATCTATCAACACTATTATGCTTCAAACAAAATGCAGATACAGTGGTGTCAAATCTCTCATGTCACTGTTTTGTAGCTTGTTTCAAACCGTACAGTGAAACCTTCATGTTGCTCCAAGTATATCTCCTCCTTGAGATATCCAATTCGAAAGGATGTCTTCACATCCATTTGATGAATGTACAATCCTTTCAATGCTGATATTGCTATAAGAGTTCTAATAGAACTAATTCTAGCAAACGTTGCATATGTATCGAAATAATCAATACCTTCTCTTTGTCTATAACCTTTAGCGACTACTCTCGCTTTATAGACAGATATTGATCCATCTGGATGATACTTCCTCTTGAAGATGCATTTAGATTCTATGGGTCTCATACCCTTGCGAAGATTAGCTAACTCCCAAGTTCCGTTTCCCATAATTGAATCCATTTCATCATTAATGACATCCTTCCATAAAGGAGCATCTCGCGATGTTATGGCTTCAGTAAAAGTCTTAGGATCATTATCTAAATTAATAGCTAAAATGACCTCTCTCGTCACCTTAGATTGAGATCCTTCAACTAAGTATGAAAGAAAACGTCTCCAAAAATATTTTCCCTTCTAACCCTTGTACTTCTCTTTGGGTCTTCTACAACAGAAGAATGTGGTTCTTCTACAACAGAAGAAGATGAGATAATGTCTCGCGAAGTACTGGGTGCTAGAATATGATTAAAGCTGGGATTGGAGTTTTCATCATCTCCTATTAACTTATCCTCGAAGAACTCCACATCTCTGGATTCTACACGATACCTGATTCTTTATCCAACAATCGGTATACCTTTCTATTCTGAGCATACCCGATGAATATGCTCTTCATAGCTCGAGCTCCCATCTTGGATCGTTTAGGACCAGGTGTATGATAATAAGTTAAACACCCCCACATTCTTAGATAATCTAAATGTTTAGGATCAGGTGTAAGATAATAAGCTAAACACCCCCACACTCTTAGATAATCTAAGTTAGGTTTTCTTTCATTCCATAACTCATATGGACTAGAAGGAATCACACTACTAGTGATTCTGTTGTGCACATAACATGCAGTTTACAAAGCTTCCCCCCACAGATTGTGTGGCAATCCTGATTGGTTCAACATACAATTGACGATTTCAATAAGGGTTTAACTCTCTCTTTCAGCTAATCCATTCGGTTGGGGAGTATATAGTGAAATTCTTTCATGCTTGATACCATTCTCTTCACAGAATGTATCAAACTCATGATTAAAGTATTCTCTGCCTCTTTCCAAGCGAAGAATGTTAATGTGTTTGTCATGTTGGTTTTCAACCTTGCACTTATACATTTTGAATGCATTAAAAGCTTCATCTTTTGAATGCAACAAGTAAACATGTAAATAGCGGCTATAGTCACCACAAATTGGAATGAAGTAACTTTTACCTCCACGTGTGAGTATTCCATTCAGTTCACAAATATCTGAATAGATCAACTCTAGTAATGATGTGATTCTTTTGACACTTGAAAAGTTTCTTTGTAAACTTTGATAAAATCTTTATTATTTACTTTTATCAATACTTTAGATTGTGTCTTTTCAATATTATTTAATGTTAGTGTGAGCTAACCTTTTATGACACAAGGAAATTGAATACGCAATATAATTTGAAAAACTATTTCATTAATTCGAAACTTAGTTACATCATCACTAGCGATATTGTCACTAACGCTGACAGTATCATATTCTCACGATTACAAAGATCAACATTTAACACATAATCATTGGATATAGATACAACATTATCTTATCCATCACCACATAGATCAAGCTTATACATTCCACCCATGTTGATGGTTAGACCCCAAGTAACCCATCTTTGGAGAACACAATATGACCATTTTTATTACCAACTTGTAACCATTTTTGTCAAAATTGTTCTCCGATATAAATCCCTTGGAGATTCAACGAACATGTAGGAACTCTCGAAGGGTAACCATAATTCCATTTCATAATGTTAGCACCACCGTGCCAATATCATGAACACGTACTCTATGGCGGTCTACACATGTCACCACAGTTCCTTCTCGAACCATACCATAAATTTGGAAACTATCACGATTTCCACAAACATGAATGTTAACTCCAGAATCCTACATGACCCACACTTGCACCCAAGTGGGTTAGATTTGCAACAACATTTGCAATTCCTTTTACATAAGCAAAATCCGAGCTCCCACCTAACACGTGGTACACACTCAATTTGACTTTACTCTTTTGATCTCTTATGAGATTTTCCTTCTCAATAAGGTAGTGTTTCAACAAAACACCCAATGAGTAGTCCTCAAATTTGTGAAACTCCAAGTATTTAACCACATTCAAGGAAAACATTATTTAGTCAACCCTTTTCGGTAGCTCTATTCGAATACAACCAGGAAAGACGGTGAGGGTAGACAGCGCTAGTGCGTATCGGAACCACCCCCATTTGGAGTCAGAAAAACCGCCTTTATCTTTCCTAGACATTGTAATATGAATAGGTGAGCCTATTTGGGGATGATTGATAATTTATTCCACTTATAGGTTCAATACAATGCTTAATGATACACAGCTGGAAAGATTCCGTTTAACACTAAAATTATTTAACTTGTATAATCATGATTTTTCAAATAGTACACTTTTCAAACATAAAAGTATCTTGAAATAATCTATATACAAGATATAATAATTAACTCAATTATAATGCTTCAACCATAAGCATGATAATTAATCTACCATCCACTTTATACGAGATTATATATTTTTTTACTAGAAAAAACCTTTTGTTTTAACGTGTTTATTAGATTAAAATAGATATTTAAATGTGTCATAACAAAATAAGTCTATTAAATACCCATAATTAGAAAAAGTGTAACTCATACAATTTAAACTAAATAGCCATTATAATCTCTTTTAAAGAATTAATCAATATATATATATATATATATATATATATATATATATATATATATATATTAAACATTTACATAATGTCTCATATTCCATTTGTCTAATATTTTATTGATCACAGAATATATATATAAAGAAAATATGTGTATATATACACAATAATATATATCATTTAAAAACCTTAAAGATTGTTGTAAATTTTATATATCCGGTGATTAAATAATTAGACACTTATGATATTAAAACCATATTTGACATTGATAATTCAATATCAAACTCAATACATAAGAAAGAACCAAATGGAATGAACAAACCTGATTCTTGATGAAATAACGAACCGCACGGAATTGTGATTCCTGTCCTTTAAGGTTTTTACGCGCTCTATATGCTGCAAGCCTCAGCGTAGAACCACAGGATTTGATGCAGTTGATCGGTATGTTCTTACAGCAAAAGAATCACCGACAACACAAAGTGATTACTTGGAAACACATGATGAATATCAAAACACAACATCATGAGAGGAGAGCTTATAAAATGAGAGCTTATGATTTTTGGTGTTGGTGTTTTTGAACTTTCACCCCAATGGTTCCTTTTATAGGCACAAACCTTTACTCAAATTAATGAGAGAAAATAATAACTCTTATTATTTTAATGTAACATTATTGTCAACATTAGTATCAACATTAGTGTCAACATTATTTTCAATATTATGACTATTCAAGAGGCTTAACCAAAAACAAAGCTCCACAACTCCCCACAACAAATAGGAAATTTGCCAACTTGTAAATACCATTATATTTTCCAACATTTGATTAGTCAATAATATGCTATTTGCAACTTATACATCCATTAATTAACACATGTTAGAAAATGAAAATAAAAATAAATTCATTTAATCTTTTTAACTACTTTAAATAAATTAGGTGAGTCATATGATAGTTTATTCTAAAAAAAGTTGAATAAAAAACAGAGAGTAGATGTGTGACATAAAAATTCACTTTTTGGGTGAGTGAAATGAGTATAGTAGAAATAATGGAGGGTGTAAAAGGCAATAGTACAAACAAGTAGGTACCTTTTTTATAAATGAGGGGCCAGTTTAGTATTCACCTAATTAATTACCCATTTAGTGGACAAATTCGAATTATTGTCGGCAAGACGATTTTTACAATAATTAGTAAGGGTATTAACACTGACTGCTCAACTACTATTAGAAAGGAAAGGGTAGTTATGGAATTATGAAATTTTTATACATAGGGTAAAAGATAATATTTGAACCTTTTCGATGTTTTTTTTTCGTCAACACGGTGCTACAATGTTAAAAATGTAGCGTGATTGACCTTTGAATTTTTTTTGTCTATGTAACGATCTCATTATTAAGAACACTGAATGCCCGTTCTATGACATTTCAAACGGATGAATGCATGAAATTGAATAATTCTTTTTTTCCCTTTAATTACACTTACAACTTGCCAATCTGAATGGTGATATCGCTCACCCCGATAGGGAGCTAAAAACCCCTTTAGACTCGGATAACCACTATCAACAACATAGAATTTATCAATTACCTTACGTTTTTACTAAATAAGGTAAGTTTTATCAATTATTTTGATACACCCTAAATAGAAAGTGTATCACTTATTTTGATACGGAAGTACTAATATTTTACTCTAATTTTTTATTACTTATTGCAGAACAAATTTTTTTTATAATTAATCCTTATAATATGTTGTTAACATAGTATAGAATTATTCATGTCTAAGTTATATCCAAAATATGCATCAATTAAAAACCAGTTTAAAAAACTAATTTAATTCTAAATATTTCGGTCCACCATTAAATATTATAGTATAGAATTTTCGAAAACCTTTAATATATAAAGATTTAAATCATTAAATTAATATGAACTTCATTAATTACTTGTATCAAATAAGTTTTATTTGAGTATAGAATTATTTGAGTGTGTGTGAGTGTGTTGGGGATGGTGTGGGTGGAGTGGAGTGGAGAGTGGGTGTGTGTATATGTTAGAAAATTTTAGAAATAAAAAAGTATGGAAAACAATAAAAATCACTTTTTAAAAATTTTCAAAATCCTTCACAAATTTGAAAAACAGAAAATTTTCATTTTCTTGGAAAATTTTGGAAAACTCATGGAACCAAACGCGTTTTCTGAAATTTTTGTTTTCTTGGAAAATTTTCCCGGAAAAGTGGAAAATTTTCCGTAACCAAACAGAGCCTTACCTTGTGAGTGATCGGTGAACTTTTTTGTCCGATATAGGAAATGTGTTTTAGACCGGTGTCAATAGGCATATTGGTCATGTGTTTGGTTCCGTCAATTTCATCTAATCCTTGGCATCATACATTCTGTTGGAGAGAGTTGGTAAATTCCATCAATTATCCATAGAGAAGAGACGGGTGTAAGGTGAGGCTTAAGGACTATTTTGATATAGTATTTTAGTATTTTACGCGTCTATATTTTATAAGGGAATTAATTTACGTACCGCATATTTTAATGCATACACCACACAGTACAAGTATTACTCCACATTGTACAAATACATAATGCAATGATCGTGGTGTGTTGATTAATAAATGTGGTACAAAAATACTACCTATTTTATAATGCGTGGGGCCAAAAAACTAAAGAGAATGAGTATTATTGACATGAGTTTATCAGTTGGAGTGTCAGATAGCATGATGCTGATGTGACAAAACTGAATGTGTCAGTTGATGTCAAGTTAACAACGGTTTTAATATTAGTTTGTTGGTTATTTTATTTTAAGTAATTTAGAGTAAGAATTAATTAAACACAGTATTATTAAATATTATAAACATACAAAAAAAATCCGTGTCTAGATGATGTAAATTAAACAATAATTATGATTTGATAAATAAGTTTTATCAAATTTAATCAAAAGAAGAGACTCGAGACTCTACAAAGTTTGTGGTTTTAATACAATGAATGGTAATTATGATTTAAAATTAATAATTAATTTCAATTAAAAGAGACACTTAGAAAGTCAAAAGTCTTACATGTTATAAGAAGCTATTTATAAAAAAAATCTTCATTTGTCACAAATTTTCTTTTATTAGTGAAAAACGGGATTTGTAAAACTAATTAACATTTCTCCATATTAATTTTACCTCTCTTGAATAAAGGTAAAGTAGATATAATGATTATTGCAAGAATGACAATTTTCCCTTTTGTACAAGAATCTTTCCTCTTTCTATGCTATACTTGGTCTCTTTGTTATTGATTTGTGCTATAGATGGTTAAATTGCATGGGTTGTATAATGTTTCAAAACTTATAACATTATTTATTTATATGAATTCTAGAATAATTATTATCTGAAAAATGAACATAAAAATATATCTTTTATAATACTTCCTCCGATTCAAAATAAATGCTACACTTTTACTTTCATATTTTTTAATGCAAAATATTGTAATAGAGAATTAAAGATTATGATAGATTAAAAGAGATAATTAATGAAGAAGTGTCTCACAATATAATCTTTGACTTTGTTGAAGAAAGAAAAAGTAAATTAGGTGAGGTTATGTAATCTTAATGATGTTTAATAAAGTTAAGTAAGGATAAAATGGTAATTCTACGTACAAAAATTTACCAAATAAGGAAAGTGTAACACTTATATTGAATCACCCATATATAGAAAATGTAGCACTTATTTTGAATAAGAGGAAGTATATACATTTGAATACACATAGTCACCTGCAAGGCTGCAACTCATTTCATAAGTTTTCAGTTTAACTGAAATTTTGATTATACTTCTAATAAAGTATATATAATTCACCTACAAGGCTGCAACATATAGTCGATTGTTTTTAAGATATCAATCGGTACAATTCAAACTCAGATTTTAAAACATTGATCACACTACCAAAAACGAGGACATCGAGGATTAAATTTCTATTAATCTTTATTCTCTTACTACCAATCATATAAATTTCCATGTCTATATGATTTATAAACGATTACAATTTTTGTATCTTTATTTTGTTACCAGCGATCAATATAGTTAAATATAACATTAAGAGTCGTAGCAACGTTCGATAAATTAGACTAGTCGAATAAAAACTCACGTGTTAAAAACAACCCTAATCTTATCCTCAAATTATATCTTCATATATGTTTAATATCGTACAATCAAGGATGCGTCTAAAATACTCATTCAATGCTAAGATTAGGGACCGACCTTTTATAAGTCCCGCAGTGGCACAAATTACTACTCAATTTTTTTCCAAAAAGGTAAAGTTTTTTAGAATTTCTTTTGGTGTTATGTTGCTGTTAAAAAAGAAGATCGACAAAAAATATATTTCAGATCTGATCAAAACAACAAAATCAGCCAACCTATAACATCCTCTTTATTAATGTTATGGTTCATGATACGAATACAAGTAAAACTCTCTACAATAACACTCACACTCAACGCAGATAAAGATCAACAAACAAACCTTGATGATCTTGAACAGAAAAAATGTAAACCCTAATACGAGAGAGAAGATGAGAGAACTGAGATAATACAATCGATCAATTATGCGTGTTAATCCCAACAACCACACACTTCTCTCTCTAATACAGAAATATCTAAACTTACAAACTAGACCCTAAACTATTAACCAATTGTTACCTGCAACCAAACATATCAAACAAATACATAATACTAAAGAAATAATACTTACCTTGACTTACCTTGACTTATCCTTGAAGTACACTATCCTGCAGTAACAAACACAAAGACTAAACAATTAGTCAAACATGAAATTACATACCTTTTAACAGTTGCCATGCTTCTACCGGATTAAAAACTTACCAATAGCCCAAATCAATCTTATAAAAACTAAAGTATTAACCAATAGTTCAAACTCAATGCCCAGACAAAAATCTAAACCACATAAAAAAGGATCCAAAGTGTGTCATGTAGTTTTTTAGTTTTAGATCTATAAAATTAATGGTTGTCTTGTAGGTTTATGAAATTAATAATTAATTATATAAGACTTGGTGTATATAATCAAACATGATGTTTATGTAATAGAGTTATCTATGTAAAATTCGTTTTTGTTTCGATGTACTGCCCCTAGGACGTCACTAGGGGCGCTGATCCTAGGACCCTGTAAGAGAGTGCAACCCCTTTAACCTTTGACTTTTTTTATCCCACAAGGGTACTAATACAGATGGAAATTTCTAGTTCCACATTTAGCTAAGATAATTATTGCCCCAATGTGGTCTGCTGATTCGGGAATAAAATCAACTTTGTGGTGTACCGTGTAAGACACATATTACTTCTTACAAATGTTAATGTAACAATTTTGCAATAAGCCTTTCAAATGACTCAATATAAATGAAGTATACTATATACTAAAATTAGTTCAAATTTATTTTACATTGGATTTCAAATGTATCATTAAACTTTTACTCAACGCTTTCAGGGTTCAATTAGGTAGAAAATGATCGGCATAATTCCGATCAATGTATAATTTGACAAAAATCTTATATGACCTTGATTTTTAAGAGTCTATACTAGCAAATCAAGGATACAAAATAACAAAAGCCCGAATAAGCCTATTAGTTTTATTGGTTTTATTTCAATCTTAAAGTGTTGACCCTTTAGCAGCCCGATACTTGTTATGGGCTTTGTTCAAATGCTCTTTGGCAGTGTTTTTCTTCGGCTGTATCATTATTTACTATACTTTTGTCTACATATTTTTTAAGATCATAGTTAAATACGAAATATAAAAATAAGAAACTAGTAGTATGTAAACTCAAACCTAAGCTTTTTTTTTTCTTCTGAATAAGCAAGGGAAATTATATTAAGAAATATTCTACACCCTACTAGAAAACTAACGGAAGTTATATCAAGAAATATCGTCGCAAATGGTGTTTATCCTAAGTTTTTCTATTAAAAATATCGTGACGTTTCTAAAAGACTAAAACACCACAGAACCCAACAAACCTAGTGGATTACCACACGATATGGTATAAGTCATCACTACATATGACCTTACTCCTTAGACCGTTTTGCATATCGAACTTTAAAGAAGTCCAATTTTAAATTGCTTACCAACCCACCAAATTCATAAATTTGGAAAAATACATAACAAATTTATTCTAAAGTTTGTTAACAAATGAATTTAAAAAAATGAAAAAAAAAAGTAATTTGTTAAAATTTCAATTACAAAGTAATGCAAACAAAAAGGATAAAGTATTGAAAAGAATATTTCTTTAATTAAAACTAAAAAAACTTCTTTTTTCACTTTCGGATCAGAAACTCTTCCCCGGATTGTCTATCGACCCGTTTTATCCACTTGCTCTTCCGTATTTTATCTAAACCCGACCCGGAATCACCCCGCCGCTACGTGACCAATATTCAACCCTTTTCCCACCGGCAGAAATACCGATCTCACAATCCGCCGTGATCCACCGTCAGCAAACAAGCTCCGCCACCGGAAATCCGTAGCCGCTCTCGAACTAGCGTTCTTACATACCAACACCGCCCCACGGTGGCCGAATTTCGCCGATTTTAAAATCCGAGGAAAGTCATTTCTCCCCGAATCCACTACCAAGAAATCGATAACATCCAACCCCTTAACCACCGTTTCCGGCGACATCCCCACCTTCGTCATGATGGCGGCGTACTCCATTCTAGACTCCTCGTCCGGGACTATGCAAACGTGCCTACCGCACGTGTGGGTGGACGCTACCGCCAAACCGATACTCGTTGCTATTACACCGCCGTGACACCATGTTTCAACAATAAGTTTAGCGTTCCAACCGGCGGCCATTGCTGATATTAACTCCGACACACTTGATCCTTGGTACAGGTCACACTTTTATAAAATCAAAAATTTCAGAATTCCAGATGATAATAAACATAAAGTTTGAAACTTTCGAAGATTATTAAACAACAAAAGGATTTAAAAAAAAATTACTTACGAATTTAATGGTGTCCATAAAAGCTTTTGCGGCCATCTCCGGCGACCAAACAAGCTTCATTATCTTATTTCTAAATTGTTGGTGAATATTGATTTATTTTGTTTTTTCAGATAGTGGGTTTCATTTTTGTCATATTTGATATACTAGGTAGTTAGGAGGCACAAGCAGAATTACTTATGTTTCTTCTTTGGAAACAATTGGTGTTTGTTTTGTGAAGCAAGTGTATCAGATGGACAACATTAAAATTGTTATAGCTAGTGTATCAGATAGACAACATTGAAATTGTTAAAGCTAGTGTATCAGATGGACAACATTAAAATTGTTAACATTGCTAGCTTTTACAAAGATCATATTAACATGATCACTACCTAGCTTTTACAAAATCATAAAACTTATGATCACAAATATATTTTTTTCGCAACCGATCATAAAAAAGAAAAAAAAAGTTCTACGGTAAACATCAGACAACGATCTACAATGTAGAAAATTGTATAATAATTAATATATCGTTATAGAAAATAATTTAGTCAATAAAAAGTATCATTACAACTTACTACAGCAGATATTGATGTATTGAATAGTTGTGTATTCTTCTTTGAACATGCAGCTTTACTGAGGTTTGGTTTGCTGAAGTTCACCACTATTACGTGATTTTGACTGGACTAAATCCATAACTGCCTTTGACTTTGAGTTGAGTGTCAATGATGTAGGAGTTTCTTGCATGCTAGTAGACTTAATAAGAAAAATATATGGGTGGAACAGGCATGTTAAGTGACCATCAAAATGGGTTCAAGAAACAAATATATTTTGGTATGGATTGACCTGAACCAATTGTTAGTCAAAAAAGTTTAGTCTTTTCTATAAATTATTACTGTGTCGAATAATATTACAAAATTATTTTCTATAAAAAGCAATCTAATTTTTTGTAAATAAAACTAATGAAACACTGCAATATTTACATTGAAGAAAAACACAGAATAAAAAGTTTTGCTGCTCTTAGTATTGCTTTCCATATGGCATCATATCTGTTTTCAATTTTCTGAAGTTTAAGAAAGAACAAAACAGAGGGCTTCAGTTCAAGTTTTGATTTACACCTTGTATAATTAATCTAATTATTATAAGTGATTAATAAACTTAGATTAACTCTAGAACTGAAGAATTAGCAGCAATTCTAATTGCAATATTACCATAAGACTCAAAAGTATACTTGATATGTTCCCCACTCCTTAATCGTTATGCTCACCTTGAAACTGTTAACTAAATCAATAGAAATTCAGTTTTTAGTAAATCAAAGCACAATATTGTTTAAATACATAATTAGAATTTATAAACACTTGTTCAATTTTACCAAATATAAATCCCTTTTCTTTTCCAAATTTTTTGTTTGAAGATAATGTGTAGAAATTGAAATTGTTTATATCGGATACAGCTTCAAACTCACGGCTCCCCCTTCCCTCTAAACGAATGTCTTACTCTCCCTATTGGTAATTTGAACAACTTTCATATTTATACGCAATTTTGTTTTCTGATTTCATTTAAAAGATTGTCGAACATGCCATGTTACTCTCCATGTTTTAATTTAAACATCAATAACTCACTTCTTATATGCTTTGATTTGATTCAAATTATTGTTCTCTTGCTGCCCTTCTTGGAAAAGCTTAAAAGAGTCACCAGGTATGATCTATCTTTTTTTTTTTCGTTCTAAAATTAGGGGTTTTTTGCCAAATAGGTTTTCTTTTTTTGCGTTTGAATTGCTGGTAATTGGAGGATTAAACTGTCTTTATTCTTTGTTGATAAGCTAATCACAAAACAATACTTCTATATATCACAAGAAAAAGAAGAGCGTGTATATCACTTCAGATAATAAATCTCAGAATTTGAATCTTCCACCATAAAATTTATTATTTTATGATAATTACCATAATCATAGAACTTAAATCACCACCGCCACAAAATACTTTGTTTTCACTCAGTATAAACAATCATAGCTTCTACAAAACAATAACCAATAATAAATTAAAGTGTAGTTAAAAAAGTCAGTTACAGGTCACGACTGAACTAAATTAAGCAATGAAGAAATTTAGATTTTGGATTTTTTTTTTTTTTTTTTGGATTTATAATTGAATTTATATATAGAAAGCCTAACTATCCTCATCAAACAGAAAGCCTAACTAATAGTGAAGAAGGCACATGATAGGGGATGAATCGATTCTTGATGAGAGTTTGAGCCGCCGGTCACATATTTCGAATTAGAAGAAGATAAAAAGAAGACTTCAAATTGATGTTATGTTCTTTTGTTAATGAAAGGCGGTTAAAGGTAGAAAAAACATGAAATATAAAGGCGATCTTCAATTGGACATCAGAAGCTCAATTGGACGTCTGGCAATCTTCAATTGGACCTCCTGATCGACGTGGGCAAGAATTCGTTCTTTGTACTGTACATATAGATATATATATATATATATATGATATACATGGGAAAAGAATATTGGTAGGTCAAAGGAGGAGATGGGGTAAGACAGTTGACTTTTTAATCCACGAAAATCCAACGTGTGGGATTAGGATGCAAAATAATATTTTTCTTAATAATCCACGAAAATCCAAATGATGTCTAGCTTATCTAGATTGATATAGTCACATTGAGACGTGAGGTCTACTGTTTGAATCATGTAAACACCTCTTTGTGGTGACAAATATGGAGGATTTTTTTCTTGGAAAATCCCTATGGGACTGAGTTTGCCCTGTAAAGGAGCTCGAAACCGAGGTGCTCGCTGGAATATTGCGAGTAAGCTTCCGTTGTTTCATTGCCGTTTCAAAAAAAAAGTCATCCGATTATATTTATGAGGGTGTTTGTGAATGTTTCAAAAATTAGCTTATTAACTTATTGACATTTTAAGAAGTCAATAAGTTAATATGTTGTTTTGAATACAATATCTTTTGAAAGAAGATCATTAAAGTTATTTTTAGTGGTCAATTGATATAGATTAATTGGATAGTACAAGAAAAATAATTAATGTGACAAAAAAATTGAATTTTGATTTATAGCTAGTGGTATACAAGAAATTAATGGTAATGGTCATTAATGGATATCTAAACATCATTATAATATAGTTAAGGATAACATTTACAGACGTCAAGAATAGGTCAACGAGTATATAAAAGGATTTGTCATCAAAATTTAAGCGAATTTAAATGCATGTAATTGTCATCTATATATTGGCCATGAAAAGGACTCAAACATCAGTTAGGTAAAAAAAATAATAAGGAACCGAATATAAGAATATTATAAAAAATTAAAATACCGAAATATAGGTAAAAAGTGGGCATCATTTAAGAAAATGCGCTTTTAATTATTTAGCAGTGGATAATATAAGAGTAATATAATAATAATAATCATATAATGATAAAGAATAATTCAAGATAGCGTAATTTTTAAGGTTGATCAGGTTTGATTAGAAACTAAAATTAGAATGTTTTACACGCAAGTTTTGTAGATTATTTTATGCTTCAAAGCTAGGATCAGATATGAACATGTATATAAGCAAAAACATGGGTAAAATACACGTATACAATATATAACACATGGGATGGATGCATACATAAAATATAAACATGTACAGAAAATAAGTCACGTGCAGTAGAGTCAACCGAATGATATATACATAGACAAATGTTCAAAGGTAGACTAAGAATTTTACCTAGTTTCAAAGGACAATTAATAGTCTTTGTATCAAGAAAAAAGTTAAAAGTCAAGATCAAAATTCAAACCACACAAGCACATGTGCTTCAATACATCAATCCCCCACCCACCTCCGGCGGCCGGAGATGGCGGGGGGGGGGGGGGGGGGGGGGAGACGGCGGCGGCTGGCGGCGGTGGACGGCGGCCGGAGGTGGCCGCCGGTGGTGGTGGTCGTGACTGGAAGCACATGTGTTTGAAACACATGTGTTTTGAAAATAAAGGAGTGTATACGTACATCCAAGCACATGTTTCAAGTAATGAAGCACATGTGTTTCATAACGTTAAGCACATGTGCTTCGTGATTTAAAGACAAATGAATTGCTTAAAAGTTACATGTGTTCAGGAACAAAAACACATGTGCTTGGCTTTATGAAGCACATGTGCTTCATAATGATATGTTCGTCACTTGTTCTGATTTTTTTTTCTTGTGTACTGAATCACATGTGTTTCATAACGTCAAGCACATGTGCTTCGTGATTCAAATACAAATGACTTGCTTGTAAGTTACATGTGTTCAGGAACAAAACACATGTGCTTGGCTTTATGAAGCACATGTGCTTCATAATGATATGTTCGTCACTTGTTAAGTTTTTTTTCTTGTTAATGAAGCACATGTGTTTCATAACGTCAAGCACATGTGCTTCGTGATTCAAACACAAATGACTAGCTTGTTAGTTACATGTGTTCAGGAACAAAAACACATGATTTCACATTGGATGACTTAATCGAGTTAACGGTTAGACCTTGACTCGAGGCGACGATGCGACAAACATGCCACTTGACCCTAGATGCTTGTTCACTAGGTGCCATGAAGTCTCATACCTCTAAGAGTTGCACTTGTAATGCAATTGAACGTCACCTACCTATTGGATCTATCACATCTACCAGATCAACTGATGCGGTGATAGAAGCTCAATGGAATCTTAGCTTTTAATTAACATTAATTGGGTAGTTAATTGATTAAAAGAAATGATTATTAAAAATACTAATTAATGAATTTTCTAATTTTGAATCTTAGCTTTTAATTAACATTAATTGGGTAGTTAATTGATTAAAAGAAATGATTATTAAAAATACTAATTAAAGAATTTTCTAATTTTGTAAATGACTTTTACTAATCAAACCCTAACTCACACCACCATTCGTTCCGTTCTCGAAAAAGAGAAACTTGATGGAACGAACTTTGTGGACTGGGCTCGTAACCTAAGGATTGTCCTTAGGGTCGAGCACAAGTACCACCATTTAACGAACAGCAAGAGGTTGCCGCGCTCATGCTGGTGAGCATGATCCCTGAGATTCAGAAGAATCTCGAGGACCTCACAGCATTCGATATGATGGCTGAACTTAAGACATCACATCAAAAGCAAGCTGATCAGGAACTCTTTGACACAGTCAAAGCCTTCCATGTTTGCAAGCAGGAGGAGGGACAGTCTGTTAGCTCTTATCTTTTGAAGATGAAGAGTTACCTAGACCGAATGGAGAAACTTGGCTACCCTATGCCTCATATCCTTGGAATTGGGTTAATTCTCACTTCACTACACAAGGACTATGCACCGTTTGTCGTGACTTATCATATGCATAGTATGGGGGAAGACTTTCGCCGAATTACATGTTATGCTGAAACAAACGGAAGCTGGGCTACCCAAGAAAACTCCAACCCCTACTGTCCTTGCCATAAGGCAAGGAAAGATCCAAAAACCAAAACCGCAAGTAGTTGCTAAGGGCCAAGGCAAGGGAAAGCAAGTTTACAAGCCCAAGCCAAAGGTTCCCCCACCTACTCATAAGGAGCATCCTGCTAAGGATCTTGCTTGCCATCACTGCGGTGAAACAGGCCACTGGAGGAGGAATTGTCCTGCCTACCTGGCGGAGTTGATGAAGAACAAAGCTAGCAAGGCTAGCACATCAGGTATCTTCACAATAGAACTATATGCTTTCCCTAAGAAATCATGGGTATATGACACTGGTTGTGGAACTCACATTTGTAATACCATGCAGGGTCTAAGGGGAAGTAGAAAGCTAAACCATGGAGCTTTGGACTTGTACGTAGGCAATGGAATGCGTGCACCGGTCGAAACTATAGGAAGCTATGATTTAATCCTTCCTAGTGGTTTAATTATTGTATTGGACAATTGTCACTATGCGCCTAGTATTACTAGGGGTATAGTATCGCTTTCATGTTTGTGGAATAATGGTTTTATTCATACTTTTACGGATTATGGTATTTCAGTTTCTAAGGAAAATGTTTTCTATTTTAATGTTATTCCTTGTGATGGTATTTTTGAGATTGACATGCATAATCGTATCACAAACAGTAGTTCTATTTATACATGTAGCAACAAGAAATCCAAGAAGAATTTGGATTCTACTTACCTATGGCATTGTCGCCTTTGCCATGTTAACAAGAAACGTGTTTTAAAATTACAAAAGGATGGACTTATAAAATCAGATGATTCTGAATCATTTGATAAATGTGTTTCTTGTATAGTTGGCAAAATGGCGCGCAAGCCTTTCTCCCATGTAGGCGAAAGGGCCAATGATCTACTTGGACTCATACATACCGATGTATGTGGCCCTTTTAGAACTCGAACTAGGGAAGGTGCTACCTACTTCATTACTTTCACAGACGACTTTAGTCGTCATGGTTATGTTTACTTGATTAAACATAAACATGAAACCTTTGAAACGTTCAAAGCCTTCCAAAATGAAGTAGAAAATCAACTCGGCAAGAAGATAAAAGCTCTCCGGTCCGATCGAGGATGAGAGTACATGAGCCATGAGTTTCAAGACCATCTAAGAATTGTGGGATTGTCTCACAATTCACTCCCCCTTATACACCACATCATAATGGTGTATCAGAGAGGAGAAATCGCACCTTGCTTGACATGGTCCGATCGATGATGAGTCCTACCACTCTGCCTCTATCCTTTTGGGGTTATGCACTCAAATCGGCTGCTCGAATACTGAATATGGTTCCCACCAAGAAGGTTGAAAAGACACCATATGAGATATGGCATGGGAAAGTCCTAAATTTGTCTTACTTGAAGGTCTGGGGTTGTGAGACTCTCGTGAAACGAGACACACCGAACAAACTTGAACCCAGAGCTGTCAAGTGCATCTTTATAGGATATCCTGAAGAAACGATGGGTTACTATTTCTACTACCCACCTGAGCAAAAGGTAATTGTTGCTCGTTATGCTGAGTTTCTTGAGAGCAGTCTCATTTCACAAGAAGCAAGTGGGAGTACCATCAACTTTGACGAGATTCCAAGCGATGAAGATGCACAACCTATTGTAGATACTAGCGAACATCAAGATGAGGCTGAACATGACACTGTTCCTGTTGCACCTCAAAATGATGAAGTCCCCGTTCGAAGGTCCGCAAGGACACCTCATGCACCTGAACGATATGGATTCCATGTCGATGCTGAGGAGCTAAGTTTGGGGGATCATAATGAACCCCCTAACTATCGAGCTGCATTAGCAGATTCTGAATCTGACAAATGGCTTGATGCTATGAACGCGGAAATGCAATCCATGAAAGATAACCAAGTATGGACTTTGGTTGATCTTCCTCCTAACAGTAAGACCGTTGGCAGCAAGTGGCTCTTCAAGAAAAAGACCGACATGGATGGCAATGTACACACCTATAAAGCTCGGTTGGTGGCAAAAGGTTACACTAAAACCTACGGGATTGACTATGATGAAACCTTCTCGCCTATTGCCGACGTTAGAGCTATTAGGATCATCATAGCCATAACAGCGTACTATGACTATGAGATTTGGCAAATGGATGTTAAAACTGCTTTCTTAGATGGACACCTCGATGAAGATGTCTATATGGTTCAGCCTGAGGGATTTGTAAGTACAAAGCACCCTAAGAAAGTATGTAAGCTTCAAAGGTCCATTTATGGACTAAAGCAAGCATCCAGAAGTTGGAACAAAAGATTCGACGAGGAAATCAAAATGTTTGGTTTCACTCAGAATCCCGACGAGCCATGTGTATATGTAAGAGCTAGTGGGAGCATTGTTGTCTTCCTAATCCTATATGTCGATGACATACTACTCATAGGAAATAACATTCCAATGCTACAAGATGTAAAATCCTGGCTTGGGAAGTGCTTCGCTATGAAGGATCTTGGGGAAGCGGCATACATACTTGGTATAAAGATCTACCGGGATAGATCTAAGCGGTTAATCGGACTAAGTCAAAGTGCGTACATTGATAAGATTCTAAAACGGTTTAGAATGGATGCTTCCAAACGTGGAAACCTTCCTACGCAACACAATGTACACTTGAGTAAGACTCAAGGACCGTCCTCACCTGATGAGATGAAACGTATGCGTGATGTCCCCTATGCCTCGGCAGTAGGGTCAATCATGTATGCTGTACGGTGCACAGGACCTGATGTAGCATTCTCTCAGAACCTTACAAGCCGATATCAACAGAATCCAGGTGAGAGTCACTAGACTGCTGTTAAGAACATACTGAAGTATCTTAGGAATACTAAAGATATGTTTCTTGTCTATGGTGGTGAAAGTCAAGATGAACTAAGCGTCACTTGTTATTCTGATGCTAGTTTTGAGACTGATAGAGATGATTCCAAGTCTCAAACGGGGTATGTTTTCGTTTTGAACGGAGGCGCTGTTGATTGGAAGAGTGCAAAACAGAGCACTATCGCTATGTCTTCTACAGAAGTTGAATACATTGCAACTACTGAAGCTGCAATGGAAGCTGTTTGGATGAGGAAATTCATTTCTGGGCTTGGAGTTGTCCCCAGTAATGAAAGACCTATGGATATGTACTGTGACAACACAGGTGCTATCATCATTTCCAACGAACCCGGTGTTCAGAAAGGCGCCAGACATTATGGGAGGAAGCTTCACTACATTAGAGATGCGATCCTAATGGGAGATGTACGCTTGCTCAAAGTTCATACAGATGACAACTTAGCTGATCCCTTCACGAAGCCAATGTCATGCGCCAAACATATTGAGCATGCTAGAAACATTGGGCTTCGACCAGCTAGTAGTTTCATGTAATCTGTTTTAGTATTTGAATAATGGAACATTGAGCAGTTTTTATTGTAATAAATTGATATATTTGATATGATCGTTTTTATATGAATATCTACTGTGTTCTATATTTGCATGTTTATATCCATGAATATTTACTGTATTTTATATTCTAAATTGCCCATTGTCATATTAATAATATGGGAATATTATTAAGATAAATCTGAGGGCATTGACGACATTATCTTAGTATGACTAAGGATGATGAAATCAAACTCACATGTCGTTCATAACGATGCACGATTGGACTGACCCACCCTATGAGAAATCACTTCCTGGATTTATGTCACAAGTGAATCTCACAAAAGCTTTGTCACTTATCCTCTGACTTAAGATGCAAAGGGGCAAACTTTGATGTGGTTAAACGCTGACCTGAATAAGGCTGCTATAACAACCATTATCGGGTGTGTCATTAAGCATATGACAGACACGTGCAGTCAATAAAGAATTTGTTCCTCCACGTATGTGGATTAGATACTACTGGGCCCCTCGATAATTTTGAATAGATGTATGTGTGGCCACACCCAAAAGGTAATCAAGATGAATCTTGATTGGTTTTGGTAATCTATTTCATTATATAGATCGAGAAACAGAATAGTTGAAATTTTAGATTGACATTGATACTTGTCTAAAATTCAACATAGTATCAGTAACAAAAGGATAACTGCTTGAAAAACTTTGAACAAAGATTTTATGAAACTCCTCATGTACTCCTAGGGGCACTGGCGGGTTGCTAGACTCTAACCTTTGCTTGTATAACTACTTGATGTTATCACGTGCGCAAGTGGGAGCTGTTGGAATATGCTTCACGCGTATAACATATAGTTATATGGCTAGTTGTATGTGAGCCTAAAGGGTCACACACTTAAACACTAAACACCAATATATAGTTAGTATAATTAGTGTAATTACATTAATATATATTATAGTTTAATATTAAATGTTAATATTGAAACTAATAGTGTGCTTATAAGAAAGAACTAAAGGAAAGGGGCTAGAGTGCAATATTGACAAACTTGTTAAGGAAGTCATTTAATAGGGATTAGGGCAACCATAATCCCCTACTACCTCAATATTTCGGCCGCCCCCTCTCCAAGATACTCTAGGGTTCTTTTGTTCTTCTTCTCCAAGCACAAGAACTAGCATCCTCCTTTGGTGTTCAAGCAAGTGTTGTGTGGACTAGCTTTGGAGGAATTCCCCATTGGCATTCTTGGTTTCGGTCGAGTTACACTTCCATCCGAATCATCAAGATCAAAGGCAACTAGGGTATGAATTTATCATCCATTCTCTTTGATTTCTTTATTAGTTTAATTGTGTCATTCAATATTAGATCCGTTCATGGTGATTTAACTTTTCCGCTGCGTTTTGTTACTTGTAATAACCGAAAATCACCATTAGCAAATTCATCTGTGTGGTGCTAGGAAGAACGCCTTGAGGTCTTTCATTTATTTGAGTTGCAATTTGTCCTATTTGCCTCTCCAAATTTGTGACAGATTTAGAATTAATCTCAGTGTTTTGATAGCTTTCTTTTATCATCTTATCATGGTTTTGCATCATATCCATGAGCATCTTTTGAATTTTTACCATGAATTCCATTTGTTGCTCCAATGATTGTTCTTGTTGGCCTCCGGGATTTCGATTTTGATATCCACCTTGATTCCTTTGGTTCTGATAATTTCCTTGAGGCGGTGGGTTCAAAATATTTGACGTGTTTCCATACCTTAGATTTTGGTGATTACGGATCCGTGGGTGATAAGTATTTGAATTCATATCGTATGATTGGCGAGATCCATAAGCTTCAAACACCTCCTCTTTGTTTGATAGAACCATCGGACAAATATCAAAAGAATGGTCTTGACTTCCGCAAGTGGTGCAGACTTGATATACCATCGCAGAAACAATACCTTTCCCGATATTTTGCATTAAAAGATCAAATTTTTTGTTTAATTCACGAATATCAGATTTTATTTCATTTTGAAAGCTATCACTACTACTAGAATTAACATTACATGACAAAGAAGAAGACTTTCTTCGGTCAGATGAAGCTTGAGTTTTTGAACCCTTACTCATCTGCTCAAGAAAAGCCCATTCTTGATCATGAGGTCGTGATAAGAATAAACCCCCACTAGCTGCTAGTAAAAACTGCCGATCCCCAACTTCCAGACTATCATAAAAAGTTTTTACTAATTCCCATTGTGGAATTGCATGATGAGGACAACATCGAATTAAATCTTTAAAACGTTCAAAAGCCTCGTGAAAAAGTTATCCTGGAAGTTGACGAAAATTCTTTATATTTTGTCTAGCGTCAGCAGTTTTACTAATAGGGTAGTATTCTTCTAAAAATTTATTTTGCATTTTCTCCCACGAATTAATGCTTCGTGGACGGAGAGATGCAAACCAATGTTTAGCTTTATCTTTTAATGAAAAAGCAAATAGACGAAGACGTACCTCATCCGGAGTCATCACAGTTACCTGATTCGTGTCACATATGGCCATGAATTCTGTGAGATGATCATATGGTTCTTCATTTGCATATCCTCGAAACGTTGGTAAAATACTCAGAAGATGAGGTTGGATCTTGAAAGCAGTACGTTGAGCAGTTGCTGGATAAACAATTGGCGATGGATCTTGAAAAGCTCCAGGCCTATAATATGAATCTACACCTCTAGGCTCCCCCATTATTTCAAATTCAGAGTCAGAACTCGAACTTGACTCAGATGACTGCACCACCGGTTCTTCCTCAAAATCTAAAACTTTTTGTGAAATTTCAGCTCGATGGAAAACGTGACGCTTTCTATTTTCCCTTGCGGTTTTCTCGATTTCTGGATCAAATACCAATGGTGATGTCCGCCTAGACTTTCTCGTGCGCATGCACGAAGACTAACTGCAAAAAGAAAATAAACAAAAACAAACGCGTAAAAAGGAACAAAAATAAACTAAACAAATAAAAAGAAAATATTTTTGTTCTTTTTTTTTAATTTTAAAAGAAAAAAATAATAACCAACTAAATACTAATAAACTAAGCGTAAAGCTCCCCGACAGCGCCGCCAAAATTCTGACAGGTCGTAGACTTTCTTCTATTCACATGCCCATTCAAAAACATGTGTTGCTCTTCAAATTACGGCCCATCAAATATAATGTGTTATGTTCGGCCTTTTCAATTTACAATTGTGATATCTGATCCAAGCAAATTAATATATGGGCTGCATCATCTTCTTTTCTTGCGTAGCCATAAAAAAATGTGTCCCCAATATTAATATGCGACCTCAATGATGTTATTGTATTTGCTTCAGTATCGTAAGCTCCACTTTGTCAAGCTAGCTTCAGTTGATATGATCTGGTCATTTATGATTAATAGATCAAATTAACTCCTTCCGATCTACAAAACACTAAAACTAGTCAAAGTAGCATATTTAATAATGTATCGGTACAATTATTAGGCAAATAAAGCATAATAAAGTGTAACATAAAATGTACCGATCAACTAACTATCTTCTTTAATAAAGTGAAAGTACTCATTTACCATTATTTTTACTTTTAAATATTATTAACTTCACTTTATTCAAAATTTGTAGGACTTAACCACCACTAGCTATACAATTTAATCTAATTAACTCTGATTACAATATTTTGTCATAAAAAACATGAAATCTAAAATGTATCACTTATTTTGAAACGGAAGAAGTATATTAATAATGGTGAATCTTATATGTGTATAAATTTTTAACAAACTTTGATTAAAAAGAATTTATACTTTTTTAAATAATACGAGTGACATAAAAGATAAACTGCTCTTTAAAGAGATCTACTTTTACCGTATGTATATACATGCATATAATCATTCATGACATGTCTATATCTAATAAAGTATTCCCCGTCCCACAAAAAACTTCTCATTTCACTCTAAATTTTTGTCCCACAAAAAACTTCTCATTTCCCATATTTGATGGGTTCCACATAATAAAAAACTATTACTAATAAAGACCCCACCACTAATATCCACTAACTATCATTCTCTCTCCAATCCAACCTTATATTTTAATTAAAAATATTATCAATGGCCCCACCAATAACTATCACCTAAAAACTTATGCAAAAACCAAATGATAAGTTTTTTATGGAACAGAGAGGGAGTATGTTTTAAGAAAAACGAGAATATATGCAATAAGATACTGTAAAACGAAATGTCAAATTGGAATGTGACATTGCAGTGATACGCGATAATTGTCACTGTCAGTGATTTTTTAAAGTGCAGTGGTGTTAGATTTTTTATGGCGATTATTTTTTGCAAGCCAAGTGTATTATAACTATCATACACGTATTAAGCTATGAATTATGGTATACAGGGTTCTTTTTATACCTTTTTATTGTTGTGGTCATTGGTCATACCGTCATATAGACCATACCATCCAATTGTAGAAAGAACATTTTAAATAAATCTCTGAAAAAACAAAATTACAATAGAAATTACAGTATATCTCTGCAACAAAAATATATAATCAGGTTGAAAATGTAATTTTATAAAATTTTTACTTTAAGTACTACTCATAAGCTATATTTAGTTAACATAAAAAATGATTTTCCCTTATAATATACTCCCTCCGTCCCACAAAAAACTTTACATTTCTCCTTCAAATTTTGTCCCACAAAAAAGTTTACATTTCTCAAATTTGGGAGGCTCACCTAATAAAATAATAATATTACCAATCCTTCAACCAATAAAACACTTTCTCTCTCCAATCTACCCTTATATTTTAATCAAAAGTATTACAAATGGCCCCACCACTAACTATCTCCTAAAATATTGTGCTCATGAGAAATGTAAAGTTTTTTGTGGGACGGAGGGAGTATCATGCATGCATACACCACAAACTGTTGTTATGGTTTTGTTTTTACCGAAAACTAGTATGAGTATGTATTATTACTAAGGTTGACGCGTGTGCGACGATGCACATAAAACAAACAAAGTTAGCAAATGAGTTGATACATGTGTGAGATTCACATGGTAGTGGTTTTGTATCAAAACAAACAAAGTAAGCAAATGTTTTAGTTTTGTTGGAAGAATTTCAAAAAACAATCTATGTACTTACAAATAAATGTATTAATGTTTACATCTCACATCATCCATATCTTACTTACTAGATATCATCGTTGTTGTAAAGTAAGCAAATGTTTTGATAAGTAGAAAAACTAGCTAGCTTCGGATCAATAGTTATTTTCAATTTCTTGATCAAGTTTGATTACACTAATCTTTTAAAAAAAAAATTGGAAACGGCAAATGACATCAACGGAAGTCTAATCGCAATTTTCCAGCGAGCACCTCGTGTTCGAGCTCCTTTACAGGGTAAACTCAGTCCCCATATGGATTTTCAGGGAAAAATCCCCCATATTTGACATCACAAGAGGTGTTTATAAGATTCGAACCATTATTATTTAATACATTAAAATCATATGTATGGAGTAGCATTTACCCTTTGAGAAAAGGAGGTAATTTATTTACTTATTACTCCCTCCGTCCCATAAAAAAATTTTACATTTTAATTGGGCATAATCTTTTAGAAGATAATTAGTGGTGAGGTCCTTTATAATACTTTTGATTAAAATATAATGTAAGATTGGAGAGAGAAAGTGTTTTATTGGTGGAATGATTGATAATAATATTATTTTATTATGTGGGCCCCCAAATTTGAGAAATGTAAATTTTTTTGTAGGACAAAATTTTAAGGAATTTGTAAACTTTTTTGTGGGACGGAGCCACGGAGGGAGTATTATTTGTTTTAACGATAGAAAAGGCCGTGATTCAAGGTTCTGTTAAAGGCTATTTTTTTTTGTTGCAACAAACATGTAGCCCATTTATGACCGAGCAAACTCTTATATATCTATTCAAGTAAACCACGTATACTTTACCAACACTCTAGAGATAGAGAAATGGAAAAATCTCTTTGTTTCGTTATCATCATCTCCATAGTAGCTTGCATATTAGCATATACAAGTTACCAACCTGAAATCCTCGGCAGCGCCACCTCTACACCACCATGGTGCACCACCAAGACTCACCGGAAAACCAATCTCCGCCCAAGCTCAATGCCCAACAACGGTGTCCACAATTCCAAGCACTACCTCTCCAACACTCCACTTCACCCACTCGATCCCTTAACCGTACCCGAAATCAACATGATCCGATCCATTCTCTCAGCACATGAGGCTTTTGCATCCTCTTTCCCATCCATCAACACTATCTCTTTAGAAGAACCCGAAAAAAACCAAGTCCTCGGGTGGAAAACGGGCGACCCATTCCCCCCAAGAAGAGCATTCGTTACATCCTTTTTAAATGGGCAAACCCATATTCTCACGATTGATTTGGGCTTGGGCCTTGTGATAAGTGATGTTGTTAACGTCGGGTCAGGTTACCCGATGTTCACAACTGACGACCTGACAACGGGTATGCAAGTTGTATATTCGGATTCAAAGTTTAATAAATCCATCTTGGCTCGAGGAGTGGACTTTAACGATTTAATTTGTGCCCCACCGTCATCAGGTTGGTTTGGGCCTGATGAGGAGGGCAAAAGAATAATTAAAGTCCAATGCTTTTCGAGCCAAGGCACTGCTAATTATTACATGAGGCCCATAGAAGGGTTAACGGTGATCGTGGATGTAGACAAGAAAGAGATAGTTAAAATTATAGACACGGGTCGGGGCATTCCTATACCAAAAGCAACTAACACTGATTACATATACACCACGATTAGTAGCCCGTTATCGGAAACAAGGCCATTAATTAACCCTATGTCTATGGAACAACCCAAAGGGCCCAGTTTCACTGTAGAGAATGGGCATTCAGTGAAATGGGCCAATTGGGTTTTTCATCTTAAGCCCGATATACGGGCTGGAATGATAATATCCCAGGCCATGGTTCGGGCTGAGGATGGGGAATACAGAAGTGTGATGTACAGAGGGTTCGCATCTGAACTCTTTGTACCGTACATGGACCCGGATGAATCTTGGTACTTTAAGTCGTACATGGATGCCGGTGAGTTTGGGCTTGGTGCAACGGCTATGTCTCTTTTGGAATTGAATGATTGCCCGAGACATGCTTATTATATGGATGGTGTGTTTGCTAGCTCCGATGGTCGACCGTACGTTCAACCCAATATTATTTGTATATTTGAACGATACGCCGGAGATATTGGTTGGAGACATTCTGAAATGCCGGCCATGGGTTTCGATGTGGGTAACAATAATGTTCATTTAATTTCCGCTAGAACGTATTTGCGTATTTTAGACCATGGTAAAAGTTGTGCAAATTAAAAATACATATTGTTGCTATTGGTATTATTAATAGGACTTAGGAAGTATAATTTCAGATATGCATTTTTATTTATCAACTGTTATTAGTTAAAATTTTAATAATTTTTGATGTTATAACTTATAACTACTATTATTCTCATTTTGTTTACAGATATTATTATTGATATTATGTTCTCTGTTTTGGAAAAATAACAGATTAGAGAATCAAGGCCAAAGGTGACACTAGTAGCTCGAATGTCAGCGTCCGTTGGAAACTACGATTATATTTTTGACTGGGAATTTCAAACCGATGGATTGATCCGTATTAAGGTATCTTTAACTTTATTTTTTTTTATAACTATTTTATGTCTTTTTAACACCTTTTGCAAAAACGTAATGCAACCCAAAAGGTTGTTAGAGATTCTTTATCTGACGTACTGAGTTAAATCACGAGAGTTTTAATTCTTACGGGTTTTTGAGAATCTTTATTGAAAATAAATTATGCTTTTAAAAAATTGATAATCAAATAATTAGTGGTTATAGAACATGATTCTAACACATATGTTTGGATTTGATTATTCTGTTTAAAATCGTAATAAATAGATAATCAGTCTTTTAATGTTTGACAAACTTGATTATTTGTTTTGGTAATAGGCAAAATGTAGATAATTAACTTTCAAAACGCACAGTTCACTACCTTCTTTTTCAAAACTTTATTTTGGATGACCAAAACACAAATAATAGTGACGAATTGTTGATCATTAACGACAGGTGGGACTATCAGGAATGCTAATGGTAAAAGGTACTCCATACGAAAACACATACAATATCCCGAATGCCGAAGATATGACGGGTACGTTGGTATCAGAAAACGTGATCGGTGTAGTCCATGACCACTTCATCTCTTTTCACCTTGATATGGACATCGATGGTGCCAATAATTCGTTTGCAAAGATCAATTTGGTCAAAGAAGAGACGTTGCCCGGTCAATCTCCACGAAAGAGTTACTTAAAAGCAAAGAGAAATGTGGCAAAAACAGAAGACGACGCAAGGATCAAGCTTAAATTATATGATCCGTCTGAATTTCATGTCTTTAATCCGTCCCGCAAGTCAAGATTGGGTAATCCATCGGGCTACAAGATCGTGCCTGGTGGGACCGCCGCTAGCCTGCTTGACCTTGACGATCCTCCCCAAATTCGGGCCGCTTTTACGAATAATCAGGTATAAAATTTAATAATGTTTATGATTATAATTTTAGTCGATAACGGGTAAAATTGGTTTATTGTTTTCACAGATTTGGGTGACTCCGCATAATAGAAGGGAAGTATGGGCTGGTGGTCTTTTGGTATCTCAAAGCAAAGGAGAAGATACCCTTGGTGTATGGTCCGCTAGGTAAACTGGGTCGGGTCAAGTCGATTGATGAGTATAAAATAATTTAATAAATTATCAAAAAATAATTAAAAAAAAAGTAATTTTTTTTTATTTTAAAAACCTCATTATCATTTCTTTACAAAATAGATTATGCTATCGTGAAACTTCATATAAAATTTGACAACTGTCAACTTTTTGTGAGGTAGAAATTGTTTTTGCGACTTAATTTGATTATGTGCGACTCAGAAGCAAATTTACGGCTTTCCCTTATATGCATTTTGACGGCTTTTTCTTGTACAATTGAGCGACTTAAATTGACGATTACATTTTCGCACGACCTTTTATCTTATTCGAAAAAAACAAAAACTTCTCAAAGAGCTAAAAAAATAGTTTTTTTAATTGTTCAAGAAACTTTTTGTCATAACTTGGAAAACTAAAAAAATTGGCTTTTTTGAAAAAAAAACCAAAAAAGACGATTGTTAGTGGGACACTTGATATCATTTTTATGAAGTTACACAGTCGTACAAAAAGCAAGTGGGACGGTCCATTTTGGGATGACTCAAATTGGTAAATCTGTTTTAGGAAAAAGAGGTCATTTTTGTCTATTTTATTAATTATCTCTTAATTATATATACGAGTTCATTTAAATTTTTATTCATTTCTCTTAATTTTTCCGTGGTTTTCTCTTTTCATCGGTATATCGAGTCTCCTATCTTTTGTGTTAATAATTAATTGATTGTTTTTTTACTAAGCAGGAACCGTGAGATTGAGAACAAAGATATTGTGTTATGGTACACATTAGGCTTTCATCACATACCGTGCCAAGAGGATTTCCCGGTAATGCCAACGGTTTCATCGAGCTTTGAACTAAAACCTGTTAATTTCTTTGACCGAAATCCCATTATGGGGGCGAAACCCACGTTTCAAAAGGACCTACCCATGTGTGCTGCTTCTCGCTCATATTGATCTGCTTTTATCGGGTGTAACCTTCATGTCAATGAACGTCAGTGTGATCCGGGATCGCCAACTCAAGATGTACTACCATAACAAATGTAATAAAATTTTGATAATCCTAATGTGGCTTTTGCTTAATTAATCCTAATGTAGCTTTTGCTAATTAATTGTTGGATTCATATCTAACTTTTTTTGGAAACTAATGCGAAAATATAAAAGATCATGCCCTGTAGGTGTTAAACTATACTCGTATCGAAGTTTTTGGAATATTAATATACTAAAATGTCACTATAGTTTCTTGATAAGAGTCGAAGATACACTTCAACTTAAATTACATAATTAGTTGAGAAAGGAAGATTATAAACTAGAAAAAATTATACAACAACAACGATTTTCAATTTATTCAAAGGAAAGATATGTGGAGTTAAAATATAGATAATTAAAATTTTATATTAGACTAAAATCAAATAAATTAAAATAGACAGGGAATTTGAAATCTAAAATAAATTTCAACCCTTAAAAAACCCAACTTTAAGGGATCTTTTTGAATAATTGGACAAGCTTTTCAGAATTGGGAGATTAAAATGAAAAAGTAGATGAAGGATAAGACGTATGGGGTATGCTTTTAAACTTTCTAGAGATATATGAGAAGGTTATTTTAGGTGTGTCAAATTAGAGCTCGACTTTTATAAGAATGTGTGAGTATATTACATAATTTAATTTAATAACAAGTTTTGTTATAGGAAGTATCATACTAAATATTGAAAATTGATAAGTTTTAACTCTTAAATGATAAAAAAAATTATCAAACAAAAGAAAAATGGTATATATCACTTTCATTTTCAAACACTCACTCAAACACAGTGAAAGGAATCTACTTCTAATCTTGTTGTATTGGTGAAAAAGATAAGTTATTGTCCATGACCTATTGGTCATGGGTTTAAGTCCCGTCGTGGATAAATGGTAGGGTTTATTCCCCATAGGTAGAGGGTTCGAGTAAAGGCATATTGTCATTTATGAATGTCACTATATAAGCTCTGGTTCTTGTTGTTAATAACACAGTAAAAGGAAACGGGGAGAGGGGGGACATGGAATCTTTGGTCCGCAAAAATCCAGATTCAGCGTTGCAGACCCACATCCGACCAATTTTTGTTTGATAGTTGATAATGATTTAATTTTTGAATTTAATGTATTATTTGTTTTAGTTCTTTAATTTTTTCTTAATACTTTTACCATTTATTAACACGATATTAAATCATCAAATACTATAATACAGCGTCCATACATTTCATTTGTGAACCGGTTATAATGATTGTTTTAAAAAATCAATTAAAGTTAAGTGAACCGGTTATAATGATTATTTTAGAATATCAATTAAGTTAAAACAAGACATATTCATATATTTCACAAAAAATTAATATAATTAAAACAGAAGCATAATCAAATCTTGAAAATTAATCATTAACAACTAACTATTTTATATGGCGACGTTGCTCCACTTATTGATTCAATAGATTCCCTCCTCGATCAGTCCCTATCTCCCATTATCAAAATCTTATTTGAAACGTAACTAAATTACAAATTTAGTCCCTAAAATCTAAATTAATAATAATTGTACATGTTGTACTTTATCCATTTTAAATTGCAATGTAAATAGAGTCCTTACAAGTTTTTTTTATAGTGAAAAGGAATGTTATTGAAGGATGGTAATCTATACACTACAACAAATAATTTCTTATAGCATAAAATACAACAAATAATTTCTTATAACATAAAATTCAATATAAACATTATATGATACAAAAAATATAACATTGTGCGTAGTTGTGTGGTTTAAGGAAAATTTTATATGATATACAATCACCTAATGTAACTAGTAAGTAGATAGGCTGGAGGAAAATATGATATACACGAGCCTATTAATTAGAACGATAATAAAATATTATCTTCGTTTTTTGAAAATATTTTAATTGGTTAAAATGTATGAGTATAAACTTATTTGGAACAAAATAAAATGGAAAGGTGGACATCTAATTTAGAACGAAGATAGTGATATTTAGGAACGAGTAGGAAGCAGAGATACTTTTAACGACTCCATAATTAATTAAATAATAAGACTATTTTAATTTGATGATTATTTACCCATTATGAATCGGATAATAACTATAATGTATCATTTATACCGTACCAACAAAGATTTTTGTATGTATAACCTATGTGTCATTGTTTTATAGAAAATAGTCAAAATGCAATATTTGAGGCATAAGGTACAAACAAATGACATTTGTTGGTAGGTTTAGATTAGTCGCCATTTGGGAGTTGAGATCCATATAGAGAACTGCCACATATGTATCGTAAATATATAAATGTCATCCTAATCAAAATAGTTCGTGTCTGTGTTATGATACCACATTGGCTAGAGTAAAAACTAAATGGTGGCTTATAAGTCTAAGTGTCCCCTCCTCCTTCAAGCTAGCTTTTGGGAGTGAGTTCTACACTTGGACTTATAAGCATGGTGCGAGCCTAGTATGGGATGGGTTCGTATCAATTGGTATCAGAGTTAGCCCTACGTTGCGAGGTTCCAACACTCGGAGTGGTGGCCTGTGGAGTGGTGGCTTGGACCCGAAAGGAGGGTGCCAACCGTGACCAACATAGCCGTGACCAACGAGCTCGGAGTGGTGGCCTGTGGAGTGGTGGCTCGGACCCGAAAGGAGGGTGCCGACCGTGACCAACATAGCCATGACCAACGAGGACGTTGGTTCTTCAAAGCGTGAGGTATTGTTATGATCCCACATTGGCTAGAGTAAAAACTAAATGGTGGCTTATAAGCCTAAGTGTCCCCTCCTCCTTCAAGCTAGCTTTTGGGAGTGAGTTCTACACTTGGACTTATAAGCATGGTGCGAGCCTAGTATGAGATGGGTTCGTATCAGTCTGAGCCCATTCTTGGACCACCTCCAATATTTGTATCTCGTGAAGTTTAGACTCGAAACCTCGAGAACATAAAAATACCAACCACTAGTTTACTTTCGTTGTGGTAATTTGGTTACTAGCTATTGGCTATTTTTTCCATCAATTCACTAAACCTAGGTTGGAAACTAACATTCATGTAGTCGCTAATTAAATGTACATGCACTAAATAGTTTAACAACATATTTAGGCTCCAGTTCTAGAGTATATAATGCATGTTTTAGCTGTGAAATAATTATTTTTTTATATGAGAAATATAGAGTTAGTCATGGATTAAGAACGAGATGAGAAAGGAAATTTAGAGCCATTGAAGAAGCACAAAATTGAAATCTAATTCATCTACTAGCACACAGAAAAATGATAATATTTATAAGCAAATATGACGATTTAAAACCACCAATCAGTTTTGGATGACCAAGTAACATTGAACCCAACCTGCCCATTTTCACCTCTACTTCAAATACATGACTAAATACAAATGGGCAGTTAGATTTCACTCACTACCCATGTTGCAACCCCCACCCCACAGATTCTCCTAAACATTACATAAAAACATAGGTTTAGAACACAACTTCAAAATTTTGATTTGCAGAATCTGATGTCAATTTGAGAATTTACCAGAATAGTAATTCTGACTTGCACAAGATTATGTCAGGTTTCAGTTAGGACACTGCATGAATCATTAGCATCCATAAATCATTTAGCATTGCTTATACTCCTCCTAACCGTGATACGAATTGACTATTTGGTTTTTGTCAAATATGTATCATGCAAGGTGGCAATTCAACTGACACATCTATCAACTGACACATCTATGCTAACAGTACCAATCACTTCATATTTTTAGGGGAAACACACAAAATACCCACAGAATACTCCTTCCCTACTAACATCCGCCCTTTTCTCTTAGGTAGACCGACCAGTTCACCGATGGCAACAACTGACCGTGCTGTGCCAATGGATTCATCAAACCGACGCCCATTGACGCCGATCTTAGTAAGACGGCTGCCAACGTTGGGCAACCAACCCCGCCGGTTTCACCGTTGGCACGGCACTTCTTTGATTCCGCCGGTTTGGATGGCGCCACTTTGGAGACGTGAAGAATGGTTGGATCAGTGGGTGATGGGGTGCCAAAAAGGGTATTTTGTGTGTGTGTATTTTGTAATGGCGAGTCCCAAAAAATTGAAGGGAATAAGTATTATTGGCATGAGTACGTTAGTTTAACGTCGGTTGGAGGGTGGACTGACGTTACGCTGATTTGGCAACAACTGACGGGCTTAGTTTCCGGGATTGGTCTAAACACTCCTAAAGAGTTTGAAAGGATGAAGTCAGCTGACAAATAATCTCCTTGACCCTCCTATATGGCCAACACGGGTCAATAAAATAGCTTGAATTTGTAGAAGTATATTCTATTGTATTAATTTAACCGATTACTATGCTAATAGAAAAAGTTATTAATTCACGCCCATAAATACCAAAGGGTCATTAGTCTGGGTCATTGGTCTGGTGGTAAGTGTTTGTAGTATATTAGGTTCCTTTCAAAAAAAATAAAAAAATTCACGCCCACAAATAATATTTTAGAAACTTGTGGTATAGCTAGTTTTCGTCACTCCCACTAACTTCCAGTTCAGTATATGTACATCGTCTTCAACATCAAACACACACAAAATCATAGGATTCATTAAAAAAATGGATGCAAGGAATCTCATCCGGTTTCTGTTTCTCACTTTCATCATCGCCGCCGTCCTCCTTCTCACTCTCATCAACCTTCCTTACACGGAGGAGCTACTCGACAGTTGCTCCACCAACTCACGGTGGTGCAACTCCAAAAACCGCTTCATTAGACAACCGCCGAAAACCACCACCCGCAGCCTCCACACCGCCGACGTACCCCACCACCCACTCGACCCCCTCACCCTCACCGAACTCAACAAAATACGTTCCATCCTTCTCTCCCACGCGCTGTTTATAAACTCCAACACCTACTCGCTTCACTCCGTCGTTCTCGAAGAACCAGATAAATCCGACGTGCTGACGTGGAATCACGGCGACGCTCTGCCGTCTCGGAAGGCGTCTGTCATTGCACGTGTCAACGGTGAAACCCACGTGCTGAGTGTCGATGTGGAAACCGGTGAAGTCACGCCGGTGGACGTCGGTCAACACTCCGGTTACCCGACGATGACTATTGAAGACATGACGTCATCTACATGGGCGCCTCTTGGGAACGCTGATTTTAACCGTACGATTATGGCACGTGGCATTGATTTAAAAGATCTCGCTTGTTTACCGATTTCGCTCGGGTGGTTTGGGAAGAAAGAGGAAAACCGGAGGTTGATTAAGGTGCAATGCTACTCCATGGAAGGCACTGCAAATTTTTATATGAGACCGATCGAAGGGCTGACAGTCGTTCTCGATATGGACACAAAACAAGTGGTCGAGATTAGAGATAAAGGAAAGACCATCCCAATACCAAAGGCTGCCGGCACAGACTACCGTTTCTCCGCACAAAACACCAAAATAAATCTAGTTAACCCGATATCCATCGAGCAACCAAAAGGTCCGAGTTTCACAGTAGAAAACGATCATTTAATTAAATGGGCAAATTGGGAATTTCACCTCAAACCCGACCCGAGAGCAGGAGTGGTGATTTCTCGGGCCATGGTCCGTGACCCGAATACAGGGGAGAAAAGAAATGTGATGTATAAAGGATTTACTTCGGAGCTATTTGTTCCGTATATGGATCCATCCGACGCTTGGTATTTCAAAACATATATGGATGCAGGCGAATACGGGTTTGGGCTTCAGGCGATGCCGCTTGACCCGCTTAATGATTGCCCACGTAACGCTTATTATATGGACGGTGTGTTTGCTGCCGGTGACGGAAAACCTTATGTCCGGTCAAATATGGTTTGTGTTTACGAGAGTTACGCCGGTGATATTGGGTGGCGACACTCCGAGAGTCCGATAACCGGAATGGAGGTAAAATACTAATTTTAAATATCAGCTTGTACGTACTGCTTTAATATTTGTATGTTTTATTTAATATATAGTACTCCGTATTTCACTGAGTGGAATCTTAGATTAACATTTTTATTTTTTGTAACTTGGATTCCAACCGAAGGATATGGATTTAAGACAAATCCTATTTAGGGTATGGTTTTCTTAGATTAATATTCATTGTAATGTTAATTGGCTATAAGAACTAGAAATGCTATTTAGGGTATATTTTTATACTTACAAATCAACGTACGGATAGTTATATATTCCATTTAAAAATAAATTTGTAGGTCTAAAATGTATTTATATTAAAAATATTATTGTGGATATTGATTTTTGTTTTTTAAAATTTAAGATATTTAGTGAGTGAAGTCTGAAAATATATGTATAATGTATATTTGTAGATACGAGAAGTGAGACCAAAGGTGACGCTAGTTGTGCGGATGGCAGCTTCGGTCGCTAATTATGATTATATTGTGGATTGGGAGTTTCAAACTGATGGATTGATCCGAGTCAAGGTTAGTCAATTTTACTGTTTGTTATTGTATGTTAAAGTTGACTTTACAAGAAATTATCATACACTTCGAAAAATCTATCACCTAAAGTAAAAAAAAAAAGGTTACGGAAGTAAATTTTATCAGTCACAAACTGTCGAGCGTTTTACCTACAAAAAAAGTGCAAGTGAAAAAGCAGTCGATAAATATTCATATATTAACACAGAAAGTATGGGAATAGATTATATACCTTTGTGACACAATTATTCATAATGAATGTCACTAATACCTAAAAATATAACTTTCTATCCAGAATTTCTAAAAGGTGTCATTTCTAACATAGGTATAGTAACACTTTTTGTTGTGTCTATACAATTTTTATTCAGTACAAAGCAATAATATACGTTTTGAATGATTTTTACTCTGACATGATCACTTTCGTTTTTTGTTTTTCTACCACGTACGAGGGTAAAATTGTCTGTAACATATAATTATTGTATCGGTTTTTGTATACTGTGGTACTGAAGTAAGCAGGTATACTTTATAATCTTTGTTTGTTTATGAACAAGTGGTGATAGTAATTTAATAAATAAGAAATTAAGATGGTGTCCGTCAATTTCGAAGCAAAAGGTTATTGGATGACGCTAACATCAAACAGAGAATCTTATGCTTTAAATTAATGGTTTATAATGGTGGAAATGTGATGTAATTTTTAAGTTTTGATGGTACGTAAATGTCACGTTTCAGTGTGTGATTATAATACGTAGTAGTTATATTTTATTTTTATATATTAAACTGGTATAAAATGAAAATTGTATTACTCCTTATAAGACTAGTGCCAACGATATCTTTAGTTAGCAATCGATGGCTTTATAATGAGTGGGCCTAGAAATATTAAATAAAGAGGGCATGTGTTCAGTTGCGTGTTGATTGAAATGACGCTGATTTAACAAAAAATAAAGTGTCAGTAAATGTCATGCTTGAGAGTGATCTAATAACATTTGGCAGAATAATTTAGTTTTCTAATGAATAAGAAGAAAATTCAAGAGAAAACAAAATTCAAGTTTTATTGCATATAGACGTTAAAAGACCAATGATAAAAACACTATCTAATTCATATGAACTTCAAAAAACAAAGCAAATTTTAAATATGTTTTCATATTTTTTAAGTTGTTTAACAACCAAAATCAGATGAAATTCATTTTATTCACAAACTTATTCTGTTTTCAGCAATAATCAAATCATTGTCAATGAATTGTCTTTATGGACTTTTTAAAACGTAAATTAGGTCCAAGTTTATTTTATCGTGATTGGTCTATTTTATAGTTGATTTATCATATAATATCTCTAATAAAGGTAATAGTGACTTAAGGTTTCATTGTTGACATTTCAAAGGTTGGACTTAGTGGAATCTTGATGGTGAAAGGCACCTCTTATGTCAATATGAACCAAGTAAACCAACCTGAAAATCTCCACGGCACCCTCTTATCGGAAAACGTCATCGGGGTAATCCACGACCACTACATCACCTTCTATCTTGACATGGATGTCGATGGGCCCGCCAACTCATTTGTCAAAGTCAACATCAAACGTGAAACAACCTCACCGGGAGAGTCTCCTAGGTTAAGTTACTTAAAAGCCGTAAGAAACGTTGCAAAAACAGAAAAAGATGCACAAGTTAAATTAAAATTGTATGACCCGGCTGAGTACCACATTGTCAACCCGTCTAAAAAGACGCGTGTGGGTAACCCAGTCGGGTACAAGCTGGTCCCTGGTGGGACCGCTGCAAGCTTGCTAGATCTTGATGATCCGCCACAAAAGCGTGGCGCGTTTACGAATAATCAAATTTGGGTTACTCCATATAACAAAAGTGAGGAGTGGGCCGGGGGATTGTTTACATATCAAAGTCAAGGAGATGACACTCTTGCAGTTTGGTCCGAAAGGTAGACATTTCTATAATTTACTATACTCACCTATACTTTCTTTAATTTACAATTCCCCCCTCACTTTGCATTTGTGCAAAAACTACCCTTAAAAGCACAATATATTTTCATTTCAGGGACCGAGCTATTGAAAACAAGGATATTGTGATGTGGTACACATTGGGGTTTCATCATGTTCCATGCCAAGAGGATTTCCCAATCATGCCGACTGTATCATCGAGTTTTGATTTGAAGCCCGTTAACTTCTACGAGAGCAATCCTATTCTCAACGTCCCGCCACATTTCGAGAAAGATTTGCCTGTTTGCAATGCAGCTGCCACCGCTTAAAATCTTGAGAAGTATTTCGTCATGATATGTTGTGAATATGTATGATAGGGGAAGTGGGATGTAGAACCTAAATGGTCGATATTTAATAAATGGGCTAGTAGACTTTTGATTTTATTCAAAACATATCTTATTTCTTAAACAACTTACAATATTCAATTACTAGCTAGTAGAGACTAGCACCATATAATCTTTGAGAAGGTGTAGCTTTTAGTGGTTTCCGTTTCTTTGTAACAAATCCAAACTCGTCGAAAAGCTCAAACTCTTCATCTTTCGGCAAGCTCCAGTCAAACGAATGCAAGAGTGATGCTAACATATACATCAACATCTTCTCCCCCAACAGAATTCCTGGGCATATTCTTCTCCCAGATCCAAATGGTAAAAACTTCAAATTATTCCCGTTGTAATCCCATTTTCCATTCAAAAATCTCTCGGGCTTGAACTGCAATGGATCGGTCCAATTCTTGGGATCTCGATGGATCGCCAAAATGTTGATATGGACGATACTACCCTTTGGGACGATGTATCCGCTCATCGTGCAAGATTCATCTGGTCTTCTATGTATTAGGAGAGGAAGTGGAGGGTGTAGTCTGAATGTTTCCTTGACCACTGCATCCAAATATGTCAATTTGGGCAGATGGGATTCTTCCACAATATTGTTCAAACAACCAAAGAATTAAAAGGCGTACCATTAGTAGGGCCTTCATATGATCGACATCAAATGATGTTGGATTCTGATCTTTTAGTTCTAACATGATCTGCAGAAAATCCTTCCTTCCTTCTCCCTCAACTGCTCCCTTCATAATTCTGGATTTAATCATGTGATCAAAAATCCTATCAAGTTGTAACCGTTGCTTCAGCATTTCTCTCTGCCTTCCTTGTAGATTAAACCATGATAACATCGGGATAAAATCAGAGATATTCGGTGCCCCAAGTAGCTCAATAATCTTGAAATCAACTTCTCGGAACCCATCCAAAATATCACTCGATTTGCTACTACCCCATAACATGCTCGTTACAACATTAAGCTCTGTTTCAAAAGCAATTTCGTTAATACTTATAACCTTTGTCCCGATGTTCGTGTATATTTCGTTCACCATCTTTCTCACTTCTCGTGTTCGAAATCTTTGGCACGCGTTAAGATTTGCGTTGCTCATTACTTGGCTGACTAAAAGCTTACGCATGTTACGCCAATATGTCTTGTTGGACCAAACAATATTGAGCTCATCATAACTAATGGTCAATGCCGTGAGTGTCGGGCTGCGGTTAGAAAAGGTCTGGTCCAGGTCACGAGCCACAACCTTGACTAGGTCAACCGAGTTCACCACCACGTGAAGCTTACTCCCGAGCCGGATGCTAAAGATTGGGCCGTACTTTTTACTCATTTCGGTGTATATTTCATGCAAGTTGGAACCGAGAAATGGGAGGTAGCCTACAAGTGGTAAGCCGTACGGGCCAGGTGGCAAATGAGTCGGGCCCTTTCTCGAGTAGGGTGATACCCAACGGTACCATACAAGTAGTAGTGTCGGAATGAAAATGGTGAGAATCGTGCGAGCAAGCTCGTCTCGTTCATTGTCGCCTACGCACCACCATGACCAGTATGTGATCATTGTAAGATATATGTTGTATCCAAGTTCTGATAACATTTTTGTTAAATGATATGTAACATATGTTGAAGTCTGCTCATTATATAGCAGTGATGCTAGATTGTGGAAGTTGAGTTATAAGTGTGTACATTTTATTATCATCATACCTTCATGAGTATTGTCGTTGTTATTGACTTGTTGCTAGATTGTGGACCATCAATGTATACGCGTATCGCAAGCATATGACATCTGACAAGGGTAATATTGTGCATTATATATTTTGAGACGAAATTTCTATGCAATATATAATAATAATAATAATAAACAATTACTTGTAATGTATTTTCTTTCCAAATATGATAGGTTTTCTCATACAAAAATTTAAGTAATTAATGAATTGTATAACCCGGAAAAAGAAAATGAACCTAACATGTTTCTTACGCAACCAAAAGAAATATTGTCACGTCCATGTCAAATAATTGAGTAAATTACAGTCCCCGTAGTATATCTAATTCTGTGACTTTTCTTTTTGGTTTTTTTTTTCCTTGTAAATTTTTAGTTACTGTATTTATGTCATTCCGTTTTATTTCTGCCGTTAACTAACTCCCAGATCTAATACGAAAGTGGAAGAATAGAGACTTGAGAATGGGAACGAATCGACGGGTAGGGCCGTCCCTGGGCCTGGACCACCAGGGCAACAGCCCATAACTTGTAAGGGCCCACTTTTGTGAAAAAATCCAATTTTAAACATAGGCCCATTTATAATCTCAGGCACAAAGTCTATTCACAAATCACAAAACGTAACAGCCTGCTAGTCTACTTTTTTCATCACGCGTTGGGTGAAAACAAATACAAATTCGAAGCGGCAACTGGAAACATCAACTTGCTATTCACACTCTCACAGATTCAATCATTTTGGCGACGGCTCATAGTAATCAAAAGCTAACTGCTCTGGTCCACTCACATCAAATCGACTCTCGCATCTCGGCGACGGCCCTCGGGTAGTTAGGACCGCTCACAGCAAATCGCATTTCTGTATTTAGTATTTGATTTTTGATTTTTGATTTCGTCCCAGTAATCGGATTTCGGCCTCAGGTAGTTAGGACCGCTCACAACTTCTAATGCATAAAATACAATTAATTTGGAGAAAATGACTAAAATACCTCACATGTTTGGCATGTGAGGTTAGTTAACGGAGAAAATTGGACGGAAAAACAGAATTCCGAAATTTAAAATTTTACAAGGATAAAAAATTCGAAGAAAAAAGTATATGGATAAAAAATACAGAATTGGGTATACTACAAAGACAATTTTAATAATTTATTCTTAATAATTCGAAGAGTTTGGTCGGTCTGAAAATTTTAAAAATTATCTACTAAAATTTGTTATCCACCACAAATTCATGTTTAATGGTGTCGCACATGTACTGCTTTATTGACCTTATACATACATAAATGGTGTCTAAATTATGAGTCACGAAATATATATGTGACTCATGAGTCATAATATAAAGTATCATCCAATTCAATCTATAAGTTATAAAATTAAAAAGTACAAAATATATTGAGGTAAAGTTTCTTATAAATATATTTTTATTAACAATCACTAGTGTAAAAATAGAAATGGTGAGAATCATTGGAGACTGCGAGTAATCTCATATCGTTTGTTGTCGACTTTCCACCACACTTGAAAGTGACCTTTGTGAGATAATGTTTTAATTACAAATGACATGCAACTTAACATTAATAAAGTTGATCCAAAATTCTGTCTTTCTACTCATATATATAGACGCTTAATTATATCTTAGTTACGTTTTAACTATCATTTTTGTTTTTAAAATTTTGACATTTTTTTAACAACTAACAAACACATCTTCTAATTCTATACTTTTTTTACACGTCGGGATTTGAACCCACAATTTCTAACTGTGCTTTTTTTCCCTTAACTTTTATTGACTTGTTAAATAAACATATTACATGTTCAAACGAGTAAAATTGTTATGTGGCATTACATTAATATTTCTTTGTTGGTTTATGTTAACTAATAACTAATTAATTAATAATAATTTGCCTGAAAAACCTTCCACTAAAAAAAACCTCCACCTTATACCCTCAACCATCTCCGATGAACATCACCACTCTATATGTGTAATGTCAAAACCAATTTGATCCGCTACATGATCCGCTTCTGGCTCGTGACGAGACAAATAAAAAATTGCAACAGGAGAACATCATGATAAACAACCATATGTGGTTTATGAAACTTCCGGGCCAAAATAAATGTTGTATTTTATACCTTATTTGTACTTTATATTTTTTTCTAGTTTTTTCAGACTTTCTTGTGGGGTAGTTTTCGATTCATTTGTCTTTATAGACTTATTCGGAATTTTAGGTTTTAATTTTCATGATATTGGAACATTCGGTTTTAATTTTTATGAAATTAATCTTCTCTCAGTTCACAAGATCTGTGTATGATTATAAAATCACTATGATTAGCGATATTCACTGAATCAACAATAATTAGAAGAATTATTCATACTGTTCATGTGAATGATCAATATGTTCAATTTATTTTTATCTCCTCTTTAGTTTAATTTTTTTTAATTTGCTCATAGATGTAATAAAGATGTTGTGTTTGATATAGATCAATAAATGTACATGATATGAACAAATATACATGCACATTAGATTTTAATGGAAATCTTGACTTATGTAATTATGGCTAGACATATTCTTTTACTAATTATTAATACTGAATACACTTCAATTCATATATCGTTTTAGGGTCATGGTTTCAAGTGTACTTCAAAGAAAATTGATATGCCGGCATATCTTATTTATCGAACAACTAATTACTTTCCAAAGAAATAGAGGCTTGCATCACGTAATCGTTGAGAGGGTATAGCTATTAGTGGTTTCTTTTTCTTGGTAACAATTCCAAACTTTTCAGAAAGATCAAACTCTTCATCTTTAGGCAAGCTCCACTCGAAAGAATGCAAAAGCGATGCTAACATATACATCAACATCGTCTCTCCCAACGGGATTCCTGGACATATTCTTCTCCCAGTTCCAAATGGTATAAACTTAAAATTATTTCCTTTGTAATCCCATTTGTCACTCAAGAATCTCTCGGGCTTGAATTCTAGTGGATCGGTCCAGTTTTGTGGATCTCGTTGGATCGCCCAAACATTTGTATAGACGATACTACCCTTTGGAATCGTATATCCACCAACTGTGCAGTTTTCATCGGGGCATCTTTGCAAGAGGAAACTAAGTACCGGGTGTAGTCTGAATGTCTCCTTGATCGCTGCATCCAAATATGGTAATTTGGGCAGATGAGATTCTTCCACAATATTGTTCATACCAATAACCGTTGCTAATTCTTCTTGAACCTTTCTCATGACTCCAGGATTATGCAGCAACTCTGCCATCACCCATTCTGCCGACGTTGATGATGTGTCTGTTGTTGCTGTTAAGATGTCCTGTTATAACAAATTTCTAAATTTTTTTTCATAAATTAGAATTTTCAGAAAATTGGAGTTTGTATGGCGGTCTTTTTTGACCTTTCAAAAGTATGGTATCAAGATTTTAATACCCAGAATGTCACCCAGAACGTATCATTGTGTTAGTGTACCGATTCTGTCGCCCACTTTCCGGATTTAAAAATATGGAAAGTGAGTGAAAAGCGTCACACATGACATGTTGTGGGTGATATTCTAGGTTTAAAAAATCCGAATATCATACTTTTGAAAGACCGAAAAAAGTCACCATGCCTAATTTTTCTAAAATAAAAATTTTCCAAATTTCCTTTATTAATTACTTTAGTTTTGAAGTTTTGTAAAGAATAAAAAACAATAACACCATGCCTAATTTTTCTAAAATAAAATTTTTCCAAATTTCCTTTATTAATTACTTTAGTTTTGAAGTTTTGTAAAGAATAAAAAACAATAATGTAACATGTACCGTTAGTATGGCCTTTATTTGATCGATGTTAAATGATGTTGGATTCTGATCCTTTAGTTCTAACATGATCTGCAAAAAATCTTTCCTTCCATCTTCCTCAACTTCTCCCTCCATTTTTGTAGAGTTAGCCTTTATTCGTGCTTCAATCATGTGTTCATAGATTCTATCAAGATGTGCACGTAGCTTCTCCATTTCTCCCTGTATTCCTTGTAGATCGAACCTCGATAACATCGGGAAAAAATCCGAGATATTCGGTGCTCCAAGTAGCTCCTGAATCTTGAACTCGACTTCCCGAAACCCGTCTAAAATATCACCACAATCATTCCTTCCACCAGATTTACTACTACCCCATAAGATGCTCGTTGCAACGTTAAGTTCCGTATCGAAAGCTATTTCATTAAGATCGATCTTTGTCCCGATTTTCGTGTAAACTTCATTCACCATCTTTCTCACTTCATCGGTTCTAAATCTTTCACACGCTTTTAGATTCGCGTTGCTCATAACTTGGCTGACTAGAATCCTACGCATGTTACGCCAATATGTCTTACTAGACCATACAATATTGAGCCCGTCGTAACTTATGGTCAACGCGGCTTGAGTCGGGATACGGTTAGAAAAGGTCTGGTCAAGGTCACGGGCCACGACCTTTACTAGGTCCACCGAGTTCACCACAACGTGAAGCTTTCTCCCGAGCCGGATGCTAAAGATAGGGCCGTATTTTTTACTCATTTCGGTGTATATTTCATGCAAGTTTGAACCGAGAAACGGGAGGTAGCCGACAAAAGGTAAGCCGTACGGGCCAGGTGGCAAAGGGTATTTGGGCTTTTTGGTGTACGATATCATCCACTTGTACCATATTAGTACTAGGGCCGGAACCAGAACGGTTAGGACCATGCGAACGAGCTCGTCTCGTTCGTTGTCAGCTTCCGTCCACCATGACAAGTAGGTGAGCATTGCGTGATATATATTGTATCCATATTTTGATAACATTTTGGTTACAAATAAACTGTAACTTATGAATGAGTTCATGTAAGTTATGGGTGATATATAACTTATGGTGAAGTCTGCTCGTTATATAGCAGTCATGGTTGATTTTGGACCGTGGATTTAATGCAAGCATACGGACCCTGATCGACGTATTGCGTACGTATCGTTCTCATAATTAATTACTCAAAATATTGAACTTATCCTCATGAAAGTGGCTTGGTTTAAATTAGGGTGTGAATCACGTTGGGTTTGGGTTGGTGAGTCTGGGTTGTTGGATTCGGATTGACAGGTTAGAATCAGTTAATTCAAACTTGATATATTTAAAATTTTAGGTTAGAAAACCAAACATAACCTAGACATATTAAATCATGGTAACTCAGACCCAACCTATTTAACCTATATAACTTAACATGTTAGTTGGTCAAATGAGTTAGCGGGTCAATATCATGTTAGCGGTTCAAAAATAAAAAATAGATACAAATACAATGATTATCGTGAGGAGCTAAAAAATAAAATAGGGATTCAGACATGTTTTAGATGAAGGTTAAGAGATTTTATAGTGTTTACATACTTTTTAAAAAAAGTAAAGAAAAATTCATAAAATAAACAGGTTGGCGGGTCGCCACGTTTATACATAAGTCGACTCAAACCCAACCCAAATTATAAACGGGTTGGATGGGCCGACATGTTTTTAGCCGAATCTCATTTAAGCTCAACTCAAACATTTGATTACTTCCATGTTGGTTTCGTATCAAATTGTGGGTAATATTAGGAATCGCCGCCCCAAGTTTAAATCTAAAATATTTGCGGTTCACTTTCGAATATAAGTAGTTAATGTATACACATAACACGGAAGCACTTAAAATCCAACTAAGGAATAACTTTTAACTACTTGTAGTTTCCGTAAGCATATATAAACTAGTCAGCACCTTGATTTTTGGGTTGGAAGCTTTTCACGTTTTGCGATATATGATAATAGAGGTTATTATTTGCCATGTATGCTGTGTCCAAATATGATATGTCTTCTGATAAAATTATTTGGTAATTTTTTATAAATTATCTAATCTGATAATGGAAATAAGAAAGGAACCTAGCTAACATTTGTTTTTTTTTTTTAATTTATAAATTATTTAATTTTTATAAATTTTCTAATCTTTTTATAAATTTGGTAAACTTTTATAAATTATCTAATCTAATTTTTTTATACGGAACCGAAAGAAATGCCACATTGAAATTAAGAATTTTCACGGTTTGGTCGACGGCAACGTATATATCATTTTATCATCTTTCTTATTTATCATCACTACATTAATCATGACTACATCATCATCATCGTCTTCATCATCCGACACATAGATACGGCTGTGTTGGTGTATTGCGCGACGCGCCTGAATCAGCTAGCGGAGACTAGTAATGCCCGCTTCGACACTAGGACGGCGAAGCTGAACCGTTATCGTGCCGCTGGACACCGACGACTTTATAGAGATTATTTTGCGGATGACAGTGTTTATAACGACAAAGATTTCAAACGACGATTTCGGTTGAGCAAAAGTTTGTTTATGCGCATATGCAGTGTATTAGAAAACAGGTATCCTTTCTTTCAACTTAAATATGATGCTAGAGGTAGGCGGAGATTTTCACCATTGCAGAAATCTACAACGCAAATGAAGACGATAATGAAGACGAAGATTAAAATATATGTTATTTGTATTATTTTTATTAAGTTGTTAATTGTATTTTTATTATAATGTAATTTTTGTTTTATTTAAAATAAAGGAAAAGAAATGATGAGTTGGAAAAAAAAATGGTGTGGTGTGGTGTGGTGGGTATTTCCTGAAAAAAGTGGTGTGGTGTGGTGGGGTTGCTGAGGTGGCAGAAAATTTGGTGTTATGATGAGGCCCATACCTAATAGTCTTAAGTATTAACCTCATCAGTGTTAAGTTAATTTTTAAGACAAAATAAAAAGAAATTAATAATATTTGTTAATCAACTAACTTTTTGTTCGAAGTATATAATGTTTGACCTTAAGATTTTAATGCATAAAAAACTCTAAGCTCAAGACTTACGTAAACAACGGTTTAGGGATTTTCAAATATTTTTTTAAACTTAGATCTTAGAGATTATTAATTAGTATCAGAGCATATTAGCTCTTGATTAGTGCTTATTAGACTTTCAATTAGAGATTCAAGTGGGTTTTTTGAGAAATTAGGGGAAGATTTGAACATTTTGGTCAAATTATAGGATTTCAAGATGATATAAATATTCTGATCTGATAGTGTCAAGATCGATTAACCAAAACAGTTAATAAACACAATGATCTACTCAACAATAGAAGTTACAGCGGATTAACACTATGTTGATTTAATCAAGAACGATAAACTGTAAATAATTATAAGAACAATTATAAGAACACAGTTGTCACAAAAAGCTTCAATGTATATTGATCGAATGAGTTACAATACACACGTATATTTACAATTCATAAGTAACTATATATAATAGTCCTTGAAGTCTAACTATTTATCCTAGTTATTCTAGGATACGATTACAATTGAATTACAAAAGATATTAAATCTAAACAAACTTTCCTAAGATCTCGTACTCGATAAACTCTATAAATAATCATAGCAGTAGTAAATCCATCGAGCAGTAGTAAATGTTGAACATCAGTAACAAACACGAGATCAGTAGTATCTTTGTAATCAGTATCAACTCTTTAGCAGCATTAAGTAGTTGATAAGTAATAACTCTGCAAATCAGTAATGTTCACATATCAGTAATATATCCCAACAGATAGTCTTAATATTGATTTGTTACTGATCAAATTCCACTATCATTTCATCCAGAAACTCAAAATTCAAAGGTAAATTCGTGGATTTTTGTTCAAAAATGTTGGAAAACATAAGTCGAGCAATGAAAGCATAAGTCGAGCAAAGTAGGTGCATTTGCTAATCAAGTATATCTCAAAAGATAAAATGATTTTAAAGCATATCCAAGGGTTTGTGGAATTTTCATGATTTAGTGGGAGAAGGGGAAATGGGCCGGAAAGACGCTCAATTTTTGGGGGTGCGAATGAACACATTATCGGCCCGAATAGTATGATAGGTAAATGAAAGTGACAATTCTAATTTCTAAATAGCATCGTACTTTATCACTTGTTTGAATTACATTAACTTTGTTCATCCCCTGTTTTTGTCCCCTGTTTCGGAAACCATGTTTGGTCACTCATCACATCATGGAATAATCAAATCAACGGATTTAAGTCATACGTTTTATACAGAAATCCACGGTGAGTTGATATGAACTGATATCACTATCCACAATTTAGATAGTTATGTTTTGTGTAAACAATGTTAAGTGCAAGTACTAGAAAAACTTTAGATAATATTATTGCAATTTTGTTCACTAGGGTTTTTTATTTATCGCTAGACTAATTTTAATACGATCATCACACTTGTACATCATATTTAATATTGACTTCTTGTAATGTACCCGGATTTGGGCTCAAACCCGAGTACTAATCAAGGTCCAAACTTAGGCACGGAAACATAATCTAGACCTCACAAACACAAACTTAGTTTCTACTAGTAATAGAGCCTTACGTCCGATAACCTCTGAGCGGGTATAGCTATTAGGGGTTTCCGTTTCTTGGTCACAAATCCAAACTCATCCGAAAGCTCAAACTCCTCATTTTTGGGCAAACTCCACTCAAAAGAATGCAAGAGTGATGCTAATATATACATCAACATCTTGTTACCCAACGGGATCCCTGGACATATTCTTCTCCCTGATCCAAATGGTAAAAACTTCAAATTATTCCCATTGTAATCCCATTTTCCGTTCAAAAACCTATCGGGCTTGAACTCCAATGGGTTAGCCCAATTCTTGGGATCATGATGAACGGCCCATACATTAATATAGACGATACTACCCTTTGGGACGGTGTATCCGCCAACCGTGCAAGATTCATCGGGGGACCTTTGGATAAGCAAAGGAAGTGGAGGGTGTAGTCTGAATGTTTCCTTAACCACTGCATCCAAATATGTTAATTTGGGCAGATGTGATTCTTGTACAATATTGTTCATACCGATAACCTTTGCTAATTCTTGTTGAACCTTTCTCATTACATTTGGATAATGCAAAATCTCGGTCATCACCCATTCAACCATTGTTGATGTTGTGTCTGTTGCTGCTGATAAGATGTCCTGCAACAACAATTTTTGGTAAACTTTAGTATATGAATTCAAGATTCTAAATAATGTGACTTGTATTATCGCGGCATGGTCAACTCTCAAGTCTTAAAAGTCATGATGAGGCTATGAAGTTTTGTAACACGTGATGTAAGACAATTATTCAGTACATAAATTATACAGTAATTATATATACAATTATAAAAAAAAGATTGAAAAACATATTACTACCCCTTACTATATATATACAAACTATTACCTTTTATATACATTACACATTCAAGTGTTAATGTTCATTATGAAATATTGAACGGAACGGAGTTTATGACCGAACAAAACGGATAACAAAATAGAGATACAAGGAATTAGGGGTGAGCATAGCCGGTTACCCACCGGTTCCGACCGGAACCGGAACCGGAACCTCTTGTACCGGTTCCTCAATTTTCGGAACCGGAACCTCCGGTTCCGGTGCCGGTTCCGGTTACCCTGTTTCTAAAATCGTAAAATTAAAATAAGATGCGAAGCATAAATATTAATCAATTTTTGTCATTTTATCAACTAATCTTTGAATAATATAAACTCCAAACACTTAAACATATTATTGTCTATATATTTTATCGTTAGAACACTGTATTTAGACTAATTAATGACTAAACTCATTAAAGGTTACACAAAATTTCTCATATATTTAAATTTGGACATTAAATTTATCATATATATAATATTTTAACAAAAATAGACCGAATAATCACCGGTTCCGGTTATCCACCGGTTACCGGTTCCTAAATTTTGAGAACCGGAACCGGAACCTCTTAGGGCGGTTCCATAATTTTAGGAACCGGAACCGGCGGTTCCAAGACGGTTCCGGTTCCAATTCCGGTTACCCGTTTTTTATGCTCACCCCTACAAGGAATTAGAATGCAGAAAAGTTCAAAAAATCCCCTTACACGGGGTTGAATTTGTAAATACATATAATGTCAAAAAAAAAGTTTCAAAAACATACCCTCAAATTGGGTTGATTTTGTAAATATTCTACCCCTAAATTAAGTCGACTAAAATAGTACAATTAATATTTTAATTTAACTTTTAATTATGAGAGTAGATTATTACAGAACAATTTTTATTAACGCAGAATAATTTCATACAAAAGACAATTATGAATTTTCTCTCCTTTGATCACGCTTTGCATTTCACCCCTACCACTAAGAGCATGATTATCAATTAATATGAAAATTTACTCTGTGTATATAAAAATTGCTCTGAAAAAATCATCTATCCTTAATTATATTAAATGAAATATTTACTTTCTAAAAGTTCATCTTTAAAAAGGTTACTAAAATACCATCAAAATTCAAAATGATGCTAATATAACAATACTTTAAATATCGTAATAATAAAACCCATTTTTACAATTTAACTATTATATGTTGTCTCTATCCATTTTAAAAAAATATTAGCATAGTATATCGATATTTTAATTCTTATTTTTCTTTAAAAATGGATATTTTAAAGTTGATATAAGTAACCTAATACGAAATAAGTAAATATAAAAGTGAATAACAACATGTATTCTTTAACTACCCTTGAACTTTTAAGTCAATCAAACAGAAGTCAACAAATATGAATAAGATGCATCTTAATCTTAATAAGATGTAAACATATGTATCAAAAGCACATTAAATATTTATGTATATTGAAAACTTTTGGTTTATTTGATTGTGACTTATTTAAAATAAAAATGTTTTATAATGAAAATATTATTCAAAATAGAATTATAAATCACCGCAGCGGAGCGCGGATTTATAATCCTTGTATATATACAATAAGCATACAATTACCAATTTATGTTCATTAGAGACAAAAAAACCCCGTTTTCAATTTGCACAAATCATCAGGTCTCCGAGATTTTGAATACTCTGTGCAAAAACACGAAAATGGACCCCCCAAATACAATATTTTATAAAAATTTAGACTTTCTAATTTTTCTTATATTAAATTATTAAGTTGGCTTAAATTTTAAGATTATATATAAAAATTGGGCTCTTATAAGATATAAGCACTGTGCGGATTAGAGGTGCAACCCTAAACCGGTTTTCGATTCGGTACCGGTTTTAAAACCGGTTTCACACCGGATTTGACCTCCCTCGACCAGTTCGGTTCTTGATCTGCCAGTCGCGATCCGGATTTCACTTCCAGCCATCAAACCGGTTTCAAACCGGATTATATAGAACCTGTTTCGGAATCGGATTTAGCCGTTGGATGCCCGAACCGGATTTAGCCGTTGGATGCACCACATGGTTCACCAAACTCATATCTTTGCGTTACCGTTCATTGGGTAGATCCCAATAGTTGGATAATGATGAAACGTACAATTGCGTTTGAATTATTTGGGTATCCACACACCGGTGAAAACATCTACCAAATTCTAGACTTTGTTATAAGATCATTTAAACTAGAGTCAAAAATATTTTCAATTTCGTTCGATAATGCATCCAATAATACCGTCGCGGTTGGAAAACTAAAGCTTAAATATAAATCGATTTGTGATGGTGCTTTTTTTCATACTCGATGTGCCGCACATATTATTAACTTGGTTGTGCAAGATGGATTGCGTTCTATTGAACCAACAAAAATTGGTTTTAAAACAATGTTGAAACAAGTTTTTAGTGATTCTAATGCAAGACATAGTGATTATATGCAATTTTGTGTCGATGCAAATTCCATTTGGCTAGGTCCAAATTGGGACGTACCTACTCGTTTGAATTCAACTTGCCATATGTTTGAATGTGCTTTACGACAAAAAGATACTTTAAAAATGTTTCATGACAACCTTGCAAATTCATATCGGGGAATTGAACATTATTCGGAGGGGAAATGGCCATTGATTCAAATTATTGTCGAATTACTTGGTGTTTTCAAAAACGCAACCACTTTGTTGTCGGGAGTTTATTATCCCACAAGTCCATATGTTTTGAACCAAATCTATTTAATGTGTGCTAAATTGAAGAAATTTTAACAAAAGAGTGCTAATTTTCATGCAATGGTACAACCGATGAAAGAAAAACTTAGGAAATATTTTCAAGAGATGTCGGCCGCTATAACATGTGCCGCCGCTATAAATCCCGGTGTAAACATGAATGGGGTTTCTACTTTACTTAAGAAAATCACCAGCGATTTGGATTTGGATGTAGAAGACCCCGATTTTGCAAAAAAAGCAATTGAACAATTTAAAGTTGTTTTTGCAAATATGTTTGATGCATACTTGCTACAATATGGTCCAACAACACACATTCATATGATGATGGAAACCGGGGTATCGGGTCAACAAGATGATGATGAAACATCACTTTATAACACTTTGAGAATAGAAAATACCGTTCAAGCTCGTGATAGCACTACTCGTAGCGAGCTTGGAAGGTATACAATGACCGATTATTTGGGGACTATGAGTGTCCATGATTTTCAAAAACTTGATCTTTTGGGTTGGTGGAAAGAAAAGGGAATGCAATTTCCGATTATCTTCAAAATGACACGTGATCTACTAAGTGTACAAGCTTCTACGGTAGCTTCGGAATCCGCTTTTAGTGTTAGTGGTAGGGTTGTATCACTAAGAAGATCGAAGATGACGCCTTTGTCCATAGAAGTTTGTATTTACTTGAATGATCATTTAGATGCGGCGGATCGTTTACAAGACATTGAATTACTTGAAGCCGAGATGGAAAACGGCGTCGAGAAAGCAATACAAAATAGCGAAGTGGAGTTGGGAATGTCGGCACCTATAACTAGACAAGAACTTCAATACGAGCTAGAACTACGCAACAATAGCGGGCGAGAAGACAACATACGAAGCAACAAGAACTCACGAACAAGACTTTGTTTAAATACTTTGTGTTATTATTGTTATGACTTATGTTTACCCTTTTTTATTATGTTATGTCTCTTTTATGTTTAAAAAGACTTTGTTATTTTGTTTAATGTAATGTCCTTTTAATGTTATTGCTATGTCCCTTGATGTTTAAAAAATAAAAATAAAAAAATAAAAAAACGCAAAAAAAACGCTGAAACCCGCTAAACTGGTTAAAACCGGATTCGAAACCGGTAAAACCGAACCGGTTTTGTGAAATCCGAACCGGTTCCAAATAGTGTCGACCCCCACTCCTCCAAATCGGTTTGAAACCGGACCGGTTTTGGCTAAACCGGTTTTGGAACCGAACCGGTTTTGGGGAAAAACCGGTTTTTGCAGCTCTAGTGCGGATACACCTCCATAAAGACACCCCTGCCAATTATATTTCACCACTTCTCCAATTCCGTTTTAGATGCTTTTATCCTTTTGCATATTTGTTCTGTAACACATAAAGAGTAACCAAAACACAGTGATTTAGGGGGCGCTTGGTTAGTTTGCCACGATGGTTTCACCCAAAAGAGATAAGGTTCACGTCGCACATGACCCATTTTCGATCATCATTGTCTTTTGTTTTTTTATTCATTTCCCTTATTTTTATTTTTTCTTTTCTAGAGAGGTTTATTAAATGATGGTTTGTAGTGTAGTGGAAAAGCATATTCCATGTAGCCTAAAGCCCTAAACTACAAGAGCTCGATTCCTACCATTTCCTTTAGTATATACATATTTTTTTATAACTAAGTACCTAACCCTTTTAATATCAATGATAATTCAAGTAAGTCTTTAATTTTCTTTTAATCTCAAGAGACAAATTTCAATTACTTATAAATATTAATTAAATGTCAAGATTAATCACGTGTTTTATACATATAGAGATATTATTATTATTTTGTTAATTTTATTTTGTTAAAACAACTAATATACACGTAATTTTATACTTAGTCACATGCAATGTTTTTGTATAATCACATAAGATTGTACACTTCATCACATGTGATCAAATATACAATCACATGTGATTATAGCATTATGATTTTTAACGGAAAAAATAAAAATAAATAAATAAATAAATACTAAATAAATAATGTACGTGTCAAATAACAAAATCAGTCTTTCACGCATAAAATATGTAATTAATCTTGACTACTAATTATTATTGATTAATGATTGAGATTTGTCCTTTGGATCTAGATCTTCAACTAAAAATATATAGTTTTGCAATTGGCAGCATCGTGCGGGAACTTATTTCCTCGTTATTATAAACTTATAGTATATTCATCTTCCGCATATTCAACCATTCTTATAACTAACTAAATATATGTATTTGGCTCATATAACCTAGTTGCTTTAATACGTCTAAAAACACAACTTAGTACGGGTAAATGTGAGCCCAGTTGGACCTCAGTATACGCAAGTTTTAAGCCCAAGTCTTGGAACATGGTGTGGCGATTTGGTCAAGCCTCAAATGTTTACGAGCTATGACAGAAGTCAAGACAGAGCTTTTAAAACCTAGTAATAATTTTTAATTTTGGAAATAATGAAGAAAGTTTAGGACAAACTTACAAATAGTAGGGCCTTTACTTGATCCATGTTAAACGATGTCGGATTCTGGTCTTTAAGATCCAACATAATCTGCAAAAAATCCATCCTTCCATCTCCATCAATTAACCCCTCGATTTTGCTAGAGTTGGGACTGATTCGGTCTTTTATTATGTTATCAAAAATTCGATCAAGATGTACCCATTGCTTATGCATTTCTCTCTTCCTTCCTTGTAGATCGAACCACGATAATATCGGGATAAAATCAGATATATTTGGTGCTCCTAGCAACTCGACAATCTTGAATTCAACTTCCCGAAACCCGTCCCCGATATAACTAGATTTACTACATCCCCATAACATATTCGTCACAACATTAAGTTCCGCATCAAACGCGATCTCGTTTATATCAACTTTCGACCCGATTTTATCGTAAACGAGTTTTACCGATTTTCTCACTTCATCGATCCGAAAACATTGACTCGCGTCAAGATTCGCGTCACTCAACACTTGACTCACTAGAAGTTTCCGCATGTTTCGCCAGTGTGAGTTGTTGTTGGACCATGCAAGATCGAGTGCACCGTAAGTGATGGTTAGGGCTGTAACCGGTGGGGCCCGGTTAGCAAAGGTGTGGTCTAGTTCACGGACCACAACCTTTGCTAGGTCCACGGTGTTGACCACCACATGAAGCTTACTCCCGAGCCATAGGCTAAAGATCGGGCCATATTCGTGAGACATCTCGGTGAATCTTTCGTGTAAGTTGGAGCTAAGAAACGGGAGGTACCCTACGACGGGTAGCCCGCACGGGCCCCGTGGCAAACGAGTTTTGTGCTTCCCAATATATGATAGACTCCATTTGTACCATACGAGTGTTGATATCGGGACAAATATTGTGAGAATGGTGCGAGCGAGTGAGTCGTTTTCGTTGTCGACTTCCCACCACCATGACCAGTAGTTGATCATAGTGAAATAAGTGTTATCTTTGAAATATGATTTCAGTCATTTTTGGTGTATAATAAATGATATATATCGATCTTATGAAGGTCGTTATTTATAGATAAACACGGTGGAATGTGTAGAACTGTGTAAGCAACTAAGCATCTTCTTACTTATATTTTTATTGATTTGATCTATAAAAATATTCAAATCAAATAATATAATTAGAATTTAGAATGAGTGGATCTTATTTGTCAATTATTTTATGAGTAGAGTAGAGTCAGTCTAATCAATTTTTGTACTCTGGATAATATCTTAAAAATAGGCCCCTAAGTAATTTTCACCTCAAATAACTAAAAAAATTCTCCCGAATTAAAAGTGTCACCTCAATACCCAAGTTAAATGTCTGAGTTGGAATCTGTAGTTCACCTATTTTCAATATTCTTTTGGACTTACTTTGATTCAAATGAGTTTACACATATGTATATATGGTATATGTATACATGGGCTGATTTTTTAAAGTGGGCCTCTAAATTTTGTGGGTCATGGGCAGCCGCCCTTGTCGCCCATGCCCAGGGACGACCCTGGGTAGGAGAGTGAAGTGATTTTTTTTTACTTACCACTAAGCGGACAATATACATTCCTCAAACCTATCACTTTTTTGGTGAATAAACCCCAACTCATTTGTTTATCTATTGATGAATGATCTCACCAAGTCTTGAATCCAAGTCCTTTTAAATGAAAACGCTCCAAAACTATTATTGATGGTTAATTAATCTAGAGGAATTGATTAGGAGAGTGAAGTGTACATAAAATTTAATTGCAAACAATATAATTTTTCAAACACATATAATATGATAGCGGCAGGACCATTGCGGATCGGGAAAGACTTTTAACTTTTCGACAATACAGATTATGATGGGGCTATTTTTATATGCAGGTAGTAGATATTTATATATAAATATAGAAAACAAACAAAAATTTGGCGAATATATATAACAAGTAGATGATATATGGGGCCGTTTGCCCATTAAATAATGTTCACGTTATAAACTTATGATTTTAATAGGTATATTTTAGGTTTAATATTATATTAATGGGGCACTAAACAAGTACATGATAAAACTTAGATGGAAAATATTTCATGTCAAACTGTTAAAAAGTTGATATTATACCCACTTGTTTATGACTTCGTAACTCGTAAGGTTGTTTTTTTTGTAAAAACAATTGGATGACTGGCTTAATAATAGTTTTTTCTTCATAATTATGTTTAGGGAATTCGTAAAATTAAGATATTTCTACATAACATGGTATTTTAGTTCACCTCTTATTTTAAGCATTTAGCCATTTTAAGCAAAGTTACTATTATATTAAGAAATATCTTGTAGAAGTTGTGCGCTTACTGCTTCTCATAAAAAAAAGTAATCCAGAATAGGTTAAGTTAACTTCATTTTGTGATTAACGTACGTTCGTACAGTGTTAAGTTAATTTTGAAGAAAATATAAAGAAATGAATAATATTTACTCGTATTTATTAACGTTTTCATTAAAAAAAATATATAATGTTTGAACCAACCAAAAGAGAGTAAAATAAAATATCTTAGAAAAAATTGACCTTTGTTGTAAACCAATTAGATCAATTAAATGGATCAATCCAAACTTTCTCATTGATAACTTGTGTGTCTACAAATCTACAATCATATTGGTATCTAGAAATACACATTACAACTCTTTATATAGGGCAATGTCATAAGCCCAGAGTCATACTTCCTCCGTATCAAAATAAGTGAATCACTTTCTTTTTTGATGTGTATCAAAATAAGTGAATCACTTTAATAATTTACCTTATTTTATAAGATTTTATATTTAAAATTACCCTTTTACCCTTACTTATCCATCTTTAAACATCATTAAAGGTGTTGGGCACCATTCATTTTTTTCATCTTCCTATATTTGACTTTTTCATCTTTAGAAAAAGCAACAAAATAGTAAAAGGTGTGGGCCCATCCATTCTAATTACACCATTTAATTTCACTAATCTCTTATTACCTTATTTTGCCTCAAAAAACGTATACTTCAAAGTGATTCACTTATTTTGATACGGATGAAGTATAATAAATACACATAAATGTGAGCAAGCATAAGGATACATGAGTTACAATACCCCCCTTGGTTGTATAGATTTATGTTGATATACATGTACTTCGTCTTGTATCTTCAGACATTCCATGAAACATCCGCCTCGTTAAAAACCTTCTCGGAGAAAACTCATTGGGACAAAAACTAGTTACACCAATGAGTAAAGCTTGCCAATTTAATATTTGAGCTTAAATAATTAACTTTAACTTAAGTCGGATTTGTGATGAGTTGGTATGTTATATCATTGAGCTTTCTCATATCTCCTCCAAACATTAAGGGAGACAGGACATTGACTATAAAGTCATCTGTAAAATTTAACATAAACACTAAAATTGGAATTACAATCAAAGGAAATTGATCCAAGCATCTTACATGATAATCTTCGCTGACTTTTAGTTTTGAAAGTGGTATTGTAACGAGTCATTTGTAAAACTAGGGGCATTTTGAAAAGGTTTTGTAGAAATGGGGGTGTCTTAAATTGTTTTGTAGAAATAGGGGTCTTGGAAAAATCATACTTACACTTTACCCCCTTATGTTTATATTCTTATCTTTTTAACTTATATATCAATCTTTTTTTTATAGATTTAGTCTCTTACAATTTAAATAGATCATTTTTATTATTAAATCTTATAAGATATTACTCTTACAATGTTACAAAGTATAACACGAAACTAAAATAGATGTTTATGAATCAAATATATTTCAACATTAGAATTTTACAGTAAAAAATAGAATTAGAAAATGAATATATCATAACGTTATGAGGTTACAGATCAAGTACATTTTTTAATAGATTTAATTCCTTATATGATTTCGACGGGTTTTAACATTAAAGTGATTCTCAGCTAAACATTTTTTTATAGATAAGTAGACTATATAATAAACCAAACTCTAATTGCCACGTGACTGATAGAAACATTTTAAAATTTGGTAGCATATGTATATTTTATCATAAACAAAAAAAAATACTTTTAACAAAGTTATTTATCACCCGTGAAGTTTTGTAATAATGGTTTGATTTGAGTTATGTTTTATCTCATAGAATCAATAAACCCAAAACGTATAGCTAAGTTTGTTAGATGGGTTGAAAGCCACTTAAAATCTACTTTTATATTATGATATTATGAAACAAATTCTTATAGGGACAAGCCGTGATTATTTCAATTGCACAAATATTTTAATGAATAAAGTATTTTTATAGAAGTAATAATTACAAAAATTATGAAAAAATTATGATTTTTTTATAAGTTATATGTGATTTATCGCGAGTTATAGACTAGTTAAAATGATATATTAAAATTATAATATATTAAACTTATAAATAAAATATAGATTTAAGTTAAAATTTAATATATGAAACATAAGGGGTTAAAGTGCAATTGTTTAAAACTCTAATTTTGTAAACACCCCTATTTCTACAAATCAATTTAAAACACCCCTATTTTTACCAAATTTTTTTAAACACCCCTATTTTTACAAAAAACTCTATTGTAACATCCTAGTGAAAATCATCTACATATTAAGAGCTATGAATCTACAATGACATAATAAACATAATAACATTCTAACCGTACAAGCTATAATTGTCACTAAAAAATTAACAAATTAAAATTAAAAATTCCACAATAATATGACCCACTTGGTAAGAAGTATGATTGGGTTTTTAATTTACCCTTGTTCTTTCATAAAATAAACGGTCCAGAACAAAATTTTGAAGGTCCTGAAAATGAGACACTTGTTCTTTCAAGTGCTGGTTTTGGTTGGAAATATGATTTACGGATGATTAAAGCTGCATCACCTGCAAGGCTTTCATTTTATTTTCCATATCATATTAATTAAAAACACAATCATACTTCTTACCAAGTGTGCATGTACAAATTAATACATATACATAGGCGCCTACATATACTTTTTTAAGAGATTAAAAAATAATATAAACGGAAATATATATCTTTTAAATTACAAATTTATGAAGCAATTCCGATCCCATTATTCAAGTTATAAAGAAATATGGTTAAAGTACAATAAGCCCTACCAGAGTGTAAAGCTATTACACCCATTAAACCGACCTGCAGATGTTAGTCTAATTTAAGAACCCTTAAATGACTTCATGCTTGCCTACAGATTCAAAAGCCTGCAAATATCAATGTTAGACTATATGAACTCAAGGCATCAAGTAAAGAAAGGTATATATATACCTCTACAAATCCAATTTTCATATCATTTTATATTTAATACATTAAATTATTTACAAAACTCAAGAAATTGGACAAAAAAGTGTACATCTGTAGAAACTTGTCGCACAAGAGTGAAGCAACTCCTCCAATTGCACCTGCAGTCTACATAATATTTTGCAAAATATTGACCTACAAATAAAAACGCATCATAAACCTAAGAAATAATGATACTAAATATTCCAACAATTTTGTATATTTGTTAGTACCCCATTTATTACATCTCATGAAATGAAAATGGATTAAAGACTTACCAGACATGCAATATGACTAAGTTTTGCAGGGTCATAAACGCCTATAAACAACGCGGAAGCCCTACATACAAAATTAAACATTAGAAGAAGTTTTAACAGGTAAAATATGTTTGCCCAATTTTATATGCATATATAGCAATCTTTCAACTTTGAATAAAAACTAAAGGATGTATGTCACAATACTTATTAAACATTGAAAACGTGATTAAACCCAATTATGGTGGAAATTCGGCAAACATAAATCATCATCTTCACTTGTTATTCTGTGTGTTAATTTGGCATAAAGATGTTATACTTTTGTAAGATTTCTAATTGTTTTATCTGGCTCTACCAATATTCTTGTACATACACCCTACATACATGCATTTCGGAAACATAAGTCATTGATTGTCACTATCATTCTTAATTCATGTTGAATATAAAAACACTCCCCAAATCCCCACTGAATAAACCATGTAATCTGTTATGGTTAAGTGCCCTGATAACAAATAATCAAAAACATTCATAGCTCAAAACCAGAATACAATCAAAATTGCACACACTACAACTACTAAAGCTTCAAAATCACACTTACAGTATCTGTAATCTACTCAGATTACCAATGCTTGGAGATATACCCCTTCCAAGCTCCATGTACGACAAGTTTCTGAAAAATCTCAAAATTAATTAAAAAAATAGAACTTTATACAACATCCAAATATTCAATCTGTTCCAACCTACATATTTAACAAAACAACCATAACCATTTGATGTTGGTGTTTTTAAACAAAATTTGGGATATAAAATTGCTAGAACATCAATAAAAATATTCCTCCTGACAATAAAAGGCAAACAAATTAAACAATGCAGTTTGATTAGCCTTCCAAAAATCAATTGTAGCGCTTGAAATCGTTTGTATTTTAGTTACTGATTCGTTTAAATTGTTAACAAAGAAAGATATGTACAAAAAATGCATTTAAATCTCATAAATTTACTCCAATCAAACCTATCAAACCTTAATCGTAAAGAGAAAAACATACCTGAAGTGGAAGCAGAAGAAGAAGAAGAAGAAGATGTTGTAAGGTTATGCATGAAATCAACAGAACTGGCGATTTGCAGCAGCTAGGGTTTCGTATATAAATCACGGCTGCAAAGGAGTAGGGCAATTTAAAATCCAGATGCAATCTTTAGTTTCCCGATTTCAAGTTATTCATGGTAGTGTGATCTGTTGAACTGCCCACGTTTCAAGGTATCATTTATCTCTAATTTTGTTAAACTGCCCACGTTTCAAGCTTTTCTCTGGATTTTGAGTTTCAACTTTAAATGGTGACCTTAGGATGCCATGTGTCAACGATTTACAGGCTGATGCATGACATGTCAGCAATGACATGGAATGGCTGACGTGGATAGTATGACGTGGCAAAATTTAAACTCCTTTTGTTTTAATATGTAGAAGATTCATGTTGCCTTGAATGTGAGTTGTGCATTTATCTTATCCTAAAGGCAATCGGTAGGGTCGAAATACTTTATTGCAAAGTGCTCACATGATTCAAAGTTTTATGTGGCAATCCCCAAACCCAAATATCCAACATTCTCAGGTAGGCATGTAAACGAACCGAACGAACACGAACGGGGCCTTGTTCGTGTTCGTTTGTTAAGGAAAAAATGTGTTCACGAACGGTTCACGAACACTTATCGAACGGAATTTTGTGTTCGTGTTCGTTTGTTAAGAAAATTTAGTGTTCACGAACGGTTCGTGAACGAGGGTAACAAACATAAACGAACACAAACGAACATAAACAAACACAAACGTACACGAAACGAACACAAACAAACTCAAACGAACATAAACAAACACAAACGTACACAAACAAACACAAACGAACATAAACAAACTCAAATGAACACTAACAAACGAATATAAACAAATACAAACGAACATAAACAAAACAAACGAACATAAACAAACTCAAACGAACACAAACAAACACTAACAAACGAACGTAAACAAACGAACACGAACGGATGTTCACGAACGTAAACGAACGAACGGGCCTTTGTTCGTGTTCGTTTGTTTAACTAAACGAACACAAAATCTTGTTCGTGTTCGTTTGTTTAGCTAAACGAACGAACATAAACGAACTCCCGCCGAACGGTTCGCGAACGGTTCGTTGAACGCTCGGTTCGTTTACAGGCCTATTCTCGGGTACAGATCTCGTTTGGTGTTCGTTTTCCGGCGATTTGTACAGATCTCGGTGGCGATCTAAGGTTACTCATGGTGTTCGTTTATGGAGGCGACGATGTGTTCGTTTTCCAAATGAATAAAAAGTAGAATTTCGAAAATTATGAATAAGAGAAGAAGATCGAGAAATAAGAAAGACCAAAATTAAAATTAAAATTTCTGTCGATGTGTAATCTTGGCATGAGCATCTTTAAAATTGTCCCTATTCTTAGACTTGAGCATCTTTGAAATTGAGTTGTTATTTAGGAATTAGGGTTTATTAATGGGTGAAGGAGATGAAGATGGAGAAATAAGAAAATGAAAATAAAAATGAAAATGAAAAAAAGACCAAAATATTCTTTCATATTTGGCATGTGTGGTTAGTTAACAATCAAATTTGGACAAAAGGACAAGTATCCGGAATTTTAAAAAGCACGAGGACAGAAACCTGAAAAAAAATGTTTATGGATAAAAAACAGAATCGGCAAATCCACAGGAACAATTTCGGTAATTTACTCAAAATAATTCTAAGCTCAAGACGCAAACAACGGTTAGGGATTATAAAAATTATAATTTTTTGATTTGTTAACGTAGATCTTAGAGATTATTAATTAGTACCAAGCATAATTAGACAAAGGGCCAATGGTCTAGTGGTAAGATGTTTTCCCTCCATCCTAGTGGTTGAGGGTTCGAGTCCATGTGGACATAGGTGGTTATTTAGGAGTAAATTAGATTTGCCGTTCAAAAAAAAAAAAGTTAGACTTAAAATACAGATTAAAGTGGGTTTTTGAAGAAATTACGTCAGGATTTGAACATTTTTGTCAATTTTTAGGATTTCAAGATAATATAAATATTCGGATCTGATAGTCTTGTTCTTGAGTTGTTACCGATCAAATTCGACGATCATTTCATCCAGAAAACTCAAAATTCGAAGGTGAATTCGTGGAGTTTTGTTCAAAAATGTTGGAAAACGGAAACAAAATCTCATGTTTACTTCATGAAAGATTGTCACGTAAAGTAAACTTAATTTCTTCCTCTCTACTCTAATCACTTATAGTTGCACTAATTATGGCTAAGATTATAGGGACTAACAAAAATAATCGATGAATGCTTTTAAAGATGAAAATGATTAAATATTGGATCTTTAATAAGAAAATGAACTGGTAAAATGATTTATCAACTGGACTCGGTAAGAGGTAAATCAAATCACCCTTCAGACTACCTTAGATTGGATATTTCATCTGTCCCAACAAAAGGGTTGTTTGAACAAAAGTAAATGCATTTGCTAATCGAGTGTATCTCAAAAAGATTAAACGATTCGGAGCAAATCCAAGAGTTTGCGGATTTTTCATGATTTGGTGGAAAGGGGAAATGGGCCGGAAAGAAGCCCGGTTTTATGGGGTGCGAATGAGAACACATTATCCCGAATAGTATTGATCTGCAAATGCAAGTGACAATTCTAAATAGCAACGTATTTTATCACTTGTTTGAATTACATTAACCATGTTTGTTCACCCATCCCCTGTTTTGCCCCCTGTTTTTGTGTAAACAATGTTATGTGCAACTACTATAAAAATTAACATAGAATAAAATATTATTGGAATTTTATTCACTATGTTTGTTACTTGTACATCATACTTGATACCGACTCCTAATAATGTACCCGGATTTGGGCTTAAACTCGAGTACTAATCAAGGCCCAAACATAGGCCCGGAAGCATAATCTAGACCTCACAAACACAACTTATTTTCTACTAGTAATAGATCCTTACATCTGATAACCTCTGAGAAGGTATAGCTATTAGCGGTTTCCGTTTCTTGGTCACAAAACCAAACTCATCAGAAAGCTCAAACTCTTCATCTTTGGGCAAACTCCACTCAAAAGAATGCAAGAGTGATGCTAATATATACATCAACATCTTGTCACCCAACGGGATTCCGGGACATATTCTTCTTCCAGATCCAAATGGTAAAAACTTCAAATTATTCCCATTGTAATCCCATTTTCCGTTCAAAAACCTCTCGGGCTTGAACTCCAATGGATTGCCCCAATTCTTGGGATCATGATGAATTGCCCAAACATTAATATAGACGATACTACCCTTTGGGATGGTGTATCCGCCAACTGTGCAAGATTCATCGGGGGATCTTTGGATAAGCAAAGGGAGTGAAGGGTGTAGTCTGAATGTTTCCTTGACCACTGCATCCAAATATGTTAACTTTGGAAGATGAGATTCTTCTACAATATTGTTCATACCGATAACCGTTGCTAATTCTTCTTGAACCTTTCTCATTACACTTGGATAATGCAAAATCTCGGACATCACCCATTCAACCATTGTTGATGTTGTGTCTGTTGCTGCTGTTAAGATGTCCTGTAACAACAATTTTCGGTTAACTTTAGTATTTAATCAAAGTTCTAAATAATGTTAGGTATGCTTAGAAACCATGATTGTTTCCAAAGGCACGATATAAGTAAGACGATAATTTATACATAAATTATAATTATATATATAATTATACAAAAAAGATGAAAAAACACATTTATTATAAATTTATGATATACTCCGTAGTTAATAAATCTTTTTTTTCATCTTCAGCATATTAATTTAACCATTCTTATAATTAATTAAATATATATCTGACTTATATAGCTCATTTGCTTTAATACGTCTAAAAAGACAACTTATTACGGGTAAATTGTGAGTCAAGATGAACCTAAACATATACAAGCCTTACACCCAAGCATTGGACCATGACTTGTCGTCATGGTCAAGCCTCAAGTCTTGCGAGCTATGACAAAAGTTAAGAGATAAGCATTTTAGAACCATGTATATCATAGTTATACTCCTTCCGTCTTATAAAAAAAGTTCTCATTTCTCTCTAACATTTTGTCTCACAAAAAAGTTCTCATTTCCCATATTTGATGGGCTACACATAATAAAATATTATTATTATTAAGGACCCACTACTTTTATCTACTAATTATTTTTGTCTCTCCAAATCAATCTTATATTTTAATCAAAATTAATATCAATGACCCCACTACTAAGTATAACCTAAAAACTTGTGTCAAAGGGAAATGAGAATTTTTTTTGTGGGACGGAGGGAGTATTATTTAATTTTGGAAATAATGAAGAAAGTTTAGAAACGTACAAATAGTAGGGCCTTTACTAGATCCGTGTTAAACGCTGTTGGATTCTGGTCTTTAAGATCTAACATAATCTGCAAAAAATCTCTCCTTCCATCTTCATCAATTGAACCCTCGGTTTTTCTAGAGTTGGTACTGATTCGATCTTTTATTATGTTATCAAAAATTCTATCAAGATGTACCCGTTGCTTTTGCATTTCTCTCTTCCTTCCTTGTAGATCGAACCACGATAATATCGGGATAAAATCCGATATATTCGGTGCTCCTAATAACTCGATAATCTTGAATTCAACTTCCCGAAACCCGTCTCCAATATAACTAGATTTACTACAACCCCATAACATATTTGTCACAACATTAAGTTCTGCATCAAAAGCGATCCCGTTAACATCAACTTTTGTCCCGATTTTATCATGAACGTATTTTACCGATTTTCTCACTTCATCTATTCGAAAACACTGACACGCGTCAAGATTTGCGTTGCTCAACACTTGACTCACTAAAAGTTTACGCATGTTACGCCAGTGTGAGTTGTTATTGGACCATACAACATCGAGTACACCATAAGTGATGGTTAGGGCTGTAACCGGTGGGACACGGTTAGCAAAGGTGTGGTCCAGTTCACGGACCACAACCTTTGCTAGGTCCACGGTGTTGACCACCACATGAAACTTACTCCCGAGCCATAGGCTAAAGATCGGGCCGTATTCGTGAGCCATATTGGTGAATCTTTCGTGCAAGTTGGAGCTAAGAAACGGGAGGTACCCTACAACGGGTAGCCCGTACGGGCCAGGTGGCAAACGAGTTTTGTGGTTCCCGATATATGATTGGCTCCATTTGTACCATATGAGCGTTGATATCGGAACAAATATTGTGAGAATGGTGCGGGCGAGTGAGTCGTTTTCGTTATCGACTTCCCACCACCATGACCAGTAGTTGATCATAGTGAAATAATTGTTATCTTTGAAATACGATTTCATTAGTTCTAGTGTATATATATATATATATATATATATATATATATATATATATATATATATATATATATATATATATATATATATATATATATATATATATAGGGTCCGGATCCGGTGAGGACTCTTTTCCCGGTGAGGACGTCTGCGAGGACAATTTTCGTCCATTCATCTTCAAAAGGGCATAAAGGTCATTTTCGAAACCCCCATTTCCTCTTTTTGTCACTTGTTCTCTTATAATTGGAAGTGAGTTTTTCCCCCACACTTTGTTTTTCGCCCATAACTTTTTTTTTATTTGTAAAATAAAAAATTAAAAATGCCAAAAATTTTAAAATTAAATTTTCTACAAAATGAGTATAGTCATGAAAATTTGAAAAAAAAATGATCCAAAATTGACAATGATCCATAAGTAACAAAATGATCCAAAAATTAACAATAGTACAAAGTAAACAAAATGATCCAAAATTATATATGATATATTATTTGACTAATTATTTATACAAAATTATGTTTATGCAAGATTAACAATGATCCAAAAATAACAAAATGATCCAAAATTATGACAATGATCCAAATTTAACAAAATGATCCAATATTTTATCCGGGTTTTTTTTCCAAAATTTCATGACTATACTCATTTTGTAGATAATTTAATTTTAAGAACTTTGGCATTTTTAGTTTTTTTTTGTTTACAAAGGAAAAAAAAAGTTATGGCCGAAAAACAAATGTGGGGGTAAAAAAAACCATCAAATCAAGGCTTGACATGTGGCACTAGGAGAGAGAAAGTGTTTGCAAATGACTATTTTAACCCTCTAAATTTTGTTTTTCCCCCATTATTTTGGTAAACTTTACACAAAACCCCCCAAACTTCAACCATTGTTTATCTTTTTCACATTCAATCCTAGCCATTGATTTTTATTGATTAAATGCTTAGATTTGTCCTCGCAGTTCTCACCGGAAAAAAAGTCCTCACTCGATCCCACTTCTATATATATATATATATATATATATGTATATATATATGGAACTTGTTAAATTCGTTATTTATGGATTGTTTTTGGATTGTAGTTAGTAGATTAGTATTTCGAGTCATGCACATCCAAATAAACAATATGTCTTCTTCAAATCTATCTTTTTCTTTGAGAAATAAACCACACCTCTTTTTGAATATCTCTTAAGGAATATCCTCAACATGTTTTTTAAAGAAAAATCTCTAAAATTATCTTTAGTGGTAAATTAATGGTTCGTTATTTATAGATAAACATGGTGGAATGTGTCTCACTGGAATCGTGCAAGAATACGACACTAGCTAATATGATGGCGGCAGGACCATTGCGATGAGCTGGAAAGACTTTTAACTTTTCGACAATATAGACTATGATGGGTCAATTTTTGTATGCGCGTAGTAGATATTTATATAGAAACACCACATGAGTATCCACGCAATTATTATGTTCGTATAGACAATTTAAATTGAATTTGTACAAATCTAATGGTAAAAATAAAATGTTGGACTTAGTCTGGCTTCATTTATATCGAAAGTAACACAAATCTTTCACAAAACTGAAACCCCACAAAATATGAATTTTCAACACTGAAACCTAACTAATCACCAATGACATGTTTTCAGGTTGATTTTCAGTTCAGTTTGATTTCTTTGGTTTTTGTTCAATTTGGATTTTTTTTTCTTCCAAATGCTCACCCCTACACTAAACAGGTACATGATAAAACTTAGATGGAAAATAAAACACGTCAACCCGTTAAAATTTTGACAATTTACTCACTTGTTTCTGACTTCGCAAGGTTATTTATTTATTTATTTATTTTTATAAACACAATTGGATCGATCATTGGCTTAGTAATAGTTTTCTTCCATAATTATGTTTAGGGAATTAGTAAAATTAAGATAGTTTTTCATAAAATCATCTAGTGATATATAGTGACTTGTGAAAGTGTTTGAAGTGATCTACTAGAGGTTACGGATTCGATCAATTCTTTATGTAAAAACATTTATCATATGGCTAAGAAAAAGTTCGGAAACAGTTAGTTTTCGTACATCACGAACAAAACTTGGCTAGTGGAGAACCTTTTAAAAAAGAAAATCAAGGAAAGCTGCTTAATTACTTTTAAAATAAGGAAATCTTGCAGAAGTTGCTTACTACATCTCACAGAAAAACAATCAAAAACAGGTTATTTTGGTTATCTCAAAGAAAAGACATTAGTATATATATATATATAGGTATTTTATTTTATATTTGGAAAATTTTAAAGAAACTCATAATTCCTATGTTTTGTTGATTATAGACTTTCAATAAATTTTCATACAAGTCCATGGACTTCATTTTTTTATGCTTAAATCACTGGTTTGTTAAACCTTAACGATAGTGTGATTTTATCTAGTTAGGAGATTTTAATTATTTTGAAAAAAAGAAGTACTTGTAGAATTTTAAAATGTAAAGAATTAATCACGCAAGAGAATTTATGTGTGTGCCATGTTATTATTTCTAGCTACAAGTATAATTTTAACCACAATTACAACTATTTTTACCAACAATTTTTACAAACAGTTAGCAGTGAAAGTATTGGCAATAATATTATTATATTAAGTGGACCTCTTAAGTTTGGGAAATGAAAACTTTATTTAGGGACAAAACTTGAAGGAGAAATGAAAACTTTATTTAAGGACGGAGGAAGTACTATGGTTAGTTAGTGGGAAAGTCGCTAGAAAAATTTCATGGAATTTATCCATAGATATATGTTGGTCAGCTTTTTTCTAGTAGTGACTTAACTAAAAAGTAAAAACTTCAAACTTGCATTTCGAGCTTATAGCTTCGCCTAATAATTTTTTTCTCCAGCATACCCTATGTTTAATTAATAATATATAGGATGTATGGCTTAGAAACCTATAATATACAACCTAAATGCATTATAGAAAATTTCAAAGTAGCTGTTAAATTTTTAGTAAGTTTTAACAGCCTACCAAGACAATCATGTTTTTACGATATATTTATTCTGGTCAATTGGTTCATGCACCTAATTGTCAGTGATACTCAATCATAAATTCAGGAATCATTGAATGATTCATTCAAATCCAACCTACCAACAACATATACCTGCTTGCATTTATTTTCAATGTTTTAAATAATTATCTTTTCGAGTATCTCTTTTTAAACGATCAATTTTACTACTTTATAATGCAGATTGTACTTTTCTAAAAAAGGAAGATCTGAATTCAAACCTTCTTTAATTAGCAATGTTCTATTTGCCTGCCTGAAAATTATTTAAAAATAAGCTTGTTACGAGGTTCGACCCCGAGTGGGCATGATCCATAGGTAAACCTCTTACCACTAGCCAAAGTAACAGGTTTGATTACAATTTCGTATTACTTCCTAATTAACTCGGCCATAGTGCTGAAAAAATGGAGTGGAAGAAAAACGTTTTTTTTTCATGGTAATTTACCTTCACCTTTGTACATTTAATTTAAAGCAACACATTAGACGTCCTACATTCATGGAATTTGAACGTTTTTTTAATTCAAAGATGTGTTTCCTCCATAAATTTAGTTCTTTAAATTGATGAACAAAAGAAGTGGAATAAAAATGTTCCATTTTATTCGGGTAATTTGCGAAAAACGTTAATTAATTCAAAAATAAAATAATACGTTTTTTTCAACCTAAATTCCTTTCTAAGAGTGGAAGAAAAACGTTCCCTAAATTTACTTGGTTTCAAAGTAACACGTTAAACGTTCCCTAAATTACTTCGTTTCAAAGTAACACGTTTTTTTCCGAAATGAGTGGAAGAAACCGTTAATTAATTCAAAATTTCACATTCTCAAAACAAAATTCCTATGCAATTAAAAGTAACCGCTTGTGATTGCATATATGTGGGCCGTTATAATTAACGAGTAATTGTGGATATGCAATTAAAAACACGATTATAGAAGTATTGTAAAAGAACCAAAGATTAGAGAAATATAATGACAAGTACATTAGAAGTAATTATATACTCGGAAAAAAAACGATGGAATGATTTTACAAATGCAATTATGTGTTTTCTATATATATAATAGAAAATATAATAAGAGAAGTAATTGGAATATTGGAATATTAAAATCCTAACTTTAAATGGTTGACTCGTTTTTAGAGTAGAATCATTTAATGGTTTGACTTACAATAGTTGTACTTTAAATGTTTTTATGGTGGATTAAACACTTTCTTGAATTGACTGTTTCCAATATGAAGAGATGTAATTCCGTCAGATTTATACGTTTTTAGTCCACAATTAAATGAGTGTTAATATGACATTTAATATTAATTAACATAAACGTTTTTAAAGTGTTAATTTGTCATTTAATGGTTTAACTGACAGTTACCTTCGCTGCTCATTAAATGACAGTTTTATTTTGGTCATAAAAACCCGAATCAAAATTTAAAATCATTCCTCTTTAAAATGGTTGCCTCGTTTTTTTATCAAATGTTTAAGAAATGTAGACAAAAATAATGAGCAATATTGTTGCAATTCTTACAAAAGATAGCTGAACATATTGAGATTCGTCCTTACAAAAACACGATTATAGAAGTATTGTAAAAGAACCAAAGATTAGAGAAATATAATGACAAGTACTTTAGAAGTAATTATATACTCGGAAAAAAAAATGATGAAATTCTAATACGGCGGCAATTATTTGTTTTCTATATATATAATATAAAAGATAATTAGAGAAGTAATTGGAATATTGAAATATTGAAATCCTAACTTTGAATTGTTGACTCGTTTTTAGATTAGACCATTTAATGGTTTGACTTACAATAGTTATACTTTAAACGTTTTTATATTGGATTAAAAACTTTCTTGAATTGACTGTTTTTAATATGAAGAGATGTAATTCCGTCAGATTTATACGTTTTTAGTCCACAATTGAAAATTGTGTTAATATGACATTTAATATGAAATAATATAAACATTTTTGTGGCGTTAATTTGTCATTTAATGGTTTGACTGACGGTTATTTTCGTTGCTCCTTAAATGACAGTTATTTAATGTTTGACTTACAATACTTGTAACTTAAACGTTTTTTTTTTTTTTGTATTAAAAGTTTTAAAAACGTTTCTTAAATTAATTTGTCATTAAATGTGTTAATTACGTTTTATTACAGTTAATATACATATATACGTTTTTTATGTATATAAATTGACGACTCAATCATTTAACCTTTGCATTCACGATACGAAACACATACCACCAGCCATCACCCGTCACCGTTTTCATCATAATCCAGCAAACCATTGTAAACACCGGTATTACTTATCACCAACTACTCTGTTTTTTTTTTTCATTTCTTAAACATTTGATACAAATTTTATTCCTCTTGTGTATGACTTTCGTAAATTATAATCTTTTTATGTAAGGTATTTTTAACATGTCAACAATCGGATTGCACTTTATAAGAAACATTCATGATTTCAAGGACAAAATTCACCTCGAGGTCAGGGTTCTACGAATTTGACCCCACACGAACTTCAACAATACAAATGAGATAATATCACTTGAGATGCTGTTAATTGACGAGGAGATATTACACTTAATAATATTCGATAAATGATCATTAGGTATAGATATTATTTTTACTAGATTAACTATTAATTAACATCATATGTATTATCCATTTTTTGTAGGGAGGCAGATAGCGAGGGAATGTTTGGGGCTAGAGATAGCGAGGGAAAACTTTCTTTTCTCAAGTATTTTGTTTTTAAGCATAGTGTGTGTTATTAAATATATACAATTATTATTGTTATATAAAACATTTGTCATCTTCATCAATTGTAGCGTGACGGCCGACAACCACATTCTCATCCATCTATTTATTTGTACAGTTTGTTTAAGAAAAATACTTGTAACCAAATAATATTTAACCGCCACAAAATATAGTTCACAGTCCACCGCATCGCGCGGGTTTAACCTAGTAAGTTAAGAATGAGATTTGAGTATTTGAAGGGCTAGCGGCATATGAGATAATCCTATAACCAAGAGATTCTAGATTTAAATCTTATTGAAAACATGTGATATGTTTATAAATCGACTAACTTTCTCACAATTTTTAAGGTTATAAAATATATATTTGCACCTACAAGGGTAAACATTAACTATCTTAAAACACGTTAAAATACAAAGATTTCAAAACAAGAAGTACAAAAAGAAAACACTGAAATTTTTTAAGAATATCATCAGAAATTTTGGAAATTTATTTGTACCAAGGCAAAGATATAATTTCACTGCAATAATTCTTCAACAAATACTGAAACGTTCATATTGTTTTACTACAAAATTAGGGGTGCATCAGCATTGCTAACTATTTGAAAATACTTTACTTTAACTTTTACTAAGTTGAAATCAAATATATTTATATGCTACAAAATTTACAATTAAAATATTACAATATTTCCGATCTTTGCATTAGTTTATAAAATACGATCATATATTTTGCATAAAATCATATTTATATAACTCGATAAACAAAGCTTAACAAAGTGATAGAAATAGCAACATAAATATATTATTTATTATAGTAACCACGTAACTCATGCTTATTAAGTACTATCTACAACGACAAACAAATTCTAACAAACTCTTTTACTAAATAATTTGTACTAATAATTAACAAATACTTATTATTTTATTTCTTTACAAATCAGTAAATTTTTACATTTCAATGTAATTATTTTAAGGTTTTTGATAATGACAACCCTTAATAACAAGCTTTTACATGCATTATCAGGTTATATTTTCATTAGTGGATAAGTCATGCCTAAATGCAAAGGATGGTTGTTGATTAATATACACATTGTTAATGCTCTTATTGACAACTCTTAGGGTTGTCATTACCAAAACCTTATTTTTCATGTTAGAACACAACAAAAATCAAAATGATAGATAAATTACGAAAAAAATATACAGATACTAAGTCAAATTAATGTATAGTAAATACAACAATATCTTATATCATAATATAAATTAAGTTCAAAGTTTAAGGAGTACTTGTGCATTCACAAGGTAGTGCATCCAAGTATCCAACCATGAATCATCCAATATAGGGGCAAAACTGTCAATTTCAGTTGGCCATTGAGAATGAACATCAATTTCATCAAAAACAATAGGTTTGCTTATTGAAGACCTGTTTCTAACAATTGCTTGTAACCGAAGATTGCAATGCACAAAAACCAAATCATTAAATTTTTCATGCTCGATTTTGTTGCGTGTTTTTGCATGTAAATTTTCAAAAGTTTTCCAGTTCCATTTACACCAGTGAGAGCTGCATGGTTGACTTAGTATTCTAACTGCTGCTCTTTGTAAAGTTGGCACTTCATAACCGTATGCTAACCACCAATCACCTGAAATTATTTAAAAAACTAATTAATGTATAAAATTATTATTACAATAACTATTTAAAGGGAAAATTACCAAGAAAGGTAATTAAAAAAATTAAAAAAATACCTGGTGCATTAAGTGTTCTTCCCATAATTGCAAAATCAGTCCCTAAAGCACCTTGAGCATTTAAATAAACAGGATGCTCTTTAGTAATTCCACATTTAACCCTATCATCATCAGCCATTTTCAACATAGCTTCTTGAAATCCATTCCTAATTCTCAAATCGATCTTACAATTAAGATTATAAACAATTTTAGGGTTCAAAAATAATGCTGCTGCATGTAACGGTGAATGTGTAACACCTCAATTTTTAAAACAAAACATTTGCCAAAACATATCATTTTACAAATAGAAGAACCGTCCCAAAATACGGATTTACAAAAACCTTTAGTATGAAATCAGAATATAAAGTTTCGGTGTTACAAAATATATCAAAACCAAAGCTAAGCATAAATCCGCTCTAATGTTCTTCTATTCTAGGCCCCGCATAACTCTATCCATGCGTACCTAAATCTCCGATCCAGAACCTGAGTACATAGCAAAAACAACAAGGAGTACGTGAGACACAAAAATGTCTCGTGAGCTACATGGGTTTAGACCCCCGATAAAACAAGCAAATTTCACATCATATATATATATATATATATATATATATATATATATATATATATATATATATATATATATATATATATATATATATATATATATCTATGTATATATCCCATCATCATACGTCTAGTCACCCTATTGTGACTCTATCATTCTTGCTTCCTTAGCAAGTCTATCTAGTTATTTGGAACATCTCCAAACAACCCGTCAACTCATATACTTATTAATCGGGGATCCCCCGCCTTAATAAGCCTCATGGTAACGGCAAGAGGGAATCGCCCAATCTACCGTTACCCGACTTCTAGCCGGATCTCGTCCGGTAGCAAGCCTCCTAACACATGATGGTCCATGGGTCGATGCCCAATCCGCCCCATCCCAAGTGACCGGGGATCCCCCGAATCACCGCCACACTATCACACGTCATAACTTCTCGAGTTATTACATCTAAGCCCTTGGCTATCTCATAATTCACCAAACAAGTTAGTCATAATATTCATAATAATATATAACTAACTCTACATACTAATAGTCTACACAATTAACCAAATAGACCAAATCACAAGTAAGAAAACATATTTCAATGGCTATGTACTCAGTAAAGTCCACACGTACTCACCTTAGCAATAAAGTGCTCCAACCGTATTCTTTACGCCAATTTCATTGCTTCACAATTCAATCAACTTCCAAGACTTCACCAAAAGCCTAATACAATTATCACAACGTGATCAACATCACATACAACTACTATTGTATCCATCTATCTCTTGATAACACTTACTAACTCATTTCCCCCAATTATGGTGATTTACCGAACCCTAGGTTTAACCAACCCTTAAGATTCTTACAAATCATAATCATACACTTATTTCCTTTGTTAATATACCATCTATTAAGTGTATACAACATTTATTCACCATAAACCATAACCCCCAATAGCTAGGGTTTCAAACCCAACCATCAAAATACATAAATCTAAAGCTACAAAGATCAAGGAGTGAAGATATACCTTTAATCTTCAACTAGGAGTGAAGTCTACCAAGCTTTGATGGAGAAATCGACCTCAACCAGCCTTTGCACTCGAAAATCGCCCAAGAGAGAAACTAGGGTTTGCCAATGACATAAATGAGCCAAAACCCGATTTAAATGCTGGTCGACCGGAGTTCGCGTCGCGAACCCACTTCGCGTCGCTAACTTTGCATGTTCGTGAACTCTTCACGATCGGGAACCAGGCGTGAACTCCATTTGTTAAAACTCCAAAATCTCTGGCTCGAGTTCGCGTTTCGCGAACATAGTTCGCGTCGCGAACTGCCCACCGCAGCAGGGCTGCACTTTTTCGCCTTAGTCCTGACCCGGTTTCGTCCATAACTTTCTCATACGGTGTCTAAACGACACGAAACCAATTCCCACGTCTTTTAAATGATTTATCCTTATTTATCATATTTTCTTAGAATTTTTTTATCACAAAAATTCGGGTCGTTATAGAATGAATCTGCATATTCCATCTTCTATCAATTATTTCCCAAATTGGCATATATTTTTCGCCAGTTCCTTTATAATATCCCTTAATTTCCATTTTTGCCGTCTCGATTACCTCATAAATATACCCCATAACAGGCATATCACCTTCAAGAATTCTCAGAATTTTAATTAATGGCTCAGAAATACTTACAGCTTCATTTGCAGACTTCCAGAAATTCTCAGAATATAATAAACATTTAACAGAGTGAAAATCAGATCTTTTATAATAATTTGAAGATACCCATTCTACCCCTGAAAACATGTGCTTTAAATTATCTTCTTGAATAACGAGTGATCTCAGTGACACTAAAACCGCAACATATTTAGACAATTTTGCACGAATCAATTCCATACCATTTATATATTTTCTCATTATATTAATACTCAATTCATGACCGTATATATACGTAATAACCGTATTTGCTTCTTCAATTACCGTATTTACCCATTCTAGTTTGCTAAAATCCTCCAATATTTTATTCACACAATTTGAACCACACGGTGACCAAAATAATGAAGGGTATTTAGCCATTAAAAGTCTTCCAGCATAAACAAAAGTCAAACTACTATCTGTTATTACTTGAACAACATCTTGTATTCCAACTTCTAATACAACTGATTCAAGTAATTCATATAAAAATTGAGCATCTTCAGTATGACCGAATATATCAACAGATTTGAGATATATTGTACTTTTAGGGCTAGTAACAGAAAAAATAACCACCGATTGCTGACAGTCACACAAAATTGTACAACCTGTTTGTTTCAATTCATTTTTAAAAATTTTGTAATCATTATCAAAATCAGTTTTTACTTTTGTTATAGAAGATTGTAATTTTTCATAATTTGGAGCTTTGTAACCGACTCCACATTCTGTTATAGAATCCACCATTTCTTGATAGTAAACAGATTTTGCAGCACTAAAAGGAATTCCATTATGGAGAAAAAATGAAGCAACTTTTTTGTCAGTATCATCATGTTTTTGCATTCGGTTATCATCGCCAGCTGGCAGTGGAGTCAAAGGTGGATAATTGCTACTGTTGTGATTTCCATTAGATTCGTGGTTACTAGGATTTGCATCACCGCTAGCGGATGAGCTGTTTTGTTGACCGTTGACTATTTCAATGTGGTCAAGGTTTTGTTTTTTGGGACCTTTTTGTTTCTTTGGTGAGGTTAATATGATATTATGATTCAAATATGATCACGAACATCATCAGGGACTTCCGTACAGGGGACTATATCTTTGTTTTTAATTTGTGCTAAATGAAACTTCATTCTGTAAACACCACCACTGAATTCCCGTTGACAATAGTTGCAACGCACTTTTTGTCTCGATGAATCGATAAGAACACAATGTTCCCAACATGCATCCTTTCCTCGAACCATAATCTTCATGAAATCACATAGTTGTAAGTTAAGAATTTGTTAATTCTCAATTAATCCACATATGAAATAACAATAAATAGAAAAAAAAGCTACACTTTGATTGTGGAGATGAAATGTTTGACTTAACTAAGCTTAAAACTGATACAGAAGTTTTATTATTTCACAAAAATTGTTAAATGCATGTTACTTATAATAGGATTTTTGGAACAAAATTCATATCAGTTTTGCACTTGGAAGCTGCTTAGCTAAATCAATCAATGAGAGCATTTAATCACCTAATTATTGAAAAATAAAACGTTAATCAAACAAATTTACTTATAAAACATTAAAACTAGTAGCAGAGGTTCGAATTACTGAAAGTAGGAAATGAATCATAATTTAAAGTTCAAAACATCGCTAAATTTGGCCACATCAGTTTACAAACAGAAAATTGAGATGATAATTAGAACAGTATATATTTCAATTTTGCATTTAAAAACTACTTAGGTTTAACATCAAAAATCAAGGTTTAACAAAACAAATACAGTATCGATCAATGTGAGCAACTGACATCTAATATGTCAAAATTACAACAATAATCAAGCACATTGTCGTAAAAAAACTAGTTGCAGAGATTTGAATAACCTAAAGTGGGAGCTGAATCGTGATTCAAAGTGCAAAACATCGCTGACTTCCCCCAAATAAATTTGCTAACGTGCAGTTCGAAAATGATTAGATTCAAAATCCCCCTGTTCTTCACCCATAATCACTGTGTCAGTATGGATCTAATGAGATAAAGAGTGTTCTTGTGTAGCTTGAATGATGCTTGCTTGCGCTATCCCCATATCCTTTTCTTCAGATATAAGCTGCGTACTCGATTTTACTCCTTTTTTTCCCTTTTCCTTACTGTGTACTCAGATTTGGTTTAAATGCACTTTGGTCCCTATATTCTAGACTGTTGTCAATTATGGTCATAAGTATAAAAACTATTCTTTAAAAAATAAAAACACTTGACCTAAAGTTTAGGAAATAAAGAAAGAAACAAATCCATCAATGACAACAACATATTGGTTTGGCCGTCAATTATTAATGTGAAAGAAACTTAACATATGTTATGTAACTTTTTAGTCACTCAACTTTTATTATAAATACATAAAATATTATCTCTTAGAAAATAATGTTTCAACAAATTTCTACAAGTTGACCTCCATCTTGTTACAATAAAGATGACAATTTATGTGTTATTCCATTTTTTAATTCATTGCAGGAAATGGCCTTAAATAATAACAACTTAGGAGTGTAACATTTAGGTTATGAAAATTTTAATAGGTTTTGGTGATGTTTCGTATTTGTAGTTTGCTTATTAAACTTAGTACACTAGTAAATTATTATTGTTGTATTAATATGTGTTATATCCCCGGCAAAGCACAAACATAAAGCCCTCTTTCGTGTATGTAGTTTAAAGGATATTCTCATTTATAGCGGTCTTCCAGGGGAAGCCGGCTTTTACTCATGATGTACGTGATCTAACTGTTGCCGTGATTGTTTCTGAATCTTCCCCTGACCATCTGGTAAATATTTACACATTAAGAGATCGAACTCTCAACCTTTATAAAGTTATTTAAAAGTTTTTTTCCAATCACATTGATAATCTAACTTTACTAGATTATGTATATAGTATATATCTAAAATGTAAATGAAAACTTCCAAGCATAACACATCATTTTGTTGCCCAATTTTGAAAATAAATAGACATTTATATTATATAATATATACAAGAGGTTTCCATATTTACAAAAGACCCCTCTAACTTATTGATAGTTGACCATTGCTAATATTTTTCCAAGTCATCCTTCTTTGGCACTTGGTTTTGTATCTTATCTATTGATGGCGAGAATCCCTTGAATAATCAAGTTCCCTTCTACCATCAAGTTTACATTTAGGACTTGTACGTGTAACTTTATATATTTTGAAGAAAAAATGACATTGATAACCTAACAATATTACTAAACATGATACTTGGTAGCATGCGAGACGTATACCGACCGGGAATTTCTTTTTGCCCGTTTCCATCTTCTCGATCGTTGATTCATTTAGTACGATCCCATGGCTCTAGGAACGCGGACTTGTGTTATAATATGAAGTAGTTGAACATGCAAAGACTTTGTGCATGATAACAAACAAGTTCATAAAACAACACAAGCACAATCCTTCTAGCCATGATTGATATCTTTCTAATTACTTCTTGTTTCGTGTGTTTGAGATGCTAATCTCGAAGTCGTTGAAAGAATCGAGTCCAAAATCATGTACACCAAAATCTTGGCAATCCAATAGCCATGTAGCACAATCATCCCATGAGGCAAACCCGTTAGCACATTTGTTGAAGCTTGGTCCATTGTTTGGTACATCCCATGATGACGTGTCAAAGAGTGGAAGTTCGTTTTCACCTAAGAGGTAGCTTAACAACTTCTCGTCTTCATAAAAACTTTCAAACAAATTTTTTGTTTCGTGACCTACAACGGTTAAGGACTTTTCAGAAGGCGTATAGCTTGAGTTCTCGGAACTTTCAAGGTTACTAGCACTTTCGCCGGCCGATGAATGGTTGTTATTTTCAGATTGTGGCAAATTCTTTTCGGAAGAAGATGATGAATTGGCTTCACTTTCCTTTTGAAGGGGTTCGTGAGTAACCGGATCAATTCCAATTTTCATGAGTTTTTTCTTAATATGAGTGTTCCAGTGATTTTTAATCTCATTGTCTGTTCGCCCCGGCATCCTTGCTGCTATTTTTGACCATCTAACAAAAAAAAAATATAGCATTTAGTAAGTCATCATAACAATATGTTAATAAATGCTTTCCAATGTAGAGGATCACGCACACAAGAAAATTTTCATCTAGCTACATAACAAAAAAGTGTTATTAAGTAAAAAATAAAAGTATCATTAATATTATTTTATAAAAGAACAGTCACAGAATTGAAGTAATTACATGTTTTGGCTATACATAAACAAATGATGTAAAAACTTATGTATAAATTAAGACACAAAAAAGTATGAGGCGCAAAGAGTAAAAGTTTAGCTAGTAAAACCTAATAATAATCCTACCCTATATATGAGGCCTAAATTTGAAGAGGGTTTGACACCATGGCAATTTCAAGCATTCCTATTCGTCCATAATGCCACTTGGAATTCCCTGATTGGTCCACGTCATTTGCACTAATACAAACGAATCTGGTACATCTTACGGTCTACATTCATACGCTCCATATACGGCAAACGAATCTGGTACGGCTTACGGTCTACATTCATATGCTCCATATACGGCTTCCTACATACAAGGAAACAAATAAATAACTATTTAAAAGATCCTACATACAAGGAAACAAATAAATATTTAAATACGGCTTCCTACATACAAGGAAACAAATAAATAACTATTCAGAAGTGATACACGACTCAATATAATTTTCATAAAACCGGCATTCTATGATTACGGCATAAAAAGCTGGATTGTGCAACGGAACCAGACTTCAGATATTACGGATTACGGCATAAAAAGCTGGATTCTTCATTTAATAAAATGCCCATGTAACATTTCTTCATTTACCATTTTTTTGTACAAAATCATCATCACATCTATCGATTATTATGTCATTTAGAAATATATAAAGTTTTTGGACATTTTTCTACATATTAAAATTTACAGCATACCCGCCCATCGGGCGGGTTTTGTAGCTAGTACATCTTATATATTATTATTAATAAAGGTTTTAATAATGAATGATATAGACTTACCGGTTGCCGAGGCGAGCATGGAGATCAATAACGAGTTGTTCCTCCGATTCATTGAGCAAGCCACGCTTCAAGTCTGGTCGGAGGTAGTTGGTCCACCGGAGACGGCAACTCTTGCCACAACGGCGGAGTCCGGCTAGTTTAGGGACGGCACGCCAACAACATTGACCGTTGGTGAGGAAAAAGTTGATAAGTTTCTTGTCTTCCTCCGCCGTCCACGGCCCTTTCTTAACCCCTGATTTATCACAACACGGTTGTCTTCCCATTTTTACCTTGTTCTACCCACTACCAACAACCCTTAACCACCGTCAACCACCGCAAACTAATAATGAAAATACTAAAAAAATATGTTACCTTAATATGCTAATAGACCTCGTCAAACAAACTTGCTTTAATTTAGATATGGCACCACCAACCTTTAAATATAAGTATTTTGGATAGGAAATAGAGGCAGATTCCGGTGAGGCCCACTGATGATCCATGAAAGGTACCGTTGAACCGTAACCCGGTTCAGGTGGTTAAAGTTTGAAGTGAAAAGGAATGGTGATTAGTGACACATAGACAAAAAGGCCAACTCTTGAAAAGAAAATTAATTTTCAATTAACAACCTCTATTTATGCAATATTATTGTTTCAGCCCGTGTGTACAATATTTAACATTAAAACTTGAAAGTTTGAAAACCATTTATAAGGTGTTGTAACTTAGCCATATAAGGGGTTAGAATGTGTTCCTCGTTAGTATGTGTAGTCATGGATCCGAGTCTTGTTGTGAACATATAAAGTCGATGTTGAGTTTAATTTGTAACCAATCGTTTCATATTGGCTAGTTTAGGTTCAAATTAAATATGTAAGCTCTAGTATTTTTTTTAACGCCCAGTTAGTAAGTTAGTGGTTCGATTCTAGACAGTGACATGCACAAGATGCAGTATGTCTTCCCTCGAACCACCCTGCACCTATGTGGAATAAACCCCACCACATATTCACATGAGGAAAAATCTTCAGCAAGATTTGAACCCAAGACCTTGTGAAAGAAAAAAAAATTCCCCCAAGGTTTTCCTTGATGACCAGTTGATCTACACCAACTGGTTATGTAAGCTCTAGTATTATACGGAGTAAAAAGGAATTGTGTAAGTTTTAGTTTAACATGGATTCGATAGATGTTATGATATCATTTTATTAGGGTATGAAACTATGAATTAGATAAATCCTTAATATACTGATATTTTTTGAAATTAAACATATAACTAAGGTCGATAATAAAGATCGATTAATGCATCCAGTTAGTCCATCATAGACAATACTGTAATTTATGTGCATCACTTGACCAAAATCATGTTTTATTAAATCGATCTAGGGCGACCAGCGAATTATATGAAGTACAGGGGTTGATGTTGCAATTAATCGAAAAAATGTACTTCCCAATCTCCTACACAAAAGTATTTGAAATTAATTGCACTCTTACTCCACCATAACATCACTCCTTCCGTCATCACTACGTTAACATGTCCTTGGTGTCGAAGGTTTATAGTTTCTCCTTAAATAAGTTATTTTGTTATACAATCTATGCAAGAAATCTTCTAAGTGGTTTTTTTACCTCAGGTGTATAAATAATTTTCTACATCTTACTTCTTAAATACCCCTCTTTTAAAGAAATTGTGTAATGTTATCGTTAGGGGCGGAATCCATGTGGAACCCATAGTGCACATGCCAATACTTAAATTTTTAAGTTAAAAATTTTAGAATTTTTTTCTTTTCGTGTTATGGTGCTATTATCATGTTAAAAGGCCTAGCTATTGCCCAAATCAATATTAAAAAAATTCAAGTATTAGTTAATATATAGTCCAAACTCAAAACTCAACTTAAATCCTAAACCAAATTAAAAAACTCAACTCAAATTCTAACTTTTAGATTTATGAAATTAGTTATTTGAGATTTATTGGTGTATATAATAAATTACGGTGTTTCTATAATAGGAGGTGATTTTGATACTACAAATAAACTCTACACATCAAAATCATTATTTTACATTACTATGTAAAGTTTGTTTTAAATATTGAACAATGTGATGCATGAAGTAGTTTTTGTGGTGTCGAAATCACCTCCTCCTTCTGTAATAAAGTCCCTCATGTCAAATTCATTTTTATGGTGTCCCCCCTCGATTTCGCTTGCTAGAGGCGCCGCCTCTTGGCCCCTGCTTTTTTTATCATGCTAAGGGTCTTACTAGTGGTGAAAATTTCTAATTCTACCATTAGTTGTTGTTGTTATACAATTTTGAAAGTTTATTAAAAAATACAATTTTTTAAAGTTTTTTCATATTTAATCAGAATCATAATTTGCTTAACATAATGGTTTGCGCATGCTATATCCTTGTATTATAATTATGATTCATCAGTATTCTTAGTCTAAACTCTAAAGTTTTAGAAGTGTTCTGGATATTGATAATTAGTCCCTCCTCTTACATTCTTTGGGATTTTTTTTTCTTTAGCTTAAAGAAAACGTTCTTGTAATAATTAAAGGAAGAAGAAGCTACACAAATGGGTCTTATTATATTGATTTCTTCTCCTTTTCTTATTTTCCAACTAAAACTATTATTATGGTTATTAAACTATAACAAATCAGAATAAAAAATGGTAACAAATGAAGGATATAAAAATCCAAACTAAAACTATTAAACTATAACATTTACTCGTTGTTCTTTAAAAAATACAAAATAATATCATAGTTTATGAGAAAATTAAGTTCGGATAACAAGTTTCAATCATGATGTCTCTATTAATATCTATATATCTGATTATTAAATTATCATGCACACATTATCACAAACTATACTTAGAATTCAATTAAAAAAAATATTTGTTTTTTTGTTTTTTAATAGGGACAAAGTATGATCTATTCAAAAAATTTATCATTTCTTATAATAAAAAACTTCTTGATCATTAGATTCGCAAAGTAGAACATTAATTATTGGGGGGAAATATTTTTAGACTTTAGAGAGAAAATATTGTTGTTTGTTAGAAATACAAATAGCATCATAATATTGTGAGAAATCTATCTCTGGATAATAAATTTCGATCTTGCTGTTTATTTTTAACGATTTATCCAAAATCAAGTTATTATTACAAAATTATAGAGTATGTGGCTTAGTGGTAAAACTTGATCTCAAAATTAGTGAAATTCACATGAACTTTCAAGTCGTATCCCTATAAGCAATAAAATATATCCCTTGTGGTCACGAAAGTTTACATGTGCTAACTTCGAACTATCTGCAAAGAGAATAGTCGCAAATATATCCCTTGTGGTCACGAAAGTTCACATGTGCTCTTCGAACTATCTGCAAAGAGAATAGTCGCCCTGGAATATGGAAGAGTTACTAAAAAAGGTTATTACTACAAGTATATTTTTATAAAATTCGATACAAGAAGATGGTTTTTATCTTTTGTTTTAAGAAAGGACCAGATACCGCCTACCTTATACGTAGTATAAATATTAATTTATTTTTCCTTAATTGAAACTCATTCCATTAATATTAGTTCTTAAGAATATACAGGGCTGATCCAACTAATTTTTGAGCCTTGGGCAAAATCTTAAAAATGGGCCCTGAAGTAAAAAAAAATCCGAATAACTAAAAGTTTTAGGATTAATTAAAAGTGTCGCTCCAATCCACAGTTAAATGTCTGGATTAGACCTTGTAGTCCGCTTATTTTCAATATTTCGTTGAACTTATCTGGATTAAAATGAGTTTATACATATGTATACACGGGCTAATTTTTTGAAAGTGGGCCCCTATATTTTGTGGGGCGACCTCCCTTGTCGCCCATGCCCAGGGACGGCCCTGAGAATATATACCCAAGGCTTCTAGCCTAGTGGTATTGCTGAAAAAGATAAAGTGTTGCTCATGACATATGGGTCATGGGTTCAAGTCTCGTTGTGAAAAAATGGTGGGGTTTATTCCCCATAGGTGGAAGGTTCGAGGGAAGGCATACTGCCCCGTGTGAATATCACTATGTAAATTCGAACCACTAACTTACTAACAGGACGTAAAAAAAAAAGTTCTTTAAGAATATATCATCTCTTTTGCATAATCACAACTACAAATCATTATCTATTTCTTTTCTTAATTTATTCAAAATTATTAATACTGACAAATTAACGACCATGAAGTCTATTTTTAATTTTTCAATAACAAAGAGCTCAGTTGTAAAAAAGCACAACTTTGGAAGTGCCTTAAAAGAAAGAATGTGTAATCACGCCAAGTAAAAAATCAATATGTATTTATTTTAAATTAACAAGTATATTTTGTATGTAAATTAAAATTTTATAAGCTAATATTAAATACGATTATTTGACAGAGTCCATAATATAATATAAATACAAAGTTAAAGAAATCATTATCTCAAGGCAACAGCCTTTTTCATGGTTTCGATCAAACTTTAATTTTGTCTTCATTAACTAAAATGTATTACGCAACGAACATTTGTTTTTTTGGAAACGGCAAATATATATTATAAAAAAAAACCAACTTAGCAAGACACTAAGAAGGACACAAAGTACATAGATACGCCAAAGCCACAAAAGGCGAAACACACCAATCAAACCAACCAACTACGCGTTAAATTAGTTCTATGTTTTAACCACATGTACTCATGGAGATGATGTCGCCCGCACACGCCGTGTATGATTTGAATAAATTGTTAAACACCATATCATTCCTCGCCGTCCACGAGCACCATATTGTACATTGAATAAAGCAACGAACATTTGTGACATTAATAATTTGCATACACGATTCCTTCATTATGTGCTTATTTTGAGTTATTTTAGATTTTTTCTTGTTGATAGGTGACATCCTTGCAAAAGAACTTAAGAAGTGGTCCGTTCCCTCGACTGATAGAATCACAAATATTATTGAAGAAGCTAAAATTTGATGCAGAGAGAAGACTGATTGTGATAAATTTAGTTTTGTTATCTTTAATTACATTTATAATGGTAGACAAATATTTTTCAAAATCCTCCCTTTTTGGGTGTGAATATAATTTCTACATTTATAAATTTTTTTGCACACGTACAGTGTGATAGCTCATCACAACCACCACTATGTAGTCATCGTGTATTCGTGTTGGTGTCTATAACTGTGAACAAGTTGATAAGATCTTACATAATTGTTTTAATTTTGAACTGCATTAATTTAAAGATCGTGCATATATATATGTGCGCGTGTAATATTGCTTGAGAAAAAAGATAAACTAGAAATTGGTTTAGCAAAGTTTTTGAGTTTCACGATGAGGCAAACAACGACAATTGTCCAAACATTGGGTCACATTTCATGTTTCACGAAGTAATTTTGACATTTGAACTGTGACCAACTTTGTGTTTTTTAGTTTCTTTTACAATAGGTTTGAATCTTTCTCACTTCATTTACAAAAAAAAACATGTTAAATGTGCCCTAAAGTATAGGTATATGTTTTTTTGGACAATTTGGTGGGTTTTATAGGTTAAGTAACATTTCAAAAGAGGTTAGCTAAATTTTTAATCCGTGTTAAAAACGGGATGAGAAATCCTACAAATTTGAAGCATCGTGATGTTGCAAATATATCCTCGCAATGTGATATGCATCTCGTAAGTTCTGATATATTGTGCGATAACGTGCTTTGATTCTAGTTCAACTGTTTCTGACCATTTGAATTAGACATTCAAGTGCTAAATTTTAATTAGTGTTTGAATTAAGTGTTGAATAAAGGGAGAATGAGGTGTTTTAGTTCCATGATCAATGGTGCAATGAATATTGGAGGACTTCTTTTAGCCAATAATGTGGTGTTATGCACTTAAAAATGACGTTGAAAAGATAGAAAGTTTGGTGAACAAAATATCAAGTGCACACCATTTCAAGGTAATGATCCATGTTTCATAACTTTGGCTTGTGAGTGCTTTTGAAAATTGTCCATTTCCTCTTCTCTACCTTCATTTCTTGGTCAAATGTCGATGGTATTGACTTTGATTTTCGATCACAAGTAATATGATTTTATTCAAATTCTATTCTGTTCATCTCAGTTTTACCATCAAAGTCACAATACCAAATTTGCCCAACCTACACATATAATTAGGTAACCGAACCATGACTCGATTGAAAAACTTGTTAAAAATTAGTTAAAAATCAATGCATAAAAATAGTAAAACTATATTTTCACTTAATTTGACCTTTTACAAACTATGAAGCATTCCTCCTACTCGTTATTAGGATTATATTGCTATATTTAATGGTAACATGACTAACATCAATGTTTTAAAACGGTTAACCCTGGACCCTTGGAAGAGAGCAGGTCGATAACCTATAGGTTTTTGTTGAGTAATGACCCGTTGCAACGTGACGATTTTTTTTTGTGAAATCCGCCGACCCGGAAACTGTTTGTGACCCAGCCAATGAATTTGATTATATGGGTTTGGATCATAATTTTGTTAAACAAGAAAACTCTAATAAAGGAAACGATATTATACCTTTGATGACAGCCGATCCCTCTTGATACTACAGCTAGCACCTCACAAGCTCTTGATATTACAGCTAGCTCTTCACGATTTTTAGGAATAGTCTTTATTACATTCCTTCCTTGATTCCTTGTATTCATGTATAAATATTGTTCATTCCCTGCATTGTAAAATACAAAAAAAGCAATACAAAACAGTTTATGATTTCTCGATCCATCTTCTTATCATGGTATCAGAGCAGGTTTAGCTCATCATATACCGATTGATCACCAAGTAGCCACGATTAAACTATTCGAGCCCAGCCATGCCTAATGATGGCGACTCGAACGAAAGTTTATCGTTACAGCTAGCCAACTTACTCAGAAACAATATCAACCCTCAAAACCAAACCCCAAAACTATCCGATAATCTCCAAATCAACCTCAAGCTCAACAACCAAAATTACGCATTATGGACCCGTATGATTCGGGTTGCTATAGGCGGAAAATCAAAGTCATTGCTATCTCATTTAACCACAAATCCTCCAAATCAAGAAACCGATTCCTATGAACAATGGGAACAAGAAGACTTAATTGTCTTCTCGTGGTTAATTCAAAACATTGAACCCACTTTAGCAGGCAATCTAACCGAGTATCCCACTGCGAAAAGTCTGTGGGATGCCTTGGTGATCACCTATAGCAGTGGAAAAGATAAGCTGCAAACATTCAACTTACATGTCAAAGCTAATGACATAAAACAGAATAATTCTTCTCTGGAAGAATTGTGGATTACACTGCAGGGTATTTGGGGAGAAATAGATCGAATCGATCCAAATCCCATGAAATGCCCAGACGACATCAAAACTTATGCAAAAATCAGGTCTGAAAATAAATTGTTTCAATTTCTTAACGCTCTTGACAGGAAATACGAACCAATCAAGAGGGAAATTCTACGATTAGAAACCCTCCCTTCTCCGGAGGCTGCTTATGCTACTGTGCGGAAAGAAGCCGCTCACCAAGTGATTTTGGGAGCAACTAATCTCGACACACAAGGCATAGCATCGGGTCTATCAGTAACGACCACCGAATCCGACGGAATTGGGCTTGCGACGAAGGGGTATCGTCGGCCAGAAGGGAGAAAATTCAGTTCCAATCGGGAGGATAAATCCCATTTATTCTGTGAAGAATGCGGTATGAACAAACATACAAAAGATCAGTGCTTTAAAATCGTAGGTTACCCGGAGTGGTGGACCGACGGGCACAAGAAGGGAGGAAACAAAAATCACGGGCCAGTTAAGGGAAGAGCACCCCATGACGGAACCACTACCGACCGGAAATCACCAGTACCATCGTCGTCGACGTCTGGTTTTGGAGGCGTAGCAGCGGCCGTAAACGATTTGGGGGAAAGCTCTTTCTCGGTGGAATTAGGTAACGGGGGTGAAAGGATAATCTCCTTAAACCCCCCCTCTTCTTCTACTGTTTTAATTAAAAGCCCCTCACCTAATATTAATAATGACAAAATCAACCCTCATATTTGTGACTTGTCCGACATTCACCATAAAATTAACCAAGACTCATTTGTTGCTTTTTGGGATAAAAGTTTACAAGGGTGCAATCGGGAATTTACCAAGGGTGGGTGTGTAAATTTGGTTAAAAATAATAAAACACAAGATCAATTGTGGATTTTTGATTGTGGGGCCACGGACACCATGACCCATGATTTGTCCGATTTTACTACTACAAATAGACCGACCAAATCGTATATTAAAACGGCTAATGGAGAAAAATTACAAGTTAAAACGGGGGGGAGCATTGAGATTTCCCCAACTCTAAAACTTTCTAAATGCCTTTATATTCCGCAATTATCACATAAACTGTTATCCATCAGCCATGTAACAAAAGAATTAAATTGCACGGTCCTTATGCACCCAAATTTTTGTATCTTACAGGATATCAGGACGGGAGCGATAATTGGGCGTGGCACTGAAAAAGATGGTCTCTACTATGTTGATGAAGTGACTCAAACGGGAAGTGCAATGTTGTCTCATGGAACGACAGAAAGAGAAACATGGTTATGGCATAGAAGACTAGGTCACCCATCTACAAACTATTTACATACTTTATTTCCTAAACTTTTTTCGTTAAATTGTAAGTTACATTGTGAAACTTGTGTTTTTGCCAAAAATCATCGACAAAGTTTTAAACCTAATTTTACAAGAGTTGATCTTCCGTTTTCATTAATCCACTCAGACGTTTGGGGTCCATCTCCAATTACTGGGGGACAAAACTATCGTTTTTTTGTCATGTTTGTGGATGATTGTACTCGTATGACTTGGGTATACTTACTAAAAAATAAAAACGAAGTTTTTGAAAAATTTACCATTTTTTATAACATGGTCCAAACTCAATTTAAGAAAAATATTCAAGTCCTTAGGTCAGACAACGGTGGGGAATTTATTAACTCCGACATGACATCCTTTTGCCAAGAAAAAGGCATAATTCATCAAACCTCTTGCCCTCATACCCCTGAGCAAAACGGTGTCGCCGAACGAAAAAATCGTATTCTTCTAGAAATTACTCGTGCACTCCTAATTGAATCTCAAGTTCCAAGATATTTTTGGCCCGAGGCCCTCGCTACGGCCGCCTATCTTATTAACCGCCTTCCTACCCAAATTTTAAAACTCAAAACCCCCTTACAAGTTCTCACCGAGTACACTAACCCACCCCCCATTCTTACTCTCCAACCCAGAATATTTGGTTGTACCGTCTTTGTCCACATCCCAAAAACAACTAGGTCCAAACTTGACCCATGTGCCGAGAAATGCGTCTTTGTAGGGTATGGAGTCAATAAAAAAGGGTATAGATGTTATAATCCAAAGACCCATCGTATGTATACCACCATGAATTGCGACTTCCTCGAGACCGAATACTACTACACCGCCAACCTCAGTGTTCAGGGGGAGAAAATAGATAATATAGATGACACACTGAGTTGGCTTCAAAATACCAGTACCAGTACAAACAGCCATGAAGAAAACCCTGAAGGTATTCCGACCCAACAAACTGAAGACAGTGCCCCCCAAGACTCGTCTCCTACCCTGATACCCGAGGTAAGTGACACTAACCCCGGTACTAATAACCTACATGTACAAGAAAATATACAGGAAACAGATGCAAGTACAAGTGGTTCAGACAAGGAAACAGGCAGTGTAGACGAAGAAGAATATACCACAGTCCAAGATAGAGAACCTGATCAATACACCCTACCTCCCAGAGCAAATCGAGGCATTCCCCCAAAAAGATATTCACCAGAAAGGGAGACAAAGAAAAGTCAATATCCAATGGCTAACATAGCGAATGGAAACCTATCTGAACAAGCCAAAGCCTTCACCGTAGCCCTATGCTCCGAAGAAATCCCTAAAAATACTGAGCAAGCTTTAAAATCTCAAAATTGGAAAACTGCAATGGAAGAAGAAATGAATGCCCTTAACAAAAACCAAACGTGGACGAAATGTGTGCTACCTCCAGGGAAGAAAACGGTTGGTTGTCGATGGGTTTTCACAATCAAATACAAACCAGACGGAACCATCGAAAGATACAAAGCAAGATTAGTAGCAAAAGGTTATACTCAGACATACGGAATTGACTACTCGGAAACCTTCTCACCAGTGGCAAAAATTAATACCATTAGAGTCCTCTGCTCCATTGCTGCAAATCAGGGGTGGCCACTACACCAATTCGATGTAAAAAATGCCTTTCTACATGGAGACCTACAAGAAGAAGTTTACATGGAAGCTCCTCATGGATTCAGCAGCGACTTCAAAAACAGGGAAGTTTGTCTTCTTAAAAAATCTCTTTATGGTTTAAAACAATCCCCTAGAGCATGGTTTGGGAGGTTTACCATAGCCATGAAAAGCTATGGTTTCAAACAAAGCAACTCAGACCATACTCTATTCCTTAAAAGGAGGGGGAAATTGGTAACATGTTTAATAATCTATGTCGATGATATGATTATCACAGGAAATGACAAAGAAGAGATAGCAAGATTGAAGAAAAACTTGTTCTCGGAATTTGAAATGAAGGACCTAGGAAATCTCAAATATTTCCTAGGGATCGAAGTTCTACGATCAAAGCACGGGATCTTCATGCACCAAAAGAAGTATATTCTTGATCTATTAGCTGAGACGGGAATGATTGACTGCAAACCAGCAGAAACGCCAATGATCATGAACCAAAAACTCCTAGATGACGAAGATGAAGACACGGTTGATAAAATGAGGTACCAACGAATGGTGGGAAAACTTATATACCTAGCACACACTCGTCCAGACATAGCATACGCTGTGGGAGTAGTGAGCCAACATATGCATAAACCCCAAAAACCCCACATGGAAGCAGTCTTAAGGATCATAAGGTACCTCAAGGGAACAACGGGACACGGAATTCTATTTAAAAACAATGGTCATCTCGAAACCCAACTATACACTGATGCAGATTGGGCAGGAGATAAAAATGACAGAAGATCCACTGCAGGATATTTTACACTGGTTGGTGGAAATCTAGTAACATGGCGTAGCAAGAAACAAAAAGTCGTGTCCTTATCGAGTGCAGAAGCTGAATTCCGTGGGATTGCAAGGGGAATAACCGAAATACTATGGATAAGGAAGTTGCTAACAGAGATAGGGTTCCCTCCACGGATCCCTAGCAAGGTGTTTAGTGACAACGAAGCAGCGATTCAAATATCTGAGAACCCGGTCCAGCATGATCGTACAAAACATATAGAAGTAGACCGACACTTCATCAAAGAAAAACTAGTAGCAAAAATTATCACCCTTCCGTTCGTGTTCAGTGAAGACCAACTTGCGGACATCTTGACTAAAGCAGTTAATGGAAAATCTCTATTTAATGTTCTAGGCAAGTTGAATTTTGGTGATCCCACTATTCAACTTGAGGGGGAGTGTTAAACAAGAAAACTCTAATAAAGGAAACGATATTATACCTTTGATGACAGCCGATCCCTCTTGATACTACAGCTAGCACCTCACAAGCTCTTGATATTACAGCTAGCTCTTCACGATTTTTAGGAATAGTCTTTATTACATTCCTTCCTTGATTCCTTGTATTCATGTATAAATATTGTTCATTCCCTGCATTGTAAAATACAAAAAAAGCAATACAAAACAGTTTATGATTTCTCGATCCATCTTCTTATCAAATTTGTGATTCGTTTACCCGCTAACGACCCGTACCCGTTAACCCTTTTACTAAAAGGGTCAAGTATGGATCAATGCCGATCCGATCCTTTATAACCCACCCTGCAGTTAAGTTTAGAAAAAAAATAATTTATCTTTTTCATATTTCTGGTTTATATAATTGAACTCTCTAACCACCAATAAAAATAAGGACTTAGAAGTTATAAATAGAGGAGTTGTGACTCATGTGTTTCACTTTCCACTTCAAGGGTTTAAATTTCACAAATTTATTCATTAACTTGATAAGTTGTTTCCGATTACAAAATTATGTATAAAAATATTCAAATTGATAACTGCGTTACAAATTAAAATAAAAACATTTTGTACGGCAAATGGGTCGGATATCTGTTGATTTGGCGGATAAGGGTATGGGTTTGATTTTTCAAAACTCTGTGGGTCACGGAGCGGGTTTGGATTATCATTAGAAATTTATTAAAAGGGTTTGGAGCAACGTTGAACCGCTCCAAACCCGCTCTATTGCCAGGTCTAATCTCATATATAGTTTAGGTCAGCCAGCTCCTTTGGTCTAGAAATTAAAATGAAACAGACCAGTTGTCCACAATTTAATCAAAGTATTTACACTGCAATGATTAATAGCATTCCTACATCACAAGTATCATACAATATTTATAGTTGATTTTGAGTTTGATTATCGATTTCAACTTGATCTATGAATTTGATTTCAGTTTAGACTGTTTTATATGAATGTTGATTAACTATAATTTGGATTGGGTGTTGTTTAGACCTTTTAACAATGTTTGATATGTGAAGTAATTTTATAGAAGTAATACTTTTTATATGATTTTAGTTGACCCGCTAATTCAACTGAATACCCTTATCAACTAAAAAACCCGTATTTTAAAATATTGGGTAACATCACTGTATTTAAGTTATAAGCTAATTGGCCACTCTATAAGGGTTGAAAATTTGGGCTAGGCTCTAAGCCCAATAACAGAGGTTCCGTTAACGGAGACATTTGTGCGCGAATTCAAACCAGCGGCATTCTGCTTCACCACCACAACGGCCGCACCGGCACCGCTAGCCACCGAGACCGTAACCAGAGGTCGCACGGAAATTCCGAGCAATTCAGAACCGAAATTCACCGCATAGGTATGCATACATTCTGTTAAATTAGCACTATTAATCAGCTTCGTGTTCTTTTTAGTGAAACGCAATTGATAATGTGTAGGAAGAATCCAGAAAGATGATTAGGTCACCGAGCTATAAGACGCTGCCGGAGATAATTCCAAAAGGTGAGTTTGTTTGACTGTTTTCTGTTTTCCGAATTCAGTAGCTTATCATTTAGTTTCAAACAGAACGCATTCTATACGCAATGGCATATAAAACGAACACAAGTAGGATGACTGAATTGAATAACTCACTTGATTAATTCAAAATTTGGTTCTACGCCTGGGTTTTGCTCAAATCGTTTCATAAACTGCTAGCTCACAAGGAATTTCTATCTATTAAGAGTAAATAAATATCGTTAACTGCTTATCAACATATCTCATCAGGTGTTGAGTGTGTTTTGGATTTTAATAAATTGAACAAATTGTGATTTTAGTAGAAGCCTAATTTCACAATGTAATGAACTTCTGCAGTTTACAGTATTAATACTGGTAATTTTGACTGGAATGATCGACATAGTTCTTATAATCTTATTATAAGAGTAGATGTCACACTTCCATTAGAGAGATGGTTTAGAGATAACATTTAGTAATCTTTGTTAACATTCAAGCGTTGAAGATGGATATTAAAAAGAAACGCTACGAGAACGTGTTGATTTAATCTAATCAATAGTTTATATTCGAATAAACTTTAATTGAATTGCAAGTTTCTTAGGGTATAAGGTGACATATAATCTCTATAATTAATTTGGATTTAGCACAAGTAAACTATTGCTATTAAATTCCTGTAAACTTTAATTAAACCACACACTTGTACTTGGTTTAAGGTACTCTGGTATATAACCCCACAAACCCCCCTCATTTTCTTCATCAATCCAACTCTTTTACACTCTTTCAAAATCTTACTTATATCTTTAGTCATGGAAAAACTTATGTTTCCTCGACATGACCCACTCTGAAGCACTTCTAACCGAATCGGTTCGGGAGCTCGAGAAAATGGGACCGTATAAGGGTTCGGATTTTGCTTTGGATTTTCTTTTGGACCTGAACAATGTCCAAACATTGGTCAGTGATGCCATTACAAGCCAATCCGATTGTAACCAACGCTTATCTGATGCTACCAAGAATGGAGAGTTTATGGATTATCTTAATAAAAGAATGACTAATCTAAAACAACTCACTAGCAATGCACTTGCTTTTCTAAAAGGGGCTGCTATGCAGCATAAATGATAAAACAGATAAGCCTTGAAAGTCTTACATGTACCTTGTGCAACAAGGGTTGCACAATACTGTAATGTTATAGTGTCCCATAAGTTTCTTTTATATCCTTGAATGATTGTTTTTTTATGTTGCTGGTTTGTGTGGAATGTTTCTTAGTTTCCGTGGCTAACGTTATGCCTTGTTTAGGTGATATAATAACTTGTACCTAATGCAATAAAGATGGCACCTTGTATCATAACTTGTGTATTAATTTTAGGTTTGTGATTTCGTGTAAGACATGCATACATACCTTATAGCATCAAGTTCCTGTATTGTGACATCTAAGACACCAGATAGTACTCAGCATAAGTTATTTTTTTAACGGCTAACACAAACTTCTATATTTACACAATTTTTGTCCACAACAAGACTTGAATATACAAACTTGCGGGATACATAAACACCAGATACCCTGAGCTATAAGCCTTTTGGTGATACTTAACATTAAGTTATTAATGTGTAGAAAGAATCCAGAAAGATAATTAGGTCGCTGAGCTTATGCAGTTCAGCAAAACTAATTTCAAATAAGACGCTGCCGGAGATAATTCGAAAAGGTGAATTTGTTTGACTGTTTTTGTTTTCCAAATTCAGCATCTCATCATTTAGTTTCAAACAGAACGATTCTATACGTAATGGCGTATAAAACGAATACAAGTAGGATGACTGAATTGAGATCAGATTAATTCAAAATTTCGTTCTACGCCTGGGTTTTTGCAAACAAATCTATTCATAAACTGCTAGCTCACAAGGAATTTCTGTTGAGAGTAAATAAATATGGTTAACTGCTTATCAACATATCTCATCAGGTGATGAGTGTGTTTTGAGTTTTAATAATAGTTAATCAACCACAAGGCTTGTGATCTAATGGTTGGATTTGGTCTCCGTGAGGGTAGAATTCTCAGGATATCCTGGGTTCAATCCTTATGAGCAAAAATAATACCCCTTGTGGCTGTGTGGCCAAGGAGGTTCATCGGCGCCGACTCCGGCCTAGTCGCAAAGCGGGTGGTCGCCCTAGGATTAGTCGGCGAGCCGGAAACAAGGTAAAAAAAAATAGTACTAATGAGATTAGTAACAAAGGAAACTAGTTAATAAGCATGCTAATCATTTCTCAATAATAAATCACAGTTTAAACAACTTAGAATAATTAAGGAGGTGCTTGGGATGACTTATTTAGGGGGATTATGAGATTTTTTCTGTTTATAAGCTTATTTAAGGGGTTTTAATAAGCTATTTTGGAAGGGATTATTAATTTATTTAGGATTTTTACCTCCTTATCACCTCATTTGATCAATCAAACATTTTTTATATAAACTCAAGTAAACCAAACAATTGAGCTTATTAGCTTATTAAAAGTGTCTTTGTTAGTTATTTTACAATAACCTTATATAAGCTCTTCTAAACATTTTATTTAACTAAAGGTTATTAACTTAGGTAAATCCTTTCATAAAGGGAATTCATTTATACACCACAAGTTTTAATGTCTATACTACACTATACAAGTTTACAGCTACCTGTACAACCAAGTTAAGCAATAATTGTGGTACATGCCATAAAAGTTGTAGTGTAAAAATCACCCCCTTTTCATAAACTGCTAGCTCACAAGGAATTTCTATTAAGAGTAAATAGATCGTTAACTGCTTATCAAATATCAACATATCTCATCAGGTGTTGAGTGTGTTTTGAATTTTAATAAATTGAACAAATTTTGATTTTAGTAGAAGCCTAATTTCACAATGTAATGAACAGTTTTCAGTATTAAAAGTGGTAATTTTGACTCGCGCGAAATTCAGACTTGATAGTTGTTATGCTAAGAGTAAATGCCACCCTTCCATTAGAGAGATGGTTTAGAGCTAACATTCAACCGTTGAAGATGTATATTAAAAAGAAACTATATGAAAACGTGTTGATTTGATTTAATATAATCAATAGTTTATATTCGAATAAAACTTTAGAGTTGCGTTCAAGGACGTTCATCATTTTTAGGAAGTCTTAAGGAATAAATGTCAACCATTGATCAATAAAATCTAGTGGTCAACATTAATCACATATTTTATATATTGAGGGGTATTTTGGTCATTTTAAAAAATAAATAAATTTTTTTATTAATTTTTGTTTATTTACGAATTTTTATTTTAAAATTTTAAATTTTTTTTTTTTAAAATTATTATTTTTCATTAATAACACATAATGAGATTGCATAATGAATCACATGTGATTGCGTACTGAATCACATGTTATTGAACTAAAACATCAAATGTGATTAAATATACAATCACATGTGATTTTACACTAAGGACATGTTTGGGAAAACTTATTAATGCGGCTTATGAGCTTATTAGCTTATTAAGCTCCAAATAAGCTTGAATTTTGAGCTTAATAAGCTAATAAGCCCCGTTAATAAGCTTTCCCAAACATGCCCTAAAATCACATGTGATGAAGTACTACACGTAATTATCAAATAAATATTGTTTTTTAACAAAAAAATAATAAAAAAAAAAATGAATTTGTTTTAAGTGCCAAATAACTAAAATACCCCTTCATGTATAAAATATGTGATTAATCTTGACCATTAGATCTTATGATCAATGGTTGAGATTTATTCATTAGGACTTCACAAAAATGATTGACATCCTTGAATGTTTTCTCTAAAATTTTAATTGAATTGCAAGTTCCTTTGGTGAGAGATAATCTGTATAATTTATTTGGATTTAGCACAAGTACTAAAATTGGATCACGAGGAAACTATTACTATTTAATTTATTGGAGTATGCTAGTAATGTTTATTTTTGTGAACAACTCATGTTTAAGTGTAATGTAAGTTTCCCTCATAATTCATTTTTAGGGTCTCTTCCAGTGTTTTAAAAGATTAATTAGGCTATAAGTACCTTAAAATGTTGTTGATAGTATTATATTCTGCGTAAATAATCACATGGCTACCTCTCGACTTAATTCCGTATTTCTTTTAACTTCAATTAAACCATACACTTGTGCGCGGATTTTAACCAGCGGCATCTTCGCTGGTAACCGCCGTAGATACATTCTGCTTCACCACCACAACGGCTGCACCGCTAGCTACCGAGACTGTAACCGGAGGTCTCACGGAACTTCCAAAAGGTGAATTTGTTTGATTGTTCTTATTTTCCGAATTAGTACGATTCAGTAGCTTATCATTTAGTTCCAAACAGAACGCATTCAATACACAATGACATATAAAACGAACACAAGTAGAATGACTGTATTGAGAATTTGAGATAACTCACTAGATTTAATTCAAAATTTTGTTCTACGCCTAGGATTTTGCACAAATCCCTTCATAAATTGCTAGCTCACAAGGAATTTCTATTAAGAGTATATAAATATAGTTAACTGGTTATCAACATATCTCATCCGGTGATAAGTGTGTTTCAGGATATTATGTATCAAACAACAAGTTAAGATGCAATTTGCATTAACGATCAGCCATAACTAAATATCTTTAGGTGAACAAAAACAAAAAATAAAAAAATAAAAAGTTTATACTAATAAAAAAAATTCAGAGTGGATAAATGCGTACGCGTACCTGCCCATCTCTTGGTACGGCCACCGGTGCTACTTTGATGGATATTAAAAAGAAACCATATGAGAACCTGTTGATATGATTTAATCTATTCAATAGTTTATATTCGAATAAAACTTTAATTGAATTGCAAGTTCCTTAGGTAACAGATAATTTATTTGGATTTAGCACAAGTACTAAAATTGGATGAGGAGTAAACTATTACTACTATTTAATATATTGGAGTATGCTAGTAATGTTTCTTTTTTTGAACAGCTAATGTTTAAGTGTAATGAAAGTTTCCCTCATAAATCATATTTAGGGTCTCTTAGAGAGGATAGATATAATTAAGAGCCAGCATTTTAAAAGATTAATTAGGCTACAAATACCTTATATCTTGTTAGTTGATATAGTATTATATTCTGTACAAATAAGCACATGGCTACCTCTTGACTTAATTCCATATTCCTTTTAACTTTAATTAAACCACACACTTGTACCTATTGACCTTTTAGTTGGGTATATAAACCCCACAAACCCCTCTCATTTTCTTCATCGATCCAACTCTAGCCTTTTCACTTTCTCAAAATTAATCTTTATAATTAATTTTGCTTTGCGCATCAACAATCTCCAAAAATCGCTCAGGTATGCCTTAGTGTTTCAAAACAATTGCATCAGACGCTTCTCTAATGCTACCACCAATGGACAAGTTAAGGATGTTGTTGAGAAAATGACTCTTCTAACACAACTCACTACCAATGCACTTGCTTTGGTAAAGAATATTGCTACACCTAACCCTTGAGATGGTCTTACTTGTAACTTAATTGTGTAACAAGGGTTGTACAATACTCTACTCTAGTGTGCCATGGGTTTCTTTTATATCCGTTTCTTTTTATGTTGCTGGTTTGCGTGGAATAGGCGTAATAACTTGTACCTAATGCAATAAAGATGGCACCTTTGTATCATAACGATAACTTGTGTATTCATTTTAGGGAGGGTTGCGATTTAGTGTAAATACAAACCCGGGTTCGACCGGCCGATTTAAGTGTGAATCCCAGTTGGATCGGCCGGTCGAACCCGGGTTTTTATAATTTTGATAATTTTTTGTTAGAAAAATAGTTTTTGTAATTTTTTAGATTTTTATAATATTTGTTTTATAATTTTTGGGATTTTTTTTTGCATTTGTATACCTTTTACATAACTAATTTAACATAAATATTCAATAACATTGTAATCCGGTTGAACCTCCGGTTCGATCATTTTTAGAGTATCATTCGGTCTGATTCAAAATCCGGGTTTTAAAACATTACTTTAATCCCTTTACGTATCTCCAATCGAAAGTAATATCACTATTGACCAATAATTCTAGGATCGATACCAACGTGCACACACAAACGTAATTAATGCACAAATTTATTTCTAACCGACAACGGCGATAGCCCACTCTATATGGGTTGAACAGTTGGGCTAGGCCCATATATCTAAGCCCAATAACAGAGGTTACGATCTCTTTTACCAAATTGATACATTTGTGCGCGAATTCTAACCAGCAGCACCTGTGCCGGTAGACGCGGTAGCGCTTTGTAACACCTCAATTTTTCAAATCAATTTAAAACTTTTTAATATTTAAAAATAAGTCTTACAAGACAAACATCCCAAAACTATGAAATAACAAAAACATTGGAAAGTGTATCAGAGTGTTCAAAATCGGTGTTACAATAATATCATAACTAAAGTCTAGGGAATTAAATAAGTACACCGAGCTAATCACTTCCAATGCTAACTACGGGCCGCCTAATCCTTAGCTCCCGAACCTGAGTACATAGTCAAAAGAAATGTAGTACGTGAGACAAAATTGTCTCGTGAGAAACATGAGTTTTAGACCCGGTTAGAAATATTGTAATAAAATAATATTTAAATAAATATCACATTGCACATAGTCAATCATACCCTAAGGCTTGCCATAAGCCCACACATATGTAACGGGCCTCCCCGAAACAAACTCCCCCGATATGGGTTATCTAGGTAAACTCCCCCGTTTCCGGGTTATCTCAAACTCCACCGCTTACCGGGTTATCTATTTCTCGACATACTACTCTTGCGCAGGGTGGTACCGCCCCAAGTAGTAGTCACTAACTCCCCCAACTTGTGTGAGTTATCTAGGATCCAATTGATTAGCTACCACATAACAAATCATCAAACTTGAGCCAATGCTCCAATTCATAACTCATAACATACTAGTGGTAACCAACAAATCAAATAATAATTCAATTCATACATATATCGATTCAATCATTTTCTTTATTAAAACAATTATCTAATGAAGATTAAATAAATCATTTCAACTACAAAATTGGGTTTACTATGTACACAGAAAAGATCACATGTACACACCTTAGCAATGCTTTCCAAACCTTGTGTAAATCAACACAATCCTTACTTCTTAATCAAAGAAGTACCTCCAACTCGTAAGTCTTCTTGACCTAGTATCAATACCATCACAATAACTAGTTATTATACATAACTAATCATAAATCCATTCATAACTACTTCCCTAACCACCAAGTTCACCCAACTTGGTGGAATCTCAAACCCTAGTTCAAGATTTCCATCAATAAAACCCAAATCCATCTTGTACACAATGATTACAAGCTTACAATGAGTGTTTTACACTCATGTTTGGTCATCTTCCCCAAAGATGACATGGTAGGTTGTCCAAACCACCATTGATAACCAAATAAAGCTCAATAATACAAAGAGATGCATAAACTATCAAAGATTCTTACCTTAGATCAACAATCTCCAAGAAATATGAAGATCTGAGCTCAAGAACACCAAAAATCGTTCACTTCCTTCAAAATAATGGCTGGACTAGTGCTAGGGGTGTAGGTGTCTAAACCCTAGCCCCAAAACCCGTTTTTATACACCAGGCATAGTTCGCGTTCGCGAACTGGAGTTCGCGTCGCGAACTTCCCGCGTCGGGAACTCTTCGCGTTCGGGAACCAGTCGTGAACTCCATGCCTCAAAACCCCAAACTCTCTGTCTCATCCTCGCGATCGCGAACCATAGTTCGCGTCGCGAACTCGTTCAGGAAGCTAGGCTGCAACTTTTTGTTATCTAATTCAGCCCGGTTTCGACCTTAACCATATCAAGCGGTGTCCAAATGACACGAAACCAGTTCCTACGTGTTCTAAATGATTTATCCACATTTATCATATTTTTACACAATTTATTTATTTACAAAAATTCAGGTCGTTACATGCTTCACTGCTACAATGACGGCACCGCTGGCTGCCTAGACCGTAATCGGAGGTCGCACAGAACTTCGTCTGCAATTCAGATCCGAAATTCACTGCATAGGTCACAACGGACATTATATAAGACACTGCCGGAAATAATTCGAATAGATGAATTTGCTAGACTGTTTTCATTTATATTTTTCGAATTCAGTAGCTTATCATTTAATTTCAAACAGAACGAATTCTATACGAAATGGCGTATACAACGAACACAAGTAGGATGACTGAATTGAGATAACTCACTAGATAAATTCAAAAAAATTGTTCTACGCCTGACTATATAGGGTTTTTTTTTTTTAACAAATCCATTCATAAATTGCTACCTCACAAGGAATTTCTATTAAGTGTAAATAAATATCGTTAACTGCTTATCAGCATATCTCATCTGGTGATGAGCGTGACTTGAATTTTTATAATAATGAATAAATGAGATTAGTAACAAAGGAAACTAGTTAATAAGCATGCTAATCATTTCTCGATAATAAATGATTGTTTAAACAGGTGTACATGTTCATAAGCACCTCTTACAGGTTTAGAATGATTAAATAATATACATATGTGATATGTTTGTGCTTATGATCGTGCATTCAACCGTTGAAGATGGATATTTAAAACAAGGAAAATGATAATGAGTTAGGGCTGTCAATAAGAAGGCAAAATGAATCTAAAAATCGCCCCCTGAATTTTAGGATCACTACTCTTTTAATGAATGTATAACTGTTTTATGCATGTTAAAGACAGCCCCAAGGGCTGTCATTAACAAAACCCTAAAAACAAACCAAATCACAATGTGTTAATTTTATCTAATTTTATATTGAGTTAATTACATGGATGGTCCTTTAGGTTTATAGCAAATTTTATCAATGGTCCTTTAGTTTCAAAAATTACACTGATGGTCCTTATTTCTGAAAGATTTTTCACCGATGATCCTTTATGAAAACGGTCGTTTAATTTTCACGTTAAGTGACCTCACGTGTGATGCACGTGGGGGGTATTTTGATTATTTCGTTTTCTCTTCTCATTTCTCTAGAGTAAATTACGCGGATGGTCCTTTAAGTTTATAACAAATTTCACCAATGGTCCTTTAATTTCAAAAATTACACTGATGATTTTTATTTTTGAAAGATTTTTCTTCGATGGTCCTTTACAGCTATCTATGTCAATAACTTGGTCTCATTTCCAGGACATCAAATTTATCTCCCGTTTACGCTTTTTTGAAATGTCACCCTTAATCTTGAAAGGTATTGACCATAAATATTCACGTTATGATTTATTCAATATTCCTTTCACACTGATTATGTCTTTTATAGCATCGTTTCTAAATATTGTTAAGTCTTTTAATATAACGTTTTTCACAGTCTTTTAATGCCATAAATTTTCAGTTATAAAATTCAATTGAAAGGTATTGACCATAAATATTTAAGGATTTCAATGCCATAAATATTCACCTTATTATTATTTTTTTTTGAACAGCAAACAAAGGGCACGACGGAGATGAGCTTCGGCATTGCCATCACCCGCACCAACGACCCTGAAAATATATTAAAACACTAGCGAGAAGCTAGGGAAACATATGTCCAAAAAACATCAAAACCATCAACAAAGAAACACCACTGCCTAGACCCATCCACCCATCGAAATGGTCATACATCACCAAACAATTATATGAAAACTATAACAAGGTACTAGACATCTAAAAAACAAAAACATAAAATCAAAACCAAAACCTCAAATAGAGTTCGGATTATTGCACCATTGGGCCCATTCGTTGCATCCCCAATTCTCCTTTGATCTATTCTTAATCCAATAAAATGCTTGTGCTTGTGCTTCCAATACTATATGATGACGATTACCACAGCTATTGTTAAAAACCACTTCATTTCGATATTTCCAAATGTGCCAAAGAACCGAAACAAATGCAGTCACGAAATGTTGCGATTTTTTTTTTTTGACAGCTCTTCCCGCAGCCTCCAAGCTAAAAGTTGCTCCAAACCCGATATATAGCCAATATCTATACACCACCACCTGCAAAATTCGACCCAAACCTCGCGAACCTTACTGCAGCGCCAAAAGAGATGTTCTGCATCTTCGATTTCTCTCTCGCATAAACAACATACCGCCGATTGCAAAATGATTCCTCTCTTCAGGAGATTAAAACATGTTGGCAAACGATTATGAGCAAATCGCCAAAAGAAAACGTTGATTCTAGTGGGAATTGCCTTAATCCACGGGAAATCACCAAAATTACAGGGGCCAAAATAGTATCTTCAATAACGAATCGTGCTGATGAAACGGAAAAAACGCCGTCCGGTTCAAACGGCCATGACCACCGTAGCAGCGCTGTTTCCGGGCTCGAGAATGCTTGAAACCACGAGTCAATTGGGATATTTAATTTATTAAGATGATCTCGAACCTTAACAATGTTATTCCACACACCTTATGAAGTATTTCAATTTTCCTTTCACACTGATTATGTCTTGTATAGCCTCGTTTCCAAGTATTGTTAAGTCTTTTAATATAACGGAATTCCTAGTCTTTTAATGCCATAAATATTCAGTTATAAAATTCGAATTGAAAGGTATTGACCATAAATATTTAAGGATTTCAATGCCACTAATTGATTATGATATTTAAGGGTTTCTATAAATCAATGTTAAAAAACGTAAATTTTAATGGCTAGGATGAATTTGGTCACACATGAAAGCATAGGGTTTTATTGTTTAGTTTGCTTACCAAATATTGGACGTGGTGTAGTGGTAAGGTTTATATATGTGTTGGTAGAGGTTCCAAGTTCGAAACTCGTTCACAGCTTTTTTTTCCAATTATGTTGTGGGTTTAAGACCTTCCACAAATGGAAGACCTAGTTTAAGACCTACTAATATTAGAAATTATTCTCTCATTATATATAGTAGAGATAACTTAGACAGCTTAGGTTCATAAGCACCTTTGACAAGTTTAGAATGATTAAGTAAGATCGTGCATTCAACCGTTGAAGATGGATATTAGGAAGGAACCATATGAGTACGGTTGATTTGATTTGATTTGATTTGATTTCATATAATCATAATAAATAGTTTATATTTGAATAAAACTTTAATTGAATTGCAAGTTCTTTAGGTGATCTGTATAATTTATTTGGATTTGACACAAGTACTAAAATTGGATCACGAGGAAACTATGACTATATAATTTATTGGTGTATGCTAGTAATGTTTATTTTTCCTTGAGAAACGATATTTGTTCGTATTATTTATGTCTACTTATGTACATATCCATCTATAAACTTGACATGTGTATTCTTTTTCTTCATATCATCTATTGATTTTATTTTTGACACTTGTTATCATCAAATGAGTATGCACATAAATAGATAAAAATAGTAGACACAATTATCATTTTTTTTAACAACTCATGTTTAAGTGTAATGCAAGTTTCTCTCATAATTCATTTTTAGGGTCTTTTAGAGAAAATAGATATAGTTAAGAGCCAGCGTTTTAAAAGGTTAATTAGGCTAGAAGTACGTTAGAGTGCTCCAAACGGTGGTATCACTTTCCCGTGAGTTTGCAAGTGGCGTGCTTTAACCATTGGCACCGCCCCGCCAGTGGTTAAGCCACTTTGATTCCGCCAGTGTGGAGACGAGAGGAAGAGATGCGTGAGTTTGGGTAGGTGGGGCCAAATAGGTATTTTGTGTGTACACATTTTGTAATGGCGGGTCCCAAAAAATTTAAGGGAAGAGGTATTGTTGGCATAAGTACGTCAGTTTAATGTTGGTTGGAGGGTGAGATGAAATGTGACGCTGATTTGGCAACAACTAATGGTATGGTATCGGTTTTAACAACCATTGGGAGTGGTCTTAATTAAAATATTGTTGATAGTATTATATTCTTTGTAAATAAGCACATGGCCACCTCTTAACTTTAATTAAACCACACACTTGTACCTATTGACATATTACTCGGGTATCTAAACCCCACAAACCCCGCCCATTTTCTTCATCAATCCAATTCTATCTTTTTCACTCTCAAAATTAATCTTTATAATTATATCTATAATTAAATAGTGATGGAAAAAGTTATGTTTCACATTTTACTTCTCCTCATCACCATCCAATACACCCACCATTGGTGATAGGAGTTTGTCAAAACCTCATGCAAAACCACCCCATACCCTGACCAATGTATCAGATATCTCGCTCTGAAAACGATCTAGTACTTGCCATCAAATCCATTGAATTCAGCCTGCACAACACCCAGATTGCAAAGGGGATGCATTTTTGGCACGTTTAAGGATGCCTGAGAACTCGACACAGACGGCCACAAAACTTAGTCTCTCCGTTATGGACGTCTCTCTAAGTTTACTGAGCCAATTGCTTAACATCCTCAGGGGACTGGGCTGGTCTGAGGACCAGGATTCTTTTTATGTTGATGATTTGCGTTTAGGTGCCGTTTGATTTCGACTTATTGAGGAAATAACTAAATGGGGAATTCAAATCCGCATGCAGAACCATTGATTTCAGCTTGCAGCAGGCCATTGTTGTAGAGAACTTTCTAATTAGCAACCTAGTGAGCTTAAAGGAGAGTGACTATGTGGCTGTGCAAGGTTGTATCCTGAAGGTGGAGAATTCTGTAACACAACTACGCCAATTGGCTAAGGAAATCAAAACAATGCCCAATTAACGATCAGTATTATCCTTGAAAATCAAAACGCGTGTATCCAAAGCTTCTCTGATTCTGCCAAGAATGGATAAGGATGCTTTTGACAAATTCACTCTTCTAACACAACTCACTACCAATGCACTTGCTCTCGTAAACAGGCTTCCCACACCGGCCTAGCCCTTGAATTTCTTACTTGTAACTTGTGCAACAACGCTTGTACGTACAATACTCTACTCTAGTGTGCCATAAGTTTCTTTGATAATTATATAATAACTTGTACCTGATGGCATGTATATATTAATCTTAGGGTTGCAATTTAGTGTAAATACATATATACCTTATTGCATCAAGGTTTGGTATTGTGACATCTAAGACATGAGATGATACTCAACATTAAGTTATTAATACTTTAATCCCGTCTCCAATCGAAAAGTAATATCACTATTTACTAAGGTTCTAAAAAATGTGTCATGGCGTCACCAAGGCGCGAGGCGCGGCTCCTTCATTATGAAACAATCCATGCCGGCAGTGTAACACGGTGTAAGGCGCGCTTTATAGTGAGTATTTTTAGGCGCGTTATAAATTTGATTTTTTTTTTGAAAGCGGCAACACAAGTAAAAACAAGGAGGAATATCCTTGAAGTATTTTAAGAGTTTTTCTTTTATTGTAGTATCAATTGCTTGGAAAATCTCACTTTCACATTCAAAGTTATTTAGTTTAGTAGCCAACAAATAAATTTGATTAAGAACCAATGAGCTAGTAGGTGGTAAATACCGGATAAAAAAGTTGTATTTTTGAAAACCCCAAGCAAATCTATTACTTTTTGTTATAGTTTCCCAATCGGAACCTGAATATGTACTTGACATAACCCCTTTCGCATAAGGGAAATGATTTGTTCAACATAGATGTTACTTCATCTAAGGCAAACGAAGATAATTTGATATTTATAACTTTACAATATTTAATTAAAGTGGGTAAAGAGGCAAATATGGAATGAAATAATAATTAATTGTGGTGTTATGATTAATCTACAAGTAGAATCATGTAAAAGTTGTAAGGATACAAATGCAATAACCGTAATTTATCTTGGATGAAGTAATATATGTCTTGAATAAATCAATTCCTTTTTCATAAGTGAACGTGAAATGCTTGCAATGCTTCTTTTTGCCTTAAGGCGGAATACAAGTTTCAACGAGTTAGACAATATCATTTATAATATCGTTACAATATTGTTTTGCATAAGCGAAATAGGACCCAAATATATTTTACTAACCCGCTTACAATATCATTTATAATCATTTAGTCGGTTGACGGTTGTTACAAAGAACCAAATTTATCATTGCCTAATTTTCTACCCGGCTCATTAACAGCCAAACCTATTTGCACAGCTACATTAATTATGAGTTTTGATAATGGGCTGTAATAAGAGCACTCCCAATGATCCCGTGAGTTTGATTGTGAGTTTGAGTGACGGAAACAAACCATTGGCACAGGTAGATCAGTGGCCACCCCCACTTTGCTTCCGCCAGTGTGGAGACGAGAGGGAGGAGGTTCATGAGTTGCAAAGGGGTATTTTGTATGTGTGTATTTTGTAATGGCGGGTCCCAAAAAATTAAAGGGAAGATGCATTATTGGCATGGGTACGTCAGCTTAATGTCGGTTGGAGGGTGAGCTAACGTGGCGTTGATTTGACGACAACTGACGGTATCAGTTTCCATCATGATTGGGAGTAGTTTAAGACATGCATAAAAAACTTGCACATTCATCTGTAACCGACTCTTGCATTTAAGGAACTACTTCCTTATAAACTAAAACTTGGACATTCACTCGTAATCAACGCATGCATTTAAGGAACTACTTACTCATAAACTAATATACAACTTTTTATGCACTTAATATGGGTTGAACATCTGGGCTAGGCCCATATATTTAAGAGCACTAACAGAGGCTCCGTTCTCTTTTACCAAACTGATACACATGTGCGCGAATTCTAACCAGCCGCATCTTCGCGGTAACCACCATAAATATATTCTGCTTCACCGCCACAACGGCCGCACAGCTAGCTGCCGAGATCGTTAACGGAACTTCCGCCTGCAATTCAGATCTGAAATTCACTGCACAGGTATACATACATTCTGTAAAAATTAGTACTATTCGTGTTTTATTTAGTGAAACACAATTAGGAAGATGATTAGGTCACAACTGACTTCGATTAAGACGCCGCCGGAACAGGTGAATTGTTTATATTTTCCGAATTCAGTATCTTATCCTTTAGTTTCAAACACAAGGAATTCTATACGCAATGGCGTAAAACACAAGTAAGATCACTGAATTGAGATAACTCACTAGATTAATTCAAAACTTTGTTCTACGCCTAGGTTTTTGCACAAATCCATTTATAAATTGCTAGCTCACAAGGAATTTCTATTAAGAGTAAATAAATATCGTTAACTGCTTATCAGCATATCTCATCTGGTGATGAGTGTGTCTGAACTAGTTAATAAGCATGCTAATCATTTCTCACTAATAAATGATAGTTTAAACAGCTGGACAGGTTCATAAGCACCTTAGTTTAGAATAATTAAGTAACATCAAAAATTGATATGTGTGTGCTTATGATCGTGCATTCAACCGTTGAAGATGGATATTAAAAATAAACCATATGCAGAACGTGTTGATTTAATCTAATCAATAGTTATATTCGAATGACTTTAATTGAATTGCAAGTTTCTTAGGGTATAAGGTAACAGATAATCTCTATAATTTATAGTCTATAATGTCTATAAAAAGCCACAAACCATCTTCATCATCCAAATCCAAATACACCTTTTTAAAATCCTTATAAACTTCTAAGCATGGATAAATTTATGTTTTCCTTGATCTTTCTGATCACCATCCAATACACCATTAGTAGTGCGACTGCTGCAACCATAACCACCCCATCAGATTTCATCTTAACCTCATGCAACACCACCCCATTCCCTTCTACCTGTCTCCAGTATCTCTCAAGTTATTCCCCATTAATCAAAAACAGTTGGGATCTTGCCACATCAGCCCTAGATGTCAGCCTGAACAATTGGCTTCCTTTTTATCAAATTTCCAAAGATGTTAGAAACTTGGAAAAAAGTATTGAACTCCAAGATGTGTATAGAAATGTAAACCAGTTCCTTACACAGGCACGGGCCAAGGTGATTTTGGGTCGTGTCAAGAATAATGTTCCCCCCGAAGCTTTAAGTTTGATCCGTTCTGCCCTTACAGAATTAAATAATGAAATGAGTTATGGATTCTCTGCAGTTAGTTTGGGGATGAATGAAACAGAGTTTAGTGATCTAAATAAGATGATGACTTCTCAAGTACAACTCACCAACAATGCACTTGCTTTCATAGAGGCTTTGTCTAAATAAGATATATAATACTTTAAATATAATATATATATTTCCTACATGGAGTAATATTTCAATAAATGTCGATATGTGTGTCTCCCGGGCTATGCATTGGTATTAGATATAATACGTACTAATAAATTTCTTAATTTAAAATTGTCATAGCTGTTTTAAGCTTTGAATTATAGTATTTGTTATTAATGATCCACTTAGATCTTTGACTACACTTGTCTTATGATTTCTTTCATACAAGGTGCCATCTTTATTGCATTAGGTACAAGTTATTATGTCATTAATTGTAAGGCCAGCAAAACTCAAACAAGGCATAACCTTAGCCATGGAAACTAAATTTTTTTTCATGCAAACCAGCAACATATGCTGGTCAAAAAAACAATCCTTTAATGATATAAAAAAACCTCTGGCTCACTTTGATACTACAGTGTTGTACAACCCTTGTTGCACAAGGTACAAGTAAGACGCTCTCAAGGCTTATGTGTATGAAAAATAAAACATTTACCAAAGCAAGTGCATTGCTAGTGATTTGTGTTACAGAAGTCATTTTCTTAGTAATATCATCCATTAATAATTCATTCATGGTACCATCTGAGAAGCCTCCTGTACAAGTGTATTGGTTTGTAAGGGCAGAACTGACCCATGTTTGGAGATTATTCATGTGCCAAACAAAATTCTGGCCCTTATAATGGCCCATTTTCCTGAGCTCCTGAACCCATTGGGTTCGACTTGCTACAAAGCTGGTCATGCTGTTGACACAGTCTTTCTCTCGATTTCCCAAGTTTAGTTAGTTTTGTATAAAGGATTTAGTACTATTTATACCTCACTTAATAAAGTTATATTTTGTTACCATGTGTCAAAAGTCAAAACTTATGTGTTTAATTTACTCGTGCTTTCTATAAGTGTAGGTAAAAAGTAAGATTTATACAACACTTTTACAAAGCACTGATACTTCTTAGTCTTTGTCACTAAATGTTACTTTTCCTTTAGTGCATGAACTTTATAATTACTAATTATAGACATAATGGAATATTGAAATTGGATAGTGTCTTGATGCTGGTGAATTTGAGTCTAGAATAAAATTTAAGTTTAGTAACGCAACTTGAAGAGTAAATATTATTAAGTCTAATTAACAAAATTAAGTTTAATAACACAGATAAGTGAAAGAGATATAAAACAAACATAAAAATATTATGTGTTTAAAAGTGATCAATTTATGTCCATTGGCAGCAAACTAGAAGTCTCTTTTGCATTAATCTTTTCAAGTGTGTATAACGTGGGGCCCTAGCTACAATACCATGTGTGTACTATTGGGTTGGGCTTAACGGCCCTCACTCTAGTTTGTGAGTCTTTTTCTACAAAATCTAATTTGGGTTGTCCCTACCAGTTTCGGGTCTAATTATGAATTCATCCGGGTCGCTATACAATTTCAAATCACAATTTAAACAGTCTGAATCTGAAACATGCACCCCTTAAACTAGGAAACTTGAAATGATTTGACATAAACTGAAACCCCAATTTTTGGTAAAATTTGAAGAAGAAAAAAGTCAAAACGTATGTTGGTGTAGACTCGACATTGAAATTGCATGTCTATTAACTTTTCCTTGATAATATGTTTTTGGTAATATTCAGTTAGTTGAAACGAAGGACAAATTTGTCAAAGTAATTTTTTCCCCAAAATCTTCAATACCAATTACCATTTTTGTAATAAAATAATTTATGCAATAAATGTTTTTTGACATGTATTATTAAAAAAAAAACAAAGAAAAGAAAAGCAAAAAAAAAGAAAACCCCATTATTGAATAGCTTCAGGTAGTCGACATGATTTTTAAAACCAGATATTTTCCATCTTTAGGCTATACGGTATGGGACGGAGGAAGCAAGGGCGTGGGGGGTGAGGTGGACGGCCACGCCGTGGCTAGGCAAGGGAACACCCCCCCCCCCCCCCCCCCCAAACGGCGTGGGGGTGCGGCGTGGGGGTGCGGCGTGGGAGGTCTTGGCAACGGGCAACGGGAAGGCACGGGGCGTGGAGGGGAGCGTCTTGGTCGAAAGTAGCCGTTGGCAACGGCTATTATAGCCGTTAATTTTAAAAAAAAAAACTTTTTTTTTTTAATTATTTACCTATATATATTTACATACTTTCACTCATTTTACACACACAATTAATCCATTTACTCTCTACAAACTCATATCTTCACACCTCTTTACTTACAATTGATCCACATAACAACTCTCCACAAACACCCAACCAACCTTCACAACAAAATATACCACCGAACCTTGGATTTGGTGGCTACGAGCAATATGTCAACATCCTAAGTTCCGGTGTTGTCCCACCTCCACAATTTTATCCACAAACCGCACCTCAATTTCAACAACCTCAATTTCAACAACCTCAATATTCACAAAATGTATCTCAATTTGCACCCACATCACAATATTTTCAACAACAAACATTTCCTAGCCGCGAAGGAAAGGGCCCGAAAAGCCATGAGCGATTTAGGATTGTAGTTTTTAAATTTTTAGTATTTTAGTTTTTAATATTTTTAAGTCTTGTATTTTTAATTTTAAGTATTGTATTTTTTATTTAATGTATTTTTTATTTTAATTTAATGTATTGTTATTTTAATTTTAATGAAAGTTTAATATTATGTTTAAAAAATAAATGGAAAAGAAATGATGAGATGGAAAATAAAATGGTGTGGTGGTGGTGTGGTTGATGAGGTGGCGCTGATGTGGCGGAAAAGGGTACCACCACATGTGGTGCCCATACCCACTAGCCTTATTGAACTCATAATATTTGTTCGGTGTATTATTAAATATTAAAAATATTAAAATATATACTTCGTATTAGTTATCTCGTGCATATTTTTATATTAATTCATACAAATATAAGGGGGTGTGGTTTATGAAAAGTAAGTATAACAAAATTTATGAAAAATGAGCTAACACAAACACTCCTAAAATGTCGTATAATCTAATTGAGTAAAAAGTGGCATGTGGCTTTCTCTCATATTTATAGACTAATGGTACACTAAAGTATCAAACGATAAGGTTTACATTTATTGTTTTTCATCTTAATTAAAAACTAGTATATTTAATCTCTTTATCATATAGTATGCGGGGGACTAAAATAACGTCATAAACCACCAAACTAAAAGTAAACGGGTGACAATAATGTTGCAAAAGAGGTGAGGTGGTGTGTTAAATGTGACAATAATACATCAATTTCTAGAGATAAAAAGAACGTGTGATAAAATCTGAAAGTGTAAAAGTTAACGAATTAAAGATAAACTTTAAATAGTTGCATAATATCTTTATCTTTATTTTTAATAAAAGAAAGCATTTCACGTCACGTAATCCATATCATCTTCGCCACATCATCTTTGTCACGTCATAAATTATAGATAGAGGTGATTCTAATATATGAACAATAAATTTAGAACTAAGAGATTAACACTAATAAATTATAATTTTTGTAAAAAAAAACCTGTAAATATAATAGCTTACCATAAATTTTGTGATCAAATGTTGTAAAGACGAAATAGAGCTTATATGTGCAACAATCCTTATAAATGTTTTTCAACAAAGAGGGCCCATTAATTTAATTGGGATGCAAGGCAATGAGTTATTAACTCTAATGTCAAGGCCTACCCGAATATTAATTTGCTCTCTTTTCCCTTGAAATATACAGGTTAATAACAATTTAAATCATAAATTTTGAGCTAGTTTCGTTTTAACTAATATTTTGCAATACTTTGGTTATCTTTAAGTTTAAATTTTTTAAACATTTCTTGGCAATGATTTGACCCCTTTCTTTTTCACCTGCATTTAACGGATTAAAGTTATGATGAGATCAAATATCTATTTTCATAATTTGTGAATGTTATATATTATTGTTATTGTAGTTACTAAATCCAAAATTAGACTAATAGACTAATAGTCAAGATCACTCATTTTACAGAATGAAATTCAATCGCTTTTTCAAAATTACCCATTTCACACAACCAAATTCATGACTTGTTGAAGATTGTTCATAAATTAATCTTTAAGATTCTGGATAGTAGTTAAAATCACCATAAACACCATTAACCCTTAGGTCACATCACCACATCGCTTTTATTATCACATCAACAATTACGTCATATAATTTTAAAGAAATTACACGCCACACTACCACACTCATCAATATGTAAAGGAAGCCCCAACAAATATCCATAAAAAGCCCCAACATTGTTATGTCATTTTTAAAATTATTAATCTTTGTTGGGATTTTTCTACATACTAAATTTTGAAGCATACACGCCCATCGGGCGGGTTATGAAGCTAGTTATTATTATATACGAATATTTTACAAATATCCAATTATCCTTTTATCATAAATAATTAATTTGTTAGTACCTGTTACAACGAACCGACAATTATTTTGTTTAGTATGATTATTAAAATGTTACTAAAATGTGCATTTTTAAAGTAATGACTGTGACTTAAAAAATTAGATTACTTTATTAATTATGGAAAGATAATATCAAACTCTAACATGTATAGCCATTCTATGGTCATTGTCATGTTATTAGTTTAAAGAAGAAAAAAAGAGAATGTAGGTTGAAGTCGCTATTCAACCTTCATCATTAAATTCACTTAAATAATGCAATTTTTAGGTTGAGTTGTATTCTAGGAAGTCTAAGGGTTTTGTATAGTTCTAAGGGACAAATCTTAGTCATTGGATCAAGATGGTCAAGATCAAATCCCCCACCTACAACCACCTAAAGCCACCGCCGGCGGCCGGCAGGCGGTGGTGGTGGCTGACAGTGAAGGTGATGGTGGTAATGGGGGTGGTGGTGGTATTGATGTATTGAAACACATGTGCTTCACTAAAACACATCATATTACTTCGAAGCACATGTGCTTCAGGTCACGAAACACATGTGTTTCAAGTTACTAAAAACATGACTTTCTAAACACACATGGAGCATACGAAGCACATGTGCTTCATTACTTGAAACACATGTGCTTGACTGTACATATACACTTCTTTATTTATAAAAAGACATGTTATTAGTGAAGCACATGTGCTTCTAGCTTACAAACACATGTGCTTCATTACTTGAAACACATGTGCTTGGATGTACATATACACTTCTTTATTTTTGAAAAGACATGCTATTAGTGAAGCACATGTGCTTCTAGCTTACAAACACATGTGCTTCATTACTTGAAACACATGTGTTTTGTTGTACATGTACACTCTTTTATTTTCAAAAGACCTGTTATTAGTGAAGCACATGTGCTTCTAGCTTACAAACACATGTGATTCATTACTTGAAACACATGTGCTTGGTTGTACATATACACTCCTTTATTTTCAAAACACATGTGTTTCAAAAGGTGAAACACTCAAACACATGTGCTTCCAGTCACGGCCACCACCACCGGTCACCACCGCCAGCGACCACCTCCGGCCGCCGCCGGTCATCGTCTCCGGCCGCCGGAGGTGGGTGGGGTATTGATGTATTGAAGCACATGTGTTTGTAGTGGTGGTGGTGATCTGAATCTTGATCTTGATTCTTGATCATTGATTTTTCTTGATCAAATGGCTAATAATTATCCCTTGGGACTAGATAAAATTAATGGACTACCTTACTTATATACTTATTTATACCAATTTTAACTTGATAAAATATAATTATCATATAATATCTCGACATCTTATCAATGATATTTACATATATATTAGTTAGAGTAAATTACATGAACAGTCCTTTAGGTTTATAGCAAATTTCACCAATGGTCCTTTAGTTTCAAAAATTACACCGATGGTCCTTACTTTTGAAAGATTTTTCACCGATGGTCCTTTACGAAAAAGTCCGTCTATTTTTCAAGTTAACTAACATCACATGTGATGCACATGGGGGTATTTTGGTCAATTTGTCTTTCCTAAAGGACCATTGGTGAAATTTTTTATAAACTTAAAGGACCATCAGTGTAATTTAATTGAGAAGGGGAAAGACAAATTGACCAAAATACCCCCATGTGCATCACATGTGATGTTAGTTAACTTAAAAATAGACGGACTTTTTCGTAAAGGACCATCGGTGAAAAACCTTTCAAAAATAAGGACCATCGGTGTAATTTTTGAAACTAAAGGACCATTGGTGAAATTTGCTATAAACCTAAAGGACCATTCATGTAATTTACTCTATTAGTTAATTAATAAAAAAATAATAAGATAAATAGAAACAAATAGTAAAATATATATCATTTCTCTAAACAAATAGTACAAATATATATCATTTCTCTAAAATAATTCATCTAACTCAAATCATGCATCCAATCGCAAGTTAAAGAAATTCTATCACAAGGTTACACAGCTACAAGACAATATTGAGATTGACATTAAATTTCGAACCCACAATCATAATGCTATCTTTGCCCATAAATTGCAGCCCATTACTCTCTTATCTTCATTCTTTTAGAGAGAGAATCAATAGAAAGAGGGGAGAGAGATAGATTGAGAGAGAGAGAGAGAGAGAGAGAGAGATATGTGGCAAGCAATCTTACCATTGCTCATATTCAGCCTATCCATAAGCCCAACAAGATCCAACACCAATTTCATCCATAAATCATGCAACACCACGTTGTACCCTGAGCTTTGTTACGTGTACCTCTCTCCATTCACAACAAGAATCAAAACCAGTCCAAGACTCTTGGCACAAACCGCACTAGCCGCAACACTTAGTACCACACGATCTACTACAAGAAAACTGACGAAATATTCAAAAACACACAAAATGACTTATAGAGAATTGTCGGCAATGAAAGATTGCCTCGAGGAGATCGATGACTCAGCATACGAGCTCCACAAGTCCATGGTGGAAATGGGTAAGGTCCGATCCGGATCCGAATTCTTGTTTGATATGAACAGTATAGAAACATGGGTTAGTGCGGCGTTAACAGATGATGACACGTGTACTGACGGGTTTTCTGACAAAAATATGAATGGGAAGGTCAAGATCGTGGTCCGTAAACATGTTTTAAACATTGCACATTTGGCTAGCATTGCTCTCACTTTTGTCAACAACTATGCAAATGGGTAATTAAACGACTCAATAAATCCTAAGGATTTTACAATTTATTACATTTTATTACATTATATAAGATATCGTAAAAATTGTTCATTGTTGAGTTTATAAAATGTTTATGTCGTACGGTATTGTAAGATTTTTTTATCATTCGACAGATCTTGTTAAATAGTTTCATACAACATGTACACGATTGTGCCTTTTTTAATGCTTCATGTAATAAAGACGTAAGGCTACAAGTAGGTACTCCCTCCGTCCCTAAATAAAATTCTCATTTGACTTGGGGCATAATTTTTTAGGAGATAATTATTGGTGGGGTATTTGATATTACTTTTAATTAAAATATAATGTTTGATTGGAGAGAGTAATTGTTTTAGGGATAGTTAGTACTGAAAGTATTGGTAATAATATTATTATATTAAGTGGACCCCTTAAGTTTGAGAAATGAGAACTTTATTTAGGGACAATACTTAAAGAAGAAATGAGAATTTTATTTAGGGACGAAGGGAATATTTTAGAAGAAATTATGATCATATATAAATCTTAATTTATAAATACAATTTGTCATGATTTGCTTTTGTCATAACTCATAACAACCCAAATCGTGGTTGTTTATAAACTTATACAAATTAGAATTTATAACAGTCAAGGAAAAACCACGTAATATAATTATAATCAAACATTTAATCCACATAAATTATTCAAGACGTGACGTTGATTCTTGAAATTTTAGATCCGTACAAGGTTATAAATTATTTGAGAAATAGCATTGCTTAATGTTAAATATTCTTATTTATTTTACTATTCATTTAATAAATAAACATTTGCAAATAAAAAGATAAGATTAGAAAATAAAATTAGTCGATTTTACATATTAATTATTTTATTTGTAAGAGAATATAATAAAATTTTAATTTATTATTTATATAGTTCCATAAATTCATCCACATAATAATGGGGCCAAAACAAAAGGTCACCATCCATTAATTTATGCTCTTACCTTTTTATTAAAAGTTTCGCTAATATATTTTTTAAAGACCGAGCTAACATACATAAAATAAAAATATATTATTTATTAATGTAACTTGATATTAATAAGTTATTAACTTTTGTGCTACACTTATATTTGATATACTGCTGATATTGACATAACTTACAATTAAAATTTACTATCGATCATATTATGCTCTTAATTAAAGCAAGTATAAACTATTAACAAAACCCAACGATATTGAAGAATGTTAAACATTTGAATTCATTTTATATCAATATACAATTAAGGATTAAATTAACTTCTTTATAAAATTTAATGAATTTATCGTTCATCTATTATTGATTTTCGGAATATAATCATCTTATTATTAAGAAAAAATAAAAACCAAATCAGTCGGTTATGTACTCAGATCTATATGACATACAAGTTTGTTTGGACAATAATGTCTCAGGACATGGGGTTGCTAACTTCTCCCCATAAAATAAATGTGCATCTCCATTCTTATGAGAAACAGAAATGATTGCTTTCGGTGTACCACCTTACTTGTCTTGTAAATTTATGCAAAAATTAAAGGTGAAATAATTAGATTGATTGTTTTAAAATATTTTATGAATTTATTCATGAATAATATTGTATACTTTTCCTAATATACTAATAATCATGGCAGAATATGTATAGCATGATCAGTTAATTTCAATGCTTCTTTATACCAAGAACAGGTCGGCCATGCGTTTTTCTTAATATTATATTTTAATACGAAAGAATATGTATAAAAGAAATTGAATGAATAATGAAAATGAGCACATACATTCATCACATTAGTTAAAAAAAATTCTCCAATAAATTTGGGTTTTAAATAATACTATAAATATTTAATATTATGATAGATTGGGCGATGATTGTACTCATTGTTAGAGAAAGAAACAAAATTGTGTTCTTTAATCTTATATGTTCTAGCTTTATCTTTACGATCAAGCATTTTAAATTCTAATAATGATATAACATGAATTAAAAAAGGGATAAAAGAATCATTCACCAACAAAATATTATTTATTAAATATAAAAGAAAAAATGATATTTGTGACTACTTATGTGTCTATCCACTTTTAAACTTCACATGTGTAATCAACTAATTCTATTTCCTCATCTCATCCCTTAATTTTGATAATAATCATCATCAAATAGGTAGAAACATGAATAAACACAATTAGTAGGCACAACTACTATTCCTCGATATAAAGATCTAGTCAGGTATGCCAAGGAAAATAGTATTCGTATTTACAAATATTTAATATTTTTCTCTTATCATATCATCTTATATAATTACAATATTTTAAAATACTTAAAAAAATAAAAAGGAAAATAATGTGGAGATACATTACTTGTGAAGCATCTCTTTCTATGCCAAAATTATCAAGTTTTCCAACATCTTAGTTGTCTAAGCTGCCCACATATAAAATAATTTGGAATTATTAATTTCATTCCAATGAAGATTGTGAATATTTAGATATTTATATAATTGCTACTTCAAATTACCTTTCCTATAAATAATTTGCAGCATCCACAATTATATGTACAATTTTACTTATAGAGCATCTCCTTTAATTTATTTACCATTATATCGTTTTAAATAGGCAGTTATATTTACCTTTTTTTTTTATCTTGCACTTTCAAAAACCAACCTGGCCCGTTTTGTGAGTCAACCAACCTGACCCATTTTGACTCATACTAAGATTGACCCAAGTTTGGACAACATATTACTTCAGGTAAATAGGTAAATGGGCTGCTACTTGCTCCAGTGATATAGTCTCCGTTAATGGTAATAGAAGTTCAGGCCTCACGAAATCACCCAAACCTAAACCTACAAAAAAAATTAACTAAATCAATCATCATTAGCTGAATCAAACAGATAAAAAGAATATGTCTTTAAGACACCTTCATGTTGAATGATTGGTGGGAATTGGGAAATCATGTTCCTCCCAAAATTAGTAGCAGATACTTGCAATATAGAAAGAGCTATCAAACACAGCAATACAGAAAATGCAATGAAAATTAGTTCTTATTATGAATAACACTGTTATCTGAAATAAAGGTAATCATGAAGATGAAAACCTAATAATCATTGAAGTTAATTACAATCACGTTGATGCTTACAAAATGAAACACAAAATTATAAAAAAAGGTTGTGAAATCATTTACCAGCAAGATGTTGATCCTCGTCCCTTGAGATGAACACACAACCCTAGGGAACAAAATTCTTCTGAACATTAAGGACATTCCCTTTCCAAATTCAATTTTTGGTCCTCCTTATCAATATCGACGAACCATTGGAGCAGTCTGCTTCAAAATACGACAATCAAATGAATCATCACAACCAAACGAACTAATAAGAATTTTAATAAAACTAAAAGAAATTCGGATAGAAAGGTACCAGCTGCAACTAACCTACTAAATACTAATGTGAGCCATATCTTACAAGAAAGTTTGGTCGCAGCCTAGGAGCTGTATCTTAGCATCTATGAACAAACATGAAATAGAAATATGAAATAATTGCTTACGTATCTTGCCACTACAATGTATTTGGCAATAAATACAAAAGACTAACCAAGGTTATCGTAGCCTGTGAAATGCACCAAAGCACGTGTTTTGTTAATTTTATTTCGAAATGTATTGTTAAATAACCCTAATTACCAATTCAGCAAACAAAACCGTAATTACCATTTACCAATCAAACTCCATAACTCAAATTAACACAAAACAATAAATTAAGTTACCTCATTAATCTCAGGAAAAAGCTGAGCCAATTGCTCGCTATCAATATCATACGGAATTGCATCAATCAATCAAATTCTAGAGTGTAGTAGTTGCAGAAGCCCTAATTAGGTTAGAAGATCAAAGTGAGAAATTACCGAGTGTGAAGAGTTGAAGCATAAGTCTACTGAAGATCAGTTTAGGGAAATAACTATAAACAGTTAATGGGCTTTGGTTTTCTCCGTTCTGTTCCGATGGTGGTGGTATTAGTGGCGGTGGCAAAGGCGTATGATGAAGAAATAGGATTTCTGTTGCAATGGGAAACAATGAAATCGCTACAATCAAATTATTTTCGAAATTGTTAGAATCCAGTAGCTTTCTCTTCTGGTCTATATCATGAAGGAAGAAGAAACTATTGAAAATGGGCGGAGAGGTTAAAGATTTTGGGGAAGAATGAATTACAAAAGATGCGACGCTCATATAACTGATCCGTAATTCCTGCAGAAAATACATGAGACGGTTGTGGAGATGGCTTAGGTTGCTGGGCGGGAAAAGAACACGAATGGCTAGTAATTAGCTGCCACGTGTCAAAAACAGGGTTAAAAAGAGGACAAGTAAAAAGCTTTGTTTGTATATATAGATAGATAGATTTACACAAAGGTAAAAGTGATCAATAATACATATTTTCTTATAGGTTTCCACAAAGTAGCACTAAAATAGTTCTTAACACTGATCTTAAAGGTTATTCTTAGCCAATAAATATTAGTTATAATTACTAATTATGTTATTATATCAACATACTTTTAACTCTTCAATAAGTTCTCTTTAATCACAAAATTAGCTCCAAATCAAATTATCTAATAAATTTCCATTTTAAGCCCGGCGGCCCACATCTGTGATCTGTTGGTATTTAAATGCTGGGCTCAGGCTCATACTCCTTAAATGTTCCACGTAACACTAGATTTTTCTTTTGGCTCACAGCCTCTTCTCGTGGAGTTCCTTGAAACCATAACTTCCCACCTTCATTTTCACACACAAAATATTATGTATCATAGTAGGGATGGGATCGGGCCCTAGGCATGAAATATCTGAGAACCAATTTTACGGATTAGTAGACTCTAAAAACTAAATTGTTGTTAATTTGTATCACAAATATTTTTTTTTGAACGGCAAATCTTTATCTACACGTAATAAGCTAGGATAAATTTGTTCGTCAAAATACACTGACTTTACAGGGGTCCGGGGCCCAAGGCAGCACCCCTAACGGTCCAGATCCGAATTTAAAATCCGGTTTTCTGACCAAACGGATCCCATCCGAATTCGAACTTGTTTTGGGCAGTTTTTAACAATTATAAGCAATTTCAACTACCAAAAGCAATTCTTTGTCAGTTTTTGGAAACTGACATGATAATCGTTTTGATATCTCTTTCTCTGGTACACAGGAACATAACTTACGAAATTCTCAGTTCTCTTTTCTCTCTGATTGTATCCGATTAAAGGTTTCGTAGAACAGACAAAATATTTTGATCTGAAAGTGATAACACACCTTCAGAGATTCCAAATATTTAAAATTTTGTATAAGTTTCTAACAATTGCTTTACAGTATATGTTTCCATTTTAATTCCAGTTTATATTATATGTTGTTGGTATTACATAAAATGATACATGTAAATATGTAATAATATTAGGAAATATAATCACCTTTCACCTCGTTAACATTATGATACAACTTTTTCAATAACACTCTCTTAGTCCTATAAAAAAATTCACATTTCTCTTGTGCACAAGTTTTTAGGTGATAGTTAGTGATGATGTCCTTATTAATACTTTTGATTAAAATATAATGTTAGATTGGAGAGAGAAATTATTTTATTGGTGGAATCATTGATAATAATATTATTTTATTAAGTGACCCCTTTTAATTTGAGATATAAGAATTTTTTTATGGGAAAACATTTTAAGAAGAAATATTAAATTTTGTGTGCGACGAAGAAAGTATCTTTTAGTTTGAAGTATGACTTATTTTCAATAAAGAGTATTCTTTTTATTATATTTATCTAATAATTTTATTTTATTCTATAACACCCAAAATAATACTATCGTAGTTATGTGAAATAGACAAAATATACTTGGAATATTCGTTCAAAGATGTTAAACACATATCTTGAAAATAGACACTAGAAGATAAGAAAATGACATGATTATAATTTATTAACGGTATAATACTTGTGGACGCTATATAATTAGGGGTGCTGATTCGTAAAGAGTAATTTTTAACCATACAGAACAATTTTATATTAATGGGCAATTATTTCCTTAGTGGGAGGGGTGAAATGAAAAATATGAAAAAAGGAAAGTAAGGACATAATTGTCCATTGATATGAAATTGCTATGAATGGATAAAAATTGCTCTGTACGAATCAGCTCCCTATAATTAGGGGTGAGCATGAAGGGTATCCACTGGTTCCGACTGGAACCGAAATCAGAACCGGAACCGCAGGTTCCTGAGATATAGGAACCGGAACCTGGAAGACAGGTTCCTAAATTTTCGGAACCGGAACCGCCGGTTCCAGGGCAGGTTCCGGTTACCTTGTATCTAAATTCAAAAAAACTTAATATTACTTATTGAATCAACAAGACAATGAATTACACAAACTAACGATTACAAATATCGTTTTACGATTTTAAATATAGTTCAACGATTATGAATATTGTTGAAAATAGAAATAAGTGAATAAAAATGAGAAAAACATAGTAAGAATGATAAAAATAAAGATACGATCTCACGACGAGTGAATGTCTCACTCAATTTCCTACTCAATTATAACGAGGAATGTCGATTCTATATCTTTATTTGGACTAGTATTTTACATTTAGATAAATCATAAATATATTTAATTTAATCATGTATAGTATATTATATATTTTAATAAGAATATATCGTGTAACCACCGGTTCCAGGTTATCCATCGGTTCCAGGTTCCTTAATTTTGAGAACCGGAACCTCTTAGGGCGGTTCCATGATTTTAGGAACCGGAAGCGGAACCTCTTAGCAGGTTTCGGGTCCGGAACCTCCGGTTCGGAAACGGTTCCAATTCCATTTCCGGTTACCCTCTTTTTCTGCTCACCCTACCTATATTCTCTCCCCAAAAATATAACTACACATTTAGACTAGGTTTAAAAAAGAAAATATGTTGAAATACTAACATCGCAAGGGTTCTTTTTTGTTATTGCCAAAAACATTATTAGAGCATACGGTTCCCTTTTAACGCCCATTATACTATACCATGCGTCCCGCTAGTTGGCATTTCGCCACGGGCTCGGCAATAGACCAAAGCTAAAATGAGATTTTTTTGTATGTGTGTTGATAATGATAGAACCGTCAATAAGAAGAGAATATTTTATTTTAATAAATTTTTATTTTTTGACTTATAAACTATTAATCTTTCATTAGTCAAAATTCTTTATTTTTCTAATAATATTGATTAGTCATTTAACTTATTCAATTATAAATCCTATTTCAAAATAGAATATTTGAACATTCTTCCATTTCTGTACCTTAATCTGTAGCTTAATCTTAGTGCATCAAAGTTAACTTTTTTAATGGTAAATATAAATTAAAAAATTAATTACACTAAAATTAGGGGAGACAATTCAGGTCGGATTCGGGTTGGCGGGTCAGAAACGTTAACCTGAAACCGACATGTTTATATAAATGGGTCACATATATCTCTAATCTAACTTGTTTACCTTCAAACTGAACATAACATATATAACATGTTTAATTAAACAGGTGAACATGTCAGACACGTTAAACAGGTCAAACAACTCATACATGTAAATACTGAAATACTGAAACAACATATTAGTAAGTAGCATTTTTAGTTTATATCTAACTATACTTACGTTTAAACTAGTAAACTATAAACTAAATATAAATATATATTTTTTAACTATATTTTAATAATCAAACAGGTTGACATGTCGATACATTTAAATTATCATTTGAGTCAATGTAACGACCCGAATTTTGTGTTAAATAAATTATGAAAAAATATGATAAATAAGAATAAATCATTTAAAGAATGTGGAAATTGGTTTCGTGTCATTTGTACATCGTATGAGAAAGTTACGGATGAAATCGGGTCAAGACTTTGTTGGAAACAAGTTTAGAAATCAAAATGGTATTTCTGGGAATTCTCGTGAACACGAGAATGGACTCGCGAACGCGAGGTGTGGATCGCGAACGCGAGGTGTGGATCGCGAACGCGACATCTGTCAGATTCATATAAAAAAACAGGATTTTAGGGTTTTTGCTCATTTTCTCTCCACTCCAAAGGTGCAGCTGATTTTGGGAGCTCTTGGGGGCGATTTTGGTTGTTCTTGGGCATAGAACACCACCATACATGAAGATCTTCAAACCTTGTTAAAGATCTAAGGTATTTTCATCTCCTAGTTAGTTTTGTAAACAAGATTTGGGGGAAATGATAATTTTGAATGTGATGTGTTGGAATCTTGTTAAAGATGGGTAATGAGGGTGTATAACACCCATAGGAAGTATGTAGACCATGGATCTATGATTAATTTGCAACTTGGAAGTAGTTGTATGAACTAGGGTTTATGGATCTCCACCAAGTTGGTGAACTTGGTGGTAGGGGTTGATTATGTTGATGTTAGATGATGTCTAGTTATGGATGATAACTAGAAATGTGATGATTATGTTGATAGGTTGCAAGGACCTAAAAGTTGGAGATATTCCAAAGGCGGGAAGCAAGGATTCGTGTTGATAAACACGACATGGATTTAGCTATTGCTAAGGTGAGTACATGAGACTTTTAAAACTGGGTACATAGCAAATGGTTTTTGAAAATACATATGATATGTTATGGGTCTTTATTAATAAACGCTTTGATAACGACAGTGACTGAAAAGATAAGAAAGTAGATGTAATGTGATACTAGAATAAGTCTAGTATGATTGATGAATTTGGAAGTAAATATGATAAACTAAAGTAATTATGAAATCTTTATGAAGGAACCATAATAATGAAGTTATGGAGTAAAAGAATGTATATTGAGTCCTTATTAATAATTATATATTAGTAAAACAATTGGAAATGATTTGATAAGTAATGAGTATCTATTGGTAATAATTAATAATAAAAGAAAAGAACGAATATATAGGAAAATGATTATGATGTGACTAGTAATAATTATGTATTATAGTCACGAAAAGATAAAAGTATTATGGTGTCGATAGACGAAAAATGTATCTTATGAAATAAGTGAATATGAACCTCCTAGGGTTCAAAGATGTAGAAGTATGTGTGGATTGCTTATGATTGAGTCCATGGGACTATACATGTACGTTCTTTATGTTGAACTAGTTATATATAGTTATTATTAGATAACTAACGTGTTTGATGATTGACGAGATAGCCAAGGGATTAGATGAAATAACTCGAGGAGTTATGATGAGTGATAGTGTGGCGGTGATTCGGGGGATCCCCGGTCACTTTGGATGGGGCGGAATGGGCATCGACCCATGGACCATCATGTGTTAGGAGGCTTGCTACCGGACGAGATCCGGCTAGAAGTCGGGTAACGGTAGATTGGGCGATTCCCTCTTGCCGTTATCATAAGGCTTATTAAGGCGGGGGATCCCCGATTAATAAGTACGTGAGTTGATAGGTTATTTGGAGATGCTCCAAATAACTAGTGGTGACTGCCAAGGAGCAGAAAGCAATATGGTCACAATAGTGTGACGATCCGACTCCTTTACTCGTCTTCCCGTCCGCCACTTAGTCTTTACTTCGCACTAAGTCAGGCTACTTCTACGACAATCGGGTTAGTATAACGACTTGAGCTAGAGATCGAGGACTTAGTTGAACAAGGAGGACTTCTAAGAACTTCTTTTATTACTCACAAATCAGATTACAAGGCTTCTCCAAGTTGGTTTGGAGCAAATGAGCTCTCACATATTTATACTAGTCCTAGGAACATTCTGGAACTAGGATATTTCTAACCTATCTCTAGATTTTTCTATACAAGTATCTTAGATACTTTTACATGTAATATCTAGGATATTTATCTAGGACTATTCTAGACTAATCTCCATATCTTCCATGTCTAGCTAAGTCTAGACATCTCCACCATGCTTCTCGAGTGTCCCGGAACGTTCTAGATCAATCCGGAAAAATTCAGCCTGTGACAATAGGGTGACTTGACGGTATTGATGTAATGTATATATATGTGTTTATATATATCTATGAATTGATTATTATTATTGGGGTCTAAAACTCATGCATCTCACGAGACTATTTTGTCTCACGTACTACGTTTGTTTTTGTGGCTATGTACTCAGGTACATGTTTGAAGTTATAGAAGGTTGCACTAGAGGTGGCCTAGAGATGTTTAGCTCGGGAGCTCGTAGGTAGATCCCGTTTACCTATGGATTTGATATACTTGGTGACACCGTATTTTTTTATACTCTGATAAAGGTTTTAAAGTTTTTGTTAAACTGTCTTTTGGACAAAATGAGATATGTTGGTAAAAATGTATTTTATTGTTTTAAACGATGTTATAAAAATACGGGTGTTACAGTCAACCCGAGAATGACCCAATTATTTTTTACCTCAATCCAAACCTATTTATTTTCATGTCAGTTTCAGGACGGGTTTCATGTTAGATCAGAAATCGTCACCCCTAACCAAAATCTTTAAATTACAACAAATACGCTGAATATTATTCATGTTAATAGGTTTCTTTATTTGTTGTAATTATATATACTACATTTCACAATGGATGTATATTGACATATTTGCCCTTATGTATATTGACTTTTTATCCTTGGATATTTCCTACTTTTCAATGCATACCCTCCATTTTTTGAAAGTTTTGAATTAGTCCCTCCATTTTATAAAAGATTTAAAACAACCACTTCACTTTTTTGAAAGTTCTAAAACAGGCCATACACTTTTAAACATTGCTAATTTCATTTATATGATTTTATTTCATTTTAAAATATCATTTTTTACATGGATAAAGAAGGCAAACGGGCAACAAGCTGCGCCGCTATGCCTTTTTGAATTGCAAAACTAATTATTTTAAAAACAACATTTGTGGATCTGGGTGTCATAACACTGCTATGCATAACACGTTGGACTCTATTAAGAAGCTCCACCGCCTCAGGCGCAAGGAAACCGAAAGTATCAAATGCGGAAGGAATGAACACGTGTTGATTTTCAATGCATGATTTCTCGTGCTTTGTCACTTTACACGAGGCGGCTTTCAAAGCAGTTTGTCCCACCGTAACACCCCGACTACTCAAACCCACGAGGGGAGAAACTCCGGTTAGATCCACACATGCGTGTTTCCCCCCAACCCATCCAAAAACTAAAATGTCAGCAGGTCTAATAGTGGATCTTCTATCCAACGGGTCGGTCAAAAAGTTCACAGGAGCTTCTTTCTTGCCGGAGATCCCGGCACGCCAACATATGTCAAAAAGGACGTCTCTAACCATATCGTGTCGGTACTTGAATCCCGGGAGCTCTTTACACTGAACCGCATGTTCCCAAAAGGACTCCAAACTTGCCTTGCGACAAACAGGGCATAACGCATCAACCGGAAATAATGGAATCATGAGACGATACTTAAGGATGGCACGATATTCCACAGGTGACATATGTTGACCTAACCCGTCTATGGGAATAACTAGAAGAAAATCTTGAGCATGAGGTGCCCATAAACAATCGAAAACCGCTTTCTGCCTCACATTCATGTCGAAGCGAACTTCCATATCCTTGACCGTTTCACTAAAAAGGGCACTCGCCAATGTTTGTTGGGCTTTAGAAGGGGCAGTTTCCTTATTAGTGAAGCCGCTAAAATCAATGCTTGGAATCATATCACGAAGACAAGCCAAAGCACAACCATAATCGTCGTCCATACAACATATCCCACTGTCACGTAAGATGTGATCCTGAAGCACCCAAGATTGGGCCCTTGAGGCCACAAAAGCATAAGAGGAAACCTTTTTTGCAGAGTACAAACCCAAACCTCCGGATCGAATGGGTAAAGAAGTTAGTTGCCATTGTAAGTCCCCAAAGAATCACGCAATCCTTTGTCAAAGACCAAAGAAGCCTCCTCCATGTGAACAGGTTGACAAGTTCTTAAACCAAAAAAGAGTTTGGCAATACCCATACATGATCGAAGTAAAAAGAGCTCGTACAAGAGATATCAGAATTGGGATCAATCAATAATCAATAATACTTTCATAACTGAAATAAAACGATTTAGAGAGATAAAAAATACGAAAAAAAATGTACTTATGCTTACTAGACCAGCTTCATTGACAAAAATCTCAACAAATCTGAAGAGCAAAAGGAATTAATTTACGAACAGAATAACACCTACCTTTCGAGTAATTCACAAAAGGTGGTTGCCTGAATTTCTGATCGATAAACACATACACATCTCAATAATCACACACACCAAAATACACAAACACTTTAAAATTTACAAAAAATTAAGCTCAGAGTGTTGCTTTATGTGCTCAACGAACAGCTTTTGAAGTCAATTCTCATACAAGAGGTGTCAGAATATTAAGCAATTAATCATCACCGCCAATCACAAAATATAAAACAATAAACAGAAATTAAAAAAAAGAATTATCAAGGTAGAGACTACAGAGAAACAATATACGACGATGATGCTGGCGGCCGATTATACAGTGAATCTAGGGTTTTGGTGTCGGTTTGATGTAAAGTGGAGATGAAGTAGGTATTCATAGATTTCTGGTGGGCTTCTTAATAGGACTAATAGTTAGAAGAGCCCAATGTGATCCGCTAGCCGCTAGGTCTTCACACGTTCCGCTTGTTTTCATAATTTTGATTAATACTTAAAAATCAATAATTTCAAATTTATAAGTTTACCTTTTCACTCTAAAATTGCCCAAGTCAATCTGTTTATTGTGAATAACTCAAATTGTGTTATGTGAAAACCAACTATTGATAATCAGACTTTTTGTAATGGTGACAAAATCTGAGTATGGTCATTGCACATTATCTTCCCAAACATATGATCAAACCTTTATTTATAATAGTGAATAAACAATCGACCAACCTTAAAATTGATTTTATTAATACATGTAATACTTATTATACATAAAGTACAAGCGACCATCACATAGTTACATGACCTCAATTGGTCGCCATGACGAGCAAATGGAAGGGAAAAAAAAAGAAGGGTTTCGTCACAATCACTAATCTACCTAGTGTGTGGGTGTTTGTGGGGGGGGGGGGGGGGGTTGTTCGTGTGTCTATTTGGTGGCAATCATCCCATGACCAACCATTACGATTAATCTCATAGTTTTTATTACATGAATATAACTTCACATCAATAACATAGTATATTATTTTCACATTAATTCCAAAAAAATTAAAATCAGAACATGTATCAACTTGAGTAAAACAGGCACAAATATGAACGGATAAGTAAATATGTTGCATGGTATAACTTAGAGCGAATTACATCTAAGGTCCCTGTGGTTTACCACTTATTGCAGACACAGTCCCTAAACTTCATTAAGTACACTGGGAGTCCTTGGTGTTGCCATTTTGTTGCACCCGTAGTCCCTGAAGCAAACGTCCGTTAAAAAACCCTGTTAAATCACCCATGTGCACAGCACATGATGGGTAGTATGGTAATTGTTCACCCCTTCCTCATATTTAAACCCGAGTAAATTACATGGAAGGTCCCTGTGGTATACTACTTATTACAGCCTTAGTCCCTGAACTTCATTTATTACACCGGAAGTCCCTGGTGTATATGTTTGTGTTCGTTTGTGTTCATTTCGTGTACGTTTGTATTTCTTTATGTTCGTTTATGTTTGTTACCCTCGTTCGCGAACCGTTCATGAACACTAAATTTTCTTAACAAACGAACACAAAATTCCATTCGATAAGTGTTCGCGAACCGTTCGTGAACACATTTTCCCCTAACAAACGAACATGAACAAGACCCCACTCGTGTTCGTTCGGTTCGTTTACAGGCCTACAAACGAACGCAAACAAGATTTTGTGTTCGTTTAGTTAAACAAACGAACACGAACAAATGCCCGTTCGTTCGTTTACGTTCGTGAACATCTGTTCGTGTTCGTTTGTTAGTGTTCGTTTGAGTTTGTTTACGTTCGTTTGTGTTTGTTTCGTGTTCGTTTGTGTTTGTTTATGTTTGTTTATGTTTGTTTCGTGTATGTTTGTGTTTCTTTATGCTTGTTTGTGTTTCCTTATGCTCGTTTATGTTTGTTACCCTCGTTCACGAACCGTTCGTGAACACTAAACTTTCTTAACAAACGAACACGAACACAAAATTCAGTTCGAGAAGTGTTGGTGAACCGTTTACGAACACATTTTTTCCTTAACAAACGAACACGAACAAGGCCCCATTCGTGTCTGTTCGGATTGACTTTTCAGGGGGTTGGTGGCGCGACAATAAAGGTTGAAGTGTATACACCAGAGACTTCCGGTGTAATAGATGAAGTTCAGGGACTAAGGCTGTAATAAGTAGTATACCACAGGGACCTTCCATGTAATTTACTCGGGTTTAAATATGAGGAAGGGGTGTACAATTACCAAACTACCCATCATGTGCCGTGCACATGGGTGATTTAACAGAGCTTTTTAACGGACGTTTGCTTCAGGGACTACGGGTGCAACAAAATGGCAACACCAGGGACTCTCAGTGTACTTAATGAAGTTTAGGGACTGTAGCTGCAATAAGTGGTAAACCACAAGGACCTTAGATGTAATTCGCTCTATAACTTATGACAGAAAAAATGGAGGGTTTACGTATTGTCCTATTTTGACATGTGAAATGAAAAATTACAAAAACATTACATTAAAAAGAAAAAAAAAACAAAATCAAGCAGTGACAGTTTCTTCTTTGCCAGCAGCAAGTTGGTTCTGGATGTGTTGAGGTACAACATCGAATTTGGCTAATTGCATGGTGTACGATGCTCGACCTTTTGTCATCCCTCTTAGTGTACTCACGTATTGGAACATTTCTGCTAACGGCACCAACGAATCCACCACCTATAAATCACACACACATATGTATAAATATTACTCTGTTGTGAATAAAATGGTGTAGATTTAAGAGTAATTTAGAAAATACATGTGTTCTGCTGTTAAAAAAAATATACCTTAAGACCACCGGGCTTATCACCGAAACTATTAATCTGTCCTCTCCTAGAATTAAGATCACCAATAACATCCCCCAAATGTTCTTCCGGCGTAACAACCTCAACTCTCATAATGGGTTCCAAGATCTTTGGAGCCGCTTTCCTAACACCTTCACGGAACGCGCCTCTAGCCGCCAGCTGGAAGGCAAGTACGCTAGAGTCAACATCATGGTACGACCCGTCGGTTAAAACGGCCCGAACATCAACAACGGGAAAACCCGCAAGCACTCCATTAGTCATTGATTCTTCTAACCCTTTCATTACACCCGGAATGTATTCACGTGGGACCGCACCACCTTTGATCTCACTTTTGAACTCGTAACCGCTACCGGCTTCGAGTGGCTCGAACCGTACGGTTATATCTGCAAATTGACCTTGACCGCCCGATTGTTTTTTGTGGACGTATTTTACTTCTGATGTTCGGGATATGCTTTCACGGTAGTTTACTTGTGGTGCACCTACGTTTGCTTCCACCTGAGAATTTGTAAAAAAAAATATATGAGAATTTGTATAAAAAAAATATGTAAGAAAATATATGAGCATTTGTTAAAAAAACATGAGAATTTGTAAAAAATATATGAAAATTTGTAAAAAAATATATGAGAATTTGTTAAAAAAATATGAGAATTTGTAAAATAAAAATATTAGAATTTGTAAAAAAATATATGAGAATTTGTAAAATAAATATGAGAATACGTAAAAAAAAATGAGAATTTGTAAAAAAAAAATGAGAATTTGTTAAAAAAACATGAGAATTTGTAAAAAATATATGAAAATTTGTAAAAAAAATATATGAGAATTTGTAAAAAAATATGAGAATTTGTAAAAAATATATGAAAATTTTCAAAGAAAATATGATTATTTGTAAAACAAAAATGAGAATTTGTATAAAAATAAGGTGTTACGAGTGTTAAAACATATTCTAGTATTATTATTTTTCAAACTAACCTTAAATTCCCTCTTGAGCCTATCGACAATAATCTCAAGATGCAATTCTCCCATTCCTTCGATAACCGTTTGATTAATTTCTTCATCTCGAGAAAAATGAAAAGAAGGATCTTCACGTGCGAGCTTAATCAAACCATTAGCCATTTTATCGACATCGGCTTTCGTTTTCGGCTCAATAGCAACTTTAATAACGGGATCAGGGAAATCCATTCTTTCAAGAACAATCGGTTTCTCGGGATCACATAAAGTTTCACCCGTAATTGTATCTTTCAATCCCGCAAGAGCAACAATATCACCCGTTAATGCAACCGTAACGTCTTCTCTTGCATTTGCATGCATTTCAAGTAACCGCCCGATTCTTTCTTTTTTTCCTTTGTTTGAGTTCACAACGTACGAGCCCGCCGCGAGTTTACCCGCGTAGATCCGAACAAACGTGAGCGACCCGACAAACGGGTCGTTCATGATCTTAAAAGCCAACCCGGCAAACGGTTCGTCATCACTCGCGACCCGTGAAATTTCGATCGCCGGGTCGTCCGGGTCGGTCCCGATCATAGGTGGCACATCGAGCGGTGACGGTAAATAATCAACAACCGCATCGAGCAACGGTTGAACACCTTTGTTTTTAAAAGCCGACCCGCATAAAACGGGCACAAAGTTACCACCTAAAGTTCCTTTCCTAATCAACTTTTTAACCGTTTCTTCATCGGGCTCGACCCCTTCAAGATACCCTTCCATAACTTCATCGTCCAATTCAACAATCATTTCGATCATTAACGCCCGATATTCTTCCGATAATTCTTGCAAATCGGAAGGAATATCTTCATAAGAAAATTTAGCACCTAATTCTTCACCGCCCCAAACAATCGCCTTCATTCTAACAAGATCAATCACACCTTTAAACGTATCTTCCGACCCGATCGGTAACTGAAGCACGAGTGGTTTAGCACCCAAATTAGTAATAATCATATCACGTGTTCTAAAAAAATTAGCACCCAACCGATCCATTTTATTGACAAAACAAATACGTGGGACCCCGTATTTATCCGCTTGTCTCCAAACCGTTTCGGATTGCGGTTCGACACCCGCAACACTATCGAACAAACAAATTGCACCATCGAGAACCCGAAGGGCCCGTTCAACTTCGAGTGTGAAGTCAACGTGGCCCGGTGTGTCGATGATGTTGATCCGATGTTTGTTCCAAAAAGTTGTTGTGGCTGCTGATGTGATTGTGATCCCTCGTTCTTGTTCTTGTTCCATCCAGTCCATTGTGGCGGTACCTTCGTGTACTTCTCCAATTTTGTAGGATCTGCCTGTGTAGTAAAGGACTCGTTCGGTTGTTGTTGTTTTTCCTGCATCTATGTGGGCCATAATACCGATGTTTCGGTAGTCTTCTAGAGGAACCGTACGTTTTCCATCTGGATAACATAAACATATATATTAGATCTAAAAAAAGAAGTAAATAATTGTACGAATATCAACAGTTAAAGAACACAAACCGACATAAAAATTTCACATCTTTGAAGTTTAACAAACTAATTTTGAACTTTAATTTTGAATGAACTGTGGGTTTTGTAATATAAGCTTTGAATATGATCAAAATGCATCTCCTTTTTTCGATAAATACAATGAACTATTTTCTGCAGTTAATAGGTCCAAGTAATTAATCGCATACTGTTAAGACAAAAAGTTAAGCCTTTACCTAAACTCTAACAAATTAAACAGTTGATTTTGAAGATAATACAATTCTAGGGTTTGTTTAGCTTCTAATTGCTGATTTTTTTATTTCGTGAATCTTATTTCAAGAGAAATCGAATGAATTCCTTTTTCACCAAATTGACGAGTATACTCGAATTAGTTACTCCTCACTTCCAATTGCAAATAAATTTCAAACAAAACTGAATAATCACTTAAAGTTTTACCTTTTAATTCAATTAACTAATTCAGAGTTCATATAATTCATTCGAAATCAAAAAATTACCATCAGCACCAGCAGCCATGGCGAAAACCGAGAGATTCCTCTTTTGAAATTGAGAAATTGATTTGTTTGTGTTAATCCGTTGCCTTCCGAAGAAAGATGAGGTAAGAGTACGGTGTTGTTGGTGATTACGACGGAGGGAGGTGGACGGAGATATAAGGAAACGACGGTGCGGCCTGGTTGAAGAACCGCCATTGTTACTGGAGAAGTTGCAGAGAGAGGCGGCGGCGGCGGCGACGACGTTGGATGACAGGGCAACAGCTTCTGCCGCCATTGCAAGACAATCTCCGCCACTAGAATTTAGTGGTAATGGTGAAGGGGATAACAATTGCAGCTCGACTGGAGATATACGAAGGGGTGTGGGAGTTTTGTGTTTTGGATAGAAAATAATGGATGTTTTTTATGTGGTTCAGAAGTATTGATAGACTTCACAATTGTTGTGTTGTTTGTGTAATTTAAAAATTCACAATTTTAGTAATGATTATAATTAAGGTTTTGTTAATCACAGTCTTTAGAGTTGTCATTAACACTGTGTTACCGAGTTTTAATTCCAAGAGAAAAGAAGAGAAACGGAAAGAAATAAAATTTTTATTGTGTTCCAGAGTTTTAATTTTAAAAGAAAGGAAAAGAAGAGAAGATAAATTTGGTACATTTTTTCTCTCCTAATCTTCCTCCTAAAAATGGGAAGATTTGGAGAGAAGGGAAATTTCATTTAATTAAAAACATTTACAATTACCAAATTATCCTTAACATTACCTAATTTATTTATATTTTGAAGGATAAAATTGTAAATGTGTTAACTTTTTTCCTTTATCTCCAACTCAGGAACATAAAAAACGATAATTTTCTTTTTCTTTCTCTCCAACCTTGGAACATAAAAAGGAAGAATATTTTCTTCTCAATTTCTTTTCTTTTCTCTCATTTTCTCTTACCTTCTCCTCTTTTCTTTCGTTAAAAAACTATGGAACACAGTGTAAATGGTAGTTGTATACATAAATTGTTTTTACTTTTATTAGTAACTAACCTTTTCGAATTTTACTTCGGTTCGGTTCTAGATGATTCTTGGTTCGGTTCATTCGGTCTAAGTTGTCATTAGTTCAGCCCTCAATCCGGCATACACCATTTTCTCGGCTCCCAGTGCAAATTAAATGTGTCAGTTTGATTCTTGGACTATAGTCTACATACGGCAATTTGTAAAAATCTAAGTTTACATAAATAAACAAGTGAATTATATACTATGAGAATCATTTTATTATGATTTTGTACCATAAACAAAAACACCACTTCCAAAAGTTATGCAGTTTGGCTATCCAATCTGGTTAAAGGTTTGATTGGATACAAGATATTGTATAGGGTGATTTGGTTTTATGTAAGATAATTTTCACATAAAAAAATAAGACACAATATCAATCAATTAAATAACTAGATAAAATTCATGTTTCCGTCAATATCCACTTAAAATATCACATTATATTTGGTCCACTTTAATTTCAGGTTACTAGATACCTAAATGTTCTTACCTGATACCTAAACTATCCAACCCGATCTACCTGAATTTAAAACAGTTCGAGTGTATGTAACGGGTTTCAATTATTTTCAACAACCCTAGATGGTGATGCATCAACAAACATTATATAATACGTGACATGTTTAACCTTGTTGCATCAAAGCATTGGTCGACACATGACTTTTTTTTTACGGTGTTTTATACTTTTATTTATACTATTATATATTACTATAAAGGATGTTTATCATATCTGACATATTTTTGTACACATTATTCTATACTTTATTATAAAATTAAAAAAAAATTATAACTAAAAGTATAAAGGGTCAAGACTATATTGGACATTGGTCATTGTACTTTGATAAGTGACTTGAAATGAAAGCAAGTAATAAAATTTAGGGACGATATTCATATGTATAACTTATTTGAGGGGCTATATATAATATTCAGAAAATCACAAGGATCATACATGCAGTTTACCCAATTATCTTTTATACTCGTATTTTCTATTGATAGGGCCAGAACTCTCCAGAACCTCTTTCCATCAAAGTTTCTCGTTAGTTTATAAACCCTAATTTATTCCTCTAATCGGCCAAATCGAGGGCAATATTTCTTCCGACGATACCAGATTTACGCCCAATCACCTACCGCCGGTAACGATAACAAATGGCCGACGAAGCCAAAGCCAAAGGTAACGCGGCGTTCTCCGCCGGGAATTACACAGATGCCATCCGTCACTTCACTGACGCCATCAACCTCGCACCTACCAACCACGTCCTATACTCCAATCGCTCCGCTGCTTACGCTTCCCTGAATCAATATTCCGAAGCCCTAACAGATGCTAAAAAAACGGTCGAGCTTAAACCAGATTGGTCAAAAGGCTATTCACGGCTTGGTGCGGCTCATCACGGTTTGCATCAATATGACGATGCTGTTTCGGCTTATAATAAAGGTCTTGAAGTTGATCCTAATAACGAAACTCTGAAATCTGGACTCGCTGATGCCCAGTCAGCTCAGTCGGCCGCATCGGCATCCTCTCGGCCACGTGGACCGCCGAATAACCTATTTGGAGATGCGTTTGGGCCAGATATGTGGGCGAAGCTTACCGCTGATCCGGCTACACGATTGTTTATGCAACAGCCGGATTTTGTTAACATGATGAAAGATCTTCAACGAAACCCTAGCAATTTGAATTTGTATCTGCAGGATCAGAGAGTGATGCAAGCGTTGAGCGTGTTGTTGAATGTTAAGATGCAATCCGGTGCTCCAGGTGATGATATGGAGATGCCGGATTCGCCTCCTAAGGAAAGGAAACGTCCGGCTGATGAAGCTGAGCCGGTGAAGGAGAAGAAGCGTGAGCCGGAGCCGATGGATGTGCCTGATGAGGAGAGAGAGATTAAAGAGAAGAAAGCACAAGCGCAAAAGGAGAAAGAGATTGGTAATGCTGCTTACAAGAAGAAAGATTTTGAAACAGCTATTGCACATTATACAAAGGCCATTGAATTGGATGATTCAGATATTTCGTTCCTTACAAATAGAGCTGCAGTGTACTTGGAGATGGGAAAGGTATGACTTTGTTTTAATTTTAATTCTTTTGAGGTTTCTGAATGCGCTGAAGTTTCCATCTTTGTGAATATGGCTTGTCTGTGCTGTATTGATTTTGTAGCTTACTTCTATATTGATTGAACTAGTAGTGTGCTCTGCTAATAATCAAAGTAACTATATGTATCTGAACAATAACTTAGCTGAGAGAACTTATGACAGTATAACCAACTTTTGTAGCTTACTTCTATATTTAGGGTGGAAACTATTGTCTTGCATTTTTATGTTCTATAATGGCATCCCTTTCTCATTTATATCAAGTGATTTTCGGTTGTTTTTGGACTCTGTTATTTATTTTTACCGTTATATGCGTCTCTTTGTTCTGGATAAATGTTGGTCTTAGGTTATAGTCAGCTATCTTATCGCCTTTGTACCCTTTGCTGATTTTTTAAGTTGATGTACTCATGTACATTAAATGGTAACTATTTCCAGAATATGATTTTACACCACTTTAGTATGATTTAAATGAGGTTTTGTTATTTACAGTATGATGAATGCATTAAAGATTGTGAGAAAGCTGTGGAGAGAGGAAGAGAACTTCGCTCAGATTACAAGATGGTTGCAAGGGCTTTAACAAGAAAAGGAACTGCTTTAGTTAAAATGGCAAAAACCTCAAAAGACTATGAACCTGCAATTGAAACTTTCCAAAAAGCTCTTACTGAACATCGTAATCCAGATACTTTGAAGAAACTTAATGAAGCAGAGAGAGCCAAGAAGGATCTGGAACAACAAGAGTATTATGACCCTGAACTTGCTGAAAAAGAACGTGAAAAAGGTTACATTTTTATCCCTCATTCTGCAGTTTCTTCTAGATTTTGCTTTTAATGTTTATGTTAATAACTGAATTGTGAATTTATTTTAGGAAATGAATACTTCAAGGAGCAGAAATACCCGGATGCTATCAAGCACTACACAGAAGCTTTGAGAAGAAACCCCAAAGATGCAAAGGTATTTCTTTTTGTCTTTGATATACTGTAGATTTGGCAATATTGACCCATTTACTTGTGAATGGGTCAATTTGGGTCGTATGACCCATTCCAATTTGGGTCAATTTGTGATAGTAACATTTTCATGGTGGTTTTTTGTTTTTAAAAGGCATATAGTAACAGAGCTGCTTGCTACACAAAACTCGGGGCAATGCCAGAAGGGCTGAAAGATGCAGAGAAATGCATAGAAATTGACCCGAAATTCTCAAAAGGGTACACCAGAAAAGGTGCAATCCAGTTTTTCATGAAGGAATTTGATAAAGCTCTAGAGACTTACCAAGAGGGATTGAAACACGATCCCCAAAATCCAGAATTACTAGAAGGTGTCAGGAGGTATAATAATTTAATTTCTTTAAAATGGACAAAGTGGTAATGGGTTAACCCGACCCGTTACCCGCCCACCCATTTGGGTTCTAATTGGGTCTGCTTGTTACTTTCAGCTGTGTGCAACAAATTAACCGAGCCAGCCGTGGGGATCTGACACCTGAAGAACTAAAAGAGAGACAGGTTTAGTTAAATATGAAATAATTTCTATATATATTTTCTCCCATTTCGGTTAAATATGTGATTATTTATAATTGTTTATTATTTGCAGGCAAAGGGTATGCAAGACCCGGAAATTCAGAATATTTTAACTGACCCTGTTATGGCACAAGTATGTTTTTTTTTTTTTTTTAATTAAATATATTGTTGGGTGAATTTATTGTGGTGAGTAATTTGTGTTTTTGTTTGACAGGTGTTGAAGGATCTTCAGGAGAACCCAAAGGCTGCACAAGATCACATGAAGAATCCTTCTGTTATGAACAAGATCCAGAAGCTTATCAGTGCTGGGATTGTGCAGATGAGATGATTTATTGAGTTTTTATTTGGATGTGACACTTTTTAATTGGGTTTTGGGTTACTGATGAAAGTTTTGTTTCATTTTTTAAGAATGTATGAATTTGACATGATTTTGGTTTATTTTTATGTCTCCAACTTGTTCCCGATGTGGCATCTTGATTAGGAAATTTAGCTCGGATACCAATTGATATAGGCTAAACAATGATAATACAAATTGGTTCTGTTGATTTTAAAAATATATAGGACAATCTAAATAAAAAAAATACCATGTTTAAAAATTGATAATACAAATTGGCCTTGATAGAATTGTGCATCATTGTCATTTTCGTCTTCAAGTGGATGCAAAAGTTAGCAATCAATTGAGTACTTCTGCATTTAAAGTTATTTTTTGTCCCTGGAATTAATCAGATAATGTAGTTTAAGAAAAGAATTCCATTCCAATTCGTATCCGGTCCATTTTAGATATTGATAACATCGTACAAAATGCCATGTTTTCTTTGTTTTTTCTGAATTTATGTGATTCTGTTGCATGTCCTGTTATATTTGGCCCTAAAAAACTCGCAGACAGCTAAAATTTCTTGTTCGAGTAAACCTAAACAAAGTTTCGTCTCTACCTATGGCTGCTTCCCACTTTCTCTTGTTACTACTACCTCTGCTTGTGGTACAACTCTCCGAAGCTACGCGTCCTAATTTTCTCTCTCCGAATTACGATTTCCCATTCTTCAATAGCACGAAATGGGCAGTTCTTGTAGCCGGTTCAAACGGTTACTACAACTATCGTCATCAGGTGCATTAATTTCCTTGAGTTTTCGTTTAGTAGTTTAACTTACAAATTGTGAAAACCATATGTTAAAATGAACATATTAAGTAATGTGACCGAATAAGTTCTTATATATGGTTTATATGTTATGAAACTTCAGGCGGATATTTGTCACGCGTATCAAATCTTGAAAAGGGGCGGGTTAAAGGATGAAAATATTATCGTGTTCATGTACAATGACATTGCAAATAACCCGTTGAATCCAAGGCCCGGTGTCATAATTAACAGTCCCAATGGCTCAGATGTTTACGCTGGCGTGCCAAAGGTATACAATTTTTTTTTTTTTTTTTTGAATAATGACTGTCAGTAGCTTTCGCGCTAGAGATAGCTAGATACATTTAGTGATACTTATTAAGTGTCACTAGAAGCAACAAAAGTGTCACTCAAATAAAAGAATGTCACTTAGTATTGAGTAAAAAATTTACTTCTATTTACAGAAGTGTGTTATCTACATAAAAAATTGTGGGTAAAAGTCTGCTAGTTAAAAACCTATAGTGACACAGAAAAAATGTGGGTAACAAAGTTTTTACCTTTTAGTGACATAATTTTTTCTTAATAAGTTGGAGTAAAACTTTTTAGTTTTTACCCACACATTTTATAAAGTCTGAGAATAGATGAAACTTTTTAAAAATGTCACTAAAACCTAAATAGTGACACTTTCTTGTGCGTCACTAAACAAGAGTCAGTAAAATTGTGTTTGACACGTTGAGATTGAAATTTTGGTAGGATTATACCGGAGAATCTGTGACTGCTGCCAATTTATACGCCGTGCTTCTTGGCAACACCTCAGGCGTGACAGGTGGAAGCGGGAAAGTTGTAGCCAGCAAACCTCAAGATAAAATCTTCGTGTATTATGCCGATCATGGTGGTCCCGGAGTTCTTGGTACTCACTTGATTACCATAATTTGTATTCGTTGTTAAAAAACGTAAGTAATAAATACCTAATCATATCAGTCACTAACATAATTCTCGTGTTAAATAATACTATAGGGATGCCAGATTACTCGCCTTTTGTTTACGCGAATGATTTCATCAAAGTCTTGGAAACAAAGCATGCAATGGGTACCTATGATGAAATGGTAATTAAGGTACATTTTGCTATTAATTTGTAGTTGTTAATCGATTACGATGTAGGTTATATACGTTGAAGCATGTGAAAGTGGAAGTATTTTTGAAGGTCTTATACCCGAAGATCTCAACATTTACGTGACAACATGCAAACGAGAGTAGTTATGGCACTTATTGCCCGGGTCGGATCCCCCCCCACCTAAAGAGTTTGATACTTGCTTAGGTGACTTATATAGTATCTCATGGATGGAAGATAGGTATTTTTCCGTACAATATGCTTTTAGCGACTTATTTCTGTTTAGCGACTGGTACGGTCACTAACTCTACTTTTTGTCGCTATCTTTGTTAGTGATGTTGAAGATTTGAAGACTGAAACATTGGAGGAACAATACTTGAAGGTTGGTATTAGGGTTTCTTTGTTTAATTAATCTCGACGATTAAGATGCAAGTTTACATGACACTTTCTAGCGACTGAAAATGATGTTGACTAAAAAAGAAGAACTGGTCTCGTTGATTCTTGAATACACATGACAGTCTAATCAAAAATATCACATTGATTCAAAGAATACCGTAAATTTGGTCTTCAAAATCATTCAACACAATGATGGGAGAAAACTCAATTTCATAAAATGATAACTAAACATTTCAGAGTCTAAAATAAACTCTAAATAAGGCCTAGATTTTCAAATGAGCCAAAAAAGGGCCGAAAAGTGAGCCCGGAACAAAATCTAAAAATCAATGAAAAATCTAAAAATGCAAAAAACTCCTTAAAAACAGCGTTTTCGGGTTTGAAGCGGAGAATCAAGGCAAATATTATGCTCATTTCAATGCAATCTCTTTCTTCACACGGTTTTAGGCTTCAAATAACAAAAAGGCCTCAGAAAATCACATATTTTTTTCTTGCAGGTGAAGACAAGGACTTTAAACAACAACTCTTTCGAGGGATCTCATGTGATGCAATACGGTACGCAACGTATAAGCAACGAAACTGTTTCGGTTTATCAAGGTTCTTTTACTTGGAATTTCACCTCGAATCCATCCCAATCATTCGAATCCATGGGTGTTGTGGAGCAAAGAGATGCAGACATTTATTCAATGTGGCATGCGGTAAGTATACTTACAAATAATACTTACATATAATACCCGTTACTTGCATTGATGGTCATTCTTCTAGTAACAAATTGGTGTAATTTCATATTCTTCAGTACAAGAAATCAACAGGAGAACCACAACAGAAAGAGGAATTACTAAGGAAAATTAATGAAATCACGACACATCGGGCACATTTGGATAATAGTATCGCTAAAATTGGAGACGAGTTATTAGGGGACCAACATGGTTCGGTGAGGGGTGAAGGATTGGCCCTTGTGGACGATTGGGATTGTCTTAAATCCATGGTAATTTAACCGAACAAAAACTTGCACTGCAACGAAGTTATCCTATAGCGACTAATCATTTCAAACCTATAGCAACGACATGTTGTTGCCACATGTCGTCGCCATGGGGTACATATGTACTGACAACAAGTCGTCGCCTAGACAGGTTTCGTCTGGACGAATTTTCCAAAGAAAAGAAAAGTTTTATTAATAAAAGTTGAATTATGTTAACCCTGTAGCAACGACAAGTCGTCGCCATAGGCCTATCAATAGCGACGATTGCTGTTGTCACCAAAGTGTCGCCGCTATAGGTGTAAATTCTTGTAGTGTTGATAATCTTTCGTGTTCATTTTACAATTATTTTGGTATATTTTTTTGTCATATTAACTTTTATAACATGTGACTGATTAAGGTTCGGACATTTGAAACACATTGCGGATCGTTGACTCAATATGGCATGAAACATACACGAACATTTGCTAACGCATGCAATAATGGTATTAGCAAGGAAGCAATGGACGAAGCTGCAAAGGCAACATGTAGCTCGTATGATATGGGGCAATGGGATCCCGCAATTGTTGGCTATAGTGCATGATCGATAATTAATGGAACTAATGCTATATAGAATGGATGGGATATTTTCATTTTTCGTACTATTTTCGTCTCAAATAATAATGACAATAAGTGAAACAATGCTCATAAGACTTGACGTTGTTGTTCATGTCACATCTACCTTTGTAATTTTGTTCGTACTCTGAGAAAGAAATGGGTATAAAATAGCTAATAATATGTGCAAAGATTTCGTTTTCAGTTTCCTCTTTGATATCCTCGTCGGTAAGAGCAAAACCCATCTTCCCCTCGTCACCAATGGCACCATTGAGTCACAAACTTGTCAGTAGGCATGGTCGTCAGAGTAGGGACGAGCTGAACATCTCGTCTTGACGGGGGAAGACACACGGGCCGTGGGGTGGGTGTTTGTTATTTTAATATTTTTCATAGGTAGTGATGGGTTGTTGTTGTCACGAACTAGCTTGTCAGAAACTCGTCAGGAGGGAAAAAGGTGATGTGACGCTACTGACAAGTTTGGGAACTAGTCATTGTTGGGAGAGACCTAAGTGGCGGTGCTTTCAAGAGTTTGTATATATAAAACGAACCTACAGAACCAATAGTTTTTTATGAACCAATATTCACTTTACCAAGTATGCAATTTATGTAAGTCGAATATTCCGTTGATATAAATTGATTATTGTATTAAAAAAGAATCTAAAGACTTATCTGTCATCGATATGTGGAGTAAAAGCTTGAATTTTCCCTGATGACTATATAAATATATAATGTTGACTTGTCCTATGCAGCCAATCACATAGCCCTTAAATGGTGAGTCAAATTGTGTAGAGATTGATTGATGAGAGGAAGGAAACTCAAGAATTTGCTTTGTAATTATAACATTAAAAGATGGATGGTCACATATTAAAATATCATTAGTTTAGAGATAAATGGTTATTAAACTCAGTTTATGAATAAGTTACAGTGATATAGAATCCAACGTTTTCCTATTAATCTAGACTTGATTTAGATGTAAGATTAATTGGTTCTATAGAAATGTACCCCTTAGTAAAGTTGATACGAGTCGGCTTTCTGACAAACTCTAAATTTCTTTTTCCCTTTCAATCTCAAACCTCGCTTGTAACATGTAAGTCAAAATAATCTTGTCTACCATTGAGAGATCTATTGAGATTGAAATGAAGCTAATCCATGATGATTTGAGAAGAATTGAAGATTAAGTGTGTGTTCTTGGTGTTTTAGTGTGTGTAGTTGAGAGAGAATGGAGGGAAGAAGAGAGCTTTCAAAAGTGTAAAATCTATTTAGTGTGGGAAAGCTTACATCATAAGTCATCACAAGGGGTATTTATACCCTAACCTCTAAACACACTTAAACTAGTCTAATTAAGGCTAATTACATCATTTAAGCTCAAAACTAGTCCTAACAATCTCCCTCTTTTTGAGCTTTAGCACTTTATCCCATCATTCCTTCTTCAATTTCTTCTTTTGGCTTGTTATGAAATTCGTTTATGCTCAGATGTGCTTTAAACTGTTTTGCTCTTCAATGTTTACATCTGATTAGCTTCAGAAGAAATTGAGATTTCAAACATTCAACGAAAATATTTTTTATTTCATTGAATCTGTCGATGTAAGAGAGTCCTAAAACTGATTTCCTAAGGATTTGAAAGTTCTGGATATGGAATATCAGTTTGGTAAGGATTTGTCTAGGATTTTCAAATATTGGAGATTTTGTGATAGAAGTTTTTGTGAGGATTGGATAATGATGTTTTGGATTCTGAAAAGAATGATTTGTACGGTTAAGCTTGAGATAGTTGTGGTTGAGATTTTAAGAGAGATTTCTGTAGATGAATCGCTTTTGTTCTTCTTCACTTGTTTTTCTGTTTAGTACACTGATTATCATTTTCTGTTTCTCTTAGTCACATGATATTAACAATTTCTAATTTTGCATTTGGTTTGAGTACATGAGTTCTGAATTTTCTTCTTTGATGGGATGTTTATGGTTCTTTTTGATATTGTTCAGGTATAAATCCGATACTTGAACTATTTCTTGCTCTTTTTCTCCCCCTCATGAGGATCATGACCAGGGTCCTCATGATAAAGCTGAATAGTTGCGTTTTGGAAACGGAGAGAAGAATTGTGTGTCGATGTAAATCAAGAGCCAAGATCGGAATGAGAACCAGAAACATGTAGTACTCATGAAGTAACCACAAAAAAAATTGATTTGATCTAAAAATATTTGAGAAAAATATTTGAAAATGAAGAATAGCATTGTCAATAATCACGTGAAGTCATAAACAGATGCAATCTTTACTGAAGAACTTCAGTAAATAGACCGTTTACGGATATGACAAACACGATGATTAGAGACATTGTTAATCAAATATGTGAAATTTAAAAGAGATCAATTTGTTTGGTTATATCAAAGATCAGTGAAGTATACCACTTACAAAGATGCAATCTTCTCAGAACGTGTGTAGAGAATAGATCTACGGATATACAAAGATCAATGACATAACAATGTGCATGCAAAACGATTTTGAGTGTGTGAGAACTGGAGAAATTCAGAATTGAATCTGAGCAGTTTTGAGAAGATGAAAAATGATTTCTCCATTGATCTGTTAAGAATGAAAATCGTTTGAAAAAATAGTAAGAACAATCAATCCAAGATGGTGTTAAAAACAGATACAATCAGTATTGACTGAAATCAGTAAAGAGATCGACGAATTTAACAGAAAATTGTGTTGAGTGTTGCAAACAAGTCATTTAAAAATGGAAAACATTATGTGCAAAATCAGGGTTTTGAAAAATTGAGCCACAATGCAAGAGACGAAAAATTTGTCATAAACAGATGCAATCTTTACTAATCGAGACTAGTAAAGAGATCGTTTACGAATATGACAAAAATTTGTATCCTACGTTGTGAACACAACATTATGAGCACAAAGTGAGTTAAAAAAATTTTAGGAATGTTGAGCATCACAGAATAATAAAGAATTTATAAGAGTGTGATGCCAACAATTCATTATGAGTAAGTGAAAATGTTTGTAATTGACTAATCAATTTGAAAAATGATAATTGTCTTTGAAAGGAGAAAAAAATTGATTTACAATTGAAGAATTTTGACAATGTAGGAACACAACGCTAGCAATGAGAAATAAGAGAATTTGCAATAAACAGATGCAATCAGTACCAACCTAAACTGGTAAAGAGATCGTTTACGAATATTGCAAAATCTAATACTCAACATTGATAACCTTGTGTGATTGTAAATATGTAAGAGGTTGAAAAACTGTTTGAGGTAAAAAAAAATTTATTATCAAGACAGAATAAGAAAATTTGTAATAAACAGATGCAATCAGTACCAACTGAGATTGGTAAAGAGATCGTTTACGGATATTATAAAAATTGATACCCCATATTGATAAGTATAAAATTTTTTGAAAGGAGCATCGAAACAGTATGTAGCGATTGTAAAAGGATGCTCCCCCTCGACTAGGGATGGCAACTAACATCCGATCCGATGAACATCCACCCGATCCGCTCCACTCGTAGTGGATATGGATGAAGTTAAATGGGTGAATATCGGATGTGGAGCGGATGTGGATGTTTATTGGAGCGGATATGGATGATGATTTTCAATCCATGGATGAATCCACTTAACCCGAAATTAAATATATATTATAATTTTATATAACTATAAATATATGTTTTCAATAGTAGGTTGACTGATGAGGCAATTATTTATTATCATTTCCCATACTTGAATTTCTTAGGAACTAATCATTTTATCGTTTCTTATTCTGTTCTTAGTATGAAGGCGACGATCATTATATGACTCGTTACTTTTGAGATTTTTGTGTGATTTTCAATGCAACAACCCATAAATCACAAGCATGTAATTATAAATCACAAGCATGACTCGTTACTTTTGAGATTTTTGTGTGATTATCATAGTTATGTTTCCGTTTGACTCTTCTTTTGGAAGAAACTATGTAAATATGCAATAAAAATCGTAAATCATATATAAAACTATCGTACTTTCTTTAGGAGTTTTTTTTCTTCCGAAATCCAACGGATGTCCATTTACCCGCTCTAATCCAATGGATATGGATATGGATGGATGAAATGATTTTAAATGGATATGGATATGGATATGGATGAGGTAAATTTAAATGGATATGGATGTGGATATGGCATCATCCGATCCACATCCGATCCATTGCCATCCCTACCCTCGACATAAGATGATAAGAATGTCTATTTTCTCCCCTTGACAAGTGAATATAAAAATTCTCCCCCTCAACCAATGATATCGATGAAGAACGGGTTTCAAGTAGATGTACTTGAAAGCCATTTTATTCTTTATTAAAAAAAATGAAAAACAAAAACAATAAAAATAATAAAAAAAATAAAGCAGTAAAACGGTTTAAGTTTTGAGATTTAGCATACCAAGCTTAGACACAAGAAAATTAAAGCGTTTTTCGTCTAAAGCCTTGGTAAACAAATCAGCTAATTGAAGATCGGTTGACACGAAGTACAATTCCACAGTACCTTGTTCAACATGGTCTTTGATAAAATGATATCGAAGATCGATGTGTTTAGTTTTGGAATGTTGAACAGGATTGCATGAAATTGCAATTGCACTTCGTGAATCACAATATAAAGGAATACAGCTGTACAAAAAGCCATAATCTTTTAATTGCGATTGCATCCAAATTACCTGAGATAAGCAGCTTGCAGCAGCAACATATTATGCTTCTGCAGTGGAGAGAGAAACATAATTTTGCGTTCGAGAAGACCAGCTCACCAACTTATCTCCCAGAAATTGGACACTTCCAGAGTTACTCTTGCGATCCAGCATACACCCAGCATGATCGGCATCAGAAAAAGCAGACAAATCAAACGAAGTTTCTTTAGGATACCACAAACCAAGATCTCGAGTACCCTTTAGATAACGAAATATACGCTTGACTGCTTGAAGATGTGATTCTTTAGGAGCAGCCTGATACCGAGCACATATGCATGTAGAAAACATAATGTCTGGTCGACTCGAGGTTAGATATAACAGTGATCCAATCATCCCCCGATAATTAGTGACATCAACAAGTTTACCATCAGGATCAGCATGCATTTTAGAACCAGGCGACATCAGTGTCGAAATTGTTTTACAATCATCCATGAGATATTTTTTCAAAAGATCAGTGATATACTTGGATTGATTAATAAAGATCCCGGTAGGTAATTGGCGAACTTGAAGACCAAGAAAGAAGTTCATCTCCCACATCATACTCATTTCAAAACGTTTGACCATAAGAGCAGAAAACTTTTTACAGTATTTGGGATTAGTAGAACCAAAAATGATATCATCGACATAAATCTGAATGAGAACAATATCATCCCCTTGTCGCTTGATGAACAGAGTTGTATCAACCTTTCCTTTTGAAAAGCCAGAATCAACTAAAAAATTTGAGAGTACATCGTACCACGCACGGGGAGCTTGTTTTAACCCATATACGCTTTGTTGAGAATATATACATGATCAGGAAAACTTGGATCTACGAAACCTTCAGGTTGATAAATGAAAACTTCTTCATTTAGAATGCCATTTAAAAATACAGTTTTTACATCCATTTGATAGATAGTAAAATTCTTATGAGCTGCATAGGCCAAAAATATACGAATGGCTTCTATTCGTGCAACCGGAGCAAACGTTTCTTCAAAGTCAATACCCTCTTGTTGAGCATACCCCTTCGCAACTAAACGTGCTTTATTACGAATTACAATCCCATTTTCATCCTTTTTGTTTTTGAAGATCCACTTAGTACCAATAACAGATTTTCCTGGAGGTTTTGGAACAAGACGCCAAACTTTTAATCGTTCGAATTGATTTATTTCCTCTTGCATAGCAAGAATCCAATCTGGGTCTGACAAAGCTTCACTGACTTTCTTAGGTTCATCTGAGCTTAGAAAAGCAGAGAATTGACATTCATCGGCAGTGGCTTTACGAGTTTGAACAGAAGATTCAAGATTACCAATTATTTGATGAAGAGGATGATCTTTTGTCCATTTCAGAGAATACGGAAGTGGTAGTTGACCCGGATTAATGTTTGACGTATCAGTAAATGTTGGATGTGGGATAATTGCATTTTGAGTGCTGGTTGTAGAGGGCGGTGTATCAACACGTGTAACATTGAATTTGGAAAAATCAATCACCAATGGTTGAACTTGAGCTTGAGCTAAAGATGAGTCCGAATTATTAGCATCTTGAGCAGGAGGTGAGGGAGTATCTGGTGAGGATTCATTGTCCAATGATGTAGAAGAATCGGAATCAGTTATGATGATATTGGGAGAGCTAGAAGTAGGAGATGGAGAATCAGTGCAACTTGAATTTTGCATTTCAGGTACTGTAATAGATTGAACATCGGCCACTGATGGAAATTGATCGTCAGCTTTCTCTACTGAACTGGGTCGGATGGTATGATAATCATCATAAAAATGTTCAAATAAAATATCAAGATCATTTTCCGATGTGGAGGGAGATGATGAAGGTAATGGAGATTCGATTTCTGAGGTGAGTGAGTCAATTGGAAAAGTCTCATCAAAATTAACATTAACACTTTCCCTAATCGTCCGATTTGACCGATTATACACTCTATAAGAAGCGGAGTCTCGTGAATATCCCACAAAAATTCCTTCATCAGCTTTTTCATCAAATTTATTCAATTTATCTTTATCATTCAGGATAAAACATCGACTCCCAAAAATATGTAAAAATTTGACATTTGGAATTCGTTTATTGATTAATTCATATGGAGTTTTGTTGTATGCTTTGTTGATAATTGAACGATTTTGAGTGAAGCATGCCGTACTGATGGCTTCTGCCCAAAGAGATAATGGGAGTTTAGAATATGAAAGCATGGTACGAGCAGCTTCAACTAAAGTGCGATTTCTTCGTTCAACAACCCCATTTTGTTGATGTGTACGGGCAGCGGAAAATTGATGGGTTATACCAACTGATTCAAGAAAAGAATCTAACGTTTGATTTTTAAATTCAGTTCCATTATCAGTACGAATGGTATGTACTTTTAAGTCTAAATTTGTTTGGGTTTTCTTGATAAAGGCTATGATGATATTAGTTGCTTCATCTTTTGTACGTAAGAAATGAACCCATGTATAACGAGAATAATCATCAACAATTACCAACACATAGCGTTTGTCTGCTAAAGATTGAACGCTCATGGGACCACATAAATCCATATGAAGTAATTCAAGCGGTTTTGAAGTACTTTGAACTGGTTTGGACTTATAAGACTTCTTAGTCACTTTGCCCATTTCGCACGACGAACATAGATGATCTTTTTCAAATTTTACATCCGGAAGACCAAATACATGACCACCTTTTACCAATTTATTGATTGTTTTGAAGTTAAGGTGAGAGAGGCGACGGTGCCATAACCAAGATTCATCTGATGATGCTGTTGACATTAAACAAACTTTTTCAAGTGGGACCACATCATTTAGATTGATAGTAAACAAATTTGTACTACGTTTTCCGGTAAGAAGATCTTCACCATCATAGGTGCGAACAACACATTTCTTAGTTCGAAAGTTGACTTCCAACGTTTTGTCACAAAGTTGACCAATACTAAAAAGATTGTGAGCGAGATCATCTACATAAGCCACATTTCGAATGACTAATGGTGACGAATGATATCACCAATACCCATGATGGCAGCTAGATGATCATTTCCAAAACGAACAGTTCCTAAATATTTGTCTCTAAAATTTGTTAACATGTCCTTGTTTCCAGTCATGTGTCTTGTACAACCAGAATCAAGATACCATACATTCTACATAAAACAATTAAAACAAAAAAGGTACCCAATTAGAAATGGGTCCTATACGATTAGTAAACGATGTTTTATGATGAATGATTGATACAGTATGAAGTTAGAGATTTTTGAGAACTGCAAGGAGGCAGTTCTATTTTTGGTATTTTTATAATCCATTTAAATGATTTTTCAGAGGAATGTAAAATCCATTTTGAGAGTTCATTTTGAATCCATTTATATTTAACAAATTTGGATGATTTTAGAGAAGATACAACGCGATAGACAGATCTTGTCGATTGAGGTGTAGGAACCACTCGATAGACGGATCTTGGCGATTGAGTTGTTGATACCACTCGATAGACGTATATTGTCGATTTAGGTGTAGATACCATGCGATCGACTGAAGTTGACATTTTAGGTGCTGAAACTACACGATAAACTGATTTTGAAGATGTAGGAGGAGAACGTGTAGTTAGAGGTGGTTGAGACCTAGCAAGTATGGTTTTGCATGGTTCTGGATAGCAAATAGTACATGAATGAATGATTGAACCATTTTTATAAAGTACATCATGTCGAGATCCACACGGAGCATCTTTTCTAACAAAATATCGTGTATCATATTGAGATATTGGTTTATTAGTTTTTCGATCAAAATAAACCTTTTTACCATTTTTATCTGTTTTAACAATCAAGTTTACACCATTAACAGAATGATTAACAGGACGATAAATTGCAGAATCATACACAATGCCATAACGTGTAGCAGGAGAAATAAAGTTTGTTGAGTTATTACATTTATTGGAATTAGAAAAAGAAGAATCTAAAAACGAAGAAAATCTAGACTTCTTAAGTTCCTTTGACTTAAGCATACTATACTTAGTTGATTTAGACTTCTGAAACTGCTCAACTTCTTTCACCCCGCCTTGCATTGGTCTCCTGTGCTTGGAATTTAAATTTCTATCTGAAAATTTTAAAACAGGAGAATTAGAAGGAGAATTAGAATTTCGTTTTAAAAGAGTTGGAATTTTAGGAGATGAGAAATTATCAATGTGAGACTTTGGCTTTGGAGAAGCACTTTGACCAGAAACAGATGTGACATGAGCTATTTTATTTTCTAACTCATGAATCTTGTTTTGTAAACCTGATTTTTCTTTGTCAAATGCCTTATGTGAGTTATCGATTTCATTTTCCAATTGACAAATTTTCCTTTCTAGAATGAGAGATGGTACATAAATCTTTGGTGTGACTTTTTGTTGAAGTACAACATTACCTTTAATCTCAAATTCTTCTGGTGTAATTATGGGAAAATAATCATCATTTTCAAAGTTTGCCTTTTTAGTTTCATATATTTTATTTTATTCAGTGTAATTGAAACTAATTTGCACATTCTCCTTTTTAGCTCTGTTGAAAGTCTCAATTTCTTCCTCTTTATTTGTCATTTTGAGGAATGGCGGCAAGATATCTCGGTATCTTGGATCATATAATGTTGGAACCATTGTACAAGCCTTTTTAAGAAATTATGGATTATCAGCTCATAGTCCTTCTTGTGAGTTGAAATATTTGAAGTCTTTAGGCTTGTCCAAATGGATGGTTTGATCAATATTTCCTCTTTTGACAATTAATTCTTCAAGATGTTTGATATGTGAATTCAATTTATGATTTTCATTTTTAAGTGTTTGAATCACATTTTGTTTGGTTCTTGTTTCTATTAATGCAATGATTTTCTGTTCATGTAATTCCTCTGTTAATTCTTTAATTTGAGAGTTTAGAGATTCAAATTGTTTTTCAATTTCTTCAAACTCTTTTTCTTTACGTGCAATACTGTTTTTATTAATTTGATAATCACCCCAAACTTTAGAGTAAAGTTTATAATTATGATTATATTTATCTTTATACTCTGATACTTGGTTTTGTAACCGCAGATTTTCTTGTTTGAAAACTGTTTGTTGTTGAATATAATGAGCAATTTTAGTAGCCAGAAAAGCATTTTGTTCATTTTGTTTTTCCAAATTAGTTAAGCGATCTTGAAGTTGATTCTTTAAATTTTCTGCATTCAAAAGGTTTTGTTTTAATGAATCAACTTCAGATGTTTGATTTGGAACAAAACAAGTATCAGAATTGGTGGAATTATTTTCATTAGAGGGAAGAGAAGTGTGTACCTTGCCGTCCTCGCCATCTGTCTCAGCAATTCTTTCAGCAACCTCAGCATTTTCTCTTGCCATAAAGCATAGGTTGGCAGCATGTTCTTCATCTTCTGGATCAGACTCCTCCATCCATTGAAGGTCTTCTGCTAACAACACTTTTCCTGCTTCAATTTGTTTAGCCATGATCATCTTCCTTTTAAAGAACTCAGAATCCCGGACTTTAGGTTTCTTGCAATCACGTGAGTAGTGTCCAGCAATTCCACAATTGTAACATTTTTTCTGTGGATCCAATGGTATAAGCTTTGGCTTTTCAGTTGGTTGTGTTGTAGATGAAGTAGGTGGAGCAGATTTAAAGTTGGATGAGTATCTTTGGTTGTTGTTTGTTGGTTTGGAGTAGTACTTCTTCTGATAGTTTGAGATTAGGGACATTACTTGAAGTACATCCTCAAGATCTTTTTCCATTTCATCAGGTGGTGAGAATGCAGACGGTTCTACATTTTCTGACATTTTAGGATATGTCGGATACTGATGATGTTGCTTGGTGAGGAATGAAAGAGTATCTGCAGTCTCTTGGCGGTTTTGAGCTGTCTCTTGACGACTTTTAGTTAAGTTCTTGACCATTGGCTCATTTTGTGCAAATATTCAAAGAGTTCATGAATATCAATCAGACTGAGATCTTTATGTTGCATGGCACTATTTCCAAACATTTCCCACTCAGGAAGAAGACAGTTGATAAATTTGATATTCACCTCCAAATTTTCTTTTCGCAAGTAGTTTTTGCGAAGATCATTCAAAAATGTACAATACCGATGATAAGTGCTCTCCAAGTCTTCTCCGATTGTGGCTTTGAAAGTCTGATAATTATTCAAAGCAGAAACCATTTTTGCTTTGTTTCCTAAAACTGTGCCCTCCATTTGTTTTCTGATTTCATCCCATAATTCTTTACCCGTTTCAAGGCTATCCAAACTGTTGTAGATTTCATTTGGCAATCCTTGAAGCATAAATGAATACGCTTGAACATCGGCTTTGGCACGTCGTTTTTGTTGTGTATCATACTCATCAGGAGGAACTAGACGTTTACCACAAATAACCGGAGGAGTAGCAGTTGGATCAATAACAAGATCATCATAAAATACCGCTTCCCCATTAGTGAGTGATTCAATAATTTCTTTGTGAAGTTCCTGATTCTTGATAAAGTGAAGAAATCGTTTCTTCCACTGAGCATATTCTCCTCTATACAAAACCGGTGGTTTTAGATCAGTTCCAATAGTGAGTGCATCTTTAGAAGACATTTTTAAAATGAATTTTATTGAAAATTGGATTGTTAAAAAAAATTTTGGGCCGAAGATGGTTATGAAGTTCGGGCCGAAGTTCGGTTAGGGCCGAACTTGCTTGTAAAGTTTGGGCCGAAGTATTTTGGGAAGTTCGGGCCGAAGTATGTAAGCTAGTTCGGGCCGAAGATTGTGATCGGGCCGAAGTTCGGGCCGAAGATTATGTTCGGGCCGAAGAATGTTGTTCGGGCCGAAACCAGTGAAATGTTCGAGCCGAGAATAGTTGAGCCGAAGACTTGATAATTTGAAGTTCGGGCCGAACACTTGGAATAGCCGAACACCTAAGCCGAACACCTGAGCCGAACACCTGAGCCGAGAACAGTGTTTTGTTCGGGCCGAACTTGTTCTTGAGCTGTTCGTGTTCGCAGCTTCAAAAACTCACCATTTTGATCCAATCTTGCTCAATACTTGACCAATTTCAATGATTCCAATCCCTAAATGCTCGAAAATGATTTCCTAACACTTTGATCCGATAATATCCTTCAATCCATAACAACACAGCTCGAATTCTTTGATTTTCAGAGACTTTTTGAGTTTTTTAACTTTTGCACAAAAATCACTGAATCATGATCAATTGTTGATGGAATTGATCGAAATTTGATTCTATTCCTATTAGAATCAATGGAGAAACATGAATCTTCAATCAAATCTTCAATTCGAAACAAAAATTTACAACATTAAATTTCAAGTAACGAAGACAACTTTTCTTCAAAAAATCTCAGATCTGGATCAAATCATCATGAATTTGGATATACTCTTAGAGAGTTTATGCTCTGATACCAATTGAGAGATCTATTGAGATTGAAATGAAGCTAATCCATGATGATTTGAGAAGACTTGAAGATTAAGTGTGTGTGTTCTTGGTGTTTTAGTGTGTGTAGTTGAGAGAGAATGGAGGGAAGAAGAGAGCTTTCAAAAGTGTAAAATCTATTTAGTGTGGGAAAGCTTACATCATAAGTTATCACAAGGGGTATTTATACCCTAACCTCTAAACACACTTAAACTAGTCTAATTAAGGCTAATTACATCATTTAAGCTCAAAACTAGTCCTAACAACCATTAATAGATCTTCGTGTACCAACCCTAGTATGATTCATATTAAACATCCTAAATTCACCTTAAAATTTTTTTAAGCTCAAAAAGATAGATTAAGTTTGTGTTCAGTGGTACATTTTCCCTTCCATGTTAATAGTGGAAATAAAGCAAGAAAATCATTGCTCTGAATCGAATTTTATAGCTCTTATGGGAAAAAAAAATAGATTTAATTTTTTGTTTAGAAGATTGGGGTTTTTGAGCGGCTATGTGTGTTAAAACATCTCCAGCCATTTCTCTATAAAATGATGAGTTTTATAGAGGGAATGATTGGAGATGCTCTTAGTGAGTGTACAAAGAGAGGAGGAAGAGAAAGGTTTGAATGAGACCAAATGTGTGAAATGACCAAATGCCCACAATTAATGGATTTGAGTTAACACTGTTTAGAGTGAGGTACAAAAATGATTTAAATAGCAAATCATAAGGTCTACGCCTGCACATCGTTTTAAAGTAAGTGAGACACTTTCCTTTTTGAGGTGTTTCAAAATAAGTGATACACTTTGAAAACTTTCTTTATTTAGTAAAAAAGAGTAGGACCCACATCCACTAACTTTCTCATTTAATAAAGTGAAATGACGCGTATACCCTTATATTTACTTTTAACCATTATTAAACTCACTTTAATTTAAATATGTGGGACTCATCTTCCACTAACTATCCAATTTAATTTAATTAACCTTTATTATCCATATTTTGCCTCAAAGAATGTGCAACCCCTTATTTTGAAATGGAGGAAGTATACAGTTTCGCCAAACCACATGATTATTCTTGCAATTTACTCTTTCATTTTTAGTATATATTCAAAAAAGAAAAAAGAAAAGCGTGTGTGTGAGAGTGGCAGCTGCTCTTCACAAAGATTCTGATCTATGGATACAAAGGGTTTGGATTTCTTTTACTTTGTTTCCTTTTATTTAACATTTTCGTCCAAAAGATATAATTTTGTCACTTTCTCTTTCATTTAAATTGCCGCATTTACTAAAAAGTACACCTTACTTCAATTCTACACACAAAAATAACGTTTTCATATTAAAAAGCTTTACTTAAATTGCCACATTTACTAAAAAAGTATACCTAACTTCAAGCATATGTAATTTTACTCAGTCCACACTGTTCTTTAATCTTTATTTTCCCGTAATCAAAAAACTTAGTTTTTGTACTAAATTTTTTTCTTGAAAAACTAAAATAACCGCACACTGTTATATTTGATATTTTATTATATGGTGTGGGTAAATAGGTATTTTAATTAGAGTGTTGTGTGTAGTGGCGCCGAAGCCACACGAAGATGAGGTGGTTGCCTGTTTGGCGCAAAGCTTTTCTTTTTATTTTTTTGAGTTGAGATGTGAGTGAGAAAGTATTTTGGTGGGTCTAAAAAGTGTAATTAGTTGTGTTATGAAGTATCTATGAGTGTGGATGTGAAATGAAGAATTCGGATGTGGAGTTGATGTGATATTGATGTGGATATTTGGCTCAAGTTGATGCACCCAATACTCTTAGTGGGTCCCAAAAGAGGTGTTTGGACTTGAATTATGAATGAATGAGTATTTGAGGTTGTGAATGTAAAAAAAAAAGAATACTAAGGTGACACTAATATAATATTAAAATAAATATTTAGCTCAAACTACTACCCCAGTGTTCTTAAGACTTTTACATCTTTTACGTTTTAATAATTTTCTCATTTTTGTCACTTGCCCACAAACAATAAATTAAGGGATTTCGTAACTAAATTCCTTTAAGAAATGAATAAAGTTTAGTTAGATGGTTAATGTATAATCATTAAAGTATAACTACTTTTGGATAGTTAGTGACTTTTTAAAAATATGACTTTTTATAGTACACACTATATTTAATTATGTAATTTTTTCTTTACCATAACCAATAATTAGTATTTTCCATAAAATAATGTAAAAGTTTTATAGTAAGAGTGTAAGGGGTTGTTTGTTTTTTTTATTCATTAAGTTCTGTTTGGTTAAAGTGTCTGTCTGAATATATTATGTCTGTTTGGATAAATTAGTATTCTCATTTGTTTTTCAAGCTTAACGAATGTCTTAATAATAAAATTTGACAATTTTTCAATTTTCAGTTTCTCATTATTGTAAAAAAACATACTTAAGTAATATATATAATTTAAAATTGAAGTTTTTAATAATAAAAAATATTGATATATAAGTAATAAAGTTAAAATTTAAAATAAAATTTTTATTTTAAAAGAATAAAATTATAAATTAAACATTTTTTTGACCCGACCATATAAAACATGAAATTTAATTAATATAAATTGCATAATATAAAAAAAGAAAAAAAGTTATGACTTAATGGGGAAAGCATCATCCCATGGCTATTTCGGTTAAGTTATGTCGTCTGGATTAAGACATAAATAAACAATCTCTTTATGACTTTCCCCATATAGTTATTTTCCCATTAAATCGATTAAGTCGAAATCAAACGCCACCTAAGACACAATGGCCACGTCGTCTTTGAAGCCGTATCTAATACAGTTTCTTTAAGCGCGTTACGTGAGATACTCTGCATTTCTCTAATTAGTTAATTTATGTTCTATCCAATTTTTTAATGATGCTAAATATGGTGAAGTATTTTATTCATTATTCTTTAACAAACAGCTGTCAGATTTTATAAATGACATTATGTAATTTAAATAAGTACTCGTAATAATTTAAATTAGGGTAAATACAATACGGATACAATAGTAAAAAATGACGTCGACAATTATGTTTACTCGCCATGTACATAAAAAGATTGCAACACACATGATTAAAATGGTTTGTGTATTATAATGGTAAAATAAACAATTTACTATATATGGTAATTATTTATTACTAGTATTATGTATCTTTTGTTTGATACTTACAGATAGAGGTGAGCATAACGGGGTACCCGTTGGTTTCGTCTGGAACTGGAACTAGAAGCGGAACCGCAGGTTCCCGAGATATAGGAACCGGAACCGCAACCTAGAAGACAGGTACCTAAATTTTCGGAACCGGAACCGCCGGTTCCAGGGCAGGTTCCGGTTACCCTGTATCTAAATGCAAAAAAAATAACATTACTTACTGAATAAACAAGACAATAAATGACATAAACGAACGATTACAAATATCGTTTAACAATTTTAAATATAGTTCAACGATTACGAATATTGTTCAAAATAGAAATAAGTGAATAAGAATGACAAAAACATATTAAATGTGAAGATACGACATCACGACGAGTGAATGTCTCACCCAATTTCAGACTCAATTATAACGAGTAACGTCAATTTATATTTTTATTTGTACTAGCATTTTACATCTAGATAAATCATAAATCTATTTAATTTAATCATGTATAATATATTATATATTATATATTATAGATTTTGATAAAAATATACCGTGTAACCGCCGGTTCCAGGTTAACCACAGGTTCCAGGTTCCTTAATTTTGAGAACCGGAACCTCTTAGGGCGGTTCCATGATTTTAGGAACCGGAACCAGAACCTCCTAGCAGGTTCTTGGTCTGGAACCTCTGGTTCCGAGACGGTTCCGGATCCGATTCCAATTACCCTTTTTTTCTGCTCACCCCTACTTACAGAGATGGTAAAAATAGATTTAATTTTAAATTAAATTTATATATATGGTAAATATTCAAAGCAGTTTTTAATTTTTGGGTAACCTCAACAAACAAATCCTAACCATTAATTAATAAGATCTAATGATAAACATTAATCATATATATTGTAAATGAATGGTGTTCTCGGGTCATTTGTTACTTACAAAAAAATTTTGATATTTTTTTAAAAATGATTATTATTATTATTATTTTATCACTAAAAAATAATATTATTTGATAGTCACGTGTGATAATTACCATGGATTATATAATTAATCACATGTGATATTATTGTACAATCACACGTGATTGTATATTTGATCACATGTGATGTTTTAGTACAATCACATGTGATTAGGTATATAATCACATGTAATTATCAAATTATGCTTTTTAACCGAGAAAAAGTTAAAACTTTCAAAAACAAAAATTTAAAAAATTAATTCTAGAAAAATATTTCCTCCGTCCCATTTTTATTGTTAATGTTTCCTTTATTCAATGTCCCAAAATGACTGTCCACTTAAAAATTCAACTAACTAAAAAACACTTAGGTGGTAAAGATAAAATTATATTGGTTGCACAGTCTAATAAATGCACTTTTCTTAAACTGTATGATATTTAAATGTGGACAATAATTTTGAGACGGATGTAGTAATAATGAAATTTACCAAAATACCCCTTCATGTATAAAATATGTGATTAATCTTGATCATTAATTATTATTGATTAATGATTAAGATATGTCCACCAGGCTAAAAAAATGACCTTGTACACATCTCTTATATTTTTAGAGTATATGTTTGTGCATTGATATTTATGAGAAATGATACATGTGTCTAACATTTATTTCTATTTATATGTCTATCTAATTTTAAACTTGACATGTGTTATTCATTAATTCTCTCTCTTCAAATCATCCATTGATTTTGATACTTATCATGACTAAATTGATAGACACATAAATAAGCACATATGATAGACACCAATATTATTACTCGACATTTATTTGTATTCTAATATTAGTATAGCATATTGATCCTAAATTTATTAGCCTCCTACAAAATCACTTTAAATTCCAACTTTACCCTCTGGTCAATTTAATTATGAAATAATATCTCTAAATTTAATCGTGGGTCAATAAAACTATATTTATTGGCAAACCCTTAACAGAGCTTGACGCTATATATATAGACGCGAAAGCATTGCAACTCTTAAAATCTATCGATCTCTTTGTTCAATTTAGTGAGTTGATCATGGTTTTCCAACTTAAATTGTTACTACTCGTTCTGTTTTTGGTACAATTTTCTGAAGCTAGCCGGTCAAGCTTTTTCAATGCTTTTAGATCGACTATCCAATCGAAAGACAATGGCACCATATGGGCTGTTTTAGTAGCCGGTTCAAATGGGTACTACAATTATCGTCATCAGGTGATCATCATTTTCCTCAATTTTTCATTTACCAGTTGTTTGTAAAAATCACCTCCTAAAAGATATACACGAATAGAATTTAATCTCTAATATGTTATTTTTCAACTTTTAGGCCGATGTTTGTCATGCATATCAGATATTGAAACGAGGCGGGTTGAAAGATGAAAACATAGTCGTATTTATGTACGATGATATTGCGAAGGATCCACAAAATCCACGACCAGGTGTAATAATTAACAGTCCGAAGGGACCAAATGTCTACACCGGTGTGCCAAAGGTACGCATGAATGTTATGTCAGTATGTCACAAGTATTTTTTTTATTCGATTGCAAATAAAATTATTACAAAGTTAGTAATGAATTTCAGAAGAGTTAGTGGTTGTTTAATATAAAATAAATGATGTATATAACCGTAATACACCATATTTAATTGTCGTGTAATATAATGTAACACCATTCAAATAAAATAAAATAAAATAAATCAAACACCGATGTTTAATACGAAAACTTTAAAATTGTTATAGGATTATACAGGTGAAAGTGTGAACGGAGACAATTTCTTTGCCGTGCTTCTTGGCGATGTATCGGCGGTGAAAGGGGGAAGCGGGAAAGTGGTAGCAAGCACACGTAACGACAAGATCTTTGTGTATTACACTGATCATGGTGGCCCTGGAGTTCTTGGTACCGTGTTTCCTGTTTTGTTTTTGTCAACTTAACGTAGATATATCGATCAAATAGTAAATGTGTTCTTACTAACGTAATTCGATCTGGTGTTAATTACAATAGGAATGCCGAACTTGCCTAACATTTACGCAGACAAGTTCATGAAAGTTTTGAAAAAAAAACATGCGAGTAATACATATGATGAGATGGTAAGATACATTTTGCTCTTGATCTATCGCTAGTATCGTTTATGATAGGGCTGTAAATGAGCCGAGCTCGTGCTGTTTCGAGCCTTAATTATGTGCAAAGCTCGAGCTCGGCTTGTTAAGATTTTTCCAGGCTACTTGATTAAACTTATTTAAGCTCTTGTATACACAAATTGAAATATTTATGTGACATATCTTTATATAACACATACACATAATGATATAAATATATAAGATGTAATTACATTTTTATTATAATTAATGTATATTATCTTGTTTAGCCTCACAAGTTTAATAAACGAGCTTGATCAAGCTCGGCTCCAGCTCGTTTATATAACTCGAGTTTTTATCGATTTTTAAAGAGCTGAATTCGAGTAGCTCGCGAACAGTTAGCTCACTTACACCCCTACATCATTGACAATGATTTTTTTTGTTTCACTTGAACTTAGGTGATGTATATCGAATCATGTGAAAGTGGAAGTATGTTCAAAGGTATGCTGCCCAATAATCTAAATATATATGTGACAACTGCCTCAAATCCAACCGAGAGTAGTTGGGCCACATATTGTCCAGACATGAAAAACCCTCCGCCTCCAGGATTTGATACTTGCTTAGGCGACTTATATAGTGTTTCATGGATGGAAGACAGGTAATAATTTTCGTACCGTGTAGTTTTAAGCACATCTTCTATTTATCAGCGACAAATCACTACAACGAAAATGTAATTTAGTGTCACCTAAAAAAGTGTCGCTAGAAGACGAAAACGTGTTGCAGTCAGACACAAAAGTATTCATGTGTTTTACCACACATGAGAAGTTGTGAGTAAATGTGTTATCAATAAAGACCTATATATAATGTTGACACCAAAAGTACGAAAATAGATTTTGGACCTTATATGACAAACCCATGTATATAACATTTCACCTACACTTTTAGAAAAGCTTAAAAAAATATTTATTATTAAATGACACTTCCTTGTAGTGAATGTAATTTTAGCATCCAAAAAATGGCCATTTTGTTGTATTGATTTGGTCCCTTTTGTTACTTTTCTGTGTCTAGTGACTCCGAAGATTTGAGGCATGAAACTTTGGCACAACAATACTTGAAGGTTGATATTAAGGGCTTTCTTTTTTGTTTTCCTAATTAATTTCTATGGATTTACAAGTATTTGAAAAAAACACACACACTATTTTTAGGTGAAGAAGAGGACTAAGACCAAGAACTATAAAGAGGGATCTCATGTGATGCAATATGGTAGTCTAGGCATAAGCAAGGAGACTGTTTCAGTTTATCAAGGTTCTGCTCCTGTGGCATTCTCTGTAGGCCCAATTCCGTCTTTCGAGTCAATGGGTCTTGTTGACCAAAGAGATGCAGATCTTTATTCAATGTGGCGAAAGGTATGCATTCTCCAAGAAAAATACACGACACTTGATATGATTAAATTTAGGGGCGGCAAATCCTGACACGACCCAAAACCCGACACGGAAATAATCAGGTATGGGTTGAGCCTAATGAATCAAGGACAAAAACAGGTCGACCCATTCAATCCGTTTATAAATCGGGTCGTGTTCAGGTTGACTTATTTATAAATGGGTCGACCCGCCAACCCGTTTAGTTTTATAACTTTTATTTTTTTTTAAAATGATGTATATAATATAAAAGCCCATGAACCACGATTAGTTTTAACTTTTCAGTTCCTCACAATTATGATTGTATTTGGGTTCATTTTTTTTATTTTTAACCATAAAGCTGGTTTTGATCCGCAGACCCACTGACACATCAATCTGTTAAGTTATATGGGTCAGGCGGTCTGGGTAACCATAGTTTAAATGTGTCCGAGATATGATTGATGTTTCTGACCCGGAATTTTAAACATGTCGGGTTTCGGTTGATTGATTCCAACCCGCCAACCTGTCAATCCGAACCCATTAACCCAAATCCGACCTAACATTAAACTGATGCTTTTCAATTAGTAGATTGATGCCATTTCCATATTTTCTACAGTACAATACATCAACCGGAGAACTGCAACAAAAAGAGGAACTACTCAAGAAAATCAAGGAAATAACGGCATATAGAGCTCATTTGGAAAGTAGTGTCAACATGATCAATGGCTTTATCTTAGACAACAAACCAGGACCAGTTAGACCCGAAGAATCACCCCTTGTGGATGATTGGGATTGTCTTAGATCAATGGTGATAGATCTAACTTTTCTCATTTATATTTTAACCATAATTTAATTTGTTGAGTTTTTCGTTGGTTTGCTAACTTGTGGGAAATTTTTGATTGTTTAAGGTTCGAACATATGAGACATATTGCGGATCATTGACTCAGTACGGCATGAAATATACACAAATATTTGCTAACTTATGTAACAGCGGGGTTACACAGAAAGTCATGAACGACGCAACAAAAAAGGCGTGCAACTCGTTTAAAATGGGGAAATGGAATCCTGCGATCGTTGGTTATAGTGCTTGATCGAAAGCCATTAGTGGATCAATGGAATAAAGAAGTAGTTTGTTTTGTAATTTTCAAGAAAATTTCAGTTGCATTAATGTTAACAAACGGTGTGTAGAAACAAAAGCTCAAATGTGATGATTTCTTGTTTTGTATATCGATCTAGCTTTGTATCTTGATCATGCTTGAGGATATAGAACAAAGCGCATAAAAATAGTCAATGTTATTGTCAAGTTATTTTATTAAAGTATTTGTTAGGGAAAAAAGCACAAACACTACATGCACAAAAACACGGCTAATCGAGAAAACAGAAATCATTAATATAATGTAAACCCTAATCTGAACACTAAAACAGAGAGAAAACAGAATATATACACTCCATAACCCAGATTAGAAAATAGAACTATGGATCTGCACTTGATGCAGGAAAGAATGTCAAAGAATGTCGCTAAGGGATATGAATGCCAAATTGACCAATTTTAGACCAACCTTTTGAATCAAATATTTCCCCTGTTTTGTATTCAAATTGACCAATTCATGCCCGTTTTTCTTTTTAGGCTCATTCGGAATTCTAAGTCTGTTTTAGGTTCTACTGTGATTTTGGGACATTCAGTTTTTTATAATATGAAATCTCATTTTTCTCACAATTCATAAAATCTGTATGAGTGGAAAATCATTCTTATTGTCGGTATTCTTTGAATCAGTGATAATTAAAAAAGTGTTCCAAATATTCGTGTAGATAAACTGATATTTATCCTGTTTTTACCCTGTATCGGTTCTACTATTGAGCTTTATCAACATGCTTTCAAGTCTCAATTCCTTGGCTAGCTAACGAGTCTCGATTGCAACCTGATTATGCAAGGTGCAAGGCCCCCTAGGTAGATCAAATCTCATAATTGAAAATTATATCATTGCCTCAATTAAATCTTATAGAATAAGTAACACTATCCAAGGTGTAGGTTATAATCAATAGTAAAAACATTATTATGTAGAGGTTATAGCAGATTATTGCAATTCTTATTGCTGGGACCTCAAAAACATAACAATGATAATCATGTCGTTGAAATTGAGGGGTTGTTTCTGATATGTGAATAGATTGAAACCCTTTTCAAATCATCCTAATGTGAAAGGAATTTCATCCCCAAAATGACCCACGCGCTAATAGGATCTCTTTGTGGGACAATATATCAAGTCATTGCAGATTTTGAACAAGTCTTTCGGATAACCATTTCAAAATTAACTATGTTTTCACAAAACTTTAAGTGGTGATCATATTTAAATTTTGCACTATTTTTTTCAATCAAATTTTTTTCTGACATTTGGTGGCCATGCTATTTGCAAATAGATACGTAAGTTTGTGAGATTTCATCTCAAAACCAATTGGTTGTAAAAGGGGTAGTACATGACTCTTATAAACACATTTTAGATTCATTGTTTGTCCAATGTGGAACATTACTCAACACGCCCCTCACATATAGTGTCATTATTTTTGCACCTAAGCTCGTAGATATTTATGGATTACATGGAGTCCGTGTGACATTTGACCAACCATGAGTGAACCTTGCTCTAATACTATGTAAGTTTGTGGGGTTCCATCTTTAAACCAACTGTTTGTAAGAGGAGTAGTCTAGGACCCTTATAAACATATTACAAATTTAGATTTATTGTTTGTCCAATGTGAGACATAACTCAACAACCTCTGGATGGTCTAGTGGTAAAAGCTCCTGAATGACTTCTTATAACTCACGGGTTCGATCCCTCCCTGAGTAAACACCTTATCAAATGGACAAGAGACAGTTCGAAAATGATCACGATAACAATTAAATCGCATACATTACGAGAAAATCTTAGCCACATACCCAAGAAGCTCATTATAAAGGGAATGCCATTAAATAAAAAATAATAAGTATTTTCAGACAAACTTTCTTGTTATGAACTAATTAACATGTTCCATTTGGAAGGGTTTAAAGGGGTTAATTATAGACCCCACCAACTGCCACCCAACCCGAAAGGAAATCTAGAAAGAAAGCAACAACTAAAACATGACGAAGGTGGCTAGTTTCCCATAACTATTTGTTTGCCGATGATTGGACAACCTAAAATGCCTCTCATCTTTTGCTTTAAAGGGCTAAACAGTGACTACATATCCTCCAAACCCATATGCACACACGGGCAGAGTTTTCTGCTTAGAGAATACTTCACTAATGAGACTTGTAAGTTGAGGTATGGGTACATGCCAAATATAAATAGAACGTGATATACACCACAAAAACTACTTCTTTCAATAAACTGTATAAGTTGTAAAGCAAACTGTAAGTAGAACGAGGTTACAAAGGTTTACTAGGCTAAGCTAGGTTTACAAAAGGCAAGGGGTTCAATTTAGATTGGCCCCTTTACACCTATTTGAAATTAAATTGAAATAGACAAGGAATATATAATCAGTTATTGATATGGTTTGTTGAGCGAAATTTTACTAAAAAGAGAACTTTTGAAAGATGCTAGAAGCATGGTACTACAAATAAAAATAATGGTAGCAATCGGATTTTGGAGTACTAGACCACTCCGGTCAATCGAGTTTAATATTTCTACTATTAGAGATCCAAGTGAGAAAAAAAGGAGTTTAACATCGTTGAGCATTTGAGTCGAGAAAACCGAAAGAAAATAATTTGAAACTGAACCGAACTTAACCAAAACCGAAATTGAAAACATGTTATCGGTTCGTTTTCGGTTTTGAAAATTTATTATTTTCGATTTCGGTTCGGTCCTTGGATAGGGATGAGCATATGGGCTAAAAAAACCGAACTGAACCAAAACCAAATACATGTAATCGGTTCGGTTTTCGGTTTTAAAAATTCATCATTTTCGATTTCAATTTTATTGATTTGGTTTGATTCGGTTTATGGACAACGTTCATCCCTAAATCTGTCTCCAAGCGTGCCACACCTAAGTCTCTTCAAATTAAAAGTGACTTTGTTTCTATGTTTCCACTTCATCCAAGTTTGAATCCCTCCTCGTTTAGCTCAAGGTAATTATAAATTGTTTCTCAACTTCTTGCAAGTTTTTAATATATCTTTTGCCGTTAAAAAAAATTTATTATGTAGGAAAAGGCTAAATTTATTTTTTAGAATTTACTAAAGTTCAAAATCAACATCTAAATTTAAAATACAAAAAATAAAATTCCGTTCCTAAGATAGCACGTGAATTTGAATCCGTTTTGTAGCTCAATATATCGTTCTTCACGGCATATTTTTATTCTAGAAAGATGGATTACTAACAAAAGAGGACAAAATAATATAAAGGCTACCTATGACAGGTTACTTTCAAATAGACAAGTGATTCACCTAACTACATTAAATTAGAAAAATTATATTGATTTATACTGAAATTTTCTATTTTATCTTCTTATTCATAAAATGATTGATATGTGGAATCTATTAATTTTTTTCTAATTTTAATATTTAATTTGAACACGTATATTAATCAAATGAGTATGTAGTAGAAATCAATATCATTTCTCTCAAAATAAACCTTCTATAGTCAAAAGAAGCCCCTGTCTTGATTACAACTAAAACAGGGGAAGGCTACAACGTTAGTTACAATTATAAATTTCTTCAGAAAGGTTGTAACCAAAAATAACTTTTTTAATATTTTAAATTTAAAGGTTGTATATATACTTGTAGCTAGTCAATAATAAAATGTAGAAATACCATAATTTCAAGAAGAAAAAGCGAGAAGGCTACGAGATTAATTATGATTATCACAGTTGACTTGGTATTGCTCCATCCTTCCTGGCCGAATTGATTCCACTCTTTCCCTAATGGAAAACATCATTCACCTTTAACCTACATCATAGTACCTCCTACACACTTCATACATACATACATACATACATACATACATACATACATACATACATACATACATACATACATACATACATACATACATACATACATACATACATACATACATACATACATACATACATACATACATACATACATACATACACACACATATTACACGAGATATATCCTCAGGAAATTGGATATCGCACGTCGTATTTGAGTCCCAAATTACTTGTTCCAATATATATGATCAACGAAATTAACCTTTACACAAAAAAAATCACTTGATCTATTCATGTCGGTAAGTGCATCCTAAAAGTTGATTTGGACTTGTTTATACCACATGTTTATAAAAGAAATTAAATTAAGCATATGATAAAAAATGTAAACTTGTGACAATGCAGGGATAAAATTGAAGGTGATGTTAATGATTTCAAACTCCACCCGCTTACACTTTAGTAGTTGTTATTTCTTAATCATATTATTATTTGATATAATATTAGAGGGGACATATAAGCCAAAACACTATCATATTCATCTCATGCCATCATATTAATATATTTCTTAATAATACATGCATGCTTCTGATTAGTCATTCCAACATTGGTCTATGCAAATGGAAAAACGGTCCCAATAGTAAATATTGTTATTATATTAATTGTCAAATGTGAAATACTTTCCGCATGTAGCAAGAATTATATTCTTCGATTTGGTCTCCTTTGTATGCAATTATAATGCCATTAAGCAAAAACTTAACACTCAATAGTCAATTGTTTGTTTAGATTAAGAACTATTTTTAATTAGAAATGCCATTAAGCAAAAAAGAAACAGACATTAAAATATATGATTACAATAAAATCTCCAAAGAGCCCATTGATGCTAACAATGGCGAATTCATGACCAAAATTAATCAGGGGGTGATTTTCTTACCACAGTTTTTAATGTATGTACCACATCAAATGCATAATATATTTGTACATTTAGCTGTAAAATCTGTACTGTATGATATAACTATTAAAAGTTGTGGTACTAAAATCAATTCTCAAATTAATCGGAACTTTTACAAAACATTAAGTGAGGATCATATTAAAATTTACCATTATTTTTTTTTAACCAAATTCTTTTTCATATGGGGATGATCTACCAATGAGTGGCCATGCACCCCTCTTGTTTCTATATGCATCCGCCCTTGGATGCTAAGATTAACTATACGGAGATATGATGAATTGCGATATATCTTGGAATATATGGGCAATATTGTTGTGTTCTATGAAGAAAAAATAAGTATTAAAATTAGATACTACATACTCCCTCCGTCCCACAATAAGGTTTACATTTTTCTTTAAAATTTTGTCCCATAAAAAATTTTACATTTCTCAAATTTGGGGCACCTAATAAAATAATATTATTACCAATCATTTCACCAATAAAACACAATCTCTCTCCAATCTAACATTATATTATAATCAAAAGTATTATAAAGGACCCCACCACTAACTATCTCCTAAAAGAATGTAACTAAATGAAATGTAAACTTTGTTATGGAACGGAGGGAGTATGATTTAATAGATAGAGAAACGTTCAAGGAGGTCCATCATCTTTAGAAAGTCCCAAGGAACAAATCTCAACCATTGATCAATAAGATCTAATGGTCAAGATTAATCACATATTTTATATATTGAGGGGTATTTTGGTCATTTTTTAAAAAAATAATTTTTTTTATTTTTTATTTTTTTTAAAATTTTATTTTTTTTATTATTTTTTTATTTTTTATTATGAAGGGGTATTTTGGTCATTTGGCACTTAAAAAAAATTTCGATTTTTTTTATTTTTTATTTTAAATTTTTTTTATTTTTTTTATTATTTTATTTTTTTAATAATTTTTTTAATTAAAGAATAATATTTATTTAATAATTACGTGTATAACTTAATCACATATGATTTTAGTGTAAAATCACATGTGATTTTAGTGTAAATCACATGTGATTTTAGTGTAAAATCAGGTTTTAGTTAAATCACATGTGATTCAGAATACAATCACATGTGATTCACTATGGAATAACATTATGTGTCATTAATGAAAATTTAATAATTTAAAAAAAAAATAATAATAAAAAAATAATTTTTTTAAAAAAAATAATTTTTTTTTTAAAATTAAAAATTTTAAAATAAAAAATAAAAAATAAAAATAAATTTTTTTTTCAAAATGACCAAAATACCCCTCAGTTAAAAATTAAAAATTAAAAAAATAAAAAAAAAATTTAAATTTTAAAATAAAAAATAAAATAAAATAATTTTTTTTAGTGCCAAATGACCAAAATACCCCTCTATGTATAAAATATGTGATTAATCTTGACCATTTGATCATATTGATCAATGGTTGAGATTTATTCCTTGGGACTTTGTAAAAATCATGGACCTCCTTGAACGCAAATCTTAATAGATATACGAATTAATAAGAAATACATTAGAAGCAGAGGTTGAAACGCATTGTGATCTTTATAGGTTGACCAAAGGCCAAAGGGAAGGGAAAAACACCTACCATACCCTTAATATAAGGACCATACCAAAAAGTAAAAGCGACTCATTAACTTATCTGCACGCACAAGCACAATTTCCCACTAACCCAAAAACTAGTTAATTAACTAATTAGTTAATTAATCTTCTTCCTAAATAGGCCTAAATTATTCTAACTTTTTTTCTGTTGAAGCAGGTACAGGGGAGAAAACATTGTTTTGGAAAGACTATTGGATCGGCAATTCCACCTTACAGGACAAGTTTCCATCCTTATATGCTTTGGAATCAAAGAAACTTTGTCGGGTTTCTGATCGTGTATCTGCTTCGGGAATTACTTGGAAATGGAAGCGACATACTCCTGTTCCATCAATCATCTCGGAACTTTCACAGCTCACTTCGTTACTGGATCAATTTAAACCATCAACAAATATGGATAAACTCATTTGCAAGCTCTCGAGTGATGGACGATTCTATGTGAATTTGGCAAAATCAACAATTGATGAAAAAATCACCATACCCAGTGATGTTCGGTCGATTTGGAACAAACTGGTTCCATCTAAAGTGTCGTGTTTTAATTGGAGAGCAGGCCTTGGAAGAATACCCGTATCGACAAACCTTAGAAAGCGAGGTATGCAGATTCAAAATGTCTCATGCAAGAATTGTGATGGTGTCGATGAATGTGTAAGTCATGCATTAATAACTTGCCCACAAGCTGTTGAAACAAGGCGGTGGATTTCTAGATGGTGCAACATTACACTGCCTCAAACAACATCGGTTGCATCCTTATTTGACTTTGCATCATCATGGGGAAATTGCCCAAAAAAGAGAAAGATCTTGAATGCAATAATACAATGTATGTTATGGTGCACATGGAAGGCTCGAAATGATAAGGTGTTCAATGGGCGAAACAAATCTCCCACTTTGATTGCGGATGAAATTATATCGACATCCTACACTTGGGTTAAACATAGGGGTAGAGATCCATGTAATTTTACAAACTGGTGTTGTGGTTTTTTGTTTTCGGTGTAATTTTGTCACGTTGTTTCTTCTCCTTTGCTTAGTTACTTGCTAAGTATTGGAGTTGTTGTTTTTCTTAATATATCTATTTGCCGTTTCCAAAAAAAAATTAATCTTCTTCCTTCCACGTGTCATCCAAGGACTAACACCTGCCCTACCCATGGACCAACACTATGATCGAAGAATAGCCCACGCCAGACCGGAACCGCCATGTTCAGAATTTACCCCCGGTCCGAGATGACATAATTCACCCGGTCTAACAATGGGCCCACATTCCACTACTTAGTCAAATCCAGCCCATCTAATTATGAAGCCAATTAAACCAACCTATGAGAAGCTTATTGGTGGATTTGTGGGCGCGTGGAAAAAGAAATAATACAAAATAGCTGGTCGACCAACCCTAAGTCGCGTGAAGTTATTTAGTGAGGAATGAGGATAGCTAGAATTTCAAATATCACCTTTTCACCTTGTATTTTTATATTGTTACAGCTGACTACCCTTAATTTACTTATACAATTAAACCAACCTCTCATCTTCAGCCAACAAATATCTTTTCCATTCAAAACTAATACGAAGTAATAAGAACAAGAATAGTTATTATTGGTTTTTCATTTTCGTTTGTTGATAAAGGCTGTAGTGACATATACAAGTTTAGATAGGATATATAGAAACCCGTTTGTCTGTTATGAAACTTACAAGCTTCGATACCTTATGCATTATAAAGTGTTATACGTGTCCAAAACCAAGAAATTGAATACACGAGATCAACGAAATTGATACGAGTGAATTTGGTTAAACTTTAATAATACCGAATGTAAAATAAATATCAAAGATCCATTACGATTTACGGGCAACCTTGAAAAACATCATTTTTAGGCCAGAAAATTACGTAAAACATCGTGTACAGTTTATCATAACATTCTCCTCATTACAAGCTTTGATTTGACTGGCCGTGGACCCGAAACAGACCCCATAGCCTAAGTTATGTTCATCTTAGCGTAGCCCATTTTTTCATACGATTGTGGGCTACCGGAAACAAATTAAGAGTTTGTTCCTCAATGTTTGGGCATACATCAATTACCGAATTCAATATAATCTATACCAGTTGTTTATGATTTGAGAAAGCGAGGGTTAAAATGTGGGAAAATTACATCTATTATTTTCTATTTCATATTGTTTTATGATAAGAGTACAAATACACCTATGATATTCATAAAATAAATTAATAGAAACTAAAGACCCCAAAAAGGAAAGCTTCCCAAACATTCTTCTTGGTGGCGTATGTGGGTGTGGGTGTTCTTTAAGTCATCCATGTCATCACATTCTTAAACCTCACATCTCTCTCCCTCTCTCTCTCAATCTCTCTCTCTCTCTACCAAAAAAGCTGAAAGAAAGAGATATAAATATTGTATTAATTGTATGTGTGTGTGTGTATATATATATATACATATATTGGTGTGGTCTCTTTCAGTAGCGGGTGGCGGGCGGTGGAGTATTAGTATATGACCGCCACCTTTTTTCCGCATCATCTTCCGAACTCGCTTATTTTAGCAGGAAGCTTTTCCGGCAATCAAGCTCTTAATTCACATATACAAAGATATCTCTATAATTAAGTAAGATATATAGCCTTTTGTGTTCTTTCATCCTTTCGGTTTTATATGGTCTTCAAACTAACAAAAAATAACTACTTTTGTTGGTTTGTTTATTTGTTTGTTGTCATTAGCTTTAATTTCCTTGGGATCTGAAGTTATTTCAGACAACCAAAAAAACAAACTTCTTTTCACTTCAATTCCCAAGAAAACTAAAACCTTTTTGGGTCCCAAACATTCCTTTTGTTCTCTTTTTCTTTTTTCTCTTTTTTGTCGTCTCCTAATTTGCTTGGTTATTAATTGAAGAAGAAGAAAAAATTATCAATCTTATACTAAAAGAAGCCCTAATTTCTTTCTCGATCTGATCGTGTTTCATCAGCTGTAGAAGAACAATCAGATCCATCCGGATCAATATATACGAATTTATATCAAAGGTTTTATTTTCGTGCGTTCTTCATCTTCTTCAAGATCTTCTTCGTTTGAAGTTATTGTGTGTGTGTGTTTATCTGATTCGTGAGATTGATCTTTTTAGTATATATTCGAAGATTAATTCATCAAACAATTTGATCTTTCTTTTCATTTATGTTTCGGCCTAGTTTATGTAGGGATATTAAAGTAGGAAACAGATTCAATTGGTAAGCATAATAGATAATAGAGTTAAACAAGTTCCAAATTGTAGCTAGTGGCTTTACGGATCACAACAAAGTTCATGATCATCTGTGTATACTTCTTATTTGATGGTTATCTTTTCTTCATATAACCTTCTCCATTTTCTGTATTTATTTATGGTTTAAGGTTGAATTTCTAGCTAGATCTTTAAAGGCAGTTGATGAAAAAACAGAAAATTTATGGAATATCTTGATTGTCGATATATGCACTTCCATTCTCTATGTGTTTATTTCTAGCTCCTTGCTAGATTATAATATATAGCCGTTAAAAAAAACAATGTTAAGTTGTAGTTATTTGATTATGCATTATTTTATTTTATTTTGAACGGCATATATATCCCTAGGAAAAATCTGTAGGAACAGGGGCCTTTTTCTAGTAGTGTATATTAGGTATTTACTTTTATTGAGTGGTGCAAAACTTGAGTGATCGACTTTCATCAAGAAAAAGCAAACTTGAGTAGTTTTTTTTTTTTTTTTGTCTTGATCATCAAGTAACAAAATGGTGCTTCTTTCACGAGAATGAATGGTAGAGACATTGTCCATACATTACATTTCATTTTGTTCGCATCATTTCCAATATCTACCCTACACCATCTTAGTTTTCTCCTATCTTGCATGCTTTTTTTTTATTTCTTTTTGTAACATTTTTTCATGTTCATTGGGTTCGATTCGATCTGATGCATGCATTATAGAAAGAATATTTATGAACACAGTGTTCAAAGGCAATGAGACAATTTTCTGTTAACTTGAGCTTATTTTTTTGAACTTTATATAGGCTTGAAATTCATAAGATGCCATTAGTGAGTCCAAGAACGTCATCTGATGATACTTTGAAGAAGTTATAGTCATAAAGCTGATTTGTATGAAACTGATCAGTTGATTTTGAAATGAAGTCTCTAGATACAACAAATATATAATAATATAGGTTCAAATATTTCAGTGAATTAAATAATTATCATTTCATTCCAGAATATGTCATTAAAGCAACTGCATTGCCTTGTTAGTTCACTTGCAACCTGAGATGCATATAATTCATTGGATCAACTTATAAAACATGCTGATTGAGACTATATCGGCATAATACATGATATTTCTTCCTTCTGTAATGACTAATTAATGATCAATATTTGTTAATGTGTACAATCACTGACAATGGCAGTGTGTTTGCATATTGCAGGTTTTAGATCGATCATCATACTTTGAGAGTATGAATACCTTTTCACATGTTCCTCCTGGTTTTAGATTCCACCCAACTGATGAAGAACTCGTGGATTACTACCTTAGGAAAAAGGTTGCATCAAAAAGAATTGATCTTGATGTTATCAAAGATGTTGATCTCTACAGAATTGAACCATGGGATCTTCAAGGTACGTAGCAATAATTCAACAATTAACAACAAAAAGTAAAAGAATTTGGAATTTTGCATCTAATGAATGCAAGATTTCCAATGCCCGAATAACTTATGCTATATATATTATGATTTACCATAATAATGTTAATAATTTATTGATTTCTTTTATGTTAATTATATTGACAGAATTATGCAAGCTAGGAACTGAAGAGCAAAATGAGTGGTATTTCTTTAGCCACAAGGACAAAAAATATCCAACGGGAACTCGAACAAATAGAGCTACAAAAGTCGGCTTCTGGAAAGCGACTGGAAGAGATAAGGCCATATACTCCAAGAATAATCTGGTTGGCATGAGAAAAACGTTGGTGTTTTATAAAGGTCGGGCTCCAAATGGACAGAAATCAGATTGGATCATGCATGAATATAGGCTAGAAACTAATGAAAACGCTATGACTCAGGCAAGTACTTATAAACATCTTTATATATATTTCATCCTTCTATTTCACTTGGAGGAAACTCAGAAAACATGGAAAATGAAGCAGGTTTAGTTCCATGGATTCAAACAATATTGACTTGCATATATGGGGACCAACTTTTTCACACCACTAAATACTACTTCCTTCGTTCCAAAATTATTGTCCACAGACAAAAATCACACAATTACAATTTAAGAAAAATACATTTATTATACTGTCTAACCAATAAAATTCCATCTTTAATTACCACTTACCTATTTTTTGATTGGTGAAATTTTCAAGTTGACAATATTTTTGGGACAAACCAATAAGGAAAGATGGACAATAAAATTAGGACGGAGGGAGTACATATCTCCAACAAGACTTGAACTCACATACCTCTTCGTTGGTGGGTAAATGACTAACCACTAGGCTACAAATCATTTGGTGAGACCAACATAGTCTACTACTGGATTCAAACATTAAAAATTCAAGTAGTTTAATTTCCATAGTATAAATTCCAGAAAATATAATTCTGGATAACCATAATGAGTCATATTTCTCTTTAAATGGCGGTGGTATATATTTCAGTTTCCTTAGTTCCAGGGAAGCTATTATTGTCCATCAATCGTGGAAAAAGTGAACAACTTTTAAGATGAATTTTTTTTTGAACCGCAATTGTATTAAAAATCAAGCAACGAGCTAGAAGAAGCATATACAAGGAAACTAAATAGACGTGGATTAAAGTTCCACTCGAGCCGATATAAATTTAAATTTTTATCATACTATTGATCCATAGCTATGAATAGTCAGAAGTAGAACCTTTAGTAAGTCAAATCCTTGAATTATTTGCTAATTAATTAGGACCGAATGAAAAATATGAGTTCTGTTAATTTGTTGAACATTTAATTAAATTTACACATGAGAAGCTTGATTTTCATTAGACGATGAAATTATTCAAAAGGAAATCTAAATCTTGAACATCCTATGCATATGCTCTAGTAATTTTAGTCTATGAATATATAATTAATTAAAGATTTTGAATTGATTCTAATGTAAAATCCATTTCTTTTATTTGCAACAGGAAGAAGGATGGGTTGTATGCAGGGTATTCAAGAAGCAAATAACAACCGTACGCAGAATGGATGAACACGATTCTAATTTGTGTTGGTATGATAACGGCCAAGTCTCATTCATGCCCGAATATGAATCCCCAATTCGGGTCTCAAATAACCCATACCAACATCAATTGCCAGCTGGCAAATCTGACCTAATTAATGATCAAATGCATTACAATTTGCCCCATGAACACTCTTTCCTTCAACTTCCTCAACTAGAATCCCTCAAATTCCCACAACCCGCAAACACGAGCACTTTTCAACCCCAAAATCAGGAATTGAATGTCAACTTGATTTATGGTAATAATAATAATAATGACAATAATCAACAAGATCTTCAAGTGACTGATTGGCGAGTACTCGATAAATTTGTTGCTTCTCAACTAAGTAATGATCAAGATCATGATCATGTTGTTTCTAAGGAAAACAATGATTATAATTTGAATCCTCCATCATCATCATCACTTCAAATGGCTGAACACATGAACATGCTTCTAAGTGACTCTAAAAGTGATGAGATGGCTTCAGAAGAAGCTTCCATATCTACCTCCACTAATTGCCACGTTGATCTATGGAAGTAATTAATCAAAAACCATATCTTGAACTTCTTGTTCATCAAGAGAAAAATTGAGACACATATATATTATAGTCAGTAGAATGTATATATGTACTAATATATCAAACTGTTGATCTAGTTGCTGTACATTAGTACATAATAAAAGTTATAATATCGGTGAAGCAGCTTTATCAAATTTGTTGTGCTAAGCTATACTATAGATATTATTTTGATTCTAATAATGTGTTGTTAATTTGTTGAAGCAGTATATAATTAAGCTGCTTCGAAAGCTTACTTGCTGTTCATGCTTATATTAGTAATGTTTTTTTTTTTTTTCCTGTTTATCAACCATTTTATGTAAGAATATATGCCGTTCAATAAAAAAAAACATAAAAAAATATGTAAGAATATGTTTGTGATCAGTATTTTGTGGTTAAATGCTCCTGCAATCCTGCATCATATATATGTTAATTCCCGCGGGAGGCCAGCATGGCGCAGATCTGTGTAGAAAACAGGAAACATTAATTGTTGTGATTGTAGTGATGAGATAAAAAATATGAGAAGTGATTTTGGGATCACATAAATTACTTTAAACACCACAACCACTATTTTATAGTACTTGTACAATATGCTTTAAATGTTGTACAGTGCGGTGAGTGAAGTAATTTATGTAGTCCTAAAATCACTACCCAAAAAATATATGTAAGTCATTGGCTGGAGTGAATATGTAGTGAATCCTCTTAGAGAATTTGTATCTTTTTCTTACTCTATTTATACGGCCGTTCAAAAAAAAAAAATGAAAACCATTTAATTAACCCTCTCAAAAATGCAATTTAACATCTTTTTTATTCTCATTTTTTCAACAACATAATAAGGTTCGTAGAGTTTTGGCTTCAAATATATACTAACGTAACTATTATAAACAACAAAAAATAGAGTAGGTTCCCATTGCATTTTAGCTCCACACATACGTGATAGGTATACGCCTTTTTTAATTGTTTTGTGAAAAAAGGCGCAACTTTTTTTCTTTTCAACGTAGATAGGACGTTCCTATAGAAACAAGACGTATATATATACATGTACTATACAAAATATGCCAATCATAATATCTTTTGGCATGGGCAAACTTAGTTGTGTAAAATCAAAAGGATGTAAAACACTGATTAGTGGAGTTTTGTTCAACCAACCACGTACAAGATATATATATAGATGACTAAAGTTTGTTGGTTTGCATTGAATCAATGACTCATGATGGAAACAACGTTTAGGTAACGGAACTAATCGCTTAAAAGCATGATAAAACATGATAAGAAGTTGCTTGTTATGGCAACATATGGCTCACAAAACTAATTAATCGCTTAAAAGCTAGAAAAAATTAATTAATAGGATAAAAACTTGATATAGCTCACGGAAACTACGCTCAGATAACAAAATTAATCGCTTAAAATCTAGAAAAAACAGGATATAAAGGAACTTGTTATGGACTGTTTTTCTTTTCTACCTTTAAAGGCCAGTACTTAACATTAACTTACGAAAACGTACAGCCCATAACTAAATAATTAACTAACCAGAAAGAACGATGAATGTTGACTTACCTTGAAATCAAGAAAGGATTCCAAGGTACGATTGAAGAATTCATCGAAGGAATCTAAGAAAGTGTATACATATTTATATGGTGTTTGTACTCATGGGTATCTACAGAAACTTTGAGGGAATTCAGGTGGCGGGATCTGTAAACCTTGTGAGAGAAAAAAGACAAATGGCATGAGTTGATGATTTTGTAATGAATCTAACAAACAAAGGAAAACAACTATAGTATAATAATAATAATACGATGTTACTTTGTTTGAGGGGATAAGATCATGTTTTGTTCTCACATTTTGTTTTCCCTTTAAAGCGATGCCAACTTCACAGCAGACACCATCATGAGGCGTGCTCTTCGATCTTCTACTACTCATATCTTTTCACATAGATAGAACGCCCGCTTCCACACACACAAAGAACCCGTTGACCATTTTTTGACCATCGATAAAGACAATTCATTCATTAGAATTACGGTTTTTTGCTAAGTGGGTTTTTTTAATATATATTTGCCGTTTCCAAAAAGAAAAGAATTACGGTTTTTTGGTAGTCCTATATTGTTCTTTTTCATTAATTTATTAAATAACATGAATATATTTACCTTCTTTTTCTTCTGAAAAGTTTATGTTAAATAACATGATAATCAGATGCTCTTTTAATAATTTATTATCCATTGAATAAAAGCTTGTCGATCAAAAGTATAAAATCTTTCATTTGATATATAGACTATAATATATGATTGAAGTATAACTATTTAGGGGTGTTTGCGAAGGCTTATTAGCTTTTAAGCTTATTTAAGTTTAATAATCACTTTCAAGTGTTTCGTAGAGCTTATAAGCTTATGTTTATGAGCTTATTTAGGGTGTTTTAAATAAACTACTTCGGAAGTGATTATTAGCTTATTTGGATTTTTACTTCTTTGTCCTCCCATCGTAACCTCATTTCATGACCTCACAAGCTATTTTAGAAGGGATTACTAAAAAATGTCCTTTTTAGTCATATTACGATTAAAATATATAAGCCGGTCCAAACACTTTATTTAATAAAAGCTTATTAACTTAAATAAGCTAATAAGCACAAGTCATTTTAATAAGCTTCCCAAACACCCCCTTAGTGTGTGTGTGATTTCCGGGTCTATGATTTGTTTTATTACTTTATATGTAAGTTAGAGTTATAGTGATTAACGATGATGGAGCAATGTTGCTGGGTATCCGACATTTTAAAAATGGAACATATAAATTTAAAATAGACCGAGTGATAATTGGTTAGTTTTCATCTTTTTTACCAACCATTTTTCAATGCGTCACTAAATGACATTTTTCTTATAGTGGGTCTTGTTACATAAAATTCATGTAATGTAGTGATATTTATGTGAAAACTAAGTTTTTGGATCTTAATTAACGTTACAATAGAAAGATTATAGACAAAGATCGTATAAAAACTTCAAAATCAAGTTAGGCCTAGTGGCTTTCCAATCAAAATCTTCAACCAGAGACAAAGTCAGGCACAAATCCATGTGACAGACTCATTATATGCTGCCTGTTAATCAATGTTAACATTCATAATAATGCAGTGAAAAATAGTGATTGCCTCAACTGGGTGATGTCTGGATTTGTGAGATAATTAGGTAAAAATGATCAAGTTGTGTAGTGCACTTGAGAAAATGGAATGAGTAAAGTACGTTCAAGCAATTTGGTTGCATTTATAGTTTTGACTACAAACTTAAGCTGGAAACAAAGTTAAAAAGTGTGCTTGTAAACTTCAATACAAGAAATACATGCAAATTAAAGTTTAAGTTAGTACATCAAGTCATCAACTACCTGATCTGGTTCTCATTTTAAATTTTTATGTAAAATTGGTTTTTGGTCCAGAGCCTGATTCTCGGTCCAGTTCGGTCCAAAACGTTATCGATTCAATCGAAACCATTTTCAGGGTTCTTGGTCAGGTTCCGAGCAGTTCGGTTAATAATCATGCACTGGCTTAATGAACACGTAATATATTATAAAATCGATTTTTTTTACTAAACTATATGTAACAAATAAAATGTGGCATCTTTTAAATGGGTGAAAAACAATATTAGACTTGGCATGTAATTTTATAAACTTAATCGTAATTTAACAAATAATCAAATACTTGAAGTAACCCTTAATATAATAAAGATAAAATGAAACAACTTAGAATTGAGTAAACTTGATACTGTCAGTTTTTGCCAAATCAGCGTCACTTCAGCCACCCTCCAACCGACATTAAACTGACGTACTCATGTCAACAATACATATTTCCTTCAGTTTTTTGGGACACACCATTACAAAATATACACACAAAATACTCATTTGGGCCCACTATCACCAGCCGATCTCTCCCTCACTCCCGTCCCCAATCAGGCGCAAACCAACCGGCGGGAAAAATGATACCGCCGTGCCAACGGTATCCCAAACTCACGGCAAAAGGGACGCCGTCCCTTCAACCCCGATGGCAGGAGTCTTATGGACCAAAACCATAATCAAATAAAATCTTACAAAATGAGAAATTCTTGCTAATAAATACTTAATTAAACCGAACAGATTTTACATAACATTCTCATCAATTACACAATCGATCAAGTAAAATAAAAGAATGATGGAATCCCCAAAACTCAAGACAAGAAATTCTAGGGATTTACCCAAATAATTAACAAAATAATTACCTCAACATAATAAAAAAAGTCACATCAATAATCCTAAAGAAATTCAGAGCACCAGACCACTCAATATGGCCATTAGCAGACCCAACACCACCATTGATCTATATACCCCGTAAATGCTGAAGAAATGTCTTGTGGCCTGATAAAATCAATTTAATTTGTTAAAATATTCGAAAGTCAAACTTTGACTAAATGAGAGGAAGAAAGTATGCATACGAGTTACGACTGAGGGCCCCACAGAACAGAGTATTATCGGGTATCTTGACTCGTTGTATTCATTACATAACAGAGTATTTGTTAGGAATATTTTAATTAATATTCATTATTGATTTGATATGTCAAAATTATTAAATTACAAGGATCTAAATTGAAGATATGGAAGTTCAAATTCAAATAAAGATTTAGGAGATAATCATTAATGTAAAAAGATATAGTATATCTTTATTAGTTTAAAAGATTTAGTTATTATCTTTTCTTTATAAGTCTTGGGTTTTCTAGTATATAAAGAAACCTAATGACATAGAATTAGATGTTCTTGTAACCCACGTTTTAACGTGTTTGTGTGTGTGTTCGAAGCCTCAAGGTCGTTTGATCCTGTTTAACGAAAAACCGTTCTACATATTTATATGTAGAATTGGGGCTTTAAGTAATCATTGTACATAGAAGATGATGATGAAACCTTGTTTAGCAATACATATATGTTCAACTAATTCCGCAATTATATGTTTTGTATATGCTTATTTCAGATAAGAACTAACTATTCTTGAGCCTAAAGATCAACGATTATATAGAGTTGTTCTAAACTCAACAGTATTCATAAAACAAATGTCAACTGATTATTCATCCGACCCAACGATCACTGCCATTATAATATCTCAAAATTGTGAAATTAATAATGTATGAAGTGGAGGAAATATATTTTATTAGACCTTCACCCAAAAAAATGAAAAGACAAAACACTCAGATTTTTTTTTTCCAAGCTATTAACCTTTTTGAATTATTTCCTCCTCTGTTTCAAAATATGATATGATAATCAAAGTAGATTAAATTGGATAGTTAGTACTCCCTCCGTCCCACAAAAAACTTCACATTTGACATGAGCACAAGTTTTAAGGGGATAGTTAGTGGTGGGGTCATTGGTAATAATTTTGATTAAAATATAAGATTGGTTTGGAGAGAGAAAGATGATTAGTGGATAGTTAGTGGTGGGGTGCTTAGTAATAATATTATTTTATTATGTGGAGCCCATCAATTGAATGAAATGAGAAGTTTTTTGTGGGACAAAAAATTAAGGTTAAATGGGAAGTTTTTTGTGGGACGGAGGGAGTATAAGATAAGTCTCACATATTTAAATTAAAGTGAGTTTAATGATGTTTAAAAGTAAAAGTAAGTGTAAATGAGTCATTTCACTTTATTAAATGATAAAGTTAGTGGATGTGAGTCCTACTTTTTTTTACTAAATATAATAAGCTTTCAAAGTGTAACACTTATTTTAAAACACCCAAAAAAAAATGTATCACTTATTTTGAAAACAGGGGAAGTATAAAAGTATTAAAAAATACATAATAGAATATTCATATGAAGCTTATTATTTTTGTAAAGAAGTGACATCGTAATTACGCAAAATAATGTGTTTGAGGCTTTGAGCCCAAGTATAATGACGATGTAAAATGTATTTATAACAAGAATATACGATTAACATATTTATGAATACATATTTGTCTCGGTAATAATTACAGCAATTTAAGAAAGCAGTATTGAATAACAAAAATGTTAAAAACAAAGGTTTCATTTATATTAGAATCCAAAATGCACATAATCAAACAATCAAACAAGTATGAACTAATAATCAACTTAAAACTTAAAATAACACAAACAAAATGATGCAATCCTCAACTCGCAGTTCCCACAAGCATCGATTTCAGCTTATTTATCCAACTATTTCATCTTCAAACTTATTAAAAAATCATTTATCAGTATCAGAAATTTGTTCTTTCCATGTAATTAATGAATTAAGGAAGTCTTTGACCTCCAAAGTGTCCCGAAGGGACAAGAATGCTTTGCTTTCTTTGGGTACCGAAGATACCAAAATTCCATAACCACGGTTTCCTTTTCTTAAAACCTAATAAAAACAAAAACATACATAATTATTTAATTGGTCAAACAACATTATTAATATTATGTGTTTTGAAAAAGGGTAATCAGATAATCAGGGGTTACAAAACATTATTATGACCGATATAATAGTTTTATGCTATATACCTTAAACGCATCCTCGTCTGTTCTATCATCACCGATATATATTGGGAGCACGTCATCACTGTTGCTTAGCCCTGGTTTTCATATTATGACATCATAAATAAGATAATATAAATTCTAAAGACAATCATCATTATTTTTATTATAATTTTGTAAGAATTTGGTTTATTTATGACAAAAGGTGAAATATGATCAGGTTTGAAAATTAGACATACCCAGTGATTGAAGTAGAAACTCAACCGCTTTCCCTTTGTCCCAATCAATCACTGGACGGACCTCTAAAACCTGCAGATGAAAGAAATTTGGGTTTTAATGAATACATTTGGACTTTTGGCCCGTTTGACCCAGTCAACCCATTTATATAAAAACGGGTCGAAATTGCCACCATTATATACGGATGCTTTATATTACCTTCCGTCCATGAGTTAGTCTCAAACGAGGATATTCTTTCAAGACATCATGAACACATTGTGCAATAATAGGCCAACTCTGCACAGCACATACAAAATATAGAGTAAATTACACGTATGGTCCCTGTGGTTTGCCAAAAGTTTTGGATTTGGTCCCTGAGTCTCAAAAATTACATGGATATGCAAAACCGTAAGAGTTTCTCACCTTTTCATCTACATTACGGTAATGTACAGAAGTACAAAATTTGTGATTTTCCACAAATGCCCCTGGAATATCCTTCGTCACCTCAACAAGGGTACTAAAAACCTAAGTTAAGTAAAATTGTAGTCTATTAGCATTTTTCAAAAATAACATATACATATATTCAATGAATATATTCTCATATGAAGCATAAATTTACAGTATTACCCACCTCGTCTATCATTGGTATAAACTCCCTAGCTGGCTGGAACAAATTTACTTCCTTGCCCTACACAACAGAACACGTAAAAAGGTCAAAATGGGCACTTTTGTCTAAATTTTATACTTTTTTTAAATATTATTTAATGTGTGAAATATGATACCTGTTCGTCAGTCGATCGTATATAGTTTGTATGATTGACAGGAAACATGATGTCCATACCATGACTACCAGCATAAAATAGTTCTGTTAGTCCTACTAACTCATAAACCTGAACATAAATTTATAGCATGAAAAAAATGTAAGATCTTTATTGCATAGAGTTATTTATTTTTCTTTAAATAAACCACCATTATTGAGTTATTTATTTCCATGTAAAACTGATTAAAGTTAATCACTTTTAAAATTAAACTTATGGATTATAATACCTTATCACGGCTTCTTCCACTAATGATTGCTGTGGGGAAGTACTTTGCAACACCTTTTACAGCAGAACGCATCTTAAAAAAAAAAGAGGTTTGTTAGAAAATTTAGTCACCTCATAAAGAAAAAAATTAAACAAAAATAATAAAAAAATAATTGGAGAACAGGGAAGGTGTTACATTACTTACATCAGTTGACATAAAAGCACGATTGGGATCATCTACAATTGGTGAAAGTGTCCCGTCATAATCTAAGAATATCACTATCTTTTTCTTATTTGCACGATTAATAATATGATCAAAAGAATTAAGGGCTGATGGATACTTGAGCTTCGAGTAACAAAAAAAATCATTAATAATAATAATAATAATAATAATAATAATAATAATAATAATAATGATAATGATAATGATAATAATAATAATAATAATAATAATAATAATAATAATAATACGAGGCAATAAATATGAACAGTGTTATTTTCTTAACATTTTCACAAGAAAAATGGTAACTTTGCATCAAAAACTCAAACTAAGTGGTTTAAAAAGTCAACTAGTATTAAGAGATTACACAACATACCATCCAAGAATAATAAACAATATCATTGTCATCAGAAACAAGATCAACACCAACATCTTTGATCATCTTTTTACGAGGTGGTGAAGAAGATTGCATTGCATCAAGCCAACCGTTTGACCAAACATCATCAATTTTCCCAGGTTTCTTTTTTGGAATTGAACGAGGAAACACATTGGAATGAAACCCTAATCTAGTTTGATTTATAGGAACAGGATCAGCAAGAACAGGAGAAGCATTTACTGAGCTCAAATCCATTTGATCAGAAGATGAATTATGAGAAATAAATTACAAAATTTGAATTTGAAGAATTTGGTGTTTGGGAAAAAAAAGTTTTTCGATCTTTATCCAACCCTTTTGTCGATAAAAAACCACCTTTTTAATGTTTTCTTATCACCGGTGCTGGTCAAGCAGTCCATTGTGAAGAAGCTAATTCCTGAAATCTGAAAAACAAAAAAAATAAAAAAATAAAATACATAAAAAAAAATTCTCATGTATTAAATGAGATTACTGATTACTGAATGTGGTGTACCTCATTTTTAAAGCTATGCATTTACAGAATGTGCTCAAATCCCATTTTCGATCATAAAGCCTCTTCAAAAATTAATTTAAATCTGTTTTCTTCTATAGACAGCTAATAAAAATCACATTAGTATACTCTCAACTACCTTAAACACACTACAATGACACATATTTTAACTTTGAAATCACAAAAGTATGCATGAATTATTGCATTCTTGTAAAGTCCGCAAATTCTATTATGAATGAAACAGGTTGAGAACTAATCACATGTTAGTTGCTAAAAGTTTGAACCAATATGTTTAATCGGTTCTATAATAAATAGTCACATGGTGTGCTCCCTACAAATTAGTAACAAATAAACGTGTAACATCTCTCATGGATCTACTGTTATTTTATAATAAAACAATGTTAGTGATCAAAATGGTCGATTTCATTTATGATCGATTAATTATTCAGGTTTAAGAAAATAAGTTATAACCAATAATGAGTCATGTACATTGTTTTAATTTTTGATGTTGACTCAACAACCGCAACAAACACCCTATGTTGCTTATGTGTATTGAGAGGGACATAAAACATCAAAATAATTGCAATAATTTTGTTTTTTGGAATAAGAGATGTCACATAAACAATATTTCCTTATTCAGCAATGTTCGAATCCGAATGTACATATATGTTTATTAGTAATCATTGCCAGATATTTGACTAATTGACTAATAACCAAATATTGTATGTGCCTAAACACAGTTAAACATTTACATCGTGGAGAGCATAAAATAACAATAAAGAAATATAAAGACAGCTGTAGTTTAACTAACTCAAGATTAAAAAATAAGAATAAATTGTGACTCATATTCATACCCATAAACCATCCTGAATTAAATAACAGTTCCAAAGAATACCTGATTAAGACAATATGCTATTGGAAGAAACAATCAACACATGTCAAAAAAAATTATAATGCATTAATAATTCATAAACTATCCTTTAATTTGATTTTTCAAATTAGGAATATGCAAAACACGAACCCAGCATGTATGCAGAAGGATTATATTTCAACTAATTGATCGTTAAACATTGATATCGATATCAATTTTAATATGCCAGCAACAGACAAATAGCACTTTTTAGAAAATTCGAGAATTCATAATTAGAATTATGCAGTCAAAATTACACAGAGAAGACAGTTCAATTCGTTAAATCAAATATTGACCAAACGTCGAGAGACTAAACATATAATTAGAGGAATCATACAACAATAAGATTTCTAAGGGGAATGCAATCATAATCGATGATAATTATTGGAAATTAAGGGGAAGTAATGATACCTGATCGATTGAGGGACGTAATTCGGCGATTGAATATCAATTATTGATTAATTGGAGGAAAGAAATTAAGAATTAATGAATCTTTAGTAGAAGAATTAAGAGAGAACCCTAGATATTGTGGGTGGGGGGAAGGAGGAATGGACGAAGAGTGGGGAGTCAATTTATAGAGTTTGATAGGTGCGAAAAATACGTGCCAAACAAGAAAACAAAGTCCCCTGTCACTTTCTATTTATTTTTTAAAGGTATATTAAAATGTAACTTTCATTAAATTTAAGTTATTTAATGAAATTTTATACGTGGACTTCAAAAATACGGGGTAACAATCTACTTTTATATTTTTTATTTTTAGTTATAATCATGATTGTAACAAATAATCTATTTTTTTATAAAGATGTGACATTTATCGTCATTGTAACAAATAACTATTTCCTAAATGATAAGGGGATAATAATTTATTTTTTTGGAAAAGATATGATATTTATTGTAGGAGATATGATATTGATGTCCATCGTTACTTTATGTGTTTGCTTACCGTAAGATCTATTAAAAAAAAATTTCATATCATTCTTTAATTTTAACACTTATTTTGAAATTTATCTTGATCTATTAAGTAATCTTAATTTAAGATTTAGCTTCAAAAATATTATTTGAGTAAAAGTAGTTTAAAAAAATAAAAGTCTAAAAAGTTCTTAGACCGTGCGTAATGGACGACCGGAAGTCCGGTCGCGACCGCCACATCATCGATCGCCGACGCGTCCCGCCCGTTACAGCCTTCGACCCACGACGCGTCGCCAAGGGCCAACGGTCGACTACTCGACCGTTGGCAGCCCGCTCCAACGGCTCCAACACACCCACTTCTAACTTAATTTTTACCCCTTTTTTTACCTTATAAATACCCAATCTTTTTCTAAAAAATTTCACACTTCTCATTTTTTTTCTTCATACTTACTCACATCACACACGCTATACTAAAAATGAGTTCCGAAGATGAAATGAATGTCGCTAATTTCATTTTTGGCGACGAGGAAGAGGACAGGGTTATACATCTTGGTTTTTTACAAACGGCGGTCGCGTTTCTTGAAGGTTCTAGTTCTAATATCCCTAGAACTCCTAGAAGATACGTGAATAGGGACCGTGGCGGTGCGAATGACCGTCTCGTGGCAGCCTACTTGATATCTTAGATCTGATTTGGTGGAACACGTTTGGAATCGACGACCCCACCAGTAGTTTTTTTAATGTTTTTTTAATTATGTTTAATGTAATGTTTTAAATTATTTTTAATGTAATGTTTTAATTATTAATGAAATTTAAATTAAAAAAAAAAATCCGAACGGTCACCCATTACGGGCATTTGGTCGCTGTCTGGTCGTGTGTTTGATCAGGAGAGAGAAAGCTGATGTGGCGCAGATGTGGCAGGGGTGACCAAACTGCGAACGGTCACCCATTACGCACAGCCTTAAAAGATCGTAAATCTTTGACTAATCCAACATTGCCATGTGTTTATGGAGGCAAGATCATTGCCACATAAGAATCAAATTGCTTCACATGGAAGTAAAAATGGCTCAACACCACTTCCAGGGGCCAACTTGTCTTTTGCTGGAAAAATTAGGTTTGATTCTAGAATGAAATGGTTTAAGATGTTTGTCTTTGAATTAATGATTCTTCTTGTCTAACTCGTATGAAAAGAATATCTTCTACACAATATGTAAATCACGATATCAAAGATGTTGATACCACGATATTGAAAAGCATACTATGCCCGGTCAAAGGACTATTTGAGATTGTTCAATTTTAAATTTTTTAGGTGCCATCAATGTTTTAAAATATGAATTTTGAATCTAATCAGCTAATTTCTTATAATAATGAAACAGCATGAACCCGCCGGTTGAATCTGATTACAATATTATTCATTATTTATGATAAGTTGGTTATGAACCTCGACCACTACGCCACTATAGAGAACCTTTATAACATGTTTACTTTTTTTAAAAACAATAAAAATAGAGACTAAAAACGTGTAACAATAGATTGTCAAATACAGGTTAACCTTAAAAGATTGACTCGTGGAAGGTGGTGGTGTTTTGCTTTTTAAATATGTAAGTATTTTTTTATAGCCTTACCAAGAAGAACAAAAACGATGTTTCAACTTTAAAATATGTTATTCAAACATACATACGATTTTATGAGAATTTGGAACATTAACCTCTCGTATTATTGCTAAAAATTGGTAACTTCGATAACATACTACAACAATTTCATGATCTTCTATAACAATTTTCATTCAAAAGTAAATTATTAATAGTATTATAATTAGTATCATCATATTAAATCATTTTTCACGATCTTCTCCTGTCACCATCGCCAATAGTATCATCACCTATTATTATTGGGAATTAGTTTTCATACCACAACTTTTGATACTCCTACCACAATGTACAACTATTCCTGCAAACTGTACAAGCATATAATGCACATAGTGTGGTATAATACTCAAAAGATGTGGTAGGAAAATCACCCCCTATTATTATTGACCCCATAACTACTAATATCCACAGACACCATCGCAACAACCAATAAAGTAAAATATACTCTAAAATTGAAAACCGTCATTGAATACATATGCAATTTAGAAACATTATCTACATATCACCAAAATACAGATAATCTCAATTACTAAAACAATAACGAATATAGTCATATGTATAATTACAAAGTTAAAACAAGAAAACGTTAATCAATAAAAAAAATGTGAATAACTATAAAGGTATATAGTTTTTTTTTTTTTTTTTACATATAGTCTGTATTTTATTATTTTGTGATTATGGCATATTTTCATCAAAATTCGAAGAATAGTCCTCTTTTGAACTTTTTATTGAAACCGAAACTATAAAAACAATTTTGTCAAAACGTAGTTGTGAGCATCAGGATGTGTGTTTTCATAGTTTGTACAATATAAAGTACAGTAATTTGTAAAATATAAGGATTTTTAGAATAAATATTATATTATTTCACATTAAAAGTATATCTTACTTCCTCCGTTTCAAAATAAGTGATACATTTTCTTTTTTAGGATGTTTCAAAATAAGTGATACACTTTGCAAATTTCCCTATTAGTAAAAAAGAATATGACCCACATCCATTAACTCTCTCATCAAATAAAGTAAAATGACTCATTTACTCTTACTTTTACTTTTAAACATCATTAAAGTCACTTTAATCCAAATATGTGGGACCCATTTTTCACTAACTATCCAATCTAATATAGTTAACTTTTATTATCATATTTTGCCTAAAAAAATGTGAAACCTAAAATGTATCACTTATTTTGAAATGGAGGAAGTACTACTTATTAGATCAATATAAATATTCAAATCAAGAAATAAATATCACGAAAAATAATTAATAAATTACATATCAATCATTTTATAGATAAAATAATAAACTAGTAGTATTCAGTATGAAATAATATAATTTTAGTTTATAAATTACTTTTTTTGGAAACGGCAAATGATACAACGGAAGCATACTCGCATTATTCCAGCGAGCACCCTGGATTTGAGCTCTTTTACAGGGCATACTTAGCCCTCATAGGGATCTCCAGGGGAAATCCCCTATATTTGACACCATAAAGAGGTGTTTACAGTATTCGAACTATAGATCTCACGACTCATATGAAAGTAAAAAATCATGTATCAATTTAACTAAGATGAAAAAAACGGTGTGGCAACGGAGACCGACGTGGACTAACAGTTCACACCTTCTTTTGTTTGGGCTACTTTTGTGACTTACCATAAAAAGATGTAAAAGTAACAAGAAATGTGTTAGATGCTGACGGGGCAATTACATGACAAATAATTTAACAAACAGCTGACTCAGATCCTACGTGTTTTCCAACAAAGGTTTGTCCATGATTTTACACTTGTTAATATCATTATTATTGTACTATATAAAGAAAATGTAATTCAGATTTTAGAAATATATAATTCGTATATAAAATGATTATATAATAAATTAAACCATTATTATCTGACAAATAACAGTAATTAAGCACCTGAACTCTCTGAATAAAGAAAATCATATAGAAAACCAATAAAAACATCCACTTGATAAAGCAACAAAAACTAAATCTACCTTTTTTATACCAAAAATGGAAACAAACGTAAAACATCAAGTACAAACTAATCAACTAATCATGTTAAGTTGCACTGTATGGCAAATGACATTATATAAACGGAATATAATTTGAATTATTTTCAGTTTATAACCTACCTTTAAATTAATTTTATTATATTCGATCTAATTATATTTTGTACCACTTTAGGATTCATATTATTATTATAATTAATTAGTGCATGGATCATTATGTCAAGAATGTTAGATATAATCATTATGAAAACAGCATGTTGCTTGGTTGAATGATTTCTACACAACAATTAGAAATTGAATGCATTCACCACAATTATTAACTAATATGATTGTACACTTATCTAGAAAATTTGCAATGTATGATGTATAAACTAAAAATTATGATGTAGAAATGAATTTCATTATTAAATCATTCATAATTTGCATAAGTTTAATACATACTTTGTTTGAGCATACGGTTAGACAAAACTTTCTGATTTTAGATTAAATATCTATTGTAAACCTAAATACAATTAATCAATTTTGCAAACTTTTGGTCAGTTGCTATTTATAAAAATGCAAGTGTTAAAAACTTGACATATATTGGACTATAAAATATTTTCACTTTAGGTAGAGTCACATGTAATTGCTAGAAGACATACAATAGTTATATATATTATGAATCTTGATCTACTTTTAAGGTTATCTATAAGAGAAATCATAAACCAAGGGGCACTTGAAAATAGAAATATTTGACAAGTAGCTGAAAGGAAAACATAAATATCGAGACTTCGTGTAACAACTTGGATATTTTTATCATGTACATAATGAGATATTCGATTCGAACTTTTTAATAACTTCAATTTTTCTTACAGATTAATCTATTTGCTATAAAGAATAGAGTAATTTGATTCAAATGCATAAGATGGGCAAACCAAATTCCGTACACACCCTAGGCCAATATCTCGAAATACCGTGGTTAAAAAAACACCATAAATCGTTAACGTTTTATATTTACTAATCATTCGTTTGAAATTCCACATACAATAGTTATGTAGTGTAAATATATAATAAAACGCATTATATATTGTATTAACTTGATAAATAGTTTAATTATTACAGTTAGCAAGTTTTCTTAATTTTAAAATTTCAAAATAGTTTAACCCTTAATTTTTTATTTATTTTATTTAATACTTTAATCACCTGTTGTATTCTTTCTAAAATTAAATTTTAATAAAAATGAGATGTAAATATTATCTGTATTAATTGTAAAGAAGTTAGAAGTTTTCTAAATATTCGGTAACCATGCATCACATGATTTGGGTAAAAAGTGATATACATGACAAGTTACGAGAGATTCTGTGCTACTGTTATTCAAGTTTTGCAATGTTTAATAATCACACGTGCACACAAGTACAAAAAATACAGAGAGTATCTTTGGAACTTTGCAGAACTTCAATGTTGCTACAAAATCATGAAATAATTATGTGATACTCTATAAGACCGCTCCTAACAGTGCACCCAATTGATACCGTCAGTTGTTGCCAAATCAGCGTCACATCAGCTCACCCTCCAACCGTCACTAAACTGACGTACTCATGCCAACAATACCACTTCCCTTTAATTTTTTGGGACTCACCATTACAAAACACACACACACAAAATACCCCTTTGTACCCACCAAACTCATGGAAGCCTCAAGCCTCGTCTCCAAACCAGCGTGCACCCAACCGGCGGAATAAGTAACGAGGCGTGCCAACGGTGTACCCAACTGGCGGTGCCAACCGGCGGGACCGTTGACACCCGTCTAATGGATTTAAAAGCATGTGATTTAACACGCAATTTTGTATTTTTTTTAACGGCTAGTTAGTAAATTAATAGTCTGAGTTATGTAATGACATTCAAGCGGATTGTATACCTTCTTCAAACCAATCTCCTTTCTTTAATAATAAAATCATAAACCATACATTTTTTTATTAACTCTTGTACTTAATAAATTTTGAATCCAAGATATTTTGAAGAAAAACTTCGTTATACTTGGTAATCAATTGATGACGTAATTTTGTAGTTATCACAGTTTTCGTGAAAATATGATTCTCGCTTGAACTTATCCCTATAAGGTAGTTATCCAAAAAAATTTATAAATTAGTTTTTTGCTGCATTAAGTCTTTGTCTAATCTCAAAATTTAGTCCAAAAGAATCATAAATCCCAAACAGAATACGATTTACCAAATGAGTAAGGGTATTTAGGCTTATAATTTGATTATTGCCATGGCAAAATTGTAGCTCATTTAAAAAATAAGTTTTTTATCTTTATTTTTTTAACCAGCAAAAAGAAGGCAACGAATCGAACTTCGGCATTGTCATCACCCTCCCGAAGACCTCCAATTTTTTTTATATTAAACTCGAATCTAGCGAAATACTAGATTCGCAACATTACAAAGGACATTGTAACCAATCAACCCAAGAAATCTTACATTGATTTCTATGAGTTAACCAATTAAAAGAGAATAACATAATAAGATCTATAATATCTCGTTTCCTAATACTTCCATAATCATAAACACAAGAATTTCTAAAGCGCCAAATCCACCAACAACATGCCATGCCAATAACCTTCAACTTGATACCATATATCCCTCTTCTCGGCGCTGCTTCACACATCTCGAACCAATCTCTAATTGAATTTTCAACAAATATATCCAAATTACACCACTTACATACTTCTTTCCAAATAAGTCTTCAAGATGGAACCATAGGCTTCTATACGGGGAGCATTTCGGGGTATAGGTCTAACCATCTCAACTCCCCGTTTCTGGCATTCTATAGTTATTTAAGTCTCTCGACGGCGGGTATTGGCACAAGAAAAAGAATACATGTTCTAATGTCTCTACACCATCGCAACAAAGAGGGCACACTAAACATTCAATGTCCATACCTCTACGTGAAATATTGAACCGAGTCGGCAGACGGTCTAACTCTAAACGCCACATAAAAATATTAACTTTAATAGGGACTGCTTTACACCATCTGGTTACCAAGTTTATCCCCGGATGAAACTTTTTATCAATAACTTTTCTAGCATCCGCTACCAAAAATTCAACATGATCATCCACATCCCAAACGACCTTATCCGTCCCTTCACCAATGTTTACATGTTCTAATAAAACATATAACGAAACAAATTGCTCATTCTCCACACCCCCTCTTAAGGGACGTCTCCAATTCCAACTCCATGCATGATCTCTCCATTTATCCATTACTAAACAATCATTTTCCACATCAATTCTAAACAACCGTGGAAATCTATCACGAATAGGTTGATCATCCACCCAAATATCCGACAAAAACTTAATCTTGTTACCACCCACAATATCAAATCTAATAGAGTTAAAATCAAGGATACCTTTATCATGAACAAAATTCATAACACCCATAATTCTCGACCACGTACCTTTAAACGACGTCGTTGAATTTTGTTTGCATACTACATCCATCGTCCCCATAAATAACTTTGATAGCCCGACACCATAATGAATCTGTCTCCGTATAAAATCTCCACCTCCATTTAACTAGCAAAGCTAAATTAAGAGCATGAAGACTAGCAATGCCAAGGCCACCATATTCTTTAAAAGCAATAATGTTCTTCCATGCAATCCACCTGATTTTCTTTTCATGGTCATTCCCACCCTAAAAGAATCTTGCTCTTAATTGCTCCAATTTATTAATGATAGATTGAGGCAATCTAAACAATGACATTCAATAAATACCAACATTTCCAAAAAATTATTTTTATGATATAGTCAACTATAGGAACCCAAGGCTTGTAGCCTAGTGGTTATGGTGAATTGTATAAGGTGTTGTTCATAACCTATATGTCATGAGTTCAAGTCCCATAATAGACAGTTAGTGTAGATTAGATGTCGTTCAAATAAAAGTCAAGTATAGGTAGAGGTAAAACGGATAAAAAAACCCATGTTAAATTACATTTATAAAATGAATATTCTAGTTCAAAAAATACTTGTATGGTTACTAGACTGCACAACAAAACTGGTTACCGAATCAGACTGGTTTGAAACTGGATCATATCTAGTTTGTACGTCGCTATACCAGATTGCGTCACAAATCGTCTGACTCGAGTGGCGGAGGTAGAACCGGTTTGAAAGTCGGTTTAAACTATCCCTTAGAATCCGGTTTAAAAACCATATTTTCAACGCAAGACCGGTTTGGATCCGATCCGAACCAGTTTCAACCAGATAAACACTACATTCCTCAAAACCAAGTTAAACCCGATCTTGTTTCGCCCAAACTGGATTTCCAAACCGAACCGATTTTATAATTGGTCCGATTAGAAGAAAGCATCGGTTTATGCTCCTCTAATAGTTACCCCCTTACCCAAACACCCCCATGTAGATTTTTTTTTTTTCTTTTTTTCCTTTCTAAACGATCAGTGACCATCTAAGCGGATTCGAACTATCTTGTTTTAGGCCTACAGATTATAACCTAGCATCCGAGTAAACGGATGATCGAATTCGTAATGGAGGAATTAGCAGAATTGGAGAGATTACAGACCCAAATCCTCCAAAGAATTGAACAACTCGAGCTCTCAATCCTTCCCCCAACCGATTCTCCTAATAAACAACCAACAAACACCACCGAAGCACGCCTCTCCGCCGTTCTTGTCGCCGGCGGCGTCAAAGATTTCTCATTCAAGCGCGTCCCGTCCGATTACTACGATTGGTCCTTCGAAGCTCGACGAGACGTTCTCGGTGCCGCATCGATTCATCATCTCTGCAAAAGCATTGTTCTGGTACCTACTACTAATTCAACTTATTCGATTTGATTTTAATAGAATTTAGCATACTGTAAGCAGAATGCGTTTTAGTATATATATGAAGTCGATCTGTTTGCATTTGAATCAATCGCTCCCTCAGTTACAAAGAAAATGAGCTGCAATTTTGACTTTAAATGCTGAAAATGTGATATTCCGCTTCAAATTCATGTGCATTTTAGGATTCATAGTAGAAATTGCCTACTTAGTTAAACCTATCACAAGTAGAATAGTGTAGATATTTGAACAGATTCCAATAATATGGAACAGAAAGTTTGTATACTTGATATTAGAGATGTATGCATCTGTAAAGTTATCAGTTTTGAGTGTTCAAAAAAAAGTCGTTGTATGATTACTTAAGTTCAAAATAAAAGTTGCTACAAGCAATTAACCAATAATATGAAGTTGTTTAAATATCGTTTAATTGATTAACTGATTATCTGAATTTGATTATTTAAGTCGCAAAAAACACTTTTAAAAGGCCACTTAAGAATGGCCTTTCAAAGCTTCCTTTGCATCATAATTTTGTTTATTTATTAATTTGTTTATGTTGTTGCTGATTGCAGGTAAATACTCAAGCTGCATCTGATATCACTGATTGTAGTGACCGCCAAAATTCAAAATACTACGTTGTTGTTGTGCAGGTGATTTTTCATTTTATATTTATTAGTAACAATACAATACAACCCACCCAAAAAATCTGAATTTATAATTTGAATATTTGTTTATTGTAGTACACTGCTCGATTTAGTGCTGATACTGTAAAAAACTTTCTTTATACGCTCAACAATGGCAAGATTCCCAAAAAGAGATTCAACTGTAAGTGCCATTCACTGTATCATTAAAAGTAAAAAAAAATTCATATATGGAAATTGACCACTGAGTCACTCACAGTTGACTATCATTGTCATATACGTAGAAAAATATTATGAAATTTATTCAAGATTTGATCGTTGATTTCATTTGAATTTGTGTTGCAGTAAGACTTGCTCCTGAAGAAATATCAAACTGACTGGTTGGTTATGAACACAATGGAGTGACATGTGTTGGCATGAAAACAGACATCCCGGTAAGCAATTCACTTAATCTGCTAAATTACTCAAAAAATAGGTGAATTTTAGCTAATTAACCTTAATGCATGTATTATGTGATACATAAGAATTTGTTGGTGAATTGTGAAAATAGGTTATTTTGGATGAAGCAATTGTGAAGCTTAATCCAGACTTTTTTTGGTTGGGTGGCGGAGAGATCGATCTAAAACTAGGAATTAGGACCTCTGAGTTCATTAATTTCACAAAACCTTTTATTGTGAATTGTAGTGGTTCTTGATTAATTACTTGAAGGAAATCTTCTCTAAGTGTTGTGAAGGTCCCTAATTGTTTTTGGGTTTATCAAGTTGATATTATTAAAACATGGATTATGAATTGTAGAAGCCTAATTTTAAGCCCTTGACTTTAATTTTTAATTTATAACCATTTAAATACTTGTAATCAAACTCATTTGATGAGTGAAAGTGTGCATTCTTTCATATATAGTGTTCATGTGTAGAATGTAGATAGAAAAACTATACATTTCATCTCTAATGAAAATTGACCTAAAATAATAGGTTACTATCTTAGTCTTAGCTACATATAAAGCATTTGAGAAATGATCATACCATTTGATCCTACTCATAGTCCTACCCACTTGATAGGATGACATGTGTAATCCACTAATTATCTCTCATAATATTATCCATTGATTTTGACACATATCTTCATCTAATGAGTAGGACTAAATGATAGGACTAAATACCATTACTCAAAGCATTTAGCTAAATATCTGAAACCCTTAATTTGAAGTAAATTAAAGACATATTTGCTCTCTTAACAACTACACATGCCATAACAAACAAATCATTTCCTAAGGTTGGGCACTTGGGCTAATGTTTTTGTCAAAGCTCCATTCTTATGGTCATTTTCTACTATTAGAAAAAAACAAATCTTTATAAATGGCAAGTCAATGCTAATTAAGTTTCACTAATAAATTAGTAATACAAAATTTAAATCAACAAAAAGAATTATATAAACACAACAATTAATTAAATATTCTTCATATAATAAATTTGAAAATTTTAAATATTATGTAAATACATATGACACGAATACATAAACTTAGAGAACGTACAATACTACCTATGACCATCTATGTATAATAAACTGCATATACAATGGAATTTAATTAAGAATAATAAACGACGTATTACTTATTTTGGACGGGTAATCGGGTATTATGTCTGTAAAGTGTAAACCATAAAGTAAATTGTAATACCCAACTAATTATAAAACCATGATTTTTAAGGAACTAAATAAGAGGAAAAATAAAAGTTCATGGGGGAATCCACATGCTCCCCAACGGCTCCGCCACTGGTCCACCGTTGCCGGCCTGCCCCCGCCAATAAACCGCCCATTTCCACCATGCATTTTTCTCGATAACAGTGTGAGATGAAAATATTGAGCGCATTAATTGTTTCGCCTTTTATGGTACATAAACATAATACTCTCTTCTACTATTTTAATCGTATGCTAACATTTGTGATTTTGTTTAACTAAGAACATATGATTTTTTTTGTGTGAAGAATAACTGTCTTTGTAATTACTGAATAATAATTGTTATCACTTTCGTATGCATGCCTGCGGTTTGGAATGCAATTAGGGATGGAGATATTGGTTATTTTATATTAGGCATTTGAAAAACAATCACCCGACAATTAGGTGCAAGAGGTATTGCGCATTGTTTTACAAATGAATTATAATCATAATGCGGGATCTGATTTTATGTACCCTACCAATAGTCTCCTATCTAAATTAATCAAAAACATAAAAAATAAAGAGAAACAATAAGAAGATATTAATTGTGAAGTTTATCTAATAAAGTAAGGCTACCCATTTTGTGTTGTTGATCAAAGTAGGGGGCCGCCTAGGATTAATTGGCTAACAAAGCAGGTTGGACTCAATTAAAATAAAATATATATATATATATATATATATATATATATATATATATATATATATATATATATATATATATATATATATATATATATATATATATATATATATATTTCATGTAGAGTAATACGAGTAATACATATGTTATTTAAGGAGGGTGTACCTTATTTTAAAAAGTATTATCGTTTATATATGATCTTCCTCGTGTAGTTGAGTTTTACTCGTGATGTACGTAACCTAACAGTTATCCTGACTTTTTATAAACCTTCTAGGATCGATATCACTTTAGACGCACTTATCGTTAAGTTATGAACTGCTAGTTTCTCAATGAGATGAAATCAAAGAAAAATAGAAATATGGTATCTGTGTGGTTCAATAAATTGCTTAAATCCATCAGTGTCTTTATGATTTATCTGGTTCTTGAATTTGTGCATCGTACATACAATGCATTTAGATCTCCAATCATTTTGTTAGTGTGAACTGTTGGTGTTAATTGACTTATTATTATATTTGACCAAATAAGTTCTAAATAGGACCCTTCTTGTTCATTATTATTCACCTTTGTTCCAAAAAAAGTTGACTTTTGACTTTTGAGCTACATTAATCTAATTAATATATAGGACCCTCCTTCTAATTCTCTATGTTCAGCTCCATAAATCTAGAAACATATAAACAAGAAATGCCCATGTAGGAGCAAACTCTTCAACATGAGGCAGGATATATGATGTTTTCTATATTAAAACCACTATATATTCCATGCATGTATTGCAAATTGCAACTAATGGAAACGCAAATCGGACTAATTAAACAACTATTCATACTTTACATGAATTGCATGTCATTTTTGTATCCATACGTTTGGAATTTGAATTTTTTTCAAAGAACACCAACAAGGTCGTTATCGTTGCACATGCAAATGTTCCACACAATATTTAATTTTACGACAATTGTATCATATAGGGTCATGGAATTTTGGTTGCCTGGGACAGGTCTCATCGATCTCTATGCTCACATCAAATGAAATATCACTACGGCTAGCTAGAGTTAATATGGCTATTAAGGTCCTAAACGTTGTCCCAACCGAAATTTGTAGGGACAAAAGATCGTAGTTTTGTTTAAGATTTTGGATGGTCCATCATATTTTATGCATGCTTCTAGGACCTTAATTGTTCGGTTTTATAGTTATTTCCAGTTCTGGTCCATGGTAAGCATGTACAACATCCTTAACTTTATCCAAACTTTACCAAAACCGATGTTTCTTTAAGTGCTCTCGTGACAAGTTGTTACGATGGAAATAGTAGTAATTATGGAGAGAGAGATCTTGAGAGAGAGAGAGGGCAAGTAGAAACTACCACATAACGGTTTTTCTACTTTAAGAAGGAACCAACTAACGTATTAAAGACATGGATACATCGAAGGACCACACATCATTTTCTTACATTTTTTTATTCATAAACGTTTTAACACTGCAACATAACATAATTGCAACCATACAATGATTCACTACAATTACTTTTGTAGGGCACAACATAAGAACAAAGCATTACTAGAGTTGATATTTTCCACCCCATAGGGTTTTTTTTACAACTCAGAATGCACATTTTACAATACAAGATAGATATAGTATATATCACGATCGATCGACTATATATCTGATTAAATTACGTACGTTAACTCCCTTCGATTTATTTCTTACTTAAATACCCACATGAGGTATTTAAGGGAGAATTAACAAGAGTAGTTTTAGGGATCTATATTGTGGATTGGTGGTTTACGATGAGGCTGTGCATAGTCCATGACTACAACATCTTCGGTAACACTGTTGTCCTTGGAATTATTTATAGCTTCCTTTGAATCGTGTTGCTTAGACTCCATTGTTGAACGACCATGATTCTTCCATCCCTACACGTACGCGTGATTAATATAAAAAAGACGATAATAAGCATGATTAATTTATACATGATGCTATTATGATATGTTTAACAAGCTAGATCTAATAACATGCATCCCAAGTCATCAACATGCATCTGGTCTAGCTAGCAGTATCGTAGATAAGTTTTAAGTCCCAACTGGGAGCTTAGAAAGGTACGCGTGTGGGTAATAATTCGCATTTCAGAAAAACAAAATATATAGTCCAGATCATGTGCAAATTAAGTACTTATTCTTATTGGTTTTGTAATCTAAAAGACACATATATAATTATATATGACTCAAGAAAACTGATTACAAGCTAGCTAGCTAGTCTGTCTTATTACTTCTTAAAAACCAATATATGAATCTTTCATATGCAAGTTCGATAATTATATGCATGCGAGATCTCGAGATCATGATGATCATGACCAAGACGATACGTACTTTTGTGATTTTTTTGAAGATCGATATATGTAAATTGAAATCAAATGAAGATTTTAAGTAGAGTTTGGGTGTAATTATCGGTGTTGTCTAAGATCGTTATGGCCGGTTTTGTGTTTTTCTCTAAGGAGGTTTTTATTTTATGGATGGTGTTTCTTGGATCAATTGATGCTGTAGTTTAATTCTAACCTCTTGTTACTTTTTTTATTTATTAAAATCTATCTTTGCCATTCAAAAAAAAATATTAGATAGAGAAACATGAGATGTTGATGAAAAGTTATAGCTTGAAATATTATCGATCGTACATAACGGAAGTAAATGTATGTACGTAATATCGTAGCATAAAATACATTTGTTCTTCATATATATATATATGACCGGATGAGCATGCAAGTAGTGACAAATTAAGAGCATGTCGAAATGAAGCCTTGCATGAGTGTAATTATAGACCTAGCTAGCTATAATTTTAGTTTTGTAAACCTAACACCTTGCCGAAGGTATCCCTACAAGTAGTCTCTTTGATAAGGTATGAATGTCTACATTTTACCTCCTCCTTTTAAAGGGATTGGTTTTTGTTATTGTCATTATTAATTGTTTCCCCTTCTACTATATAAGTATATTATAATACATGATTTTTATCACTTTACCTCAAGTTTGGCTTCCTCCTGAGAAATTTCTACTTTGATATCGCTTCCTGCAAGTAACATGCCATATCAACATCCATATATATATATATATAACTACTTCAACATAAAAATTTATTCACAAACATCTTGAAATAATTAAAACCTTTACGCATGATCTGATCATCATCTGAAAGAAAATTAATCTTGGACTCCTTTTGTTCGATATTATTTTCATTAACGTTACCTCTGTCGAGTTCAGCCATTACTTCTAGCGCCTAAATTAAATAAAACAACACAGTAAATTAAATCAATATTATATTTGTCACTATTCACTCAAAACCATGATTTATGTATTACTTTTCATGAGTATGGAAATTAAAGTACTTAAGTATTAGGGCACAAACCTGTTGGATCGAATTTAAGATTCAGACAGATTTACAAATCAAAGTCTAAATTTTTATTAATATGATTTTGATTACAATAATTCGATGAATACATAAACGAAATCTACATCTATTTATAATAAACGAACAGGTTCCTTCTAACAGTCACAACGGTTGGTGGCGACGGTTAATAGCGGCGGTTGTGGCGGTTGACGGGAATTTCGGGAGGTGGCGCCGGTTCACTTTGGTGGTGCCGTTTCTGTTTCTTCTTCTATTTTTCTTTTATGCTAAGTATTTTATACTTAGTCTAATTATTCGAAATAATCAAGATTAAAATATAACATTCTCCCCCTTAATCTTGATTATCTCCGTGATGGTCTTTGACTCCAAGTAGTTGTCTTGAACTTGGTTACGATATTTGAATTTGATACTTGGATCATATTGGTTCCTTGATCTTCAATCACTGATGACATAGTCATTTACTTCGATCAATGTACTTGTGTCTTCTCCTATCATGTTTTGAGTTGATTGGCTTTCACCTTTATTTGCTTATTTGACCTCCGCAGCGTTCTTCAATTTTGTGCAGTAGTATCACATAGCTCCACTTGATTTGGATTGAGTCACACAATCATTTTTTGTTTTTGTCATATCACATGACTTAAATCTATTTCACATAGATTTATAGTTAATCTAAATCACTTAGATTTTTCTTTACATTTTGTCGTAGTTGCATCACACATCCTTTTAAATTTATAATCCGATCACGGGATTATTCGCACTTATCACAAGTTCTTTCTTTATCATACTTATCACAAGTTATTTCCATATCACATGGATTATTTGTACCTTTCACAGGCTGTTACCGCATCACACGTGGCTTTAATCGTATCACGCGATTAAAGTTATATCTTCTTTTTCTTCGAGTTGCATCATCAGTAGGGTGGGTTCTTCATCCTCAGTTTTAATCAAAAGTGATTCATTATTCTTGTGTTTTCTTGGACATTCATAGGCATAGTGTCCAGGTTTGCGACATCTGTAGCACATGAATTGAGCCTTGTCTTTTGTATCTGTTTCTTCTTGATAATTATTTGTGCCTTGGCCTCCGCCCTGAGACTGGTAATATCTTCCTCTCCTCCGATCTCTGAAAGGTTGTCTTTGATCTTCTTTTTGTGTGAACATCAATCCTTCTTGGGTATCTACTGGTTTATCCCTTTTAAATTTAAGTCTTTCTTCAAATGTCTTGAGTCTGCCAATTGCTTCGTCTAAAGACATTGTGTTTAGATCTGAGTACTGTTCCATTGATGCAACTATTTGAAGGAATTTATCTGGTACAGAATTTAATAATTTCCGCACTATTGTAGAGTCTTCATATGATGACCCTAGACTGGCTGCGTTGTTGATAATGCACGTTAATTTTGTAGTGAAAGAGTCTATAGTTTCATTCTCTTCCATTTGTAACTTCTCAAATTCTGATTTAAGTGTTTGTAGTTTTGCCTCTTGAACACTTTGTACACCAACGTGTCTTGTTTTTAACGCGTCCCAAACTGCCTTTGCAGTCTTGTATTTTGAAATGAGCAACAATTGATCTTCTGGTAGTGATTGGTAAAGATATGCGATAGCAGTTTTATCCTTTTTTGTATTTGCTTCAGTTGTCGGTTGTGGTTCAATTGTCTCCCATAAACCATTCGCTTCCAAAATAATTTGCATTCGAATTGCCCATGTAGTATAATTTGTTGATTTTAACATAGGACATTGAAAAATGGTAGAATTTCCATTTTCTTCACAAATTTTGGAACTTTCAATCTTTTCGTTGTTATCACTTCCCGTCATATTTTATAGAATTTATTTTCCCTAAAATAATTTATTAATTATATTTATAATATACAATTTATTTATATATTACCTTAAAATTTTGAGAAACACTAATCTTTACGAAAAAAAAATTCCTTTAATAAGTTATAAGAATTAATGCTTACCTTGGAAATTTAATACTTATTAATCAAAGTAATTTAAAACGTTTTTTTATATTAAATATGGCATTAAAGGAAATAACGTGTTTCTTAGAAATGGAAACATTAACGTTGACTTTTGTTTTTCTCTGGTTAATTTTCAAATTTGGGAAAACACCATTTCTTCTCTCCTCCGATTCTCACTCCCGTCGAATTTACTTATACGGCAGTGGTTGCTCTGAACTTTTGATTGCACGTTAATCGTTGATGTTTATCTGTTCATCTCTTTTGGGCGACGAAGGTGTGTGCCCTAATTTCGAACTTTTCGGCTCTGAACGCTTTTATCCGGTGTCGCGCCGGTCGTCTTCTCCGACCAGGCAAGTTCTCTACTTTCTTTATGTTCTTCTTTTTCCCGATCTATTAGCCTTGGGCTCTGATACCAATTGTTGGATCGAATTTAAGATTCAGACAGATTTACAAATCAAAGTCTAAATTTTTATTAATATGATTTTGATTACAATAATTCGATGAATACATAAACGAAATCTACATCTATTTATAATAAACGAACAGGTTCCTTCTAACAGTCACAACGGTTGGTGGCGACGGTTAATAGCGGCGGTTGTGGCGGTTGACGGGAATTTCGGGAGGTGGCGCCGGTTCACTTTGGTGGTGCCGTTTCTGTTTCTTCTTCTATTTTTCTTTTATGCTAAGTATTTTATACTTAGTCTAATTATTCGAAATAATCAAGATTAAAATATAACAAAACCTTGGTAGTAAGACGAATTTCTTTTGCGGATTCCTTGTGGAACAAGCCAAGATGGCGAGAATTGCATGCATGCATGGAAACACATAGGTGGAGTATGAGACAATAAACAAGAAAAGACATTCTTTCGATCTCTCAAAAGGATAAATAGGTAACCGTTTATTTATGGTATATATCTTGCAGGTTTTGATCTGAAGTACTGAAAGTTTTGATTGCTCTGACTCTTTAACGACCGTTTGAATATGTGGTTGTGTTGGTTTCTTGTTATACTTGGAAGTTAATACCTATATATACACATATATATAAATATATTATATAGTTATGCAGATATTGTAAGAGGAATGGAAGGAAGCTAGGATGTTTAATAAAGAGAACATGGTAGTGTTTGGTGATGAATCTTTAATTGGAGATATTGACATCCTCTACTGTCCCCTTCTTTTATCACTTTTTATTCATTTCAGGGTCCTACTTTTAGGAAATAAGATTAACGAGGAAGCTTGCTCGCTCATTACTATGGGGTTTGATAAGATACATACTTTGATCAATGTTAGTATAAAATTCTCGTTTAGCTGGAATTGGATTTTTTTGTACTAATAAAAAGATGCATGTAATATAGTTTATGATTTGTTCAAAACATGTACTTGAAGATATTACAAATTCAATCGAAAGCAATGTTTTAACGATCTAGTCGGACAGGAAAAACGTTGGGGTGTTGCCACTTGCCGGATGTAGCGGGCGGGTCAATATGAAAGATGTACGTAACTGCCGACTTTTTGACTGAACCGGGCCAAGAAACCGGATAGGGTCGGATTTTTTTATTTTTTAACTTAATGTTATTTGACGCTTTTGTGTGTCGTGTAATATTTTAACATTTCGATTACTTACAAAATTCTTATAACTAATTTATCATAAATAATGAATTATATTGTAATCTAGTTCAACCCAACCAACCATTTCAATCGTCTTTAAGGCATCAATCGATCTGATTTAAAATCTAGATTTTAAAACATCGACAAAAATGTAAATTTAACACGTAGTAATTAATAGCTTAATTCTTATATTTTTGCTATATTTAGCAATTTCTAGAAAGAAAAAGAATGTGAAAGTTGCAATTGAGCTAGGTTGTCAAGATCGATTAACTATAGACAAGTTAATAAACACCTTAGATCTAATTGATGATAGAAGTTGCAGCGGATCAACACTATATCAATAATTAAGAACAATGAACTGTAAGAACAATATGTAAGAATATTAAGAACACAGTTTCACAAAAAGCTTCAATGTATATTATCGAGTTAACAATACACACGTACGTTTACAATTCGTAAGGAACTATATATAATAGTCCTTGAAGCTAAACTATTTACCCTAGTTATTCTAGGATACGATTTACATCTAATTATAAACGATATACATTGATTTACATTCTATAACTATCTCTGCGAAGATCTCGGACTTGATTTGTTCCAAATATGCGTTGTCAGTAGTAAAACTTATCACCAGTAGTAAATATGAAGATCAGTAGTAAACTTGGTGATCAGTAGTAAGTCCAGATACATCGTCAGTAGTAACTACAATGATCAGTAGTATCTTCAATAAGCATTGATCAGTAGTAACTTTAGTTATAGTATACACCAGTATCAACTTCATCAGTAGTAACATGTTCTGCCCCATCAGTAATAAACATAATTATCACCAACTGCAGCATCAGTACTAAGTTGATCTGTGATTTGCTCCAACAATCTCCCCCTAAACTTATTGATTATGTTTTAATCAATCAAGTTTCTTCTGTTCTTCTTCTTCTTTCTTTCTTCTTTCTAATGTTCTTTGATTTTGTTGAAGTCTTTGTTCAATTATGTATTTGATGTTCTTCTTGATAAAATAATTCAATTTATTCTGGAACATAACAGCATCAAAGGGCTTCATTAGAGTGTTCTTCCACATCCCGAAGTTATTGGGAGTGAGAATGGGAATTTTGTTGGCCTGAGTGCTTTCATTATTATCAGTCATGATTAATAATGTGTGTGTTTTAAAGATTAAAACTTTTTGTTGTTCTTAACAAATAGTAGATCTAGAACCAATACGCTCTGATACCACTTGTCAAGATCGATTAACTATAGACAAGTTAATAAACACCTTAGATCTAATTGATGATAGAAGTTGCAGCGGATCAACACTATATCAATAATTAAGAACAATGAACTGTAAGAACAATATGTAAGAATATTAAGAACACAGTTTCACAAAAAGCTTCAATGTATATTATCGAGTTAACAATACACACGTACGTTTACAATTCGTAAGGAACTATATATAATAGTCCTTGAAGCTAAACTATTTACCCTAGTTATTCTAGGATACGATTTACATCTAATTATAAACGATATACATTGATTTACATTCTATAACTATCTCTGCGAAGATCTCGGACTTGATTTGTTCCAAATATGCGTTGTCAGTAGTAAAACTTATCACCAGTAGTAAATATGAAGATCAGTAGTAAACTTGGTGATCAGTAGTAAGTCCAGATACATCGTCAGTAGTAACTACAATGATCAGTAGTATCTTCAATAAGCATTGATCAGTAGTAACTTTAGTTATAGTATACACCAGTATCAACTTCATCAGTAGTAACATGTTCTGCCCCATCAGTAATAAACATAATTATCACCAACTGCAGCATCAGTACTAAGTTGATCTGTGATTTGCTCCAACATAGGTAATTGACAATAGATCATAAATATTTGTCAACAACTAGATGGGACCCACAAGGAGTGGGGTTGCAGTAAGTAGACAAAGTTGCATGGCCTGACCGCCACTTGCACCACCACTACACGACAGCGACGGGGCCGTCGAGTGGTTAACCCCACCGCCCTAGTTCTACCAGTCTCTGCCACGTGGCATCATCCCCCATGTGCCATTGCCCTCTATCTGTTTTACAAGTGGTCAATGAATTGAAGAAGGTAACGCTAGTAAACGTACATATGTTGTATTTTCTAAACCTAACACACCATATCTCTGTCAGATCGACCATCTTTGTTTCGTCTATTAGTTTCATCAAATTATTATATTTTTTTGTCTTTCTGGTGCGAACAAAAGGCCGTTTTATGATCCATTTTCAGAGCTTTATCATGTGTTCTTTCCGTCAGGGAATATATATCTCAAAGCAAGAGTTGTTTGGTTTAAGTAAAATTATAACGAAACCGCAATTATAATCCTAAAGGGTCGTTTAATATGCAGTAATCTTTCATAATGAAATTTAATCACGAAGTAATTGAATTATTTCCTAAATTCAATAACTTCGTAATTAAAATGCGTTGCGCGTTTGGTTATAAATTTTTTAGCTGTAATTCAAATCCATATTTATACATTTTTTTTTTATTTTTTTTTTAATTTTTTTTTGTTTTATAGTTTTATTTATATTTATTTTTTTTAATTTTTTTAATTTTAATTTTTTAATTTTTAATGTTTAATTTTTAAGTTTTAATTTTTAGTTTTTTAATTTTTTAACTTTTTTCTTAAAAAATTAAATTTTTTTAATATTTTTGAACGATTTTAAATTATGAAACATACAAAATATTCAAGTTTGTTAGTGAGCGTAATTGAATTCATAAGGTTTTGGAAAGGATTTCATTTCAATTACAATGAATAACATATTTCGAAATTACGTAGGAATTAAATTACAAAATAGAAATCCATCCAAACATCCCTCCATAACGGAGTTGAATTACAATTACGAATGATTACGGAAGATTATATCAAAACAAACAGCCCTAAAAGTCCATCACTCACTACATTATCTTATGTTGTATTTCTCATGGTTTTTCAACGGAAGTTTTTTACATTTTGTGTATTGATTATTCTCACGGACTACCAGCAGAACAGCCATAATCCGTACATAGAAAACCTCATTACCCAGATAGTATATATGTCCATGGGAATCCGTGAGAAACTAGCTAGCTCTATAAATGTGGAAAATTCGTGAAAAGCTAACTATTTTTTCGTACACTACGATTTTTTAGTTGAAATAAATAAGGTTAAACATGAGTTGTGTGCATCAACGAGAAGGTCTTTGGCATATGGCACATCTATACTACAACAATCCTGTTAGTTTACATTGTTATCACTGTCTAAATCGCTTAAATACATAACTGAAAAAAATAATCCAAATTACATTTATGTATTTGCGTATAAATCGTATCTGCAAAATGCACAGTTGAAGAGTTCAAGAACAAGAGGCCTTAGCTGGGCTTATACAATGAAAAGCACAACACATTCATTTGGGCTTATGAAAAAAATATAGTATTTTTTTAAATTTATTTGGGCCAAAAGAGGGTCTAAATTCCGAATCGGACTCATATTCTGTATTTCCCTCCCTTTTAATGATTTTTAGTTTCTACGTGAAATTCTGTTATAACCTAATACCCTTTCCTGTCGTTTCAGTATTCCAGATGATCTATATTGAAAAAGGATTTATTTGGTTAGATTAACAAAACGTTTCTTCAATTTTGGTTTAAATATAGGCAATTGCCTGTATTCGATCATTTGTTAATTGTTATTGTAAGGTTTGAAACTGATATTCCCAATTTTTTTACCTTAAAAAATAGATTGTTAAAATACATCTACTTTTTGCTTTCTTGCAAGTTCTAGCTAGTGAGAATGTGTTCACATCTGCTAAAGCATTTGTAATGCAAACTTAACAAGATTAACTTAAAACGAAAACTACCAAAATTACAACAACCAGAGTCAACACAAAAAGGTCAAACCCCAGAAAAACGTAACACATCACATATCTAATTCATATATTACAAATTTACTTAACTTCAACCTGCCGAACATCTTTCCTTTCCTCTGCTTTCACCTTCGGAACCAAAATCTTCAACACACCGTTCTTCATCTCAGCCTTGATCTCGTCCAATTTGTATAAATCAACAGGCAGATCGAGCCTGCTGGAGTACCTACGTGCCGATTCTTCGTCTTCAGATTCCTTCTCTGCTTCCGCTTTGATGATTAGTGTGTTCTGCTCGACGGAGATTTTGACATTGTTTTTGTCTACTCCGGGCATGTCGAACCGGAGACTGAGATTCTCGTCGTCTTCCTTGGCGTCCCATCCACGTCTTCCTCCCAATCCTAATCCTCCGCCGCGAGTGGCTGTCATGAACGGATTGTCCATGAAATGATCCATCATGTTCATGATCTGGCTCAAGCTTCTAGTTGGAGAAATTGGATCGAACACATCTGAGATCATTAGAAACATAGAACGTTAGCATACATTGATCACGAATTCAGATTGGAACAGATGCAAACCAGAGACTGTAAGATTTGGGATCATATCTAACGACAAACGCATAACTTAGAGATCCCTATAGATTCGAAACATTAATACAGTCAGATACTAAATAATCCAACTAATTCAATCAGCAATAAGATCTAATGATGATCTGAAATCGAAATCATTATGTTCCAGAACGTGATTACCGAAAAACTACGTATAAAAGCAAATAAAAATTCATTAGCAATATGATTCAATAGCAGCAGGATGCACAGTAGTTTCTTTAATGAACTAATAAACAGCTAGAACAGAGCTTAAGCAATACTGAAACTAACGAAAACTGAAACACCAAACACGATATGTGGAATAATAATAACCGAAATATTGACACTTAATGTAGATTAATTGTATAGTCAATACTTTCCTTATATCATGCGTAACTTACTCTCTGTAATTATGTCCCATTGATTGTAATTACCTCTATATATTGAAATGATATTATACTCTCCTATTCAAGGGAGTTTAATCCTTTTATGGTATCAGCCAATCATTCTTTTCCTGGCAAACCTTTCCTCTCGTTTTCATCTTCTCCACCAACTCTTCCTCCATTTCCATGGCTGCCGAGAATGATTCTCCCCTTCCCCTTGCTACAATTCTTCACATGATCACACTAAAACTTACCTCCAGTAATTATTTATTATGGAAACATCAAATGCTACCTCTTCTTGAGTACCAAAAACTCACGGGTCATGTAAATGGTACCGTCCCCATCCCATCCGCTACTGTTACCTCCGGTGAGTCTACCGTCCCAAATCCAGATTACTTATCTTGGGTTGCCGCCGACCAACGTGCTCTTATTCTCATTCAATCTTCTTTATCTGAAGAATCCATGGCCGAAACCCTGGGACATTGCACATCCAAGGCGGTTTGGGATGCTTTAGAATCTGCCTATAGCCACGTCTCGGTTGAACGAATGCATACGTTACGGGATTCTCTTCGAACCTTGAAAAGAGGTTCCTCAACTGTAACAGAATATGCACGAAAATTTAAATCCATTTGTGACCAACTAAACGCTATCGGTCACTCACTTGATGAAAATGATAAATCTCACTGGTTCATTTGTGGTCTCGGGTCCTCATTTGAGACTTTCTCTACCACACAACGTTTGCTTCGACCCCGTCCTTCATTTCGTGATCTTGTCTCTCAAGCCGAGAGTCACGAACTTTTTTTGCAATCAATCACCGAATCCACCACCCCTGTTGCATTTATGGCCGATCACTCTACCGCCTCTCATACTCAATCCTCTAACAGAGGACGTGGCGGCCGCTCCTCATACCGTGGAGCATCGTCTCGTGGTCGCGGTCGATATTCTAGACGCCTTCCAAATTGTCAATTATGTCGAAAGGAAGGTCACTATGCCACCCAATGTCCGGATATAAACAGTTTTGCTCGAGTTTCTCCCACTGTTGATGCTAACATTGCTCAAGCTTTTCAATCTCAATGCAATCTCGCTGAATCTACACCGGATTGGTTCGTCGATACCGGGGCTTCCGCGCACATGGCTAAATCTCCCTCTCACTTAGATGCGGCGACCACTTATTCCGGTAACGAAACTGTTATATTTGGAAATGGTAATAATGCTTTTATTTCTCATATTGGTAAATCACATTTATCTCCAAATATTGCCCTAAAAGATGTTCTAGTGGTTCCTCATATTACCAAAAACTTGCTATCCGTAAGCAAACTTACACAGGATAACTTGGTTGACGTTTTATTTTCTGATCCTATGTTTTTTATTCAGAATCGTCTTACAAAGGAAACTCTAGCAACAGGGCATCGTAAGCATGGCTTGTATGTGCTTAGGACGGGCAAACATGCATTTTTGGCAAAGTTATCTTCAAAACGTCTTCAAGCATCTTTTGAATTGTGGCACAATAGATTGGGACATGTGTCTCATGATGTTATTTCTCTTTTAAATAAGTTTGGATGTTTATCGATTACTTCGGTTTTATCATCCCCAACATTATGTTCTTCTTGTCAAGTGTCTAAAACCAAAAGACTACCGTTTGCTCTTAACACTAAACGTGCTTTAAATGTTTTAGACTTAGTTCATTGTGACTTGTGGGGACCATCTCCCGTAAATTCTACGGATGGTTTTCGTTATTATGTTATATTTGTTGATGATTTTTCCAGGTTTACATGGTTTTACCCGTTAAAAGCCAAGTCCGATTTTTACCACGTTTTTGAGAATTTTGTTGCTCTTGTTCAAACCCAATTTTCTAGAAAAATTAAAAATTTTCAATCGGATGGTGGCACGGAATTTGTTAACAATCGTGTTCGTACATTACTAAACACAAATGGCACGCATCATCGTTTGTCATGTCCGTATACTCCACAGCAAAACGGACGGGCCGAACGGAAACATCGACATATTACCGAAACGGGATTGGCAATGATGTTTAATGCAAATGTCCCGGCTCATTTTTGGACTCATGCATTCGGTTCGGCAACACATATAATAAATCGTTTGCCAACAAAGCTTCTTGATTATAAATCGCCATATGAATTATTATATCTTGTGAAGCCAAACTATGGCAATTTTCGGGTATTCGGTTGTTGTGTTTACCCGTATCTTCGGGATTATTCTAAACACAAACTCGCACCTCGAAGTGCTCCTTGTGTGTTTCTTGGTTATAGTACCCAATATAAAGGGTATCGTTGTCTTGATCCAACCACTCAACGAGTTTACATTACATGTCATGCCCAATTTGATGAAACTCTTTTTCCATTTGCGGGTACTTCAACATCACCACATTCACCAAATGCCAAGTTGTTACTATCTACCTACTGTGATGGTATCCCTTTAGACCAAACATCCTCACCCACCCCACGTGATGATCCACAAAACATTAATCCCACCCATCATATTACACAACCACACAACCCCTGCCCATTATGCCCTCATACTACACCCGATATCAACCCCATAACACCAACCCCATCTACCCACCAACCTACCGTAACCAACCCCACACCCTCACCTACCATCGCACAATCTCACCCAACCGAACCCCTTATTACAAACCCCAATATTACCATGTCAAATGATCCCAATATTACCATGTCAAATGACCCTCCACCCGAATCATCTGTTCCAAATAACCCTCCACATGAACCTGTTAATACCGCCACCACCCATCCCATGATGACACGATCAAAACAGGGAATTTTTAAACCAAAACATCGGGCCAATCTCACTCATCTATCTTCATCACCTCTTCATCAAGCTTTATTCACAACTACCGAACCCAAAGGTTTTAAATCCGCCTCAAAGGACCCAAAATGGTACGCCGCTATGCGTGATGAAATGGCAGCATTACACAAGAATGTTACTTGGGAACTCGTTCCACGACCTACTCGTTCTAATATTGTTGGCTCAAAATGGGTTTTCCGCACCAAATTTCGTTCCGATGGCACTATTGATAAATACAAAGCACGTCTTGTTGCCCAAGGTTTCACTCAAGTACCCGGTCTTGATTACTCGGCTACTTTTAGTCCCGTAGTAAAAGCATCAACAATCCGTGTTATTCTTTCGCTCGCCGTTCTAAACAAATGGTCTCTTCGTCAACTAGATGTCAAGAACGCCTTTTTAAACGGTACTCTCTCGGATGTCGTCTACATGGAACAACCTCCGGGTTTTGTCGACACAAAATTTCCAAATCATGTTTGTCGATTAAAAAAGGCTCTCTATGGTCTTAAACAAGCTCCACGTGCTTGGTTTCAACGTTTAAGTACCTTTCTTGTTGATCTCGGGTTTGTTTGTAGTCGAGCAGACACGTCACTTTTTGTTTTCAAACAGAATTCTTCAATTCTCTACTTATTGGTTTATGTGGATGATATAATTCTTACCGGCAACAACGATTCTCTCATTCAACAATTTATTCATCGTTTAAACACGGAATTTTCTATCACGGATCTTGGAAAGCTTAATTACTTTCTTGGGCTTGAGGTGACTCATCTACCAAATGGTATTTTTCTTAGTCAATCAAAGTATGCACATGATGTTCTCACTCGTGCAAAATTATTGGATGCCAAACCGGTTGGTACACCACTTGCTACTTCCACATATTTTACCACTCACGGCACCCCATTTCCGGACCAAACTCATTATCGATCTTTAGTTGGGGCTCTTCAATATCTCACTATCACTCGCCCGGATATTTCCTATGCCGTGAATCAAGTTAGTCAATTTTTACACAATCCCATGGAAGATCATTTTCAAGCGGTAAAACGTATTCTACGTTATATCAAAGGCACCTTATCCTATGGTCTAACTTTTTCTCATGCTCGGTCACCTACAATTCTCGGCTATTCGGATGCGGATTGGGCACGATGTATTGAGACCCGTCGTTCCACATATGGTTACTCCATTTTTCTTGGTGGCAATTTAGTATCTTGGAGTGCCAAGAAACAACCTACGGTTTCTCGCTCAAGTTGCGAGTCGGAGTATCGAGCACTCGCCAACACCGCCTCTGAAATAATTTGGGTCACACATCTTCTTAGGGAACTTCATGTTCTACCTTCGGGTCGCCCTACTCTCTTATGTGATAACAAAAGTGCTCTTTTTCTAAGTCAAAATCCTATATCACATAAACGAGCCAAGCACATTGACATCGACTACCATTTTGTACGGGAACTTGTTTTATCCGGAAAACTACACACCAAATATGTCCCTACAAATCTGCAACTGGCCGACATCTTCACTAAAAGTCTTCCTCGTCCATTGTTTGAAGATTTTCGTTCCAAGCTTCGAGTCGGACCAACCACCTCTTCGCTTGCGGGGGGTAATAACCGAAATATTGACACTTAATGTAGATTAATTGTATAGTCAATACTTTCCTTATATCATGCGTAACTTACTCTCTGTAATTATGTCCCATTGATTGTAATTACCTCTATATATTGAAATGATATTATACTCTCCTATTCAAGGGAGTTTAATCCTTTTAAATAATACCGTAACGATTTAGGTATGAGAAAACGAACAATTTCGAATTCTAAACGAAGAATCAATTGTTAAATCAGACGACTCACCTGAGAAGAAGTCATTGTCTCGGCGGCGAGAGACAGAGGAATCAGGACGGCGATCCTCATCAACGCTCCGATTGAAATCTTCATAAGCGGACACCTGAGAAGAATTAGTATTGAAGCACCGTATCGGAGTAGCAGAGACGGAGCGAATAAGCTTATTAAGTAGAGCTGCTGCAGTGGTGCCTCTCTTAAGAGCGATGCAGGTAGCCATTTCTCCGGTGGTAATTCGCTATCGACGGTGTAATGACGTCAAATTACGGTATCACGGTGTAGGTTTTGAACGATTGTTACGTGTCGTTGCGTGGAGCAAGAGCAGTGTTCTTATACTGGAGTGAATGGAGGTGTGGAGACATGAGAAGATTCTCCTGGAAGACTGTAGACTAGTGTAGAAGATGGCGAAGTTTCTGGAAGGTATGCTCGTTGATATTCATCAACACCAAAAAAGAAAAAGAAAAATAGGAAAACACATAAGTGTTAATTTTATTTTACGTGAAAAAATATATTTAAATTTATGATTATCAGAATAATAATTGCTTCTATATCAGTATTATTATTATTTTTAAAACTGATTATAAAAAGGTATTTTCATATATAACTGATTTATTCAGATGATTCAATTTTACTTGTCACGTGCTCTCTCTGTTCTAAAAAAACTTCTCATTTGACTTTTGCACAAGTTTTTAGGTGATAGTTAGTGGTGAGGTCATTGATAATACTTTTGATTAAAATATAAGGTTGGGTTGGAGAGAGAAAGATAGTTAGTAGATATTAGACTATTAGTGGTGGGGTCTTTAGTAATAATATTGTGTGAAGCTCATCAAATATGGGAAATGAGAAGTTTTTTGTGGGACAAAAATTTAGAGTGAATGAGAAGTTTTTTATGTGACGGAGGGAGTATATGATAATTATTAACATAATCGTTTACAAACATTTACCTAAGTGTCTAACTATTGACATAATCGTTTTGTAACATATTGAATTGATACAGAAATCATTTCCAATGCTCTGATATATCATTACCAAATTATAATTGATTATAATTCTTATTGTAACTCGCAATTTAAGAAGTTTTATAAAGAACTTAGGGGGGAAATCACTATTATGATTACAAGTTTGCAGGCTCTCTTGTTAACTTTTTCTCAGCAACTTTTTGAAATATTGTTATTCTAGAATACCAGTAAATGTTATAGAAATACAAAAATACAGTTGGGACCAACGAGAATGAAAAATCAATGGTAACTAGTGAAAAATGCTCATTTTTTAGTAAATTACGGAAATTGTCAATTTGGAATTCTGCAGTTTTTCTTCCATCTATTTTGCCCTGTTAAATTTCTATCACATGCCAAATATGCAACTTTTTCCATTTCCACCGTAAAAGTTTTTAAGAAAATGTCTCTGTGGTTTTTATTTTTCACTTGGACTTTAACATTTTCTTTCCAGTTTTTTTTTTTTTTTTGTTCATGTATTCCTGATTTTTCGTCCAATTTTTTGTATTTTCTATTTGTATTCTTAAAAAATGTTAAAATGTGGATTTGGATAAATGGGATCTTACATCTAAATTTCAATCACAAGAAACACCAAACCAATATCATTAGCTTAACAAAAAGGATAAACAATTGCATCAAATGAATCTTTACCAAATTGCAACTATAAGTTTATCTTCTAATGTCATAAAACTACTATAATGTTAAAATAAAGCAAAATTAAACAATACCACTCCATGAATTTCTTCCCTTTCCTACATCAATTATATGACCATTTAAGGAAAGAAAAGAAATTTCAACTCAATGATTATTTCTTCATGATATACCCAAGAATCAGCCCAATTAAGCCAACAAGAATAACAAATATCATAGATGCACCACCCTCTTGGCTTTTGTTGCTTCCACGCCTCAAGAGATCCTACACATGACAAAACAAGCCGGTTAAAACGGGTCATTCTTGGTTCGGGTCAGGCTGGGTTGACCCATTTGTGAGTTTGGACCGTTTGACTCATTCGGCATATTTTTCCAAGGTTATTTTTTTTTTTAATTTTACCCGTTATAGATAAAACATAACCCAAATCAGCCCATTTGTAAACAGGTCAAAATTGCAACCTCTATGTATAAGGGAAAATGGATTCTCACAATTTCTTGGCGAATTCTGTTGCATTGTTCAATAGCAGCATTCTTCTCATTTGTCAATTGTGTAACAAGAGCTTTCACCTAAAAATCCATAATATTCATTATTCAAATCATTTATTTAATCAACTATATTTCTAACTTAATTTTGATTTTGTCAAGTATTACATTATGCTAATAATTTTGCCACACATATTACAGAGATAAAAAGCTAAAAATATCCTTACACATCAACTCACCTCTGAGGATTTGTCACCAGAATCCGTAAATTTTCTTGCAGCCTGCAAGTATCAAAAACAAAAACAAAAACAAAAACAAAAACAAAAACAAAAACAAAAAAAGCATTGCTATAACATGATCAAAAGTTGAAAATTAAGAAAAAAATGACAATTTTAATCAACCGAAAGCAACCTCAGCGACAGTTTTAGCTTTGGGTGTAAAAACTTCTTCTGATGCTTGTGCAATGTTTGAAGTTGATGGGGTTGCAGCAAAATATATGACTTTTAATTTGCACTCTTCAACCACATTCCCTGAGTCTTTAGCAAACTGTTACATAAACAAAAAAACTATAAGAAAAAATTGCAATAAATAGCAACAAACTTGTTCCTAATTTCTAAATTATCATCAGAATTTTAAAAAACATTACTAAAACCATTGTAATTTTTTATATATTTTTTACGCTACAAAAAATATAATTCATGAGTAAATTCAGATAAAATAAAAACATTTTGGTACCATTGCAGGGGTGATGTCCTGTGGGGTAGCTCCTGGGCTTGCAACTACACACTGAAGGAGAAATTTGTCCTTACATTGCATGTCAGGAGGAGCCTCCTTTTGAGCTTGCATTGTTACTGTAATTAAACCAAAAAAATAATATAATAATAACAAACAAATAAATAAATAATAAACATAAAAATCTCATGGAAGTGATATTTTGTATTGATTTAAGTGATTTCATGTAATTAAAAAGCATTGAGTGTGAGCTAAACAGCTAATATAACAACATTATAAGTTTAAATTATGAATGTGGATATGGAAAATTGCAGTATAGAAGCTAAAACCAAACAATGATTCATGTTTTAGAAAGAAGATTATAGTATGATGGATAAAAATAATCAGGAAATTAATTCAGCCACCACATAGATTAAAAAAAATTAGGAAAGATATGTATATGCAGTTATGTACCTGTAATTTCACATGTTGATCGAGGCAAAACAACTCCAGTGTTTGGACGAACACAATACTTCTTCGGATTCGTGGTTTTCACCTAAATAATACACATCAAAATCTCAAATTCAGATCATATATGCATTCATAATCCATAATCCATTATCAAGCTGAGATTAATTAAAATCACGAGCCAATACTCCACTATTAGATGATAACGTAATCTTATTACACCAAAAAAACAAATTTTACCTTGAATCCGACATGATTATCGGTTTTGTTGGTTAATTGAAGCGACGAAGAGATCTGTTTGTTTAATTCAACTAATTCATCGAACAAACACACACAAAAAAAAAAAAAAAACAATGATGATTTAGATTTAGATTTGAATCTGCCCAATTAGAGAAATTAATTAAGAAAAAGTTGAGTTTTGAATTGTGTGATGCGATCGGATGACTTACAAGGAAATTTGAGCTCTGAAGGATCGATGTTTACGAGCTCCCCCGTACTCATTTTGTTAAATCGATGCAAAATTGGATTCCCGAAATGAAAAAATTGATGAAAAGCGAATCAAATCTGGATTGATAATTTAATTGGGGGAAAAGAATAGGTTGTTGTGAAAAAAAGGCGTTTTTATTGAAATGAAGAATAGAAATATGAGAAACGGAGAGATCGATGCTGATGTGATTGTGATGGAGGTTGAATTTGAAGACAAAAGAATTCCTTGCATACATTTTCGTATGGTTTGGATAAGTTACATGTTTCATCCCTGGGGTATCGAAAGTGCATGTCACATTCTTTTGTTTCAAATATTAATTTTTAATTCCAAAGTTGTTTATTTTATAATATCTAAAACAATTATTCATTTTCATAAATAGATAGCTACTCAATTTAATAAGATTTTAATTCTACCTTTATTAACTACAGTTAATTAATGAAATAAGTTCTTATTTGATTTTTTACTTTATTATTTTTGGGATTTCTGTCCTTAGAACACAAAATAAGTTGTGATGAGCTTCAAATTTTCATTTATATTGAAAAAACATTAAACATATCTCTTACAAAAAGTAAACATTATGATTCACTGATGTTTATCTAACACATATTTAGGAAATTAAATGGGTTTTGATAATGGCAGTCCTTAGGGCTGTCACTAAGTGCATAAAATGTTGTAGTAGTTCCTGAAATTCAGGAGTCGGTTTAAGATTAAAATACAAGTATTTAATGCATGTCTAAGGGCTGTCATTATCAAAACCCAAATTAAATTTATTGTTAAATAAACTAACCCTTAATTTGTTTTCTTACCGCACAAGTTAGAAAACCCATTTATCACTATCTTCACAACAAATAAATTATTTAACCACAGCACACCTGGTAAAATAATTGTTTTAACATTCATCGGTTATTTATTTCATCTACCAAACGATATAATCCGCAAAAATTACACAATACTTGCGCCAAGACCATCAACGGCCAGGAAAAAAATGAAATAAAACGAAAACAATATGTTTAAACAACACTACGAACTTGTCTAGTTTCTCTATATGGTACCTCTTATGCATATGCAAAAATGATCGAAAAAACCTCAGAAATTTATTAAATTCTGTGTTCTTCTTGAGGTAATATCAGCTCTTGTAGATCATCAACTTCAGCCTGTTTTGTAATTTACAAGTTTGTCACGTGTTTATTATATAAAATAAAAAAAATAATAATTATAATAATAAAGTTAAATGTAAACAACTTGCTGAGGTGGCAAATTCAACCGATCACCCAAAGTGTGTTATTAATGATTAAAACCTCATTAATCATTAATTAATCATATATTAGTTTAATTTTGCCAGCTGTAACAACAGGCTACCTCGTATGTGTTGCCACCGTAAGTGTACTTGACATATAGTTTCTTGGTTTCACCAGGGCAAGGATCACAAAAGCCCATAATTCCTGATTTCTTTACACCTTCATGTAGCTAACACCAATAAAAAAAAATTAAATTAATTATAATTATGTCTAAATAAGATATATATTTTGACTTTTAAAGTCAAACATGTCCATTCTCAACTCGTACCTTAAGTTGGCCAGAATCGGTGACCAGGAAATTTAATGGTAAAGTGACATCCATTACTTGTGAAGCTAATTCGTCTTTATTAAGTTCTGGATTATTGATGTTTTTAGGGTTTCCATAAAATGCTTCAGTAATTACTAATCCGTTATTCTCTGATTGTTTATTTCGTTTCCGGTTTGCTACATTTTGCAGCAACTGTTGTGCTTTCTCTGCTGCTGCTTTTGCTACTTCAACCTACATTAAACAAAACAGTTAGTTGACTTTTTGGTCAAACATTTCATTTTTTCATCAAACATTTAGTATGATCTTGTTTAAACTTCAATTTTGGAAGTTGATTCGTCGAGATTGGAAACCGAATCAGATGATTTGGAAGATGATACGGTGATTTTGGAAACCGAATCATGGAAAATCAGGCGATTTGACCCGGGTTGACCCGGCCATCATAACGGGTCGACTAAAAACCTGGGTTTTAAAACATTGGTAAAAAGTGCATGCTTATTATATACACCAAATACCTGAGTACGAGTTTGTTCCATATTCTCAAGTGCTTGTTGCTTTTCTCGTCTACGATAATAAGGTTTCAAAACAAATGACTGCATATATATTAAAAGAAATGATCAATAAATGTAATGTTAGCCAAAGATAATAAAACGCCTGGTGAAAAGTTGTAATTTTTAGGCCAAAAACATTCAGTACCCTGAACTTGGCTGACTAGGTCTTCTACTACCTTGAACTATTAAAGGTGCAACATGCTATCCTGAACTTGACAAAATAGTCGATTAAGTACCCTGACTCATTAATTTGATTGTGTTTTCTTAGTTAAATTACTTTCGTTGAAGCTTTTGACGGACTAAAAATACAAGTTCATCTCATTATATTGATATTAGAAGCAAATCATGTGAGCAAAACATGACCAAATTAGTGAGTCATGGTACTAAATCGACCATTTTGTCAAGTTCAGGGTATCATGTTGCACCTTTAATAGTTCAGGGTACTAAAATGCATTTTGGCCTAATTTTTATTTATGGACAGAAAATGCAGACATATATATTTACAATGAACTTAGATTAAAGTGTATATAATGCAAGAAATAATAGGTGAATTTTAGTTATACCTTGAGGGTAAGATAAAGTGAAGTTGGTAGAAGAAAAGCCCCCGCAGCAAATCCAAGATTAATATGCCTTGAAAGAAAAATCTGCATGCAGTAACGTTTTTACAATAATAAAAATAAATATTAAATAATATAACTGTTCGTAACGAAATAAACTTTTAACAAAAAGAAATGTTTTTTGATCAACTACAATTTCACTTACTGGAACAACCAACTTTTGGGCGCCGCGATGAAATTCCAATTTCCAGTATATACCCTGTAGATAAATAAAAAATAAATAAAAGTTTTATAGGGAATATTATTATTATTGTTAATATTATTATTTTAAAAATGAATCAAGTATGTAGCAAGTACCTGAATCCCAATTGTGTACATCATTCTAATGGTACTAAAGTTTGATATTTTTCTTCCACCTCCTATTTCAAGTTCAAGTGCAGAGCTACAATAACAATGTAAACAAATCAAAGTAATTATTTTTTTAAAGTAAATTACAGAAATTGTCCTTGTGATCTTCCAAATTCTATGACTTTGTCCCTATACTTTTAATTTCGATTATTTTTTGTCTGTGTACTTTTTAATTATGTGATTTTTGTTCCTATGATCTTCAAATTTCATTTTTTCCGTCCATTTTTTTGACCTAAAATGACCTAAATACCCTTTAAATAATACCTTCCTATTTTTCCAGTAATACGACCATGAGACTTTGCAGAAAAGCGTCGGGTATAACGAGCAAGTGCACCAATTGCGGTTGTACCAATCTGTAATTTTGGGAAGTCATGATCATAACAAAGCTGAGTCAGCACTCATGAAAATTTTAATTTCCATCACAATTAGTGCAAAAATAATAAAATAAAAAATTACCCTAATCTCTCCAGCTGCAGCCATTTTTTGATCTTTCTTTCGCCATCCAACAGCAATTGAAGAGTCAGACCCTAAATTCAGCTCTATCTGGAAAAAGTCAAAAAAAGTTGAAACAAAATGTAAAATAATAACTCTAAGAAAGATTATTAATAATAATAATGATTTCAATTACTTTAACAACTTAATATGAAATAAAACTCCTTCATTATTAATAAAGAAGAAATAATAATTAAATAATTTTAAAAAAAAATCTCACATTTGCATTTGATGTTGGGGACAGCTGGCGGTTCCAAGAATTAGAAAGATTAATAGAACCATCTCTTAGTGACATGGCAAGTCCCATTGTTGCACTAGCATGACGAGACAGCTGGCTGAACCAACAAACCAACGAATCAAGAAGATAATTAAATCCAATTAATTTTTTAAAATTTAAAAAATTAAAATAAAATAATTTACCGAGATGTTTGTACGCCTATTAATCCACGTAAACCTGCAGAAGCCATAATTTCTATAGAAGAAACAGAAGATAACTGATGCCTAAAAACAGCATTTGCAGCTGCATCACCGTCATTTCCTTTTACTGCAAGGGTCCCACCAACCGCAATTACATTGTTTTTTGATATTTGTGATTGGATTTCACTGTTCATCGACATTCTGCATATTTATCATCATTTTAGATATCAAGATTTGCATCATTTTTGCTAGAAATCTTAATATTGGCATCAAAGTTAAAATCTTTTCAAGCAATTAAAGAACCCATATCAATATCAATATACATATTTTCCATTTTTAATATAAAAAAATGAAAATTCAGTCAAGAATCAGAGACCATACGCTCTCATTATTCCATGCCCTGCTAAAAAACTTGGAACTGATAATTGTGCAAGAATTACACCAGAAGGTTGAAAATGTGCAGATGTTTTTTCTTCTTCTCTTTTACGTTTTAATCTTTCGAGTTCTTCCTTAATTTCTTCAACTTTAGTTAATTTTGGACCGAGTTCTAAACCTGATGTTAATCCTTCCATACCATATATATCATATATTTGTCTTTTATTTTCGTCACATAATATTTCATATGCTTCACATATCCTCTGAAAGTTCTCTGTTGCTACATCCTTCATCTGAAAATTTAAAAAATAAATAAAGTTACCCGTATTTTGTTAAACTAGAAGACATCTTTTTTCATCTATCGAATAATTGAAGTCATGCTTTTGAACTATATACATCTTGTTAGAAATGAATACCAGTGTTCTTCCATTTTTTTATTTCTTATTTTATAAACTTTAATGTGTTTATAAAAATTTCCCCAAGACCTAAATATCTCTCATCAGTTTCCAAGTTGAAATTCAATTGTTCGATCAAAACCATGAACGATGGAAACATAAAATTCACAAGATAAACATAAAAATCATGAACAAGAAATGAAATAAAAGTAATTTCCTGAAACAATTTATAAAACTTTTAGATTAGAAAATATCACAAACACAATGCAGCCTATAATTATTGACAACAAATTAAACGCAAACACATTCATAGAATTGGAATTCAATCGTTAAAAAAAAAATAAAAAATAAAAATTGCCTGTTGAGCTTGATATTTATCAGGGTGATAAATTTGAGCCCATTGACGATAAGCTTTACGAATTTCTTCATCTGAAGCTTCAGGTGATACATGAAGTAAAGCGTATAGTTCCTTATTTGATGCTACATCTTCTGCTTCTTTCATAACTTCAAATTGGGGCAAAATTCCTCTTTAGGGTTTTACAAACAGTTAATCGGAAAGTGTAGTTTCTTTATCGAGTAAAAATTTCTGCAAGAATCAGATGAACAGTGATGTGATATTGTGATTTACTTTTTATTGATTGAAAACTGTACGAGGGTTTGCGTATCTTGTTTGGGGTTTTTCGAGTTTATTCTTTTACAAGATGTCAAAAATAGACCTTTGATTTATGAGAAATGTCATTTAAGTCCATAAATCCACAACATATTAAGACCTAGCTCAAAGCCTAAATAAAGAGTACATACAAACAGAAGCAGAGGTTGAGAATTAAATTTGATTTTAGTAGTTATAATCTCAGTTAGTATTTTAATTTCATTTTGGTAATTTCTTATTAGTAATTCAAATTGTGTAAGTTAGTCTATGTAATCATATTAGTTTGTTTAATGTAGTGGTAATATTTATTGTTTACTGGTCTTTTTTTTAAAACAAACTGATTTTCCAACTCAATATGCTCGTTTATTACTTAATATCGACAAGCTCAACTGTTAAACATAGATATTCGATAGTGTTATATTTATATTTATATATAGTCAGGGGCCATATTGTAAAAAAAGGGGTAAAGGAGTGTACCACTAACACTGGCCACATATTGTGACCGGACACCCGACCCAGCAACAGGTGCATTCCCCGGCAAATCACCTAACAATGATATCCACACCTCTGCTTGGGCTCGATATACGAGACCCAGCATTTTCAGCACAGAGGGGGACCCACGTTTCAAAGGGGCTGGTGGCCACAAGAGGGGTTTCACGGGGTTTGAACCCGGGACCTCCCACATAGGAGGCCCAAGTCTTACCAACCGCGCCCACCCTTGTGGTTAAAAATAGCATGAGAGGGAATCGAACCCGTGAACCACGCTTGAACAAGAAACGCTCGAACCAGTCGAACTACCGAAGAACATAAAAAAATTGCATTAGCAAGTATCGAACCATAACCTTTAAGTAAAGGGGCACATACGCAAACCAATTAGGCTACCCATATTCTATGTATACATGTATGCGTGTGTATTTCTATATGATACCAAAATATTAACAAAAAAAAAAACTTAGAAAAGTCTTGACAAAGCTTGATGGTTTCATACATGATGAGTCCTTGTATTACTATTTACTAACATTTATTTGAAGTTTTTGAAACACAAAATCCTTGTATGCTTTTGAGTGATCCAAGTATTATTTTTTTAAGCTCGACTTATAAAGCTAACCGAACAATACATTATCAAACTCAAACTTGAGTATCTCGTTAACACCTGTACTCAAAGACAAATATTTAACATTTTCAACAAGTTAAAATTATTTTTAACAAGTTAACCAAACTTCAGATTAAAACACCAAATTAGCGACAAGGATTAGACCATAATTAACCATTTATTAAAAGCTTATAAATTCTCCAATAATAACAAGAATATAGAATAATACAGAGTACTTGGTCCAAAGCCAAAACTAAAACTAAAACAACCCCACATCGATTTTTCACCCACTCCCGATTACATAAAAGATGGCATTTTATTGCTGCAAGAATTTGAATGAGATAACACGCATACGTCAACATAAAACATTAATTTAACCACACAACTTCATGTCGAAGATGAAGAAAAGTGATTTTTTATAAAGATTTCTTGATTCAACGCCTATCACCGGCCACAGAATCGGTATTAAAGAGGTACTTGACACGTGATAAAACGGAATCATGTGCAGGATCATACGGGTGGTCTTTTGAAGGAATCTCCAAGATTGCTGGAACTGGTTTGTTGTAGCTGTCCACTAAGAACCTTATCATGTTTGCAACCTGCGGAAAAAAAAAATCAAATTAGTGCACAAAATTATGTTGAATTGTTTTTTGAATTACCAAATTATGTGCAAACTACCGGAATTTAGTAACGATTAGTATTTCATAAGTAAAGGATTAGAGATTACTTACGTATTGACTGATCAAGACAATTGCTACGTCGTCTCTTGTGGTGAATTCTTTGAAAGAATCCTCAATTTGTTTGACAGTTGTCTCTGAAACAGAATGAATGAACATTTACATTTAAGGCATGCATTTTGGTGTAATTATTGTCTAAATATTGTATGGGTTAGGATCCGGTAAGGATTGTGAGGACAATTCTCAACTAATCATTCAAGAAATATTGGATCATTATCAGAAATATTGAATCTTTAGCAGAAAACATTTTTCTTCAATCAGGAGAAATTGGATCATTATGACATTATCAGTAAATATTGGATCTTAATAAGGAAATACTGAATCATTATCAGTCCTCATAGTCCTTACCAAATTTTGAGTCCTCACCTAGATCCCACTTAATTACTGTATAATATATGGTAGTATGGCACCAGAGAATTTAATGGACAATTAAAACAGAATGTTATCAAGGAAGAAATTATACTTGAATCCACAATGAGGTAATTAGTCTTCCTCCTCAAGTCAACGTTACCAACTCCAGCAAGTAAAAACCCAGTTATTGTGTCCTGCATCATATATAAACTCATGATAAGAATATTGAAAAGCATCAAACAATGATTTAACTGAAGAATACTGCATAATTTATTCATGTATATGAGTGTAAACAGAGCGAATGAAAACAGATAACTTATATCAATCCAGATTTCTTATAGAAATTATTTATTACCTCATCAGCAATCATAGCAATAAGTGCAGAGTTGTTAACATTCGTCATTTGAGATGCAAGATAAAACTACAGAAACATATATGTGTTAGCTATTAGATCAAAACACAACAGAATTTGAAAGATTCAGTAACAGTAATACAAGCAAAAAAACAAAATGTTTCGTGATCTATTTGGGGATTCTAGGAAAGTAGATCACAATTCTAAATTTAGGGTTTCTATGTTGCATTCGAATCGGTAACCAGAAACTGAATTGAGCTAGCAAATTAAGCATATCTAAGGTCGAGATCCAGATCGAAAATCAAATCGTATCACTGTTAGCATATGTATATACATACATAAATAGTTCCTTGAATTAGACATGGGGTTTGAGGTCTTACTCGAAGCAATCTCAACAGATGAGTGTGTGTGTGTGTGTGAGAGAGAGAGAAATAGAGAGAGAGAGAAGATGAAGATCATACCTGATATCTGTCGAGAAATAGAGAAATACGAGAGACGACGATTTCTACACAACGATCGTAGGAGATGTAAACTGATGATATGGCTGGTGTTTGATAGTACGGATATAAATAGAATTTTTAAATTATAAATAGTTTTAAATTACATAAGAATTTTTAAATTATAAATAGTTTTAAATTACAAAAAAAAATTAAATTATAAATAGACTTTTTAAAAAAAAAATAGAATTATTTAAAATATATGTGTTTTTTTTTGTGTGACCTAATAAATTAATGGGTTTTGTTAATGACAGCCCTAAGGGCTGTCTCTAACGTGCATAAAAGGCTTATACATTCATGGATAGAGTAGTGTTCCTAAAATTCAGGGGGCGGTTTTTACTTTATTTTTGCCTTCTTATTGACAACCCTTAGGGCTGTCATTATCATTTTGCTAAATTAATTTATGATCAGAATTATAACAATGCGTATGTGCACGATCCAAAAACGAACCAAATTACTTGGAACCGAATCAAACTAAGAACCAAGAAAATGATTTCAGCTAGACTAAGGACCAGATCAAATTGGCCGGAACCGAACCAAAAAATTGAAAAGTTTCTTCAACATCTTTTAGCTTTTTTTGGTTTGGACCGAACCGAACTGATAAAATCATAATCAAACCAGACTGGAAACCAACTTTACATGACAATTAAAACCGTAAACAAAATAGGTATGGATTGATTCGGTCCGATTCAATAATTCCGACCAATTATCAATCCATTTTAAATATTAGTAGATTCAATCGATAAATATAAGGAGTAAAAGTTAAGAAAAGGGCGATCATATTGTAAAGTTGAATGCGTTATAGACATTATTTCGTTTTTCAAAATTATTATAAATGGTTTGTTAAGATTAAATATAGTTTAATTAAAAAAAAAAGTATTATAGTCTTTGGCTATTTAGTGATTAATTATTTTCTTTTTATCAAATTATCTGTCAAAATTATTTCCCCTTCTAAAACATTACATAGTTTGATACCTTATACGTTTTTTAGTTGGCTTTAATTCGAGACTTTTTTCTGTTCCATTATACTTTAATCATTTTTAGTGTAAAATTGATAATTAAACATGCTTATTAAGCTACATATTAACTCACATTCCGTTTATCTTCAACAAAAAAATTAACCATTCCAATCCAAAACCGAAAAGGTCGATAAAAATCAAAGACTACAATTTTCAGTCCGGTTCACGACATCATCGGTTCGGTCCGGCCAAAACTATTTTCTCAGCTCTCGGTTCGGTTTCGAACAGTTCCGTTATTGGACAATGCACGAAGGGGGTACATTTGGAAGTAAAAAATATAACGTTAGTTTTGACTTGAAGTTTCTATTAAATGATGAAGTTGTTAGGAGAAACATGATCGCAATGTTCAAGTTTATGACAAACTTGACAAAACAACAGTCTGTCCAAATTTGAGTTTAATATAAACTATGTTTGACTTCAAAAGTCAAGGCATGTCTCTCAAGTAAATTCTATCAAAAGGGTGGATATGGACAATTAAAATTAAGATGAAAATATTGATTGCGAAGGGCCGAAGGCTCCAAATGGGGTTCCTCGGCTTCAAAAGTCAATAAGAAGACCCGACCCGTAAAATAAAAGGTCAAATTTAAAAGTCAAAACAACTTTATTCTCTTGAGAATCTAATAAAAGAACAATACAGCAAATAGAAGAAACGCTTATATCTCACATTATACAACAGTTCTGTTGGGCATCAATCATTTCAGGTGACCTGCAAGCCAAGAAATCATACAATTAATATGTTGTAACTATAAAACAATGAATAAATTGATGGGAAAACAAGAAATTAGTAGAAGTACTTACAGTTGACCAAGTGCTGATATATCAAAATCAGGAGCAAGTTCTTTGACAATGTCATTAGGGGGTTGACCACATTCTTGCATTTTTTGCATGAGTTCAATTATTTTGTTAAAATTACCGGGCTCAGTGTCATAAACGACATTTAATTCCTTAATGAGCTCGTGCTGATGATATTAACGATCATATTCTTCTTGGTTAATTTTGAATTTATTATCTTGTAACCATTTCGGGTACCTTTCTCCAATTTCTCTCATGGGTTCATGAAGAACTTCTTTTGATAAAAGCTGTTGCATCATTGTCTCTACTATAGACTCCATGTCCTGCCAAAACAAATAAAATAATATAAAATATAAAATATAAATATATAATATTCAAAGTACCTGAGATTTAGCAAGTTCTTCAAATTGCTTAACCAAATCTTCCATCATTTTATCATCTCCTAAACCATCAATGCCACCTGGTTTCAAACCCGCAATTGATTCCAAACCTTTAACTGTTTCTCGGGTTTGCTCTCTTAATTTGTTTAGAGTCTCTGAAGCATTTGACTCTTTTGGTGACACTTTTTGTTTTCCTTTTTTCTTGCTATTTAAATCGGGCAAACTCAACCCTAATCCTTGAACACCAGTGGGCCCTGAAGATCCCTCGGCTTTGTTCCCTCCACCATCCCTAATTTTAAAGGACATACAAACCCTAATTATTTATAGTTCAAATTATGCTCTTGCAAACTATATTTAGAAAATTCTGCAAGAACTCTAGCTGGTTTGCAGCAAATAATCAAATATCCAAGTATTACGGTACAAATTTCAATCAGAATTCAAATATCTAGAGACATTTATTAGGTGACCAGCCAATCCATAGTCTTTTATTGAAATATTGCCCAAAAGATAAATGTTAAGTAAATAGTTAACCTAAAATAGAGACTATATCTGTCTTGAATTTGAAGGATACCTAGGTTTCACCGAGAAAAGTTAACCTAAGTAGTGAATTTCTATTCAATTTAACAAATTCAACACCTGAATCATTTTTTTAATCAATAATTATGAAGAATTACGAACCTCTGAGCTGAAGCAAGATTGAGGGTCTGGAAATCATCCAAAGCGCCTAATTGTGATTTAACACACAATTAATCAGTATACACAATAGCAAATAAAGCCAGTATTGAACCTCGATTACGCTTTTGGTTTCATGAAACTAAGAAAAAACGTAATACACAGAAGACGATAGAGAAAGATTACAGTGAACTTACTATCTAGAAGTTGGTCTAAATCATCTGAATGCTCAGCCATGATTATTTTGGTTTGATTATCTCTCCAGAAAACACTTTTTCTATCTCTTAAAAGTTCGGATTGTTGTAAATTGAGAAGCTTTATGGGAATTTGGGGGAAACTGAAAAGGGCGATATCTTTATTGGGGAGAATGATGACGTCACCCGACGGGGATATAGACAGGAGTCGAGACGTTTTGGACCACGATATTATTACATTTTAGGAAAATGATAATGACAATAAAAATCGCCCCTGAATTTTAGGAACACTACTTCATTAATGAATGTATAAATATTTTATGCATGTTAGAGACAGCCCGTAAGGTTGTCATTAACAAAACACTACATTTTATACGTTTTGTTAAGATTAATAACTATCATATTGGTGTTAATCGTGACTTAATCAACTATTTTTAATTTTTATCAAATTATCATCATATTAACTAACATTCAATTGACACTCAAATATTATACATATATCAACAATACTTCTTCTATTCAGTTTTTATAGCTTAACCGTTATAAAATATACACACATAAAATCCAAAATATTTTTCCCTTCGTCACAAATTAATAATCCACTAGATAAAAGACACACAGTTTTAAGAAAGTGCAATTATTGCACCGTCCACCAATAAAATATCATATTTCCCCACTTATAAATCATATGATTGGTTGTAATTTGAAATTGACAATTATTTTGGGACAAACTAAAATAGTAAAGTGTACAATAAAAATGAGTAAAATCATTGGACCCACCTAATGAGGCATCCCTTCATTTCGGCCAAAAGATATAACCGACTGGAAGCAAAAATAATCATCAAGATATAACCGCCCAACAAATGGCTACGGCGGCGTTGTCACCCGCCACCGTGTCCCTCCGCCGCAAACCATTCTTATCCACCGTTCGCTTCCTGTCCTTGTACCACCAATCAAAACCTACCAAACTCCCATACCAAATGATAAGCAGTCTTCATCACCCGCCAAAACTCCACATCAACTTCAACCACTTAAATAACTCTACTCCTCACCGTCGATTATTCTCCACCGTCGTATCAGCTGCAGTGTCGTCCGGAGAGAAGGCCAAAATCGAATCTATGGATGTACAGGTTGGGGAATTTCGTAAACGGTTGAGGATTGTTGATATAAAAGGAGGAGAAAGTGAGGGTTTGGATAAATTAGGTCAAACGCTAACGGTTAGGGGTTGGGTTAGAACACTTCGTGTTCAGAGCAGTGTTACATTCATTGAGGTAATTGATTGCAGATATTTGTTTGATGTGCCTTATAAATTGATGACTTATTCATTTATATTAAGCAAATTTGGAATCTAATTATCTGTTTGTTTGAATGTTCTAAGCTCAAATCTGTTTCTTTTTCGAATGCAAACTTGTATATGTTCTTTTGTAGCAAATTGTAACAATTACATTATCCTATATTCACTACATGTGATAAAAAAAATTGAAGAAATCGGTTCATGTTTCTTGAATAAGTTAAAATTAGGGAACTTGAATTGATATACTTTGACCAAAAACTGATTATTTCTCTACATTTTTGGTGGATAGTTAATGAGTGATGCATTCAGTGCAGGTCAATGATGGTTCATGCCTCTCAAACATGCAATGTGTCATAGATTCAGATGCTGAAGGTTATGATCAGGTAATGCAAGAGTCCATTTATTTATTTATTTTTAAATAATATTATTTATATTTTGCCAATTTTATAGGTGGAAAGTGGTTTGATAACAACGGGTGCATCAATCTGTGTACAAGGAGTTGTGGTACCCAGTCAAGGAAAGAAGCAGAAAATTGAATTGAAGATTCACAAACTTGTTACTGTATGAATTTGACATATAAATAAATCAATCATAAATTATTTAATCTGATCCTTTTTTTTATATAATTGTAGGTTGGTAAAAGTGATCCATCGTTTCCTATCCAGAAGAAAAAGGTCACCCGAGAATTTTTAAGAAGCAAAGCACATCTTCGTCCTAGAACAAACACTTTTGGTGCTGTATGATCTACAACTTATATATATACACACATATTTATATAATATATATTTTTCTACATATTTTAATTTGATTTTTAGTTTGATTATAGGTAGCAAGAGTAAGGAATGCTTTGGCGTATGCTACACATAAGTTCTTTCAAGAAAACGGTTTTGTTTGGATATCAAGTCCGATTATTACTGCTTCAGATTGTGAAGGTGCTGGTGAACAATTTTGTGTAACCACATTGGTAAGCATCTTCTATATATTTTAATTATTATTAAATTTAATGCTAAATTAAAATTAGTATTACATTAATTTTCGTACTTACTTTCTGAACTATTTTCTTTTGTTATCAGATACCAAGCTCTAAAGAAGCCGTTGATTCTCGGGCTGATGCCATTCCAAGAACAGAAAACGGTTTAATTGATTGGTCACAAGTGATGCTTGCCCTTTCTTTTCTTAATTTCTGAATTATTTGTAGTATATAATATAAATTAATAAATTATAAATGTGCTAATTTGATTTAACAGGATTTTTTTGAAAAACCAGCATTCTTGACGGTCTCTGGTCAACTCAATGCTGAAACATACGCGACTGCTCTTTCTGATGTACATCTTTTTCCTTCATATGATATCTAAAAAACTTTTAAAATCAGACAATTATGAGATTATTTATTACTTTTTTGATATAATTAGTAATTAACTAATTACCATATTTCAGGTGTATACATTTGGTCCTACATTTCGGGCTGAAAATTCCAACACTTCTAGACATTTGGCTGAATTCTGGGTATTCTTTCGTTTTTTTCAAATTTTATTCATTAATTTTCCTTAAATAAATATTAAGTTTTATAGTATTTAATATTTTTGTATGTCTTTGAAGATGATTGAGCCCGAGCTTGCATTTGCGGATCTGAATGATGACATGGCATGTGCCACTGCCTATCTCCAGTATGTCGTATGTTACTTTATCAACCCTTTATAATTAGTAATTTACCTTTTAATCCCTCTGTCCCATGAAAAGATTCTACTTTGAAAACATTGTTGGTATCTTTCTAATATGAACTTTTGCACATTTTAGGTGAAACATGTACTTGAGAATTGCAAGGAAGATATGGATTTCTTCAATAATTGGATTGAAAAAGGAATAATCGATCGTTTGAATGTACAAATTTTCTTCACAATCACCCCTCTTGACAAATTTACTGTATTGCCCCTACTATAAGTTGTGATTTTTCTTCAACAGGATGTGGTTGAGAAAAGCTTTGTGAGACTAACTTACACTGATGCAGTCGAATTGCTTCTAAAATCAAAGAAGAAATTCGCGTTTCCTGTACTTTTATTTCTTTATATTCCTTTTTATATGGTGTAATTAAGGTTTATATAGAAAAAATAATTATGTGTTGATTATATAATAATAGGTGAAATGGGGAAGTGATTTGCAAAGTGAGCACGAACGTTACATAACTGAGGAGGCTTTTAATGGATGCCCTGTTATTATTACAGATTACCCTAAGGCATGAATGATATTTTCCCTACCTTTTTGCCACCAAAAAAAAAAAAAAAAAATCTAAAATTTACGGTTGAAAATATCCAGGATATCAAGGCTTTCTACATGAGGCAGAATGATGATGGTAAAACTGTTGCAGCCATGGATTTATTGGTTCCACGGGTAATATTTGCATTCAATTTTATTAATATTCTGAATGTCACGCGCTTAATAATTAATTAATAATGACAAAAACTATCGAAACTGAGCCATGTTGAATTAGTAGTTATAAATAGTGTTGATTGTTAGGTTGGTGAGCTAATTGGTGGAAGTCAAAGGGAAGAACGTCTTGATTACTTGGAAAACCGTCTAGATGAACTCAAACTCAATAAGGAGAGCTTTTGGTGGTATCTTGATCTTCGGCGTCATGGTACAGGTTAGTTGAAAAAATTATTTATTATTATTATTATTATTTTTTATAGTAAAAAGGTTGGTTGATCTGTTAATTTCTTGAAAACATAAACTTAAAATTAATTGTTTTTGGTGTTCAGTTCCACATGCAGGTTTTGGGTTAGGTTTCGAGAGGCTTGTGCAATTTGCAACTGGAATTGATAACATTCGAGACACCATTCCTTTCCCTCGAGCACCCGGCTCAGCTGAATTTTGACACCTCCATTGCTTTTCAGGAAATATACAATTAATAAATTTATTTCATTTCAATTATTAATACTGATTCACGTATGTTATTTAGAGTATACATTATATTGTCTTTTTATTAGATGCAACTATTGGGACTTTAACCTAAAATGTGAGTGTCAGATTCCTAAGTATTAAACAATGTGTCAATATATTTCTTCAATTTTTTTCACTTTCTTCTAGGTTTTGGATCAAACCGCTCGGGACTGAGAACCGATTTTGCATGAGAATTAGAGCTGAGAACTGAATATATATAGTTCGGTTAGGTCGCCGTTCAGCGATTCTCAGTCCAGTTTGCATATGCTAAACTACAAGTTTCATTTGCAAGTATCATGTAAAAAGATAAAAAGCTAATGTGACATTATTTGAACATTCGGTACACGTTACATATATCTCAACCTCCCTAAACCAACCAACACATACTCACGGGAGGTGTCGATAAACAAAAAAAGTAAACTATACACTTGCATTAGTTCATCTTTTTACCAAAACCTATCACTACTTAACTACAACTTATGCATTTTACCATTCGGTTTCTAAAGATCAACCTCGTGTAGAAAATCATCGCTAAAACCATCATCACCATTGACCGATTCATTTGACTTAATTTTGGGTTTCAATTCACTACTAGAAACATCGCTACTCCCACTCCAAGAAGCCGTTCTTCTAGAATGAGGTGAATTTAGGGTACTCGGGAATGACGGTGTGATCCCGCCTTTTGAAATGTTATCCATACTTGCAAATCTTTGCATTGAGGATTGATATGAAGGCGGTTGGAATTGGTTGTGTTTGGAAGTTGGTGAATGAGTTGTTTCATCAACAACATTTGCAGTTGGTGGTTGGATGTTTTCTTTTGGTTCAGATGAGGGTGCTGCCGCCATTGGAACGAAGAATTTAGGGTTTGGTTTCAGGGCGGCGCCTTTGACTGGAGTGGCGGCACAAGGTGATTGGAATGATTTGGTGGTGTTTCCTCCACCACCACCACCACCACCTTGGTTGAAAGTATCCACATACCTGCAAAAATCACACTTTTTTCACACCATAACCCATTTTGACTAGTTACCCAACATCTAATCATATCATTTACATAAAAGAAAATTCTAATCAACATACAAACACATGAAGAAGAAAAAAGGGCCATTCACATTTTAGTACCATGAATTTGGTTGACTAGGTGTTTTACTACCCTGAATTATTAAAGGTACATCATAGTACCCTGAAATATACAAAATGGTCGATTAAGTACCCTAAACTCATTAATTTGATCGTGTTTTCTTACTTAACTTACTTTCGGTGCAGCTTTTAACGGACTAAAAAATATATGTCCGTCTCAACTCTCAATATTAAAATTAGAAGCATATCACATGAGAAAACAAGACCAGATTAGTGAGCCGCTGACTATTTTGTCAAGTTCAAGGTATCATGATGCACCTTTAATAGTTCAATGTAGTCAGCCAAATTTAGGGTACTATAATGCATTTTGCAAAAAAAAAAAACAGAATCAGTTACCTTGATCGAACACCGGTTCTTCCACGAGCCGAAAACTGGCTCGATGTAGCTGGAATCGGTGGAATTCCTGAACTTTTTGAGCTTGAATATTCAGAAATCCCATTATTTAATGATCCTTCACTTTTTGAACCGTAATCTGGTTTTCCATTTTGAAAACTTTTCATTGTTGGTGGTGGAGGAAGTGCTGCTTCTTCTGCTGGTGGGTCTGCACCTTCTTCTACCCATCTTTTTAATTTTTCATCATAATAAAATTTATTTGTTTCCCCCAATTTCGCCTAGAAAACATAAAAATTTTAAAAAAACATAAAATAATAATAATAATAATAATAATAATAATAATAATCAGTAGATAAAATTACATACCTGTTTATCTTGACGAGGTTTAAGAACTAAACCCATTTTTTGGAACAATTGTGAACCAAATCCAAAACGAAAACGTGAAGTAGATGATGATGATGATGCTTTACTACTTTGTGAATCTGGTGAGTTTTCCTTTGATGAATCAACCTGACTCTACATTAATCACATATTATGGGAGAAACTAATCAAATTATCACCCCAAAATTAACCATTAATTATGTTTAATCCTCAAACTTTCCCTAATTTGGTGGTTTAGTCCTTAAAACTTTGATTAACTTGTTAAGAAAGACATTATGACCTGCTAACAAAGGTTAATTACAAGTTAAACTTATAAAAACCATTTTAACACCTACTTTTTTTTTTCTTTTCTCATAATGGTTAAATCCCTCAACTTTTATATAAGATTTTACTACAATTTTCATAACAGTATTAAGTGGTGATAGCAATAAGAACTAATATGTTTTAAGTTAAAAGATAGGTGAAATCAGAAATATTAAGAAAATAGTATGAGGGTTAAACCATGTTTAAACCTAATAAAAGTAAAATCTCAACACAAAATGACATCTTTTTAATTTTTTAATTTTACAAAACATAAAATGACTGGTTTGACCGACCAGTAGCTGGTCAACAAAAGAGTTAAAACACCAAATTAGTGAAAGTTTAAGGATTAAAACATAACTAACACACTAATAAATAATTCATTAATAAGTAAAAATTACTTTAAAAATATAAGAAATTTCAGAAGAAATTATATCACAACCTGTCTAGGAGAGCGACTAAAATCAGGTTCAGAAACACTTCTATTATGAATTATTCTTCTATTGTTTTCTGCAGATTTCTGAGTGATGGGTTCCATTGATGCAGATGGAATTAATGATGACATGGCCATTGTTGATTGGCTAGAAGATACCCGTGGGCCCGTGGGTTGATGATAATGCTCAGTTTGTGCAGTTGGACCTGATGTTGATGGGACAGGTGGCGGTAATCCACCAACCACACGATGTGCTGTGCTGTCAAAAAGGTTCAGTAATTTTCCAACTAATTTACCAGGAGCTAAGTTTGTTGAAAAACCACCCTGAAAAATTATAACAATAAAAAAAAATTACTTTTAGATATGTATATACATATATATATATATATGTATATTACCTGTTGGTAAGTTTTGATCCTATCTTCTAAGGAAGAAACCATTTGCCTCCATGTTTCTACTTCAGGGGCTCGCCCAGTTTTCAAAGATCTTGATATTACTTGACAATACCTGAATTAAATAAAAGTATTTAATGGGATAAATAAACAATAATTTGGAAAAATTAAAAATTAATTTCGTTTATTTATAATTATTATGTATACATACTTCAATGAGTCAGATACTTTTCCTACTTCAGCCAACATATTGGCATATATAAGCTTATATGGTTGAAATGGCAGCAAAGTGAACTGAGAGTTCCCCAAAAGCTTTGAGTATTCATACACCTCTGTCCTCTGCCAACAAATTAATTAATTAATTAATTAAAAATAAAATAATAAATGCAAAAAATAGGCACCTGAATGGCTTCTGGAGAAGCATATGTTCGTGGATGTTTCCAGTGGTCTGCACCAATCAGACAAAGTCTAGCACTGTCTGAATAAGGCTCAAAGTTTGCTTCTGCAACTAAGTAGCAAATATGTGCTGCTATAATCTGAATTAATTGAAATAAAAACTAATAAGTATATACATAATCTGATGGAATATAATTATAATTAATTAATTATAATTATAATGTCTTATGACTTACATTACTTGTTTCCTTCCACAAACAGTCCCCAAGATGAATAAGCACAAGTTCATCATCTTTAGTCCTGTTAGCACTAATCATTGCTAAATTCTCTTCCCAGTCATCAAGCATGCTATTTGCACCAACTTTAGCCTGCAACATGTCATATATTTAATTTTTATTTTTATTTGTCATTTTCTTATATATAACAATGAATTAACTAAAATGAATTACCTGTGCATGATGTTGAAACATATTTACAGCAGCAATAGTGGCATTATTTGCTGTAGTGTCAGTTGAAAACACATCTGCAGGCTGACCAGCAATAAGTAGACATAATGTTCTCAAAGGTGAACCTGCTACTAACTGACAAAGAGCCATCCTCCTAACAGTATCCACATAGAACTGCAATAAATATTAAAAAATATTAAAAAAACAAAAAAAAAAACTGACTTATCAAAAAGTGTGAATTATTGTTAACAAAATTAACCTGATCACCGAGTTGTGCTGCAAGAACAAGAGCCAGCCCCCATAATTGACCCGCTTGTGCACAATTAAGAGCTTCCATCTTTCTACCAGAAACCAGCAGAGTTTGGACTTCTGCAGCAGTTGCCTACATCATATATATTTTTTCTTAAATAAAATAATATTCAACTAATTGATGCCTTAAAAATGAGGACAAAAAGTATTAAAAAGTAATCAATTTTTAAAAAAAAAATGTGGTTTAGGGTTCACCGACTTTCGAACTGTTTGCCATGTTTTTTCTAGCTAAAACATTATTTTAAGTTTTTAACCCGTTAAACCAATTTGAGATAAAACATAGCCCAAATCGACCCATTTGTAAGTAAATGGATCTTAACAAGGGATATAAAAATTAGAGTAAATTACAGAAATTGCCCCTGTGGTCTTTCGAATTCTCGATTTTGTCCCTGTGGGAAATCGAAAAGTACAGGGACAAAAAACAAAAACAAAAAGTATAGGGATAAATCCGTAGAATTCAAAGACCACAGGGACAATTTCTGTAATTTAGTCTAAAAATTATTAGAAAAAGGAAAAGAAAAGATGAATATTCACCCTGGTTTGTCCTTCTGAAGGTAACTGTTGCAAGCAGTTGGCAAAAGCACCATAATCACCATATTGTGAACTGCTTTTCTTTGCAGATGCAAACAGTCTAGCAACAGCTACACCAGGTGCATCATTTTCCTGCCTCAAGTACAAATATACCAATATTATTATTATCTTATATTATTATTATTATTATATAAAATAAGTATTTATACCTTTGATGTAGTATCGGTACCAAAAGGAGACCGCAATTTCCCATAATGTTGTGAGGCTATTTTCAACAAAGAAAGAAGTAATCTTAAAACTTGATCTTTTTTGTAATCGGTGTGATTAGGGTTTGTAATTCTTTCATCAATCCATCTGTTTAATTCTCTACCACCAACATTTCCTCCCGCCAGTGGGCCCGGAAACGACTGGCGGCAAAGAGTCTGAAAGTAACCATGACCGCCACCTGCTCCGGTGACTATTTCCGCCAGGTTAAGAACGGAAATCGAACCCGCGCTAGAATCCTTTATTAAAAAAAAAAAAACATTTGAGGTAAATTGATAGAAATTATTATTAAAAACTAATGAGAATCAAAAATACAAAATCAATCAGAAATATGTAACTGATTCACAGGCTCACCTGGCCTCCATGTGATGAATTTATGAGAGCAGTTGTATCCTTCATGACAATTAGTTTCCCGCCAAAACCAAATGTAACCAATGCATGAGGTGGTTGACCAAAAGATGACCTACCTGAATTAGAACCATAAGATCTTTGGTGTCCACTTTGATGAACATTTTGTTGAGAATAACTCAGTTTGTTCTGATTCCCATAAAATTTTGTTACATTCATCATCTCATTTTGCTCAATCATTGGTTGACTAAATGGTTGACTAAATGGTTGACTAAATGTTTGACTAAAATTCCCACTAGAACCAAACGACTGGGACCCAGAAACACCGGGAAACTCGTTACGAATCTGACCAGGTTTATTAAAAGATGAAACTGTTCCACCATAATCATAAGATTGTTGTTGATTAAGATTCTTATCTACACGATAATTAGAACCATATAATTGTTGTTGATTAACGTTGTTAGCAGTATCATGTTGCCAATTTTGCTGTTTATTATAAGATCCATTCCAGTTATAATCTGATCCAGAACGTTTATCTAACTGTTCATTTCCATAATAACTATTACTTGCTGAAAGACTATTTTGATCAGTTAACTGTGAATTATATGCATCCAAAGAACGCCATTCTTGAAAATTCATGTCATAATACCAACCGGGATATTGTGGATCAAAATAAAAATGTGGTGGATAAACATTATTATTAATTCCTTGTGATGCTTGACTCCAATTTGATAAACTTTCATTAGTGTGACTCGTTAGTGAATTTGGACTCCAACTCATAATACTTTCATTAGTTGACTTTTCTCCTACAAAAGATTGACCAGTTTGTTGCATATAACTAACCTCTGTTTTCACATTAGAAACATTCCAATCAGATGCAAAATTTGAATTATCCACCATTTGTGCATTTAATGTTGCATCATAATTTCCATCAACCGCATACCATTGTCCAGTATTTGGATCATATTTCCATCCTGGATAAAGATTCTCCCAATATTGACTATTATTTAAATCTTGACCATCTGTACTTTGTCTTCCAGATGTGGTATAAGATTGATTTTCTTGAAATTGATGTTCTATAACACTTCCCACATGTGATGAATTACTTACTGAATTTGCTTCACTGCTGATGAAGTTTTCCATTTTCAAATTCGGGTCAACCAAATTGCTGTCGAATTCTGTGAAAAAGTCAGAATATGATCCAAAAACGTTGTTATTGTTGTCTAGAGGATCGGTAGTGAAAGCACTCCATTGTACTTCCTTAACACCTGAATTACCTCCAGTTGCATGACACTGAACAACATTATTAGGTTCTTCATTCACATAATTATATGCAAATGAATGAGATGACACAATTGACTGACTGGGGTCCACTCGATTGTGTACTGACGCATCAATGGTACTAATTGTAGAAGAAGCTTTATTATTATCATCTTCTATCCCCAATTCTTTGACTGTATTTCTGTCATCATTGATGCTTGAATTAGCTCTAGACTCATCAGAACGATTCAATTTGGCTGAATCGGTTATTGTGGTTGAAGATGATGAAGTGATCTTAAAATTATCATCAAGGTTAACATCAACATCGTCGACCAATTTATCAAAGAAATCTGCATCAGTATCCTCCATTTGTAATGGAGGATTTGACTCAAAACCGAACCCTAATTAGCTTCTCCGATCTCAAAATCAATACATCCATCTGAGCAATGATCGAACTAATAACGTCATATATACAGAAACGCCTAATTAATCAATCTACGGAAACATGAAAGATGTATCTAGGGTTTTACCGATCAAAACCAATAATCAAATTAACACATATTGGTAGCAAAATTTACCTTTGAACACTCTCAATCGATTAATATGAAGCGGATCGAATTCCAAAAACAACGTATGAAAAACTAAATTTAGGTATCAAAGCGTTAATCCGAAGAAACTTATACAATACATATAGAAATCTATATATGTAGAGAGAGAAACTAGAGACGTACCCAAAATTTCGCACCAAAGGACTCAGCAACAATTTTTTGATACGAATGAATTACAAATTTAACCTTATACTATTCACTGTTGCATAACATTAACAAGGTCAGAATATAAACAGATAACAAAAATGCAGGTTCAAGTGTTCAACAATGGAGGTTCTGCAACCTGCATCGTCGATTATTGTCCACAACCTCCATTGCTACATATAAATCGATTGATTAAGCTTCAACAACTGCTGTCAGTATTGGTTCATTCGTATATTTGAGTGTATCAACATGCAATTTTGGAGCGAATTTCAAATCTATGATCATGAATGATTACAGTTTTTCGAGATTGAATAGGAGTATTTTGCTATTTAGGTTAAGCACTTTTTGATTGTTTGGAGGGAAAAACAATAAACGTAAGTTCTCCTTGAAAAAATATTTTTTAAATACGTAATAAACATTTTTTTATTTTTATTTTTCTTAAAAGGCAAATATATTATCGACGGAATTAAGGAGAACTTGATTGATTGATTGATTCACAGACGGAATCACACAAAGGGCATCGATCAGAGGATATTTTAATACGTATAGTAATTAAATTATGGGTTATTCTTATTATTTTCCATAAATTATTGCAAGAAGGCAGCCTATTGAGATAATGTGTGTATGGAACGAAAGTGGTGACGAGTATGAGCGTAAACGAGTTGACCAAATTCGCGAGTTACTTGGGATTGATTGGAAAAATATTTGAAATCGACTTGATTTAAGTCGAGTTGAACTCGAACTCGAGCTACTCGAATAGACTTTTGAGTCGAGCTCGATTGAGTAAGAAAATACCTAGCTTGTGAAAGTAACGAGACAATCATGTCGAGCTTAAAAGTATCGAGTTAATGGTTAGTTTTGAAAATAAATAGTCATTCAAACTCAAGTCGAGTTTCATAATCGAGTTGAACTCGAGTTTGGAACTGAGTCGACTCGATTTGGATTGATTACACCAGGGGTATAAATGTTCCTTATGAATAGTAACCACTTCAATGCCACCGATTGATTGAAAATAAACTTCCTTAAATGTCCCTTAATCAATTCGGATCGATTCACGGACAAGTTCCACCTATGAAATTGTGCCAATGGTATCGGTAGACCGTCGAGTTCTACGTGTGTAACCGACGAGTTCATGAAGCAGCGTTGAGACAGGACCAGGAATAGATAATAACAAATAGGGTAAATTACAGAAATTGCCCCTGTGGTATACCCGATTCTGCATTTCTGTCCCTAAACTTTTTTTGTCGGTTTTTTTGTCCTTAAAGATTTTTGAATTTCACTTTTCTGTCCTTCCACAGGGGGGAAGGACAGAAAAGTGAAATTCAAAAATCTTTAAGGACAAAAAAACCGACAAAAAAAGTTAGGGACAGAAATGCAGAATCGGGTATACCACAGGGGCAATTTCTGTAATTTACCCTAACAAATATTATTTGAAACTGAAGATATCACTACAAGAAAAAAGACCTATGGTCACCAAAAATGTTAGTGAGGACTAAATGTCCTCACCATAAGTCACTAAAAGACAAAATCATATACTTCCTCCGATTCAAAATAAATGATACACTTTGGGTTTCACGATTTTTGAGGCAAAATATTATAATGATAGTTAAATTAGATTAATTGGATGGTTAGTGGGGAATGAATCCCACACTTTTTGAATAAAGTGAGGTTAATGATGTTTAAAAGTAAAAAGTAAGGGTAAATGAGTCATTTCACTTTATTAAAGTAGATAGTTAGTGGGTGAGGGTCTCATTTTTTTTTGCCAAATAAGGTAATTTTTCAAAGTGTATCACTTATTTTGAATCACCTTAAAAAGGAAAGTGTATCACTTATTTTGAATCGGAGGAAGTAACTTTATTGAAAACATAATTTGACTTATTCTATTGTGAAGACATGTCCTCATAATAGGTTTTTTAGATTTTATTTTTGATTTTTCTTTCCCCAACAAAATTAAAATGATTCAGAATAACCGACTTTATTGATTTTTATACTTTGACCAACCTTTTAGAGAGGACATATCCTCACCATATGTTACTTTCATATTTTCATTTTATTTTTGATTTTACATACCAAATTAAATAAGATTTAAAAAAAATTAATTTCCCTTCGAAATAAAATAAAATCGCGGGTTATTTTTAATAAGGACATGTCCTCACTATACCTTCTTTTTCTTGTAGTGTATGACTACATTGTAATCATAATTTAATCATAATTTGGGTTTTAAGTCAAGAGTACTCATCATATATGGAGACATCACAAATACGGTTTTAATTACAAATTTCAATTTTCTTCTAATAAAAATATTAATAATACTCAAAGGTAGTAGAGAGAATTTGCATAAAATAAAAACTTTTAAAGGGTAATTACATCCCTTATCCAAGAGTAATTCCACCCCTCACCACCATAACCATACGTGGCCACCAACACAATCACTTTTATTAGGTGTAACTAGTCAAACCACTACACCACGTACCGTTATGCGGTATCTTTCATTTGATTATATGAAGTTGATACATATATAGGCGATAGTTGTGTAATTTATAGATATATTTGAATTCTACCATTCATAAACTCCTCTAATTTAGAATACATAGTGTACTTGATTTTACAAAAATAAAAACACCTAATACAAACTTGTAAAAAAATACTCAATTCCAAAACATACAAGTAAGCTATCAAATCATTAAACATTGTCAATGATGGAACACCTTTTGTTTTAATTGTAGAAAGGAATACCTACACTTTTTTCTCCGCTTAATAAAAGACTTTGCACCAAATCAGCAATCTTAGAAGAACCGTTTGTTAATTGATGAGTGCAAGCGATCGATCACTCTTCCTACTTCTAATCAAAGCTCTCTCTCTCTCTCTCTCTCTCACACACACACACACACACATGTGTACGTGTGTGTATATATATATATATATATCATATGCTATATTCATAAGAGTTATACATACTCATAAGCTAAAACAAATTCACAGGAAGAAAAACCCTCTTAAAAATGGCCGGAACCACCATAAAAAACAAGACATGTGCTTCCATCGGAAACCTAATAAAACTCCTCCCAACCGGCACCGTCTTCACATTCCAATTCCTGAACCCGGTCCTCACCAACAACGGCCACTGCACCGCCGTCAACAAATACCTAACATCCATACTCATCACCATCTGCGGTCTCTCCTGTATCTTCTCAACCTTCACCGACAGCTATGAAGATGATGACGGGACCACCCATTACGGCGTCGCTACTCCCACCGGATTCTGGCCGTCTCCGGCGACATCTTCCGGCGTTGACGTTTCAAAGTACAAGCTTCGGATTGGAGACTTCGTGCATGCAGCTTTTGCGGTGGTGGTCTTTGCAGTGGTGGCGTTGTTGGATGATAACACGGTGGAGTGTTTGTATCCGGCGTTTGAAACGAATGAGAAGATGTTGATGATGGCGGTGCCGCCGGTGATCGGAGCTGTGTCGGGGTCGGTGTTTATGATATTTCCTAATACACGTCATGGGATTGGGTATCCATCAAAGCCAGCAGGGGAACAAGTGAGACATCCATAATGTTATGTTATGAAAATTCATGGTTAAGAAAATTAAGAAATTCACATTATGCATGTTGTTTTTTCTATACTATGTCATACTGTTTGGAATTTTTTTTTTAAGAGTGACGTATATCATTTTAAATTAAAATTGATATACGAAATGTATTTTATATGTGGTGATCACACTACATATTTTAATTTATATACTACAATACTTTTCTATACTTGTGTAGTGTGATGTAAGAATAAAAAATAATTTATTAATATATATTTTCGAATTTTTATTACCGTTAAAAAAAAAAAAAAAAAAAAGATTTTTTTTCATTGGCTGGAAGGTACATTGGGACCCACCAAACACGCTCCTCTTCCGTCCTCTCTCTCGCCGCTTAAGCGACCGGCGGCCAACCGGCGGGCCGTGCCAACGGCGCCGGTTCCGTCGGTGGCCAACCGGCGGCCAACCGCAGCAGCGATGGCACCAGTCTAAGTGATTATTAATATTACTATTAAGTTATTATATTAATAAATATAGTTGCAAAAACTGGAGTTAGAAAATAGCTACCAAGATATTTAAAAAAATAATAATTTCAAACAATACTGAAAATAATTTTATTTATAATTATTTAATATAATTTCAATATAAATACTACTCCCTCCGTCCCTTAATAAAGTTCTCATTTCTCTTGCGTACATGTTTTTAGGAGATAGTTAGTGGTGGGTCCTTGGTAATAAATTTGATTAAAATATAAGGTTATTTTAGAGAAAGAATATGTTTTTAGGAGATAGTTAGTGGTGAGGTATATGGTAATAATATTATTTTATTGAGTGGATCCCTTCAATTTGAGAAATGAGAACTTTTTATTTTGGGATAAACATTTTGGAAGAATTGGAAATTTTATTAAGGGACGGAGAGAGTATTAATTTCGACTTCAATTAGTATTCGACAAAACTAACTATCAGATATAAATCGATTTAATAAGTGCTTTTTCTCCAATTAAAATGATAAGCAACAATCTGAATAAAGGGGACTTATGAAGGTTTTTGCTAAAATAACAAAAACATATTTACCAAATTATAAGCACATTCTACACTTATTCTCGCAAAAATACTTCATCACAGGCAGTGAATTTGTTCAAACAGACCCCTATAGATCTTGTTCTAAAGACGCATCAAACCTCCATGAAAATGGCGACAATGAAGACAAACCAAATGGGTATGACTTGGTTTACAAGATTCGAGAATGTACGAATGTGGGTCTCTATAACTGTGGAGAACAGCTTCATTCCTACGTTTTGAGATCTGGGTTTACTGCAGATGTATTTGTCTCATCTGCCCTCATCAATTTCTATGTTAAATTTGATCTAGTGAAAGATGCACATAAACTGTTCGATGAAATGCCTGAACCAGGTTTAGTTGCTTGGAACTCGTTGATCTCAGGTCATATCCATTCGGGGAAGTCCCGTAAGGCGTTAAGTTTGTTTCTCCAGCTAGAAAGATCGAGTATTTGCTCCGATTCATACTCATTCACTGCAGTTTTAGCTGCTTGTGGGCAGCTAAATTTGGTACAATTAGGCAAGTCTATTCACTCCAGAATTGTTAAATATGGTGTCGAATGTAATACTTATGTATCAAATTGTTTGATCGATATGTACGGAAAATGTGAGCTTGTTGAAGATGCAATCAAGATTTTTGACAAAATGTATTTCAAAGACACATTTTCTTGGAATTCGGTGATTTCTGCGAGTACTAGAAACCAAAGAATCGAACTAGCGTTTGAATTTCTAAACCGAATGCCAAATCCCGATACAATATCATACAACGAGATGATTAGTGGCATTGCACAGTTTGGGAACATAGAACAAGCAATCAAAATTCTATCAACAATGCCGAACCCTAATTCATCTTCATGGAATTCAATCCTAACCGGTTACGTGAACCGAAACCGTTCAAGAAACGCCGTTAAATTCTTCTGTAAAATGCACTCAAACGACGTTAAAATGGACGTATTCACATTTTCAACCATTTTAAGCGGGATTGCACGAATTGGAGCCCTAACATGGGGGACGTTGATTCATTGTTGTGTAGTGACACGTGGTTTTGATGAGTCAGTAGTCATCGGGAGTGCTTTGATTGACACGTATGCTAAATGTGGACACGTCAAAACAGCAGAATTCTTATTCGAATCACTACCGAATAAAAATCTAATAACTTGGAATGCGATGATATCGGGATTCGCTCACAACGAGAATTCAACAAAAGTGATCGAATTATTCAACCAATTGAAACGATCTGAAGATTTACGACCGGACGGAATCACGTTTCTGAATGTTTTATCGGCTTGTTGGCATAACAAGACGCCGTTAGAAGTTGCAAACCGATACTTCGAATCTATGATCCATGATTATGGAATTGATCCAACGGTGGAGCATTGTTCTTGCATGATTAGGATTATGGGCCGTGAAGGGGAGGTTTGGAGAGGTGAAGAGATGATAAACGGGCTAGGGTTTGGGCCGTGTGCGGGTGTTTGGCGGGCGTTGCTAGCGGCTTGTGGGGATTTGAAAGTGGCGGAAATTGCGGCTAGAAAAGTGGTTGATCTCGAAGGTGGTGGTGAGTTTGTTTATGTTATGATGTCGAATATTTATGCTCGGTTTGGTAAGTGGGAAGATGTTGGTGTGATGAGGAAGATGATGAGAGATAATAAGGTGGTAAAAGAGGTTGGTTATAGTTGGATTGAGATTAAGGATGTTGCTTCATCATAAGTTGATGGAGATTTAACTTATTAATGGAGTTCATTAGCTAATTGCATTATTAAAACACAATAAGTTTACCTAAAAACTTGTAAAAAAGTGTTTGTCAGCTTACTAATAACTAATAAGCTTTATGTGCAAACTGGACCAATAATCGACTGAAACCCGTCAAACCGAACTATGCCAAACTCGTTAAAACGGGTTGGGTGATGTTTGTCAACAAATATTTTTAAAATGCTATAGATTAATGTGTAATTTATATCAAGATAGTAATTTTTTGAGTAAATTACAGAAATTGTTCCTGTAATATACACAACTCTACGTTTTTGTTACCTTTTTTTCAGTTTTCCCCCCTATGCATTTGAATACACTTCTACCAATTTTCGGTGTTCTACCACCATTTGCAACTTTTTATAGTTTTACCGATGTAACTAGTTCCATAAAAGTATATCTCAAACTAACCACATTACTTATAAATTCATCAAAACTACCCCAACAAATAACACGAAGAAACAATGTCAACACATGTAAAGAAGAAGAGCAAATACTAATGAATTTCTCAAACAACTACTCAAACTCAAGTTGTTTGTGCTATCGAGAACAAAAAAAAAATCTGTTGCACCATTTTGTAGGGTTTCGAGCATCTTTTATGAATTACAAAATAATGAGTAGGATGAATTAGAAAACCTGTCTTCTTGTTCAAAGTTTCTCAGTCCAAATATCTGCTGACATGTCTGTCACCTTGGTACCGATAAACCCAACTCTAATACAAACAAAAAGAACCCATATCAGATACACAATACAACCACCTTCTATGTAGTCATATATCTATCTAACTACTTGCCATGTCATCATCATGTAGAAATAAAAAAAAACAATATTTAGCAATTTCACATCCTAATTATAAAATGATCGAAATGCTGAAGCAAGCCCACCTCTAGAAACACCATAACGTATCACGTTCCATCAGATTCATCTGGGGAAAACGAGAATCTCATAAATTTTATATTTTAATGGAAATACTTGTAGACTTAAATTAGTTCCACAATAATGTTGTTACAAGTTCAAACAATTCATAGAATTCAGTTCAACAAACAATATATTAGGGTTCTGTGAATCATAAATGAATCCAAGTACAATTTCCTTGCTATTTAGCATGATGACATGGCAGGATCCCACCTCTACAAACAGCAAAATGTATCACGAGTCATCAAATGCATCTGGGAAAACAAGAATTCTTGTTACTATTATACGCTAATTTCAGCTAAACAAGAACGGATCTTGTGATTAAGCACATTTCATGGCAAGGATTCTCCACTTTTGTATTAAAGTCAAAGGGTACAAAATAAGTCAAACACTAAAAAGTTTTACTTGTTAACAGAACAGCCAGGTGATAGTAACTCAGTCTACTTATAAGCCTAAAAGTTCTAAAAATGGTTCACAGATGACTCATACTTGATAGGAAGACAGGTCTTGTAAATCCCTCATTTCTTTCATGCATTAGGAAAATCATGTGCCTGCAGGAACCAAGGATTTTAAATTTTAATTAAACTCATTTTTATTATTTTATATTCCAAACTGTTCAGACGCCACATCAGCCATGGGTTGGACTCTCTTGATACTCTACTTACTTCTATAAAAACATGCAGTCAATAACATATTCAACTTTACAAGAATACACTACAGCAATCAAAATTCAAACAACATATGGAATGAACACATAGAGCTATTGATATTATATATCTCATGAAAGAGGCTGTGACTCACAGTAATTATACAAAAAAAACATATTAGAGGCCGGGAGAAGTGCAGCAGAGTGTACCCTGTGAAAGAGATCTGCAACTCCTTGAAGTAGTGCTCAAGCAGGAAGTCAATCTTGCAGAAGCAACTGCATTATGTAAGGGTAACAGTGACTGCACACATCCAAGTTCTGATGGACACCTGTCAAATACATTGTTGCAAATTCATTGATATGCTGCTTCTACTTCATAATACAACACTAAAAAAGCAAAAGATTCAGCAACTTTTTGTTATTAAAGACCAGATGAAATATTCCACAAGTTGTATAGGTCAAAATCTTTGTAACCACAAGCTCTATTTTACCAAAGTGATTCAGTTAAATACTAATTTGCCTATTTTAAGATATGGAAGTAAACTGTATTATAATTATCATACTCTTTTAATGTCGAATTTTAACATGGAGCAACTAGATTCATAGTTAAACTGTGCAAAAGTGTATTTTTGGCCATTCATATTTTACGTTTGACAATAATTTATGCTCCTTTCATTCAATAATCAGACGTCAATTCCTAAAATCCACAAAATTGATTGTCTCTCGCAACCATGATAGTATTGTGAAAGGTGAAGAGAAAAAAAAGTGCATACTGAAATTACGATTAAATTTCCTCTTGATGAACTGTACTCACAACAGTTGTAAGCCAGAAATTGACAATCAAATCGATATTTTTTTAATGAGAAAGCACATACCTTGTAAATGAGAAGCGAGGAACGGGTGAGGCGGTGGATCCGGTTGGAAGATGAAATTTTGGGGACGACGATGCAGATTTGGGCATGGATGCCGACTTAAAAGCGGATTTGAGATTTGAAATTGAAGCTTTGTTCATGAATCTGTTGCATCTTGAAGCCATAGCCAATATCGCGAGATCGGAAATCAGATGAAAAAATGTCAATAGTATCCAATCCAATTGATTGATTTTTAGGGTTCAGGGTTTTAGGGCATGCGAGCATTACGATATCGGGTCCTATAAGATGCATGTTACTCGGATAAAGTCCGGCCCGGTATGGTTAACCCAGACTCCAGAGCTACACGTTGTTTTTGGTAAAAAAAAAAGGTTACAATATACACCTTTTAGGCTTTTAATGTTTCTAAATCATTGTTCGATATTTTTTAAAAATTAGGTTGTTACTTGTTATTGACTTGTTTTTTACGCTGTGTTCCAGAATATTTAAATGAAAGAAAAAAAAAAGTAAGAGAATAGAAGAGAAAAGAAGAAATATTAAGAAGAAAATATTTTTCTTTCTTGTGTTCCCGAATCGGATAGAAAAGAAAATCATCAATCTTTGTGTTCCCGAGTTGGAGAGAAAGGAAAAAGATTAGCACACTTACAATTTTATCTTTAAAATATAAATAAATTAGCTAAGATCAAGGGTAATTTAGTAATTGCAAATAATTTTAATTAACTAAATTTCACTTCTCTCCAAATCTTCCCACTTTTAGGAGGAAGATTAGGAGAGAAAAAACACCCAAAATTTCTTTCCTCTTCTCTTCATTTCTTTTAAAAAAAATATTCTGGAACACAAAAAATTTATTCTCTTATTTCCAATTCTTTTCTCTTCCCTCTAAATCTTTTCTCTGGAACACAATATTAACGACAACCAGAAAACTACCCGGAAGTTTCAACAATGTTATTAACTCCGACTAATGAATTCAAAGAAAAATATATAAATAAAACTAATAAGAAATTTGTAAGAGTTACAAATATAAATAGAAGTTATAACTTGTGAGCGTTTAAATAATAATTATAATTATAATTATTAAAGATATAACAATGAGTTAAATATATAATTGATGGTCGCATAAACCAGGTAAAAGCATCAAAACTTTACATTTTGTGTTGAGAACCAACAAAAATGGATATGATAAAAGCATCAAAACTTTACATTTTGGTTGGACCCTATTTTGAGGTTGGTTCTCCACTCTCTTTTTTATCTTTTTTATGTTTATCTTTAATAATTACACTGATGGTCTTTAATAATTGACCAAAATATCCTCATGTGCATCACATGTGATGTTAGTTAACTTGAAAAATAGACGAACTTTTTTATAAAGGACCACCGGTGAAAAATCTTTCAAAAATAAGGACCATCAGTGTAATTTTTGAAACTAAAGGACAATTGGTGAAATTTACTATAAACCTAAAGGACCATTCATGTAATTTACTCTATAGTTCAGTTTCTAAAACCAGGATATTACAATTTCGAGTCTAATTCAAAATATAATTTATGTTGATGATATAGTTTTTGCTTCTAAATCCCAAAATAACTAGATCAAAACGGAACCATTATTTTGGCTTCTCAGTTATTGTTTTTATATTTTTTGGTTTCTTCAGCTCTAATCTGGCTCTAAAATCGAAATACACCCGTAATCCTCACAAACCGGAGTTGGTTTATTGATTTGACACCTTTATAAATCACAATCAGTATAATTTTATATATTTATTGATTAAGGAAACAGCAAAACAAATAGACAAATTATTGCATCCAATTAACAAACATCACCCTCACGAACTCACAACATAAAAATTAGGAATTAAAATCTAAATCAGTGTATAACGGTTGATCCCTCCATTTTAATAGAGAATAATAATTACCTCCTTAATTGATTAATTAATTAAATATATGCATAAAACATGTAAACATGTTTCACTGAGTCTCATTTAATGCACACATGGAACCCAGAGGGTATGTTTTTAATATGCTTAATTTCATTGAGTAAAGAAAAAGGAAAAAATACCGATATTTCCAGAGTGTTTTTATTTTATCATATATGAGTTTTACATTTTTGCCTTATACATATTATAATGCAATGACTGAATATAAAATACTACTTAAATTAAAAATCATATTTAATGAATTTGCTAAAATGGTCGAAACCAAAGTTTATTAATATTGTTAAAACCCATATTAAAAAAAACACTTCTTGCAATTTATTTCATATTTGTATACATCAAACATTGTCCTTTTTAACCATTGTCACATTTAACCAACTTATTCATTAGTCCAACTACATTTGTAGATAATTAGTTTTACAAAATTAACTTATATCTCATTAGATAATAAAAATATATTTGATTTAATAAAAGCTTGAGTGATACGATCTTTGCTCTAAGTACTGAAATTACCATTATATTTCTCAAAATAAAAATAGGTTTAAAATAAAAATGGTAGTATGATCTACCATCTATGTTATCTTTATTTTAAGGTAAATGCATAGTGATTTTGGGGTATCATTGTCACATGCTAGGATAAATTGAAGACTACCCCCATGTGCCTGCTAATAAAGTAATGATAATGACACTCAAGCCCACATAACACTCATTCTATTATATTCCATACACTCAAAGTCATTATCATCATATTAATTAATTAATTATAATAACATGTTTTGACCAATTATAATCACTTTTTAGATTGAAGCCAAAACATTATATGTGTTGAAAAAGTAATTTCTTTATGATCACAATCAAATCATGTATTTATTATTTGAAACAAATAGATACTCTTAAAAATATCAATTAGGCTATTGTGATATGGGAACACCTCCCTCTCTTAACATATTAGATTGGGTTTCATAACGAGAATGTGGCCATAACCACATGAGAACACAACAGTGGTAGACTATTTTCTCCAAATTGTGTGTGTGTGGGGGGGGGGGGGGGGGGGGGGTTGGTTAGTTGAGTATTTTCTTCATAATATTGTGACGTGCTTACTTTTGTGCCATCTGGTATAATAATTATTTTGGTGTGATTCCAAGGACTTATACCAAGTAATCTTATAGAGTAATTTTAAGCATGTGCATAATCCAGACAAAATGGTTAATTCAAGTTTAACTAAAAGCAAAATGCACTGACAAAGCTAGGAATGCATTAAAATGAAACAAATGAGTTGTGAGTGTGAGTGCGTTAGAAAATACACCTTAATATAAGATGTGTTTTTTCAAACTATTTTTTAAGGTAAATTATATACGCAACTAAATGTCACATGATAATACTAACTACATTTGAATTCACAATATCTGCACTGGTGGACAACTTCATACTATAAACACTCTGGTATTTTTGAAACTCTTTTATTAGAGTTTTTAATCCAAACAAAAGTAAATATAATAGTTAAAGTATAAGCATCTATATTGTTGATATTTTATTTTAGTTTACAATGTTGTTTTGACTTCTTTTTCTTATACTATTTTTTTAATCGATACGATGACTAACATTATTATATATTCTTTTGAAAAAACTTAATCATACAAATAAACTATTAATGAATTTGTATAATAGATTTTTTTGGAAATGGTAAATGATACAACAGAAGTCTACTCACAATTTTTCAGCGAGCACCCCGGGTTCGAGCTCCTTTACAGGGCATACTCAGCCCACATAGGGATCTTCATGGGAAAAGTCCCCCATATTTGGCAACACAAGAGGTATTTACAGGATTCGAACTTCAGACCTCACGCCTCATACGAGAGTAAAACTCATGTATCAATACAGTTGAGATAGACAACATTTGCAATTTGTATAATACATTAATAGACAAGTTGAAGGATGCATAGTTGCACTGAAATAACCACAAGGGTGGGCGCGGTTGGTAAGACTTGGGCCTCCTATGTAGGAGGTCCCGGGTTCGAACCCCGTGAAACCCCCCTTGTGGCCACCAGCCTCCGTTGAAACGTGGGTCCCCTCTGTGTTGAAAATGCTGGGTCTCGTATATCGAGTCCAAGCAGAGGTGTGGATATCATTGTTAGGTGATTTACCGGGGAATACACTTGTTGCTGGGTCGGGTGTCCGGTCACAATATGTGGTCAGTGTCAATGGTACACTCCTTTACCATTTTTAGTTGCACTGAATTCACAATGCATAAGTTTGACTTTTAAATTTAATACAAATATTGTAATAACTTTAAATCTGGTCAATTACTTCTTAGGGAATGAGTCATTTCTGTTAATAGTCCTTGAATTCAGTATAAGACTATAAGAATATCATTTGTCTTATTTGTTTAATACATTACCGGGTATCCGCACAATACTTCTGTAAGTATCATAATTTGGAAATATCAAAAATGCTTTATATTAGTGGAATTGTACAACACGCCAGCGAGTATCCCTAAATTGGAAATGTCACAAATGCTTTATATCGGTGAAATTAATTGTATACAGACTCATTGTCAGAGAATTTGACTCATCGGTAATTTTAAATCAACAAACTAGTAAAATACTAAAATATGAATAATATGTTTATAAGTATTAAACAACATAATACAATTTTAGAAAATATATATTTGTTATGTGTATGCACACGGTATGATCAATTTTACATGAACATGATTTTTAATAAATAACTGCCAAATTGGATTATTTTTTGGCACGTATTATTGCGTACGTTAGTGCTCATCAACAATTATCTCTAATAACATAACATGTAGTTATATAAAAATAAAAAACGTGCACTGAAACATTAGCTGTATTTGTGTTGACCTTTTGATATTCAGTAATATTTGACTTTTATCTACAATTAGATTAAATAAAATAAACATTTACTATATTTAATTAACATCAGCTTATATAAAAAAAATGAAAGAATGTGAAAAACTAGGGGTGTCAAATTTGTACCGAACAAAACCAGCCAACATGCTACCAACCATACCAAATATAGTTGGTAGCAATATGTTGGTAGCCAACATGTTTGGTTGGTAGTAGCGTACCAATTGTGTAATCATGGTACGGTAATGGTACACAAATTTTAAATACCACGGTATACCATACCAACCAAGATATATATTATATGATTTTTAGTTTAATATATTATAACAAACTAGCAACATATTTGCCCAAGATTCCAATTAGATACTCCCTCCGTCCCACAAAAAACTTCCCATTTCATTTGGGCACAAGATTTAAGGTGATAGTTAATGGTGAGGTCATTGGTAATAGTTTTGATTAAAATATAAGATTGGTTTGGAGAGAGAAAGATAGTTATTGGATAGTTAGTGGTGGGGTTATTAATAAGAATAGTATTTTATTATGTGGAGCCCATCAAATGTGAAATGGGAAGTTTTTTGTGGGACAAAAATATATGGTGAAATGGGAAGTTCTTTGTGGGACGGAGGAAGTATTAAAATATACGATATTTTATTTAAATTATAGATGTGCCCAAAAAATATCACTGAAACTAATATAATATAATAAGACATACTTATTTTAACTTTAAAACTAAAAACATCTTTGAAAATATAATATTTTATATGTACATTCACACAAATCAGTGATTCAGTTACGACAAGATAGCTACATCTTTTGTTACTTTATCGTACTAGATTATGTTTATATAGCACGTAACATATTATATCATTTTGCTTATTTTGTTTCTATGTTCGGAACACTTGTTAATATGTTTAACTGGTCGATAATGATAAAATATCATTGTTCTTTTGTTATTAATTTTTTTAATTTCATATGAGTTAGTGATGTTGGTATATACCATTACCAATTTGTACCAACCAAGATTGTTGGTAGCCAAACAAATTGGTACCAAGTAAACTTGGTATGGTAATAGTAGATAAATCAGTGTACCAATTATAGTTGGTACGGTACGCGGTATGAGAAAAATATACGTGGTACCGTACCATGTTCACCCCTATGAAAAACTATATATATTGGCATAACAAAGTTACAAACTTGCAGTAAAAATTATAACATCATACACGTAAATGCTTGATTCTAAATCGAGATATATGTATTACTTAAAAAAAGCATCAATCACATTAAAATATTAATGTGATTCCTTTGTTATAAGTTTTATCTTAGTTTAGCAAATTGCTAAACTTGAGACTTTTTTAAAAAAAAATTGAAGTTAAAAAAAATTAAAAGAATTTTACATACCACGTGGATTTGCTATAAACTTAAATGAATGGTACTATTGTTAGTAATTTAAACCTCTAGACGACTGTTGTACCATTGCTAGATTTTATGAGCAAAACCATAATTGGTGGGGGTCTATAACTTACCAAACCACCACAAAAATGGTTCAGATAAAACCACAATAAATTACTAAAAGGACCACTTATAGAAGGACTAGAAAGATCATAATTGAGGTCAAGGCCCCCCATCTAAATACTCCAAAATATTATAACAAACAACCTACAAAATTAGTTACATAAACCTATTTGTTCCGATTACATGTCTCAATCTTCAATTCCTCTTCTTGTCTTCATCGTATAGATATTTGCTTATTTTAATGTATTTTCTATCACAATTATTGTTTAATAACAATTTGAATCATTACCTAATCCGTCAAACTTGTTCATTTCCCACCTCACATAAGTAGGAACCTTGTGATTTTGGATTATAGGATTTGCCATTGTAGCATGCAGTGTTTTAAAAATGCAGTTGAATTGCTGGCCGAACCATGAAATGGCAAAGTAGCCGTTGGAATGAGTTGTTATAATTCGGTTGAAACTGGCCCGTTAGACATAAAAATCTGGCTGAACCACGGTTTTCAAACAAGAAAAAGAATAGATAGATATATTTAACATGACATTTTTATATAGATTTGGAATCCAAAAATGATAAAGTTAGTTGAATAAATAGGATTTAGAATTATTATTTTTTTGTTTTTTTATAGTACTGTATTTAATCTTGTATTATTATAGCTTTTTGTTGATATTTTTACATCATTTACATAGTTAGTGCGTTATAAAAACTCAATAATGTTATCATTAAATTCAATCGGCCGATTAGTTCGATTTGCTTGATTCAATCGTATTTAGAATATTGGACGGTTCAATACAAAAATAGGCTATAAGAACTATAACTGTTTTTACTTAAATTAGGCTATATGTTAGAAACTCTTGATAAAAAACAAATTGATAAACTCAAAATAACATTTGTTGAAGTCAAAAGATATATGATAATTCAATTTAACATACTTATATAATAAAACAAAATTAACAATTATCTTTCACTCTATACAATAACCATGATATATTACAGTAACGTGTTTTGTCTCGACTATGTACATCCAAACATGTGAGGAACACATACAAACACATTATTTCACTTTATGCTTCGAGGAAATTATTAAAAAATGTGATAATATCTTACAGCAGCAGCTTTTTTTATGTACTATAGCACAAAATATTGTAATTTCATATTTCATAATTAACAATAAAGCCGGCTCACAATAAAACAAAACAAAAATACTGCATAAAATATAGATATTTTGTACACATTGTTAGGTCATGGTCAAAAAGCATCACATTTCCTTAGAGAAATACTAGTCACAAACTTCCAAAGTGTGTACATATGCTTACAAAATCCCTCCAATGTCAGTTTTGAAAAACGGTTAATTAGTTATCTAATGTAAAGGTACATGTTCATAGATAAACATGACTACCATTGGAGACAACAGTTAATGTCTTTTTTAGCATCGGTTGATACACTTCAATGATAAGCCTTATTGGTTCATAGGTGTCGATATTTTTAATAGGGTATTCGAAGTGTAGAGAAAGGATTAGAGATGGATCAAGATATTTTAATAGGGTATTTGATTTTTTTTTTTTTGTATATTTTATTATAATGACGGACTCAAAAAAACGAAGAGAATGAGTATTGATGACATGAACTGAAATGTTAGTTGACGTGCCGCTGATTTGACAAAAATTGAAACGTCAGCTGCTGTCACGAATGTGAGTGGTTTAATATAGCATTCGTTTATGTTTACAAAGTGTTTGAATAATAACTGAAACTATATTAGAGCATACGATATAATGAACCCTACCAAAATTATTACGGAGTGTTATGTAGTAGTGATATATTAGATTTGCATTCATTACTACTTATCATTATAAATACGCCGTTGTAGATCATATACACCACTATCCCATTATTTAATTAAAAAAAGAAGGAAAACATATATTATACTTACAAACGCTCGGGAGACAGAATATGATCACCCACCACTCGTTGTCACCAAAAAATACACGATATGTAACACCACCTCACCATTAGAAGCCACATACATCTGTGCATGGTTCAAGAATTGAACTAATAACTGAGAAAATAGTATCGTCCGGACCGAGGACCGAATTGATGATGCTCAGAACCGAATCGGACCTAAAATCAAACTGAACCGAGAACGGAAAAAGTTTCTTTGACTTTTTTTATTGTTTTTTCTCGGTTTTGGACCAATCTGAATAGTTCGGGACCGGACCAGATCGAAAACCGAACTGTTATAATTTAGTTCAGTTCATGATTCAATTCTGCGATTCCAGTAAGTGCTAATGTTTTGTATATGCAATTAAAGAGAGCAAAAATCTGTTAGTGCTAAACAAACGGAAGATGCTGCACCGTGAGAGCTTGGCTAGACGCCGTTAAAATACCTGCAAAACATGTTGCAGCTGACAGACACAATCCACTGCCCCACCAATTCTTTCTTTATACTTCCTCCGTATCAAAATAAGTGACACAAATTGGCTTACACATTTTTTAAGTCAAAAGATTAAGGTAGAGGTTAAAATAGATTAAAGTACATAGTTAGTGGAGAATGGGTCCCATTTTTCTTGAATAAAGTGATATTAATGAGTTTTAAAAGTAAAAGTAAGGGTATAAGGGTAATTTCACTTTATTAAAGTGGATAGTTAGTGGGTATGGGTCCCATTATTTTTACCAAATATGAAAAGTTTTCAAAGTGTGTCACTTATTTTGATACACCTCAAAATGGAAAGTGTGTCACTTATTTTGATATGGAGGAAGTAAAAGAAAATAAAATCTTGAAATAAATCCCACCAAATTTTATTGGGTTTTGTTAATTAGGATTGTCACTAACATGCATAATATGATTGTATATTCATTGATGGAGGGGTGATCCTAAAATGCAGGGGGCAGTTTTTATGTTGATTTTGTCTTCTTATTGACAGCCCTAAGGGCTATCATTATCATTTTCCAATTTTATTTTAGCAAGATTTAATTTACGTAATCATATCATTCTTCCTCTAAATCACATAATCCAAGACACCCACACACACGACACGCCCCCTTTCTCTTTCTCATTCTCACTCTACATTCCCCTTTTTCTCTCTCTCTAGAACACCCACCACTTTACTTTTCAAGAAACTTGAAAACTCCCACTTGATTGCAGATTTGCGATTAAATAGAATAAAAAAAGGCACAAATTTAGCCGTATTTAGGGTTTTTCGGTGTATACAACCACAATCACAAAAACCCATTTACACAAACATTCATTTCCACTGTTTAGAACATGGGAGAGAGAGAGTGAAAGTTTTCATTTTTCGAATGTAATATGAAATTGTGGAGATTAGAAAAAAGTATATTATTATTTAATAAATGGGGGTAGCAAAATCTTGGAGATATACCGGAAAAATTTTGGTTTTGGCCAACAGTCATCACCATCATCATAAATACAACAACTTGAAGCAGCAAAATTTGGGGCCGGAGCATCATCATTGTTTGATATGGCCACCGCCGGAGATGGTGGCGGTGGCCGGAGGACAGAGGCGGCGGATCTCGTGGACGGTGGTGTGTGGGTTGATGTTGTTTGTTTTGGGTTTAATATCTTTTTTTACTGGTCATGTTGCTTCTGATCTTGAGTGGTATAAACATCGAATTGTTAAACGCCGATTGTCGAAGAAAAAGCTGGTAATTCTTTTTTAATTTTTTCAATTTTTATTTTTAAAAATTCTCTCTCTTGCACAAAAAATTAACACATGGCACATAATCTATGAAACAAATTTGTTTGTTTCTTGAAGTTCTTGTGATGATATTTACTTGTTTTATTGTGTTTGTATTCTACTTTCAGTAATGAAATATGTGTTTTTTTGTTTGGGTTTTGGACATGGAGTCCAGAATAAGCACAAAATTTGTTCTTTTTTTGTTCTAGTTTCAGGAATAAAATTAATGTTTTTTGGACATGGAGTTCACATTAAGAACAATTTTTTTGTTTCTTGTGGTGTTTTTTCTGTTTGTTGTCTCTAACCCAAATGCATATGAGCTCTGGAGTCTGGACCATGGCAATTTACCAAGAAAAAATATTAATTTGTATATATTTATACAATTTGTGCATGATATTATGTGTATTCTGTTTATCTTTAGAGGTTTAATTTCTCTATTAAAGTGATTTTGTAAAGCCGAATTCGAAACTTAAATGTGATCTTTTAGTGGTATTTACTATTTAGTCCTCTTTAAACTTTCTTTTTTTTTGTGTTTTTATCTCTAACTTATTAAACAAAAGTAGTATTTTTTTAAAATTCGAACCTTCTATGCTAAATTTCTTGCTTATTATATATTGCAATATACTCAAAAGGTTTTTTTTTTTCCCATTTATTTTCATAATTAGGACCGGTTTAGTGTTGTCCCTATCGACATATGGAATTCCAAGTTCTCTAAATTCTACTATGGATGCAGTGAGAGAAGCCCTAATTATGCACGTAAGCTCTCTTATTTATCTCTAATTTGACAGTAATATTATGTAAAATTATTTTTTATAACCTTACAAACCGTCAAAAGAAAATAACTTTCAAGATTTGATACCTAATATTATCTCAAATGGCCCTGATTCTAGTTATTCTTTAGGTTTCTTGAAATACAGGTAATGATATAAGTTAATTTTCTTATTTTTGGTATTTTAAAATTTTTAAAATTTTAAATTATGACATTTGCAGCTCCTGCTAGTCAAGACGGTTCAAATGGTTATTTACTAATCGCTGCTAGTGGTGGTCTGAACCAACAAAGAACAGGGGTAAACATTCTAGTCCCTTTTTCATAATTTTATATATTTAATAAATTAAATATAATTACAAAAATTATGCTTTATAAATTAGCAAAATACTAACCCATTTTCATTTGAATTAAATGATTTACCAAGTTATAAATTATAATCATTTAATTACACTTTGGGTCACTTTCAACCTATTTAACCTGTTCCTTCACATTTATACACAAATATTTAATTTAATTACTTCTTTTTTAATTTCTTCATACAGATTACTGATGCTGTAGTTGTTGCACGGATTCTAAATGCTACTTTAGTGATTCCCGAGTTGGATCATCACTCATATTGGAAGGATGATAGGTGACTGAGTTGACCTATCATTAGTCAACTTAAATTGCATTCTTTATAAAAATATATATCGAATTTATCATAACTTGTATTTAATTTTGCAGTGATTTTGCCAATATATTTGATGTTGGTTGGTTCATATCCAATCTTGCAAAAGATGTGCCTGTTGTCAAAAGAGTCCCGGATAAATTCATGAGATCACTTGAAAAACCACCATACACAATGCGGGTCCCACGAAAATCAGAACCTCAATTTTACCTTGATGAAGTACTACCCATACTTACGAAAAGACGTGTAAGATTTTTTTTAAAATTAAAATTACCTATATTGTTAATTTAGTAACAAATTTTTGTGCATTAAAAATAGGCCAAAACATTTTAGTACCCTAAACTTGGTTGACCAAGCCTTCCACTACCCTGAATTATTAAAGGTGCAACGTGGTACCCTGAACTTGACAAAAGGGTCGATTTAGTACCCTGACTCACTAATTTGATCGCGTTTTCTCACGTGATTTGCTTTTAATATTAATAAGTCAAGTAAGAAAACACGATCAAATGAATGAGTCCGGGTACTAAATCGACCATTTTGTCAAGTTTAGGGTAACATGGTGCACCTTTCATAACTTAGGGTAGTAGAAGACCTAGTCAGCCAAGTTCAGGGTACTAAAATGTATTATGGCCTTAAAAATACACTTCAGGATAGTAAATCGGTTAATGAGTTGTGGTTCAAATTATATATTGGATCTTTATAATCTTAATGAGGTGTATTAGTTTTTTGATTAGTGATAAATGCATTATTTGCAGGTTCTTCAATTAACAAAATTTGATTATAGGCTTGCTAGTGATCTTGATGAAGAATTACAACGGTTACGTTGTCGGGTTAATTATCATGCTTTACGTTTCACAAAACCGATACAAAATCTTGGTCAAAAGATCGTTATGGAAATGAGGAAAATGGCTACTAGTTTCATTGCAATTCACTTAAGGTTTATCACTTGAAAACCAATTTTTTATATTAATGATTTAATTCCTCAAATAGTTTTAGTTATTTTTTATATATATTTTTTATTTTGATGTACAGGTTTGAGCCCGATATGCTTGCGTTTTCAGGTTGTTACTATGGCGGTGGTGATAAAGAAAGAAACGAGCTCGGTGAAATCAGGAAAAGATGGGCAACATTACCCGTAACATTTCTATAAAACATTTCTTATACCAAAAAAAATTCTTTCTTTTTCGTGCACATAATATAACATGTTCTATATATTTTTTAATGATTTAGGAAACGAGTCCTGATGGAGAGAGAAAACGAGGAAAATGTCCTCTTACACCTCATGAAGTAGGATTGATGTTACGGGCTCTTGGTTTTGAAAATAACACGCATCTTTATGTTGCATCGGGTGAAATATACGGTGGTGAAGAAACATTAAAACCGCTTCGGGAATTATTTCCAAATTTTTACACGAAAGAAATGCTTGCTAGTGAAGAAATTGAACCGTTTCTACCGTATTCTTCTCGGCTTGCGGCTATTGATTATATTGTTTGTGACGAAAGTGATGTATTTGTCACTAATAATAATGGGAATATGGCCAAAATACTTGCGGGCCGAAGGTATGAATTCAGTTTACCCATTTTTGAACTTTTGAGTATTGGTTTAAATACATTTTAGTATATTGAACTTGGCTGACTAGGTCTTTTACTACCCTGAAATATTAAATATGCAACATGGTACCCTAAATTTGACAAAATGGTCGATTTAGTACTCTGACTCATTAATTTGTACGCTTTTCTTATTTGATTTATTTTCGTTGGAGCTTTTAACGGACTAAAATATACACGTTCATCTCAATATATTGATATTAAAAGCAAATCACGTGAGAAAACAAGACTAAATTAGTGAGTCAAGGACTCAAGGTACTAAATCAACCATTTTGTCAAGTTTAAGGCACCATGCTACATCTTCGATAGTTCAGAGTACTAAAACACATCACTTGTTTTGTGGCATTTAACAGGAGATACATGGGTCATAAGAGAACTATTCGGCCAAATGCAAAAAAACTCAATGCTTTATTCCTTAAACGCGACAAAATCCCGTGGGCCACATTTGCTAAAAAGGTGAAAGCAGCCCAACAAGGGTTCTTGGGTGAACCAGATGAGATGAAAACGGGCCGTGGCGAATTCCATGAATACCCTTCTACTTGTATTTGCAAAAAGCCCTTCAAGTTTTCTGATCTTGACACTAATTACAACAAAAACCAAACAATTACAAAATCGTCCTTCAACCCGGAAGCAGACACTGAATACGGACGTAATGAAGAAGATCAAGGTGTGCATAATGTGCAGAGTATAGAAAATGCAAGTATGATTGGAGATCATTAATAGAAAAGAAAAAGATGGTGTTGACTTTTTGGTTGACTAATTGCAACAAGAAACTTGATAGTGGTTTTTTCAGGGTTTGACTTTTCTTTTTTTCTTGAACTTGTATGGTGAGCTAAAGTGGCTCAGTGTTGTATTTATATTTTTCTGAATGCCCATTTTACCCTTGTGTTAATATTTTTTGTTAGGTAGCAGACTAGGAGTAGAATTATGGGCATTCTAGCATTTTTTTAAAAGTGTGTTAATTAGTATAAACCAGAATCATTAAGCCTTGTAATCCAACAACTAAATTGGTTAAATTTGTTTGGTTTAAAATAAGTGAGTTGGGTTAATATAGTTCAAATCATATAAATGCACACACATGTCCACACCCCACATGTATACATATGTATTTATTGTGTATGTATACACACACAACACCAACATTAACTTCATCCGCCCCTACACACCTCATGATGTATAGACATTATTTACTGTGAATTTTAATATTTTATTGTCAATATCCATAAAAATACCATCGTTGTAGATAACCGGTACATGTCAATTGAGTATAAACGAGTTGACAATTTCAGGTTGGCTTGTGCAAGCTGGATTGAGAATTAGCCGAAACCACTGATCCAGCATGAACCGAGCTATACTGGTCTAGATCTCAGTTCTAATTTTCATTTAAAACCGGTTATCGGTCCGGTTCAGTCTGATTCAAAACCAAAAAAATCAAAAAATCGAGGTTCTCGATCCAGTCGAAGACGTTATTGGTTTGGTCCTCGATCTGACCGAAACAATTTTCTCGGTTCACAATTCAGTTTCGAGCAATTTGGTTCGATTACTGAACCTGGGACAAGCCAAATTTCAGGTTAAACATATTTAATTATTTACTGTTATATATTAAAACATACAAGCGTACTAAAATATAGATTGTGATATGTAAAATAACTTTTGTAATATAAAAACAACTTCCTTTTTTAAATAAGCACAAGTAAATTGATAAAAGCTTTTAGTTTAATTTTTATGAGAGAGGTTATCCATCGATAAAAATAGCAAAAATAAAAACAAAGAAGCTAAATTTAACCACAACAAATAACATTGTAATATAAATCTTTACGAATATGGTAACACATTACCACAATCATAATACTATAACCACAGAAATATTCATATACAGGCATATTAAACGATAAAAAATTGTTTTAAAAGCTTATTGTACTAAAAAGCTGTTCTAATCCTACAATCTCTGCTTAATTACACACAACATTGGAGTTTAACAGCTTCTCAGCTGCCAGAGTTCGTACTCCCTGTTACAAACACCACATATCGTCTTAATTTAATAAATGAAATATATAATAAACATATAAAAAATATATATATATTTACCTTTTGGTGTAACCTTGTGGCTTCTTGCATGTGAAACACTAGGTATCTTCGAAACAGTCAATGAACTTTGCAACCCTTCTAATAACTGCAGATAACAAACCTCAATAGTCAAAGTCAAAGTCAAAACACTCACTTTAAAAAGTCAACAAAAAAACTCACCCTTGAAGTTGGCTGGATTTTCCGATTCGACCTACGTGGCTCGAGTTCTGAAGTTGACTTTTCTTTGACCTCAACTTCAGTTGACTTTATGTCATCAGGTGCAATTTTCCGTTTGTTCAAACGTTGAGATACGGTTTTCGATGTTGAAATTTCCTTTACATCATCAGTACTAGAAGACGACCCGAAATCCATCCGGTTATGTTGACCCGGTGAGTTTTCATCACTCAAAACGGGTTTTGACAGTTTGGATTTATCCTTCTGAGTCAACTGTTTGACCAATGGAACCGGTGGTTTTCTAGACTTGACAAGTTTAGATTTTTCTTCACCAAATTGCTTTTTGGATCCACCGGGTATTGGTTGACTTACGGGTTTGACCGAATCATTTGGATCCATGAATTTCTGCTTTTTACCCGGCTTAGGAACACCAAAAACGACCCTCGATCTTTCTTTTTGCAAACCAGTTTTCATTGTTCTATGAGTGTTAACCTTATTATTCTCATTTTTAGAACTTTTACCAATATTAAATGTACTTGATTCTTGAGGTCTACCAGAGTCAACAAGGTCAACACTAATTGAAAAATCACCCTTCTCTTTAACTTCAACACTAGGGCGGTTAACAAACTTTTGTCTTTTTTCATGCGGTGTATCACCCTGTAAACATATGATAATTTTATTAAAACTTAAAGTTGAAATAATTAGATAAACAATTAAAAAAAATTATAATAACTAACCTGATAAGAACCGAAACCCTTGAATCTAGACCACTCGATCCACTTGTCATCCTTCCAGATAAGAGTTGGTCTGACATGCCATGACCAAACTGTCGTCTTTTCTTCAGCTGCAAGAAAGTTGTTACAATCGGGCGGGCCCACATAATGTGAAGAAGACAAATTCATATTCAGTTATTCACCATACATACCAGGAAATTTAAGAAATTGAACAGTTAGTGAAGTTAAATGTATATTATCCATCTCCACAACAACCGCTTCACGCCAGCTACAAAAATATATATAATGTAAATAAAATATTAATATTAAAAATTAATAAAAGATTTTAATTTTAAATGCTTACCAATTGTGGTCCCACACATCAACACGATCTCCACCACACCAAGAATACTCTGTTAAGGCTGTTCTGCCTCTTTTTCTAGTTCCTTCAGACCGCATAGGATGGGCCAAACGTATCCTAGGGGGCCCGTTGCCTTCAGCTTCAAGTGGGACCCACTCCTTTAGCTTTTCTGATCCTAAAATAAGCTTATTTATTAATTTATATTTATATTATATTATATAATATAAATAATTGATAAATTGTTTATACGTAGTATTATCTTACCTTCATCTGATTGGATTTCAGTGTAACAAACGAATGCTTTTCCGTCCTTCAAATTCACAACATTTGCTGCCAACCAGGCACCTTTGTACTTGTTATCATCTTTATAAACCTAAAAAATTACAAAAATGAAAATAAAAATATACATTTTGCTAAAAATAAAAAATTATTATTACCTCAACAAGACAACCTTCTTTAATAATGTTCTCGCCTGAAGTATTTTGAGGCACATTGTGGTCAACATCAGAAGTTGTTTCATGACCTTTATCATTAGGGGTAGTTTCGACATTTTGTTTAACAGAACTACCTTGCTGGTTAGTTGACTGGGGAGTCTTCCAGTAACTATCAGGACCAGCTTCAACTAATTCTGTGAAAGTCAACGGATTAGTCAACGCAACTATTTTTCCAGCTTGCGAGACAGCTTCTGCTGCCAGCTCAGCAGCTTTTACGATAGCATCGAGATTTTCAGCATGTTTTGAAGCAGTTGAAGCAGCTTCAATTCTCCTACGAGCAGCTTCTTTAGCAGCAGAAATGATTGAATTAGATTTATCATGTGAAATCTGATCATAATTATTTGATTTAAATACTTCATCAGCCATTAATCTTGCTTGTTCTGCAACATTTGATGCGATTTTAGCAGCAAATGCTGCCACTTTAGCAACAGAAGAAGCAGCTGCTATTGAAACAGCTGAAGATGCTAGTTTTGCTTCATTTTCTGAGATTAAACCAGATTCCTTTTGTGTTGCCAGCTGGCTCCAAACATTTTGGCAGTCACTTACTGCAGATGCAGCTTGTACAGCTGCATCCGCTGCTTGTACTTTTGATTCTTCAATTTTGCTCAAGATTTCCTCTCTTGTAGCAGTCTTCTCCGTGTTTCGGTCAACAAAACTAAGTTGACCAAGGTTTCTTTCAGAATTGAAGGACACAGGTGTCTTAATAACATCAGGATTTGTCTGATTTTGAGGAAGAAACGAGATTTGATTATGTGGGGCCCACGGAGAATGAGCTGCAGGTGCCACCTCAGCTTGACTAGCAACAACCTTTTTCCTCTTTCTGCTTTTTGACTCGCTAGAAGGTTGACCAGACAAGACCGTTGACTTTTTCACATTGGATACGGAGAACGGTCCTGAAGAAACAGTTTGACCAGCACTAGGGTCCACAGGAACCACAGGTGGACCTGAAGCACCTGATTCTTTAACCGTGGTTAGTTTAACCGATTCGGTTACAGGCAACGCAGAAAAACGAGCATTAAAAGGAGTAACTGGTGAAGAAGCAACCCATTGACCAGGAAACGGGCCGTGAGATAGCCAAGATGGATTATGCCCAGCCCGTTGAGTTTGATAAGGATGTAGAGAAGAAAGTGTAGGGTGCATTGTACTAGACTGTGGACCATCACACGGGGTAGCAATATTCCAAAGTGGAGATGGGATTGGGATCATGGGACTAACAATTGGTGTAGTAATCACTTTACTTTGTGCAGAACCAATTTTACCTAAATCTTTTTAAAATAAACTGAATTAAGATAAACACTATGAACTAAAGGTAAATATCATTAAGTACCTGATCGTGACTGCTTAGGAGTATTAGGGTTGTTGACTTGAGACGTTTGACCACGAACACGTTCTAGACAAGCATGCCAAACAGTCTCCCATGCTCTCCTTGCACCATCTGTGAACACATGTGAGCACTTATAATTTAATAATTTATAAATAATTTATATAATAAAAACTATGAAATAAACTGACCGGATTGCCCGAAAGCAGCAATCATATGAGGCTCTTCAGGTGGCGTTCCAGATCTGAAACATTCAGTAATGCATATTAAAACCAATATCTATACATATATACATTATACAGACTTACATTAATGATCCATAAACTAAAATTTGCGCTCGCAATTGCAGTTGTTGATTATCAGTAAACGACTGATGGAATTGAGATATTGAATTATTCAAATCTTTAACTGGAGTTACATGTACAGTTGCAGGAGTGGTTAACAATACAGGCGAATATTCTAAATGTTTTTGTGAACGGTTAGCAGGAGTCATTTCCTTCCCTTTTTTGGCAGTTTCTTTTCCAACTGATTTTCTCCTAGGTTTACGTTCAGATGTCTTTTTGGTTCCTGTTTCATTGGTAGCTGGTTGAGGACTAACTAAATTATCTTCATGCAGATTTATAGGATTCAATTGGGTCCCACTAGATGACACATTTGCATTGACCTCAAAAGTGAAACCTTTTGTAACACTAGCTGAAGAAACTGTCTGAAGGGCATCTTTGTCATTAACCACCTCTGAAAATACAGAAATTTCAATGTTTTTTGTGTCTGAAAAAGATAAACTCTGAGGTTTATCCAAAGAAACAGAACCACTTTCATTCTGCACCGCATGAACAGAAGCCTGCTGCTCATCTGATGTATTAACTGGAAAACCGAAAAAGAGTAATCAGAACAGTATTTTATAAAAATAAAAATGCATTTAAATATTTTAAATTATTTTTAAAAATTACCTGCTAAATTTAAAGGTTCTACTACATCTTCACCCGTACCTGATTCTGTAGGGACCACTAGGCCTCCTTCATCAACATTATTGCCCTCTTTTGCTGATGAATTACAAGAATTAGGGTTTGTATTAACTACAAAACCAGAAATTAAGTGATCCGAATAATGCATATAAATATCTTAAATTAATTTGTATTTAAATATTACCTGCTAAATTTAGAGGTTCCACTACATCTTCAACCGTAATTGATTCCGTAGGGACCACATTATTTCCCTCTTTTTCTAATAAAATACAAGAATTAGGGCTTGTATCAACTGCAAAACCAGAAATTAAGTAATCCGAAAAAATGCATTTAAATATCTTAAATTAACTTGTTTTTATATATTACCTGCTAAATTTAGAGGTTCCACTACATCTTCAACCGTAATTGATTCCGCAGGGACCACATTATTTCCCTCTTTTTCTAATGAATTACAAGAATTAGGGCTTGTATTAACTGCAAAACCAGAAATTAGGTCATCCGAAAAAATGCATTTAAATATCTTAAGTTAATTTGTTTTTATATGTTACCTGCTAAATTTAGAGGTTCCACTACATCTTCACCCGTAATTGATTCTGTATGGACCACATCATTTCCCACTTTTAATAAATTACAAGAATTAGGGCTTGTATTTAAGCATTTATCCTCTGTTATTTGTTCATTTGGGCCCACATTTAAGTTCTCAACAGACTCTGTTGTTTGTTCACTTGGGCCCACATTTAAGTTTCCAACAGAAGAAGGATCACAACTGCCAGCTGGCTCGTGCACACCTTTTTCAGCATCATCAGAAACAGTATCCAATGCACAATCTGCTGTATTTTCAACTTCCACCTTTTCTTCATTATTATTGCGCAATAAACTGACCCCAAGTATAGGTGATCTTGGATGGTCTTCATTAACTACCTCAGTTGTAGCAACAGTTTCAGAAGATGATGATATTTTACTTCTTTCCATAACAGCAACTGATTATGCAAAATTAAACAGAAATTAGTTTATATATATCATGAGCATCTACATTTATAGGATAAGAATCAAATAAAAAGCTTTCTCAACATAAAAAGCACGTTTTTTTAATGACACTTTTTACAGGGGATCGAAACCCTACATTTAAGTTCTATGTTTAAAACAGGAATTTGCTCAAATATACCTGCATCTGTTAAAACGGCCATATTAGATTCAGATTCTTGACCAGAAGTCAAAGATGGTTCAATTTCAACATTCATTTGGCTACCAGAAGCTTCAACAACAACATCAATTTCCATATTTTTTAAATCCAAATTCAATTCTGCATCTTGTGTTTCATTAAAAGCAGGATCTTGATCATTAGTGATTATATCTGGCTCTACTGATTGTGATTCATCACCCACCTGGATTATTTGGTTCTCTTTAATTGAATCTAATGATTGAGTTTCATCACCCAACTGCTTTATTTGGTTTCCATCATTTGAATCGGTTATATGAGCTTTCGAATCACTGTTCTCAACTGTTTCATCGTTATTTGAGATATTAATCTCACTATTTACAGCTGTTTCGTCACTATTTGGGATGTTTTCAGCTGGAAATTCTGTTGCTAAAGAAGTTTTACCAACATTATTAGTCTTATTTCCTTCTCCCATCTCAGATTTTTCATCATTTTCAACAATATTTTCTGTTTTCTTCTCAACATGATGACTATGGTCATTAATATCTGACTTTGTATCAGTTTCCTCAATTTCTTGTGTTTCAAGAAATCCACTATTTGAGGAATCTGCAAGTGACTTCTCGTGCAAGTTATCATTAAGTTCCAGATTGACTGCAGAATTGCTACACTCAGACTGTTTGTAACTGTCATCTATCTGCATATCACAGCTGTCAATTGATAATGAAACTGTGGGTCCCTCATCAACATGAATACTATCTTCAACTGGTTGTTTGTCCACTGATTCTACATTTAAAACAACTGAAAGATTTTTCACACTATATGTATTATCTTTATTCATAATAATATTATCGGGCTCACTACTATCAAAGTCTTTTGCCACGTCGTCAGCATGTTCAGAGCTCATTTCAGAAACTTCTTGCAGATTTTCCTGACACTCATCACCAGTTGCATCGACATTTTGGGATGAATCTTTTAGCAATTCATTAGAAGATTCGTTTGTAATTTTACTGGCCTCCTGACGTAAATTGTCAGATATTTTATCAGTTTTTTGTGCACCTATAATTACTGAATCTAATTCTCCACCAGAAATTTGATTTTCTTGAGATTGTGATTCATCTAAACTCACTTTTGTTCCAACAAAATTCCCCTGAAAATCGGGATCCATAATAGTAGTTAAGCTAACACGCTTATCACATGTATCTAACTCTTCGATTACTGTTTCTTCTGCAACTTTATCTTCCTGCCCAACTGATTTTAACAGCATTTCAACAGATTCAGAAGACGTTGCTTCAGACCATACATTTTTAGGTCTTGAATCAAACTGTATTGTATTAGTTCCACTTGAATATTCCTCAATCCAATGATTATTTTCCTGATTTGTTATACCAAGAAAAACCTCGTTGTCAACCAGATTATCGAACCTTAAATGACCATTTAGGTTATCATCAAACTCGAATTTGGGAAGAGCATACACATTCAATACAGAAGAAGAAACTTTAGAGCTACTTTCACCAACTAACTGAATATTTTGGTCTTGAATATCTTTGTCATCAATATCCATCGAGAATCCCTAGAGTTGAAATAAAGGTGTAAGAGATATATACATACACATGAATAAAATATTATGTACATACATTAGATAGGTAAAAACTAAAGGATCCCTAAACCTATAATGCCAACTTACTCTGATTTGATTTTAAACCTAAAAATCATCCTTACAAAAAGCACCAACACACAAACTTAAAGCATGCGGGCGCAAAATCCATCTAAATACAATTTAATCTTCATTTCAAATAATTGAAGGAGGTTTTTTTCCCAGTTTCCCCCTACTATCTCTCACATACAATCCAATTAAGAATTACTTGAACAATACCTAGTTCAATAAACCAAAATTTCATACTAAACACGTTCAAAATCATTCTAAACCTCCCTAGCACAGCAATATTATATAAGCACAAAAAAATCAGTTTTTTCCAGCTAACCGCTTGCTAGCTATCACAACGAAAGAATAACACAGTTTTAATAACAGAAAACGTGACAGTTATTACCAGAAGAAGTAAGTGCAGAAGAAGAGGAAAAGGTATTACTACCTCCCTCCATTCGGTGATTGAATCCGACCTTTTGATCAAAGTTGTCGCAGCTTGTTCGCACAAAAATACTTCTAGGGCTAGAAAACTCGAGTATTTTTCAAATTGAACAAGCAAAACAAGCCCTAAATTCTACTCAGAAACTCGCAGCTAGTAAGCAATTTCCAATTGATGCGATCCAAAACCACAATCAATTTGATAACTGAATTATCGGATGAACTAAAGAAGTACGGTGACCTTGACCTAGAGAGAGGATGGTACACACTCTTTCAGTGTTTCTTATGGCGTGCGTGAGATGATGTCGATGGAATATGAAACAGGGTAAAGGGCATTTTGGTAAAAAATAATTTGAACGTGGAGAAATGTGATTTGTTGTGGAAATAAAACGGCTTGCTTTCCAATTTTTAAAACTTTTAAATACGTAGTAATAATTTACTCCGAGTAGATGTAAACACTTAAACAGTTTAACTATTTAGTTCGATTTTTAAAAGGTTTAAATAATAATTTCCTCCTATAAGTCTCCCATTTAATATATTTTTTATTACTAGCGTTGTAAAATATTTATTTGACAAGGTAAATGTCAGAAATTGACCCTATGGTCTTGTATTTTCTGGCTTTTTGTCCTTAAACTTTTTCTTTCGGGATTTTTGTCCTCGTACTCTTTAAAATTATGTTTTTATGTCCTTCCGTCCAAATTTGGCAGTTAACTCACCCCACATGCGAAACATGTGAGGGCATTTCTGTCTTTTTCTCAAAGTACTTGTACACTATGCTTGCAAATTTGTAACCCCTCTCTTCTCTCAAATTTGAAGTTTGATTCCCCATGACCTCCAACATATGAAATTCTCCATGACCATCTCTAATCCAACCCAAAATCTACAAGAGTTGACGAATTGGGTGCATCACCTTCATACCTAATTTTTTCTCCATCACCAAAATGATAATTTCAAGATAGAAGGTTCCACCTGGTGTAGAGTAGTTTCAAGAAATTTCAAAGATTTCAACATAAAACACAGATCTGAGCATCAGATCTGTGATGATGATGATGAAGAATTTGAGAGAACACCCCAAAAGTTGATCGGGGAAGACGAACCACATCCTCCGTCTCCGACCTGCATATTGAAGAACCACCTCCGCCGTCTCCAACCTCCGAACTGTTTATCCACCGCCTCCGCCATCTCCGAAATTAAAATTAAAGCTCCGGCGAGCTTAAGAAGGCTGCGACGATTTCCGGCGGTGCTGGTGACGATGAGTTTTTGTGACCATGAGTTTCTGCTGGTGACGAATTTGTCCGAAGTACACGATGTTATAGTTTGTTCTGGTGACGATGAGTTTCTGCTGTGACGATGAGTTAGGGTTAGAAAAGAAAGTGGGCTTTTTTTATTTGCTCATGTTTGTAGTTTGTTCGGGTGATTTGGGAGAGTTTATGGTGATTTAGTACAAAGAACAGAGAAATATGGGTTTAAGCAAAACCCATTTTGGGGATTCAAAAGCTTCTATCAGCCATTGAAGATGATTCAAAATTTTGGGTTTCTAATATGTCTTCGGGGTTTTTCCGATTAGGGTTCATATCAAATGGGGTGGAGCAGGAGAAGATTGAAGGAGATGAAGTAAGGGAGATTAGAAAAATGAAAATAAAAAAAGAAAATGGAAAAGGACGAAAATGCCCTCACTTTTTTGGCATATTCCGTTAGTTAACAGCTAAATTAGACGGAAGGACATAAAAACAGAATTTTAAAGAATACGAGGACAAAAATCGCGAAAAAAAAGGTTTAGGGACAAAAAACCAGAAAATACAAGACCACAGGGACAATTTCTGACATTTACCCTATTTGATATATATCCTTATTAATTACTTATAACAATATTTTTTATGAAAAATTGTTGCTATCTATTTTACTTAACTATTCATAAATAATATTTATTCTTTGAGTGAATAGTTTTCATTAATATTTATTCTTTTAATGAATAGTTTCCATTAATATTCATTTTTCATGGAAGATGATATGTATTGTGACAAATTTATTTTTGTCGTGTTTTACTTGTTTTATAGTTTTTTTTAATGCGTTACAGTAAATGTTATATATTTTATATAAAACTGGTCAACTCTACCTTTGGATTGGGTCTTATTTAGACTTAGTAGTAATAGTGATCAAACACAACTATAGTTACTACTGTCATTTCAACGATATCTTTAATTTCCTCTCTACGATCAAACACGTGACAAAATATTCGTAATACTAACCAAATGCATATAGTAAACCAAAAAGAAGATGGGGGAAAGCAACCACAACTCTCTTACATAATGTCAGTATTGTCGAGCAAACCTAGCCAACAAAAAAAGGAACGTGTCGGTAGACCCGTGTGGTGGGGTGGACGTTGTTAGATCACTCCATTTCGCATAATCTTGAAGTCACTGCAATTTACGTATCAAGAAAAAAATGAACATCTAGTAGAAAGAAAGAAAAAGTGATTTGTCTGAAAAAGGTTACATTTCATAAAACCATTTTTAGTTTTTTTTTTATCAATCAAATTAATAATTATTTCAAAAGTAAGCCCAGATCTAATGGGCATCAGCTTCATCTTCGTAGACGGGCTGGTGAAGTGTCCTTGACACCTTGTAAGAATCCATAGTCGCGATGATTTTGGGCCATCAATTCCCCTTTCTTTTCGCTTATGAAAATGTAAAGGTCCAATTCATTTTTGCCTAAATATTTCTGAAACCGTGTATGTATTAGACGAAGACAAATCTTCACGTTAATATGCAGCTTGGACATAAGTTTAGCTCGCCACATGTCGTTCGTAGGCATCCCATTGGCTATCAATGCTAATGTGTAACTAACCATTATGTCCACGTGAGCACAACCATTTGATTTTCGAATTACACCTTGATTCCAAGATATTATCTGCTAACAAATTTAGTGGCGAATTTTTAGGAAACATTGTTTGTTATAGTATCCGTTTTTAAAGCCATAAATCGTTTCCTAAACAATTTATTTTTTATAGAAAAAACGGATTATCTAATTCTTTATATCAAATCACACGGCCAAATTTTTAGAAACACCATTGGTTATAGAATCCGATTTTAAAGCCACAAATGGTGTTTCCTAAACAAATAATTTGATATAAGGTAACTGTATTATCTCATTAAATTTTAGGAAACACCATCGGTTTTAAATTCACGGAGATAATAATTGTGAGGGAATCCGGATTTAAAATATTTGCCATTATTTGAATTTAACCGTATTTATGATAATACCAAAACTACCTTAACGAAATTTCAGGGATTTCAGTATTTACCTCTTCATTATATACGCAGGGTTACAAGGGGTCCAACCGTACACTTCTAGAACACAGTTTGCTCCTTCATAATTCATACGCTCCAAGCTTTGGTATTCTGCAGCAGAACACAAGGTAAGCCTTCAGTCAAATGCTTTGTCCAATTCACATAACACGTTAAAGCAGCATACTTCAATATTGATTAACACATTTTTTATAACAAACTGTATTAACATATTAACAAAGCATTTTGATACAGATGTTAAATTCTGGTTGTGTATCAACATTCAAGAAATCAACAGAAAAAAAGAGGAAGCTTATTTTTAAATAACAAATAAACAGTTGATATTTAGATCTGCCTAATTATTAGGCAGATTGTTTTGACTGCATATATTAGTTTTAACACAATAAATTCTTCCAAATACAGTATTCACATCAGTTTCGAAAATAGTATTCACATGGTTTTTTCTATAATTACTCAAATGGTCTACTGGGTTAAAAGTCACCCCAACCCCCCAAGTGTATTCGCTTGCATTAAAATATACATAAATCTGTTGTAGATAATTAGGCCAAATTCTTTAATACCTATTTTGGAAGATAATCTGTGGCTTCCGTTTGTATAAAATATTAATGTGTGTATTTCTGCAGCACATCTTTGCAATTTTTTACAAAAATTGATTTTTTACAAAAAAAAAAACCACATAGTTCCTGTTACCCATAAATTACTTTTTTACATCAGATAGTGAAGGAACTACGTGAGGAACTATTGTCTGTATTTATGCAGCCCATCACGCGTTGTTTAATTTGGGTTCGCATACCTTCACATATTTAATAAACAGGGTTGATAACTCTACTTTATATTTGACAGATGAACAACAAAACTGACAAAGGGAAGGGCAAAATGAACGAGACAAGAACACCCGTTGCCTCAGTCGGCAATATGCGAAGGTTAGGAAGTGCTGGGGTTGTTTTAGGTTCAAGACGTTTTCGTGGTGCGGTCAATAGTGCTGGAAGTATTGCAGGTCACTATTTTATATTTTTTAGGATTAAATTTAATGCGATGAATGTTGAATTCCTATATTGTTTTTAAAATAATTTTGCTTTTATTGTGTTCTCTATTCCACTTGCGTGCCTTTCTCATGAATTAACCGTTTGGTTTTTAGCGAGTGATATACAAAAGAAGATTACACAATCAGCTAAATTGACTTCGGGGTGGGTGTCATTTCATTGAAGGCCAGATGTATCTCAATCTGGCATTCGCACAGGTTAAATGAGGCGCATAATCCGTATTCTCTCGACTTGGTTTTGCATGATGTTAAGGTATTTTTATGTATATTAGAATTTATTATATTCTAATAGCGGATTATACTTACAAAATTCATGATTGTTGCAGAGTGACAGGATACAAGTTGTGATAAGAAAGGAACTTATGCGCAAGTATGAACCTTTGTTCGAAGAAGGGCAGTGTTACTTCATTTCAGATTTCACCATTATTGAAAATAGTGGAAAGCTTCCATTGTTACCTCACAGCTACAAAATTCAATTTGGGTTTAACACCATAGTCACTCGCATTGAGCCAATTGACACAAATACAAATGGTCTGGTCCTTGAACCCTATAGCAAATTGTTGGACACAGGTCATACTTATTCTGAGGAAGATGTAGTCGGTAATATTTTATTTATCTAATTTTCTAATATAGGTTTTTGTAGTACATTATACGATATTTTAACATTTGGCAACATGTTTGTTAATTGATTTTTTGAACAGATGTCATCGGATCAGTGGTGGGTATATGTGACATTGAAACCATTAGGACTCAAAATGGGAAGAAGCTAAAACGTACAGTGGTTGCGGAAGATGCTCAGTAAGTACTACTCACAATTTATATAGTTAAATCATTATTATTTAATAACATGTTTTCACGTTTGTATGTCAAACATTTAAGGGGTGAACAAGTTGAATTCACATTTTGGGAGACTTGGGCCACTATGTGGGATGATTATGCCAAAAACAGAGAAGAGATTGGCCATGTTGTGTTCATACTACAACTTGGCAAGGTTAAATACTATCTTGGTATGGATTACCTTACATAATTACAATAACAACTTTCATACATTTTATGAAATGGTTTATTATTTGTGTTAAATGGCCAATTGTCCATGTTGTGTTCATACTACTTAACCACTAATTTGTGTAGGTGAAATGGCCGTCCACAATGCGTTGTTTGGAAGTAAAATAATCATTGATCAAAATCATCCAGCAATTGTTGATTTTAAATCAGAGTTCGTAATTTATTTTTTATAAATTAGCCAATTATATAAATAAAATATTTTGAAATTAAAAATTTTGTAATCTTTATTTGATATTGTAGAGTTCAAAATCAAGGGGGGTACCATTAAGATCAATTTCAAATTGAAACATTTGCTCGTGACGTTAACGTGGTTACTATAAATGATTTTTTCAAGAATTCAGTTAAAACAATGGTCGGTCAAATTCGCGAAGTTAAGAAGGTGAATATACCGACCACTCTTAAACTATTATGATTATAAATTATCTTAAATCTCAAGATATATTTATATGAATATATATATATATATATATATATATATATATATATATATATATATATATTGAAGGTGTATTTAAATTAACATCCTTTTAGCACAGACTAATTCATGCCCGAGCCTTGAATATATATATACTGTTGTGTTATAAATTGATTACATTTTATTTCTTACTAAAACATGATTCTGAATGTGTTGTATATGCAACTGTTTACTGTGTCCACGACCAGTTGGGTCACAACCAGTTGGATTGGGTGTATACAGCATGTAAAAAATGCAATAAGAGAGTGAAAGTCGTTACAACAAACGGTCGGAATACTTCTTATGTTTGTGCGGACCATGGCAATGTACAAGCGACATCGAGGTTTTAAATATCAACAATTAAATGAGACATCTGTTTGACCATTATATTTTCTTTTTGTACAAATATAATTTATAAAATACAAAAAATGTTTTAATGATACGTTTAAAGTTATTTTGAGGCTCATCGATCAGACCGGTACCGCTGCGGTTATTTTTTTCAACAGCTACTTCCAAAGGCTATCTAGCCTAAACGCGTTGGACTTGATTGAGAAATATGGGAAGGATACTAAATCATATTTCCCGGCTGAGTTACAAAATGTTGTTGGGAAAAAATTCCTTTTCAAGCTTTTCGTCTCTATGAAAAACGTTGAATCAAGGAACCGTACGTACCGATGTACTGGTTTGTCTAATGATATTGAATTAATTACACATTTCAAGAAAGATTTTATTGAAAACCTGGTTGTTGACGATGTTGTCGATGAGGTAAACATATTTGAAACCATTTACAAGATCACTTATTAATATAATTACTATAAACAACTAATTTAGTTGTATCTGCAGGTTGAGGATGAACAGTTGGAGGATTTCACCACTCCTTCAAGCTTGATTAGGAAAGTCAGCATGAAGGATTCAAGTCTAAACAGTGTTCTCGATATGCAAACACCACCTTCGGTGGAAGGAGCATCTGGAAGTGGGGGGAATTCATCAAATAAGAAATGTCGTTTGATTATTAATCTAGATGATCTGGACACAGATGATGAGGGTGAAAACACTAATCAGAATTCGGAGGGATTTGTTGAGATTAAAATCGAATCACAAGATTGAGGCTCATAAATTAGCTCAATTCAACTTTTTATTTGTTTTGACTTTCCTTCTTTATGTTTTTTTTTGGGTTGATACAATTTTGTTTAACTTTTTTGATCGGTTTGGTTTATCTTATTTTTAAGACTTATGTTATTGTTTGTTTTTTTTGTCATTATATGCTTTAGAAATAATTATTTTATTTTAAGGCTACATATATTATGAATGGGAATAAATGTAATCGATTGTAAGATCATATCTGGCGGAAAGGTGGGTACAATTTGCGCTATCCCCCGCATGGTTATTAGTCCTTCAGACAATAAGATGCCTTTCAAATTGAACAGAAGACAATTTCATGTTCAAGTATGCTTCGCTATGACTATTAATAAAAGTCAAGGCCAGACTTTGTCCCAAGTTGGGTTGTTTCTTAAAAAACCAGTTTTCTCACATGGTCAATTATATGTGGTTGTCTAAAGAGTTAAAAGCAAGAGAGGATTAAAGGTGAAATGTTGTGACAAAGATGACAATTATACAAACTCAACAACAAATGTAGTATATAAAGAAGTTTTATTTCGTCTTTAAACAATATTATGTGTTTCAATCATTTAACAAAAACAAATGGGTATCATCAATTTCAATTTGTTTTTTTAAATTCTAAAGTCATTTGTTATTGTTATTCTCTCACGTAGTTTCTCGAAGCATTCCCGCCCATTCGGGCGGGCCATGTAGCTAGTATAATATAAACGAGGATAGTTTCTTCATTGGGTTTCATTTACTTATATTAATTTTGGTCAGGGAAATCCATGAGGTTTTCCTTCACAATATCTCAGATTCAAGTCTTGCTAAAGGTTTTTCTTCAGGTGAATAGGTGATGTGATTTATTCCCTAAATGTGGAGGGTTTGAGGAAAGACATGTTGCCCCTTGTGGATGTCATTATCGGGCTCAAACCACTCAATTACTAGATGGGTCATTCAAAAAAAAAAAAAAAAAACTTTTATACACGTTTTTAAGCAACCCAATTAAATTAACAAACATCTTTATACGTCTTTCAGTCTTGTTAATGTAATGTATAGATTCTGAAGTAACACATATAATGAAAATGATACTAATATACGTTTGTTTAAATAAGTGTTTATTTAGTTACTTTGAAAGTATTTAAGTTTTAGGAATTTAACTGTAATTTTAGAAAACTCAGGGATGCAATTGTATCTTAGAAAAATAAAAAATAGAATGCAAACAAAATTGGTCTTTACGAAGTGTGGGTCGAATTGAATGTATTGATTTTACATGGCATCTCTAAAAAACCACCAAGCTACTACCACTTTTGATAAGTTTTCAACATAACTTCTATTTCTTATGAAGCTTTTTATCTTTTCTTTATGAATAATTAAATTTAAACCACTAGTATAATAGGTACAATTAGAGTTTAAGAACAATCTCTAAAAGTTATATGGGACGGCCATTGTTATTTTAATGTTAATCAAATTCCAGAAACGTTAATATTTAAGTTAGTATGAGAATAATGAGAAGGTGCAATAATAGTAAAATACAATATCTACATTATTTGAAATATAGAGATGGTATTGATTACTACTAAATATTCTTACTTATATTTCTACTAATTTGATAAATATAAATGTTTAAATCAAATAATTAGATTATGAAATAAAATTAATAGATTTTACATGTCAATTATTTTATGAGCAGGAATATAAAATAGTAAGATTTAATATGAAATAATATTAATTTTCTTTGAAATAATACTCTGACTTAGGGGTGTTTGGGAAAGCTTATTTAGAGGAGCTTATGGCTTTTAAGCTTATATAAGCTTAAATAATCCCTTCGAAAAGGGATTATTAAGGCTTATATAAGCTTATAAGCCATAAGCCCCTCTAAATAAGCTTTCCCAAACACCCCCTTAGTAGTCTATGTACTTTACTTGAGACATAACAACTAATCCCTAATTACTTGCTCCATTTTGATATAATGCATCATAATGGTCACTTATCAAACTAAATAAAATTAGAACGTTGTTGTAATGTTGTATGATGCTTATTTTCAAATCAATTTTAGAAATGATTATCAGAAAAATGAAAAAAAAAACATCTTTTCATAGGAAAATTGGCTTGTTTAATAATCATTTATAGTTTTTTTCCTTATTGAAAAAAAGGTATTTGTAATATAAGGCTTCATCGGGATGGTCAAGTTTATGCTTGTAATGTAGGCGATCTAATTGTTGCCATTATTGTTTTTGAACCTTTCTTTTAGGGGTGAGCTCGGCCCAAAAACCGAACCGAACTGATAGGACAAAAAATCGATAAGGCTGAAATTCGAAAACCGAAACCGAACCCGAACCGATTATGTGTAATCGGGTTCGGTTTGGTTTTCGGTCCCGGAACCGATTTGGACCGATAAGCTAGATCAATTAAAAGCAATTAAATTAACAAAAAATCATTATTAATAAAAAAAATCCAAGAAATGATATGCACTTCTCCATAAATCACCATTAACAAAAATAAACTAAAAGATAAACAGTTGAAAAAACGGGGTTTAGCTTTTTAACTTAAAAAATGAGTTTTAACTCGAAAAATCATCTTGATGTTGATATCCAACGTAAAAATGAAATAGTCGGCTAAGAGTATCGAATTGACGTAAAAAAATAGGGAAACCAATGGGTTTTAGCCTTTTAGGAACTGAATCAGTTTCTGCCGTATAAAATCAAGGGAGAAAAAAAAGGATACCAAATGGTAACTGGTCGAGAGGTAGTCCAGGAGTCGTGACTGTTTGTTACTTGGGCCCTTTTATCGGTCTAGTTCGGTCCAAACCCGAACCTGAATGAACCAAACCCGATATGGACCGAAACCGATACAGCTGAGTTTCTTAAACCAAAAACCGAACTGAATTCTATCATCGGTTCGGTATCGGTTCGGTGTCGGTTCTGTATCGGTTCGGTCTTTTCAGGCATTTTACTCACCCCTACTTTCTTTAACTATCTAGTAAATATTTACCGAGAAAGAGATTGAATTTGTGACTATTTAGATAACAAATAGTTAATTGTGCAAACTACATATCTAGACTCTAAACCCTTTAAAATACTATTAATCTTGTTGGCATGTACTATACTTGAACATGACAACCAATCCACGATTACTTACTCCATTTTTATATAGAAAATGCGTAATCATTGTCATTTATCAAATTAAATACACCCATTAAACTATTGATCATGCAACTTCCAATCATCAACTTTTATTTTCATGTTTCAACTAAACGTGGCTCACCCACTCAATTATTTTAAGCTCCATGGAAAATAACTTAGTTTTACTAATGACCGTGTCTTATTTCGAGTCATAATGGATGTATTTAACCATTTGGAGTCAAATGTGCTATTTAAATGTCTAAATTAAATTGAATTATATGAAAGAAAAAAACTTATAGAAATATCGTATACCGAGTGTTGGTCGGCGGTGTTAATAAAATTTGTTGTTTCCCAAAAAAAGAAAAAAGAATCAAATGACACAATAGCTGCAAAACATTAGTTTTAGTGTTATGCAAAATTTAATGTGTTGTGTTGGTTATTTAGTAATGTTTCTTTTAAAATATGAGTTTTGTTAATGACAGTTCTTATGGCTGTCTTTAACTTGCATAAAATGTTTGTACATTCATTGATAAAGTAGTAATCCTAAAATTCAGGGGGCGGTTTTTACACTATTTTTGCTTTCTTATTGACAGCCCTTAGAGTTGTCATTATCATTTTCCTTAAAATATTTATAAGTTGGTTAACGTATCTTATTATCATCTCCTTTTTCATTGCAATGCGTCTTGATCACACGTTTCAACTGCTATGTCATGATCTCATATTCTCATATGCAATAGGATTATTTGGCGGTTTACCTGATCCCACTAGTGGTTGATATTTGAAACGTTAGCTTTTAGTTAGTAAGTGATTAGATTGCAAGAGTTTCTGAATAATTTCTAGATGTAGTGAGTTACTGAGTTTATCGCTCATTGGTAAACTTTTTAAGTTACAACAAAAATTTGATCGTGTAGGTCACGAGCATAAAATCGACCATTCAAGAAGATCCGGTATAAACGAGAATATAAATATATTAAATATAAAAAAGAAAAGAAATAAAGACAGAATACTAGAGATAATATTATATCATGTGAGTTATTGTCAAATAGTATGTTTATTATTCCTAATTATAAGTTTGTTAGTATAACTTTAATCGTATAAACTAAATGTATTCACTCGTTCTTCAATAATCAACATTTAATATTTCAAATGGCCGGTGGGTCGGCACCAATCAATGGCCAGGAATTAGCCATCAAGGCCCCACAGTCGGCGCCAGCTCAAATTCTCTATACATAGGCTCCTTAATAACCACATATGACATCAACCCCACTTAATTAAATAAACAATTAAATTATTTTTGAAAATTTGAAATCAAGCACTATATAACCCTTTGTTGATAGCACCCTCAACTCACAAATTTAGCAAGTCAACCATCACATTCTTTAGTTCTCAATCTCCTAGAAAAAAAAAAAGTATTCTTAAAATGGTGAAGTTGGCAATTGGTAGCATTGGTGACTCTTTGAGTGCCGGTTCGATCAAGTCTTACGTGGCTGAGTTCATTGCCACACTTCTTTTTGTCTTTGCGGGAGTTGGGTCAGCCATTGCATATGGTATGTCGGTTTAATTAGACGTTTCATGATTAAATTTTGTTGCATTTCGAGTTTGTTAAATTAAGTGACTTGCTTAAAAGTTACAAAGTAATTTAAAACATACCCGAAAACCCGTTTAAACTAGTCTAGATAGTTTTACACCGATCTTGGCGTATTTATATACCCACTCGATCAGTTTAATGCTAGTCTTAGTGGTTGTTATCGAGTTTGGCGTATTTATATACCCTCTTGGTTTAGTAGCTAGTACTAATATGAGTAGTTCTAATCAAGCTTGTAAACCGCATTTATATGGCCGATTGATTCAAGAATTGTGTTAAATAAAAAATTCATTTTTATCGCGACATAAAAAGGTGATAACATATTTTTAATAAAGTGAAATGATTCTCATGGTCTTTTATCATATGTAGTATAAATATCTCAATATTTTGTCGTTTTATTTTTGAACAAACATAGCTTACAAAGAAAATACTTTAACCATTTTAGTATCATTTTTGTTCTTTCCTCGGATCCATTTTAACGTTAGCGTACCTATAGATGGGATTTGGAACCACTTGTAATATGTGTGGTTATGTTGGGATTTATTAAAAATTAACTTTTTTTTACAAAATTTGCAGGCAAGCTCACATCAGATGCGGCACTAGACCCAGCTGGACTTGTCGCGATAGCAATCGCCCATGCCCTTGCACTTTTTGTTGGCGTTTCAATGGCAGCCAACATCTCAGGTGGTCATTTGAACCCAGCTGTCACTTTCGGATTGGCTGTCGGTGGTAACATCACCATCATAACCGGCCTATTTTACTGGATTGCCCAATTGCTTGGATCCATTGTTGCATGTTTCCTCCTTCAGTTCGTTACCGGTGGCTTGGTAAGTTTTTTAGTTAATTTAATGTATAAATCTAAAAGAATGATACTAATATCAAAATATTTTTGTTCAAAAATCTTGTATGGTTGCTTATACGTTTGGTATTTGAAATTTTGACAGGCCGTCCCGACACACGGAGTTGCAGATGGCATGACTGGACTTCAAGGCGTTGTGATGGAAATCATCATTACTTTTGCTCTAGTATATACAGTTTACGCCACCGCAGTTGATCCTAAAAAGGGAGCACTCGGAACCATTGCACCAATTGCAATTGGGTTCATCGTTGGAGCCAACATTTTGGCCGCTGGACCTTTTAGCGGTGGATCAATGAACCCAGCTCGATCATTTGGACCTGCTGTGGTGAGTGGAGACTTTTCTCAAAACTGGATTTATTGGGTGGGCCCATTGATCGGTGGTGGGTTGGCTGGCGTCATCTATGGTGATGTTTTCATTGGATCATACGAGGCACTTCCAGCTTCTGAAGACTATGCTTAAGAGCTTATCGTTGTTTCAATATGCTATCTGTCTTGTATTTCATGATTTTTACTTATGGTCGAGGGTGTAACATCCTCATTGTTTGAGGAACATTTCAAGAATTATGGAAGGTAGGGTAAATTTAAGATTTGCAAATGATCTTATTTACTCTTAAGCCTTTGTATATTAAATCTGTATTCTGTTTTCTTGATTTATTCATTTGGAAAAAGAAACTCGTGCTTGCAATTTATCTGTTTGATCCAACACCCGAATCCAATCATTTAATTGGTCAAAACCCGATCACTATACAAAGTTGCAAACAACATCTCCAAACCCTTTAAAATATTATTCATCTTGTTGGCATGTACTTTACTTTGAAACATGACAACCAATCCCCAATTAGGTGCTCCATTTTAAAATAAAAAATGCGTAATCATTGTTATTTATCAAATTAAATAGACTCATCAAAACTATCGTTGATGGCAGTTTTTTAATTTTCAAAAATTGTTTTCAACGTAACAGGACACAACCACTCAAAAGCTCTATTTCATAGTTATTAAATGGGTAATAAGTATCCTACATAAATTTATTGCACTGTAAATAATATAGGGTTCTGCCGTTCTGCTAATATGTGCATCATGAGCATACGATAACGAATATTTAATAAACCAAAATTTTCTTAATTAAAGTAAAATAATATTGATTAGTCGTTAATATTTTTGTGTAGTACCAATTTTACCCTTATGATAATTGAAAATGAAAGTTTTCGATGCATTAAATGCAGAGACATAAAAAAATATTTAGCATTTACTATGATGTACACAGGGACACAAATTAGAAAATCCCGATAATATAATAAACAAATTTTGGTTCGAAATCTTGTATGTTTGCTTACATTTTGGTATTTGAAATTTTGGCAGGCCTTTCCAACACATGAATGACATAACTAGACTTCAATGCGTTGCAATGGAAATCATCATTACTTTTACTCCAGTATACATAATTTATGTTATCACAGCTGACCCTAAAAAGGGTTCACCCGGAACCATTGCACCGATTGCTATTGGTTTCATTGTTGGATATAAATTTTTTGCTGTTGGACCATTTAGTGGTTGATCAATGAATCTTGAGGTTAATATACAATTATGCATGTATTTCAAAATTTTATTTTTTATATGGGCCATTTTCAGTTTTGATTTCGAGTGGGCTGTTCTTTTTCCTTGGGTTGGTGAGTTGGTGATGTTGGGCTTTATTTCCTGTCTTGTTTATTTGTTTGCTTAATTTGTACTTTTTTTTTTTTTTTTTTCGTTTGGGTTTTAAACAATTCCTACGTGTCATGATTTAATTAGGCGAATTTCCAAGTTTTATATGTCTTCTATTTTTCAATATTGATTTCTAATCAGTTCGTAGAAGTAGCGATTCGATAGTTTTCATATCTTGTTATGTGATTTTGGATTCTTGAATCTGTTTGTTACGGCGTCGGTCGATGCCTTCGATTTGAAGGCTGTATGCTCAATCGATCGATGATTTGGATCTGAAAGTTGCATGATAGGCCAGATCTACATCCTTAAAGCTTCAGGTTCTCAGGTCTTCTCTTTCGTTCTGTATTTGTGAGTAATTGTGTATCGATTTGCAAACTAATTGTGACGATCGGTTGGTTGTTGGTTCATCAGTGCGATATATTATGAATTTGCGTAGTTGGTTACGGATTTAGTGATATCCGGCTGTGGATTCTTCTTGTAGCATGTTTATGTCGGTGGAAAATTAAGTTTTGATTGCGAAGTTATTTGATATTGCAGAGCACACATATCATCATCCGAGCTGAACATGACAGCGGATTCCAGGTTTTATCCAGGTGATAGCAGATGCATCAGGTTGTCGGTTCATATCTAGTTGAAAGTGTGATAGGATTCCAGGTTTATCCAGGTGATGGCAGATGCATCAGGTTATCCAGGTGATGGCAGATGCATCAAACCTATATTTCTTGGTAGGTTCCCTTGGTTATCGATTTATTTTATTGGCCACCTTTTATTCAATTTGTTTTTGGCATCACAATCAAGAACCATGAGATCATCTCTAGTGTGCTTCTAGGATTCGGTTGAATGTTAAGAGATGGCTGGATATTGGATCCAGTGGTTATTACATATTCCCTTTGACATTTTAATTTTTTTAGCAAGGCGTAGGGATTCAATTGTTCTGTTTGTTGGTAACTGTCATTAATTATTATAGGTTTGATCAGTTCTCATTGTGCTTTGATGATCATTTACGAGGTTGTGTTTTTTTCTTTTGAGGTTTAATTTTGGGCTAAAAGGCAACTTGGTCAGTCACCATGATTTCTGTTGCCTGTTTATGTAGGCTACTGAGTGATGATTTTCTTTGAATGCTGTATATGGTACCATTCTAATTATGACTTTTGATGCTTTTCTTTGACCTTCTTACACTTGTGTGGCTAGACAGTGAGGTTGTAAATTGATTAATGAAACCATGTGGTTATTGAAGGCTTTATATGTTTTATGGTAAGACAACCTACTGTTGTAAATTGGTAATGAAAGCATATATATATATATATATATATATATATATATATATATATATATATATATATATATATATATATATATATATATATATATATTACAGTGCTTCATTGTGAGTTTCTCAAGTGTATCCTTTGAATGGTTGAAAAACATAATAGGCTGACTGGTTTGCTTTGGATTCACTTGTATAGGTTTTTGGGTACTCGAATGATATTGCTTGACACCAACTTTTTTATTGTATCCTTGCAGTTCTGTAGACCAGTCTTTTTCTTTAGTGGTTTGTGAGTACCTGGCAATATTGTTGGATATGGAACACTTGTCCACAGATGGAGAGATGCCTTACTAAATTTCTTCTCTTTCTACAACTTCTCTCTCTCTCTCATTTCATATCTTTTATTTCACCATCTCCAGCTTAATGATATGTAACATTGATGATTATACATATGTTTTGCAGAAAGAATAATTGGCCCGACCTTAACAGTTCTAGAACTTTCTTTCCGTGTTCTTAGTTTCTGCTCTCTGATAAGTACCTGCTAATATGATTGGCTGTGCAGTTTCCTTGTCAGTCTCTTACTTCAATTTTTATCTTTCTCTCGTTTCATCTAATTTCAGGCCTTTCTGGTCTTGGATGTCTTTTGCTTAATGTCAAGTGGCGTAAATGTCTCTCTTTGAATGTTTGCAGAACGGTCAAATTGTATCTTTGCAATTTTGATTAGTTTCATGTTATGTTTATCAAGTTCATTTGTTCTTAATTTCTTAATGACTGACTTCTTTCTCATAGTAGGATTGTTCTGTTTGTAGATTTATTGCGTGCCAGTCACTATGGTCCTGCATCATGCTGACTCTCTCCGGGCGGTTCCTTTAAATTTTACAATTATTTTCTTCTTAGCATTATTGGTTTCATTTGAGTCTTACTCTTTTGATCATAGGTCTAAGAAAGCTTTTCTTGCATTATAATGATATGGGTGCCAATACATATAGGTCTTGCAGAAAGACCAACAAATGGTTGGAGGATCGAGCTGTTCAATAAGTATCATGGTGTCTGTCTTTTAAAACATTTTTTTCCATAGTTCCCATGTTGACCAACATCTTTTCTACTTTTTGAAGGACTTTCTATTGATTTTAGGTTTATTGGGAACCGAACACTGGCTTGGATCTTGATCGCCCGGTTTTCTCATCCAGTTGTGATCATATTGATAAGTTTACTGTGGTTCTGCACCTTGCTGACTGTCTGCAGGCTTTTTCTTTAATTTTTTTAAAAATATTATATTTTTAGCACTTTTAGTTTTTTGTTACCATCATGATTATTTCAGATTCCTCCTCTAGGGGCTTGCTTTTGGAAGTAATTTTAGAGGCATCTTATCAACTGGGATGGGGCTTTCCATAGGACATGGGTGTGTACATGGTTGGTCATTCAAATTGTGAAATATCTTAAGTAGTTACTTCTACTTAGCACTTGCAAAGAATTAGTTGGACAAGTTTGGAATTTTTACTTCTTTGGATAAACTTCCCCTTATCTGTTGGATCAAGATTGTATGGTTCTACATACAGGTTTTGGCAGAAAGACCAACGAACTGTTGGAGGATCTTGCAGTTCAGTTAGTATCATGATGTCTCCTAAAATGTTCTATCTTTGTTCGTTTTTACAGTGACCAACTCCTGTCTGCATTTCTTGAAGGAATTTGTCTTGTTTGTAGGTTAAACGGGTACTTAACACTGGCTTGCCATCTTGATGACCAATATGCTGGTTCTTTCGTTCAACTGTCATTATCATTTCATTTAGCTTGTCATTGAATTAGTATTGGAGTTCTTTTTTATCTTGCTCTCTTGCCAATAGGTCTAAGAAAGCTTGTACATCTTTTGCAGAAAACACACAACAAATGGCTGAATCTTTGAAGTTTTGTCTGTATTACAGTGTTTTAAAAAAATTCTCCCCTTATTATTAGTTACTTTAACGATCAACTTCCTTTTATGTTTCCTAAAACAAAGAATTGTGTTATGCTTGTAGGTTTGTTGGGTGCCAAACCATGCGGTCTCCCATGATGTTGACTGTTTTCTGGTTACTCTTTAATTCTTACAATTATTTCCTTTTGCATTATCGACATCCTATCCGTCCATGATTTTTATGATCCCAGTCATAAAAGGTTTATGGTTGAATTGGTCTGTTGCTCGTCCTGGTTTGGTGTTCTCATCTATCTTGTTAATCTTTTTCAACCTGACATCGTATGTGTTTCTATTGATTAAACTTAAAGAACACTCCTGTTTTGTAGGACTTTTGGATGCCAAATACCATGGTTCTGCTTCTGCTGGTTTTCCTTTAGTTTATGAAGTTGTTTTTTTTTTAGTATTTTTGGTTCTCCATGAACTTTAAAGACCATACTTATTGTCTGATAGGTTTAACAAGCTTATTATGGGATTGCTCAAGTGTTTTTTCTGGTTTGTTGTCTTCGTCTTTATCAATTATTTCTAACCTGGGGTTTGCTTATGGAAAGTAAATGTGAAAATATTTTTAATATTCAATCTCTATGGGCTTAGCTATGTTCTCCCTGCTGTATCTTGCACACTGTATAGGTGTCTTTCTTAGTGGTACACGTGTCAGCAGATGATGTCTTTCTACTCCTTTTATTTCCTGTAATTTCATTCTTATTTTCTTTTTGTTCAAACATTATTGGTTTTCTGTTTCTGTTTTAGCATCATGGGTTTTCTATTTGACATTCAGTTATAGGGTTTTTTTGACCTGGAGATCTGCTTTCTGGAACAGAAGTAAGGAAATCATATTCGTCATATGGTATTTAACTCGATGGGCTTAAACATACACGGTGTTCATAGTTCTACACACAAATTCAACAAAAAGGACAACAAATGACTGGGCCTTCTGCCTTTCAGTTTGATCAACGTCATCCTGTGAACTAAACCTTTCTTTGTTCTTTGTATCTTAGTGAGTCATGACTTAAATTTAGATTCTGATCAATGTCGGATTTGATCTGTTTGTAGGTTCTTTGGGTGCTAAAAACCATGCTCTGGGCATTTGGTACCTTCTACTTTGTTTGGCTATGGGCAGTTGGGCACTTATAACTGCAGATTGGACGTGTTAGTTGATATCTTTTTGTGACTTCTACCTTTTCTCTGATTTAATCTAACTTCTTAACAGTATATACATATTTACAGAAAGAACAGATGGATGGACTTTGATGTTTGATTAGTATCATATGGTGGTCTGAACCCTCCTTTGTTTGTTTGTAGTTCCTTGGACCATATTATATTTTGGTTCCAGAAATAAAACGGGCTGTGTTGTGTTTGTAGGTTTATTGGTGGTCCTGCATCATGATGACTCCTGTATGATTATTGTTGATTTCTGACAATTTTCTTCTTTTTAAAATTATTGATTTTCCATCTATCCGTAGTTGTTTTTACTGAGAGTTACTTTTCTGCTGGTAGGCCCAAGAAAGTGTTGGCTTGGATTGGAGTATTGGACTGTTATCCTTCCTTTTGGGCTGGCATATAGATATGTCTTTAGTTTATTGTCATTTTTTATAATTTTACAATTCTTAGCATATGAATAGTGATATATATGCAAAATCCTAAAAATTAAAGTTATATTTTTTGTAATATATTTTCGGTGAATTTTGACAAATTGTTCATTTCTAAACATAATCCACTTGAAATCAAACAAAATCAAAGCTCATTTTTACGTATACGGATCCAAACATTATCTCTAAATAATTATAATAATATAATACATACTCCCTCCGTCCCATAAAAAACTTCCCATTTCATTCTAAATTTTTGTCCCATAAAAAACTTCTCATTTCATACATGTGATGGGTTCCACATAATAAAATATTATTATTACTAAAGACTCAACCACTAATATCCACTAACTATTTTTCTTTCTCCAATCTAATCTTATATTTTAATCAAAATTATTACCAATGACCTCACTACTAACTATCACCTTAAAATTTGTGCTAATGTCAAATGTGAAGTTTTTTATGGGACGGGAAGTATATAATTTACTTTGTCTCTGTTTATGTATATAAACATACTAGCTTCATAACCCGCCCGATGGGCGGGTATGTTTCAAAATTTAGTACGTAGAAAAATACCAACAAAAATTAATAATTTTAAAAATGACAAATAATGTTGTAGCTGTAATGATGAGTTTGTACAAAATTTGATAATCTTTTTTTACCTATATTATTTCTTCTCTCAGTAATTGATAAATCCATAAATTAAATATATAACTAAAATCTCAAAAACATTACCTATCAAAGAATGTCCAATGAAGGAAATATGGATTCGAATTTGGTGGGGCCTACCAGATTGAATCTCTACCTACTCACACTCACACATAACCATAAAAATTACAACTTTTTTTTATGTCCAACTAAAAAACATTTTCTTACACTTCAACCCCATACAAATGAAATATTTTTCTTCCTTAACTTGTTTCCTACAACTGCTGAAGTTTTGTCAGCAAAAAGCGATGCTACAAATTAAAATGCAAAGTTAATCGATAGACCAACTCCACCTAAAAAAATCAGAAAAATCCCATAAATTCTCCAAAATTCTGAAATAATAGTTCCAATCAGCTCCAGAATTTTTAAGATGATCGGCCCACTGGAACCGAATCTGCCATTCTGCTGCCTTTTTAAACCGAAAATATGCACCAAACAGCAACAACAGAAGAAAAAAATCGAAAATATCCCAGAAACTCCAGAAAAATGGGAATTTATGCAACTAAGGCCCACAAAAAAATTTAGCTTCAAAAATCCACCCCAACTGTCTAAAACTGACCAAACAGTCAGAAAAAACTCATTCGGCCCGTTTTCAAGAAAAAATTCAGAAAAATCCCAAACAAATCTGAAAAATGGGAAATCATAATCCTAAGTCTTCCACAAAAAATCAGCTTAATCCAAGCAACAAAAATGCCAAAAACTGTCAAAACAGTCCATTTTGACCCAATATTTTCCAAGTAAATTAGGGACAGTCTTGAAGTGGTCAATAGCATCCAGAAAAAATCGCAATAAATCTCATAAAATCCCTGAAAATATAAACAATTGTTCCAACATTGTATAAAACTTTGCAGGCTGATCAGACCACCAAAAATACCGAAATTACCCCTCTGATAGTGAAGAATTTTCCCGAAATAATTGAAAAAAATCCTAAAGAATTCTGAAAAATGGGAATTCATAATCCCAGGCGTTCCACAAAATTTCAGCCTGATCAGAATAACCAAACAACTGCAGGTCCCGAAAACAGTCCGTTTTGATCCGAAAAACTTCAAGTAATTCCAAAAAATTCTAGAAAATATCAATAAATTCCAGAAAAATTCAAGAAAATTCCTAAAAATAAGGAAAATAAAATTAATCCCAAAAATATCCAAATTTATGCATTTACCATGGATATTGAGGAACTGAGATTTAAAATGACATTTTTGTTTATGATGCACTTTGGGCGAGGATATGTGTATGCATAACTTTGAGTTGATCGAGGGTAACAGACATGAGAACAGAGCCATCACGATGGAGTACACCTCTATAATCCACCTCTTCACCCTGCCAATTATTCAAATAAAAGTTAATATTTAAGAAAAAAATATGTATAAAAAAAATTCATATTCTGTAGAAGGTAAAGAAAAACCAACCTCCTTTTGCACAGGCAAATCACCAGTTCTTCTTTGGAAATCAAAATAACATCTGTGCTTTTCTTCAAATGGTGCCTATAAACGAAGGTGGAATAATGTAATAAGAATTATAGTAATATATAATAAGTTTAATTAGTGAAAATAAATATATATATAAAAAACGTACCACTCCTTGTTGAATTTGTGATGCTTTCATACCAAAATTAGCCAATTTCCTACACAGGTCGATTTCTTCCTCTGGTGGTTCAGTTAGTGAAACCCTAATAGTATCACCAAGACCATCCTGTACACCAAACAAAATTAATTTTTAAAAAAAGTACACTTACACGAAAATTATATTAATTTTAAAATAAAAATTTAATTTAATTTATAATATTGGGACCTGAAGAAGTGTCCCGATTCCAATTGCAGATTTCATTCTTCCATCTTCACCTTCACCAGCTTCAGTAACTCCCAAATGCAGAGGATAATCCCACCCTTGAACATACATTTCAGCCACAAGAAGACGATATGCTTGTACCATAATCACTGGATTACTTGCTTTCATTGAAAATACAAAATTATGGAAGTCTAATTTTCAGCAAATTCTTGCAAATTCAAATGCAGATTCAACCTGTGTATTAAATAAAACAACGATTAATGGGTATTTATTAATTAAATAATAACATTATGGTGAATTGGTTACCATTCCTCTAGGAGAATCACCATAGTAACTCATGATACGTCTGAAAGACTACCATGGTTTGTTCCAATACGCATTGCTCTACCTTATTTAACAACATATATCATCCTTAACATTACCTTATGTAGGCAATCGAATGATTTGCGGAGGACTTGCTCAATTATCTTCGTCATTGAGATTAATTGTAGGATGCCGATGAGATGACTTGAACAGAGGACTTCGGGTTTTCTATTGTGTTATTTGATCGAGGATTGGATGAAGCGAGATACATGAAACGACGAGATGTTGTTATTGATTTTGTATGAACAGAGGAAATAGTTGGCGAGATATTGTTCTTGATTGCGTATGAACAGATCAAATACTTCGGCGATTTGGGATAACGGCTAGAGGGGATATTTGATCGAGGAATTGGATGAAGCAAGAAACGTGAAACGGCTAGAGGGGATTGAGTGTGATGGAAGATGGAGTAAACCCTAGTGTGATTTTGACCGGCCAATGGGAGAATTACAAGTGGCATAACTGGCAAATGAGAGAGCTTGGAATTGCCTAGTTGTCAAACCCCAATCAAATGTAGCCTCATATATAGGAGAAGATAACGTATTCACACTTGACATATTTCGTATTTGAGTTGGCAATCCAATCTCAAGATCTTATCATTCATATCGAAAACATTTTGTTTGTGATCGGACACGGGACATCATGGACCCTATATGTTCCTTACTTTACTTTAGACAATCCAAAAACTTATCCACAAACTTTAACTATTAACATTTTTTTAAGGGTTAATTTCATATACGTCCTTAGTCCTTGCAAACTTACAATATTATGTATATATCATTGCAAACTTCATTATTACATATATATCCTTCCAAAATATCAAAATTCTCACATATATCCTTTTACCTAAAGTAATCATATTTAAACCTTTTAAAAAATTAAAAAAACATAAATTCTAATCTTAAAAAATGGTAAAATAACGTAAATACCGTTGACAAAAGAAAATATAGTTGTCGAGTTTGGCAAGAAAATACCCTTAACGAAAGAAAAAACCATTCAACTTTAAGGGTATTTAGGACATTGTACCATTAATTTTGATTAGGATTTATTTTTAAATGATTTACATATTATTAAATAAAACTAGATAAAATGATTTATGTGACAATTTTAATGTTTTAGAAGAAAATATACATAATAATAAAGTTTGCAAAGATATATACGTATCCAATCTCCATAGCTGATAATTTTCATCTGGATGGTCACAAAATAGATACGAATATTTGTTTCTAGTAAACTTCTAATATTCTGGACTTAGTTGTCCGTAAATAATCTTTGTTCCAACGGAAAATGATGTCATTTATCATTCTATCATTCTATCTCATAATAGTCTGATATTCAAACTTCACTGGATAACACTTTAGGATGATCATGTATTTAAAAATTTAAAAATAGTCACGAGAATATCAGTTAGGTTGCGCACATCAGAGTCAAATACTCGACTTTTCTTGTGTAATATGAATAACGATTCATCTCCAGCTACCCGTTTACCCTAAAGTGCAAATCAATTTTTAGGTGATTTTGTTTACGAAAATCTTGCTAGTTTTATTTGTTTAATACATTCTTCGTTTAAAAAAATATTTTGATGATGCTCTCAAGTCTTAATAGTCTTGGAAAGATAATATATTATATTTTTATATTATTTAGATTCACTGCCGGACAATTTTGGGTGGGTTCAAATCAAATGTTTCTCAAATTGCAAAAATTTAAAAGTTCGTTGCTATTTTTGAAAAAAATTATAGTATGTTACTAGAATTAGGAATTACCTAATAGTTCATTGCTATTTTATGCAATTTGCCCATTGCCCTACATGTAATACTCACTTGAAGATAGTATTAATGACTTTTGTTAACAAAATCTATTTTTTAAAGTGACTGATGAGTACATAATAGTTAAAAGTACATAATTTATAGCATGTGATAATCTCTTAAACATAAGAGGTGTGTTTAGCCAAACCACCAGACCGATAATTTACTATTATTATAGATTTTGTTTTAGTCAAATAGAATTACACAAAGTATCCACATATTCTAATCAATACCATGTTATAATTACACGTACAAACATTGATTGTAATATACTAATCTATATAAGACAAGATTATAATACATAATGTTTATCACTTATCAGATAATGTTTTAGATAAAACTGAATGACACGAGGGAATGACATGTCTTTGTTAAACAATAAAAAATAATGGTATTTGTGCATACTAAATGTGCCTACTCATGTGCTTACCAATTTGATCATGACAAGTCTCAAAATCAAAGGATGATATGAAGAGAGGGAATTAATAGACGACACATTTCAAGTTTAGAAGTGAGTAGGCCTATGGGTAGACACAAATTATAAACACAAATATCATTTCTCAAAATAATTACAGATAAACCACCCAATGACTAATTTATGTACTTTAATTTACAACACATAATCAGTTATTGTATTTGGATTAAATTTCCTTAAATAGTTTAGTAGTTTAAAATAATATTTCATAGAGATAATTTCCATAATAAACCAAATAATTTATTTTTTTTCTCAAAATAAACTTATTCAACTTGAATTTCCCAAAATAGACACTCCAAAATAGACATTGAGATTTGATTTTTTTTGTGTAATTTCAGATATTTTTTCGTGCGACTCAGATGTTCTTTTATGCGACCAAATCATTTTTGAGCGATTGATATACGAACATGCTATTTTTTATGTGCGATCAGACCATGTTTTGTGCGACTATAGGACACTTGTCATTTTTTGTGTGGAGGTCGCACAATCTATATTGAAAATATTTAAAAGTCGAGTATTTTTTAAGAATTTTAGATTTTACTTAATCTATTTTCATAATCACCACCGTATACAATATCCTTATCTATATTATTAAACTTGAGAACATGTTCAAAATTTGATAAATAACAACCACTAAACACTTTGAGGTATTCAAACTTTGCTCGTGATGTATCTAATCTAATATTGTCATAATCTTATCTGAATCTTTTCTTAAACATCTAGAAATATTTATCTATGGAAAGAATTAAACTATTTTAGGAAATCATTTAAAAAATCTTTATTGCTAAAACATTACTAGTACTAGATAACTAGAATTAGAAATAGTTATATAAATTAATATAATTGCCAAAACATGAATTCTAGTGTGGACCTACCCCTCATATCGTACCTCATACATTTTTGGAATGTTTTTATCCCACTTTCCAATCTCCATAATCTTCTACTTGATTCGTTAATCAAATACAATTATAAATGAATTCAACAGTACTCGTCGAATCTTCAGCCATTAATTTGATCCCAAAGGATAATTCCTTCATCTCTGTATATAAACTGCTCAATGCAGGCAAGGAAAACAACGTGAAATCAAAATTCACAACGAGAATGCAAGTAATCAATCACAACGCAACTGATATCGATTATGGCGTTAATTTGATGAAATCGGAGCAAAAAATGGTGAGATATGGAATCATCGGCGCCGGAATGATGGGGAGAGAACATTTATGTAATCTTTACCATCTCCGGAGCGACGGTGCCGCCGTCGTTGCTGTCGCCGATCCGCATCTTCCGTCGCAACAGATTTCTATGGAATTTGCTGAGTCGTTTGGTTGGCCACTTAAGGTACAACTTCCTAAAGCTGTAATGTACAACTCCCTATATATGCACCAATGCAACTTACACAATTACATCACATGTGTATATATCTGTTGATAATAATTTGAGGTATAGTGCTAATTTTTACTGTCACACTTTTTAATCTATACATCACAATACTTATATTATTTGTTATACAATTAATATTTTTACGGTATAATATATATGCATTAAAGGATGTGATACACAAATTAATTCTCATACATAACTTACCTACACTTATACATCCATCCATCCGTCATCCGTGCATGTAACGGAGGGGCTGAAATTTAGCAAATCACTAGTTGATTGCAAGTTTTTTATACAGTTATTATTTTTATAAAAATTAATTACATGTGAGTTTATATGCGAATTTATCATCATCAAATTCTTCTAAGCTTCTTAAATGAACTCACCCTATTGCATCTAGTGTTATGGATCTATCAATTTTTTTAAGCTTATACATAAAAAAAATATTATCATTTTGTACATATATGATGTTTGTGGCTACTTGTCATTAGGGGTGAGCATAACAGGGTACCCGCCGGTTCCGACTGGAACCGGAACCATAACCGGAACCGCAGGTTCCTGAGATGTAGGAACCGGAACTGAAACCTGGAAGACAGGTTCCTAAATTTTCGGAACCGGAACCGGAACCACCGGTTCCAGGGCAGGTTCCGGTTACCCTGTATCTAAATTCAAAAAAATTTAACATTAATTACTGAATAAACAAGACAATAAATCACACAAACTAACGATTACAAATATCGTTTAACGATTTTATATATATTTCAACGATTACGGATATTGTTCAAAATAGAAATAAGTGAATAAGAATGACAAAAACATAGTAAATGTGTGATTCATGTAAAAGTCAGTCACAAAGATACGACCTCACGACGAGTGAATGTCTCACTAGCACCCAATTTCTGACTCAATTATAACGAGTAAGGTCAATTTATATTTTTATTTGGACTAGTATTTTACATTTAGATAAATCAAAAATCTATTTAATTTAATCATGTGTAATATATTATATATTATATATTTTAATAAAAATATACCGTCTAACCGCCGGTTCCAGGGTATCCAACGGTTCCAGGTTCCTTAATTTTGAGAACCGGAACCGGAACCTCTTAAGGCGGTTCCATGATTTTGGGAACCGGAACCAGAACCTCTTAGCAGGTTCCGGGTCCGGAACCTCCGGTTCCAAGACGGTTCTGGTTCCGATTCCGGTTACCCTCTTTTTCTGCTCACCCCTACTTCTCATCGGTGATAAAAAGAAGTTAATCAAGAACTGAAAACAAATTTGGTGAGTCATACTCATGTGTGTCCTATCAAAAGTCCAAATAATTTCATTTTAAGGGTATTTGGGATTTTGATTTATAACTGATCATCTGTTTATTATTTTGTTTTTGAAAATATAATTAATAAAAAATAAATATTTGACAAACTAATAATAAATAGAGTAAATTACACGGATGGTCTTTTAAGTTTATAGCAAATTTCACAAATGGTCCTTTAGTTTCAAAAATTACACCGGTGGTCCTTAATTCTGAAAGGTTTTCACCGATGGTCCTTTACACTAACCGACGTTAATTTTTTCTGTTAACTTACCCCATGTGCAATGCATAGGAGGGTAAAAAAGTCACTTTTCATTTCTTTTCATTCTTAAATTAATTTTTTTATCTTAAATAAAAATTTTTAATTTTAGAATAAAAAGAAAAGAAATTAAAAATGACTTTTTTACCCTCATGTGCATTGCACATGGGGTAAGTTAACAGAAAAAATTAACGTCAGTTAGTGTAAAGGACCATCGGTGAAAAATCTTTCAGAATTAAGGACCATCGGTGTAATTTTTGAAACTAAAGGACCATTTGTGAAATTACTATAAACTTAAAGGACCATCCGTGTAATTTACTCTAATAAATATCAATAATTTGCATTTTGGATGTCTAAAAGCACAGTTCTAGCTAGAAAAGCAAGTGAGAAGGTTCTTGGTGCATTTTAAAAACTGTTTATTTGCTTTTTGTATATTAGCTAAACAAATAACTAGATTTGTCATTTATTAAAAGAAATAATTATCTGATTATTGTGATTTCAAACATCATAATCAAATCTAAACACTATTTTTTATAATCATTTTTTAACCGTTAATTATCTGATTATCAATTATTAAAACAAATTATCTATTCAATAAGTAATCCAAAACATCCATGTACGAAAATTTTGAAATTTAATCGGTATTCTGTGGTATGATAAATTTTTAATTCGCCCTAGAAAGTTCACGAATCACTAAAGAGGAAAGACACATGCTTTTACTTGATAAATGTAACTTACATATTTGGTGTGGGTCCTTTTAGAAGTACATAAAGTTCATTTTTAGGTGGTGAAAAGTTTGAGATGCGAATGGAATCTTTGGATATGCCTTTGTCTGAGATCCAGCATATATGAGAAATAAGATTAGTGGTGTTTGGTTTTTGTTTCCAACCAGATTATTTGACTATTGGGTTTTCAAAAAGTAATAATATAATTTATAGTGTTTAGATAAGATTCATAAGAAGAGTGAATGAGTAATTATATGTATTTGACACTTCTCAAAACGTGATTTTGGAAAAACAGCTAGATAGTTACTTTTTAGAAATGCAATTTTCAAAACGCACAATTTATTTCCAATAAGCAATCCCAAAATGACATAAGTCAAAGTTCTTTACGTCATTTTGAGGTGTTTAGGATTGCTTATTGAATACAAATGATTCATTTTGAAAACTGTGTTTTTAAAAAGCAGCTGCTTTTCCAAAATGACATGTTGAGGAGTGTCAAAACTAGATTATCACTTATTCTCAGTTTTCATTAAGAACTAGGCAACTGTCAAAACGCATAATCTATTTTCAATAAGGAAACTCAAAATGACATAGAAATATCTTGTAAAAGGTGTTTTCAGGACATAAAGAACTACTGGACAGTGGATTGTGTGATGTTATAGTTGTTTCAACTCCTAACATGACTCATTATCAAATCTTGATGGATATCATTAACCACCCAAAAACTCATCATGTATTAGTGGAAAAGCCCTTGTGCACAACTGTACAACACTGCAGCCAGGTTAGTTTTGTAAATTCACATCTTCATTAATGTTTTATACAATAAAAAATAAAAATGAAAAAAATAACTTGCTGATAATTCAGGTGATTGAAGCTGCTAAAAAGAGACCAGAAATGCTTGTACAAGTTGGATTAGAATATAGATACATGCCTCCTGTTGCTAAACTGATAGATATAGTCAATGGTGGAAGATTAGGACATGTTAAAATGGTTTCGATTAGAGAACATCGATTTCCATTTCTAGTTAAGGTAGTTTATTATATTAAATAACTGTATTTTCCTTAGAAAAGAAGAGAAATTAATTCCATTTTACTCGGCCACATAATAGCTGATTATGGGTGTATAGGTGGACAATTGGAATAGATTTAATTGTAATAGTGGAGGTACTTTGGTTGAAAAATGCTGCCATTTTTTCGATCTGATGAGACTGTTTGTAGGCGCAAATCCAGTTCGTGTAATGGCTTCTGGAGCCATTGATCTTAATCATAAAGATGAAGTTTATGATGGAAAGGTAATGTAATGTAATGTTCTCTTTACTCTATCCCAAAAGTGGTATAGTTTGACTCCAAAAGTCAAAATCACTAAAATTTCAAAATGTGACAATATAATAATGTCTACTTCAGGTTCCTGATATTATGGATAATGCATATGTTATTGTGGAATTTGACAATGGGGCAAGAGGAATGCTTGATCTTTGTATGTTTGCTGAAGGAAGTAAAAACGAGCAAGAAATTTCAGTGATTGGTGAAATCGGAAAGGTACATTTTGGATTGTCCACCATTTTTGTATCTTAATTGAAACCCTAATTGGATCGTTGATTAATAGGGTGAAGCCTTTGTTCCTGAGAATATTGTTCGTTATGGTTCACGAGTTGAAGGGAGAGACGGTGTACGAACCCTAAGAGTTGAAGATCATCGAATCAAGTACAAATTTTCGTTAATTTATGGACAATTTTCCAATTGAAAAAGCTACTAATCATTTTTTTGAATAAATGTTAGATATGATGGGCTGCACCATGGTTCAAGCTACTTAGAACACCAACACTTTTTGACAACGGTTAAGGTTGAAGGGAAGAAAACTCCGGCGGTGGATTTGAATGATGGGTTGATTGCGGTGGCTATTGGTGTTGCCGCCCAACTTTCTATTGAAAAGGGCAGATTTGTTAGCATTAAGGAAGTCATTTCTTAATTAATTTATATTAAATCTTCCTTTGTTAAAACAACAATGGGATCATCATGTGCTTGTTGAAGATTTGATATTTAATCTTTATCCCCTTAAAATTGTTGGTTATTGTCCTTATAAACATTACTTTCCAATGATATTTGTTCTATGATGCATGAATTGAAAACACAATGTTATCACATAACCATTACGATATACTCGGTATAACATTTGTGCAGTGGCGGACCTAGAACGAATGTTAAGAGGTATCACAATTATTTTCCGCGTAATATATAGTAAGATTAAAATTAAAAAATACAAGTTCATTAACACATTACAAAACGACAAAGTAGAAAAAGAAACTAGATATTACATTTTAAAGTTGTCATATTCGTTGCTCTATCTTCCAAAACCGAGTCGTTAAATTTTCATCCGTAACCTTAATAAGTGTTTCATTTTTACACTACAAACCAATTGGTTTATGTTGTTTGATATTTGTTTTTGATGATTCCACTAAGAGACAAAAAAATATTTGTAACATCCTGAAATCCAGCCTAGTATTTTATCACTTTCAGTAAGTGATAAATATTACTTGTTATTTATTTGAATTAATTGATATTTTAACAAATGAGTTAAAATTAATTGAAACTAAAATATTTAGATATTTTAGTGATTTGTATATCATTAGATTCACTTTTGAACCAAAGTTCCAAATATATCTTTGTTGTTGAAAATGAAATTAGTTAGGTATTTTAAATAATTTAATTGTGAATCAGATAACAGGTATTAATACTGAATAAAAAGAGATTAGTCACCACTCTTATATTTGACACGTGGGTGTGTATGTGGCTTCAAAGAATTCAAGGAAGTTGATTTTCTTTTTCCCATGACTTCTCACGCATCATCACCAAAACCCATTTCCGTTTTGTGACTTTTAATATTTCTCCATTTCATCTTAAAATCTTTTAATCGCAGTGATGAACTTGAAGTTGCTTAAAGTTTTGGTAAGTTGATTCATCTTAAGATTATGTGTTCTTGTTTAAGTTGGTAAAATAAGGTTTATGTGTCCTTGGTGGGTTTTGACTAAAAAAACGAAATTGATGATTCTATTAGGTTAGAATGTGTTAGTGAAGTGTTATAGTTACTAATAGAATGATTGAAACCTTGATTTGAACCAAAATCACCATGGGTGATCTTGGTGATGAATGGGTCAAGAACCCTAATTTCTAGAACTGGGAGTTTTGAGTTAATTGTGATTGTTTTGGGTTAATTGGTCATATTTAGGATTATAATTGATGTTGGTAACTAGTTATAACCTAAATTAGATAGAATTGTTAAATTTGAATGAAATTATCTTGTGTTTGGAAATGAAGAACTAGTAAGTGAGTTGGTTGACTTTTGACATAATAAAAAGGTCAAAGTCTTGTAAATTGATACTTGATTATGTTATATGATAATTGGATGAATTGTGAGATTATTAATTGATGTTTTAAGTGTTTTAGAAAAGAATTGAGTTTTGACCCGTTTGGATCAAGATAGTTGAATCTGGTTAAATGCAAACTTACCTAGTTAGACTTTGACTTTATTTATATCAAAATGATCAAGAAGTTGAAATGGTAATTGAATTATATGATTTGGAGGTATTAAAATGAAATAGTAAGTTCATTAGGGAAAGTGGTGTTGTATAAGTTAGCGTTTGATAAAGATGTTCACTTTGTATTGTGCTGCATTTTGGGACAGCTTACTCTCATCATATTCGGGTCTGTTTTCAACCCTGTTCGGGACAGAATCCGGGCTCCGGGTCTTCTGGACTATTGTAGCCCGATGAGTTAGCTTTCCATGGCCGCTGACCGCTCGTCAATAGGACTTACGGTCTGTGAGTTACGACAATTTTCGTGAAGTGTCGTAGTGCTGAAAACAATGTGCGTTTCTGCAGTATTGTAAGGCAGTTTCGAGGCCTTTCAGGTCAGATTCGAGCTGAGAGTTCTGAATATGAGTTGTAGAATTATGAGTCTAGAGTAAGCTGTGAAAATTTGGTAAAAAAGGATAAACGGTTTGAAAGTTATGGCAGTTGCGGTGAGCCGTCGCGGGTTTGGCAGATTCTGGTTTTATCTATGGTTATAATTTAAGTTGTTGACTTTTGTGAGTCAAAGTGTCAATGTGCAGGATTGTAGTGCAGATTTTGAGTTGTACACTTATTGTTATGTCTGTATAGTGTATTGTGCGGTTTTACACATTTCGGGTCAAACGATTACTAATTCGGGTGTTACTAGTGATTGCAGGAAAGGGAAAAGAGGCTCAGTGATATTAGACAACTGAGTGGAAAGAGACTTGGCAAAGGTGAGTGCATTTATAACCTTTGTATTGTTTAAATTGCAATGGTTTTGGTTGCAATTGAAAGTGTTTAATCTCTAACTGGAGTTAGTGCTGATCAGTTAGTGCTGATCAGTTAGTGCTGACCTCGTTAGTGCTGATCAGTTAGTGCTGACCCCGTTAGTGTTGATCAGTTAGTGCTGATCAGTTAGTGCTGATCAGTTAGTGCTGATCAGTTAGTGCTGATCAGTTAATGTTGATTAAGTTAGTACTGATTCAGTTAGTGCTGATTAGTTAGTACTGCTCATTTCAGGACCAGTATTAATGGTATAATGATAATTAACTGTCTATGTGTTAATTGAATGATATGTGCACATGGAATCTGATATGTGCACATGGAAAAGAGTAGAGGTCAGTCTGCGTGGGGGGCTGAGCTTTCGTTTACTGTTAGATAACGGTAATTGTACCTTGGTATATGTGTTGTGTTTGAAGGAAGCTTTACCGTTGCTAATGAGTAAAGGGCTTCCGGTAAGCTGTTGTTAGGCCCACAACAGTTGTAAGGTTCTGCAAAACCGTCGGTCCCCTCGTTATTTGTGAATCTGTGAAGATTGTGAATCTGTGAAGATTGTAAATCTGTGAAGATTGTGAATCTGTTAAGATTGTGAATCCGTGAAAATCGTGAATCGAGATTATTGTACTTAGACAATATAAAATGTTATATTTTCATTCACTTAGCTTTGTGCTAATCCCCCACTATGTTGAATATTTTACAGGTTGTAGACGGATGAGTCTTTTGGAGAATATGATTAGGAATGATTGACCAAGACTTAAAGAAATGATTTTGACGTCGAGCCGTAATGTAAAGTAACACTGTTTTGAAAATTTAACTTTTGTAAAATTATACATCTTATGATTTCATAACTTGTGAATAACGAGTTATATATATGTATTTTGTCACGCTTCCGTATTTAAAAAAAAAAGGATCAGATTTTGCGGTGTTACAATATTGATTTTTTGTTCAAGTTGTCATAAAATGAAAAGTGAGCTTCATTTATTAAATTAAATTGACATTAACATCTGAGCTCACTAATAATCTAAATAACATTGGGCCTTTCAAGTTTGGACTACTTTTTTGCTGAAATTATAAGTGAAGGTAGTCAAACACTTTTTTAGAGGTAGCACCGACATATACTTTATTTTTTTAGAAAATATTTACACCTCTAGTCGAAAATTAAGGGGTAGCACGGACCCTCTCAGGCTCCAAAGAGGTCCGCAGTGCATTTGTGAACATGATAGTGACAGGATGAACACTAACACATAGATGTGTTTTTAACTTGAGTTTCGACTTTTTTACAGGCTGACTAATCGTATTGTGACCATACTTTGCGGGTTGCTCGAAGTCGGTGTGGTGAACCTTAATGTCCTTAACGAGTTTTTATTTTTCCTCATAAGAAATATTTTATTTTATTTTAACATAAAATTAGTATGTTCATTTGAGGGTTATGCTATAGAAAATTAAATATCTTGGAATACATATTTTATTTTTTTAATATAAAATAATGTTTTGAGTGTTATACTGTTATATGAATATCAATAAACAATTTTTATGTTATTATATGAAATCTCTCGCGATATCAGGTAATTAGTTAAAGGGTTTGTTAATGACAGCTCTTTGGGCTGTCATTAACAGGTTGTTACACACATAAAATGTTTGTAGTTATATTGATGATGATTTTTTTTATTATTTTTTATTTTTTTTGAGCCAGGTCTAACTAAAAATGAGCTTCGATATTGCCATCAACCATCCTAGCTAGACCTACGTAAATATATATATATATATATATATATATATATATATATATATATATATATATATATATATATATAAATGGCAAATCGCCAGATACAAACAATCCAACCAATACAAACCATAAGGCATTCCTTATGGCTACTAACAGCTAAACATTCAAAATAATTATTCGAAAGTTTACATTCCATTTTAAGGCTATCTCCTTGACAATATTGGACTCTTTCACCTTCAAAGTCATCAACTGCATTCAAACACAATCTTTGATATGATTCACTACTACTTCAATAGGCTTGATTTGCAGCTTAAACAACCTGTCATTCCATTCTTTCCAAACAAAATAAACCACAGCTCCAATTGTCATTCTTCTCAATATATTAACTATGTTATTATTACATGGTCTAGCAGCCTGAATATCAACAATTCTGCTCAGATCATTAGGGAAACTATTAGCATAAGCCATTTGTTTCAAATCAACCCAAACACCCTTTGCATACTTACAATCAAAAAACAAGTGAAGGGATATAGTAAGACATTCATGTTACCCCATTTTATCAGCCTATCTTGAGTCAACAATTTCCGGTGAATCGCCGTCCATAAAATCAAAGCATGTCTCGGATTCCCCTGATGGTGATTTGTTCCTAAAATGTAAATACGATAAGTTATTACTGTACAAGTTATTAATACATGTAAATGATCTTATTGACAGCTCTAAGGATTGTTAATAACAAGACATTATTAATATAAAAACCGTCCTTGAATTTTAGGTGCACTACTCTATTAATTAATAAATATACAATCATTTTATGAAGACAACTCTAAGACTCATCGGTATGGTCCAACGCACAAAGGGGCGTGGGGGTGTGACGAGGCGCCCACGCCGTGGGCTCGAAAGGGAACACCCCCCCCCCCCCCCCAACGGCGTTGGGGTGCGGCGTGGCGAGAGTGTGCAACGGTCGACGCTCGGCAACGGGCGTGGGAAGCTGGATTTGATCGGAAAGAGCCGTTGTCAAACGGCTATATAGCCGTTAGAATTAAAAAAAAAAGTTTTTTTATTAAATTATTTACCTATATATATTACACACTTTCACTCATTTTATACACACAATTAACCCATTTTACTCTCTACAAACTCCTATCTTCATACCTCTCTACTTACAATGGATCCACACAACAATCCTCCACAAACACCCAATCAACCTTCACAACAAAATATACCACCGAACCTAGGATTTGGTTGCTTCGACCAATACGCCAACATCCTAAATCCCGGTGTTGTCTCACATCCACAATATTATCCACAAATCGCACCTCAATTTCAACTCCCTCAATTTCAACAACCCCAATATTCACAAAATGTATCCGAATTTGCACCCACCGGCCAATATTTTCAACAACAACAAATTCATCAACAAGCCCAAACACAAGAACGACAAGCGCGGGGGGGGGGGGGGGGGGGAGAAAGGCGAAAGGGAAAGGGAAAGGGAAAAGGAAAGAAAAAGAGGTTGTTGAAGACGTTGAGGGAGAAGATGTGGAAGAAGACACACAACTTCCATGGACGGAAAAGGAGGAACTTGCGTTGTGCCGAGCTTGGTGTGCGACTTCTAAAAACGAGAAGGACGGGAATGGCATGAGAATTAAAAACTATTGGGAAGCCATTCTTTCTAAATTCCATACCTTCTTGGGAGTCTCGCCATACCGAAAAGACAATAGTCTTAGTAGCAAATGACGTGACATAAACAACAAGGTTACAAAATTCAATGGTATATACAACAAACTCTCGTCGGAAAGAAGTAGCGGAATGGCCGCGTTTGATGTTTTGGAGGCCGCCAAGAAACAATACAAAGTTGAAAAAAATGGCCATGCTTTTGAGCTAGATCAACATTGGTTGATTTTAAAAGAGGATCCAAAATGGATCGGCACAATTACTAAAGATCAACAACAATCGAAGCGCTCAAAAAGTTCATAATCGGTTGACGTTTCTGATGGTCGTTCTCGTGTCAACCTTGATGCAGGGGACGATGAATTTCCTGATGACCTATTCGACGACATTGATGAAACCCCAACTCCTCTTGAACGACCAATTTGAAGAGACAAGGCTAAACGAGCGGGTAGGCATGCGACGGAAAAGGAAGCGAAGAGCAAGCATAGGCAAGACATTCAAAAACGATTAGACGAGCACTTTGAGGCAACGAAAGAGCGCGTAGAGATGCGTCGTCAACAAGCTCAACTGGAACAAGAACGACGCCAGCAAGAGAGGGAGAAAGAAGAAAGAGAAAGGGCGCTTGCAACCGAACAAAAAATGATCAATAATTTGAATATTTTGAGTATGCAACCGCCGCCAGGCTTGCCGCAAGAAGATCTTCAACATTTCCTAGCCGCGAAGGAAAGGGCTCGAAAAGCCATGAGCGATTTAGGATTGTAGTTTTTTTATTTTAAGTATTTTAAATTTTAAGTATTTGTATTGTTATTTTAATTTTAATGGAAGTTTAATATTATGTTTAAAAAATAAATGGAAAAGAAATGATGAGATGGAAAATAAAATGGTGTGGTGTGGTGTGCTGAGTATTTCCACCAAATGATGTGGTGTGATGTATGAGGTGGCGATGACGTGGCGGAAAAGGGATACCCACTAGCCTAAGAGCTTTATTAGCAAAATCCATTAAGTAATTAGGTGAATTGTGTTCTAGAGTAGTGGTGTAGCTACCCGCGTTGGACCCTATAATCGAAAACCCAGCCCAAAACATTTTGGTCAACTAAGTGGTGTTTATACTCCGGTAATTCGTCGGCTTCCTGCACCTACCACCACACAAGCAAAAAATGGCGGCCGCTGCTTCTCTTGCAAACACCACCACGTTTTCCTCTTCCTTAAGCCACCGTCGTCACCACCAGAAACCTTCTGCTTCTATCTCCATATTCAATGTTTTCAATTCCACAAAACCACGCTCATTTAGATCCCTAATTTCTCAATCCATCATTGCTTCCAACCATACAGTAAGCCGTCATGCTTCCGTCATCACCGCGGCAGCAGCTGATTCATCGTCATCCGGTTCCGCCGCCACCTCATTTCACGGCATGTGCTACGTCGTCCGCGACAATATCGACACCGATCAAATCATTCCCGCTGAATACCTAACATTAGTTCCGTCAAAACCTGACGAATACAAAAAGCTCGGATCCTACGCTCTCATCGGACTACCAGCATCTTACGAGACTCGATTCGTTGAGCCTGAAGAATACCAGACGAAATACTCCATAATTATCGCCGGAGATAACTTCGGGTGTGGCTCCTCTCGTGAACACGCTCCGGTGGCGTTGGGAGCGGCCGGAGCAGCGGCGGTGGTGGCGGAATCATACGCGAGGATATTTTTCAGAAATTCGGTTGCGACAGGTGAGATTTATCCATTGGAATCAGAGGTTAGGATTTGCGATGAGTGTACAACTGGAGATGTGGTGACGATTGAGCTTGACCAAAGCCTTTTGATCAATCATACCACCGGAAAAGAGTATAAACTGAAGCCAATTGGCGATGCTGGGCCTGTGATTGAAGCTGGTGGGATTTTTGCTTACGCTCGACAAGCTGGGATGATTCCTGCTTAGAAACTTGAGGTATTGATCAGATTCTATATTTAAAACATATTTGATGTCTGAAAGTGCAAATTGTGTATTGGAACAATCAATTAGGTGGTGTTTGGATGGTCATTATGAAAGGGATTTTTTGTGATGTTTAGATTGTTTTGGCCCTAATTAACCATAAAATATATGGTTTAAACACACATTTACTAGACTTTGTAATTATCATTTTACTTGAATAATTAAACTTATTGCTGCTACTAGTGTGCTTACTTGTGAAATATAAAAGTGTTGCCAAGCAAAGCTAAGGAGACTAGAACTATCAACTATGATTTGTCAAGAAATCTTAAAGATAAAGATGAGAAAGTACATATGTGTCATAATTTTTGGAGACTTGCAAGATAAAAAGCTAGATGGGCAAGTAGATTATTGCAAGACAAAAACACAATAAATAGAAGCCTAAGTAATTCATTCTTCTTCATCCCAAAATATTTAAGCATTTTCAGAATCAAAAGCATGAGTAGTAAGGTTTAAGAAGAGAATTAGAAGCTTCTAAACAAGAATTAACAAGGTGAGTATGTTATGTGCTTATGTTTTAGGGCATGATATTAGCATGCAAGTTTACATGATATATGAAAGTTATTTTATTGATGATAAGTATGGCCATTTAAATATCCAAATACGTGATATAGAATAAATGGACGTCTTGCAAATGTGGACCCTAGGTTAAAGAACCTGTAAGAAGTTTGACCTACTTAATATGTAATCATGAGATCTCAAAGAATGTTTTTATTACCTTATATATACGTTGACCATACAAAAGTTGCTTTTCATAAGGAAGTTCTAATTTTTTATTTATAATATATATAATAAGGGAGCAAAAATAAGACATGTTAGATGCTTTGCCTTACTGGCTTCAACCTACATCTATAAAGCACTTACACTCCATTGGAGCCCCATGTTCGATCCATGGTTTGGGGATTTGATTTTTTTGTTTAATTCCCTTAGAACCAAAGTTATATTTTACAGCTTTACAATTTTAAATTTTTAAATAAATAACAATATCTTTTCTAAATTTTATTGTTTTCAAAATAATTAAAGAACCATTACTTTTATAAAAAAATATATTAATTTAATATTACAATGCTTCTACTTTGTACATTATTTAATATTTATACAAGCAAACATATATTAATAAAATATTGAAAAATAGGAACTTTAGTCTTAGCTCTACGCATTTAAAAAAAGACATTAGTATAATATGTTGGTGTTTTAATACTTATAATATATCTTAAAAACTCTTACAGTTAGATAGATAGACAATTAAGATTTTACAATACTTTTAAAATTCGAATGCGAGGTGTGCACCTGTTTGAGACGAAAAAAATAATGCAAAAAAACCCGCTAAAACGCGAGGGATGTTATATTCCTCGTTCGTTTACAAGAAAGATTGTTTCCGTCCATCAATTTGGCTAAGAATTTCTCAAATATGGTTAATTATGAAACTATAATTACTCACTAATCTTAATGTTTACATATTCATGTATGTATCGCAGGAAACAAGGAGTAGAAACAAGGAGTAGGGACTACTGAAGTATGCTATCTTGATACACTAGAAGTCTTATAAGTTATTTCATTTGTGCACTTTCACTTTTGTAATAATCTTGTATTAAACTAAGATGGAATTAAGATGAAGGCATTTTCCTTTTTGGTTCAACAACAACAATGTAACCCATGATCAAAGTTTCTTTATGTCCTGAAAGTTTGATAAATGTTATTGTTTCTTTATTTTACGCATTGTGTTCGTCATTTGTTTCTCTCTTGCAAATTGCTTAGTAAAATCAACTCATTTTTGCTAAAAGAAATAAGAATGTTTATGCATATGGGGTGTTCCTGCTTCAATATGAACTGTTGTGAAAGTTATTCGTTTGTTGCAAATTTAATTATATATATTAGTTAGTTTAGTTAAACCCTTGAAGAACAATGATGTGATAAATGTGATTGTAGAAGACTAAATATGTACACATATAGCTTCTTTATGTAATAATAACCATCCCCACTTTTAGCTTTAGAAAGAAATCAGTTTAGTGTAAATTATGCAGCAACTCAAAAGCTAAAGGTGCAAAAAAATTTCATGGTCAAAATTGATGTGAACTATATATCTTAGATTTGTAAATTGCTGCAAATTATAATTCTTTCTTTTTTAATTAGATGGCTGATTTATCCTCTTCGGAAGTAAGGACAAAATTCGAAGAACAAAAGCGAATTGTATCTGACTTGCAAGAACGTTTGAAAGATGCAGAAAGTCAACTTCTTGAAGGGGAGAATTTGAGGAAAAAACTGCACTACACAATTTTGGTATATGTTTTTCTTCTTCTTTTCAAATGATGTTTTTTAAGACCAATCTGCTTAGGATTGGGTTAATTTGGTTTTTGTTTTATCTTTAACGGGGCAAACCAGTAAAATAAAATAAGTTAGCTAAAAAGGAAATATTTGAAAGTCGCCAAGTCGGTCAAAGTACATTACTAATTGATACAACCTCTTAAATTGCAATAGTTACATAAAATCAGATTATTATTTAACTTCTCTAATTTATGGATTTTAATGGTTTTTAATTGCAGGAACTTAAAGGCAACATCAGAGTTTTTTGTAGAGTTAGACCTAGGCTTCCCGATGATGGTCCAGGAGCAGAAGCCACCGTTTCATATCCCACTGGGGTTGAAAAAGCAGGCCGTGAGATTGATTTAATTCAGAATGGTATAAAATGTTCTTTTTTAAATGTTAAAAATGTGTATTTACATATCTTAAGTCTAAGTATTTGATTATTCTATATTTCGTTTAACTTTAATGTCACATTTGCATCTTTATCCTTTTTTGTTGTTGGAAACTGATTAGATTATTTAACTTTACTGTAACATCCTGAATTTTCAGATAATTAAATATTAATTTTAATTAATTTAAATTGGAATTATTCATTAATTTTCTATGTGATAAATTGTGTGACGCATGAGTAGAGATGCACAAAAACCGGTTAGGCCAAAAACCGGTTTCGGTTTTGACCGTAACCGGTTTTGGTCAACGCTCCTAATAACCGGTTTTCGGTTAACCGGTTTCTTTGGGGACTCGAAAACTCTAACCGGTGTAAGGGGTATTGTAACCGGTTCGGTTTCGGTTACAAACCGGTTAACCGGTCAAAACCGGTGTGTTGACCAAATTTGCGGTCGGTTTCGAGTCAAAACCGGTTCGGTTAACCGGTTACTAACCGGTTCGAACCATAAAACCCCCAACCGGTTACTAACCGATCGGTTACTCAATAACCGAACCGGTTATGGTCAGAACCGGTTTTGACCGGTTTCGGTTGCGGTTCGGGTACCGGTTTCGGTTTCGGTTTCGGTTATTTTGTGCACGGCTACGCATGAGTATTAATTTATTTTGTGCCGTTGACGTTTAAATCCCGAGCACCTTCTTTTGTTCCTTGTTCGATCCCTTACCTTCTTTTCTGATTTTATTAGGTGCAAGAGTGAAGGCAGGCCCGAGTATTTTTGTAGCTTATTTCTCTAGCCCAAGTTTGAGCATCCTCCTTAGCCCAATCCGTGTAAATAAGCCAAGGCCTCATAAGTTAGGTTAAGTGTGTAACCTAATAATACTTTCCAGCCATCACCACCACCATCCCCACGACAACGCGTGGGGGAAAGCTGTTTTGGAATTTGATCTTACTTTGCCACTACTTGTAAATAAGAACAAGAAAACTTGGTTGAAATAAGATCAATAAACATCGAAATAAAGAAATATGTGCATGGTTGAATATGTATATAGACATCTGATTCCATTGTTAAAACCCACAGTAGAATACACGATTTGTAGAAACTACAAATTCCACACTTTTGTAACTTATCTTCTAGTCACTTATCTCTATCTGATGTCAATGCTTTATAAGATGTCATTTATGACAATTCTTTTTGTCCATTTTTCCAAATTTAAATATCTAAATTATCACCTTTTTCTCTTCTTTAAATGATATGATATTTAACAAATAGTTAATTTTGTAATTTGTACACATTTTCTCTTACTTTTTGCAGTGAATGAGGCGACAAAAGTCGGGTAAACATCAATCTTGAAAGTATTATAAACTTCCATTTAATAATATTCTTTGATTTTGACCTTCTAATGTTAATTTTCAGTTGGATACTAAACGTTTTGCTGCAGCTAAGCACCCATTGGCCTAAAGAATATTATTTTATTTTATTGTAAATATGATAATGGGTTAACAAGTGAAATCCCTGGCACAAGCTTGAGATTGTCTTCTTCCAAGGGGAATTACATACTTACAAGACAAAAACAAGATTAAGCTTTAGTGAGTTAAACATAATGTAATTCATTCTTATTTTATTTGGAATAGCATTTAGGAATGCAATGTGTTAAATTGATTTACAATGATGGTGTTTTTTTACTTGAAATCAGCCATTATTATTTTAATTGTAATTGTTTGTTTCACGTGTGTTGAATTCCATGGAAAGGCTGCTGCAACCGCTGCTGGAAAATTCAGTGACGATATCAAGTGGCAACTCACTGTATTAGCACGTACATGAAACTCCAAGTGGCAACAAAAAGAAATGTGCCTCCGAACTTGGTTATCTAAAGAAAATTTAGACATTTGACTTGAAAAGTTTCAAAGTTTTAAAGTTACCGTCACTCTCTCATTAAAATTAATTGGATTTTTTAAAAGTGCAAGGCTTTCTAACTTCTATATGTGTTCGTGAGTGATACAAAATTATAAAATGAGTTAGTCTTCCTAACTTCGTGTTTGTGAGTGATCAAAAGTATAGAAATAGTCTATCTAACTAATTGTCTAAATCTATTTATAGTTGTTGCTTTGAATGTCGAAGATATTTCTATCAAAGATGATATTTTGGCTTTCAAAATGAGTATCAAAGATGGCATTTTTCTGTCGTAAAAACAAAGCTGCAATTACACAACAAGACCTATCAAACTTGCTTGTGTAAACAAACAACATTGCTCGCCACAAAACTATAGTTACAGAGTATCGCCGCCGCAATGCGCGAGAACCCTGCTAGAATGTTGAATGTACTTATTTATGTTGATATAATACTAGGGGTGTTCACTAAACGGTTTGACCAGAAAAACCAACCGAACCAAATGACATTGGGTGAAACGGGTCTGGCTTATTTGGGTTTGGTTCGGATTTCCAGGTGTAACCGAATTCACATTCGGTTTTATGGTTTGGATTTGGATTCAAAAATTATTATTCGGTGTACACCCGAATAACCCAAATAAAAGTAAATGACTTAATTTATTTATATATATTATATCTCACACCATAGAAACCTTCACTCATTTGAAAATTTTAACCAAAATCACGGTAGAATCAATCATTTTATTGCTATTATTTTACAACATTTGTTGCAACCTTGGTGTGGATGATTTATTAACTTTAAATAATAGTATTAAGGATAATCATCTTTTATTAATCATTCTCTTATTTGGTTTTATGGAGAACCGAACCAAATAACCCGATTACTTATTTGGTTGGTTTGACTTCGTTTTTTTATTAATTTGGTTAGGATATTGGTTGGTGAATTTAAGAAAAAAAAAACCGAATAACCCAAACCGATTAACCCTACTAAACCGAAAACCGCCCGAACGTACACCCCTATATAATACTATAAATTAATTAACTAAAGTGCGAATATTTCTAATTTCTATGGGTGTTTATGAATGATGAAACTATACCCGATTAAACTTCCAAATCTATCTTTGTTGCAGCTAGCTTTGAATGTCGAAGACTAGGGGTGAGCATTTGGAACAAAAAACCGAACCAAACTGAAACCGAACCAAAATCGGATTGAACCAAAACCGATAACATTTTATCGGTTCGGTTTTGGTTTTGAAAATTCGTTATTTTCGGTTTTGGTTCAGTTTGGTTCTCGGATAGGATAGAGCATTTAGGCTAAAAAAATCGAATCGAACCAAAACTGATAACATGTAATCCATTTGGTTTCAGTTTTGAAAATTCATCATTTTCGGATCCAGTCCTATCGATTTTTGTTCAATTTAGTTTGATTTCTCGACCGTGCTTACCCCTATCGAAGACATTTCCCGCCATGAAACAATGTCGGCTTTCAAGGTAAAGTATCAAAGACGACTTGTTGCTACCAAAAAAATTTGTTCGCCAAAAAATATTGTTACATGGTAACCACCACCGCATTGCGCGGGTACCTACTAGTATAACATAAATCAAAAAGTATTTCAAACAATTAAGTATTTACAAAAATAACCTTTAACTATTCGAATTAGACCAACAAAAGCCCACTAGTTTTAAACAAAGTCCATAAAAGCATACCTCCATTTCTGCTGCTGAGTTGAACTCATCAAATGAACAAGGCACTAAAATTGAACTCATCACATGAACAAAGTACATAACATCATATAACATTTAACATCAATGCAAAAGAACCCCAAATCTTGACTACTAATTACATCTTGAAGCTGTTTTTGCTTAAAATTTTGAAAATGAAACAAGGCATTACAGTTCACAAAGCAATTGATCATGATATAACAATATTTTTCTTTCAAGCATTTCATCGACCAGGTAATAGACAACTTATACAAAAAGAAAAAATCTAAACCTGAAGATTATACAACTTATGAACACTCACGTATACTAAAATCACAACAGGAGATTATAAATGGTTTCTTACTTGAAAATGGAAAAAACGACTACTATATTTGGTTAACATCCATCAATTGAACATCGATTGCTTGACATTTGATACTTGAACTTGGATTTGGATGAAGAATTGGCGGTGACAAGAAGATTTGATGAGCCCAGAGTTATAAAAATTTATTAGGGTTATTCGATTGCTACATTTTTGTTAGGATTATTCGAATTAAACAAACCATCAGGAGAAGCATAGTGGCAATGAAGAACGCCTCAGTTGCCAGGAGAAAGAAAGAGCTACATTTTCTCAATTTTGCTTTTATCATGTGAGAGTCACGTGACAAAAAGTGAAGAATTCAAAGTAGGAAGTTTTATTTCTCCGTTTTTCTCATTTCTTTGACCAACCAATATTTAAATGTCAGTCTCCAACGTACATACTCAAATCACCTTTATCACCATCTTGAGCCACCATCTCCGGAAACTTTCCGGCCACACTTTCTACTTCTTTTTCCGACCACCTCGGTTACAGGTTCGCCTGTCACAGCCCACCGCCACCCCACAAATGTTTCTCCCCATCTGCCTGCTTCTTTTCCGGCGCAAAAGTATATCTGTTAATATAGAATTTTTGTGGTATTGTACTTTTGATTTTATCTTCTCTTGCAAAAGTAGATTAATTTATAGCTATGAAATTATGGTATATTAATTGGGTTTTCAAAGTATTTTGGATAAAAACAATATTAGCGGAAGAAAACTAATTCGATCTCTTTCTGGTTTGTTATATTACATTTGGAAGTAGGGGTGTCATATTGTGTTTTCGGGTCGGGTTTGACTCTTATCGAGTCGTTCCTATTGGGTTTGAAGTAAAAAAATCGAACCAAACCCCGTCGGATAAGGAATCGGGTTTGTTGGTTTGGGTTTATCGGGTTACATAGTTTCAGCTACAAAAACCATGACAAGTTTGGACAAAATCACATCCATACATACTGAAAAAATATGTTAGATGACAAGTTTGATTTTTTGGTAATAAAGTTACTGTTTAGTAAATAACTAAAATAATAAAGAAAATGTTCATCTATGTTAACGTACACTTACATTGGCATTTATTTCACACAATATTTACAAATATAAAAAAACTACATGTATCATGTAAAGTTTGGTATATGATGATTGAGAAATGTTAATGGTAGTCCAATGATTTTATCTAGTCACAAGGGATAATTAATAGTCATTAGATTAAGAAAAAATCAAATGTCAAGGTCAAGATTCAAACCATACAAACACATGTGCTTTAATACATCAATACCCCACCCAAAATTATAGAAGTAAATACAAGTTGTATACAAAAGCAGAGAAACAAATTGTAAATGCCAAACGGTTAAAGTATATTTTACTTATTTTCATAAAGTTAAATTATGGCAATACATCCAAAGTAAAAAGAAGGTAAAGAAAGACACAAAACAAGTTAAATTCTCAAAGAGGAAAGAAGAGATGAAATTGCAACTATCTATGCTTGCTGTAATGTTCACGATCACGGTTCTTTTCCCGAGACCGCTCCCTTACCGGAGAAGACTCGTATCTCGAAGGTCTCCTCTTAAAATGCCTATCATCATCATCACTAGATTCATAATCTCCGGCGGCGGCAGTGGCGGTGCTGGTCTTCCTTGACGACACCGCCACTGATCCACCACCAGATGCTGCTTCCGATGCAATCTTACGTTTCTTGGAAGCCGCCGCCGCCGCTTCTTCCTCCGGGAAGCTGATGCGAGAGAAAACACTCGCCTTATGTTTCCGATCACTGGCGGCACCGCCACTTTCCGCCATTGCTGCTTCTGCAACCGCCTTGGGATCTGAGGTTGGCGGTGCCCGTCTAGCGGATGATGATTCTGACCGGCGGTGGTGCTGCTGTGATGAGTGGTGGTGATGATGACCATCATCATAATCGTAACAGTCACTTGAAGATTTCCTCTTTGAAGATAGGTGTGGCAGGCGGTGGTGGCCATCACTACTCGGTGGTGGAATTGGTCTCTGCATACAATCAGCTTTACAAAACATACAATAAACAAATATTAAATAAATGCATACACTTTTCGACTTCATACGAGGACCATCCTCTCGGTTAAAATCTCCTTCTTTTGGTAATTCTCCTCTGCTCATGTAAATAAAATTTAATTATTAGAAAAAAAAAATTAAACAATAAATCATAAATTTACATTCGTGAAATACCTTCCGGGACCACTACGTTTCTCAAAATCATGTTTCCGCTTCAATTCAGCTCTACGTGCTTCAAATTCCTCTCGGCTCATAGCAGGTGGCCCGCCACCATTCATGCCCATACCCCTACCCCTACCCATACCCATCTCTGCAAGATCCCTGTGGACATATATGTTATAAAAATTAATATGTTATAAAAAATGAAAATAATTACTAAAGTGGGATAAAGGAATATACCTTTGAGGTGGGATAAAAGGAGGCATCATGAGGCCAAAAGGATCCTGGGGAAACATGCCACCAAACGGAACATCCATTGGCCCGAGCCCGTAACCGCCCATATAAGGCATGCCACCACCATACGGGCCGCCCATAAACGGGTCCATTCCGGGCTGCATCCCGTTCCAATAAGGATTGTAAGGATTAGGGCCAGGTGGCATCATGTAGTTTTCAGGTGCAAACTCTTGTGAGGCCCTCCACTGCATCTCTTCTGCTGCAACAATTTTAAAGAAAACAAAGAACAGTTAAAAATCTAATCTTATTTATTTATTTGTTTATCACATGATGAAGTAATGAACGGTTGAGATGATTCAAAAGTGATCAGAAGTCAGAACTTACGATTCATAGGCATGTTAGCCTTTTTCTTTTTCTTCTTCTTTGCTGAAAATTAAAAAGACAATGTATATCTAATTAAAAAAACCGCCAAAAATATTTAATTAATAAACTATATTGTTATTATTATTATTATTTACCTGCTTCAGGAGGAATTTGTTTCTGCTGAACTTCATCATCAGCAGCAGGTCTAGCACTCCCTTGTGAAGCTGGTTCCATCATACTTCTTGACTCAAATGTAGCTTCAGATACATCAGGGGCTTTTTGGACTTTTCCTTTACCCGAAACCTCAACTACACAAGTTGTTGCATCATTTTGTGGCGGTTGAGGTTGTTGCTCCCCTTTGGAGGCTGCTGACTGTGTAGGGGATGGAATCTTAGGCGGCGGTTGTGGTGGTGCACATCTGGCAGATTCCATATCTGAAAAAAAATATAAAAAATTGAGAAAAATGGTTATTAATAGAATTAATTTAGTTTATAGTTAGTTAGTTAGTTACAGACCTTGAACTTGAAAAACACTGCCACCATTTTCAGCACTGCTATTATTTGATTCGAGTATTCGGTTTATTGAATCCCGTAACGTCTTGTTGGGTAACAAATCATCTGCTAACACATTTGTTGCACCACATACACATATTGCTCTCGAGATTATGTGATCTCGTATACCTGTTTTTTAATATTATTTAAATTATTAATATATAGTGTTATGAAGGAAAAAAACAAAAGAAAAAACATACATTTATCACAAAAACTTGTGAAACAGCATTTGCTTGTGAGAACAGCATCTTTCATGACTTCTTTGCACAATGGGCAGTGAAATTCGGGTGGAAGATCACCAACAGTACGAGTAGAAGGCATACCTTCAATTTCCTTCTCAAAAGCAGCTCTGTTTTTAAATAAAAAATAAAATTATATAATTAAAAACTCAAATTAAACATTATTTACTTACTCATTTGGTTTCAAAACTGCAACTGCACCACTCGGTAATGCATATGAACCATCAGGTGTAGCCATTAACATAGATTTTGGAATCCCAGTTGGCGGTTTCACTCTTTTTATATCAAAGTTAGGATCACCATTTGTTGGACAATGCTGGATAAAATGACCTAAAAAAGTGGAATATCATTTAAATAATTTTATAATCCAAAAAATAATTAATTAAAATGTCAATTTTCCAATAGAGTAATACCTGGTGTCTTGCATCTGTGGCATATATAGCCTGGAGGTGGTGTTTTTCTCTCAAAGCCACCACCACCACGACCTAACATATTAAAACTTATTTTTCAGTAAATTAAAAATAAATATAAATAATAATATTATTATCTTCTACAAAATTACAAAAATAAAAAAAGATAAATAACAATTACCAAAACCACGAGCCCCCATTCTACCACCCATGCCACGCCCAAAACCTCTACCAGCACCAAATCCATCAAAATTTTGCCTACAAAATAATAAGTCAACATTAGTCAACCATTATTAATTTCTCACAAAAATTAGGTTAAAACTCACTGCTGCCAATCTAAGGCTGGTGTGTCAATTAGGGCTTGGATTTTGCTGTCTTCATCAGCTTTACTAGGAGCAGGAGCATCTTGAATTTGATTGTTGGATACAGCTGGCACAACGTCTGGAATTTCATATAAATCGTTTCCAAATTCATCATATTCTGAACCATCAAGCTACAAGATTACAAAAAATTTAAAACTTGTTTTATTATTATGTGCTAAATGTGGAATCTTGATCACCAAGTTTTTGTAAAACATTATTTGCTAGAAAAAGCTTACATAGTTAGGAGCTGAAAAATTACTGTTTGCCAGCTGTGCATTCACGAACTCATTAGCCACTTTTGGCCTGCAGTGTAAATCATAATATTTCTAAATAATATGACCATAAAAACATGCAAAAAGCTTTTGCAGGGTTGATAATTAAGCATTCAAGCCTAAGCTACCAGAAAAATATGATATTTATAAATAATAAAAAATATGAATTTATTAAAAATTTGAAGGTTTTGAAGTTGTACTCAGGTTGTTCAATAATTGGTGCTGCAACTATAGGCTTGCGAGGTTGTCCAGGAATTCGGCAAATTAAAACAGAAGTATTTTTGGGAATCAACATGTCTTCATCAATATATTCTGAAATTAGAAAACAGAGCACTTCTGTGAAATACTTTAAAAAAAATGAACTCACTTTAACCGATATAACCCTAATTTTGAACCCATTTCTGCACACTTTGAAGCACAATTACAAGCTAATTTAAAAAATCTTTTACATGGGTTGATGTGAATCCAATAAATCCAAACTAGGTCACACATAATCTTAATCTCTATCCAAACTAGGTCATACTACTAAAAATAAAATATACATAATAAGGTAGTTATCTTAAAAAAAAACATGTTTCCCCTAATAATGTTCATTAAGAAATCATTCAGGAACCAATTAAGTTTGTTTTTTTATTGTAAATGTCATGATAGACTGAAAAAACAATGAAATTCAAGAACTCAGAAATTTACTAGGTCCAAAACTTAAAACACACCTTCATTGGTCTGGGCGTTGGTGATGATAAGATCATAATCAGTGCCCCTGCCCAATTGCTTTGATTCATATATTTTTTCTTTCAAAGAGGAAACTGTTATAAAATGGCCATCGATTGCAATCGAGTCATAATCTTTTGCACTTTTAAACTTATAATATACTGCCATAATTCAATATAATTTTTTTTCTTTTCCGTCAAAAAAAGATATCAAGAACAAGCACAAATAGTATCAATAGAGGCGTTCATATAAAAGTAAAATATCAAACGCCTGAATTGAACACCGAAACAAAATGGTATAATAACAGTACAAAAATTAATGACCAATAATCTCTATATTATTTTTTGTTTTTCCACTCGTCGGTAACTCTGGAAAAGATCAAACCGACTTAGGAAAGGCTTCAAACTGCAATCTGCAAAAGGCTTCAATCAAATCCTTGATATAAATTCACGCGTTGAACCCTTCCGATTTTCGAACTATCTGCGTAGATTTTTCTGGTCGTAAGATCCTTACTATCGAATAGAACATTAAAGGATCCCTTCCCTTTCAAAATCTATGAACAGATTGAAGGATCTCACGAGCTAGAGCCTCCAAAAGAACCGATTTTTCTCCGATGAATTGCCGCCGACCTCTTCCCGAGCTTGATTCTTCCCAAACAGCGATGGATTCGCTTCAAATTTCTCAGATCTAGTTTCAGATTACTCTTTTCTTTCCCGTCGTCGCAAATCTGGATAAGTAATCGAGAAATCTTCCAAACACGAAACGAATCTCGATTTCCAGTGGTTGCAAATCGCCTTTGTGGAGATCACCAATTAGAGATTCGTTGATATGGATCGACGAATCAAAAGTATCGTTAGTGACGATGCAAAATTAGGGCAAAATCGCCAGAACGGTGTATCCCAAATTCCCAATGCGTGGAGACTCGCCCCCTTTGGTGATAAAGCGGGTTGTAACTTTACGTATTTATAGTTGATTACTTATTTACACTTCAATTTTACGACTATTTTTGACTTTTTAACTATGAGAAATTGTATTGGTGCTATTTGTGTTTAATCATTCTAAACTGGAGATGTCTAATTCACGGTAAAGTCTTTTTTTTATATTATTATTTGATTTTAATACTTTTCATGATTAAATGGATAGATATGTTTTCATTTTGATTCAATTGCGGTCAGTTTTTGGTTTGATTGAATTGAATTGAATCGAATCGCATCGAAACCGAAACACTAAAAGTCTAAAACTAATAATGATGAACTTTCAGAACCAAACCGATTACATATTTTCGGTTTTGGTTCGGTTCGATTTCGGTCAATTTCAGTTCAGCTCGGTTTATTCGACACAAATGCTCACCCATTGTCACACCCCGCCAAAATGGTTTATAAAAGAAAGTAGTTTGCGGAAGAACGGGCGTGCGACTTCACAAGTATATAAAAGCATATGATTATTGCAAACAATAATAAGTCTTCAACATTTGATAAATGTTTGATAAAAGTAATGCCACCAAAAGTTAAAGTAAATAAAGTAGTTTAAATCCAAAACATAGTTTGATAGAAATGAACTAAAAAGGTGACATCTTATTTGAAAATGAATGCTTGACTCCCAATGCATGCGACACAAATGCCTAAGCTTTGTTACCTGAAAAACATAAGTAAAAGTATCAACAAAATTGTTGAGTGAATTCACAGGTTTTGATAAGTTCATATAGTTCCAAAGTTTTCGTATGCCATGTATGGCAAAAATAGTGTGATGATATAAAACGTTTAATATGACCTGATCCGAGAACAGGGGCACGATAGAAATCGTAAGAGAAAACAAGTGACGGTGATCTCCCAAAAGGTTAGCTAAACCCATTGAGTTAAAATCTCAACCCTAAGTCCATAACCAAAACACAACTTTAAAACGCATTACAAATATGGATATACACTCCTCGTGGATCGATAGACATCGATAATAGTGATCAATAACGTATGGGAGGGGAAGTCTAAGCCAATGGTACCATCTGCATATCCAGGGCCTAGTCACAACTAGCTAATGATTATGTATGTAAGCATATACGTACTTCCATGCACTACATCTAAACTTAGTTTGAGATAAGGATTCGTTGTCAAGTTTCCAAAAATAGTTTCATCACAAATAAATAATTGATTATAAATAATATAAATTATTTATAAAATGGTTGATATGTTTTTCACCCCAAAGTTGTAAAACAATATAAAAATAGTAAAAAGTGGGGCTGTGAACTCACATGATGCAATGCTAGCCAAAATCACAAACAATGACGTGTAGTATCCAACCACAATGATCCTAGCGTCCTAAACGCATAAGAAATAAATGTATAAGTGATGGTCTCGACAACACGCCTAAACTAAATGATGCACAATTGATTTTCCGAGGGAAAATAGACTCAAGCGATATGTTGGTGACTCGTTTAAGTTGGTCTAGTATTGAAATTGAGGTTGATAAATTTAGACAGATTTGAAAAGTAGCTATACATTAGTCTCGTGTTTAAGTAAATGATTTGTGATATAAAGAATAGTTATAGAAAATAAGTTATGGTCACATAATCGCCATTAGATATACAGTTACGTAAGTATATTTAAATTAGTTACGTAGTCTAACCACAACTAAAAGGTGTTGTAATTTATTATTATTTAAATAGTTAATTAAATGTGTAATTTAGAAATTTAAGTAAATAAATAATATTTATTATTTTATTTATAACAAAATAGATATTAAAAGAATTAATTAAGCAAACATATACTCCGTAACTGATTTAAATGAAAATGTTAAATCTGATTAAGTTTTAGTTTGAAAAATTAGACTCAAATTAGTCTGCTGGCCAAAGCCCGGTTCTACATTTGGACTGAAATTTCGAATTGGGATGTTGGCAGTTGGTTTCATGTTTAATAATATTGGGCTAATATACAACAGAGTTGCACACATTAGAAATGATAGTTTTTTTTTTAATTGTGGGTTTAATATTAAGCTTAAGCCTTAAAACACAGCTTATGGATTTCATGTATGCATGGGCTAAAAGAACACAAAAGAATGGTTATTGTTTTTGGGTTGCTGTTTTGACGAGCAAGAAATATACCAACAAAGAATATAGATTTTTAACACACACACCCAAAACACTTTAATTTTACTGATAAACAGATCCGAAATAAAGATGTTTATAATTCTCATCGTGACACACCCTCAAGAACACACACACTAGTGTGTGTACCCCGTCGGGAACCAAAATCACAGTAAACTATATAAAACGATTGATAGGTTCGTATACGTGGTTAATATATAAAAACATGAAAATAAAACGGTCAAGAGAATTATACCGAGCGAGATTTGAGCGAGGGTCCGGAAGATTTCGGACAGCTTGTCGCCGGAGGGAGCTGTGAGCGCCTGAATAAAGTTTCTAGTCGCCGGAGATGACGCGGAAAACTGAGCAGAATATATACAACGAATAAGAAACGGTTTGACGAACACAAACGTGTACAATTAAGAGAATGATTCGAGTATACCTTCGCCGGACTATAGTTGATCGCCGGAAAAATGAAGAACGAGGGAGATCAAAACATTCACCGTTTCGAGCAAGAGAGAAAAACGAGAGAGGTTGCTATTGTTGTTTCGCCTGGTACGATATTCACATATTTAGAGTGATGGTGAGATTTTCTTATGTGGAGAAGGTGATGAAGGGTGGTTAGCAAATATGGTTTTAATAGGGAGGTGATAGCGACGTGGTATCTTTCAAAATCACGAAAATCTCCCAAAGATTCATAACAATTCGGATAGTTAGCTTGCACGTGGGAGGTAGAGCTTGATCGAGCAGATAAGATGGAACTTTTAAATTATATATCTAACTATCATACTAGTTAATATTTAGTGTATATATTACATATTTATTTACTTTCGTTACTTATATACTACATCGCGTATGGTGATTTATATATATATTTTTGTATAAGTTTATTTAGTTGAGCCAAAGTATCATTATAGATTATAACATGCTTATAATTTTTGTATTCAGTTTAAGTTTACTTTGAATCACCAACTCGCTAAATTACAGTTTAACTGTAAAAGAATGTATACAACTGACACGTGTCTAATAACGATGTGTACCAACGACACAAAATGAAGTGATTCATGCTAGACTTAAATGAAAAATGAATGTTATGATTGTTCTAAAACAAAAATGAGTTTCAATAAGTGCCAGGTAAAGTACCTGATTGCGAGGGTTGTCACACCCATATCCGATGAACGGACCGAAACCGATATGACCAAAACTAAATACTCTGAAATTACAAAACCGAATTTCAAACTGATCACATGTTTTCAATTTCGGCTCGGCTCGATTCTATTTCAGTCAGATTTTAGTTCGGTTCGGTTTTTCGGTCGAAGTGCTCACCCTTATTCCTATCAGCAACAATTCTTTGTTTTCCTCGTCATTTTGACTAAATACAAAATTTTATGCAAAATGTACAAGGCTATCTGTCCTCCTTTCATACACGTCACTTTCTCTCTCATCTTCAATTTAGCGCTAATAATGTCAGTTTGGAGATAAAGTGACAAATGAATCAACGAAACCATTGGGAGTGGTCTCATGTACGTCAAATGAGTCATCATGTTACTAGATGACATGACATTTGCCCAAGATAAACAATACAATTTGCAATTTCATAAGCTAAGTATTGAACCATACAAGTTATAAAAATACATACAAAGTAAATGGAAAAAAAAAAAAAAAAAGGTGATTACTTCTACATTCTCTTGGGTCACCCGACTGAGTGCAAAAAAGCAAATTTACTAAACTAGTTTTTTGGATCAAACCTCAACCCAATTTAATATACTATTTAAAATGTTTCAATCCGACTAGATCTGGGTTGGGTTGGGTTGTAACACTTTGAACTGAACAAGAGAAAGAAAACTATAAAAAGTCAAATGTCAGTCAAGATTAGCGACGAAACAACCACAACATAAGCAAGAAAGAAGAATATGGCTATCTGCATGAACAACTTTGGATTATCTCTCATGTTTGGTGATGTCACCGCCCTGCAAAACAAAATTAAATAATACAAATTATTTATATAAATAAAAAACTAACAATATAATATTGAAAGTGAAATTAGTTACCTAGCAATGCGCTGAGAAAGCCGAGGGAAAGGAAGGCTTTGAATAAAAACAATCCCCGGCCCTGTTAACGTTGCTGTTACTAGATTCTCCCCCTATAATTTTTTTTTATAAAAAATAATATTTTTGAAAATAATAAAATATAAAAAAACAAATAAAAAAGTGAAAATTACCCCAAAGACAACTCTTCTCATTGGGCCGTTATATTTAATTTGCACATTAACTGTAGATGGTAGAGCAACAATGCAAGACATGTCGACTGAAAGGGTCTCACCTACTTCAAGATTTTTCTGCACAACTAACAGCAGAGAGAAAAAAAATAAAGAAATTTAATAAATATTTATAGAAAATAAATTAAAATATAATGGAATTTAATAAGAGTATACCAGATCCACCCCCAACTATGAATGCCAACCCTTGGCCAGATAATTTTTGTCTCAAGAAACCCTAAAAACACATAACAACGTTATTAGACGGGTCAAATGGGCGGGTCAGGTGGAAAGTCAACCCAACCTGACCCGGCCCGTTTCAAGCCAAACCTGTTTTGCTCAGTGCAACAGAACCTCACCTCTACACCAGGAACAACATTACGTGCCCTCTGATCAAAAGTATTACTAATCTTCACATCACCAATGGAGCAAAGGAATCCATCTGGCTACAAAAATAATACTAAAAAAGTCAGATAAATCCCAGAGAAATAAATGTAAAAACATTGAATGAATCATATATCAGTATACCTGACATAAAATTTCACCACCAAATTTTGCTAAATCAATCTGCAACAAGTAAACTATAATCTAAGTACCCGGCATGCAATTTTAGTCAACCACAAATTAGAATAATAATAAAGAAAAATAATACAAACCGGGAGAATTCTTGCTAGAGAAGGTGCAGCAATGCCAACAAATCCATCAGTTGTACCATTATTTAAAAAAAGTGTGCTGATCACATGCTTGCCAAAAAGCCACTGCCACATTCCTGCTTCATTTTCAGGGGCATAAACGTTTTCCATATGGGTCAACCCAGACATGTAACACATGCAACCTGCAAAAAAAAAATCACAAAATATTGAATTTTTTGTAGAATCACACAAAAACATGTGGACAGATAATTGATTGGTTAAACAAAATAATATAATTAATATTTAATACCGGTTTACCTGGTCTTGCACTGACCTTCTCGTCTGGCTTCAACATTATCTGGCATAGACAATAAGAATTAAACATCAGTTATTTTAAAGGAAAATTTAAAAAAAATATATTATAAAAAAAGATTATGATGTAATGAATACCTGAACTATCTGAGCCTCGCCACCTAAAATCTGAAAAGGCGTAACATCTTCTTGCTCACTCTGTTGAAAGTCAACCCCAAGAGTCAAAATATTACATTAAGTGATTGAAATGTACATTCTAGATGCATTTCCATTTATATACAATGTATATACAAACAAAAACTACATTTATGAAATCAAACTGGATTCAGTTAAGATCATTAGAGAAATGGCAATATGAAATCAACATCTGACATTGAATAGCCCTAAAATCCTATAAAAAAACCTCAATTTGTTATAATTCACTTGTGGGAGATCATAATTCATAGCCCAGTACAACAGGATCAATAGCAGCCCCCTGGAGTCAAACCCTAAACCTCAAACTTCTTAACTCATGAGGTGATAAATGATCAATTAACCACTGTTGTTTGTACTACTCGCACCCAAACTTGCAACATCATAGATTCAATCATCAATTTCATAGCAAAACAAGCATAATTAACGACCTCAAAAATCACAAAAGGTTTAATCGGAATTTTGAATTCCTTATGTTTCCATACAAATTAGATGTATATTAACACAAAAATATGTTCAATTGAGAAAAATTCGACAAATAAATGGAACAACAAAACAAAAACTTGGAAAATGTATTATGAAGACCTGATAAACAAAGGGCTGAAACGGCGTTGAAAAGAATGGAGCTGCCATGAGCGAAGAAGAATTCAGACACTATAGATTCTGACACAGATCGTATATCACTGAAATCAAAACCCCATGGAAGCGATCGATCTGAAATTGTGCGCTTTGGAGAGGATCGATTTTGTTTTTGTTTTTGTTAATTGTAGGCAGATGAGCCAAATTCCTAAGACGACTTACATTTACCAAATTACCATGCAAACAAATATAATTTCGATTGCTTATGGAGGGGTACTATCGACATTTCACAGGTTCCATGGAGGTTTCAAAGTGTATTTTTGAGAAACTAACTTGTTGACTTACAAATTACATACACAAAAGAGTTAACTGCAAGAATGGTCCTGTAGTTTGACAAAATTGCACGTATAGTCTTTGTACTTCATTAAGTGCAGGCGTAGTACTCAAAGTATGCCTTTTTTTGCACGCATGGTCCTTTCCCCCCTAACTCTGTTAGATTTGAGCCGTTAGTTAGGGGCAATTTGATCATTTGACATGTACAATCCCACATACTCCAACAATAATACCCTTTCTTTGTATCATCTTCCCCAATTTCCTTCTTGAAATCATATGAACCCTAAATCACAAGCCAAAAACTAAGAATCCTCAAATTAACAAACAAATCTTCAAACTAAGAATCCTTAAATCTACGAATCCTCAAACTGACGAAAAAAATCCTCAAACTAAGGATCCACAAGTTAAAGAATCCTCAAATTAAATTACATATCCTCAAACTAAGAATCCTAAAATTAATGAAAATCTCAAACTAACGAATCCACAAATCTTCATCGCTTTCTCCGTCTGTTCCACCGCGCCATCACCAACAATTATGTCTTCATCGTCGCAGGTGAATCGATGATCTAGATGCCAGAAATTGATGTTTTAAGAAAGGGACGGAACGATATATGGAAGTCGCCGGAGATTTGAGGTTAAGAAAGGGGCGGAGATATGGCCTGAACGGCCGAGATCTAGCCTGAACGGAAGATCGAGGATGAGTTCGCGATCTTAACGAAAGATCTGAGCGTCGGGTGGGGTTGTTAATGAAGGATTTATGTGCACAGTTAGTCAACCTATGATGATACATCCATGCCTACGAAACACTTAAGGGTCACACCGGTGAGTGCATGTAATACGAGTAACATATGTAATGATACTTGGAAGAGGATTGATTCATAATAAGTCATTTATGAATCAAGTTAAGTATTAAGTCAAGCTTGACTTATTACTAGATTAGTTTAACTAACTAATTAATACAAGTATTTGTACATTTACTAGTTGAGTAAATATACAATGTGTTAATTATAGATTATCCATAATATGATTTAAAGCTATTAGATCATATAGTGTTGGTTAATATTATTGTCTAATTAATTATTAAAAGTATTTAATACAAGTATATATTTTGTATATATAATATACACGAAATATATATAAGTGTACAATACTAGACATATAATAATTAAGTGGGATAATAATAACTAGTAAAACTATAAGGGTTTAAAGTGTAAGAGATAAGTTTAATTAAGAGATTAATCTTAATTAAACTAGGAGGACTTAAATGAAACTTATTATATTATAAATAGAAGGCTTAAGGTTTCATTTAAACAAAATCATTCCCTTGCTTACACTCCACAAAAAGAACCCTAGCCCCCTCCTCTCCTTGTTTCGGCCGAGAGCAAGAGAACACCATCCTTGGTGTTCTTCGTTCTTCGTGTTCTTCAAGTCTTGAAGATCCAAGATCATTACAAGGATCAACTAGAAGGTCGATCGTTGTGTTCATCATCAGTGGACTAATTTAAGCAAGATTAAGGTATGTTTTGAGAAAACTTTTTCTCCCTTCTCCCCTCTTGGACGAACTCGACCAAGAACCCTAGGGTTCTTGGTGTTGGTCGAAACACACACAAGTGTGTGTGTGTGTTTGGGATTTCGTTCAAGGTTTCTTCCATTGTTAATCTAATCTAGATTTCCAAGATCCCAATCCTTTAGGGTTTAAGGATTAGGTTTAATCTCAGTTCCGCATTTAGGGATTAAATCAGCTAGTTGGTTTTAACCGGTCCAGAACAAGTTCATGTTCTTGGTCAGTAGGGTTCGAACCAAGTGACTAGGAGGTTGACCCAAGTGGTCAATCAGTATCAATGAAACCCTTCAGTTAAGGGACTGCAGAGCTCCGGCGTGCAACTTCTTGCGAGAGAATATCGGAGAGCAACTTCCGGCGACCAGCGAACATAATACCGACGAAGAAGATGACGATGAACCACGACCGCGTTGGAGATTTTGATTGGAAGGCAACACCGATGGTTCTTCCTTACTAACGAGCTCTGCCATGGCTTCCTTCAAACACCAAAAACCCTCCTCTATTTAGGGCTTTTAATAAGAAGTAGTTTATTGAAGGTATTTTTTGAGAAGATTTCTGTTAGAAGATGTGTGTGTTTTGTGTTCAGGTGAGGGATTGAAGAAGACGAACACATGATTGGAGTATGTGGGACTGTACATGTTAAATGACCAAATTGCCCCTAACTAACGGCTCAAATCTAACAGAGTTAGGGGGAAGGACCATGCGTGCAAAAAAGGCATATTTTGGGTACTGCGCCTGCACTTAATGAAGTACAAGGACCATACATGCAATTTGGCCAAACCACAGGGACCATTCTTGCATTTAACTCTACACAAAATGTTTTTGCTTTCAAAAACGAGTTTTTAAAAATAAGGAGATTTTTACTTTTCAAAACTTATTTTTAAGCCAAGTCATTTAACTATTCCATACCTAAATAAGTTTTGACTTTATTAAATAATCCAATAATCACACATCCAAAGACCCTTTAAGTTCTATCTCGTTTCTTCTTCTTTTTTATGTTTACTTATGACTCAAGCGATTTTGCAATCTCAGTTTTATTTCATCATTTTTTGTTTTCAAATTTCAATTCTAAAAAACTCTTTTACTAATCACTTATGTCACTATACTTCTTTTAAAACCCACCAAAATACTAATTCACTAACACCATACATCAAAAACTCAAAATAACAAATGCCATGGAAGTGGTGTGGAGAATGGTTCACTAGACTGTTGTGACTTGAGGTTGGTGGTTCCAAAAGCATTGCCACATATAAAAGGCATGAATGATATCGGGTGCTCTTATAGTGATTTAAGTTTTTACTAAGGGGGCGTTTATTTTGATGTAATCGTCCATAATCCTTCGTAATTGGAATTCAATTCCATTACATATGGATGTTTGGATGAAATTTTATATCGTAATTCAATTCCTAGGTAATTCCGAAATACATTGTTCGTTGTAATTAAAATTCTTCCTAAAACCCTATAAATTCAGTTACGTTCCTTTAGTAAACTAACAATTGAATATTTTGTATGTTTCAGACTTTAAAATAGTTCAAAAAAATTAAAAAAATATTAAAAATATAAATAAATAATAAATTAAAAATAATAAAAAATTAAAATTAAAATTAAATTTTAAAAAAAGTTAATATAAAAAAATAAATTAATATGAATTTGAATTATAGCTAAAAAAATTATAGCCAAACACGAAACGAAATTTAGTTACAATAGAATTTAAAAAAGATTTTATGCGGCAAGAGAAAATCACCGCAAATTGTCCTGTTGAAAGTCAAAGAACTCACGCCCGATTATTTTGTCGTTTTGTAGGCTTTTGCTGCATGAGGCCTCGCCGCAAAAAAACGATGTGTCGCAATAAACCCATTTTCTTGTAGCGAGAGTCCACAAAAATGTATAAGAAACAGTTTTAGTAGATTTCATTTTGATATTTGTATTAGTTGTGAAATTGGTTTAAACAAAAACAAAACACATGCTAAAAATGATATATACTGTTAATTATATGAAAACTCCTGTATACAACGAGAAGTAAATACTAAATAGGGAGTTTGTCGTGTTTATGTAAAAAATCTAATGAGTTCTAAATATAACACTCTCTCCTTGTTTTACTGCAATTAGCTTAGTTTTTTTTAACTGCAATAAGGAACTAAAATAGAGTTTTAGTAAAATCATCACCCTCGAATAGAACCCATAAATTAAAATATAGAATATTAGCTAATACACTTATGTTATCTATAAAGATAAGTGTTGATAATTTAATTTAACTGTTCCAACAAAAACTATGTTTTATCAAAACCTTTAACATTTATGTGCTATTTTTTTTCTTTGCCAGACAAAATATTTTTAACATTTTTTTTTCTAATAATTTAATAAATTAACCTAAATATCAACCTAATCCTTAAAATTGGACACATATTTTTTACTGATTCTCTTTTCTCGTACCTTAATTTTGCCATTTACCTTTATTTTCTATTAAGTTGTTTTTTAGGTAAATTAACTCTACCAAATACCATCTCCCGCATTGATTCCTCTTTCTCCCCAAATCTAAGTTTCGTAGGATTTCACTGGGGCGACCAAATTACCAGAAAAAAATGGTGGGTGGGGGTGGGTGAATGCGCCGCAGTTGAGATAGACACATGATTCAGTCGCTCCATTACGCCCAATCTAAGATCCCGTGGAAATTTTGTTAAAAAATCTATGGATCCCACCACACACATAGCATTAAATCATGATCGCTCTATTGAATAGTCAAGGGATACAAGATATATAGAAAAATAGATACATACAAAATTGTTGAAATATATACATACAAACATTGTTGGAGAGAAGATTGAACGTGTGTTTAAACAAACAAAATACCGTAGATTCCCTAAATCTTATGAACATGATGGCAAAGTAGAAAAACATACTTGTCAGCTGATAATTTGTATGTCATTATTCATCGAGGGCCCGAACTAGAATTGTCCCTTTCCTTATAGGGTGTCGTACTATTTTACGTTTCAATGATCGGAAGTAGAATATCAAATGTTTTAGATTTTAGCCAATTAGGTAACTCAATACGTATAATAAATCGTTACCTAGATATCTTAAAAAAATAAAGAACACATCCGGTCTACCGAATTTCCACCACTTGGAAATTTTCTCCTAAATGCTCTATCTTCGAGTAGGAAAATAATTATCCACATATCACATTCCCTATAGCTTTGACTTTCTCATAATTAAGTAACCCTAGTTGTTTTATTACAATTTATAGAGAAAAATGTTGGAGATATTGGAGTGAACTGTAAATTTTTATCAAATATGATATTTATTGTATATGCATTACTATACTCTTCTAGTCTTCTGTCTATCCTACCCTATATATGAGGCCTAAATTTGAAGAGGGTTTGACACCATGGCAATTCCAAGCATTCCTATTCGTCCATAATGCCACTTGGAATTCCCTGATTGGTCCACGTCATTTGCACTAATACAAACGAATCTGGTACGGCTTACGGTCTACATTCATATTCATATGCTCCATATACGGCAAACGAATCTGGTACGGCTTACGGTCTACATTCATATGCTCCATATACGGCTTCCTACATACAAGGAAACAAATAACTATTTAATATGTTCCATATACGGCTTCCTACATACAAGGAAACAAATAACTATTTAAAAGATCGTACATACAAATAACTATTTAAAATATCCTACATACAAAGGAAACAAATAAATATTTAAAAGATCAATCAGCGAAGGAAACAAATAACTATATGTAACATTTATATGTAACATTTCTTCATTTATCGTTTTTTTGTACAAAATCATCATCACATCTATCGATTATTATGTCATTTAGAAGTATATAAAATTTTTGGACATTTTTCTACATACTAAAATTTACAGCATGCCCGTCCATCGGGCGGGTTTTGTAGCTAGTTTGGTTATAAAAAAGAAAAAATTAAGTAGACTTTAAAAAAATGACACTTCATATGTTTAATTGACTTAAAATGACCAATATGACGTATTTAAATTACCCCACATACTAAGCTACTGGAAACGAGTTCACATAGTCATATTAAAAATATTAAAATTATTGTCATATCAGATGTCAACTAAACAACCACATCACACTATTTTAGAAAAAATACCCACCATACCTACCTAAATGTGGAGGGGCACTACCAAAACACCCAAAATGTCTGACTTTTCTCTCACAGCCGTGAAGCCTCATGGCTGTGGTCATTGCAGAGCACGAACCCAAACACAACCACTGTATAGTGTGCCAACACCTAACAGCCTTAGGGAGAGTTGGGATGGGATTGTGGTCCTTCTCTACATGTGATTTTATTAGGAGGCACCACATGCCTCAACACGTGTGTAAAACGACTTTAATCCTATTTTTAGTTTTCTATGTCTTATTAGCCTATTAATATATGTTTTATATAAAAGTTGTAGGATATTCACACAATTCGGTAATATATATACTGTAATTATATTTTATGGGGATGATAGTGAGGTGGTGGAGATAGTAATGATGGTAGTGGGTTGTGGTGTATACTGATGGTGGGTAGCGGCAATAGTGACAGTACGTAGTGGGTGGTAATGTGTATTGATGGTGGGTGACGGCGATAGTGATTATTGTGGTGGATGATAGTGGTGGGTGGTTGTGACTACTTTTTTTTGGAAACGGAAAATGATAATAACGGAAGCCTACTCACAATATTCCAAAGAACACTCCGGGTTCGAGTTTCTTTACAGGGCAAACCCAGTCCCCATAGGGATTTTTAGGGAAAAATCACTCATATTTGACACTACAATGTGACTACTAATTAATAAAATAATATGAGTTTATAACCCAATAAAGACAATGTGATACATAAGTAGCTCCAATCAAATAATCAAAACTGCATGCTAATAACTTAATTGGTTAGAAAGAAGACTCTTCCAAACGAGAGGTGTATAATGAGGAGAGAGATTGTGGCGTGGTTGGTTTGCATGCCAATCAATCGGTTGTATCCAATCCCAGAGGAAGACAAAGATGGTTTCCTTTGATTGTCACAAATAAATGATTTATGGTCCTATTCCCCTTCTTCTCCACCATTTTTGGACAAGTCTCTTCTTTAAAGTTAATGAGGTTTTAAAAGCATGAAGATGACATTTTTTAAGTTTTTATTCATTTAAATTTCATCGACAAATAATTTTAGCACACACAAAAAGGCAATGCGACGACTAGTGGTTGCATACTTAATGTTGTTACGTTTATTGAATATTTACTTATAAATAGCTTTATATACATGAATTTCTTTTATGTTATGATATTATGAATATCACTCTATTATGAAAATTTACTTAATAAACTATTTTTCTATTTTAAACTTTTTGATAAAGCAAATGTAGTGGATACCCTAAACACCACAAAAGGATCCACGTCGAATTGTTGATGGAGATTGGATCTTTACATTTATGAAGTTCTTAAAGTGGGCTGTTTTTTGCTTTTATTAATTAGCATTTATTATTTTTTTCTGCTTTGTAATTTTCTGTCTTTCATTGTTGATTGTTGCATCATTAACTTTGAAAACGTGGTGATAAGTGATTGCGATATTTTATATTGTAAAAAAACCAAAGCTGTCAAATGAACGATCAAAAAGTTTAGATTATATTAAAGTTTAGATTATATCATTTTTCTAATCCAAATTGTGCAACAGACAATCCCTGACAAATTTATAAAAATGAAAAGCAATTGATTTCTTGAATGATCCTATTTAGATTTTTGCTATAAAAAAAACTAGGTTTCTTGTAACCAAACATGAATAAATGGATATTCTAAAAAACATGTACGTTTACAAGTAAACTAAACTAGTAAAACAAAATAAAATGTAATGATAAAACGAGTATAAATATTTAAGTTGTATGCCAAGAATTAAATGAATTACATATATTTCTAGGTGAGTATGTAAAACGACTAATAAAGATCGATGTCTAACAAATAGATTATAACATTCGATAAAAATAAATATAGAAAAGAGTTAATTACACAAATGGTCCTTTAAGATGATACGAAGTTGCAAGTATGGTCCTAATCTTTTAATTTCGACAATCTCAGTCCTTTAAGATAACCGATTTTGCACGTTTGGTCCTTTGTTGACAGTGCCGTTTAAATTGGACGTTAAGCGCTATCACGTGGTTTGCACGCGAGGGTAACATACGTCTTTTTCACCCTTCTTCAGTTCAAAAACTTCCACATATAAAATAGGATTTGCATTTGGAAAACTGCAGTAAAGAAGGAGGGTTCTGTTTATATGTGGAAGTTTTTGAACTGAAGAAGGGTGAAAAAGACGTATGTTACCCTCGCGTGCAAACCACGTGATAGCGCTTAACGTCCAATTTAAACGGCACTGTCAACAAAGGACCAAACGTGCAAAATCGGTTATCTTAAAGGACTGAGATTGTCGAAATTAAAAGATTAGGACCATACTTGCAACTTCGTATCATCTTAAAGGACCATTTGTGTAATTAACTCTATAAAAAATACTCCCTCCGTCCCTAAATAAAGTTTCCATTTCTCCTTATATTTTTGTCCCTAAATAAAGTTCTCATTTCACAAGTTGATGGGGTCCACTTAATAAAATAATATAATTATTAAGGACCCCACTACTAACAATCCACTAACTATCTTTCTCTCTCCAAATCAACTTTATATTTTAATCAAATTTATTACCATGACCCCACCACTAACTTTCTCCTTAAATCTTGTGCCCAAGACAAATGAGAACTTTATTTAGGGACGGAGGGAGTATATAATTAACAATTTCTTTTGTCATTTACGTATCCAACACTTACCTAAAATTGTTTATTAATTTACAAAATATCAACGTTCCTTTAACATAATCCACAAAAACCAATTAACAGCATGAACAGTAAAGTTGGGTTCTTTACTCATTTAATATTATTAATGTGTTGGCTATAACAAATATTCTCATACTTACTCAAATATAATTCGACAAAAGATGCTCTTCCGGCCACATTTCACTCTCACCCGTCTCAACTCCGGCGATGTTCTCCGGCAATGTAAACAACATCAGATGATCAATCCGATGCCCAAGGTCCATGAAGAGATCCGGTAAATCAAGAAACGTATCATCCGTTGAAGCCAAGCCGCTAACCTCCGGTTCGAGCTCGGCTCGGCTTGTATTGGATTCCCAGTTTCTTGGACTGACGGCTAAAGCGGCGGCTTTGATTGCGGCGGCTTGGATGTCTCTTGGTGAGGTGGAAGCCGGCTTGGGGAGTTCATGAGCTAGATGAGGGAAGTTGAGGATAGCCGAGCGACCCTTGATTGCAATGGCGGCTACATCATGGGCTCGAGCCGCCATCTCAGGGTTCTCGAATGACCCGAGCCATATTCGGGATTTCTTCCTTGGCTCGCGGATTTCCGACACCCATTTTCCCCAGCTCCGTTTACGGACACCGCGGTAGACCGGGTTTTCCGTGGTGTTTTTGCTTAATTTTTGGTCATTTTGATTTTTGTCCTTCTTTAACCCTCTTGGCGGTGGTGGCGGCAGCGGCGGTGGTTATAGTGGTGGTGGTTTGGTCCATGGTGTTGTATAATATATAGTAGAGTTAGGTAATGATACAAGAGTGCGTGAAGACGAAGTATATAACAACTTAACTTGGCATAGATTGTTTAGTCTTTTTCTCACATAAAAAAACAGATTTGACATTGCATTTAATAAGATTGTAAATACACGTACACATAACAGTTAACCATAATATAATAATACTAAATATATATTTTAAGATTTATTAAAAATATCTATCTTATAAATAAGTATAAAATCTAAAAAGTCTTTTAAACAAAAATTACTATGGTTAAAACAAAATTTTCTAACAAGTACATAACCTGTACTTCCATTGATTTCACGTTTAAACCAAATTTTTTGTTGATAATTTAGTGCTCAAATAATTTTATTGTTAAATATGGTTTAATTCTGTAACTTTCACATATTTGATGATTGAATTTTAGTTTGACATATTTTTAATTAGTAACAATATGAGAATTATATTTATTAAGTATTTGAACTTTTCTATATTACAAATCAAATTAAAACCTCTTATTACAAATACTTTCTAAGACCTCTTATTGACCCGATAAATCATTTGGAAATGTAATAGCATTTCTTTAGAAGGGGTTAGTACTTAATTAAGATTTTTTGTTAAATTCTTACTAAGTAGTAGCATTTACCAGAGATATAAGAAGAAAGCTTAGAAACAACCACTTCTGACAAGTTCATTATAACAGAAATACTGAGAAAGAATTACTAAGTAGTAACATCTCTTAATACAAATAAGTTCATTAATTTTATATGTACAAGTCACATCTACGATGAACAAGAAAAGAAGCATCAATTGTTACGGATCTCTCGATCTATTTGCTCGTTTTTAAACTGGTTTTAAAATTGGAAAATGAATATATAGAAAGGTCAATCTAACATCCTAACCAATGACTTCAGCCGTTTTAAAACATTGTTTATCATCAAACCGTACTCGACTCGATTCATTAATTTTACCACCTCCGCTTGATCCTAAATAATTTATCGTTTATAAGTAGGCAAAATTTACGAGTAGCGATGAAAAGAGAAAAAGGTAGAAAAAGACTCGTCATTTGTTTCTTAACGTGCTTTATTGCCCACGTGCCCTCTTATCTAATTTGATGTTATTTAAAGTTAAAATTGTAAGAGTTGTATTCTATGGAGTCCAAAGGATTTGTTTATTCCCAAGGGATAAATCCTAGTCATTGGATCAAGATAGTCAAGATCAAATCCCCTACCTACAGCCACCACCGGTCGCCGCCCGCCGCCGGTGGCCAGCGGCCGGCGGTGGTGGTGGTGGTGGTGGCTGACAGTGAAGGTGCTTGTGCTAATGGGGGTGGTGGTGGTATTGATGTATCGAAGCACATGTGCTTCACTAAAAAACAGCATATTACTTCGAAGCACATGTGCTTCAGGTCACGAAACACATGTGCTTCAAGTCACTAAAAACATGAGTTTCTAAACACACAAGGGAGCATACGAAGCACATGTGCTTGACGTTATGAAACACATGTACTTCACTACACGGAAAAAAAATCAAAACAAGTGACGAACATATCATTATGAAGCACATGTGCTTCATAAAGCCAAGCACATGTGCTTCATAAAGCCAAACACATGTGTTTTTGTTCCTGAACACATGTAACTTACAAGCAAGTCATTTGTGTTTGAATCACGAAGCACATGTGCTTGACGTTATGAAACACATGTGCTTCACTACACAGAAAAAAAAATCAAAACAAGTGACGAACATATCATTATGAAGCACATGTGCTTCATAAAGCCAAGCACATGTGCTTCATAAAGCCAAGCACATGTGTTTTTATTCCTGAACACATGTAACTTACAAGCAAGTCATTTGTGTTTGAATCACGAAGCACATGTGCTTGAAGTTTTGAAACACATGTGCTTCACTAAATAGAAAAAAAAAATCAAAACAAGTGACGAAATATCATTATGAAGCAGATGTGATTCATAAAGCCAAGCACATGTGCTTCGTAAAGCCAAGCACATGTGCTTCATAAAGCCAAGCACATGTGTTTTTATTGCTGAACAAATGTAACTTACAAGCAAGTCATTTGTGTTTGAATCACGAAGCACATGTGCTTGACGTTATGAAACACATGTGCTACACTACACAGAAAAAAAAATCAAAACAAGTCACGAAGCACATGTGCTTCCAGTCACGACCACCACCACCGGTCACCACCGCCGGCGGCCACCTCCAGCCGCCGTCCTCCGCCGCCGGCCGCCGCCGACCTCCGCCCATCGCCGCCGTCCGCCGCCGTCCGCCGTCCGCCGTCCGTCGGTCGCCTTCTCTAGCCGCCGGAGAAGCACATGTGCTTGTAGTGGTGGTGGTGGTTTTGAATCTTGATCTTGACCATTAATTTTTCTTGATCCAAGGGTTAATAAATATCCCTTGAGACTAGATAAAATTAATGGACTACCTTGAACATTTACCAAAATTATAAATATTGGGATTAATAATAATAAAATAATAATATGAATGAAATAACTTCAAATAATAATAAATCACTTTAGATAATAGTAATAGTAATACTAATAATAACCACTAGTTTCATAAATAATAATAATAATAATTATCTTTGTATTCTTTTTAAAAAGCATTTATTTATATATATAAAAAAGAATCATTTATAAAACACGATTTTTTGTTTAGACAAAGCGTCAGGGATAATCAAATTATGTTTGATCACCGCTGCCACATCAATATCATATCAACTTTTTTTTCTTCTGATCAAACACATGACAAACCCTGAATAAAATCACGTAGCCGTGACCAAATCATCAAAACACAACACATAACTTTATCGGTCGCTTGACCAATCAAATGTCTGAAGTTTGGTCGTTGTCTTAGTTGACCGTAAGGAGAAGCGCCCAACTGTGAGGGCCGCCCGGCATTCATGGTGTGACGCACCCTTACATACAGTCTTATTTATATACCATAAAGTGTAATTTTTACAGCTAAATATAAATTCATATTAAACAATAATTATGGTAAAATACAATAAATTATTTTGTGAAAATCACCAACCTATAAATAAACACAAAGAGTACTCAAGAAACAATCCGATCACACCACAACAACCGACGAGTTGTGAGAAGAAAACCAAAACATATTGAACTAGGAAAGAAAACCAAACGTATACACAGGTAACCTAAAACTAGATTTTTTAAGCAGCGGAATGTACACTCTTTAAACCACTCATAAATTTACTCAATTTTATCTACAATTGAATTCGAACCCATAATTACAGGCATATTTTCCAAACATTTTATACCAACTATCACATTCATGCATTGGCGCCTCCTTACTTCTTAACCCCTAGTGGGCTACTGTACAAGCGAAACCCATTTAATTAAATTCAGCTTCTCCATTCACCATACTCATCCATCTTATTAATACTTGCACAAGGTCCATTAATCCACACATTCTAATTATAGCATCCTATTTTGACCGTTAACATTCATTCATAACTTCTTAACTGCAATAAGCTAAAAACACTGTAATCAAATTGGCCGAAACACCTATTATTATGTTCTTTCCATAAATAATAACCGGTTCAGCGGTTCTACATACCACCACTTTCCAAGCCGCATTACCATTATCCGAGAGATTGTCATTACCACAATGATTAAACGTGTCAATACTATCCAAGAAAATATTGACTTTCTTCAGCACCGGTCTAAATCCAATCCAAATTGCCCCATGGACTCCGTTTCTGGGCGCCCTCATCACTGTTTAAGTCAGTATATTTTAATTATAATAAATTCAAATAAGTATACACTTTTCACCACCATTAGACTGGGTGTAATCGTGATGGTCGCACCTTGCGTCTCTCCATTTGGTCACCATCATGTACGTGTCCTTCCCCTTACGCCAGAAGCAATGCGACGCGTCCTCGAAGCTTTTTGGTCGTCCAGGCGACCACACCCGGTCTCCATTTTTCAAAGGGTAGTGAGTTGTTTTTTAAAGGGGATGTGTTTGGTCGCCGGCTACGTGGGTTTGGTTGAGATTTTTCATGTGCTTGGTCGAAAGGGAAAAAAGCTGACGTGGCGCCGATGTATCATAGGTGACCAAACTGAGTTTGATCACCCATTACACATAGTCTTAGTTATTGAATATTTATTAATATTATATTAAAAAAATATTAGTGATACAAATCACCATCACATTTAACATAGACCAGTTAACATCTACACATTTTTAATTTAAATAACTTGTATAATAAAAGTGAAAGCTTATTGCACAGTTATTATTGTAGTGCAATAATAATTGCCTAAAGTTTTAGAAATTTAATCGACTTGAAGGGGACATACAATTCAACTCCCATATAAATCATTAAAAGCTGGGCTTCTATTTACTATTTTTGGCCAAATGAATATGTCCAAATTAAGAATAATAATTCCACAAGAAATGGTCTCCCGGCCATAATTCACCGTAACCGGTCTCAACTCCGGCGATCCCATCCGGCAATATATACATCCAATCAATCTGATGTCTGAGGTTGATGAATAAGTCCGGTAAATCAAGAAATGTGTCGTCGGCTGAAGCCAAGCCACCAACTTCCGGCTCAAGCTCGGCTCGGCTATTACAGCTGGCCGAGGCTCCAATTTCAGTAATGGTTAAAGTCGCGGCTTTGATTGCTGCGGCTCTGATATCGGTAGGTGAGGTAGAAGCCGGCTTGGGAAGTTGGTGAGCCAGGTGAGGGAAGTTGAGCATAGCCGACTGACCCTTGATGGCTAATGCGGCTACATCATGGGCTCGAGCCGCCATCTCAGGATTGTCAAATGACCCGAGCCATATTCTTGATTTCTTCTTTGGCTCTCGGATTTCAGATACCCATTTTCCCCAGCTCCGCATGCGGACACCGCGGTAGACAGGGGTTTCTCCACCGCGGGTTTTGGTAGTTTTTGTCTTGGCAACGGTGGCGCCGGACGTGGTGGTTTTGTTGGTTATGGTGGTTTGATCCATCTTATTGTAAAATATGGAATATGAGAACATGAAGATAAAGATGACATGTTATTCTTTATATACAACTTATGTTATATGTCTTTATGTATAATTCTGTATCCCATAATAACTTACTACTCACTTTAGACGTATAAAGTTTTTACATGAGTGCAGTATAACTCTAATAGTATAATGTATCTATAATACATACTCCCTCCGTCCCAAAAAAAAAACTTCTCATTTCACTTTTGCACAAGTTTTAAAGTGATAGTTAATGGTGGGATCATTAGTAATAAATTTGATTAAAATATAAGATTGGCTTGGAGAGAGAAAGATAGTTAGTGGATAATTAGTGGTGGCTCCTTAGTAATAATAGTATCTTATTAGGTGGAGCCCATCAAATATAGCAAATGAGAAGTTTTTTGTGAGATAAAAATTTAGTGTGAAATGAGAAGTTTTTTTGTGGGACGGAGGGATTACATTTTAGGAGGTCAGAATGTATGCAATACCCTAAATTAAGACCCTAATCCATGGTCTAAACCAATAACTTTGAGTTCAACTTAAAATCATAGAGTTAGACTTATAAGTTGTTTAATCTTATCATTTTCTATCCACTTGCATGGCTGTTGCAATGAAAGAGTCATTTTTGACAACAAAAAACAAACTAAAATTAGCAAGAATTAAAGTTAACATATTTGTTATTTCGACACAGATTTGTATTTATAAAAAATGGCAGCCGTGAGACTAGAACCCACAACTTTTTTTGCTCTTATTATTAACCCAAAGCTAATAAATTGATTTTTTGTGTGGAATTTTAACCATGTGTGTTGTGTTCATTTTTATGTATGAACTCTTACAAAAATTTTGACCGTTGATGCTAATTTTTCTTATTATTATCAGTGCATTGCGTTTACCTAATTTAAATTAGTATTCGTTTGTACAGTTATTGTTAGAAAAAAACATTTGTAACCAATTGGGTCAAGTGTTTCGGGTACTTGACATTGGTTACGTTTATGTTCCTGTAATATTCTAATTTTGGGCTCCAGATTCGTTTAGGGCTTGGTTCGTGCTTAATTTTATTAGTTCAAGGCTTCAAGCCTTCTCTCCCTCACAGAAGTTGTGCTCTTTTAGCTAATTACCTCCACTTGTATTTAAATTCTTTTTTCTTTTAATTCTATGCCATAATTTTAAAAAACAAAATGGTAAAATAAAAGTTAGTTACGTTAAATAGTAAGTTACAGGTTTGTTACATCAAAATCTAAGCTTCTTAGTATAATACATGCAATAACAATTGGTCCAACACTATTGTGTAGGAATTAGAGTATTTGTGTCACAAATTGTTGGTATTTAAATTGCACACAAAATGTATTTATTTTTCAGAAAGAAAATGGAAAAAATAATAATAACTTTTTTGAAGGGAAATCTTAATCTACACATAATTTCTACAATGAGATTTGAACTCAACCTCAAGGTTGTGAGACAAATATCATATCGTTAGAACAAAGGCATTTAGACCACTCCCAACGGTTTGGCAAACTGATACCGTCAGTTGTTGCCAAATCAGCGCCACATCAGCTAACCCTCCAACCGACACTAAACTGACGTACTCATGCCAACAATACCACTTCCCTTTAATTTTTTGGGACCCACCATTACAAAACACACACACAAAATACCCCTTTGGGCCCACCCACCAACCGGTGCAACCCCTCCATCCCGTCTCCAAAGCGGCGAAGATAATTTTGTCCCAATATAAACTTCTCATTTCTCAAACTTAAAGACCCCACTTAATATAATAATATTATTACAAATGCTTTCACCACTAACTATAATGCCTAAAACACTTCTCTTAAATCAAACCTTATATTTTAATCAAAAGTAATACAAAATACCCTATCACTAACTATTTCCTAAAAAGTCGTGTCAATAGAAATGAGAACTTTATTTAGGGACGGAGGGAGTATTTCGTAATAACTAGAGTATAAGATATACTGTAATATATATCAAGTTTTATAAAACATTTAAAATAGGGTATAGACCGATAGGGAACACGAATACTGAAAATAGGGTAACGGTACTTGAAAGAATCAGAAACATGCCGTGGCATTTGTGTTCCCTTTCTCCGCCCATTCTCAAATATTACGTCACATCTCTTCTCTTTTTTTACAAGGTAGGCCCACAAAATTTTCAAAACAAGATATGCACTTCATTGTCGACATGCAAAACTCCATTACTTTGTATTCTCAAGCTTTAATGGCGACTAAAATCAACTTAGGTTATCATTTATAGGCATATACAAATTGGACCGAGAACCGACCAGGACTGCAGAACCGGACCGAGCTACATCGGTACGGTTCTCGGTTAAATTTTTTTATGAAAAACGGCTCTCGGTTCTAACCGGTCCGGTCCAAAACCGAGAAAAAACCGAAGAAATTACCTCGGTTCGGTTCCGGCCGGTTCTCGGTTCGGTCCGGTCCCGAGCAACATCGGTTCGATTTTCGGTCCAACAAAGATTATTTTTTCGGTTCCCGGTTTTGGACCGTGCACGGGCCTAATTGGTTAACCACCCCCCCCCCCCCCCCCCCCCCCAAGCTTAAAACATGGGCATTGAGAGGCTAGGGTAAAAAGAAATCCATCTTTCCTACCTAGTTTACATCATGGTAAAGTACAACTCCATCTACTTCTTTACATGATAAATATCACCCTTGTAAGTCTTCTTTAATTCTAACATCAAACAATATAAACTTTGAACTTCATAAAAAGAAAACTAGGGATATTATACGTAATATGTGAAAACGTGAGCATAGTGATATGTTCCATTTTATTGAATTTATTACATATGTTTAAACTCTTTTTGTTGGAAAACATTCAAAGTTAGTAAAGTACAATAATATATAAAATGCAAAAAACATGTATTTAATTTACCTTGAACTTGGTTAATATACCTTATATAGAAGGTATGCATGTTGCCTTGAAATGAGTTCACTCACGAATTATGAATGTTTTAAAAACCAGTTTTTCATATTGAATTGGCCTAATGTTCTACACTGTATCGGTTGGACTGGATTAGCTGGCCGGTTGAACTAGATAGAAATACCATTAATTGCTCGTATTTATGATGCAGCAATCATATAAAGGTGTACAAATGCTAAAAAAGTTTGAAAGCCTAATTTTCAACTAAGTATATCATTTATGAGGTTTTATTATTTTATGTCTATTTTATTTATAATTTCTTAGAAAAAAACTATTTTTTTTCCAGTTCGACCACATTTTATGTCCGACCGGTCGGTTCTGACCAAGATGTAACAATCGATCTAACCGGCTCATTCCGACCGGCTACCTCCCTGTTTCCTTGTACGACCGGTTCGACTAGCTGGTTCAAACGAGTTTTAAAACATCGCTAATGATTTCTTTATTGGTTCACTTTTAATAACGGATGGCCGATTTTTTCTCATGATATACGCAACCTAACAGTTTTCATAACTGTTTCCGAACCTTTTCTTAGCCAACTTGTAAATGTTTGAAGAGATTGAACTCGTGACCTCTTTGAGATCACGTTAGGCATCTTTACCACCAGATTATCACCTCACCGATCATTTTAGGCGTCCGGCCTCTAATTGGAGATCATTTTGTCCGAACTTACTGATGACAATAAAAGTGTTCTGGAATATTGACACCCATTTCTGCTCTATTTATTGAGCAATTTGGATCATGGTTTTCAAATGTAAATTTATTTTAACTTGAAACTTATGAATAGTTATAATTTAGAATACCCATTTTAAATCATTACGAGCAAGCTATCAAAAGTTAAGCTAAGAAATTATGACAAAAATCAAACAAGATTGCCATTCTTGGCTGTTCATTTCGGTGTTATCAAGGGCTGTAAAAGCATACTGATAAAGGCATTGTTATTTTTGGAATAGAAACTCGGATTGATAGAAAAACAAGGGACAACCTCATCTTCTATTCCAAACACACCCCAAAACCATCATTTATAGAGTACCAAACATGTCATAAAAATAGACCATTTGATGTGAAGCTAGTGCAGAAACGTCACGTGCAAGAGGAATGGTGGTGGTTATGGTGTTTTTTAAATCCTCAGCACCCTGTTATGAACAAGAATAAAGATGATCAGAAATTACAATTATATAATAAAGTTTATTATTTTAATCACATATTGATGCAGATGAAAAACAAGATAAACATAAACTGAAAATGATTGATTCACACGAATACAAGGTTCAGTTTTTCTAACTATCGTTGATTCAACAAGTACCAATAATCAGGATAAATTTTCTATCAAACACAAATTCCGTGAAATGAGAGGAAAAAATGAACTTTCATAAAAATTAAAACAGAATATTGTAGCATCTCAATAAAACTCTAAGATAGAACTACATTTCAAATGGGCCTAAATTTATAAACGGACCGAAAACTAGCACACAAACAAAGTCCATAAACTAGAAAAAAAAAACTTTAAAATGCAAATAACTCCTAAAATACGGTGTCTTTGGGCGTCTGAAACAGAGCCCCGGAGCCCAAATTATGCCCAAGTTAATGAAGCCCCTTTACTCATGAAACCTTTTGGGCCTCCAGAAACAAAAGCGCCCGGTCCTCCATGCCTGGGACCGCATCACATAGGTTACAAATAAACACAATAAAGAAACCATATTTGTGTGGTAAGGAAATACGCGATTAAATATCAAAGATATAACAATGAGGGCAAAGTGATGATTTTTCTGAAAATTACACGGATGGTCTATGTGGGTTGTCAAAAAGTTTTGGATTTGGTCCCTAAGTCTCAAAAATTACACGGATAGTCACTAACATCCATACATTGTCATGCTTTTAGTCCCTAAGTGTATCAGATTTTAAATGCAATCATCTACAATCTAACATTACACCCTTTTTGTTGCATTTTCTTGAAAATACCTGCAAAATAAGGTTTTAAGTTAGTATACACGGATACGGACACTACTAATATGCATTATAATCACAAAAATGGGTATTCAAAAGATATCAGTAACATTATATAGTAATGAGGGACGAAACAATGACTAAATCCATTAATAAAAAAACACCAAACATAAAAAATAAAAATAAAAAGAACCCAAATAATAAACAGAATTACAGATACAGCTAACTGTAGAGCAACACGCATGTTCATGTATTCAAGAGACCACTACGTCAGATAATCTTCAATTCAGTAACAGCTGGTTTTAGTTCTACATTTACAAGAAAAACACCATCTTTATGCCAAAATACAGAGAAACTCAACATGTGGCCAGTACTAATACCTACAGTGTCGTGTTCGAACATTTCAATTCAAAAAGCATTTCATCGAACAGGTGGAGGGCAAAGTGGATACAAACAACAACACTATAGCAATATCTAACTTATATGCAAATTACTGAAGAAAGATTAAAAGATGTTAAAAACAGAAGAAAGAAGCCAAAGATCCCGCCAAAATGTACAACGAACCCTTCATTCCAAGGCGGGAGATAACGGAATTGGGGCCATGCCGTGAAACAGAAACGGCAAATTCGGCAGCAGAAGCTAAGCAAAATATAAGTAGACTGGTAACGGCTAGAGTAGTAGCCTGAGGGTGCGTTTGAAACGGGAATCCAGTTTCCGATTGAGATCTAATCGCAGTGAAACTAAACAATCCAGCTATAACAAAACTAAGGGGGGTGTTTGAGAAAGTTTATTTAGAGGGACTTATGTTGATCTTTTGGCTTTCGGAAGCTATATTTTTAAAAGGTTATTAGTTTGATTATTTTATTATCTAAACATTTATCTGATCATCAAATGAAAATTTTAAAAGTGTCAATTCCATTACTGAGAAATATTTGTATGGATTTTTCTTTCGTAATTCAATTCTACATAATTATAAAATACATCATTCTTTGTTGTAATTGAAATCTTTGTCAAAAGCTTATAAATTCAATTCCGTTCTTTTAGTGCAATAACAAACTTGAATATTTTGTATGTTTCATACCTTAAAATCATTCAAATATATTAAAAAAATAAATAAATAATAAAACATAAATAAATAACATTAAAAAAATAAAAAAATAAAAATACACCAAACATGATCAATAACCTTAAGGGTAGTCACTAAGACGTCATTAAGACGTCAAGATACGCATAAAAAACTTGTAAAATAATCAATAACCGTCCACTGCATTTTAGGAATCAACCCCCACTATTGAAAGTACAAACGATTTATGCACGTAACTAGCTCTTAATGACAGCCCTAGAGAAAGTTTAACATCTTGCTTCCATTATTAGCTTACAACTGAAGTTAAGCAGTTAATTATAACCTACATGGTTTATTGACATTATTTCAGAAAGAGCACAAAAAAACATTAAAAATACACCAAACATGTCAAAGATACAACCAGCATGCATAAGGAACCTACCCATCCCAATCGAGCAATAACGGCATAAACAGAAGTACGACCAAAAGTAAGAAACGAAGTCGATATATCAAGCCAAGTTGTTGAATTCCTGCATGAAGTTTATTCTTTAGTTATTTATAAGTTAAACAGAATATACTGGGTTTGAGAATCCATGTTATGTATAGAGATTAAAAAGTTTTATTCAATTTTCTTCTATAATTCAATAAATAGTAAGGTCCCGTTTGATTTCGTCGGATTGAGTCGGAATCGGATTGAGTCGGAATCGGATTGAGTTGGAATCGGATTGAGTTAGAATCGGATTGAGTCCATGTGTTTGATTAGATTGTTAATTGAATTTGCTAATTGATGAATAATGACCTTATTGCTAAACACAGAATTATATTATTAAATATTTAAATCTGTATTATTTAAATATTTAATAAAATAATCAGATTTTATTTTATATAATTTATATTAAAAAAAGAATTATATTACTAAATATTTAAATCTGTATTATTTAAATAATATATTAAATAATCAGATTTTATTTTATATAATTTATATTAAAAAAAAGAATTATAGTATTAAATATTTAAATCTGTATTATTTAAATAATATATTACATAATCAGATTTTATTTTATATAATTTATATTAAAAACAGAATTATATTATTAAATATTTAAAATCAGTATTAACCAATCATCGACACCTTCTTCCCATACCCAGACTCTAAACCTAGGACCAAATGGTTTGATCGGAAACAACACCGCCGGAGATCGGAACAACGTGATAACGACGCCGGAGATCGGAATCAGTTATAACAGATTCTTAAACCCATCACATTCTTAAACCCAAACCCAGTTATAACAATCCAAATTAGACGTAAACGAAAATTACAGAGTAAACGAAGATTACAGAGTGAAGATGGCAGTATTATAACGACGACGGTTCAAGTAATATAAACGAAGATTACAGAGTGAAGATGGCGAACCTGAGGAAGAAGGAAGAGGGTTGTGTGAGTGCAGCCTTGACGGAGGAAGGAGGAAGACGGCGGCGGCTGCTCTGCGATGGAGGAGGAAGACGGCGGTGGCTGCTCTGCGATGGAGGAGGCTGGAGGCTGCTCTGCGATGGTTGAGTTTAGGGCAAAAACGATTGAATCAATGAGATCTATAAGTCGGACTGAATCGGTGAGGAAAACTGGACCGAATCTGAGCTTTTGACCGAATCCGAACATTTGGGAAGTTATCAAACACCATAGATTCGGACCGGGTCCGAATTTGGACCGGGTCTAGTGAATCCAAATCAAATCAAACAGGCCCTAAGTGTATTCAATTTTACCACAGAATTTTGTGTAGTTGAATTTTTTTTTTATCATTTACTAACGTGTAGAGTCGTAGATAAACCAATGTGGGAGGTTGTTCATAGCAAACATATATCAAATATGTTTACCACAGCCAAAAATAATAACCTAGGTGAATTGGATGTGAGAGAGTCATACAATCAAATTCCTATTTTCCCGATAACAAAATTCTGAATTACCATATAACCACACACCAACACCGAGTACCAATTACCGTACAAAAACTTATACGCTCAGTACTTGTGGGTATCAGTATTTCGGTATAATACCGAAAATAAAAACCAAGATTTTCATGGAGCAACATTTTAGGTTACATTATTTCATAACGATAGTCCACGTTATATGCACTAGCTATAATCAAACAGAAGTTTGCTTGAACAACGCAAAAAGAAGTTAAAAGAAAGGAATAGACTAGACAGAATAATCAAATCAAATGCCAATTAGTATATTGGTGGATATTCTTAAAAGTAATTTTTAATCGGCTGTATGCGCAGAATTTTAAAATTGGTGGATATTCTTAAAATTAGTTTCTAATCGGCTGTATGCGCAGAATTTTAAATTGGTGAATATACACTTTATAGTTAATATACATATGCATATTGGTGGATACTAAATCTATTGCCTGTACATTCTATCCACAAATTCCATCTTGCATTAACAAAGTTTCACATAATCCACATTATAATAAAAATAAGGATTTTGATAATAATAATCATTAATTAAGGCTGTCAACAAAAGAAGAATATGTTTATAAAAGTAATAATTAGTTACAGTATATTATATACCATTAACTCACTTTTAACTCAATTAGTCAAATTATCTTCCTTCTTTTAACTAACATCCATATACCTCCTCTAATCAAAATAAAAAATGTTACAGCCCTTATTAAGATCCTAGAAAATAAACTATTTTATATTCTAGTTGGTTCGCTCGGTACCTACCACAATCGGCTTTTGCTCAAAAAAATTGGTTTTGGTACGCGGTCCAAATACCTAAGTACCGAATACGGATTTTCATTGCTTTCTAATACTGAGTATCGTACCGATTTATTGGGTAGATACGAGTTCGGTTTCGGTACCAAAAACTCTTCCCCATAGGTTGAGGAGTTTGTGACATCATGGACATGTCATCCCGTCCCTGATTTACATGTGGTTTGTATATAGTCATGAATTTGATCCCAAGAGTTCCAAAACTATAAGAAAAATCCCTTTTAAACTTATAAGTTATATCGCAGACAATCTCTAAAACACACAGATGTTTGCTAAACATGTTTTATTCGTCGTATTTGTAAACTGAAACAAGTGATTATCTTTACAGTTTAAAGATTTGGATAAAAGAAAAAATCAAGTTACTAGAAATAACTGCAGATAAAGATATCAAGTTAGATTATCTTTAAGTGACGGTGGTGGTGATAAACCACCATTACAAGCGGTTATTACTATTATCATATATATACATTAGTGGTAGTCATATTACTGTTAATAAGGAATATTATATTAATTTTTTTATTTGCCTTTTATATATAGTCTTATTGAGGAATTTTAAAATGAAAAATGGCTTTGTCCCAGTGATAGTTCTGGAAATTTAAGTGCAGAAGGTCCTGGGATCGATTACTGTTGACGCATACTCATATTTTTTGTCTAATTTAATATGCATGTATGTTTTCTAGGAATTTAAATAAATAAATAATTTTGTTATTCAGGTCGGTAAGAATTGTAATATGATCAATATTGTAAGCCTGTAAGGCATTTGGCATATTCCAGAGCAATTATGTGTTCGAATCCAAGTGTGGCAGTTTTATATCTCACATTATTGTAGTGTTATATTTAAAAACTATATAAAAATATAAATATTATAAAATCCACGGCAACGCGTGGACTTTATTACCCTCGTATAATACAATAAGCATTCCAAAAAACGTTAAATTTACTGTTCATAACACTTAGACGCCGTTAATGAAATAGAAGTAGAAGGTAAACACATTTCTATCTACATATAACAAAACTTAGACGCCGTCATGTAATCTCAAATATTTAAACAAATTAAATAATAAAAAATTTAAAATATAATTTAAAATAGCATATGCATATTCATTAATTTCATTATAATAATATTATTTAGTCTTATCATTTAATCTTATTCATAGTCCTACTCATTAGATGAAGACATGTGTTAAAATCAAGGGATAATATTAAGAGAGAAAATTAGTGGATTATACATGTCATCCTATTAAGTAGGCATGACTATGCAATAGAACCAAATGGTAGGACTAAATATCATTTCTCATTTCATTAATAGGGCGATGACTCAAAATTTAGTGAGGACTCTAACGATAATTTTCAACCAATCATTTAAGAGAATTTTGGATCATTATCAGAAATTTTAGATCATTATCAAAAAATGTTACTCCTAAAGATCCAAAGTTTTTTACAATAATTCAAATTTTCTTAAATGATTGGTAAATATAATGAAAACAAGTAACAAATGTATTCTTAACCGTTAAGGATTTAAAGTGATTGGTGTGTAAGCATAATGATTAGGGTTTGGATCCTTTTGGAATTTTTATCGTATATATATTTGAATCAGTTTTTAATAATCAAACGATTTATGGACTTTAACTTTTACAAAAAAAAGAATACTAACTAACCTATTATTTTACATAAAATATTCATATTTATCACTTTCTCATTATATAAATTTTTTTGTCAAAGATTTGTCAATGTGACGCTTCTTTCAACTATTAGTATTATTACTGATTCATGGTTATTAAGGTTACACTTTGGATAAATCAAAACCAATTTAGATCAAATTTCATTTCATGTAAAAAATATACGTTTTACATACCGCCGTAACACGCGGAGTTTTAATTGTTAATTACTTTTTGCAGTTTTAGCACAAGGATTATTTGTTTAAAAAATTGCAAAATGGGTCCCACTGGATTTGGTCTTGTGACGACGGTTCGAAATATTGCTTGAATATTTTGCAATGGCAGTATACAGTTGTGGTGGTGGCAATCCCTGAAGGTTTACCATTATCTGTAACATTAAGTCTTGCTTTTGCTTTAAAAAATTGATGAATGATAAAAGCACTTGTCCCCACGTGGCAGCTTGTGAAACAATGGGTCCGATCCAAATATTTGTAGTGTTATTATACTGACCCAACAATCTTCTAAAACTCCAGACTAGTATATCTTCCAAGTCTTCGTCTTTAATAAAAGTTTGATATAACAATCTTCGATTTTATATAATTTTGAAATAGGATTCGCTTGAAGTTTCTTAATCTTTGTAGCTAGTATACTGAAAATTAAAAAAATGTGTGTTCTTAAACAGTCTAACTAAAGACAATTCTTGAACACTTCTTTTATCGACAAAAGTAAAATCCTTAGGCCCGAACTACCTTTCGGGAGTTTGGTGTTGACGTGTTTGTAAAGATGAACTGGTTTGGAATGGGTCCCTCTGAATTGTTTTAGTACAAGGTAAATCAATTTATAGCGTCAAACATATGAAACTCATAATACATGTATAATTTTCATTATACTAAAATTGAACACATGACACTAAAATCACCAACAACAATAAACGCATATAGGATTAAAACCTGCCATGAAAATAAACACAAGTGCGGATAATCTCTACAAAAGCAAGTAATCAAAGTAGTGATAATAAACAAGTGCGGATCGGTTTCTGCGGGCCCCACCTCAACGATGGTAACTGCCGGAAAATTACCAATATCTGAATGCATCATCGTTTTTCCCTTTGAACAGGAGCGAATGATGAAGTATGTTTAAGTTATAGGTGAAGATGTCTAGGTGGAGTCAAACGGAGATTCCAATGTTTGACTTATACTCTTTTGTGTTTTCCTCAGTGTTCCATAAATTTTCATTAATTAGCCGTTGGAACAAAAACAATTTTACATACTCTGTTTTTGCAAGTTCTGGCTCGGTGTCGATAACCTGTTCAGAGACCGGGATATGATCGACATCCATGGTGGTCACTCTTTTGCAAATTTTGGGGAATGTATGATGGGAAGCTGAGATTAATTTGAAACAGAGAGGTTAGTTTTTATAGTCCCTTATTTTGTAAGCATCTTAAGTGTTTAATGTTGGAACTTATAAATGGTTTCTTCCCACATTGCTCAAAGTATGAAACATTGACATAGTTATAAACCCTTTTACCCATAACTAACTAAAATCATTGAGTTGGGTTTGATAATGGGTTTAGGCTTATTTGGGCTTATAATATATATAATTTACATATAATTTACATATACATTAAATGAATTTCGGATATAAGTTTTTAGCCCTAACCCGATTTTCTTTTTGACGTTTTTGGACCAAATACAATGTTTCATAATGACGACGGTTGTTGACAGTTAAGGACGAACAGGTGTGTCGGTTAATTCGCACCTCTTCAATCAGTATAAATACCGAATCCAATTCCATCAAGAAGGCTAATTTTCAGATTCGTTAGATTCTTGTTTTTTAAACTTGAATTGATTGTTGTATCCTCAAAACAGTCGTACCAATTAGGGCGAAATTCTGTTTTAGGACACTGCAATTTGCAGGCCTCAATCAAATTGTTGTAATCGAATGATTTCTGAATTTGTATATATTATTCCGATTATATTTTTCCTAACAATCTAAAACAGAATTTTCAAAATGGATCAAACGATTCTGAAACCACATGTTGAAAAACCAGAAAAATTTAAAGGATCTAATTTTCGTCGTTGGCAACAAAAGATGTTATTTTATTTAACATCTTTGCATGTATCTTCTGTTCTTACAGATTCTGAACCAACAGATCCGTATGAAGATGGACAGAATGTTCCCACAGAGGTAGAAACAACAACATATGAAAGGGCTGTGTCTCTCTGGAATCACAGTGAATATAATTGCAGAAATTATATTCTGAATGCTTTGGATGATTCCCTGTATGATATCTATTCGACCTTTGCAACTGCAAGGGAGATATGGGAATCATTAGAAAAGAAATATAGGACTGAAGTTGCATGTTCTAAGAAATTTGTACATGGAAAATTTCTAAACTATAAAATGAATGATGCAAAACCTGTTGTGAAACAAGTGGAAGAACTCCAAATCATAGTGCACGAATTGAAAGTGGAAGGTATGGGTATAAACTCTAACTTTCTTGTTGGTTCTATTATTGAAAAGTTACCCCAATCCTGGAAAGATTTTAAATTATATCTTAAACACTTGACTGACGATATGAGTTTTGAGCAACTTGTTCTTAAAATTCGTGTTGAGGAAGATAACAGGATGCATGAAAAGGCTGAAACAAATGCAATAGAACCAAACGCAAATATGGTTGGAGAAAGCTCTTCCAAATCATACAATAAACGCAAGAATGGTGGAGATTCTGAAAAGAATAATTACAAGGCTGGAAAGAAAGATCACCACCAACAAAAGAAGAATTTCAACCAACAAAAGAAGAACAACTTCAAGAGAGTCACTCATTGTTGGGTTTGTGGGAAACCTGGGCAACGTATACTTTACGTACACAAGTGGTCGAGCGAGAATAGACGATGCAGGTCATTAAGTGGGAGTTTTCTTTAAGGCATTCCTTTCCGCAAGCCTCTTCCGGTCAGTCTGTAAGTTAAACAAAAGTCCATCCGATCAGCCACAAAGCCAAGGATTGTCGCCACAAGAGAGATAATGGAAATGGTAATTCTGGAGGAAGTTCCAACCAAGCAAATAATGTGGAATCTCCTCAAGAATTTGCTGGTGTAATTGAAGCCTTCTTTACCATAAATGTTGTTGATTGGTGGATGGATACAGGTGCCACAAAGCACATATGCAATTCAAAAAGAATGTTTACATCTTACCAAAAGGTGAATGAATCTGAACCGATGTTCATGGGGAATGGAACGTCTTCAAAGATTGAAGGAAAAGGGAAAGTTGTATTGAAGCTAACTTCCGGAAAGGATCTTGTTCTTTCAAACGTGTTGCATGTACCAAACATCACCAAGAATCTGATTTCCGGTCCCATACTTAGTAATAAAGGCTTCAAACTTGTATTTGAATCTGATAAATTTGTAATCACCAAAGGTGGTGTGTATGTAGGAAAGGGTTACCTCAATGAGGGACTCTTCAAACTAAGTGTTGTAACCGATGACAATGATATTAATGATAATAACGCGGGCACTAGCACCGCTTCTGTGTACATGATTGATCCTTCTCTCTTATGGCATTCTAGATTAGGCCATGTTAATTTTCGTTCCTTACATAGAATGATAAACTTAGGCATGTTGCCTAAATGTTCTATAGATAAAATATCTAAGTGTGAAGTTTGTGTAGAATCTAAATACACAAGTCATTCACACAAATCTGTAGAGAAATCAAATCAATTACTTGGTTTAATTCATACAGATTTATGTGATTTTAAAGCAACTCCATCTAGAGGTGGAAAGAATTATTATATTACGTTCATTGATGATTGTAGTAAATTTTGTTATGTGTACTTAATCAATACCAAAGATGAAGCTTTGAATATGTTTAAAACATATAAAGCCGAAGTTGAAAATCAACTAGACAAAAAGATCAAAATTCTAAGGTCGGATAGAGGAGGAGAATATGAATCCAATGACTTCGCTGAATTTTGTTCTAATTATGGTATCGTACACCAAACAACAGCCCCTTACACTCCACAACAAATTGGAGTGGCTGAACGTAAAAATAGAACATTGAAGAACATGATTAATTCAATGCTAATCACTTCGGGTGCTCCTCATACTCTTTGGGGTGAAGCATGTCTAGCAGCAAACACAATGTTAAACAAAATCCCTCATAAGAAGAGTGACAAATCTCCATATCAATTATGGAAAGAAAAGCAACCTTCTTATAAAAGGATGAAAGTGTGGGGTTGTTTGGCAAAGGTTCCAGTACCTTTACCAAAAAGAACCAAACTTGGACCTAAAACAGTTGATTGTATTTATCTTGTTCCAGCAAAGAATAGTGCTGCTTATAGGTTCTTGGTACATAAATCGAATGTACAAGACATAAGCAACAATGCTATAATTGAGTCTGCCGAAGCAGAATTCTTTGAGAATACTTTTCCTTATAAGGATAAAGAGAAAAATACCTCTAATCCAAGGAAAAGAGTAATAGATACTCAATTGTCTCAATCTCAAAGAGACAATGATTCAGAGGTTCAACAAGAAAATATTGAACCTAGAAGAAGTAAGCGTGATAAAGTCTCTGAAGACTTTGGACCTGATTACATGACATATATTGTAGATGAAGAACCACAAACATATAAGGCTGCTATGGAATCACCGGAAGCACCTTATTGGCAAGAGGCTGTTCAAAGTGAAATAGACTCAATTGTGCATAATAATACATGGAAATTGGTTGACCTACCTTCGGGACATAAACCAATAGGTCATAAGTGGATCTTTAAGAAGAAACTAAGACCTGATGGTACCATAGAGAAGTATAAGGCTCGGTTAGTAGCCAAAGGATACCGTCAAAAGGAAGGACAAGATTTCTTTGATACTTATTCACCGGTTACAAGAATAACCTCTATAAGAACATTAATGGCTATAGCAGCAATTCACAACTTAATTATACATCAAATGGATGTAAAGACTGCTTTCTTAAATGGTGAATTAGATGAAGAAATCTATATGCAACAACCTGAGGGATTTGTTGTTAAAGGTCAAGAGCATAAGGTATGTAAATTGATTAAATCTCTTTACGGCCTTAAATAAGCTCCAAAACAATGGCATGAAAAGTTTGATAATACTCTCTTATCAAACGACTTTCACATAAATGAATGTGATAAATGTGTTTATGTTAAACAAACCAAAAACGCATTTGTCATTATTTGTTTATATGTGGATGATATGTTGATTATGGGTACAAATATGGATGTCATTAATCAAACGAAGAAAATGCTTCATTCTTCATTTGATATGAAAGATATGAGAGTAGCTGATGTTATTCTTGGCATTAGAATTCAAAGAAATTCTAATGGATACATCCTTACTCAATCTCATTACATTGAGAAAACATTAAAGAAATTTGGGCACTATAATGGTAGATCAGTAGTAACTCCATTCGATCCCAAGGTTCAACTGAAGAAGAACAACGGACAAAGTGTATCACAATTACAATATACACAAGTTCTAGGAAGTCTTATGTATATAATGAATTATACACGTCCAGATTTGGCATATAGTGTAAGTCGACTTAGTCGATACTCACATAACCCTGGAAGAGATCATTGGGATGCACTAGTAAGAGTGCTTCAATATCTTAAACACACAATGACTTATGGGTTACATTACACTAAGTATCCTGCTGTATTAGAAGGATTTTGTGATGCCAATTGGATTTCCAATCATAATGAAGGCAAGTCCACAAGTGGCTATGTATTTACACTTGGAGGAGCTGCTATCTCATGGAAATCATCTAAGCAAACTGTGAATACCAGATCAACTATGGAAGCAGAATTTGTAGCCTTAGATAAAGCTGCTGAAGAAGCTGAATGGCTTAGAAGCTTTCTAGAGGGTATTCCATTGTGGCCAAAACCAGTGACTGCTGTGTGCATACATTGTGATAGTATGGCTGCTCTTACAAGAGCAAAGAATCAAATATATAACGGCAAGTCAAGACATATAAGACGTCGCCACAATACAATAAAAGACTTGTTGAAAAATGGAATTATCTCCATAGACTACGTAAAGTCAAAGGAAAATATAGCTGATCCTTTGACAAAAGGCCTTTGTAGAGAACAAGTCATATTTACATCGAGGGGTATGGGCTTAAAGCCAACACAAGAGTAACTACTCGACGGAAACCTAACCTAGCAAAATTGGAGATCCCATGGTCTAGGTTCAATAGGAAAACTAGTTGGGTAAAACTCAAAAGTGCTAACACACAGGTATGCCCATTCCTATGATGAATTTAGTGTGTTTTTCCATTGATGTTTAAGGGATGAATTTTTAATTCTTAATAATGTTTATAGCTTTTTACAGTGGAATACTATGGAATATTCTTGATTAACATTACCTATACGAGATTGATGTGTGGTCGCATCTTTGGGAACCAGATGGCTAAGTTCTCTAAAATTCTCATGAATAAGGATATGTTCACGACCGAAATGAACACAACGGTAAGAATCTGTTATTGCAACAATATGATATGTGTGATACTTATTGTCTCGATTTACTACACAACGTGGCTAGTTCAAGACTTATGTCCACTATCCACAAAGTAGATCCGATAAGTAATCACTACGATAGGTTCAAGTCCAAAAGACACCTAATCTGATGCATGTCATATTACTTTTGATGGAAATAGAATAATAAGTAACTTTGTATTATCTTATTTTCTATTCAAATGTGGGGTATTATTGGTGTTTGAATAGAAAATGTGGGGTATTGTTGGAACTTATAAATGGTTTCTTCCCACATTGCTCAAAGTATGAAACATTGACATAGTTATAAACCCTTTTACCCATAACTAACTAAAATCATTGAGTTGGGTTTGATAATGGGTTTAGGCTTATTTGGGCTTATAATATATATAATTTACATATATATTAAATGGTCAAAAGATGGCCTTGGGCCTTGGGGCTCTTGGGCTCTAAATGAAATTCGGATATAAGTTTTTAGCCCTAACCCGATTTTGTTTTTGACGTTTTTGGTCCAGATACAATGTTTCATAATAACGGCGGTTGTTGACAGTTAAGGACGAACAGGTGTGTCGGTTAATTCGCACCTCTTCAATCAGTATAAATACCGAATCCAATTCCATCAAGAAGGCTAATTTTCAGATTCGTTAGATTCTTGTTTTTTAAACTTGAATTGATTGTTGTATCCTCAAAATAGTCGTACCAATTAGGGCGAAATTCTGTTTTAGGACACTGCAATTTGCAGGCCTCAATCAAATTGTTGTAATCGAATGATTTCTGAATTTGTATATATTATTCCGATTATATTTTTCCTAACATTTAATATCCTTTTAAACCGGCTTTTACTTTATAACCCGCATTGATATTAACAATTTATGATGCATTTTGTCGTAAGATCGTATGTAAGTGTAGAATTTTCACCTTGAACAACCCAATTTTGTTGGTTCGCGAAGTGGTGATAGAAAACAGAGTATTGTGTCGTGTGCGTATGTGTTAACGAAAAAGAAACAAAAACAATTCACAGCAGATAGTTTCTTATTGATGATAGATTATAATTCTCACGTGGTTAATTATATGTCGTTTTTTCAAAAGTGATGATTAAAAATAGGTCGAAGGTTATTTGTTGCGACAAATATGATAATAAACAAACTCAATGACGTTTATAAAGAAGTTTTATTTCGTATTTGAATTCTTTTAACATTTATTTATGTATACACAAACGTTTTTTTTTATTATTTCAATGATATTTTACTATATGATCTACATTATAAACAAACGTTTAAATTCTTCTACTTTATTTTCTACATTACATTTCAATAATAGTTTTAATATAAGATAAACCAATAAACACCATCAAGTTACTGGGTTTTTATTGTATATTTCCAAGAGTACTTTGGAACATCTATAGTAACATATACAGTAATAAATAATTCCGAAAAAAAAAACGAATATGCTAAAAATGCCACCAATATAAATAGAGAAGAAATATTTCCCAAATGAGCAATAACAACATATAGGATCAGAAACCACGAAGCAAAATTACATTCTCAACCAATCCATCCCAATAATTACATCGAAAGCCTTAATTCCCATAGGCATTAAATTAACCTTGAACTTCTTACTATCGATCTCTAACTCACAATCTCTATAGACATGTTGAACCATAGAGGTTTTCCCATCAGCTACTTCTATTTCATACAAATCGTCAAGTAACTCTAGTGGGACCTTAAACTTAGCACCAAATTCATGAGACACGAAGGAATAAGTAGAACCCGAATCAATCAATACATAAGTGGGTATGGAGTTTATGAATAAGGTACCTGAGACGACATCATGAGTCTCCTTGGCTTCTTCACGCGTGAGTTGGAAGGCACGCCCTTTGACTTTCATTGGCTCCGGTTTCTTGTGGGCGGTTGACACCAACGTTTCGTTTCCCTTCTTTGGGCAAACATTACTATAATGCCCTTTCTCATGACATGAGAAACACTCCACCTCATCAAGGCTCTTCACCTTGCAATCCCTAGCCTTGTGGCCAAAACGCCCACACTTGAAGCAACCATTGGAATCCGCCTTACATTCACCTTTGTGGTCCCTACCACACTTTCTACAACCACCAACACTTCCTTGCTTTGACCCGCTCGGGACAAACTTTCTCTTCTTTGATGGACCCGAAAAACTTTCAAATTTCCTCATTTCATTTCCCACCGACCTCTCTTGAACTCTCCTCTTTCCCACCTTCTCAACACTTCGGGCGACATTAATGGCCTCATCAAGAGTGGCCGCCCTTTTCACTTCAAGCTCATATTCCCAAGGTAACCCATTAGCAAACCGAACCACACGGCTACGTTCGGTAGGGTAGGCATTCATCACAAACGGGAGATATCCCATGAACTTCTTGGTATACTCATCCAAGGTTAGATTGCCTTTCTTGAAGTGCAAGAACTCTTCCAACAACTCCTCCAACTCCCTTTCGGGACAAAACTTCTCTTTGAGTCTCCTAGTGAACTCTTCCCAAGACATCTTGTAAACGGCTTTCTTTCCCAACGATTCATACACGGTGACCCACCAAGTCAAAGCATCATCCTTAGGCAAACGTGAGGCATAAGTCACCATGTCTTCTTCTTTGCACTTGCTACTCTCGAGGACGTGTTCCGTCTCCCGGATCCAACGGATGGTGTCTTTTGGTTCCATGCTCCCGTAGTAGTTGTCGGGTCGGCATGCCTAGAATGTCTTGTAAGAACATCCTTCACGGTCAATCTTGTCAACACTCCTATCCTCATTGGAGGACTTTTCAGTCGGAACACTATCACCCGTTGTTCGGGTCCTTGTGAGAGGAGGAGTATCTTCCCTCTCTTCTTCATCACGACCTTCCTCTTGGTCCCTTTCATCATCGTCATTCCAATTCAACCGATCGTTAATGATCCGGTTCACATCTTGTTGCATCACCTCCATCATGTGGGTGAGCATGGATTGTATAGCTTCAATTGTTACCGGTGAATTGTTATTTCCAACACCGGATGCGGCCCCACCATTTCCATTACGAGGCGCATTGGGGATCATATTTGAATCCCCTTCTCCATCCGGTACGACTCGACCACTTCTCGTTCTAGCCATCTTACTAACATAAGATGTCAACCAATTAGAACCCAATTATTTGACTAAATAGTCACACAAGATATAAGAAAAGATCGATTTTAAAATAATTCCCTAAATGGTCAACCCTAATTCTCAAAGGTCAACCTAACTTCCTATAGAACATAATGTCCCAAAAGCAAAATCTAAGTCTAGGGTGGGTAAACCAACCTAATTCACTTAGACTAAAGCTCTGATACCAAGTTGTAACACACCAATTTTCCAAAACAATTTAAACTTTTTAAATAAGTAAATCCAATATCCAAAAATCCATAATATTAAAAAAAAACATGGTTTAACTAAAACATTTGGATGGATCAATAAGTATCAAAAACCCGGTGTTACAATAATATCAAAACTAAAGTCTAGGGAATTAAATAAGTACACCGAGCTAATCACTTCCAATGCTAACTACGGGCCGCCTAATCCTTAGCTCCCGAACCTGAGTACATAGTCAAAAGAAATGTAGTACGTGAGACAATTATCTCGTGAGAAACATGGGTTTTAGACCCGGTTAGAAATATTTGAAATAAAATAATAATTAAATAATTATCACATTGCACATAATCAATCATACTCTAAGGCTTGCTGTAAGCCCAACACATACGTAACGGGCCTCCCCGAAACAACTCCCCCGATATGGGTTATCTAGGTAAACTCCCCCGTTTCCGGGTTATCTATTTGCTCCCCCGATTTCCGGGTTATCTCAAACTCCACTGCTTTCCAGGTTATCTATTTCTCGACATACTACTCTTGCGCAGGGTGGTACCGCCCCAAGTAGTAGCCACTAACTCCCCCAACTTGTGTGGGTTATCTAGGATCCAATTGATTAGCTACCACATAACAAATCATCAACTTGGGTCAAAGCCCCATAATACAACTCACATCATACTAGTGGTAACTAACACATCAAGATACAATTCAATTCAATTCAATTCAATTCAATTCAATCTTTTCTTTATTAAAAACAATTATCTAATAAAGAGTCTAAGAAATCGATTCAAACTATGAAACATGGTTTACTATGTACTCAGAAAAAGATCACATGTACTCACCTTAGCAATGCTATCCAACACTTGTGTTCAACAACACAATCTTTACTTCCAAATCAAAGAAGTACTTCCAATCACAAGTTCTTCTTGACCTATCATCAATACCATCACAAAACCTAGTTAAAATCCATAACTAGCTACTAATTAATCCATATTAACATTCCCAATCACCAAGTTCATACAACTTGGTGAAATCTCAAACCCTAGTTCAAGGTTTTTATCCATAAATCCCAAATCCAACTTGTACACATTGAATACAAGTCTACAATGAGTGATTTACACTCATGAGAGATCATCTTCCCCAAAGATGATATGGTTGGTTCCCAAAACCACCATTAATGCCCAAGAAAAGCTTGAAATAACAAGGAGATGCATAAACTAACAAGGATTCTTACCTTAGATCAATAATCTCCAAGGAATGTGAAGATTTGAGCTCAAGAACAGTAAAAACCGTGCACTTCTTCCAAAATAACGGCTGGTAGGGTATAGGGGGTGTAGGTGTCCAAACCCTAGCCCCAAAACTCGTTTATATAGAACTGACGCAGTTCGCGTTCGCGAACTCGAGTTCGCGTCGCGAACTTCCCCCGTCGGGAATACTTCGCGATCGGGAATAGGCCGTGAACTCCGACCATCAAAAACCCAACTTTCTGTCCACTGTTCGCGTCGCGAACTACCCCAGGCAGCTAGGCTGCAACTTTTTGTTGTCCAACTTATCCCGGTTTCGACCTTAACCATATCAAACGGTGTCCAAATGACACGAAACCAGTTCCTACGTCTTTTAAATGATTTATCCTTATTTATCATATTTTTGTACAATTTATTTATTTACAAAATTCGGGTCGTTACAAAATTCGGGTCATTACAAATTCGGGTCGTTACAAAATTCGGGTCGTTACATATTTGTACTCCAAATGCATTACATGTTTTTCCCGCCAAATTGACTACCCGTTTTTCCCTTCAAAACCAACTAATACAACTTTTGGCCAACAGCTACGAATCTTGGGATTTCAACAGCTATAATTGTCATCTAACAGATGTTAAGTCTCATTTGACATATACTAAAATCAACATTTCTCTTTGTTTTTCTATATATCATGTGTCTAGAAACAGAGAACTTTTGATCGTGTTATCTGTTCGAACAACGATTGTCAAACACGAAGTAAGGGTGATGTCAACCTTGGATCTCCTGTGATGACCACAGTGCGGACCCAACAAGCTCTTGACGAACCTAGGGTGATCAAAGTTGAGTGTGAAAATGAAAGTAAGAGTATATGAACTCTGCGTTTTAGGCTTTCTGAGTCTGTCTTCAGATGAGATGCCTTGACAATGATTTAGACCGTGTATTTATATGGCTAGTCTCAAGTATATGGAACGTTGGTCCATGAATGCTTGAGCTGCCTTAATCATCAATCGTCTAACGTAACGCCTTACTATTATGACGATAATAAAGCAGTCATGAAGCGTCATTATGACGGGACGTCAGCCAATAAGACAGGCGCTTCCAATGACAGGCGCTGACAATCCTTGACAGGCGGTGACAACATGACAAGCGGTGACAACTTGACAGGCGTTGATGACTTGGACGGGCGCTGATGACTTGGACAGGGTTGTCACTTCTTCACGTGACAAAAGCTGTCAACTTGACAGTCGTAGTAGCGGGCTTTAAACACATCTTGACAGTTGTAGTAGCGGGCTTTAAACACAAAAGCCCATCATCATATTTAGGTTTTGGGGATTTACCTATATACACATAGGTAATCCCTACTAACCTCATCATTATCCTAATAGATATTTCCAACAAGGTTGAAATACTTTATTCAGAAAGTGGATCATACATGATTCAATCAAATTTTTTTAATGTTGATTATATGAAAAGAAAAAAACAAGTAAGGAGCTAGTGCAGCAAAAAACAATAAAATAAAAACTAAAAACAATACAAAAGAGATTAGCACCAACATACCCAAATATAATCCAAGGAACGAATCCCCGACCTATGCTTAGGGCATGTTTGGGAAAGCTTATTAAGTAGTCCATATGTCGTCTGCAAAAACCCATTTTTCTTGTAGTGGTCGGCCGGAAATGAAAACACTTAATTTATGCCGGCAGTTACATACGTAGTAGAACTTATGCGGGCATTTATTATATTAGTTAGTCATGTATATATACACGTACAATATAACATAAACCAATCAATAGTATATATATATGATAATGAATCAAAAATAGAACAAAGATGCCAAAGATAGGACGAGAATACACAAAGAAGCAATTCTCCCTGAGCGAGGGCATAAACGGAAGTGGAATTTGAGGTAACAAATTCTGCTGCTGAAGCTAAACAGAAGAGTGGTGACAGAAAGCATGAGGGTGTGTTTGGAACGGGAATCCGACTTCCCCCTGCGACTTGATTTCCGTTAAACCACTAATGATAGTGTGGATCGAGGCATTACTTCACCAACTTCCCTCAATACTCGAGATATGCGGCTGAAAGATTCTATTACATGACCACGTGTTTCTGTAATTAATAGATTCCATATGTTAGAAGCGACTGAAGTGACGCGCTCGTATAAAGAGAATTCATCAGTTTCTGCTAGCGCATTGTTATAATAGTCTCTACATATCTTGTGCTCTAACATTTTTATAACATTAATCCAACAAACACTCTCATTCATATAACATCTAGCTAGCGCATAAACCAAAAAGTAATTCTCAACCAATCACAGTTTACTAAAAAAAATAAAGAATTTATAACACGTAGTTATAGTTATGGTGGAGAGTGTATGGAGTGTGGATGACGAGGGTGACTATGTGGTTTGGCGGTTGCCAAACATGTATACGGTAGGTAATAACGGTCGACATCGTACGCTTTAAGCATGTAATTTATGGCGTCATTCACATCTGACTCAGACTTGGTGGTGATTAGGTATTAACTTGCATTACATTACATACATACATGTATGTATGTATGCATGCATACATACATACATAATCATCGTTTTAATTCCCTTTAAAATGGTTCCGTGGTGGGTCCGGTTTATTAATTAGGACAAGTTATTTCATTTGCCGACTCGAAGTTGATTTAGCTATAGGTCCATATTTGACATGTATTTTAAATACGAAAAATATCAACACTTTTGTTAACATATTTCTATCTTTTTAGACATCGGCTGGTTGAAGGGGAATAATTGAAGACCCAACCAAAAGGGACATGCTAATAACTTCCCCAACCAAAGGCAAGAGACGATGCCATTATTAGCAGTCTTAGAATAATGATTAAAATTTATTAAATTGTTTATGTGAAATTATTCCAAATATGGTGAATTAGGGTTATTTTTCTAAAACAATACCTTAAAAATAAGGCAAATGTTCATGCAAAAGTGTTTTTTTCTCAAGTAATACGAGAAGTAATTTTATTCATCTGATTAAGAGATCAAACTTCTCGTATGAACCCTACCCTTAAAAATAATTAGGGTTTTGATAATAAGTGCTCTTAGAATAATGGTTAAGGATATGAATGTACAAGTCTTGAAGCATAGATGATGGTTATGAAATTCAGGGGCAGTTATTTTTTATGGTTAATTTACAATAAATTAAAGTTTCTTTTTTTCCCTTAACCCCGTAAGACACTTGTTAGCATTTCTCAAATAATTATTAACATTTTTCTTAATTTCTTTTTTCCTTTTTTTCTTGTAACGCAAGGAGTAGCATTTGCGTGAGAAGACCCCAAACAAAACACAGCTCGAGTCAACAGTAAACAGCCGATAGAAAGAAATGGCGACGGGGAGCGGCGGAGCAGCGGCGGATACGGCGACGGAGAAGGTAATATGGAACGAGAAACAAAGAAGGTTTGAAACAGAGGACAAACAAGCATACTTGCAGTACGATTTGATAAACGGTGGTAAAGTAATGGATATAATTCACACCTTCGTTCCGTCAAGCAAAAGAGGTCTAGGTTTAGCTTCAATTCTCTCTGTTGCAGCTTTCAATCATGCTCAATCCAATTCATTATCCGTTATCCCTACCTGCTCCTACATCTATGTAAGCTTCACTATCTAAATTTCTCTTCAATTTTGCAGATCAATTTCTAGGGTTTCTATCGGATGTGTTTCGCTTGCCTTGTATTCGTGTAGTAATCCAGATAACTTTTCAATTACTTTAAGCAATTAAAATTATTTTGCTTATGTAATAGAAGTAACATAATCAATGTTATATTTGTTTTAGTCTAGAATTAGAATCTGAAATTGTTGCGATTATATGAATTCCACTAGTGTATATCTAAGGGGTGTTTGAGATTGCTTATTAAAATGCATTTTAACAATGTATATCAGATAATTAGCAGTTACACAAAGCGTTATTCTGAAAATTTGCACTTCTATTTGGATTTGAATATTCTGATTGAAAATACAATAATCATATAATCAGTTTTTTTAGTGTTTGGCAGACTTGATTATGTGTTTAGTTGATAGATAAATTGATAAAATGCAAATAAACAGTTTTCAAAACGTAATAAGCACATCCTCACCTACTTTTCCAAAACTCCATTTTGGATCCCAAAACATGAATAGAGTATTTACTGAACGTTCATTTTAGATTATTTGTGTTTACAAAAACACAATAAACAGATAATCTGCTCCAAGTTGTAATTCCAAAAACCCCTTTGAGTACTCTACTAGGATGATACGTCAAGGATACATGTTGGTAATGTTTCACCTGACCACTTATGGATTACAATCATTCATAGAGATTATATAGAATGGATTTATGATTTACTGGAATCTTTTTTTTTTTTTTTTTTTTTTTTTTTTTTTGTTCTTGAACTTGAAGGCTCTCTTGATTGACCGATTATAAACAACAATCATCGATAGATATTTAGGAAGACGAATCTTTAGCCGATAGAAATTTTATGTTTTCTTTTTAACTCAGATTCAACCACAAGAACAATTGGTAGGATTTGTCTTGTTTTAAATATTGTTTGGTTTTGGGTTGTAAAGTGAAGTTAACAAACATATTGTTATGCATATGGCAGGACACATTTCTACCAAGAAATCCAACTTGGAAATCGGTGTTGTACTCCAAAGATCTTAAATTTAGCCTTTGAAGCTGACAGTTGATCCCATTTTTTTTATTAGCATTGTTCGTTAAGTGTTATCATCGATAATAAACATACATTTGTAGCATTTTCTGAGTCTACCTTTACTGATAGATACTGTTGTGTACAATAATAAAAGGAATGCCCACATGTTTCCACCATTTTTAGAGAACGAGGATGTTTGTGTTTATATTATTATCGTAAGAACATTATTGCTGAAAAAGTAACGATGTTGTGCTAAACTTTCTAATTATAATTTTTTATATTTAAAATTTAAGTAAATAACAAGATAAATCAAATAAAAAATACACTCTGAAGATGGACGATAATTAAAAATTCAAAAAAATGTGTTAAACAAAGTAATAAAATAAAATTTTATTCATTATACACTATACTAAGATACGTTTACGAACTAATGAACCATAATTATATTTGATAGTGTTAGAACATTTATATGGACTCCAAGAAATTTTACAGAGTCAGTTATGACTCATTTGATTTAGCTCTGAAATAAGTCAATAACACATCTTAGTATAATTTATGCCTAGGTGTCCATCTTAGACAAGTGTAACGCTTTATTTATATACCTTCTTAACAAATAAAATGGTTATTGTGAAAAGCTAAACTTAATAATGATTGTACCATTTGTTTCTCGTATCAAACTGATGATGATTTAGCAGTAAGTGCTTCCAAATAATTTTTTAGGGGCCACATATTCAATCCATTTCTTATAAACATTTATCAGATAGTCAAAAAAAAGCTTCAAAAATAATCACACTAATGATTAGGTTACAGACATCACGGGTAAAACTCGATCACCTAGACGAGCCCACAGAAAAAAAAGGTGTTTACATGCAAATTTAGCAGTCCAAACTAATTATTCAAAAATGCTTTAATAGTATTAAATTACGAATAACAAACTAAAACAATATTTAACGATTTCCTAAAATCAAAGTAAAAAGGAAAGAAAAGAAGATACAAAATAATAGGCTGAAAATTATTGTCATGTATACAGATTCTGATCTGGTCATCAAACCATACAAACACAGCTAAACCCTAAAACATAATACTTTCAAAAACAATAAAACAAAAACACACTAAATACTTTTTTACCTACTAAACTGCATGAATAGGATTATGGTTATTATCCATATTAGAACTCCTTGAGCCCGGATTATTTTCATGAAATGCAGATTGTCGGGTCAACCCTCCTTTGACTAATTTCAATGAAGCCGTTTTTCCATCACCAATCGATTCGCCTAAAGTCAACTTCGACATGCCAACAAGATCATCAACATTGATCGCATTCTTTGAATGGACAGCTGTCGGTTTAAGAATCTCGTGAGATTCTGTTTTGACCGATGTGGGTTGATCTTGACCCGAACCGGGCCCGGGCCAATACGGGATAGCAACGGGTATGAGTGGAGACACGAATGCTGGATACAAGCATTGTGAAGGCTCGCGATTTAATGGCGCGTGTGTCGGGTCAACGGGAACGTCAACCGTGGTTGAGTTTGCAGAATCCATTGACTCACATTCCTCTTCTTCTTCTTCTAGTGTTGGTATGGTCAACGGGTTGTTGATGGATTGATTCTCGGGTTGTTGCGGGTTCTACATGGATTTAAAATACACAAAAAGTGAAATCAATCAAATGTGAAATCCCTAAACTACCCGTGATTGTCAATTAACTGATACTTACATCATCAGCTACAATATCAAAAAGGCTGGACCGTCTTTTTCGCCTAGAATTATTAATTTGCCTAATGAAATATTTTTGAGCATGACTTGCAACTTGAGTTGGTGTTCTTGTAATCACATAATTTCTTGCAATTCCTCGCCAATCGCCTTTTCCGAGTTTTTGTAAACCTAATAAAAACATCCTATGTTCTTCCTCTGTCCATGGAACACCTGAAAAACAAATACCCACATCCCATTTAATAAAAAGATACGAACTTTCATACCATTAAAGTGTTTACATTATCAACATAATCACATATAAATATATAATAAGATAAGAAGCAATAGAATTGCATAGATGTTATTCTAATTATATGTATGAAAGTTCATAATCATAAGTCATAACAGACTATAGATTATTAAATTATAGTACTGTGAGAGTAATGCTTAGCTATGATTAAAGTTACATTTTTTGGATCAGAGATTTAGGATCATTTTGATTATTATATTGTAAACAAATTAACCTCAATTTGGACATGATTATCTCCAGCTGATTATATAAATTACAATTCTGCAAATATCATTTCTCAAATTCATCAAAACACAAAATTAGGTTAAAAATGAACAAAGCCTATATAATTAAATCAAATTCATCAACTACAACCTTTTGCAAAATCGAATGGTAAAACAAATAAATAAACTAAAAAAACCAACAAAATTTAACCTTTTTTCCTTTCACGGCTTGAAGACGACCCGGCAACAAAATCCTCCGACCCGTACCCGTCAGCGGCGGCGTTATGATCCGGAGTATCTCCCGGCGAATCAAGGTCGGTGCCGCCGCCAGGAAATCCATTCAGGATGTTACTGCTTCCGGATCCAGTGTAGTGACTCAAATTCCCCATACTTGCACTCTTTCGGATCGATCCATCAGTGATCCGAACTCCAAATAACTTCAAACCTCGATTAGGGCAAGTTCGTGAATTGTGTCCATTGTTGCTGCAATGAGAGCATCGCCTAGTCATCGCTGATTAAGCGACTATGTCTTCTGTTCTTCGAATCGATCGTGGTGGATAGAAATGGGATTTGAATTGTGGTACGTAATCCAAACGGGTAAGGTATAAAACAAAGGAATTTGGGGTAAAGAATTCTGCTTTCGGTGGGATTTGGTTAGATTGAATTAGGGATTTGGTTTGATATTGGTGGGGAATTTATCAAATTTGGATTGAATCACCCTTTTTATAGAGAAATGAATAGGATGAAAAACATGATCCGTTTGCAAATAAATGCGTAAATAAGTAAATACTAAATACTCCCTCCGTCCCATAAAAAACTTTACATTTCTCATGAGCACAATATTTTATTTTAGGAGATAGTCAGTGATAGGGCTATTTGTAATACTTTTGATTAAAATATAAGGGTGGATTGGAGAGAGAAAGTGTTTTATTAGTTAAATGATTGGTAATATTATTATTTTATTAGGTGGGCCTCCCAAATTTAAGAAATGTAAACTTTTTTGTGGGACAAAATTTGAAGGAGAAATGTAAAGTTTTTTATGGGACGGAGGAGTACTACATAGTGTGGAGTATGGACCAAGTATCATTTTCATTGTTACCTTTTACTTCTAGTAATTGATAGACGAAGTCCTTGCATTTATTCGGATCAATTTGTTAAAGTATTACTTATCTACCTCTATATAGGAGGCCTAATTTTGAGTTTGTTTTGCCAACATGTCTCATTCAAGAATTCTCATTGGTTCCTATTGATGATGTGTAATTATCTAAAATGCCACATGTCAACCAAAACCAAAACCAAAACGTGATATTCCTAAGCAAACCCAAAATTTTGTTTTAATTTTTAACATGCATCCCATATTAATCGCCTAATTTAAAACAATCATTTGGAATTTCAACATAAATATTACAACAGTCACCGAATCATTAAGATATTTCAGGAACATATTAAACCAAATCTTTAAATATTATCTTTGAATATTTCAAATTCAAATTTTACAAAATTCTCCTATTATTTGGAATGGTTACCCCTAATAGCACAAGAATTCCGGATATATCATAACATATATTTATCACCTATAAAAATTTTGAATATTTACCACAATTAAGCCTATTTAAACCATACATTGTTTATGCGTTGAACATACAATTGAACAGGACGATTCGTGCTGAAAAATTACTGAACAACAACATGTATGGTTTCGTATTTCATACTTGCTATTAAAATACTAACTAACCGTATGTTGATTCCGTAACGTGTTTCATATGTTTTAAAAAGTGTTACCTTGCAGGAAATCGGCCGCAGGAAATACTGTGCAGCCGACCTTACTCTTCCAATACCAGGTACTACAATCAAATTTGTAATGTTTCCGAAAGCTTTTAACATTATTGTAAATATAACAGCCAATTTAAGGGCGAATTTTTTTACTTATTTTTACTTAGGGAAAAAAGCAACATCTTGAATGAGGTTTTTATAATTTATGTGAATAAGCTAATTCGAGTAATCAGCAACTTACATTACTCATATATTGTATTTGTATACAAACAAAACAGAATTCTCCTTAATTATTTGCTAATTCACTCATCTGCATCTAGGTAAGAATCGGAGTTAAAAAAAGAGTCTCCTCCTTCACAATTCGTCCTTATAATGATCAATTATTTTGTTTATAAACAGTACGTAAATATAGGAATTAATTATGTATAACCTTTTAAATTTTTCGTTCTTTTACATAATTAAAATACAAATTATTGATATATAAAAACTAATTATTATTCATATTTGACTTTTTAGTCAAATTTGACTAATATGTAATTCTACCACAATAACATGACTAATATATTATTTGTTCATGATTTCAACATAAACATGAAAAATATTTACAATGTTATCGCTAGACTCGAGATTTCAAACTGATAATTAACTTATATTGACGAAATGTTTGATTAACATTTTTATTTTTATTTACTAATTTTAAACTGTTTATGTATATGTTGAATCATGTTGAATTACGTGTGATCTATGTTTGATTAAACATCATTTATTTTAGGATTGATTTTCTAAATTTCCAAACAAAATATCAATCACCGATTGATAATTTAAAATTACCTGTCATTTCTTTTGCGATTAGAGATATTATTCCTATAAATACTATATATTTTGACTTTTCTTGAACGGGTTTTTCTAACATTACCCCTACGCACATGTTAAAGTGCATTAACTAACATCAACTTTCCATTATAACTCAAAAATACATTTAACACATCTCTTATAAATGTAAACCATGAACTTCATTAATGTATAATAAGACTTCATTAGGAAACTTCAATTGAATTAATGCACCTAAACATGTGCCTAGGGGCACATGTTAGAAAAATCCTTCTTGAAATAGGATTGGTTAAGTAAATTTTAAATAATTTCTTAAATAACTATTGTTTTAACTACTTTGCACATATTTGGGAAGTATTTATTTAATTAGAGCATTCTAACATTTAATAAAACTAACAGATTTATTATATAAAATTAAAACCTTTTACCTTATACTAAATCAAGACCAAAAATTTCGGCCAAGCAGTTTTCCCTCGCTTTCTTTTACTATATATCTAATTTACACGCATACTGTGGGAATTTATCAAACTCATATTGCAAGGTTTCATTCTGCATATTGGTTTGTTTTTTCAAAAACCAATATTCTCACATAGTCAACTTTATATAGTTGTATCAAGAGTTAAGAACAATTACAGAATGAAGGTTATTTGTTGCGACAAAGATGACAATTAAACTAATTCAACAACAAATGTCATTTACAAAGAAGTCTTATGTCGTCTCTAAATTTCCTATAACATTTGTTCATGTATCAAAATTTGTACCAACTAATCATTATAATTATGGATTGTTATGTCATTTAAACTGTATCAATATTTTTGTTATTTTTCTACATATATTTCGAAGCTGGGCGGGCTTTAAAGCTAGTTTAGTTATATACAATAATAGAAGTCACCAAGATTCACTAAGAAGTGAGCTTCTATTTGAAAAACTATTAATTTAATTAGTTGAGCTTAACTGGAATAAACAAATGATACCATTTAAATTTTTTAGTAATATAGATTTCGACAGATTTTGTGAGCCCACTAATCTCAAGATTTGTTTTGGATACAATTTTGAAGTTATGTTTTCATAGTCGTTAGCACCTAATGACCTAAGATGGTTGACATAGTATATAGTGCTAATGAAAATTAGGAATGCATTGAGAAGGTGATTAAAGATAGTTTAAGAATTTTTCGAAGCCAAGATGAACCTTACGAAACATAAAAAGATATGGTGTATTTATTAAATATATACAAATAGTAAGTGTTCGAATTATATTTTTTTTCATTGCCACTATAATAAGCTTTTAACTATCTAAGTTTAATGTGAACTCTAATAAAAATTGAGAAAAAAATTAAAAACTCTTCTTATAAAATAATGACATAATATATATATTATAGATCATTATCAACCTATCATGTATGTTTTACTTTTTAAGAACTTTGAACAAGAAGGTATGGGATTAAAAGCGAACACTGAACACAATGTAAAATGCAAGTGCTACAATGTTAGCATTTCAATTCTCCCTCCGTCCACCGTTACGCGCATAAATTCGGTGATTTTGGACGTAATTAATACGATATACTCCGTAACATCAAAGTATCAAACTTTGGTCAAACATACGTGAGACATATCTTAAAGCATTAAGAACGAGTCCAAGGTGTTGGATAAGTGTTATAAGATTTTTGGGTTTTAATTTAATATTATAATTTTTGGGTATAATGTCAACATGTTAAAATTATGTTAAACACAATTTTCAGGCATAAAATCCTATAACATATCATCATGACCATAATATTTTCATTTTAACATACATGATCCACAGTGTGGTATAACCCATGGTATACGGTATAAATTGATTATAACATGGCCACACATGGTACTCTAAGAATCATAAGTATTTTTTTGACATTTATTGAGTTATTTGTTGATAGGACCTTGTTATGGATTAATCACGTTCCGTAGTTATAAATGTCAAAAAAAAAAAAAAAAAAAAAATCATGATTTTGGAAAAATGTAACATTTTATTTGAAGTTAAATAAAACTACAGATTAAAAAAGTGTGGAAATTATTTTATTTTTTAGGAACAGGTGGTAGTTGGGATCTACTTGTTTGACATAACACAATATATCTTATCATTTACAAACCTTATCGTAGAAACTTTATTAATTCTGTCTCGACAGTTGGCTTCTTTTTATTATCAAACCTCAAAAAAGGAATTTATCTTTACCTTATCTCTTCCTTCACATACTTATGCTTCACACACATACATGTTAAGGATGAAAACACGAGATTTCCTTTTTCATTTCTGTTTTTATGTATTTGTTTTGTTTTTGTTCAGTTTCTCTTTTTATATTATTTAAAAGTAATTGGGTTCTTATTTTTTATTTATGTTCACAAAATTCAAGATAATTTTGATATCTTACATTCATACTTATCACTTCATAAAGGTAAGACTTTAGACTTTAGTCCTCAAATAACTTACTCAATATCATATGTTCGATCACTTAGTAAATATTTGACGAGTAGCTTTAGAATCAGAAATATCAGCTATTAGATTGCGTATATCTCGAACATAAGCTCAGCAAGCTAAGAACTATTACGAGAATACCCTTCCAAAAGTAAAAGGTTTGATCACTTCGGATTTCCTCCAAGGAGAAAGAGAATCACTCGACTAAGAAGTCAGTGTTGGAGGGAGACTAATCCCTCTCTTCAATATAGAAAAAGGTCTACATATTCAAGTATAATTTGAAGTAGAAAGATATCATGTTTTATTGGAACAAACAGTACCTAATCATGTGTATAGTACAAAAGAGTAAAACAATAATTGGTGGCTCAATATGTGTAGGATAATGTAAAGAATGACAAAATCCAATAAAGATTAAAGATTCCTCATATGTCCAAGATAAAGTTGGATTGTTTAATCTTATTAGTTGTGTTGGGTTTTCTATGCATCTAGCCACACTTTACTTAAGGCGGAAATTAAAAGCAACTTGGTAGAACATTGACCCGATTAAAAAAAACTTTTGGACCGTTAGGTTTACAACTCTAAAGCAACTAGATATTTAATGTAATTAAATAGATCAATTCGAATAACTTACTTGTTCTTCGCGAATTGGAGAACTAGATAAACCTTGTGATCTAGTACGAGCCAGATCAAACGATGCACTAGGATTCAAGCAAGAATCCCTATATCGTATCACACCCAAGGTTGGTCACGAACGAGACGATGTACCACGAGGTAGTACAAAGCACCCTTGAGAAACTTGCACCGAAAGCAAATCGAAAACACCTTTCGATTCCGGCGGGCGGCGGCGCTACGGCGGAGGCAGCGACGGCGGACGGTGGTTCGATGGCGGCGGTCGAATGGTGGTGGTGTGTGTTCGGCCGAATAGGGAGCAACACAAAGAGGTACAAGTGATTAAGTGTTTTAGGTTAATACCCTTAACCTTTATTTATACTTGACCAAACCTAATTAGAGTCAAACTCTAATTAGTCCAAGCCCACCATCTATTAAGCCCACAAGTATTATTAAACTATTAATCCAATACTTGTGGCCCAATACCATTAACTAGTTAATTACCCATTAACTAGTTTAGCCCGTCTAGCCCGATAGTCTATTTAATTTAAACTATTAATTAAACACTACGTTACTTCTCGTGTTCGTTGACGCCTCGAGGGCAACCCGAATAGGACTCTAAAATACCCGAACCGAAATACCGGTTTATTTGATGTGTTGGACACTCTTTCCAACAGTCTCCCACTTGGACACCTCATCAACTATAAACGGTACGCGTTCGTGTAACCTTTAGAGTGTGCATGTCATGTGCAGCTGCTGAACTCTGAACTATCAGAAACAGTCCTATGATAAGTGATCATATGTCCTTCGTTGCGCGATATCATGTAACTAGTGACATGGACATGTCAATCACTCTAGTTACGATCATGTTTCCTGATTCGAGATTTATGATGACGATTTGACTACATGATTGAACTTTCAATCTAGTCATGACCTGCGCAGGTACTTCAGTGTCACATCAAATCAACAGGGGGCCCATGGATATCTCCTCTATCACGTTGATCAGAGGGAACGAATAAACCTTAACTACATCATCTTCCTTCATAGTCATCACATAATACATGGAACTAATCTTTATAGCTACCAGTTACGAATAGCGTTGGAGTTAGACCAATGCATCACGAAATCGTACTAAGGAAACGATGCATCTTGGTTTGAAGACTCATACGATATTATCGCCTCACTATTACCCATGATAAAGTCCATGGGGTAATACTCTGAGCGTGGGTTGGTCCAACATTTAAATACACCTTTTAAATGCTCATGAGAGTAGCAGCAATCTCTATGCAATGTTCATACTTTTGAACAATCTACTAACTCTCCCATGACATCTTAATTCAATTCTTATTCCCATAAGAACGATCGACTGTGGACGTTCAAGTAATCTCTTAGGTTACTTTGGAATAGGTTCTAAACATGAAAAAGGTTGAAATGGAATAATTAAATACTATATGAATGATAGAACACTTGCAAATTATTTAATCTCCATAAATAAATCATCAATTCATACAATTAAATATTCGCTACAATTTCAAATGAATGACAATTTATGATAAGTCACTATGAAATCTAATTCCTATCGTCCTTGCATGAGCATCATGCTTGGCACGACTTAGTGCTTTTGTGAAAGGATCAGCCGGGTTATTTTCCGACGATACTCTTGTCACTATCACGTCCCCATCTTCAACTCGCTTTCTCACGTAGTGAAACTTTCTGAGTATATGCCTGGTTCGACTATGATCTTTGGATTCTTTAGTCAATGAGACTGCACCTTCATTGTCGCAGAATATTTTCATTGGTTCCTTGATGCTTGTTACGACACCAAGATCCCCAATGAAATTCTTCAACCATGTGGCTTCTTTTGATGCCTCACAGGCAGCAATATACTCAGATTCGCAAGTTGAATCAGCTACTGTCTCCTGCTTGGAACTCTTCCAAGTGACAGCTCCTCCGTTCAATAAGAACACCCACCCAGTTTGTGAGCACGAGTCATCTCTATCCGTTTGGAAACTCGCGTCACAATAACCTTCCACAACAAGTTCGTCTTTCCCACCATACACTAAGAACATATCCTTTGTTCTCCTTAGGTACTTGAGAATCGTTTTCACCGCAGTCCAATGATCGTTGCCAGGGTTGCCCTGGAACCGGCTCACCATGCTTAACGCATATGAGACATCCGGGCGAGTACATACCATGGCATACATGATCGATCCAATCGCTGAGGCGTAAGGGACTCGACTCATTTTCTCCTGTTCTTGCTCAGTACTGGGACATTGACTCTTAGACAATGTTATGCCATGATTCATGGGTAGATACCCTTTCTTGGAGTCAACCATACTAAAACGTTTTAGTACTTTATCCAAGTATGTACTCTGGCTCAATCCTATTAGACGTCTTTCTCTATCTCTGTATATCTTTATACCAAGTATGTACGCTGCATCTCCTATGTACGCTGCATCTCCTAGATCCTTCATAGCGAAACATTTTCCCAACCAAGACTTCACGTCTTGCAGTGTAGGAATATGATTTCCTATAAGGAGTATGTCATCCACATACAGTACTAGGAAGACTACAACGCTCCCACTAGCTTTGATGTAAACGCAGGACTCATCTTCGCTCCTAGAGAAACCAAACTCCTTGACTTTCTCATGGAAGCAAAGATTCCAACTACGAGAGGCTTGTTTCAATCCATAAATGGATTTCTCAAGCTTGCACACTCTATCAGGATATTTCTTATTGATAAAACCTTCTGGCTGTGCCATATAGACATCCTCAGTAAGTCTTCCGTTAAGGAAGGCGGTTTTAACATCCATCTGCCAAATTTCATAGTCATGAAACGCAGCTATGGCAAGCAATATTCTGATAGACTTTATCTTGGCTACTGGTGAAAAGGTTTCATCATAATCAATCCCATGAGTTTGAGTATAACCTTTTGCAACCAGCCTAGCCTTATAGGTGTGCACATTCCCATCCATGTCAATCTTCTTCTTGAAGATCCACTTACATCCAACGGTTTTAATACCGGGAGAAGTCTCAATCAAGTTCCACACTTGATTGTCATACATGGACTGAATCTCACTCTCCATAGCCACTTTCCACTTTTCGGCCTCAGGGCCTTCCATAGCTTCCTTATAACTCGATGGCTCATCGTCATCAACTGGTAAACTATTACCAGTAGATGCATCGCCTTCAGCAATATGGAAATCATAGTAATCACCAAAATGCTCAGGAGGGCGAACAGTTCTTGAGGATCTACGTGGAACGGTAGGAGTTACATCATTTTGTTCAACAGGAGTCTCATCCTCTGGTTGAGTGCTAGTGTCAACTATAGGTTCCACTACATCTTCATCGTTTGACTCTTGACACTCTTCAAGATCAATTTTGCTCCCACTGTCTTCTTTGGACAATAGCTCTCTCTCGAGGAAAAATCCTCTTCGAGATACGAACACTTTGTTCTCTTTCGGATTATAAAACCGATATCCAAAAGACTGTCGTGGGTAGCCAATGAAGTAGCACTTCTCTGATTTGTTATCTAGCTTGTCGTGAGATTCATGTCTTACATAAACTTCACAACCCCAGATTTTCAAATGTTTGAGGGAAGGAGGATTCCCTGTCCACATTTCAGAGGGAGTTTTGGCAACCTTCTTAGTTGGTACAAGGTTAACGATATGTGCTGCAGTTTCTAAGGCATATCCCCAGAAACTCACTGGAAGTGTTGATCGACTCATCATTGATCGTACCATGTCAAGCAAGGTTCGATTTCTCCTTTCCGACACTCCATTAAGTTGCGGAGTTCGAGGAGGTGAGAGTTGAGATACTATTCCACAACTCTTTAGATAGTCGATAAACTCTTGACTAAGATACTCTCCGCCCCTGTCAGAACGGAGCATCTTAATCTTCTTGCCCAGTTAATTCTCTACTTCTTTCTGATATTCTTTGAACGTTTCAAAAGTATCAGATTTATGTTTAATCAAATAAACATATCCATATCTACTGAAATCATCAGTAAACGTGACGAAGTATCGTTCACCATGTCTAGTGTTAGATTTGAACGGTCCACACACATCAGTATGTATGAGGTCCAACAAGTCTTTGCCTCTTTCACATGACCCTGTGAATGGCGCTTTTGTCATCTTGCCAAGTAAACAAGACTCACACACGTCATTCGATTTGAGGTCAAATGATTCTAACACTCCATCCTTTTGGAGTTTAGCTATGCATTTCTTGTTTATATGTCCTAAGCGACAATGCCATAGACATGACTTATCCAATACACCTTTGGATGAATCAACATTTAATATTAGATTTCTATTGTTTACGCAACCATCAATTTCATATAATGTTGCGTGCCATAGATGGCGAAAAACAAACATCTAATAAAGTAATTGAATGACCAGTACTAAGCATGAGCTCATAATCTTCAATCTTGGTGACAGCAGTCGAGACTCTGTTTCCCATGATTAGATTCAGCTCACCATGCTTCAGTTTCCTACTATTCTTCAGTCCTTGCATATCAGTGCAAACGTGAGTACCACACCCTGTATCAAGGACCCAAGAACTTAGACATAGAAGCACTGTGAAGTTCAATCACAATTGTACCTAAGATGCCATATTTTTGGACCATGTGATTCTTCACATCATCTAGGTACTTTGGGCAGTTTCTTTTCCAGTGAACCATTTCATTGCAATAAGAACACATTGAATCCTTTTGTGTTATTAGTGAACTTCTCTTTATCTTAAGCTTTCGTTGGGTATGTCCCACCTTAGCTTCCCCTTTTCCACTGGCGTGAGAAGGTTCACTTGTCGTAGTACCATTTGATTCAATATTTAAGATATGAGTATCAGAAATAAAGTTATGAATGTCTAACATCTTTGCTTCAGCAATTATTAGTTCCTTTCATAACTTTATGAGTGTAATGTCTTTATTATTCTTATCGTAGTCTGATACGAACGAAGAATATGCCGGAGTGAGCGAGTTCAACACTATGTCAACCGCTAATTCCTTAGACACATTTACACCCTAATCTTTTTGATATGTAGCCTCTCATCATTTTGATGAAGCTACATACAAACTCTCCTTTTCTCACTTTGCAATCCGGAATGAGTCTTAGATTTTCAACAGAAGCTCGTGAATTAATCATATAATCCACGTAGTTAAATTTCGTAAACTGTTACGAGATGAAACTTTTGAGATAGAAAATCGAGGACGATTTTATGGTGAAATTTGAAGTGGAAGTGGTGGTGGAGGAAGTGTGTTGTTGGAAGACATTTATAAAGAAAACAATTTCTTTATTTATTGCATTCATTAATAAGTCCTTATAATAATTTTCCCAATCTTTATTTATAAGGCTAGGATACGACCACTAGTTATACGATGTGAAGAGGGATGCCGTATTTCACACCGAATAATTTCGTGTCGTAGGCAAACTATTGTCAATTTCAATCTTATGAAATCCCTAGTTCTTTGAGATTCATTCTCGTGAGAGAATGGCATGTTAATCTCGAATCAATGCTCATTCTAATCTATATGACAGGGATACCGTGGATCATATATTAGAAGGTGAAACAACCATGGAATACCCACGTGGACTTCTCGGCTCAAGTTCGCTTGAGTATCGCGAGAATCGTTTCACTCGTAAAATAATCTCACAATTAGCGTACCGGTTAACCACACGAGTTCCGTTAATCAGACTATGATACGAGCGCGTGTCATTCTATGGAGAGCACACAATGTTCACATTTAATTAAACGGAAAGGATTTGTTTAATTTTATGATTATACTTTTAATCTTAACATCATCCTATCACTTCATAAAGGTAAGACTTTAGACTTTAGTCCTCAAATAACTTACTCAATATCATATGTTCGATCACTTAGTAAATATTTGACGAGTAGCTTTAGAATCAGAAATATCAACTATTAGATTGCGTATATCTCGAACATAAGCTCAGCAAGCTAAGAACTATTACGAGAATACCCTTCCAAAAGTAAAAGGTTTGATCACTTCAGATTTCCTCCAATATAGAAAAAGGTCTACATATTCAAGTATAATTTGAAGTAGAAAGATATCATGTTTTATTGGAACAAACAGTACCTAATCATGTGTATAGTACAAAAGAGTAAAACAATAATTGGTGGCTCAATATGTGTAGGATAATGTAAAGAATGACAAAATCCAATAAAGATTAAAGATTCCTCATATGTCCAAGACAAAGTTGGATTGTTTAATCTTATTAGTTGTGTTAGGTTTTCTATGCATCTAGCCACACTTTACTTAAGGCGGAAATCAAAAGCAACTTGGTAGAACATTGACCCGATTAAAAAAAACTTTTGGACCGTTAGGTTTACAACTCTAAAGCAACTAGATATTTAATGTAATTAAATAGATCAATTCGAATAACTTACTTGTTCTTCGCGAATTGGAGAACTAGATAAACCTTGTGATCTAGTACGAGCCAGATCAAACGATGCACTAGGATTCAAGCAAGAATCCCTCTATCGTATCACACCCAAGGTTGGTCACGAACGAGACGATGTACCACGAGGTAGTACAAAGCACCCTTGAGAATCTTGCACCAAAAGCAAATCGAAAACACCTTTCAATTCCGGCGGGCGGCGGCGCTACGGCGGAGGCAGCGACGGCGGACGGTGGTTCGACAGCGGCGGTCGAATGGTGGTGGTGTGTGTTCGGCCGAATAGGGAGCAACACAAAGAGGTACAAGTGATTAAGTGTTTTAGGTTAATACCCTTAACCTTTATTTATACTTGACCAAACCTAATTAGAGTCAAACTCTAATTAGTCCAAGCCCACCATCTATTAAGCCCACAAGTATTATTAAACTATTAATCCAATACTTGTGGCCCAATACCATTAACTAGTTAATTACCCATTAACTAGTTTAGCCCGTCTAGCCCGATAGTCTATTTAATTTAAACTATTAATTAAACACTACGATATTTCTCGTGTTCGTTGACGCCTCGAGGGCAACCCGAATAGGACTCTAAAATATCCGAACCGAAATACCGGTTTATTTGATGTGTTGGATACTCTTTCCAACAAGTTGTTATTAAAATCTTCTTTTTGTTGTTTATATGAGTGTTGGGCCTTTGTTAGTCAAATAAAAATATTGATGGTTGACCCAAATATCTTAAATCAATCTCCATTAATCACCACTTCTTGGATCATAGAGCATCAAAGTATTGTAAATCTCATCACAGCTACCACATAATGTAATATCAACGTTATATCATATTTTCAATTAATACCAATAACCATCACATATATACTCTAACTAACCACGCTCACCACTACCCAATATTTTGATTAAAAAAAGAAAGAAAAAACTCACTTCACAATTCACATCACTCTCAGCGTACACAAGTCCAAATGGTCAACATCCACTACAACCACAATCTTGATAACTCTTTTAACTAAACAATTACTAACCAATAAATGATGATAGTAATAATCTAACTACATTGTTGATATAAAAAAACTATATCTTTAATACTAATCACTAGGATAAAACCCACGCGATGCGGCGGGTTGCGAACTAAATATTACTGGTGATTAAAACTTCATTCGTAACATATTTTTAGAACGAGCACAATACATAATTGCAACGAACTGTATGTTTTTTATTTCGATTGGCAGCTTGTGCTTGCTTCTTTCTTCACTTGAAAAATTAAGGCTTTCAACGACGCAAATTTCTCCGATTACATCTAAAAAAAATTTCATTAATTAGTAGGGGTATAGGGTTATATAACATATAAATCCTACATAGTAAAATGGAGTTAATTTTACCAATTGACTTCGAGGCTAGTAACGAGTTATTCAAAAATATTCTCGTACGCAGCAAACTCAAAACCATGTAATGGACCAGACCACTCAGCGCATTCTTTAATCGTTGTGCTTGATTGAAATGAAAGTTTTTCATTAAGGCAGTAAACGTAAAACTTGACTTGGTCTGCCACAACTTACCTCCTCTGATATAGTAAACACCGTCTTCCTTCAATTGTTTTTGAAATCTACTCATCAGTTTAACGTAAATAGAAGCTTGAATCTTGCCTCCCTACAAAAAAATGGATAATACATACGATGTTAATTAATAGTTAAATCAGTAAAAACAATATTTTTCGTAATGATCAATTATAGAATATGGTTAAGTGTAATACCTCCTCGTCAATTAACAGCATCTCAAGTGATATTATCTCATTTTTATTGTTGAAGTTCGTGTGGGGCCCCATTCGTAGAACCCTGACCTTGAGGTGAATTTTATCCTTGAAATCATGAATGTTTCTTATATAGTGCAATCTGATTGTTGACATGTTAAGAATATCTTACACAAAAAAGATTACGAAACTCATACACGGTAGGAATAACATTTGTATCATTTGTTAAAGAATAGAATGAAAAAATAGAGTTGCGGGTGATAACTCATACCGTTGGTTATGAAGGTTTTCTCGGTTTTTGATGAAAACAGTGATGGGGTTTCTCGGTTTATAATACCGTTGTTTATATAGAGTGGATGTAATACGTATTTTAATTTAACAAATTAAATTAATATTAATGCAAAGATTTAATGGGTAGTTATAGCATGAATAAAAAAACGTATATGTTAAAATTAAGTCTTTATTGGTATCCGAAATATCCATTGGTTACTATATATTCTCTCTCACATTTCATAAGGATGAAAAAAACGTAAGCTTGAAAAAAACGTATACATAATTAAGTCTTTATACCTAGTTATAGCATTGACTGACCGTTTTTATTTTAAGACCTGCTAAAAATGAAAAAAAAACGTATATCGTATAATTAAGTCTTTATATTGGTATCCGAAATATCCGTTGGTTACTATATATTATCTCTAACAGTTCTTAAGCATGGAAAAAACGTAAGCATGAAAAAAACGTATACATAATTAAGTCTTTGTACCTAGTTATAGCATTGACTGAGCGTTTCTGTTTTAAGACCGACTAAAAATGAATAAAAAAACGTATAGGTTAAAATTAAGTCTTTATATTGGTATCCGAAATATCCATTGGTTACTATATATTCTCTCTCACAGTTCGTAAGCATGAAAAAAACGTAAGCATAAAAAAACCATATACATAATTAAGTCTTTATACCTAGTTATAGCATTGACTGAACGTTTTTGTTTTAAGACCTGCTAAAAATGAAAAAACAAACGTATATCGTATAATTAAATCTTTATAAGCATTTAATTTTCATTAAGTTGGACGGTTACTATCTTAATATTGAATGCATAAATTGGAACAAGAATTATTTTATGCAGTTCAAAATCATACAACTTCCTTATTCAGTATCACACTAAATTGAGTAGTTGTTTTCACGTTATATTATAGTTATATTTTAGTAGAACCGCTCGAAATCAGGGATTTGATAGTTATACAATCATAATATAATATTTTTATATGGTAATTTTTATTTCATTTGGTCGGCAATAAGTGAATCATTCTTTGAATCTAACCGCAATTTAAGAACCAAAAAATGTATATATAATTGTGGGATGAATTACAATTAGTTCATATAATTAATTTGTCCCCTTTGCAATAAAAATGTATATATAAAACGTTGCTTTAAAAGGTATGTTTAGTAGGGGTATTAAAATTATATTTAATTTGAAAAGATTTAGGTTAATTTTGGACTAATAGCATTGATTCGGCGTTTTTATTACAATTTTGTATAAATTAGGGAATCTATAAGAGCATTAATTTTTTAACTGAAAAATATATAATTCACATTATATCAAAATAAAATAACAGTTAATCTTCATCAAGTTAGAGTGCTTTAAAAAGCAATTAAAAGCAATAAGTCAATATCGAAAATAAGTCAATATCTTTATATGGTAAATCTAAATTGCCAGTATTAAGGACGTTTTTGTTAATTCGTATTAATCACTAAACTTTCGTCCAAACAGCATTTTGATTTGCTTGTGGTTGATGTTGACGAAGTATCATTTTGGAGGGTGATTCGATACTTTCTCATGATTTTCCAATTATTACGACGCATTAAGAGATAAAAAATAAGTAATAGGGTGTGACAAAATGAGATAATTCACACTTCAAAATATATAATTTGTGTAGTTGCACTAAATTAAGTCGTATAACAATAATTTTATTATTGGGAAAGTGAGTAATTTATATTTTTAAGCCAAACCATAATATAAAATAAAGCACCATTTGTGTCACAGAAACGTTATGTGTGATATAATTAATCATTGTTGTTCCATCCGTAGGGGTCTGAAGCACTGAAGCACCATATTGGGTGATTAAAGACATTTAAAATTTTTCAATATGATTGTAAGTTTTCACCTCGTTTGTAGGTTGCACAACAACTCCATCGTAAGTTGATGGAGTATATATATATATATATATATATATATATATATATATATATATATATATATATATATATATATATATATATATATATATATAGGTTAGAAAAAAATGTAAAATTCAATATATCTCTAATGTATAAAAAAACGCACATCATAATTGAAAAAAACGCATGCTTTCAATGATTTCAATGTTTGTAACTTAAAAAATCCATGAGAGATTTGTGATTTATAACCGTAAAAAAAATAGGATGGAGTGATCTAAACCGCACGAATTCAATGTTAAAATTTAATACAAAAAAAACGCATGTTCATAAATGTATTTCTAGAGAACCCAAGTTCGAAACCTGTAAACAACCTTTTTTTTTTCAATTAAGATGTGGGTTTAAGACCTTCCAAAAATGGCAAGCATGTTTTAAAACCTGCTAAAAGTAGAAAGACATTCCTCTATTATAAATAGTAGAGATATATCAAAATTCAAACACATAATTTCAATTCATCTACCATTCAAACTACAATTTTATCACTTCACCAATTCAAGAGTCCATATTTGACTATTGAGTTTTCAAATAAACACAAGACACAAAACTATGCAAGAAAAAGGGCCGAACAAAACCCGGCATTCTTTCATCTATCAAACAACTCTTGTATCGAACAATCCAATTGTTGAATCGATTATGGGAGGACTGTTGAGGGCAAAATGGAGATTTAAAGTTTGCAAAATGTTGAAAGGAGTCATCTTTTTCTGAATGCTCTTGAGGGTGTGTTGCCAGCTGTCAGTCTATCGGGGCTGTGTTGATCTTCATAATCATCTGATCTCCATCTGGGCCCACCGTTGGTATTTGTTTGCATCTCTTCTTTGTTGCTGAAGATAACAGAGATACAATTATGCTCATTAAATAATCATTATAAAAACATTGATTTTCATCCAAAAGATTGCGAATTTAAAATTATTGAGATACTTTTGATATTGGACTAAATATTATGTAAAACCATCTGTCAATCAAAAGTAACGTTTATTATAAGGGATAATGTATAAGACAGACCAAACTATTTATAAAAAAGTTATAACTATCCAAGTATATATCCCAGTTTCATTTTTACTAAATATGATAACATATGGTGAATGACGAAAATTTTCTTCAAACTTTTTCTAATTGTTGGATAAATTCACTTTACCAAAATAGAAAGGGCAAGTGAGGGTATTTTAGTCTTTTCAGAATATTTTAACATTATCTTTGTCACTCAGTCAGTTTTTTTGCCAGATCAGCAATCTTGATGTAAAAAAGAAAGTAATAAGTTCTTTTACAGATTTTTTTTTACCTCCAAGACATGTCCATAAAATCATCTGAACCGTCCATAACATCTCTACCAAATCTGGTGGATTTACCAGCAGTTTTTAAAATCCCATCAACACGAGAAGATTTAAATAAACCTCCAGGTGAATCTCCAATATTATTTCCAAAATAAGGACTAGAATTTGGAAGCTGGTCGATTGTTTTCTTCCGGATTCTTGAAGAACTTCTGTTAAGATCTTTTAAAGGTGTAGTAGATTTATCAAATTTGAAGTTTTTAGTGACGGATTTAAATATGTTTATCCCTCTTTCTGTATCATTAAATTGTGAAACTGGAGTACCATAGTTTGTTAATAATCCACTCATATTTGATTCTGGTGACAACTTTTCATTACCCATTTGCAATAAAAGAGAAGAATTAATGTGTGACGGGATTTCTGATTCGTGAGAATTGGGTAGTTCTGATGCATTTTCTGAGGGGGGTAATTCGGTAATTTCTCCATTTTTCACCTTTTGTTGTTCGACTTCTGGCAGTAGTTGTATGCTTTTATCCTGTAGAATCACAACTCGATTAATCATTATGCAACAATATTTTTCATTAAACAGCTCAAATATATCACAAAAAGGTCCAGGAAATTCATTGTTGGACTATATTACGTCAACGAATAATTGACAGTACATCAACCAATTATAACATACTTAATTATATAAATTCTATGAAGTGGCATATTAAAAATTAAAATCACCTATATTTATATTTAAAAATGTAACTTACAACTAATCCTGCTCTCCAATGTTGTGTAGAACTCATTCTTGTTAAAACATCATCACCAACCCGATTCCTAGAAATGAAATCCTTCTCATTGCTTTGAAGCTTCTGATCAACTTGATATGCTTCCACATATCGATACCGCTAAAAACAATAAAAAATAAAATTTAATAAAATAAAATTAATTAGTCAAATAAAATCAAAGTAAATAGTAAAAAGTAGATAAAATACCTGTAGATAAAACACAACAAGAAGACTTCCTGTATTTGAAAAAGGTTCATCAGAAGCATGCTCCATAAAACAGTTATGTAAATATTTTTCCTCATCAGAATTCCATGGTAACCCAATAATTCGGTCAACTAAATTCCTTCTAATACAAAGAAGACAAATTTCTACAGTCAGTATTTCCAACCAATTTGCCACGTCATCATTTACTCCGTTATTATTATTGATATTATCATTATTATAAATCTCGTTTCTTGTTTTCTTTTTCTTAATTTCTGTGCAAACTGATCTTTGATACATGAATGCTTCAATTAGAAGCCCGCATTCTACTCTGACCCGAACACCAGTTACAGCTTCATTAAGTGAGACCAGATTCGACCAGTTATCATTTCCTGACCACCTTAAAACCATAAGTGCTGCATAGGGATTCTGTCTTTCCAACAGAATTTGAGCCACTTTTGGATGTGTTGTGGGGCCTGCAATTTCTGGAAGAAGACAACAAGCTTCCTATAAATGCCATGAAATAAAAATTAGCACGGAAAATTAAAAAAATAAAAAATAATATAATATAATAATAAAGAAGACGACAAGCTTCCTATAAAATGCCATCAATTAAAAATTAGCGTGCAAAATAAATAAATAAATAAATAAAGACGACAAGCTTCTATAAAATGCCATGAATTAAAAATTAGTGTGAAAAATTAAAATAATAATAATAATAATAATAATAAAATAAAGAAGACGACAAGATTCCTTAAAATGACATGAATTAAAGATTAGCATGGAAAATTAAAAATTGATAATAATAAGATAAAGAAGACGACAAGCTTCCTATAAAATGCCATGAATTAAAAATTAGCGTGGAAAATTAAAAAAATAATAATAATATAAAACTAAAAAGACGACAAGCTTCCTATAAAATGCCATGAATTAAAAATTAGCATGGAAAATTAAATATAATAATATTAATTATAATAACAATTATACTAAAATAAAGAGTGACCTGACCTGTAGGGCTTCATCACTGGGGTCATCCAGAAGATAAAAAGTAAATGATTCCAATATCGAATGTCTTGCTATATTAAATGTAGCAGAAAAATCATCTACACAAAATCTCCATTTTTCATCGGGTATTTTCCACAATCGGTCGAATAGATAATATAAAAACTGATTTAAGTCAAGGAGATACAAAAAGTGGCAATTTCGACCCGTTTACTTATGAACGGGTCGATTTAGGTTAAGATTCACTTTTTACAGGTCAAAAGGAAGAAAAAGATAGTAGCGAAAACGAAACGGGCCGAAAGTCATCCAAAGTGTATTTTAGATGCATAAAACTTCCCAAGTATTTATTTAAAAATTAAATTATTAATTAGACAAAATAACTTTGTATCATATTTGACACACTAATTATTCATAAAATAAACTTAGGGTGCGTTTAGTTGCAAAACACATTCTAAAAAGTTTGACCCGTAACATGCCCGACCGCCCGCCCATTTAGTCAATTATATACATAACACATAAAAAAGGATACAATTGCTTGTTTTGCAACCACCAGATCTGAACTCCCACATAGAAAAAGAATATCAATAGCGGATCTTAGGTTTTCAAAAGGATAACTTCCTACCATTCCTTCTATTTTAACTCTAGAAACCGATAATCCTCCATCTTTTTGCAGACAGGCAATATCCAGTTCATCCTTATTATCAACAATATACTCCTGTTGTGTATCAAGATTTGATAAAGCATCTTCAATGAACAGGATTGCGCCACCTGGCATTGATGTTTCAACTGGAGATGGCCATGCCTGTTTTATTGCCAATGATTTTCTCTCACGAACATCAGATCTCCATGAAGAAAAACTATCATGACGGCTTAAATCTTCAAGAAAATGGTGTCTTGTGTACCAAATTATCATCTCCATATGCTGTCATGATATATACGTATACGTCTATAAGTATATATTTGTATAACATTATTTATTAAATATTTAAAATCGAACCTGTTTTGTCTTTAGTATGTTTTCCTGTAAGTGATGAATATCATGAAGCTGTGCACAAAGGGAATCTTTAAAAGAAGATTCTAATTCTTCAAGAACGGTTGATATGCAGCTTAGTCTCACTGTAAACTTGAGAAGTGCATTTGATCTTTCCTTAATTTCCTCAACATTAAGATTATCTTTATATAATATATAGTCAAAGAAAATGGTTATTATTTTATAATAAATGGTAAATAATAATAAAAAAAATTGCTAAAGGATACAGATAAGCTGAAGCTCAAAAATAATATTTTTAAACGTCCTTTTGCACCAATCTTTAACAACCACTTCATCCAGCAACAAAGCAACAATTGGGTCACTAGAAACAGCACTTTCATCCATACAAACAGCTGTAATATCTGTTGACACACGGTTAAGGAAACGTAACTTGAAATTAAAGAGGCTAGATTAATTTTTTATTAATTATAGACCAAATTGCATTTTAGTACCCTGAACTTGGCTGACTAGGTCTTCTACTACCCTGAATATTTAAAGGTGCAGTATGGTACCTTAAACTTGACATAATGGTCGATTTAGTACCCTGACTCACTAATTTGGACTTGTTTTCTCACATAATTTGCTTATAAACTCAATAAATTGAGATGAACATAGATTTTTTAGTCCGCCAAAAGCTCCAACTGAAGTAAGTCAAGTAAGAAAACAAGACCAAATTAGTGAGTCAGGGTACTAAATCGACCATTTTGTCAAGTTCAGGGTACCATGTTGCACATTTAATTGTTCAGGGTACTAGAAGACCTAGTGAGCCAAGTTCAGGGTACTAAAATGCACTTTGGCCTTAATTATAAGTTATCAATTTGGTAAAAAAAAAAATAACAGGGTTTAAAAAGGATACAATGGCAGATTATGGATAACAAATTGTTCTCCAATGCAACATCAAAAAAAGAAAAGAGTCTTTCAACATCAGCTGTTGGTTGTTTCTCTCCATCTTTTTCTTGAAATCTGTCATCATATCTTTTTGAAATAAGTCCAGATTCGATGCACTCATAATATAAACGAAGAGATGATCTGTTTCCAGTTTTTGGTATAGGAAATCTGCAAATTGGGCAAGCATCAAAACGTTGACTACATTCTTCACATAAAGAAGCATGACCACATGAAGTCAACACGCTTTGAACAGAACGCCCACAGCTTCTTAAGTCCCGTGTAGCCCGACAATGCTCAAGTTTTGATTCATTGCATAATTCTATCATATCGATAGATGCTAAGTGTTCTAATGCTTCCTGAAATGAAGATAACTACCAGTATAAACTTTCAAAAAATAACTGGTTTCAAAATTCAAAAACATAAAGACATGAATTAGAGCATGTTGATGTTAGTATACGATGATTAAACATTGATTTTTGAGGTGAAATCATACGTGGAAATATATGTCTGTAAACATTATCGTTTACTAATAAACAAACTAGAGCTTCGTGTAAGCCTTTCTATGGCTGTCATATCAAGTTCGTCAAAATAGGAAAATAAAACTAATAAAACATTATTCAGATTGACCAGAGCCCTTGTTAATCAGACATATTGCTACTAGGCTTAGCATAACAAAAACGCAGATAAACAACAATTCAAATTCCAAAAGTATAACACAAGTAGGGCCTGTGATTGATTACAGTCCAAAAACCCTAATTCACTGACCAATTACACACAGGAACAATACTCCGTTTTGAGCTAATTAAATCACTTCTACTCATGCTATGAGTGTAAGTAATCACCACAAACGAATTATAACAAAAGGAAATTGACTATCGTTTATATACAGATGTAACGTTATGCATATGCATATACCTGGACTTTCCGGCAGCTGTAGTTGGGTTGAAGTGAAGGAGGTCCAGTAGTAGGCCTTACTCCGGCGATTCGGTCATCGGAATCCAAATGTACGGTGGATCCTTCGCCGAATAGCCTCCTTCCTTCCATTTTTTTCAGTCGGAGCTCAGAGCAGCTCTGATTTTTGGTGTTTTGAAGAGGGAGGGTCAGGGTTTTGATTTGTTTGGGAAGAAATTTGGCACTTGAAAAGAAAGAACCAGATGATCGTAAAGGTCCCTTTAGATTTATTATTTCTAAAACTTACCCAAAGGTTCCTAAATGTTGTCATTCAAATTTCAAGACAGCAATAAAACAAAAAGGAATTTCCAAGTAGCCCATTTACTATGTTTCAATCCATAATTTATTCTCGACACCCTCTAAACTAATCATAACTATTGTTCACAGTGAATACAACTCATAATCGCATGTTAATAGGGACCTTTAAGCTATAAGTCATGTAAACCCGTTTTTGTTATAATTTTTTATTACACTAGTATTTCGATGGTACAATAAAAAATCTTCAATCAGATAAAATCAGAGATTCAATAATAACAGAGAAAATAGAATGTTATAGTTCTATGCACCAAAACAGAAATTGACCAAAAGCTGGATATAACCTCCGATCTACAAATCACTGAAAAACTGTCTTAGAAAACTACTTAAAAAATGCTCCAAAAGAAACATGTCAATGTGCTTCAATCAAAACAAATCAAATAAATGTGCACTATGCAACATTCTTACTTAACACTCTTACTTATTTGATATTCATTAAAATTGCTTTGTTCCATAAATTGATTACATTACATTTATAAGATTAAAATTACTTTGGTCAATAAATTTATTACATTACATTTAAGACCAAACATTTTTTTTACTCTATTAAATTTGTTAATATTTGTTATTGAAGATTAAATATAAAAAATGGGAGTTATTTTGGTAAAATAAACCGGGTCATGGTTTATGTATAAGAACCACACCCAACTCCATTCGCCTCTCTCCGTCACCTCTTCATCGTTCTCTCTTACGTTCCGATTTTAGGGTTCTTACTCATCTGATTAAGCTGCATAACAAGAATCACAACTTGTTAATGGAGGACTAGTCTCTCAATCTTTCATTGTACATCTCTGTTTGTGTTTACATACGGATTACCACCCATATAAGCTACCATGGCGACGGAGCCGGCGAAGCATAACCAACCACTGCATAATTTTTCGCTTCCGTTTCTAAAATGGGGACAAAGAATCCAAATCAACAACCACTGCAACCGCAACTCTCCTCCCACCGACTCCGACATCAATAACGCCAGAAAACTTCATCGGTCTCGTAACCGCGCGAGCAAAGACGATAAAACGAAAATCGACGAAGAAAGCGGTGGCGTGTTGCTGGAGGGAAGCAACAATAGCGAGAAATTAGCCGATGTTGAAGTGGTTACGGCAGCTGATGGAGACGTTAAGCCGTGGAATCTGAGACCTAGGAGGATGGTGATCGGAGCTGGCGATGGTAATGGCACAGCTGCCGGAGCGAGTAGTGCGAAGTCAGGGCGGTTGTTGAGAGGTGTCACCGCCGCTGCGGCGACGGCGGAGGAGGTGGAGAACGAGCAGGATCAGAGGAAGAAGAGGCGATTATGGATCTCGTTATCGAAGGAAGAAATAGAAGAAGATGTATATGCGTTTACCGGATCAAAACCAGCTCGAAGACCTAAGAAACGGAACAGAACCGCTCAGAAACAAGTTGATGTATGCATCAGCAATTCAATTTCCAATTTCTCATCTTTTCAGCTGATTCTTCGTTTGAATGATGAAAATTTGTTAATTTATTGCAGAATGTCTTCCCTGGACTATACCTGGTTGGGATTTCAGCTGATTCATATCGAGTTTAACCTATTACGGTATAATTTCTCTTAACAAATGCTTCCAGTTTGGACTCATTTTTCTGTGTTTATTGATTTTTCATGGAGTTTATGAAATCTATTATTTGTTTTCATCTGTTGCAGAAGTGAAGACTAGGAAGTGATAAATCGATCAAATCACAATCTACTGGCTTTTCATAGTTTTTGTTGAGGGCTTAATTTGAGGTATTGATTTGATTAACTAAAAAAGTGGATTGTTGATTTAAGTTAAGTATAAATGATGTAAGTTCAAGGATCTGGTCTAGTTAGCTTTATCTCATTGGTTTAAGATATGAAATTAGTATGATATATAATTACATATGAATGTGTAGAAGGTTTAAGTTAGTAGTTTGCCAAAGCTATGAAATTCAGTGTGCTTTTGAAAGGAAGTTTCTTGATTGGTTTTTGTTAAATTATAATATCTGAACATTACAGAAATTAAAGTCTAGATCTTGTTTGGGTTAAGAGCTTATACCATCTTCTTTATTTCACCAATTTTGCCTTCATTACTTTATTTTACACACATATTACCGTCAAATGTTCTCTATTTGCTTCTGTTACAAAGGTTTGATATTGAGATTCACAAGAAATTTTATAAAACAAAATTAGTAATAACTAATTATTACTATGTGTTACTATTATTTTGAAAGAGACTGTCTCTTGATCTTTTTCAAAATCCAGTTTTTTCTTCTTTGGATTCAGTGTTACTATGTGTATGATCTTGTTCCTAACATTATGCTTGCCTACTTTCAGTTAATCATATTTCTTACTTTGTCTTTTGTCATTTGGGTTAATGCTTGAGTTCTAACATGTTAAATGGGTCATATCAGAGAACTATAGGTAAATGGGTCATACTAGTTTGACCAACCTAAAGTCAGAGTATATTAAAATACCAAATCTCTAAATAAGATAGGTGCCACCACATTTCTGATTTTTCCAAATCAATATTAATGTGACACTGAAAAATAGTAAAATACCAATGCTCCCTAACCAAAGGCAGCCGAAACTGCCATTGACATCAATCTAATTTATATCTCTAGTTTTTTGCAATCATATTTAACATGATAATTGTTAACAAAGAGAAAATGAAAATTGGAGAAATAATATGTGTGGGTCAGCCAACTTGTATAGAAAAAATTGGAGAACTAATATTTGTGGGTCAACCGACTTGTGTAGCTGTCTTTATTCTTCAACCCAAACCCGTTTTTAGTTGTAATCAAGGCCACTCATTTTGACACTTTCTTTCTGACAAGTAGCAAGTTGGGTATGTGATTGATTTTGATATCTTGTATTGGGCTTTTGATCCAATTTGTTACGAATTAAATGATGTATTGTGTGTATTAGAGGTTATAGATGGTCAGCCCAATTCTCAGAAAAATTTCAAGAGGGTAAAGGCTCCTATTTTATTTATTGGGCTACACAATATTAAGCCCATTTTAGTTGGGCCAATGAGTCGCTATTCCTATGCCTTGTCGCCTTGATACCCAACTATAGCTAAAATAGCATAATAAAACCCAATTTAAACCATTTCAGTTTTTTTTTTCTCTCTCACATCAAATTCTGAGAAGGGAGTATATTTTTGTTTTTCTTATTAGGGATTAGTTTTTCATATTTAACCAATAATTAAGCACCGTTATAAACTATGTGTTAAAGAAAACATTTTATATATATTAAAAGAAGGTTTTTTTTGAAATCTATAAAGCCATGTCATAATGGCACATCATACCTTATGCCATGTATTAGGCCACTTGGCATTTAAATGTCAAGTCATTATTGTCACCTAATAGTCCACATATGCACTTTTAAGCCACCTCACTTTTAAATAAAATTGAATAAATAGACTTTCAGTGACCCTTATAAGAGTCAATTCATATATTTTATTAAATGTAAATGTAAATACATTTACTGATAACCGACCACCACATAAGATACCTTCCTATATGTAAATGTAAATGCAATGCAATGCAATATTAAGGTAATAACCGTCCACATAAACAAATATGTATAGATCTATTCTATTTTCTGTTAAATGATATATCACTTGGTTATGTTTTTTTGATGATTGCTATTGTTAAAACCTCCGGTTACTTTTAAGTTTTAATTTATGATAATCAGTTTTAAATGAAAATTAAATAACTTTAATTTTATAACCGGTATATTTTTTAGGGGTTCGCACGTTGGCATATGATGTAATTAAAATATTTATTATCCATTTAATGTACCTAAATATGAATAGTTTTGAATAACAATGAGATTTTAAATAATTTAATTTATTGTGCAACTATTGTTATGTATATATTTTCGATCATTTACCAAAGAAATAGTGAAAGTTTATGCCAAGATCATTTAATTTATAGTTTTAACACGAATTTTGTTTCATGAAAAAGATTCCAACTTGACAAAAGTGCAAGAGGAATGGTAGTTGGAATTATTATTTTCTGTAATATTGTGCAACTATCGTTATGTATATATTTTCAATCATTTACCATAGAAATAGTGAAAGCTTATGCCAAGATCACTTTTTTTATACGTGTTATTGTGTGCAAAATAAGGAATAAATGAACAACGGAAACAGGTAAACCGATTTCCTTAAAAATGTGTTGCCTTCTCGAATGAGTAGGGATGGTTTGCAAAACATAACCCTTATCAATCGGTGTATTTTGGTTATATTTAATCCAAATGGGTCAAATAGAAAAGCTTGTCTATAGTAAAAACTAAAACGGGCCAAACAGGTTGAAAGTCGCCCAATGTCTGTTTAAATGCTTATAACCTACTTAATTGTTTTATTGAAAGATTTCATTATGATTTAAAAATAGCAAAAATGTGTTGGCGAGTTAAGCTAACCTGGTCCAACCCTTTTTGACTCGTGTTAGAAAAGTCCCTTTTGAGATATTCGTTTTCAATTTTTTTATATTTGTATTATTATACATAAGATTATACTTCAAATGTGGGAAAATACAGTTTTACCAAAAAATAGTCAAACAAACAGTAATGCCTTCAGTTTACAGTGTAAAATTTTTATATGCACGAGAACAAATCAAAAGTAGACTACAAGAAAATTGCGACATTACATATGACTAACTTCTATATAGTGTCTCATGTTATGTTGCTTAAGTAATTAATTTTTTAACAGGGTGACCAGAGTTACCAATTTACCTACAATAGTACAATTTAAAGAATTGACTCTTAAATGCAATTTTGAATATATATATAAAAGTTTTTTCAAACATATGTAAGTTTGACACGTTTGTTGTTTTGTTTTGTTCTTTTTTTATACGTTTGTTATTTTGTTGATCATATGTGTAATCTGATCGTATGAGCAAAAGAACACGACCTATGGAGGTGACTGATGAAGTCAAATTTAGTTTATTCGTTTTAATTAAATTTTATAACTTCCATATTTTTTTTCTAAATTTCAGGACATTTTAAATAGGTGAATCTGCATGTTTCGTTCTCGGTCCATTCGGGTCATAGCCAAACTTTTAATCCACCCGATTTACCAATGTGTTTGAAATTAAATCATTCTTTAGACAATGTGAGAAAAACAAGACCTCTTCAGTATTAAAGTTATTATTGTCAACACATGTTTCTTATATATTTTCAACTTATTTTTGTGAATAATTTTATAAGCCGCCCGTGATTTATTACGGGTTATAGGCTAGTTATAACATATACGACATTGTTGTAAAGTATACCTCATAAACACCTAACTCATTTTGTGTTAAAAAGTTAGCTTAATTTTTTTACTTTTGTTAATCCGTAATTAACAGAGAATAGAGAATATTACCACAGTAGACATGAGATTTGTATTAAATAAACATAAAGTGTCTATAGATTCTGATGAAACGAAGAAATTCATAACTAAATAAATACGATTTGTGCTAAATAAACATATAATATCGTTAATTAACTCTCTTAATGACACCCAATTAACAAACGGTAGTTAACTTGCAATCTTATATTCTTTTTCTGCAAGATGCAATCTAATATTTTAATACATCTTCAAATCCTCCCCAGATAGTTTGCTACATATAAATTACAAAGTGAAAACAATATTGACATGTATTGATTTCATCTAAAAGAATACATTATTCAATGATAGCCAAAGATTAAAGGAAATATGATTTTGACTACTACAACTATCCTAATCATGAATAAATTTAAATAAATGTCTTTGTTTTTTATTTCTTTTAGCTTTATGATCATATTTTTTGAACGGCAAGTTAATAAGTTAGAGGTTCGATATATACAGTGACATCCAAACGGGCAGTATGTATTCTTCGAACATATCTTTTTTTTTTTGGAATAAACCCCACCACCTTTTTCTTCTAAAGAATGCCCCAAACAAGTCTTGAACCCAAGACCTTTTGAAGACAAACTTCCCAAAGACCTTGGTGGCTAATTGATATAGATAAATTGGCTTAGCTTTATGATCATAAAGATAGTATTGGGTGCAATTTAACTCCAAACATGCATATGAAACTATGCCCCACGTTTGCCTCCGCTCATATTACGAAAATACCCCCAATGTATTTGAGAAAATCGAGGTCAAAATAGTCCATCTAGATGTGCGATTATCATTGGGACTGCAACTAATTAATCATGTTTAGGAACCCCCTGCACGTGTGAGTTCAGTTAAACCTTCAAGTTGGGGGATTTGATTAGATATGTATGATGTGTAATCACATGGCTAACAGCTCAGCCCACTCACATGGCCCAGATACGATTTGGCCCATATTTTCATTCTTAATACAATTCTGGTACCAACTATCTTTTATTATAATTGCAACTGTTTTTCCCAAAATATATTCTTAATTAAAATAACAAATACTTAAATTGTAATAATATGGGGTCACAAGATCTAATGTCTTTGTTTACTTCTAAAGATATATTAAAACCAGAATTTTAAATATTAGCTTTTTTAGAAAATGAAGATGGATATCTCTAACAAAGCTTAAATCATAACATTTGATATTATTTTGAAAACAGTCTATCTACTTCCTGATAGAGATATTAGTGTTTACATGTTATCTCTTATGTGCTCCGCATTTGACAGAATTGGATAGCGTTGTTGATGCATAACATTGGATGTGATAGATAATTATTAACAATTATGTGTAAAAACCTATGATTTTTTTGCAATACATACCCATTTGGTCACCAAACTATTTTGTTTAGTGTAGGTGATAGTCATATAATAAATGAAAAACTTTGTATCAAAGTATAAATAAAGAGCTTAAATAACATTTTAATATTTATTATGGAAAATTGTTAGCCTTCCTAACTATCTTCGGCTTCCTAACTATCTTCCTAATCAATCATCCGCTAATAGATATTTGACAGATGTTGACCTTTTTAAGTGTTTCAATATTTATATAATTCTATTACAAAAATGATTAGCAAAATAATTAGCAAGATTTTGCATAAATTAAAAGGATTGTTGGTTAGAGTTTGTTCACTATTTCACCAGGCTGTCTTAGAACTTTCAGTTGGTTGAATTAAACCGACAAAAAATTATAATAGGTAACGTATATAGTTATTGTGAAATCGAATTATTATCCTGAAGATCTAAGAAAAGCGAAAATAGAAAGGAAATACCGAGCTGGCTCTTCACACATTACAAGTTAGGAATGATTAAATCGGTAAATTACAAAATAGTCCATGTGTTTTGATATTTTTTTGCAGTTTTGATTTATCTCTAAAACCTAATGCTATATTCCAGTATCTATTTTTGATATTTTGTTGTATTCATGATCCCTTCTCATACAAGTAGGGGTGAGCTCGGTCCAAAAACCGAACCGAAACCGATAACGACGAATTTTCAAAACCGAAACCGAACCGATAACATGTTATCGGTTTTGGTTCGGTTCGGTTTTTTTAGGCCAAATGTTCATCATTTGTCGAAAACTGAACCGTAACCAATAGAACCGAAACCGAAAACGATGAATTTTCAAGACCGAAACCGAACCGAAGATCGAGACCAGATGTGGAATCAGAAAGAAAGAAAGAAAAAGTACCATTATTTACATATTTTTATTAAAATGCATCACTCATGTTAAAAAATATATTTAAAGGATTGCATGATCTATCCCATATTACATGATAGATTTACGGCATTTGCCCCTAAATCTATGAAAATGGTCATTGTGAAAAAGTTAAACACCCTAGATGAAACACCACATATTCATCAAAAGCAAAGCTAAAAATTCCAGAATAATAAAACTTTTTACAGAGAAATAACGGTAAAAAATATAGCAAATTAGAAGGATTAGATTATAATTTACAGTAATCCTTAAATTTAATCACGGGTGACAGTTGCACATGCATCATTGCACGTGTGGGTACCCCGAAATGACCTGCCCAATTACTACCTCCGTATCAAAATAAGTTATACATTTGAGAAATTGCGGTTTTTGAGGTAAAAGATTGTAAAATGATTTAAAATAGTATAAAGTGGATAGTTAGTGGATAATGGGACCCACTTCTTTTGGATGTAGTGAAATTAATAATGTTTAAAAGTAAAAGTAAGGGTAAAAGAGTAATTTTACTTTATTAAAGTAGATAATTAGTGGAGAAGGGGTCCCACTTTTTTGCCAAATAAGGAAAGATTTTGAAGTGTATCACTTATTTTGTTCCACCCCTTTTAGGAAAGTGTATCACTTATTTTGATACGGAGGTGGTATTATTTTTACTATTTTATTCCTAAAAATATACAATAACTGAATTCGTATGAGTATTTAAAAAAAAATCTCTAAAATATTTTCGATACATAACACGTTTGTAGTCTGATTTAAAGAAAATACCATGCTTTTTTTCCTGTGAAATATATTGTTTTAAATTTTACAAAGAATTCACATTATAAATAAACTTCATTCAATATAAATTATGCCCAAATGTATAATCATTGAATAATTATTAGTGATGGGTAAACAATAGATTTTCTTTGGAAAACAAAAGAACATATTTGAGTTTGTAATTTACAGGAAATGTATTCTTTTAATTACTGAAGTTAACCATCGTCTGAATAAAATCGATTAGAAACTTTATTCAACGGTTATTTTTAACATATATCCGATTTCTCATATCATCTGAGAGTGCAAATGGGTTAGAATGTTAGAAATTGGTGTAACCATAACTAAATGGCAGAATATTATCATTGATGAGGCTTTAATGAAATGCAGCTTTTCTCTCATTTAGAATTATATTCTAATAATTAAAAAGAGGATCCAAAGTTTAAAAACAATATTATTTGAGTTAGGAGACACCTAGAAATGAAAAGGAAACATGCATAGATTCCCCGATTTGGAAATAACTAAACGAAATACTAGCAAATATCATACGAGCAATTCATATGATCTCGTTATTAATATATTTCTATTAATTATTAATTTAGTTCATGATTCAAATGAAGAAAAAAAATTACTAGATTTTTCTTGTCCATTCCTAATTATTGCAAGTTATATATTATCGTTTAAGTTAATGCAAACTTACAATATATAAAATAATATATGGTAATAAAAGGAGTGATTATAATATTGTTTCTAATTATTATTTTTAGAGTTCTAGTAGGTGTGGAAAATGATCGTTGAATTGGATCGGTTGGTTAGAAGACTCTTAATGTAGTTTCTTTAATGTAATTCGTATTATGGTCTAGCTTTTTATTAGACTTTTTATTTGGGGGTTTTAATATATATTTGCCTTAAAGGTTGATAACTTGAGATGATGACAATGCTAGAACTCTATTCTTATGATATTTTTGTTGTTAAGAAAATGGTGATATTATATAAATGTAACATTAAAGTACATATTAAATTAAAGGTTATATTTTAAGACGCAATAAACAATCTATATACATGATTAGCAAATAGTGAGCATGATTAGCTGACATATTATATTAATAGATTTAGTGACAAGTTGAACAACCAAATGATGAAGTGATTTTAAGGTTGTTAGTTTATTAATCTATAGGGGGTATTTTTGACCATTGACCAAATTAAGGTTCTCACGTGCGGGCCAAAAACAATGCTTTGCTGTTAGTGTGCTGTTTGAGATTAGTGGTGTGGTTAGCCACGTACGATTCACATGACTACTAATCATGGTGTTCAATGCAACTTGACATTAATACTAATCCCTCTATTCGTTTTTTAATTATTCAACTAATCTAATTCTGAATCCTCCTCTCACGTTCTACGAAGTTGCAAATCATCACGTTATATGTAAAGGAGTTGTTTTGTCGTTTTATAACAAGGTTTAAAGTTGAAGTAATGATAAAGAAACCCAATCTATGAAGAAAAAATAAATGAAACAGATGCCAAAACCAAAGTGAAAACAGAGAAAAATGCATAAATATGTGTAAATTTATAGATGAATTAAACTACTGCTAATTTTTTAAAATCGACCCCTAAATTGTGTGGGCCTTTAAACCGGTGCTAATGGTGGCGTTGGTATTGCTGAAACCGTTGGCACACTCCCTTCAGCAGCTGCCATCAGTTTTCCTATTTGGTTTGGGGAAACATCAAGCGACAGATGGTGTGCGATGACTGGAGTATTTAAATAAAAATAGGTCTTTAATGTGTATATTTAATGATATGTGGGACAAAAAAAATATATAGTAAAAGGTTATTATTGACATGAGTATTTCAATTGAATGTCAGTTGAAGTGTTATCCGACGTAAACCTAATTTGATTAAAAATGAAATGTCAGTTGATATAATAATTGTAAGCAGACTTATAACTACATCAATGGTGAAACATTAGACATATGCATGTATAAAAGTGTATAAACACATTATTATATGTAAATTATGTAAAAACTTTAGCTTGCAAATTAGGTCCCATAAAATACGATCAAAAGGTTTAAAATTATGAGCATAGTTGGAAATGATATTAGACCAAAAAAATAATGGGTCTCATAAATAATGTATGCTCATAAACCAGACATGTGGAAACCAACCTCTTTATGATTCAATGATGAAGACATGAATGGACCTAACTCATAACTCCCTACTCCTTTCAAATTATTGAAACCATGCACTCCAATTATTGTTTTTTTATTTCAGTCCCCACCACATGATCTTCATTCTTGGAATACATTATAACAATATTATACTAATTACTAAAGAAATTCTATTTCGGATGGTAAGAAATTTCTATTTTTGTGCTAAAAATTCTAGGACTAGAAAAAGAATATGATTTCTGAACATGAATGAAACTAGAAATTTTCATTATTAGTAGCACCACTACGAGAGTTAATATGGCAAGGGCAAAGGGGGTTGTGCCTCGAAACAAAGTTGAATTTAACATAAGATATTTTATTAACGAAAATCATGTTTAAAAACTAACTTTACCAACTAGTCTTTACTCTTTAAGAACTAATTTCATAAACATACAAGATTAATACTAGTTTTCTCTCTCTAGCATGCTCCTGTATTTTTTTAAAAACTATAGCTTGGACTGTTTAAATTGGCCAATAACCGCTATATACGCCACACACTTTGGGTTTTTTAATTTGGTTTATATTTTGAATTTGAAATACTTGCTAATATTTGAGTTTTTTAAAGATTGCTTTGCGCTACTGATTGGGGTTTTTTAATCCAATAGTAGCCAATCGCAACACCCAAAATATCAAAAAATTCTACCTTGCAATTTTTTTTTAGAAGTGGGACAACCATACTGGACACTGCAGGCCGTTTAACGGATCCGCCAATGTTTCCAAACGTTGATAAATATGTTGATCACTTAAACAATGTTAACAAAGCCAATTCATTATTTAAAATGTATTCCCTTTATAATGAGCTTCCTCATTATGAATATCTTTGCTCGCGTTGTCATCTAATTAAATAATTTCTAGAAAATCATTCAAGAATTCATAGTATTAGAGCATCCACAATGGTTAACCTCTCCAATGACTTATTACTTTTGCCACATCATCTAATAACCTATTAGTTAAAAACATCTCCAATGGTTAACCTTTCCAAAGACTTTTTCTTATAAATTGCTAATTTACCTTTAACTATATCAAATGTTTTATAAATACCCCTCACTTATGTAATTTAATAATTTATATAGTATTACAAAACTTAACAATTTTATAAAATATCTTTTACAAAACTACTATAATTTATAGTTATAGAAATTATTGAAATATGATAAAGTTATAAGTTATATTTATAGAAATAATAAATGATTCACCTATAAATATATACATTAGTTTAAAATGTAAAATTGTTAAATATAGGGACTAAAATAATCAAACATTGAAAGATGTTCAAGTGGTTGGGGAAGATCTAGTGGTTGGAGTGACCTCCTAAAAAAGTCATTCATTCCAATGGTAAAAAGTCATTTTAGAAGTTATTCAAATAGTATCAACATTTTTTCAACCTCCCATTGGAGATGCTCTTAGGTAATTATCATATGTTTAAGCGATCTAAAATATTATTAATGAAAGTTTGTAACCGTTTAAGAAAATCAAATAAAGAACAAGTTGATTAGAAATAGACAAACAACAAGTTGATTGGAGGAATATTGATATGGAACCCTCCCTCATGGGATTGGCCCAAGTTCACGTGCCTTCACATGGGGCGAGAAGGAAGTGGCCTCGTACAGACTGAACGTAAAAAGAACTACTGTTTGGTGGGGGCCCACATAAGATGGAGGAGATCCATTATTGAGGTTTGGGGGAACACGTGGGACTATCCTAACACGCACCACTGGGGACACCTAATCATCGTCCAACATCATGTCGGACCACACATACGTCTTTCTCACGCTCTTTTTTCGAGCGTTCCTTTCACCTTTTCTGTTTTTAACTTAAAACTATTCTTTTACCCCTCTATTTTTTTACTAATTTATTATGAGTAATGATATTTAATCATATCATTTGATCATACTCATAATCCTACTCATTAGATAAATATATGTGTTAAAATCAATGTATAATATTAAGAGAGATAATTAATGAAATACAAATGTCATCATATTAAATGAGTAAAACTATGAATAACAAATGATATAACTAAATATCATTTCTCTTTATTTTTCTTTTTAAACTCGACACAATAGTTAGCATTGGTAATATTTCTTTCGGTACCCATCAATATTTACACATTTTTTTTTAAATAATAAGTTAGAAAATTAGTAGTTCAATTATATATATTGACATTCAAGCAAACACTAGCTAGCATTGACAGTATGCAATGGTATATTACTTTTTTAATCTTAAAATGTAGTTTTGTTGTTGTGGATATTTTTTATCATTTAGTTAGAATATTTGATATTTTTTCAGTGAAAAATTGAGCATTGAGATAGTTTTGATTTTGCTATATTTCAATATATGTGTTTATTCTTAAACCAACAAATTTATTCACATGTAACATACCAATTTTCCACGAAAATCTTTATAATGAAGGAAAAGAAGTATATACCTTTTGATCAGAAAGTTACACAAAAGTATTACCATCCATCTTGTGCTTTAAATTATTAAATTTCCATTTTAAACGAATCTGTACACAAAAACTACTTATGTGTCAAACGAATCATATAATACAAGCACACACTTAAGCTTTATCAAGCGAATCGCATGTGAGTATGTGACCCAAAAATCGTGCACAGAGTCACAAAACAATTTGTGTTTGTTATCACCTACTTAATTTATTTTGGTGAATGATTTTTTTCATGTTTAATTCTCGATTGATCATTTTCATAAAACGCTCTTTGAACCCACAAAGTAAGAAGCTTTCATATTAAAATCTAGTTCTATGAAAGTAACTAAAACATTTTTTTGTCAAAAGAAGAAAAAGAAAATTATATGAATTACGAATTTAGTTACAAGTTATTGATTTAACACGTTTTTGCTAATACCGAACAATAATAACATGATATGTTTGTAGATGCATCCTAAAAAGATCGTTGCCGTCTTGCCCCTAACTTCATTGTGGAGCACCACATGTATGTTTTCACGAACTTCATTTTTATGGAAACATCACCAACATACAATTATATGCATTCGATCATCTTTTGTCTAGACAAACATGGTAAGATGTATGTTCGGTAAGAAAAATGGTGGGGAATTAGATAAATTTGGCAATGTACATATTTAATTTTCCAACTTGAAAACCTAAAATATGTTTGCCAAATTTGGGCAAAGCAAGGGATACACATTGGCAATGTATACATTTAAAGATGTCTAAATTTCCCTTTTGAAAGTACTAAAACTAGAGATGTTCATTTTGAAAAATAAAAGTGTATTGTTTATATCTAATGGCAAATTATGACAGATAATAAAATAATGCTGACCAAATATAAATTATAATAGATCAACTGTGACTAATTTATATTTAATGTCATATGAATATGTATAAATTTAATCACAGATATATGCATAAATAAGGATTTTGCTTTCTTTTATTTATACCTAATAATAGATTACATTTTTGAATAAAAAGATGTTTAGATTTGCTTTTTCTTCAAATACTATAAATCTAATTTAAATTTGTCCATAATAAGAATTGAACTTATGACTGAAGATATACAACACCAATTATTAATATCACCACACAACAAGCCTGTTTAAATTTGCTACGAAGAGATTATTATAACTTAACTTAATGAACTCAAATTTTTTACAAGATACTACCAAGAAATAACACACATTTTAAGTATATTAAATGAATCTATTTCTAACATTTTTTACAAAATTTAGAATGTTAATTTATTTTATTTAAGATATTGGATAATAGCAGCTTAAGATTCTCTTTAAAAATGTATTTAATACTTTAAATGGCCCTCCTCCTAGAAGTTATTTTATAGCATTTTTCTAAAAGTTTAGGTTAATTGAATATATATAAACTTGTATCCACATACCTAACACGAACTCCTACAAATTTTAAACTCCAATAAATTATTTAAGACTGTTGCTATTTGCTAACGGCAACAACTCTTGCATTCGATTGGCCCATCGGTTGGGGGATCTATTGGCACGCTCTCTTCGGTTGGGTCTTCAGTCATTTCTGTTCAACTAGCCGATGTATTAATAGACGTTTTTTTTGTAATTTAATATGTATTAATATTTTTTTGCACATATATAAAATATTAAATGAAAGAGTATTTTTGATATGTTTGTATCAGTTTGGTGTCAGCTGGAGTAACAAATGACATGATACTATTTTAACAAAAACTTATGTGCCTGTTAATGTCATTGTTGATATCACAGTTGATACTGGCCGGTTTAATATATTTCACAAATTTGTTTTGATTAGTTGGTAAATAGTTATTAAATCAATTGACTAAAAGGTTTTGACAAGAAATTGGGTTTTAAAACAAATTTATAAATATAACTAATATCTAATTGGATATTTAAAGATAAACACTGAAAAAAACTATGATTATAGCAATATTATAAAGCTACTCGGTATGTGTTCATGTCACCATATTATTTTTACCGTCACATCATCTGCAACCTCAACAATTAAACAACACCACATTAAAGAAAATATCCACCACATCACCCAAATATGAAAGGAGGCCCACTAAAACACCCCAAAGTTAGACATTTCCCATTATCACTCATGTGCAAAGATTTGTGGTTGTGACAATACCGACCCACAAATTTGGATCAAACACTGGGGGTGCTCCCATGTAGAGCACGATAGGATGGCTTGGCACATAAGAGTATAGGACCATACCACGGGCATCAATGCCCATACCAAATAGCCTAAAAGAAATATTAGAATGATAAGGTATTCATATCTTACCTAAAGTTTGTAGTCTAGTAATATTTGTGTAAAATATAAAGTGTTGTCAATTACCTATAAATTATGAATTCAATTTTAGCGTAAATTAGATGTACTAATGTAGTACTTCCTCCGTATCAAAATAAGTGACACAAATTAGCTTACATGTTTTTTGAGGTAAAAGATTAAAGTAGATGTTAAAATAAATTAAAGTACATAATTAGTATAAGATGAGTCCCACTTTTCTTGAATAAAGTTATATTAATAAGTTTTAAAAGTAAAAAAAAAGTTAGGGTATAAGGGTAATTTCACTTTATTAAAGTGGATAGTTAGTGGGTATTGATTCCACTATTTTTACCAAATAAGGAAAGTTTCAAAGTGTGTTACTTATTTTGAAACACCCCAAAATAAAAAGTGTGTCACTTATTTTAATAGGGATGAAGTATATAAAAAATGATGGATCCATATCTTGCACTCTTAAACAAGAAAGGCCAATGGTAACCATGGTCGTGGATAACATGCGGGGGGGATGAGAGTGTGATAATACAATGAAAGAAGAGAAGGGGGAGTAGTTCAAATGATTATAACAAGAGTGCGTGTCTGCTAACGGAAAGACAAAATGACACGCACGGCCTTGTGTGTTTGTCGCTGATGCGGGACCACGCGCCCTTTAATTCCGTAACTTCAATTCCACCCGATAATTATATATCATGACATTTAACCAACTAAATCATCATATTTGCAACAATAATTTGAACAATATTTTTTATTACGATGTAACGTTGACATAAATCCACATTATTAAATTATAATAACAATAAATTTGGTTAATTTGCTTCATCTTAATTATACTTAGTTATATTGGAATAAAACTTGATGAAATGAAATGAATTGAATTGAATTGAATTGAATATTGATTTTAATTAAGTTTTCTTGTAATAGCAAATGATGTCAGCTGGATTAATGCACGAGTTTTACTCTCATATGTGGCGTGAGGTCTGGAGTTCAAATTCTGTAAACACTTCTTGTGGTGCCAAATATGGGGGATTTTTCCCTGGAAATCTCAATGGGAGTTGTGTTTGTCCTGTAAATGAGCTCGAACTCATGATACTCGCTTGAAAATTACGAGTAGGCTTCCATTGATATCATTTACCGTTTTCAAAAAAAATCTCGACCATCACCTCAACCTAACTGGTAAGATGCTAATACAAAGATTAAAATGATTTTAACTAAGTCATTAATAATTTCATCTTTCACTTTTTCAACATCATTTAAATACGTTTATTAACTTACAAATAAAAGAGAAATAGTATTAATGTCTATCAAGATAAGTGTTAAAATCAATATATATAATATGAATAGAGAAAATTAGTGAATTATGTCATCTTGTGGTTTATAGCAACATTAAATGAGCACAAAGAATAGACATCAATATTATTTTTTCAAATAAAATGCATGCATTCATTAAATGACATAATATATTTGAAAGACTGAAATAAAAATAAGGTAGTTTCTAAAAAGAAAAATAGATTTTTTTTATAATGTAAAATAATTACAGTAGCGCACTAAGAATTTACGAGTCTTTAAACTATACTTATTAACGATCAAACCCAACTTTTTAGTTAAAAATTAATTTATAACTCTTCAACCTACTTAATTCATTTCAACCTAATTTTTTCACACTTATTAGCAACTCAATTTAATCAAATTCTAACAACCAATTAAAAATACATGTCACATCAAAAATATTAAAATAAAATAAAATTGTAACACAACATGATAACGGTCACCAACCAAAGTTTTAATTTCAGTATATTATATTAAAGAGTAAATTACACGAACAGTCCCTGTGGTTTTACCTGAGTTTTGGATTTGGTACCTAAGTTCTAGAAATTACACCGATGGTCATTAAGTATAGGACTTCATATCAGTTTTGGTCCCTAAGCCTAACAGCCGTCAGAATTTGCTGTTAAATTTTCACAAATGACAATTTTACCCTTTATAATTTAATTTTTAATTAAAACAAAACTATGCATCTTCTTGTTCGATTTACAGATCTAAAACCTGCAACACTCCTCCCAATTCTGGTGTTTTCTTTCCTCGTCAAATCAGAACCCCGACTGAATCTATCAAGAAAAGAGGTGTATTTTATTCCCTTCCCATAAATGCCTTCGTATTTTTGTGAGCTTGTTGGTGCCGGAGCTTCGGTCTATCTCGTTGCTGTTCTTGAATACCTCATCGGCTATCTCACTTAGTCACTAAATATGCATTTTGATTACATGGATCTCTTAGCCGAGCTAAGATGTATTTTCTATCGGCGGTGATGCTAGTCACGACGGTCGGAGACGAAGAAGCCTTATGATGGGCTGCTTTGGGGAAATTACTTTCAAAAATCAACAAATTGATCGGAGAGAAACATATCAATCACACAATGAACTGGTGTTGAAGACGAATTAGGCACCCGTTGGATCAGCAGCCCCACCTCAATCCACCGGTGAGCATGTGTGTTTGAAATTTGATGATCTTGATTTAATAGATAGTTCTAGAAGTGCTTTGTTTGTGTGTGAAATTTAGTGAGTGAATTACGAGAATATATTGTAACAGATATAGACCAATTGATTCATATTTTATGAATCTTTGACTTGTTTGTGCATATTACAAAAGGCATAAATGCACAGAAGATAGAGATGGTGATTTTTCACAGAGGGGTGTAGAGAGAGGAGAGAATTAATTAATTAATAATAAATAAAATGTTAAAAGGGTATTTTAGGCATTTAATATAAGTTAACATCTTTTTTAACAGACATCCACCTTAGGGACCAAAACCGATATGAAGTCTGATACTTAGTGACCATCGGTGTAATTTCCGAAACTTAGGGACCAAATCCAAAACTCAAGTCAAACCACAGGGACTATCCGTGTAATTTACTCTATATTAAATCTTTACGGCAACCAATACTTTCAAATGGAGTAGTGTTATGTTCTCTTTCCGTACAAAAGTGAACCGAAGGATTGATTTTGAACTTATTTTACTATTTTCAAAACCTAAGAGCATCTTCGATGAGTGTTTTTTCTAAAGCTTTTTACCTTTTCTTTAGGTTATTTGAAGTTAAATGACCTTCTAGCTTCAAAAGCTTTTTCTTCCATAAGTCATTTATTAGACACACAAAAAACTTTTTCTACATTTACTTGCATTGGAGCAATGAATGTTGAGTGGAAAGTCTACATGGCAATTCTAATATGGGGGTATTTGGGAGAGCTTATTAGAGATGCTTATTAGCTTATTTAAGCTTAATAAGCTACATTAAGTGTTTGGATAAGCTTATAAGCTTGTGCTTATGAGCTTATTAAGGACCCCTTAAAAAAGTTATTTTGTTGGGGATTATTAAGGCTTATTTAAGAAATGGAATGATCTTACATTTTTATCCCCCACCTAACTTTATCTATTTTTCTTTTCTTCACAACATTTTTACTTGTTAAACCCTTTTTGGTAATTTTACAATAAGCTTAAATAAGCTCTTCCAAACACTTTATTTTAAAAAAGCTTATTAACTTAAATAAGCTTGTAAGCTAATAAGCTAATAAGTTTAAGCTATTTTAAAAAGCTTTCCCAAACACCCCTAAGCATTGCAATGGCTTAATCATTGAGATGCTCTAATAGAAGAACTGTAACCACTCTATTCGTTTTTTAGGGGTGTTACATAATAATTTGGGTAGTCGTTTAAACATAAAAGAACAAGAATACGTGGCTTCTTGAAATCAAAATATATGGAACATAATTTCCATTCGTATTTGGTCATGAATTTAACATTCTTTATGCAAATGGCTTAAAGTTAGAATTTTTTTCAAAATGAAAAAAAGGAAAAGCTGACTATTTGTGAAAATTAATCGTAGATTATTTCGAAAGAGGGAGCATAAAATAGTTTTAATTTTTTAAGGAGTATTCTCGTTTATAACATGCTCTATTGAGTTGGTCGAGTTTTACACGTGATGTATTCGTCTAATCGTTGTTGTGATCATATCTAAAACATCCACTAACTATCTTGTAAATGTTAAGCTAAAAAAATTATTGAAATTGTAATCTTTAAAAAATTATTTTAAAGACCTTTACTGATAATACATCACCAAATAGTTTTAAATGTAATCATGGAATAGAAAAGTAGAAGACGAAAAATGAGTGTGTAAACGACATGATTTTATCTTCCCCTAAAACTTTACATGCAAAGAAATACGTCGTATTTCGGAATACTTTAGGAAAGATATTGTATTTTAGTTTTATTAGAAGTCATTTTCCTACTTAATTTCAGTTACAAATAATTGTTTAATATGCTTCAACTTTTAATCAACGTTCAAAAAAAAAATAAAAAATAATGCAACAGTCGGATAAAAAATAATTAATGATCAAAATTAATCATAAGCTTTAAACATTGAAGGTATTTCCACATTTGACAATCACATAAAAAGAAAATTATTGAAAAAAAACAACATTATGTGATAATCACATGTGATTGTATACTCATGTGATTATACAAAAACATCAAATTTGTTAAATATATAATTAAATATGATTATCACATAATGTTATTTTTTAATGATAACAAAATAATAAAAGAAAAATTAAATTAAAATTTATACAAGTGTCATAAGTAAAAAAATACCGCTCTATATATAAATCATATAATTAATTTTGATTATTAATTATTATTGATTCAATGATCATAATTTATCTCTTATAACTTTATTTAAAATTTGAACTACATCAAACAAATCTATCTAATTACAAGATGATAAAACCTTATAAAATAGTCTTCAAATTACAATTATAATAAAGAAAGTTACAGTAAATGATTTTTTTTTTAAATGTTTAAAAATTAGATAAATGGGGAAAATATTATACTAATAAAAAAGGAAAGATGGAAAAGGAAGGGCCCACGTGTATATAAACAAGACATGTTGTTACACGTGAGTTCTAGGAGGGGGGAGGTTCCTTCCCACGTGAACTCCACTCTCATCGGTCGTCTTTTGGCCCATCACTCATGGCTTGGCTTCGGCTTTAATCTTGTATTTGGTTTGACAATTATACCCCTGCTAAAGACATTTCGTAGTTGACAATTTTACCCTTTACCACACCTCTTATAATTAGGGATGCAAATTTAACCCGCGGGTTTGGGTACCCGCGGGTACCCGAGTGTTACGGGGCGGGTATTACCAGTCTAAGCGGGTAACGGGTCGGGTATGTGTTTAAATTTCATACCCGAGAGCGGGTACGGGTTTTATAATACCCGCACCGTTTATACCCGACCCGAATATATATACTAATGTGTAATTTTTTAATATAGGTTTAGCCCACTAGTGACTTCCCAAACTTAGCACAACTTTTAATCTCTCATTAGCCCAATCTAATAATGGTTAAAATCTGGTCCGTCTCCCATTAGTCCATTACGTATTGCACGAAATAAGCCTGAACGAACTAAGAGTATTTAATGTTTTAGCTATTTTGTTTAATTTTTTTATTGAACGGGTACCCGTCGGGTTCCCCGTACCCAGCGGGGATTTTTCTACCCGAACCCGACAGGGATTTGACCGGGTACGGGACGGGTACGGGTATGTGAATAGCGGGTCGGGTACGGGTTTTACGGTACCCGCTATTACCCGTACCCGTTTGCATCTCTACTTATAATGGATTTTCACATGTACCTGACTTCAAAGGCCCTCCCTCATGTAGTCATGTTGCAACTTGCAAGTAGCTTTTAAAACTTAAAATATAATTGATTTAAAGCATTATTGTCTTTGTCTTTAAAAGTTTTTGTTTATTTACCCAATAAATAATATACGTTTAGTTTTATACGAACATTAGAAAATGAGAAATAGTATTGATATTTATCATTTGTGCATACTCATACGTCAACCAATTTATTAATGACAAGTATCGAAATCAAAGAATGATAATAGTATAAGGAAGGAGAATTAATCGATTGCATATGTCAAAGTTTAAAAGTGAGTAGAATTATGAGTATAAAAAAAATATAGTAAGAAATATCATTTCTGTTAGATAATTACATGAGATGTAATTATCTACTCCCTCCGTCCCACAAAAAGCTTCTCATTTGGCTTTTGCACAAGTTTTTAAGTGATAGTTAGTGGTGGGATCATTGATAATACTTTTGATTAAAATATAAGGTTGGATTGGAAAGAGAAAAATAGTTTGTGAATATAGTGGTGGGATCTTTAGTAATAATAATTTTTTATTGTGTGGAGCCCATCAAATATGGGAAATGAGAAGTTTTTTATGGGATAAAAATTTAGAGTGAAATAAGAAGTTTTTTGTGGGACGGAGGGAGTATATAATAAATACATTACTTTTTTATTATAAAGTATACAATTAATAAAAAATATGATTATGGTACTAAATCAATTTCTATCAAGGTTGCCTAATACTCCCTCCGTCCCACGAAAAACTTCACATTTCACTCTAAACTTTTGTCCCACAAAAAACTTCTCATTTCCCATATTTGGTGGGCTCCACCCAATAAAAACTATTATTATTAAAAACTCCACCACTAATATCCACTAACTATCTTTCTCTCTCCAATCTAACCTTATATTTTAATCAAAAGTATTATCAATTACCTCACCACTAACTATTACCTAAAAATATGTGCAAAAGCCAAATGGAAAGTTTTTTGTGGGACGGAGGGAGTAGTAGATATTCTAGCATTCTTACGATAGACATTTAGTTCAAACCTCTTGAGCCAGAAAACTCAATCTCGCAAGTAAATCAACAGAAAAAATAGCATGTATAAATTATTTTCATTAATAATATAGGTAATGGTTATTGGTTGAATAAAGTAAAAGAAAAATTCATTTTAAAATACTTATGGAAACGATTTAAATAAATTCGTTAAATATCTTCTTTTACACATAGTAAAAGTATTTATCATTTTCAGTTACACCATATATATTTAATTGTAATGACATTTCATATTAATTTCACAAGTATAAGTGTTTAATAATTATATTTTTTACTCAAGACTTGTACTCTAATTTTATTAGTGTAAGGTGTTTGTCCATGAGTTATTGGTCATATGTTAAAATCCTGTTGTGGATAATGAAGTAGATGAAGCGACGTTAGATGAATAAAAAATTTAGCTTTGTTTTCATAATGATGACACTTCTTTAACTTTTTCCTATTGAAATTACCAAACATATTAAATTCAACCCTTTGTTTGATAAATACTACCAAAACTACATAGTTGTTAAGAATATATAAGAACGTTGTTAATTAGACATGAAAAACCATGCGCATACATAAAGTGTGATTGATTTGTATTACAGCCTCAAATATGTTGTATCTTACATAATTACATGTATCATACATGTATCAAGTATCAACCATGTTTAATGTGAATATATCCTCCCATATCATATACCGAGTAATTAAAAGAAGAATTAAATTTAATATTTCAAACAACATGGAACACAAATAATCATTTCATGTGTAAGTGGAATTATTTTTTAGCTGACGAAAACACACGAACATTTAGTGTTTGAGCTTTTTCCTACCAAAAAGTGGATGATAACATTATCAACACATAAAAAAGAATGTGAAAATGACAATTTTATTGAATAAACCTTTTTTTATGGTAGTTTTGCTTTTATTAAAAAGGTATTGTAAGAATTACATTGATCTTTTCTTTATTTTTTTACTGGGGTATGACCCGTGAAAAATCACGAGCTGTAATTAATTTTACTGAACGTAATTTTTATATACTATAAAAATATTTACCATTAATTCCATGATTATAAAAAACGATAAAAATATATATAATGCTTCTAAAACTTAAATTATGGAATAAGAGCTTACGATATAATGCTCAAAGTATTATATGCAATTACGTTCTGGTAAACATTCTGTAATTATCTGATTGTAAGCATTGCCAGTAATTCGGGCATTAATGATTATTTAAAATTAAATGAACCTCTGGTTATTCAAATAAACAGCTCAAAAAATCACATTAATTTATTACTCTAAAGCTGGTTTCAAATGGGCGGAAAAATATAAAAGTGGCCCACGAAATTATTATAAGGTCGCTAAGATTTCCAATGCGAGGACACTAAAAAATATTACATACAAAAATACAATGCAAAAAAGAACTTTAAATAGTTATGAATAACACCGTATGGAGTTAATTTGGTGTTATACATGTTATCTTTATCTGACAAATCCAACTACATTGATTAATTATAAGTAATGGTCAAGATTAATTACATATTTTATATATGGAGTGGTATTTTGGTCATTTTTACAACAAAAAAAAATTATTATTATTTTTTATTTATTTTATAATTTTTATTTTATAATTATTTTTTATTATCATTATTAATTTTTTTTAAATTTATTTATTTTCCATTAATAAAACATAATGTGATAATCACATGTGATTGTATATAGTTTTTTACAAAAGAAAAATGTGTTCAAAATAGGCATCCAAAATTGATTAATCAAATGGAAAAAAGGAGTATAGTATCAAACATGTATCATCCAAATAATCTGCACATTTTAATATAGTTTTTAATTCTAAATTAAGTATAGAAAAAGTGTATATAACAAATTGCTAAGTTATACAAGAAAAGAATTTAGCTAGAAACATATCCTATGTCATCTATAATCAAAACATCTTACAGATCCTTATGCTAAAGATATCAATGGCATGTCTAATGAAGTTACATTAGTTTGTGTTCTTCCATTTGCTTCTGCCATTTTATATCATCATCAGAATCAAATATACATTATATTATTTTAGTATAATTTAATCTAAATCAGGGAATGTAAAAGTGATTATTTCAAATTTCAAATAATATGATTACATACTTTTGTTGTACACTACATGCATAATTAGTAAGATCCAAATCACAAATACAAATGCACTTCTAGTTCATCATATCAGTTAAAAATGGTATAAAAGTGTTTTAGCTTTGAAAAAAATTATGGAAAACGTGATTATGAAAAAGTGTTAGAGAAGATATCTACAACTTTTCAAGTAATTGATAGATTATGGAAAACGTGATTTTTCATGAGTATAATTTGTTTAGTTTCTTCTAATATGACCCATTGTTAGAAGGTTCAAGGCCACTCAATTTTTGGGCATTGAGTAGGAGAATTGGCAACACTTCTGACAATAAATATTTGAAATTAATACTTGCCAGAAACATAAAGGAGGTGATTGATTTCTTCCGTAATTATAGGAAAATCGTTTAGTATAAACACTGAAATTGAGTTGATTGAAGTATTATAGAATCGAAATATAGGTTTGAATTTTTATTTGTATTTTAATGATTTAATTATAGGTTTGAATTTTTATTTGCAAATGATGTCTAGCCTAGCTGTATTGACGCATGGGTTTTACTCCCATATGAGGCGTGAGGTCGGGAGTTCGATTCCTATAAACACCTCTTGTGGTGCCAAGTATGGGGGATTTTTCCTGGAAATCCCTATGGGGGCTGGGTTTGCCCTGTAAAGGAGCTCGAACCTGGGGGTGCTCGTTGAAATATTGCGAGTAGGCTTCCGTTGATATTATTTGCCGTTTCCAAAAAAAAATTATATAAAAAAAACCAAGAATAAATAAAGTCTATGTAATTTAATTTAAGAAAATAGATATCTACGGAAATATTTAAATAAAAAAATAACCTGTAGAAATCATATTGAAAAATAAATAAATTCTATTTTAAATTAAGTAATTTAAATTATGAAAGTTGATATCTATGGATTAAAATTCGAAATTTATCTAGGGGATTGAAATTTGATGTTGCCCTTTAATATTGAAATTCGTAATTTTCAATTTTATTGTTACTTGATTATTTAAATTTGAAATAAAGTTTATTTTTTATTATTTTAATTTAAATAAGGAGATCTCTTATATTGCCATGTGTCATTGGAGCTTTTAAAAGATGTCATGTGGCACTAAAGAGTTTGTTTTATTATAATAGTATATTGTAGTATTCTGTATGTTAAAGGAACATTTTAATTTTTAAGTATGTTACAATGAGTATTAGAATATTATGCTTATACAATAACATGGATGTAAATAAACATTTAGTACAGCCAAAGTCGATACTTCGTATTAAAACTTTATTCATGAAACATATTAAAAGTTGGTTTGTGGGTTATTTGTATTGTATACATATTAGGCATCAGATTCATGTAATTAATTGGTGATGCTTACAGAAGAATGTAGATTGGTCAAATGGAACAAATAGTAATTGGAGTAATGAAGGGAAAATGAGAATGATCTATAAACCATCCTTATCCTTATGCTGGTAGAGTGGTAGTAGTAGTGACAAAACTCAAGTTTGGTTATTAGTATTACATCAACGAAATATAAGTTTTCTCTCTATACTAAACATATAACTAAAATCTCATAACAAAGACTAAACTCAAAACCAAACAAAAAAAGACTGCAGCCTAGCACAATCATCTGGTCATCTGGGCGACGAAACCTAGCAAAACAGGAGGTGGGAGACACATCGTGCATAGTGCTTGTTAGGGGAGAGACGTGTAGCCAAGGGACGTATGGTTTAGTCGCCTCATTACACATAGTTTTACAGTGGGTTTAGGGACCTGATCTTATTTTAAGGGTATGATAATTATTATTGAAACCTCATATACGACCTAAATAATATTTACACTGAGAAAATATACAGTACATAAATAGTAAAAATATTATTTAAAAATTTAATATAATGTATGTATTTGCAAATCTGTCCCTTTACTCTTAAACCTTTGAAACAAACACATCCTTGAGAGAGGCTACCTTCAAAAAAGATTTAAATTAAAAAAATAAATTTGGAGAAATTATGATAAATATTTTAGAAATTAATAAACAGATTGTCCTGAAAGGAAAAACGGCCCCGGTAAGCAAAGTGAAAGGTAAAGTGGGTTTAATGAGAGGGAGGGAGAGTTTGATAGGGTGTGGGTAGGGTCCACAGCAGGTGGAATGGATATTGATCTGTCTGGTTGGATCCAATCATAAAAATCATCAATCTACTCATGATGACACAATGGATGGACTTGATGAAGCCTATATCATCTTGGGTCCCATTGATGATGTCCTTTACCTGTGGATGTGAATGCTCATGGGTACACCCCTCCTTTTATTTTATTAATTTATTTGAATAATTTCATTTTATATAACAGTTTGTATAGAATTTTCTTGTGAAAAAAAAGAAATAAACAACTTTGTATCACATCATGGAAATAGCCTCTTTCTCATAAATATCTTAATCATGAGTCCAATAACAATGAGATTCTACAATAAAATAGTTTAATTTTGTATAGAAATTAATTTGTTTAAGTTGAATATTAATTTATGCAAGACAAATAAATATTATTATATTTGTATTCTTATATTCTTTTTACTATTTTTCTAATAGATTATCCATAACATCATATTTAAGTATTCTTTTCTTCCATTTCTGTTTATCTACTCACTTTATTTAAATATTGTAAAGTTATATATATTAAATTGTTTTAATTTGCATTGTATGAAGTCATTTACATTGAACAAATACCGTTACTAGTGTAAATAGATACAGGTTATTAATTTTTTTAACAACATAACACACACTATTTAAATTATTCATAAATATACATCATTTCATTTGCTAATAATAAACATGTTATAACAATTTATACAGCTGGTGTACAAACATTTTTATACAAACTGATTACACATACTATGAAACAAGTTCCATGTTTTATGAGAAAATATAAATTTAATAATAGTATTAAATAGAAGAGTCAACGGTCAAACAATAAAAAGTGTTTTGTTGCATGCACATATGGTCATAAAAAGTCATTGTCTCCTTCACAACAAAAAGGCACCTTACTATTTCTTTTACCCTCACTTTCAGCTCGGCTTACACGGCTTGATCAAGCCGCCATTACCATCTCTCTTCCTTCTATATAACCCCATTCATCACCCTCCCCCTGTCAAACACTCACAAACTCTCTCTCTTAATTTCCAGATCACAGATTCAAACAGACTCGTAGCACCTGTAATCATCAAATTGAAGTTAAATTCACAATAAAGGAAGAATTGTTAACTGTAAATGATGGCTGAGAAGGAAGATTTAGGTCTGAGCCTTAGCTTGAACTTTCCGGCTGCCGGAGAGAGAAATCCGTCGTCACTTCAGTTGAATTTGATGCCAGCGTCATCGTCATTTAATCTTCTCCATAAAACGCCTAATTGGACGGATTCATTTCCGTCTTCATCAGGTAATAATTTAGGTTACGATTTTGTAATTTCCGGTTAGGATAACAGATCTGAAGTGATCAATTAATTCAGGCGAATTTGTTAGATCTTAAAATCGGTTACTGAACGGTTCCGTTACATGCAGATCGGAACAACGCTGACGCGTTTAGAGTTGAAACGAGGTCGTTTCTGAAAGGAATCGATGTGAACAGGATACCGCCAACGGCCGCTGAGGCGGAGGAGGAGGCCGGCGTCTCATCTCCGAACAGTACGATCTCGAGCATCAGTGGAAAGAGGAGCGAGAGAGATCTCCCGGTGAATGAAAACGACGGCGAGAGATCTTCTTCTAGAGGTATGAGTGACGATGAGGACGGAGATAACTCCCGGAAGAAGCTCCGGCTATCAAAAGACCAGTCGGCGGTCCTTGAAGAAAGCTTCAAAGAACACAACACTCTTAATCCAGTAAGTTGTGCCTTAAACGCTTGTACGGTACTAGTCTGATCAAATGGCATAATCGTAATTTTCTCATAATTTATGTGTTTTGTTTAACAGAAGCAAAAGCTGGCTCTCGCTAAGAAACTCGGGTTAAGACCTCGGCAGGTGGAAGTTTGGTTTCAAAACCGAAGGGCAAGGTTAGTAATTTTATTAAGTTTAAACACCAAATTCCAACTATACCCTTACAAAAGGATTAAATTACTAATAATTTCCTTAATTAATTACTTACAGGACAAAATTGAAGCAAACAGAAGTTGATTGTGAGTTTTTAAAGAGATGTTGTGAAAATTTAACCGATGAAAATAGAAGGCTACAAAAGGAATTACAAGAATTAAGGGCTTTAAAACTTTCACCACAATTCTATATGCAAATGGCACCTCCGACCACCCTCACCATGTGCCCATCATGTGAGCGTGTGGCGGCCCCATCCGCTATGGAAAAAACCACCGAACACCAACAAAAACGGGTCCACATGACGGGTTCAAACCAAACCCAAAACCACCACCGAACATTACCATTTAACCCGTGGTCAACACCTACCAACCAGGTGGTTCATCGACAAATGAGTGCCTTCCACCCTCGATCGTGATCGCTTGAAAGGGTATTTTGGTCTTTTTAGTTTTGAAGAATGAGTCCAAGATATGATATGATGGGGGTTTGGTTGGTTAGGATCTAGAGATTTGGTCTTCTTGACCAATTTATATTTGGTGTTTATCTTACTTTGAGGGTTAGTTTTGTAATTTTATGTTTAGTTTTGTAATTTGTAATACTTAAAAATTTCGTTCATCCCAAAATTTCAAGAGTAGAAAAAGATAAGACTCGTTTGAATGGGATGGAAGAGACGTGTACTACTACTAGGGTTGTAAATTCCCCTCACTAATTAATTATTTATTTAAGTCCTTAATTTTTGTATTTTAGTCTTATTTTAGTATAATAATATGAATGTTGATCGCTTTTTAAATAATAATATATGGTTTTTATAATGACGAAAAAAGACAAAATCAATGATTTATGATGATCATGGTATATATATTAATGAACTAGTTTCTGACCCGTGAAATATCATGGGTTGTCGTTAAATTTGCTGAAAGTAAGTATTATAGAATAAAAATATGAACTGTGAAAATCACATGTGATTGTGTATTTAATCACATTTAATGTTTTAGTTAAATCACATGTGATTCAGTATGCAATCACATTATGTGTTATTAATGAAAAAATAATAATTTTTATTTTAAAAATAATAAAAAATTTAAAAAAATAAATAAATAAAATATTTTTTTAAATGATCAAAATACCCCTCAATGTATAAAATATGTGATTAATCTAACCATTAGATCTAATTGATCAATAGTTGATATTTGTTCATCGAGACTTCATAAAAATGGACATCCTTGAACGCAACTCTATAACTATATAAAATATAAAATTCTGGTGGAACACCTAACTATAACAACTCAACTTTACCAAAATTATAGCATATTGAAAAACTATTTTTCTTATGTTCTCTACCTCTTGTAGCTTCATTTATCCAAAATTTTGCATTGCATATTTCACATGTAAAAGTCTTGTCACCATGATCAAGGTACTCTATAAAATTAAAATTAAAAGAAAAAAATAAACATGACTTTAATAAAAATTAAAAATAATATGATGTGCCATATGGTGATTATCGTTTGATAAACCAGCATGAATATTTGGAAGTACATCTTAATAATCTCTTCATCTATTGTTAACTTAGATAATAGAATATTTGTAGTATTTACACTCTTCAATTTTTAAATTTAGATTACCCGATATTAAATTGCAAACCGATGTACTATTAATAACGGTAGAAGATTTTGTAGCTGGAAAACAATAAGAAAATTAAACAGTTGTCCTTGATAATAATGATATGCATATATTTATTAATAAAAATTGTGTACTAAGGAGTATTTTTTATTAAGGTTGTTAACATTTAAAATACATGGATTTTGTATCCAACTACATCTTTCTAACTTTTCTTCTCTCACTTCTTTGGGTGAAAACCGTGGAATGTTAAAGACATGTAAATTTATATGTTGTATATATGATTTAGTAGAGAGCTGTTTGAATTTCTTACTATAAATTTACAATTTTCTAACTAATTTGCTATATTTATAGTTTGGAAAATTCATGAATTTCAAAGCCGTTATAACAAATATAAGTATTAATAATTAAAAAAATAAGTAAATTTTCTTTAACAGAAATTTGTGATAAAATTTTATTATATAAGATAAAAAATTAGATTCTGATTTAAAACAAAAAATTTAGACTTATAGTTATGTATGTCTTATATTATAATTATCTTTGTGATACAATAAAATTATAAAATAATTGTCATTTGTGACACAAACTGTAACGACCCGAAATTGTAAATAAATAAAATATGTAAAAATATGATAATTATGGATAAATCATATAAAACACGTGGAAATTGGTTTCGTGTCGTTTGGACACCGTATGAGAAAGTTATGGGCGAAACCGGGTCGAGACAAAGTTGGAAAAGTGCAGCCCTGCTGCCTAAGGGAGTTCGCGACGTGAACCCTACTTCGCGATCGGGAAGTAGGGCCAGGGAGTTTGGTCGGGTGGCGTGATGTAGTTCGCGGTTGGGTAGCAATCGCTAAGTATGGCCGAACATGCAAAGTTAGCGACGCGAACTTAGTTCGCGCCGTGAACTCTGGACGACCAGCATTAAAGACGGGTTGAGCTCATTTAATGCCATATCAAAACCCTAGTTTTCTCTCTTGGCGATTTTCGAGCATAGCATCTGGTTTGGGTTGATTTCTTCACAAATCTTTGGTAGATTTCACTCATAGTGGAAGATTAAAGGTATATCTTCACTCTTTCATCTTTGTAGCTCAAGATCTATGGATCTTGAAGCTAGGGTTTGAAACCCTAGTTCTTGGGTTGGTGATTTATGGTGAAATAAATGGTGTATACACTTAATAGATGGTATATTAACAAGGAAAACAAGTGTATGATTATGATTTGTAAGAATCTTACGGGTTGGTTAAACCTATGGTTTGGTAAATCACCATATTTGGGAGAAATGGATTTATGGGTGTTATCTAGAGGTAGATGAACACATTGGTAGTAGTTTGTGTTGATAATCTTATTGTGATAATTGTTTTAGACATTCGGTGAAGTGTTGAAGTGGACGAATTGTGAACAAGGAACCGGCGGAAAGAATACGGTTAAAGCATCTTTATTGCTAAGGTGAGTACGTGTGGACTTTACTGAGTACATAGCCTATGAAATACATTTTTATTACTTGTGTTATGGTCTATTTGCTTAATTGTGTAGACTAGTAGTTGATAGTTAGTTATACCGATGATAGTATTGAACTAACTTGTTTGATGATAGACGTGATAGCCGAGAGCTAGATTGACATAACCATAGGGTTATGATGAGGTTGAGATGATGTGATGATACGGGAGACTCCCCGGTCATGAGGTGTGGATTGAGGGGCAGTTGGGATGGATTTCCCATCGACTCTTCCACGTTAGTAGTCTTACTCATTGGACGTATTCCGGTGGGCAAGGCAGGTATCGGTAGCGTGGGCGATCCTTTTGCCGATACCTTGTTTCTAGTTAGCTCGGGGGCGTCCCGATAACTAGATATGTATGTGATTCTAGCTAGTTCGAGGGCAACCCGATAGTTAGACGTGATTGCTAGGTAAGCAAGGTTGATAGGGTCACACTGTGGTGACTAGACTGGATAGTTGGATATATATATATATATATATATATATATATATATATATATATATATATATATATATATATATATATATATGTATATTGATTGGTTATATGAAATGTGACATTTCACTTTTATTATCGGGTCTAAACCCATGTAGCTCACGAGACGTTTTTGTCTCACGTACTCCTTGTTTTGTTTTGCTATGTACTCAGGTTCGGGATTGAAGGCTTAGGTACGCATGGTTAGAGATGCGGGACCTAGATTAGAAGAACACTAGATTGGATTTAGTCTTAGCTTGGTTATGATCTATTTTGTAACACCTACTTTTATACTCTGATTTCATACCAAGGTTTTTGTAAATCCAAATTTGAGGATGTTCTTCTATTTATAAAAATGTTTTATTTTGGCCAATATTTTGTATTAAAAATTTGAGGTGTTACAACTTGGTATCAGAGCTATAGTTTAAGTGAATTAGGTTGGATGACCATCCTAGTCTTAGACTGTAGCATTAGGAATATAAGACTCCTTGAGATCATAGGTTGACCTTGAGACTTTATATTAAGTTTAGGGTTGAACCTAGGGGACCGATGAAATTTGATGTGATTTTGGATATTGAGTCTTATGTGACTAATGGGTTGTACACAAGGTACTAAACGTTAAATGTCTTTTGTATAGTCTGGATTGAAAGAAATGGTGACCACGCGAAGAAGTGGTAAAGCCACAGAGGGCCGGGTGGAAGAGATACCTCCTGTAGAGGTTGAGGTTGAACAAGAAAGTCACCCGTCGATGCATCGGGTGGGTGAGTCGGAGGTCGGAGCTAATAGAACTCCGGTAACCATGGCGGATCTCCAAACTTTCCTTGATCAAATCAAGGGAACGGTGGCCGAGGAAGTACACCGAATTATTGGAGACCGGGAGAAATCAGGTGGAGACCGTGAATCCGAGGCAAAATCGGATGAGAGAACTGGGGGTAGTGGCACCGGGGAGGGGAAATCCTCCACGGGTGGCCAAAGTGATGCTAGGGCTAGGCCCATTGTGAAAGAGGGTTGTTCGTTTAAATCCTTCATGGCTTGTAAGCCAAATGTGTATACGGGTAGTTCGGACCCGAAAGTAACGATGAGGTGGATCCGGGAAACCGAGAGGGTTATCGGTAGTAGCAAGTGTAAGGATGCCGATATGGTGACGTATGCGTCACAATTGTTAAAAGAGGACGCGATGGTTTGGTGGGATATCGTGTATGAGACCCTTGGGAGGGAGGTGATTGAGAAGATGTCGTGGGATGAGTTTACCACGAGGTTGAAAAAGAAATTTTGTCCTGAAAGAGATTTGGAGAAGATACACGAAAAGTTTGTGACCCTTAAGAAGGGTGATATGTCAATCGAAGAATACTCGAGGGAGTTCACGGGATTGCTCCCGTTTGTTGCTAAAACCTACTCGGATGAGAGGTTGAGAGTGGTTCGGTATGCAAGTGGGCTACCATGGGATTATCAATTGGAAGTGAAGAGGGCGGTTTCACTTGATGAGGCCATTAGTGCCGCCCGGAGTGTTGAGGAAGTAAATGAGGCACGGGTCGCCGAGAGGGCCCATGTGGGCGAGAAGAGGAAAGCCGAGAGTGGCTCGGGTACTTATAAGAAGGGGAAGTTCACATCGAGCTTCTCTAAACAAGGAAGTGTAGGTTCTTGAAAGAAATGCGGGAAAAATCATACCGGCTCATGCCGAGGGGAGCCGAAATCTTGTTTTAGTTGTGGGAGGGCGGGGCACATAGCCCGAGATTGTAGGGCCAAGTCGATGGCCGATGTTGAGTGTTTCTCGTGTCACGAGAAGGGGCACCATAGCAATGCATGCCCGAAGAAGGGGACCGAATCGATGGTGTCCACGACTCAAAAGAAAGTGAAACCGGCTAAGGTGAAGGGGCGATCCTTCCAACTCACTCGGGAGGAGGCGAAGGAGGCACACGATGTGGTGTCAGGTACTTTATTCATTAACTCCTTGCCAACTCATATTTTGTTTGATGCGGGTTCTAACTATTCGTTTGTGTCTTATGAGTTCGGTTGTAAATTGAATGTGTCGTCCGAAATGTTAGATGAGGTTTATGAGATAGAAGTAGCCGACGGGGAAACGTCTATGGTTGAATGTGTTTATAGAAATTGTGAAATAGAAATAGATGGTAGAAAGTTTAAGGTGGATTTATTGCCCATGTTGTAACACCTCAATTTTTAGAACACCTTTTAAACATATTTTTAAATAAAAATAATACAATGTCCAATGTTCCCAAAATACGGTTTAACAAAAACCATTAAAATCCATGTATCAGAGTTATAAAATCCGGTGTTACAAAGATAATATCATAACCATAGGATAAACGAGAACTACCTACGAGCTCCCGAGCTAATCAACACTAGGCCACTTCTAACGCGACCCTCTAATCCAACGATCCTGAACCTGAGTACATAGCCAAAAACAAAGTAGTACGTGAGACAAAATAGTCTCGTGAGATACATGGGTTTTCGACCCATTCTCAAAAGATTTATAAAATAATATTTATAACATTATAAATACTTATCCTTATCATTTCTTATTAATTCATAAATCATCTTCTATTCATTTAACCGTTTAAACTAATAAGCTTACCATAAGCTTACTCATCATCTAATCACATACTTGTAAGCTATCTCCAAGCTTACACTTTCTTTATCACATATGCAACGGACCTCTCCGAAGCCAACTCTCCCGATATGGGACGTCATAGGTAACTATCAAGGTAATTGGGAACCCCCATCTTACCGAGATTCATAAGCTCTCCCGTTCCCGGGCCGTCATGCTCACCCATCATTGGGTGTCGTAAACTGTGACATTCTACTCTTTGCGCAGGGAGGTACCACCCCAAGTAGACGTCTCATACTCCCCCATTTCTGGGCGGTCTTATTCCGGATATCTCATTAACACTTATGAGCCTCAGCTCCTTTCATCAAAATATGAGCATTAGCTCCTTTCATCAAATTCATCACTTATTAGAATACACCTATTCTAATTTATCATATTATTCTCTTTACTAAATCATTTCAAATCTTGACTTTACCAAGTCCTTTACTAATTTTAAAACATATTTATCTTTTATAGAAATCATCTTACTTTGACTCTTCTTTGACTAGAATACACGTTTATTGAATTACTTATTCTCTTAGTAATTCAATAACTACTTTCATTAGTATAATATACTAATCGATACTTATTACTTAAAAATCATTGTCTCAAGCTTTATTAATACATATTATTAATAAACCGATTATCAAGCTCTTTTAAATCATTATCTTTATTCATACATTTCATTTATGAAAACTCACTAATTACTTTTCATTATCATAATCTCTTTCAACAATCGTTTAGATATACTAAAATAGTCTATTCTAGCATTTTCTCATCATATCAATCTTATCTTTATTAAAACGTTTATTAATAAAGACTCTTAAAACATCATAGTTTTCAAAAATCATTTGCTATGTACCCAGTAAAAGTCTCATGTACTCACCTTAGCCAAGCTAACTCCAAATCGTGTCTAACAACACGAGTCCTTGCTTTCCAACTTGTGAAATGTCACCAATCTTTAGGTCTTCTTGACCTACCATCAATATCATCACAATAACTAGTTATTATCCATAACTAATCACCAATCAATCCATATTCACATCCCTAACCACCAAGTTCATCCAACTTGGTGGAATCTCAAACCCTAGTTCAAGATTTCCATCAATAAACCCAAATCAAACTTGTACACATCGATTACAAGCTTACAATGAGTGTTCTACACCCATGATTAGTCATCTTCCCCAAAGATGACATGGTTGGTTCCCCAAACCACCATTTTTACCCATACAAAGCTCACAATCAAGGTAGATGAGCAAGAAAATCAAGAATACTTACCCTTGATGTTTCAATCCTTCAAGATGGTGAAGATCTAAGCTCTTGAGCTCCAAAATCGCCCAAGTTTGCTCCCAAATCGGCTGCACAATGTGTGTGGTTGAAGGTGAAATGAAACCCTAGCTTACACACAAGTTTATATGTTCCAGACGCTCCTCGCGCCCCGCTCGCGCCCACCTCGCGCCGCGAAGTGACGCGGGTTTGCCTGCTGGTTGCCGCTGAAATACAGACCTCGCGTTTCGCTCGCGTTTCGTCGCCTCTTGTCTCAACTCGAGATTCTCGCGTTTCGCTCGCGACTGGCTCGCGTTTCGCTCGCGGCTCTTGTCTCAACTCTTGATTCTCGCGTTTCACCTCTGGAGCTCCTGTTCAACCTCGCGACTGCCTCGCGCCTGGCTCGCGCCGCGAGGGCTGTCTGGGTCAGTTTCTTGCGTTTTGAACTTGTTTCCATCCAAGTCTTGACCCATACTTGGTTACACCAAGTCCCAAACATCCAAACACTCGATAAAACACAACGGAGACTCGATTAAACATTTTACTACCTTTATTCCTCAGTATTTCCGTTTAATTCATTAACCGAAAATTCCGGTCGTTACAACTATTCACCCCTTAAAAAGGATTCCGTCCTCGGAATCAACTCAAGGATTTCCAATCCACATTCCACTTCCAAATTAGGATCCAATAACACTTATGCATTTGATTGCCTTACTTGACTCCGTTAAACTCAAACGGGTCACAAACCAACTTGAGTTCTTAATACCCGAACGGGTCAAAATTTTACAATTTGACCTTAACACCTTCAATCATTTAATTAATCCCTTTATCCACATTGGGACGATATGACCCAATTAATACTACTAGTCAATTAACAAAAACGATTGTCAATGCCTAACTTTGACCAAATTGTCAACATTGACAAATTTTTGACTTAAGCACAAAGTCAACCATATCTTGATAATTTCTTTATCCACTAGTGGTTCCATTAACCATCAATTCCTTAACAATCGACCTTACATTCACGGTCCAACGCCAATCACACTCGGTTCCTAAATTCAACCCGAAATATCCAACGGTCAAAGTCGCACCCCTTGACTACCATTATTTCCATTAATTCATTAACCACTATCATACACATGCAGATGATACATTATGCCTTTACTCTTGACTCACCACTTTAAACGAAAGTCAAAATCCAATTTTGACCTAAGTCAACAATCCACTAGTTGACCAACCTTGACTTATGAATAAAGTCAAACTTTGCTAAATTCCACATATTCTTTATTAATAAGGCATCGCTTCCCAAGCTTTTCGTTCCCTATTCCAGTATTTAATTTCCTTTCTCAATTGTTTCTCTCTTCTCTGATTTCAATTTTCTACAATCGATTAACAAATTCCATCTAAATCGATACCGATCTCTATTACTTTTTAACTTTCATCCAATTACTTATACCACATATAATTTCCTTCAAATATCCTTATACCATACTTGAAATTCCCGATCGCCGGCTCTAGAGCCTCAATCATATCCAATTGTGGCCTAACCACCCATATACATCCTTCACCACTCATTGGCTACTAACCGATCTTGCTTCCTAGAGCATTCCTTTTTCATGAATCATGAACTTGTAGGCATCTCCTACACCTACTTATACTTAAACACTACCCGTGTTTTCAACCCAAGTTCTCACTTGCCATAAAAATCATAACAACAACTAACCATACGGTTCTACATACGTCAGATACAAACATCATATCCCTTATATAACAAATTATACTTTAACTATTTTATCTAGAGGATCGGAAAGCCTCCAATCCAACACGATCCCAAACTGTCACAATGATCGGAAAGCCTCCAATCCAAAGTGACTCATACAACACTATTTCATCTTGCATACAATCCATGTACGCATCTTTACACTTAGCATCATGCTATCATTTTCTTTCATATTTGACCTTCGATTTTCCACTTATACATTATACCACACGGTACACATAGAATCGTTTCTAGTGCTTTCCACCAATCTACTCATTTATCAATCGTCCTTATTCGATTCATTCTATCATTACTAAAACTTCTTATTTTATTTTATTTTTTTTTTTCTTTCACCCGGTCATCTTGAGTCAACCAATTGACTTCGATCGATACCCATACGTACACTATCATACTTTTTCAATAAACCTTTACCGAAACAAATTATTCACTCTTGATGTCACACCCGACATCCCCTACACAACCATTTGCCATGGCTATTTGCCAACACTCAATCAATCGTATCCAATCACTAAGGTTCCATTTTATATTTACATATATTCTTTTCTTTTTCTTTTTTTTTTTTGTATTTCACGACTCACACTAACACTTAGTACTTCAATGTACTACCATTCTCATATGGAAAATATTCACCACCCTCATGATCCAACTTTCAATATTTTTACGCTAACATAATCCTTCCTATTCTTATTTCTCGCGACATACCGGTCGCCAACCCATTCGACTATACACATAATAACCCGGGGAGATTATCTCTCAAATTTATCTTTTCACATCATACATTCCATCAATAATTATTCTCACACGTAGATCACATAAGCACTATATTGTGCGACACATAAGCAATTAAATTCTAATCATCTATCAAAACTTCATAAACGAATTACCTGAAGCGGCTCCATGAGTTCCCTTCACCCGATTCTTGTTGGCGGTTGTTGCCGACGTGTCGTTTCTCTTCCTCGGGCACGCACTACTAAAGTGTCCCACCTCGTGACAAGTGTAGCATTCCACTTCTTCGAGGTTCCTTACTTTGCAATCATTTGCTCGGTGCCCTACTCGTCCACACTTGAAGCATATGGCCGAATTTGCTTTACATTCTCCATGGTGATTCTTCCCACAACTTTGACAACTCCCAATACTACCATGCCTTGACGAACTCGGTTTGAACTTTTCTTTCTTCATTGATCCTAAGCTACTATCGAGCTTCTTCTCTTCTCCTTTTGACGCCGATTCTTGTGCTTTTCGCCGAAGAACCCTCTCAACACCTCGAGCGGTACAAATGGCCTCATCTAACGTAGCCGCCCGCTTGACTTCCAATTCAAACTCCGGTGGTAGTCCATTTGCATAACGAACCACCTTCATACGTTCCGTCGGGTAAGACTTGATTACAAACGGAAGTAATCCCGTAAACTTTTTGGTGTACTCTTCCACCGACATATCACCCTTCTTGATGAACATGAACTCTTCCAGCAACTCTTCTAGATCTCTCTCGGGGCAAAACTTTTCCTTCAACCTACTCGTGAACTCCTTCCACGACATCTTGTACACTTTCCTTCCCAAAGTCTCATACATGGTATCCCACCATGTCAACGCTTCATCCTTCAACTGTCGGGATGCATAGGTGACCATATCTCTCTTCAAACACTTGCTACTCTCTAGTACTTGCTCGGTTTCCCGAATCCAACGCATCGTGACCTTCGGTTCCGAACTTCCATAATACACACCGGGGTTGCACGACATGAATGTCTTATATGTACAACCTTCCCTTTCATCCGACCCCGAATCATCACTTCCTTCGGTCGATGGCTCCTCGGTACGAGTCTTGCTACCCGAAGACTTACATCCCCCACGGGACTTAGAATCATCTCGCCTTTCCACATTCAACCGGTTATCGATAATCCGGTTCATATCCACGTTCACCTCATCCCTCATCTGATGAAACAAATTTCTGATCGCTTCCATAGTTAACGGGGTTTGGTTTGCATCCAAACCGAAACCTTCTCCATTATTACCGGGATGAGTCGGGATTCGATTTGAATCCGTCTCACGATCTCGTGGGATCTCTCCACTTCTTGGGTTCACCATTTGCTATACCAACATATTAAACCATTAAAATTCAAAGATTGACTTATTAGTCAAACATAGCCCATAAAGCCCAAACATTATCTTTTCTCTTAGGGATCGACCCTAACATACCCATACTTTACTGTCTCAACGGACTGATCAAGGACATCCTATGGAAACATATGGTCCTACTTAGCATAGCTTAAGACTAGGGAGGTCAAACCTACCTAATTCACTTAAACTATAGCTCTGATACCAAGTTATAACACCTCAATTTTTAGAACACCTTTTAAACATATTTTTAAATAAAAATAATACAATGTCCAATGTTCCCAAAATACGGTTTAACAAAAACCATTAAAATTCATGTATCAGAGTTATAAAATCCGGTGTTACAAAGATAATATCATAACCATAGGATAAACGAGAACTACCTACGAGCTCCCGAGCTAATCAACACTAGGCCACTTCTAACGCGACCCTCTAATCCAACGATCCTGAACCTGAGTACATAGCCAAAAACAAAGTAGTACGTGAGACAAAATAGTCTCGTGAGATACATGGGTTTTCGACCCATTCTCAAAAGATTTATAAAATAATATTTATAACATTATAAATACTTATCCTTATCATTTCTTATTAATTCATAAATCATCTTCTATTCATTTAACCGTTTAAACTAATAAGCTTACCATAAGCTTACTCATCATCTAATCACATACTTGTAAGCTATCTCCAAGCTTACACTTTCTTTATCACATATGCAACGGACCTCTCCGAAGCCAACTCTCCCGATATGGGACGTCATAGGTAACTATCAAGGTAATTGGGAACCCCCATCTTACCGAGATTCATAAGCTCTCCCGTTCCCGGGCCGTCATGCTCACCCATCATTGGGTGTCGTAAACTGTGACATTCTACTCTTTGCGCAGGGAGGTACCACCCCAAGTAGACGTCTCATACTCCCCCATTTCTGGGCGGTCTTATTCCGGATATCTCATTAACACTTATGAGCCTCAGCTCCTTTCATCAAAATATGAGCATTAGCTCCTTTCATCAAATTCATCACTTATTAGAATACACCTATTCTAATTTATCATATTATTCTCTTTACTAAATCATTTCAAATCTTGACTTTACCAAGTCCTTTACTAATTTTAAAACATATTTATCTTTTATAGAAATCATCTTACTTTGACTCTTCTTTGACTAGAATACACGTTTATTGCTAGTCACTTATTACTTATTCTCTTAGTAATTCAATAACTACTTTCATTAGTATAATATACTAATCGATACTTATTACTTAAAAATCATTGTCTCAAGCTTTATTAATACATATTATTAATAAACCGATTATCAAGCTCTTTTAAATCATTATCTTTATTCATACATTTCATTTATGAAAACTCACTAATTACTTTTCATTATCATAATCTCTTTCAACAATCGTTTAGATATACTAAAATAGTCTATTCTAGCATTTTCTCATCATATCAATCTTATCTTTATTAAAACGTTTATTAATAAAGACTCTTAAAACATCATAGTTTTCAAAAATCATTTGCTATGTACCCAGTAAAAGTCTCATGTACTCACCTTAGCCAAGCTAACTCCAAATCGTGTCTAACAACACGAGTCCTTGCTTTCCAACTTGTGAAATGTCACCAATCTTTAGGTCTTCTTGACCTACCATCAATATCATCACAATAACTAGTTATTATCCATAACTAATCACCAATCAATCCATATTCACATCCCTAACCACCAAGTTCATCCAACTTGGTGGAATCTCAAACCCTAGTTCAAGATTTCCATCAATAAACCCAAATCAAACTTGTACACATCGATTACAAGCTTACAATGAGTGTTCTACACCCATGATTAGTCATCTTCCCCAAAGATGACATGGTTGGTTCCCCAAACCACCATTTTTACCCATACAAAGCTCACAATCAAGGTAGATGAGCAAGAAAATCAAGAATACTTACCCTTGATGTTTCAATCCTTCAAGATGGTGAAGATCTAAGCTCTTGAGCTCCAAAATCGCCCAAGTTTGCTCCCAAATCGGCTGCACAATGTGTGTGGTTGAAGGTGAAATGAAACCCTAGCTTACACACAAGTTTATATGTTCCAGACGCTCCTCGCGCCCCGCTCGCACCCACCTCGCGCCGCGAAGTGACGCGGGTTTGCCTGCTGGTTGCCGCTGAAATACAGACCTCGCGTTTCGCTCGCGTTTCGTCGCCTCTTGTCTCAACTCGAGATTCTCGCGTTTCGCTCGCGACTGGCTCGCGTTTCGCTCGCGGCTCTTGTCTCAACTCTTGATTCTCGCGTTTCACCTCTGGAGCTCCTGTTCAACCTCGCGACTGCCTCGAGCCTGGCTCGCGCCGCGAGGGCTGTCTGGGTCAGTTTCTTGCGTTTTGAACTTGTTTCCATCCAAGTCTTGACCCATACTTGGTTACACCAAGTCCCAAACATCCAAACACTCGATAAAACACAACGGAGACTCGATTAAACATTTTACTACCTTTATTCCTCAGTATTTCCGTTTAATTCATTAACCGAAAATTCCGGTCGTTACACATGTGAATTAGGGCGTTCGATGTGGTTATCGGTATGGATTGGTTGGGTATGAACTAAGCCAAGATTTTGTGTGGAAAGAAAATAGTGTCGATTAGGACACCCGAGAATGAGAAGGTGTATGTGTATGGGGAGAAACGACATCACATGCCTAATGTGATTACCGCCATTAAGGCGAGGAAAAGTATATCGAAAGGTTGTGCATCGTTTATTGCATATGTATTAGATGGCCGAAAGGAAAAGAAGTCAATGGATGATGTCAAAATTATAGGGATTTTCCCGAGGTATTTCCCGATGACTTGCCCGGTTTGCCACCGGAGAGACAAGTCGAATTTAAGATTGATTTAGTGCCGGGGGCGACGCTGATTGCTCGTGCTCCCTATCGTTTAGCTCCCACCGAGATGCGGGAATTGATGACCCAATTGCAAGATTTGTTAGATAAAGGTTTTATTCGTCCGAGTTCGTCACCGTGGGGTCCACCGGTGTTATTTGTTAAGAAGAAAGACGGTTCGATGAGGATGTGTATCGACTACCGAGAGTTGAATAAGGTAACTATTAAGAACCGTTACCCGTTGCCGAGAATTGACGACTTATTCGACCAATTGCAAGGTGCTAGTTATTTCTCGAAGATCGATTTGAGGTCGGGTTATCACCAAGTTCGGGTGAAAGAAGGCGACACCGAGAAGACGGCTTTTCGTACAAGTTATGGTCATTATGAGTTTCTAGTGATGCCGTTTGGTCTTACAAACGCGCCGGCTATTTTTATGGATTTGATGAACCGGTTTGTAAACCGTTCCTTGATAAGTTTTTGATCGTGTTTATTGACGACATTTTGATTTATTCGAAAACCGAAGGAGAACACGAAGGTCATTTGAGGCTTGTTCTAGACGTGTTGAAACGGGAGAAGTTGTATGCAAAATTCTCGAAGTGTGAATTTTGGTTGCGGGAGGTGCAATTCTTAGGTCACGTGGTGACGTGTGATGGTATTAAGGTTGATCCGTCCAAGATTGAAGCGGTGTCAAATTGGGAGCCTCCGAGAACTCCTACTGAGGTTAGAAGTTTTCTTGGATTAGCCGGTTATTACCGAAGGTTTATACAAGACTTCTCGAGAATCGCGATTCCACTCACGAAGTTAACAAGAAAAAGTGAGAAGTTTGTGTGGGAGAAGAAGCAAGAAGAGGCGTTTAAGTTGTTAAAGGAAAAGTTATGTAACGCGCTGATCCTTACGTTACCGGATGGTATGGAGGATTTTGTGGTTTATAGTGATGCTTCGAACCAAGGGCTCGGTTGTGTGTTGATGCAAAGAGGAAAGGTGATCGCGTATGCCTCGCGACAATTGAAAAACGCGGAATTGAGGTACACGACACACGACTTGGAATTGGCGGCGATTATTTTTGCCTTGAAGTTGTGGAGGCATTATTTGTATGGTACTCGGTGTACGTTGTACACGGATCATAAAAGTCTACAATACGTGTTTACTCAAAAAGATCTTAATATGCGACAAAGAAGGTGGATCGAGTTGATTGCCGACTATGATTGTGAGATTGTGTATCACGCGGGAAAGGCTAATGTGGTGGCCGACGCCTTGAGCCGAAAGGTCTATGAAAACCCGAACCGGGGAATTTTAACGCGTATAGAAGTCGTCTCGTGTATTATCGAAAGAATCAAGAATGCCCAACGAGAGGTTATGGGAAAGGACGAGTTAAGACAAGAACGGTTAGGTAAGAACCAACATTTTCTCGAAAATGCACAAGGGTTGAAGACCGTAGGCGGTCGTATTTGGGTTCCTAAGTTTGGGGGTATCCGAAAAGAGTTGTTGTATGAGGTGCACAAGTCGAAGTATTCGATTCACCCGGGAAGTACAAAGACGTATCAAGATATGAAACGGGTTTATTGGTGGCCCGGAATGAAGGCGAGAGTGGCCAAGTATATCTCTAACTGTGCCACATGTGCACAAGTGAAAGCCGAGCATCAAGTACCGTATGGGGTAGCTCAATCATTGGTTGTACTATTAATAACGGTAGAAGATTTTGTAGCTGGAAAACAATAAGAAAATTAAACAGTTGTCCTTGATAATAATGATATGCATATATTTATTAATAAAAATTGTGTACTAAGGAGTATTTTTATTAAGGTTGTTAACATTTAAAATACATGGATTTTGTATCCAACTACATCTTTCTAACTTTTCTTCTCTCACTTCTTTGGGTGAAAACCGTGGAATGTTAAAGACATGTAAATTTATATGTTGTATATATGATTTAGTAGAGAGCTGTTTGAATTTCTTACTATAAATTTACAATTTTCTAACTAATTTGCTATATTTATAGTTTGGAAAATTCATGAATTTCAAAGCCGTTATAACAAATATAAGTATTAATAATTAAAAAATAAGTAAATTTGCTTTAACAGAAATTTGTGATAAAATTTTATTATATAAGATAAAAAATTAGATTCTGATTTAAAACAAAAAATTTAGACTTATAGTTATGTATGTCTTATATTATAATTATCTTTGTGATACAATAAAATTATAAAATAATTGTCATTTGTGACACAAACTGTAACGACCCGAAATTGTAAATAAATAAAATATGTAAAAATATGATACTTATGGATAAATCATATAAAACACGTGGAAATTGGTTTCGTATCGTTTTGACACCGTATGAGAAAGTTATGGGCGAAACCGGGTCGAGACAAAGTTGGAAAAGTGCAGCCCTGCTGCCTAAGGGAGTTCGCGACGCGAACCCTACTTCGCGATCGGGAAGTAGGGCCAGGGAGTTTGGTCGGGTGGCGTGATGTAGTTCGCGGTTGGGTAGCAATCGCTAAGTATGGCCGAACATGCAAAGTTAGCGACGCGAACTTAGTTCGCGCCGTGAACTCTGGACGACCAGCATTAAAGACGGGTTGAGCTCATTTAATGCCATATCAAAACCCTAGTTTTCTCTCTTGGCGATTTTCGAGCATAGCATCTGGTTTCGGTTGATTTCTTTATAAATCTTTGGTAGATTTCACTCCTAGTGGAAGATTAAAGGTATATCTTCACTCTTTCATCTTTGTAGCTCAAGATCTATGGATCTTGAAGCTAGGGTTTGAAACCCTAGTTCTTGGGTTGGTGATTTATGGTGAAATAAATGGTGTATACACTTAATAGATGGTATATTAACAAGGAAAACAAGTGTATGATTATGATTTGTAAGAATCTTACGGGTTGGTTAAACCTAGGGTTTGGTAAATCACCATATTTGGGAGAAATGGATTTATGGGTGTTATCTAGAGGTAGATGAACACATTGGTAGTAGTTTGTGTTGATAATCTTATTGTGATAATTGTTTTAGACATTCGGTGAAGTGTTGAAGTGGACGAATTGTGAACAAGGAACCGGTGGAAAGAATACGGTTAAAGCATCTTTATTGCTAAGGTGAGTACGTGTGGACTTTACTGAGTACATAGCCTATGAAATACATTTTTATTACTTGTGTTATGGTCTATTTGCTTAATTGTGTAGACTAGTAGTTGATAGTTAGTTATACCGATGATAGTATTGAACTAACTTGTTTGATGATAGACGTGATAGCCGAGAGCTAGATTGACATAACCATAGGGTTATGATGAGGTTGAGATGATGTGATGATACGGGAGACTCCCCGGTCATGAGGTGTGGATTGAGGGGCAGTTGGGATGGATTTCCCATCGACTCTTCCACGTTAGTAGTCTTACTCATTGGACGTATTCCGGTGGGCAAGGCAGGTATCGGTAGCGTGGGCGATCCTTTTGCCGATACCTTGTTTCTAGTTAGCTCGGGGGCGTCCCGATAACTAGATATGTATGTGATTCTAGCTAGTTCGGGGGCAACCCGATAGTTAGACGTGATTGCTAGGTAAGCAAGGTTGATAGGGTCACACTGTGGTGACTAGACTGGATAGTTGGATATATATATATATATATATATATATATATATATATATATATATATATATATATATATATATATATATATATATATATATATATATATATATATATATATATATATATATATGTGTGTGTGTGTGTGTGTGTATATTGATTGGTTATATGAAATGTGACATTTCACTTTTATTATCGGGTCTAAACCCATGTAGCTCACGAGACGTTTTTGTCTCACGTACTCCTTGTTTTGTTTTGCTATGTACTCAGGTTCGGGATCGAAGGCTTAGGTACGCGTGGTTAGAGATGCGGGACCTAGATTAGAAGAACACTAGATTGGATTTAGTCTTAGCTTGGTTATGATCTATTTTGTAACACCTACTTTTATACTCTGATTTCATACCAAGGTTTTTGTAAATCCAAATTTGAGGATGTTCTTCTATTTATAAAAATGTTTTATTTTGGCCAATATTTTGTATTAAAAATTTGAGGTGTTACACAAACTGATACTTTAGTTTTGACAAATCAGTGTCACGTAAGCTGACATTTCGACTAATATTCAAATTACGTACCTACGCCATCAATATTCAATACCCCGTATATTTACTCTTTGTGTCACACAATTATTAAATATATATACAAAATATTCTATTAAAATAACTCGTTGGGCACATCTTAACTCTTCTCTACTCATCTCTTTGGAGACATGAAAAGACGTGTCGTGTCATCGGTTGGAGTAAAATTGGCGACTTCAGTTGGGCAACTAAAGAACTGATGGTAATGGTGTAACAGGTTCTAAATTTGATAACACACAAATAATATAACATTTTATTATAAACATTTTAACAATATTAAATTAGTATTGCCGTTAAAAAAAATTAGATTAGTATTGTCGTTAAAAAAAATAAAAAACTGTCATAAGACGTGCATTAAAAACTTGTATATTAATCTACAACCGATTCCTATATTTTAGGAACTACTCTACTGTACAACATATTATGCACTTAATGACAGCCCTTAGGACTGTCATTATTAAAACCCTAATAGTTATTATTATTAACTAACTTTTCTAGGATTCCATATAGCAATAGCATAAATTTTCTCAAAATTCGCTATATGTTAATCGGCATGTTTTGGGAAATTAAAAATAGAAATCATCTACATTTGCCTTTTGAAAATCCATTCGTAAGCAAAGATTAAATTTATTATTAAATTACGAATTAATTAATTTAAGTTAGGCAAAGATTATCATCTAAAAACATTCAAATTTATGTAATCTTAAAAATTTTAAATTATAAAATCGGTGGTCTATAAAGCTGCCATGTGGCAAGCTGGAGGTCTAAGAAAACGCCACATGGCCATATAGGCTTTGTTTTATTATAGTAGTAGATTTGATTAAGAAAAATAAATGGTGTTAGCTTGCTATACAGTCAATTCAAGTAATATATTTCAAAATAAATGTTTGAAAAATTACATATTTTTCATTTTTGATGATGATGATGATGATGATGGTTATATATAATGGTTTCGGTTATAGATAACTGGTGCTACTTGCTATAAAATCATTCATGCAATCTCTTAGAGATACCAATATTTAATAGATTCGGGTTTAGTCAAATTTCGGTTAGATTTCCGATTATGAAATATTATTCGGTCGATTTGTGACATGTTTCGGTTTTTTTCTTTTATATGATTTTTATAAACTTTAAACTATATAAAGTATATGGATAACACATGTGGTTTGATAAAAGTAATGTATATGATTCATAATTCTCAGAAAATACATAAATGTCCTTATTTTAAAAAAATTCACGACGCTTTAAATATAACTAGCAGGGTACCCGCGCAATGCGGCGGCGGGTACCCAGAAATCATATTTCGTAGCGAGCAAGTGCTGTTCGTTTACACGGTAATAATTGTTGCTAGAAATAAATAATTAAACGGAAATGTGGATTTTGGTAAGAGTTGATGATTTACAGCGTCGTATATTTAATGTTATTGGGTAAAATGGTTTTCGAGTAACAGACTTTTGTTATTAAGTGTGGGTGGTATTACCAAAGTGTAATGTATGGCAAGTGGTTAACACATAGTGATAAGTTAGGAGAGGTCTTGGGTTCGAATCTTATTAGCCGCGATTTTTTTTTTTTAAGGTAGAGAACTAACTAACAAAAGTGGAAAGGTCCTTAAAATCAAGTTTAAGGAGCTCCTTAAACTTGTCTAATGGGGTAGGCCTAAATGCTTTATATAGTAGTAAGATATTATTGTTAGGCATTTTGGCAATGTTGGGTATATCCTTACTAAACAATTATTGAGTGTTGATTTGGTAAGAACTTTATTGACTTTAAAATTCATTCTTACAATCAAAATGGTATATGATGTTATCGTCTTTATCCGTTTGAATTTTGTGTATCAAACATGCAACATCAAAAGAGGCAACTTTCAGGGCCATCACTTCTATATAATAAGTAGAAATTATAGGGTTAAGGTAATCATAAATTAATATATTCAGTTTAAATTTTATTGTAATATGGTAATTAAAAATTACGAATAATTGTAACCATGTAACAATTATAACTTTAACCACAAGTAGACAATGTTACTATCCTTGCATGCATGTGTTATGACAGAAATAAAACTATTACGGTTTTATGTATGGTTAGAAATTAATCGTTAACGACAAAACTAGTGCACGAGACATATATGCATGTATATATAAAATGAGATATGGTTTTTACAGCACAAAAACTATTTATACATCAAAGTTAATGTTTTAATATATTTATACAGTCTGCTTTAAAACTTGTCTAATGTAATGAATGTATTAAGTTTTGTGGTGTATAAAACATTTCCTATATAAAAATTGTAAATTTAGCTTTTGACTTAGAATGTTCAACCAAAATAAAATTTAAAAGTCGCATGATAATGGTATAGAGATAACTAGTCAAACTCAATGAATATAAACGACTTTTGTGAGATAACGAAGTTGTTTGTTATAAAAACAATAAGTTAAAAAAATCAATACAACCATTTTCATATATTCACCAGAAAGAATTAGGATTTTCGACAATTTGTTATATCATATTTACACATATAAAAATATATGTGCCATTTATTTACAGGAAAATAATAATGATATCTATCAGGATATGTATTATGAACTTGAATTTTAATTAAAGCACCACCGGTATTTATAATATTATCTCTCCATTGTTAACTAAATGTATTTGTGCATTTAAACTTTTTTAAATATAAATTATTAGGATTAGGACTACAGTCCCTTATTTAAAAATAAAAATGGATAATATAAATTTCCAATACTTTTTATGTCAAAGAACATGTCTTCATTTGGACCCGATCCCATCCAGAACACTACAAAGGTCAAATAAAAACATTAATCAATAATTTCAAGGTTGAAAGGGTGGTTTTTCCTTCGAATTTGAAGTCAAATTCAATAATTATTTTGGAAATTACACACAATTTACTTCAATTCATTTTTTCCACGAACCTTTTTGACTTATTATGATTTTTTTTTTCATTTTTGAATAATGTATCACAACTTAACACGGTTTATTGACTTTGAAAAATGATCGGTAGAGAAATATGAAATCAATCATGGTATAACTAATTGGAGTAATTACAATATATGTTGACTACCACACAACAGAATTTAAAAAAGCTTTAAAAAGTTAAGGAAAATTATATTGATTCCTACATAATCATATTACTATAAAATTATTGACATATGTAATCTACTAAATATCTCATAATCTCATAATTTGAATTAAACACTTATACTGATCAAATGAGTAAAAATATTTAGTCAGAAGCAATATCATCTTTCGAAAGTTAAATATAATTTCTTGAAAATAAGAACACAAGAGTATTAAATATAATTTTTATAATTTATGAGTCAATGTATAAATTATTGAACTTTTTTTTATTTGGTAATCACATTGGATGATCGATTCTTTTAGTCAAAAAGAGATTCGGAAATCTTCAAAAAGTTTGGAAGTGTATGATGTGTTGGGTTGTGGTTATATTTAGTCATAATGGTATACGCTTCAAAGGATATATATTTCAACTTTAAAGATTTTATATTTTGGATGGAATATAATATAATATGTACACAATAAACGAACCCAAAATGCTGTTAAATAAAAGCGAAACCAAAATTATAATTTCGGCCTGTAAATCTGTGTATAGGCCCAGCCCAAAAATAGTAATGGCCAGTAAGAAAAATAATCTATTTGGGCCTGGGTAACGAGATGCAATTATATTAATAATTGCTAAAATACAACAAATCCGGTTGATTAATTTAGTCTATTCGCAGGTGAAATTTGTTAATTTTGTAAAGTTTTGGATTTTGCTTCTGTATTTTAGTTATGAAAAACTGAGTTGTATAGATAAGAAACTGTGAATTTTTATTGACAAGATAAACTAGGAGCAATTCAATCTAGCAATAACAAGTTCTTAAAAAGTGTAAAAATAGAATTAACACAAATTAAACTTTGCAACTGTTCTTAATCAATCAGATGTCGCAACTTGTAACAGAAAGATAATACACAAAGCTTGAAACAACATAAGAATTCCACAAGGAATAATACAACATTTTGTGGAAAAATCTATACACTAAAACTATAAATAAATACAACCGAATAACACTATTAAGTTAATTACTGATAATAAAAATATAAGTTAAACCACGTAAAAAACTATATAAGTTAAACCATGTCTTTCGCTAGTCTCACAGGTGTGTCCTGCAAAAATGCCATGTCACCGTTTGGTGTGGTCAACAAATGATGGTCAACTTCATCCTCTTCACTTTCCATTGTTAAAGATGAATCACCAGAATCCGATCCTACATCTGTTTAAAATTAACAAAAACTAATTTTAAAAAAAAAGAAAATATTACAAAAAATTCAAAAACTTTCTTGTATAAAAAAGAGCAGAGAGTAGTGACTTGCCTGAATATGTTGCATGATCAGGTAAATGTCTGACAGCTACAAGTTGAATGTTTTCTGGCAGTAAACAGTTGCAGAAGGAACCTGTTAATCAAAACTATTTAATATCTAAAATTAAATAATAAATGAAATAAACAAAGGAAGGATTTAGATTCTTACCGACTTTAGCCAAACGGTTGACCCAACCGGGGATTGGTTTTCCGGTCAACCGCATGCTTACTTCATTAGTGAAATGATTGCAGTTTTTGGCAATTAAATGATAAGTATCACCATAATATTTACTAGAAATATGTTCCATGAATGACCGGAATTCTGTTGGAGACATATTAGTGCTGCCCAAAGGAATAGATCGCCTGAAAATGAAACCCGGGCAGCTTTTCGGTTCCACCTCAAAAACACCACTGGTTGAGTACTCGTGGGCCCCAAATGCATATTCCATGTCATACACTGATTATTAAATAAAAATGCAAACATATTAGTTCTTCAATACTAAATCAAAATGCAAACATATTGCTAGAATTCTACAACAATCAAAATAGGAAAAATGGAAAACTAAAGTAATCAATTATTAGCAAGTATCAGATTCCTAAAATGCACTGAAAGATCCAAAAAAACTACTTAAAACATACTTTTTGACCAATTAGGATCACCTGTCGAATTCAACATTAAAACAAATTCTAGAAGTACAATAGATTCTAACAGCTAGATTCAGAGTCAACTGTATCTATTTATCATACAGTAGGAGTTGAACAGAATATGCAATCAAATTCAAACAATACTCAATTATTTAAATTAGAAAATAGAATCTTTATACCTTCGATACCAGAATGAAAAATTCCAAATCCCAACCAGTAGAGGTAGTTATTAACAGGTGTGAGATCATATACATTTAGATACAATAAAGCATGATCACTTTCTTCATTTCTAAGCTCTCTCGATGAATCCATCGGAAACAACCGCATTGTTTTTGTTTATATCTATACACACTTGCAATTGCAGCACTTCGGCGGTCCCAATTCTATCTCCGGTGAAGATTGGTGTTGTAAACCCTAACTCAGCCTTACAAAACCCTAAAATTAGAAACAAAAGCGTAAGTACATGAAATTGAGAAATTAAAGCCAAATCATGGTCAAATACAGCAAATTAAAGCCAAAATAACAATGTTTATTATACAATCTTACATTGATTTGAGCTACAAGTTGAAGCCCCAAGTTTAGACGAGAGAGACAGAGAGATGGGTGCGTGTATGTGTCTGAAATAACCGGAAAGAATGCTAAATTTTGATCTTTGCAAAAAACAATATATTGCTCATCTTATTTTAGTAAATTAGTTTTGTTATTCAATTTTTAAAAGAGTTTATACAAATTATACCTATAAATAAAACTACATACAAAATAACTATATTTGACAAAATACAGAATAAATAGGAAATCCAGTGAGTGAAAATAAAAATTACACATGTAATTGTATTTTTGCATAGATTAATTCGTAGGTCCAATTCGCATATTTAAATAAAATTTCTCAATTTTTCTTCGGTCCATGATTAGTTGACATTTTTAAATTAGTGTTTTTCTAACATGTACCCGTAGGGCACATGATAAAGCTATTTAAATGAAGTTAAAAATTCCAAAAATGAAGCAATTAACATCAATGATACTCAAAGTTTCTATATTGTTGTGATGTATTAAATGATTTTTGTAATTTAAATGGAAGGTTAAAGATCATTAAATGACTTTAATATGTGCCCTAGGGGCACATATTAGAAAAACCCTTTTAATTATTCTATATATAGTAGATTCTTAAATCATGAATAATAATTGTAAAATACGGGTAACTTTTAAAAATAGCAAATCATAGAATGTGATTGCTTTCTATGTCAAAAGTACTTTATGAATGAGTAATTTTTCCTCATCAATTTTGAAACATCAATAATTTATATGATGATGATAATTGATAATCCAAATTAGTTATAATAACATTTTTCAATGGAAATGTTACTATTTATCTAGATATATGAATATACTAGCTTATAACCCGTGATAAATCACGGGTGACTTATAGAAATTTTCATAGTATTATACTTTTTTAACGATACTTTATTCATTGAAAATTTTGAACCTTTGAAATAATTTCATAATTAAAACTAATATTTCAAGAACATCAACAAAGAGATTACAAATTTAATCTATTGTAAAAAAGACCTCTTACTAATTACATAACACTTATATCAATTTTGCGTAACCTTTTAGGTATTGGCTTGTCTTGTGAGGCACCACCTATCACATAACTGTTGACAGAAACGGATATCCCGTTAGTTCGAGTCTTATCATTATCAATAAAAAGATATTGCTAAGATGTAATTCATGCCAGTAAGGAAGTTGACTATATACGTGTGTTGTTCCCAATAGAGTTCCTGGAGGTATATTGTCTTCTTTTTCTTCCAATACCTTTCAATAAAAATAAAGAAAATCAAAACACGAACTTAGAAGGCTCGAGGATTGAAATTTAGAACAACTTCAATAATATGTTTTAAATTCATGTAGAAGTGAATGCATTAGCGTCTGTTGATTTCATCACCCTTTTATATAGCCATAGATGTTGACTTTTAGTGTCAAAGTTTGACTTACTAAATTCAAAATTCACATGAGTGTTACCACGCTTATACTGCCCATTCCTGTCCAAATTTAGCATCTCTGATTCTAATTCAATGTCTCATCAAGAATTTTATCAGGAATTAAAGAACTCGTAGTATTTGACTTTAAGAAGTCAAACATGTACAATGCTGATATTCATTTGAATATTCTGAAAATATTTTATTCGTTTGAGTTTTATGATATCCGTAAGCTTACTGGATTTATGGCAACTCGTTTCCCAACCCGACCGACCAGCCAATTAGACTATCTCCATTAGCAACCCAGCCCAACCCAACTTTTTCATTAAAAAAATAATATCTCTCTCTTCCACCTACACAACCCAACCCAACCTTATTTTCTACACACATTAACAACCCAACCCAACCTAAATTTTTATTACTTATTAAAATCAAAGCAACCAATCATAAAATTCCACCTCACATAAAAAACAAAAATAACAATAAAATAATTGGTGACCCTCATGTGACCTTGGTCTCCTCCACCAACCTAGGTCACCTCTTTTGGTGACCCTCTCTATCTTTTTATTAATATTTTATTGGGTGACCCAACCCCATAAAATACCAATGGGAGTAGTCTTAGGGGCATGGAAAAACACACCTCCCATGATTTAACATGATCAGCTGCTGCTATAGTGACAACTGAGTACCCAAAAGGTGACAAAAATCCATCATTTCTGTCTTTTTCATATTTTATAGTTTCATAAAATACTCTCCTTCTAGAAACAATTCCAAGCTAAAGGGTAGGCAGCTCCGTCTCGGGTTAATCCCTCATGCAATACTAATAATAATCCAATAAAACTAATTGTATGAAATCTTAACCAATTTATATCCAAAAGTTCAGTATGAACTCCTAAATCATCATTTCCTTATTACTAAATATTGTTTAGATGTTAGAAATGAGTTTAAAAAAATATAACCCTGTATGGATTTGACATCCATATTTAAATCAAGCGAATAATCAAAATACCGTACTTGGCTGCTTAATCGACAAAGGTTTAAATCATCTTGAATGTAATCATCGTCAACTTCACAAAAGAAATTGTTTCATCTTAAAATGCAAAATGAAACCCATGAAAAATAAACAATAATGAAAAACAAAGATTGAAATAAATTTTGAAATTGCGGGATTTAATTGGAAAAATCGGCGCAGAGCATGTTCAGTTTCATGCGTCTTGAAAGGAAGCTTTTCATTTAGGGTTCCCTTTTAATTGGAAGAAACTCGATTGTGTAGCAAAAATCTTGGCTAGATAATATATATATATATATATATATATATATATATATATATATATATATATATATATATATATATATATATATAAATTTTTACAAAATTGTAGCTAAACGCCGGGACATACTCATCATTAATTACACTAATAATCCTTGTAGTTTTTTTGTTCTCGGTTTTGTCCTTAGATCTCAGAGATGACTAGTTGACTTACAATAACTGATTCTGACTTATAGTAAGAAATTACAACATTTAATTTATTGCAAACTCAAAATGGTTTCAAAAACACCATCCAAAACCTTCATGCAAGACATAAAGAAAAAACGTACCCTAAAGTCCTAAACAAGAACAGAAAAAAAAAAAAATTTTTTACAGAATCATCCCCGTGGTTTGTTAATTTTTCAAGTTTCCTCATTAAATTTGTCTCTTCACTAATGTTGTCCTTGTGGTCTTGACTCCTGACTTCGTTTACATTGATTTAAAATTGATTTTAAGATTTAGAAAACTAATACTTCTTGAAGTAATAAAGGTATGTTAATCATTTTAGGTTTCATGAAATGTAAATGAAGTGAGCCCAGAACATAAACTAGCCCATCTCGGACCATTAGCAAGGCTTATTCAAATGTCTTTGACTCTTTAGTTAGCATAAATAACCAAAAATAAATCCGTTGTAGTCTAGTTGGTTAGGATACTCGGCTCTCACCCGAGAGACCCGGGTTCAAGTCCCGGCAACGGAAATTTTTTAATAATACAAAAAAAAAAAAAAAAAAAAAACACATGAAAACGAACTTTTATTTTTTTAAGAGAAAATACAACATTTAACTATATACATTTTCTATTAACTTTTTTCATTTAACAAAAATAAATAAATATTGTGAATCAAACTCAACCTAATCTCTTAACTATTATGATAAATATTATTTGCTGATATATAAATCTAGAAACAAAAGAGACATTAGATGAGCAATGCAGTGACAAAATCATTAACGGTATAGAGTTTACCCAAAAAATGTTGTAATAAGATCACCATCATCGTCACATATTATCTATTGTTGAATCATCACCATCGAAAATGTCATTGTAGACTAATTCCAAACAACATAATCTATTTATTATAATATATATAAAAATTAAAAATAAAGATGTGGTGAGACTTGTTAATGTTTTATAAATCGTAATTGTTCTTTTAAGCGTTCTTCAACATTAATCATATGATATGGTTGCATGTTCCGGTGATCTACGAGTCAATGCTGGGACATGTAGGATTCTGTCGCTAATTAGTTAAGTCAAAATTGAAATGATGACCAGACCAAGTCAATTACTAAAAGTCAATAATATCTGTTCCAACAGGAATAATTCACAAATCACAACTTCACATGCGTACGAAATAAAAGTTCAAGTCAAAGTCAAAATTGTATGATGCAAGTACTGCCTTTATTAATTCAACTAATAAAAAATGTGTTAATTATTAAATTATAAATATTCAGTTTTATTAAACAGATATTTGAAGTAAATTAATTTTAAATAAAACAGATGAACTTATAACCGAGCTCAATATGCATAATATCAAAACAAATGTAATATAGGGAGGTAAAAGCTCAATATATGACCAAGCCTTTACAAGCCACAACATCAGACACACTATCGATCTTCATCGGTTGCAAGAATGACCGAATGCAACTAAAAAAATGGAGGTTTGGTAGCAATATTTGGAAGCCATAGCAGGGGGGCACGTTGTGATCGCAGTCGACTCACGGTGCATTACAACGAGTCTTAATGTTACTTCATGTTAATTTGACTATCGATATTACTTGTGTTTAAACTAATGTATGTCTTATATATACGTGTGCATATTAAATAATATGTCGATCATAAAATAATACAATCAGACAACAACCATATATCGACTTTAGATGCTCGGAGATTTGCAAATGATGTGAGATGACTTTGACTGTTTAAAAATAATATAATAGTGGAACTTATGCTTTTATGTGTTGAGAGATTGTTTTAGGAGTTTTTAGTTTATATAAGTTTAGTAATTACATGTTAGATGTTTGCAGGAATTAAAAGCTTATTCGTTTATTTACACCTTCTTAGACTGATACTAATAGTGACTCAAATGATGACTTAAGTTTTTGTCAAATCAATATTAAATTAGTTTATACTCCAAATGACATTAAATTGCATACTCATACCAACAATATCATTTATTCCATTTTTTATGACACGTCATTATAAAATATATGCACCTTAACTCTTCTCTACGCCTCGGCTAGGAGAAGACTTCAACCGACATCTCCCAACCGATGAGCCGTGCCAATGTTTGGGAAAAACCAACGCCACCGTCGGACACAATGGATGTGCCATTGGCACTAGTCTTAGAGAAGTCATTCTAGCATAACTTTTTAAAATGTATTTAATGAGCTTTTGTTTTACATTTTTTAATATCCACCTAACTTTTATAATTTTTTTTACAACCTATTTTCTCAATAACCTCTTTTAGGTAACATTTCAATATCTTTATACAAATTAAATCAAATACTTTATTTAGTAAAACCTTATTAATTTAAATAAGTTACTTCATGTAAGCTAATAACTTAATAACCTTAAACCTTTTAAATAAGCTTTATCAAGCGAACTATTCTTTCGCCTTTTACTAAAGAATACCGTGTGTTCGTCTTATATAGTGGCATACGTCTATTTTTGGAGAGTCCTTTCTTATAAAGAAGGGCTCCGAAAAAAGAAATAAAAAACGTATTATATTACACAACTTAATAATAAAGATAAATGAAAGTCACAAATTAATACATTATACATGTATATGTTGTGGAAGTATGAAAGTAAACTAGACCAAATATAGATATATACATTAAATCAGTATAAACAGTAAATATCAAAATTCAATGTGTAACCCTAAACCGAATCTTATACAACTTTGCTATAACGATCTATAGTGATTTTAATTCTTTTTTTTTTTTTTGAGACGGAAAATAATATCAACGGAAGCCTACTCGCAATATTTCAACGAGCACCCCAGGTTCGAGCTCTTTTACAGGGCAAACTCAGTCCCCATAGAGATTTTCAGGGAAAAATCCCCCATACTTGGCACCACAAGAGGTGTTTACAGGAATCGAACTCCCGACCTCACGCCTCATATGGGAGTAAAACACATGCATCAATCCAGATAGGCTAGACATCATTTGCATATTTGCATATAGTGATTTTAATTCGAATATTAAAACTGAATGTAATAACTTGTACATAGTTGCCAAAGTTGTAATTTATGTATTAGGCCTCTATATACATTTTCTATTAACTTTTTTCATTTAACAAAAATAAATAAATATTGTGAATCAAACTCAACCTAATCTCTTAACTATTATGATAAATATTATTTGCTGATATATAAATCTAGAAACAAAAGAGACATTAGATGAGCAATGCAGTGACAAAATCATTAACGGTATAGAGTTTACCCAAAAAATGTTGTAATAAGATCACCATCATCGTCACATATTATCTATTGTTGAATCATCACCATCGAAAATGTCATTGTAGACTAATTCCAAACAACATAATCTATTTATTATAATATATATAAAAATTAAAAATAAAGATGTGGTGAGACTTGTTAATGTTTTATAAATCGTAATTGTTCTTTTAAGCGTTCTTCAACATTAATCATATGATATGGTTGCATGTTCCGGTGATCTACGAGTCAATGCTGGGACATGTAGGATTCTGTCGCTAATTAGTTAAGTCAAAATTGAAATGATGACCAGACCAAGTCAATTACTAAAAGTCAATAATATCTGTTCCAACAGGAATAATTCACAAATCACAACTTCACATGCGTACGAAATAAAAGTTCAAGTCAAAGTCAAAATTGTATGATGCAAGTACTGCCTTTATTAATTCAACTAATAAAAAATGTGTTAATTATTAAATTATAAATATTCAGTTTTATTAAACAGATATTTGAAGTAAATTAATTTTAAATAAAACAGATGAACTTATAACCGAGCTCAATATGCATAATATCAAAACAAATGTAATATAGGGAGGTAAAAGCTCAATATATGACCAAGCCTTTACAAGCCACAACATCAGACACACTATCGATCTTCATCGGTTGCAAGAATGACCGAATGCAACTAAAAAAATGGAGGTTTGGTAGCAATATTTGGAAGCCATAGCAGGGGGGCACGTTGTGATCGCAGTCGACTCACGGTGCATTACAACGAGTCTTAATGTTACTTCATGTTAATTTGACTATCGATATTACTTGTGTTTAAACTAATGTATGTCTTATATATACGTGTGCATATTAAATAATATGTCGATCATAAAATAATACAATCAGACAACAACCATATATCGACTTTAGATGCTCGGAGATTTGCAAATGATGTGAGATGACTTTGACTGTTTAAAAATAATATAATAGTGGAACTTATGCTTTTATGTGTTGAGAGATTGTTTTAGGAGTTTTTAGTTTATATAAGTTTAGTAATTACATGTTAGATGTTTGCAGGAATTAAAAGCTTATTCGTTTATTTACACCTTCTTAGACTGATACTAATAGTGACTCAAATGATGACTTAAGTTTTTGTCAAATCAATATTAAATTAGTTTATACTCCAAATGACATTAAATTGCATACTCATACCAACAATATCATTTATTCCATTTTTTATGACACGTCATTATAAAATATATGCACCTTAACTCTTCTCTACGCCTCGGCTAGGAGAAGACTTCAACCGACATCTCCCAACCGATGAGCCGTGCCAATGTTTGGGAAAAACCAACGCCACCGTCGGACACAATGGATGTGCCATTGGCACTAGTCTTAGAGAAGTCATTCTAGCATAACTTTTTAAAATGTATTTAATGAGCTTTTGTTTTACATTTTTTAATATCCACCTAACTTTTATAATTTTTTTTACAACCTATTTTCTCAATAACCTCTTTTAGGTAACATTTCAATATCTTTATACAAATTAAATCAAATACTTTATTTAGTAAAACCTTATTAATTTAAATAAGTTACTTCATGTAAGCTAATAACTTAATAACCTTAAACCTTTTAAATAAGCTTTATCAAGCGAACTATTCTTTCGCCTTTTACTAAAGAATACCGTGTGTTCGTCTTATATAGTGGCATACGTCTATTTTTGGAGAGTCCTTTCTTATAAAGAAGGGCTCCGAAAAAAGAAATAAAAAACGTATTATATTACACAACTTAATAATAAAGATAAATGAAAGTCACAAATTAATACATTATACATGTATATGTTGTGGAAGTATGAAAGTAAACTAGACCAAATATAGATATATACATTAAATCAGTATAAACAGTAAATATCAAAATTCAATGTGTAACCCTAAACCGAATCTTATACAACTTTGCTATAACGATCTATAGTGATTTTAATTCTTTTTTTTTTTTTGAGACGGAAAATAATATCAACGGAAGCCTACTCGCAATATTTCAACGAGCACCCCAGGTTCGAGCTCTTTTACAGGGCAAACTCAGTCCCCATAGAGATTTTCAGGGAAAAATCCCCCATACTTGGCACCACAAGAGGTGTTTACAGGAATCGAACTCCCGACCTCACGCCTCATATGGGAGTAAAACACATGCATCAATCAAGATAGGCTAGACATCATTTGCATATTTGCATATAGTGATTTTAATTCGAATATTAAAACTGAATGTAATAACTTGTACATAGTTGCCAAAGTTGTAATTTATGTATTAGGCCTCTCCCAACCCTTACACATCACTAAACCCATCACTAGCGCCACGTCATCACATCCTTACTGACCCGCTACTGACACGTTCGTGCCAACCCTACACATCACTAACCCATCACTAAACCCATCATTTCCACATCATCATTTTTAATTAAAATTTTAAAAATAAAAATTATAAATTTTTTGAAAAAAAAAAGTAGTATATTATTCTTATAAAATAAATATATATAAAAAAAATTAAAATTAAAAAAAAAATGAAAAGAAAACAGAGAATAAAGAGATTTTAAATTAAAAAATGCAAAATGTACAAATTTATATGCACAATGTACAACTCCAAAACTCTCTCTCTCTTCCTTCCCCTTCCTCTCTCCCCCTCTCTTCTTCCTCTGCACCCACGACGGCCATCAACACCCCGTCCTCACTACGACGAATTCTTCACGACGCCCCCCACGACGGTTCGGTGCCAACGCCGTCGTGGGTCGACGGCCCTCGACGCCCTCGCCGACGTGCCCGTTGGCACAGGTCTTAGTCATAACATGATCGAGAATACTGATTTCGTCCTAAAACTATTGTTTATTGAACCAAAAACATATAAATTAAAGAAATAATATTGTTTACTACGTATTATTTAATCTTATTACTTATTTTTCTATTTATTTGATCAATACTAATATTTAAATCAAATAATAAGATTAAAAAAATAATTAATAAATTATACATATCTATCATTTTAGGATTATGAGTATGAAACAATTTTTTTCCAAGAAAAAGTATTTATCAGTAACACCAATAAAATTATATATTTAGTATTTCAATTGAAAATTAAAATTGTACAATTATTTTGAAATATATTAAAAAACACAGATAAACAATAAAATTAGGAAATTATCACCATGTGAAACTTTCCATATTTGTTAAACATCAAATTAGCATGCTCTGTGTAAAATTTCACATTGGACTAATTCCACTATTCCAGTCTGTATGGCAAGCTGCCAATATCTCATCGGCCGGAATTTAAATAACAGCGACGAAAGAACACCGCACACGGCACCCATGAAGCTCCGTTTTAGTTCCATATCGTCGTCCATTATGACGGCGGCGACACCGGTTCATCCACGGCGGTCTCCACCGTAATCCGCTTCCTCTCCACCGCCACGTCACATTCTCTATACCTTCTATGTCCTCCATCTCCCGTCTTCTTCACCGTCGCTACTTCAAGCGGAAAATTGAGAATCGCTTTACTACCTCGCATCGCAAACGCAGCTCTATCGTAAGCTTCTGCAGCTTCAACCGCACTTTCGAAAGTACCTAACCAAACCCTAGATCCACGACGTTTTGGATCTCGGATCTCCGCCGCATACTTCCCCCACGGCCGCTTCCGTACACCTCTGTAACTCCTCTCTGCTCTCCTGTAACCAGATCGTTCATCTGGTTTCGAGAATTCCAAATCAATTGTTTCAATTTCAGATAAACCGATCGTACGGTTTCCATCGGAAGTACTTGAGCTCGAAGAATCACAGTGAGAGGTGGAAATCGAGCTGCTACAACTGGTGCAATGATCATCGGTGTTGAAGCTAGGGCTACAATTGGTGAAGAAATGATCGATTGGAGACGATTCAATATCTTCGAGAAGGTGTTGTCTGATGAATTCAAGAGCTGCAAGTTCGTCAGGTGTCGCCATGATTAACCAAATTAAGCTTTGATTAGCAAAGTAATTAAGATGTAATAAGAGATTTAAGTTTATGGAATGAAGTACAAATGATAGTGGAAAATAGTATTTATAGGAAGGAGTTGATAGGATCTGACTGATAGGAACCCGATGGAAGCACCTTTTTTCTTCTTCTTTAATTGCATTGACATTGTCGCCATATGAACACAAATCATACTAATAAATATCAATACACTTTCAACTCCGTCGCGTTTGACAATTCTAGTTCAAAGTTTGGTTAACCATTTAAATTTTTTGAAAATAATTATTATGGGGATTTTGATAAAAATAAACACGTAATTACTCTTATAGTACATTTACCATACAACAAATACTGTTCATTAGGTTTTTTCAAAACAGCGTTTAGAAATAAAACGGAGGTGTGATATGGAGCTGTACGTGTACGTGTGTTGTGAAGTTCCAAAAATATCCCCACAAAGTAGGGGGTGAGTTGGTAACTTTTTTAGAAAAAAATTAATTTCTATCCTCTAACTATTTACTAATTACCAAAAATTTACAAGTAACATCTTAATTTACATATTACTTAGACATAATGAAATGTTTATTTTGTAAAAAGTTTACCATCATAAAGATTAGAGAAAGACGATCAATATGAATATAATTTTACAATATTAAATTTGATCAAAAGCGAATCAAAATCTCAATAAAAAGAATTACGTTAAAAAACCCGCAACGAAGTGCGGGGGACAACAATCCTTGTTTTTATACATTGGTTTCCTATCTATTATGGGATTGGTAAAAGTTTATGAAAATCAATTTTTTCAAAATAAATAATGAAATTTATCACACAATAATGAATTTTATTTTTTTAAACGTACTAAATTTTAAATTACCATTTATATTGAAAAACTATTTATCACCTTATATTGAAGTTTAATTTTTAAGTTTATTAAATGCATCGTCAATCCTACCCTATATGTGAGGCCTAAATTTGAAGAGGGTTTGACACCATGGCAATTCCAAGCATTCCTATTCGTCCATAATGCCACTTGGAATTCCCTGATTGGTCCACGTCATTTGCACTAATACAAACGAATCTGGTACGGCTTACGGTCTACATTCATATTCATATGTTCCATATACGGCAAACGAATCTGGTACGGCTTACGGTCTACATTCATATGCTCCATATACGGCTTCCTACATACAAGGAAACAAATAACTATTTAAAAGATCGTATATACAAATAACTATTTAAAAGATCCTACATACAAAGAAACAAATAAATATTTAAAAGATCAATCAGCGAAGGAAACAAATAACTATATGTAACATTTCTTCATTTACCTTTTTTTGTACAAAATCATCATCACATCTATCGATTATTATGTCATTTAGAAGTATATAAAGTTTTTTGACATTTTTCTACATACTAAAATTTACAGCATACCCGCCCATCGGGCGGGTTTTGTAGCTAGTATGAATTATAAAATTAAATTCATTTTTCAAAGAAACAAAAAATGGTTATTATGATATATTTCATTTTATTATTTATATATTTGCATAGCATTATATAATTTTACAAATTACAATTTTTTAATAGTTCAACAAGAATGACAGTTTTAATGAAAAATCAAGCTTTTGTGAATCCCTTGGGCCATCTTGAGCCCAGTCCGGATCATTCATCATAACGTTTATTGCTGTCTATAATACAAGTACTTTAAGTTTTTAACTAGTAGTTCTGTGTTCAGAAGCCCAAATAATACAAGTACTTTAAGTTTTTAACTAGTAGTTCTGTGTTCAGAAGCCCAAATATAGATAACGGACTTTCTTTTAAAAAAGTTAGCTCTACAACTTGATTATTATGAGAAGTTAGTTCTACATAATATCTTGAGTAAATTACACGGAAGGTCCTTGTGGTTTGCCACTTATTACAACTACAGTCCCTGGTCTTCGTTTATTACACTGGAAGTCCCTGGTGTATTCAATTTGTTACACCCGGCGTCCCTCTATCAAACGAACGTCTAAAACTTTCGTTAAGTGACCCATGTGCACCTCACATGATGGGCAAAATCGTAATTTCACTTCCCCTTTTAAAGAGTAAATTACATGGAAGGTCCCTGTGGTTTGCCACTTATTATAGCCACAATCCCTGAACTTCGTTTATTACACTGAAAGTCCCTGATGTATTTAATATGTTACACCCGACGTCCCTCTATCAAACGGACGTCTAAAAGATCTGTTAAGTAATTCATGTGCACCTTACATGATGGGAACAATGGTAATTCTCCTCCCCCCTCAAACGTGTGTTCCCCAATTTACACCAGTCGTCCCTTCACTTATTCTCTCTCATCTTTCCCTCTCTTCTCTCCACTCTATTTGTTCTTTAAAAAACCCTTCTTTTCCTACAATGGTGGGCCAATCGAGCAGTGAAAGAGGTACAAATGATGAAGAAAACGAATGTAATGAATTGTACGGTATGTGTTTTGTGTATTTATGATTTTTTTGAATTTTTTTTCTTACCGAACTTCATGATCACTTATTTACAGAGCATTACCATTGTGCCCATCATGTGAGGTGCACATAGGTCGCTTAATAGATCTTTTAGACGTCTGTTTGATAGAGGGACATCGGGTGTAACATATTGAATACACTAGGGACTTTCAGTGTAATAAACGAAGCTCAGGGAATGTGGCTGTAATAAGTGGCAAACCACATGGACCTTCCGTATAATTTACTCTTTAAAGGGGAAAGTGAAATTACGGTTTTGCCCATCATGTGAGGTGCACATGGGTCACTTAACGGAAGTTTTAGACGTCCGTTTTTACAGAGGGACGTTGGGTGTAACAAATTGAATACACCAGGGACTTCCAATGTAATAAACGAAGACCAGGGACTATGGTTGTAATAAGTGGCAAACCACAGGGACCTTCCGTGTAATTTACTCTAATAACTTCTTTTATTTAATTATGCGATTTAATTAAATATCACATCATATGTCATCTAAATAATCACGTCACACTATTTTAGAGGAAATACCACCACCTGACCACACCCACCACATGTAAAAACGGTGGTGTTCCATGTGGTTCACCAACGCCATTTTGCCTCTTCACTACTGTGCTACACTATGGCCATGACAACTCTCTCTTCTCAAAACCCACCATAGTATTGAGGAGGGTGGTGTTTCATTTTCCTCTACGCCGTGATCAGATGTCACCTAAAATCACACTAAACCAGATAATGCGTATATCAAATAGCCTAAATGATAATAAGATATTGTTTAAAAATCATCAACCAATGACATATTCTAGTTGTTTTTTTATTACTTTTAGAAAATACAATACCTGAATTTTTAAATACAATAAAGGACAACCAATCATACAGAATTACATTTTCATTTGCTTTCTGTTAATTCAAGAAAATTAACACAAAGTACAACCCTAATCCAATGGAGACAAACGTATTGACGTCAGCCGGCCTCACCAACAATGCAACTTGCAACATAAATTCACGTGCGTAAAAATCCACTATCATTTATGATCTTCCAAGAAACATCCATTTTCCTCATGTCAAACAAAGTTGGAAACACCTAATTAATTTAAAATTATTTCTTTAATACTTTTCTAAAAAATATGATTATTATCCGTAGCAGGTGCGTGAACCTTTCCCAATTCTCACACCTATTTAACTCTTTTCATTCTTCAACTGAAAACCGTCTCAGATTATTGCTCAAAACACACAAAACTTTAACAAAAATATAACATTTAATTTGTTCTTTTTTAAACTAATTCTTGCTAAAATCATGATGAGAAATAACGGGTTCGATTCAGATTTTGCTCTCCTTGAGTCTATTCGCCGTCATTTGTTAGACGATTCTACCATGAGCTCCGGTGACGGTGTTCCGCCGATGAATTGCCGGAGCAACATTTTGTCTCCTTGCTTATCGGAAACTTGGGGTGAATTACCATTGAGAGATAATGATTCCGAGGATATGCTGATCGCTCGGTTTCTTCACGAAGCTTTGGATTTTGAGTGCCAACCGTCGACGGAAAACACCGCCTTTGTTAAACCCGAGCCGGAGATTTTGGTGATGTCGCCGGGGATTTCGAGTTATCAACCGGAAACGCCGCCACAGACGGCAGGAGTGGATGAGGGAACGCAGCAGAGGGGGAAACATTACAGAGGTGTACGAAGACGGCCGTGGGGTAAGTACGCGGCGGAGATTAGGGATCCGGCGAAGAACGGTGCTCGGGTGTGGTTGGGGACGTTTGAGACGGCGGAGGATGCGGCGGTTGCGTATGACAGGGCGGCGTATAGGATGCGTGGTTCTCGTGCTTTACTAAATTTTCCACTTCGAATTAATTCCGGTGAGCCGGAACCTGTGAGGGTTACCTCAAAACGGAGGGTAACATCGCCGGCGAGTTCATCGGAGGATAGATCTCCGAAGAGGAGAATGAAGGTGGAAGCAGAGTCCAGCGTGGAAACATGTCCACGTGGCGAACAGTTTGCGGTTGATAGATATTGAGCGTGACTGTGTGTCACAATTTGTTCGTTCTTTTATTGTGATGGCTTTTTTTGTGCATAAATGACAAATATATTTTTTCTTTTAGAAAATGCAAAGTGTTTAGGCTAAATTATTGAGCATATAAAAGTATAAAACCTAAAAACAGCGAAAAACTACAAAACAGAAAATGGAAACATTTGGGAGTTATGATAATCATTGGCTTGAATCTTGTACGCAGATTATACCATGGTGGTTTGAATTAAACACTCACAACTGCATTCATCATTAAAATATCTATTACTCACACCATAAAAAACAAAAAACCACGAGAGTGATAGAATACTAATTGAATTATGTCTCCGCTGAAATTCCTTGGATGTAAAAGGTGTTGGAACATATGGGTTTTATTACATAATTATTGTAGTATTTTTTTTAACAGAAAAAAGTAGGCAACGGGTAGAGTTTCGGCATTATCATCACCCTCCAGAAGACCTCCAAACTTTTATAAATAAACTAGGGTCTAGCAATATACTAGACTAAAAAATAATTGTTGTAGTGTATGTATGCTATATATTCCTTGGATGTAAAAGGTGTTGGAACATATGGGTTATTTTACACAATTATTGTAGTGTATGTATCCTATATATGTGGGTGATATAAGTAAAAGAGTCTTTTAAGCATCTCCAACCATACTCTATCCAAGTCTCTATCTATATATTTGAAGTTTTATCTTTTCCAACCCACCTCTATTACTCACTCTAAATATAGAGTGAGGGAAAAACTCACTCTATATTTGAAGTGAGATGAATTAACTCTATCCATGAGCCCCACATTTATTTGTGAGTGCAAGTGTTAGAGGAATATGAGTCCCACTATTTTTAAAAGCTTTTAAAGGGAAGAATAGAGTTTATGGTTGGAGTTTGGATATCGTTTAGAGTGAGTGGTCCCACAATTTATAGAGATAGAGGGAATTATAGAGAGTTTATGGTTGGAGATGCTCTTATAAGTGCTATTTCACATTAATGTTTAAATAGCTTTCAAAAGGGTTTTGAAGGAAATTAATGAATATATATCTTATGTTATCATAATATATATATATCAGTTAATCATAAACTTAGCAAATTTGCATCATTAGAAAATTCAGAATAATTTTTTATGCAGAATTCTATAAAATTGTCAGATACAATTATTGACGATTTTTTACTAAATGGTATAACTGTTGTGCCAGTTGGATGTAAACTACCCTAATACATCTATAAAAATGGATGTCTTGTGATAGATTATACACAGACAAATTTCGAATCATACATACAAATATGGAAACACTTGATGTTCATGTGAAGTTTAAGTACGCTGCATAAATTTATTATAATTTGAAGTCGAATCATGGGAGGAAATTAGTCTTGAATCCCACCAACATTAATAGTAGTTGCTAATATTCTTAAGGATAGTGATTACCACGTCCAAATTTAATCATTTTGTAGGAAGTTTTAATTTTTTAACAATAGGTTTAATTCTTATGAGAAAAAACACCCTTCTGGCCACAGAGGTTCACATGATGCGCCGGCTTCAGCTACACGCAGAGCGAGTAGTCGTCGTGAAATTAATCGACTAGCATAGTGAGTAGGAGTCCAGGTTAACAAAAAAAATTGATCGGCGCCATTAGAATGACATGAAGTCTGGTGCATCGTTATCCCAGTGTGGTGGCGGGATGTTGGCGGCTTGCAAGGGTGAGCGCTACCACACCCCAAGCTCTCTTATGTACTTTCTTGACTCAAATAAAATATTTAGGTTATTATTTTAATCTATCTTAAAATAAGTGTTTGTTTCAAATCGTGTTACTATTGGTCTTTATCAATGTTAAAAAACACTTTGAAGTATTTTATTAATACTTAATCATTAGTTTAAACCAATGTTCCGTCAAGTTTAAGAAACAGACGTAGTGTTTCTAGAAGACGGTTGAGATTATGTGTAGTTAACAATTAGAAAAAATCAGATTCGATTATTATTTTCATTTTTTTTCCAATTAGATAGAAGTAAAATTAAAAATAGAAAAAAGTTCTTCAAACTATATAGAACTATAAATAAAATTAGAAAAAAGAACCAGTGACTTGTACCGTTGTACGCCAACGTGCAAGCCATGAATGCATTGAAGAACTCAAATATTGAATGATTGAATCGATGCACACGAATGGATGAGGCGACAAGAGTACGTTCTATTTTAAACCAAGACTTCTATTACTTTGACTTTGACTATAAAACATTGTAATACTAATACCCTACCTTCAAATACAAGTTAAATATTAACTTCACAACTAATATGATGAAGACAATTCATTTATTAATTTTATATGTGCATTTCATTTTAAAAAAATTTGGGTTAGATATTGTGCGGTTTAACTCCGAGTTTCAAATTGTTTATTCTTTCTTTTTTACTGTAGTTAAATTGATGTCAAATAATAATCAAGCTAAAATCGCCCAAGATGAAAGTCTATGGATAGAACAATCGTTTTTTGCGTTATATTAGAATTAAAAAAAATACAATTTTATTAAACATTATAAAATGATAAAATAAACTAAAAACTATATATTGCGTTTTTTAGTTGTCATATTTGTTAACCTATTTTTCAAAAGTAAATCATTAAAAAAAAAATTTTTGAAACGGCAAACTAATCTACTCGTAACTACCACACATGTCCACGACGGGACTCGAACTTCTGACCTCAAGGTTGAGAGTTAATCACCATATTGCTAGGCCAAAAGCCATTTGGTAAATCATTACATTTTCATATGTAAACGCCATAAGTACTTCACTTTTTAACCTTACAAATTAATTAGCTTATGTCATACGGAGTATGACATTTGGCTTTACTTATTCTAATTGATATATTTTTCAACTCCAACTAAGCAGGCGTGAAAACAAAAAAATTACTACTATTATTTAACTAAATTTATCTCTTTGCTTTTCATAATCCTTTGGAAATAGAAATTTCACCTGATACTTATGGTTATTTCTTTCAAGCATTATTGAAATTCTATGTTTATATCTATAATAACTGGCGACAAAATATTAAATCTGAATTGAGAATTTAGAATTAAAACTTCGTTTATTTTTTCAATATACCAGAATTAGAATATTTCTTTTAAGTCTTCCACTAATTCAATTGCGAGTTTTGATATTATTATTGGTTTTTAACATTAATTTAGAAATATATAATTCGATCTAAAATAGAAATAATACAAGATATATACATGTGTGAACCGGATATGTTGAAGCCGTACCCTCAGGTCAACAACTGGTCAACAAAAAAGCCTTTTCCCTTTTTTCAACATCTTTCTATCTTCCCGGAAACTTCTTATTTTATTTTATGTTCCAAACGAAGTGTGTAAAGTTGGATCAGGTTGGTCAATATGTACGTTAGTCGGGTTAAACTGTTAAAGTGCCAAATTGGGATTCATTATCGGTCCTAGGCTCAAAAAATATCTTAATGGGTCTTAAAATGCCTAATCCTACAAATTAGTTTAAAGAAAAAAATTGCATTCAAAAGTATGATTATTTATGTTGATGGGAATGGCATAAACAATATTTTAATGACCAGGTCGGTTGATACGGAAGATGTTTGTTGGATTGAACCGTTGGTTTTTGTACCCTAATCAGTGATAAGATAAGCCATGATGACATCATAATAATGCAAGTTTTAATTTTATTAGAAATTTAGAATGAAATTTCGTTGACTTTTGAGGTTAACAGTTGCTTCAGGCTTTGATTATCAAAATCAAAATGTCCATTTTTGGTGTTTTTTAATGTCTACTTTTGATAAACCCTAATGATTAATCCAAATCTTAGATGATTGCACTAGTGGATTTGGTAGTTTGTTACCATGATACATTTATAGCAAATATTATAATCTAATTCAACTATTTTTAAGACATCTATCTGATTCAAAATTAAAATATTGGGCATAAGTAACGTTTCTCAATTTCACCACCTGATTTTCAAAGGAAATCGTTGTTCTTTGGTATGAGTGGACAGATGAATAATTTTGAATTATAGAAGTTTGTAATTAATTGAATTTCTTAGCATCAATAATCGGATATAGATAAATAAAAAATAGTTGTGATAAATGTTAGCTTATGCTCACTTTACATTAACATCATTCGTTGTAGTCTAGTTGGTTAGGATACCCGGCTCTCACCCGAGAGACCCGGGTTCAAGTCCCGGCAACGGAAGTAATATTTTTTTCTTCAAAATAAAAACACTTGAAATCACTAATGTTTTTTCCTTTTATAGAAATTTGCAAGATTTAACGTTTTACATTTTTTAACAGCTTTTTATTAATACTTCACTTTTTAAAACTAAGAGTATTCTCTACATATATGTATATCTAAGAAACATACAAATCTATAAGTTCAGTTATTTTTTAAAGTAACTATCGAACATTTAAATTACTCTCAAAGTTAATCTAATTAATTCATAGCCTTTAATAAGATAATAAACTCACGACAATCTCACAAATATTATTACAACCAAAGGCCCAATGGTCATATTGACATTTAAATACATGATAACATGAACACGATTGAAGTTAAAAATTTAGGTTATTTTATTCGCCTTTATAAATAGGTTTACGTTTCTCAGCAAACGCTGCTAAGCCTTCTAACCGATCATTTGTGTGCAAGGTTTGTTCATAGCAGTCTTCTTCTACGCCCAATGCAGAGCCCATGTTTACTTCTAGACCCATGTTTATGGCCCGTTTGGCCATCCGGATAGCTACTGGACCCTGATTATAGCAACCATTGAAACCAAACAACATAAATGACCATCTCCAGATATTTATGATAAAAATCTACAAGTTTGGCCACTAAAATGTCTTTTATTAAGCTCTTGTTATTTTGGTTTTTAGCTTCTGTGGCATGTGGTAAAATTGACGCAAGAGTAAAAAAATGGGCAGGTTAGATAATGTGTCAAACGAGCATTTATTAAGTACGGGCCAGGTTGACCTGGTCAAATATGATTACAAAAAACTATATTGTTTCAAACGTTATGGGATAGGTAATAGGTTAAGATGGGTTGAATGGGTTGTTTTTAGCATGCATCAAACAGGTCAAATTGAGTTGACCTGCAGACATATTGTATGAATTTCTTATAAATACTATATAAATGCATAGGCTTTGAGTACAAAAACTATTTTGTTACTATAATACTCCGTAATAATAATAATCTATTTTCTAAAAATGGAACAATTTAAGAAGTTATAAGTATGACAAGTCAGCCCGTTGAAAAAACATTTGAACTTTGAACCCTCGCCTAGATTTTTTTAATTTGACCAATCAGGGATGAATAATAGCCCAAATTGACCGAAGAAAAATAGTACTTTTTAAAATTGGCACTTTTACGAGTCAATATTGTTTGGTTGACCTTTTTCTCTAATCTATTTCTATTATCTACTAAATATAACCAGTCATATGTGCAATTTCAAATGAAAGACCAGATTTTATAAATGTACCTTTTGATTTATATCACGAGCAACTTCAAGTGCCTTTGAATAAGCCTCACCAGCAGGAACACAGTAGTTAACAAGACCTACATAATAATTTCTTGTGGTTTTTAAATAATAATCAAGATTAAAAAAATGATTTAAAAAAATTTAGAATACCAATTGACAATGCTTCTTTTGCACTGATTTTCCGGCCAGTGAAAATAAGTTCTTTGGCTATTGATTTTCCAACCAATCTAGGAAGCCGTTGTGTCCCTCCTGCCCTGAGATAACAAAGGGATTATTACGACAAATATTTTTCACAAAAAACATTCTTTGTATAATTATAATACAATTTGGCTGACTTTGGCCTCTTTGACCCATTTATTTTTAGCTATTTACCCTCAGAGATGATACATACCCTGGTATTATAGCAAGACCGGTTTCTGGCAAGGCCATCTTGGCATCTTCTCCTGAAAAGATGATTATATTTATTTATTTATTTTACATAAGTGATATTAAAGTTGCACAGGAAACCATATTTTACATAATAAATATGTGCTTAATATTACCACATATCCGGAGATCACAAGCTAAAGCCATCTCCAGTCCCCCACCTAATGCAGCACCTTCAATAACTGCAATAGTTGGAATTTGAAGTGCCTGAAACATGGAATATACAATTAAATCTTAATACGTTAACTAAATAAAGAAAAAAAAATTATAAAAGAATAATGAGGCACACACCTCTAAGAAAGAAAATGTTGACCTTAGTGAGTTAACAGCAGCTCGAACTTCAGATACATTCATGGTCCTTCTTTCCTACCAACCCAATTTACATCATCAGAAGTAACACTAGTTTAAAATCGATATCTAATAATATTTTGTGGTGATGTTCTTTTGGTGACATGATGTTGGTTAGTATCATTAGGCAATGTGCTTAAGAGATGCCATTAGATATTGATTAGATAAGGACATGGAAGATATGAAAAGCATGTTTGCAAATGAGTCAGGAGTTACAACTTTTGTTAATGGAGATCAATATTACAAAAGGATTGAGATATTGGTAACAATGTTAATCATAAGATTAACATTGCAGATCCGGATTCTACCTTCAAATCAGCACCTGCACAGAAAACTTTAGAGACTGAGCTGCATATCATCAACACATTTGCAGCAGAATCTGTATTTATAGCTTCAAAGCAATTCAATAATCCTCTCAACATATCCTTCCCAAGTGCATTCTTTGCTTCAGGTCTATCCATATTAATCTGAATAATTCCTGTCATAGTGATAGAAACAGTATAATAAATTCTAATTTGTGTCCAAACTATGATTTCAGTGGTGATACTGATACATAACTACATCATCGTACAAATTACGCAAACAAATTTCATTCAGATTTCTCAATTATTGGATCAAAACTCTAAACTAACTACATTATGAAAATTTTGCCTAAATGCAAACGAAATCATCGAAGATAACCAGAAGGCTGATTCAATTTAATTCTCAATCAGAATCTCGATAACTTTAGCTAAAACTCTAGCCCTAATTTAGGCTAAAAGCTTCTGGCTATTGTTTTCCGACATACTCAAGCTAAAACTAGGAGATATATTCAGAAGAAAAGTATGATCGTAACAGTTACCGGAATCGGCATCGGAATGTCTATGAACGTTGACCGATTCAGAAGCGGACTGAAGGATGAGTGTTCGGATACTCTGGAATTGCAATCGGGAGGGAAGTAAGTAGGGTTTTGAATTTTTTAGAGCTTCATTGCAAAAACGTTTCCCTATTCTCGAAGAAACAACCATTTTTTATTTAGATTCACATGCATAATATCGATGATCACATATCAGAGGCATCGAGTACCCGGGGCCTCGGGGGTAGTTGCGGGTCAAAAACGGTCAACGATGAAGATAAGGATAACTAAAATAACTAGCAGGGTACCCGCGTAATGCGGCGGCGGGTACCCTGTGACAATAATGATGGTGGTGGCAGTGATGATGGTTGCGGGTAGTGGTGGGTGGTCATAGTCGTGGCGGCAGTAATGATGATGGCGGGCGGTGGTGCCTAGCGATAGTGTTAATAAATGCAACAAAAAATAAAACCCAAAACAATTACTTAAAACATCAGGCACCTAGCGATAGTGTTAATAAATGCAACAAAAAATAAAACCCAAAACAATTACTTAAAACATCAGCTGGACCGTTCGAATGATGCTATTGTATCCAACACAAAAAAACTGGATTTACCGGTTTTAATCACGCATGATAATTGAACCAAACTGAACCGGTTAATCCAATCAGGTTTTCGGTCTTCAGATTTTCAAGTTTCTGGTCTTCCATTTACTGGTTCGGTCCGGTTCAGAACCGACCATATCCCTACAATCAAATGGAACAATACATGTTAATAGTTCCAAATCGTGAGATGAGTTGAGATCGATTTGCATAACCAAAAACCCATGGATACAAGACCTGAACATATAGTAATTCGTATGACTTGAGGTTCTTTGGGGGCTCAAATCTCAATTTAGTAAACTATAACTAAATATTATAGCAAGGTACGCGCGCAATGCAACGGCAGGTAACCTGGATACCTATTTTGCGAAGCAAATTATGTTCGGTTACATATTTTTTCTAACAATAAATATACAAATTAATGATATTTTAAATTCGTTACATGTAAATCTGTCCATAATATGCTATTGTTTTAAATCCATATGCAATTTACAGTGGTTTGTTCAAGGAGATCCAGAATTATTATAAAGTCCTAAGGAACACTTTTGGACCCTTGGATCAAGGAGATCAATGGTCCAGATTATATCCTCCTTTAAAAAAAATTTGTGCGTGGAAGGATATAATGCCCCTCCATGGCTCCATGTGTAATACTTATTTTTAATCTTGATCATTGATTAAGTTTGATCTAATTGCGTGTGAGCCATATACTGATTTAACATTTTTAGTTTAGATGTGCATATTACACAAGATTGATACCAGTTAAGTTGTTTGGTTCTCATAAGGACAAATTTTACACCAGTGACATTAATTGGAGGACCGAATATGAAACCTCTTGCTTCAACACCAGAACTATTAAAACAATAAAGTCCATAGTGATAGATTATGGATGATTCTAAAGTGCATTTAAAATTTCAATCCGTACTGATTCTGAAAATGTCCAAAATAAACAAAAACTGAATTGCACATATTAAGAACTAACAATGTAGTGTGGCTATCAAAATTCTGCAAATAATAATTTTCAAAAGTAGAAATTGGTAAGCTTGACCTTTAAAGCAAAATTGAATCTCCCTTCTCAAACATTGTGTACCACTTCAGTGAAATTTAGAAGTTTCAAAAAGCTAAATTGAATAAGAAAACATAAATCACTGCATCAACTACATGACTAAACCAAATACATTATAATGCAATTAAAATAGATGATGCCAGAAATTTTATTTACCTTGAATGGATGAGAAATCAGGGTCTTCGGGTGTAATTTCGTAAAAATCAAGTTCAATTACATACTCAATATACATTTCACGGTACACTTTCGATACAGTATGTCAATACAAAGAGTAATTAAAAAGATTACCTTTAATTAATATCATATACATAAGTAAAATCTCTACAAAAAAACCTTATTCATCAAGTAAAAAAATCAAAATAAAATTATAGTTTCATATTCCTTGAAAACGCAATTATGGCAGAAACCAACCATTGAGTATATTCACGAGTACAAAAACCACTAGATTCAAATCACCTTCAAAAACCTGAAATAATCATATTTATTTACAAATAGATGGATTTGAAGTTTTTAACTTACCAAATGAGTCCAAATGAGTGAATTTTTATGCAGATCAATCATTTTTCACATTAAAATCTTGACTTATATCAACATTCTTATTATTTAACCATCCTTCCTAATTATTGAATCATCCTCCTATTGGAACATCTAGATGTGTCAGGTTCTCGCTGCAAGAATTGATTACATAAGAATACAAGCATCTCAAGCATGTATAGTGCTAGAAAAATTGCTAGATACATAAAGTTATATACTTCTGATTAAAATATGAAAGTCAAAGAAATGACATGAGTAAAACCAAAATTGTCTTAAATCATCATACTGCACAATACACAATCAGTAAAACTAAAAGGCAATAACAAAAAAGTGATGGAACTACATTTATGCCATAAGATGCAGCCCAATCCTTGATTACATCTGAACCAACAGAGATGATAGCTGCCAAACATGAATTAAGGGTATCACCTATCACACAAAAACAGTCAGAAGTAGATTAAGCACAATCGATTTTCTTAATCTTACCATATACAAAAGACTGAAAACCAAAAAAGTTTACGTTATAATTATGTATGCGATAATTCAGAAGAATAAAAAATTCAGAAAAATGAGTTTACCGTTGGTGCAAGAAGGCCACCGAAATAATAATTCCTGATATAAATGAAAACTTGTAAGATGGAGTTGCCTCAATGTCTTTGGCGTCTATTTTAAACAAAACAAATAAGATAAAGATGGTTAGTAGATATAAGGGGCGCGGTGTTGAGCGGAGGGATTCAGATGAGGTGTAGCAAATCAGTTATGAGATGAATAAAGCTTACTTTATCTAGAAATACAAAAGAACCTTTCAATCCCCGAGAAACCGTTTCAAAACCCGACTGTTCAATTCCCGAGGGGAACTGTTTCAATGCCAAAGAAACCCTAAAGATATGGGATGAAAAGATTTAGAGTTATCATTTAAATATTAGATTATTCGTGTAATAATCATAATCCCTGCTAGCTTAGCTGGTTAGGTCATGTTGTTGTCTACCTAGTTTCCTCGAGTTCGAATCTAGCTTGATGCAATTTTTTTAATAACGAAGTTTAATCCCAAAATAGAAAGAAAATGGCTGAATTTTCAAAATGTTATTTAGGGAAAGGTCCTAAATGCTTTATAAGTAGTAGAGATAATTAAACTTCCGGATATTTGGATCATTTTTTGAAGTAACTTATTAATTTGTTGGTTTCTAAGCGTCAAATGATAACAGAAGTCTACTTGCAATATTTCAACGAGCACTACAGGTTCGAGCTCCTTTAAATGGTAAACCCAGCCCCCATAAGAATTTTCAGGGAAAAACCTCCATATTTGACACCACAAGAGATGTTTACAGGATTCGAACTCCAGACCTCACCCCTCATATGAGAGTAAAATTCATGCATCAATCCAGCTGAGGTAGACATCATTTACTATTCTTTAAAGAGTTACTAAAGTAAAGTAAAGGGAGTTAATTTTCATATCACAGGTTTTGATGTCTACACCACACTGTACAACTATTTTTGCAGACTGTATAACTACATAAAGCATTTTTTGTGATACATGAGTTAAAACATGTGGTGCAAAAATCACCACCTTAAAGTAAAATTATGTTTGAATATGTAATTAATAATTTTTTGAAAATTTTATAAAAAAATATCTAAAAGAAGTAATCAAATCACTTTTGCTCTTATACATAAGTTATTGTACCATCATAGTACAACCTCATAAAATATAAACTAATTTTACACTGATTCAAAATAAGTGATATATTTTTTTATTTTTGGTAATTTAAAATAAGTGATACATTTTAAAAAGTTACCTTATTTGATGTATAAGATTTATATGTATAACAATTACACCATGGGCTACTTTCTACCTATTTAACCCCATCACCTTCTCAATTAATTTTCTTTATTTTACACATTTTGACATGTTAGAGCTAAAAACAAAATCTAAAATCGACCCGTTCCAAATGGGTCGAAACTGATACCTTTACAACAGATCATACAATTGAGTTAATAAAAAGTCTCTAATTAGATAAGTGGTTAAGAACCTTAATCAAGTTTGATAAAGCCCAAGCAGCAGTTTGAATCATTGAAGTATTGAACCCTTTAACATCATTTTTGCAAGAGGAAATTAAGCTCTTTGAGAATTTTCATGTGATTAGACTTTCTTAAGCTAGAACCAAGAAACATCATGTTCATCTGTTTCAAAAAGATCCATAAAATATGTTAATCATATTTTGTTACATATAGGGGGCCGTTTTGATCAGCTATGTAACTTACTATAGTAGGCAATTACTACCACCTTACACCTTTTTCAGGAACAAAATGAAAAAAATAATATACTTCCTCCGATTTAAAATAAGTGATACATTGTTGATTTCACGTTTTTTGAGGCAAAAGATTATAATGAGAGTTAAATTAGATTAATTGGATGTTTAGTGAGGATTGGGTCCCACAATCTTTGAAAAAAGTAAGGTTAATCATGTTTAAAAATAAAGTAATGGTAAAGGGATCATTTCACTTTATTAAAGTAGGTAGTTAGTGGATGTGGGACCCATTACTTTTTACCAAATAAGGTAAATTTTCAAAGTGTATCACTTATTTTGATACACCCGAATATAGAAAGTGTATCACTTATTTTAAATCGGAGGAATAATTTATTTTTATTTAGAGCTCACAGATCACACATATTAACATGATTAGTTTTTTAGTTTATTTAGACTAAAAATGGTCATAATGAAGATCATGGCAAGATTTGATGAATGTATCTTCTTAATGTATAGTTTCACCTGGTGCATGATCTCCCGTTATCATCTGCACAAAGATCCATCTTATAGCATTCCATCCATTGTGATATTGATAATTTTTACAGTTTGAAGTCAAAAATTGAGACATCAAAAACCATATGTAAAATTTAGGCCGACACAACATACAAAACCAACACAATAAATATTTAATCCATAAGTTCCTTCTAACAATCTAGAATTGACAAAAAGGAACAAAGGATAATTGGAACATGGGAACATTTTGACAAACATGAATTGCTACTATTGAACAAATGCATCGAACAAATGGTGCAATCTTTAAATTAAATTAGTGAGCGTCGATCAGTGTATCATCTTCAAAATCGGTGGTGGTGGGGACGAAGGAGAATATATCGGAGCAAGATGAATAGCAATACCACCATTAAAATCCTTAAACTTTGAGCAACTATCATTAAACTACGATGGAGGAATTAGTGTTAGCAAAATGGCGACGGGAGAAAAATGAGGGTTTCAAAATTAGGCAGAAATTTTGATGTAGACGTGGCATACACATGGCAAGAGAATTATGATGTCATTTTGAAGTGGAATGAATGACATGACGAGATTTCAAAAATGCTTTCTTTTATTATATATATAAAGATAAAGATGCTTTTCGTTAACTATTAAGAGAATGTATTAAACAATGAAGAAAAACAAAGAATAGTGGGATCATGTTCATCAAAGATTGTCATTATTATAAAGCACAAGTCGTTGCTTAGTTGGAAATTAGATCGAACAGATAATCTTTGCTTAAAAATGGTTTTAAAATTAGTTGATTTTTTTCATGCATTAACATAGAAAAGAACAAATTAGAAATATAATTACAGTTTTATATTGTGTTATTTAGGAAGATGTCAATGGTTGCATAGATGGTTAATAAAGTTGTTGAATTCAATCGTTTTACCAAATTTGGCAAGTAATGATGTTTACAAAATATAAATTTATCGTAAATGTAGATTTAGTTGTTAGAAAATAAATAATTTCGTCTCTTTTTCCTTTCGCTTTCTATGTTCCACCGTCCAATTTTTGGAATATTTTTATTATATATATAAACCATTAAAATTATTTATAAGCTATTAACTTATGGTATACATTACTATATGCACAAAATCATATAGAATGCTAATGTTGGATGAATAATTTTGGTAGTTTACAAATCATAGATATATAAGAAAGTTGTAATTGGAATATATGATGATAAGGCATAGTAAAAACAATTAGTAAGTTAAAATTGGGGAGTTTTGATTTTATACACAAAAGATTGTTTTTCAATATACTTACGATAACTAAAATATTATTTTATATTAAAAAAATAAAATATAAGTTTAAATATATTTATATTCACAAATATTATTAATGACACAATAATATTTCACGCTCTTACCTGAATTTTACTATTTAAAACAAAATGTTACATCTTTTTTGGGTGACCATAATTTTAATAATATAAATAATTTGAGGAGTTATTATTACGTATTCCAGTGATAAATGAATGTATTAGATAACAACATTAGTATATAGGATAAATATGATTTATCACGGATTCTATTGATCACGAATATATCACGCCTTTTGGGTGAGCATGATTTATCAAGAGGGTTAAGTAGAAAATTTCTTGAACATGAAAATGTATTTAAAATGACATGCAATGAATAATCAATTGTTTCATGTGATAGTTAACTATAAAACCAAGTAAAACAATCGATATTCAACGAAGATGTGAACCGAATAACAAATTGTAAAGTCATTATAAAAATAAGGGGGTAGGGGGGGGGGGTAGAGATATCTAGTCTATTCACCAAGTTGGTAAATGTATATATTCACAGTATGGGTCCGGATCCGGTGAGTACTCTTTTCCCGGTGAGGACTGCGAGGACTCCAAAAAAACCCTAAAAATGATCCAAAACAAACTTTTTTCAAAAAAAAATTCTTTTTTAAATATCAAATTCGCATCCTATAAGATCCAAAAAAAAAAATTCCAAAAATGATCCAAAAAAATAAAAATGGATCTTAATAATGATCCACAAAAAAATATGGATCATTATCATGATCCAAAAAAAAAGTAGATCATAATTTTTTTTCAATTTTTTTTTGTCAAATGTAGTAATAATCATGGGGAGTTATATATATTTTTTTTCGAAAATTTTTGAAATTTTTTTTAAGTGTCCTCGCGAGTCCTCACCGTTTTTGGAGTTCTCACCGGATCCCACTTCTTCACAATATAATGGGAAGAGATATTTAAAAAAAGTGTATAAATTGTGTTTTAAATAACGAATTGATCAAAACATATTTTTATGTTAATTATTTGTTTTTTTTATCGACTTAGATATAACTCAAGAGAAATACATAAAGAGAGTAGTTAGGACATAGGGGAGTGGTTATTTTGCCTTTTTCTTTTTGTCACGAGAATATTGAAATAACTAGTGTAACTAAACGTTGAAGTATAAATATTAGTACATTTTAATATTATTTAACGGATTTAAAAACACGTTGTGATCATACGACAAATGAGTTTGTCTTTCTAACTGTCGCATTCTAGGTTTTTCTAGGGACAATAATAATAGGACACCCTTTTAAAAAAGGTAGTGATGTTCGCACCATAACTTTTAGGTTATCTACCATAATTAAGGCTTAAAATATTTGTACAGTTTATTGTAAATTTTAAATTTTATACTATGTGGTATAAGAAATAAAAGTTATGATGCAGAAATGAATTCCCTTTTAAAAAACACTAAGATATATAAAAGCAATTACTTATATAACATTTTTTAAAATTGGTTCGACTCGATCCAATTCAGTCTGAAATTAAAAAAAAACAAAAACAAAAAGAAAATTCGAATACACTTTCTTGGATGTTAGTTCGGTTCCAGACGGTTCTCAGTCCGGTTCGGTCGGTCCTAAGCATCAGCAATGTGGTGTTTGATTCGCCCGAAATCATTTTCGCAGTTCTTTGTTCATTTCCAAGTGAATAGTTTTGTTTTTTGGACCGACACTGTCTTATCTATATAAACTAGGTTATGACCCGTGAAAAATCACGTGCTGTAAATAATATTATTGAACTTAACTTTTATATAATACAAAAATTATCATTAATTTTATGATTATTAGATATAAGATAAAAAAAATCCTACCCTATATATGAGGCCTAAATTTAAAGAGGGTTTGACACCATGACAATTCCAAGCATTCCTATTCGTCCATAATGCCACTTGGAATTCCCTGATTGGTCCACGTCATTTGCACTAATACAAACGAATCTGGTACAACTTACGGTCTACATTCATACGCTCCATATACGGCAAACGAATCTGGTACGGCTTACGGTCTACATTCATATGCTCCATATACGGCTTCCTACATACAAGGAAACAAATAAATAACTATTTAAAAGATCCTACATACAAGGAAAACAAATAAATATTTAAAAGATCAATCAGCGACTCAATCGTATTTATTCAGAAGTGATACACGACTCAATATAATTTCCATAAAACCGGCATTCTATGATTACGGCATAAAAAGCTGGATTGTGCAACGGAACCAGACTTCAGATATTACGGATTACGACATAAAAAGCTGGATTCTTCATTTAATAAAATGCTCGTGTAACATTTCTTCATTTACCGTTTTTTTGTACAAAATCATCATCACATCTATCGATTATTATGTCATTTAGAAATATATAAAGTTTTTGGACATTTTTCTACATACTAAAATTTACAGCATACCCGCCCATCGGGCGGGTTTTGTAGCTAGTAAGGGTATATAGTTGAATAATAAAATCAAAAAATTGACTATCAATGATTTCACGGTGGTAAATAATATCGAAGATATCTTTTATATAATAAAATGTAAAATATTGTTTGTAGGGTTGTTATGTTTATAGTGAAATGTTCAAGATATTTTTTGATTTTATGTAATTATAAAGGACAAAATTCAATTATCAATAAGATCTAATAGTCAATATTAATCACATATTTTATACATAAAAGGTATTTGATCATTTGGCACTTACATAAAAAATTGATTTTTTTATTTTTAGTATATATTTTTTAAATTATTTTTTTCACCGTTAAAAAATAATATTATTTGATAATTATATGTGATACTTAATCGCATGTGATTTTAGTGTACAATCACATATAGTTGTATATTTAATCACGTGTAATGTTTTAGTACAATCAAATGTGATTCAATATACAATCACTTGTGATTATCACATTATGTATTATTAACAGAAAATTAATAATTTTTTTTGTTAAAATAACAATAATAATAAAATAATAATAATTCTAAAATAAATAATTTGTTTAGTAAAATGACCAAAATACCCTCCATGTATAAAATATGTGATTAATCTTGACTATTACTTATAATTAATAGATGATTTTATAGAATACAAATATGAAGTATAAGTTTTGCGACTGTTAAAAACACGATAAAAAAATTTATAACGCAAATTTTCTAATTAAATTGTTACTAATGATATAGCATTAGATTGTACGATGAAATTATAAAATCATAAACTTATATCAACAAATAAAACAAATTTAGAATACAATTATTAATAAAAAGTATGTCTTATGATGTATTTAACAAATAATATAAGTTAACATAAATTTCTAAACATTAACTTAGAATATGCTCAAAATTTAACAAAAAAGTATGTCCTAAAATGCAGGGGGCGGTTATTGATTATTGTATAAGTTTTTGATGCGTGTCTTGACGTCTTAGTGACAGCCCTTAGGGCTGTCATTATCATTTTCCCTTAAAAAATAAATAACTAAGCAATAATATGCTCAAAATTTGACATAAGCATGATTATGCCCTAGTGTTAGGATTTATGATTAGCGTTCTTTTATCCGGTTTGGTTGTATGTTGACAATAAAATTAACACTTTGACTTTAATATGTAAAATTGTAAAATATTGATAAATAAAAAAGAGAAATGTAAATTATATTTCTTCTTATCTTTTTCTCCTACCCATATATTTATTCACTTCTAAACTTAATATGTGTAATTCAATAATTATCTTTCTTTATATCAATCATCGATTTGACATGTATCATGATCAAATAGGTAGACATATATTTAGTAAGAAAAGGTAGGAACCAATATTACTTCTCAAATAAAAAATACAGTAACAAATAATATTCTTAAAAATTGACTGTATGAAAAATTGACTGTATGGTTAAAGGTAAAAATATTCCGTTTGTTTTTAGTGTAAATGTTGACTAAAAATATTTTACATCACGTAAATATTAAAATGCACTTAACAAAAGACGCATCGCATGAAGCTTTTAATTAAATTTCTTTTTTAAAGGCTATGTATTAGACTATCATAATATTATTTAAAAATTTACATCTGCGACTGAAAGCTTTCCTTTATAACATTATGTATTTCGGTATATCCTAGTGTGAAAGTAAATATATTAACAAACGGTGTAGATTCAATTTTTTAAGTGTGGCGATGAACGTAAATCGTGTGAGTTATTAATTAGGAAAGTTTTGAAGAAATTGGTAATTAGTTGTTACGTAAAATATGGAAGGGGTAAATAGGCGGGAAAATAAAAACTGCGTCCAATTAGAGGCTGCCATGTGGCAAGCTTGTAGTCTAAGAATATAACAAGTGGCTTTAAAAAGTTTCTTTTATTATATATATATATAGATAGATATAGATAGATTATCTTAAGTAATTATATAATTGCAAAATTTATTGAAGTACGGTAATACATTTCTTCGTAAAATTTTATGGAAGTATAATTGATTCGAATGAAGGGCATGATCTCAAGAAACAAAGTGATTGAAGAAATACAACTAACATTTTCTTTTCCTATTTATTAGTTTTTACTTTTTAATTTTGGCTTCCTACCTTTATGCATTAAAATGGTCAAATTTGTGAGTCGATATTTGGTGATTTGCATATACATAAAATATATGTTAAACCATTTTATGCTATAATTAAAAATATAATGATATAGTGATAACCTAGTGGTAAGGCTTTAGAATAATTTTTTAGAAATCATGAGTTCATTCATTCATGAGTAAATATTTATCTGATGGTCAAAAAAATATTTGAAAACAGCTATGATAACAGTTATGTCGCGTACATTATGACCAAAGCTTAACTACCTGAGGAATTCCTTATAATGCGAATACCTTTTGAAAAAAAAATTACAAATGTATTATACTTTGTAGGTACAAAGTATTTATTACTTTTATTATAAATCACCGTTTTCTACGTTTTATTATTTGCTTTGCTTGTAATTTTGCTCCTATGACTTACAGAATGGTCAAATACGAGTTACATAGTTACACCAGACCTGAACCATGAAACTCTATCTTTTCTCTTCCGTCATTTGACTATTCAATCTGCCAACCGGTCTTCATTTACCCAACTTTCGTGCGTTTTTTCATCTACCCCTTCTTCAATTTGGTTTGACAAAACTACCCCCTACATTTTGGTATTATAGTGTGTTTTCCATCATGATTACGGAGTACATAAACTCATCGAACATTGAACAACACATCTATGTGTCTTGGATAGAGTCAGACAAAATCTCGAATGTGCTCATAATAAGAATTAAACATAATTCTATTAATCAATAGAAAATCAATTAACTCGTAACTAAAAATAAAATAAATTTCAGAAAATATTCTTTTGATTTTTCATTAACTTAAGTTTCTATCCCTTCCAAAAAAAATTCTAGTATTTCTGCAAATTATGTTATTTGGCCACTAAGAAGGACCAAAATACCATGTTCTATATTCTTTTTTATACTTTTTCAATTTTATAATTTCTTTAGATTTTTTTTTTTCATTTTCTTTCATTTTATAGGACAAACGTTTAACACGTGATGCATTGTGAAGAAGTATCTGAGGCGGTGGAGCTTCTCAATAGAGTCCAACGTGTTATGCATCCAATGTTATGACACATAGACCCACAAATGTTGTTTTTAAAATAATTAGTTTTGTAATTCAAAAAGGGATAGCGGCGCAGCTTGTTGCCCGGTTTTTATCTATGTAAAAATAAAAAATGACACCCAATCAACAAAACTTGACAGTGAAAAAAAAAAAAAAACCACAATAAAACTGATAATTTATTTGATATATGTATTACTTTTGAAAAAAAAAAATAATATATTCATGTGACATCAACCTGTAAAATTTATTACCCATATTAAGGTAGTTGATTTGAGTATACCAAGCAGTCTGGGGTGTAGATTTAAACTTTTAGTAAAAATAAAGTTTCACTTTCGCCCCCTCATTTATTCTATATATATACCTCGTCAATCTCCATCATATCCAACTTTCTATTTCTTAACTATCAACTTTTTTTTCTCTGCCCCCAATTTTAACTTTTTATCTCATAAAAAACGATGATGCAGATCAGCGCAACACTTCCGGCGAACAACTTTCACGTATTTCAGACGAGACTCTCCTCCGGTGACCGTATTCATGGATCACCGTGGAACCCTTTAAGAAGAACTTGTTATACAACGAGCATGATGAAAACCACCACCACATCAAACCGGCAACACCTCTCGAATCTTGATAAACTGTTTGGTAAACAACCACACGTGATCCTGAGTGAGCCGGAAGTGGTTCCGGTAGGAAAGTCCGATCATGGGTCGGTTGATATTAATAAAGGAAAAGGTCTATTGGAAGGACTGAATTTGCCTCGGGTTTGGCCGGAAAATAAGGCGGCGGAGGAGATGTCGCCACGTCATCTCAACCGCTTACAACGTTTGTTGTCAAAAAACGGGATCGAGTATTCTCCCCGGAATAGTTTAGCTTCACGGTGGCGGGAGTATCACGGGAGCAATAATTGGTCCGGTTTACTTGACCCGCTTGATGAGAATCTTCGGCGAGAGATGATTCGTTATGGTGAGTTTATTCAAGCGGCTTACCATTGTTTTCATTCAGATCCCGCCACGTCATCAGATGAAGCTCCTTCACCACGCCACGTGGCTTTGCCTGATAGGTCTTATCGAGTAACCAAGAATCTTTATGCAACCGCGTCGGTCGGGTTACCAAAGTGGGTGGATAAGTTAGCACCCGGGCTCGATTGGATGAGCCAGCGGACTAGCTGTATTGGGTATGTGGCGGTCTGTGATGATCAAAGAGAGATATCACGTATGGGACGGAGGGATATAGTAATATCCCTCCGTGGGACCGCCACATGCCTTGAATGGGCTGAAAATATGCGGGACTTGCTAGTTCAGGTCCGTGGACAAAAGAATCCAAGTTACGGGCAACCAAAAGTTGAGTGCGGGTTTTTAAGCTTGTATAAAACTCCCGGAGCCCATGTCTCGAGTCTGGCTGGTTCAGTCGTTGAAGAAATCAAACGATTAACCGAGTTATATAAAGGTGAAACCTTAAGTATTACCGTAACGGGGCATAGCCTTGGTGCGGCATTAGCTCTATTGGTGGCTGATGACATAAGCACTCAAGTGAAAGACGTGCCACCAATAGCTGTCTACACATTTGGTGGCCCTCGTGTTGGGAACCGTGGTTTCACCAAACGTTTGAGCTCTCAAAATGTGAAAGTACTACGGATCGTGAATTCTCAAGATCTTATCACTCGGGTACCAGGGATGTTTGTAAGCGAAGAACTAGATCAAAAGCTAAGAGAATCAACCGTCGCTAACAAAGTGCTCAACATGCTCGATAACAACATGCCATGGGCATATGCACATGTTGGGACCGAGCTAAGAGTTGACACCAGAAGCTCTCCGTACCTAAAACCGAACGCTGATGTGGCATGTTGTCACGATTTAGAAGCATATCTACATTTGGTGGATGGTTTTTTGGCATCTAGTTGTCCATTTAGGGCGAACGCCAAGAGAAGCTTAGCAAAGTTGGCCCATGAACAAAACTCGAATATGAAGATGTTATATACAAGCAAGGCACCGGGTTTGAAGTTGAATCTTGAGAGAGAGGTACAACTGTCTAGTTGTTTGCCTAGTCCTTCTCAATAAGACCCTACAAAAAAATTTGTACATTAATATGTATCCTAGTTAGATTGTTTTGTTATTTTATTTTTCAACAAGCATGGATCATTCTTCTTGTTTACGTGTGTATCTGATTTAATTAAATTCTTTTATTAGTTATTAACATTAACATTATAAGTCGAAAACATCCTACACCCGACCATAAACACAACTAATTGTTATCGAAACAGAAGTCCGTCGTAGATTCCACAAGAGTAAATTACACAGGAAGGTCCATGTGGTATACCACTTATTACAGTCCTAGTCCCCGAACTTCATTTGTTACACTAGAAGTCTCTGGTGTATACACTTTGTTACACCCATGGTCCCTGCTGCTCTCAAATTTTTTTAAATGACCAAAATACCCTTATGGACTTTTGTAATAAAGCAAAGATAAAGGACTTTCAATGTAATAAGTAATAAACCACAGTGTTCATCAATGAAATTTATTCTGTTAATTGATTTTTTTTTCTTTTTTTTCTCTTGGATCCATATTCTTTCACCTTTATTGTCGCGCCACCAACCCCCTGAAAAGTCGATCCATCCCAAACTCCTACATGCGATTGCTTTCTCCAGTTGTACGTCCGGCCGCCAGTGACGCTCTATCGACCTGCATGTGCAAAACATCAACTCCTCTTGCAAAGTGCATCAATTGTCTGAATCAATTCAGGTCGATAGAACGTCACCGTCGGCGGTTGGAGAAGGCAACCACATGCATGAGATGGATCGACTTTTCAGGGGGTTGGTGGCATGACGATAAAAGTGGAAGAATATGGATTCAAGAAAAAAAAATAAAAATCAGTTAACATAATTAATTTCACGGATGGTCCCCGTGGTTTATCATTTATTACATTCAAAGTCCTTTATCTTTGCTTTATTACAAAAGTCCAAAAGGGTATTTTGGTCATTTAAAAAAATTGAGGGCAGCAGGGACCATAGGTGTAACAAAGTGTATACACCAGGAACTTCCAGTGTAATAAATGAAGTTCAAGGACTAAGACTGTAATACGTGGTATACCATAGGGACCTTCCGTGTAATTTACTCGATTCCACAACAAATAAACAATCCATCTTTTGTCAGTTTCTTTGTTGTAGAGTCCATGTCATACTTACGTTTCGACAACAATATTCTTGAACTAAATGAGATCATAACGATAAAGATTGGTTAGGATTGATTGAGACCAAACACTATCGACCTGCATGTACAAAACATCAACTCCTCTTGCAAAGTTCATCAATTGTCTGAATCAATTCAGGTCGATAGAACGTCACCGTCGGCGGTTGAAGAAGGCAGCCACATGCATGAGATGGATCGACTTTTCAAGGGGTTGGTGGCATGACGATAAAAGTGGAAGAATATGAATTCAAGAGAAAAAAATAAAAATCAGTTAACATAATTAATTTCACGGATGGTCCCCGTGGTTTATCATTTATTACATTCAAAGTCCTTTATCTTTGCTTTATTACAAAAGTCCAAAAGGGTATTTTGGTCATTTAAAAAAATTTGAGGGCAGCAGGGACCATAGGTGTAACAAAGTGTATACACCAGGAACTTCCAGTGTAATAAATGAAGTTCAAAGACTAAGACTGTAATACGTGGTATACCATAGGGACCTTCCGTGTAATTTACTCGATTCCACAACAAATAAACAATCCATCTTTTGTCAGTTTCTTTGTTGTAGAGTCCATGTCATACTTACGTTTCGACAACAATATTCTTGAACTAAATGAGATCATAACGATAAAGATTGGTTAGGATTGATTGAGACCAAACATTATAGTATTTTCAATTAAATATTTCTTCTTTTTTTTTCTAACGGCTAGTTATTAAGTTAGTGGTTCGAGCTTAGACAGTGACATCCACAAGGGGCAGTATGTCTTCCCTCGAACCTTCCACCTTTTTATCTACGACGGGACTTGAACCCATGACCAGTAGGTCATGGGCAACACCTTTTGTTAATGGATTTGGTTAGGAGCCCTCACAACTCACAACTTTAGAAAGACTTGCGAATTTTCAGAACTAAAAGACACTAATTTCTTATTTTGTTAAGTAAATTAATTTGCTTACAGGCAAATAAAAATTACATATTTACTATAAAAAAATATATAAAATTATAAGACGTATCGATACTCATATCATCCTAATTCCTACCCACTCATTCTGTTAATATAATTAAACACTAATTTACCATAAATAATATAACCAAAGGGATTGTTTGTGATAGTTTATTTTCATAAATCCAAATTCAAAATTATTTTATTGTTTATAATTTATTATAATTTAATACTTGAAAATTAGCTTGTAAGATACAAAAAATATGAGCTTATCAATTTATAAAAAAATAAAATAACAAAATTTACTCGAAATTATGTCCCCAAATAAATATGAAATGATAACATTTTATTATGATATTCTTTTTCATAGTGCAACATAAAAATACAAATTTTGAGTTTTTACTGCAAAAAGTACACACAACATTCGCTGAACCCAACCACACTTTATCAAACCTCCACAAGGCTTCCAAGATTAGGTTTTACGCCACACTTCTCAGTTGCATTACATTGCCGCTTTGGTAGGGTTTTCCTCTCCCACTTCACACACACAAACACACAGTTCCTCTGTAACGTCTAATCGAATCGATTAATTACCCCAATTCATCAAATCGTTTTAACATTTTTCTGTTAGAAAAAAATGGGATCCACGAACCCTTTCGATCTTTTGGGTGATGATGATAACGATGATCCCACGCAACTCGTAGCTAAGCTTCCGGTGACTGTTGCAGCCGCCAAAAAATCACCGGCTGGTGGCGTGGCTGCTAAGCCGGCAGCCAAGCTTCCTTCCAAGCCGCTCCCCCCTGCCCAAGCCGGTACATTTATGTTTTCCGTTCAATTTAATTTATTCGAATGTGATGCAAATTAGGTCAATGAAATTAAAACAATCGGTGGTGATTATCAATAATAATTTCGGATTATGTATTTGTGAAAGGATGTATGATTATATGTTATTTTACATGTGAGTGTATGTAATTAGATCTAACAATTGATGTTTGAGTTTGACCTAATTAGCAAAACAAAATTAAATCAAAGCATGTTACTAAGGTGCTTGTTTGGATGTGTATTTTAGAAGTAATTGTAAGATAATTTTAAATCAATTACTGTGCATGTTAACATAAACGTAGATATTTAAGCATCTATTAATGACATGCAATTAACTCAAAACAATGTGGATTAAGTGATTATATATAATCATATATTGATTTGACTTACAGTGCAAGAGTCAAAGAACGATGGTCAACGTGGAGGAGGGCGATTCGGTGGGCGTGGGACCGCCAGAGGTGGTCGTGGTGGTCGAGGTTTTAACCGTGAGTCTTTTGATAACGAGAATTCGTATGGAAATAACAACGGGTTTTCTGGTGGTTACAAATCTTTGGAAAATGGAGATTCTGAGAGAAATGGGGCCCGCGGTGGGCCCCGTGGTGGTAGGCGAGGTGGTTATGGTAATGGAGATGGTGTAGAAGGTAGGAGAGTGTTTGAACGCCGTAGTGGAACTGGTCGTGGGTTAGTATTTTCTTTATTTTTTATTTTATTTTTTGTATATGTTAAATGTTGAATAAATTTTACTTATAAACAAGTCTATTTGGGTTGTGTTGGGTTGGATTTAATTAATAATTTCTTGATTTTTTTTTTTTTACAGAACCGAGTATAAGCGTGATGGTGCAGGTCGTGGTAACTGGGGAACTGCTACCGATGAGGTTGCTGTGTAAGTACCTATTTTATCTTCTTTTTTTCACTTTTTTTAATCAACTTAAATTGAGCTTCAAAAAACTTTATTTATTTATTGTTGTTTGTTTGTAGGGAGACTGAAGAACCTGTTACTGAAACCGAAAAGATCGTGGACTCGGACAAAAAAGAAGATGCATCCGACACAAACAAGGAGGATACTGCTGATGTGGCAGAGGAGAAAGAGGCAGAGGAGAAGGTGAGTGAAATTACTTAAATACCCTTGTACCTTGTTTACTCTAAAAATTCGGGCTTTTGAGGTCATGTTTTGATTGTATAATGTCCACGTGGCAGGAAATGACACTTGAGGAGTATGAGAAGGTTCTAGAAGAGAAGAGGAAAGCATTGACTTCTCTGAAGACCGAGGAAAGAAAGGTTGGGTTGGACAAAGATTTTGCAAAAATGCAGCTGCTTTCAAACAAAAAGAGTGAAGAAGTCATCTTTGTTAAACTGGTAATGTTTTTTATGTCGATATGTTTCTTATATGTATATATATATTATAAATATTTTTACAAACAGGGTTCTGACAAGGATAAACGAAAAGAGGCTGCTGACAAGGAAGAAAAGGTGAAGAAGGTGAGTGATTTAACGTTATGATTATTTTGGTCTTAAAAGATAAGAAATTAATAGTTCGATTTTTATGTATTTACATATATATAATTATTTTTATATTTTACATTAGTCTGTAAGCATTGAGGAGTTTTTGAAGGCAGCTGATGGAGAAAGGTACAACAACCCAAGTGGGCGGGGTAGGGGTCGTGGTCGTGGGTTTAGGGGCGGTTTTGGTGGTGGGAACAGAATGAACAATGTGGTTGCTGCACCATCTATTCAAGATGTTGCTCAGTTCCCATCTTTGAGTGTTAAGTGACCACCTTTTTAGTTATGAATCGGTTGGTTATTATTATTATTATTATTATTATTATTATTATTATTATTATTATTAGTAACGACTTTTTTTTTGGTATTTAAGACTTCAACGGTGGTCTTGTGAGAGTTTGGATTGTTAAGATAACCTTGTAATGGCTACTTGCCGTTGGCTTCTTTTGAATTTTGAATTATGACACTATGATTTTGCTTAGTCGTTAGGTTACTTTTTTTATCTGGAATAATCTTGCGTCTTATTTGGCGAGTTATTTTGGGTAGTCATTATACCATTTCATAAGTACATAAATCAGCTGAGATGTGTGAACCAAACCGAGAACCTAGATAATAAAATGATTTCGGGTGAATCGAGTACCGAATCAATGATGTTTTCTATATGACGGATCATTATACCATTTTGTTGCTACATAAATAAACTGAGATGCTATGGTATGCTTCCCATTTTACATAAATATTGGGGATTTGTATAATGACAAGATGCTAGATTTGATTAGAGCACTAGGATTGTGCACGGTCCAAAAAACAGATACAAACCGCTGGGAATCGAAGTGAACCAAGGAAATGGTTTAGGCCGAGAAGCGTTATTTCATGAAATTAGTACCGTGAACAGAACTGATATAGCTCGGTTCGGTTCTGCCATCTGCGCAGAGAGTTCCAGTCGGTTCTCGGCCCAGCTTACAATTGCCTAATCAGCAGTTCCGATCGGTTCTCAATCCAATTTACGTAGAATTGTTATTTGCAACTAAAGTAAATTTTGCTAATTGTAAATTGATCAATATAATGTTTTTATGTCTCTGATTTTGGCCGCTTAATCATTGGGTGCAAAATTGGAAGGCCAAAGATGTAGAAAGAGATGTACTAAAAGCAAAACTAAATGCAATGCAGCAACAGAATATGGATTGTTAATATAAAAAGCAAAAAGTATTTAAACATTTGGCAAATTGCAAAAAACAGTAGAATAATAACATAATAATAGGCATTCAACAATCTTAAACCCTACTTTGTACAGAAGGTCTTTTTTCCCTGATTTGCATCAAAAAGAATGAAAGTTTTCAACAAAGTGATGATCTTAGGATGATTCAAGAAGAACAGCAACCTGATTTCTGGTTGACAGGCTGTCCTCGGATTTGAACAGTTGGAGGTCTAGCATTATTCATTGCTGGCTGGCTTGCCATCCTGTATTTACCCCACACAACAATTAATATTCTAAATATATTACTTGTAAAAAGGCTTTTCTTTCATTGTGTTATATAAATTACCAAAATACATTTTAGTACTCTGAATACCTTGAACTATTAAAGATGCAACATAGTATCCTAAATTTGACAAAATGATCTATTTAGTACCCCAATTTTGCTAATTTCGTCATTTTTTTCTCACGGGACTTGCTTCTAATCTCAATATGTTGAGATGAACATATATTTTTTAATCTGTCAAAAGCTCCAACGAAAGTAAGTTAATTAAGAAAATGCGACGAAATTAGTGAGTCGGGGTACTAAATCGACAATTTTGTCAAGTTCAGGGTACCATGTTGCACCTTTAAGGTAGTAGAATACCTAGTCAAACAAGTTTAGGGTACTAAAATGCATTTTAGCCTATGTAAATCCATTGTGTATACCTGTTTTTGATTTCAGCAGTCATGGCCATAAAAGCCTCTTCCACATTGGTGGAACTTTTAGCACTTGTTTCTAGAAATGGAATCCCAATTTCATCAGCAAATGCCTGCACATCAAAACATGTATCCAGCTTCGTTTATACCAAAAAAAAACATGCTAAATGACAAAAAAAATGATATTTGTCATTTTCATTTTCGTTTGTAGTTATCAGTTATTACCTTTCCTGTTTCATAGGAGACAACTTTTTGAGAAGTTAGATCAGATTTGTTTCCAACAAGAAGCTTGTTTACATTTTCACTAGCATAACGGTCAATTTCACTTAACCATTGTTTCACATTGTTGAAACTCTCTTGATCTGTCACATCATAAACAACCTGCACAAAACCATACTTTCTATCCTTGAAAAAAAACAAGTATTAAAATAACATAAAATGATAAAATTATTTACAATAATGCCATGAGCTCCACGGTAGTAGCTGCTCGTGATTGTCCTGAAACGTTCTTGTCCAGCTGTATCCCACTGTGTGCACAACAATCGTCACATTAAAAGTTTTAAATTTAAATTTTGAATAAATGTCAAATAAGTGAGACAGCTGGAAGCTTACAATTTGAAGCTTAATTGTTTTGCCATCTTGTTCTACCGTGCGGATTTTCTACAAAAAAGATCATTTTTTAATTAAAAAAAACTTTTATCAAATAGTTATTACATCAAACTGAAAGGTTAATCGAGAATTGCTTACAAAGTCCACACCAATGGTACTAATGTAACTTTCTAAGTAAGAATCATCCTGCAGTATAAAAAATTAAAAAAAAAAAAGTTAGTTTTTATGTGAATGCCATTAGGTGCTATTATATGTAGAACTTACAGCAAAACGCAATAGGAGACATGATTTTCCAACTCCTGAATCTCCAATGAGTAATAGCTTGAACAGGTAGTCGCTGAAAGAGCAAGGAAATTAAAAGTTTAGTTCTTTTTATTCACTGACAAGAAAAAAGTCAACTATAAGTCTAATTGTCATAATTTTACATTCTGATGAAAATCTGCAAGTTCAAAACTCTAAAAAATCCTCTGAAGTACTTTCTCTAAGCACTTATTTTATAAGCATCAGCTGAGGCCACGTCTTAATGGTACGAAAATTGACTAAATTTGGCCTAAAAATGATTTAAGATAACAATAGAACCCTAAATAATCATCATAACAATTGACAAGTAAACAATTAACCAGAGAAAAATTAAGCATCACAACAAGTCAATAAGCATAGATCTAGCATAATCAAATCAGATACAAATAAAAACACGAAAATTGAGTTAGCAATTAAAGTCATCTACGGTTTGACCAGAAGAACATACTATTCAGGATTCATCTCCGTGTATTAAGTTGAGATCGACCAAATCAAAGATACGCGGATAGTTTTCAGTAACTGTTCAGCCGGACGGAGAGAAATCGGAGAATCTTCGCCGGAGATGAAGGTTAGAACGAAACTGATTTGGTTGAATATTTGTGAAATATGGTTGGAGTCTTAAGAATGTAGGAAAGGTGGGGTGACGTATTGAATTCGAACAATCTTTTACACGCGTTTTTTGCATTAATTTGCTTTACCTAAATGCCCTCATCTTTACATTATCATTCTTACTTTATTTTTAGAACAAAAAGTAAACTAAATCTTAAATGAGATCATGAATAAATAAAAAAATTAGGCCGCTGACGTGGGAGGCAGTAGTGTGGTCCTAGGTGGCAAGTTATCATGGGTGACATTGTCCAGAAATCGAGTCGGATTGAAATCAATATAATCGAAGACGAACAAATTACATGTTTATGGTTTTTGGTTCGATTCAGTTTTTTAGCCCAAATGTTCCTATTCGAGGAACGGACCGAAAAAACGAACCAAAACTGATAAAACCAAAACCGGAAATTATGAATTTCAAAACTGAAACAGATGTGATTACATGTTTTGGGTTTCGGTTCAGTTTCGGTTAGTTTTCAGTTCGTTTTGTTTTTTTGGGCCTAAATGCTCACTACTACATGGTGTGGTCTACATGGGAACACTCACCCCGCAGTGTGGTCCAAAATTGTGAAGGGGTTGTGGCCACGGTCATATGCGAGCACAGTATGGTTGTCAGAGAAGGGTTCTGAACTACTGACATTTGGGATGTTTTTGTGGGCTCTTTCTATATTTAGGTGGATGTGATAAGTATTTCTTTTAAAATTATGTGGTGTGATTCTTATATAACATGTGACAATATTTTTTGTGTTGTTCACCGGCCTTATGTGTATGTTTTGTTTGGTGGGACGTCTTTTATTGACTTAGTAGCCTATAACCCGTGATGAATCACGGGCGGCTTATAAAAATTTTTATAATCTTTTACTTAATTAAGAATATTTAATTCATTGGAAATTATGTACCTTAATTTGAAATAATTTCGTATGTATCACAATATTTTTATAAAAAAATTTCAGAGCATATGCCTACCCGGCCCCATGATTAGTTAGCTGAAATCAAAGATACATTTTCTGTTGATGCATAAGAATCACAAGAATGGAGGTTCACACATATAAATTCTCTCTCAAAATTGTTCAACCTTCGTGAGAATCAAAGGCGCGCACTCAAAAACCAAAACTTTATACTATGATTACAAATTTTGAGTGATTACACCTTAATAGGAAAGCAACATTCCACCATCTTTTAGTAATTTATTTTGTGCAAGAAACCCTTCACCCGTTCCTTCAACTACAATAGTAACCATGTGCCCGTTTTCTTTTAGTTGTTTTTCAACAAACTCAAACATCTCACTTTCCATGAAGAATGGTGATTTGGGTATTAAACATAAATCCACATAACTTGCAAGAGTTGCATACGTTGAGACGAAGTCTGAAACAAAAAATTTAAAAGAAAAGATTTTGATAAATTAATTTACTAACGTGTACACTTACTAACCAATAAGGAAAGTATTATGTTGACAACATCATCTAGCTACTCGGGTTTTATTTTCTTACCAAAAATTTCTAGTGTGGCATGGTTGAAAATAGGATGCAAAACAGGGGTGGGATATAAAGTAATTATATCATAATAAGGGGGGGGTTTTAATTTTTGAATTTTGTAATTATAAAATTTATTTTTAAATAATTAAAAATATCTTTAGTCCTTCAACTGTACAATCTAGAAACTTGCCATCCATGATCTTGATCTGAAAATGCCCATGATTATAAGCTCTAACAATAAATCAAGTAAACATGTGTGAAATTTGTCTCGTTATCATCAAATATACAATTTATACTTGAAAATTAAAGCAAACACATAAACCCTAATTCATCTGAACATAAATAACTACAAAATTGCAGATGAAAATTGAACATCTTTTTTAACGGCGCCTAATCTACTCCACTTTGCCCCCACCAGGGCTTGAACCCATGACCTTTAGGTTATAGGCAACACCAAATTGGTCAAATAGATTAGTGTATTTAATTGAGTTACATGGCTCAAAAGGGATATAGTGTAAAATGCATAAAATTCACATAAACTGCATTCGGATAGTAGTTCCGTTACAAAAGATGAACCATCTTGCCAACTGAATATTATGGTGGGGATCATGGTGTAATAGTGTCATATTGCCAGCTGAACCAAACCAAGCATTAACCGATTTCATCTACGACAATCATTTACTCAAATGGGTCAACCCCGCCCGAGTAAAAATAACACGTAACCACACATACCTGATCAAACAGTGGATGTTGGGCTAAATAAGTAGGGCCAACATGGCTGTTGTGACTGATTTCTCTCATGAAACTCAAAAAATATTAGCATCGTTTGCTTCCAATCATTGCATAAAAGTTTTCTCCCACCTGCAACATGTGGTAGCAGACGAAAATCAATCCGACTGAAACATGAAAATATTTGTGGTAATCACTTTGCTAACATTATTATGTTATTATTAGAAATTCTCCCAACCGAAATGGAAAAGAATTTGGCTTCATTTAGCTGGTTAACAATGTCTATTCAGGGGCCACTTGGTATTGCAATTAGATACCAGGCTACAGAGCCAGTGACGACACTTTACCAATAACTCCTACTACCAATAATATTGGCGTTGGCGACGATGGTAGAAGCAGAGTCAGTGAAGCTGTGGTGAAGGGTGGATTGAAAATAAATAGGAACGACAATCAGCTAAGAATTAAACTGAATATGCTAATAATTAGGGAGCAAAATCACTATGTACTGGTTACATAGAAAAAGGAAACCGACTTTAGTATTATGCCATAATGTTTAAATTTAAGCAAATCAGCTATGTAATGGGCCACATTTCACGGGAATTAAATCATATCGTATAGGAATTTGATTTTAAAAAAGTGGAGGTATCCAGCCGGAAGTAAAACGCAGGTGTTGAATAATGACTTATCATAATAACATCGCACCTTTAATAGTTTTAGACACAATATATTATAATTAGAAGCTCATATTAAATCAATTTTGGACACATTATATTGTAATTAATGTTATTATAAAACTGATTAATATATGGTAAGTTATTCATAATGATAATTTATACATTTGAACATACAAAAAGACTATTTGTAACGAAATATATAGAGTAGACACGCACAAGTTACATGGCTTTCAATATGTCATTAATTTCACATACACCATAACGGGTAGACATAAGTAAGCTTTTAATTGGTGTCTTAACGCAATTTTATTATGACATAACGTTACAAGATGCTTGTACACATAAGTAAATATCCCATTGATTATACGTATACACATAAGCGTGATGACACGTAGATATTGAGCGTACACATAAGCTTCATATATGACATAAGGAATGATGTGCTATTATGACATAACTAACATGACATGTCAAGATTTCAAAAAAACTTTAGTTTAATATATATAAAGATAAAGAATCTTTTTTGACACTGATTATTATAAATTAAAACTTAATGTAACCGTCGGTTTTAACAATAACAATCATCAAAAAATATAATCAAGTGTTCTATCGTATAACATGAAATAGAAAGATCTACACGTATTTACATTTAAAATTGTTTATGTGGACAGTTACAACCTTAATACTCCATTGCATTGCATTTAGAAAAGATATAACCAAAAAATATAACTAAGTGTTATATCGTATAACATGAAATATAAAAGATCTACACGTATTTACATTTACATTTAGTAAAATATAGGAGTTGGTTCCTATAAAGGTCAATAAAAGTGAGGTGGCTTAAAAGTGCATATGTGGACTTTTAGGTGGCAATAATGACTTGGCATTTAAGTGCCAAGTGGCATTATACATGGCATAAGGTATGATGTGTCATTATGACATGGCTTTAAAGATTTCAAAAAAACCTTCTTTTAATATATATAAAGATATGGGCTGTTTTACTAGGCCAATTTAACATAAAATCACAATTTGGACCATATTCTTTTATTGAAGACTCCATATCCCATATTTGGGCAAGGCTCTGTTAGCCCAATCACCAGTTCCATACGGCTACAGTTATGTTATTCTTTAATCGGTTTTTACTGAGTTGAATTGTTTTTTCCAATTTCTATGAACTGAAATTTTGTCTCTATATTTTTCTTACATTTCAGAAAATATGTTTAAGGTATTTTTGGAATGTGTTTTCTTTACTTCGTTGCAGTAACTTATAAGCTTTAAAGGCACATTTTCCCTTAAAATATAAATTTTAATAAAACATAATTAAATATCCAGAACAAAATTATATCGTGCATCGGTGTTCACACAATATTTTAAGTTTATGATAGTTGACTTGGTAGACATATAATGATATACTGATTAGTCTTCTTTAAACATGTTTAATTAGACATGTACAAAATACTTCATATTTTATGTGAATATCATATGGAATTTAATGATCGTTGGTTTATGAGATCTACTAATGAAATATGAATGATTAATATAAGTGCCCATTGTTTCATGCCATTAAATATACATCATATTTGGTCCTTAATCTACATACTTACCATCACATTTGGTCCTTCAACTTCTTTATACCTGACCCTACAAGTCTACAACTCTACAAATGTTCATTAGTTAGAAGTTGGGTTAGTGTTGGTAAGCAATCAACTGTATAAATCGTTTGGGAAGTAACTTACATGTACTCCAAGATATTGTATTACACCGCTTCCAATTGTGACACCAATTGACGCTTCAGTTTTTTTTTTACCAAATTAGCGTTATGTTAACTGACGTTTCAACTAACACACTTATGCCAACAATATCTATTTACTTAATATTTTATACATAAAAGACACACATCACACATAAAATACCAATGGTGTCAGTTTACTAATGCTAACTAACGCCCAACCGAAGGCATCATTGGCACCGATCTTAAGAGTAATGACAATAAGACATAGTGACGTAATTTAGTAACCTAAAAATCAATATAATTATATCAAAACTTATAACTTATCTTAGTCATTATCCAATACATGGCTTTCAAACCTTATTCAATCTTCACACATTTCATTCACAATGGTACTTAACAAACGTTTGAAATATTACAATAACACATACAATAAAACCGATTATTATTATTTTTCTTTACATGTTTTTACTATTTAAGAACGAAAAATTAATCTTGCTACCAACATCTCCTTACCTTCCACAACATCTTACTCAAATCGGTAGATGGATTTGAGCATGATTGGCAGAAGCTACTAATGAAACATGTACATTTAATTAACTGCAATGGCCAAAATTGCATAAAAAGAAAGTCAAGGGGCATACAAATACCAACTGTGAAGTTCAAGGACTGTTCCTGTAAATTATTGCCCTGCGTTTAGAACGTTCCGATCCCCTGAAGTACACATTTGTCAGATAGATGCACGCTCTCACGTACGCACATACTGTCACCGGAGGATAGATTCCGATTCCGATTCCGACGGTTGCGCCCTGTACTATATCCACCACCACACCAAATGTTCGTACCAAATTCAATCCGTAATTTGATCCTCATTTCGCGTTATATGTTGATATTGTAACGACCAATTTGAAGAGGGTAGAAATATTTCAATTCGTTTCTTTCTCGGATCTAGGTCAATGTTTGTTAGCGATCTTCAATTCGTGATAGATTGTGGTGTTTCATACCGGATGATTTCGTTTTAATTTCAACGGAGGAGAGATTATTTAACTTTTCATCTTCAAATTTAATCGTCGATCATCAATGGCTAGCGGTACCAAATTAGTAACTGTCGATCCTGAAGAGCTCAGGTTTCAATGTAAGCATGAATATAATGTTAATAATGTATATATTAAAGCATTTAATTCGGTAGATACCTTCTTCTTCTTCTTCTTCTTCTTCTTCTTCTTCTTCCTTGCCTTGTTTATTATCTAAGTTTTTAGCTATAGTTTATTATTTGTTCCGTTGGTGGTCTAGTAATTTAGAAATCAAACAATTCGATTTAGGTTGTGCTGAATCAAGCAGTTTCAATAAATTGTATCCAGAATCAAATGAATTCTATAAGCGCTAGATGAGTTGAATCTGATATGATAGTAACAGCCACAATGTGTTGAATGTTAATCTGTCCCTTAGTTGATTTGTGCTAGCTGCAAAATTCTTCAATTAGGGAAATTTGTGTAATATTTTGGATAAAATGAGTGGAAAAGGACTACCTTATATAGAATTCTGAGATCTAGCATGGTGGTTAGCCTTTGTGTGAGCATGCTTATTGTAAGTTAGAACATGTTTGAAGGAATCGAATGTGGCAGGCTATCACACACTTCGATCTGCATTAGGTCCCTTAGAGCTTTAGCATATTCAAATACAGGGTTTGAGATTCATCCAATATGATATGGTAATTAATGTAATTTGTTACAGCTTAAGCACATAATCTTCTTCATATCATCATATGCATGGATTTCTATTTATATATTTAATGTTGATTCTAATTCCTTGAGTGTTAATCCAACAGTTGAACTGGAGAAACCAAGCGTTTGTGATCTAAAAGTTTCTAACGTGTCAGACAAAAATGTCGCCTTTAAAGTAACTTTTCTCCCTAAATTACTTGAATTTCTTTTTCTTTTTTTAAGTTATTCACTCATATAACTTTTTAACATTTCCTGTGTTTTTTTGTTAGCTGAAAACTACCTCGCCCAAGAAATACTTTGTACGGCCAAATACTGGTATCATACGGCCTAATGAAACATGTAACATAAAAGGTATTTTCCTATAGAAAATACTACTATTAATCCCATTTATGTTTGACTTAATTATTTTTCTATTTTCTAACATCATTTTGTTGATATAAACTTAGTTACTCTTCAAGCTCAACTTGAGTACCCACCAGATATGCAATGCAAAGATAAATTCCTTCTACAAAGCACCCCAGTGCCTCAAAATAATGATGCAGATGAGCTTCCACAAAATACTGTGAGAATATTAACATTTTTATTAAATTTAAACTTGATTAAAAAGGATAATTAACACTTAATTGTTAATACTTGTTGCATTCAGTTTGTTAAAGAAGCTGGTAAACAGTTAGAAGAATACAAGCTTAAGGTCGTTTATATTGCGAAAGTTGATAAGGGAGACGGTGGTAGCAAACAAAGTTCTGACGCAAACTCTGTGAGTCCAGCAATTTTTATATATCTATTTTTAAATTTTTTTTTATTATAAATATGCGATTATAATTAGTAATTAGTTAATATTCTTTTTTCTGTAAATACAGAATCCGGCAGTTCAGACTGCAAGAGCTTCTAGGGATGCAGCCATTAAAGAAGTAACTCAACTACAACAGGAACTGGTAAAATTACTTCCTTACCCTCACGCTATAGCTGTTTAATCCTCAAACTTTCACTGATTTCTCATTTTAATACTTAAATATTTTTTTTGGCAATGGTTTTATCCTGAACTTTGGTTGACTATTAGTGTTTAACCACTAAACTTTTGTTGAGCTAGTGTTATAACCCTTTTGTTGACCTATTACTGGTGAAACATGCAATTTTCTTGTTGGTGTGTAATTTTTCTTAGGTTGAATATGGTTTAATTGATAAGATTTAAACCTATTTGACAGTTTAACCCTCCCCTCAAGACAAACAAAGTTTAGGATAAAACTGTTGCCAGTAAAAAGTTTTGAGGGTTAAAACGGAAAATCAATGTAAATATGAGGATTCAAGCGTAATTAACACTAATAATTTATATAAAGGTTAAGGGACTAAGCCATTACAAATGAACTTTAATGGTTAAAAATGGTTTTTGTAAGTATTAAGTATTTCCGGTGTTTTTAATAAGTCAACCATTGTATAGGACAAAACCACATTCAAATTTTTCTTAAGGCTAAAACACCAAATAAGTGAAAGTTTAAGGACTAAAACATAATTAACTTTCTTTTTTAAATTTCAATATAAAAAGAACTGTTTTGGCTTTATATTAATATTTGAATTTTACTTGGACCTGTAAGGCTGTAAGAATATATTACAAGAATTAACCATTTTGAAATGAAAACGAGAATGTAATTTTTTAAATCATAATGCAATCTAAAAGTTTCAATGTATTTGACCTCCTTGTAGGATACACTAAAGACAAAAAACCAACAAACAAAGAGTCCAGCTGGATTCTCGTTAAAACTTGCAATAATTGTTGGAGTGATTGGAATAACAGTCGGCTTTCTTTTGAAATTTGCACTGTTTTCTTCACCACCACCGCTACCACCGTCACCAACCCCAACAGCTCCAGTCGAATTTGAAGTCTAGAAATAGACGGAACGGATTATGTCATAATCGTATGATAATGATTCTTTTTCTTTCAACTTTTATACAAAGCTCATAGCTTTTTATTGCGTTGTTTGTTTGTGTATATGGATGATTCAAATTGCTATATTGTTTTTTTGTTGTTACTTTTATTAACATGTAATTCAACTTTGAACTAAAGATATATTTGTTCCTCTTGAATGCTGTCTTTAGATTAACTTTTTTATATATTTATACATGTCAGCCAAATATTATAATGGAAAAAATTGAGTTAAAATTTTACATTATGTATGTTTTACCTATTTATCTCGTTTAACCCGTGAGTTTTCTTTCCACTAAAATTTGTCATAATCTTGATGAGTGATTCTTATAATAAAATAAATTATTACTTTTCATTCAAAAAAATTTATGTTACTACGTATTATTATCTCCAATTAAAAGAAGCTTTCAAAACATTAAATACTAGACTAATATTCTATTGAAAAACATGAAATTAGGGCCCTAATTTGTGTGACGGCAACAGTCTTCTAAAACAAAAATCAAATACAACAATCACGAGTGCTCTAATCTATTAACTTTTTAAGCTCACTCAAAATGTTATTTTCTAAAAAAGCCAAAGTTGCATAAATGATTTTATCCAATAGGGGGCTGATATGTATAGTTTGACATATGCAAGGGACCAGAACAATGTTAAAAGATAGTCAAGGGGGGCGATATGTAAATTTTAAAATCCGAGCAAACGGGCGGGAAAAATCGAACAAGCAAAGTACTCAAAACCCTGATTTTCGAGCAAACGGGCGGAAGCATAAGTACTCAAAAATCGAACAAGCAAAGTCCAAATTATATTTGGCCCTGATTTTCGCCTTCTTTGCCAAAACCCACTCAAGAGTTCTGCCGGTGAGGTGATCATGCGACGAATTGTAAAATTCCATGTGCTTGAGCTCTTGGGTATCTTTCTGTATCTCCATGAAGTCAGATATGTTTGCTTTGCGGAAGTCAAAAAATAGTTTTGATAACCTTGTTGTGGTAGTTGTTGATATTGTGGTGGTTGTTGTTGTGGTCGGTATGGTTGTGGGAAGTAGGGGGGAGCAAATTGATTATTTTGATAACCTTGTGGGATTTGGTGACTTGTTTGGTGTACGAAACCGGGTGGTCGAAAGTTGATCGAGGGTGATTGAGAGGGTGTAGTAGAGGGTGCTCCGCGTCAAGATTTTGTAGCCTTTCCTTTGTTCTTGGATGAAGACATTTTTAGAGAGGGTGATTGAGAGATTTGAGTGTGTGTTTGAGTGGAGAAAGAAATGAGAGTTGTGAATTATTTGGTAAAAGAATTGGGTATTTATAAGGTAAAAAAAGGGGTGTTTGTTTGAAGTTAGCCGTTGGAGAGGGGGGAGAAAGAGCCGTTGAACGGTCGAGTTGAACGGTCGATTACTCGACCGTTGGACCACCTCGACGCGTCGCCGGACATGGGGCGTAACGGGGAGGACGCGTCGCCGACGCTGAGTTGGCCGGTCGCGACCAAACGAACGGTCGAGCGTTACGCACGGTCTTATGCTTCCGCGGGAGATTATGACGCCAGACCAAGCGAAGGAGATTGTTGCCTAACGTTACCGGTACTAGATTTGTAATTCACTGAATTAAATAATCATTTTAGTTATTAATTAATTTTGTTGTTAATGCTTTTCAATTTGGTGAATTATGCAACAGGGAGAGCAGATCTACCCGGTTTGACTACGCCTGTTAGGATTTCAAATGCTTGTGGAGAGGTACTTCATATCTGTATACTTTATAAATTATAAATTCATTTGCTCAAGTTACCATTTGATCTAGAATGCATGTATCTATTTCTCATTCTCTCATAAGTTCTAAAATAGTTCCTACTGGTGTAACTCGTTAAATAATGTTTCTAGTTCCAAGTACACGCTTATTATAAACTTCGGTTTTACTAATGTAGTTGCACTTTCTAATAATCTTTTTCTAATTGAAATTTACCAAAGATTGGTATTTCATGAATTGTCTTATACTTTCAATTCTTTATCTTCAATCCAACTAGTTGATTTAGTCAGTATTGAATGATTATAATTTTTCATATTGATAAACCAGATCTACATTCATGTTGATGATATTGTAAGGAGTCTGATCATGAAAGCAGGAAATCCATCAGTTGGTATATCTAACAACCATAGCTCAGATGAAATGACAGTTAGCATGCCCTCACTCATCAAGTTTGATGCCGGAATCTTTAATGATAGATTGACAAACAGTAAACATGAAGGTGACAAGGAAATGGGTACAATTTTGAGCCTGAAAGAGATTGAAAGCAAGAATACTTTTCTCAGTAATGATGCTTACACTTGTCTCCCTAGTTCTAGTTTCACAATATCAGGAGGGATTAAGGATCATTTTCAGTTTCTTTCATCATTTCATCTAACTGAACGCTCTTTGTTTAGCAAAGAGCTTAGTACATCATATTGCCAAACAGATGACAACAAGGTAATCTCTCGAGTGACAGCTTGGATCAACAATGATTCTTATAGGGAGAATAACAATTCACCAGAAAGACAGAAACTTGTGGAACAAAGAGATTATGAATGCTTCTTGGATTCTGCAAGCCATAAAGAGTTAAAGACAATATTGAAAATTTGTCAAATAAAAAAGTTTATGGGGGAATGACACCTCAGCTTAGTTTTGGAATCAGGAACAATCTCAGCTGCAATTACACGACACATTGTCAAGAAGTTGGTGAACAGAATATAGTTTCACCAACAGAAGCTGAAAAATTGTGCATGAATGAAGTTCAAGTGGATGATTCACAAGAGGAAGAAAAAGCAGTTTGTGGAAGAGAAGAACAGTTAGTTTGTTCACCACATGGTGAACAAAATCTTGAAATTTTCTCGATGAGTACGGATATGATCTGTAAAGATGACTGTACAAGGACATACAGTATCAGATGTGAACACATTAACACAAATGCTGAGCTGGATTTGACAAATTCTACAAAAGATCTCACCTTTCTTGATCAGAAACATTTACCAGAATCTAATGCAAACTCTGAAACTGTTCAAAACGATGTATATTCTACTGTGAAGAAAGTCCCGATAACCACAAATATGGGAAATGAAGTTGGCTCTCATATTGAGCAGAAACATTGTAGAAACGATAAGAGAACAGGAATCTTGAAGCCGAAGGTAAAACCAACTTACGACCAGAAGATGCACACTACAAGAAAACAGGAAAACACAAGAGAAAATAAGAAAAAGGGTCCCACTATTTCAGTAAAAGTGAGTTCCAGTAATGCAGGAGTGTTATAAACATAATTTAAAATTTTGTTATTTAACTTTCATAACATTTAAAAGCTTTCCATGCTTCATTTGCACAGGGTAATTCAGAGCCAAGAGAACTGCCATTGTTTGATTCTTTTATTGTAGAGGAAGAAGAAGGTGCAGGTAACAAAAGCAAATATGAATTCTGAATTTGAAATTACAAGCTTAAAAGTCTTAATCTTATGACAGTATTTATATTAATAATTTTTGTTTTTATCATTTATAAAATACACAGGTGGTTATGGTTCAGTGTATAAGGCTCGAAGGAAAAAAGATGGGACAACCTTTGCTGTTAAATGTAAGCATCATTATTACATATACTGTCTACTGAGCTAAAAACAGGTTTTTTAAGGGGCAAAATACATTTTAGTAACCTGAAATTGGCTGACTAGGTCTTCTACTACCTCGAACTTGACAAAATGGTCGACTTAGTACCCTGATTCATTATTTTAATCGCGTTTTCTTACTTGACTTATTTTCATTGGAGTTTTTGACGAACTAAAAAACATACGTTCATCTAAATATATTGATATTAGAAGCAAATCACGTGAGAAAACAAGATCAAATTAGTGAGCCAGAGTACTAAATCGACCATTTTGTCAAGTTCAGGGTATCATGTTGCACTTTTAATAGTTTAGGGTAGTAAATGATGTAGGTCAGTCAAGTTCAGGGTACTAAAATGCATTTTGGCCTTTATTTAAGTTAGTATCTTGATATATGGTTTTGCAGATCCTCATGTAAATGCTAACAGACACCATGTTTGTAATGAAATAAAAATGCTGGAGAGATTTGGGTAAGAATATTTCAAAAATATTATTTAAAAGAATATTCTCTATTTCTCTGTAATGATGCTGATACAGAATGCTATTATACTTCAGGGGTAAGAACAATGTGATTAAATTCGAAGGCTCATTCAAATGTGGTAATTCTCACTGTCTTGTTCTTGAGCATGTTGCACATGACAGACCTGAGGTGATGCCCTAATCATATGTTTTGACTTTTGTTTGACCAAATAGTTAATTTGCACTTTCTATAACTACTCTGATTTTTAATTATTATATTAGGTTTTGAAGAAAGAAATAGATGAGGTTCAACTTCGATGGTATGGATATTGTTTGTTCAGAGCACTTGCTAGTCTTCATAAGCAGGTAAATTATCGACTGAAAAAAGATTTTTTAAAATAAAATAATTGGGTTTCAAATAAATAAATGATTATATTTAATTTTGTGCTTCAGGGAGTAGTTCACAGAGATGTTAAGCCTGGAAATTTCCTTTTCTCTCTTGACTCCTCTAAGGGCTATCTCATAGATTTCAATCTTGCAACTGTAAGTAATATTTTGCCTTAAAGGTTGCAATTTTAACCCATTTGTCTAAAAACGGGTCGACTAATATTATTGAATGGGCCAACTTGGGTAAAAAGGGTTGAAAGTAACCCAAAGTGTATTTAACTATATAAGTTATTAAGTTCTTAAAACCTTCGTAATTGCTTAATTAAAGAAACGGGTTCTGATACGATCCTAATTAATTAAAATTAGATAAGTATCATTATCAAATAGATAATATTTAAATGTCGAATGCTTATCCCTTTATTTTTGAATCCGTTTCCTGTGAGGATTAGGTTAGGGTTAGGAGCCGAGTCTATATAAACATAGATCAGGTCTTTCGTTTTGGTCATTGAGAAATTGAGTCGATTTATTTGTTTATCTTGTCGTTTATTGTTCTTAGGGAGAAACCTGGTTCTCCAATTCCAGGATTATCAATAAAGCATTCGATTGTTTGTGTCTTTAACTACCGGTTCGTAACAATTCCTAAATATTAGTCAACACGGTACAGCACGGGAATATGTTAGTCAATTTGAATCGATGGCAGCTCAACTGGACGGTATTTCCGAACAGGTACTAGAAGGTACCTTTATTAAAGGGTTGAAACCCGATATTCGGAGTTCGGTAAGATTATTGCAACCGGTGGGATTAAACCAGGTCATCCAACTAACACTCATGATTGATGAATCACGGTCCGATTACACGGGTGATAAAAGTGGTAGCAAGCAAACTGTGGCCAGTGGTGGGGAAACTAAATCAGAGGTACTCCCGGCAACTGGGGAGACCCGCCCACCAACAACACAGGCGAAACAACCGTTGAGGAGGATGACCGAAACTGAGTACGCCGAAAAAAGGGCAAAAGGGATTTGTTTTCGTTGTGACGGAAGGTTCACTCCGGGCCACCGATGCCCAGAAAAAACATTGCAAGTCCTTATGGTCACCGAGGTGGACGAGATGGAGTCACAAGCTGCACCATGGGATCCCGGACTCAAGATTGATTGAAATGAGATTCAAAGCCACACCTTGAGGACAAGGCGTGTTTTGGGGGCGGAGTAATGATACGATCCTAATTAATTAAAATTAGATAAGTATCATTATCAAATAGATAATATTTAAATGTCGAATGCTTATCCCTTTATTTTTGAATTCGTTTCCTGTGAGGATTAGGTTAGGGTTAGGAGCCGAGTCTATATAAACATAGATCAGGTCTTTCGTTTTGGTCATTGAGAAATTGAGTCGATTTATTTGTTTATCTTGTCGTTTATTGTTCTTAGGGAGAAACCTGGTTCTCCAATTCCAGGATTATCAATAAAGCATTCGATTGTTTGTGTCTTTAACTACCGGTTCGTATCAGGTTCCAATCTAAATAGTTTGTTTTAGTGATAATTTTTAATACATAATTAATTTTTTTAAATTCAAGAATAAAGGTACGAAAATTGTTTGTGGGTCAACCCAACCTGTTTTGACCGATATAAAAAAATTACCTGTTCTCAGTCAAATATAAAAAATTACCTTGATAATATGATTAACTAACAATTATTAAAAAATTACTTATTAATTACAGGATTTACATCAGAAGTCTGGATCCACTGGTGAGCTCCATACACTGTCTTACAAATTCATGACACAGTTTCAGCAACATTTTCTTCCTCAATTTGTAAAAATAAACTTAATAATTAATTAATTAATTATATTAACAATTTAATTTGCAGAAAAATCCAAGTCTCATCATGCAACAAGTTCTGTTCTCATCCCTCCATCTCACCCTGAACCCCTCCCTCCTTCACAGAATCAAAATTATCCAAGTTCCGAAGAGCACAGACACAAGCACAAACACAATCCAAACCAAAAAACTTAAAAAAGAAAACAGAGCAAGTAAAAAGTGTTGTAAAAAACCAAACTGCTGATGGTTCTGGAATAACATCTACAAAAGATGCAACAAGTAACAGAATTCCTTACGCTAAACAACGGTTTAGACAACAACCAATTCCATCAACACATAGAAAAGAACTGCTTAATTTGGTACATGCAATGCAACAACAGAATCATGATCATGGAACAACAAGTATTAGTCCATCTTTAAAAAGAAAAAGGGTTGCTGCTACACCAGCAAAATTAGATAATGAGTTCTTCTATCTCACTCCTATGCCTCTGCACTGTAATGTATCTGGTGTTGGATTACTTAAGAACAAAGGTATGTTGACTGTTGACTATTTATTGATTTAAAAAAAAATTTGAACTAGTTGGACTTATTTGGGATTTTTGTTTTCTAAGGGGAAGGGAAACAAAGGAAAGAAGGACCATGTGTTGGTACCAAGGGTTTTAGAGCTCCAGAGGTTAGTTCTTTTGTTTTTCTTGTTATACGATAAGCTATATCATATCAGTGAATAAATATAGGACAAAATATATTTTAGATTTTTAGTACCCTGAATTTGGCTGACCTGGTACTCTGACTCATTAATTTGATTGCATTTTCTTACTTGGCTTACTTTTATTGGAGCTTTTGACGAACTAAAAAATATATGTTCATCTCAATGATATTAGAAGCATATCACATGAGAAAACAAGACCAAACAAATTAGTAAGGCAGGGTACTAAATTGACCATTTTCTCAAGTTTAGGGTACCATGTTGCACCTTTAATAGTTCAGGGTAGTAGAGTCAGCCAAGTTCAGGGTGCTAAAATGCATTTTGGCCCGATTTCTTATGAATGAGTTGGTTTGGGTTATGTTTTATCTCTAACGGGTTAAATTGGTAAAAGCAACAAAAAATAGTTAAAAAATGAAACGGTTCGAGAGCTCTCTAAAGTCTTTAACGTGTATAAAACTAAAACCTCTTGAATCATTAAAATTTAGATTATTATTGATTAAATAATTAAAAAAATTGTAATAATATGTTTCAGGTATTATTAAAATCTAAATACCAAGGCCCCAAGGTTGACATATGGTCAGCTGGGGTGACTTTACTCTATTTCATCATTGGAAGAAGCCCATTTACTGGTGACCCTGATCAGTGAGTGTCTTTATTTCTTTTTCATTTAATAATTAAGTTTCTTTTTTCAAAATATGTCCATTAATCCCACATTATTTAAAGGTTGATTAATTTTGTTAATTAATATTATATTTCCAACAGAAATATTAAGGAAATTGCAAAGTTAAGGGGGAGTGAAGATCTATGGGAAGTAGCAAAGTTGCATGATCGTGAATCATCATTTCCACCGGTAAGATATATATATAAGTAGTACTGAATATTGATTATTTCCATATTTGTATTTTTATTTAATTATTCAAGACCTAGGAAATTAAACCAGACAGGTCACCACATTTCTGACCCATTTACTTATGGCATAAAAACAAATGGGTTAGGTTCAGATCTAAATAGGTTAGGGTCGTAAGTTGGTCGACCCGTCTACAAGTCACCTAAACTCTATTTACGTAAAAGGTAGTGGGGCCCACATCTACTATCTCCTTTAATATATTGAAATGACTAATTTACCCCTTTTAAACATCATTAATTATTCAGAAGGTGTGGGACTCATCCCCCACTAACTATCCAACTTAATCTAATCTAACTCTTATTATAATCTTTTACCTCAAAAATTGTGAAACCAATAATGTATTACTTTATTTTGAAACAGGGAAGTATATGAATTGCTTTATGAAAAAAGTTAGATAATTATTGCAATAATAACATTCAAAAAGGAACCCGACCCGTTTTTCGCCCCATGTTTCGAGGAATTGGAGAAAAAGAGGAAGTTAAGGCGTAGTTTGGAGTCACAAAATTCACAACTTGGTCTTTCATGAACAAGTTTTAACGTTCTTTTACTAGTAAAAAAATTACAATGAAGTTTTAACATAACATGTTGTAGCATTTGATATAGACTTTATATAAACGTACGGTTGGATCACATGAACATGATAATAATGTGTTAAATATTGGGATTCTTCATGTTCTTGAGTTTTTTTTTTCTTTTTGTTTCGGAAAATAAATTCTTAAACTAAAAGTTTTGTTTGGATGCAAGAAGTTTTAAAGAAACATTTGAGCAAAACATGAAACAACTGTATGCATGCTATCTCAAGTCTCCTAAAAACGTAGATCTCAGTGTTCCAAGATTCTGGGAGTAACTTGATTATTATAAATTTACACGAAAATCATTGATATATGCATATATTTTGACAATTCTACACCTTATAACAACAATATAATGATAAAGTTTAGGATATTTGAGTTATGATAGATGTTGTAACTGTGGACATAAAGCAAACCAAGTTGACTTTTTACAGTACATAGATTCTGAGTCAACCGTTAACTTGAGGGAAGGATTCAAAGTCTTCATTTCAAGGTCAAGTATATGTCTTAATCAAAACTAAAAAAATATAAGTATATCATTTAGATTTTAGACTAGACGTCTTAAGCATGAAGAAAAAAGGGTTTGAATGAGAAAGTATGAACAGTTGACTTTTTATAAAACCAACTTTGTAAAATAGTTAAATTTTATAAATGGTTCTTGAATTGAACAAATATTACAATCTTTATTATTTTATTATTTTTAAGTTTTAAACTTAGTACTTTAAAGTTTTTAAAGTATTATTGCATTGACCGTTCTTTTAAACGTCTTCCATGTAATTAAATTGTCCATTAACTAACCAAATATATCATTTGTTAGTATTGTACATGCAATAAAATACTCCCTCCGTCTCATAAAAAACTTCCCATTTCACCCAAAATTTTTGTCCTAACAAAAAACTTCCCATTTGATAATTGGAGGGACCCATTTGATGAATTAATATTATCTCATTAGCTTTATGACATTTTCTATCATTTTTTAAAGTTTCTCTCACTAACTTTATGTCAATCTCTAAACCAATCCTATATTTTAATCAAATTTATTACCAAATACCCCACCACCATCTATCTCCTAAAAACATGTGCCCAAGTCAAATGGGAAGTTTTTTGTGGGACGGAGGGAGTAGTACATAATATACTAAACTTGAAACTTTGGGAAAAAATTAAAATTATAATATGAATCAATTAAATAATCATTTATGAAATTAATTCTTCTACAAATAAGTACAAAGGGTTAAAACAATATTGATTTGCATTGAAGGTGCAGTGCAAAAACAATAACTTAGGAACATTTCAAGATGAAACATAATATTACCTTCGTATCAATATAAGTTATACATTTAAGTGATACCCTTTTCATTTAGGGATGAATCAAAATAAGTGATATACTTTAAAAAAAATTCTTATTTGGTAAAATGTGACCGATTCTCTACTAACTATCTACTTTAATAAAGTAAAATTACCTGTATACCTTACTTTTACCTTTAAACATCATTAATATCATTTTTTCCAAAGAGACTCATTCTCTATTAACTATTCACTTTAATCAATCTTAACCTACATTTTAATCTTTTCCTTAAAAATCATGAAATCTCAAATGTATCACTTATTTTTATACACGTAGGTAGTATTAATCTTTAAGATAAAATAAACTTGCAAGATTAAAAATTACCAGAAATCAAGGTCATCATTATTTTATTATTTTTCTATTATCATAAAGATTTAAATAATTAAAAGATATTTAAAAATATAATAGTAGTATGATAGATTACAAAGTTGGAATGTTGACAATTGGATGTACCTTAGCCCATAGAAACGCGATTCACCAATTTGGGCATGAATTGCGTACCGGACGCCGTGTACCGAAACCGGGTACATTTGCGTCCCGAACGCTGTCGGGATCGCGATTTGGTACAACGTATTGGAGTTCCCGATCACTAGACAAATATTTTTGTTGGCTTTATGTCATTTAAAATTTTGGCATAGGATTAATATTTTTTTTTGTAAACGATCAAGTATTTTCGTTAATATTTTTGAAGTATTTATGGATATTATGGTATCTTTTTGTTTTTGGTCTTTGAAGAGTCTAACTTTAAAACTATAATTATAATTATATACTATATTATACTATTATTTGATACATCGCTTCAAAACGTAAGATACTCTGTACCGGACACGTACCGAAATGAGTCTACCCCCTTTGTACCGGATACACCTAAACTAGTGAATCGTGTACCCGTTCCGCGTACCCGTACCGGAGTGTACCGCGTTCTATGTGACTATGCCTTAGCCCTCTCGTGAGTTCGCGAAACTACGAGATAACTTAATTAACGTCTTCTAAAGCGTGCTATAAATAGGGTTCCTTTTCTTTCCCCTAAAGTCATCGAATTCATAACCAAAATCCTTCAATTTTTCATCGACTACAATGGAATCATTCTCGTCATTCTTCGATTCACAATCGCAATCGGCTTCTTGTAACAGTTGGACTTACGATTCTCTGAAGAATTTCTGTCAGATCTCTCCTACAGTTCAAACTCATCTCAAACAGGTTGCTTCATTTTGCCCTAACTTATTCTATAAAAACTATTTCATTCGAGAAATCTGAAATGATATCTGTGTTTCTGTTTGTATAATTGATATCTAGGTTTAGTATAGATGTTGATTTCGCAATAATTCATCGAATCAATCCTTGTTCAGTTTTTGGTATTAAGGTCATGTATTAGTTATATGTTGTTCTTCTCGTTCTAATCTCTTGGTTTGCGAAATCTGATCAAATTCATATTTATTTTTTGTTTCTGTAATTGATTTTGTGTATCATAGGAGCTTATCTCCCGATATACCGATCGATTCACATTTCTCTTGTTTTGGCCTTGGGGATTACCTAATTAACAGATAACATGCATAATGATCTGTGGTTTCAGATAAATCAGAAAACATTTATCTACTTGTCTATTATTCACCTTGAGCAGTTATTTTTGGATTTTTATGGTAATAAATTCATCAAATGAGCTTACAAAATTAGGTTTACTGGCTTTCTCCTTGGGAATTCCATATTGTTTAATTAGTTAATTTGATGTTTTCTCTTCAGTTGTTTTTCGTGTATAAAATTATGTTACTGATTATTTTAAGATGTTGGCTGTTTTTGAGTATAGAATTATGATACTGATTGTTCTCCCCTAGAAATGGTGTTATAGAAATGTAACATAGTGGTTGCAGACATTTGTATGTACATAAGATCACATTGTTTACTCTTCAAATGTATTTCGATCCGGTCCTGTAGCAATTACTTGAATCTCTGCTGTAACTCATTTGTCTTTTCTAAGTTTGATTTCATATCATGATTATCATCTACCATGATTTTTGATTGCTTACAAGTTGCTCTGTATAATGCAATTGCAGGTTTATCTAGCACTATGTTGTGCTCTAGTAGCATCTGCAGTTGGGTCTTATCTTCACATCTTATGGAACATTGGTGGTCTTTTGACTACTTTTGCAACCTTGGGATGTATGTCTTGGTTACTAGCAACTCCTCCATATCAAGAGGTAAATCCAGCTGTCATAGTCATACCTCCCCTGATTATTATCTTAAAATTTTCTAAATTTTAATTATTATCCTTCACACGATTCTAATCATTTCATCTTCTCTTATATCACCAGCAAAAAAGAGTTTCACTGTTAATGGCATCTTCCCTTCTCCAAGGAGCCTCAATTGGTCCTCTAGTCGAATTAGCCATTGATTTTGATACAAGGTACAATCTTTTTCTTGTCACTTTAATAATTAATGTTTCTTTTGTAGTTTCTAAATGTTTTTTTTTTTTTTGGGATTTTGCAGCATTTTGGTGAGTGCGTTTATGGGGACCGCAATCGCGTTTGCTTGTTTCTCGGGTGCTGCCATGTTGGCAAGACGTAGAGAATATCTTTATCTTGGAGGCCTTCTTTCTTCTGGTGTTTCAATCCTTTTCTGGTTGCATTTTGCTTCATCAATCTTTGGTGGTTCGGTTGCTATGTTCCAATTTGAGGTAATAAATAAATCTTGAATTTTTCTTTCTTTTTTTATTACATAATAAATAAAAGGGTCTGATAATGACAGTCGCAAGGGTTCTCAATAAGAAAGAATATAATAATCTGTTTTGTAAAATATTAATTAGATCAAAAACCATTAACCCATAGTATTCAAATTTCTTCCATATTTTCTGGAATATTCAATTAGTCAGACAACTAATTTAACTAAAAAACCTCTTTTTTAAAACAGAATATTCCTTCTTATTGACAGCCACTTAGGGTTGTCATTATCAAAAACCTGAATAAAAAATATATTTTTTTTCATGTTGATGATGGTTAATTAATGTTTTAATAATGTATGATTTATTACATTGCAGTTGTACTTTGGGCTGCTAGTATTTGTTGGGTACATGGTGGTTGATACACAAGAAATCATTGAAAAAGCTCACATTGGAGATCTTGATTATGTCAAACACGCACTCACACTCTTCACTGACTTTGTTGCTGTCTTTGTTCGCATTCTTATCATCATGGTAAGTTTTGTTATTTTTTTGTTATTTATTTATTGTTAAATTATCATTAACTTGTTCATAATATGTGATGCAGTTGAAAAATTCAGCTCAAAAGGAAGAGAGGAAGAAGAAAAGGAGAGATTAGAATGTTTAACACGGTAATAAATAATAATTTCATGTGACTGATGGTCTTTCATGCATATGTTTAATTTCAGTTAGAGTCTGGATGTAATTCTCAATTTCTACTTTTAAGAATGTGTCGCAAGAAGAAAAAAGTCGGTTTAGTTTAATTTGTTTCAAGTTTTTAAAACCTCAATGTAATTACAATTTACAACTATGTGAAAACATTCTATCTTGTGTTCTCTTTAGTAGTTGTAAAAATAACTTAATGTTGTCGCTTACGTAGATAAGAGTTTTGTATTTTTTTTTTTTATCGATTTGTGTGATAGGTGATAGTTCATAAAATTGAATTGAAATAAATTGATTAATTAGAATCTAAAGATTAATTTTCAAAATAAGGTAAATCATTGATTCATTAGATGTGATGTAAGTTTTTCATTTCAAAGTTTCTAATTTTTAAGAATACGTAAATATACTTTATATATTAGTATCAGTAAGTAATATACTTGATGAATAAATTCTAATTAGGCGTTTGTAGTTCCTTAATTACATTTAATTTTTGTGGTCTTTGATTTCTTCGCTATCATTAGGGTAGCTTTCTTAAAACACATGCTAGCTACATTGTATTATTGCATCAATTGTGGCTATATTCGAAGACCCTTTTTCCTCATACCAAGTTATCTATAATTGTAGTATTGCACAAATTACGGGTATAAAACAAATATTTGTGTTATCACTTGTTTATTGCGTTATTATTGCTACATACAAAATGAAATAATTTTCAGAATTTGTGTGAAGCAATTAATATTTTCAGAATTTGTGTGACCACATAACAAAATGAAATAATTTATGCTTTTGAGATTAGAATATTTTAGAATATAATGTTAAAATAGCAAAGATAACATGTCATCTGGATAGACATTGCCTAACAAATGCTTAGTGATTTTGACATAATACTGCAATAACTGAGTACGAGTTTTAGTAAGTTAATGTTGAGAGAATTTTTCTATTTCAATGACAAAATAGGCATATTTCTTTCAAGATAATAAACAATTTTTCTAATAAAAAAAAGTATTCCCGTTACAACTTATAAGGGCTCTTTAGAGTGGCTGAGTTTATGTCCGTAATGTACTCAACATAACCGTTGTTGTGACTGTTCTCATTATCATTTGATAATGTTAACTCATAAAGGAATTAAACTCGTAATCTTTACGATATCATTCGAGAATCATTACTCTACAATTCACATGATAGTTCAAGATAATAAAACAAATCAAACCACTTATTTCTTTATTTGTTTTCTTTAATTTACTAGGATAGTGGGGATGAATTTTTATCTTTAGTTTGTGGATAAGACGTTATGGAATCTACATTCGATATTAAAGTTTACCCTTTAAATATGGGACTATAAAAGATTGATAGCAAATGAATTATTAGTTTTCTTAAATTAGAAAAAGTAAAATGCTCACAAAGCCCTGATTTGGAAATTGCAATTTGGTAGTCCTTAATACAAGGGATATTGATGTAATTTCACTAGGAATTGGTAGCCAAGTAAGTTAAGACTTAAAAGCAAGCTAAAAATGGACCTTGTCATTAAATTAGCAATATTGTCCCTAGTTTTTCCATGCAATCTTGTTTTTAGTCCTCTGGTCCTAAATATCAAACTTTCAATCCTTGTATCATTTTCCTCTCTCTTTTGATTTAATTATATACTTTCATATTTATATTAAGGATAATGAGGAAAATAAAATAAAATGTGGATCTTTATCTTTTAGACCATAATAGAAGTCTGTTTTTATAAGATTCTATGCTACATAAGTTGTGTTTTGGAGCATATATTGCCGTTTAGCTCTCAAACCATATGAAAACTTAGTGAATGCATTGTCGAGCATTAAGAAGCTTATCTTTGCCAAATGGACAAATCCTATTATTTTTTTAAATAGTCATCCTAAGATTTGCAAAAAAATATTACAAATGATTAACGGATGGTATTTTATCAACAAATTTACATAATATTTATATTTTATTTAGAAAAAAAGTATGAATTAGTATGTAAGTGGATGTATAGTAGGTTATGCACAAACTATAAATGCTCTTCATCAAATTTTATCGATTGAGTTTCTATTTGAGTTCGAGTATATTTAGAAAGTCTGCACTTCTCCACTGGAGTATTTAAACAAATTATGATCCAAAATGTACATGTTATTTGGACATTTTCGGTATTGCTAGTTTTCTTTGTAAAATAATTCTAGTAATTTAGCTTATTTTGATTTACGAAAAATTATATTATTTTCTACTAAATCTTCATACTTCATCATTATACTTTTTTTTCTTAAACAACTTTCATTAATTTAAAAACCAGCGAGAAGATAAAAAACATACAAATAATCAATAGGGGTTTCTAATCAATCTACCAAACTAACATTAAATTTTTTTACTACAATTACAAATAATTTTTGTATGAATAGTTGACATGTGGAATCAGGGGCGGAGCCAATGAGTAGCACATGGTGCCATGGTAGCACGTGCCACTACTCAAATTTTGTTGCGTGCTATAAAGTTTTAATATTTTTTTGGTATTAGGGTACTACTATCAGATTAAAAAAACTACTCAAAAATCAAAAACAACATTAAAAAAAACACCCAAATATTAGCAATAGTCCAATCTAAAGCCCAATTTGAGATATATCATCACTCTTTGCATAATGATTATCAATTCACTACTTTGAAGGGAATTGCCGACCTTTCTTGTATGATGGTGATAATAGGAAAACATCGTCCTTATCCTTTTGTTTATAGGTTATTAGAGTTGGCTTTGGTTTAACCCGTCAGAGTTCAGACTGCAATGGTGGAAAGATATTTTTCCGCGATAAAGTTATTAAAGACCGACTTGAGTAACAAAATGAGTGATGATTTTATGAACGATGCATTGATTTGTAATGTCAAAAAAAAAATTCCTTATGAAAGTTAAGATTAAAGACGTAATGGATTGCTTTAAAAAATTGTTCACACGAAGATGTCAACTTTAAAATGCAAGATGTTAAACTATTTTTGTTATATATGATGCAGTCATAATTTTAAAACTTATTTTTAACTTATTATATAGTATCCAAAATAATTTAATGTGCTACTACTAGTAAAAATTCTAGTTCCGGCCCTGTGTGGAATCTAATAATTTTATATCATAATTTTATTATTTGATTTGAATACCTGTAATGATTAAATATGTATGAAGATAAAGTAAAATGATTTATACCAAAGTTTTATTTACATTCATAAATCTCTTTGATTTTGTTAATGATTGCTTAATCACTCGATTATAATACCTAGTTTTTTTTTTTGAACGGCTAGTTAGTAAGTTAGTAGTTCGAGCCTAGACAGTGACATCCACAAGGGCAGTATGCCTTTCCTCGAACCTTCCACTTTTTTGTCCATGACGGGACTTGAACCCATGACCAACAGGTCATATGTAACACCTTAAATCCTCCTTGGATATCACTAGGCTACAAGCCTTAGGTTTATAATACCTAGTTAAACATTGTATTTATTTTGAAACACAAAGAATAAGTGAATTCTCCCAAGTGGGGTAGTTGAGTTGAAGAGACATATAACAAAATCCATAAGGCCAAAATAAATAATGTAATTGTTTGAAATTGTTACTAATATAATATATAAAATTACAAGGGGAACCTGTCACTAGTTCATTGGTTATACCGAAGATTAGGTCCTCTGCCCACTCTGGAAGATAAAAGATTTTGGTGTTTTAGTATTTATTTTAATCAAAAAAATTTCAATGTAGGTCATGTGAAACTTCATATGCCTCATTTATCATCTATTTTTAGTAACGAGTATAATGAAGGCCACGCTTCGCTGTGGCTTTTATAATTCATCTATTTAATTCAATGCGTTAATATACATACGATTTTGCTTATTCATAATTGAAGTAAAACTTTCAAAATTTTGGATTTTATATTACTTCATATTGAATAAACCAATAAACACATATTCAATATATAAAAAAATTATTTTTTATTTAAAGTTTCAGAAAAATAACATATACTTATGTACTAATAAGAGAGTAATACAAATTGGAGTCTCATGTTACCTGTCAGTCAATTGCGATATCCAACTAATCGTTCATACATGTGTCAAATTCTCATATTTCTTTTCATACAGGTGTCAAATTCTCATTTGTTTTTTCTATAACTCCGTTTAAGATTTAAACACCGTTTTTATGTTTGTAATGAACAGTAGACTTTCAATCGTAAATGTATTATAGAAGAATGAAGTTGGGATAATATATTAATATCTATAGAGATAATCTCACAATCCAATATTTTTATTACGATTACTTAACTATTTAAATTTCTGTAGCTTTACATTTTTTAAAAACGCAAAAACTATATTTTTAATTTTGAACAAATAATCAAAAGCCTTGTCAAATTATGTATAACATATAAAACTTGATCAGAACAAAAGTTGTGGGTCAAATAATCAAGTTCCCATAATCCCATTTAAATATGTTTAAACTTTAAAGTGTCGTTTTAAATGTAACTTTGCATGAAAAAGTTATTAATTTTAAATTGGTTGATATCTGGATAATATAAGTTAAGAAGTGGATGTGAAATGAATGAAAGATGCAAAATCAATACAAAATATGACACATCGCCTCATATCCTCCCCTAGTAACAATTCATGTGGCCAAATATTTATTATTCCATAATTCTAACGGTATATGATGGGTATTCTTTTATATTATGTTGCATTATTTATCTTTTTGTTGACTATTGCACATATGATCATATTACTTAATTTTCATATTCGGGTTCATAGGTTTGCGATAGTTTACGCTAAGTAATTTTGTTGGCTTTGGAAAATAATAATTTGGTTAATATATAATAATAAAAAAAGAATTAAATATAATTATATATTTAACAAGTATTTAATTTTGTTTTGTTTTAAGCTCTGATTAACGAAAATAAAACAAAATTTTATAATTATAATAAATTTATGTATGTATATATGTATTGTGAAGGAATAATGAGTAAAAAAATAGAGCCATGGCCATGTCAATACGTGAACCCCAACAAAACGTGATGATGCCGCCCATTAACTTTTTTCAACTTAAGGGCAGTTTAGTCTCTTCACATTTATTTAATCAATGGCTAAGATTGCTCTTTGATTGTGAAGATGACTCAAGGGTGGTGTGGTTTGACAAAGAAAGAGAGAGAGCAAATCAAAACTGAGGGAGGTGAAGATGAAGCCTCTTTTTCAAGAATGTGTTTCTTTTATGTTTTAATTTATATTTATATTTAAATCCAAGTAACAAAAAAAACGTGATACGGCGGCGTCAAAACGTGAGGCACGACTCCGACGTTACGAAACAGTCCATGACGGCAGTGTAATGTGTGCTGTAAGATAAAAAACGATAAGACGACGTAAGATGCGTCTTATCACTAGTTGTTTTTAGACGCGTTATAAAATTGAAGTTTTTTTTATAAAAAAAAACTTAAATCACTATTCGACTCGAGAATTCCTATAGTCCACCCGTGACCACTCTTCCGCTGCCAACTAAATAGGAAAAAAGGGTTAACACCCAAAAAAAATACATTAGTGCTATATGCTATAAAAGGGTAAATAAAGGAACGGTGGAAAGACAAATGACCTTGCAAAGGATATCAAACATAAAATTAGGTGATAAGACATCTGATAACTAATAACTTTACTAGCTAAGACAAATGACACATTGTTCGAACATAAAAGACATCTTACATATACTTGTCAATCTTAACCTATATATGATGCCTAGGTTTGATTTTATTTTACCAACTAATCAATTTCAAGCATTTTCATTGGTCCACAATGCCACATGTAATTACCCTATTGGCCATGTAAAATCCTCCCTACATTCTACAAAATATTTTATCTCTCCTCCTCCTGCAGTTAAACAAAATACACGATATTAACAGAATTATCACACAATTAATGGGGATTATCACGAAATTTTATAATCATTTTTTGATTCTTTCCATTTTTTCAGATAAATGTTTTCCATTTAATATCCAACCATCTTAGGGAAATTATACTGCAAAATCATTTAAAAGATAGGTATTTTATAACTACTTTAATTTTAAAAGCTAAAAAATGAGAAATTACTGGATTTTGAAAATCACATTAATTCTTTCCTTTTTTCCGGTACTGATTTCATACACAATTTAGACGAAAATTTTCAACATTAATGTATAACTTTTATAAGTCAAACCGATACCAGCTTTATAACGATGTCAGCTTTAAAAAAATAATAATAACACAAAAATTACAGAATTTTTGAAAATCACATTAATTCTTTCCTTTTTTCCGGTTCTGATTTCCATCTAATACAATTATCAACATTAATGTATGACTAATATAAGTCAAACCGATTCCAGCTTTAAAACGATGCAAGCTTTAAAAAAAATAATAAAAGACCTAAATAAGATAACTACAAAAATTACGGAATTTTTGAAATCTTAACCTATATATGAGGCATAGGTTTGATTTTATTTTGCCAACTAATCAATTTCAAGCTTTCTCATTGGTCCACAATGCCACATGTAATTACCCTATTGGCCATGTGAAATCATCCTTACATTCTACAAATTATTTTATCTCTCCTCCTCCAGTTAAACAAAATACACGATATTAACGGAATTATCACACAATTAATGGGGATTATCACGAAATTTTAGAACATAATCATTTTTTGATTCTTTCCATTTTTTCAGATAAATGTTTTTCATTTAATACCCAACCATCTTAGGGAAATTATACTGCAAAATCATTTAAAAGATAGGTATTATAACTACTTTAATTTTAAAAGCTAAAAAAATCAGAAATTACGGGATTTTGAAAATCACATTAATTCTTTCCTTTTTTCCGGTACTGATTTCATACACAATTTAGACGAAAATTTTCAACATTAATGTATGACTTTTATAAGTCAAACCGATACCAGCTTTATAACGATGTCAGCTTTAAAAAAAAATAATAATAACACAAAAATTACGGAATTTTTGAAAATCAAATTAATTCTTTCGTTTTTTCCGGTTCTGATTTCCATCTAATACAATTATCAACATTAATGTATGACTATTATAAGTCAAACCGATTCCAGCTTTAAAACGATGCAAGCTTTAAAAAAGATAATAAAAGACCTAAATAAGATAACTACAAAAATTACGGAATTTTTGAAAATCACATTAATTCTTTCCTTTTTTTCCGGTTCTGATTTCCATTTAATACAATTATCAACATTAATGTATGACTATTATAAGTCAAACCGATTCCAGCTTTAAAACGATGTCAGCTTTAAAGAAAATAATAAAAACATTAAATAATCAATCAGACCTAAATAAGATAAGTACAAAAATTACGGAATTTTTGATATCACATTAATTCTGGCAATAAATTAGGCGAATTAGTAACTACCTAAATCTTTACCATCTATAAGATTTTGATAACCATTTAACCCTATTTAAACCATACACCCTATTAGCTATACGACTTACAGTTTTAGGCGCTACTCTCAAGCTCTGCATTATTAAGCATCATAAGGTAAAGTGATTTTCGTGTAAAGTTATTCAACTCTTCAACTTTTCATCTACACCAACTGTTTACTTCTTAAAAAAAATAAGTTCATGCATCGAATAGCAATACAATCAGAACTGTTTTCACCAAAAGTAAAATTATATAGAGTAAAAAATTTATGTTACTCTTCAGGAAACGTCTTTACAGCAGCAGAGGACAGTCTTCGGATACCAGGTATCTTCAAAACAACACTATTCTATATAATAACTTATTAAAATTTTCCGTTTTTTAACCTGCAATTTAAATTATGTTGTTTATATTCCACATTAAACATATTAAAGAAAAATTAAAAAAATAATAAAAAAATCAAATCTGATTATAAATATTAACAGTTTGCTAATACAATTTCATTGTATCACTGTTCATTATTTTGACTATTATATTTTGGTGATTTAGATGTTATAACAGGTGCAGCAAACACAATATTTTAACTGATTTTTAACCATACTATAAAGGTCAACACTAAAATAAGTCTACCTTATTGCAAAAAAATCATATGCAGTCACTTTAAATAGTGTTACATATATTTTAGTATGGTTACAATGGTTTCTCTAAATAGTGTTACATATTTTTCAGTGTTTTTAATTTTTTTTAAAACAATCTACTCTGAATTACTAACTGCAGTTTTTTATTGTTTTTTAATTTCTTAAAACATTTTGTTTAATAAAAACAATTAGGCTTCTTAATTATATAGTATGGATTGTTTTTAATTGTCTAACAACATTATTGAAGGTCATTTGTTGTGACAGGGATGACAATTACACTAATTCAACAACAAATGTCGTTTACAAAGAAGTCTTATTTCGTCTATAAATTTTCTGTAACATTTATTCATGTACCAAAATTTGTACAAACTTATCATTACAGCTATGGATTCTTATGTCATTTTAAAAGTATTAATATTTATTGTTATTTTTCTTTAATATATCTCTTGAAGCATATCCGCCCAGTCGGGCGGGCTATGAAGCTAGTTATTATATATGGAAGATGAAGTAGGAAAATTTAATATGAAATAATACAAGTGATTAGTAAATACTATGAGACGTGATTCAAAAAACTCAAGATTCATGTATACTTCCATTATGAATATTTAGTATGAAACAATACGAGTGATTAGTAAATGCGTGATTCAAAAGACTCAAAATTGGGTATACTTTCATTCCTTCAATAATATGCAAAAGTTACTTATTATTTTGCATTATTTTCATATGGCATCAGGCTTAAAATTGAATTTGCACAAATCTAATTTGTATGGTGTGGGGGTGTCGGACGGGGAGGTTAGAGACATGGCGAATTCAATTGGGGTGTGTCATGGGAAACTACCGTTCATTTATTTAGGTCTTCCGGTGGGGGCGTGTATGTCAAGAAAAAAGAATTGGGATTCGTTGATTGATAAATTTAAAAACAAATTGTCGGGATGGAAAGTTAATACTCTTTCGGTGGGTGGAAGATCATTGCTCTTAAAAACGGTGTTGGGTGGTATGGGCATTTATTATATGTCCTTGTTTGTCATGCCTAAAAGTGTTGCTCACATTTTAGAGAAGTTGAGAGCTTCGTTTTTTTGGGGAGGAACCGAGATGAAGAGAAAGATTCATTGGGTAAATTGGGACACGGTTTTGGCATCTAACCAAAATGGCGGTCTTGATATCGGAAGTTTATATGCTTTTAACATTGCTCTTGTGTTAAAATGGGTTTGGAGGTTTGTGACGAGTTCATCTAGCTTGTGGTCAAAAGTGATAAAGTTGATATATGGTGATAAAGGGGCGTTGGATAATTTGAATGCTCAAAGGCTAGGCTCGACTCCTTGGGCACAAATTATAAAAATGATATGTAGATTTAAAGAAACTGGTATAGATTTGTTATCTCATTTGAAGAAAAAAGTGGGGAACGGTCGGACTACTAGATTTTGGAAAGATGTTTGGGTTGGGCCGAGGGCATTAGATTCGGTTTATCCAAGAATTAGCCTTCTTGATATTGATAATAATTGCTCAGTCGAGGCTCGGTTTGTGAATAATGTGGTCCGGTGGCAGTGGTGTCGAGCTGTCCGTGGCGGAAGAGAAGAAACCCATATTGCTGAATTACATCGATTGTTACAAGGTGTTGCATTATCGACCGATGAGGATTCGTGGGTGTGGGACATTGGAAGTGAAGGAGTGTTTGAAGTAAAAAGTACAAGAAGGTGGTTAGATACTTTACTTCTTCCTTCTTCGCTTGTGCAGACAAGGTGGAATAGTTTAGTGCCAAGAAAAGTGAATATTCTTTTTTGGAAGGTTAACCTAAACCGAGTACCTACCAAGGTTAATCTATTGATGAGAGGTATTATGTTTGAGGATTTAAAATGTGTGATGTGCGGGGATGGTATTGATAATTCGGACCACATTTTTTGGAATTGTGAATTTACAAAGGGTGTGTGGCGTGCTATTGGCCATTGGTTACAAGTGGTGGATACAAATGTGGATACTTTGGATGAGTTTTTGTTCAATTTGGATATGAGTTCGTTGGGTACTAAAGTTAAGAAGATTGTCGAGGCGGTGGTGTTTGCGGTAATTTGGTTCATTTGGCGGCATAGAAATGCTATCACATTTAATAATGGTGAAGCCCGACGGAACACTATTGTTGATGCAATTAAAGAAGTTACGTTCTTGTGGATTTGTAATCGTCGTCATAAGTTTAGAGTTAGTTGGACCGAATGGTTAATTTTACCTTGTAATGAATAATTCTTGTTTTTGTCTAGCCCAGTGCTAGTTTTTTTTGTGTTAATGAAAGCCGTTTCAAAAAAAAAAAAAAAAAGATGCATAACGGGTAATTAGGGTTGAGAACCAACAGGCAACTAGTGCATGAATAATTTGCAACTATTACTAGCGCTCTCTTTTCATATGTGTCGATTATGGCATAAAGGTGGGAAAGCGAGGGATCATCGGTAACTACGCACACGATAGTTAGCAAGAATAGAATTTCATGTACATAAACATAATGCTTTAAGTAGATTCTCAATTATATTGATTAGATTATTTAGAAGATAAGAATAAACAAAAGTATAAATTTACATGTCATGTCATGTTAAAAATTGACTTGATTTCATTTGCTTTTAAGGTTTTAAAGTTGTGAAACATTTTTAGATTAAAGTATTTTATTGATACTATAAAATCTTAAATCGGGTACAATTAGAATTTACATAAACAAAGAATTTCAATATAATGAATTTCGTACCAGAACGAAGACATGACCAAAAAACGAATATGGTCCACATTATGTGGAAAACCATAAAACTCCCAAAAGGCGGTTGCCTAACTGCTCAAAACTGTATCGGTGATACAAATAACCAACATTAATTTAGTAAAATAATTTTTTTTACCATACTTTTATTTCTAAATATTATTAACATCACTTTGTAAAAATGATTGTTGGATTCACACCTATTAAATATCCAATATAATTTACTATAACATTATTATAATATTTTGCCTGAAATTCGTAAAAGTAATAATGTATTACTTAAAAAACAAATAAGAACAAGTACTTTCTACGTATCACAACAAGTGATACATTTTACATTTTTTACAGTTTTAAATCAAGTGATTCACTTTGATAATTTATTTTATTTGGTAAAAGATATAAATACTCACACCTACTATATATATCTCATTTAATACATTGTAATGACATTTTTTATCCTTATGTTTACTTTTTAACATAATTAATATTATTTTTAGTAGCGAAACTCATCCTTCATTAATTATTTATATTAATCTATCTTAATTTTCATTATAATTTTTTCGTAAAAAATTGTGAAATAAATAATTTATCATTTATCATAAAAGGAGGAAGTATAATAAATTGTGTACACGAATTCAACACACGGACAACCATGCTTTGCTAGTGAACCTTATGAACCAGTCGCAACGCAATTTTTCAAAGTGCTCGACACATGTTCTTTCACGAGGATTCTCGAATTGAAATCATGTTCATAAATGTTGACTTTTGAGAGTTTAGGGGGCAATTTGTACATTTAACCATACATAAGGGATCATTTGCAAAAGCAATATGTGTTGTGGTTACATTGTTGCACCTATGCCCACATGGTTTCACCGTATTGGTTGAATCTAAACATTAAACGATGGTCAGTGCACGCCACGTAGGCATGTGGACCCCGATTGAATTGCTTTTCATCAACATCAAAGGCTACGATTGAGCAGTTAGCAGTGTACATTTATCTACATTAAAGTCAAGAAATTCATATTTCTAAAAAAAGTCAAGAAATTAAAAAGAACTTACTACTAAATTCAGAAATTTGTTGGAAAATATGAATGAAAATTAAATTAAAGATTAACTTTGGCAAGACAGGGCTCATGACCCATGCCTTATATTTTTCCGGTCATTTTCTTAGATATAATATTTCTAAATGCAATATGAATATGAATTTTATTTATACTTTAGTCAAAATTTTAGGATAAATCAATTCAAAAATATAAACGAACCGAACTATATTGAATGGGTTCCCCGTTCTAATTTTCATGAAAACTCGATTATTGGTTCGATTCGATTTCGAGCACTTCAATTCAGTTGAAACCCGAGAAAAAACTGAAAAAATCGAAGAAACTTTCTCGGTTCTCGGTCCGGTTCGGTTCCGACCAATTTTTGGTCTAGTTCGGTTCAAAGCATTATCTATTCGGTAATCAGTATCTCTAAAATCATTTTCTCAGTTCTCGATTCAGTTTGGGTCTTGGATCGTACACAGATGCTAGAACATATGATCACTAGTTTTAGACTAGGCGTAACGGGGGCGTCCCCCCTTACGTCCCCCTTTGGTTACACATTTCCAGACGCGTCTTACCCTTTACACCATGCCAAGCTCGACATGTCCCCTAACGCATTCGGTTGTCCAGGCGACCATTGTGGGTCACTTCATTTTAAAGGAGATGTGTTTGATTTCAAAGGGGAAGAGTTTGGTCGCTCGTTACGTGGGTGTGATCGCAGTTTGGTCATGTGTTTAATTAGGAGAGAGAAAATTGATGTAACGCTGATGTGTCAGGGATGACCAAATAGTTTGGTCACTCATTACGTATAGTCTTAAAACTTTAGATATGCAATATTTTGCACACATACACGTATGTGTCCATCTATGTGTAACGATTGTATCAATGTTTATATAAACATCCTAGTTCAACGAATTAATTCAATAAATTTAGGCGATCATTAATTAAAAAGTCATACTCTTAAAGTCCTTAACCCCCAAAAACAACTTTGTTTACAAGTTGAAAAACTACAAATTATAAAAATAAGTATTATTTATTTATAATTTTAACCTCTAATTTAGTACTCCCTCCGTCTCATTAAAAAATTTACATTTCATTTTGGCACAATCTTTTAGGAGATAGTTAGTGGTGGGATCCTTTGTAATATTTTTGATTAAAAAATAAGGTTAGATTGGAGAGAGAAAGTGTTTATTGGTGGAATGATTGGTAATAATATTATTTTATTAGGTGGACTCCCTAAATTTGAGAAATGTAAACTTTTTTATGAGACAAATTTTTAAGGAGAAATGTAAACTTTTTGTGGAATAAAATTTTAAGGAGAAATGTAAATTTTTTTGTGGGACGAAGGGAGTATTCTAAAATTTTAGATCTAACAAAAGGATATGATAAACGTCTTGTTGATAATGTGACAAAATTAAGCATATCAAACAAACCAATATCATTGTAAAATGAGAAAGTTAATATAACTAGTATTCTTTATGATAATCTATTTTTTTAAGTATTACTCAATTGATACTATACTAAGTATCCATTTCTTTATAATTTGAGATTGGGTTTTTAAACATACCAAGAGAAAAGTCAACACTATTTTTCCAATTGCAATCTCCACGACTACATTTTGTTAACATATATAATTAAATAAGTAATAACATACGGAGTATTAATTAACGTATAAAACAAAAATTAAAAATTAATTATAAATTATTGAATATTAAAGCAAAAGAAAAAAGAAAGCTGAAACAATTACTTCGTATACAATACAACAAGAAGGTGAACACACACTCACATACACGCACAAAACACAATTTCTCTCTCTCTCTCTCTCTCTCTCTCTCTCTCTCGCCATTTTCACCTTCATTTCCCAACCATTTATTAGATTCCTTCTTCTAAATTAATCTTGTATTTTTCTTCTTTAATTTGATTATTATCAAGATGCTTATCATGTTCTTATGAAACAACAATAACCCATCTAATTTCCTCCTTTTTTTCTCAATAATTTTGGTTAATTTGTGTGAGGTTTTAAAGAATATTAAGCCCTTTTTCTTCTGGGGTTTTGTTTTAGGGATTTCTGCAAATCTTTCTTGAGAACCCTTGAATACCCAGTTGAATTTTATACATATTTTTTCTGGGTTTTAATTTTTGTGAATGAAATGACTTTTCTTTACATAGAATAGTTCATTTTCTATTTATTTATTTATTTTAATTTGGATTTTTCTTTTTTGGAATTTTGTATATTTTGAGTGAGAAAATAAAAAACAAAACAAATTGTTCAGAGATGGGAAAGCAAGGACCTTGCCATCACTGTGGTGTTACAAGTGAGTTTATAATTTGGGAGAATTCATTTTCTTATTAGGATTAGATTTTTATTAAATAAAAATAGGTATTTTTTTTTGCTAATTTCTTGTATTTTATTTACTTTTTGAGATCATGCTTGATAAATCATTATACCCATATGCTGGTTTGGTCTAAAATTGCAGAAAATTACCTGGAAACCATTATTGACAAATTTCATGATTGTTATGCTGATTATTGTCTGTTTTAGAGATTTTTTTTGATTTAATATCTTCAAATGAGATTAATTATCGGATCTTTTGACAGCTTAGAACACAAAAAATGATTCAAATTCGAGTTTGATTTTTCAAAATTGAATGTTTGACTTATTAAATTTGGTCAAATATCAAAAACAGAGCAGCCTCTTTTTTAAATACCTTCTGGTTTAATCAATGGTTATTGTTGCTTACTTTTATACCAATCCTTAAAGTCAACCCTAATTGAATTGACCGAATGCACTCCACCTGTTTGATAAAATGCCTCTGAATTTACAGGCACTCCTTTATGGCGAAACGGGCCACCAGAAAAGCCCGTTTTATGCAATGCGTGCGGGTCCCGTTGGAGAACAAAAGGATCACTTGTAAACTACACACCACTTCATGCCCGTTCTGAGCCCGATGATTTTGAAGATCATCGGGTTTCTAGAGTGAAAACGGTTTCCATTAAGAACAAAGAGACAAAATTACTGAAAAGAAAACAAAATTATGACAATGTAGTAGGCGGTATTGGTGGCGGTATTGGTGGTGGTATTGGTGGCGGTATTGGTGGTGGTTTTAGTGGTGGTTTTGAGCAAGGTGGTTTTAGAAAAGGGTTTGATGAAGATACAAGTAATCGATCGAGTTCTGGTTCTGCTATATCTAATTCTGATGGATATATGCAGCTTGCTAGTGCTGATGCTAGTGATTTAACAGGTTTGTAACTACCAAAACTGCATTTTTATAAATTATTTTTAGCCCTTAATAGTCAGAATATATAATAAGGGGGTGTTTGGCATTGTGTTTTGATGCTGGAGATAGTGTTTGGATGTGGTTCTGTTGTTTGAAAGTGTGGTAATCAGATAATTAGTTGTTGTTTGAGTGTCGTGCACATTCTTAATTATTTAAGAATTTACATGGAAAATTATCCATTTTATAATTTAATATCTGCAAGTTGAAAAACACAATAATTAGGGGTGGCAATTCAGGTCGGGTTCGGGTTGGCGGGTCAGAAACGTTCAACATGAAACCGATATGTTTATATAAACGGGTTAAATCTCTCAACCCCGACTTGTATAAATATATATTTTTTTAATTGACAAACTACAAACTAAGTATAAATATATATATTTTTAAATATATTTTAATAATTAACGGGTTGGCGGCTCGACCCATTTAAATTATCATCGACCCGAACCTAACCAATTTTTATATATTGGTCAGTTGAGTCGACCGAAGGCTGACCCTGAACTTCTTTACCTCAACCCGAACCTGTTTATTTTTGTGTCGGTTTCAAGTCGGGTTAGAAATTGCCACACATAGTCAATAATCAGATAATCAGTTTCAAAACGCTACACCAAAGTGACCAAACACTCAAACTTAATTATTTCGACTTAATTTTTTTACCATCTTTCTGAAAAATCATAAAGTTATAAACTTTACCATTTTTACAACTTGATCTTAACTACCATCTTGTTAAATAATCATAAAGTTTAAATCTTTATAATTTTTCAGGTCCAGCTCAATCATCTGTAGTGTGGGACACAATGGTACCATCAAGAAAACGAACATGCACTAACCGATTAAAACAATCACCCGTTGAGAAACTTACAAAAGATCTACACACAATTTTACACCAACAACAATCTTATTTTTCTGGATCATCAGAAGAAGATTTGATTTTTGAAAGTGATACACCAATGGTGTCAGTTGAAATAGGGCACGGGAGTGTTCTTATTCGCCACCCGAATTCAGTTACCCGAGAAGAAGAATCTGAAGCAAGTTCTTTATCTGTCGATACCAAAAATGAAGCTTATTCGCGTTTAACTACCTTTCCTGTATATAATGCTAACAAAGGTGGTAATTTCTCGAGTCGTCGAGTTGACTCGGTCAAAAAGTCAACCAATCAAGAGAATATGAATAGGTATGTATAATGTATGGATTTTTTTTTGATATTTTTAATGATTTTAGTGTATTTATTTGTGGATATATGTTTTGTTGTTTCGGTTGTAGGGATAATGACGAAAAGTTAAAGATGCTAATGGACCATAATTCATCATTGTGTCATGTAGATCTAAAAGTAAGTTGATTTTTTTATTTTATATATTTTATTAATTTACTTTTGTACATTTTTTAGGGGTTGAATTGATATATTTTATTAGGTGTCTATGGATGTGTGTTTTGAAATTGAATTTTTGAATTTTATTGATAAGAATTAGAAAATTTAATGTTTTGCAAATCAAGATTTTCTTTAAAAAGTATAGATCGCCAAAAAAGTTATATTTTTGTCATTTTATGAAATAAGTATAGAAGGTTTGACTTTGACCCTGAAGAATTTAAGCATAATCTTTTGTCCAAACATTAAAGTCTGATTATGAGTCCCTAAACCCAAATCCAAACACTCCCTAATATGTTTAACCCTGCAATATATATATACTAATGAAAACTTTAACTTCAAATTTTGCAGGATATTATCAACTTTGAACAGTTTTCAAGCAATTTGACAGACGATGAACAACAACAACTGCTCAAATACTTAAATCTTGCTGACACTGTTCAATTTCCCGATAGGTTTGCACACAAATCTTGTTTAACCTTTTATTTACTTCAAATATATCATATTTTAATATTTAATTTCAAATTTAACAGCCTCAAAAACATGTTCGAGAGCCCGCAATTTAAGGAGAATCTGTCTTCCTTCCAGAAGCTTCTTTCTGAAGGCATTTTTGATCCGATGGTGAAAAATGAAGGCGGTAAAACAGTAAAGAAACTTGCTCTTTGCAGTGCTACAAAATCTGATTGGCTGGAGAAATATAATCTATTACAGGTTTTACTTTTATTTTAACAATAAAAGAAAATTACCCGTGTTTTCAAAATTTAATCTTTTGGTAGGATTTAAACTAATTTATGTTTTTTTAGGATACGAAATGTAAATATGATAGTGTTGTTGGTGGAGTGCGTAATGCTGTGACACCTGGCACTGGCAATTCGGTTAATGTAAAAAGATATCGAGATGCCCAATTTCAAGCGTATTCAGGTTAGTGTTTATTTGAATTATAGTTTGGTCACAATTATCACCAATAAAGTTATAAAATAAAGGCCAAAATGCATTTTAGTATCTTGAATCTGGCTCACTAGGTCCACTACTACCCTGAACTATTAAAGATGCAGCATTTTACCTTGAATCTGGTTGACTAGGTCATCTCTTACCCTGAACTATTAAAGATGCAGCATTTGCTACCCTGAATTTGACAAAATGGTCTATTTGGTACCCTAGCTCACTAATTTGGTCTTGTTTTCTCAAGTGATTTGCTCTAATGTCAGTATTGAGATGAACGTATACATTTTAGACCATCAAAATCTCCAATGAAAGTAAGTCAAGTAAGAAAACGCGATCAAATTAATGAATCAGGTACTAAATCGACCATTTTGTTCAAGTTCACGGTACAATGCTCCACCTTTAATAATTCAGAGTAGTAGAGGATCTAGTTAGCCAAGTTCAGGGTAATAAAATGCATTTTCGCCTAAATAAAATAAAACTTAAATAATTTTTAATTGGTTTTTTCAGGACAAAAGACTGCAATGAGAGCATCAATGAAATCGAGCTATGAACACAAAGATCTCATGGACAACGATGGGCCGGGGTTCAGCCCAAGAAGCCTGTTCGCCTTACCACCTGATCACAGCTCCCTAATGCTCGATTCATTAAAATATGCAGATGAAAATGGGGATCAAGATCTTTTGTTTGATGTCCCATCAAACACATCTTTCCCTCAAGCAGAACTACTCAAACCAACTTCAAGTTTTGTAGCAACAACTCAAGCAAGCACTAGTAGTAGCTCGGTATATCAGAACTTTGTGGGCCCGTATCCAACTAGTCGAAATCTCTAGGGTTGACTTTGTAGGTTGACTATATTTTATGATAACATATTGCAAGACCGTTGTAAACTTTGTAGGCCGGCGTGTACTGAATAACTTGCTACCGTGGCTTTGTTGGTTACATTTGCACAGGATCTTATTGTTCGGTTTTTTTGTTGAAAATCGAAATCTTTAAGGTTTATGATTGGTTTTTGTGTATGTGCTGACAAAAGATTGTATTATAAAAAAAAAGGTTAGAAATGCAAGAGATGGTAATCCCTAGAGATTTTGTATGCTTTTTAAAACGAAAAATGCAGAGAAGAATTGGTTTTTGAGGTATTAAGTCAATCCCAATTAGTGTTGATTGTAATCCATATGTGGATTTGAAAATTAGGTTAGAGATTTTGGTTAACAACGATACACAATCTCTTTAAAAGAATGATATGAGGTTTTGTTTCTTTATATTAAATTGAGTGTGGGGGTAGATTTATATAATTTAATAGTTGTAATAATACCTTTAGAAGTTGTAATGACTTTTTGTTTTGCATTTTGTAGTTTAGTGGTTATTAGGTTACGCCTAAGTATTGTGGAGTTGTTATGCTAATCTTGTGTTCCAATTATTGGCATATGCATGCCAATTTAATTACTCATTTTCCCTAAAAGTTTCATTGCCCATAATAGGTATATTGTTCTTTTTCACCTTTACCCAAAAACATCAAACTTTTTTATTATTCTTTAAAGAAAATAATCTGGTCTAATAGTTTAATCTTGAGGGTCGATTGCTGATCTATGCTACTTTATCTTTATTAAGATGATGCAACAATGCAAGTTTTAATTTTTTGGCTTTTTAGGTATTATCATTTGTTAAGTATCCATTAATCTTACCCACTTTATTGTAATCCTGTAATGGAAGTAAGGGAGAAAGATGTCATATTTGAATGTTTTGACTATATGGGAAGCATGTGAACCAGGTTTGATGGTAGTGTCCTCTTGTTTTATTGATAATGATGAGATCTTTACCTACAACCATACATGTGTGATAAAAGAGCCCAAAAGCATTCATTATATGTATTTTTTATTGGGTTTTTCTAACGTATATATTACAATGCATTTAATGACTCACTTATTTATTAAATATGTATTGAATAACATTAATGAATTCTGATTTCTATCATTTAAAAAGATGAATTAAATATGATTTTCTGCTTAAATGAAAATAATTGATTGATTAAATGCCTTTTAATGTATGCCTTTAAAACATAAATTAAGAAAAACCCTTTTCTATTATATGCAAGCCACAAGTCCACAACTTTATTCAAGAGATAGCTTTTACAGGCATGTATCATGTATTTGGCAAAAATTATTCAAGAAATTGACATGGTGATGTTATTTTAATAATGTTTCACCATCATGATGTCAAATCATTGTATAGTGGTATTTAGTATTTAACTCTATCTTTAGTTTATTGTACATGAAAGATGCATTTTGATCTTTTATAATAGGGACCACTTGATTGGTAATTTGGTTCGGGTTTATGGACCTAACCTTTCTTGCTCAATCGGCCCACTTTGAAGGGCTAGCCCGAACCCCAAAAGGCCCTATAAACCAAACATCATAGATACCATAAAAGGGTTTTTTGACAAACACCGAAAAAGGATCCCACTAATTCATTAATACTTGAAAACGAAAGGTAACTTACTACTTTTATGCTACTAGACCAAAATGCTTACTCTTAGCATTTTGTGTACACAAATGACTATTAAAACACAACGTTTCATCGTTGAGATATTAACACAATTAAATTTTTATTTGTTTATATTACATGCCCTCGGGTTTTCTTTTGTAAATCCCTTCATATTTTATCGCGTTGGATAAATAATATACACAATACAAGTACACAAAATTATTAGTGAAACCATAGTTATCAATTTACAGGTACTTTCCCGCCTTCATGGGGTGATATAAACTAAATATTTTCAGTTAGCCCCCCATACTTATGAGAATATTTTAGTTGCATCCTGTAGAATAACAAAATTATAAAATAATAACAAAATTGCTAAAGTAATTGTGTTATATTAAAGTCTTTACTAACTGCAATCATCTACAACTTTTAGCTTACTACTATATCAGTTATACTAGGTTGTGAAAAATCACGGGATGTCACTAATTTTACTAAACTTAATTTTATATAATACAAATATAAATAATTAATTTTATGTTTGTTAAAAATACAATCAGAATTTCTTGATATCAAAATCCACTTTTCAAAGATTTTCTTCTCTTTTTATCGTCTTCAAAATCCATGTTGTAGTGTGAATCAATAAATATCTTAAAATTAATAGATATAAATTTAATTATCAGAAAATAACATAATTTAGTCTTACTAATATTATATTTTAAATCAATTATAATATTTGTAAAGAAACACAATATTAATCGTAAGCCTACTGTAATTAATAAACATACTACATCTTGACATATCAAAAGTAGTTGTATTTTATTACATAGGAAAGTAACACCTATTTGGATCTATCCGTTCCAAAAAATTACTAAACAGTTGAATAACTAAAGCATGTCCATAATATATAAATATATATAACTAAGTTACAATAAGATGATGCAGGTGTTTAGAACATAAATAAAAAATTACCTTTCCAAGCTTTTCCTGAACCCGGAACAATTCTACCACCTGCACATAAGAAAAAATTAAAAACAGATATTACAAAACAAAAAGACTATGTAAAAAATTTTCAAAACAGAAAAAATGTTATAGTTTGAGTTTCAAAATTTGCCCTGGTTATTTAAGATTTGACTTACGTTTGACTATAAATAGAAGGCTATGAAGAGTATGCATAATGTTATAGTTATATATGTATTATTTTCAGTACTAAAAAATGATGATCATACAAAAATAATAATGCATCTTCATCATAATTAATTGTACATTTTATTTGTAACAGTGTTACATGAAGATTATGGTTTTTAAAAAATATTACAATTTGACTTTTATTCTAGTAAAGTTAAGACTTTTAGAGTCAAATATTTAGTATACATAATGAATTTATAAGTTTTACCTTTAAAAACTCTTGAGGACTATGTTAGAAAACAAATTATATATAACATACATAGTCAGTTCAATTCTTAAACCATGATATAATCTTAAGTTATAAAGCAGTTATTATACAACATTCTATCATGATAGAGAAACAACTTAGATATTATAACAATTTAGCAGTATTTCAATGACATACCTAAAACTCAACATATTTAGAACTTCTTAAATTAACTACTAAATTGAATGATAATTTAAAGGAATTCCGAATCTTTTGCGCAATTCTAAAGATATGCCAAATTTGGATTTTGATTTAATCCATCAGCAATTGCAAGTCCATATCGTTTTACAACTGGTTGTTATAGTTTTAGTGTTTTACTGAATAAACCGATTGTAAATCATTGCTCCTGAATCATTACCACCAATTTATATAACACGATTGCATAGGCGTTAATTTAAGCTTTGAGCAATAAAATTATGCTGTTTATCACTATAACCACCAAATTTGATTTATCAAGCCCCAATTTCCCAATTTAAGAAGCATAAATAAACCAAATTATATGGTTCGAAGCTGTATTTCCCCAGATCAAAAACTACAACACAAATTGAAAACAATTAGTTCATCACAGATTTGAGCAATGAATACGTAAATCATTGCTCCTAAATCATTAAACCAAATTATATGGTTAATAAAGGTTTTGAAGAATAATGAAGAAGGTATGGAAATACCTTGTATCCCCAAATCAAGAACAACAACACAAATTAAAATTTAAAAACAATCAGTTCAACATAGTATTCATCGCCACAAACCAATAATCATCAGCAGTTAAAAGTATAAATGATGAATCAAAAAGTCTTCAAACAACAATAATCATCAACAATTCAACAAAAAATGATGGATTGTTACCGGAGGAATACTATGTTGTGATGTCGTTTGAGAAAAAAATTCATTCCTAAAACAGCTCACTCAAATTTGCTATGTAATTAATATTCGATTTAATACAAAATTATCGAGTCTGGATGGTTTAGGCGGGAAAACAAATTGTTTGGCCAATAGAAAGCTACCATTTGGCAACTGGCACTTTAAGAAAAAGCCAAGTGGCATCCCAAATGTTTGTTTTATTATAATTAATAGATACTGAAAAATATATCAATACACTTTTATATGCTTCTATAAATATTAGAATTTAACTAAATATAAACCCTTAAAAATTTACCATTTATATCTGCTCCAAAAAATAAAATATTTGTTATTGCTACAAGACACATTTGGATCTGCTTATTAAAAATTATGTATTAACTTATTGACTTTTTCAAGATGAATTTTGAAAAGTAAGGATCTATTAATTCTTGAAATCTTATTTTTAATTTATCTATCCAAATTCTTTTTTATATTATTTAACTCATGAAAAGTTAATAAATCATTTTTAAAATAACATCTAAACATGCTCGAAATGGTGGATTCCACAAAAAAAAAAATAAAAAAAATAATAGAAGTTGGTTCATTCGACCGATCGTTCCAACCCAACCACTTCTAACCTAAAACAAAAAGCATCTATCTTGACTTGTTATCCATCTAACCTACATGCTTAACGAATTCTTAATAATAAGTAATTAAAGGTACACTTGTTAAGTTCGGTAAATATAATTACATAGAAGCCCTAAATATCGAATGTATGATCATAGTTAAGACTCTTTATTCTTCAACGAGAACATGAAGGTTAATGTGGATCTGCCCAAGTGGCTTCCTCAAGTTTTAGTAAGCGCTTACCGTAACACCCTAAAATTCAAGCCATTTTTTTTTTTTTTAAAAAAAAACAAACCATAACCTAACGGAAGCGTTTCTGAACTTTCAAACTATTACAAGTTACTAAATATTTACAAACCAATAATAACTTCAAAACAACTTTAAACTATTTTAAAAACTCCCGGTGTTACTAACCCAAGGCTTGACCCATTTTCAAAATATCAGAGTGTCGACAAACATTCTTCCAACCCGACTATTTGGTCACCTAGTCAAACCTGTAAAGAGTCAACAAGAGAGGAATTAGCATAAAGCTAAGTGAATGAATTTATAAATATTAAATTGCACAACCACAACAATTTAAGTTAACACCCTTTTTGCAAATAACACCCTTTATAAATAATACCTTGCTCATATAGAAAATAACATCCTTTATAAATAACACCCTGCTCATAGAGCCAATAACCAGAGGTGCGGCGGTTCTGCAGAACCAGCAACTATTGTTGGCCGAACAATAGTTTACCGATAGCCCTATGCTACTTGGTACAATACCAGTGCTCCTCGACCTACCCGTGTCCAAGGAGTCCTGGTCGCGTTACCAATAGCATACGATGCCCAGCCCCTAACTGCTCAGGCTGACCTCTTTCCGTGTATATGCGCATATAACAGTTAGTTAACACACTGCTCAGTTAACTAACACCCAATTAAGAACCGAATTGAAAAACAATTTCTGCAGATCAAAAATCCTGCATTTTCTGCACGAACCGAAGTGGAACCCGAAACCATTGCAAGTAGTACACCTTAACGGTTATAAATCCACTCACCTTAACAAAAGCTCCTTGACTCAGTAGTCTAATGTCACTGAGTTCCTTTGTTCTTTCCTGCACATACAATTAACACCCGAATTAGTAATCATTTGACCCGAAAATGTGTAAAACTGTACAATAGACTATAAGGACATAACAACGGTTGTACAAACTCAAAACTTGCACTTAGAAACCTGCACATTGACCCTTTGACTCACCAAAGTCAAACCCGTCCAATTTATGCACATTTAATCAATTTTAAACTAAAATACCCAAACGGTCAAAAACCGATTAATACACTTTAGTACCTTGCAATCCTTCCCAAATCCTACAAATTCGTGATTATAAGTTAACTAACCCTTACATACATTTATAAAAATCAGAATTTACCACTTTGACTTACCAAAGTCAAAGTTCGACAATTAATGCCATTTTGACCCGAAATGTGCATTTTACTACTTTAATGTCACAATACCAATACACTAAGTTATTTAACCTTTTATTTGTATTCATACACTTGGTAATTACCATCTTTAACTTGTATAAGTCAAAGTTATACCCAACATGCTTACAATCCCGTTTTTAAAGTAATATGACCAAACGGGTCAAAAGCCCACTTAACCACTTTAATACCCTATCATTCCATTTAATAGTCATACTAGTTTCAAATCACATTTAACATCAAGAATCAAAACTAAGAATCAAAATTTTCACCATTTTGACCTATTTTAACCAAACGGGTCAAAATGTCCATTTTTAGTACCCTACACTTTCAACTATCATTTATATTAAGTATCAAATCACAATTATCATCTAATTAATGTTAAAATCTCAGATTTGACCTCTTCCTAAGTTTACCAAAGTCAAATTCCAGATTTTGACTAAAGTCAAAATCCCACCAAAATAACATTTTTTTTATAAAAACTGGACAGCCTGTTCCATTTCATTCTTCTGACTGACTTAAACTTCGAATATGGTTCTAAAACAATTTTTTTCTAGAAAGTAGACTCAAATACCTTTCCAACGGTACCAACCACACTAAATTCCGAGTTACGGTTATTTTTCTATGATTTTTACAAAACAGCAATGTTTCTAATTTTGATGCTGCCAAAATTCCGAATTTTGGTAAAACTATACCAACTCAATTCAATACAACTCCCAACCTTTGTATGTATTAACCCCAAGTTATAAAATACTTGTAGGGGCAATTAGAAGCTTAATTACATGTCTAATAACAACAATTTAAACACATAAACAAACTATTTCACTTTTAGTACCTTGTAGTTACAAACCACCACCTTAACTAACTACCAAAACTTAATTTAGTCAATTATCATTTTATTTACAAGTCAATTCCATGTTTGACTCCAACCGAAGTCAACCTTACAAATTTTGATCTTAATCAAAATCCCACCAATTATCAAATTATTCAAACATCAATCTTCAACTTGCAATTCCTATGATGCTTTATCAAAATCCAAGTTCTTAATCACTTACTAACTTGTATTTAACAAATTGAATACAAAAATCACAATTCAAGAGTTAAACTAATGATCATCTTCTTCTTCATAAATCACCTCCCATGGTGATTTATGAACCAACCAATCAAATGAAGATTTTAAGCACCAATTAGACGTGAATATTACATCTCTAACACGCTAAACACTAGATACACAATCAATTTCGACTTATACATCAAGAACACCAAAACCCTAGTTCACAAATCAACAAGAAATCAAGAACCCTAGTTTCTAGAGATGACATCTTACCTTAAGAATGCAGAAACGAGATTAGGGTTATGAATCTTCAAGATTGGAAGCTTCAATTTGGAAAAACAAGAAGAATCAAGAATTGTGTGTGTGTTTTGGGTGTGTATTGAACGAGACAGAGAGTGAGATCGTGAGAATGAGAGATTGAAATCAGATTTATGTTTAAGCCCATGGTCTAACACGTGGTCAGCTTGAGCTGGCCCAAAATTTTAAATTTAACAGTATAATACTGACACTGCGATGTTTAATTCGGAACCTTAAACGAACTCTGTTTTTAATTCTGAAAATACCGTTGGAACCCTGGTTCAAAAGAGAGTCCAGATATATAAAAATCATTCAAATATATATATATATATATATCTTGGTATTTCTAATTTTTAACCCCTTGGTTAAAAAAAATACAAATAATTCGAATAAAATCCAATTAAATTCTATAAAATAGAAAATAATAAAATAACTCTTATCAAAAGTAACATAACGCTAGACCGGTTTTCAGGATGTTACAAATCTACCCTCCTTAAAAAGATTCCGTCCCCGGAATCTCATCACACTCAAAACTAATAACGTAACAATTTTTATCTCGGTCTTACTTGTCACCTCATACAAGTACCCCCGTAATATTGCGTACCCATTCAAGAACTTTAACTGTTTCCACTACCCAAACAGTATTAGATAATCTTTAATCCTCTTAATCATAATTTAGTCTATCCAACATAGAAAATCACTTAGTTTCCTTGCTTACAGTCACAATAATTATTTCAAAGTCTATAATAATTTTTATTTTATTTTACATTCCGAGCATCATTCTATCAAAATCTCATACATTTTTTTTTTTTTTTACGGTCTAATTTTGTCTCGATACTCAAAACTTAAATTACTACTATCAAACTTACGGTCAAAATTCATTAAAATCCAGAATATATCTTTTTGATAAAACTCGCATCAATTATCACATGAAATTGCACCCAATCTCATCTTGCCGAACATTTATTTCAAGTAATTTTCATAATCCAATCCAACTTTATAGAATACTAAGGCTATCATTAATCAATTATTCACAATATAACCTGAAGAAATCGTCAATCTATGTTCATCAAGTCAATTTTCTACTCCATTTTTAGCGTGGAAGACATTTTAAGGTAAATTTATCATATATCCTTTCAAGTCATTCAGAAATCGTTCAGATATATATCATTGTTTGTCTTTCATATTTTCCACCCATAATAAAGGTAAATAGATTCATTTTTATGAAACCGATATATTCGGTCCTCACTCTACTAATCACTACATGTGACCCGACAGGTTACGGTAAAAATTTCACCCTCTTATACAAAATACTATCCTTCCATTGAATTATTCATTTTATACCTAAGATTGCATCAACCTTACCTGTAGATATTACACCAATTTAAATTTATACATCCCTTAATTACTCTAATTAAACTCCCGTCACATATATTGTGACAGTAACCAATAAATCATCAACTATCTCTACTTCCAATAGAGTAGGACTCCCAAATATACAATTTCAATTTATCATAAGTTTCACAAAATACCAACGAACAATTTGTTATATTATTATATAACATATGTATAAGTATCGAGTTTATCAAAAACATACCGGTAATGATATCGTTGGAGGTAGTTGCATAGCCCACGAACATCTGAAAAGCTTTACCCTCGGATGGAGGGTGATTCTTTCTCTTCTGACCCGTGGATGATAATGACCCACCAGCTGACCCCGACCCTTACCCAACCCTGATCTCCTTGCAATAGGACAACCACGTGCTCGATGCCCTTCTTCATGACAATTCCAACAAACATTTTTTTTTTCCAGAAATTTACAATCTATTGCCTTATGCCCATGTTAACCACAACAAATACATCTCATAGCCTCAGCAATACATGCTCCATAATGTGTAGATTTACATATGTTACACCATTGTGACCTTTGACTCAAACTGTATCTGTTTGTTCCCGTTCAGTGTTCCCTTATTCTTGATTTCCCTGTCCCCTTCTACCTTGTTGTGAACTCGAGTAATCACTCCTTGATCTTTGGAATTTTGATCTATCTCTATTCGCCCGATCCTCCGCTTTTCGATCACTTTCTGCCGATTTGGCTAATGAAAACGCCTCCAGACAAAGAACTCGCAAATCGAACCGAACTCTTGTACGCCGATAGTAATACATCAATAAAGTGTTGCAACTGAGGTTACTCATCTGGTACCCACGGTTTCACGAATCTCAAGTTATCATTAAACTTCCTAATCAAATCATCCGCTAACATCATATTATTCATCTTTAAATCTATAAAATCCCTTCGAATCATGTTCATCTCGAACCTATTACAATATTCCTTGCACACCATCTCCTGAAACTTCTCCCAAGACATCTCATTTACCTTAACCGTTTCCATATTCCCAGTCATCAAATCAAACACCCGTAAAAAAATTTTAATTTTAATTTTTTTTTTTTAATTTTTTTTTTTAATTTTTTTTTTTTTTTTTTTTTCCAGCTCAAGCTGATCTGTGGGGCTGACCTGTGGAGCTGACCTATGGGGCTGAAATGTGGAGCTGAGTTCTTGAGTTCATATCTCAAACTTACCTCTTGAGCTCACCGTAACTGTCATAACTTTCAAACCGTTTATCCTTTTTTTACCAAATTTTTACAGCTTAATCTAGGCTCATAATGCTACAACTCATATTCAGAATGTTCGGCCCGAATCTGACCCGAAAGGCCTCGAAACTGCCTTGCAACACTGCTAAAACGCACAATGTTTCAGCACTGCGACACTTTACGAAAATTACAATAACTCACAAACCGTAAATCTAATGGACGAGCGGTCAGTGGCCACGGAAAGCTAACTCATTGGGCTACGATAGTCTAGAAGACCCAAAGCCCGGATTCCATCCCGAACAGGGTCCAAAACAGACCCGGACATGATGAAATCAAGCTGCCTCAAAACGCAGCACAATACATTATAATCATCTTTATCAAATCTAACTTGCACAACAACACTTTACCAAATAAACTTACTACTTAGATTTATATCGAATCCCATCAAATCATCACATCCCCTTTCAACATCCGGATCGTATATCTTACTCGAAGTTCCTTCTCACAATCACAAGAATCAAAAGCCCGAATCATCCCCTTTAACCAGTTCATGGTCCCACCCGGCTATGAATTGATTTTTTTTTTTTTTTAGGGTGGATATGGTTGAACATATTGTGGCCGATTTTGTAGGTCAACAATTGTTTTCGACATCTCTTGCATACAACTTTCCATCCTTAATATATACTCCTCTCTTTCTGTATTACCAACACCCGAAGTACCAACATTCTCTGTTTCCCGGGTCGAATGGGTCGCTGGATTATCACCACGATCAGACATATCTGTAACAATCACAACACCTCACCATTGGGTTAGTTTAATCTGTTAGTACTACTATACTAACCTCTAATAACTAATTCACTTTCCTACTAATCCCCACTCATCTTGGAATGTTTGTCTAGACTCAAGCCAAGATTTAGGAATGCTACACCAAAATGTGCACACATTGCCAAACCTGGCTCTGATACCAAACTGTAACACCCTAAAATTCAAGCCATTTTTTTTTTTTTTTTTAAAAACAAACCATAACCTAACGGAAGCGTTTCTGAACTTTCAAACTATTACAAGTTACTAAATATTTACAAACCAATAATAACTTCAAAACAACTTTAAACTATTTTAAAAACTCCCGGTGTTACTAACCCAAGGCTTGACCCATTTTCAAAATATCAGAGTGTCGACAAACATTCTTCCAACCCGACTATTTGGTCACCTAGTCAAACCTGTAAAGAGTCAACAAGAGAGGAATTAGCATAAAGCTAAGTGAATGAATTTATAAATATTAAATTGCACAACCACAACAATTTAAGTTAACACCCTTTTTGCAAATAACACCCTTTATAAATAATACCTTGCTCATATAGAAAATAACATCCTTTATAAATAACACCCTGCTCATAGAGCCAATAACCAGAGGTGCGGCGGTTCTGCAGAACCAGCAACTATTGTTGGCCGAACAATAGTTTACCGATAGCCCTATGCTACTTGGTACAATACCAGTGCTCCTCGACCTACCCGTGTCCAAGGAGTCCTGGTCGCGTTACCAATAGCATACGATGCCCAGCCCCTAACTGCTCAGGCTGACCTCTTTCCGTGTATATGCGCATATAACAGTTAGTTAACACACTGCTCAGTTAACTAACACCCAATTAAGAACCGAATTGAAAAACAATTTCTGCAGATCAAAAATCCTGCATTTTCTGCACGAACCGAAGTGGAACCCGAAACCATTGCAAGTAGTACACCTTAACGGTTATAAATCCACTCACCTTAACAAAAGCTCCTTGACTCAGTAGTCTAATGTCACTGAGTTCCTTTGTTCTTTCCTGCACATACAATTAACACCCGAATTAGTAATCATTTGACCCGAAAATGTGTAAAACTGTACAATAGACTATAAGGACATAACAACGGTTGTACAAACTCAAAACTTGCACTTAGAAACCTGCACATTGACCCTTTGACTCACCAAAGTCAAACCCGTCCAATTTATGCACATTTAATCAATTTTAAACTAAAATACCCAAACGGTCAAAAACCGATTAATACACTTTAGTACCTTGCAATCCTTCCCAAATCCTACAAATTCGTGATTATAAGTTAACTAACCCTTACATACATTTATAAAAATCAGAATTTACCACTTTGACTTACCAAAGTCAAAGTTCGACAATTAATGCCATTTTGACCCGAAATGTGCATTTTACTACTTTAATGTCACAATACCAATACACTAAGTTATTTAACCTTTTATTTGTATTCATACACTTGGTAATTACCATCTTTAACTTGTATAAGTCAAAGTTATACCCAACATGCTTACAATCCCGTTTTTAAAGTAATATGACCAAACGGGTCAAAAGCCCACTTAACCACTTTAATACCCTATCATTCCATTTAATAGTCATACTAGTTTCAAATCACATTTAACATCAAGAATCAAAACTAAGAATCAAAATTTTCACCATTTTGACCTATTTTAACCAAACGGGTCAAAATGTCCATTTTTAGTACCCTACACTTTCAACTATCATTTATATTAAGTATCAAATCACAATTATCATCTAATTAATGTTAAAATCTCAGATTTGACCTCTTCCTAAGTTTACCAAAGTCAAATTCCAGATTTTGACTAAAGTCAAAATCCCACCAAAATAACATTTTTTTTATAAAAACTGGACAGCCTGTTCCATTTCATTCTTCTGACTGACTTAAACTTCGAATATGGTTCTAAAACAATTTTTTTCTAGAAAGTAGACTCAAATACCTTTCCAACGGTACCAACCACACTAAATTCCGAGTTACGGTTATTTTTCTATGAGTTTTACAAAACAGCAATGTTTCTAATTTTGATGCTGCCAAAATTCCGAATTTTGGTAAAACTATACCAACTCAATTCAATACAACTCCCAACCTTTGTATGTATTAACCCCAAGTTATAAAATACTTGTAGGGGCAATTAGAAGCTTAATTACATGTCTAATAACAACAATTTAAACACATAAACAAACTATTTCACTTTTAGTACCTTGTAGTTACAAACCACCACCTTAACTAACTACCAAAACTTAATTTAGTCAATTATCATTTTATTTACAAGTCAATTCCATGTTTGACTCCAACCGAAGTCAACCTTACAAATTTTGATCTTAATCAAAATCCCACCAATTATCAAATTATTCAAACATCAATCTTCAACTTGCAATTCCTATGATGCTTTATCAAAATCCAAGTTCTTAATCACTTACTAACTTGTATTTAACAAATTGAATACAAAAATCACAATTCAAGAGTTAAACTAATGATCATCTTCTTCTTCATAAATCACCTCCCATGGTGATTTATGAACCAACCAATCAAATGAAGATTTTAAGCACCAATTAGACGTGAATATTACATCTCTAACACGCTAAACCCTAGATACACAATCAATTTCGACTTATACATCAAGAACACCAAAACCCTAGTTCACAAATCAACAAGAAATCAAGAACCCTAGTTTCTAGAGATGACATCTTACCTTAAGAATGCAGAAACGAGATTAGGGTTATGAATCTTCAAGATTGGAAGCTTCAATTTGGAAAAACAAGAAGAATCAAGAATTGTGTGTGTGTTTTGGGTGTGTATTGAACGAGACAGAGAGTGAGATCGTGAGAATGAGAGATTGAAATCAGATTTATGTTTAAGCCCATGGTCTAACACGTGGTCAGCTTGAGCTGGCCCAAAATTTTAAATTTAACAGTATAATACTGACACTGCGATGTTTAATTCGGAACCTTAAACGAACTCTGTTTTTAATTCTGAAAATACCGTTGGAACCCTGGTTCAAAAGAGAGTCCAGATATATAAAAATCATTCAAATATATATATATATATATCTTGGTATTTCTAATTTTTAACCCCTTGGTTAAAAAAAATACAAATAATTCGAATAAAATCCAATTAAATTCTATAAAATAGAAAATAATAAAATAACTCTTATCAAAAGTAACATAACGCTAGACCGGTTTTCAGGATGTTACACTTACCTTGAAGACCTGGGGTTCAAGTCCCACAAAATCTTTTTTGGGTGCGATCATACCAGCACTAATGCACCGGATCCCATCGACCTCCTGGGAAGTCCTCGTGGCCTCAAGATAGGAGTGTTTTCAAGCTTGACATCTCTCATCTTCAAGCTCAAGTTTATTTCTGGTTGAGGAATAGGTCCAACAGAGGCATTGGGGCTGCTCAATGGGGTGGGTGGGTGTCGGATCCTTCCGGGTGTTTTGGATAATTTTTGTTTCTTTTGTTATGTTCTTGGTGTTTCGGTTTTTTTTTTTTTTTTGTTTTTTTATGTTCTTGTACTTTGGCTAGTCCCTAGCTAGCATTTTTTCTTTAATATAGTTTTTCCGGGTTCCTTAGGGGGGGTGATGGCTTTGCCGAAGCTCCCTTCTTTGGTTTCCCCTGCAGCCGTTCAAAAAAAAAAACGAGAACATGAAAATCATATATTACATTGAAAGAAATCAACATGCTGACTCAAGTGAGCATATTTTTTAGGGATTGCCTATTGGAACATCCCATATCTATATTGGAACATCCCATTATCTTATTTATTAAGCAATGATTACAACTTAGCATTAACTAATGATTATTACTTATTACTAATAATGATTACTATTTAATTCTTCTTTTTTGTATTTCACTAACTAATTAACTTTTTTTTTAGTTATAACGAAACAAATAATAGTAAAGAAAAACGTATTAGACAATAAAACATAAAGAAAAAATGAAAACACAAAATTAAGAAAAACGTAAAAAGTAACTCGAGAGCTGTGACTTATTTTTTCTAAAAAGTATAATTACAAAAAAATGAAAACGCAAAATTAAGAAAAAAAAAAGGTAAGTACTAAACAACCAAAATTTAAATATTAAAATAAAATATAAAATGATTTGTCTTTTCTTAAAAAAAAAAGAAAGACGAAATGGTCTTAGATCAAATAAAGCTTTTTGAGTAAGAGAGAGAAACAATATATGTTTAAAAATCACACATCTCTATGTATTGAACTTACACATTTAGAATGATTGGAACAATTTTCAAAGGAGGGATGTTTATATAAGAAAGAGAGTTGTTCTAATAGTATGATCCTATTTTTTAATATAGTTATTGAATACTCGCATTCGTATTATGTAAGTATCATATGAGTAAATATTTGAATATGACATTTCTTATTAGACTTTACATAATAAATATAAAGAAATATTACGAAGGGAAATTAATTTCTATATTACAAATTTTATTTCATATATCACATAGTATAAGTTTTACAATTAATCATATAATATTATTAAGCAATGATTATAATAAATGTAATAAAAATTATGTATAAGTTTTACAATTAACCATATACTTCGTAATATTATTAAGCAATGATTATAATAAATGTAATAAAAATTATGGTGAGATCAACCCATATTACATAGTAGTGAAGTACTATTGAAAAAGACTTCACAATATTTATTTATAAATAACATAAAAATGTAATCAATAAATTATTCCTTCATTACGATTTACGAACATCATCGATCCTTATTCCTTCTATTCTTCTGGAATCATCGTCGTCAAGGTGATTTAGCTTTCCGTTTCACTTATTCTTCATACTTTTAGGTTTTATCGGTTAATTATCGGTTACGATTTATCAATTCGTCATCTAGGTAGTTCGTAAATTATATTTCCAGTGCCCAAAATGCATCGATCAAATCATTTATAAATCGTGTTGTTTGTTTAGCTTATATACTACTTACTAATTACTAAATTGTTTTAATTTGCCATTTCTCCGATTATTGTTGTCATATGTGCTAGAAAAAAAAGTGGAAAACGAATTAGGGTTTTCGATTGTTTGTTCTTCTAATTCTCTATTTGATTATGATGATTTTGTCAACTGGAAATCAAAACGAGAACGGTCATGGGGCTTCTGTTCTTCCCCTCAAATCAGGGCCGTCTCAAGTCGATTCGGGGCCCGGGGCGAAATATAAAATGGGGTCAACATGCTCCGAACCATGCTCCGAACCATAATACATAAAAATAACAACTAAATAAAACTCTAAATAAACTTGTATTTTCGAAATATAAAATGAGGTTTTTCCCTAATATCAATCAACTTTTATTTTGGGTTAAGTTTGGGCCTTTCTAGCAATGTATGATTTTTTTTGGGGCTAAATATATAGAGATTTACTAAAATAAGGGGCCCTTTGACGTTTGGGGCCCGGGACGGTCACCCAGCTTGCCCAGCCCATTGAGCCGGCCATGCCTAGACGTGGCAAATGGGTCGTGTCGTGTCGGGTTCGTGTCGTGTCGAGACCTTAAACGTGTTGAGACCCCTAAACCCAAACCCGACACGTTTAATAAACGGGTTCAAAATGTTGACCCAAACCCGACACGGTTAATTTCGTGTCAACCCAACCCAACCCGTTTAACCATAAAAATTCGCGTATAGCGATTAAACATAATAAAATTCCAACAAAAATGTACTAGAGATTCAAAAAAACTTAATAAAAATAAAACAAAAACGTAACATAAATAGATATTAATCTAAATATGAAACAAAAGCCCAACGTTTTCTACTACAACTACTATATATTTAAAAAAATAAAATATATTAAAATATATACATACTTAAACGGGTGATTCGGGTTACCTTCGAGTTGAAAATGTTGACACTAACCCAACCCGTTTAACTTCCGTGTCGTGTCGAGTCAACCCATTTACTTAAACGTGTCGAAACCTCTAACCCAAACCCACTAATTACGTGTCGGGTTCGTGTCGAGTTGTCGTGTCGTGTCTGATTTTGCCAGGTCTAGGCCCATGCCTCAAATGGAAGCCTAGAAAAGTGTCGGCAGTTAGGGATTTCCCGCCAGGGTGTGGACCAATTGTTCAACCAATTAATCCTGTTACTCACGAAACTGATGGTGGGCAGTTAATGGAGATACTCAAAAGGTGTCAAACGAAGATGTTAGTGTTCATGTAGATGATGTAATCATGACGTCATCAATGGAGGATGGTGGTCGTGTGATCACAAAAGCTATACCGAAGAAGAAACTTCCACGAAGACGAGTTTCTGCAGTTCGGGATTTCCCTCCTTATTGTGGCCTGAATGCAACTGAACCTTGCGTATAAGCTTAGCAGATAATGCTATATTAACTTCTTTCAATTAAAAATTGATTTAGACATTTAATTATGAAAAATGTATTGATTTTTAAGCTGCAAGCACGTTCATGATTCCTTGCGTATAAGCAGATAAAAAATGAAAAACATGTTTAGATGTGTTTATTAAAAAAAAATTATTAATTTATTGACTTTTTTCAAAAAAGAGTTTTGAAAGATAATGACTTTCTTACTTCTTAAAGTCTCATATTTAAACTTTCTTTTAACTTTTAATTTCTTTAAATACTAATAAATTAAAGAGTCATTTTCAAAAGTATATTGTGAATCCCACATATCTCTATCTTTAATAAAAGAAACTATACACGTCACCTAATTCACATTATTTTTGCCACATCATTTTTACGACTTCATAAATCATCTACCAAAGAAATCATCTCACATCACCTTCTCATGTTTGAGTTGAATATTTATAGAGTCATTCTTTTTGCAAAAAACTTGGTTTCATGTTTCTGCTCAGTTTTATGTACGTTTCTACTTGGTTTCACGCTAACTCAGTTGGTTGAAGATAAATACACAGGTCGTGTAACGGTGGGTCAAACTAGGTATTTTGTTTCATATGGGTTATATCATATCCTTTCTTGGGTTAGACAAAAAGGTCGAACTTTACTAAATAGTTATTTGCCAATCTTAACCAGTTTTATGTTTTCAAATGTATATGAAAATTATCGTTAATTATAAAATTATTTCAAATATATAAAGTTTTTTATTAATAAAGAATTATCAAGTAAAAAGTTTATAAAATACACATGAAAATATTCTTGAAATTTTTTAAGTAATCTGTGATTTATCATGGGTTATAGACTATTATAAAATAAAATAATAATATTAATTGACTTATATTATTGATCATCCCAACCTAACCACTTTTAACCTAATAAAAAAGGGGTGATTTTTTTTTTACCATAATATTTAATGTATGTATCACATTCAATACTTAATATATTTGTACAGTTAGCTGTAAAAGTTATACAGTATAATACAATCATTAAAAGTTATGGTATCAATATTAATCCTCTAAACAAAAAGCATCCATCTTGACTTGTTATCCATCTAACCTACATGCTTGATGAATTATTGATAATAAGTAATTAGAGATACCCTCATTAAGTTCGGTTTATATAATTACATATTGGCCCTAAATATTGAACATATGATTAAAGTTAAGACTCCTTATTCTTCAACGAGAACAGGAAAATTATACTTCCTCCGATTCAAAATAAGTGTTACACTTTTCTTATATGGGTGATTCAAAATAAGTGCTACTCTTTGAAAAATTACCTTATTTGGTAAAAAATAGTAGGACCCACGCCCACTAACTATTTACTTTAGTAAAGTGAAATGACCCATTTACCCTTACTTTTTACTTTTAAACATCATTAACCTCACTTTATTCAAAAGGTGTGAGACTCACTATCCACTAACCATTCAATTAATCTATTTTAATCATAATTTTAATTTTTTACCACAAAAAATGTGAAATCTAAAGTGTAACACTTATTTTGAATCGGGAGGAAGTATTGCATTTAAAGAAGTCGTATTCATGATTCCTTGCATATAAGCAAATCACCTAATTCCTTCATGTTTACATCATTTTTAATGAACAATATATTTATGAGTAAATATTTGAATATGACATTTCTTATTTGGAGTTTACATGATAAAGATAAATTAATATTGCGTAGCAAAGTACTATTGATTTTTTTTGACAATATTTATTTATAAATAACATAAAAATATAATAAAAATGTAAATAAAAGGTACGTTTTCTGCTGCAAATGTGTCACTTACTGCAAATGTGAATTATTCCTTTCATTACGATTTACGAACATCATCGATCTCTTATCATTCTATTCTTCTGGAATCATCGTCGTCAAGGTAATTCGTACTTTTAGGTTTTATCGGTTAATTATCGGTTACGATTTAGCAATTCAATATCTAGGTAGTTCGTAGATTTCATTTCCAGTGCCCTAATTGCATCGATCATATCATTTCTAAATCGTCTCGTTATATACTACTTACTAAATTATTTTAGTTTGTAATTTCTTCGATTATTGTTGTCATATGTGCTAGAAAAAAAAGTAGAAATCGAATTAGGGTTTTCGATCGTTTGTTCTTCTAATTTTTCTCAGGACTGATGATTTTGTCAACTGGAAATCAAATTGAGAACGGTCATTGTTCCTCAAATGGGGCTTCTATTCGTCCCCTCAAATGGAAGCCTAGAAAGGTGTCGGCAGTTAGGGATTTCCCGCCAGGATGTGGACCAATTGTTCAACCAATTAATCATGTTACTCAACAAGCTGATGTTGAGACAGTTGTTGACTCTAACAAGAGTGAGCTACAAAATGGAGATACTCAAAATGTGTCAAACGAATTTGTTAGTGTTCATGTAGATGATGTAAGCATGATGTCATCAACACAAGTAATCACAAAAGCTATACCGAAGAAGAAATTTCCACAAAGACGAGTTTCTGCAGTTCGGGATTTCCCTCCTTATTGTGGATTGAATGCAACCGAACCTACTGCAGAAGAACGGTTAAGAATCAATGGAAAAGATATGAAATTGACCGAGTCAAACGGGAGTGTAAAAGATGATTCTTTCAAGAAAACACAATCTGATGAATCAAACACAGGTCTTGAATTTGAACACAATGTTGTTACTGGTATTGAACGGACCAAAAAGGTGCATAACATTGGTCAAGCATGCCAGGAGCTTATAGTTTACACACGCGAAAAATTCCCGAACAGAAAATGTTCAGATGATGAAGATTCAGAAGATGACAAATTTCAAGATGAAAAACGGGGAACGGTATTGATGCCAGAAAACAAATCACTTGCCCTAATTCAAAAAGACATTAAAAACATCAACAATCGAAAATGGGTACTAAAAAAACATGTTAAAAAGAGACCGTTAGATAATACCAAGGATCCAGAATTTGTTGGTGACATTCTTGGCTGTGTGTTGGGTCTGAGGGCTCCATCACTCCGTGCACCAAAAGAAGAATTAATCAGCAACCCAAACGGACCACCAAAAAAACCCGTAAAGAAAAAACCAGTAAAACAAGAAACAGTTGTTCGGGCTGCTTATTTAGGCACACTCGAAATGGTGGTTCACGAAACCGAAGAAGAAAAAATAAATTTTAATTCACAAGGAGCCCGTGAACTTGATGTAACCCTACCTCCATTTGGGCCAAAAAAGTTAACCGATGCCCGAACTAAAGTTCGGGAAACTTTACGGTTTTTCCAAACTTTATGTAGGAAGATCTTGCAAAGTGAAGAAGCAAAAACGAACGAATCAAGATCCGGGCCGCCAATAAAACGGGTCGATCTTGCAGCAAAATCAATCATGGATGAAAAGGGTCGATCGCCCGTTTTGGGTAAAAAAACATACGGGCCCGTACCCGGAGTTGAAGTTGGAGACGAGTTTATGTACCGGGTCGAGCTCGCTTTGGTGGGTATTCACCGCCCGTTTCAAGGCGGTATAGATTATGTTAAACAAGGTAAAAACTTTTTTGCAGTTAGTGTTGTTGCTTCGGGTGGTTATGATAATGAAATCGACAAGCCCGATTGTTTAATGTATTCGGGTGCGGGAGGTGTTTTAAAAGATAAAACTTTTGAAGACCAAAAACTCGAGAAAGGTAATTTAGCTTTGAAAAACAATATCGAGTTACAGTACCCTGTTCGGGTTGTTCGGGGGTATAAAGTCAACGTCAAAGTTGCAGAATCTTCAGAAAAGTCAAAGTTGTCGACTACGTATATATACGACGGGTTGTACACAGTTGACAGTTACAAGCAGGTGCCCGGCCCGAAAGGAAACATAGTTTTCAGATTCGAGCTGAAACGAATCCCGGGCCAGCCCGAGCTCGCGTTACGGGAAGTGAAATCCAAGAAATTCAAAACCCGAGAAGGCGTTTGTGTGAAGGATATATCCAACGGGAAAGAAGTTTTCCCGATATGTGCGGTTAACACAATCGACGATGAAAAACCGCCCGAATTCACCTACATTACAAAAATCATGTACCCGGATTGGTACCGGCCCGTTCCGCCAAACGGGTGCGAGTGCACGGGCCGGTGTACAAGCAAGAAATGCGCGTGCCGGTCAAAAAACGGGGGCGAGATCCCGTACAATCACAACGGGGCGATAGTCGAAGCAAAACCGTTGGTTTTCGAGTGCGGCCCGTTTTGTAAATGCCCGCCCACTTGCTACAATCGGGTGACCCAAAAAGGGATGAAAATCCCGCTCGAGATTTTCAAAACGGGGTCCCGAGGGTGGGGGGTTCGGTCCGTGAAGTCAATATCTTCCGGAAGCTTCATATGCTCGTATATAGGCGAGCTTCTAGAAGATACGGAAGCCGAGAAACGAACGGGCAACGATGAGTACTTATTTGATATCGGGCAGAATTATAGCGATTGTTGTGTTAATCCGGATACAAAACCGGGTTTGGGTACGGGTTTGGATACGGGTACAACGGGCGGGTTTACTATTGATGCGGCTTATTATGGGAATGTGGGTAGGTTTATTAACCATAGTTGTTCACCGAATTTGTATGCTCAGAATGTGTTGTATGATCAAGAAGATAAGAGAATGCCGCATATAATGCTTTTTGCGGCTGAAAATATTCCGCCATTACAGGAGTTGACTTATCATTATAATTATGCGGTTGACACGGTTCATGATTCTGATGGGAATATTAAGATTAAGAAATGTTATTGTGGCTCTTCAGAATGTACAGGCAGGCTGTATTAATAAGCTTTTTAAATTAAGAAATGCCTTTGTTTTGAGGTCGTAATTAGCAAATATGTTGTATGTGTTCTTAGGTGTATTTCACTTGTTAGTTTTTTTTTTTTTTTGGTTGGTCAATGGTGTTTAATAATAGCTTGTTGTTAACATGTATCTTGTTTTTCGTTATGAAGAAAAATAATTAACGCACTCATGGGTTATCTTACTTTCTGAATATGTTAAGTTTCGTTATTTAATTTAATTTTTATTATACTGTGTTATACTTCCTCCGTTTCAAAATAATTGATACATTTTGAAGTTCACGTTTTCTAAGGCAAAATATGATAATGCAGGTTAATTAGATTAAATTGGATAATTTGTGAATGATGGGTCCTAAATATATTGATTAAAGTGAATTTAATAATGTTTAAAAATAAAAGTAAGGGTATATGTGTTTTTTCACTATATTAAAAAAGATAGTTAGTTAGTGTGGGCCCCACTATCTTTTACCAAATATAGTAAGTTTTTAAAGTGTATCACTTATTTAAGAACTTTTTAAAGATATACATTTAGGTCACTTGGGTCATCTACAACCTCTTAATAATAATCTACACCATTATTTAAGATTTTTTTTTTTTTTTTTTACAAAATGCAATGACCAAATTGATTTTTTTTTAGAAAATACAGTAATCAGGGTGCATCAACCTTATTTTATGTTTCTTTAACATTTTCCACGTAGATAACTGATAACAATGTCACGAGTACAATGATTTTAATTAAAAAAAAATAGAATGACCAAACTTAAACTTTTCAAATAATATGACCGTTTCAATGTGTAAAAATGGCTAAAGACGTTTATAAGAAAGTGTTACACAATAGAAGCTCTCTGTGTGTACAAACATTATAAAGTAAAAACAAAATACAAATTAACTACATGATGCTGCATTTAACCAAAATACATATCATATCATTTGGGCAAACATTTAAGTTCTGGCCCAATACAACCACCGCCATCATATATCCCAAAGACTACACCGTGAAAAAGAATAAATAGGCCATTGACCACCAATTGACTTTTTCAGAGTAGTTGTGCTTTCCTTAGGTCAGAAAGGACTCCTCTATCTTCACTCCCTCTCTCATTGTAAATAACCTACAAACAACAAATATATTTAAAAATAATAATTTAATATTAAAATAAATATAAAAACAAGATTGTCTGTTAAACAACTACCTTATCAATGATTCCATATTCAACAGCTTCACTAGGACTGAAGTATTTCGGACGCCTTATATCTTCTTCAATCTGCTCTTCTGTCTTGCCTATGTGCTTTGATAACAGTTTCACCTTCAATCATCATTAAAATTAAAAACTAAAAATTAAAAATCATTTTTTCAAAAAAAAACAAAAGTGACCGATCATATATAATACCAATTCGATCTTCACATTCTTTATTTCTTTTCTCATAATTTCAACATCGGTTGCCTGACCTTGAAATCTTGCAATTGGCTACAAAATATCAAGAAATAAATATTTGGATAAAAATCAATTCTTGAAAAAATGTTTATAAAAATCACCTGTTTCATCATGATGGTTGATGAGGGTAGGGCAGACCGGTTTCCCTTTGCACCAGCAGCCAATAGCAAAGCAGCCTCTCCCCATGCATTGCCAACACACAGTGTAAAAATCGGTGGCTTCACATATCTGTATATAAAAAATAAATAAATAAAGTAACTGCTACAGTTGTAACAAATCAACTGATAATGTTATAAAAATAAATACTTTTTACCTCATAACATCATAAATTGCAAAAGCCTCTGTTTCATACCCCAATTTTTCACCACCCTGCAGAATGTAAAAACAAATATAACCATTGTTTATAATTAAATAATTCAAAATAAAATAAAATCCATGATTAATACCTTGGTGGTTCCAGTAGAGTTTATGTAAAGGTATATTGGCTTTGTGTCATCCTCGTATTGTAGATATAAAAATTCTGCCAATATTAGTTCAGTCACTGAGGGAACTAAAGACATGCCCAAATAAACAATTCGGTTCTTGTACAAATAAGATGCTAAATCTGGTGGCGGTTGCTCCCATGCACTTCCTCTTGAATAGGGAATTACCTGTCAAAATATATCAAATATGTGAAAAAACAGAAAATTATATATAGTTTGATGGCAAAAGTATGTGAAGTTTATAAGAAAATGATACCTTGTACCAAATTTATTTATCAATCACTACCAAAAACAGGATATTTTTAATCATTTTTTAGAACAAGCAGCAATTGAATAGGCCTGTTTCAGTAATCGAGTTGCATCTCATTGTAAGTTCATAAAATGAGAGGTAAACGAGTAGCTAATTAGGGCTTTTGGACAATATTAGTAAGCTCATTAAGTTTAATACAAATCCACATTAGCTTTCTATTAGGATTATTTACTTACTGAGCTCTAATATATGTTAATATGGATTAACAAATTTCTAGGAGCACTAAAGTACCAATATAGTTGCTGGAATTGAAGCAGTAGCTTGTGAGAAACCTAAAATTAAAAAAAGGGGGAAATCAATCTGTTTGTATGTGATGTTTTATTTCATCCAAGCAGTAATGTATGCATATGAAATTCTCAAACGATAAATTAATTTCATCAATTGTTCATATAACGGAAACAACGAATTGCAATTTAAATGAGGCGATAAAAGGGGGAATACCATAGTAACACCGAGTCGTTTTCCATGGGAGCTTGAAGAAGGATTGAGAGATGCAGGTCGGATCTTATGACCGGAGAAATCGCAGGAAACACAGCTTCCGACGTACGGAGAGATAAAATTGGTGGATAAGGAAGCTTTAATAGAGGAACTAGAAGATTGAGATGATGATAAAGAAGCTGTTATGGTTCGATTGTTTCTTAAATTTGGTTTTGATGATAGTATGCGTGCAGTAGGGTAGAAATGGGAAGCCATTGTCGCAACCTCCATAACTGTTCGTAGAAATTGGTTTGGAGATGAGGGAAGAAGGTTTGGGGGAAATACGCTAGAAGATTTGGAGCAATTTTGACCCGACCATCTCACATAATTTTCGGGTCAGTTTATCGTCTGGGTATTTTTTTTTTGGCATTTATCTATACTATATTATAAAGCATTTACCATTTCTATAATTAGTAAGGCTGAAAATTCAGCCAACACACTTGCTAATAATGGAAACCTGCATTCAATAAAAAAGGTGGTACTGTGTTTCGAACTAGAGACCTCAGACAACAAAGCAACATGCGATAACCAGCTAGCCTACAGGGAATCACGCTTTAAGTACGAACAACTGTCTATATCACTACTAATGTTTCCTATGCAATTTTTCTGACTTTCTCCAAAAATTAGAACGGTTGTTTGCTCATTGAGAAGTGGAAAAGTTCGCTTTGGAAATCGTACACCCATTAATTATCCACTCCATCTTTCAAAAAATCCTGATATGTTACCCGTTACCTCCTCATTTTCTTCACTACTCATCTCGTTTCTCTCTCATGTTTGCTCACCACCCGGCTTCCAAGTTCCACCGGCCAACTGCGTCGGCTTCCACTGATCTCCAGCGCCGACGTCCACCGGCCCCAGAGGCGACATCCACCGGCCACCACCGGCCACCACCGTCACAAGGTAATTTCTGTTTCGATTTCGTAACCTAAATGGACTTAATCATGAAATTTCTGTTCTGTTTCTATTTTATTAATCATGTGCAGGAGTAAATAGACTAATTTCTGATTTATGACTGGTGTTTTTCAAATTTCATGATAAAATCTATTAAACAAAGTAAAGTTTAATTTATGTTTCTGTTTTGATTTATGATGAATGTTTTGATTTATACTTTGTTGGTTGGAACTGCAGATTTAGGTGATGCAGATGATCAATATGAATTAGGTCCTAATTTAAGAATCGAGGTAAGTTTTTCAAGATTTAATCTGCAACATTATTCATCTGTGAATATTATATAAAAATAAAAAAAGTTTCTTGAACTAATTTATGTACAGAATGTAGGCGTTGATACCGATAAACAAGCTCTTTATTACTTGGAGAAGGCAGCCGATCAAGTATTTCACAAAAGAGCTATTACCTTTTGGGAGGTGTTTATTTGACATGCAATTGTTAGTATGGTTTCAGTGAAACTTGTACTTTCTGCAGGGTCAAGCGGGCGCTGCAATAGCTTGTGGGTCCTTTGTTATCAGAGGTATCTTATATATGTTTATCTCTTATAAAATAATGCATGGCGATGTTTTAAAGCATTAGAAGAACCTGGTATTAATGTGAGTTCATATCTTTGTTCTGAATCATTGGTCTTAGTTTTTTATTGTTTTGAGTTGCAGTGTGGTCATAATGTTGATGAGAAACTGCAGCATGGATCATTTAGAAAGATGAAGCGCAAGTATTATAAAAATGTTCTCCAGTTCATATGAGATTGGTTCACACAGAAACTAGAGAAGAAGTAAGCATTAAAAATGTTTTTCAAGAAAAAAGGTACAAGAACCGAGAGCTACAAACAATGTGCATTTTCGATAACCCAAATGTTGTTGATTTATTTTCTATTACCTTTGTATTACTTTTTCTTGATTACAGTTTTGATTTATTGATTTCTGTAGCTTTGTGTATGCAATGAGCAATTGGAGAAAGATAAACAATAAAAAATGAAGCTTTGGAACAAACACACACAATTAACCACTTAACTTGAAAATAAAGGTAAATTTCTGTTTTAAATCTATAGTACTATTTCTTGAAAGTTATTGTCCTTCAAGTGTTTGTGTATATGCTTCCTATTAATGTTTTACCTACTTTTTGTGTTTGTTTGATCAGGGATTCAAGAAATTTTACATTTTTGTTAAAAATAACATATGTGGGAGAAATTGGGCAAGTTGGTTTAACGGGTCCGAATGGTTTTGAGTCTAACCTTTTTGTCTATTTTTATGGCTTTGTTTATATTTGATGTATAAACTCTTTATGGTTACGAACACGGGTCATTGTTACCGCACCTAGAAGATTATGGTTTACTCTTTTTTATACAAGCCTTTTTTATTTTAATGGTGTTCCATGCTTTTGCTCATTTAAGATTTTAATTGTGGATCAACCAATTGACAATCATGTTAACAATTGCAGATGATCTTGTTTATGTGGTTTCTCTGAGTGACGAGCGTCGTAAAGTTCTAACTAACTACTGATAGATTTGAGAATTGACAACGGCTTTAGTTCTAAATATACTTAATATTTAAATTGTTATTAATGTATGACTTAAGAACTATTTCAATAATTGTATTTTTGTTATTTTGGTAGATGTATTATCTTATCTTCTATCTATGATATGAAATGAATATTGTTACTTCTTTCTATATATTTCTTTGAACTAATTTTTTTTGATTTTGCAGTGTTTTGTGTTTTATAAAGCTAATAGTGTATTGGAAGCAAATTTTTAAGAAGAAATTGTAGATGGAAAGAGCAAGAGGAAGTTAATTATGAGAAATATCAAGTTATTCTAAATGAATTTTGCTTGTTAATTCTATGCATCATTTCAGGATCTTGGTACACCTTTGAAGTCACTGTAGTGTAACATATAGAATAAACATGTAATCGAACAACTTTTGATTGCTGCTAAATATAGTTACAGGGTACCCGCCGCCGCATTGCGCGGGTACCAGCTAGTGGGTATATAAAGAGTTTACCCCTTCCATAATTAGCAGGCTGAAAATTCAGCCAACACACTTGCTAATTATGGATTTGAAATCTTTAGGGAAAAAAATATCTCCAGCCAAGATTCGAACCCGCCACCTGCTGCTCACATAACCACAACATACCCGCTGGAACAAGCCTGCGGCTGCGTTCTTCATCTAAACCATAGCTATATATTCTGTAAAAAAAGCGGATTAAGCCTACCAGTGATAAAATCCCTTTGGCCCATCCCTTTTAATTTGTGCGTAGCCCATCCCTTTAGTCTCTTCAATTCCGTCTCTTCGTTTTTCTTATACGAAGAGAAAAATGAAGGGATGGGCTACGCACAAATTAAAAGGGATGTGCCAAAGGGTTTTTATCAATGGTGTACTAGTCCTATGTCTTGTTTTTAATTTCCTTTTTCTTTAGTTCTTGTTTTTTGTAATTTCTAGCACCCTTATCCTTACATTGGTAACTACCACTAAAATTATAATCAAAATTTTAATTTATTAACTATTTTTATTCTTTATTTTATATGTTTATTTCAATGAACAGTTCCATGAGCTCCTGGTTGCAGCAAGTTTACTTGCAACCCTACACCGCCATCTGAGGTAATCTTTTACTGCTTTCATTAGAAGTTAGAACACAAACTAAATTAGTTTAATGATAATATGTGATGTTGGGTAATTATTTCTTTGTAAATGACTGATCAAATACATTGGTAAATATGCGTTTTAATTCCCAAATCAATACTTAAGCATGTGAGTATGACGGCAGAAAAGATGAATTCAAGCTCTGCTATCTCTCGATCCATTCAAGCAAAAGTCTAGGTAATTACACACTTCTGTATTTTTACAAAAATTACAGTTTCAGGTTTATTCCTATGCTTTCTAACGAGAAATTTTTTTGATGCTGCTGCAGATAATTGTGAATGTGAATTTGATATATCAGGTTGATCAAGCTACATCAATTATACTAATTTAACAATAATCTAAATTTTAATAAAATGATTTTAGATGTTATTTTTATTTTGTTTTGAGGTTTCAAATTGGTCAGTTTTCATTCCCAAGTCAAAATGAATCGGGTATATATGGAAAATAAGACTTCATGTTGATGTTGGCCGGTTAGTGTTGAAATTTTATTACAAGAAGCTAATTTCTTCAAGTTGTATGTGATAAGTTTGAATATGATGATTTAGTAGAGTTTTTCCAATTAAACTATACTGTTTGAATATAATGATTTAAAAGAGTTTTTGCATTAAAACTATACTTTTCTAAAGTTGTATCTCAATTGAGCTAACATAAAAGTGGATGTAGTGGTTTTGTAGAGAATAGACAAGCTTTTTTCAGGTTTTGTGATTAATGACTTTTATGAATAAAAAATGGATGTCCGTATTCTTATGATGTTTACGGACTTATTATTGGAGATTAAGTTTTAATGTGTTAGTGTAAGGAAGTTTTGATCAGAGACCTATAACGTATGTTAAGAAATTAGGTTTTTTGTGTTACCTGTAGGAAATACCAAAATTGAAGTAAATTGAGGTTAGATTTTCAACTTAAATTTGAACTCTGAACCCCACTAATGTGTCAAGTTCCCTAAAAAGAGGAAAATTCCATATGAATTTGATTAATGCTTTTTAAACGCTGATGTTTATTTTTGGGAATATAGTAATTCGGGTTTGAGGTTAGGGTTGTTGCATCAGATACTTTTGCTTTTATTTACAGTGATTTTGAAGTTGGTACTGGTGATTACCCAAAGTCGGGTCAACATGCTTTTTTGTTGACTTTTCACTTTGATAGTTAACAAAAATGTAAATACAGTTTTTGAATAACAAAATAATATATCAATTAAAGTTGAATGTTGGTATTATTGACAAACTAAATTGTTTTTGTTGACTGTTGGTCCTTAATTCACTTTGGGTGCTCTAACTACAAGTTTCATAACATGATGTAATGATGCACACCATGTTAACGACTTTTTGTATTGAAGAAGCAACCCCAAGTGGACATAACTTTTTAATCACTTATGGGCATCAGTTTGACGTCAGTAATTAGTATTGGATGCGTTAGATTTGACATCCAATTGAGGATAATTAGTTTTGTATTTAAAAATTAAGCTGATTTTTACGTCAAGACTGATGCAAATGCATCTATTTTAATCTCCATTTAGACGTACATACCACCAACTTGATGCAAATGCATCTATTTTGAACCTCCATTCAACCATACATACCACCAAACTCGCAACCGAGCAACGTGTATTCGCAACAAAATATAATTACTCCGGGTAACCGTCGCCGCATTACGCGGGTACCTGCTAGTTTATGATAATAACAAATTAACAATACTACAATAGGATGCTACAATAAAATTCTGCACTTAGTTACAATTAAAAATTTAACATCATTTAGTTTATCTATTAACTACCATGTACCTACCAAGTATTATGGCCTTTCCGGGTTTTTTTTCAAAAAAAAAATTAACTATCAAGTAAGATCCGCCCTATTATCCATTTACATAGATAATACCCGACCAGTTAGGGTCGGATACCTGTATATCAGGATTTACAGATGGTGGTTGATAGATATAAGTGATATTTCGAATGTGAAGCAGCTTATCAAGTGGCCTGCTCGTGCAAATCTATCAAAAGTCAAAGCCCGACATTTTATGACCGCTCTTATTTCAGTTCTTTGGCACATTTAGAGGTATAGGAATGATATAATTTTTAATAATAAAGTAGATGGATTCCATCTAATTCTTGATGAAGCCCAAGCTTTCTATTGGATCAAGAATAGGTCAAAGTGCAATTGGAGTAGTGTTTATTGGGCCCAGTGGATTGCATATCCGAAAGGCATGTAAGAGTATTAGGTGTGGTAACACAAGTCGGAATGCCATCTCCGCGCCACCTATGCGCCACATCATCATTTCACATTTCACATTCAAAACCCCCAAATACCCCCTCTACCATCACTAACCAATAATACTCCTTTGGGACCCACCAAAATACCCCTAACTTACAAAATACCCCTTTAAAAATAAAAGAATCTCTCTTTCTCTCTCCTCGCCGGCCAAGCCAGTCGTCCGGCGAAATGCATCACTGAAATCACGAGGGGTGTGGTGGCGAAGGGCTTGGAGCTCGCCAAACATGCCACATAGGCATAAATGGTTCCGGCGGAGGTGGCATCCGCCACCGCACCGCATGCTCTAAGCATGTGGATATCCCGAGTTTCAAAGGTGGCAATTTTGGTGTTTTTGTATTAATCTAAGGTGTGAGGTGTTTTTGTAATTTGTATTGTATTTTTCTCGGTATTTTCTCAAACTTTGGTGTAATTTTGCTAGTTTCTTGCTAGTTGTTTTAATTTATTGTTGGGTCTCGTTGCGGGAGTGATGGCAATGCCGAAGCTCCCATTGAATGCTCAATTTTTGCCGTTAAAAAAAAAGGATTTACTGATCAAATTTGCATCCTTAGGTGTGACAAACTTTACTAATAACGGGTATTGATCATACCTATTCGCCATATATAACCATACTGAAATTTTGCTTAAAGGACTAAAAACCAAACCATTGATTAACTAAAAGGTAATTGGTTTAATGGTTGGGTTTCTCCTTAGTTTTTAACATTAATAACTAAATATCAAGGTGAGTTCGGTACTGATTTTATTTTTGGTTGAAAATGGGCACCGAGTTTCATACCAAAACGCCGGTCGATACTGGTATTTGGTATTGTATGCCAAAAGTGGGTATCAATGAGAAAATGGGTATCGATAAAGCAGTACTGAATAACAAGAAGGGACCATTTTAAATACCAAATTATCGTATCATATGTATACTGTCGGTACCGATTTGGTATATGGTACCAAACAGTCATCCTATTACAGTTGCCATTTATTTATCATAAAAGCAAATACATTATTCAATTAATCATCGTGCAGTATTTAATATTCTAAGCTAAATCGGGTGAAGTAGTTGAATTTTTTTCAACTTCAACTGTTGTTCTTGTTGGTATCTGATTTACTCCTTTACCAAACGTTCCAACCTACTTATAAATTCCCAAATATCTTTCAATTAAGAGAAACGTAAAGTGGTTTTAGTATTTAAACTCACAAATAAACTTACTTAATAATATAGTCATATTTTTTATAATTCATTAAAGTGTTATATATCTTTTTTATAATCATCGTGCAGTATTTAAGTCTTTGAATAACTTTTTTATAATTCATTTGTAGGTGTATTTGATTAATTAATTTAAGCATATTGATAAGCTAGTATTATAGACGCTTGAAATGCTTTTTTTAGAGGTTACTAACCTAAAAAAAGCTGTCATAGAAAGTACTTTCCCTGTATCATTATAAGAGCATCTCTAATGGTAGCTTTTTTAAAAGCTTTTTACTATTACAATAAGTCTTTAAAAGACTTTCTGCCACTGGAATAGCTAGCTTTTCTAAAAGCTTATTGCAATGACTTATTCTCTACTAAGCTTTTAACTTACTTTTAATGTTTATCTTTTTTAATCCTCTATGTTTAATAACTTTTCATTTTAAACCTTAAATATATAATATATAAATTCTTTATTATATTTCTATTAGTTAATATATAAATTATATAATATCTAATGCTAATTATTACAATATTTTTGTATGAAATATTTTAAAAAATATTATATTTAGTAAATGTCAAAAAATTGTCAAATTATATATAGGGGGTATTTATAAACATTTGAGATAGATAAAGCTAAATTAGAAATTTTGTAAAAGAAAAAGCTTATTGGAAAGGTTAACCATTGGAGATGTTATTTATGAAAGGGTTTTTGGTTAGTGGAATGTTGATATGGCAAAAGTAATAAGCTTTTGAAAGGTTAACCATTGGGGATGCTCTAAGTGATACACTTTTTATAAATGGGTGTTTCACAATAAGTGATGCACTTCAAAAGTTATCTTATTTGGTAAAAATGTGGGACACAACCTCCACCAACTATACACTTTAATAAAATTAAATTACTCTTATACCCTTAGTTTTACTTTTAAAACTCATTAATATCACTTTATCCAAGAAAAGTGAGACCCATCATCCACTAACTATCTACTTTAATATATTTTACCTATGCTTTAATCTTTTGCCTCAAAATTCGTGAAATATAATAAAAATATAATAAAGAATTTATACCTCCTCATATACAAAATAAGTGCTACACTTTCCTTATTTGGTAAATTTTTATATATAAAATTATCATTTTATCCTTACTTAACTTTATTAAACATCATTAAGATTGCCACATAATTTACTTTCTCTTTCTTCAACAAAGCCAAAGATTATATTGTGGGACCCTTCTTCATCAATTATCCTCTTTTATCTATCATAATCTCTATTACAATGTTTTGAAGTATTAAAAAGCATGAAAGTAAATGTGTAGCACTTATTTTGAATCGGAGGAAGTATATAATATATATCTAAGGTTTATATCGAAAAGTTATTAAACATAGAGGGACTAAAAAAGATAAACATGAAAAGTTCATTAAAAAGTTAGTAGAAAAAAAGTCATTGCAATAAGCTTTTAAAAAAACTAGATTTTTCAACGATAAAAAGTTATTTAAAAACGTATTGTTATAATAATAAGCTTTTAAAAAGCTATCATCGGAGATTCTCTTATTATGATATAGAGGAAGTTTTTTTTTAAAATAAGTAATTAAATTTAATTAATTAGTTTAAAGTTTTAAACCCAATCTTCTAGGGGTGTTCATTAAAGGGGTTGACCCGAAAAACCAACCAATCCAAATGATATTGGGTGAAATGCTTTGGCTTATTTGGGTTTGGTTCGGATTTATTGATGTATCCGAAATAATATACTGGTTTATGGATTGGATTTGTGTTCAAAAATCCTTATTTGGTTTACACCCGAATAACCGAATAGTAAAAAAGAACTTACATATTAAAGATATCTAAATTAAATATACATCGACTTTGTTTAATTATTTTTATAATCTGCTTTTATGTCTATTGTTTTTATATAAATGAGTTTGACTCATTGTTGCTCTGAGTTTATTTCACAGTTAATAGAAATTTTTGGCGTGGATGATTAATTAAGTTATAATAATACTATAGACAATTACTTTTTATAGATATTTTTTTATTTGGTTTTATAGTAAACCGAACCGAATAACCCGATTACTTATTTGGTTGGTTTAGTTTGGTTTTAGTTAACTTGGTTTGGATATTGGTTGGTCAAAAATATTTTTAAAAACCGAATAACCCAAACCGAATAAACCGTAAACCGCCCGAACATACATCCCTACAATCTTCCCATTGGCCATGCTTACATAGTTCCATACTCTCAACACCCCATCAATTCTCATAGGTTATCTTCAACACACCCACACCATGCTCTAAGCTTTCTTTTTGAAAAATAATTGCAAACAATGTCCTCATCAATGGCTTTCTTCTCTTCAACAACAACAAATCTTCCTTCTTTCTCTTCTTCATCCAAAACCCACTTACCAATTAACCCATTTCTGTCTCTGAAGCCTCAAAGACACTTGCTTTTTGTGTCAGTTAGAAGTACTGAAAATGGGTCTGGAGCTTCCGTTGTTGTCGAGGAGAAGAAAGATTCCGACGAGGTTTCTGTTGGAAACGGAGCTCCGGTGACGGCGGATGCCACCGTGGAGGAAGTGGGTGTGAAATTTGAAGATCCTAAATGGGTTTCGGGAACTTGGGATTTGAAGCAGTTTCAGAAAGGTGGAGCTACTGATTGGGATGCTGTTATTGATGCTGGTGAGATTATGCACACCATCTGTTTGATAAAATGTCTATTTCACCATTTTAATTAGGTCGTATTTGACTATTTGGGAATTATAATTCTATTATTTACGTGAAATTGAAGCAAAATTCCTTAATTATATGCAAAAAACCTTGAATTCATGCCCCAATGCTATAAAAATTAGATTCACTTACAATTTTAAGTCGTGCAAGTCGTCCATCTTGATTGTCTTTATAAATATGACTTTTCTTTTTTCTTAATTTGCTATTTGTTGAATTTATTGCAGATGTTTTTCCTTCATATTCGATGGAAATGAACATGATAATGCCGTTAATTATTGTTTATGTTTGCATTAACCTTTTTGGTACTATTTTGCAGAGGTTAAAAGGAGAAAATTTCTTGAAGACAATCCAGAATCTTCCAACAATGACTTTCCTGTAGCTTTTGATACATCAATTATTCCATGGTGGGCATGGATGAAACGCTTTCATCTTCCGGAAGCAGAACTACTCAACGGTTAGTTACCCCCATTATTCTCTCAAGATGGAAGTATTGATGCTACATTGACACAAGATGGAAGTATTTAATGTGAAACTCACACTTCATTAAAAATAAAATATCTCAACATATCTTACAGGCTTAAAAAATGGTCTGTTACATGTTGGATGAAACTACTTTTGACCAAAAAAAAAAATTAAATTAAATTAATCAATAATACCGAAATTCACTACATAATTTAGAGTGTGATTGAATAAAATCCTTGGTTCTATGCAATTTACATTTGAAGTGAAATAAATTAATGTGAATTTACCAAGAAAGTTAACTAAAAATATCAAATTTGACAATGTTGGGTATATAAAAAATTCATTCTCATCAAAACGAGTGAGTGTTCAGTTTTTAATATATTTTAGGGAAAACTGCCAAGAAAATGTAACCAAAGATCTCAAATTTGGGTCCCTAAATGGCTAAATTTGTCAAATTTGAATTATTACTTCTATATATCTCAAAATTATACTTTCACTCCTAATTTTGTCAAGAATTGAACTTTCCCTCCTTTTGATGAGCGGAAAACTTTCTTGGCCCAATATTGCGAAACTGGTATATTTAATTAACTTTCTTGGCGATTTTCCCTAAATTAAATGGTAAAAAAGTTGAAATTTTGGGGAGCTTTGAAATTAGAGCCTGGAATGATATAAAAAGTTATGGTTGTTTGAGGCTGGTTATGAATTTGTCAATTCTGTAATTAATTTATTCATGGTGACATATTTTGCAGGTCGAGCTGCAATGGTAGGGTTCTTCATGGCTTACTTTGTGGATAGTTTGACCGGGGTCGGGTTAGTTGACCAAATGGGAAATTTCTTCTGCAAAACACTTTTATTTGTAGCAGTAGCTGGTGTTCTTCTGATGCGGAAAAACGAGGATCTTGATACCTTAAAGAAATTGTTTGATGAAACAACGTTTTATGACAAACAATGGCAAGCAACATGGCAAGACGAGAAGAAAGATTAGGATTTGAGAATGTATGAATGATAAAGTTTGAATCTTTATCATGTTTGTTGTAGCTTATGATTTATGGTTTTTATGTAATGTTATATTTTGATGGATGGATATAAGATCACAGTTTTTAAATGGTTGAATTTGTTATTAGGTTGTATTGGTTAACCTAACTCGGGTCAAATGGCATGTAGGTTGAGTGCACGAGCCAAGTTTGCTATTTTAAGTGGTTAAACTAGCTAAAAAAATGGTGTTGATGGGTTGTATTAAGGAATAGGAGGTACAGCCTTTTAATGCATACAAATTAGCAAATATTTATTTGAAGTAAGTTTGTGCAAATTGGATCAAGAATTATCTCTTTGAACTCAACATGCCATTAAAACAACTTAAAAGAAAAAAAAAATACAACTTTTAATAACAGTTTCCATAAATGTGATACAGGCATGGAGCAACGGGAGATATTACAGCGTCAATCATAGAGTTTTGTGTTTTGAGGCCTTGCTTTTTTTTTTTTTTTTTTTTTTTTTTTGGGGGACCAAATGACAAAAAACTCGAAGCGCCATCGCAACTCGTGGATTCAGAACATCCTCGCCTTTACGTTCCCATTGATGTTGCGAACTACATACGTGTTCTGAATGTTGAGATATAATCTGTTACAATATCAAATTAACTAAATAACCAAATGAAATGTACTAACCTGAAATTGATGAAGATGAAAACGAACCGCATGGAATAGTTATTCATGTCCTTAAAGGTTTATACGTGCTTTATACGCTGCAAGCCTCAAACGTATACACCAAGGATTTGATGCAGTTTGGACGGTATGTTTCTACATCAACGAAACACCGTACAACACAAAGATGATTACTTGGAAACAGGAAGAACAGAAGCAGCCAGAGGGAGAGAGTTTTCTGTGATTTTTGGTGTGTTGAAATGATCAACATGTGTTCCCTTTTATAGTCGAGCAATGATACCGAAAATCAAACGTTCGTTTTAATGTAGAGAATTAAAACGATATTCAATAGTAAAAAATAAACGGGCAATATCAATGCAGCGAATATAAACGGAATCAGTAGTCAAAAAAACGGCTAGGAGTATTAACAACGTTTAATTCCCCGAGCGTTACAACTTTCACAGGATCAGCTAAAAATGCTCCTCGCAACCGACATGAAGTGCAAAGTGCGCCATTTCGCGTCATCGGTCCCGGATCGACGCGCTTGTGGGTCTAGCATTTAATCCTCCACTAAAGCCTTTAAAACCTTAAGGAATTATATACCTTATAAACTCATTAATTGTTCTTTCCCCCACCAATGTGGGAACTTGCCAACTTACAAGTATTAATTAATATAAATATTAATTATATTTCCAACTACTAGAGGATTAGGCAATGGGGATGCACTTGATCAGTTATTTAGCACCTCACATTATTGATAGTTCGTTTGTGTCTACTATTTATGTCTACTTATGTGCCTGTCATTTATGCCTTAATATAAGTTAGACCTTAACATAGATAAAGTCTTATGTCCAAACCTTGAATCAATGGAGTGATTTGGTTAAGCATCAAACTCTAGCGAACTATAGTGAAGTCAAAGTAAGCTTTTTAGAACTGAAATTATTTTGATCTTTTTGATAATTGCACCCCGTATGTGGTTGTTGCAACTAAAACCACTTGGTTTTGATTAAATTATATTGCGACTTAATAGTTTCTTCTAATATACATCCTTATTCACGCCTTCTCCCTTTTTACTCAATGATTTTTCTAAGCGATTAATCTTTGCTGCTATTGTTCGTATATTATATTTTGCATCCCTGCTAATCTGCCATAAATATTTCCTACATACTTCTGTCGGATATCTTTTGAAAACAGTCTTTCTACCATTAGATAAATGTATAATTGCCAACAACTCACATCATCGTACCCATTTGCGAGGCATAATCTAGGTCGACGTTGACCATATTCATCATGGCTACAGAAAATATAACCAATATAATAACTTCACCTCATTATTTTTATTTATGTTTACAAAATAAATACGTATTACACTCCTAATTCAAATTTGGTCATATAAATCCAAGCGATGATGAGAGTCCAATAACACAATAAAAATCACTAAGTTTTCACAACTATATACAATTACTTCAAACTAAATACACATTCTTTAAAATTAAAATTATAAACCTTCTTATCATTGATTATTATTTTTAATAGCATTAAAATAGTGTTTAAAAAAATTTAAACTTTTTATAGTTTTGGTAATACTCATAAGAAAAAAAAAATACAATCAATAATATTTTTTTAATTGGTCCGCCACTAATTACAACCTACAAATGAGTCATTGTTGTTGTCTCTTTCCTAAACTCGATCACACCTATCACAAACGCATCAACAATGTGTCTCTGCAAATCGAGAATCAACTCGATACGTTATACTTCAGATTCCATTCTCATCTTTTCGATCTCTCTAGCCATATCTATCCTCTTTCATTTCCATCTTCAGAAAACCATCTCCCAGTAACTTAATCGATGGCACCATATCTGATATCCCGCCATTATTATGTACATCCAATTTTTATTTTTATTTTTCATTTTGTATATTTTTAAAAATAGAAAACATATTTTTTCTTCCAATATTTCAAATATCCAAATATACAAAAGTTTTGAAAATTACTATCAGAAACTAAATATTTGAAAATTTGGATAGAGTGAAATAGCTGCACTAGTGTAAAAACCTCCATAGGCAAAAACTATCTTTATAAAGATTAGGGACTATAATTGTAATTTTGTAGCGTGTATATAAAGCCTCAAAAGCTTACTAGGGTTTTCCTTAGAAATCAGTGTTTTCCTCACAGCCTCCATCTCCTCGGAGCTCGAAACTGTAACAATGGCCGTCGGGTACTGCATTTCTCCTTCTCTTTCGCACGCATGTATATTTATTCGATCGATATCTGCCGTTTATATCTGTTCGTGTTTTATTTAACAGGAAGAACAAGCGAATTTCCAAGGGAAAGAAGGGAGGCAAGAAGAAAGCGTGAGTGTTCTTTCACCAATTCATTAACTTGTTTTGTTGTTGTGTTAATTTGGTTGAAGATCTAGGGGTTTATAAGAATCTGCTTAGCAATTTGATTAAATTTTTGTTTGATGATGTTTATAAACAGAGCTGATCCGTTTTCCAAGAAGGATTGGTATGATATCAAAGCTCCATCGATATTCACCACCAGGAATGTTGGCAAAACCCTAGTTTCTCGTACACAGGGAACTAAGGTATGCTGAAATTCATTATATTATTATTTGGTTTAATTCATTTTATGCCTGTTTTTTTAGTTTGGAATTTATGTGGTGTAAATTCAGATACATTTAGATGCATTTTCAGCTGTTGATTGTCCTGGTTTTTATGTCATTTTGAGCACTTATAACTTGACATAGCTTTCTATGATTATGCTTCCTTGCTCATTGTTATTCGTGATAAATTAATCTTAGCTTTGATTATTATAAACATAATAGTATATTCATAGAAGCTGATGCATTTATTATTGAATTCGTCTGCTTGAACTACTTTCACTGTCATATGTTTTCTTGATTTGAAGCTTGTTTCGTGACTTATTTTCAAAATTAAAAGCTAAATGTTCTGTTTTTCCACTATCAGATTGCTTCAGAAGGACTCAAACACCGTGTTTTTGAGGTATCATTGGCTGACCTACAAGGAGATGAAGATCAAGCCTACAGAAAAATCCGTCTTAGGGTTGAAGATGTTCAAGGAAAGAACGTTTTGACCAATTTCTGGGTATGATACAATACATACTTCATTTTATTTAAATCTTCTATATATATACAATTATATATTGAACTACATTTAACTTTTCTAGGGTATGGATTTCACAACTGATAAGCTGAGATCACTGGTGAAAAAATGGCAATCATTGATTGAAGCACACGTTGATGTTAAAACAACTGACGGTTTCACTTTAAGGATGTTTTGCATCGGTTTCACCAAGAAACGTGCCAACCAGGTTAAGAGGACATGTTATGCACAATCTAGTCAGATCAAACAGGTACAACATAACTAACTATTGTCATATCAATTTCAATTAAACACTGGTTTATTGTTTCTAATATTAAATTAATTTAATTGTATGTATGATATTGTTAGATTCGTAGGAAGATGAGGGAGATCATGGTGACTCAAGCTCAAACTTGTGATTTGAAAGAGTTGGTTCTGAAGTTTATTCCTGAATCAATTGGTAGAGATATTGAAAAGGCAACTTCAAGCATTTACCCGTTGCAGAATGTTTTTATCCGTAAAGTCAAGATTTTGAAGGCACCCAAGTTTGACATTGGGAAATTGATGGAGGTTTTTTGCTTTTTTTTTTTTATTTTTTTAATTGAGTTTTGGTGTTTAAATTGGATAAATTGATGCTTAATTGTGTTATTGATGTATAGGTTCATGGAGATTATTCAGAAAATGCGGGCGTGAAGATGGATAGGCCTGCTGATGAGCCGATTGCTGAAGCAACTGAAGTTATTGGTGCTTAAATGAGGTTTCTTTAGTTTGTTTTCATATTTTTCGTGTTCTTTTTTATTTTGTTAAACTTAAGACAACTGTTTTTGCCAATATTTTGCGTTAAAGTCGAGGTATGCAAGTTTTGTAGTAGACTATCAGATTATCATTCAATCTTTGCTATGTTTTGATATTTGCTTGCAACTTTAACAAACATAACTATGTTTTGATATCCTTATGGCACATTTGTAGGTAGGGGTGTGCATGGGGCGGTTTTAGGCTCAAATCGAACACGTCCCGCTAATTTTGGTTTTAAGATTTTCAAAACCAATGGTTTCGGTTTCTAACGGTTTCGGTTTTAGCGGTTTTTAGCCTTTAATGGTTCGGTTTCGGTTTTAAAACCGAATCCACCTCGTTTAAAACATTGTTATATAATTTAATGTACTAATCTTCATTTTTCCAAAATTACATACAAATTTCAGTAACAATATCTAATTTACAACATTAACTTCAATGTCTAGTAATATATATCAATGATGAATACCATTTTCTAGCCCAAAATTCAAATTATAAACGTATTTTGTAGCATATAATAACGATATAAACATTAATGAACCATGGTAGATGGACTTTTAAAAATTTAAATAGGTCGACTTCTATTTAATAATTATAAAACTAAAAAATATATATAATATATTAAATATTAGCGGGGCGGTTTCTTAATGGAGCGGTTTTTGGTTAAAACCGAAACCAAACCGAATCCATCGGTTTTTTCAAAATCTAAAACCAAACCGCCGGTTTCCGGTTTTGAAATGGTTTCGGTTTTAACGGTTTGGTTTTGTAGGTTTTAACGGTTTGGTTTCGGTTTTTATGCTCACCCCTATTTGTAGGGAGAAATTTATTGTAATGAAATGTGCAAAAAAAATAAGATGTTAAGAAATTAAATTATTTCTGTTGTTTGATATAAGGAATTGGCAATGTCTCCAGCTACCATTTTTTGTTTAAACAAAACCATGAACTAAATGAAGATAATAATAATAACAAATTCATGTGACATGAGAAAAAGAAGCTGAGTTCTTAACACTCAGGAAATCAAAGGAAAGAATTCCCTCAGAAATTCATTTCTCCATGTTTTCTATTTCTCCACTATCCAAACAAGAAACACTATCCAAACAAGAAAAATGAAATCATTTTTATTTCTTTTACTTGTACCAAACATGTCCTTAGTTTATATATTAAGCACAACTTTTTAAACATGGTATCATTTGATTTAATATATATCTTGATTATAAATGTCGGAAACTACATATAATCTGAATAAAAATATTACTCCCTCCGTCCCACAAAAAACTTCTCATTTCACTCTAAATTTTTGTCTCACAAAAAACTTCTCATTTCAATAAAATACTATTATTACTAAGGACCCCACCACTAACTATCCATTAACTATCTTTCTCTCTTCAAATCAATCTTATATTTTAATCAAAATTATTGTCAATGACCCCACCACTAACTATCACCTTAAAACTTGTGTCCATCTCAAATGAGAAGTTTTTTGTGGGACGGAGGGAGTATAACATATCGAGATGAACATCTATATAAGTTAAGTTGTTTATACATTACATACGAAGTAAAATAATTATTCGCTACTTTGATTGAATACAATGCTAGTATTACACAATTGGCCGATAGTGAGAAGGAAAATTTCACATGTAAAATGAGATTTGATCATATTTTATCATCCTTCATGGTATCCTGAGACCTACAAAATTCAAAATCAGAAGTTAAACATGTTTGCAAATAGTGTGTGTGTGTGAGAGAGAGAGAGAGAGAGAGAGAGAGAGAGAGAGATTTACTTCCACATTTGAAGTGATGAGGGACTCTACGACCACAACCTTCAATAAGTTTAACAAACCGATTGGCATTAACAAGAGCAGCAATCTTAGGTGTAATCACGGAACATATGCATTTAGTATGACTAACACGAATTCGTTGACAACAATATGATGATGGAAGCCGACCATACATCACACTTTTACACGCGTTAAGAGCAAGTGTCCTCTCTTTCTTGCACTGCCGAGCATTTGGTCCCGCATTAACCGCCATACCTAACAACATCATAAACAACAAAACTATAATCAAACTCCAACAATTCTTCATTATGAGAGTTGGGAATATTGTAATTTGTTTTCTTGTTTTTACTCTTATCAAAGGTTTGTATTTATAGAGGAGTGGAAATGTGGAATGGTATTGCAGTTGACTTTGAAGTAGTGGATGAATTTATTGGTCAATGACTTTGCCACTTAGGTGGTACTAACTTGACAAATTGATCCGTTTACCACCAAGATTAACATTTTCCCCAACATTTTATAAATGATAGCTATTGTTTTGACTTTAAACTACTTTTAAATATACACTATATTATATTTAACGGGACTCGAATCTATGACTACATACAATGATGAATAGATACTAAAATCTTATATAGCTAAGCTAAAAGCCCTTTGAACCATATCAAAAACTATTATTCTGATACTTGTACATGAATACAATGATATTTGTAAGATAACGATAATTAGAAAACTAACATAACATATATTTTTTTTAAAACTTGTTAACTGAAAATTTAACATTTAAAATTCATACTTTATAGTTTTAGGTATCGCTAAAGTAAAAAGTAAATAAAGTATGCCTTGTTCTTATTTGACAGATGAGATCAATACTCCAAATGTCATCACTACTACGTAGTATTTATTAATTAGATATTTTACAGATCGATTGAACTCGATTTGCCCGTTAAGCAAGGGTTAATTATATATTTAAAAACACAATTAGTGGAAATAATCACTTATTCCGATGCGTTGACTACAACTTACCATATCAAAAACTATTATTTTAATCTTTTTAATCGATTTAGGGGTTGAATCGGTCATCTACTACTGTTCCACGTTCGGACCAACATAGGATAGTTGATAGAAGACCGGTTCGAGATGGTCAATCTCCCAAGAATATAGCCAATTCGAGATGGCTAATCTCCTAAGAAACTAAGAAAGAAATTAAAACACTTTTAATAAACTTTTTCTTCTCTACTCCTTTTCAAAGAAATAACAATTACATATATAGGATAGTTTGTAACCAACCCACTACTTCCACTAACTATTACCACTAGCTTATAATTAACCAACTAATTTGACTAATTAAACTAAATTACATAATTTGAATTACTAATAATAAATTGCTAACTAACATTAAAATACTAATTGAAATACTAACTAATGAAATATAAACATGTCTAGCACGTATCAATAGTCAATATGTCCAGCTAATATTAAATCATATAAATCATGATCAAGTTTCAGTTTCACACTATATGTATGTTTAAGTTTCAGTTTCAATTTCAGAGGTGGTTTTTACACCATAAATTTTAAGGCATTCATTATAATCATTACTTATTATGATATTACAGTTAGCTGTAAAACTGACACTGCATAGTGTATAAGATAAAAGTTGTTGTGTATACATGAATTCCCTTCGGTTTCACTTGTTTATCCGGTTGGTATATGGTTTTGGTTCGGATGAAAGCAAATAAATGGGTTATTAGAAGCATATCAACACTAGTGGCCCATGATAAGACCAGGCCCATGACTTAACTAAACGGATCTAACCCGTTAGTTGATGCATCTTGATCTGACCCATGATCTAACTACTTGCCTAACCCCTTAACTCATTAACCATTTATTCAAGATCACGAGTAAATACTAAATACCAATGAGACCATTAACATAAAAAAACATAACAATCATCTGGTAACAATTTAGCAGGAATGATCTTCTAAAGTCACGTGTTCGATATCTTTCCTAGGTAAATATTTACTAGATGACCAGATAAATTTGCAAACGAGCGCGAAAATAGTTAAACTGGTACATCACAAGCAAAGCTCAGCCACAATTTGCACAATACAGTTTCTATTTTATCACAAATTTCAATTTCAAATTCAAAACCTCAATCACACATTATCACACACCAATATCTTATACCAATGAATACAAAGATCAACCCATGAATACAAAAGGAAACTTGACATTAACAAACCCAAAACACACCTTAAAAAAATACAAATTATAGTGTTTAAAAAACAAATTCTCAAACTTGATCTGCATAATCTCCACTAGATTCAATCTCATATTCCAAATCAATCTCATCATCATCTTGATCCATTGATCCACCACCAATACCAGTCTCTCCATTTGCAGTTGATCCTTCACCAGGATTCTTAGCCTCTTGAATAATCCGATTAATTTCATCAATGCTTTGAAGCGATTGATCACGATTTGTATTCTCATAATTTGTTTTTTCGCCTTCCACAAGCTCTTTTGGCATGTTTTTCTTAAACCAAGGATGTTTCTTGATTTCTCCTATTGTGATCCTCTTTAAAAGTAGTTAAAGAGCTTTAGTTTCATGTTTTTTTTTTTTTAGATTTGGTGCAAGAACACTATATGTAGGGACTTGTTCGGTTTAGGAACCGAAAAAACCGAATCCGAAATTGAATAGAAACAAGAACCAAGAAGCGGACAAAAATAATGGTTCTGGTTCCGGTTATGGACTGGTTAGAATCCAAAACTACATTGTCAATATGAACAAGATCTTGACTACCAAGATTTTGAAAAGATACGTCAGATTCGAAATTGTCAAATTCCAGTTTCTATAACCGAAAAAAGGGGAACCGAACCGGACCGGAAACGAAAAAACCGGAATAAATAAAAAACAGAAAAAAAAAAAAAAAAGGAAAACCAAGAACCGGTCCGAAAACCCTAAACATGGTCCAACAGCGTTCCAGTTCCAATTTGGTTTGAGTACCGGTTTGATTTTTGGGTAAAAAAAACTCTATCCTTAGCCTATGGGTATTAAAACTTGAAATGGCACATTGTGGTGGCTAAAACAATTAACTATTTAATATAATGTTATTTATTCTATTTTAGATGGTTAATTAATGATTGAACATCTTAATTAAACAAGATTTAGTTTAAGGTTACCTTGGATGGATTAGCAACAAAGATTCGTGAAAGTAGGTGTCTACAATCTGATGAAACGCGCACATAATCAGGTATCGAGTACTGAACACTCATGATTCTCTGCATATGACCAAAAAATCTAATATCATAATCAAGTCAAAATGCTCTTTGAGGTCAAAGTCAAACATACTAATTTCTTAACTCCAAATTGAATTGAATTGTTGTGGTTTTCATGATATTTCTGATAACGATAGGTAGCTTAAAACTATTAACACAAAGTAAGAAATGTTTGTGCTTGTTATGAACTCAAATCCATTTCAATTCCGTATCTGAAAATTGCTAGCTTTGACCATAAAGTCAAAGTCAAAAGTCAAAGTGTATAATGGTTCTTACCCCAATTGTTTTTCGAAAATCCCGAGGGTCTCTGGGATCCTCGAAAGGGTAAGCTCCTACAAGCATAACATAAAGAGTCACTCCACAGGACCAAACATCTGCAATCTAACGTACAAACCAAATTAAAAATTAAAAAATAATGGAATATTTTAATTAAATATTAACCAAATTTTATTAACCGTAAAGACACAATTAATAAAATACCTTGCCATCATATTCTTTATGAGATAGAACTTCGGGTGCAATGTAAGCTGGTGTTCCCACTTTCGATTTTGGTTGAGAGTGCAATAAACCAGACTGTTCATATACCAAAAAAATTTATAAATAAATAACATAATTAAGAATAAAAAAACGTTGGATCAAAATATAAAAGTGTCCCAAATAAAAAAAATATTTTTTTAACCTTCGAATAACCAAAATCACAAATCTTGACACGTGGTGTTCGACTTCCATCTAAGAGAGTATTTTCAAGTTTCAGATCTCTGTGACAAATTTCCTGAAATTCAAATAAAATCTATAAATAAAAGTCGCGAAATGGACGGGCCAAATGGGTTGACCCGCCAACAATTTAATACTAATGCAGTATTAAATTTTACCATTGCATGACAATAGCTAACCCCAGATATAAGCTGCTGGAAGAAAAACCGAGCCTGTTTTTGGAAACAATAATTTTCAAGTGTTAGTTTTTTTTTTAATAAAATTGTACAAATGAAAAAAGTGATGACATGTATAAACCTCATCTTCACTGAATCTGCCAGCACTGCAGATCTTGACAAAAAGTTCACCACCAGCTGCATATTCCATCACTATAGCCAAATGTGTTGGAGTTAACAAGACCTACACACAAATTAATATTATTATTACTTTAAAATAGCGTCTGTGTGCCAAAAACTATAAAAAATGGCTATTTTGTTTCTGGGTTTTCTTTTAAAAACAAAAAGGCGGGAACTTTTTTAAAAATTAAACCATGGGTACGGCCTAATTTTACGTTTTGAAGCTAGAATTGGTGATATTACCATAAAAAGATTGAATCTTTATTTGTTTTTAGATAATTTTCTTGAAATTGCTTGCCGATATTGGTGATCTGTCATAAGAAATGAGTGAAAATATATGTGTAGAAGCTCAGATTTACCTCCTTGAACCTAATGATGTTTGGATGCCTAAGTGATCTGTGATTGATGATTTCCCTTTTAACATTTTCATCAATCTGAAATAAGAACAAGAGGCTATCAATCAATTTTTTTTTTTTCCTTCTACTACTTTTTTTAAACCTATAGGGGAGTTTAGGATTGCGATTTGGTTAGGATTATCTGCTTATTGCGTTTTAAACCGCAAAGTAATACTTCCTCCGTATCACAATAAGTGATACACTTTCAATTTATGGGTGTTTCATAATAAGTGATACACTTTAAAAGTTACCTTATTTGGCAAAAATGTGGGACCCAACCTCCACTAACTCTCCACTTTAATAAAGTGAAATTACCCTTATACCCTTACTTTTACTTTTAAAACTAATTAATATCACTTTTATCAAGAAAAATGGGACCCATCATCTACTAACTATCCACTTTAATATATTTTAATCATACTTTAATATATTTTAACCCTACTTTCATATTTTGCCTCAAACTCCGCAATCTTCCAAATGTATCACTTATTATGATACGGAGGAAGTATAAAATTAGTGTGTGACAAAAAGTTTTGAAAAACCATGTATTTGTGTTTTGGGGATCCAAAACAAAGTTTTGGAAAAGCAAGTACGGAGATGCTTATTGTGTTTTGTAAACGGATTATTTGTATTTTATCTATTAACTAAATAAATAATCATGTTTCACAAACACTACAAAAAATTGTTTATTTAGTTATTTCAATTTCAAACAGCAATAAACAAATATAAATACTATTTTCATTATCACGTTTTATAACCGCTAATTATTGATAACCGCTAATTATCACGTTTTATAACCGCTAATTATCACGTTTTATAACCGCTAATTATTGATTATCTATTTACAAAACGCATAATTTATTTTCAATAATCAAACCGAAGCACCTCTATAATGTGCTAAGTTACACATTTTAGAGATTTTAGAGGTTGTAAAAGGTAATAATTTCTAACATAATGTGGTTGCTTTTGACTTATGAGCAAGTGATTACTCATTGTGAAACCAAAATACATGCTCTTGATAATCATATAATCAGAACCAAATTAAACAGCATTTAAAATGCCGAATTAATCAATCAAATTGGGTCAAGAAAATTTAATTAATCATACCTTTGTTCCTCTTTCAATATATTTAACTGCAAGCAACTCTTTAGTCCTTTTATCTCTAACCAATCTTGCCACTCCAAAATTCCCGGAACCCAGTTCTTGCAATGGCTCATATTTATCCTCCATCCTAGCAAAAAAAAAACCCAAAATGCACAATCAATCTTTTAGCTCAAAACCCATAAAAAAAAACATAATCAAGAAAACCCCATATCAAAAAAGACTCACAAGATCAAATTTTTAAGAAGTGGGGTTACAAGGATTGAAGAAAATTAGTCATTGTTAGTTGGGATTTTGAAAAAGATAAGAACTTGAGTTTGAAAATGAAGGATATATAAAGGGATTTGTTTTCAACGAGGAATTGAATAAAGATATGATTGGTATAAAAATCTTGAAATTGTCAAATTAGAGAAGAGACGCGTATGAATATAAACAACAATGGTAGGCCAATCCTGCATTTAAAGAGAGAGCTGCCTTCAAGGTGCTGGCAAGTCAAGATTTTGTATATTTGTGACATTTGTAAAATGGCCAACTATGTTTTGATTATTAAAATGTAATGTGGGCCCGGTGGGATAATATCTTTTATCTGAATAAGACCTTTGCCAACAGTGTCTTCAGTTTGAAAATGACGAGCTTCATCATGCCTTTAGTTGGCTTCCTTTGGTTGGATTGTCGGTTAACTCATGAGATAAGTGAAGGAGATTGTGGGCTTAGTATTTTACGTGTGTATTATATGTATAAAATATAAAGTAAATAATATGTGGAACAGAATAATATTAAGTGAAAGTGCATTGTTAGCAATAGTGCTTCGTGAACTCGTGTCAGTTGGAATGTTAACTGAGTTGACAAAAAAATGAAACTTTAATTTCCATCACGATCGGGAGTAGTATTACAGGACCGTTTAAAGCAAGTGTTGTACGAGAATCTAGCATCTTTCTCAATGTTGAATGACTGGTTTTATTGAGTAAATGACTATTCTACCCTTTCGTTTTCGGTGAATAAGAGAAGACTTGATTGTTTGATAGATATTTTAGATATAACTTCCAAATGACATGAATTGATGAAATGACTGCCCAAACTTGACGAAAATAATGGTGTATAATTGATTATACTAAATTATAGCTTGAAATATTAAATATTACATTAATAATTGATATAAGTATAAAAAAACGATAAAATGACAATATAGAGTTTTTATTGTCAAAAAACTATCATTTTATCACTTTATGTAATAAGACATCTATAATCTATAATTATAATAAAACAAGCTTTTAAGAAGCCACATGTCCATTTCTTAGAGTGCCTTAGTACACATGGCAGCCTATGATTGGATGAACTTTTCGTTTTCCCTCCAAAATGCACCAGCTAATTTTAGGTAGGTCTTTAAATATTCCATAAATTAGAAATCATTTAAATCAATAAAAACAGTTTTAGAAATTAATTGTAATCCATAAATATTGTTGAATAAAAGGGTAGGTTTAACAAACAATGCATAAATTAGAATGTCTTTATATATTTCAAGTAAATTCATAAAATCATGTTAGAATTATAAACAATCTCATACAATCAAATTTCGAATTTTTATGTTACAAAAAATAGGAAACTGATTATATATATATTATATCATTCTCCATGTATATTTTAATTGTGTCTCTCAGAGTTTTATGATGTAAAATCTTCTTATTCTTTTGCCATTTGTATATCCGTTTTGAAGGTACACCTCTTAATCCTAATTTTTCAATTTTAATTTTGTATTGTACTGTGTATCTATGCATGCGTTAATCTTCCAGATTGATATTGAACAACCATTTTATATTGTGTTGTGTATATGTGCATCCATATGTAAAACAACTATTTTTAATTATGCAGCTTCTGTATAATGTTTTGGTATGTATAATGTTTCTGTTAATCTGCAATAATAGAGTGTAACGACCCGAATTTTGTAAATAAATAAATTGTACAAAAATATGATAAATAAGGATAAATCATTTAAAAGACGTAGGAATTGGTTTCGTGTCATTTGGACACCGTTTGATATGGTTAAGGTCGAAACCGGGATAAATTGGACAACAAAAAGTTGCAGCCTAGCTGCCTGGAGGAGTTCGCGGCGCGAACTAGGAGTTCGCGATCGCGAGTATGGAACAGTGAGTTCAAGGTTTTGAGGCATGGAGTTCGCGGCTTGTTCCCGATCGCGAGGAGTTCACGACGGGGGAAGTTCGCGGCGCGAACTCTGGTTCGCAAACGCGAACTGTGCAGCTGCTATAAAAACGAGTTTGGGGCTAGGGTTTTTGTAACGACCGTAATTTTACGTTTTCATTTCGTGTATTTATTCGAGATTTATGTGAATTTCGTCATTTATGTTAGTTTACATTTCGGTTTATGTTTTATCGGGTGTTTGAATGATTGGGGCATGGTATAACCAAGTATGGGTCAAAACTTGGATGGAAACAAGTTTAAAGGCCAAGAAACTGCCTGGCTCAACCCTCGCGGCGCGAGCCTGGCGCGAACCAGACGTGAAGTCAAACAGTGAGTTCAGAGCCCCTAACGCGAGAGACTCGCGCCGAGCTCGAGTTGAGACTCGCGTCGAGATCGCGGCGCGAGTGGGGCACGAGGGACTGCTTCGAGCGGCGACCCGATGGAAAACCCGCGTCACCTCGCTGCGCGAGGCAAACGCGAGCGGGGCGCGAGGACTGCCTGAACTATAAAAAGTTGTGTGAAGGCTAGGGCTCATAACACCTACGAACCCTAGATCTATAGCAGCCGTTTTTTAGAGCTTTTGGTCGGTTTTTGGAGCTAAGGAGCTCAAATCTTCATCCTCTTGAAGGATTCAAGCATCAAGGGTAAGAATTCTTTCTTATTTCACTTAGTTACCTTCATTTTGAGTTTAGTATGGGTAACAATGGTGATGTTGGGAACCCACCATATCATCTTTGGGGAAGATGAAGTTTCATGAGTGTAAAACACTCATTGTAGACTTGTAATCAATGTGTACAAGTTAGATTGGGAATTGGTGATGGAAAATCTTGAACTAGGGTTTCAGATTTCCACCAAGTTGTATGAACTTGGTGGTTAGAGATGCTTAGATGGATTAATTAGTAGTTAGTTATGGATTATAACTAGATTCTTGTGATGGTATTGATGTTAGGTCAAGAAGACCTTGTGATTGGAAGTACTTCTTGATTAAGAAGTAGGGATTTGTGTTTGCTAACACAATTTTGGATAGCATTGCTAAGGTGAGTACATGTGATCTTTTCTGAGTACATAGTAAACCATGTTACATGGTTGCAAATGATTTCTTAGAGTCCTTATTAGATAATTGTTTTTAATAAGGAAGATATTGAATTGAATTGAATAGACTTGAATTGACTAGACTTGAATTGAATTGACTTGAGTTGAATTGACTTGAATTGTTCAATATGTGTTTAGTTACCACTAGTAGATTTGTTATGTGGTAGCTAATCAATTGGATCCTAGATAACCCACACAAGTTGGGGGAGTTAGTGGCTACTACTTGGGGCGGTACCACCCTGCGCAAGAGTAGTATGTCGAGAAATAGATAACCCGGAAAGTGGGGGAGTTTGAGATAACCCGGAAATCGGGGGAGCAAATAGATAACCCGGAAACGGGGGAGTTACCTAGATAAACCATATCGGGGGAGTTTATTTCGGGGAGGCCCGTTACGTATGTGTTGGGCTTATGGCAAGCCTTAGAGTATGATTGACTATGTGCAATGTGATAATTATTTAGTTATTATATTATTGCAATTATTTTCTAACCGGGTCTAAAACCCATGTTTCTCACGAGACAATTTTGTCTCACGTACTACATTTCTTTTGACTATGTACTCAGGTTCGGGAGCCAAGGATTAGGCGGCCCATAGTGTTAGCATTGGAAGATTAGCTCGGTGTGCCATTTGATTCCCTCATACTCTAGTTTTGATATGATTGTAACACCGATTTTTGATACTTGTTAATCTTTCCAAATGTTTTAGTTAAACCATGTTTTTGAATGTTATGGATTTTTGGATGTTGGATTTACTTATTTAAAAAGTTTAAATTTTTTGAAAAATTGGTGTGTTACAACTTGGTATCAGAGCTTTAGTCTAAGTGAATTAGGTTGGTTACCCACCCTAGACTTAGACTTTGCTTTTGGGACATTATGTGCCATAGGAAGTTAGGTTGACCTTTGAGAATTAGGGTTGACCATTTAGGGAATTGTTTTAGATCGAGCTTTTTTTATATCTTGTGTGACTATTTTGTCAAATAATTGGGTTCTAATTGGTTGACATCTTATGTTAGTAAGATGGCTAGAACGAGAAGTGGTCGAGTTGTACCGGATGGTGAAGGGGATTCAAATGTGATTCCTAATGCGCCTCGTAATGGAAATGGTGGGGCCGCCTCCGGTGTGGGTAATAACAATGTACCGGTAACAATTGAAGCTATTCAATCCATGCTCACCCACATGAGGGAGGTGATGCAACAAGATGTGAACCGGATCATTAACGATCGGTTGAATTGGAATGATGATGAGGAAAGGGACCAAGAGGATGGTCGTGATGAAGAAGAAAGGGAAGAGAGGGAGGATACTCCTCCTCTCACAAGGACCCGAACAACGGGTGATAGTGTCCCGACAGAAAAGTCCTCCAATGAGGATAGGAGTGTTGATAAGATTGACCGTGAAGGATGTTCTTACAAGACATTCTTGGCATGCCGACCCGAACCATCCGTTGGATCCGGGAGACGGAACACGTCCTCGAGAGTAGCAAGTGCAAAGAAGAAGACATGGTGACTTATGCCTCACGTTTGCTTAAGGATGATGCATTGACTTGGTGGGTCACCGTGTATGAATCGTTGGGAAAGAAAACCGTTTACAAGATGTCATGGGAGGAGTTCACTAGGAGACTCAAGGAGAAGTTTTGTCCCGAAAGGGAGTTGGAAGAGTTGTTGGAGGAGTTCTTGCATTTCAAGAAAGGTAATTTAACCTTGGATGAGTATACCAAGAAGTTCACGGGATACCTCCCGTTTGTAATGAATGCCTACCCAACCGAACGTAGCCATGTGGTTCGGTTTGCTAATGGGTTGCCATGGGAGTATGAACTTGAGGTGAAGCGGGCGGCCACTCTTGATGAGGCCATTAATGTTGCCCGAAGTGTCGAGAAAGTGGGGAAGAGAAGGATTCAAGAGAGGTCGGTGGGAAATGAAAAGAGGAAGTTCGAAAGTTATTCGGGGCCATCGAAGAAAAGCAAGTTCACCCCGAGCGGGTCAAAGCAAGGAAGTGTTGGTGGTTGTAGAAAGTGTGGTAGGGACCACAAGGGTGAATGTAAGGCGGATTCGGGTGGTTGCTTCAAGTGTGGGCGTTTTGGCCACAAAGCAAAGGATTGCAAGGTGAGGAACCTTGACGAGGTGCAGTGTTTCTCATGCCATGAGAAGGGGCACTATAGTAATGTTTGCCCAACGAAAGGAACCGAAACGTTGGTGTCAACCGCTCACAAGAAACCGGAGCCGTCAAAAGTCAAAGGAAGAGCCTTCCAACTTACCCGAGAGGAAGCAAAAGAGGCACACGATGTCGTGTCAGGTACATTATTTATAAACTCCATACCCACCCATATATTATTCGATTTGGGTTCTACTTATTCATTTGTGTCTCATGAGTTCGGTACTAAGTTGAATGTTCCAATGGAATTACTTGGTGATTTGTATGAGATTGAGGTTGCTAATGGGGAGACTTCTATGGTTCAACATATGTATAGAAATTGTGAGCTAAAGATCGATAATAAGAAATTCAAGGTCGACTTGATGCCTATGGGAATTAAGGCATTCGATGTGATTATTGGGATGGATTGGTTGGGACCCCACCAAGCCAAGATTTTATGTGGAAAGAAGTTGGTGTCGATCAAGTCACCCGATAACGAGAAGGTGTATGTTTATGGAGAGATGAGGCATCATATGCCAAACCTCATTACCGCCATTAAAGCAAGAAAATGTCTATCAAAGGGATGTTCATCATTCATAGCCTATGTCCTGGATGGGAGAAAAGAGAAGAAGGCGGTGGATGATGTGAAGATTATTAGGGATTTTCCCGAAGTATTTCCCGATGACTTGCCCGGTTTGCCACCGGAGAGACAAGTTGAGTTTCGTATTGATTTAGTTCCGGGGGCGACGCCGATTGCCCGAGCCCCGTATCGTCTAGCCCCAACCGAAATGCGTGAGCTAATGTCTCAATTACAAGAGTTACTTGATAAGGGTTTTATCCGTCCTAGTTCGTCACCGTGGGGTGCACCGGTTTTATTTGTGAAGAAAAAAGACGGTTCGATGAGGATGTGTATCGACTACCGAGAGCTTAACAAGATGACGATTAAGAACCGATATCCTTTGCCAAGGATTGATGATTTGTTTGATCAACTTCAAGGAGCCGATTATTTCTCCAAAATTGATTTGAGATCGGGTTACCATCAAGTTCGAGTTAGAGAGGGTGATACCGAGAAGACGGCCTTTAGAACACGTTATGGACATTATGAATTTTTGGTGATGCCATTCGGTTTGACGAATGCCCCGGCTATTTTCATGGATCTCATGAATAGGGTTTGTAAACATTTTCTCGATAAATTTCTCATAGTATTTATTGATGATATTCTTATCTACTCCAAAACCGAAGAAGAACATGAAGAACATTTGAAGCAAACTTTGGAGGTGTTGAAACGGGAGAAATTGTACGCAAAATTCTCGAAGTGTGAGTTTTGGTTGCGGGAAGTCCAATTCCTTGGTCACGTGGTATCTAGAAACGGGATAAAGGTTGACACGTCCAAAATTGAAGCGGTAAAGAATTGGGAGGCACCGAAGACTCCAACCGAAGTAAGAAGTTTTCTTGGTTTAGCCGGTTACTAACGAAGGTTCATTGAAGATTTTTCCCGAGTGGCGGTACCACTCACTATGTTAACAAGGAAGGATGTGAAGTTTGATTGGGGGAAAAAGCAAGAAGATGCATTTGCCTTGTTAAAGGAGAAATTGTGCAATGCACCGATCCTTACACTACCCGATGGTATGGAAGACTTTGTGGTGTATAGTGACGCCTCGAATAAGGGTCTTGGTTGTGTTTTGATGCAAAGAGGGAAGGTGATAGCTTATGCTTCAAGACAATTGAAGGATGCGGAAACGAGGTATACTACTCATGATTTGGAATTAGCGGCGATCGTTTTTGCCTTAAAGATTTGGAGGCATTACTTGTATGGAACAAGGTGTACATTGTACACGGATCATAAAAGTCTTAAGTATGTGTTTACACAAAAAGATTTAAATATGAGGCAAAGAAGGTGGATTGAGTTGATTAATGATTATGATTGTGAAATCGTTTATCATGAAGGAAAGGCTAATGTGGTGGCCGACGCCTTAAGTAGAAAAGTGTATGAGAAGCCGGTCAAGGCTAAGTTGATGCGGATTGAAGTGGTATCTAGTCTTATTGAAAGCATAAAAACCGCACAAACCGAAGTGATGGGAAGAGATGAGTATAGACAAGAGAGATTGGGAAAGAACCAAGTATTTGAAGAAAATTCTCAAGGGTTGAAAACCGTGAATGGTCGGATTTGGGTTCCAAAATTGGGTGGGAACCGAAAAGTATTGTTAAATGATGCTCACAAGTCCAAGTATTCGATTCATCCCAGAAGTACAAAGACTTACCAAGACTTGAAGAGGATGTATTGGTGGCCGAGGATGAAGTCGAGAGTAGCAAAGTACATATCAAAGTGTGCCACGTGTGCACAAGTGAAAGCCGAGCACCAAGTACCTTATGGAGTTGCACAATCGTTGCAAGTGCCGGCCGGGAAATGGGAAGACATCACTATGGATTTTATTGTTGGTCTTCCAAAGACAAGTAGAAATCATGATGCCATTTGGGTGATTGTTGATAGGTTAACGAAAAATGCGTTATTCCTAGCTATTCGGGAAACTATGCCACTCGAGAAGTTGGCTAAATTGTATGTTGATGAGGTTGTTCGTTTGCATGGGGTGCCGATGTCGATTGTGTCCGATCGGGATGCAAGGTTTACATCGAGATTTTGGAGGTCACTCCAAGAAGAGTTGGGAACAAAGTTAAGGTTGAGTACGGCTTACCATCCGCAAACCGATGGTCAAAGTGAAAGGACGATCCAAACGGTAGAAGATATGTTGAGATCGTGTGTGATGGATTTTGGTGGTAAATGGGATGATCATTTACCGTTGGTTGAATTTTCATACAATAACAGTTATCATGCAAGTATCCAAATGCCACCGTTTGAGGCATTGTATGGGAGAAAATGTAGGACGCCTTCTTGTTGGTTAGAGGCGGGTGAGACGAAACTCACGGGTCCTGAGATCGTGAAAATAACAAATGAGAAAATTGGAATAATTCAAGCAAATATGAAAGCCGCACAAGATCGTCAAAGAAGTTATTCGGGCTTGAAAAAGCGACCCTATGACTTGGATGTTGGTGATATGGTTATGTGGGCCCGTTTAAGATCTTGAAATGGGTCGGTCTACAAGCATTCAAGTTAGAACTCCCACCCGAGTTGCAAGGTGTCCATGACACATTCCATGTTTGTAATTTGAAGAAGTTTTTGGGGGAAGTGGAGAATGTGATCCCACTTCAAGACTTGCGGGTCGATGCACCCAATCGATTGATTGAAGAACCCGAGGCCATATTGGAGGCCCAAACCAAGAAGTTGAGGAACAAAGAGATTGAATTGGTGTTGGTCAAGTGGAAGCATTCCCTTGGACCCAATTTGACTTGGGAAGTCAAAGATGAGATGATGAAACGCTACCCGAACTTTGTGGATTATGATGCGATTCCGAGGACGGAATCCTCTTAAGGGGTAGATAGTTGTAACGACCGTAATTTTACGTTTTCATTTCGTGTATTTATTCGGGATTTATGTGAATTTCGTCAATTATGTTAGTTTACATTTCGGTTTATGTTTTATCGGGTGTTTGAATGATTGGGACATGGTATAACCAAGTATGGGTCAAAACTTGGATGGAAACAAGTTTAAAGGCCAAGAAACTGCCTGGCTCAACCCTCGCGGCGCGAGCCTGGCGCGAACCAGACGTGAAGTCAAACAGTGAGTTCAGAGCCCCTAACGCGAGAGACTCGCGCCGAGCTCGAGTTGAGACTCGCGTCGAGATCGCGGCGCGAGTGGGGCACGAGGGACTGCTTCGAGCGGCGACCCGATGGAAAACCCGCGTCACCTCGCTGCGCGAGGCAAACGCGAGCGGGGCGCGAGGACTGCCTGAACTATAAAAAGTTGTGTGAAGGCTAGGGCTCATAACACCTACGAACCCTAGATCTATAGCAGCCGTTTTTTAGAGCTTTTGGTCGGTTTTTGGAGCTAAGGAGCTCAAATCTTCATCCTCTTGAAGGATTCAAGCATCAAGGGTAAGAATTCTTTCTTATTTCACTTAGTTACCTTCATTTTGAGCTTAGTATGGGTAACAATGGTGGTGTTGGGAACCCACCATATCATCTTTGGGGAAGATGAAGTTTCATGAGTGTAAAACACTCATTGTAGACTTGTAATCAATGTGTACAAGTTAGATTGGGAATTGGTGATGGAAAATCTTGAACTAGGGTTTGAGATTTCCACCAAGTTGTATGAACTTGGTGGTTAGAGATGTTTAGATGGATTAATTAGTAGTTAGTTATGGATTATAACTAGATTCTTGTGATGGTATTGATGTTAGGTCAAGAAGACCTTGTGATTGGAAGTACTTCTTGATTAAGAAGTAGGGATTTGTGTTTGCTAACACAATTTTGGATAGCATTGCTAAGGTGAGTACATGTGATCTTTTCTGAGTACATAGTAAACCATGTTACATGGTTGCAAATGATTTCTTAGAGTCCTTATTAGATAATTGTTTTTAATAAGGAAGATATTGAATTGAATTGAATTGAATAGACTTGAATTGACTAGACTTGAATTGAATTGACTTGAGTTGAATTGACTTGAATTGTGTAATATGTGTTTAGTTACCACTAGTAGATTTGTTATGTGGTAGCTAATCAATTGGATCCTAGATAACCCACACAAGTTGGGGGAGTTAGTGGCTACTACTTGGGGCGGTACCACCCTGCGCAAGAGTAGTATGTCGAGAAATAGATAACCAGGAAAGCGGGGGAGTTTGAGATAACCCGGAAATCGGGGGAGCAAATAGATAACCCGAAAACGGGGGAGTTACCTAGATAACCCATATCGGGGGAGTTTGTTTCGGGGAGGCCCGTTACGTATGTGTTGGGCTTATGGCAAGCCTTAGAGTATGATTGACTATGTGCAATGTGATAATTATTTAGTTATTATATTATTGCTATTATTTTCTAACCGGGTCTAAAACCCATGTTTCTCACGAGACAATTTTGTCTCACGTACTACATTTCTTTTGACTATGTACTCAGGTTCGGGAGCCAAGGATTAGGCGGCCCATAGTGTTAGCATTGGAAGATTAGCTCGGTGTGCCATTTGATTCCCTCAGACTCTAGTTTTGATATGATTGTAACACCGATTTTTGATACTTGTTAATCTTTCCAAATGTTTTAGTTAAACCATGTTTTTGAATGTTATGGATTTTTGGATGTTGGATTTACTTATTTAAAAAGTTTAAATTGTTTTGAAAAATTGGTGTGTTACAGTTTTGACACCTACACCCCCTATACCTTACCAGCCGTTTTTTTGAGAAGAGTGCACGGTTTTTGCTGTTCTTGAGCTCAAATCTTCACATTCTTTGGATATTGTTGATCTAAGGTAAGAATCCTTGTTAGTTTATGCATCTCCTTGATATTTCAAGCTTTTCTTGGGCATTAATGGTGGTTTTAGAACCAACCATGTCATCTTGGGGAAGATGACCAAATATGAGTGCAAATCACTCCTTGTATGCTTGTGATCGATGTGTACAAGCTAGATTTGGGGATTTTTGGATAGAAATCTTGAACTAGGGTTTGAGATTTCATTAAGTTGTATGAACTTGGTGATTTGAGATATTATTATGAATTAATTAGTGCTAGTGATGGATAATAACTTGTATTTGTGATGATGTTGATATTAGGTCAAGAAGGTCTTGTGATTGGGATTACTTCTTTGACTAAGAAGTAAGGATTTGTGTTGATTAACACAAGTGTTGGATAGCTTTGCTAAGGTGAGTACATGTGATCTTTCTGAGTACATAGTAAACCATGATTTATTGTTTGAAATGATTTCTTAGAGTCTTTATTAGATAATTATTTTAATAAAGAAAATATTGAATTGAATTGACTTGAATTGAGTTGACTTGAATTGAGTTGGCTTGAATTGACTAGACTTGAATTGACTTGAGTTGAATTGACTTGAATTGTTCATTATGTGTTTAGTTAGCACTAGTAGACATGAGTTGTGATATGGGGTTTTGACCCAAGTTGATGATTTGTTATGTGGTAGCTAATCAATTGGTTCCTAGATAACCCACACAAGTTGGGGGAGTTAGTGGCTACTACTTGGGGCGGTACCACCCTGCGCAAGAGTAGTATGTCGAGAAATAGATAACCCGGATAGCGGGGGAGTTTGAGATAACCCGGAAATCGGGGGAGCAAATAGATAACCCGGAAACGGGGGAGTTTACCTAGATAACCCATATCGGGGGAGTTTGTTTTGGGGAGGCCCGTTACGTATATGTTGGGCTTATGGCAAGCCTTAGAGTATGATTGACTATGTGCAATGTGATAATTATTTAATTATTATTTTATTGCAATTATTTCTAACCGGGTCTAAAACCCATGTTTCTTACGAGATAATTTTGTCTCACGTACTACATTTCTTTTGACTATGTACTCAGGTTCGGGAGCTAAGGATTAGGCGGCCCGTAGTTAGCATTGGATGTGATTAGCTCGGTGTACTTATTTAATTCCCTAGACTTTGGTTTTGATATTATTGTAACACCGGTTTTTGAGACTTGTAATCCTTCCAAATGTTTTGGTTAAACCATGTTTTGAATATTTATGGATTTTTGGATTTTTGGATGATGGATTTCTTATTTAAAAAGTTTAAATTGTTTTGAAAAATTGGTGTGTTACATAGAGGTTAATTGTTATAAACTGTTTATTAACAAACATCTTATTTTATAATTAAAAGAACATTATTTCATCATTTAAATTAGCATTTTATTTTTTTTGTTTACTGCAGCCATAACCATTTTACAAGTTCATATTTCATTTGCAGCCTCAACCATGTGTTTTTCCAATTTTAACCATGTTAAATTAGCATTGTATTTCTTTATTTACTGCAACGGTAAGTATTTTACAAACAGTTGATGGAAAAAACAAGAATAAGCCAAAAGAGAGAAAAAGTTGAAACATAAGGTGGAGTGTGGAGAGATAACCAAGGAACAAATCTACTAAATTCAAATGTATAAACATATATTAATACTAGCTTCAAAGCCCGCCCGAATGGGCGGGCATGCTCCGAGAGAAATATAAAAAAAATAACAAAATAGTGATACCATTGTAATAACATAACAATTAATAATTGAAATGATGATAAAGAATTTTTGATACATAAAAGAAATGATATAGATAATTAAGTGACGAAATAAAACTTTTTTTTTTTGTTATTTAGTTAGTGTAATTGCCATTTTTGTCCAAACATACTAATGGATTTGATCAAAGTTCAGCACTCTTTCTTTTTCTTTTAGTTTTTGCCACTTGTTTTTCTAAACTCTCTATATCTTTTCACCAACAATCTATACAAAAAAAGCCCGTTTTAACCTGTGACCCGTTTGGCCTGACCCAAACCATCCATCTTGCACCTATAAAAGAAAGATTAAAACTTGGACCTATTGTGGTTTTCAACTCATTCTTCCTTTGCATATACTCCTCACACCTGATTATTTCAATAAACAAAATAAAAACTATGGAGGTGATTTTATTCTAGTTTAAGAGCAAAATTATTCTCGGGAAAAATTACCTCATGAATAGTTCGATATTTTCATCACATATTTGATCAATAGCCCTTGAATTATCTCCACGTGCTACTTCTTCATCAAAACCTTGTTTATATAGTTTCTTATTCTTTCAAAATGTAAGATTAAGCAAAGCTACATATGCCCACCTTTATAAAAATAAAATAAAGTATAGGAAAATGGGTTGAACGGGCCAAAGTATAATTTTATTCACAAGAATTAGTTTATTATTGAACATTATAGTTTGGGAAGACTCACAGTGTGAAATCTAGGAGGATTGTGTGCTAAAGTTTTAGCTACTAAATCAAATAGTGAAACAATAAACATCATTAAACATTCTACCTCAAATATAAAATTAAAGTTTAAGCTACTAAATCATACACATAATAAAAACATGTCAAATAGCTAACATATGCACATATATATTATATATTAATGTCAATTTGTGTACAACAGAGGTGACAACTGTTTTGCATGTCAATGGAAATGGTCAATGCCTTGTTAACATTTGTATTCTTCTTTTTGTTTCAAAATTTTATTTTAATGATGAAAAATAAGCACCTCTAAGAATGAAAATGTTGACCTTCGTGAATTAACAATAGCTCGAACTTCAGATACATTCATTGTTCTTCTTTCCTACAAATTGAATTTACATCAAAGGCACCGTTAGGGATGTGATCTAATGATCTAGATTTATGCTATTAATAAGGAGATAAAGGATGTGAAAAGCAAGTCCGAAAAGGAGTCAAGTGTGGCAACTTTTGTTAATGGAGTCATGGAGATCAATATTACAAAAGGATTTAGATATTGGTAACATTGTTAATCATAAGATTAACATCTGCATGTCCATATTGTACCTTCAAATCAGCACCTGCACAGAACACTTTAGACAGTGAGTTGCATATCATTAACACAATTGCTGCTGAATCTGTGCTTATAGCTTCAAAACTATTCAATAATCCTCTCAGCATATCGTTCCCAATGGTATTCTTCGCTTCCATTTTAGTATAGTTCACCAATGAAATAAATAATGGCAACTGAAACTCAATTCAAAGTGTTAATAATATAATTCAAAGAAATAAATGAACAGAACAATTAAACATATTTTAATTACTACTATAAATTCGAAATAACTACATTAATCATAGTTAGCAAAATATTAAATGAACACCTGTTGATTTGCAGCTCTTAAATGTATATATTCATTAATTCCTCCTCCTGGCTTTGTAATACACTGCATAGATAACCATATGAACAAATTTGCCTATATAATACCATTACATTAAAACCAGCCTCCTCTTGTTTATCCATCACCTCAGTGCGTAAAGAACAATTCAAGCTAAATTTTAACTCATGATATTTGAAGCTAATCATAAGTATATAAAAGAGCTCAAATTAAACCCGATATTGTAAGCTAAATCACAAAAATGAGTTGAAATTCGTGGGATTTTCAGTAGCATTGGGATACCATTTCTCCACTTTTATGAAAAGGAGCAACATATATTCAGAAAAACAAACAATCAAATAGCTAGAAAAATATTGAAAATAATTAATATTTTAATGGCAGAAAGCCAGTATCCATAAAACCTCACAAAAGCTGATACCATAGTAGTCATTTTACTTGTCACTAAGTTGTAAACTTCACACCTAAAATAACAAAATAATCACTAAATCATGAGAATATTATTATGTCAATAAAAATACAAACATTGTTATAAACCCACCCAAGAGTTTTTAATTGCAGCAGTCTGTTATCAAAATTTTATGATTTTTTCTCTTTTTGTGTAAGCACAGGCTAACCTTCAAAATTAATGGTTTCTCACAAAGTGATGGATTAACTCGCACTCGAAAAGTAAGTAGGTAATGCACCCATTTTCAAAGAATATTTTAAAAGAAAAAGAAAAGAATAAGCCCTAGCACAATCGCTAGGACATGGTAACAAATATAACATCAACAGGCATTTGTGTTGTAATTTTGATTCTACAATCCAAAACTTCTTCATATGGCCATGATTTAAAAAATGATGATGTTAAAATTGGCTAGCTAAATGCTCAAATCTAACCTAATTATGGTTTTCTACAATTGATTTTCATTTTGATATCTTAGCTGCAAAATTGAGTTATATGATGGTTTTCTAAGATGAGATACATTTCCATATTTTAATGAGTCGAAATTTCCACCTCTAAATTGAAAAATGAAGAAGCGAAAAAATGTCTATATATGAATAAAAGTAATACTTAATGTTGAACTTACAATGGGAGTTGAAAAAGATGGTGACTCGCACTTTCTGAAATCCTAAAGCAAAACAATATCATCTGTTGGCAGCATCAAAATTTAGCGTTTTAGAAGGATGAACAACTCATTAATCTTACAAAATTAATCACTTACTTTGTGATTTAACTGCAATATGGTATCAGTGCCATTTTTCAGAGGAAGAGATTTCATGACCAAACCTAATAATGAATCTTTATCAATTCCATCGATGAAGAAGCTGCTTAGAGCATCAAATAATTTTTGTTTATATTACTAACAGTTGCTTACTTTTAGACTGTTCCCACAAAAACAATTTCTATGGGTATTTAATAATGTAATAATTTATTCGAATTAATTGAATGTGTTTAAAAACTCAGTTTAAAGTCTTCAATAAGGTTTACCACATACGTAGAGCACGATTTGATTCAATCAGGCATTTAATCAAACACATGTTGTGCATTCAATTTTGTTAGTAATTTTACCTGAACAACATGATCATCTTGAAGTTTCTATTTCCTGATACGTTAAATTTGATTAATGTTTATCTGAGTTACAATCAAATGTAAAGTGGCTGTAAAATGTGAGCAAGTAATGCCCCAACATGTTTTTCTGAACACTTACTGTAAAGGAAGCGTCGAATGCCCCTGCATGTTTTTTTTTGCAGAACTACATAAACCTAATCAATTAGAATCTGTATAAAACAAAAAAATTAACGAACCACCATTAAAATCAAGAAAAATTGATTAACCGATATGATTAATAAGGTACCGATACGATTAACCGATATGATTGCTTGATAGAAAACAAAAGCTGCTGGTAGGAATTTCTTAGCGGTTTCCCACACGAACGGATTGTGATTTAAGAACCCTAATTCCCCAAAACCCAAACGCCTAAAGCTCAAGTCAAATACTGTAAAGCAGTCAATAGTCATGGGTAATTGAACTTAGTGATTGCGAATTTGTTAATCACAACTAATAAGCTTGAACACAAAGCATACCCGATCTCACAAAAATTAAGAACTTGATTTCAGAGATGATGAAACCTCATTTGCCGTATTCGATATGAAGCAGAGTGATGGATGAGATGAAGCCATATTGCTGAGCCACATATATAACTCTGTGAAACCCTAGATCGAGTGGATGGTTTTGTGTGAAACCACTCGATCCCTAGTTTCTAAAATTGTAACGGTGGTGGAAATCGACGAAGATGTATCAGTGATTGCTTGAGCATGGCGGTGGAGGAGGTAACCGATTGGGTTTGACAGGAGTTTTGCTTTGAAACCGAAACGAATTTGTTCATGAGTTGTGTGGGCCAATAGGAGAATTACAGGTGGCATAACCGGCCAATGAGAGAGCTTGGAATTGCCTAGTTGTCAAACCCAAATCAAATTATATAGGAGAAGATAGTATTATTTTAAAACACATGATAACCTTCTTTAGGGTGTATTTAAGTATTGCTATTAATTCCGATTTGAGGGAATTTGAGTTTTTATTATATGTGTGTAGGTGTTTCCTTCTTTATATATTTAAGTATTTTTTTACACGGTCCCAAAATTTTAATTATTCCGTATTCTTAGAAACCCAATAATTTGGTTTCCAAATCATAATATTCCGAATTCTTAGAAACCCAATAATTTGGTTTCCAAATCATAACCACAAGTTTTAATTCTGTATTCCATAAACCCGCCGATTTTTGTCCAATTTCAAAACTAAAAAATTTGTATTAGACCGAGTTTATCATAATTCATAAACATGTATATTAACAGTAACTAATTTTGCAGCCAAGTAAACCTTGACCTAAGTTTAGTGTGTCCCTATATGCAACCTCTGGATTTCACGGGTTATAACGGCCAGTTGTATATAACGGCCAGTTGTATATAACATTCTCTAGAGTAAAAAGTAGATAATGTTTGAAAATATTAATATAAGATGAAGATGGTGCTCTTACAAACAAAACAACAAATATTATACTCAAGGTGATGTTTTAAATTTATATTAAATTTTATTATGTTGTTACACACTTTACTTTGTCTTTTTGATACATTTTTTTGTAACTTTTCTAATTCATGTTTGTATTTGGTTAAGTCATTGTAGTCATCACGTATTTAACAGAAAAAATTTGTATTACATATTATCAACTTTCAACATAATAAGTGGTAACCCGTGATTGTTTACGGGCTATAACCTAGTAATATAATATATGTCTCTATACACAGTGGCGGATTCAGGATTTGTAGGCTTATAGCACAAATGAATGATATATTATCGTCATGTAAATAATAATTTCATTAAAAACGATAAACATACAAAAATGTATGTCCCTTATCTTTTGTACGTAACAGACTAACAGCTAATACCCCTTCCTTACTTTATTTTTTTCCTGCAGAAGGTAATATTCCTTGTTGCTAGAGGGATCATTTTCCAAACAAATATATTCAAATAAACTTAAAAACAAGTATTTCACTTGATATGGTCACTCAGACTATAGGTGACCGATATCATATTGGTCATTCATGTCACCTCTGCGTCACATCAGCTTTCTCTCTCTTGATCAAACACATGACCAAACAGTGACCAAAATGGCGTAATGGGTGACCGATATCTTTTTATTTTATTTTAATTTCATTAAAAATTAAAAACATTACATTAAAAATAATAAAAAAAACATTACATTAATAAAAAGGGTAAAAAGATAAATGGGTAATAAATTTTCTATTTTAAATGGGTAATGGGTAATAAAAAGGGTATAAAGATAATAAAAGATAAATGGTTAATGAATTTTTTATTTTTAAAATAATGAAAAAGGGTAAAAAAAGGCAAAATGGGTAAAAAGTGTAAAAGATAAATGGTTTCAAGCCCTAATTTTTTTCCTCAGTCGTCATGTTCACCCTTCTTCCTCAACTTGACATTGCCTTCTCAACCTCTCGATCTCTTCTCCCTTCAATCTGGTAAGATTTCCTCCATCATCAATCTCTCACTCAGCCGTTTTCTCATCGGTCGACTACCCGACCAATATGGCCGTAGGACGGGTCGAGGTGGAGAGCTCGTAACCGGCGGGACGCGTCGGGTGTGACGAGGTGGCAGGTCGCGACCGGAATGGTGGTCACCGGCTACGGATAGTGTCAAATTCTTGAAGGTCGAATGTGTATTTGGGTAAAATATAATGTGCCAATATCCAAGGCTAGTTTGCATTTAATGTGTTACCATTTGGGCTTATTTCCTTGATCCGTGAAGGTGGTCTTTTTTGGTACAAAACCGTCATAAGTGTTTAATTTGATCACAAAAAGTCCAAAACTATAATCACTAGGCATGTAGATTTAATTTTAGATGCAAATACCATAAATTACTCTTAGGTGCTGTTTAGTTCGCAGAATGTTTCTGATGGAATTGGAATCTGGGAAGGAATTTGAATCCTTCAGGAATTGGAATCCAATTCCATACCTTGTTTGGTTGGCATGGAAGTGAATTGAAATTCAATTCAATATTATATTTGGTTGACATGAATTGGAATTGGAATCGTATAAAATGACGAATTTACCCTTATTGCTGGTAGTGGTTGGTTGGTGGTGGTGGGTGGTTGTGGTGGCGATGGGTGATGGTGGTGGTGGTGGCGGCGGGTGGGTGGTGATGGTGGCGGCGGCGGTGGAGGGGGTGGCGGCGGTGAAGGATTTATGTGCACAGTTAGTCAACCTATGATGATACATCCATGCCTACGAAACACTTAAGGGTCACACCGGTGAGTGCATGTAATACGAGTAAGATATGTAATGATACTTGGAAGAGGATTGATTCATAATAAGTCATTTATGAATCAAGTTAAGTATTAAGTTAAGTTCAACTTATTACTAGATTAGTTTATCTAACTAATTAATACAAGTATTTGTACATTTACTAGTTGAGTAAATATACAATGTGTTAGTTATAGATTATCCATAATATGATTTAAAACAATTAAATCATATGGTGTTGGATAATATTATTGTGTAAGTTATATAAATGTTATTATATAATCAATTATTAAAAGTATTAATACAATTATATATTTCGTGTACGTATAATACCGAAATATATTAAGTGTATAAATACTAGACATTTAATAGTTAAGTGCAACAATAATAACTAGATAAAGTACAAGGGTTTAAAGTGTAAGAGGATAAGTTTAATTAAGAGATTACTCTTAATTAAACTAGGAGGACTTAAATGAAACTTATTCTATTATATATAGAAGGCTTAAGGTTTCATTTAAACCTAATTATTCCCTTGCTTACACTCCACAAAAAGAACCCTAGCCCTCCCTCTCCTTGTTTCGGCCGAGAACAAGAGCAACACCAACTTTGGTGTTCTTCATTCTTCGTGTTCTTTAAGTCTTTGAAGATCAAGATCATTACAAGGATCAACTAGAAGGTCGCTCGTTGTGTTCATCATCAGTGGACTTTCTTAAGCAAACATTAAGGTATGTTTTGGGAAACCCTTTTCCCCTCTTCTCCCCCTTGGTCGAATTCGAACCCAAGAACCTTAGGGTTCTTGGTGTTAGTCGAAATACACACAAGCATGTGTGTGTGTTCGAGTTTTTCGTACAAGGTTTCTTCCTTGTTAATCTAATCTAGATTTCCAAGATCCCAATCCTTTAGAGTTTAAGGATTAGGTTTAATCTCACTTCCGCTTTTAGGGATTAAATCAGCTAGTTGGTTTTAACCGGTCAAGAACAAGTTCATGTTCTTGGTCAGTATGGTCGAACCAAGTTTACTAGGTGGTTGACCCAAGTGGTCGATCAGGTTTATTGAAACCCTTCAGGCGGTGGTGGTGGCGGTGGTTGGGGTGGTGGTGGTGGCTGAGGAGGTGGAGGCGGTGGTGGTGGGAGGTGGCAAGTGGTGGTGGTGGGTGGCGGCAGCGGTGGTGGAGGGGGTGGGGGCGGTGGTTGGGGTGGTGGTGGCAGAGGCGGTGGTAGTGGCAGAGGCGGTGGTGGTGGGAGGTGGCGGTATGGGTTGGTGGTGGCGGGTGGTGGTGGTGGTGGCGGGTGGTGGTGGTGGGTGGCGGTGATGGCGGCGGCGGGTTGCGGTGGCGGTGATGGCGGCGGTGGGTGGTGGTGGCGGTACGTGGTGGTGGCGGCGGTGGGTGGCGGTGGTGGTGATGGATGATGGTGGTTGTGGTGGTAGGTATAAATGGTACAAAGGTAATAGAACATTCCATCCAACCTTGGAATTCAATTCCATCAACATTTGGATGGAATTGAGATTCCTTCATTTGGTGGAATGTTTCCATCATTAAGGAATCCAATTCCTTCCATTTTTTGAACCAAACACTGGAATGTAGTGGAATTGGATTCTAATTCCATCAGATTCCAACACATTCCAGCGAACCAAACAGCACCTTACTTTATTTTAACTTCTATTTTACTTTATTTCATTCCTTTGTAATTTATTCATACTTTTACAATGTAGTGTTTTTTTTTCATCTAAAATTTCAGTTTTTTTAATAGTTTACATATTTTTCATGTTTATATATATTTCATACTATTTTATTATTTAAGGTATCTAGATACTCATAACATCACATATTATTTTTCCATCACACAGTTTTACCAGATGTATTTAAGGAAAAAACTCCCCACTATCACAAATAGAAGTATGACTTATGACTGTCTACATTTCTTATTCTTCATACCCCGACTTTAACGTGATTATCTATTGTTACTGTGTAGTAAGTACGATTTTATATATTTTATTAGAGAGCAAAGAAACATTACCAAAATTTTATGAGGTTGAATTAGTTACCCTTATTCCAAACCTATTTTAACTTCTTCAAAAAAATTAGAACAATTGTTTATATAAAATACTTTTGTGGTCTTCAAGATAGATACGTTTCAATATCATGACATGTGTTAGTTTAGCATCCACTATTAGCACTTTTAGTGGATGATGTTTAAATAAAGGGAAAAAATATATTATAGCACTTTAAGTTTCGCTAATTAGATCATTTACTATCATGAATTATTAAAAGTATAAAATGTATCATAAAATTTTGATTTAGTACTCTATTTCAATAATTTGATTTCACGTGATTTGTTTTTTAATATCAATATATTGAGATTAACATATACTTCATCTGTTTCAAAATAAGTGATACAAATTAGCTTTCACATTTTTTTGAGGCAAAATATTATAAAGAAGGTTAAATTAAATTTAATTGGATAGTTAGTGAGTGGGGCGTCTCACATATTATGATTAAAGTGAGTTTAATGATGTTTAAAAGTAAAAGTAAGAGTAAATATATAATTTCACTTTATTAAAGGAGATAGTCGGTGGGTATGGGTCCCACTATATTTTACCAAATAAGGAAAGTTTCAAAGTGTATCACTTATTTTGAAACATCCAAAAAAAGAAAGTGTATCACTTATTTTGAAACGGAGGAAGTATATTTTTTAGTCTGTCAAAAACTCCAACGAAAGTAAGTAAAATAAGAAAATGCGATTAATTAATGAGTCAGGGTACTAAATCGGTCATTTTGTCAAGTTTAAGATATCATACTATAACTTTAATAGTTTAAGTTAATAGATGACATAATTAGTCAACTTTATGATACTAAAATGCACTTAGCCTTCAATAAAAGAAGATCAAATTATATTATACTCTTTAATTTAATATTTTGACACATAAAGGGTCTTTGACCTAATGGTATGGTATTTGTCTCACAACCTTTAGATTGAGGGTTCAAGTCCCGTCGTAAATATATGTGAAAATTAGGTGTAGATTAGGATTCACCATTAAATTTCTTTTAGTTATTTTGACGTAGATTCATTGAATTGAATATACTTTTTGTCTTGAGTAGGGACGAATAAAAAAACGTGTCGATTTCTCATGACTTCTTTAAACTTTTTTGACTTCACACACGGAATGATTAAAAAAGGGGTCTATATGCTAATTGATTTACCCGCGGGCAAGACCACTTTTGTTTATACTTTTGCAAAGCATCAACCGACAAACCTACTTTGCATCAACAGAAAACCTTTTTAACTAATTGAGGTACATTAATACATATTGAGTTTTATCCAAATAAAGTTTTGTGTAGATTAAGATGATTACAATATTTAAAACATTTCAAAATAACATTTAGAGTAAATTACATACATCGTGATTACGATATAGGAGGTGATTTTGGTACCACAACTTTTAATATATCTATCACATCTCATGCTTAATATACTTATACAGTTAGCTGTAAAATCTGTATTGTGTGGTATAACCATTAAAAGTTATGGTACCAAAATCAAATCTCTTACGATATTTCGCTTCTATAAGTTTGGTCCATAAAACTATTTTTTCCCATATGGTCTTGACTTTGTTTAAAGTTGTTTTTTTTTTCAAACCTAAATCGATCAAAATACACTTGTGAACATTTTTTTAAAAATTTCCAGTGATTTGTAATTTCTTTTTGAATTTTCTATTTCTTTTTCTTAACCCCAGAGTCCGCCGCCGCCACCACTGGACCGCCACCACAGTTGACCTCTTGCTGGTGACTCCACCACCAGAAGCAAATATCCCGTCATCTTTCACCATTTCCACCGCCTCCCACCCCCGATTACCACCGCAACAACCACCATCCCCTCTGCAACATGTAAATTAATATAATCATATAATACCTATTAAACCATCAAATGTAAGTATATAATTGATGAATAATAAATTAAATAAAATAATTAATACCTCTACTTTTATACCTATCCTACTCGTGCTACATTCAGTTGTCCAGAAGGTCAAATTAAAGACACGCATGTGCATGAAGAGTTAAAATAGAGATTGAGACTTGTCATTATATATTGATCACAAATATTAAAGATGCATAAAATGGGTGGTTTATGGTAATTGGTAAACATCATTCAACTACATGTGGTCGCAAGCAAACCCCACCTCACATATATATTTTTTTCATAAGATTCGTGGATGAACGTAATAGTTCATTCATATAAGTTTCTATTTAATATTTTAGAGTCATAAAAAGTTAATATCTATATACAATAGTTATACAATATTAAATCTTTAAAAGCTAAAACCACCTAGGTTATTGACTACTACTAATATAGATGTCACTTATAGGGTGTCAATTTCTGATCGACCTGAAGCTCAATCTAAGACCGACATGAAATAAAAACAAGTTAGAGTTATGACAAACAAGTTTCGAGTCAATTTTGAATCGATTTAACTGACCCATTTATTCAACAAGTTAGGTTCACCTAGTATCACCGTCTCTTATAATCCTTACAATTATTTTAGATTTAGTAAATAAAAATATAAACAACGTCATAAATTAGGTTGAGTAAACAATTAATCAACTTTTTTTTTATCATTTATAAATTATATTAATATAAATGTATAAATTCGTATTAATCTGTTTGCAAAAAGTCTTTAGAAAATTCTTCTTAAAAGGATATAAAATTAGTCTTCTTTAATTCAAAACATTGACATTTACGTCAAATATAATCAAAGGTATATTCCCTTTTGTTCAAAGAAAAACAGAGACCATACTACACTTTTCCAACATCACGTGCCACTCGCGTGACCATGAAATACCCTTTTTTATCCATATAAAACGCAAAAAATCCGTCTTTATTTATGTTCTCACCGCGCCCCTTTTCTCTTTCTCACCGTGCGTGTTTATAAAAACTCCATTTTACAGCTCTCTGTGTCTGCAACAATAATCTGGTCGGATCTTCAATTGCTGCCGGTATGTACTGATTTCAGTTTAGTATGATTGAATTAGTATACGGTTAATTGACTTGTTTGTGATTTGTTTGATTGCGAAAATTTTGTGCTCAGATGGTTTATGTTTGGAGTTGTTGGAGGTTTGTTAGATCTAGGGATTTTGATTGCTTGTTCTATTGAATTACATGAACTCCTGCAACTTGAAAGACTTAAAAGTTTTCAATTTCTGATAGATTATAACATGAGAAAATGATTATACATAAGGATGGATAGGACTTCGTTTTCAGTTATGCTAATTGTTTTGATATGGTAACTGACGTAGCTAAAATAGTGATTACATTTGTAATTGTGGAATGAGATCATAAAATGTTGATAATGTCAAGTGATCGGTATATAACAACTCATAAATTGTATTTGAAGCGTATGTCGATCTTCTACATACATATATTTGATATAATCCTTTGTAAATTCTCATTAATTTTATGGTGTAACTGGTAATTTTTCTGTTTTCATATTTATTGGTTAACCGATTAGTTTTGTGTTTACAATTGTGGCAGTTACGCTTTGATAGTTTTGATAATGCTTCTATTCATGTAACGCCTTTTGTGTATTAATGGGCTGCTTTCAATCTACTGTAAGAAAACCGGTTCCAGGCCATGAAAATCCAACAATTCTTGCTTCTCAAACAGCTTGTAAGTTGTTAATTGTTTCGTTAATCATGTAATTATTGCTGCAAAATTGATTAGTACATTTTGCTTATGTTATCTTTTGTTATCGTCTTTTGTCTCTTCAGTTAGTGTCAGTGAAGTTGAAGCTTTATTTGAGCTATTCAAGAGCATAAGCAGTTCTGTAATTGATGATGGATTAATTAATAAGGTAATCATATCTCCATTAATACTACACGTTGGCACGTTGCAACTTTCAGTTATGTTCTTTAACCGCCACATGATTATGTTGCAGTGATATCCAGCTGTCATTTTTATTATTTTGTATTTATTTATTTTTATAGGAAGAATTCCAACTAGCTTTGTTTAAGAACAGAAAGAAAGAAAATCTCTTTGCGAACAGGGTACGTTGAACCTTATTTTTTCCAAATATTCTCTTTCTTGTACATAATCATAATAAAATTTCCTAAAATTTGAAAAATTCCGTATGCAGATCTTTGATCTTTTTGACGTGAAGCAGAAGGGAGTTATTGATTTCGGTGACTTTGTTAGAGCACTTAATGTTTTTCATCCTAATGCCGCACAAGAAGACAAAATTAGTTGTAAGCTGAACTTTGACTTGATATTAAAAATGTAATTTCCAGTTGACCATGAATAAATCTTATAATATTAATTAATATTTCGTTCTTCATGTTTCAGTTTGTTTTAAGCTTTATGATATGGATGGAACAGGATTCATAGAGCGCCAAGAGGTATAATTATGTTATATCTATAATTTATGTCCAAACATTATTCTTAATAAACTTTTTTTTTCCAATGGAAGTTGTAACAGTCACTAAATATAATAAGATCTAGCAACAACGTAAATATTTTGTAATATTATTCTTAATTATGTATACTTTTTGTAGGTTAAACAAATGTTGATTGCACTTTTATGTGAATCTGAGCTGAAGCTGGCTGATGATACCATTGAGATAATACTTGATAAGGTCAGTTTTTATTTGTTTATTTATATATATGTAATATTTTATTAATATATAATTTATATTTGGGTTTTTCTTGAGCAGACGTTTTCAGAAGCAGATGTAGATCAAGACGGGAAGATAGATAAACAAGAATGGCATAATTTTGTCACCCAAAACCCTTCTTTACTCAAGATAATGACTCTTCCATATTTAAGGTATATCTATCTATTTCTACAATTACCATAAACACACACACACACTGATTATTCAAATAAATATAATTGTTGTATATAAAATTAATACAGGGATATTACAACCACATTTCCAAGTTTTGTGTTCAATTCAGAAGTTGAAGAGATCGCTACATGAGGATATAATGGATTGTGAACTAATAGTGTTGTTGACTGGTCTTGTATTTTATTCATCAAATTCATGTCTTGAAGATTTTTGGTTTTGGTTTCTCGAGGAGAAAGAACACATCATTACGGTTTATAACTAACTCTCTTGAGTGATATTTTTTTGGTTTTCTTTTACTTATATTAAATGGTGATCGGTGTTTCAGAAGATGTTGATATGATAGTTTCGATCTATTTAGATGTCAATTATTTAAGAAATGATATATTAATTTGCAAATATATAATCTCGTAAATTATTTTATTTATTAGTTTAGTTGGAATTATATTTTTTGTATCATTTTAACACACTGATAATTATAGATAACTTAAAGAATCTAGATATTATTGTTGTGTCTTGGCAACTGGATCGACCGTACAATATAACTACCTTTATAAAACATGTTACTCGGACCAAATTTTTTGCAACATTTAGACATAACAAAAGGGTCATTGTGTTCTCAAGGAGTCAGATCTCAACGTGTTCTTTTATATATGTTATACACCATAGACCATTTATGATCAAGCTCATATCAATACAACATCAGTTTTTTCTCTTTAGACACAATATATGTACAAATCTCAATCAAACCCATGTAGTGGTGAACAAACTCATGACCGAAGCTTATAATTGCTTTTATTAATATATGTATCACTTACCATGTATAATGTACAAACGACCAATGCACAGTATACAAGACCACCATTGGCCGCCTGCACGACCAAACCCACACGAGAAGGTCATGGGTGCTGCGTCAACCAAACGTCATATAATTGGGGGGGGGGGGGGGGGGGGGGACGCGGTCGTGGCCATCTCCGGTCATCCATTATATTCATTCTTATCCAACTGTCGTAGGAATTGGAAAGAATTTTAGTTTTATCATTCTCGTACCCAAATGGTAATTAACTCGTTGAATAGAAATTTGTGGACAATTTACCATCGATTTACATTAATTAATTTTTTTTTGGTACATTTCATGTGCCCCTAAGAGAAGGGGGTGTGGTGGCGAGGGCTTGCCTCCGCCGGATGCCACGAGGGCGCGCCGGCTCCGCCACTGCACCGCATGCTACGCGAGCGAGCGGATGCGCCGGTCTGTCGACGAGGGCAGCGAGCCAATCGGGGGAAGCCACGTGTCACTAGCCGTTGGCAACGGCTAATTTTCCAGAAAATTTAATTTAATTTTTTTTTAAATAAAACCTATTATAAATAACTCATTTAACCATAACCTTCTTTCACACCATTTTTTACACTTTCACTCTCAAAAACTTGCTACAATTTCTTACATTTTCACTCTCAAAAACTCACAAAAATGTCTCAACCACCACACCCCGTATCTCACTTCAATACCGATCTATCGAACTGTATACCTTCAATATCGAACTTCTCCGAGCAGTTCTAATGCCATACCGATGGAATTGATGGATGAACGGTATTCTTGGATGGGGAGTTCCGGCTCACCGCCGTCCAATCCGTCAACACCTTCGTCCCAACAATCGGTATCGTCCACCCAAAACACCGTGATGCCGACATTTTCCCAAGACCAATACAACCACTATATGCTTCAACAACAATTTCAAAACCTTCAACAACACTAGCCCCCTCCTCAAATGTGGTCACAACACCAATGGTCACAACCACAATCTTCACAACCACAACAATTTCAACAACACCAACCCCCCCCCCCTCTCAAGACACCGAGGCCGTTGAAAAGGCGAGAAGAAAGGGGAAAAAAGTTGCCGTCAACTTAAGTCGAAAGGTCATGCGGTGGGACTCCGCCGAAGAAGTTTTATTGGTCGAGTGTTGGGTTAGCGTTTCCGAGGACCGCGAAAAGGGCGCGGACCAATCCGATGAATGTTTTTGGAACAAAATCCTTGTTGAGTTCAACAAGGATGTTGATACGCCGCGTACCAAAGACATGTTGACGGGGAAGTGGACGACTTTTAAACGGTAATTGTCAAAAATTCAACGGTATCTACAAACGTCTACAACGTACAAGCTGAATGAGGTCGACTTTATGACCCGTGTCCGACAAGCGTACCGTGACGAGTCGTCGTCAAAAAAACAATTTAACAACGAAGGTGCGTGGGAAGTTTTGAGACATTGCCCGAAATGGGACGCCCCCGCACCCATTTCGCTCTCCGATAACGAAGAACTTTTCGGGGAAGATACGAGACCACGTCCGGCGGTAAAGTCTCGTAAGGCAAAAAAAAGTAGGTCGGAAAGTTCATCCGGCGCTAACACCGCCGGAAGTGCCGCACCGCCGGACCTTGGCGAGGCTATGATGGCCGAGTTTAGGCGGAAAAGTGAAGCCGCTCAATCGGCTTATGAAAGGTCAAAGGCGCGGGATGACGTGTTCGTGCGGTTGGAAGAATTGAGATTCCTCGGCACTAGCACCGAGGGGTTGGGGCGCGCGGATAAGGCGAAAATTATCAAGCAAAAAAGGGCGATCCGCGAAAAATACCCCATCGACGAAGATGAACTTGACATGGACGATGAGGATGAGTAGTTTTTTTTTCGGTATTTTTTTCTTATTTTTCGGTATTTTTTTTCTAATTTTCGGTAATTATTTTTATTTTTCGGTAATTTTTTTCTTTTTTAGGTATTTTAATTTGTATTATGTAATTTTATATTAATGAAGTATTATGTTTTTTAAAAAAAGAAAAAAGAAAAAACGGGGGTGGGGCCCAAATGGCTTAAGTGATGGTAGAGGGTGTATTTGGGGGTTTTGAATTTGAAATGTGAAATGGTGATGTGGCGCAGAGGTGGCGCATAGGTGGCTTCCGACTTGGGGTTACCACACCCATTGCTCTAATGTTTATCAAGTGAACTAGTGAAAGAGATCGAACATATAATCTGCAACAGATAATTTTGGACGTCGCTACTACTTGATAAGGCTGCATGGTATGGGCACCACATGTGGTGGGGAGTTTTTCTGCCACATCATCGCCACCTCAGCAACCACACCACCACCACACCACACCACACCATTTTATTTTCCATCTCATCATTTAATTTACATTTAATTTTTTAAACATAAAAACCATACCCATTTTTTATATATATTAAAATAGCCCAATAACAAATTCTTTTATATAATAAAAGCAGCTATACAAAGACCCAATGACAAAACCCAACAAAAAAACCCAATAAAAAAACCATACTTTAATTAAAGCCAACTTTTCTTTTAAAACCCCAAAAAAAAACCTAAACCTAAATGTCATCTTCTTCAATAAAAAAAAACGCATCTTCTTGGAGGTTAAAAAATGCATCTTTGCTTTTTCTGGCAGCCTTTTCCTTCAGCATTTTCCGGCGAAGAGGTATATATTTCTTCCCTTTTGAGTGTGCAACGGTAACAAAGCCTCCTTGAAAACCCACCCTCACGCCGTTTCCAGCTGTGGCCGTGGCCATGCTCCCGCAACGCTGACCCTCCACGCCGTTGTGGGGGGGGGGGGGGGGGCGGTGTTCTCCTCCCCTCCACGCCGTTCCTTCCTCCACCTCAGCTCCCACGCCACAAAAAAGCAGCTCAGCCTAAGTTAAAAGAAAGCATGTTGGGTTATGTCTCCAAAATGGGCAATTCCATCTTTTGGGCCTAAAAATTTAGATTGGCGGTTATAGCCCTAAGCCCCTAATACAGATCCAATAAGTAAAGCACGTGAAAACCACGTGATAAACAAGACTCCTTGAAGAACAAAATCACACCCAAAATTTCACCTCTTTCGACTTCCAATTCACAGCATCAAACCCAACAAAGATCGAATAACAAACACACACAAACACGAAACAAGCACACAATCATCAAATTTCTTAAATTCAATCGATGGATTCGGAGCAAGAGATGGACTTATTCGGTGATTTAGATTTAGAAAACGAAGATTCTCATAAAAAGGAAGAAGATAGCCAACAATCATCATCATCTTCATCATCAGCAGCATCATCTTCTTCATCTTCATCAGATTCATCGTCCAATCGGAGCAGTAGCGGTGGTAGTGGCAGTGGTAGTGATAACACCGGTGGTGGTGGCGGCTCCGGTGCCGGTGCCGGTGAAGAAGTGGATGAAGATGAGGATAATGGTGAAGTTAGGTCAAGTTATTATAATCAGCAACAATTGCAACATCAACAGTCTGGTTACGATGATGATTATAATGTTGTTGAAGAAGATAGAGAGTTATTTGGGTCTGATAATGATGAATATGTTAAAACCCAAATCGCTAGCCCTTTTCCTGTTCCTGGTAATTAATATAATTAATTTATTATGATTGAGGTTTTAGATTAGAAAAATGTTGTTTTTTAGCATTTGATTGTCATTCACACATAGAGACAGTGAAGACGAATTCAGGCAGTATTTTGATAATATTAATAGGGAATGTAATCATTCTCAATATCATATTTCTTATATGCAGTTATCTTCAGTTATGGGAATTAGGAGTTCAATAAACATGAAACTAAGAAAGTTATGAGAATTAGGACTACTATGATAACAATTAGGATGTAGTTAGAGGCAGATTTTGTTTATCCAAGCTTAAAAAACCATTGTAACAATTTAGGGTGTAATTAAGGTGTAATTAGCAGCTTTTTCGTTTAATTAATGCTGATCTTCTTATTCTTTATATTTTAAACATTTACATGCCTATATATACAACATTTTTGAAATTATTATAATTTACAGTTTTACCACAACCACCGGCCCGTAATACAAACAACAACAACCCGAACAGAGGAGGTTTTGGTGGCGGGCGTGGTAGGTGGCAAAATGACAGAGGAGGAGCAGGCATCCTTCCTAGACCCGGCCCGATTCCACAGAGGCAAAATTACGGTTACGGGTCAAAGTTTTATGCTCCAAGAAATGATGAACGGTTTGTTTCTGAACTCAAGTTTTCAAAGAGTGAAGAAACATTATCAAGGAAATGCATAGCATTTCAAGAGGTAAGTTATGTTAAATGTCCATTTTGCCCTTCATAATATTATTTTTCCACTTAATATTTTGTTCTGATTTTTAATATTTTTTGTTGGATTTTGTCAAGTAGCCATCTGAACTTGGTTGCTATAGTCGTGTTGATGGCGGGGAAGTATACTTTAATGATAGTAGTTTGGTGAGCATTTTTTTTACATTTAATTAGACTTTATATTTTAATCCTCTATTTAAACTCAAGAGTTATATACTTTTTTTATATAAATTACCAGCGTCTTTTTAAGCGACTTATTACAGAAGATATTGGGGCAGATTTGAACCAAGGTTTTGATACCTTTATTGAAAAGAAAGGTACGCTATACCTTTCTAATAAGTGATAAATTAATTAATTATAAGTATATATATAATTAAATTTTATTTGCTCCAGATTTGGGCTCTCAAGGATTTGGTGATCTTCTATCTTGCATACGAAGCAACAATATTCCCTTACAGAATATGCACTTTGTGGTGAGATTTTATTTTTTATTTTCATTATTTTTTATGCTTCACTGTAACTGTATATTTATTTTTGTATTTTTTTTTTTTTTTGTATTTACAGACCTACAGAAACAATCTTAACAAGGTAAGAACTTTTCTACACATAACCTATTCTAAATTTTCAAATAATTACTATATGGTTTGAGATTTATTTAGTAAATATAAAAATAAATTAATGAATTAAATTATCAATTTTATTATTGGCAGCTAATGGCGACTGCTTATTTGAGGCATGAGCCTTGGGAAATGGGAGTGCATAAAAGAAAAGGCGTAGTGTATCTTGATGTACATAAATTGCCCGAAAGACCAAAAAGTGAACGTGACCGTCGAATGTATTATTCCAGAAATAATATTTTAATTGTATTTTATTTTTATATTTATTAATTGAAATTGGATATAGGTGTTATTGGGGATATTGTTTTGAGACACTTGCAACTGAAGATCCAAATAGAGATGATGGAGAAGGGATACATGATGTTGATGCAAATGTTGAATATTGTGCTTTAATTAAAACTAAATTAGGTGCTCATCGCATTTTAATGGGGGCTGAAATGGATTCTTGTGATTCCACTGATGATGGCAGGAGATTTTATGTCGAATTAAAAACAAGTCGTGAGGTTCGTTTCTGCCATGTCATCTTTTTATTCTATTTTATTTTATTTTTTAATTTTTTTTTGCCTTTTTTAAATATTTATCTGCAGTTGGATTACCACACCGAGGAAAGATTTGAGAGGGAGAAATTGCTCAAGTTTTGGGTATATTTGTCATTCTATCTCTACTATATTATATATGTTTCACCCGTGATTATATAACAAATTATGCATGAATTAAGAACTATGGAACCCTAAGAATGCAGGAATAACAGTTGTGTAACCATTTGTATACTCTAAATATAGGGGTATAAATGTAAAAATATAATTTTCATATAAATGTTTTCTCTTTGTTTGCTAATACTTAGTATTTGAATCTATTTTTTACATTACAGATTCAGTCTTTTCTTGCTGGCGTCCCTTTTATTGTCATTGGATATAGGTACATTCTGCTATTTTACACACACACACACACACACACACACACGACATTAATTTTCAGGGATGACCAAACTTTATGAAAATTTAATTGCATTTTGTACCATACTCTTTCAGGGATGACCAAGGGCGGCTTGTACGTACAGAGAGATTAAGAACCAAAGATATAACTCACAGGGTAAAATTGAAAAATTACTGGCAGGTAATAATTATTTTACTGCCTTCAAATTACCTTTATACCCTCAATTCCCCACGTATGTGACACATCATTTTTTTTCATGAATTTAATATCGATTTTCACAGGGTGGAGTTTGCTTAGCATTTGCTGATGAGGTTTTATGTTGGCTTTATGGCACAGTCAAAGAGAGTAAGATTTTTGTATATTTGAGTATTTTGGTCTTTTATAAAAATGTAATTTGTCATTTGTTCCTGTTTAGTCATTGTATTACTAACTATCCAATTGGGTTATTAAAAAAATAACTGTCTCGCTTTTGGGCCATTTGGCAACCTGATCACCTGATTAAGCGATGATGTGGCGGTAAACTACCTATGTGGCAAGTTACATTTGTTCATGTCATCGCTTTATCAGGTTGCCGAATGACCCAAACGCGCATTTTTCAGTGACCCAATTGAATAAAAAGTTGTACAAATGACAAAATATGGATTTGTATAAAGGGTAATGAAATCTTTTTTAACTTTTTTATTTTTATTTTGGCATGACAGATGAAGACTATATATTGCAGTTTGCTGCACCATTTAATCGTTTGGAGCTTCTACAAGCACAATCTTGCCCACAAGAAATAACCGATCATGTTCAACAACTTTGAATTTGACGATAATCTTATCCTTTTTGGAAGGATTTGTCTTTTTTCTATAGCAATTCCTGACCAATTTACCTAAATTAAGGCTATCTTTTGATTAAAAAAAACACTAATGATCAAGAATTGCTTTGAAGCCCAAAATGGCTCTTTTGAATTCTTGGGCATAAAATCGATTTTCAGCAGGATAGATACGTATGTATAACGTATAGGTCAACAGCTAAGGGAAATTGAAATATTGGGAATTTGTTGACATTTTATGTACTTGTAACATATAACTTTTGTTCATTGGTTTTGTGCTATTTGGCTCTAGACACCTAATATATATGCTTTTAGCAACATATATGTTAATCCCTAAATAAATTTATATATTCTATTATATTAGGTAAATTGGTTGGTAGGTCGATCGATTTCCTATGTAAATATTTATTAGATGGTCTTCCTATGTAAATATTTATTAAAAAAATATATCTAGGGATCATTACTAAATGAAAATTATGAGCTATAGTAAGCCTTCAAAAATAATTATTAGTTAGAATATGGAAACTGAATAATCATGATAGACAATGTTGATATTTTCTTGACCGTTGAAAATGAGGAGCGTGAAGATTTTTGTTGAAATCGAAAACATATTTTAATTCTTCTCTTTTTCTTTTTAAAATGAGAGATGAGGATTCGAATCAAGATTCTGATAGTGGTTGAGATTTTAGTTCTATCCTCTTTAATGATTCAAAATTTAAATATTTTTTTACAGGAGCTTGTGGTTTATAATAAATTGAAATTGAAATTAAATGAATATTGTCCGTAAACTAGATCACAAAAAACAAATGAATAGCATAAATAGAATGAATAAAAATAATAATATTTTCATACTTGTTATCACATCCATTACTGCTTTATGCTATTAAAACAACCCTCGAACTAATATAAACTTTGTCTTCTTATAAATGTATTTTATCTCGTAACAGAAATAAAGAAATTATTTGTTTGGTGACGAAGATAATTTTACTACTCACATATACAACAATGAAAAAGGAAAACATTTGGAGAAGGGAAAAAGTAAGAGGATATCTACTCAGCCTTGATGTAGAAGTATGAGAATAAAAGCAATTTCATCATTTTGTTTCAGACAAAAACATTCCTAGTTTCAGGATCACTTTTCATTCGTTGCATATCAATAATTAAGTTTCATAATTCATTTTTGCAGTTTTTAAAAATCAACATTTATTTTTTGAATTTATATAATAAAAAGTTTAAAACCTGAGATAATATAGTTACACAACATAATTATGTTATGCGTTGTTTTTTGTAATTTTGATGTTACATTGATAAAGTTGATATTTAGTTAGGTTAATTAACACTTCTTTGTTATTTTCATAATTATTTAGTCAAAAGTAAACACAACTATAAAGCATCATCACTAAATTTAATCTATATAAATAGTAGAACTTTTCACCAAAAGTTCTCAAATTTAAATATTATAAATATTAGAGTTTAACACACAATAAAGCCAAAGAAAACTCTAACTATCTAACATATTGGAAAAAGGGAGTGTTGTAGCAATATTGATAGCCTTTACATTTCTATGATTTAACACCTAATGGATTACAGATGACTTGAATTTAAATCTTATTTTCATATAATCAATAGATTACCAACAATACATCAAATGACATAATAACAAAAACATCCATCTCTTTGATGTATGATTTCTGAAATAAGGTGAGTGTTTATGAGGCCCCATATGACTATAATTGCAGACCAAAACCATGTGTTAGGGCTTCTTCTATCGATGTCTATTTGGCTTCTTCTTCAATAGGCCATATACTCAAATTAGTGTCCCATAAAACATGGCTTTTTCCCCCAAGTTGATCATCATATCAACCATTATAAGGAACATTCTTTACTATAAAATCAGTAGTCGACAAGAGATGTTGTTTCGGGTATTAAAATTATCCTCTTTTTTTATTTATTTATAACTAAAACGAACTAAACAAATGAGTTTGCATCGGTTATAAATTAGAGATAATTACAAGATTAATAGCCCAAAGATGCACTTATTTTCCCAAAGACAACTTACCAACTCATATTTTCCTAAAATATACCGTGTGGCTTGATATTTTTTATAAAACTTATGCAACTCTGATATTTTTGTGCAACCCAAATGCTTTTTGCGTGACCAGACACTTTTTTGTGCGATAGATGACACTTGTCAAATTTTGTGTCTAGTCGCGCACAGGCCGGACGGTCTATTTTGAAAGTGAAGTTTTTTTAGGAATTTTAGTTTTACTAAGTTTATTTTTTGAAATCACACATAGATTAACTATCATATGCTCATAATCGTTCTCGACAAGGTCACAACTCACAAGGAACACAAAACCTAATTAGGTAGCATAATATTTCTACTCGAAAGGAAAATCTATATACTTTTATTTTACTTAGGCAATCCAATTCGGATGTAGAGAAGTACAATGTATGGAGTATGGACTATGGTGCACATGTACAACACGTGATAGAAAGTAACACCCCAGCGGGAATATTCTTGTGTTTTGTGGATTAGTTAATCTCAAACGGTCATCCCCATATATTATGGATCTTGACTCTTTTAAATAATATTTTGATTTTATCCTACATTTAATGACATCGAATCCGGTTATTTATTCACGCAAAAAAACTTTTTTTTTTTCATATTTGGAATAACCCGAATGTAAATGTTTTACCTAAAGGCTTTAGTGACCACTGTCCATTACTGTTGAAATCTCAAACGGTGGATTTCGGGCCCACTTATTTTAAGTTTTTCAACTCTTGGGCCTCCAACCCCAAGTTAGAAGCTGTTATTAAAAGGGCATGGGCCCAGCCAGTTTCGGGTAATACGTCAGCGATTCAAGCATTCTGCAAAAAGCTAAAACTGGTGAAAATTGCAATTAAACAATGGAGATCAAATAATACTGATTCGAATCTAATGAGGCTTCAAAAATCGTCCAATGTCCTTGATCAAAAAGCAGATTCAATCGGACTTTCTCCGGTTGAGAAATCAAATAGGGTTCGTATAGATATGCAGATTAAGGAAATTGAAGCCCTAAAATTAAGGGATATCAAACAGAAAGCTAGAATCAAATGGAATGTTGAAGGTGACGAGAACTCGAGTTTTTTTCCACGGCTCGTTAAATCACAATAACCGAAAAAACTTCATACACGGGTTATCTTTTAACGGGGTGTGGACGGAGGATCCCGACAATATGAAAACAGGTACTACGACTTACTTTTCTGAATTTTTTTCGGAATCGACACGGGAAAGACCACGTTTTGTTAGTAACAAATTTAAAACCCTCAACGTCGACCAAAAATTAAAAATTGAAGAAAACTTCTCCAAAGTAGAAGTTAAAAAGGCGGTATGGGATTGCGGTGTTGAGAAAGCACCGGGACCGGATGGCTTCACTTTTGCATTTTATAAAAAGTATTGGCATATTATTGAGGACGATTTAATGAAAGCAGTTAACGATTTCGAAAATGGTGGTGATATGAATTGTGGATGTAACTCATCCTTTTTTACTCTAATACCAAAATGTGACATCCCGATTGCATTATCTGACTATCGTCCAATTAGTCTCATCGGTAGCTTTTATAAGATTCACGCAAAAAAACCTACTTCAAAGACTACCATTCGACCTTACTTGGAAGTTGGACCGGTATACACTAATACACATGAGTAGTCAAGGTTTCAATCTCGTATGTTTTTTGGTCATCAATCTGGTCCGGATTAAACTCGACAATCCCCAAAAAAATCGGACTGTACCGGTAGTGCAAATGTTGGCTACCAAACGTTTTGTGTAATCGGGCTTCTCCTTAAATTGGACATGTTACCTAGTAATTTCTGTCAATTAGGTCGGTTATTATGGGAGAAAAATAATAATACTAGAGTTTGCAAATGTTGGTTGTGGTTTTTTTTTTATTAGGGAAATGATAATGACAGCCCTAAGGGCTGTCACTAAGACGTCAAGACACGCATCAAATACTTGTACAATAATCAATAACCGCCCCCTGCATTTTAGGAATCATCCCCCACTACTAAAAGTACAAACGATTTATGCACGTAACAACCTCTTATTGACAGTCATAAGGACTGTCATTAACAAAACCCTATATAATATTATAACCATGTGAATATTTATGTTATTGTTGTTATCGCCTGTAACTAAAAATGTAATGTATGATAGTACGAGTAAATAAATTAAAAGAAATGATATTTAGTCCTACTCATAGGCCTACTTATTTGATAGGATTACATGTGTATTCCACTAATTATCTCTCCTAATATTATCTCTTAATTTTAACACGTGTCTTCATCTAATGAGTAGACCTATGAATAGGTCTAAATATAGACCTAAATACCATTACTCATAAATTAATATTTAGATAATAAGATTAAGAACAAGTTGTTAGATGGATGGATCTCTACGTTGACAATTGTCAGAGTGTGATGTTTTCTATATGTTCCATTTTATTTATAAAATCCGTACCAATATTATTAAATGGACACGAATAATTTAGTTGTTGAGCTACCAAATTAAGTTTTTTATAATGTTAAGTAAGTTATAATAATAGTTTAATCCAGAAGGTAGATATTTCCCAAAAACTAATGATTTCCAGTGTGATTGCATCTGTATTGAAGTAATATATTCATAAGATGTCTTTATCCTATGATAATTGTAGTGTTTGATTTATGTTTGTTAAGATTATAAAAATATCTTTCATTTATAATGAAATTAAAAAAAAAAATATATTACAACTCTTCAATGAAACTCTCAAACTCTAAGTACTCGTAAGGCGAGTGGTCTCCATAAAATTAGTCGATTTGTAAAATGAATCGAAACATAAGTATAAAGTAAATGTAAAACAAGTAATATAATTTGTATAAGACAAACATACAAATACATAAAATACTTTATACGGTTTACCAAACAAGTAACAAATGTGAGGGTGAGTATTGAAAATTTGAAATAGCCGAATTGGGAAGGAGCTAACCGTTAAGTAACGGTGAGAGTTCCGTCGGTGTCGTTTTTTTTTTTTTTTTTTGAACAGCAAGCATTTTAGTAAAAATAAAACTAGCAATGCGCTAGAACGGGAACAAGAACAAAAACTAGAAACAGGACATAGGGTCAATATACCAATTTGCCCAATTATGAGCAAGATTACAAGAAGGGGCTTTATATTTAATCCAAAAAAACGAGATAGCTTGTAAGTACCCTATCTTGGAAACGTTAAGGAAGTTCTCCTGAGATTTAAACACCTTTTCATTTCGATACCTCCAAATGATCCAGAAATAGATGTATAAAACACTTAGTAATCCCTTTTTTCTTTCTGTTTTCATATCAACTCCGGTCGCCCAATCAAGTAAATCAAGGACCGTTTGAAATCTCGATCTGTCAATTCTCCACCATGAGCATAAATCCTGAAAAAGCACAACTGAGACCGGACATCTCAAGAATAAATGGTCTTGATCTTCATCGGTTTCATCACATAACGGGCACAGTTGTGATAAACACGTGATATTTCTCCTCAAAAGGTTCGGTTTCGTGGGAAGCCGATCGTGAATAATACGTCAAGCTAAGATATTTATTTTTGCGGGCACCCAACTAACCCAACATAAAGGTCTGTTTCCGGAAATATTGAGATAGAGGTCATCAAAAGCACCACGGAGGGACGAAACAGAGAATCCCATGGGATCTAAAGCCCACGAAACTCGGGTATTGCTCGACAAATGCTCAATACGAAACCAATTATTAACAGGCATATTAAGTTTATCAAATTCACCTTGAATCTTGATTATGTTTCTCCAAATGCCATAGAATTTACCTCCTTTGTTTGGGGTGTTTAAACCGCCATCATTACCATGCAGCGAGCAAATGACTCTTTTCCATAAAGAATCGGTTTCATTGTGAAATCGCCACCACCATCTAGCAAGCAAGGATAGGTCGTTATCCCTCAAATTAGGTTGTGCTTTGGGAAGAGGCGAAACGACTCAACCGGACAACGATAAACAGGACCCAACCTTTCGATGCAATGTACAATAATGACCCTCACTACAATTTCTTCTTCAAATAGTGAATTTTTGTCCTGTCCCACATCGTGCTTTTAGTTTTCTTTTCTTGTATATTGTAAATATGCTAGTCTCTTGTAAGGTTTTTAATGTATAAAAAGTTGTTTTTCAAGATTCGAGGAAAGAGATATGGTTTTGCCAAAACTTCATTTTCTTTCCTGTTTTGTCGTTCAAAAATAAATAGTGAATTACACAATGGACCTAGATTAGGCAGATTCTTATAATTTGATTATGTGATTTATATTAATTAATAATTTATTTAATGCAATTATTATTTAATCACGCCTCTGCCTACTTCATAATTATTATTGATTAAGAACCTTGAACTAATCTCTAATAATAGGGTATTATGAAAAGAAAAATTACAAATATTCGAAACAAGTATATGAATTTCGCCCTACTTCGATTTGGTAATAATGTACCTTACAAAGCTAAATGATATTGTTTTCTACTATTTATTTCTACTAATCTTCTGACTCACTAGATAAAGACAATTGTCAAAATGAAGAGTTGATTAGTTGATATGAGGAGGAGAATTAATGGAGTAAATATGTCATCATGCGATGAATAAGAAGCTGAAGTACGAACAAATAATATGAAGCAATATCATTTCTCATATACAAATTAAAAGAAGGAAGAGAGTAAAATATAACTTTCTTACAGATATAAAAGAAAACATGTTACAATGTTTTTAAAATTAAGTAGAACCGGCCAGTCGGACCGAATGAACCGGAAAACAAGAAGGTATATGGTCGGAATGAGCCGGTTAAGTTGATGGTTATAGCTCGGTCGGAATCGGATGGTTGGACATTAAAAACCCGGTTGAAGTTGAAAAACTTGGGTTTTCTAGAAAAAAAAATAGATAAATAAAATAGTCATGAATTTTTATATAGGTTTTGCTACTAAAAAATATTAAATTTAGTTGAAAAATAATTTTTGAAAAATTTTAAATTTATTATAGTATTTATTAGTATTTTTATTAATTTTTTTTTGTTTTTTTTGACATTTGTAAACTATTTAAATGATTACTACATCATAAATACCTAATAAGATTGTCATCTTATTCACCCGGGGTCTCCTAACACTGGTTAATAATATCTATGATATTGACTGGTTCAATAAATAATACCAGTATGTTTTTAAAAACATTGCTTACAACAGGTAACATCTTTTTTAAAAACTTTATGAGTATGAAAAATAATTATTTTATTATTGCTAAAGTACAGGCATCGATATTGTTAAAGGTCAATATTGGACAAAAGTTGTATGATAAATCAAATTATTGTTTGTTAAATTAACTATATGTTAATAATAAAGGCTTCTTTTAGAAATTTGGCCATCAATCTAAGATAAGTTTTGCAAAATAGTTAAATAAACATGTATGCAATGGTGCATATAAATAATATTAGGTGTAATTGTATGTAGTGTGTGTATGATAGTGAGTATTGTTGGTTCCTTGTCTATTTAAATTTTATAATTCTAACTTGGAACTCATGTAAATTTGGGTCAAATTTCAAATTAAAATAATAACCACTTTCTCTTTTTCCCCAAAAGGAAAAAGAATAATATATTCACACATAACTCTCACTCTCTCGCATTCAGAATCTTTTGAGTAAAAGAATTTTTGGAATTTTGTGATGAAGGTTCTAATTTTTCTAATCAAGTAAAAAGAAATTATTAATGAAATAATTTGAATATAATATGCAAATTATAGAACAAAATTATGCTCCAATCATCAATAATTATTAAGATTACACATTTAGTGTTTTCACATAACTAAAATTGATGTTTGTTTTTTTAAATTTACCTTAATTTTATTCACAACTCAACTTGAATTTTAACTTTAGATCATGAGCAACCAAACATAAAAAATTCTCCAATTGCAAATTTTCACATGGATCAAAATTAGTAGAGTTATGAATCCAATTTCTCTAATTACAATTTTTTCGAGAACTTCTATTTCCCAACCATAAGAGCAAGTCCATTTGAAGTAACGGGGATATGTCTTCTTAAATGATTTTCTCACTGTCAAACTTATTGGCGAAAGAAAGTTTATTTCTCCAATTCCAAATGGCCCAAATGGTAGTAAAAACAATACATCTTTTTTTTAACCGAAAAACAATACATCTAATAACACCAAAACAAATGTAATTACCGCCATAAAATTGGAATATCACAATTGAACCAAGAACATATCAATATTTAACAAATGTGATTATGCATATATAAGACACTTATTGAGACAAATCATAACCGTCGAACTATATATGATGTAAATTGTAAACTCTAAATTTTCATAGCGTTTGATAACCCGTAAAATTAACTAATGATTATAATAAGATGTATCAAATAGAATCTAATGTGCCTTGATTTTAATTGATGCAATCGTCTATATGAATGAAGGGTTTTGTTATTGACAGCCCTTAGGGCTGTCATTAAGAGGTGGTTACGTGTATAAATCGTTTGTACTATCAGTGGTGGGGGTTGATTCCTAAAATGCAGGAGGCGGTTATTGATTATTGTACAAGTTTTTGATGCGTGTCTTAACATCTTAGGGCTGTCATTATCATTTTCTATGAATTAATTATCATCAACTACCCTTGACTTGGCCTCCAAGAAAAAAACCAACCACCTTTGACAAATTTTATTGATTGTAAACCCTTTCTTGACAATGTCAAGTTGTAGTTTGCTTTTGAAAATTGAACAACTCCATAAATGCAATTCTTGATGGAGTGTTATAAAAGTTTAGAATACCTCCCAAAAACCAACTATTGTCTTTATTTAAAGGAAAGTAGAATGTTTACCAGGATTTTCGAAATCCATGTTTTCTTTAAGACACTTGATTTTCAACGTTTAGGTTGCATACATTACAAGTAAAATTCAACCACCTTAAAGGAGCTCATTATAACGAGAACACTCTTTCAAATAAAAGAAAAAATAAGATTTTACAAGAAACAAATTCCCCATCAAGTAACATCAAGTGTCTTAAAGAAAACATGGATTTCGGTTTCAAATAGCTTTATAAAAGTTTTAACTAAAAATAATGCTTCTTAACTTCAAGAGAAGAATGAAAATGCAATCGAAACAAGGTGTGTTTAGTAAAAGTAATGCTTATTGAGTAGTTATTAACTTAATGAAAATTTAATCGAAACAAGGTGTGTTTAGTAAATACCATAAACGTCAGGGTGTTAACGGAAGAATCAGTAGTCTTGTTCCCGATGTCTAAATTCACAAACTTGACCCCGTCAACTTTTACGAAATGACTTAAAACCCCCTATATTTATCTCTCTCTATATATAAATACACCCGCCCACCTTGTGTTTTTCCCTCTTTTCGTCTTCAAAGAAAACCATCCTCAAAACCATCAACACACACTGACACACACACAGATTAATCGAATTTCTCGACGTACTTCAAACACACACAGAGATCAATAATTTGTGGTTTTCATGATTAGTTATCGAACTAAAAGCTCAATTTGATTGTTCGATTGTGCTGGTCAGTAAATGCGTCAGAAGAAATCAGGTCTTCAGATCGGAGAAGAACACGAAAACCCTAATTTCAAAATCGAAATCAGAACAGATTACAATGAGAAACAACAGTCAACCTCAATACAAAAAGATCTGTCATCAAATCATCATCAAAAACAAACTCAGCTCATGAATCCTCAACAAAAATACCATCACCGGAGAGCTCATCAGAAATCATTAGCTTGCTGTTCTTCTTCGGAAGCCCTAATCGCCACCAAATCGGTTGTTTTCAAACTCTTAAACCTTACTCATGTGAAGCTTTTTTGGATTAAAGCCCCTTCAAGGGTTATAATCCTTCTTATTTTACCTTCAGTTTACTTTTTCTCATTAAATCATCATGAATCAATGTATCTATATATCCTCTTCTTAATATCCATTTCCATTGTTGTTCTATCACTTCTTAATCTCACTTCAATTCGGTTATTTGTCGCCAAAAACCTCCCAATTTTGAAACTTTCTTATGCGCCAAAACCAAGCACACCAGTTGTTTGGTCAATTGGCTCAAAGAACAGATTTGAAGGAAGTACAGTTTCTGGCTTTTTAGTAAAGGTCTACAGCAATGGCGATGTTTATGAAGGTGAGTTTTATAAAGGAAAGTGTTCAGGAAGTGGGGTGTATTACTATAACATGAATGGAAGATATGAAGGTGATTGGGTTGACCAAAAATATGACGGTTATGGTGTTGAAACATGGGCTAAAGGGAGTAGATACAGAGGTCAATATAGACAAGGATTAAGGCATGGTTTTGGGGTTTATAAGTTTTATATTGGTGATATGTATTCTGGTGAATGGATTAAAGGGCAGTGTCATGGCTATGGTGTTCATACTTGTGCAGATGGTAGTAAGTATTTTGGTGAGTTCAAAAATGGTGTCAAACATGGTCTTGGTCACTACCATTTCAGGTCAATTTCATGTCTTTTCAATGATTTCTGTCATTTTAGGTTTGATTTATATAATGTAATGAAACTTATGTGGCTAATTTTGTGATGCAGAAATGGTGACATGTATGCTGGTGAATATTTTGCTGACAAAATGCACGGTTTCGGTGTCTATAATTTTGAAAACGGGCACCGTTACGAGGGTGCGTGGCACGAGGGTGCACGGCAAGGATTCGGTGTGTACACTTTTAGAAATGGTGACACTCAATCCGGTCATTGGGAAGACGGGATTCTCAATATCTCTCCAAATTCTCCAATTTCAATTTCTCATGCCAAAATTCTCAAAGCAGTTCAGGTAGTTTACAGTTAACATTTTGCAAATCGTATATTCTCGAATTTTGATTATATTTTTTTAATATTTAATTGTTGAATTTTTAGGAAGCTAGACGGATAGCTGAGAAAGCTGTGGGTGCAGGAAATGTGGATGAGAAGGTGAATAGGGCGGTTGCAGCGGCTAACCGGGCGGCTAATGCCGCCAGGGTGGCGGCGGTTAAGGCGGTTCAGAGGCGTGGTCACCATCATGATGAGATTGATGATCCAACGTTGCTGATTGTATGAACAGTTTGTTGGGAATTTTGGGTTTTAATGGTGGTTTGGAGTTTGACCTGTTTGGAACCGTGATGGAGGATTATGGAGCAAATGGGGATAATTTTTAGGGTTATATATGAGAAGAGCACTAAAGTGCTTTGGTGTTTTAGGTTTATCAGGGTTTGGGTAACTTTTTCTTTTTTTTATCTTGTTGTTTCCCTGTAAATGTAAATATATTTTAGTTTTTAACGTAGTAGTAGTTGTTGTATGTTTGATTTTGGCTTCTAAAACCACTTCCAAAATTCACTAACACTTTAATTTTTGTTATACTATCAGTATCTGTCAACTGATTCATCTCTGCTGCTAACAATAAACATTTACTCTTTTTTTTAGACTCCACACATTGGAGTGTTCACTATTCGGATATAACTGGATTGTCCAATTGGACATTTGGATCGGACTATTTGGATTGGTTTTTTGGTTCGGTTTGGACTTGAACCAAATTAATAGTTTGATTTTCGGATTGGGTTTGGTTTACATTATGAAAACCGGATTGTCCAAAAACAGTGCCAAATTAATTTGTTCCCACTACGTAGAGCAGACATACGCTGGTAAAGGGACGGATCTGATAAACAAGGATCCAAAGAAAGCGGCCATAGAATCAGTGTGTTGAATCTCTGAGATTCGATCTGGTGACGATGAAATTAGCATGGGAGTTATGTATGAAGCCGTTTTTATTCAAGACAAAAGGCGATCAAGCGGTAGTGGATGAGGAGCAAAAGGTGTTGGATCATAGGGTGTTAAATACAGGTCAAATGCTAGGAACCCTTTGGTGTTAGTGTTGTGATATGCATTGTTGATTGCTTGTGTAAAAGTTTTATAATATAATATATATGTGCTGTGTTTACAGATGAATCATGATGTAGTTGGGGATATGAATGTAATGAATATAGAGCCGAAAATGAAAGATAGTGACACTAGAACCTTAACATCAATAGGTTCGGGGATTATCCGGGGATGCATATTGGGATTTGCTAGAGAAAAAAGTAATCCACGTTACCAAAATCACACCCACAACCAGAACCGTAGTGGAAACCACTACAACCACCATAACCAAAATCACAATCACAAGTAGTGGGAAATGTAGATCCATAACCACATCTACAACTGCTGAAACAACCCCCGAGATGAAAAAAGAAGCAGGCTGGCCGTGTGGGTTATTTTGATGATGATCGTGAAGTTGATCTTGCTACTGCCGTTAAAGCTTGTTTTGCTGCTGCTGTTGCGGATAATGCTGCTATTGCTGCTGCTAATAATGATGTTGCTCTTGCTGCTGCTGTTTTTTTTTTTTTTTTTTTTTTTTTGAACGGCAAATCTAATCTACTCCTAAATAACCACCTATGTCCACTATGTGACTTGAACCCTCAACCACTAGGTTGGAGAGAAACACCTTACCGCTAGGCCATTGACCCTTTGGTGCTCTTGCTGCTGCTGTTGATGCTGCTAATGCTGATATTGGTGTTGCTATTGCTAATATTGCTGCTACTGCTGCTGCTGATAAGGATGATGATCTTGCTGCTGCTGTTGCTGTTGCCCACTGGCCAAGCACAAGCGGATGAAGAAACAACCGGAAGCATGTTGCTGCTAATTATCAATCAATGTATATTACTATTCCAACCGTATTATTTTTAATATTTTTTTTGTTTGTCTTTAACTTTTAATTGAGTATTGCTTTGAACACTTGATTTGATGGATGGAGTTGGTTGATTGAGATGTGTGATTACTTGTTTATTATATTTTCAAACACTTTTATACTCCCTCCGTCCCACAAAAAACTTCCCATTTCACCCTAAATATTTGTCCCACAAAAAACTTCCCATTTCAAACCTATAAATACAAACCGACGATGAGCTCACTTTTCCTCTCTCCTTTTCCGTCGCTAAACCAAATTACAAACCGACGATGTTTTATTGACGCCACAGTGCCAACGTGTCGCCAAAGCCAGCCGGTACCGTTGGCAGTTGTGTAATGGTTTTAGTTTTATACTATTTACATGAACAAACAGTTAATAATTGTGTGACTCGTGAAGGTGGGGGCTATTATCAATTTGGTGCCACGATTTCAGTTACTCGTGAAATTTGGTTAAATGCATCCAGTGAAAACCACATGTAAATCCGTGTTTCTGAAAGTTGTTTTCGTTCACTTCAAATAAACAGACTATGGTTAATGCACAGAAGTACCGGACAAAATAAATATCAAGTCGTGTCTTACTGCAAAAACACTTTCCATTTTTTATATTTATAATATAAATTATAAACTTTAAAATTTATCTTATTTAATACACATTCATTTTTTACTGATTATCTAAATTAATACAGTGAAATGATCATATTACTTTTACTTATAAATTAAAAAATCACTATAATCACTTTATTAAAAAAAAATAGAATTTATACTCTAGTAATTATCTATTTTAATCTTACACTCACTATAATTTTTTGTGTCAACTCGTAATATATCACTTATTATTATACGGGTGAATCATAATTCTAAATTGACAAATTTTGATGGGTTTTTCTAATATGTGCCCCTAGGGCACATGATAAAGTCATTTGAATAAAGTTAAAAGTTTCAAAAATGAAGCAATTAACATCAATGATACTCAAAATTTCTATTTTGTTGTAATGTATTTAATGGTTTTATAATTTAATTGGAAAGTTAAAGATCATTAAATTACTTTATTATGTGCCCTAGGGCACATATTAAAAAAACCCAATTTTGATTTCCAAGCTTGAAAATTGAAATAATACAAAAGAAATACCGCTGTCTTTTTTTTCTAAAATCTTATTGCTATCACACGACAATCATCTAAAAGAGTACGAGGTAACAAGCCATTTGTGTAAATTTTGGCAGATGTTAATTCATTAAAACAATAGAAAGATTTATCAGAGTACGAAACACATACTATCACTTCATGCACTTATAAAATAACATTTTTTTAACAAATCAAAAGCCAGTAAAGCATCAAAAGATCTCAAATAAAAATACAGGCATTTCAGGATAATTCCCAATTAATTAAAAAAGTCGTTACTACAAAACTGAGGAGTAAAATACAAGACTTGAAAAAGATTGAAATATGATTATAATTCTGGTAACTTGTGCATTTAGCTTTCGGTTTGTTCCCTAAGCCTTCGGATTGTGCTCCTAACTGTCACAGCACTAGCAGTACTATCATACCAAAAAATAAGTCAGTATTTTAAAAACAATATAATCTGATTTATCTAAATACAAAAAAAAAAAAAAAAAGTTTAAAGGATAAATACTTCAATGTGTATGCACCACCAGCTTTGACTTTGCCACAATCCTTGCATCCCCAAATTCCAACTGCCTTTCTCTTCACTGCATACTGTTTATTATTTCATTCAAAACACATTTCCAATTATTAACACTTTTACTATGTTTCTAAACTTAAATTAATTAATTAATTAATTACCTTTCCACAGAATTCACAGAAATACTTGCTGTGTTGGCTGACCTCCATTTTCTTGATCTGCTTTCGCAGACTGGCACCATAACGGGTACCTGAACAAGATTGTAATAGTTCAACATCATAATTCAAAATAAAACAATTTTTTTAATATTATAATGCATCAATAAATATGCAAATTGTGACTACTTTTTATAAAAAATGTTGCAATACGCTTATTTATTTGTATAATCTTCTACCAGAAGCAATAAGCAGAACACTCACCATACTTTCCAACAATGCCAGCCTTCTTGGTCCTCTTTGTCTGCAAAACAAGGTTGCAGCAAAATAATCAACATAAAATTGATTATAAATTAATAACATGTTTTACATTTTATAAAATTAACAATCATTTTAGAATAACTATCAATCCCCTTTTCAAGGTAATATTTTACAATTAATTGCGAATTATGACAAATCAATACAGGTCTTTAGCTATATCATCGAGCAATTAAATCTAACATATATAAATTTAATAACACTCACATTTCATATAATAAACAGAACCTAATATGTAAGTGCTTAAAAGCGTGCAAACAATCAAAACAACAAAATTGAGATTAAAATTGAAGACGTGCAAACAAAAATGGATTGATACAGTAATAAAAATTAACCAGCAAATAAGCATAAGCTCGGATGATTCTAGAAATACATGAAAACCAATGATACTAAAAAGTATTATAACAAAGATTAAAACTATAATAATATGCGCAGGTTCTGAAACATTAAAATCAAAATAAACAATTTAATTGTTCATGAATTTGAAAGAATAATAATTTACAGGAGAGACCATACCATATTGCCGGAACGGAAGAAGAGAGTTCGCGACTTGCAGAGAGACGGCGACGGAACTGAAACCCTAATTTTTTAGCTATACACAATATATAGCGAACTGAATGAATCAGGTTAGAGTCTGGATCCGGGTTCTCGAATTAATTGGGTAATTAATTCTGGAGCTATTGGGCCCAATTGCTCCAAAATTGTTCCGTATTTTTTAAGGTAAATATGACCATTAAGAAAACACGAATGATAACTTTGAAAGGTTTGTATTCAAAAGCTTTTGGTTTTAAGACTTGTTGGGTCATTCTTTGGAAGATAAAAAAAGGTGGGATTTATTCCCCAAAAAATGATATTGGTTCGATTAAATGCATAGTAATCGTTTGGTCAAGATCAACTCTCAAATCACCACCATCATCACATGTCATTAAATACATCACTACCACCCCTACCTTTGCCCACCACCCATTGCCACTGTTGGTTAGCATCGCCGCCGGCCAATATTACCACCACCGGCAACCTCCCGCCACCGCCGGCCGCTGTCAATCACATGTGATTTTGTATTAAATCACATGTCATTGCACACCGCCGACCACCACCGCCGCCAACCTCTGTCGGCTACCGTCTCCACCACCCGCAACCCCCGCCACCGATGTGACTGCGGCAGCGGGCGGGCGGCGGGGTTGGCGGCAACAGGAGGTGGTAGGTGGCGGCATTGGCCAATGATGGTGGTGGTGGCCGACGGTGGTGGTTGTATATTCAATCACATGTGATTTGATGATGGTGGTGGTTAAAGTGATTGATCTTGATCATTTGACTTTTTTTATATAATGATTAGGATTTATTCCTTAAAACTTTATATTATAGATTTCCTATAACACAATTCTAGATATATAAACATTGATTTTTTTTAACGACAAGTTAGTTTGTTAGTGGTTTGACATATACAGTGACATCCAAACGTGTAATATGCATTCTTCGAACATATCTCATTTTTTGAGGAATAAACCGTACCACCATTTTTCTCTTGAAAAATGCCCCCAACAAGTCTTGAACTCAGGACTTCTTGAAGGCAAACTTCCCAAGGCAACTCTTAATGGTCAATTGATCTAGACCAATTAGTTCATTGAAATTCAAATTAATAAAGTATATTTTTATTCTCTGATCATAAGTTAATATAACTATTAAAATGATGAATATATGTTGCAACTTTTAGTGAAACACTGAAACACACTATGTATGGAACGTTTTCGATATAATATTAATGATAAAGGTTGTATTTATGTTGAACCAAAATATCATCTTTTTAAAGCCTCGGTTATTCTCATTGTACATATGACACTCGTCTATGAGCATTGTATTTTTAAAATTAAAATATCGTTTTAGTTATTAGTATTTAAATATTTAAATATTTCTTTCAACGAAAAATATATAAAGAAATGATATATGAACTTAGAGATTGAACAATACATATATTTAGACGGGTGCCAACGCCTCGCCGGTTGGCCGCCGGTTGGCCACCGCCGGTTCCGACGCCGTTGGCATGGACCGCCGGTTGGTCCGCCGGTTTTCCGCCAGTCGGCAAAGTGGCGAGAGAAGAGACGGAGGAGGAGAACGCCGGTTGGAGCGAGAGAGAGAGAGGGGAAGAGAGAGAGTGTGTAATCTTATTTTTTTTTTATTTTTTTTTAAGTTTTTAAAAAAAGTAATATTTAAAAAAATATAAAAAAAATCTAAAAAATTCAAAAAAAATCTAAAAAATTCAAAAATTTTTTTAAAAAATAAACTTTTTATATAAGGTCTTTGTTTAATTAATGTAATTTATTTTTATTAGTTATATGTTTTAATTAGTTGTATATTTTATTAGAAAAAGAAAAGTAAATGGTGGGGCCCAAATTTGGTGAAGTGACGGAGTGTTGTTGACATGGGTACGTCAGTTTAGTGTTAGTTAGTTTGTATACTGACGTGGCGCTGAGTTGGCAGCAACTGACGGCGTCAGTTGCCGTCACCATTGGCACCGGTCTTACCCAACGATATGATGATAATGTAACGGACCAAAATAATTGTTTCAAAAGATTCCAAACGGAAGCACGCCGGAAAGACTTGCCGTAGACTTTTGAAAGACCTTGACGTTTTTCCATGACAAATATTTCGTTCACATTTCATGCCTTCAAATCTTCAACCTCCGACGATTTCTTAATACCCATTACTACATTTTTTAGGTTTTTTTACATATAATAATATGGGTTTTGTTAATGACAGCCCTAATTCAATATGCATAAAAAGCTTGTACATTCATTAAAAAAATAATATTCCTAAAATTCAGGGGGTGTCTTTTAATATTTTGCCTTCTTATGTCATTATCATTTTCCTAATAATATTACCCGTTTTAATCATCTACTGAATCGATTGAATTAATGTGGGTATTTTTTTTTAACTATGTTGTTGTAGACTAGTATTCTACACGCAAAATTTGTCGATTTAAAGCTGGGGATAGATTATCTTGTATGAACCTCCCATTTTTATATATAAGAGGCTTTCAAACGTGTGTCTTTAAGGACATATTTTAACGTGTGATTAACAAAATAAATTTTCTATTAAACCGAAAATTGCATTTTATATATCTTCTAAAATGTAAGAATTTAAATTTAAAATCTATTAATATATTGAAGACATATTTATAAAATAATCACTTTATTCCGTACAATTAAATATATGCCTCTAAAACATACTTTACAAAAAACCATGTACTCTTAATTATGTTTGTTTTCGATACTATAGAGATCAATTTAATATCGATTTGTTTTCATGTTAATAAATTAATCTTATTGTAGTCGGTTATTTTTATTGAGTTTTTTTTTTTACTTTCTGTATTAACAATTTCATGCTGGGAGATTAAATAAACATAAATTTATAATTTCATTTAACTTTATGTTCTTGTAAATATAGAATCGATTGGTTACTTAAATTCTAACTTTTTAAGACTTGATAAATGTTTCATTACATTGATTTATTGTCAGTTGACGTTAAACGTGCCCTTGAGCATTTTGCAGTGGTATTAGACCAAATTTATTCTTGGATTTCAACTTTAATGACTAATGAATAATGAAAGTTAAATTTAATATGTAACGTTTAGCTTGTTATATAATTTTCATTAAACATTTCATTACTTTCCACATTTCTATTACGACACACATGTATGGAAATCATGTCAATTTAAACTATTTCTATTCCAAGTAATGATATGATATAGTTGACATGCGTTTGAATAGAATATCAAGTATGTAATAAAATCAAAGTTACACCATGGAAATTGTCTAAGGCGTTGTCTTGTTTTCTGAGTCGGGTGTCAATTATAGGTGTAAATGAGTTGATCCGATTTCGAGCTCGTCTAGATTTGAGTTTAACTTGTTTTCAAGTCTTACATATAAAGCTCTGAGTTTGTCTTGTGATAGATTTTACAAGTTCAGACTTATCTTGTTTGGGCTTGTTTAGACTTGTATATAAATTAATTATACAACTTTTTACATAAATATACTCCTTCCGTCCCACAAAAAACTTCTCATTTCACTCTAAATTTTTATCCCACAAAAAACTTCTAATTTCCCATATTTGATGGGCTCCACATAATAAAAAACTATTATTACTAAAGACTCCACCACTATTCACTAAGAGCTGTGCCAACGGCACGTCGGGGGGGACGCGTCGGGGGCGTCGAGCCACGACGGCGTTGGAACCGAGCCGTCGTGGCCGGCGTCGTGGTGGGTTCGTCGACCAGAGGACGGACGGGGGAAGGCGTCGAGGGGAAGAAGAGAGGAAAGGGGGGAGAGAGAGGAAAGGGGAAGAGAGAGGGGGTGCTTCTAGGACTTGTACATTGTGCTGAAAAATTTGTACATATTATGTTTTTTTTTTATAAAAAATAGTTTTTTTCTATTTTTTTTTAATTTAATTTTTTTATATATATTTGTTTTAATAATTATTTATTTTATAATTATTTAATTTAAATTAAAAATGATGATGTGGAAATGATGAGTTTAGTGATGGGTTAGTGATGGGTAGGGTTGGCACGACCGTGTCGGTAGCGTGTCAGTAAGGATGTGATGACGTGGCGCTAGTGATGGGTTTAGTGATGGGTAAGGGTTGGGAGAGGCCTAATATCCACTAACTATCTTTCTCTCTCCAATCCAACCTTATATTTTAATCAAAAGTAGTATCAATGACCCCACCACTAACTATCACCTAAAAACTTGTGCAAAAACCAAATGAGAAGTTTTTTTTGGGACGGAGGGAGTAATATTTATTATATGGTATAAATATTTTATTTTATTATATTATATATATAAAGGTACTAGCTTATAACCCGTGATAAATCACGGACGGCTTATAGAAAGTTACAAAATAAAAGTTCAAATACGTAAAGTGACAAATATTACAAACTATTAGTATAATAGAAAAAAGTTGGGGGATGAAGTTAATTAATTACAAAGGGATGATTTATGTAATTTACTTAAAAAAAAAAGGAAATCAAATGGTAAATCATTATGTGAATTAAAAGTTTGACTGTGACGTGAATGGCCCGGGATTGAAACATGCAAAATGTTAACGGAGTTTAGAAAAAAACTATGAAATTTAGAAGATTTACAAAAATAAAATAAAATAAATTAAAAACTAAATTTGACCACATATGCTATCCCCATGGGTCGATGCTTATATGAGATTAACTAAAAATCTATGGGTCAAATTGATAACCTTTTAGTACAAATCATAATTTTCTATATTTTTTTTTACACAAAGTCAAATATAATTTCAATAAGTCTTTTTGTTGAATAAAATGATATGATTTTAGTCATTACAAAATACACTTTTGACAACTTTTAACCCGATTCATAACTATATGGGTCAAGGTTCATAGAATGATCACGGGTCAACCCTTGCATGAACCGTTTCGACCAGAATCCATTTTGACCCGTCTCCTAACCCCGACAGGTTTCAAATGGAGTTTTGAAAATAAGTAAAAAACTTAGGGGAAGAGGACAAACCTGGCAAAATATATGCTCATATGACCAAAGTATGCGTTCGTGATGCAGAGTATAAGCATCTTGATGCAAGTGTGGACCCATAACTACTTGTATTAGAAGACACTGATCGATTTTGACCCGATTCACCATGCTTGATTTCCCCATGATATTTATACAATCCAAGATTATTATTATTTCCAGACGGGTTGGTTCCACCAAAAGAACCATAACCTCATAGTGAAATAAACATAAAATTAATTTTAACATTAAAATAATTACAATAAAATTTTGATTTTATAAGAAACTAACCTCCATAAAAATAGGTTTGTTCATGCAAGTTGGGCCTTATTTTTATTAGCATAAGTAAAGTTGTGACTTTAAATGAGACAAAAGTTTGTTGCTTTTCTATTTTCACCATAAGAACATTTTGTTATATGCACCAAAGAGAACATGGTTCATAAATATCATCTTCCATTAGGTTACGTTTATGTTTATAAGCATGAAGATTATGATTAATAAACAGTTGTTGGAGACAAATTATGATTATTTAAAAAATCAAAAAAATGTAAATATAAAAATAGAATACCTTAAAATAAAGAATCAAAATCTTCACAAGGGACTGTTTCACGTTCTATATATGCTTTAAGAGCAGCAGCCTCGCTATATGCTCCCGCTTACATGTACTCCATGCAAAAGTTTCCACCCGCTATTTGTTCGAATTCCCTCTTGAAAACAAATATATTGTAAATGAAAGTAATAAAATTAGATAATGTAAAGTTTTATAATTAATGTTTAAAGTGCAAGACGCCCATGAAAACCAGGAGCGTGTTAATCAGTTGGGGAAAGACATCAAGTGTAGTATTACTCCATTTCGATGATCTTCGAGAAAATGACATGCCATTCATACAAAGTTTTGATGTATTTATGCTCGTTACAATAACCTATAAAAGTAATAATGATGATAAAGTTTCAATTAAACATATACATGTTAGTTTGTGAGGTTCCATCTTAAAACCAATTGGTTGTAAGAGGAGTATCCCAGTACCCTTATAAGCACATTACTGGTTCATATCTTGTCCAATGTGGGACATCTCAACACGCCTCCTCACGTGTGGCGTCATTTTTTTCGCGCCTAACACGTGGATATTTATGGGTTACGTGGGGTCCGTGTGGCCGTTTGACCAACTACGGATGAACCTTGCTCTGATACCATGTTAGTTTGTGAGGTTCCATCTTAAAACCAATTGGTTGTAAGAGGAGTAGTCCAGTACCCTTATAAGCACATTACTGGTTCATATCTTGTCCAATGTGGGACATCTCAACAATACAGAGCTTTGCAATTTTCCTCTCTTCAAACCGACTTATTCATCACAACAATCCATATAAGTGCATAAAAATGCTAGAGGTTAATCATTTCTACACATACACTTATGTATGGGTTAATTTGAGAAGTGTTTTTATCTCAAGCGGGTAAAAATTCAGGCTAAAATCGGAATCGGGTCACAAAACCTGTATAATATACAAAAACTGCTGCTCCATATTTTCCGCCTTTTTCATTCAAACCCTGTACAATATCATCATAGATCAACCTACAAGTTTAGATTTAAATATCATCATTAGATCAACCTACAAGTTTAGATTTAAATAAAGCAGATACTTCAAATTTCAAAGTATGATAGTAAAAGAAATTCACTACCAATCAGATATGTAAAAGCACCCTCAAAATTTGTGTCAATACATAACCAAAACTCACTTTGACACAAAACTTGATTCTGCAATGCAACTTCACCTTATCGTCTTCAGCATACACCTTCTGATTTTTAATTCCACCTGTTTATTGAAATAAATTAAGAGCTAATAAATTATAACACAAATTGAAAACAACACTCAAAAAAATAAAATTTGATAAAGACGCTGAGATCAATGAAAAATTTAACAACACTCTTCCTTTTATATATCACAATAAAAACAACCATTACTGCATTTTCCTGAGTTAATTGGAAGTTACAACATATTTAAGTGGTCTAACAATACATGTTGATAATTTAAAACTTTGGTTTAATAAATATAGAGATAGAGATAGAGATATGTTGTAGTTATAATCAAAATGTATCAACGAAGAATAGTTTTTAATATATCTGACCGTGATTGCATTTTCATACCTGATGGCATATCTCACAAGTTATATCACCCCTTTTCATTCAGCAATAAAACTATTCAGCAATTCTGGAAGGTAACAGATGGCGCCCAGGTGGAAGTACAACATGCACAGCTGGTTGTACATGGCATTATGATATCAGCAATCTACGTGGCTTTTATAGATAAAAGTGGATTTGAAATCCTTTTATTTAATAGGAATATAGATTATAAAAAGTATTTCATTATTGTTCCGTTTAACCACTTTCTTACTCAAGCATTACAATCAAATCCTCTAAGGAACAAAAAACGGTAGGTGATACTATATATTACTCCGTATTAACCAGTCTTATTAGAATAATAAACTAAAAACCGCATTCAAAAAATATCAACCATACAAATGTTCTATTAAAAGAAATTCACCATTTTTTTAAAACTTTTAATGTTTTATATTCATCTAAATACGCACGCCACCACTTTTTTTTTCATGACACATTTTTGCAAGAAGTATTTCTGGAGCATTCACTCTGCCTCAGATCGAATAGATATATAACTGTAAAAATGTGAATGCTATACTAGTTGGATTGGTTAGTTTTGTTGTTTGGACATGACAAATTGACAACGATAAGCGGCCACATGTGAAACTATACTTTTCATAGGAAAATATACTTTAATAACATCATTAGCGTGTAATATCGCTTACACTTACATTTGTTGAAAAACTTGTAAAAATATCATAGAATAAATACAATAACATTGAAAAAGTTTATGCATATTAATAGAACATATTTGTGCTTGTCATTCTCGATTGTTATCAGAATACTGATCTTAAAAACGTGTGCAATGTATATTAACCATTTATTGCAAATATACTATTATTAAAAGAAAACCATCATCTTTTCCATTGTTCATAGTATGGTTTATGGATGTGAAAGACTTAACTAATGTTAGTAAAGTGTAATACTACCATTTACCATATTCTCATTTTTATTACAACAATAACAATACATAATTTCTTTCAGGATTTTGACAGTGACAACTTTAAAGGATATCATAAAACATGCATTAGAAACTTATACATTAAATTATAACTAACTCCTTAATTTTAAGAATTATTCCCACATAAATTATTATGAGCAGTGGTATGTGTGCCTACAATTTGTGTCTACTCAATGCGCCTGCTAATTTAATCATGACAAGTGTCAAAATCAAGGGATGATTGGAATAGAGAGAATTAGTAGATGACACATGTCAAATTCAGAAGTAGGTAGATATATGGGTAGACACAAATAGTATGCACAAATAGGGGTGACAATTTCTGACCCGACACGAAACCCGACCTGAAACGACACGAAAATAAACAGGTTTGGGTTGAGGTAAAAAATAATGGGGTCAGTCTCGGGTTGAGTCAGCTGACCCGTTTATTAAACAGGTTAGGTTTGGGTCAATGATAATTTAAATGAGTCGACCCGACAACCCGTTTAATTATTAAAATAATTTTTAAAATATATATATTTATACTTAATTTATAGTTACTAGTTAAAACATAATTAATAGTTAGATAAAAATTAAAAATATTACTTAGTAATTTGGTGTTTAGTATTTTGTTATGAATTTGTGTAATAATAACAACATTTTGACTTGTTTGACCCGTTTAACTTTTTTGACCTGATAATCTGTTTTATTAAATGGGTTATATGGGTTATGTTTGGGTTGAAGTTAAACAAGTTAGAGTTGAGATATCTGACTCGTTTATATAAACAGGTCGGTTTCGGGTTGAATGTTTCTGATCCGCCAACCCGCGAACCCGAACCCGACCTGAATTGCCACCCCTAGCACAAATATCATTTTTCAGTTATTATACAACTTTTTATGCACTTAAAGACAACCCTTAAGACTGTAATTATCAAAACAATAATTTTTAAAATTTTCTCAAAATAGACTGTGGGGCTATGTGATTCCACAAGAATTTTAACAAGTGTGTGATTTGAACGCATAGATAAATACTCCAGTGGTACATTAATAGCACAAAAAAATGGTTTGATCATACATCACTTACACAAAAATGACTTGGTCACACAAGAAAATATTCGGGTCGCTAAAAAATCCGGAATCATACAATCGCACAGAAATATCAACTCACATGTTTATTTTAGAAAAAAAGTGAGTCGGTAAATAATATTTAGGAAAAGATGTACATGTATTTATTTTGGTAATTATCTTTTACTTAAATTACAATAAGAAAATATATAAATTTCAAATACTGAAAATTATGGGTGCATTGTTTTTTATTAAATTTAAATTTTAAAATAACACATGAAAAGAGGAAGACCCGTGAATATTTAAGGTGACAATGTCAATGACGTTGGTGGTAGCGGTGGTGTGCCCAAAAGTGACGTACGATGGATGTCGATCTGCGGCCGAAATTCCTATTTTACCCCCTTTAATATAATCCATGTGTATTTTGTCAAAATATAATTTTATAGATCCACTCACAAACAGGTTTAAACTTTAGGAAAGCCAAAAAGGAAATATAAAAAATGCAGTCGTTCGGTAATGGCCAATTCGCCATTATGTGTTTTTTCTAATAAAAAAGGCAACTATTTGTTTGACTATATCATTGATAAAAAAAATTAGTCAGCTAATTTAATTATATTATAGTATGCTATTCGATTTTTTTAACATGTACTACTAAACACATGTTAAGAAATAATAATAATCATAAATTATATAAATACATGTAATAACCTTTAAATATTTTATATAATTTCAACGCCATCCTTTTAAAATTAAGTGATGAGCGAAATTTCATAATTATTGTATAAATTAAATAAGGCAGATTTAGTATACAACAGTAGACACAAGTTGGGAAAACTCTGTATAATTATAAATCAAATATTATTTGAAACAAATTCATTAAGGTAGTCGAAATATAAAAAAAAAAAATATTGTATATGTTTAAAAGAAAATCATAACTGATCGCTACAAACATATGAAAAGTAGTTATTATAAACTAAATTATGGATTTATGTGTCACACAAAAGTCTTTAATATTAATTTATAATAATTAGATTCAAAATATAGTTCTTTTCGATTGTTAGTGATAAAAATAACAATACAACTATGAACATGTTACTATAATAGAGAAACCTTCTTGAAGTTCTTGATTTTTACATCACCACCACCAACATCACATGTGATTCATAACATCAACACCACCACCACCACCACATATGTATTAAATCACATATGATTGCACACTGCCGACCACCACCATCACCCAATGTATATTAAATCACATGTGATTCATCACCACATACCACTACCACCACCACCACCACCAACCGCTGCCGGCCACCGTCTCCACCATCGGCAACCCCTCGCCACCGTCGGCTGCTTTCAATCACATGTGATTGCGTCGGCCGGAGGTGGCAGGCGTGGCCAACAGTGGTGGTGGCCGGCGGTGGTGATTGTATATTGAATCATATGTAATTTGATGATGGTGATAGTTAATGGATCTTTTAATCTAATGACTAAGATTTATCTCTTATAATTTCATAATAATTAAAGAGTTCCTTGAATATAACTCTACTATAATAACATAAAACTATTGGAATTAAATATTTTTTTAATCTACACTTAATAACCAACATAAAAATATAATTTCTAAATCATCATTAATGGACCAAATAAAACATTTACAAAATGTTGTTAACCATAAGGTGAATAAATTCATATTTATCAAAACACTTAATTAAATTATTTCCCAATTTATAGTTTTTTAGAAAGAGTAAAAAATGTCTCAGCAGTGGGGTGGTTTGAATTACAGTTGAAGCTAAATACTTTTAAATTGCTGAGTCAAATTTGCTTACTTTTTTTGGGGGGTTTTCTTGTCAAACCTGTTCACTGCTGTTTCCATCATCAAAACCATCTCTCTGTTCTTAAAACACACACAGCAACTGTATCATCTTCAATTTCCCCAAATTTCCACCACCTCACCAAAATTAGGGCTCCAAATTCCAATGATGAAATGCTTCAATATTTTCAATTCCAAAAACAAGAAAAGAGGCAAATCATCACCGGAGCCCAGGGAAGAAAACGCGTCACGGAAACCAACTACACGATTAGTAAAATCAACAGGATCAATTTCTTCACCGAGAAGCATACCGGAATTATACAAAGAAAAAGGACATAATTTCATTTTCAGAGCTCAGAAATGCTACTAATAATTTCAACCGGTTGTTGAAAATCGGAGAAGGTGGGTTTGGGAGTGTGTATAAAGGGCCTCTTGATGGTCAAACTGATTCTCTTGTGGTTGCCATTAAGAAACTCAATAGAAATGGCATGCATTATTTTGTATTTATTTAATTTTGTTGTTTTAGATCAAGAATATGTTATTCGATTATTCTGAATTTTGATTTGTGTTACGAACATTTTATGTTAGGACACGTGGGTAAAATTTTGGGGGTGTCTTACAGAAAGATAGATTTATTTATCACGATAAGATGCTTAATTGTGTGACTAATTTTGCATTATTATACGATTAATTTGTAGGGACATAAGTTCAATTTCTGGGTGTTGTTGAGCATCCTAACCTCGTAAAGGATATTGTTCGGCAGATGGAGAACGAGGAATTCAAAGGTTTATGAGTACATGCGAAACAAGAGTTTGGAAGATCTCGCCTATCTTCACGAGGGTTATTATACATATGTTTTTATGTAACAAAAAGTAGATTATTGGGCTAGCAGAAATATAATGCAATGTATAATTCATTTTTTACGGATAACAAGTTTATTTTTAACCATTTAAACCATTTTTGTAACGTTTAACTTCTTTTTGGCAATGGTTTTATCCTAAACGTTGGTTGAAATGTAAGTCATGATGGGTTTTTTGAACAAGTCAACCTAAGTTTAGGATTAACCCATTGCTAAACAAAGACGTTTGAGGGTTACAACGTTAAATTTGTGAAACTTTGAGGCTTAAAACTTAATTAAACCTTTTTTTAATTGCATATTATGGTTAGAAATGGTAAAGTATGTTCCATTAAAGGTTAACAAAAGTACACGTTACATACATCAAACGAATAGTTGCATTTTCTTTGATGTTTAACCTATATCGAAGAACAACTAGATGGGTACCCGCGCAAAGCCACGGTTAATTATTATCGTTCATATCATTGTTTAAATGGCTTACAATTGAATTTGTACAGATTTTAGTGGTTTGGATAAAACGTTCGGTTTACTCTACCTTCATTTATAGCAAAAGTAACACAAATCTTTCCATAATAAGCAAATGTGTTGACTGAATTTTCAATCATTTCTATTTCCCGAAGGTAATATTTCGTGACTTCAAGTCTTCAAACGTATTATTGGATGACAACTTCAACGCAAAACTTTCGGATTTCGGTCTAGCTAGAGAAGGACCACAAGGAGACCAGAGTCACGTATCTACAACTGTAAGTATATACTATTTTTTGCACCATGTGGCCTAATTCAATTTAAACATTTATTTATGCTAACTATTTGTAGTAATTATTTCCAGCCAGTTGGGACATACGGATATGCTGCTCCCGAATACGTGGAAACCGGCCATCTTAAATCCAATAGTGGTTTATGGAGTTTTGGAGTTGTACTTTACGAGATATTATCAGGCCGAAAAGCAATCGATAGAAACTTACCGCAATCGGAACAAAAACTTATCGAATGGGTGAAACAATTTCCAGCTGATAGTAAGAGGTTTCGGGTGATTATGGACCCTCGATTAAATAATCAATATTCACTTGATGCTGCTAGAAAAATTGCAAAATTGGCTGATAATTGCTTAAGAAAGAATCCCGATGATCGACCCACAATGAGTAAAATTGTTGATGTTTTGCAAGATGCAATTAGAGAGTCGGAAAATGGTAGCGTTTCTGAAATCGGGAGCCCGTTACCGGAACCGTCTACACGAAGAATGGAGCATGTTTCTTAGGTGAGACTTCTCATAATTTAGTTATTGTTGATGGTTGTATTTATGAAATTAAATAATCAAAGTTTGGTGTTTTTCGGCTTATAATGTTTGATTTTGGATAGGTTACGTGAAGATTGGATTTGTGAGGTTTTTGTTAGCCGATGATGCTTCTGAGACAAATGAGCGAATGACCGACCGTGCGATGTGGGAAAATAATTTTTTATTTTTAAAATTTTGTTCATGAGTGGATAATGAAAGGTTTCATATGATTAGAAGCTATGGTATTAGGAGTAGGAGTTTTTATAACGTATGAATAGGGTGTCGTGAAATTGATTCAATATATTTGATGTTAAAATGATATGATTAGCAGCAACTATCAGTGATTACTTAACGACAAGGGCATTCGACAATGAACTCTTAGAGATCATGAATTTGATTTCTTCACTAGGTAATCATATATCATATGGTAATGAAAAGGTTTTGAAATGCTCATAACAACGGTTAATTTACGTATATATCACGAGTAAAGTTTGAAGACATTGAGAAATTCTATTGTAAACAATGATACCTTTAGAGTTTAGAATATTGTTGCCCTTGTTAGGGCCAACTAATTTCATTTGTCATAGTTAAATTTGATTGTACATAACTATTACTCCCTCCGTCTCACAAAAAACTTCCCATTTAATATTGGCATAAGTTTTAGGATTATAGTTAGTGGTGGGGTCATTGGTAATAATTTTGATTAAAATATAAGATTGGTTTGGAGAGAGAAAGATTGTTAGTGGATAGTTTGTGGTGGGGTCCTTAGTAATAATAGTATTTTATTGAAATGAGAAGTTTTTTGTGGGACAAAAATTTAGACTGAAATGAGAAGTTTTTTGTGGGACGGAGAGAGTATTATATTTATCATATTTCAAAACTTATTATAATACATTAAACCATTTTAGTGATCTTACTAAACTCATGTTTCTGGTAGAAACTATATCAATTTAACACTTTTATTATTAATAATAATAATTTTTTTTTAAAAGATAATGTTAAAAATTAATACATCCTGTAAATTTAAATTTGCTTGATATTTCATTAAATAGATCATTTTGATTGATTTTATGTAACACAAAACCCTAAAAAAATGAAAATACAAGGAGCAATAGCTTCCTCAACACAAACCCAGGACTCTTCTCCGCCGTCTCATACTGGTAATTTGCAAATCCTAATTCATCTCATTTCTCCTTTCACCTTCTGATTCGATTCCAGATGTTCGTAATTAATTAATTAATCGTCTTCCTAATTTTAGGTATGGATTCATGTTTGGCAGAGAAACATCTCGGAAGGAATTAGGCGATCTAATCGCAGATCTCCGCCGTGTAAATCCTGATTCTTCGTCTTCTAATCCTCCACACGCTTGATTTGGTAAAGTTTTAATCTTAGTGTATATATCGCTCATATCTGTTAGTGTTTAACTTCCTAATTGATTTAGTATTCAAACACCGTGATAATGCGATACTTACACTTTATTGGTACTTTTCTACATCGAAATGCTGTTAATTTTCAAAAAACAGTGCTCAGTTTTTTTAATCACACTGAATTTAATGATGAGTTACTAACTCACTGCAATTCGAATACTTAACCAATTTCTTACGAATTTTTGCAGCAAGTTGAAATTGCTTAAAATTCATGTGTTATGCAGGTGTGTTTAGGGTTCAAGTAGTTTACTTTGAGAAATCAACTAAAATCCTGTTTTATTATCCTTGTGAGAAATCATGGCTGAGTTCTAACATCATGAAACAAAATGAATCTTAAGTTAATTCTGGATTAGCCCTCATTTATTTGTATGAGCTTTATAGCTATATGTAATACTTTTCTTTTGAATCCCGAAATGCTGGTTTTTTTGACTCCATAATGTACAAGTTGCTATAACTTATATTTATAACTCAATATTATTTTTTTCGTTTTTACATTTACTAAAGTGTGAATATTATGTAAAACCAATGTCACAAGTCGTGTAATCCATAATAAGAATTACATGGTTGAATTGTATATTCAAATAATCAGCAGTCACATGTCATATATGTCTAGTGGTTTAATTTAGAACTAAGGTAAGTTTACAATAACCAGAAACACGAGTGTGTCAAGGTTTTTGTTTGAAATAAACAAATATAAATATTTTAATAATTTTGTAAAAAACACTACAAATTAGCAAAACAGAACGTAACACGTTAGACCGGCCATACGTTGATATGACTCAAACTAGAGACTACATAATCATTGTTGCAACTTCAGTTACATTAGTTTCTTCAACCCTGCATGACGTAAGGATGACAACGAGGAAATAAGTAACTTTAGATTTAAAAAAAGCCAAAATATATTTTAGTACCCTGAACTATTAAAAGTACAACATGATATCATAAACTTAGATGAATAGTCAATTTAGTATCATGACTCACTAATTTGATCTTGAATTCTCACGTCAATTGCTTTTTAATTTCTAGATATGGAGATTAATTTATATTTTTTAGTTCGTCAAAATCATGTAAGAGAACACGATCTTATTAATGATCTATGGTGCTAAATTGACAATTTTTACAAGTTCAGAATGTCATACTGCACATTTAATAGTTCAGGGTACTAAAATGCATTTTGGCCATTAAAAAATGGTAGAAATTCATACTTATGGGTTTAATGAAGGTTGTACACTTTGTGTTAAAGGGGCAGGACAATTTTCAGTAAGTTGGGTCATGTTTTCAGATGAACCTGTACTTGACTGCACATATGATTGAAAACATAAGAAACCATTAATTTAAAAAAAAAAAAAAACATTATTTTAAAATTTTAAATATAAATACATAATTTACCGTTTCTTCATGGTGTGTTTGGAGCTCAGCAAGTGGAGGATTCTGAGACTCAACCACTTGATTATTCTTCTTTTTACGTAAAAGAAGAACTACACATTTACACGTGCAAAACATCAGAGTCACAACCAACGATAACAGTAAGATGGATTCGATCACTATCACTGATCCAAGAGCTGTATACAATCATGTGTTAATAATGTATTAAAAAAATAAAAAATTAAATAATTAGAAAAGATTGTTAATTAATTAACTTACAATGAGCTACCAATGCATTCACTGGTGATCTTGTTATTAAACTTACAGTTGCCTCAGTGAAAAGAGGCATTGTGTTCATGTCCGTACAATCTGGATAACAACCGTACCATCCCATATCGTTTACACTCAATCTAAGGGCCCCACCATGTTCGCCACCCTGTAATTGTGGATAATTAAGTGTTAATTATCTGTTTATTACGTTTTGAAAACGCAAATAATTTAAAATTAGTATTTGGCAAAAAGTCTGAAATTATCTTCGTTTTGGGACGTCAAAAATGGAGTTTTCGAAAAGGAGGTGGGTGGGGGAGGTGCTTATTGCGTTTTGAAAGCTGATTATTTGCATTTTACTTAAGTTCCAAACACTAAAAAACTGATTATCTGATTATTGCAATTTCAAACAACATAATCAAATCCAAACACTAATTTCTAGAATCACGTTTTGTAACCGCTGATTATCCGGTTATCCATTTTCAAAACGTATAATTTATTAGCAATCCCAAACACCCCCTAATCCTCAAACTTTTATTGATTTAGTGTTTTGACCGTTTAAAATACTTTTTGGCAATGCCTATTTCTTAAACTTTGGTTGACTTGTTAAGAAGTAATTGTGACCTGTTATCACATGTTAATACTCATAAGGACTATACAGGTGAAAGTTTTGAGGGTTAAATCGCCATATAGGTGAAAGTTTGAGGATCAAACCATATTCGACTCTTGGAAAAGATACATAAATAAAAAATGATCAGTTTGACCAGTAACAACAGGTCAGCAAAATGGTTAAAACACGAAATCAACCAAAGTTTAGGATAAATTCAATGCCGTAATAAGTTTTTGAAGGGACAAAATGGCAATTCAATGAAAGTCTAGGTATTAAAAACAGAATTGTAAGACTCACAAAATAAAGCAGTTGTTGGAGAAGACTATTGCAGTCATTAATTGTTGCCTTAAATCTAATGCCTTTTGCTTTAACAGTAAAATGTTGAGAAATTTGAACAAATTCTATAAGTGGTTGCCACTGTTTGCTATTTCTCAACTTTAATTCAGTTGTGCTTCTAAGCTTAGCTGGCAGTTTAGCTGCAAAATATCCAGAAGAAACTTCCACAGAAAACATCACCATAAAATTAGTCTCATTGCTTCCTGCAATTTCAAGCCACATAGATTAGATATCAGTATCATCAAATAAAAATTAGATTAAAACCATTAAATTATAGAATTATTCTGCGTTTTTTTGACAACAAAAATAACGAGATAAAAGCCTAAGGACAAAAACGTAGAATCCGAAATATCACATGGACAATTTCTGAAATTTGCTCTAAAAATTAAGTGTAAGAGTAAATTACATAAATTGTCCATGTGATTTGTACAAAATTATAGATTTCGTCCCTCAAATTATTTTTACATGAATAGTCACTAAGTTTTGAACTTTTTGCACTATCGGTCCTTATAAGTTTATAGGGACTATTGATATTACAAGTTTCAAAACTAGGGGCTATCAATGTAATAACAAAAGTTGATGGATGATTTATGTAAACTTAATAGTATCAGTGCCACTGAAGTTTTCGTCCCTGCTTAATTAATAACACCAACATTATTAAAAAAATGCAAATTAATTAATTAACAGAAACAATTAATTAATATTAGTACCCTATGTATTTGAGGGACTTGAGGGCAAAGTTGATGACTTCCAAACGACCCGTTATATTCAAATACCCGCCCGACCCGTCTACTTTGGTAAGCAAAAGTTGATTCCATATTGGATCGAAGAGTTGCATTGAAAGAGGAGAGAGAACAACAGAGCCGTGTTGTGCACTCATCATAACAGAGATGTTCTCTCCCGCATCTGAATATGTCACCTCAAATCCAGGAAAACCACTGTTGAAAGTAGTATATGAAAATGGACAATTCGGGTTGAAAATTAATGATAACGGGTCAAATGTAGCAATAAAACGAGTCAAACACGTCAAAAGTCGATGTTCAAATGCATATAAGACCAATGCCAATTTTTGTGCGACTGGTGTATAGAGGTCTCACAGGCGACCAAACTATTTTTTGAGAGACTTCAGGACACTTGTCAATTTTTGTGTGGATGTCTCACGGTTTATTTTGAGAAAATTTGAAAATGAAAGTATTTTTTAGCAATTTTGGATATTATTTTTGGGTTTGACTCTTTAACTAAAAATAAAAAGTACTATGGTTTTCCAGATTTCAAGTTTCGTCCTTCCCAACTTTTTCTTAACAGTTTATGTCCTCGTGGTCCTAATATTTTGCATATTTCATCCCTTAGCCACCTAAATTGACCAAAATACTCTTTCCCTTGTTTCTCTTGATATTTTGTATAGTTACTTTTTTGTTTTCTATTTTAGTTGTTATTTTTCTTCTTTTCTTTTTATTAAATAAAAAAAAATCCAAAGAAATACGGGAAAGGGTATTTTGGTCATTTTAAGCTGCGACCATAAATTGCTTGGGAGAGATGGACAATTTTAAAATCTACAGTAATTAGATTAATTATAGGTTACCCACCCAAATTTAGGAGTAAGGAGATCTTCAGTTGCTTGTAAGTGAATTGGAGAAGAAACGAATTGTGGAGCAATAGTGAGGACAAAAATGTTGATTCTATGCACATCTGTCATTTTGTAAATAAATTCATCGTCTCCATAAAAGCCCTTATATGGTGTGTATCTTAACACATTTCCATACTGCAAAACTGAACCATGTTTCGGCTGCCAAAATTAACCAACCCTTCATCTAAATAATATGTAATACCAACATTACTAACTTGATAAAATGGTCGATTTAGTATCTTATCTCACTAATTTGGTCATCACGTGATTTGCTTCCAATATTAAGATGAACGTATTCAAGTAAGAAAACACGACCAAATTAATGAATCAGGGTACTAAATCGACTATTTCGTGAAGTTCAGTATACTATGTTGTACCTTTAATAGTTCAAGGTAGTATTCCCTAAAAATTACCATTTTGCTCGTTAGTAATCATTACACATTTCCATGAATTTATAAATCAAAATCAAAGATTAGCCAAAACTTAACTCAAAAATCTGCATCTTCAACCTAATTTCATAACACAAAACATACATGTTTACTTGAAAACTTATTTTTTTAGGAACATAAATTATTTATATTTGCATTTTCATTTACGACAAATTGCATAAAATAGCAAGATATTACTTCTATTAGATGATTTCTAATTCTAGCAATCAACTATTAAAATTTTCAAAAATATCAACAGAATTTTAAACTTTTTCAATTTGGGAAACGTTTTACCCGGAATGGCGGTAGTCAATATTTTTGAGTGACGTAGTTAGTTATTTAATTTTCTACTTTTACTCAAATTAATCTAAAACTGATTTGAGCCATAATTATTAAATGGTACCTCCATGTTGACCCCTTCTTCATCATCTATAAAATAGTGAATACAGTCATTCCCGATGAAACATTTCCAAAATTACAAAAACATTTAAGTCAGTTTCTATTTTTGAAAATTTTGATAGTTGGTTGTTATAATTAGCTTCACCCAATATTATCTTACTATTTTAATGCAATTTGCATTTCATTTAACCAACTCACATCATGGTTTTACTATTTAATGTGACCAATTCAAGTAGGTCAAAAAGTAAGTTTTAGAAGATAAAATGTGTATAAGAACTACAAAAAACAATAGTGGTTATACAAGAGGAATTGCAAAAAATATTATCAAAAGACTTCAAATCATACCTCCTGAAATCCAACAATATTTGCAGGCCCGTGAAAAAAATTATCGTTTTTCAAAGGAGTAAAAGCTACAGACTCATCCTCCCAAACACTGACCTCATCTATGTGGGCTGTAGGGAAGAAATGCCCTGAAATATAAACATAAATAAAAAAACAAAAAAAAAAACTAAATTACTCAATTATAAAACATACAGACTCTACAAATTCCAAGCATATAAACTTCATTTAATGTAGAGTGAATTACATAAATCGTTTGTCATTTTGTTCGGATTTGGTCCCTGAGTCAATCTAATTGCAAATTTTGTCCTTGGTTTGGTTGGCAAATCTTGTACACTATTGGTCCTTCATCCACTTAAAATGACCAAATTACCCTTATGTCTTTGTTTGTTCTGTTATATTTTGGGTTTTAATTGATATCTAATAACTAAAAACTAGAAGTAATGATTCTAAATCTAGACATTCTTTTCTTCTAATAATATAGTATTATATTAACAAAAAACATATTTATATATAGGGTCAGAATCCAATGAGGATAAAAAATTGATGAGCACTACTAGGACAATTCTCGCCCGATCTCATTTATATATAGAAGTGAGATCGGTTGAGGACTCAAATTTTGATGAAGACCATAAAGACAATTGTTAACCAATCATTTAAAAAAAATTTAGATCATTATCAGAAATTTTAGTTTATTATGAAAAAATAATTCCTTAAAAAGATCCAAAAATATAGATATAAAATCAGAAAGACCACGTGCAACTTATTGTAAATAAAAACTTACCATCTTGCACATTAACCCCAAAAGGATAAGGTAAAAGACGTGTTCCAAAAAAAGAAACACCTAACTCATATCCTCCCGGATCCAACGCATTAAATTGCCCCAAATATGTCCCATCCTCATTTTGTTTAAATTCGCAAGCAAAAAAATGTGCGGTGTGAAGTGAAGCCACCTCAAGTTTCAAATTCATTCTTTGAAATCGAACTATATTATAATAAGAATCCATTAATCGCACACATAGGTAATTCGAAACCGTTACTGACACATTTGTTTCGTATTTCATAACTCCTGAGAGTGACATATTAACGCTCGCTGCATCAATGAAAACACTATATTATTCAAAGGTTGATTTCGACCAAATTAAACCAAGAATCTCAAGAAAAAGTTTGAATGCTCAATTTTTCCCTAAATAGACTGCTCAAACTAAAATTCTCGTGCTACTCCACTGGAACACCGTCACATGTACAAGTTAGTACTGCTCAAACTTGTTACTCGTTAATTAGTATTGTTAGCACAACTTAGTACTACTCAAAACTTAGTGCTGCTCAAAGTTAGTGCTACTCTATGGAGTCGACCAGTCGTACGGTCTATTTTAGGAAGATTGAAGTCTATTAGTCTTAGATTGAAAATGAACCAGTCGCACGGTCTATTTGTGTAATTAACTCTTATTCAAATTCGAAATAGAACTAAGAGTATATTACAGAAATTGTCCATATGGTCTTTTGAATTTTTGATTTTGTCTCTGTATTTTTAATGTTATATTTTTGTCCCTGTATTTTATAATTTCGCGATTTGTATACCTACAGTATTCAAATTTAGTTTTTTTCCTTCCATTTTAACCAAAATGGACGGAAAACATTGAAATTTGAATACCATAGTCATAGGGACAAAATTCACGAAATTTAAAAATACAGAGAAAAAAATGAAAAGAAAAGGTATAGGGACAAAATCCTGATATTTGAAAGATCAGAATTTATTTACTCTAGAATTAATTGTTCGTTTGATTAGAAAATAATAGATTATTAATTAATTAATTATAAATAATGTTTGAGATGTACTAAAGTACCTGTAAATACTTCCTTTCGAAATGGCATGCCATGATTTAATGGAATGTTACCAGCAAATACACGCAGTTGATATATACCACTCTTTTCACACACAAATTCGACATCAAAGTCACTAGCTTTGGTTATTCCACTCCCAGTAGACTAGATATTAATAGAGTAAATTACACAAATGGTCCTTTAAGTTTATAGCAAATTTCATCAATGATCCTTTAGTTTTAAAAATTACACTGATGGTTCTTAATTCTGAAAAGTTTTTCACCAATGGTCTTTTACACTAACTGATGTTAACTTTTTCTGTTAACTTACCCCAAAAAAGTCATTTTTCATTTCTTTTATTTTTATTTCTTAAACTAAAAACTTTTATTTAAGATAAAAATAATAATTTTAAGAATGAAAAGAAATTAAAAATGACTTTTTTACCCTCACGTGCATTGCACATGGTGTGAGTTAACAGAATAAATGAACGTTAGTTAGTGTAAAGGACTATCGGTGAAAAAACTTTCAGAATTAAGGACCATCAGTGTAATTTTTGAAACTAAAAGACCATTGGTGAAATTTGCTACTTCCTCCGTATCAAAATAAGTGACACACTTTCTATTTTGGGGTGTATCAAAATAAGTGACACACTTTGAAAACTTTCCTTATTTGATAAAAATAGTGGGACCCATACCCACTAACTATCCACTTTAATAAAGTAAAATTATCCTTATACCCTTACTTTTACTTTTAAAACTCATTTATCTCACTTTATTCAAGAAAAGTGGGACCCATTCTCCACTAACTATGTACTTTAATCTATTTTAACCCCTACTTTAATCTTTTACCTCAAAAAACGTGTAAGCTAATTTGTGTCACTTATTTTGATACGGAGGAAGTATAAACTTAAAGGATATCCGTATAATTTACTCATATTAATAAGAAGAAAAAAAATTTACAAAAACAAAATTTCGTGTTTATTTGAATTTTAAGGAAAACTTTTATAGAAAAGAAAGCGGCCTAGGCGATAGGCGGCGATACACCGCTGGGATATTGGGCAAATTGGCCAAATTAGGCGGCAAGGTCAAAAGGTATTCAAATCCACCTTGGTGGTCAATGAAGTCAACAAAAAGTCAATATTTTTTCAACTAAATTGCTATGTTTGATTTTCTATTGCTTTTAAACTACATTGCCACGTTTTTTTTAAGAGAATTAATTTCGACACCATAATTTTTAATGCATATACCACATATTACAAGTTTTACAGTTAATTGTACAAACATACTAAATAGTGGATGTGGTACATGTCATAAAAGTTGTAGTGTAAAAATCACCCCCCATTTTTTAAGTACTTGAATTGCTTTGTGTAATTGTTTATTTTTGTAATATCAAACTACGTATATAATCACATGTGATATTATTGTACAATTACATGTGATTTTAGATTTGATCAAATGTGATGTTTTAGTACATACAACCACATGTTATTAAGTATACAATCACATATGATTAGGTATACAACCACATGTGATTATCAAATTATGTGTTTTTAACGACAAAATTAAAAAAAATATATAATTCTAAAAATAATTTAAAAAATAATTTTTATTTTGTAAAAATGACTTTAATACCCCTCCATTTATAAAATATGTGATTAATCTTGACCATTAATTATTATTGATCATTGTTTTTTGAGACTACCAAAAGTTAAAAGAACTACTTTCAATACATATCTATTATTTAAACATGTTTTAAGAAATTTCAGTAGTTTTCTAAGAGATAAAAAATATCCCCTAATTTGTAGAAAAAAATTACATAGTCAAAGTAAGGCTCAATCTTTCTTATTACAAAGTTTATGTTTAGTGCTAGAAAAATGTGACACTTTCCTTAAAATTTTGGTAAAGAAAACTAAAAACCCGTACCGTTTTCAAATTGAACTTTAAAGGAGAAAAAAAAATTAATAGAAAAGAAAAAACTCATTTTTCAATTTATAGCTTAATTTCTAAAAATTTACATTTATAACTTTAAACTTTTTTTCTTTAAGCAGAGTAAATTACAACTTAAAAGGATAATTTTTGAGATTTGCTCCAAATTTCACGTATGAACCTTTTACCTTAAAATTTAAATTGGTAGTCTTTTTTTTAAAATATTTTCTACATACAATCTTTTAGCCTAACATTCATTAAATATTTTAACAGAAGAATATCTACCGGTGTACTTTTAAAGGACTACAGTTTATTTTTTTTAACATAACTACAAAAAATTCCCAAAAAAAAGACTACCAACATAATTTTTTAATACAAATATTAGTGGTAAAACTAAAAAATCATCCTTGTAATTTACTTCTTTCTCATATGTAGAAAAAAAAAAGAGGAGATGAATTATTAGAAAAGTACTAATTACATTGTTAAGTGAGTAATCAGACGTAATTCCCGTGTGACCAAATGCATCATAACCAAGCATTCCAGTTGAATGACTGTCTGTTAAGTTAAATGTTTGATTAGTTAAATATAAATTAAAATCCATAAAAAGAAAAACTATGTGATTCTTATACCATTAGAAGTATCCCTTATGGTTATTTTTGGATATACACGAACAGAGAGTGAAGGATTTATAATTTGTACTTGAACTTTATCCAGATCAAGTAGAGCAGGATTTTTATAAGCATCTTTTAATGAAATAGAAAACGTCGAAACTTCACCAGCATCAGAGTTAGTGAAGCCATATCCTCCGATCTTACTTTTGTTTGCATCACAATAACCTATTCAAATTAATTAATCATAAAAAGGGTAAAATCGTCATTATTTTATCATAAATCTAATAGTATAACGAAAAAAATGTACTTCCTTGATTCAAAATAAGTGAAACACTTTTCCTTTTTGGCACACTTTAATAATTTAGCTTGTTTGGTAAAAGAAGAGTGGGGCCCATATAATGAAATGACCATTTTACCCTTACTTTTACATTAAACATCATTAACATCATTTTTTTTAAAATGTGTGAGATTCATATACATTAACTATCCAATTTAATATAAGCCAAAATACATTTTAGTATCATGAACTTGGTTGACCATGTCTTCTACTAACTTGAACTATTAAAGGTGCACCATGGCACCCTGGACTTGACAAAATGGTCGATTTAGTACCATGACTGATTAATTTAATCGCGTTTTCTTACTTGACTTACTTTTATCGGAGCTTTTGACGGACTATATAATATACATTCATCTCAATATACTGATACTAGAAGCAAATCACGTAAGAAAACAATACCAAATTAGTGAGTCGGGGTACTAAATCAACAATTTTGTCAAGTTTAAGGTATCATGATGCACCTTTAATAATTCAGTCAAGTTTAAGTATTAAAATGCATTTTGGGCGTTTAATATATTCTTAACCCTCGTTATAATCTTTTGTCACAAAAACCGTAATAATTAATTTGAATCAGAGGAAGTATAAAAAGTAAAAAGTAAAAACTCACCTGTGTAAACTTCAAAATCATATGGTGTGTTCCAGATCACGGTCTTCTGATACGAAACAAGCAGCATAAACTTTCCTGGTGCAACTAATTTGAAAGTAAATGACTGAATTCCAGGAGTTACTTCCTTGTACTGCAAGTCAGTAATTGGTAAAGGCAAATATGAACCCTCTGCCATAATTTCAAAATCAAATTCGATTACCCCTGGTACAAGGTTCCCAAATTTATCTCGTTGGTGAATTAAAGTTACCATTTGTGAATACAGTTGAAAATAAGGTATTTCAGTGGCCCATTCTCCTATACAGTTCTCAACGTCAATGGCATTTGGGTAAACTGTTATAGGCAATGGGGAGCCAATTAATGAATCGTTGTTGTGTTTTACATGAATTAACTGATTTCCTGATGTAATTGGCATAAATTCGTAGTATAAATGACCGAATTCATTCCATCCTTTGAACACCACATCTTGTAAATTCATATTTGAACCATCTGCATTTGTTGCAGATATCATGAAATTGTAAACTTTTTGTCCTTCACTTGCAGATGTAACAATATTTCCGAATGCATCTTTAGGTTGTATTAAAACTGTAACTTTTGATCCAGCTAGAATATTGTCCATTGGACCCATAAATGATACAATGCCACCAACTTCATAAATTGGACCTTCAGTTAGACAAACAATTGCATCAGAGTTGAGAGATTTTAGTTATAAAAATTATTATTTTTATAATTATAATACCTGGTGAAACATGGTAATGATTAGTACCATCGAATATGCCAAAACGATCATCAGAAATAAACACGTTGAACAATCCAACCATAATTGGCATAAACCAGATCTTCCAATTGTTCATATCAGTCCAAAGTCCAGTGATAAAACTACTGTTCCCCAATGTGTTATTCATATAAACATTTGGATTAAAAGAGTTTTTGTCTTCTTCGGTCTTGAACGGCCTCACTTGACGAATCTCAATAAATGCAGTGTCACCTGCCCTAAATATACCTTTATTGTCCGGAAAACCAAAAATTAACACGGGATTTGGGAATTGAATCTCCTCTGCAGAAAAATTACAATAAGTAACACGATATATGACAGTAGAACATTATGTTATTGAGTTTGAACAGATTACAGATCGATTCTCTTCATTTGTTATACGACGATTCGTTTTCAGATGGATTATAATTTATACATCAAATTCCGATTCAGTGTTTCATCATGTTTAAGTGTGATTTAATTTCATGAATTATGAATAACGCCGGTTTTTGTATGTACACTTCCGATTTTGTAAAGTAAAACGTAATAATTGGTTCGGTGTTCAACATTGATTTAACTCTGACAGTAACTGTCAATTTTCAGTTCAAAGGGACGATAACTGCTGTGAATTTTGAAATTGAAACGTATGTACCTGAAATTGATAGATTAGGAAGCATGGAGAAGGTGAAAATGGCGATGAGAACGTTGCAGAAGGACAATTGAGCAGGCATGGCGGATGAAGCTTTTGACCGATCTGATCGATGTTGAGAAGAAGATGAAGACGGTGCATAACGAAAAAGCGGTTGGAGTTGAAATTGCGTTTGAATTTGGAGGGAAATCGGTTATTGCCGCATATTTAGGGGTTTGATCTTATGAAAGTTGCCCTTGGCAAACATTTATCAGAAGACATTTGAGAAAATTTATTAAGCAGGTTTATTAGTTTAAAAGTTTAAATTTTCAAACTTATTAACCATATAAGCTAATAAGGTGCTGTTTGTTTTTTGACAAAAGGTCTTCCTGCGGTCTTTTGTCTTCACGGCGCAGACCACGCGCAGAAAAAGCTTCTCGCAGATGTTTGTTTTCTGGAAGCTCGCAGATCTTTTTATGTCTGCAGAAGGTCTTCTCCAAGAAGCTGTGAGCATTAGCTTCTTGGGTCTTCCAAACCTAAAAAAACACATCTCCTCCAAATAACATACTATATTATTGTATAGAGTATTTTAATGTTGTTAGACGTAGGATATATTAAATTTCGATTAATTTAAGCAAGTCTACAGATGTTAAAAAACAAACAACAGCTTACTTGCAGACTGCAGACCTTTGGTCCACCCAAAAGCTGCAGCAGTTGACAGATGTGGTCCGCAGACAGCAGATCTTTTTGCTCTAAAAAAATAAATAGCACCTAAGTCTCCTTAATAAGTTTTCTCAAATATGTCCTTAGCTTAAGCGAAATATTTTTGACCAAGTGGTATGATGTGTGTCATCCTTTTGTCAAGAATTCCAGTTTTATTGTGAACATAATTGGTACTCATTTAATACAGTAGTAGATTAATATTTATGGTTAAAAAAGTTATTTTCATTAAACTAAATATCAAAAACGAAGTATGTAACTTTTTTATACAAATTTTGTTCAAATGCTACAAGTAAATTAATATCGTTTATTTACTTTTTAATGGAACAAGTTTATTGTTCCCCAATAGTTAAATACTTTTTGTAACTACTCGATTTATTATATAGACATCAGAATGGCGTCATTGTCAGGGAACGATTTTGTCTTTCTAGATTTTTAGTTTATTTGTATGTCAACTAACTTTAAATGAGGAAAGAGTATAACAACCAGAGAAAAAGGATTCCTTCCCTAAGTTCGTCTACAACAATTTTAAAAAAATGAACATTAGCCGAAGATGAAGGAATAAGCGAGTCACCCATTTTGCCAATTGATCGAGACAAAATAGCGTGTCTCGGTGTGAATTCGTTCTATCAAGTTAAAAGCTTCGTTAACCCACCCGCAAGTTGGTACAAACTCAAACGTTAATTTTTGTACCTTCTAATGTTTTGTACCAAAATTATCATCTGCACTTGGAAACGGGTGTAGATGATTCACCTTTATTTTCTAGTAAATAAGTTTAGAGTAAAGCTAGTACATGTATATACTATTGGTGAAATTTTGGGTAAATATGAGGATTATCGGTGTTATTTTTTAAAGTAAAAGACCATTTGTGACATTTCCTAAAAATATTCTATATAATTTTCTCTTTATTTTGTTTTCATATACGTACAGTTAGTCCTCAATAATATGGTAGCCTGTGTATCTATCTATCTATTAAAACAAAGCATTTTGAATCCAATTTATCTAAACAAATCCATGTCATTGCTTAATCATAATAGCACGTCAGCAGGCAGTTTTGAATGCAGTTTTTCCGCCACGTTTGTCTTACCACGTTTGTATTACCACTTGTGCATTTTGATGCCACCTGTGCATTTCTTCGCCACATGTACACGTACAGTTTTAATTCCCGTGTATTTTTAACTTTGGTGCCGGTTTCGAAATGTTTGGCGGTTTCCGACTTTCCCCATGATTTCCTGCCGTGATTTTCGCCATAAATCATTATCGTTGGAGTTTTAATTTCCCGGATCTTCCCTAAGATTGTTATGCAGGTTCTCAATCTTTGGTTATCAATTTCACCGAAGTTGATAAAGTCCGTATGCATCTTTCAAATACGCATCTCACAATGGTAAGTTATCGATTTCATGAAATTGATAATCTTCTGTATTGATTCAATTTTGTAATTTCCCATCTTAACTTACATGGCCGTCCATATGATAGTGATTGATTTGTCATTCATATGTGTACAAAGCCCTAATCGATAATGATGCGCTGATTAGGGATTTTTTTTTAGTATTTGAGGTAGGGTTTTTGGTGTTCTAATCCCTGGATACAAAACCATTTTTAAATCGACGGGTACTAAACGGAGCAAACTATTGAAAAGGGGCTTGCTGAAAGATGCAATATGGACGTGATATTTGAGGCCATTTAATCAATTAGCAGAAACATAGATCAAATTACCTCCGTCAGATATGGTTTTTGATCATTAATCAAAAGTACTACAAGCATCAGTTTATAATTAATCCAAAGTACACTGCATTTTCTGCATTTGATACATTGTATAATAAATAAGCTCCCAAAGATTAAAATTTCAAGTTAAGGCATTATGTACTGGACCTCCAACTCCTCATCAGTATATTCCCCACAATTTGGTTAAATATGCTTTAATCTGTTTTTTTTTTTTTGTTACCCGATCAATAGTTTGGAGGTTCCACAAGTCCAGCTATTCCCAATTTGGAAATAAATGGTCAAAAATCACCATTTATTTATCTACAAATGGGTCGATTTAGCTTTGATTTATGTGTAATGGGTGAAGCTAAAAGGTTTTAGCTAACAAGGTAATGTGTAAGATGGTTCAAACGGGTCGAAATCCTTATGAATGCATAAAACCTTCTAATTCGCTTAATAGGAGTTTTGTAAAAATAATTGATCATAAATTTAAAAAAAAAACATGAATATTGCATGCACAAAAAATGACACGTTTTGACTCATAATCAAGAGTTCTTCATGTTGATATTAATTTTTTTTTTCTATTTGCAGGGATGGTTTAAGTGATGGACAGTTCTATCAGATCCTACTCTATGAACTTGATCCAACTTCTGTATAGACGGTAACTGTTTTTTACACTTTGTGATTTTTAAAAAATAATAATTAATGACAACCATCCATTGAGGATGATAGTGAAATGGACTCTAGAGAAAGAGCAAGGTTGAAAAACACAAAATTCTTACAGGTATAAATTCTATTAATCTATACCATTTTAACCTATACCATTTTAAGGCAATTTATATGAAGTGGTGGTTACAACGTTAAACGGGTGCCCGGTGTTCAATAGAGATGATGAAAGTTGATATGGGCGGGTCATCAGCGGTTTTAGGTGCTGCAAAAGCCCTTGGTTGAATTAAACATGCTGGTAAATTTAATAAATCATTATGTTATCTTATCCTACTCATAAAATGAATATGTTTGATAATAACTGATATATATGACTGTGAAATGTACATTTTATTCTGGCAGCTTGTGAAAATATGATAAGTTGAACTGGTGTAAGGCATGTACACATTAACTACCTCAAGGGAAAGACAATTTAGGTGCATATATCTCAAAATAATTATATTTTTAATCATTTTCTTAATATATTATAAATCTCCACTAGACATTAAGTTAATTTTATATTTATGTTAACAACAAAGATGTTGAAGGCAAAATTATTATCGTTTCTAAGGCAAGGTATTATCTTTAACTTTTCTGATAGGATAATGGGTTCTGTTCTCCTACGTGTAAACTTTACCTAATTACCAACCTGCTTTTATCCATTTAGTCGTGACCTTTTTTGACCTTGTCATTTCAAGTATTAAAAATCTAACAATGAATTAAATTGAACTCAGAAAATGTAGTGTTTGGATCCGAGAAGAAGAATTACAACAAGAAGTGGACTGGAGCACGAATACTTCAAGGATATTAGGTTTGTGCCATAATTCACTAGCATGTGCAAAATTGTTACCCCTTTGTGGATTATAATTATTATGTGCCAAAAAACAATATCTCAATTGTTTTTGAAATATTTCTAGAACATATATTGGAAAGCTAGATAATAAAAATTCTTATATGTGATCGAAATTAAAATTATTACAAATAGGTTATATGCATATTATAACCTACTGATGCTGTAAGTGTGGAGATCTTATGTGTTGAAATAGTAGTATTTTTAATATATCTTATGTGGCTTGCATCTTCTGTGGGCTGCAGGCGGCCACAGACTAAATCAACTTTACTAAGAAGGTAATTATTTCATATTCTTTTATGTCTTATTTTAGGCTTATAATTAAAGATGTATTTTAGACCTATGTATGTATGAACTTACAGAAATAAAAATTATAAAAACTTTTATAAGCCACCCGTGATTTATCACGGGTTATAGGCTAGTCCTTAAATAAGTAATCGTGTAAGTCTAATATTTCACTCGGCTTCTCATTTGAAGAATCAAAATTCAAAACTAAGAAATAAAAGATCCGGCCCAACCTCTCAATCTCCTCATCAACCCACTAAAGCCTACCTGTACCGGCCCATACGAGCTGATATACTGCTCTAGTAGCTAAGCGGTGCTCAAACCGGATTTATAAAAAGAAACCTCGAACCGGGTTCAAAAAACGGATCATCAAAATTGGTCAAAACCTGATCATATTGTCATATCAACATCTTATTTCTTGTCAGTTATGATTTATTTTAATCTCCACAACCAAGTAAACCATTATGGCACTTATCATTTATTTTAATCTCCACAACCAATCAAACCGGCTAAATATTGAAAGATGCTAAATTTATAATTGAGTAAATTACAGAATTTGTCCATGCAGTCTTCTGACATTTGTGATTTTGTACCTAAACTTTTCTTTTTCGTAATTTTTGTCATTAAGATTTTTAGTTGCCAGGATTTCTATCTTTCTGTCCAACTCTGTCTAAATTATTCTCTCTAATTGTTGTAAACAAAGTCTGTGTTCTAAAGATCTCATAGATTTCCGAGCAGTTAGGAGGAATATAGAAGTGTGATATGATAAGCGACATGGTAAGTAAAGGTCTAAAAACCGAAAAAAAAAAATATATTTATTCTTACATTTAAGCTAGACAACTTGAATGACTGTTCAAGTTTGATATTCGCTATCAAACTTCTCGTCCATAAGTTTTCCAAGTACGCTTCACTCAGTTTAGTAATCTATGAATCGACATTTCCATCTTTTCGATATCACATGTCATGATTGTAGCAAATAGGGGTGACCCCTTACTATCAAATTATGGTAGTTAAATTACTTTTGGCATGCGGAAAAAAAAGGAAAAGATGGAAACATGACGGTTTTTGGTGGGACCAAACCCTATGTTGGACGAACATCGTGTGTTCTAAAAAGAGACTAGCTGACGTGGTTGGACATCGTACAAGTTTTTAATACCATTATGGATGTTGTATATCTTCTTAGAAGCAAATGGATGTCGTAGTCTCCTAAAACTATGTGTATTTTATCTAGTAAACACTTAATATGAGACATGCAATAAGTTATAACTTCGTGGTCAAAACAATATGTGAGTTTATATAGATGATGAAAACAAGGTACACTATAAACCTTTATCTATCACGATATCATCCCTAAGAGAAGACTCAAAATTTGTGATGAAGTTTGTCACCATATCATTCATTTTTCTTCAATTTGGTCGCGCATGCGACCAATGATGGTTGCTTGTACTTATGCAATGACCGCTTGTACATTATGTATGGTAAATGATACATGTATTAATAAAATCAATTTTAAGATTTGGTTGTGTGTTTGTTCACCCTATGAAGGTTTGGTCATGCATGTATCTGGTTTGAAGAGGGAAATTGATATGACAACGGTGACCAAGGTTTGGTCACCATTGCGAATAATCGGCTACCTGTATATGCATGGATGTGAAACTATCATGCTATGTATGACATGATAGTACATATACTGGATATCAATAAGTGAACAAGTACAATTGTGAATGCATAAAGCACACACATATCCTCAAAGTACAATTGTGAAATGCCTGCCAACTATAAAAAAATGGAATATTGGACCACACAGTTACCACATTCACTAAAGGTCTTGATTTCACCAAAAACGAAATAAGGTAAAGGAATAGGGCAAAGTACACCATAAACTATACATATTTTACTATTATATATATTGACCTCAAAAACTTACCATTTAAAGTAGTTACACAAAATAGTAAAAAAAAGTTGGCTACTTAAAATTGTTAATAATAAAAGAATTATGAAAGTTTGTTACATCAGAGGATACATACTAAAGTAGGATACATACAATAATAAAACATGCATAATTTCTTAAATGGGAACATAAGAGTGGAAATTTCTCGACATGACAAGAAAATAAACAGGTTAGGATGGGTCTAAACAGATGCAGGTTGTAAGTAGGTCGACACATCTAATAAAAGGTTTACGGTGAGGTTGGTTGTTGATAAACTGGACAACCTGCCAATCTATTTAATTAATAAAACATAAATTCTAAATCCAACCAGTTCATAACCGGAAACTGAAACAAATTTCCATCCCTAGAAAAACAGCATCAATTCATGGATTTGATATTGGTGTGGATGTACACAACCTTAAATTTGATACAAAACCTCCTATGTAGTATCAACTTTTGTTTAGTTTTGTATTTCTTTTTTTTATCTTTTGTTGTCTTAATTTTTATTTATTTAGTTTTATATTTATATAAATATAAATTTTAATTCAATTTTGTATATTTGTTGTAGTATTTTTATTTTTACCTTTTAAATATAGGGGGTATTAATAAATAGTTAGAGGGAGTTTCTATATAAGAAAATACAATAAAACATTTTTTTAAATTTAAAATCATAATTTATTTTGAAGGGAGATTTACTATTAAAAATAAGATTTGAGGGGTCTATATATAAAAATTGTATTCCTTTCTACTAAATCATCATACTTCATTCTCCTATACATAAAATGATTGACACGTAAAATTCACTAATCTCTTTTTTAATCTCATTCTTTGATTTGGATGTATTGTTCAAATAAATATAAAGATTAAAAGAAAATAATACAATCTCTCATGATTTCATGCCAACATCAGCAGTGCCAGCCAGTCACAATGATACCTTTGTTCCCAAGTACAGAAAATAATAATTTGAGATCCAAAAGGTGTAGTATTATTGGAAGTACTACAAAACGACCAAAATAATATATTTATAAAATGATTTAGCATAGAATTGTGCAACAAATAGAGGTTGGGTGTGGGGAGAAAAATACTTTTGAATTTTCTCTCTCCCCCACCCCCCATAAAATAATTTATCATTCTGGTCCCTTAGATGCATGTGTCTAACTGGGAGAGCAATCACAAAAAGGGGGCACATTTCATATACCTAACTAACTTTTAAAAAAACAGAGGATCAACTACAGTTATTCATGTGATCATGATATTGACTGCTACCCAACTCTCGTTCCTTGACTTTTTGACTTTTTTTAGCATGCTTCTTATGGCGGTAGCAAACCGCCACAATGCCACCGTGTATTTATCGTGACAACTCATCACTATATTGTTAATTAGAATACGTACACTATATAGAGCCTATAAATTAAAAACACATTTACAAAATTGTACTCAGTCACACGGTGATGTAAATTATTAGTGGTCCATGGTTTTAGTAATTATTAGTAAGGGTGGTAATTTTTGACCCGATACCAAACCCGACCTAAAACCGACACGAAAATAAACATGTTAGTGTGGGGTAAAGAAGTTTCGGGTCAGTCTTGGGTCGACTTAACTGACCCATTTACTAAACAAGTTAGGTCGATGGGTCGACCCATCAACCCGTTTAATTATTAAAATATATTTATATACTTAAGTTTATAGTTTACTAGTTCAAAAGTAACTAATAGTTACATAAAAACTAAAAGAGTTACTTAGTAAATTTGGTATGTTGTTATGAATTTGTGGAATAACAACATCATGTTTGATCCGTTCGACCCGCTATCTTGTTTGACCCGTTTAATTAAACGGGTTAAATGGTTCGTATTCGGATTGAAGGTAAACAAGTTAGGGTTGAGATATCTAACCCGTTTATAAACAGGTCGGTTTCAGGTTGAATGTTTCTGACCCGCAAACCCGAACCTGATCTGAATTGTCACTCCTAATTAGTAGTGATGCTTAGTGGAAATTTGATATGATGTTGATGTAGCATGTGCTCTGATACGATCGGAGCCAAGGGATGGGGGCAAGTATATCAGAGACGAAAACTAAAAGATCCTAATTGAAGTCTATCCTTATTTAAAATTCGAATGCTTAATTATCTAGTAGGGAATATTGTTAGTTTATTTAGTTTCCTTATTCGACTAGTATTGGGGCCCGACCCTATATAAAGGGATCGGCCAAACCCCTTGAAAGGTGTCGAATTATTTGTTCTAGTTTTCATTATTTGTATTAGGGAGAAACCTGGTTCTCCAATTCCAGGATTTTCAATTTAAGCATTCGATTCGTATCATGCTCTCATTGTCATAATAAATTCAGGGCTAAATATGCTATTCAAAGCAATATTTATTGCTCTTTGAGTATATAATATTTTCTAGTCCTAAAGCAGTTTACTTGACAATGACCTAAAGGTACACTCAGTATTTGAGATAATTTAGCTAAAATGAATTATTATTAGGGAAATTGTAACATTTGATTGATTATTTATACAGGGCATAAACTTTGCTGTAATCACAAGAATAGAGAAACAAGTAACTCTAAGTTGAGAACTTTCTAGAAACAGGAGTGTTTAATTTTCATAGGACATCTAAAACCGGATGCAGTTATCGCTAATCAAAAATTAATCTAAATAAAAGGATAAAATCAAGTAATGTGGGACAGTGGATGCAGAGTTTTGTGGTTTAATTAGTGGTTGGTGCAGGATAATGATTAGTCTTCACAATTAATCAGTTTAATGGAGTATTAAACAAGACTTGAATATGTTGCTGAAATTCTCACAATGCTTCGAATATTTGAGACCAAAAAAGCTACAAAAAAGAATGAAATCATGAGAAAAAAATGGTACTGTTTTGCCTAACCAACTATATAATGTTAAAGTTGTTAAGATGGGATGTAACTGGATGGTGTAAAATCATCAATCAATTTTTTCTAAAGGTTTATTTTTTTAAAGTTTGATTTGTGACAATCGATTTGTCATAGGTTGTAACCATATCCACATGCATGGTTCTTCTTTTTTATATTTAAGCGTGATAAAAAAATAACTATGTTGAAATAATATCTTACCATTTGGCTAACTGTCACCTACTCATGTGCAGAGAGAATAAGTCAGCAAAATAAGCATTTAAAATCTATATAAGATGAATAGGTTATATTAAAATAGTACTCCATATAGATACATAATCTCGCCAAATACGGGACATGGAGGAAGTGAAATGTATATAGTTATACCTCTACATAGGGGTGAAAACGAGTCGAGCTGTTCGTGAGCTACTCGTGATCGGCTCGTTAAAAGCTCGAAACGAGCCGAGCCTAAACGAGTATGAGCCGAGCTTGAGCTTAACTTAGAGATCATTTATTAAACGAGCCCGAGCCCGAGCTTTAGACAAAAAGTTTGTTTAGGCTCGCGAGCCTAAACGAGCAAATATATATTAATTATTATAAAAATATGATTATATATTATACTCCGTATGTTTTTGTAATTATGTATATTATAATATATATGTATATAATATAATATAAAAATGAATGTTTACATAATATATTAAATTTATAATTAAATAATTTTTCTAAATATATTTTGTAATTATGGGAGCTTAAATGAGCCTAATCGAGCCGAGCCTGAGCTTTCAAAAAAACTAAACGAGCCGAGCTCGAGCTTTACATATAAGGCTCGAAACAAGCCGAGCTCGAGCTTTCTAAAACTTAAACGAGCCGAGCTCAAACCTAATCAAGCTCGGGCTCGGCTCGGCTCATTTACACCCCTAGCCTCTACATGGGAGTAGTCGAGTAGAGATATTATTTCCCGAAAGACTTCCGACAAAAATATATGTTTGAAAAGAATGTGTGATGTCATAAGTATATAGATACATTATAGAGATCAAATAATGTGAAACATGTAAAGCATGTAAATCTACAGTTCAGGTAAGACATATAAATCATGTAAGGTATGTAAAACATGTAAAGTAATTGTAAAACATATGGATTGTGTTTACATATATAGCATGTGGAACAAGTAAAAGAAAAGTAAATTTATATAAATCATCCCTGTAGTTTTTGTGAAATTGTGGATTTATCCCTTGACTTCCTTTATTACATAGATAGTAAACTTACAACATTAATTGCCCCAGTACTCCAATGGGGATGGTTGATGCTACGACTACGAGTTCCAAGATTAGGGACCATTTTTGTTACAAATTTCAAAATTAGGGAGTATCGGTGTAATCAAATAAGCCTAGGATGAAATTCGATCATTTTATAGAAACCACATAGAGGATTATGTAGATTACTCGTAAAAGAAACCGGGAGTGCATAGTGTGTTATGGTGCTAGACCATACATACATGTTGATAACATGTATGCAAGTAAAAAGGATGCTATTATAATACCTTTGTGAATCAAGTAAAAGCCAAATTCTCTTTCTTTTTATACTTTTTTGATTTTTAAAGAATGATATTCTCATTTATAACAGCCTAGGGTGGTCGAGCTAATATTCAAGATGTATGCAACCTAATCGTCGTCGTGACTATTTTCGAACTTCCCCCTGGCTGTCTAGGAGGTAATCATTCAGGAACTCTTACCACTACATTATCACCCGATGTTTAAGTAAAAACATAGATACTAAAAACATATATTTCTTAACACTGAATATCAATCAATCTAGTAAAAGAATCTCATAAAAAAAACATGGTGAAAAAATTGTTTGATTACTATGATATAGAAATGAACCCAACTCCCCATTTCTTCATCACTTTAAGCCATTTATGCTACTCAACAACAGAAAAAAGTGACATTTCTTAATACTTAAATGTTAATTCTATTGTGGTCCTTAAAATAAACATGACATTTATTATACAATATACATAGCTTAATCTTCACATTGTTCACGCTCTGAAATTATAACTCGTCACATGTCATATGTGTTGTTCTGTAAAACACCAACATAACACATTCGTATGTGCATGTATATGTATATGTATATACTATATAGTGGCGGAACTAGGAATAAAATTGAAGGGTATCACCAGTTACATATTTTTTTCTTAGGGTATCACCTACACTAAAAAAATTAACTTTTTAAACAATATTCGAGGAATTTTGAGGGATTGCATGAGCTACCCCATGCTACATAGTAGGTGTGCCCCTATATGTATATGTATATATCATGTGTTGATGTAAATATCATCAATAGTTTCATAGTCTAAATACATGTTTAGCTTGTAAAGGTACTGTCTCTTTTTTCTTTGACATCTAATGTAACCCCACAAACTTTTCACTACTACAAAACCATGCCAAATTCCTTACAGAACACTGACAACTTTCTCCCTCCATTTTCTAACATCATTTTTTATGTATGAAAACATCAATTTCTCATATCAAATCCAATATTTCCATCATATACATATACATATGCAGATACAAGCAAATTATGCTGGAATACACTCAAATCAAACCGATTGTTCCCGTGGTAAGCTACAAATCTTTAATCTTAATCTTTATGTTAATGTTAATCAATTAATCATTGTATTGCTTTACAAATTATGCAAAAAAGTTAAAAAATTATGGATTTGTGTAGGTAATGGAGGAAATGAAGATGATGTCAGCAATAGGGTTTCCACTTTTCACCATGGGTTTAGTGAGTTATTTGAAAAATATGATTGCGGTTGCATGCATGGGGAAATTAGGGTCACTTGAGTTAGCCGGTGGTGCATTAGCCATAGGGTTCACAAACATAACCGGTTACTCGGTTCTATCAGGGTTAGCCATGGGTATGGAGCCACTTTGTAGCCAAGCTTTCGGTTCAAGAAACTTAACCATGGTTAACTTAACCTTACAACGAACCATCCTCATGTTATTATTTGCATCATTGCCGATTGGGTTCCTTTGGGTTAACCTTGAGCCAATCATGGTTAAACTACATCAAGACCCCGAGATAACACACATTGCTGGTTTATATTGTCGATATGCAGCCCCTGATCTTATTGTTAATAGCATTTTAAACCCTTTACGTATCTTTTTAAGAACTAAAGGTAAAACATGGCCATTAATGTGGTGTACTTTACTTGCAACAATTCTACATTTTCCAATTACCAACACTTTAGCTTTCAAACTTCATCTCGGGGTTCAAGGGGTTGCACTCTCGACCTTTGTAACTAACTTGACCACAACGGTTTTGGTTCTTGGTTACATGTTTGTCACTCACACACCCAAAACCAAACCATGGTCCGAACCGATGCCCGAACCAGGGTCAAGATCCGGTTCAATAGGCGAAGGATGGTGTGTGCTAATTCGGCTCGCGTTCTCGAGTTGTTTGGCGGTTATTTTAGAATGGTGGTGGTATGAATTAATGACGGTTTTAGCCGGTTATTTACATAAACCACATATAGCTCTTGCCACGTCAGCAATAGTGATACAAACCACGTCTTTAATGTACACATTACCATCAGCACTAAGCATGTCGATATCAACCCGGGTCGGGAACGAGCTTGGAGCGGGCGAACCGGGTCGGGCCCACTTAGCAACACGGGTTGCAATCGGGCTGGCACTTATAACATCGGTTTTCGGGCTATTAGGGATTACTTTTGGAAGAGAATCATGGGGTAAAGTTTTCACAAATGACAATGAAGTTCTAAAGTTAACAATGGCAGTACTACCAATAATTGGAGTATGTGAGCTGGCTAACTGCCCACAAACTACATGTTCGGGTGTTCTTCGTGGTAGTGCAAGGCCATTTATTGGTGCAAGAATTAATTTGTGTTCGTTTTATTTCGTCGGTACACCTGTCGCTGTAATTTTAGCATTTGTGTGGAAATTAGAGTTTTTAGGGTTGTGTTATGGGCTTTTAGCTGCACAGGTGGCATGTGTGCTCTCGATATTGACTGTGATTTACAGGACAGATTGGGAGAAAGAATCATCGAATGCAAGACAGTTGGTGGGAAGAAATCAAATTATGGAATGTGAGCAAGGAATTATGTTTATTTAGTTAATAATAATAATAATAATATAATAATAATAATATATACATTTATGTACAGAAAATGATATATGATTTATATTTCTTAAGTCATACAACTTATGGTATGTACTAATTCAATTCTTCCTACCAATATCGCTATTTTTATCATCTGTTTAGGTTGAAAATGAAATGTGTAACAGTAATATTATCCTCATACTACACTTTCAAAACTTATTTTAATATATACTGCATAAATTTCAATTATTAACGGTTGACAGCTGCAATTTCTTTTCATTATTTAAAAAAGAAAAAGAAACCGTTATAAAAGTAATTATAACATTAAGGTTCATCCCTAAGTAGTAATAAAATTATCTCCTCTTGAATTCTCCTAAACATTGTAACAGTTGATATATAATTATCGAACACTAATCCTTTCTATCCTTGCATCTCTATGTCTTTCTCAAATTAAACTTTAAGCTTTAAAATGTAATAATTATTATAGCATAAGATATAGGTAAAAATTTTGGATATTATAAAAAATTAAAAGCATTCAAACAAGATAATAAGTTCACATTGATATACAATATATATATGTGGATATATATATATTGGTTTTTAGAGTACATACATGTCCAACAGCAGTAGTATTACAGCATGATCAACCAGATTTGAACAGCAGCACTGCTTTTGATTCCAAATAGAAATACACAAAGTGGTTTGTCTCGTGAGTCACATAAGACCCTGCAAAATGAAACAAAGAAAGTTATGGTATATTATTATTTTATTCACATCAAGTAAATAGGATTATAGGATTCACAATCAACAAATCATTAAGGAATTATTTTAACATAAGCCAGGTAGGTTTCACTTAATATGTCATACTTATTTATATTGATAAATAGGTAACATTGATTAGCATTAATGCATAGTCGACCCGAGTATAAAATAAGTACATAAATGAATAAAGTAAAGGAACTGTTAATCATGCAAGTGGTAGTTAAGTTCTATTGGTATTAGGCAATATGCCAAATTAACCTTCAACTTAAGCAAAACTGTATCTGACTATACAACTAGTTGTCACGTTAACAGATTATCTAAATATGCACAATGCCAAGATGTGATCTATTGGTATACATTCATCATACTCGTATGAGCATTAACTAGACCAAAACGTTGTTTTTTTTTTACCTTTTTATTACTCCGTATTATTTACCTGAATACCTTCTAATGTTTAATTAAAAATTTAGCATTATAATGCAAATTCCCCTATTTTTGGTTTCCTATTCTTTTGTGTATATATACTGGCTGGTTGGGGGTAATTCATATAGTCTTTAGCATATTACCTAACATCAATTGAGCTAAATTAGAAGGAGTGTTACATATACATATGTATATGCATATATTAATACATATGAGATAATAACTTCCCACTTTACCATCCCAAAGAGTCAACACAACAAATGAACAAATCAGATATAATGCTTATAACAGCAAATGTGAACCAGATTCCATTACTTCCTTTTATATATCTTTTTCCTTGTACAAATGCATAAAATCAAATACAGATAGTCACAAACGGAATCATATACATCATACAGTTATTTGTGTCACATTCATAAACTCCTACAGTCCAATAAAACCTAAATTTGACACAAGTTAAGCCTAGATCAGTAGATCTTCATCTAAATCTAAATCAAACTACTACTATCACCAATATCCACAGCTTAATTAACAATATCACTAAGCAGAATATTCAATCAATCGGATGAACACAACAAAATCCAATGCAAATGTGCATAAAACCTACTCAGAATCCGATATCATCATGAGCTCATCTACAGAGCGAATCATCATGAATTCTAATATAATAAGAAATTACCGAAGTTTTTGCCGACGATGCAGTGCCACGTAGGACCGTGATTTTTATCGAATTCCTTCTTTATCTGTTCCGCAACATCCTTCTCCACACTGCAATTCTCAAATGCCTGCACAAACGTCACCCAAACTTCGATTAGATCAATGGTAATTTCATAGAGAGTGAAGTACAGAAAAAGGAATCGTGACAAATACAGTAGTTGAAAATAGGAAGGCAGAAGAATTACTGAAATGGCGATATTGACAGCTTCATTTTGCATTTCTTCCTTCATATCGGCACTCTTGATGACTACTTTTTTGCTGCTGGAAGTAGAGGTCGATAGTGAAGATGCGGTGGCTTTCTTATCATCCGCCGGAAACGGAACACCGGCCGGAGCTCTCTTCCCCTCTTCACTCATCGCTGCAAAATTCTAGTGAGTGGGAGAAAGCGTGAGTGTTTACAAACTTTTTGTGTGAGTGATTCCGTAACTTAAGAACCTACATATTTTAGGTAAAAAAAAAATCCTAAAGTGAAATGGTTATAAACTTTTGATAAAAATCGTATACGTTGTAGTCCTTCAACTATTTTACTTATACATAAATGACCCCTCTTTTTAGAGATAATGATAATTTGTTAACAAAAGTTAATAGTTTTTTAAATTAAGATGACATCTTTTCTTAATTTTAAAACTATGCAAGTAGGGAATTTGCTCAAGTTATGTGTCCAAAATACTATCAATAGCGTTATATGTACTTCCTATTGACATATGATTATGGTTCAGTTTTTAATATATGAATAAAATAATATAGATTTTTTTGTAGTTTAGAGAAATTATGTGTTCTGTTGTTAAAAAAAACAGCAAGTATATATTTAGTATATTGTCATACAATACGTGAGTGTATGTTTGATGTATAGTCATGTGTCCAAAATCAAGACAACTTATTAAAGATTGATCTATCAATAGTTTTGATTGGTAACCTGGTGTAATTTTCTAAAACATTATTAACTTTTTATGTACCTCGTAAAAAATAATATTATTCTATATAAATAATAAACTAGACTATAACCCGTGATGAATCACGGGCGCCTTTAAAAATATATCCTCGATTTAGCTGATAAATTTATGTAACCATTTGATTATTTATTAATATTAAACTAATATATCGTAAATGTAAAAGATTTTAAAAAACTAATAACATAATTAAATTAAGGGTTGTCAATAAGAGTATTAAAATTTATACATAATTAATTAAAAACTCACCCTTCCATTTTTGCCTTATTCAGTAATGAAAACACAAGTATCTAATGCATGTTATTGATAGCCCTTTGGAACGGTAATCATCAAAACCCTTTAAATTAAATCATAATAATATGCTCAATGTACAATAATGAAAATAAACATTCATCGATAACTAATAACTTACGACATATAGTTTATAAGTTCATATTAGGAAATGTATAAAACATAAAAACGTTTAACAAAGGATGGGATAACAGAATACATACATTTTATTGTATTTTCAAATATTTTGTAGCATTTTATGGTAAATAACGTTTAAAATAATGTTAGAAACTTTTACATTTTTATCCTATATCAATATCTTAAATCATATATGACTTTTAACTCTTTAAACATCAACTTAAAATTGGACATGAGTGAAAATTGGTACACTAAAATTTAAAAAGTTTAGTGTTTGTTATTTAAAGTGATCGATAACGATATGGTTATTAAGGGCATGTTTGGGAAAGCTTAGACCACTCTCAATCATTACACAAACTGTCATCTTTGGTTTTTATCAACTCAGTGCTACGCCAGGTCACACTTCAATCGATATTAAATTGACATACCCATGACAACAATAACTCTCTCTTCAATTTTTTTAACCCCACTGTTATAAAATATACACACACAAAATATAAATACCATATTAAATTGTATTGGGCCCCACATTTTCACTCTTCGGTTCCAGGAAGAATTCAACCGAAGACACCCAACCGAAGGGGCGTGCCAATGGTGGGATGCCTTCAGTTTGGCTTCCTTCACAACCGAAGGCTGACGTTGGCATCAGTCTTATTAACGGAGCTTTTGAGCTTGATAGCTTGAATTTTCAAGCTTTTTTGAGCTTATTAAGCTAATAAGCTCAAGAACTCCGTTAATAAACTTTCTCAAACATGCCTTAAATATTTTGTTATTGTTGTCATCTATCTTTATTTGAGTGTAAATTAAATTATATAATGTTAATTATATTCTTTAATCTGAAATATTTGGCATTTCATGCTTAAACAATTATTTTATCATGTTCGTTGCATTGGTACTCTATTTTTATTATTCTAAAACATTATTAGATATGTTATAAATGTTAAAAGTAATCAAATATGATTTAAATGCGTCAAACATAACCAATATAAACATTGGAAAACATAATCACGAAAATAAATTAATTCGAGCAATTTTTATTCTCAATTCAGAAGTAAATATATTATGAGTTTGAGCAATTATTTTAACATCTAATGCACCTCTAAATTTACACAATTTTTGTACACTACATATGAGTTATGTTATAACACAAAACTTATAATCTCATGAATAATTAAATCAAGATAAATGGAATTGAGTCATACCATTTGTGCCTACTCATGTCTACCCACTTATAAAGTTGACATGCGTAATCCATAAATTATCTTTCTTCATATCATCCATTGATTTCGACACTTGTCGTGATCAAATTGATAGGCACATGAGTATACACAAATTATAGGACTCAATACCATTTCTCTTAATTCAATGTAAGTTACTAACATGTAGGACACAATGAAAAAAAATTGCTTATTTAGTTGATTAATATAATAAATGAGTTGTAAAAGAATAATATCTATCATTTAAGTAGGATATGAAATTAGTTTTTTTTAAACAAATATGTTTTCAAAAATTAGTTGCATAAAATAAATCATGATTTTCTTTAGAATAAATATGTTTTCAAAAGCGAGGGACTTTAAGCATGAGTATAAAATTAGTTTATTTTAGAATAAAAGCATTTAATAATTTCTTATGTTTTTCCAAAAAAACCTCTTTTATTATAGATAGAGATTGAAGAATTAACAAAAGTAAATTCAGTATACATATTAGAAAATTATAGTTATGGATTTGATTTTGAACAAATGTTAGATTAATTATTAATAGTTTTAATCTTGATTTAATCCAATTTCTTTAGCTTACAATAATAATATTGAAAACTCACTTCGAACCACCCGTTTAATGGTTGGTAAATTGGATCGCTGTATTTTGGCCGGTTTGCGTCGGCCCACATAATTTGACCATCATTTCCATGTTCTCCCTTGCTTATTTTTATTTGAGCCATGCACTTTTTCCTTTTTTGGATTTTTTATTTACTAAGGGTGTGCTTGGTTAGGAGTATTATGGGGTGGGGAATGGTAATGATTGATAATGCTTGGTTAGATATAATATAATCAATCATTACTAATTAGTAGGTAATACTCCATTCCTCACCATTTTAAGGGTAATGGACAAAATAATATTAGTTTTTCATCTTTCCTTACATTTTTCTCCATTTTATCTAACTTTTTAAATTTAAACCAACACATACATATTATTATAAATAATAATTGATATATTTATAAACACTTTTTTATATATAATGTAATGTAATGATTGATTATATGAACTGAACCAAGCACTATCAAAGGTAAAGATAATACTATGCAATACTCATTATATTCCTTAGTATTCCCTTTCTCTTTCCCTTTCCCTTTCCCATTCTCTTTCCTTGCTTTCAATCAAGCACCCCCTAAAAATTTAGTAATCAACAATACATAATTCCTAGAGTAAAGTTTATGTTAACGAATAACCATAGTGTGACATAAATAGGTTAAATCATTCACGCTTTAACCCTTTCATTATTATTTAATTTAGGGTTTCCGTCTCTTAAATGTCATTGCATGTGTTACACATGATGAACATTTTCATCATTTTAGTTGAAAATTCCAAAAAGAAAAGTACTCCTTTGATAAACTTCCCTTGTTAAAACCTATGTTATCTCATCTACTATAATTTATCAGTTTTGTTGCATCAGCGACACATCACTCTCTTCTTCACGATAAGAAATCAACAATTTAATGTCAACATATCTTCTTTACCTCTCCAGTTAACTGATGAGAAAAATGAAAACTCTTCTTTACCTCTTCATCAGCCGGTAGGTTTAATAAACAAAAAAATGTCAAAATCAATTAGTATAAAATTGGTTGTAGATCCTCACAACCACATGTGGAGGTATGTGCAATCAAGTCGCGTACCAAGTCATGCCAACATCATAACTTTTGTAGTTATTAGGACTTATGGAAGATTAATATATGTTATATTAATATTAATATTATTAATTATTATGTACTTGAATATTATAGTAACAACATGCCGTTGAAATAGTTTCTAATTGTTGCTCTTAATAACCCTGTGGGTGTATTTCAAGGGGAGTCATGTGACATGCGTGTTTTTAACTCGGTTAATTTTATTTATTAAGTAATCTCGTCTAACCTATCATATTTCTTTTTATTTAGAGAAAACAAATGATTAACTACACACCATCTTATCATTCAACTTGATGAAAAATGAAAGCTCAATTTTTGTTTATAAATGTCTTGAAAAATGTCACTTACTTACAATGTATGTGATAATTATTTGGTAATAATGTAGGATACTAGCTATCAACTTTAATATAGTGAGATTATCCTTTTACTTTTATTTTTAAACATTATTAATATCATTTTATTAAAAAAGAGGGAGATCTGTCATCCATTAACTATCAATTTTAATCTATTTTAAATTTTATTTTAATTTGTTGCCTTAAAATTCATAAAACTCTAAATGTATCACATATTGTGATACATAATAAACTCCTATTTAAGACGTTACAAAATAAATATGAAACTATGGTAAATATTGAAAAAATGTACCACAAATTAGTTGTCTTTAAAATTTCCAAAAGGACTACTTATAATCATAATTAATTAATAAGATATACCTACTAAATATTAATTAAATTTTCCAAAAGGACTAACTTATAATCATAATTAATAAGATATATTCTATTAAATATGGATAGTGATTTTGGAACCACATAAATTACTTCACCCACCAGACTATATAAGATTTAAAGCATATTATAAAAATACTGTAAAACAATGATTATGATGTTTATAATAATTTATATGGTCTCAAAATCAGTTCTCATTCAATATTAATAAAACACTAAAACGTCAAACAACCCCAACAAAATAATGAATTATTAGCCCGGTATATCACGCGAGTTGAAAAGGGCCCCTCTTCCATACTTTCTTTACAAATCCACCCCGCAAACTCTTCCGACTCTTGACGGTGCCCCACTCTCCCAGCCGCCGGTGTACTCTCACGGAATGTGTCCCGTAAAGCATAAGCAAAAGGGGAGCTGTCCTCCGGTCACCGTCGTCGACAAGGAAGAAGACGGCAACGTAGACTGGAGGCAAGAAGCAATCAACGGTGGATCTCTCAAGCTCGTAGACCTCAACACCGGATCTAACGGTTGGGCCTCACCTCCCGGCGACCTCTTCTCACTCCGAGGCCGTAATTACTTAACCAAAAAGAATAAATATCCCTCCGGTCCCTGGCTTCTTCATCCCGCCGGAGTCGATTGGCTCCGTTCAACATCAAAACTCGACCATGTCCTCTCACGCGCCGACAACCGTGTGATGCACGCGCTTAGAAAACAACAGAAGTGTGAAGGAAGCAACAGTGCCAAAAAAAGCTTCTTACTCGCCGTGAATTTACAGGTTCCAGGTAGAGATCACCATAGCGCTGTGTTTTACTTCGCAACCGACGATCCGATTCCGACCGGTTCACTCCTCTACCGGTTCATCCACGGCGATGACTCTTTCCGTAACCAGCGGTTCAAAATCGTGAACCGGATCGTTAAAGGACCATGGATCGTCAAAGCAACCGTAGGCAACTATTCGGCATGTTTGCTCGGAAAAGCCCTAAATTGTCACTACCACAGCGGTCCAAATTACTTAGAAATCGACGTTGATATCGGCAGCTCGAAGATAGCTACTGCAATTTTACATTTAGCATTAGGCTGTGTAACGGCGGTTACGATTGATATGGGGTTCGTGGTGGAGGCACAGGAAGAGGAGGATTTACCGGAGAGGTTGTTTGGGGCGGTTAGGATTTGTCAAATGGAGATGTCGTCGGCGACTTTTGTCGATTCTCCGACGACGAGTAAGACAGTGATACCTGGAAGTGGAGCTCATAGTAATCGTGTTCAAGCAGAGGATGTTAGTGTCGATAATTAAACAAACCTAATGGGAAAAAAGGGGATAAATTCGGTTAATTTTCGAAATGTGATTCAACGTAAGTAGCTTTTACATGTTAATTTCGATTATCTATTTATGAATCCCCTGTTCAACACATTATGATATGCAGATAATAATTTCAATAATAACTAGAATTTGTTATTGTCGACTTAATTTGAGTTAGAATTCAATCTGTTGGTTATTGTTTTAGTAGCAGGTTATTATGATTTTGTTGAATCGTTTTAATGGTTGTCCAAGTGGCCACATGGAGATTAGTTGAAGCTACTTGAAGTTGATGTTGATAACAAACTTGCATCCCTCCAATGGCTGCCAAAGGCCGTATATGCATATATGGCCCTAAACCCTTGAATGTTGACTTTCGACCCGTTTGAGAGATAATACCCAAATTGCAAATAAATGGTCAAAATTGACACCTATGTATTCATGAGACATGAATTGATTAGTTGTCAATATTCCTTATATGGAAATCATTTGTGTTAGCGTTAACGAATTATATCACGTCATGTATCATGGATGTTAGTTGTTTATAGAAAATACAATTTGGAATTAAAAAGAAGAAATATATAGCTTTTGGTGCTGCTTCTTCTGTCATTGCAGCATTTTGTAAGTATTCTTCTTTTAAGCTATTAGGTAGCCATTTACAATGTCTGCACATGATCAAAACACACAGAACAAATTGCTGGTAAGAAAATGTAATTTGTGCCACTGATAACAGAAATTTGACAAAAATCCATCTTTATGAAATGAAGCTCACGCCGTTTATGACATTGTAATTAGGATTGAAGCAACAAAATGAAAGGGTTATAGTTGCGGATTCACATTCGACAAAATTTACTTAGTTAATAAACGAGCACCAACAAAAATTTATCGACGTTTAATAGAATAGAATAAATATAAACATTCAAATATCTATTCATGTACGTTTGTTTATTTTATTAAACTTAAACATATATAACAGTCTGTTATAATTAGTTTATGATGATTCATGAATACGATAAGTATGAAGAGAAACAAATAAAGGGAACTTGATAATATTATTCCAAAATTCACACATACATGAAGATTACATTGGGAAATACCTAATTTGTTCTAGTGAGAACTGGATGAAATCAAATGTGAGAACTAGCAGCTCCGGATCAACGGTTTCTCCAAACGGATGTGAAGTGGAGATCAAACAAAGCAATGGTTGGCTCCCCTCTAATAAATACATTACTTAAGTTGTCAATACTCAATAGTAATACACCGACAATAATTTTATTTCATTTTCCTTTTCTTCTAGAAAGACAATTATAACTTAGGCGATGTTTGTTTTTCAAAATGAAAAAATCTAAGGTCTATAGACTATATCTATTATGTGTTGTAGTTTTTGAGATATACCAAATGTTTGCAGCAAAACAAATGTTGTTTGTTTTTAACATCTATATAAACAAGGTTTGTGGGCAAAATTAAGAATAAAATTAGGGCAAGATTGAGGACAAAATTTAAGAACAAATAATAATAATTTATTGTATATGTTTTAGTGAGGGCAAATGGCCGATGGAGAGACGATGGAAAGAGGGAGGCGACGTGGAGGGAACGAAGATGGCTTCGCCGGAGAAGGAGGCGACGAAGATGGAGACCATCTTCACAAAAGAAGGAGGTGACAGAGATGGAGACTTCACTGGCGACGTTTTGGAGGTCTCCACCTTTTGTCTTCTACTATTTTAGAGGGGGCGTCAATGACTGTTGGATTTGGGGTAGGTTTTTTCATCAACTTTTTTTTGTTGTTGAAATGGGAGATATCTGTGTGGAGAAGCTATTGTTCAAGTCTTCATGGAGAAACTCTTAGGCAGACAATATGATGTCTGCGAGCTTTCGAAAAACAAATATCTGTGGAAGTCATTTTTCTGCGTGTAAGCTGTACTGCGAAGACAAAACACCCCACACAAACAATTTATCAGAAAACAAACAACACCTTAAACATTCTCATTCGATATATGATAAACTTTAAATAAACTAATGTACTTCATAATATATTAAAATTGCTGATAGTATTTTTCTTTGCGTGATTGAAATGATAAATTAATTGGGATGCTTAGTTTATAATCGCATTTCAGTATGATAACTGTGAATATTTCTTCTTAACTTCAGTGTTTACAACTAAATGTTACACAACTACACAATATTGAAAAGATAAATGTTACACAACTATACAATAAAAAAAATTCAGTGTTCACAACTAAATCAGGTATCATAATTAATATAACACACGAAAGCTTATTATATTGTTTTCTAACAAAGCATTTTCTGTGTTTACAACTAATTCGATTATCTTATTTTGTTTATAGTTTTTTTTTTTTTAATTTATTTATTTATAGTTTCATCTTATCTATAGTTTGGTTCATTTAAATACATTTTCTACTTTTAGATAACAAATATCCAAATCAGAGCATAAGATATGGTGACTTAAGCCAAATCACTAACCTTAGTGCTACCCCAATATTTCTCACTTCACATCAACAAATACTTCTTTACTCATAATTTAAGTAATTATTGTTTTTTTGGGACCCACTAAAATACACTCTCACTCACAACACACACCGAGAAAATAAAATATAAAAAATTGAAGAAAAAAAATACTCTCTCTCGGCATCAATAGGTTGGCGTGAGCTTTGACTCAAGGAAGGGCCGGTTTATGGCTTGATATCAAATATCAAATGTATGACGACACCTAGACTTGACGCTATATTACCTAATAAAAAATAGAAACATGTTTAATAAAGATAAATTATTTTACAAATGAAGAGATTCTGCTTTATTTTGTATTTAAGGGCATTAATGGAGGTGATATGGTTTGACTTCTTGTGTACTACAAATCCATAATTTATTATTTATATGTTAATGAAGCAATTACGATCTAATTTAAAGCAATTACAACCAAAAAGAGGTGAAATTAATCTCCGGAAGGGCGCGTAGGGTGACAAAGTATCGTCCAAGCAATCCACACGTCACTGCGCCTCACAATACGACGTCGTAAGGGATCCCCAACGACCGAGCATTCATCATTTCATCGCCATTCCCCCCCTACAGATACTAAAAATAAATCATCAAAATTTGATTTCAAACAGTCGTAATTTTATTTGAAAAATATAGAAGTTTAATTTTCTAGATAGAATGGGAGGAACAACAACGATCTCAGTTGGTTCTGATGGTGTAGCTATCATCACCATCATCAATCCACCTGTTAATTCACTTTCATTTGATGGTAATCACTATCTAATTACTTCATAATTTTTGTATTTACTGCTTGATTTTCAAGTTGAATTTCAGTTTCATTATTCAGCTGTTGTAATTTTCACATATCATGATCTGTGATCTTGCTGTTGGTTTTGTTTGATCTAAAACTATTTGCAGCAACTAATTTAGGTTGCTTGTTTGTTTACGTCTTAGATCACTCGGTAAAAACGTTAATTAGACTGTTTTATATAACGATAAACATGTCAATTGATTTAATTCTGCATATAAACTATGGAATTTGATATGAATGCTAGTATTTAGTGTTATTTTTTATGATTAGGGTTGAATTTGGGCAAAATGTTTGGATTTATTCAATAACTATCTGAACATGTTAAAAGGTATGCTTATGCTTTTAGTTCACTATCCTAGATTTAAGGGGAAGGTTAAACTAGTTTATGAAGTTATTAAGAACTGTTAGACCTTAATGGTGACAAGATCACACAATGGATTTGTTGAGGCATGAAAACAGTGAACTAAAGTTTTCATATTAGAACTTATATACGTAGTAATTTTTTTTTATAGTGATATATTGAAATTGTCTATTTGCAGTACTAAATAGTATGAAAGAACATTTTGATCAAGCTTTACAAAGGGATGATGTGAAGGCAATTGTTGTTACAGGTAAGTTTACAAGTTTTCTTAAATTATTTTAATGATTATTTTATTATTATATAAGCATTAGTTCTAACATTTACATGATTGGAGCAGGTGAAAAAGGCAAATTTTCTGGTGGTTTTGACATCAGTGCATTTGGTGGACTTCAAGAAGATAAACGTATGCATTTTGATTTTTTTTTTGAATATCAATGTATCCATTTTGTGTGTGTATATATATATATATATTACATTCTATATTTGTGTTAACCTTATTACTTTACTAAAGTTTCATGATTTTACAGCATCATCAATGGGGGCAGCATCAAAACCTGGTTATGTGTCAATTGACATTCTGTCTGATACCGTTGAAGGTATTTATTTTTCCATCAAATTTAATTTTTATATAATTATATCATAATTGTTATAATTTTAAAAAAATTATTGGTGTTGTTGGTTTCAGCTGCAAGAAAACCGTCTGTTGCTGCTATTGACGGGCTTGCTTTAGGTGGAGGATTGGAGGTTGCAATGGTACGTGCCATTTATTTATTTATATAATTTTTTGGGGGCGAATTTATTATTTCTTTTTAAAATTTGTGATAAATCTTTTGCTCATTTTATTTCAGGCTTGCCATGCTAGAATAGCTACACCTACTACTCAATTAGGCTTGCCTGAACTGCAGCTCGGTATTATTCCCGGATTTGGAGGTATGATTCTGTATATTAATATATTATACAAATTTTTTATACAAAACAATGGGAAAAAATGATTGTATCACTTATAATATAAAATAATTTCAGGAACTCAAAGGCTTCCACGACTTGTTGGTCTCCCAAAGGCCCTTGAAATGATGCTAGTATGCTGTTTTCTGTTAATATCCATCTAATTATGCTTGTTACTAAATCACAAATGGGTCGGGTTAAAATTATAAATGGGTCGGGTTATGTTTATTTCTTTAACGGGTCAAACATGCAATATAGCTAAAAAGATTTTGAAAGAAAAAGAGTCAAATGGGTCTAACAATTTGAAACTCGCCCAGAGTGTATTCTTAATGAATAAAGTCTCCTCACATCATTATATCCATAAAGATTAGGTTATTATCGAAATTATATAGCTTTTGTAATCATAATTGGCACATTAATTTTTCTTAAAAAATTTAATTTCTGGCAGAAATTTTCCCAAATCCGTTTCGACCAATTACACAACCAGCCCATTTCCCCCATATCTTAAAGTCCTTGTCTCCTAAAACATTAATAAGTCAAACATTGCTATTTTCCTGAGTCAATATATAATCTTGTGTTCCTATTAAGTAACTAATCTCTCTCTCTCTAGACATCAAAGCCCGTTCGGGGAGAAGAAGCAGTTAATTTGGGCCTAGTGGATGCACTTGTATCAGGAAATGAGTTACTAGACACTGCCCGTCAATACGCATTAGATATAGTGGCCCGTAAAAAACCATGGGTTTCAAGTCTCTACAGAACAGATAAATTAGAACCACTTGCTGAGGCCCGTGAAATTCTCAATTTTGCTAGAGTTCAAGCCCGTAGACAAGCACCTAATCTACAACATCCACAAGTTTGCATTAATGTTATTGAAGAGGGTATAGTCTCTGGCCCACGGGTCGGGTTAATGAAGGTTTGTGTTTTGGTGTAGTTCATTAAATTCAATTATATAGGGTGAGCATTTGGACCGAATAAACCGAACCGAAACCAAAACCGAATCGAGCTGAAACCAAACCAAACCAAAACCGAAAACATGTAATCAGTTCAGTTTTGAAAAATTTATCATTATCAGTTTCGGTCCTATCGGTTTCGGTTCGGTTTCTGGACCAAACTCACCCCTACAATTATATATCGTTTGTTGTAATGGGACTTTGAATATTTAATTTATAGGAATATGAGGAATTTCAAGGTCTGCTAAAGTCAGATACTTGCAAGAGCTTGCTTCATATCTTCTTTGCCCAACGTGGTACTACAAAGGTAGAATATGATATGAATCAAATCAATAACAAAACCAATGAGAGGAAGTAACTGGATAAACTGGAATTCGAGAACCAGGGATCTCCAATGAACGTAACAAAACAAACAGTCAATCAACGAATGCCACAAAACCCTAAGGGACTCGGCTTATAAGTCTAGGGCCGGCCCATACACCAAACGAAATAAAAGAAATAACACAATTAACTAAAAGAATCGACTAATGACACTTAGCCACCTTGGACTGTCTTTTTGCGCTTGTACACGATTCCCCACTGTTTCGGGTTCACATCAGAATATTTTTTAATTTTAAAATTTTTTTTTAATCATTATTCAAATATAATTAGAAATAGGGATGATGCATGTGGTGGCTACCCGATGACCCTATTTATTCATCATTTTTCATTAAGGCCACCCATCTATTGAAACTTTCATATATGCCGATTTCGACCAAAAACATGACAAATGACGAGAATGTCCTTACGTTCTTAAGAAGACAAAAATATCTTTGATGATGTGTTGGCATATTGTATGTTAAAATTGTTGTTTATTCGAAAAAAACGCAAGGGCATTTTCGTCATTTGACGTATATTTGTACGGAATTGGTATGAATTATCATAAGATGAGTGGCTTAATAATTTTTTTTTTGAATACTTTGATGACCTCATTTTATGTTCTTTTCATCAACCCATTTGCTATTTGTGGGTCTCATAACTTATTTCATGAAATTTAAATTTTTAAATATTGAATAATTTTAAATAAATAAAAAATTAAGTCTCTTTTTTTGTGTTTTAACAGGTGCCAGGGGTGACTGATCTGGGTCTGAAACCAAGACGAATTAACAAGGTTGCTATTCTTGGAGGAGGTCTTATGGGGTCAGGAATAGCAACAGCTTTGATTCTTAGTGGGTATCAAGTTGTCCTCAAAGAAGTTAATCAGAAGTTTCTAGAAGGTGGATTAGGCCGAGTCAAAGGTTTGACTTTTTTCCTCTCTTGTTATATGGTGTCAATCTTGACCCATTTATTTATGAACGGGTCGATTTGCGTTGTGTTGTATCCCAAACGGGCCGAACGGGTCAAACATGTTGAAAGTCGTCTGAATTCTATTTCTTAACGTTTAAACCTCCTAAATCATCTTATTCAAAAAATTAGATTATATTATTTTTGTAATAATATTGTTTCCGTAATTATAATTATCACGTTAATTATTTATCATTTTTTTAATATAAAATGGGCATTTGCCAGCCAATTTGATGAGCAGTGTTAAGAAAGGGAAAATGTCTGAAGACAAATTTGATAAAACCATGTCTCGTCTGAAGGGTGTTCTGGACTATGAAAGCTTTAAGGAACTGGACATGGTGATTGAGGTATTAAATTAATTTTTAGTTAAATATTTATTTATGTGGGTCCCTCTAATTTATGAATAAAAAAATATTTATCTTTGATCAAACAGGCTGTTATTGAAAATGTCTCGTTGAAACAACAAATATTTGCGGATTTGGAAAAATACTGCTCCCCGAATTGCATACTTGCAAGTAATACCTCAACAATCGACTTAAATCTAATTGGTGAGAAGACAAATTCTCAGGATAGAATAATCGGTGCACACTTTTTCAGGTAATTTATTGTTACTCATAATCTTAATTATTAAATTTGTGGATAATGTTTGGATTTTAAAAATTATAGTTTTAAACAAAATTTTCTACAAATCATTAAAATTTTATGCAAAAACAGAAACAAAAACAGAAACAAAAACATATAAAATTTTAGGAAGATTTTATGGCTGGTTTCAATAGATAAAATAGAAAGATGACTATAAAAAGCCTTAGGTTGGTTAGGGTTTATGCTTAAGGTTAATGATTAGGTTGGTTAGGGTTTATGCTTAAGGTTAATGATTTGGGTTTATGGTTAAGGTTAGGGTTAGGCATACGAGTTACCGGTTAAATTTTAGGGTTAGGGTTAGTGGTTAGCGTTTGTGGTTAATTTTAGGGTTTAAAAAAAATAATAAAAAAATTCAGAAAGATGACTATTAAAAACCCTTAGGGTTGGGGTTGATGCTTAGGGTTTAAAATAAATTTATCTTAAAATTATATAAAAATTCAAAAAATTATACAAAATTAAATGTAATTAAAAAATCAGTTAGATGCATATTTGGGTGGCCTATAGAACTGTTCAATAGCTTGGTGGCATTAATAAAAAAATTTGAGTAATTGGGTGGCTCTTTATACCTTTTTAATTATTTTAATAAATATTAATTAATTAATTTGTGCAGCCCGGCCCACGTGATGCCACTTTTGGAAATCGTTCGCACAGCAAAAACATCACCACAAACAATTGTCGACTTATTAGATGTTGGAAAGAAAATAAGGAAAACACCAGTTGTAGTTGGCAACTGCACAGGGTTTGCAGTTAATAGAATGTTTTTCCCATACAGTCAAGCCGCCTTTTTGCTTGTGGAACATGGGGTTGACCCGTATAGAATTGACCGGGTCATTACCAAATTTGGAATGCCAATGGGCCCGTTTAGGTTGGCGGATCTTGTTGGGTTTGGTGTTGCTGTTGCAACGGGTGCACAATTTGTTATGAATTTTCCTGAAAGAACGTTTAAATCGATGTTGGTTCCGATTATGCAAGAGGATAAAAGAGCTGGTGAGTCGACTCGCAAAGGTTTTTATGTTTATAATGATAAGAGAAAAGCGAGCCCGGATCCTGAAATTAAGAAGTATATTGAGAAGGCTAGAGAAATGTCTGGTGTCTCTGTTGATCCAAAGGTCTCTCTCTCTCTCTCTCTCTATATATATATATATATATATATATATATATATATATATATATATATATATATATATATATATATATATATATATATATATATATACACACACACACACACACACACAAACACACTGAGTACCTTCGTATCACAATAAGTGATATATTGTGGGTTTCACGGTTTTTGAAGCAAAATATTATAATGAGGGTTAAGATTGATTAAAGTGAATAGTTAGTGAAGGATGAGTCTTACTCCTTTTGAATAAAGTGATATTAATGATGTTTAAATGTAAAAGTAAGGGTAAAAGGGTCATTTATGTATATTGAAGTGGATAGTTAGTGGATGATGAGTCCCACTTTTTTTTTTACCAAATAAGGTAAATTTTAAAGTTCAACACTTATTTTGAAACTGCCAAAAATGGAAAATGTATCACTTATTAGTATAGACACACACACGAGGGCCGGCTCAATAGGCTGGGCAAGCTGGGCAAGCTGGGCGACCGCCCAGGGCCCCCAAACTTATACCTTACTAGAATGGCTCAAACTTAGCTCAAAATAAAAGTTGATTGATATTAGGGAAGGGCCCCATTTTATATTTTGAAAACATAAGTTTATTTAGAGTTTTATTTAGTTGTTATTTTTATGTATTATGGTTTCGAGCATGATTTGAAGCATGTTAAGGGCCCCATTTTCTATTTTGCCCCGGGCCCCAAATCGGCTTGAGACGGCCCTGACACACACACACACACAACACACAAGTTTTAGGAATATGTCTACATATCACCTTCCCCATAGACTGACTTTGTTAGGATTGGTATCCCTTATTGTGTATATTTTTGATGTGTTTTATTGTGCATTTATTACTAGTTCTTGCCTTATTACACGAGTATATTAATTACTCCCTCCGTCCCTAAATAAAGTTCCCATTTCACCTTCAAGTTTTGTCCCTAAATAAAGTTCCCATTTCTAAAACTTAAGGGACCCACTTAATATAATAATATTATTACCAATACTTTCACCACTAACTATCTCTTAAAACACTTTCTCTCTCCAATCAAACCTTATATTTTATTCAAAAGTAATACCAAATACCCCACCACTAACTATCTCCTAAAATGTTGTGCCCAACACAAATGGGAACTTTATTTAGGGACGGAGGGAGTATTTTTGTTTGGTTTAAAAAATAATAATGTTAAAGTTGGGTTTTGAATTAAAATTCAGCTTGCGAAGTTATCGGATAAAGATATCATAGAGATGATATTCTTTCCGGTTGTGAACGAGACTTGTCGAGTATATGCAGAGGGTATTGCAGTTAAAGCAGCTGATTTGGACATTGCTGGTGTTATGGGAATGGGATTCCCACCTTACAGGTTTAATATTATCAACAATTAATTAATTTATATAATTATTTATTATTTTTACATATTTACAGAGGAGGAATTATGTTCTGGGGAGATTTACTTGGATCAAAATACATAAATGGAAGGCTTGAGGAATGGTCAAAACAATATGGCGACTTCTTTAAGCCGTGTGCCTATTTAGCCCAACAAGCTAAACTTGGGGCTCCTCTGGTTAGTTTTTATTTATCTATTTATTTATTTATATATGTATATTGATAGATTTAGGAATATTATTAATAAAATATGATGTTATGGTTTTTTGTTGCAATGCAGAGTGCACCGTTGGATCAAGCAAAATCGCGATTATGAGGTGAAATGGATGTGTGGTGGTGATGATTGTGCTGAATAATATGTGGAGGTTAATGAGATATTTGATTTATAATTATATTTGTAGGTTTATTTATATGTTTTATGTTGTGTTTCAAAATGATATAATATAATATGCTATGTTTTTTTGTATTGAACTCCCATCAACAGTTTTTTTACAAACCTAAATGGATACCTTGTTTGTGAACTTGTATTTTCTTTTCTTTTTTTCAAAAAATTTCAAACCCAATTTATAAACCAAACAAACCAATTACTGTGCCATTTTATCTTACCACGAAACCTATACCCGTAGTCATTTCTGGACAACAATCCAAACACCTCTTTGTGAGTTTGGTTTATGGGTATGGAATAAAGGGTTAGTTTCATTCTTAATATTTTAGTTAATTGCAGCTTGTTACCCGTAGGGGTGTAAATGAGCCGAGCTCGAGCTCGACTAGGTTTGAGATCGGCTCGTTTAAGTTTTAGGGAGCTCGAGCTCGAGCTCGGCTCGTTTCGAGCTTTATATGTAAAGCTCGGGCTCAACTCGTTTAAGTTTTCGCAGGTTCGGGCTCGGCTCGATTAGGCTCATTTAAGCTCCCATATACACAATATATATGAACTTTTTTATTTAATTATAATATTTAATATATTATGTAAGCACTTCATTTTTATATTATGTTATATACATATATGTGTATGTGTATAGTATACATACACACATAAGTATGAAAATATATAGTATATAATTGTACTTTTGGAAAAATTAATATATATGTGTTCGTTTAGGCTCGCGAGCCTAATCAATCTTAGTGGATCAAGCTCGGGCTCAGGCTCGTTTAATAAACGAGCTCTTAGTTAAGCTCGAACTCGGCTCATACTCGTTTAAGCTCGGCTCGTTTCGAGCTTTTAACGAGCCGATCCCGAGTAGCTCATGAACGGCTCGGCTCGTTTTCACCCCTAGTTACCCGTTTGCCTTCTTTCTTCATGTAAAAAACAATATTTTAGTTAATTGCAATTTCAATTTAGGAAAAAAAAAAAAATTAAAATTCTTAATATAGTTGTTTGGTTAATGCGTTTAGTTTTTCTATTTGGGTATCAAATCCATAAATTTGGCTTATTATAAAGTATAAACCCACCAAATATGGTGGTTTCAAATCCATTTCCATTTCCATACCACATTCATCTCATTGTGATTTCTTAGTAAATCAAACACAGTATTATTTGTTCTTTACAAGGCGTTCTATTACCCAAATATTTATTTGCAGAATAAATTGAAGATGTTTTCTGAAATAATGAAAATCAGAAAACATAATACTATGGAACCATTTCTATGTATTTCAGACTTTTCCTCTATGAAATTAACCATCTTTTCCGAAGTTCCTAAAAAACATGCCACCACCGGTCATCCTGCCACTCAATTTTACCTTGTAATTGCGTGCATATTCTAAAATTTTCAACAAAGCAACATAAACTTGCATGAAAAAGAAAATGAATTTTGTAAATTTTGTTAATAAAAAGATGGAAAATATGACTTCAAGAATAACGTGTCACGTTGAGTGAGGTGTAGGGGACCAAGCAGTAAATGCAACAAAAAAGCTTGAGTGATGGAGGACGACATCTTTAACATGAGTTAAGCATTATAGTTGACGTCGTAAAGTAGCTTTAATATGTTATTCACTTCTTGGCACGCAAAATATATGCTGTAAATTATCACACAATTGATGAAATTTATAACGCATGCTTCAGATTCAACTCGGATGGATCCGAACTCGAAATATATGAGACATGATTTCAGAGGATTGGTAGACCCGTTAATCGAACCGTTTTACAGAATACAGTTTCCGGTTTGTTCCGGTGAATCAGGTATAGACCCGATTGAAACTGAAATAGTAATTGGAACCGATTTTAAATGTTTGTATCATATTTGTTAGTTTATATATGTAATACTAGAATGATATACAAATAGCAATTGTGTGATAAACATTAACCAACACCGCAAATAGCATTATATCAAAACAAATTCGAAGTACATAATTAATTAAATTTTGGTCCAGGTCTTAGACCCGATTTGTTCTTTACTTGATGTACCCAGACCCAATGTATCCGATTTCATGAAAAACTTTGGACCCAATATTCAAACCGAATTGTAATCCGGTCCCATCCCTAGTTTTTGTTGTTTTTTTGGAGTGATTGTATGACAACTCTGCATGCTCTTAGATATTGAATCATTGATTATATTTTTAAATGATATTTGATATATAGTATTTTTATTAGAGAAATGATATTTACTCCTACATTTGTTCATACTCATAGTCTTACCTAATTGATAGGATGATATGTGTATTCCACTAAATCTCTCTCATAATATTATCCGTTGATTTTGACACATGTCCTCATCTAATGAGTATGACTATGACTAGGACCAAATGATAAGATTAAATATCATTACTCTTTTTATTAAAGAATGAAAAAATCTACATAAAAATGAAATTGGAGAATAACAAAATTAAAAGGAAAAACACATCATAGAAATTGCAAGTTGATGAGTTTGGTTTGAACAAGTAATATTAAGACCGTCCGTAACGCTCGACCAAACCAACGGTCGCGACCGGCCACACAAGCGTCGGAGACGCGTCCTCCGCGTTACGGGCCATCTCCGGCGACGCGTCGAGGTGCTCCAACGGTCGAGTAATCGACCGTTAAACTCGACCGTTGAACGGCTCTTTCTCCCCCTCTCCAACGGCTAAAACTTTAAACAAACACCCCTTTTTTACCTTATAAATACCCAATTCTTTTACCAAATAATTCACAACTCTCATTTCTTTCTCCACTCAAACACACACTCAAATCTCTCAATCACCCTCTCTAAAAATGTCTTCATCCAAGAACAAAGGAAAGGCTACAAAATCTCGACGCGGAGCACCCTCTACTACACCCTCTCAATCACCCTCGATCAACTTTCGACCACCCGGTTTCGTACACCAAACAAGTCACCAAATCCCACAAGGTTATCAAAATAATCCATTTGCTCCCCCTACTTCCCACAACCATACCGACCACAACAACAACCACCACAATATCAACAACTACCACAACAAGGTTATCAAAATTATTTTGGTGGGGACCAATACGACCACCAAAATTTTGATCATTTCACCGGGCTCGACCAATACGACTACCAACCACGAACACAAAGTGGTTCCCCCGCCACTCCAGCCGCGCCCCTCGACGTCGAGTCTTCCGAGTCGTCCGACGAGCCCGAGCCCGTTGAAGCGCCAAAAAAGGTAGCAAAAAGGCGTCAACCACCGACAAAGGGGGTGACCGGCGGAAGCGCGTCATGGACGAAGCTTGAAGAGATAGGCTTATGCAAGGCTTGGATCGACACTTCCGAAAATGTCATCAAGTCGAACTCCAGGGCTAAATGTGGATTTTGGCAGGATGTGTTAGTTCGCTTTGCGAGCGAAATGGGTGAGACGACCCGAACATATGACGCACTAAACTGCAAGTGGAAGAATAGGCTTCGTCCTAAAATTACAAACTTTTGTTAGATTTATGACAACCTCGTACAAAGAAACCCAAGTGGGGCGAACGACCAAATTTTGTACGAGCGGGCTTGTGGTGAATTTAGTGCTGAACATGCAGGGGAGTTCACAGAGGTGGAGTGCTGGAGAATTTTGAAGGACCATCCAAAGTGGAAGGATGTTGAATACCCAAAACAGTTGGCGATGTTCGCGAAGGCTAGGGGAAAAAATCAAGGACTTCGTCATCATCAGCTGCGCAAGGTTCAGGGGTTGGTCCAGAAGATGAGGATCAATATGATGAAGAAGTGGAAGTTCCACCCCCTCTACCAATGGGGCGAGACAAGGCGAAGAAGAAAGCAGCGGCATCGTCATCAGCTGCTCAAAGTTCAGAATACGGTGCCCCCCAGCCATCATCGGCTCGGGAATTAGTCGGGCATTGGAAAGACGCCACGGACGAATTTTTTGACTTTCGCAAAGCAAACATATCTGATTTCATGGAGATACAAAAAGATACCCAAGAGCTCAAGCACATGGAATTCTACAATTCGTCGCATGATCACCTCACCGGCAGAACTCTTGAGTGGGTTTTGGCAAAAAAAGCGAAAATCAGGGCCAAATATAATTTGGACTGATAGTTTGTTTTTTTTTAGTATTAATGTAATGTTTTTTTTATTTATGTCTTTTTTTCAATTATTAATGTAATGTTTTTATTTTAATATTAATGTATTTGTTTTTAATTTAAATTTAAAAAAAATAAAAAAAATTTCCGAACGGTCACCCATCACGGGCATTTGGTCGCTGTCTGGTCGTGTGTTTGATTAGGAGAGAGAAAGCTGATGTGGCGCAGATGTGACAGGGGTGACCAAACTGGGTTTGGTCACCCATTACACATAGCCTAAGGGTGACCACAAAACATGGTTATGTTTGTTTTTATGAGGAGGACCACACCACAACTCATCCACAGCTTAAAAAAGGAACAAATGGTCAAACTAATAACACGTGTGGAGATTCCATTATGTGTTGGACTTCGACAGGAAACAAACATTTTATTATCACATACTTATGCTAATTAACAAATGATTTTTAGTATAGTCATGTTGAAATGTATTTTTCATTAACTTGTGATGATAGATTTAAATCTTGTTAAATATTATAATGTATAATTAAGAGTAGTTTAAAAAATGTGTGGTATGTTAAATGGTTTCCCACGTACACCATCTTAACCAAGTACACTTTGCTTGTGGTAATTACTAAATCAGGGGGTGTTTGGGAGGGTTTATTTAGGAGGTTTATAAGTTTTTAAACTTATTTAAGCTTAATAACCACTTTTAAGTGTTTGGTAGAACTTATTGTAACACCGCATTTTGAAAGCCATTTTTTTTTAAGAGTCAACATTTTAGCAATTAGTAATGAAGTTACCGAAGCGATTAGTCTAGCACCTAATTAAGTTTACAGACCGGGGTCCCACAAAATATTACAATCCAAGGTATTATAAAAACTAGGCTCCTTTCACAAAAATACAATTTAAAACGTATGGTCAAACACCCCCGTCCAAGCCCGACCCGTTTCAAGCCTTCCAATCTGAAATGTGTCAATGAGGGAGGGATTAGCACACAAGTTAAGTGAATGAATAAAACTAACTACAAGCTATGCTAATCACAAAAGCACAAAAGCAAGTATCATCTCCGAGGGGTAATCACTTTGAGAGGATCGGCGGCTTTGCAGAACCCTAAACCATGATTGGCCATAACCATGGTAACCGATAGCGCTGCACTCAACTCCCCGGGTAAACCCCCTTACGTGTAACGCATACAGGTAAGGTCCATTCCACCCATTAGTCGGTACACTATGCCCAGCCGTTATCCATCCGACACTGACCTCGTCCCGAACGTGCACGTTGTCATGTATGGCATTCCTCTAACACTGGCATACATATCAAGTAGGCTAGCTACAAAGAATCACAATCGAAAGCTACTCGGAGAGTTCACGTCATGAACTCTGCATGTTCGCGGCGCGAACTTGAGTTCACGTCGTGAACCCGAACGCGAACTTGTTCCCAATTCAACCCCAAACTTTCTGTTGATAGTTCGCGACCGCGAACTATAGTTCGCGTCGCGAACTCCCCAGACCTGGCAATTTCTTGCGTTTTTTCCAAACAAGTATATACTAATCCAAATGAACTGAAACCCGAGTTGTAGGTTAAATCCACTCACCTTCCAACCTTCGATTCCTTAACTCAGTGAGCTAGTATCACTGAGTTTCCTTCTGGTTCCTGTAACAAGTACACCGAGTTAGTGATCAATTCACCGAAATGTCAAAATTATTAATTTAACAAATCTCAACCCAAGGCTCATAAAATACACATTTTATGATGTCTCTAACTAGTACAAGTTTACCAACATAACAATTCACCATTTATGGTCAATTAGCAATTCCTCACAACTAGTTGACCCAAACGGGCCAAAAACCGAATATAGCCAAACACTCCCAAATTCCACCACTAGCACACATTCCCTACAACTAGCAAGTCATAACACTTAACATTTCACCAAATCCATAACTACCAAGAATTCAAGTATTATACTTCCCAAAATCACTAGTTCATCTTTTTTGACCCAAACACTAGCTAGTTATTCCAACAACACCCAATACATGATTTCTCACATCCATAACTTAACAAGTATGATTTCTCAACCTAATAAACGAACCCATCCATCAAAAACCCAAGAAATCCAAAGTTTACCAAAACCCACCTTCAACATCCACCATCAATGGAGGTTGAAGGTGATTTTCACCAAACCTTGATTCCTTCCAACAAATACCCATACAAATGATGAGAAAGCTTGCATAAACACACAAAATAACATCCATAACAAGATTCACCAACAAAACAAGAAGATCCATAAACCCTAGTTCAAACCATAAGTCAAGAACTTCAAGAACAAGTAAAGAAGAAGGTGTAATTACTTCTAAGCTTCTTCTACACAACTTCTACTGAGAAATTCGGATTTAAGCACAAGGAAACACCAAGAATGCTCAAGAACAAGATGGGGTTTGCTAGAGAGAGTTGGCAATGAAATAGTGACTTTTTATGTGGATAATGTTTTCAAAAATGCAAGTAAAAGGAAAGAGAGGTTGCTCTCTCTCTCTCTCTCTCTCTCTCTCTCTCTCTCTCTCAACCGGCCAAACAAGGGAGGTGGGGCCCTTGTTGGCTTTTCCATCCTTTAAGCATTTATCTAAACGGTCCGGTTTGTAGTTACTTTATTTAAAATAGCACAGGTACTGTTGGAAAAAGTTGTGATAAAATAATTTTTCACCAACTTTGGACCTATATAATTATATATATATGTGTTATATATAGTTTTTGGTTGGTAGCTATGTGTTCTCCTATATGAGAGCTACGCAACGGTATATAGCGTGTCCAAAGTCGAGTTGTGGTGAATGAGATATCGACTCTCAAAGTAGGGTGTTTGATACAAGAAATCTTGGAAGTGGGGGATGTGGGAGAGTATCCCACATAGGAAAAAGATGAAACCATTTGTTGGTTTATAAGGTTGGAAGGTGTATGGAAGATTAAATCCTTATACATGAGTTTTACCCGCACGCCTACGCGCGGGGGGGGGGGGGTGCAAATAATTTGGACTGAGTTGCCCGAAATGGCTTGAACTCGTGTACGCCCGAGCGACTTGCGGGCACGAATGCAGCTCCGAAATTCCGGGCTCGTGCGGGTCAATTTTTGCACCTCATCGACACTGCAGTTGTCTCGTACTGACCTCCTCAGTACTGATTTTTTCATACTGACCACCTCAGTACTGAACCGATCAATACCGACCTCCTCGCACTGAGTGTTCGACGTGTACTGAGTCTGATACTGACCTACACAGTATCAGTCTGATACTGACCTGCGCAGCAGGCAGTCTCATACTGACCTGCAGTACTGATCTGCGCAGCAGATGTCTGATACTGACTTCCAATACTGACCTGCAATACTGACCTGCGCAGCAGCAGTCTGATACTGACCTGCGCAGCAGCAGTCTGATACTGACCTGCGCAGCAGCAGTCTGATACTGAGCTGCTGCACTGACTTCCAATACTGAGTTCGTATACTGACTTCTGATACTGATTTCTCGGACTGAGTTCTCGGACTGAGTTCCTGGACTGACCAGAAGGACTGAGCAGAACAGTTACGAAAATTCTGCAATTAGTGTAGATTACTGTTTTGATTTCTTGTTTAATTGTATTGAATGCATTTAATGTTTTGATTAAACATCACTTGGCATTCTACACTATAAAAGGAGACCTTGGGTCTCATTTGTATACACACCTTCTACACCTACTTCTTCTTTTCACAGCTTTCTCTCCAAGAAAACGCTCTTAATTTCGGTACTTGTTCTGGCTTGGATTATATCCGGTAGTGTAAAACTACTCGGTTGTTTTACCCTGGGAAATAGACAACGAATCTATTTTAAGGGGATCGTGAATTTCACGAGACTCAACCAAAACCTTGTACTTGTTTGTTCTATTTAGTTTGTTTCAATCTTTTGTAAACGTATTCGTCAATTTCCCTTATTGTAATTGTATTTTATTAATGAAAATTGGTATTAGCTCCTACAAACTTAAAATAGATTTTCCTCTCTAGCTAATACCGGTTGGAAAATACATTTTTTTTTCCGGATTTTGCTCGTTAATAGCATAGATTCGGAAAAGTGGTGATTGAAACGTTTATATAGAACAAAAAGGTTCAATTGAGTTTTTAGAAAAGAAAAATTTCCAATTTTGTTTTGTTTAAATTGTTAAATCGAATTTTTGGATTTAAAGTTTATTATATCAAGTTTTTAAAGTTTGATTTTAAATAACTTGATATATAGTTTAAAACAATTTTGGATTTAAAATTTTTTGGTAATCAAGTTTGCTTTGGCTACTTGATTTTCTCATACTTGTGAAAAGATAAAATTCTTCGGGATTTTTTTTTCTATGGATTGCTTTGGCATCTAGAATTTTGCTTTCAAAGTTGAGAATTTTGGAGTTTCTTATGAAACTTGTAGTTGATAGTTATAAAGTTTCGAACGTTACAATAGTTGAAAAGATACAAGATAGTCTTTGACTTCTTGAGTTGATTCCTATAAGGATGTTACTTGAAATATATCTTTTAGCTAGTTGTATGTGAGAAACTTATATAATTTTGGATTAAGACTAATTTGTCTTATTTTGTACTTTTCAGTTGAAAGATGGAAAGTGGAATGGATACGCCGCCGGCATCCACCGTGTTGACTCCACCTTTAGTGAATGCTATTCCTTTGGTTGGAACTCAAGTAGCCGTGAACACCGTTGCCAACCATGCCGAAAGGCCCGAAAAGTTCAATGGTTTGAACTTTAAAAGATGGCAACAAAAGATGTTCTTCTACTTGACCACGTTGAACCTTGCAAGGTTCTTGACCGAATCCGCTCCTACGATCGTTGATGGGGAGACCGATGTTCAATCCGTGAACGCGGTAGATGCATGGAAGCATTCGGATTACATATGCCGAAATTATGTCTTGAATGGCTTGATTGATTCTTTGTACAACGTGTATTGCAAAATAACGACGTCCAAACTCTTATGGGAGTCGTTAGATCGCAAATACAAGACCGAAGATGCCGGAACAAAGAAATTTGTCGTTGCCCGGTTCTTGGATTTCAAGATGATTGACTCAAAAACCGTAATGAGTCAAGTGCAAGAATTTCAAGTGTTGTTACATGACATACATGCCGAAGGAATGGTGCTTAGTGAGACCTTCCAAGTCGCGGCTATTATTGAAAAGTTACCTCCTAGTTGGTTGGACTTCAAAAATTACCTTAAGCATAAGCGAAAGGAAATGTCCATCGAAGATCTTATTGTTCGCCTTCGTATTGAAGAAGACAATAAAGTTGCTCAAAAGATTAGTTACTTGCCCGAGTCGGCAAAAGCTAATGTTGTTGAGAATGGGGAATCTTCTAGGAGAAACAAAGGCAAAGATGTGGTCAAGAACAAGAATGGTCATTTGAAACCAAAAGATGGGATTGTGAAAAAGAAATTCCACAAGTTCAACGGTACGTGCTACAATTGTGACCAAAAGGGTCATAGGGCTTCGGATTGTAAGCAACCGAAACGAGAAAATGCACATGAAGTCAATGTGGTGGAGCATATTGATGAACATATGCAACTTGTGGCAATGATATCCGATATCACGGCAATGATCTCGGAAGTAAACTTGGTAGGAACTAATGATGTTGGTTGGTTCGTTGATACGGGTGCTACCCGTCATGTTTGTTTTGATCGAGCCCGATTCACCACGTTCAAAGAGGTTGACAATGGTGAAAAGTTGTTTATGGGGAATGCGGCGACTGCCGATGTGAAAGGAGAAGGAAAAGTGGTCTTGAAGATGACCTCGGGAAAAGAACTTGTGTTGAGCAATGTGTTGTATGTGCCGGAGATTCCTAAGAATCTTGTTTCCGGGTGGTTGTTGAACAAGTTTGGTTTTCGTTTAGTGTTTGAATCGGACAAGGTTGTGCTAACAAAAAGTGGAATGTTTGTGGGGAAGAGCTATGCCCTTAACGGCATGTTTAAATTAAATGTCGTTTAAATTAAATGTTATTTGAATAAATGATTATGATGAATAAAACTTTATTATGTTTATTATTCTTGTGTTACTTACATTTATGTCAATAAATTTTAATTTAAAGTCATATTTTATTTAAATTAACTTTAAAATACATTCCACATCGATTCAAATTCACAAATATAACGAATACATCCTTCCATTTGGTTGAAAGAAATAACCAAAACTCCTTGATGCACACGAAAGAGTGTAACTTTACTTTAGAGAAAAGTAAATATGAAGTGATTGATACATTAATATGTACAAATGTGGGGGTAAGTCGTGTGTCGACTACTTATCTTTTATAAGATAACCCGTGAGGACAAGATGAAACATCGTATGCATTTTGATTTGAAAGAAATCATCTAATAAATACTTACGAATGTGGGGGTACCTTGCTAAGGTATTAATTCATCTTAATAGGAAATTAACTTCAATTAAAGAAGATATTCTAAATAATTGATGGTATATATTATTGTCTCAAATTTACATTAGTCAAGTGTACAATGTATAATGGTGAGACAAAATATGATATGATAACTACTCTCAAGTGAAGTTATCATGATTGACTATAAAAGCTAAATGATAAACTTGCGGATCCGCTTATGAAAAAGGCTTAAGTAGAGAGTTAGTTATGGAATGGGACTAAAGCCCTTGGAATAAAAGTTTATGCGAAGGAAACCTAACCTAGTTGACTGGAGATCCCAAGATCTAGGTTCAATAGGACAACCTAATTGTATAAACGAAGGGATGTCACTGTGGGGGTAACGGAATTCCTCCATACATTCTTAAAGGGAGTACATTGTACTACTTCCTAGTCCATTCCTAGTTCAGTGACAATGAGGATAAGCACTATGACTTTTAATGATTCGTGGTAGAGAATCACCTATGTGAGAGAGAAGTGGGGTCGCTTCGAATGGAATTGTTGGGCACAATTCTTAGTAGCTCTCGCAGAACCAGGCAGTGTCCATGACCAAGACGGGCACGATAAGAGGATATGAACAAGTTAGGGAGAGTCTTGTGAGAATGTATACCGTCGTCTACACAAAAGGCGGATTCAGTTCAAGGACATCACGTCTACTGACTGCTAGGAGACTAAGTGTGCTTCTCAAGGGAGGGTTCAAAGGCTAACACATACCCATCCTTTGCAAGACTTGACTGTTGAACATTTATCGATGGTTTGTGGTGTTTTCAATCGATCTCTATTCATGTGGGGGATTGTTGGAAAAAGTTGTGATAAAATGATTTTTCACCAACTTTGGACCTATATAATTATATATATGTGTTATATATAGTTATTGGTTGGTAGCTATGTGTTCTCCTATATGAGAGCTACGCAACGGTATATATCGTGTCCAAAGTCGAGTTGTGGTGAATGAGATATCGACTCTCAAAGTAGGGTGTTTGATACAAGAAATCTTGGAAGTGGGGGATGTGGGAGAGTATCCCACATAGGAAAAAGATGAAACCATTTGTTGGTTTATAAGGTTGGAAGGTGTATGGAAGATTAAATCCTTATACATGGGTTTTACCCGCACGCCTATGCGCGGGGGGGGGGGGGGGGGGGGTGCAAATAATTTGGACTGAGTTGCCCGAAATGGCTTGAACTCGTGTACGCCCGAGCGACTTGCGGGCACGAATGCAGCTTCGAAATTCCGGGCTCGTGCGGGTCAATTTTTGCACCTCATCGACACTGCAGTTGTCTCGTACTGACCTCCTCAGTACTGATTTTTTCATACTGACCACCTCAGTACTGAACCGATCAATACCGACCTCCTCGCACTGAGTGTTCGACGTGTACTGAGTCTGATACTGACCTACGCAGTATCAGTCTGATACTGACCTGCGCAGCAGGCAGTCTCATACTGACCTGCAGTACTGATCTGCGCAGCAGATGTCTGATACTGACTTCCAATACTGACCTGCAATACTGACCTGCGCAGCAGCAGTCTGATACTGACCTGCGCAGCAGCAGTCTGATACTGACCTGCGCAGCAGCAGTCTGATACTGACCTGCGCAGCAGCAGTCTGATACTGAGCTGCTGCACTGACTTCCAATACTGAGTTCGTATACTGACTTCTGATACTGAGTTCTCGGACTGAGTTCTCGGACTGAGTTCCTGGACTGACCAGAAGGACTGAGCAGAACAGTTACGAAAATTCTGCAATTAGTGCAGATTACTGTTTTGATTTCTTGTTTAATTGTATTGAATGCATTTAATGTTTTGATTAAACATCACTTGGCATTCTACACTATAAAAGGAGACCTTGGGTCTCATTTGTATACACACCTTCTACACCTACTTCTTCTTTTCACAGCTTTCTCTCCAAGAAAACGCTCTTAATTTCGGTACTTGTTCTGGCTTGGATTATATCCGGTAGTGTAAAACTACTCGGTTGTTTTACCCTGGGAAATAGACAACGAATCTATTTTAAGGGGATCGTGAATTTCACGAGACTCAACCAAAACCTTGTACTTGTTTTTTCTATTTAGTTTGTTTCAATCTTTTGTAAACGTATTCGTCAATTTCCCTTATTGTAATTGTATTTTATTAATGAAAATTGGTATTAGCTCCTACAGGTACTCCAATTTTAAAAACAAAAGCATTTTCGGAAACGAATTTCAACAAAGAATCTAAAAATATAAAAATCATATTTTCACCTAAAAGATATCACAAGTCGGATATTTTACCCTTAGTTAAAATACCACAAAAGACAAAGGCTAGATAAATCCATATAGCATTTAATCGGTTAATCATTTAATAATATACCTTAAGGCCAAAAACTACTAGGCCGGGTTTTGAGATGTTACACTTATAAGCTTATGTTTATGAGCTTATTTAAGGGGTTTTAAATAAGCTACTTTGGAAGAGATTATTAGCTTATTTAGGATTTTTACTTCTTTGTCCTCCCATCGTAACTCCATTTCACCTCACAAGTTATTTTAGAAGGGATTACAAAAACAAATATCATTTTTAGTCATTTTACGATTAAAATATATAAACAGGTCCAAACACTTTATTTAATAAAAGTTTATTAACTTAAATAAGCTCATAATCTTATAAGCTAATAAGCATAAACCATTTTAATAAAAACACCCCCTCAGTAAATGTTTTTAAAGGCAACTTTACAATACTCGGTAGTAAACATTTTGTTTTAGCTCTGTTTTGAATAACGATAACGATTACGTAATTATGATTCATTGTGATGTGTTCTTTTTGTAAGTAACGTAAAAAAGTAAAATTATTCGATTATATGGGGGAGGTCTAGGGTGAGTAACGTAAAATTCCTCAAAACTTTGGATTTAACATTCACAAACAAATATCAAGGCAACAAAAGTTGATAATATTATTCAACTAACGTTTTCAAAGTCTTTTTATCAACGTTTTTTGGCATTTAAAATTATTTTATAATATTTATGGATAATATTCATAAAATGAATATTAATGAAAAAGTTTGTTAATATTATTTATCGATAAATATTGTTAATTCTTTTTCCCTTTATTAATATATTTCAATAAATATTATCAACTTTATTCACCTTTAATAATATATTTCAATTAATTTTACATTACTTTTCTACTTCAACTATAAACTTCTTTTAGGATCCCTCTACCCATAAAGTATATTCGAGTATTTTTTTTAACGACATCTGATTTACTTTATTTATTCAAAACGGAAATTGAATTCATAAATATTAAGTAATTGGCAACATCTTATATCAATACCATTATGCGACAAGCTTTGTATTATATTTGCGTAATTGAGAGAGAAAAATATAATTTTTAAAATGAAATGGCATTAGTAAAATATACGACTAAACAACTATTTTAACCGGTTTAGTAGGTAGCATAGTATAATCATTTCATGATAAAAACTAAAAAGAACACATACAAAATGAAGCATTCGTCACTTAAACAAGACATAAAATATAGTAATAATGACTAAAATGAAAGAGTAAACAAGGTACATGTTTATCTAATTACAGTATATTATAACTTTAAAAATAAGTAATATCATATCGGCCCCTTAATATACTTAAAAAGAACGCGTTTTTTAACATCAGATCTAATTAGAGCCTTAGACATGACAACACTTAATTAAATCTAACATGCAGCCTCCAACCCTTTCAGCATCCTAAGTTATAAACAAATATTTTTTTTGTAAAAAAACATATTATCAGGTAAAATATACTACTATAAAGAACCAAGCAATAAACTAAATGATTTTTGATTTTCAAACTACATCAAAAACTTAATCAGTCTGAACCAAATTACAATTTAATTGTCTGATTTTACAATTTGATTTCTACTTTAATACATTTTTTATTAAATAAAGCGACAAAATATATAATATAAATAATACTCCGTATTAACTTTGAAATGTACTTTAGTTACTAAAAGTACCAGTTTTTCAATATTCAAAATATTAGCTAATAAATTTCTGTGTCTAATTTTTTTGGTTAAATTAAATTTGGTATGTACCCTAACCCAATTAATTATGCTTTAAGACAAGGCTATATTTAATCCACGATAGGTACAAGGCTTTAAACTGTTTTCGACAACTATTTAATTTTCTAATTATTGAATGAGGTGTTTGAATTGCTTTGATATGTACAATGTGATTTAAAACATCAAACTATAGTTGAATTTATTCTTTATAAGGATCAAATTTTAATCAATTTTTAGGTTCAATTCCTAAGAGAGAGAGAAAAAAAACCTCTTTATAGCCAGGAAGATTCACCGCTTGACTCTGATTTCCCCGCAAAACTAGTGGTGCCCTGGGTTTAGTCATCTCGCAAAGCAAGTCGAGCATATATTAACAAAAATATATCATAAACCTATTAAAGATACATGTATATACAATTAATTTAATGATTGTATCATTTATTCTTTATCTACTCACTCATTAAATTTTCTAAACTAGGGTGCTGTTTGGTAGGCCTCTTAATGATTCAGTTAAGAGGATAATCTCTTAATCAGACAGATTCAGAGTGTTTGGTAAGGCCTCTTAATGAGCCTCTGAATAAAAAATTAGACATGTTATGTCTCTTAATCAGACAGATTTAAGGGGAAGCCTGAATCATTCAGACCTCTGATTCATTCAGATATTAATCATTCAGATCCTACCAAACAACACCTAAATGGTGCGAGTACAATCTCAAAAGAGTGCCGAAGACTACAACCTTCTAAAGCTCTCATGTTCGATTATCAATAACTCCAACTTTTTGGATGATATAACTAATGACCAAAAAGTGTCTGTGAATACAAGTTTTATGAGTTGTTTTTTAAGTTTATATATTACTCGTACAACCCAAACGCATCATTTGACATGTCCCTTTCTTGCATGAGGCTATATAAAATAAGAGTACGGTATACATACCTAATCAAATGTTTAATTCATCTAACAATTCATACATGTTATACCATCTTCTGTTTGTTACATTCAAATTTTATTTTACTATAATTCTTAATGTAAATAAAGAAGATTGTGAAAGTCTTAAGATAGAAAATTTAATAAAAGATTAAAGAGAAGTAAGAGACAGTAGCTGAATGTTATTTAACTAGTAGTGTAGTTGCATAAATCCACTGAAAATGATTAGTTTTATTTTATTATATAAACGGCTTAGAGTGAAAGTATTAAAAATCTTTGTAGTTGAATTATACAATTATGAAGTATAAGATTTGTTAGGTTTATAAAACAAAGATAATGTTAAAGGAGGTCCATCATTTTTACGAAGTTTTGAGGAACAAATCTCAATAATTGATCATTAAGATCTAATGGTCAAGACTCAAGATTAATCACATATTATATACATGAAGGATATTTTAGTCATTTGACACTTAAAAAAAAATTCGATTTTTTATTTTAAATTTTTTAAACTTTTTTTTTTGTTTTTTTTTGTTTTTTTTTCGTTAAAAAATACTCCTTCCGTCCTACAAAAAACTTCTCATTTCACTTTGGCACAAGTTTTAAGGTGATAGTTAGTGGTGAGGTCATTGAGAATAATTTTTATTAAAATATAAGATTAGTTTGGAGAGAAAATGATAGTTAGTGTATAATTAGTAGTGAGGTCCTTAGTAATAATAGTATTTTATTATGTGGAACCCATCAAATGTAAGAAACGAGTATTGTTATTCTCCGCGCGTTGCTGCGGATTTATATACATAAATTTTTAATGTCAAGAATAAGGTTGGATTAAGTCTCATAATAATGTACATATATGTTATTTAGCAGTATGTTAGTATTTATCATTTAAAAAAAATACTAATATAGGTAGGGGTGAGCGTGGTCCTTTGATTGCAAAGAATGTTTTCATAACCCTTTCAAACTTTTACGATAATAACATATTTGTTTTGTAACGATAATTTTTATTAATTATAAATGGGGATAGTGAGTGTGTGACTGTCACGTACATAAGGTTATGTGTGGAACCACCTATAACTACATAGTTTTAGTTATAAAAAAAACCCAAAATGATTATTTTTACAATATCTTGTCACTTTCCCACTATATTAGAACACTTAGACAATAAAAAACACCAATTCTACACCATTTCAAGAATATGACATGTGTTCAGTATAAACACCATTTCAAGAATATGAAACTTGAAACACCAATTCAACAAAAACATAATTAAGATTTAAGATAATTGATGAGTTTTAGATGGGATTTGATATACTAATGAATTTATATAATGAGTTATAAGATTTTTTTAAACAAAGTTATGTAGTTTTAGGTGGTTACACACCTAAGTTTAGGTATATGACAGCGAGACACCCACTTTTTCCCATTATAAATTTAAAATTGTAAAAATGTTATTTATCCACAATAAAAAAATGTATAGCTCGAGAAGTATAAAAATGTATGCAAAATTCTTAGTTAAAAATATAGAATTTCCATTCCTTCCTTTTTAAATTGTTATCGTGTAATTTTATATTAATTTTTGTAGCTACCGAGAAAAGAAACATACATAAAATGGGTTTTATGAGAAAAAGTATATTAGGTGAAACGATATTCTTTCCGTTCTAAAAAGTAAGGGGGCCATTTTGAAAATTATTATAAAGTTGAGGGATCATTATTAAAATGTATTATCACAGAAACCTCCTGATAAGTGTTCAATTAAAAAGAAAAAATTTAAAAATCAATTGACCAATGAATAAAGAGTGAACAGTAATATATATTATTATATTATCACAAATGTATTATTAGGGTAATGAGAAGTTTTTTATGGGACAAAAATTTAAGGGGAAATGAGAAGTTTTTTGTGGGACAAAATTCACATGTGATTAAATACTGCACGTGTGACTAGTCTAAAATCACATGTGATTGTATATTTAATCACATTTAATGTTTTAGTTATATCACATGTGATTCAGTATCACATTATGCGTTATTAATGAAAATATAATATATATTTTTTTTAAAAAATATTTAAAAATAATTCTAAAATAAAAAATAAAAAATAAAAAAAATAGAAAAATATTTTATTTTTTAAAATGACCAAAATACCTCAATGTTTAAATATGTTATTGATCTTAACCATTAGATCTTATTGATCAATGGTTGAGATTTATTACTCGGGACTTTGTAAAAATAATGGACATACTTGAACGCAACTCTTATAAATCAAACTCAAAGTCTAAAACTACCCGTAATGCATGACCCGACCACCGGTCGTGACCGCCACCTAAGCTCACCCCGACGCGTCCCCTGCGTTACGCCGGAGCACCCTGACGCGTCTCAATAGGCGAAAGGTCGAGTGGACGACCGTTGGTGAAGCTTTGGTCGTCTTCCAATTTTCTTCCTATACCCCTCTTTCTCCATTTGTTTACATATATAATATATATATAATAATAATAAATATAATATATATAATTTAATTTATATTATATATATAATAAATATTATATGAAGTACATATTAATAAAACTAAAAAAAATAAAAAATTGGTCGCTGATTCGGTCGCCCATTACGCCACTTTGGTCGCTGTCTGGTCGTGTGTTTGATCAGAAGAGAGAAAGCTGATGTGGCGCAGAGGTGACATGAGTGACCAAACTTAGTTTAGTCACCCACTACAGGTAGTCTAAGAGACTAAAACTAAAATAATTAAATTAAAATAAATAATTTTGATAATAGCAGTTTCTAAGGTTGTTTTTAAATGCATAAAAAGTATATATAAATTTATGGAAGATTAATTCTTAAAATTTAAAAAAGTGATTAGTGATTAATGTAAAAATTTCTAATACATATCTAAATGTCTAAGGTGTAACACCCGTATTTTTAAAACATCGTTTAAATCATTTAAAATACAATTTCCCACTATTTGGCACATTGCCCAAAATACAATTTAACAAAAACTTTAAAACTTATATCAGAGTTTACAAAAATACGGTGTCACCAAGTATATCAAAACCATAGGCAACGGGATCTACCTAATAGCTTCCGAGTTAAACATCTCTAGGCCACTTCTAGTGCAACATTCTAACACTTCAAACTTGTACCTGAGTACACAGCCACAAACAAACGTAGTACGTGAGACAAAATAGTCTCGTGAGATACATGGGTTTTAGACCCCAATAATAATGACAATTTCATAAATTTATAAACATATATATATATACTACATCAATACCGTCTAGTCGCCCTATTGCGACCCTTTCGATCTTGCTTAACTAGCAAACATATCTAGTACCTAAACATATAGGTACCAGAAGCACAACATATCTAGTACATAAACATATATGTACTATAAGCACAAACTTGTCTAATACATAAACATATATGTATTAGAACCTAACATACCTAGTACCAAACATATGCGTACTAGAAGCACCCGTGTGCTTAGTGTATAAACATATATACACTCGGTGGATAAACATATATACCACCGCTCAGTGACCGGGGGTCCCCCGCGTCACCACCATCTATCTCTTACCATAACCTAACAGTTATGTCAGTCAAAGCCTTCGGCTATCACATCAAACATCAAACAAGTTAGTTATCTAATAACAACAACATATAATTAGTTCAACATAGTGAGAACATACACATATAGTCCCATGGACCCGATCATAAGCAACCCACATTTACTTCTACGTCTATGAACCCGAGGAGGTCCATCCTTATTTATTCTCATAAGATACATTTCTTATTTATCGATAACATAATACTTTTATCTCTTCTTGACTATAATACATATTTGTTATCAGTCAATTCATATTCATTTACATACATATTCGTTCCTCCCTCTTAATAGTAATTCTTACCCAATAGGTACTCATCACTATAAATAATTATCAATTGCTTTACTAAAACACATTCATTAATAAGGTCTCACTATCCGTTCTTTTAATCAATAATCTTTATTATTATGGTTCATTAATAAGTCATAATTACCTTAGTTAACATATTTACTTCCAATATCAACAATCATACTAGACATATTCTAGTATTACATTCTACTTACTTTCATACATTTTCAGTCACTATCTTTATCAAAATATTTATTAATAAAGACCCATAAACTATCATATGTATTATCAAAACTAATTGCTATGTACCCAGTTTAAAAGTCTCATGTACTCACCTTAGCAATAAAGTGCTCCAACCGTATTCTTTACGTCAGTTTCCTTGCTTCACAATTCGGTCAACCTTCCAAGACCTCACCAAATGCCTAATACAATAATCACAAGATTATCAACATCACATACTACTACCAATGTGTCCATCTATATCTAGATAACACTTATTAACTCATTTCCCCCAATTATGGTGATTTACCAAACCCTAGGTTTAACCAACCCTTAAGATTCTTACAAATCATAACCATACACTTGTTTCCTTTGATAATATACCATCTATTAAGTGTATACATCACTTATATCACCATAACCCATAACCCAAGAACTAGGGTTTCAAACCCGAACATCAAAATACATAGATCTTAAGCTACGAAGATCAAAGAGTGAAGATATACCTTTAATCTTCAACTAGGAGTGAAATATACCAAAGATTTGTGAGGGATTCGACCTCAAACAGTCCTCAAGCTTGAAAATCGCCAAACAAGAAACTAGGGTTTTGATATGGCATCAAATGAGCCAAAACCCGACTTAAAGCTGCTCGACCATAGTTCACGACGCGAACTAAGTTTGCGTCGCTAACTTTCCCTTGCACGCGAACTTCGCAATCGGTAACTAGTCGTGATCTCCAATCGCCAGATACAACAATCCCTGGAGGGAGTTCACGATCGTGAACTAAAGTTCACGCCGTGAACTTCCCTCGTACAGCAGGGCTGCACTTTTCGGTCTAGGTCTCGACCCGGTTTCGCCCATAACTTTCTCGTACGGTCTCCAAACGACACGAAACCAATTCCTACGTTCTTTAAACGATTTATCCTTATTTATCATAATTTTTATAAATTTATTTACTTACAAATTTCGGGTCGTTACATAAGGCCTCTCCCAACCCTTACCCATCACTAAACCCATCACTAGCGCCACGTCATCACATCCTTACTGACACGCTACTGACACGGTCGTGCCAACCCTACCCATCACTAACACATCACTAAACCCATCCTTTCCACATCATCCTTTCCACATCATCATTTTAATTAATAAAAAAACACATTACATTAAATAAAAAAACATTACATTAATAATAAAAATAAAAATAAAAAACATTACGATTTAAAAAAAGAATACACGAATAAAAAAAAAACATTACGAAAAAAAAAAAATTAACGTTGACGTTAGTTTGGCGGGAGGCTCCAAATGTGTTCGATTAAGGCATTACGAAGTTTATGATGCACAACTCGATCACGTATCTCCTTTTCAATACACAATTGGGCTGCAACCCGTTCATGCCATGTACGTTGTGGGTGATTATCCGGGTTAGCGGTATAGTCTTCTTCAATTGGACAAATTGCGCGGTCGTTATCTTCCGTAATCATGATGTGTAATATCACACAAGTGTACATGATCCGTCGTATTTTGTTCACACTGTATGGTCGTGTCGGGTTTTATGTCGTTATTCGAACCCGCCGGGCCAAAGTACGCATGCCATATCCACAAATCGTACGACGCAACAGCTTCAAGCATTATTGCATTAACATAATCTTGACAGTAATCACCAGCGTCATCGTTTGGATCCATTGAATGAGAGAAAATTTATGGAAATTAGGAAGAGAGGAAGTATGTGATTGTGAGTAGATAAAAATGTGATTGTGTGTTTAAAATGGTAGAGTATAGTGAGTTTTTATAGAGACTGTGTGTAATATTAATTATTTGTATTAAAAAAATAAAATAAAAAAAAATTGAATTTGAATTCAATTTCAGACACTCCCCCGGACCCACCTCGCACCTCGACGTCCAGCACCATTCCGTCCTCACCACGACGGATTGCTCACGACGGCCCGCACGACGCCTCCATGTCAACGGCGTCTGCGGATCCCCTTAACATAAAAGATAAATATTAGATTATTTAGTTTTAAGTTTTAAAATGTGGTGTGTCTCTTCTTTAGCATTTTGTTTGCAGGGTTATAAGATTCTTTTTCAGATTATATAAATTACAAATGACCCCCTTCATTCCACCCCCACCACATCACTGCACACATAATTTGTCTGTAGTCTGTACTGTAGGGCTTCACTCTCTTTTTAATAATCTAATTAGTCAGTCTCTCCACGTGCTTCTGGGGGACTCACCCCACCCCAAACCCTACTTCACCACCATACCCCCAACACCTTCAGTTACACAAACCCTTTGACCTCACTTCTTTCTCTCTCTACCTCACACACAAACACCATCAACAACAATTCAAGATCGAGAAAAATAACAAGAACCCAGATTTAAAAATCTGATTTTGTTCGTGGGTTTGTGTTAAAAACTTGTAATTTAGTAGTGATGGAGGGTTTACTGGACGACGCCGGCGACGGCAGCATGTTGTGTACGGAACACCCATTCAAGAACAACACACCAGCCGGTGGTATTTGTGCGTTTTGTCTTCAAGAAAAATTAGGCAAGTTGGTTTCTTCTTCTTTTCCGATTGCTGTTTTCCCATCGTCTTCTTCGTCGTCTCCGTCATTCAGATCTGACATTGGTGGTAGCACCACCGCTACTACCACCACCACCGGCGGCGGAGGCGTCATTTCTTCTACTGCTAATACCCAAATCAACCGAAGTAATACCACTAACGAGTGTCACTATCATCAGCATTATTCTAATCGGTCCCGAATACTTTATTTGCTTAGTCAAAAGAAGAAGACAAAGAAGGATCTCAACATTATTGTCGATGGCCATGACCGGAACAAGAATATGGTTTTCAAAAGAAGCAAGTCGACGGCGGCGCCTACGCGTGGCGGCGGTGGGTTGCATTACATGGATTCCGGTGACGGTGATGGTTTAAACAGTCCGCATAAACGAAGGTTCTGGTCGTTTCTATACTTACAGAAACACTCTCGGAAATCTCTCAGAGACATTTCGTCGAACAGTTTAAGTGCATCTGCTGTCAGTTCTTTCCCTCAAGTCCAAAGATCTCAGCAAAACAGGGATGGAGATATAATCGTGGTGGAAGAAAACGGAAGCCCTTGTCAAGCTTCGTTTGAACGGAAAGTGTCCAGATCCAGATCCGTCGGGTGCGGCAGCCGGAGCTTTTCCGGCGACTTTTTTGAGCGAATTTCAACTGGGTTTGGAGACTGCACTCTCCGGCGCGTGGAGTCACAACGCGAAGGGAAGTCGAAAGTCCCCGCCATGCGTGGTAACGGCGGTCAGGATTGCATCAAAGAAAGAGTCAGGTGCGGCGGTTTATTTAGTGGTTTCATGATTACTTCATCTTCTTCCTCTTCCTCTTCTTCCTCTTACTGGGTTGCTTCAAACCCTAATGAAGGCAGCGCGTGTAATGCAGCCGGAAAAGTGACGCCAGCAGCTACCGGAGCAAACCAGCATTCTCGGAGCAAGAGTTGGGGGTGGGCGTTAGCAAGTCCGATGAGAGCATTCAGTAAGCCATCATCATCATCATCAAAAAAAGAAGCTTCAAACAAGAATCCAACTCCAAATTTGGCTGCCATCCCTTCATTGCTGTCTGTGAGAAGTTAAAATTTTTCTGTTTTCTTCATTTTCATTTCAATTCAGTTTTTGATTTTATTTTTTTATAAATTTGGATGGGACCAAAATACCCATCTATTTTATGAAAAAAAAAAAAGAATCAAGAAAATAAGGTAAATGGAAAATGAAAGTGGTGTGAAGTAATAAAATCATCTATACTAGTAAAATCACCATTATATACTTTAGTACACATTCTATTTGGTAAATTTGTTGGTATCTTATCCTCATCATCATCTTTTTTTTTCTTTATATATGGCAATGTTTGCTTATGGATTGATGTTAATCTTATAATTGTTTTGTATGGCAATCATGATATGGTACAAAAAATGTTTAAATGGATAATGGTGGCCTTACTATGTAAGACAATTTACATCTAATGTTTCTCATACCCTTCATTTGATGCTTGGTTGATTGGATATGATTTTGGACCATCATATGAATATAGTAATGCTAAACAATTGGAATCTAATGAAATTGGTTGATAAACAATGATGAAGAGCTTTTTGAAGATTTGGTGGGAGTTTTAAAAGGGTTAGAGGTGTCTATTTCACCTTTTTTTTTTCCCTTTTGCTACTAGATTGTGTTTTGTGGGGATTAACTTTGTGTAACCACAAAATTTGACAATGACTTGTAGCATTTGTTGTTGGAAAAAAAGTTGAAAAGAGGGCCATTACCAATTTAGTTTGTAAAGTGGTAAAGGGGTGTTTGTGAGTTTGTCTGCATTTGACTTCACTCTAGCTAGGATGATCTAATTTCTTATTTATATACAAATTTTTGGGTGTTTGTTTTTAGCTTATTTAGTAAGTTTATTAGTTTATCAAACTTTCGATATGTTAATAAGCTTCGTTTTTTTCGGCCTGTGAGCTTCAACTTTAGCTTATTAAGCGAATAACCGGAGTTGATAATCTTATTAACCCAAAAAACAGGTTTATTGACTTTAAAAAAGTTTAGTGAACTAATAAGTTGTTAAAACAAACACCCCTTGGAGGCTTGGACTATTCAAGCTTATAAATTTTTGGGTTGCTAAAACCTGATAAATTGTATCTAGGTTTAATTGTTTATTTACATAAATAATAGAGGGACCATTACCAAATTAGTTTGTAAAGTGGTAAAGGAGTGTTTGTTTGCATTTTACTTCAATCTAGTAAGATCTATTTTCTTCATGTTACCCTCCATCTTGATGTTAAAGTATAGGAAAAGAATCTACTTCATATCTTAGATTATATAAGAAGAGGAATGATATTTGTGTCTACTTATAAGCTTATCCACTTTTAAACTTGACATGTGTCATCCATTAATTTTTTCTAGAGGTGAGCATAAAAACCGAAAAACCGAACCGAACCCGAAAAAACCGAACCATTTGAAAAACCGACATCAACGGTTTTGATTTTTGGAAAACCCGAATGTTTGGGGCGGTTTTCGGGGGCATATGAAAAACCAAACCGAACCCGTCCCGCCTCGCCTTTATATATATTTCAAGTTTTATAAAAATATTCTTATATTTTTAAAAGATTTGATATAAATTTGTTTGCAAAAGGAAAGCAACCATGCAATGAAACTTCTATGGATGAAGATATTGACTAAGATTGTTGCGAAAGATGGTTGAATGTTATTCTATTATTAATTTTTTTTCAAATTATGTTAGTTGAATTTATTAGTACATTCTATTAAACTTACTAGTTGTTTTTTATATATAATGAAATGAGTTAAGGTTTGGAAGTTTGAATCATAATATTAGTTTTTAAGGTAACAAATTGGTAAATTTAAAGGAAACTAAAAAAAAAAAAAAAAAAAAACCGAAACCGAACCGAAAAACCCGAAAAACCGAAACCGAAAAAACCGAAACCGAACGGGGTGTAATTCTCAAAACCCGAACTTTCGGGGCGGAGTTTGGTTTTAGTTAAAAACGCCCCCACACCGCCCCATGCTCACCCCTAATTTTTTCTCCTCGTACAATCCATTGATTTGGACACTTGTCATGATCAAATTGGTAGGCACATAAGTATGCATAAATAGTAGACACAAATACCATTGCTCATATAAGAAACATTCTAAATACTTCTTAACTGAGCAAATAAGTTATAATTATTACTAATAAAATCATAGTATGTCATCAAACACATCATGACTATCAAGTTGGCATTCTACTATCTCATTATATTTATAACTAACTATACATAGTCATGACAACACCATTTGACTTACCCACTATTTCCTTAAAAAAATATTACAATGAACAGACTAAATTACACCCATAAGGCCATGTACAAATCATCTTTGCTATGAATATTTGTGAAGGTAGTGATGTGTAAAAGTTAAAAAGAGAAAGTAAAAAAAGCAAGTCTTACAAATGGTCCCTGTAGGATGTAACATCTCCATGTTTAACCCTATAACAAAATAGTTGAGTGTGTCAGTCCCTTAATGGAAAAAAAACCCAAAGATTAACCGAAAAGTGGTCCAAAGTATGGTTGGAATTTGGAAATGCGCAGTTCCTACTTCACGGGGTTTATGCACCTTCATTTTTTTTTTTTGTCTGCTTCATAGTTTTTCATGTCTATAAATTACAACTTTCACTATTCATCCTTTGGGGAAACTATTATTTCAAAATTTAGACAAAAGTTTAAATACAAACAATTTTGAAAGATATCGTACAAGGGGCTCTTTGATTTACCTTTTATTGGTTCTAGTTAGAGGTGATCTCTCACCCGATTAGAAGAAAAAAATTTGCTGGTAATTTTTACATGTTATGTTATGACTTTTACTTTCGTTCAGCAATTAACATTTTATATAAATAGAAAGAAAGGTAAATTGGTTATTTTGATCATTCAACATAGCCAATTAAAAACATAATCACACGTTATGGTTTTCAGTCAGATGCATATTAAGTCAGTGTTTAGATTGAATTAGTCAAAACTAACTTAGTTGGTAAGTGAGTACCTATCAAACATCCCTAATATAGATAAAGGAACGTAGCCCATATGTATACAGTATAGAAGTTAAGTCAACAGCTCTATATGTATCATCTTAAGTCAAAACTTGTAATTACTTCGCCAAATTCAGTTGGAAAAATAAAATAAAATAAAAAATAGCCACTCCTAATTGAGCAATTAACCGAGAAGATAGTGAAATAGCCAATTTCATACGAAGTATAACATTCAGATTAATTTACTATTAGCAGCAAATATTTATTGACAGATTAAAAATAATATACTACTGATGACCACAATAAACGGATACAATTTATGTATGTAACTCTTGTACATTCATTATATGAAAATAATATATCACCGATGATCGACCCGACCCATCTTTTAATTGTGTGAAAATGGATATAAATTGTGTTTAGATCAGTATACCATTGCTGTATGATTATGTGCAGTCCAGTTCCACTTAAATATATTTACGCCATAATATGTACTCAAATCCAGCTTAACCCAATAATTAAAGAGGGATCCAACCCTGTTATTAGTCATGGAAATAGGTAACGTGAGTTAATTTTATTAAATTAAATAATAAATTAATAACTACACAATTAAATAAAGGGTTCATTGCATTAAAAAGTAATAATTTAATAGTAAAAAAAGTTGGTTACCTGAAATATGAATTTGACTAAAGTTTGTTACTTTATTATGCAAAATAAAAATATTACCTTGATTAACCCTGATTCAGTACCACATAAGATCATGTCATTAGCTGTAAGCATGCTAGTAATCTTGCTGCCTGCTGATAACCTTCCGACTTTATGCTGTGTCCCTCTCAACCAAATCTACAAATTAAGTAAATGCATTACTAAACAATTCATTCATTTTCATTATATAAGTGATTAAGAATTTGAGATTATATATGTAGATTTTGATATCTTTTCAACAAAATTAAAAGATAGATTCTGTAGCTAAAATATAAAACATTATGTTCATTATAGATATTTTAAATTTCGGAATGATGGTAAATCTAAACTTTTTTAGTGAAAATTTATTTTTTCTTGTAATTTATGATTATTTTAACTTATGGTAATTTATATTGGTTGGCTTAAAACAGTCAAAGGTATATTATGTACCTCTATGTTTGTGGCTGAAGAGCTGATGTTTAAGTATATAAAGTCCTCTACTATGCTCATTGCTAAAACATTTGCTTTTTTCTCTGGTATTATAGACACTTGAGCCTTGCTCTGTTTTCTCCAATCCTGCATTAGTTATTTAATTAATGATAAGATTATAAGAATTTATTAATTAAATAAGTAATATGGATAATTATCATGCAAACCTTTATTGTTGATCCATTAATACAGGTACTTGCACTATATAGCCAGTCTTTGTAGAGTGCTATTGAATTAATAGGCTTGTTTTGCATCCTCCAACTCTTTGACGGAGGTTTTATTTCTTGTTGCCGGTTGTTTCCAATAATTAGTTCCTATCGCATTAATCAACAAACTTAAATAATTATTGATACTTCTATATTTGTTTTTGCTTAAAATAACAACATACTTTTATATTTGTTTTTCAGTCATTTGCAACTTTAGTAATTATTCTTTTAGTTTTCTTACCCTAAAATAACAATTTACATTTACATTTGTCTTTATTTAGCCAAAATTTGACCAATTTGTTCAAATAAACCTAGTTTTGTGTCCCCTTTGGGTTATTTAGCAAGCTGGTGACTTGGTGCTGAATGACCCAAACGGGACACAAAGTCATCTTTTAATGACCCAATTTAAAAATAATAATAACCAACCTGTATGCTTGAGTCCATGCAGCCTATGTAAACTTTCCCTTGAGTAGCTCGTAAGCATTTCACGTGTTTGTTTTTAAAAACATCTTTCATCTTTCTTGATGAATCAAATACCTTCACGACAGCATATAATCATTTTAATATGATAAAAATTAATTTTTTTAGAAAATACGATAACCACTGAGTGCGTTAACTTTATTCATTTTAGTATACAAGCTACCTTCATTTTATGGTTGTGTGTAACGGAAAAAATCATTTCACCACAAGTCTCAAGACTTTGAATAGGATCCTTTGTTGTTATTACTTCAATGCATTCAAGTTTCCTATCAAACATTTGCCAAATCTGCAATTTCATTCATTTCATCATTTTTTTTTAACTAGCACGATAACATTATTAAAATTAAAAATAAATTATTACCCTAATTGTTTTGTCTGCAGATCCACTCAAAAGGCAATTCCCGGGTTCAAAAAGTGCAAAACATGTAACCGCCTTCTTGTGCTCCTTTATATCTGACATAAGACTCGTTGTTTGCCCCCTGATGTCCCAAATCTATCATACAACAATTCACTTTTTTATTTATTTATCATTTTCGATGATAATCACTGGGTGCATTAACTTACAAAATACTGCTTAATGCATTTTTAGCTGATTTTAAGGTAGAAAACACAATTTTTTAAAGCATATGATAAAAAATGTAATTGCAAACACAACCTTTAATCAAGAAATTAATTATGCAACCTAACCTTGATAGACCCATTTGAGTACCCGCTTAAAAGATGTCCCCTATAATAAATCATGGAATTTACAGCTCCACTGCCACAATAATCTGCCTCCAAAACTTGTGTGTGGACACAACTTATTCGCTGTTAATAAATAAATAAATAAAACAGTTGAATTTATTAAAAATAAATAAATTATTAAATAAAATTACCCATTTATTAGGCATATAATAATCGGCAACTTTCAACAATTCTTCTGCCATCTCGGATGCACGGATACGCCTGAAAGGAAGCCGCTCCCGTATCGGATACATGGGGGATACAGATACGCCATGGATACGCCTGGATACGTATCGGCGATGGAGGAAACGTATCCGGGGGAAGTATCCGGGGAGTATCCGGCGCGTATCCGTGTAGTTTCCAGAACATATCTGTACGATTTTGGGTAGATGGGCTTTTTGAGTCTAAAATGGTCTAATGGGTTAAAGTAAACTTATAATAATCCCTAGAAAAATACGTATGTTCCCCATAGGTCTACAAAACAACTTGTCGATTTCATAATTCATACCCTCATCTAATCGTCTCTTCGTTTGATTATTGATACTTAATTACCTTTGAAATATTTATTATTTTTATAGTTTACACTTTACATCAATATATACCTATTTTGGAATTTCTTTAACATATATATATTTTTTATATATTTTATATTTTCCGTATCTCTGCCGTATCCGTATCCTGAATTTTTTATTTTTGCCGTTTCCCGTATCCGTAGCGTATCCGTTTCCCTGTGCCGTATCCGTATCCGTGCAACATAGTCTGCCATCCATGTTATACCCGAAAGGCGTCTAAGTGACTCTCTTACACCCTCCGAAAGTTGAGTTAGTTTATGCATACCTATATTATATACCAAACAACATCTTAAAACAAAATTAAAATAATTTATTTCATAAATTATTAAATAAAAATTTAATTAATTAATTACCTCTACCAAAAGTGTAGTTATACATGCACAAACATGCCAATAATCTTTCTTCAAGTTCCATTCCAGGATGCACATATTGTTCAATTCTACTTAACAAAATGTCACATGCAATACATCTTAAATCATCGGGACCTTTTGCAATTTCACACCCTATCCATGCGATTGTTGTGAGGCAGTCTCTCGAGACGCGTTTATTTTTGCTTTTTAGTCCTTTTTCTAACGCGTAAAAAACCGGATCACCGAGTTTTATTATGTGTCGTGCAACTTTCCCACACCAGGTTTCTGTCCCACTTTCCTGCATGTTCATAAGGTTGCTTATTTCATATATACAAATTAACTGTTTGAACATTTCAAAAAAAAGTACTCATTCTGTCCCAGTGTCCACTAGATAAAAGATACACAATTTAGGAATGTGCAATTTTTATGTAGTTTGACTTTGACCACATATGTCAAAGTTTACACTTTTCAGTTGAAAAAAGGATTATTATTTCGGTGATTCCGAAAAATAGACCACGTAAGATCCAAAATTTCTAAAAAAGACTTTACTTTCAAATTTTTTCCCAAAATAGACTGTCAAACCGTGAGACCTCCACACAAAAATTGACAAGTGTCTTCTGGTCGCACAAAAAATGATATGTCCGTACACCAGTCGCACAAAAAATGATATGTCACAAAAAATGGTCTGGTTGCACAAAGAAACATCCGAGTCGCACAAAAAAAATCCAAAGTCACACAGTCACACAAAAAAACATCAAATCTCATGGTCTATTTTGGGAAATCCAAGTCAAACAAGTTTATTTTGGGGGAAAAAGTTTTTTTTTTTGTCTATTTTGATAATTATCTCTTATTATTTTTATATGAGTTTTTCTAACATGTGCCCCCTAGGCACATGTTTAGACTCATTAATTCATTGTAAGTTTCCTAATAAAGTCATATTATACATTAATGAAATGTGAATTTTACATTTTCAAAGAGATGATTTAATGCTTTTTGTAGTTTTAATGGAAAGTTAGTGGTAATTAATGAGTCTAAAAATATGCTTAGGGGGCACATGTTAGAAAAACCATTTTTATATTACCTGCAGTGTATTATCTGACCAATCAATATGTTTAACAATATTCTTGTGCAACATTGAATTCAAACCAGCTTTCTTTAACAACCAAGCAATTGTATACGGTTCTCCTGACCATGAATAAGTTCCACCAATATTCGATAATATAAACGCTGCTAATTGTTGTGAATCCGGGTTTTCTTCACATGTCAATGATTCAAGTAGGGTTAATATCGCCACTTCACGGTTCAATATATTATCATCTTTATCTTCCTGAATAATAATTATCGTATGATTAAATAACTTTTGAGTTTGAAACTAATAGAAATCTAAAATGTCTGAATAGTATTATCAAATGTGTTACCAGAATATCCAATTGAAGCAACAAATTAGCTGCTAAAAGCTTGTATTCTTGTTGTGTTTCTTGGATGGCAAGTAATAAAACAAACATAATGTTGATCCCGCCTTCTAATCGTAGCTGTTGTAGTAGATTTATTGATGATGATCTGTTAAATATTATAGAAAAAATAAATTAGAGTGATTAAAATCTGTATTATATACTTAAAACTCTGTATGGTAGTATGGTACTTTAAAATATGGGTTGATTCAGATTATTTTCTAGAGTAAATTAATCTCTGTACCTGTAGTTTTCCAAATTCTACGATTTTGTCCTTAAACTTTTAGTTTTGTTTTTTTGGTCCGTGTACTTTTTGATTTCGTGATTTTTGTCCATGGTCTTCAAAGTTCATTTTTTTCATCCATTTTTTTTTACCTAAAGTGACCAAAATACCCTTATAATATTTTCTGTTTTTTTTTTTAATTTGTTCAATCTTTTTTTTTTTCTGACTAAAATAATTAAAAAATTAGACAAAATATTTGTTAGGGTATTTTGGTCATTTTAGGTCAAAAAATAGATGAAAAAGGTGAAATTTGAAGATCATAGCGTCAAAAATAACAGAATTAAAATGTACACGGACAAAAAAATGAAATTAAAAGTACATGGACAAAATCATAGAATTTGGCATAGCACATGAATAAAATCTGTAATTTACACTATTTTTTACCTCAAAGTGTATTTTAATGCATAAAACCTCCTACATATATTATTAAAAAATTATTAATTATTGAAAATTTATAATTTTTGTAAGACACGCTAATCATTTATCAAAAAAAATTAGAAATATGGACTAAAAATGTAACTAGTCAACCCGATCCGGCCTGTTTCGACCAGCCCACCTAATTTGTACTTAGAAAATGCACAAATACCAATTAAATATTTCCCACACCTTGGCATTCTTAGCAATTCATGGTAGAATTCAAGTCCCGCAAGTATTGCATGCTTACGATTGCTTAAAATAAGAGAAATAAACGGTAAAACCGGATTAAATTCCGAGATATAATTCCTACAATTTCCATCAAATCTCATACATTTCACAAGAACCGAAGCCACCGATATAATTTCATCCAAATTACCCTTTCTCGGAACATTAACAAGTCCCGAAATCACTTTCGGTGAACAAATTGCACCCAATTGATCATCAAAATCCGTCACTAAAGCTTGAATTAGCATTAGCGACGCCAAAGGCGGTGTCACAAAAACTGATTTTAACCGACGCTTGTAACAGCTCGAAGAACAAATGATTTTAACAAGTATTGGCATGATTTGAAGAGTTTTAATCTCATCTGGAGATGGATTAATTAAATAAATCAACACAGCAGCTTCATAAACGTCTCTTTTTAATGCGTTTGCTAGATCATTAAGACTTAATCCTTTTTGCTTAATCTCTTCAATAACTGATCGATTATTGGAAATTATACTCGATAATATAGAAACCGATGCTCGTGTTACACCTTCTTCTTTTGAAGATGAAATCGCCATTAATAACTGATCTAAAATTACGTCTTTTAATAAAGCGTATTTTAATCCCGGTTTACTTGCTAACATTTCATAAACGGTTGTGATTTCAACTGTTTTTGAATCATCATCATCATCATCTTGATCTGAGAAACATAATTTTGAGATTATTTTTTCAACGATTTCAGCTTGTTCGATTCTGTAACTGTTTTCGCCACAAAATGAGATTTCATTTTCATCTCTTCTTTGAGATATTTGGAAGTTATGCCACGTGGATTCTTGTCCTTGTTCCAAAATATTACCAAATTGTAATTCGCTTATGGAAGAACTTATACTGCTGTTTAAAGTTTCGGGCTGCTGTTCGTCTAAAATTCCACGTAATGTTCTTAATGATTTATCAAATTCATCTGCATATTCCTGATTTTAACAGCAGCGTTAGATTATTGAGAATAAAAATCAATTTGGTAACCACTTTTTTTTTTTTTAACTAATTGATTATTTAAAAAAATAAAAATTTGGACAAAAGTGTGTTTTGGGTCAATATGACCCATTTCGAGCTGTAAAAGAGTTACCCGTTTTGACTGAATACATTTTAACTCAGACACCTTAACCGCCAAATTTGTAAAACATTTATCTTTAGCAAATTCGACCTGTTTACTTTTGAACGGTCAAAAGTCGCCCAAAGTGTATTTTTAATACATAAAACCTCCTAAATTATTATATGATAGAAAAATATATGATTATTGAAAAAGTTAACTTAGGGTAATTCTTTACTATACTCCAACTGTTCATAAAAAATGTAAAATTTTGGACTTAATTGAGAAATACCACAACATTAGTATCTGCAAAATCACTAGTGCTTGAACATAAAGATTGTGAATCTGACTGATCTTCTAGAAGAAGATCTTGAAGACGCTTAATACTCGAGCTTCCGGAATCTTTCTTTGAAACCGAACTTTCTACCATGGAAGTTTTTGCATTCTGTTGAGGATGATCAATCGGATGCACCTTTTCAAACTACAAAAAAAATATATATAAAAAAATTATTTTAATCTCATTTGCATTACTTAATGTACAGTTTTGCAAGAGATCAGATTATATATAAATACTTATATATGCACTCACATTATGATTATGATGATGCAGATGCACATGTTCATACAAATTTGAAGATGACGTGCTGCAGGCCTTTGTGTTTCTGCAAGAAACTAGCAAAACTATGATCCGATATCGAATAATTAATGTAAAATGTATTTAGTGTTGCACCAATTTTACCTTTGCTATAAATAAAAACTGATTTTTTTTTTTTTTTAGAAATTAATACAAGGACAAAAAGACATTTAAATTTTTATAGATGTGCTTGTTGGGCACAATATTAGCAAAACTTAATTATATATGCTTCTGTTTAGATTTTACTTTCTTGTGCAAATTGTTTTATAAGTTTGACCTTAAGCTCTAATGGCATTGGTTGTTTTTATTGGAAAATAGTACTCCGTAGTATTCTAGCTAGTGTGATGTCATCATTTTATAGTTTATTGAAAAGTTAGTTATTTATACACTACAAATTTTAATGCATACACCATAGCTACTCTTCTTCCTTTACACAATCCTACTAACCGGTGCCATCGGGGGATCGGTTGGCCGCCGGTTGGCCACCGCCGGAACCGGCGCCGTTGGCACGGTCCGCCGGTTGGCCTGCCGGTTGGCCGCCGGTCGGTATAGTGGCGAGAGAAGCGGCTGAAGCGTTTGATTTTTTTATTTTTTTTTCTTTTTTTTTCTTCTTTTTCTTAAATGGTAATATTTAAAATTATATAGTAATATTTTAAAAAAATTCAAAAAAATTTTAAAAAATTCAAAAAAATTTAAAAAAATTAAAACCTTTTACATCTATAAATATCCTCTCATTTCGTCTATTTTTACATCACATTCACCTTCTATTTTTTTTATTAATGTCTTTTTTTTGTAATTAATATCTTTTTTTTATGTAATGTATTTTTAAATTAATGAAATTTATTTTATTAGTTATATGTTTTAATTAGTTGTATATTTTTGTTTTAATTAAAAAGAAAGTAAATTAATTAAAGTTGGTGAAGTGACGGAGTGCTGTTGGCACGGGTACGTCAGTTTAGTGTTAGTTAGTTTGTCTGCTGACGTGTCGCTGAGTTGGCAGAAACTGACGGCGTCAGTTTCCGTCACCATTGGTACCGGTCTAATACCTCTTTACTTAACGCTTCTAAATTGACACAATCCTACTAATACCTCTTTACTTATCACTTTGACAAAATACAATTTTTTATGCAGAATGTACAAATCTCTATCCACTCTTCATTACTTTCTCTCTCCTCTTCACTTTCATCGCTTAACCGAAGAAACTAAACTAACAAAACAACCGACAAGGAGTTGCCAATAATATCAGCTTAAGTGACAGAAACTGACAAGCAACTGATCGAGAACACCTTTGGAGTGGTCTTAGCCCTCATATAATATCTATGCAGTTAATTATTTAATACACATTAAGTTGTAAAGTTGGAATCATTGGTTTTGAGGATAAAAGTGGTCTACAAAGATATTCAATACTTAATTAATTTTTTTTTGTCACTTTGTCTTACTTGTGTCACATAATCATTTACTCCCATTTTTTCATTAATAAATGCTAAAAAAAAATTATTTTTTTTACCAATTTTAGTATTTTACATATGAAATGAGGTTTTTTTTAATAATAACGAACTAATTAAAACAAAGTCATAAATTAGCTAAACAAAAGAAATTAAATAATAATTATATTAAAACCATAATTTTTTTTTATAGAAATTTAATCAAAATTTAGACTTACCTAATTTCTTCCTCTTTCATCAACAATGGAGACTGACCATAAGAAATAACCTGATGATACATCAACCACGCCTTATAACTACTCGCCCCCCATTTCACACCTTCAAATTCAAACCCATCCTCTAACTCCGGTTTCAACGGCGCAATGCACGACTCAACCATGGTTAAATACAGCTCCGGTGCAAGCTCCGTCCTAACCACCACCGGAGACACCACCAGCGCCTGAAGAAAATGCAGCGCAACTTGAAGCTCATCCCCTACCACCTTCCTCAACACACACAGATAAAAATACGAACAACAAATCAGATAACCGTTCGATATTCCGGCCGTAACTCCGTTCTCGTTCAACGACGCCGGTGCCTGAAGCATTTTCTCCGTTTTCTCAATTTCCTTAGGGCATTTCGACTCAATCGCCGATTCCACACTCTGAATTCCGAAATAGAGATTCGAGAGCACCGATTGCTCTGCGAAATCGAACGAATCGTGTTTATGGATTTTGAGATTCGAGTAGCATTTAGCTTGCAGGTTTTTTCTGGCTTTTGGGTTGGAAATTAGAGTGTTTATGTGGTGATTGATTGAAGTTACGAGTAGACGTAAGAGATGAGGGTGTATGGATTCATGGCGTTGAAGGTGAAGTGATGATGATGGTGATGAAGATGACGAAGAAGAAGAAGTGGAAGCCATTGAAGGGATAAGAGAATGAAATTGAGAGGAGTGTTGTTATGGAGAAATGGCAGCATGTGTGCCAAATTACAAAATTTGTTGGTCCCTCTGCTTCTTCAACGGAAAAGATGATATAGACAAATATATATACACACATTAAATATGTTTCTTATTTCATTTTTATTAATTATTAAATAGTTAATTACATAACCTACGTAGTTTATCTCTTTTGTTTATAATGTATAGTGTATAATCTTTTATATATATACCATGTATCAAGATCTCTATATATTTTATATCAGTACAATGTATAAACCTTATGTGTATTTTCAGAATTTCCACTATGATATTAAGTTTTTTTTCTCAAAAACCTAGTTATAGTCAAGAATTATCTTCCTTCTGCCGATGTCTCATTGTTGGAACTCTAATTCGGCAGAAAATGTCGTATGCTTTAAATATAACTAAGAGCAATCCCAACGGTAGACTTCGGTTTACAACCCCATCCAACCGTAGGCATCTTACCTTCGGTTTGATGTATTCGGTTGATTACTTCACTTATCCGAAGAGTTGAGTTGCTGAATTGTGGGGCCCATGTCAATTTGTGTGTGTGTGTGCGTGCGTATTCTGTAATTGTGTTTTCTAAAAAGCTGAAGCAAAGGGGTATTATTGATATAGGTTAGTCAGTTGAATGTCGGTTGCAGTTTGAGCTGATGTGACGTTGATTTAGTAAAAATTGAAGGTGTCAGTTTCATTCACTATTAGAAGTGATCTAAATATAACTATTGTTGTATTTTAAGTTGTTTGAATAGGGAATGCATGTTTCCTTCCGTTGCAATTTCGAGCACAAACGAAGTACGTTCTCGTTAAATACTCGTTTTAATATTTTTTAAAAGAATACTGCATTTTCTTTTTCAACAAGTTGTTTTTATACTTACAAAACTATTATGCATCGACTTATCTATAAATGGTTCGAAAAGGTTATGATTTTATAAGTTTGACGGAATTAAGATATAAGAAATGATATTTAATTCTTCCTTTGGTCCTATTCATAATGATACTCACTTGATGTATACTCTACTAATTCTTTTTTCTAATATTATCCCTTAATTTGACACATGTTTTCATCTGAAGAGTAGGATTATAAGTATGATCGTATAGTAAAACTAAATACTATTCTTCTTAGATATTGGGGTGATTAAAACAGTGGAGATCATTGTGTCGTTTTCATAAGTTTCTCTGGAGTGGTTTTCATGTTACGACACATGCGGCGTTGTTTTATTATGGGAAAATTCACACTGGATTTGCACTAAATACTTTATTAATATTATAATTTAATGGAACAATGAATAGTGTGCTTCTATTGCATTGTTAGGCAATGTGACAATTTTTCAACTCATCACACTTTTCTAGTTCTATCACACTTTATTCATTTTAATATTATACTCCCTCCGTCCCACAAAAAAGTTCTCATTTCCCCTCTAAATTTTATCCCACAAAAAAGTTCCCATTTCTCAAATGGTGAGGGACCACTTAATAAAATAATATTAAAACTATGGACCCCACCACTAATTATCTTCTAAAAGCACTTTCTCTCTACAGAAAACCTTATATTTTAATCAAAATATAACCATGGACCCCACCACTAACTCTCTCCTAAATACTTGTGCCCATTAGAAATGGGAACTTTTTTGTGGGACGGAGGGAGTATTATATACCACTACTAATTAGATTTATTAAGGTGTTGTTTGGTAAACTCTTAATGATTCAGATAAGAGGACAACATCTTAATCGGACATATTCAGAGCGTTTGGTAAGATCTCTTAATCAGTCTCTGAATCAGAAATTGAACATTATCTGCCTCTTAATCGAACAGATGTAAGGGTAGTTTTGAATCATTCAGACATCTACATCATTCAGATCTTAATCATCCAGATGCTACCAAACAACACCTAAGATAACTTATTTATATGTAGATATTATTTATGAGAGTTGTACTAATGTTTACTAAATTTCTTACTAACTTAATTAATATAGATATCTAAGAAAAGTATGGAATTATAATAAAGAATTAATGATTTTGACATCACATAAATCATTCTTTTATATTACTTGTACTTTTGTTTTAAATGGTGTATAGTATGATGCATGAAATAGTTTATATAATGTCAAAATCAGCTCCCTTTTTGTAATAGAATTTTTATATGAAATTCGTTATTGTTTCAGGGTACTGCCCCTAACCCTCGGAGGGCGTTCCCCTTCGATCACGCTAGCTAGAGGCACTACTCTTGACTCCCACATTTTTTTATCCCCGTAAAAAGATGTTACTGCCAATAGAAAATTTTAATTTAACTATTAATTATGAGGGAGTAGATATTATACAGAAACAGAATGCAAGACATGATGAACATTTTGAACTTGATTTTCCCGATGTAAAACTTACGATAAAAACATGCTCCGCCCCATGGAATGTTGACTTGTCAGTCATACCACCATTAATGTATAAGAAACTGTATCTCGCTTTTCTTTCTTCGGCCCCCTTGATTATGGGTGAAATACACATTAGCCCCCACATTTTGGCAATTATTTTTTAAAATCCAAACTGTTTTGAAACCGCGGAGCCAAACACACTAAGATCGGATGTACGTTCATATGAAAAGATTCAAAGTTGTTTGATGGTTTTAGTATCATGATTGCAGAAAAATAATTATGGTTCCATGACTTTGTTGCACTCATTGAATTTGTTGCGAGTATGGCTAAAATATCTGTTTACAAGCATTATATACGTACAAATTGATTAGAATAATTTGTGTAATAGTACTCGTGCAAATTAACGAGTAATTATATGCTTTATTTTCATTATATAAATGATTTAAATTAAATATTTAGACATTAATCGGTTTATATTACATATTCTTCGAGTTTACCAATTCGTGTTATATGTATTTTTTATGCTCGATAAAAGTACTTTTAGTTTCAATGATATTTTCTAATTTAAGTGGAAATTTAATTTTTATTTATTTGTGATTTTTAATGATTTTTTTTACTTATGAAATAAATATATTGGTTAAGATAAGATATGAAATATTGTTTATTACTCCCTCCGTCCCTAAATAAAGTTCCCATTTGTCCTTAAATTTTTGTCCCTAAATAAAGTTTCCATTTCACAAGTTGATGGGTCCACTTAATAAAATAATATAATTACCAAGGACCCCATTACTTACTATCCACTAACTATCTTTCTCTCTCCAAACCAACTTTATATTTTAATCAAATTTATTACCAATTACCTCACCACTAACTTTCTTCTTAAAACTTGTGCCCAAGACAAATGGGAACTTTATTTAGGGACGGAGGGAGTAAGTGGTAAATGGATGTTGACTATTTAAAAGTAAAGTAACATAAGATGTATGAGCAAATTAATTATTTAAAATATCTTGAAAATAACTTTAAAAATAAACTATTAAATAATTATAATATAGTAAAGATATGAAAAATCACCATGTAGTTTTGCTCTAAAGTTATTAAACAAATGTGTAACAAATAAAATAGTAAGCTATCAAAGAAAATAATATACATATTCTTTTTATTTTGAGAATTCCATATTCCAAAAATTTATGTTCGAAAAGGAATAGCGATGATATGTGATATTCTGAAAATTACACTTACCATCCATCACATTGTCTTCATTCAGTTTTGGAAATCAAATCACACACTTTCTTGATTTATTTATATCAATGCTAAAAGAAAGAGTGGCTTATAATGCGACACATATTATAAAAAATTGATATCAAGGATAAATTTAATTTAATTTCTATCATTTTTTCTTACCACATTCCTATCCATTTTAATCATGATAAGTGTTAAAATCAATGGATAATATGAGGAAAGAGACTTAATGGATACTACATATCAAATTTAGAAGTGAGTAGTAGGAAAAAAATGTAGGAAAAAATATCATTTCTCTTTAATTTAATATGAAATAATTAATGATTCATTAATAATACATTATATATATATATATATTTTTAATATGAAATAATACATTATATTAATTAAGGAAATTCGAGTTTTAATTAATAATGCGACACATGCATATTATAAAAATCTTTATCGGTTAACTAACAATTAAGTAGTATATGGTTTTATTTTATTTTATTTTTTTCAAAAATAAAACCCAAATAAATAACATTGGTCGTTTGCCATTGGATTTTTCAGACATATTTTTATTAAATTCAATTACTTTATGTTATATAAGTCAGGAAAATAACAGTAGATATTAGATAATAGATTTTGCTTTGCTATTTGTAGCCATATTCCATTTGAAGGGTGGTTTGATAGTGAAATGACTTGAGTGGTAAATCATTAAGGAAATGTACCATGTACTCCCTCCCTCCCTTAATAAAGTTACCATTTTAATTGGGCACAAGTTTTTAGGAGTTAGTTAGTGGTGGGGTCTTGATAATAAATTTGATTAAAATATAAGGTTATTTTGGAGAGAAAAAGTGTTTTTTAAAGATAGTTAGTGGTGAAGTACAAGGTAATAATATTATTTTATTGAGTGAGTCCCTTTAATTTGAGAAATGGGAACTTTATTTTGGGACAAATATTTTGATGGAAATGGGAACTTTATTAAGGGACGGAGGGAGTATAAATTAATTAGTTTTAAGTTTTATATATGTATAATTATTAAAACTTTGTCTAATTCTTTCAATAGTTAATATAGTACATGAGTAATACTATTTGTGGCTACTCATGTGTCTATCAATTTGATCATGAAAAGTGTCAAAATCAATGGATGATATGAAGAGAGGGAATTAGTGGATGATACATGTCAAGTTTAGAAGCGGGTAGACATATAAGTAAGCACAAATAGTATGCATAAATATCATTTCTCTTAATACATAGGTTATACATTTTATTTTTCCTTATATTTAATTTTGGAATCATCACATGTTACTATTTGATGTATTTTTTTTATATAAACTAAGATATATCAACGACCAATTCATTGATTATTATGGTTCTAAGCTTTTTTGGAGCCAAAAATGTAGAAATATATTACTATAGTTAGTTTTTTTTAACAATATAAAATATACATCATCTAAATTACTCATAAATCTATATAATTTTTGTACCCAGTTAGATTCAAATACATAATTACAGGTTAGTAAAGAATACATTTCAACATTTATATTAGCAGGTTACAAACCTTTTGGTTATTAGTATAGTTAGTTAATCAATATATCAAGACACCTACAAAATATAATTGAATGCGAATCTAATAATTAGGAAGCCTGTGAAGAATATAGTTGTACCTCCATTTTATGTCGAACTTGATGATTGTCATAATAATGGATGTGTGGATAGCGTGTTAAACTCGCAAATGCAACGTGGATATTAACAAAAGATGATTTATACATGATGTTTTATGTTGTGTAAACGTTTAATATTTGTAAATATTATTTTTCTTGTATTATCATATTTGCCCAATGAGTATAATTGTGATCGACTAATTTGCCCTTATATTGAATATATAGGGTCTAAAAGAAGAAGTTATATTACGTAATGGTATCTAAGGCTTCTAACCTAGTGGTATTATTGAAATTGATAAGGTGTTGCCCATGACTTATAGGTCATGGGTTCAAATCCTGTCGTGGACAAATGATGGGGTTTATTCCCTATATGTGGAGGGTTCGAGGGAAGGCATAATGCCCCTTGGATGTCACTGTATTGGCTCGAACCACTAACTTACTAACTAGCTGTTAAAGAAAATAACATTACTTAATGGCAAGATAGTCAAAGACAACTACATTAATGATGAACCACAAGGGGTGATGGCCTAGTGGTTGAACTTGGTCTCTTAAAGGGTGAAACTCCCAGGAGGTCTCGGTTTCAATCCCTTCTAGAAGCAAAAAAATACCTCCGCAAAGCGGGTGGTCGCTCTGGGATTAGTCGGCTCGCAAAGCGAATTGGGACCCTGATTACCAAAAAAAAACTGCATTAATGATGTATGGATAAAAATCTAATGTAAAAGCTATTTTTAATTTGCCTTAAGAATATGATTTTTTAAAATATTTTTGTTGTATTTTTCGTATATAAATAACCTCCTTTTAGCACAATACAGAATATAAAATATATATTTTTTGTAGGTTTTGTATAGGATGTTAAATGATTAATTAGGGAAATGAGAGGGGGTGGAGCCCTTGAATGGTCGTTATCTTTCACGGGCTGAAAATATTACACAGAAAGCAAGCAAGCACACATCCATATTAAGCGGGCCATGTGCTCTCTCAATAATTTTACATGAAAACAAACAAAAAATTTTTTCCCTTAATGCCCTCTACCTATATCTATTACTTTACTTTGTTTACTAGGTAACCCTTCCAAAATGATCAACTCAAAAGGGCTCACTGTGATTAAAAAATGAACCGAACTGGAATCGATAAAACCGAAATTGAAAACGGTGATTTTTTAAAACCGAAACCGAACCGGTTACATGTTTTTTTGGTTTTTGTTTGGTTCGGTTTCGGTATGGTTCGACTTCGATTCGATTTTTTTTAGGCCAAATGCTCATACTTATCCGAAAATTGAACCGACACCGATAGAACCGAAACCGAAAACAATGAATTTTCAAAACCGAAACCGAACCAATAACACGTTATCGGTTTTTTATGTCGGTTTCAGTCGGTTTTCGGCTCGGTTCGGTTTTTTCAGCCCAAATGCTCACCCTTGGGCTCACGTTAGAAACCCAATGCATGTAATTACTTGAGGAGAGAATGAGAGATAATTTATATACCATAAGTTTTACTTAAGTTATCATAATTATTGCTTGATATAATTATATAGTTTGTTGTAAAACTCGTACAGTATAATATAAATTAAAAATTTGTAGTTCATAAATCATCTCTTACTTGAGGGTTGAATCAAGCCACTTAGAGAGTTAAACTAAGCTTACTTAATAGTAATCGAGAATGAATATCGGAAACGTATTGATTTCGTACCGATATCTATATCGTACCGAATCGGTATTAAATTGAGAGACTCTAAACAGTAGTTAATATCCGATTTTTGGACCCCTGAAAACACATTGTCGTTAATTCGGTACCACCCTGATCATGTGCCGAGGGACCCAGAACTCGATTTTAGGACCCGAAAAAACTTGGTACCACTAATTTAGTACCGGTATGGTACCATGAAAAGAGGAAAAAGAGCGGATAATGGTTATTGTTCTATAAGGAGTTCATTTGTAGTGTTTGACACTTTATAATTATTTATAATTACTTAATATGTAAAATAACGTAACAAAAACGTTCTTAAATATTAGTGGATTATTTAGATCTACGTTTTGCTTTTTTCCACCTTTAATAATATTTTGCACAAATATATTATTAATATGTATAATTGCCATGTAAATTCCATTAATTATAAGCTACAAAATACAACCTTAAAAGCACCAAAGATAGATTTTAAATCCACACATCATGATAATATAAACTATACATTGCGACAATATTAAATTCATATTTTATGATAATATAAGATATAATTAGGGACAATATTTAAATCCATACTACGGTTAATCATAAATCCACTCAAATATACAGGTATCAAACTGCTTATCTCACCATGAATACAAAAAATAAAAATAAAAAATATAAAAATAGAACTCACTGGGTTGATCTGCCACTCGAAACCGACAAGAAAAAAAATCAATTACTGCTCGGTTTTTATTTGGAGAAAACACAGATAAATTGATCCGAACTGTTTACACCTTTGACACCTATTGACCTATACTAAAAATAATTAATTTTTTTAACATTATTTTAACACTAGTCGGTAAATTTGAGGAGTTACAAGGCTAACTCGTGCTATAAAGTTGATCCTCCCCTAAGTGTATTTGAGATAACACAACTATTTATTGACAACTAACGATAATAAAACATAAGAATGAAATTTGTAGTTTTGAGATGAATACCAGCAATATCTCAGCACATAGCGACAGATTTCAGCAACAGCGACAAATCAGATACACAATCTCTTCCTCTCAGCAGCCTTAGCGACAGATAGACTGTCGCTAAATCCTTGAAAGCTTTCAATCTTCTTTATAGAACACGAACAGACGGAATACTTAAAGGTGTTTACGCGCTCAATTCACTGCAAGCCTCGTGCATAACTAACCCCGGGATTTGATGCAGACTCATGTTGTTTTCTTAAGGCAGATACTACTACTAACAAATATTGCTAACGTTAAAGTTTTAATGATTTGACTGATAAATCATCAATGTTATTAACATGTTTGAGCTGTAAAAGGTTTATATTGTCTTAGACTATGCAGTTAACGCGGTGCAAAATCAAATCACCATCACCTACCGATATTTGAAATTTCAGATATCGTGGTGCTATCATGGCTTTTTTTATATTATATTTTTAATAGACTATTAGTACTATTATGTAGAATTACATCATTTAAATCATTAAATGTCTTATAGGAAATATAATAAAAACACATATGTCTAACTTATAGAGTAAAGACCAAAGTATCAAAATGTAAATTAGTATGTTAATTTACTTATTTACATGCTAAAAAGAAGAAATTAGATGATTAAATAAAGAATTAAAAAAAAATCTGGAAGTTTGAAGACAGAAATTGTGGTGGAGAACCGCATTTGCAAAGGCAGCAAAGTTAAAATAAACGCCGCTGCCGGGGATCGAACCCGGGTCACCCGTGTGACAGGCGGGAATACTTACCACTATACTACAACGACTTTGTTGTACGTTTTACAAAATAATATTTGTAATTGATTACTTATTGCCGTTTATGATGAATTTAATGGCATTATTAATGTTAAAATTTTAAAGTAACATTTATTAGAAGAGTAATGGTATTTAGGCCTACCATTTAAACCTACTCATACACCTATTCATTAAAAGAAGACACGTGTCAAAATCAATGGATGATATTAGGAGAGAGAAATAGTAGAATACACATGTCATCCTATCAAGTAGGTATGCCTATGAGTAATATCATTTCTCTTATTAGAAATAATCACTAGATTTATGAATAAATAAGGGCTTTATTAACAATCAGTTTCTACAAACAATTTGTTAATTAATAACCACTCATTTTTTCCTTGGTGTTATTTAGCTTCTTTGTAAGGTCTAAATAAAACTATTGGATCCCAACACCAACTAAGTTTTGCATGACAACTTTTTTTAACGTGTTTGTAAACTTGTATGTTAAGATTGTAACAAAATGTAAAATAAACATACATAGAATTATAGAAAACAGAAAATGTATTAGATGCAATGACAAAAAAATGGTTATATAAACACGACAAATCCTACTTTTAACTGAGCATTATAGCACAAAAAATAGTAACTAATAAAATTTACCATTTGCCTTATAAAAATTAACAAGTTTAATAGCCAAAAGATAACTTAAAGTTGATCTAAAAATCAACAAACATGTTTAGCCAAAAAGAAAAAAAAAATGGTCAACATAAGAACAATTGGGTTGACCTTAAATGAAAGAAAAATGATGTTAAAACACACCAAAGGTTCAGCCTCTGAATGAAGCAATAGTTGACTGACCACACAGCAATGTTGTAATTCTAATAATTTGTACGATGGCATTAAACCGACTGGAAACAAAATAATATAAATTACTAAGTAAAAAGTTAAATAAAAAAAATATATCTTTCTCTCTCTACTCTCTCTCTTCAAAAAAAAGTAATTGATTTGTGGGCTAAATTTCTTGGTGCTGTTTGTCCAAATCAATTTCTCCCATTCCTGTATCTTCTTCCTCTTCACTGTCATCATCTCCTTCAACTTCTTCATTCGCTTGACTCAATTTAGCCATCCGTTCAGCCAACAATATATCCTCACGTTCACTCACCTGTTCAATAAATTAATTCAGATTTTTTTTAAAAATAAAATTTAATTATAAAAAATAAAAATAATATTTGATATAACGAGTTAGAATTGAGACTGACCGCTCTTGGTGCCTCCTTTACTGTCAGTTTTCCCTTGTGTAGCTCTATTTCTTCACTACAAGCAGCGATTGCTTTAATAAGAACTGCAATCCCTTGCTCCTATTCAACCATATATATATATAATTAATAATTGATTGTGTTATAGTCTACGTATATTTTATTTACACATATATATTATATATTATAATTAATATTAGTATATTTTATAATCGAGAATTATGGTTGTAACATTATCTAGGCTTAATAGATATACCTTATCAAGAGTTTGAGTGATAAGAACATAAGATGGTGGAGCAACCAACTTAATTTTAACAGGACAGTCCTCATTTCCAGCAGCTTCAGCCTTCCTCATTGCATCCTGCAGAAAAAAATTATACAAATTTTACTTATTAAAAAAATAAAAATAAATGATTAAATAAAACACCTTAATGTGAAGAACACCATCAAACTCGAAACATTTCATCTCAATATCTGCACGGATCTTCAAAGGTTGTGGGGTCATTCTTCTTCTGATGTTCTTTACTAATGCATCTTTAATGTCTTCTGTCAAAGCAGGAACCACTTTTGTCACCTATTAATGAGTATATTAAATTTAATAATTAATATATAAGAAAAAATGTGAATCTAAAAGACAATAAAAAGCTACCTCTGTTCCATCAGGACCGGTTTCTTTAACTTCACGGGTAAGTGAGTTGAGAATGGTATCAGGATCACTAACAACTAACTTAAATGCCTGCAACCAATAATAGCACAAATATGAGATGTATATATAAAAAACAAATGATTTTTTCAGCAGTGTTGTTCAGAACTCACCTCAAAAGCATGACCGTACTTCCGGTACAAAGGCCAACCGATATGAATATACAGATCCTATCATTGCAGATGTTAAAAGACAGATTAGTTTTCTTGAATGAAAAATTGAAAGATCAGAATACAAAGACTGCATCAAAAGCTGTATCCTTAATATATCAAGGCAGTTCAGAAGAAAACATTAGCAAATTAGATTTGTAATTCAACATAATAAAGAATTAATCCTCCATTCAATCAATTAGATATTGACTCATCAAAGAATGATAGAAATTAGTATATTTGTTCACTAAACATAAGATTATGAGAAAATGCATTTTAAATACAACCCTTCCATTATTGCATTTCTTCACTTTCGGATAGTTATAGAGAACAGAATGAAAAATAGTGAGTCACCCAGTCAACTATGCCTCCTAAGATTAAGATTTTAATCAAGTCACTCAAGCTCCAAAATTGACTGCATTGCTTCTTATTCACACATGTTTGCCTAATTAAATATTTAAATCCGATTTTAGAATAACAAATAGTTCATATCATCTACTAACCACCAGTCATTGACATATGTGACTGTATGGACTGAATTTAGCATTGCACATTAAAACATTTAGGCTCAGAAATTGTAGTTTAATTACACATTCATAAATGGTCAACAATTTGCTTGTTATATATCTGAATTGAACAAATTGTGAGTTACCTCAAGGTCAAGGTGCATAGTTTCAGCCACGTGGCGCATAATCGAGTGAACAAGCTTACTCTTATTATACCTATCTTCACAAATCTGAATATCCTCTTCAGAAACCCTCCTCTTGCTGAGATTAACATAGCCTTTGTCTTCATCCACATGAAGAACCATAACAGGCTCAGTACGCCCTACCTTAATCAAACTGTTGATACTACGAATACGACGTCGTGAGAGCTCAGACAACAGAATCATGCCTTCGGCGTTGTTGTACTCGAGTAGTGAAACGTAGGCGCACATCTCACCGATGCTTTTGACTTGAATCATGACGGCCATATCCACATCGGGAAACTTAGCTTCGTACATACGGCACTCGAGATTTGAGGTGCCAGACGCCATTGTTGCGTTGTGAAGAAACGGATTCGCTAGGGTTTTAGTAACGAAATGGCTTCCGGAATCACGTGAATGGAAGAGAAATTGAGCAGAGCAAAAATAAACGGTGTTTAGACTTTAGGGTTTTATAAAGGGTGGTTTTTCTTGATTGGGCTGTCTAATTCTACTTTGCTCTCCAAGTATTTTCGTGTAATTGAAAATGAATAATTCAAAATAAAAAACGAATTAATTACATGTTTTCTATTTTGGTTTGATTTAGTTCCGATTATGTTTTTTTAGCCCAAATGTTCATCCATAATCTGAGTACTGAATCAAAACCAATAGAACCAAAACAAAAAATGATGAATTTTTCAAACCGAAAATCGAAGCAATTACATGTTTACGGTTTTGGTTCAATTGTTTTCGGTCTAGTTTGTTTTTTCGACCAAAATACTCACCACTATTTTCATGTATATTTACCACATACTCACCCTAATTAATATTTTACTGTAAATTTTGTACGGTATATATAATATATATATAAAAAAAAAATGGTACATAAATCTAACTCATTTCATGTATACTCGTATAACTCGTGGACGTTCTTCTTCTACTTTTAGACCGGTGCCAACCCTGCGTCAGGGGGCACGTCGACGGGGCGTCGAGCCACGACGGCGTTGGCACCAGCCCGTCGTGGCCGGCGTCGTGGGTGATACGTCGTGGCGTCGACGGATCGGGGAAGGCGTCAGGGGGTAGGACCGAGGGAGCGTGTGTTTTTTTTTTCAAAAATTATTTTTTTTTTGTTTTTTTTTTAATATAAATAATTAATACTACACACAACCTCTATAAAAACCCACTATACTCTACCATTTTAAACACACAATCACATACTTCCTCTCTTCCTCTCACAATCACATACTTCCTCTCTTCCCAATTTCCATATTTTTTTTCCACTCAATGGATCCAAACGATGACGCCGATGATTACTGGCAAGATTATGTCAATGTAACAGCCGTCTTCGATTTGAACCAAACTATTGAAACGCTTGATTATCTGGATCAAGAAGAAGCCGAAAATTCCACCGTGCCAAGAGCACCACGAAGATATATACCAAGAGATCGCGTTGCGGCTGCTGAACGTTTATGGAATGATTACTTTGCCGACAATGCCGTTTTCCCCCCGGACTACTTCCGAAGACGGTTTCGCATGTCGAAACCTTTGTTCATCCGTATATGCCAGGCTATACATTTTTATAATCCACCGGGTCAACTACCGTCGTATTTTGATTATTTCCGTCAAAAGAGAGACGCTACGGGTTACCCCAGTTTTAATGTATTTCAAAAGTGTACCTCTGCCATACGTCAATTGGCGTACGGTTGTGCCGCTGATATGTTTGATGAGTACCTACACATGGGTCAACAAACAGCGTACGATTGTTTGGACAACTTTTGTAAATGTATATTCCATCTATACTCGACTGAGTTTTTGCGAAAACCAACCACTCAAGATGTACAACGTTTACATGCCAAACATCAAGAGATACATGATTTTCCTGGGATGCTTGGTAGCATTGATTGTATGCATTGGCCTTGGAAAAATTGTCCAACAGCATGGCAAGGCCAATACACACGTGGTGATCAAGGGTGTCCCACAATAATGCTTGAAGCTGTTGCGTCATACGACTTGTGGATATGGCATGCGTACTTTGGCCCGGCGGGTTCGAATAACGACATTAACGTCCTTAACGAATCAGATTTGTTTGATGAAATAAGGCAAGACAGGTCTCCCGTAGTTCCGTTTACTATTTCGGGTGAGCAATTTACGAAGGGGTATTATCTAGCTGATGGGATTTATCCGGAATGGGCAATGCTTGTCAAGTCGTTTAAATGCCCAATTGAAGAAAAGAACATGAAGTTCAAGCGGTTCCAAGAATCCGCTAGGAAGGATGTCGAACGAGCTTTCGGAGTGCTTCAAGGACGGTGGGCAATCATTAAAAACCCGGCACGACCATACAGTGTGAACAAAATACGACGGATCATGTACACTTGTGTGATATTACACAACATGATTACGGAAGATAACGGCCGCGCAATTTGTCCAATCGAAGAAGACTATACCGCTAACCCGGATAATCACCCACAACGTACATGGCATGAACGGGTTGCGGCACAATTGCGTATTGAAAAGGAGATACGTGATCGAGTTGTGCATCATAAACTTCGCAATGCCTTAATCGAACACATTTGGACCCTCCCGCCGAACTACCGTCAACGTTAATTTTTTTTTTCCGTAATTTTTTTTTTCCGTATTTTTTTTCCGTATTTTTTTTTTCCGTATTATTTTTTTCGTGTATTTTTTTTAATCGTAATGTTTTTATTATTTTTTTATTATTAATGTAATGTTTTTTATTTAATGTAATGTGTTTTTTTATTAATTAAAATGGTGATGTGGAAATGATGATGTGGAAAGGATGGGTTTAGTGATGGGTTAGTGATGGGTAGGGTTGGCACGAACGTGTCAGTAGCAGGTCAGTAAGGATGCGATGACGTGACGCTAGTGATGGGTTTAGTGATGGGGAAGGGTTGTGAGAGGCCTTAGGATGACTAGTGATTTTGATGGAGATTACTTTAAGTAATTAAATATTCCATTATAGTCAAACAAGCCAATTTATTCATCTCATTTACCATTTTCTACCTACTCTACCCTCCAACTAAGCATGACTTGGAGCCTTGGATAATCCTTAACTATTACCATAAAGCCGCTCATGGTTAACAAATCCTTTTTTTTAGTTAAATCGTTACAAATAATTTTTTTTACATACATTGATACATACACAATAAAATATATACGTATGATCATATCGGACATTGAATGAGGATACGTTTTCTAAGAGTAATGTTTTCTTTTTTTTTTTAAACAAATGTTGATATTAGCTTGTACGAAGTATTTGTATCTAAATACAATGCAATAAAAAAATCGCTGTTTATTTCGATGAAAAATGAAGTTTGTAAGCTTTATTGAATAGAATAGAGAAAAATCAATAATTTTGTAGAAGAAACAATACCTTAGATTTATCGATTAAAGTTTAACATTTTTTCCCCTAATTTCGTTATAATCAACAAAATCAGTATTTTAAAAACTCGGTTGAATCGGTCGAACTGGGAAAAACAAGAAGGTAGTCAGTCGGAATGAGCCGGTTAGATCGGTGGTTATAACTCGATCAGAACCGGCCGGATGGATAAAATATCCGTTGAACCGAACTAGAAAAAACCTAGTTTTATAAAAAAAAATTAGATAAATAAAATAGAAATATGATTTTTTTAATATAGATTTTAGAATAGAGAAATATTAAAATTTGAATCTTTATGGTATTTATTTGTATTTTTCTAATTGTTTTGGTATTTATATACTGTTTACATAGATCAATATGTATTTATCGATTCAATGAAAAAACTTATTTATTAAAATACTGACAAAAACCGTGACGACAATATTCCTTTTTCTTTTCCACTATAAAACCAATTTTGGTCATTCAAGTTCAATCTCAAATCGAAACCCATACACACCAAAACCCTCAAAAATTCCTGTAGAACCCCATTCAACGATGTCAGAGATATCACCACCAAATTTCGATTGCCGGATGTACGAAGCCAGGTTCCCGGAGGTTGACACGTCGGTGATGATTCAGGTGAAGGAAATCGGAGATGTCGCCACTCATGTCTCTCTCCTCGAATACAACAACGTCGAAGGCATGATCCTGTTATCGGATCTCTCTCGCCGGCGTATTCGAAGTGTTGGAAGCTTAATTAAAGTTGGCCGTATTGAACCGGCTATGGTGCTTCGTGTTAATGCTGAGAAAGGATATATTGATTTGAGTAAAAAGAGGTTATCGGAACAGGATATTCAAATTTGTGAAGAGAGATATAGTAAGAGCAAGCTTGTGCACTCAATCATGCGTCATGTTGCAGAAACTATGAATGTTGATCTTGAGGTAATTTTTAGATTTTTTTTTTTGCTAATGCTTACCGGAATATGATTGAAATTTAGCTTGTAGAGGACAATTTTCTAGCTGATAGTGTTAACAGGAGTAATTTATTAAGAGATGTTATTGCTGTTGTAGAATCGATAGACAGAACAGAAAACACAGTTAGTTCATATTGAATGTGTATGATTGATAACTTTAGCTACACATTTTCAGGGATCTTATGATTGATTTTTGTGGTGGTATGGGATCAAATGGGGGTGAAATATTGTTTTTGTGTGTAAGACAGCTTATAGAGACTTGATCTACAATATACCACTGTCAGTAATCATCAAATGTGATAATTTGTCCCATTCCACTATGAAGGACCTGCACAAATGTTTTAAGCATCAACCAATGTGTTCTAAGACATTAATGTCATGCATTGCAGCGCTATTAATTAATAGTTGTAGGTAACTCTAGATCTTTGTGAGGGCTGGAGAGAGTGATAATATTGAATATACATAGTATTATTGCTAAATTGTGTCTGTCTGTTTTATGGATCTTTTGCTAAATAACATCTATAATGATGTTATAAAGATATCAAATATAGCCGAATAAAAATAGTGATAAATATTGATGAGTAGGTTTATTATTCTGCGTAAGGGTATCTTATGAAATACAAGTTATCTATGACAGGATTTGTACATACACGTTGGATGGCCTTTGTACCGAAAATACGGACATGCATTTGAGGTTAGATATCTTGTTGACTTATCAAACTTTGACCTTATATTTATCTACAGTTACGCATGCTAACAGTTTCAAGTGCTGTTTTCAGGCATTTAAATCTATTGTTAATGATCCTGATTCCGTGCTTAAGTCATTGACTCGTGAACTTAAAGAAATTGGTCCAGATGGGAAGGAGGTAATTAGTTGTGCAAGTTGAGGCTTTTGACCATTGACTGTTGACTATTATGGTCATAATAAATAGCAGCTTTTTTTGTTTCTGATTTTGTAGGTGATTAAAGTGGTTCCTGCTATTTCAGAGGATGTAAAAGACGCTTTAGTGAGAAACATCAGAAGACGTATGACCCCACAACCGTTGAAAATTCGTGCTGATATCGAGATGAAATGTTTCGAATTTGATGGTGTCCTCCACATTAAGGTTTCACTCTCGTTTTTTGGATTTAATATTTTACTTTATTATATACAGAATTTTTTATTTTTTTTTGCGTGCATAAAATAACAACATACTTTTACGTTTGTCCCTGTTTAGTGATTGTACAAATTTCCGCCTAAGGTCACTAAAAGATGGGCTTGTGTCCCGTTTGGGCCAGTGATGTGGCGGTAACTTGCTGAGCTGGAAAGTGACATATCATTTTTTTTATGTCCCATTTGGGCTCATAAAACATTAGCTTTGTGTACTGTTTATGTTCCACGTCATAGATCATCAAGTTGCTGATGACCCAAATGGGACACAAAGCCATCTTTTCAGAACCCAATTAAACTGAAATTTCTACAATTTAAATATATCTTATTTTAGACAATAAAGCCCAGTAAAAACATAATTTCGGTAAACAGGAAGCCATGCGAAAAGCTGAAGCGGTTGGTACCAAAGAGTGCCCAGTGAAAATGAAATTAGTTGCTGCACCAGCTTATGTTCTCAATACTCAAACTCTAGACAAGGTATTTAATATTAATCTAATTATCTTTTTTATAATATATTTTTATTAAAAATTATTAATAAAATTTTGTGATTTAATAAAGGACCAAGGGATAAAAATTCTTACAAAAGCAATAGCTGCTTGTATCGCTGCAATAGAGCCCCATAAAGGAAAACTTACCATAAAAGAAGCACCTCGAGCAGTAAGCATTTAATTTCATCACACGTACACGTTTTCAACTATAATAACATAAATTAAAAAATAATAATAATTGATGAAATTAATTATTTTACAGGTGAGTGAACGAGAGGACAAATTGCTTGCAGAACAATTGGCTAAACTTGAGCGTCAAAATGCTGAAGTTAGTGGTGATGAAGATAGTGAAGTGGAAGAAGATTCAGGCATGGGTTCGGTTGATTTAAATACTTCAACTTCTTCTGGAATTACAGAGATATAGTTGATAACAGATGCGGCTTTCAAGATTCATGTCTGTTAAATTTTGTCTTGTTTCGTGTAATTTTTTTGGGCGGTTTAGTAATGGTTTTGTATAAACTAAGTTATTTGTTGTTAGAATTGTCTCTATTTGCGTTTTCCGTATTATTGATATTGTGTTTTCTTTGAATATTAGTATTTGAATTGGTTTGGGGTTTTTTGAACTGCTCTTAATTTTACTTCGATTTTATTCACAACGGGATTTGAACCTATGACTTTAGACTATAAGCAACACCAATACTATTAACCTATAATCCTTGGGTGAATTGTTTTGTAAATTAATGAGTAGTTTTGATGAGTCTTGTTTTATTTTGCAAATGTGCTTATTTTCTTGGAAAAATGTATTTGATAATAGTCAATGGAGGCTCGCTGTTGAAATAGGGGGTGCATTTTACGCTAACATTTATCGTATTACAACGATTATTGTTTAGTATGGTTATATATTTAACAATAAAACTTACACTATGTGATGTATGAATTAAAAGTTACCTTATAGAAATGAATTCCCTATTGAAATTATTCCTATAGCTTAAAGCTTATACTTCGAAGTTCGTTAACCTTTAGGCTGTGAGGTATGGGTCCACGGTGTTGTGTGGTCTTATGTGGCAAGTAATCACAACGTGCTCCACATGGGAACACCACCCCCTCCACTAGGGGTATGAAAAAGTGAATGAGTCCCATTAAATTATTGTTTTCCTCTCATAAAATGCCGTGAAGATCCGTGGCCGTAGTCACTCTTCTACCACGAAAACCCCCCACGGGTGGTGTTCAATTTTTTTTCACGGTGTGGAAGGCCTCAACATCAGCTTCAACGGGCTTTTTCTTTACCCATACCGACTAGTCTTAGAAAAAGCAGATATAAGTTTGACTTTTATGGTATTAAGTATTAACCTTAGAAAAACCTATATGACTTTTTTTGGAAACGCCAAATATATTAAGAGCCTGAACTTAGCAAGAAACTAAGCGGGAAACAAAATTACAACAAAGATAAAAAAGGTGAAACACCCGAATCAAACCAATTACAAGATGTTTTACTCCTATGTTTTAACCACATAAATGAAATTGAAATGATATCACCCGCGATGACCGTATGTGATTTGTGAATATTATTGAACACCGTATCATTCCTAGCTTTCCAAATGCACCAAATCGAACAATGGATTATCATAATTAACAACTTTTTCCTCTTAGAATAATTTCCCCAAACCGTGCCGAATTCAATGAGATCCATTACTACACCAATTAAAGATCCATGATAAAACGTCTATCACAAAAGGACATTGAATAAATAAGTGATCAACATCTTCAAACCCTCCGTTACACAGTTTACATGTATTAGAATCAACCACAAAACCTATATGACTCCATCATTCTAATTTCTCATAGCACCTATAAATCAATACAATATTATTTGTGAGTTTTATATCCGTCTTTGTCTTAATTAATCTCGAAACGTGTATCTGTCCTATATGACTAATATTCAATATTCAATTACATCATCTGATTTTTGTCTCGATAATAACCCCTTTTTCCTTTGCGAGTAGGCTCCGTTATTTCATTTGCCGTTTCCAAAAAAAATAACCCCTTTTTCGCTTAATTAAAATTTAATACATACATATATAAACCATTATTTCCAACTTTAAATAAAACAAAAATATATATAAAAAAAGGTTTACACACGCATGCATAATCCAAACAAACCTAGCTGGCATTTGACCAATAAGTTCATATAGTACCTATTTCAATTAATGATTTCACTGAAAAGAACCAAAAATTTCATTGGTCTCGAAAGAAAACAAATATAGTTAGACTTGTATTTTGAGCTCATGAAATCCAAACAAAACCCCATTATAACATCATATCAAATTTTTACTCTAACACTAATCATTAAGACTGGAAGGTATGGGACAACAGCAAGGGGGCGTAGGGGTGTGAGGTGGCTGCAACGGCGTGAGGTTTTTGGAGGAACACCGCCCCCCCAACGGCGTGGGGGGTGGGCGTGGTGAAGCATGGGCACACATGGGCACGGGCAACGGGCTTCCACAGGCGTGGGTGTTGTTTTTTGGACAATGGTGGCTTCTGATTGGTTGAGGGGTATTTTCTTTTTTATTTTATTTAAAATTTAATGGAATAAAATGGTGTGGTGTGGTGTGGTGGGTATTTCCTAGAGATGATGTGGTGTGGTGGTAGTGTGGTTGTTTAGGTGGCGGTGATGTGGCAAGAAATATGGGTACCACAAAAGCCTAATACATGTTGTGAACTACATCACAAAAGCCTTCACCATGAAAACACCGCTGAGGGCATCGCGTGCCCATGGTGGTTATTGGTGGCTGTGGTTGACCTCCTATATTGATATAAATATATTTACACGAATAATTTTAATTTATTTTTAAAATATACTTATATAGTTATATTAACCATTGGTGATATTTTCTCAGAAATGATAAATTAAAGCGCGTGATCTTTTTTCAACAAGCAGCACCATTTATATCTACTTTAACACAAATACTACCATTCACATCTCACAAAAATTAACAAAAAAAAATAATAACAAACACACACATCAGATCACACTCACACACACATTCACACAACAAATTAACAAAAATGATAGATGAAAGAAGAGGAGCACCTTACGGGATACTACTCGCCGTCGTCGTAGTCGTGTTGATCGGAATCCCTATGTTCCTCGGTGACGGAGGCGAAGTTATAACGGAGTTCATAGCAGAGCTTCTCAGTCCGTTAGGTCTGTTACTCCTTCCCATTGTTCTACTGTTAGTCATCCAATATCTCTCCTCCGATTCCGGATCTTTCGTTTCCAGCATCTTCTCCACCGGAGAACCTAATTCAATCCACCGTGCTAGTGGATCTCCGGTCGGTGTCGGACTTGTGCTTCTTCTCGTACTGTTTCTTCTCTACAATAAGTTTTCAATCTTCGGCGGTGATGATGATTCCGACGAGTAGTTCAGTTCATTTCCGGCATCGTTTGCTGTTAGTCAGTCTACTTCGATCTGCTTTTGTTTTTAATATATATTTTTTATATTAATGTTTAAATTTTCCGATATATAATTAGTTGATGCGTATGTAAATGCGGTATATTAGTGATTTTGCATCGTTTTGACGAAAACGCCCTTGGTTGTTTGGGCAAATTGTGATATCTTGTGGATGGAAGTTAGGGTAATATTGGTATTTGATTAATTATTCAGCTCGATGGTTTGTGTTTTCAATTTTGAAAAATAGTGATTAATGATTAATGACCCTACGTCGGTGCTATTTTATTGGGTAAATTTATATTGAGTTTGTTTTTTCTAGTAGTTTTTTCTCATGTGAATAAAGTGGCGGGGTTTATATAAGTGGAGGGTTTTAGGAGAGACATACTATCTTTGAGAATACCACTCAAATCATTAAATAACTAGTTTGTTCAAATAAAAAAGAAATTAAATGAACATCCAACATTCTTAAATTTATGTACCAATAAATAAGTGTTTATAAATAAAGTAATTCGTTTTCCTTTTCAACAGAAACAAAAGCTATGATTTATATTCTAAGTTCATGTTAAGATGAGACAAAATTTCGAAGACACGTCATGTTGAAGAGGCATTTTACTATTCAAGTAACAAATATATTTAGCGCCTAGTAACCTATCTTTATAAATGGCTAAAAAAGTAGCATCCTATGTGAGCCATGACTAAAACCCCTCGACTGTTTTCTTGATAAGTTATTCGAGATTTTTCTTTCACAAGATCTCGGGTTCGAATCTTATTGGAGACTTTTTTTTCTGGTGAATAAGGTGGTAAGTTTTATTCCCCATATGTAGAGGGTTCGAGGGAAAACATATTGACTCTTGTGAATGTCACTGTCCGATTCGAACCACTAACTAACTAATTTACCTTTCAAAAAAAATCTAAGTCACTAACTTTCTATTATACTCAAACAATTTCTTATTCAACTAAAGTTAACATTCAAATTCAGAGTTGAATGGATACCCTTTGCATTTTAATGTTCTTAGACCTATAGAATCCAATACTGATTAGTTCAAAAACTGAATTCGAGAGGGGGGAAAGTGTATAAGTATCATAGATGAAGGGTCTAAAGGAAAAAATAGCTATTGCCGTTGACCCATATGGCGCGACGTTTTTGTATGGGTACTTTACTTTTGACAATACTGTTCACCACTCAACTCGTCGCACGTGCCCAGATCTGTCGACTGTTGGACCCCGGTTTTAATTAAATAGTTTTAAGATCAGTTAACATATTTAAGTCGATCTGTTTACACATTTAACTTTCGTTAGATTATTAGATATCCATATATTTAAGTCGTTAATCTAAGGTGTTAGTTTGCTTTTTCTGGGTAAAAAGATTTGATGTCTGCATATCAAATCTGCCAACTGTTGCAGCTTTGGAGGTGGACCAAAGATCTACGGTCTACAAAAAAATTGTTTTTTTTTACCATCTGCAGACATAAACATACCGATATTTTGTTGGCATTTCATCGAACAGTTGGGGTGCACGATCAAAGGAGACTAGCCGGAGACTGGCCGGTGACTGGAGAAGGAGGTCGGCGACTGAGAAGGAGTCCGGCGACTGGAGAAGGAGGCCGGACAGTCGACCACCGTCCACGCAAAATTCAATCGACCAAAAGCAACCATCGTCGGGATCTGAGAGAGGAGGAACAACACAAAACAACCAACGTCGGAGCTGGAAGAAGAAGAAGAAGATTCAACTGGTCTTCGCCGGCTAAACAACACAACGCAAATGTCTGTTATTGCGCCGCGATATGGGAGAAGACGAACACAAAGCAACAACAACAGTTGGCCACCGTCGGATCTAGGAGAACATGAACGGTTGCTGGAGAAGTGAACACCGGAGAGGGCAACGCCGGAGAAGGAGATGGTGACTGGAGGGGGCGATGAGTTTATTTTGTTTTTGGGGTCAATTTTGCGTTTTTAGGGTTTTGGAAGAGGTCTGTGTGGAAAAGCTAATGCCCAAATCTTCTTGGGGAAGACCTTGGGCAGACATAAAAAAATCTTCGATCTTCCGAAAAACAAACATCTGCAGGATGCTTAACATCTTCGATCTTCCGAAAAACAAACATCTGCAGGATGCTTTTAATGCGTGTGGTCTACACAGCGAAGACAAAAGACCCAAGGAAAATCTTTTGTCAAAAAACAAATAGCACCTAAGTGCAATGCACATTAGTATTGTGGTCATTTTCATTGTCTTCTTTTTAAAACACGTAAATTCAAAGGTGGTACTTTAGATTTGGTAAAAGAATGCAACTATTATAAAATACCAATACTCAATGATTTAAGTCGATAAACATCAATAAAAAAAGTCAGTAGCAACTGAATTACGAAGCAACAAGAGCGACTATTTCTAACAGAACAATCACACAACTCAAAAAATGACAAGATAATATATTTGGCCAAAACTTAGAATGGATAAAAAAAGACAAGAAAATACGGTCACGTCTCACTGATCTCCTGGCAAATTCTTGATGATATCAGAATCACCTAAAACAATTCAAAAACAGAAAACATATTAGCCAAATTTTTTTTAATGATGATTGTATTAAAATAACAAATTATCTCAGATTCAATACCTGCATCAATGATACTTAGGCATGACACACGGAAATACTTCCCACAAGCGGTTCCAAGATCAACATTGTCTAAAACATAAAAATCATATAAATAACAAAATCAGCAAAAAACAAATACAAAAATATTTTTAATTATAGATTTGATTAATACTCTGCACTTACTTCCATTGTAGTGGTGAACGCCAACCTTGGCAAGCATAGCATAGTACTCAATCTCAGATTTTCTTAAAGGCGGGCAATTGTTTGAAATGATGATCAATTTACCTATAATTCCCATCAATTATATGACAAATTAAGAAAATGATAAATTAATTAAGATTTTAATCTAAAGTTGATTATTAGGTTTTTGTATCAATTCTATAAAATGTGAATTGACCTTACCTTTAGAGCTCCTGAGGGACTCGAGCACGGTCTTGTAACCAAGAGTGTACTTTCCACTCTTCATTACAAGAGCCAACCTGTTGTTGATGCTCTCATGAGTCTTCTTCTGCAAATTTAAATTTGAATAATGTAATAATTAATTAACAAAAACATGAATTAACTGGACATATAAACATGAAGAAATGAGAAGTATGTAGTGACATACGGTTTTCTTTCCTGACACCATTGTAGCTCCGAACACAACTGCAAATTAAGCATGATATCAAATTAGAACAGGTATACATAACAACTAAATCAGATAGAAAACTGCAAATTTTTCAAAACTAAGTTCAACAAAATTCACCTTAAATATTCATATTTCAGTTTTTTAATTGTTTGGAGCTCAAAACTTGTTTAAAACATGATACTAAATTAGCTTCGGAGCTAGCAACAAATGTGATATTAAGATCTAGGTCTCAGTAAGCAAAATTCAAACCCTAATTCTCCGAGCTAGATTACATAAGAAAATTATGCGAAAAATCACACAAAAAAGGGCATAAAACCCTACCTGTTTACAAAATACACTAGAGAATGAATCGATGTTGGTTTAATCTAAGAATTGTATGACAACTTAAAGTTGTTAACGAAGGGATCCAACATATAACAAATGGAATTCAATGGTGGAATTCAATCATAGGTTTTCGGTACCCAAAACATACCTGCAAACGTGCAAGAGTTGCTCAGGCTCGATTCAGTTGAAGGAGGAGGAAGTAAAACCCTAATTTGGAGTCAGTGTCTATATACTCGGACATTTAAAGTTGGGCTGGGCTTTGGTTTGATAGACAATTGGGCTTTTTTATGGATAGACAAACTATTTAATCAATCGTAGAGCTATCAATACCTGATACGACACGACAAAAATACACGAAACGAAACGAAATTTGCACGAAACTGAAATTTGAATTCGTGTTCGTGTTGTGTAAAATAAACACGAAGTCGTGTTCGTGTTCAGAGATCAACACGAAATTGACACGATAGTTATGATTTTGTCGTGTTTGTCGTGTTTTTCGTGTTTTAGCATGTAATAAGTAAGAAATTTTGTTATTTATTTTGTGTTGTCGTGTTTATTGTTTTTTAATCGTGTTGTGTTCGTGTTACCAAAATAAAACACGACTTCGTGTCGTGTCGTTTTCGTGTCGAAGGAATTCGTGTCGTGTCGTGTCGTGTCGTGTTATCCAGAAACACGAAACGATAGCACGATTTGACAGCCATAATCAATCTTAGCAACCGAAAATGCGTTTGGATAGCTTCTAGTATCCATGAGAATCAAAGATGTTGAATATAGTTAAAAGGTGGTGATAAATACAGCACAACTATTGCTTTAGTTGGTTATATAATTAGCTGTAAGATTTATACTCTGTTGTGTAGATATTTAAAACTGTGGTGCAAAAATAATTTTTCATAGTTAAAAGAGTCGCGAAATAAACCGATTTATTATGTTTGTGTTGTCGATTTGTAATTTATGTTACAAAACGTATTTTGTTATAATTATTTGTAAGTTTGGTCAGCATTAACAATGTCATTTATATGTCTAATTAAATAACAACAAATAGTTTAGAGGGTTAAAACGGTCATTTTTATCATTCGGTGATCAAATATTAATTTATCATTCAAATACAGATTAGTAGCATGTGCATCATCCATGTATGTGCATCATTCATGTATGTGTATCATTCGGATATTATTTATCTAAACATTGCCAAACAACACTGAGTGAAATTTGATTCCTTTGTACCGAAGGCATGTTGCCGAATGCGGACCCATGTTTACCTCAACTGGATCTCCAAGAGTTGTTATTAAATATTGTTTCATTTTTTGACAAAAGAAATTATTTTGAAACAGATACAAAAACAAATGAGCAAACATAATTTGTGAAGTGGGCTCTGTAAACAAGCATATTCCTCATCATGACCATCTGATAATTTAATTAAATGACATTATTATTATCAAAAAACACTATTATATCTTCTCATAATAAAATAAAATTATTATAAAATCTAATCTGTCAGCAACAGTATCTTTACACAAATGCTACTACATCCGTGCTAAAATCACACCTTGCAGTTGAACCCATGACCCGAACAAAACCCAATTTCCAATACTGCACCAGCCAAAAACATCTTATTTCCTGCCAACAACATTCCTACACATAAAAAGTCAAACTAATACATTTAGTTTTGACTGAAAGAATAACACACATTCAAATAAGTTAATAACTCTATATTAATATACTAAGGCCAAAATGCATTTTAGTACCCTGACCAGATCTTCTACTACCCTGAACTATTAAAGGTGCAACATGATACTCTGTACTTGACAAAATGGTCGATTAAGTATCTTGATTAACTAACTTGGCCTTGTTTTCTCACGTGATTTGCTTCTAACATCCATATATTGAGATGCACATATATGTTTTAGTCCGTCAAAAGCTCTAACGAAAGTAAGTCAAGCAAGAAAACGTGATCAGATTAATAAGTCAGGGTACTAAATCGGCCATTTTGTCAAGTTCAGGTATCATGTTGCACCTTTAATAATTCAAGGTAGTAGATGACATAGTTAGCCAAATTCAGGATACTATAATGCATTTTGGCCGTATATTAATTAATTAATAAAAAAAAGAATTAAGCTAACCTTCAGGCAATCCCTAAGCTTTCAAGCTTATCACAATGAGGAGTAGGCAAGTTTCTGCTCCACGAACGTCTCTGTAATTCAACATTACAGTAACGCCACAACATATTTTTATAATCTCTAACAACATTATTCTCAATACTACTTCTTGCAGCCGTTCCAACAGGATATTTATGATCAAAATCAGTTGATTTCACATAAAACTCAACTCCATATTCCTTAGTCATTTTTGAAAACTGATAAGTATAGTTCCTTTGTAGAGAATATTCGGGCTCAGAAAACGGAAGACAAGCAAGCAATATGATTATCAAAAATGGTAACAGTTGAAGAAGCAACATCATATTCGGGCCGGTCCCACCATTAGTATCCTCCCTTGGTTGACCTTGACCACCTGCAGCCCGTCTTGTTCTGTAAACATGGCCCGTTCTGAACATGTCACTTTGGCCAAAAAAAGACCGAAATATCTCGTCAGCATCAAAATCATCTTCAAACATGTTGTGTCCTGTTCTTCTTCTTCTTGTTTGTCTTCTGACATTATACTGCTGACTGTACTCATCTCCTTCAGCTATACCTGTGTAATCATATTGTCTTCTTGAATTGTCATCACTCAGACATTTAAACGCTTTGCTGACTTTTTTAAAAGCTTCCTCAGATCCTGGAGCTTTGTTCTTGTCAGGATGAACTTTTAATGATATTTTTCTATAAGCTTTCTTAATCTCCTCAACAGAACATGTTTTAGCAACACCGAGAATTTCATAATAATCGGTGTTTCTTTTGATTTTACGGACCAATTGAATGTGTTCTTCGGTATAACTCGGTTCTGCATTTGTAGTTTCAGCCTGTTTAGAGTTCATAGGGTTGCTTGTAACATGATTTTTACCATTTGATGGATTGGGATCTGTGGAATCAAGATCTTTACATGCTGATAAAAGATCATTAACATTTAAATTGTGATTTAGACGTTGTGCCATTGTGATAAACTTCATAGCGCGTGCCTTATTTCCTGATGCAATTGCTTCTTTTGCAATGGCAACACATTTTTGTGCTTCGTCTTTATTACCATCCATGATGAATTGATGATTGAACAAACTCAGTTCAAAACTGAAGTTGTTCAGCAGAATTAACCACTCATTCACCAGCTAGCAAAATAAACGCACAGCCTTTACTGAATCAAAAAGGAGAAAAATTCAAAATTAGGGCTTTCTGTGCAATCACATATATTCAAGCAACGATTAATGTATCGTCAATCAATTCAGCTACAGATTTAGATTATTATGATTTTAACTCATAATAAGGTAAATTAGATACATAAAACACAGATATAAATTCAAAGCCTCAGGCGATCTATTACATTAATCCTAGGGTTTCAATATCATAGGTCACCTGATTGCTGAAATTTATGGAGATTGAAACACAAATCGCAACTAGAAACTTGATCGTAATTAGGTGTTTGAAAAACACATACAGAATTCAAAGTACGCCGATTGATAAATGGATTTATACAAGCAAATACTGAGCTTGAAATCAGCACATATTTAAAGAGATCGGCAGTGATAAACTGAAGGTGAAATCCACTAACCTTACGTACGAACAGAAATCGAATAATTGAAGAATTTTGAGATCTCCGCTACCAAAATACAATCTATGGCAGCAGTGATTTTGTTCGACTGTTGTTATCCCAGAGTCAATCAACGGAAGTGTACCACAATGGCTTCTTTCATTCGGTTAATTGTGTACAACAATTGTAGTCCCTATAGTTTACATGGTTACCATGAATAGCCCCCTAACGTTGATAATCTGTTCAGTTCTATGGAAAGTTAAGAACCACCAAAGTTAGATAAAAACGTAATTAGTTATATCATTTACAACAAACACATTCATAGTTATTCCTCAATTCCTCACCCGTTAATCGTTATGATACACGAAAATCACAGAGCAGCGTTTTGATGTGCAATTTCACGAAAATCATGCAATTCACGGTGAACCGCGGATAATCTTGAAATTAACGGTAAATCACCGTGGTAAATCATGAAAATCACGGTAAATGGTGTATATTAATACTTCATCCGATTCAAAATAAGTGACACACTTTGAGTTTCACGATTTTTGAGGCAAAAGATTATAATGATGATTAAATTAGATTAATTGGATGGTTAGTGGGGAATGGGTCCCACACCTTTTGAATAAAGTAGGGTTAATGATGTTTAAAAGTAAAAAGTAAGGGTAAATGAGTCATTTCCCTTTGTTAAAGTAGATAGTTATTGGGTATGGGTCCCACAATTTTTTGCCAAATAAGGTAATTTTTTAAAGTGTGTCACTTATTTTGAATCACCCCAAAAAGGAAAGTGTGTCACTTATTTTGAATCGGAGGAAGTATTGACCTTTGAGATCTCATCATTATACATCACGGATATATATCATTTTGTTGTTTATTTTAATGATGTAATAATTTATTGGTTTTATGGTTTATACTTTGTACTCCCTCCATCCCACAAAAAAACTTCTCATTTCAACATAAATTTTTGTTGCACAAAAAACTTCACATTTCAATATAATACTATTAATACTAAGGACCCACCACTAACTATTCACTAACTATCTTTCTCTCTCCAAATCAATCTTATATTTTAATCAAAATTATTACCAATGACCCACCACTAGCTATCACCTTAAAATTTGTGTCAAAGTGAAATGAGAAGTTTTTTGTGGGACGCAGGGAGTATCTAACACTATAAAATATTAAAAAAAACTCACTATAGTATCACGAAATCCGAAATTTCAAAATAGCGGTAGGTGACTCATGACTGCGTGTCACGATAACTGCATAGTATATACTCCCTCCGTCCCATTTTAAATGTCCAGTATACTATTTTAGTTTGTCCCATAAAGAGTGTCATTTCCTAAATTTCAACCAATCAAAAAATATTTAAGTGGAAAAGAGAAAATTTGATTGGTGACATTATATAATTAATGCACTTTTCTTAAACTGTATGTTTTTTTGTAGTGGACAATTAAAGTGGGACGGAGGGAGTATCATATAGAATAACTCTACCAAACATAAACATCTACCTCAAACTTAATTAATTTACTTAATTATATATCATAACGGATCAAATAAACAATGACCCATTATAATACATAATTAGCTAAATTGGTTACATAGATAGATAAAAGTTACAGATACATAAAATTACGAATCACAAAGATCGAAATGCATCATATTAGTCAACACCTCTCAATAGTGAAATCCGACCAAAAGGTTGATTAAAGTTTGTACTACAAAAGGCGTGCACCATCGACGACTTTCATCTGCGACACATGTCCATGTTCTTATACATAATAACAAGATCAAAACGACCATAATAAAAACCCTTACAATTTTATTCGTACACTTAAAAGCGTTTAATTATTGGGTAAAGAAGATGTAATCAGGGTGTTGGATTTGGATATGAAGTTGTCTCAGCCATGAAAATGCGGCACTTTCCAAATCTTTAAGCTTTTCGTCATCGCCTTTTTGATGATTGTTCCAAACGTTTCCTTGCATCTTGTAAGTTGCTAGCCCGAACGGAACTAGATCCAACACTTGTGCATTATCATCCTTCTCAACACCTTCTTCATCGTTATCTACTTCATTAATTAATGATTTTTACACAATTTTGGTTAGTTAATTAAGAAGACAACATGTGATTCCTTAGTTAAGAAAGTCATATTAGTTCTTAAACAAATATTGATTAATAAATTTGAGATAAACACCTTGGAAGGAGCATGATAGAGTATGGAAGGTGAGGAAACAAGTGTAGAGGTCCTTGCTATTGTAAACACCAGCTGGGATATGATAAATAGGGTACCTATAATACACAACAAAATACCAAAAATTAATTATTCGTCTTAAAATAAAACTAATATAGTTTCCATACAATTTTCAAAGATTAATTTTTATTGTTTAACAATTAAATTAAGTATATATTTTAACAAAGACAAAATAAATTAATTTAGTTCACCAAAATTAATGGGGCATATGTTAATGATAATAATCAAGATTCTAAATAACGTGAGGCGTGGTGTGGCGGCATGGTAAAACCTCAAGTATTAGCGAGCTATGGTAAAGCCATGGCGAGATCATGGTGTTTATAATGGGTAATGAAAAAACACATAATTATAAATTTATAACATAACTCGCCACCAATCTTTTTCTTCATATTTGGCATATCTAATATTTTTATAACTAATTAGTTATATAGATTTGGTTCATATAGTATAGTTACTTTATTACGTTTAAAAAACACAACTTATTATGTGTTAATGAGAGTCAAGTTGGACCTCAGTATATGCAAACCTTATACCCGAGTCTTGGAAGTCTTAGCGCGCTATAGCGTAAACTAAGGTGAGCCTTTTAGAACCATGATAATAATGGCTATTAAATATGAATTACAATCTTACCTAAAATGAATTATATTTCATAAATTAATTGAAACAAGCCAAAATTTATACTAAAAAAAGTTAAGATATTTGACTAAAAATATTCTGCAATTTCTACTAAGATACTAATTTACTCCGTAATACAAATCTAAAAATGTAAAATTAATAGCTTAAGGAAAAATGAGAAAATAATTTATTTCAAAATACCAAAAGGCAAAAAGCTTTATTATGAATTTTTATCTTTGTCTTTTAGATTAGTAAATTCAATATTTTATTGCTTAAATTAGAAATAGATGCGATGTTGGTTTTAAGGCCTGTGATGTTAATTGTTACGGAGTATTAATTTAATTATAGCTCAAATTTATATAGCTTTTTTGTTATTAAATTCATTCTTATCCAAAGAATAAATGTTCTAGGGAAATAACTTACTGTAAATTAAATAAAGGGTACGAAGATGATAAGATATAGACAGTTATTTTTCTACCCAATAGTAAAAAGACTATTTCCAAATTGTATACCATAAAAGTGATATATATAATTACTTGTCAATATATAGGAAACTATAGTGTGTGCGTTAGTTTTCTGATGTATAAATCAAGTCTTTTGTTTATTTACATACCAAGCAAGAGACATCCAACTAGCTGGAGATATATCATTGACGTAGAGTGTTAACAGTCCTGGATAACTTTGAGCCAATTCGACAATCTGTATCAAAATATAGACAAAGTTTTAATTATTTGACTTATTAACTAAAACAAGCTAATTGTGATTTTTTAAAGAATATAGGAAAGTATCTTAACTTTTAGAAAGTTGGTAATTCCCTCATAAAAAGACAATAAATGCAATAATAAAATTAGTGCTAAATATGTAAAGAAATATACAAATAAAGTTTTAAAGTATGTCATGAGTTATTGAATGTTTCAAATTTTTTTTTGTTATTTAGTCATTATGTAGCCTTAAATACATCAAAACTGTAACCATCTCATACTAGTTTGCAAGTTTAATGATGCTTACAAAACTATACATATGTATATGCATTTTATGAGTGTCCCTACTTCTTATACATAGCAATTTCATATTAAATGACAATTATACTTTTAATGAAAATAGTGAAATGCAAAATATGGTGAAAAAATAAAATGAAAAAATGGCATAATTGTCTTTATGGCATTAAATTGTTTAGTACGGATCACATAAAAAAAAACTTAGACTTACTTTATCTAAAAACGGTACTCGTGCGTACGGAGAGCATAGTTCAAAGAACTGTACATAAAGATCGTGATCTCCTACGTAGAATTCATTATCACTTTTAGATCCGTCGGAATTAACCTCATCCTGTCGACTCTCGTTGTTTGATTTTGAGCTATCATCGACATCATCATTTCTTGATGAATCATATTGTATCTCAACCGAATCAATTTCTTCTTCTTCGGTTGATGTCGCTTTTTTTATAAATATTTGGATTGCGGAAAGATAAGGGACATAATATTGAACAATATTTTCACCATTTTCTAACGAAACCGGGACACCAACTCCACAACAACTCCATTCGTCATAGATCTCCCATATATCTTGTAGTTTTACATCTCTATTTTTTGATTCCACATTTGCTTGTAGTACTTCCATGGCCTCATTCTAAAAAAAGGTTACATATTTTTTCATCAAGACAAATGAAACATACATACATACATACATACATACATACATACATACATACTTACCATAGGAACTGAAGCATGATTGATGATAGGAGTCACTGAATGAAGAAAGTTTTGAAGATTAGAATAATGCTCCATGGAAGAACATGAAGAAGAAATTGCAGACATATTATATCCTTTGATCAAATACTACATATACTTTCTTTATATATCTAGTTGACTGATATATATCTTTCGAAAACTTATGTGCAATTGAAATGGGGAGAATACGCTTACATAAAAGGAGGTTTCTTCTTTTTATGACAATTAAATGCGTGTAACAATATTTATTGTAGAATAACTTGTAATAGGATTGTTTACTATTGAAATTTGTTGTCCGTTTTGATTAAAAGACTAATCTTTTTACTTTTTTACTTTTCACTTTTTTACTTTTCACTTTTAGTTAATTGTATGTTGAAAAATCAGAGAATTAATAAACTACGATAAGTCGAATTAGTCTCCTTTATCTCTGGATAAGTCTAATTAGTCTTCTTTATCTCCGAATAGAGATATAATTATCTACATCATATCTCTCGCATCATCTTTTTTTAAAGGGATTAGATAGTTTATAACTCTCAAATATAGTATACAACTTTATTAGTAAAAATTAAATTTGTTATTCTTGTTGGTTAATATCAGTTGTACCAAAAAATTGTAACTAATTTTATTAGTTATTTTTTTTTACTGTTAGGTGATACTAATTAAACATTTAATCAGTTACTAAAATCCAGGACAATTTTATAGAAAAACTCAATTAATTATTTTTTATTTAAAGTCTCAACTTTAAATATATTTTTTCCATAATTAGATTTTTATTGTTTCAAAATTTGAAAAGTGGAGACTGAAAAGATGAAAACAATTTTTGTTAACAAATTGAGACGTCATCTCTATATACAATTAATCAAGTCTCATCATCCATATCAAAAGTCTGTCTTCTCCTCAACGACTCAAGAACAGCAGCCGACCGACCCTTATGTTTGGTCAAACCAGCCGTCGTTGACTTAAGTTTAGGCACATTCATGGCACTTAGGCTCGGTGTGCCCGCACCCTGGTTCACGTCTCTCAGAACCGACTTAGCCGTGGCTGCAGCCATCGCACCCTCAACCGCTGACCTCACTTTCAAACTCGTGTTCACATTATTCCCGACAGCTTCAGCAGCTGTTGATTTCACTTTTAGCGACTCGTACTTTTGCATGTCGTAAATGAGCTCTTTTTGTAGCTGTTTATCAGCGACGAGAATTTCGTCGATTTCGTTTTTGTAGTCTTTTAAGAGGATTCTGAGGCATTCCATTAAGGATCCTGAAAGTGGGCTGTTTTTGCTTTCGAGTAGTCGTTTTAGTTCTATGAAAATTGGGATTGTGTTTTGGATTAAACCTTTTTTGACTGCTTGTGTTATGACTCGTCCTTTAGTGGCGTTTTCTGCGGTTTCTTCTTCGATTTCTGATGATGTTTTGTTGGTTGGGATTCGGATTTCTTTACACGAAAGAATCTGAAATGCATCCTGTTATTCAGAAGAAAACATGTCAGAACAAAATAATCAACAATTAACAATGTGTTCCAGAGCTTTAATTTGGAGAGAAGAGAAGAGAAAATGAAGGAAATAATTTTTTTATCATGTTCCAGAGTTTGTTTTATAAAAGAAAGGAAAAGAAGGGGAGGGAAATTATGGCCATATTTTCTCTCATAATTTCATTCCTCGTACATTTTTTTATCATATGGATGGCCCCTAATATTCAAACTTATAACATTAACTGTCCTAATTTTCAAAATTTAAACATAAACGGTCCCTTGGAATTAGGGGTGACCATTTGGGCCAAAAACATGTAATCGGTTCTGTTTTCGGTTTTGAAATTTCATGATTTTCGGTTTCGGTCCTATCGTCCGGTCCTCAAATAGGGGTGACCGGTGAGCATTTGGGCTGAAAAACTGAACCGAAACCGAACAATGTAATCAGTACGGTTATTTGGTTTTGAAAATCCATCATTGTCGATTTCGGTCCTATCGGTTTTGGTGCGGTTCGGTTTGGTTAGGTTTCTGGAGCGCGCTTACCCCTAGTTGGAAATTGTATCATCAGTCTCTAATTTTAAAACTTGTAACATCAATGGTCCCTAATTTTGAAACTTATAACATCAATGGTCCCTATTTCAAACATGTGTAACATTAATGGTCCCTAATTTTGAAACTTATAATATCAATGGTTCCTAATTCAAACATGTGTAACATTAATGGTCCCTAATTTTGAAACTTATAACGCTAACAGTCCCTAAAAAGTAAAAACTTAACAGCCATATTTGCTTACATAGAGTTAGTGTTACTAGTATTAAAATTATTAGGGACTAACCATGTGATAGAAAAAGTTGAGGGACGAAATCAATACTTGCATACAAACCACAGGGACAATTTATGTAAATATTAGATTACCTGCAGAACAGACTGACTTGTAACATCTTCAATTTTGAGCATACCATCAGAAGCAGAAGCTAAAATCTCTGCACAAACTTTTGCAAATGTTGCCAAAAGATGTTCAGGAGCCATTTGTTTCAGTAGGGAAATATATATGTGCATTCTTTGACTTCTTGACTTTTCATCATTACCCCTATAAAAAGAAAAAAGGAATTTAAAAATTGGCCCAATATAAAAAAAATAAAAATAATTACCTTATGGAAAAAAGACGGCTTTCTTTTCGAGAATTCCCGTTGTTGCTTTGTCCAGTATGGGCATTACAGTCATTTAACACAAAGATTGCTTCAACAAAGCTGTTATAAGCTAAAAGTGGTGCCTTCACTGTCATAAAATACATATAATACAAATTAAAAAAAAAATATTGTTTTTGATAACTATTGACTTTTTAAGATCCATTTAGGTAATTAATAGTTTCCCTTTGTATAATCTATAACTTGCAAAAGAAGTTTCACCTTTTAATATATTCCCAAAAAGAAAATCAGCAAGTTGTCTTATTTTCTCTGATTCGTCAACAAGTGATAACAGAAACCGAAGAAAAAGCACACCTCTCCACTTCACATAATCCCGCTAAACATAATTAAAAACAAGTTAATTAATTAATCAAATTTACAATATATTTAACATAAAATTTGTGAATTTTAATATTACCTGTAATAATCTGGAAAGAAGTGTGAACGTTTGTCTTCTAACCAGTTCACAAGGATCACGAAGACATTTTGTAATATTTGATATATAACTATTTAATTTAAATAAAAAACAATCAGTGATTTAGAATAATAAATTAAATAATGTATATAACACTCACCAATCGATTAAAGCAGTATATCTAACACAAAAATCAGCCATCATTACAACAATATTGTTACGAAGTGCTGCACTGTCGCTATTTTCCATTTCCTGCAGCAACAATGTTCAAATTATTTAAGAAAAATAATGAAGAAAAAATATTATTTTTTTTAAACCTTCATGCTTATATAAAATTTAAAAAAAAATAAATAAAAAAAAGACCTCTTGATGTCTATTTTTCTTGTTTATTTTCAAAAATTACCAAAGAAAAAAAATTAAAAATAATTTTTTGATGAAAGAGTAAATTACAAGGATGGTCAGGTTTACACTAAATTTCACCTATGGTCCTTTCTTTTAAAAAATTACATCGGTAGTCCTTTTTTTGGAAACTTTTTGCACCAATAAAAAGCATCGAAAATTTGCAAAAAAAAAATATTTGATGATACATATCAAGGAAATAATATAAAAAAAGTGGAAATCATTGGGTTTTTTTTTTCAAATTGATGAAATAAAAAAAAATTCAAAGTCATGAACAAAGTCAATACAAGCTCCTGGTTTTTAGAATTTTTTCATCAATTTGAAAAAAAAAAATGTGATTTTTATGCTTTCTACACTAAGAATGTTTTTTTTATTGACCATGAAAGTATAACTAACATCCAAGATTTTGGTTAAAAAAAATAGATTACTAACCTGCACAAACAAGGGTATATATCTCTTTGCAAGTTTATCATCAGCAAGACAAATTTTCCCCATTGTTAACCAAGCTTGGATATACAACGAAGGTGCAGTCTGCTTAAAAGACAATTCTACCCCTGGCAGCTTCTTCAATTTCGGGTCAGAAATTCCCGATGTAATAATATTATGTAAAATGGGAACAATTGTTTTTAAATCAGCTGAAGGACAAACAATAACAAGTGATCCAATTGTGTAAACAGCAGTAACAGCTTGACCTAATAATCTTGATGATCTGTTACCCTTTCGGGTCCCACTTGCTGGTGTAATTAAATTGCTATTTTTGTTTATTTTTGTCATGTATTTTTCGAGTGTTCTAGAAGCTTTTGAAAGTAGTTGGTCAACCCATTTGTTGACTAATGCATCGGCTTCTTCGGGACTTTTAGCTTTTCGTTTGCATAATGTTCTCAGTGCTTTTACGTGAGCACTAACCTGTTATCATGTAAATGTTAGACACACAAGTGGTTGACTAGTCAACCGTTGTATTTGACTTTTCATCAAAAACACATTTTTGTTCTTCATAAAGCAAAAATGATGACCCCTCGGGTAAAAAACAATAATTAAATATATAAATAAATAAATAATGGCGAAAATACATTTTAGTATAAATAAATCTTCTACTACCCCGAACTATTAAAGGTGCAACATGGAATCTTGAACTTGACAAAAAGGTCGATTTAGTACCCTGACTTATTAATTAGATCATATTTTCATTCTTGACTTACTTTCGTTGACAGACTAAAAGATTTACGTTCATCTCAATATATTGATATTAGAATCAAATCATGTGAGAAAACAAGACCAAATTAATGAAACAGGGTACTAAATCAACCATTTTTGCAAGTTCAGGGTATCGTGTCGTGCATTTTGGCCATATATAATATATGATTCGGGTAAAAGTAGATACCTCCATAGAATGCATGTTAAAATCCTCAATTCGTTTAAGCAAATTGTGAGCTAAATCAGCAGCAGGTTCAGCAGGCAATTCAACAGAAACATTAGAAATCGTTTGCAAAAGAGCTACACGATCCCCAGCCCAATCAACAGAATTAGATTCTAAATCTTCTTCATCAAGCAACCCGTTTGATGTTCCTTGCTTATCAAGCAACTGCCAATGATGATACAAAAACTCCCAATCAACTGCTTTCAACAAGAATCCAGAAACCTCCGATAACAGAAACCACGCGCCAGCTGGCGCAGTCCATTTCTCTACCGGTTTGTTATCCTCTAACCACATGGATTCAGACTTTTTAATGATGTTTTGAAGTGAAATTACGATTTTGGGCTTGAGTTTTTTCTTCTTTCCAAGATTTGTGGAGATCTTTTTGACCCATGGAGCGACTTCACCATTGCAGATTTCTTTTAGTAGGCCCAAGACTCCATCCGGGTCATGGGTCGGATGGTCGGTAGACCCGGCCCGTGAAATACGGTCCAAAACTAGTTCTAGAAACAAGTTTTCACATTCTTCTTGTATGCTTGTTTCATTGTCGGTTATTAAACGTGGGACTGAATGTAACCACTCTTTAGTCACCTTGTCATCATGAAATTTTCTAAAAGTCTGCAAATAATAACAAATGCATTTTAGTACCCCTGAACTTGGTTGACTAGGTCATTTACTACCCTGAACTATTAAAGATGCAACATGGTACCCTAAACTTGGAAAAATAGTCAATTTAGTACCCTGACTCACTAATTTGGTCTTGAATTCTCACGTGATTTGCTTCTAATTTCAATATATTGAGATGAACTTATATTTTTTAGTTCGCCAAAAGTTATAACAAAAACTAAATCACGTGACAATTTCAGACAAAATTACTGATTTAGGGTACTAAATTGACCATTTTTTCAAGTCCAGGGTACCATGTTGCACCTTTTAACAGGTTAGGGTAGTAGATTGATTGAGATCAAACAAACCTCTGATAGTGCAGAAATTGCAGCTTTTCGTATGCTAACAAGTGGATCAGAACAAGCAATTCCCATAATCTTCAACAAATTATCATCAAAACCATCACTTTCACCTTGAAGAACAGTTAGTTTTGATATCAAAACAAGTGCAGATTTCCTCACAACCGCCTTTTCATCAACACAACGTTTCCTTAAAACATCATTAATCCCACCTTCTTCACCAAATCCCATTACTTTTATTAAACCTTTCTTATTCTCATCATTAACTGACAAAAACCCTACTAATTGTGCCAAATTAGTAATAGCTCGTGCCCTAATTCCTGCAACTGAATCTGAACATCTTTGTATTAGTGCTTGCAGACACCTAAACCCCCAAGAATTCTCATAACTGTTTTCCGAAAATGCCCCTAATGGGTCGGGTAATGTTGTTATTAAATTGAGGATAAGATCAACTGCTAGTAGTCTAAATTGGGGTTTTCCTTGAGTCATTTTGGTTACAAAATCGGTGAATTCTATTTGATCTTTACATTCTAATGATTTGATTATTTCGAGTATTGATTCAACTGCTAACGATCTAAGCTCAGCTCTCTCAGGAGCTTTACTGACCAAATATTTTGGAAGATTAACCATTGCTTTTTTAATATCATCTGATTTTTTTGCAATTAGGGCGATTTTATTCACTATAAATGATAATCCAAAAGCTCTTGCCTGTGATTTTGATAAAATAATTGAAGAAGAAAGTGATTTTAATACCTCGGAAGCAGTAATCGCTTTATCTCCATGTTCAGATTTCAACAATTCGCTCAAAATATCTGAACATAAATTGCATAATTTGGTGTAATTTGCAGAATTTCCGCATGATTCGATTGCGGTTACAGGAATTTCAGCAACAGTTTGAACTAAACCCTTTAAACAATCAGGAAATCTCCCTAAATGAATCAAATCCAAAACGAGATGTAATCGTTCAAGTAAAGGAAACAAAACCCTAACATCAAATTCTCTTATTGTTTCTCTTTCCACATCACCTGATTCAATACTCTTACCTTTGTTCTTCGATTTCCCGCCACCTCTTTTCTTCCTAACCGGGTTACCCGAATCCGGACCTGATTGGGGGTTTTTAAAAAACCGACGGATAGTCCGGAGTAAGGATAGGAAAGTTATCGGTGTGAAGAGTGTGAGAACATGTGAATTTGGAGTGAGTAGGAGAGATAGGTAGACTTTTGAAGCGAGAAGACGGAGGTGGGGGTCGCCGGAGTCCATGGTGGCGGTGAGCGGTGGGAAGAGGGCGGAGGAGAGAGAGAGGTTTCTGGTGGAGAGTTCATCGGATAGGTTTTCGAATTCGATTGGGTCGTCTTTGTTGATTGTGTAATCTAGTAGGGTTTGAAGGGCTGATAGGGTTGATTCGGAAATTGGCGTTTGTGAATTTGGGTTGGTGTGGTGTGATTCGAGCTCTGTGACTATTTCGGAGATTGATTCTTCCATGGCTGCCGGAGATGGGGGTTTCTCTGCGTATCTAGAAAATGGTCATCCTGAAACTGAAGATATGAAATCAAAAACTTCAAAATTTGGGTTTCCCTCCATACTCGTTTGCCATTCTCCCGAATCCAAACAAAGGGGTTCCAAAATTATGAAATTGAAACCGAAGCGGATTACATATTTTTAATTTTTTCAATTTAAATGCTTGCCCTGACCGAAACTGATATTACCTAAATCGAAAATCGTGAAATTACAAAACCGAATAACAAACCAACTACATATTTTTTGGTTTCAGATTGGTTTGGGTTTTAGCCCAGATGCCCACCCATATAGCATGTTTATGGTGTAGATTTATAAGTTATGTAACAAAAGTAGTGAATCAGTTTGTTTTTCAGACTTGTCATGTATTTTTAACCTATTACAAAAGTAAAATCCTTTTGAGATATGATATTTAATCCTACTCATAATCCTAACTACTTGATAGGATGACATGTGTAATCCATTAATTATCTCTCCTAATATTATCTCTTAATTTTAACAAATGTATTCATCAAATGAGTATGACTATGAGTAGTACTAAATGACAGGAGTAAATACCATTACTTAATCCTCTTTATCTTGAAGTTGTTGGATCTAAATCGATAAGATTTAAACCATTTAATTAAAGATCTTTTATTATATGAATCAGTTAGATTTGGCTGGTATAGATTTGAACTGGTAAAATATAGAGATTATTTATAAGCTCGGTTGAGAAACGTTCAAGGAGGACTATGATTTTTATAAAATCATGAGGAACAAATCTCAACTCTTGGATCAATCAACCCCCAAATCACTACCACCACCAGAATCACATGTGATTCAACACATCAACACCACCACCACCCCATGTGTATTAAATCACATGTGATTGCACACCGCCGACCACCACCACCACCACCCCATATGTATCAAATCACATGTGATTCAACACAACAGACCACCACCACCAACAACATCTGACTGCCACCGTCTCCACCACCAGCAACCCTTTGCCATCGTCGGCTGCTTGCAATCACATGTGACTGCGTATCCAAATCACATGTGATTGCGCCGGCCCGACGCGGCGGCGGGCGGCAGTGGCCGGCGGTGGTGGTTGTATATTGAATCACATGTGATTTAATGATGGTGGTGGTTAAAGGATCTTTTGATCCAATGGCCAAGACTAGGTGTAACGCAATGGTCGCCACCATGCGTCCCTATGCGTCCCTCAACATATGGACGCATCCCTCCCGTTACGAGACCTCAAGCGCCACGCGTCCCGCACGGCTAAAGCTCGTCCAGGAGACCGATACAGGTCGCCTGATTTTCAAAGGGGAGGGATTTTTTCAAAGTGGAATGGTTTGGTCGCCTGGTTACGTGGATTTGGTCGGAATTTTTTATTATATATTTAGTCGGGCTGATGTGACACTGATTATCAGGGATGAATAGTCAAGCTCGGTTATATGAAATCACCATATGAATTAAACCCAAAACAAGATGGGCCTAAAAAGTGTTTATGGGCCAACCTTTACAGAAAGTACAACTTACACATGGAGATTAACAAAAAGATCTAAAATAGGAAACCGAATCCCAATCCAATTCCAACTCAACTCCGGTTACTAGTCTATAAAACTCAGTTTAAACCCATAAACCATCTCTCCAACATTCTCCACCGTCTCTTTGTTTCAAACGATCCGATAATTAGCTTGCTATCATGTTGGTCTATCAGGATCTGCTTACCGGTAATCATATAACTTCTTTCTCCAATCTGTTTATCTTTGATTGTATTCAATATTTGATTCATAATTTTTTTGTTGTGTGTTACAGTTGCGAATCTAGGGTTTTCTTACTTGTTTAAGCGAATCAATGTGTTAATATTTAAGTTGAATTCGGACTTCTATATAGATCTGCTCGTAGCTCTGCTATGATGGCGGATAACTGGAATTATTGCCTTATTATCCTATATGATTATGATTTATGACTTGCTCGTTTGGCCTCTGAATTCTGTGAGCTATATGGTTTTACTTAATAAAATTGTTAGTGATCTTGTGTACAGCTTAAAAACTTTCACTAATAGTTAAATTTTACTTTTTTATGATATATGATTAGTTCGTTTAGTGTCTAATTATGTTAGCTATATTGTTTTAACTAATTAAATCGATAGTAACATCGTGAGAGGTTCTAACACTTCCATTGTGGTAGTTAATTTTTGTTTTTATTGTGCCTTATTATCACCTTGTTTATTTTCTGAATTTGTACTTATTCAAATTGTCTTTCATATTATGGAAACTTTTAAATCCATGTCATTAGTATTTAATTTTTGTTTTGGTCTAATCTCATAGCAAAATCTTTCGGGCAAATTGTAGATTTATTATAGCAAATTCTTAATGGTTGTGTTAGTTATAGATAGCTTGCGTTGATCTTAATATTTTCTTATGTGACCAGTAAAAGAGTATGTAATTTGAAGTTTTGAATAAAATTGTTTTTGTAAATGTAGGTGATGAGCTTCTTTCGGACTCGTTTCCTTACAAGGAAATCGTAAATGGGATTCTTTGGGAAGTTGAAGGAAAGGTTTGTTCTTTCTTATTTACTATCCTATATTCTCAACATATTTTAAATTTTAAATTTAAATTTTCCTGATATCATAATGCTAATTATTCAATTATGATTTTTTATTACTTCAGTGGGTTGTTCAAGGAGCTGTTGATGTTAACATTGGTGCAAATCCTTCTGCTGAAGGAGGTGATGAAGATGAAGGTGTTGATGATCAAGCAGTAAAAGTTGTTGACATTGTTGACACCTTTAGACTCCAGGTAAAAATCCAAAGTCAAAGTCAAACCGCTTTTCCTTTTTTTTTTTTTGAAAATTTGTTACATTTTTTGGTTTTCTAAATACTTTTAAATCTCATAAAAATGCAGGAGCAACCACCATTTGATAAAAAACAGTTTGTTGCTTATATCAAGAAGTACATCAAACAACTCACCCCAAAGCTCGATGCAGAGCAACAAGAGTTTTTCAAGAAAAACATTGAGGCTGCAACAAAGTTTCTTCTTGGAAAGCTCAGTGATCTTCAGTTGTAAGTTTTGTATTTTTTAATCATGTTTTAGAATTTATTGATTATATTTTATTTATGTTTTTGAATTTATTGATTATGCAGTTTTGTTGGGGAGAGTATGCATGATGATAGTGGTATGGTGTTTGCTTATTACAAAGAAGGTGCAACTGACCCCACATTCTTGTACTTTGGTGTTGGTTTGAAAGAAGTTAAGTGTTAAGTTTCTAGTTACATTTGAGGTTATTATGTACTCTTAAGAAAAGTATTACAGGTTTAAGTTAAAGTTAATTTTTTTGGATTGTTATTGGTATTATGAATTTGGTTTTATATCCATTTTCTCATTAAAATTTATTTCAGTTATATTTTTTTTAATTATTTTGTGAAGGAATATAAAACTAATTTAATATCAATTATGCATGTATATAAAAAGTTTCAATTTCATATCCAAATTTTAATTTCACATCAAAATTTTGAATAAGATATATTGTGTAAATTAATTTTTTAGTTTTCATATTGAATATATACAGTATTAATCTTTATGTTATAATGCAAAAAAGAGAAGAAGAAAAAAAACTAACGAAAAAACATAGAAATTTCTTGATACTACTTTTAAATCCAACCATTGAAATTATAAAGAAAACAATAAATTAAACAAAGTTAATAGTTTTCAACCTAAGCAAACTTTACAACTTTTATCTCATTCAAGTAAATAATAGACGAAGAAATACACAATTTATTTTCCAAAAAACACAACGCAATGTTCCAACTCTCAGCTCTCACATATACTACCAAAATAGCTGGAGGATTCATATATGAGCCAAAAACCATAAAACAAACTAATGCCCAGAACCAGAAAAAAAAAAAAAAAAAAAAAAAAACAATTTAGCAGAAAGAAACCCAATCAACAAAGCACACAATCACACCATGTAATAAGAACTCAAGTTATACAAACACGGATGTTGAATGATAAAAGAATCTTGAAGAATATTATGAGATTTTCCTTCCGTCCCCAAAACAAGCTCCAATTTACTGTCAAATAATATATATAGTTGAGCCGGATGAATGTATATATATTTTGAAAATCAGACAGCAAGTATTATGACAACAATCAGAAGCACAATCCCTAAGATCACCAAAAGCAAGCAAGTCTGCACGGAGGAAAAGTCAAATATAATAGAATCAGGAAAATCAACAAAACAAAAAAAAGTTTAGGGACGAAATGTGGAAAATGAAAGACCATAGGGACAATTTATGTAATTTACCATAGAAGAGTTTGATCTTTGAGTCTTTGATGCTTTAGCAAGATGGGATTTTGCCTGTGCAGTTGCAGCATGAGAGTTCTCGATATTGGACCCAATATCATCTGCAATAAATTCATCAGTCATTAGATGAATATTTATTATTAAAAAATAAAAGAAAATTAAACATACCGATCATAGTTCCTTGTTCATGCACCAAAACGGCTAGATCTTTAAATATTTCATTTACTTCACCAATTTGGTTCTGGATTTCTTGTATTCCCTGATCTCGTTCCTCAATTATAGCCTCGTTAAATGCAATCTCATTGTCCAACAGTAAAACTTCCTGTCTGCAGAATCAACTAATAAATTCTTTAAAAAATATATATATGATCATATGATATATCACTGTAAAAATGATCTTTGGGAGCTAAAAAGCATAAAACTAGCCTTCTAGATTGGACAAGAAGGGCCCGCTGTTCTGGACTTCTGCCTGAGCTGGCATCCGTTTCACCGTCTTCATTGCTGTAAATGATTAAAAAAAAAAAGTTTAATTGGTAAATACTCAAATTAAAATGATTTTTTAAAAGAATTTATTCTTTTATGATGATTTACCGTGAAGAATGAATAGGTTGAGGAATAGCAGGAGAGTAAGCTGTCTCTCTTTCTGCTGAAAGCCGTTGGGCTTTCTGGAATTCTTTTAAAACTGCTTGAAAATCTTTTGCTAATTTAGCATCTGTGATCTTTTTGCTCGCCTGTAAAAATATATAAATAAACTTTATCGATCTATAAATCATGTGTTATTGTGTGAAAACATGTGGTAGTTGTTTAACTTACACTAACTTCAGCTCGATGATCTGTTTCACTAGCTTGCTTAAGTTTTTCAGATGTGTTCTTCACCAATTGACCAATATGTAGTCTTGTTTTGTGACTATCAGTCAGCAAATTCAGAGTTAGGATCCCCACAAAAGAAAATAAAAAATATATATTTTGATATGTTTTGTTGTTCAATTGAATCATATTTCATTAAAATTGGAATCTGAAGCTAATCACTTATGAAACCATGATCATTTAGTTATCTAATTACAAAGTCCACCAATTTCAACCTAATTATACACCAAAAATGAATGTTAAAGGCAGTCGATTCAGATGAATTAAACATCTTACACTAAAATATTAAGCAAGTACCAACTTCGAACCCTAAAAATGACAAAATAAGGAAATAATGGATGATTAAAAATTAAATTAAACGTACAGTTTTTCTCGAAGCTCAGGGGTGTCTTTAGGGGTACCAAGGGTATTTACTAGCCTCTGGAACGTAGAGACAGCAGTATTGATCTGGAAGATTCCAGAAGCAATAGCTTGGGTCGGGTCTTGTGGCTTCATGCCGGTGTATCCACCGCGTCGAGAATTGAGCGGGCGACCCGCTTCAATGTCTTGAAAACTCATATTATGTGGCTGGAATTGATCCTAAATTGAGCAATTGATTTGAATTCTGGAGTTGAGAATAATTGAAATCAGGACGGAGATTCTACCGAGAGTAATCGGAATTAGGTTTAGTGGAGAAATGGCGGCAATTAGGGCAACGATTGATTGGGGGAATTGAAAGGGACGTGATGATTAATTAACAGGTGAGGGTTGTGATGGAAAGCAAAAAGATGTACAGGGTGTACACACTATAAAGTCGATATGGATCACAAATAGAAAGAGAAAAATCAAGAAATAGTTGCTCCTAACTACTGTATTTAGTTACTCTATTATTTTTTCTAATTTAAAAATGTTATTTGGTTAATCTTGCATATATAAAGAAAAATAACTAACCAGATTTAATATACTTTTTAAGAAAATGATAATGATAGCTTTTAGAGCATCTCTAATCCACCTCTATCAACCCCTCTATCTCTGTATTTGAAGTTTTTTCTCCTCCAATCCACCTCTATCTCTCACTCTAAATATAGAGTGAGAGAAAAACTCCCTCTATATTTGAGGTGAGAGAGTGTCCACTCTATCAATGGCCCCCACCACTTCTATTTAATTATCTACAGTTTACGTTTGGTCACCAACTCGCTAATTTACGGTTACGATGGTACAAACATGGATAAATTGGTACGTGCATAAATACTGATGTGCACCTAAGATGCAGGTTTTTGCTACATTTAGATGTGAAATATGTATTTTATTAACGATACATAATTTGTTTAATAATTTAGGTTGAAATAAGTGTCGGGTTAAATGCCCAATTTCGAGGGTTGTCACACCAAGGCGTAAGGCGCGGTGTCGACATTATGAAACAGACCATGGTGGTTAGGCTGGGCGTGACATGAGATAAGGCGTGATAAGGCGCGATAAGGCGCGCCTTATGACGAGTTTTTTATAAGGCGGCTGAGAATATGGAAATTTTTTTAAAAATAATGATGACATATATAATTTAAAATTTGGATGTAGCACTTTTTGTGAACTTTATATATGAATTGTTATATAAATCAATAGATCTTTATTTTTTTAATTTGATATACGTATATATATAAATTATATAAAAAAATTATCGCGTTAAGTCACGTCTTGAAAAATGTCATGGCCCGTCATGACTTAGGCTTGATGGTGCCGCTTCACGCCTTACGCTTTCTGGAACCTTGCACGTTGGAGACATGCCTTAAGGACTGTAATTAATAAAACCCTATTTTTTATTTACTTTACAGTAATGAAATGAGACATAACCATTTATTGATGGATAAAAGTGACTAAAATTATTAAGGTGTAAATATTTATCAAATAATCAAATAAAGATTCAATGATGATCACAATAATAATTATCTCATATGCATCACAAGCAAAATTCATCTACGTTGATATCCATTCATATGATGTGTTGCAGAAGATTTACTCGAAATCCTTAGTAGATATTTCTTTGATCAATAATTCGTCTATGATAGTATGATAGCGTGAACTATTTAAAACGTTTACATACTACATAAATAAATAAAAAACCACGTGTACTTAAATTCAAAACAAAAAAAATACGGAAGCAACTCCATAAAAGGAGAAATACAAGGAGTATATATCTACGCTTGGCAATATATTTAAAAAAATACACATCTATCTATATATATATATATATATATATATATATATATATATATATATATATATATATATATATATATATATATATATATATATATATATATAAATTGAGTTTCAAGTTTGAAGTAGCATTAATTACTAGATATTAAATGTAGTGCTAAATTGTTTTGTAAATTCTATGCTAAATAATAATAGTAAATTTAATTAACTAATAACATCTATAATAGTAGTAAATTAAATAATATAGTCAATTTAATTAAATAATAACATAAATAATAGTAGTAAATTTAATTAAAAAAATTAAAAAATAATCTAAGAAATAAATAACCTAATAAAAAAATATAGTAAATATATATATAAAAATTGAGTTTCAAGTTTGAAGTAGTAGAATTAATTTAATTAAAATAAATAACCTAATAAAAATAATAATAAATAATTAAAAATAATTAAAATTGAGTTTCAAGTTTGTAGTGCTAAATTGTTTTGTAAATTCTATGTTAAATAATAATAGTAAATTTAATTAACTAATAACATCTATAATAGTAGTAAATTAAATAATATATTCAATTTAATTAAATAATAACATAAATAATAGTAGTAAATTAAATTAAAAAATTAAAAAATAATATAAGAAATAAATAACCTGATAAAAAAATATAGTAAAAAATTAAAATAAATAACCTAATAATAAAATATAGTAAAAAATTAAAATTGAGTTCCAAGTTTGAAGTACCATTAATTACTTAGATATCAAATATAGTGCTAAATTTTTTTTATAGTAAATTCAATTAAATAATAGTATTAAATTCAATTAAATAATATAGTAAATTTAATTAAATAATATTAGTAAATTCAACTAAAAAATTATAAAATAATATAAGTAATAACCTAATAAAAAATATAGTAAAAACTTAAAAAAAAAGTTTTTAAATAATATAAGATAAAAAATATAGTAAAATTGATTTTCATGGTTAATGTAGTATTTAATTACAATCATTAAATGTAAATAATAAATAATGTAATAAAGAAATATATTAAGAACTAATAACTCCATCAAATTGGCATATCAAAAGTCTTGAAATAATATAAGAAATAATGTAATAAAAAATATAGTAAAAACTTATAACTCCATCAAATTGTCATCTCAAGAGTCTTGAAATAATATAAGAAATAATTTAATAAAAAATAAAGTAAAAAGTAATAACTCCATCAAATTATCATATCAAAAGTCTTGAAATAATATATGAAATAATGTAATAAAAAACTAATAACTCCATCAAATTGTCATATAAAAAAGTCTTCAAATAATATAAGAAATAATGTAATAAAAAATATAGTAAAAATGAGTTTCATGGTTCATGTAGCATTTAATTACAATTATTAAATGTGCATAATAAATAATGTAATAAACATATGTCAAATCAAAAGTATTGAAATAATATAAGAAATAATGTAATAAAAAAATATAGTAAAAAACGGGAATACCAACATGACATAAGTTCTAATTAAGTATGAATTTAAAATAAATAAATGAAAGAAGTTAAAACAACTTTATGTTACTTTTTTCTTCCTATATAAACATATCTATCCAAAATGAAAGTGACAATTTCCACAATAATATACTCAGTATTTTCTCTTCAATATAAACAACTAGCTTTCTAACAATATGGATTAAGGTTTGTGTTTGGTGTGATCTAATTCAATATTCAACTTATAATTATAATGTATAACTAGAACAACCATTCTTTTTATTTTGTAGATCCAAGCAAGAATATCAAGACCTTCCCATCTCTCTCTAATATGCTACACAACTTGATTATTGAGTGTGTGCGTTTACCATTAAAAAAGGTAAAAAAAACACACCCAAATTTTTGGTTTATTTGTATTTCTTTTTGTCTTTATTTTGTGTATTTTCATGGATGAAAAACATAATTTTTTTATAGCGGACCACTATAATCGACACATTAACATACTTTATTTGTCTCTAAGTTTGGCTTAAAAAAATATAATATCAATACTCTTTATACAATAATCTATTATACTAATTATCACATATTTTGATTCATTTTAATAATTGTAATTAAATATGTTTCTTTTGTTTATATTTAGTTAACCGTATAAAAATTAAATAGGCATTTTAATTGTTAAAATATGTAAAGCTTATTAAAAAGTCATAAATACTATAATGAAAAAATTATAAAATATATATTAGTAAATTCAATTAAATAATAACATATAAGAATAGTAAATACAATTAAATTTAAGTATTTTCATTTAACTAGAAGTTACATATTATAAATTACAAATAGCACATTATCATGATGCAAATGATGTTGCGTCTTTAAATGTTTTATCTTATTACCCCAACAGAACATCCACATAAAAAAAGACTGTGATGATAGCGCTCAGTTTGGAAGAAATTATTGTTGATCTTTGATTTTATTACACACGAGAGAGTTTTCTTATAGTTTTTGTTTTAGATAAAGATTTTTTCCGTAATTTTATTAGAGACACACATGTTTTTGTGTATTTGTATGTATATCTATTTTGTATTATGTACTTTTGGAGAGAAAAAAAAGGTACAATTAAAAGTCTTAGATCATGTTTGCATTAACCACATTAGTTGACGATATCGTCGCTGATTCATAGTTTTGCTTATAAAAGACAAACCATGAAATTATTCATAGTATCACTTATATGTTATGAATAACATGTTTTGTGTTGCGCTAATAAAAACAATAATGATTTAGTTACTTTGCATTTTCCTACAACACACTTTGCTTATTAAGTAGAGTACTTGCAATCAACGCTAAACATGTTAGCGATCTTTCTTATAGTACTTTTTGGATTCTATGTTAACAAAACTTAACATAATCAATTTACCATTTCAATTCAATATTAGACATCTTCATCCGGTTATAGAGGCTCAGAGGTTGAATGGTGCTAAATAGGAAGAATTACAATAAATATAAATATTTAAACCTAATATATACAATAAATATCCGAATTAAAGGAAGAATTATTGTAGTATCGTTTCACTTCATATACAACCTAATCAATTTACCGTTCAATATGCGTTTCACTTCATATACAATAAATAAATATCATAATCTACAATAAACATGTACCTTTTGTTGGATTGGAAGAACTACATGTTGCATTTAATTAAAAATAAGTTCGAAATGTAAATTGAGTTTTTTTCTATGATCATGAATAAATGTAATAAACCATACATAAAAAATAATCAACCCTGAATTAATAAAGACAAAGAGTATAACATAAATAACAATAGTAAATTCAATTAAATAATAGTCTTTTCATTTAACTAGAAGTTACATATTACTCCCTCCGTCCCATAAAAAAGTTTACATTTCATTTGGACACAAACCTTTAGGAGATAGTTAGTGGTGGAGTCCTTTGTAATACTTTTGATTAAAATATAAGGTTAGATTGGAGAGAGAAAATGTTTTATTGGTGGAATGATTGGTAATAATATTATTTTATTAGGTGGACCCCTCAAATTTGATAAATGTAAACTTTTTTGTAGGACAAAATTTTAAGGAGAAATGTAAACTTTTTTGTGGGACGGAGGGAGTATAAACTATAGATATCACACTATCAAGATGCAAATAACGTTGAGTTTTCAAATGATTTTAGCTTATTACCCTCAACGAAACATCCACATAAAAAAGTGTGTGATGATAACGATTTTGGTAGTATTTTTATTAGAGAGATACATGTTTTTGTGTATTTGTATGGATTTCTATTTTTTATTACGTACTTTTGAAGAAAAAATTTACAATTAGAAGTCTTACATAATGTTTGCATTAACCGACATTAGTTGAAAATATATTGTTGTTGATTCATAGTTTTACTTATAAAAGACAAACCATGAAGTTCTTCATAGTATCACTTATATGTTATGAATAACATGTTTTGTGTTGCTCTAATAAAAAAGCCCGTGCATCGCAATGTATCACTTATATGTTATGAATAACATGTTTTGCCCGTTACACCAATACAATATATATGATTTACCTTCAAATAACGTTTTATCATGAACAAAGCCCGTACATCGCACGGGCCATGTTGCCTCGTCATATAAAAAAACCACTCATTTACTGTCATAATGAACACTCATTTACTGTCACAATGAATGTATTATGATCATTATTGTTATTTTGTCCTTGTAAGCTTGTAGAGTAACATCTTTCGGCCACTTTCAATATATGTTACTTCCATGAATAGTCTTATGAAACATAAAAATACATTTTTTTTTTAAATTACACTACTAGTGTTGATTTGTGCAATTTGATAGTCTTTAGAGGAATCTATTTTTCTATCACACAAGTGATACTTAAAAGCATCAGTTTTATTCGTTTTTCTTGACACCTAGTATATATATCAACCTTCTCATAAATGGAAAAACAAGGTCTATGCAAACTAGACCAACGAACCAAACCGAACTAAGCTATACCAATACAGTTATCAGTTTTAATTGTCATGCAAAAAAATCAGTTCTCAATCCGATTCGGTCCAAAACCAAAAATAGTCTAAATAAATCAGAAAAACCATTTCTCGGTTCTCAATTCAATTCAACTCGGTTATTGGACCATGCATATACCTAGCAGAACCTAGGCTTGGTACCATATATCACACACCACATTGTACCAATTAATGTAAAAAAATATTCATAAAAATTGAAGCAAACTACACCATCTAAAATGATTACACAAAATGCATCAGTTTATCACTCTCTACTTTTGCATCAGCCACTGCATTATATCATTCCGAATCACTCCAAACCTCTTATTTTTCAACTCAAAAGTGTCAAAGCGTCTATAATGAGTATTAAATCCAACCGAATTTTTCGGTCTCATCATCATACCAACTGTCGGGCATGCTGCATGCCATGTTTTTCCAGAAGTAAAATAACGTTTACCAGAATCTTGATCCTTGTTTCTCGTATACGATGATGTTCCATAGTTTTGTGGAGGTTTTTGGTGACGGGTATCATTGGTCAACTGTTTTTCTGCGGGTTTGACCAGAATATCATTATTATTATTGGGTTTGTTAGGCTTTCCTACACGTATCTGAGCACCTGGTTTCCATTTATCCAGCCATCTGAGGATCCAATTACCAAGATTTCTCCCAACTTCAATGTCTCTTTGTTGTACCTCACGATGAACCTTTAGTGCCATATCGAATATGGATCGTGTTTTCCTATCATACAACAAATCCATTAATAAACCAAATAATTATGTTTAATTATAACTAAGACAGAACTATTAAATTAAGAATCACTAAATGCTTATTATTATTCTACAACACAATATTACTGTATTCAAGCACAATTAAAAAGGATGTCTGAGAATAGAAGGATCACACAGCAATTAGCATTTTGTTTTACTGTATATAATTGGTTCTGCAACACAACATATTTAACAGCAACACACAATTCTCAGTTTTTGCATCAATTAACTTATTATTACCTCATTTGCATTTTCAATTCCTCCTTAGGGTTCCAGGTATGTAATTCATTGTGAAAAATAATAATTTTATTTACTCAAGTAATCAAACCATGATTTCCAGCATTTCATAATATTTAATTGATATATAACTTGCAACACAATCAATTTGTCAATCGAAATGTTACCAGACAACAATTCATCGAAACAAATGAAATTACGAGCCGAAAACCCCCAAATTATATACGCAATCAATTTCGAGTGTATGATGATCAATATTAATAAGAACAAATTAATCATAACTATTTACCTTTGGAGTAATTGACGGATTTTAGGGCGTTTAGGACCAACAAGACGCCGTTGAATTTTGAGAGCAAGCTTGTATGTCCTCTTTAATCCCAGAAAATACGCTGTTCCTAATGTAATCTCCCATAACACCATTTTATTTCCTGATTGTTGATATGTATAGTCGTTTGATATGTAATAAAAATTAGGGTTTCGTGAAAGCTGTGGAAATCTATTGTATGTATGGAAACATCTGATCAAAACATCCGAACGAAGTTTCTACCATATTCGTTTCTTGGAGGATGATGATGAATGATGATAGAGAAAATGAGAAATTAAACCGAGAGGTAAAACAAGTGAATGCAATTTATTTTTGGTACATGGAATTTTTTGATTCTTTTATTAAGATGAAAATAGCTTCCAATTTATCGATTTGTAAGGCGAGTGGGTACGGGCCAACGCCCCACAAGGCGTGGGGGTGTGACTCGGCACCAACGGCGTGGCCTCGAAGGGGAACACCGCCCCCCCCCCCCCCCCAACGGCGTGGGGGTGCGGCGTGGTGGAAGCAGGCAACGGTCGACGCAGGGAAACGGGCGTGGGATTGCTTGTTTGGACGAAAACTAGCCGTTATACAACGGCATTAATAGCCGTTACATTTAAAAAAAAAAATTTTATTAAATTATTTTCCTATATATATTACACACTTTCACTCATTTTATACACACAATTAACCCATTTTACTCTCTACAAACTCCTATCTTCATACATCTCTACTTACAATGGATCCACACAACAATCCTCCACAAACACCCAACCAACCTTCACAACAAAATATACCGCCGAACCTAGGATTTGGTTGCTTCGACCAATACGCGAACATCCTAAGTTCCGGTGTTGTCCCACCTCCACAATATTATCCACAACCCCCACCTCAATTTCAACTCCCTCAATTTCAACAACCCCAATATTCACAAAATATATCTCAATTTGCACCCACCGGCCAATATTTTCAACAACAAGAAATTCATCAACAAGCCCAAACACAAGAACAACAAGCGGGGGGGAGCAAGAGAAAGGCGAAAGGGAAAGGGAAAGGGAAAAGGAAAGAAAAAGAGGTTGTTGAAGACGTTGGGGGAGAAGATGTGGAAGAAGACACGCAAATTCCATGGACGGAAAAGGAGGAACTTGCGTTGTGCCGAGCTTGGTGTGCGACTTCTAAAAATGAGAAGGACGGGAATGGCATGAGAATTAAAAACTATTGGGAAGCCATTCTTTCTAAATTTCATACCTTCATGGGAGTCGCGCCATACCGAAAAGACAATAGTCTTAGTAGCAAATGACGTGACATAAACAACAAGGTTACAAAATTCAATGGTATATACAACAAACTCTCGTCGGAAAGAAGTAGCGGAATGGCCGCGTTTGATGTTTTGGAGGCCGCCAAGAAACAATACAAAGTTGAAAAAAATGGCCATCCTTTTGAGCTAGATCGACATTGGTTGATTTTAAAAGATGATCCAAAATGGATGGGCACAATTACTAAAGATCAACAACAATCGAAGCGCTCAAAAAGTTCACAATCGGTTGACGTTTCTGATGGTCGTTCTCGTGTCAACCTTGATGCACCAGACGATGAATTTCCCGATGACGTATTCGACGACATTGATGAAAACCCAACTCCTCTTGAACGACCAATTGGAAGAGACAAGGCTAAACGAGCGGGTAGGCATGCGGCGGAAAAGGAAGCGAAGAGCAAGCATAGGCAAGACATTCAAAAACGATTAGACGAGCACTTTGAGGCAACGAAAGAGCGCGTAGAGATGCGTCGTCAACAAGTTCAACTGGAACAAGAACGACGCCAGCAAGAGAGGGAGCTTGCAACCGAACAAAGAATTATCAATAATATGAATATTTTGACTATGCAACCGCCGCCAGGCATGCCGCAAGAAGATCTTCAACATTTCCTAGCCGCGAAGGAAAGGGCCCGAAAAGCCATGAGCGATTTAGGATTGTAGTTTTTAAATTTTAAGTATTTTTAAATTTAAGTATTTGCATTTTTAATTTTAAGTATTTTTATTTTTAATTTTAAGTATTTGTATTTTTAATTTAATTTAATGTATTGTTATTTTAATTTTAATGGAAGTTTAATATTATGTTTGAAAAATAAATGGAAATGAAATGATGAGTTGGAAAATAAAATGGTGTGGTGTGGTGTGGTGGGTATTTCCACCAAATGATGTGGTGTGGTGGTGGTGTGGGGGTGTGAGGTGGCGATGATGTGGCGGAAAAGGGCACCACCACATGTGGTGCCCATACCCACTAGCCTAAAACTTGTTTATGATCCCTTACAACCATATATTCATATAAAGTTATTAGGGTAAATTACAGTTTTTGTCCCTGTGGTTTTTTAAATTTGGGGTTTTTGTTCCTAAATTTTTTTTTTCTGTTTTTTTATCCTTGAGGTTTTTAAAATTCTATATTTTTATCCTTCCGTCAATTTTTGGCCGTTAACTGACGATTTTTTGTCTATTTACCCAAATTACCCTTGCATCATCTTCCTCATTTATGTGTTCTTCCCCAATTAAACCCTAATTCTAATTCTTCAATATGAATTAATATGAAAAAAAGCTACTCAATTCAGCTGTTCGGATTCTTCAATATGAATTAATATGAAAAGAAAAGAAAAATCAAAGTTTGTCAAATAAATCAATATAAAAGAGTAGAAAAATCAATATTTTGGGAAATCGCTTCAAGACAGCCAGAGAACCTCCGTTCAGATGAACCCTTTTATTGTTTTTCTTTTTCTTTTTCTTTAAAAATTCAAGACTAATAAAAAACCCAGATTAACCTTCGTTCAGATCGTGTTTAGCTTCTTCACAAACCTCCGTTCAGAAACCACCCTTGTCGGAATACTGAATACGTCTGTCTTCTCCGGCAAACGATCATGTTCTCTAGCGAAGGAAGGAGCAGATCGTCGCTTTTTTAAACACTAGCGGTCTGCCTGTAGCATACCATTTGGTTCCGCCGGACGTATGCCCTAGCCGCCTCCTCCGCCGTATCAAAAGTTCCAACCAGAGACAGCTTTTTTTTGCCTGAATCACAAATCTCCGCCGCATATCTCCCCCATGGCCGCCCGTATCAAAATTGTACTTTAAATCGATGAACACCATCACGAAGAAGAATATCGATGAACACCATCACGATTTCGATGGTGAAACTCGACTGGTGAGCATGTGAAAATCGATGAACACCATCACGATTTCATAAACAATGTCTGGGTTGTAAATCAGAAGAAGAAGAAGAAGACGATTTCATCATGATTTCATTTTAATTTTGTTAGTTATTTCCATCCAGGTTTGTGGCGATGAACTCCGGCGATAACCTCCGATTTGTCTATGTGATTTAATTTGGAGGATGTTGAAGAAGATGAAGAATGGTGAAAATGACCAAAATGCGTTTACATGCCTTGTATTTTTCGTCAGTTAACGGCCAAAAATTGACGGAAGGACAAAAGTGCAGAATTTTAAAAACATCGAGGATAAAAAAACAGAAAAAAAAAGTTTAGGGACAAAAACCCCGAATCCGAAAAACCTCAGGGACAAAAACTGTAATTTACCCAAGTTATTAATTAACGTTCTAAAAGAATTAACATGACGGTATTATCAAGGCTCAAGACATGATAAGATATGATGTTTTTCAAGACTTAAGGCGGTAATTTTGTATATAAACTACTCCCTCCGTACCACAAAAAGTTCTCATTTCCCTTTGGCACAAGATTTTAGGTGATAGTTAATGGTGAGGTCATTGGTATTATTTTGATTAAAATATAAGGTTGGTTTGGAGAGAGAAAGATGATTAGTGGATGTTATTGATGGAGTTTTTAATAATAATAATATTTTATTGTGTGGAGCCCACCACATGTGAGAAATGAGAACTTTTTTGTGGGACAAAAGCTTTAGGAGAAATGGGAACTTTTTTGTGGGACGGAGGGAGTATGATTTTATATACACAATTATAAATTTATAACATCGCTAATCAATTTTTGTCTTTATTTTCGATGTATTCAACTCTTATAAATAAATATCTATATATACTTTTAATATGACCTATATGACTCAATATTTTTAATAAGCTTAAAAACACAGTTTATGACGGGTGAAAGTGAGCCAAATTGGACCTTGACATACGTTAAGCCTTACGTCTAAGCCTTGAACCAAGGCGTGGCGGCATAGTTAAGCCTTAAGCATTTACAAAACATAACGAAGTTTACGAAACACAGCGAAGTCAAGATGGCCTTTTTAGAAGTATGAATTTAACAATTTAACACACAAACATATAAATCATCCTTATAGTTTGTATGAATAGACTTCATCCCTCGATTTTTTTATTACACAGATGGTCTGAAATTTTGAAACTTGTAAGATAAACAGTTCACCTAAAGCAAAAAACATTAAGCTTTTAGGGACTTACAAGTTTTAAGTTAGTGACCGTTGTTGCTACAATTTTTAAAATTAGGGACTATTCGTGTAATAAAGAAAGCCGCGGGCAAAAATCCGTAATTTTATAGAAACTACAGGGACGATTTGTTTAATTATGGTCCGTAGATTATGCATATAGTATGCAGTTAAATTATATACCTTTTTTAAATATTGATAACTATAAACATTCCCACATGGATTCCCGGGAATTTAATAACAATTGCAACTGTATTCTGATCAACTAATGAATCGAATCCATCAAGGTCAACTTGTCCAGTGTCCTTTTTAGGTAAATATGTTTTATTTATCATGTCGTGTCATTTTCTTTTATGATTATTGTTTAATTTTAACGAATGTAGCACTGGCCTTTTCGTTTATATTGTTCTCCGTTTATGAACAATATGAAGAGGAAATTGAAGGATTAATAGGGATCTTAAACTAGTTGGTGACATTTTCCATACCTAACACCTCAACTAGACCAGACCTTTAGTGTCAAAAAATGTGAGATAAGAGCATAATCCCACAATAACTCATAACTTTTGTCACATCACCTAATAATATATTAAATTAAAACATCTATAATGGTTAACTTTTTCAAATACTTTTTTCTAATTAATATTACTAATTTACCTTTATTTATATCAAATGTTTATAAATGCCCGTTACTTATGTAATTTAACAACTTTTATAGCATTTATAAAACTTAACATTTTTATAAAATATCTCTTACAAATATATTATAATGCTTGAGCTTAAAAAGTATTGAAATGTGATAAAATTATAATTTATAGTTATAAAAATAATAAGTGATTCACATATAAATATATATAGGAGAGTTTAAAATATAAAATTATTAAATATAGAGACTAAAAAATCAAACACTGAAAGATGATTAAGTGATTATACAAAAATAAGTTGTTGGAATGACCTCCTAAAAAAACATTTATTCTAATAATAAAAAGTCATTTTAAAGATTATTCAAATAGTAATAACTTCTTAAAAACCTCAAAAAGTGAAGATACTCTAAGTGTAGATATTTGGTATAATATTGTTGTATTGTTTACATACGATACCTTGTTAATCTGTATGTATATCTAGATAGATATCCTTTGAATGCCACTGTTTTTATGGTGGTTAGTTACTGATTATTAGATGGTCACATTAGACTATAGTTTTAGGAGTTAATATCGTTTTGAACTAGTTTCTTTTCAATGTGCAATTTCTTTTCATTCGTTTTTTCACTATGAGATTCATATTAAACAGGATACAAAAGATACAAATTAATGACTTTCGTCATTGTTTTATTCGAAACTTTTTGTACCTACAGTTCTTTAGCCAATCATTCATTAATTTTAAGATGATGTGATATTGATTTGACAAAAACTGAAGATGTCAGTTTCAAGAGCGGTCTAACTACATCGATAGAACATTCAATTCTAAAAGACAATTTAATTGTCTTTTTCATCATTGATTCCAATCTTTTTTTGCATTGAATGTGCAATTTCTTTTCATTTGTCTTTTTTTCACTATTAGAATCATGTTAAATAGGATACAAAAGATACAAATTAATAGTTTTTTTTTTAATTTTATTTCACAAAAGGATATTCTCATTTATAACATCTCCCAGTGCAGCTGAACTTTGTTCGTGATGTACACTATATAACCATTGTCGTTGTCGTTTTGAAATCTTCTCATGACCATTCGATAAATATTTACCTAAGGAAATGACCGATCATATAACCTTTGGAGACCATTGCCATGAACAAATGCTTTTATAATTGATTGTGTGAAATGGAAAAGGTTGGCTTACTAGGTCATTAATTGTATCATGTTTTTGAAGTAGAATTTTCTACTAGACACAAAGTGCAAGTATATATATGTTTTCTTAAAAAACAATTAGGTTGGTTACATTTGTAAAGAACAACTATTTGAATTTATGATTTTTTTTTTTTGAGATTAGGAATCAAGAAAATAGAATAACGAATTATAGAAAATAAAGTTTTGTAGGTGTAGTACATTAAGTTATTTGCTTGTGAATATATTGTGTTTTTGGGTAAATTTTTAAAATTTAAATTTTAAATGTCCCACCTAACTCAGTTGTTTTTTTGTGTTCTGATCATATGGTCTTCAGCTGGCTGCATTAATTAGTGAAGTTTTTGGGGAATATGGAACGACTTCTAGAGATGTGTTTTTGTTATAGCGACATTATGGCCAACTTTAATGCTTGTTTAATTTTCTGTGAGAGTATAATAAACGTTGAGTAATGTACATGCATGAAGAAGGTGTTGGGAGTTGTGATTGTGACCGTTAGATACCAGTGTGTCATAAAATTAAATAGGACAATAATTTTTATGATTAATATATAAATAAATCCGGCCACTACTTTGAAAGAAATTCTAAAGCCAAATTTCATTTCTGTTTCAAACAAATTGGTTCGGCAACATATTTAGCAGCAAGACACAATTCTCAGTTTTTTTGCATCAGTTAACTTATTCTTACCTTTTCCTCCTTAGTGTTCCAGGTATGTAACTCATTGTGAACAATAATACTACCTCCGTATCAAAATAAGTGATACACTTTCCTAAAAGGGGTGGAACAAAATAAGTGATACACTTCAAAATCTTTCCTTATTTGGTAAAAAAGTGGGACCCCTTCTCCACTAACTATCTACTTTAATAAAGTAAAATTACTCTTTTACCCTTACTTTTACTTTTAAACATCATTAATTTCACTACATCCAAAAGAAGTGGGTCCCATTATCCACTAACTATCCACTTTATACTATTTTAAATCACTTTCCAATCTTTTGCCTCAAAAACCGCAATTTCCCAAATGTATCACTTATTTTGATACGGAGGTAGTAATTTCATTTACTCAAGTAATCAAACATGATTTCCAGCATTTCATAATATTTAATTGGTATATAACTAGCAACACATTCAGTTTGTTAATCAAGATGTTACCACAATAACAATCCATCAAACAAGGAATTAGTTTTTCACTGGATAATCAAAAATGAGTGTATGCTAGTCTCAACTAACTGAGAAATTACATTGTGCCCGTTTTGACATTTTTTTGGAACAGTTATGTAACAAGAGTAACGGCATTTCTCTGACCCGTGACTATATCTTGAGCAGAGACATGAAGAATCCCGTTAGCATCTATGCTGAAGCAAACTTCTACTGGTGAACATCCACTAGGATTTGGAGCAAGTCTATAAACATTAACCTCACCATGGTATATATTGTCCTTCACTTCCCTGCTCTTACCTTGAAACACGCCGATATGTACACAAGAACTAAACATATGTGAATAATAGATTTGCTTCTTGGTTGTGGGTATAGATGTGTTCCTAGGAATAACAACAGACATAATACCACTACGGGGATCACAAGTAGGATGATTGGAAGTGTGAATTCCCAATGAAAGAGGTGTGACATCCGATAAGATAGGATCTTCATTGACATCATAAACAGCATTTCCAGCTAACCTTGCTGCCAAATGTGCAGCACCAAAGGTGTTGGAATATAGAAAATTTAATACTGATGAAAGCTTATTACTAATGTTACAGTTGGTACTGACAAAGACTTAATGCTGATACAAGAGTTAGTACTGATGGGGCAGAGTTACATTTACTACTGATCAAGTGTTAATGCTGCTGTAACAACTTGATACTGACGATGGCTATTACTACTGATGTCAATATATAGAGCTGATCGTGTCCGAGATCTTCGTAGAATTAGTTATAGAATGTAAATCTGTTTGTAATTCAATTGTAATCGTTTCCTAGAATAACTAGGTTAAATAGTTAGGCTTCAAGGACTATTATATATAGTTTCTTATGAATTGTAAACATACGTGTGTATTGATCGATCATTAATATACATTGAAGCTTTTTGTGAATCATTGTGTTCTTATTATTATTCATTATTCATTGTTCTTAATCAATTAACATAAGTGTTAATCTGCTGCAACTTCTTATTGTTAGTAGATCTTAGATTAATTAATCTGTCTGGTTAATCGATCCTGACAAGTGGTATCAGAGCCTTACGGTTCTAGATCTACGAATTAAGAACAGCAAAAAGTTTCATACCTTCGAAACTCTAAATTGTTAATCATATCTGATAACAATGAAAGCACTCAGGATAACAAGATTCCAATTCTCACTCACAACAACTTTGGGATGTGGAAAAACAGAATCAAGCAGTACATGCTGGTTACTGATTATTCCATGTGGGAAGTGGTTCTTGAAGGAAACAAGACTATTCAAACTCAATTAACCTCAACTTCAACTGAAGTTGACAAACTCAAGTGTGAAAAAGAAAAGAAGGATAGAGGCATTGAACTCAAGGCCCTAAGCACTCTTCTGCTTGCCATTCCCAATGATTATCAACATTTGTTTGTTGAATATGATGATGCAAAGAAACTGTGGCAAGCACTGGAGAAGAGGTTTGTAGGTACAAAAAGTACCAAGAGAAACATGAAGTCTGTACTGAAGCAATACTTTGAAAACATTAAAGGCAAGAAGAATAAGTCATTGTCACAAGTATTTGATAGGTTCAACAAACTAGTTGGTGAGCTGAATCAAGTTGGTTATCAACCAGACAATGATGATGTCAACAGAAAGTTTCTCAGGTCTTTACGTGAAGAATGGTCTATGTATACAGTTATATATAGACAAGGAGATCAATTGGAAGAGAAAGAGCTGGATGAACTCTACAATGAGCTAAGAGTATTTGAATCAGAGGTAAGTACTAAAACTCCAAATTTACCTACAAACAATGCTGCTTTTGTGTCTAGTACAGGAACAGGTTAGGAAGCTATAAAGAATGCAGATAATGAAGATATAGCAAGAGAATCTTTCTTCACAAGTCATGTGCATACTGCATTGATTAGTGAGGATTTAGAACAACTCAATCCTAATGATTTGGAAGAGATGGACATCAAATGGCAGATGGCAATGCTGAGCTTAAGAATAAAAAGGTTTCTTAAAAGAACTGGAAGGCAAAATCTGTCATACAACAAAGGTGATCGTGCTGGATTGACAAGACCAGGGTCAAATGCTACAACTGTAGCAATCTAGGTCACTTTGCCAGAGAATGTCCAAACAAAAATCAAAGGTCAAACTACAACAAAATTAACACTTCAAACTCAACAGCTCTAGTATCACAAGAAGGACTAGGATATGACTGGAGCTTTCAAGCAGAAGAACATGCACAGAACCAAGCTCTTATGGACTTCACCACTGATTCTGCTATTACTGAGGTACATTCTAAAGCTTGTACTCCTGAATGTATTAAGGCATATAGAGAATTAGAAAAACTTAACAAAGAAACACTTGAAGAGATGATTTTAAACAGAAATAGGAGAATTGAATACAATGGATGTATAGTTGATCTTAAAAATCAAATTAAAATCTATAAAATAACAGATCAAAAGATAAAAGATGAATTGTTGCAAACTACTTATGAAAAAGAACATGCCCAGTTAAAATTAAAAGAAACTTTGAGTAAATTAGAAGAATGTCAAATGGAACTAGAACATAATAAATTAACAATAAAGAAATTTGAAAGAAGCTCTCAAATTGTTAATGAATTAACTAGTAATCAAACTACTGAAAAAGTTATGCATGGAGTGGGATATCATGCAGTTTATCCTCCAACTAATGTTATCCCTCCTCTTAGGGCTAGCACAGAAAGAATTTTATATGATTTAAAAATAGAGAGTCAAACTGAAACTGATACTAGTAATGAAACAAATGAGTCAAATGATTCTTCTGATGATGATCAAACAACTAAGTCAACTGATGCAAGTTTTCATACAACACAAAGTCCTATTGAATCCCCTAAATATAACTCAAAAATATACCAAAAATTTTAAGAAGGGGAAATCAAAGAAACTTAAATCAGTTAAAAGAACAAAGAAAGCCTGAAGGTGCTGAATCAACAAAATTAACATGCGTATGTTTTGTAATGGTGAGGAGTGGTATTTATTGGCATGCGTATGTCAGTTTAATGTTGGTTGGAGTTTAAACTGACGTGAGGCTGATTTGGCAACAACTAAAGTGTCGGTTTCAGTCACGGTGAGGAGTGGTCTAACTATCTTATCTAAGTATAATGAAAGGATTTCTTTTTACTTTTACTTTTAAACAATATTAACATTATTTTATTCAATATCCCCCATTAACTATCTTAAATTAAAAGATGTGTTCAATGTAGTCCTTAGTTTTTTTTTGTAATTTATAGGGACACTTGTCAACAACTGATTAATAATATTAATTATCAAGATTTTTTTGGAAACGATATATATCAAGATTAATCATATATTTTATACTGAATGGATATTTTGATCATATAACACTTTATTTTTATTTTATTTTTTTAAATTTTACTTTTTTTATTAAAAAAATATTTGAATATTTGCTTATATATGATTATACAAACACGTCACATATGATCAACTATACAATCACATGTGATCATACAAAACATCACATTTGATTAAGTATATAATACAGTACATAATATTGTTTTTTAAAGGGACAAAATAAAAATAAAAAAATTAAAAGAAAAATGAGGTTAAAATTATGTGAGCATCAAATGACCAAAATACCCCATATATATAAAATATAAGATTATTTTAACCATTAGTTGTGATTAATCAATAATTGAAATATAAGATTATGCTAGAAGTAATTTTAAAAGATAGTGTTTGTTTTAGCTTATTGACTTATTGGCTTTTTATAAAAAAAAGTTGATAAGTTATTAAGGATAATAATCTGCTGAGAGTTTGATTATTATCATTAAGGCTAATATAAAGTTGCATTTGTTTAGTTTGTTTGCTTCTTGTTGTATGGTGTTGTTTTTGTTTGAGGATATGTTGCTGTTGGTTGTATTTGGATTGATGAATTTGGAAAAAAAATATATTTTTTGATTGGTTAGTTAATGGGTGATGATAATGCTGAAGCTCCTTTCTAGTTTGAATTTTTTGTTTTAAAAAAAAAAGTTGACAAGTCATTTGAAAAATAAGAACTTCCTTGCTTTTAAAAAACTCATTTTCAAAGGTTTTTCGAAAAATTATTTAAAAATGACTTATTGCCTTAGCCAAACAATTTATTTACTTATTAACTTTTTTAAAAAACTAATAAATCAATAAGTACTTTTTAAAATTTGTCCCAATCACCCTCTAACTATTGCTCTATCATTTTATCCATGTTTTAGAGCATCTTCAACCATGAACTCTATAAAAATTACTCTATATGCTATAAATTATGGGCACATTCACTCTAAACAACATCTCAACTCCAACCATAAACTCTATCAATCCCTTTAAAACCCTTTAAAATTAGTGAGACTCACATCCACTAAAATTATACTCACAAAAATGTTTGGGGTCTATAGTATTAATTTTAGGTAACTCTATGTTTAGAGTTAAAAATAAAATTGATCAGAATGAAAAAACTTTAAATATAAAAATAAAACTAGGTTAAATCCCGTGAAAAATCACGGGTTGTCAGTTTTTATGCTGCACGTAATTAAAATAGAATACAAAAATTAATTGTTAATTTCATGGTGACTACATTAACTTAAAGAATATATAGAATTTACTAAGAGAGTCAAATACATGTTATGTAATCAATATTGAAACATACGTACTACTTTTTATAGTCTAATCCTTACGAAGTCAACTAAAATAGTTTGATTTTAATTAAATGATTATGATCAGGGAAAAAAAATTAAAAAAATTAAGTAAAAATCAAAATAAATATTTTTTCTGTGTTTTGACTACTAATAAAGTCAAACACATGACTATTTACAGAACATACTCTTGTCTAATAAGGAAGTCAAACAAAAACAGTTTTAGGATTAGGATGGTTTAGGGTTTTTATTAATAATATAAGAATTATTGTTAGACTTTTTAGTCAAACAATCCTACACATAATTTTTTTTTTGCTATTTTTATAACCGGTGATTAGCAATTTTAGCACATACTGATTGTTTGACTAAAAATGTCAAACAGTCACTCTTAGTAAATTTTTAAAAACCCTGAACCCTAATTATCTGCTAGCAACCAAAAATTGTAATCATAAATTTTTTATTTTTTTTCATTTATGTGTTTAGGAAAAATTTCAAAGGTCATAATTCAGGATAAATTTGCTATTTAGGACTGTTTGACTTTGATAGTCAAACAATCAGTAGGGCTAAATTTTGTAATTAGGGTTTATAAAAAGCAGTTTTACAATTGACCAAGAAAGTCAACCTTTAGGGTTGTCAATTTTTAGGGATATGATAATTGACTAAAGGTTGAAAAAAAATCCATAAATTATAAAAAATAACATAAAATTTAAAAAATATGTGTAGGGTTAGTCAATTTTTACTTGGAAAGTCAAAGTTTGTTTAAAAATTAGTATGCACAAGGTCAACAAAACCTATAATGCTCATCTCAACTGATATCTGTGATCCGTTTAAAAAACATGTTTATTTATCAAAGAGAATTAGTATTTTTGAGCCGCTACTTAACATGTCAATTCAGTTATTTTTAACCCCATCAGGTTATACGGTTAAACTTAAAGGATCATTTTTGTAATTAACTCTAAAAGAAATGTGTCAAGTGGGTCGAAACTCTAATTCATAACATTTTAGTTTTGTAAAAAACTTAAAAGAATTTACACTTTAAAATTCAACATATAAAAAAAAAAACAATCAAAAACATGATTCTGTTTCATGGCATCATCAAATATTTGTTAAAATTTTGAAAAAAAAAATAAAAAATGATTTTTCTGCAACAATTTTCTATAAACACTTTCATAAGTGGGTTTATAGTGTTGTTCTTTGATTATGAAGCATATACTGCATAATTCTCGGAGTATGAAGCACTAACCATCAACAATAAGACATTTGACTTAAAAGTCAAATTGTAATTTACATAAATTCTGTTAGTACCTAGTAAAACATTAACACCTAAAGTTTAATCATAAAAAAGTAAGACTAAATCATATCAATTGTTAAATTTTCTAAAAGAATAAAAATTGTAAAAATTAAAACTTTGACTTTTGAAGTCAACCTGAATCCTAAACTGCTTGTGCTATTTCTAATGATTTGTTCCAGTTAATACATAGTCAGAAAGTCAAGGCTAGGGGTAAGCTTTTAGGGTTTATGGTTAGAGGATTCAGGTTAGGGCCAAGTTAATTGTTTTAACTTTTTTTAGAAAGACCCCTAAAACAATGCATAACTTTTTGATTATGAAACAGTAACCATCAACCATAAAACATACTAACTTAATAGTCAAACACTAATTTACATCAATTCACCAATAAAACAATAATCCATAAAATCTAATCTTAAAAGAAGTAAAATATTAAAATTTTGACTTAAAAAGTCAACTTAAACCCTAAACTGCTTATGCTATATCTATTGATCTGTTTCTGTTAAAAATAATTGTACTGCTATAACTGTATTTGTAGTAGATGAACCATAAGAATCATGGAATGTTTTCATAAATATGCAAACATAAATTACAATGACGAATCATAGTTGTAAAATTTTAGTATAATTCAAAACTAAATGTACAAACCACTATCAACTCAATATACAATGCTTCTGGAAGAGAATTAATTAGACGAAGGTTGTGGTTACCTTAAAAAAAGTGATGCTATTGATCGCGGTAAGGGATTGTGTTTCTCAAGTCTCGACATGTAAAATCTGCAAGTTCATACATGAAAAAGACATAAATAATCTGCTGAGAGTTTGATTATTATCATTAAGGCTAATATAAAGTTGCATTTGTTTAGTTTGTTTGCTTCTTGTTGTATGGTGTTGTTTTTGTTTGAGGATATGTTGCTGTTGGTTGTATTTGGATTGATGAATTTGGAAAAAAAATATATTTTTTGATTGGTTAGTTAATGGGTGATGATAATGCTGAAGCTCCTTTCTAGTTTGAATTTTTTGTTTTAAAAAAAAAAAGTTGACAAGTCATTTGAAAAATAAGAACTTCCTTGCTTTTAAAAAACTCATTTTCAAAGGCTTTTCGAAAAATTATTTAAAAATGACTTATTGCCTTAGCCAAACAATTTATTTACTTATTAACTTTTTTAAAAAACTAATAAATCAATAAGTACCTTTTAAAATTTGTCCCAATCACCCTCTAACTATTGCTCTATCATTTTATCCATGTTTTAGAGCATCTTCAACCATGAACTCTATAAAAATTACTCTATATGCTATAAATTATGGGCACATTCACTCTAAACAACATCTCAACTCTAACCATAAACTCTATCAATCTCTTTAAAACCCTTTAAAATTAGTGAGACTCACATCCACTAAAATTATACTCACAAAAAAGTTTGGGGTCTATAGTATTAATTTTAGGTAACTCTATGTTTAGAGTTAAAAATAAAATTGATCAGAATGAAAAAACTTTAAATATAAAAATAAAATTAAGGATAAAGTGTGGTTGGAGATCCTCTACAGTGTTGTTATGGAGTGGCCGAGTAGCCCAACAAAAAATTTGTGATGTGGTTTTTGGTGTTTCGGCGCCAAATCACGTATACACGCGCGCGCGTACATCCTCTTCCTCCCATTCGTTTTAGACTAAAACAAAACCTAATAATCAAATTGATTCGCCTTTCCAATTCTGAAATCAAAATCAAAATAAAATCAGAATCAAAATTAATGCACATCTGAACAGTTTTCTCTCTCTAACTTCTTCTCTTTGACCTAGAGAGAGAAAGTGGAGAGAGGAAATGGCGATGGTTGACGATCAATCGGAAACTTGCCTCGTCATCGGAGGCAGAAGCTCCGTCGGGAGATGTCTTGTTGTCAGGTTACTGAAGCTAGGTAATTGGATCGTCCGAGTTGCCGATTCCGCTCACTCCATTCAACTCGATCCCTCCGATCACAACTACGACTTGCCTCTCAACCGTGCTTTCTCTACTGGCCGTGCTTCCTATTTCCATTTTGATGTGCGAAACAAAAAGTCCATCACCAATGGTACTGTTTAGTTTATATTGTATTTGAATTTGTACGTGTTTATGATTATGTTTTCGTTTTGCTCTCAAAATTGCAGCGATTACTTCAAGTTGTAAGGTTTTTGTAACAGAATTCATTGAAGCTTAGGAAGATTTTTGACAAAATTGAATGTTGTAAGTTTCAACGTAGGAAAGAGTATCAAATTGTGTCCACTTGATATAACTAATCACATGCAACTGCTCTTAATTCTAACTGTTAGGTTTAGCTTACTTTTGAACCTATCCAATATCGTCCTATATTGTTGCTTATATTGATTTAAATGAAATTAGTAGAGGTTATAGGCAAATAAGATTACTTCATTACAGTTAAATGATATATATGAACTTAATGTAATAGTAGTTCATAGAAGGGCTAGCCCTTTCTGAATTTGCTATTTTAATGTTCCATATGGTTTTATTAAGGTTTACACAGAGAACCTTTGCTTTCTGTCAGCTTAATTTGATGTTAGGTTATAATAATTTAGGTTTTAGTTCTATCTAAAACTTGATTATCAGGCTGAGACTAAATCGGTTCAATTTTTTTTGCTCTTTGCAGCTATTGAAGGCTCATCAGTTGTGTTTTATGTGGATGAAGATGATTACTGCAATCTTGATTTCTTATCTGGATACACAATAATTGTTCAAGGTCAATCTTTAGTTATACTTAAGCTATATTGTTCCCTAGAGTGAGACTTTACAAAAACTCTTAATCTTGTCAATTATATCATATTTAGGTGTGAAAAATGTCATCAGTGCTTGTCAAGAATGCAAAGTTAAACGGTTAATATACAACAGTACTGCAGATGTAGTGTTTGACACTTCACGTGATATTCATAATGGAAATGAGACCCTATCATATCCTACAAAAGTATGCAATCTTGTATTAATTTTTTAGAACTCAGAAATGAAATTTCACATTTTAACACTTATTTATTTGTTTATTTTTATTATGGCACAGTTTAGGAATGTATATAGTGAACTTAAGGCTCAAGCAGAAGCACATGTTCTGCTTGCTAATGATACTGATGGGCTTCTTACATGTGTTCTTCGACCTAGCAACATATTTGGACCTGGAGACAAACATCTTTTGCCATCTCTGCTTGATGTTGCAAAATCTAGCTGGGCTAAGGTGTGGAAACTTTTTGTATCTATTTATTTTATGTATGTATATATGTATGTATATATATATATATATATATATATATGTGTGTGTGTGTGTGTGTGTGTATTGATCTTTCTATCTATTCCTAACTGTCGGTCAAAAATGCAAAATTTAAAGCTATTTTTTTGTTTTTTACATTTATCTGGATCAAGCATACAGTATATCTTCAAATTTCAGATGGTTTCCTTCATACTTGGTTTTTATTAATTTGGTTATATGTATATGGAGATTGTTAGTAAATGATGAACAAATGGCTGGTCACTTCTGTTCTTTTTCTTGTCAGTCTTTTTTTTTATTAAATTAATGAGATTTTTGTTGTAAGCAAAGTTTTTTTTGGATATAGTTTTTATAAGTAATAAAGTCTCTCATTCCAGTTTATTATAGGAAGTGATGGAAGCATGTCTGACTACACATATGTGGAAAATGTCGCTCATGCCCTTATCTGTGCAGAAGCTGCTATGGCTTCTCGTATGGTTATTGTTTCTGGAAAGGTAACATATATAACAGATTCTTACTTACAATTTCAATAAATCAATAAATTAAAAAGTATCCAATTTTTTTGTAGGTATTTTTCATCACTAATCTTGAACCAATGGGCGCTTGGGAATTTTCCTTGCGAATGCTTGAGGGTTTAGGTTATTACAGGTATTTTTTTTAAAGAAAATATTGAATTTTTTCTATGTGCTTTTTATGGCCTTGATTTTTTTTATTTTAGTTTAAATTTTGTGGTTCTGGTTTCCTTCTGAATGATCATCATGTGTACTGGAAATTCATGAATATTCAGTGTGAGTTTATTTGTAGAAATTGTGTTACAAGTTTTCATCTCCTTTATTTTGGAAATTCATGAACATTTAGGGTGCATTTTTGTCTGTGTCTAGAAAAGTAGAGAGAATTTTGGAAACTATGTTTTTTATTTTTTCAGTTTTGAAAACAAGAGAAGTTGTATTTCTTGAGAGGAAAATAGTTAAAAATTATAAAAGTCAGTTTTCCTGAGTTTATATTTTCTATTAAATATTCTCCTTATGAATTTAACTTGAACATTTTATTTTTTCATTTTTTATTGAGTTTTCCTTAGAAACTTTTCTAGAAAAGTGGCACACTTTTCTACAACTAAATGCGCCCTTATGTTTTTGTTTTTGACAGATTTATATAATAAATTGCAGGCCAATGGTCAAACTCCCTGCTATGGTTATCAGATTGATTGTATATCTCATTAAATGGCTGCATTCAGAGACAAACATTAGCAATTCTTTCTCAGTTCATAACATTGCCAAATTAATGTCACACACTACAACCTATGACTGCTCTGCAGCCCAAAAACACCTTGAATACTCCCCCGTTGTTTCACTGAATGTAAGTTTTTCAAATTTAATTTTAAAAATATATTTTTTAATTTATTTTCTCTCGCTAGATGCAAAATTTATCAATTCATAACACAGAACTCTCACTTAAAATTGAAATAGATTGAATTAAAGTTTAATGATATTTGAGATGTTATTATTTTCTGATTCGTTTGAACTATTAATTCACAGGATGGCATCACATCAACAATTGAATCATTCTCTCATTTAGCAAAGGACTCATCTTCCATAAGACCCGATGAACATTCGAAAATGGAACAGCTGCTAGGCCATGGGAAAGGTATATCACCATTTTTGCACATTATGTTTGACTTTTTTTTTTAGTTTTAGTTAATTAAGTAGTATTAGTTTTAATATATATGCTTACTTGTATTTAAGGTGCTAATTTTGAGTGCTTTTTAGGGTTTTAGGATTATGTATATGCAGTTACGCACAAAAACACTCATATAGATATAAGATGCCTTTAAATGTTAAATATATATAAACATACCCTTTTGAAAGTATCTTTTTGTGATTCACATATCCGAATCTTTAACTTTTTTTTGTTGTTGTTTTTTTTATGGATGCAGTTGCAGAGATTTTATTGTGGAGAGATGAAAGAAAATCATTTGTTTGGTTTATTGGAGTGGTTACTCTGTTTTACGGGTTTTGTCTTTGTGAAAGAACAATGGTTTCCTCTACAGCTCATCTGCTGCTTCTCATCATTATTACTCTATATGCATATGCCAGCCTGTCACCCCAAAACTCTCTTCTCTCAACTCAATTGTAAGAATTCACTTTTTTTTTCCTTCCTTAAGTCACACAATTGATCTTTACCTGTTACAAGATGGATTAGTTTTTTTTTTACTCGTTTTAGATAAACCAAAACCGAAATCGACCCACCTGTTCCTAAGCAGACATGTTTTTGATTTTATTATACAATTGTGATTTAATTTATATGTTTGGATGCATGCAATAGGTCAAGCTATTTTTGTTTTGAGGTCTCTGAAACGGGTATGAGGAGGTTTGCAAGAAGTATAGCAAGCATCTGGAATAGAGCAAGTCATGTTTTTAGATCATTGTTAGAAGGAGGAGGAGATTGGAGTTTGTTTCTTAAGGTATTTTCATGTTACACTGGTATTCCTTTAAAATTACATAGGTAGTCATTTTCTGTTAACATATTTAATGGATGTTAGGCTAAAGGTTTTAAAAAAAGGACTACCAACATAGTGTTTTAAAGTTAAGGACCATACATGAAATTTGCGGCAAACCTCAGGGACCATCTTGTGTAATTTACTTTATATTTATTTATCTATCCATGTACTTGCTAAAAATGATCTTAGAAAACCTTGATTGGCATGATGATTCGATAGTCATTGTAAATTAGCGAAACCCGAAACCATCTTGTGACATTTTTAGTGGTGGAAATATGAGTCAAAACGGGCTGGGTTGGTTCATAAATGCTGCTTTATATAATTTTCTAAACATAATCAACGTGTTATTATATGATGCCAAAAGACGATATTGTAATTTATTAATAATCTGAAATTCTCAAGTAAAGAGTTTTTTTATTTTTTAAAAAATAAAATAAATTCCCTGCTTGAGATCAAATCATCAAATATAACTCCAATTGACCCTTTATCAGGTAACAAAGTAGAATTTGCCATCAAATTGTTCATTATATATAAACATTGATAATTTTAGATTAACAATCAAATAATATAAATTTTATTTTTTGTTGTTGCAGGTAGTAGTTACACTGTATGTATTCAAGTTGCTTGTTATCGAGTCCTTCCCCATTTTATTGGGATTAGGTATTTCTTTTTTTTCATTGTGCGTTTTTATCATGTCGTGTCATTTTCTTTTCTGATTATTATTTAATTTTTAATTAATGCAGCATTGGCCTTTTCGTTTATATTGTTCTTCGTTTATGAACAATATGAAGAGGAAATTGAAGGATTAATAGGGATCTTAAATGAGTTGGTGACATTTTCCATACCTAACACCTCAACTAGACCAGACCTTTAGTGTCAAAAGATGTGAGATAAGTGTAGATATTTGGTATAATATTGTTGTATTGTTTACATACAAGACCTTGTTAATCTGTATGTATATCTAGATAGATATCGATCCTTTAAATGCCAAGGTTTTTATGGTGGTTAGGAGTTAATATCGTTCTGAACTAGTTTCTTTTAAATGTGCAATTTCTTTTCATTTGTTTTCCACTATGAGATTCATATTAAACAGGATACAAAAAATACAAATTGATGACTTCCCTCACTGTTATTCGAAATATTTTGCACCTACAGTTCTTTAGCCAATCATTCGTTAATTATTTTTCTGTCAAAAAATTACACTGGTAGTCCTTTAAAATTACACCGATAGTCTTTTTTATATAAAATATTGCGCAAAAGGTTTTCAAAAAAAAGGCTAACAATGCAATTTTTTTAAGGTAAATAACCGTACGTGATATTTGAGGTAAACCACAATGTCTATGAGACTATCCATGTAATTTACTCTGACTCTTATTTACAAAAAAAAATTTTAAAACTCATGTCAATGGTTAGTGCATAAATAAGGTTAATTATGACTCTTTTTATTTTGGGTTTAGCGAACAAATTTTTCGAATATAAAGTGATAGGGAAATAAATAATTTTTGTGATTTTACTTCATATTACAACGAATATATGTTTACTTATATACAATATCCTTTCCAATTATCTACGAGATAAATGAGGAAAAGAAATCTACATAATCAAAAACAATATATACATCGATCATGGCTAAAGGCTAATATAAATAAATCCACGTACTTTGAAAATAATTTTAAAGCCAGAGTTCGTTTCTCTCATCAAACATGTCTAAGAAAATCGAAGGAGCAGCCATTGGTATTGATCTTGGAACGACGTATTCATGTGCTGCTGTTTGGTTTCATAAGAAAAAACGGGTGGAAATCATACCCAACGAACTGGGGAATAAAATCACTCCGTCTTTCGTAGCTTTTAATGATTCCGAGTGTTTGGTAGGCGAATGTGCAAAAAACCAGATCGCAATGAATCCTACTAATACTGTCTTCGGCAAGTCTTTTTACTATTTTTTATTTTATGATTTTTCTTTAAATTTACGAATAATGTTCATATTGTGCGTTGCTAACCGGAATCTTTATAATTTTGAAGATGTTAAGCGTTTGATCGGAACCAGATTCCGAGATCCTCAAGTGCAAAAGGACATGCAATCGTGGCCATTCAAGGTCATTGAAGGGGATGATGAGAAGCCAACTATTTTAGTTGAATACAAAGGTGAAAAGAAGAAACTTGCACCTGAAGAAATCTCTGCAATGGTTCTCGAGAAGATGAAAGAAGCTGCTGAACAATTTCTTGGGACGAAAGTGACAGATTCCGTCATTACAGTTCCTACTTACTTTAACAGCAATCAACGAGAGAAAACAAAGAAGGCGGGAATCATGAAATAAGTCGAGCCAAATTTGAGGAACTAAACGCCACATTCTTCGAGAAGTGTATTCAACTAGTTGGTAAATGTTTAAACGATGGTCAAATGAAGAAGGAGGATGTTGATGAGGTGGTTGTTGTTGGGGGGTCCACTAGGATCCCGAAGGTGCGACGAATGTTGGAGGATTATTTTGATGGGAAGAGACTTTGCGTGAACATGAATCGTGACGAGGTTGTTGCTTTTGGTGCTGCGATTTTGGCTTCAAGTTTAAGTGGAAATGATAACGATCAAGTGAATGTCAAAATGGGCACAATGTAATTTCTTAATTGGTTTAGATCCACTGCTTCAAGCTCTATATATGAATTCTTGTTATCTTATATTCATGTTAATGAAAGAAGTACTATTTTTAAGCTTTCCAAGTCCTAGTTTTGAATTGTTATTTAATGTTATGGTGATGAAGTTTTTAACGAGTAAACTAAATTTATGGTGTTACAACTTACAATAGACTCGTGTTTATTCCTCAATTATCTTTTCTCTTACTCTCTTAGCCAATCATTCTTGAAACACACTAACAATTCTTGATTTCGACCATGCCTCATGAATTTTTGAATCTGATTTTGAAATATTCAAGTTTCAATAGACCAATGGGTTGAAGTGAGAGGATTGTACACCAACTTTTGTAAAAAGAATACATTGGAAAAATGGTTAATCAATTAACGTTATATATTGACTTAACCGAAAAATGACTAATGTATGTAAACTAGTCATAAACGTAGTCATTATTGAGACTTCAGTTTTTACTAAATCAACGTAATGTCAATTAACACTCAGCTGATATACATTTATCAACAATACACATCCACTATATATTTTTGACATCCACACATTGTAAAATACACACACAAAATACTTAATTTTATTCAAATACCCCACTTTTTCTTCCGTCTATCCGTCGCCAAACCGAAGTTTACAACCTATGAATGTCACTGACATTTCCATGCCAATGATGTAAGTTTATGAAACTAGCTCACGATAATCGTTGGTAGCACTCTTACAAGTTAATGGCTTGTTGGGCTCATATTTGTTGATTAAAAAGGCATTGATTCAGTGAACCCAATAATGAACATCCCCGAAGAAGTGCATGTACCAACTACCAATTGTTATTTGTTAGCATTAAAAGATACTAGCACGTTACCTGTGTAATATGGAGGCGGTTACCCTGTGATTAAAATTGACGGTGATCAAGTAGTGGGTGGTGACGACGGTAGTGATAGTGGCTGCTGGTTGTGGTCGTGCGGGTAGTGGATGTTGGTAGTGGCTGTTGGTTGACTGGACGTTTTAAGTTTATGCATTATGTTGGATGTTTTTTTTTAGGATAAAGCAAAGTATCAAGTAGATCAATTGGTTAACACATAGTCTGTACTCGCAAAAGGTCTTGGGTTCGAATCCCTTAAGCAATATTTTTTTATTTTGTGGTGTTTAAGATGTTTCCCAAAGTAGAAATCTAAGATTAAGACCTTCTAAACTTAGAATGCCTAAATGCTTTAAGAAGGAGTAAAATAAACATAACTAGCTGATGCAAAACCTTTGGTTTATACAAATAACATGGATTTTTATTTCATAACACCAATAAAAACATAGATTATTCTCCTAATCTTGCAATGTGGTCGGATGATTTAACATTCTAAATAATATAGCCAGGTTACGATTTTTGGGGGCTGAAAATAGTATTTTGACCTTTTTGGTTATAGAGGATTTGGTTGGGAAAAATTCGACAGATTATTTAGTTTTGTTTACTAAAACTATATTACAATAATTACACGTAGTATCATAAATGAAAAAAAGTTCATATATCGCAACATTTACCTTATTTATACACATAAAAATAGCTTAGACCATTGCCAACACACACGTTAGTGGGGTGGCGTGGGTTTGGGGACGGCGTCCCACCATTGGCACGGAGGGTTCAGTGGGTGCCGTCGGTCGCACCTCGTGAGTTTGGGGACGGCTTGAGGGGAGGGATCGGTTGGTGGGGTGGGGCTCAAAGGGGTATTTTGTGTGTGTATTTTGTAATTGTGGGTATTAAAAAACTAAAGGGAAAATGTATTGTTGACATAAGTACGTCAGTTTAATTTCGGTTGGAGGGTGAGCTGACGTGACGATGATTTGGCAAAAACTGATGGCGCGAGTTTCTGTAACTATTGGAAGTGGTCTTATATTTGCACGATAATTACATCACAAATTCAAATCAAATCACCCTCTAATGGGAAAAAAACAATTTTTCCCATTGTAACCGAGTTTCTTTTAGTAGTCAAATGTTACTCATGATTTACACGAGATAAACGTTGTCATGATTAGTTCTAAATCTTTATATAATTGTATGGTAAAAATATCTACTTAGACTGCTAGGTATGAGTTAATGTACTCACATCAAAATTATTGACACATCATATGTCACAAAAGTAACTACACCACACCACTTTGGAGAAAATATCCATCACACCACCTAAATATGGAGGGGCCCACAAAAAGACCTCAAATGTCAGATGTCTTCACTCACATGACCACAACCATGAAGGCTCGTGTTGTGGGTCTTGTGGCCACGTACAAGCACAATCCCGCTCCCCACACGACGCGGGTGGGGGTTGGGGGGTGTTCCTTTTTTCTGCACGTTGTGGAGCAAAGCCACGTTTGACACCACCATTGTGTGGTGTGCCCACACCTAACATCCTTAGAGAATGAATCAAACTCCTAAGATTGGGCGTAAAGGGGATGACGGGGAGCGATCGTTACCCACCCTGCGACACGTCCTCCCCCTTACATGTGATTTGAGTGACACGTCCCCATGCACATGTGGGTTGTGGCAAAGGTCTGGTCGCCTGCATGACCGACGGAGGTCGCTGTGTATGATGCTTTGTTAACTTGTACCTTATGCATGGTAAGTGATACATATATTAATAAAATTAAATTTAGGGTTTGGTTGCGTGTTTGATCACTACTACATGAGTTGGTCGGATGAGAAAAAAAACTTATATAACGCTAATGTGACATGAGTGACCAACTGGAGATCATTTAAGATATCTACCGGTTAAAAAAAGCCATATTAATGTAAGGGGCTGTTTGTTTTTTTTACTCATTAAGTTCTGTCTGGTTAAAGTGTCTGTCTGAATATATTATGCCTGCCTGGGTAAATTAGTATCTCGTTTGTTTTTCAAGCTGAACGAGTGGTCTTAATAATTAAATTTGACAAATTTTCAATTTTTAATTTCTCATTATTATAAAAAAAATAATTAAGTGATATATATAATTTTAAATTGAAGTTTTTAATAATAAATTTTTTTGATATATAAGTATAAAGTTAAAATATAAAAAATTATTTTAAAAGAATAAAACTATAAATTAAACATTTTTTTGACCAGAACATATAAAACATGAAATTTTAATTAATATAAAAATTGCATAAATATAAACAAGATAAAAAAATTATGACTTAATGTGGAAAGCAGCATCTCATGTCTTTTTCGGTTAGGTCATGCCGTCTGGATTAAGACATAAACAAACAGTCACTTTATGAGTTTCCCCATATAGTTATTTCCTCATTAAGTCGATTAAGTCGAAATCAAACGTCACCTAAGTTTTTGTGAAAAGGAGAAAAGAAAACGCGTGGAAGGTGTGGTGGTCGAAACACACTATGTAACCCATACCCGTTTATTGTTCATCATTTCTCTCTCTTCATTGTGACTCCCCTTTATTACAAAAAGCAAAATTCGAACAAAAATGCAAATGCTCTCCAGATCCTTACTACCATCTGCCATGTCTGCACTCCCGTCTAATGAGGTTTCTTCCGCCTTTTTCTCCGATTTTTTTTTTCTTCATATATTTACATTTTCAATTTGATGAATATATATTCTCGAGCCTTTGAAGATTCCAGATTCACTGTCTGATTTAATTTTACATTGTTCTCTATAATTTAGTAAAATTAAACTCATGATCATAGACATCGGTAGTGTTAGACGTCGATTGTGTATTATATGCTTCTAAATTGTCTGTAAATTGAATTCATTATCGTCATTGAGGTCTATGGATTCAATTACTGCTTAATTGCGGATTATACCTTTAGGTCATGCATAATTATTGGTTTTTTGTTGTGGAAGAATGAATTTGGGGATTTTAGAGGAATGCATATGAACACTTTTATTTTTTCTTTCTGGCGAGAGCTGCCACTCAAATGTTGAAGATATATAAGTTGTTTTTTAAGAGCTTTTCATGTTTCCTATGCATATATTTAAGTAATTGATATCAGGGTTAGAATTTAGGCGTTTTGATTTGTTTCAAACTATACAAAACAGAAATTGGAAATATCAGGAAGAAAATAATGCTAACTTACTTTTTGACTTCTGTTATAGTTTATCATTATCATCATATCATAGAGTTAGGTAAACCGTACTGCTTATTGATATGTACCAGAAAATAATTGCCTTTATGCCAATAATATGATAATATGGGATAGATTCATGTACACATTGTATTTTTTTGAAATTAAAACCTTATTTTGTATCGGGACATGTAAATTACAGATTTTAAGCTTTTTGATTGTTTTCTGATGTTTTAGGGGAGAAGAATGGTGTGTGTTTGGCCAGGTTTAAGGCAAATTTGCCTTCGAAAGCATCTTATGTATGGATTTATGCAATTATTTTCATTTCCTTTTAAAACCATACGAGGAGTCAGTAAATCTCTCGGTGTTTCTCATTTATGTAGCATTCCCACAATGTCTTCATCATTACAAATTGAATTGGTATGTTTTTGCAGTTCTTAAATTATTAACAATTGTATGTTCATATATTTTTATTTTTAATTTTTTAATTTCAGGTACCATGTTTGAAGGACAATTATGCATATCTTCTGCATGATTTAGATACTGGGACAGTTGGAGTAGTTGATCCTTCAGAATCTTTACCAATTGTAGATGCATTGAGTAGAAACAACAGAAATTTGAACTACATTTTAAGTACTCACCATCATTATGATCATACTGGTGGGAATGTTGATTTGAAAGCTAGATACGGTGCAAAGGTGAGCAAAATTTTATTTTTCTAATCATATTATTATGTAAAAGTTTGTTAAATAATATAATTTGTTGATAATCTTGCAGGTAATTGGATCAAATATAGACAGGGACAGAATTCCTGGAATTGATATCAGCTTGAATGATGGTGACACATGGATGTTTGCTGGACATGAGGTGCATGTGATTGCAACCCCGGGCCATACTAAAGGTTTTTAATTAACCTGCTATACAATATTATGCTAAATACATATTATTAAATAGGTAAACAAATGTTATTTTTTATTTTGTGCCTGCAGGCCATATTAGTTTCTATTTTCCGGCCTCTGGTGCTATTTTCACTGGAGACACTTTATTCAGTTTATCATGTGGCAAACTATTCGAAGGAACACCTGAACAGGTAATCCGATTAAATACCTTATTTATTTTTTTATTTTATTATTATTATTATTATTATTATTATTATTATTGTTGTTGTTGTTGTTATTGTTATTATTATTATTATTATTATTATTATTATTATTATTATTATTATAATTATTATTATTGTTATTGTTATTGTTATATGTATGTATGTATGTATATATAGAAGTTGTTTCCATTGAGTTGAAAAAAAAGGTAGAGATTGGGAGATGAAATCTCAGCCACTCATTTTGGCAATCATTCAGAATAATCATATAAGAATAAAATAATTTTGTCTTGTATAATCGTATGTATATAATACTTATTCACAAATGAATAACCAAAACTCACCATCTCAACCTTTTTCATTTGTGTTTCAGATGTATTCGTCCCTTGAGAAGTTAATAATGTTGCCAGAAGACACAAGTATATACTGTGGTCATGAATATACATTGGTAAGTTATGTTAGAGTTTACAATTTTTAATATATAAAACCTCCTAAACCATTTTATTTAAAAAGATTAATTATTTATATAATATGTGAAGCATTAATTATTAAAAAAGATATTAATTGTGTGCATGGTATTGACAGAGTAATTCGAAGTTTGCACTATTTGTTGAGCCCGGGAATGAAGAACTACAATCATATGCAGCCAATATAGCCAATCTCAGGAAAAAACACTTGCCAACGGTAATCTTTTACTTATTTTGAGTTATAACATTAATTATATTATAATATAACTATGTGTTATTGCCTTTTTTTAATCTTGATTAAATTGAAAAGTCACTTAAAACTAATGGTTAAGTAAATTACAGAAATTGTCCCTGTTGTTTTCCAGATTCTTAAGTTCCGTCCCATGGTCCCTAAGCTCTAATTTCTGCAAATTTTGTCACTGAGACACCTATAATGACTAAAATACCCTTATTCTTTTTTCTCTTTTTTTTTTTATCATAAAAATGAACAAAAAATGTTGCGGGCCAACCTGATCGGGTCATGTTTGTTTTGACCTGTTACCCAACCAGTCCATCTTGCAACCTTTGCATACATGAATTTTAGTTTCTCTGTTTTGATTTTTTTTAAACTAAATTTTATGTTAGTTTTAAACATTGGTTTTGTGCATTAGATTCCAACAACCTTAAAGAAGGAGAAATTATGCAACCCATTTTTGCGTACTTCAAGTCAAGAAATACGTCGGGTATTGAATATTCCGGTCAATGCAAGTGATGCGGAGGCATTGGGTGTGATTCGACAAGCAAAGGATAATTTCTAAATAATTTCCTCACTTTTTATGCACATAAGAAATTAGTTGTAGCGTTTTTAAACATTGTGTGTTAGTGAGTATACATAGTGTTGAATTATTCACAAAGCTAAGAGAATGAACGATTACTTGGTCCTTGTTTTCAACTACAATCTTTGTTGTAGAAAATGTCATATTGATTATTGTTGTAATGTAGAAAGAGATCGTTATTAATTACACATATCAAGTAGGCTTGTGCAAATTGGACCGAGAACCGGCAAACCAGAATCAGACTGAATTATACCTTTCTGGTTCTCGGTTTGGGTTTGTATGTAAAATCGGTTCTCGGTCCAGTCCAAAAATGAAAAGATTGTAAAAGTTGAAAAAAAAAACTAAAAACCCATGTTCTCTGTTTGGCCCAAGATGTCATTGGTTTCAAGCGGTCCGGTCTTTGGACTGAGAACAAGACCAATTCAAAGAAAAAATGTTTGACGGATAATTGTCTTTTTTAGCAAAATAAAATGAAAAGAAATTGTAATCATCAACGTGTGATATAAACAAAATTGAATACGTATTTAGATGGTGTATAAGATTGTTTTTGGTTGATTTTAGTGAAAAGGTTGGATGACTCTTCTTATACATTAGCCTAATATCTAATTATTTATAGTGGATTTTTATAAAAAAATTTATATTAAGAGGTAGTTTATTCTCTTGATGTACGTACAAAAGGGATTGGACTCGACACACTTTGTACTCAACATCGTCATCTTAAATTCAATTATACTCTTAACAATTATTATAATCCAAACTTGTGACACTTAACAATGGTAACATTGTAACAAAACAATCATTTCATACATCTTCGATATATAATTCCAATATAGTGTTACAAAAGTAATATATAAAATTGTTAAAAAATAAAACCCAAATCTTCAAAACCTCCAACTTTTCTTTATAAGCAACTATATATAAAAACTTCCATCTATACCCCCAAGAATCTGTTGAACACTTGGAACTTTTATATACAAATGTATTTTATTTTTTTTATATTTACCTTTTAATTTTGCTTTCATTTCTTACCGAATCCGAGCTTCCACCAAGTGCAGCTGCAGCAGATTCTACATTTTTAAGAAGATGATCATAAATCTTCTTCCTTACACTATCAACTCTCTCCGTGTCCAAATGACAATTTTGCCCTTCATCTTTACTAGTCCCGATTTTATCCAACCAATCATTAACACTCTTGAGCTGACTCAACATACCGGCTATCCTACCGTTATCCGATGATGTGGCGGTGCTGACATCAGCGTCCAAGAATCTTTCAACGAACCCCAAGAACCAATCACGTGACTCCATTTGCAACATTCGTGACAACTCACTTGTCTCCTCAAGACCGACCCCTTTCTCCCATTTTGGTGGAGGTGGGGCTGTTGACTTTTGGTCAACTGCTGGCCTCGGAGTTGCTGAGCTGGCGATCTTGGTGTTGACCGATTGACGGGTTTTGACTTGGGTTTTGGTGGGCTTATTGATGGTTAAAGATGGTGTTTGTTTCTTGTTCAATGAGAAAGATGATAAATTTGTAATTATGGCAGTACGAACCCAAAGATTTGCGTTTTTTTGCCGATTTGATGTAACGTTTAAATATTCATTTAACGGATTTTCTTCATAATCTGATGATAAATTGGGATTAGTGATTTTTAGTAAAGATTCAGTGATTTGATGAGCCTTATTTAAGCTAGTGTGCATTGCTAAAAATTGCTCTACAGTAGGCTGTGGGTTGTCTTCTTTTGCTGAAGAACATAACTCAGAAAATGTGCTGCCATGAAAATTAAGAAATTAGGGAATTTAATTAATAAATTATTAAATATTGATTTCGTAAGTGAAAATAATACCTTAGACATTGAAGTATGCTTTCAGCAACTGAAGCTTCTTGCATAGCTTCAACAGCAGCAATTTGTGCAGCATCTCTATGCTTCATCATTTCCTGAAAAATTAAAATTTTAATTTAATAATCATTATTAAAATTTCAGCTTTAATAAAGCACGGTAAACACGGTAAAAGATGTAGTCTTTGGATGTGTAGTTCTTGAAGTTACAGTTACCAGTTTTGGTTGTTTGATAAATTTTGATTACTTAAGAAAGTAATAGATAAAATAAGGGTATATAAGTAATAGATGGCCATAAAAAGAAACTAAAATATCAGATAAATTAAAAATAAGGGTATTTTGGTCATTTTTAGCGGAAAAATGACGAAAATAAAGGAAAAATGAAAACTACATGGACTAAAAAACCCGAGAAAAATAAACCTAAGGACAAAAACGCAGAATCCGAAAGTAATTTACTCTAGATTTTATTAGCGTTTTTTATATAATCAACCTACATCACTTACTACTATTTGATGTAACCAAACTAGATTAAACATGTAAGTTTTGGAAGTTTAGTACTTCAAAACATGACACATATAATAGTAAAACGTCTATAATTTACATTTAATTAATATATACCTTCCCGAGTTTTGAGATAGTCAATGGGAGTGAAGACCAAGAACCACTTCCAATGGTTAATCTCCTATTACTAAGAGAAACCTTAATCATGTTCCCCGGTGATCCATTATTCGGTACCTCTAATGATGATTTCCTCCCTAATGAAGATGACTTATTATGATTAACCATATCTCCAATTTTAGTAACTTTCTTTGCAGGTGTGTTGACTCTAATTTCCTCTTTTGATGACTTTAGATATGAAGTTACTTTGTTGGTTTCCATTTTAGGCGGTATCCTTTCACCTGTCAATCTTCTAGAAGCCTGCATCATAATTGCATCAAGTAGGTTAGAAATAGGGATGAGCATTTGGGCTGAAAAAACCGAACCGAACCAAAACCGAAAACATGTAATCGGTTCGGTTTCGTTTTTGAAAATACATCATTTTCGGTTTCGGTTTCCGGACCGTGCTCACCCCTATTTAGAAATAGGGATGAGCATTTGGGCAACAAAAAAAAACTGAACCGAACTGAAAACCAGCTGAAACAAAACCGAAAGCACTTTGAATTACTTTTGACCCGTTAGACCAAACCACTCATTTGACATGTTTACTTTTTAACTTAATTTTAAAACAAACCCGTTAGACCAAATGGATATAAAATATAGCCCAAATCAACCCAAATTCAAGTAAACAGGTCGAAATTCCCACCTCTATACGTAAAGAAGTACTCCGAATTTCCGAATTCAAATTTTTCCCGACAACGTTCGGTCTTGGAGTCCTCACTTCCATTTTACCCTCCCAACTTTTCCTAATACTATTTTGACCCAAATCAATACCATGATCAAACTTCTTTATCGAGCTCCCAATAACCGATTTCTTCACACTAGAACTTGCCCCCAATTTACCAACCGTTTTATCCAACCTTTTAACACTAGATTGTTGCTTAATCCCATTAGAAAACTTCTCAAACGAATTAGGCACCGAATAAAAACCCGTAGGATACAATGTCATTCCACGTGAATTAAACGATTTTGCTTTTAACCCTTTCGTTTCAATCAAATCGGTTACTGATTTCGACATTTGTGATTTTGATCTTGCCAAAACTTTTGTACTTTTCTTAGAAGTTGAACTAATGGCAGTACCATTATTCTTGAGGAAATTTAAAGAATGTTTTGTAGTTACTACATCTTCAGGTGTACCCAAACAAGGGTGCCGACCTGGAACAGGCCGACACCCTTGTAAAACGGGTACAGGAGAGGCTGATTGCAGCCTCTCCACAAATATATACTGACCTAGTTGAATCTTATCACTTAATATAAGATCAATATGTTCATTAGGTAAAGATACATAAGTTGCATGAGAAGAATCTGATACCTTCAAATAAAAACCTTGATTTTTTAGAAAATCACCACCAGATAAAGAAGGAACAATACTCACTACTTGCAACAATGATGATCTATATTCACCGCCAACTTTTACATCTGTGTTCATATGTTGAAGCAGTTTTAACAACACACCAGGGACCAAAGTTGCCATTTTTGTTAATATTTTCAATATGCATCACACCAATTTAAGCAAACAAAATTTAACCAAAACCCTAGATCCAAATTCCTTGCATGAATTCAAGAAATCATTCAAATTGGTCACCAAAATCTTAAAAATTCAAGATTTTTATGAACACCGACAGAAAAGTGGAAACAGAGGAACACCCAGAAGAAAAAGTATAAAATTTAACCAAATTAGGTAATACCCACCAATTATTTTCAGCTGAATTATGATATAAATATGAATAATTTGATGGGTGTGTTGAGGAACTGACGGCAGTTATTATGTTTAACAATACTATAATGAAACAACACACAAGGAGAATACAAAAAAATGGCAAAAAATAAAAATTAGTGTGAATTAATAAATTAATTCGATTAAAAAATAAGAAATAGAGGGAAAATTGTGAGGATTTTGTGTTACATACAGAATTGAGTAAAGTGTTGATGAAGGAAAATGATTAGTTGAAGATAGTTCAGAGTTGGAAGAATTTCCAACTGGTGTGATCTGAACATGGAGAGAAAGATAGAAAGGGACCCAACTTGAGTGTTGTGTGTAACATTGAAGTTTTTAAATATTATATAAAACGTTTTAAAATATTTTTGTAGTTGTATATAACTTTGAATTAATATTTTTAAAAACCTTTTTTTGCATATTAGTTTTTATAGGAATTAAGAAAACACAAAATCAAATATTGACCGATTAATCAAACATGGCTATAAGAAAAATGATTTTTACATCAAAAAAACATACATAAATTATGTTTTAATATATTTGCACAATTTGCTTTGATACATGTCAAGTATAATAAGTAAATTAATTTTTATAGTGTAGATATTACATTCTTTTAAGAAATACAACTTGGTCATACTCTCACACGTAGGTACAATTCTAAAATTAAAAAGAAATAACAGAAAATATGTGATTGATTGTGAAATTTGTAATCTTAAACTGAAGTTAAATTAAGTTTTAGCTCATTAAGATTTGTTATAATTAATGATATATAAGATAAGTTGATAATTTATTTTTATTTTTTGAACGGCAAAGGGATACATCCGAAAAGAACTTCGGCATTGTTATCAAACTTTTTAGTTTTAGTATATTGATTTTTTAGATCAAGTCTTGTAAATTCATGGTCCTTTAAAAGCCTACTCGTATTTGATTATGACCTAAACTTAGTAGGCGCAAGCGTGCTACATGGCACATGCCTTGCGCTATATGATCAATCACAAATGTTGCTTTCTTTGCATCGTTTTCAAATTTTGCTATGGATGTTTTTATTTTTTTATTTTTCAGAATATAAAAAGTATATGTTGTGTACTTATGTTTGGGGTATCAATGTAAGGCTATGGATTTGGAAGTGTTAGGAAGTATTTGGTATGTGAACATGGGTTTGAGAAAATCCTTATAGTAAAGAAATTATATAAATATACACATAACGGATCGTAATCAAGTTTAAAAAAAAAAAAATTGCATAATCATTAGCAAAATAATACATTTTATAAAACCTATGTTTTTTTTTTTTCTCAATAATCAAGTGGGTCTATCACATCCCCTCTCTTATCTATTATTCAATTTTAATAAAAAATTAATTACAATTTGAATACCTATTTCAATAAAACAATCAAAATTTCTATCATTTTCTTGCAAACTCAACCCAATAATAAAACTATTTGCAAACCACATATATATGTAAAAAGTTATAAAATTTAGTTAATTATCAATTATGAGTTGTCTGGAATTCCAAAAGTTTTGCATAGTTCTAAGGGATAAATCCTAGCCATTGGATCAAAATGATCAAGATCAAATCCCTTAGTCACACCCACCTACAACCACCGCTGGCCGCCGCCTCCGGCCACCGCCGTCCGTGCCAGTGGCCGGCGGCGGCGGTGGTGGTGGCTGACAATGAAGGTGCCGGTGGTAATGAGGGTGGTGGTGGTATTGATGTATTGAAACACATGTGCTTCACTAAAACACAGATGTTCCAAAATACAACTGAGCATATTACTTCGAAGCACATGTGTTTCAAGTCATGAAACACATGTGTTTTAAGTCACTAAAAACATTAGTTTCTAAAACACAGGGGAGCAAACGAAGCACATGTGTTTCAAGTCACGAAACACATGTGCTTGAATATACATATACACTCATTTATTTTCAAAAGAACTGTTATTAGTGAAGCACATGTGCTTCTAGCTTACAAACACATGTGTTTCATTACTTGAAAGACATGTGCTTGGCTGTACATATACACTCCTTTATTTTCAAAACAACTGTTATTAGTGAAGCACATGTGCTTCTAGCTTACAAACACATGTGCTTCATTACTTGAAACACATGTGCTTGGATGTACATATACACTCCTTTATTTTCAAAACAACTGTTATTAGTGAAACACATGTGCTTCTAATAACGAAAGACATGTGTTTCAAGTCATGAAACACATGTGCTTGGTTGTACATATACACTCCTTTATTTTCAAAACAACTGTTATTTAGTGAAACACATGTGTTTCAAGTCACGAAACACATGTGTTTCAAGTCACTAAAAACATTAGTTTATAAAACACAGGAGAGCATACGAAGCACATGTGTTTCAAGTCACGACCACCACCGCCGGTCACCACCGCCGCGACCACCTCCGGCCGCCGCCCGCTGCCGCCCGTCGCCCATCGCCGCCGCCCGTCGCCCATCGCCGCCGCCCGTCGCCGTCGACCGCCGTCCGCCGCCGGCGGCCGTCGGAGGTGGGTGGGGTATTGATGTATTGAAGCACATGTGTTTGTTGGTTTGAATCTTGATCTTGACCTTTGATTTTTTCTTGATCCAATGGCTGTTAATTGTCCCTTGGGACTAGCTAAAATCGTTGTACTACCTTGAACATTTACCTATCAATTATAGATATTTTTAGATGATTTATGAGAACTTAACAAACACGTCTAATCTATTCAATAATAATTACTTAATTAGCATTTGTGATTTATCTCTAAAATTACAAGAATCATAATTACTAATATATCTCTAAACATTTCATAAACAAAATAAATATTTTAAATAGATAAGTTAAAACAAATTAATTTTCTATCGGTAAAATATTAAGGATTTTTCTAACGTATGTCCTGGCATACGATAAAGTCAATAAATGATTTGAAATTTTCCAAGTGAATTATAAAATGCATTTAATGCATCATTTAAAAATAGTTATTGTAGCTTCATTGATGATTATTACTACAATATAATTTTAGAAGTTTCGGATGTATTTAATACTCCCTCCGTCCCACAAAAAACTTCCCATTTGACCTTAATTTTTTGTCCCACAAAAAACTTCCCATTTCATTTAATTGATGGGCTCCACATAATAAAATACTATTATTACTAAGGACCCCACCACTAACTATCCACTAACCATCTTTCTCTCTCCAAACCAATCTTATATTTTAATCAAAATTATTACCAATGACCCCACCACTAACCATCCCCTTAAAACTTGTGCCCATATCAAATGGGAAGTTTTTTGTGGGACGGAGGGAGTATCTTTTATTGTATGCCTATAGGGCACACATTAGAAAGACCCAAATATTAAAGACAAAATCAAATATATTAATATTAAATAAATATCAAGCAATGTAATTAAAAATCTTAATTCTAATAATAATATTATAATAAAAATACATATAATTACAATCAATAATGATAGAAAAATGTTTATATAATCCTCTCTTCAAATTGTTGGATTAAATTATTTAACTTTATCTAAAGGTAAACCATCCATTTAAAAATATTGAATTACCTTTGACTCATAGTCGTATCGTATCTGTGTAAACGTTTGCAACATTTGGTTTTCGTGGGTTAGGTTTTCTCTCGATTCAATTGTAAAACATGCCCAAATCGGATAACAATACCGCAATACACGTACAATCAACCTCACAATCTGATTTTGTAGAAGAATCGGAACCTGATCCGGCCCCAATTTTGCTCAGCAGCGATAATGATCTTAATTCCAACGGTAATCCTTCATCATCTTCATTGAGCTCTGAAGTTATCATCAAAGATTTGAAGACGACGACGATTAATTTCACAAACAAGATCACGGAAACACAAAACAATGTAAGAACTTCAGATTTAATTGTAAATTCACATGTGTTTTTGGTTTTATGCTCATTAGATTCAATTGCACATTTTGTGGAGCGATTATTAGGTTCCTTCTATGTATATTAATAATCATTTGAATCAAGTAATTATATATTATCCTCCATTATTAACCTCATTGCAACAAATTGGTACCTGTTTTTCAAATTATGATTTGGTCCAAAAAAACAGAAAGCAACGAGAATCAGCTATAAATTGATTATTGCGACTTTAATCGCAGCTAGTAATCACATTTTTGGCTCATTAAACACCTCCTTAATAGCTCATTTGAACATTATATATATAAATTGGCTGTAATGTGTAATTGTGTACGTCTGTCTCATTTGGAAAACATTAATTAATTGCATTAGGTTAAAGATGCAAACTTGAGCAATGAATTAAAACAGACTGATGTGAATTTGCAAATAGATCCTGTGGAGAAACCGGATAACTCTGTACTACGAAAGCTTCTTGTAAGTCAAATTAATGCATTAAAAAATCATTTTTATTGCAATCCAAATGTTTGATTTTTAAACGAGTTAGTTATATCCAGAGGAAACCTAGGTATTTTGATACTCCAGATAACAATTGGGGAAATTGTTATAACTGTCGTGAAGCTGGTCATACGGTTGTCAACTGTACAGCAGCCAAACGCAAGAAACCTTGTTTTATGTGTGGCAGTTTGGAGCACAATGTGAAACAATGCAAACAGGTTAGTTAGGATCTAATTCTAACATATCTTAAACAAAGTTTTAGGGGCCATTTGATAGTATTATATAACGTTGTCACATTATAATGATAATATTTATATATAATGTAGGGAAAGGATTGTTATATTTGCAAAAAAGGCGGTCATCGTGCAAAAAACTGCACAGAAAAATCCATAGAAGGATTTCAAAAGGCTAAATTATGTTTGAAATGTGGTGATTCTGAGCATGAAATGTTCACATGCAAGAATGCATACTCCTCAGATGACCTCAAGGTGAATCTAATGATCTTGTAGGCTGTTTTTATATTCATATATCGTTTTTATTATTTGTAGTATATATCGTGGTATCCTAACTTTTTTTTTTACCTTTTTTTCAGGAAATTCAATGCTATATTTGCAAATGTTTTGGCCATCTTTGTTGTGTTAATTATGGAAAAGGTCTAACTGAGGTTTCTTGTTACAGATGTGGTCAGTTGGATCATACTGGTTTGGTATGTTGTCACTTATTAAAATTTTGAATAATTGACTTAAATTAAGTTGTCGTTATTATTGATTAAAAAGTTCAAATTCTCATTAATGATTCTCTCATCAAAAGTTTATTAGAATGATAACCAAACCTGAATTTTTATAAAAAGAAAAAGTTAATTTCATAAATGGTCCTTTAACTAATTTTGGTCCTTTTTTTTCAAAGTTCCAAACTCGGTACTTTGTGTACCATTTTAAGTGCTGTTAAATGGTACATGAGGTTAGTTAAAGGAACATTTTATTGCACGGAAGACGTTTAAAAGGACCATTTTAAGGAAGATTTTTAATTTTTAATATATTTTCATTAATCACAGGAATGTACAAGTGCTCAAGCACATGTAGAGACAACCAACCCAACATCACCAATTCCTTGCTACAAATGTGGAGAACAAGGCCATAAGGCACGTAAATGTCCAACTTCCACTAAGGTAATAAACTTCAATTTTGCATTAATAACTAATTAAATATATTCAATTCATTTACTTATAGCCAGACCGATTTGATTTTTTTAATTTATTATTATTATTATTATTTAGAAACGAAAGAGGAAAAGTAAGGACTCGCGCTCAAGAGAAAAAGACAATATAGGGGTCAAATCTGCACCTCAAGAGCCCGGTGAGGCCCGTAAAAAAAACAAAACACAAAACGGGCACTCAAAATCATCTCAACCCAAGCATCGGGGCGGGTGGGCCAATGAAGATCCGGGCGGGCGGGTCAATGATACCCAATGTGGTTCTCCTTCAACACCATCTACTAGTTATAGGTCCAAAAATAGTTTTCATTATGGTGCTGGTGGTTATGGTTCGGGTTTTGAGTTTGAAGCTTCGGGTTCTAATGGGTTTCACCATAAGTTAAATAAATTTGGTGATTCGAGTAATCACAAAAGGAGAGAAAACGAGTGGGATTGTTAGCTATGAAAAGTCGATTTGTTGTATCTTTTTATTAAGTTTTTTGTTCAATTTTTTAGCTTTTGTCATCATGTAATCTTTAGTTCTTAGTTTTTCTTAGTATTTAGTTATTTACGAACATTGTATGTTTTGTTGTTAAAACAATAGCCAATAAATTATTTTTTTGAAATATATACCATGTGTTACCAATCAATTTTTTCAACATACTTTTAACCACTTTTTTTTTACTCAATGTTATTTCGCTTGTTTTTTCAAAATTTTAAACAAGTTGAGCCTCCATCTCCACCTCCACTACGGAGGGTATGGGTTTTATACGTCCAAAAATTAGTTAAAAATTCGTTAGCCAAAAATCAAGAAAGCGCGTGATAACATAAAAGTGAAAATGAAACATAAAATAAGAAAAATCATATCGCTTCTTATTAAATCGTTCTATTATCTTTCTACTTATAAAATTATTAATATTCTTTTTCATAATTTTATCATTTAATTTGAATATTTTTATTGATTAACTGAGTAAAAAAATAAATAGGAAAATTTATCTCTCATAAAATAATTTTGTACTTCTGAAGTGTCAAACAACATGTAGCAGCATGAAATCTACAAAAAAGAAGCTACACGGTAATTCCATTTTTGAGTGACAAAATAAAACAAATTAATTCATTAAATATGATTTGAATGTAATACTATTACCTAATACAAATTAAAGAATCAATGATAATTAAAAACTATGTACACACTATAATCCATTCGAAATCATCCCAAAATCATGGAAATGAAACCATGAAATAAACAATAATTAGAAACAAATGAACATAAATGAAATGAATGATCTGAGTTTAATTATGCAGTTTTAATTTTGAGCCATGGCGGCAAATCCACCAGATCTCATCATCTGTTTAAACTCAGCAAAACTAACCATACCATCACCATCCACATCTACCTTCATAATCATTCGCTTGCATTCATCTGCTTTCCGCCCTTGTTTCAGCCCTAACGAAGCTAGCACCGATCTCAATTCTTCAACCGCAATAAATCCATCGCGATTTTGATCGAACACATTGAACGCTTCCATCACATCCTCTTCATTCTCGCGATCATCCATAATCGTTTTATACAGATCGCCAAATTCGTCAATATCAACACAACCGTCGCCGTTAACGTCAATTTTATCGATCATTTGAGCGAGATCTGTATCCGAGAGGAATATGTTCATGTTCTCTAACGAATCGTTGAGTTCCTGCTTCGTGATTCTGCCATCGCCGTTTTTGTCGAACATCTGGAAGATGCGCTGGAGCTCGTTGTGATCCATGCGAGAAGAACGGGGAGTTTGTGGCGGTTGGAGTAAAGGTGTAACGGTGTCGTTTTGGATCTGCTGCTGCTGCTGATTGTATGATTTAGGGAGGTGATTTCTTAGCTTTTTGGGAAGCAAACAGAGGAAGATTGAGTAGATGAGATTGTAGAATATGAAAATTCTGGAACAGAGCGCAGGCATTGTTAATTAGCTTTGATTTGCTGTTTCTGCAGAATTAAACAAACTCTGTTTGTATGGTGAAGAAGAAAGTGAAGAAAAGATGGAGTTTTATAATACAAAGGAGACCAGTTGGGTGGTGCGGTGTGGGGTGGGGTCGAGGGGTAGCGTTTAGAAATGGGAATTAATTTCTATACCACAACTTTTACTTCCTATATCATAAAATACAAGTTTTACAGTTAACTGTACAAGTATGTTAAGCAACAGTTGTGGTAGATGAATTAAAAGTTGTGGTAGGAAAATCACCCCTTTTAGAATTGGTGCATATTATTATTTCTTGGATTTGGAGAATCACATTCGATACTATTTACGTGTGGTTATATTGATATGAGGCCGGATAATGAAAATAATGGATCTTTAGTAGTATAAATTTTATTAATTTAAAAAAGGTATAAAGAGAGATTGTACATATTGTACAAAACAGGAAAAAAAAATCATATTGTGATGGTATAGTGATAAAAACGTACATTATGATCTTCTGTAGGTCATAACTCCAATCACTTACCTAGGTAATGACTAAGTGAAAGTTCAGAAATAGCCAAGATACTGATAAGATCACGTATATTACGAGTAAAGTTTAGCCACACTACGAGAATTAGGTATTTAAACTTCAAATAATTTAGAAACAAATCATATCGGTACTGAAAATTAAAACAAGAGTATCAAATAATTGATTGAAACTTTGAGATACTGATTTTGACCTAACAGGTCACCAAAGTGGTGTCGCCAAACTAATGTAAAATGCATAAAGTGCACTCAAGAAAAAAAATGAGTGATATTACCGGTTGCACAATTTTCTTTTTAAGGGTATCACTTATATTAAAAAGAATTACATTATTTTTTAACATTTTTTTTAATACTACTCGTGAAATTTTAAAGAATTACTAGCAGGGTACCCGCGCAATGCGGCGGCGGGTACCCGTAACTATATTTCAAAGTGACGATAGCAACGGTGGTGGTGGCAATAGCGATGGTGATGAGTGGTGGTGCGTAGTGATGGTAGGTGCCGACATTGGTAAGAGTTGATGATTTACACCGTCGTATATTTAATGTTATTGGGATAAATGGTTATAATAACAGTCTAATGTATTAAGTGTGAGTGGTTTGAAATAAAGTGTAATGTATAGCAAGTGGTTAACACATAGTGATAACTTAGGAGAGGTCCTGGGTTCGAATCTTATAAGCCGCGATTTATTTTTTTTAAGGTAAAGAACTAACTAACAAAAGTGGAAAGGTCCTTAAAATTAAGTTTAAGGAGCTCCTTAAACTTTCTTAATGTGGTAGGCCTAAATGCTTTATATAATAGTAAGATATAATCTCAGCCCTGAATGCAGAGCTTTTGTGTTACATTATGTTCAAAAGATTTGAAAATAAACAAAAGAGAAAGAAAGTGTTCATAGATACACCTGGCTCAATAAATTTGGCGGATTTTAATTGTTATCGAACGTGTCAGTTTTGTCACATCTACATTATTGGGTATGGATATTGCATAGATGATCATCATGTATAATGTATTCATGTGCCATCTAGATTCGGGTTGACATGATGATTCTATTTATATCATTTATCATTTATATAATTGTGTTTTCATAAAATTGAAGTTAATAATTTAATATAATAAATAAATTAGGTATAAAATAATTCATGATGTTAGAGTGGAGAGTCGTGTCGTGGAGGTGTGTGGAGTGTGATTATTATTAATTGGGTTTTGTTAATGATAGCCTTAAGGGCTGTCACTAACATGCAAAAAAAGCTTGTACATTGATTAAAAAAATAATATTCCTAAAATTCAGGGAGTTGTCTTTTGTTTTTTTGCCTTTTTAATGACAGCCCTTAGGACTGTCATTATCATTTTCCTTTGTTAATGACAGCCCTAAGAGCTGTCATTAACATTTTCCTTATTAAAATTAGGGATCGTTAGCTGTTTTGGTCAATCAATAACGCGCTTCCATAATTGCCGTTTGATGACATGGATTAGGTTTGTAAATTACTCCCCCTTTTTAACGGATCTAAATATTTTAATACTACTAATACATAATTTCCTTGAGAAATGAAATTTGTGGCTACTATTTGTATTTATTCATATATGTCTACTTACTTCTAAATTTAATATGCATTATCCACTAATTTTGTCTCTCCATATTATCCTTTGATTTTGACACTTATCATGATCAAACTAGTAGACACATGAATAAACACAAATAATAGGCGCCAATACAATTACTCATTTCCCTTACAATAATCAAACGTATACTTTCTTAAATCGTTCATTGGATCTATATAGATGCAGTAATTCGGATTAACTAGTTTTTTTTAACAACAAATATCAAATATACTTCTAAATACTATTTATGTTTATGATAGGACTTAACCTTCAACCACAATGACTGAAGACACGTACCCAAAGTTCTAGAAAACGTAAGGTGTGGCGTGGCGGCACCAACAAGCCTCAGCCAAGGCGAGCCATTGCGGGTCATGACGTTTTCCAAGGCGTGACTTAAGGCGGCAAATATTTTATATAATTTATGTATATATATGTGTATATCAAATTAAATAAAAATTATAGATATATTGATTTATATAACAATTCATATATAAAATTTAAAAAAAAATGTTACATCTAAATTTATAATTAAATATGTTATCATTTTTTTTTTAAAAAATAAAATTATTTTTTCAACCGCCTTACAAAAAACTCGTCATAATGCGCGCCTTATCACGCCTTATCTCACGTCACGCCTAGCCTAGCCGCCATGGTCTGTTTCGTAACGTCGACGCCGCGCCTCACGCATTGGCGCCGCCATGACACGTTTTTTAGAACCTTGCATGTACCATACCACTAGGGTAAATGATCAACGAGTTATGCTATTATGTAATTTCTTCTATCGTCAGTCAAGAAAATGAAAGGAATGTTTCTCATATCGACAAATTTTCGATGTGTTTTCAAGATGTGCCTTTTGATCATCAGTTTAATTTTATAATTTGTTGATATGTAACTTTTATTATGTATTTATATCAATATAAGGCTTGTAATAAGAAAAGTATTATATTTATAGTCAATATTTTATACTCCCTCCGTTCTACAAAAAAAGTTGTCATATCTAATGGACACAACTATTTAAGAGATATTTTTAATAGATAGTTAGTAATGAAATCCTTGGTAATAATTTTAATTAAAATATAAGGTTATTTGAAAAGAGAAAATATTTTTAATAGATAGTTAGTGGTGAGACCTATGATAATAATATTATTTTATTACATAAGTCTTTAAATTTAAGAAATAAAACCTTTTTTGTGAGACAAAATTTAAAAGTGAAATAACAATTTTTTTTTTGGATGAAGGAAATAATAACTAGTAATAATGATATGCAAACGAACAAATCCATATTGAAATCTTACTTTTTATTTTTGTATAATTTAAAAAGGTGGGGTGGAAAAGCTCAACGGATCTATATTCTTTTAATGTTCGAAAACGCGGAAAGTGTAAAAAGGGCCGGCAACATTTAGCAAACGACCGTTTTATATTAAGCCAAAAAAGAAGGTTAGGTCAGGCGCGTAATTCGTAAGTTAATTTTCTTTCTTCTTTTCTTTCTTTTTACTAGATTATTATGTACCCATCTACTACCCAGACTAAAAGGATGTGTATGGAGCGTTTTTAAGCCGAAACTGAATTTAATCCACTAATTTCAGTTTTAAAATTTCAAACCAATAGTTTTGTTTTTAATTAATTTTGGTTTCAGCAGTTTCCGTCCATTCATGGTTTGATTTCGGTTTTAAATCTGAACCCAACTAGTTTTTACTTTTCAACATTAATTTTCATTTTTCGAAGATTACGTGTAAATTTCAGCAAAAATATCTATTTTCCAGTATTAAATTCAATGTCTAATAACATATTCAACACTAAATATTATTTCAGCCCCAAAATTCAAAATATAATTGTATTTTGTATCATATAATCATAACATAAACCATGGTGGCCCGGTTTCTTAACGGGACAATTTCTTGTCAAAACCGTATCTGCTTTTCAAAATATAATTAGGATACCTATATCAGATTGATTTCATAATGAACAATGATTGATTATTGCAGTTTGCCAGCACAAAATCAAACTAAACTACAAGTGAAAAATATAGACATCAACGATTAAGCATCTGGATGGATAAATGTTTGTCAATAAGGATCGGAATCTTCATAACCAAACACACCCCAAATTGACCGTCTAAATGAATGCAACAACCATAAACTTAACCAACCACCAAACTCATGAAAAACAACATCAAGTAATGAACACATTGGTGGTTGCTAAACAACTTACCTCTTACTACTTTGTTATCCACCAACAGAAAAAAAAAAAAAAAAAAGGTCATAAACAGTTTGCCTATTTCACTCAGTCTATTACTAACTACTTTTAGCGACACATTTAACTTTGGGTTACATGATTGAAAACAGAAGCCCATTCTTGCTTAGTGGCAAGAGGTAGAGTCCAATCACCAATACTAGGAGACCAAACATCTTCTGTTGCATATGATAAACACCAACTAACTTTTTCTGGTGGATTTTTGAAATCAAATGTCAAAGCAGCATGAACTTTTTTCCTTGCACTCGTTTTCTTTTTACTACGACTTGCTGAAGCTGAACCACCCTCAGACGCCTGAAAAATCAAATAAATAATATAAAATAAATAACATAAAATACCTGCGCAAAACAACACTTAATTATACATTTCATTGCAATATACTATAAGCGGTTTCTTTTTACTAACAATTTTTATTTAAAAAGAAATTATGTTTTTATAATAAGCTTACAGCGTCATCAGAAGCAGAAGTTGCAGTGGGTGTCTTCTTTCGCTTGCTTCCTGTTTCGATAAAGGTCATCACTTCATTCTTTGACCGCAAACGTTGACCAGATGGTGAAATATAGTACTGCTCAAAATTAACATGTAAAATGTATTTTTTTAATATGAATATTTAAACTTAATGGTAAGATGTATAAACAGAAATTTGGAAGCTACATTGTATACAAAATTAAAACTGATTTCAATTAGATAATCACCTTCTTAGAACAAAGTCACTTAAAACAGGGCACTATATTGGTTGGCCAAAGTTATTCAATTTATGAGTTTAAAGTTCAGTAATTTAACATTTTAATTGATTAAAAAATCAAAAAGGGGTTTATGATAAACCCTCTACAACCCCTAACACATACTCATAAATTATATAAATTGATAATTTCCATAAGAAGCTCCAATCAACTAAAACATGTGTTCTTTATTAAACCCTAACAACAAAAGCATATACAGGAATAGCCATAACCATTGAAATTGCTGAAATTAGGCAGAATTAGACAGAAAACAGTAGTTGATATTTAATAAATTGAAATACCGACCCTATCAAAGGTGCCCTCGGTGACACCAGAAGTACGCTTTTTCAAAATCATATCCCAATTTTTCGGCAGCCATGAAGGTCGGTCTCTTTTAGAGGCACTCTGATTTGGTTCCTTGGTGGCATTCTGATCTGTTCCAACTCCGTTGGTTGGATCGATGAAAGATCCGGATCCTAGAAGCGGATCGGGCGAAGGAAGCTGGTCTTCGGACTCCGATGGGATTTTGATCGGCGTTGCGTAATCGCCGTCGGCGGGAGGCGATTCTGAATTAGACATGTGCGGGTTCTCTCCTTCAATGCTCAAGAATTATCGATCTTCATTTTTTTTTTTGTAAATATTCACATAACCTTTGTATTTACATAAACTTTTTCAACTACAAGAGTATTTTTAGATAAAATTATTTATTGACTCAAATATTTGCATTGAAAAATCGAGTTTTTAAAATAAGGTATTTAACTTAATTTATTAATCTGAAAATTTCTTTAAGTTGAGATGTAATTTAAAAAAGTATTTGAGATTGATTATTGAAAATTAATTATGTATATTGATATTGGATAATTAAAAGATCAACAATTATAAAATGTAATTCTAAAAAAAATAAATATTTAAACTTAGTTATATTTTTAAAATCACAATAATTAGATAATTAATTTTCAAAACTACGTCGACCTTAAACACTCTTAGTATTAAGTAGAGGTGCATAAACTGTTTTTTCTGAAAAACCGGTTCGGTTTAAAAACCGGATCAGATTTGGTCAACAACAGTCAAAACCGGTTTTGGGCAAACCGGTTCGGTTTTAAACCAGTTTTTGGGTAGCAAGGATGTATCCGGTTGAAACCGGTTCGGACCGGTTTAAACCGATTTTTTCGGTTTTTTAACCGGTTTTATGGATCAGTTTCTAAAAACCGGTTTTTAAACCGGTTTTCAATCCGGTCCCTCCACAAAACATCAAACCGGTTCCAAACAGGCGGTTTAGAACCGAACCGGTCCGACAAGGCAAAAACCGATTTCAAAACCGGATCGGATTTTAAACCGGTTTTTTTTGCACCTCTAGTATTAGGTAGATAAATAAATCCAAAAAGTCCACCATAATCCAAATTGACTTGGGCCTCCTTTTTGGGCTAAGGCATTGCTTTGGGTCAATAAACAGCTGAAAACTAATGTTTGGTTTGTATGCGGATATTAAAAAAGATGAATGTATGAAAAAAAAAATTGTTTGTTTTATAAGTTGGAACTTAGGAACTAAGTTTCAATCACTATTTTGAAGGTATATAAATATAAACTAGTACGAGAAATATTAATAGCATCTCAAATGAGAGGTTGAAGAAGAGGTTGATACTATTTGAGTAACCTCTAAATGACTTTTTACCATTGAAATGGATGACTTTTTTAAGAGGTCACTCTAACCACTTGATCTTCCCCAACCACTTGAACAACTTTCAATGTTTGATTCTTTTAGTCCCTATATTTAACAATTTTACATTTTAAACCCATGTATATATTTATATGTGAATAATTTATTTATTTCTATAACTATAAATTATAATTTATCATATTTCAATACTTTTTAAGGTCAAGCATTATAATATTTTTGTAAAAGAAATTTTATAATAATGTTAAGTTTTGTAATGCTATAAAAATTGTTAAATTACATAAGTGAGGGGCATTTATAAAACATTTGATATAGATAAAGGTAAATTAGTAATATTAGTGAAAAAATCTTTGAAAAGGTTAACTATTGGAGAGGTTTTCAACTAATAGATTATTAGATTGTAACACACCAATTTTTTTTTTTCAAAACAATTTAAACTTTTAAATAAATAAGTTCAAAATCCAAAATCCATAAAATCCAAAAACATAGTTTAGTTAAAACATTTGGAAGGATTACAAGTCTCAAAAACGGGTGTTACAATAATATCAAAACCAAAGTCTAGGGAATTAAATAAGTACACCGAGCTAATCACATCCAATGCTAACTACGGGCCGCCTAATCCTAAGCTCCCGAACCTGAGTACATAGTCAAAAGGAAGGTATTACGTGAGACAAAATTGTCTCGTGAGAAATATAGATTTTAGACCCGGTTAGAAAATAATTGCAATAAAATAATAATTAAATAATTATCACATTGCACATAGTCAATCACACACTAAGGCTTGCCATAAGCCCAACACATACGTAACGGGCTTCCCCGAAACAAACTCCCCCGATATGGGTTGTGTAGGTAAACTCCCCCGTTTCCGGGTTATCTATTTGCTCCCCCGATTTCCGGGTTATCTCAAACTCCCCTGCTTTCCGGGTTATCTATTTCTCGACATACTACTCTTACGCAGGGTGGTACAGCCCCATGTAGTAGCCACTAACTCCCCCAACTTGTGTGGGTTATCTAGGATCCAATTGATTAGCTACCACATACAAATCATCAACTTGGGTCAAAACCCCATATAACAAACTCATGTCATATTAATGGTAACTAAACACATAAGTGTATAATTCAAGTCAATTCAACTCAATTCAATTCAATTCAATTCAAGTCAACTCAATTCAAGTCAATTCAATTCAAGTCAATTAAATTCAATATCTTCTTTATTAAAAATAATTATCTAATAAAGACTCTAATAAATCAATTCAAACTATAAATCATGGTTTACTATGTACTCAGAAAGATCTCATGTACTCACCTTAGCAATGCTTTCCAACACTTGTGTTCAACAACACAATCTTTACTTCCAAATCAAGAAGTACTTCCAATCACAAGGTCTTCTTGACCTAACATCAATACCACCACAAAACCTAGTTAAAATCCATAACTAGCTACTAATTATTTCATATTAACATCCCCAAATCACCAAGTTCATACAACTTGGTGGAATCTCAAACCCTAGTTCAAGATTCTTATCCATAAATCCAAATCTAGCTTGTACACAATGATTACAAGCTTACAATGAGTGTTTTTCACCCAAGATTGACCATCTTCCCCCAAGATGGTATGGTTGGTTCCCAAAACCACCATTGATACCCATGAAAAGCTTGAAACTAAGGTAGAAGATGATAAGAATCAATAATCTTTACCTTTGTTGTTTAAATCTTCAAAGATGATGAAGATTTGAGCTGAAGATCAGCAAAATCGCCTCTTCTCTTCAAAATAATGGCTGGGCTACTAGTAGGGTCGTTTATGCCTAAACCCTAGCCTTAAACCCGATTTTATACACCTGACAGAGTTCGCGTTCACGAACTCGAGTTGGCGTCGCGAACTTCCCATACCGTGAACTCCTCGCGATCGGGAATGAGCCGCGAACTCCAAGCCTCAAAACCCCAAACTCTCTGTTCCATCCTCGCGACCGCGAACTATAGTTCTCGCCACGAACTCTTCCAGGCAGCTAGGCTGCAACTTTTTGTTGTCCAATTTATCCCGGTTTCGACCTTAACCATATCAAACGGTGTCCAAATGACACGAAACCTATTCCTACGCCTTTTAAACGATTTATACTTATTTATCATATTTTGTACAGTTTATTTATTTACAAAATTCGGGTCGTTACAACTACCTACCCCTTAAGAGGATTCCGTCATCGGAATCGTCTCATAATCCATAAAGTTCGGGTAGCGTTTCTTCATTTCATCTTTGACTTCCCAAGTCAAATTGGGTCCAAGGGAATGCTTCCACTTGACCAACACCAATTCAATCTCCTTGTTTCTCAACTTCTTCGTTTAGGCCTCCAATATAGCCTCGAGTTCTTCAATCAATCGGTTGGGTGCATCGACCCGCAAGTCTTGAAGTGGGATTACATTCTCCACTTCTCCCAAAAACTTCTTCAAATTACAAACATGAAATGTGTCATGGACACCTTGCAACTCGGGTGGGAGTTCTAACTTAAATGCTTGTAACCCGACCCGTTTCAAGATCTTAAATGGGCCAACATACCTTGGGCTCAATTTGCCCTTCTTTCTAAACCTCATCACGCCTTTCCAAGGCGACACTTTCAACATGACCATATCACCAACATCCAAATCATAGGGTCGCTTTTTCAAACCCGAATAACTCCTTTGACGATCTTGCGAGGCTTTCATATTAGCTTGAATTATTCCAATTTTCTCATTTGTTATTTTCACAATCTCGGGACCCGTGAGTTTCGTCTCACCCGCCTCCAACCAACAAGAAGGCGTCCTACACTTTCTCCCATACAATGCCTCAAACGGTGGCATTTGGATAATTGCATGATAACTGTTGTTATATGAAAATTCAACTAACGGTAAATGTTCATCCCATTTCCCACCAAAATCCATCACACACGATCTCAACATATCTTCGACCGTCTATATCGTCCTTTCACTTTGACCATCGGTTTGCGGATGGTAAGCCGTGCTCAATCTCAACTTAGTTCCCAACTCTTCTTGGAGTGACCTCCAAAATCTCGAGGTAAACCTTGCATCCCGATCGGATACAATCGATATCGGTACCCCATGCAAACGAACAAACTCATCAACATACAATTTTGCCAACTTCTCAAGTGGCATAGTTTCCCGAATAGCTAGGAATAACGCACTTTTCGTTAACCTATCAACAATCACCCAAATGGCGTCATGGTTCCTACTTGTCTTTGGAAGACCAACAATAAAATCCATGGTTATGTCTTCCCATTTCCCGGCCGACACTTGCAACGATTGTGCAACCCCATAAGGCACTTGGTGCTCGGCTTTCACTTGTGCACACGTGCCACACTTTAAAATGTATTTTGCTACCCTCGACTTCATCCCCGGCCACCAATACACCCTCTTCAAGTCTTGATAAGTCTTTATACTTCCGGGATGAATCGAATACTTGGACTTGCGAGCATCATTTAACAATACCTTTCGGTTTCCACCGAATTTTGGAACCCAAATCCGACCCTTCACAGTTTTCAACCCTTGAGATTTTTCTTCAAATACTTGGTTCCTCCCCAATCTCTTTTGTCTATACTCGTCCTTTCCCACAACTTCGGTTTGTGCGGTTCTTATGCTTTTAATAAAGCTAGATATCACTTCAATACGCATCAACTTAGCCTTGACCGGCTTTTCATAAACTTTTCTACTTAAGGCGTCGGCCACCACATTAGTCTTTCCTTCATGATAAACGATTTCACAATCATAATCATTAATCAACTCAATCCACCTTCTTTGCCTGATATTCAAATCCTTTTGTGTAAACACATACTTAAGACTTTTATGATCCGTGTACAATGTACACCTTGTTCCATACAAGTAATGCCTCCAAATCTTTAAGGCAAAAACAATCGCCGCCAATTCCAAATCATGAGTAGTATACCTCGTTTTCGCATACTTCAATTGTCATGAAGCATAAGCTATCACTTTCCCTCTTTGCATCAAAACACAACCAAGACCCTTATTCGAGGCGTCACTATAAACCACAAAATCTTACATACCATCGGGTAGTGTAAGGATCGGTGCATTGCACAATTTCTCTTTTAACAAGGCAAATGCATCCACTTGCTTTTTCCCCCAATCAAACTTCACATCTTTTCTTGTTAACATAGTGAGTGGTATTGCCACTCGGGAAAAATCTTCAATAAACCTTCGGTAGTAACCGGCTAAACCAAGAAAACTTCTTACTTTGGTTGGAGTCTTCGGTGCCTCCCAATTCTTTACCGCTTCAATTTTAGACGGGTCAACCTTTATCCCGCTGCTAGATACCACATGACCAAGGAATTGGACTTCTCGCAACCAAAATTCACACTTTGAGAATTTTGCATACAATTTCTCTCGTTTTAACACTTCTAAAGTTTGCTTCAAATGTTCTTCATGTTCTTTTTCGGTTTTAGAGTAGATAAGGATATCATCAATAAATAATATGAGAAATTTATCGAGAAAAGGTTTACAAACCCTATTCATGAGATCCATGAAAATAGCCGGGGCATTCGTCAAACCGAATGGCATCACCAAAAATTCATAATGCCCATAACGTGTTCTAAAGGCCGTCTTCTCGGTATCACCTTCTCTAACTCGAACTTGATGGTAACCCGATCTCAAATCAATTTTGGAGAAATAATCGGCTCCCTGAAGTTAATCAAACAAATCATCAATCCTTGGCAAAGAATATCGGTTCTTAATCGTCATCTTGTTAAGCTCTCGGTAATCAATACACATCCTCATTAAACCGTCTTTCTTCTTCACAAATAAAACCGGTGCACCCCACGGTGACGAACTAGGACGGATAAAACCTTTATCAAGCAACTCTTGTAATTGAGACATTAGCTCACGCATTTCGGTTGGGGCTAGACGATACGGGGCTCGGGCAATCGGCGTCGCCCCCGGAACTAAATCAATACGAAACTCGACTTGTCTCTCCGGTGGCAAACCGGGTAGGTCATCGGGAAAAACTACGGGGAAATCCTGAATAATCTTCACATTATCCACCGTCTTCTTCTCTTTTCTCCCATCTAGGACATAGGCTATGAATGACGAACATCCCTTTGATAAACACTTTCATGCTTTAATGGCGGTAATGAGATTTGGCATATGATGCCTCTTCTCCCCATAAACATACACCTTCTCGTTATTGGGTGACTTGATCGACACCAACTTCTTTGCACATAAAATCTTGGCTTGGTGGGGTCCCGACCAATCCATTCCAATAATCACATCGAATGCCTTAATCCCCATAGCCATCAAGTCGACCTTAAATTTCTTATTATCGATCTCTAGCTCACAATTTCTATACATATATTGAACCATAGAAGTCTCCACATTAGCAACCTCAATCTCATATAAATCACCAAGTAATTCCATTGGAACATTCAACTTAGTACCGAACTCATGAGACACAAATGAATAAGTAGAACCCGAATCGAATAATATATGGGTGGGTATGGAGTTTATAAATAATGTACCTGACACGACATCGTGTGCCTCTTTTGCTTGCTGTCGGGTTAGTTGGAAGGCTCTCACTTTGACCTTTGACGGCTCCGGTTTCTTGTGAGCGGTCGACACCAACGTTTCGGTTCCTTTCTTTGGGCAAACATTACTATAGTGCCCCTTCTCATGGCATGAGAAACACTCCACCTCATCAAGGTTCTTCATCTTGCAATCTTTAGCCTTGTGGCCAAAACACCCACATTTGAAACAACCACCCGAATCCGCCTTACATTCACCTTTGTGGTCCCTACCACACTTTTTACAACTACCAACACTTCCTTGCTTCGACCCGCTCGGGGTGAAATTGCTTTTCTTCGATGGCCCCGAAAAACTTTCAAACTTTCTCTTTTCGTTTCCAACCGACCTCCCTTGTATTCTTCTCTTCCCCACTTTCTCAACACTTCGGGCAACATTAATGGCCTCATCAAGAGTGGCCGCCCGCTTCACCTCAAGTTCATACTCCCATGGCAACCCATTAGCAAACCGAACCACACGACTACGTTCGGTTGGGTAGGCATTCATCACAAACGGGAGGTATCCTGTGAACTTCTTGGTATACTCATCCAAGGTCAAATTACCTTTCTTGAAATGTAAGAACTCATACAACAACTCTTCCAACTCCCTTTCGGGACAAAACTTCTCCTTGAGTCTCTAAGTGAACTCCTCCCATGACATCTTGTACACGGCTTTATTTCCCAACGATTCATACACGGTGACCCACCAAGTCAATGCATCATCCTTAAGCAAACGTGAGGCATAGGTCACCATGTCTTATTCTTTACACTTGCTACTCTCAAGCACGTGTTCCGTCTCCCGGATCCAACGCATAATATCCTTCGGTTCCAGACTCCCGTAATAGTTGTCGGGTCGGCATGCCAAGAATGTCTTGTAAGAACATCCTTCACGTTCAATCTTGTCAACACTTCTATCCTCATTGGAGGATTTCTCGGTCAGGACACTATTTCCCGTTGATCAGGTCCTTGTGAGAGGAGGAGTATCATCCCTTTCTTCCCTTTCTTCTTCATCACGATCCTCATCCTCGTCCCTTTCCTCATCATTAAAGTTCAACCGTTCATTTATGATTCGGTTAACATCTTGTTGCATCACCTCCCTCATGTGGGTGAGCATGGATTGAAGAGCTTCTACCGTTACCGGTACATTGTTATTCCCAACACCGGATACATCCCCACCATTTCCATTCCGAGGTGCATTGGGAATCATATTTGAATCCCCTTCTCCATTCGGTACAACTCGACCACTTCTTGTTCTAGCCATCTTACTAACATAAGATGTCAACCAATTAGAATCCGATTATTCGACTCAATAGTCACACAAACATAAGAAAAGCTCAATTTAAAACAATTCCCTTAATGGTCAACCCTAATTCTCGAAGGTCAACCTAACTTCCTATAGAACATAATGTCCCAAAAGCAAAGTCTAAGTCTAGGGTGGGTAAACCAACCTAATTCACTTATACTAAAGCTCTGATACCAAGTTGTAACACACCAATTTTTTTTTTCAAAACAATTTAAACTTTTAAATAAATAAGTTCAAAATCCAAAATCCATAAAATCCAAAAACATAGTTTAGTTAAAACATTTGGAAGGATTACAAGTCTCAAAAACGGGTGTTACAATAATATCAAAACCAAAGTCTAGGGAATTAAATAAGTACACCGAGCTAATCACATCCAATGCTAACTACGGGCCGCCTAATCCTAAGCTCCCGAACCTGAGTACATAGTCAAAAGGAAGGTATTACGTGAGACAAATTTGTCTCGTGAGAAATATAGATTTTAGACCCGGTTAGAAAATAATTGCAATAAAATAATAATTAAATAATTATCACATTGCACATAGTCAATCACACACTAAGGCTTGACATACTAATCTTGCGCAGGGTGGTACCGCCCCAAGTAGTAGCCACTAACTCCCCCAACTTGTGTGGGTTATCTAGGATCCAATTGATTAGCTACCACATACAAATCATCAACTTGGGTCAAAACCCCATATAACAAACTCATGTCATATTAATGGTAACTAAACACATAAGTGTACAATTCAAGTCAATTCAACTCAAGTCAATTCAATTCAATTCAAGTCAACTCAATTCAAGTCAATTCAATTCAAGTCAATTAAATTCAATATCTTCTTTATTAAAAATAATTATCTAATAAAGACTCTAATAAATCAATTCAAACTATAAATCATGGTTTACTATGTACTCAGAAATATTTCATGTACTCACCTTAGCAATGCTTTCCAACACTTGTGTTCAACAACACAATCTTTACTTCCAAATCAAGAAGTACTTCCAATCACAAGGTCTTCTTGACCTAACATCAATATCACCACAAAACCTAGTTAAAATCCATAACTAGCTACTAATTATTTCATATTAACATCCCCAAATCACCAAGTTCATACAACTTGGTGGAATCTCAAACCCTAGTTCAAGATTCTTATCCATAAATCCAAATCTAGCTTGTACACAATGATTACAAGCTTACAATGAGTGTTTTTCACCCAAGATTGACCATCTTCCCCCAAGATGGTATGGTTGGTTCCCAAAACCACCATTGATACCCATGAAAAGCTTGAAACTAAGGTAGAAGATGATAATAATCAATAATCTTTACCTTTGATGTTTAAATCTTCAAAGATGATGAAGATTTGAGCCCAAGATCAGCAAAATCGCCTCTTCTCTTCAAAATAACGGTTGGGCTACTAGTAGGGTCGTTTATGCCTAAACCCTAGCCTAAAACCCGATTTTATACACCTGACAGAGTTCGCGTTCGCGAACTTCCCATACCGTGAACTCCTCGCGATCGGGAATGAGCCGCGAACTCAAAGCCTCAAAACCCCAAACTCTCTGTTCCATCCTTGCGACCGCGAACTATAGTTCGCGCCGCGAACTCTTCCAGGCAGCTAGGCTGCAACTTTTTGTTGTCCAATTTATCCCGGTTTCGACATTAATCATATCAAACGGTGTCCAAATGACACGAAACCAATTCCTACGCCTTTTAAACGATTTATACTTATTTATCATATTTTGTACAATTTATTTATTTACAAAATTCGGGTCGTTACATAGATGATGTGGCAAAAGTAATAAGTCATTCGAGATGTTAACCATTGTGGATGCTCTAAGAGCATCCCAATGGTTAACCTTACAAAGACTTATTTGCCACATCAACATTCCACTAACAAAAAACCTTTTCATAAATAGCATCTCTAATGGTTAACCTCTACAAAAACTTTTTCTTTTATAATATTTCTAATTTACTTTTATCTATCTCAAATGTTTATAAATACCCCTTATATATAATTTGACAATTTTTTGAGGATCTTACTAAATATAATATTTTTTAAAAATGTCTTATACAAAAATATTATAATAATTGGCATTAAATATTATATAATTTATTTATTAACTAATAAAAATATAATAAATAATTTATATAAGGATTAAAATGAAATGTTATTAAACATAGGGTACTAAAAAAGATAAATATTGAAAGATGGTTAAAAGGTTAGTAGAGAATAAGTCTTTGCAATAAGCTTTTCAAAAATCTAGGCATTCCAATGGTAAAAAATCTTTCAAAGACTTATTGTAATAGTAATAAGCTTTGGAAAAAGTTATCATTGGAGATGCTCTAATAGATAAAGCTAGAAAGAGGACAGAGAAATTGATGGAACGTCAGGAAACCTTCAAGTAAAGTAAAAATAAGCTCTGTTAATAAAAAGAGAAATGGTATTATTTCCTATTATTTATGCTTATTCATATGTCATGACATATATTGAATTAAGATATAATATAAGAAAAGAGAATTAATAAATTATACATGTCAAATTTAGAAGTGGGTAAGAATATAGATATAAAAAAATATAAAAAGAATATCATTTTTCTAATAAAAATGTTAAAAATGTTTATTCAATCCTTACAAGTAGAATGAAATAATCAATTGTATTATGAATATGCAAGACAAAGCTATTAAATGGATTGCCACATTTTCAACCCTTCATGTCTTCTCCATCAAATCTATGTCTACTTATTTACCTTTCATTTGTATGTACATGTAATGCAAGGGTAAAACTTTTAGTATAAATACCCCATGAGATGGATGAATAAAATGCACCTCAACACTTTCATAAGTGTTTACATACTTCTCTTCCTCTCTTCTTTCTAGTTATTGTTCTTCATCTTATGTTCTTGTTATAGATGTAGCAAGTTCTTTGATGAAGTGCTAATAGGGTCATAATCATATCTAATTTATAACACGTTATCAGCACGAAAGTTCTTAATCGAGGAAGATCAACTCAATCACAAGGTACATTCAATTAATCAAGTTAATTATATAAGGTAAACATTTTCTTAACATAAAATTATAATATAATCATCATAATAAAATAAATGAAACCAAACATATTCTATCAAGGACATCATGATGACATATGGACTACTAATCTTGGGACTACTAACATACTTACATTTATTATTGTACTAATTTTATTCTTATGTTTATTAACCCTTTTAATTTATGCAAACTAATATTTACATTTATGTCTTCTAACTTTTAATTATGCAAACTAACATTTACTCTATCGCATCTAACTTTTATTTATGTTACTAACATTTATTTATGTATACTAACTTTCATTGTGTATACTAACATTTATTTATGCATATTATATTTTTCTTTTTATTTACTAATTCATATAACATTCACTAATATTTTTACAAATATGTTTTATGTAATTTATTACTTTAATTATTCTCTTTATTAAAAAAAATTATATATATATAACGGCTATATATATATATATATATATATATATATAACGGTAAAAAAATATATATTTTAATATTAAAAAATTTACAACGGCTATATATTTTACACTATAAATAAACACATCATCCACACTTCTTTATACCACACAAATAATTTCTCTCATTTTCAAAATCAAGATCAAGAATGATTCACCCGCTTTTGATTTTCGTAATTGTATTAGTTTTAGCACTTGGCATCCTAATTAGTAATCTCCCTCCTGATGTATTTTATCCTTATTTGTTCATGTATGGGATGATTGTTCTCCCACTGCTGTTTTGTGCACTTCATATTGATATATATGGTTTCTAATTTTTAAATTTGTTTTTGTTCAAAATCTATAGTTTCAAAATGTCTAGTATTGTAAAGCGTGAGCTAGCTGCACTTGAAGTTACTGGGAAAAACTATATGCAATGGACCATCGATGTTTTACTAATTCTTGAATCGATGGGCATTCATGAAACTATAAATGAAAACAATGAATGCTCATCCCAAGACAAGGCAAAGGCACAAGTGTTTCTTCGTAAACACATTGATGACATGTTAAAATTTGAATATCTTGATGTCACTGATCCATGTGTTCTTTGGATGTCTTTAAAAGAAAGATTTGATCATCAAAAGGAAGTTATACTTCCAAGTGCCAAAGATGAATGGCGAAATCTGAGGTTCCAGGACTTTAAAAAAGTAACTGAGTATAACTCTGCTTTGTTCAGAATCTGTTGCCAACTTAAATTTTGTGGGCAAACGATTACTGACGAAGATATGTTGGAGAAAACATACTCCACATTCCATGCATCAAACATAAACTTAATGCAACAATATCGATTGCAAAAGTTCAAGAGGTATTCTGAACTGAATACTTGTCTCCTTGTTGCGGAGCAAAATAATGAGCTCTTAATGAAAAACCATGAATCTCGTCCAACGGGATCAGTAGCAATTCCTGAAGAAAATGCTACTAATACTGATGGTCCTAGAAACAATACACGTGGACGAGGACGTGGTCGTGGTTATAGACGAGGCCGTGGGCATTTTAATCGAAATACAAACCATAACAATGGTCGTGGAAAAGGCAATTATTATAATCGTGGTCGTGGTCGTGTTTATAAAAATAATGATTATAATGCCACTAAAAAGAACAATGTCCAAACACAAGATAAGGCCAAAGGGGCAAGGTATGATGCTGGTAAATCAAAGAATGCTGAGAGTTGTTGTTATAGATGTGGTTGCGCGGACCATTGGTCTAGGACATGCCGCACACCTGCACATCTATGTGAACTTTACCAAGCTTCCCTCAAAGGAAAGGGAAATGAAGTAAATCTCGTTGATAATGTTGAAACTAACAACATGGAATTCAACATTGATGATATTACCAACCTCAGTACTCTCGATTTCTGCAATGACATGGAAGACATTGATTAAAGAAATCAGCGGTTTGTTGTAGCCTGTTTTTACTTGCTTTCTGTCTTATGTGATATATTTCCCTTCAGCAAATGAAGTCTGTCGTATGTAATATATTTCCTTTCAGCAAATAAAGTGTGTCTTATGTAATATATTTCCTTTCAGCAAATGAAGTCTGTGTTATGTAATATATTTCCTTCAATAAATGAAGTTTCTTTATAATAACCTCATTATTTGTTTTTCATATGTGAAGTTCAATATGAGTTCAAATGGAGCACAACATCAAGGAAATATTGGAGATCTTTTAATAGCAGATAGTGGTACTACACATACTATCTTGAAATCAAAGAAATACTTCTCCAAAATAAACCCAACAAAGGGTTCAATACGTATTATATCGGGTCCTGTAGACTTGATTGAGGGAACTGGAAAAGCTAATTTCATATTACCTAATGGTACAAAATTCCAAATAGATAATGCCTTATTTTCTCCAAAATCAAGCAGAAATTTATTGAGTTTTGGTGATATATATCTTAACGGATATGACAAGCAAACCAAAACAATAGATAATAAGAAATTTATGCTTATTATAAATGACAATCGAGTGTTGGAGAAACTACCAAAATTTGATTCCAATTTACACCATACATATATAAATAAAGTAGAATCAAATATGGTGGTTAAAGAAAAACATTGTGATCCTGGGATATTTAGTTTATGGCATGACAGGTTAGGTCATCCAGGATTAACAATGATGCGAAGAATAATTGAGAATACACATGGTCATCCATTGAAGGACCAGAAGTTCCCTCAAACAAGTAATATGAAACCATGTACGTCTTGTTCCCTTGGAAAATTAATTATAAGACCTTCACCGATGAAAGTTGACAAGGAATCACCTAGATTTCTTGAAAGAATTCAAGGTGATATATGTGGACCAATTCATCCACCATCTGGGCCATTTAGATACTTTATGGTCTTGATAGATGCATCTAGCAAATGGTCTCATGTTTGCCTATTATCATCTCGTAATATGGCATTTGCAAAATTTCTTGCTCAAATCATTAAACTTAGAGCACATTTCCCTGATTATACAGTCAAAAGAGTAAGACTGGACAATGCTGGTGAATTTACTTCCCAAGCATTCAATGACTATTGCATGTCTGTAGGGATTGTTGTTGAACATCCAGTAGCTCATGTACACACACAAAATGGTTTAGCTGAATCATTAATTAAACGTCTACAGCTAATAGCTAGACCATTGATAATGCAAACCAAACTTCCTGTTTCCATATGGGGTCATGCAATATTATATGCTGCATCATTAATTCTCATAAGGCCAAGTTCATATAATGCATACTCTCCCTTACAACTTGCTTTTGGTCAAGAACCAAATATTTCTCATCTTAGAATATTTGGATGTGCCGTATACGTTCCTATTGCACCACCACAACGTACAAAGATGGGTCCCCAAAGAAGGTTGGGTATATATGTTGGATATGAGACAAAGTCTATTATAAGATATATTGAACCTTTAACAGGTGATGTTTTTACAGCACGTCTTGCTGATTGTCAATTCAATGAATCAGTTTTTCCACCATTAGGTGCAGAAACGAAAAACCAAGAAAAGAATGTCTCATGTAATGAACCTTCTTTGTCATATCTTGATCCTCGCACAAAACAATGTGAAACTGAAGTTCAAAAGATAATGCATTTCCAAGAAATATCTAATCAATTGCCAGATGCATTTACTGATACAAATAGAGTGACTAAATCATATATACCAGCTGTTAATACTCCAGCTCGAATTGAAATTCCAAATAGGCAATCTGATGATAAATTCACTCAAGAATCTAAGACACGCTTGAAGCGTGGAAGACCAATTGGTTCAAAGGATAAAAATCCTCGAAAAAGAAAACCAACAGAAAATGCAATTAATCATGAGGAAAGTGTTCCTGAAGAAACACAAAACAATCCTCCGGTTGAGGAAAGTAATGTTATAGAAAATATTGATGAGAAATTTTCTTATGTTGTCGCATGTGATATTATGAATGATGATTCTGAACCACAATCTGTTAATGAATGTCAAAATAGACATGATTGGGTTAAATGGAAAGAAGCTATACAAGCTAAACTGAATTCTCTCAACAAGAGAAAGGTATTTGGACCTATTATTATGACACCTGGAGTTGTGAAACCATTAGGGTATAGATGGATTTTTATTCGAAAGAGAAATGAGAAAGACGAAATTGTAAGATACAAAGCTAGACTTGTAGCACAAGGTTTTTCTCAACGACCTGGAATTGATTATGAGGAAACATATTCTCCAGTTATGGATGCAATCACTTTTAGGTATTTAATCAGCCTTGCAGTCTCTAAAAAGTTAGAGATGCGTCTTATGGATGTTGTTACTGCTTACTTATATGGATCACTTGATAGTGATATATATATGAAAATTCCTGAAGGATTTAAAATGCCTGAAGCATTGAATACAAAACCTAAAGAAATGTATTCAATTAAACTACAAAGATCTTTATATGGGTTAAAACAATCTGGACGCATGTGGTATAATCGTTTAAGCGATTACTTGACAAGTAAAGGTTACAAAAATAATACTATTTGTCCATGCGTATTTATTAAAAGAACAACATCTGGATATGTGATCATAGATGTATATGTTGATGATCTAAACATCATTGGAACGAATAAAGAAATTCTTGAAGTTATTGAACTTTTAAAGAAAGAATTTGAAATGAAAGATCTTGGGAAAACCAAGTATTGTTTTGGATTACAAATTGAACATTTGCCTAATGGAATACTTGTACATCAATCGAATTATACAGAAAAGATCTTGAAGCGTTTCAATATGAACGAAGCCAAATCTTTAAGTACTCCAATGGTTGTTAGATCACTAAATATTGACAAAGATCCATTTCGCCCATGCGAAGAAAATGAGGAAGTTCTTGGTCCAGAAGTACCATACCTTAATGCAATAAGTGCCTTAATGTATCTTACTAATTGTACCAGACCTAACATTTTTTTTGCTGTAAACTTATTAGCAAGGTTCACTTCATCACCGACAAAAAGGCATTGAAACGGGATCAAGCACATATTCCGATACCTTCGAGGAACTAGTGACTTAGGATTATTTTATCCTAATGATTCGAAACAAGGATTGATTGGTTATGCAGATGCAGGGTATTTGTCTGATCCTCATAAAGCAAGATCTCAAACTGGTTATGTCTTCATGAATGGAGGTACTGCAATTTCCTGGCGTTCTCAAAAGCAAACACTTGTTGCCACATCTTCAAATCATGCTGAAGTAATAGCACTAAATGAAGCAAGCAGAGAATGTGCATGGTTAAGATCAATGACGCAACTCATACTAACTTCATGTGGACTGGATAAAGATAAAGTCCCAACTTTAATATATGAAGATAACGCGTCATGTGTTAATCAAATGAAAGAAGGATATATCAAGAGCGACAGGACAAAACATATTCCTCCAAAGTTTTTCGAATACACTCAAGAGCTTATAAAGAATCATGAAGTTGAGATAAAGTATGTTCAATCCAGTAACAATGCAGCAGATCTTTTCACGAAGGCACTTCCCACTGCAATCTTTAGAAAGCATGTATCGGGTATCGGAATGCGACATGTGCATAGCATGTGAAGAATAGTGATTACATAAATGAGGGGGAGTAAACTATGCACTGCACTCTTTTTCTCTTCGTTAAAGTTTTTTCCCACTGGGTTTTCTTTAGCAAAGGTTTTTAACGAGGCAGTAGTAGTTGGAAAATGTGTCATCCAATGGGGAGTATTATGAATATGCAAGACAAAGCCATTAAATGGATTGCCACATTTTCAACCCTTCATGTCTTCTCCATCAAATCTATGTCTACTTATTTACCTTTCATTTGTATGTACATGTAATGCAAGGGTAAAACTTTTAGTATAAATACCCCATGAGATGGATGAATAAAATACACCTCAACACTTTCATAAGTGTTTACATACTTCTCTTCCTCTCTTCTTTCTAGTTATTGTTCTTCATCTTATGTTCTTGTTATGGATGTAGCAAGTTCTTTGATGAAGTGTTAATAGGGTCATAATCATATCTAATTTATAACAAATTGAATATTTTTCGATTAAATTCTAGGGTTATTTTTTTGTTGGAGTTAGCATTTGGTGGGCCGAATAGTCATAATACATATCATCCATCTGGCTTCTAAAGCGGCCATCTACGTGGCAGAACTACGGTCAAACACGATCTTTTCCCGCCACGTGATCATACTTGGTAGCGTAAAACAATGACACGTGGACTCCTCCCACCATCTCCGATTAACCCTGTAACAAAATCAAATTAAATAAAACCATATTTAAATCTCATTATCCCTTGTTGCACGTCACTATCCCCCTTTCTTCAACCTGCTATCATTATATAGATTCGATTTGCTCAAAATTCAGTAAAATACGAGAGAGAGATGACAGAGAATCCGGCTGACGGAGACGGCGGTTGTAGTCCGACGATACTACGGAATGAGGCGGAGAGGCTAAGAGAGATGCAGTTAACGATAGCGGCATCATCGTCGGTGTTTCCAGGGTTTCGATTTTCACCGACGGACGAGGAATTGATCTCGTATTACTTGAAGAAGAAGCTTCAAGGATCTGATAATTGTGTTGATATTATTTCGGAGGTCGATTTCTGCCGCCATGAACCATGGGATTTACCAGGTTATTGCTCGATTCCCCCAATCTAATTTCGATTTTGTTTTCCACATTTTTAGTAGTGGTTATTTTTTCAATTTTGGCTCATCACATAAACTATAATCTGATAGTTACTTGTTTTAGCAAGGTGAATTATTTATGCGATTTTATATCAATAGGTTATTTTAAATCTAAAACTTATTACCTTAGATGTGTTGATTGTACAAAAGCTAATGAAATATTAATTAGTGGAATAATTACTAATTAAGCTAGACTAATACTCCCACCGTCCCTAAATAAAGTTCCCATTTGTGTTGGGCACAACATTTTAGGAGATAGTTAGTGGTGGGGTATTTGATATTACTTTTGAATAAAATATAAGGTTTGATTGGAGAGAGAAAATATTTTAAGAGATAGTTAGTGGTGAAAGTATTAGTAATAATATTATTATATTAAGTGGGTCCCTTAAGTTTTAGAAATGGGAACTTTATTTAGGGACAAAACTGAAGGTGAAATGGGAACTTTATTTAGGGACGGAGGGAGTAGTATTAGTTTACACCCATAACCACCAAGTCTGTCCAAACCGGACCAAGAATTGGTTGGAACTATAGAATCGAGTAATATGAGTCTACTCTTGGTTTCAGTTTTCATGCAAAATTCAGTTTTCATGCACAATCGGTTGTATTTTTTATCCAAAAACAAGCTCCTATTATAATTTATAACGAAGAATTTTCTTGTGATTTTTGACTTTTCCGAAAGAAAAAAAAAACATGAACAAAAGGAAAGTGTAATTTTGGGTTTTAGCATACGCTTTTTTAAGAATATGCTAAAATGAGCCTTGTGCATCACCTAAATGACAACGACACATATTCTTGGTACCTTTCTTGCAAGTGCAATTTGGGGTTCCTTTATGCTCATGGTTTCCACTTTTGCATAATTACTGTAGCAATTACGTTTTATAATACTTATGTTACCATTTAGTGTCATTTAGTTTTCACCATGTACAATAACATTCCATATGTCCAAACTGTCATATCATGTGATTTTAATATATATTGTAGCAGTGATTTGAATATATTTAATCAATGATTAAAAACTATACCCAACTATTATTGTCATTAGCTCTTTCCATTGTTCGATCGGATAATGAATGGTTCTTCTTTTCGACCCGAGGAAAGAAGTATCCAAATGGGTCACAGAGTAAACGGGCCACCCAATACGGATACTGGAAAGCCACTGGCAAAGAACGAAACGTGAAATCTGGTACCGTTGCAATTGGCACAAAACGGACACTCGTTTTTCACATGGGCCGGGCCCCTAAAGGGGAAAGGACAGAATGGATCATGCATGAATATTGTATCAATGACACTTCACAGGTAGATTTAAAAAATGTTTTTTAAAATGACTTATTAGCTTATTCGCTTTATAAAAAGTCAATAAGTTAAAAAAAATGTTTGGGTAGATAAGTTAAAAAAGAAATTCTAATAAGCAAGGGGTCTTTACTTTTCAAAACTCATTTTGAAAACATAAATAAGCTAATAAACACTTCTAGTAAGAACATCCGAACATTCCTTAAATTCATTGTTGAAATAAAAATAGAAAATGTTATTCTCAATGCAAAATGTTAACGTGAAGAATATTTTATAACAAAGTGTCACTAAATATAGCCTTTTACCAACATTTTATGAAAAGTGTAACTAAAACATATAGCGACACTTTTCATTGTGTCACCAAAAGAAGTTTTTTTCTTGTAGTGAGTTTAGATTGTGTTTTTCCTTTTCTTCAACGATGGTCAATGAAATGTTTGACTTTTGTTTATGTAGGAATCCCTGGTGGTTTGTCGGCTAAGAAGAAATGGTGATTTTCGGTTAAGTGAATCTTCAAGGGGTTCTAATGATCATAGGAACTTATCAACTACCGATAACGGTTCTTCTGATCATAAGAATCTATCAACAACAGATAATGGTACATCTGGTACCAATCAGTCAACTAATACCCAAGTTGATGGGTTTGATGATCATGGGAATGGTAGAAAGTCATGTTCAAAGGAATCAACAGGCAGCTACACCTATCATTCCATTGAACAAAATGAGTCAGAATCTGAATCTGATCCACAAATTCACGAGTCAGCACACGGTTCTACAAGTCCGTATAAGGTTTGGTTTCTGTTATTAGCTCAAGTATTACCTATAAAACTACTTAGCGACCGTTTGATAAGTATTACCTATAAAACTACTTAGCGACCGTTTGATAGTCGCTGCTGACTTTAGTTCAACTCTATAATCGATCTTTAGGCTCAAGAATAGTTAGTTCTTGATATTGGAATAAACATATACAAATCATAAACAATGCGGAATTAAACGAACAAATTTGTATTGCTAAACAAGGTTTTCATCATTATCATTACCAAAAGCCCTAATTCTACATAAAATATGTAGAACGGTTTTAATCTTCTAACAGGATCAAACTAATGATCTTGTGGCTCTAAAACACACACATACACGTTTTCTTAACGTGGGTCTTTTCGACAACTAATACAATATTACTAGGTCTCTTTATATAATAGAGAACCTAGGGTTTACAAGGATAAACACAAAATAATAAAGTAAATCTTTTAAATTCTACAAGGATATTGATGACTTAATAAATTAAATCTTTTAAGGTTTATCAATATCTTCTAAATCTTCATTCAAATTTGATTTAGGTCCATGTACTTTTCTTCATTCCAAGTTTTGACTCATCAAATCAATACATCTTTAATACCCAACAGTTGCTGACTGAGTTAATTAATCATGACTTAGATGCTAATTGAGTTAGTTGATACTGGAACTTCTGACTCAGTTAGTTATTTATTTTCATTTGGACATGATCAGTAAAGTCTTTTGGAAATAAATTAGTTGAAATTTTCACATCTAGTTTTTATGGCAGGATGAGGATGATTGTTTTGCGGATATAATTAATGATGACATAATTAATCTCGATGAATCAACCTCAAACTCTCTTACATACAGTGGCGTCCTCACTAGAGACCTTCAAACAAAATGCATTCCAAAAATGTCACAAGAAACCATATCCGACCAAGGAACTACACTCAGAAGAATCCGATTAAAACGCCAAAAGATTCAAACACAAGACATAAAAAATAAGCCATTAATATCTCATGATGGTGATCAAAACCAACAATCTGAGAAGAAATCATCAGGATGTGTGATTAGTGCAATGGTGGGAAATTCCAATAGTGTGTCTTTAAAACACGTGATTTTGGTTTTCTTGTTTTTGCTTTTGCTTTTGGTATTGGTTGTTGGTTGGCATGGGGATTACTTGGACTCTAAGCAACATGTGGGTATAAGTATGGAGGGTTCTAAGAAGCAGCTAAAGTATTGGATGCATAAAGCTGCTGATTATATATAAACAGGTTTAATTTGTGTATGTACATATAACGATCATCTTTCTACTTGTTCGTAATCTTAATGGTATCTGACGTATGCAATGTGATATATGTTTTCTCGTGTATATATCATGATCTCGCTAGACTTGTTTACAATTTTTTGTTCGTTATTTATTAAATTATTAATTTATATAGTTATCACATCATAAATAGACATTTTTCAAGTGTTCATAGTTTAGCGAATTAAAGCCAAAGAAATGAAATTGATGGCATTTCCTTTGTTTGGTCGGGTGGAGAATTGAATTGGACGGAGAATTAAAAATCTCGGAGAAATGAGTCATTTGTTTTTTCATTTCCATCCATTTGATGGAGAAATGAGATTCCTTTTGTCCATTCCTGAGAAATAGTTTTGGCTTTTAAAACAGGGCAAATTGTATAAAATAGCAACATACTATTAGGTGATTCTTAATTCTAGCAACAAACTATCAAAATTTTTAGAAATAGCAATGAACTTTTAAATTTTTTGCAATTTGGGAACATTTTACCCAGAATGACGGTATTCAGTATTTTATAGAAGAGAAAGAAGGGGTCGTCATGGAGGAACCGTATAAGAATTATGGCTCACCCCAGTTTAAGATTAACTAGAAAACGCTAACTACCGTCATTACGGGTAATATGTTTCCCAAATTGCAAAAAATTTAAAATTCGTTGCTATTTTTGAGAATTTTAATAGTTGATTACTAAAATTAAGATTCACCTAATAGTATCTTGCTATTTTATGCAATTTACTCTTTAAAATAAGAGGGTATGGCACGTGATAGTCACATTTTCACAAAGCCCTAGTTGCTCTTTCCTCTCTGGCGATTTTGAAGATCTGCTTGCCTTTACCTTTGTTTGTTTATCACTTATATGGAAAACATATCAGTTACTTAATTTGTTTGAAGATTATATGGAAAAACTTAAAAATAAAATAAATCGATTTTGCTTTGTATACTTTGGAGCTCAATCTGTTTGTCAATTGTGTGAAAAAAAATACAGTGAAGAATCTTAATCTCATTTGAGTGTTGGTAAGTTTGATTGATTTATGTTTGTTGGCTTCAATTTGATGGCTTTACAAAGTATTGTCAATAATTTGGCCATTTGGGTCACTTTCATTGCATCTGTTTTTTACTATGCTTTTAATTTGTGATTATTTAATTATATTATCACATAATATAATTACAACACTCCATATATAATTAAGATTCAACTTGATAAACAATGAATTCATTATCAATATTAATTGTCTTATACTTTTGTGCTTTTGTGATTGTTTTGAGTATATTAACACATAATATAATTATAAATATCAATTTGTCTTATACTTTTAATTTGTGATTATTTAATTATATTATCACATAATGTAATTACAACACTCCATATATAATTAAGATTCAACTTGATAAACAATGAATTCATTATCAATATTAATTTGTCTTCTTATACTTTTGTGATTGTTTTGAGTATATTAACACATAATATAATTACAAACAATATAAGGCCAACTTGATAAACGATGAATGTTCATCCTGCAGCCAACAACTCAATTAACATCTTCTATAAATAATAGAAGCTCATTAACCTACAATTCAGACACAAATTTATTCGAACCAAAATACCAAAATTTTAAAATGGCAAATACAGATGCAGAGCTCGTATTCATCCCTGCCCCTGGATTTGGTCACATCATATCGACGATCGAGATCGCAAAATTGCTCGTGAGTCGCGATCAACGGCTCTCGATAACCGTCCTTGTCATGAACCCTACATCGAATCATTAGCAAACATGACTAAAAAGCGCATACGTTTCATTGAAATATTGCCTCAAGATGAAATCCCACAAGTGTTCAACCCAAAATATATCATTAATTCCGTAACGAAATTCATCAGCAGTCATTGTAAACATGTTAGAAATATTGTGGCTGACATGATTGGTGGTCGCCAGGGTTCAAGTCGGGTTGTTGGGTTTGTTATTGATATGTATTGCTCGATCATGATAGACGTGGCAAATGAGTTTAATGTTCCGACGTATGTGTTTTACACTTCTAATGCTGCTTTTCTCTGGTTTAATTTTTTATATTAAGACGTTATGTGATGATCGAGTTAGGTAATGTTCGAGCAACGATTGTCAAACACGAAGATTAGGCGACGTCAACCTTGGATCTCCTGTAATGATCACAGTGCAGACCCAACAAGTTCTTGGCGAACCTAGGGTGATCGAGGTTGAGTGCGAAGGGTGAAAGTGAGTGTAAGTTAACTCTGTGTTTTAGGCTTCTTTTCTGTCTCAGTCCCTCCTCGACAATGAGTTGGGCCATGTATTTATATGGCAGGTATATGGAACGTTGGCTCATTATGACTGCAATAAAGCGGTCATGAAGCGCTATTATGAGGACGTCAATGATCGTGTAACGCCTTACTATTATGACTGCAATAAAGCAGTCATGAAGTGCCATTATGACTGGACGTCAGCCAATAAGACAGACGATGGTAACTTGACAGGCGCTGACCATTACCATTTGGACAGGTGCTGACCAGTTGGACAGGCGCTAACAACTTGACAGGCGCGCTGGCAATTTGACAGGCGCTGACCATTTGGACAGGCGCTGACAACTTAGACAGACGCCGACAACTTGGACAGGCGCTGACAACTTTGAAACTTGGACAGGCGCTGGCAACAGGCGCTGAAAACTTGGATAGGCGATGACAACTTGGACAGGCGCTGACAACTTTGACAGGCGCTGACAACTTGGACAGGCGCTGACAACTTGGATAAGCGATGACAACTTTGACAGGCGCTGACAACTTGGACAGGCGCTAACAACTTGGATAGGCGATGACAACTTGGGCTTGGTTGTAGTAGCCCATCTTCATGTTTAGGTGATATTTACCTATATATACATAGGTAATCCCTACTAACCTCATCATGCCCCCGAGTTAGGATTTGCCAAGACAATAGTTTGCAAGTCATAACTATCATCGTGAGTCTTTTCGTTCCTTCTTCTTTTTTTTTTCTTTTTTTTTTCGTGTGGGTGTACCGGCTGGCTGACCGGCAGCCCATGACCGGCTGCCCTTGACCGGCGGGGGTAACGAGACCCGACCGGCGGTTCGTGCAATCCGCACACCGGTCCGCAAGTGAATTAATCGGCTAGGTGGTCCGCAGGCGATCGCAGGTTAGACCGGCTGTCAAAAGCCAAAGACCGGCGGTCAAAAGCCAAATTCGATCTTAGGGTTTGTTGGGGACCGGCGGTCAAAAGCCCAATTCGATTAAGAAGTCAACCCCTAAACCAAAACGGCGGCTCAGGGTTAGGGAACCGGCGGGCAACCTTGGATCGGGTTTTTAACCGGCTGTCAATTTTAGACCGGCGGACTCGAGTCGAGGTCGCGATCGAGACCGGTTGTCAATTTTAGACCGGCGGTATAACGTTTAGACCGGCTGTCAATTTTAGAGTAGTTCGGGATCTAGACCGGCGATAGAGGGGTTCAATGTTCGACCGGTGGTTTAGCGCTTGACCGACGGTCTTAGGGTTTGGGGGACCGGCGGATTAGGGTTAAATGACCGGCGGTTTAGGGTGCACCCGAGGGTTAGGGATTACCCGCAGCCTGTCGACTTGTGATGACCGGCGGTTCGCATGGTCCGGCGGTCTTAGGGTTAGGGTTATGGGCCGGTGGTGTTTGACCGACGGTTTAGGGTTCTAATGGGCCGGCGGTTTAGGGTTTTACGGTTTGGACCCTTATACACTTTTCGACAAATCGTAAGCCAAAGTGAGCCGGCGGTGTAGTTGGACCCTTATACGTTTTTACGTTTTAAATCGTTAACGCCTTCCTAACTGTAATTGTATGTTGTGCTGCAGGTTTTAGCTGAGTTGCTCGCTACCTTACAGGTACGTACTTGCTTGTCCATTGCTTTGCTTTGAAAAATAATGTTTTATTGGATGATCAAGCCAATAACACATTTTTGTTTTTATCTTTTTATTATGGATGTTGTGTCCATGACACCGTCTCGGGTGTGCATGACAGTGTGTATATTTGGTTGTTCGTATGACACTTTCTTGAGAGCCCATGATGCCTTTGTATGTCAATGACCTGGGTAGATTTGGGTATCTCTGATGTATGCTTCATATTGTGCCTGTGACACTGTGCCAATGGCACTTTTGTTGGTTAACCTTTACTTTGTTTACTCGCGAGGATTGTCGCTTCCCAGTGAGAAGTGCTTATCTTTTATCAAGTAGATTAAAAGACGAGTATGATTGTATGTTATTTGGCCAGACAAGGTTGTCTTTCTTGGCTTCATACATGTTGTATTGAACTATGTTCTTAGTTGTGTACATGCACATGCGTGTTCAAGTTGTAACATTGTACGTAATGAAAGTGCATGTTTGGCTTTAGACTGAGATGTCTATTGTGGCCTTATGCTTTTTGTATTGAATCCTTACTTCAATATTTATTTGTGTATGCAAAAACCATAGAAAAATGATATTGTGAGATAATATTGGTATACAAGATCAGACCAAATGCTATTATCGCCAGTTTCATGCATGACCATGACATTCCATGTGCTTGGAAACATGTATTGAAAACATAAAGGAAAAAATGACAGTAAAGACTATCGCACCTTGATAGGTCAGTTAATATTGGCTCCCTCATGTATCATGAGGACATGACCATCAGGTGGTCCGGGATGTTCTGTGTCTTCCCCCTTCTTTTGCCAGGCATAACTCTTCTTAAGTGGAGGTTTATTTGCTTGCTGCTTAGCGCCAGGGACAAGGTGTTCTAGTTTGCCTTCTTCCAAAGCCCGCCTGATTTCCCTTTTTAGCTCTCTACAGACATTCGTGTCGTGTCCATGATCTTCATGGAAATCACAGTATTTATTCATGTTTTTCGTACCCGACCTATGCTCCATCTGGGGTGGAGGTGTGAAGGTAGCGCACACCTGCTCTGTTATCAAGATTTCTTTTGGTGTTTTGCTAAGAGCACGCTCAGACGGATGTTTATCGTATGGGCCAAACCTCCGGTTGCTCCTTTCATCTCGTTGATGGTCACCAGTTAGAGCATCATGCCTGCGATCTGACGTGTCGGTCCATGACTTGCCGCCTACCTCTCTTGTCAGGGAGACAGTTTCTTTTGACCTTAGATAGTCATATGCCCTGTCCGTGGCTTCTTTGAAAGTAATTGGAGTTCTCTTGATTAACTTTTCTTGCAGTTGTCCTGGAAGCAAGGAGAGGGTAAAACCCGAAATTTGTTGGCTTTCGGGTAAGGCGACAATTTTCTGGCACTCCTGCGTGTAACGCTGAATGAAGTCGCGTAACCCCTCGCCTTCCCTTTGTCGCAGCAAATGTGCTTCTATATGAGTTCTCTGCTGTTTCTTTTTCTGGACAAAGTGAGTCACAAATTTAGCCTTTAGATCTGCAAAGTCTTGAATACTCCTCTCCGGTAAGTCAGCAAACCAATCACGAGCGAAACCCTGCAACGTGCCAGGGAACATGTGACAAGCGACTGAGTCTAGCCATTTCTCTGTCATAATGGCCTGTTCAAAAAGAGCAAGGTGGTCATCAGGATCTCGTGTACCGTCGTAAGTACCAACGATGGACGGAACTTTTTGTTTATCAGGGAGTGGGAATCGGGCTACCCAGTCACAGAACTTCGAACTAACTACCGACAAAGGCATAGTGGCTGCTCGGGGTGGGGCGGCTGCGGCCACGAGTGCTTGCAACACGCGCAACATGTCATTAGATGTGTCCTGTGGTGGATGTGGTGGTGGGGTGTGAATGGGTGGTTGTCGTAACTGCTCCAATAATTGTGTCAACGGATCTACTGGTTGAACAACGGTTGGCTGCGGTGCTGGGCGCAATGCCGTCACCAACTGAGACAACAGGTCCGATGAAGTAGGTGGTGGGGGAGGCGGTGGTGGCTGAGTACGTACTCTGAGCCAACCTTCGGAGTAACTCCACAATTGGATCCTCCCGAACCCCCGGCATAGCGGCCTGTGGGAAGTTGGAAACAGGTTGCCTGACCGGATCCGTGCCATCCTCCTGAGAGCTTGTCCCGTGGGACAAAAGAGGCTGACATGAAGGGATGGGCGTCACTGGCTGTGGTGAGGTAAACGAACTTGATCCAACCAGCCTTGTGGAGAAAAGTGGACTTGTTAAAGAGGGATACCCTCGTGTCCTGACATCCGACACCGTCCACTCAGAATCGACGTATGGTTCCATGATACGACTAGGCGAGGTTATCACCGCCTCGGGTATAGTGGTAATCACGGTAGTGGTTATTAATGGATATGAAGAAGTGATCAACGATGGCTGTGTATCCGCCATAGGAACGGTTGATTATTGAGGGGAAAAAAAAGTTTGAGAAGTGAAACGCCGTTTAAAAACGTGTCCCATGGATGGCGCCAATGTTCGAGCAACGATTGTCAAACACGAAGATTAGGCGACGTCAACCTTGGATCTCCTGTAATGATCACAGTGCAGACCCAACAAGTTCTTGGCGAACCTAGGGTGATCGAGGTTGAGTGCGAAGGGTGAAAGTGAGTGTAAGTTAACTCTGTGTTTTAGGCTTCTTTTCTGTCTCAGTCCCTCCTCGACAATGAGTTGGGCCATGTATTTATATGGCAGTTATATGGAACGTTGGCTCATTATGACTGCAATAAAGCGGTCATGAAGCGCTATTATGAGGACGTCAATGATCGTGTAACGCCTTACTATTATGACTGCAATAAAGCAGTCATGAAGTGCCATTATGACTGGACGTCAGCCAATAAGACAGACGATGGTAACTTGACAGGCGCTGACCATTACCATTTGGACAGGTGCTGACCAGTTGGACAGGCGCTAACAACTTGACAGGCGCGCTGGCAATTTGACAGGCGCTGACCATTTGGACAGGCGCTGACAACTTAGACAGGCGCCGACAACTTGGACAGGCGCCGACAACTTTGAAACTTGGACAGGCGCTGGCAACAGGCGCTGACAACTTGGATAGGCGATGACAACTTGGACAGGCGCTGACAACTTTGACAGGCGCTGACAAATTGGACAGGCGCTGACAACTTGGATAGGCGATGACAACTTTGACAGGCGCTGACAACTTGGACAGGCGCTGACAACTTGGATAGGCGATGACAACTTGGGCTTGGTTGTAGTAGCCCATCTTCATGTTTAGGTGATATTTACCTATATATACATAGGTAATCCCTACTAACCTCATCAGGTAATTTGGATACCGAGATACGAGTCCCGACTTTTGTCCAACCGGTGCAAACCAAGGTGTTTCCTTCGGTTTTCCAAATTAGACAAGAGTTGGATGTGATTTTGTGGTGTGTCCGGAGACTAAGAGGGGTAAAAGGAATGATGGTTAATACATTCTTGGAATTGGAGACACACGCGGTCGAGTCGTTATTTGCTGACATCAGCATCCCGCAAGTGTACACGGTGGGACCCGTACTCAACCTCGAAGGTGGTGGAGGTGCAGACAAATCTTTTGAGAATGAAGTCATGAGTTGGTTGGATAGTCAACCGCCTTCCTCGGTCGTGTTTTTGTGTTTTGGGAGTGCGGGAAGTTTTGATGAGATCCAATAGCGCGTGGTTTACAGAACAGCGGGCATCATTTCTTGTGGTCCCTACGTCGGCCTCCGTCAGACGAGCCATCAGATATTTTTCCAAGTGATTACGAGGATCCGGGATCCGTATTGCCAGACGGATTCCTGGAGCGAATGGTTGGAATTGGGAAAGTGATTGGGTGGGCCCCGCAGGTGGCGGTGCTAGCCCACCGTGCAGTTGGAGGGTTCGTGTCCCACTGCGGGTGGAACTCGTTGCTGGAAAGTTTGTGGTTCGGCGTACCATCGGCAACATGGCTGATATACGCCGAACAATTAACAAATGAATGCATTTGAAATGGTGGTGGAGTTAGGATTAGCAGTTGAGATTAAGTTGGATTATAAGAAGGATCCGTTTAATCCAAAAGATGATATGGTTATAGTCACTGCAAAAGAGATAGAAAGCGGGATAAGACGATTGATAGAAGATAATGTGTTGAGAACAAAAGCGAAAAAGATGAGCGAAAAGAGCAGAGTGGCAGTGGCAGTTGGCGGTTCTTCTTATGAGTCCGTTGGTCGCCTTATCGACGAGTTTATTAAAAACATCTAATGATATTTTTGTGTGTTTGTATTATATTTATAAAATATTTAATGTTTTGTTCTTTTAGAACAGCCGAGTCTTTATATATATTAAAAGAATGTTTTTTTGAAATCTTTAAATCCATGTCATAATGGCACATCATACCTTATGCCATGTATGAGTCCATTTGGCACTTGAATGCCAATTCATTATTGCCACCTAAAAGTCCACATATACACTTTTAAGCCACCTCACTTTTAATGACCTTTATAAGAGCCAATTCCTATATTTTACTAAATGTAAATGTAAATACTTTAGTGATAACCACCCACCACATAAAAATCTTCCTATATGTAAATATAAATGCAATGCAATGCAATATTAAGGTTGTAACTGCCCACATAAACAATGTTAAATGTAAATACGTGTACATCTTTTCTGTTTCATGTTATACGATTGATCACTTGGTCAATTAAATTGACTTTTAGTGACCTTTATAAGAGTCAATTTCTATATTTTACTAAATGTAAATGTAAATACGTTTACTGATAACCGACCACCACATAAAATACCTTCTTATATATAAATGTAAATGCAATGCAATGCAATATTAAGGTATTAACCGTCCACATAAACAATGCTAAATGTATTTACGTATAGATCTATTCTATTTTGTGTTATACGATAGATCACTTGGCTATATTTTTTGATGAATGCTATTGTTAAAACTAACGGTTACGTAAAGTTCTAATTTATGATAAGCAGTGTTAAATGAAAATTGAATAAATTTATCTTTGATACGTTGGCATCTATTGTAATTAAAGTATTTATTATCCATTTAATGTACTTAAATATGAATAGTTTTGAATAATAATGAGGTTTTAAATAATGTAATTTATGGTTTTAACACGAATTCCATCTCATGAAAAAGATTTCAACTTGACAAAAGTGCAAGAGTAATGGTAGTTGGAATTATGAATTTTAGTAACATTGTGCAACTATTGTTATGTATATATTGTCGATCATTTACCAAAGAAATAATGAAAGCTTATGCCGAGATCACTTTTTTATATGTGTTATTATGTGCGAAGTAAGAAATAAATAAGCAACGGAAACAGGTAAACCGATTCCCTTAAAAGTGTGTTGCCTTCTCGAATGAGTAGGGACGGTTTACTAAACATATATAACCCTTATCAATCATTGTATTTTGGTTGTATTTAATGTACTTAAATATGAATAGTTTTGAATAACAATGAGGTTTTAAATAATGTAATTTATAGTTTTAACACAAATTCCGTGTCATGAAAAAGATTTCAACTTGACAAAAGTACAAGAGCAATGGTAGTTGGAATTATGATTTTTAGTAACATTGTGCAACTATTATTATGTATATATTATCGATCATTTACCAAAGAAATAATGAAAGCTTATGCCAAGATCACTTTTTTATATGTGTCATTGTGTGCGAAGTAAGAAATAAATGAACAACGGAAACATGTAAACCGATTCCCTTAAAAGTGTGTTGCCTTCTCGAATGAGTAGGGACGGTTTACTAAACATAACCCTTATCAATCATTGTATTTTGGTTGTATTTAATCCAATTGGGTCAAATAGAAAAGGTTGTCTACAGTAAAACGGGCCAAACAGGTGGAAAATCGCCCAACGTCTGTTTTAAATGTCGATAACCTACTTACCTGTTTTATTCAAAGATTTCATTATGATTTAAAAATTGCAAACATGTGTTGGCGGGTTAAGCTAACCTGGTCCAGCCCGTTTTGACTCGTGATAGAAAAATCCCTTTTAAGATATTCGTTTTCAATTTTTTTTTTATATTTTTATAATTATACATAAGATTATATTTTAAATATGGGAAAATTTAATTTTACCAAAAATTAGTCAAACAAACAATAATGCCTTTAGTTTACAGTATAACATTTTTTATATGCACGAGAAAAAATCAAAAGTATACTACAAGAAAATTGCGACGTTACATATGACTAACTTCTATATAGTGTCTCATGTTATGTTGCTTAAGTAATTAATTTTATAACAGATTGATAGAGTTACCAATTAACCTATAATAGTATTTAAAGAATTGACTCTTAAATGCAATTTTAGTATATATAAAAGTTTTTCAAACATCTATAAGTTTGACACGTTTGTTGTTTTATTTTGTTGTTCCTGTTTTTATATGTTTTTTATTTTGTTGACCATATGTGTAATCTTATCATATGAGCAAAAGAACACTGCCTATGGAGGTAATTGATGAGGTTAAATTTAGTTAATTCATTTTAATTAAATTTTCTACGTTCCATATTTTTTTTCTAAAATTCAGGACATTATAAGTAGGTGAATCTGCATGTTTCGTTTTCGGTCTATTCGGGTCATAGTCAAGCTTTTAATCCACCCGATTTACCGATGTGTTTTAAATTAAATCGTTCTTTAGGCAATGTGAGAAAGACAAGACCTCTTCAATATTAAACTTATTATTGTCAACACATGTTTTTTTTTTCTACTTATATTTGTAAACAATTTTATAAGCCGCTTGTGATTTATCACGGGTTATAGACTAGTATATATTATATATATGGTACGTAGCTTTAGATAATGACGGATTGAATTAAACAACGTATTTTATGACATAATATATTATTATATAGCTTTAGATGTAGATGTTTTAACAGGATCATTTTGCTTTTAATAAAAAATAAATAAAAAAATGTTCCTTTCTTCGTTAAGCATACTTATGATATTATTAAAATATACAGATAGAGGTTAATGACGATTTTATATTAATACTACGGACATTTTGCTTTTAGTTAAAAAATAAAAAATGTTCTTTTCTTCTGTAAACATGTTTATGATATTATTAAAATATACAATTAAAGGTTAATGACGATTTTATAATAATGTTTTTCCTTTGGATATATTCTTGATGTGACCATTCGTCAAGCCTGCCTGCAGCGTCCTTTTGTGGTGGTGCACTGGTGCTCAATCACCATTGACTGTGAAAGGTATGTTTGCTTCCGTTTAATTAACTTCTAATTGCTGATTAATCACTCTTTTAATTGCTGATTTCTACATTATTTTGGTCTATGGTAGATCATCTTCTCCTGCCTTTTTCTTCCATCCATTTTCTCTATTTTTACGTAGTTATGGGTTTTTGGGATTGTGATTTGTGGAAGAATATATACTTATTGATTTTTCAAAACAAAAATAATTTATAATTAGTTTGTGACAGAAAGTACAAAGTGATAAAGTATTTGCATTTTGGGCATTTAAAATAAAGTTTTGGAATAACAGGTTGAGAAATGCTTATTGTGTTTTAAAAACTGATTATTTGCATTTTACCGGCCTATTGAACAAATAATCATGCTTATATCAAGCATTGAAAAGATTAATTATCTGATTATTACGATTTCAAACAGAGTAATCAAATCCTAAATACTATTTTACAAACTCACGTTTTGTTACCGATGATTATATGATTATCTGTTTCCAATACGCATAATGTATTTTCATTAAACCATCTCAAACACCCCTAAGGCCACAATTCACTTTGGATGAGAGAATTCTATTTATTTTGACACCTATCTTGATTTAATGAGTAGATACATAAGTAGATAAATATAATAGTCATCAATACCATTTCTTATTTTTCTAGTGATGTGTTTTCTTACACCAGCTTCTTGTTTGGTTCTCAAAATCTGATTATCTCGACTATAAATAAATAGAATTCAAGTAATGTTTATCTCTAACTAGTCAAACGGATTATATAAAAAACAGCTTAAAAGGAAATGCGTCAAATAGTCCGAATGAGTTGAACGTATGCTAAAGTGTACTATTTTTAATGCACAAAACCTCAATAGTTTTATTCAAAATATTAATACAATTTTTGTAAATTATATTTTGACAAACTGATTACCTATAAAAGTAACAGGCGTTTATGGTCAAGGTGGCCCTGCCCGTTTCAACAAGCACCAAAAAAATGACAGATAGATTAAGCAGTTTGCCTCTTGATCTTATTCATCACATTCTTTCTTCAATGGATATGAAATATGTTGTTCAAACTTGTGTCTTATCTACAAAATGGAAGCATATATGGACTTCAATTCGCGATATCAAATTATCAACTTCAGAATTTGAACAATTAGGTCAATTTTCAAGATTCGCAAGGCACGTAATAGCTAATCGCGATGATCAAATTAACGTTTCTTCACTCGAGCTCACTTTCGGCGGAACACTTAGCCAAATTTTAATAAAAGTGTTACTAAATTATATAGTATCTCACAATGTTCATAAGTTAACTATTTACACTTCTGAGAGAGACCGAAAACTCCCAATGTGTATTTTCGAGTCACAATCTCTCAAGAATTTAACTCTTGTGAACATTGATGAAGATAATTGTATCGTGCCACAATGTCCATGGGATCTTCCAAATGTAACAACTTTAAATCTAAGTGAAATAGTACTTTGTGATGGAAGAATTGGAAATGATCAAGACTCACTTGATCTCTTCTCCAAGTGTGTAAGTTTGAAAAACTTAACTTTACGCGATTGTTACATGGCGGAAATGAAGGTTTTTAATATATCGGCTCCTCGACTTGAGAATCTGAGTATAAAAAAATGTTTTGTTAATAAGATTTTTGTTTCGGCATCAAATCTTTTGTCATTTGGGTATACGGGCGAGTACCCTTTAAGTCTTTCGACAAATGGTTTTCCATCTTTAGAAAAAGCGGATCTTTATTTGCGTGTGCCTACTCCGAATTCTACTTTCGACGAGGAAAATGTTCGCCTACTTGTTAAGTTGCTTAACGAGTTCCAAAGTGTCAAGTTTCTTAACCTTTACTCAGATATCATTGAGGTAATTCTACTTTTTCCTCGGGTTGAATTAACCATATTTTATATTTTCTTAATATTTTCCATATAGATAAATAATGGCACCGTTATCATTTCGTTACCAGTTAAAATACATATCCGGTTGTTAGTGACTCAAATGACCAGTTTTCATAAGAATGATGACTTTAATAAACAAAACAAAAATACAATGAGCAAACTATTTTTTTCTCCAGAAAGTATGATGATAACCACTGAATGTATTAGTCCGTACTTCATTTGTCTTAGTTTTATTTCTTTGTAAAGTTGCTATCGTTGTATCCGGATCTATTATCATCTCAACCTTCAAGATTCCACAACTTGAAGCATTTAAACGTATATGAAGTATTTCAAAAAGAGGAATGTACCAAATTTACGGTGCCTAATCATGTGAAGAACTACTTCTTCATAGCTCTCCAAATGCCACTATCACAACGAAATATTTTTTTAAGGTATTTATACTTGGTAATTTTGTTGTTTTTCCCTGAATAAATCATATAATGTTTGTTTGGGTTTATATAATTTAGGGGGTTAATTTACACTTTAGTAGATGTGGCAAAAATGGTAAATCGGGCAAGTTGGGTAATAAGTTAAAATAGATTAAGGTCAAACCGGTTAATTTTGGTATAGGTCAGAACGGGCTGGGTCGGGTTAAACGACATGTGTAATTTCTCTCTGACAGTGAGCTAGTTATATTTTGTTTTCTTTGACAGTGATTTATATGGCTAAAAGAAGAATCTTATATCAACCAAACAATTTATGATGTTTGTCATTCTAACATGGGAGGCTTGTGTTATTGGATTTGGTTACGTGTTTGTATTGGAATTCTTAAGTACTTTATTTTTTGAGAAATATAATAGAGATTGTTACTGTGTTTGCAATTTATGTATATTGTAACTATCATTTGTGTATACTGTAACAATTTATGGTGTTCGAGTCCTTTGAACTCGTTTCTACCACATGCAAATAATACTCAACAAATATACAATTTATATTTTGAAAATAATTAAAACAGTTAAGTCGTATATATTACGAGTATAAATGGAAATACATTTTTAAAGAAAACTTGTATTTATACATATCGCATCACCTTGTGATAATGTCAAACTAATGTTACCGGTTAAGCATTTTCCAATTAACCATTTATGAACACCCCTTAGTTTGTTACAAGTATATGTAATGAGTTTTGCAAATTGAGGGGCTTTATATGTAAAATTAGAATTTATGTTCCGAGGGTAAGTTATAACAAGACGTCGAAACATCAAGGTTGAAAAATGAACAATACGATGGACCCAAATTGTGCCTCTGGTGTCGCTCAGTTAAAGGTTTAAGCTTTCCCCAAATTAGAAACCATGGATAATAATAACTTCAAAATCCAAGATCCGAAACAAGGTACCGCCAACCCGATTGATTCCAGATTCAATCAAACTCTACGCAGTGTACAGGGGTATGCTCGTCTACTCAGATTCGAATTCTGTAAATTGCAATCGTTTTTAACTTATTTTAGCTCATTATTTTGGAATATTAACGTGTCGAATTATGTGTGATTGACTATATAGTTCTCTGATCAGTGAGAGAATTTAATTTTTAATAATTTGTGATATGCTGCTACAATTTTTAGTGAAAAACTTCGTCTCGATTTTAGACTGGAGTCGTAATTTCTACTTGAATCCGTATAAATGTTGAATTAGCATTCTTCGTATATGAATGTTAGATCATTTATGCAGATGAGCAATTTAACTGACAATTATTGTTATCTAAATTCGATTGTATGATATTCATCTGATATTTGTATTTAGGGCTTCTTTTAAACGATTTTGGTTTTAACTGGGCATTATTAGGTATTTGATGATCAATTTTGCTCAAAGGATTACTTTTTCAAATACTTTTTGTTATCTAAATTTGATTGTATTTCACTATTTTGTATATTGGATTGTGATTTATTGTATGTAGGTTGTTAAAGGGCCGCGGTTTCCCGGGAAAAATATTGGTGACAAGATCCGACCCACTGGATGGTCCAATTTTGCATTCTCCTGGTATTGATCCTATTCCAACTGAAAATGATACCAGTTCAACTAAACAGAGTAATGGTGCAAATGAGGTAGCTTTTTATAAAATTGCAATATAATTCATAGAATAGATGTAATGCTTATAATTTATATTACATTTTTTATACATTTTTTGTAGGATCAAATTCGTAAAAGTAAACCAGATGCTAGTATGACTATTAACCAGTTAAAATCATCAATTTCAAATACTGATAATGCATCTAAGGAGACTTCAAGGTTTACAGACACTGCAAGACTAACAAAATTTACAAAAGTTTTGGGGGGCACAAATGTCATTTTAGGTACCCCATGATCACTTTAACAATTTTATTCAATTTGTTAAACTTCTTAGAAGGTGTTTGGATGTGTGTTCATTGTACTCCGCTTATACATTATTACAAGAGTATATTACAGAATTTAACCCTGTGTATTTCGGATTCTGTGTTTTTGTCCCTAAACTTTTTTCCCGTTTTTTGTCCATGGTGTCCTCATTTTTCCTTTTTCGTCCATTTCCACCTAAATTGTCCAAAATACCCTTATTTTTAAGTTATCTAATTTAAAAAAAAAAATCCTTTTTCTGGTCATCTTCTCCGGGGAACTTCTGGCGACCTCTTTCTTTACTCTCCCTCTCTCTCACTCTTCTATATTCTCTCTCCCTGTTTTCACATCCCAAACTTGCAAATCTCTGATTTATGGTTTTGCTTCTAAAATCATTCAACCTGCAAATTTAAAATATGGAAATAAATAAAATTAAGGGTATTTTGGTCAATTTTAAGTGGAAATGGACGAAATAAAGGGAGGACCACAGTGACAAAAAAAAGGGAAAAAAAAGTTCATGGACAAAACGTAGAATCCGAAATACCTTGGAGACAATTTCTGTAATTTACTCTTATTACAATGAATTTCCTTTTCATTTCTTAATTTTTTGTTTATTGCTTAAAATTTTTTTTTTCTTTTCGTGTAAATGTGAAATTAATTTTTACAAATTATGATATTGCAGACAAGTTGCGTGAGTTAGCATGGAATGGTGTGCCATCTTATATACGCCCTAATGTTTGGAGGCTTCTTTTGGTAAGCTTAAGTATTTAAGTTGGTATTTTTGCACATTTTTAATAATATAAAATTAAAAAATACCAAACTATTTTAAACTTTAATCAACTATTATTTATAGCCAACTAACTGACAACAGGGCTATGCACCCCCTAATTCAGATCGAAGGGAAGGAATCCTAACAAGAAAACGCACCGAATATTTTGATTCTGTTTCTCAGTATTACAATATTTCAGATAATGAACGTACTGATGAAGAAATTAATATGCTTAGACAGGTATATTAAAAAGTTAAATCCTGCTAATTTATATTACTTATTTAAAATAATTCATTTATTTATTTGTATTATTTATTTTACAACAGATTGCTGTCGATTGCCCTAGAACCGTGCCTGACGTTACTTTCTTCCAACAACCAGAAGTCCAAAAATCCTTAGAGCGGATACTTTATACATGGTTAGATTATTTTTGTAATTGTATTAATAGATGCTTATTATTTTATTATTTATTTTTATTTTTTTAATAATTTTAGGGCAATTCGGCATCCTGCAAGTGGATATGTTCAGGGAATTAACGATCTTGCTACACCGTTTTTAGTGGTTTTTATATCCGAACATTTAGAAGGGAGTGTTGATAAGTGGTTGATTTCTGATTTAGATGATGATACAATCTCTAATATTGAAGCTGATTGTTATTGGTGTTTATCAAAATTACTTGATGGTATGCAAGATCATTATACATTTGCTCAACCTGGGATCCAACGGCTAGTATTTAAGCTCAAAGAATTGGTCACCCGAATCGATGGTAACCAGCCATTAAAAAATCACTATTTTTTTATATTTATTTAGTAGCTAATTATGAGTAATTTCATTTCGAGATTGTAGAACCTGTTTCAAGGCATATAGAAGAACAAGGGCTTGATTTTCTTCAATTTTCTTTCCGATGGTTTAATTGTCTTCTAATACGGGAGGTATGATTCTTTTTCTTTTTTTTTTCTTTCTATTTTTATAGATAAAAAATAACATAAGTAAATTTTGGTTGTCTTTTAAAATGAAATAACATAAGTAATTTTTATTTGTATGTATAGATTCCTTTCCATCTAGTCAACCGTTTATGGGACACGTATCTTGCTGAAGGTGATGCATTGCCGGATTTCCTTGTCTATATATTTGCCAGTTTTCTTTTAACGGTAAGATAGACGATCATTTATGTATGTATATTCTGTTGCAAAAACGGGAAATAATAATTTTTTTTTTATTTTTTTTTTTACATTTTTTATATATTGCAGTGGTCAGATGAGATCCGAAAACTGGATTTCCAGGAACTGGTTATGTTTCTTCAACATCTTCCAACAGAAAATTGGGGTGAGCAAGAACTGGAGATGGTTCTTTCAAGGGCTTTTATGTGGCATACAATGTTTAATAATTCTCCCAATCACTTGTCTACTTGACAAAACTTGGTATAATATTTTTCAAGTATATACATTAACCTCATTTTGCTGTATTTTTTCTATCGGTTATTTATATTTGTATAATATAATGTATTATTTGTGGTTTTGGTTTCATTGTGATATACGTAGAGTTTATGTTGCTGTGTTGGTGTTTTAGAAACTTGTACAAGTTGTGTATTAATTCAAAATACAAATTTTTTCATACAATACAATGTTCCATGTATTTCTCTTATTTAGACAATCGCAAGTAGAGGTGAGCATAAAAATCGAAAACCGTAACCGACCTGTTAAAACCGACAAAACCGAAATCATTACAAAACTGACGGTTCGGTTTTGAATTTTAAATAAATTAATGGATTTGGTTCGGATTCTATTTTAATTAGAAATTATCCAATTGAGAAACCATTCCACTAGTTGTGGTTTCAATTATGATTATATAATATAAAATACGTTCACATTTTGAATGAAAATGGTATTTCAATGTTGAAATACGTTATTCGATATATTAATTTGAATGATAGAAGTTATTCGATATATTAATTTTAATGATAGAAATTAGATATTGTTGTTGAAATAAAATAAAAATTGGTGAAAGAAATTATGTACTTCTATTATTAATGTTGAAAACCACATAGGTTCAATTTTAAAACCGAAACCAAATCATTCACGGCATGCTAAAACCAAAAACTGATAGAAACCGAAACCATTAACTTTGGAAATCCGTAAATCAAAATTAGCGGATTGAGTTCAATTTAAGCCTAAAACAACTCAAACCCCATGTACACTCCTAATTGCAAGTGCATCTAACTAATGCATTTATGAGATCATACTTAAAAGCAAATATTATATATATGTATGATTATACATATAAGTATTAAACCCATATTACTATGGTTTGACCATTTGCTTATACAAAATAGTCAATGACATAACTAAAAACAACTGACTACTCCTATCTACTCCATACCTATATACACATCATTACACATATCATTATTCAAAATTCAACTACTCTTCCTCACTCTTCCATACCAAAAAACCGAGGAACCAACAACATTAGACATTTTTATTCAAATCCACCATAAAAAGACACATACACATCCTGCCCGTCAAAAACAGTTACTACTGCCCGAACTGCCCATAGCAAACATTGCATCCCGAACAAGAAACTTCACACTTCGGGTCCCGAGAAACTCCAAAATCTCGAGACACTCGTTCCAATCCGATTCACAAACCAACAAAACCCATTCTTCTTCATCATCTTTATACTTTAACTGAAATGTGCCCGATTGGATCTTGAACCGTTTAGCAACTTCTTCATAAAGCTGAAACCAGCCCGTTGACTGGTCAAACTTAAACCTAACCGTATCTTCTTTGTATGTAGCTTTAACTGTAATTTTAGACACTTCATCATTACACATTGTTTCGGTTTCGGTTTTCGGGTTTTTTATACTGTTAAAACCCGGTGAACTCGATGAACTCCCGTTCATCATCGACCCGTTTGATGACTCGGTCATACCCGAAGATGTTGACTGATTATGATCATCATCATTCATTGATATATCCATATCAAAATGACGGTTACAGTTCGGGTTTGACTTTTTGGGTTTGAGTTGACCGTCAACCGGGCTCCATTTGTTTGTCCAAGGTATATCAACTGCATTCATTGATGATTGTAATTTGTCAACTCCCATGTAACATTCATCTTCCATTTTTATGCTCGGGTTTTCGGTATTGAAAGGTGATGCGTTTTCAGGGGTATTATCGGAAATCATTGAACTTTTTTGTGTTTCGGGATCTTGGATGATGGAATTTGCGGGTACAAGACCGCCGGTTGTCGGGTCAAACTTTAACCCGCCTTCTACACCTTGTACAGAATCGAGAACCGTTTGTATTTTTTTTAAAGATCGGTTGACTTTGTTTATTTTTCGTGATGGCCATCTCGAGATACCGTGTTGTCTGCATATCCTTTTAAGTGTAGTAGGACAAACTGCAAAAAATAACGGAATTTCATTTATTACATATAATGTAAAGGTACTAAATTAATTATTTAATAATTTTTTGTACCACATTTTATGTAGAAATTTGTTATACAATTTTTTTTATAACATATAAAGTATCAACAAAATATACAGAAATTCCTAATTCTAGCAACCAACAATGAAAATTCCCTAAAATAGCAACATAATTGCAAAAAAAATTGAAAAATTCACAATGTTAATCTAATCTTTAGATTTTACTATAAACAATATTAAAAAGTAAAATACAATAGTGATAATAGTGATATTCGGTAGAAAGATAGGTGAAACATTTGGAGAAATAAAAAAGTTTAATGGTTAAACAAAATGGTTACAAACTAAGTCAACAAAAGTTAGGGGGTTAAACTCCAAATTTGTAAACACCGAGGATTAAAACATAACTAGCCCTACAATGTAATATGTAATGTCTAAATTATGGTCGATTTTTATACAAAATATTATATAATTCAATCTACTAATATGTAATTTAGTTATAATTTGTACCTCCAATAGCTTTAGCAGCATCTTTTAGGCTTCCGGAAAAATATTGTTGTAGAACACTTAAACTAACGTTTTTCTCTGCTGTACTTCTTTTTTTCTCCAATTGTTTCCTTGATCCACCAGCACCCTACAAGAAATTCAAATTAGGTCTGAATCAGTAAGAGGTTTTCAGATTCAAAGCGTTTGTTATTTTTCTAGATTCAGAGATAAAAACATCGGATTGATTCAAAGGTTTACAATTAAGAAACAATGTAATTTTAGAAATTCTTGAAAATAATATTACCTGATCAGGTGGACGTGCGACTAACCTAACATCATTCGAATCAGTCACATTTACAGAAACTTGATCAACAGAAACTGAATTTACATCTAACCCCCTCAAGATTCCACCATCTAACCCCCCACCCCCCAACAATTCTGCATCAGACACTGTCCTCAAACTCTTACAAATCCTCTGCATTGTACCCGATAAATTATTCAACAAAAGTTGCTGTTCAGTTGACCCGTTCATATTAACCGGAAGAAAAAACTCCAAAATATAATCATCATCACCCGTATAAGTACTCCTAAGCCTAATTGCAACTGCAGCATTTAAATTATACCTTCTTGCATGTTGTACAAGTGGATATTGACTTATATGATATTCTTTTACATCCGGGAAAAAAAACGGGTGGTTTGAAATTAGGGCTTTTCCTGCAATTCCCTGATCTTTTTCAAGAAAATGTTCACTACAAGCTTGAACAAAACCTTGCATTTCCCGATCGTTTACGTAACATGCATCGGTTTCGATACATAGGATTGATTTTTCTGGTGAATTTATATTATTTTTATTATTATTAATGTTATTAGTATTATTATTATTATTACAACTGCCAACTCGTACTTTTGTTATTTCATCAGCAACTTCTTCATTGTAACTGCATGGTATCCATGTTAATGCAACTGGTAATCTGTGTGCATGACATACGGCTCGAAGAACATCGGTTATTTCGGCTAATGCTGCCATTTGATTTTTTGAAAGACACTGAAAAATGACGATTTACAGAAAAAAAAAATTAAAACTTTATTAATAAAATAATATCATATATACAGAAGATATTTATTTTTATTTTTTAAAAAATAGATAAAATAAATTCAGATCTATAGATTAGATACCTGCTTATGAAGTCGAGGTGGTGCAACACTTTTCAGGTTCACAGTCTGCAAGTATTAAAGCAGAGTTTAATCCAAAAAAAATTAAGATTGCAGGATAATTTTACTAAAATAGATTCGATAATATTTCAGGAAACATGAAATTAAGCGCCAGAATTACACGATCATGTTACTTAATTAATTATTAATTTGAACAATAAAAGCAAGAAAATTGATTGATTTCAAACTTGCCAAGATTAAAGCTTAAACGGTAACCAAAAATTAAAATTAAAATTAAGAAAAAGAATTACCTCAAGAGCACGACAAACATTGTCCATTTCTGCACTAAAATCAGATTTTTCTTTCATTGTAACAAGTTCAAGTACAGCACAACACGATTTCTTATAAGAATCATCATCTTCAAAAACAGGTAAAGCAATAGATCCACGAACTTCATGACTAAGTGCATGGTCTATTCTCAAATATTCACCTTTTTTGTAATGGGCCACATTTGAAGTCCATTCTGGAACTTTTGAGGTAAAAACCCGACCCGGAAGCCCGCGAAAATTACCTGCTTTCACTTCTGCAGAAAACGTGAATCCTCTAGAAACTTCTCGGTATCCAGCTAACATCTGGTCAAGCAAATAAGGTTGCTCACACGTGCTTAAAACATACGTATCACCTTCTTTAATCGGGACCCAAACTTGAGCCAAAATTCCTGATCCAGATGAATCTTTGAATAATGATAATGCTTTTAACATTTTCTCAGCAAGTGATCGTGTTGCTGGTGTCCTGTGAATCATCCCATTTCCAGTTTCTTGATTGTTTTTTTGTTGATTATTCCCATTTTCATCAGGATTTGGATTTATTGGTAGGCTGAACTCGCCATCAGTTGGAAGAAAACCGTTTTTAACTTGTTCAGGGAAGTTAGTTAGATCATAAGATGCATAACCAGCTGATAATGCAAAAGATGCTAACATCTGATCAGCTGCTGAAGGACTAGTGCACCAACCAGCATAAGTATCAAAGTTCATGAGTTCTGAAAAACTGTTGAAAGGATCTTCAGGCCTTGTAAAACCATCCATTGAAACCGAATTATCCATCTGAGCTCTTGGTGAAGCCCAGAAACCAATCGGTTTATCTTTTGTTGGAGAAGGAAATTCCATTTTCCAAAACTGAATTCACCAACAAACTAGACTTCCTCCATCTGTTATTTCAGTTTAATTTCAACAATAGGATCCCTAAAAGTAAAACATGAAAATTTTCAATTCAATCTCACAATTCACAAAGCCCTAATTCGAATCAAAAGTTCAAAACTCGAATTCAACTAATCTGTGCGTAATTAAAACAGAGAATCAACAATTAACTAATTAAGACTAACCTGTGATGAAATCATGAAACAAATTGCGGAAAGCGAGAGATGTTGTAATTCAATAAACAGAAACCGAATCTGAGATTGATGATGAGTATTAATAGCTGAAAAGTCCAAGAGTGACCTAACAGACAACCAATCAATGAAATACTGGTTTAAATATAACAAAAATTGGGAGTATTAGACATGTAGTTGGCAAGCAATACATCCAATTGTAGAAGAACCCTAATTATATTGTGAAATTAAATCTTGTAAAATCATCCAACAGCACCGACCAAAGTATCTGCAAGAAGTTGACAAATATGCGAGTTGAAGACCTCGAAACTATGCGAACCGCATAGCAAAATAGAGGATAGCTTTGAAATGAAATGAAAATGGAGAAAAATGATTAAATGTAAAATTAGAAAATTCATTCCCAAAATAGAAAGCTGACGTCATCCATCACACACGCAAAAAGAGGAATAACGGAAGATTAGATCTATCGTTAAGCGGTGTTCACAGTACTATCCTATCGTTACAAATTTCATTTTTAACATTTATAAATTTTATCTTATTTAGTAAAAAATTAGAAAATACTTTATACTAATTGTCTATTTAAATATACCAAAATAGCTGTTGTTTTACTTTTATACCTTTTTAACATCAGTTTATTCTAAATAGAACTATGAAACTTAAAATGTATCACTTATTGTGACACGGAGGTAGTTTAAGAATTACAGAAAAATAGGTATCATGTTATTCGGACAAATATTTACTAAGTTTCAGAAACAGTCACTCTAACAAACCTGTAGCAAAATATTATCCGCTTTGTCCATATGCGCATGACATATTTTGTTCCCTCTCCAACAATATTGGACGAATTATTAAACTAACACTTAGGTTGCATATATCATAAGGAAATGTTGTTTACCTAATAAAACTTATTATAAACAAAAATATTTTTTGTAAAAAAATTATATGTTTAAAAGTAAAATAGAAACCTTCCAATCTAATTTGTAATACTTTAACATAAATCAAAGTTCATGGAGAAGTAGTGATCCACAAACCAATGTTTATGTTCCGTACTTATTGTAAAGACAATTTGAATGTATATTCTATTTGAAATACAAGTCATTTATAATTTGCTTTGTAACTATAATACAAAAAATCAACACATACCAACTTCTTTAAAGAGTTGTATATTCTAAATAATGACATGACAACAAATAAATATTATTTCCCTCATGTACCGTATATTTTTTAATAGGATTTTATAAGGTTTTTTCGGGATCTTATAGCGCTTTCTAAGGTTTATTCGTGATCTTATAGCGCTCCCTAAGGTTTCTTGAGATATTCAAAGATATCTTTGGATTTTATTAGACTTATTCGAGATCTTAACCCATTCGTATTAGTCTTCCACTAAGCTAAACATGTAACTAACGATTATCGTTATGCTATAAACTCCCTTAACTTGCGTTTTTTATACTTTATCAACCACTCTTTAACTATAAAAATGTGTATATGCAAGATACTTGAATAAGTGGAATATGATGCCACGATAATGGATTCCACAGCAATTTTCACACTATAGAAAAGAGAAAAGAACTATTCGATGACCTTATTTTTAAAATTGGATGTTAGTCATTTCATCTCACAAGATATAACCCAACAATTTTAGACTGAAAAGACAAAAATACCCTCAACTAACAGACTTCAGTTGGGCTAAAATTTGAAAATTGATAATAGTACCAAACGTGCAATTAACAGTTGAACGTGGACGACTTTTACAGCCCAAAAAGAGACTATAGACGCTATAAAGCCCAAAATGGGGAAAAAGCCCAAAAATAAAACCCGCCAAATAACCAGAGCGACAGAAACATTAGTCATCCCCCTCGCTTCACCGGAACGGCTCCGGCTCCGGCTCCGGCTCCGGCACGTAGGCGGCATCCCCATCGGTTTGCTTTACTGCCGAAGTTGTGTTGCTTGTCATCATCATCAGCTAAGACTCGGGTACGTTCGACATCTGGAATTAGGGTTTTTAGTTCGTCTGATTGGTATTTTTGTTTCAGTGATTTGTATCGAATATTTTACTAGCTGATCACTTCAATTAGTTACTAATTAGTGATTAAAAACTTAGAATTTAGAAATTACATGATTATACGTTATATAATCTTTATTTGGTGAGAGAGTGTAAATATGTAATGCACTAAATTAGTACTAATTTTTTGTTTTGCATTAGGTTCCATTTTGTTTGATTTTTAAGGAACCAAGCGAGATGCATGGGCAAGTTTCACCTTCAGAAGCTCATCAATGGCGGTTCAAGCTCCATATACCGCTTTTATTATTCCACTACCACCAAAACAATCAAATATCCGTTATCAAAACCACCGGCAGAGAAATTTCTACATCTCTGTTCAAAAGGCACCGTCAATGAAGCATTCAAAGCCTTCAATTTTAGACGTGTATATATTACGATCCATCTCTCTACTCTTAACAACTTCATTCTCTGATAATCACAACTGGGTGTTCTTCCACCAGGTTTGTCACGAATCACCTTCTGAATGCGTACTTGAAATTTGGTGAATCGGACATTGCAGCCTCATTGTTCGATGTAATGCCTAAGAAAAATATTATGTCTATATTGATTGGTGGGTCTGTGCCAAGTGGTGATTTGGATAATACACGCAAGGTGTTTGATGAAATGCTTGAGAGAAATGTTGCTATGAGGAATGCTATGGTTGCAGGTTTGACTGATATTGAATGTAATGAAGAGGCTTTGAGGCTTTTATCTGAAATGCATGTTTTGGGCTTTTATCCAGATGAATTTTCTTGGCAGGTAAGATTCATTGTCAACTTTAGCTAATCATTTAGATTAGCAATTTTAACCTGTTTATTTATGAATGGACTGGTCATGTATGTTTTATTCAAACGGGTAAAAGAAAAAAGGTAGCTAAAAGATACGGGTCAAACGGGTTGAAAGTCAACCAAAGTGTATTTTAATGCGTAAAACCCCTAAACCATTACCTAAGTTGCCCGACCCGCCCATTTTTCACTAAAGAATACCAAAAGTGTTGTAGATCAACCCAACTGGAATTGTTTTGGCCTGTACAATATTCTCGGTTTTGAGTTTTTGACCTGAACCCGTTTTAAAAAACGAGATTCACGAGTTTTGGACGAGTGATAAATTGCGTCGGGGTTATGAAAAGATCGGGCTTTATATAAAACAGTTGATTTTTTAGATGAAATTATTGGGTTATAAGCCTGATTACTGGTTGATTTTGCGTGATATGGATGTTGAAGATAAAGAAGATGATTTAGTTCATCATAGTGAGAAATTGTCGATTGCTTTTGCTCTAATGAATACACGGATTGTGTTCCGATTAGGATTATGAAGAATTTAAGGGTTTGTAACGATTGTCATTTAGGGGTTAAGTATATTTCTGCGATTAAGAAACGAGAGATTATTGTACGATATGTTAGTTGATTTCATCATTTTAAAGATGTCAATGTTGGTGACAATGTTATGTCATTGTACTAAACTGAAAATAATAGTCAAGAAATGTGGTTGGATGTGTTAGTTATTAGGAAGGTGTTTCAGCTAATACATTTGTTATTTTAGAATGCATTTGAGTTTTGAGAAAATTGACAGCCATATGACTTGAATATGTGATCTTTATGTTATTAGCAAGAGGCTCTAAGGGGTTGTTTTTTTTTTTACCCATTAAGTTCTGTCTGGTTTAAGTGTATGTCTGGATATATTATGTCTGTCTGGATAAATTAGTGTTCTCGTTTGTTTTTCCATGTTGAATGAATGGTCTTAATAATAAATTTTGACAATTTTCCCATTTTCAGTGTCTCATTATTGTAATTGAACATAATTAAGTAATATATAGTTTTAAATTGAAGTTTTTAATAATAAAAAATGTTGATATATAAGTAATAATGTTAAATTTTAAAATAAAAAATTTATTTTAAAAGAACATAATTATAAATTAAACACTTTTTTGACTAGACTATATAGAATATGAAATTTTAATTAATATAAATTGCATAAATATGAAAAAGATAAAAAAAAAAAGTTATGACTTAATGGGGAAAGCATCATCCCATGACTTTTTCGGTTAAGTTATGCTTTCCGGATTAAGACGTAACCAAACAGACTCCTTATGATTTTACCCATATAGCTATCTCACCATTAAGTCGATTAAGTCGAAATCAAACGTCACCTAACTCTCTAAGCAACTGAGATACTGGGGCACATGTTGATTATATAACTACAATTACTTATATACTCCATCCGTCCCTAAATAAAGTTCTCATTTCTCTTGGGCACAAGTTTTAAGGAAAAAGTTAGTGGTGGTGTTATTGGTAATAAATTTGATTAAAATATAAAGTTGGTTTGGAGAGAGAAAGATAATTAGTGAATAGTTAATAGTGGGGTCCTTAATAATTATATTATTTTATTAAGTGGACCCATCAACTTATGAAATGAGAACTTTATTTAGGGACAAAAATTGAAGGAGAAATGAGAACTTTATATAGGGACGGTGGGAGTACCATATACTCTCTTCGTCCCACAAAAAAGTTTACATTTCTCCTTAAAATTTTGTCCCACAAAAAAATTTACATTTCTCAAATTTAGGGGGCCCACTTAATAAAATAATATTATTACCAATCATTCCACCAATAAAACACTTTCTCTCTCCAATCTAACCTTATATTTTAATTAAAAGTATTACAAAGGACCCCACCACTATCTCCTAAAAAATTGTGCCCAAATGAAATGTAAACCTTTTTATGGGACGGAGGGAGTAATTTTTATTAATCTCTAAACTTATTATTCAATTGATAACCACCACCTATTGTCATCACTCACTCACTATCACTACACACCACTAGAGGTGCAAAAATCAGATCGGTTTTAAAACCGGTTCAGTTTTAGTCAACAAAAGTCAAAACCGGTTTTACAAAAACCGGTTTGGTTTTTTCGGTTTTAAAACCAGTTTTAAGGACCGGTTTTCAAACCGGTTCATCCCTAAAACATCGATCCGATCCCAAACCGGCGGTTTAAGAACCGATCCGATCCGACAAGACAAAAACCAGTTTTAAACCACCATACACATCGCCACCAATATGTTCTGAACCCACTACTACCGCCACCCACCATACACATCACCATCTATCGTAAAATATAGTTATAAAGTCTCCACTGTGGAGTACCTTACTTGTCTTACAAATGAGTACAATTCGTGGGGTTTTTTAAACACCACTTAACAAATTCCAGTCAAATTGTAACATCTATCAAGTAACACTTTCTTTTTGAACGGATCAAGTAACACTTAATCTTTTGATAATTGCAAATAGATCCTAAGACTTTTGTTTAATTATAGTTATTAATGACAAGTGAATAATCATCAGCCAATCAAAGAGGGTTTTGGTGGAGAGACTTTTGGCGCGTAGCTTAGCATCAAAGCTTATACATAGATTGCATTTAGAATGTTTAACACACAAAGCATTTAGCCTAACTAACAGGGTACCCGCGCAATGCGGCGGCGGGTACTCGTAACTACTTTTCGAAGTGACGACAGTACCGGTGGTGACAATAGCGATGGTGATGAGTGGTGGTGCGTAGTGATGGTAGGATCAGATCCGAAATTGGCCTTTTTGTGAAAGTAAATATGGGCCTTTTAAATAGAGAAATGATGGTTCAGTTCTGGTGACGTTAAAGCTTATATATATTAGTATCTGGAACAAATCAAAATAATCAAGCAGTTGAAGTGGTTAACTTATATCAACATGCTTGTCTAAATCACAACATTCATAAACAAACATCAACAACTTAAACTAAAAATAAAAAATTTATATGATTTTCAATTGGTCGATCATAACACGAATTTACCAGAACAATCATCTGATCCATAGAGAGATAACATGGTAGAAACTCACGTGATTTTCTTTAACTTCAACCGACAATTATGTCAATTTACATATAGGATGGAAGTAAATAATTTAAAACGGGAAAATAGAATGAAAAAAAAAACGTTAAATGATTAAAAACAATGAATATTGTTGTTCACATAAAGTGGATATTGCTACAAGGAAGCAAATGGATAGCTGCGAAAACATCCAAGATCTCCCATAGTAGTCCTAGCAAGTTCGATTTTTTTAGTGAACACTACTGTCCAATAGTTTTGAACGAAGTTGTAGTTTCCAAAACGTGGATAGTCTTCGGGTAGGTAGAAATCTATCTCGAAGCCCTTCAACGAAAACACACCACCTTGTAAATTGAGTCCGTCATATATAGTCCTTAAAATGTGGGGGATAAAGGCCATGATTTTGTGTCCCTAAGACGAAATCAATGAATTGGTAATTGTAAAGTTAAGAAATTTAAAGGTACTACATGTCATTATTTAATAGCAACTTACAAATTTGTCGAGCAAAACAAGCCACATGTTGTTTTGTTTGTCGTCCCTCCAAACATAATCAACCCGGACATAGTTGCAGCTGTAAGTCCACTCAAGTTGGCAGAGAGAGTCAAAGCTCACTATTGGTACATACAAGGGGCATTCCATCTGCTGCAAACGTTTTAAAGATATATTGGTGATTCAATGGTTTACTATATCACTTTAGCTGTAGTGTAGATATATTTATAAACAGAGTGATTGACTAATGCGTAATGCACGTTATGTGTCACCTTAATGACGAATTTCAGTTAATGCCGTAAAAATTTAAAAACGGCCAAATGAATGTAAATATCACGGATTCACCTAATCATTGACCAAGTAAACATGCGATATATATATCTTCATATTAATTACAGTCATTCAACGATGTTACAAAAATAGACCATAAAAACGTTTCCTTATTTAGAAAAGTCCAAACTGTTACTTTGACTGTAATTATTTTAACATTTACTAAAAAAATGTTTCCCGATTTTGTTAATAATCATGAATAATACGTTTTCTTTGTTGCTTACACGTAGCTAGTTGAAATATGTATAGTTATTTCAAGTTGGTATGACAATTTGACAATGGATTGTATATATATATATATATATATATATATATATATATATATATATATATATATATATATATATATATATATATATATATGAACCGGACACTAAACATTAACGTGGAGCATATAGTGTGGCCTGAATTGTAGCTGCTTGTTTATGTATGGTCAAAAGTTGATTTCGGTTATAAATGGTTTTGGTATGGTCAAAATTTGATTTTCGGTTATAAATTAAACGGAAATTGTTTCTAGAAATTGTTGATATATAGCCTGTTATATATGCTTTCCGGTTATAAATTTTTGTATCCCAAAATGCTTTGCATGAATTGTAGATGGTTGTTTATGTATGGTCAAAAGTGGATTTTCGGTTAAAAAATGGTTTTGGTATGGTCAAAATTTGATTTTCGGTTATAAATTAAACGGCTTTTGTTTCTAGAAATTGTTGATATACAGCCCGTTATATATGCTTTTCGGTTATAAATGAGTTTGGTATAGTCAATTGTTGCTATAGCTAAAGCAGTATAGTTAATGTTAGTGATAAATCAGTTGGAGTAACAGGTTAATAGGGGAAGTGTGGGTGGTTTTAAATAAAATGTAATGTAGAGCAAGTGGTTAACACATAGTCCTAAGTTAGGAGAGGTCCTGGGTTCGAATCTTAAAAGCTGCGATTTATTTTTTTTAAGGCAGAGAAGTAAGTAACAAAAGAGGAAAGCTCCTTAAAATTAAGTTTAAGGAGGTCCTTAAAAGTTGCCTAATGTAGTAGGCCTAAATGCATTATATATTAGTAAGATATACGTTAATTAATTGACTGTTCAAACACTAATCTTGTACGATACATACAACCTCAATTTCTATGTATTTGTTATCTGTTTTTCAAACAGAATATCTAAATTATTTGCTTAATATATAGTCTTGTTAATAAAGTAATGTCGAAGCTTGATTAATTATATTAACTTTGTATGTTTTATCAGGGTTTTTATGCTAATATTTATGTAAGGACACTTTGCACAAATATACTATCATAACATAAACTAATACTAATGAGAAATGTTATTATATACCTAAATTTAGGCTTCAAAATCTAGTGATGACATGTGGCATAATCAATGGAATACTCACGAAAAACACTCGTTATAAGTAATCGTCGAAAAAAGTTATCATTTTTTTGGTATTTAATAGTATTTTCCGATAAATATTATCAACTTTCTTAACTTCTAATAATATTTTTCGATGAATTTTATAGCTCTCATTTCAAACATGAGCGTTCCTCTGAATCTCTCCCTAATTCATATAATGTTAGTTATATCACATATGCGATATTTATATATCACTATCATTTTGAATATTGGCTATATTATTATTATTATTAAGGATTTATTGATGTTAATATTTATTGCTATTATTATTATTATCATATTATTGTTAATGTTATTTCATTATCACTAAGATTATATTTTGGGCCAACGAAACTAAAAATCCAAACCAATTAAGATTATAATTTCATTTCACGTCAAATATATACGTTTAAGACCTGCTGCAGTGCACATAGCTTTTAATTCCGTGTGATATGTTACTAGTAAAATGCGAATAGTTACAAACCTCGTGTCACTGTTTTGGCGTTTAAAAAGTAGAAATAAAAATCTACATGTTTATTAATTTTGTTTTGATCAGCGAACATTAAATTTTCTTGATAAAATAACGAGTTTATCTATTTTACCATGAAAAAACGTGTAACACTAACTTTTTAGTTAAGAATGTAGTGTGAAAACATGATTTTGAGAAAATTTCAAAGTCAACTAGCAAAAATTTAGGTTTACAAATTTACCAACTTGGCACTGTCGGTTAAGTAGGGTGCATATGAAGCATAATAGTTGGAAATCAATAATTGTAGATGTTGCAATAAATTTCCAATTTGTTATTGGATTTTATGAAGTATTACTAAAGTCATTGTAATTGGTAATTTTAATAAGAAAAGCTATAAGATGATGATGTGTTTGAATGGTCTTATAACCATTTTGGATTAGTTGAGTTGTCTTTATAAAACATAAATTTGTTATTAACTATAGACATAAAAGTTATATTTAGCGAAACCCTTTTACGTGTAGTTGGACAGGACTGAACCATACATATACCACTGAATCAATATATGACACATGAACCGGACCTGATACCAGTTGCGGTTCAGAACATATTGGTTTCACTTAGTTTTCCCGTACCAACTGTTTAATTGGACCGACTTTTGAACACCCCTAGTTTCTCAAACATACGCGTATTTTACAATATTTCTATTTCGTAATTTTAAAATAAGATGACAATACATTTTCATTTGAATATTTACTGTTCCTTGCTAAGTAAGGAAACAAGGCCATTATATATATGTAACTGCATGTTCCCAATGAACATACGTACATATCAATCTTAATTTGCAATTCAGAGAGCTTGATTATAACTAGAAAGATGATGAGAGAACAAGAGTTGGTATGTCTTTCCATTTTGGCATTGATTGCATTAGGAATGGCTGTTGGCGGCACTCAGGCGGCAATAGGGATGCCACCTGAAGCCGCCCCATTAATCCGCCATTTTTATAAAGTGCACAATACGTGTGCGAATGTGGAGCCATTTGTTCGGCATCAAGTGCAACTCGTATATGCTAATGACAATACAGTTGCTCCAAAGCTCATCAAGCTGCTATATGCAGACTGCATGGTCAATGTATGTCCCACTCAAACTCTCAAACATTTTTTTATATAACTGCTTTTAATTCTACCCAAATTTTATCCATACCAGCACTTGAAATCCATATACATGTATGAATATAAAAACATATGTGACTGTATGAATGAGTTCATTTGAGAATTGATATATTAGGTGAGAATGCCAGAATATATCTCAGATGTTCATTCTGGGGGCGGAAGTGTATTGTATTCATAAATGAATACACATGAATCATCAATGAATATATAGGGGCGGGCGCGACCATTCCCGTCGCGAGAAAACACGGGATGGTCGTGAAGTGGCGTGCCCGCCATTGTGTATTCACTGATGAATACATAGTGTATTCACAAATGAATAAAAATTCTCATATTCCCACGAAATTTTCAATTCTCAAAGAAACTCTCCCCTGAGACCCCTGACTATATATATGTATGTATCTTCGTATGTATGTGAGTGTTTATATGCGTAGTCTGGACATATCAACATTCAAGACCAATGTTTGAATTTCTAGGTAGATACAATTTTTTTATAGTTATCAACTGAATTATTTTGATCTTTATAATATGATTTTTAACAATTCAATGTGTCAATTTCGTCACGTATAAGGCTATAACAAACAATAACATGATAGTACTGTATTAATGTGGTATGGATACTTGAAATGATCTCATAGTATTTATAAGTCCGATCTCTTTCTTAGATAAATATTATCAGATGATCAATGAAAAGTTTAGAAATAGTTATATAACTGTTCGATTGTGTACATCACTAGCAAAATTTGGCCAAGGAAAACCCGTTATAAATAAAGGGATTTTTTCTAACTCATGCCCTCATGGCATGAGATAAGAGGTAATTAATGAATTACAAATTCCCTAAACAACTGAAATTGTATTCAATGAATCTCATGAATTAATAAAAAATGAAGTTCATTAATGATTATTAATACATTTTTTAGAATGTTCAAGATTATTAAATGTCACTTATCTCATACTCTTAGAGCATGAGTTAGCCAAACCCATAAATAAAATACCCTTTTAGAAAATGGAAGAAATATTGTAAATTAGTAGATAACAAATTTGAGACGCATTGATGAGTTGATATCATTTTTTTACGCTACTCGATTGAAGGAGTGAAAAAGGGCTTGTTTTGTGGACGAGTCTCCACGCAGTCAACACCTTTCTATTTCGGGAATTGATCACCGATCTATTTTGTTTTTTATTGTTTTTCTTTTTCTGGTTTTATATTCAAGTAAACTTAAGATAAAAGAGCGCATAATTAATGGTTCCCCCTTTAACTAAGTCACAATAGAATACTACAAATGAAAGTTAATAATAACAAACCTCATTTTGATATTTATAATAAAACACACTTTAATTATTCATTATTTTCATGCTTTATATAGAGAAACAATATTTCACCACGTTTAATTTTTTTTCCTTCTCCTTTTCTACAACCTGAGTCGCGACTTGTTTTTGCGAACCAATTAATCCACATTCAGAGAAAATGTAAATATTATGAAAATTTTAGCGAGAACTAACATGGAGACGAAATTAACAGGGGTGTGACGCATCAATTCTACTAGACGGGCCAAATACAGAAAAAACATCACCAAAAGCCCGAGGACTAGGAGCATTTGTGCTTATTGACAAAATCAAGCAAGTCTTGGAACAACGATGCCCAGGAGCGGTCTCGTGTGCCGACATTCTCAACCTTGCAGCTCGAGATGCCGTTTATTTTGTAAGTTTTTTCAAATTAAATTTATAATTTACTAATTCTAAATTTTAAAAAAACGTAATAAGTCAACTCTTATGTTCAAATTTAACAGTCGGGTGGACCATCATATCCGGTTTTCTTGGGAAGAAGAGACGGGCTCGAATCAAATGCAGCATGGATCGACTTTCCATCGCCTTCCATCTCGTGGGAAGCATCTTTGGCCTACTTTCAATCTAAAGGTTTAGATGTGCAAGACATGGTAACACTCCTAGGTATGCAACCATATTAACATTGCTTTCACAAATGTCGCAATTTCAATCCATTTACTTATTTTTTTTTAATTAAAATAAATTAAAAAACATTTCGAGTTAACCCAAAGCTCTTCGACCAATTGATAACTGATCCAACCAGCCCATTTTCGCTAATTCAAATCTATGATCTTTTTATCAGTTAACGTTATCTAGCTATATAATTTATTTTTTTATTTTTCTTTAAAATTTGGGCTCTTTCAGGAGCACATACAATGGGCCGAGTTCGATGCAATAACATCCTTGACCGCCTATATAATTTCAACAATACGGGTAAACCCGACCCAAGTATGGAAGCATCAACATTAACTTACTTGAGAAACCAATGCCCTCCCAAAGTGAAGTTGGGGCAACCCAACCCACTAATAAACTTAAACCCGAGTAACCCGACCCACGGTTTCACCAACTCTTACTACACAAGAGTGTTGACCGATAAATCGGTTCTAGGAGTTGACCAACAGCTAAAATACGGTGGCGATACTTACGATCTAAGTGATCAATTTGCTTCGTATATGGAAGATTTCAAGTTAGGGTTTGCTTATTCAATGAATCGAATGGGCGGGCTCAAGGTTTTGACCGGAACCAAGGGTCAGATTCGAGTCAATTGTCGTATGGTTAATAAGTAGATTTGAGGTGGTCATTTTGTTAATTTTAATAAAAGCAGGATTATATATTTATATTCATCAAGAATTGAATTCTATTCCTTGTATTATAAAGCAAAAACTGTAATGATTTGTTTAATTCTAAGTTTACAAATTTTTGTATGTTACCTGAAGCAACAAAAGTTCTAATATTTCCACAAGCTATAATTTCCTCAACTTTTTTATCTTATTTTTTGAAAAATAAAAAAATTGAAATTAATTCCCTTGGGATCTGTAGGACCAAAAGTTCCGGTTAACTAATTTCCTAAATTTAAAGCTAATGTTTCATAAAAATCAGCAGCCCACTGTCCACATCATCTGTTTGCAAAAAAAAAAAAAAAGTCAACTTTAGTAATTTTTAAGCTTATAAAATTATACAATTTGTTTTTAAGACATATATACTCATTTACTGAAATTGATACATGTGTGATTCGATAGATATTATAAATCAAGATTTAGACCCTAAACATGCTTAATTAGGGTTTTTAATTGTATTAGTATATTTCACATTGGATAATAACAAAGTTTACGCATCATGTAAGAGCAAATTGGATTTAGACCCTAAACATGTTTAAGCACTAACGAGGTTTACACTAAATTTCATATATGATTCTTTACTTTAAAGTTTTACAATGTAGTCTCTTTTTGGAACTTTTTATACTTATAGTCATTTAGCTAAATGTTCGTTAAATTTATTTTGTTAAAAAATAAAACAAGAAGCCAGTTTTGTTAAATTTATATTAGACTAAAAGATTGTGTGTACAAAAGTTTTTTCTTAAAAGACTACTAATGTAACCCATATATAAAATTTTGTTTAAACTTCATAGATCGTAAATTTAATTTCCAAATCAAATATTAGCACAAAATTTAAAAGTGTCAAATATATCGACAATGTTCATCTATTTTGTGATTTTTATTAGAAAAATGTTTGGCCAAATAATAAAAGCTATAAGGGGAATAAAAGTGTTGCTCGACTTTTTTGCACAATTTATAGAGCAAAAGTTGTGATCGATCAATAATGGTGAACTGAATTCTCCCGATCCCGGCAAAATCTACTTTCCTTCTTCATATCAGTTCATCCACAATCGCTGAGTAAATCACAAATTATATCTACCTACAAACCCTAATAAATCGCACAGAGTAATTAATTGCTAGAATCCTCGTTGTTGTTAGTTTCATATATACATACAGCTTGTGTACCTAAAACCTCTGTTATACCCTAACAAAATTCCTTCCGATAAATAGTTTACCGGCCACGGTTTCTAGGATTTGTGGCGGGAAAGGTAAGTGCATGTGTATCTATATTATGGCGAATCCATCTGGAAATGGGACGAATAGCAACGATGCGGCTGACTCCGGTTTCCACGGCGGCAGTTCGGTGCCGGAGCCGGTGTTGCAGCATAATCCCGGTGTTTCTACTGATTGGACTCCAGATGAAGAATCAATTTTGGAAGATGGCTTAGCTCAGTAAGTTTATTTTATGTGATTTTCTTTAACTTGTTTAAGTAGGTTTAGATGTTTGATCTTGTGTGCATTTAAGGTTTAGTTGTGTCTTTTATAGTGAGAAAACTGGTTTGTAAAAAGGGTGTGTGATTATGATTTATTAAGAGAAATCACCAGAAACCCTAATTATAGACCCGTTAATGAATCCCTGCAAAGTATTACAATATACCAATGTTATTATGCCATCCAATTCTAATAATGAGATGTAACATGTTGACTAATATTTTGATTATTTTCTGAAAAAAAATAAAAAAAATAAAAACTCAGATATGGATCCGAACCGAACATTATTCGCTATGCAAAGATTGCTGTCCAATTGCAGAACAAAACTGTGCGGGATGTTGCTTTACGATGCAGATGGATGTTTGTAAGTTTAAGTACTTACATTTACTGTATGTATATATACAAAAACAATATGAGTATTGCATAATTTGATTTTTATTTTTTGATTTGATTATTTGTTTTACTAGAAAAGGGATATTAGCAAAAGAAGGAAAGACGATTACATCATGTCAAGGAAAATTAAAGATAGAAAGGTATACTTTTTTGTTTTTCGTTTGTATATATATAATTATATATATATATTTTTAATTTTTGTTTCTTATCTTTTGATTCAGGAAAAAATGAATGAACTTTTGGCAAGTTCATCTCAATGCGCAACTCAGTCTGGATCTTCTTCAAATTTTCATGGAGACATTGCTAATAGTAAACCAAACGATATAATTCATAGCGGTTAGTTTTTCTTTATTGATATATTTATGCATATTTACAAATTCAAATATATTTTTCCATTATTCTTTTACTGATTAATTGCAGTTATATTGTTTATAGTTCTCATGAGTCCAGAAGGACAGCTTCTTAAGGAAAGTGCACAGGCTCTGGAACGGGTCTCTGCAAATCTTGGAACTCATCAGGTATGTAATGGGCTGGGTTGGCTGACCCAAAACACTTTTTGTCTAATTTTTTCTTTTTTATAAATAATTAACATCTTAAATATGATTACATAGATCATAACATTTCAATAATTGTCTAATATTTTCAGTAAAATGATTTAGGAGATTTTTACATTCTGTTTTTAAGCTATTCTTTTTACCCGTTTAAGGCAAAACATAGTCCGGCCCGTTTATGATTAAATGGGTCGAAGTGCCACCTGTCACATGACTGTATGTGTGTTTTATTTTAGGGACCTTTTTTGAAATTATTCTGTTTTTGTGGGCCTTGTTGTAACAGGTATTTGAGAATATTACTCTCCTTTGCCAAGTTCGGGAATGCATCAGAGATGTCTTGAACAAGTAATTTCTCAATTCACCTTATGGTTTAACAATTGACAATTTTGACCTTATTTACTCAGGAATGACTTAATTTGGGTTATTTTTGGTCAAATGGGTCAGTAAATAAAAATATTTAGCTAAAAAGGTAAGTGGTCAAATGGTTACATTCTCTTCTATCATTAACTTTTGATTATTATTGTAATAACAGTTTTTTTAAGGCAATAGAAGATCCAAAATTTACATTATGATTTATAAAGTATGAGTAATTTTACATTTTTACCCTCATAAAAAAGTGGGTGAAAATTCAAATTTAAAAAATAAACTATAGGGAAATTTTGTCAAATATAAACTATTTGGGTTCCTTAATTTGTCAAAAGCTGAATTTTCAATCCTATACATGTCAAAATTGAAAATTTCCTCTTATGTTTGTCAAAAATTATACTTTCACACTATGTTGCACGGATACGGATACGGCACGGGGAAACGGATACGCTACGGATACGCGAAACGGGAAAAATAAAAAATTCAGGATACGGATACGGCAGAGATACGGAAAATATAAAATATATAAAAAATATATATATGTTAAAGAAATTCCAAAATAGGTATATATTGATGTAAAGTATGAACTACAAAAATAATAAATATTTCAACGGCAAATAAGTATCAATAATCAAACGAAGAGACGACTGGACGAGGGTATGAATTATGAAATCGACGAGTTGTTTTATAGATTATAGGTATTTTTCTAGGGATTATTATAAGATTACTTTAGCCCATTAGATTTTTTTAGACTCAAAAAGCTCATCCACCCAAAATAGACCACGGAAACGCGCCGGATACTTCCCCGGATACGTTTCCTCCATCGCCGATACGTATCCAGGCGTATCCATGGCGTATCTGTATCCCCCATGTATCCGATACGGGAGCGGCTTCCTTTCAGGCGTATCCGTGCATCCGAGCTTTCACACCTATAGAAGTCAAAATTTTAACTTTCATCCCTGTATTTGTCAAAAATTGAACTTTCATCCCTGTATTTGTCAAAAATTAAACTTTCATCCCTGTATTTGTCAAAAATTAAACTTTTACTCATACAATGATACATATGTCAATTCGCCCTGACCCGGGTACCCAACTCACCATTTAGCCACCCCATATCAAATATTTTACATATTTAACCCTTTGATTATCGACTGTAGTTTAGATGGCACCCCTGAGAAAGTGAAGCAAATGCCACCACTTCCAGAAAAACTGAATGAAGATCTTCTCAATAAATTAATTCCTCATGCAACATTACAACGGTTGCAATAATCGGGTAAAAAAGACAATTAAAGTCATCAAGGAATAATTCATTCTTCAACGGGTTTATTTATATAATTTTCAGCTTTTGAATATTTGTTTTTTAATAAGGAAATAAGTAGGTAGTATTTTAATTTTGGGAGTTTTTAAATTAGGGTTTCTTAGTTTAAAAGTTGAAATTGTTTTTAACAATTTTTTTGGGGTAAATTATTGGGGCTCAACAATACCCTGCAGACCTTTTGCAAATAAAATGTCCTGCAACTAAAATCCAAGTACTCGTATATTATTTTTTGTGTTAGTGGTCTTTGTTAGCAGAGTTTTTGACATACTATTGTTGGCTCAATTTATTTACTCTAATGACTATTTTTTTTTATGTAATAAACAACTTTAAAAAATCAGAGAAAATAATATACATGTATTCGTTGATAGAGGTCAATGCAGGGCAACAGGGTCACATGCTTATTTTTTTATAATTTTTATTATTCTTCCTCTTTCCTCTTTTGTTGAACTCTTGAGTCTTGATTTGCCTTTTCTTTATAATTATTGCATAATCTTTTATAATCTGTTAAAATTCTAAAATCTGGATTTGTTCTTGTTTTATTGAGTTTGGTAAAGTTATCTTCTCATGAAAAACAGATATCAACAAGTAGTAATAACATCATCTGATCTTTTTGTACACTAAGTTTTTTTTTTTTTTTTTTTGAAACAAAATACAAGTTCATTATTATAATCAAATAACCTTTTTGTAAGAGTATAATACGATTGTTAAATTTAACCAACACTAGTCATGAGTTTATTTATACATATAGAATGATCTTTTTCAAAAATAGTTCGGTCGCGGGTTTGGTCATCACTGTATGGGTTTGATTGTTGTTTATATGTGTTTGGTCTGGAGAGAGAAATCTGATGTGGTGCTGATGTAACTAAACTTTGGTAGAGTACTTGATTACATAAGAAAGGTAGTGACTCGATGCACACACTATACACGCGTATTGGAATTGAATAGTAGGACCAAAAAGTCTTGTCATTAGACCTAAAAAAAGCCATTTTCTCCTTTTAGTTGCAACTTTCCAAATATTAAATGTATATTGGTCCCACAAGACATAAGTCATCTCTCAACTAACGATAAGGTTATTAAATTTTACTTTGAAACTTCGTTGATGCTACAAGATTTTGTAACGTGTGGCAAAAGTTGGGGGGTAATTGTAAATATTAAAAGTATGTCAACAAAAAGGAGGTGTTTATGACAAGTTAAGATCTCCTAAGTTAGATATAATTAAGGGTGTGCAAAGCTTTGTTTAGTACTAAATATTAAAAAAGACGGTTTTCTATTTAATACTGTGTACGGTCCGGTCTTGTTCAGATTGCTGCCCCATAACTACATAATTTAATCTGTTCCTAGGCTAGAGAGCCCACATAGCCATTAAATTTGACTTTTGCTAACCAAATTGCCAAAATTGTTCCTTTTTCGGTATAAAGCGTTTTGGAAAAGATTCGCTAATTAAACTTGTAAATGGCCAATAAGCTTAGGTGATTTTAAGTCACATAAATCACTACACACATTATATTGTACATCTATTATATATTAATTCTAATATTTGAAATGATTTTATAGTGTTAAAAGCATATCCTACAAGCTTTTAACTTATTCAAACTGAGTCGGAACACATGTTACAAAAAATAAGTATTTTCGTTATAATGAGTTTCTCAGGGATGACTAAGCTTTGCTCGTGATGTATGTGACATAGCCTTTGTCATGACTGTTTTCGAACATTCCGTTGATCATCTATTAATGTTTACACTGTAAGTAATTGAACCCGTGACCCATGTGAAATGGTACGAAAGCTCTTCCCACTATATAATCACTTGATAGTTTATTAAATTCCCCTAAATTAGTTAAATCTAAAAACATATATGATAAACTTATGTTATTTGTCCGATTTAATGGGTAAACCCAATTAGTTGCCTTCTATATATGCCTTCTTGATGGCTTTCAGTATTTTGAAACTTCGAGTTCAATTGTCGGCTGCTGCTTAAATCAACCATTGACAGTTGACATCTAGATTAGTAGAATAGTAGATGCCCACCGCGTAGGGATGTTCGTTTGGATAATTTGGATTTATTCGAACCAAATAGGTGATTCCAAATGGATTTTGGATTTTAAATGTTTAAACCAAACCGACCCAAACTAATTTAAAACCAAACCGATCCGAACCAAATTACAATTTGGTTGGTTTGGTTTTATCCGAACCAAACCGTTTTTTTTTCTTAATATACTTCACAAAACTACAAAAAATATAACATAACTAATATTAAGTTTAATATTTACAATTTTAAAATGATAAACTACTTTATACATAAAAACAAGTCTAATTCATAACTTGTGACATTTACAATAATATATGCAAAAGTCTTGACATCAACTTCCTCAAAAACTCTAAAAAGTTTGGTTCATTGTCAACTGATACAATATAAATGAACAAGTATTAACATATACATCAATTCACTATAAGAAATGTAAAGAAAAGAAGTACTCTAATTACTTACAATGCAAAAAAAAAAAAAAAAATAGTTTATCACAAAAGATATTCCGGTGTTGATTAATTAATCTATCACAAATCAAGGATGCTAAAATCTCTTCCTAGTTGAGAAAATTCTAAGAAAAGAAAATACAATTATTAGCTGTAAATTAAATCAAATATCATAAATGTGAATTTTTTGTAAGCTATAATAGATACATCTTCGTCAAGTTTAAATATATGTATATTACTATTTGGATTTTTTGGACAATCCAGATTTTACAATAGAAACCAGATCTAATCTGAAAACCAAACTATTAATTTGGTTCAAGTCCAATCCGATAAAAAAAAAAACTAAAAAACCAATCCAAACGATCCAATCCAAATTGTCCATTTGGATAATCCGATTATATCCGAATAGTGAACACCCCTATGCCGACGTATGTACGAGTTTTTAATGCTGATTTATAGCCAGAAATTTTAAGCACTTCACATATTTGATTATTTATCTGTGTTTAAAACTCATCAATTTAATATTATTCTATCATACCGAGTTCATAAATATGTAATATCCACTAAATATATATCATATACTAATACTAATTTGTCATGTTATTTTATTTGTTCAACCGATTTATTCAAAATTTATAATTCAATTGGTAACATCATATAATTTAATTAAAATATATAATATAATATAATATAATATAACATATCAAGTTAATAATCGATCGTATCTTTTGATTTGCTTAAATGATTTAGTGAGTTCACTTTAAAGTGGGCCAAAATATGTACGTATATTTTTGGACTCATTAACTTTCATTATCTATTTGTATTTGTTATAAATTGATGTGCATATATTAAAAACCATGCATTAATAACAAATTTAAAATAAGAAAAATGTGGATATAAATAAACTATTTCCCTCAATCGTCTGAAATAAATTTCAACTAGTACTTAATATAGTCTTATAAGAATTATTATAAGCATTGTAAAGTCTATGAAAGAGCTGATTCCTATTAATATCAATATTTTTTATTAAATGATATTTCCGTTTATAATGGATTTTTAAAGAGCAACTAAGGTTATGCTCGGCCTAATTGTTGCTAGTTGTAACCATTTCTGAAATTTCTCTTGATCATATTTTAATATTTAGCCAGATAAGGATGAAAGTATCGTTTAGAATAATTTATAATAAGACGTCTAAGATCGAGGTAAAAATATCTTTTGCAAAATTGAATAAAAAGACAGGAAAATTAATTAATTTAATTCAGTTTCGTGCAAAGAAGGAGTGCTTGACAAAGTTATAGTCTTACGAAATCACAATTGAGGTGGATATCAAAACCCCGAAACACCTCTTGACCCATTCATTTATTATAAAGATTATTATTAATTTATTATTATTTTTATATAAACACCAAACGTGGGTCAAGTTTCAATTCCACATTTGTATTTTGTTGAAAAAAAAATAAAATATCTTTGACCCATGCCTTTTGACGACTCAAATCACCCTTCAAATTCCCTTCAATTTTCTAGACGTATATATATACACGCTTATATATGTATCTTCTCTTCACAGAACGCATCATTTGAATTTTAATTTTTCCGAGCTTCCAATTTTCAACAAATTTGTATATATCGTTTGAAGAAAAGTGATTGCTTCTGCGGAACGATTAGAAAGTTAATTAAACAAGTGATTTACATCATTGATCTCGTCTGTTTAAAGGAGACCTTCTTTTCCGATCCGGCCAACACTTCAACGGCTGCCGGAAAACACACTAACTTTCCGGTGAGTTCATCTCTCTCTCTCGCACACACACACACTCTGTTATACGGCAAGAACACCTTCTTTGAAAATGTATAGTCCTTTATTAGAGTTTAATATTCTTCAAATAAATCAATCTAGAATATCATAAAATAGAATTATTATAATGCACTTTGCATGAATTTTGACGCATATCTAGTTTCATTTTAACTTGACGTGTTTCATGCTTTCGAGTTTAGTTAAGTTTTAATTATTTTGTCTTAAACAAAACATCACCTAAATGGACGGAAATCGTTTAGACATATTTTTGCTAGCTAATACCATCTGTTTTTCCAATGAATCTTAACGATTATTTGTTCAATTTGGTACTTAAAACTTAAGATAATTTGTTTATCTAGAACGGAAATCTATTTTATATATTTTTAAACGGCAAAAAGAAGATTTTAACAATCAACATAAAGCAAAGCTTTTGTCATAGTTGCCTAGTTGGGATGCCTTGTTATGACTTTCTTACCTTCAAAAATGACACCTTTACAAGTTTTAATACGTAGATTAATTAATAACTTAACCAAATACTTTTTCTCTAGTGATATTGATATTTGGGTTTGCTCATAACCAATAATCATGAGTTTGAGTTTTACTATAGATAAAATTGAGATAGATTTATGAATTGTTAAAAAATGTAAGTTTAATAATGTTAAATACTCCCTCCGTCCCATAAAGAAGTTTACATTTTTCTTGGATACAAAATTTTAGGTGATAGTGGTGGGCCAATAGTAATACTTTTGATAAAAATATAAGGTTGAATTAGAGAGAGAAAATGTTTTATTGGTGGAATAATTGGTAATAATATTATTCTATTAGGCGGGCCCCCAAATTTGAGAAATGTAAATTTTTTTGTGGGACAAAATTTTAAGGAGAAATGTAAACTTTTTTTGTGAGACGGGGGAATATTATTTTAACTAATGTGTTAATTGCTTTTTAATAGAGGCAAGATAAACATAACCTATACAAGTTGATCATGGGTTTTTATTTCAAGTACTAGGAGTCAATATTTATTAATAAATTGCCCATAAAGAATAAGTGATAGGAGTCTAAAGTGAACTAGTTTTCAACTAATTATATAGGAAAAATAATATAATTTGTACATGTATGTCACGAATATTAGTTCGTTGCTAGATACAATTGTCACGAAAGATGAAACAACCTAGCTAGTAAATAACTTTACGAACATAAATGACCTCCCAATAAAAATGACCATACTTGAAACACGGATGGTACTACAAGTATGACATTCAAATAAACCAAAGGATCTCTTAGCAGTATTGAAGTGAAACATCAATCAATAGATTGTGGTTTAATGTCCCAATGGATACTTCTACTAATTTTTAAAATGATATACTTCATAATATTTTCGAGAATCATGTGGTTTTAGATTATACAATTTTCTTTTTTTTAGACTAACAAATAAATTCAGTTTTAAGACGACATAGTTTAAGGGATATGAATGTTACAAAAATGCAGGAAAAAATGGAAGGAAGATGGAGCAGAATAATATGGGTTGTAATGATATTGCTTTTGATTTCAAGCTTTTCACATATTCAAGGACAACCTACTACCAATACTCAACCAGGTGTGCCCACATATATATTAGGTTTATAATTGTAATTAAAGCTTTATTCGCAATCATATACTCCCTCCGTCCCTAAATAAAGTTCTCATTTCTCCTTCAAGTTTTGTCCCTAAATAAAGTTCTAATTTCTCAAACATAAGGGGCCCACTTAATATAATAATATTATTACCAATACTTTTACCACTAACTATCTCTTAAAACATTTTCTCTCTCCAATCAAACCTTATATTTTAATCAAAAATAATACTAAATATCCCACCACTAACTATCTCCTAAAATGTTGTGCCAAACACAAATGGGAACTTTATTTAGGACGGAGGGAGTAGTTTTACAGTTCATATACTTTACGCATATACTTTACTACTTTAGTAGGCATATTTGTAATGAAAATGGTATTACAATGAACTTAATAAACAAAAAAATTATAAAATCACCAAATTGAATTTTTTTCACAAAATACGATAATCACTGAGTGTATTAACTAACCCATTTCGAAAATGTGAACTCCAAAGTGCCGTTTTTCAAAGTATGAATCATAAATAGTAGATTTTTTTATTAACGGTAATTAAATTACTAGAGTTTAGCAAATAGCTAAACAAATTACAACGAGTTTATAAGCCACTCAACCCAAGAAATTTTAAATTTAAGATTTTTGTGATTTTATATATTACTTTTGTCATATGAAGGCTACATGTCATATTAACGCAACACAACCCGCTTTTCATACAAATTTCAGATGACACAGTTAGATCTGATCCTTTGGAAAACCTTAGAAAATACAGGGGAGGATATGACATTACCAACGTTCATTACTGGAGTGTAAGTTATTTTAATTTAATGGGTTTTGATAATGACAGCCCTTAGGGCTGTCACAAGACATGCATTAAATACTTGTATTTTAATCTTCAACTAACTCCTGAATTTCAGGAAATACTCCATTGTACAACATTTTATGCACTTAGTGACAGCCTAAGGGTTGTCATTATCAAAATCCTTAATTTAATCATATTTAGTTATTAATTATGTTTATTATTTTTATAATTAATTAAGGATTTTGATAATGATAATATTAAGGGCTGTCTTTAAGGCATCAAAATTTGTATAATAATTTGGTTAATTTATCAAAACCCGTTAATTAATGATGATAAGTTTGTTACTAACATTAATCGTTTACAACGTTGTTGCAGTCAACTGCATACACAGGAATAGCGGGATATGTGCTTGGTGCGCTATGGCTCTTATGCGGCGTCGTTTTTGGAATATTCCTTGTAGTAACAACTTGTTGCGAAACAAACAAGAAACTGAAGAAAAACAAGAAACCAACATCCCACAAGCAATATTACCTTTGGCACATTATTCTTGCAGCATTTTTCACACTTTTAGCCATGTAATTAAAGCCTTCAATTTCATTTCTATAATAAATTTATTGTTACTTATGAGCCTGTAAAAAAATCCAAAAATTGATACACATTAATTACTTAAGTATTTGCATTTTTTTCCCAGAGTTGGAACTAGTTTGGTACTTGGAGGGAACACGAAATTCCATTCAAGGGCCGATAAGATAATTGATATAATTATCGATACTGCTGATGAGGCATCGATGACGATATATAATACAACTGGAGCAATGAAAATGACACGTGCAAACTTAGAAGGAACAGACATTGATGCAAGTACCACACGCTTTCTTGATTCCACTTCTAGGCAGCTCGATTCTACAGCTGACGATATACAACGACAAGCTAGAAAAAATCGGCATAGGATTGACCTAGGGCTCCGTATTTTGTAAGTTTATTTTTATATACACATGATAAAATGGGCATACTGAATAAAAGGTCAAAAGATTTCTAAATTGATTCATAAGTCGTAACACATTTTATCCAAAATTTAGAAAAAATAATTATTTTGTCATTACAAAATGTATATTATTTTAATAATAATTTAGTTCATCAAGTAAAATGACACGAGTTTTTAATCATAAAAAGTCATTTGGGGTGACTTTTGACTTCTTTTGCCCATTTTCTTTCTAGCTAACTTTCATTTGACTTGTTTACCCTGTTTTGTGATAAAATTCGGTCAAAATTTTGCACCTATACTTATATTGCATCTCGGTCAATTACTCGATCCTTTTTTTGGGTTGCTAAACAGTGCTCGTGCTTATGATTGTAGGTATATAGTAAGTACCGTTATTTTCGCGCTAAATTTGGCCGCGGTGATTGCATTAGCAGGTGTGTTTTATAACTATTGAAATCACGTTTCGATCTACTAATTTCTAACATAAAGATATCTAAATTTTTTAGTATAAAGTCATAAATTTAAGAATATTTATTTCAAAATTAAAAATACAATCAATTTTATATAAAATCACTCAATTCGTAGATTTTCTGGTTCTGCTACTAACTGAAACTTTTCTTTGTGTCATGCAGTCGTTGGAGTCGTTAAAATAAGGCGAGCTCTTCACATGTAAGTCGAGCAATATAACTCTTTTATTTATCTACACACGATAAATAAATACGATTAAATTTATCACGTTAATTTTGATTGTAACAATTGCAGATTGATCGTTTTGTGTTGGTTAATCACGGTTCTATGTTGGGTGTTCTTTGGGGCATATTTCTTTTTATCGCGGTACGTTTCTTTTCTATCTATTTTTGGTTGTCAATTTTTTTCAAAACGCAAATATTTCCCAAAATAACAACTGTCTTGGCTGAAAATTAAGTGTTGCTAATTTGCGAAATTCTTAAATATATTATATACAATAAAGATAAAGATAACGTTTGACTTAATAAACCGAATATAAATTGTTTAGATTTGCGGGCGATACTTGCACGGCACTTGAGGGATTCGAACAAGATCCTTATAACAACAGCTTAAGCTCAATCCTTCCTTGTGATCAATTGCTTTCAGCAGAATCGGTCCTTAACGATGTCAGCGCGGGCGTTTATAACCTAGTCAATCAGGTACCCGACCCATATAGTTTTTAGTAAATAACATGTGTTAAGTACTAGTAAATCCTAATTAAAGTTGTTATTACCATAACAATTGTTTGAAAACTATAGGTGAATGCTAACATATCTCGGATACAACAAGATTCATCTTTTGGAGTATGCAATCCGTTCTCTGGGCCACCGGAGTATAATTACCAGCCAAACAACTGCTCGGAAAACGATATTAAGATCGGCGACATCCCTGAGGTACAATCAATATAAGCATAAAACTACTCTTGACCTTTTAGCGACATATTTTTATTCTTACTTTTGTAAGACTAAAACCCAAAATTTATAGCTTAAATTTTAGGTAAGAATAAAAATGTTTTACTACTTTATTTTCCCCCCAAAATTTTCATTACATTAATCCATTCATACACATTAATGCCATCTATGTTTTTAATACTTTTGTCACTAAATTTTAATAGTATGGTCCAGAGGTTGTTCGTGCAACCCCTAAATTTTTTTGAAAAGTGTTCAAATAGTGTTAAAAATGTTAAATTTCTTTTGTTAGTGTAGGTGACATCCTTGTGAAAAAAATATACAACCTGTAACCCCTCTCAGTTTTTTTCCTGGGTCCGCCACTGCTTGTAGCGACTGACATTTCATGTTTTTTTTTCTTGAAGCTATTGAGGTTGATCACTTGTGTCGATCCTCCAAACGGAGTCTGCAACGGAGGAATTCCCATAACCGGAAACGACTTCAGAACCGCCGTTGCATACACGAGCTCGATTCAAATACTCCTAAACTCTTACCCAGGAATGGAAAGCCTCCTTCATTGTCAAACAGTGAGAAATGCATTTTCTGAAATCGTTGAAACCCATTGCAAACCCGTAAAAAGAGATGTAAAGATCGTGTGGGCGGGATTAGTGTTTTTATCGATTGTAATGGTGTTTTTAGTTCTTACATGGATCATTGAGGCGTACCATGAACGTAATCATCGGTTTTCTGATGGATCGGTGAAGCCTCATCATGCCGATGATATGATCGAATCGGGAAGAATCATAGAAATGGAAAAAGAAGGTGTAAATAGTAATTAATTAATCGATGATATAAAAGTGGTCATGCATGCATCCTTGATCAAAGCTATATTATATATGCTAATCAAGAGATGATGAGGATTGAGGGTACTATTAATGAGGCAATATATATGGGGACAAACCCCACACAAGTCATGTACGTATTGAGGTGTTCCACGTTTTTGAAATAAAATGTTTAAGGATCGAAATATTTTTTTTTTTTTTTAATTCGAATTTCTTTTGTATTTATAGTACCCGCTGTACTTTTGTATATAGTTGTTAATATCTATATTGGTATTGTAATTAACAATGTTTTTGTTAGATAAAGTATGATTATTCGGGGTGAAGAAAGAAACAGAGTTGTATTTTGAGGTAACAAAATAGTTTGGTTAAAACCACAATACATTCATGTAAACTAAAAAGCGAGATGAATTCAAACTTAACAAATTGATTCATACGTATGTTCAGAACGATTCTTTTAATTATCGCTAATTCGACAAATACTAAAAATAAATTGAATGTTTTAATAAAACACAAATTTTGTGGAATGAGAGAAAAAATGAATCTTCATAAAAATTAAAACTGAAAATATAATGGCCTACAGACAAAGTATAAAAAACTAGATAAAAAACTTTAAAATGCATATTGCTCTTAAATTACAATGTGAAAGTTCCATAAACTACTTACGATTGTTTACCATTATGTTCTTTTCATTGCAGACTTCGATTTGATGGTCGTGGGCCTGAAACGGGCCTCATAGCCTAAATTATGTTCAATTTAGTGAAATTTCTTTTAGTCATGCGATTTTGGGTCTTAAACAAAAGGCCTACGTTTTGACCTGCATGCATCATAGATGTACCAATAACTCAGCCCTAGCTCGGTTAATAGTTTTGACCAAAACGACCCGACCAAAGCCGTTTTGATCTGAACTCTATTCGAGTATTCGACCCGTTATCCAAATAAATTTCACTAATGAGATAAAATATACGTAGTGGATTTGTTCACATACAATTTGATTTTGATTGTGTTGTGAATAATAACATGATTAATATTGTAACTTCTTTAATTTAATTTAGATAAAAACTACTCGCAATATATCTATTTCTACTCCGCTTGCAATGGAAGAACACCGGCACGACGGCGTGCAGGTGGAGCAACCGTCAATCTCCGTATTTTCCCCCTTGATTGTGTGTTATGGAAGAACACCTCTCTTCAAATTCATCTTCAGGTATCCACCGCAAAATTTGGTATTCATTCAATTTAATTTCATTTATGTTATTCATAATTTACATAAAATTCCGTATTTTCCCCCTTGATTGTGTGTTATGGTTTGGATACGGAATTTGTCGGTGATCAAATTGCACTCAATTTTCATATGTATCTAATTTCGAGTTAGTTATATGAAATGAACACAATTTGGACTATGCTAAGTGTAATTGTGTTCAGTATTCAAGTTGAATCAATGTTTGGTTAATCTTGGTAATGAAACTTTAAGAATTTGCAGATCATATTGAAGGTTGTTAGGAATATTATTATTAATATTCATTAAAGATTTGATTATGTCAAAACTATTAAACTACAAGGACCTAAGTCGGTAATATGAAGTTCAAGATTTGAAAAAGATTTAGGAGATAATGATAATTGTAAAAGATATAGTATATCTTGTTTGAATTTAAAAGATTTAATATTATCTTTTCCTTGTAAGTCTTAGGTTTTCTAGTATATAAAGAAACCTAATGACATAGAATTAGATGTTCTCAGAACCCACGTTTTAACGTGTTTTGTGTGTAAAACCTAAGCCTCAAGATCGTTTGATCCTGTTTAACGAAGAACCGTTCTATGTATTTATATATAGAATTGAGGCTTTTAATGATGAAAACTTGTTTAGCTATACATATATGTTCAACTAATTCCGCAATTTTGTTATGTGTATATGCTTATTCCAGATCAAGAACTAACTATTCTTGAGCCTAAAGATCTATGTTTATGAAGAGTTATTCGATCTTCACAATTGGTATCAGAGCACGGTGGCTCAGATCTGGAATGAAACAAGGATGGTTAAAGCTTTGTGGAATATGTCTTCAAAATAATTATTCCTTTATGGCTTGTTACGTATAACAAACTATTTCATCGATTTGCAATCAAAAGGAATAACAAGCCACATAATTATTCCTTTATGGTTCAAAGAAGATTACAACCTACAAAATCAACAAATCGACGAAGACGATGTTGATATGATCGATGATGAAGAAGACGATTCGATGTCATCCGCCGCCAGCGAAGTGACGATCGCCGTCGCCGGTGTTCATCCTATTATTGATCAATCGTGTTTACAATTCTACTACAATTCGTAGCAGTATTCATCCTATTATTCTACTATTATTGTTAATCAATAAAATAATAATATCAATAATAGGATTGAATAATACGATCGTTATTCTGCTATTATTGTTAAACACGATGAATTCTTCTACAATAATATCGTCATTCTGGTATTCATCCTATTATTCATAGCAGTAGTATATACCAGAATAATATACATTGGCTATGAATACCGTGAAAAGAACGAGCTATGGCTAGGTTTTACGATCAAGTTGGATCAACAGATGCGGCTGCCGGTGAACCGCCGATTCTTCTTTCACATAGATTTCCACAGAATCAAGCGTGGATGAAATTGAAGAAGATACGTGAAGAAGAAATCGCAGAGTATCTTGCGATTAAAAAGCTCAAAAGAAGGCTTATAAGGAAGATCAGTAGTATACAAACAAATCTGATTTGGAGAAGTTGGAGGTTGGTGGTTAGCAATTCGATTTAATATTGATCTCAAATGTCTTGATTACTACTGCCATTCGACTACTACTGCTCCATGGTAACTTAAGATTACTACTGATCCATGTTCACTTTTGTTACTGATCTTGCTTTAAGTTTTACTACTGCTCCTTCCAAACTTACTACTGGTTCGTCATCAAACACTACTGATCAGTAGTATATCCGATTACTACTGATCCGATGCTCAAAAAAGATTACTACTGATCCAACATCCATATTTAATTACTACTGACCAGTAGTAAAACAAAATTACTACTGATTCAGTGTTTCGATTACTACTGCTGCGTTGACTGATAAATTATTAATCAGTATTGACCGAAAAAAAAATTTTTGAAGAAATTTTTTTTTTTGATTTCTTTATTTGAAAGATACATCATACTTTGGAAAAGCATGATACACACCATGCTCGTTCCATACTACGGTTTATTGATTGTATCTGATAATAATGTGAAACGAATCACATTATTCACACACACAGGTTGAAGGCATGATGAAGATAAAGGAAAGTTTTTATTTGCTACATATTTGATCTTTATCAATTGATTACAGAAGATAATTGATTATCTTTTATTTGAAGATGAAGTGGAAAGTCTTACTACATAAGATGTTATGTAAAGATGTAAATGCAATTCAACAGAATCTTAACGAAAAGATCTGATTGAAGACCAAGATGTCCCTCATACAAGATATGACGTTGCTAATTACTATATTTAGATGGAATGTGATGCTTAGTTTGAGTTTCTACTTCAACTTCAAATAGAAAATAGTTAGTTTTCAATGTAATTAATATAGCCTTGAAGAACACAAGAATGATAGCACACTTTTAGGGGAAGAAAAAGTGTTGATCATTCAAGGGGAAGTTCAAGTTTCTCGGATTGATTTGATTATGACAAAAAGGGGAAGAGACTTGAAGATTCCTAGCTAATTCTACAAGTTTTGTCAAATCAAATAGGGGAAGATTGTTAGGAATATTATTATTAATATTCATTAAAGATTTGATTATGTCAAAACTATTAAACTACAAGGACCTAAGTCGGTAATATGAAGTTCAAGATTTGAAAAAGATTTAGGAGATAATGATAATTGTAAAAGATATAGTATATCTTGTTTGAATTTAAAAGATTTAATATTATCTTTTCCTTGTAAGTCTTAGGTTTTCTAGTATATAAAGAAACCTAATGACATAGAATTAGATGTTCTCAGAACCCACGTTTTAACGTGTTTTGTGTGTAAAACCTAAGCCTCAAGATCGTTTGATCCTGTTTAACGAAGAACCGTTCTATGTATTTATATATAGAATTGAGGCTTTTAATGATGAAAACTTGTTTAGCTATACATATATGTTCAACTAATTCCGCAATTTTGTTATGTGTATATGCTTATTCCAGATCAAGAACTAACTATTCTTGAGCCTAAAGATCTATGTTTATGAAGAGTTATTCGATCTTCACAAAGGTGTTCGTACATATAGGGGTGAGCATAGCCGGGTATCCGCCGGTTTCAACCGGAACTGGAACCTATTTAATATCGGTTCCTCAATTTCCAGAACACCAGGTTCCAGTGTCTCTAAAATCATAAAATTAAAATAAGATGTAAAGTTTAAATATTAATAATTTTGTCATTTTATTTGTTAATTTTTGAATAATCATAATTTCTAAACAGTTACACGCAAGATTCTCTAAATATTATATTACTAAAACATTATATTTAGACTAAATAATGTTTAAACTCATTCAAAATTACACAAAATTTCTCATATCTTTAATTTTAGGCATTAAATTTCTCATATATATAATATTCTAACAAAATTAGACTGAATAATCACCGGTTCCTGTTACCCGGCGGTTACCGGTTCCTAAATTTTGAGAACCAGAACCGAAAACTCTTAATAGGACATGGAATCTGCGATTCCAAAGCGGTTCCAATTCTAATTTTGATTATCCGCTTTATCTGCTCACCGGCTACATATCCTCTTAATAAGCATTTTGCATCAACTTTATTCAAGTGTATATCCTCTGGTACTGATTCATAAAATGTAGGCATATATAATGGATCGAAAATCGATCATAACTGCAGAATAAAACCGTACAACTTATAACCTAGAAAAGACTTGTTCCCAGGGGCGGACGTAGTATATAGCACACGGTGACACGTGCTACTACTCGAAAAATTTCGGTACGGTAAATTTTCGAAACTTTTTTAAAGTTATTGTATTTTGAATACATTAATATATATCCGAAAAGGCATAATATTATGTGTATGTTGGCTAGCACAGCTCGCTAACACCTTATTCATGTGTAGTGGAGGTCTAGAGTTCGAATCTTGTCATTCTTATTTTTTTAAATCAACTTTTTTTCCTTTCTTAACCTCTATATTACAAGGGTTTTTTTTTCTCAGCCCATATATTTCAACTTTTTTATTTTTAACCCTATATATTTCAAAAAAAATTCATTATAGCACCACAAGAGTGCTACCGCTGGTGGAAATTTCTAGTTCCGCCCCTGCTTGTTCCAATGTTAAGATGGAAACCTAGTCAGTATGACATTGTCATTTGGCATAAATTTAATATGGAAGAAGTTTAATTTGATGCCTCAAAGTTTTGGGTTTTTCACCAACCATATAATTTCTAAACTTATAATCATCCAATATAATGATCAACTAATTAACTAATTCTTTGCCGGACCTAATTCGTTGGAACCCAAAATTTAGCATAATCCAATGATTATCATCAATAAATAAAATTTTAATTTTAAGCACGAACAGAAATTTATTCCTTCTTTTTTGTGTCCTTAGTTTTTTATTATAATTAGTTTGAGAAATTATTATTTATTCTAGCTTTATTGTTTTCATGGGATGTGACATGCATAAATAAAGCTTGTATTTGTTAAAGTGATGTTGTCATGCAACAATTAAAAAGTAACTCGGCCCCATACAAGCGGCAACTACAAATAAAAAAGAAACATTATATCATCAAAAGTCCCAAATTCATAAATATTTTATCTACAAGATTCCTGTAATATGGACCCATATAAAATCATTGAGTTTTTAAAGGTTAAATAGCTTTCTAAATAATACTTATTACAAAGTTATCAAAAAGAAACAATGATTAAAAATCTAACGAACAAGAAATTTAAAAGCTCGCAAATTTTGTCGTGTTTTAAGAATATATTTAGGAGACGGACAAAAGGGTTGATAGATTACAAAAATATAAATAAAAAAAAGAACTCATCATTCGATCATACACAAATATAATGGAGAGAACACACCTCTCTACCTACACCGGCCACCACCAAACAACCACCGCAAAACGCCACACATACTCAGATTCCGGTAGCGGTGAAACATGCAACGATGACGATAAATGGGCATCAAAGCTTCTCCGGGAGTGTGCTAGAGCCATATCCGATAAAGATTCCGGCAAGATCAACCACCTATTATGGATGTTAAATGAACTATCTTCACCCTATGGTGATTGTGATCAGAAACTAGCATATTATTTCTTGCAAGCACTTTTTTGCAAAGCTACTGAATCTGGCCAGAAATGCTACAAAACATTGGTTTCCGTCGCTGATAAAAGCCATTGTTTTGATTCCGCAAGAAAACTTATTCTTAAATTCCAAGAGGTTTCCCCATGGACAACTTTTGGTCATGTTGCATCAAATGGTGCTATTTTGGAAGCCTTTGATGGTGAGAGTAAACTTCATATAATTGATATAAGCAACACACTTTGCACTCAATGGCCTACGTTGTTAGAAGCTTTAGCGACAAGAAGCGACGAAACACCGAGCTTAAAGCTAACCGTTGTTGTCACGGAAAATATGGTGAGATCGGTCATGAAAGAGATTACTCAAAGAATGGAGAAATTCGCGCGTTTAATGGGAATTCCATTCGAGTTTAATGTGATCACCGGATCAAATCGACCATTAGGGCAACTTACTAAAGAAGAATTAGGTGTTCAAGATGATGAAGTTGTGGTGGTTAATTGTATTGGAGCTTTAAGAAGAATTGAAGTTGAAGAACGAGAGGACATAATTCGGCTTTTTAGCTCGTTAAAGCCTCGAGTGGTGACCGTTGTTGAAGAAGAAGCCGATTTCACAAGCTCTAGAAGTGATTTTGTTAAGTGTTTTGAAGAGTGTTTAAGGTACTACACTTTATATTTTGAGATGTTGGAAGAAAGTTTTACTCAAACGAGTAACGAACGGTTGATGTTGGAACGAGAGTGTTCGAGAAGCATCGTTAGGGTTTTATCGTGTGACGACAAACAAAATATCGGTTATGGTGATTGTGAAAGAAGGGAGAAAGGAAATCAATGGTGTGAGAGGCTTAACGAGCTTTTTTCGCCCGTTGGTTTTAGCGACGATGTGATGGATGATGTAAAAGCGTTGCTAAGAAGGTACCGAACCGGATGGTCACTTTCACCAAATCAAAAGAGTTCGAATAAAGATTCGGGAATTTACTTAACATGGAAAGATGAACCCGTTGTATGGGCTTCAGCTTGGAAACCCGAAATCCGGCCTAAACCCTAAACTTAGTACGTTTGTGGAATCTTTATATGCAAAGAGTTGTTGAAAACCCTAATTTTAGGTTTATCGAACACTTATGAATATTTCTAGCACTTTGAACGTTTAACAGAAGTTATAGTATTTTTATAGATATAATTAGTTCATCAAGATGAGTATATTTGAAATCACTTTTTGCTGTGGGTGGTTTCTGTATTGCTTTTTAGCTTTTCTTGAAGTCTTAAAGTGTTTTGTGCTTTTCCATTTTATGTTTATCATTGTGTTGAAGGCCCTTCTCAAGAGGTATTTATTTATATACTTCCTCCGATTCAAAATAAGTGATACATTGTTGATTTCACGGTTTTTGAGGCAAAAGATTATAATGTAGGTTAAATTAGATTAATTAGATGGTTAGTGGGGAATGACTCCCACATTTTTTGAATAAACTAATGTTAATGATGTTTAAAAGTAAAAGTAAGGGTAAATGTGTCTTTTCACTTTATTAAAGTAGGTAGTTAGTGGATGTGGGGCCCACCACTTTTTACCAAATAAGGTAAATTTTCAAAGTGTATCACTTATTTTGATACACCCAAATATAGAAAGTGTATCACTTATTTTGAATCGGAGGAAGTATATAATTTGTATAATGTTTTCAATATTAATTTATTTCCTATATTAAAATAAGCGAATTTTGAAATCGCAGACAAGGATCGATCACACCATAGGTGATACTATAAGAATTAACATAACTTATCATTTACTTTGAAGTATTTTTCTTTTTATATAAAGTATTTATTTATAATTAGCTCGCGTGTAAAAGATTAGTCAACCCGGAACCTGTTAAGGAGTATCCTTTTGAGAGAGTCTAAAGCTCTGAGTTGTGAAGTATGATTGTCAATTCTCTATATTAAAGGCATGTTAAAACCTTTTTGGCTGTTAACATGGATGTTAACACATTTCCCTCCTTCTGTTATAGCCAAATTAATGTTAAATACTCGCGAAATCAGTCCCTTTTAGAGCACAAGAAGCAGTTATCGCTCGCCAATTCAATGCGGTTGAATTTTGGCGTAGGTTTGGCGCCACCCATATATGGTGTGGGTTTTGCGCCGCCAAAAGGCTATAACGGGCTTTTAACGGGATGAAGACAATATGTCAATACACATGTGTTATAATTAACAATGAGTTATATATTTGAATAAGTTAAGTTCTCATTAACTTGAAGACATAAAGAAAATCACAAATAGATAAATACACAATACACATGTGTTTGTTGTTATGTTATGCTACGTAGCTAGTAATAATAGCAAAATACACACATATAATACATGTCCACCTAGAAATCATACACATACATATGTGACATCGTTTTCCATTGAATCTGCGACTGACATGACAACGTTACTTTCCCATTGCCATATCTCAAAACCTTACAAAAGCGGTAATGGCGAAAACAAGTTGCATATAGCATGACTCCAAAACTCTTACCGTTTGACTCTACGAAAAGAAGTCGCATACCTTATGATGTATTTAATTAGTATTAACTTGCTTAAAATGCATTTTAGTAGTCTAAGCTTAGTCCATGAACTAAAAGGTGCAATATGAACTTGCAAAAATAGTCAATTTAATACATGGACTCACTAATTTGGTCTTACGTTCTCATATATTGACTTCAAATTTCAATATATCGAGATGCACATATATTTTTTATTTCATCAAAATTTATAAGAGAAGTAAATCATGTAAAAAATACGATAAAATTAATGAGTTTGAGTATTAAATTGATTATTGTGAAGATCGAACAACTCTTCATAAACGTAGATCTTTAGGCTCAAGAATAGTTAGTTCTTGATCTGGAATAAGCATATACAAATAACAAAATTGCGGAATTAGTTCAACATATATGTATAGCTAAACAAGTTTTCATCATTAAAAGCCTCAATTCTATATATAAATACATAGAACGGTTCTTCGTTAAACAGGATCAAACGACCTTGAGGCTTAGGTTTTACACACAAAACACGTTAAAACGTGGGTTCTAAGAACGACTAATTCTATACCTCTAGGTTTCTTTATATACTAGAAAACCTAGAGATTTACAAGGAAAAGATAATACTAAATCTTTTAAGCTAATAAAGATATACTATATCTTTTACATTTATGATTATCTCTTAAATCTTTATTCAAATATTGACTTCCATATCTTCAATTTAGGTCCTTGTACTTTATAAATTTTGACACATCAAATCTTTAATGAATACTATAGAAATATTTCTAACAATTATTTTTTGCAAGTTCATAGTATTATATTTGCACTTATAACATTTCAAGGTAGTCAACTCGGTCAAACTAGTTAAAATACTAAAAATGCATTTTGATTTATTAACTTTCTACGTTATGCATGTTGTCGTACACCAAAGGTTTGCAAATTAATTAAGGGGTAAGCATACTCAACAAAGAGAAATTATACAAACCGTATATCCAAACTACGTCATTTAAATATTTAACGTTGTTCACATATCAACAACGCGTAAATGATTATGTTTTTTTTCCTAGTGGCATAAAGAAAGTGACTGAATGATGCTATATATATCTTGTAGTGTAGCTTATTGTCCCTTTAATACTTACCTTTAATCACATCCCAATATCCTCTTTTCCATTAGACGACACAATTGCATCATAATCATCTTATGATAATGACATTAAAAAGACTTGTTATTTCATCAAATTGGAACTACTATTTTGTTCTTGTACTTCTCATTATACAAAATATTTGGTCCTGTAACAACCACGACAACTCCGAGCAAATCTCAAGAAAGTCGATAACAATCACCATCACTATCGCCAACCCGTATGCCATAATGTTCTCTATTGGACATGCATAATCATCATATCTGTTTTCTGTCGGGTCTCCACCAAGAATATGATGGTTCTTAGTTTTATATTACACATCTGTACATATGCTTTAATCCAAGAATGTGATTGTCATTGTATGCAATGTTTTAAAACTCAGGTTGACCCGACAGGTTCAACCGATTAAACCGGAACGGGAAGATAGCAGGATAAAAGTATCTGAGTTTTTGCTCATTAATCACCAGTTGCTACCCAAACCCAGCGACGTGGATAACCCGGAAACCGTTTGTGACCCGTTGTAGCCTGTAATCTCGTTTGAACTTCAATTTTGGAAACTTATTTCGTCGAAATTGGAATCTGAATCAGGCGATTTGTAAGATGATACGACGATTTTAGAAACCAACTAATGGTAAAACAGACGATTTGGAAGGTGATTAGCCGATTTACGTTAACCATATGCATGGGAAACCAAATATAATGTCTTTGGCCAAATATACCAAACACAAGATACAAAATATAAAAGTGGAAAATATGACAAAGATTTTTTTGCCATGTTTCAAGGACACTAGCTTAGTGTTCCATTTGTTTTTTGTACACAAAATTTATTGAATTTGTGCATTATATATTTCTCCTTTTGATTTGTGCCGTCATTTTTATGTAAAAAGAAATATGCAATTATTTCGCTATGGTGGTTCGAACGCATATCGGGGAAGCTCATTTTGGATAACCTCAATCATACGATCGATCAAAGCAACAACTTTTCATGGTGAAATCATTTTCAACGAAAATTTTCTTGCTTATTCACGAAGCTTTTTCAAAAGATTTTTATGAAGATTGCAAGAATTTCTTGTCTTCTAATGGTGGAAGCTTTGTGAAGGTTACTTAGACGTCTTGTCATAGAATTAACATGAGTCAATCAATGAATCGGCAACAAAAGATTTCACACCATGCATCAAGGTTCTTGATCATCTAATGCTATGAATTATTGACAGATTGGTCTCCGATATATTCAGTAAAAAGTTATTAAAATCATCATAATTAATTGGTTTATTTAACTATATTATGATTATGTTTATCCAGTAGCGGACCCAGAAAAAAAGTTGAGGGGTGTCACCGGTTTCACATTTTTTTCTCAGGGGTGTCACCTACACTAACAAAAGAAAAATAAAATATTTTTAACACTAATTTAACACTATTCGGAAATATTTCAGGGGTTGCACGGGCAACCCCGTACACCATACTAGGTCCACCCTGTGTTTATCAGTAAGCATACACTCAATGTTATATACCTTCCAACATGGTTTCTCTATTAAAACCAACATTAAAAATGTATACTATTAATTACCCTTTTAGCTTCAAGACTTTAGATTAGCCCCATAGAAATGAAATGATGTAAGATTTCGAACAATTTCATGGTGGGAAGCATAATCATACCAACCGAATCATTTGAACTAGTATATGCAGGTATTTTCAACCCCTTCCTCAACCCCCCACCCCCCCACCCCCCCCCCCCCCCCCCCCACACCAGACCTACCCACCAACACCAAACATCATGTAGTGGAGAACACACTTTTCTAAAGTAAAATGTCAAATGTCCACTATCAATTTCATAGCTTTTTTTAATCTTTTCATACAATAATTATTAGGCATGTGAACTATCCAATAACTCGACCATTCAGAATAGATTCAAATCATGAGCTGAGAAAATAGAAAATAGTTTTAGTCAAAATAGGACCGAATCAATGACGTTTGGAACCAAACCAATAATCGCCGAATTTTTTACCTTTTTAGAGGTTTTTTAAACCGATTTTGCATTTAAAACCGAGAACCGGTTTTAGCTTGGTTCAACCATTCCAGCCGGTCTCGTTACAGTTTGAACATGCTTGATTTGATTGATTCATTCCAAACAATTCAAAAGTAGTTTAAATTATAGCGTGTTCCAACTTTCTAACTTGATTTATTCAAAAAATATATATATAGACATGGTTACTATGATAATTAATATTTTAATTTCTATGTAGTACCAACCTTTATAAAGTTCAGAAAGTATGACAACAAAAGTTTTACGGGCCTATTAGGCTGACCCAACTTATGTTCACATGTCTGTTACCCGGCCTGGCCCGACCCATAACCCATTTTGGTTTCAATTCTAGACACAAAACAAAATTACAACATTAGTTGCTACCATTTAACAAAAACTCGATGCAAATATCATCAAATCAGATCCATTCTTTGGGGTTGATACAAGCATCTAGAAGCTTCCATTCTTCACTCCCCTCTTCAGGTTGCTGTGCATCCAGAAATTATAAGTTTTCAATTTAATAATTTTATTTAGAAATTAAATAAAAGATGAAGTTAGTTAGAGAAAGTAAAAGCAGTTAGTTAGTTAGTTACATGGTCATATTCCCATCTGGCAGTTAGTGGCAGAGAGACGAGAATGCTCTCAATTCGACCTCCGGTTTTCAGACCAAATGTCGTTCCTCGATCATACACCTTTAATTTTATTCAAAAAAATATTTATTATTAAAAAAAATCCAAAAAAATATATTTATTGAAATTTCATACCAAATTGAATTCTACATATCTGCCCCTACGCAGCTGTTGCCATGCCTTATTTTGATCTGTAAACGGTGTATCCTTTCTTTTTTCTATGATTGGTATATATGCATCAATTACTGAGTTGGCACATTCTGCAATTCCACATGTGTAAATTACTAAATTAGCACATGATTTTTTAAATTTTTATAACATTTTTTTTATTATAATTAAGAAATTACCGGTGGCAAATGAAAGAAGCATTTCTTGATCATAGTCATTTAAATCATCAAAAAATATGCCTCCAAGCCCTCGTCTCTCATTACGATGCTGCATTTAGATCAAAACTAAATTTATAGTTGGATTTTGAATATATAAATAAAATAAAATAATAAATAAATAACTTAAATGAATACCTTAATGTAAAAATAATCATCACACCATTTCTTGAACCGTGGATAGAAGCTAGGGTCAAACTTGTCACAAGCATCTTTTTGTACCTTGAAGAAAAAAAAGCCAATGTCAACTACTATTAAATGGTAATTATCTTATAAATAACAAAATAGGCGATTAAGGTTCGGTTGACCCATAATAATTAATTTATTAAATATGATTACAAAACCTGTAATCAATAAAAGTAATGTAAATTAAATACCGTATGAAAGTGTTTAACATCTTCTTCAAATATATAAGCAGGGGTCAGATCAGTACCACCACTGTCTTGGTGCTCCTGGAGCATCTGTGACCATTTACAATAAAACTGGTTATTAAAAGATAGAGTAAAATGACTTATATGCCCTTACTATATCAATTACTTATCTAAAATAACCAGAATTTGCAAAACACTCAACACTATCAGAAACATTTGAAGTACCTTTTCGAGCATCGGTCTCAAAATAACGATAATTGAAATGCAATGTTGGCGCAAAAGGATTTTTTGGGTGTAAAACCTGCCAATAATAAGTTAGATTATTAAATTAAATTAAGTTAGGTTATTATTGTAGTAAAACCCACCCGTTCTTACCCGGATCCATTTTGACATGTTACCCAACCTGCCTAATTTTCAGGTCAACTCACTGGATACTGAGCTATGAACATCATTGGAAATGCTAATACAGTGATTTTCACATTGAATCCATGATGTCTAGAAACAGGGCAGTAGGGCACATAATTTGAAATATTTTTTGATTTTTTTCAATTGATTTAGATAACATACGATATGGATGAACCTATGAAAATTGAAATGCAGTTTAGTGGCAAATTCAGATCATAATAATCAATTTAAGAGCACATCCAAACAGTCAAACATCCGAAAGCAATTAGGGTTTGAGATCAAAACTAATGAGGTACCAGAGTGCAGTATAATCATCAAAATTAGAAAAGTTGACTTACAGAGCTGATTCCGGCAGCAAAAAATGGAACAGGTTCAGGTTTAAAATTCCCATTTTCTGCAGCATTAACAGGATTAGCAGCTCTATATGCTTCAGGTGGCATCACACCATACACAACAGAAACATTAACTCCAGCTTTCTCCCAAACGGCACCGTTTTGTAAAACTCTACTGATCCCACCACCACCACCAGGCCGTGACCACACATCCTCCTTAAACTTCCCACCACCATCAGCCGCTTCAATTGCAGCACAAACGCTATCCTGCGCATCCCTAATCATCTTCTCGAACCTTCCTCTAACCGAATTCGCCCCCAATTCGTTGATCGCCGAACCACCATCTGATTCCCGGAGGAAAGTGTCCGGCCGGTGAGCCTCCGCCATCTCCTTTTCGATCATCTGTGATGATGATGATGATGATGCTCGAACCAGAAGGTTTTTGTTTTTGTTCTTCTTAGGGTTTCTGCGATTGAAGGATATGGTTGTTGAGGTGGTGTTGACTAGGGCTAGGGTTGTTGGTGAAGGAGTAGAAGCTGGTAATTGGAATGCAGAGGTAGAAGGGAGTGAAGAGATCATGGCGGTCATTGTCGCCATTGTTGCAAGCTTCAAACTGGTTTTAATAGTGTTGATAATGAGAAGATAGAAAAAGCTATCCACGTAATCTTGTGGGGTACCATTAGATATAAACAATTAAAATCAAATTAATTTTGACACTACAATTTTTAATACATACACTGTATAAATCCACAGCAAACTATACAAAATTTTTAATACATACACTGTATAAATCTACAGCAAACTATACAAATATGCTAAGAATGAGTGTGACACATGACATAACAGTTGTGTAAAACTTATTTTAAAAGTTTTTTACTCTTTCCATCTCGCAAGAAATTTCTCATTTCTTTTTTGCACAATTTTTAGGAGATAGTTAGTGGCGGGTTCTTGGTAATACTTTTGATTAAAATATAAAGTTGGATTGGAGAGAGAACGTGTTTTATTGGTGGAATCTTTAGTAATAATATTATTTTATTAAGTGGACCCCTCAAATTTAAAAAATGAGAACTTTTTTGTTAGACAAAATTATAAACAGAAATGAGAACTTTTTTTGTAGGAAGGAGAGATTATATTTTAACATCAGTTTAACACTCATGTTATTTGATAGGTTTAAAACCAAAAGCATGTTAAATGGATCTGACAATCATTACTTTTAAAGGCAGTATTATCAATTAACTTTGAGTCACTTCTTACGTTAAAAGAGTCGTATAATCTTACTCCTTATTAAAAAAGGGTTTAGGACTACTAAGTTAAAAGTCCTTAAACTTAAACTTAAACTTATTTCTACTTTTGGTAACATCTTAAACATCACAAAAAATAAAAAAATGTAGGACACATGATTCGAACCCAAGACCTTGGGTTTATAAAATGTGTACGAACCGAGTTATAAAATGTGTATCAACAACGCTGCTACACTTCTTCAAGTATTAACATTTTCTTTAGTCATTTCTCAGTTTATTTGTTAAAATGTGTATTATTTCCAAATCCGTATCTGATCGATTGTTTTGATGATTGCATTGTTTGTTTTGGGTTGAAGACAATAATTTAATTCTTAATTATTTTCGATTTCATCAAGTACCAAGCCGTTATAACATAGTATGTATTAATCTGGTCAAGTTTAACCCGTTTAATTCATGATTATTCTGGTCTTTTGTCTTGTTTTGCACAGAGAAACATAAATCATTCGATGAGTAGTTCATATGTATGATAGATGATAACCAACTCTATTATTCATTTCAGTCTCCTTTGCATATATGGCTACATTGCATGACCGAGTGCTAATCAACTACTTTAAAATAATTCACATTAGATTATTACGTTCTTTTTTGAATTTAGCATGATTAATGTAGACTTTGTATGCTAATTTTGTATTTGCATTTTAAATCATTTATGTTTACTTTAGATTTTGTATGACAAGTTTTATTTTATTTTTATAATTATTTGAATTTCATCAACGTATATTTTATCCAGTATAAGAGAGGATACAAGGTTAATTTTCATCATTCAACAAAGTCAATCAACTATATAATCAAACAACATGGTTTCAGTCAGAAGTTCAAACTTGATCAACAACTATCTCATTCAGCATTTAGAAAAAAACGAGTAACTGAGCAACATTTAAATCACGACGAAATATTGTGAACATGGTACCCGCCGCCGTATTGCGCAGGTACCCTACTAGTTTTTCTTAATTGTCTAAATTCAACGGATATAAACTATATAAGTCTCCATTAATTGTTTGTATTAGTTTCAGAAATTATAATTTTGACACTATACTTATGAAATTCCTCTAATCAGTTTAAATTTGCAATAATAACGTTCAGTTTGTAGCTCGTTGTCTCATCCATTTTGTAGCAGACCATTTCTCTCCCGACAGAACTTCACAACCGCCATGAATGCTATCGGGATCCGATTCTCCATTAAGTCCCTAAAAGTACCAAAAATTAATATTTTAATCATATTTATAAACACAATTATTATTATCCGTAAAACAAAATTTGAGAGTAACAAACCATGCTCCAAAACAGAACAGCATCTCCTTTATTTGGTTTAACACAAACTCCTTTCACCATTTTTCCACCACAACTGCATTCACTTGAACCAGCCTAATATTTTATACAAGTTACAAACATAATTAAAACCAACCTGATAAAGCGATGACATGGCGGTAACTTCCACCTCAGCAGGTTAATGCCATGTCGTCGATTTATCAGTCCATTAGGTTACAACAACTAAATAGTGACAAATGCAAAAGTATTTTATTATTTTTTTTTAAGATAAAAATAATAAATTCTTATGTGTTTAATTACCATAGGGAAAAAAGTTTCACCCCCTTGAACATTATCAGTCAAATACATTAACATTGTAGCTACTCTTTGACCACCACGCTTCAAATTAAACTACAAGGAAAAATATTAAATCATTATAAAACATTTCAAAAACATTAAATTAAATGACAACATAAGTTGAATAAATTAATTGCATAAACATAAATTAAGTACCGAATCAGAGAAGTAGTCATGATGAGGTCTGTAAAACTGATTTGGTTCATACCTGTGCTTCTGTAGATGTTAGCTTAATTAATTACTAAAAACGTATTATTATTCCTGTTAATAAGATACCAATTAAGAACATAATTAACCCAAATTACTCACCTTAACACTTGAATCAGTTCTCCATTTTCAATTGGAATTTGAGAATATGTAGAAATTCGCTTTTCAATTGCCTATTTTTTTGCATATAAAAACCGTATAGCCGTATATTGTTCAGTTGTACTAATAAAACCATTAAGAGTAAATTACACAAATTGTCTATGTGGTCTTTTGAATTCTACGGATTTGTCCCTGAACTTTTTTTTCGTATTTTTTTGTCCCTGTACTTTTAATTACCCCTACTTTTTTCCTTCCGTTCAACTACGTTTAAATTGGGACGTTCCAAGCACGTGAGGGCATTTTGGTCATTTCCCACCCTACCTCATGTTACTTGTACCCTACGCTTGAAATTTTGCACCTTCATGTTAACCCTTCTCCATCATCAAGGCATAAAAATAAAAACGCAAAAAGGAAATCAAAGCGTACGGCCAAACCTAATTTCTGTAATTTAGATTGTGGGAAATGGAAACAGACCAAGATGCCCTCATGTGCTTGGCACGTGAGTCAACTTAACTGCCCAATTTAGACGGAGTTGGATGGAAGGACAAAAGTAGGGTAAATTAAAAAGTACATGAACAAAAAGAACGAAAACAAATATTTAGGGACAAAATCATAGAATTCGAAAGACCACAGGGACAATTTCTGTAATTTACTCAACTATTAAAGTACTAAATGTGTGTGTGATTACAGATTTACAGATACTAACATGTATCATTGGATGCTTTCGCTCTTCATGATTTAAAAACATTCCTGAACTTGTTCGAACATTACTCTTGATTCCCTATTGAAGAACAAATAGTCAAATAACATAAATACTAGATAAAAAAAAATTAAAAATAATAATTGATTATTGAAATAAAGAAACGATTTTCTAATTTTAAATTACCTTTCCCGTTTTTGCATCGACAACGGTTGAGACTTGAAGACGGGGTTTGGCTATTGATCTAAGATAATCACATTCCTACAATTACAATTTTTAAATTTTTAAAAATTTAATTACCAATAAAAATTTAATTTTTGAATTTAAGAAAATTTTTATAACCAATAATAACACGGTGAATGTTGTAAACACGTTATTTGTGTACCTCTGAACTCAGAAAGTTATGGAACAAAATGATTCGTGGAGACCAGCTAACTATTTCAGGTTTTACCTGCATAAATTAATAAAAATATATGAAAAAGAAACAGAAATATTAAAAATTAAAATTATATGGGTTGAGATGGAAAGCGTACGTATCCAATACGTAAGATTGCAGCATCTTTGTCATTTCCCCAACTAGATATAACTGAAGCCATAACAGGGTAAAAGATGAAATTAGGAACAGTAAATAAACACACATAAGAACAGCTTTTTTATGATACAAACTGCAAATTTTTAAAAATCAAATGTTTAAAGATATAATAAACTGTAGGAAAAAAAATTATTAAGAATAAAATGTAACATACCAACCTGCTGGCAGCTGATTAGCACCGACATTTTGACCGTCAAGTGTTCTTCTAGAGGAAGGAAATTTAGAGCCTAAAAATAATATATTTTTCAGAAATTCATTAGAGTGAACGAAAAAATAATCATACAAAAACGAGCAAATCTGAAATCTGATATGGTTGAGAATATTTTACCAAATGAATCTTCCAAATTCCGAATAAATACTAACTGAAGCAAAGCTCCTGCAATGTAATTAATATAACACAATTATTAAACATCTAAAAAACATATTTCAGCTTTGACAAAGCATGTTTGCATTTGAGATTAATTAGATATAATAGTTAGTTTAATCAATAATTTTCATTGCGGAATGAGTGAGTATCTTCTAGGCAATTATTAATCATCATCATTTACAAAAATCACTAACAACATAAGCATAATCATCTATTTATATAAAACAAGGAAAAAAAATGCCTTTTAGTACCCTGAACATGGTTGACTGGTCCTACTATCCTGCACTATTACAGATGCAACGTGGTAACTTGAACATAAAAAATAGTCAATTTAGTATCATAATTCACTTATTTTGTCTTAAATTATCACATCATTTGCTTCTAAATTCAATATACTGAGATGAACTTATATTTATGTAAGAAAATGCAATCAAATTAATGAGTTATTAAATTGACTATTTTTGCAAGTTCAGATACCACGCTGCACTTTAATAGTTCAGTGTAGTACAAGATCCAATCAACCAAGTTCATGATACTAAAACGCAATTTGGCCTAAAAAAATAATTAATTTATTTTCTAATATCGGAATTTTATCCCTTTGTTGTTTTTTCTTAATCCTTAGTACAACAAAATAAAACTGGAACAACCTAATAAAAATTAAACTACACAAACACAATCAGTAAGATGTTTAATCTCCATTTCTGAGCACTCTATCAATTACTTAGCAAAGCATTGTATAAATTGTGGAGAATGTTAACAATCAGAATACAGATTAAGCTGGCGATTCAAGGAATTAATGAGAAAATTACCGAAAATCATTCCGATTGTGACAAGTGTAAGCAAACCGATAACGATTTTCATCGCAGAAGCCATGGCCGGATCCGAAATAGTTGCCGATCGGACGGGATATTGGTGTTGAACTCAGGTTCTTTTTTTTTCTCTCTCTTTGGTTGGGAAAGCTTATTTAAGAGGGCTTATGGCTTATTAGCTTATGAAAAGGGATTATTAAGGCTTATATAAGCTAATAAGCTATAAGCCCTCTTAAATAAGCTTTCCCAAACACCCTCTTTGTACTCGATTTATGATATGTGCTCCTTCACCATTTCAAAACGCTTTTTTTTTTTCCCCTCGCCCATGGTTTTTTTACACTATTTAGTTTCAAATTAATAAATTATCTCTAAATAATAATGATAAAATAAAAAGATTATGGACATAATTTTAGGTTTCTTTAAAATTAAGGATTTTGATTGATTTTGATAGTAATCAGCTCTTATGACCGTTAATAGTATACATTACTAACTTGTATTTTCAATATGAAAGAAGAATTCCTCAAATATAGGAAAGTGGTTATCATTATCAAAATCTAAAACTAAAGTTTCAACTAATAATAGGTAGCGATAAGATTGCTAAAATTAATATCCTAAAAGTCACATTTTTTATCACTTTCCTAAGTAAATATTTACTAAATAATATAATGTCCTAAAAGCCACATGTCTATACTTTATTCACATGCATCTAGTGGTAAGAGACTAAGACCACTCCCAAAGTCCCAATGGTATAAGCAATTGGCGCCATTAGTTGCTGCCAACTCAGCGACACATCAGCAGACAAACTAACTAACCGTCACTTCACCAAATTTGGGCCCACCATTTACTTTTCTTTTTCTAATAAAAATATACAACTAATTAAAACATATAACTAATAAAAATAAATTTCATTAATTAAAAAAGATTACATAAAAAAAGACATTAATTAAAAAAAAGACATTAATTAAAAAAACACATTAATTAAAAAAAAGACATTAATTTAAAAACAAACTACTTGTCAAGAGATTCATGGTCGTCTTCGTCTTCGTCTACGCCAACCGGTCCTTGTGTTCCCGAACCCTCACCGTCACTCTCCCCGTCATCCTCGTTAAAAATCGCCAAATCCTTATGAAATTTCCTTGCAATTGATTCTTGAGCTTCTTCAAGCATTTTCCTACGACTTTCGCTAATATTATTCGGTACGGATTTGGCTAGGAATTTCCAACTTTTCAAAATTTATTTTTTGCCTAGCCATTTTTGCAACCTTAGCGATAACGTTAGATTGCTTATGGGAGGTTTACCTAACCACGTCCAAAGTGTCCAACTTAATGGATCTTGCAGAAGTTGCGGCATCGGACGAATACGAAGTTTTTTGACTTTTCTTACTAAGACCGCGGCCGGGGGGGAAATTTTTTATAGACGTAAATGAGGGGGAATTTTTTTTGAATTTTTTTGAATTATTACCGTTTTTTATATTTATTACCGTTTTTTTGTAGTTATTACCGTTTAAAAAAAAGAAAAAAAAAAGGTTTTTTTATTATTAAAAAGTACACCCGGTCCCACCCGTCTCCCCTCCATCTCCGCCACTTCGCTCGTCTCCAAACCGGCTCACCCCAAACCGACGCCACAACCGGCGGACCGTGCCAACGGTGCCGGTACCAGCGGAAAACCGACGGTGCCAACCGGTGGTACCGTTGTCACCGGTCTAAGAGTATTAAAATTGATCTCATAAAGATCACATATCTAATTATTTTCGTGTGTAAACATTCACCGTAAAGAAATACTATATTGAAAAGAATGGTTGGTAAACCACTTTTGTTTTGATACGGTCCAAGCAATTTTCAAGAAGCCAATAACGGAAAGTTCGGTTTTGTATCTTGATTTTGATGTTACTAACTTTAACTTTTATTATTCTGATAGTTTTTACGTAAGTTTCATAGTCCTACTATGCTAATTTAAGTCGGATTGAATACATTTCCGTACAATTTGCTATTAAGGGGTTGCCTATTAATACACCAATTTAATTTATACAAACACCTTAGTCTAATTATTACTTTTATTTATTAACATCTCAATCTAATGATTACTTAATTATTATTATTTTTATTTGGATTGATTATTTTGTATTTTATAATTTTCATTTCATAATTTATTTTGTAATTTCTAATTTCTAAATTTATTTTAAATTTTATAATAAGAAAAACAAAAAATACAATAAATATGACAAGTTTATTAACAAATCCCATCATCTTTTCAAGAGACACGAACACCTAAAATTCAAATAATATATGTTAATAAATTGTACATAAAACTTAAGAAAAATTAATTCACTTTATAAGTATCATACCTTATATGCCGTTCAAAAAAAAGTATCATACCTTATTCGTAAAAAATGATGACGATATTTCTCCAAAAAAAAAAAATTAACCTTTTTGAGTAATCACTACAATTATAAAAAATAATATTTAATTATAAAAAATAATATTTAATTTTAAATAAGAAGAAAAAAAATAGTAAAAGTCACAATTATTTAAAATAATTTAAAAAGATAAAACGATGAGCATAAATGAGGTTAATAAGTTTAAAATAAAAATGTTTAAAATAAAAGTAAAATTCAAAACCATGTCGTCAATTTATGGGTTGTTTTGTTAATCTTCAATTTATTTATATGTAAATTGTTAGTCTCTAATTACAATCTTTAATAAATTATGTATCTGTTAATTTTTACTTACAAAAAAAGCTTTTGCCGTTGCACTTTTTTCTTACTGTTCAAAAAAATATTTTAAAAAAAAAATTATGATTTAAATGTAATTTATTAATCTTTGAACACAATTTCCAAGGAAAAAAACATGTGAAGTTTGATGGGGTGTTTTTTTGATAGGTTAGAGTGTTTGAATAGGAGTACCCTTAATAAAACATCCATATTAAGGGAAACTCAATGAGACATAGCGAACTATATGGCTATGAGTTGAATATTCAATATTGTTACTGGAATAAATTGGTAACAACCACAGTTTGTTGAATATTTGCATTACAATTACTTATGAAAAATAGATTATACGTTTTAGAAACGGATAATCAAAAATCAACGACTATGAAATATGAATAGGAAAAATAGTGTTTGGATTTTATTATCATATTTGAAATCGTAATAACCGGTTTATTTGTCGTTTAGTAAAACCGAATAAATAAAGATGTGAAAAGAACACATTTAATTAAAATATTTTAAAAATTGTTAAACACGTAACTAAGTCCATGTTGCTTTTGGACCCCTTGCAACTTCATTATTTCTCTTAATTTCTCAACTTTTTCCCATTCTCCTTCACCAGCATAAATATTACTCAAACTAACAAACCCCCCTGATTTCTTCAACCCCATTTTCATCATCAAATCACCCATTTTTTTTAGCTAAATCCGGTCTATTATAAACCACACAACCATTAAAAAACGCGCCAATCATCGAATCATTCAATTTCATACTTAATTCACACATTAAATCATACGCTTCATCAATTTCACCAGACCGACAAAGAATATCAACAACACACGTGTAATGCTCGTCTCGTATCTCAAACCGTTGACTTTCTCTCATTGACTTGAAAATAGTCAAACCTTTGTTGACCAACCCGCCATGGCTACAAGAAGCAAGAACACATGTTAACGTGACTTGATTCGGTTGGATGTTTTCGTTTTCCATTTTGTTTAATAGCTCGATAGCAAAGTCAACCATCCCGTGTTGACCGTAACAACCGATCATTGCATTCCATGAAGCAATGTTTTTGGTTGGTGTGGTGTTGAATATGTTTCTTGCGTGTTTGACAAGCCCGCATTTGGAGTACATGTCGATTAGTGCACTAGCAACAAAAATATTGTTGTACATATTTGTTCTATAGATTAGCCCGTGAATTTCTCTCCCGTTGTTGACCGAGCCCGTTGACCCGATTGCGGGGAGTAAACCCGTGATGGTGACCGGGTTGGGCTTCAACCCGGATGCTAACATGTGTCTAAATAAGTCAACGGCTTTTACGGTTTGTTGGCTTTGTACAAAGCCCGAAATCATTGCATTCCATGTAACAACATCGGGAATTAAACCGGTTTTACTCATTCTAGAAAACGAATTAATCGCACCGTTACAATCTCCAATTTTAGCATACCCGGTTATTAATGCATTCCAAGTGAACTCATTAGGTTCTAATCTTGCTAATTTCATCTTATCAAACAGTAATTGTGATTCTCTGAGCCAGCCAGCGTTAGAATATGCAGAAATCAGGCTTGTCCAAGAAACAACATCTGGTTCAGGCATTTTATCGAACAGTTTGCGTGCATAACATAAATAACCACATTTACAATACATATCGATCAAAGCATTAACTACTGTCAACTCGAACTGTAGCCCGAATTTATTTACCATACAATGAACCTCTTTACCTTTGTTTGAATCCCTCAAACCGACACAACATTTTAACAAGAACGAGAAAGTATAACTATTAGGAACAAGATTTGTTGATTGTTGAAGTAAATTGAAGTATTTTATAGCTTCAATGAAATAGCCATTGAATTTCAAAGCAGAAATCATCCAATTGTAAGCAAAAACATTCAGATTTTGAGTGATTTGAAACATTGAGTGAGCAGAAGTGAAACAACCACAAGTTGCGTAAACACCCACCAATTTTGAATGCAGAGAAAAGGAGTTGAAGTCAACGCCTGAAGTCAACATGAGGGCATGGATTTGCTTGCATGGTGTTAAAGATTTTGATTTCAAGCAGTTTTGCAATAAGGTGGCAAAATGATGTGAAGAAAATGGATTTTGGTTCGAAAGAAAATGGTATTTCATTTTATCAAAATAATCCTTTTACACCCGCGGTTGTAACTTGTAAGCTTATAACGCAAAATCGTTTTACGTGATGCAACTACTTTTTTTTCAAAGGGAAAAAAACAGAAAACTTGTAATATTTAAAAGACAAATATTAATGACATTTTTAAAGTTAGGTATTCGGACATAGTTGTATGTTAATTAATTAACTCTCGTTTCTTTTTGCATTTTAGAAATTCATTTCCAATATAAAAAAATACGGAGTATAATATAATAAAGCATGTAATAATTTATTAATAAAAACCCTAAAAGTGTTTATTAACAATATTTTATTTATAAAATTACACGCACATAATACCAGTTAGACATTCATAAAGTTTTATTCAATATAAATTTAATGAGAGAAACACGAGTTGACGAGCATAACTAGTACCCAATCAACTGACCTTGTGTGTCTTATATTGTCATGAAATTCAATATATAAAGACAAAATACATTAAATTTATTTACTTCATATGAATAAATGTTTGAGTATGAGTAGAACCATATATGGCCATGTTTAGCCATTCATTTCCTATATATAATTTTAATAAGTTACATCATATTATTAAATGAGTATGTAGACTTTAGCCTAAACTAAAAGACAAGTTAACTCATTGTAACATGTATTTTTTTCATTACAATTTATGTGTCTAACTATATTTCAATAATAAACAATTAAAAAGTAAATATATATATCATTATTTTAAACGATATTCTGTTATAATGGACTTCTTAATGTAACTGAAATTAGCTAAATATATACGACCTAATTTGATATGTCCGTTTTTGAATCTTCCATTTATAAATATATACACAAAACAATTTCGTAACTTCCAAAATGTTATACTACGTATATTTATTAAATTAATATTAGTACTAAAAAAAATTAATTAATCAATGGAAACAATAAAGCTCTTTTTTTTTTAAACGGAAAAACAATAAAGCTCTAAATAAACTAATCTTAGAGCATTAGGTGTGGTGGCTTAAGCCACTTCGCCACCTATGCGCCACATCACCCTTTCACATTTCACATTCAAAACCCCTAAATACCCCCTCTGGCCTCTACCATCACTTAAGCCATTTGGGCCCATCTCTTTTTTTTTCCTTTTTTTTAAAAACATAGTACTTCATTAAAATAAATATTACACAATACAAAATAAAATTACCTAAAAAAGAAAAAAAATTACCGAAAAAAAATAACCGAAAAAATTAAAAAAAAATACCGAAAATTAGGAAAAAAATACCGAAAAAATACCGCATAACCTTCCGACTTAAGTTGACGGCAACTTTTTTCCCCTTTCTTCTCGCCTTTTCAACGGCGTCGGTGTCTTGAGGGGGTTGGTTTTGTTGAGATTGTTGTGGTTGAAAAGATTGTGGTTGTGACCATTGGTGTTGTGACCACATTTGAGGAGGGGGTTGAAATTGTTGTGGTTGCTGTTGAAGGTTTTGAAATTGTTGTTGAAGCATAAAGTGGTTGTATTGCTCTTGGGAAAATGTCGGCATCACGGTGTTTTGGGTGGATGATACCGATTGTTGGGACGAAGGTGTTGACGGATTGGACGCCGGTGAGCCGGAACCTCCCAATCCGAGAATACCGTTCATCCAATCGGGGTGTGGTGGTTGAGACATTTTGGAGAGTTTTTGAGAGTAAAAGGGTAAGAAATTGTAGAGAGTTTTAGAGAGTGAAAGTGTAAGAAATTGTGTGAAAAAAGGTAATGGTAAAATGAGTTATTTATAATAGGTTTACTTAAAAAAATTAAAATTCTGGAAAACTAGCCGTTGCCAACTGCTAGGACACGTGTCGCTCGCTCATTGGCCCGCTGGAATCGTCGACGGTCCGGCGCAAACACTCGCTCGCGTAGCGAGCGGTGTCGTGGCTTGGCCGGCGCGCCGAGGTGGCGTCCAGCGCCCACCCCATCTCGCCACCACACCGGTCTCTCTTAGTACTAAAAAAATTAATTAATTAATGGAAACAATAAAGTTCTTGGAGCTTGTGCCATATCGAAGAAGTAGAGTGCCAAAACGGACCATACGAAGAACAACACAACTACCCCCTCTCGTCTCTCTCAATCAAACAACACAAAAACAGTGATGCATTATTGACGAAAAAAAGGTTCTATCAATTTGACTTTATCATCGTTTTCATCTCATTTTCATTATTGATTCTATAATCTCTCAATTCACCATCTTTCAGTTTAATTCAATCAATAAACAGTCCATTTCAGACTCTTCAATCAGGTAAATCTGAATCAATATCTGATTATTTTTCAGCTTCATTCGTTAATTTGTAACAATTTTTGTGTTTTTAATCGTAAACTTTATTATCGAATTTTGATCCGTGCAATTAAATTAAATTTGTAGAAGGAATAAAACTCATTGAGACTGTCAGTCGGTGGTCGATAGATATCAATCTCAATATCAATTTCATGGCGGTTGTTGAGAACGGTGTGTCGAACAATCATCAGGTGGAATTAAACGACGTTGATCAATCAGACTCATCGATTTCGATTTCTAGGTCAAATGCAAACGGCAGTTTAGTTAATGGAAATGGTGTCTCGAACCATGATGTTGATCGTCATGATCATGAAGAAGAAGGTTTTAAGATGGAAATGAGAGATTTGGAGGAAATGTTGTCGAAATTAAATCCTATGGCTGAAGAATTTGTGCCTCCTTCACTGTCTAATAACAGTTATGATAATAATAATAATAATAGGGCTTTATTACAATCACCATCAGCTCAATTTGGTTATGCTGCTGTTAATGGTTTTGCTAATGTTAATGGTGTTTCAGCTGGACGGGTACATTTTTGCTTCATTTTTCAGGATTTTTGCAACACTTGAAGCTTGCTATATGTTCATTAAGCTATTTCTGTTGCTGATTGTAATGTTTTTGTTTATTTATTTATTTATTTATTTATGATTAGAAGAAGGGAAATTTTGGTAATGGAAAACGAAGGATGAACAATCGAACCAACATGGCACAACAAGAAGATGCCATTAAGAGAACAATTCATGTGTCTGACATTGACCAGCAGGTAAAGAATCATATCATGTCATATTATCATGTAATAAATTAATAAAATTTGTTATTTACTTGGATTATGATTGTTTTTAATTCCTCAAAACAATGTTTGAATCTTTGTTTTCCATTTCTGTGATGGTTTGAGTTTAGGTAACTGAAGAACAACTTGCAGCACTTTTTATTAATTGTGGGCAGGTAAATCATGTTTTATATATACTATATATATTTGCTGGTATACATAATGATCATCTAATTTTTTATTTTTCTTATTTACATAATAGGTTGTTGATTGTCGTGTATGCGGTGACCCTAATTCTGTTCTTCGTTTTGCCTTTATCGAGTTTACTGATGAGGGTATGCAGATATAATCTTTTATTATTATCTCTAATAAATATAATTTATATTTTCCATTAAATAAAATTTTCTCAATTATACTTGCAGAAGGTGCAAAGAATGCATTAAGTCTTGCTGGAACAATGCTCGGGTACTACCCAGTTAGGGTTCTTCCTTCAAAAACTGCAATTGCACCAGTAAATCCAACTTTTTTACCCCGGGTGAGATTCTTTACCATAACTTGTGAAACTGGAATCAAGTATGTATTTACAGTCATGCTAACTCTATATTATCATTGATATTTTTTATTTTTATTTTTATTTTTATTTTTATTTTTATTTTTATTTTTATTTTTATTTTTATTTTTGTGTTTAGTCTGAGGATGAAAGAGAAATGTGTGCAAGAACTATTTATTGTACTAACATTGATAAGAAGGTAATTCAAATTCTTTTCTTCTTTTTAAAATTTTTTTAATTATGAACAAGCATTTATGTGATTTTTATTTTGTTTGAAACAGATTACTCAGGCAGATGTCAAACTCTTTTTTGAATCATTTTGTGGAGAGGTTTACAGCTGTCCATATCTAAGTAATATTTTATATTGCCATCTGAAATTTTGAATAATATTTTTATTTAATTTGTATTTTTAGGTTTACCGCTTAAGGTTGCTTGGAGACTATCATCATTCATCTCGTATTGCATTTGTGGAGTTTGTAATGGTGATATTTCTATGCTTTTTAACTGTTTTGTTACTTTATATTTATAAATATTTTAACAAAATTTGCAATGTTTTCTTTATTTATAATTTATATATAAAGTAGTAAAATCATGTGTTATGTGTACAGGCTGAGAGTGCAATTGCAGCTCTGAACTGTAGTGGTGCAATATTGGGATCATTGCCAATAAGGTAACTTTTGATCACATTTTAAATGTGGTAATAAGAAGTTTTTAATAGCCCTATTTTGGTAATTAAACTTTATTTTTTCGACCCTAAATGGTAATTAAACTAAATTTTATTTTTATTTAAAATTTTATTTTTGTAGGGTAAGCCCTTCAAAGACCCCTGTGCGCCCACGTACAAGTCGGCCTACAATGCAGTGACACGTGCATGATGATAATTATTATATTTAAACACGTAGATACAAATGAGAGAAACTATTGACATTTATGTGTGATGACCCAACTATATGTCTATGTCTCTAAATTTAAATGTAGCAAAATTAATTCAGTCTTTTGTTAATGAGAATCTTTCAGTTTTGGATTTAAATTTAATGCTTTGTTGATCGCTTTTTTATACTTTTCATGTTTATTGTTTAGATAACGTTGTTTTCAGTTAAAAATAAGTACCATTTTCACCTTCATTTTTTGTTCAATACTTAGTGAATCTCTTATTATCTGCTAAAATAAAGTGTTTCCATGCTAGTTAGTTGTTACAGCCCGAAAGAGATTGGTCAACACTTTTAAGTGCATTTTTTCCTTTTTAATTAACCAAATTACTTGTGAGTTGGTCATTGGGTTATCTTTTACTTCCAACAGGACAAAAGTGTAAAAACACAAAAATTGATTTTAAAAAATAAACAAGTCAAATTGGTCCATTGCCTAATAATTTTTGTGGTCAACGCGCACACGGCACACTCGATCATTGATTTGTGAAGTTTTCAACCTAAACCTTTGACTTTAACTACAAAAGACATTCTCTATTCTAAAAATTTCAGCCATTGTTCTTATAGTTAATTACATAAACTGTCAATATGTTTATTGAATATTATTTTATGATTTTGTCCTTACAATCTTACTTTTCGAAATTTTTATCCTTATAATTCTCAGTTTCTTAAATCTATCTAAATTGATCTATTAAACTTCCTCACATGCCAAACACGTAAATGTATTTTGGTGTTTTTTTCCCCTTAACCTCACTTTCTCTCTACCTTGACCTCACTCTCTCTCCAACCTAGTTTTATCCAATATATGTTTAAAGCAAATTATTAGATTATCAAAGTAGTATTCATTTTCTTTATTTTTGAAGTAATAAATAATTAAAATAACTTATTGTTCTACCCAATCTACCTATATTTGATCGCCTAATATGGTAAGTTGCTACTTCGTATGCTTTATCCACATTCAGTATTATTTACCAAGTTTCCTTCATTTAAAAAAGAAAAAAACAAATAACATTAATTTAATATGCTAGAAAAAGTAGTTTATGTAATTAAAAATTGCATTAATTTTTTATCTCTTAAACAATATTGTATTTTATCTAATGGATCATAATTTTGGAATGATGCAAGTATTTTATATAATAATATAAGCCTACTAAAATAATAATTAAACCAAGTAAAATTAATACAAAGATTAAACCTTGATTATTACTAACACACTACTCTAGTCTCTACTCCCCTTATTATGACTAACTTTAAGTCCACCACTACTTTCTCTCTCTACTTTCTCTTTCTTCATTCGGTCTGAACTCCTGATTACCAGATCAATCAACTAATTCCTAGGTTTTCGTTTTCTCTATTTTCATGCTGATCTAATCTCTCAATCATACCTACAATCAGACAATCTCACACACAAAATTCCAGCTAAACCACTAGTCAAACCCCCCTAAGTTGCAACGAAGATTCCATCTCAAATTAACTCCAGATTGATACAAATTGAGCTCGATTTCTGTCACCCGATTCCAACAATTAGGGCAATTAATTGTTATTCCAATCGCTTGTGCTGGTTCGGTGTTTATTCAAGTCAACTGGATACTATGTAGTACTTTGATTGTATTACAAATTGCGATTAATTTGATGAAGACATTTGTGCAATTAGGAGAAAATGGAGGTTAATTTGATGAAGTACGTAAGTCTGGATTCCGTGATTTGTTGATATTATCGTTGCAGATAGAGGATGAGTTCAGATGTTAGTAGAACAGGTGGACAAGCTGAACGCGACATTGAGCAGGTAAATCGATTATAACATTAGCTTAGCTTTTGGATAACATTGTAGATTAGGATGTTAATTAATCAATTTCATAGCCATATGTAACACTTGAGACATCAGATTAGTTACTTAATTGCTGTTTGAAGTATGTAATCTCGAATTGATTTTTACTTGCATGTAGTTGGATGATCAGTTGACTTTATGATTTCAATATATTATAGTCTCCAAAAACAGGAGTAATCCTATTTAGTATTTACATGAATTCAAACAGTATAACTCAGCTTTCAGAGAAAATGATAAAACATTAGCAGAAATATCCGACTACTGAAGATTATTAATCTATAAATTAGTTATTTTATATAATGTGGTGATTTCTGTTTAACTTAAGTGTCTTTGAATATAATTACTTTTAAACAGGCCATTACAGCTCTTAAGAAAGGGGCTTATCTTCTTAAATATGGAAGAAGGGGGAAACCTAAGTTTTGTCCCTTCAGGTTGGCTAATGTAAGTTCAACTTCTATCTTTTCTTTTTTTCTTTTTTAAAAGAATCAGTTTCATAAATAGACCTTTGACTTGCCATATATTGTGATTTTGATCTTTTCATTTTCAGAGTTCCTAACTCAGTCCCCTGTTTACCATTTTTTTGCATGGACCGTCCTTTCTAATTTCATAAATGGTCATTTAACTAACCACATATTGCAACTTTGGTTGATTCTTTTTCTGTTAAAAGGAATGTCTATGCAATAAAATGGTAAATAAAGGATCGAGTTTAGAACTTTGAAAAATAAAGGACCAAAGTTGTAATATGTGATTAGTTAAAGGGCCATTTTGAAATTAACTCTTTTAAACAAACTGAGATTACCACACTTCCTATTGCCTACGATTACTTCTTAAACAAATTCACTATTCAATTGATGGTTGTGTTTTTCTGATATTTCAGGATGAGTCTATTCTCATATGGTTTTCTGGGAAAGAGGAAAAACACCTTAGATTAAGTCATATCACCAGAATTGTATCAGGGCAACGAACCGTAAGTTTATTTATTTGCAGATTTTTATTTTGTGCTAATATTAATTATGCTAATTTGAGGAGAAGATCATAAAATTTTCTCATTTGGAGAAGGAAAATTTGTTATTAAATTTTTTAAAATTACTTGTCAAATATTCGAATATGAAAATTTAATTATCTGGATCAAATATTCAGTTTTCAATTCCAGGTAACCCTATAGGAAATTTAATTACTTAATCACCTTTTCTTTCCAAATAAATAGACATACATGGAAATTTAATTATTATATTTTACTGTAAGATTGTTTTATTAAAAAGGTTTTTTTTTTTAATATTATGAATATTTACTATGATTTCGCATTGTTGTAGCCAATCTTTCAAAGGTACCCACGACCCGAGAAGGAGTATCAATCATTTTCTCTGATATACAATGATAGGTCTCTTGATTTGGTATGTTACAATTTGTACTAATTTAGCCTTTTGTCTGCCAAATAACATTTAATTTGGATATTTTCTATTTAAATAATTTTGGTTAAATAGATCTGTAAGGATAAAGATGAAGCCGAGGTATGGTTTAGTGGGCTTAAAGCACTAATATCACGTGGTCATCAGAGAAATTGGAGAACAGAATCAAGAAATGATGAAATCCCATCTGAAGCTAATAGTCCCAGAACATATACACAAAGGAGTTCCCCTTTACATTCTCCGTTTGGTAGTGGGAATAGCTCACAAAAGGTACAACAATTTTGACCCGTTTACTTATTTAATAGGTTTATTGAGATTAATTTTTCATCTCTAACAAGTCAAATGGCTAAAACCAATAAAATTAGCTAAATAGAAATGGGTCAAACAGGGAGAAAGTTCAAAGTGATTTTTTTTAATATAGATATTTTTTTAATAATGTAGAGCCCGTTGAATCATTTGTGTAAGAAATTAGGTTACTATTGAAATAATATGAACTTGTTAGAGTAATTAGATATTCTTCCATGTGATTTGTATAAAATTATGGATTTCGTCGTTTGACTCTTTCTTTACTACACGGATATTCTGTAATTTTGAAACTTGTAACTACGATGATCTATAAAGCAGAAAAAGCCGTTAAGTTTTTAGGGACTATTGATGCTACAAGTTTCAAAGTCAGGGACTGTTGACGTTGCAAATTTCAAAATTAGGGACTGTTGATCTCACAAGTTTCAAAATTAGGGACTAGCCGTGTAATAAAATTGTCGAGGAATGAAATTCATAATTTCATTTAAACCATACGGGATATTTGTTTAATTAACTTTTCTCTTATCATATTTGACACACTAAATATTCATAAAAATATTTTTAGCTGAACAAAAAGGTTAAATGTGACAATATGTCAACATTTTCAGGACACTGTTGATCACCTGAGTCTTCACAGTCCATACGGAAGCCCACCTAAAACATTCCCAGATGAAATTCTTTACAAACTTCCTCCAAAAGGTTTCTACCCGCCCATTTCCACAAACGGGTCGACCCATTCCAGCAATTCAGACAGCATGCACGGTGGCCACTTAAGAACAACAATGGGAGTAGATGCATTCAGAGTGAGTTTATCAAGTGCAGTCAGTTCATCAAGTCAAGGTTCAGGTCATGATGATGGTGATGCATTAGGTGATGTGTTCATTTGGGGTGAAACCACTGGTGATGGTGTCATTGGTGGCGGGCCCCACAAATCGGGCAGTTGTGTAACTGTAATTAACAAAATCGATTCTTCACTACCAAAACCTTTAGAATCTGCAGTTGTTCTTGATGTCCAAAACGTTGCTTGTGGTGGAAGGCACGCTGTTCTTGTAACCAAACAAGGGGAAATGTTTTCTTGGGGGGAGGAATTAGGCGGTAGATTAGGGCACGGGATCGATTCAGACGTGTCACACCCGAAATTAATCGATTCATTAAACAACACAAATATAGAACTTATAGCATGTGGTGAATATCACACATGTGCAGTTACTTTATCAGGTGATTTATACACATGGGGCGAAGGGCATTTTGGTATTCTTGGCCATGGGAATGAGGTGAGTCACTGGGTCCCGAAACGGGTCAATGGCCCGTTGGAAGGTATCCACGTGTCAGCTATTTCATGCGGGCCGTGGCATACGGCTGTGGTGGCATCAGCGGGCCAATTATTCACTTTCGGTGAAGGGACTTTCGGTGTTTTGGGTCACGGGGACCGAAAAAGTGTCTCGAGCCCGAAAGAAGTTGAGTCATTAAAAGGGTTAAGAACCGTACGGGCTGCTTGTGGTGTTTGGCATACAGCTGCAGTTGTTGAAGTTATGGTTGGTAATTCAAGTTCTAGTAACTGTTCTTCGGGTAAGCTTTTTACATGGGGTGATGGTGATAAAAACCGATTAGGGCACGGTGATAAAGAGACAAAATTAGTACCAACTCTTGTTGCTGCACTCGTTGACCCGAATTTCTGTCAAGTTGCATGCGGGCATAGTATGACCGTTGCCCTAACTACTTCGGGCAACGTCTACACAATGGGCAGCCCGGTTTACGGGCAGCTCGGGAACCCGAATGCTGATGGGAAATTCCCGTCTTGTGTCGAAGCAAAACTTTCAAAAAGTTTTGTAGAAGAAATAGCTTGTGGGGCCCACCATGTGGCGGTTTTAACTTCAAGAACAGAAGTTTACACATGGGGAAAAGGTGCTAATGGTCGGTTAGGTCATGGTGATACAGATGATAGAAATTACCCGACTTTAGTTGAAGCACTAAAAGACAAACAAGTTAAAGGTATTGCTTGTGGTACTAATTTCACTGCAGCAATTTGTTTACATAAATGGGTTTCGGGTATTGACCAGTCAATGTGTTCGGGCTGCCGAGTCCCGTTTAATTTCAAACGAAAACGACATAATTGCTACAATTGCGGGCTCGTTTTTTGTCATTCTTGTAGTAGTAAAAAGTCACTTCGGGCTTCTATGGCACCCAACCCGAATAAACCGTATCGCGTTTGTGATAATTGCGTTAATAAATTGAAAAAAATAATCGAAAATGACAGCTCATCACATGTGAGTAGACGGGGGAGTATAAATAGTATAAATCAGAATTTAACCGAACAAACCGAACAAGACGATAAACCCGATCAACGGTCACGACCTCGGCTTGCCCGATTAGCTTCAATGGAATCTTTAAGACCGATTGAAAATTATAATTCTAGAAAAAATAAGAAATTGGAATTTAATAGCAGCCGAGTTTCACCTACTCCTAGTGGGAGTTCTCAGTGGGGTGGTCTGAATATTTCTAAATCTTTTAATCCGGTTTTCGGTTCGTCTAAAAAGTTCTTTTCGGCTTCGGTTCCGGGCTCGAGAATTGCTTCTCGGGCAACGTCTCCGGTTTCAAGACGGGCCAGCCCGCCCCGTTCCACTACTCCAACTCCAACTTTGGCTGGATTATCTTCACCCAAGATTGGTTTGGATGATGCTAAAAGAACTAATGATAGCCTCAATCAAGAAGTAATTAAACTTAGGGCACAGGTATATTTTGACCCGTTTACTTTTAAACAGGTCGACCCATTTAACTAATATGGTTATGATTTCAGGTAGAAAATCTGACCCGTAAAGCGAAACTTCAAGAAGCTGAGCTGGAAAGAACTTCTAAACAACTCAAGGAGGCAATAGCAATTGCAGGGGAGGAAACCTCAAAATGCAAAGCAGCAAAAGAAGTTATAAAGTCACTTACAGCACAAGTAAGATAATTACATCAAATAATTATAAAATAAAAATTTATTATTTTTTTTGACTTTTTGGCTGATATTCTCTTATGTTAAAAAAGCTGAAAGACATGGCAGAAAGACTACCTGTGGGGGCCACACGTGACCTCAAATCTCCTTCCTTCACTTCATTTGGCTCAAATCTTGCTCCCAGTGATATGTTACTAGATGCTTCAGTTGACCAGTTAAATGGTCAAAGTCAAACACCATCATATAAAGAACCTGATTTAAGTGGTTCAAACACCCAGTTAGTATTGAACGGGTTGACCCGTGGTTCGGGACCAAACAAAGCGGGTTATTCAGAAGCAACAGAAAGGAATGGTAACAGAAGCAAAGATGATGATGAATGGGTTGAGCAAGATGAACCTGGTGTTTATATTACACTAACATCTTTGCCTGGAGGTATTAAAGATCTTAAACGGGTCCGCTTCAGGTATGCTGTTTTAGCTTCTTATTTCGACCCGTTTATGGTAAATGGGTTGATTTGGGCTTTACTTTACCTTTTTAACGGGTTAAATGGGGAATATTAAAGAAATTAGTAAGATGGAAGCAGGTTGGACAGGTCAAACAGGCTAAAGTCGCCCAAGATGTATTCAAAACCTAGTAAACAGGCTAAACTTGGCTGACTAGATACTCTACTACCCTGAACTTTTAAATTTGCATCATGGTACCTGAACTTGACAAAATGGATGATTTAGTACCTTAGCTCACTAATTTGGTGATGTTTTCTCACGTGATTTGCTTCTAATTTCAATATATTGAGATGAACGTATATTTTTTAATCCGTCAAAAGGTACAAGGAAAGTAAGAAAATGCGATCAAATGAACGAGTCAGGGTACTAAATCGACCATTTGTCAAATTCCATCTTTAATAGTTTAGGGTAGAAGATGTAGTCAGCCAAGTTCAGGGTACTAAAATGTATTTTGGCATATAATATATTATTAATTTCAAGTGTTTGTATTTCTAGAAAACTGGAATCGAAAAAATATAGAAAAAATTGTACAACTAAACCCTAAAGCCCGTTTTGAACAATTTGATGCAGTCGAAAGCGATTCAGTGAAAAACAAGCAGAGCAGTGGTGGGCTGAGAATCGTGCAAGAGTTTATCAACACTATAACGTTCGAGTCACTGATAAATCAAATGACTTACCACCACAATAACTAACATACATTTTAGATCAGTATCCTTTGCATTTGTAAATCATTTTTCCTAATTCTTGATATTTTCCTCCAATCGGGGTTTGCCACATCATCACGAGGTTGGAAGCAAAGTTGGGTTAAATTGTATCATGGTTTCAGGGTTGATGAATATGTAAATTCATTCTAGGTCTTATTGAAATCGGCTACTATCGTGTATATTCATTTATCTACAGATATCATCTTCCTGATTGCTTGTAGTTTGCGTGCTATCATCTAATATTCACTTTGTTTTGCTTTATTTTTGGGTATTTTGTATTTTTTTTTGTTTTCGATTATGTATTTTTTTTTCCCTACTTCTTTGCCACTGCCAGCAATGAAATTTAATTTTATAACTAGCAATATATTATGGGTCGTGTAACAAATACTTCCTCCGATTCAAAATAAGTGATACACTTTGGATTTCACGGTATTTGAGGCAAAATATTATAATGATGATTAAATTAGATTAATTGGATGGTTAGTGGGGAATGTGTCCCACACTTTTTGAATAAAGTAAGGGTTAATGATGTTTAAAAGTATAAGTAAGGGTAAAAATATCATTTCACTTTGTTAAATAGATAGTTAGTGGGTGTGGGTTCCACTATTTTTTGTTAAATAAAGTAATTTTTTAAAGTGTATCACTTATTTTGATTCACCCTAAAAAGGAAAGTGTATCACTTATTTTAAATTGGAGGAAGTATGTCAAATGTGATTGAGCAAAATATAAAATTTTGGTGAGAATTACTTTTTTAAATATAAAATTTTGATAATCAGATAAAGACTTGTTAATAAACCAGTCAGATAATATTTACTAATTTTTTAGAGGAAGGTTCGAAAAAAATTAAATAACAGTTAAGTTGCGTACGAGCAAACTCAACTATATCATGTGAATAATGTTAAATTTAACAGTAGAAATGAAAGAAGAAAAAAAAAGTAGATTCGACTAACTAAATGATATTCAATTAAATTTAAAAAAAAACATCGAATGCACTTTACCTTTGTCTTTAGCACACATGTCAAACATTTTTTCTTTTTGAAATCGGCTTCTTTTTTTTCTTCTTTTTTTAATATAATCTAGAGTAAATTACATGGAAGGTCCCTGTGGTTTGCCACTTATTACACTCATAGTCACTGAACTTCATTTATTACACTGGACGTCCCTGGTGTATTCAATTTGTTACACTCATGGTCCCTACTGCCCTTAACTTTTTCTAAATGACGAAAATACCCTTTGGCCTTTTGTAATAAAACGAATATAAAGGACTGTAAATGTAATAAGTGAAAAACCACATGGACCATCTGTGAAATTTACTCTATCAATTGATTTTTTTTCTTTTCTCTGTTTAATTCATGTTCTTCTACCACATTCAGACTCACCACCCACCTCTATCTCTTTGAATTCAAACATCAATCAGTAACCATTATCGTCACACCACCAAATCCCCTGAAAAGTCGATTCATCACTAACCCCTGCCTCTGGTTGCCTTCTCCAATTGTTCTGCCGCCTATGACGTTCTATTGGCATGAATTGATTCAGACAATTGATGCACGTCGCCAGAGGAGTTTGTACACGCGGTGATTCAGACAATTGATGCATGTCGCCAGAGGAGTTTGTGGTTTGCACATGCGGTGATTTAGACAATTGATGCACGTCGCCAGATGAGTTAGTGTTTTGCTCACTCAGGTCGATTGGGGTTTGAATTCAAAGAGATAGATGTGAGTGGTGAGTTTGAAATGTGACGGAAGAATATGAATTAAAGAGAGAAGAGAAAAAAAATTAATTAATAGAGTAAATTTCACGGATGGTCCCTGTGGTTTATCACTTATTACATTCACGGTCCCTTATCTTCGCTTTATTGCAAAAGAACAAAAGGGTATTTTCGTCATTTAGAAAAATTTAAGGGCTGTAGGAACCATGGGTGTAACAAATTGTATACACCAGGGACATCTGATGTAATAAACGAAATTCAGAGAATATAGCTGCAATAAGTGGTAAACCATAGAAACATTCCGTGTAATTTACTCTATAATCTACTATCTACTTTAAAAAGAAAATATCAGTAACGTGACACCTGTCCTACAAGAATACACATCTTGTGTTATTCTTGTTGTAACAACGGTTTATATCAAACCCGAATCCAAATAAATTAACGGATTCTGGAACATCCGTTCAGAGACGTGATGATCGGGGATTTCGATTGTGCGTAAAATTGAGATCTAAAACGCGTATAAATCCATTCCTTTCTTCTCCGATTACCAAAAAAGCAAATATCATCGTTGCAAATTCTCCTTCAGGTAATTCACTCATGCTATCTAATCTGTATATGATCAATACATAATTTCTAATTATATTCTTCGATAGTATGCAATTTATATGATCGATGTATCAATACATATCGTTCTGAATGTGTAGTATATGCTGTTCTTCCTTTAATTTGCTCATCAGGTTTTTTATGCATGGATATTTTGCTATTATTTCTCTGTTAATTCTGTTATTGAACCAATATTTGTAGAAATCATGACAATCGTGTATACGCTTCAGATTTTCATTTTTTGTTTAAATTTATTGAAGCTTGACGTTCGTAAGCTGTTTTCTCTTATGAAAATAAGCTTATCTAGCGATATTTGGAGGTCAAGTTTTATTGAAAAATTTGGATTCTAGAAATTTGCCCTAATACTTTCAAAATTGTGATTTGATCTAAAATTTTGTATTTAAGTAGTGTTTGGAATTTGGATGTATTTCTATGTGATCATTTCCCCTTTTAGAGTCAAAATCAATAATCATCCGTAATGAACAATCTCATCTCCAGATCTGATTTATGGCTTTGTAGCAGATCTATTATTCAGTTTTGTTACTGATTACTGATTTTTCAGGTAGTTTTGTTACTGTTACAACAACAGTTTTAATCACCCAACAATGGCAGATGCTCACGATACCGACAAAAACATTGAAATATGGAAAATTAAGAAGCTAATCAAAGCATTAGAAGCAGCCCGTGGTAACGGTACCAGCATGATTTCACTAATCATGCCACCTCGTGATCAAATATCTCGGGTAACAAAAATGCTCGGTGACGAATTCGGTACTGCTTCAAATATAAAAAGCCGAGTCAACCGCCAATCGGTTTTGGGTGCAATTACATCAGCCCAACAAAGGCTCAAACTCTACAACAAGGTCCCACCAAACGGGCTCGTTCTGTACACGGGCACAATTGTAACAGAAGATGGAAAAGAGAAAAAAGTCACAATCGATTTTGAACCGTTTCGGCCCATTAATGCATCTTTATATCTATGTGATAACAAATTCCACATAGAAGCTTTGAATGAATTACTGGAATCTGATGATAAATTCGGTTTTATAGTTATGGATGGAAACGGGACATTATTTGGAACATTAAGTGGGAATACACGTGAAGTTTTACACAAATTTAGTGTCGATTTACCCAAAAAACACGGGCGAGGTGGTCAATCTGCTTTAAGATTTGCTCGTTTACGTATGGAAAAACGACATAATTATGTGAGAAAAACTGCTGAGCTGGCAACACAGTTTTACATCAATCCATCAACTAGTCAACCGAATGTTTCGGGTCTCATACTTGCAGGGTCTGCTGATTTCAAAACCGAGCTTAGTCAATCCGACATGTTTGACCCGCGTTTACAAGCCAAAATATTAAACGTTGTTGATGTTTCTTATGGTGGTGAAAACGGGTTTAATCAAGCGATTGAATTATCTTCTGAAATTCTTGCAAATGTTAAATTTATTCAAGAAAAACGGTTAATCGGTAAGTATTTTGAGGAAATTAGTCAAGATACGGGTAAATACGTTTTCGGTGTTGATGATACTTTAAAAGCTCTTGAAATGGGAGCAGTTGATATACTTATAGTTTGGGAAAATCTTGATATTAACCGATTTACTTTAAAAAACGTTACAACCGGTGAAATTGTTATAAATCATTTTAATAAAGAACAAGAAAGTAATCAGAAAAACTTTAGGGATGCGGTTACAAATGCTGAGCTGGAAGTTCAAGAGAAAATGTCGTTACTTGAATGGTTTGCAAATGAATATAGGAAATTTGGCTGTACTCTTGAATTTGTTACTAATAAATCACAAGAAGGATCTCAATTTTGTAGAGGATTTGGTGGAATTGGTGGGATTCTTCGTTATCAGTTGGATATTAGGTCGTTTGATGAGTTGTCTGATGATGAATTGTATGGTGATTCTGAATAGCAATCAATAATTCTCTGCGTGCTGGTGCGGGGTAAGGAAATAGGCCTGCACCGGGCCCGAGTTCTCGCGGGTGTTGTTGTTGTTACTGTGTTGTTCTCATGTTGTGGAACTCGTGTTGAGGTACGTATGTGAATATTTGTTTTTTCATATATATAAGGGATAAACCTCGATCAATAATTAATGGTCAAAATTAAATATATATTTTATACATAGAAGGTATTTTGGTCATTTGACACCCACATAAGTTTTAATCTAATTTATTATTATTATTTATTATTTATTTTTTCCTTAAAAACAATATGATGAAATAATCACATGTTATTATATACTTAATCACATTGTGATTTTTTGTGCAATCACATGTGATCAAGTATATAATCACATGTAATTATCAATTGATGTTTTATTTTTTTGACGAAAAAATAAAAAAGAATTTATATGAGTGTGAAATGACCAAAATACATCACCATATATAAAATATGTGATTAATCTTGACCATTAAAATATTATTGATTAATTGTTAGATATTTAATAATTCGTGTGACAGTTGTTGAAGGAAAACTATCTAAAAACAGAGAAGGTCCCGATCTTGTTTTTCTCTATGCGGGACACGTGTTTAGCTCCATTCCAAACTGTTGGTATAAGAAAAGCCTGATGACACGTGTACCAATCATCATCATCATCTTTCAATGGCTGTCTGAAAGCTTTGTTATTGTGGTTATGAAGAAGCTTCAACTTTTATATGCCTTTGGCTAATAAATAATAATGTTAAATAAGTATAAGATGAATAAGTAAATCGTGTTTGCCAATAATAAAAATGTTACACGGGCATATCGTGTAGAACATCTAGAACGTGAATTGATTCATGTACTTGTTGATGAGATTTTTATCTTGTTTTTACGTACGTGTTACTAATTATTATATTGATTAAAGATATTGGTTTGATAGTGAACTTACTAACTTGGTACTTATTTTATTTTATTTCGTTTCTGAGTAGCAATGTATGTGGGCTGGGTCTATGGGTGCAAGTGAGCCCAGTATACTTTGGTCACCACTTTTATATTATTATACATCCCACTCATCACTTTTTAGTGCATTTTTATATTTATACTTCCTCCGACTCAAAATAAGTGACACACTTTGGGTTTCACGGTTTTTAAGGCAAAAGATTATAATGATGATTAAATTAGATTAATTGGATAGTTAGTGGGGAATGGGTCCCACACCTTTTGAATAAAGTGGGGGCTTAATGATGTTTAAAAGTAAAGAGTAAGGGTAAATGAGTCATTTCACTTTGTTAAAGTAGATAGTTAGTGGGCGTAGGTCCCACTATTCTTTACCAAATAAGGTAATTTTTCAAAGTGTGTCACTTATTTTGAATCACCCCAAAAAGAAAAGTGTGTCACTTATTTTGAATCGGAAGAAGTATTATATTTCAATAATATATAGGATATAATACCAAATTACATGGTACAATGCTCCACATATGGAGAAAACTATCCCTTCAAACCGAATTTTAAAAATTACTGACATTTGATCTCGTTTTCTCTCCGGGACTAATGAGTCTTTGGTCTAGCGATAAGATATTTGCCCTCATTCTTATGATTGGGAGTTTAGTCTTTAGAAATAAATTGTATTTAAGAATAGATTAGGATTAGGATTAGGATTAGGATTGCTGTTAACCAAAAAAAAGAAAAAAAACCTTATAAACTCGAGCAGTTATACTATTTCAAATAAAAAACTTAGTAAGTAAAATGATAACATCGGGGGAAGATGATGCATGGGGAATAGAAGAAACTCAATTGCCAAAGGTGGGACCCATAAACTTGTCCCTTCCCGAAGATGATAATCATTAAACTTGGTGGGCAAGTATTTGAAGATAATAATATATCATTTGGGCCCACTACTCAAAATAAATTGCAAGCTAGCCCAAGATGCGATTCCGGGCCCAATCTGACTGAGCCCATCGGAGACAAACACAATTGTAAGCAGGGATATAATCCTTTATCAGAAAATTCCCCAAATGGTTTTTTTTTCCACTGCCCCACCCCCATTCATATCTTTCGGTGTCCGGAAAAAACCTAAATCATTAAAACCTCCATTTCCATTCAAGTCTTTCCCTGCTCTCTCGCAAAATGCTTTGAGGAGAACCCGTACAGGACAGACGGGGGGTGATGACGTTAATCAGTCTTCCATCTCGCTTGATCTCAACAAAAGACCTAACCCATCTTGCTCTAATATTGGCTCGCAGTCTTCTCAAACTTCGGGTATTGGTTTATCTCAGGAAGTTAGGAACACATTGGAAATTGGAAATATGGTTGGCTTTCAAATGGAGGGTTGTGATGCGGATATCAGAAACATCATGTCCAAATTGGGTGAAGAGCAAGTTTCTCAATGAGAGTTCTCTCTCTTAACGCTAGAGGGGTGGCTTCCGAATCGAAGCTATCTTGGATTCGCAATCTGCGTTTTCTCAACAAAGTTCAATTTCTGGGTATTCAAGAATCTCATCTTCCTACCCTTCCTGATTCAAGACTGGTTCATGAAATATGGGGCAACCATAACTGTGATTTCATTTATCTACAATCCGTAGGTAAATCGGGTGGAATCTTATCTATATGGGATCTTTGTTTTTTTAATAAGTCTGGAAGCATTTCTGAGGTGGGATTCGCAGCTGTATGGGGCGTTTGGGCGGGCACTCATTCATGTGGGTTCATAAACGTTTATGCTCCACAGTCAACCGGTGAAAAAAGAAGACTGTGGGACAAGATCGTTACTCTTCTCAATACCCTGAACCATGTCAATTGGGTTGTTTTGGGTGATTTCAACGAGGTAAGACCGTTCGGTATGGGTCACCACCCGTTGCCGTGGTGGTGACATGGCTAGGCGATAACGGCGTGGGCGAGCGGGGAACACCGCCCCCTTAACGGCGTGTTCAACGGTGGTGGCTTCTCGGGGGCACTGTAATGAGGGGCAACGGGGTGGAGATGCTCGTTTTCGACCGTTGGGAGGAGCGGAAGATTGTAACGGTCATATGACCGTTTGATTTAAAAAAAAATTAATTTATTTATTTTTCCCTATATATACACACAATATACAATATTTTTTACACAACCACAACCACACAATCTCTACAATCTCTACAAACTCAATACCAAATGGCTTCCAACCAAAGCTCACCCGAATCATCCCCGGTAAACCCTAACACCAACGACCAAAGTAACCTTGGATTTGCCCACTTCGACCAATACGTTAATTTGCTCAACACAGGAACACCCATTCAACCAAATCCCCACTCCCAACAACATCAATTCCAACACCCACATTTCCAAAACCAACCATTCCAAAACCTACCATTCCAACAACCACCATTCCAACCAACTCAATTTCAAAACCCTCCATTCCAAAACCCACCATTCCAACCAACTCAATTTCAACAAAGTCAATATCAAAGTGCACAATTCCAAAGTACACAATTCCAACAAACAGAGGCTGGCGGTAGCGGTAGCGGTAGCAAGGTAAAAAAGAAAGGAAAGGGGAAAGCCAAGGAGAAAGTTGTTGTTGATACTGACGGTCCAATGCCTTGGACGACTGAAGAAGAAGTTGCTTTGTGTAAAGCTTGGTGCACCGTCTCAAAAGACCCAAGGGATGGGAATAGCAAGAAAACGAAAGGGCTATGGGAGGCTGCCTCCAAAGTTTTTCACGATCTCATGAAGAGCCCAGTGTACAGAAACCACGACCAACTGTCTGGGAAGTGGCGTCAACTAGTCACCATTTTAACAAAGTTTAACGGTATCTACAACAAGCTTATGTCAGAAAAACGGAGCGGGATGAGTGATTTTGATGTTATGGACGCGGCAAGGCTAGAATACAGATCAGTGGTTGGTGGCCGTCATGGTTTTGAGTCAGAAAAGCAGTGGTTGGTTGTAAAAGACGACACAAAATGGTTAGCTTCAGTTACTGTACAAGAGCAACAAAAAAAAACAACAAAGACAACAACAACAACAATCAAAGCGGTCTCGTAGTTCCCACTCGGTGGATGTTTCTGATGGTCATACAAATACTTCGCGTATCGACCTTAATGCTGGTGACGACGACATACCCGATGACATATTCGATGAAGTCGAAGAAACCCCCACTCCAACCCGACCGGTAGGAAGAGATAAGACCAAACGAGCACAACGCCATGCGGCGCAACAGGCATTGTCGAACAATACGATGGATGAAGTGGCTAGGATGTTGGCCGAACATGGTGTGACGTCAAAAGAGAAGGTCCAGTTGAGGAAGGAGAAACGGCTGGCCGACAAGACCGCTACCGAGGGAACAATAATGCTCAATACCATCTCCATGTTGAAGCACAAAGAGGACGATTTGGATGGGGAGGATCTCGATATTTTGAGGGAAGCGAAGGCGAAGGCGAGGGCCGCTTTCCGCAATTTAGGCTGCTAGTTTGTTTTTTTTTTCAAGTATTGTATTTTTTAATTTCTAGTATTATAATGTTTAAATTTTTAATTTTAATGAAGTTTTTATTTATGTTTAAAATTAAATGGAAAAGAAATGATGATATGGAAAAAAAAGTGGTGTGGTGTGGTGTGGTGTGGTGTGGTGTGGTGTGGTTTGGTGGGTATTTCCTGAAAAAAGTGGTGTGGTGTGGTGTGGTGGGGTTGCTGAGGTGGCAGATGATGTGGCAGAAAAGTTAGCAGAAAAGGAACCATTTTTTCTAATCAAGGTGCCATGGTTTTTAACGATTTTATCATCACAGCCGATTTAACTGAAGTGAAAAGTGGAGGGAGGCGTTTCACTCGTATGAGTACTGACGGACTGAAACACAGTAAATTAGACAGATTCTTTGTCTCCAGGAACTTTCTCGCAATCTGGCCAAATCCGAATGCCATGATTCTGCCTAGATTGCATTCCGACCACTGCCCGGTTCTATTGTCCTCGGAAGTTTTGGATTTCGGGCCTTCTTACTTCAAATTCTACAATTCTTGGATTCTTAATCCAAGCCTAGGCCCAATTGTAACCAACTCGTGGGCTATCAATCCACCGGCTTGGTTCTCGCCAATCCAATCGTTTATGTTCAAACTCAAACAGGTGAAAAATAACATTAAAAAATGGAGAGTGGAAGAAAACAAATCCCGAAACCAACAAATGGATACTTTACTGGGAAAAATGGATTCCATTGACTTGAAATCCGAAGTGGCGCCCATATCTTCCCAGGATGTGTCTGATAGAAAAGAGTGCTACTTGAAAGTTAAAGAAATGGAGAGAGTCAAAATCTTAGATATGAAACAAAAAGCACGTATCAAATGGGCAGTCGACGGAGACGAAAACTCTCGCTTTTTCCACGGTATTATAAATCATAACAGGAGAATAAATTTCATTCATGGCATCAATGACAATGGCAGTTGGATTTCCGAACCAAAGTACATCATGGGCGCTGCTCTTAAATTTTTTTCTGATAAATTTAAAGATACCTCATCCAATCGCCCATCCTTCTCGAGCAGCAATTTCAGATCGATCTCCCGGGAACAATCACGGTTCTTGGAATCCAGTATCGAGATTGATGAAGTAAAAGCAGCCGTCTGGGCTTGCGATTCCAGCAAGGCACCGGGCCCGGATGGCTTTTCCCTTGGGTTTTTTAAATCATTTTGGGACGAAATTAAATCAGATTTATTCAATGCGGTTAAATTTTTTGAGGCAACAGGTTCTATTGATCGCGGTTGCAATGTTTCTTTTATTGCCCTAATCCCGAAGCTTGCTGACCCCATATCCTTCGCCGATTACCGTCCGATCAGTCTTATAAACAGCTTGTATAAAGTGATATCAAAGATTTTGGCCACAAGATTGAGTTTGGTAATTGATTCAGTTATTGGTCCCGAACAATGTGCCTTCGTCAAGAACAGAAATATTCTTGACGGCCCGCTGATCATCAGTGAAGTTATTTCATGGGCCAAACACTCAAAAAGAAAATGCATGCTTATGAAGATAGACTTCGAGAAGGCGTTTGACTCAATTCTTTGGGATTTTCTGGATGAAATTTTTGCTCATATGCAATTCGGGTCAAAATGGAGACATTGGATCAAAGGGTGCCTGCACTCTAACTCTGTCTCAGTGCTAATAAACGGGGCTCCAACAACAGAATTTGTTATGGGAAGGGGTGTTCGGCAAGGGGACCCGCTTGCCCCCTTTCTTTTTATCATCGCTGCCGAAGCCCTAAACGTGGTAATGTTTGAAGCAAATAGAAAAGGCGTCTTCAATGGCATTCGACTTCCTAAATCCGGGCCGATTATAACACATATGCAATTTGCAGACGATATTATTTTCGCTTCTGATTGGTCTTTCTCGAATGCTTACAATCTGATCAGAATATTGCGCTGCTTTCAGTTAGCTTCGGGTTTGAAAATTAATTTAAATAAAAGTTGTGTTATGGGCGTGTCTGTAGACGATTCTGATATAGACGACATGGCTAGAAAAATCCATTGTAAAGCCGGTAAGTTTCCCTTCACATATCTCGGGATCCCTATCGGTGCCTCAATGAACCGAACGGAGAATTGGACCACACTGATAAACAAATTCAATTCAAAGCTTACCAATTGGAAGTCAAGTTCTCTATCTTTTGGCGGGAGACTTGTTTTAGTCAAAGCTGTTCTCGGTAGTCTTGGGTTGTACTTTTTCTCCATTTTTAAAGTCCCGAAGAAAATACTGAAAAAACTAGAAAGTATTCGTTTAAATTTTTTCTGGGGATCTTCAGAAGATAAGAGGAAAATATCATGGATAGATTGGCAAACGGTTTGTTCTGACAAGCAAAAAGGTGGGCTAGGCGTGAGCAGCCTTCGTGCTCAAAACCTCGCCCTAATTGCACGATGGTTGTGGCGGTTTAAAACAGAACCTGATGCGTTATGGAAGAAAGTGATCGTCTCGTTGCATGGGCCAGATGGCGGCCTGAATAATCTAAATAAATGCGGTCGTTTTCCGGGCATTTGGAGAAATATCATCAAATGTCAGAAAGACTATGCAAGTGTCAATCTTCCTGTTTTATCTTGGACTCAATGGAATCCCGCAGTCAACGGAGGTGATGGCCGTTGGACGTGGGCTTTGGACCAAGACGGGTTCAAGGTATCGTCTTTAAGGAATGCTTTCGATGATTTATATCTTAAGTCTAGAAGCAGTAGGAGCTTCGGGTGGTGCAATTGGGTGCCCGCAAAAGTAAACATTTTGGCTTGGCGAATTTTCCATAAAAGGCTTCCTACTAAGCTAAACCTCCTTAAGAGAAATATTACGAGTCTTTCTCATCTTTGTCCAATGTGTGACTTTGTTGAAGAAGACGAAGATCACTTGTTCTGTACATGCCCAATTTCAAGGAGGTTTCTTAGAGACTTATGCTCTTGGTGGAAACTTGATACTTCCTCTTTCAACTCCACTGACGACAAATTTAATTGGCTTGACAATCTAAGTATGGTTTCTTCTCGAAGTAAGGCGATTATGGGCATTTTTTACACTTTCTTTTGGGTCATTTGGACACTTAGAAACAGTAAAGTGTTCCCTGATCCCGGAAGAGTAAGGAGGGGCTGCTCGAGTGGTCATATACAAGCCTTATCTTTCTTTTGGATCAAGAATAAAGCTAAATGTTGCAATCTAGCAAATAGGTGGTCCGATTGGTGTATTTCGCCTAATTCATGTTTCTAATGGGCATTTTTTGTTCTTTCTCGTTGTGTTTCTGTTTGTGGTTCTATTTTGTTTGTTTTTGTCTAGCTCCTTGCTAGTCGTTTTAATGTTATTTTGTTGTTGTCGTTCAAAAAAAAATGATAATTAAATGATTGGAGAATGAGTTGGAAGTTGGAACTCGAGCTTGTGATGCTCATTTCAAAATTCATAGTCTGTTAATTTGATGTGACGTGGCATCTGCCAATCAAAGAGAAAAGTAAAATTATTAACCCACTATGTATATGACACGTGGCTATGTGTTATTTCTAATAAAATACTCCGTATGTACGCAATATTATAAAAGAAAAAAAAAGATGTTTAATTATATCACAATATTTTAGGTTAAAATATAATAGATGTTTAATTATTAATTAAATAAACATGCTATTTTCATATCACAATAATTGATAAGTTTGAAATTTCATTATTTTTTAGATAAAAATTAAAATAAATAATTAGTTGAGAATGAATATTATTAAAAGTGATATTAAAAAATTGTATAGCATACATAAATTAATTAAGAAACTGAAAAGGACAAACGTACGGTTGTGTTTGACTGATTAGAACATAGAAGTCCTGTCTTCTTGTTGAAAAGGAGAAAAAAGTTCAAGTTGATTTTGGTCGGAACGACTCAATTCCAGCGAGTCAATCGGAAAAAAATGGGCTACCAAGGTAATCAATCTTCTATAACAACACAATTTCCCTCAATTTTAGGTTTTCCTTTTGTAAAATTTCTAACTGTAATCGATCTAACAAGTTACCTTAAACCCCACTTTTCGTTTAACAATGTCTGCGATCCGACCCGCAAACAACACTTTTTGATCTTTTTTTTTCGTTCTAATTTTGTGCATGTTTCAGTTTTTGGTAGCATATAATAATGTGTAGCTGTTTCAGTTCATTTGGTTAGTCAAAGTGTACAAATTTGACTAAACGGTGTAAAAACCCTAGAATTACAAACCAGCATCGTCTAGTTTCAAGTAATTTGTCAAAATTCACAAATTTTTCTGTTCTGTTAGCATCGAATGTATGCTTATGTGTTTAATTTTCCTAATTTCAAGAAATTTAGTTAATAATGAGCTTGATTAAAGGATATAAAGTTCAATTGTTTTGATTTGCGCTAATTTTTTAAAATATATGAAATAATATAGGGGCAATGGACATAGATTTACCAACAGAATTTGGTCCAACTGAGGAAACAGTTGAAGCATTAATGGAGTATTTGGTTGGTCCATTGTTACCTTTAAAACATGATATTTCAAAAGATACTCCAACGGAATCACAACAAAAATCTGTCGCTAAACAGGTAAGTAATTTGTCAATTACTTTGATGAATTATTTTTATACCGTTTAAATTTAATAAAAATATTATTTTCAGGTTCATGCAGCTGCAGTACTTTACAACTATTATCATCTTAATCAGAACCGAGAAAGTCAATTCTTGAAGTTTGACCAATTTTGTAACATGGCTATACTGTTCAAACCGAGTATAATAAATCACATGAAATACATGACTCAATTGGGTCAGCCCGTTTTAACCGACCCTGAAAAACAGCTTTCAATAACTGAAAAAGCAGTTATGGATGCATGCGCGATATCCGAAACTTTACTGGAAGCTTCTGATAATTTCTCAAGTACGCTAAAAGAATGGCCCGTGACAAAAGTGGCAGTTTTGTTAGTTGACTCACAGAAAGAAAACTGTTTTCTACAGTTTAATGATGGAGTTTGGTCAGTTATAGAAAAGGATATTAGTTCTGAAGATAGTGAGGGTAAAAAGGGAAAGAAAAGATTGAGGAAATATGATGAACAAGGGGAAATTGGGTTTCAATCGATTGCTTTTTCGGCTGTGAAGGAAGTAACAGGTATAAATATTTTGCTAATTTGAAATAAATAGCAACTAGCAAAATGGGTTGGGTCGGGTCGGGCGGATAACGGGTCAAAACAGGTAATTTTACGGTACAGGATAAAGCAAAATGGCTCGGGTTGGACTAGGTTGGCCCAAAACACTTTTTGAGAAAGTTTTAATTTTTTTAGAAAATATATAATGTGTTTTAAGTATGTTTACAAAAGTTATGTTATTGTAACAATGCAATAAACTTTTTAAATAAAATGATTTACGAGGTTGACTTGTTAGAGATATAATGTAACCAAATCAACCCGTTCATATATAATTAATTATTTTTAAAATCCAGTATCCAAATTAGAAACTGAATTTGTGTTTCTATTAGTTCGAATCCATTTCCACACCATAACTTTTAGCTCATACACAACATAGTGCAAGTTTTACAACTAATTGTACAACCATATCAAGCAATAATTGTGGTGAATGCAATAAAAATTGTGGTGTATAAATCACCCCCTTTAGTTTATGTTCATTTTGATAATTTTAACCAAACCATTATTAATGCTAATATATATATTTTTTCTTCTCTTCATTAGGAATTGGATTTGACAAGATTAAGGCTTTGGAAAGCCATTTGGTTTATTCATTAAGTCGAGCAAGAACTGCTACTCGTTTTTACATTTTGCAAAGCAGTCAATCAATCAATGAGGATAATTTGGTTCCTATTCAAGATGCTATTTCTAGGTTAGTACTAATTAGTAACTAATTAATATATTAAATATGATTACTAAAATTCATTAATAAATATAACATTATTAATGAATATATGCAATTTTTCACTATATAACATTTTTTTACTATCATCGTGTAGCTTACAGGGCAATGTGGTAAAAAAGTGTTCTGGCAGTTGGGTAATTACTCCTGTTGTTGAATATTACTACCTTCTTCCATATGCTAACATTATATCAAAGTGTTTCTCGAGGTAATCTAGTTTTTATATCAGTATTTAAATTTATTTAATTATTACGAAAATGTTACTTTTTTTATTTCTGTCTGTTTGTTTGTTAATTTTAACAAGTCAAGCTGAAAAAAAAAGTCAACTTGTAGCATTTTCAATTTTATTCTAGTTTAATGCAATACATATGTTGCAGAGTATCGGATAGTTCATCAAATCAGGTAAATGCAAGCATAAATCAAGGCTCACAAAAGTCAAAACTGGAAGTTAAGTCAAAATCAGAAGTTGAAAAATTAAAAGATAAGTCAAAATTGGAATCAAGAAGTGTGCACAGTAGTAATTCAGCTAAAGAAGAACCTTGCGACAACCTGGCTACCAAAAACAGCTTTAGTTCCAACAATAACAGTGAATCAATCAGCAAAATGCAAGATGATGTTGTCACTTCTCGGTTGACTGAAAGTCCTGTTGACCAAAAAGTCAAAGATTGTGAAAATCTAACCACCAACAAGATCACAACTGCTAATAATAATCATAATATAAAACCGAATATTATGAATGGATATAGCAAAGATGAATCAAACAGTTCATCAAGTGGAACAAATGTTAAAAGCAGTGATAAACCACTTAAAGTTTATCATCATGAAAAAAGAACGGTAACAAATGCTAAGAAGGTATAATTTAATTATGTTTTTTGTTTTGATTTTTTTATACCGGTTTCACATTATTATAATGGGTAAATTACATAAATTGTCCTTGGGTATTTCGGATTCTGCGTTTTTGTCCCTAAACTTTTTTTTTCTAGGTTTTTTGTCACTGTGGTTATGACTTTTCATTTATTTCGTCCTTTTCCACCCAAATTGCCCAAAATACCCTTATTTTTAATGTATCTCATTTTAATATTTTTTTCTTTTTCCGCTCATCTTCTCCGGTGACTTCCGGCGGGGGGACGAGAACTAAAAATGAGATAAATTAAAAATAAGGGTATTTTGGGCAATTTAGGTGGAAAAGGACGAAATAAATGAAAAGTCAGGACCACATGGACAAAAAACCAAGGAAGAAATTTAGGGACATAAACGCAGAATCCGAAATACCCCAGGGACAATTTATGTACTTTACCCAATTATAACTGACATTAATTAGCTTTTGGCTATTATTAGGGTCAAAATTCGAAGATAAAGTCAACCATTGGTCAAATCAAAGATGCCGATGAAAATAAGTGTTGTTTGGTTTTAACTAATGAGGTTAAAACACTAACAGTGGATCATGTTCTTGAAAATTTTCATATGATGGTTGAAGCAAAAAGATCTGAATTATCAGAAGCTGCACTTCGAGCTCTTTTAAATAAAAGACAGAAATTGGTATGCTTACCTAATGGGTCAAACGGGTCGGGTCGGGTCGGGTCTGTTTAGGTTGACCCAAAACACTTTTTGGGGGTTTTGCAGTGTGATCAAATAAAAGATAGTTAGCGTGTCAACTGTTAAATACGATTACAAAAACTATATTCAAATAATTATTTATACAGTTAAACTTTTTGCAGTGTGACCAACAACGCAATATAGAAGGCGAGTTGACTTTATGTGATAAAAAGATTGAGGCAATCAGGAATGGTGGTATGCCTTTTTAATGTTTCTAATTTATATTATAAAGTATATTTTAATCAAATATTTATGTTTTTCCCCACATAAATGTGGAGTTTTTATTTGTTTTTAATTATAAAAGGTATTGGAGATAACTTGGGTTTAAAGCTAGATGCTGTTATTGATTGTTGCAATGAGATCTGCAAACAAGATGACTTAAAAGTTCAAAACCATACAAATCTACCCGTCGCTAAATGCTTGCAAGTGTCGGGAAAGAACTTATCTGAGGCCCAACTCACCTTGAGAAAAGCATGTCAGGCAAGTTTAATTCTAAACATTATGTTGGAAACGGGTCTTGTCAAAACGGGTCGGGTTGGACTGGCCTGAAACAAATTTGTGTCCAAATTATTTATTTTTGAATAAAATGATTCAGGAACTTTTATGCATTAAAATAACACATTTGGGCGACTTTCAACATGTTTGACTCGTTTTTATTTTAATTATTTTTTTATTTACCCGTTACAGTTAATTTATTACATTACCTAGTTTGTTTTATTTATTTATTGTTTTATAATAAAAACCATAAAGAAAGTCTTCACTGGGCAGGAATTGGATGATATTTGTCTATCAAACAATTGGACGTTGCCAACATATCGCGCAACACGTTCTGATGGTAAGATATTAAATATTGAGATAATTGCTTTTATATCCTTGTAAAATACATAAATTATTTCTATATCCTTCTCAAATTCATAAATTATCTCTATGTCCTTCTAAACTTTATAATTACCTTCATATCCTTCGAAATCTTTAAAACTCTTTTTTATGTCCAAAAACCTATTTTATTATTTATTAAATCATGATAATATCAATAATACAGGCAAATAAACTTGATTTCTAATACATAATAAACATATATATTGCATACTTTTTTGATAATTATTGATATTATAATGATTTACTAAATATTAAAATAGGTTGTTGGACATAAAAGAGAGTTTTAAAGATTTAGAAGGATATGAAAACAATTACAATGTTTAGAAGGACATAGAGATAATTTATGAATTTAAGACGGATATAGGAATAATTTATGAGTTTTACAAGGATATAAAAGTAATTATCCCTTAAATATTTACCTTTTGAATCACTAATTTATTTATTTATTTATTTATATAATACTCGTACATTTTTGTGTTTTAGGTGGATTTGTTGCAAACATAACTGTAAAAGGAACTAATTTCGAGTGTTCGGGTGTGAGTGGCATACAGCCAAGTATTAATGAAGCAAGAAATTCAGCTGCAACTCACGTGATTACAAAATTGCAACAAATGGCTAATGAGCATAATACTGCTCTACTTTAGTCTTTTTTTTTTTTTTTTTTAAATAATGTTGGTAGTTTTATGCATGAATTTGTTTAAGTACTCATTAGAAGATTAAAAATCGTGTGATTGGGACACCGTGTTATATGTACAGCAATTGTGCTCTTTGCCTATTGGTTTTAAGTTTTAACTTTTAATTGATGATGATTTTCTGATTCATAATATCTTAGTTGGTATATTAGTTTAAAAATATTGACGTGTTGTACGTTGAGATGTCAAAACTAATGAATGAATGAAAGAAGTTATTATTGATAGGTCTTAGAAACTTATGAGAAAAGAATAATAATATTAGCTGAGCTTGTGGATCAAATTCAAATGTATAAGATATGGTTAAAAAAGTAATAATTTTGTTAATCTAAGGTAAAAAAAAAAAAAAAAAAAAAAGATAACAAAGATAGAAATATGGTAAAAACAAAAAGAAAAGGAAAAAACCTATATTTTTTATTTAGAAATTGGAAAAATAGAAAAGAATTAAGGTGGCTTGGAAATTATGTTTAAAGCAAGTTAGAGGGTGTTTGAGAAACCTTTTGAAAAGTGTTTATTGACTTATTAGCTTCTCCAAGAAGCCAATAAGTTAATAAGTTGTTTGTGTAAGATAAAAAGTGTTTTTTCAATGAGTTTTTGATAAGCCTTGAAAAGTTGTTTTTGAAAAGTAAGAGCATCTCCAATGGTAGCTTTTTCTAAAGCTTATTACTATTACAATAAGTCTTTAAAAGACTTTTTACCATTGGATTACCTAGCTTTTTGAAAAGCTTATTGCAAAGACTTATTCTCTACTAACCTTTTAACCATCTTTCAATATTTGTCTTTTTTAGTCCCCTATTTTTAATAACATTTCATTTTAAACCTTAGATATGTTATATATAAATTATTTATTATATTTTTATTAGTTAATAAATAAATTATATAATATTTAATGCCAATTATTATAATATTTTTGTATAAGACATTTTAAAAATATTATATTTAGTAAGATCTCCAAAAAAATGTCAAATTATATATAGGGGTATTTATAAACATTTGAGATAGATAAAGGTAAATTAGAAATATTGTAAAAAAAAAAAACTTTTGTAAAGGTTAACCATTGGAGATGCTATTTATGAAAAGGTTTTTGGTTAGTGGAATGTTGATGTGGCAAAAGTAATAAGTCTTTGTGAAGTTAACCATTGAGGATGATCTAAGACCGGTGCCATCGGTTGATCGGTTGGCCGCCGGTTGGCCACCGCCGGAACCGGCGCCGTTGGCACGGTCCGCCGGTTGGCCCGCCAGTCGGCAAAGTCGCGAGGGAAGAGACGGAGGAGGAGCGAGAGAGAGAGAGAGGGGGAAGAGAGAGAGAGCGTAATATTTTCTTTTTATTTTTTTTTTAATTTTTTTTTTAAGTTTTAAAAAAAAGTAATATTTAAAAAAATCTAAAAAAAATCTAAAAAATTCAATTTTTTTTTAAAAAATAAACTTTTTATATAATGTCTTTTTTTAATTAATGTAATTTATTTTTATTAGTTATATGTTTTAATTAGTTGTATATTTTATTAGAAAAAGAAAAGTAAATGGTGGGGCCCAAAGTTGGTGAAGTGACGGAGTGCTGTTGGCATGGGTACGTCAGTTTAGTGTTAGTTAGTTTGTATGCTGACATGGCGCTGAGTTGGCAGCAACTGACGGCGTCAGTTGCCGTCACCATTGGCACCGGTCTAAGGGACCCCTACTTTTCAACCAACTTTTTAACCTTTCACTAAAAATAAGTCAATAAGTCAATAAGCTAAAACAAACATTGTTTTTAAAACTACTTTTCAAAACTAAAAACTCAATAGTCAATAAGCACTTTTACCTAAAAGCACTTTTGGTCCACAAAAAGTTTATCCAAAAATACCCTTAACTTGGATGTCAAACTGACGTAGTTTAGTGACAACATTGCCATGGAGCTTAATATTTTCACTGTTGGTTCTCCCTTTGTTTGGCGATGGGGAAATTGACAGAAGAAATGAGTACTATATATGAATACTAGCTTATAATCCGTGATGAATCACGGGTGACTTATAAAAATTTTCATAATCTTTTACTTATGTAAGAATATTTAATTAACTGAAAATTATATACACTTGAAATAATGCAGTTAGTTAAAACAAATATTATCAACATAAACTGTAGAGATCTATAATTTACAAATGCACTAATAGCTAAAAAGGTCCTTACATCATTAGTATATGATTTTTTTTTAAATAACAAACTATTAATTTCTGAACAATATTATGCATTTTAGACCAATAAAATAAGAGAACATTAAGTTGTTTTACATTTTTCCAACTTGAAATGGAGAGATTACATCTAGTTCTGCAATGTGAACAAAAACCATTAACAATACATAAGTGGTTTGATCAGATCAGTTCAATTTCAAATCAGAGGAACACAAATGCATATATTTATTGTTGTCTGGTGGACTCGCCGGTGTCACCACCACCTTTAAAGATCAAATTATAATCCTAATGGCCAGATCAAATCAAAGAAACAAAATCAACAACACTGATGAATCAAATCAACCGACAATCGAATAAGAAACAATCAGACTAAGAAAGTTAAATAAAAAACAAAAACCTTCAAACCTCGATCGTCCATTAGGAGTGGCCATGTGCGCATATTGTTTTTAGGGTTTCAATTTGACGGTATCAAATCAACCGTGGTTTTGGGTTGAAAGTGACTATGGGAGTTAAGTATCAGAGAAGAAATTGCCAGATAAACCGTGTATCTCAATTTTGAAATCGTGGCAATGACGTGGCATGTTTTTATTGGAGATGATTTATGATATGGCAAAGATGACATGGATTAGGTGACTTGTCATGCTTTCTTTTATTATAGATAGATATAGAGATTAGTATATTATGTGTATATTTTATACTTAAAATATTAAGTAGATGATAATTATTTATAGTCATATATTAGTTTATGTTAGTTGAAGTGTTTACTAATAGATGATAAAAATTAAAATGTCACTGTTTAAAATATTCCAATGAAATATTTATTAAATTTACGTAGTTTGACTAATTGCTAAAGTTTTAAATATTTAATTGAAACTAATATAGGTATTTGCAGCTAAGAAATTATAGTCAATCAATTGGCGTTTTCCCCGTCTGCCGCGAATAGATCGTGACGGCTGACCCCATCAGAATTTTTCTTGTCTTTTTCCCCATTACCCGTGAAATGCCGGTGACGGCTGACCGTCATTTTCAAAAAAAGTTTTTTTGCAATGCAGGTCTAATATTATGTACTTTCACATAAACCAACCCTATGGAATATATATATATATTGAAGTTCTACCCTTGACAAATGAAATTGGTGTTTTCTTTTTTTTTTTGTAGTTAATTTAAAATAATTTTAATACGGCAACCATATTCATCAAACAATTTATATTTGGGTGGTGGCGAGTGCTGATTGATTCAATAAACGGTAATGGTGCTCAATTTTTTTGAAAATATTACATCCTCCATTTGATGATATTTTCAGGGCCGTCCCTGGGCATGGGCGGTTGCCCAGGGCCCACAAAATATAAGGGCCTACTTTTGGAAAAATCAACTCATCTCTACTACTTATAATGCATTTAGGATCTTTCCCTAAATGGGTGGCTGAAAATTCAGCCAAATTCTTTCCATTTTCGGAATTTTCAAATTTTGCTAAAAATATGAATCACCCGAGATTCGAACCTGCCACCTCCAGGTCAAATGTCATCAAACAAACCAACTGCGCTGTAGCAACTGTGCGAAGATTATCCTAAACACAAATTTATTAAACACAAACTATAAGCCTCTTCAAATTTGAGTGGGATTGGGCCCGCCAAAACAACGATGTACCCATCCGCTATAAGCCGTCGATTCAGTTCTCAAACGCCTCGGTACCTTCAACGCTTCAATCTTCCTAATCGATTAAGCTCCCTGTAACCCTAACCATAAACCTCCTCGATCCCATTACTCCTTCACCTTCATTTTGTGTCTGCAATGGCCTAATTAGTTCCATACAAATGTTCTTGAGAAATCAATTCGTGATACCAGATTCACCGGTGGTTTTGCATAAGGGAAACGTTAAAGATTCGTACATCGCAACAATGGCATAAAGTGACCCTGCAAATTAGAGTACCATCTCTCATCTTTAATTTTTATTTCATCTTCAAATTTTAATTTTCTTTGTGCTTATTTGTTTGTTTTTTCCTGAATCCGTTATGTTATCTACATTCTCCAGCTTCGTGTTTACTATTTTAAAAGCTTTAATAACCATATCTTGGTTATACATTGTTCTTTATGTTATACCATTAGTTACTTTAACTTGTATTCGTTATAGTTCTTCTGATGGTGTAAAATATCGATATTAATTTATTAGTTGTTATTTCTGTTTAGTGTTGTTTTACAGGTGCTACAATGAAGGCTTTCCATGTGCTACATACCATGGGGAATCAAGAAAGCTACATAGACATTGCAGAATCTTTGTGTAAAAACCGGCACGTCATACAAGCTTTGAAAGTGAGCTCTCTATGGTGTCAAGTTAATTAAATACTTTCCTTACATTATTCAAACTTAATCAGTTGAGATTAGTCCAAATTTAAATGAACATTTTTAACTTAATCTAGAAATACATGTTTGTGTGCCCTGCAGGGGAAAATCTCTAATCAGATTGATTTCTTACAATGGCAAATATCGGTAATTATCATCTCCAAGAACCTACACTCTAAACCTATACATTCATTATTATTTTTTTACCTATTTTTAACATATGAAGTATATAACTATATAAACTCTCAGAAAATATTTGTTGGCTGCAGTGATCTCTAACTTGCTTAGTAAGCATTTTGAATAAAACTCGCATAACTTATGTAACAGAATCGAATCACAATTCGCCAGATGTCAGTGGTCTATTGGGTGATATCGATCTCCGAGCATATGCATCTCTTTTGAAAGCTCTTACATCATCTTCAAACACTTATTCTATTGCTGATCCCGTGAGTGCATCGAGCACTGATAACTACCCATAAGAAAACATAATGAATACTCTTAACCCACAAGATAAAATTTTACATTGGGATTATTATTGGTCAATTAAAGGAAGTGATAATACAAAAACACCTAAAACTTTGATTTATAATTTAACAGCTAATTTTTGTGCTATAACAGAAATTAACTTGCATAGGTTTCAAGGTTTGATTATTCTTTATTTATTTTATTCTATTATTTTCTTTTTCATTTTAATCATCATTTAACTTTGATACTTATGTATACTGTAATAACCTGATGTACTCATCTAGATTTGTGCGATTTTGAAGGGGTCATCTGATAATTTGGAAAGAAATTCAACTTGATTTTATGGAGGCACAAGAATGTGCAAATGATAAGTTTTTTTTCCGACATACACATCAGAAATGTTCCTGGTTGCTTAGGCGAGTTTTTGTATTTTCTTATTATTGTTACCAAATAAATGACCTGGCCAACCCGTTTTTGTTCTCTCTTGCACTCTTATATCTTTTGAGATTTTTATTAAATTAACAAACTTTATGACAACTGGAAAATTAATTACAAAGATTCAAGTTACCAGAGCCTATAATCTGCATTGCTGGATTTTTGCAGATCGAGTAGTTAGGCTGGGTCAACAACAAGCAGCTGATGGCAAATATTCTTATATAGTTGTGTTTCATAGTATTCGATTATTTATGGCATGGGTTTATGGTGTTTTCTCTGAGATGCTATTTTAATGTTTTTAAATTAAAATTCATTTTGCAGCTAGAATTACTATGGATCATTAAATTTGTAGGTCTAGAGGTTTTGGATTAATTACTCGCTCTATGACTGAAGTTGCTTATGTTGCAATTCTTGCCATGGATTAAAGGGTATCTGTATGTTTTCATTTCCATTAATCAGATTAATGGTTGAAGAAAGAGAATCACTCGACTAAGAAGTCAGTGTTGGAGGGAGACTAATCCCTCTCTTCTTGCCAATGGCTGGTAAAGGAAAGACTTTCTAACCAATTCGATTAAGAAGCTAAAGAGAAGTTACAGAAGTGACAGATAAGTCAACCTTCTTAGCCGAGGGAGTCAACTATCTACTCTATCTGATACTGAACTAGATGCCGCAAAAGCCCCCTACTCTGGCTCAGGGGTATCCATGAGATGTGTGCCCGTAAGTCGTTGAGTTAAGAAGAGGTTCCTAGCCTAGCTCCACTAAGCATGAAAGGTAAAATCTGCTACTTCGAGTTGCAAAGTAAAGTTAGTAAATAAAAAGAAGCTCTTGGTTTAGTTAGGGGAGGAGTGGCATACACCTGGTATGTCGCAAAATTAGAAAAAATTAAGTCAACACATGATTATTTTTTTGATGCAATATAATTGATTCTTAATTGAACTGAATTTTGACTGAAGGAGTGAATTACAACATCCTTTTTGTTTCTCTCTGTTCCTTCAAATTTATTGAACTTGAATGTAATATTACGTTGTAGATGATAATGATGACTAATTCAAGATGAAAAAATCATTCATTTGCACAATTATTATTGGAAAAAATGTGTAAACAAAGGACATTTGCTAACCACAAATTATAGTTTCTGGGTACCCGCCGCCGCATTGCGCGGGTACCCTGCTAGTGTATACATATGTGTAAACTCATATGAATCAAGGTAAGTCTAACAGAATATTGAAAATAGGCAGACTACAAGGTTCAATCCAGACATTTAACTTGGAGATTGGGGTGTCACCTGTAATTTGGCGGATATTTTTAAGTTATTTGGAAAAAAAATAATTACTTTAGAGGGGTCCGTTTTTATAATTTTGCCCAAGACCCAAAAACTTATTGGACCAGCCTTGGATATTTTAGCAATTCTCCCCTTTTTTTTTTCAATCCAACATGACAAAAAAGGACTAATGAATTTAAATTTAATCAAATATCAGGAATTATGTGAAACAAACGAGACCTAAATTGCTCTACAACAATAAGGGTTACCAAATTCTGATAAAGGCATACAATATGGAGGTGATTTGTAGATAAATTCCCCCCAAAGCGAGAATAGAGGGATTACTTCCAAAAAGACCTCCAATATGTGTGTGAGAGGATACTCGTGTCAAACAATTTGCTATCATATAAAACAATTTTCAGCAACATATTGATTTTATTGTTAATAATTAGGATTAGATATATTTCGACCAACAAAAATAAAGTTAGGCAAACATATAAAATTAGGAAGTACAGTATATCTTTAATTTTTTGTAAGCTAAACTAGTTGCTTTACTTAAGCTAGTGGGTTCATCTAACTATAATTCTGCTATACATATGCTGACATTCAAGCAACTAAAATATAAAATAAAAACAATTAGAGCAATTAAAATATACACACAAATAATTAAAGCGAGTATATTATAGGCTTACTTGATTATAGCAATAAAAGTAATTATAATTATATCAAATAAAAAAAGTAACATGGTAAGCAAAGGAAAAGAGTGGTAGAGTGTCAACCGATCTTACAAAATCGAAAGTTTCATCGAGTTTCCATGATTCCGGCCATTTATCACGGCGGCATTGCGGCAGCTAGCGGTGGTTGCCCATTTCCATCTGCAAATGGGTCCCATCAGGTCTACACTATGTCAAAGAGAATGTAATCCACGCGCTTTTATCGAAGGTGGGTTTATGTTGTTCAAGAAAGTACACTAGCACTCTAGCACTACTAGTAGCAAGTAGCAACCCTAGAGAATTGAAATGTAGTGTAGTGTGGGGTTTGGTTCTCTCATATGTGATGACTTTATGCAAAACAAAAAGGAAAGTTATGTTTTATGAAAGATTAATATTTATTCCAATTAATTTTACTACTAATTTGATTTTTTTTAACAATAAAAAGGTAAGCCTACTAAAAACTTCGATATGGTTATCAATGTACGCAAGCAATCCAAAGAAAATACATTAGTTAGAAAAATTACATACAAGAAAAGAAACGAAATTAGAGTAAAGATAACGGATACAACTCCAAATAGATCCGTCAAAATTATTACAATTCCCCCTATATCTAATATCTAAATTAATAAATTAGATTATGAAAAATAACTAACACTTCTATATTTTATATGTCAATAATTTTATATGTAATTAAATAAAGTAGCAACATTTAGACGGGTCCCAATGCGCCCTTAAGTTTGCAACTAAAAGGTTTCTGTTTTGTTCCATCATTGGCACGCCTCTTTTGTTGGGTGCCTTTAGTTTTTCACTTGGTATATCCAAAACAATGGTGGATGAAATTGGTGGACAAGTATTATTAAAAAGATATTTAGTCGATATTTTGTGTGTATATTTTATAATAATAGAGTTCAAAATATTAAATGGAAAGTGAGAAAAGGAAGAAATACAATTTTTCTTTTTACTTTATCATTATATTTTCTTTTGAACGGCAAGTTAGTAAGTTAGTGGTTCGATATATGCAGTGACATCCAAACGGATAGTATGCATTCTTCGAACATATCTCATTTATAGGGGAATAAACCCCGCCTCTTTTTAATCTCCTGATGATACTCTTAGCAGGTCTTGAACCCAAGATATTTTGAAAGCAAACCTCCCAAAACAACCTTGATGGTGAATTAATCTAGAGCAATTCATTTTATCATTATATAACCTTCGATTATTGTAAAGAGAGAACATAAACATAAACCCCAACCCAACAAAGTTTCTCGGTTTCCAACACAAGTCCTTTAAAAGCTCAGAACAATTGAAGATCAACAACCAATAAGTTGTCTTCAGAAACACCACCTGTAAACTGCTAGATCTCCTCAGATCTTCATTTTGCTTCTTTTTGTTATTCAACAATAAAGTTGTCTTCAGAAACCCTTTTATATTTTTCTCAATTTACCATAAATATTTGCAGTTGTGGCTTCTAGGTCAGGTGCGTTTGCCGACTGGGTGGCTAATCCGCCGTCTTCTTCTACTCTTAGAACTTCCGATCACGATCTTTCATTGAGCTTTAATGCCGCTCCCGCCGCCGTTCACGGCGGCGTGTCCCCGGGGATATGGTCGTCCGCCGCTACTCGCCAGATCAACTACGGCGAAATGGGGATGTTTGTCGTTGCACCCTCAAACCATGCACGTCCTCATGCTCACTCTCTCAACGCTGCCGGCGCCGGTGAGACGGCAGTTGGTGTAGGAGTTATCCCTCTTTTAACCGCCGCCCCTTGTCTCACGGCGGACGGCGGTAGAAATACAAATCCCAACGTTACTTTTACTCCTAGCAATAATAGTATTCAGTTTTGGCAACCACAACAAAGTTATTTAAAAAAACCGGCACTTTCCGATCATGTGTTTGGCGGCGGTGGTGTTGCGTCTGGGTCAACGTCGGGATCCACTTTGACATGTCAAGATTGTGGTAACCAAGCAAAAAAAGACTGCAACCATCGACGGTGTAGAACTTGTTGTAAAAGTAGAGGTTATGATTGCGCTACTCACGTGAAAAGCACGTGGGTCCCCGCCGCTCGCCGGCGTGAACGTCAACATGTGTCTTCCACCGGCGGTGTTTCATCGGCCTCTACCTCCGGCTCAAAGAAACAACGGCTCACTTCTCACGCCACCACCCCTTCACACACTTCAACTTCAAATAATACACCTCCAAGAAGTTTCGACACTAGTTCTAGTCATCACCAAGGTAACAAGAAATTAATCATCTTACTTATTGTTAATGGCACAAAATATAATACTTAACATTTTGATTCAATTACACGTAAATGTTTATTTTAAAACTCTAGAAGAAATTGAGAACAAAAGAACATTTTTAGGTTTGTGTTGGCTTATTTTACATAAACCTAATTTTCGATGTATTAGGACTTAAAACTTGCAAATAACTTTATACTTCCTCCGTATCAAAATAAGTGACACAAATTGGCTTACACGTTTTTTAAGGTAAAAGATTAAAGTAGATGTTAAAATAGATTAAAGTACATAGTTAGTGAAGAATGAGTCCCACTCGACTTAAATAAAGTGATATTAATGAGTTTTAAAAGTAAAAGTAAGGGTGTAAGAGTAATTTCACTTTATTAGAGTAGATAGTTAGTGGGTATGAGTCCCACTATTTTTACTTAATAAGGAAAGTTTTCAAAGTGTGTCACTTATTTTGATACACCCCAAAATGTAAAGTGTGTCACTTATTTTGATACGGAGGAAGTAATTAAATTGGAAAATAAGTAAACAAAATTAGATTATAAAAAGTAAATGCAATCAAATAAGCTAAACCAATATCCCTAATTGGTTAAGAAAAAAAATATGTTACTCCCTATCATTTTGGTGCAATGACAAATTAATTGTTAATATTTGTTAAATCTTAGATGCAAGTTTTATGCAATCATTGCCGGGTCAAGTGCGTGCTCCGGCGGTGTTCAAGTGTGTGAGAGTGACTACGGTGGAAAATGGAGATGATGAATATGCATATCAAGCACGTGTGACAATTGGTGGCCATGTGTTCAAAGGTTTTCTCTATGATCAAGGAGTTGAAACAAGAGAGCATAATAACATTCCAAATTTATCTGAATTGCATTTGGGTGGTGGTGCTATTGGCCGGAATGTGGCTGGTTGTTTAACTTCACCACCGCTTGACCAACCGGCGGTGTATGGTTCCTCCGGTGGTGGATTGCTTGGTTGACAACTTTTTTAATTCATGATATGCTTACTTTTGTTTTCTGGTTTCTATTTTAAGCTCAAAATTTTATGGAATCAAATGGGTTGATATATATTGCTTTTACTGTTTGTTGTCCAATCAAATTGGTAGCTTGCAACATAATCCGGTTTTCCTGTGTGCATGTTTTATGCAAACACCCCGCAATTTTTGGGATAAGCTTAATGCCCAAAACATGTTAGATAATATGTTTTCATTTAAAAAAGTCTATAATTCTACACCTCACAACTTATATTTTAATACTTATAAAATTTGTATAATATAATATGTTTTTATGATGTAAATATCATTTTTTTTTAAATTTTGGGTGACCAATGTTCAAATTATAAGCTTCTTAAGATGCTTAATTAAGTGATTATAAAATTATTGGTTGTAATTAATGCTCGAAAAGGTTGATTAATACGCGTGAAGTAAACCTTTAAAGGATGTATATTTTTTGGCAATACCAAATTCTACAAATAATGGTTATCTAGTTGATTGTGATTTGGATGCGAGTTTAATTGTCACATTATTTGCCTAAAATGTGTTTGGTTATGGTTTTATAGTTGTCCCATATTCAGTGGTCTTGTGAGAAGTGAGATAATCTCAATATGGGCTTTGAGCACAACAAATTTACATATATGTAGGAAATTTCAACTAACATTAATTATGAAAATTATTATTGCATTCGTGACGTTTGCAAATATACAAATTGTATTTTAAAAAATATAGAAGTATTATTTATCCCATGTTAAGTGTTAGTACAGGTAATGCATGGTTTACTTGTATGATCGTAAGATTAAGTTCAGTTTATAATTGACATGAAAGTAACTACCATACCTTGTGTTTTATTATTTATATTATACATGTTAAAGGATACTTTGATGGAATATTATATTAAGATAAAACTGCAAAAATGGTCCCTGTGGTTTAGATATTTTTAGGAAAATGGTCTAAACCTTCAAAAAATTGGATAAATGGTCCTTTTGAAAAACCTTATTTGTGGATATAGTCCTTGATGCTAACATCCGTTAATTTGGATCTGTTAACTTACGTCCTTTTTATTTGGAGGGACCTATTTTGACAAAATTCTAAATATGATTTGTCCTCCTGAAATCTCCGGCCGTTGACTTTGGTCGAATTTACATTCACATAAGCTCAACGGTGTGTTATTGAGAGATTTAGAGATGTCGGTGCAGTAACCATCGCCTCTCTCCACCAGAAGCTTTCATGGCTTCTCATCTTCAACCTCTTTTCATTCTTTTTCTTCTCACTGTCACACATTCATTAGCTACCCAAACAATACAATTCAATAATCGATCTCTTCTTCTTAAGGTCATTAAAGATCACGAAACCCACCAATACACAGCCCAGTTGCTCATCGGAACTCCTCAACCGCCGACCAAACTTCTTGTTCATCTTCCGGTCAATCTATCTAGATTAATTGCCCACCTTCGTCTCCATCTCTGAACTTTATCCGCCATGGCTCCCTACAATGCTTGATGAAAAAAATCTGATGCTTAAAGAATGATATCTACAACCATTTGTGATATTCACCAAGAAAACCCACTGGAGAAACCAATTTCGGAGATCTAGTCGAAGATGTCATCACCATGGTTTGGCTTCGGTCTCAACCGTCGACAGGTTTTTGTTTTCGTGTTCGCCGAACTTATTTATTGAAAGGTTTGGTAACCGGTGCTAATGGCGTACTGGGTTTTGGGAGGTCAAAGATTGGTTTACAATATCAGATGGCCAGCAACTTTGACTTCATCGGCCGGATTTATAATGTTCGGTAACGGTACCGGCATCTCTAAATCTCTCTCTTACACACCCCTGAGCTCAACCCATGGTGTTGATGGGTACTATGTTAATGTAAATTCGATCAACGTCAACAACTGGAAATTGGCCGGAGGACAAATCATATTTAGAGTTTTGTCAAAATAGGTCCCTCCAGATGAAAGGGACATAAGTTAACAGATCCAAATTAATGGATGTTAACATCAAGGACTATATCCACAAACAAGGTTTTCCAAAAGGACCATTTATCCAATTTTTTAAAGGTTTGGACCATTTTCCTGAAAAAATCTAAACCACAGGGACCATTTTTGCAGTTTTGTCTTATATTAATTATATACTTGCACACTTATGATCATACTACTTCTCATTCATTTACTTATTATTTCTAAGCACAAACTATTTTATACTTTTTTAAGTATGATGATACTTTTTTTTTTTCTATTTCTATATAAGAATCATGAAGAAAATAAAGAGTATAATACCCAACTATATCAATTTTAAGAAAAAGGTTTGTAAAAAAAAAAACAATATCGACGACTTTTTTAATAAACTATATAAAACAATATAATGATAAGAGTGGTGTGTATAAATTCATTATTGGATACGAAGTGTGTGCCGAAAGTTAGCCTCGCATCTTATAATATTGAAGCATTTCCATGATTTGTTTCAAATAAAAGGTTGCATTTTATGTGGTTTAATAAAAAGAGATTATGGATGGTTGTGTTTTTTGTTGAATAAAGTCATTGCATCCTCCTTATTTTGAGTCATAAATGTCAAATCAAACAGTAAAAGTGTTATCACGACGAGACGTTTTCCCATGCTTAATTCTTCATTTTTCTATATTATTTTTCTTTTTCTTTAAGGCATACCATAAAGGTGTCTAATGTGGCATATGATAACGGCGTGAAGGGCTATGAAACACCACCTCCACCATGCCGTGAAAACTTTTCATGGTAAGGCAATGGCCACAAGCACATACGATCACGTGAAAAAAAAGCAATCGATTTTGGCTGAGGAACCACGTGGAAGATCGCCTCCCTTCACATGTCATATGTGTTGTTATATGGATATTTCCTCTAAAATGATGTACTTCCTCCGATTCAAAATAAGTGATACACTTTCCTTTTTGGGGTGATTCAAAATAAGTGATACACTTTGAAAAATTGCCTTATTTGGCAAAAAAAAAATGAGACCCTCAACCACTAACTATCTACTTTAACAAAGTGAAATGACCTCTTTACCCTTACTTTTTACTTTTAAACATCATTAACCCCACTTTATTCAAAAAGTGTGGGACCCATTCCCCACTAACCATCTAATTAATCTAATTTAACCATCATTATAATCTTTTGCCTCAAAAAGCGTGAAATCCAAAGTGTATCACTAATTTTGAATCGGAGGAAGTATTATGGTTAATTACTTAGGTGTATATGATGCGACGATAATTATAATGTGATCTTGTGGACCTATACTGAGTATCCTAAAGACATTTGTGCCATAAGAAGATTGTGCAACGGTTCAAATATATTTACAACTTACTTATAATTCATACGAAGTATAAGATTTGTGTGTAAATGAGATTATAATTCATATATTGTATGTTTGAGACAATATGATACTAGAAATCCCAATAACAAAGTAGATTATGTTTGAGAGAAAGTAGACTATAACTCATTTATAATTTTATCTTTCCAACAAATAGCTTGTAACCTTACGATAATAAAGATCATTATTGTTGCATAAAGTTTAATACTAGAAATCTCTTCCAACACACAATCAGCTGTTTATTAATAATGTATATAGTCATAGCTACGGGGTGTTATGGGTGTAGAACACATAATCTTATGCTTCTTGTTGTAAAGAATAACTCATTTTACCAATTGAGTTGTGCACCGTCAAAAAGAAAAAGAACATTATTAATCAAATGTACGGGATTACAAAGCAGATTTACCGAAGGATTAAAAGTCTCGTAAATACATCCAATTAAAAGCTTCGGTTTTATAAATAAGTAAAATATATCTTGAATTATTACAAACTTAGGATCAATTTCTAAAGGGGCGCAGAGAAATCGAGGTCTACTCAATATCCATCACTCTGCTTTAAAACAAAGAAAAAAGAAAAGAATGATAAAAGTAGGGGAGGATCTAGTATGGTGTCCGGGCAATCCCTGAAACTTTTCCAAATAGTTTAAAAATAGCGTTAAAATTCTTAAATTTTCTTTTTATTAGTGTATGTGCAACCCCTGAGAATAAAATGTGCAACCAGTGACACCCCTCAACTTTTTCTCTGGGTCCGCCACTGGATAAAAGATGTCACCGTCATCAATAAATACCCCGGGTTTCTCCGTACTCTTTTGTTTCTTGTAGCCATGTGCATGTTGCAAACAACCTCGATCACATATATTTGTTGACAATATTTATTTGAATACAAGAAGGCTGCTCGATATGAGCACTTTACGTGTGTGAGGGTCCGGGGTGGCATTGCTTCACGCCAAGGTTTGATATGAGCACTAAGGGTACGTTTGGTACAGAGAATGAAATTGCAGGGAAATGGTTGCAGAGAATGGAATTGCAGAGAAAGGGAATTAGTCTGGAGAAAGAGAATTGATTGTTCTGTTTGGTAGCACAGAGACTTGAACAGAGAATTGCAGCAGAGAATCATTTCTCTTGTTTGGTATAAAAAAAAAATCAGTAGAGAATTGTACAAAACTCGTAACATCACTTTCATACACCATCTTCTCCATGTTATCACGCCTATTATGATAACTCATTAAATATTTTGTATTTAACGATCTTGATTCAATCGAACGACGGAAACGATGACTACACATCATCCACCAACGAATCATAACACACATGGCATAAAATGCACCTATGACAACCATTCTTTTTCTCAATGGTAATCTTGTCATCTCAACTACACAATATTCATAAAACAGTCAATTGAAAGTATTTTTCCAAATTATTATAACCTGCAACATAATACTTGGCCCTATTGATAAATACAGAATTTATAAAAGATATATAGTTGTTGCTGGACGAATGTGATACATAAAACATATAGATAATTGGCCCTATGTATAATAGATATGTAAATATGATGCTGATGCCGTTCAATGAGAGAAAAAAAATCAAAATTGATACATAAAACATGTGGCGGACGATTGTGATACATAAAACATATATATAATCAAAAGGAACCATGTGATACATTAAATATTGAAACGTAGATACATAATTGTTGCTGGACGGAATTGCTAGATTAACCTGTGATACATCAAATAATGTATAATAGAGAGACAGAGAGATAGAGTTCGAGAGATAGATAACGAGATTAACCTGGAAGAAGTGGCGGACGAATTGTTGCTGGACGAAATTGTGGCAGACAATTGATGACGGAATTGCAGTGGACGGAGATTGCAGCGGACGAAATTGAGGACGAAGGGTTTCTGCGCAAACGTATAAAGAAAAGAAGAGGGCTTTGTGATTCTCTATGTGTTTTTTTTAAGTCTCGACATATCATTCTCTCCTTTTCCCCTTATTTAGTAGGGAATTAAAATTAGGGAAAAAGAAAAGTTTTTTTTCTCCATCTTCTTTTCTCAATGTAACCAAATAAGAGACTTTACCTTTATTTCCCTTTCTCTCCCTTCAAATCTCTGTACCAAACGCACCCTAAGGCCTCTCCCAACCCTTACCCATCACTAAACTCATCAGTAACGCCACGTCATCACATCCTTACTGACACGCTACTGACACGGTCGTGCCAACCCTATCCATCACTAACCCATCACTAAACCCATCATTTCCACATCATCATTTTTAATTAAATTAAATAATTATAAAATAAATAAATTATATTGATTTAAAAATAGATTAATTAAATAAAAATATGATGTTAAATTTAAAAAATTACATTTAGAAATATATTAATTTAAACTTATTTTTTTCTGAAAAAAAGTATTATATTTTTATTCCTAAAACAAATATATAATTTATTTTAAAATTGAAAAAACAAATATAAAAAAAAGAGAAAAAAGCAATTTTTTATTAAAACAATGAAAAATATACAAGCTTTTAAGCTTGATGTACAACCCCAACCCCCTCCCCTACCCCTCTTCCTCTTCCTCTTCCCCCCCCCCCCCCCCTCTCTCTCTCTCTCTTCCCCTCTCTCTTCCGGCACCCACGACGGATTCTCGCCCCCGTCCTCACCCCGACGTCCCCCTCACGACGGCATCCACGACGGCTCGGTGCCAACGCCGTCGTGGGCGACGGCAAAAAAACGCCCTCGACGGGCTCCCCCGACGTGCCGTTGGCACGGGTCTAAAGAGATAATCTTTGCCAATAGCAGTTTGATATTTTAACTTATAAAAAAATATATTAATTACCCTTACAATACAAGAAAGATATCCAAACCAATCACAATAAAAAAAAAGGAAAATTGCTTTAACCTGTTTTAAACCCATGGTACAATGCCCGGTATCGTTTGGCGAGTTTTAGCGTTGCCAAATTATTTTTGGTGCGTGTTTGGCGAGTTTTAGCGTTGCCAAATTATTTTTTGTGCGTGTTTAACATCACCACACCCAGAGGCGAGATTAGAAATTTCCACTAGAAAAGATGAAGATCAAAGGAAATACGCCCCTTTGCTAGGATCCTGCTACCCGCAGACCAGGCGATGTCGGTGGGGGACGTCCTCCAGCACACTATTAAAAAACAAATTTAACATAAAAAACCCTACTAAAATTTAAAAATAAGTCATCTCACATTTATAAGCATCATTCATTTTAAAACTAAGCCGAAAGATATTGACTAGTCCACTGGCTAAAATAATTATTAGCCCAAAATGCTTTATGTTTATAAGTCCGAACTCCAAAGCCTATTTCTCTTTATAGTCGGCCCAAAAACTTGAGTTGTTAACTATTAACCGAGTTCCCTGCCTTAGTTGTGTAACTTGTGTTTTTAATACAACCGTTTTCTTCTCAAGGAAGCTCTCTAGTCTTTATGCTCTCTGTTTCTTGGTTTATAGAAGAGATTATGAGTTTTGTTAGCATTTCTTTGTATAGATTCATAGTGTTTATGAATCCTTGTTAATCTTTTGTATGAGAAATTTGTAATTAGTATTTATCTCTTGTAATCTTTGACGGGTAGATTGTTATTTATGAAATTAGTTTATATTTTGTACTTTTGCAGCGACTTCAACAATTAAACAAATTAAGGTCTTATTTTTGCAACACAAAATTCATTGATATTGTACGGAAATTTTGGGGTTACTGTATCCACCACATTGTGGCTTCTTGCCATGTTATCACCACATTACATGGTACGATGCTCATACCGAGTAATCTAAGAAGTTTATATAGTGAATTCAAACTTACAATTTTTTTTTATTTGAACACTTCTAATCTCATGTAATTATGAAATAAATTAGATAAATCATTATTCTCTTAATGTAGAGCACGTCTTTATTTGTAACTCTCTCTGTCACACGTTTTATTGAACGAAGATTCATTATTGACTTAACTATAAAATATGAGGATTAATTAATTGTTTGTTAATCTACCATTAAAACTTGTCAATTTAAGACACTCCGTAGAACATTTCCTTCCCTATAATCCCTCCCAATCATTCCTTCCTAAAATGGTCTTGTTTCGATCCACACACTTCCATTCGTTTTTGCTATCTCTCTCGACCTTTCTCTCTCACTCTCTCTCTTTCCTTCTTTCTCTGTCTCTTTCTCTCAAAAACCTTAATCTCTCTCTTCAACATCTCAAAACCCTATTCAAACTTTTGTTTCCATCATTCTAACACAAATTATCCCAATATAATTTCGTCTAATATCCGCCAAGACCGAAATCGTTCATCCGATGGGGAACTGTTGTTCCTCAAAAGAACCTCCGACACATGATGGTCCCGAACATCGTCCCAATCAAAACAACCGAGAAAGGACGCAAAACGATGCGTCAAGAGACACCGCCACATCATCACCCACCTCAAAATCCGGCAGGCCATCCCCCATTGGCACAGTTCTGGGGCGGCCAATGGAGGATGTCCGCACTGTTTACACCATCGGAAAAGAGCTTGGTCGAGGCCAATTCGGTGTCACTCATTTATGTACTAATAAAAAAACGGGAGAACAATTTGCATGCAAAACAATTGCAAAACGAAAACTTGTAAATAAAGAAGATATGGAAGATGTTAGAAGGGAAGTACAAATCATGCATCATTTGAGTGGTCAACGGAATATCGTTGACCTTAAAGGTGCATTTGAAGATAAGCATTCGGTTCATTTGGTAATGGAGTTGTGTGCGGGTGGAGAGTTATTCGATCGAATTATTGCAAAGGGTTATTACACCGAAAGAGGTGCTGCATCTTTGCTTAGAACAATTGTTCAAATCGTGCATACGTGTCACTCAATGGGAGTTATTCATAGAGATTTGAAACCCGAAAATTTTCTTCTTTTAAATAAAGACGAAGATGCCCCCCTTAAGGCTACAGATTTTGGTCTCTCAGTGTTTTACAAACAAGGTAAATTATATATAAATATATATCTCCATCATTTCCTGAAAAACAGTCTATCTACCTTCTGATAGATCTATGACTATTTACGTCTTATTTGAAGAGATTGTGTATCGTTATTGTTGTATACATCTGTATTGTTTCACATTTCAAATTCATAAAAAAGATTCTAATTTTAACGATTTAACGCAGGTGAGATATTTAACGATATTGTTGGAAGTGCATATTATATCGCACCCGAAGTCTTGAAAAGAAAATATGGTCCGGAAGTTGATATATGGAGCATTGGTGTCATGTTATATATTCTTCTTTGTGGCGTTCCTCCTTTTTGGGCAGGTAAGGTAGAGATTCGCTAATGTCGAAAGTTAATACTTCCTCAAAACTACAATAAATGATACATTGTTAATTTCATGATTTTTGACCCAAAAAACTAAAACAAAGGTTAAGATAAATTAAAGTTGTTTGATAGCGGATGATGAGTAGTGCAAATAAAGTGATATTAGTTACGTTAAAATATAAAAGTAAGAGTAAAAATATCAGTTCAATATATTAAAAAAGATAGTTAGTGGTGTGTCAAATGATGTAAATTATCAAAGTGTATCACTTATTTTGTAACTGCTAAAAATAGAAAATGTATAATTTATTGTAATGAGACGATGAAAAATTTGTTCTAATAATTACAGAATCAGAGCATGGAATATTTAATGCAATATTGCGTGGGCATGTGGATTTTACAAGTGAGCCGTGGCCTTCAATATCTCCACAGGCGAAAGATCTAGTTAGGAAGATGTTAAATTCAGATCCGAGGCAACGGATGACAGCACATCAAGTGCTTTGTAAGTAGTAAAGATATATATGTGAATTTAGTGGTATTTCATTATATGAAATAATAGGAATTTTACAATGTAATGCAATAAGCTGATAAGCTAATAAACCTTTTTTATATAAGCTTTATAAACACGCTCGTTATCTATGGCATGATCGATAAAATGTTGGGTTCTTTTTTGTATAGCTCATCCATGGATTAAAGAAGATGGTGAGGCACCTGATGTACCACTTGATAATGCTGTGATGGGTAGGCTAAAACAATTTAGAGCCATGAACAAGTTCAAGAAAGTTGCTCTTCGGGTATTTAATAAACCTAATACAAGTATTAATCTTCTATCGGTTAGAATCCGGTTAGTCGGGTTTGGGTTGGTCGAGTTTGTCAAGTTGACCCGATTGGGTTGGTCCGGTTACACCCAAATTAGGATTTTTAGGTAAAAATGAAAAATATATTTAAAGTTTATGAATTTTGATTTAACACCTGTAGTCGTTAATTGATTTTTAATGAATGATGTATAGTTATTAATATGCTAATTTATTGTTTAATTGTTAAAAATATCTTAAATTTTAAAGGGAAAAAACCTTTAAACTTCAATTGGGTCTAATCGGGTCAACCCGGTAAAGGTAAACAATCCTAAACTAATATCTGATCCGATAAAGAATCGAGTTAAAAACCCTGGTATCAATATAAAGGTATAAAACCAGAATACACTCGATCCGACTAGCATGATCATGTTCGAGTTTGGGTCGGTTCCTATTATCTTAATAACCCTTTTAATTACTCTATATCTCCTCAAATTAATATATGGTAAAACACGTATCTAATGAATTTGCAATTTTTCCGATTGAGTAGGTTATTGCAGGATGCTTGTCCGAGGAAGAAATCATGGGCTTAAAACAAATGTTTAAAGGGATTGATGTCGATAACAACGGAACAATAACGCTCGAAGAGCTAAAACGAGGCCTTTCCAAACAAGGAACAAAGCTAACCGAAGCTGAAGTTAAACAACTAATGGAAGCTGTAAGATATCGTTTATTTGAGTCTTAATTACTGGAAATTTACATGTAATTAAAAACTAATTTGATGATTTATAAAAATGGAAATAAAACTGCAGGCTGATGCAGATGGGAATGGAACCATAGATTATGACGAGTTCATAACAGCAACGATGCATATGAACAGAATGGATAGAGAAGAGCATCTTTACACTGCATTCCAATACTTTGATAAAGATAACAGTGGGTAAGTAGCTTTTAGATTTTTGTAAGTTAAACACCATGGAAAATGTCACAATATCAAGTTATTTACAAACGCCACATTTGCTCCCACTTTTTGTGATACTTTTATTAGTGACAAGTTTTTGAATTTTAGTGACTTTTCATGGTTTTAAAAGACTCGTCTTGGCTTCTAACTATGCCTCACCAAGGCTTGATCAGCCTTGACCATGCAGTCACGCCATGGTCCCAGAATTGGACGTAAGGCCTGTGTATGCATGGGTCCAACTTGACTCACATTTACACATAATAATTTTGTTATTACGTGTATTATAAAAAAACTGAGTTATATGAGCCAAATATATATTGTTAATTAGTTATAAGAATGATTTAATATGCTAGAGATGAAGAATAAAAATTAATGAACTATGTTAGAAGTTTATAACTTGGAGTTTTTTCATCTTTGTTTGTGTATATATAATTATAATTTATGTATAAAATTATCGCGTTAGATCACGCCTTAGAAATTGTCATGGCCTCACCATGACTTCTAAAGCTTAAGTCTTGACTATACCGTCACACGACACCTCACATTATTTAAAACTTTGTTTTTTTATGTGTCACTTTTTGTTGAAAAGAATGAATGCCCTCCTCCCTGTTTCATAAATAAGTATGCTAACTCCTCAATCTGTTCTCCATTACAAAACGAGAGAATAGTTTGTTAAATCTGATCATTTTCTATGATGTCAGGTACATAACTATAGAAGAAATGGAGCAAGCTATCAAAGAATATGGAATGAGTGATGGAAGGGACATAAAAGAAATAATATCCGAGATTGATACCGATCACGTAAGTAATATAATGAATACAAAAGTAATTAACTCCGTGATCACAAAAATATCACGGGTAGGCCAGTCACATGCAAGTTCAGGAGGTGTCCATGAACAAATCTCTTCTTCCCATCGGGCCCCCAAATTTTACCTTTATCTGTTAATATATTATTCATTATGGACCAAAATCCTTGAAATTAAATACAAATTAGAATCTTATTGCTTTTAATTTTAGAATTTATAAATTTTAGGACATTTTTTGATAAATTGCACAAGACCTCCAAATTCTCAGGGTCTGCCTTGATCATGGGGCAAGTGAATGACTATATATTGATTTTGCAGGATGGACGGATCAATTATGATGAGTTTGTGGCAATGATGAGAAAAGGCACTAGAGAAAACAGCGTAAATCCAAAAAGACGAAGAGATTCGTTTGTTCCAACAAATTGAGTTGGCCCGTTGTTAGTATAGTCCAAAGATCAGAAGGTTGTTCATAGTATGATTCGAAATTTGTTGCAAAATTCACACCATGAAGCAAGGAGAATCGATGAATTTTCATTTGATATACAGAGAACTAATCACGAGCGGGATATTGATTCGAACTGGCAGCAAATTAAACCGATACATTTGTCATGTGTATATTTGTAATTACTAATAGAAAAAAGGTTAAACTTTATGGGATTTATAATTGGGATGTGATTTCTATATCACATAAACTACTTTGTACACCATAGTTATTGTGTTACAGTGCTTGTACAATTTATTTTAAATATTTTACAATGTGGTGTATCAAATAGTTTATGACATATATAAATCACCTCCCTCTTGTAATTAGAATTTTTTAATCTAGGGCGCCCAAAAAATAATAATATTGTCTATTAGATCTAGCTCGTCTCAAATCTATATGATCGCCGAAATTTTGACCATAATCTGTTAAAATATGAAAATTGAGACATATAATTGTGAATACAAACCAATTATAGATGGGAAATACGGGGCGTGCCGGATAAGTATTCGTTGTCGAATGTCGATCATTTAGTAGACCAAAAAACACGAGGAACATTTGATTGTAGAATGCTAGACATCACCTTACTATATTTTTGTAAGAGATGGCATCACAAATCAACATTTATTTTGAAAATTATTACAAAAATCTAATAAAATGAAAATCATGATACAATTATAGAAATGAGACCAAATTAAGAGTGAGAAACACCGGCCAACTACCAAAACCTCGACCATCATCATTTAACATGTGACTTGTCCGTTGCGAGTCTTTGGGCTAGTATTGTGATACCGAGCCGAAACTCCTTTCTAATAACTCTGTTTCAGTATTTAAAAAAAATTGATACACCGGTTTTAAAATAAGAATAATCTCAATAATAGCAAATTTCAATTGAGACCTATCTTAATACGATCAGTTGTTTAGAGTTCACAAAATAGACATTTATTTCTTGAACCAGTTTTCTTGAAATCCACTCTTTCACGAAACACCGATTGTGAGAGTTTATTTCTTAAAAACATTATTTTGTTAAGGGTTTCTCTAACGTATGCACCTGGGGCATACGATAACAGCATTCAATGAAGCAGTAATTTCCTAATATATATTGAATAACATTAATGAACTCTAACTCCTACCATTTAAGAAGATGAATTTAATACGGTTTTATGTTTAAAAGGAAACTAGCAGGGTACCCGCGCAATGCGGCGGCGGGTACCCAGAAACTATATTTCGTGGCGAGCAAGTGTTGTTCGTTTACACGGTTTTTCCAACAATAATTGCGCAAATGAATGATTTTTTCCGTCTTTAAAAATTGCAATTAGTAATCATTATCATCTAGAACATAATAATACATTCAAGTTAACCAACTAACTTAAGGATTATAATTAAAGAATATGTGAGCACACAAACAAATACCTTGATCATGGAAAGTTCGATACAATATGTTTTCTATTTAAAGTTGGTTGTTTATTTGTTCTAAAATAAATTGTCATTTAAAGCAATTGGTTAACACACAGTCAGATTTCACAAGAGGTCTTGTGTTCGAATCATGGAAGCAACACTTTTTTATTTTTGTGGTGTTGAAGAAGTTACTAAAAGTGGAAATGTCTTTAAGTTTAAGTTTAAGGAGTTGCTATGTTTAGTAGTCTTAAATGCTTTATAGATAGTATAGATTACTGCTTCATTGAATGTTGTTATCGTATGCCCCAAGGGCATACATTAGAAAAACCCTTTTGTTAATTCTAGGGGTGAGCAATTGGACCGAAAATACCGAATCGAAAAACAACCGAAACTGAATCGAACCGAAACCGAAAATACGCAATCGTTTCGATTTCGATTTTAAAAATTCATTATTTCTGGTTACGGTTTTATGAGTTTAGATTCGGTTCGGTCCTCTGATAGGATGAACATTCAGGCTAAAAATACCGAACCGAAACTGGACCGAACCAAAACCGAAAACATGTAATCGGTTTGGTTTCGATTTTAAAAATTCATCATTTTCGATTTTGGTTATATCGGTTTCGGTTCGGTTTCTAGATCGTGTTCACCCTTAGTTAATTCCCACCCAAAATTAGCTATTATTGTGATTATCCCTATAAAATGAAATATGTTACTATCTTTAAGATAAATCGATCACCTTCCGAGCATCAACACACTTGCTTGAGGATTCGTTCCCGGATTACGTATAGTTGATCCATCGATAAATCGAAGCGAATTCACACCAAAAACCCTATAATCGTCATCAACTACTTTCCCGACATGACACCCGCCATGATAATGCCAAATACTCGCTACGGTATCCTTGCAATATTGTTCCAATGATGAACTTTTATTACCATGTACAATTAAGTTATAAGGTAGTTTCATGTTAAGATCGAGAATATCTTGGTCCGTCATATTGGCATACTTGTATTTTGAGAATGCTTTTGAATTGACGGCTTTAAGAATGGTTTTAATCCCGTTTACACATTTTTGCAAGTCCTCGGGTTCGATGAAGTAGTTGAATGTTACCGATGGGTTGTCATATGGATTACAATTTTCAATCTTTAGCTCGCCCTTAGACAGAGGGCCCTTTACTTTCTCGAATACAAATCCACCCATCTGAAACAAGTATATTGACTCGGTTTATTAGGAAAAATTGTAACTAAATAGTAACTAACTGATGAGTCGGAATTAGTCAACTCGAACCCCAAACATATTTAAACCATGGTAACCCAAATCTGGCGCATTTGACCTATATAACTTATCTGGTTGGTGGGTCAAATGAGTTAGCGGATCAAAAATAAAAAATGGACCCAAATCAAAAATAAAAAATGGACCAAATATAATGGTAATCTTGAGGAACTGAAAAGCCAAAAAAAATTCAGAGATGTTTTAAGCGGAGCTTAGAAAATTATATGGTATTTTATCATTTTCAAAAAAATGTTTTTTTTATAAAACTAAACGAGATGGCGGATCGACCTGTTTATACATAAGCCAACCCGAACACTACCCAACTTATATACAAGTTGTATGAGTCGACATGTTTTTTTTATAGGAATCCATTTAAGATCAACCCAAACCAAATTATGTTCGTGTCAAGAATTGCCCCACTAATGAAAAGTAGTAATTCGATACAAAGAATGTAGATACCTCATAGGTAAACCCTTGATATGCCGAAAGATTTGCAAGGATAAAATTAAAGCCACCAGCTGCCTCAATATAGCTACCAAATTGAGTAATTCCAACAACTTGAACTATCGATGGCTCGACACGAACGGGAGAAGGGATGAAGAGTACGTTTAGCGGGTTATCGGCCATCTCTTTACCGACAAATGGTTGGTCAAGAACAACTTTGATGTTATGTGCATGAAGTTGTTCTTTTGGACCAATGCCACTCAACATTAAAAGTTGGGGAGTTCCTAGTATTAGGGTTTAATAATCAACACCCTTAATGGTGTGTGATATGTTTCATTGATGTATTTATACATAATTACAAGAGATCAATACTAACAATATACCCTATAAACAAGGTAGGGATATATTCTATAAAATACAATTGATACATTTAAATTAAGTCAAGGATTTAACCAAATCCATGACATACGTTATTACCCTCCCTCAAGCCAAGTGGAGGTGGACCAACACGAAGCTTGGATCGAAAAGACTCAAATAGAGGTCTTGGTAAGCTCTTGGTAAAAATGTCCGCAAGTTGTAGGTGAGTGGAGACAAATTTCGTGTGAAGCTTCCCGGAAAGAACAAGCTCACGTACAAAATGATAATCAATGTCAATGTGCTTAGCACGTTTATGAGCAACGGGATTTTGACTCAAGAAAAGAGCACTTTTATTGTCACATAATATAGTTGGGCGAGATGCGGGTAAGATCAGTAATTCTCTTAGAAGATGAGTGATCCAAATTACCTCTGCAGCAGTATTTGCTAAAGCCCGATACTCGGATTCACAGCTTGATCGTGACACTGTGGGTTGTTTCTTAGCACTCCAAGAAACCAAATTTCCACCAAGAAAAATAGAGTACCCATATGTGGAACGCCGAGTTTCAATACATCTAGCTCAATCGGCATCAGAGTATCCTAAAATGTGCGGAGCCGGAGCATGTAGAAACGTAAGGCCATAACTAATTGTACCTTTAACATACCGAAGGATACGTTTAACTGCTTGAAAGTGATCTTGAGTGGGTGCATGTAGAAATTGACTAACTTGATTAACCGCATACGACAAATCCGGACGTGTGATGGTGAGATATTGTAATGCACCAACCAATGATCGGTAGTGTGTGGGATCCGAGTAGGGAGCCCACTGAGTCGTAAAATATGTAGATGTGGAGAGTGGTGTTGACGCGGGTTTGGCTTCAAGGAGTTTGGCCCGGGCAAGTATGTCGTGAGCATACTTGGATTGATTCAAAAAAAGACCCGAATCAATATAGGATACCTCAAGACCAAGGAAATAATTCAACTTTCCAAGATCGGTGATTGAGAATTCTTTGTTGAGTCTAGCAATAAAGTTACGAATGGTTGAGGTATCATTACCGGTAAGAATAATATCATCCACATAAACGAGAAGATACATTACACTCTTGTCTCGTTTAAATACAAAAAGCGATGTATCGGCTCGACTACACGAAAACCCAATACTTATTAAGAATGAACTCAAGCGTTGAAACCAAGCTCGAGGTGCTTGTTTTAAGCCATATAACGCCTTTTTTAGACGACAAACATGATTAGGCAAAGTGGCGTCAACAAATCCGGGTGGTTGCTCCATAAACACCGTGTCACTAAGATTGCCATTTAAGAAAGCATTCTTCACATCTAATTGATGAAGTGGCCATTTGTGCAAAACGGCTAGTGAGAGCACAATGCGGACCGTAGATGCTTTAACAACTGGGCTAAAAGTTGCATTATAATCAAGGCCTGGTATTTGAGTAAAGCCTTGGGCAACTAGACGTGCTTTGAAACGATCAATGGTACCATCAGAGTGAAATTTAGTACGAAACACCTATTTTGAACCAACTACATTTGAGGTGGATGGTCGAGGAACAAGTTCCCATGTAGCATTAGATTTGAGAGCATGCATTTCTTCACACATTGCAGCATACCATTTTGGGTGTTTAGCTGCCGATTTAAACCCGCGGGGCTCTTTTGAGGCAAAGAGAGCTCGATGAAGACCTGAAGATAGATAAGATAAATCAACGATATGTCGCGGTGTGTAAATACCATTCTTTGATCTTGTAGTCATCGGATGAGTTGGAGCAGCCGCGACAGCAGGAACCGGAGGCGGAGGAGGTGCGGCAGCAGCTGCAGCAGGTAAATCAGGGGCTGCAGCAGGTAAAACAGTAGCATCAGGCTGTTCAGTGGGCAGCTGCGTAGGGGGGTGATCACTGCAGAGATCGCACGGGTTCGAGACTGTAGGCTGCGGAGCATCTGAATTGGAGGTAGAATTGTCCGACAGGTTCGGGACTGCAGGGGTGAGTGGAGATGCTCCATCACAGTATGTTGAGATGAACATGTTGGCTGTTGTCATGGTAGATTTGTTATCTGCAAAAGGAAACAATGATTCATCGAATTGAGCATGACAAGTTGTGTAAACGCGTCCCGTTGACACGTCCAAGCACCGATAGCCCTTATATTGTGAATTATAGCCAATAAACACGCAAGCCTTGCTGCGTGGAGAAAGTTTGTGTGAAGCATAATCTCGTAGATACGGATAGACACAACTACCAAAAACCCGAAAATTGGCATAGTTAGGCACGGTGGAGAAGAGAAGCTCATATGGAGACTTATTCTCTAACAATGATGTTGGCAATCGATTTATGATGTAAGTAGCGGAGCTGAAAGCATCAAACCATAAATTAGCCGGAACATTTGCGTTAAACATCATAGCAAGGCCCGTTTCGGTAATGTGACGATGTTTTCGTTCGGCACGAGCATTCTGTTGCGGAGTATATGGGCATGACATGCGATGATGAGTGCCATTATTTGAAAGTAATGCCCGTATCCGATCATTAACAAACTCAGTACCACCATCTGACTGAAATGTCTTAACCTTGCAAGAAAATTGCGTTTGCACAAGATTAAGAAAAGCCGTAAAAACAACAAAAAAAATCTGATTTAACAAACTTCGTTGGAGGAGGTGTGTCCGAGCGTCTCAGCCATCGCCTCTTCGGAGAGGGACGCTTGTATGAGAATGAGGGCACGTTGATCAGCGGCTAGCCACTTGGTGTACTCCGGATTAGGGCCAGAAACACCATCGACCGTAATGGTGGCAACCGGTGATGCAATACTTCCATCAACATAACCAGTGAGATTCTGGTAAGTTAATAGTGGGAGTAATTGATTTTTCCAAATCAAATAGTTTGTAGAGGAGAGCTTAATAGTAAGCATATGTAATATTGTGGCAAGAGGAAGGGGAGAATCATGGCTTTCGGATGTAGACATGGTTGAATGCTTGGTTGTTTTAATAATGAAAATAAATAAAAGAAAGGAAGAATATTATTGGTTGGTAAACAATGGCTGCCAACATAAACTAATTCGTGATATGTAGAAAAATAAATCAAAGGAAGCACGCAATTCAAGAAGAATAAAAAGAAGGCAGTAAGCTATCTCTTATTCGACGAAGAAATTGCGGAGGAAAGATGGAGAGGGTAGGGTACGACCAGGAATTGTTAGGCTGATACCATATTAGGGTTTAATAATCAACACCCTTAATGGTGTGTGATATGTTTCATTGATGTATTTATACATAATTACAAGAGATCAATACTAACAATATACCCTATAAACAAGGTAGGGATATATTCTATAAAATACAATTGATACATTTAAATTAAGTCAAGGATTTAACCAAATCCATGACATACGTTATTACCTAGAGCACCAGCACATAGTATGATTTCGTCGTTTTCCCTGCCTTTCAGATATGCCCAATGCTTTTTCCCTAATGAATCTTCAAACACTACTCCATAAGCAGTTGGTCTTGATCTTCCTGTAATAGATTAATTAGTAAAATAACTGTAAAAATAATTGGAACGTTGGCATAAATAAGATTTTGACACTTTTAGTAACCATTTTTACTTCCAATGGTTATTTTTGTAACTTCGGTGACACTTTTTACGTGTCACTAACATTTTTGGTATATTGATGACTTTTAACAAGAGTAATTTACACCAATTGGCTTCACCAATAATTCTTTAGTTTCAAAAATTATAATGATAGTGATGCAGGCCCAATAGAAGAACGGACCATTTTGTTTCTTGAGATCTACGATCGTGTGAGAAAGGGGCTATGGTAAAAAGGGCATAACTTTCAGCTCGGGTCTCCATTTCAGGCCCACGAGTAACCAAATCGAAGCTCGAGACGAGGACTACGACATGATAAACAGCCGTAGGCGGTTTAACCAACTTCCCGGCCCAAAAACGCTTTTTTTGGACACTTTATTTGCATTTTAGTGTTTTTTCTTTAATTTTGCAAACTTCGTTTAGACCCAGTTTTCGGCCCGTTTGTCGTTTTAGGCCCATTCGAAAATCTGGACCATATTTAAAGTGTATTTTGTCATTTGGAATAAGAAGTTGATGAATTTGCAAACTTTGAGTTTTCTCTCCCGAAATTGTGTTCTTCGTGTTAGAACAACTTTTGAAGACCAATTCACGGTATTCTTTTGAATCAACATGTTTTGTGTTAAATTAATCCGGTATTCATTTGAATCAACGGATCCTAATCTTTTCTATCTTTTCAGTTCTACATCAGATAGTCTTTGTTTCTGCAAAGGTTTTACACCTGTGATCCTTTTAATCAAACGATGTTAGAATTTTGTATTAAGTCCCCCATGTGCAATGCACATGAGGGTATTTCCCATTGATAAAATTTGATATAAACCATAAGAATGATTGTGTCACCCAGAAGACATTTTTTTTCGGGGGTGATTTTTACACCATAATTTTTATTGTATGTACCACAATCATTGCTTAATTAATTAATTGTACCATTTGCTGTGAAACTTATATTGTGTAGTGTAGGCATTAAAAATTGTAGCCTAGAAATGAATTCTTATTTTCTGTATAGCATATAATATTTAATTAGTAATTAAGTCCGTACCTATGGTTTTAAATAAGATTTTGTGAACTGTTGCATGTAGAAAAAGAGACAACTCTTCTCCATTTGCATATTGTAGCAAATCCACAGCCGTATGTCGCACCCCATTTTTATCAAAAATAGTACCAACTTTAGTACCAATTTTATGCTCATAACTAAACCCGTTGTCCGGTTTGACCCCACCTTCCACCAACGCACCCCGAACCGCCGATTGCCATTTCCTCACAACCGGTTCAAAAACCATCACTTTTTCCACCCATTCATAAGAATCTTGAACCAAATCACCATCCATCAATCTAGCTTCCGTGTTGAATCCATCTTCACCGCGGGAGTAAAAACCCGCATTAATCGATGTACCGCCACCCAAAACACGAGGTCGGGAATTTATAACACCTTGTGTAATAAATTGTTGAGATGGAGAATCTTGTGATGTGTCTAAGAAATAGGAACCGAAATTGGTTACGTTAGTTATGTTGGGATTTCCGTAAGGTGAGCCACCGCGTTCGAGTAACAGAACCGATTAGTTTTCAGATAAGGTGGCGGCCAATGGGATTCCCGCAGTGCCGCCTCCGATGATGACGTAATCAAAGAATGAAACCCTAGGAGCTTGTGTTGCTTCATGCATGAAGGTGTAGTTTGGAGCTAAAGGCATAGGCGAACACACAAAATTAATCACATCGAAAAAAAGTACAAGTATTTTTTTTTAACGACAAGTTAGTAAGTTCATGGTTCGACATATACAGTGACATCTAAGTAGGCAGTATGCAATCCTGGAACATATCTCCTTTTTTTGTGAATAAACCCCACCACTTTTTCTCTCCTAAAAAATGCCTCCAACAAGTTTTGAACCCAAGACCTCTTGAAGGTAAACTCCTCAAGGCAATCCTTAGTGGCCAATTGATCTAGACCAATTGATTGTAAAAAATTACAAGTTATAATACTAAAAATCAGTAATATTATGAACAGCTGTGGACTTTGGAAAAAAAATGAGGGGTATTATATGTTGAATATTTTTTTTCTCAGGTAATCACCTATATTAAGAAATAAATTTAAAAAAAAATTAAAACCATTTAATATTATTCTAAGGGGTTGTATGAGCTTCTACACAGTAATTCTACATATAATGCAATAAAAAGTTGTGAAAATTGATTTTTGATTTTATTGCAACATCATTTTCCGTTAAAGTGTCCGTAAATCTACAACTATAGCTTTCTACCCACACTTTTTTGAAATCCCGTATACGGTGACACCTTTTATTGTGTCACTAAACCACACTTTCTTTATAATGTCTCCATTATGTACTCCCAATGCCAAAAAAAACATTTAGCCTAACCATATTAAAACCAATTAAGAGGTTGTGTATTCAAGTCATAATTAACACAGACAAATGTTGTCGGTGAGTCTTTGTCGTTAAAAAAACAAAGAAAACATGAGCACACGGTTTTATTAATATATATACAAGTAAATTAGCAGATAGATAAATGATTAAGAATGTGCATACGTAATTCGGCAACACCAAAATCAAGTAACAAAGGAATGGTAACGAGAGCAGCCTCGACGGTTTGCCATGATTTGTGAACTATCATGTTCCGCTGATAAAGATATATCTATCTTTGTAATTGTCTATATATCGAAAACTCGAGATTGCCTTAATTTCTTGGTGTTTTTTTGTATATTATGATAAGGAAAAGAAATTAAACTGAACTTATATACTTCCTCCGATTCAAAATAAGTGATACACTTTCCTTTTTGGGGTGTATCAAAATAAGTGATACACTTTGAAAATTTACCTTATTTGGCAAAAAATAATGGGACCCACACCCACTAACTATCTACTTTAACAAAGTGAAAAGACCCCTTTACCCTTACTTTTACTTTTAAACATCATTAACTCCACTTTATTCAAAAAATGTGAGACTCATTTCCCACTAACCATCTAATTAATCTAATTTAAACATAATTATAAACTTTTGCCTCAAAATCCGTGAAATCCAAAGTGTATCACTTATTTTGAATCGGAGGAAGTATATAAGCTTGAGGTGAAAATAGAGTATCAGCAAGCGGGAGATCGATAATATTCAATCTATGACCCAGTATGCCTTTAGACCTTTAAGATATCATTATTGTTACGTAACCAAAAATTGACATTAGTATACGTTACCATAATTTGATCAGGTCCACGTACTTGATGTATTCAATCCCATTAGAATGCTATAATAGTTTGAAGATTTCTTGTAGGAATATTTTATAATCCGACAAAAATAGGATGATATACCATTTCACCCACCTACTCCCCTTACCTCCCTTTTTTTTAATTTTTTTTAATATTTAAAAAAACTAGAGTATTTTTATTAATTTTTAAAATGAAACCGTATATCAAAAAGAAGAAACTTTGATCTATCAGTAAGGTATTTACTCTCATTCTTGTAATTAAGATTCGTATATTATAGTGAACATAGATGATATTTTAATTTGTCTTTAATAAATTACATTTAGTAATTACTCCCTTCGTCCCACAAAAAACTTTTCATTTCACTTTAGCACAAGTTTTAAAGTAATAGTTAGTGGTGAGGTCATTGGTAATAATTTTGATTAAAATATAAGATTGGTTTGGAGAGAGAAAGATAGTTATAGTGGATAATTAGTAGTGGAGTCCTTAGTAATAATAGTATTTTATTATGTGGAACCCATCACATGTATGAAGTGGGAAATTTTTTGTGAGACAAAAATTTAGAGTGAAATGAGAAATTTTTTGTGTGACATATGGACTATAAGATAAAAAGTCCATCACACTCAAAAAGGTTTATTTTGAATAACGTGTAATTTACTCTTAATTAATAAAAAACATGTCTTATTAATATACTAATATTTTAAAGAATATTAGCAAGAATAATATAAAAAGCACTATTTAGTATTGTCAAATTACAAATATTACAATAACAAAATGTTTTTTAAGATATTAATTTATTAATTTTTATTGTGACGCTGGATTAATCATACTTCGTAATTACACTTAACTAGTCAATTAAAGTCGAATACATCAGTTTGGAAAAAAGAGTTCTATTGCTTCTTTTTTTTTTCTAGTCTTCATAGCTTTCACGAAAGCAGGGTGTATTTCTTTTCCACGACTTAGATGCAACACATGATTGAAATTTACTAATCTATAGTTTACGTAACAAATACTTTTTCAAATCACTATCAAAGCTACAAAAGGATAAATACAGGTTATCAATTAAAAGATAAAAAGTAAAACTAAAATTAAGAACGAAGTTAAATTAAAATATATAAATATACAATAAGAATGTACCGGATTGCAAGACATTAAATAATCTAGTGTGAAACGGGTTGTCTTTGAGGTGCGACCGTACATGAATCATGCTTTAGAAGAGGCCCAATTTTTATATACAATTGTATCTTTATAATAGTAAAATTTCAAGCCCACTTAGTAATTTAATAGAAAAAAAAAAATTTAGAAAGTCTAAATTTTTATATATATCTTGTATTTGGGGGGTTCGATTTTGTCTATTCGCACGGGACCTTCAGAATTTCAGAGACTCGCCCGTAGTAAACTCTATCATAAAAGTGTTTAATCACTTAAAAGTCTTTAACCATAAGTTAACGAAACTTCTGAGCAGATTAGACTCCTATATTTAATTTTTTAAAAGTATTTTTGTTTATGACATGGTTCCCTGGGTGGTCAAGCTTGATTTACGCAACTAAACTGTTGCTATAATCGTTCCCGAACCTTCACTCATTATCTCGTAAATGTTTAAACTCATGATTATACAATATTGAGCTACATGAGTATTGAGTATGACCAAGTGTACCATTACACGGTGCAACATGAGTATTGAGAGTATTGACTTTGACCAAAACGTCTTACACGGTGCAACCATTACACGGTTTCAGAAAATGAACATTTTGACTTTAAAGACACAAGATAGATACAAAAGTATAGTTTAGTCTTTGACCTTAATATCATAATTTAATATCTGATAGTCCATTTGACCATAATAGTCAAAGTGTACATCTTTTCCTTCAATTTTACAGGAGCATTAGGGCAGTAAAGTCATTTCCACCTGCTTTATCTACCTTCCCCTGAATGCAAAATAAACGAATTGTTTGATTAAATAAGATTATTTAAATCATAAATGTAACCAAAAAACGAAATTAATTACCTTGGCTGCCCATAGACATTTGTGTCTGAATATGATTACATCTGCATCTAATCCAGTTGATTTGAATCTTTTACTCCGGGGATAGCGACGGCCGGCGGTTCATCTCAGGGGAACGATTCATAAAAGTTTCACGGTAGTTTCTCGGGCTATCTGGTGACGTGGCAAAATCTCTTTGGCCGGAACCGACGTACTGCTGAATCACTAATACTGAAACCGCGGCTGCAAAATCCGACGATGCTAATAAATCACCGATTGCTCCCAATTCCGGGCATTCACTCCAGTCGGTCAACCCGGCGGTCAACGGCGATACCATCCCTTGACCTCTCCCAACTATGAACAGATCATGTGATTCATCTACTGATCGGATCGCCGCCACCGTCTCCTCCCCGTTGTTCACCACCTGTTCATTGTAAACAATGTTGTTCTCATTTGCAATCGTTTGCTTAAACTGATTTATAAACTCATCGTCTTCCTGCCTCTCTCTATCGGTGTCGGTCACCACCGTCAAAACCCTAGGGTCGTCGTTTACGATCCCGCCGGTGGCGGAGCTACTAGGTTGTTCGTTTCCGGCGACGAATCGCATCACGGTGAGAGTGTTCCCTGGATGTCCGGACATACGCCAAGCTAACGCTAAAGCTTCTCGATCGTCTGGTCCGCCGATAAACACCGCCGCGATGTGGTGCGAGATCTGATTTCCGGCGATCCTGCCGAAACCTCTGTCCACCAGAATCCCGATCGAGCAAGGAGAATTAGCTAAAACGTTTTGATTAATTGTACGGAAAGCCGGATTAGTAGCTTCCATTCCGCCGTCGACCGTCTGCTGCTTGTGAAAAGGGAGGATAATAAAGGCTACACGGTTGTTCACGGCGACGCTGCAAATGTCTTCGTGCATAGTGGAATACGGCGAGATAGCAGTTAACGGATTAACGGACACGTGTTCAGTGTTTTGCTCGAAGTTCTCAAAAGCATTGAGGATGTGATCGGACTGAGCTTGTGTTCTATTTGCCGCCGGCCGTCCGGATTGCCGGCTGTTATGGACAATGAGCATGGCGGAGGCCCGGCCGGAGAGCTCGATTAGGTGGAGGACGTAGACGGAGAGTGGAGACTTCTTGGTTGGATTAGACGCTTCTAGAAGGTTGAGAATGGTGGCTACATTTTTTGGTGTGTGGATGCAAATTAGGGTTCTTAAATCGCAACCCGGTTTCAATTTTAGGATTGTTCTATGTTTATATGGCACAAATTTTCTCGCCGGTTTGTAAACTATTGTCACGACCGGAGTAATTACCGCCGTCATCACCAACGCCACCACCACCATTATTGCAAAAGATTTGTCATCTAGCACCTACACAATCATGGTTACAACATACTTAGAAAAAAAGTAAAATTGTTCTTCAATATGTAATTTAGCCAAAATAAGAAGGATGGCAATCTAAATGGGAATGATTTATGTGCTATTACTATTACTTCATATTGCAAGTTTTAGTGTTTTATAGTAAATTATACAATACAAAACAATAATTGTAGTAATACAAAATATATTAGAAAAAACCGAGAAAACCAACCGAAACCGAGAACATGTAATCGATTTAGTTTCGGTTTTGAAAACTCATCATTTTCGATTTTGGTTCTCGGTTTTGTCCTCGTATAGAGGTGAACATTTGGGTAAAAAGAAAGAACCAAAAACGAACCGAATCAAAGCAGAAAACATATTATCAGTGTTATTTCAATTTTAAAATTTTATTGAGTTTCGGTTTATAGACCGACCTCAACCCTATATTTGATAGCATAAACATAAAGTCATAAACTATAAATCCAAAGGAGAAAAAGAAAAGATGTAAGATGGAATTGAAATTACCTTTTGATCCTTGCCAACATTGATGACAATCATCTCAACAAGGCCTTTGGTATTCATGAGCAATCCAAGTGTAACTCCATCATAAAATGGCATCCGATAAAGTAAAGCAACTAGCAAAGTTCCGGCAACTTTTCCGGCACACGCGAGTACAATCACGACCGCCAAAATACCCCACGTATCTGCGCCATCAATCGCACCAATCGACGTTTTAAGCCCGCTCATTGCGAAAAAAAGTGGCAACAAAATCCCCGACACAAAATCCTCCAATTTTTCAATAAGCGTAACACCTAAAGATCCATTCGGTATCACCAACCCGAAAATAAACGCGCCAAACACCGAATGTGTACCAATTGCATCGGTTATGAACCCCGATACCATAACGCCGGTTAATATTATACCGAGGTAGAAATCACTAACCGCTTCACCTTCGGGTGTCTTTTGAATGACCCATGAAATCATCGGGCGGACCGCAAAAACACAAAACGCAATAAATCCCGCGGTCGATAAAACGACCCATAAAGACGCCAAATTAATATTCTCGTTTTCGGCTAATGCAATAGCTATAGCTAGTAAAATCCATGCAAACATATCATTCACGAGAGCCGATGACATGGCAACCCGACCGATTTCCGTGTTGAGTAATTTCAACTCGGCTAAGATTCGTGCAAGAACCGGGAACGCGGTTACCGAGAGGGCGACACCTAGGAACAAAATGAAGGTGCCTTGTTTGACAAATTGTGTTCTACTGTCGTGTAAGAGGAAGGAAAATGAGATGCCGATGAGGAAAGGGAGGATCATTCCGGCGACTGCGATGAAAATGGCTTTCCGGCCGGTGCGGCGGATTACGGATATGTCCATTTCTACTCCGATGAGGAACATGAAGTAGAGAAGTCCGAGGTTTGCCATTGTTTCGAGAACTGTGACGCTTCTTAATGGGAAGACTGCGTTTGAAAATACTTCACTTTGTCCCATCACTGATGGACCTAATATCACTCCACCCTGACATGCATAAAATATTTATACGTGTTAATTAAGTTCATTTTGTAAATTAGCAACAAAATGTATATGTTACAGCAACCAAATCCAAAATTATCTCCTGCGTCATATATTGCAAGAGTCATGAAAACTTGTTACCATACATTTTTTTTTTCAAAGAGAAAAAATGTATGTAGCCTTTTTATTTTATTTCATATAATTTCTGATAATATATTGAGGATGCATGAGCATTTGGTAGTGTGAAACCGGTACCGACCATATACATACTGTATAATATTCGGTGTACACCTTTGGCCCTTTTCGGTATCCGGTACAGTGCCGGTACTAGAACTGAGCTTTTTTACCGGGACTCGTTGGACATGGTTTATGGTTATCGGGCTGGTTCTCTGTTCTCCTTTTTTCGTTTTCGATTCCGGTCCGTTTCAGTTCTAGAACCGAAATTTGACAATTTCAAGTCTAATGTATCTTCTTAAAACCATGGTAAATATCAAGGTTGATGATATAGTTTTCGGTACCCACCCCTATAATACATTATGAAAGTGGCTAATTAATCAGAGATAACTACAATGTAAAGAGCAAAATCAGAATTTCTGTATTATTTTTTGATGTTTGGAAATTGAATTGTCAGATTTTGGGATAAACAAAATGAGCCAAGAATGGAGAAGATGGACTTACAAGGATCTCGGAGACAACACGAGGCTGACGTAAGGGTTTCAAGAGGAAAACAAGAATACGAGTGGTTACAACGACAAGAATTAGTTGCAAAAGGAAAAGACAGAGCGAGTAATTCAAAGGATTATCTCCTTGCCATATCCCTTGGGTCGTGATCATTAATGGCGCATAGCAAATGATTGTATCTTCCGAGGTATTTTGGGACGCCATTTTTCTTTATAAATAATACGTACACAATGTACGTCTACATGCATGCCATCATAAATTATGCATCCTTTTGTCCGGTAATTGCTATGTGTTTTTTCTCCAATAGCTTTTCCTTTTGTTTATGGAAATCCAATATCGCTTTTAAATTGAGGAATAATTGAACCAAATTATGTTGGATTCAAGTTTTATGTCAATATATACGAGATTCTGAACAAAGCAAAAATAAAATGTTCTTTATAAGCAATGCCAGAGATATATATAGAGTTTGAATTGAAACAGCAAGAATCTCCGTTGAATTCCGTCGCTATAATAGTTGCTCTGTTGTTGCTGGATCTGAAATTTGCTTTTAGTTTTTAGAGGATCTAGAAAGAGAGATAGGAGTTTACGGAAATGAAAGAGAGAGAGAGAGAGATATCGGAAATCTCTAAGGAGTTTTTCAAGGGGACTTGTATAAAAATAGGAAATATGTTGTGAAATTGTTACAGATTGGAACACATTTTTGGTTGTTTTGACTCAAACCTCAAGAAATGCATCAACAATGTATATATCAATATATTACGTGTGTGCATAAACTGAAACATGCTATACATTTAAGTTCAGTTTGTTTTGATCGTAATTCTACACAACTGAAATTCAATTTAATAACGGAGAGATATTTGGATAAATTTTTATTTCGTAATTCAAGCCATGCGTAATTCAAAATATATTATTCGTTGTAATTGAAATCCTTATCAAAACCCTATGAATTCAATTACACTCATTTAGTGAACTAACAAACTTAAATACTACCTCCGTATCAAAATAAGTGATACGCTTTCTTAAAAGGGGTGGAACAAAATAAGTGATACACTTCAAAATCTTTCCTTATTTGGCAAAAAAGTGGGACCCCTTCTCCACTAACTATCTACTTTAATAAAGTAAAATTACACTTTTACCCTTACTTTTACCTTTAAACATCATTAATATTACTTGATTCAAAATAAGTGGGACTTATTCTCCACTAATTACCCACTTTAATCTATCTTAAGCCATCTTTTAATCTTTTGCCTCAAAAACCGTATTTCTCCAAATGTATCACTTAATTTGATACGGAGGTAGTATTTTATATGTTTTAGACTTTAAAATCATTCAAAAAACTTAAACAAAAATTTTTAAAAAATTTACAAAATGTAAAAAAATTTAAAATTAAAAAACTAATAATTACAAAAATTACAAAAAAAAATAAAAAAAATTAATATTAAAATTAAAATTAAAAAACTAAAAATTAAAAAAGCTAAACATTAAAAAATTAAATTATTATAAAAATAAAAAAATAAAAAATAGAAAGCAAAAAATTAAAAAATAAGAAAATAGTAAATAATAAAGTTTAAAAAAAATAAAAATCTAAAAACCTAAAAAAGATAAAAAAAAAATAAGATGCTTTAGTATGGATTTAAATTTCAGCTAAAAACTTGTAACCAAACGCGCAACGGAATTCAATTACGAAGGAATTCAATTACGAAAGAATTGAATTCTGAAAGAATTCAATTCCTTTGTAATTGAATTCCATTACGGAAGATTACGACATGTCAAACAGTCCCTACATGTTATTTAGTGATTGTTTGATTTACCTCTTACTGGATCCAATAAGATGTGACATCTGATTCGTTCCAAGTCAGATCGTTTGCTAAGTATTATTTCTACTTCTTACTCAGTCTAAAGTTCTCACCTATGTTGACTTAGTAAGTGGTGATCTTAAAACTTTTAACATATTATGATATGACTTTATATTTTGATTTATATGTAAATGACTTTTACTTTCGTTTAACACTAACATGTTTTACAAATAAAAATAAGGGTAAAATGGTCATTCTAATCATTCAGCATAGCCAGTTGGTGACATAATCAAACAACATGACCTCAGTGATATGCAGATTCAATCAGAGCTAATTCAGTCGACAACTATCAAACAACTCCTTAGGCTTACAAGTGAAGCTTACAAATGCATTTATCCACATAAAACTGCAACATGTTATCATCATCATGTGAAATTGGTAGGTTTATTAAGATGATTGACTAGTGTCCATTTTTATGCGGGTAGACACATTTGTAGGATTAAAACATGGACATAAAGAACACTTCTCTAAATATTATTATATGTTGATAATCACATGTGATAAATAAGAATGTAAAATTATACATTACTTTTTTTTTTTTTTTTAGGTTTTGAAACTCTTACAATAAGAATAACTTATAATGTATGGTTCACGAATTACATGGTTACAGAAAAGATGTACATTTTGACTTTGAGGTCAATCTACAAATTTGAAGACACAAGATAGATAACTATCTCACAAGAATAACACCAACGTTATTTTTTCACATTGTGGTGTTTAAAAAAGTCTAGCGTAGTTTTAAAAAGTTTAAAAATTCATAATTTAAATTTTAAATAGCCAATGATCAGTTTGACCTCAATAGTCAAAGTGTACATCTTTTCCTAGCAATTTATAGAGATGATTTGATACGATTTACGGGAGCTTTAAGGGCAGTAAGGTAATCTTCATCTGCTTTATCAATTCCATGATAAAGATAACTAAAAGGAGGCATTGATATATATTTGCCAGATCCGGGAGTAACTTTTAATTCTTCATTTTCCCATACAATTCTTCCACCAGCAATCGTTACTTCAACCTTACCCTAAACGCAAAATAAACGAATTAATTAAAACATATTTAACTCATAAATATATTTAAAATGTAACTACCTTTCCTGATCTGCCCTCATAGACATTTGTGTCTGATCTAGAATGGTGAGATTTGGCACTAATGTGAAAAGTTGAATTTGGATTAAATATGATTATATCTGCATCTGATCCAGCACGTATAGCCCCTTTTTTCGGATATATATTGAATAATTTCGCACTGAATTTAAAAAAACACAATTTTGATATGTATCAGTGTCTAAAAACAAAACAAGTTATAAAAAAAAAGTAAATATTTTACCATTCTGTACTTGTTACACGGACATAGTCAGTTGCAGATATCTGACCAGATTCCTGTAAACACCAAATTAAAAAAAGGGTTTTGTTAATCAGGGGCGGTACCAGGAAATTTTTCAAAGGTGGTCAAATCGTAAACAAACTCAAATTAATTTTAATTGAAGAAAGTCTAATCATAAACTAAAGCAGTCAAAATCAAAATTCACTTGTTAGTTAATTCAAGAATAAAAATTCTAAAATTAGCAATATAAAAAATAAAATACATTTTTTATAGTGGTAGATTTTGTATACAAAGTTTGTATTCTTAATTCATATTCATGTTTAATTTTGTTACAATGTCGAAGTAAATTCTTCAAAGTGTTTATATATGGATGATGTGGACTAATATGTCACTTGTTAAAATACAAGTGTAATCAAATAAATTGCAAACATAACATTTTTAAACCAAGAAAAATAGAGGGAAAATTAGTCAAAAGAAAATTTTAATGGTAAATAGAGCAAAAAAACATTAAAAAAGAAATAAGGAAAAAATAAATTAAATAAATATGCATATGAAAAGGACTTGAACTGAATGTTATATGTTTTAAAATACATGAGTTAACCACTAAGCTAATATGCGACGTGTATTAGTTATCGCTTATACATTATATATATTTGGATGAGCAAAAGCAAAAAATGAGCTGACCTATAAAAATTTATACTAATCGGAAAAATTTGGGGTGGGCAGCTGCCCACCTTGCCCACCCCCTAGAACCGCCCATGATTGTTAATGACAGCCCTTAGGGCTGTCTCTAACGTGCATAAAACGTTTGTACATTCATGGATAGAGTAGTGTTCAAAATATGGATTAAAAAAAAACAATAAATGTGTAAAATATTGAACTCAAAAGGTTTTGATATTATCATACCACCATTGTATCCCAAACAAGATGCATCCTTTCCTCAAGACCTGTATAAATGCGTATTTACACAAAAAATTAGGAAATACAAATGTCAATTAACAAAATTTTCATGTGTGATTAGTTAATTACCATTAACACCGTTTGGTATTTTGCGAAAATCATCAATTCCAAGAGATTTTTGTGTAGAATTGAAAGTGCAGTGATCTGTCCCTACAAGCTGCAAAAAGGAGAACAAAGGTTTAAAAAAATTATGTTTGAATATATAAGAAAGAATAAATTAATACTCCCTCCGTCCCTTAATAAAGTTCTCATTTCACTCAAAACATTTGTCCCAAAATAAAGTTCTCATTTCTCATATTGGAGGGACCCACTCAATAAAATAATATTACTATAATGTACCTCACCACTAACTATCTCTTAAAAACACTTTCTCTCTCCAAAAAATCTTATATTTTAATCAAATTTATTACCAATGACCCCACCACTATCTACCTCCTAAAATATTGTGCCCATGAGAAATGGGAACTTTATTAAGGGACGGAGGGAGTATAATACACAAATAATTTGTGTGAATATAACCTTTAGAATTCCAGTTGATAATGCTGCTTGAAGTGTTTTCCCATGCCCTGCTGCTCTTATTGGTGGGCTCATAACAAACCTAAAAAATAAAATTCAGTTATTTTAATTAACAATAAAAAAAATATATTTAAAAAAGAAAGCACAAAATTATAAAAAAGGATAGTCACTTGCTTTGCTGCTGTGATGAAATCAGGATCCCATAGGACTGAATCATCAAGGATTAAGCCAGATACCACTGGCTCTCCAATAACCTTTTGCCCTAAAACTCCAAATAAATAGAAATAATTATTTTTAAGGTTTGTTTTGTTTCATCAAAATTACGTAGTTTTGATGGTTTTATTTATGTATATGTTTTTTAGAGTATTATTTCTGAATTTTTTTTTTTTAATATAGGTCATTTTCCTTTAAATTCACAAACCTGATTTTTGAGCCCTAGCTATTTCTTCCATAGCATCAGTACTCATAACATGAACAACATATAATGGTGTATTAACAAAAGCAGCCAAACGAATAGCTCGAGCTGTAGCTTCTCCTTCAAGCTGCAAAAACACTATTTGTTTCAAATTTATTTTTTATTTATTTATAAAATTAAAATAATTGATTAATTAATTACTTACAACAGCAGGTCTTGATAAAGCATGTCCTTCTGGACCAGTAATACCAAGTTCAATCATTCTTTTTTGTCCTTCGGAAACCGCATCACCATTTTCTGCATGAACCATTGCTAATGCCCCGAGAGATTTGCATTTTTTTAATCCCTCTAATAAAAGTTCATCACTGATCATAAGTGAACCCTTATAAGCCAGAAAAAACTTAAACGAATTGATACCTGTAAGTTAGGAAAATAACAACTATCTAAGTAATTTTAATAACGAAAATAAAAATATAACTAATTAATTATGCAAACCTTTCTCCTTGACCATGATTTCCATCTCTTTAGAAACAATTTCATCCCATTTTGTGATCGCCATGTGAAAACCATAATCCATACAAGATAATTTTGATTTTTTAACATAAGATTCATAACCTTTGGTTAAACTACCGTTTACAGGAATAACAAAATCGATGTGCATTGTGGTCCCACCAGCTAATGCAGCTGCTTGACCACTGAAGAAATTGTCGATTGTTTCAGTGCCCATGAATTCCATGGCTAAATGTGTGTGAGGATCAATTCCTCCTGCAGAAACACAAATCAAAATGAATGAAATCATGATATTGTTGCAATAATTTAAAAAAAAATTTAAAAATTTCAATTATAGAACAAGATGATCATCCAATAATCACATTAGATGCAAAAGGATGAAGTAAATCAGAATAATCATTACATAAGTACATATGTACATGATTTTGGCAACCAAAGTTTGTTGGAGTTTTTTTTTTTTTTTTTTTTTTTTTTTTGATATAATTAATGTAACAAACTATACCTGGCATAACAAACTTTCCAGTAGCATCAATAACTCTAACATCATCACCAACCTACAAAAACAACAAAAGTGATGCATGTTTTTATCATGATTTATACGCTAAAGAAGTAACCTAGATCTTATCATAGAATAACATTAAATATAATAAAATTGGATTCAATGGAAAAAATTTAAGCTTGGAATAGGGTGATTTGTGTTTGTTTGTTTATTTTTTTGTTTTTAATTTGCCTGAGGGTAATTAACAATAGGAGCAACCAATTTTACCTAATGTTTATTTCGTATTTGTAAACTCATTAATATTTGAAATATATATAATGCTAGATCCTGAGCTTGATGATCCAAATAAAAGTACCTTAATATTAGGTCTAACAGCAACAATAAGTCCATCTTCCACATAAACATCAGCAGCCTCCTGATGATCAGCATTTACAACTGTACCACCCTTTATCAGTATCTTTGATGGTAATTCACTCTCTGCATTGCAATATCCAAGCTCAGGCTCACAAATCTGTAAATTTAATTATTATTAGAATCTTATAAAATAATTGTGGTTTTGGAAAAATTGATAATAATACCATCTGGAATAAAATCAAGCATGTAACAAATCTAGGTTATAAATTCCAAGTCACCAAGATAAAACTTTTTTTTTTTGAACGGCAAACAACCAGGATAAAACTTATCACCACATTTTAACTTACTTAATATTTCAAATTGATTTCTAGTTTTCTACAAATAATCCAACTCTGCATCAGCTGCTACAGTTAGGTCTTTGAGACTTGTGTTTTCATATAGACAGAATTCGGATTAATTGCCAGTTTGCTACTACAATTTGGTACTCTCAGAACAGACTGATTTCATCCAAAAAATCGTCCTATGTTTCTTTCTACTTTCATAAACCATTTAATGTTGGTTATCACTGAAAAATTGAAGAGACATGAAGTAATTGATAGAATTACAAGGATAAGAATCGAATTGATACGTTTCTTCTTTTGACCAGTGATCAGAAAGAGTGTGAAAGTGGAGTTTGTACATTTCGCCTTCAAATAACTAAGATCAAGTGAATCTGCACTTTTACATATGATCGAAAGTTGCAGGTAATGAAAACAGCAGCAATATACACAAAACTGAAAGCATAAACTATAAAACGGGAACCAAAAGAGAAACAGAAAAACGAAACGTTGACTGAAGAAACAATTAGAACACAGCACCTGACTCAGTCCAAACAACGGCGAAAGTGAAATTGAAAGGAGAAGGATCAGCGATCGCAGATCCACCATTTTCGAGCTCAAGGATTGAATCTATAAACAGATTTTTAAATTAATTGTAGTAAAATTCCATTTATCTCACACCTGTGTGGTGTGTGCAAACAAGATATAGTGAGGGTTTTAAATGTTTGAATAAATAGGTAAATTACATAAATGGTCCCTGAACTATATGTCAATCGCTCGATCAGCAATCCAGGTGGTTACTGGTTAAGAACTTTTTTTGTATCATAGGTCCAATTTTGACAGTGTATTATAATCAAGTATTATACAACGGAAGTGATTTGTACATTGTACATATTGCTTTGCATAGCATATGATATGGGTGAGTATTTCGGCAGAAAAAATTGAACTGATCTGAATCGAATCGAACCAAAACTGATTATAATTTTTGGTTTTGTAATTTTATGATTTTAAGTTTCGGTCCGGAGATTGCGCTCACCCCTACCATATGATACAATATCACGTGTAAATGCTACATTGATTATTTCGATCATCCAACTTTTGCAAAATGATTTTAATTTGCGAGCTTTTATTAAAATAGAAATGCAACTAAAAGCTTTTTTTTTGAACAGCAAAAGAAGGTAAACGGGTCAAGCTTCGGCAATGCCATCACCCATCCGAAGACCTCCAAAATGCAACTAAAAGCTAGCATGTTCTTATTTAGTACTATTAGCAAGTTTGCTATAGTTGTTGCGAGTAAGTTAGAAAATAACAAAAATATGTTCAGTCAAAGTTGAAATGAAATTACAAATATTACAAGTTAATTCTAGGGGCTATTTTTGTAATTAACTTATAAATAAATCGAAGACTAACAGAATGCATCGTTTGACCGGCATTAGTGAGTCAAATCATTGTGGAACATGCGTATACGTATTATCAGTATTAGATTAGAATTAAATAAAAAAATCATTTAGTTGTTTAATTTTCATGAATTTTCAATTCAAAATCAATTGCATTACCTCATTAAATCCTAATTAATCCGCCAATACGACATAGAAACCTAAGAGACCACCTTATAAATCAAAACAAATATACGGTTAGCTTTTTTAATTAATCAAATTATTTGTGTATATTTTTAAATTTACAATTAGCTTTAAATGCATATCCAATATCAAAACAAATTATATATAAAATCAAAACAAATTTACGGTTATCTTTTTTTTTATTAGAATTACGATTAGCTTATCATAAGTAAATTGAAGGTTAGCTTTTTAGTTTTTATAATTTAAATTTAATTTAATTTTGGGTTTTTTTATAAGTTTTAAATATTGTTCATATATCAAATTGTTTAACCTTACTGGAAAGTAATTATTGAGTAACATTTTTAAAGGATATGGAACTGTTTGACAAGCATAAATGTGCATCCAAACACCCTATTTGCACTTCTTGATTGCTCTATAGTGACTGTTTCTTTTTGGATCAAATGGGCCATGGTATACTCTTTTTTTTCTTTGACATGAAAATATTAAATTGGTTAAGTCAAGTTACGAATTGAATAAAATGCATAATTTAATGTGAGTATTAAATAATATGTACAAACTATGTCTTTTTAATTTTATCTTAGCATTATGAAGTGCAACACATTAACTTAAAAAAACATGTGTATTACACGGGTTTTAAATTATGAACGAATATCACAGAACATTGCCCAGGTTAGTTTATGAAAAAAAGTTATTTTTGAATAAAATTTTATCATGTTTATATACAGTATAATATTTTAATCATTGTTTTTAATGGGATTTAACAATATTTTTTGTTATATGATCCTTAACCAATTATTGTTACCATTAAAGAAATGAGACAATTTTCTTCACTTCATTACTCACTTCATGTAAAATTTGGATTTTTCTTTATTAAATTCATGTTAATTCTCAACATAAATCGTCATTGTGGTGTGTATGAAATTATGCCTTTAGTGCCTCAAATTTTTAATTACATGGATAGTCTTTAATTTTAAAATCAAACAAATTATTCATTCGACCATTTTCATTATTAGCTAAACTTAAATACATATTTAGGTTTTTTCTTTCTCTTCTTCTTTTAGACCCGTTTGACCGTTCATTTTAACTTAATTTTTTGTTTTCTAAACGTATATCATTTAATATATTAGAATGATGAATATTAAGTATTTCTACCAATTATTATTTTTTAGACTTTTTTTTCTATTTTTGGCCCATCTTATCCGTTTAATTTTTAATATTTTTCTTATTCAACCCAATTTAACACAGTATTAACACATTATTGTATTCCAACTTTAACACAGTATTAAACTTTAACACAGTATTCAACCCAATTTAAACTTTAACATTTTCTTATCCGACCTGTTTTATTATTAGTTAAACTTCAACACATATTTAGGTTTTCTTATTTTAGAACCGTTTGTTTATAATACAAAGGATACATTCAATAAGATTATTGACCACCCGTGAAATTATGGGACACGGGTTATACCCTATAAAACTTACGTTATAGAAGCACATTTCTATAAATTCGACCCGTTTCAAAATTTACGTTATAAAAGCATTACATAGTTTCTTACTGTATATGTAATAATCATACAATTAAATAATCATATTTCTATTTTATAGAACTTACGTTCAGTAAAATTATGACCACCCGTGAATTTTCACGGGTTATAAACTAGTACGCAAATATAATAAAAGTTGACCCAAATTTACATAAATGGGTTGCGATCCATTTGGAGTAATTTGTATTTTCTTAATGATTTTTAACCATTTAATTTGTTTTCGTAATTGCAATTTTAACCATTTAATTTGTTTCCGTAATTTCATTTTTAACAATTCAACTCTTTACCAACCTTGCAAAAATAATAAAAGTGAACATAAAAATAGTGATTTTATATAGTGGAAATGAAACATATATAATTATAAGTTACTTAGCGCTAAGACTGAGAAATATATAAAAACTGAACTAAACTAAAACTGATAGACTCGAAACCGGAAATAATAAATTTTCAAAAATCGTAAATCAAACCAAGTACTTTTTTTTATTTTGGTTCGCTTCGATTCGATTTCAGCCCAGTTTTTTTAGCGCAAATGCTCATCCTTATCTGTAAACTGAACCGAAACCGAGAATAATGAATTTTTCAAAACTGAAAACTGAATCAATTATATGTTCTCAGTTTTGGTTTTCGGTTCAGTTCGAACTTCTTTTCTTAAATGTTCACCTTTATTTAGCGTGAATACAATGCTGATTACTTTGAATGCATTTCAAACTGTTCAGTTATTTAGCTCATTTTATTTTTATTATCGTAGTCACAGAGGTTTACACATGCTGATTTTGACACTTATCATGATTAAGCGTGTAGACTCATAAGTAGGCCTAATTAATACGCACCAATATCATTTTTTTTAAAAAAGTTAAAAAACATTGCATACGACATGTATGCATCATGATTACGTAATCATATAGAGTTTTTTTTTTTAATTTGTCTTAATGAGAAAAGGATCAAAATGTGGTCGCAATTAGTAGACACCTAAATTCCTCCACGACGCTACCACCTTCCCACGGCCCACCCAATACATCAATATCAGCCGGTTTCCCTATTTTTCTCAAGTCAAACAAACACTATATATACCCCAACCACCCCCATATCAAATCCAAAATACAGCTCTGAAGCAGAAACGCATGAAATTGTTGAGATCTACTATCATAAATCAGCTTACAAAACCAATCGCAGTGTTTTCCGGCAGCAAATTCGTCATGTCAACGGCGTCGAAGTCCGTCGGATTTAGTGCACCGAGATTGGTCGCCAAGAAGGTGTTGGCGAAGAGCCAGAGTGAAGGAGATGGTGCTGTTGTTCGGAGAAGCATCGGAAGGTTGTGATCGTTAATCGTTATAAGTCATTTTATTGATTGATTGATTAATTCCGATCTTATTGCATGCTTACAGATTCTAATTTGCAGTTTACCGATTGATTTTGAACTTGTAGATTCGTTTCGGTTTCTGATTTGTGGTTTCTTTTGCAGGCCGGAATTGAAGTCTCTGGATCCTTTTCTAATGTTGGATGAATTTTCTGGTACTTTTTTTCATTTTGAAGATATTTAATTTGGATAATTTAATATATTTTGTTTATTGGCGTTACATATGTGAAAATTATTTGCATTTTTTATTTATTAAAACATTTTGGATATAAAGTTAACAATTTACATTTGGTTGCATAGTTTCTCCCCCAGCTGGATTTCCTGACCATCCCCATAGAGGTATAACTATTTTCCTTAATTGGCTTCAATTCATTACTTTGCACAATTCACTTCTTAATTATTTTTTAATCCATATTGTAAACTAAATCTATTAATAACTCCCATTTCAGCAATGTTTTAAAAATCAGTTTTTGCATTGAACCGACCAATATTCTAAATACACTTGAATCGGTTGGGTGTTTAGCCGGCCGGTTGAACCCGATGAGTGGATGACAATGTATTTTAATTTTCTATACAATGTACAAATACCAAAAAAGCTAGAAAAATACAAAATATATATAAAAATCGAAAATTTTCCAAAACCTAATTTTTGAGTTCCCAAACATATATTAAAAAATTCACGTGTCTATTTTATCAATTTAATTTTTTAGAAAAATCGGTTTTTGCGGTTCGGCCAGCCGGTTCAACCAGGTTGTTATGTCCAACCGACCGGTTCCGACCAAGCAATAACCATCGATTTAACCGGCTCATTCCAACGCCTCCCTTCTCGTTTCCTGTTTCAACCGGCTGGTTCAACCAGATTTTTAGTACACTGCATTTCAGTTTACTGAACACCTTTATTCTCTTTTTTTCCGCTTTATTATCATATTATATAGTTTCGATCAATCATTCTTATAAATCACATAAGAGTCAAATTTCTCTGTTTATTACAAATTGTATCTTTTGTGCAGGATTTGAGACTGTTACATACATGCTAGAGGTACCTATTGTCTATAACTATTTCTTCTATCTTTTTCTTGATTTGTTCCTTTTTGTTTTTGAATCTACTTGCATTAATTATTTTGATTGTTTTAGGGAGCCGTTACACATCAAGATTTTAACGGGCATAAGGGTACCATTCGAGCTGGTGATGTTCAGGTATTTGTTTAAAATTTTGAATAACGGGCTTAAACAAGTTAGGGTCATAACGACAAATTTCTTAGTACGAGTCATAAACAACAACGGGCCGGGTCGGGTCGGCCCACAGACATTTTTGCTAACATGAATATAAATGAGTATATTTTGGGTGCAGTGGATGACAGCTGGAAGAGGTATCATTCACTCAGAGATGCCTGCAGGCTCAGGTGCCCAAAAGGGCTTGCAACTATGGATCAATCTTTCCTCTAAAGACAAAATGTAATAACATTTCAATCATTTTATTCGATAACACAAATCGTTTTGACTTTTTTTTTACCTAAATTGTAGGATCGAACCAAATTATCAAGAATTGTTGAAAGATGACATCCAAAAAGCAGAGAAAGATGGAGTCAAAGTTACAATCATTGCAGGAGAGTCAATGGGGGTCAAATCCCCTGTTTTCACCCGAACTCCCTCAATGTTTCTTGATTTCACTATCAGCCCGGGGGCCCAAATGCACCAACTGATCCCAGAATCTTGGAACTCGTTTGTGTATGTTCTAGAAGGTGAAGGTGTGTTCGGGTCAATTGACTCATCACCAACATCGGCTCACCATGTTTTGGTTTTGGGTCATGGGGATGGGCTAAGTGTATGGAACAACAGGTCAAAACAGTTGAGATTTGTGTTGATTGGAGGGCAGCCCATTAACGAGCCCGTGGTTCAGTATGGGCCATTTGTTATGAACACACAAGAAGAGATTCAACAGGCTTTACAAGACTATCATTACTCCAAAAATGGGTTTGAGATGGCCAAGCATTGGAGATCTCAATAAATGGGTTGAAAATATACACCAATATTGTAGTCAATTGTTCTTTCCATTGTTTACAAAGGTTTTAATTAATAATTTGTCGTATAATTTTTATTGCATAAATTAGATGTTATTGTAATAATGTAGCTTCAAGAGCATTCATTATGTTTGGTATATTAAAAGGTTTATAAAAAAATGAAATGATTCATCACTTGAGCATTTGAGCTTTATAATTTTTGTAATGATAATCTAGTTTATAATGGGTTTCCGGAGTAGGTGATCTTTGCTTGTGATGTTAACAATTGTCGTGATCATTTCTGAATATTTTTTTAGTCGTCTGGTAAATATTTACCTAGACAGATAATCAAATTTTTGACTTGTAAGAGATTATAATGAACGCAATATTTACCATAGAAGAGTTAATGTCTATGAAGGTTTTCGTGGCAAATAAATTATTTTAAGACATTATGTGTTTAACATATTTTAGCAAAGACAGAAAACACCATTCGGGAATTCCTTCGGATTTATGGTAATACTTTGAAAGATGGGTGAAGAGGAACAAAATTTATTTCTCATTCTATTGTGGGGATAATTAATAAAATGACGTCACCACCACCACAATCTCCGTCACCTCCTTCCGCCGGAGAAGAACCAGAAATCGTTCACATTAATCGTCTTCCCGACGAATTACTACTGCTAATATTCACCAAATTAAACAATGCAAGATCCCTTTGTTTTTGCAATCTAGTTTCTAAGCGTTTCTCCGCCGTTGTCCACCAGACGCCGTCGATATCCCTCACATTTCCTCACCGGAATTCCGACAAGCGCAACGAAAATTTGCCAAAAAAATTGTTCAATTACCTGTCAAAATCCTTCTTCCGGAAGCCACCGCCGAATAAATTCGATGGAGCTTTGTTCCAATCGGCCGTCAATTCGTTAAAAAGCTTCCAAAATGTTAGTAATATGAGAATCGAGCTCCCTTCGTTTCAGCAAGACGAATCAATCCTCAAATGGCACGCGGAATTCAGCAGAGATCTAAATCTATGCGTAATCTTATTCGCAACGTCTTTGCATCAATCAACGTCGTCAAAACACCAGATCCAAAATCCAGACAATCTGTTAACGAATCAGCTTCTGCAATCGAGAATCGCATCATCGAACCAGTGCTTTCGTGAGGCGACATGGAGGCAACACATTCTCCGGCATGTGGTGGAGAACCACCGCCATACACTCAATGCGGCGGAGATATGCGATTCAAGCCAAAAAGGAAGAGTTGTTATGAGAGGAAAACAACAACTTAACGATTTACTTGATCCTGAGGTGAAATTACCGGCGTCGGGATACGGAAAGTTATGGCATGTGCAACTGCTCCGGCTGCCGCAATCACGGTGTGTTTTGCACGGCGCTACGGTTGTTGCGATCAGGCGTACGGCTGAGAATGAGGAAGAGCGTGAGGATGTTGGTGTGAAGCTTTTGATGAAGAAGGGTTATGACATTGATGAACAACTTCTTTTGTGGGAAGTTCTTACACATATTTTTGAAAATCATGCTCCTTCAAGGACTCTTAATATTAATGCTGCTAGAAGATGACTTCATTCATTCACTTTAAACTACTCATAAATTTAATCATTTTATTCATATTAAGACTTGAACTCGTGATTACATGACAATGGAAAAACATCTTATAACATTTTATATCACTAAGATACAAGCATTTAGTAAACAATTTCATAATTCTCTGGATGGATGATTAATTAAGTGTGCATTTATTAGATGATAAACGATTTTGGTGCAACATACAACATGTAGACCATTGTTCTTTATTACATCAACACGTTTAAAAGGAGAAGATGCTCACAATAACATGCTAAAATCATTTCAAACTACAACATCACTCATGGATGCTAGATAAATCAGTAAGTTTCTGGATGAGCGACGGCATAAGCTTCGATGGCTTTGAAGGTTTTCTCGTATAGTTCTTTTTCAAAGTTAAGAACATATGCAGGTGGTTTATCATCACCTTTGCAGTTATAGACCACTGTCTGCTTGAATACACATCCTCCATCAGCAGAAGGTACAATCTTAACATGATGGTTGATGGAGTCTAGTATGCCCATCAAGTTGTCTCCTTCAAAAAATGTGTAGCTATAGCTAAAGTTGCTTGCATCAATGGTATCTTGCTTATACTTTCCACTAGTAAATGGGACAACTGTGTCAAGAAGTAATTTATGTTAGACATAATGCACAATGAACCAATATTGACAAACCTATTTTTATGTGATTTTTTTTTTTGGTCAAAGTGTCATATATGTAAGAAAGGTATGGATTGTATATGAAAATGTGCAATGTGTTTCTTTTACCATCACCAAATGTGAAAAGTCTTATTGTTCCAACACCTCCATCTCCTTCGATTGTGTCGATGGACTTGAAAACCTCAGGATTGACTTTGGGGGCGATAACATGGAAGTCATTGAAAACCTTGAATACCTTTTCAGCGGGAAATGAGGAAGCAACCTCAACCTCGATGCTAACAGTTGACATGTTTTACTTGTTTGATAGAAAATATGTAAGAAGATTGAGAAGATTGTAGTTGATGATGATAGATAGAGTATGGTAGGAGGTATTTATAGGATGGAAGAGTGAGGCTTCCATATGCTAAGTGTCGAGGAAAGCACATCAACTTTGACCATGTTACTCAATGAAACTTGACTAAGATCATAAGATGAATAATATTTTGTTTTGAATTGATTGATTGCAACATGTGTTCAAATATGAGAATCATATATACTAAAAAAATGAGGTGCTTCCAAAACCAACTACCTCTCAACTGTTTTTTATTTGATATAGAGTGTTATAATACTCAACTAAGGTAGCATGCATGTGATGGAGTTGCAAACTACGAGAATATGACGTGTAAAATGACGTTAGTTATTCTCGAAGGACCAATTAATATATAGCATGGGTAGGTGTTAACCTAATATAAAAAAGTTAGAGGGCAATAATCAAGTATTTACTAATATAAAGGGTGTGAAATATAAATTCAATTGGTTTTCATCATAAAAAGTATGATCTTGTATGGGTTATACGTCGTACTAATTAAAGAGAACACAGGTAATAAAGTATTTTAAAACGAAATTCATTTCTATACCACAACTTTTAATGACTTTTAATGTCTACACCATATTGTACTAGTTTAACAGCTAAATGTACAACTCAACTAAACAATGTTCGTGGTACATACAATAAAAGTTGTAGTGTAAAAATCACCCCCTTTTTAAATATGATTAGATCTTGTGATCATCTGGTACTTATAATTGAGATTTTTAAAATAGATAAAACCCGGTCAAAATTAGAAATTCATTTTCAGTATAAAGTATATATTTTCTAGCCACTCCTTACATGCTATAATATCCGGGCAGTTAACATTGGTTGACAACAAATCAAACATGACCTAACAATCACTTCCATAAAATGCTCTTGTGATACATTTTGCTTATCACTAATAGCATAATACATCGATTACTAAATTAATGTCACTTATAGTAAATACAATATTAATTATATAGAAATCATATTACATAGATACAATATTATATAAAAACCATATTACATAAATACGATATGGTACACACCAAATATATTATGTAAAAGTTTTGTATTAATTGTTAGTTACCTTAAAGCTCTATATGAAGCCCAACACTTCCCCTTGTAAATAATCATCTAGGCATCAAACCATTTCAAGTTCAGTGATGCATAAGTTTTTGTCTTTCTCCGTCTTCCTCTTACTTCTTCTCCAAATCCCATTCCGAGTAATTGGAGACAAAAAACTTATCGAAAAAACATGTTTGATCACCGAATACCATGATTTGTGCATGTCCATTCTATTGGCAAATCATACAAGTTTACGGGCCGATCTTAAAGGATTAACTTTTATCCTGCTCGATTCTATAAAAGATGAAAGTTTAAACACAATTGAAAAAATCGAGTCATTAAATAAGACGAACCCCGAGTTATATGAGCCCTTGTATGAGTGCCACATGCAATACACGGCGGTGGTGAACGAGGATGTGCCCGATGCCATAAAAGGTGTGCACGAGAGGCGATTCGGGCTCAGTATGAATGACATGATTGATGTGACTATCAAATCGCAAGCGTGTGAAGAGGGTTTTATGAGGCGAGCTGGCTTGCCGTTACCCTTGACCGTTATGAACACTCTCATCCATAATCTTGGTTACTTAACTCTCAACTTTATTGGTTTGTTATAATTGTGATAATTTGTCTTGATTGACTAATATTTAGCTCTATATGGAAATGATTCTCTCGAAAGAAAAAAATAGGTCACAAAGTGATCCAAAACAATAACAACAATGAACAATTAACTAAAGTTGAACACACAAAAAGAATTCACAAAGAAAATAACTCCAAATGGTATTCTTTATCATATCAATTAAATTGTCCTTTATTACAAAAGATCATAACAAAATATATGAAAAACGAGAAACAAAAAAGGCACATTATTGAATGGATTCAAATGATAACATAACACATTGATTCAAGATTACTAGTAAGTTTCAGGATGGGCAACCGCATAAGCCTCAATCGCCTTGTAGGTTTTCTCATATAGTTCTTTTTCAAAATTAAGAACATCGACAGATGGTTTTTCGTCGCCTTTGCAGTTATAAATAACTGTTTGCTTGAAAACGCATCCTCCATCAGCAGAAGGTACAATCTTAACATGGTGGTTGATGGAGTCTAGTATGCCCATCAAGTTGTCTCCTTCAAAAAATGTGTAGTTATAGCTAAAGTTGCTCGCATCAATGGTGTCTTGCTTATATTTCCCACTAGCGAAAGGGACACCTGTGTTGAGTAGTTTATCATGAGATGGAATAAACAACGAGAAAAATATAATCAAAAATATAATCACACAGTTTAAAAAAATGCATTTATTACACTGTCCAACCAATATAATTACATTTTTACTACCTAATTATTTTTTTATAGGTGAAATTTCAAGTTGACAGTAATTGGGAAATGTGGACAATAAAATTAGGATGAAAGGAGTATACGGGCGCATGCAATACCAAATGTGTTTAGGTCGAGACATATCGGTTCAAAATAGTATGGCCATATAGTGGTATAACGGTTTCTTACCATCACCAAATGTGAAAAGTCTTATTGTTCCAACACCTCCATCACCTTCGATTGTCTCGATGGACTTGAAAACTTCAGGATTGACCTTTGGGGCGATAACATGGAAGTCGTTGAAAACCTTGAATACTGTCTCAGCTTGAAATGGAGAAGCAACTTCAATCTCAATACTTGAGGTAGTCATGATTAACTTGTTGGATAGAGAATAAATATAAGATTGATAAGATTTTGTTTTGGATGTTAAATGAGTAAAGTTTGAGGTATTTATAGGACAAAAAGACTTGGAAAGAACGACACTTTCAAATGTGAAATTTCTAAGAAAGTACATCAACTTGGACCATTTTGCTCTATGAGAATAATCTATCACGAATATTGTTTTGTTATAAATTTATTGATTGCAAACGACTTCTATTTCAGAAATTCAAAGTCATGTAAACTCGAATAAAATGAGTACATTCAAAACCAACTACTTTCTATTTGTTTTATATATGAGTAAAATGTCTCCTCCTTCGTGACAATTACAAATATACTTATCATATTTATAAACTAACATATGTATAATACTACATTTATATATTAAAAAAACATTACTCATTAGTTTCATTTTCTATTGAAAATGTTATTATAAGTAGGGTTGATTTATTTACAGAACCCAATAAGGCTACAGAACCAGGGAGGACCTAGTATGGTGCCCGGAGTTGCCCGTGCAACCCCTGAAACTTTTCCAAATAGTGTAAAAATAGCGTTAAAAATTTTAAATTTTCTTTTTATTAGTGTATGTGCAACCCTGAGAAAAATATGTGCAGCCGGTGACACCCCTCAACTTTTTCTCTGGGTCCGCCACTGTACAGAACCGGCAGAACCCGTCTAAGCCAATCAAAATTTAGTAAAATAATTTCAAATTATTTAATTCATATCAATTGTTCAGGGGTATTTGCGACATTTTACTTTTTATTTGTTTCCTTTTTTGAAATTCCTAAAAGGAAGGCTTTATTTTCGGTAATTAATTATTGTCATTTTATTTAAAACCGGTTGAACATGTGTGTTTTTACACTATAAACATTTATGTTATATTTAATGGTTTACCAGAATTTTGTTGGTGTATTGAACATGTATGTTTTTTACGCTATAAACATATATGTTATATTGAATGATTTACCAGGACTTTATTGTCACGTTGAACATATATGTTTTGTCGCTATAAACATGTATATGTTGTGTACTGAACATTTAAATTGTACTAAAAACATAAAAAAATACTGCATAACATAAATGCATGAATAACACTTATGTATCAAAACATTAACATATACAAACTCGCCCATAGTAAAAAACATATATGTAAATTCGCGAAGTTTAATCATCAACACCTTCAACTTCATCATCCCATTCAACGGAAGGATTTGCATCAATGTTAACACCAACTGATCCATGTACCACCCGCCGCAGAACACAATTAATTATTAAAAGACACTTATGTTATTGTTGACCGAGAATATAGATATAACCTATAACATAGATGTATTGTATTTAGAATAACATCGATATAATTGACATGCCTGTTAGAAAAGCTTAACCAATAAAATGAAATACAAACCGTTAATTATGAACTGATCAAGAAAACTCAACAAAACAAAACAAATTAATTAGTTAAAAAATATAATAAGACATGATGACATCATTTAAACGAACTAATGTTTATGGAGATTTTTTTAAAAATATAACAAAAAACACCATTTTGGGTAAGTCATCGGAACACTTTCTTCATTTTAGTTGTTGTAAACATTCGAAGGAGTTTTTTTTTAATTCCAAGATCCTCACAAAATACATAAGAAGTATCAACTTTGATTTTCTCATTTTAATATAAATGAAATTTTACAAATTATTAATTAATCGTCTGTCGTCACCCATCAGTTGACAACCGACATCAATTTCTCCCGCAAACCACAAACCAGTGTTTGCCGGTAAAACTCATCAGTCAACCACCATAGCTGCAACACCTCAAAGTTCTGTAACTGCTGTGCATAAAGAGAGATGACAGAGGTTGAACTTTTTGAATTGGAGAAGGAAACTACATTTTAATAACCCTAGATTTTTATGAATGGTTAAAATATGAGAGAGAAACACACGGTTATTAACTTCAACTTTATCTCTATAATTTGTGGGTCCATTCACTCTAAACATTACGTCAACTCCAATCATAAACTCTACATGCCTCTAAAACTAGTGTGACCCATAGAAATCATATTTTTAATTATTTTATATTACATTACAAAAGAAAATTATAGTAAGGATATGTGGGGTCCATGAATAGAGACATGTATAGAGTGGACACTCTCTCACTTCAAATATAGAGGGACTTTTTCTCTCACTCTATATTTAGAGTGAGGGATAGAGGTGGGTTGGAGAAGATAAAATGTTGGAGCAAAACACAGATCAACTTATTACTGATGCTGCAGTTAGTACTGACATACTTAGTACTGATGGGGCAGAAACATTTACTACTGATGAAGTTGATGCTGGTGTTCACTATAACTAAGTTACTACTGATCATGAGAAGATTGAAGATACTACTGATCATTGTAGTTACTACTGACGTTGATTATGGACTTACTTCTGATCACCAAGTTTACTACTGATGTTACTTATTTACTACTGGTGATTGCAGTTACTACTGATACGCGTTTTTGGAAGATATCAAGTCCGAGATCTTCGTAGAGATAGTTATAGAATGTAATTAAATGTATATCTTTTATAATTCGATGTAAATCAAGTCCTAGAATAACTAGGGTAAATAGTTTAGCTTCAAGGACTACTATAAGTATGTTCCTTACGAATTGTAAACGTACGTGTGTATTGTTAACTCAATAATATACATTGAAGCTTTTTGTGAAACTGTGTTCTTAATATTCTTGCATATTGTTCATACAGTTCATTGTTCTTAATTATTGATATAGTGTTGATCCGCTGCAACTTCTATCATCAATTAGATCTAAGGTGTTTATTAACTTGTCTATAGTTAATCGATCCTGACAAGTGGTATCAGAGCTTATTGGTTCTAGATCTACTATTTGTTAAGAACAACAAAAAGTTTTAATCTTTAAAACACACACATTATTAATCATGACTGATAATAATGAAAGCACTCAGGCCAACAAAATCCCTATGCTCACTCCCAATAACTTTGGGATGTGGAAGAATCGTATTAAGCAATACATGCTTATTACAGATTATTCTATGTGGGAAGTCGTTTGTGAAGGAAACAAAACTGGTCAACTTCAAGCAAGCAGCTCTGTAACTGAGGCAGACAAACTTAAATGTGAGAAGGAGAAGAAAGATAAAGGCATCGAACTCAAAACTCTAAGCACTCTCCTACTGGCTATTCCTAATGACTATCAACATCTTTTTGTTGAATATGATGATGCTAAGATGCTTTGGGAAGCACTGGAGAAGAGATTCGTTGGGACAAAGAGTACAAAAAGAAACATGAAGTCTGTTCTCAAACAAGACTTTGAAAATTTCAAAGGAAAGCCCAATGAAACACTCACTCAAGTGTTTGACAGATTCAACAAACTAATTGGTGAACTCAACCAAGTTGGTGTAAAGATGGATCAAGAAGATGTCAACATGAAGTTCCTAAGGTCTCTTAGTGAAGAATGGGCCATGTACACAGTGGTGTATAGACAAAGAGATGCTCTAGAAGAAAAGGAGTTAGATGAACTCTATAATGATCTCAGAGTGTTTGAAACTGAGGTAAATCACAAAAACCCTTCTATTTCTTCTAACAATGCTGCATTTGTGTCTAGTACAGGTCAAGGACAAGAATCCTCCACAGGAAAGGCTGCAGATTCTAAGGATACTGCAAGAGAATCCTTCTTCACTAGTCATGTGCATACTGCATTGATTAGTGATGACTTGGAACAATTGAATCCAGATGATCTTGAGGAGATGGATCTTAAATGGCAGATGGCTATGCTGAGCCTAAGGACCAAAAGATTCTTAAAAAGAACTGGTAGGACAAGCCTCAATTTCAACAAAGGTGACAAAGCAGGATTTGACAAGACTAAAGTCAAGTGTTACAACTGTAACAACCTTGGTCACTTTGCAAAAGAATGTCCTCAACCAGACAAAAGATCAAAATCAACTGCTCTTGTGTCACAACAAGGACAAGGCTATGACTGGAGCTTCCAAGCAGAAGAGCATACTCAAAATCAAGCTCTCATGGCCTTTACTGACAACAAAACTGAGGTAAAATCTAAACCTTGTACTCCTGAATGTGCTAAAATTATTAAAAATCTAGAAAAAGAAAACACTAAATTAAATGAAGATCTAGCAAAAGCAATCAGAAGAAATCATGAGTCTGATAGTGTAATTGCTGATCAAGAACATCAAATAAAGGTGTACAAGATGATTGATCAACGGATCAAGGAAGAATTGCTTCAAGCTGTGGATGAGAAAGAGTTCTATGAAACAAAAAATAAAGAACTAACAAGTAAATTAGAAGAATGTCAGCTTGAAATTGAACAAAATAAATTAACAATTAAAAAGTTTGAAAGAAGCACTAAAATTCTAGATGAATTAACTAATAATCAAACTACAGAAAAAGTTGTTCATGGGGTGGGATATCATGCTGTACCACCTCCACACAAATTCATTCCTCCACTTAAAAACAGTTCAGAAAGAATCATTAATGAATTAAAAACTGCAAATCAAACTGAATCTAATAATGAAACATCTGAATCAAATGATTCTTCAGATGATGAGCAATCAATTGAATTTACAATATCTCAAACTGAATCACCAAAATCAATTGATACAAGTTTTCACACAGCTCAAAGTCCAAATGATTCTCCTAAATATAATGCAGAAAATATACCCAAAATTCTAAAAAGAGGAAACCAAAGAAATAGAAACCAACTCTTAGAACAAAGAAAAACAATAAAGGCTCAAGAAAATAAATTAAAATGTGTTATTTGCAATAAAGTGAATCATTTAGCAAAGGATTGTCACTTCAATCCAATAAATTGCAAGGAGTTCAAGGAATTTAAAGTTTTTAAAGAAAATGCAAAAACTCAAAGGTTAAAAGATACTACTGGTCCTTCAGTAGCAAATACAATCAAAACTCCAATTGCTGAAACTACAAGATTTGGAAGAAGTGCACCAAGATTTGTGCAAAACAGAAGAGTTGGCAGCCCAAAGAACAGCAATTACTTCAAGAACAACGGAAAATCCAATCAAAATAAACAATATTTTAAATTTTCCAACACCAGTAGAAACTCTAACAAATTTACTACTGGTGCTAACCCTAATTATAATGCTGTATGGTACCAGTACAAGAATACTACTGGTAAAAACCCTAATTTCAAAAATACTACTGCTCCCAAAACAAATTTCAAAAACACTACTGGTGTTAACTCTAAAAACACTACTGGTCATTCTAAACATGGTAAGTACCCAAATACTACTGGTCCATCAGTAGTAAAGTATTCAAAAGCTAAAAACAATGGGTATCAACCAAGATCAGTAGGAAATTCTCACACCAGTAATAACTCCAAAAGGACAGTAGTAAAACAAAATACCAGTAATAAACAAGTATGGGTACCAAAAGTCTTTAGAGTTAAATCCCCAACAGCTCATTTCTCAAAGGATGAACCCAAGACATATAAAGCTTGGGTTCCCAAACTTAACTAATCCTTTACTCACTTGTGCAGAGCATTCAGATCCCAGAAGAAGGAAGAACATGGCATATTGATAGTGGATGCTCAAGGCACATGACTGGAAATCTGCAAATTCTTAAAGATTTCAAGTCATTTGATGGAGGATATGTGGCATTTGGTGAGAATCCCCAGGGAGGTAAGATTACAGGTAAAGGTACTGTTACTAATGGAAAAATTACCTTTGATGATGTATTTTATGTAGCTGAACTAAAATACAATCTTGTCAGTGTGTCTCAAGTTTGTGATAAAAAGAACAAGATTCTGTTCACAGACATTGAGTGCATCATTCTTTCTCCTGATTTTATTTTAGATGAAAAATATGTTGTTTTAAGAACTCCAAGGAGAAACAATGTGTATTGCCTTGATATAGGGGGAGAACTCATTTCTACAAATGAGGTCAACTGTTTTATATCCAATGCAAACACCACTGAATCAGAACTTTGGCATATAAGGATGTGTCACACAAATTTTAAAAACATGAATAATTTAGTAAAAAGAAATCTGGTCATTGGACTACCTCAAAAACAATTCATGTGTGATCATCACTGTGTTGCATGCCTAAAAGGTAAACAACACAAGACTTCTCATAAGTCCAAAACTGTGAACTCTATTTCTGTTCTATTACAGCTCTTACATATGGACCTTTTTGGACCTACAAATGTAATGAGTATTGGAAAGAAACAATATTGTCTAGTTATTACTGATGACTTTTCCAGATATACATGGGTTTTCTTTCTCAGGACAAAGGATGAAACAAGTGAACTCATAAAGAACTTAATTATCAAACTGGAAAACACATCTGATCAAAAAGTGAAAGCCATAAGATGTGATAATGGCACAGAATTTAAAAATGCTAACTTAATTAACTTCTGTGATCTTAAAGGTATTGACAGGCAATACAGCTCACCTAGAACTCCACAACAAAATGGTGTAGCTGAAAGAAGAAATAGAACCATCATTGAAGCAGCAAGATCAATGCTAGCAGATTCAAAATTACCAATCACTTTTTGGGCAGAAGCTGTTAATACTGCTTGTTATGTTCAGAACAGAGTATTAATAGTGAAGCCACATTTTAAAACACCATATGAACTTTTTAATAAAAGAAAACCTTCTATAAGTTTCTTAAAATCATTTGGTTGTCCTTGTACTATTCTGATTACAAGAGAACAAATTGGTAAGTTTGACTGCAAAGCTGATGATGGAATCTTTGTGGGATACTCTACTCAAAGCAAATCATACAGAGTATTCAACAAAAGACTAAGGATAATTGAAGAAAGCATCAATGTATCCTTTAATGAAAATGTACCTAATGAACAAGGAAATGGTCCAGATTGGCTATTTGACATAGACAATCTAACCAAATCCTTTAATTCTAATATGAATTTCAATGCAGGTAATTCAAATTGTCTTAATCAAAAAGAAGGAACATCATCTGTTAATACTGGTCAAGAAAAGATGAGATACATAATTGTTGATACTGCTCCCATAGTTAATACTGATATCAGTAATAACTCAAATATTGAAAGCAGTAGTAACTCTGAGAATGAGGTCAGTAGTAATTCCAATACTACTGGTACCAGTAATAGTACTGAAAATACTACTGGTCCCAACAATAACCTAGATTCTCATGATACTACTGACACCAGTAACAACAACAATACTACTGATCCTAATGAAGATAATTCCAGTAGTAACTCTGACCAAGATGATGATGAACCAAACATCCATGACAATGAAGAATCACAAGATGAACAACTGCCTGAGACAAATGAGTCCAATCTTGGAAATCAACTAGTGGTTGATAAAGCTACAACTACAAGGACTCAGAAGAACCATCCATTAGACCTTGTTCTAAGTGATGTTAACTCACCACTTCAAACAAGAAGCAAATTAAATAAAAGCTTAACTGCAAATATGTGTAACATTAGTTTAATTGCTAATGAATGTATGTATGAATGCTTTCTGTCTCAGGATGAACCAAAGAAGATCCAACAAGCAATGAAGGACTCAAACTGGATTGAAGCAATGCAAGAAGAACTCCTTCAATTTAAATTACAAGCTGTTTGGACACTTGTACCTCTACCCAAAGGAAAAAGAGCCATTGGAACAAGATGGATATTCAGAAACAAGAAAGATGAAAGAGGTATAGTGATCAAGAATAAAGCCAGACTTGTAGCCCAAGGATACACTCAAGAAGAAGGAATAGACTATGATGAAGTATATGCTCCTGTTGCTAGAATTGAAGCAATAAGAATATTTCTAGCATATGCTTCATTCAAGAAATTCAAAGTCTATCAAATGGATGTTAAGAGTGCTTTCCTATATGGGAAAATTGAAGAAGAGGTATATGTTTGCCAACCTCCAGGTTTTGAAGATCCAAAACATGGTGATTATGTGTTCAAATTAGATAAAGCTCTATATGGCCTACATCAGGCACCAAGAGCATGGTATGACACATTATCATCATACTTATTGAAGAACAACTTTAAAAGAGGAGCCATTGATAAAACATTGTTTACAAAGAAAGTCAAGGATGATATACTACTGGTACAAATTTATGTAGATGATATCATCTTTGGCTCAACCAATGATTTACTATGCAAAGAATTTGAAGAACTGATGCAAATTAAATTCAAGATGAGTTCCATGGGTCCAATGAACTTCTTCCTTGGACTCCAAGTCAATCAAAGAACTGATGGTATTTTGATAAATCAATCAAAATATGTCAAAGACATCTTGGAAAAGTTTGATTTGAAAGACAGTAAAAGTGCTAGTACACCAATGGAAACACACAAACACCTACATCCTGATGTTGAGGGGGAGGATGTAGATGAACACTTATATAGATCAATGATAGGCTCTTTGATGTACTTAACTGCATCAAGACCTGACATTATGTATAGTGTTTGTGTGTGTGCAAGATATCAAGCAAGACCCAAAGAACTACACTTGCAGGCTGTTAAAAGAATATTCAGATACTTGAAAGGCAAACCATCACTAGGTCTATGGTATCCACATAATTCACCATTTGAACTCATAGCCTACACAGATAGTGACTATGGAGGTGAATGTCAAGATAGAAAGTCCACTACTGGTGGATGTCAATTCTTTGGATCAAGACTAGTGTCATGGCAATGTAAGAAGCAAACAAATGTATCAACATCTACTGCTGAAGCAGAATATGTAGCTGCATCTGCTTGCTGTGCTCAAGTTCTATGGATTCAAAATCAGCTTCTAGACTTTGGTATCTCTATCCTTAAAACTCCTATTTTTATTGATAATCAAAGTGCTATTAGTATTGTGAATAATCCAGTAAAACATTCAAAAACTAAACACATTGAAATAAGATTTCACTTTATAAGAGATTGTAATGAAAAGAAATTAATCAAAGTAGTTAAAATCCATACTGATGATCAATTAGCAGATCTTTTTACAAAAGCATTTGATGTAGGAAGATTCAACTTCTTGGTTAGCAGTATTGGAATGATTTTAATAACTTAAAATCTCACTTAAAATCATGTGTAAAGTTAGTGTTGTAAAATATTATTTTCTTAAGTGTTTTACTACTGGTATTGCTGTACTACTGGTGTGAAAGTGTATGCACAAAATACTACTGGTAATTCATTACTACTGGTGTATTTTAGGTTTACACAAATACTACTGGTAAGTCAGTACTACTGGTATTCTCATATACTACTGGTCTTGTATGTTAATGGTTACTACTGATGTCTATAGTTACTACTGATGTCAAAATCCTTAGTCATTACTGATGTTAGTAGATACTACTGACGTTTTACTACTGATATCTTATTTGCTACTGGTCTTTCATAAACACAATTACCAAACTAACCCCCATGAAAATAACCGTTATGTTATGATTCGAAGGCTATTTTCGTAGTTTTGCAGGTTAAATCGAAAGATATAAAAGGCGGCATACGATTAATTTAGCATTATCTTCACTTCGATTTGCTAAAACCTCTCGATAAACCCTAGTTTACGATCAAAACCCTTCATCTGTAACAAAATTCTTGCAAAATCTCAACAACAATGGCAACTTTACAAGCTCTCGATGTGCAAACCGATCTAAAATACTCAGAATTTCACAATATGGTTGCATTCTTAAAGAATCCCGACGGAACAAAAGATTTCCGTCCGATCGTAAAATTTTTGAGAAATTCATATATACAGTTTGCCTTAACTGTAAAACCAAAATCATATCAACAGCACTTGGTGGATTTCTGGACCAATGCTGAGCGAACAGAAGGAACAACATCATCAATGATAAAATCTAAAGTAGATGGAAAGCACATCACAGTAACAGAACAATCAATCAGACACCATCTACAATTACACGATGATTCAGGTATGTCTACTCTTCCTAAGGAATACATTGCTGAAATTTTGAATAAAATGGGATATGAGGGAAGACTGAATATAGTTACTTTTCAAAAGGGTCTTCTCTCCCCACAATGGAAATTTTTAATACATACCATTCAGCACTGTATTTCTCCTAAAAGAAGTACTTGGAATGAGTTTAATAAGGCAATAGCCTCTGCTGTTGTCTGTTTATGCACAGACCAAGTATTTAATTTTTCTTACATGATATTTGATGGTATGTTGGGAAATCTTAGTTCTTCTAAATTTTTAATGTATCCCAGATTTCTACAACATATCATAAACTGTGAATTACAAAACTTGTCAACTCCTAAAAACATTTTTATATTACCTGAGTTGAACAAGAAAGTTTTCTCAAATATGAGAAAACAATTTAAATTTTCGGGCAAGGAAACCCCTCTGTTTCCTAACATGATACAAGATCAACCCAATATTGGAGAGGGTTCAACCATTGCTACAACCCAAGTTGAACCTCAACCCACTCCATCACCCCCAAATACAGTCCAAACACCAATCCAAATAGCCACTCAATCACCAACCCAAACAGAAGTCCTGAATGTGTCCCAGGAACTTGATATAAATCTGCAGAGTGCTACTCTTCACTCTGTGGAAGACCTACCAGACAAAACCAAAAACATTTCCACAATTTATAAAAGAAAGAAACTTTCTTCAAAGGACACCAGGGGACAAATCGAGTCACACCCCAGGCTCAAAGAGTTGTCCTCCAAGGAGGAGAGAGGACATGAGGGGAGGGCTTTCACTACTGATGCCCCAAAGGTGGGTGCACAGGACAGTGAAAACATCATTAGGACCCAAACCTCGGCAACTTTGAGTGATGACTCTTTTGAGGAATTACTCAAAGGACCCCGGTGCCAAGAAACCACAAGGGGGGGCATCTCTGCTTCTTCTAGGAAGAAGAGAATGTCTAAAAGACCCAATGAATCACCAAGCAGTGATGAGGGCAGATCTGTGGAATTGATGGAAAGGAAGGAAAACCTTAAAACCAATGTACCTGTTAGTAAGCCCGATGATCTTGCTAGATGGAGTGAGGGCAGTATTAAAATCACCCAATTGACGGCTAAAGTGGATTCCTTGGAATCCACTGTACAAGATTGTCTCAAGTACTTAACCAATCAAGGAAAAACTATGGCTGCCATGAAAAGGCATGTAAATACCATCAACAAACGAATGCGGTTCTATGAACACAGGCTTTATCAACAAGCCAAAATCATCAGACAATTGAAGAAAAAGATTGATGATAGTGAGGCTCCACCAGTTGAGCTCACTAAGGGGGAGAAAGATAATATACAGACAATGATTGATGAATCTATAGCAGCAGCAGCATCCTCCCTTTTAAACTTAAAAGAAACAAATGTTGATGAAGGCCCAGAGATGATGGTGACAGAAGAAGAGCCTATGACTACTGCTACAATGGAAGAACAAGTTGAAAAGGAAATACCAGTAGTAACTTCTACTACTGATATCATAGCAGTAGTGAATGAAGAAAAGGCAGCAAACACTACTGATGCCCTATCAGTAGTAATCTCTGAAGACATGCCAGTAGTAACTAACTTGGTTACTACTGATGACATTATTGAGCTGCCACCACTACTAGAACCTAAAGTGATACTTCCACCATCTCCAAAAAGAAAAACAACACAAATGGTGGTGAAAGATATTGATGATGATGTAAATTGGTTGGAAGTTGATGAATGCTCCCTGCCTCCACATCCTAAAATACTTCCCATATCACAGATACACTACTATGGTCCCAAATTTGTTATTGAATCTGAACCAAATATGAAGAAAGACAATTACATAGGAAAGGGAAAGGAAGTTGCTGATGAAGACCAACCTAACAGAGCACAAGGTCATGAAATGGTCAACAAAATCAATTATGCCAAATCAGCCAAACAGGATAAGTGGAAGGTAAAAAGAGCAAAATATTTAAAGAAGGTTGAAGTCTCTCTAGCAAATGAAAACAAAAGATTAGCAGAAAGGGCTAGAATATTGAGACAACCCTTCACAGAAATCAAATTGGCAGATATAGCAGATATATCAAAACTGCCACAATTTCAACAGAAGATCAAAACTAAACAAGTTGCTGAAACAAGAAAGGAATTACAAAGAAGAGAACTAAAAAAATTTAGGCAACTTGAACATGAAACAATAGAACTTCTTGAAGCACAAGTACAAGAATGCAAAGAGCAAAAGGCTGATATGCCAGAACAATTTGCAGAGAAGAAGAAAGAAATGATCACATTCTTGAAATCAAAAGGTTACAACACAAAAGCCTTTGGAAGAATGAAGTTGATCAATTTAATTGAAAAGTACTGTGTAGAGAAGAAGAAGGATCTTACTGAACAAGACATTAATGAGAAATACACCACTAAACTGGAACAGATAGACTCCAAAGAAATGAAAGAAAGAAAAACAATATCTGGAGAATCATCTGGTGTATCCTCTCAAATATCAAAGAAAAGAAAGACAATTGCTTCAGAACTTGATCAACCAAAGAAAAAATTACAAATGGTTCAAGTTTATGATCTCCCCATTGCTATCTTACAAAATAATCCAATCATCAACTGGAGATATATAGATGATATGATTGAGATTGTCAGAGAAGATAAAGTCACTCAAAGATTCAGAGCTTGGAAACCTTTGGTCATGTCCCTAACCAGAAGTGACATTATCAAGATGTTGATCATTGGTAAACCAAGAATGACTAAAAAGTTCTGGAAGAATTCAGCTGCAGGTTATCTTACTGAAATGATTGATGCTGCTTTCTATCCAGAAAATTATCCAGAGAAGTATGCAGATTCAGAGAATGTTCAAGCTTGGAATGTGCTACCAACTGTCAACATGTACTTCTTTGAATATACAAGTAAGAAATGTGACTTATTCCTTTATGAGAAAGAGTATCCTCATTCTGAGAAGACTCTCTATCAACTATGGTGCATGAACTTCATTAAACCTCATGATGCTATGCTATTTCAAAATAAAATGAATGAATTTGTAAAGAAGATTAGCAAATACATTATTGCACAAAGGAATAAACAAAACCAACAGACATTAGAAGGTGATAAAAGAAGAGCAAAACTGTTGGAAGAAAAAGAAAAAGAAAAGAAGAAATAAATGGAAACTTGATTGATTAAATCATAATCAATAAGTTTAGGGGGAGATTGTTGGAGCAAAACACAGATCAACTTATTACTGATGCTGCAGTTAGTACTGACATACTTAGTACTGATGGGGCAGAAACATTTACTACCGATGAAGTTGATGCTGGTGTTCACTATAACTAAGTTACTACTGATCATGAGAAGATTGAAGATACTACTGATCATTGTAGTTACTACTGACGTTGATTATGGACTTACTTCTGATCACCAAGTTTACTACTGATGTTACTTATTTACTACTGGTGATTGCAGTTACTACTGATACGCGTTTTTGGAAGATATCAAGTCCGAGATCTTCGTAGAGATAGTTATAGAATGTAATTAAATGTATATCTTTTATAATTCGATGTAAATCAAGTCCTAGAATAACTAGGGTAAATAGTTTAGCTTCAAGGACTACTATAAGTATGTTCCTTACGAATTGTAAACGTACGTGTGTATTGTTAACTCAATAATATACATTGAAGCTTTTTGTGAAACTGTGTTCTTAATATTCTTGCATATTGTTCATACAGTTCATTGTTCTTAATTATTGATATAGTGTTGATCCGCTGCAACTTATATCATCAATTAGATCTAAGGTGTTTATTAACTTGTCTATAGTTAATCGATCCTGACATAAAACTTCAAATATAGAGATAGAGGGATGAATAGAGTATGATTGGAGATGCTATGGTTTCTTTCCTTTTTTTTTGGTTTTTAAAAATTACTTATTTGTCATTTTCATTTAAATTATACCAAATATATTTTGAATTATATTCGAAACTCGCATGAAACAACCAAAACGGTTGATTACGAAATTCAATGGTCAAGATTGAGTTCTACGAGTTCTGTAGCTTTAAGTTGATTCTGAAACTAGTTCTTCACATTATAAGTAATATATGATATGATAGTACAATACTTAACAATAGGTGCTCGAACGTAACAGTATGCAAATTAGAAGGGTGTACAGTGTAAGATAAAATTGTTCACGAACACTAAATGCAAAGGTGTAAAATGTAAGTTATGATTCTTCGAGAAACAATCGGTATGATATGCAAAAGCAAAACGTGTGATGCAGAAATTCAAATGGTTTAACGAAACAAATATAAGTTTGTAATTATAAGAAACGTGATAACTTGTATGTGTTATTCTAAGATAATATATTCCCTCCTTTAGTAAAATGTTTTTCACTTTGCAAGTTGATTAAGTATAGAGAGACCACATGCTTTACGTTTAACAATGTCTAAATAATCTGGTAGCAGCAATTGGTTTGACAAGTTTTCTTAATTTCAACTTACTATTCTTTAACAAATAAAACATTACATCATTTGGTACATAGATGATGCGAAATTTTCACAAATGTTTCAACAAGATTACCAGTTTCAAGATATATGAGTCACACATTTTACAGTAGCCTCTTCATCCTGTCCTTATGATTTTCCAGAATCTCCATCACAGCTTCACTATAAGCAGCATCCTCAAAACAATCCTGACCGTCCATAAAACCAATATTTCCATCTTGAAGATCATTCATTTGCATTACAACAAAAGTCACCCCCTTCATCACATACCCTGAAACTGGCAGATTCAACACAGGAACGTAGCACTGACACACACTAACAGGAATCTCGATTCGATTTAGCTGTGGTTTCACATTATCTGAAGATGAATGTATCCAATTTCTCACTTCAGCAAGTTTTCCCCTGCTCAGAGATAATCTCCCTCTTTTTCCTGAATCGGTAATGGAAATGGTTTCCAACAGTGGAAGATCCTTGATGAAATACAACAACATTCTGTGCCTTACAATCACGTCTTTTAAACATTGAAATGCTATGTGAACTTTCCGCTTTAACAGATTTACAGTTAGTTCCATATTATCATCTTCTTCTTCTTCCCTAGGGTTTCCATTAACAGAAGATTGTTGAATCTCGTGAATCGAATTCGGCGACAGAAATGAATAAGATTCGATTCTGTTACCGGAATTAACCTTCCATTTGAACAAACAACTATTATCGATACCTCTATGATTTGAAGACGGAAGCTGAATAGATAATGATATCACCGATTTAAATTTGCTTAAAAATGATACAGTAGATCGAAACGACTCAGCGTAAAACGAAGAAATGATCGGCGGAAGTGGCTTGATGGCGGGGACAACCATACGGCGGAGGAGGTGAAGAGGCTTGAAAACGACGCCGTTTATCATCGACCAGAATAGCTTTTTAGGAAATCCACCACCAGCGACTTCATCGGAGGTATTGTTATCGGAACTTGTAGGGTTTAAGAGAGGAACGGTGAAGGAAATGGAGTCGACTTGCAGGACGACTGAAGAGAAACGCCTGGAAACGAGATGACAAAAGCATAAGGATTTCAGATCGATCAATTTGTTTAAAATTTGAAGAATGAGTTCGTCTGGTAAACGATTCAGAGAAGAAGAATCATCTGCACTTTCTTCGTGTGATATCTCGTTGTTCTTCATTGTTCAGATATGGAAATTTGATGATCAAGGATTGAAGGTTTGGCTCATCGGATAATCAGCCCTAATATTTCTGGGAACTTTTTCTATTTGACATTTTCCTACTTCTCAAAATATTCCAAGGTATGGATAAAAAATTATAGACGTAATTTAACTGATACTTCACACGGGCATATATGGGGAATTTTCCTTAGAAATCTTTTTCGGGGCTGGGTTTGCCTGCTTATACGGAGCTCGAACTCGGGGTGCTCGCTGAAAATTTGCGAGTAGGCTTCCGTTATTTCATTTTCCTTTTCCAAAAAAAAAAAAAAAACAAAAAACAATTGAACTAATAAAAAAACAATACCAAAGTAAGTTAATCAATTAGTAAAGAGAAATGATATTTGTTTTTATTTATTCTTCTTACTCAATTACTCATAATCCATTTACTTCTAAGTTTAACATGTGTAATCTAATAATTCACTTTTCTCATATCATCCTTTAATTTTGACACTTATTATGATCAAATAAGTAGACACATTTAGGGGTGTTAAAAGGGTGAACCCGACCCGACTTGAACCTGAACCCGAACCCAATTATGCTAGTCGGATCGAGTGTATTCAGATCTTATATTAATATCTCATTTACCTTTTTACAAACAATTCTCACTTGTCTCGTCTCTTCAATGACTTCCATCACCACCGAATTATGAGGATTTTTCTTTGTCACTTTATCTTTTTTTCCGTTAGAACCTACTTCTTCTTCCTCGATAAAACCCTCAAGTAACACTCTTGTTAGTCCCGTAATAAGTGAATTACTGCACTTATACGCTTTCACTGACCAAATAAAATTTAAGGTAACACTCAACACTTTTTAAATTTTTCTTTATTAATCAACTAGCAGATACCCGCGCAATGCGGCAGCGGGTACCTGTGACTATATTTGGCAGCGGCCAATTGTGCTTCTACCTATAACAAGGGATTGAGCTGGTGCAATCACCCAACCTGAACCATAAGGCCAACGGTTCACGGCGATCATCAAATGGGGTACACATTAACTTAACTAAGTTCAAGGTTTCATAATTACCATTTACAAGTCCAAAGAAAAAACATAAAATTTTCAGCAAATTCACTAATAAATTGAAACTTTAAGTTTCTATTTCTTCTATTTGTCTTCAATTTTTGAAGTCTTCAAGGGTTCCAAATCATTTCATATTCTCGCCATTGTTAAGCTGGTTGACTCTGGAGTCTTCTTTGGATTTTCATTTTTTCAGTTCTCTTTGACTTGTACCGCCCAAATTCCTTTTTCAAAATATGAAAAAATTGAAACTTTAATAATTCAACAATAAAATGACCTTAAGCCAATTATGTGATTCATAAATTTATTAAAAAGAACGGGGGCTAAAAATGTAAAATCCAAACCTCTCCAATGATAGCACCACCAGCATTTCAATGCATCTCGTTGTTTAATTGCTCTTGCAATTGTAAATCCATCATTGACTACTTCTGGAGAACCATATTCATCCAAACTTTCCCCGTAGCAAATTAAAAAAAGAAGAAGGTGGAGGTGCCATAATCGGCCTCTTAGTAGGTTAAAAAATTAGAGTAAAAAGCCATTAAAATTAGAGTAAAAAATTAAAAATTAAAAAAACCCATTGAACTTGATGTTTACCTGAACTAAATCATCTGTAAGTTCAACAAAGATTTTTAGAAACAATATAAATCATCTAAAAGAAGTGTATTTGATTCATCATACACTCCTTTATCAAATGGAAGATTAGGATCTTCTTTTTCGCATATTTTTTAATACCTTTAAAACGAAACGTTCCACACTACTATGAATATGGTTATGTAATAATAGCACATACACTACTCAAACAACAAAATCACAGTAACCTTGAGAAAACACACCATTGATTATGACCCTCGTCTTCCACTATTACCAGACTCTACGAAAAACAAAATTAGGAACAATTATATTAATCAAAAAGTAAAAAACAGCTCACTTGAGCATAACATCGAACACATGGTAGGCATGCTACAAAATTAGTGTTTTGTGATATACCTTAGGCCCTTAGCTCATGTATTGCCGTTATCGACGCTTATATCTTACAACGCAGAAAGCAAGAGCTCAACAATACAGAGCTGCGATTCTTCCCGGAGAAGTCCTGCCAAATCCCGTTACAGTCTTTCTGCATCCTTTAGGGATGCTTGTATTGAAAAATGAAGAACCTACAATAAATAGAAAACCCAAGGGAATTATTTGATAAAAACTAAATGCAGAAGATGGATTGATGTGTAAATCGCGAATTAAAACTGGTATTTCACTATTTTGTGGGTAGTTAGGGGAGAATCCGTATGCTTTGTTACTCATCCCTTTTGTATTTAGAGTGTTTAAAAACCTTAAACCTGTAATTTGAAAGGTTAATTTCTTGAATCGAGGTGGACAATTGAAAGGAATAATTGTAGAATCGAGGGGTAGAGAAATCGAGGTAAATGGTGTGTGATTTTGTAAGCGTGATTGCAGTTTTCGAGGTGGGCAGATGAATACCGAGGGAAGCCAATGTCTGTATTATAGGCGGTATCTGAAAGGGCGTGTATGTATTAGTCCAGCAGGCCGAAGAGGTGTTTTATCAGGAGAAGTTCTGAATGTAAAACACAAAAAGATACTTGGCAAGGCACTCAACCTTTTTGTGATAAATTTAATCGTCTTTTCCGGTTAGACTTGAATAATAATTCTTGTTTGGTAAAAGATAGATGGGTAGACGGGAATTGGTCTTGGAATTGGAGAAGAAGCCTAAGGGGTGGTATTGAGCAACATCAATTTCAAATTTTAATAGAAGACTTGGATCGAGTTCAATTGGCGGAGGGTACTGATAAATTAGTCTGGGATATTGGAGATCAAGCTGAATTCTTGGTGGCTCAAACTCGATTTCATATTGATTCTAAGCTGTTCCCGGGTATTGATCTTCCAACTATTTGATGTTCGGCGACGCCTATCAAAGTAAATGTCTTTATATGGAGATTGAGGTTGGATAGGCTTCCCACTCGTCAAAATTTATCACGTAGAGGTCTTGAAATCACCTCTATTTCGTGCCCTTGTTGCTGCTTTGGTATAGAATCCCGAGATCATCTTTTCTTCTCTTGTTCTCTTGCCTCGGAAGTTTGGAAATGTATCTGTAGTTGGTGTGATCAGAAGTCTGGGAATTTTAATTCTTTTAATGACTGGTGGCAAGGTTGCGACACGTATACGGTTGCTAATCATAAGAGATTGAAGCGCCAAGTAATCGGGTTTTCTACTTGTTGGTGGATTTGGAAATATAGAAATTCCGTACTTTTTTATGGTGGAAGTATTTGTAAATCTTTTTTAGTTGATTATATTATTTTGTATTCGTTTTTATGGCTAAGCCACAGAATTCCTAAAGTTAATCTTTCTTGGGATTCTTGGCTTATAAACCCTTTGTATTAACTATTTAGCTATTGGCTAAATTCTAGAAATAAATTGCCGTTCAAAAAAAAAATGTATGTAAATCCTATGCTTACTCTACATGATGTGTATGAAAATTGGTAAATACAAGGGTGGATGACTGATCTATCACACAAGGTTAACTAGGGGTGTCAAAAGGGTCAACCCGATCTGACTCAAACCCGAATCGACCCAAACCTAAACCCGATTACGCTAGTCGGATGTGTTCATGTCTTATGTTGATATTGGGTTTTTTATCATCACCAGACAAACCCGACATAAGCAACGGGTCATAAATCGGGTTATAGATGCTTACCTTTATCGGGTTTACCTAATTGAAGTTTAAATACTCTTCTCTAATTACCCAAAATACCAACCTTTTATCAATCAATCAAACCCGACCAACCTGATTCCTTATAGGGTCGGGTTTCGAGTTAGGATTATTTTACTTCAAACCTGACAGACCCGAACCGAGAAGAGGTATAACCCGACCCAACCAACCCAACCCGACCCGAGAAGAGGCATAACCCGACCCAACCAACCCAGTTGACACCCCTACGTGCAACCCCTCAAAATTACCTGAATAGTGTTAAGAAGAATTTAATTATTTTTGGTATAGGTGATACTCCTGAGCAAAAAAAAAATGCAATCGGTGATACCCTTTAAATTTTTTTTTTGGATCTGCCTATGCTTACTGTACTATATTTAATAAACAAATATTAACTTTGTTTGGATGTTAATAAACAAATCAAACGTTGGTATCATCATGATAATGATACTGCATGTTGTAGACCGTTAGTTGAACATTCATGCGTCCGGGCTTAATATTCATCTAATAGCATACAAATACGCTTAATAGTTCATATTTGATACGGAGTATTAAAGTAATTTTGATCGTACTGTAATAGGTAGGGGTGTTCGTTTGGACGGTTTGGTTTTATCCAAACCAAATAGATGAAACCAAATAAAGTCCGGTTTTCAAAAGTTCAAACCGAACCATCCAAACTAATTCGAAAACCAAACCGAACCGAACCAAATAACAATTTGGTTGGTTTGGTTTTATCTATTTGGTTTTTCCCTAAAATTTTCAAAATACTACAAAAGTATATAACATAAATAATATTAAGTTCGATATGTAAAATTCCAAAATGATAAACTATTTCGTACATAAAAACAAGTCTAATTCATAGCTTGTGACATTTACAATCATATATGCAAAAATCTTGACATCAACTTTATCAAAAACTCCAAAAAGATTGGTACATCGTCAATTGATACAATATTAAATGGAACAAGTGTTAGTATATAAATCAATTTACTATTTACTACAAGAAATGCAAAGAAAATGAGTACCATAATTGCTTACAATGGAAACCAACAAGTGTTAGTATATAAATCAATTTACTATATATTACTATTCGGTTTATTTGGACAATCCGGTTTTCACAAGAGAAACCAAATCCAATCCGAAATCCAAACTATTAATTTGGTTCAAGTCCAAACCGATCCAAAAAACCAAATAACCAATCCAAATAGTCCGATCTAAATTGTCCAATTGGACAATCCGGTTATATCCGAATAGTGAACACCCCTAGTAATAGGAATATCTGTTTTAGTGTCTAAAATTTATATATTATTTTTTAGAAATTTTAAATTGTAAAAATTGTAAAGAAAAATAATGACAATTATGAAAATAATTTGATGAAAAGATTAAATTAAATATTAGTTGAATAAAACTACAAGTGGTTATATTGAAATATTAAAATTTGATAACGAAATGTTTTGATAATTGATAAACTGATATGTGGATGGAGATGACGTGGACTAGATAATTGAAATTAAGAACAAAATTCAAATTAGATTTATTCATTTACCACTTAATAAGTATTAGTATATAGAAAGTGATTAAATTATTATATAAAGTAACATTATTTATGATTTAATAGTTGGAATAATTTTGACACTTTTACCTTTTAAATAAAAAGTTTACAATATGTAACTTATGAGTTTCAAATAGGAATAACATATTAAATTATTATATTAAAAAAATATGGATTCCTATTGAATTAAGAATTTTTTATAATCATGTTTAGTACTTTCTCTGATTCAAAATAAGTGATACACTTTGGGTTTCACGGTTTTTAAGGCAAAAGATTATAATGATAGTTAAATTAGATTAATTGAATAGTTAGTCGATAATATGTCCCACACCTTTTGAATAAAGTGAGATTAGTGATGTTTAAAAGTAAAAAGTAAAGGTAAATGAGTCATTTCACTTTGTTAAAGTAGATAGTTAGTGGATGTGAGTCCTATTATTTTTTACAAAATAAGATAATTTTTCAAAATATATATAAAGAAAGTATACACTTTAGCTTCCATTCACTCCAATTCCTCAAATCCTCAATCTAAGTTTCAAAATATTACCAATTTGGATGATGCTCTGAATGTGTTCGATATAATGACGCAAATACGCCCCCTGCCATCTGTTGTTAAGTTCACTCAATTGTTGAATGCTGTAACAAAAATGAAACAATTTTCTATTTCAATTGATCTTTTCAAACAAATGTGTGAAATTGGTGTTTCTGTTAATGAGTACTCTATGAGTATTGCTATCAAGTGTTGCTGTCAATTGTACCATACGAACGAAGGTTTTGCAGTTTTAGGGTTTTGTTTTAGGCGAGAGATTGTGCCAAATGTGTTCATATTTAGCACACTTCTAGATGGACTCTTTTCAGAAGATAGGATTATTGAGGCAGATAGGTTATTCAAGAAGGTTATTGAACATAAACTTTGTGAACCTAATGTTGTTATGTATAACACAATGATTAAAGGGCTTTGTAAGTGTGGCAATCGTGTTGATGCAGTTGCTTTGATTCAGCTAATGGATGAAAAAGGTTGTAATCCTGATGTTATTTCATATAACACCATTGTTGACAGTTTTTGTAAGGACAAAATGATAGATGAAGCTTTCAAGTTTTTTAAAGAAATGGTTTATCATAAAGGTGTTCGACCAAATGTCATTACATACACCTCTTTAATTTGTGGTTTATGTAACTTAGGTCGTTGGGATGAAGTTGTTAAAATCCTAAAAGAAATGGATGATGAAAGGATCTCATTAGACATAGTAACTTACAATTCACTTATAGATGGTTATTGTTTACAAAATGAAATGAACAAAGCAAAGAAAGTATTTGATTTAATGACATTTAGAGGTCTCATCCCAGATGTTGTTACTTTTAATAGTTTATTGAACGGGTATTGCAAGAATATGAATATAGAAGAGGCCATGTGTATGTTTCATGAAATAACTAAAAAAGGCATGAAACCGAATGTAGTAACTTACAACACCGTGATACAAGGGTTGTTTAGGGTTGGAAATTGTGGAGATGCATATAAACTTTTTGATGAGATGAGAGCACAAGGCCAAATGCCAGATGAATGCACTTACCGGATTATTCTAGAAGGTCTTTGTAACAACCATAAAGTAGAAGATGCGCTCTCTTTGTTCAATTTTTTTGGCGATAGCAAGTTGAATTCAGATATTATTGTGTATGATATTCTTATTGATGGTGCAAGTAAATGTGGGAAGTTTGATATTGCTAAGGATCTTTTTCATGACCTAATTGTAAAAGGTTTGCAACCAGATGTTAGGGTTTATACTGTGATGATTAGTACCTTTTGTGGGGAAGGTTTAATTAGGGATGCAAAACAGTTGTTTCTTAAAATGAAGGAGAGTGGGTGCCAGCCAGATAATGTTACTTACAATGTTCTTCTGCAAGGATATTTAAATAACCAATATTATTAGGGGTGTTCAAAACCGAGTATCCGGAAATCCGGGTACCCTAAAACCGGGTACCCGAAAATTCGGGTAGTAGGTTTAGATACCCGTATCAGTACCCGAATTTTCGGGTATCCGGTTTTCGGGTACCCGTATTTTCGGATACCCGGTTTTCGGGTACCCGGTACCCGGAAATATAATTTCTTTGTCACAAAAATTACATAAATGGAAGTCGTCATTGTTTATATATTTAATTTCTTTAAATCTTATTAATAAATTTGTTATTAAAAATTTTCGTTATGATTTTCTTTAAAGAAAAATCGTTAATAGTAATGAATCTGACCAAAACTTTAAAGACATCCAATGATTCAAAACCATGATTCAACGATGGAGGTGAGAATTAGATGGTTTGTACGTGAGAATTGAGACAGAGTTTTAAATTTTAGACATTTATCAAAATGAGCCAAGCATATGCCCATATCTAATGATAATTAATGTCTAATAATAATATAAAAAAATATATAAAAATAAGTTGGAAAAATAAAATTCGGGTACCGGGTACCCAATTACCCGGTTTTTTAGAAAAACACTACCCGTATTTGATACCCGGAAACCGGTTACCCGAAATCCGGGTATCCGGATTTTTGGGTACCCGGATTTTCGGGTATCCGGATTTCGGATATCGGATATTTTTTCGGGTACCCGTTTTTTCGGTTATTTTTTGAACACCCCTAAATATTATGATGATGTTGAGAAGCTTTTACAAGAAATGGGCAGAAATGGTTACTCAATCAATGTTTCAACTTCATCTCTGTTAATAGATAAAATTACAGGTGGTTTATTAGACAAAAATTTGCTTAATTTGATAGGTAAGCTTGTGCCAAAAGAATTGATTGACATCCTGAATATAGAAACAAACTAAAAAAGTGGTTGCAAGTTAAGTTATATGTATATTTGCATATAGAAACATCCTGAATATCATTTTTTTCCTCCATTATAAACCTATGATAACAAAAATAACTCTATACTTGCTTTTGTGTAATTACTAGCATTTACACACAAAAAAAAGTTGTTCATATTTACTCATTATCTAACTTTAACGAACCATCTTTTATTAAGTTCAAACTAAGACTGTTAAAACGCTCTCCAATCTGTACCAGCTTTCATCATAGCAGCAAATTCATCATAACTAATACGTCCATCTTGATATAAAAATAAAAATAATAATTAGGTTCGTAACAAGGGTCTTTTTTAATAATTAAGGGTTGTTTGGAATTTGGATGTGAGATCTGCAAGTAATTATTGCGACCCAAAAGTCAAAATCAATAATCAAGTTGACTAATATGGCGTTTGGCTTGCAGTCAGGATAAACTTTATTCCCTCAAAACACACACACAAACACCATCACACATTCACACCCTTATCTAGGGGTGAGCGTGGTCCAGAAACCGAACCGAAACCGAAAATGATGAATTTTTAAAAATGAAACCGAACTAATCACATCTTTTTCGGTTCAGCTCGGTTTCGGTTAGATATTTTCAGCTCAAATGCTCACCCCTACCTAAAACCAAACACCGCCTAATTATAAAATGAGCACAATTTTACACTTTGAACTGAATAATCATTTTCCCCAAAACAATCAAAACTTACAGAGTTACAGTCTCTTCTCATAACAAAAAAGTAGCAACTTTGGTGGTAAGGTTGCTAGTAGTGATAATTTTACTCATTAGTGAGACAAGGGTAATATAGTCCTTAATGACAATTATGAAACTAACCTTATCTGTGTCAACATCATGCATAATCCCATTGATGACATCATCAATGTCGCTATCATTCTCTTGATCACTTAACGCATTCCTGAGGGTTTCCTCCAGTCATCTGTATCACTGAAGAACCTTCGTTGCATATTCATTTTGAGCTTTTGACTCTAAGTGGATTATTTAACGATTTAATACTTGAATTTTGGCACTTTTACCATTAAGTAATACGTTTAAATATGAAATATGTGAGTTTCAAACAAGAATAGCCTATTAGTTCATTAAATAATCTTTGATAAAATGATCTTTGATCTATTTTAATGAAACATTGATAAATTTTGCTTTAAAAAAAAAATGAATAAGCTATTAAATTATTATATTGAAAAAACATAGATTGTAATTGAATTAAAATAGTCATATTTAGTATATTAATTATGTCATGATTTTAAAAACAGATATTTGTGAGTCAATTTACCCGTCCCATATCAAGAAAAGTATATACTACGTATAAAAATGTATAGTTTTTATACTTAAAAACAACAATGATACCTAATTTGTACTTGTGGTCACACCAAGTCGGATGTCACCTATGCGCCACATATGCACTACATCACTATTTTACATTTCACATTCAAAACCTCCAAATACCCCCTCTACCATCACTAACCAATAATACTCTTTTGGGACCCACCAAAATACCCCAAACTTATAAAATACCCTTAAAAAAAAGAATTCATTCTCTCTCTCTCCTCGCCGGCTTCGTGCCTCACTCAACCCACAAGGGGTGTGGTGGCGAAGACATGAGGCTCGCCAAAAGATGCCACATCGGCATAAAATTCGTCCGGCGGAGATGGCTACGCCACTGCACCGCATGCTCTTAGGTTCTTTTACCTTTAAAGCAACATTGTATCACTTAACATCTTTTCTTACATTTCCTTGTCAATTTTCAAATTATAGATCTTTAGAAATCTGCAATAACACCAAGAAATGTTGGATGGTTGAAAATGAAGAAGTTGTAAAGTTAAAGGGCCATTTAGAACCAACACAGGAAAGCAAAATAAACATAAAGGGCAAATCAGTAAATTTACAGGAACGATGGAGGGAGGAAGCATCAGATGTGTGGAGGACCACTCTTTTATTTATATTCCGCAGCCCGCCTCCCCACCAAACCACCACCATACTCGCTCATCACTTCTTCTCTCTTTCTTCATTTCATTTCCATTTTCTCCCACATTCAATCATCAAACAACAATGGCCGATCAACTCACCGATGATCAGATCTCTGAATTCAAGGAAGCTTTCAGCCTATTCGACAAGGATGGCGATGGTCAGCTCTTTACCTCTCTTTTTTTTTTCCGATTAAAATTCGTTCAGTTTGTCGCTTATTACTGATTTAATTGAATGTGTTGCAACCTAACAAACGGTTTTAGAATCGTTATGTTGTATTTGATCATCTCCTGATCTCAGATCTGGTTTCTGATTGTTGATTTTAGTTTTATATCTCGTGTTTGACTTTTTGGTGCTCGAACCAATTATTAGGATTGTGGATGATTATGATTCGTTCCAGAATTATTGAGCTTAATTGCTTATTGTAAACGAAATCATAAGAAAAAAAAACTTTTTATGTATATGTATTTTGTCAGATCTGTTTGGTTTCTATGGATGATTGGATTAGCGCTTTATATGTTAAAACAGATTAACTTAATTAAATTGCTTATTATGATTTGGATGCTGTTTCATATCATAAATTAGATTTATTAGCAGTGTGACAATTTATCTCTCATAGGTTGTGGTTTTGAATTAATTACAACTTACAAGTAGTTTATGGTTATCTAAATGCAATGTGCTTCAACAGTTTAACCTAAAGTAAATCAAATTACATGAGTTGAGTTGATTTAACTTCCACTTGCAGCATCAACAATTAGGTCTAGTAATTTCGGAATACAAAGCTAATGTATTCTTCTAAAGTTATTTTTCTGTCAATTCAGCATTGAAGTTTTGTAAAAATAAATGTGTTAATTACTGTTATAAAAAGAATATCATTACAGAATTTTATGTATTTAATGCAAATTGCAGGTTGTATTACCACCAAGGAACTTGGAACCGTTATGAGATCTCTTGGACAAAACCCAACAGAAGCTGAACTTCAAGATATGATCAACGAGGTGGATGCTGATGGTAACGGGACCATTGATTTCCCTGAATTTCTCAATCTGATGGCTCGGAAAATGAAAGACACTGATTCTGAGGAAGAACTTAAGGAAGCTTTTAGGGTTTTTGATAAAGATCAAAACGGTTTCATTTCTGCAGCTGAACTTCGCCATGTGATGACTAATCTTGGTGAGAAACTGACAGATGAAGAAGTTGATGAAATGATCCGTGAAGCTGATGTGGACGGTGATGGTCAGATCAACTATGAGGAATTTGTCAAAGTTATGATGGCTAAGTGAGAATCTTGAAAATTTCAACTTTAAAAGGAGTAAAAAAAAAGGGAGCTGATTTTTAAGGAGCAGTTTTTATTCATATAAAGCATGATTGTCATTTGATATGAAATTACGCTGTATGGATAAATATTGATATGTAAGAATCAACTTAAAAAAAGAAAGATGTCTGTTTTGTTGTTATGGTTCACTTCTGGAATTTTTTAGTGTTTGTTGGTGCTTTTGGTTTTCTTTCTCTTGTTTGCATTTATTTGTAGTGCGAAATATTTTACTGGTTTTCCTCTGTATTCTGTTTAGCTGTTTGAGTTAGTTTCTTTTTATTGGCTATAAACCTAAATGATTTCGAGTTTTTTGTTTCTCTTTTTATTAATTGAGCTATCATTAATTCATGGTGTAATATTTGATTGTTCTTTCATAATTTGTCGTTGGTATGAAGTCACCAAAGCTAATCTTACTAAGTACTGCAATTTATAACGGATTATTTGTTATTACATTTTGAAAACAAAATTAATCTAAAATGAGTGTTTGGCGAAAAAAATTAAAAAAATCAATTAATTGCATTTTTATGGTGTTATGAAACACAATTAATTTCAAATTAGTCATTTTAGTTATTAACTAAATAAATAATCAGATATGTAAAATATTAAGAAAAAATGATCATCTTATTGCGATTTTAAACATAATCAAATCCAAATAGTATTTTTTATTATCACGTTTTGTAGCCACTAATTGTATATATTAAAAACGCTTATGATTTTCAGAAGCAAATCTAAGGCATATAGCTTTCAATTCCATAGCATGATAACTATCTGAAAGTGCAAGAATTCGGCCAACTGAATTTACCAATATACCCTTACACAAATGAGACTTACAAATCATTCCAAAGTCTGCACAAATCGTATTCATCAGCAGCAGTTTGGCTACTAATGTATCACATTCATCAGATTCAATGGATGAGTTTGAATCTACTAACTCATTTTCAGTTAAATCATCTTTGTAAATGAAGTGAAGCATAGTGTGTTGCACATTAACCAATTTTAGAAACAAAGGATTAAACTTTTTCAACCAAAAAGAATGTTACAATATTAATTTTTGAAAAACTGTATTCGTTTTTTTTAAAACAAAAATCATCTGTGGAAAAATGGGCGGGCTGAGTAACACCTAAATATTGAGTTGACCCGCGAACAGTTTTTTGTCCATTTCTTAATTTTTATATATCTAATATAATATGTTAATTATGCTCACAAAAACAAAATCGTACAATAAAAAACGACTTAGAAGCGTGTATAAATTTGTATGCATTAGAAATAGACTTTGGCCACTTTCAACCCGTTTGACCGGTTCCCTGTAAGCTAAACTTTTTGATTTGACCCGTTTGAGATCAAACATAACCTAAATCGACCAGTTAAACCCATAACGGGCGAAATTTCCCTCTAGAAAACTATATGATCAAACAAAATCATAATTTGACATTATTAACCAAACTATCTCAACAAGTCTTTCAATCTCAGTGATTTTCAAATATAAATTGACATGAAAAGCTCAAAGTAGGAAATTAAGAATCCTTTTGTTGAGAAACAAAACCTTAAAAATTGTTATGTAAAGTTTAATTAACTTAAAAATTTTGGGTTCCATAACAGTGATAACAATTTCATGATCATTTTCCTCTTGTTCAAAGCAGCTACCCTAAAAAACAGGGGATCTAGCATCCAATACCAACTTATGAGCATGAATTTTTTCACTGTTCATGTCGAATATTACATCTGAAGCTTCGAATAGTCAGTTGAGCATATTTATATTTTAAATCCTTAACAATCTAAACAATTATAACTTGAGCACACAAGCGAGCATTTGGACTGAAAAAACCAGACCGAAACCAAAAAGATGAAACCAATTCAGTTTTCAGATTTATAATTTCATGATTTTCGGTTTCGGTCATATCATTTTCGGTCCGGTTCAGTCCTTATGTAAAGTGTGTCACTTATTTTGAATCGGAGGAAGTATAAATGTATAATGATTAGTTTTAAGGTTGTTTGGTCCGAACAACAAATGTAAAACCACTTCCACAATACACTTTTGAAGTTAGATTAGGGTGTGCAGTGTTTTATAGTCTCTAAAAATCCCTGTGTAATATGTGTGTATTGCCTTTAGCTCATTGACAGCATTGTTAAAGATTTATTAATGCAACTCCACAAACCATCTGACAAAATGTAGTTTTTGGGTTGTTGATCATACGAGTCGGTATTTGAGCCGAAAAAATCGAACCGAACCAAAAAACCAACCGAAAACATGTAATCGGTTCGCTTTACGATTTTGAAAATTCATCATCTTCAGTCTCGGTTCTATTGATTTTAGTTCAATCTTTGGATAAGGATGAGCATTTTTGCTAAAAAAAACTGAATCAAAACCGAACTGAACCAAAACCAAAAACATGTAATCGGTGTGGTTTTTGTTTTGAAATTTCATCCTTTTCGGTTTCGGTTCTATCTGTTACGGTTCGGTTTTCTAGAGCGCGCTCACCCGTAGTTGATCATGATAGCAAGTTGTTAAAACACACAAGCGACTTTGAGTTTTCAAAGAAGCCAAATCAAAAGGCCATGTTGGTAGATAATCATAATCTAACTTACATGAACTACAAAATTATCAAGGGAAACATATGAATTGCAAACCCTAATCTTCACATACAACCAAAACACTTTAAACAAACTTTTAAAGAGCAATTCGCGTGTTTTTAGGCCCGGTGCAATGTTGTTTCCATCTCACCATCTCTATGGCCCTATAATAAATTTCAAGTTCAAGCTTTTATAGTATAACATATAAATAATAGTATGATTAACCATCATACTTGAAGTTTCATTGCATATAAGTAATCATGCTTGTAATAATGTGTAGTGTGCAAATAAGCAATTCACAGAGTAAATGTCATAAAATAGCAATAAACTTTAGAAGGTGGTTTGTTTTGTTAACTATAACTTTTTAAGATTCATTATGATAATTACAAGTTTTTAAGTCAGTCTACTTTCCGTAACTATATATAAAAAACATAAATAATAAAACAAAAATTGTCCACTTAAAACTTGTATTTCCTATGTTAATATTAGTGTTGAAAGCAATCATACGGTTCATACCTTAACCATCTTCAAGGCAAAGAAGAGCCATTCTCCATATTAATATCAAGATTCCAGCCTTTTAAAAAAATAAATAATTAACTTTTAAATTAACAAAAAAATTAATAAATTGTAGAGTGACAAACTTTAATACCTCTCTGCAGCTTCTGCTTTTAATTGTTCGAGATAGCTTTCAATTTGGACACATGCAGCTTCAATTGATATGTTTTTATGACAAAGCTCCTTCCATTGTGTTGATAAAGCATTTAGCTCATATGATGTGTTTTGCTGTTATAAAACAAAAAATTATGTGAAACTAATTTTACAATTTTATTAAATTAGATAACTTGATACATTTACATTGCATACACCGTATAATGTATGGTACCTGATGATAGTTTCTTTCACGATTAACAATTTCTATCTTTTCGTTTAGTTCAGCTGCCTGTGCTTGTATTCTGTAAAGAAAGATGAACAAAATACTCCATTATTTTTAATTTTATAATACTCGTAATATAATTATTATAATGAACCACTTAATCGACTGCATAGCGCTTTTTAAAACACTAGAAAATAATCAATTGAATTTTCAAACTTTTTTTAATAAAGTATTGAAAAAGAAATATAAAATTTGCTCATATATAACCAAGAATATGTTTTTAAGCAATGCAATGTGTCAGGTAATTAAAGAGATAAAACATTTTAAATTACATTTCATAAAAGTAGAAATAGATCAAAACGATATAAAATGGAAAAGAGGTTAATTAACTGACCTAGATAAGAATGCTTCTAGTCTCTGATTGTGTTGTTTCCATACATCAGCCCCATATTTCGACATCAAATCCAAATTTTCCAACCTGTATTTTATACGTCACAATACGATTCTTTTTATAAATTTTAAATTTTATCTTATTACCTGATAACTTGATGCTGAAGTAACCGTTGAGATTTTTGAAGTGCTTGTTTCCATGCAGTTTCATCATTCCGTTTGTTCTCTGATGGAACATCGAGCCCGTATCTTGACATATCAACAGGCACCATAGGTTTCCCAGATCTCACTCTCTCATACTCTCTAGAAAGCATTGGATGATTCTTAACAAAAAAAAAAAAAAAAAAAAGAGGAGCTTATTTATAAGCTTATTTAAGCATAAATAAACTTACATTTATAAGCTTAATTAAGCTTATAAGCTAATAAGCCACTTTTATAAATTTTCCCAAACAACCCTAAGGTTATTGATAAAGTGAAAACAAATGACCAGTCCAAAATAATCAATTTAGAGCAGGCATATAAGACACTTTTTTGTAGCTCTATAATCCTCACTAGTATGTCTCATGCAAAGATAGGAAGAATTAATGTCAAAATAACGTTTACAAGAGTCTATATTTAATTATTAATAGACAAGAAATTAAATTAACCTAATTATGTCAACACATTCTATTGAATTGGCCAGTTGCAATTAGTAGCTTGTTCATGCCCAAACACGCATATGATGTGCAAATTGAGTAACAACACTAGCATTTTCACAATTATGCACACATAATTATATGCATACATACATGAACACTGTAAAATTTTGCAGAAACGAAGAAATCATATAGCAAAACCCTAGAAATTTGGTAAGATGATAAATTTACCTCAAAGTTAGACTTAACTACCGGAGGGAGGTCTTTGAGATAATCCGATGGTCTTTTGGAGCTATGACGCATCTCTTCTTCAATTAAAAGGTCAACGTCAGCTTTCACTTTGGGGTCGCCGTATTCGTCATCGATGTACGGCAATGCGTCGATTTGCGCTGCGCTACTAGACCACGACGGCCGTGAAGATGCCGGAGCTTCTAACAGCATTACCGTGCCCCCATTGTTCGCCGTCGCCATTGTTTTAAGCTCTGAATCACCAACCAACTATTGGAACTCACCCATGGGTATCCGTTTATAGTATCAGCAGAACGAAATACTCAGAGACGAGAAAAGTGCATTTTCAGTCCCTGAATTATTCACAAACTTACAGGTTTCGGTTATTGAGATTTTTAGTCCTTAAATTATTCATAAACTTACATTTTTAGTCCTTGAAAAGAGCACGGGTGTGCGGTTGTTAAACCCCGTTATAAGTTTATAACCCATTAATGGCGCTAAAGCCAATTTTGCCACACCGTGTTTATGCTCGCCATTGTTTATGCATACTAACCACTTTTTCTTTTTTTTTTCTTTTATTGATTTTGTAAATTGTGACTGGTTTGAGATATATTTTGCGGATCTCAAAAGAATGTTATAGTCATATAGATGTTAAATCAGAGAGAGTAATCTTAAAGTTAGTATTAAAATCATATTAAAGATGCAAAAAGCCTTTAGCATGACTATAACAAGGTTATCACACCTTATGCTCTTAAGGTAGTGTTTGGGATATTTTTTTATTTTTTTTTGGTTTCTTATTTCATTTCATATTCAAAATTTTTTCAACATTTGAAAGAAATTTGGGTAATTACTAACTTTCCTCTTTTAAGTGAGAAAATTTAGAGAGAAGAAAATTTAAGATTAATGAAATAATTTGTAATCATTAAATTACCCTGTATTTTTTCTAGTTAATAAATTTATACATCTGTTAGTTTTTTTCTTTCTTTCTAACCACTGAAACAAAAAAAAAATATATTATTTTTTTCTGTTAGGCTCAGGAACACAAAAAATAAATATTTTTTCTCCATTTATAAATAAGTGATACATTTACATTAGTACACTCACTAATTATCACATTTAATATAATAAAATGACGCATTTACCATTACTTTCATTAATGTCATGACTTTATTCAGAAATTGTAGGATACATTCCTCATTAACTATCCAATTTAATCTAATATAATTCTTATTATAAATATTTGTCTCAAAACTTATAAAACTAACTATATATCACTTATTTTAAAATAAAATGAAATATATTTTCTTCTAATTATTCTTTTCTTTTAGCATTTTCCTCTTTTATCTCATAGCTTTATTGTGATTCTTTCTCATCTCCTAAAAACACTCAATTAAGAACATAATATTAAGTCGGGTCCTATTATTTGGACACCCTTCACTACCAAATAAACACCCCAACTAAAATTAAAACTTGAAAATTAGATTCACAAATAATTAATTAAATGATTATTCAGACTGTTTTTTAACTTAAAACTAGTGGTCGACGGTGGTGGTGGTGGTGGTGGTGGCGGCGTAATTACTTGGTGGTCGCGGAATGAATGACAAAGTTGAAACACCGCATTTTTTTTTTTAAAAGGCAATTAAGTATTAGACTAAGTACGGAAGCAACTAGTTAGTTAGGTTTACAAAACGTGGTCCCACAAAATATTACAACCAAAGTTATTTAAAAGACGGTATTACTAGACACGGCTCATTTTACAAAATATAATTTAAGCATGGTCAAACTTCTCGTCCAAGCCCGACCCGTTCAAGCCATCCAACCTGAAATGTGTCAATAAGGGAGGGATTAGCACAAAAGCTAAGTGAATGAATTCCTAAGCCTACCAACTACACTAAACACTATAACACGGAAGTTAAAGAACATCTCCGGTTTGGTAGTCACTTAAACGCGGAAGTTATAAAAACATCTCCGGTTTGGGTAATCACTTGTTTGAGAGGATCGGCGGCTTTGCGGGCCTTAAACCATGGTCGGCCAAAACCACAGTAACCGATAGCGTTTTGCATCCAACACCCAGGGCAACTCCCTCCCCTTAACACTGTAACATATACAGGTAAGGTCGGATACCCTATTAGTCGATACACTGTGCCCAGCCGTTATCCATCCGACACTGACCTCATCCCGATGGTGCACCTAGTCATGTATGGTATCCCCTAACACTAGGCATACATAACAAGTCAACTAGCTACGAAAAACACCGCGAAAAACGTCAAAACTGAGTTCCCAATCGCGAACTCTAGTTCGCGATCACGAACTAGGGTTCGCGTCGGGAACTCAGTCGTGAACTACTTCGCGACGATCAACAATTTTCTCTGGACCGACTTCGCGATCGCGAACTAAGTTCGCGTCGCGAACTATCTTCATCTGGCGATTTTTCTGCATTTTTTCACCAACAAGACAATACCAAATGAAATAACCGAAACCCGAGTTGTAGGTCGAATCCACTCACCTTTCAACCTTCGATTCCTTAACTCAGTGAGCTAGTATCACTGAGTATCCTTCCCGGTTCCTGTCAACAACATACCGAGTTAGTGATAATCCACCGAATCGTCAAAATCATCAATTTCAACATCTAACTACATAAGACTCATAAAATGCACATTTTATGACATTTACAACTAGCACAAATACTTCATCAATACATTTGACCATTTTGACCATTTAGCAAGTATTCCCAACTAGTTGACCCAAACGGGCCAAAAAAACCCGAACATGATCCAAACACTTCCACCTTTCCATTAACTAGCAATTTAATCTTTAACTAGCAATTCACAATCATCTAACAATTCCATCAAGATCATAACATCACAAATCCAAATATGATACTTCCAAGATCACTAGTTAACCATTTTGACAAAATCATCCAAACACTAGTTAAACTACTTCACAAATTGATCAATACTAGGTTTTTAACATCCATAACTTAACAAACATGATTCCTCAACCTAATAAACAATTCTATCCAATCATAACTCAAGAAATCCAAGATTTGTCAAAACCCACCTTCAACTTCCACCATTAATGGAGGTTGAAGGTGATTTTCACCAAATCTTGTATTCCTTCAACAATCAACCACACAAAAGATGTAAAAGCTTACATAATCACATAAAACAACATCCATTTCAAGATTCAACCACAAATCAACAAGTTACCTAAACCCTAGTTCAAGTTCAAGCTCAAGAACAACATAAACAAGTAGAGGAGAAGGTGTAGCTTACTTCTAGACTTCCTTTACACAAACACTAGTGCAATTTTCGGACCTTAGCACAAAGAAATCACCAAGTTTGCTCAAGAACAAGTAGAGAAAAGATGGGGTTTTTGTGTTGCAATGAAATAGTAAAATGGAAGATAATGTTTGAATGCATAAGACAAGAAAGAGAGGAGGGTTTCTCCCTCTCTCTCTCTCGACCGTTCTCAGCCAAAGAGGGACCCACTTGGCTCTATTTCCTTTCATTTATTACTTTTCAGTATATGTCTGAAGGTCCCTTTCGTAATTAATTTATTTAAAATAGCAGACGGACTCCAATTTTAAAAACGAAAGCATTTCCGGAAACGATATTTAACAAGGGTTCCAAATATATATAAAATTACGTTTTCACTCCAAATAAATCACAAGTCGGGTATTTTAACCCCTTGGTTAAAATACCGCAAAAGACAGCAGGCTAATTAAATTAACTAAGCATTTAGTCAGATAATCATTTAGTAAGATACCTTAAGGTCACTAAACTACTAGGCCGGGTTTTGGGATGTTACAACTCTCCCCCACTTAAGAAGATTCCGTCCCCGGAATCCCATCTTGATCAAATAAGGTAGGATAACGTTCCCGCATATTGGCCTCGGTCTCCCATGTCATATCCGCACCCAAACTGTGCTTCCACTTTACCAAAACCATAGGAATTTGTTTCTTTCTCAATTTCGTTACTTTTCGATCTAATAACTCCACCGGTTCTTCGACCAATCTCTTTTTCGTGTCAACCCGCAACTCTTGCACCGGGAGAATTTGGCTCGGATCTTCGATGTTACACTTTCTCAAGTAACAAATATTGAAAGTGTTGTGTATTGCCGACAACTCCGGGGGTAACTCGAGTGTTACCGATTGAGAATTTACCACCTTACTAATTCGGAACGGCCCAATAAACCTCGGGGCCAACTTTCCACGTTTACCAAAACGAATAACGCCCTTCCAAGGCGAAACCTTCAAATAAACCATCTCGTTTTCCGAGAACGTAGCGGGCCTACGTCTCGGGTCGGCATACATCTTTTGTCGGTCACGGGCGGCTTTCAACTTTTCTCGAGCAATAGCAACTTTATCCGCGGTCATTTGTACAATATCGGGCCCCGCATATTGTTTCTCACCCGCTTCCAACCAACACGTCGGGGTTCGGCACCGACGTCCGTACAACATCTCGTATGGTGGCATCTTAATACTTGAGTGATACGAGTTATTATAAGCAAACTCGATCAACGGTAGGTGGGAATCCCACGACCCACCATACTCTAACACACAAGCCCGCAACATATCTTCAAGCGTCTGTATCGTTCTTTCCGATTGCCCATCGGTTTGGGGATGATACGCGGTACTCAAATTCACCCGCATCCCCAATTCTCGTTGCAAGCTATTCCAAAAGTTCGAAGCAAAACGGGGATCTCTATCGGACACGATAGAAATTGGAATTCCATGTCGAGATACTACTTCGTCAATGTACAATTTCGCCAATCTACTAAGTGAGGCAGTCTCACTAGTAGCCAAGAAATGAGCACTCTTCGTTAATCGGTCAACTATAACCCAAATCATATCGTGACCCCTTTGTGTACGCGACAATTTGGTCACGAAATCCATAGTAATCCGGTCCCACTTCCACTCGGGAATCGGTGATTGGGTTAAAGTTCCATAGGGCTTTTGGTGCTCGGCCTTCACTTGAGCACATATATGACATTGGCCCACAAAACGGGCAATGTCGGTCTTCATTGTCGGCCACCAATAAAGTGCTTTTAGATCATTATACATCTTCGTGCTACCCGGGTGAACCGATAACCGAGAATTGTGAGCCTCGGCTAAAATCAATTCTCGCAAACCCCCGAGTAACGGTACCCAAACCCGGGATTGATATGTCTTCAAACCCCGAGAATCTTCTTCTAAATCATCTTTCCTCTTTAATAAAATCTCGGCCTTCAAATGTTCGACATTCAATGCTTCCATTTGTGAAATCTTCAACCGGGACACCAAATCCGACACAATTTCCATCCGCATAAATTGTACCCGTCCCGAATCTCCCTTTCTACTTAAGGTATCGGCCACCACATTTGCCTTTCCGGGATGATATCGGATTTCACAATCGTAATCCTTAATCAACTCTAACCATCTTCGTTGACGCATATTCAACTCCTTTTGCGTGAACACGTATTGCAAACTTTTATGATCCGTGCAAATCACGCATTTAGTACCGTACAAATAGTGTCTCCATAATTTTAGTGCAAAAACCACCGCCGCCAACTCTAAATCGTGAGTCGGGTAATTCTTCTCGTGATTCTTCAATTGCCTCGAAGCATAAGCAATGACCCGATCTCGTTGCATTAACACACAACCCAAACCCGCAAGTGAAGCGTCACAATAAACAATAAAATCCTCCGGGCCTTCGGGTAAGGCGAGAACCGGAGCTTGACACAATAATTGTTTTAGAGTTTGAAATGACTTCTCGTGATTTTCACCCCACCGAAACGGTACATCTTTACGGGTCAATCTCGTCATAGGACCCGCTATCTTGGAAAAATCCTTTATAAACCGGCGGTAATAACCCGCCAAACCCAAGAAACTCTTTATCTCGGTTGGGTTCTTCGGAGCAACCCAATTCATAACCGCTTCGATCTTCGCCGGATCCACCTTGACCCCATTCGAACAAATAACGTGACCCAAAAAGTGAACTTCTCGAAGCCAAAATTCGCACTTCGAGAACTTCGCAAATAATTGTTCCCGCTTCAACGTTTCTAACACTTGCCTTAAGTGTTTTTCGTGTTCTTCTTCGGTCTTGGAATAAATTAAAATATCATCAATGAACACAATAACGAATTTGTCGAGATAAGGCCGACAAACTCGATTCATCAAATCCATAAATATCGCGGGAGCGTTCGTCAATCCAAACGGCATAACCAAGAACTCATAGTGGCCATAGCGAGTTCGGAACGCCGTTTTGTGAACATCGTTTTCATGAACCCGAACTTGGTGATAACCCGATCTCAAATCAATCTTTGAGAAATAAGAAGACCCTTGGAGTTGATCAAATAAATCGTCAATACGCGGCAAAGGATACCGATTCTTTACCGTTCTTTTATTTAATTCTCGATAATCGATGCACATACGAAGTGCACCATCTTTCTTCTTTACGAATAAAACCGGAGCTCCCCAAGGTGAGGAACTCGACCGAATAAAACCCTTATCCAATAAATCTTGGATTTGTGTCATCATTTCCCGAATCTCGGACGGTGCTAAACGGTACGGTGCTCTAGCCACGGGATTGGCACCCGGCACCAAATCAATTTTGAATTCTACCTCCCGAACGGGAGGTAACCCAGGCAAGTCTTCGGGAAACACCTCCGGGTATTCCGAAACCACCCGGAGATTACCAATTACCTTCTTTTCCTTTTTCACGTCAATCACATAGGCTATAAACGATTCACATCATTTGGTCAAGGACTTTCGGGCTTTCATCATGGATATCATGGGTATGGTCGGGGTCGCACGGTCTCCCCGGGCCACGACGTGTGACCCGTCGGGTAATAGAAAAGTAATTAACTTTTGGTGACAATTTATGTTGGCTCTATTAGCACTTAACCAATCCATACCTAAAACCACATCAAAGCCGGATATCGGCATAACAAGTAAAAGAATCGAAAATTTCACGCCATCAATATCAATACTAGCCCCGGACACGGATGTCGTGACCGGAACCATTTCACCATCGGCCACCTCTACCTCTAAAGGTGTCGCGATCAAGGAAAAAGGCAATTTCAATTTGTCACAAAAACTCTTTGAGGAAAACGAACTATTTGCACCCGAATCAAATAATACACGAGTGGGTATCGAGTTTATTAGAAACATACCGGTGATGACATCGTCGGTAGTGGTGGCATCCTCCACCGTCATTTTGAATGCCCGACCCGTAGGTGGCGGATGACTCTTTCTCTTTTGACTTCCCGACGAAGCCGCTCCCCCGCCCGAACCCGAACCCGAACTCTTCTTCATTGGGCACTGCATGGCCCGGTGACCCTCCTTTTGACACGTCCAACAAACACTATTCTCCAACTTGCATTCCGAGGATTCATGCCCGTGTTGCCCACACTTAATACATCTTCGGGTTTGTGCCGTACACGGACCGGCATGGGCGGACTTACACGGTAAGCACCACGGGTTCCTTTGGTTGGAACCTTGAAGGATTTGTTTTCGACGATCATTGGTTGACCTATGATTTCCTTGGGGTTTCTTGTGGTTGCTCGAGTTTGATTGATCATATTTTCCCTTATGAAACGAAGTCTTCTCTCGACTCGCGACCTTTTGAGCCAAGAAATCACTCTCGGCCGACTTGGCAAGATCATAGGCTTGCAAGAGAGTCCCCGGAAGCCTCGTTATATTCCGGTACTCGGGCAACACGCCCCCACAAAGTGTTTGATTTGGGTGGACTCATCGGGCACCCATTGTGTCACAAATCGGAGCTTACCATTAAATTGGAGGATAAGCTCATCCACCATCATCCGATCGGTCATCTTCAACATCATGAATTCATTCCGGATCTTATCCAACTCAAACGGGCTACAATACCGAGCCTCCACTTGCTCCTTAAATTGTTTCCACGTGACCGCATCCATCATTTCGTTGCTAAAGTTCGCGGTCAACCCATCCCACCAATCCATAGCCGGCCCCCCCAACATTCGGGACGCATACCGGACCTTCAAGTGGTCCTCACAATTACAAGCAATAAGAGCCCTCTCGGTGGGCCTAAGCCAAGTTAGAGTTTCCGCCGGGTCGGTACTTCCCCGGTACTCGGTTGGTTTACAATCGAGAAAATTTTTGTAAGTGCACGGTTTCTTCTCAATCGGGAAAGGTTGGTAGAAGAATTGTTGGTGTTGGGCATTGGCAATTGGTACGGTGTGGGCGAGTGGCGGTTGTAGTATGCTTGTATTGGGAGATGAGGAGTCATTTTGGGGAAAGACGGGATTTTGAGTAGTTTGAGTGAAGTGTGGGGGTGGGTTCGCTTGGGTTGAAGGTGGCAAGGTAGACCGAGCCTCGGGTCGTGGCTCAGTCGGTTGACTTTGGCGAAGAGCCCTAATGGTATCCTCAAGTTCCATATTCCGTGTCTCCAACAATAAGATATATTCTTCATTCGGTATTTCATCACCCCCCGAGCCTGTTGCTCCATCGTTCCCAAGGTTCGTGTTCGGTGGGATATTATCCAAGGTGTTTCCATCCGTAGCCATTCCTGCTACAAAACACGACATCTCACCAAGGCTTAGTTTAACTCGTTAGTACACATATACTAACTACTAAACCCAATTCACATTTGCTCTAATCCCCTTTGACCGGAAGGTTTGACCAACACACGAGCCACGATTTGGGAATGGAACACCAACCCCATGTATCCATCGCCAAACCGAAGCTCTGATACCAAGTTGAAACACCGCATTTTTTTTATTTTTTTTAAAAGGCAATTAAGTATTAGACTAAGTACGGAAGCAACTAGTTAGTTAGGTTTACAAAACGTGGTCCCACAAAATATTACAACCAAAGTTATTTAAAAGACGGTATTACTAGACACGGCTCATTTTACAAATTATAGTTGTAACGCCTTAAAAATTATCGTAATTGAATTAATTACTTTTTATTAAATAGAATTATGTGATACTTATCTAATTGAGATTTATATGTGAATGTGTTGTCATGTGTGTTTAATTTGAGTAGCTTAAATACGCGGTGTTTCCTTTAATGACAAGAGTGTCATTTAATCGGTCAATTAATCGTGTGGATTAGTTATTTAATAACAAGAGTGTTATTGGATTCTTGAGAAACTATCTATGAGCTAATTACATGTGTCGTGACACTTAATCCTGAGTTTAGCTAATTAACTTAGACGTTTATTAATTCTCGAGGCCGACCGTAAGGCCAAGGCCGAACCCTCCTTATCAAGTTGTAAGCCCGAGTTTTATTGTGACTAAAATCTAGCCCATCTAATCAAAAGCCTATTAGCCCGAGATTGAGGGTCCTTAAACCTAAACTTAACCTAAATCTAATCTAAAGGAAGGAATAAAAATAAAGTGTGTATGTATGCGAAGGAACTGCCGCCGTAGGAACCAAAACACCCATTGCCATTGCTCTCCCTTTTCTTGTTCCGGCGGACACGTCCCACCAACACCGCCATCTTTTTGTTTTCTCTTTTCTATTCCCTGTAAAATAAGCAAACCACCGCCACCTTCTTTTCTTTCTTTTATTTTCGACAGCCACACTTAATCGTATTGAAGAATTGAAGCTACTGGAAAATTGAATTGGTTAATCGGTGAGTTGTTGTGGTTTGAGGCATTTAACTCTTGGGCAGCATTTTGAGGTGTGGTCGGTGGAGGTGGCTGACATCTTGAAACCTTTTATTTAATCGGTAGAGGTGGAAGTATATAAGTTGAATAGGTGGTCGATGGTTTTGGGTAATTGAACAAAAGAGATTTGAACAACGGTTTTGGTTAGTTGCTTCTTTTGGTGGACGAGGGGTAAGGTGTAGCAGCAAACTAGATTGTCCAGCCTTAATTGTCGATTCCAACCCTGTTGAAGTCAAGTCCCAACAACATGGAGGTCGTCGATAGTGGTATTGAAGGTATTATCGAGTAACCTTATCGGGCTGCGTTGTCCGAGTTTTCCTTTTTGAACAGCCGAGTCGCAGAGTGCTTGTTCTAGCTGAGGCTGAGTTGTGGAGATTCTGTCCGAGCCGCCGTCGAGTTTTGGCTGTGAGTTGATCGTTTTGGTCGCAAGAATCGTGCATTGTCTCGGTAGTTCTTCCTAGTGATTAACTGTCTTATGTGTTGGTTGTGATCAATCTGTGGAGACCAAGCAACCGTAGCAGCCTTCACCGAGTGGAATAAATGAGAAGCAAGTCCAAAGCCTTGAATAATTCGGTATAACCCTATACCTTTCATTCGATCTTTGTATGTCATATTTATCTCGAGTTTGGTGTAGGTGTTGTGCTCGATGTCGTTTTGTTTTAGTTGAGAAAAGTTTCCTCCTGTTTTGATTATAGTTTTCGGTGACTCGGGTTGTTCATTGTCTATGATTGTTTTATCGATATTGTTGAGTTATGCACATTCTGAGTTTTGACAGCTTCTGTCACGTTTATTCAGGTCGAGTTTTGACCCGTTTCGGCTCAGATTCTGGACCCCTTGTCTTCTAGACTTTTGTAGATCGCTATTTTACCTTTCCGTGGCCGTCGACCGCTCGTTAATTGAGTTAACGGTTTGTGAGATACGACCCCTTTTGTAACTGACTGCAGTGCTGAAATACTGCACAAATTTGCCTGTTTCGGGACCCTTCGGGGCAGAAACGGGCCGAACTTTATATAGACGGTTTGTAGTGTCTTATGTATACTATATGCTGTAAAAATTTGGTGTCATTCGCTGTACCGAGTGGAAAGTTACGGTCGTCCGATTTGGCTTCAAATTGTGTTTTGGATTATGTTGAAATTCGGGTTTTAGAAATTCTTGTTTTACGAAATTATGAGTCTTTATTTTCTTGGGTTTATAGAGCTGTGTTTCGGGTTTAAGGGCTGCATTTATAAGTGCCGGGTTGGGTAAAAACCATCTTGATCATAGCTAAACGTTTTGTTTAACCGAGAATCGGAAGCCAAACCTTAGGGTTCTTGGTTTCCTAAAACCGAATAGTTTTCTTAAATAAAAGACTAGACTAATGGTAAACATGTTTCTGAAGTTAAAATTGAATTTCAGGACTTTCGGGTGTCTCGGGAATGAAAGGGTTGATGTCGGGATTCAAAACGGGTTTTAAACAACATGCTGAATTTTGGGCAGATTCTGTTGGAAATAATTTTGGGCCGAGTTTTAATCCTAGTTGTGATGCATTGTAGGATCCTTTATGAGCTGAGTTGTGACTCTTGTGCGTGCCGAGGATTCCTTAGGAGCTTACGTTTATCGAGGTGGGTGATATCACTATAAACTTGCATTTACTTTCGTTTCATGATTTTGTGCTATGTGTCATGAACTGCTATTGCTTGAGATAAACTTGTTTACTTGATGATGTGCTAAGTGTTGTTTATTTTAAATACATCCTGAACTGAGATATGGATACTGAGTAACCGAGCTGGGTACCATATCATTATGTGTTGATCTGTGTACATGAGTTATGTTATGAGCTATATGCATGTGAGATGTGCTAGTTGATTACATATCTGTTGAGATGATATGTGTTGAGTATGAGATGGTTTGTTTTATATGAGTAATGTTGTATGAGTCAACACGTTAATAAAACTAACCTAATAACTATGAGATTTTAATTACCGGTCGCAAGAGGCGACGGCGAGAGCCAACTCTTCCCGTTTGAGTTGCCAAGGTACACTACACGACTGTCAGCGTGGTACTGCGGGGCACCTAGAGGACGGGTGTTGGAAGAGGGTGTTGTGACGAGCGTATGGCGGTGGGCGTACGTTGAGCATCGTCACAACCCACGGCGAACCTAATGAGATTTAATAAAAGGCCTAATAAAAGAGAATTGAGTAGAGTCTTTAGGGATCACTTATGTGGTGTGGATTGTTTGTATGTGTATGTTTATTGTGTTGATTATTCACTCAGCGGTGGCTGATCCCAAACACTCCCTCCCATTTTGCAGGTACTAGCAAAGGCAAAGAGAAGGTCAATGGTTGATGAGCTGCGTTTCTATTTTTATATTTATGGATTTGGATTAAAACATTTATTTTGAGTCAAACATGTTTTGTTTTAAAATCTTTAATTATTCCGCATTTAAAACACGAGACGGTTTTATATTTTTATTTATGAGTTGGGACCTTTGAGTTACTTGTACTTTTGAGAAAAATGTAATATTTTATTGATTAAAATTTTTAAATTCCCCCGGATTTTTGGGATGTTACAATAATTTAAGCATGGTCAAACTTCCCGTCCAAGCCCGACCCGTTCAAGCCATCCAACCTGAAATGTGTCAATAAGGGAGGGATTAGCACAAAAGCTAAGTGAATGAATTCCTAAGCCTACCAACTACACTAAACACTATAACACGGAAGTTAAAGAACATCTCCGGTTTGGTAGTCACTTAAACGCGGAAGTTATAAAAACATCTCCGGTTTGGGTAATCACTTGTTTGAGAGGATCGGCGGCTTTGCGGGCCTTAAACCATGGTCGGCCAAAACCACGGTAACCGATAGCGTTTTGCATCCAACACCCAGGGCAACTCCCTCCCCTTAACACTGTAACATATACAGGTAAGGTCGGATACCCTATTAGTCGATACACTATGCCCAGCCGTTATCCATCCGACACTGACCTCATCCCGATGGTGCACCTAGTCATGTATGGTATCCCCTAACACTAGGCATACATAACAAGTCAACTAGCTACGAAAAACACCGCGAAAAACGTCAAAACTGAGTTCCCAATCGCGAACTCTAGTTCGCGATCGCGAACTAGGGTTCGCGTCGGGAACTCAGTCGTGAACTACTTCGCGACGATCAACAATTTTCTCTGGACCGACTTCGCGATCGCGAACTAAGTTCGCGTCGCGAACTATCTTCATCTGGCGATTTTTCTGCATTTTTTCACCAACAAGACAATACCAAATGAAATAACCGAAACCCGAGTTGTAGGTCGAATCCACTCACCTTTCAACCTTCGATTCCTTAACTCAGTGAGCTAGTATCACTGAGTATCCTTCCCGGTTCCTGTCAACAACATACCGAGTTAGTGATAATCCACCGAATCGTCAAAATCATCAATTTCAACATCTAACTACATAAGACTCATAAAATGCACATTTTATGACATTTACAACTAGCACAAATACTTCATCAATACATTTGACCATTTTGACCATTTAGCAAGTATTCCCAACTAGTTGACCCAAACGGGCCAAAAAAACCCGAACATGATCCAAACACTTCCACCTTTCCATTAACTAGCAATTTAATCTTTAACTAGCAATTCACAATCATCTAACAATTCCATCAAGATCATAACATCACAAATCCAAATATGATACTTCCAAGATCACTAGTTAACCATTTTGACAAAATCATCCAAACACTAGTTAAACTACTTCACAAATTGATCAATACTAGGTTTTTAACATCCATAACTTAACAAACATGATTCCTCAACCTAATAAACAATTCTATCCAATCATAACTCAAGAAATCCAAGATTTGTCAAAACCCACCTTCAACTTCCACCATTAATGGAGGTTGAAGGTGATTTTCACCAAATCTTGTATTCCTTCAACAATCAACCACACAAAAGATGTAAAAGCTTACATAATCACATAAAACAACATCCATTTCAAGATTCAACCACAAATCAACAAGTTACCTAAACCCTAGTTCAAGTTCAAGCTCAAGAACAACATAAACAAGTAGAGGAGAAGGTGTAGCTTACTTCTAGACTTCCTTTACACAAACACTAGTGCAATTTTCGGACCTTAGCACAAAGAAATCACCAAGTTTGCTCAAGAACAAGTAGAGAAAAGATGGGGTTTTTGTGTTGCAATGAAATAGTAAAATGGAAGATAATGTTTGAATGCATAAGACAAGAAAGAGAGGAGGGTTTCTCCCTCTCTCTCTCTCGACCGTTCTCAGCCAAAGAGGGACCCACTTGGCTCTATTTCCTTTCATTTATTACTTTTCAGTATATGTCTGAAGGTCCCTTTCGTAATTAATTTATTTAAAATAGCAGACGGACTCCAATTTTAAAAACGAAAGCATTTCCGGAAACGATATTTAACAAGGGTTCCAAATATATATAAAATTACGTTTTCACTCCAAATAAATCACAAGTCGGGTATTTTAACCCCTTGGTTAAAATACCGCAAAAGACAGCAGGCTAATTAAATTAACTAAGCATTTAGTCAGATAATCATTTAGTAAGATACCTTAAGGTCACTAAATTACTAGGCCGGGTTTTGGGATGTTACAACTCTCCCCCACTTAAGAAGATTCCGTCCCCGGAATCCCATCTTGATCAAATAAGGTAGGATAACGTTCCCGCATATCGGCCTCGGTCTCCCATGTCATATCCGCACCCAAACTGTGCTTCCACTTTACCAAAACCATAGGAATTTGTTTCTTTCTCAATTTCGTTACTTTTCGATCTAATAACTCCACCGGTTCTTCGACCAATCTCTTTTTCGTGTCAACCCGCAACTCTTGCACCGGGAGAATTTGGCTCGGATCTTCGATGTTACACTTTCTCAAGTAACAAATATTGAAAGTGTTGTGTATTGCCGACAACTCCGGGGGTAACTCGAGTGTTACCGATTGAGAATTTACCACCTTACTAATTCGGAACGGCCCAATAAACCTCGGGGCCAACTTTCCACGTTTACCAAAACGAATAACGCCCTTCCAAGGCGAAACCTTCAAATAAACCATCTCGTTTTCCGAGAACGTAGCGGGCCTACGTCTCGGGTCGGCATACATCTTTTGTCGGTCACGGGCGGCTTTCAACTTTTCTCGAGCAATAGCAACTTTATCCGCGGTCATTTGTACAATATCGGGCCCCGCATATTGTTTATCACCCGCTTCCAACCAACACGTCGGGGTTCGGCACCGACGTCCGTACAACATCTCGTATGGTGGCATCTTAATACTTGAGTGATACGAGTTATTATAAGCAAACTCGATCAACGGTAGGTGGGAATCCCACGACCCACCATACTCTAACACACAAGCCCGCAACATATCTTCAAGCGTCTGTATCGTTCTTTCCGATTGCCCATCGGTTTGGGGATGATACGCGGTACTCAAATTCACCCGCGTCCCCAATTCTCGTTGCAAGCTATTCCAAAAGTTCGAAGCAAAACGGGGATCTCTATCGGACACGATAGAAATTGGAATTCCATGTCGAGATACTACTTCGTCAATGTACAATTTCGCCAATCTACTAAGTGAGGCGGTCTCACTAGTAGCCAAGAAATGAGCACTCTTCGTTAATCGGTCAACTATAACCCAAATCATATCGTGACCCCTTTGTGTACGCGGCAATTTGGTCACGAAATCCATAGTAATCCGGTCCCACTTCCACTCGGGAATCGGTGATTGGGTTAAAGTTCCATAGGGCTTTTGGTGCTCGGCCTTCACTTGAGCACAAATATGACATTGGCCCACAAAACGGGCAATGTCGGTCTTCATTGTCGGCCACCAATAAAGTGCTTTTAGATCATTATACATCTTCGTGCTACCCGGGTGAACCGATAACCGAGAATTGTGAGCCTCGGCTAAAATCAATTCTCGCAAACCCCCGAGTAACGGTACCCAAACCCGGGATTGATATGTCTTCAAACCCCGAGAATCTACTTTATTAGTTACTCATTAAGGAATTTGGGGTGTTCAAATAGAATTATGGGATGTCTCAATAGTCAATCCCTATTAAGTCAAACGTTATAAAATCTACATAATTTTTTTATTTTCACGAAAAGGATCATAGAATTAACAACAAAAAAGCAGTATACTTCCTCCGATTCAAAATAAGTGATACACTTTTCTTTTTGGGGTGATTCAAAATAAGTTATACACTTTGAAAAGTTTCCTTATTTGGCATAAAAAATGGGACCCACACCCACTAATTATCTACTTTAACAAAGTGAAATTACCCCTTTACCCTTACTTTTTACTTTTAAACATCATTAACCTTACTTTATTCAAAAGGTGTGAGACCCATTCTCCACTAATCATCCAATTAATCTAATTTAACCATCATTATAATCTTTTGCCTCAAAAACCGTGAAACCCCAAGTGTATCACTTATTTTGAATCGGATGAAGTATTATAATTATTCCAACACAAAATGCCAAAACATATATAATGAAAAAATAAAAGAAAATTAGATTACAAAACATAAAAATAGAAACTCCACCAACATATCCTTCCTCTTGATCTTCCTTCCATTCTTCTGACAAGTCTACAGAAGTCAAAATTTTGCATGACGTTTCTTAAAAAAGAAAACCTCAAACATCCACGGTACAGTGTTCAGTAACCCGATACTTAACGACAGGACCAACGACATAAACGTCACCGTTCTTATTATAATTCCCAAACGTAACCGGTAATGGCGGGAAACATAAGTCCCGACTTTAAACCTCACTTTTCCGGTAGCTTTAACATTAACCAACACCGTTCCGGCGTTCTCGTCTTGCTGCAAAGACTCTGCAAGGTACGGAGAACTTCAGCTCCGTACACGTACGGCGACCAAACGGTGACGTCTTTATGGCTTTGGTACGAGGTCGGGAGCGTTGCCGGTAGGTGGCGGAAACGTCGAGTTTGTCGTAGAAGATTCCAATGCGGGCGTTAGGGTTCCGGGAGGAGATGGTGAACTGGAGACTGGAGGTGACGGTGGTGATGGTGGTGGTGGTGCAGGTGGAGATGTTGAAAGCGATAACATTTGAGGGTGAAATGAGGTTTTGTAGGGCGGAGGACGAGGAATATAATGAGGACTGTGAAGAAGATTATGAGAATTACTGAGCAAGGAATGACGAATTCTAATCGGCGGTAGAATTTCTTCTTTGGCGCTCATGGTGGTTGTGATCAAAGCTACGGTGGTGGTCGGCGGAGAACGGCCGGTGATGGTGGGGAGAGATATTGAGAATCAAATTAAAAATGTTTATATAATGGTAACATTACATTAATTAGGCAATGAAGCAAAATGATACTAATGTAATTTTGATACGAAAAACTATATCTTTAGTTTTGTGAGGAGTAAGTTTGACTAAAGATCTTCTTATAAAAAAAATATCGTTTTGTTAATTTATTTTAGAACTCACTAAATTGGATCCATTAGCACGTTGTTATACGATAATCATAATTGGGAAACTTATTTTTGCCATATTTAGGTTTATATAGTTTCAATGTTGATTTTTGTTATATATAATATGGAATGAATGATATAGTAAAAATATAGACACTCATATCTTTACTTTAGAAGTAAAAAATATAGAGAATCATAGGTTATTTCTACCATGTCTATATATCAAATGAAATATTATCTTATGGAAAATTTATGTCTTACAACTACATGAAATGATTTTAGCAAATTTGCCTACAACTTTTTAAGCTCTCTCTACCTTTAGGTATATCTATAATTGTCTACATCTTATTTCTCTCATACCCTTATTTTGAAGGGATTGTATATCATTATTAGGATACTTTTGTAATTAATGAATTTCTTCGTAGTACTTGTAACAAATTTCACAATATTAATCATTGGTTTTAATAATATAGTTAATTTTTTTTTTTTGTCTAAAATACCTAATTTGTAATTAAGAACATAATTAAGACCAGTGAAACTAAAACAACCTATACTGATATATACTGATACATACAAAATGTTTTTTTTTATATAAAAAAAACATACAACAAAGAGTACAATTGTTTTGGTAGAAACTAAAGAAGAACACCCAACTTCTGGGTGAAATTTTTTCGAAAAAAAAAAAAAAAGAGCTGGACACTTGACATTTTAAAATTTTCATATATCTCCCAATTTTATCGGTCGAATGACGGGGTCATTTTTTGGAATATATTAGGTAGGGATCTTGAGCAATAGTTAACACATCGGGTCTATCTTCCTGGTTATAAGTTAAGCATCGCCTAATAAATTCCTGTAAAATAAAAATAAAATATGTTATATTCATTAAAAAAAAACCTCAAAATGCATTAATAGATATTTATAGAACATTTTGAATTATGAGTAACAAAAATGAGAAGTTGAAAAGGTTACTTTAGCTTCATTTGATACAGATGGTCTAGAAGGAAATTCAACTTTTCGGGCTTTAATTATAGTATCTTCACGCAATATTCGTTCTTGTGTCTGATCATGCCCAAAAGGCCGTCTTCCAAAAAGCATTTGGTATAATAAAATACCAGCTGACCACACATCAACCTATTTTTGGAAGAGAAAAAAAATAGTTATTAATGATTGATAATTTAACTAATAAAATGGAATAAAAACTTGACAAAGTATAACTGACCTTTGAAGAAATGAGAGGGATCTTACTTAGCTCAAAGCATTCTGGTGGGAGGTACCTGAACCATATAAGAAAGAAATCATCAATTTAGTGCCAAAAATGGTCCCTTCGGATTATTAAATATTGCGCTTTTGGTCCCTCTTCTATACGTTTTGCTGTTTTGGGTAAGAATATTTTGGACATTTCAAGTTGACGAGGGACCAAAATTGAAACAAAACTAAAACAACAAGGACCAGAATAGCAATGAAGTATCGAAGAGGGACCAAAATCGCAATTGTGAAAAGTTTCCAATTTTCAAAAAAATAGATGAAAACTGACCAATATGTTCCAGCTCCCTGAGATGTAAGTTCCATACCTTGAGACCCAACATCATCCTCAACAATCTTACTAAGACCAAAATCAGTTACTTTTGCAACACCAAATTCATCAAAAAGAACATTTCCAGGTTTCAAATCATAATGAATAATTTTCTGATTTCTTTTATTTAAATAAACAAGTCCTTGAAATATCTGGAAAATAATTATCCGAGCTTCTTTTTCCGGCAATACAGGAGTTGATTTAAGAACGGCATCAAGATCTTTACCTGTATATATATTATTATATAAAACAAAAAAATGAAAATAAATTTTTTAATGTTGATTAAATAATTACGTACCACTGCAATACTCCAAAATGGTGCAAAAAGTATTTTGATCTATTTCAAAGATGTCCCATAGTCGAACAATGTGATGGTGTACCAATGTTTTATGAATATTATATTCGCGTATTGCATGGCGTATGTAACTTTGTTTTTTATCTTCACTCCATTGGGCGTTTAATCCATGAAGCTTACATGCAACGTATCTATACTCCACTAAATCAAATGCCTGATAAACAGAAATCTTCATTTAAATTATTGCAGAGAAATAAATTATATTATTTGAATGATAATCTTTTTTTAATAAAATGATTTAGGAGGCTTTATTCATTTAATAAAAACTGACCTTGTAAACCTCACTAAATCCTCCTTTCCCAAGAAGGTTTAAAAGTGCATATCTATGATTTAAAATCTGATAATTATTAAAACGAGAACCATCTTCATCTCTAATACGTTTCATTTCACGTATTAGTCGTCCCTTTTCTAATTCATATCGATCTCTTTCACGCACATATGTTTCCTCTTCCTGTTATATAACAAAAATAATAATTAAATAAAGAATATATATTATAAGAAGTTAAGTGTAAATTATATTGCAACAATGAGAGAACTTACACGTTTGATGCTGGCTAGACGGGATTTGTAGATTTCATCCTGGATAATAATATCTTCTTCTGAAGTTCCTGATTCACCTTCACTTCCATCTCCCTTATCTTTGAAAAATATAGTACTAATTTTTAAATCTTGACTTTTTTTATAATTGAAATAATAAGTATTTAAATTAATTTTAAATTAGTTTTACCTGGTTGCTTTTTCTTTAGTGATTTTCGCTGCCTTTCAACAACTTCCCTTAACTCTAACAAACGTCTCTAGAAACCAGAAAATGTATTTAAGTAATTAATAATTAATGATTTTTGTAATGTATTAATTAATGAAATAGAACAAACCAGGTTAGCGTTAAGATCCTTAATGGCTTGCCCATCTTCCCAAGTCTCAGATATCACTGTTCCAGCTCTGTATTTTAACCAAAAAAAGCAGAAAATAAAATATCAGATGCCTTTTCAAAAAAAAAAAATAGAAGTAAGAATTTATCATTTCTACAATGTAGGTTGGTCAACAAATAAGTCAACAATACTTGTATTTTACATAGACTTGTAGCAGTGGCAATTGACAAAACTCAAAATAAATAAATAAATAAAACAATAATTAGTGAATGCATTATTACCTGATAACACCAACATTTCCTAGTCTCAAAGAATCATGTCTCACTTTCATTCTTGATTCTTGTCTCTCAGCTTTAGACACAGATATCAGAAGATCAGATATAACTTTCATTCTCTGTAATAAAAGTATATGTAATTATATGTTAGTAAATAGATTATAAAAAGTGAAAGTACAATATCAAAAGTCAAAACTCACCTTTGGTTTGACCTGTTGTTCGTTATTTTTAAGCTCCTTAAGCTCCTGTATAAGATATTAAAACATAAATAGTAATTTTAGATTGCAGCAAGTAAAAATATGGTTACTGAATATATTTAAATAAGGAGTTAACAGCAAGTAAACCTTTTCTAACTGTTGGCATGAATGTTGGTGTTCTGAGGATTCTTGGCGTGCTTTTTTTAAGTCTTCCTCTAGTGATGTTATTTTGGCCCGCAATAACGCAATTTCCTCCTAATTTTATTAATAAAAAAATTAATTTAGCAAACAATTTTACACGGGGCGCTACTTTTACGAATGACATACACATTTTCATCTACCAAAGTCAAAAATCCAAAATAAAACCTTCATTGAAATTGGATAAAATTTGGCTTATAAATTGTTGCATTGTACAAAAATGGAAAGGATCCAGAAGTTACAAAAATAATCTAAAAACTAAAAAAAAAGAAATTATTGTTTTGCGGATTTGTATATTCCCACAAGGTAAGTAGTGTTTAGGCAAGCAAAGATTAATATCAATAAATTATAAAATCTTAACTTTAGATCTTTCCTCCAGATGCAACAGCATAATTATTTGAAGAAGTGTTACAAAAACCGGTCTTGGCGGCCGATTAATCGCCGCCTAGGCAATTATCGGCGGCCGACAGACCTAGAAATTACAAAATAGTCAAATTAATCGGATCTGGTCAACGTCAGCCAGTCAAATTCTACTAGAGAATATCGGTCAACATCGGCCAAAATTGGTCAACATTGCTAATATTTATTTTTTTCAAAATAAATTACTTTATACTCCCTCCGTCCCACAAAAAACTTTACATTTCTCCTTCAAATTTTGTCCCACAAAAAAGTTTACATTTCTCAAATTTGGGAGGCCCACCTAATAAAATAATAATATTACCAATCATTCAACCAATAAAACACTTTCTCTCTCCAATCTACCCTTATATTTTAATCAAAAGTATTACAAATGGCCCCACCACTAACTATCTCCTAAAATATTGTGCTCATGAGAAATGTAAAGTTTTTTGTGGCACGGAGGGAGTAATTTACAGTACATGCCCAGAAACCGATTAATGACCGCCGAGAGCGATTAATCGCCGACCGATTTATACAATCTTGATTTGAAGGATATACTTGGCAGTAATGTAGGCATGATTTGTTTCCATCTATTGGTTTTCTCTCATAATTGTGATTAACTTTACATAAACTAAACCTAATTTTTTAGTAAAATGTTTATACCTTCTGATGTGAATTCTCAAGAACACCATTTAAGGTAGAATTTTGAATTCTTGTTTGATCGTTAACTTGGGGTCCACGCCCTCTTGCTGGAGTAGAAGAATTTCCCTTACCACGTGTTTGTTTTCTCCTATTTACATCTGAACTGCTCTTAATCTCCACAGTTTCTGCAACTTTTTGCTTCACATCTGCCACTACCTGAATTTTCACCACAACAAAACAATTTTCTCAAGGAAAAAAAAAATAATTTGAATAAAATGAAAGTTTTAGACATAACGAAAATGAACCGAGGAAAAGAAGCTTTTTTTTGTAGTAGTGTAGCAAATATGGATCATTATATGATTTGGTTATAAATAGTTGAAGCAATAAATCAACCTTAGTTTGGTCGGTTGCAGCTGAGTCAGCATCATATGTGAGCTTTCTACGCTTCTGGAAGTTAGCTTGTATGAGAAACTCTCTCCCATTCTGGAAAAGAAATGAAGATTAACGATTAGTTGAGCTTAACTGTCGGCTTACAAACTTTTATTAACATTAACTAACATGTTGTAGAGATTTCATGTGCTAGAACTGACATTTGGATCGCAATGCCAAGAATTAAAACTAGGTTTTCTAGATTGTGCACCTACAAAGCATTAAAATCCATGATGTTTAAAACTCAAGTTCGAACAAGAATGAAATTGACATTGCTTCAGATGATAGACCTGTTCATACTTCTACAGTTCTACATTTGGATCATTAATCTACATTGTTCTCAAATCACAGTTAAACTAAAGGCTAAAGTACACACGAAATTCTACAACAAAAATTGTATCAAATTCAAGAGAAAACAAATAAGTTTCGCGATAAATAATTCAGAAAACTCACACTATCATCCTCTTCCGAATCGCTAGAATCTAATGATTCAGCAGAAATCGCACCAGCAACATTAGCTCCAATTTTGGCAGCAGCAACAGCAGAAGAAGAAAATACCGACGACCTTGTCGCTGATGCTTGTGCAGCAGGAAGCTGGAGAGCAGACACCACAGCAGTGGAGGTTTTACCGACCATTCGTGCTTCGAGTTTCGCAATTTTTGATGGTAGAGATTGATCGGATTGATTAGATGAGTTTGAAGTGAAGTGTAGAAGCACGTCTTCTGACATTGTGGATTGATTTGGGTAACGAATGACCTAATTCAACTAATAATTCAGGAAAAACACAGAAGCTGGATTCAAATTGGGGAGTAAAAACAGTTTAAAAATGGTGTGTTGGAATGATCGCATGTCAGAAATGGAAAGCGTTTCTGACAAGGATCGTAGGTGACAGATTTTAGGAGGGAGTGTGTTTTGACGATTAGGGTTTTCAATTAACAAATTTTCGATTCGGGGTGTGAATCAATGACGTACAGTGGTAAACGGAGGGACAATCGGAAATGAATTTCAATGACCGAAAGAACTCGATGGCTGTATTTTCTCTCCTTCAAGAAATTGGCTAGATTTGTAATATTGATCCATTTTATGGGTGTGGGTCGTTTCTTCGGCCCATATTTTTGGGCCTAGCCCAACAAACAAGTGAACGACATTTCAAACTCTATCTTCTCCTACTAGCATGTTACCCGCGCAATGCGGCGGCGGGTACCATGTGACCATAGTGATGGTCGTGGTGGCAGTAATGATGGTGGTGGGTAGTAGTACGTGTAGTGATGGTGGGTAGCGGTGGTAGTAATTTTGGTGGCTGATAGTGCATAATGATGATTAATAGAGGTTGTAGTGATTGTGGTACTTCCTTAGTGGCACTTGTATTCTTCTTTGAAGCCATTCTTCCTCCCTCATGACACCTTCAACCGCAATGAAAAGCCTGATAACCACCGCAACACCACCAAGCGGACATCTTATGCCGCATGTGGACCACCACCATGTGAAACTACAATTAAGATTTTAACTCAAGGTTTTAGATCTGAATTGATAAAAGGTCGTGAATTTAACTTACATGCGGGCCAAGATTTGATAAGATGCAAGATCAAATTTTACCCTTTTGTGTGGTGTGGTTCTTGATAAAATAAAATAAATGTCCATGTATAACGTTATCTATGGTGTATAATGAAAATATAACAATTTTATATTTTTTCTATAACTATATGGTAAAAATGTGTATATTAGCTATTATCTTTTGCTTTTACTCAAAATAGTTGTAATAAGGTTGTAAATTGAATCGTAATTGATCAAGAAAGTTCGAATTAAGGTAACATGATACATAATACACCCTCAATCTTACAAAAAAAGTTCACATTTCTCTTTAAAATTTTATCCTGCAAAAAAGTTCTCATTTCTCAAATTTGAGGGGGCCACTTAATAAAATAATATTATTACCAATGATTTCACCACTAAAACACTCTCTCATATCTAACATTATATTTTAATCAATCGTATTACTAAGGACCCTACCACAATCTATCTCGTAAAAATTTGTGCTCAAATGAAATAAGAAATGTTATATGGGACGGGGGAGTAGTTCAAAAGGATCAAGAAGAACCCTTAGTAATGACAAATAATATGTTGTAGCCCTCGCAATAGTTACAAGAAAACCCACTGGTGTACCCACAAACCCGAACCCATAAGCGAAACTTGTTTAACGAAAAAAACACATTACATTAAATAACAATGCACACTACAATTAATAATTTTTTTTACGATACTTCAAAATAAAAAAACACATTACATTAAAAGTTTAAATCACACTCGAATTCTCTCATCCCAATGTTTTTATGTGTGAATATATAGATTAACTGATGCATAGATGTGAGAATTGTATACTTGTTCTAAGAGCATCTCCAATGGTAGCTTTTTCAAAAGCTTATTACTATTCTAATAAGCCTTTGAAAGACTTTTTACCATTGGAATGCCTAGCTTTTTGAAAAGCTTATTGCAAAGACTTATTCTCTACTAACCTTTTAACCATCTTTTTATGTTTGTCATTTTTAGCCCCTTATGTTTAATAACATTTCAATTTAAACCTTAGATTTGTTATATATAAATTCTCTATTATATTTTTATTACTTAATAAATAAATTATATAATATTTAATGTCAATTAGTATAATATTTTTGTATTAGACATTTTAAAAGATATAATATTTAGTAAGATGTCAAAAAAATTGTTAAATTATATATAGGGGTATTTATAAAACATTTGAGATAGATAAATGTAGACTAGAAATATTATAAAAGAATAAGCTTTTGGAGAGGTTAGCCATTGGAGATGTCATTTATGAAAATGTTTTTTGTTAGTAGAATGTTGATGTGGCAAAACTAATAAGCTTTTATGAGGTTAACCATTGGGGATGCTCTAATGGCAATATCCGTGGCCTGATACATCACGCTCCATGTATGCACGCAATTCTCAGCTCTCTACAAATGAAATTGAACAGACTAAGCACGATACGTAGGGAAAATCACATTTTAAATTTAAAAAAATATATAAATTCTAGCTTTAGTGTTTCTCCAGCAAATATAGCGGCCAAAAAATCGCAGTAGAACAATTCAGATATACAATTGATGAACCTAACCTTAAAAAACATGGGGGGGGTTTATTAGTCACGAAGCCACATCCTCAAATCATATTGCTTAATCATATCTGCAACAACAAGAACAACAAGATCAGAACACAAAAAGATTGGATGACATCAAACACAATTGAATTGACAATTAAGATGTGATATCATTCCAACGAACCACTAAATTCGGCAGATTGTGACGTGAATTTCGTGACAATTAGAGAATTTGGAGAGGATGAATTGGGAATTTTATCCACAGGGATTTAGGGAGAGACAACAAATAAATGGATAACGTTGATGATGGTGGAGGAGCACGCTTGAAGGAACCGAGGAGGGGTGGGAATCGAGCAAACATCTAGGAAAGTGTTAAAATGTTGAAGGAATCGAGAGGGGTTAAAGGAACTGAGGACGGGGTAGGAATCAAAACGACAATGGTAATTAACAATTAAGGTCCGTGTACAATAGAATATCCTTATTATTTGGAAAGAAGCAGTCGTACTACCACAGTAGCTCAGTTGGTAAGCACCGTGATTTTATATAGTGTTGATCCTGAGTTCGAGTTCGACTCACTGCATTATGTTTTAACACCACAGGAGACCTAAAATGGAAAGATTTTTGCTGAATTTTCAACCGGATATTTATGGAAAGGTCCTAAATACATTATAGATAGTAGAGATAGAGATATATGACCCCTAATTTGATTGAGCGTTGACAACTAGGCACTTTGGAGCTCCATCATTGATGGAGCATGCCACTTGGAATTCAACCATTGGCCGTTGACAATGCCTCAAAAATTCGTTATAATTTTTAGTATTGATTCCAGCAGTTATGACTTGCCCGATACTATGGGACTTCCTCCCAATATTTCAGGCCATAATTTTAGGATCAGTTGACATTTCCATGGATTCAACGCTTTGTGTTCGTCTCTTTCAATTTTGGGATATTTCGTAATGAGTCCTCCCATACAACTCATTATGTATGTCGCTAACCCTAATTGTTTTTGAATCACCCTTCCAATTCAAATCCATCTGTTTTGATGCATTTATCCTCAAATCTCTACCTATTGCGTCCTCTTCCTTTCTTCACTAATTCTTTGTCATAGAGGGAATTAACATTACTAAAATTATCGAACCATATTCAGCCTTCAAAACAAACTGTATTTTGTCCGATTTCGGTTTCTCAGATTCTGGTGATCTCTCCCAAGATCACACCGTTCAACATCTCAATTCGATCTGTCTTAAACGGAAGGTAATTAGTTTTCTAGGCTTTCAGTTCTGACCAATGAGTTGTTATTTTTGTGATATTTAGTTGGGGGAAAATCTTTTCTTTTTTACAGCTCATTCCATAATTGTGTTTAAATATCAGATAACAAAGATGGTCATAGGATTTTACATGTGAACAGTCTCATTGGTTCAATACCTGAAGAAGTTGGATCACTAAAATGCTTAAAAGTCTTAGGTGCTGTTTGGTTCGCAGAATGTTTCTGATGGAATTGGAATTTAGGAAGGAATTGGAATCTGTCAGGAATTTGAATCCAATTCCATAGTCTGTTTGGTTGGCATGGAAGGGAATTGGATTCCAATTTAATATTCTGTTTGGTTGACATGAATTGGAATTGGAATTATCTAAAATGATGAATTTACCCTTATTACTAGTAGTGGTTGGTTGGTGGTGGTGGGTGGTGGTGGTGATCATGGGTGGTGGCAGCGGTGGTGGCGAAGGCGCCGGTGGGTGGTGGTGGTAGCGGTATAGGTGGTGGTGGCGGTTGGTGGCGGCGATGGGTGGTGGTGGCGAGGGTGGTGGCGGCGGGTGGTGGTGAAGGGTGGTGGTGGCGGTAGGTGGTGGTGGTGGTCGCGGTAGGTGGTGGTGGCTGCGGCGGGTGGTGGTGGCAGTGGCGGTGGCGGTGGATGGTGGCGGTGGCGGTAGGTGGTGGTGGCGGTAGGTGGTGGTGGCTGTGGCGGGTGGTGGCGGTGGCTATGGCGGTGGGTGGTGTCGGTGGCTGCGGCGGTGGGTGGTGGTGGTTGCGGCGGCGGGTGGCGGCGGCGGGTGGTGGCGGTGGTGGCGGCGGTGGGTGGTGGTGGAGGGTGGTGGTGGCGGTGACGATAGGTGGTGGATGGTGGCAGTGGCGGTAGGTGGTGGTGGTGACGGTGGTGGTAGGTGATGGTGGTGGTGGCGATAGGTGGTGGTGGCTGTGGCGGGTGGTGGTGGTGGCGGTGGCGGTAGGTGGCGGTGGCGGTGGTGGTGGTGTGGCGGGTGGCGGCGGCGGCGAGTGGTGGCGGCGGCGGGTGGCGGCGGCGGCGAGTGGTGGCGGCGGCGGCGGTGGTGATGGTGGTTGTGGTGTTGGATAAAGGGTATAAATGTAAAAAGAACATTCCATCCAACCTAGGAATTCAATTCCATCCACATTTGGATGGAATTGAGATTCCTTCATTTGGTGGAATGTTTCCATCATTTAGGAATCCAATTCCATTCATTTTTTTGAACCAAACACTGGAATCTGATGGAATTGGATTCCAATTCCCTCAGATTCCATTACATTCCAGCGAACCAAACAGCACCTTAGATTTTACTAAAAAACCAGATATCTAGAAACTGAGCTTAGTGTTCCTGCCGATTGCATAATTCTGAATTTTGAAGGTACATAATTCACGTTCCTGGTCATTCCATTCCGACTTTCATACCACATAGTTTTACTTCTTCCTGACAAGTACATATAATTTTTCTTCCTTTTTTTTAATAGTTCTTATATTTGATATGTTGGGATGTCTAGAAGGTGTTTGATGAAATGCATGTATAGAAATTGATGGTTTCTTTTGTGCACCCTGATAAAAATATGGGAAGTCTATTGGCAAGTGGATCCTTTAAAGAAGCTCAATGTGCATATGATGTAAACTATCATCTAATTCGGTATTTTTTTTGGTCTTTTCTAAATGAATTCTTTATTTAACAGTCTATTAACCAATTTTCTGGTTCCTTCTGATTATTTGACTAACAGGGACTATGATGAGCAATTGACTAAGAAAAAAGCATAATGTGTGTCTCATAGTACTTCTTATCATGTATTATTATCAGAAAAAATCAATTAAAATATATAAAAAGGCTACATTAATATGTCGATAATTGTGACTGAGTGGGTAGTTTAATGTTAATGCAGGATACAACGGCTCATTTAGCTTAATTCGGCCTTAACAAGGTTTAATGAGGAATCTTTTTCATCAAACCTTGTCTTTTTTCAATCTGCACCGTTAGGGCAACTCTGTGATATACAATCAGGTTTTGTAAGCCCGACTGATATCCGAACTACACCTCCGCCAGCCGATGCACACCGATGTTCTTGGTCAAAGGGAAGAAGATAATGTCATATTCATCTTCCATGAGATCTTCATAGTTATGACCAAAATACTCTCCATTGCTTATATGTTTTTGTATTGTTACTGTCTCAAACTTTATGTAATGTTTTATTATTTTATAAAAATTTCATTATTTTTTTGTTATTATTTTGCATTTTTTTTATATAGTATAGGATGCACAAATTTGTTAATAGTTTAATTGTTACTATTTTCCAAGTGTAGATCTGTTGATTGAATCCCTTGGTTGGAGATCAAGAGTATGATGTAGATAATACTTCTAAACTGGAAATCACAGGAATGTAGTTAACCTTTTTAATTAATATGATTTTAGTTATGGTCATATTGAAGCAAACTTTAGCTTCTTAAGTAAAACTTCTTATAATTTTAAATTCAGTAAGACAACATAATGGAATCGTTATGCAAGTGTGAGCAAGTGTATCATACACATTTATAGTAAAATCATAATTAACAAAAAGCCTTACTAAACATGAGCCATTTTCCCTACATACCCGAACTGCACATCATTTCTCTTCTTATTATGTGCACGCACATATATTATCAACTTAGAAATGAATATTTACCTTTTGATGGCTACATTGTATTAAAACATGTCTGAATTGAGTGAATTACACTTATGAATTGATCTAATATACATGAGTGTATCAGTTGTGAAAATTAGGAGTACATAGATTTATCGCAGGAAATAAGTGAATAATTCATCATTCTGTAAGTCCATGTTGTAACTCAATCATTCAGTTTTGATATTCCAAATTTGGCTACATTCAATGTTATTTTTATAATGTTTGACTTATGCTTACTTTGACTTCTAAGTGTTTGATAAGACCCACGGAGTGTTTGATAAAAATGCCTACTTTGGTCGTTTGGCGCTTACAACAAGTTTTAACATACTTTGTTTATTGCAAAAAATTTTAAAAGCATTTTTGTATGATATCATTTGTTAAAAACTTAAAAGCTTAAATGTTTAGTGAGCTATTCCTAGAATTTGTTGTCTAACTTTAGTTTTAGGTTTATGGGTATGAAAAAAAATGTTTCTTATCATTACAATTATGGATTGTTATGTTATTTAAACAATATTAAGATTTCATTATTTTCCTACATCTCTCTCGAAGCATGCCCGCCCATTCGGACGGGTTTTGAAGCTAGTTGTGATATATACAAACCGGATCCAGAAAAAAAAATCCAATTTGAATTCAAAACCGGATCGGATTTGGTCAAAGGCGGTCAAAACCGGATTGGGTCAGATCTGAGACAGTTTCAACCCGGGTTCGAATCGAGTACTATGAAGCCGATAGAAACCATATCGATGGGTACTGGACCGAACGTGATTGGAATGTAAGTTTTTTTAGAGGTTCTGAAAGGTTTTTTAGCGAGACCGGATTCAAAACCAATTTCCAACCGCAACTTTTTTCCAAAACCCGGTTCCTAAAATGGTTTCAACGTTCGGCTAGCAAACCTGGTTTCTAAACCGGTTTCACAACCCAGTTCTCAAACCGGTTTTGGCACAGTAAACTCGAACTGGTATTAAGCCAGTGGACAATGGCGGACCCAGGATGAAATTTCACGGGTAGCACAATTTTCCTCCACATAATATATAGTAAGATTAAAAACCAAAAATACAGTTTCATTAAATATTGTTTGAATATGTGTTATGCCGGTAGGGTCACTAGCTTATGAAACTTGTAGTCTTTCACTCTGTGAAGTTTCATTAGAATCATTTTTTTAAGGTCATCAACCATTGTCATCTTCAACAGCTAGCTCTTATTAAATAAAAGCCAATGGCAAATAATGTTTTCCAATACAATAACAAATAATACAAAGATAAAATAACCTAATAATAATATGAAGTATTACTTGTACTTGTTTCATAATAATAGGAGCCAAGGAGGGTGAATGGAACTTTGTCGGAGCTACTGGTGGTTGTCGGGGAGTTTGCCGGCGGAGATCGAGCAGTTGGCAATAGGTGGCAGGCAACAACCTGCGACTTTACTAGCTTCTTGTGATTTTTTTTGTCAATTCAACATAAGTAAGTGACAAGTGAGTTGTGGCCTATGAGCTTATCATTATTAATGATATATGCACAACATTGTGCCGACATTAGTTAATTCATATCAACCCAAATGGGTATTTTTAGAAAGACAAATATGTACGAAGAAACACAAACAAACCTTTTGTAAAATACAAAAACAATAATGATACTTAATCTCTTCAAATGAAGGTATAAACAGATAAAATAAAGTTATATTTTTATCTAAAGGTAGAAAGACTATTTTTTAGAAGAAAAACTTATGTATAATTTTGTAGTAAAATGTATGATCTGAGATATTCTAGAACCAAAAACCAACCGAAATGAACCGAAGCGAAATTGAAAACATGTAATTGGTTCGTTTTGAATATTCATCATTTTCGGTTTCGGTTCGGTTCGACCATCGGATAAGGATGGTCGTTGGGGCTAAAAAGACTGAACCGAAATAAAATCAAAAAACATATAAGCGGTTCAACTTCCATTTTGATAATTCATTATTTTCAGTTCGGTTTGGTTTGAGTACCGAGTTCACCCCTAGTTTGATGTTACAAGTCAAATCATAGAAGGGTCAATCATGTTAAATTTATATAAAAGGGTTTAAAGTGAACAGTTTTCAGTTTTTTAGTACCCCTGTGAACAATTTATTCATTTATACGCGAAATCCGACCAATATCTCGCCGGAAACCCAATAAGAAGGGAAAAAAAGGGTTTGAAGCAAATCGGAACGATGGGAGAAGCCAATACATCATCAATCGATGACGATTTGCTCCTTAAAAACTTCTATGCTGAAGTAAGCGAAGTTGAACGCGACAATGAAGTCCTTAGGTATCCAATTTCATATTTGTTATTGATCGTTTTATTGCTCTAAAATCATTGTATTGCTTAAATTAGATTGTTTATCGTTTGGTTAACGTATAAGGTTTGAGATGAAGTTTCATTGAAGATTGAGTTTGATTGATTATAAAGGAGGAAATAGTTATTGTACAGTCGTAACTATTAATTATTGTTAGAAACTGTATGCGTACAATCTGACTGTTCATTCTGCTCAATAATATGCTGGATGAGTATAATGGTAGCTGAATTTCGTATAATATGATTAGTTCAGCATGGAAATTCAGCTGGAACCCTAGGTTGAACACTAAAAAACCTTTTTTGACCTCAATCTGGATTTGGCACACAGATAGGAGACCTTGATGGAAACTTCATGAGGTTATTTGTTATTTATCCGCATGAATTCGTATTTATTCATTTAATAAATATAATAGGGAGCATAAGGATGAGTACTATATATTCAATTAGGTAGAATCTAGGACAATCCTCAGTTTTGATGAATAAGGAGTTATAATTTGATTATAATTGTGAGTTTTAATTTTATATAATCTGGTATTTATATCATGTTTTAATTCATGTTATTTGGAAAAACAGGATTCTTTCATGCTTTAAGCTAAACGCATTTGAGTATCTTAATCTACCATTCGATTCAACTCCAGAAGAAGTGAAAAAGCAATATCGTAAGGTGATACCTTTGATTATGATTTGCATTTTGGTGTTATATATTTCATAATTTAGCAATATATGAAAATACTAAATTTATAACGATGATATACAGTTGTCATTGCTGGTCCATCCTGACAAATGCAAGCATCCCCAGGCAAAGGAAGCATTTTCTGGTATCGTTTAACATTTATAATTTCTGCAGTTTCTAATTAGATCCTTTTATATGAGACATTGCTGGTGTTAGTTAGTGACAATTAATATGTTTGACTGTTGACTCGTAGTGTGAATTTATAATTTGGATTTTTAATATATGTTTACTCTGTTTTATGCAGCACTAGCAAAAGCCCAACAACTATTACTTGATCCGCAAGAAAGGGAGTATCTTGTAAACCAAATCAATAATGCAAAAGGTTTGTACAAGAGACTATATTGTACATGGTCTGACATGCTTTCTGCCAGCACATTAGTTGATATTTTAAACTATTTATTGATTAATTATTTTGCATTATAATAACATATATATTTGAAACAATTGCAGAAGAACTTCGAGCAAAAAGGAAAAAACAGCTGAAAAAAGACACTGCTTCTAAGCTGAAGTCGTTAGTCGATGAGGTAATAAAAGCATAATTCAATTTCTTATATTTTATAAAAAAATCAAAAGCTTTTCACCATAAGTTTAAGAATACCTTTTTGGCACTAAATTATGATATTATTATCTTCTTCTTTTGTTTGCAGGGAAAATATGAGCAAGAATATGAAAAATCAAATGAGTTTCAGCAGCAGTTAAAATTAAAAGTTCGGGAAATACTAACTGACCAAGAATGGCGCAGGAGGAAAATGCAGATGAGAGTATGTTTTATTAAATGTTATAATTATAATTCCATTTATGATATTTTAGTTTCAAGGAAATAAAATATATAATTTTTTAATTTTTTTTCTTTGTTCTGAAATATGTGTAGATTTCTGAGGAGGAAGGTAGATTGAAGAAGGATGAGGAAGAAACCAAAGAGATGTGGAAACGAAAACGTGAACATGAGGAACAGTGGGAAGGAACACGGGAAAATAGGGTTTGTATTTATTTATTATTTTCTAATTTCTGTTTTCCATATTATTTGCCACTTGATGCATGTGTTAATGTTGGGTTTCAGCTGTGCATGATAGTGATATAAATTATAAAATGCTTAATAACCTGCCCATAAATCATTCAAATAGTTTATAATTTACTTATTTAAATATGTTTTTAACTTTTTGTCATCATTCATAGTACATTTTACAGTTTCAACTTTCAATACTGTATTGTAACAATCTTATTTTAACTACAACCAAAAAATATCACATTGAAGTTAATAAAACAACTCATTTGACAGTCGAAAAGTCAAACATGGACTTTTTGTAATACAGTTAAGTTTTTGTGTCATTATATGTTGTTCAACACACAATTGCAGTTACAGTTACTTTTATTAAATTGCTGACTCATTATTTTTAATCAGGTTTCTAGCTGGAGGGACTTCATGAAAGGGGGAAAGAAGAAGGTATTATTTATTATCATTATTCGATGTGTCTTTTCTTTTTCTCAAAAAAATAGCTTACGTAGAATTTGACTATAAATGGGTTAAGTTGGGTTATATTTTATATCTAAAGGGTAAACTTAAAAATGAAATGAGTCAAATGTGTTGAAACTTGAAAGTGACTTAAAATATATTAGATGCTTACAACCTCCTAAATAGCTTTACTAAAAAAATTAATAATAATGTTTTTTTCAATCATATTTAATACGTTAATTATGTATAAATTTAAAGAAAAAGGGGAAAAAGATTGTTGTCGGGTCAACCTAATCCAAGCATATCAAATCCAAAATAATCATCCACCAAACAAAAAACACAATTTAAGAAATGTGCATTTAATGCAGTTTTTAGTTAGCTGAATGGCAATTTTACCCTTTCTACTAAGTACCTGTTTTCTAACTTACATTTTTACCCGGATTCTTGACGGGTTAATTTTTGATGTGTGTAGGTGAAGAAAGGTGAAATTCGACCACCAAAGCTAAAGACAGAAGATCCCAATAAGTCGTATGTTCAAAGGCCCGTGAAGCGGGGTTAAGTTTGTTTACAGTTAATGCATTTTACTTGAACAAGTTTGTAACTTTAAAATTCGTCTAGTGGTTTAATATAAATATAACTTGTAACTTGTTATTGTAAACAAACTAAAACACTGGTAACAAAAATTGTTCAAAACAATTGATTGCGTTTTTGTTGCCATTATAGCTTTAGAGGGTTTGACATCAATGAGGTTATTGGACTAAATCATTTTTATCAAATACTTCTGTATGGTTTAAGTAAGTTAGGCTTGTACAAGTATTATTGCGGGGTTTACAAATATATAAAGTAATAATTGTGGTGTAAAAATCACTTCCTTTAAATAAAAGCTTGAGCTTCTAGTTATCAGCTTCTGACTCATTTTGCCAAATATTTCCTGAAGTACGGGTGAGTATTTGATACGAAAAAATTGAACCGAACTGAAAAATTACTTAAACCGAACTGAAATGAAAACCGACCAAAATTACTTAAACCGAACTAAATTGAAAACCGACCGAAACCGAACTGAACTAAAAACTGATCAAAACTGAATCGAAGCAACACCAATTATGATTTATGGTTCAGAATTTAGTTTCGTATGTTCATGATTATCGGTCCGGTCCGGTTCATTCCTCGAATATGAGTGAGCAGTTTGGCTAAAAAAATCAAGCTGAATCGAACTGAAAACCGATAGAAAATGAACAAAACCAACATTGATTTACGATTTTTTTTTTTTGGTTTTCGATTTTGTATTTCCATGATTTTCCGTATCAGTTTCACTCTGGTCCGCTGGATACACGTTTGGAGTAGAGGCCCACAGAAAAACCGGTTTAAAATCCGATCCGGTTTTAAAACCGGTTTTGAAACCGGTTTTTGCCTTGTCGGACTGGTTTGGTTTTAAACCGCCGGTTTGGAACCGGTTTGATGTTTTGTGGAGGAACCGGATTGAAAACCGGTTTGAAAACCGGTTTTTTAAAAATCCGATCCTTAAAACCGGTTAAAAACCGAAAAAACCGGTTTAAACCGGTCCGAACCGGTTTCAACCGGATACACCCTTGCTACCCAAAAACCGGTTTAAAACCGAACCGGTTTGCCAAAAACCGGTTTTTGACTTTTGTTGACTAAATCCGATCCGGTTTTTAAACCGAACCGGTTTTCCAAAAAAACTGATTTGTGCAACTCTAGTTTGGAGCTCTTCAAGTTTTTTGTAATAAAACTATAAAAAGTACGAATATGCCGAGCCCAAGTAGCAAGTTTACTCCAAACTTAAACGGGCCGCTAAAATAGCCTTGAAAAAGAACGTAGATCACGATGAAACCCTAAAATCTCCTTCAAATAGCAGCAATCTCTATTTTAACACCATTCATTCTCTTCACGCTCCCTGCAATACGGAATTTTTTCAATCTGTGTTTTCATTTTTTTTTTTAATTTCTAATAAAATTGTGTCGAAAGCAAGTCAGCTTCTTGATTGGATTCAGATTTTTCTTTCCAGTCAGTTAAATTTATTCAAACTTCCGATATCTAATCTCAAGCAGTATCACTCGCCTGATTCTGATTACTGATGTTTCAGGCCCTTATATTACTGGCATATTCATCATAGTATTTGTTAATTGCTTTGATCAAATTTAAGTAGTTATGATTGCGAAATTGCTTTTAATTTTTTGATATCAATTTTAGATTTTGTTGAGTATAGCAAACGCACTCTGTCCCAAAACTCCGTCAGGAAATGTTTCGAGGCAATTTCTTCGTTTGCTAGATTTTGTTTGTGTTCCAGTATTTATTTCGTCTGTATGATGTTTTGATCATGCTGGACATACTGCTGGATCATACATCTTACGTAAATTTATGGTTTTGGAAATGTATTGCAATTAATCATGCTAGAGTAACAACTAATGCAGCTTCTGTGACTAGAAATTCCTAATTCAACATATCAAAAATCATGTTAATTACACCAAAAGGATGTTAATTGAATGGAATTGGGATATGAATGTTTAAGATGAAATACAGCAACGAATGAATTTCGTTGGGGGGTTCAAAATAAGCATAGATTTGGAGATTCCTGTATGCGTTAGCGTCATTTTCGATAGGATTTACATCTATATTAGTTTTGGTGATGAGGGAAACATGGCTGTTCGATGTGATCATACTACCTCCGTATATCAAAATAAGTGATACATTTTGGGAAATTGCGATTTTTGAGGCAAAAGATTGGAAAGTGATTTAAAATAGTATAAAGTGGATAGTTAGTGGATAATGGGACCCACTTCTTTTGGATGTAGTGAAACTAATGATGTTTAAAAGTAAAAGTAAGGGTAAAAGAGTAATTTTACTTTATTAAAGTAGATAGTTAGTAGAGAAGGGGTCCCACTTTTTTGCCAAATAAGGAAAGATTTTGAAGTGTATCACTTATTTTATTCCACCCCTTTTAGGAAAGTGTACTATCACTTATTTTGATACTTATTTTGATACGGAGGTAGTATTAGATTTGGGTTAATATAGGTTACAAAGTTGAAAATAAGGATTTTGATAATTATAACTTAAGGGTATGATGTATTAGAAATTTGTATATTAATTTATATTTAATTCCACAATTTTATGTTATTATTAAAATCTTAAAAGTAATAATATTAACAAAATGTTAGTTTAATGGTGTAAGTTAACTATGCGATGGCTGATAATTGATAAATTCATCTTTCAAGGAAGTTTTAGGTGGTAGTTGTGAGAAGTGGACTTGTTTGGTTTGACGGAACTAGTTGTTTGGCATATTCATGAACAAAAAACATTAACAAATCAAGATTGTTAAAAGAATTGAAGTCAACATAAAGTACTCCCCAGAAAACTAAAATAAAATTATATGGACACATGATATGGATGAAACTTTGAAGATTGTAGCCACATTTCACCGTGTATATTAGCTACGGATAGCTCTTTTGTACCTATATATACTATTACTTCCTCCGATTCAAAAGTGATACACTTTGGGTTTCACAATTTTTGAGGCGAAAGATTATAATAAGGGTTAAATTAGATTAATTAGGTGGTTAGTGGGGAATGTGTCTCACAATTTTTGAATAAAGTACGGTTAATGATATTAAAAAATAAAAAGTAAGGGTATAAGTGTCATTTCACTTTATAAAGTAGGTAGTTAGTAGGTGTGGAGCCCAATACTTTTTACCAAATAATGTAAAATTTTAAAGTGTATCACTTATTTTAAATCACCCAAATATGGAAAGTGTATCACTTATTTTGAATCGGAAGAAGTATTAAAGCATATATATACGCGGATAGCTCATGATGTACATGATATAATCGTTGTCATAATCGTTGTGGTGTTTATTTTAGTATATATATTTTTTTTTGACGTGTTTACGTTAAGAATGGATCGAACCTTTAAGAATGGATGGAACCTATGTATTCTAGAAGATTATTTCTGACGTTCTTACCGATAGACAATCACCGAATGATTAAAGAAATGTATATCATGATCCAAGTTAAAAAGTTACGTGATTGATGTTTCATTGCTTCGTGTAATACAATATACAAGTACTAATGACTATTTTTATTTTGTACCATTTGGATTTTAATATTTAATACTCCCTCCGTCCCACAAAAAACTTTACATTTCTCCTTCAAATTTTGTCCCACAAAAAAATTTACGTTTCTCAAATTTGGGAGGCCCACCTAATAAAATAATAATATTATCAATCATTCAACCAATAAAACACTTTCTCTCTCCAATCCACCCTTATATTTTAATCAAAAGTATTACAGATGGCCCACCACTAACTATCTCCTAAAATATTGTGCTCATGAGAAATGTAAAGTTTTTTGTAGGACGGAGGGAATACTTTTTATCAGTTATCTATTTAACTAATGCAATCGTCAACTAAACCACATGGGCTTGTTCTAATATGAAAGTACCCAATTGACAATATCGTCATTGAAGTTTATAAAACCAGATGACATGATTAAACAACACACATATACAATTATACACGTAGAAAACCCACCAACGACAAACATTATATGATGAAAACGTAGGATCGTTAAATACACATTTGTTTAAGTAGTGCCGCTTGATATTGGTATGATACTTCATTGTTATAAGACCGGTGCCAATGGTAGAACTGAGGCCAACACCCGTTCGTAGTGTTGCCGAAAGTCTCTTTTTAAATAGTCTCTCATTTCCAAGTAGAGTTATAACTATCTACATCTTATTTACCACTCATTTGAATAATTGTGTTTCGTTATTTCCATAGTGTATACACATCAGGAATATGAGCATTCAAATTCTCATAATCAACAATCCAAGTGACTATTTTGAACTAGGGATGTATTTTATATATATACATTTATCATAGTAGTATTACTGTTCATAAAAGAGTATATTATATTTTTATGCAACTAATGATAATAAACAAAGATGTGGCTAGGTGGTGAAGCACTTCATTCCTTGCTGGCCCACGAGTGTTCAATCTCTTGCTAAATTTTTATTATCCTAATATCTAAAGAAAGGTTTCTATAACCTAGACATAATGAAATGCATGTTTTTTTAGATGTTTATCATTAAAATGTTATTTAAATATGTTCTATGAGTCCAATACGTAGTACTACAATACTTTTATTTGTGTACATATTTTGTAATTCATTAATACATATAGTCTTATTTGTAAAATATTTATTTCAAATAAGATTAGCGTATTTATATTTATCATTACACAATTAAAAGGTTTTGTTATTATTAGTAATATAATCGATTTTATAAATGATATTTTCTAAAATATATTTCTTTTTAATAAATAAATTTAAAATGAAATCGTTTTAAAACTCCGCTGCAACGCGCGGACTAAATTATGCTCGTTTAATTACATAACGGAATCGGTATCGAAAAATATGAAACCAAAAAACCCAAGAAACCGGAATCGAGAACTGAACTGAAATTATGATTTTGGTTCCAGTCATTTCAGGTTAGAACCGAACACTAAATCATCAACATAAATTACAAGTTAAACTTGAAATTGTCAAATTCGATTCTGGAACCCAAAACACTAGAGAAAAAACCAGGAATCAAAAAAACAAAAAAGGGGACCGAAAACCAAGTCCAACCAGTTCGATTTTTCAATTAAAAAGAACACTATTTTGAACCATTTGTCTCTACATTAACATTCAAAAAAAAAAAAAAAAGTCTCTTGTAGTTCCAAAAGATTTTTAAGTATGTTAAAGGCGACCGACTTTTCTAACTTCATGTTGCAAAAGGTCGATGCCGGCAAGCCTAAACGGCCCCATCAAACCCAACCACCAACAGTACTCGATGAGGAACATATTTTAACTCACTCAACGGCTGAAAATCATAAGGGAGTCAAGGTTTTAACCTGCCACCGATTTATCTGTTATGTTGCAAGTCTCTATATATTACAAATTTACAATATTACTTATTTTACAAAACAAACTCTTCCATTTGCAACAACACATCATACAAAGTTATAATTTCAGGTGTCCTTATTTTGGATAACTAGATATCAATGTCGAATGTAATGAGTTATAGCTATCTTAGATATGTTTTCTGGGCTCCAAGAAATAAAAAATATAACCACCAGCAAGTAAAAACACTAGATGATAGAATAAAACCAAGACCAATAACAAAAACTCCTTAAATAACTCTCAAAATCTGCAACATAAAACCGGAAATAACAGAATAATAATCTCCAAAACTATTACATAATCAAGCAAAGAAGGTCGAGCATTCGTATAATAAAGTTTATATGCCTGTAAATGCTTTCTTCCCACCTCCAGAAGATCCTGCAGGGATGACCTTCAACACATTGAACCTCACAGTCTTCGATAACGGTCTGTAACAAAAAAAAAAAAAAAAAACAAATGTTAAAACAAAATAATAAACAGAGCATGATATAATTAATAATATGAATTAAATAAGGGATTATGAAAATATAAACAAACCTGCATTGGCCAACAGTGACATGATCACCTTCCTTCACACGGAAACATGGTGAGATGTGAGCAGGAATGTTGGAGTGTCTCTTCTCATATCTATACCAAAAGAAAACATGAATTAGAATGCATGATTAAAGTTTGTTGGGATTAATTTTAAAACAATATTATTATTATTATAAGTTTAAATATCTTGCCTCTGATATTTCTTCACGAAATGAAGATAATCCCTTCGAACAATAATGGTCCTCACCATCTTGGCACTATGGCATGTACCAGCTAGAATACGGCCTCTGATGGACACGTCACCAGTGAAAGGGCATTTCTTGTCAATATAAGTTCCTAAAGTTCACAAAAGGTAACGAAATCAGATATATAATATTACATAAAAAGATAAATAAAAAGTTTTCATACTATCAGAAACTGGATTAATAAAAAGTGTTACATATGCAACTGTAATGCTCATATAGCACAATTAGTAAATTTTCAGGCAAGTGAGTTTTCTTAGCAATTTAAGAACTTTTTTTTGAAGGTGAAACAACAAAAAGATACACAAAGCAAACCAACTCAAAGTGTTTGTCAAAACATGAACCAACAGTCTAATGTGCTTGACATTTTCAATAAAAAATAGTTAAAAGCAGTAAGATCCACATTTAAAAGTAAGAACTCCAAATCTCAAATCAGTCCAATAGCTTAAGTAATTCAATATCATATCATACCATATCATAACAAAATGATTAATAAAACATTATTCATGTAGGTGTAAAAAAGCATGTTATAACAATACCTTCAATAGCCTCTCTAGGTGTCTTAAATCCGAGACCAACACTCTTCCAGAATCGGTTTCCACCCTTTCCAGGTCTTTTCCCTTTGCCACTCTTCTTCGAGCTAAAAAACATTGCGATAATCCAACATTATTTTCAAAATTAACTACATTCAAGCTATAATTAAACTAAAACTCAACACAATTACACAAATCGAATCGATTAGGGTTCATTTCTAACCAGAGAAACACTTTTGGTTGCTTCAAAAACGCCTTCTCCGTCTGAGAATAAATGCAGAAAACATATAAGAAGGCAGAAACGATTAATAAATTCAACAACAGGAGGTGAATTCTGTTAAACAATTTACCTGTTCAGCCATTGTTGAGGAGAGATTGCAGATTAGAAGCTTTGTAGCGGCGGATAGATATGCGGCAATAAACCCTAGATGACAATATTTTGTTCCTTTATTTAAAGGACGCCTTCAGTTGCTTCTAATGGGCCTTTAGTTTGGTCTGGGCTTAAATCAGATGCAATTTAATTTATTGTTTTGCCATTTAATATTATTTCTTCTGAAATTTAATTTAAATATCGTTGGAATTTTATTATTTCTTCCGAAATTTAACTATGGGTTAGATATTTTTATGTTTGTAATAATAATCACGTTATTTTGAACCTTTTTAAACAATACTCCCACGAGTTCTACCAAATTAGCTGAATTTTGCTCATAATGTATGTGACATAACCGTTATAACTGTTTTCAAACACTCTCATGATCAATTGTTAATTTTTACGGTCCGAACCCATAATATTTACAAAGTCTTTGGGTAAGCTTCATGTAATCTCATATCCCCTAGCAGCTTTAACATAAATCTAAAGTACTTAATATAAACACGCATAAATATAACATAAATTTATTGAAATTATTGAAAATAGACTGCAATGACATTGTACATACCTAAATCATAAAGACAAAAGATTACAACCAATTGATGATTTCAACGCTACAAATCTCAAATAATAAAGCATACACATAAATAGTTACAAAGTAACAACCACCATTGTTGCTAATGAAAACACGATAAAATTAACAACCACCGTTGTTGCTAATAAAGCATACACATGGTAACTCAGCTCCAATTTGTTACAACAAATCGTTCGTGTCTGTACACACACACACACGCATGCACACATCAGGTGTTGCAGCACTCGGGTAGCAGCTGTATGTATAGTCTTCATTTCATTTTCAACTCCACTCCCAAATAGTTTTTTTTTTTAATTTTATTTTTTAATAGGAGAACTTTCTGTTTGAACTTCCAACAACTTTTCCTGTGAAATAAAAATAAATTGAAATGGGTCAAAACCACACACATATATATACGCGCATATATATATATATATATATATATATATATATATATATATAAAAGTGAGTTCCATTGAGAATTAATATATTAGGTGAGAATGTGAGAATAGATCTCAACCTCTCATCTCCTTCCAGCCCTCACGCGCGCGATGGCATTTTTGTAATTAAGTTCAACTTTTCTGTCCCACACGCGGTGGCATTTTTGTAATTAAGTCCAACTTTTCTTTAATCATCGATGATTAAACTTGGTGTAGTGTTTAATCATCAATTATTAAACTTTTGAGATTGTTTTTAATCATCTATGATTAAACTGGGTGTAGTGTTTAATCATCAATTATTAAACTTTTGAGATTGTTTTTAATCATCGATGATTAAACTTGGTGTAGTGTTTAATCATCAATGATTAATAGAACAATTTTGTCTTTAAAATCAAAGATGTTGTTTAATCATCGATGATTAAACTTGTCTCCGATTTTTAGATTCTTAATTCTTTATAAGATGTTGTTTAATCATCGATGATTAACGTGTCTGCTTTCTTTATTATTTGATTGAATTAAACTTGGTATCGGAGATGCATGAAATTGGTGTGTAATCATCGTTGATTAAACTTTATCGGTGTAATAATCATAAGATGCTCTTTAATCATCGATGATTAAACTTGATAATGTGTTTAATCATTAACGATTAAATTTGGGGTTGGGTTTAATCATCGATGATAAAACTAGCGCGTGAGACAGAAAAGTTGGACTGAATTACAAAAATGCCACCGCGCGTCTTTTTGCCTGATTCTCACATTCTCACCTAATATATTAATTCTCAATGGAACCCTCCCCTATATATATATATATATATATATATATATATATATATATATATATATATATATATATATATATATATATATATAGTGGCCGATTCAGCGCAGAACCGTTTAAAGGTGCAGAACCGCAGAACCATCCTAACATCCAATGTTTTCTATGTTATACATAAGGTATAAATTTTCATACACGATGTAACCATCCTAACATCCAATGTTTCCAATTTTTTATACAAATAATATATAAATATATTTATATATTATGTGTATAAAAAATTGGAAACATTGAATGTATAAATGTGTTACAGCATGTATGAAAATGTACACCTTATGTATAACATAGAAAACATTGGATGTTAGGATGGTTATGCGGTTCTGCACCTTTAAACGGTTTTGCGCTGAATCGGACCCTATATATATATATATATATATATATATATATAATATATATGAGAGAGAGAGAGACCAAGAGAGATGGACTAACCGTTAGTTGGGAGAGATTGACGTTTCTTCCCCTGATTACCCAAAGTTGAGGACTTCTCTTTAGAATTGCTATGTGATCTTGACTGGACGGAATCCGTGACTGGGTTTGACATTAACTTTGACTTTGACTTTACAGTCAATGATGTAGGCGTTTCTTGCACGCTAGTAGACTTGATAGGTGAAGAAGAACGAAGACCGTCAGATTGAGATTCACCCAATTTCTCATTTGTCAATTCTGAGTGAACAGGTTTCTTGCCAACAGATTTTAACTGATTTCTGACACCATTTTCTTGTTCTTTAACAGCAGCAGTCTCATTTTCCTGAATCTTCATTTCATCTCGTGTATTAATGTCGAGAAATCGGTTTTCCCATGGACGAACAGCCATCCATCTTTCTAACCAATTCCAACCCCAGTTTGCTTTATCTGGTTCGAATCCAGATGGAGATGCCTGTTGTTTTGATCCTGCTTGCCACTGCAACAAACATTAAAAAAAATATTTAAAAATAAAAATAAAAATAGGTGGATCAGGCAAGTTAAGTTATTTTAAGAAGGTCAAAATACATTATAGTACCCTGAACTTGGCTGACTATGTCTTTTACTACCTTGAACTATTAAAGGTGCAGCATGGTACGGTTAACTTGACAAAATGGTCGATTAAGTACATTGACTCATTAATTTGGTCGTGTTTCTTACTTGACTTAATTTTTTTGGAGCTTTTGACAGACTAAAAAAATATACATTCATCTCAATATATTGATATTAAAAGCAAATCACTCGAGAAAACAAGACCAAATTAGTGAGCTACGGTACTTGAATCGACCATTTTGTCAAGTTCAGGGTACCATGCTGCATCTTTAATAATCCTAGTCAGTTAAGTTCAGGGTACTAAAATGCATTTTATCCTTTTAAGAATGGGTTTGGGTAAAAATGAATAGTTTTTACATTGGCTGAAACGGGTGGTCGGATTGGATTCACGTGAACCACTTTTTTGTCCCACATATTTTAGTTTTTTTTTTATTAAAACAAATATTTTTTAAAAAAATCATGAAAGAATAATGAATGATATATTGATATTTGACATTACCTGGTGAGCAAGAGCATATGCCATGGCTCTCTCACGTTTAGCAGCAGCCTCCTGTCTCTTCATTAACTTTGCTTGTATCTCTTCAACAGATCCAACACTATCACACCATCCTTGCTGTCAAACAAAAATACAAACATAAATGAAAAAATGTTGTAAAAAATAATAAAATTAAATAAATGAATAATTTAATAAAGCGGTTACCTCAATTTCTCGAACATGAGCCTCATGCTGAATTTGTTGAAGCTTTTGTTGGTCTGATTGGGTTTCTAATGCAACCCGAACCTGTCTAGCCCGAACACGGGCCTGAACCCTAACTAAAGCTTGCATGCAACGAAGAGTAATTGCAGCTTGTTTTCTCACTGCATGCCCCCGATAAAGAGCTTGTAGTCTCACCAATCCTTTTAAAGCCCGTAGGGCCCGCCTAGCCTGAATATTGACCCGTTTTCATATGCAAATGTGAAACGAATAAATTTTTAAAATTATTTATAATAATTAATACCAAAAATCCTCGAAAAGCAGTTTGAATGTGAGTAGCTGCCCGTTCTTCTTTCATACTCTGTTCTGTTTGAGATGAATCTTGAACTTGATGTGTAGTGGAAGGAGAATCAGTAACATCTTGAATTGCACTATTATTTCCATCTTCAATGTTAAGCTTACTTACAAAAGTGTCACTATTTATCTCTATTGAATTTCTTCTTCTGTGACGAGTATTATTGGCAATCTGAAATTAATAATTAATAATTTAATAATTCAAATGCAAAAGGTGAGATATATAATGAGAAAGTTAAAATTAAGAAAGTATTATAAATACTAACATGTCTATCTTCTCCAGAACGATGTGATTTTTCTTGTTTCTTCAAACCAATGAGCGCCCGAATCCATTTTCCAGAAACGCCCATATTTGTGAGTCAATTCAACTTACCAACTTTTAACCTAGCATGAATTAAAAAAAAAAACTTTAAATAATTAGATATAAATTGTACCAGCAAGGCAGCAATAAACTGATTATGATTCTGATTATCTTATGATTTAGGGTCGAAATTATCATATTTATGTACTGAGGTAAGAAGTGGCTATAAAAATATTGATTATTGAGATAGATGTAGCATTACCTAAACTTATCAAATTATCTAATTATGATTATTCGAGTCCTAATAATAGCTTTAAAAACGCATTATCCAAACACCCCCTGAACCAAGGAGATAATAGTGTTCATCATGATACTCAATTTGGTCAGTCCTCTTAGTTCATTTAATCATTTACACATACATCTAACACACACTTATGATATGTATGTATATATACACATCCAGTTTTGCAAATTCCCAAAACCCTAGTTCATGAGCTACTTCGCTAGCAGATTTTTTGCTGTTTTAACAATGCAAATTGTCCTTCTCACATCAAAATACTCCAATGGTGATAAATTATAGCTCGTTAACTAAATTGACCTAAAATTTGATAAGATATTGAGATATATGTACTTACAAAATGGATAAGAAAAACAGGTGAATAGATTATTACGAAAACGCTCCGTACTAATATAAACCTAAAAAACATACCAAATCGAAGTAAAGCAAACGGATTTGAGTTAGAACAGCTACCTGAAACAATAGAGTAGCGATCCAAAGATCTAAATTATAGCATAACCAGTTCTTCGCTCAAAATTGTCACTAAATTTAACTAAAACAGCAACGAAAACCAATCATGGAGTGGATTTATCCGGTTGAATGTGGATATTTGCTTATGGTTTCAGAGGTGGATTGCAGAGGAAGAAGATGGAGAATTTGTTTTTCAATTTGTGAATTAATTGGTTTATTAAATTGAAGTTGACCATTTTGAGGTCTGTGAAGCGTTTAGACATGGCAAGAGTACACATGGTACACCTTTTTATTCATTTTTAGATACAAAGTATATAAAAATGGTAAACGATATATGAAACTAATTAAAAAAAATTCTATTAAGATAATATAATAATTAAAATAATTTAATGAAATGTATGCAAAATACATACTTGATGACCAAAATTTTAGATAACTTTCAACTATACAGTATGATAAAATAATTCAATGATATCTGTACTTTTTTTTATCCAATATGTATTTATCATAGTTTAGATTTTTTTTTTAATAACTCTTAAATCTATCAAAACTTTGATAATCGTGGGACATGAACTTATGTAGGTAACACCAAATACTAATAAGTGAATGGACACCCATATGACGAAATTACATAAAAGACACCCAATATGATGAACTTACATCCTCATAAATTGTTAACATCATTTAAAAACCCTCATATAAATTGTGCAAACACATCATTTAACGTGATTACATAAAAGACACCATATGACGGAATGCTGTTAATTTTTGTATAAAATAGACTCAAATCAATAGTTCAATACATATCCCCATTCATTTGCATGTATAACTTGTCAAATGTCAAATGATCAATCTAGTATCTTTAAGTTTATTAGATAGCGTATACTCCCTCCGTCTCACAAAAAACTTCCCATTTCATTTGGGCACATGTTTTTAGGAGATAAGTTAATGGTGGGGTTTTTGGTAATAAATTTGATTAAAATATAAGATTAAAAGAGAAGTGACATAAAGTTAGTGAGAGAAACATTAAAAAATTGATAAATAATATATAGATAATATTAATTTATTAGTGGGTCCCTCCAATTTCTCAAATGAGAAGTTTTTTGTGGGACAAATATTTTAAGTGAAATGAGAAGTTTTTTGTGGGAAAGAGGGAGTATATTATAATTATACATTACTTTTTAGTTATCAATGCAATTGGGAGAAAAAATTTAATGAGAAATGATATTTAGTCATATCATTTAGACCTACTCATAGGCCTACCCACTTGATAGGATGACATGTGTATTCCACTAATTCTCTCTCCTAATATTATCTCTTGATTTTGACACATGTCTTCATCTAATGAGTAGACCTATAAGTAGGTCTAAATGGTAGGCCTAAATACCATTACTCAAATTTAATTGGTGGTGTTTTTGCCTGTTTTGGGGATTTGAAATCGAATGAAAACTTTTGGCTCTTCTTCTATGTCCTAAAAAAGGAAAAGCTACACTAGACTTTTGAGCCATTGAAGGAAAGCGAAAGCTACTCTGTTTCACGGCAACCTTTCCGCCGTAATCGCCGGCGTACTGTATCGTCTCCGGCAGCATCTTCGTTTCCGGTACGAATCACTGAATGTCATTACATATTCAGCTATTCACATCCACTTTCTACGAGCTGAAACTTACAGAAGCTACTTATGAACTGTGATGTTTTTTGAAATTATACGTATGCTTATATTAGATTGTAACGACATAATTCATGTGGTTATCTTAGATTTTGCCATTTCCGATTGCTGAGTTGATATACGCTGGCCAGATCCATTTTGGAATCGATTTACTTAATTTGTTCAAATTGCAGCTGATTATATCAAATTCATGTATACTTCCTTTCTGGTGGATACATTGGCAATGTATTCAGCTCTATGCTTATGCATCATCAATTTTTTGCAATTTTGGATATAAATTACGTAAATAACCATATATTTAACACCAAGTAACAAGTACCAGTAGCAGTATTACTATGTAATTCTGAAGAAGCTAGGGTTAATCTATACTGAAAATTTAGGTATGCTGCCTTTTGGAAGGATATGATTTTGTATCCTTTTTTAGTACAAGTGTGAAACTAGTGGTTAATTATTACTTAAGTTTTAGCAGGTATCATTAGTTGGTTACATTGTTACCATGAATTTGCTCATCTACTTATATTTTTAAGGCCTTATGCTCATCTCATGAATTAACCCTAAATATTTACCACAATAACTGATTCATAACAATGCAATAGTTCGTCACAAACCTTGATGAACTACCATTTTCTGTAAGTTTTCAACAGGTTCAACCAAAACTCATGCATTCAGAAGCTTTAGCACTACATAAATTGTTCAAAATTGCAGATAGTGGCATTACTAATTCTGATGTTACTATATTGGTTTAGGCATATATCAGTAATCAGCCAACATATGGACATGTGTCACTTGAAATTTCATTCTTTCAAATCATCTGAAGCCTGAATCTGGAAGATTCCGGAAAGAGGTTGAATTTTTAGGAGGTAGAAAGTAGAAACAATATTAATATTTATTCATCTGACAAAACTACCAGTTCAGATACTAGCATGAACTCTTCAGTAGAAAACAGTTTTTCTATTAAATCAATGAATAGATAAACTGGGAAAACCTTTCCTTCAGTTGTAGAAAAGGAAGTAACTACTGTAAGTGGTTCAAAATGTTGTTGGTCAAAGTTTGACCGTTGGAGCTTGTAAATGAAAATTGTTGGTCAAAGGTTGACCAGAACTGCAGTCCTGATTTTTTTCGTCACCAGAAAGATACATTATGTTCTAGAACTGGAAAAATATGTTCTGAGAAATTATTAACTAGCAGTATTGAGGTTAATCAGGAAGCAGTTGGATATAACTCATTATCCAGATGAGTCCTGCGGATTACTCTAGGTATGAACAATTTCTTTATTTAATACGACGAAATTTGTTGTTCTCAAAATTAATCCATTTTATGTATTTACAATATTTCTGTTGAGATAGTAAACTTCACCAGAAGAAAAACATGACCTATAAAATTTTTACTCCCAATTTAATTTCATTAATATCCATGTGACCAGAATTAATGATACAAAGGAGAACTTAACGCCATTGAAGTCGAAATTAATTTCAACAGTTCATTAGAAGTGTAAGATAGTAACTATCGAAATTAGCTCTTTATGTTAAAAAAAATATTTTTTGAACAAGAGAAATAATTTACATGTAATTTTTTTAATAGGGTTTTTCTAATGTATGCCCCTGGGCATATATTAGGTGCAATTAATGAAACATCAAATTTCCATTTTAATTGAAAATCGTATTTATTGCATTATCTAAAATGGTAAGAATTAATGATCATTAATGTTATTCAAAATATATTAGGAAATTTGATGCTTCATTAATTGCACCTAAAGGGGCATACGTTAGAAAAACTTTTTTTAATAACATGTGTTCATCGTTTTATCTATTTCACCATCTACTTCTTTAATCATGTAACGTTTCAACATCACCTAAATAGGTATAAATTGTAGTCATAAATCACGTAGCGATGAATACAATTTTATTACATTAATAAATAAAATTTGATTTCATTGATCTATGCCGTCTTCTACATATGTACATATAAACTCTAGAAAAAATAGTATACAAAGTTAATATTTGTTATGCCAGTACATATTCAAATTAAAATACACAAATCAACCACTGTGAAAATGACTTATGTCACATACTTCATGAGCATAACCTGTGGCGGTGGAAGTTTTTAAAAATATTTTTTTTAAACTAGGGAAACATATCTGATTCCATTTATGGAAATCGCTAACTAGGATTACACTTTAATCTACAAATTACCTAAACTTATATTCTTAAAGAAGTTCTAGAAACTTTGTAAATATAATATATTTTTCTTGATCGGTTTATATAATTTTATCTATATCCATGTGACTGACTATATGACAAGAAAACAAGACATTAGTCAAACCATGTGCTAAAAAGTCAAACTCCAAACCTGTTGACCGATGTCAGTCCATCATCTATGGATACCAATTACATTTATATATCCTATGTTTTAGAAAATGCAAAACATGTCTTACATAATTAGAGTAGGTCGTTTTGTAGTAACAAATTGTGCATCTCGTAGGGGAGAAACTAGAAAGACGTGTCCTTGAAGATGATCGACCAAATGTTTGGTCACCATTATGAATGGTTTTATATATTTAATTTTTAAGTTTTGAAAGTAAATTTTTTTTAAAGGGTTTTGATAATGACAGCCCTAAGGGCTGTCTCTAAGTGCATTTTATATGATACAAATGAGTAATTTCGAAAATTCAGGAGTTGGTTATAGATGGATGTAAACTTTTCTATGCATGTCTTATGACAACCCTTAGGGCTGTCATTATCAAAACCCTTTTTTAAACGGCAAATGATATCAACGGGGCAAACTAAGCCCTCATAAGGATTTCCAGGGCAAACCCAACCCCCATAAGGATTTCCAGGAAAAAATCCTCCATATTTAGCACCACAAGAGGTGTTTACAGAATTCGAACTGCAGACCTCATGCCTCATATGAGAGTAAAACTCATGCATCAATCCAACTGAGCTAGATATCATTTGCTTTTGAAAGTAAACTAATTAATAAATATGTCAAAATCATACAATAACTAAATATAATGCTCCCTTGATTACGATCCTGAAAGAAACCTATTGAGAAACTATGTGTTTTTGAGATCTGCGTGCTCCTTCGTTAGAACCTCTAATCCATGTGGCACAATAAGAAAAAAATGTTGCCATGTACTTTTAAAAAAGCAAGCAAACAAAGAAATACATTAAGATATAATAATTAAAAAGTGTATTTATATGTTAAAAATCAATAATCAAGATAAGGGAAATAATATTATCCTTTTGAAGGAAAATATGATAAAAAGTTTCCCACACATACTCTCAATTGATGTATGCCGGCTGACCACGATACAGCCGGTGTGAGCACTCCACGCCCATGATAGGTGGTAACCCTCTCATAGCAGGTGTTCTTAAGTCCAATCCTTAAATAATACTCCCTCCGTCCCTTAATAAAATTCCCATTTGTGTTGGGCACAACATTTTAGGAGATAGTTAGTGGTGGGGTATTTGGTATTACTTTTGATTAAAATATAAGGTTTGATTGGAGAGAGAAAGTGTTTTAAGAGATAGTTAGTGGTGAAAGTATTGGTAATAATATTATTATATTAAGTGGGCTCCTTATATTTGAGAAATGGGAACTTTATTTAGGGACAAAATTTGAAGGCAAAATGGGAACTTTATTTAGGGACGGAGGGAGTATCAAAGTATATAGAGAAACTATAAAAAAAAAATCCTGTTAAGTTGCTCAGAAAAACGGAGTTACAAATCATATACCTGATATGCAAAAACAAAGAGTTGTTTTATACTGTATTTACGAACTATATATCTAACCGTCGGTCTAGTTCTTACCGAATATCTTATTTAAGAACAATATCAAATTATGGCTAAGGTTCCATGTCACACAATATTTCAACTTTAACGTTCAATTAGTTATAATTATATAAGAATAATAATAATGACAGTCTTTATCACTGTCAATAACAAGACAAAATTAACATAAAAACCGTCCCTTAAATTTTAAAAATACTACTTTATCCATGAATATATAATCGTTTTTTAATATTAGAGAGAATCCTAATGGTGGTTATTAATAAAACCCATTAAATAATAGGCTGTTTATTCATAATCTATATAGCTTTTAGTTATAACATTTATGGAAAACATTGATTACAATTTATCATAACCTCATTTTTTAGTTACTAGTCAATTATATTTGTTACGAGGTCAAAGATGGTAATTATGACTAGGAAGGTATAAGTTTAAATATTAATTAATACTTTAGTTTAAATATCATAACCTATAGTTTCAAGGACCAAAGCAGTGGACAAGTGTGCAGAAATCCAGGCATGAAAAGATCAATTTTGCATTAACTCTTAACATTTAATGCATTCACCTACACACCCTCTCTCTTTTGAACTACACATTGCTCTATCACCTCTACAACATTCAATTTCATTTCTACCACTCCCAAGAACAAACACCATTTGGGTTTTCTTTTTCTTCCGTAAGTATACTACTCTCTAAATTTCTTGATTTTATTATGAATAATAATTAAAGTTTTAATCTTTTTTTGTTATAATGCTAGATTCCAATTGGGTTTTGTATGATTCCATCTGTGTTGTGGTTTTCTTGGTTCAGTTTTGAGATTCAGTGAGGTATTTCGTTGGGGGTTGAATGAGTTTGTTTGACTTTTGTTAGTCAACTGAGTACGGGTTTCTGATTTGAAGGATGTTGGTGTTGGAATATGCTTCACGTTCATAACATATAGTTATATGGCTAGACGTATGTGAGGTAAGATCTGATGATTATCGTATTTGAAGGCGTTTCCGGTGGATTTGGAGGTGTTTTCAGTGGGAATTGATGATTTATTTTGTTTGACTTTTTTAGTCAATTAATTATAATGGGGGTATCGAGGTGTTTGCTTGAGGATTTTACACTACAAACGCTACTGTTAATTGTGGTGGCGTCAGATTTAAATGGTTTGGTTATTGGTCTTGGGTCAATGTCTTCCATTGCTATATCTTATGGTGAATATGGTACTGCTTTTTGTGGTCTAAAATCAGATGGGTCTCATTTTGTAACATGTTACGGTTCTAATTCGGCTATAACCGGTTCAACCCCTTCACTCACACAATTCACCGGGTTAACCGCGGGCAACGGGTTCGTTTGCGGGCTTTTGATGAATACTAGCCAACCTTTTTGTTGGGGTAATAATAGTTTTATAGCCATGGGCCTTCCCAGACCCATGGCTATATCTGCTGAGTTTATAGAACTCAGTGCCGGAGACCACCACTTGTGTGGTCTCCGGAAACCCTTAATGGGCAAGCAAAGAAACATTTCGCTTGTCGATTGTTGGGGTTATAACATGACAAAAAGTCATGTTTTCGAAGGTCAGATCCAGTCGGTTTCGGCTGGATCTGAATTTAACTGTGGATTATTTTCACAAAACCGTAGCGCGTTTTGTTGGGGGGATGAGACGAGTAGTGGCGTGATTAGTCGCGTGCCAATAGACGTTAAGTTTAGAAAAATATCGGCGGGCGGTTATCATGTTTGTGGGATAATTGAAGGTATCGAGTCAAATGTTTTATGTTGGGGGACAAGTTGGGAGTCCCAAGAGGAAATTGCAGTAGCATTAGCCCGTCAGGGCCAAGTCAACGTTGACTTGGCCCCACACGATCCAATGCTATCAGTAGTTGGCGGGCGGTTTCACGCGTGCGGGATCATAAGTTACAATCACGCGGTGGTTTGTTGGGGTTTTCGGGTCGATATGAGCACCCAACCGCCAAAAGGGGTTCGGCTTTATGAAATTGCAGCTGGTGACTACTTTTCTTGTGGTGTTATAGCTGATAAATCACTATCGCCGGTTTGTTGGGGTGCCGGTTTTCCGACATCTTTGCCGCTAGCGGTTTCTCCGGGAGACTGCCGGTCAAATACTTGTGAAAACGGGTTCTATGAGTATAATAACAGCAGCTTACCGTGTAAATTACCGGGATCACATATTTGTTTACCGTGTAGCAACGAATGCCCGTTTGAAATGTATAAAATATCCGAATGTACAAAAGATTCTGATCGAGTTTGTGAGTATAACTGTTCACATTGTACCTCAATCGAGTGTTCTTCAAACTGTTCATATAGCGAGAGAAAAACTGAACCGTATTGGTCATTACAGTTGCCCGTGATCATAGGCGAGATTGTTTTCGGGGTGTTGTTAGTGATTGTGGTATCATTGACAGCTGTCTTTTACGTTCGTTACAAGCTAAGAAACTGTAGATGTTCATCAAAAGGAGTTAAATTCACGAAAAACAATGGGTTTCAGAAAGATGGTGGCAAAATTCAACCCGATTTAGATGAATTAAAGATTCAAAGAGCTCGAGTTTTCAGTTATGATGAACTTGAGCTTGCTACTGGAGGTTTTACCGATGAAGCACAAGTTGGGAAAGGTAGTTTTTCTTGTGTTTTCAAGGGTATATTGAAAGATGGTGTAGTTGTTGCTGTGAAAAGAGCGATTTTATCACCAGATATGAAGAAAAATTCAATGGAATTTCATAACGAATTGGATTTATTATCTAGGTTAAATCATGCACATTTGCTTAATTTGCTTGGATACTGTGAAGAAGGTGAGCAACGATTACTGGTTTACGAGTTCATGGCTAATGGTTCACTCCATCAGCATCTTCATGGAAACCCTAAGGCTTTGAAATCACAGTTGGATTGGGTGAAACGTGTCACAATCGCAGTGCAAGCAGCTAGAGGAATTGAGTATTTGCACGGTTATGCTTGCCCGCCGGTGATCCACCGTGATATAAAATCGTCAAACATCTTAATCGATGAAGAACACAATGCGCGAGTTGCTGATTTCGGACTGTCGTTGTTAGGTCCGGCGAATAGCAGCTCGCCGTTAGCTGAGCTGCCGGCCGGAACCCTAGGGTATCTAGATCCCGAATACTACCGACTTCACTACCTGACGACGAAATCCGACGTCTACAGCTTCGGCGTTTTGCTACTCGAGATTCTCAGTGGACGGAAAGCAATCGATATGCAATTTGAAGAAGGAAACATTGTCGAATGGGCTGTGCCGTTGATAAAATCCGGCGAGATTCACGGAATTCTCGATCCAGCATTAACCGCTCCGTCAGATCTGGAGGCGTTAAAACGGATTGCAAATGTTGCGTGTAAATGTGTGCGAATGAGAGGTAAAGAACGGCCGTCGATGGATAAAGTAACTACGGCATTAGAACGAGCTTTAGCGATGTTAATGGGAAGCCCGAGCAACGATCAGCCGATTTTACCGACGGAGGTTGTTTTAGGAAGTAGTCGAATGCATAAAAAATCATCGCAACGATCATCAAATCGTTCGGAATTAGAAGGTGATGAAACAGAGGATCAGCGGATTGAGTTCAGAGCTCCGTCGTGGATAACTTTTCCGAGCGTGGCGTCATCTCAACGGCGGAAATCGTCAGTTTCAGAGGCGGATGTTGTTGGTGATCCGAAGATTACTGAGAACAGAAATTTGGGGGATGGATTGAGGTGTTTGGAAGAAGAAATTGGACCTGCTTCACCTCAAGAACATATGTTTTTGCAGCATAACTTTTGAGCTCTTTGGATTATTGTTAATGGTGGTAGTGGAAGTTGCACATGAATTTGTGAAATCATGGATTAAAACTTGTTTGTGTAATTCAATTCTTTATTGCATTTTATGTGAATCACAAGCAAATGTTGAAAATCGTTGTTCCTAATCCAATTTTTATTTGTTCTTTCGATCCATGTTATTAATTTACCAATTTATTATTTATTATTAGTTTTTTTTGCAAAAAAGCGATTAAGTACTATTTTCAAAAAAATAAAATAAAATCACTCCACTCTTTTCACTTTTGGGTCTGTCACCATTAAGCAAGTGTGTTTAGATCTCATGTGTTGAGTTGTTGTACACATGATATCAATTATTGAGAATGTATAGTACACAAACAGACAATGGAAGCAATTAGTTATGTGTAATTGGATAGTGATAACATGATGTAATGTAAATTATTTTTTAAAATCATATTTTTTCATTTTAAAATGTATAACCTATTTTTAAAATGTAATTGCAAACACCCTTTATTAGATAATTTGTAATATTATTATGCGTGACACTCTTTTAGATAACCGTGAATCTGTGATCCTATAGGTTGCGATTTCCAGACAATAGACAGAACATGACAACATTGTTTAGGGTGTTGGAACTCTTTTTTATCCAAAAAAAAAAAAAAACACTAAAAGTCCATCTATAATAGAGAAATCAGAAATGATGTTAGCTATTATTTGTGCTCAATTACGAGTATATGTTTACTCAAGATAAATGTCAAAATTAAGATATGGTATAAGAATATATAATCACTGGATAACACATGTCATATTATAATGAGGAGAAATGATATTTGTGTCTACCCATCTCTAAACTTGACATGTGTAATGACTGTAATCTACTAATTCTCTTTACTCATATCATTCTTTGATTTTGACACTTGTCATTATCAAAATGAGTATACACATGAGTAGACATATTTTTTTTTTGAACAACAATTAATCTACTCCATTCCAATGAGTAGGCACAATTAATAGGCACAAATATCATTCATCTATAATGAGTAAATATAAAGTAGACATAAATAATATTCTCTCCGTCCCTAAATAAAGTTCTCATTTCTCCTTTATATTTTGTCCATAAATAAAGTTCTCATTTCTCAAATTTAAGCGGCCCACTTAATATAATAATATTATTACCAATACTTTCACCACTAACTATCTCCTAAAACACTTTCTCTCTCCAATCAAACTTTATATTTTAATAAAAAGTAATATCAAATACCCCATTACTAACTATCTCCTAAAAAGTTATGCCCAAGAGAAATGAGAACTTTATTTAGGGACGGAAGAAGTAGATATTAATACCATTTCTCTTTATAATATACATAAACAGGTGAAAACAGCAAACTACTAAAAATAGTAAGGAGTTATAAACAAGTGAGATTAGTTACTATCAAAACCGACAAACATTAATATTGTTAACTAATCTTTCATAAATAATATAAAAAAGTACATTACTTCCTAACTGCAACCCATGTTTACCTAAATATTGTAAATAAATCTATTGTCCAGAAAGAGTTTGTTATCACACTTCATAAGTTTTGTAAACAAACATATTTATATTACTCGAATAAAAAAAGTACAGGGACTGATTTTATAAATCACTACTAACTTTAATTAATAAAGGGGGGCCAAACAACATTTCTAGAAATCCAGCTAGCAGTTGAACAATATTTATTTCGTGACAATCAATTTTCAATTAATAAATTCATATTCCCTCCCACGTAGGGCACTACAGTTCACCCCAAAACTATACAATAAATTTTGCAAAATCTATTGTTATTTACTCTATAACGGATTTTTTGTTCGCGATATATATCATATAACTAAAATAGTAAATTAATACTCCATAATTTTGATAAGTTTAAGATACTATATTACAATTTTAATAATTTAAAATAATAAATTTATTAGAGATGTATTTTGACCTTAAAAATACAATAAAATAAAAACAAAAGTTGTAAAATCGGGCCGTGGAAGTTAAAAAGTGCAGGGGAGGAGGAGATTACAAGACTCTGCTACCTCCCCAAAGTCTTTATTAGAATGTGATTTTAGGTCAATTTTACTTCATATAATCCTTTTGATTCCGTCTGTTTTCAGGTATTGTAAAGTTACTACAGATTCATACTAATCAAGCTTATTTCAGCTTTGATTATAATCTTTTGATGAATTATAGTTTATTTGATTTTCAGTTCGTCCAGATCGAGATCAACAACTTCCCGATTGAGCGATCAAGTTTGTTAATTAAGCTTATATAGTTCATTTGCATTGGTGAGTATCGTTAACGAGTATCGTTTAATTGATCATAAGTTCGAGTTTAATTTGTTTATCTCTTTCAATTGGATCGCCTGTTTAATTGTATTGTTGAATTATGTACTTGAATTAACTTCAATTCGTGTGATTCAAGTATATTTTGGATGTTGAGCTGACAGTTTCTTATTATGCAGAGAATTTAACAAAAAAATTCGGAAAAAATGGGGGTTATGTCAAGACGGGTGTTGCCTGTTTGTAGTAACCTCTGTATATTTTGCCCTTCGATGAGAGCAAGATCGAGACAGCCAGTAAAACGGTATAAGAAGCTTCTTGCAGATATTTTTCCTCGATCTCAGGTTAAGAATTTGACTTGTATGGTATCAATTTAGAGGAAAATATTTTATTTCTTAATTAATGTTATGAATTTTCTACCTAAAATGCGTGTGATTGACGGAAATCCTAGATTTCATGTGGATTGCATTAAAATAGTTGACAATCATGAGTGCAATTTTTGTATATCTGGTGAATAGTACTCTTGAAAAGGATTCTAGATGTCTAACTATTTTCAAATGTCAGAATGCTGAGCCAAATGATCGGAAAATTGGGAAGCTTTGTGAATATTCTTGTAAGAATCCTTTACGTATACCAAAGGTAAATAGCTTATATCACTCAAATGAATTAACATTTTAATAATTACATTATCTTACAACATCTTATTGTCATGGTATACCTTAAAAGGATTTATATTATATTATTTAATTTATATCTTATGTTGCGTAGTTGGTTCTTCTATACAGATCACAGATTATCTAGAACAGAAGTTTTACAAAGATTTGCGTAACAAAAACTATGTCTCCGTAAAAGGTGTGGCACTCGTTTATTGGAAATTGCCGTCCTCGTGTAAGGAGCAGATGTAAGTTTGACCTTTTTTGATAAAGTTTGACCTTTTTCTGTTACCAGTGAACTTACCGTTACATTTATGTTTGGATTTTAGAATAATGTTTTCACTGGTAATTTATTAAAGTATTTATTTAATTAATTTATTTACATTTTCAGGCCACTTTTTGCCAGTAGTTTGTTGGGAGTTGTTCGGACCCTACTAGATCAAACCCAGAATGATGAAATGCAAATTCTTGGTTGTCAGATTCTTGTCAACTTTGTAAACAATCAGGTGATTATTTTGATACGGGTCGGGCTAATTGGATGACTGTGAAAACAGGTTCAGGTCAAATTAGTTTATAATTTGGTACGGGTTGTGTTGACCTGAAGTACCTATATCCAGATTTTCAAGATTTCTTTATAATAATTATTATATTTCAATAATAGTCTAATTTTTTTAATATAAAGATTTAGGAAGTTAAAAAAACACTTTGGGTAACTTTTGACCCATTTAACTTGTTCCCTTTTAAGCTATCCAAAGTAAATGGGTTGAAATTGTCACCTTTATTCTCTGAAATAAATGGAAAAGTAAAAGGGAGAAGTAATAATGAAGACTAGAAGAACTAACTTGTTAAAATACAGATGGATAGTAGTTACATGTTCAACTTAGAAGGCCTAATTCCCAAACTTTGTGAACTTGCTCAAGAAGTTGGAGATGATGAAAGAGCATTAGGGCTGAGGTCAGCAGGACTTCAAGTTTTGTCTTTTATGGTAAACACATTTTTTCCTTTATTTTCATCTCAATAGTGTGTATATGTATGCAAACAATTGCTAATTTTTTTTATATTTTTTTGGTAAATTAGGTGCGATTTATGGGGGAGCAGTCTCACATCTCTATGGACTTTGATAAAGTATGTTGTATTTTATATTATATTTTTCATTATGTCGTGTAATTAGTGGCCAGTTGAATTTAAATTGTGTTTTTGTTTTGAAATAGATTGTATCAGTAACCTTGGAGAATTTTATGGAAACACCAACCGACAATGAATCATCATTCCTGGACATAAACAAGATGATCACAAATGTTGTTAACTTTAAGACAGATGTCCCAATGGGGTAAGTGGACTTATGCATATAAAATATTAAAAAAATCTTGGGCCATATTTAAATATTAATATTTTATTTTCTTATTTTTGTTAGGGATGCATATAAAAGCCCGTCTTATTGGGCCAGTGTTTGCTTGCATAATATGGGCCATTTGGCAAAAGAGGGAACAACTGTACGGCGTGTACTTGAACCCCTTTTTCACTGTTTTGACACTGAGAAACATTGGGTCCCTGAGAAAGGGTTGGCTTTTTCTATTTTAAAGTATCTGCAAAAGGTGTTGGAGGAATCAGGTTAGATTGCAGAAAAATAAAAATAAAAAATATTCAATTTAAGTACTAATTAGTTAGTTACAGATGGCAAGATGGTTGGGTTGAGTAACGGGCTGAAACGGGTCATTTTTAGTACAAGTCAAGACAGGCTGGGTCGGGTTGACCTGAAAGCATTTATTTTTTCCATTTATTTTAGGAAAAATTATAAATATTTAATGTGTTAATTATGATTCCGAAAACAATATTACTACAGTAATAATTTAAATCTTCAAATAAAATGATTTGGGCGACTTTTCAACCTGTTTCCCTTGTAGCTAAACCTTTTTATTTGACCCATTTGAGATAAAACACATCTCAAATCGACCCATTCATAAGTAAACGGGTCGAATTGTTAATTCATTATAAACAAGAGTAAGTTACACCAATCGTCCTTATGGTTTGTACAAATTTCACTAATAGTCCTTTAGTTTCAAAAATTACACTGGTAGTCCTTGTTTCTGAAACCTATTGCACCCGTGGTCCTTTACACTAGCTGACATTAAATTTTTCTGTTAACTCACACCATGCGTAGTGCACATGAGGGTATTTTCTAGATTTTATAACTTCTCTTTTAAATTATATAAACAAAAAGAAAAATATTTATTAAAAGAAAGAGTTGTAAAATGTCGAATATACCCTCATGTTGACTGCACATGGGGTGAGTTCACAGAAAAATTTAACGTCAGTTAGTGTAAAGGACCACAGGTGCAATAGGCTTCTGAAATAAGGACTACCAGTGTAATTTTTGAAACTAAAGGACTATTAGTGAAATTTGGTACAAACCATAACGACGATTGTTGTAATTTACTGCTATACTATATCAACTTTTTCCCATATTAACTCAGATGACAAATCCCACCTACTCTTGTCTATCTTGATCAAACATCTGGACCACAAAGACGTTATAAAACAGCCCGTTTTGCAAATGCACATTGCAAATGTTGCTGGACAGCTGTCACAATATGTAAAACAGCAGGCGTCAGTTACAATTGTTGGTGCAATAACTGATCTCATTAAGCACTTACGCAAATGCTTACAAAATTTGTCTGAACCATCAAGCCCCAAAGGGGGATCTGATAACAGTTATATGAATCTTCAGTCTGCTTTAGAAGATTGTATCTCAAAATTCTCACAAAAGGTTCTTAGTTTCCTCCATTTTATAATATTTTTTGGTTGGCTTATAAGTCTTATAACATATGGTGGGTCGGGTAAGGAGCAAAAACGGGTTCAAGTAAAAAGGTAGTTTTTTTCTGGGTGGGTTGGCCCGCTAGGCCGTCAACACCATTTTGTCTTGACATTTTACAAATTATAATTTCACAAATAATTAATCTATTAAATATGATTACAAAAGGTATACATAATTATTCTTTTAGTAAAGAAATTTTTTTGTCAAAATTTATTTTCACAATAATTAATTTACTAAATATGATTACAATTTTTGTTCAAGGTATTAATCAATTTACTTTTAGTAAAGCAATAATTTTTAATTTCACAAATGCTTAGTTTATTAAATATGATGAAAAAAGTTATTACAAGGTATTGATATTTGATCATGTTTCTTTTAATAAAGCATTTTTGTAAGGATATCCACATAAGAACCTATGTTTCCTCTTTAGCTACTTTTTCCTAATTTTGCCCCATTTGACCCGTTAGCAATTAATATGACCTGCATTGACTCATTAAATTCTCCCTTTAATAAATAATTTCATTAAGATTCTAACTCATGATCTTTTTTTTTGATTAATTAACACGAATAAATTAAATTTAGGTTGGTGATGTGGGCCCGATTCTTGATATGATGGCTGTAGTGCTCGAGAATATTCCCGCAAGTGCTACTTTAGCTAAAACAACTATGTCTGCTCTTTATCGAACTTCACAAGTTATCAGTTCAATTCCAAACATAGCCTACCACAAAAAGGTGAGTTCAAGGGTAATTCCGTAATTTCACTACATTTAATAATAATAACTAAATTTCCTTATAAACTGTTTTCAGGCATTCCCAGATGCTCTGTTTCACCACTTGCTCTTAGCAATGTCACATCCAGATAACGAAACACGAGTTCTTGCACATCGTGTTTTGTTTACTGTACTTATGCCAGCTGGCGTTCTCCCATTGGTCCCATGGAAAGTAACAAATGAAAGTTTATCCATAGATGAAGGATCAGGGGAGAAACAATATGATGGGAAAAAGGTATGGTGTAATTTTTATTTAAAAAATTATGTTTCAAGGGTAATTCTGTAATTTCACTAATTGTTTTTTTTTTTTAATTTTTATAGATCACGAGCTCCTTGCGATTAAGTCGTCATCAGGTGAGCCTTGTGCTTTCATCAATCTGGATTCAAGCATCATTGATAGGAAATACCCCTGCAAATTTTGAAGCAATGGGACAAACATATACACTTGCTTTACTGTTCACTTTATCAAAGGTCAGATTTGTCTATTTGGACTATTTGCTACCAAATTAGGGTTTCCAATTTGATCCATTTACTTATTAATGAGTTGATTCAGATTAAGTTTTATCTCTAGTAGGCCAAACATGTAAAATAATAATAAAAAATTAGCTACAAAAAGAAGCATGCCAAATAGGTCAATTTGTATTTATAGTGCATAAAACCTACTAAATCATTTTATTTAAAAATATTAATATTGTTTTATACGATGTTTTTTTTGTTTATGTATGACGGACTTCTGCCTATAAACAAAATTAAAAAAATTGGATAAAAAAGTGTTGCAGGTTTACCCAACCCGACCCATATACCAAAATGACCTGTTTTGACCCGAGTCCATTTTTGCCTGTTACCCAACCTAATCAACATGTTATATAAAGCAATCAGATGAAATTAAATATTTATTATTATCTTTTTTCTATTTTCTGAACTTTTATACATATTGCCTTATTTCAGAATGCAAATCATATGGCCTTAATACGGTGCTTCCAGCTGGCATTATCCCTTGGAAGCATCTCCTTGGATCAACATGGTAAATTTGCAAAAATTTAAATTATTTCATAATTATTTATCTTTTTATTATAAGTTAATAATATTAATTATTCACGTCTTGTAGCTGGTCTGCAACCATCCCAGAGAAGGTCTCTCTTCACATTGGCATCGTACATGATTATTGTTGCAGCAAAGGCGGGCCATATTTTGGAGCTAATTCCCATTGTTAGATCCACATTAACAGAAGAAACGGTTAGTTTTTTTTCTTCATGCTACTTACAGGTGGCAAAACGGGCCAATCTGACGGGTTGGAATTTGGATTTGGTTAGCCCGAACATTTTTTGTCCATTTTTTTTCAATAATCATATTTATATTTTTTTCATTTGCAGATGGATCCTTATCTTGCGTTTGATGAAGAAAATATGAGATTATATGTGATTTGTACAAAACATGGTGAAGATAACTTTTATGGATCACTAAAAGACGAAACTGCTGCAATGAAAGCACTCACTGCAATTGAATTTAAGGATCAACAGCTAAAAGACACACTTTTGACCCACTTGCTATCAAAGCTTGACACTTTGTCAGAGGTATTTACATTTTACACTTTTACCCCCTCATCTATTGCTCCTTTTAAATTAAAATATTAATTGACACAAAATATATAGAAAATATTACTTGTATGTTTGATAGACCTGAGAAAAAGTATTTCAATAAAATATTTAGTTTATTTTTAAAGCTTTATATATCACAATTAATTATATCTAACACTAACTATAATCTACAGGAAGAACAGTTGAATATGAAGAGACAACTTTCAGAGGGATTTTCACCTGATGATGAATATCCTTTGGGCGGGCCATTATTTATGGAGACACCACTGCCATGTTCTCCAGTTGCACAAGCAGAGTTTCAGGCTTTTGATGAGGTAATGCTTAATTTAATATACAACTTAACTTGATTTAATAATATTTTTTATAATAAAATAATTTTTTTATTTATTTTTGTTTCCTCTTAGGTAATGCCTCATGCTGATGAAACAGACGATGATATGTTTCAAGACCAATATGGAAGCCAATCGGGTCGCAAAGATTCTCTCTCCATCAATTCACTTGACATTCTCAGTGTTAACCAGCTTTTGGAATCGGTATTTTTTTATCATTTTCGGCCCGTTTACTTGTAGTTGGGTCGGTTCGGGTTATGTTCTGTTTCCAACGGGTCAAAAGTGTTGATTGAAAAAAAATCAGCTTAAAAGGATTTTCAATCCATTTATTTGTGAACTGATTTGGGCTGTGTTTTATTTCTAACGGGTCAAATGGGTCGACAATCAGCCGAAGTGTATTTCTAATGCATAAAACCTCCTAAATAATTTTGTTATAATTGAAAAAAAAAATATATGCATGTAAACGTTAATGACAACTAGTTATTTAATAGAAAAAATCGGACAATAAGTGTTTCGAGTCAACCTAGCTCAACCCCGACCAGTTTCAACTTATACCAAAAGATAATCAGTTTTGACTTGTTACCCAAACTACCCTTTTATCCAAATTGCTATATGCTCTAAATTTATTCTATTTTCCATAATTAACTATTGACATTTGCTATAACTTTCAATCAGAAAATTAAATTTTTAAATAAGTTGGAGATTAATTTGGAAAGTAATTATCATATGCGATTGACAGGTTCTGGAAACAGCCCGTCATGTTGCAAGCCTGCCCGTTTCTTCCACTCCTGTAACATTTGATCAAGTCAAAGATCAGTGTGAGGCTTTAGTCAATGGTAAACAGCAGAAAATGTCTGTTCTTCACAGTTTTAAGAAGCAACAAGAAGGCATGACAATAATTATATCGGGCGAACATGAAAACAAAACCTCAATTACATCAAATACTGTAAGAATTTTATTTCATAACTCACATATTTGATACTAAAAAGTCAACTAAAGAAAGTCAACCTATAGCAGATAGTTTATATTCTTGCATAAATATTTTAATTAATTTTTTTTATTAATGTTTTCTATAGAAAACTGGTCTTCCAGAAGATTTAAAATTGTTGACAAATGGCGAACGACCTCTCATGCACGATCAAATCATTTCTTGTACAAACGAGTTCAGTCAACAACAGTCTTTCAGGCTTCCGCCTTCAAGCCCGTATGATAAATTCTTAAAGGCAGCTGGATGTTAATACGTTAAGTCGTTTTTATATACTTAAAATATAAAATATATATATATATATATATATATATATATATATATATATATATATATATATATATATTTCTCTTACAATCTGTATAAATATTTGTTGTTTTCCTGTAAGCAGTCTCTCTATCTTAAAGTAAATGTATGACTTGTCTACATCTTACCTCCCCATACCCCTTAATTGAAAGGATTGGGTATTATTGTCGTTGTTTTATCCAAATTTGTTGTTCTTTTTCTCAAGTAGAAAAAGAAGGCCTTTGAGTTGTACTATGTTAACAAAAGTTGTGTTTAGATTCCAGAATGTTAGGAGTGAATACTGAAGAGAATTACTGTTTATTTGTATTGAGGTGTGTTTGACCGTATTTATGTGGTGTATTTGACCATGGAATTTGCAACTAATTTTATCTTGAGGTGATTTATTTTATTTTATTTTATTTTTGATAATGTGTTTCTATTGTAGGTCTATTTGCTTGTTATCCTGTTTACTGGTGTGTGATCACAAGATTCGTTATGGTTTGTTATATACCAAACATAAATTACGAAAATACGTTGTAGTAACAAACATTTTGTTGCTTCTCTATCTATTATAACAAAAAAAATCTTGTAGAATATCACTTGGTGTCTTCCTAAAGCTTTCATTGTCACATGTCAACCCAAAAAGACACCTTATTATTTATTATTTTCAAAAAATTTAAGTATTTATTATTTTTAAAAAAATTTAATAGTTCAAATTATTATAAAATGATAATACAAAACAAAATAATATTTTCAAATTATAAAATGATAATACAAATCAGAATAATATTTTCAAATTAATTTAAAATATTATAGAAAGATAATATCCATCTCTTTTTTAATAGTTTTAAAGGATAATATTTTCATATTTATTATAATTTGTGTATTAACAGAAATTTAAAAGTATATAACATGTGATCTTTTATGTTATTAGCATAATATTCTAATCAAGTTAGCTAAATAATCATTGTCTATTATCCAATTATGATTATCTTTATTAATTTATTAAAATTTTAAAAAATTGAAATTACAATCACCACCACTACCGCCACCACCATCCGCGACCACCACTCACCACCACCACCCACTCACTATTGCTACCGCCATCATCATCCACCACCACCTACCGTCACTACCGTCATCACTCACCACTATCTATCAATTGATCATTTAAAAAAATAATACATTTTTTATAAGTTATCAAATTCAGTTCTAAACAAAAATACCCTTATAGCTATGAAATTTTACCCGCACCACACTAACCACAAAATGGATGGTATGCTTATCTTAATACTAGTGATGTTAAAAGGGCCGTGATAAGCACGGCCCACGTATAAGGTAAAAGTCGAGCGTACAATGACAGACCAGTTGAGTGTTGAGCTGTACAGCTGTAATTAGGCACTCTTGAAATGATCTTAGACCCTTTTTGTAGCTACAACAAATCCTGTGAATATGATAGAAGTATAGAACAAGTAAGTCAGATTGATATGTTAATGAGGTTTTGATTACATATGATACGTTTACTGATTAGTAGTTGTTAATAAAATGTAGGATAACTTCTTGTGTGTTCATCAAGATTCATATTAAACGGAGAGTGTTTGAAGTTAAATGTTAAGAGAAGAACCAGGTAATCTTTCGGGTCAAATAAAGAAGGTACCTAATATATTGACTTCATGGAGGTAAGCTTACCAAGCTGTCTAAGCATTTTAAGATTCTGAAAGCTGCAACAAGTTCATAAATCTATAGATTATGATAATCATTTGTACCTTCAGAATTTGATGAGTTGTTTTTCCTTTTCTATCGAATGTAAACAAAATTAATGCAAATTGTAAGCCATCGTAACGTAATCAGTAAATTATATATTGAATTCTGAAAAAGTAATCAGAAAATTAATAAATGATTAGATAAATTAAAAATATAATGAAACCAAAATGTAGTGTTTCTGTTCATTAAACATCAGAGCATTAACACACATATACATACATACATTTGATACATAGTACAGTAATACATTTAAATCTGGAAAATTAACAAACAAACAAATTGTTAATATAAGCCGCCCCTACTGCTAACCTAAGAACAATAGCAACATCTCTTACAATAACTCATTGACCTCCAATTTACAATCAGACTTTGAATGGTGGTGGTGATCATGTATCAAATTACTCAATTTCCTTTTGAATCTCTTCATCAAAATTCGCTTATTCGTCTCTGATTCTTGCTCGTCTATTGATGGAATCCTCAATGGGGTCATTCACTTTGACTTTGCTGATACATCTATCTTATATATCTAACTTCTGACTGATCTTATCTTGATTAGATCTTGTTTATTAGAGTACCATCAAAAGTTAGTCAAAAAATTCTCCAACAAAATTCTAAGTTTTGAGATAAAATTTTACAATCATACTAATAAGTTGTATATCAAAAGCTTTTTCTAGTCGCTAATGATTACCCGTATTATTACTATCATATATGTGCTGGTAAGTTGGCTTGTATGCTACAAATATGTAATCCTATTATTGAATGAGATTGTGGAAATTTAATCAGTCAATATGCTATTATGTAATCCTATTATTAATTTCTCGGTATCTCAGTCACACAGAACAAATCTGGTACGTTATTGGGTCAATTTGAGTTATGTTTCATCTCAAATGGGTTAAATAAAAATATAGCTACTAAGCAAACAAGTCAAGTGGATTGATTGTTACAAACGCATATGTTTGATGCATGTCTTCAATTGCTGTTTTTCAAAAACCTAAATTCTTATTGTAATACTGCGGGGGTGTTTGGGAGAGCCAACCCACCCATTTGAATCCATACTTGTTATTTAGCCCATTTTATAATTAAAGAAATTAAGAAATAAGTAACCGTGGGTCAACCCAACCCACCCATTTGACCACCTATAAGAATATGAAAAATCGAAAAATGATTAGGTTATGTTATACATACTTCAGCAGCAAAAGTGTAACCATTCTGATCGTTATCAAACACCTTGAAAGCTTCTTTTAGTTCCTCAGTGTCCTTGAAAGAAAAAGAAGCACAACATTCAGTCATAATTTCATATCTGCAACTATATTTCACAATTTATAGAACAAATATAAGGAACAGTCACCTTCATTTTTCTAGCCATGAGATTCAAAAACTCAAGGAAATCGATTGTCCCGATTTGATCAGCATCAACTTGATTGACCATATCTTGTAGTTCATCTTCAGTAGGATTCTGGCCCAATGATCTCATAATTGTACCCAACTCTCTTTGGTAGTGATACAACCTACAAAATCAAACATTTATACAGCCCTTGGATATAAATGTGTAGGCTGAAATTTTAAAATACAAAAAACAGCCTAGCAATCACATTCAAGTTACTTACATATGCCAACACAAATAAGAGTGAAAAAACAGTGTATACAAGAGGACAACATAAATGAATAGCCTAATAATAATTAGGACTTCAAAACAAAATGCTATCATGTAACACAATTTCAAGAACAATCCATGATTAATATACAAATTAGAGCTTGTACTAAGTTAATCACCACCTTATAAACAAGGCATCAGAATAAAAAAAACTTTATTCAATTACACAACTTCGAGTATAATTCATTATTAATATACAATTTATAGTAATGAGAGTTTGATATGCCTTACCTGTAGAGATGAACTGAATGAACAAGCTGTTGACATCTTAAGGCAACAAAGGAAGCAACTGCGAGGATACATGAATGATTATTCCCTTCAACTGTTGATGCCAAATCCCTAATTATTATTAGGTTATTTTATATTGAAGTAAACAGATTTTATGAAATTCCAAAAACCCACCACCTAACTTTAAACTTGTTATATAAGCTTGAAAGGAAAAGAAAAAGATTAAAGAGATGTAAATCTTCCACCAATTATCAGAACCCCGATTTGGGAAATAAGGCCTAATTTTAGAACGGAAAAGAAGGCTACGTTACCTGGTAGGTATTTCCAATTAGCAAGAAGTAGGTAGAGTAAACCACAAATTGGCAGCAACAATTGTTAAACGAAGAAGGTGAGTCCTTCCAGTTTGCGGTGCGTGAACCCAAAAGAAGAAGCAAGACGTTAATTAAAGCTCTATTTTGAAGACGAAAAAAGAAGGAAAACCTGCATAAATTGATAACGTACCTGATTTGAAAAAGAAAAAGAACCAAGATTTACATGAAATTGAGGCAGTGGAATTGAAATTGAAATTGGAGGAGGTGGGGAGAGGACTGAAGCTTGTATACAATGATGATGATGAAATTGGAAGTAGCAGGAGGTGTATTATGTTGCAAACGTCATTTGTGATTGGGCGGTGGGTTGTGGGTGATTTCTAATTGGTCGGGAGAAGACGGTGGGCTTGGGCTGCAAGCTATCTTCTGATTGGATAAAATAAGCAGGTCATCGACGTGGGCTTAAATGTTCACTTCGTGCTTATAGATAAATGATTAGTCGGCTAGCATAAATAAAAGTATTTAAATAACTTATGTTAAAATATCTTACGAAAACAATATTATAGTCCTTTTTTATTTGAACTCAAAACAACCTCGAAAGTCGGTTGCCAACATTCTCAAAACAAATACTCCGTAAAACTCTCCACAAGATCAACTCGAGACCTAATTAACAATCCTTCCAATTCACTGCAATTCGTGTTCTTCTAAATCTCTTCAATCTCCTTCTCCAATTTAAAAATACTCACGCAATCCTTGTGCTAATTGTGATATTTGCGAAATTGATAGTTATTCGGTAAGGATGATTCCTGGTATGATGGATCCGGAGATGATCAAACTCGCTCAAGAACAGATGAATCGTATGTCACCTGCAGATTTATCCAGGATTCAGCAACAGGTCGATTAATTTTATTATATACTTCAATCGAAAACCAAATAGTTAAAGCGATTTTGAGGGAAAAACTTAGAATATACGTAAAAGCGTAAAACACTTGTGGATTCACGTGATTGCGGTTTAAGCTCGTATTTGTAGAAACTGTTTCTGTGTGCGATTTTGTTGTGACACGAGATTCAGGAAAATTGAGCAGAATTACATATATTATATATATTCACCTTCTGATATATAATGATCATATGTACATGCATAAGTTAGTATATATACCTGGAGGTGTAAGTGAATTAGGGTTCGTATGCTATAATTAAGACGTGAATCGATGGGAAAAGCTATATCACGAATATCATATATTTGATTATTGTTAATGGTGCAAATGTTATCTGTATGTTTTTTGTAAAAATTAAAAAATAATTGTGCAATTGAGGCTTTTAAATGCACTAAATTGAACATATCACTATGTTTTAAGATATAATGATATATAATCCAATCATTTAATTTTTGCCTTAGTTTTTTAACTTCCTGGATGCGATATTAGGATTTTTTTAATAATTTGTGCTCGTGTTACCCTTTAATCACTATTTCCTTCTGTTAATTTGCATTTCTGATACTTATTTTGTAAGAATCTATTTGGTGTTGTGTGAAACTGCAGATGATGTCTAATCCTGATCTGATGAAATTGGCATCAGAAAGCATGAAATCTATGAAACCTGAGGACATAAGGCGTGCTGCAGAACAGTTGAAATCTATTCAGCCAGATCAAATGGCTGAAATTGGTGCAGATGCACAAATAAATTATCAGTTAAATGCAGCTCAAATGTTGAAGCAAAAGGTAGCTATATTAATCATCATGATCTAATATACAATTTACATCTTAAAAAAAACATATATAATTTGAAGTTATAGCTCTGCGCACGGTCCAAAAACTGGACCGAACCGGTTGGAACCGAACCTGACCGGTATAACTCGGTCTGGTCCGGTCCCACCGGTTACAGCTGGTTCTCAGTACAGTTTGCACATGCCTAAATTATATTATGCGACATGGTGTTGAGAAAATCTTTCCTATAACAGCTACCTTACATTTTCTTACTTTATGATTAGTATTTACTGCTTAGTATTTTAACTGTCAGAAAATTACCATTGGTAGCTAGTAACTACTTTGTTTTAAATTAACTATTTTGGCAGGGAAACGAGCTTCATAGTCAGGGAATGTATAATGATGCATTGGAGAAGTATTTAAGGGCAAGTACACCTCTGCTAATTCTATTTTTTTTTATTGTATATATTTAATTTAAGTTATAATTTTTGTAATGTCAAATGTTTCATACCAGGCAAAAAACAATTTAAAAGGCATCCCAGAATCTAAAGGGGGAACTCTTCTATTGGCTTGCTCTCTTAATTTGATGTCATGTTACTTAAAGACAGACCAATTTGATGAATGCATAAAAGAAGGTATTGAGGTACGTAAAAATATTATTTCTTTTAGGGTTAACACTTAATGCACTCAGTGGTCATCGTACTTCCTGAAAAAATTAAGTTTGTTCATTCTGTTATTTTATTTTATTTTTGTTTATTAAGGTCATTGTACTACACGAGTATTAACTAAAGGATACCAAACTTTTTAAAGACATGAACTCAAGTTACCGCCATTATTTTATTCACTGTATTTCTTTTATATCTTAGATATAAATAATCCTTAAAAATTGTAATTAATCTTGGTTTTAATTAATTAACAAGCTATATTGGGATTTTTTCAGGTATTGGAAACTGATGGAAGTAACGTTAAAGCTCTTTACAGGAGAGGCCAAGCATATAAAAGTATAGGGCAACTTGAAGTGAGTGATTTTATTAAAATAATAATAGTTGTTATAACTTATATCATTATTAAATTATTATGTTAACTAAATTCTTAGTTATATTTATTGATATGCTGATTTTATTAATATTTGTTAGAACGCAGTGTCAGACTTGACAAAAGCACTTGAATTTTCTCCTGATGATGAAACTATTGCAGATGTTTTAAGGTATATGATCATTCTCATGGTACATATTTTCTTTTATTAATTTTGTATTTTTTTAATTTTTCTAAATTTACAGGGATGCTAAGGAAAAGTTAACTGAACAAGGCGTCAATGACACACCAACCGGTACATTTTTACATAATCAGTGAAATTAATCAGACCTGGTCAATATCAGTGAATATCTGTCAAAATCGGTCAACATTGCTAATATTATTATTTTATTTTCTAAAATATATTCCTTTATAATTTAGGGTATCTGCTTAGAAACCGATTAATCACTGCCGAGACCGATTAATCGCTTGAAAATGGTCAACCAACTAGATACCGTTGACTAATTTTTCACAAAGTTGACTTTTATGCATGTTAACAGGTTTAAAAATAGAGGAGATTACTGATGAAATCCCAACTTCATTATCAGAAGCAGAGAAAACTAGTGGTACATCTGTTATTCCAACAAATACTGAGTATCTTCAGGCTCTTAAAGATGATAAAGAATCTATCAGGTCTGCACCTGTTTTATTTATTTGTTTATTTTTTTTAATTTCAATAACAAAATCTTGACACAAAAATTATTAACAAAATCATCATTTCTTATTTTATGTTTTTATTCTATTTTATTTTACTAGATCATTTCAGAATTTTATGTCAAAAGCTGATCCAGAAACCCTAGCATCAATGGAAGGAATATCTCCCGATACTGTTAAAACAGCTTCAAATTTAATTAGCAGTATGCAACCTGAAGAATTTCAAAAGATGCTTGAAATGGCTACTTCTTTCCAGCAGGGAAACCCTAATATAAGCAGCTCTAATAGTGGGCCCGGTATGCCAGGTGTCACACCTGAAATGCTTAGTACAGCAACTGACATAATGAACAAGATGCCGCCACAAGAGATTCAAAAAATGGTCAAAATGGCATCATCTGTAAGTGAGCAAAGTCAAACATCAGAGTCAACTGGATCTAGATTGAATACGGATGGTCCAGATTTGCTAGAGAGACGTGAAAATTTAACATTTAATGAGGATATTGGTGAGAGTAGTAGTGCTTCTAGAAGGTTTTTGAATTCGGGAAATACTTCTCAATCTAGCTTCTCGAGCTCGAGTTTTGATATGCAGGAACAAATTAAAAATCAAATGAAGAATCCAGCTGTACGTGAGGTACGTTCGTTAACTTAGATATTAGAGGTGAAAAAATGGGCGGGTCGGGTAAGTTGGGTAACGGGTCAAAATGGATATTTTGTACAGGTCAGGTTGGTTGACCTAAAGCACTTCTAATTTTTTTATTTATTTTTTTTTTGTCAATTATCAAACATGGTTATACAAATTTATATCATATCAGTGGTAATTTTTTTTTAATAAATTATTTAGGGGGTTTTGCGTATTAAAAATACACTTTGGGCGACATTCTACCTGTTTGACCCATTAAATACAAAATATAACCCTAATTGACCCATTCACAAGCAAATGGGTCAAAATAGGCACTTGTACTCAATATTATCTCTTTCATATTAAGTGCTTGCTAGAATGCACTAGATAGGTCATAGGACTCGTCTATTTATAGAAAAGGAACCAATTTGACCAAAATACCCTTTTAGATTCGTAAAATGTATCTAATTTCCTGATTTTATGAATTTATGTTTGGTAAGATGATGTCATCAATGATGAAAAACATAAGTCCAGACATGATGGCAAACATGAGTGAACAATTTGGGTATAAACTGTCACGTGAGGATGCAGAAAGAGCTCAACAAGCAATGTCGTCTTTATCGCCAGAAAGCATTGATAAAATGGTAAACTTCATGTTTTAATCCATTATTTGTTTATTTAATCAAGAGTAAATTACAGAATTGTTCTTTGGTCTTTCAAATTCTACGATTTTCTCCCTATACTTTTAGTTTCGTTCTTTTTTTGTCCCAATATTTTTTTTAATTTTGTGATTTTTGTTCCTATGGTTTTCAAATTTTATTTTTTACGTCCATTTTGACCTAAAGTGACTAAAATAATGTTTGTTTTTATACAAAATTAAAAAATTTGTTTATAAAATAATGACAAACCACGAAATTAAAAGACAAAAAAAAAAAAACAAAATTAAAAGTATAGGGACAAAATTGTAGAATTCGAAACAATTTCTGTAATTTACTCTTTAATCAAGGATTCACGTGATTTTTATGTGTTGCAACAGATGAAATGGGCAGATAGGGCACAACGAGCTAGTGAAGGTGCAAGACGTACAAAAAACTGGCTACTTGGAAAGCAAGGTTTAGCAATGGCACTAATCCTCCTCATAATTGCAATCCTACTCAAATGGTCGGGCTACATTCGTCATTAACTGCTAATCTCTTTTTCATTAACACTAGTAATTGTCGTTTGTTAATACATCGATAAAGAGCATTTTCTTTTTTTTGAACCTTTTACAATATAGTTTTTTTAGGTGAGAATCAATGAAAAAGGACGGATGTCATACTTTTTTTTATTAATCTAAATTTGTAGATAAAGGTTACATAAGTGACCATTTCTCTAAATATAATCAATCTGAAAAATAAGAATTTGAATGGTTTATAAAGTCTGAAAAATAAGAAGCCCAAACATAATGTTCTTCATGTAAGAGGTGATTTGTTCAATGTATAAATTACTTCACGTACCATAATATATAATATACAACTTAGAGATATAATATACAACTTAGACTGTATAACATATTAAAGACTTTGTTTTATTGTGTACACCGCTAAGTTTCCATATTCCACTTTGTTTTATCTTACTTGAGTTGATACACAAAATTATACAAACAGTGAACTTATACTAGAGCATAGTTTTTACACCTTGCATGTTTCGAATTTGAACCCATATCTATCTGGTTGTATGGTCATTCAAATACCACTAGATCTTTGATATATAATACCATTTTAGTCAAAATTATATTGTAAACTGAGCACAAACTATAAACTAGTACTTTTAAGTAAAACATTTACTAAGTATTTAAAACGACACCATTTAAATATGGTAGCAAAATGTATATACCTAGTATATTAGTATGAACCAGGGATGGTTTTTTTGTCTGAAAATTGAAATGGAACCGGAACCGCACATTTTTGCACTGGTTCACGGTTCTCCTTTTTTGTTTTTTTTTTCGGTTTTTTCGTTCCGGATTTTTCGGTTTTAAAATCGGAAATTTCGAGTTTAACATATCTTCTCAAAACCAAGGTACTCAATGTACTTTTTGGTTAACTGGTTTTAAATCCGAAATTACGGGATTAAATTAGAATCATTATTTCGGTCCAGTTCTGGTTCTCAGTCTTGTTTCTTTGATTTTCGATTTCTTTTATTTTGGTCAGTCGAACGCAACCCTAGTATAAACATATGATTTCGATACGATATCATGATCTAGTCCCGTATCTAGCAAGTCAATCAAAATTCAAATAGTCTAATCACAAAACCTTCCAAAATAAAATCCAAAAATTTCTATCATGTACGATATTCTTCTTGTCAGTAAGTGATAATAGCATGTGATCCTGCTAGGTTTTCATTCTCTTCCTTCTTTTTCTTCTCAATTTAATCCTCTCTGTCTCCAGCCGCAGTAAACACACCCCAAATCTAGCCCTAGATTACCGATTGAACAATCGTTTCATAAAACTGTAAATTCATGTAATTTCATCGCTGATCTTACTCATTTGCAGCTTAAATCTGATTATGGGCTCATTGGTTATCTGTTTATAGACTCATTGTTCTATCCAGCTGGAACAGTAAGTTTGAAACCTTTATTTTGGGAATAACTTCAATTACCTTATTAACATTTTTTGTTTCATTTGGGCTGTGATGAACTGATGATGCAAAGTTTGATTCTTTTGATTTAGTTATGTAGAAGTCCTTTGAGTACTTGTGAAATGTCTAGATTGCCCATGAAAGGGGGGAATTTGTCAATGATTTAGGGTGTTTTGATGTTAATTTTGATACTGGTTATGTGATGTTGAATTATCAGAGCAGGAATAATTAGTTTGCTAAGTTGTAATAATCATATCTTATGTTGTTTAATAGTATAGTAATCATTCACAGCTAAATTTTATTTATTTAGTTTCATATTAAAATTTTCATGGCAGGATTGGATAGAGACTAAAAACATGGGTGTTTCTGGAAAGTGGATTAAATCACTCCTTGGTATCAAGAAACCAGAAAAGCCACAATCTTTAGATAATAATGAAAATGTTAGTATTAGTATGGATATCATTTTGTTTTGTTAAACCGAAAACTTCTAATTTTGATGTTATTGTTTTGAAATTTGTAAAAACTATTTCAGAAAACTGTGAATTTTGGAAAGTTTCGACACAGGAGAAAGAGTTCAGTAGAAATCAAAGATAACATTTTTGATAGCAATTTTAATCAGAATTCTGCTGCTGATGAACATAGAAATGTAGTCCCAAATGTTACAAATGCACCTTCAACTTCAGTTCAATTGCAAGATTCATCCCTAAATAAATTGCAAACCAGAGAAGAATGGGCAGCTATACGTATCCAAACTGCTTTTCGAGGAATTTTGGTACTAAATAATAAACCACTATTTATTATACTTTTTCAATTCCTGTTTTATTATAAATACTTAATTATTATTGTAATAGTTTAGTTTCTGTTATCATGTTTCGCATTCAAAGATACCACGAATCTGTTCATACTGTTGGTACATTAGTTATCTTTACTATTATACAAAGCATTTAGCCTTCTCATTCTTAAAATTTAAGAAAACTTGAAATTACCAACTTACCCCTTTAATATTCCATATTCTATAAATAATTTTTCCTAAAAAGTTAATACCAGTTGAATTTTAACCCATAAAATACTAAATGCATTTTAAAACCAAATGAAATTATCTTCTATTAACACAACAATTTAAAATTTTCATTATCATTTAAATAATATATAATATATCTTAATTATTGATATATTCAGGCTAGGCGGGCCCTACGGGCTTTAAAAGGATTGGTGAGACTACAAGCTCTTTATCGTGGACATGCAGTGAGAAAACAAGCTGCAATTACTCTTCGTTGCATGCAGGCTTTAGTTAGGGTTCAGGCCCGTGTTCGGGCTAGACGGGTTCGGGTTGCATTACAAACCCAATCAGACCAACAAAAACTCCAAAATGAGGCCCGTGTTCGGGAAATAGAGGTAATTAAAAAATCTTTTGTTGAAATAATATAATTCTTGTTACCATGTTTCACATCGATTGTATAGAAAAATGCAAAGATTTGGGACAGAAAGTGTTTTGGATCAACCCCGACCCGTATCACAAAAAGTCTTTGTTTTGACCTGATCCGGGTTCTGACCCGTTACCCAACTGCCCGACCCACCCATTTTGTCGCCTCTAATTAATATTTATTTTTAAATATTACAGGAAGGATGGTGTGATGGTGTTGGTTCAGTTGAGGAAATACAAGCAAAGTTGATGAAGAGACAAGAAGCTGCTGCCAAACGTGAGAGAGCCATGGCATATGCTCTTGCTCACCAGGTTTTTTTTAGTTATTTTCAGAAATAAAAATATTTATTTGATTAAAATTAAATTTTTTACAAAGATTTATTTTAGGCCAAAATACGTTTTAGTACCCTGAAATTGGCTGACTAGTGTCTTGAACTATTAAAGGTGCAGAATTTGATCTTGTTTTAGTATCCTCAACTTGACAAAATAGTTGATTTAGTACCCAGACTCATTAATTTGATCTTGTTTTCTAGGTTGACTTACTTTCGTTTGAGCTTCTGACAAATTAAAAAAATGTACGTTCATCTGAATATATTGATAAAATAAACCACGTGATAAGACAAGACTGAATTAGTGAGCCAGGGTACTAAATCGACCATTTTGTCAAGTTCAGGGTACCATGTTGCACCTTTAATTTTTCAAAGGTAGTAGAAAACCTAGTCACTCAAGTTCATGGTACTAAAGTACATTTTGGCCTTTATTTTATTATACTTGTTTATTTGTTACAGTGGCAAGCAGGATCAAGACAAAACACAAGTGTAACTGGATTTGAACCGGATAAAACAAACTGGGGTTGGAATTGGTTAGAAAGATGGATGGCTGTTCGTCCATGGGAAAATCGGTTTCTCGACATTAATACAAAAAACGGATTAAAGATTCAAGAACATGATACTAATAATAATCAATTAAAATCTGCTGTCGGCATGAAATCGATTGGTTTAAATCTTCAACCCGAATTGGGAAATGAGAAAACTGGAGAATCTAAATCTGATGAATTTGTTAGTGTGTGTGTTGATTCGAAGTCTGATTTGTTAGTTGTTGATTCGGTTGATGAGCGGGCCCCGCGAAAGGGTAACGGGTCAAGATCACAAAGCAATCCTAAAGAGAGATCGTCAATTGTCAGAAATCGGGCGGAAAAGCGACGGTCCTTACCTAGTACTGGTTAGCCCGTCTCTCTCTCTCTCTCTCTCTCTCTCTCTCTCTCTCTCTCTCTCTCTCTCTCTCTCTCTCTCTCTCAAACACACACACCCACGCACGCACACACACCCCCACGCACGCACGCACGGAATCGGGCCCTAAAAGGCTCAATAGGAGTGAGTGCAGTCCAGAAACCGAACCGAACTGAAACCGATAGGACCGAAATTGAAAATCATGAAATTACAAAATCGAAAACCAAACCGATTATATATTTATTCCCAATTTTTACTTTTACTGTTTTACCCCTACTAAGATGACTTTATGGTATTTTAATGATATTTATTGCAACTCATTTTAAATGTTTTTATGTGTTGCATCATTGTTATCTATATAAATCACAAATATATTTTCTCCGTATGAAAATTTTACTTTTTATACATTAATATGTAATTTTACAAAATTTAGTAACGATTTTAAGATGTTACAACATCAAACATCTTACAATCGAAATGACATTTTTATATTGATTTTCAAATTAATTTGTATATTTGTCAATCTTCAATTGCAATAGTCATACATTAGTTATTAGTATATGATATAGAAACTAAAAAAAAACATGTAAGTTTTACCAGCTATTATTAATTGTGCCCACATGACACGCAGGTAAATACTCAATAGTCTAGTTGATAATGTATGTGTTAAGTATGATTATTGATGTGTTATTATAGTTTTAATAATGATAATGATAATAATAATAATAATGCATCTTCTGACAAGCTCCTTTTTTGTCCATTTGAACAGGCAAAATGGCCAAACAACCTGGTAAATCTGCTACGAAAACACTGAGCACTTAATTAGCCATAAATCATTATTTTCTCCAATTGCTGAAATTTCAGATATTTGTATATAAATTTATACATAATCGACTGGTATGAGATTGCATTTTTCGGGCTGAGATGCTGAGTTTGTTGTCAGAGAATTGAAAAAAGGTGATGGAATTTGTTTATTTATTTAATTTCGGATGCTGTAATTATTGATTGTGTGATTATTTTTGTAACTAGAAATAAGAATGCTGGTTATATTAAGCATGTGGTGTGATATAGACAATGTTGTAAAACTCACTACGGCATGTAATCGGTTACTCAGCGAGTATGAGTATTCGAATTGAGATTTTTAAATATAAATTTGAATAGATATATATTGTATATATAATCTCTAGTTCTTAAAACTAACAAATATTTTAAATCTTGTAAGTAAATATATTACACTTAAAAAAGTGTCTTGATAAAATATCATAATATTACCTATAACAACATTTTGCAGGGACTATTCATCTACAGGAGATGAATAGTTTTTGTTTTTTGTTTTTTTTATTTTTTTTAATATTGTTTCCTCCTTATAAATTAATGTTGATAAACTCCCATTATCATACCAAGGACTCAAGGAGTAAAGAATAGTACATTGTACAAGTAGTAAAGTACATTGTACAACTAAATCAAAGTCTCTATCAAGCCTATCACTCTTCCCACCAAACCTTTAATATTATTTTTGACTTAATGATTGTCTTTGCATTATTTTATTGTTTTTCTTGGATTTTAAAAGTTTTATCTACACCCATTTCATTATGTTGAGAAGAATTTGAAACAAAGGTTTACGTGATTCGGTAGATGTGGTTTAGCATGTAATTAGGTACGTAAAATTAATGAGTTATAAAAATATGACTTATTTTAAACTTATGTATTTTTTATGAACGAACGTAAATTTTAGAGTAAATAAAATGTAGTCTATTAATATGTTAATTTATGAATATGGTTTTAATATTTGCAGACCCTTCCTACTATAGATACGTTAATCTATAAATATGATGGGTAAACTTTTATCCCGCCGCGAAGCGCGGGCACCAATTCCTCGTTGAATAAACAATAAACAGGTTGTTTAAAACCCCAAGTAAAAAGAAAATAATAATATTAAAAAAAAGACTAAGTTTGACCAGTTTTAACGAGTTCAGCCGAGTTGTCCATGTATTGGCTGAGTTGGGCGATTATTGACCGAGTTCTTATTTTCTAATTCGATTACATTGATGTGTGTAAGATTGCATTGTTTATCACTTTTATCGAGTCAGATTATTCTTATTTTCTACTAATTTGTTGAGAATGAGGAAATGTGCAATAAAATTACCAAAATACCCTTGAAATCAATAACTGCAACTTCACGGTTTATAGATGTCATTTAGCCTCCAATTCACTAAAAAACATGCACAACCAACCACAAAAAACTATACAAACAACACAAAGAAAAGAGTGATGAACAACAAAAGGACTCATGATTAAAAGTTGAGGTCCAAAACAGACTGTTTGCTTGAGTTTTTGTGTAATTTTAAACCGTTGGATTGATCATGATGAATTGTTCATCCTCACATTGTGTATGCTTTTGGTTGATGTGCTCTTTTAGCATTTGTATGTACAGTTAAAAGGATTTCCAGCTGCACATGTGAACAAAAGTCAAACAAATGGTCAAATGGGTTGAAGACAAAACAGGAACCAAAACGTGTTCAGGTAACAAAATGGGTATTTTTTGTCCAATTTTTTAAAGTTGCTTATAAATAACTAATGCATTAAATAAGAGTACACTATCTCGTTAATTTGATCGAATTTTTTACCTGACTTACTTTCCTTTCAGTTTTTGATGGACTAAAAAATATACATTCATCTCAATATATTGATATTAGAAGCAAATCACATGAGAAAATAATATCAAATTAGTGAGTCAGGGTACAAAATCGACCATTTTACCAAGTTTAGGGTACCATATTATAGCTTTAATAGTTCAAAGGTAGTAGAGGACCTGGTCAGCCAAGTTCAGATACTAAAATGCATTATGGCCTATAAATAATTAATAATTTGGATATAGCAATTTAAGAGGTTGTATCTTGTGTATCAAAAACACAATTTGGGCAAATTTTCGACACGTTCAAATTTTCTGGTTGGGCTACAACAAAGCAGAAACCCTAAACCTTAACATATTACCTGCACTATAAATTCACATACAAAGCAACTAACTTACTAACTAACTAAATAACCACAATTAGCTTAACAACTTGATAAAAAGAAAACTCACCAGAGAAACCAAAACAGCTCAATCCCGGAAAATGACATCATCAGCCATATCCATCAAAGGATCCAAACACTCCGGCGAAAACTTCCGGGCAAACATATAATTCTGATCAAAATCCGATCGCCGGAGATTGTAAATCAGCTCAGGCGACAGCTCATCCGGGTAATAAGTATGCGGGTGTCCATTAACACTATCAGTCCAATTAACATGAGTTAATGTATAACCAGTACATCCTTTTAAATCCACCATTGACAAAAATGTAGGAAAATAATGTTCTTCAGGGTAACAAGATTGTGGTCTCAAACACGGTAACCGGAATTTTTTCCATAATTTCCGTTCGTTAAGAACCATTAAAGCGTGCTTCTTTGTTAGGGTAAAAAACTGAGATCCGACCCGAAATTCATCAAATTTTACTTCAGGAGCCATCATATTTTTACCTCTAGCGTTGTATCTATCCCAAAGATTAGGATCTTGAGATATTATTTCGATAAAGCTTTTGAATTTCACGTTTATTAATTCTGCTACTTGATGGGTGTTTAATTCGAAGAGGGTGTTGTAGAGAAATTGGAAGGAATGTAAGGGGATGCAATGTTGTGAGATCAAGGTGAAGAACTGATTACTCTGGTCGTCGAGAATTGCGGTGGCGATGAGGCGGCGTGCGGCGGAGATTAGGGTGGCGGTGCCGCGGTGGGTTTGTTTACCGGCGATGAATCGGTTTTGTGAGAAAACGCCGCCTGGGGGTTTAATGGATTTAACAGTTGGGTCAGCATGAACATAAACATTGTAAAGATTCGAACTTGATGTGTTCCCAGTGAAGAATTTTTCCCATAAAGGGGCGAATTGGAGGTTGGTGTTCGTGAGGAACAGGAAGGCGATTTTGGGTTTGGAGTTGGTGGATCCGAGTCTTGATTTGGGTTTATGGGTCGGGTTGGATCCGGCGGCGACGGCATGGCGGAAGAGGGTGAGATCGTCGAGTTCGTCGGGGAATGAAATCGGCGGCGGCGGGAAGATGTGTGAAGCGAAGTAGAAGAGGATTGGGAGAGAGAGGGAGAGAAGGAGTAATGTGGGAATCCATGGAGATGGTGATGAAATCATGGCGATTGTATTGGATTGAAGATGGTGAAATTACACATTTTTGGGGGATTGATTTAGGGTTTGAGAGAGATTTTGGGTTTGGGGATTCATTGATTTGAGGGGTTTTGAACAAGCAATTTGTGTTGGTTGATGGTGATTGTGATGGATTGTTTGGAAAGTGAGATGCTTGGAGTTATAGTCACGAGAGATTTGTTTATTCACTTTTTTTTATTATAAATAAAAAAAATATAAAATCTCATGCCCCACACTATCAAAATTATGATAGTTCCTTCTATTCAAAATAAGTGATATACTTTTCTTTTTAGGGTGATTCACAATAAGTAATACCTTTTGAAAAATTATCTTATTTGACAAGTGAGACCCTCACCCACTAACTTATCTAATTTAACAAAATGAAATGACCCTTTTACCCTTACTTTTTACTTTTAAACATCATTAGCCCACTTTATTAAAAAAGTGTGGGACGCATTCCCCACCAACCATCTACTTAATCTAATTTAATCATCATTATAATCTTTTGCCTCAAAAACCATAAAACCTAAAGTGTATCACTTATTTTGAATCGGAGGAAGTACTTAGTTGCAATTTTTAATCAATTTTCCATTGAACATACCATAATTATTTGTGTACGTTGATTTACTTCACATCAAACAATAAAAAGTTTTTTGTTACGAGAGTATTAAATATGGGTAATATTACATAGGGTTCGGATCCGGTGAGGACTCTTTTCCCGGTGAGGACTGCGAGGACTAAAAAAAACACTAAAAATGATCCAAAACAAACTTTTTTCAAAAAAAAAATCTTTTTTAAATATCTAAATAGCAGCCTATAAGATCAAAAAAAAAAGTTTTTCAAAAATGATCCAAAGAAAAAATATAGATCATAATAATGATCCACAAAAAAAATATGGATCATTGTTATGATCCGTAAAAAAAAAGTGGATCATAAATTTTTTCAAAATTTTTTTTTTGGTCAAATGTAGTAATTATCATGGTGAGTTATATATATACTACCTCCGTATCAAAATAAGTGATACACTTTCTATTTAGGGGTGAAACAAAATAAGTGATACACTTTCAAAACTTACCTTATTTGGCAAAAAAGTGGGACCCATTCTCCACTAACTATTTACTTTAATAAAGTAAAATTACTCTTTTACCCTTAGCTTTACTTTTAAACATCATTAATTCCACTACATCCAAAAAAAATGGGTCCCATTATCCACTAATTATCCACTTTATACTATTTTAAATCACTTTCCAATCTTTTGCCTCAAAAACCGCAATTTCTCAAATGTATCACTTATTTTGATACGGAGGTAGTATAATTTTTTCGGAATTTTTTGAAATTTTTTTGAGGTGTCCTCACGAGTTCTCACCATTTTTGGAGTCCTCACCGGATCCCAACTATCAATAAGTTCTAAATATCGTTCATTTGAAATAATTTTTAGGGTAAATGTCAGAAATTGTCCTCGTAGTCTTGCATTTTCTACTTTTTTGTCCCTAAATTTTTTTTCCGTCCAATTTGGCTGTTAAGTAACGGAATATGTGTCACACCCCGCCAAAAACGGTTTTGCGGAAGAACGAGGTGCGACTAATTAATAACATAACACATCAATAATAGTAAACTTCGCATAAATTGTAAAAATGGATTGCCAATGTCGTTACAAAAACCAAAAGAAAATGTTTAACCATAAAACAAAATAATTGTTTGTAATTGAAAACTAATGTCATAAAGACTTATTGTTGAGACCAATGCATGACAATCCTTGACAAAATTTTATGCTCGACATAGCTTAATTTCCGTTACCTGAGAAAACATATAGAAAAAGTGTCAACACAATGGTTGGTGAGTTTCACAGGTTTTGTGACTCCAAAAGTTATATCATCAAATCGTTGGGTACAAATCATGTACAAAATAGTTTTGGTGCAATGCATAATCCCTTGCAAGCTAGCTAAGCAAACAAGTTAAAGTATAATCAAGGAGCCGGTAATCAAACCATAAATCTAAAGTAGTTAGAATATAAAGCTCAAACCCAGTTGGACTAGCGCGACTAGTCATGAGCGGGGGATCAATCCCGATAGTACTATCTCTATATTCCTTGGCTAAAACGCATAGTTAATGATTACGGTTAAACGAGGACATGTATTGTGGCCCTTAAACAGTTGGTACGTGTACACCACAATGATTATACAAAGATCAATTATTGCAAAATAGTTTGAGTAGTATATGTTTTCTCCCCCAATAAAGTAGTAATAAAATAGTAAAAATGGGGCCGTGAAACTCACCTTAGCGAAGCTTTCAAATTTCGTAGTTGGGGATTCCAACCAAAGTTTCCTAGCGTCCTAAACGCATAAGTATAGTTAATAAGTGACGGTCTAAAATGACACGCCTAGACTATATGATGCATGTATGGTTGTTACAACTCGATCTAGATGTGAGCGATACGTTGGTGACTTGATAGGGTTGGGCTTGTATATTAAATATAGTTAAATATGCTAAGTATATTTTCAAAATGCATTCGCTTTGTTTATAGAGAAAGACTTATTACTTAAAGTTAATTATTTAAACAAAATTAAATGATTATGATTAATTATTAATAAACAATAATTAAGGAAATGAAAATGAACTTTTAGATATTAAGTTGTCGTTAACTAAATAGTTTGTTACATAAGTATTAGTTAACTATATATCAATTAAATAAATAAATAAATAAGTAAATAAATAAATAAATAAATAATTTAATTTAATAAATAAATAATTATTTTCAAATAAGGGTCTACTGTTACGTTTTAGAATTTTAGGAATTCTTAGTTAATTATAGTTAGTTGTTTTGGCTAAATGAGTGAAATTGGCTATTTGCCTGCTGGACCAAAAAATGGGTCTGCGACCAGCCTGCACCGAGGGAGGAAGACAGAAACAGAAATAGAAACCGGCGGTGGCCGGAGGCCTCGCCGGAAAAACAAGTTTTTAATATAAACAGATTCACTTTAACGCACACCAAAAACCCGTTTAGTTTTACTCAACTACAAAATTTTTAAGAACGGCATGTGACTACAAGATACACACACCACTGTGTGCGTGCGAGTGTCGCCGGAAAACCGAGGACAACCCCGTCGGAGACGGGGTTGTGCGACAGGGACCAAAACCCAGGAAAGATGTTTGAATAAAACCCATGAACGTAGCAGATCGATACCTTCGATAAAACAGTCAAAAGAAACGCCGGCACACACACACACTGTGTGTGTTCACCGGAGAAGACAACACCAATTAAGGAGAAACCCAGTCGATCCCGAGTTGTAACCCACGTATGCATGCTTATATTAACGAACGAATAGGAGGAAGTTATACCTATTGAACCGGAGAGAGAAACCGGGAATGATGATCGGTGAGAGCTTGATTCGTCGGGGACTTTAAGCGCCAACAAAAACGTCTCTGCTCGCCAACAACTAAAACTCAGAAACGGAAAGGATCGTCTAAGATGTATGCCAAATATAAAACGAAAAAAAATAAAATAAGAATAGACAAGGGTTAGTTGTGCGTGAAAGTGAGACCGAGAAAGAGATCGCCGGTTCAACGTGCAGTCGTTGGAAGTTTCTTGCTCGCCGGAACCGCCTCTGTTACTCGTGGGTGTGCAAAAGTGGATGAAATAGAAAGGATTATAATATGTATATGATAGCTTAGGAGTGCAGGGTTTGTTTTGAATAGAAGGAGATAACTACTTTAATTTGGTTATAACTTTATTACATAAATCATACTTTTGGTTTGGGTTTTGTCACCAACTCGCTAAGTTACAGTCAACCACTGTATAACCTTAATTAATCGCATCATTGAAGAGTACAAATTAATAATTAATTTGTATGATTTGCTACACTTAGACAAATGAAAGTCCACTATTATGAATGTCGTAGAAAATGCAACTAAATGATCACAATTAGGTGTTGGGTTAACTACCCAATCGCGAGGGTTGTCACAATATGCCAAAAAAATGGGGGTATTTTCGTCATTTTTATATTCTTCCCCATTTATGTGTTCATCATTTAAACCCTAAATTTAAAGAAATCCAGCCACCACACATAAATTCAAACCATTAATTTGTTCCCCATTTTTATTTTCGTCGTTTATGATTCCAGCCACCACCACTCAGTTCTTCTTTGCCATCGATTCCAGCCACCACAACTGAATTAAAGAAATCCAAATTTAAAAATCCATTTCAAATCCATATCCTCGGTTGCAGGTTTCGTAAGAAAATATCAAACCTGAAATCATCGTCTTCTTTCTGCCGCCTCCCGCCTCGTGACGGAAATCCCTTGCTGCGATGCCACCTTCGTCCGCCGCGTCGTGACGGAAATCCCTCTCCGGTGACAGAATCAACGATTAGGGTTCTTCAAAAAGGGTTCTTCAAAAATCCACGATTAGGGTTCTTCACAAAAACCTAATCCATAATCTCTGTGTAATCGATGATGATGAACACCACCATGCCAAAAAACAACCTTATAGCAGACCGCCGGTGGCGGTGGTGACGAGGGTGAGAAGTTGAAGAAAAAGGGATATGAAGTGTTGTACATGGTTGACGCCATTGATGAGTATGCTGTTGGTCAACTTAAAGAATTCTTCACCGCTACTTTTATCAGTAACCCCACATTTTTCTTTAATTTTACACAAAATCGAATAAGCATTAAGAGTTTTTCCAGCAGCTAATAAAGCATCCGGAACCTTATCATAACTCGAAAACTCAACGTTATAATCTCTCTCCAAAACATAATCCAACAACTTAATTGGGATTAGGGTTCTTTTTTTATGATGAAGAAGAAGAAAGGTGCAGAAAAGACCAAAATACACTCACATGTTTAACATGTGGGGTTCATTAACATCCAAATTTGAACGGAAGGATATAAAAATAGAACTTTAAAGAGCACGGAGACAAAAATCTAGAAAAAAAAAAGTTTAGGGAAAAAAAAAACAGAAAATGCAAAATCACAGGGACAATTTCTGACATGTACCCTAATTTTTAATGTCACAATTAATCAATCGACCACTAATTGTAACAGCTTTTAGCAAAATTAAGGAAACTTTTTGATCCTAGAGTGGATGGGGTGAAAGCTTCAGTGTTATTATGGTTTTAAAATCATATTCTAACTATAAGGTTAGTTGTTTAGTGGTTGAATTTGTTCATCTATAAATGTGAAATTCTCAATAAATATTAAGTTTAATCGTTACGAGCTAAAAAAAACTCTTATGATCATAAAGGTTTACTCACACCCACTCAGAACTTCCTAAAGAGTAGGTGGTGTCGATCTCTAGGATTTATGAGCTCAACAAAGTGAATTGAAACCCAAATTAACATAAAAAGAGATCAAAGATTGCTATAGTTGGGTGGAAAATCACTAACATATAATAAAAGGGCAAGATTTCAAGTCCTCTTTCATATTCTATAATCAATCGCTTACTACTCACTAGAATTTTCAAGAACATCCTTTATATTTTTTAGTTTGATTAACAAAATCCTATATCTAAAATTTTCTATAATTATAATAGTAAACTAAATATTTTTAAAATGTTTCAGTTTTATTTATTTATAATCTATATTAATTCCTACAATTAATAGATGATTTATAAAATCCGTGGCGGAACACGGTAAACTATTACACTTGTTGTATGCATTTAACATTGTTTATGATATATATTTAATATTTTTAGTAAACATTTTCCCTACGACTCTTTACCGAATATTTAGTAGAAATTTCTACACATGTGATTTAAGAAGTATATATTAAGACACATTACAATATCACGAATATATATAAAAAGAAAAATGCACATACCATGAGTCAAATTTGAGTATAATTCATCTCCATTTACCCGTTTTATTAAGTATAATTATAATTATATCGCATGCTTTATATAGTTAGAACCTTTTTTATTATTTATTTTATAAAAGTGAAAACGAGACATCTAAAGTATTTATTTTGATATTATTCTTCAAATGGACGCGCCTCTTTATTAAAACAACAAAACTAACGTTTTGACATTTTCCTTTCCGAGACGTGTCTTCTTTTTAAGACTCAAGTTTTTGGTCCTTTTCATCTTCATGTATCTCTGTTTTGGATTTAAAACAAAAATAAAAACTCAAAAGTTTTGGTTTTTTCTCTTCAGTTATAGCGTATTTGTTTTCATGTGAAGAACATTCCATGTGATGTGATATTATACATCAAATAGATATCCGTGTTTTATTTGTTACTATTCAAATTTTGGGTGATTACAGTAAGAGATTTGATAATGACATGATTGTTTTTTAGGAACTATTTGGTGACGATCTAGTTCTAAGGGCTTCTAAAATAACTTCATAAAGGTCATAAGTTTGGTGAATATTTGATTAACAGATTATCAAGGGAATGTTTGAAAATAATTTCGGTAACAGTTAGATTACGTACATAACGAGTAAAATTTAGCCACTTCAGAAGCCTTTATAACGAGAATATTCTTTAAATAAATATAAAATAATTGTATTCAAGAATGAATAACATGTTTAATACGCTTGTACCTTATTGTTACATATTATTGGTGGTGATCAAATATAGTAAATAAGTAATGACTTGATGATTACTTATACACACATAATATTAAGCATGTTATCTATTCTTAAATAGAACTTCAATAGCTGTTTAAGATCCTGAAAATAATAACTCTGGGGTGTTCGAATTTGTGTTTCAAGAAAGATTATCTGTTTATTGCGTTTTGAAAACGCAAATAATTCAAAATGAGTGTTTGGCAAAAAGTTTGAAAAAATCACTTATTTGCGTTTTGGGACCCTCCAAAATGAAGTTTTGAAAAAAAAACATGTGAGGAGGTGCTTATTGCGTTTTGAAAACGAATTATTTTCATCTTACTTATTAGCTAGACAAATAAATTAGTTTGCCAAACACCAAAAAAACTATTATCTAATTATTGCGATTTCAAACAACATAATCAAATCCAAACACTATTTTTTAAAATCACGTTTTATAACCGTTGATTATTAAATTATTCATTTTCAAAACGAAAAATATATTTTTAATAAGCAATTCCAAACACCCCTTAATCATGAAAACTCAATTTCGGTTATGTACTTCACACAACTCCATGACAATGACCAACTGATACCAAATTAAGTTATGAATTATAGTAATGACTTTGTGTTTTGTGATAGAACGATTCCTAGATTGAGGGTGGACTATTTAATAATAAGTATATATATAAAAACATAAGTCTATTGTTTAAATTTTGAAAAATTGTATAATTTTTAATATTTTCCTACTCATAAATGATTGACAGGTAAAATTTACTATTTTTTTTATCTCATCTTTTAATTTAAACATTTATATTGATCAAATGCGTAAAAAATAAATATGAAGATTTAGTAGGAAACAATATCATTTCTCTTAAATTTTTGTTCAAAAGTTTGTTAGTACGTCAAAGTTGAAACAAGTTTTGATTAGTTTGATCGGTCCGGTTTAAATAAATTATTTAACAGATGAATATTTTGAAAATACCTTTTAGTCATACACTGCCTTGTAATTTATATAGTTGTAATGCAACCTAATAAAAAGTTAGCCGTGTGAGATAAAAAGTGGTGATGTACAAATCACCATCCATGTATAAAAAAGTTAGAAAATATACTTACACTTTAGTAAACTATAGAAATTGTCCATTTAATCTTCCAAATATTATAATTTTATCCTTGAACTTTCAATTTCGTTTTTTGTCATCGTGCTTTTCAATTTTCCACAATTTTGTCTTTCCGTCTAAATTAACCTGTTAACTAAATTTGTCTTTGTGCTCATTGTAATCTTATTATTTGAATTGAACACTTATATTAATAAAATGAGTGGAATATTTAGTATAACTACTTAAGTTTGAAAATATTACATCTCAAAATTTTCAAGTTATGGACGGAGTTATTAGAAAAAGGTTTTTAAACAGTATACTACCAAAATGTTAGAAAGTTAGTTGCTTTTAACCTTGGTCAAAATTTGGTCTAGTATTCTCGTTAAAAAAAAATACTTTAAAGTTTAAACATTAATCAACATTACATTTTCTAACCAAATCAACACAGGTTATATTGGTATCCAAAAAAGCATTATTTTTTTCTTTTGTTTCTGACAAGAAAAATAATAAATGCATATTTTTTCATTATTATAACCGAAGTATATTCATTATGTTATGGTAGGCGCACCTTGGAGCGCGTTTAGTCCACTCTCTTTATTCATTTAACCTTTTAATTTTGAAAAAAAAAATCCTCTTTCCCCGCAACCCAATCAGCCGAACCCAAAGAATCCGAAGCCGGCAATCATTCAACCTTCGCCCCGCCGCTAACCACCGTCATCCGTCGTCTCACGGCTTCGTACCGGTGAATCAAGCGACAAATAGAAGATTCCAAATAACAATTCGTCTTACTTATATGAGTTATTATAGAGAGTGAGAAAACCTAAATCACAATTTTTTAGAGAGAGAGAGGGGGTGTTAGGGTTCTAGACAGAGAAAGAATCCTTGATAGATTTATAGAGAGAGAGAGAGAAGAGAGATTCTAACTTGTCACGAAGGTAGAGAAAGAGAGGGAGTAAAAAAACAATAACCTAAAGAGCATTTAGTTTCCTCTCTTTCTCGGAAGTTTATTGTGATAATCGAATCGAATCTGTAAGGATCTAAGCTAGGGCTTTCATAATTGAAGTTATGGTGATGATCAGGAATGCGAATTAGTGATAATTCAAGCTCCGATCTAGGGAACAACGGTTTTGAATTGGTGAAAAATGGATGTGGATCCTTCAATTACGTCATCGTTGGAGGTTGATCACGGTAGCAGCGATAACCTAGAAACTAATGGAACTTCACCGGAGCAGCAGCTAGAGGAGTCTTCACCGGTGGCCGGAGAGGAGTCTCCGGCTTCTTCTGCTCAACCGTTGCAGCCTCTACCTCAGCAGACAAGTGGTGGTGCGGTTGGTGGGCCCAGACATGCGCCTAATTATTCTGTGGTGAATGCTATATTAGAGAAGAAGGAAGATGGTCCTGGTCCGAGGTGTGGGCACACCTTGACAGCTGTCGCCGCCGTAGGGGAGGAAGGAACAGCTAATTATATGGGTCCCAGGCTTATACTTTTTGGTGGTGCAACAGCTCTTGAGGGCAATTCTGCCGGAGGTGCCGGAACTCCTACCTCTGCCGGAGGTGCCGGAATCCGTATGTTTCTCGCTCTATTTTCTTCATCTAGAACTCTTGATTATTGTGTATTTTGGGAAAAAAAGATAAAAAAGAAGATAACAATGAAGAATTCTGTTTTTTGTGTATTGATATTAGTGTTCGATTGTGTTCAGACACTAGATTAGTAAAAGGTTGCAGAGTCCATGGCTTTTTAACTTTAAAGTGGCAGTTACATGAGGGCATTGATTATATCAATCTGTGCCTATATTAATCTTAATTATGTGAAGTTAATTCTGTATATATTCGGCATTGAACTACCAAAATGCAAAATATCTGTAGCATTTAGTTTCTACCAATAATATAATGCTGTTGACTTTTGGTAACTACAAAGTGTTCCATTTCTGATGTTTTTCATATCACAGGTCTATCTGGTGCAACTGCTGATGTGCACTGTTATGATGTATTGACAAATAAATGGTCCAGGTCAGTGTTTTTTATAGAAAATTCTAAATCCTCTTAATTTTCCATAATGCTCATGCCCAAGTGAATTTCATTTTTTTATTTTTTACAATCCAATAATTTACCAATTTCTTTTGCAGAATAACTCCATTTGGAGAACCACCTACACCAAGGGCAGCTCATGTGGCAACTGCTGTGGGTACAATGGTGGTTATTCAGGTATAATTCGACAATTTAATTATCTGCTAATTTATTTTATTATTTAAATCTTGGTTAACTGTGTTAATTGATACATTTATTTAATTCAACACAGGGTGGAATTGGTCCAGCTGGTCTATCTGCTGAGGATCTCCACGTTCTTGACCTAACACAACAACGACCTCGATGGCATAGGTTTGAAATTAAAATTAAAATATTTGCATATTTTAAAAGTTACAATTTTGTAAAGTTGGTTAATAATAAAATGTTCATTTGTAGAGTGGTGGTTCAAGGCCCTGGCCCGGGTCCCAGATATGGGCATGTCATGGCTCTGGTGGGCCAAAGATATCTTATGGCAATTGGTGGAAATGATGGTCAGTGTAGTGCTTCATTTATAGTGAATATTTTTTCGGGGTATTTCATATTTATAGAATTAATTAATTTAATTGCCTGTTTTAATAAATAGGAAAACGTCCTCTTGCTGATGTATGGGCATTGGATACAGCTGCAAAACCATATGAATGGAGGAAATTAGAACCAGAGGGAGAGGGCCCACCACCATGCATGTATGCATATTAAATTAATTTTATTAATTTTTTTCTTATTGATTTTTTTTTTTACAGTTTGTAGCATAACATTTTCTTGCATTTGATTTAGGTATGCTACTGCAAGTGCACGTTCTGATGGTCTTCTTTTGCTTTGTGGAGGCCGTGATGCAAACAGTGTGGTAAGCTGTAAACAATATGTTATGATTTTATTCTGACTTGATTTTTATATATAATTATATATTAATATATTAATTAATATCTGCAGCCTTTGGCAAGTGCTTATGGACTTGCAAAACACAGAGATGGTCGTTGGGAATGGGCAATTGCTCCTGGGGTTTCACCATCTCCAAGATATCAACATGCAGCGGTTTGTGCTTATTTAATATTACTATATTAATTATTATTATTATTTTTATTAAAACTAGTAAAAATAGTAGGTTAAAGGTGTTAATTTGTTGTTTTAGGTTTTTGTGAATGCTAGGCTTCATGTATCTGGTGGGGCCCTTGGAGGTGGTCGCATGGTGGAAGACTCATCAAGTGTAGCAGGTATTATTTTAAATTAACATTTTTTGCAATAAAACAAATATATTAATTTTTCTGACTAATTTTTGTATATATAGTTCTTGATACTGCAGCAGGAGTGTGGTGTGATACAAAATCAGTTGTGACATCACCAAGAACAGGTAGGTACAGTGCTGATGCTGCCGGTGGAGATGCTGCAGTTGAATTAACAAGGCGTTGTAGGCATGCAGCTGCTGCTGTTGGTGATTTAATATTTATTTATGGCGGTTTACGTGGAGGTAAGTAAAACCTAATCATACATTATAAATTCTCCTACTTTTTTTTACTAATTTTTAAACTAAATAATGCTATTATAATTATTACTTAATATTGTTACAAAAAACTTCTATAAAATTCACATAAAAGTTAAGGGGTTCAATCTCTGCGAGAAAAGGAGTTTAGGGGTTAAAATGTCTTTTTTAAGTATTAATTTGTCATAAAATTGCGATAGCAGGTCACATTGGCTTTCTTAACATGTTAACCAAAGTTTAGGAAATAAATCAATGAAAGTTTGAGGATTAAAACATAATTAACCCTATTTACATGGCAGAAGCTTGTGTGAATTACTCAAATTTATTGTTAGTGCTATGGCAATATGGCATATTTATTGTTGTTTCTTTCACTGCAGGAGTATTGTTAGATGATCTTTTAGTTGCTGAAGACCTGGCTGCTGCTGAGATGACATCAGCAGCATCACATGCAGCAGCTGCAGCTGCACAGGTGGCAAGGCCAGGTGGACGGTACGGATTTGTTGATGACAGAACAAGGCAGCAGATTTCTGAATCAGATGGAGATGGTTCAGTTGTTTTAGGAGATCCTGTTGCTCCACCTGCAAATGGTGACATGTATACAGATGTCAGTACTGAAAATGCTATGCTCCCAGGATCAAGGTAGTTTAACAGTTATTTGAGTTTAAAAGTGGCGGTTTTTGGCCCGTTCGTTTGGGTTATGTATTATCTCTAACGGGAAATCAGTATCTGAACGGGTCAAAAGTTCCTAAAGCGCATTTTTTATGTGTACAACCTCTTTAATCACTATTCTCAAGTAATAATATAGTGTTTGTTAACATAATTAAATATTTATAAACATTTTTAATTAATATGCAGGAGACAAAGCAAAGGAGTGGAATACTTGGTTGAGGCATCAGCAGCAGAAGCAGAAGCCATTGCTAAAACCCTAGCTGCTGCAAAAGCCCGCCAGTCAAACGGGGAAGTTGACCTGCCCGATAGGGATCGTGGTGCTGAAGCTACTCCTAGTGGGAAACAAATGATAAAGCCTGAATCTGATGCTGTAACTAACTCTGCGCCAGCTGGCATACGCTTGCATCACCGAGCTGTCAGTATTTTTTTAAATCTTTTTTTCCTATATGGCTATATCGAGTAAATGTTGTAGTACAACATATTTGATAAAAAAAAATATCTATTTTTTTGTTGCAGGTGGTAGTTGCTGCAGAGACAGGTGGCGCATTAGGTGGAATGGTGAGACAGCTGTCAATTGATCAGTTTGAAAATGAAGGCAGGAGAGTTAGTTATGGGACCCCAGAAAATGCAACTGCAGCAAGAAAGCTTCTAGATCGCCAAATGTCAATCAACAGTGTGCCCAAAAAGGTTCATAAATAAATAAATAATTCAATTTAAAAAACTTTATATTACATGTTTATATTTATTTTAATTTTATATTTGCAGGTGATAGGTCACTTATTAAAACCTCGCGGATGGAAGCCACCTGTCCGTCGACAATTTTTTCTGGATTGTAATGAAATAGCTGATCTTTGTGATAGTTCAGAAAGAATATTTTCAAGTGAACCTAGTGTTCTTCAACTTAGGGCTCCTATTAAAATATTTGGGGATCTACACGGGCAATTTGGAGATTTAATGCGATTATTTGATGAATATGGATCTCCATCAACGGCTGGAGATATAGCGTAAGAGATCCTTCTAGAACATTCTTATTAGATATCATTACTCATAATATTATTTCTAAATAAATAAATAAATAGCCCTAATTTTTATGATTCAATTGTCAGATATATCGATTATCTTTTCTTAGGAGATTATGTTGACCGAGGTCAACACAGTTTGGAAACTATTAGTCTTCTGTTAGCTTTAAAGGTATTAATTTTGTATCTCAACTTTTTAATTATTTTTATTTTTATTTTTTTTTAATAAAAAAGTTTTATTTTAGGTTGAGTATCCACAAAACGTCCATTTAATCCGTGGGAATCATGAAGCTGCGGATATAAATGCACTTTTCGGCTTTCGAATCGAGTGCATAGAACGAATGGTAATATCATGTTAATTTTCTTGATGCAACTTTATGTATTTATTTATTTATTTATTTTATTTTTTATGCACTGAATCTATTTTGGGTGGCTTTTGACTTGTTTGACCAGTAAGTAATTATTTTGATTTGACTGGTTTGACTTTGACCAGGGTGAAAGAGATGGAATCTGGGTATGGCATCGAATAAACAGATTATTTAACTGGCTGCCATTAGCAGCTTTAATTGAGAAAAAGATCATTTGTATGCATGGTGGTATTGGGAGGTCAATTAATCATATTGAACAGATTGAAAATCTTCAAAGACCAATTACAATGGAGGCTGGTTCAATTGTACTTATGGATTTGTTGTGGTTGGTTTTCATAACCATTTTTTTTTTTATTAAATTTGATATAAATTTAAATTTAATTTGTTAGTGCAAGTTCTAACCTGTTGTTATCTTTGCAATTAAAATAGGTCTGACCCAACAGAAAATGACAGCGTGGAAGGACTGCGACCAAACGCTCGAGGTCCTGGATTAGTTACTTTTGGGGTGAGTAAGAGTGTTTTTTTTAAATAATATTAAATGATTTTTTTAATAAAGTTACTAATAATGGATGGTTATTACATTACAGCCTGATAGAGTGATGGAGTTTTGCAACAATAATGATCTCCAATTGATTGTACGTGCGCATGAATGTGTTATGGATGGATTTGAACGTTTTGCTCAAGGACATTTGATCACCCTTTTCTCAGCCACTAATTATTGTGGTAATTTCTCTCTTTAAACGTATTACAATGATAATCTACTAGTTTTAGACTTTTACTCAATTACAATATTGAGTACTTATGATTCAATAAATATGTAAATTGTATACAAATACCAAAATAACTAGAAAAACACAAAACAAATATCATAAATAATTCAAAAAAAAACCTAAAATATAATTTGAACTAAATTTAATACTTTTAGATTCCGAACCATATAAAAAAAATTCATATTTTTATTTTATTTAAAAATACAGTTTAATGATAGTGGTTGGGTGTATCTTGTAGGGACTGCAAATAATGCAGGTGCAATATTGGTATTGGGTAGAGATCTTGTGGTGGTTCCAAAGCTGATTCATCCACTGCCACCTGCACTTTCATCACCCGAAACTTCCCCTGAACGCCATATAGAAGATACATGGATGCAGGTACCCAACTACCATTTTTTATTTTATTTAGAAAAAAAAACAGAAATTTCATAATATTAAGTTTTAATTTGAAATGATTGTTTAGGAGCTTAATGCAAACAGACCACCAACACCAACTAGGGGCCGCCCACAAGTTACAAATGACCGTGGCTCTCTTGCATGGATTTAGTTCAGCTTCATCCCTAAAATCACTCAAATTACTTCTTGTGACGGTTGGTGCACTTCAAGAATTTGTTCAACCGTAACCACCGGGTTACAAGTGGGCCCCAAGACACTATGAAAATGAAGATCTGAGATCACAAAAACACACAGCAACCCTTTTGTACATTGGCAAACGGGGAGGTTTGATGAGCTATTTGGTTTTTTTGTTGGTGATGATTTTGGTTGTTGCTAGTGATTTTTGTTTTGGTGTATCATTGGTTTATTTTTGTTGTGGTTTTTTTTTTTTTTTTTAAAAGATAGAATTTATATATGTTTGGAAAGAAGGTGATGATTGTATCATAGATGAGGTGGTGTTTGTGTTATGTATACAGTGTAACATTTGTGTGAAGATTTTTATCATTTCTACTTGCTTTTTCATGTGCAAATTACATTTTTACCCTTATCTCAACCACCCCAAAGATGCAAGTGTGTTTTTATTCAACATGTTTTTCCTCTTGGTGTATACGTGTGTGGAGATTCTAGTGAGTTTAGAGAGGAAAGGAAAGTGGAAAATAGAAAAGAAGAATTCAATCTTTTTATCATATGACTAGAGAAAGGTTCAAAAATGGCAATGGTTACATTATGTACAGTACGAAAGTATGATTTATGTGCAAAGCTCAACCACCTCAAGAGAGCATGTCATAGACAAAAATACCCTTTTAAGAAGAAAAAAAAAACAGGAAGAAATATTTTTTCTCGGTAAAGAAAAAGAGAGAATATTAACATTTGTTATGAACTTAAATGATTCGTAGTGATTATGAAATGTTTTTAAACAACTTCTTGTCAGATGATCCCACTTTTAATAAAGTGAGATCTCCCAAAAGAGAACCTTCAATGATGCAAAGGTTTGAAAGTGCTACATCTCCCATGCTCTATTTTGATGCATCAAGTTTTCTAAAAATGTTGTTTGAAAATTCAAATCAAACATACCACTAACTGCTATGTACTAACCTGAACCATAAACCGAATATTAAACACGGTCCTTCAATTCAACGAACATCAACATACTTCACAGTCATTTCAAGTTAAAAAGAACACAAAACCAATATATAACCAATTCCAGTTTCTTTTTTTATTATTTTATCGGTCCGCACCAACCGAAAACCACAACATTTGACAAGAATTAGATTTTAAAAACTTTACAAGATACATATAGAAACTAAAAGTTTCAATCCAACTAAGGAGATTACAGACAACAACCTTATGGCAAACATAAGAGAAACTACACTTAGTTTCTACCACAGAAAATTAAAAAAAGAAAAAAAAAGGTTTTCATAGCATAAATAGTTTCTGGTGCACATGGCCAGTATGTGAGTGTGTATGTTCGTGATCATGGAATATAAGTGTCAAGATGCCAACTAAGCAGAGTACGGACCCCACAAGAAGCTTGTCATAACGTTCCATCCAGTGAAACTTGATTTGACTAGCACCGTAAAATGATAGAGCCACCAATGATGTCATCACAGTTATTGTGCTGCAAATTATAAAAAAGAAGAAGCCAAAATACATGTTAGTACCCTTAACTTGACTGACTAGGTCTTCTACTACACTGGACTAAAGGTGCAACATGGTACCTTGAACTTGACAGAATGATTGATTTAATACCCCGACTCATTAATTTGATCGCATTTTTCTTACTTGACTTATATTGGTTGGAGCTTTTGACGGACAAAAAACTATACGTTAATCTACATATATTTATATTAGAACCAAATCACTTGAGAGAAAAAAGACCACATTAGTGGGTTGAGGTACTAAATCGACCATTTTGTCGTTAAGTTCAGGGTACCATGTTGCATCTTAATAGTTCAGGGTAGTAGAGAACTTAGTCAGCCAATTTCAGGTATTTTCAGGGTACCATGTTGCATCTTAATAGTTCAGGGTAGTAGAGAACTTAGTCAACCAATTTCAGTTACTTAAATGCATTTTGGCCACAAAAAAGAAAACTAAACAGTTTCATCCCTTCTGTTAATCCAAAATAGCTTACTAATTCCTATTATCAAAATTCTTAAAAAACTAGAGGGTGTAAAACAGGAGGGTTAGATAATGGGTCAAATCAGATTTGGGTCAGAACATGTTTTTTAGTACATATGGAAACAGGTCAGGTCAGGTTCGGATTGACCCGCTAACATTTTTTCCCCTTTTCTTTGAATTTTATAAATAGTTGACGTAGCAATATGTAACTAGAAAAACTATATTAGATAAACAGCAGGTGGCACTTTTGATTTTTGACCCATTTACTTTATAAATGGGTAAATAAATTTACCTGAATAGCAGCACTATAATAGCAAGTACCATCATTGAGGAGGAATTTCCAACAGCAAGAAACACAGGAAGTGTGGTTGCACAAGGAGACAATGCAGGAACAAGAACAAGTCCAGCAACCGCCATTTTTTCCATTGGTTGGTTATGAGAATGTGTGTGACCACCTTTTCCACACATGAACAATAAAATGTAACTACCACCAAGAACAACCAGTAACAATGATGCAAGTTTGTGCACCGTTTCTTCACCAGCGATTGTGTTTGATATTGTGACTGCAGTAATGCCCAATAGTGACGTAGATAAAACGTGTAAAACTGCTCCAAATGCAGCTGTTCAAGAACAAACAAATAGATTACAAATTCTCTCAAATTTTCTGTACGACTGTAAATCTCTTAATGATTACAACAAGTAAACCCTAGATTCAAATCAACAGCCACATTTTCCCCAAATTTGAGCTTCGAGTAAACTATCAATCCTCACAGTAACCGTAGGTTTATCATTGGCAATTAGAAAACAAAAACCAATTTGTAAACATTTTTTTTTCCTCTTATTACTTCTCAAACAAACAACCGATAGCGATCAGAATACAGATATAAATATATAATCATACAGTTACAGAGCTAGATATATGTGTCAGATCACACTTTTTGCTAGATCTGATCGAATTGAAATCAATAACACAACCAGATAACAAATTCGACCAAAAACTGGATAGAGAGACAAAAAAACATACTGACGAGAAGAGTACGAGAAAGGGTCCATTTCTGAGCTCGGCCAACAATGGAGAAAGGAAGCCAATGAGTTGGGATGAAGGAATGTAACAGCGATACAGTCGCTATTCCTCCGATTGTTGATAGATCTTCGGCGCTAAACCCTCCGGCCTCCATTTTTCGTTCTGATCTCTAACGCAATCGAAAATTTGGCACCAATTTCATGGATCTGGGAATTATTTTAGATTTTTTCGTCAAATGGTGGGGGCTTTGTTGGCGGGTGTTTATCGAGGGGTTAAATGAACAAAAATGAAAAATATGGGGATGAATTATGCAAAAAAGTGCTTTACGAAATATTTGCATATTAGAAAAGGTTAAATTTGGTATGACAAAATATAATGAGTTAATTATGTCGATTATATTATACTAGCAGGGTACCCGCGCAATGCGGCGGCGGGTACCCGTAATTATATTTCGAAGTGATGACAGTACCGATGGTGGTGACAATAGCGATGGTGATGAGTGGTGGTGCGTAGTGATGGTGGGTGCTAACATTAGTGGTTGTAAGATCAGATCCGAAATTGGCCTTTTTTGTGAAAGTAAATATGGGCCTTTTAAATAGAGAAATGATGGTTGAGTTCTGGTGACGTTAAAGATTATATATATTAGTATCTGGAATAAATCAAAATAATCAAGTAGTTGAAATGGTTAACACACAGTGACTACTTAGGAGAGGTCTTGTGTTCGAATCCTGTAAGCAACACTTTATTTTTTTAGTTAAAGAACTTACTAAAAGTGGAAATCTCCTTAAACTTAAAATTAAGGAGCTCCTTAAACTTACTAAAAGAGGTAGGCCTAAATGCATTAATAAGTAGTAAGATAAGAAAAGTTTAATTAATTTAATGTTTATTCACTTATATCTTTAGGACACATAAGCAAAATGCAGATCAAACATTTTCATGTAAATTGGTGATTTATGATTTAAGATTTAGTTAATTGTAAATTTCGTATCACATAAATTGAGAATGGGATTCTAAGTTATTGGACATATAATTTGAACATTATAACCAGTGTTTTAAGAATAAAGTTAGATAATAAGACATATTCAAAACAACACTTTAACCGAACATACTCAATAAATATAAAGGTTTAAAAATCAAGCCTTAAAAAAAGTTAACAAACAAGCCCTAAATATGTATGAAAAAAATATCTCGACAAAAACGGGCAAACTAAACAATATTGCATAATTTATTCTGTGATTTACTACTATTTATTACACTCTTGCCTAATTTTAAATAACAAATAATAAGTAATAAAATTCATATATGCTTGGTGGCATCACTGGCATGGTACATATATTTACACAAGACACCACGCGTTCTAGGGTTTGTAATTTTCACATCTCAAACCATGGCTGAAGTGATGAACCTGCCGATTGATGCAGTGGAACAAGATAGTAGCCTTGACCGCAAAGACGACGCCGATGCCGGCGCCGGCACCGGCGCCGGAAATGGCAATGGAGACGGTGAAGACAAAAACAAGTGCGTAGCAAACGAAGATCCCGACGCATCTTCTCCACCACCACCGCCTCCTTCACGACGTCATGACCGTGATTCCAGAGAGAGAAGAAACGATGACAGGGACATTGATCGTCCACCTAATCGGCGTTCTGATTACTATGACCATCGTAATCGCTCTCCACCTGGACCACCTCACAGGGATTATAAGCGGCGTGCTGGTAGCCCTATCTCACCTCCACCGCCGTATCGTGACCGCCGTGGTGGAGGACACTCTCCACCTAACCGAAGGTCGCCTCCGTTTCATCAGTTTAAGCGGTCTCGTAGGGATGACGGTGGTTACGACGGTCGCCGTGGAAGTCCTCGCGGAGGTTTCGGACCTGGTGACAGAAGGTTTGTAGCTGTTTTTAGCTCGTTATTTACTTTTTTTACGCCATAAAATCTGAAAATGTTTGTATATTATGGTAGAAGTTATCACCATTTTATGATGCTGATTTTACTGTCAAATCGGACATACCGTTTCCTATAATTTTGATGATTAAGCTCTAAATTAGTCCAGCTGGATAATTGCTCTATATTTATACTCTGCAAACAGAGTTCCGTGATGATTGATATTGTTCGTGATAGTAGTGATTTTTCCAGAGTTGAGCTTATTTGGGTGTATTATGACATTGTTGTGTATCTCTCAGTTCTTTCCCTCTAGAATAGTCTGTAAGTTCTGCAACTGTGTTAAAGAGAGGCATCAGTTTGATGCAGGGAAGTTGTGGATATGAACTGATTGTGACTTTGTGAATTGTGAGTGAGTGTATTGTTTCACCAGTTATAAATACTTGATTCTGAGTGAGTGTGTTTTCTATCTGTTCCAAATATTTCATTGTGAGCCAGAGTATTTTTCCATATGTTCTAAATAATTGACTTTGAGAGAGAAAGAGTATTACTCCATCCGTTCTAAATTACATGGGCACTTTCCTGCTTCCAACATTTTGGTACACTGGAAAGTGCTTTTATAATTTGGAAGGGGGGAGTGATAATTAACTGAATGGGAGGCTAAATGTTCACAAAGGAGGAACTGGAAATGTTTAAAAATCTCAAAAGACAAGTATTTATGTGCTCCTATGCTTTATGATTATGATACCGCTTCCGATCTTGGTTGGTTGAATCATAAATTTTAGGACAGTTAACTTTTAATTTTATTTTTTGATGTCATGTTATTCCGCACCTTTTTGATGACCGAACAACAGGCTTTACTGCAAGTGCTTAATTCTTGGAAGACAAGTCACCATTGGTACTAGAATTGAGTGTAAATTGGCAATTGATTGGAAAAATATAAAATCAGGATGATTTCAACCATTTTACATAATTAGTTCTAATGGAAAATACTAACAGATCTTTGTTTGGTTATCATAATGTTGTTAATTGTTGATGCAGGTTTGGATATGATCATCCTGGTGGTTATGATCGTGAGATGGGAGGCAGGTTGGGCTATCCTGATGACAGGCCCCGTGGTAGGTATGGCGGGCGCTCATCTGGTGGGTACCAAGGTGGTCCATCTGGTAAGAACCAGTTTCTTTCATCTTTTATAATAATTGAAATATTATTAATTTATTATTAAGAATTTACTGCTTTGAATAATTCAGAACTTTGATTTAGGTATTGTTTGGCTTTGGCATGCAATATTTTCAGATTTATCCTGTTAATGTCATGTTTTATCAGTGTTATTCTGCTTTTGCAGATTGGGAATCGGGTCGTGGAGGCTACAATGATCATCCCAATACACATAGGTGACCATTTTATCTTATATATATATATGGTTTTTGACCAAAATAACCTCTTGGGTAAAGTATAATTCAGCATTGTTGCTATTTGCATGTGAAACTGACTTGTGATTTTGACATTTGCAGAGAAGGGTTGATGTCTTATAAGCAGTTTATCCAGGAACTTGAAGATGATGTTCTTCCATCTGAAGCTGAACGCCGGTATGTTGTTGGTGCTTGTACTAAAAATTTGTTTTGCCTTTTCATGATCATTAATTAATGAAATGCTCCACAGGTATCAAGAATACAAGTCAGAGTATATATCAACTCAGAAACAGGCTTATTTTGATGCTCATAAAGGCGAAGATTGGTAACTTTTTTCTTCATTTTCTCACTCTTTCCCTTGACTACTATTAATTATAACTAGGCTTGTGCACAGTCCAATAACCAAACCAAACTACTCGGAACCAAACCGCTCAGAACCGAACCGAGAAAATGGTTACAGCCGGACTAAGGACCGAACCGGTGACGTCTTGGACCGGACCGGGAACCAGGGGTTTCCTATTTTTCAACTTTTTTGGGCTTTTTTTATTGGTTTTGGACCATATTGGACCGGTAATTGATTTTGCATGAAAATTAAAACTGAGAACCGGACCGGTATAGCTCGGTTTGGTTTGGCGGTTCCAGCCAGTTCTCAGGCCTAATTATAGCCTTTTCCATTCTGATTTTTGCTTTTATATATAGGTTGAAAGATAAATACCACCCCACAAATTTGGTTGCTGTTATCGAAAGGTACACCTTTTTTAGTATCACTTAGAAGAAGGATCTCTTTGTTGTTAATTTGCCTGCAAGATTCGTATCATTTTATATTTTTATATATTTTTTGCAGGAGAAATGAGTCTGCTCGAAAGCTGGCTAAGGAATTTATACTTGATTTGCAAAATGGGTCCTTAGATTTGTAAGAGGCGTTACAACAATAGCTTCTTTTAACTAATAACCACTTTTTTTTTATCACTGATATTATATTTTATAACATGAAACAGAGGACCTGGTGTAACAGCTTCACCTCCAAAAAAACCAGGGCAAACAAGCAACCCTAATTCTGAAGATGAGTCAGATTTAAATGGCAAAAGAAGACGAAACGCCCGTGTTTCCAAAGAAACCGATTCATTCTCATCTGCCCCAAAAGCTCACCCAGTCAGCTCTGAACACAGACGAATTCAAACTGATATTGAACAAACACAAGCACTTGTGAAAAAACTTGACCTAGAAAAAGGAATAGAGGACAATATCCTATCTAGGGCTGACAATGATAGCAGATCATCACACAGAGACAAATCTCACAGCGGGTCAAGTAATCCGGTTGTAATTATCCGCGGGTCAAACTCGGTCAAAGGTCTTGAAGGTGCTGAGTTACTCGATACACTCATTACTTACCTCTGGAGAATTCACGGGTTGGATTATTATGGAATGAGTGAGAAACATGAAGCTAAGGGCTTACGTCATGTGAGATCATCAGAATCTAAAAATTCAGATGTGAAAGTTAATGGGAGTGAATGGGAGAAGAAATTGGATACCCGGTGGCAGGATCGAATCAAGGGTCAGGATCTGTTGGAGATAATGACTGCTAAAGAGAAAATAGATGCTGCTGCTGCTGAGTCGTTGGATCCGTTTGTAAGAAAAATTCGTGATGAAAAATACGGGTGGAAATACGGGTGTGGTGCAAAAGGGTGTACAAAGTTGTTCCATGCTGCTGAATTTGTTCTTAAACATTTGAAACTGAAACATCCGGAACTTTCGGTGGAAGCCACTACTAAAGTTCGTGAAGATCTCTATTTCCAAAACTATATGAAGTAAGTGGATTAGGGGTGAAAATTCAGGTCGGGTTCGGGTTAGCGGGTTAGAAACATTCAACCTGAATCCGTCATGTTTATATAAACGAGTCTCAATCCGAACTTGTTTACCTTAAACCCGAACAATACCCATATAACCCGTTTAATTAATCGGGTTAGCGGGTTAGAAACATTCAACCTGAAACCGTCATGTTTATATAAACGAGTCTCAATCCTAACTTGTTTACCTTCAACCCGAACAATACCCATATAACCCGTTTAATTAATCGGGTTAAACAGGTTAGCTGGTCAAACAAGTTGTTATTCCATATTTTTTTATAGTTTTTATATAATTACTAGTTACCGTTGAACTAGTAAACTATAAACTAAGTATAAATATATATTTTAGTAATTAAACAGTTTGGCGGGTTGACCCATTTAAATTATCATCAACCCGAACCTAACCTGTTTAAAAGGCGGGTCAGTTGATTCGACCCGAAACTTCTTTATCTCAACACTAACCTGTTCATTTTCGTTTCGATTTCAAGTCTGGTTTTGTGTCGGGTTAGAAATTGCCACCCTTAAAGTGGATGGATATCTTATGAACCTTTTTTATTTTTTTCAATTTTATGTGTATTTTTGGTGATTAAAAAAGTAATTGGAATTTGTAGTGATGAAGATGCACCTGGTGGGATACCAATTATGCAGCAGAAGGAGAGGCCTAGGGGCGGTGGTATTGCTAATAGATTGAAAGATGATAGAGGGCGCAATGAGTCAATGGATATGCAGTCAAACAATGATGATGATCAGATGTTTGACTCTTCTTTTGGTCCTTTTCCTTCTGATATTCCTCCACCTCCAGTTTTGATGCCCGTTCCTGGTGCTGGGTCAGCTCACTTTATCTCTATTATTCTTTAACTTTTTCCTCAGTATTACTATTATATTTTTGTAATTTTATAAAAGTTTGGTACTTCCTCCGTATCAAAATAAGTGACACACTTTCCATTTTGAGGTGTATCAAAATAAGTGACACACTTTGAAAACTTTCCTTATTTGGTAAAAATAGTGGGACCCATACCCACTAACTATCCACTTTAATAAAGTGAAATTACCTTTATACCCTTACTTTTACTTTTAAAACTCATTAATATCACTTTATTCAAGAAAAGTGGGGCCCATTCTCCATTAACTATGTACTTTAATCTATTTCAACCTCTACTTTAATCTTTTACCTCAAAAAACGTGTAAGCCAATTTGTGTCACTTATTTTGATACGGAGGAAGTATAACAAATTGATAGGAAAATTATTATAAAAATTTGGTACAAAGTTTTATACGAAGTTAGTTGCCTAAACCATGGGTGACAAAAGAAATAAAAAGTTAATATTGTTACAATAATTATTTATGATAAATGACAGTTTACTTTGGGATACTTTTGACCCGTTCATAAGCTAATGGGGCGTGTTTTGTAACATCCTTGTATAAATTTGCAGCCCGTTGGGTCCTTTTGTCCCTGCTCCTCCTGAAGTTGCAATGCGGATGCTTCGAGAACAGGGCGGGCCTTCTCCTTTTGAAGGTGGTGGTAGAAACGGGCGAAGTGGGCCTGGGCCCGCCCCAATTATTGCTTTACCTCCAACATTTAGACAAGATCCTCGTCGTCTAAGAAGGCACGTTTTTATTTTATATTATTTTTATAATATTTTAGTTTGGAAAATAAAACTTTATAAATAACTAAAAAGTCTGAGTGTTTGTGCAGTTACCAAGACCTTGATGCTCCAGAAGACGAGGTCACAGTCATAGACTACAGGAGCCTGTAGACAGGTTTGTATTTTTTGCTTGTTGGTGAAGATGATCAAGTTGAGAATTAAATAACAATCAAGTGGATACTTAAATCAGATTATTTTTCTTTCTTCGTTTCATCATACTTAAATCAGATTATTTTCTTCGTTTCATCATATTACTGGTGCTTTTCTACTGATTAGTGTGTGATTACTCACCTTATTCAGGTTGTTAATGAGTTGCATAATAGATTGATGAATATGACTTTTGACACCAATTATATTTGTGTATTGTTTTTTGCAAGCCTAATTTGTTGGGAGTTTTGCTTTATGAGTGGTTTTTATTGCTCCATTTACAATTAGAGGGTGTTTGATTAACTGGAATGGAATGGAAAATTTCAGTGTTTAGTTTAAAAAGAAGGGTGGAATTGAAAACCTAAATGACTTAAATATTCAACCAAAATGAAGGAAAGACGATTCCATCTAGATATCGATGGAATTGAAAGCCCATGTTGGAGGTGTTTTTTTTATTTCTTTTTCTACTTTTTTATATTTTCTTTAAGTTATCGAACTTCCTTATTTCTAACTTACTGCTGCCTTCACCACCCACCATCACCATCTACCAATCAGCACCACTAATACCGACACCACTACTCGTCACTGCTACCACCATCACCGCTTGGCAGCACTACCACTTAATTTCAATTCCATTTCCTACCAATTAAATAAAATATTGAATTGAATTCTATTTCATGTCAACCAAGGACTATATTAAATTATAGTATAAATCCTGACAAATTTCAATTCTTTTCTAAATTCAGAAAAATTATGTGAACAAATAACACCTTAGTTTCCATTAAATTTGCAAAATGACTAGATGTTTTAGAACATGGCTTTTAATCTAAAAGACGTGTCTTTTAAAGTTAAGTGCTGATACTATCTAACAAACCCACCAAACACAATGTCGAAGTCTTGACATGAAAGTTCCATAAGAACCGGGATGAAGTTCAATCATGATGGTTTTTAGGTTTTTAATTAGCGAGTTACCTCAGGGGCTGTTTGATTTGAAGTTCTGATTCAGATTCAGTTTTAAAATTCTGATTCGGTCCGAATCTGAGTGTTTGTTTTCATCACTGATTGTCTGACTCGGTCAAGAAGTATGATTCGGTCCAATCCTATGTAATGACCCAGTCTGATTTGAAAAATAGAAGGACTCAGTCTGTCAGCTTTTTTTTGGACTAATGGGCCAAACAATTAACTGATTTGGATAAGTAGTCTTGAACTCTTGACAATGACAAGCCATAGGCTACTGTACAGTGTACAATCATAGCTTCATACAAGACAAAAAAAGTCATAGTGGGTGTATGTATTTTTTATACTTAAATGTTATAGATTAATATAAAAATTAATTTTAACGAAGATTCATATAAACATGGTTTTAAAAGGCTAGTATTATTATTTTTATTTATTTTTTATGATTATTTAGTAATTTCATCAATTACATATATTTTATCTAGTACAAGAGAGAACATAAGGGTAATATGATAATTTTTCATCAATTAGCACATTCAATTAACAATTTAATCAAACACATGGACTCAATCCGATTTTTTGACTCAATCCGATTATGACTCAATCCGATCCTGATTCAATCCGATTTTGACTCAATCCGACTAATCAAACGACCCCTCACTTGCGCTCATTTTGAATTGAGCTCGCGCAAGAATTACATAGATACATACGCATACATACATATACAACCAATACACTGGTAAACAAATTCAAACATGTACTGACGCACAAACATACGTACAAGTTCATACGAATCATACACATACTGATGTAAGTAAGCACACAGCCACTCAAACATGCGCACATATATACAAATACATATACCTACAAACATATGTATTGACTCACCCACTCACATGACTATTCATATTAGAGTTTCAACAATCTATTACAAATTATACATGTAAGAAGTTAAATTGTCAATTTACTTATTTTTGCAATTAAGTGAATTTATTGAAGTACGGTGACTAAACGTGTAGCCAAAGGACAATGATTATTTTTGCAATTAACTCAATATTATCATGCCATATATATATATATCTGTTCACAAATAATGTAGAAATGTAGATAATTGTAACCTAAAATGTAGAAATACCGCAACAAAATACATGCACAAATATTAGCATACTGAACGCCAAACCGAATGAATGCCAAAAAAGCATATAACTTGCTCAATAGATTAAAACCGAATGATTTCAAAAACAAACTCAAGGGTTTAAATTGAAGTACATGTTTCCAGAAACATAAACATTCCAATCTAACTCAACAGCAACAATATCACCTCTTACCAAAACTGGTTTATTGCAAATATGATAATGAACCATGCATGATGTATTTGTACCATACAACAGCTTATGCATTGCATAACTAAACAATGCATATTGCATATATACACCATTGTTGAAGTGATCAGAAGGATTTCTTTTCATATGACACAAGACCATGAACTCCTCCTTCAACCTGTGCTGCTCCTGTCCGTACCTGAACAAGTCAAACAGTATTACACACACACACACACACACACACACACTTCCTCCGATTCAATATAAGTGATACACTTTTTTTTTGGATATATGAAAATAAGTGATACACTTCGAAAATTTACCTTATTTCGTAAAAAATAGTGGGCCCACACCAATTAACTACCTCCTTTAATATAATAAAATGACCAATTTTACCTTATTTATATTTTTAAATATCATTAACCTAACTTTTTTCTAAAAGTACGGGATTCATCGCCACTTACTATCCATTTTAATATAATTTCGTATTCTAACCCTCATTACAATTTTTTGCCTCAAAAAAAAATGTATCACTTTATAAATTTTCACACGCACACACACAGTGACACACACACATATAATATTATGACAGAATAAGACTCAGCCATACCTCGAGCCTGAGAATCCCAGACCTCAACAAATCATGAGCAGACTCTAAGGAAGAAGCCCCAAGATCCTGGAAACCCTGTTTAACTGCATGTATAGCATATGGAACAAACTTCAAAACAGAACCTTTATCTGCAACTGCTCCAACAACCCCTTGAGCAATCTTCAATTTTGCTGTATCACCAAGATACCGAGCATCACTTCCTTTTGTCATTGCTTCAAGAGATCCCATCCCACGATATTTTTTAACTTTAAAACCATCCTATGCAAAAAAAAAAATACATTTTTTTTATATAAAAAGAATATGAAAATATAATCAGATAACTTACCTGATACACATATGATCCAGGAGCTTCAGTACTTCCTGCTAAAAAGCTTCCCATCATGACAGTTGATGCCCCTAAAGTCAAAGCTTTGACTATGTGTCCAGAATTTGAAATACCACCATCAGCAATGACCGGAATACCACTTTGTGCAGCAACAGATGATACCTTGTACACTGCAGTTGCCTGCAAGAAAATGAAACAAAAGCATTGATTATAAATGTTCCCAATTTTCTTAACTTTCACATAATAACTAACTAGCTAACAGTTTTTTTTATAAATACCTGCCCACGACCCACAGCACAAACTTCTTGAGTAGTACAAATGGAACCAGACCCCATGCCAACTCGCAAACCATCAACTCCAGCCTGAATCAAGTTCTGAGCTTGATACATTGTAACCACATTGCCACCAATTACATCCAAATCAGGAAATGTCTTTTTAGCATGCTTGATCATATCGATTTGATAGATCGAATTCCCTTGAGAACTATCAATCACAATCACATTAGCACCAGCTTTCACCAGATGTTCCAATCTCTCCTTATCACTCTCTCTAGTCCCAATTGAGGCCCCAACCAGAAACTTGCCATCTGGTCCCACAGAAGGCAGCCCTGATTTTGGAAAACCTTTAATCCGTTCGATATCTGATTTACTCACAACATCTACAATCTCACCTTCTTCACTCACCAAAGGCACAAAATCAAGCTCCTTAGCAGCTAAATAACCAGCAATATCATCAAATTTGTAAGTATTTGGTAATGTTACTACGTTTTTCTTCATGTAACTAGAAACCCTAGCTTCCTTATCAGCTAAACTCTGCCAAGTTAGCTTATCAACAATCCCTAACAGCTTCCTGTCAGTTTTGTATCCGTTTTCTGTTACGAATACGCATGGAGATGAATCGAAAGCAGAAGCAGATGAAATTTGATCATGCGGTGACACAAATTGGATATCGGTAGATGCGAAAGGGATACGGTGGGATTTCGCGGACCGGATTAAGGAAGACTGTTCGGAAGCAGTGTTATTGGAGTGAATGATGCCAATACCACCTAAAGCTGCCATTGAAACGGCCATGGATGCTTCAGTTACAGTGTCCATCGGAGAAGCAACACAAGGTACGGAGAGGTTTATGTTACGGGATAGTTTTGTGTTTAGTTGGACGGAATCGGTGGGGAAATCGATGTAATGAGGGAGGAAGATAACGTCGTCGTAGGTGTAAGAGAAGCCTTGATTGAAGAGTTTTGTTGCCGGAAATCCATCTTCGAATTCTCCGGTGGTGGTCATTGTGGCTGACGGTGGCGGTGGGTATGCTAGGGTTTTCTGCAGAAGTTCGAATTACAAGGTTTTCAGACTGTAGTTGACGAAGGAGTGACGGCAATTGTATATTTTAAATGGACTAATTTCAAACATATCCCCGAAAGTTTTAAGTTTTTATAATTTAACCACTACTCTTTTGTTTTTACAATTTCTTTTGATTACAAACTATAAAAACATTTTATTCAACTATATTGTAATATTGTAATATGATATAAAATTATAAAAAATAAAAAATTAATTAGTCTCCGCAAAGTATAATTACATGCTATCCGACGCCGCATTACGCGGATACTCTTCTAGTATATAATATAATATAATATACTTAAATACCATTTAATACAACATAAGATTATGTGATTTTAGTAGTTAAATAATAGGTAAGTATTAATATTTTTTTGTACATTGGAAAACATTAATTAATTTTCCTAAAAAATCCGAACAACTTTTTGTTCAATAAAATTAGAAGTATTATATTTTTTCTATATTTGATAGGAGGTCATCATACAAACTACTCTAAACTTCAAAATTATTATTCCCTCCGTCTCATAAAAAACTTCTCATTTCATCCTAAATTTTTGTCCCACAAAACACTTCTCATTTCACATTTGATGAGCTCCACATAATAAAATATTATTATTATTAAGAACCCCACCACTAACTATCCACTAACTATTTTTCTCTATTCAAACCAATCTTATATTTTAATCAAAATTATTACCAATGACCTCACCCCTAACTATCACCTTAAATCTTGTGCCCAAGTAAAATAGGAAGTTTTTTTATGAGACAGAGGGAATATTTTATAATATTTATACAGTTTGCTTTAAGTGTTGTACGGTTTATAAAATAGTTTATTTGATATCAAAATCACCACTCATATTTGATAACCAAACACCCTATAAATCAAATACTGAACTTAAATTCATTTTCGTAACCAAAAATGATATACAATAAAATTCAAATGTTAATTTCTAGTATTATCTAAATAACATCTATCATGGGAAACGAACAGTATATAAATAATACTCCCTCCGTCCCACAAAAAACTTCTCATTTTATTCTAAATTTTTATCCCACAAAAAACTTCTCATTTCCCATATTTGATGGGCTCCACATAATAAAAAACTATTATTTCTAAAGACCCCACCACTAATATCCACTAGTTATCTTTCTCTCTCCAATCAAACCTTATATTTTAATCAAAAGTATTATCAATGACCCCACCACTAACTATCACCTAAAAACTTGTGCAAAAGCCAAATGAGAAGTTTTTTGTGGGACGGATGGAGTATTTTTTATTTAAAATATGACTTTACAAATACTTTTGACTCTTTTATACAAAGGATTTGATATTTTTTAAAGTATTTTTTAATTGGGCTTTATATGGGATCCGGTCCAGGAATGCATATTGGGCCGATTATCGGGGCTGTATGCGGACAAAAACCATATACGGAAATGGTAAAAAAGTGTGGTTCCTGGTTCGGTTTAAGACAGAGGAGAGAGAGAAAGTAATAGAAAGAGAAAGAGAAAGAGGAAGAGAGAGAGAACAAGGAAATACGGAAAACTACGTTCGAAAATTGGAGGTTGCAAAACCTAATCGATCCAAAAAGGAGACCACAAGAGCGAGTTACAAAACCCTAACAAATCATCACATCCCTGTTTTCGCCCATCACTTCCCCATTTCAATTGAACCCTAACGGTGGTAAGTCAATCGATTAATTGCCTCAAATTCTAACATTGCCGTCATGTTTCAACGTAATTCGTTTTGAATTTGTCATCGATGCGTAGATATATGTGTTAATTTGGCCAATTGTGCAATTTTGTGCTGTAATGCTAGAAATGATCGAATTTTGAATTGGTTTAGATGTGGATATGGTAAACTAGTCTGAGAAACAATTGATGCAAGGTCTGTTGAATGAATTTGAAATCGGTGGCGTTTTGAACGCCAGTGAAATGAATTTGTGTTCAACCTAGTTTTTTTTTAAGATGTTTTGGAAGAACAAAGGTGTTTACCCTAACAGCTACAATGTTAAATTAGTTATGGCTGTTGGTTAATTCTTCATATGGAGAAGCTTGCAAGTCTCACAATTATACATTATCTCGACATTAATTCCCTTTTTTGACATGTTAAAGTATTGTAGCAGTTTGAAGATTGTTTTTGTTGCTATTTTTATTGAAGAAATGATTGATTGTTGTTCCATTTTATGAACTGGCTTTAGATAAGGTGTTATCAGGGTTAGGGTTGCTAATGGGATCTTTTCAAGTAATGATTGTTATTAGTTATTTAAGATTCTGCAAAAATATTCGGTCAACGCCTAAGCGGCGATAAAGTTCTAAATGTCATCATGTGATATATATTTATGTCGTTGACCACCTTTTGCACGCGAGCGTTATGCTGATCATTTAAAGAAACTAGAAAGAACTCCAAATGCTTTCTAGATTTTGCGGTTTCCTAATTTTGATTTAAATACGTTTATTTGTTGACTTTTTTTTTATTTAATACAATAGCGGCTTCTTGTCTGATTTATAATATTAAATGTTATTTTCTTTCCTAAAAAAGTGCCTCTTGTCGCGTCAACAACCTCGAAAAAGCTAATTTATTATCAATTTGAACCATACCGAACCGAATCTAGCACTATTTAACCTTTTTTTTTTTAATTTTAGCATGAATTTAACACGGAATCGAATTCAATATGTTTTTGGATCCAGGAATCTGGAAGTCAAAATGATCATTTAATGTTCGTTTGTTGTTTCAGGAAAATATATTGTTTATTGCCCAAAATACATTTTAGTACCGTGAACTTGGCTAACTAGTTCTTCTACTATGCTGGCCTATTAAAAGTTCAACATGGTACCCTGAACTTGACAAAATGGTCGATTTAGTACCCCAACTCACTAATTTGATCGGGTTTTCTCACGTGGGTTGCTTCTAATATCAATATATTGAGATAAACGTATATTTTTAGTCTGTCAAAAGCTCCAATGAAAGTAAGTCAGGTAAGAAAAAGCGATCAAATTAACGAGCCAGGGTACTAAATCAACCATTTTGTCAAGTTCATGGTACCATGCTTCATCTTTCATAGTTCAGAGTAGTAGAAGATCTATTCAGTCAAGTTCAGGGTACTAAAATGTATCTTGGCCTTGTTTGTTTGATTTCAACTTTATATGGTTATCTGACAAATTTCTGGATATTACAGGAAGTTGGAAGTCAAAATGGCTCCTCCATCTAAAAAGTCAAAGGACACAAGGGCTGCTAGCAAACCGACATCTAATGCTAATTCAGGTGTCCCTGCAAGTGGTTACAATCCTCTACTTGGAACTTTTCACACACTTGATACTGCACCAATATCTTCTGCTCCAACTGTTCACATAAATGGCAAAAACCGTAATATCGATGAATCCGAGGACCATAATGGTAACTTTACTGGAAATACAGGGGTTGAATATGATAATATATCCAACAACGGGAGTTGGTCAGGTGAATCTGAAGACCACAAAGACAAAACTTCACAACCATCAATAGCAACAATAATAGCAACAGCAACAAACACAGGGGTTGATAATGACAAACGGGAAAAGATCCGGCAAAAAAACGAAAAAAAACATCAGAGACAAAAGGAGAGACGTGCTCAAGAACTGCATGAAAAATGTAGCGGTTATTTAATGTCCAGAAAATTGGAATCACTTTCTCAACAGCTTGTAGCAATGGGCTTTTCTTCAGAACGGGCCACAATGGCTTTGATTTTGAATGAAGGTAGGGTTGAACAGTCGGTTGCATGGTTGTTTGAAGGCGGTGAAGATTCTGATAATAATCATGAAAATAATAATGATAATAATAATTTGAAAATTGATATTTCTGAAGAACTTGCTCGGGTTGCTGAAATGGAAATTAGATTTAAGTGTTCGAAGCAAGAAGTTGAACGAGCGGTTGTTGCTTGTGAAGGTGATCTTGAACAGGCGGCGGAAACCTTAAAAGCTCAGAAACATGAACAGCCGCCGCCAGCTGTCCCGCCAAAGGTGGAGGAAACGGGCGGGAGTTCAAGAATGGTATCGAAAGCTATAGCTATACAAAAGAAAACAGATGGTGATAATAAAGATTTTGATTACACCAAAACAGGTGGTCCTGTTACTGTTACTGTAGAACCCGGGGTTAAAAACGTGCAGTTGTTAAAGAAAACTCCACCGGTGGAGAAGCGGTGGCCGGTGGCGGTTTCCGGCGGTTCAACTTCAAACCCTTCTTTAGCTTCTCCGTTGCAGGCGGCACCACCACCGCCACCACCTCCGGCGAAAACCGAGCCACGGTACACGAGTATCGGGATCGAGTTGAAGAATATTCAGTTAGGGTCGGTTAGGGAGCCCGTTATTATGATGCAAAGGCCCAAATCGAAGAATGTGGCTGCCATGTCAGCATCTGTTGCTGATTTGCATCCTAATGCTGTTGAGCCCGTTATGAACATGAATGTGAACAATTCGAATGGGTTTTCACATGGGCCCGTTACTACAAGAGGGTATAATAGTATTAATAGTAATACATCGGGTTACGGGAATTTAGTGAATAATTCTCAAATTTATGACGCGTTTGGTTATCAGCAGCAGCAACAACAGGTACCAATTGCTCAACACTATGCAACAGATAATAATCATTTTAATCAGCATTTCAACAATGGTGGTGGTGGTGGTATGTGGAACGGGTCAGTTGGGCCCACCATAACTCCTACACTAGCAGCTGCTTCATCTCTCGGGCTTTTCTCCGGGTCAACGGGCCCGTCATCTCCCGCTGACTGGAACACGTGTGACTCGTTTTGTGATTACAAAAACATTGACTGGAGTCTTGACCGGCTTCCTCACCCCGCAACCAGCCCGTCACACGGGGTTAACGGGATGTGGATGGGTTACAGGTCTTCAACAAACTCTGCTGCAGATATTTATGCATCGGGAATGGGCGGTGGTGGGACCACCACGAGACCGCCAGCTGGCATTTTACCAAACGGGGGTGCGGTGGGCTCTGAAGTGTCTGCGGGTGGGTCTCGGGAATGGAGTTCGCCGTTTGAAGAGAAGGAGTTGTTCAGTTTCCCTAGACAATTTGTTTCTTCTCCCTCTCTTTAATCAAAAGGGTAAAAAAAAGTATGATGGAAAAATAATAAGATGAAAAAACAATAACAAAACAGAACATGTGTTGGTTGGGATGATTTTAATTGGTTTTTTTTTCAATCCTTGTCTGCTGCTGCCTTGTTTCTTGTTTGTTTGTTTGGTTTTATTAAATCTTTTTTAGACCAAATAGTACAGGGGGAGGGGGTAAGGTTGATTTCACATTATATGTCACAATTGGGCTCTCGTAATCACCTTTTTTTTAGTGATTTGGGGACATAATCTTGATTGATTGTTTCTTGTGGGTGTCAAAATCTTGTGGGATGGGTAATAAACTATATACATTAATTGGAGTTGTGTAATCATATTGGGTAGCTAATACATGAGACAACACAAAAAATATGATATTACCAATGTCACTTGAATTATATAAACTTGTGGATTACCATACACATATGTGATGTATGTATATATTTACGTAGATATATGTGTTTGTGTGTAGTTAGTGTGTGTACGTACACATATATTCATGTGTATATTTAATTTTTATTTAATTCGACACAAATTCGACTAGATCCTTGTGAACTACTTAAAAAGAAGGAACGCCTAAGTTTTATCTTGAAGTAGTCTTTGGTAGTTTAAAAAGTTTAAACTAGGTGGTCTAGTTGTTGGATTTGATTTTTGTAAGAGTCAAATTTACAATAGGTTTCAAGTTTAATCCCTAGCAGCAACCCCCCCCCCCCCCCCCACACCACAAACACCCCCACCACACACACCCCGTATGGCCACATAGGTTCACCCGCGCGACTTCAGGCTACATGTATAGCGGGTGGTCACTATGTGATTAATTGGCTCGCAAAGTAAGTCAAAACACATGCTAAAATAATTTAGGAATCAAACGTGATAGAATGAAATAAAATGAACAAGAAAATCGAAACACTTGACGAAGTCCAAAAGAAACTCAAAGTCAAAGTATTTGACTTTTCTTGAGGAACTAATAAAGAAAGAAGATTTCGACGAGTTATAGACAAGTAGAGGAAACTGAATTTGACTCAAAAGAATCCTGCTATAGTTATGACATTTGATCTTTATGTAATAATATACATGTCAACCATGGTTTAGACGTGCCTATTGTTTAGTTAAGTGAGAGATACCATATTGTAATATATTGTTAAGTGTTATAGTTTTTTCTACATTACAACATCCATGAGTTTACTAATATTAAAAGATTATTCTATATTAAAAAATAAAATATAAGTTTCAATATATTTTCTTTAAGCAAAAAACCCTTTAAGACCACGGAGATTCACCCGGGCAAATTCCGGAGATTCAAAGCGGGTAGTCACCCTAAGATTAGTCGACTTGCAAATCGAAACCTAAGTTAAAAAGAAAAAGAAAAAAGGGACTGATTTAGAAGTTTGAAGTGGGAAACCTTGCACATAATAAAATACGAGGGTATAATTATCACGTAAACTAAGTTAAGGGACTCAATTGCAATTTAGTAAGAGTAGTCGTAGGTAGACTATTTTAAGGAGTACACACGTGTACAATGATTTGGACGGGGTCCAAAACACCTTGTATATTTCGTGTGCGACTTGTAAGTGGATTGGGGCTCACGATCGAAAATGCTCGAGAAATTCGGGGTCTTCTGATTATCGTGAATTAAAATATTTTTATTTCCTTACCTTTTTAATACCCCTTTTTCCGGTTATTCGTATCTTCAATTTTTAATTCTAGGGTTTCATCTTTCATATAGAATTTACGGTAGAAAGTTTTAGTTTAGGTTTTTTTAGGGGATTTTGATTGTTTTTAGGATATTCAAACGATATGAGGAAGAAGCTTGATACGCGTTTCCCTGCGGTGAGTAATTCTATTGTTTTTTATTTTATTTTGTGTAATTTCGTACGGAAACTCCGTTTCCTGGTTTAAAAATTGAAATTGGCGCAAAATTAGGTCAAATTTCGAACTAAAAGGTATCCAAAATTTGATCCCTAACACGTATGATTTATACGATCATTCTGAAATTATGCGAAAATTTTAGCAAATTGGTTTGTGCAGAACGTATTTTTGTTCACAGTCTATGTTTCAATTCTATTGCTTTACGGGAATAATTGTTGTTGAAATATGCACAAAATTAAAACGTGATATTTGTTTCTGATGAATGTTATTATTGTTGAAACTGATTGTGTTTACAGGACTTGGCTTTTACATTTTTTGGTAATTATTGTGTTTATGCTATGGTTTTTGGTCACATGAATTAAAATATTGCACATTAGCATATTAATTTAGGGTTTTTTGGCAGTAGTTTTACATTTGAGCGAAAATTAGGGTTAAATTTTGTAAAAACAAATGCAAATTTATGCTTTTTGTGTACAATAATTTTCTCATTATTTGTTAGATGACTTAAATATCTTATACTATCATTTTTTATTATTAAATAGGCTCGAATCAAGAAGATTATGCAAGCTGACGAGGATGTCGGGAAGATTGCTATGGCTGTCCCTCTTTTAGTATGTAAGTAACAAACTTTTATATTTATGGTCAACATCTAAAGTCAAACATGGTCAATTAGACATGATGAATAAGTTATTTCATGCCAAAATCTTTATACTTTTACTTGATACAATGCAGCTAAAGCTTTGGAATTATTTCTACAAGATTTATGTGACCGAACATACGGGATCACCCTTCAAAGGGGAGCAAAGACTTTGAATTCTATGCACTTGTAAGTACACAATCCTCCCAAATTAAGTGTTATATTATAAAGTTTTCGAGGATTTAATTTAATTTAATTTATTTTAATTTAATTTAATTTTTCTTTTTCATTTTGCAGAAAGCAGTGTGTCCAGAGCTTTAATGTGTTTGACTTTTTGAGAGATATTGTTGGTAAGGTTCCCGATTTAGGTGGTTCTACTTCTGATGCTGCAGGGGAGGACAGATCAGCAACTAAACGAAGGTTTGCATTATTTTTAATTTTTATTTTACAATTTCTTAGTTTATGGAATTAAATTTTAGGTTAAATATATATCGTAATTTTGTTTTAACACTTTGGTTTAAACAGGAAACTTGCTGATGATGAACATAATGATGGCGATGATGACTCAAAAAGGGATAAACAGGTAAGATAATTTCTTCTATTTTAGTTTAGCTACTAAATTAATCCAATAAAATTGAATTTTCATGACAAAATATATAATCAATTTTTTCGGGCCAAATGTAAAATTTGCTATTTTGTAATTTGCAGCCCGAGACTCCCCATTCAAACGGGGGTGGTAGAGGAAGGGGCAGGGGTAGGGGTAGAGGCAGGGGTAGAATTAGTCGAGCAGAACGAGAAGCAAATGCAGCAATATTTACTCACGAATTCGGGCCCGATAAAACAAGCCCAAAACCGGCCCGTGACCCGATACAAGACTCTGATTCAAAAGAAAATATAATTCAAATCGGGTTGACCGAAGACCCAGTCAAAGTTAGAAACTTTGACCTTAACTTAGAACTGGATGAAAATGGAGACACACCAACCGTATCACCAACACCCGTTACTCCAACGGGCTTTCCACCAAGATTGGCAGTTGAAAGGAAGCCCGATGAATATCTCGGGTGGTCGTTGGCGGATGTTGACCCGATTCAACTTGCTAATTTAAATAGTAGGGTAGATGATGAAGATGAAGATTATGATGAAGAAGGATGATTGCGGGTTTTTTGGGTATGAATCCTCTAGTATATTTTGGTTTGAAAATGGAAGGTTGGTTGGTTTCTCGTTTAGTAACAAGATTGTAGATGTTGACTTTTAGGTAGACAGACAGTTAAAAACAGTTATGAAACTAGGAAACAAAGGGTAAGGGGGTAACTTGGTAGTGGCGAATCTTGATGGTAGTTTATTGCAAGATCGAAACTTTTGTTTTATCGTTTTTTTAATATTTTGTGGGTCCTGTTTATGTTGTAGGGCCCGGCCCGTCTTGCGTTGCGAATGTAAATACTTAGTTTAATGAATGATTTAGATTTCTTTTGATGTTTCTCTTGTTTGGTGTTCAAATTAGTCTTTGGTCGATTAAAGGTATCACTTCAAATAATTGTGTATTGACTAATGCATTACATACATGTTAATAATATAAACCGCAAAAGCTTGCAAACATGTCATGTTCTAAAAGAAAACTACTAATTGAGACAAATAAATTGGAGTAGGTAAGTGCACAATCCAATAGTTGAACATAATGGAACCACTCGAAACCTAACCGAGAATTGAGAAAAGGTTTGGCTGGACTGAGGACTGAACTGATGATGTCCTACACTGGATCGAGAACCACAATTTTCTGATAATTTTTTTTACTTTTTCTGATATTTTTCGGTTATGGACCGGACAGAGAATCGATTTTGTATGAAAATTAAAACCGAGAACCGGAGGTGGTATAACTCGGTTCGGTTTCACGGTTCTGGTCAATTCTCAGTTCAGTTTGCACATATGATATAAATGCTTAAAGTTTTATTATAGGTCATATATACACATAAACGTGAAAGAATTTACAATTATATATACATAATGATATAACATGCACCGAATTGCAAGAAATGTTTATTGTTAACATGAAGAAATCATGAATTATTGAAGGTTGAATTCCTGCAATTCCTTAAAGTTCTCCCATGGCTTAACCCATATTTTGGCTTCATAGGTTTTACTCTCACCACCTTCTTTTACTTCCACTGTGATATAATACATCATACCCTGCACCACTTGCTCCTTTGTATTTACCACCTTAACAAACTCCACTCCTGCATTCTACATACAAATATCCATTATTATTTTCTTATCCGTTTATCCCAATTAAATTAAATGCAACATTTGACTTCACATATAATTTAATAAATATTTGTCTGTTAGTATTGTTACATCAACTGTTAGACATGTTTAGTTAGACATACATAATACTTGTCATATCTAAATTAGGGATGACAAATCATGTCAGGTTCAGGTTGAAAGGTCAAAAGCATTCAATCTGAAACTCACATGTTTATATGATCTTGTCATATATCTCAAACCTAACTTATTTACTTTCAACTTGAACCTGTCGACACATATTACACGTTTAATTAAACAGGTTAAATAAGTCAATGTTTTGAATGGGTAAACATGGTTAAGCAAGTCGATTTTTTTAATGTGTATGTAGAAACTAATAAAATATATCTATGTATATTTTAAATATATCTATAAACTACAAATTTTTTAAGTTACACATATTACCTGTGCTACACAAGGTCCTCCTTGATGACAGAGATATTTAAAGATATGATTTACAAACAAATGAAACTTACATATGGAAATAGGGGTGGACCTAGTATGGTGTACGGGGTTGCCCGTGCAACCCCTGAAATGTTTCCGAATAGTGTTAAATTAGTGTTAAAAATATTTTATTTTTCTTTTGTTAGTGTAGGTGACACCCCTGAGAAAAAAATGTGAAACCGGTGACACCCCTCAACTTTTTTTCTGGGTCCGCTACTGTATGGAAATCAAGATCATGATACGAAAAGTGTTCATTTGTACCTGTTTCTTGTTGTGTTCTTCGACGGCAAATCGAGCAAGGTCATCGATATCAGTGCTGTTTCCCTTAGATTCGGTAATTCCACCACAAGTTGACATTTTTTTTTTTGTTACAAATGAAACGTTAAACTAAGCGCTTTAGCAATGGCAAATATGAGAAAAATATATATCTATATTTTGGATGTACAAAAATGAACGAAAAAGTAGTATATAAGTGGGGGGATGTTTGCACGTGTTGAACAACTTACAAGCTTGCTTTACATTTGTGTGAACAACTTAAATTATAATAATGAATGGTCAAATTTTCAAACCAAATTCAACCGTAATTATTCGTTCAACGATTTTCTTGAACAAAACTTAATAATAGTCAATGTAGTCTAGTAATAGATTCAAGTATTACTATGAGATAAAATCAAGGTAAAATTACAACCCGTTAAAAAAAAATATAGTCAAACTAATCATTACATTTTATAACTTATAATTAAGAATTATGGTTGATTAGTTAACCTATTTAGTATACCTTCTCATTAAATCACTATTTCTGTTATACCTTTTTGCTTGAATGGACTATTTATAGAAAGTAACCACGTGAAAACATAAATACTTATACTTATATATAAAAATAAATTATTTATAGGATGTTTGGTTCACTAAAATCTTTAAGAATTTATATAAATTAGAATCAGATTTCTATGAATTCTTGTATTTGGATGGAGGGAATTGATATTCATGTTGGGAAGGTATTCCATTAATTATAATTCCATCAATTGAATGAGAGATTTTAAAATACATGAATGAGAAAATGTGGTAGATTATCATATTACCATTAAACACTCTTTTAACCTAAACCCAACGCCACCCACCACTATCACAATCGCTGCAACTGCCACCGCCCTCGCCGCCGCCACTCGCCACCAACCACCGCCACCATCACCACCACTGCCGCTACCACCCATCACTACTGCCAATACTATCGCCACCACACCACCCACCATCGCCCACCACTACCATCACAGCGTTATAGGCAAGATATCAAATTTTAAGTAGTATAGGGACTAGAATGTAAGTTTCTAAAGGAGGAGGGAAAACGGTAAACAAAAAATTGCAACTAACTTCAGTCATTGAGGAAGAAAACATAGTACCAGATTTGAGCTTTCAAAGTTGAAATCACAAGAAATCAACTGTTACTTTAACAAAGTGGTAGTTTGACGATTGAAGATTCAGGATCAAGGTTATACTCTCCATTTCATGTAGATTTTTCTTCCAGTTTTTTATACATCTTATCAGGTACTGTCACTCTTCATTGATCAAATCTGTTCCATTAATAGCGAAATTAGGGCTTCATTTTGTTGAAGCAATGTTGATTTCTTATTGATTAGTCGATTATGATCCACACTGTCACTCTACACGAATGTTTTAAATCTGAAAATGGCACCAAAACGAGGGTTTTACCCTCTGTTTCTCGCTGTATCTCTCTCAGCTCTCTTCATTTTCTCTCTCTACCGTTCTTCCTCAATTTCTCTCTCTTCATCACCTCCGATAACTCAATTCCCACTCAGAAACCCAAATTTAAACAAATTCCAAAACCCTAGCTCTCAAAACTCCCCCAATTTCTCATTCACGATCAAAGTACTCACATACGATCGCCTTCATTCGCTGTCACGTTGCCTAAAATCACTCGCTTCAGCTCATTACGATGAGGATAAGGTGAATATTCATATATTCATCGATCACTTCAAAGTTTTGAATCTAAAGGATCAGAATTTGGATCAGAAACTGAATGAATCTCGTCAGATTCTCGATTTTGTTGATGGATTTGAGTGGAGGTTTGGGGAGAAAATGGTCCATTATCGAACCAGGAACATAGGGCTGCAGGCACAGTGGTTAGAAGCATGGTGGCCTGTTTCTGATGATGAGTTTGCATTTGTGGTTGAAGATGATATTGAATTGTCACCATTGTATTATAGATTTCTTAAGGGTTTAATTGTTAATTATTATTATAATTCTTCTAATTACAGTCCATGGATATATGGAGCTTCTTTACAAAGGCCAAGGTTTGTGCCAGGTACCATTTTCTTCCTTCTGTATACTTCAAATTAATAATACATCTTAAGTTTAATCAGCTTATGATGTCATCATTGTCATGTCAGGTAAGCATGGAAACAAAATAAACATAAACAAAGAAACACAAGTTTTTTTGTATCAGTTGGTTGGTACTTGGGGTCAACTTCTGTTCCCAAAACCATGGAAAGAATTCCGTTTATGGTATGACACACATAAAACCAAAGATATAAAACCGATTCTTGACGGCATGGTAACATACTTCTTATATTTTACCAAAATACATTTTAGTATCCTGAACTTGGCTAACTAGGTCTTTTACTACCATGAACTATTAAAAGTGCCACATGGTACCTGAACTTGACAAAATGGTCGATTTTGTACCCTAACTCATTAATTTGATCGCAGTTTCTTACTTGACTTAACATTCGTTAGAGCTTTTGACGAACTAATAAAAATATACGTTTATCTCAGTATATTGTTATTAGAAGCAAATCACATGAGAAAACAAGACCATATTTGCGAGCCAGGGTACTAAATCTACTAATTTGTCAAGTTCAAGGTACTATGCTGCACTTTTATTAGTTCAGGGTAATTGAAGACCTAGTCAGCCAACTTCAGGGTACTAAAATGCATTTTGGCCTTTATTTTTTCTAATACTTTTAAAAAACCTAACACTTTATTTTTGTCATCTCATTGAGTTTTACTTGAATAAATTGATTTATAGGTAACAACAGGGTGGTATAAAAAAATGGGCAACAAAATATGGACTCCATGGTTTATTAAATTTATTCACGAACGAGCTTATTTTAACATTTACACAAATTTCTTACACGAGTCATCACTCAGTGTCTCTCACAGAGACACGGGTGTCAACTACGGGAAAACAGCGGGACCCGATTCAAATTTGATCCAAGAAAATTCTCACGAGAGCATTTTTTTCAAATTGTTGCCTTTGAGGAATCTCAAGTGGTATGATTTCTGTTTTAGAGAAGTAGTTCCTGATAGAGTTGTGAAAAATGTTCATGAACTCGAGCCCGTTTTAAAACCTGTTCAAAAGTCGAAAATGATAGTGATTGTGAGTGTAGATCAAACATCAGAGATGTTTACCCGAAATTTGTTGTGTCAGTTTGAGAAACTCGATGTTTGGAATTATATATTTGTGGGCCCTGATTCTGATTTCTTGCTTGATCTTGCGAGACGAGGGCATCCCGTTATCAATTCGGATCGGTTTTTTGACAACATGAAGGAATACAAATCGGTTAAATTTGGGTGAAGTATGACATGTGGGTGTTGGACCCCGACATGCTTCCGGTCAAAGCTGACTTTTTTCTTGACTGGGTCAAAATTGATCCCACTGTTGACTTTTATGTCGGGAAGCGATTTGGACTTTTCTTTGCTAAAAGTTCGGGATCGCGGGTTTGGAATGATCGGGTTGTGCATGAGATTGCACGAACAGTGGGCCCCACGATGAGTAACGGTTTTGGGGTTTTGTGTGCAAAGTTGTTGGGTAAGAAAGATGTTAAGTTAGAAACGGTTAATGAGGGTAGGTTTAGTGTTGAAATTAGTGAAGGTAATGATGATGGAGTATTGTTAAAGAATGATACACGGGCTGTGTTTTGGGCTTCTGATACGGGTTTTGATTTAGTTCGAAATAGACTCGAAAGTTTAGGTTTGTGGATTATAGATGGTGAATCACATTGTAAGGCTGTTAGCTGTCATCCATCATAGTGTTTGATTATAAGCATATTTTTTAAGGATAAAATCATGAATTAAATACTGTAATTTACTCTATATTCTTTTCTTTGACCAATGTTATAAAACACAATCTAGATAAACACCTATTTATAGTTACATGAGTCAAAAGTATATGAATCATATATAATTATTCAAAGTAGTTCTTGGATTTTTGTGTAGTATCAAATAACACATTTCAAAACTATTGATCAATAATAATCAATGGTCAAGATTAATCATATATTTTATATATGGAATGGTATTTTTGGTCATTTTACACTCATACATCTCCTAAACCACCATAATCACTGTGTGTATAAATAAAGTAAATATATACACGTCATACATATTCGGGCTTCAAACAGGTCAAGATAAAAAAATAGTGAAATCACACCTGCAACATTAAACCAAAATGCACATCAACCATTACCCGGAACACAACTGAAACCCGGGTTCTTTTTCACTCCCCTTAACCTCATCAAATCTCTAATATTATCAGCATCACACCACCTCCCAGCTTCTGCATACATATTTGAAAGCAACATGTAGTAGCCCGAATGGCCCGGTTTCATCTTAAAAAGATGCTCACCCGCCCGTTGACCCAACTCAAGATTCCCATGAATTCTACACGCTCCAAGCAACGAACCCCAAACATTGGCATCGGGTTCCATTTCCAACCCGTCAATCATCTCTAACGCTTCATCCATTAGCCCGGCCCGACCCAAAAGGTCAACCATACACGCGTAATGAGTTTGGGTCGGGTCAATACCAAATTCCTTCATTTCCTTAAAGTATTTCCTTCCTAAATCAACCAATCCTCCATGGCTACAAACGGATAAAACCGCTATATAAGTAATCGAATCACATTTCATGTTATTGTTTTTCATGGCCTCAAATAGCCCGATTGCGGTCTCGAGTTCACCACGCATTCCATAACCCATAATGATCGTGTTCCATGAAGCTACGTCTTTTTTAGGTATTCGATCAAACACTTTTTGAGCAAGATCGAGTCGTCCACATTTTGTGTAAAGATCCAAAACCGAATTCGAGACAATTATATGGTTATGAATTAGGGTTCTTATCGAGAACCCGTGTATCTCCCTACCTTTCTTGATTTCTGCCATATTTGCACAAGCCGAAAGTGCACCCGAAACGGAAACAGTGTCGGGTTTTAGCCCGTTTAACAACAATTCACGAAACAGAACCAATGATTCTAAACAAGTTTTTGTATGAGAATAACCCGATATGAGCGTGTTATAAGAAATTATATCTTTACAAGAAATGTTGAAAACGGTTCTTGCAATACCTAAATGACCACATTTTGCATACATGTCTATTAACGCATTTGAAACGAATAATTGCGAGTCAAACCCGCACCGAATTGACCTCGAGTGCACCTCTTTTCCATAAGAAACAACCCCGATTCGTGCACAAGCGGGGAGAACGTTTGTTAGGGTCACACCATTCGGGGTTTGACCGTGAGTTTGCATGTCTTTGACCATATTTAAAGCTAATAACTTGAGCCCGTTTTGAGCATAATTAGCCACCATTGCGTTCCACGATACAATATTTTTCGAGTCAATTTTCTTGAACACGTTTAAAGCTTCAACTGAATACCCAAATTTCGCGTACATATCGAGTAAAGAATTTGCTACAAATATATCAGATTCCATACCCCTTCGGATACTAAAACCATGGAGCTCGGTTCCCCATTGAAGACATTCGAGTTCAACTAAAATAGGAAGGATACTAGAAACCGCAACCGAATTTGGTACGATACCTTTCTTGATCATTAACTTGAAGAAATCAATAGCATCGTATTGATGATCCATGTGAGCTAAGCTCGTGATGACTGCATTCCAAGAAACATCGGTCTTTTCCACCATTTTGTTAAAAACTTGTTTACAAGATTTCAAATCGCCACACTTACCGTATGCATCGATTAACGCATTGTTTATTGTAATGTGGGAATCGAATCCAGTTTTGATAATGTAACTATGTAGCTCGATTGTAATCATGTGTTCTTCAATGGCTGCAATTATGGGCAACAAGGTCACGATTGTAACCACATTCGGGCTAACCCCAACAGAATCTGATCTTGATCTCATGTTCCAAAACAAGGAGATTGCTTTACTGTATGAAAACGTGATCGAACATATTGCAATGAGTGTGTTCCACGACACTACATCTTTGTCAGGCATTTCATCGAACACTTTCTGTGCATCACTAACACTGCTACATTCTCCATAGAATCTCAAAAGGGTGTTCCCAACAAATGGATCCGAACCAAAACCAGATTTGTAAACCGACCCGTGAACCTCTTGTCCCTTCCAGGACTCGTGGTAATCCGAGCAAACTTTTAAAACAAACGGGAAAGTATGATCATCGGGTTTAACACCACTACGAATCATTAAATTGTAGATGTCAAATCCATCGTAAACACCGGCAATGCTGTTAGCTCGAGTAATCGTGTTCCACAAGAAAGCAGATCGAGAGTAAGGGAGTGATTGGTGAAACAGAATTCGGGACGTTGATGGGTCTCTGAACGTGGCGTATTGGAGGATGAGAGCAGATGAAACGGTAATGCTGTTTGGGAGGTAGCCATTGAGGATTGCAGTGGCGTGTGATTGTTTGGTTTGTCGGAGTGATTTTGCAGAAGTGCAGAGTGGGAGGATTGTGTGATCGGATTGAAGTGTGGTTGTGGAAAAAGATTTGGTTTTTTGAAATCGTTTAAATTTGCCGGAAAATATGTAGTTTCGCCGGACGATGGTGTTGCAGTGATGGTAGAACATAGAACAGTTTGACCAAGTGAATTTGAAACAAAAAAAAAATTGTATCGAACTGGATTTCTGGGTGTATGAATGGCTGCATAAGCATTACGGTTACTTAACATAAGTTCTTGTAACGTCGTTAAGGAGAGTGACTAATTATGAAACAAAACAATGAAAATAAGGACTAATTGTGAATTTGAAAAAAGAAAAGCCCAAGTGAAATAATTACAAACCCCAGGGACGATTATTGTAACTACCTCAAAACCAAGGATGGTTTTATAAATTATAAAATATCCCGTTATTAACCCCCAAAATCTCGAATTCCCTCCCCATTCATATTCGTTCCCGGCAATCTCTCAAATCAAATCTGGTACCTCTCTCTTCGCTCCCTGTTTTCAACTCTAAATTGTTAAACTGCAAATCGCGACTGTTAATTTTAAATGTTTGTGTAACAAAATTGATATCTTCTATCGTTCATAGAACTACAATGTGAAACTACATTTTTTAGCTTCAGATTTGGGTAGAAATGAAGACGTTGAGATCAACGCGAGTGAAATTTGTGATGAATTATTATGAGACAGAGTATATGTTATATTTGTATGAGTTCGTACATATAGTGTGTATAGAGAGCTCTGATGATGTATATTTTATGTTAATGGAAGCTGTGAATAAATTAAACCAATCTGTATGTGTGACTTCTGTTGCAAAAAATGTTCATCTGGTCGGATGATATTTGGTGTACATTGTTGAAAATTAGGGAAATTTGAAGAAAATGAGTAAGCACACCAAGTGTTTGATGAATTGCTTATTTAAAAATGTGGATATTTGTAACTGGAAGCTTTATAACATTTTCAAATGTGAAGTTATTTCTAAATTTTCTATGTTATTACATGCAATGTAGATGTGAAACTAATAACTGTTTTTTATTTGATATTAATGTGATATTTCACTGCTAATGTTTCAGAATCAAACACTTTCTTCTAAAAGGAGCTTGGAATTTAAACTCTGAACGTTTCGATAATCAAACATGCATATAATCTGGTAAGTATTCATGTGCCATCTGGAAGATTGTTACTTCATTTTAGCCTGTTAAGTATTCATAATTCTCATTTAATTTGTTTGGAAATTTATCTTGAATTTTCTTCAGATCATATATGTAAAAATGGCACGATCACTGGTGAGAATATCCAAATTATATCTAGGTTTCATCTGTAGTAGCTCAAATCTCGTTTACCTGGCTCCTGACATAGTACCGATTTATGGGAAAGTATTTGTCGGTTACAATTGCAGTAACAGTTTTCTTCCAGACATTCTACACAAAAAGCCCTTGAATTTTCATCTCAGATATCTCTGCAACAGTGTGCCACCAAGAAGCCTATGTTGGGAAGGATCATCTCACAACATTTTGCTTAAAAATCTAGAAAATAATATAAAAAATCATCAAATGGATGAAGCATGTGAAGCTTTTACAGATTTCAAAAAACTTCACGGTTTACCAGATGACCATATACTGAGTAGGTTCATAACAGAATTATCCTACACATGTGAACCCAAATCGCTTCAGAAAGCATGCGATATCATCCTAAATTTTCCTAAAAAAAAGTCAAACTTGCTTCACTTTGACCTGTTGTACAACCTCTCACTCTCTCTAGCAAGAGCACAAATGCCAGTTCATGCATCCAATATTTTTAGGATAATGATTGATAAAGATAATATCCCACCAACTAACTTATTAGGCCCGTTTGTTCTTCATATGGTTAAGAAAGAAATCGGGACATATCTTGCATCAAATATCTTGATGCAAATTTGTGATCATTTTCAGCTTTCGGGTTCTAATCGGGCTAAAATAAAACCCGACACCACAATTTTTAACCTCGTTCTTGAGTCTTGCACACGTTATAACTTTTCTTTCAAGGCTCTGAAAATTATAGAATTGATGTCACAAATAGGGGTTTTGGGTGATGCATATACTATCATAATTATTGCCCGAATCCATGAGATTAACTGTCAAAGAGATGAATTAAAGAAATTCAAACATTGTGTTGACCAGGTGGCAGGTTATTTGGGTCAACATTATTTCCAGTTTTATGACTGTCTTATGAGCTTACATTTCAAATTCAACGATATTGATTCGGTTTCCAAACTCATAACCGATATGAACAGTTTCAGTGGGCCCCAGAAGGGCCCACAGAAACCGTTCGTCATCCCACTCGGACCTCAAAATCTCAAAAAAGGTTTAAAATTACAGGTTTTACCCTACGTTTTACCCAAAAATTCCTTATTTAATCTAGAAAAAAACGAGGGTCTCGTTATGTATAAGAACAAAAAGCTCGTTTTTTCCAACAAAACCCTAGCGAAACTGATTCTAGGGTACAAACTAAAAGGTAGGATTAATGATCTTGTAAAGCTTTTGTTACAAATCGATATAAAGGATTTGAATTTTGATGTTATTAATGCTTGTATTCATGTCGGGTGGTTGGAAACCGCTCATGACATCATCGATGACATCACACAAGAGGGTGAGTCACCGAATGCTGATTCATATGCATTACTGTTAGCAGCTTATTATAAAGGTAATAAGCTTAGGGAAGCAGAGTCATTACTAAAACAAATTAACAGATCGGGTATAATTATATCCAATAATTCGACTATCCCGAGATCGGATTTGATCACGTGTTTGGTCAAAGAAGTCAAAGATATGAAAAAAGACGATATAAATTATTCGATTTATCAATTTAATTCTTCGGTTTACTTCTTTATGAAGGCGGAAATGATCGATGATGCTTTGAAAACATATAAAACTATGCAAAAAATGAATGTTTTTCCTAATGTTGCAACTTATATATACATGGTGAACGGGTATTCTTCATTAGGAATGTATCGGGAAATTACTATTTTATGGGGTGATATTAGGAGAAGTTGTGATGATGGGAATCTAACGGCTGAGATCGATTTGTACGAGGTTTTGATTTTGAATTTTTTGAAAGGTGGTTATTTTGAGAGAGTTATGGAAGTTATTGGTTGTATGAAGAAACATGGGATGTATCTTGATAAAGGGTTGTATAAAAGTGAGTTTCTGAAATTGCATAAAAATCTTTACAAAAATTTGAAACCATTAAATGCTACTCCCTCCGTCCCACAAAAAACTTCACATTTGACCTTAATTTTTTGTCCCACAAAAAACTTCCCATTTCATTTAATTGATGGGCTCCACATAATAAAATACTATTATTACTAAGGACCCCACCACTAACTATCCACTAACCATCTTTCTCTCTCCAAACCAATCTTATATTTTAATCAAAATTATTACCAATGACCCCACCACTAACTATCCCCTTAAAACTTGTGCCTATATCAAATGGGAAGTTTTTTGTGGGACGGAGGGAGTACAACTGAAGCTCAGAGTAAAAGGGTTCAGTATGTGAAGGCTTTCAGAAAATGGGCTGACATTGGTTGAGGTGGGCCCAACATAACCCGACCCAATAATAGGTTGAAACCGAATTCATTTGATGAGGTAAATGTTATCCATGTTGTTTGTTTGTTTAACTTATCATTGCCTTTTGTGTAAATAAATCTTTTCTGGCTATTTTTAATCCATATAAAATATTATTCGAATTTTTTTAATTTGTAGTAGTTTCAAATTTTGATATCATTATTGTTGCATTAGCTATTTACTAATTTTATTCAAGATGTTAGTGACCAACCTTGCAACCGTCAAGTTGTTTTGGTTAAGCGGATTTTATTTGGTGACCACCTTGAAGAATCAACTTATAAAAACAAACCTTCAAATGCTTAAGATTATCATAGTTTAATATATTTGACTTGGTCTATGTTTTTCTTTTCAAATAATATTACTTCCTCCGTATCAAAATAAGTGACACAAATTGCCTTACACGCTTTTTGAGGTAAAAGATTAAAGTAGGGGTTAAAATATATTAAAGTACATAGTTAGTGGAGATTGGGTCCCACTTTTCTTGAATAAAGTGATATTAATGAGTTTTAAATGTAAAAGTAAGGGTATAAAGGTAATTTCACTTTATTAAAGTGGATATTTAGTGGGTATGGGTCCCATTATTTTTACCAAATAAGGAAAGTTTTCAAAGTGTGTCACTTATTTTGATACACCCTAAAATGGAAAGTGTGTCACTTAGGGGAAGTATATTATTTTATAAAATTATGTGAAATCTTATGTGTGACTCATTTGATTTTATATATTTTTATGCTCTGTGATTATTAATTAGTCCTATCTTTTGTAGGTTTTTGGGGATGATGCGAGTCGATAAAGACTGCAGTACGACCAACGCCGCAAATTAAGGTCAAGATGAGGATGGGTTCCCAACATACCAACAAAAGTAAGTAATGGTCAAAATAGACATGCGCCAATTATATGCTTTCATGTTATTTTTTAATGCAAAAATAAGTCTTAAAAGAGTGTAGTAATCTTCAACAGATATTAAAAAAATGTTTAATTGGTATAATGACATACGTATGTATAATGATAATATAACTAATAAAATCTAGGGTTAGAGGTAATTAACGTGGTCGATACTCGATACTAATAAAATAATTACTGTAAATATAAAGAATATATTTACAAATTTATACACCTTAATTTTGTAGTATTAAAATAGGAAATTGGTACATCATTTTCTTGGTTGTTTCCTTAAAAGGAAAATGGTTTAAAGAGATAAACGCATGACCCAAAAGTCACGTACCACTTTCCGCAATCCTACTTTTAGCGATTCACCATATCCACTTAATTTTGGATGTCTTTCGAATTATTTGATAGGAAATAATTTAAAAAGTTGGAATTTAATCCATTTTTTAACTAAAGAAGTCCGTTTTAAACAAAAATGAAGGCCGGCAGTTAATAGGGTTAGACAGTTATTAGGGATTGGTAGGCTTTGAATATATGAAAGTGTTGCCCATTGGACTCCGCAAGGGGCGCGGCGCAGCTTCCTTGAACCCTACTTTTTTTTCGTCCGCCTTTTGATCACTCGTGTTGGCATCATAATGGACATATATAAGTGTGCACTCTGTACCTCCTAACTTGTGTAAGTAACATTGTATAAAACTCATGACATACATATTATTTCTAGTATACTAAAAGTGAATAGGCGATACTCAAATTACCATTATCTAATGTGCTTGTATAATTTGTTATGTAATTTGTATAATGTGCATGTAAAATAATTTTAGGGTTTGATAATAATAGTCCTAAAGGTTGTCTTTGATTGCATAAAAAACTGTACAGTAATCTATAAAGGGTAAATTTTAAAATTAAGGAGTTGGTTACAAAGTGATATACATGTTTATAGTGCATGCCTATTGACAATATGTAATTATCAAAATCCATAATTTTATAATGTAGGCGTATTATTAGCATCTAGAAGGAGTTTTAGTTATAGTTGACCAATTCAATGGTCCCATAGAGGTAGCGTAGTTATCATGTTTGAGAAAAAATTATTAAAACAACTTCCTTTATCTGATATGCATACATTTTTGCATAAACCATGCATTTATTTTTCTATTTAAACAAATTTTAATGATTTGATTATTTATCAGACTTTATTATTGATAATGCTAAACTAAAAATACACTAGCAAAAATATGAACACTTATACACGTGAGAAGACAAAAGTATAGTTGATTTTAAAGTTGCTTCCAAGAAGCATCATCTATGTGCCGAACTCCCGCATCATTTTCCGCCACCAGCTCCGCACGTGCCGGTTGTTTCTATGGTAGAAAAGTCCACCCTATTGACCAACAACCAACTTTTTCGATTATATATACAAACTTATATTCCTTCGTTGAACCATGGCTACTTCCAACAATGAGTGGCTCCAAATTTACCAAAATAACCTCACCGGACCACCTCAACACACCACCCAACGGTGGTATGACGATGTTGTCACTGATGCCACTACAACCGCCACAAGCGGTGTCTCTAATCAATTGGGGCCACGGCCCACCAACATGCGCCGGCGGTCTAGGGCTTCACGCAAGACCCCCACCACCTTACTTAATACCGACACCACAAATTTCCGTGCCATGGTGCAACAATTCACCGGTGGTGGTGCTACCGTTGCTCATCAGCCTATAAGCATTTACAACACTAATTCGACCGGATTTAATCATCATGAGGTGGGATCACGGATTTTTCCGGCAGCTACAAGCGGTGATAATGTGGAATTCCGGCCACTACCACACCAGCAACACTACACGATGGCGGCAGACAGCGGTGGTGCTCATCAACATGGGTTTGTTCAGAGGATTCAAGAAGGTGGCATGGGAGGTTCTGTTAACTTTTCCGGGGACGGTGGCAACAACACTACTTGCATGTTTTGAAATTTTAATGAAAAATAAAATAATTAAAAATTAGGGTCTTGTAGTCGGTAGAATCCTTTACAGAGTCGGTTTCATTTTGTTCTACATGAAATTTAACAGTTCTTTGTATATACTTCTTTTTTTATTATGCAATTACTGGGGTTCTAAAATAATATTTAGAGTTAATTTTATAAATGGTTCGATTCTATATTGCTAATTTGATTTTTATTTTTTTTAGTTCCTTTATATACTATTTTTACTACATATATAATCCTTTTAAACCTCTTTCGTGCAATAAAATGATCATTTATACCATTTAAAAGAACTGACCATGCAATAAAAATGCTACATAAAGTACTAAGTTTAAACTTTAAAAAAGAAACAAAAAAATATATAATCATTTATAAAATCAACTCTTATAGATTTTGAAAATGAAGTTGGCAAATTTGTGTTGGCGCCGGGTAATAAACTTTTTGATCCACCTAAAAATCAAAATAACTAATTTATAAGAAAAGCAAATACATTGTTTTTACACATGAAGCATTTGCAAAAGCTATAATATATCAACATTCATATGATGTTGAACAAGCAAAAATGTTTCAATTTCATATGACAATATGTTTGAATTTTGATAGAACGAAACTCAGTTACACATGTATACAGGTACAACTTTTAACGCATAAAATACAAGTAATCCAACATAAACCATTCGTTTATAGTCTCGAATACAAAAGAAAATAAGACCAAATGATATGAATCTTTAACTGTAAAAGGATTTTTTAGAAAACAGTTATTCAGATGTTTAGGAATATAAAAAAAAAAACTTTTTCTTTTTATTTCCTCTTGCCAATAGTCAGCAGTTCAAAGCTTCTAAGAGCATCATCACGACCACTTCTTGATGAGGGTACGGCCCGTGTGAAAGATGATGACTTGGACTCAAACCCGGGTTGAGAATGGAGTCTTTGGGCAGTTGAAATCCGACCGCTGCCCGAACCTAACCGGTTTGACCGGATTTCACTCGGCTCACCTGATGAACTTGGTCTGCTGCTTGATACGACTGCCCGTTTTGAAGTACTGCTGGTTCGGGTAATCCGGCCTCTATCTGAGTCACCACGCTGAATATATATATATACATACATAAATACAAACGTAAAAATGGTAAATTCTATGCACTTAATCAGAACAAATTAGGATAATTCAGCAATAAATTAAAAAATTTAAAGATTGTCCATGTGGTATTCCAAATTCTTTGATTTTGTCCATGTACTTTTAATTTCGTTTTTTTTGTCCATGTATTTTTAATTTCTTGATTTTTGTCCCTATGGTCTTCAAATTTCAATTTTTCGTCCATTTTTATTGAAATTACCAAAATACCCTTATAAATACTTTGAGGACCATACGGACAAAAATAAGAAAAAATATGTGTACTGGTATTTTGGTCATTTTAGGTAAAAAATGTACGAAAAATGAAATTGAAGACCATATGGACAAAAAACACGAAATTAAAAAGTACAGGGACAAAGAAAACGAAATTAAAAATATAAGAACAAAATCATAGAATTCTAGAGGGACAATTTCTGTAAATTACTCAAAAAAAATTACCACTTCTTTGGATGAGGTGGCATGTTCTGATGATCTGTGTCTCGAGTGATCGCCATGTAATCCGCTACTGGAAACATTACGCCTTGTAAATGCCTCCACTGTACCCGAGATTCTATCTCGAGCTTCGGGTCTCACTAAAACATATTTAAAACCGACCCCGTTACTATTGAGCATAGACAATATCAACCCCTCGAACTTTTTTGAACTATCCAAATAATGCACACCCGAAAAAAGTTATAACATTCTTTTTTAGATAACAAATTCAAATAATAGTATGAAATATTTTATTATAAACTACTATTTTATATTTTTTAAATGGAAAAAAAAAGATTGCTATGTTATATAGTGTTTTTATACTTTTAGGTTGTGTTTTTCTAGTTTTTTATCCGTAATAATAAAACTAGAACAATTTTATAGAAATTAGACCTGATATATACACTATAGTTTTATACGTTTTGAAAGTAATATTTGTATAAACTTGTATGCAGGTTATGTTTAACAATGCTAACTATAACTTTAATTGCTTTTATTTCATTTCTGAAAAAAAATTAACAAAAAAGTTGTACTAATGATTTTTTATAATTAATATTTACCATCATATTTAAAAATCACATGGATTAAATTTTCATCTCTGACAACTAAAATAATAAATGTTTAAAATCCTAGTTTATCACACTAGGTCAAAATTCAGTCAACACAAAGTCAAGATTTCATGAATAAAATTGAACGGAAATAACCTGGTGTTTTTTCTGCTCTTTCTGCTGAAGGCCCGGGATTTAAAGGTAGTTTGCCAACCGTCTAATTCATGTAGAGGTTTATAAAGAGGAAATCCATTAAAAAAGAAAAATAAAAATAAATAAAAAGAATATAAGAGTAGAAGAAATACTGACCCTTCCTCTAGAACTGGAACCTGAACCAATTTGAGGGTATTTAAGAATGGTCCAGTCAAAAACATAGTCAAACTGATAACCTGAAGTATAAACACAGATCAGTTAATGCTCAAATCTTTTTCAAGCGGTTATATGATACTAATAATAAAAAATACAAAAATAATTATTTATTTATTTTTACCTTCTCGAATGAAAAGATCCCGGAAAAGCCTTTTCAAGTATGAATAATCGGGCTTGTCATCAAACCGCAATGATCGACAATAATGAAAATAAGATATGAATTCAGTTGGATAAGACTTGCATAGCACCTGTAAATTTTGTCATTAAAAAAGTCATTAATCATATTAAATAACTGTTTCAAAAAGATTTGATCTTGTTAATTAATACCTCTATAGGAGTAAGCATCTTTTTTTCACTAATTTTATCGTATTTCTGCTTTTTAGTGCCGGCTTTCAGCCCCTGCCAAGGAAGACTACAACCACATAGTTATAAGAGCTGAGTCAGCATACGAAATTAAAATATATAATTATATTATAAATAATTAAAAGATATTTAGGATATATTATATTATGTAAACCTTCCTCTCAAGAAATACATGAGCACATAACCAAGTGACTCCAGATCATCCCTCCTGCTTTGCTCTGCAATTAATAAAAGAAGAATAAATTAAATAAAAATTAGGTTATTTTTGTTTAATTTAATTAAAATAAATTATTAGAAATAAATATCTTATAATGAAAAGAAAAGACTACTTACCAATACCACGGTGAGTATTAACACTGGCATAACGAGCAGTACCAGTGAGATTTTTGTTTTCCCTGAAACAAAAATTGGAAGACAAAAATGTCAAAATTATTGTAAATAAAATTATGCAACAAATTTGGTCAAATACGGTCAACATCGGTTAAAATTGGTCAATATCGGTCAAAATTGGCCAACATAAATTGGTCAACAGTTTGGGTACAAAGATTACCTGTATGGTATATGCTTGTGCGTCTGAAGATCCCTATACTTCTTTGCAAGACCATAATCTATAATGTAAACCTGTTGTAAAATAAAAAATATACATATATAAATAAAATGAAAATAATAAATTTAAACATCCAAAAAAAAAATCACATTATAAAAAAAAATCATAAGTTGTAAAAAAAACCTGATTTGCCTTTCGTCCCAGGCCCATTAAAAAGTTATCTGGCTTTATATCACGGTGAAGAAAACCTCTTGAATGCATATATTCAACTCTGTTTATCTAAAAATAGAAAAAGAATTATCCAAAATTAAAAAAAGAAAATCCAAAAATTAAACTTGTAATTACACAAAATGGGGTACTTACCAATTGATCTGCAAGCATTAATACTGTTTTCAAAGTGAATTTCCGATTACAATAATTAAATAAATCTTCTAAACTTGGTCCAAGAAGGTCAATAACCATAGCATTGTATTCGCCTTCAACACCGATCCATTTAAGGTGGGGAACACCAGCTGCATTATATTATATTATATTGATTAATTAAAAAAAAACGTATTAAAGCGAAAAAAGAGGGAAAATTAAAAGAAAAGGTAAAGGAAAATATAAAACTCACTTCCTCCTTGAAGAAGCATGTACAATTTGGCCTCGTAATGAAGCTGTGGATGTTTTGTTTTAATAGATTCCTGCAAACAAAAACAAAATTAAGTCTTCAGTAATAAACGGACCTGGTCAACATCGGTCAAAATCAGTGAGCATCTGTCAAAATCGGAGAACACAACCTGAATTTTAGCTTTGATTTTGGATGTGCTAAAGTCCTATTGAACTAATTATAATAACTATTGAGTTCAAGTTCGTTTAGCCACCATTTTCACATCAGTTGCTAACTGTTAGGTATTTTGCTGACTTTTGTCATGATTTAATGACATGTTAAGTGTTTTACAATTATTCAATATTGTTTTTATGTTTAGGAACTTAAAAATGCTAACTTGATTTCTTCTGTTTTCATAAATATTCTAGTGAGGCGTCTAAAAGAACATTATACAGTGAATGATTTATCTAAATGTTAAACTCTAGGTACATACCAGCTTAACAGCAACTTCTTCTCCACTTTGGAGATTTACTCCTGTGAAGAACAATTAACCAATCAGAAATGCAACAAAACCATAGAAGCATTATGAGAAAATGAAAAAAAAAAATACCCAAATAAAGTTCTCCAAAAGATCCACTGCCAATCTTCCTCCCAAGCTTAAACTTCCCACCAATCACATGATCCATGATGAAATCCCAAATATATAAACCCTTAGCAGATTAAACCAATTAACGCGTATCAAATTACTTAACAAAATTTCACCGAATCAAATTCTGAGATCTCGAAAATGCACTCAGATCCATCAAAACCGACAACACAATATCTCCAAATCAAATTCCGATATGAAAATTTGTGTTTAAACAATAGAACCTAACGATGTTTAGAAATGTCAAAACTTCAAAACCCTAGCAAGTAAATTTGTCGGTTTCGCTAGCACTCAATCGGTAAAAACCCTAGAAACTAACTTGTGCCAGAAACCTAATCAAGATACTAAATTATTCACAGAAATTGATTGAAAACTCAACGATGATGATAATGCACGGCAAACATAAATCCGATTTATGTTAATTACTGATGGTGTGATTAAGAATACAAGTGAAGATGTTTTGAAGTCAGATCGAAGAGTGGGAATCTAAGAAGAGGAAATCAAGGGTTTGAGGGTTTCAGATTCCATAAGATCTGCGGGAAGAACGAAAGAATTGATAGCAAAATGACGGATTTTGAGGGGAAATTATGAAGAAAGAAGTAGGGATAACACGATTTGGACAGAGGGATTCCTACCAAATTTTCTTTCTGGAAATTTTATTATTATTTATTAATATTGTTTAAAGTAATGTATGATTTATTTTTTTATTTACTTTTTTATAAAAATTAAATCGATTAATCAGTTTTGAAAAGAAAATCAAGTAATTACCGTTCTTGTAAATTTTCTATTTTTTTTTCTTTGATTAGAATATACGTAGTATTTTAAAATAATAATTTTGAGCAAATAAGTTGTACTTTATTGTTCTTATTGTGCGTTTCATAGATTTGATCAATGGTTGCATCGTTTTATAATGTCTTGATTTTTACAATTTTTTCGATACAAATAAACAAATTACCATAACATGTCATTCTCTATAATATCTATTGTATTATTTATACATTATACATGCTTATATTTTGATTTAACAAACGAAAATAATGTACATGTTTATTTTGATTTAACAAATGAAAATAATGTACGAATATGTACATCACTCTATCTTTCTCTATTAGACCACCACCATCTTTCGTCATCGTAATTCAGATCTGAATATCACCAAAATAATTAAAAAAAAACGCCCAATACTACAAAATGCCGTCATTATGCACATTTACGATTCTAGTTAGATAGAATCAACTTATAAACATTATAGTAATTTTAAAACTAAGAAAATATACATAATCATTTTAAACCAAAGAAGTCATAAAAAAGTTGTGAATTATTTAAGTCACTTTAACATCACATATCCCCTAATACGAGCCAATATGTTTTCAAAAGAATAGAAAAGAGTAACTAACACTCATTTCTCATCATCATACAAAACAAACAAAAGAATAATGTTTAATTATCATCAAATTTTGAAAAAAGATGTATGAATGCAAACCGCCAACATATACAACTAATCATTGCTTCAAAGGGTTTGCAACAAAATATAATTAATCTCCATATGACCACTTTCTATCCTTAAATGATCGAACATGTTGCCATTTGTGCATCTTAGGCAAATCCCAACTCAATCGTACCAATTACAACACGTTTTGGAGCCATAAACATATCAAATCTTATCAGAACTCAACAGTTAAACGTGTTTAGATGAGTGTAGTATCAGAATAAGTGACCCTAATAGTTCAACTTAATTGCAAGTATTTCACAATGATTTAGCCCTAAATCATCAACCATCTTCAACATATCCTTCCATTTCCATATGTCCTAAAAGAATATTCATCGCATCGATTATACCATCACAAAACGGACGAGATTCATCTCCCGCAATAAAACCATGCACTTTATCCCCAATCCCGATCCAACTACAAGCCGGTTCTTTCGTACGTTTTTTCTTATTCAAAATATTTCTCAAATTAATCGCATCTTTATATCTTCCAACCGAACAATACGTATTTGATAACAAAACATACGCACCAACATTCTCACTATCAAATTCACATAACCGCCTAACAACCTTTTCAGCCAATTCCACGTTCTTGTGGACCCCACACGCACCTAGCAACGGTAACCACAAATTAACATTCCTATTTTCTGGCATACTACAAATGAGCCCGAAAGCATCATCCAATTTCCCAGCCCGACCCAATAAATCCACCATACAAGCATAATGCTCAAATTCGGGAGTTTGACCATAATGTTTGACCATCTTGTTAAAAAGAGTCAAACCTTCGTTGACCATTCCCGCATGACTACAAGCGGTCAAAATAGCCACAAAAGCCACCGAATTTGGTTTAAATTTTTCGACCTCCATTTGCTCAAATAAAGATATAGCTTCATGTCCATGACCATGAGATGCATAGCACATGATCATAGCAGTCCAAGATACCATATCATGGTCCTTCATGTTATCGAATATTAATTTAGCAAGTTTAATATTCCCACATTTAGCATACATGTTAACAAGTGAGCTAGCTATAAACATATTATCATCAAAATGATTCCTAATTATATACCCGTGAAGTTGTTGCCCTAATTTTAACGTCGTTAAATGTGCACAAGCAGGAATAATGGCGGAACACGAAATCGGGGCGGGTTTGATATTATTATTTAACATTTTTCTAAATAATATTAAACCTTCATCAAAATAACCGTTTTGCACACATGCTGAAATAATCGAGCACCATGAAACAGTGTCTTTCTTAGGTAGTGAATAAAATAACCGATATGAATATTCTACCATGGTACAGTTCGCATACAATTCGGTTAATCCACTTGTAATAAACTCGTTTTTATCAAACCCGTGCCTAATTACATACCCGTGTATCTCCTTTCCTTTGAAAACATCCATATGTTGTGCAACAATAGGTAGAATGTTTGATAATGTGAATGCATCGGGCTTTAGTTTAGTGTTAATCATTTCCCTAATCATCATTATGGCTTCATTATACATGTTGTTTTGAGCATACCCTAAAACGAGTGTGTTATATGAAACGATGTCTCGTTGTGGCATTGTTTCAAAAACTTTTGTCACATTTTGCATTATTGTTCGATTTTGATTACTCGTTGGATTAAAAGAAATCGATTTTTTACAGTTTTGATCAACTGTTATTCTCTCAGGAATTTCATCGAACACTTGGAGTGCACTAAACCTCAGCAGCTTAGAGTACATACTCAATAACGCATTTCCAGTAAACACATCGAATTCGAGTCCAACCTGGATAACACAAGCATGAACAGATTCCCCAAACTTGAAATTTAACAAATTGGTGCAAGATTTAATCACGGAAGGGAAGACATTATGATCTGGGTACATTCCCAGACTACGCATTTTGATGAAACATTTTAATGATTCCAAGAAATTGCCGTTGGAAGAGTAGCATGTGATGATGGATTTCCATGCGAAGATGGGAGGTGAGGGGAGTGAGTTGAAGAGAATTAGGGATTCCGGTAAAAAGGTTGAGTTTTGAGTAAATTGAAAGGAGATCGGAGGTTAATACAGGAAAGCTTTTGATGATTTGAGCATGAATTTGTGTGGCGTAAGATTTGGATTTGATTTGAGTTGGATTTTTAACAAGAGTTTTGATGATTGTTTGAATGGATTCCATTACATTTGATTTTGAAGAACGTTGGTTGTGCTCTTCTATCTTAAATTTTTCGTCATATGCTTCTATTCGTCTTTCAAATTTTTTACATGCTGAAATATGTTGTCAAAATAGTGAAATACAATATCGGAATTAAATCGAACCGAATGAAAAAATGGTTTTCAGCCGGAACAAGAACCAAGATCTTGGGCCGGACATATTTTCGATTGTATTTCCGATTTTTTATTTTGTTTTCTTTCGACTGGACCAAACCAGACTAAAAACCAATTTTGCATAAAATTAACCTGTAAAACTCAGTTCAGTTTAAAACAAATGTAGAGTCACACTTGAATGAGGTATATTGCTTTCAAATGTAATATAACTAATCTAAAATGTATTATTTTTATAGATATAGTAAACAAACTCGTAAGAACATGCATATATAATTTTGGTCATGAGTTTCTAGTTTGTAATTCATGTCAACCAAAATAAAACAAACATACCAACCCCATAGATAGTTTTTTGCGATGTTCTTTTATCTTAAAAAATGACTGCATACATGGAGGATTAAACGGCAATCATATAAAAATACACACGACATTGATATCATTAAACTTGCGTCTTTTATATCCCTTAAATACTAAAATACTACTGAAATTTCATAATACATTCATAAAAGGAAAGTAACAACCACAACCCGTAATCCTCCAAATATGTAGAATTTGATGCCCTTACTCCTCCTCTCTTTCTGGTGGCAGTCCACACGGCAACAACATTTTCTGCAAATGGAAAAAGGATAAATAAAATTAAAATGATTATTATTATTTTTTTGCAAAATGGGGGTCAGAGAATTATATATTTAGGAAAAAAAGAGCAATAAATTGTAGTTGATATGAAGAATACCTGCATAAAATTGTAGCGTTCTCTCCCAATTGATTCATTTTCTGCAATTGCAAAATAAGCAAGCATAGGATAATGCCCAACATACGATGCATAGCTGTCACGTTGGATGTTAACCGCCCATTCACTTCAACCAAAACATAAACCATTTAAATTATTAATAAAAAATAGAATAAAATGAACATGCTGGAAATTTACTTTTGACCTTGAAATCACTAATTGAAAAAATTCAAAATTAATATAAATAAAACGACATTAAACTTTGTAACTGCTACAATCAGAGTAATGTCGGTGGTAAACTTTCAATAAACTCCATATATCAATTGTAATTCATAAAAAAAAAAATTAACCTTATGTAAACCACATCTTTTATTTTGTAAAATATGTCCATGTGTAATATTTTTAATTTACTTACAAAAAAAGAAAAGAAAAAAAGAACTTACAATCTGTTCATGTCTGCATGTCCTGTTCCTACATACTTAGCTTGCAGATGCTCAAGTTGGGAGTTGATATTAAACCTGTCACTAGCCTGCAAACCAAAAGCAATCAGATCAAACAACTGTATACTCATTTTGGTAATATTTTATATAAATAGTTCTTTTTTTTTATAGTTTTAAGACCAGGCACTTCATTTATAATGGTTAATGATGATATAAGTTACAGTATAAGATTGTAATGGTATTCTATAGTTTCTGTAATTATCATATATTATGGTGAAAACAAGTACAGATATTAGCTATACTTACCTGCATATTGTAGCTGTCTGTGTAAGTTCAGATGATCAGATTCTCAAGATGCTGCAATCTGCAATTTCATTTAAACAAATCAAATAATGCATTAAGTAGTCATATATTATCCTTCAACCCTAAATTCTCTCTGTCTATCTCTCAATAATTGTAAATCTTTCCTATCATCATCAGAATTGGTTGTCCAGAAACCCTAATTCCCATGTCGACTAGATTGGGTCAACCGTTCAGCAAGCTCTCGGTCTTGACCCGTATCATAGGGACTTAGGGCCCGTTTGGTACAACGGAATGAAGGAGAATGGAATTGAACAAGAGAATGGCTACTAGAAAGATGTAGTGAATAGTGATTGTTCCTGTTGAAAAACAGAAGGGGATTATACTTCAATAATTCATGGTAAATATTCCCATGAATACTAGAAGGAGCAGGCTTGAGGTAAAGATCAACAAGAATAGATTATGCAGAAGTGATATTATAACAATAATCAATTCAATCATCATAAATAGAGATCTAAAATTCAATCAATCATAATTAAATCCACAAACACAGAAGCAAAGAGAAATAGAGTACATGCATTGAGACGCACCAAAATCTACGAAAACCATAAATCATCACAAATCGAAATTTAAGAACAAAACTGTTTGTATTTACCAGGAATCGCATCTCAGTCATTCTCATACGCTTGTGAATATAACTACAGTGTTGTAGAAATCCCAATCGCCAGAGAGAAATTTAAGCCTAGGGTTTATGAGGTTTTCAAAATAAAAAAAAGGTCTATGGATTTTCTCAGTATTCAAGTATCGAACAAATCTAACATAAAACAAAAGCATGAAATCCAATACATCATATGCTTCTACTGCTTTGTGTTTCAAGTTTTTACGAGCTGAAACTCACAATTTACGAAGATATTGTCAAATTATGGAAGCAATAGGAGGCGTAGATAGAGAATTACCTTACTCTGCAAGAAGTAAAATCGGAGGTCGTAGAAGATTAGGTCAACGGAGTGTTGGTAGCTCGCCGGAGGAAGGAGGGTTAAAGCAGCGGTCGTCGGAGGGCTTTTGTTGAGTATTTTTTGTTTATTCTCCCCTACATATGCTTGTGAACAATAATTTTATTGATGAAATAGACACATAAGTTCTGCTTTTTATGTTTCTTGCACCAATGTTTACCTTTTTACTATAAATTATAGTAGTAATTATAATAGCTTATTATCTTTGACAATATAGTACACATGTAATTCTTCTTATTCTAGACTAGATAAAATGTGGAGGTGTTGTGTTGAGTGAGCTGCCATTGTTTTCATGTATATTATAAGTTATAAATAATCTACAAAAATAAAATCTTAAGTTGAACGGTTGACTTTTGGCGATGTAACGGACGCGTTCCCCTTGCATTCGGTTGTCCTGGCGACAGTTGGAGGTCGTTGTGTGCTATGTATTAATGGCTTGTACATTATACGTGGTAAGTGGTACATGTATTAATAAAATTAATTTCAATATTTGGTTGTAGATTTATTCATTATTATGAGAGTTTGGTCGGAGTTTGTCATGGATTTAATCTGCAAAATATTAAAAATGATATAATGCAGATATTGCAACTATGATCAAACCTAAAATAAATCACCATTTCACTTAGTCGTAGTACCTGTTTATATGCATAAAGTAAATAAGCATTCGTGTCTATGTGATGTGTATGTTGTTGTTAGGGACATGTATGTTTTCCCCCTATTTTCAGTAATAAACTACTAAAATCCAATTATTAATCAAACGATTTACATACGTTTAACTTGATAACTTTTGCGTACAATCAATAACTTAATTTTATACCTAGTACAATTAATAAATAACTTTTCCAAACTTAAATTTGAATTTTCTTTAATTACTTGGTATGGTATAAAATCATCTAGTAATATTCTAATAGTAAAGACATTTAAAATAATTTTCTAAATGTCATGGGTTCAATCTCTTCTCTATGTAAATATATATGAGATGATCATGTGAAGTTTTGGAAACGGTCACAATAATGATTAGATTATAAACATCACAAACAAATATCAGTTGCCCGGATGAAACTCATTATAAACCAGAATACCCTTTAAAAAAATTATTACCGTGAAGGTTTGGTTAACAAATTGATAATTAACAATTTAAGTTATGGATATACCATTCAACCCGTTAGCTAATAATCATTTAGTTATTTGTACCTTTAGGTTATACAATAACTCACATTAAATTGCAATGCATCAATGGTCCATCCGTCCAATAATTACTTGTACTATGGAATTCGTATTTTGTAGTACCACGCATCGTTAGGTATAGGTTTAATTTCACATTGTTTTTATCTAAATATATAATCTAATTCTAAATAAATCTAATCATATATGTCCACTAGCTGTCAAACACAAAAAATAACAAAACAAAAGGACAAAAAACAAAACTAAATACTATCACATGTGTGTTGTTCGTTTTTAGGTCTCGTATCAATCATGTACTCATATGCTTCTCCTTTTCACGGTTTTGATATCATCGTAAACGACCACTCTATCTACGATTTCACCACTCATTTCCTCAAACATACTGACGGTACGATTTCACCCAGAGGTATAGATAATGCTTACGGGGAAAACTCCAACAAAAGGGAGACTGAGATGATATGAGCGTGTATAAAATGTGCATGTATGCCTATAAAAACATACCCAAGCAATACGCACCTCCACCAACAACAATATCCAATCTCCCTTGGAGCATAGCATGAGGATGTGAGATGAAGACTCATGTACCTCTACACCAGGGGCGTCTCCGAGATTTTAAGTGCCCTGTGCGAAAACACAAAAATGGGCCTCCTGAATACAAGATTTTTACAAAAAATTGGATTTTTTTTATATTTTTTTTTCTATTAAATTATTAAGTTGACTTAAATTCTAATAATATATACTTCCTCTGTATCAAAATAAGTGACACAAATTGGCTTACATGTTTTTTGAGGTAAAAGATTAAAGTAGAGGTTAAAATAGATTAAAGTACACAGTTAGTGGAGAATGGGTCCCACTTTTCTTGAATAAGGTGATATTAATGAGTTTTAAAAGTAAAAGTAAGGGTATAAGGGTAATTTCACTTTATTAAAGTGGATAGTTAGTGGGTATGGGTCCCACTATTTTTACCAAAAAAGGAAAGTTTTCAAAGTGTGTCACTTATTTTGATACACCCCAAAAAGGAAAGTGTGTCACTTATTTTGATACGGAGGAAGTATAAGATATATATAAAATTTGGGCCCCTTTAAAATATGGATCATGTGCGGTTGCACCTCATGCACCTCCTCAAAGACACCCCTGCTCTACACGAGAGTACCAGAAATACCTATTGCAAAAATGTGTGGAAGTACGTATATGTGTCTATGCGTCCATGTATATATGTACTCTACATATATATGTGTAGGGGAGGGATCCTTTGAGAATTGAAAATTTTGTGAGAATGTTAGGTTTTTTTTAATCATGCATGATTAAACTATGTGTAATCATGCATGAGTATGTGTAATCATGCATGATTACACATGGTACGGAGTATCCCTCGCGCGCCTTTGTCGCGCCGTGACGACCCTAGATCCGCCCAGATCAATGTCTGAGATCTATTCTCGCATTCTCATCTAATATATTAATTCTCAAAGGAACTCAATACATGTATGTATGTGTATATGCAAGTATGTATTTGAAGAATGATAGTCTTTAACTCAAAGTAGCATAATTCAAATCCCAGAAGTATATATCAATAACCAAACCATATGGACCAATCATGTAATTTACTCAATATCTTATTTATATATCAACATGTGACACCTATAAACAAACACAGAAACTAGACACTATCAACATTCATCTTGGTCCATCCAATCCTATGGCTTCCGTGCACTACTCCGACATGCTTCTCCTTTTCACTGTTTTGCTGATTTCCGGTTACATTTTTCTTAACCGGAAAAACCGCCTTCCTATAAAATTTCCATTTCTCGGCATGACACCCGATATCCTCTTAAACGCACACCGTCTCCATGATTTCGTGACAGATTTTCTCAAACTTAGCAACGGTACATTCTTACTCAAAGGGCCATGGTTCGCCAATATTGACATGTTATTCACATCCGACCCTTCAAATATCCACCACATTTTGAGCAAAAACTTCCATAATTATCCAAAAGGTCGCGATTTTCGCAACATTTTTGATATCCTAGGAGACGGGATCTTTAACTCGGATAACGAATTATGGGAAATTCATAGAAAAACAACCATGTCTTTACTCAAACACCCCGATTTCCACAATCTTCTACAAACAACCATCACGAACAAGATCAAGAAAGGACTTCTTCCTATTCTTGAACATTATTATCATCAAGAAATTGATTTGCAAGAAGTGTTTCAACGGTTCACGTTTGATGGTATATGTTTATTGCTTTTAGACTATGATCCCGAAAGTTTGTCACTTGATTTACCGATTGTTCCGTGTGAGAAGGCTTTTACGTATGCCGAAGAAGCTCTTTTGTGGAGACATTTATTACCCGATAAAGTTTGGAAGTTGCAACGGAGATTTGGGTTGGGGAAGGAGAAGATGATGAATGAAGCAGGGAAGGCTTTTGATGAATTTATATACAAGTGTTTGTCTCGAGAAAAGGTATAATTACACCAAATATACGAATTTTTAAACGTTCACTTTCTCCATGCTTATAAAATCGTAAAATTATTTGACATTTAAGGATATACAAATTATTTGAATACATAAGCGTGAAAATTCATTCATTTTCAAAAGAGTATTCTCATTTATAACGGGTTCCTTTGAGGTGTTCGAGCTTTGCTCGTGATGTACGCGACCTAACTGTTGCCGTGATCATTTCTGAATCTTCTTCTGGCTATCTATAAATGTTTATCTAGGGAAAAGATTGAATCTCATATAAGATTGTTTCAGACGCCTTTCCGTTAGGCAATTACCATAGCCTTGTGGTATTGGAGATTAATGTAAGGTGTTATTCATAACCTATAAGTTATGGGTTCAAATTCTATTACGAAGTATAAAAAAAAGAGTAGATTAGGTGACTGTTAAAAAAAACCGCTTGAGAAATATGAAATTCCTGTCAACTCTCACCCTAAGTGAATAAGTCTCCGTTATCACATTACTATCACTAAAACATCATTTTTATGGGTTTAACTAAATTTTTAATTATTTTATATAAAGTTTTACTTCCTCCGATTCAAAATAAGTGATATACTTTCCTTTTTGGGGTGATTCAAAATAAGTGATACACTTTGAAAAGTTTCCTTATTTGGCAAAAAAAAATGGGACCCACACCCACTAACTATCTACTTTAACAAAATGAAATGACTCTTTTACCCTTACTTTTTACTTTTAAACATCATTAACCTTACTTTATTCAAAAGGTGTGGGACTCATTACCCACTAACCATCCAATTAATCTAATTTAACCATCATTATAATCTTTTGCCTCAAAAAACGTAAAACCCCAAGTGTATCACTTATTTTGAATCGGAGGAAGTACTAAACTTTTTAAAAATATTGGTAAATGAATACAAAAACTTAAATTTATTTAAGTTAAAATTCGTTTAATAATTTTCTAAAGTTTATTCCAACAAATATATTAAGATTGCATTGCCGATGGTTTATAAATAAATTTAAAAAGGTTATTGATTTATCGTACTGATATACAAGTTCGAGAATCTTGAATAAGAAAACAATTTTTTCAGAAATTATAACGAAGGTGGTGGGCCCAATATTGTCAGAGTTGGACCACCACATCTTTGGAGATCAAGTTTTTACATAGAATTTCTTCGCAAGAGATTAAGGGAATATATTTTTACATTATAATTTTTATTTCATATATCATTTTACAGCTAACTATACATAATAAAACACAATCTCTCTCCAATCCCACCTTATATTTTAATCAAAAGTATTACTATTGACCCCACCACTAACTATCACCTAAAATCTTGTGCCCAAGAGAAATGTAAATTTTTTTGTGGAATGGAGGGGTAATAATTATGATAGATCAAATAAAAGTTGTGGTATGAAAATCACCTCTAGAGATTAATCAATTCTACACTTTTGTACGTATGAATATGCCAAGGAAAGATGTGTACAATCAGCTAACTTGTTGTGGTGTAGGATAAGAATAAGGATACCGGGATGTTAACATGGTTAACGAGAGGTTTTGAAGGACAAACCGGGACTTCGGGTGACTCGAGAACATTCCTAAAAGACACGATACTAAGTCTAATGATTGCGGGACGAGACACCACAAGCACCGCTCTTTCTTGGTTCTTTTATCTCCTTACACAAAACCCAACCGTAGAAAAGAAAATCCGAGATGAAATCAAGAACCATTTGGGTAACCAAAAATCCAACATTTTTGGAACAAAAGAGTTGGAAAAACTAGTATATCTTCATGGAGGTATATGTGAAGCATTAAGGTTGTATCCACCCGTTGCCTTGGAACACAAGGCACCATCTCAACCCGACATCCTTCCAAGTGGTCATGTTGTGGATAAGCACACGAGGATAATTTTGTCTTTTTATTCGATGGGAAGGATGGAAGGAATTTGGGGGAAGGATTGTATGGAGTTTAAACCCGAGAGATGGTTTTCGCGAGATGGGGGCATAAAACACGAACCGTCTTATAAGTTTGCTGCATTTCATGCGGGCCCGAGGACGTGTTTGGGTAAAGAAATGGGGTTGATTCAAATGAAAATGGTGGCGAGTGCGATTATATGTCGTTATCATGTTGAATTGGTTAAGGGTCATGAAGTTTTTCCGAGTGATTCGATTATACTTCAAATGAAATATGGTTTGAAGATTAGGTTGCAAAAGCTAATTGAATAATAGAGTAAATGGGATTTAGCGTGTTATTTCCCTTGCAAATCTATTTTTATTTTTCAGTTTTAAATAAATGTGTATGATGTAATGTCGTTTAAAAAGTAGGGAAACATCGTATGTTTATTGGAAGAATGTTAAATGTTGAAATGTAATGTTAATTGTGTAGTAGAGGGGTTATATGCTTTATTGCCCAAGTTTAAGGGCTAATGTGGGAAAAAGAGAACTTCATCTAAATCCTCATGTTTATTGGATCTACTACAAAATCTATTCAAATGAACAGTTATACATTTACTCAAAGAGATAAAGATGACCAATGACAAATAAAAAATTGTAAAATGAACTAGGAGCGTGTTTAAGCCCTTAAATAAACTTATATAAGCTAATATAAGCTTTCTTAATCATACCCTAAAACAGAAAACAAAAGATCTGATAAATATTACTTTAACAATTGGATAAGTCACACACCAATTACAAAAGCAAAACTAAAAAACAGATATACACAGTCCAAGAAACCCAATTTACACAAGACCCGCGAAAACCCAAAAGCCATAAAACGGTCTAATATCCGTAATTTAATTTCAAACAAATCGTTTTTCGTCTGCAAATCAATCTAACATTCTGTATTTACCAGAAAAGTTGTTGGGTTGCAAGGAATCAAACACATTGATTTTGATTTTTGATTTTGATTAAACTATGGCTGCTATGTGACTGTTGTATGAACAGATGGATCTGTAATGATTTATGTAGAAGACTCCTTTTGCTTAGATAGCAACTTCAGAAAGCTTCCCTGAGAGGATGCTGAATCAGTTTCTTCTTCTGCAAGAAATATATAATAAAGATTTTATGATGTGCCACTTGTCATCAGTAAAATGTGTTTTTAGCATTGACTTTGGTCAAACATTTCATCAGCTGAAATTAGAGAGAGAGAGAGAGATGTTACCAAAAAGTGACTTCACGGTTGGTCTCTTAGGTTTTGTGCTCTTCTTCTTCAACTCAGCTGAAATTAAAAAAAAAATTAAATAATTAATTAATATCATACTTTTGAGAATTAAATAAAATGAAATATAAAATAATTAATATAAGTTGTGACGCATGAAATTACCAATTCCAGGAACTTCATTTACAATTTCAAAGTTCTTATAAGTATACCCCATAAAGTTGACATCCTTAGAAGACAGCATCTGCAATCAACAAATAAAAATATATGAAAACTGCAAAAAATATTAAAATAATATGAATAAAAGTCAATAATTAAATTAAACAAATCGCCAGATGGAAATCATGAATCGCGAGAATTTAACAACATTAATATAACAATTAAACAAAATGTTAAAATTGAAATTAGTTAACTAATAAGATCGTTACTAACCTTTCTCCAAGGGCCTGATCTTGTTGAAGAAGGAATTTGGTTGTCACCCTGCCATTAGTTATTTTTACAAGCAGAATAAATTAAAAATTAAACAAAAATATTAAATATGGGTATTAAAATATTAACTAATCCACCTCTTCAAACTTTTCAAAATTTTGGGTATCCAGCTCATCATTTACTTCTGGAATAAAAGCAGCTTTAATTTGATATAATTTTTCCCATTCTGTACCTTTGAACCATGGGTGTGCCTATAAATAATTAAATACACGTTAATATTTTTATTTATAATTATTAAAATCAAAATTAAACCAAAAAATATACCTTTATTTCGTGAGCGCCTTTTGTTCCAAGTCTCTTTTCGACATTGCATAAAAGTTTACAAATAAGATCTTTGGCTTCGGGAGATAATTTTGCCTCTTCAGGAAATTTCAAATGAGTTCTCCAGTTCACTATCTGTATTTTTATAAACATTTATAGATAAATAAAAATATATAAAAATAAATAAATAATGTAAAATACTAAAGTGAACATTTTCACCTTTCTACAAGTAGACATGGGCTCGTCTGAATAAAAAGGTGGGTATCCAACAAGCATTTCATACATAATAGCCCCAAGAGACCACCTATAATTAATTATTTCTTTTTCATAATTAATTAATTATAGAAATACATGGTTATTTTTATAAAAGCCAGAAAATACAAACCAATCACATTCCATTCCATATCCTTTCTTGAGCAAAACTTCAGGAGCAATATAATCAGGTGTACCAACAGTTGAATAAGCCTATATAATTACAATATCAAATATTATTAAAATTCTCAATATAAAAAAAAAAAAAAAACAAAAAAAAAAAAAAACTTACAAGCATCCTTCTATTTCTCTGCCAATGCTGCAGTTGCTCTTGTTGAGTGCGTTTAGGTACTGCAGGGCGGCCATCACTTTGGAGGGCCCCACTTAAATTATTTGCACCAGAAAAATCTTTCTCTTGAAGATTAGTGCAATCTAACGGTTTACATAATCCAAAATCTGATAATTTCATGTGCCCAAATTTGTCAAGCAACAAGTTGTCAGGTTTAATATCCCTGAAACAGTTTAAAACAAAAAAAGAAGATCATTTTTCGGATAAATTAAGTAAAATATAAATGTAATAATTATTAAATTGATAACAACCTATGAATATAATTATGTTTATGAATCGATTCGATTGCAAGAACAGTTTCCCCAACATAAAACATAGCTTCATCTTCAGTTAATGTATCTTTTCTCATTAATAATGTCATCATATCCCCACCAGGTAAATATTCCATAATTAGGTATAGATATTCTTCATCTTGAAATGAACAATAAAGTTTAACAATACAGTTGCTATCGACTTCTGCAAGTAGGTTTCTTTCTGCTTTCACATGTTCAACCTAAAAGAAAAAAAAATGACATTTAAGAATTGTGAAAAAAGAAATGATTTGACAGAAATACCCTTTTACCTGGCCTCTACGAAGCATTTCAGATTTTTTAAGTTTTTTCATTGCATACACATTGCTTGTTGTCTTCTCCCTGCATATTCTAACCTGAAAGTACAATAATCTTGTTAGTTACAGAAGAAGATAAATGGTCAACGAAAGTCAAAGTCAAACAACAGTTGGTGGGAATGGAATACCTCTCCAAATGCACCTTTTCCTATCATTGTTAACGGCTCGAAATCATCAGCTCCCATTTTATGCCTTTGAATTCGCATATATTCGGTTTCTTTTTTCTCCAAATGTTTAAGTAAATTGTTTTGTTCTTCTTCAGTGACCTCAGAGTCGGCCAATTTCTTTTCAAGTACGTGACGCCTGCATTAAAAATGGATTTTTTAAATCATTTTAAGTATTATAATCTCAAGAAAATTTAAATATCAAATTTCCCAAGAAGAAATATCAATTTAGGTAAATCTGCATTCTTTTTCTTCATTTATTACACATACGCGCGCACATGTACACACACGTATATATACACGTACGAAATCCTATTTATAGGTTTCAAATGAATATTCAAACTTTTAATATTATTAATATTAAAATTAATTGACGCATAAACTCCATACCGTTCTCTACGTTCATTCAGATTCTTCATTTGTTCCTTGTAATGTTTTTCAATATATTGTTTTGCAGCTTCGACTTTCTGTTTAGTAGCATTTGAGGGAGCTTCATCAGTTGTTGCTCTTAAACCTTCTTTTCCATTACTCCTTACTTCCTTTTTCTGTGAAGATTTAGGTTTATCTTTTGGTCTTAATTTACTACACCAACGTTTTGCAAAATCCATCTGTCCTAATTAACCAACACTTTCTTCTAATCGAGTACTCAGCTACAGTTATACGTAACGCAAGGGTATTATTGTCTTTTCTCCTTGTTCCAATAACATCGAGAACCAAATTATCGATCAACACGCAATCCTGAGTATTCTGCAAAAATACAGGAATATATAGCATTCAATATAAAAGATGACAAACATACATACTATATTTATCTCTGAATCTACTTAATTTACCAAATTACAAGTGAAAATAATTCTATCTAGTAAGGTATCTCATCTGCATAAATCTGTGTGCCAACATGAAACCGTCCATTTTTGGTTATTGCAATAAATCAGTGATATTTGAAATCTACTTCAAGTAGACATATTTAAACACGCATGATTTGAGAGAAATTAATGATAATAAAAATCCATAATATACTCGCTTCAGGTATAAACCCCCAAATTTGGAAAATGACTTAATGATATACTTTTTAATCCAATCCAGAGCAAAATTCTTCAATTTCTCTGTAATTATTTAGATCAAACAAAAGCTGAAATAAAGTAAACATACAGAATAAACAAATGTACCACTGAATCACCGTAATTTCAGCAAAATTGAGCTCGTAAAGTAAACATAAATAGCAGATAAACTGAATTTCGATACTCAAAACCCTAAATTCGAGAAATCGGGATAGTTAAACAGAAGTTGAGAGAGTACCGAAAGAATTAATCGATGCTTCAAATGGTGATATTGAAAACCCTAGAAGGAGAGAGACGAATCGTGAAGTGATGCATTAGGGTAAATTGCAACACCACAACACACACACAACAAAAGTTTAGAGAGATAAAGCCATGAGAAATTAAATCTTGTGTTCTGGTATTGAGCAGTTGAAAATCGGACGAATCTTTTTGAAAGGAAACGAGTTTCGTGCTTTTGTTGGCGATTATATCGCGCCAAGTTTCACGATGTTCTCGTCCCCGAATTTTACGAGATATTAAAGCTTTTATTTATTAATTAACTAGGTTATAACCCGTGAAATTCACGAGTGGTCGTAATTTAGTTGAATGTAAATTTTATAGGATAAAAAAAGTAAACATTATTTGTACGGGTCATATAAGATAAGAAGACATATGTAAACATGAGAAATTTTGCAAATTAGTAATAAGAAAATAAATGATGGAAATATAATAAAAACTAAAAACTAAATAAAAATTACTAAAAAGTGTTTAATACTAAAAAGAACAATGTCTTTAACATAAATTTCTAAACACTTGCTTAAATACAATGTCGAAATGAAATATTGGGCAAGAGTCAAAGAGCTCTCAAAGGACACATATCTTGGACATCCGTATAACGTCATCAGTTAGGATATCAAATATATGGATTAAATAGCTCTTCAACTTCAACCTCATCACCCTATAGAATCAGCTTCAATTAAGACCTTGTAAACTAATTACAATTTTTAGGCTTATAGATACATTACCTTCCGTTTAAGACCTTGTAATCTGGAGATCATCAAATGATGTTTTCGTCAACCTGCAAATGTCATGAATCATATGGGACTTTCTCAGCTTACATAAATCATATGAGACTGAGAAATATACTATAATAAGAGAATAGCTAATTAAACAAATATAATTCAATTATTCACGTTAATGAAAGAGAATTACCTGCAGGCAGACCCTACCAAAGCCCACTACAAACTTGAATAAGTTAGTCTTGATTTCAAATGAGCTTCCATTAACAACCTTACGATTTCCCACCAGATAATCAGTTTAATACCTAATTCAATGCCCGCGACCTAATACATTCGTCATCAAAGACTGCTAATACGTTCCTACTTTTTATCCACTAAAATCATTGACTCACTACATTACCTACTTTTTATTTTTATTATATAGTACATATTTGACTCACCAAACGAACGCCAAATGCTTTGACAACTCCTCCAGCCGTAACATCTGAATGTAACGGGCCAACCCCTCCACACATGTGTTAACCATTATTATCTTGTTTTCATTGTCAATTTATTACTATTATTGTTATAATTATTCTTATTCTTATTATGATACAAATGAAAATGACCTATCAAGTCACTTACACATTTCCTCCTTTCGACTTGTTCAGCTACAAAATCTACTTGTACAGAAAAACCAGCAGGATCAATACAATTTTTTTAAAAATTGTTCCTATTTTGTTATATGTGCAGTAATTAGTTAGTTATCTCTTAATTTGAAGAACAATTAGCAATTTAAATAAAATAAATTTAATATTTCCAGCATTTAGGTTTAGGTAGTAGTGATTTACCTCACTTCTTACGGTAGCAATTTGTGAGACCACCCGACCTATTGAATGAAGCTTTTTACACAATGAAGCTCCCAATTCATCTTCAATAATTCCAAAACTGAGCTATGCAACAAATAATAAAACATACATAAAATGATACAAAAACAACTATTTTATTAACTGACTTAGAAGGAAAACTTACAGAAATTCAACACCAACTGCTACAATGGAGGCTGTGAGAACACTGTTCTGATGTGATCCCACGCATTTCAAGCCATTACGGGCAGCAAACCACCAGATATAACTTTCTTGCTCTACCTACACATTCCAATCTTCCATCAGAAAACATATATGCAGGCCTGAATTTTTGTTTACTAACAGCAGAATCTTTTATGCTAAGTAATGCATTTGGAACTGCAGCATTGATGCTTCCAATCGACGTGTAATTGTAAAGACAGTAAAGGTTCAATAATAAAATACCAAAATGCCCCTGAATAACTCAAAATTGAAATAATATGTGAATCAGAGTTAAATATATATTACCCTTGAGTTGCAGAGACCACAATACTGAACCTTGCAAGTTAAAAGAAAAGCCCGTAAATAGCTTAATATATTTGCATGCAAATATGAAAATTGAAGAATCCATACCTTCAATAGGCAAAATGGCGACATAAGCAGGTGAATTAGAAGGACCCCAGGGTAACACATAAGAATAGAAATGGAATCAATTACTTAATTTTCTCTGAAACTATTAAAAAAATAAATTAAAATTATGAAAATGATTTTGAGTTCATTCTTAATTGTTTTGAGGTAGAAGGAATCTTGTTTGACTTCTTTCTAATTCTAGTTCACTTTGGCAATAGACCGAACACCTGGTGTGCAACCAAATAACACGACTGGTCAGAATCTTAAACGAACAGTTTTACCACTATCGTCACTCAAAATTTCACCATAAAACGTGATTAAAAAATAACCCAAAATATTTAGAGAGAAAGAGGATGAAATGACAGAAATTACAAACTTTGAATTCAATCTTACCTGGAGAATTAAAAAACGTAGATGAACAGAGAAAGAGGCGGAGAGCAAGAAAATGTTTCATCCACTTTTCTATTTCAAAACGGCCACAGAAATCACGGTTTCTTCATATACACGTTTCAGAATTCAATCGTATGAAATCACGGTTTCATAAATGGCAAGGAAGATAGGGTGGAGAAGATAATTGTTTCCTATATCACTGCTCTAAAATCTCGGAATGTGGGTCGTGGGAGCTAATTTACCGCAGGAACTGCCCAATTGAAAAATAATGGCACCCCATTAACTGCATATAGTTATTAGGAATCCGTTTACAAAACATGTTTGCGTTGTTGGGCGGGAAAAAAAATACATTGGCCAATTAGAAGTGGAAACGTGGCAAATTGGTGGCTTAAGAAAGGGCCATGTGACACCTAAAATCTTTGTTTATATATATAGATAGATTAAAGGGTAAAGGAGGTTAATGATTATGATTATTGTGATTATTGTGATTAAAGGTGTGATAGTATGTCATGAATTAGATATGATTTTTAAATGATAAAATAAAATTTAAAAGAGTAAAGGGTATATTCCATTCGTTATAAAATAAGTGTTCCCATTTATTATTCTAGTCAGTTATAGATAATTATAATAAATTTTTTAATGTATATTCTAGGAGGATATACTAATGTATAATTAAAAAAACATAAAATTTTAATTTAAAAAGAAAATTATATTTAAGTGCATCTTCTAAAATTGTTGAATTTAGAGCTCATTAATGTTATTCATATACGATATTTTTTAAGGTGATATTTACATCATGAAAAATTATTCACACGCCACATTGTACAAGTTTTAAAACACAATTTACAAGTATACAAAAACTTAAGTTGTGATGTAACATATTAATCAAAGGAAAAACTTATCGACCATAATTATATAATCGATAGAAATCCGTTTAAGTTAAACGTAATATTTTTCTTTCATTTTTAGATAAAACTAATCTAAAAGAATTTAGAGTTCAAAATCTCGGTAACTAGTGTAACATTTGTTTTAATCCCAACTTCGTTTTTCTTCTTATTCATAAACATTAAATTGAGATTAAGCATAATTACTGTAGTATATTAGGTTAGCATGAGGATCAAAGCAGTCGTTTTTGTTTTCTCAAGGGGTTATGACGGCCATTCATATAAAGTATGGGGTGAATGATTTACTTAATTTGATAGAAAACCAAAGTTATCATAGTTGATAATATGCCTGCCTCTGCCTAGTTAAGCCTTATAAGGCACTTTTATTGACGATTGTACAACACTCATACATGAAATGCTAATATCACATGTTATTCATGTACGAAATTAAAAAATATATAATTTAAAAATGTATTATTTAATTTGGTATTCAAATAATAACGAGGCTGTAAAATATTGACTAATGTTAATTGGTTACATTTTAAGGTTGGTATGATTGTGAATGAAAAAAACCACACAAATATTTAAAATCTTAATTATGGAAGATGTTTTCAAAACTCTTGGAGATATTAAAAATTACCATTGTACATAGGGGTGAGCATAAAAACCGAAAAACCGAACCGAACCCGAAAAAGCCGAAAAAACCGAACCGAAAAAACCGAACCATTTGAAAAACCGACATCAACGGTTTTGATTTTTGGAAAACCCGAATGTTTGGGGCGGTTTTCGGGGGCATATGAAAAACCAAACCGAAAAACCCGCCCCGCCCCGCCTTTATGTATATTTCAAGTTTTATAAAAATATTCTTATATATGAATAAGGGAGAAACTCCATGAAAGAAAAATTAATGATTCATATAAATCACTTAGCGGGAAATGGCCCGAATAAATCTCACTTTTGTCGTTGTCTTCCAATTCAAATAGCCCCATTAAGTGAGTGTTCCGCGAGAAAAGAGAGGAGCCCGACCAATTCGACCGACTTTTGCATTTGCAAAAGGAAAGCAACCATACAATGAAACTTCTATGGATGAAGACATTGACTAAGATTGTTGCGAAAGATGGTTGGATGTTATTATATTATTAATTTTTTTCAGATTATGTTAGTTGAATTTATTATTACATTATATTAAACTTACTAGTTTTTTATTTATAATGAAATGAGTTAAGGTTTGGAAATTTGAATCATAATATTAGTTTTTAAAGTAACAAATTGATAAATTTAAAGGAAACTAAAAAACCGAAAAAACCCGAAACCGAAAAACCCGAAAAACCCGAAAAACCCGAAAAACCGAAACCGAAAAACCCGAAACCGAACGGGGTGTAATTCTCAAAATCCAAAATTTCGGGACGGGGTTTGGTTTTAGTTAAAAACCGCCCCAAACCGCCTCATGCTCACCCCTAATTGTACATTTGTAATTTAAGTTGTATACAAATAGAAAATAGTGACATACGTTACAGAAAATAATATATATATATATATATAATATATATATATATATATATATATATATATATATATATATATATATATATATATATATATATATATATAATGGTTTTTCTAACGTATGTCTCTAGGGCATACATTATGTGCAATTAATGAAGCATCAAATTTCCTAATACATTTCGAATAACATTAATGATCCTTAATTCTTACCATTTTAGATAATATTCCCTCCGTCCCACAAAAAAGTTCCCATTTCTCCTAAAGCTTTTGTCCCACAAAAAAGTTCTCATTTCTCACATGTGGTGGGCTCCACACAATAAAATATTATTATTATTAAAAACTCCATCAATAACATCCACTAATTATCTTTCTCTCTCCAAACCAACCTTATATTTTAATCAAAATAATACCAATGACCCCACCATTAACTATCACCTAAAATCTTGTGCCAAAGGGAAATGAGAACTTTTTTGTGGGACGGAGGGAGTACAATAAATACGATTTTCAATTAAAATGGAAATTTAATGATTCATTAATTGCATTTAATGTATGCCCTGGGGACATACATTAAAAAAAACCCTATATAAATCATTTGGATAACTTGGTATAGAATCTCAGGCACATTAAAGTCTTCTTCTTTTGGCTGTGAAACTCACTTTTGCCCTTCATCATGTGACTTTTAATCCACGCGCATTCACGAATATTTCAAAATATACGATATTTTGACGATAAGAAGCAAATTAGTAAAGTTATTTACTTATTTTACATATTTCATCTTGTTAATTTTCAATAATTACAATGCTGTACCCAATCTTTTTAAATATTATACCTTTAAGTCCCTGTATTAAGAATAAAGCGTCAACTAATTATATGAAGGGAAAAAGTATCAAGGGACATAAGAATTATTACGTGAATATATCAAGGGGTGTTTTAGTAAATTGAAAATTAGAAGGACTTTGTTACAAATATTGGAAGATAAAGAAGAAGCGCGTTAGTGAGCACTAGAGGTGCACATATGGGCTTTAGCCCGTGCCCGGGCCTAAAAAAAGCCTGAAAAAGCCCGGCCCGAAAAAGCCCGGCCTGAAGCCCTTTTTAGCCCGAAATCCTAAACGGGCCTGACTTTAGTCACGAAAGCCCATTAAAGCCCGGGCCCGGGCCGGACCGGGCTAAGCCCGAAGCCCGAAAAAGCCCGAAAGCCTGAAAGCCCCAAAGCCTGAAAAAACTCAAAAGTCGGGCTTTTTAGCGTTATAAAGCCTGGGCTATTTCTAAATGACCAAAAATCTAGAGTTTCTCTTGTCTTTTCTACCTTAATGATATAGCCATATAGATGATAGGGTAGGAAAATACCCGAAAGTAATAGTTTGTTGATTTATTTAATTAGTTATAAAGAATATTTTGATTATTTATATATTTTTATAATTATATTATTATATAAAAGATATAATAGAAAGAAAAAAAAAGCCCGAAAAAGCCCGGGCTAAGCCCGCTAAGCCCATTCAGGCCTAAACAGACCTAGTTTTTTTCTTAAAGCCCGGGCTAAGCCCGGCCGGGCTTTTTTAGGCCGGGGCTTTTTTACACCAAAAAAACCCGGTCTTTTTTAGGCCCGGGCTAAGCCCGGCCTGGCCCGGGCTTTGTGCACCTCTAGTGAGCACTGAGCAGGCACAAAAAATTTTGCTTCTAAAACAACAAAGTTTTGAGTGGAGCACACTAACGTACACTACAAAAATAAAAATAAAAATAAAAATAAAGATAATTGGTGTATGGTTTGAGTGAGAGGTATTTTAATAGATCTTTAAAAATATGTAACGAGTTGAGTGATGATTAATGTCTATTTTGGTGTGTGAATATAAAAGAAAAATAATGATGTAACATTAATATGTTAATATGACTCAAATTACGAAAACTAATGCTCTTGTATGTTGCAACATTTTTTCATCAAAAATTGATTTAAACACGAGAGATGTGATTTATGTATCACAATGTTTACTACAATTATTACAATTATTACTTGATATAGTTGTATGATTTATTGTAAAACTTAGATAATGTAATTTATGAATTAAAAATTATGTTGCATAAATCACATTTTAAATATAAGTGATTTTACTTTGAATGATTGTCTGGAGCGTTTTGTTGCATTTTTTTTGTTGCATTATTTTTTAAACAGCAAGAAAAGGGAACACTAAAGATCTAGGAGCCAAACTCAGACACATTGAACAGCGTTTTGGGCCTCCCGATCGTATAATGGCTGCCAAACTCAGACACATTAAAAAGGAGATAAAATCATGGAGAAGTGTGGAATTTAATAAAGAAAATAAAGCTATGTTTGATCTCAAAAATAGACTCGCTGATCTTGATAAGTTGGTTGAATCGAGATCTCTATCCACTGATAAAATTGAGGAGATAAAAACCGGCAGGCTTAAACTAGCTGATTTGGAAAGGTATCAAAGATTAGACCTAAAACAAAAGGCTCACATCAAATGGGCCGTTGATGGAGACGAAAACACTTCATTCTTTCACGGTACTTTAAAAAACAAAAACAGGAAAAACCGTATTCACGGTTTGTCGATTAAGGGCAACTGGACTTGTGACCCGAATGTAATTAAATCTGAGGTTTTTAAATTCTTCTCCGACAAATTCACTGAAATTCGGCCGGTTCGGCCCAAATTTTCTAACTCTTTGTTTGCTAAGTTGTCTATCTCACAGAATGAGCTTTTGGAGAGTCCGTTCTCTATAGAAGAAATTAAAAGAGCGGTTTGGGCGTGTGGTGGCGAGAAGGCACCCGGACCAGACGGCTTTACTCTTAAGTTTATTAAAGTTTATTTTGAGTTGCTTGCGGATGATATCTTGGCTTTTGTTTTTAATTTTGAAGAGACAGGGGTCATATCCCAAGGTTGTAATCCTCATTCATCACACTTGTCCCAAAAATAAATGATCCAGTCAATTTAAGTGATTTTCGACTTATTTCGCTAATAAATTGTATGTACAAGATACTAGCCAAAGCTCTCTCATGTAGATTAAAAGCCATGATAGGTGACGTTGTAAGTGATACTCAATCGGCTTACATAAATGGTCGTAACATATTGGAGGGACCTTTGGTGATAAATGAATTATGTTCGTGGGCCAAAAGTGCAAAACAAAAAATGTTTATTGTTAAAGTAGATTTTGAGAAAGCCTTCGATTCCATAAATTGGGGTTATCTTGACAATATTCTTGCACAAATGAACTTTGGTATCAAATGGCGTCGGTGGATGCAAGGTTGCTTGGCTTCATCATTTGCATCGGTACTCATCAACGGATCACCAACCAAGGAATTCCATGTTTCTAAAGGGGTAAGGCAAGGAGACCCACTTTCTCCTTACTTATTCATAATTGCCATGGAAGGACTTAATGTGGCGTTAAAATCGGCTTGCATGGATAATCTATTTAAAGGTCAAAAAATAGGTGCAAATGGACCTTCCATTTCGCATTTGTTTTATGCGGATGATGCAATATTTGTTGGTGAAGGTTCCACTTCTAATATGAAGAATCTTGCTATAATCCTTCGTTGTTTCCATGCTTCATCCGGGTTGCAAGTCAACTTCCATAAATCTAAGCTTTTTGGTATTGGAACATCTTCTTCACGTATTAGCAATTGGGCCAATATTCTTGGTTGTATTCCCGCCACATTTCCTTTCATTTATCTCGGGGTCCCGGTTGGTGCTAACATGAACCTAAAGAAACATTGGATACCGATAGTTGATAGATTTCATTCCAAACTATCCGCATGGAAGGCCAAAAATCTTTCTTTTGCGGGGCGTCTCACGCTTGTTAAGTCGGTCCTTAGTAGTCTTCCACTTTACTACTTCTCGTTATTCAAAGCTCCTACTTGTGTGATTGATCGTCTCGAGCAAATTAGAAGAAGGTTCTTGTGGGGTGGTAGCGATGAGGTGAAAAAAATAAATTGGGTTGCATGGTCCACCATAATGGCTCCGAAAGCGGTCGGTGGTCTTGGTATCGGCTCTTTGAAGGCCCAAAACTGCGCTCTCCTTATAAAATGGTGGTACCGGCTGCGTGATGGACATCCATGTATATGGAAACAAGTTATTAAGGCAATACACAATTTGAGGCAGAAACCAATTCATTGCATGTCTACTCGTGGTGTCACGGGTGTTTGGCGAAACATCAGTAGAATTGAGAATGATTTATCCAAAATGGGATACAATTTTCATGATCTATTCTCATTAAAGATCGGTACAGGTAATTCTTTACTTTTTTGGAAAGATATATGGCTCGGTGACACATCGTTACAAACCCGTTTTCCCAACTTATATGCTATTGAAAAAACGAAGTTATGTAGTATTGGTGACCGAGTGAACACAAATGGTTACTCATGGAATTGGTCGCATGCTTTAAACAGTCCCATATTGATCACCGAATTATGTGATCTGTTGCATTGCTTACACAATTTTAGGCCATGTGACAATATTGATTCCATTAAATGCAAAATCTCGCATGATGGGTCTTTTGTTGTCCATCACATTAGGCAATTATTAGATGAGAAACTGACCAACCCCGGGTATGTTAATATGCCTTGGTCTAGAATCGTTCCACCAAAAGTTAATTGTTTTGTTTGGCGAGTTGGTTTGGGAAGAATTCCGGTGGCAACAAACTTAGAAATTAGAGGTATAAACATTGGGTCTAACACATGCAAATTATGTAATGGGGATGTGGAAACTGTTGACCACCTTTTCCTCAAATGTCCATATGTTATCAACATTATGTCATGGATTTTCCAATAGTGTGGTATTTCTCTACCAAATTTTGACTCGGTGACGGATTATATAGAGTATGGTGCAAGGTGGGGAAATTGTCCCAAGAAAAACAAGGTGCTTAACTCTATCATACAATGCTCTATTTGGTGTACTTGGAAGGCAAGAAGCGATGTGACTTTTAACAACATTCTCAAGCCATACACAATTATTACGGGAGATATAATCTCTAACTCTTTCATGTGGGTAAATCATAGGAGCAAATTTAAATGTAATTGGCTTGACTGGTGTATCTCTCCTTTTTCGTTCCTTTTGTAATCGTTTTACATCTTTAGCTTCTTGCTAAGGTGTTCTTTTTAATATATTTGCCGTTTCTAAAAAAAAATCTAGGAGCTTGTTGCAATTAAGTGTTTTTAAAAAACACGAATACCCCACACAGAAACATACCGTCCACATTTACATAATTACCTTTTGTTGAGGCATTTGGACATACAATACAACATAACCTTTCCCCTTCTTGTGTTTAATCGATGAAATCTTTAAATACGAACTCATCAACATACGTACAATCTGGAAATTTGTATAGAAATTATTAACGTAATATGATTTACATTAAAAGTTCATGATATTATCAGTTTTAAATTTTGATTGTTTTTACATGTAATAACATCTACTATGACCAGTTAATAAAATGGTAATTAAAAAATAATTAAATGGTCAAGGAAAAAAAAGGTATGGAAGATGATTACCGGTTAGATCATGTACATTATAGTCAAAAACTTGAATTTTTCCAGGTAGACTGGAGAGGCCTCTTTATTTAGTGTGTTACCGTGCTATCTTCTCCTATATATGAGCCCTAATTTGACATTGGTTTGACAACTAGGCAATTCCGAGCTCCCTCATTGGTCCGAAATGCCACCTGTAATCCTCTGATTGGGCACCGCTATTCCACAACAAATTCGTCAATTGTGTAAACCAATGACCCTGCACTTATGGAAATAAGCTAAATTCAAGGCACAACTTATGGAATTTTATATTATCATTTAAATTCCATTAAATAATTTACATAATAGATACCGGATAATGACCCTGCAGTTATTAATTTTGAATATTCGATCAATTAAAAACCAGTCAATACCGGACAAAAATAGATTTAATACCCCAAAAATATATTTAACCGAATTACATACGAAAAACTTTATAAGTCAACCAAAATTCCGAAATTTTGGTTCCCATTTGAATGTATTCCATAAATCATGGCATTATCATTATCTTTACCATATTTGAAGATTCGATAACCATTGACATATTTATATATCTATTCTACATATGAATTACATACTTACTTTAAGCAAAAGCCAGGAATTTGCCGAGCAGAAACGAACAACAACAGGTAACACGAATGCTTCAAATCCTTGATTTTTATGTCGCTTAATATCAATTTTACTCCAGTTTTTTTCTGCATTTAACATCGGCTAATCAGTTTCAATTCTATTTCATCAATACATTTTTTAAACATGTTTCTTCCGTTTGCTTGAATGTTTTTATTTTAAAATATCTGTGTCAATGGTCATCAATTTATGCTCCAAATAATCTGTTTGACTATATACTAAATCCAATCTCACGGTTTAATTTTTATATGTGGCAAATTGTTTTAATTCATGAGTATCAATTTTAATTAATAAAAGACTAAAAATATTGTAAAGCCCTAAATCGGTGAGAGATAATCCCGTAAAAATGAATATGTGTTTTAAGAATGTACTGAAGTTGCAATTTACACCCTCACTTTTATAAATGTTATAACTTTAAACCCTGGAAAACTTATTCACTAAAATTGTTTATATATATTGGTCAATTAAATTGTTCAGTGTTATTTTTCTACAAATATTATACATAAACCTTAGATAGAAAAGTCGAATTCCACCACTAATCAAGATATGGTAGAAAATAAACAAAAGAAAGGAGGAAAAAGAAAAATCACTGTAGAAAACAATGAGAATCATCCAGATTACATTAAACGCATCGTTATAGAATCTCAATTACAAACTTACCATCACAGTTATCGATTATTATGTTAATTTTAAAAACATTAATATTTGTTTGTATTTTTCTATAATATATATTTTCTTAAAGCATGCCCGCCCAGTTGGGCGGGCTATGAAGCTAGTAAGGATATATAGTTGGATAATTATAAGTGAATCAAGCTAGAGATTTTGTCATTCTGTTTCTTGAAGTCAAATCTTCCATTAGGAGAGATTTTGACATGCATGGTCCCACATTCTTACCTATATATTTCTACATGAAGTATTTATTATACATTAGACGAGCAAAACTTGCCGTTTTGGCAATAAAGCTGTCGTTTGTTATTGCAGTTTTTATCAACATGAGAAATTCATTTCTCAAGTGATTATTCCATCAATACACACATTTAAATATAACAAAATTCTAAGCTATGACAGAGCAACATGATCTGTTTTAAAAATGGAAAACACCAAACAAAATTAACCCAAGACCTCTTATATTATAACATAATAAAATATTTATATGAATACACAAACATTAAATCTACCCTAAACTGGAATGAGGATAGGATAGGGTACATGCGACAATGACATTCCATGTACATTTGACTTCTGGAGAACAAAAGTTCACAGTCAATAATATGATGTGGGCTATGCTCACAATTTACAACATGACAAAAATAAAAGCATAGTCAAGACTATTTCAAATTCACTTCAAATGTTTTACTAAATTCATTTGCATATCAATATCATTTTATACAATTTTGTGTTTTTTTAAAGTACTCCCATTATAATGACTCCAAAAGAGTGGCTGAACATATATCCGTGATGTATGCAATCTAATTGTTGTCATGATTATTTTTGAACTTTCACTTGACAATCTAATAAATATTAATAAATGGAGTGATCAAACTTGTAAATTTTAAAAAGTTATATGATAGTTAGATTCCACTTTCCACTAACGAAATTAAGGGGACAAGACAACTCCCAAGTCCCAACAGAAAGAAAACAATGATAAAAGAACCCATACCTCATGACCATATGACCCACACATGAATTTGGATCACAATTATATATCTTTTTAATCAATGGTTTTGAGGAACTCTTGCAAATTATTTTAATAAAAATTAATGAAGATAATTTGCAAAAATCTGTAATGAACATGGCTCTAAAAAGTAGTTAGAAAGGGGAAACATAAAAATATATCACCGTATTTTCATTTTCAATTATTTCAATTACATATTTAGTGAAATGTTCAAGATACTCCATTAATTTTATCTAGTCCCAAGGGACATTTATTAGTCCTTGGATCAAGAAAAATTAATGGTCAAGATCAAGATTCAAAACCACCACCACCACTACAAGCACATGTGCTTCTCCAGCGGCCGGATGGCCGCCGCCGGCGGCGGACGGCGGCGGCGGACGGCGGCGGACGGCGGCGGCGATGGGCGGCGGACGGCAGCGGCCGGCGGCGGATGACGGTTGCCGGAGGTGGCCGCCGGCGGTGGTGACCGGTGGTGGTGGTCGTGACTGGAAGCACATGTGCTTCGTGACTTGTTTTGATTTTTTTTCTGTGTAGTGAAGCACATGTGTTTCATAACGTCAAGCACATGTGCTTCGTGATTCAAACACAAATGACTTGTTTGTAAGTTACATTTGTTCAGGAACAAAAACATATGTGCTTGGCTTTATGAAGCACATGTGCTTGGCTTTATGAAGCACATGTGCGTCATAATGATATGTTCGTCACTTGTTTTGATTTTTTTTCTATGTAGTGAAGCACATGTGTTTCATAACTTCAAGCACATGTGCTTCGTGATTCAAAAACAAATGACTTGCTTGTAAGTTAAATGTGTTCAGGAACAAAAACACATGGGCTTGGCTTATGAAGCACATGTGCTTGGCTTTATGAAGCACATGTGCTTCATAATGATATGTTCGTCACTTGTTTTGATTTTTTTTCTATGTAGTGAAGCACATGTGTTTCATAACTTCAAGCACATGTGCTTCGTGATTCAAACACAAATGACTTGCTTGTAAGTTACATTTATTCAGGAACAAAAACACATGTGCTTGGCTTTATGAAGCACATGTGCTTGGCTTTATGAAGCACATGTGCTTCATAATGATATGTTCGTCACTTGTTTTGATTTTTTCTATGTAGTGAAGCACATGTGTTTCATAACTTCAAGCACATCTGCTTCGTGATTCAAACACAAATGACTTGCTTGTAAGTTACATGTGTTCAGGAACAAAAACACATGTGTTTGGCTTTATGAAGCACATGTGCTTGGCTTCATGAAGCACATGTGATTCATAATGATATGTTCGTCACTTGTTTTGATTTTTTTCCGTGTAGTGAAGCACATGTGTTTCATAACGTTAAGTACATGTGCTTCGTATGCTCCCTTGTGTGTTTAGAAACTCATGTTTTTAGTGACTTGAAGCACCATGTGTTTCGTGACCTGAAGCACATGTGCTTCGAAGTAATATGTTGTGTTTCAGTGAAACACATGTGCTTCGATACATCAATACCACCACCACCCCCATTAGCACCAGCACCTTCACTGTCAGCCACCACCACCACCGCCGGCGGACGGCGGCGGACGGCGGCGATCGGAAGTGGCCGGCGGCGGTGGACGGCGGCCGGAGGTGGCCGGCGGCGGCGGCTGTAGGTGGCTGTTAGGTGGGGGATTTGATCTTGACCATCTTGATCTAATGACTAGGATTTGTCATTTGGGACTATGCAAAACTCTTGGACTTCCTAGAATACACCTCTACATATTTAATGAATACAAATTGTCAACCACATAACTGTATTCATCATATGAATCTATCATGCAGGCCATGTATCAACCAACATTCTTAATCACCGTATTTTAGTATTTATTCTGTCATATTATTCTCTCATTCCCCAAACTTTAATATATCATTAATGTAAGGTCATTTGATTAATTTAACAAAAAACGAGATTAATGATATGAATATAATAGTATGTAACTCAAAAATATAATAACGTAGAAAAAAATAAATACGAAATGCGGAAAAATAGTTGTATGAAATTATTTGTCGTCACTACTGATCATGAAGCTAAAATATATTAAAAAAAACCAAAAAATGTGGAAAACTAATATACTTATGCATTAATGATTAAACTAGCTAAAAACGATAGCACTTATCAAACGTATGCATATTTGGATTATTTAACTTAAATCCAACTAAAATATTACACACTGGGCAGTTAATATCGGTGGGATCTCACTGGGATCTCAGTGGGATCTCGGATCTCAGAGATCAAAATAATACCGGTCCCAAATACAGGTCCCAAATATAGGTACCGAGAATATCGGCGATATTGACCGGGATCTCACCGATATTTTGAAATCGGGATCTCGGTTTTTTTCCTGTAATTTTTTTTGGATATGTTGCTTGACTTGGGCACCAATTTTAATAATATCTAACCTAGTTTTTTGAGCCCATTAAAAAAAGCCCACTCTACTCCAGAACCTAAACGTCAATTACCTCCTTTTACCTTTACGTCAATATCTAACCTAGTTTTTTGTGCTATGTTTGTTGTTTAGTTTTTTATGGTTTAGACAATATTGACTACTTTTTGGGACCTTTTGGGACTTTTTATGCTATGTACATGTCTTTAACTCTTTAAATATAACTATATATAATATATACGGAGTATAATTTTTACAGTACAATATAAAAAACCGATATCCCACCGATATCTCACTGAGATAAACGATATCCCAGATCTAGGACCTCGACCTGTATTCATTTTCTGACCTGTATAACTGCATAGATTACACATAAAAATAAAATAGAACATTAAGTGTTTGTTGTAGCTGCAAATGTATATGAGTATATCATAACCATAACCATAACAAATAAATCAACTAAATCATAAGTAGAAACTAAAGTCACAATTTGATACTACAAAACAGAACCGTATTTTTTAGGGTTCTTCTTGATAATGATGATTTAATTTTAGTCTGTTTCCCTTAAGCTTTCACTTGTGAGCCATAGTTTCTTTTGGACTATAAGAACAACATCATCATCTCCTTCTGATTCTGTTGAATCGGTTGTTGCAACTGTTTCCCAATGAATTGCGGGTAAATATTTCTTAACGAAATCAATAACGGGCTTTTTGTCACGAATTATTAGGAACCCAGCGGGCCTTAAAATCCGGTCCATTTCAATTAATAAATCTTCACCACTGCAGCCTTTCTTTTCGATTATGTCTGAGAATACATTGCTCACGTGGAGAAGATCATATGTACGAGGGTACGTTGAGTATGCTTCACACCTGAATATCAAAATCACCCAAAAAAATTAATAATTATTTTAATATTTTTATTCAAAATGGACAAATATTGAGGTTATTTTATAGTAATATAGTTTTTATAGAATACAACTCTTTTAAAAATGGACGAAAAGAAGTGTTTGCGGGCCAAGCAACCCAAACAAAATTTGACCCTGAACTATTAAAAGAGTTGTATACTTTGACCTGAACTTGTCTGACTAAGTGTTCTACTACCCTGAACTATTAAAGGTGCAACATGGTACCCTGAACTTGGCAAAATGGTCGATTTATTACCCCGACTCACTAATTTTGTCGCCTTTTCTTACTTGACTTACTTTCGTTATAGCTTTTGTCAGACTAAAAATTATACATTCATCTCAATATATTAATACTAAAAGCATATCACGTGAGAAAACAAGACCACATTAGCGAGCCAGGGTACTAAATCGACCATTTTGTCAAGTTCAGAGTACCATGTTGCACATTTAATAATTTTGGGTAGCAGAAGACCTAGTCAGCCAAGTTCAGGGTACTAAAATACATTTTGGCATATTTTTATTCAATGGACAAAAAATTTGGGTAATTAACAAAATTATAAGACATAAATAATAATTAGGGAAAATAAATACATACCAGTTATGAATTGAGCCGATTAAGCCTCTATCATAGATAAGCTTCAAAGTATTCGGGCCATCTTCTGGAACAACGTTCATAACCCAAAGATCTTTAGTCCTTAAAGCAGCACCAAATGAGCCCAAATTTGCCTTCATATCCATCACATTCCTTATAGTATTTGTTGATATTTTTGGGCTCAATAAATCCCAGTAGTTTTCAACTCTCTTACGCCACAATTCCTGTAAAAAGATGCTAAATTTTATTAACCACTGATTAAAATTTAATATTAAATATATTATATATTTACCGTATCTTTTTCAAACATATCACTTGAATAACCAAAATCAGATAGACGAGGTGGTGGAGAAGTTAATCTAGCTGGCCATGGAGCTAATCCACTTCCTTTACTTGAATGATCATCTAATCATCATAATTAAGATTTTTAAAAACTTGTAATTACCAAAATGGAGCTAAAAAGTTGTAATTACCAAAACATACGACCTCATAGGGGTGAGCATTTGGGTTGAAAAAACGGAATCAGACCCAAAACCGAACCGAAACCGAAAACATGTATTTGGTTCGGTTTTCAGTTTTGTAATTTCATAATTTTCGGTTTTGGTCCGGTCCTTAGATAGGGGTAGGGGTGGCCATTTGGGATGAAAAAACCGAACCGAAAACCAACCAAAACTGAACCGAACCAAAAACATGTAACCAGTTCAGTTTTTGGTTTTATAATTTCATGATTTTCAGTTTTGGTCCGGTCCTCAGACAGGGGTGAAACCTAACCGAACCCGAACCGAAACCGATCTGAACCGAAAACAAGTAATCGGTTCAGTTTACGGTTTTGAAAATTCATCATTATCGGTTTCAGTTCTATTGATTTCAGTTCGGTTCGGTTTCTGGACCGCGCTCACCCGTAAGACCTCATAAAGTATATTGTTATTTTATGACATTAATGATATAAGAAACTTACGGTCAGAATAAGGTGTGATACAAGCTTCCATATTCACTCCATAAACTGCATCTGGATCATCATTTGACCTACAAAGTGGCGGTTGAGTACCGGGAGCTCTCTCCAAATAACAATCATTAGTCAAAGGTTTGACCCAAATAACAGTTTGGTTCCTCTTTGCAGCTATTTTCCAACACATTCGTTCAACAAGTGCACTCATTTCTTTCCAAATTCTCAAATCTTCTTCATCTTGAGCATAAGCTTCAGGTGATGAATAAGCAAAATAACCACCTGGTCTAAGTAACCGATCTAATTCAAGAAGAAGAATTCCATCCCTTTGAAGCCAATCGATTCTACAACGAGAACAATGAGCAAGTTCAAAAGATCTGCTAGGGTAAGGAAGTCTTTTTGTACCAAGAACACCAAGATATGCAGGAATTCCTCTTTCTAATGCAAATTGGATTTGATTTTGGTGCACATCGTTAGGTGCTAATGACATAGTGATGATGTCAGAGGATAAAAGATAACCGCCAAAACTTGCTACACCACAACCGACATCGAGAACAGTTCGTAAGTTTCCTTCGTTGTTCATGTTATCATTTGGGAAGTTTAGCATCTGTCAATTAAATTTAAAACATTTATCAAAATCACAACAACAAAAAATTAATTATTCTTAGTTGTGGTTAAACACGTGTGAGAATATTTACATTTGCAAGTGATTTGATGTATTTATCAGCTCCATAATGGAAATGAGTTCCTCCACCTGGAAATATGATTTTTTCACCTTTAACAACCATCCAATTTTGGTCAGATTTTTCATGTGCAAGGTGAGTGTGTGGTATGTTTGCTTTCCATACTTCATCTCTGCTTTTTGGCCACTTAATTGGGACCTGAGTTTACAGATGAACAATAATAACATCAATTTAACTAAACATTAACTCTTTAAGATATAGATACAGATATTATTACCAAATTTCTAATGATGGTTAATTAATATACATACCTTGTATCCACTTGGGGGAGGAATCAAGCAGTTGAAACGTCTTTCGGGCAGCGGGCAGTGTCTTTCATAGTGCTCCATTAAAGATAAATCTAATTTCAATCTCATTTGGTAAATAAGGTTTCGGTCTAGACATGGTATTAACTCAGAGTATCGATCATCACAAACCTTAACGAAACAAAACAAAAAACAAATTAAAGTCGAAAAATTATTAAAAGAGGTGAGAACGTAATACTCTTAAACAGAAAATATGTTAATTTATGTGAATAACTCACAGGAAAGCTTTTTGGTACAATACCATCTTGATCATCTACACCAAACTTAAAATCATCTTGTTTAATTCCAAGATCAGATTCTTCATCTCCACCTAAGTATGAAGATCCAAGCTTTCTTAAAGATCGACTACCATACTCTAAAGCTGACTCACCTTGACTCTGAGAACCAAAATACAAATACAAGAAAAGGAAGACAGCTGCTACAAGAACAAATGTTGTAAGCAAACGCTTTTTCTGTGATCCATCTGGTCTTCCTCTCATAACTAATGTTATGTATGATATTCCACAACGCTAATCGGTTTTGACTTCAAATGCAATCTACAGATCACGAGAATGATCGCATAGTTTTGTTGATGGATTATATATACCAGTTGAATAAACTGGTATTTGTTATCCAAATTATGTTCAAATTTGTGGGTTCCCCTGATCCTAGAATCAAAGATGATAGACTATTCCAGATACCAGTTTTATTCTCCAAGCAACCTGATACGAAAAAGAAAAAAACCTATCAGCGTCATTTGCAGAATATTAAAGCTACGATAACTGAATTTCAGGATTTTTCAGCTTTTTAAAGCAATTTTAAGTCATTCTTGTTTAAAATGGATACAAATGTGAAAAAAATTTGTTTAAAAGGCACAAAAGAAGAACAGATCAAGTTGGACGCATACAACTATGAACAAAAGCACATCAACTATTACCTTGATGGAAAAGTAAACAAGACATAACATTTTCCTTAGTCCTAACTCCTAAGTGAAGATCTTTAGAATATCAAAACCAATGAAAACAATTGAAATAAAAGCTGTCAAACTGGATTATATTGTGAGAGTTCCGTATTTCTTCGACTATTTATACCAACACTTTCATGCTACTTTGTTACCTCACTTCCTTGACCATAAAAAATGAGATCCACTCAAAATCAACGTCAGTTGTCAAATATATTGATCATAAAAGTCATTAATGAGAATCATAACTTTTGGATCTGATCAGAAGAATCTAAATTGCATTAACTCGTATGAAGTTTAAATGTTTAATCAACATAGTTCATTACATAATTATACTTTCTCCACATTAGATTATGTTAACATACAGTGAAGCACACAAACAAAGTGACATTTAAGACATGATTGATGTACTCGTTGCAGAAGTTAAGCAACACTCAGTACGCTGTTCATCAGTTGCTAATTCGCATTTATTCAAGCTTACAGAAGCCGATGCTAAAATATAAACATTGCCGACACTAGCTCCGAATCAGCAATTGCAAAAACAATCATAACAAATACAACGCTTACGCTAGGTTTAATTAGTAATTACAACACATAATCCATTTCAGTATGATTTCTTCACCAAATCTAACTATACAATTCAAATCGAACGAATCTGATATACATACACCAAATCATAAACTATAACAAACGTCCAGCACGTAATTATTTAACATAATGTGAAAATTAAGCAATTCGGAATCATTGATAAATGAAAACAAAGAATTTGAACTTACTGGCGTCCGGATAACAGATCTACGCTCTGAATTTTCAATCTAAGTGTTGAAATTATGGATAGTGAGTGGAAGTTTTGATGCATATAAACAGAATAATGAGGGAGATTGGGGGTAGATCTGAGAGTTTCACAGTGGATTACAGCCCAACTGTTAACACGCGGTGGTTTATAATTTATTATTTTTATGCACTTTTAGGCCCTTTTATTATAGATTTGTTACATTCTTAGTCCTTTATTTTTGCTTTTATACCAATTAGGTCCAACATGGAAGGAAAAAACACGGGCTGATTGTCGGTGAGTGAAGTGGATTTCTCTTTCGTAGGGGTAAATCACATTTATGCCTTGCATGTGACTTAAGTTAAAAGTAGCCCCACAAGTTTTATTGATTTATAAATGTACCCCTGTGCTCTTTTGGGTCGACAAAATCCTAGTATGCACGTTTATACCTTTAGTTTTTTTATTAACTTTTTATTTTTTCTAGACATCAAGTTGCATTTAGTAAAGGGTTATTTCCTAAGTGTACTTAATAATACTAATAGATTCTAATTTTTAATATTTAAAAATATGCGTTACATACAATTTTCTAATTTTTAATATTTTAAAATATGCGTTACATACAATTTTCTATTTGAATAAAAATTATATGTTCATTAATTGTATTTTAACATATTCTTATAAGACCTAAACGTTATAATTATAACTTTTTTTAATGAAATGTTTTCTATAGTAGATATTAAGACATGAATATAATTATTGTAACACATGGATCTAGATTTGTATGTCTGTCGGTGGGTTATAACTATGTGTGGATATAATTAAACACATCATTAATGGTAAATGTTTGGGAAGTAAAAAAGTTTTTATTAGCTTTTATTTTAAAATGAATAGTTAAAGTAATACTTGTAAGTATCGAATTCACAATGACGCACAAATCTACATAGTATGACCATTCATCAAGTAGGGTAACTTGTATACGGGATAAGCTGCCATAATATTTTTAAAGTATATAATTGGCTATCTCATGTAGTTAAGTTTTACTCGTGATGTCTGTGACCTAATAGTTACAGTAGCTATTTTTAGACCTTTTTTTAGCTGTCTAATAAATATTTATTTAGTGTAAAAATTAAACTCTAACTTCTAGAAAGTCATTTCACACACCATTACTAGTTTACTACTAGATTATCAAAGTTATTTATTACTAGTAGTTTGCAGCCTTTGTACAGTCTAGTTACAAAATTTTACATGGAGATACTGGATAAGGGAAAATGGGCTGAAGCCCAAGTTCAAACAATCATGACTTTGGTTTCAGAGGAGGTACCGGGCCTGCTTTAATAAGTAGGCGAATTTTTTTGTTTAAGGTCCCAATTTATATACTATTATTTCTGAGTAAAAAATATATGTGGTGATTTATGCATCATATTTTTTAATCCATATACTATAATCATTTTTTGATATATTTTTACGGTTTATGAATTAAAAAGTATGATATAAGAATTAAAAAGCTGAGTTGGTTAAATGGCCGCAAGGCATGTATTTTGTGCTTGATTGTCTTGACTCTTGAGTTCAGTTCCCACTTCAACCCCTTTTTTACTTTGACTTTCAAAAATTTTATAACTACTAATTATGATAATATATATAAACTTATTCCAATAATACATGACTATATTTATTTGAACTTTACAAAAAAGTGGAGCACTTAAAAAATAATCATATTGTGGCAATTGCTCTAATATTGTTAGATAAACCTATTCTTTACAAATCAAACTTCAATGTTATCCATAACTGAATTTGAATTTGAACTCATGATCTTAGTTAACAAAAATCAATTGTATACTTTCATAGTATAATATATAGATCCACATCTTTTCTATATATAAAATATTAAATTTTTGTATTCAATTTATTTCAGTAGTCCCTCCAAAAAAATTGTCCAAGTTCCGCCATGCTGTCTATACCACATGTCTCCGTGCGTGTTCTTTTTCGTTATGCATCAAATATCCGTCTGATGATCATAACATTTGCACGAATCCAATGAGGACGAAGAGATAATTCTGAAAAAAGTCGAATCAACATGTACCAACTATAATGACCATCTTTTTATTGGCAGACAACATAAAAGAATCATTCTCTATTCCTTAAAGTTGTTGAGAAGTCCAAATATAAACTTGGTGATTGTTACTATGCATAAAAGTTGATGTACTGTTGAATGAATTGATAAATCGTGTAGGACCAGTTAATTACATCTGGAATTCAAGTGGCTGTCACAGATTTTATTATGTATAGATTCTTAAAGAATCAACCAATAATTGTGCAAGAACATGAAAAACGTTAGATGAAGGAAATGAATTACATTTGATTGAAGCATATATGTGATATATATCTTTGTTTAAGAATAATGAATGAAAGGCTCAATTGATAGTTATATGATGCCATACATCAAGATTAAAAGATAAAATTGTTGGTGATTTGGTGTCATTTATTTAGTTTTAGTATAATAAAAATAATACGTATTTCATGAGTTTCATAGGTTGGTACTGATAAAAGTTATGGGGTGCACACTTATATAAGTCCAAGAGAATGTTGGTGTGATTTATAAGGCGGACGGAAAAAAAAAAAAGCAATTTAAAATGCAGTTGTGAGCAACTAGCTGATAAGTTGCAGCAACGAGCATCTAACTAATTAGCAGCATCAGTGATAAGCTATTTGCAGTGATTTAATCAGCAAGTTGCTTAAACGATTATCGTTAATAATTGCTCCTAACTTTTTTGGAACTGCATTGGTGTCGTTTATAAAACAAAAGCAATGTTATATTGAACGATACACGAAAATACATACGCTTTGACATACATTTTGAATATGAATTATTTTAAGATCATCTCAACGTAAACTAGAAATTGTGCCTGATATCTAGTTTGATTCTTTAGAAATTATCTAGTAGCTCGAATTTCGTGAAGTCAATAATATGATCGTAATATCTAATTTGGAAAGTGATTATCACGATTAATCTTTCAATCCAGATTCTAGAAACGCACCCTATATATTTCCAACATAACTTTTAGATTTATGTGGATAGATTTAAATAATATAGCAGTCGATTGAGCCTTTTGGCCATTGTACTTAAAATAAATATATGTATTTTTTTTTTTATCAATTTGATACCAAAAGAATTAAAGCTATTAGGAAAGTTTGTTATAACAAAACTGGTGTAAATGGCTTCATTCGGTTAACTCATATTTAGCCTTTGTATTTAAGATAATTCGAATATATTATTGTATTATTCTTCAATTGCAACTTGTATTTGTTTCTTGCGCAACTTGCTTTTGATTGTCTTTATATATATTCAATTCAACCACATTACGATTGATTCTTGTTTCATGGTCTCCCTTCTTATAATTCCGACACAAAAATTTGTTCATTCGATTATATATTAATTTGCAACAATTTAATCACGGTGTAAAACCTTGAGTTCATCCGACTAGTCTTTGGTTATTGACACTAGACATAGAATAGAAGATATATATACGAAAATATATAAATAAAAACAATTGATAATACTCAGTCGGATTTGAATCCATTATCCATGATTTCCAAAACTAGGTTTAGCAGTCTAATTAACCACTAGACAAAATTTAAGGATAAAAAGTTTAATCGTTCGAAACACCTTGGCTAAATAGAAATTAAATGTTACGATGTGTTATAAAGGTGAATCTGACAAGTTGAATAAGAGCACTATCAACTGTTGTTATTATTACTGACACTTCAATTTGTAGTACATCAACGTTACGTCATTGATCAATAGTTACATGAATGAGTAAATTACACGGAAGGTCCTTGTGGTTTGCCACTTATTACACGCATAGTTCCTGAACTTCGTTTATTACACTAAAGGTCCCTGGTGTATACAATTTGTTACACCCATGGTCCCTATTACCCTTAACTTTTTCTAAATGACGAAAATACCCTTTTGGTCTTTTGTAATAAAGTGAAGATAAAGGACTGTGAATGTAATAGGTGATAAACCACAGGGACCATCCATGAAATTTACTCTACTAATTGATATTTTTCTTCCATCTCTTCAATTCATGTTCTTCCGCCACATTCAGACTCACCACCCACCTTTATCTCTTTAAATTCAAAAATCAATCAATAGAAATTATCGTCGCACCACTATACCCCTTGAAAATTCGATCTGTCACCAACCCCTGCCTCCGGTTTCATTCTCCAGTTGTTCCGAGCCAATGATGTTCTATCGACCAGAATTGATTCAGACAATTGATGCACGTCACCATAGGATTTGGAGGTTTGCACACGTGGTGATTCAGACAATTAATGCACGTCGCCAGAGGAGTTGGTGTTTTGCACACTCAGGTCGATAGAACGCCATCGACAGCGGAACAACTTGAGAAGGCAACCGGATGCAGGGGTTGATTACGCGACGATAATGATTATTGATTGAGGTTTGAATTCAAAGAGATAGAGGCGAGCGGTGAGTCTGAATGTGGCGGAAGAATGTAAATTACAGAGAGAAAATAAAAAAAAAAAATCAATTAATAAAGTAAATTTCACAGATGGTCCCTGTGGTTTATCACTTATTACATTCACGGTCCCTTATCTTCACTTTATTACAAAAGACCAAAAGGGTGTTTTCGTCATTTAGAAAAAGTTAAGGGCAACAGGGACCATGGGTGTTACAAATTGTATACATCAGGGACGTCTGGTGTAATAAACGAAATTCAGGGACTGTGGTTGTAATAAGTGGTAAACCACAGGGACGTTCGGTGTAATTTACTCTACATGAATATGATAAATGTTGTAAAAGGAGGCACTTTGTCTCGCAAAAGAGTGGAGTTCAAACCTAACTGCAAATACTTTAAGATGAAGAGGAAAAAAAGTCTAGAAACCATTATGAGAATATCTTTTAGACCGCGAACATCAGAGTCAGATACTTGACTCTCCGATTACAGGATAAATATTAGGAAGATCAATGAATAAATACAATTGCTTATTTCCAATAATTGTTGAAACATTAAAACAACAATATAACGTGTTAGGAGGAATATAAAATGGTAATAAATGTGGGCAGCCTCTACTCATCCAATATCCCCGCCGTCCATTTCCACGTGCATGTTCCCATTTTCAGACTTATATTCATGTATTTGCCATCTATTCTCTTTGGCATTTTATCAAACACCTACTCTGCATCTCTCTCTTCTTAATTTCTCTCTTTCCCATAATTTATATTTCTTCAAACCTTCAATTTGCAGATGGAAATCGGGAACTCAGAGATGCCATGCAAGATCAGAAAACGTAGGTTTCCGACAGCTTCTTCATCGTCGTTTGCGAACAATAATTTGTTGCAATTTTTGGTCGAGAAAACTGATTCACTGAGAAATGAGAAATGCAAAGAAGATGAAGTGGGGACGGTGACATTGCGTAAACCGGGAGGTGAGAATCGAGTGATGAATCAAGTGTTCGAGAAATCAATTACGAATGTCGATCGATCTCGGAACAAGAGTCGCAGCTCCCCTGGTCGTGTTTCGGCTCCCGAGGTTTGTTTAAAGTTAGTCAACTTTGATTTATAGTATTTTTATATAAATTTTATGCCATATTATATATTATTAAGTTTTTTTAATAATAAAATGATACTACTAAGAAAAACTTATAAAATATATAAAGATAGTATTAATAAGGTATGGTACGAACTCATCCTTGTCCGAACGCCGGAGCGAGCAATTAGGCGGACGGATAGACGGATGGACGAATAGAACGAATGGAGTAACAGTTCCATAACGAATCTTCATGGATAGGTCCCAAGCGATCTTCTTGGGACCATAGCCGGACTTTAGGGAAAAGCAACCTCGAAAATGAAAGTGCATTTAATGCAAGCGGGGCTCGAAACTGACTCTCGTTCTTTATACGCCGGATAAAGGGTTTGATCGCAGGCGAAGGACCGGAGGTCCTGAGGCGGAACGTGCTATAACCAGAATCCCCATTTCTCCCGCTCAAAGGGTATGGTCATTTTCCCGCTCATTCTCGGATTATAAATAGAGAACTGAACTCAGGGAAGAAGACATTCAATTCACTTAGCATTTATTACTTACGTTTATTACTCTCAAAAGACCTCACGTCGACTAAAATAACTTACTTAAGCATCGGAGCGTCCGTCCGGAAATCCTTTCCGGAGGGCCTTTGCTTCCGGATTCAGGACGCAACATTTGGCGCCATCTGTGTGACCCTCTGAACGAAATGGTCCACGAGTCGACATTAATGGGAGGGGGTCAACCTCTAACTACGCCAGGAGGAGACCTTACCCCTTCCCCCGCTTCGGCCGTCGTCAGTATCACAGCATGCCCTCCTCCTTCCGGATCTGGAAAGGACGATCCGACGGAGGAGGAAGTTAAAGAGTTCAATCTTTTATGTAAGTTCCGGAAGCTGCGAGCTTTGGAGAAGAGTCGGAAAAGAACGACAGAAGGAGTGAGTGGAGTCGGAAGGACTCTCACTTACTCTAGCGAAGAATCTACGAAAGAAGAATCCGCAGAGGATGTCTATAAGGAAAACCCCCCCCCCCCCTGCTCGGACTCGAGGTCAGGAATCCGGACGGGAAGGGGAAAGAAGGAGGAGGCTTGCTCTAGAAAGAAGAAGAGAAAGAACCCGGAGAGAAGGAGAGAGCACACCCCGGAAAGAAGAGAGCGAACCCCGGAAGAAAAAGAAGGAAGCTCTGCCCGATTCCATCTTTCTGCACCTAGAAGCTTTCGGTCTCCATTCACCGACGAAATTAATGAGATGCCAATTCCCCCGGGACTCAAAGGCCCCAGGGTTAAGTCGTACGATGGGACCGGAGACCCAGACGATCATGTAGCTAGCTTCCGTTGGGCTGTAAAAATGATACCGATGGACCAGAAGCTGTGGTGCCTATACTTCGCAGGAACCTTGGAAGGTTCAGCTCGGTATTGGTTGTCTAGTTTGCCTCAAAAGAGCATTGCTAGTTTCGAGGAGCTTGCTGCGCAGTTCAGTCATAGCTTCATACAGCAAAAGAAGTACCAGCAGAAATCTCAGTCCATAATGGCGTGCAGACAACGAGAAGGAGAATCGAACAAATCGTATTTCAAGAGGTTTAACGAGCAGAGTCGGAAAATGCCCGTCCGGGAAGATTCTTTGATAATAGCAGCCTTTACGTATGGCCTTCGTGAGGGGGAATTGTTTAGGGAACTGTCCAAAAGAGACTTCGTAAAAGCCGACGATATGATCAACGTAGTGAACAAAGTTCTTAAGCAAGAGGAGGAAAGTGCAGAGAAGTTGCGCTTCGAGGCTCAAGAGAAGAAAGGAACGGGGACCTCCGGATCGTCCAAGATCCATGAGAAAGGGAAGGGAGGATTCAGGATGGGGTACGGAGCTAAGCATTCGTACCGGAACCGCCCTCAGGAAGGAGGATTCTCCCGCGAACATTACGGTCATTCCAGACATGAGGCCTACTCGATTACCGATGCCCACAAAGCCACCGAAGGGAAGGCAGCTAGAAAACGATACCCCCGAGACCCCAACGCCTATTGTGAATTTCATAAGATCATGGGGCACACCACGGCCTCGTGTGAAAGCTATAAAAGAGAAAGGGAGGTTCTGGGGAGAAAAACGGAGGTGGCCGCAGTCGAACCTGCAACAAAGAAGGATGCGACAACATACAACACGGAGATCTTCGCTCTGGAGGGGGAATCGTCTACCCCTCTTCTGGGAAAAAGGTGCAAGGGAGTCGTGGAATTCGGGAGAGGGGAGCCTGTTCCAGCAGGATATATAGGAATGGAACCCTTGGTCATCTTTGGCGTGATAGCCAAAGCCATGGTCCGTCGAATTTACGTTGACTCCGGAAGCTCAGCCAATATTATGTATAGCCACTGCTTCGATAAGTTCCCTCCGGATATCAAGTCTTTGTTAAAACCAGCCATGGGGACAGTAGTAGGATTTGCAGGGCAGTCGGTGTGGCCTCGAGGGAAGATACACCTCCCCTTCATGCTGTCCGATTGGGAGAAGGGGAACAGCAAAACCATCCTGGCAGAGTTCGTCATAATCGAAGCCCCCTCAAGGTACAACGCCATCCTAGGAAGAACCGGTCTTTGGCAATATCAGGCTGTCCCGTCTACCATCCATGGTCTTCTCAAATTTCCTTCAGAACATGGTGTGATCACCGTCCGGAGCATGCCTATGCCTCCGTTAGAATGCAACAGTATCACCCATCAGGATAGCTGGACGGAGCAGAACGAGATCCAATTGGTGATTCATCCGGAATACCCTGACACAAAGGTCCGAATCGGAGGGAAACTGCCCTCCATCCTGCAGAAGGAATTGGGAAATCTTTTAAAAAAATACAGGCATATATTTGCTTGGGAACCAAAAGATATGACTGGAGTCTCGAGGGAAGTGACGGAGCATCGATTGGGTCTGAATCATGCGTTCCCTCCGGTCAAGCAATCAAAACGAGCCATGGCTAAACATCGAAATGAGGTGGTAAACAAGGAGGTGGCCGATCTAGTAGCTGCTGGGGTCCTGCGGAGCACTCAGTACCCCGAATGGATAGCGAATCCGGTCCTGGTCAAGAAGGGCGACGGATCCATGCGTATGTGTGTGGACTTCAAGGACCTTAACAAGGCATGTCCAAAGGACAGCTATCCGCTTCCGGAGATCGAACAAAAGGTGGAGTCCTTGGGAGGATATCAATGGAAGTCATTTTTGGACGCTTACAAAGGATACCACCAAGTTCAGATGGCTCAAAAAGACGAGGAGAAAACGTCATTCCACACAGAGAAAGACACTTTCTGCTATGTGAAATGCCGTTCGGTCTGCGTAATGCTGGAGCTACCTATCAACGATTGGTAGATAGAGCTTTCGAAAAACAGATTGGCAGAAATTTGGAAGTATACGTTGACGATATGGTAATCAAGAGCAGGACGGACGATGACCTGCTTCAAGACGTTGAAAAAACACTACTGCAGTTGCAAAAAATTAATATGAAGCTTAACCCCAAAAAATGTTCCTTCAGAATGGACGAAGGGAAATTTTTGGGCCACATTGTAACCACGTCCGGAATCCGCGCCAACCCAGAAAAGATAGAAAGCCTGCTGCAAATGAAGACTCCACGAACGGTGAAAGACGTCCAAAGTCTCAATGGGAAGTTGGCAGCTTTAGGTCGATACCTGGCCAAACCGGCAGAAAAATCTATTCCGTTCTTCAAGGCTTTGCATGGATGCACAAAGAAGGGAATGGTAGAGTGGACGGACGAAGCTGAGAAAGCCTTTGTCGAATTAAAACAACACCTAAGAACCATTCCGGCCATGACTAGCCCGGTGAGCGGAGAACCTTTGACCGTATATCTGTCCACGAATGCGGAGGCGATTAGCTCCGTACTCACAGCCGAACGAGATAAAAAACAAGTCCCCATCTACTTCGTTAGCCGTGCCCTGCAGAATGCGGAGTTGAACTACTCAATGATCGAAAAATTGATACTGGCCCTGGTGTACGCTGCTAGACGACTGAAGAGGTACTTCCAGGCTCACCCAATCACAGTGTTGACCAACCAACCTATCAAGACCATTCTGCTGCGGCCAGAGCGTTCAGGCCGCCTAACAAAATGGGCGATAGAGTTGGGGGAGCATGACATCACTTTCCGACCTCGGCAAAGCATAAAGGGTCAGGCACTGGCAGATTTCCTGGTAGAAATGCCGGAGGAAGATAGCGTGTCTCTAGTGGAGGATGCAACCTCTTCACCTCCGACTGCTCCGTCCGGGCTATATTGGCACATGTATACAGACGGAGCATCAAGCACGGAAGGTTGTGGAGCAGGAGTGGTTTTGACGGGTCCAAGTGACGAAAGGATAACGTATGCCCTGCGTTTTGACTTCAGATGCTCGAACAATGAAGCCGAGTACGAAGCGTTGTTAGCTGGTTTGGGGTTGGCGAAAAATTTGGGGATTAGCAAAATGAAGGCTTTCACAGATTCGATGCTAGTAGTAAATCAAGTCAAGGGATCGTACGAAGCTAAGGAATCCCATATGAAAAAGTACCTGGCAAAAGCCAAAGAAGCGATTCTAAAATTTAAAGAATTTGAGATAACCCAGGTTCCAAGGACGAAGAACAAAGAAGTAGATGCCTTGAGTAAGCTAGCATCCATGCTATTTTCGCACTTAACGAATAAGGTACTGGTAGAAGTCCTCACAGAAAGAAGTATCGAGAGTGCGTGTAGTGAAGCCATGCAAGTGGATTCAGAAGAGAATTGTTGGACTTACGGAATACGAAAATATCTTGCAGAAGGAACTCTCCCGGAGGATAAGAAGGAAGCCAGACGAATTCGAGTCAATGCGGGCAGGTACATGGTTAAAGAAGGAACTTTATACAGAAAAGGGTTCTCAACCCCTTGGTTGAGGTGTTTGAGCGGAGCAGAGACGACCCTGGCCATGCAAGACGTCCACGCAGGTCTTTGTGGTTCGCACTCCGGACCAAGGGTGTTGACACAGAAGCTCCTCCGGGCAGGGTATTTCTGGCCAAGCATGTCTGCAGATATGAAGGAACACATCAAGAAATGCGGCCAATGCCAGGTGTACTCAGATATCCCTAGAATGCCTGCGGTCAACCTGACAAGTATTGCCAGCCCATGGCCATTCTGTCAATGGGGGATAGACATTGTGGGACTTTTCCCAAAAGCGGTCGGAGGGGTCCAATTCCTGGTTGTGGCGGTGGATTACTTTACCAAATGGGTGGAGGCGAAGGCGTTAGCATGCATATCCGGTTCTAACATTGTGAAGTTCGTATGGCAGCAAATTGTGTGCAGGTTTGGTCTGCCCCACACAATCATCAGTGATAACGGAAAGCAATTTGCCAATAATCCTTTCAAAGAGTGGTGCACAAAACTATCCATCCGCCAGAGTTTCACGTCCGTAGCACACCCACAGGCGAATGGCCAGACGGAAGCTACGAATAAGACAATAGTGAAAGGGATTAAAAAACGGTTGAACAGGGCCGAAGGCGGATGGGTGGACGAATTAGAAAGTGTCCTATGGGCATACCGAACCACAATCAGAAGTGCTACAGGAGATACTCTGTACGGTTTGGTGTACGGCTCGGAAGCAGTAATCCCTCTGGAAATAATGTTAGCCTCTCCAAGGGTGGATAGCTTCCGGCTGGAAGGGAACGAAGAAGCTCTAAGGCATAACCTGGACCTTGTGGACGAACGTCGAGAAAACGCGGTCGCCCGGCAGGCAGCATATAAGTTGTTAACAGAAAGTCACTACAACAAGAAAGTTCGAGGACTAGCATGTAAGGTGGGGGATCTGGTGCTCAGGAAGAATGAGGCGAGCTTGCAGTTAAAGCCCAGAAAATTGTGTCCTAACTGGGAAGGTCCGTATCGCATTAAGGAAGCAAGACGGAACGGCTCGTATGTGCTGGAATCAATGGACGGACACTCCATTCCGCGGACGTGGAACATAAGAAATTTGCGGAAGTTCTATTTCTAAATAGATTAGTAAATTCGTCAAAGACCCCACCTGTATTCACAAGGTTACGAGGGGCCCGTTTTGTAATGAATGAATCGAATGAATCTGCCTTAGCAGAACGTTTTGTCATAAGTTAATCCTCGAACGCGTATCAACATAGAACAAACAAACGAAATAGTTATAATATAAAATAACAAACGTGCGTATAAATACTCGTAGCTGCGAAGGGTTCACATCGATAGCCGAAAGGTTTCCGTGGATCTGCGTCCGGACGAAAAACAGCGCCACGACGAAACGATAAGGGTTCGAACGTTTTGTGACTTTCTTAATTAGGGACGCCTATTTAATACAAGTACCAAAAAAGAACTCACGAAATAATATATAAACAATGGAAGTCTAAAATCGAAACATGTAATTAATAAGGCGACAATTACATTCTAGTCGGAACCAACATTACAAAACAGGGGGGAAAACGAGTCCGTCAATAAACAAAAGCATAAATAAAGAGAAGATACAACCCAAACATACAAAGAACAAATAAACTAAGAGGGGCGGGCCGAACTCTCTCCCACATCTTCTACTCCAGAAGACAATTTAGCAACAAGGGATTTCAAATCCTCCAAACTTACAACGCCCTCCTCAAACGAACGGATGAGATCATAATCCGGAGCCACCAGATCTTCAAAAAGGCTCATTATGGTCTCCTGAGCCTGGGGGTAGTCGTGAACAAGCCTGGTATTTCCAAGAAGGCCTGGATAAGCTTTCCGAGTGTCCACGTACCCTTGGTAACGACCGTATCTCAAGCTTTCCTCTTGCAGAACGGTATTTCGATTCACGAATTCGTTAGAGGAGAGGAGTGACTCGAAGGCTCCCAGAATCCCTTTTTGAAGCACCCATTGCATATCCCTGCGACCCTCATCTATCTCCCTTTTAAGCAGTTCAGTACCTGCTTCCGTCTCCACAAAACGACGTTGGGTCTCCGATAGTAGAAGGTCTTTCTCAATAAGAGCAGCTTCCAATTCTGCGATTCGGGCAGCCGAGGATTTGTTCTGACTCTCCAATTCCAGAAGTTGTGCATCTTTAGCCACCAGTTTCCGATACAAACTGTCATTTTCATCAGAAAGTCGATTCACGGACCCCTCAAGATGATTCTTCTCAAATTTCTCCTTCTCAAAGAGATCCTTGGCAGTTTTCATTAATTCTGATACACGGGTGAGTTCAGCATGGTTATTACGAGAAATTTGCTCTTGTTGGATCCTCTGAGACTGAAGTTCCGTTAGGAGATCAACAGTGCTTAACAACCCAGCTTTGGCACGAAGGATGGCATCATCGGGTGTGAGTGTCATAGCTTCCCCTGTGGTCGGAGCCTCAGATATCAAAGCCTTGCGTACGGCAGGAGCAGTAGTAAAGCCAAACGGAGCCGGAGGGTGCGTCGTAGGGGGATTCTGCTCTTCGGATTTTTTCTCCATACCTCCGATGGGTTGTGCGGTGACAACAACGGATGAAGGACCGGTGAAGGATGCGAAACCTCCTACATAAACACACCACATAAGACCAAGTTCAAAGTAAGAAGAAATATATATGTAAAATAGATAAAGCGGAACAACAAGCAAACGGGTAAGAAGTATACCTGAAAAAGTGGGAGTGGGAATGTTCGATTGACTCTTGGCAGATTGTGGTGATAGTGAACCATGCTCGGGGGCCAAAGTTTGAACGGTCGAGCTAAAAAGGCGGCTACTGAACCGAGCGACGGCTGAAGACGTTGGACGGGCAGGAGATTTCCTACGCGAGACAACTGGCTCCCCGGAAGAAGCAGATTGAGGAATGACGATAGCAGATACAGGATGAACGGTTTGAAGTGCCTGTCTCGTTGCCTCAGCAGGCTCAGACACCAAAGACTGAACGACAGAACCTGTTTAAAACCATAGCAGATACAGGACCAACGCCACACCTTCAGAAAGAAACCAAAAAAGCAATGTGTAACGTGAGAAGCCAAAAATTAGCGTACCTTCAGGGAAAGCCTTAGATCGCTTCTGAGTAGGGGATGGAACGTCTCCTCGCTTTCGTTTTTGACGAATGCCCCTACTGGACGGAGTTAATGCACTTATCGATCGCAGCTTAGGGGGGATGGAGGTCTCTACTTGAGAATCGGGAATCATTGTACCTTCTGCAGTAAACTCGAGCTGAGCAGAAGGCTCAATTTCAGTGGAACCTGCATAAGAGGAAACCACACCTTCACCTTCCGTGCGATCGCGGAGAGGAGTTGCTTCCGAACTTAAACTCTCATCACTAAGGACGTTTACGGGGGTCAAGCCACCGTCATCTATAGTAACGGCACCCTCCAAGTAAGAGCCTCGGGGCATCCTCAGTCGATGCAGGAGGGGTATAGCCTCACCATTAAGCTTCCACACCGGGCGAACCCCCTTAGAAGCATAAAACGGACTCAACCCAGCCATGCCGAGGAGAACTTCATCCGGATCTTCCCATTCTACCTGAGCGGCAGTCAGACTAGTGGCATGTTCTGACTCCTCGTCAGAAAGCTCTAGAAGGGGATCGGAAGAACGTCCAAGAACTTTCCCCCAAGGCAGCGCCACATCACGAAAGGCGGAACTCTTCACAAAGATGAACTGGAACTTCCAGTCATGAATCGAGTCTCTAAGGCCAGAGATGCGTTCACTCTTTCCCGGACGAAGAGCGAAAACGGCCCAGTCGGCACGACCAGTCACCACGTAGAAATAGCGGAACAACTTGGGGGAAGGACGAATATCCAAACCTCGACACAGCATAATAAAGCCTACGATCTTCCGAAACGAGTTGGGAGCAAGCTGGGAAATATGAAGACCCAGATCTTGAAGCACCTCCAGGATAGCGCTGTCAACAGGGAAACGAAGCCCTCCTTGAAGGTATTGAAGGTATACGAGTTCGTAACCCTTGGGGCAGACCTCACAGTGTCGCCCTCCCCGGGAATGCGGGGATCAAAACACGAATCAACCCGATATTCTTTAATGATTTGGGGAAGATCGGCGACAGAGAGTGTACAAGGGGTGTTAGAGGCTGTCCTTTTCTCTTTCACCGTTTTATCGGACTTCTCACGAGGAGCTTTATCTTTCTTCATATTCGATTAAGAACAAAGATAAGGGGGAGAAGGTAAGTAAGAAGTCTTGGAAGGAGTTGGAGAATTTTGGGGAAGGAAAAAACCGCCTACAGCGTATAAGTAGGAGGAGGAAGTTAAAAAGGCGAAAACCTTGAGTTGACATACAACGGTCAGATTTCAACAGAGGACAACGGTAACTTTTAACGAGGCGTTTGGAATTCCCAATCAGCAAAGACAGGGGACGAAGAGAATAGATTAGAACCAACCAGGCTCGCGCACCTAATTGACTTCTAACCTGAGGGACTTAATAAGGTATGGTACGAACCCATCCTTGTCCGAACGCAGGAGCAAGCAATTAGGCGGACGGATAGACGGGTGGACGAATAGAACGAATGGAGTAACAGTTCCGTAACGAATCTTCATGGATAGGTCCCAAGCGATCTTCTTGGGACCATAGCCGGACTTTAGGGAAAAGCAACCTCGAAAATGAAAGTGCATTTAATGCAAGCGGGGCTCGAAACTGACTCTCGTTCTTTATACGCCGGATAAAGGGTTTGATCGCAGGCGAAGGACCGGAGGTCCTTAGGCGGAACGAGCTATAACCAGAATCCCCATTTCTCCCGCTCAAAGGGTATGGCCATTTTCCCGCTCATTCTCGGATTATAAATAGAGAACTGAACTCAGGGAAGAATGCATTCAATTCACTTAGCATTTATTACTTACGTTTATTACTCTCAAAAGACCTCACGTCGACTAAAATAACTTACTTAAGCATCGGAGCGTCCGTCCGGAAATCCTTTCCGGAGGGCCTTTGACTTAGGGTTGTTTCCTGTTTCAGGTTCCTCGTCCAAGGGATCATCTAGACCTTGCTTCCGGATTCAGGACGCAACAAGTATGATTCAATTTTCTGAATAACATCCAAACAACTTTGGACATCATTTAAAGATAACCAGAAGAAATTTTAAATACGATTATGATTAATTCATATATATTACGAGTAAAACCCGGTTACCCCTTATAATAGGAATACCTTTTTATTAAAAATAATTAATTATATTTATCAAAAGTATAGTATGTTTATCAAAAAATTAGCATATTCAATATTTACCTTCAAGCAACTTCATTTCTACTAAAAGACGATTGTTTCACTTAGCATAAATTAAGTTTAATGAAAACCTTGATATACTGGAATACTTAAAATCACTTCTTAATATAATAAACTTAATCAAGAAACTTATAAAATGTAACATTTGGGTTGACTTATTAACATATTTTTGTATTTTATACTATCATGCAATTTTATTAATAGTAATTAGCGTATTAAACATAAATACAAAATTATGTTACTACGATGTTGAACATAAATGAATTTATCAACTTTTTTTTTATGTAAATACCATTTATATATTGTAAAAGTATTTATTAAGACATTGATGATAAATAGATAACTATATAATTGTAATGTTTTGTAGGTAATAAATCCACACTACAGACATCCATCTAGCTTTATGGAGAAAGATGCTAGCTTAGTGGGATTGCCCATGACTTACGATGTAAAGCCAGTTGAGGTAATGTCAACTATTATTATCTTAAGTAAGATTTATATTAATTAATGAGTTTTGTTAACGATAATTTTAAGAATAGTTTTTAAAACAGTATTACATGCACTGATAACTTATATGGAGTAAATTAAATAATGAATGAGTAATATTATAAATGGCACGAGTTGATTATTAATTAATGAATAAGTTCGTAATACATATCCTAACATTTTAACTAATGATGAATCTAAAATTATTGTTAATGGGGACTTTCACAAAACTTAGAGTGAGGCTTATAAAAATTTTCACTAAATTTTCTTTTGATTAAAATTTTTTCCACGTGAAGTGGCTAACCAAGTAGTGGCAATACAAGTATACAACCATTTGGGAAACACGGTTAATAAAGTGTTAAAGACATGAATTAATATCTAGTTTATGTATTTAATAACTAAAAATTCATGCTGTGCTATTGATTTTTTTAAGATTCATAAAATACCTAAAATTTACATAACCTAAATGAACAAATGTTCATTTTATACAGAAGACATGTTTAGATTATTTTTTGATAAAATGAGAATCTTCATATAATTTGAAAATCTCCATTTAATGGAGTATCAAACTATCAATTATTTGAAGTTTTTGCGCGTACCCCCTTGTCCTATAAGTCAGAAAGACAGCAGGAAGTGGGGTCAGCCTCGATAATTTTCTAATTTGAATTTTTAATTTAATCAAACTTATTCAAATATACTGTAGCATAAAAAATAGAAAATTGAACAAGAGATGATAATATTAAAAAGAAAATTAATAAATTTTTGTATTTGTGAATTGATATTAGCTTAAAGTTTCAGCGGTATCCAAAACTTTCTATATAGTAGTGTGTTAAACAAAGGGAAAAATTCATATCGATTTTTAAAAGTCATTAAAAATAATAACAATAATAATGTATTTCATAAATAAACAATTTGCAAGATTCCGTGTATCAAGAGTATATCTCGATATAAAATAGTCTGTCTTTGTACTAATTCATACGGAGTATTTTGTAAACTTATTTAACTTGCCGAAAATAAAAATACATAAGTAAACACAACGATATATACCAAAATATAATACGTAAACCACCGCACAAACCATTAGTAATAATGTTAATGATTAATATCATTATTAATAAATTAAGAGTTTTTCTAATGTAATACATTAAGTCACATTTAATGAAATAATTATCTCTATTTAAATAGAAAATCTTATTTAATGTATATTGTATAATGATAGATTTTAGAGTTTTTAAATGACATTTAATACAAATAAAAATAACTTCTTAATTAAATGCATCGTAACATATGTATGCTCCTAAAACAACATATGTTAGAGAAACCCATAAATTAATAGAAAACGACATATACACATGCCCTTCTTTATGGTTTCTTGGTGTAATTATGGTTTACATGATATGAAAAACATCATACATATTTCAGCTTCCAGAAGGAAAAAGTTGTATCATTAAACTGATTTATAAAATAAATATTTATTCCATAATAGTGACGATAATCTTTTTAATAATTGATAATATAAAATAACTATTTTAAATTTTCCATGACATTTTCTTATAATCACCATCTTTTGAATGTTACATTTACAAATTTATGTTGTTTTTTTATAACATGCCATCTTTGACAAGATCCAAATATCTGATTAAATGTCATCTTACTTGTACCATATCAGGGAAAATCTCGACCTTGTGGTGTGATAGAAACCGAAACTGAGACCAAAAACCGAGACCACTCGACACTAAAACCGACTCATGGTCTAGATGAAATCAAGCATTCACTCACGGTATCAAAAGAATTACTCAAACTATTAACTCGCGTTTGGACCGCAAACACAAACCATGATCACAACAACCATCAAACGGGCATTTCCTTAGCCTCGACACTAAATCACGAGATCAACAAGGCCCGATCTCAAGTCAACAAATTAATCCAAGAACAACGATCCAACAACGACACAATTGTAACATATGATCACTCCAAAGAGCAAGATAAGATCCGTTTCGCTGTGAAAACGATATCACAGGAATTGGAGACCGAGAGGAAACTCAGACGACAAACCGAACGAATGAACAAGAAATTAGGTCGAGAGTTAGCGAATACAAAGAGTTCATTAGCAAACGCGATAAAACAAGCCGAATCAGAGAAACAAGCAACGGAGATTTTGGAGCAATTATGTGAAAAAATGGCGCGTAATATTGAAGAAGATAGAATCGAGCTCGAAGAATTGAAGAAAGAATCGGAAAAGGTTCGTGAAGAAATGGAAGAAGAGAGAGAAATGCTTCGTGTTGCCGATATGTTACGTGAGGAACGAGTACAAATAAAGCTCATAGACGCAAAATACGAGTACGAGGATAAACATAAACAAATGAACATTCTAGTAAACGACCTTGAGGAGCTTCTAGAAGCTGAAAATGGTTTAGACAATCTGAAAAGAACACCTAAAATTTTAACATGGTATCAGAGCAAAAACAAAAGCGGTGAAGACAAAGATACAAACATAAACACTACCGCAACGGATATTATACATTCGTTATGGTACGATAACACCAAGAACGACAAGGGTAATGTGGTAAATGACGAAACCACCCTCGGTGAAGAAATTGGGGGTTTGTCATGGTTTGAGAATAACAAGGGGGAAGTAGTAAATAATGAGGTAATCGGACGGAACTCTGATTGTATCGAGTTGGAATTTGGACTCGATATGAAAAACGAGAGTGACGACTTAAACGAGTGTTTGGAAGAAAGAATTTTAGGGTTCTCATGTTCATCTACAATGAAAGAGTATGAAGATGAAATGGAGAGATACAAAATGATTAAAGATCTAAGAGATCGTATAGTATCTGGTTCGGATCTTTCTCGAGATACTATCGACTTTGGATCTTTTACATAAGTTTCACATTAAGAAATTATATCGTTTGGGTACTGTTACCAGTCAAGTAGTTGATGCTAGATTGGTAATATAATGTAATATCATGTGTCTATTTTGTTGATATAATACATATACAAATTAAAATGACCAAAATACATTTTAATACCATGAACCTGACTAATTAGATATTCAACAGTCCTGAACTATTAAAGGTGGAACATGATACCCTGAACTTTACAAAATGCTCGATTTAGTAACACGACTTATTGATTTGATCGCGTTTTCTTACATGACTCACTTTCCTTGGACCTTTTGACATACTAAAAAATACACGTCCATCTCGATATACTGATATTGAAAACAAATCACGTGGGAAAAACAATTCCAAATTAGTGAGCCAGAATATTAAATCGACCATTTTGTCAATTTGAGTGTACAATGTTTCACCTTTAAATCTTTAATAGTTCAGGGTACTAGAGAAATTAGTCAGCCAAATTCATAATACTGAAATACATTTTGGCCGATTAAAAATGCCGCAAGGGTTAACATCGTCTGTTTCGTATTGCCATATTTACAAGCGTCATCGTATAACATATATGTTCATCAAATACGAAAAAACAACGAAAATACCACAAGTAAGGTTTGATTGATTTATTTTACAACTAACCCGAGGGTAATATGGTAATCAGCCTTTGAAAGTTAATTGTGCGGGCCGTCAGTTTGTTCGGATGCGAAAGAGACGGGGGTAGCTGGATGGTCCTTGACAATAAGGCTAAGTACTTCGGGTCTTGCATAATGTCCCACAACATCAAAATCAAATTTTGCCCGAGCAATATCTCCAAGATCTATAACAGATTTAGACACGTGTTATTTGCATAATTTAATAATATATTAACGCTCCTTAATATATGCATAAAACATATTATATCACTTCATTAAAATATGCTGAACCACTATTATAAAAATATGGTTTTCGTAATCATATTTAAAACGTTAATTATTAATAAATTTGAAGAAAATAGATAAAAAATGGTTTTGGGTCGGTCCGACTGACATATTTTCATAGTAAATTACAGATGCCGTCCCTGCAGTTTCAAAATTCTTATGTTTCGGCCTTCCTAACTTTTTTCTGCAATTTTTGTCCCCACAATCTCTAATTTCTGCGAATTTGGTCCCTCAGCCACCTAAAATGACTTAAATACATTTCTTATTTTGTTGAATTTTTTTAATCGTATTTTTTTTCGTTGATGTGATTAAAAAAAGAAATTAAAATGTAAATAAAAATTTCCAAAGAGTAAGAAGTTTCAGTCATTTTAGGTGACTAATAGACCAAAATAGCAGAAATTGGAGACGACTGGGGACAAAAATTGCAAAAAAAAGTCAAACTTAAGAATCTGAAAAATCATATAGACAATTTTTGTAATTTACTCCATAAAAAATTACCAGTTTTGACCCGTAAATTTTGTAGAAACTAAAATGTGATAAAAAATTTCCAAAAAGTAAGAAGGGTATTTCGGTCATTTTAGGTGGCTAAGGGACCAAATTTGCAGAAATTAGACACAAGTGGGGACAAAAATTGCAGAAAAAAGTTGAGAGGGACGAAACTTAAGAATCTGAAAAACCATGTGGACGATTTCTATAATTTACTCTATAAAAATTGGCTTGTTACCCAACCCATACATTTTGTTCTATAAAATATTGGCCCGTTACCCAACCCGTACATTTTGCAACCTCTAACGCGTATTTTAAAGTAAAACAAGAATCAACATACCTAAATCAGCAGTAATAAGTGCTTCACCATCATAATTAGGTCCCGCAAGAACAGTTCCTGATGGTGAAATGATAACACTGCCACCTGTACACACAACAGATTCGGGTGTGAGATCTTCATCTGATCCCATAAACACGTATTCAGGGGGCGGTGGGTAATCTTTTCTTCTGCAAAATTGATTTGCAGATAAGACAAAACAACCGCCCTCTAGGGCTATATGCGTCATTGATGCTTGCCAAACATCCCTTGAATCAGCTGTTGGTGCACAATATATTTCAATTCCTGTTCAAACATACAAAAAGTAGAATTAATCTCAATTTTAGTATTTTGAATTTGGTTGATTATATTCTCTACTACCCTCAACTAATAAAGTGCAGTATGGTACCTGAACTTGACAAAATGATCGATTTAATATCATGACTCGTTAATAAGATCACATTTTCTTGATTGACTTACTTGAGTTGGACTAAAAATATTCATCTTAAAATATTGATATTTTAAAAGCAAATCATTTGAAAAAATTAGACCAAATAGTGAGTCAGAATACTAAATCGATCATTTTGTCAAGTTCAAGGTATCGCTATACCTTTAATAGTACCTAGAACTTGACTGACTAAATCTTCTACTACCCTAAACTAATTAAATTAAAGTATGAACTTGACAAAATGGTTGATTGACTCATTAATTGGATCGCGTTTTCTTGATTGACTTACTTTCGTTCACCTTGTTACGGACCAAAAAATATACGTTCATCTAAATATATTGATATTAAAAGCAAACCATTTAAGAAAATAAGACCAAATGAATGAGCCAAAGTACTAAATCAATCATTTTGTCTAGTTTAAGGTATCATATTATACAGAATAATAGAAGACCTAATCACCCAATATCACGGTAATATTAACCCGTTTATGAATAAATGGGATATAAAGCTAACCTTTAGCATACATGGCTGTTCTTAATAACGGCATTTTATTCTCCCAACAAATAGCAGCACCAATTTTCCCAATTGGAGTGTCGAAAACGGGTATATTTGACCCGTCACCAAATCCCCATATTATACGCTCCAAACCAGTTGGCATGAGTTTTCTGTGTTTCCCAAGGTAACATCCTTGATTATCAAAAAATAAAACCGTACAATAAAGAGTATATCCATCTCTTTCTATTACTCCCATTACTAAAAATACTTTATATTTTCCTGCCATTGCTGCTATTCGGCCAACTTCAGGGCCTGCATTTATCATTAGAAATTGTTGTTTTTTCATCAAAATAAGGGTATTTCCGTCATTTGGAAAGTTTTGGTCGAATTCGGTATAAATGACACCGGCGAAAAACAACTGGAAAAGGCAACCGAAAGTAGGGGTTAGGGATAAATCAACTTTTCAAGGGGTTTGGTGACGCGGCAATAATGGGTATTGATTGAAGTTTGAATTCAAAGAGATAGAGGTGGGTGGTGAGTCTGAATGTGGTGGAAGAATATGAATAAATGAGAAATAAAATCAATTAATAGAGTAAATTTCAAGGATGCTCCCTGTGTAATTACGAAGTTCAGGGACTGAAGTTGTAATTAGTGATATACCAATGGATTTTCTGTGTAATTTAGTCTATAAAAAATAAATGATTTTACCGGGTACATTAATTGCTGCAGCATGATACTTGCGGAAATCTTCTTTACCCTTAAGTGACCGACTACCGATTGTGACACCAAAATCCGACCCGCGAGGATACCCGCCCACAAAAGCTTCCGGAAACACAACTAATTGAGATCCATATGAAGCAGCTTCAGCTAACAACCTCTCAGCTTTATCTAAACACCATTTTTTTAAATAAATTAGTTTCTTACCAACTGCAACAAATTTACCGATCTACCCCTTCTTTTAACCAAAATTACTAACCTTTTGAAAGATGTTTTCAAAATAGTCCTTAATCATTGTGTAGTTCCAAGGAACACTTCTCAACCATTAATCAATCATAATCAATGGTCAAGATTAATCGCATATTTTATACATACAGGAGTATTTTGGTTATTTGACACTAACATAATTTTTTTTTTCCGTTCAAATAAACATCATGTGATCAAGTATACAATCACATGTGAATATACAAAAAAAAAACATCACATGTGATTAAGTATATAATCTCATGCAAATATGCAATTATCAAACAATATAGTTTTTTTAACGAAAAGAAATAAATAATTAATAAAAAATTAGCAATTAAAAAAATGGGTCAAAATTTATGTGAGTGTCAAATGACCAAAATACCTCTGGTTGAGATTTATCCCCACTACCTTAAACAATTACCTTTCTAATAATCTAATCTCATTTCACAACACATTTTATCGATTAATTCGTAAAAATGGCGGAAGATGACCAAACCTAGAGTAGCAGGGGTATCGTAGAAAATGGTGGAAGCCTGAACGATAGTGGCCCGAACCGTTGAGCCCGAATTGTCAGACGAACCCATGTCCACTTCACTGAACACCGCACCATCGGTCCCGTTTGTTGGAACTAGTGCCATTTTTGTGTGTCACTTATAATCTATGGATCTGTGTAATGAAGAACAATATTATTAGATTCGGAAAATAATTTTGTATTATAAGAACTCAAATTTACTAACGTCAAACATCAAAGCTATAAAATTCTAGCTACAAATGAATGAAATCGGGCATCCTTGAATAATGAAATTGTAACAATAACAACTCGAAATCAATTTCAATTGTTTAATCAACCGATTTATTTCAGGAATGCAATAAAAAGCCCTAGAGCTTAAGAATCTGCGAGTGAGTGAGAGAGAAACTGTGCGATGAAACCGCAATTGTGCTAATTTTAATTGTGTTTCGGTGCGTGAATAATTTAAGAAGGAATTGAATAATAAAAGGATTGAATCTTACGCTAGAATCGCGATCGAGTTTGATTCCGATTATTTTCCTGCAAAATGGAGTCGTCTAGAAGCAATTTCGAGCACACACTCGAGTAAAACAATCCTGAAATTGGGGTTTTTTTGTCCTTTAGTTACACACTTACACCTAGGGGTGAGCATTTGGACCGAAAAAACCGAACCGAACCGAAAACCGACCGAAACCGAAACCGATAACATGTTATCGGTTCGGTTTCGGTTTTGAAAATTCATCGTTATCGGTTATCGGTTCTATCGGTTCGGTTCGGTTTTCGGAAAAGGATGAACATTTGGCCTAAAATAACCGAACCGAAACCGGACCGAACCGAAACCAAACCGAACCGAAACCGATAACATGTTATGGTTTGGTTTCGGTTTTGAAAATTCATCGTTATCGGTTATCGATTCTATCAGGTCAGGTTGGTTCGGTTCGGTTTTGGCCCGATAAGCACCCCTACTTACACCAGCAGCCGCCACATGTATCTGCTTAGAGATACAAAGATAATTATCAAACTACACCCAAAAAATGCACTCATACTAAATCAATTATAAAGTGTATTCTATGAAAGTATATTTAATTATGGGTTGTCTAACTCGGGCATTAGATTTGGAAGTTTAATAAATTTAAATTTACCAATTTTATTTAAAAACACATTTAATTCATGAAAAAAAAACCCTTCATTAAAGAGTATGAAAGAAAATTAGGTTGGAATTCGAGTCCCATAGTGAAAATATGTGATATTTAGAGGTAGATTAAGTTGCCTTTAAAAAAAAAAAAAGTGCTAATCAATGCTTTTATTTACGAGTGTTATGAAAGAAAATTTAAAGTTAATTTACCACTTCTATTCTCATACTTCTTATTATAAGTTAGATAAACCTTTTAATTATATATCATTTGAATTTTGAAGTAGCAAGAATAAACATTTAAACATATATGCGTGTGAGGAATAACTTGTAATTTTCTAGTGTGTTAGATAAGTTATGGGGATGATACTCATTCAACATTACTAGGTTACTTAGAGTGTTTTGGGTGTGACGACTCAAAGACATTTTACCATCTCAATATCACTTCAATATTTCACATTTAACATTCACACTTTTAAAAACCTATTCACTGACCATGGTTACAATTCTCATTCAATAACTACTCTTCATTAGAATATGCAATAAGATGTGGTTAGCTCCATGGTTACCGGTTAGTAATGCAGACAAATATTTATTCTATAAACAAAGAATAAATAATAATTAGCTTGAGGATATAGTTGGTACAAAAGAAAATCATTAACTAGCTATGATTAACATATATAAAAAAAATCTACGTGTTTCTTCTCGAGTAACATATAAAGCGAAGAAAGCTTTTGATGTGGTGGTGAACACGGTCATGTGGACCCTTTGGAGAGCTCGGAATCCAAAGACCAACAAAGCTACAATAATCGAACTATCATTACTTGTGTCTTTTAATTGGATTTCTAATAGGTGTAAATAGGTTATGTTAAATAAGATCTAATGGTTATGTAATCATAATTTAGCTTCGAACATGTAAACAGGGGTGGATGCAGGTAGGGCACATGGTGGCACATGACCCTATTTAAAAAAAATTCTATAACGTAATTTTTTTTCGAGGTTTTTTTTGTAACGATTTTTTGATATTATGGTTATACTATCGGATTAAAAACATACTCAATAGTCAATAATATATTTTTTTAAACTTAGGTATTAGCAATAGTCCAAACTCATATAATTTTTTTTAAATATATGTCTTGTATGGTTTTAAATTTTTACGCTTATGAAATTTGTAGTTGTTTTGTAGGATGAAATTAGTTCTTAGAGGCGGTGATTATATAATATAATCCCTTATATTAAATTTGTTTTTGTTCGGGACACAGCCGGAGCTCCGCGAGGTTGTCCCCCACCGACATCGCCCAGTCAGCGGGATCCCCGCAAAGGAGTGAATCTCCCTTGGTCTTCGCCTTTTTATCCCTGTAAGATGCTACTAATGGCGAAAATTTCTAATTCCGCTCCTATATGTAATTGTACATTTATCTTAGCCCCTTGCTAAGTTGATAATGAATTTGTCGTTAAAAAACTCGTACTTCCAATATTAGGTGCCGAATTTTTTGAATGGAATGTTAGGTACCGATCATAAAAATCGAGTTTATGAAATTTCGATCAGAAATTTTAAACACGTGGTAACAAAACTTTTTGTTCGTAATCATGATAAGTTGCGTAACACAGGATGAATGGAAAGAATGATGCAATGTCGTTTCATTAAAAGGACTATACAAGGTACGTTTCGAAACTCAATTATGGTGGTCCATCGTTATAATAAGCTCGGGTTGTGATGCATGCGGGATTACGACTTTTGGATTTATATGCGTAGATCGATTTGATACTAACTTTTTTTCGTAGTTGATTGCTTTCAAAATAGAGTAATGGTATTTTTTTCCTATGATTTCTTCCTATCATATTCCTACTCATTTTAATCATGATTAATGTCAAAATCAAGGGATGATATGAAAAAAAAAGGAATTAATGATTGAAAAACATGTCAAGCTTAGAAGTGAGTAAGCTTATAAATAGAGAGAAAAAGTAGAAACAAATATAATTTCTCTTCAAAATAATGTAAATTAATCTTTGTTTTCCTACATGATCATGATCAACGTCGGTGGGTTTTTATTGGTGGGAATATTGAGTAATGTTAATTCTCCTTGAGTTAGTTTCCGAATGACACACAAGGTCTAAACATTTGTGAGAATAAAGTAACCTTATGAGATTTTAAATATATATATTTTTTTAACAATCACACATTAATGTTTTAATACAAAAATACACGACATTCTACCTTTCATTAGAATGTTTTTTTAACAGCAAACACACTTTCTATATTGCTCCTAAACTAACATCATATTATTTACGAAGAGACTTGAACCCATAAACATAAATCAACGTACAATACTTTTCAAACATCTTACACCCTTCAACAGAATTAACCTAGCAAGTTTACATAGCACAAAAAATTAAATGTCAAATTAGAGAAGGGGTACAAAAGTCAAATGGGCCCAATTAAGTTTGATCCGATTAAATAATATAGCTGATACCCAATTAAAAGTAATCAAAATGGATTGGTCCAGTAATATTAAGTTTTACTTCATGCGTCTTTGGAATTTTTTTATTTATTTTTCTTATTTTTGGATCAACGATTGTAGGAATAAATGACACATTACAAAATCAAATTTAGTAATAAGAAGGATAAAAAGAAACGGGAACGCATTAGGGGATAATTTAAACTGAACTATAAAGTGAATTAACCAAAAATAAACCGAAAATATATCTCATCTTTAAAGGAAATTAATCCAAATTATGTTGACTTATATAAAACTAGCAGGGTACCCGCGCAATGCGGCGGCGGGTACCCAGAAACTATATTTCGTGGCGAGCAAGTGTTGTTCGTTTACACGGTTTTTCCAATAATAATTGCGCAAATGAATGATTTTTTCCGTCTTTAAAAATTGCAATTAGTAATCATTATCATCTAGAACATAATAATACATTCAAGTTCAACAAACTTAAGGATTATAATTAAAGAATATGTGAACACACAAACAAATACCTTGATCATGAAAAGTTCGATACAATATGTTTTCTATTTAAAGTTGGTTGTTTATTTGTTCTAAAAAAAGTGTCATTTAGATCAATCGGTTAACACACAGTCTGTACTCAGAAAAGGTCTTGTGTTCGAATCCTGTAAGCAACATTTTATTATTTTTGAGGTATTTAAGATGTTATTAAAAGTAGAAAAAGTTTAAGTTTAAGTATAAGGACTTCTATATTTAGTAGTCCTAAACACATTATAAAAGAGTAAGATAAGATATGCGTTATGTTGAAAGATGAACAAAAGCTTCTATCTTCTTAAGATACACTTATGGGTAGTATAGTCAATTTAGGAAGTAAATTAATTGGGTGGTAAGTATATTCCAAAAAATTAGTACTGAAAAATTAGTATAGTCAATAAGTGTTGAATAGTCAAGATATTTCCGGAAGATTAAATTGTAACAAAATTAAAAGAGGGGAAAAATGCGACCATTTTCAGTGATGTGTACTTTGTGTTTTTTGGGATAAAACAAAGTGTCATTTAGAGCAATTGGTTAACACAGAGTCAGATTTCAAAAGAGTTCTTGTGTTCGAATCCCGGAAGCAACATTTTTTTGTATTTTTGTGGTGGTGAAGAAGTTACTAAAAGTGGAAATGTCATTTAGTTTAAGTTTAAGGAGTTGCTATGTTTAGTAGTCCTAAATGCTTTATAGATAGTATAGATTTTGTGGTGGTGAAGAAGTTACTAAAAGTGGAAATGTTCTTAAGTTTTAAGTTTAAGGAGTTGCTATGTTTAGTAGTCCTAAATGCTTTATAGATAGTATAGATATAGATGTAGATTTTATAAGATTTTATCATATTTAATTTAATATTTGAAATAATAATAATAATATTAATAATAATAAAGATAACATTACTCTTGGTTGGTAGGTGCAAAGACCTCAATATGTTCATAAGTGGGAGACAAGAGAGGGCAAATTGGTAATTTGGTGAATGTATTGTCAATCAATAGAAAAGGTTGATTGGTAATTTGGTGAATGTATTCACAATAAGTAATACACTTGCATTTTCACATTTTTTAAGTTAAAATATTATTACGATGGTTGTCGACTATGTTCATGCAAATAGCTAGACGAAGGTTTAATTACTTTGTATATAAAAGTAAGATATACTATCAATAGTTACAAAATCTTACTCTTATAATTTTTTTTAACGATTCTTAAATACACTATAATTTTGTCAATATATATCAGAAGTTGAACTAATAACCTTGGGCCGTAATGTTTTTATAAATGTGATTGTGAAAGATTTGTCTTGAGATATACGGAGTATATTTTTTGGCCCAACCTATTAATTATATTTGTGCAATAATTGCCTTTTGTTTTATTCTCATAAATAGAAACATTTTTTTAACATCAACTTAATCTACTTGTAAATCCTTGATTAAGCTTTTAATTCATTGTTTAATGATTAGATGAAGGTTTTGGATCAAACTTGATGAAGAAGAAAGAGTTTTAGAGAGAGAAACAAGAGAGAAGGAGGAGAGAACTTTCAAGAAAGATAAGATTGATTAATGGTGAAAGTTACAATTAGAGATTACACATGGTCCTTATATACCATTTCCCTAATTGTCTAATTAGTCCTAAGACTAATCCTAAACTAATGTACAATGTTATATAACTAGTCCCTAGACTATTGATTACAACTAAATATGACCCAACAATCTCCCCTTTGTAACAATAGTCTACCTCTTTCTCATCATTTTCTGGAATGCCCAGATCAGTCCTCAGTCCATTGGAAGTGTCAGAATTTGATAAAAGAGAACTGATTACCTCAATTTCTTTGTTGGCTTCTTCATTGAATCGATTAGAAACCTCTGCATTCTCTTCATCCTTAGTATCTTAATCTTCCATCCATTGAAGATCTTCAACAAAGATCCCTTTTTCAGTCTCAATTCGTTTAGCCATCAACATCTTTCGTTCATAATACGCTGAATCACGAACGATCGATTTCTTTGTAGCATCCAAAGGTGTGATGGTTGGCTTTTCAATGATGATTGGTTTTTCAGTTGAAATTGTAGTAGATAGAACAGATTTGAAACGAGACATATACTTTATCGCATTTTCCAGGTCTTTATCCACATATTCATTTGTAGCTGGTGTAGGTTTTTCCATTTTTGTGATTATTAGTGTTGATTGAATTCTCGGGTTGATAAGTATAAATTGTGAGTATGATTAGGTGTAAATTTGAAGTTTGAAAAAGGTTCTTGGGTATGGATCCGAAGAGCACTTTTGGGAGAGAAAATTCAAAATTTCCAAAATTATCAACTGATTATCCCAGATGATACAATACACTTTAAAAGTGACATAGATTTTCGAACTGGCTAAAAATGACAAACGGTTCAAAAACTGGGGCTAAACGAAGTTTGGAAATTGACAGAAAAATCATAAAAACGCAAATAAAGTGATTGAAACAGGACTTTTTGGGCCGGGAAGTTGGGTAAACCGCCTACTCCAGTTTATCACGTCGTAGCCTTCGTCTCGAGCTTCGATTTGGTTACTCGTGGGCTTGAAACGGACACTCGAGCTGAAAGTTATGATCGTTTTAGTACAGTCCCTTTTGTCACGCGATATTGGGCCGAAGTCCTTGGGCCGAACTCTGTCTTTGGGTCGAACTCTTGGGCCGAACTCTGTCTGGCCGAACTCTTGGGCCGAACTCTTCGGGTCTTCGGGCCGAACTCTTGGGCCGGACTCTTCGGGTCTTCGGGCCGAACTCTTGGGCCGAACTCTTCGGGCCGAACTCTTGGGCCGGGTCTTCGGGCCGAACTCTTGGGCCGAACTCTTCGTGTTCTTCAGCAGTGACGAACCGAAATATTCAAAATGCACACTAATTTGATCCTATCTTCCTCAATACTCAACCAAATCGAATGATTCAAATTGTAATTTGTTCTAAATCAAATTTCGCACAGATTAGATCAATAATACACCTCAAAACTTAACAAATCAGACCTTAAATTTTGATTTTACACCAAGAACAAAGTGTTTTCATGGTGTTTTACTAAAATCACAAAATCAGAATCAAAACTTAATGAAATTCGATGAAATTTGATTCTAAACTTAATGAAATTAGTAGAGGAAGCTACAGATCAACTAAAAACACCGAAAAATACCTTAGATTTCGAGTTTGATTTCACTGCATCTTCATAAACCCTTTTTCTTCATTTTTCTCTTTAATCTTCAAATTTTTCACAGAATTCAATGCTTGGATCTATTCCAATGATGGATTATGCTCTGATACCAATTGTAAATCCTTGATTAAGCTTTCAATTCATTGTTTAATGATTAGAGAAGGTTTTGGATCAAACTTGATGAAGAAGAAAGAGTTTTATAGAGAGAAACAAGAGAGAAGGAGGAGAGAACTTTCAAGAAAGATAAGATTGATTAATGGTGAAAGTTACAATTAGAGATTACACATGGTCCTTATATAGCATTTCCCTAATTGTCTGATTAGTCCTAAGACTAATCCTAAACTAATGTACAATGTTACATAACTAGTCCATAGACTATTGATTACAACTAAATATGACCCAACACTACTCTTAAATACCACCTATATCCACAATGAGACTCAAACTCTCAACCTTATGGAAGGGGGCAAACACCTTATCGCTAGACCAATGGTCTTTTGGTCGTAATAGAAACATGAAGCTAATAGAGCGTAATTAGTAAAACCTTTAGTATTAATTAATTATTAAATATTTTAGTTTAACTTAGAGCATCTCCAATGGTAGCTTTTTCAAAAGCTTATTACTATTACAATAAGTCTTTCAATGACTTTTTACCATTGGAATAACAAGCTTTTTCAAAAGCTTATTGGAAAGACTTTTTTTCTACTAAGCTTTTAATCTACTTTCAATGTTTGTATTTTTTAGTCCCCTATGGTTAATAACTTTTCATTTTAAACCTTACATATATTTTATATAAATTCTTTATTATGTTTTTATTAGTTAATAAATAAATTATATAATATTTAATGTCAATTATTATAATATTTTTTGTATTAGACATTTTTAAAAATTTTATATTTAGTAAGATGTTAAAAAATTGTCAAATTATATATAGGGGGTATTTATAAAATATTTGAGATAGATAAAGGTAAATTAGAAATGTTGTAAAAGAAAAAGCTTTTGGAAAGGTTAACCATTGGAGATGTTATTTAAGGATAGCTTATTAGTTAGTGAATTGTTAATGTGGCAAAAGCAATAAGCTATTGATTGCTTAACCATTGGGGATGCTCTTAGAAACCAGGTCAATTGCATAAGAAAACAGTAACTACCTCAAATCTCATGCCGCGTCCATAAACGATTACATTTTTAAAACAGTTACCTCAAATCTCATGCTGTGGTTTAGAAAAACTAAATATATTACATATACTGTATAACATGTATTTTAAAGTTTTAGATCAATTGATCTAAAACATGATCACAGCTAGCTTTTCCTTGCTTATTACACGAAAATGAAACACATATAATAATCAAATGCGCGCGAGACATCTTAAATAAAATATGTAGTGTTTTCACTGTTTTGTACAAAACCCAAAATGGTGTTTAACTTAAAAGAAAAAGTTAAATGTGAGCGTAAATTTGATGAGATGATCGCTTATAAATTTGTCACACATAAGTTCAAAATAATTAACATAACTTTACTTGGTTAATTAACACGAAGTTAACACTTTTCATGCAATATATATATCTAAAATTTTGAGTCAGAACATATATAGAAAAATTGTATTACTTTCTACTAGATATACATATATAAAATTTTATCTAGGCCAAAATATATTTTAGTACCTTGAACTTGGCTGACTGGAATTTCTACTATCCTGAACTTTTAAAGGTGCACCATGGTACCCTGAACTTGACAAAATGGTAAATTTAGTACCCTGGCTTACTAATTTGGTCTTGTTTATTCATGTGATTTGCTTCTAAAATCAATATATTGAGATGAACGTATATTTTTTAGTACGTTTAAAGCTCCAACGAGATTAAATCATGTAAGAAAACGCTATCAAATTAATGAGTCAGGGTGCTAAATCGACCATTGTGTCAAGTTCAGGGTACCATGGTACACCTTTAATAGTTTAGGGTAGTAGAAATTCCAGTCAGCCAAGTTCAGGGTACTAAAATGCATTTTGGCCTTTTATCTATAAGATGATTTAGAAATTCACACATTTCTTTTGTTAATTTCATCTTTTAATTTAAGTCTTTAGTAAGATAAGTAGGAATATTTAAATCTATATCATGGACTTACAAATAACAATTATATTCTCTTCTATTTTATAGTTATATATAGTAGCATATTTGGTTAAGTCCACTTCTTTTTCCAACCGGCCATCATCCATCATCTCCAAAGCTTACTGTCAACCTCTTTTCATTTCCACAAAAGCCCTAATTTCAAACCTTTTATTTTGGACAATTGCACCATCATTTTTCCATATATACTCTCTCTATTTCTCTCTCTAGTACTTGAAGTTGTATACCATACCCTTTTCTAGCTAAAGAGAATGAAAAATAGCTGCTCATTTCTGCCAATCTCTTTGAACACCTTTTGATCGAACAACAAAACTGCAAAACCAAACCTTTTTCATGCTTAAAGATTCATTAATCCCAAATCTGGAAATCTTGATCTACAACATATGTGTCATCTTATTCATCTTCACATGTCAAGAATCTTGATGAAACCCTAGGAAACTATCAAGACCTATACAATTAGGGTTTGTTGTTTCTTGAATATCTACTACTTTTTTACTTAAAACCCTAGACTGTATCCAAGTAGATCTATCTTTTTGAAGTCAATTATTCATCAAAATGGAAAAATATCACTCTTTTACCATGGATCATGTTGTTCCTCAAGTACAAGAATTTGACTCAAACGTCACCACAAACCCTAACACAAATATGTCCCCTTCATCTTCTTCTACTTCTTCTTCTCCGGCCACCACTCTCAGCCGCTACGAGAACCAAAAACGCCGTGACTGGAACACGTTTGGGCAGTACCTCCGCAACCACCGTCCGCCGTTAAATCTTTCCCGGTGCAGCGGCGCACATGTTCTTGAATTCTTGAGGTACCTTGACCAGTTTGGCAAGACAAAAGTCCACACTCAACTTTGTCCATTCTTCGGTCACCCTAACCCACCGGCACCCTGCCCCTGCCCGCTCCGGCAGGCGTGGGGCAGTCTTGATGCTCTCATCGGCCGTCTCCGGGCAGCTTATGAAGAAAACGGAGGGAAGCCGGAGACTAACCCGTTTGGAGCACGTGCTGTCAGGCTTTATTTACGTGAAGTTAGGGATTCTCAAGCTAAAGCAAGAGGAATCAGCTACGAGAAGAAGAAAAGAAAGCGGCCACCGCAGCTACCACCGTCGCAAACACCGCCGCCGCCGCTGCCGCCGCATCTTTCTTGATCAAGTTAGCTGCTTTCTAGTCTTGAAAAGAAAATGAATTCTACCCATTTGATCATATCCATTATCAAATTAATGGGTAGATATATATGTAGCTATATTTTTAACCTCAGTTTCTTGAATTTGATAACCCTTAATTGTCACTATATTATCATCGATCTTGACGTTGATCGACCTGTTCTTGGTGCTATAATTATGATGATTTAAATAATTGATGATGATCACTGTTGTAACAGAAAATGGAAAAAGGAGAAAAGAAATTAAGAAAAGAAGCAGTGATTTTAGTGGTGGTTTAAATTAGTAGATGAAACATATATATGTTGGATTTGTTAGTTTTCGATAATCATAGGTTTTAGGTTTGTAATGAAAGGCTGAAAGCAGCAGTTTAAGTAATTAAAGTGCAAGTTTCTGAGTTTTTAGATTTTCTTATTCTAACGTTAATTTGTGGTTTATCATTCTGATCGATATGTACCAGTTTTCTGACCCTTAGCAGGAAAATCCTAAATATAATACGAAGTATTAATGTTGTTTATATACATATAAATATTTGTTATTTCATTGGTTGTAGATATATCAAAAGGTGTTAAATAGGTTTTGTTTCTACTTATTTAATATCGATCTAAATATATTTTAATAACTATTATATGTGAATATTTATCTGAGATTTGATCAATATAAACGTCAAAATCAAAATATGATATGAGAAAAGAGAATGAATTAAATACACGTGTCATATTCTGATGAGTAACAATATAAAATGTGAACAAATAGTGGATACCAATATCATTTATCTTTTAATTAAAAAGTTTCAAATTAAACTTACTAAGTAAAATATCATAGCCTTTTAAATAGCAAATTAAATTGTAGTGGGATATAATAGAAAACAAAACGTACACAGTCGATTTGAGGATTAATATTGCAAGTCCTAGTGCAACGTACTCTGCCATGGCATTTGGCAACCTTGCAATCTATTCTAATATATTTCACTATGGTTTCTCTTAGTAAATTAATAAATTTTATATAAAATTTTGGATATAAAACATTTAGAGAAGAGTAAATTACATAGAATAGTCTCCATATATGATCTCCTAAAAGTTTTAGAATTCATCCCTATATTTTAGAAAATATATAGATAGTCTCTAAATACGAAACATTGTTACACTTTTAATCTATAATGCTAACATCCATCAAAATTTGCTGCTAATTTTTTTTTTTAATTATAGCTGTACCACATCCTCACCATCTCTTTAATGTGTCCTTAATTTATCTGCACGCACACATTAAAACATACACAAATCAAAACCTCTAAAACACACAATTTTACCGTCAACGGGAAGTCTTCTCCGGCGACATGACAAGGTGCTCTTCCAGATCAAAAGAAATGTCATTATTCTTAAGAGAAAGTACACAAATAATAATAATAATAATAATAATAATAATACTTCCTCTGATTTAAAATAAGTGATACATTCTTGATTTCACGGTTTTTTAGACCAAAAAGTATAATGGGGGTTAAATTAGATTAATTGGATGGTTAGTAGAGAATGAGTCCCACAGTTTTTGAATAAAATAAGGTTAATGATGTTTAAAAGTAAAAATAAGGGTAAAAAAGTCATTTCACTCTATTAAAGTAGTAAGTTAGTAGGTGTGGGGTTCACTACTTTTTATCAAATAAAGTAAAATTTCATAATGTATCACTTATTTTGATACACCTAAATATAGAAAGTGTATCATTTATTTTGAATCGGAGGAAGTATTAATTATTTGTATAAATCTTTATAGGTTGTTCCCAAAATTTTAATGCACGCATTTTTCTAATTACAACTAGGACAGAACTGTTCGAATAATTAAGTACGTAATCATTACAATTAGTTATATTTTTCTAATAATATATTAATGCATTAAATGATTTTTAAAATATGGATAAAAGTTAGAAAAGGGAAAAACATTTTTATAGCGTGAAACGCAACACGACTCAGGCAGCAGGGCGAGCTAATTGGGTACTAGATTTGCATATCAGGTTTTCTGTCCTTTTCTATTATTTCAAAATTGTCCATCTTTACTTTATATGTGGCAAATTGGGGAATGATTATTTTTTAATTATTTTTTCGAAATAACAAAAAAGAAAAAACATTAAAATAATGAATATATAAATAATAAAAAGGTCGATTGACATCACAAAAAGTCATATCAGGTAGTCTGCAACACTCCATTGCTTGTTTATTTGTGGTAATGAAAATAGGACTGTGTTTTTGTTTCTTTTGGAAGTATATTATATTAAATGAAATAATACATTTATGTTATGTTAAGAATACTTAATATATTAGCTATTTATAAACTCTTATAAAAATGAATGAAAAGGGTTAATAAATCAATTCGTTTTCAACTCTAGAGAGTTTCGGAAGAATACGTTTATTGATTCCATTAAGCAAGTGTCTTATAATTGGTTGTAATCGGAGTAAAAAAGAGTCGGTTAGTTGGACTCAATGGTTTATTTTACCTTGTAATTATTAGTTTTTTTTTTTAGCTCATCACTAGTTTTTTTAATTTTTATAATAAGAAAGTCGTTTCCAAAAAACAAATAAATCAATTCGTTGACTCATTGGTAAACTTATTTTCCGAATACATTATGCCACATCTATGCTATATGGTCTTTTTTTTTTTTTTTTGGTAAAGGATATTAGAAATCAAGTTAGTTTTCTCAATATAGTACCTAATTGTGTATTTTTGTGCTTTCATCACATAGGATTTAGCAAAATGTGGGCAAGAGTGGGTTTGATTAAACGTAATTTTTGTAACGTTTTTTTTTTTTAAAGGTCAGTTACTAAGTTAGTGGTTCGAGTATAAACACTGACATCCATAACATGCAGTATACCTTCCCTCGAACATTCCACCTATGGGAATAAACCCCATCACCTATTCATCCGAGGAAAAGCCTTCAGCAAGTCTCGAACCCGAGACCTTATGAAAAGGAAAACCCACCAAGATTTCCCTTAGTGGCCAGTTGATCTAAACCTACACCAACTGGTTTAATTTTTGTCAAATATTTGATACGTAAAGGTCAATAGTTGTGTGTTTATGTGTGACAAAAGATTGATAATCGGCAATTTAAATTGATGTACAAATGGCTGTACATCCATAATGTGAATGACATATTATCTACCCTATAATTGTGGTTATGAGGATGTTTTGGGTATGAGCGTTTCTGGAATTTTAAAGATTCTGTATAAATAGACGAAAGTGGCTACTCTAAACAGAAGATATATACTATATATAAAAAAATTAGTCTTTCTATTTTTATTTTTTTTGTTAAATTATTATGTGGGCTTAAAATTTTAAGATTATATATATAAGATGCATATAAAGAAATTAGATCCCCTTTAAAGCAAGTCACAAATAATGTGTTAAGGCTATACTGGCATTCGCAAGATTCACATGTTTATAATTTTAGATCAAAAGCATACTGGATTAGTGGACTTTTAGCTTAAATCAAGCTGGTTTTAATATTTGTTGTTTAGTTTGATTGACATTGATTAAGTATCATTTAACTCTATCAATCAATACATAATTTAAGTCTATTACATAATGTGACAATAGTTTAGAAATTCAACTTACACAGTTGAATAAATTCTATAAAAACTTAGATTCCAATATATTTATTTTGAGATTATATTTTATACAATGAAACTTGAGTTGAACTATATATTTAAAGGTTAGATAATATTAATTTCTAATAAATTTTTCTACTTATTTGATTCATATAAATATCCAAATCAAAAAATAAGATTATAACTAAGAATATAATTGATTTTATATAAAATATATTTCATGAATAGCAGGATGATATTACAGTAGAATTCAATACTTCCTCCGTATCAAAATAAGTGACACACTTTCCATTTTGAGGTGTATCAAAATAAGTGATACACTTTGAAAACTTTCCATATTTGGTAAAAATAGTGGGACCCATACCCACTAACTATCTACTTTAATAAAGTGAAATTACCCTTATACCCTTACTTTTACTTTTAAAACTCATTAATATCACTTTATTCAAGAAAAGTGTGACTCATTCTCCACTAACTATGTATTTTAATCTATTTTAACCTCTATTTTAATCTTTTACCTCAAAAAATATATAAGTCAATTTGTGTCACTTATTTTGATACGGAGGAAGTATAATTTTTCTATTTAAAGTTTAATGTTGATTAGAAAACAAGTTTAAAAAGACGGGGAAAGAAGGTGTGTGAGTGGTCATGTCTCCAAGAAAAGAAAGGGAGATGGTTCGAGGATTGTACAAATATGTTGAAACACAGAGGAAAGAATTTTAATTTTTTCACTCTGATTAGACACTTCTCTGCTTGATCAATCATTTCACACCTCACTCTTTCTACACTACTACTTGTACTTTAACTTCCACCCAAATTACAATTCTCACTTAAACCCATACAATCTCCAAAATAATCTGTTTTACTAATTATATACGACAACAATAATGATATATAATTCCGTTAGATGTTAGATACTTCCTCCGTATCAAAATAAGTGACACATTTTCCATTTTGAGGTGTATCAAAATAAGTGACACACTTTGAAAACTTTTCATATTTGGTAAAAATAGTGGGACCCATACCCACTAACTATCCACTTTAATAAAGTGAAATTACCATTATACCCTTACTTTTACTTTTAAAACTCATTAATATCACTTTATTCAAGAAAAGTGGGACCCATTCTCCACTAACTATGTACCTTAATATAATTTAACTTCTACTTTAATCTTTTGCCTCAAAAAATGTGTAAACTAATTTGTGTCACTTATTTTGATACGGAGGAAGTATGAGATATAGGAGTTGTGAGATGTAGACAATTATAATTTTACTTGGGATAGAGAAACTACTTCTCAAAAGACTTATGATAAAAGTGTGTGGTAGACAAAAAGTAAAAATAAAAAAATAAATAAAGTAAAAATAAAATACAAATAGGTGGTGTCAGTTAAATCTTCTAGGGTTGGGCAAAAATGTCTAAGAATAAAATGTTAGTTTTCAAAGTTGATTTTGACAAAGATTTTGACTCAATCGAATGAGAATTTTTAATCTCTATATTAGAACTTAATTATTTTTGTTCCAAATGGCGTTGCTAGATTATTGGTTGTCTTTTTTTCTGATCGTGCCACTATATTTTATGTTGTTATATTGTGCACTACAGAAAGTAATATATGTTACACTCATTTAAGACAGAAACAATTAAACACATACTTGATAACATTTTATAATCTCAAAAATGAAAAGAAGGAACAAAATGCTTCATAATCAATAACATACCAAAACTTTTGAAAGGTGTAAAAATATTTTGATAATCATCTTCAAATTTCTCCACTTGTCCAAAAGCATTCCTCCACTTTATAAAATATATACACACTGCAAAAGCCAACCGAAAAAAGTTATAACATTTATGGAGTGTAAGCTCTTAAATAATAATAATAATAATAATAATAATAACAATAATAATAATTCTTCTAACTAAAACTACTTGCGACATTGTAAGCATTTGGGTACACATTAGGCTAGTTTTGACCCGTTTTAACCCTTTCAAGTTCCAACCCATTTGAACCATTTCAAATTCAGCTAAATTTCTTAAATGTTACCCGTTCAATCGTTTACCAACAAATAACAACACAAATTGACCCGTTACCATAAAAAACAGGTTGAAACTGCCACCATTAATTGTAAAACGAGATTAATAAATTATAATCAATCGAATACGAGTAGTGTAAACTCAATTAGACTTAACAGATTTTTCACTAAACTGAACATTAAAAATTAAAAAAAAAAACTTACCATCCATAAAATGATGAAACCCTAAACAGCATAAAGGCGTACAACTTGGTCAATTTTGGCCCTACAAACAGGGCAACCCCAATTTTTGGATTTAATTTCGGTCAAACATGACATGCATCCAGCCATATGACCACATGGGATACAAGCTCCTTCAACTGCTGCATCAAGACATATAACACATGATGATGAATCGTTGTTATTTTTGACGTTTTTACCCTCGTCGGGTCTAGTTTCAGATAGATCATCCACAGGGGTAAAATCGGAATCAATTGACGGGTAATGAACGGGCCCACCATCATCCACCATATCTGGCAATGGTGGTGCTGTTGGGATGATTTGAGAGTAACTGGTGCTTGTTCCGGCATTGTGGGTTTGGGTTTGCTCCATTTGGTTTTTTCCGGGTCGGGTCGGGCTAATCGGGGCGGTGGGTCGGACTGCTGAGCTGGATTGTAGGGAGGCACTAATGGCTAGGGCTAACTCGGTGTCTTCTGATGTTGTTTGGGCTGGCATATTGAAGGGATATTGAGTATGCATAACCTGAAAATTGTAAAACATGCATATGGAAACGGGTCAAATATGTAAAATAAGAATTATAGCTAAAAAGAAAACGGTCAAAAGTTGTCCAAAACGAATTTTAATACGAAGTAAGAATATAGGCATATATGTGTTTCAGGTCAACCCATATTGAAATGACCCATTTTGACCCGACCCGCCCATTTAAAAATGAATTTGTGGATCAAGTAGATGATTATACCTGAGGAATTCCTTTGCACGCATTGCAAAATCTCTGCAATTGATGCTTTTCATTTTCGTTAACCGATGCAAGTTTGATACGTGATTCTGCAATTAAAAATAAATAATTATATATATTTAATTCAATTTAATTAAGATGTGTTGAGAAAATTACTGTTGGAAGTAGTAATGATGACTGCAGGATCAGGGTGGTTGAAATTTGGTTCATCCATGTTTGCCTTCCATAGTGCAATATTAGATCGAGGTTTGGCATCCTGTTAATTCAAAAAAAGAAAAAAAACAATTAAATCAGATTAAAATTACTGGGAATTGGTTGTTGAAGAAAATAAAAATATAAAAAACAGTTAATTTTTGGTGAAAATTGTACCTGTAAACTGGAATATATAGCAAGTTCTAACTTGAAAGGCTTTGTAACTCCACATGGTAGTATAACTACCCACCTGCATAAGATATGGCTCAAAAAATTATAAATAATTATACTTTTTAATTGTATTATTAACAACAGAAATAAAAGCAGATAATTTGACCCATAAATAAATAGATAATTACACTTTTCTAGAAAGTAGCTGAGGAGCAAGTAGTTCAAGGAATCCTGGCCCATAAAGCTCTTGCAACCAACCAGAGAATAAGCAGATATGGTTCTAAAATAATAACATTATAAACCAAACATAAATCAATATAGAACAACATTAAAATATAATGAAAAAATTAGAAAACAAACCTCAATTGCACGAACAACATTGTGATATCCTTTATCTCTTGCAACATCAAGTGCAGTTTGACAGGCATCATTCATCACCAAAGCATTAGCTGAAAATTAACATAATTAAATATTGCTAAACGAGATTAATTAATTAATTAAGTAGTAATGAACTACACACACCACCATGTGAAAGCAGTAGCTTAACCATCTGTTCTAAGCCTCTTTTTGCAGCATGATGCAGAGGAGTTCCAGCATGCCGACCTGCAAAAATTTGTAACCGGAAATTAGAACAGAAAAACTTCAAATAAATACTTCTAATTTTGTAAAAATAATCAAATCAAAAACATTACCTGGACGATAAGCATTCACATTAGCACCCAATTCTATTAATGTTTTTGCAACATCATAAAACTGTGGATTCATGGAAGCCAATATCAATGGAGTCTTTCCTTCCTTATCCATCCACTGCACCACAGTTTACACATACTTAAACACATAATCTCACCACTAATTCTAATTTTAAAACATTAATTAGTTACTTTGAACATCGAGAAATGATACATTTCAAATCAAAATGTCCATCAGAAAGAGTTAGATCCAATTATCAAACACAGAAGCAGGAAACCACAAATGAATTTCAGAATTGGAATGGAACAATTAGTTTCCCCAATTCTAATAACGTAATTCGAATTTTATAAAGTGAATTAGGTATTATTAATACCTCAAGGCCGGCACCTTCGCTGTGAAGCTTTTTGATGCTCTCAGTGGCGCCATAACTGACTTGTTGATACAAAAGCTCGTCTTTGGATTGCTGTAAACCCATTTTTAATAATGAAATTGATAAATTAGGGTTTTTGTGGTCTTAAATCAATTAACGATCCACTGACTAGAGAACTGAATTTTGAAAATTTCCTAGGAAAATTGCGTTCTACTTCTCGTGAAGAAAATTATTTGGGGGTAAATTATATAAATGGCGTTATCTTAGATTCTTCGTGGCGAAGATTACACGATTGACTAAAAAAGTCAAATCTCACATCCGCGTAACGGATGATAACTTGGGTTGATAATAATTAATTTAAATAAAATACTAAGGGGTTGTTTGACAGTGTTGTTTTAGGGATGAGGGTCGGAAAAGTCAAACCACGATCTAAATTGAAAATATGTAATCGGTTTGGTTTTTAGTTTTATAATTTTAATGATTTTTGGTTTTGATTAATCTATTTCGGTCCATTTCTTGGATAGGGATGGGCATTTTGCTGAAAAAACTGAACTAAAACCAAAAATATGTAGTCAGTTTAGGTTTTCAGTTTTGAAAATCATTATAATCAGTTTCAGTCCTATCGGGTTAGGTTCGGATTTTAGACCAAGTTCACCCCTAGTACTGTTTTTGAAGGTGACTTAGACCGGTGCCAATGGTTTGGCAAACTGATACCGTCAGTTGTTGCCAAATCAGCGTCACGTCAGCTCACTCTCCAACCGACATTAAACTGACGTACACATGCCAACAATACCACTTTCCTTTAATTTTTTGGGACCCACCATTACAAAACACACACACACACAAAATACCCCCTTGGACCCACCCATTCAACCGGCGACACACACAGCTCTCGTCCTTAAACCGGCTTGGCTCAAACCGGCGGTAAAGTGGCGAGACCGTGCCAAAGGTACCACCAAACCGGCAGAAACCGGCGTTTTAGAGACAGTGCCCGTTGGCACGAGTCTTGTTAGTTTATAGATTTATCTAATTTATGCTTTTAAAAGCATGACTCATGAGATTAAAAGTGCTTAATTAATTCCAAATTTCCTTTCATAATAAATAGATGAACAAGTTTATTTCCTCATGATTTTTTTTAACAACGAATCCTAATCTAGTATTAAATCATCATTTATGTTAACTATGAGACTTGAAACTCCTAACGAGCGACAAACACTTTACCGCTAGACAAACACTTAATTTACTCAAACTACACACCAAAATCCATATTAATACACCAAAATTCTTTTGGCGAAGTTACACCACATCGCCTCTGCTCCTGTTATAGCTCTCGACGTCAGTGTGGCAGTTCGCCAAGAATTTTCATTTTTTTGTAAACTGTGATTGGTTGGGGTATTTTCTGTGGGTCCCAAACAGATATTATATGTTGTTAAATCAGAGAGAGTAATTTTAAGATGGGTGTTAAAACCATATTAAGGTGGCAAAAAACCTTTAACATGACTTTAACTTGTGCTCCATACCTTGTGTTCTTAACATTTAACACTTTGTTGGAGATTAATAATGCACAAACATTAGGTATGCATGAGAGTTAACATTTGAGCATATAATCTCACAATAACCATGCACATAACAACGGATCAACCGTGTGTAATAAGTATCTTGTCAATACAAAACATTGTACGTCAGAAAGTTGAGCTTTACAATTTGTATCTTGTCAAAACAAAACAAAAATATATATCATCTAGTGTACAAATTAAAAAAAAATAAAAAAAATAATATCTCACTCAGATTTCACTTCTACTTGGTTTTTGGAAACAGTTTAGAACCTCTCGGTGTCAAGAGATTAAACCCACGTCCACCAAAGCTTCTTTCAATGTTTTTTTTTTTTTTTTTTTTAAACAAATTGAGATTGGTTCGGGGTATTTTTCTGGGTTCCAGAAAGATGTTACATGAATGTTAAATGAGTGAGAGTAATTTTGAGGTGGGTGTTGAAAGCCATGTTACAGAGGCATTTTGGTAATTAAGTAGCTGGTGGTGGGCCCTCATTATCTTGTTGAGCAGGTGGTTGTGCATTTGAAGAGCTTGTTGGCCTATACCTGTTAAACAAGTTTTCTTTCTTATCCTTCCACCATTCTTCTGCCTGTTGTGAATTAAACCTTCTTTTGCTGTACAAAAAATAAAATAAAAAATAGTTGTACACAATATATAGATTTTTCTACATCTATATCTATATGAATGAGAAATCAAATAAATCTGTCGTAAGTACCTGAATCTGACTCGTTTGAATACTTTCGTATCATCTGTTAGTTCTAGCATTGTTACATAAACACCCGGTTCATATTGTTCAACTACTTCTTTTACTTCTGTATTATTATTATTATCATTATCATTATTAGTATTACTAGTGGAAGATTCATTATTCTGTGATGGTTTTTCCTCTGCCACGTCACCATCCTCAGTTGACTTGTTGACCTCTTCAGTTTTATGGTGTTTCTTTCTTTTGACTTTACTGGATGAACAACTTTGCTCGGAAGAAAGACTTGAAGATGCATCACTTGTGTTGGTATTGATGTAGTCGTTGACTTTATTAGTCAAAGATGTGAAGGTTTCATCGTTGCAGAATTCAGGTGGTAGTTTTTCTGTTAATTCGTTTAACTGAGATAAGATGCATTTGAATGCATCGGTACAGCTGGCACTTTTTTCTGCAACTAACGACTCAGATTGTTTAACAGCATTTTGCAGTTCCCGGATATCTGAATCTTGTTTATCGCACTTTTGCTTCAAATGTTTCACCTATCATGTACCAAAAAAACAAAAAACAAAAAACAAAAAAAAAACATTTTAGTACCCTTAACTTGACTGACTAGGTTTCTATTACCTGAACTATTAAAAATGAAACATGGTACAATGAACTTGACAAAATAGTTGATTTAGTACTCTAACTTGTTAATTTGATCGCGTTTTCTTATTTGACTTACTTTTATTGGAGGTTTAGACGATCTAAAAAATATACGTTTATCTCAATATATTGAGAACAGAAGCACATCACGTGAGAAAACAAGACTAAATTAGTGAGTCAGTGTACTAAATAGAAAACTTTATCAATTTCAGGATACCGTGTTGTACCTTTAATAGTTAAGAAACCTGATCAACCACTTTCAAGGTACTAAACTGCATTTTGGCCCAAAAAGAGTGTATAACTACTCTCATATAGAGAGGTAGATCTTTATAAATAGAGTTAATTTTATAACTGGTCCTTTAACTAACGGTCTTTTTTTTAAAAGACCAAACTGAGTGTTTTATGTACTATTTTATTGCAATTTTGGTCATTTCTTTTTTAAAGTTTCAAACTCAGTCTTTCAGTTTTATTATACGGAAGACGTATAAAAGAAATCTTGATGCAATAAAATGGTAGGACTGAGTTTGAAACTTTGAAAAAGAAATAATGAAAATAGCAATATGTACCACATATATTACTTCCTCCACCACAACTTGTGCTTGGGTATACATGTACCGTCTGCTTTAATTTTTGTAAACTGTGGTGAGAGAAGTAACTTATGTGGTACATAAATCATCTCCCTTTAAATATACAAACACAAACACGAAAATATTAGAAATGCAAAAAAAAAAAAAAATAAAAAAAAAAAAATCCTACTTGGTTATGCAATTTGGACACTTCGTTATCCAAAGCTTCATTTGACTTCTTAAGACCATCAACCATGGCCCGTGAAAAGATCGGTGTACCAGTGGGCAGAGAATCAGATGTTTTTAAATCAGACGAAACAGGCATTGGAAGCTGTCTAGATGGTTTAAGAGCATTTTGAAAAAAATCAAGTGAACTTGGGAACGCAACCTCTTTTAAATTCTGAAAACATGGAACTTGTGACGTTAGTACCGTTGAAAAATAATCAGATTGTGGTTCATCTTTTCCCGATTTCACGGTTTCGATCTTAAACAGTTCGGTTGAAGGGGTAATCAATGGTCTTGAAGTCCTTTTTGGGACTCTAGAACTTAGCTTTTGATTAAATGTTGTGACATTATTACTAATATTGATACTATTACTAATATTGATACTGTTATTATTATTGTTATTGTTATTGATACTGTTGCCAGTTTCGGCGGCTTTTTTAAGTTTTATGTAACAAGGATCGCAAACACGATGAGGTATTCCCGGGATTGGAGCTAAAGATGCTTTAAGAGCTTTTCGTGAGCTACACCCGTGACAATGAACGAGCCCGCAATTATAACAATTATGTCTTTTTCTAGTGAAACCGAATTGTTGCCTACAACCGTGACAAACCGATTGCTCGGTTACACCCGATACCCATTTATGAACAATTATACCCGCGGTAAAATTCGCGCCACACGATAAACTTCTCACGACTCGGTCTTTAAAATATTCGACTAAAGTCGGTGTGTTTCGGTCTTCTAAATCCCCGTGCCCTAATCTACCATTTGCACCTTTTCCCCAAGTGAATACTTCACTTCTTGATGTTAAACACGCGACATGGTAGGCCCCACACGTGATTTCTTCGACGAATTCGCCGACTAATTTGTCTTGTACCAAACACGGTGTTTTCCCGTCGGATTGCGGGTTCCCGAGCTGCCCGTGGGCAGGGCTGCCCATGGTGTACACGTGCCCGGAAGTTGTTAGGCCAATTGTCATACTATGTCCACATGCTAATTGATGGAAATTGAAGTCGATTAAAGCCGTTACACAAGTTGGTTGTGTGTATGTTTCTTTGTCTCCGTGTCCCAAACGGTATTTATCACCGTCTCCCCAAGTGTAAAGTTTTTTCGATGTTCGGGTTTGTTGGTTTATGATTTCCACAATTGCTGCCGTGTGCCAAATGCCACACGCGACTTTAAACGTTTTTAATCCGGATAAATTCGCAACCTCTTTCGGGAATTTGATACTTTCCCTATCCCCGTGTCCTAACGCTCCGTAAGTCCCGTCACCAAACGTGTATAATTTCCGTTCAACGATTAATAACGCGGTATGCCAATTCCCACACGCGATAGATGCAACTTGGATTCCTTCTAACGGGCCCGAAACCCGTTTCGGTATCCAATGACTGACGTCTGTCCCGTGACCCAAAAGACCCGCATTGTGGGACCCGTCTCCCCACGTGTACAAATCACCACATGTTGATACAGCACATGTATGATACTCACCACATGAAACCGAGTCAATTTTAGTCACTGACAAAAATTCCACGAGTTTTGGTCGGTCAACGTTTTGGTCAACTCCATGACCGAGTCTACCACCGGATTCTTCCCCACATGTTAAGATCTCGCCTTGTTTTGTTACAAGAGCAAAATGTCGAACACCACACGCGATTTGTTGTGCATCTATAACTACATCAGATTCCAATAATTTAGGAGTGTGAATATCTGTTGAAGTGTTGTCAAAACAAACTTTTCCCCAAATGTAAACATCTCCTAATGATTCTATGTCATCTGGCCCAGAATTAAGAGTTGAACAACTAGGAGTGTTTGAAACACTTATTCGGTGATTATCTGCACAACTTGTTCTTACTTGCATCTTTGCAGATTCAGATGCTGCATCTGAATTGAGGAAATTTTATGTGATTTAGGCCTTCCCTTCCTGCTCTAATTGATTAATGTATTGAGTGCCTTCAAAAGAGGGGAAAATGAATTACACGTATTGAATTGAATTGCTATAACATCGGATTTAACTGCATAATTAGTTCCCCTTGTTTCCTTGTAATATATAATCAAATTAAATACAATCATAAACATATACGAAACATTTCCTCACAAGTTTATAAGTTTCCACCTATAACCATTCAATTTTAAAATCGAACGCATATTTGGAGATGATTTCAATATTATTCGTAAATTGATTATGTGTGTGATAGGTGGAGACGGAACCTGTTCAATATCGCGGTCAGAAAAGCCACAAGTAGCAGGATCTGCCAATCTATCTGATACCTAATAGCCTTCAAAAGATAAATTCAATACAATCTTCTTCTTCCTTGACCTATTATCAGCTTAATTCCGTCCTCAATTTCTTCAGATCTTCAAAAAAAGATCAAAATTGATGTATTATTCAACCCCGATCTTGCGGATCACGAATTGAGCTTACGGAAATCCTAATTAACGATAATGCATTACAGAACGCCAAAATAATATCGAGGAATGCGTGAGAAATTCTGCTTAATTTTGTGACATCTGAAGAGAAATTAAGAAAGGAAATGAAGGAGAAACAGGAGAAAAAGTTTAAACAGAAAGTGAAGCGACAAAGGCGGGTTTATTTGGCACTCGGATCATATATACAAAAACTGCCTTCACAAGAGTTAAATTACATAAATAGTCCCTCACCGACTTGTACAAACAGGTTTTTTCTTCAAACCGAACCGAACCGGTTTCAGAACTGTTTTGGTTTTGGTCAACCTTGGTCAGATACTTTTGGGTGAAAGCGTTTCAATTCGGTTGAAACTGGTTCGGACTGTATCCAAACCGTTTTGCATCGAAATCTGATATTTAAATCGGTTCTAATGACTATAATTATTTTTTAATATTTTTAAAATAATGTATTCTAATATATAACGGGCTCCCAGGGTGTACAGCTTAACTCGAGATATACGTGACGTAACTGTTGCTGTGGCCATATTCAATTTCTCTTGGCCATTTGGTAATGTTTACACAAGGAAGAGATCAAACACGTAATATATAAAAAGTTATTTCATACTGTCTTACGGTCTTACCACTAGGTAATTACCGGATGATATTTATTTAAAAAGGATATTCTCATTTATAATGAGCTCTTGAGTGACCGATATATGTTCCGATGCTCGTGATGTACTATACCAGTCGACCTAACCGTTGTCATGGTTGTTTTCGTATATTCCTCTGGTAATCATGTAAATGTTTATCTAGAAAATTGATCAAACAAATGACCTCTATGAGATTATTTTAACTATTTTTACCGCTATCCGATGATTTAGATGGATGATCCATTCCTAATTGTTGATTTAATCAATTTACTCATAAATGGAAAGTATAATAAAATTTCAAAATGCAATTTGTTCCATTGTTGAAAGCATAAAAAATTCCACCCTTTTTATCTAAACTCTATATACTTGTATCAATACATAACCAAATACAACCAAAACAAGCCTACATGTCGAACAAAAGCCTTGATAATCCGAAGGTAAACTAAATCAAGAACAAAGGTTTACTTTAACTCACAAAAATCAGCAAGAAATCTATAAAAAATGAACTACATATGCATTGTATCATAATCATAAAACTACTTAATGACCCTGTTGCTTCCTACTCTGGTACCAATTTGATACAATCGAGTTGAAGAAACAGCAATTCAATCACAAAACAAGAACATAATGATGTTATTATATCATTTGCCCCAATTAATTGGGTACACATTTTAGTCAACTGCTCCAAGTGACGAATTCTAAATGTAGATTTGAGTTGGTGATCTTCTATTTTCCGAGATTAGTTGTCTTTTTGATATTTCTCTTCTTTGTAATGATGTTATGAGGTCAAGTCCCCTGGTTTACCCAACATAGCCAGTGTAGGTCGATCTTCATCTTCTGATTCTTTTGCAGTTTTACTTTAATAAGTATGTAAATTGAACAACTTAATTTGAAGAACCACAATCAATTTGCATAACAAATAAACTCCATAAAATACGAACTAAATAGACTTCTTGCGTAACAATCAATCGCATGATTTGGAATTATATTATAGTACGATTACGATAACGTACCTTTAGGCCAACGAGTAGTGTCAAACGTGATGCCATTAATTGTCAATTTAATTGGAAGTTTGGAAGATGGAAATCGTTTTGATTTCGAGGGTTTAAGATGCGATGGTAAGAGCACAAGGTGTGTAAGACATGTTATAGGAATTTAGGGTTTATAACTTGGCTATAACTTGGGGAGGAAAAACTGGTTTTCTGGTGTTATAGTTAAAGTGGTGTTATAGGGGTCCCACATTTGTTATTTGTTGTATTTTGATTGGTTGGACAACCCCCCACCCTACCCCCACCCCCCAGCTTCTTCCTTTGGCGGTTCGTTATGGGCACAGCGAAATCTGATTGGCGAGCATATAACGAGGAGGGTGGTATGGCATAACGAAGTTATTGGCAATTTTTTTTGTTTTGGCGGAGGGATAACGGATCCCACACCCAGAGCTCTAATGGTGAAGAAGATGATGAATGTATGGTGTTGATTAATCGTGCGTAGTTTTTTAGGGTTACGTCTTTGACGGTGGAGGTAAGAGGTGCGGCGGTGGTGACGGCGGAGTGGCTGAGGGTATTGGCCGTGCGATCGTACGTGGTGGCGGAATTTAGCAGCTTGGTGGCCTATTATTTGGTCCTAGCCTACTCATTAGATGAAGACACGTGTCAAAATCAATGGATAATATTAGGAGAGAGAATTAGTGGAATACACATGTCATCCTATCAAATGAGTAGACCTATGGGTAGCACCAAATGATAGAACTAAGACGGGTGCCAACGGGCACCGTCCCTTTGCCGCCGGTTCTTGCCAGTTTGGTGGTACCGTTGGCACCATTCCGCCAGTGGTACCACCACTTTATCTTCGCCGCGTTGGAGACGGGGATGGAGGGGTTGCGCCGGTTGGTGGGTGGACTCAAAGGGGTATTTTGTGTGTGTGTGTTTTGTAATGGTGGGTCCCAAAAAATTAAAGGGAAGTGGTATTGTTGGCATGTGTACGTCAGTTTAGTGTCGGTTGGAGGGTGAGCTGACGTGGCGCTGATTTGGCAACAACTAACGGTATCAGTTTGCCAAACCGTTGGGAGTGGTCTAAATATCATTTCTCATTTTAATATTCAACATTTACTTGCGAACTAATTATTACCTGCTTAATTTAAGAGACACATTTATTTCTATCATTTGATCCTACTTATAGTCTTATCCATTTGATATGATGAGATTTGTAATCCACTAATATTTTCTCTTAATATTATCTCTTGATTTTAACACATGTTTTCATCTAATGAGTAGGACTATAAGTAGGAACTAATGATAGAACTAAATACACTGTGATTTGATTATATTAGATGCCACTACTATTCTAGCTATAAATTATGTTGCGATTATCAAATCTATCTTATATAAATCGGTATTATAAACTACCATAATTACTGGAATTTGATATTTTATATAAACAGATTAATACTATAGGGTTCTTTAATCAAAAATTGATTTAATCGATTACCTTTTTTTATGATTTTTTATTTGGACTTTTATGATTTTATTATGTTTGACAGTTACCTCAAGCAAATCATGGGTTCAATAACTCCCCCTTTAAATTTACAAAATATTCAAATGCAAAAGTCAAAGCTAAACAAGCCAATGAATCGCAAAATACTATTGAATAATACAACTGATTCATACTTTTGATTATGACTAATTCGTTTGATTTTTGTGTTTTTTATTGCTGGAATTTGATGTTTTAGAAAGCTTACATAGTCATTAAGTTTTTTTCTTTTTTCTTTTTTTTAACAGCGTTACATAGTCATTAAGTGATCATAAATCGTTTATACTAGTGAATTCAAGATCTTATACTCTTATAGTGACCACAAAATAGCAACACTATTCCACCATCAATAGCTACTTTGCTTTGAACTAATAGATGCACTGTCTTCATCACAAATTAAACACTTAGTGGGATTTAAGTAAATTCCATGAGAGTCAAAATTCAATTTAGTTCCAAATCGTCGATAATCTTCACCTGACAAAAAACCAATTCGTTACATTATCAGTTCAATTCAATCAACCAATCATAACCTATTATTTACCAAATTACATTCGATATATTTTTGATGACATAATCAATTCAATTTCATTTAACTCTACCACGTTCAATTTTTTATGAGAAAAAAAAAATAGTCACTTGTAGCCACAAAAATTTACCCGCGGTAATGCCTAGTTTGCAGGGGCGTCTCCGAGATTTTGAAGGCCCAGTGCGAAAACACGAAAATGGGCCCCCTAAATACATGATTTTTATAAAAATTTGGGCTTTCTAATTTTTTTTTTCTATTAAATTATCAAATTTCTTAAATTTTAAGATTATATATACTAATATATATATAAAAATTGGACCCCTATAAAATATGGACCATGTACGACTGCACCTCATACACCTCCTCAAAGACACCCTGCTAGTTTTGGTTACAAACTCCCATTTCATTTTGCTACAAATTAGTAATCATCAAATTAGGTAGTATACAAAAATATATTATTAGTACACTTTAATATCTAGATAAATAAAATATAGAGTTAATTACACAAATGGTCCTTTAAGATGATACCATATTGCAAGTGTGGTCTTAATCTTTTAATTTCGACAATCTTAGTCCTTTAAGATTACCGATTTTGCACGTTTGAAACGGTGTTAAAATTTTCTGTTAAGTGACCTTATGTGCAATGCACATAAGGGTATTTTTGTCTTTTCGCACTCCATCTTCTTCCCCCACTTCGTCTTTTTCCCCAAAAATCAAAACCCTAATTAAATCACCATGCCTGCTGCAACCGCCACCTCCACCGCCGCCATCAACAGCCATCTCCCATATTTTGTCCTTGAACATAGCATCTTCTTCAACATCCTCAAATCACTAACCTAACCCTAATTTTAAGATACCAGAGAGAGAGAGAGGGCAGAAGACGAGAAAGAGAAGGAGCCATCGAAGGTGGATCTGAAAACGAAGGTTAGAGATCTGAAATCATCGACGGTGAAAATTAGAAAAACCGTAATCACAGCTGTTGTCTTCGATCAATTGCACCGATAAGAACCCTCGCGTGTTCGTCGTGCTCTCATTCACCGAGCACAGCCTTAAGATTCAACCCACTTACAGTCATCGAATCGGAGAGTTTTTTCCGGAGGCCGTTGACGACGGAAGTTCGAGTACGATCGGAGGAGCTGTCAAGTCCGCAACCAAAACTTATTATTCAGAGCTTGATTCAGAGGTGATGCAGATCGTTCATCTTGTCAAAATTTATTTTTCAGAGCTTGATTCAGAGGATGATTCAGCACCAAAACAAATTAAGATCGCACACTTAGAAGAAAATAAAATGAAATTGAGGTGTGTACAAATAGAGAAATGGAAGGTATTGAAGGGATTGATCTTCAATGGCTGCTTGCACAGGTAAGACAATTCAACTGAAGAAAAGTCAACCATGGAGATGAAGAAAAGGTGAGAAATTGCTACTTTTATCTAATACAATTTGTCGCACCAACGTCATGATGGTGGTTGTGGGTTTAATTGGGAAAATGGATTTTATAGGAAATAGGGAAGAACAAACAAGGAGATAGAAGAAAAAAAGAAATCAGAGAAAGAAATCGAGAGATGAAGAGGGCAGATTACGGTTGAAACGAGATTTGATTTTGGTTTCTAGGGTTTTGATTTTGGGAAAGAAGATGAAGTGTGTATTATTAAGTGGGTGTGTACCTAATGTATGGATAGTTGTACATATATTGTGTTTTTCTTAAATAAATGCGAAAAGTCAAAAATATCCTTATGTGCATTGCACATGAGGTCACTTAACAGAAAAATTTAACACCGTTTGGCCTAAAGGACCAAACGTGTAAAATCGGTAATCTTAAAGGATTAAGACTGTCGAAATTAAAAGATTAGGACCACACTTGCAATGTGGTATCATCTTAAAGGACCATTTGTGTAATTAACTCTTGTTTCTATAAAGAAAGCATTTAAATCCATATAACATATTTTTCTAGAAGAAATGTATTGTTTTCTGCTAAATATATTTTAATATTTTATCCTTATAATCATAAAATAATTAACACGTAGAATCTAGTGAATTTTTTTTTTCTAATCTTATCCTTACATTTGAACACTTGTTCAAACAAAATGAATAGCAAGAAAAGTAGAAAAAATTAGTAGAAAATAATATCTATTTTTTTTATTTATTTATTAAAAAAATGATAAGAATTGAACTTTGGTGATAGGGAAAGTAAGATTTTTTTTTGAACAGCAACAAAAGGATTAAATCAAGGATGAGCTTCGGCATTGCCATCACCCAACCCGATCAACCCCAAATTTCATTAAAATAGAGTACCACCAGTACATTGTACCAATTACACCATAATATACAGATTATAACATCACTACTTAGTTTCCACCTATCTCGAAAATAAAAAGACACCTAGCTAACTTGAACCGTACATACAGTTGTGCGAGCTCCCGATGTATTTTAGTTATGAACTCAGATGATTAGACTGCGGTTGGATCCGAACACCAAGCTCCCCATGTAATGCTACTCCAATTTAACTTTGATCGATGTTTTAGCCAATAAAAAGCTTGTGCTTGAGCTTGCATGTTGATTGTGAAAAGCTCCTAAATTGTTATTAAATACTGCTTCGTTCCTAGCTTTCCATAAATGCCAAAGTGTGGACATAATGGCTGCTAAAAACTGTTGTGACTTCTCCTTCGTGAGATTATTCCGATCGAACCAGTACAACAATTGATCAAACTCCCGAATCGACCCTATATCTATTGACCACCATTTACAGAAATTGATCCATATGTGTCTAGTTTTACCGCACCGCCAAAATAAATGTTCCTCATCTTCAATTTCCCTTTCGCAAAATGTACAAACCGCTGATTGTAATATTATTCCCCGTTTCAATAGGTTAAAACATGTAGGCAACCTATTTGCACAGAATCTCCAGAAAAATATGTTGACATTTATTGGGACCGATTTTACCCATAATGTTTTTACTTCCGGACACGGTCCTAATAAAACGCCATCGATTGCAATCCTTGCCGACGCTACTGTGAAGTTACCATCGATCTCAAACGCCCATTTTGGAATCAATAAACCACTTTCCGGGATCAAATTGTATTGAAACCATGAGTCAAGTGGGATATTTAATTTATTTAAATGACCTCGAATTTTGACTATGTTGTTCCATACACCCGGGAATTTACTGGATGGAATATAAGGATATGATATTTGATGAAGAGCTCCTATCACCTTCTTCCATAGAGACCCATCATCTTGCTTCAACCTCCACCACCATTTTGCCAAAAGTGCATAATTTTGAGCTTTTAGGCTTGGAATGTTCAAACCTCCCGATTCAATTGGAGCATGCATTTTCTTCCAACTAACCCAATGTATTTTCTTCTCGCCAATTTTTGATCCCCAAAAGAACCTAGCTCGTATTGACTCTAATTTCTTTAATACGGCTTCCGGGGCTTTATACATAGATAAATAATAAATTCCAAGAGCTCCAAGGACTGCTTTAACTAAAGTTAATCTTCCACCAAATGACAAAGAAGAAGCCTTCCATGATGAGAGTTTTTTTTGGAATTTATTAATGATCACATCCCAATATGATATTTGATGCATCGGCGCCCCTATCACTAAACCCAGGTATTTAAAAGGCATGGTCCCGATTCCACAATTTAAATGTTTTGCAATTCGATCTACCTCTTGACTAGCCACCCCAAAACCGTATATATTGCTTTTTGACATGTTCACTTTTAAACCGGAAGCAAGGTAAAAACAAGTGAGTATTCGTGATAAGTTCCTTGCATTAGCCTCAGACCATTCACCTATAAATATAGTATCATCAGCGTATTGTAGATGTGAGATAGTACTGTCTAACCCTTGAATGTTGATTCCATGAAAAACGCCTTTTTCCGATGCTTCGGTCATGGCGATATGGATGCTTTCAACCGCAATGATGAAAAGAAATGGGGCCATCGGGTCGCCTTGTCTTAGACCCCGACAAATATTAAATTCCTCCGTTGGGGACCCGTTTAATAAGACCGAAGCCCTAGCAGAAGATAGACATGTTTGAATCCATCTTCTCCATTTTATACCAAAACCCATTTGTTCCATGATTGAGTCTAGGAAATCCCAACTCAAAGTGTCGTACGCCTTTTCAAAGTCCACTTTGAAAACTAGAAGTTGTTTTTTAAGTTTTTTAAACCATGAGATGACTTCACTTAGAATGATTTGGCCGTCAAGAATGTAAGAGATCGGTGTCATACATATAGGGATCGGTATAAAATGACCAACTCAATTTGTCTTTCCTAAAGGACCATTGGTGAAATTTTCTATAAACTTAAAGGACCATCCGTGTAATTTCATTGAGAAGGGGAAAGACAAATTGACCAAAATACCCCCATGTGCATCACATGTGATGTTAGTTAACTTAAAAAATAAACGGACTTTTTCGTAAAGGACCATTGGTGAAAAACCTTTCAAAAATAAGGACCACCGGCGTAATTTTTGAAACTAAAGGACTATTGGTGAAATTTGCTATAAACCTAAAGGACCATTCATGTAATTTACTCTAATTTATAAAAAAAACAAAAAAGTACCCCTAAAATCCTTTGGATGTGCGTTATAGCAATGTTGTGGGATGTTTAACATGAGATGCAGTGGGGTCTAACCCATGTTAAAGTGCACTTGGTGTGGCTTTAACAGCACACAATCTTTATATACTTCATAATTAAATAAATTTCTATTAATTTTATTTGCCCAAGCGAATTCTTCTTACTATAAATTGTTATTATGTATTTCCATATCCGTATTAATTAAAGTACCGTTTATATGATCAAATTGAACGTATGTGGGTTCTTGTATTTAAAACGTGTCCTTTTGGGTTATTTTATTACGTAAACCAGTCCTAATACTTTAATTTATTAACTTATTGATAATTGATAGTTAATTAGAAAATCAAACACCGAGAAAAAACTTATGAGTTTAGAGCTGAATTTTGTCTTTCAACATTGAAGTCAGGAGTTCGAGTCCCAGTGGACATAGGTGATAATTAGGAGTAGATTAGATTTGACGTTTAAAAAAAAAAGGTTTAGAGCTGAGCATGTGCCAAAACCAGAACCGGATCGTCTTGTCAAATCTAGATCAGTAAAGGCTCGATATGTTGGCAATTAATTATATAAATGAGAAATGAATAAACAGTAAAAAAAGAGAGTTTTAAATATCGCAACATAATCATAAAAACAAATACCCATTTTCTCCTATAAATACAAATGGAAATAATCCTAATAAAAAAAACTCTAGCATCATTCAATATTAGAAGAAAAACTAACCCATTTCTTTTCCCATAAAAATAAACTGGAAAAACATATGGTAAACCAAAAACTTTGGCCAATGATGGCCAGCCTAGCTGGTCTGAGGTACTGGGTTTATACTCATGTGGGCTACAAGTCGTGAGTTTGAATCCCTTTGGAAGCGTTGCATTAGCGTAATTAAACTCATGCCCCACACGGGCACATATGGGAAATTTTCCTTGGAAATCCCTTTGGGGGATGGGTTTGCCGGCTTATGCGGAGCTCGAACTCGGGGTGCTCGCTGAAAAATTGCGAGTAGGCTTCCGTTATTTCATCTGTCATTTCCAAAAAAAAAAACAAAAACTTTGCCTCAATGTAAATGTTGTAAAGCATGAACTATTCATGATTAAATAAGAAATCAAACACCTCGAGCTAGCATTTCATAAAAGTCGATGATCGATTGTTCTCTCTCGAGCTTCAAAGCTTCTCGAACCCTTGCAATATAATCCTCCGCTTTCTCATCCACCCCTCGGGTATCTCTTGTCAGAAACTTGTCCCTGTTCTTGCTCACATCTTTTTTTTCCTCATGTAGCAACGGATCCTGTCCCGTTGCTACATTTTTTTCTAGTTTTCTACCACTAGTACTTCTTGTACTAGTAGAAGTATCTTTACTAGTTGTTGGTTCTGTTGACCGTTGACCAGATTTTGGGACATAGAGTTCATCAATGGGTATTACCGGACAACCCTTATGAAGGAAGTTGTAACGGCGGCTATTGGTGGAACCCTGTCTCTTAATGGGACGAATGCGAAATTTTTTACATGATAAAACAAGAAAAGTGTTGATGGTTTTTATAGCCTTTCCAACTTTGATCCGATAAAGTTTGGATCCTAAACTCTTACACGTTTTCTGAATGTGTATGAGCTTAGTTTTCGACATTTTCGAGAAGGGCATGAAAGATTAAGAAGAGAGCGTTGATTTGTAAATATATATGGGATCGACTCAAAAATGTCGTTTTCAATAGAATGGGTGCTTTATATATAAGGGATAAAAACGGTTTGGTTGTTAGAATAATTTTATATCGGATAAGCTAGAATATTTTGCATAAACTAGGAAGTTATTAATGCTATAATATCTTTCTATATCATATAAACTTAGCCATATAACACAAATCTTTACATGATTTCGTTTATCTTTATAGGCTTAATACCTTTCCTAATTAACAAACATTTTAATGTATGCAAGATATATAAATTTCAAATGAAAAGATTCGTTGTACTCAAATAAAACCATATAAATTATTATATAAAAAATATACTCAAATTTGAAAATTATTGTTTGCATTGTAACTTTTAAAAGAGTGGTTAATCGATGAACTTAAAGATTTTACTTAGCTTAATTTATCACATGAGATGGCATTTTTGTATGTTAACAATATATTAAATTAAAATAATAATCGAACAAAATATCATATTAAAATAATGTATTCATCATGTGATCATGCACCAATATTGTACCAAATGATTTGGAAAGTTTATATTTTATTCTTTCCTTTCTTTGCAATGATACCCTTTGCTTGGTCGGTATACTGTAGGTTAGATGCGTTTGCCAAAAATATTAGCCTACCGATAATGCCATTCAACCTACGAAGGAAACTGTTTTATAGATACTTATATGAAATGTGTTTATTATTAAATATAATTGAATAAAATAAGAAAATCTGTGAATTTAATCAAAGATAACGAATACAATAAAATCCGATATTTTATTATATATATTAAAAAATAGAAGGTTATTTAATGGACCACAAGTTTTACATCATACGTAATATGCAAATTTGTTTAGCAAATTATATAGTTATACCAAATAATAGTCGTGGTACTTGAAGTAAGTATTGTGGTACATGAATCATCTCCTTAAAAAAAATACTTTGCCAATGGAAATCCATCTTTTTTAATATTGTATTTTTTAGACAAATGCACGTTTTTTTTAAAAGGATACGATATTATTCTAAAATATATTTTCAAATAATATTAGGAAGGAATTTAAATCATGCAATTCTTCTTCAGATATCTAAACACCAATGATTTTTTAATTAATATTTATAAGGTGATTGATTAAATGGCAAACGAGGCCTTTCTTCTCTCTCTTGAGTTGGTTTTGTGCTAATGAATGTATCGAATTTAGGTTATAGTTATACCATTTTGTCAACTTATAGTTATTAGTTTTAAAGTTTGTCTAACTTATAATATAATTTAATAAGAGAAATGATATTTAATCATACTCATAATCCTATCCATTTCATAGGATGATATGTGTACTCCACTAATTTTTTCTCTTAATATTATCTTTTGACTTTAGCACCTATCTTAATCTAATGAGTATGACTAGGAGTATAATCAAATGGTAGGACTAAATACAATGGATCCTACTAAAAGCACTAAATTTGGTCAACTAATTAGTGTATTGGGATTACAACTACTTTAATTGTCATCTTGAGTTCTTCATCCATGAAAAATATCTAGTGAGAGAGTGAAGATGATTGGACAATGGAAAAATAAAAAGACACATATATAATTTAATAATTACTAATTACTAACTATTAATAAAAGGGTTTAAAAAAAATAAAATTTACGATTTTTTAATTATTTAAAAAGAAACGTTATACTGTGTTAGTTTACAATATCTTAACACTTGATACAAGGATTGTAGCCTCCCGCGCGTTGCGGCGGGATTATTCTGTAGTAAAATTTTATATCATAATTATAAATGTAATTTATCAATACATAAATTAAAATAAATTCTAAATTTTTCATTAAAAATGTTGTTGGAATCTTATTCTTCATTTGTATTGATTAAAACATTGCAAACATATAAGAGGTAATGAAAACTTATACGGAGTAATATTTAACATGTTGTATCAATGTTTAAATTGCAATTTTAATGAACCAATTATAAAAAACTAACATATTAAGCTAACATTTTTTTTAATACATAAATACAATAGTTAGGAAGTAAAATTATTTTTTTATAAGACTCACCTAAGTATATAATATTTTTGATATATTATACGGATATATATACTAATGAACTTAAAATAATGGAAAAATCAGAAATATTGTAATATTAGGCTAGTTCCGATCGTAATTCAATAAAAAATATAATGGTGGACTTTTTAGAAAATAAATATTTTTAAATTTTTAAATAAAAATGAAATTAAAATGGGGTTGTAATTGTAAGGTAATTAAAAAATGTAAAAAATAATTTAAAGGTGAAAGTAAAAATATTTACAAATTAAACCTTGTTTTTGGGTGAGTTTTGAAAAATTGTATACAACTATTCTGGTTGAATTAAGATTCTCCTGAGATCACGTGAAAATCCAACAAATATTTACAAATTAAACCTTGGGCGAGTTTTGAAAAATTGTACTTCCTCCGATTCAAAATAAGTGATATACTTGGGGTTTCACGGTTTTTGAGGCAAAAGATTATAATGATGGTTAAATTAGATTAATTGGATGGTTAGTGGGGAAATGGGTCCCACACCTTTTGAATAAAGTAAGGTTAATGATGTTTAAAAGTAAAAAGTAAGGGTAATGGGGTCATTTCACTTTGTTAAAGTAGATAGTTAGTGGGTGTGGGTCCCATTTTTTTGCCAAATAAGGAAACTTTTCAAAGTGTATCACTTATTTTGAATCACCCCAAAAAGGAAAGTGTATCACTTATTTTGAATCGGAGGAAGTATAAAATTATTTTGGTTGAATTCCTTTTAGGCTATCAGGTATGGGCCTCACCACCACTTGATAATTTCTGCCACATCATCTGTCACCTCAGCAATCACACCACACCACACCACTTTATCCAGGAAATACCCACCACACCGCACCACACCACTTAACCCCCTCGAAGGTCCCTCCAAACGGTCACAAACCCTCCCACTCCACCCCGCTGAGATACGTTGCCGTGCCCCCGATTCTTCACCACCGCACCCCACGCCGTTAAGGGGGGCGGTGTTCCCCGAAGCCTAACGCCGTGGCCATGCTGCCACCTCATGACCACGCTCACGGGAACCGTCCCATACCGAACGGTCTTAAAGAAATTTCATGCATCTCACGTGTAAAACCAATTAGCCAATCCTTGTTGAGTGAACAGTAATATTGAATCCCATTTGTATTATAGGAGGAATTTGTTTCAGTTTATATAACCAAACTACACAAATAATTTCAAAATATTTCTTAAAATTATACTCATTTATTTAAAAAGCGATATGATTTTAAAATATTTATAATAATAATGAACTTATTTTTAGTTAACACTATTGTTAGTCCTGTAAACGAACCGAACGTTCAACGGATCGTTCGGCGAGAGTTCGTTTATCTTCGTTCGTTTAGCTAAACAAACGAACACGAACAAGATTTTGTGTACGTTTGTTAGTGTTCGTTTGAGTTTGTTATGTTCTTTTGTGTACGTTTGTGTTTGTTTATTTTTGTTTGTGTTTGTTTCGTGTACGCTTGTGTTTGTTTATGTTCGTTTGTGTACGTTTGATAAAGGTTGATTTATTTTTTATACTTCCTCCAATTCAAAATTAGTGATACACTTTGGGTTTCACGGTTTTTTAGATAAAAGATTTTAAATGGTGGTTAAATTAGATTAATTAGATGGTTAGTGGGAATGGGTCCCACATTTTTTGAATAAAGTAGGATTAATGATGTTTAAAGTAAAAAGTGAGGGTAAATGGGTGTCATTTCATTTTGTTAAAGTAGATAGTTAGTGGGTGAGGGTCCCACTCTTTTTTGCCAAATAAGGTAATTTTTCAAAATATATCACTTATTTTGAATCACCCCAAAAAGAAAAGTGTATCACCTATTTTGAATCGGAGGAAGTATTTTAATAGGGATAAAATTTAAAAAAAAAATAATATAAAAAAGTAAAACGAAAAAGGCATGTTGATTGATATTTTAATAGGGATAAAGATTATTTCATACTAATTGTAATATATATTTAACTCAGTAAATTAAAAAATAAAATTGCATCAACTAAAATTGAATGAAGAAAAAATTAGAAAAAAAAGAAGAATCAAATAATAATGATTGTCATTGGGATTACAAAATTCTTAATTATTATATATTTATTATTAGTGCATTTAGACACACCCAATACAGTTACTCAATCTAATACAGTTAACTCAACACATACAATGTTTTTAAAGTGCATTTAATACATAAAATAGATAAAGTTAATTAAAGTGTAATAAAAATAGATTTGGTAAATCATATACTACAAATGTAGAAAAGAATTGTTGTTCGTTTATTCACGTGTGATTTTTTATAAAATTTATGATTTTCCAAATCTACCTTATATTAGTTAATTCGGTTACAAGTTATTTTTTTTGTCTTTAATAGTTTTTTTGTATTTAATATTAGGGATTTTCTAACATGTGCCCTTAGGGCACATGTTAACAAGTATTTATGATCATTAACTTTCCATTTAAATTAAAATAACCATTTAATATGTATCTAAAATATAGAAACATTGATCTTCTTTAATGCATTTTATGTATTTAGGAAATTTTAAGTGCAATTAATACGTGCTAACCTATGCCCCTAGAGCACATAATAGAAAAACCCTTAATATTAAATATAATATGGTATCATTTTAATTTTGGTTTCTATCTAAAAGAATCCATTTGTACTCGTAAGCTGTAAGAGCATCTTCAATGTAAGTTTTTACAATGACTTATTAAGTTTTTATAATGACTTATTAAAATTATCACATAAATTCTTTACTCAATATTGATAAAAAAAACTTTAAAAAAATTTATGCTCCAATGCATATAAATGTAGATAAAATTTTTTATATGTCTTGAAAAAACTTATGAAAGAAAAAGTTATTCATTAAAAAGATTTTTTTCTAGAAAGTCATATAAATACAAATAACCTACCCAAACACCCTAAATGTAATTTACTAATCCGCAACACACTATATATTAAACCTATACCAAACGGTGTCATATCTAGGGGTGAGCAGAAAAAGAGGGTAACCGGAATCGGAACCGGAACCGTCTCGGAACCGGAGGTTCCGGACCCGGAACCTGTTAGGAGGTTCTGGTTCCGGTTCCTATAATCATGGAACCGCCCTAAGAGGTTCCGGTTCTGGTTCTCAAAATTAAGGAACCTGGAACCGGTGGATACCCTGGAACCGGCGATTAGACGGTATGTTTTTATTAAAATATATAATATATATTATATTATACGTTAAATTAAATAGATTTACGATTTATATAAATGTAAAATACTAGTCCAAGTAAAAATATAAAATTTCTCTTACTCGTTATAATTGAGTGAGACATTCGCTCGTCGTGAGGTCGTATATTTGTGACTGACTTTCACACCTTTCACACATTTACTATGTTTTAAACATAATTATTCACTTATTTCTATTTTGAACAATATTCGTGATCGTTGAACTATTTTTAAAACTATTAAACGATATTTGTAATCGTTAGTTCGTGTGATTTATTGTCTTGTTTATATCGTAAGTAATGTTATTTTTTTTTTGAATTTAGAGACAGGGTAACCGGAACCTGCCCTGGAACCGGCGGTTCCGGTTCCGGTTCCAGAAATTTAGGAACCTGTCTTCCAGGTTCCGGTTCCTATATTTCAGGAACCTGCGGTTCTGGTTCCGGTTCCGGTTCCAGTCGGAACCGGCGGGTACCCTGTTATGCTCACCCCTAGTCATATCATCCAATATTGGGTAATCGGTACCATACCATGAAATTCGGGTTTGGTTTCGGGTTCGGGTTCGGATTCACAACCTTCCAGACTACTTCCAGTAGAGCGAGTTCCACGTTGTGCAATCCGAAACCGGCCAGCAGCTCAACTCCTATCCAATTCTCTGCACACAAAAACTCTCTCTTCATTCTTCATAGGTTAACAATGGCGTCTTCATCCATAATTCATCCCCTCAGCATTCTCTCCAACAACAATCGATTTCCGTCTCACCATGAATCCACCTGCAACTTCTCATCGCCATGGAGGCTGTTCAACAAAAACAAGTTCACCTCTACTACTATCACCGCCATGGCTCAACCGCAGAGAAGCGCAATGCAGTATAATCAAGTTGGGGATTCTAACCTCGTCGTCAGTGAAATCACTTTCGGCACCGTGAGTCCCTTCAAATTTTCCAATTTTGTTTTAATAGATTTAATTCTGTGTATGTGTGCATGTATGTTTATTTGTATATGACCTAACTTGATTGCAGTTTTGACATTCGTGGTTAATTTTACAAATTCCTCAATTTTCCTATTGCAACGGTTTAGGTCAATTAGACAATTACCAATATTAAAACAGTTCAAAATTTAGGTCAAGTTCTTCAATATTCAGTAGCCATGGCCCATATTGTATAAAGTTCTGATAATTACTATTTAATTTTGAATTCCAGATGACTTTTGGGGAACAGAACAACGAGAAGGAGGCTCATGAAATGCTTTCATACGCAGTCGAACATGGCATTAATACTTTAGACACTGCAGAAATGGTATATAAAAATAAAAATAATAGAATACATATTTTCCTTAATTATTACTATACATTTGTCTAATATTTTTTAATTTCTATAAAGTATCCGGTTCCAGTGAAGAAAGAAACACAGGGATTAACAGATATTTATATTGGAAACTGGTTGAAATCTCGACCTCGTGATCAGGTACATTTCCCTGATTTCAATTTTAGTCAAGGTATTTTGGTATCATTATCATACAAATTAAATAGTACTCCGAATGAATTAATATATAATATATTAATTGCAGATTATATTGGCTACTAAAGTGAGCGGTTACTCAGAGAGAGCTACTTATTTACGAGATAATGCAGAAGTTGTGAGGGTTGATGCTGCCAACATTAAAGAAAGTGTGGAAAAAAGCTTAAAACGTCTTCAAACTGATTACATTGATTTATTACAAATTCATTGGTACAAAGTTTGTCATACACATTGACTATTTTTGACTCTCAAAAGTCAAACATGTGATACATTTGAAAATTTATTAAATTGTCGATTTTTTTTAATTAAAATTCCTTTTCAGGCCAGATCGTTATGTAGCTTTGTTTGGTGAATTCTTTTATGATCCCCTAAAATGGAGGCAAAGCGTGCCATTTGTTGAACAACTTAGGGCCTTTCAAGAACTTATTGAAGAAGGAAAAGTAATCATATATTTTCATCTATATTTACAAAATATATTTTTTAAGAGTAAATTAAAAGATGATACCTCAGATTTACCCCAAATTTCATCTATGATCCTTTACTTTCAAAAATTACAATGGTAGTCCTTTTTTTGGAAACCTTTTGCACCTACAGTCCTTTAACCTAACATCTGTTAAATTTTTCTGTTAAAAAATTACACTAGTAGTCATTTTTCAGTTAAAATATTTAACAGACGTTATGTTACTGTAGGTGCAAAAGGTTTACAAAAAAAGGACTACAAGTGTAATTTTTGAAAGTAAAGGACCATAGATGAAATTTTGGGGTAAATCTCAGGGACCATCCTAGTAATTTACTCTTTGTATGAGTAGGTACGCTACATTGGTGTTTCAAACGAAACTTCGTATGGTGTAATGGAATTCATTAATGCTGCAAAATCTGAAGGACTTCCAAAAATTGTTAGCATTCAAAACAGTTATAGCCTGCTAACAAGATGCAAATTTGAAGGTAAAACTTGTATTTGCTTTAATTTTAATATATTTTTATTTATTATTATTTATGATTTTTGGCAGTTGATCTTGTTGAAGTATGCCACCCGAATAACTGCAATGTGAGTTTACTCTGTTATTCTCCACTTGCTGGTGGAGCGTTAAGTGGAAAATATTTGGATTCAGAGTCTGAAGCCGCCAAAAAGGGCAGGCTTCAGTTATTTCCTGGATACATGGAAAGATACAATAAATCTATTGCCAAAGTATGTATATCGTATATCATCATCTTAACTTATAATATTCGGTTAATTACAGAAATTGTCCATGTGGCCTTTTTTGTCCCTAAACAGTTTTTCCAGGTTTTTTGTCCCTGCGGTCCTGATTTTTCATTTTTTTTATGGTTTGGCAGCTTGAAATAAAAAAGAAAAAGAAAGAAAGAAAGAAAAAGGAATTCAAAAAATATATTAAAAGTGATTAAAAATTCAGATAAATTAAAAATAAGGGTTTATGGTCAATTTAGGTGGAAAATGATGAAAAATTAGGACCACAGGGACAAAAAGGCCGATAAAAAATGTTTAGGGACTAAACTTGTGAAAATGAAAGACCATAGGGACAATTTCAGTAATTAACCCAATAATATCTTAGTAAGGGATAATATATAAAGAGGCCACCTAAGAATTAAACTTTGTTCATTTAGACCGCCCATTTATAATATTTTAAAGTTGTTTTAACATTGGGTGACCTTTATTGAACAAACTTAAATAACTGGGTTAGTATTAACCCTTTTAATAAATAGTCAAATTAATTTCATGAAAAACTTTGAGTTAGTCAATGGGGTTTGTTTGACTTTGACCATGTAGGAAGCAACAGCCCAGTACATTGAGATGGCAAAGAAACATGGATTAACTCCAGTTGAGCTGGCACTTGGATTTGTGCGGGACCGACCATTTATGACAAGCACAATTATCGGTGCAACGTCTGTAGAACAACTAAAAGAGGATATTGATGCTTTCTTGACAACAGAGAGACCGTTATCGCCCGATGTGATGACAGATATTGAAACTATCTTCAAGAGATACAAAGATCCAACCATTCTTTAAACATGTAGGTGTTTTTTGTCGCCTAATTGTTGCGATTTTGTTGTACTATATGTTTTGTAAGTTATAATATTGGAGTATATTCACTACTTGAGGGGGTATTTTTGTAATAAGTAAACCTTGGGGATGATTAACTAATCAAATTTATGAAGCATAAGCGTGGACGATCCAAAATAGGTTTTCTTTAGATTTGTTCAAAATTGGAGGTATAATCATTTCTTATATAAAATTGCATATATGATCCTTTATGTTCGTAATATGTTACATGGTAAGTTCTTTTGATGGATGCATGTCTATTTCAGTCGTTAACCCTATTATCGCGCATTGCATGTGAGGGTAGGGGTGTGTATAAAAACCGGAAAACCGGAACCGAACCGGGACCGAACCGGAACCGGCACCGAACCGAACCGGAACCGGCTTAACCGGTCCGGTTCCCGGTTCTTGGATTTGATAAAAATTAACAAACCGGGTTTACCGGTTCCGGTCCCGGTTCGGTTCCGGTTTTTTCGGGTTTGGAACCGGCATTTAAATAGGTATATAGACTTACGAGTTTTCATATATATATGTCGAAATAATAGGTTTATAGGCTTTTAATAGAAACATATTTTACTTGAAACAGCCCGTGAACCCCCGCAAACATCATACTTTTATTAAAAGTACGCTAAAATATTTAATTTATATATTTTAAGATGAAAATATGCACCGAAAATGTAAAATCGGATGGCAAACACAAAAACCGGGTTTACCGGTTCTAAACCCGCTTGAAGACCGAACCGACCCGGAACCGGACCGGGCCCGGAACCGGTTTAACCGGTCCGGTTCTCGGTCCTTGAAATTTCCTATTTTCGGTAACCGGGTTTACCGGTTCCGGTCCGGTTCGGTCCGGTTCCGGAACCGAACACATCCCTATGTGAGGGTATTATTCATTTTAATTGTTTTGTGTTTGAAATACGCCTATCATTATGAGTAAATTATACAAATGATCGTTTAGGTTTTGGTCAAAATTGCAAATATGGTCCTTTTATATTCGAAATTACAAAACTATAGTTCTTTTATATACGAAATTGCGGCTATAGGAGGTCAGAGGATGCCGTCGAGAAGAAGAGGAGGGAGGGTGTGCCAGAGAAGGCGAGGTGGCCGAAGCCTGGAGGTGGTGATTGATCAATTTATAATATTTATGCGACTAATTATCTGCTACTTTGTGCGAGTACAATGCTAATATTTTTATAAATAATTTTAATTTTATTAAAAATCTTTGAGCTCATAGTTTATTTGGATTTAAACTTCCATATTTATAAATCAAAAATTTTCAAAATGTTTGTATATCTTAAATTTTAGACAATGATTGTGAAATTAATAATTGGGTTTGTAAAGTTGCATATTTAAGATCTTAAAAAAGTGCTTAAACACAATATTTGGAATATTGTAACATGTATATGTATTTATTAATATCCGCAAAAATCTAACTCGTATATTCAGGGTGTAATAAATTTCAGGTGGCCTTCATAATAAGCTATCTTCAATAACTCATCTTTTTTTATTAGTTCAAAAAACAAATATCCAAATATATATACCTTCATAGATAGCGACCTCTTACAAAAGTTGACTTTATTTTTTTACAATCAACTAACAAACTATCTATCTATAACACTACTACTTATATCCAAAAAGTTGACTTAAAAAACGATGCGAAGCATGCGTTTTTGTAATAATTTTGATGACTCAGTTTTTCATGCTTTTTAGAGAGAAAAAAATATGTAATACTTATGTGCCTATGACTTTTCTTAACTAAATTGAATGAAACCCACAAGTTGACTTTAAATTTTTTTTATGAGTAGATAGACGCATATATATTGTTAACATCTTTTTGTGATATTTTTATGAGTATGACTTACCCAAAAATCACTACATCCGTCACTATTGATACACGCATAAATGAAAAAAATACATACAATCGAAAGTAATACCAGTAATACTCAATCAAAATTGGATAAAAATATTTTGGTTATTTTAGGTGGTTCAAGAACATAATGAAATAAAGTTAGGAACAAGTGAACAAAAAAAATTAAAAAAATACATAAATTTTAAACACAGGACCTAAAAATTTACAAACTACATTTTCTATAATTTACTCTAACAATTGAATATAATTTAATGAGCGGTTTTTGCTACTGCTGTATTTATAATACCTATAGTTAATTTTTTTTAAATGTATGAAAATTTAAGTATTAACTACAAAATTATTTCAAAACAACAAAATTTCCAATAAATAAAGTACTTTTAATGATAAAGTTATGTAAATTTTTATAAGACATAAATTATTTATCATGTGTTATAAAACTAGTGGTAATTAAAAGTTAATCACATACAATTAAGCTAACATAATAAGCATCCACAAAGAAGTCCACAGCCACTAGCCCACTAGTACGCGGTCCATGAGCCAGCCTGATGATGTGGCCCAGATGGCCAGATATCAAACAGATAAAAAGCAGGTTATCTTATCCTGAACGACGTCGTAGGATATATATAATCTTCTCGAGAATCTCATCACAATCCCCATAAATATCAGTTCTAAACTCACTCATCCTCTCTACCAAAAGCCTTCCTGCTTCCATTTTCATCGATTTCATCGACTTTTAATATTTCAAATCTCGTTTCTCTTCTCAGAATCTTCAGTAATGGCGAAGGATCCAGTTCGTGTTCTTGTTACTGGTGCCGCAGGTATGATCTTACTTTATGTGCTTAGTTATATAAGACTGAAATGCAATTGATTATGGATCTGATCAGTTCTTCTTCAAATTTAATTAAACATAAACATATCACTTATTAAAACGATCTGATCTGATCACGTTTACTTGTATCCGATATAATTGCTTGATGATCAAGTGTTGCAGCACGCGCACGCTTGAGTGTGTGTAATCTGAATTGACTTCGATCTGAGTTAGATCTGAGCTACTTCTGCTTATTTGACTCAATCGATGACTAAATCTGTAAAGTTTGTGCGTTTTTTGTTTTGTTTTGGATTATTCCGATCAAGCTGAGCTAGCGTTTTGGTTCTCATATGGAGAGAATCGATGAAAGAACTGGTCGTATATATTTAAGTTTATTATCTGTGATTAATGTTCAGTGAATGTGATTTTATTAGTTCTCAGTTAACACGAAATCACTGTTTACTGTTTGTGTTATTCAGGTGTATTTAGTTATTTACTACATGTAATCGATTTTAGTTTTTTAAGCTGCTGGATTTGAGTGATTTTAGCTAGATAAGATCTGGATAGCTAGTTCATTGATATTAGTCTGCCAATTCCTCTGTGTTTGTGCTATGTCACTCTGTGATTGTGTTGAACTGAACTGAACTACATAGCAGCCTGGATTATGTCCATATACTTTATATCTAAGCTTCTGTTATTAATCCACTACTAGCCAGCTAGTGTCAAATTTCAAGCTTATGTATTGGACACATAAAATAGAAAAAAGTCAGGAGAGGGGCCGGCCGGACCTCAAATCATATGCATGAAGATGAATTTATGTTTGCCTTTTCAAATTTGATGAATATGGAATTGAATAGCTCTGCAGTTGATTATAAAAAACTTTGTTTTTTTAGTCTTACAGTGAGGTTTGAAACGACATACTAAATTACTAATCGGTTCCTGTTCTATATATAGGACAAATCGGATATGCTCTTGTTCCCATGATTGCTAGAGGAATCATGTTGGGTGCTGACCAACCAGTGATCTTGCACATGCTCGATATTCCACCAGCTGCAGAGGCTTTAAATGGAGTTAAAATGGAGCTGGTGGATGCTGCATTTCCTCTCCTTAAAGGTCTTCCTTTAGTCAAACTTAATTTATTGTTGTTTTATTATTATTAAGTTGCAACTCATCTTTCTTACACTGGAAATGTACTGCAATGCTTATAACAGGAGTTGTTGCTACTACTGATGCTGTTGAGGCATGCACTGGTGTGAATGTTGCTGTCATGGTTGGTGGATTTCCCAGGAAAGAAGGAATGGAAAGAAAAGATGTTATGTCCAAAAACGTCTCAATTTACAAATCCCAAGCTTCTGCCCTTGAGAAGCATGCCGCTGCAAACTGCAAGGTGGTTTTTTTTTTTTAAATTTTAATTTTTTTTTCCTTTTCATTGCTATTGTAATATTAATTTATTATCATCCTGATGATTTTGTGTCATTGTTACAAACAGGTGTTGGTTGTTGCTAATCCAGCAAACACAAACGCTTTGATCTTGAAGGAATTTGCACCATCCATCCCTGAGAAAAACATTACTTGTTTAACAAGGCTAGACCACAACAGGGCTCTTGGACAAATCTCAGAGAAACTTAATGTTCAAGTATCAGATGTCAAAAATGTAATCATCTGGGGAAACCACTCATCAACTCAGTACCCTGATGTCACTCATGCAACTGTTGGTGACAAATCTGTCCCAGAACTCATCAAGGATGATGAATGGTAAAAAAAAATTGGATTTTTTGTTAAAACTTTATTAAATTTTTTTTTTTTTTTTTTGTAATTGTTTGTTTTCTTTAGGTTGAAAAATGGATTTATTAGCACTGTACAACAACGTGGTGCTGCAATTATTAAGGCTAGGAAGCTTTCCAGTGCACTCTCTGCTGCAAGTTCTGCTTGTGACCATATTCGTGATTGGGTTTGTGGAACTCCAGAGGTTAGTTTTATTTTTTAATGTTTTTTAGTTTTTTCGTTTTGATTTTGTTTAACATTTTTTATTTATTGTTGTGATGAAAATGATAGGGAACTTGGGTTTCAATGGGTGTATACTCTGATGGTTCATACAATGTGCCAGCTGGACTTATTTACTCCTTCCCAGTCACTTGCAAAAATGGAGAATGGTCAATTGTTCAAGGTGACTTTTTTAAATTCATTTTCCAATTAATTTGTTTTTTCAAGAATTATGTCTTTTTTGTGAATTAATTTGTGTATTTGTGTGTGTTTTCAGGTCTTTCAATTGATGAGTTTTCAAGGAAGAAGTTGGATTTGACAGCAGAAGAGCTAACTGAGGAAAAGGCTCTTGCATACTCTTGTCTCTCGTAAATCATCTTTTAATTTTTATTTTAATATTTTGTGCGAATTTCCGAGCAGCAACTGTTTTCTTTAAAAAATAACACCATTATTAATTTCTTGTGAAATTAATAATGGTGAGAGCTGTTTGTGATGTAGAATCTTTCGAACACTTTTTATTCATAGGCAGTGTTGCCATTTGAGATTCTTCATATTAGTTGTGGTAAACATGGTAAATCTTTTTCTAATAATCTGGTCTTAGTGGTAATGGCGTTTGAAATAATATCTTAAAGGTCATGGTCTTGATCACTTCTTTTAGGTAAACAAAGTTCAGTAGCAATACACTTTCAATTAAAGTTAAATGGTATATCTTTTCCTATGGTTAAAATTAAGTTTTGTTAACTTTGCAAATAAAAACTACCAAACATCATGCTTATAGAAAGAAGAAAATCGTTACAAATAGCAAAATAAAAAAACTACCAATATAGTTGCAGATCTGGTTAAAAGCGAGTTCTGACGCATGTAAGAGTTCAAATGGCAGGCTTTTTACAAGCATATGCCGTTCAAATTAGAATATGCTCATATTCAAGTTCAGATATCCTTTTAGATGAAGAATATCCAGATTTAGATCCAATTCCCTGGAAACTTATCATAATACTTCGTCCGTTTCAAAATAAGTGATACAAATTAGTTTTCACGTTTTTTAGGCAAAAAATTATAATGAACGTTAAAGTAGATTAAATTGGATAGTTACTGAGTGAGGGGTCCCACATATTATTATTAAAGTGAGTTTAATAAAGTTTAAAAGTAAAAGTAAGGGTAAATGAGTAATTTCACTTTATTAAAGGAGATAGTGGGTATGAGTCCCACTATATTTTTCCAAATAAGGAAAGTTTTAAAGTGTATCACTTATTTTGAAACACTCCAAAATGGAAAGTGTATCACTTATTTTGATACGGAGGAAGTATGAATTTAAGACTGCATAAGGGTACCCCTGCCACATCAGCTTTTTCTCTTCCAACAAAAAATATGATAAACTCTGACCAAACTCGTATAACGGATGACCAGACCTCTTTCCCTTTGAAATTAAGTTGAAAATTGGCTGCACTTAGTCTAACACACTACCATAATGCCTACCATATCTTGTGCTTTTAGGACCTACCTCCCAATACTTTGGCTTGGCCCAAAGAGATACATACATGTTTTATGTTTATTATTTTATGCTGTATGTTTGGTTCGGTTTGAATTTAGTACTCTATGTTTTACTTTAATCATAAAAGGTGATTATAGCCGACTACAAGTTGTTCATATTAAGTTACTTTATTTTTACTGTGAGTGGCTAGGTTCAGTGGGTATGCACCGGTTTGTTTCGGTGGCTAATTAAAAGTTTTACCTTTTTAATTTTTTATAGTGAATGCTAATCATGCTTAATTATAATTGAAGATTAATATCTTACAAAGCCAAAACACATTTATTTTAGGTTATTATTACTTCAAAAATTGTAGTTTGTACACGTCAAATCTTAATTAACTAATTATATATTTTCTCTACAATAGCATTTAGAATTTTAGATATTTAGTTATTTATTTTTGTTGAGACACTTTTTTCTTAATATTTTGGGTATGGTCGGGTTAACAATCGTCGGATAAAACATAAGTTACTACCTTACAAAAGATGTGGAAGCCTACAACTGAATCGAAGTTGGCGGACTCTGCAAATTCATTTAATAATCCGTTTACGAAATTGTTTGCGTAAAAATATTAAAAGATGAAGTACGTTGAAGAATTCATGAACTCAAATCAAATATACTCCTAAAGTGCTTTTTATTTGAAGTTAATAATATTATAATCCCTAAAAAAACAAAGAAATATACCAAACTATGACCATCCAAATCAAGCAAAATGAAAATTTGCAATTGAAAACCTTTTAATTGACTTGTAAAACAACGACTAGCATACCCTGACTTTTAGTGTTCAATTTTAATTTTTTGAAAAAGGTATTTCCGTCCATGATACATTTTTTAATGGTCAAGTTTTTTCCCATGATATACACGATCTAACAGATAATGTGACTTGGGTAATTCCTCAAGTCGTGTGAAGATGTCTAACCCTAGATAGAACTCTAATGCATAATCTTCTAATTTTCCCCAAACAAATGGATATCTAACCTAAAATTCAGGTAAATCGGGTAATTCCTCGAGTCGTGTGAAGATATCGTGCCATAGGTCCATGTTGCCCGTCCCACAACCAATGTACGGATTTCTTGTGTCTACATTTTCAATCAATGTCGGTGAACTTATTGGAAACTCAACATTGGATATGTTTGTTACTGAACTAGATTCCATGATGTTGTCTCCCTCACTAGATAACGTTTCTGACCAAAAACTATCATCAAGAAACGTCTGGTTATCGATGTCCTCATGCTTTACTACACCATATGATTTTGTCATTGTTTCTGTGATCGATGAAGACTCACTAGAGGATGATTGGACAAGAAATTGAGAAACGATTGATTCTTCAAGAGCCTTTGAAGCACTTTTAGGCTTTGACCGACTTTTTTTGGTGACATTGGTGGTTGTTTGCCGACCTTCAAGTCTTCTCTTCAAATGAGTGTGCCAAACATTTTTTATTTCATTGTCGGTTCGGCCGGGTAACTTAGATGCGATCACAGACCATCTATAAGATCAAACAAAACAAAATTCATTACAAATTAATACTTTGTCATATTCTTATTTTCTTTAATTACTATTATTGTTAATCACTAAATATCATTGAATTTGATCGGAATATTTCGAGCTAATATCATAGATTATTATATAATATACTGAAATACATATTCTTTTATACGTCTTGAAAAATGTGTTTAAAGTTTAGTATTTTATGCATAGGCACGTGTACACATATGTAGGTTTGCATTTAACAGTATCATGTTGTGCAGTTATTTATTGTTCATCTTAATTAGTTAATGAAGCATGAAAACCGGGATTGCGATTCGTGGTGGCCAATTTGCATAATTTTTTGCCATAAAAATATGTGTTCTTACTTTGTCATTATTATGTAGGATTTGTTTAAATTATGTTTAAAAAAAGAGTCGTTTAAGATGTTGATAACTATACTAAAGATACGAATATGATCGGAGGATCCCATTGTACCTATTTCCGAGCTTTTCATGTAGATGAATTATGGTGTCCTCTTCTTCCTTTGTGAAGTTTCCTCTTTTGATATCTGGTCGTAAATAATTCGCCCAACGAAGCCTGCAACTCTTTCCACATCTTAACAAACCTAAACAAACAATTACAGGAAAAACAAGAAAATGATTGACATTAATTAATCCACTTTGACCAAGACCAAAATTCAATGTCTCTATATATTGACAAATGTATAGATGAAAATTCATCATATATATATATGGTGTTCATGTACAAAATGAATAAAAGTAGTGTTGTAATCATTCTGACTATAGTTGTGTAGCAACTCTATCATCGTTCCTAAACCCGCAAAGTGACGAAAAAGAGAACCGAAAAATACGAACCCTTTGACTTAAATTAAAGATGTTATCATGTATATAAGCGATGTAACATATATCATAAAACTATTTGTTGGAATTAACTAAACAAACCATGAAACATAAACCAAGAAGTTGTTTTTCATACAAATAAATATAGTAATAACTAATGTATTTCAAGATTAATGTAGTGATATGGACTTTCTTAAAAGAAAAAAAAAATTATTTTTCTTCAAAAATGAGATAATTACCGGCATGTTTGGGAAGAGCACGCCAATTAGGATGACCATGTTGTTGTATGTAAGAAATCAAGATTTGATCTTCATCAAGACTCCATGGACCTTTCTTTAATCCCATCTTTTCACAACAAGCTACCATTTTCTTTCTCTCTCTAGTCTCTATTGACCCAAGGCACAAAGTGGAGTGTTTGGCCAATGGTGCCTATTTATACTCATCTAGGGCATTTTTGGATATGACTTCTAAAAAAAAAATATTACGAGTATTAGCTTATTAACTTTTTGAAAACGAGTTTTGAGAAGTAAGGGTTCTTGAAATCTCCTTTTTGAAGTATTTATCCAAACATCTTATTAACTTATTGACTTTGCGATATATTTTTAGAGAAAATAGCAGATTGTTGAAACACTCAAACGCTACTTACTCTTATTATTAGTTTTAAATTTTACAAGGTCTGGTGTCTTAAAAATACGTTTAAAATGACAGACAAATATTGACCCTGTGTGTCTTTCAAATACGAACTGACCATTCACTAACAACCAACTCTTAGACAATACTCGTATAACATTATCACTGTATCGCGTGCTACTATTTAGATGTATGATTTTTTTTGCCAAACAGTCTATTAACCAGATTCTTACAAGAATATTGTTTAGTAGGGTATATAAGTTCTTATATTGATAATGAAATAAAAATTTAATTAGTAATAAAAAGATTAAAATAATATAAACTTGTTGACTAAAATTAATATTGTAAACATCATGTAACCTATTTATCTTTAATAATTCATAAAGTCTTGAAGTGATAAGTGGTTTGTTATCTAACAGACCAAAAATTAAGATATAGAATTAATGTTGTACCTTTTTAGGAAAATCTTGAGAGAAAAGCCTTGTTTTTAACTTGTCTGATTATTATTGGTATTTATGAAGTTCAACACAAGCAACAATCACTTTCAATCTTTCATATGTATGATGTATCTAAATATTGAAGTTGATCGTTGTAGGTTTCGACTCGTTATGCAACCTGATTAATATCAGGGCATCATCTGCTTGCGGGTAGTTTAGAGTCGTCGCGGGTGAAACTGTGAATTCAATATTTAAAAGAAACCAAACTTAATACTTTTTTTATTAAGGAAAGAAAAGAAAGTTGATGATAAGTTGAAGCGGATCTGTATATATAAAAATCAAGTAGATTTGGTTCCTAAACAAAGACAAAATTACTTTATTACTTTTTTAAAAGTTTTAAATATGGAGCTTCCAGGAAATATCATGTTTCTTTCACACATATTTGAATACTACTCCAGACGTGCTTTTATTGTTAGAAAAAATTGTGATTTTCAAAAAGTTAAAACATAAAACAAGACAAAAGACAAGTGAACATTAACTACTCAAAAAATGTCAAATTGCTAGGGATAAGACGAATTGTTCTCTTAATTATAAACTGATTAGCTGACCGAGTTCTAAAATAATGCTAAAATATTTATATGGAAATTTCTTAGAGGAAAATAATATTTGTGAATAAAGTTATGCTAAAATATCATTATGCCATAAAGTAGTCAATACTGACACGACACGACAAAAATATACAAAATAAAACGAAATTGGGACGAAACAAAATTTGAATTTGTGTCATGTTTGTGTTGTATAAAATAAACACAAAGTAGTGTCGCGTCGTGTTTAGGAATTAACACGAAATTGACAAAGTACTTATAATTTTGAGAACATTTAGTAATAATTTATGTTATATTTTTGTCGTGTTTCTCGGTTTTTAAGCATGCACAAAGTAAACAATTTGATATTTTTGTTATTTATCTCGTGCTTTCGTGTTTATCGGTCCTAATTGGGTCGTGTTCATTTTAGCAAAACAAAATACGACTTCGTATCGTGTTCATGTTGAGAAAAATGAATTCATGTCATGTCGTGATACCCAAAAACATACAATGTATAATATTTTTATTTTTATTTATTTCGGGTAAATCAACATCTGGGTCTAACTAATTCAGAAAGTTTATGTAGAAGGAAGCTTGTGTTAGTCATACTACTTGCAGAAAACTGTTTCAAGTAGTTTAATAAAGATGGATAACTTTGAATATATTTTGTTAAATGCTATGTGTTTATTGACCAAACTTATACTGACAAAGTACAAGGGTACGTGTCAATTCAGTATATAATTGTTTATGAGCCCAGCCCGCCACCCAGTTGGGTCATGTCAATTCAACTACGATCACTAACTAATAATATTGGGAATTAATTGTACTACCATGTTTATATCATTCTTATATCATTCTGTACAAGTGTTTCTACATACTATACAAATAAATAATGTAATTACTGTGGTAGATGTATTAAAATATTCTTAGGAGAAAAAAAGGTGTTAGGGTTTATTCCCAAAAAAATGAGTTATATTTGAGGAATGCATACTGCCTACCTGGATGACACTGCATATATCGAATCACTAACTTACTAACTTTTGCCGTTAAAAAAAACTAATAATATACTCTTAAACTTGAAATTTGTAAGATATTTATTGCAAATAATAACATTTTCCTAAACAAGAGATTTCTCTTCAAAATAACAAAGGTTGACAAAGGGTTTTGTGATAGCCAAATGTTGACTAAACTTGTATTATGTCGTTCGGATTTTGATTATTTCGGCCCATATAGACTAATGCCGTTAAAAAGAACCTCTTTTTAATAAAAGTATTCTCATTTATAATAGATAGCCAAATTTTATCGATGATGTACGTTTAACTTTTGTCGAGACTATTTTTGAACTTTCCCCTAATCGTCTGGTAAATATTACGTAAGAAAAGATCAAACTCGTAACCTACAAAAGATCATTTTAGATGCCCTTACCATTAAACTATCAACAGATGGGATCCATTCAATAGAAAATACATTTTGAACAACTTTCAACCTAATTAGCTTGTTTACTTTTAGCTTCAATTTTTTGATTGTCAAATACAAGCATAATCTTAATAAATTTCATACGAAAATAAGAAATCAGAGCTTCAAAAAACAAGGGCAACTTGTAACACAAAATTATAGTGAGTGCACAATTGCTTAGGCTGTGCGTAATGGGTGACCGTTCGCAGTTTGGTCACCCCTGCCACATCTGCGCCACATCAGCTTTCTCTCTCCTGATCAACCACACGACCAGACAGCGACCAAATGCCCGTAATGGGTGACCGTTCGGAATTTTTTTTTTTTTTTTAATTTAAATTTCATTAATAATTAAAACATTACATAAAAAATAATTTAAAACATTACATTAAACATAATTAAAAAAACATTAAAAAAACTACTGGTGGAGTCGTCGATTCCAAACGTGTTCCACCAAATCAGATCTAAGATTAAGATGAGTTTGTTTATCATTGATCTCCCTGATAACTTGTAATACTTCTAAGATTAACTTGTAAAAAGACCGTTCGGAACTCATTTTAATATAGTGTGTGTGATGTGAGTAAGTATGAAGAAAAGAAATGAGAAGTGTGAAATTTTTTAGAAAAAGATTGGGTATTTATAAGGTAAAAAAGGGGTAAAAATTAAGTTTGAAAGGGGTGTGTTGGAGTCGTTGGAGCGGGCTGCCAACGGTCGAGTAGTCGACCGTTGGCCCTTGTCGACGCGTCGAAGATCAAGGGGTGTAACGGGCGGGACGCGTCCCCGAGGTCGACGTGGCCGGTCGCGACCGAGCCAACGGTCGAGCGATACGGACGGTCTTAGAAAACTGAAAATTCAAAAATAGAAAATTAAACAAAGGATTACATTACATAGCTTTATTAGTATTTGTTTTACAACAGATTATAGCTCATCGAGCACACGTTGATGATGTGACGGTTATCTCATGCCACCCATATCATGATCATCATCATCATCAAGATCCAACTCATTCGACAGTCTAATTTTCCTTCCATCTCTCGGTCCTGTTCTTCCCTTTTTCGGTTTTCCCCTAAAAAAAATAAAAAAGAAAACTATTGATGTACATATTAAACCTCAAAAAAGGGAATTACTGAATTCATTAACAAGCATTTGTTAAGATAATTGTATTGTGCACTTACTGTCCATTAATAGTCAAGCCTCCACCTTTGGGTCGACCCGGGCCCAAATCTGATCTTCCCTCTAATGAAAACACATAAGTCAAACGATCAGTCAACGTCAAGATAATTGAAAATTAAATTTGTTGGAATAAAAAAATTTGCTAAAAAATTATCTTGTAAAAGATTTCACCTTCACGTCCAGCTCCAAGCTCTTCAGCCTGAAGGTATACAAAAACAAGAGTAAATTACATGGATTGTCACTGAGGTTTACACCTAATTTCACCTGCAGTCCTATACTTTAAAAAGTTACACTGGTAGTCCTTTTTATTTTTTTAGAAACTTTTTGTACCTACAATCCTTTATCCTTACATTCGTTAAAATTTTCTAGAGTAAATTACATTAATGGTCCTTTAGGTTTATAGCAAATTTCACCAATGGTCCTTTAGTTTCAAAAATTACACCGATGGTCCTTATTTTTGAAAGATTTTTCACCGATGGTCCTTTACGAAAAAGTCCGTCTATTTTTTCAGTTAACTAACATCACATGTGATGCACATGGGGGTATTTTGGTCATTTTGTCTTTCCCCTTCTCAATTAAATTACACGGATGGTCCTTTAAGTTTATAGCAAATTTCACCAATGGTCCTTTAGGAAAGACAAATTGACCAAAATACCCCCATATGCATCACATGTGATGTTAGTTAACTTGAAAAATAGACGGACTTTTTCGTAAAGGACCATCGGTGAAAAACCTTTCAAAAATAAGGACCATCGGTGTAATTTTTGAAACTAAAGGACCATTGGTGAAATTTGCTATAAACCTAAAGGACCATTCATGTAATTTACTCAATTTTCTATTAAAATATTAAATTGGTAATCGTTTTTTCTGTTGAAATAATTAACGGACGTTATGCTAAAGAACTGTATGTGCAAAAAGTTTCCAGAAAAAAAGGACTACCAATGTAAGTTTTTAAAGTAAAGGACCTCACGTGAAATTTGTGGTAAACTTCAGTGCTATCCTTGTAATTTACTCCAAAAATAAATATATGTATATATAGACTAGAACTTTAAAATGATTATTCCATGTTTAAGTACTATGACTATACTTAGGGCATGTTTGAGAAAGAGTAAATTACATGAATGGTCCTTTAGGTTTATAGCAAATTTCACCAATGGTCCTTTAGTTTCAAAAATTACACCGATGGTCCTTATTTTTGAAAGGTTTTCACCGACAGTCCTTTACGAAAAAGTCCGTCTATTTTTTAAGTTAACTAACATCACATGTGATGCACATGGGGGTATTTTGGTCGATTTGTCTTTCCCATTCTCAATTAAATTACACGGATGGTCCTTTAAGTTTATAGCAAATTTCACCAATGGTCATTTAGGAAAGACAAATTGACCAAAATACCCTCATGTGCATCACATGTGATGTTAGTTAACTTGAAATATAAACGGACTTTTTCATAAAGGATTATCGGTGAAAAACTTTTCAAAAATAAGGACCATTGGTGTAATTTTTGAAACTAAAGGACCATTGGTGAAATTTACTATAAACATAAAGGATCATTCATGTAATTTACTCTTTGAGAAATCTTATTTAAGGGGCTTTTGAGCTTATTAGCTTAATACTCCCTCCGTCCCTTAATAAAGTTCCCATTTCACCTTCAAGTTTTGTCCCTAAATAAAGTTCCCATTTCTCAAACTTAAGGGACCCACTTAATATAATAATATTATTACCAATACTTTCACCACTAACTATCTCTTAAAACACTTTCTCTCTCCAATCAAAACTTATATTTTATTCAAAAGTAATATCAAATACTCCACCACTAACCATCTCCTAAAATGTTGTGCCCAACACAAATGGGAACTTTATTTAGGGACGGAGGGAGTATTAAAGAAGCTTGAAAATTCAAGCTTATTAAGCTAATAAGCTCAAAAGCCCCTTAAATAAGCTTTCCCAAACATTCCCTTACAATAGAAAAATGAAAACTTTTCATACTTATAACAATGAAATTTAAAAAAAAAAAAAAAAAGAAAAGAAGATAGAGGTGAAAATTGTACTTCCTCTGATTCATAATAAGTGATACACTTGGGGTTTCACGGTTTTTGAGGTAAAAGATTATAATGATGTTTAAATTAGATTAATTGGATGGTTAGTGGGGAATGGGTCCCACACCTTTTGAATAAAGTAAAGTTAATGATTTTTAAAAGTAAAAAGTAAGGGTAAAGGGGTCATTTCATTTTGTTAAAGTAGATAATTAGTGGGTGTGGGTCCCATTTTTTTTGCCAAATAAGGAAACTTTTCAAAGTGTATCACTTATTTTGAATCACCCCAAAAAGGAAAGTGTATCACTTATTTTGAATCGGAGGAAGTATATGTTATACCGCCGGTGAGGTAACCGAAGATAAGGAAAAAAGCCTATCTTCAAGTTGAAACTTTTTTGATCTTTTCAAGCTGCAATATGATGAAAAAAACGAGGTCATAAAATAGGGTAAAATTAGTAAAACTTGTATTTTCACCAAAATAATCATAATAAGACATGAGTTTCATCTAATCGGTTATTCAGATTCTGACTTTCCAGGTTGTAAGATGGACATGATATAACCAATAAAAAAAAGTAAATCAAGAAACGTACTTTGCGGTGTTCTTGGATGAAGAGAGAAACCCTTCATATCCTTTCCACACATTTCCAAAATTGCTTGATTCTTGTAAGTAACTTGTCTCTAATTCATACACCTATCTTAATCAAAATATAAATCATTAATTCATGAAATATCTAATTAGTTGCAAATTTGCAATCTTGATTTAATTTTTGTAATATTAAATGAATAACACAGCTATTGGCCTTTTCTCTAGATAAAGATGTTACATGCTTGTCTGTGTAAATGCATTATTTGTAATTGTATGTGTATTACTTCCTCCGATTCAAAATAAGTGATACACTTTCCTTTTTGGGGTGTATCAAAATAAGTAATACATTTTGAAAATTTACCTTATTTGGCAAAAAATAGTGGGACCCACACCCACTAACTATCTACTTTAACAAAGTGAAAAGACTCCTTTACCCTTACTTTTACTTTTAAACATCATTAACCCCACTCTATTCAAAAAGTGTGGGACCCATTTCCCACTAACCATCTAATTAATCTAATTTAACCATCATTATAAACTTTTGCCTCAAAATCCGTGAAATTCAAAGTGTATCACTTATTTTGAATCGGATGAAGTATTATTTTATTATTATTTTATTTTTGCAGCACGATAGTAACTCAATGTAATATAAAAAACTGTAGGAAATTATACATATAGCAACCTGTTTTTCGATCGTGCGGAGTTCTTCTTGAAGCTTTTGTCTCTTATTCATAATAGATGAAAGCATGGCCTTGGGGTTGTTGGAAGTTTTCTGCCCTAATAATTATCATCCACACGTAAAAGTTCATCATTTTAATAAACAAACAAATTCGAATTGATGCAGTATATGAAATTAGGGTTTTCATTCACATTTACCTTGGGATTCCATCAATTCGCCAAATTCAGATAAAATATCTGAAATTTGAAAAGCAAATGTGTAGAATTAGGGTTTCAATTTCAGGGTTCCTGCTCTAGAGTTCAATTACAAATTCGTTTCGCTGGTGGTGTTGCTAAACCTAAAGCATCGGCGAATTGGGGGAAAACAACGGCCGGTAGTTTTTAAACTTTTGCTGTTTTCTTTATTGGTGAATTGCAGAAGACACCCCTAAGTTTTATCCTATTTTCGATTAGACCTACAAGTTTCTCATGCTATATCGTACTCACTCCGTCCAATAACAATATTAGGGTTTTTATATTAACAGTTGTCATAAGATATACATAAAAAACTTGTACATTCGTCCGTAATTGATTTCTGAATTTTAGAAACTATTTCCTCATAAAATAATGAACAACTTAAAATAAAGTTCTCGTCACCCAAAATAATATTTTTTATGTTGGGAAAAATTTTCTCTCTTTAAACTAACCATATATTTTAATCAAAACTATTATCAATTATACAGCAGTAACTATCTTTTAAAAACTTGTACAAAAATAGAAATAAGAATTTTATTATGGGACAGATAAGTACAAAGTAGTGAGTATTAATATAGTTTATATTTATTTTATAAAAAATACTAATCATTATTCTTAGGATTATGATTAACTAACTCATTTTAAAACCACTGACCACCCAAACATAATTATATTTCAATATTTATATATTTATATATCAAACAATAACTAAATATTATTCATTTTTCTAAAGATTATGATTAACAAATCACTTACTATACAAGCATTTTATACTGAATTGACAAATATTTATCATTTTGGGTTACGTATTATTGGTTTTATAATTTAGATTGTACGTGGATAAAATATTTAACACATTTTTTTACTGTCTTTTCACTTCTAGTGACGCTTTTTTTTTTTTTTTTTACTTTTTAGTGACAATTTTTTTCTTCTACTTTTAGTGATTATTCAATATGTCACTAACAACAATTTTCTTTTAGCACCCGTTTGGAAATTGCCGTGGAACAAACATGGACACTAAAAACTATAAACTAGAACCAAAGACGATTACATAGAAACAACCAACACGACAATTTCATAAATTAAGAGAAGTTAACCATTAATACACATGGTTATATTACATTGTTGCACCTTTAATTACGACCAATATAGAGATCGTTTAGGATCGAAAAATGCATTAAACAACCAAGATCTCGGTTTCAAAATCCATCCCCGAGTTACTTTATCAGAAACGTGGAACCAAAAGTACTCGTTCCCGTAGCTTGTTTCTTACTAGCCGAAGAAGAAACAGCCGTCGAACACAAATCATCCTCAGTTTCCCCAAACTCACTTTCGGTTTTCCAATCCCGTAAATTATATTCATCCGGTTCTTGTTCTTCAACTGCCATTGATCTTTTTCTCTCATTATTAATATTAATATTATTTGGTACCAAAGGTGCTTCCCTATGCATTGAAGGTACCTTTTGATCATTTGAAGAACTCGAAGGACACGGGTTTTTGTCCTTTTTAAGAAAAACTTTTGGAATATTCGGATAATTGTTTTCGGGACCACAATTATCACCCACAACTTCACTTGTTCCTTCTTGCTTTGAAGCCAATTCTTTTTCGTTCATTAGTAATATGGCACTTGTTAAACGATCTCTTGCGATTTCAATATCGACAATGGGTTTTGGATAGTTTAGCCCTAATTCTACCCCTGCGGCTTGTAGCACGGGTAAAGGTGCGTTCCATGGATGATGGATCCATTCGGTTGGCATTCGTGATAGCTCGGGTAGCCATTGTCGAACATATTCTCCCTCGGGGTCAAATTTGAATCCCTGAACCTGATTCATTAAGATATATTATAATATTCTCTGTTAGATATATTATGTATGTATGTTTTATATATTTACGTACATATATGATTTTCGGGATGCACTGCAACAACAGTTTTTGTTACGTTTGTAAATAATAATGGCCAAGAAAGGTAATGTAGTATACCAATTTGAACGACATAAATTAACTAATTTTTTCTCTCTTAAAAAGGTAAAATAAATACAATTTCTCAAAGTTATGGTTACATTAGCCGAAATATTGGAGTATATACATACCTCAGTACCTCATAACATCGTCAAAATTGATATATTATGTTACCTTTATTACTGAGTGAATTTTCTAGCGTGAATTTGGCTGACTATATCTTCTACTACTCTGAACTATTAAAGATACAATATAATACACTAAACTTGATAAAATGCTCGATTTAATATCACGACTCATTAATTTGATCGCGTTTTCTTACCTAGTTTACTCTTGTCAGATATTTTAATACGTTAATCTCAGTATATAAATATTAGAAGCAAATCACGTGAGAAAAGAATACCAAATTACCGAGTCATGGTACTAAAATGACAATTTTGTCAAGTCCATGATATTATATTGTACTTTTAATAGTTCAAAGTAATAAAATCAGCTAAATTCATGGTATTAAATTCATTTTGACCTTGTCATTATTGGTAATCATATTCCCCTAAATGTGAGAAATTATATTGTTACCTTTTAACGAGAAGAAATTTTTACATACCTACAATACTACTTTGTCAAAATTGGTATATTATGTCATATTTCTTGTCAATTTTCCCTTTTCTAAACTACAAAACCGTAACTGCTAAAAATATATTTTATAATTATGCTACAAATTGTATTTTCTTATAAAATCGTACCTCTGGGCTATCGAGACGCTGAAGCTCATGTCCATCTGGCAAACTCCCAGATATATATTGCCAACCAAGAATATCACTTTCAAGATCCGCATCTAATAAAGTATCCCAAAAATACTTCATCCCCCATTGCCACGGTAACAACAAACATTTTACCAAAAAACTCGCGGTAATAATCCTAATTTTATTATGAAGCCAACCCGTGGCCCAAATCTCTCTCATACCCGCATCAACCAACGGGTAACCCGTCCGACCCTGTCTCCAAGCCTTAAAATGGGCTTGGTTCGTTTGCCACGGGAAATACTTCAAGTTGCTAATAAGTGATTTCTCGTGAGTAAACGGGAAATTAAAACAAATGTAACGGGAATATTCCCGGAGACCGATTGATCTTAGAAAACACGTTACGCTTTTTTCTCCGTTGCGGTTTTGTTGTTCGGTCCATTGAATTTGTTTCATTGTGACGTTGTGGAAAAGTTTTCGGATGCTAATTTCACCGAAATGAATGTGTGGGGATAGAACGGATGTTGAGTTTTCGGTTACTTTTTGTCGGTTATTTGTGTAATCGAGAAGGTGGGTTTCTATGAATGTTGTGAGGGCGTTTTCGGCATTTACCCAACCGGGTGACCAACCTCTTCCTAGTAATGCGTTACTTGGTTTTTCTGATTCGTCTTCAAGACCGAGTTTTTCAATCGTACAATCTTCCACTGATCCTGTTATTAATCCACCATTAAACCTTAGTATTACTTATAAAGAATTAATTAATATGGCCAAAATGCATTTTAGTATCCTGAATTTGGCTAACTAGGTCCTGTATTACGCTGAACTACTCATTAATTTGATTGCATTTTCTTACATGAACATGACTTATACTCATCGGAGATTTTGGGAGACTAAAAAAATATACATTCATCTCAATATATTGATATTAGAAGCAAATCACATGAGAAAATAAGACCAAATTTGTGAGTCAGGATAATAAATCGATCATATTGTTAAGTTTAGAGTACCATACTGCACATTTATTAGTTCAGATTAGTAAAATACATAGTGTACTGAAATATATTTTGTCCAATTAATATTTACATGATTCATATTACCTGTGGCTTGCGTTAATCGAGTTGGAGGAAGACGTATAATAGGATCTTTTTGCAATTTCAAACATTTATCCCAAAATGCATTAAATGTTGTAAAAGCATAACCTTCATCATTGTATACTTCCCATGGTTCATACAACAAATCGGCATTATATGTTTGAACAGGAACACCAAGCTCACCGAGCTTTTGCTTTATATTGTGATCACGAACAAGTGAAACAGGATCTAAAACAAAAACAAATCTAAATCTTTACAAATAATTAATTAACAATAAATCTCTGTCAAAGTTTTAATTTCTAGATAACTAGTTTGACCAACAAAGTCAACATGTAGTAATTTGAGTAAATACATACCATAGAGTTGATTATACACTACTTTGGTTGCACCAATAGCAGTAATGCATTCAATAAGAGCAGAAATAGTACTTTGGGTTTTCATTAAAACAAGATTAACACCCAGTGATTTTAAAGACTGCCCTAATTGGATCAAAGATTGCTTCAACCACCATCTCGAGACCCGACCCGGATAAAATTGATGTTCTTCTTTTGGGCACCATATAAATACGGCAAAAACAGAGCCATCTCTTGCTGCTGCTGAAAGTGCTGGGTTATCTTCTATCCTTAAATCTCTTCTGAACCAAACAATTGATTTGCAATCGTCACTGGTACTCATCGTTTTTTACTTAAATTCGTGAGCTTTTTCGGTTTGATTCAATTAAAATCACATAATCTTGAAACCCCCACATAGATTCTTGAAGAAAGATTTGTTTTTTACTGATTCAAACATAATCTTGAAACCCCACATAGATTCTTGAAGAAAGATTTGATTTTTAAGGATTTTACGCAATCTGATCTCAAAATTCGCCTACTATTTACTTGAATTAGGATGACCCAATATCAAGAAAGCAATTTTGAGTGATTTGGGAGCAACCCACATGGAGAGAGAAAAAGAAATAAAGTTTTCTTATATCCTTTTGAGGATTTGAGTATATTTTTTTTAACTTTTTTCAAGAAACTACGAGAAGAAGGATGATGATGGAGCATTCATTGATCTCACATGGCATGATATGTTTGTTTGATCAAAAGGGTAGTATAGTCCTTTTGTCAGTGGAAAAAGATATTTGGAGGTTTCCTAAAATCAGAAATCATGTGCACAAGTTAAAGTTAATACAGAGCAGGTACATTTGATCTTGTTTCCACTAGAAATATAAAATTGGGGGCACTACAAACGTTAAAACATTCTATCACGTTTTCAGTTTTTTGTATTTTTACCGTTATATAGAAAAATGCATTAAAGCTAAATTAAAAATCCAAAATGTAAATCTATATTGTTAGAAATTTATAATTTTAATTGGTTGGAGCACTCTAAAATTATAAAATATTTCAGATTAATGTATTTTGATAGAACTATCAAAACTTTTAATCAGATAAAATTAGAGAAAAAAGTCAAAAACAGAGAACTTGTGTATGTTATGATTGAATGTACCAGATAATATTAGTTTTCACAAGATAACAAATATCATACAATATTCTATTACTAAATATAGGCAAGAATGTGAAATTTTATCTAATTTAATTGGAAGTAATTTATTAATTTAATTAATAAACATGTTAAAAGCAATGTGTTAAGATAAACGTTGCGTTTATTCATAAATACATAATTACATATATCAACAATCACTTTTTCCTCCATTTTCACATTTTTATAGGTAAAATCGCTTTTTGATATAAGAATAATGAAGTGTGGTAACTTGTCGGAAAAAAGTAATAACTTCTTAAAAATGGCTTAACTTTTTAGTGCTATAAAATATTTTTTATGGATCATCAGCTATAATTTTATTTTGGATCATTTCAAAATAAATAAATTATATTCATGTCTTATTTTCATAAAAAATCAGTTATATGTGGAAAAGAAAATCTAGAAAAAGTAAAATATAGTTAAAACAAAACATTAAATAAATAATAAATAATAATAACCAAAAATTATTATCGCAAATAATCACTTGTTCGTTATTTTTAAATAATATTAATGATGTTCAAAAATTAAAAGTAAAGATAAAATAGATATTTCATTATAAGTAGATAGTAACTGATGATAATTTATTCGTGATATACACAACTTAACTATTGTTATAATCATTTCCAGATTACTAGTCTGCAAATATTTATCAAGTGAAAAATCAATTCGTAACCTTTATAAAGTAACTTGGAACACTTACCACTATATAGTTTGTTTACTACTTTGGGTATTTGCCTAATAACTAACATTATTATAAAAAGTATGATTCTGCTTATTTTAGAGATCCAATGGATCAAGTTTAAGGGCCATCTTTATCAAAATATGGGAGTCCATGGGTTCTTTGAAGTTGTCCAATTGGGTTTACTCCTATTATTTTCATTACTCATTACCGTATTCTTAAGCGTAAGTTAACAAAAATTTATACTAATATTTTACATTTGATCATGTTATGTTAAAAACACAAAACTCACATTCCGTGGTATAACTGGAATCCATTACGACTTACATGTATCAAAAGCGAAAATAGTCATATTGTGTGAGTGAGAGTCACATTATACAAACGCGAGGAAATTGATAAATTAACATGTATCAACAAAAAAAATGACAAAAATAGTCATATTATTTGACTAAACGTTTTTCCGTAAGTTTGGTGTGTTTAGTCCGTAAAGCAACATAGCCCCTAATTTTGACTACGCCAATGGACTATTATGGGTGCAATTATTGTAAGAAAAAAGCATTCAAACTTTAATCATTATATTATGAGGTTTTCACAACTACCATTTTTAAACTGGTTTGTGAATCAGTATACATAATGAGATAGTGTTACAAAACCTCTTGGCATACTGGTATTAATGTAATTTTTTGGGCATGCTGAAAAATGAAAACACCATGTGATGGAACATTTACCAAACCTCATCTAAACCACCAATTTTGGCATCATAAATTTATCTATATATACAATTGTGATTCAAGTTACTATTCATTTATCTATATATATAATTATGATTCAAGTTACAATTCACTCAAAGTTGATTGGCTAATGAGCTATACACCAAAGTTGATTGGCTAATGAGCTATACATTCAAAATATTAATATAAAATTGATAGGGTTAAATTGTATGTGTATACATACGACGGCTGTAGATTTTTAAAAATATTTTCTACTTTAATACTACGTATTAAATTGATAACTAGCAGCCTACGGCCCTACACCACTACACATACGTAGTACTTCCTCCTATTCAAAAAAAGTGATATATTTTGGATTTCACGGTTTTTGATGCAAATGATTATAATGAAGATTAAATTAGATTAATTGTATGGTTAGTGGGGAATGAGTCTCACAAATTTTGAATAAGATAAGGTTAATGATGTTTAAAAGTAAAAGTAAAGGTAAAGAAGTCAATTCACTTTATTAAAGTATGTAGTTAGTGGGTGTGGATCACACAACTTTTACCAAATAAGGTAAATTTTCAAAGTGTATTACTTATTTTAAATCACTCAAAGATGAAAAGTGTATCACTTATTTTGAATCGGAAGAAGTATTTAATTTCTTTTAATTTATGTCTTCTTAGGATTTATTTTCTTTAGTAAAATAAAATTTGATGTTTAATCAATTTTAAAGAAAATAAAATTTGATGTTTAATCAATTTCAACTGACTGTTGATTATAAGTGAATATTGCGATATATTAAAAGTGATAATCATACGTCACTAATAAAAATATATCAATGTTTATAAATTTATTTTCATAGTTTCTGCAATTAAACTAAAGTTGAAAATTTCAATTTCATCTTCAAAAGTATAAACGACTACAATTAACACACATAATATATACACCCAAATATTTATAAGATTTTTTATATCCACAATTCTTTAAATTATATAGTAAAATTTAAAGAGGTACAATGTAATTAAAAACGTTTGGCTCAAAACTTTTTAACAAGAAAATGATTATATTATGAATGTTTTTAATTTACGATCGCAGTGGAGCGCGGAGCAATACCGCTTGTTTGAAACATTTTATGATCTTAGTCAGAGATCAAGGTAACAAGCCACGACTAATGATAGCCATTGATAACACCTAATTGGTGGTTGGTATAAAATTTTTTTATTTAAATATTGAAAGAAAAAAGAGGACGGTGTTTTTATTGATTTGTAGTTTCAAATTAGTAAAATATTTAGCTAATGATGGATGATAGCGCCTAACATTTTTTTATTTTTTTTTAACTTAGGGACCGTTTGGCATTCCGTAATATTTCGTAATGGAATTCAATTATGAAAGAATTGAATTCATTCATAATTCAATTCATTTAGAATTCAATGCATTCGTAATTGAATTTTGTACGCGTTTGACTACACATTTTTTTGCTGGAATTCGAATCCATACTTATGCAAAAAAAAATTGATTTTTTTTAGTTTTTTATGTTTTTTTAAATTTTATTATATTTTTTTATTTTTTTAAAAATTTAAAAAGAAAATTAAAATTTTAATTTTTTTATAATATTTTGATTTTTTTTAAAAAAATTAATTTTTTTAAATATTTTTAAACGATTTTATAGTCTGAAACATATAAAATATTCAAATTTGTTAAATTTGTTAGTTTGTAAAAGGATCGTAATTGAATTTATAGGGTGCCGGGAAATATTTCAATTACAACGAATAACGTATTTCAGAATTACATGGGAATTAAATTACGAAAGAAAAATATATCCAAACATCCATCCGTAATGGAATTGAATTCCAATTACGAAGAATTAAATCAAAACAAACAGCCCCTTAGAGTTTCGACCTGTTATTCGAGCCGACTAATCTAAGGATGACTATATGCTTTACGGAAAGTCTGGAGTCGACACATACGAACGTCGGTAGCCACAAGAGAATATATCCATATAAATAAGAAGAAAGTATCTTTTGCCTCTACTTTCATTACTCATGAACGATAAGTACATAAAATCTAAGTTAGCATATTTTGATTCCGACTACACGATATATCTATCCACCCGCATTATACTAGCAATCCGAAGTGCTCCGCACTCCATCGTAACCATGTTTTAGACCTTATAGTTTAATAAAACTCTAACCGTTTTAAAAACAACATTTTCATAACTAATCGATTTAAACGGGAAGTGTTCTATTTTCGTGAGCCCTAACGGACTCCATCTCGACTACTTCCTCATCCTCATCCTCGTTTTCCCTAGACATTTCTTCCAACGACTTCCCGTTTGATTCCGGCACCAAGAAAGTAAACAACATCCCGAGACAATTCACTACTCCAAGTACAATAAGTGAGTTCTTGACCCCAATCCCGGGGGGATACCCTTTATCGGTCTTTGTTTTGTCTTGACTTTGAGCCGCATACAAGAACCCAAACGCACCAATCATAGCCCCCGCCTTACCCGAAGCAGCCGATATCCCATGACACGTTGACCGAAGTCTTGCCGGAAATATCTCCGCCGGGACCACAAATGTAGTTGCATTAGGCCCGAAATTTGCAAAGAAAAACGTTAAAGCGTACATTGCAACAAACCCGAATCTGTTCTCCTTTTGTGTCCAATGATTGTAAGGAATTGCTAGGGCGAACATGAAAACGGTCATAAAGAAAAACCCCATTAACTGGATCGCGAATCTCCCAATTCTATCGATAAAAAACACTGTAAACCAGTATCCAGGGACAGTACTGCAAAGAGCGATTAGCGTTTGAGCTCTTGAGATCTTGAAAACCTCTTGAATTGCGTTCATTGTTTTCGCGGGCGGGATCCACCCAATCGCGCTAAAAATATCTTTTTGAAATAGGTTTTGGCTATAAAACGCGATATCAAGCAAAAACCACGTGCTAGTTGTCCCGAGCAAGTGTAACCCGTGTCGTTTAAGGAATTGCTTCGAGAAAACCCCGAAATCATTTCTTCGTTTTTCAACAACTTTTTCGGGTTCCGCTTCGAGCTCGACTTGCAACACTTTTGACATGTCAGCAGCCGCTTGTTTCACGTTTTTCGCGACTAAAGCCGTGTACCTAGCCGTTTCCGGCATCTTCATCCGCCAATAATAAGTCATTAGAGCCGGAATTGACCCAAACATTAAAATAATCCGCCAGACATAATCTGCTTGTGGCACAGTGGACAAGAATTTGTCGTCCTCGTACGCCGGAGCCGGAAATTTTGACTTAAATGCGGCGGAGACAACACACGCCACCATTCCACCGGTCAAAATTCCAAACCCTTGCATTGCAAAAACCGCCGCAATAAACGCCCCTCTGGTTTTCTTATTAGCATATTCCGACATAATCGTGGCGGAGAGAGGGTAATCGCCGCCGATCCCAAAACCGAGCCAAAACCGGAAGAAACATAACGTCGCCATAACCGCCGTTGGCTCGTTGCTAAACGAGAGCCCAGATGCGATTGAACAAATGACCATAAGCATAAGAGTCATCCCGTAAACTTTTTTCCGGCCCATTTTATCACCGAGCCACCCGAAAAAGAGTTGACCGGCGAGGGTGCCACAGAAGGCCACGCCGTTGACTGCGGCTGAGATGTTTGGTGGTAGGGTGCCGGGCTTGTCGTCGCCGGCATCGTGATAGTAAATCCGGCCGAGGAGTTTAGTGACTAGGGAAATGCAGAAGAGATCATAAGCGTCGGTGAAGAAACCCATGCCGGCGATGACGATTGCGGTGAAATGATACCATTGGGTTTTAGCTACATCAAGTGCATTAAGCACTTTCAAATTATCATTCGCCATAACCTGAAGAACCAAAAATAATAGTAATAAAAAATGATGGTTATTTCACGATTTTTTTGCAAGGTCTGTTTTGATTCACAAACAGGCTCGTTTTTTTCGTTTTTCAAAAATAGGCTTACCGGAATCCCGGAGGCCGGCTTTCCCCTTAAAATCGGACTCCACGAGACCGGCTTTGGGGCTGTCTGACACGACCACTGACACACGGCTAACCCCTAATTCACCTCTCCCCTATAGAGTCATTGGTCGTGTCAGATGACTTGAAGTCATTGGGATAGGAAAATTGATTAATAGTTTTAAAGTGACGACTCTGAAAATGCATAGACGTTAAAACAAAGAGAAAGAGAGAGAGTGGCATTGGGGCATTTTTAAACATATATAGTAAATTTGTGGGAACAGATATGCGTGATGGCAGTGTACTGGAGTAGTACAATGAACTACATGCAATTATAAAATTATTTTCTTCTAGGGCACAATGAACTACTTTTCTAAATTTGATTATGTAATAAAATACTATTCATTTCTTTCTTTTTTTTCCTACAGTTGGAGTGTTGGACTAAAAAGCTTAAGTCGGAAGCAAATATTTTTTTGTTAAATACTACTATAAAAATTACTTACATTTTTTTATATTTTTATATTAAAAAAGTCATATTTCTTTTATATTTCTATTAAAAAGTCGTATCGTTTTTAAATATGAAGATCAATCAGCCGAATATGGATTATCTTTAACTTAATATTCTTTTTATTTTTATATTTAATATAGCATAGTAAAACCGTTTTTAATCAATGTTACTGGAACATTTAGGATACATTTATTATTAAAAATATTTTCTTTTCTTTTAATATGTTTTTAGGGTTTTGCTAATGACAGCCCTTAGGGCTGTCACTAACACGCATAAAAAGGTTGTACATTGATTAAAAAAGTAATATTCCTAAAATTCAGGGGGGGTTGTCTTTTGTTATTTTGTATTCTTAATGACAGCCCTAAGGACTGTCATTAGCATTACAAAATTAAACACGTTATTACGATTGGGTCTATCCATAAAAATGTATTTTCTTCTTTCATTATTAAACTAAAGAATTTAGGTTTAAATTATAATTTTAAAATTTTAAGGCTGAAGTACTATATTTTCCATTTTCAGTTTAAATATTTCAAATTTTCTTTTAAGATATTAATATTAGATCAAAATTTGAAACATATTATATTTTTTATGAAAGTCGGCATAAATAATGCCGAAAGTTTTATATATTTTTTGATTTAGAAAATTGTTATAAAAAATAGTATTACAAAAGAAAAAATATTATATATTACATGTTGCTACAGTAAAATTGTGGATACATAATACATCCACAAAACTTGAATGCATCATTTTTTTACCACAAATATTTATTTATCAATAAATATTTTAGCATTTGCTTACTTTCTATATACATATATGCAAAAAATTTCGAACAAATGCTTTTACTCATTTCTTTTTTATATCCACTTTAAATACCCCTAGTTAAATTTTTATTTCTACGAATATTACTACTAGTTGTATAAGAAACAAAATTAATTAATATCTCATTTTGATTTAATGCGAAAATAGTTTATGTGATATTGACATTATCATTTCAATCACTTTGGTAGGAGTAGTGAAAAGAGTTGATAGGGTTAGATTCACCCAGTATTTATTTAAAGTTTTTTTCTATTTAAAAAAGTTATCATGGTGATGGATGACATATCAGGAGAGAAAAGAAGGATTTAAGACAAAAGATACTTTCACATATATTTGGACATAAAGCAATCTCAAATAGTCTTTTCAGGCGTAGGAAGCCGGCCTCTAGGAGGCCGTGTGTCAGTGGTCGTGTCAAACAGCCCCAAAGCCGGTCTCGGTGTAACGACCCGAAATTTGCAAGTAAATAAATTGAATAAAAATATGATAAATAAGGATAAATCGTTTAAAGAACGTAGGAATTGGTTTCGCGTCGTTTGGAGACCGTACGAGAAAGTTATGGGCGAAACCGGGTCCGAGACAAAGATGAAAAAGTGCAGCCCTGCTGCCTTAGGGAGTTCGCGACGCGAACTATTGTTCCCGATCGGGAACAAGCTCCAGGGAGTTTGGCCTTTTTCCGCGAAGTAGTTCGCGTTGGGTTGGCGATCGTTAAGTCTGCGTTTACGGATTGGAGTTAGCGACGCGAACTATGTTCGCGCCGTGAACTCTGGACGACTGCATTAAAATCGGGTTTGAGCTCAATTATTGCAAAGAAAAACTCTAGTTTTTCTCTCTCGAGTTTGTGGACGATTTTGGGTGTAAATCACCATTTGGAGCTGATTTCTTCATCAAATCTTGTGATTCTTCACTCCTAGTTGAAGATTAAAGGTATATCTTCAATCCTTTATAGTTGTAGCTTTAGATTTATGGATTTAGAAGCTTGGGGTTGAAACCCTAGTTCTTGGGGTTATGGGTTATGGTGATAAAAATGGTGTATACACTTTATAGATGGTATATTAACAAAGGAAACAAGTGTATGATTATGATTTGTAAGAATCTTCGGGTTGGTTAAACCTAGGGTTTGGTAAATCAATATATTTGGGGAAATGGATTGATGGGTGTTATCTAGAGGTAGATGAACACATTGGTAGTAGTTTGTGATGATAATCTTATTGTGATTATTGTATTAGGCTTTTGGTGGCATTTTGGAAAGTCGGTGAAATTGTGGAAGCAAGAGTTTTGGTGTCAAGAACACGGTTTGGGCATCATATTGCTAAGGTGAGTACATGAGACTTTTAAACTGGGTACATAGCAAATAGTTTTGAAAGTACATATGATATTGTATCAGTCTTATTAACAAATATTTTGATAAAGATAGTAATTGAAAATGTATGAGAGTATGTAGAATGTGATGCTAGAATGTGTCTAGTATGATTGATGAATTTGAAGTAAATCATGATAGATTCAAGAAATTATGGAGTCTATATTAATGAACAATAATAATGAAGTAATTGATTAAAAGAATGTATACGGAGCCTTTATTAATAAATATGTATTAGTAAAGCAATTGGGAATGATTTTATAGTAATGAGTACCTATTGGTAAGTGTTCGAACAACGATTGTCAAACACAAAGACCAGGCGACGTCAACCTTGAATCTCCTGGATGATCACAGTGCAAACCCAACAAGCTCTTGGCGAACCTAGGGTGATCGAGGTTGAGTGCGAAGGTGAAAGTGAGAGTATGTTATCTCTGTGTTTTAGGCTTCTTTTATCTGTCTGAGTATGTCCTCGACAATGAGTTAGGCCAGGTATTTATATGGCCAGGTACATGGAACGTTGGCCCATTATGACTGTAATAAAGCAGTCATGAAGCGCCATTATGACAACGTCAATGATCGTGTAACGCCTTACAATAAAGCAGTCATGAAGCGCCATTATGACGGCCAATAAGACACACGCTGACCATCCTGACAGGCGGTGATGACCTGACCTGATAACTTGACAGGCGTTCATGACTTTGACAGGCGGTCATGACTTTGACAGGCGAGCATGACTATGACAGGCAGTCATGACTTTGACAGGCGAGCATGACTTTGACAGGCGGTCATGACTTTTACAGGCGGGCATGACTTTGACAGGCAGTCATGACTTTGACAGGCGAGCATGACTTTGACAGGCGAGCATGACTTTGACAGGCGGTCATGACTTTGACAGGCGGTCATGACTTTGACAGGCGGTCATGACTTTATCATTATTTAGGTTTTGGGGAATTAGCCTATATATACATAGGTAATTCCTACTAACCTCATCATGCCCCCGAGTTAGGATTTGCCAAAAAGTCGATTTGCAAGTCGTAACTATCAAGTAAGTCTTCTTCCGGTTTTTCGCTTTTTTTTTTTTTTTTTTTTTTTTTTTTTTTTTTTGGGCTGCTCTTGACCGGCTGTCCTTGACCATGACCGGCTGTCCTTGACCGGTTTTTTGTTCGACTCGTAACTATGACCGGCTGTCCTTGACCGGCGGAGGTAACGACCGGCGGTTCGTGCAATCCGCACACCGGTCCGCAAGGCTAGGTTTAATTCGATGATCTACAGAGCTTCTTTATTATCGCAAAACAGGGAGAGCTTCAACACTTTATGTGAGGTTTGTTGCGGTCCGCAGACGATCGTTAACCGGCTGTCAGAAGCCTAAGACCGGCGGTCATTTGATTTCGATCTTAGGATTCGTTGGGAACCGGCGGTCAATTTAGGGTTTGACCGGCTGCCGGTTTAGTTGGACCGGCGGTACAAGTTGCGCAAGGTGATCGAAGGGCAGGCGGTACAGACCGGCGATCAAGCGAGACCGGCGATTACCATTCATGCAGACCGGCGGTCACCATTCATGCAGAACCGGCGGTCACATTCATGCAGGCTTTCCTAGTTCACGCAGACCGGCACAGACCGGCGGTTCGTCAAGCAGTCGAGACCGGCGGTCGTCAAGCAGTCGAGACCGGCGGTCGTCAAGCAGTCGAGACCGGCGGTGGGCAAGCAGAGACCGGCGGTCGTAGGGTTAGGGTTGGTGTTGATCGACGGCGGTTTAAAGGTCCCGACCGGCGGTTTTGAGTTTCGTCCGCCGGCATTGGGTTTCGTCCGAACCGGCGGTTTAAAAGTCCCGACCGGTGGTAGCCATTGCATAGCCATGGACCGGCGGTAGGTGGTGACCGGCGGTGTTAGGCCGAGAGTTTTAGCCAACTTTTTTGCACGCTTAAATAATTAACTCCTTGTTAATTGTAAGTGTATGTCTTGATGCAGGTTTAACTAAGTTGCTCGCTACGTTACACGTACTTGCTTGTCCATTGCTTTGCTTTGAAAAATAATGTTTTATTGGATGATCAAGCCAATAACACATTTTTTTATCTTTTTATTATGGATGTTGTGTCCATGACACCGTCTTGGGTGTGCATGACGGTGTATGCCAATGACCTGGGTAGATTTGGGTATCTCTGATGTATGCTTTATATTGTGCCTGTGACACTGTACCAATGGCACTTTTGTTGGTTAACCGTTACTTTGTTTACTCGCGAGGATTGTCGCTTCCCAGTGAGAAGTGCTTATCTTTTATCAAGTAGATTAAAAGACGAGTATGATTGTATGTTATTTGGCCAGACAAGGTTGTCTTTTTTGGCTTCATACATGTTGTATTGAACTATGTTCTTAGTTGTGTACATGCACATGCATGCTCAAGTTGTAACATTGTACGTAATGAAAGTGCATGTTTGGCTTTAGACTGAGATGTCTATTGTGGCCTTATGCTTTTTGTATTGAATCCTTACTTCAATATTTATTTGTTTATGCAAAAACCATAGAAAAATGATATTGTGAGATAATATTGGGATACAAGATCAGACCAAATGTTATTATCGCCAGTTTCATGCATGACCATGACATTCCATGTGCTTGGAAACATGTATTGAAAACATAAAGGAAGAAATGACAGTAAAGAGTATCGCACCTTGATAGGTCAGTTAATATTGGCTCCCTCATGTATCATGAGGATATGACCATCAGGTGGTCCGGGATGTTCTGTGTCTTCCCCCTTCTTTTGCCAGGCATAACTCTTCTTAAATGGAAGTTTATTTGCTTGCTGCTTAGCGCCAGGGACAAGGTGTTCTAGTTTGCCTTCTTCCAAAGCCCGCCTGATTTCCCTTTTTAGCTCTCTACAGGCATTCGTGTCGTGTCCATGATCTTCATGGAAATCACAGTATTTATTCATGTTTTTCGTACCCGACCTATGCTCCATCTGGGGTGGAGGTGTGAAGGTAGCGCACACCTGCTCTGTTATCAAGATTTCTTTTGGTGTTTTGCTAAGAGCACGCTCAGACGGATGTTTATCGTATGGGCCAAACCTCCGGTTGCTCCTTTCATCTCGTTGATGATCACCAGTGAGAGCATCATGCCTGCGATCTGACGTGTCAGTCCATGACTTGCCGCCTACCTCTCTTGTCAGTGAGACAGTTTCTTTTGACCTTAGATAGTCATATGCCCTGTCCGTGGCTTCTTTGAAAGTAATTGGAGTTCTCTTGATTAACTTTTCTTGCAGTTGTCCTGGAAGCAAGGAGAGGGTAAAACCCGAAATTTGCTGACTTTCGGGTAAGGCGACAATTTTCTGGCACTCCTGCGTGTAACGCTGAATGAAGTCGCGTAACCCCTCGCCTTCCCTTTGTCGCAGCAAATGTGCTTCTATATGAGTTCTCTGCTGCTTCTTTTGCTGGATAAAGTGAGTCACAAATTTGGCCTTTAGATCTGCAAAGTCTTGAATACTCCTCTCCGGTAAGTCAGCAAACCAATCACGAGCGAAACCCTGTAACGTGCCAGGGAACATGTGACAAGCGACTGGGTCTAGCCATTTCTCTGTCATAATGGCCTGTTCAAAAAGAGCAAGGTGGTCATCAGGATCTCGTGTACCGTCGTAAGTACCAACTATGGTTGGAACTTTTTGTTTATCTGGGAGAGGGAATCTGGCCACCCAGTCACAAAACTTCGAACTAACCACCGACAAAGGCATAGTGGCCGCTCGGGGTGGTGCAGCTGCTGCCACGAGTGCTTGTAACACTCGCAACATATCATTAGATGTATCCTGTGGTGGAGGTGGTGGTGGGGTGATGTGAATGGGTGGTTGTCGTAACTGCTCCAGTAATTGTGACAACAGATCGACTGGTTGAACAACCGGTGGCTGCGGTGCTGGGCGCAACGCCGCTACCAACTGAGACAACAAGTCCGATGAAGTAGGTGGTGGAGGAGGTGGTGGTGGTTGGGCACTCTGAGCCAACCTTCGGAGTAACTCCACAATTGGATCCTCCCGAACTCCTGGCGTAGCGGCTTGTGGAAAGGTGGAAACAGGCCGTCTGACCGGATCCGTGCCATCCTCCTGAGAGCTTGTCCCGTGGGACAAAAGAGGCTGAAATGAAGGGATGGGCGTCACTGGCTGTGGTGAGGTAAACGAACTTGATCCAACAAGCCTTGTGGAGAAAAGTGGACTTGTTAAAGAGGGATACCCTTGTGTCCTGACATCCGACACCGTCCACTCAGAATCGACGTATGGTTCCATGATACGACTGGGCGAGGTTATCACCGCCTCGGGTATAGTGGTAATCACGGTAGTGGTTATTAATGGCGATGAAGAAGTGATCAGCGATGGCTGTGTATCCGCCATAGGAAAGGTGTGATTATTGAGGAAGAAAAAAAAAGTTTGGAAAAGTGAAACGCCGTTGAAAAACGTGTCCCACGGATGGCGCCAATGTTCGAACAACGATTGTCAAACACAAAGACCAGGCGACGTCAACCTTGAATCTCCTGGATGATCACAGTGCAAACACAACAAGCTCTTGGCGAACCTAGGGTGATCGAGGTTGAGTGCGAAGGTGAAAGTGAGAGTATGTAATCTCTGTGTTTTAGGCTTCTTTTATCTGTCTGAGTATGTCCTCGACAATGAGTTAGGCCAGGTATTTATATGGCCAGGTACATGGAACGTTGGCCCATTATGACTGTAATAAAGCAGTCATGAAGCGCCATTATGACAACGTCAATGATCGTGTAACGCCTTACAATAAAGCAGTCATGAAGCGCCATTATGACGGCCAATAAGACACACGCTGACCATCCTGACAGGCGGTGATGACCTGACCTGATAACTTGACAGGCGTTCATGACTTTGACAGGCGGTCATGACTTTGACAGGCGAGCATGACTATGACAGGCAGTCATGACTTTGACAGGCGAGCATGACTTTGACAGGCGGTCATGACTTTTACAGGCGGGCATGACTTTGACAGGCAGTCATGACTTTGACAGGCGAGCATGACTTTGACAGGCGAGCATGACTTTGACAGGCGGTCATGACTTTGACAGGCGGTCATGACTTTGACAGGCGGTCATGACTTTATCATTATTTAGGTTTTGGGGAATTAGCCTATATATACATAGGTAATTCCTACTAACCTCATCAGTAAGATATACTAATAAAGGTAAAGAACGAATATATATGAGAAAGAATATGATGTGACTAGTAATAACTGTCTATTATAGTCAAGGAAGAGATAAAAGTATTATGTTATCGATAAATAAGAAATGTATCTTATGAATAAAGTAAGTATGGACCTTATAGGGTTCATAGATGTAGAAGTAACTGTGGTTGCTTATGATCGGGTCCATGGGACCATACAGGTACGTTCACACTGTGATGAACTAATTATATGTCGTTAGTATTAGATGACTAACTTGTTTGATGTTGGATGTGATAGCCGAAGGCTTTGACTGTCATAACTGTTAGGTTATGGTAAGAGATAGATGGTGGTGATGCGGGGGACCCCCGGTCACTGGGCGGTGGTATATATGTTTATTAACCGAGTGTATATATGTTTATACACTAAGCACACGGGTGCTTCTAGTACGCATATGTTTGGTACTAGGTATGTTAGGTTCTAATACATATATGTTTATGTATTAGACATGTTGGTGTTTCTAGTACATATATGTTTATGTACTAGATATGGTTGTGCTTCTAGTACGCATATGTTTGGTACTAGGTATGCTAGGTTCTAATCCATATATGTTTATGTATTAGACAGGTTGATGCTTCTAGTACATATATGTTTATGTACTAGATATGATTGGGTTTATGGTACCTATATGTCTAGGTACTAGATATGTTTGCTAGGAGAGAAAAGTAGCTAGAGTCACAAAAGAGTGACTAGACGGTATTTATGTAGTTTATATATATGTTTATATAATTATGAAATGTCTATTATTGGGGTCTAAAACCCATGTATCTCACGAGACTATTTTGTCTCACGTACTACGTTTGTTTTGTGGCTATGTACTCAGGTACAGGTTTGAAGTGATAGAAGGTTGCACTAGAAGTGGCCTAGAGATGTTTAGTTCGGGAGCTAGTAGGTAGATCCCGTTGCCTATGGTTTTGATATACTCGGTGACACCGTATTTTTGTAAACTCTGATATAAGTTTCAAAGTTTTTGTTAAACTGTATTTTGGACAATATGTCAGATATTGGGAAAATGTATTTTAAATGATGTAAACGATGTTTTAAAAATACGGGTGTTACAACTTGGTATCAGAGCTATAGTTTAAGTGAATTAGGTTGGATGTCCATCCTAGTCTTAGACTGTAGCATTAGGAATGTAAGATTCCTTGAGATCATTAGGTTGACCTTGAGACTTTATGTTAAGTTTAGGGTTGAACCTAGGGGACCTATGAAAGTGATGTGATTATGGATAATCAGTATTATGAGACTTATGAATCGTACTCGATGTACTAATTGTTTAATGTCTTTCGTATAGTCGAGATCGAAAGAAATGGTTAACACTCGAAGAAGTGGGAAAGCCCCGGAGGGCCGGGAGGAGGATACACCTCATGTTGAGGTTGGGGTTGAACAGGAAAGTCAAGCGTCGATGCACCGGGTGGGTGAATCGGAGGTCGGAGCTAATAGAACTCCGGTGACCATGGCGGACCTCCAAACTATTATTGATCAACTCAAGGGAGTGGTGGCCGATGAGTTGCACCGCATAATTGGGGACCGTGAGAGGTCGGATGGAGATCGTGTATCCGAGGCTAAATCGGATGAGAAAACCAGGGGTGGTGGCACTCGAGTGGAGAAATCCTCCACAGGTGGTTGTAGCGATGCAAGGGCGAGGCCCGATGAAAATTATGGTTGTTCTTTTAAGACATTCATGGCTTGTAAGCCAAACATTTATACGGGTAGTTCGGACCCGAAGGTAACTATGAGGTGGATCCGAGAGACCGAGCGGGTCATCGGAAGTAGCAAGTGCAAGAAAACCGATATGGTGTTGTATGCATCTCAATTGCTAAAAGAGGATGCTATGGTCTGGTGGGACATAGTTTATGAGACCCTCGGGAGGGAGGTCGTAGAGAGAATGTCATGGGATGAGTTTACCGTGAGGTTGAGGAAGAAATTTTGTCCCGACCGGGATTTGGAGAAAATGCATGAGGAGTTTGTGACCCTAAGGAAGGGTGAGATGTCGGTCGAGGAGTACACGAGGGAATTCACGGGATTACTTCTGTTTGTTGCTAAGACCTACTCCGAGGAGAGGTTGAGGGTAGTTAGGTATGCTAGTGGGCTACCTTGGGATTATCAGTTAGAGGTAAAGAGAGCGGTCACGCTAGATGAGGCCATTAGTGCCGCCCGAGGTGTGGAAGAGGTGAACGAGGCAAAAGTTGTCGAGAGGGCGTATGTGGGAGATAAGAGGAATGCCGAGAGTGGATCGGGTACGGTTAAAAAGGGAAAGTTCACGTCGAACTTCTCTAGGCAAGGAAGTGTAGCCTCGTGCAAGAGGTGTGGGAAGAATCATACCGGCGAATGCCGTGGGGAACCAAAAATTTGCCATGATTGTGGAAAGACGGGACATTTGGCCCGAGATTGTAGATCCAAACCTATGGCCGAGGTTGAATGTTACTCGTGCCATGAGAAAGGGCATTATAGCCACGTGTGCCCGAAGAAGAAAACCGGAACGCTTGTGTCAGCGGCTCAAAAGAAGGCGGAGCCGGCAAAGGTGAGAGGACGATCCTTCCTACTCACCCGGGAGGAGGTGTGCAATGGGGCGTCAGGTTCGGGAGCTAAGGATTAGGCGGCCCGTAATTGTAGCAGTGGATGTTTAGGCCGGTGTGCCATTTGTTTCCCTAAGACTTTAGTTTTGGGTATTATTGTAATCCTTCCGAATGCTTTGGTTAAAAACATATTTTGAATGTTATGAATTTTATTGTTAATTTATTCACTTGAAAGATTTGATTTAGCAAGGTTGAATAATTGTCGATAAGAGTAGAGGCATTTGGTAGGACCATTGAGATGGACTGGATGATTATGCACCAAGCCAGTATGTTGTGTGGGTATAGCCATATTGTTGGATTGTTGCCCAATTTGGTGCTTACGGGAATTAGTAGGTGAGTTGTATGACGTGAATAGTCATCGTGGGAATAATCTTCCGGGTTAAATGAATTCTTTTTTTTAAGAATCATAGACCGGAGTCGGTTGGTAGACTCAAAGATGACCGGGATGACCGGCGAGTTATGGTTAATAGAATTGAGTGATAGTTACTTCTGTAGCGACAAAAGATTTGGAAATATGGTAATAAAGAAATGAACCGATTAATGACGGTTAATGTGTAAGTGGAACGGTAAATAACGAATAGAGAATGTTATTAGTTACCCGCGGGGTACGATGCATGTGCATCATATGATGACCTTGGAAGGCATATAATTGTGGAAAGATAATATTATATCATATGAAATGTGCTAAGTAATATGTCCTATGGAAGACATACGAATGGGAAGGAAAACAATAATGCGTTTTGTGGGAGAGGTGCTTGAATGCACGATAAATGATTTGATGATCGAATGGGTAAGATAGTAGCAAGGCTACACGATGCGAAAAGATGGATGTCAGATGGCATTGGTGTGACATATACATATGTTTGTATATGTGCATGGTGATGATGTTTATATGATGTTGGTGTGACATATACATATGTTTGTATATGTGCATGATGATGATGTTTATTTGATATAGGTGCGATATATATACATATGTTTGTATATGTGCACAATAGAGATGTATAGATGGTATTGGTGACATATACATATGTTTGTATATGTGCACAATAGAGGTATTTAGATTGAATTGGCATGATATACGTGTGTATATCTATATGTGTGTATATGTTTATGTGTTTATTTGATGAATGTAGAACCATGTGGTTAATGAATATTACTATTATGTTATGGTAAATGAGAATTGGGCTTGAAATGCGGGTTGCATTTAGGTCATGTAAATGTAGGGGATGCCTACGATTTATAGAATAGAGGGAAAGAGAAACTCCTAGTGAGCAAATTACCATGTGGTAACCAAGACATAGTACACAGTATAAGGGTGCGGGACGTATTACGGTAGGGGGCCTAGTACCGATAATGTAAGTTGATCAATGTGATACAAAGATGGTTGAAAGAATACTAAGTGATAGTATGAGTGACCAAGTGAAGGTCAAGAAACGGTAAATGTTATTGTGACCTTATGTTAAGGTGTGACCCTTGGATTAACGGGGACGATTGATGAGAAAGTAATAATGGGTAGAACTGAGAGCGATAGATTGGTAATGATACGCCGTGTGTACGGAAATTGTTAGTTGGAAAATGTATGGTTGACTTTATGTAAAAGTCAACGTTAGTCAACCCATGATTGGTTGAACTGGTCTAAGATGGACCTTGACTCTCGTTTTGATTTACTAATGGATAGTGATAGCATAATGTGTCGATTATGTGTTTGTGAAAAAGTTGATGAGATGGTTGATTGAATCGTAGTCGGTTTATACGACTTGGCCGTTTGGGTGATTCCAATGTTGAAATTGGGAATCGAGTGTAAGACTGTAATTGAATCATAAATTAAAAGTAAATTGTAAAGGAAAGGAGGATTTATGAAACCTTTAACGAGAAGGGAAAATGTTAAGGTTTAGTTGACTTTGTGCTTAAGTCAAAGGGTAAACAATGTGGGGATATACCACTGTCGGGATATATCGGCTTGGTCAAGGCTAGAGTTTGACATCCGTTTTAATCAATTAGTTAATGGTGTGATTGTATCATACCATTGTTATGAGAATGAAAGGATTGGTCGAGAGAATGACGATGTTATGGTCAAATTGTGAAATTTTGACCCGTCTAAGTATTGTGGGTTTTAAATTGAGTTCTAACCGTTCGGGCTCGATAAGATTGAGTAGATGTTGTGAAGCATAATGTTAACGGGAATCGGAATAAGGAATGTTGTTGGTGACGACCACAAGGGAATGAGAGCGTAATGCTCGAGTGTATATAGGTGGAAATTTTTGTGATTCCGAGGACGGAATCCTTTTAAGGGGTGGATAGTTGTAACGACCCGAAATTTGCAAGTAAATAAATTGAATAAAAATATGATAAATAAGGATAAATCGTTTAAAGAACGTAGGAATTGGTTTCGCGTCGTTTGGAGACCGTACGAGAAAGTTATGGGCGAAACCGGGTCGAGACAAAGATGAAAAAGTGCAGCCCTGCTGCCTTAGGGAGTTCGCGACGCGAACTATTGTTCCCGATCGGGAACAAGCTCCAGGGATTTTGGCCTTTTTCCGCGAAGTAGTTCGCGTTGGGTTGGCGATCGTTAAGTCTGCGTTTACGGATTGGAGTTAGCGACGCGAACTATGTTCGCGCCGTGAACTCTGGACGACTGCATTAAAATCGGGTTTGAGCTCAATTATTGCAAAGAAAAACTCTAGTTTTTCTCTCTCGAGTTTGTGGACGATTTTGGGTGTAAATCACCATTTGGAGCTGATTTCTTCATCAAATCTTGTGATTCTTCATTCCTAGTTGAAGATTAAAGGTATATCTTCAATCCTTTGGAGTTGTAGCTTTAGATCTATGGATTTAGAAGCTTGGGGTTGAAACCCTAGTTTTTGGGGTTATGGGTTATGGTGATAAAAATGGTGTATACACTTTATAGATGGTATATTAACAAAGGAAACAAGTGTATGATTATGATTTGTAAGAATCTTCGGGTTGGTTAAACCTAGGGTTTGGTAAATCAATATATTTGGGGAAATGGATTGATGGGTGTTATCTAGAGGTAGATGAACACATTGGTAGTAGTTTGTGATGATAATCTTGTTGTGATTATTGTATTAGGCTTTTGGTGGCATTTTGGAAAGTCGGTGAAATTGTGGAAGCAAGAGTTTTGGTGTCAAGAACACGGTTTGGGCATCATATTGCTAAGGTGAGTACATGAGACTTTTAAACTGGGTACATAGCAAATAGTTTTGAAAGTACATATGATATTGTATCAGTCTTTATTAACAAATATTTTGATAAAGATAGTAATTGAAAATGTATGAGAGTATGTAGAATGTGATGCTAGAATGTGTCTAGTATGATTGATGAATTTGAAGTAAATCATGATAGATTCAAGAAATTATGGAGTCTATATTAATGAACAATAATAATGAAGTAATTGATTAAAAGAATGTATACGGAGCATTTATTAATAAATATGTATTAGTAAAGCAACTGGGAATGATTTTATAGTAATGAGTACCTATTGGTAAGATATACTAATAAAGGTAAAGAACGAATATATATGAGAAAGAATATGATGTGACTAGTAATAATTGTCTATTATAGTCAAGGAAGAGATAAAAGTATTATGTTATCGATAAATAAGAAATGTATCTTATGAATAAAGTAAGTATGGACCTTATAGGGTTCATAGATGTAGAAGTAACTGTGGTTGCTTATGATCGGGTCCATGGGACCATACAGGTACGTTCACACTGTGATGAACTAATTATATGTCGTTAGTATTAGATGACTAACTTGTTTGATGTTGGATGTGAAAGCCGAAGGCTTTGACTGTCATAACTGTTAGGTTATGGTAAGAGATTGATGGTGGTGACGCGGGGGACCCCCGGTCACTGGGCGGTGGTATATATGTTTATACACCGAGTGTATATATGTTTATACACTAAGCACACGTGTGCTTCTAGTACGCATATGTTTGGTACTAGGTATGTTAGGTTCTAATACATATATGTTTATGTATTAGACATGTTGGTGTTTCTAGTACATATATGTTTATGTACTAGATATGGTTGTGCTTCTAGTACGCATATGTTTGGTACTAGGTATGATAGGTTCTAATCCATATATGTTTATGTATTAGACAGGTTGATGCTTCTAGTACATATATGTTTATGTACTAGATATGATTGGGTTTATGGTACCTATATGTCTAGGTACTAGATATGTTTGCTAGGAGAGCAAAGTAGCTAGAGTCACAAAAGAGTGACTAGACGGTATTTATGTAGTTTATATATATGTTTATATAATTATGAAATGTCTATTATTGGGGTCTAAAACCCATGTATCTCACGAGACTATTTTGTCTCACGTACTACGTTTGTTTTGTGGCTATGTACTCAGGTACAGGTTTGAAGTGATAGAAGGTTGCACTAGAAGTGGCCTAGAGCTGTTTAGTTCGGGAGCTAGTAGGTAGATCCCGTTGCCTATGGTTTTGATATACTCGGTGACACCGTATTTTTGTAAACTCTGATATAAGTTTCAAAGTTTTTGTTAAACTGTATTTTGGACAATATGTCAGATATTGGGAAAATGTATTTTAAATGATGTAAACGATGTTTTAAAAATACGGGTGTTACACTCGGGGAGTCCGGTTTTAAGGGGAAAGCCGGCCTCCGGGATTCCGGTAAGCCTATTTTTAAAAAACGAAAAAAACGAGCCTATTTGAGAAAACCCAAAGCAAAACAAGCCTATTTTTGAAAAAAAATCGTTATTTCACAATTTAGATAACTGTTTATGAAATTGAAATTTAAAAAATTTCAATACAACATATTTATTAGAATATTAGTATTTTATTTTATATTTCTTAGTCATTTTTCATTTCAAAATTAATATTTTCTGTTTTTTGGTTTTTTTTTTTTTTGTTGTTGTTGTGCCTTCTATTATATCCTTATTGACTTATTGTTACTTTTTTCAGTTATAAAATATATTTATTATGCATAAATAAATTACAAGTTAAATTTTATCATATTAAACATGATTTTATACAAAAATAAAAAGGATTTTAAGGAACTTTGTTCTAATCAAACAAAATTAAACTAAAGAAATAAAAACTAAAGGTAAAATACAAATTTTATGTCTTATAAAACATAGTCAACACGTCAAGGTATAATGAAAATTGTTACATAAGATAATATGTATCATTAATCTATAAAATGTGAACAATTACAAGAAAAGTCAAAATTAGACTATGCTACTTTAGACTCAAGCAAGAAATTTCAAAGTTGTACTCTAAAATCATGTGACATTTAATGTCATATGATGCCCTTTAATAACGACTCGTGACACTTTGATAACCACTTCTACCAAGTACTAAACACAATGAAACTTCTTTTTTTTAACGGCAAATCCTAATTTACTTATAATTACCACCTATATTCACGACGGGACTCGAACCCCTGATCACAAAGTCAAGAGACAAACATCATACCGCGAGACCAATAAATATATTTATTATCTATTAAAGAACCTAGAAACTACAAAAATACTGAAAAGCGAGACCAATAAGAAAGTCGAAAATAAAACACAACAAAAAAAACTTCTACTACTTCCTATTTGGTCGAAACTGATTAATTACGATATTTTCCTAACGGGCTTAACAATCTCAATTGGGCAAGTTGAAAAGCATCAATACTGTGCTTGTTTGGTTAATAAACCAAAACGATGACAAGTGACTTTTGGAAATCTATGTACGCATATCGATAAAATTGGCAAACTTGAGATACGAGATCTTCTCGTTTCGATAACAAACCTAATGCTAGGAAGTCGGTTCCCCCACCTATTTGGCATTTACCGTGTAATAAGGAAACGAAATATGGAATTTATTATAGTCATGCGGTTTAACACGACCCATATTATATGCCATCTTGATGCACCATACCTAATTCATGAAGCCGATGACTATTATGTATCATCGGAAAAATTTATAGTCAATATGTAATTTTTCTTGCTTTTCGTATATATTAGGGTCCGATAAGAATTTTTCACTTTTACCCATTTTGTACTTGATTATTTGAGCAACTAAGACTATAATTTAGTGAATTGTTTGTCATTACATGTTATAGAGTAATTTCTCACAACAAATCCATTAAGGATGTAAAAAATCTATCATTGTTGAGCTTTCCATCTTCTAAAACAAAAGCAAATGGAATATTTGTAATGAAAGTAAACATTTCTCACTTGAAAGAAAACAAAGTGTTTAACACTCAATGTTTGGAGTTATTTATTGAAAAATATATATGGATTTTGAAAATGGATAATCAGAAGCCGCAAAGCGTGATTATGAAAATTAATAATGTTTATATTTGATTATACCTCTTTTAAATCACAATAATTAGATAATCATTTTTTAATGTTGGTTAACCTGATTATATGTTAAGTTTTCAAAATGTAGTAGTTAATAATCAGATAATCTGCTCAAAATGCAAATTATCAGTTTTCAAAATGTACTAGTTAATAATCAGATAATCTGCTCAAAATGCAAATTATCAGTTTTCAAAATGTACTAGTTAATAATCAGATAATCTGCTCAAAAGTGCAATCTCAAAACCATCTAGTTGCCACACTAATAATTTTTTTGTTTTCGTTCTTTTTCCTCCAACATAAACTAAAAGTTTACTGTCTGAAGTCGAAATTAACCCACGTTTATATATACTTTTTTTGTAATACAAGAATATATATTCTAAAAGAAATATTTTCCTATTCTTATTGCTCTCTTAACACTTTCTTATAGAGAGGATTCTACAAACCTCTTTTTGTTGAAACAGTAAAACTAGTAAGGAATCTATAACTCATAATCATTAATTAAGAAAAATAATTAAATATTTTGATATCAATTAAACAAATGCTTTCCAGAAAGTATATTAAAATATACAGCATAAAATATTAACAGACAACAGAGAGAATTAGGAATTAGACCTCAAAACGCCAAAGAAAGCAATGAAGCCAATGAGTAGTACGTTGTGCGTGGAAAGTAGTACTTAAGCTCAGGCAGATTTTGGGGTTGTTTTGAGGGTGAAGACTTGGAATTGTGGTGGGAACCTGTGAAATGGGGTCTGTATTTAACGACTCAGATGGACCCAATTTTCAATTCTTTCCCGCCGTACTGGAATTTTCTACGGCTAGGATTCTTTCTTTGGCTTACTTGGCTGTAATCGGATGAAGTTTTACAAGTCAACAATGACTTCTTTGTTTGCTTGTAGTAAAAAGGTCTTCTATTGCTCTACATTTTAGTTTTTGAAATAATTATTATCTCAACTGATATTTTAAAGCATACTAAATTGACATAATAACGTAAATAATACATATTCATTTCAAATTTTAAGTTCAACTAATTATAAAATACACACATAAAATATTAATACCGCATAAAAAATCACACCTTTTCCGTCTCCTCATCCTTCACCAAAGAACAGTTACTGACGACAACCTAACATCAGTTTCGGTTTACTGAAGTTGACTGATGCTCAACCGACGGAATGGTTGGCGCCAATCTTATAGTTCTATACATGTATGCCTTTGTGTCTACTGTATTATTTATTAATATTATTTTCTAAAGTGTAGAAAATGACGCGATAGACTTTTTATGAGAAGCAGGGGAAAATTAATTTGTGTTGGTGATCTTAAAAGGATGGTCATTAATGGAGGTATAGACGGATTGATGCTATTTGGCTTTTGTAATTAAAGTAGTAAGTTAAATGAATATATCCTCCAAGTTAAAAGGATGTTTGAGAATTACTATTAATTAAAAAAAAATTACGATTCTTATTTGGTAAGCATATAAATTTATTTGAAAATATAACTGATTTGTGTTAAAAAGAAGTGAAAATATAAGGACACAAAGAAGAGTAATGATATTGATTCCTATCATTTAATCCTACTTATTAGTTGAAAACATGTGTCAAAATCAAAAGATAATATTATAAGTGAAAAAAAGTGGATTACACATGTCATCGTATGAAGTGCTTAAGAATATGAGTAGAAATAAATAATAAGACTTAAAGAGAAATGATATTTAGTCCTACCATTTGGTCATATTCATAGTTCTACCCACTTGATGGGATGACATGTGTACTTCACTAATTCTCTTTCTTAATATTATCCACTGATTTTGACACATGACTTCATCTAATGAGTATGATTATGAATAGTAGGGGTGGTAATTCAGGTCCAGTTGGCGGGTTCGGGTTCACGGATTGGCGGGTCAGAAACGTTCAACCTGAAACCGACATGTTTATATAAATAGGTCAGATATCACAAACCTAACATGTTTACCTTCACCCCAAACCTGGCCCATATAACCTGTTTAACTAAACAGGTTAAATAGGTTAGCATGTCAAACAGGTTAAACGGGTCAAACAGGTCATACATGTTTTTATTATTCCAAAAATTAATAACAAAATACCAAAATAATACATTACTAAGTATTCTTTTTAGTTTTTATCTAACTATTAGTTACGTTTAAACTAGTAAATTATAAACTGAATATCAATATATATATTTTTAATATATTTTAATAATTAGTCGGATTGGCGGGTCGACCCATTTAAATTATCATTGACCCGAACCTAACATGTTTAATAAACGGGTCAGTCGAGTCAACCCGAGACTGACCCACTTATTTTTTTACCTCAACTCAAACCTGTTTGTAACACCTCAATTTTCAAAACACTTTTTAAATCATATTTTTAAATAAAAATATTACAAGTCCAATATTCTCAAAATACGGTTTAACAAAAACCAATAAAAGTTTATCAGAGTATTAAAACCGGTGTTACAAATACAATATCATAACCATAGGATAAACGGGATCTACCTACGAGCTCCCGAGCTGATCAACACTAGGCCACTTCTAACGCGACCCTCTAAACCAACGATCCTGAACCTGAGTACATAGCCAAAAAAATAAAGTAGTACGTGAGACAAAATAGTCTCGTGAGATATATGGGTTTTAGACCCGACATTAATATATATAAATAATCACATTTATTATTAATCACATTTATTAGACATATATATATATATATATATATATATATATATATATATATATATATATATATATATATATATATATATATATATATATATATATATATATATATATATATACTTTGGTTACCTCCGTGGTAACCCTAGCTCATTCATATACATCAATCACCTCTTCGGTGATTCTATCACATTCATTCATAGCCTATTCGACCCGTCAAGTTGTTCGGAAAGCCTCCAAACCAACGAGACCCCATTTTTTGTCCTACTAACCAGAATGCCTCCGATTCAGTAGAACCCCCATTGTCACAGTGTTCAGCCAAAGTGACCTATCTTCATCTTACTAACCAGAATGCCTCCAGTTCAGTAAGATCCAACATCTTGTTGGGTGATCGGAATGCCTCCGACTCATCAGTTTTATTCAAGATACCATGATAACCAGAAAGCCTCCGATCTACCATGTACATGTCCTATTTCAATCTACCCGTCATAACTATTTCATGTGACTATGTGTCACATCTATCATCAATGCCATAAGGCCATCATACAATCTATCCACATGCTAATCTTAACTAACATTCACATAATCGAATCAACTAGTCTCTTTATTAGTAATCACACATTATAAAAGTACACTCTTTTACGTCATATCAATAATTAGTTATTAATTACTTTTCATTATCATGATCTCTTTCAAAATCATCAATCACTTTAGACATACGTAGATAGTCTACTATTTATCACTTTCTCATCTTTTCAATCATATCTTTATAAAAAAATCATTTATTAATAAAGACTCACAAAACATCATATATATTTTAAAAGAAACATTTGCTATGTACCCAGTTTTAAGAGTCTCATGTACTCACCTTGGCCAAGCTTAATCCTCTTGCACTCCTTGAACAAAATCTTCACTTCCCAAGACTTGTAAATTCCAAGTCTTTCAACAATTGCCCTAATCATGAAACCATACAAGGTTTATCATCAAACATCATCATATCTTACCACTAGTTAACTACTAGTATCATTTTCCCCAATTTCTACAAAGCCCTAGCTTCATAAATCCCGGTATTATCATAAATCCATATCATGAACATGTTTTCCTTGACAAAATACCATAGATCTAAGTTAGATTACACTCATTTCGGCATTCATGGTAAACCCTCCAACTAGGGTTTACAAACTTAACCATTTACCCCAAATTCAACACATACAACTAGCTAAGAGTTGAGATATACCTTTAATCTTCACTAAGGAGTGTAGATCCACAAGATTCGGGCTGAAAATCTGCTCCAAATGCTCCTTTACACTCAAAATTCGCACTCACACTTAGAGAGAAGAGTTAGGGTTTGCAAATGAGCTCAAATGGCCAAAAACCCGATTATAAAGCTGCTCGACCATAGTTCACGACGTGAACAAAGTTCGCGTCGCGAACTTTTCTCCTACACGCATTCTTCGCGATCGCTAAGTTGTTGCGAACTACTTCGCGACCAAATGCCAAACTCCCTGGCCTGACTTCCCGATCGTGATCCGAGGTTCGCGTCGCGAACTATTTTAGGCAGCAGGGCTGCACTTTTTCGTCTTTGCCTCGACCCGGTTTCGCCCATAACTTTCTCATACGGTGTCCAAACGACACGAAACCAATTCCTACACCTTTTAAACGATTTATCCATAATTATTATATTTTTAAAGAATTTATTTATTACCAAAATTTCGGGTCGTTACACTGTTTATTTTGTGTCGGATCAGAAATACCACCCCTAATGAATAGGATCAAATGGTAGGCTTAAATACCATTACTCAGACTTAAATATTATTTCTCAAAGAATACTAAACTCATGTGTCATTATGGATAAGTTTAAAGTTTAAAATTCCATTTTATCTTATTATCAAATAAAAAAAAATTATATCAATGTATTAGCATCATTAATTATTAAATTTCAATCAAAAATAAATATTTTCCTTATTGGCATCATTAATTACAAAACTTCAATCAAAAATTTATTTTTTTTAACGGAAAATCCTAATTTTCACATATGTTCACGATAGAACTTGAACTCTCAGCATCAAGGTTGTGAGGTGAATACCATATCGCTAATCAATAGAAAAGTAATATTCTTTTTTTTTTTTTTGCATCATTAATTACTAAATTTCAATCAATTCAATTGATTTTTCCTTATTCCCATCAAAAAATCATTTTTTGATGTCATCACGGTTTTTATCATTTTTTTAGAAATATTATTTCTTACTACAATTTGTAACCATAAATTGATATGTGTAGTTCATTACTGTATTTTTTTTCTTTTATATATCATCTTTTAATTTTGACATTTATCTTAATCTAATAAAAGTAAGAAGATTAATCGTTGCATTTCATTTGTGACTAATGTAATTGTTTTTCCATTTTGAATAAAATAGCATAATACAAGTATCTAACAAGTATACAATAAATACAATATCATAACCATAGGATAAACGGGATCTACCTACGAGCTCCCGAGCTGATCAACACTAGGCCACTTCTAACACGACCCTCTAAACCAACGATCCTGAACCTGAGTACATAGCCAAAAAAACAAAGTAGTACGTGAGACAAAATAGTCTCGTGAGATACATGAGTTTTAGACCCGACATTAATATATATAAATAATCACATTTATTATTAATCACATTTATTAGACATATATATATATATATATATATATATATATATATATATATATATATATATATATATATATATATATATATATATATATATATATATATATATATATATATATATACTTTGGTTACCTCCGTGGTAACCCTAGCTCATTCATATACATCAATCACCTCTTCGGTGATTCTATCACATTCATTCATAGCCTATTCGACCCGTCAAGTTGTTCGGAAAGCCTCCAAACCAACGAGACCCCATTTTTTGTCCTACTAACCAGAATGCCTCCGATTCAGTAGAACCCCCATTGTCACAGTGTTCAGCCAAAGTGACCTATCTTCATCTTACTAACCAGAATGCCTCCAGTTCAGTAAGATCCAACATCTTGTTGGGTGATCGGAATGCCTCCGACTCATCAGTTTTATTCAAGATACCATGATAACCAGAAAGCCTCCGATCTACCATGTACCTGTCCTATTTCAATCTACCCGTCATAACTATTTCATGTGACTATGTGTCACATCTATCATCAATGCCATAAGGCCATCATACAATCTATCCACATGCTAATCTTAACTAACATTCACATAATCGAATCAACTAGTCTCTTTATTAGTAATCACACATTATAAAAGTACACTCTTTTACGTCATATCAATAATTAGTTATTAATTACTTTTCATTATCATGATCTCTTTCAAAATCATCAATCACTTTAGACATACGTAGATAGTCTACTATTTATCACTTTCTCATCTTTTCAATCATATCTTTATAAAAAAATCATTTATTAATAAAGACTCACAAAACATCATATATATTTTAAAAGAAACATTTGCTATGTACCCAGTTTTAAGAGTCTCATGTACTCACCTTGGCCAAGCTTAATCCTCTTGCACTCCTTGAACAAAATCTTCACTTCCCAAGACTTGTAAATTCCAAGTCTTTCAACAATTGCCCTAATCATGAAACCATACAAGGTTTATCATCAAACATCATCATATCTTACCACTAGTTAACTACTAGTATCATTTTCCCCAATTTCTACAAAGCCCTAGCTTCATAAATCCCGGTATTATCATAAATCCATATCATGAACATGTTTTCCTTGACAAAATACCATAGATCTAAGTTAGATTACACTCATTTCGGCATTCATGGTAAACCCTCCAACTAGGGTTTACAAACTTAACCATTTACCCCAAATTCAACACATACAACTAGCTAAGAGTTGAGATATACCTTTAATCTTCACTAAGGAGTGTAGATCCACAAGATTCGGGCTGAAAATCTGCTCCAAATGCTCCTTTACACTCAAAATTCGCACTCACACTTAGAGAGAAGAGTTAGGGTTTGCAAATGAGCTCAAATGGCCAAAAACCCGATTATAAAGCTGCTCGACCATAGTTCGCGACGTGAACAAAGTTCGCGTCGCGAACTTTTCTCCTACACGCATTCTTCGCGATCGCTAAGTTGTTGCGAACTACTTCGCGACCAAATGCCAAACTCCCTGGCCCGACTTCCTGATCGTGATCCGAGGTTCGCGTCGCGAACTCTTTTAGGCAGCAGGGCTGCACTTTTTCGTCTTTGCCTCGACCCGGTTTCGCCCATAACTTTCTCATACGGTGTCCAAACGACACGAAACCAATTCCTACACCTTTTAAACGATTTATCCATAATTATTATATTTTTAAAGAATTTATTTATTACCAAAATTTCGGGTCGTTACAACTATCTAACCCTTAAAAAGATTCCGTCCTCGGAATCAACTCAAAGATTTCAAATCTCCAATCCGTTTCCATCCTCTCGTATCTATTACCATCGACCTTTTCAAATCATGATCAAATAACGATTATACACTTAAAGTTACTTAACACCGTTATGTCCAAACGGGTCAAAAATCCGTCTTAAGCCCTTAATACCCCAAACGAGTCAAAATTCCATAACTCAATTATAATACTTTCTATCATTTAACTAAATCCTTTTATCAACCAAGGATGGATACCCAAACATTACTATTATTAAATCAATCAAAACGAAAGTCGATGCTTAGCTTTGACCAAGTCGCCATATTCCAAATTTGTCAACCTTTGACTTAAGCACAAAGTCAACTATACTTTGACAATTTCCTTTCTCACTAAATGTTCCATTAATTATCTTTTCCCTTTACAATCGACCTTGCATTCATGATTTATCAACAATCATATGCTAATTTCCAAAATTCAACTCGACCACACAACGGTCAAAGTCTCACACTATAATTATTTTCGTTAATCAATTAACCATTAACATATACATGTAGGCGATACATTATGTTCTTATTCTCGCCTAGTCATACTAAGCAAAGGTCAAAACCCAATTTTTTGACCTAAGTCAACAATCCACTAGTTGACCAATATTGACTTATGAATAAAGTCAACTTACTTTGCAAAATTCACATATCCGTTACAATTGAGTCATCACTACTCAACTTTTCATTCCCGATTCCAATATATATCTTTCCTTTCTCAATTGTTTCCTCTTTTCCTCAATTTCAATTTCTACAATCAATTAAAAATTTCCATTTAAAGCAATACCAATCTCTATTACCATTCCAAACTTTCATTCAAGTACTTACACCATTTAAACCCCTTCTAAACATCCACATACCATACTTGCAATTCTCGATTACCGGCTTCAGAGCCTCTATCACATCCATCAGTGGCCTAACCACTCATCATATAACTTTCACCGCTCATCGGCTACTAATAAACTTTGCTTCCTAAAAGCACCCCTTTCATAATCTATAAACTTGTAGACATCTCCTACACATACTTCTACTTAAACACGACCCGTGTTTTCAATCCAATTTCTCACTTACCATATAATTATAGCAATAACTTAACCATACGGTTCTACATACGTCCGATGCAAACCTCATATTCCTTAAATGTCAAATCATACTTAACTAACTTATCGAGATGATCGGAAAGCCTCCAATCCATCCCGACGCCAAACTGTCACAATGATCGGAAAGCCTCCAATCAAAAGTGACTCAACCAATCCTTGCAAATCAGAATGTCTCCGATCCCACAAGGACCAACCAATCCATTCTATGATGCATGACGTACGTGCATTCATCTTCCACATCACTCATTTTCACCATTTCCTTTCCTGCCAATCATATGCCTTATACTTTCTCGTTTTCAAAACAGAAGGTCATTACCGACATCACATGCCTTCTATAGACCATTAGACATATAGCATACATGTCACACCTCCCCGGTTCACGCATAACCGGTTTCTAATACTACTAACCGTCCCATTTATTTATTTTTGTAGTACTTAGCTAACTCGCCTTCCCATTACATCCATCTTCCAACCTTCCCGTTACTATTGTGGTAATCATTAAACTTTCTAGTAGTTCAAAACTCTCCGGGTTTCCCGGTCACCTTGATTCGATCAACCATTTATTTCGACCCTTTTTATTTATCGACTAGGAGATCGTTGATATCCTATATGTTCAGCCCTTCATACACCTAGAGCTTAGGGGGAAATCCATTCCCAACCGCGACATTACGTCACACCCTTCACCTATCCAATCACCAATCTCCATAATTGCGATTTCTGACACCCCGTCGTTTCCATACCTTCCTTAAAAGTTTAACATACTTTTTACCCCTTTATATCAACTTATGATCGCCTGATCACAATTCTCAATCATTTCCCGATGTAACACGTTACCCTCAAGCATATCGTTATTCCCTTACCTATCTTGATTCTTGCACCATTAATAACATCAGACCTTGTAATTTCATTCACGTCGCCTTTCATCTGTGCACGACTTTCTCATCACAAAATAACACTTTCACATTCTATAAACCTTACCTAGGAACTTTCACAACTTTCATATTCCGTCTTTGGTACTCCATGACACCATAGTTTTTTTTTTCTTTTTACCAACCATAATATATCGATCATTTATTCAATATCCTATTATACTTTCATGAGCGATTCCCATCGCCAATCCCTTCCACATAGTTTAGTTTCTCCTTTCTCAATACCGGTCAATAATTCAGAACTTTCATCTTATATATAGGCCATGGAAATTAACTCTAATAACTACTTTCGCAACAAAGGCTCCTCTAACAAATACAATGACCCAATTCATTAGGTATCAATTCGAGCGACTCATCAAAAAGTAATTCACAAATCATATAACATAAGATTTATAGACATCATACCTGAAGCGGTATCGTGGCTTCCTCTAGCCTCGCCGTGAGCAGTTGATATCAACATACCGGTTCTTCTCTTCGGGCATGCGCCACTAAAATGTCCCTTATCGTGACACGTGTAGCACTCCACTTCTCTGATATTATTCACTCCACAGTCTTTTGCCCTGTGCCCAACTCTTCCGCATGTGAAGCATAAAGCTGTACCCGACTTGCATACCCCCTTGTGGCCCTTACCGCAATTATGACACTTTCCGCCACTAACTTTATTGGTCAAAGTCGGTGTGAACTTTCCCTTCTTTGATGGCTCCAAACTATCTCCGATTCTTCTCTTTTCTCCACTTCTTGGTAGCTCTTGGACCACCCGCTGATCCACTTTCTGGGTGTACACATCCACTGACTCATCTCCTTTTCTGAAAATCATAGCTTCTTCTTGCACTTTCACTAAGCTTCTCTTAGGGCAAAATTTCTCTTTCAAACGGCACGTGAATTCCTCCCATGACATCTCGTATATTGCCTTCTTGCCTAAGACTTCGTACATCATAATCCACCACGCGTGTGCTTCATCTTTCAACATTCTAGAAGCATATGTCACCATATCTTCCCTTCTACATTTGCTACTCTCCAAAGCTTGCTCAGTTTCTCGAATCCACCGGACGGTGACTCTTGGCTCAAAACTTCCCGAATACGCCTTGGGCTTATATGCCATAAATGCCTCGAACGAACATCCATTTCTCTTATCAAGACTCATATCATTTTCCTTTTCAGTCGAGAATTCCTCCAAGTGGGCCTTGCTACCCGAACACTTACTCTTTATACCCGGTTTGGAATTACCTTCCCTTTCCTTGGTCATCCGGTCATCAATAATCCGGTTCACGTCCCCTTTTACTTCTTCCCTCATTCGATCAAACATGTCACAAATCACTTCTAATGTTACCGGCGTGTAGTTAGCATAAACTTCCGAGTCCTCCTCCGAGATAAGTGGAGTTCGTCCACTTTCCATATTCACCATTTTCCTATAATAAGATGACAACTATACCTTCATCAATCATTCATTCCATAGTCCATTTCGACTCTCAATCTCGAAAGTGACCACATAAGGCAATTCTTCCTAGGGTTCGACCCTAAGACAACTTAGCCCTATAGCTTTCAAAGTCAACCTAGTTATCTAACGGAAATATATCATTCTACTTCTACAACTTAAGCCTAGGGTGGTTAACCCAACCTAATTCGCTTAAGCTATAGCTCTGATACCAAGTTGTAACACCTCAATTTTCAAAACACTTTTTAAATCATATTTTTAAATAAAAATATTACAAGTCCAATATTCTCAAAATACGGTTTAACAAAAACCAATAAAAGTTTATCAGAGTATTAAAACCGGTGTTACAAATACAATATCATAACCATAGGATAAACGGGATCTACCTACGAGCTCCCGAGCTGATCAACACTAGGCCATTTCTAACGCGACCCTCTAAACCAACGATCCTGAACCTGAGTACATAGCCAAAAAAACAAAGTAGTACGTGAGACAAAATAGTCTCGTGAGAAACATGAGTTTTAGACCCGACATTAATATATATAAATAATCACATTTATTATTAATCACATTTATTAGACATATATATATATATATATATATATATATATATATATATATATATATATATATATATATATATATATATATATATATATATATATATATATATATATATATATATATATATATATATATAGAGGAGGGTTCATGCGAGAACCACTATTATTGCGAGAACTGCGAGAACCACTTTTTAACCAATCATTTTAATTAATTAATTTTTAAAATCTAAAGGGCATAGTAGTCTTTTTAACATTATTTTTTTTTTTTAATTTTGGTTAATCTTTTCAGTTTCCTTAAAAATCGTAACCTAAATCCTATTTTCAAGGATCTCAATTCTGCAATTTTATGTTTTTTTTTCTTTTTTCTTTTTGCAATTCGTACATGTTCATTGATGAACGCATAAAAATAACTAATAATTTAAAATTCTTTAAGTGTTCAATAATAAACGCCTAATAAGTCAGAACAATTTTTAACTTTCTTTAACGTGTTCAGTGATGAATGCATAATAATTACATGTTCAATGTGCATAATTTACAAATTCAATAATGAACAAATCAATAAATATACATAATAACAAAATCTACAAACAACACATTAACAAAATCGTAATTAGAATCCGTAGACATATCTGATAGATAAACACATAAAAAATAATGAATAACCTAGTACAAAAAGTAATTGTCCACTATTCAATAATGAATAAGCTAATGGAAACATTATATGACGAGATCTGAGCAACAATGATAAGAAAAATCAGATCCATTCACTATTGAGCAACAAGGAAAGAAAACACCCAGATCTTTTCACTAGAGATAACCAGATCTGAAAACCCCGAGCCATGTCTAGACTTCGTCGGAACCCTAGATGTACCGGCGGCGCCGTAATCGCCAAAACTGAACCCTAGTCGTCGATCTTAATCCATACAAAATGATAAATCAATAATACAGATATGAGAGTTAGAGAACCACTGCCACATATCTGATGTTGATGCGGTGGTCTTGCCGGTGTGCGGTGGTGCGTCGTTCATCGTGGTGCGGTGGTGGTGCCGGGAATTAACCTTCAACAGATCTTGAAGAACCGCCGCCACATACCGGTCGTCGGAGATCTTGAAAAACCGCCGCCACAGATCTTGAAGAACCGCTACCACAGATCTTGAAGAACCGCCGCCACAAACAGATCGTCGGAGATGGAACAGGGTGTCGACGGAGATGTAGATGCTGGAGATGGAGGAGACATTTGAAGAACACATTAAGAGAGAAATAAAAAACACATAGTGTGTGTGAGAGAGCGTAGTCTTCTGCAAAAGGGGGAGGGGATTAATTAGCTTTCCATTATTTCCGTATTTAATTGTGAATTAAGGGACCATTATACCCTTTTGGCCCTAAATGTTAATCCTTAAATGTTATCTTAATTATGAAACTGCCATTGATCATCTTAACCATTGATCCCTTAATCTGATGGTCATGATTAGTTCTCGCAGTTCTCGCAAAAATGAGTGTTCTCGCATGAACCCAACTCTATATATATATATATATATATATATATATATATATATATATATATATATATATATATATATATATATATATATATATATATATATATATATATATCTATATACTTTGGTTACCTCCGTGGTAACCCTAGCTCATTCATATACATCAATCACCTCTTCGGTGATTCTATCACATTCATTCATAGCCTATTCGACCCGTCAAGTTGTTCGGAAAGCCTCCAAACCAACGAGACCCCATTTTTTGTCCTACTAACCAGAATGCCTCCGATTCAGTAGAACCCCCATTGTCACAGTGTTCAGCCAAAGTGACCTATCTTCATCTTACTAACCAGAATGCCTCCAGTTCAGTAAGATCCAACATCTTGTTGGGTGATCGGAATGCCTCCGACTCATCAGTTTTATTCAAGATACCATGATAACCAGAAAGCCTCCGATCTACCATGTACCTGTCCTATTTCAATCTACCCGTCATAACTATTTCATGTGACTATGTGTCACATCTATCATCAATGCCATAAGGCCATCATACAATCTATCCACATGCTAATCTTAACTAACATTCACATAATCGAATCAACTAGTCTCTTTATTAGTAATCACACATTATAAAAGTACACTCTTTTACGTCATATCAATAATTAGTTATTAATTACTTTTCATTATCATGATCTCTTTCAAAATCATCAATCACTTTAGACATACGTAGATAGTCTACTATTTATCACTTTCTCATCTTTTCAATCATATCTTTATAAAAAAATCATTTATTAATAAAGACTCACAAAACATCATATATATTTTAAAAGAAACATTTGCTATGTACCCAGTTTTAAGAGTCTCATGTACTCACCTTGGCCAAGCTTAATCCTCTTGCACTCCTTGAACAAAATCTTCACTTCCCAAGACTTGTAAATTCCAAGTCTTTCAACAATTGCCCTAATCATGAAACCATACAAGGTTTATCATCAAACATCATCATATCTTACCACTAGTTAACTACTAGTATCATTTTCCCCAATTTCTACAAAGCCCTAGCTTCATAAATCCCGGTATTATCATAAATCCATATCATGAACATGTTTTCCTTGACAAAATACCATAGATCTAAGTTAGATTACACTCATTTCGGCATTCATGGTAAACCCTCCAACTAGGGTTTACAAACTTAACCATTTACCCCAAATTCAACACATACAACTAGCTAAGAGTTGAGATATACCTTTAATCTTCACTAAGGAGTGTAGATCCACAAGATTCGGGCTGAAAATCTGCTCCAAATGCTCCTTTACACTCAAAATTCGCACTCACACTTAGAGAGAAGAGTTAGGGTTTGCAAATGAGCTCAAATGGCCAAAAACCCGATTATAAAGCTGCTCGACCATAGTTCACGACGTGAACAAAGTTCGCGTCGCGAACTTTTCTCCTACACGCATTCTTCGCGATCGCTAAGTTGTTGCGAACTACTTCGCGACCAAATGCCAAACTCCCTGGCCTGACTTCCCGATCGTGATCCGAGGTTCGCGTCGCGAACTCTTTTAGGCAGCAGGGCTGCACTTTTTCGTCTTTGCCTCGACCCGGTTTCGCCCATAACTTTCTCATACGGTGTCCAAACGACACGAAACCAATTCCTACACCTTTTAAACGATTTATCCATAATTATTATATTTTTAAAGAATTTATTTATTACCAAAATTTCGGGTCGTTACACTGTTTATTTTGTGTCGGATCAGAAATACCACCCCTAATGAATAGGATCAAATGGTAGGCTTAAATTTGGGCTCACCCTTTTTTTTTCTTTTTCATTTTTAATAAAAACTTAATACTTCATTAGAATAAACATTACAAACTACAAATAAAATACCGAAAAAATAAAAAAAGTACCGAAAAATAAATTTTTTTTACCGAAAATTAAAAAAAATACCGAAAAATAAAAAAACTACATGTTATCTTCAACGTCGATTTCATCATCATCTACGGGGTATTTTGCGCGAATTGCGTTTTTTTGCTTGATGATTCTCTCATTATCCGCGCGCGCCATCCCTTCGGTGCTAGTGCCGAGGAATTTCAATTCTTCCAACATTATGAATAAATTGTCCCGCGTCTTTGACCTTTCGTAAGCGGATTGAGAGGCTTCACTTTTCCACTTAAACTCGACTATCATGGTCTCGCCAAAGTCGGCCGCGGAACTCCCCGCGGTGCCGGATGAAGTTTCCGATCTACTTTATGTTTTTGCCTTACGAGACTTTCCTGCCGGATGTGGTATCTTATCTTCCCCGAAAAATTCTTCGTATCTGAGAGCGAAATGGGGTCGGGGGCGTCCCATTTCGGACATTTTCGCAAAATGTCCCAAGCACCTTCATTATTAAATGGTTTTTTTGACGCCGACTCGTCACGGAACGCTTGTCAGACACGCGTCAAAAAATCAACCTCATTTTCTCCACTCCTACTAGTACGTTGTAAACGTTTGTAGACAGCGTTGAAACGTTGACGTACAATTAGTATTTAAAGTCGCCCACTTCCCCGTCAACGCGTCTTTGGTACACGACACCTCAATGCCCTTGTTGAACTCAAAAACGACTTTGTTCAAAAAACAATCATCAGCTTGGTCGTTTCCCGTCTCGGAATCCTCGGAAACACTAACCAACACTCGGCTAGTAACCTTTGTTGCGCGTCGTCCCACCGGACCACCGTCCGATTTTGGTTGGTTGCAACTATTTTCCCCTTTCGGCGTGTCGCGGCGTCTTGTGGCGTTGGTTGTGATGGTTGTGTTTGTGATGATTGTGGTTGTGACCATACATGAGGTGGGTTTTGTTGAAGGTGTTGAATTGTTGATTCAACATAAAAAAAAATTGTTGTTGAACCTTTTGTTCGGGAGTTAGCGTGGGATATTGGGTAAATTATACCGGCATTTCGAAATTTTGGGTCGAAGATACTGATTGTTGGGACGATGGTGTAGACGGGTTGGACGCGGATGAGCTGATATTTCCCAATCCGAACATACCAGTAACCCAATCGTTTGGTCGTTGAGACATTTTTAGTGGGTATTTGGAAGAGAAAGTGTAGAAAATATTAGAGAGTTTAAACAGAGCTGTGTGGAAAAAAGTTGTGTTTGAAAGGGGTATTTATAATTGGTTAGAGTTTAAAAAAAAACAATTTCGGCCAAAATAGCCGTTGCCAACGGCTAGTGCCACGTGGTGGCCTCTGATTGGCTCGTTGGCCTCGTGGCCTGGCTGGCGAAGGTAGGGGTTTCACTTGGCGGGTGGTGCGGTGGTGGAGGTCGGATGACGAGGTGGCGTCCGGCGAGCTAGAGGTCTCGTTACCATACCCGAGCCTCTAAGTAACTTTCACATTGTATAAGAAATCAATATATATTCAATAAAAGGGCATGTTTGGAAAGCTTATTAACGGGGCTTATGAGCTTAACTTATGAGCTTAACTTATTAAGCTCAAATAAATTTGAAAATTTGAGCTTAATAAGCTCATAAGCCCCGTTAATAAACTTTCTCATGCAATAAGTGTAAATAATTATGTGCGCAAAACCGACCCACGATCGTGCATATCATATGACTAGATAAATTAAATCATTTTGTCATACAATCTAATAAAAAAAATAGTTGATAATGATTATTACATCCAATTTACACATGAACAATATAACTATTTGGTTAAAACGAACGACTCAACGTAATAACCAAAATGAAATTATACTTTCTATGTGATACACTGAATTATGAAATTAGTTATTAGAAAATAAAATCATTACAAAAACGCTTTATGGTCATATCCTTATTGTTCACACATAATCGTATAATCTATAAGAGAAAATAATATACGTGTATCAAACAAAATTCTCTGACGTGGATATTAATTATTACAGATTAGTAAAAAGAGTTTTTCTAACGTATGCCCTTGAGGCATACGATAAATGCATTTAATTAGGTGGTAATTTCCATTTAAAGAGAAATTCGAATTTAATGTTATTCTAAAATGGCAACTTCTGAAGTGCATTGATGTCATTTAATACATATAAGGAAATTATCGCCTTTTTAAATGCACGTTAACGTATGTCTCAGGGGCATACATTAGAAAAACCCTAGTAAAAAATATTAAAAACTATAAAAGGAGTTATTAAATTAGTAGAGCCCCAATAATTGAACCAGAGTAATTTACGGATAGATGTAAAAGTATACATCTTCATAAGACCTCCATATGCGGATCTTGTGAGCAAACCATAAGTATGAACGAAATGATTTTATCTTTTTTGAACGGCTATGAACGAAATGATTAATCTTGGTGTTCCGGTTGGTGCTAATATGAACTTAAAGAAACATTGGATTCCGGTGATTAATCGATTTAATTCAAAACTTTCCGATTGGAAAGCAAACAATTTATCATTCGGTGGAAGACTCACTCTCATCAAATCCGTTTTGAGTAGTCTACCTTTATATTACCTTTCGTTATTTAAGGCTCCCAATTGTATAATTGACAAACTTGAGCAAATTAGAAGAAGATTCTTATGGGGTGACAAGAAAATTAGTTGGGTTGCTTGGTCCACCGCTTTGGCACCTAAATCAAATGGTGGACTTGATATTGGATCTTTAAAAGCACAAAATCTTGCACTTCTCTCTAATTGGTGGTGGCGTTTACGGGATGGTAAAAAGTACATTTGGAAAGAAATTTTATCGGCAATTCACAAACTTAAACAAAAACCAATTCACCTCATGGCATCAAACAATTCTGTTGGGGTTTGGAAAAACATCACACGAGTGGTCACTGATCTCAAAAAATTTGATTTTGACTTCTCCGATGCCTTCACCCTTCGTATCGGTGACGGTACATCCTTCTTTTTCTGGAAGGATATTTGGATCGGTGAATCTTCCCTGCAAAACCGTTTCCCGAACCTATATAGTATCGAAAAAAGAAAGTCGTGTTTGGTGGCAGATCGCATCCATGATTCTGGGTACAAATGGGAATGGAAACATGGTTTTCACAATCATGTTATTGTTAATGAATTCATTCTGTTATTAAATTTGATTTGCCATACCCGCTTAAATCCATCACCTGATAAATTACTTTGTAAGCTTTCCGGCGATGGTTCTTATGAGGTCCACCACTTCCGCAGTTGGATTGATCAAAAATTGACCACCACGGGTTATATTAACATGCCATGGTCTCGCATTGTACCCCTTAAAGTCAATTGTTTTATATGGAGAATTGGACTAAACAGAATTCCGGTTGCTAAAAGTTTGGAATGTAGGGGTATTAACATCGATTCCCCCACATGTAAAATATGCAATAACGGTGATGAAGACGTCGAACATGTCTTTTTACGGTGTCCTAGAGCGGTGGAAGTTATTTCTTGGATATTCAATTGGTGTGGATTTCCATTACCTACATTTCACTCGATAACAGAACTCACTGAATTCGGTGTTGGTTGGGGAAATTGCCCAAAAAAGAGAAAAATCTTAAATACAATTATTTCCAGTTTGCTTTGGTGTGTTTGGAAGGCAAGGAATGATGTGATCTTTAATAAGGTTCACAAATCGCACTCGATTATAGCTAATGATATCATTCAAAGTTCTTATATGTGGGTGAAACATAGGAGTAACATATGTTGTAACTCGGTTGATTGGGGTATTTCCCCGTTTTTGTTTCCTTTGTAATTTCCTTTGTATTTTCCTTTTCCGTCTTAGTTTCTTGTTAAGCTCGGGTTTTTTAATATATTTGCCGTTTCCAAAAAAAAAACAAGAAGTAATAATAGAGGCTATTAATTTAAACAGCTCTACTTAATAATTTATTTGCTAACTAAAATTAAATATTCGGAGAACCATAACAAAGACAATTCAGTTGATAGTAAATTGCTAACTATTTTTGATTTATTGTGTACTACCTTCGTCCCAATTTTATTGTATATATTTCCTTTTGTTTTGTCCTAAAATTATTATCAAGTTGAAAATTTCCACCAATCAAAAAATAGTTAAGTGGTAAAGATATAATTTTATTGGTTAGACAATATAATAAATGCATTTTTCTTAAATGGTGTTTTTTATCACAATAATTTTGAAACGAAAGGAGTATAATATTTTCATAACTAAAAGTTTTGTTTAGTTCTAGAGTATGATTAAAACAAACAATATTAGTCAATAGGAAGTGTTTTTTATTTTGTAGACATAACCACATGCAAAATTTCTATAACCCTAAGTAACTAAATTAAAACGAGAAATTATAAGTAACAATTTTCCTAACAACGATATGACAATTATATGGAAATAATGTAACAAAATCAGTTTATAAACAAAAAACAGAATACTTTTTACTAAAAAAATTTAAACTAGAGTATATATTTTATTATAATTATTTATTATTTATTACGCCGTATAATACGACCAAATTGAAGTTCAACTATGTATAGATTTTTCCATAAGTCGTTTGGACTTTGGACCACGCACGAAATTGAATATCATTGAAGAAAAGGTGAAGTGGTTTTTGAACCGATATTAGTAAACGATCGGGGTTGTTATGAAAAAATGTAAACTTGAGGGGTGTATTTGTAAATTAGAAATAGCCTGCAGCGCATGTGTGTACGGTTAATGGCCAGCTGGTGGGCTATGATCTAATTAATGTCGTGGAGTTGACGGAGTTCGTGTGAACCATTGTCCAAGTCAACCGGAATCAATAGTAGTAGTAGATATAAGTATATAACTTTACACTTTTACATTAGTTTGTTTCAATATAACAACTAATATTCCATTTCTCTACCAAAAATTTGAATAACAATATTTGATTTTAAGTTTTGAATACGATTTTCGTAATAGGTATAATCAATATCTAAAACGAAATTTTAAAATATTAAAATAACTTCTATAAAAGCAGCTGACCAACTTTATGAATTAATTTACCTCTGCTACATTATACTAATTCATTTGACATTTTTTCCATAACTATGAAACAAAATTACCTTTTTTTGCTTGAGAGAAAAAAAAGGAGGTGAATGGTCATAACTTCAAAAAAGATAAAGGCATTCCGTTGAAAAAACTGGAAAGTTGAGGGGCTACACAGAATTAAGTGAATATGATTGCAGGGAACCAATTTAAAGCCGTGGACCAATTTGGCATTTCGTCCATGGTCCAATCTGCTGTTTTAAAACTAAATAAATGATGTTAGACGCTTAACATTTAACAAAAAATTTGATATCTTCAAAACATATAATATAAAATAAAATTCTAAATCTATAAAAAATATACTAAGTACTCACTCTAATAAAAAGATTGAGATTAAAAGAAATAAAAAAACCGGTTCACAATGAGTTCAATCATCATGGTTCGACCTGATTCACAATTAACTCACCAGGTTCGAATCTAATCATAAACAGTATATTAATCCAGTTGATTCAGTGTGATGTGCTTTCTATTTTTCGATCCAATCAATCTGACCCGCCAATCCAACCCAAAAGTCCAAGTCAACAAAAATATAAGGTATGGCGAATTGGTGATGGTATGTGTGGGGAGTTTCAAGGTGACTATTTATTCAACCCAAACGTTATCATCTTATCCTTATTTATTACTCCCTCCGTCCCAAATTAATTGTCCACTAGACAAAAGACACACAGTTTTAAGAAAATGAAATATTACACTGTCCACCAATCAAATCCTATATTTACCCACTTATAATTCATATGATTGGTTGTAATTTAAAATTAACAATTATTTTGGGACAAACTAAAATAGTAAGGTGGACAATAAAAATGAGACGGAGGGAATACTAGGTCTAGGTACATATGGCAAATTTTATGTTATCTTGGTACTTATAACTGAATTCACAAGAACTGCTGTACTTCTAAGACATGTGAATATCAACTATTTTCTTGTTGCGAAAGGACTGGAAACCTCGATCAATTTACAATTGATCCGGTGATTTTAATGAAGTGCATAAGTTATATTTTAAATAGATGTATTAAATGTATTTTATAGTTCTAATGGAAAGTTTGTGGATTTAATGCATCCTAACATGTGCCTTGGGGCACATGTTAGAAAAACCCTATTATTAATTGGGCTACGTACCATTTACTATCGAGGACTTTCTTAAACGACAACTTAATTGACGTGTTAATTGTTCAATACATTTTTATGTCAATCAATGTGTTTATGAATGTATATAAGTATGTATTTGCCAGGAAAACACAATACAATCACCAATAGGGTCGGGTCCGTCGGGTTTGAGGATAAAAAATTTTAACCCGAAACCCGACCCGATAAGGATTCGGGTTTGTCGGGTTCGGGTTGGTCGGTTTTCAGGTTTGTCGGGTTGACCCGATCGGGTTAGTCGGGTTACACTTGAGTTAGGAATTTTTGGTAAAAACTATAGAAATTATTTAATATATTGAATTTCATGAGTATTTATTTAACACTTTTAATTGTTAATTGATTTTTATTGAATACTTTGTCATATAATTTGATAATTAATTGATTTAATAGTAAAAATATGTTAATTTTTATAGGAAATAAAATACTTAAACTTTAATCGGGTCTAATCGGGCCAACCCGAACCCGACAAAGGTAAGAAATTCTAACCCGAAACCCGACCCGATAACGAATCGGGTTGGTCGGGTCGGGTTTAAAAAACCCGATAACAACATGAAACCCGAATAGACCCGACCCGATAAGCGTAATCGGGTTCGGGTTCGGGTTAGGGTCGGGTCGGGTCGGGTCAACCCTTTGGGCACCCCTAATCACCAACCTTTAAAATTTTTCTCAGAGGATTGATATAAGTAATAAGTCTATAACAACTCATACGATTTAATTCAAGTTTTTAAAATTGGGTTTATAGGTTTTGTTTATACAGATTTTTTTACCCTGTAAATAATTAACCGATTGAACTCTCGTATTAATGTGAAATCAGATTTTAATCAAGCCGGCCCCAAACAATGACATGATGGAAACTTTTGGTTCTTTAATATTCGTATCCTTTTCAGTATGATTTTTATATTAGTGTTAGTCAAATCTTGCATATGTCACACTTTATGTTCGCTTTGATGTTGATTAATAAAATTAAATAATGTAAAAGCATTTCAAATATATTACCGTGATTTTAATATCTATATTAAATTATGTGTCGAATCAAAATTTATATTTTATAAACATATTCCTAGTATTTTAATATCAAAGGTCACATCTTCTAATTTTTTAAGTTGATATTGATAATTTTCTTATAGTTTATTCAAAATAAATATGGCTACGTGAACTTTATAACACAGTACAACATAAGTGAACCACAAAAAGAACAACTAATTAATTACGTGCGCACGGTATATAGATAACATCCAAACAACACCAGTTGCCTTTTTTGAATCTTTATAGGATTCATAAAGCAATCATAACTTAAAGTTTTTTATCATAAGCTCGATCGTAAAATCCCCTATTTCTTGTATTACAAACAATATTTAATATAATCAAACAGGAACAGTTCGGTTAGTCGTGTTCGAGGCATGCTCAGTTTCCTCCTCGTTCTCACCGGACATTTCTTCGAGAGATTTACCATTAGCTTCAGGGACCAAAAACGTAAACACCATTCCTAAGAAATTGATCACACCGAGAACGATGAGTGAGTTCCGGATTCCAATACCGGGAGGGTATCCGGCATCGGTTTTCTTAGGGTCGGTGCTTTGAGAAGCGTAGAGGAACCCGTAGGCACCAACGATGGCACCGGCTTTCCCGGCAGCTGCAGAGATACCATGACAAGTTGACCGGAGCCTCGCCGGAAAGATTTCAGCCGGGACTACAAAAGTGGTGGAGTTAGGGCCAAAGTTGGCGAAAAAGAAGGTTAAAGAGTACATGATCACAAATCCGATGCGATTGTCGTGTAAGGTCCAATGGTGGTACGGGATAGCGAGGGCAAACATGAAGGCGGTCATGAAAAAGAATCCCATGAGTTGGATTGCGAAACGGCCGACGATATCGATGAAAAAGACTGTAAACCAATATCCGGGAACAGTACTGCAAAGTGCGATTAGGGTTTGAGCTTTTGCTACTTTGAAAACCTCGCCGGTGGCACTCATTGTGGCTGCCGGTGGGATCCACCCGATGGCGGTGAAAACGTCTTTTTGGAAAAGATTGTTTGAATAAAAGGCGATATCGAGTAAAAACCAGGTGGAACAAGTTCCGAGCAAGTGGAGCCCATGGCGACGAAGGAATTCCTTTGAAAATAATCCAAACGAGTTGCTCGTATTTTGAGAATATTTCTCGACCTTGTCCTCTTCGGCCTCGATCTCAACTTGTAAAACTCGAGCCATATCTTGTGCCGCTTGTTTAGCATTTTTGGCAACTAAAGCAGTGTACCGTGCAGTTTCCGGCATCTTCATACGCCAGTAGTATGTCAAAGCTGCCGGAATCGCACCGAACATGAGAATTATACGCCAGATGTAGTCCGCTTGCGGGACTGTGGACCCTACCGGGTCCACTGCGTAGGATGGAGCAGGAAACGCGTGGTCAAAAGATGACGACGTGATTAATGCTACCACCCCACTAGCTAAAATCCCAAACCCTTGCATAGCGAAAACCGCAGCAATAAACGCACCACGCGTTTTCTTGTTAGCATATTCCGACATAATCGTAGCCGAGAGCGGATAATCGCCACCGATACCAAACCCGAGCCAAAACCTGAAGAAACAAAGTGTGGCCATCACACCTTTCGGTTCATTACCGAACGAAAGGCCGGAAGCAAGGGAACAAACAACCATCATAGCCAAAGTCATACCATACACTCTTTTCCTACCCATTTTGTCACCGAGCCACCCGAAAAAGAGTTGACCGCATAGAGTCCCCACAAGGGCCACACCCGTGACTGACGAGGCGACCCCCGGGGGTAGTGTCCCGGGTTTGAGTGCACCCTCTTTGTGGTAGTAGATACGGCCTAGCAATTTGGTCACGAGTGATATTGCAAACAAATCATAAGCGTCGGTAAAGAAACCCATTCCGGCGATTATGATGGCCGTGAAATGGTACAATTGGGTCTTGGCGGAATCAAGTGCACTAAGCACTTGAAGCTGTTCACGAGCCATGGCTACTCCTTACTCCCGAACTTAGAGCCAACTGTAATAATATGAATAAATAGATGTTTTAGAAATTGTGTAACAAATTGAAATCTAAACCGTGTAAACTAATGTAGTAAGAAGCTGTATTCATTTTTCTCCTCTAAATATCTAAAATGAATAAAATATTTTCTAGATGTTGAATTATGAACCATTATTATTATTGTTCTATATAAAAAAAAATCAACAAATTAATGTGAAGACAATTATTGAAGACGATATTTTACAACTTGCCGGTTGTCAAATTGATGGGCCAGCTATTATTTGTTTGGTTCCTTTAAAGTCTTGCATGCATATGAAAAAACAAACAAATAAATACTACCTTCTTCGTATCACAATAGTGATATATTTAGAAGAAAAATATTAAAGTGTAAGTTAAGATAGATTAAAGTTACTTAGTGGTTTTTTTTAAATAAAGTGATATTAATGGGGTTTAAAAGTAAAAGTAAGTGTATAAGAGTAATTTCACTATAGTAAAGAGGATAGTGGAGGTTGGATCTCACTTTTTATCAAATAAGGAAACTTTTGAAGTGTATCACTTATTTTGAAAACACTTAGTAAATAGAAAATTCTTATTGTGATATGGAGGTAGTATAAAAAAATCGCATAAAACGGATTAAAGAATACGTAAATAGTTTAATAAACAAGCATCTTGACGGTCTGGTCAATTTATGAAACCTACCGCAAGTCCCAACTGTATATGTATATTATGTGTCTACATGCTCATGTTTATTTGTAATTAATGTAGGTGAAAATGTTAGTTTTGACTTTTGACCTCAAGAAAAGCTCACGTTGGACACGTACAATTGGCTGAAACTATATAAAAGAGAAGTTAGAAATCAGTTTTGGATTTTATTATTTTTAAAATTAGGAAACTTCGTGGATACTTCTAACTTAAGGAGTCCCAATCAGCTACTGATACCGATTAAACGACGTTAAAAAAGTGGGTGAAATTAAGTAAACTTTTTCATAAAACTAACTGATTAAATGTAAATTTCAATTTAGACTTTGTATAAACAACACTTAATTCGCACATTTAGCACACTTTTAAGTGTGTGCATGGTAATTAAGCTGCGTTTTTACGTTCGAAAACAAAGAAACACTCACAGTGAAAAGATCATTTTATCGAGTTTTATATATTTATTTATGAATATCGAGAGAGAGAGTACCTTGTGAAGAGATTAGCGATGCAATGTTTTTAGAGAGAGGAGAAGAATTTAAGGATGTGAGAAGAGGAGGCATTGGAGGGATGGGGTATTTAAAGGTGTACACGTAGAAGCATATTAAGGGTATATCCTCTTAAAGTCTTGAGTCAACGCTTGCACATTGCCTCTCCAATGATCTAATCGACTATCAAGTCAACGCCCCCAGCTAGCTTGTCTCATCTATTGACTAAAATAATTATCTTAATTCTTAACTAGGAACAAATTCAGTAATTAGCCTAATCATTCATGAATTTTATAGTGAAGAACTAAAGATAAATGATAATAACATGGCCACGTACATCAAATGTTTGCCAGTATGTCATACGAAGTATTTTATGTTTGTTCTATTGTTAGTTTATTACTTCTCATCTTTTTCCAATGTGAATTCGATATATGAATTAATTAACATTTTTTAATATTTAATTTGTCAAGAGTAATTAAAAAGAATATCAATAAATGACGTGTTAATAAATAATAATACCTCTTAAACAAAAAAAAAGTTACTCTTAGTTAGAAACTGAATATACAATTATCATATCACTTATTCAATACACAATTGTTACAGTTTAATGAAATTTGTTACAACTTATGATACAATAGGTGAACCACAACAAGAACAAATAATTTAGTTACACACAAAGGTAAATAGCATCTGATCAGATACAAACAAAACGGTACATATTGTTGCTCTATAATTTCTGAATCTTTATAGGATTCATAAAGTTAGCAATCATACGTACGAAAGCAAAAAAAGAACACAAAAGTAAACAGTCGGTAAAAATCCCATATTTCTTGCAGGACAAACAATATTTAGTAAAATCAAACAGGAACAGTTCGGTTACTTGTGTTCGGGCCCGGGTTTGATGTAGGCTCGTCATCCCCTTCATTCTCACCGGACAATTCTTCAAGCGATTTGCCATTAGGTTCAGGGACTAAAAAGGTAAAAGCCATTCCCAAGAAATTAATCACACCGAGAACGATAAGCGAGTTCTTGATTCCGATACCGGTAGGGTAGCCATGGTCGGTTTTCTTAGGGTCGGTGCTTTGAGAAGCGTAAAGAAAACCGTAGGCACCAACTATGGCACCGGCTTTCCCGGCAGCGGCGGAGATACCGTGGCAAGTTGACCGGAGTCTGGCGGGAAAGATTTCGGCGGGGACCACGAAAGTGGTGGCATTAGGGCCGAAGTTTGCGAAGAAAAACGTTAATGAGTACATGACGATGAAACCAATACGGTTGTCATGTAAGGTCCAATGGTGGTATGGGATCGCGAGTGCAAACATGAAGACGGTCATGAAGAAGAATCCCATGAGTTGGATTGTAAAACGACCGATGATATCAATTAATGCAACTGTAAACCAGTATCCAGGAACAGTACTGCAAAGCGCAATTAAGGTTTGAGCTTTAGCCACCTTGTAAACCTCGCCGATAGCGTTCATTTTAGATGCAGCGGGGATCCACCCGATGGCGGTGAAAACATCTTTTTGGAAGAGGTTTTGTGAATAGAAAGCAATGTCGAGTAAAAACCATGTGGAACATGTTCCAAGCAAGTGGAGACCGTGGCGACGGAGGAATTCTGATGAAAACAATCCGAATGAGTTTCTAGTATCCTGAGTAATTTGTTCAACCTTTTGTTGTTCGACCTCGATTTCAACTTGCAAAACTTGAGCCATATCTTGTGCCGCCTGTTTAGCGTTTTTCGCCACCAATGCGGTGTAACGTGCGGTTTCTGGCATTTTCATACGCCAATAATAGGTCATGGCTGCCGGGATCGCACCAAACATGAGTATGATACGCCAGATGTAGTCCGCTTGTGGGACCGTGGACCCTATCGGATCCGTTGCATAAGAGGGAGAACTAAAAGCATGGTCAAAAGATGCCGCCACTATTAATGCTACCACCCCACTCGCCAAAATCCCAAACCCTTGCATAGCAAAAACCGCAGCGATAAACGCACCTCGGGTTTTCTTGTTAGCATATTCGGACATGATTGTAGCCGAGAGCGGATAATCACCACCTATGCCGAACCCGAGCCAAAACCTAAAGAAACAAAGTACGGCCATGACACTTTTTGGTTCGCTCCCTAACGAGAGACCGGAGGCTAAGGAACATATAACCATCATAGCCAAAGTCATACCATAAACTCTCTTCCGGCCCATTTTGTCACCGAGCCACCCGAAAAAGAGTTGACCGCATAGAGTTCCAACAAGGGCCACGCCAGTAACTGACGAGGCCACCACGGGGGGTAGGGTTCCGGGCTTGAGTGAGCCCTCTTTGTGGTAGTAAATACGACCAAGCAATTTAGTGACGAGTGAAATGGCAAAGAGATCGTAAGCGTCGGTAAAGAAACCCATTCCGGCGATTACGATGGCCGTGAAATGGTACAATTGGGTCTTGGCGGAATCAAGTGCACTAAGCACTTGAAGTTGTTCTCGAGCCATGCCGCTATTCGATCTCTTCTTTCAAAACTATATACGTTCTGCATGCAAAGAAAATAAATCAAGTTATTGGAACACTAAAAATCCTCATATAATTGTTTGTTACGAAAACCAAATTTAACTTATATTCCTTGCTAATATTTGAATGGATTTCTAATATAATGTAATTTAGATTATTGCTTTTACGAATATATTTAAAAAATGAAAATGGTGAATTATCATCATATAAATAGTTAAATACCTAACACTGGAAGTTTAATATTTGCTAGGTGTCATGTAATCAGTTAGTACAAATACAAGAATTCCAATTAATTCTATTTAACATTGTTGCATAAATTTCAATGGGATATTATAATACAAAGAGGATTGGTATTTCTAATTGTCAAACAGAATATGTTAGACAAACTCTTAATATGTATAAATATATTAAGGGTTTTTTTAATCTACCAATTTTTATAGTTTACCCAACATTGCTTTAACATGTATTTATAAAAAAATCATTTCCAATTTAATAAACGGCGGAGAAATGATATAAAACGAAATGAGGAGATCATTACTTTTATATATGGAGTTTCATGTTCATTGAACACATATTAGAAATTTGTTAAAAAAACACATTTAAGAAAAACCGATATGTCAAATAAACATCTCTATATATAATAAAAGATGCTTTTTTTGAATCTCATAACTGATGCAGAAATATAAAATGTTGGTTTTGGCTTTTACTTGAATTAATCTAAAAACATATAATATGGAGAAGATTATAATTTGAGTTAGGCTAATAGTACAAGCAAATAGTAACACAATAAGAGTCAATTTTATTGCGTTACAAGTTCTTTAAAAGTTTTTTTTTTTATTTTTGTTTTTTTTAACAGTAAAAAGAAGGCAACGGGTTGAGTTCAACATTGTCATCATCCCCCGGGGACCTCCACACTAACATTAACACTTGAGTCTAGCAAAATGCTAGACAAAAATTAATACATTTCTTTAATTGTTTTCATAAAAAAATTAGAGAATTAAAATTCCTTCTAAATAGACAAATATTAGGTTACGTATTGACAATGTGTTATTCATGGCAAATTTACAAGAATGTATGAAAATCCCGTAAATGAGTAATTGTCAAAATGATATCTTGTTCGATAATTGTATTGTCGTTTAATCGATGTAAAAACATTTAATACTTAAGAGAAAGAGAGTACAATACCTTGTGAAGAGAAGCTATGCAGTTGTATATGTGAGATAGAATGAGGATATAGTTTAGTGATACGAGAATGAGTTGAATCCATGGGTATTTAAAGTGCACGACACTAAGAATCATTTAAAGCATATTATGGCATATGCTATAAAAGGCTGAGGTCAACGCATTGCTATTTGCTTCCCCATTAATCTAATTATTTTAAAATGTCAACGGCCATCTTGCCTCATTTGTTCATAAGGATAACCCTCTATGGCTCTATCTCCCTTTGATATGTATATTAAAAATGTAATATATCTAATTTACTATATTAATAATCTTAATATAATAAATTATAAAATATATGAAGAGATGTAGTCGAGGTACTCCTTCATTTTTATGTATTTATAAGAGATAAATCTCAACCATTGATAAATTATACTGCCAAGAATAATCACATATTTTACACATAGTGGTGTATTTTGGTCATTTTCACACAAAAAAAAATTACTTCCTCCGATTCAAAATAAGTGACACACTTTTAATTTCACAGTTTTTGAGGTAAAAGATTATAATGATTATTAAATTAGATTATTGGATGATTAGTGGGGAATGAGTCCTACACTTTTTGAATAAAGTGAGTTAATGATGTTTAAAAGTAAAAAGTAAGGGTAAATGAGTCATTTCACTTTGTTAAAGTATATAGTTAGTATGTGTGAGTCCCACTATTTTTTGCCAAATAAAGTAATTTTTAAAGTGTGTCACTTATTTTGAATCACCCCAAAAAGGAAACTGTGTCACTTATTTTGAATCGGAGGAATTTAGAATTATTAATTATTATTATTATTATTATTATTATTATTAATTTTTCATTAATAACACAATTTGATAATCACATGTTATTGTATATTGAATTATATGTGATTGTATACTGAATCACATAGGATTGTACGAAAACATCACATGTGATCAAATATACAATCACATGTAATTGTACAATAAAATAACATGTGATTTAGTACTACACTTGATTATCGAAATAATTTTATTATTTTAACGAAAAAATAATAAAATATTAATAAAAATAAAATAAATAAAATATTTTAAATAAAGAATAAAAAATAAATAAAATAATTTTTTTTTGTAAGTGCCAAATGACAAACATGCCCTTCATGTATACATACGTGATTAATTTTGACCATTATATCTTATTAATCTTGAGATTTATCCCTTAAGATTATAAAAAAATTAAAGATTATCTTGAACATTTCCATAAATAAAACTTAAAAATACAACTACGTACCTTAAGAGTTTAAAGGAATTAATGTTATATAGTTAGTTTATTATAATTTTATCTCTTATATTTATATTGTATAGTATAGAGTCTTATGTACTAATATCATGTATATCTAATTTTATATATTAGTATGTTGAATATTCAAGACAAAAATGTTCAATTTATAATAGGTAAATGAGGGTTTTTTTAACTCATACCCTAAGGGCATGAGATAAAAGTATTAATTGATGTTATAATTACCAATTGAGTTGAAATTGTATTAAATTATTGTTGAAATTAAAGTTCATTTAATGCATTTTCCAATATATTTAGAATTATTTTGTTCATTTCATACTTCTTATTTCATGCACTTAGGGCATGAGTTAGCCAAACCTAATGATTAATTATGTTAAAAATTCTAAACAATTTAATTAAGTAGAAATGAAAAGAAAAAGAAACTTACTATATATAGTAGGAATGATGAATTAGGCTTCACGGGTATGAAGCCGAAATATAAGATGCCAAAAAAGGAATATTATAGTAGGACAGCCGAAATTATTGATATCGAATTGTGCTACGTATCACCATGTGGTTTTGGTATTCATTTAAAATTTGGATATGCCCTTTCTTACTTTGCAGGGTCAATATCTTCGTTTTTTATATGTGGTAATTAAAGTTGAATCGATCATATTTTAAGCAATGATATGTACTCTAACATGAAAAGTTATATGTGTTATAAATCATCTTTTTTGGAACAAAAATTGTTTATTATTCAACGTTGAGAAATCTATATGATGTAAGGGTAAAAAAACTAAATCATTCAAGAAAAAAAACTAGCTTTTAATATTTTGCCGTTCAAAAAGAAGATTATTGAACCGTGTGATACATGGACACTGTCAATATTAACTGATAAAATTTGGATATATGTAGTGTTGGGTTTTCTATGCATCTAGCCACACTTTGCTTAAGGCGGAAATCAAAAGCAACTTGGTAGAACATTGACCCGATTAAAACTTTTGGACCGTTAGGTTTACAATTCTAATGCAACTAGATATTTAATATAATTAAATAGATCAATTCGAATAACTTACTTGTTCTTGGCGAATTGGAGAACTAGATAAACCTTGTGATCTAGTACGAGCCAGATCAAAACGATGCACTAGGATTCAAGTAAGAATCCCTCTATCGTATCACACCCAAGGTTGGTCAAGAACGAGACGAAGTACCACGAGGTAGTACAAAGCACTCTTGAGAAAACGATCACCGAAGAACACGATCGAAAACCCTTTCGATCGACGGCGGCGACGGCGGCGTACGGCGGGGCAGCGGCGGTCGGAGGTTCGGCGGTGGTGGTTTCGGTCGAATAGGGTATTCGGCCGAATGGGGTATTGCACAACAAGTATTAAGTGTGTTTAGGTTATACCCTTAACCCTTTATTTATAGTTGTGTAGACCTAATTAGAGTCAAACTCTAATTAGTCTAAGCCCGCTCCACAAGCCCGATCCGATCCACACCCTATGGCCCGAATTCTATAGCTAGTTAATTCCTATTAACTACACTAGTCCGTTTGGCCCGATAGTCATTTAATTAAACTATTAATTAAATACTTCGTTAATTCTCGTGTTCGTTGACGCCTCGAGGGCAACCCGAATAGGACTCTAAAATACCCGAACCGAAATACCGGTTTATTTGATGTGTTGGACACTCTTTCCAACAGTCTCCCACTTGGACACCTCATCAACTATAAACGGTACGCGTTCGTGTAACCTTTAGAGTGTGCATGTCATGTGCAGCTGCTGAACTCTGAACTATCAGAAACAGTCCTATGATAAGTGATCATATGTCCTTCGTTGCACGATATCATGTAACTAGTGACATGGACATGTCAATCACTCTAGTTACGATTATGTTTCCTGATTCGAGATTTATAATGACGATTTGACTACATGATTGAACTTTCAATCTAGTCATGACCTGCGCAGGTATTTTAGTGTCACATCAAATCAACAGGGGGCCCATGGATATCTCCTCTATCACTTTGATCAGAGGGAACGAATAAACCTTAACTACATCATCTTCCTTCATAGTCATCACATAATGCATGGAACTAATCTTTATAGCTACCAGTTACGAATAGCGTTGGAGTTAGACCAATGCATCACGAAATCGTACTTAGGAAACGATGCATCTTGGTTTGAAGACTCATACGATATTATCGCCTCACTATTACCCATGATAAAGTCCATGGGGTAATACTCTGAGCGTGGGTTGGTCCAACATTTAAATACACCTTTTAAATGCTCATGAGAGTAGCAGCAATCTCTATGCAATGTTCATACCTTTGAACAATCTACTCACTCTCCCATGACATCTTAATTCAGTTCTTATTCCCATAAGAACGATCGACTGTGGACGTTTAAGTAATCTCTTAGTTTACTTAGGAATAGGTTCTAAACATGCAAAAGGTTTGAAATGGAATAATTAAATACTATATGAATGATAGAACACTTGCAAATTATTTAATCTCCATAAATAAATCATCAATTCATACAATTTAATATTCACTACAATTTCAAATGAATGACAATTTATGATAAGTCACTATGAAATCTAATTCCTATCGTCCTCGCATGAGCATCATGCTTGGCACGACTTAGTGCTTTTGTGAAAGGATCAGCCGGGTTATTTTCCGACGATACTCTTGTCACTATCACGTCCCCATCTTCAACTCGCTTTCTCACGTAGTGAAACTTTCTGAGTATATGCCTGGTTCGACTATGATCTTTGGATTCTTTAGTCAATGAGACTGCACCTTCATTGTCGCAGAAGATTTTCATTGGTTCCTTAATGCTTGTTACGACACCAAGATCCCCAATGAAATTCTTCAACCATGTGGCTTCTTTTGATGCCTCACAGGCAGCAATATACTCAGATTCGCAAGTTGAATCAGCTACTGTCTCCTGCTTGGAACTCTTCCAAGTGACAGCTCCTCCGTTCAATAAGAACACCCACCCAGTTTGTGAGCACGAGTCATCTCTATCCGTTTGGAAACTCGCGTCACAATAACCTTCCACAACAAGTTCGTCTTTCCCACCATACACTAAGAACATATCCTTTGTTCTCCTTAGGTACTTGAGAATCGTTTTCACCGCAGTCCAATGATCGTTGCCAGGGTTGCCTTGGAACCGGCTCACCATGCTTAGCGCATATGAGACATCCGGGCGAGTACATACCATGGCATACATGATCGATCCAATCGCCGAGGCGTAAGGGACTCGACTCATTTTCTCCAGTTCTTGCTCAGTACTGGGACATTGACTCTTAGACAATGTTATGCCATGATTCATGGGTAGATACCCTTTCTTGGAATCAACCATACTAAAACGTTTTAGTATTTTATCCAAGTATGTACTCTGGCTTAATCCTATTAGACGTCTTTCTCTATCTCTGTATATCTTTATACCGAGTATGTACGCTGCGTCTCCTAGGTCCTTCATAGCGAAACATTTTCCCAACCAAGACTTCACGTCTTGCAGTGTAGGAATATGATTTCCTATAAGGAGTATGTCATCCACATACAGTACTAGGAAGACAACAACGCTGCCACTAGCTTTGATGTAAACGCAGGACTCATCTTCACTCCTAGAGAAACCAAACTCCTTGACTTTCTCATGGAAGCAAAGATTCCAACTTCGAGAGGCTTGTTTCAATCCATAAATGGATTTCTCAAGCTTGCACACTCTATCAGGATATTTCTTATTGATAAAACCTTCTGGCTGTGCCATATAGACATCCTCAGTAAGTCTTCCGTTAAGGAAGGCGGTTTTAACATCCATCTGCCAAATTTCATAGTCATGAAATGCAGCTATGGCAAGCAATATTCTGATAGACTTTATCTTGGCTACTGGTGAAAAGGTTTCATCATAATCAATCCCATGAGTTTGAGTATAACCTTTTGCAACCAACCTAGCCTTATAGGTGTGCACATTCCCATCCATGTCTATCTTCTTCTTGAAGATCCACTTGCATCCAACGGTTTTGACACCGGGAGAAGTCTCAATCAAGTTCCATACTTGATTGTCATACATGGACTGAATCTCACTCTCCATAGCCACTTTCCATTTTTCGGCCTCAGGGCCTTCCATAGCTTCCTTATAACTCGATGGCTCATCGTCATCAACTGGTAAACTATTACCAGCAGATGCATCGCCTTCAGCAATATGGAAATCATAGTAATCACCATAATGCTCAGGAGGGCGAGCAGTTCTTGAGGATCTACGTGGAACGGTAGGAGTTACATCAATTTGTTCAACAGGAGTCTCATCCTCTGGTTGAGTGCTAGTGTCAACTATAGGTTCCACTACATCTTCATCGTTTGACTCTTGACACTCTTCAAGATCAATTTTGCTCCCACTGTCTTCTTTGGATATTAGCTCTCTCTCGAGGAAGAATCCTCTTCGAGATACGAACACTTTGTTCTCTTTCGGATTGTAGAACCGATATCCAAAAGACTGTCGTGGGTAGCCAATGAAGTAGCACTTCTCTGATTTGTTATCTAGCTTGTCGTGAGATTCATGTCTTACATAAACTTCACAACCCCAGATTTTTAAATGTTTGAGGGAGGGAGGATTCCCTGTCCACATTTCAGAGGGAGTTTTGGCAACCTTCTTAGTTGGTACAAGGTTAACGATATGTGCTGCAGTTTCTAAGGCATATCCCCAGAAACTCACTGGAAGTGTTGATCGACTCATCATTGATCGAACCATGTCAAGCAAGGTTCGATTTCTCCTTTCCGACACTCCATTAAGTTGTGGAGTTCGAGGAGGTGAGAGTTGGGACACTATTCCACAACTCTTTAGATAGTCGATAAACTCTTGACTAAGATACTCTCCGCCCCTGTCAGAACGGAGCATCTTAATCTTCTTGCCCAGTTGATTCTCTACTTCTTTCTGATATTCTTTGAACGTTTCAAAAGTATCAGATTTATGTTTAATCAAATAAACATATCCATATCTACTGAAATCATCAGTAAATGTGACGAAGTATCGTTCACCATGTCTAGTGTTAGACTTGAACGGTCCACATACATCAGTATGTATGAGGTCCAACAAGTCTTTGCCTCTTTCACATGACCCTGTGAATGGCGCCTTTGTCATCTTGCCAAGTAAACAAGACTCACACACATCATTTGATTTGAGGTCAAATGATTCTAACACTCCATCCTTTTGGAGTTTAGCTATGCGTTTCTTGTTTATATGTCCTAAGCGACAATGCCATAGACATGACTTATCCAATACACCTTTGGATGAATCAACATTTAATATTAGATTTCTATTGTTTACGCAACCATCAATTTCATATAATGTTGCATGCCATAGATGGCGAAAAACAAACATCTAATAAAGTAATTGGATGACCAGTACTAAGCATGAGCTCATAATCTCCAATCTTGGTGACAACAGTCGAGACTCTGTTTCCCATGATTAGATTCAGCTCACCATGCTTCAGCTTCCTACTATTCTTCAGTCCTTGCATATCAGTGCAAATGTGAGTACCACACCCTGTATCAAGGACCCAAGAACTTAGACATAGAAGCACTGTGAAGTTCAATCATAATTGTACCTAAGATGCCATACTTTTGGACCATGTGATTCTTCACATCATCTAGGTACTTTGGGCAGTTTCTTTTCCAGTGAACCATTTCATTGCAATGAGAACACATTGAATCCTTTTGTGATATTAGTGAACTTCTCTTTCTCTTAAGCTTTCGTTGGGTATGTCCCACCTTAGCTTCCCCTTTTCCACTGGGGTGAGAAGGTTCACTTGTCGTAGCACCATTTGATTCAATATTTAAGATATGAGTATCAGAATTAAAGTTATGAATGTCTAACATCTTTGCTTCAGCAATTATTAGTTCCTTTCATAACTCTATGAGTGTAATGTCTTTATTATTCTTATCGTAGTCTGATACGAACGAAGAATATGCCGGAGTGAGCGAGTTTAACACTATGTCAACTGCTAATTCCTTAGACACATTTACACCCTAATCTTTCTGATATGTAGCCTTTCATCATTTTGATGAAGCTACATACAAACTCTCCTTTTCTCACTTTGCAATTCGGAATGAGTCTTAGATTTTCAACAGAAGCTCGTGAATTAATCATATAATCCACGTAGTTAAATTTCGTAATACTGTTACGAGATGAAACTTTTTGAGATAGAAAATCGAGGATGATTTTATGGTGAAATTGGAAGTGGAAGTGGTGGTGTTGGAGGAAGTTGTTGTTGGAAGACATTTATAAAGAAAACAATTTCTTTATTTAGTGCATTCATTAATAAACCCTTATAATAAATTTCCTAATCTTTATTCATAAGGCTAGGATACGCCCACTAGTTATTTGATGTGAAGAGGGATGCCGTATTTCACACCAAACAATTTCGTGTCGTAGGCAAACTATTGTCAATTTCAATCTTATGAAATCCCTAGTTCTTTGAGATTCATTCTCGTGGGAGAATGGCATGTTAATTTCGAATAAATGCTCATTCTAATCTATATGACAGGGATACCGTGGATCATATATTAGAAGGTGAAACAACCATGGAATACCCACGTGGACTTCTCGGCTCAAGTTCGCTTGAGTGTCGCGAGAATCGTTCCACTCATAAAATAATCTCACAATTAACGTACCGGTTAACCACACGAGTTCCGTTAATCAGACTATGATATGAGCGCGTGTCATTCTATGGAGAGCACACAATGTTCACATTTAATTAAACGGGAAGGATTTGTTTAATTTTATGATTATACTTTTAATCTTAACATCATCCTATTATGCCTGTTCGGTAGCTCCATTCTAAGACAAGGGAAGCGGCGGGGCAGGTCAGCGCAAGGCGTGTTAAAAACGCAACCCCGTTTAGAGATCTATATCTCTTCCTTTTCATCCTTTAGATGTCTTAGACTATGGGTGAGCCTACTAGTGACATAAGCGACGATGTATTTAACTTTAGTTATAATATATATAAACTATTATATAATTATATCTATGTTAATTAAAACCTTTTAATTTACATTTACTAAAGTTCTATATAGTATAATTAATTTTATAAACGCGCGAGGACGCGACGTTTTAAATCCTATTATAACTATATCTTATATATAATATTTAATAAACTATTATTACATAATATTATATATATAAGGGAAGAATATCAAATCTTATTTGATATATAATGGAATTCGAGATATACATATATATATTCTAAATTAAACTATTAATTAATATATATACATATATAACACTTTTAATTATTTGTACCATTATTTAATTCATAAACTATTATAAGTAAATAAGACAAGATAATTAAATATTCGAAAATCCAATCCCTTTTTCTTTATTTAAAAAATTCCGAAAATATTTAAATATATATAAATATATACCGAAATTATTTTCGGATATATCTATATCCATATTTAAAATATCTTTTAATTTTTAAAATCATATCCTTTTAAATCTTATTAAAATTTTCGGATATATCCCATATCCCTAATTTAAATTTCCAAATTATATCCTTATTTAAAACTCTTTTAAATAATTATCTAGATTTACTAAATCAACCTTTTATGGCAAGTATATATTCCGAAAATTACATACCCATAAATATGATTTATTTTATTTAAATATTAATTAAATATTTATATATAACCTTTTATATATTCCGAAAAATATATAAAAATATATAAAATACTTATTTAAATTCTTTTAAATAATATCTAGATTTGATAAAATCTTTTGGTTTAAATTCTAGATAATTTCCAACTTTTGTAATTATCTTAATTTATTTATTTTAATAAAAAACGTTTTTAATATTAAAATAATATTTACGAATTTTTTTTTGGAAAATATAAAAATCATATTTTTAATTTTCGGTAATTATCAAAACAATTTTATAAAATACCGAAAAATATAAAAACCTATTTTTAATGTATTTTCAATTTTCGGAAACCCCAAAAACAATTTTCGGAAATTCCGAAAATCATAAAACAATTTTTATGGATTTCGAATTTCTTGTCTAGCACTATTAGACTTGTAAACCAATGGCGCTCTGATACCACTGTTGGGTTTTCTATGCATCTAGCCACACTTTGCTTAAGGCGGAAATCAAAAGCAACTTGGTAGAACATTGACCCGATTAAAACTTTTGGACCGTTAGGTTTACAATTCTAATGCAACTAGATATTTAATATAATTAAATAGATCAATTCGAATAACTTACTTGTTCTTGGCGAATTGGAGAACTAGATAAACCTTGTGATCTAGTACGAGCCAGATCAAAACGATGCACTAGGATTCAAGTAAGAATCCCTCTATCGTATCACACCCAAGGTTGGTCAAGAACGAGACGAAGTACCACGAGGTAGTACAAAGCACTCTTGAGAAAACGATCACCGAAGAACACGATCGAAAACCCTTTCGATCGACGGCGGCGACGGCGGCGTACGGCGGGGCAGCGGCGGTCGGAGGTTCGGCGGTGGTGGTTTCGGTCGAATAGGGTATTCGGCCGAATGGGGTATTGCACAACAAGTATTAAGTGTGTTTAGGTTATACCCTTAACCCTTTATTTATAGTTGTGTAGACCTAATTAGAGTCAAACTCTAATTAGTCTAAGCCCGCTCCACAAGCCCGATCCGATCCACACCCTATGGCCCGAATTCTATAGCTAGTTAATTCCTATTAACTACACTAGTCCGTTTGGCCCGATAGTCATTTAATTAAACTATTAATTAAATACTTCGTTAATTCTCGTGTTCGTTGACGCCTCGAGGGCAACCCGAATAGGACTCTAAAATACCCGAACCGAAATACCGGTTTATTTGATGTGTTGGACACTCTTTCCAACATGTAGTTCTTATTATTAAATGATAGATGACATAAAATACAATTGTGAACCATGAAACTTGCAATTGAGAATTAACAAATACATAAACGATGACAAAATGAAGGGATGTTAATAAAATAGTAAATTACACGGAAGGTCCCTGTAGTTTGTCATTTATTACACCTACGGTCCCTAAACTTCGTTTATTACACTAAAGGTCCCTGGTGTATACACTTTGTTACACCCATGGTCCCTATCGTCCTTAACTTTTTCTAAATGACGAAAATACCTTTTTCGCCTTTTGTAATATAGCGAAGATAATGGACTGTGAATGTAATAGGTGATAAACCACAGGGACCATCCGTGAAATTTACTCTATTAATTGATTTTTTCTTCCATCTCTTTAATTCATGTTCTTCCGCCACATTCAGACTCACCACCCAACTATATCTCTTTGAATTCAAACATCAATCAATAACCATTATCGTCGCGCCACCAAAACCCCCTGAAAATACGATCCATCACCAACCCTTGCCTTCGGTTTCCTTCTCCAGTTGTTCCGAGCCGATGACGTTCTATCGACCAGAATTGAATCAGATAATTGATGCACGTCACCAGAGGATTTGGTGGTTGCACACGCGGCGATTCAGACAACTGATGCACGTCGCCAGAGGAGTTGGTATTTTGCACACTCAGGTCGATAGAACGTCATCGACGGCGAAACAACTGGATAAGGCAACCGAAGGCAGGAGTTGATTACGCGATGATAATGGTTATTGATTGAGGTTTGAATTCAAAGAGATAGAGGCGAGTGATGAGTCTTAATGTGGCGGAAGAATATGAATTAAAGAGAGAAAATAAAAAAATCAATTAATAGAGTACATTTCACTGATGGTCCCTGTGGTTTATCACTTATTACATTCACGGTAATTTATCTTCGCTTTATTACAAAAGACCAAAAGGGTATTTTCGTCATTTAGAAAAAGTTAAGGGCAACAAGACCATGGGTGCAACAAATTGTATACATCAGGGACATCTGGTGTAATAAACGAAGTTCATGGACTGTGACTGTAATAAGTGGTAAACCACAGTGACCTTCCGTGTAATTTACTCTTAATAAAAATTAAAATTAAAATTAATTCTAACAAATTTCAAATATTAACAGAAATATTTACTAACATCTTAAAACATTTAGTAAAATATTATTAAATTAATAATTAAAGAGTTTTGATAATGACAATCCTAATGGCTGTTATAAGACATGCATAATAAAGTTATACATTCTATCGTAACCGACTCTTGAATCTTATGAACTACTCCCCCATAAATTAATGTACAATTTTTTAAGCACTTAAAGACAGCCCTAAGGACTGTCATTATCAAAACACATAATTAATTAGTTATTAAATTTAGAGTTAATTACAAAATAATCATGTGATTTGGTCAAATTCTATGTTTGGTCATCATGGTTCATTAAGTGCAAGTATAACACCTAATGTTTGAATTTTTGACACTTTTTAGTCCCATAACGCTGTTAACTCAACTTGAGGACATTTTAGTCATTTTGCATCAATGATCCCATATTCTTCCTTAAATAAACGTCTTCTCTCCTCTGTGGACCATTTTTGCCCAGTAGTACATAATGAACCACAGTGATCAAACGTGTAATTTGACCAAAGCAAATGGAAAATTCTTGCAATTAACTCTTAAATTAAAGGGGTTACAATAAAAAATTATGAAAAGGAGAGAATTAAAATTAAATTAAAATATTAGAAATTAAGTTAGTGTATTGTCTTTGCCTCTTAGATTTGGGTAACCCTGTATTCTTTTTTAATTTTTATATAAATCTAAAAAAATTATAAGCCAAAGCATATCCCAAAATTAAATTTTTTGATTAATTAATCTGGATTTATATTCTTAATCTACGCACATAAAGGATAATACTACTTATCTACAAATTTTAGACACAGTTTCTTCTAACCTGTCACGTTCGAATGCGGCCTCATGTTTCCACGGCGAATATAAAATGGATTAATATATATCAAGTTGCAGAAATGAAATATTATAGAAATGTGGGGGGAAAATTCTTATTATTTTACAAATTAAAGTTTAACGTAAATAATTGCTGCCTCAAATTGGTTTTAGATAACGAGAAATAAAAATAAAAACAGCAAACTCTTGAAAGAAAAAAAAGTTTTATCATCAACGTTCAAAAGAAAATTAATAAACTTAAATTAAGATAAAATAAGGTTTTACTTTCCAGAAATGTATCATGTTAAACTCTTGTTACAAAATTTTATTTTGTTTATTCATCTGTTCTTTTCTCGTGTCGTGTTCGTGTTGTGTAAAACAAACACGAAGTCGTGTCGTGTCGTGTTCGTGTTCAGATATTAACACGAAATTGACACGATAGTTATGATTTTGTCGTGTTTATCGTTTTTGTCGTGTTTGTCGTGTTTTTAACATGTAATAAGTAAGAAATTTGTTATTTATTTTGTGTTGTCGTGTTTATCGTTTTTTAATTGTGTCGTGTTCGTGTTAGTAATATAAAACACAACTTCGTGTCGTGTCGTTTTCGTGTTGAACAAATTCGTGTCGTGTCGTGTCGTGTTATCCAGCAACACGAAACGATAGCACGATTTGACAGCCCTACACAGGCCACACACACGAAACTCATGGCCCAATCTAGGACACGCCTTAACCAATGGGAATTAATTTTGGTACCACATCTTTACCACATCTTTTGATGCACCACATAGATTAAGTAAAACTGCAGTACAAACATATGACGTAACTATTATGGTATATGCATTAAAAGATGTGGTGTATTTATCACCCCCTTTAACCAATAGACAAACTTATAATAACTCCGTTTCAAAATAAATAATACATTTTTCTTTTTTAGGTAATTCAAAACAAAGTGATACACTTTAAAAAATTATCTTATTTGACAAAAATAGTGAGACACACACCTACTAACTATCTACTTTAATATAGTGAAATGATCATTTTACCCTTACTTTTACTTTTAAACATCATTAACACACTTTATTCAAAATGTGTGAGATTCATTCCGCACTAACCATCCAATTAATATAATTTAACTATTGTTGTAATTTTTTACTTAAATAACCATGAAGATAACAATGTATCACTTATTTTGAATCGAAGTAAGTATCTCTTAAACACCACATGTGACCATCACTCGAAACAAAATATCTCATTTGACTAAAACACAAATGAGAGGCAAAAAATTAGTATAGAAAAACTAAATCGGAACTGGTTGGGTCGTGATATGCTTATAACCTTTTTATACTATTCATGTGAAATAAGCTAATGGTTTTTTTTATCTTATTTCAAGCACACTCATTAGTTTTGCCGTTCTAGTAATATAATTACAGATTACTAAAGATCTACAAGTATAAATCGTACACTTTTTATTTAATTTTTTCATGCACGGTTTGCAAATCTTCCTAACATTAGCTTAAAATAGATAGTTAAATACTAAATGTCTAGATCAATTGGCAATTCAAGCAAGATAAACTGATTAGTTAGAGATAAAGTCAACTCATAAGATATGAGTGGCCATTGGTAACCAAGAAGGGGCCTATTTAGCTTCCTTTTGACCAATTACTACAATCCACCTATGGAGCACGTCATTTCTTACTTCGAGCATCCAAAGATATTGAGCGTGTGTTTGCTATCACAATCAACAATAATGATACTTAATCGTTTTATTTTTGGAAATTATCTGCCCAAAGTTAAAATATAACTGAAATAATTGCCCCTTGGTAATTAACTCCAAATTTTTATACATTAACTACGATATCTTAAACTAAATCAAGTAATACAAGTTGTCTCCTTGCCACAAACAACTAATTTCCAGTTATAAAAATGATAGTCAATGACTCTGTTGATTTTTAAATTACTCGTGTATTAAAATATTACAATATATATCCACTAAGATTTAAGTCTTTAACAAAGTAAATGTTACATGGAAGCCCTTGGATTTACAAGAAAGACACTCTACCACCTTCAGACCTAAATGCAATAACTCCATAACTAGTGTTTGCTTACCGTCTGCACTACAATAAATATCGTAACCAGTAAAATAAACATGTGATCAAATTTAAATTCAAACAGGGACAGGTCTGGAACTTTTGAAGGCCCGATACATTTTATTAAAAAATGAGCCCTAAAACGTAGATGATCAAAAATTATCAATAATTTTTTTAAATTTTCATTGTAGTGCTATGCACTTGTTACTCCCGCTGTAACCTAATATTAATTAATTGCGTCAATAAAAAAATTAAGGATAATTTCATACATATCCTTACAAACTTCCAATATTACGTTTATATCCTTATAAATTTTATTATTACGTATATATCCTTCCAAAATCTTATCACTCTCAAATATATCCATTATCCTAATTTAATAATAATATGTACAACTTTTAAAATTAAAAAAACATATATCCTGATATAAACTAATGATAAAATACCCTAAATACCCTTAACCCTTCATTAATGATTAACCTTATTGTCCATCGTAAAACTCCTTCAACGTCTTTCGTAATTTCATAACCCATTTACGCATTACATTTGTGGATGCAAATATGATATTTGCATTTGACTTTCTTCTCGTGTGTGGATGCTTGGGGGCAAGCTTGGAATTAGGCAACGGCGACAATAAAGCTTATTGTGGGAACTAAATTTTGGAGCTTAATTCATGATCTAAAACCACCGAACATTATAACAAAACCAAATGAGAAATGATTCCTATTGATTTTTTTCTTTTTGTTTATGTCAGCAAGTTTGCCTTCTATTCACGTATGGAGGGTTTGGCTACATATTTTAACTCATACAAATCATCAACATAGAGAAGCTTAATCAAATGCAAATATCATCCACAAATCTAATGCGTAAACGGGTATGAAATCACGAAAGGTAGTAAAGGAGTTTTATGATGGACAAGAAGGTTAATCATTAATGAAGGGTCAAGGGTATTTAGGGTATTTTATCATTAGTTTAGATTAGGATATATGTTTTTTAAATTTTAATAGTTTTAAATATTATTAAATTAGGATAATGGATATATTCGAGAGTTTTAAGATTTTGGAATGATATATACGTAATAATGAAATTTGCAAGTATATGTACGTAATATTTGAAGTTTGCAAGGATATGTATGAAATTATCCCAAAAAAGTATATTATAAATTACTAATACATATGCAAGAATAATATTGGGCCCCTTATTTAGGTGGGCCATGTTCACATGTACATTTTGAACACCCCTTGAGCCGGCCCTGATCAAATAATAGGTAAAAACTAAAAAATAAAATAGTAAAAAAAAAGACCTTAATAACAAAAGCAAAATAACAATGGAATCATAAAATTAGTTTTTTTTTAACAAGAGGGAAACTAACTTAAAGCTTCATCAAAATCATCATCATCATAGGCAAGCAAACCAAAAAAACATTAAAAACTAACAAGATACTAGAAAAGAGAAATATTAAAACTAACAAGATACTAGAAAAAGATATAAATATAAGTTAAAAAGAGACATACAACTCCACAAAGACCTCACAAGAAAATTACAATTAGCCCAATATTACAAGTATAAAAAGACAATGAAAGTTATCAAGCACCCAAGAAGACGAAAATCGAATTTTATTGAAAAACAATTCATTTCTCCTTTCCAAATAAACCAAGTCATTTTATTGAAATTTTAGCTTCTTATTAACTGAATAAATTAAATTGATGAATCAATGATATCATATAATTAATCCTTTATTATTTAATAAGATACGAATAGATTCTTCCTATTTTATCTTGAATGTAGTACATTCAATATTTTTTTAACGACACCTAATATACTTAAATTTTCAACTTTTCTCCTATAATACTTTCATATTTTAAGTATTTTAGTTTAAAATGAAATAAATATAAATGTTTAGTTTTTATTTATTTTGTTTTTTCGGTTAAGTTTCACATTTTAGCATATTATGTTATTGACCGGGTGTTCATGAATATATCCAAAACTATCAAAATCTATGCTAAATTTCCTAGCAAGTCTCTTACTAGATAGAAACAGAGAGGCGAATTCATTGATGAGTCAGTCAACTTCCCATGACATTTGGTAGCAAAACATGTAGTCTTGGTTAGGACCATGATCTTATGTGACTTTAAATTTATTTTTAGCGGAAATTGTTGACAAAAGTATATTTTTGATAGAAATCGGAGACAAAAGTATATTCTATTGATATTGCAAATATCTTTGTAAATATATATATATATATATATATATATATATATATATATATATATATATATATATATATATATATATATATATATATATAAAAGCTTATTAATATTGAGAGAATTGCTATAAGGATTAAAAAAAGTTCATTTATATTACAAAAGTTATTATAAATTCACTAATATTGGTTACCCTAAAGAGTCGAGGTATTCGGTAAATTTGACAATATAACGCGATACATGCACACCATGTAATAATAAATCGACTTTCAAATTTATTTATTAACTTATAATCCAAATTATATTGGTGAGCTTCGATTTAATGCTTTCTGTTGTCACTTTCGTTGAATGTAAACGCGTGAAACATTTCAAATCAAAATTTATGGAATTTTTCGAAAATGTATTTTCGATATGACAAAAAATCAATACAAATGTCTAGTTATGGCCTACAAACCAAAATATTATATTTCCCAAACATTTAATATATATGATGATCTATTTGTTTTAATGTCCTAATCTAAGATATTTATTATGTACAATATAATGTGTAGTTTTCGTATTAAAAAATTGAACGCGTGTACTATTTATTAAATACATAAAGATGTCCAAATCTGTCTATCAAATACGAAAATGTCGCTTTTAAATAATCAAGTAATGCATCTTAATTACAATGAGAGAAAATATATTTGTGCCTATCGATCTGCCTATCTACTTCTAAACTTGATATGTGTCATTCATTAATTCTCTCTCTTCATATCATCCCTTAATTTTGACACTTATCATGATCATATTAATAGGCACATAAGTAGGCACAAATACCATTACTCTTACAACAAATCGTTGTTACTATATACTTCATTCGTCCCACAAAAAAGTACTCATTTCTCTTGGTCACAAGTTTTAAGAAAATAGTTAATAGTGAGGTCATTGCTAATAATTTTGATCAAAATATAAGGTTGATTTGGAGAGAGAAAGATAGTTAGTGGATAGTTAGTGGTGCGGTCATTAGTAATTATATTATTTTATTAAGTGGACCCCATCAATTTGAGAAATGAGAACTTTTTTTTGGGACAAATATTTAGAGAGAAATGAATATTTTTCGTGGGACGGAGGGAGTAAATGCAACACTATTAAAAGTTGATTACCATTTCATATTTCTTACGGACTTCCGATAAAAAGAATTCTTCTAAAATTGTTTCACAAATTACCCACCAGTTTCCCTCGACATAGTAATTCACTAATTTGCATTGCCAACAAATAGATAAAAACATGGTTATATGATTATACTAGCCTATAACCCGTGATAAATCACGGGCGGCTTATAAAATTGTTCACAAATATAAATAGAAAATATAAAAAAAACATGTGTTGATAATAATAAGTTTAATATTGAAGAGGTCTTGTCTTTCTCACATTGCCTAAAGAACGATTTAATTTCAAACAAATCGGTAAATTGGGTGGTTTAAAAGCTTGACTATGACCCGAATGGACCGAGAACGAAACATACAGATTCACCTACTTATAATGTCCTGAATTTTAGAAAAAAAAATATGGAACGTAGAAAATTTAATTAAAATGAATTAACTAAATTTAACCTCATCAATTACCTCCATAGGTCGTGTTCTTTTGCTCATATGATAACATTACACATATGGTCAACAAAATAAAAAATATACTTCCTCCGATTCAAAGTAAGTGCTACACTTTCCTTATATGGGTGATTCAAAATAAGTGCTACACTTTGAAAAATTACCTTATTTGGCAAAAAATAGTAGGACTCACACCCACTAACTATCTACTTTAATAAAGTGAAATAACTCATTTACCCTTACATTTTACTTTTAAACATCATTAACCCCACTTTATTCAAAAAGTGTGAGACCCATTATCCACTAATCATTCAAATAATCTAATTTAACCATCATTATAATCTTTTGCCTAAAAACCATGAAACTCAAAGTGTAGCACTTATTTTGAATCGGAGGAAGTATAAAAAAAGGAACAACAAAACAAAACAACAAACGTGTCAAACTTACAGATGTTTAAAAAAACTTTTATTGATATTAAAAATTGCATTTAAGAGTCAATTCTTTAAATTGTACTATTATAGGTTAAGTGGTAACTCTATCAATCTATTAAAAAATTAATTACTTAAGCAACATAACATGAGGCACTATATAGAAGTTAGTCATATGTAACGTCGCAATTTTCTTGTAGTATACTTTTGATTTGTTCTCGTGCATATAAAAATGTTACACTGTAAACTAAAGGCATTATTGTTTGTTTGACTAATTTTTAGTAAAACTCAATTTTCCCATATTTAAAGTATAAGCTTATGTATAATTATAAAAATATAAAAAAAATTGAAAACGAATATCTTAAAAGGGATTTTTCTATCACGAGTCAAAACGGGATGGACCAGGTTAGCTTAACCCGCCAACACATTTTTGCTATTTTTAAATCATAATGAAATCTTTGAATAAAACAGGTAAGTAGGTTATAGGCATTTAAAACAGACGTTGGACGACTTTCAACCTGTTTGGCCCCCTTTTATTATAGACAATCTTTTCTATTTGACCCAATTGGATTAAATACAACCAAAATACAATGATTGATAAGGGTTATGTTTAGTAAATCGTCCCTAGTCATTCGAGAAGGCAACACAATTTTAAGGAAATCGGTTTACCTATTTCCGTTGTTCATAACAATAGTTGCACAATGTTACTAAAAATCATAATTCCAACTACCATTACTCTTGCACTTTTGTCAAGTTGAAATCTTTTTCATGAGACGGAATTCGTGTTAAAACTATAAATTACATTATTTAAAACCTCATTGTTATTCAAAACTATTCATATTTAAGTACATTAAATGGATAATAAATACTTTAATTACATTAGATGCCAACGTACCAAAAATAAATTTATTCAATTTTCATTTAACACTGCTTATCATAAATTAGAACTTAACGTAACGGTCAATTTTAACAATAGCATTCATAAAAAAATATAGCCAAGTGATCTATCGTATAACAGAAAATAGAATAGATCTATACGTAAATACATTTATAATAGTTCTTTCAAAAAAAACGTAACGGTCAGTTTTAACAATAGCATTCATAAAAAAATATAGCCAAGTGATCTATCGTATAACAGAAAATAGAATAGATCTATACGTAAATACATTTAGCATTGTTTATGTGGACGGTTAATACCTTAATATTGCATTGCATTTAGCTTTACATATAGGAAGATTTTTATGTGGTGGTGGTTATCACTAAAGTATTTACATTTACATTTAGTAAAATATAGGAATTGACTCTTATATAGGTCATTAAAAGTGAGGTGGCTTAAAAGTGTATATGTGGACTTTTAGGTGGCAATAATGAATTGGCATTTAAGTGCCAAGTGACCTTCTACATGTCATAAGGTATGATGTACCATTATGACATGACTTTAAAGATTTCAAAAAAACCTTCTTTTAATATATATAAAGATGTAAGTTACATATTCAAACAAACTTTAACATTTAAGTGTACAAAAAGTGAGAGATCGTATAACACTGAGATTGAGCTAATTCATGATGAATCAAGGTGAGAAATTGAAGAATTTCTTAAGTGTGTGTGTTCTTGGTGTTTGAGTGTGTGTGAGGTAGTTGAGAGGGAAAGGTTAGCTTTCAAAAGAGTAATTCAATTAATGAAAGGAAAGCTTACAAATTAAGCCTTAACATAAGGTATTTATACCTCATTACTAAACATGCTTATCTACTCACTAATTAAGCCTTAAGACTAGTTTACCATTTAGTCAATGTTACATAACTAGTCCCTACACTATTAGATACAATATATTTGACCCTAACAATCTCCCCCTTTGTATCAATAGTTTGGATAGCATGTTCTTGAAATCTTCTTTTCGAGCAATGTCTGAAACTGAATTAATCGTTTAAGTAGTTTTGATGTAGTATTAGTTTCAGCTTATGATAATCAGATAAGAATGAAACTTTTAATCGGCTTTTCAACCAATATAAAGTATCTCAGAAGATTTCATGGAGTCTTGACTTAATTTGTCTTGATCATTATCCAATCTCTCTCTTTTCGAACTTTTAGAACTACATCCCTGTCTTCCTTCAAACGAGTATATTTAAAAATTTGAAAATTCTGGAAATGAAACATCTGTTTGGTAAGAATTTGACTGGGATTTAGAAATGCTGGGGATTTAGTTTTGGATAGAGAGTTATGAGGATGAGATAATGATGGTTTTGAATTATGTAAAGAATGATTTGAAAGTTAAAGGTTTTGAATGTGTGTGTGTGTGTGTATGATTGTTTGTATATAGGAAAGAATGATATATACATATAAGATTTGAATGAATGTGGATAATATGTAGTTTGTATGATACAAAAGATTTGTACAGTTAAGCTTTTGTATGGATATGGTTGTTATAAAATTTGGAAAGAATGATTTATTCGATTAGATTTTGGAATGGATAAGAATGTGAATTTGTGGTTTGAATAGAATGATTTGACGGTTTAAGATTTGTAATGGAAATGTTGAGGATTTGTGAGAAATTTCTGAAGATAAGTCGGTTTCTTTTTCTTCACAAATTATTTCATGTAAATCGACGAAAATGTAGACCCATAGATAGATAGAGTTGTTTGTAGCGGAAGTCTTTTCTCAAAGTTGTGGCTTTGTCGATTTATGATCATTGATAATTGTTGTTGAGAGAAAAATGTGGATAAGATTTGCGCTCCCCCTCAAACAAACAATTATTCTTTAACAAATCTTTTTCGGTTTCTTGTTTACTCCCCCTTAATCGGTGCATATGTCTTTTTGATTTGGAGTAAATTGGGCTAATATATTCTCTTAAGTCTTGTAAGCATTTTTCTTCATAAACTGAACTTCTTTGTAAATTTTCTCCCCCTCATGATGATTTAAGATTTATCGGAACCATCATGAAAGATGTGAAGTTCGTCGAGGTGAAATGAAGAAAATCTTCGAAGCCCATGGATACAAAATGTGAAGTAGAGTGATATATTCATATTTTGAATGAATCAATATACATCACATTGTATCATCGAAAACCGAACCTAAGTTGATGATGTAGATATCCGATCAAATCGTTTGTCATTTAATCTCAATGATCGAACTAAGTCGGGAAAACCGGGATCACATAGATTACCCGTTGACACAACAGTTACACAAACTGTGTGACCTACGTTCAGTGTTGGAATAGATGATAGCACTGGTAGGATTTCCATTCAATCATCGTGGAATACCAAGAAAGTTGGTATCACTATGAATGTTCCGGCTTTATCATAAAGATAAGCTTGGTATTATGCCTTGTGTCCTAAAAGTGTATTTCGGTTCTAGACTCAATTAGTGGACAAACGAAGGCGAGGACTGGAGAGACTTGTCCTCTGTTTCAATATCAACAATCTCCAAGTGAGATGTCGATAGCATATGAGCTAATCTCCGTGGAAATGAAACAAGTACTTTTTAAGAAATACTTGAGTGGCTGGGGGGGTTGTGCATTGCATCACTGGGTTCCATGATGTCTTTTTCAATATCAGAGAGCAACACATGCAATCTGATAGAGACGTGGCTACCCGGCTTTTTAACAGTTTGGTAAGGGTTTTTCGTTTTCTTTAACCCTGTCACACCCTCCTCACTCAAGCTTACTTTTTCATTTTTCGACTACTCCCTCATTTCATTTTACCATGTATAGCTGAATTGCACCCCATACTACATTCCCCCTCTCAAATTTTATCTCTGCGCACCCCAATCAAGATCCCGTGATACTTGATTCTGCTCACCTAGACCTATGTACCCTTACATATTGTCCTATATTGTAGGTGGCTCCTGGGGAAGATCATGCCGGTTATAGCAGATCATAGGAGTAATTTGAGAGTGAACTATAACGCTCATGTGCAATTTATCAGCATTGATGATGTTACTTTGTAAGAATAACATGGATTTTTTCATCGGAAAATGTATGTGTTTCCGGCATAAGTTGTTGCCTTTATGATTTAAAAGTTTAGGCACAGCAACTTGAACAATTTAGGAAATACCGGACTCACATAGAGTATCCGTTAACACACGGTATGAATCGATAATCGTTTGCACAACCATTGATTCAAATGTGTGACCTGCGATTAGAGTTGGCGTAATTTTAGCTCTAGCAGGATTTCCACTCAATCCTCGTGAAACACCAGATTGTGATGCCACTATGAGTGTTCCGATGAATACACGGAGATTCATATTCAATAGTGTATGTGTCCTAAATTGGAAATATTTGTCGATGAGATCTAGACACATTGTGCATTCAATTGAAGACGTAACCCGGGGCAGAAGGTTAATGATTTCAATACCAACATACTCCGAATGAGCAGTCGATAGATTATGTGCTACGTCCCCTAATGAATTGAAACAAATTCCTATTGAGAGGAATCTGAGTGGTTGGTGGTGGAGTGCAAATGCTTGACTGGGCCAGTTAAGTCTGGTGAATCATTCAACACATGAATGAACACAATTTAGTGAGGTTGCCCGGTTTTATTGTCGGTTTGGAAGCACTCAAAGGTGTGTTTTCTTAAAATTATCATGTTTTCACATCACCTTGCACTCACCTAATTCTATACCCTAAGACATATACCCTCACATTTACCAATTTTGGCTAAAAAATATTTCCCTGGGAAGGTTAGGCCGGTTCTGGCAAACCATAGGAAGGTATTGTCGTTTGATAAAAAAAATGTATCATTAAAAAAAAAATTCAAACGGGTATAAAAGTATTGATATTAGAAAGTTATCTCCCCCTGGAAATACGAATTCTCCCCCTAGAATTAATATTTCTCCCCCTCGACAAAATATAAGTAATGAAAAAGTTACAGTTTTAGAGAGGTGGGAAAGAGTTTTTACAGTTATGTGAACATCTGGTTAAGAGCGGGTTTCAAACAAATGTATTTGAAAGCCATTGCTTTGAAGTTTGAGTCATATACTGATGTGTATAGAAGTCATTAAATTGAAGAGCGGGTTATACACCGTTTTGTGTATAAGTCATTCTCCTGCAAAACAAATCAAACAACTTTTGGTACCCATCTTTGTTTGGGTCCGACAATGTTAGTGTGGGAATTAAACCACCGATAAGTTGTATCGATTTGATTTAAAGATTGAGAGTTCCAAGAAAAACTGAAACTTGATGTTTCATTTTCAAATAATTTCCGGGGAATTATTTGAGAAGTTGGAGTTTTGGGAACCCATTTTGCTTTTAAGATCGAGGATGTTTTGTAAACATAAACAGGAGATGTTTTTGGCACTTTTGTAAAAATCATTTTAGGTGCCAATGAAAGTAAATCTTGTCTTGAGTATTTTAAAGATTTAGATTTGGAAAAGATTTTCTTTAAAGGAATAGAATGTTTTAACACGGTTGATGGTTTAGTCTGATACATTTGAGAATGCTGAAGTCTAGAAGAGGAACCTAATTTATTTGGAGTTTTAGGTGCGGAATTTCCTCTAATAACTTGTTTGAGAGCATTCAATTTACGATCAGAGTTTGGTGGAACCGTGGATCTCCTAGGCTTAGGTTTGGTAGAGGAACTTACTTGAGATTGCGGTTTAGGTTTAGAATTTCCTCTATTAACCTCAGTTTGCTTGATCGTATATAAATCACGATATGCCATGACAGGAGAAAACATTCTTGAGTTTTTACTTTTATTCTTTGCAGTGAAAGGAGAATCTAATTTCACAGATGCACTTGGGTTCTTAAATTTCTGAAGATGAGATGATTTAGATTCTAAATTTTTAATTGTCGTTTGTAACTTTAATTTGTCTTCATCAAAAGATTTATGTGTTTTATTAATTTTAGTTTCTAATTCAAAAATTTTGGATTGTAAAACTGATTTTTCTTTGTCAAATGCCTTATGTGTCTCGTCGATTTCATTTTCCAGTTGACAAATTTTCTTTTCTAGAATTAGAGAAGGAACATAAATCTTTGGTGTTATCTTCTGTTGAAGTACGTCATCTCCTTTAATTTCAAACTCTTCTGGTTTTATAATTGGAAAATAATCATCATTTTCAAATTTTGCCTTTTTAGTTTCATATGATTTATTTAATTCAGCATAGTTGAAACTAATTTGTGCATTCTCCTTTTTAGCTCTGTTGAACGCTTCTACTTCTTCTTCCTCATCGGTCATACGAAGGAAACTTTGCCAAACATCAACATGTATGTATTTGGAATCATACAATGTTGGAAGCACATTACAAGCCATCTTCAGATATTCTGGATTGTTCGCCCCCAGTCCTTCTCTTGAATTGAAGTATTTGAAATCTTTAGGCTTGTTCAAGTGAATTGTTTGATTAGTTTGTCCTCGTTTGGCAATGATTTCTTCAAGGTTTTTGACGTGAGAAGAAAGTTGAATTTTATCATTTTGTAGTTGATTAATGACATTTTGTTTGCTATTTAATTCTTGTTTTGTTTGAATGTCATTTTCATGAATGGTTTCTGATAATTCTTTAATTTGTGAGGTTAATGATTTAAACTGATTTTCATTATCATCAAATTCTTTTTGTTTACGTTCCAACCAGTTTTTAGTGATTTGATATTCATTCCATGCATCAATGTATAACTTGTAATATTTATCATTGTCAGCATTTGATGTGGAACTTTGTGTATTTTTAAGATTGGTCAACTCAATTTCTTGTTCAGAAATGGTATGAGACAAATGTTGAATATCAGTCTCATATTTAACAGTCAATTCTGAAATTCGATTTTGTAACGTCAGATTCTTTTTCTCAAAATTTTTATTTTGTCTAAGAATATGAACAAGTTGTGTATTATGATCAAGATATTGTTCATTTTCGTTTTCTAGTTCATCTAATTTTCCTTGAAGTAAAGTATTTAATTCTTTTTCATCCAAAAGGTTTTGTTTTAAAGATTCAATTTCAGAATTCTGGTTTGTTACAAAATCATTTTCAGAATCAATTGTACTTGAAGAATTAGATAAGAGAGAACTGAGTACCTCTATTTCTTTGTTAGCCTCTTCATTGAATCGATCAGAAATCTCGGCATTCTCACGAGCCATAAAGCATAGATTTGCGGAATGCTCTTCATCTTCAGGATCAGAATCGTCCATCCAGCTTAGATCCTCAGCCAACAACACCTTTCCCGCCTCGATTTGCTTAGCCATGAGCATCTTACGTTTGAAGTAATCAGAATTCCTAACTCTAGGTTTCTTGCAATCTCGAGAGAAATGACCAGGAATCCCACAGTTATAACATTTCTTTGTCGGATCCAAAGGTGTTATTGTGGGTTTGTCAGATGTATTTGATGCAGATGGAGCAGACTTGAAAGTGGATGAAGATCTCTGATTGTTGTTTGTAGGAGTTGGATAATACTTCTTCTCATATCTTGAGATGAAAGACATAGCTTGCAACAGTTGTTCTAATTCACTCTCCATCTCTTCTTTTGTATCTTTGACAGGTTCTTCTGATTTTTCTTTCAGTTTACCAGATGAATTTGACTGGTATTGTCTTGTAAGAAGAGCAAGTGTATCAAGAGTGTTTGCATTTTCCTGTTTGGTTTTCACTATATCTTTCACCATCGGAGCATTTTGTAGTAAATACTCATACAGTTCATGCACATCAATTGAGCTCAGATCTTTATGTTGCATGGCACTGTTACCAAATGTAGCCCACTCAGGTAGTAAACTGTTGATGAACTTGATGTTAATCTCTAAATTTTCCTTCTTTAAGTTATTCCTTCGAAGTTCATTCAACAAGTTGCAGTAACGGTGATATGTGCTTTCTAATTCTTCCCCGGTGGAAGCTTTAAACGATTGATAAGCATTCAGAGTGGTTACCATCTTGGCTTTATTCCCTAAAACGGTGCCTTCCATTTGTTTTCTGATTTCATCCCAAATCTCTTTACCGGTTTCTAAACTGTCCAAGCTGTTATAAATTTCATTCGGTAAACTTTGGAGAACAAATGAAAACGATTGTAGATCTGCTTTAGCTCGTAGTTTTTGTTGAGCATTGTATCTTGATTTAGGAAGCGGAGTTCGACCTCCAAGAACTGGCGGTGTTGCGTTTGGTGCAGCTATTACGTCTTCGTAGAATACCGCTTCACCATTTTCGAGTGAGTCACGTATTTCAGTTGCCAGTTCTTGATTTTTTATAAAATGGAGGAACCGTTTCTTCCATTGCGCGTATTCACCTCGGTATAAAACCGGAGGTTTAAGATCGGTTCCGATTGACAGAGCATCTCTTGATGTCATTGTGAAAATGATTTGTTTGATATTAAAATCGTGATTGAATCGATTGTTGATGATCAAACTGTGTGTAGAATTAGTAGATCGAACTGTGTGTAGAACTGTGTGTAGAACTAGTAGATCGAACTGTGTGTAGAACTGTGTGTAGAACTAGTAGATCGAACTGTGTGTAGAACTGTGTGTAGAACTAGTAGATCGAACTGTGTGTAGAACTAGTAGATCGAACTGTGTGTAGAACTGTGTGTAGAACTGTGTGTAGAACTAGTAGATCGAACTGTGTGTAGAACTGTGTGTAGAACTAGTAGATCGAACGGTGTGTAGAACTGTGTGTAGAACTGCGTGTAGAACTAGTAGATCGAACTGTGTGTAGAACTGTGTGTAGAACTGTGTGTAGAACTAGTAGATCGAACTGTGTGTAGAACTGTGTAGAACTAGTAGATCGAACTGTGTGTAGAACTGTGTGTAGAACTAGTAGATCGAACTGTGTGTAGAACTAGTAGATCGAACTGTGTGTAGAACTGTGTGTAGAACTAGTAGATCGAACTGTGTGTAGAACTGTGTGTAGAACTAGTAGATCGAACTGTGTGTAGAACTGTGTGTAGAACTAGTAGATCGAACTGTGTGTAGAACTTGTTCATAGTGACGGAAACCACAGACGTATGTCTTCTTCACCATTTTTCTTCACTTTTTTTAATTCAATATCGCTCATTTCTTCACCAAATTGAATGATTCTTCTTGCTAAACGTTAGAAATCAAATTGCTAACACTTTGTACCGATCAATTTCTTCAATCCATAACATATAAGCTTTAAATCTTCGATTTACAGTGATTTTTCAACTTTTTCACTTTTTCATCAAAATCACCAAATTGAAGATCAAATGTTGGTGGAATTGATCTGGAATTGATTCTATTGTGTTTAGAAACACTGGAGAAACACTAATCCATGCTCAAAACTTCAATTCCAACGAAAAATTTACAACATTAAATTTTCAATGACGAACGAACTTTTTCTTCAAAATTTCTCAGATCTTCATCAATCTAGCTCGATTTTGGATCTTCTCTAAGAGAGATTATGCTCTGATACCAATTGAGAGATCGTATAACACTGAGATTGAGCTAATTCATGATGATTCAAGGTGAGAAATTGAAGAATTTCTTAAGTGTGTGTGTTCTTGGTGTTTGAGTGTGTGTGAGGTAGTTGAGAGGGAAAGGTTAGCTTTCAAAAGAGTAATTCAATTAATGAAAGGAAAGCTTACAAATTAAGCCTTAACATAAGGTATTTATACCTCATTACTAAACATGCTTATCTACTCACTAATTAAGCCTTAAGACTAGTTTACCATTTAGTCAATGTTACATAACTAGTCCCTACACTATTAGATACAATATATTTGACCCTAACAAAAAGTCAAATGATTTATTTGGATTGTTTAAAAAGATTGACACGCAATAAAATAGCTAGACATATACTATAATATTCTTAGTTCTTACACAAAGAGATACGACTTTTAGCAACAAAATAAAAATCAATGTTGATAATCGTTGCTCTTAGAATTTTAAAAATTATTGAGGCTTTACCTTAAAGCTAATCTTAATTTGCATAATCTTCGGGTTAGTTAGTGTTAAACAAATTCGGCAAGTCGTTATCAAAACCCATATTAGGTTTTGATAATGACAGCCCTAAGGGCTGGTTCTAAATGCATTAAAAATGGTACGGGGAAGTAATTCCTAAAATTCGATAGTCGGTTATAGGTGGATGTACAATTCTTTTATGCATGTTTTATGCTCTTAGGGTTGTAGTTATCAAAACCCATATATAAATTCTATTTTTATAAACCTAATATTTTTTTCATTTGGTTCCAGTTCATATGCTATTCTACTACGGTTCAACGATCATATTGTTGATCTAAAAATGTAATACTATTTTCTTTAAAACATGTATCTGAAGTACCTTACTACCTTAGGGGCTATTTATGTAAATCTCAATGTACTTTAGGGACTAATTTGTCGTTTGTAGTTAAAGTTAGTTGTTTCCTAAAACAGAAAAGGAAAGTTTTGGGGAAATCCTCCATAAACCCTAACACATCGAACCCTATATACACATTAAATCATTATCGATACTTGAAATTCGAATCATCAAACGAACTCTCTATTGATATCTACCACTCGATACACCTAAAACCTTCATTGATACCTGAATTCTAAAATTCGTGACACAAAATCCATGGGAAGTAGAAGCAGAGGTGACGGAAATTACAGAAATCCATGTCTGACGATGCATCAGCCATGGGCTTCGCTTCTTGTTTATGGCATCAAACGGATCGAAGGAAGGTCGTGGCCTTCTCCAATTACAGGTTTTTTCCTAATTTACAACTTCAATTTGTTGTGGTTTTGCTAGTTCTTTCGAAATCCAATTAATGCTGTGTCTCATGATATGTGATTCCCGAACCTTTTGTAATTAAGTTTATGTTGTTGGAGATGCTGTTTATTTTGCTAATTTAAATTAGATGATAAATCAGGAACATGATCCATGTAAAAGTAAGTAGTAGGTTTTTTAGAGTTATAATTGGGGAAATCATAGTGACACAGAGACTAAGAGTTTGTTAGAGCTTTGTGCTAAAGTTATTGATTTGTGTTTGTGAAAACGTTTTGAAGGCCGACTTTGGATTCATGCTGCTGGTAAGGTCCCGGATCCTGAAACAATCAAAGCAATGGAGGATTTTTACAGACAAATATATGCATTAGATGGAGTTACAGATCTTAAATTCCCAGAACATTATCCAGTTTCAAGGCTATTAGGTAACAATTTTTAGTTAATTACAGACTTATTTGTTGTGAATTTATTATTGTTTTTATATGTTAAAAACATGTAAATTGTATTCTTGATACAGGTTGTGTTGAAGTGGTTGGATGTGTTAAATGTGAAGAGCTTGCATCATGGGAAGATGTTCCTCAAGGGGTATACATCAAAACCCTCTACTCTGCATCAAAAAAATGTCTAAAAAAAAGTTAACTTTTGAATTAATTTTTTTATATCTGTTTGATTTTATTTTGAATTCTCATTACAGGTGAGGCTGGAAGCATTAACCGCTTTTTGTTGGCTATGCGAACAACCACAGGTTTGTTTATTAATAGTCGTTTAGTTCTTTAAATTCCATTAGCATCTCTTTATTTTTTATTTTTTTATAGTAACTTTTTAAATAATAAATATGTTATGCAGAAATTGCTTGTACCATTTGAAATGCGTGGATATCAAGGAGTCTATAACTTAGAAAAAAGGGTAATTAAATTCAATCATTCTCTCTAAACAATCCTACATTTGCGGGTGTGTGTTACCGAGTCTCCCTTATTTATTTTCTTATTATTTTTATATTTAATTTATTTTTTTCTATTTTTGGGTAGGTTCTTGAGGGAGCACTTAGAGGTCTTTGTCCAGTTGAACCACCATTACGGGTCAAGTTTCCATTACCCGACCCACTAAACCGGTTATCTTTAAAACCCGGGTCACTCGTGAACCGGGTTAACAAATCTAAAACGGATTCGGGCTCATCTCCAACCCTTAAAGCAGCCATAGATGGTGCAAAAGCGGCTGCAACACAGTTCTCAAAGAAGCCCAATTATGGCCCACCAACATCCGGGTTTCAAGGGCAAGGATCAAGAACAAGGACCAATGACAAGTATGAACAGCGTTGGTGATAATTATGTTATTGCTTCTAATCTAACATTTTAGGGTGCTTTTTGTGGGTGTATTATTATGAATAATCTATAACATATTGTTTGTTTATGGATTGTTTTTGTAATTCTTAGCTGTTTTTACAAGCTTTTGTAAATCTAGAACAAAATGATAACAAACTAAACTGACTACTTCTCATCACTGGTAACTTGGTAGATTATAAGCAGAACAACAAAATGATAACAAGTTTAGGTTTCAAAACACTTTTTAAGAAAAGTTGATTCATTGAAATTTTAGAACACATTTTTTCGTCACTATGTTGTTTTACCTACTAATTCACGTGTAGAAAACACTTTTTAAACAACACTGAAATAACAACAGTGACATTAAATCCTACTAAAGGTCAGGTAGACGAGGTGTGATATAGATAGTTATATATATTGTTTCCAGAACACTTGTTAAGTAGCAATCAAAATTTTCCTTATTTTTTATTGATCATAACACTTTTTGAACTTTTAATAATATTTTTTTTATTGGCACTTCTATATGTGTGACTAAATGAGTTTTCTTGTGTAATTAGTTTTCTAGTAGTGTTTGTAAGTACATGTAAATGTGTAATTAAAAAAGATATAAACCTTGATTTGTTTAGTAACCCAAATCTGTTTCACAATAATTTCTTGGTGATAAAGTCTACTTGTTATGCACGTCAATTTTGGAAGTTAATGTATATATAAAATTATACTACTAAGTACTGCCAGCAATGCAATGACGTCAACTAAATCGATGCTATTTATAGTGACAAAAACTCAAACGAACAGAAAACAAGCTTCAAATTAACAAACATTTCATGGCGAACACAGTCGTATTCCTCCCTGTCCCAGGAATGGGTCATATAATGTCCATCATCGAGATGGCAAAAGTACTCGTGAATCGTGATCAACGGCTCTCAATAACCGTTCTCATCATAAACCCTCCTTATTCTTCCTTAGCTCTAACTAACTACATCAAATCATTGTCAAATAAGTCTATTGATCGAATACGTTTCATTGAACTCCAACAAGACGAAACCCCGCCAAAACTCGACCCAAAAGCTCCCCTTAGTTCGTTCTATGAGTTCATCAATAGGCATTGCAAATATGTGAGAGATTTCGTCGCGAACATGATAAACCAGCCGGGTTTTGGTCCGGTTGTCGGGTTTGTTGTTGACATATTGTGTACCGGCATGATAGATGTGGCTAATGAGTTTAATGTCCCGAGTTACGTGTTCTTCACTTCGAATGCCGCTTTTCTTGGTTTTAAGGTGTATATTGAGACACTTTGTGTAGATCTAGACCAAGATCGGGTTATTGAGATGAGTAATAACTCGGAAGGCGGTATAAAAGTCCCGAGCTTTGTGACGCCGGTGCCGACGAAAGTGTTTCCGTCGGTGTACCAAACTCGAGAAGGTTTGGACTTTTTGATGCGTTCGGTTCGGTATATGAGAGGTGCTAAAGGTATTATGGTTAATACATTCGTGGAGTTGGAACCATATGCAATCGAGTCGTTTTCTTCTGAAACCGACTTCCCGCCGGTTTATCCGGTGGGACCGTTGCTCAATCTAGAAGGTGTAGCCGGAAAAGGTGATGACGTGGATGATGATGTGATTAGTTGGTTGGATGGTCAACCGTCTTCCTCGGTGGTGTTTTTGTGTTTTGGGAGTATGGGAAGTTTTGATGAGGTCCAATTGAAGGAGATAGCACACGCTTTAGAGCGTAGTGGTTATCGATTCGTGTGGTCCCTACGCCGACCTCCTTCACTAGAGCAGTCGTTTCAAGTCCTGCCTGGCGATTATGATGATCCGAGAGGGGTATTACCGGATGGATTCTTGGACAGAACCCTGGGAATAGGGAAAGTGATCGGGTGGGCCCCACAAGTAAGATTGATGGCCCACCCTGCAGTGGGAGGGTTTGTATCCCACTGCGGGTGGAACTCGATGTTGGAGAGTTTATGGTTTGGTGTACCGGTGGCGACATGGCCAATGTACACGGAGCAACAAATTAACGCGTTTGAGATGGTGGTGGAGTTGGGATTAGCGGTTGAGATTAAAATGGATTATAAGAACAATGTGTTTAATCCGGAGGGCGATATCGTCATTATTACCACAGACGAGATCGAGAAGGGGATAAGGCGACTAATGGGGGATAACGAGGTTAGAGCAAAAGTTAAAGAGATGAGTAAAATGAGCAGGGCAACGGTTACTCAGGGAGGTTCATCATATGCTTCAGTTGGCTGTGTCATTCAGGATTTCATGAGCAACATTACATGAGTTCGGTCTTTAATTTCTACGTGTTTATATTGTATGTTCTCAAGTTTTGTGATAATAAGTTGAACATAATTTTAACAACTGGTGAACAAGAATGTATTGACGAAAATTCAGATCATCGCTTAATTATCATCACTTTAGTGACAACTTACAAAAAGGTGGTCTAGTTAGGTAATTTGGTCACTATGTCGGCCATTAATCAATGCAAGCTGTGTATAACTAACGTATATTAAATTATTAATAATATAATTTGACACTAACTTTTTTTTAATGGCAAAACACGAACCTACTAAATTTACACCGATTTTAGTAATCCTGAATTGACACTAACTGGGTGCAGGTAATCACTGCAACATGTGTATATCTTAGTGATGGAGTGGTCACTAATATCGATTTTATTAGTGACCAAGCTTGTGGCAACTAATTCTGAACATCTGTCAGTAAATAATAGTGGGAAGTAACTAGATTCTTAGACTATATTTTTCCATTACAACAAAAGCTAGTTTTTCATGAAATCCTGAATGAGGCAGCCAATGGAATCATAAGATGAACCTCCAGGAGTCACTGTTTCCCTGCTTATTTTGCTCATCTCTTTCACTTTTGCTCTAACCTCGTTATCCTCCATTAGTCTCCTAATCCCTCTATCTATCTCCTCTGCCGTAATAATGACCATATTGTCCTCCGTATCAAACAAATTATTCTTATAATCAAATTTAATCTCCACCGCTAATCCCATCTCGACCACCATGTGAAAGGCATTCATGTGTTGCTCGGCGTACATTGGCCATTTTGCCGTTGGTACACCGAACCACAAACTCTCCAGCAACGAGTTCCACCCGCAGTGGGACACAAACCCTCCCACTGCAGGGTGGGCCATCAATCTCACTTGCGGGGCCCACCCGATCACTTTCCCTACTTCAGCAGTGCGTTCGAGGAATCCGTCTGGCAATACTGCCTCTGGATCCTCGTAATCACTGCTGACTTCCATTGCGTGCCCGGGTAAAGGCGGCCGACGTAGGGACTACACAAAACGATAACCACTACGCTCTAAAGCGTATGCTATCTCCTTCACTTGGATCTCATCAAAACTTCCCAAACTCCCAAAACACAAGAACACAACTGAGGAAGGCGGTTGACCATCTAACCAATTCACGACATCGTTGTCTTGGGGTTCGCGTGAAACACCGTCTAGGTTGAGTATGGGTCCCACCGGGTACACCGAAGGGAAGCTGGTGTCAGAAGACAACGACTCGATCGCATGTGTTTCCAACTCCAAGAAAGTATTAACAATGATTCCTTTGACCTCTTTAAATTTCCTAACACAATACACAACAATGTCTAACCCTTCTTGAGCCTGGTACACTGCCGGAAAGACCTTAGTTGGCACTTGCTTGACAAAGCTCGGGATCGATACCTCGGTATCCGAGTTGCTCAACTCGAATATATCTTGTTTGTGAACATCACATAAAGTTTGAATATACAACTTATAGCCAAGAAAAGCAGCATTAGAAGTGAAGTACACATAAGTTGGAACATTAAACTCATTAGCCACATCGATCATGCTGACACAAAACATGTCGACAACTAACCCGATGACTCGAGAACTCGGTTGGTTCATCATATCCGCCACAACTTTCCGGACACACTTGCAATTTATTTTGATGAATTGATGGATGAAAGATATGGGAGCTTTGGGGTCGTGTTTTGGTAGGGTATGCGATCATCCATAGTTTCGTTGACCAATGATTTGGTGAAGTTGGTAATAGCCGAACCAGGAGGTGGTTTAATGATTAAGACGGTTATTGAGAGGTGTTTGTTGCGATTTAGGAGCACTTTTGCGATCTGAATTGTGGACATAATATGACCAAATCCAGGTAAGGGGATGAATATGAGATCGGCAACTGTAGTAGCCATTTCTTTGGCCGGATTCGTCAATTGTTTGTGTGAAGTTTATTTATGTTGTGTTTATATTGGAGTTGTTGTGTGCAACGTTAATTTAGGCGGTTTCATTTCATTGAACAAGGATAGAACACGTGAATAGGAAGTAAATGCATGCCGACTTTTGTGAAAAAAATTCAGAAGTAAATGCATGCCGACTTGGCTAGATGTAAGAAAGTAGCATTATTTCTGAAAGTTTGTATAGAAATAACATTATCCTTGAAAAAGAGTCGTACGTTATGATCGTCTGTTTTGCATTTACATTTTGGTACGTACCATGTAATTAAGAAAGTGGGGGCTGTTCATTCAAATGTATATAAAGTCAAATACTGTGTAGAAAAGTATCAATAAAAGTAGAAAAAACAGTCACAAAGGTGTCCACATGGTTCACACATATATTACCTATATACTCTCTCCGACCTTAAAAAAAACACTTCTCATTTCACTTTTGCACAAGTTTTAAGATTATAGTTAGTGGTGGGGTCATTAGTAATAATTTTAGTTAAAATATATGATTGGTTTGGAGAGAGAAAGATAGTTAGTGGATATTTAGTAGTGGGGTCTTTACTAATAATTGTATTTTATTATGTGGAGCCCATCAAATGTGAAATGAGAAGTTTTTTATGGCACAAAAATTTAAGGTGAAATGAGAAGTTTTTTGTGGGACGGAGAGAGTAATATTTATCAAATGTTTTTACTATTCATGAATAGTTGATGTATAGTTTTTATTTTATTTTATTTTATTTTATTTTTTTATTTTTACATTTAAGCTATTTTTTAGTTGTTGCTATCTTTTGATTTTGACATTTCAGGTGACTCTATCATTATTATTTTTACAGTGTTTAAATGATATTTTTTATACAATAACAAGAATTTCTTATTATATCCTTTATATTATTACTTCCTCCGATTCAAAATTAGTGATACACTTTGCGTTTCACGGTTTTTTAAGTTAAAGATTATAATGATGGTTAAATTAGATTAATTGGATGGTTAGTGGGGAAAGGGTCTCACATCTTTTGAATAAAGCGAGGTTAATGATTTGTAAAAATAAAAAGTATGGGTAAATATGTCATTTCACTTTGTTAAAGTAGATAGTTAGTGGATGTGAATCTTACTACTAGCGACATACTGAAAGATGTCACTATCTCTAAGCTTTTAGTGAAATGGTTCAAATTATAGTTTCTAGTAAGTGTGTAAAAAAAAGTTCTGCAAAGTATAGGTTTCACCGACATTTTGAAAAAAAATGTGTCACGAAGTCAAAATTTATTCTCACACACTTTTTATGTCACTATACAAGGTCTTTAACTGACAATGTCTTTACACGAATTACCACAAAAAAAAAAGTGTATCACTTATTTTGAATCGGAGGAATTATTTGAAATTATTTTATATAATTTGAATGTACAGAATGAAGTTAATCCAAATTATTTTATATTATTGTAATGTATAGATTAAGTAAATTTTCAATTAATTCAATCTGTTTGCATATCTTTTAAAGGTCAATTAAGACAATAATTGTCCAAGTTACCCTAATAAAATTGATAACATGTTAGTTTATAAATATAATTTGTATTTTTGCAACCCGCCGCGAAGCGCGGCCCCAAAATTCTACTAGATAAATATGTGTAAAGACATTGTCGGTTTAAGACCTTGTATAGTGACATAAAAAGTGTGTGAGAATAGATTTTGACTTCGTGACACATTTTTTTTCAAAATGTCGGTGAAACCTATACTTTGCAGAACTTTTTTTTACACACACTTACTAGAAACTACGAGTATAATTTAAACCATTTCACTAAAAGCTTAGAGATAGTGACATCTTTCATTATGTCGCTACCTCCGTCACTAAATGACTCATTTTTTATAGTTGTATAGTAGTCTGATCTTGAAATAAGCCAACATCAATTGACAAGCTACAATGTGTTACAAAGGTTATTGAGGTGTTTGGATGAACTTTGCTTCGGGCTGATCATCCGTTGGTAGCTTGAATATTTTTAGCCCTTTTTAGCAATGGATCGAGTTTCGTTGGTATATTTTTTAAAACCATTAGAATTTGTACAAGAAATAATTGACATTCTTATAAAATAGTGATTATTATATATATTACATTTACGTTAACATGAATAGTAACTCATCCGTTTAGATTTTGACACGTACTCACTTCATCCGTTTAGATTTTGGCACGTACTCACTTCATACGTTTAGATTTTGAGATGTACTCACTTTTTATTAAATATTAAATATTAAATTATATAAATTTCTACCTCAGCTGTCATTGTTGACTTTTTTAAGAGACACAAACCCAATTCGTTTCAATGCCTCTCTTTTTTGCTCCTGCATACTTTATTATATTTTCTTTTTTCGTTTATCATTTATTTTAAATCAATATATTCTTTTTTTATTAAACACATTATAATACATAACATTTGCTTATAGATGAATAGTAGTATACATGTGAATTTTTTCTTTTGTTTTCATGCATTCATTGTTTACTTTTCTTTACTTTTTGAGTTGCCACATAATAAAGTTTGTTTCATGCTAATACTAAGATATATTTCACTTAAAAATAGTTATATTTGATTCTTTTATTATTACTCTTTAAAAAAAAAAATTAATTTCAAAGAGATCTTAATTTATAAAAAAAATAGATTATATGATCTTATTTTACCATAAAGCTTTGACATGAGATGATACATAACTACACAAAGTAAAACAAATGGATAGAAATTCACATAATAATTAAGGATGAAAACAAGTTGAATACAATCAATAGAATAAAAAAAGTTCTAATATAGCTATATGTTGTACAATTGAAACGCGTACTGATATAAACCACCATTTGGGCATCGTATGAAACTCCCCGCGACATCGCGCGGGGTAATCTCTGCTAGTTATTAACAATATCATATACTAGTTATGTTGGATGACACAAGCATGCACTACATATAAAGTTGAAACCAAACAAACACAACTTTAGGAAATGTTTCTTATAAAATCCTGAATAAGACAACCAACAGACATATACGACTACCCGTCCTCCGTCACTGCTGCTCTGCTCTTACGGCAAAACTCTTTCACTTTTGTCCGTATCTCATTGTCCTCCATCACCCCTTTTATCCCTTTCGCTATCTCAGGTGCTGTTACAGTGACCATATTGTCCTCAGGATTAAACAAATCTTTCTTATAATCCAGTTTAATCTCAACCGCTAATCCCAGCCCCACCACCATTTCAAACGCATTCATTTGTTACTCGGCGTACATCGACCATGTTGCCGATGGTACGCCGAACCATAAACTCTCCAACCAGGGGCGGATGCATGTGACACCAAGAGGGGTCCATGGCCACCCCTTGGTAGGTCATCCCCATGTGGAATAAAAATTGAAAATAGAAAATTAGTGGTAAATTTTAGTGTGGTCCCTACTCAAAGTTTCATAAAAGCCCCGGTTAACTTTGAACCTGTATTCGCCACTGTCTCCAACAACGAGTTCCACCCACAGTGGGATACAAACCCTCCCACTGCAAGGTGGGCCAACAGTCTTACCTGTGGGGCCCACCCGATCACTTTCCCAATTCCCGTAGTTCGCTCCAAAAACCCTTCTGGTAACACCATTCCTGGATCCTCGTATTCACTGGGGAATCTTGATGTTTGACCGTGGTCTGCGTAGGGAGCACACGAAATGGTATCCACTCATCTCCAAAGCACGTGCTATCTCCTTCACTTGGATCTCATCAAAGCTCCCCATACTCCCAAAACATAAGAACACCACCGAGGAATAGGGGTGAGCTCGGTCCGAAAACCGAACCGAACCGAACCGATAGGACCGAAAACCGATAAGGGGAAAATTCAGAAACCGAACCGATTAGGTCTAATCGGTTTCGGTTCGGTATCGGTTCGGGTATCGGTTTTCGGTCCCCGAAACCGATTTGGACCGATAAGCTAGAGCAATTAAAAGCATATAAATTAACAAAAAAATATCATTAACAAAAAATTATAAAAGTGAAATATAGTAATAGTTAACTTCACCATACACAACTATATCACTAATCACATTATTAAAGAGTCATATATAGTAATCACTAATCAATATTCAATCAAGAACTTCATCAAATATTTTATAATCCGATATAATATTGCTTGTATGAATGTATTTTGTACAAGATTATTAATAATCTTGTACATCACATATTGTGTATATCATATTAATGTGTCTTTACTATATTTCCATGAAGTTCGTTAATCGGATACTATGTATATGACATGAGTGTTACTTGGTCCCTTTTATCGGTCCTTATCGGTCCAAAACCGATACCGAATGGACCGAAACCGATATAGCTGAATTTCTTAAACCGAAAAACCGAACCGAATTCTATTATCGGTTCGGTATCGGTTCGGTTTCGGTTCGGTATCGGTTCGGTTTTTTCGGGCTTTTTGCTCACCCCTACCGAGGAAGGCGGTTGACCGTCTAACCATTTGATGATGTCATCATCATCCAATGGTTTCACGGCACCAGCACTGCCTCCCAGGTTGAGTATCGGGCCCACCGGATACACAGGTGGGATGCTGATGTCAGAACACAACGACTCAATCGCGTGTTTTTCAAGTTCCAAGAACGTGTTAACCATGATTGCTTTGAACTGTCTAAGTTTCCGGGTGGACGACAGAATAAAATCCAACTCTTCTCTAGCCTGAAATACGGACGGAAAAACGTTTATCGGCACCGGATTCTTAAAACACGGAACTCGGATCTCCATACTCGAGTTGCTTAGCTCGATAACGTCTTGCTTCTGATGATCACATATTGCGCGGATAAAAAATTAAACCCGAGAAAAGCCGCATTAGAAGTAAAGAAAACATAACTCGTATTAGGTTTTGTAAATCTCAACGTGATTTGTGAAATATTCTATTAATCAATATATAGGGTACAATATGTAACTAACTTTACAATTACAAGATATACATAATCTTTTAAAGTTATCTACGATTTATTCAAATCTTTGCTATTAACTCGGAACATTAAACTCGTTACCAACATCGATCATGCCAGTGCAAAGCATGTCGATAACAAACCCGGCTACCCGACCAAAACCCGGTTGACTCATCAACTCAGCCACAACATTTCTAACGTATCCACAATGACTAATGATGAATTCGTTGAGGAAAGCTATGGGAGCTTTTAAGTTGACCATAATTGGCGGGGTTTTGTTTCGAGGGAGTTCAATGAAGGATATGTGATTCATGTTATTGTTAGCTAATGATCCGATGAAGGTGGTGATTATGGAATCAGAGACACGTGGGTTGATGATAAGGACGGTTAATGAGAGCCGTTGATCTCGATTCACCAGTAATTTTGCGATTTCGATGGCTGAGATTATATGGCCAACGCCTGGGGCGGGGATGAATATGAGCTACATTTGTATTCGCCATTTGCTTTTAGTTTAGGAATGTTTAGTTTTGAAGTTTTTGTTATATTTATGAGCCAATATTTCTTGTAGATATAGTATCAATTGAGCTGACGTGCCAATGATGGCCAGCCTAGCTGGTCTGAGGCACTGGGTTTATACCCACGTGGGCTGCAGGTCGTGAGTTCGAATTCCTTTGGGTGCATTGCATTAGCGTAATTTAACTCATACCTCACACGGACACATATGAGGAATTTTCCTTGGAAATCCCTTTGGGGGCTGGGTTTGCCCGCTTATGCGGAGCTCGAACTCGGGGTGCTCGATGAAAAATTGCGAGTAGGCTTTCGTTATTTTATTTGCCGTTTCCAAAAAAAATTGAGCTGATGTCATGATTTCACTTTACAATAAAGTGAAAAAGAAAAGTTATTAAAAGAGAGAGTGATTTTTATAAAAAAAAAAACTATATTAATGTTCAGATCCCTTATTAAAATTCATTTATTAAGTGATTTAATATTCAATTAACGTTCAGATGCTGAGTTATCGCCCAATTAGGGCATCGGTTTACCAAATTTGAAAGATTTCACCGACTCTCTGTTTTTTTATCCTAATAATTGAGACCCGTTTACCGATTCATGCAGTCAAATTTGTATCACTGACTGACACATACAATAATTTTATCGACTCAGTCCTTTTTGCATGATTGTTTATGTGTAATGAGTTTAAATACCAATTTTGGGATTTCACCGACTCCATCTCTGTTTTTTCTTCCTATTGGAAACAGGTTTCGGAATAGTTGAATGACACAAAAGGATTCATCGATTCAGTCCTATCTATTCTTCATCGAACAAGTTTTGTCTCATCACATTTTGTTATATTGATTCAATCGATTTGAACAGTTTCATTGCATTAATTGTGTTAATCCAAATGGCACACACTATTAATCGAAGGAGTACTTAACTTAATTATGTACTTAAATTAGTTAGTAATTGTGTATGTGTCTTACACGGATACATAGTACATAAAAACAGACACGTATTATGAGATTAAACAAAAGTCGAATTTAGGAGATGTTGCTTATAAAGTCCTTAATAAGATGGCCAACAGACTTATAGGACCAACCGCCTTTTGCTACTGCTGCTCTACTCTTCTCACTCATATTTTTCACCTTTCTTCTAATCTCGTTATCCTCCATTAACAGTCTTAAACCTCTTTTTATCTCCTCAGCAGTCACAATTAACGTATCATCTTTAGGATTAAACAAATCCTTTTTATAATCCAACTTAATCTCCACAGCTAATCCCAACTCCACCACCATCTCAAATGCACTAATCTGCTGCTCAGCGTAAATCGGCCATGTTGCAGTTGGTACACCGAACCACAAACTCTCCAACAACGAGTTCCACCCGCAGTGGGACACAAACCCTCCCACTGCAGGGTGGGCCAGCAGTCTTACCTGCGGGGCCCACCCGATCACTTTCCCAATTCCCGCAGTTCGCTCCAAAAACCCTTCCGGTAACACCATTCCCGGATCCTCATAATCAACGGGTAATATTGATGATTGATCATCCGATGGAGGTCGACGTAGGGACCACACGAGACGGTAGCCACTTTGCTCTAAAGCACGTGCTATCTCCTTCACTTGTGTCTCATCAAAGCTTCCCGTGCTACCAAAACATAACAACACAACCGAGGAAGGCGGTTGCCCGTCTAACCATTTGATGATGTCATCATCTGATGGTTTTCCGACACCGGCACCACCTTCTAGGTTGAGTATCGGTCCCACCGGATACACCGGTGGGACGCTGATGTCAGCAGACAACGACTCGACCGCATGTGTTTCTAGTTCCAAGAATGTATTAACCATGATTGCTTTTACGTCTCTAAGTTTCCTGGCAGACCACAAAACAAAGTCCAACCCTTCTCTAGTCTGGATCACCTTCGGAAACACCTTCGTTGGGACCGGTTTCACAAAACTCGGAACCGGAATTTCGGTATCCGAGTCGCTCTACTCGATAACGTCTCGATTACAATCATCACTAATTGTTTGCATATAAAATTTAAAGCCAAGAAAAGCAGCATTAGAAGTAAAGAACATATAGGTCGGAACATTAAACTCGTTAGCCACATCTATCATGCTAGTGCAAAACATGTCGATAACAAACCCGGCTACCCGACCAAAACCCGGTTGACTCATCATGTCCGAGACAACATTTTTAACGTATTTGCAGTGACTGCTAATGAAATTATTGAAAGTTGTCATCGGTGATTTTTGGTCACGTGTTATTGTGGTCTCATCTTGAGGGAGTTCAATGAAGGATATGTGATCCATCGTGTTTTTAGCTAATGATATATTCGATGTAAATGTTAGTAGCAGATCCAGAACTGGAGGTAGGAGGTTTAATTATTGTTGGGATATAAAACAAGTTACTACTGATTTGCATACTTGTTACTGATATGCATTTAATGTTGATTAACTACTTAATGCTGTTAAGGAGTTGATACTGATTATAGAAGATACTACTGATCTTGGTCATTACTACTGATGTTCATATTTACTACTGACGATGACATATACTACTGATTTATATATATGGTGATGATCGTGTCCGAGATCTTCGTAGAGATAGTTTAGAATATCATATCTTTTGAAATTCGAATTGTAATCGTATCCTAGAATAACTAGGGTAAATAGTTAGGTTTCAAGGACTATTATAAATAGTTCCTTATGAATTGTAAACATACGTGTGTATTGTATTCGATCAATCAATATACATTGAAGCTTTTTGTGATAACTGAGTTCTTAATAATTCTCATATTATTTACAGTTTATTGTTCTTGATTGAATCAACATAGTGTTAATCCGCTGTAACTTCTATTGTTGAGTAGATCATTGTGTTTATTAACTATTCTGGTTAATCGATCTTGACAAGTGGTATCAGAGCTTTGTACTCTAGATCTACGAATCAAGAACTCACAAAAGTTTTCAATACTTTCACAAACCAAGTTTTCATCATGTCTGAAAACAATGAAAGCACACAAGCAAACAAAATTCCCATCCTCACTCCAAATAACTTTGGGATGTGGAAAAACAGAATTAAGCAATACATGCTTATTACTGATTACACCATGTGAGAAGTTGTACTTGAAGGCAATAAAACCATTCCAGTTGCCACAACTAGCACAACTACTGAATCCGATAAAATCAAGTGTGATAAAGAAAGGAAGGATAGAGGAATTGAACTAAAAGCTTTAAGCACCTTATTGCTTGCAATTCCTAATGACTATCAACACTTATTTTTTGAGTTTGATGATACAAAACTGCTATGGCAAGCCTTGGAGAAAAGGTTTGTGGGTACTAAGAGCACAAAAAGAAACATGAAATCTGTGCTGAAACAAGAGTTTGAAAACTTCAAAGGACAAAAAAATGAATCTTTGTCACAAGTTTTTGATAGATTCAATAAACTTATTGGTGAACTCAACCAAGTTGGAGTTCAACCAGACAAAGATGATGTCAATATAAAGTTTCTTAGATCTCTAAGTGAAGAATGGTCTATGTACACTGTGGTATATAGACAAGGTGATGCTTTAGAAGAGAAGGAGCTTGATGAACTCTACAATGACTTAAGGGTGTTCGAATCTGAGGTAAGTCAGAAAACTCCTAGTGTAAATTCAAACAATGCTGCTTTTGTGTCCACTGCAGGTACAAATCAAGATGCTACAAGAGGAAAGGCAAAGGAATCAGAAGATCTTACTAGAGAATCCTTCTTCACTAGTCATGTGCATACTGCACTAATTAGTGAAGATTTGGAGCAAATCAATCCTGATGATCTTGAAGAGATGGATATCAAATGGCAGATGGCTATGCTCAGTTTCAGAACAAAGAAGTTTCTAAAAAGGACAGGTAGATCAAGCTTGAGCTTCAACAAAGGTGACAGGGCAGGTTTTGACAAAACTAAAGTCAAATGCTACAACTGTAGCAATCTTGGTCACTGTGCAAGAGAATGTCCTAACAAAGATAAAAGGACAAACTCATCTGCACTTGTATCCCAAGAAGGACTAGGATATGATTGGAGCTTTCAAGCTGAAGAACATGCTCAAAACCAAGCTCTTATGGCCTTCTCTGAATCCAAATCTGAGGTAAATCCTAAACATGCTCTCCTGAATGCATTAAATTATTTAAATCTCTGGAAAAGGAAACAAAATAAATCAATGAAGACTTAATTAAAAACATAAAAAGAAGAATAGAATTTAATGGTGTTATAGCTGATTTAGAAAATCAAATTAAAATTTATCAAATAACAGATCAAAAACTTAAAGATGAGCTATTGCAAGTTGTATATGATAAAGAATATGCTGAATCAAAAGCAAAAGAAGCTATTACCAAATTAGAAGAATGTCAATTAGAATTAGAACAAAATAAACTAACAATTAAGAAATTTGAAAGAAGTTCTAAAATAATTGATGAATTAACAAGCAATCAATCAACTGAAAACGTTGTTCATGGTGTTGGTTATCATGCTGTCCCACCCCCAACAAATTTTATACCTCCACTTAAGTCTAGTTCAGAAAGAATCTTAGATGAATTAAAATTAGAAAGTCAAACTGAAACAAGTAATGATTCATCTGATGAAGAAAATACTATTAAATCTGATGATACAAGTTTTCACACACAAAGTCAAGAATCTCCAAAATACAATTCTGAAAATATTCCAACTATTTTAAAAAGGGGAAATCAAAGAAACTTGAATCAGTTAAAAGAACAAAGAAAACCAGAATCCTTAAAATCAACCAAACCTAAATGTCTAATTTGCAATAAAGTAAACCATATAGCAAAGGATTGTCACTTCAATCCAATAAATTGCAAAGAATTCAAGGAATTTAAGGAAAACAAATTAAAAATAAAAGAACAAAAATTAAAAGAATTAAATTTAAAACAACAGTCCAAACCTCCACAAGATGAAATTCCTAAGTTTGGCAGGTCAGCCAAAAGATTTGTTCAAAATATCAGATATGGAAATCCTAAAACAAAATCAAAATTTTGAAAAGAAAAGAAGACTTGGTAAGTACAACAAATACCCAGCACACACGACCACAAAGAGAAACCAACAAAGATATCCTACTGATCAGTATCCAAGATACAATGCAGTAAGATATAACTACACAAATACTACTGATAAGTACAAAAAATACTTTCACAGAGTTACTACTGATCCATCAGTAGTAACCAAATCAAAGCAAAGTAAATGGGCACCAAAACAGAAATCAGTAGTAACACCAAAGAGCAGTATCAATCAAACCACTTATGGTACTTTCTTCATTAAAAAGGATGAACCCAAGACAAAACAAGCTTGGGTTCCCAAAAAGAATTAATTTAATCTTCTTTTGTGCAGAACATCCAGGTGAATACATGGCATATTGATAGTGGATGCTCTAGGCACATGACTGGGAATCTACAAATTCTCAGAAACTTTGAACAATATGATGGTGGTTATGTTGCATTTGGGGAAAATCCTAAAGGTGGTCGTATCACTGGTAAAGGTATTGTATCAAATGGTAAGATTACATTTGATAATGTATTTTATGTTGCTGAACTTCAATACAATCTGGTTAGTGTCTCACAAGTATGTGATAAAAAGAACAAAATTCTTTTTACAGATACAGAGTGCATCATTCTTTCTCCTGACTTTGTTTTAGATGAAAAATATGTTGTTTTAAGAACACCAAGGAGAAATAATGTGTATTTCCTGGATATAGGGGGAGAAATCATTTCTCCAAATGAAATTAACTGCTTTATATCCAAGGCAAACACAAATGAATCAGAATTATGGCATAGAAGGATGTGTCACACAAACTTTAAAAACATGAATAATTTGGTCAAAAAGAATTTAGTAATTGGTCTTCCACAAAAACAATTCATCTGTGATCATCACTGTGTTGCATGCCTAAAAGGTAAGCAGCACAAGACATCTCATAAGTCCAAATTAATCAACTCTATTTCTAACCCATTGCAGCTACTTCACATGGATTTATTTGGTCCAACAAATGTAATGAGTATTGGAAAGAAGCAATACTGTCTAGTTATTACTGATGATTTTTCTAGATTTACTTGGGTATTTTTTCTCAGGACCAAAGATGAAACAAGTGAAATCATCAATAACCTAATAATCAAACTGGAAAATACTAGAGATCTTAAAGTGAAAGCCATTAGATGTGACAATGGCACAGAATTTAAAAATGAAAATCTAATCTCTTTTTGTGATCTTAAAGGTATTGACAGGCAGTATAGCTTTCCTAAAACTCCCCAACAAAATGGTGTAGCTGAAAGAAGAAATAGAACAATCATTGAAGCAGCAAGGTCTATGCTTGCAGATGCAAAGTTACCAATAACTTTTTGGGCTGAAGCTGTTAATACTGCTTGTTATGTACAAAACAGAGTATTAATAGTCAAACCACATCTTAAGACACCATATGAACTTCTCAACAAAAGAAAACCTTCAATAAGCTTTTTAAAATCATTTGGTTGTCCATGTATTATCTTAATTACAAGAGAACAAATTGGTAAGTTTGACTGCAAAGCAGATGATGGAATCTTTGTAGGATACTCTACTCAAAGCAAAGCATACAGAGTATTCAACAAAAGATTAAGGATTATCGAAGAAAGTGCTGATGTATCCTTTAATGAAAATCTTGTTAATGAAAAAGGAAATGGTCCAGATTGGTTATTTAATATTGATTCACTAACAAAATCTCTTGATTTCAGTTTTAACTTTAATGCAGGTGACTCAACTAATCAACCAACTAAAGAAGGATCATCATCACTTAATGGAAGTCAAAATTCTCTGCAATATATCATTATTAATCCTGATCCTACAGTAAATACTAAGGACAGTAACAACTCTGATAATACAGAGAATACTAGTGTCACTAACAACTCAGAAAATCAAAATCTTGAAGAAACAAGAAATGATAATGACACCAGTAACAACTCAGAAACCCTAAATGATGATGCTGCAAGAAATGATACTGATACCAGTAATAACTCTCAAACACTTGATCTCAACAATGATGTTATTGACAACGGTATCAATGAAGAAAATCAAGAAGACCAAGAAGATTCAGAAACTCATGAAGAAAACTGGACTGATGCTCAAGTTCCTGAATCCAATGAATCAAATCTTGACAGTCAAATAGTTGTTGACAAAGCTTCCAATTCTAGAGCTCAAAAGAATCATCCTTTAGACCTTGTTCTAAGTGATGTCAACTCAAATATGCAGACAAGAAGCAAATTTAATTCAAGTTTAAACAACAACTCTTGCAATATAAGTCTAATATCTAATGAGTGTTTATTTGCATGTTTTCTATCACAGGATGAACCTAAAAAGATCCAACAAGCAATGAAAGACTCAAATTGGATTGAAGCAATGCAAGAAGAACTTCTTCAGTTCAAATTACAAGCTGTTTGGACACTAGTACCTCTTCCAAAAGGAAAAAGAGCCATTAGAACCAGATGGATCTTCAAAAATAAGAAGGATGAAAGAGGAATAGTGATCAAAAATAAAGCCAGACTTGTAGCACAAGGATACACTCAAGAAGAAGGAATAGACTATGATGAAGTATATGCTCCTGTAGCAAGGATTGAAGCAATCAGAATATTTTTGGCATATGCATCATTCAAAAGATTCAAAGTCTATCAAATGGATGTAAAGAGTGCATTCTTATATGGAAAAATAGAAGAAGAAGTCTATGTTTGTCAACCTCCAGGATTTGAAGATCTTGAACATGATGACTATGTGTTCAAATTAGATAAAGCTCTTTATGGCCTACATCAGGCACCAAGAGCTTGGTATGACACATTATCATCATATCTGTTAAAGAACAATTTTCAAAGAGGTGCCATTGACAAAACCCTATTCACCAAGAAGGTCAAAGATGACATACTACTTGTTCAAATATACGTAGATGATATCATCTTTGGATCAACAAATGATCAACTGTGCAAAGAATTTGAAGAACTTATGCAGATCAAATTCAAGATGAGCTCAATGGGTCCAATGAACTTCTTTCTTGGACTCCAAGTCAATCAAAAACCAGATGGCATCTTAATCAATCAATCTAAATATGTTAAAGACATATTAGAGAAATTTGCAATGAAAGACTGCAAAAGTGCAAGCACTCCTATGGAAACACATAAACACCTACATCCTGACATTGAGGGGAAGGATGTAGATGAACACTTATATAGATCAATGATAGGTTCTTTAATGTATTTAACTGCATCTAGACCTGATATTATGTATAGTGTTTGTGTATGTGCCAGGTATCAAGCAAAACCAAAGGAACTGCATTTGCAAGCAGTCAAAAGAATCTTTAGATACTTGAAAGGAAAACCATCACTAGGTCTTTGGTATCCACATGACTCACCTTTTGAACTTACAGCATACACAGATAGTGATTATGGTGGTGAATGCTTGGATAGAAAGTCAACTACTGGTGGATGTCAATTCTTTGGATCAAGACTTGTGTCATGGCAATGCAAGAAGCAAACAAATGTTTCAACATCTTCTGCAGAAGCAGAGTATGTAGCTGCATCTGCATGTTGTGCCCAAGTCCTATGGATTCAAAATCAACTCATAGACTTTGGTATGTCTATTCTCAAAACTCCTATTTTTATAGATGATCAAAGTGCAATCAGTATTGTGAACAACCCAGTAAAACACTCAAAAACTAAACATATTGAAATCAGATTTCATTTCATAAGAGATTGTAATGAAAAGAAATTAATTAAAGTGGTTAAAATTCATACTGATAATCAACTAGCAGATCTTTTTACAAAAGCATTTGATGTAGGAAGATTTAACTATTTAGTTAACAGTATTGGAATGATCTTTATAAATTAAAATCTCATATGTAAAGTTTCTGTATAATATTAATTAAGTTATTAAAAATATTGACTACTAGTTCTTCATTTATTACTGATTATAGTTGTTAGTTACTACTGATCAGTCTTTAAAACATTCAAGCCTCAATTACTACTGACGTTTGTTATTACTGATACTTAGTTACTACAGATCGGCGGTTTACTCTTAAAAACGATAAAATTACTTAACTAACCCCATGAAAATAGCCGTTATGCTATGATTCGAAGGGCATTTGTGACTTTTTGCAGGTTAATTTCGAAAACTATAAATAACAGAAGTCGGTTAATCTTACATTATCCAAACCTCGATCTGCTAAAACCTACTATAAACCCTAAAGGTCGGCAATCTTGTTTAAAACCATAAAAGGCAGTAATAAATCTCAATTCAATTCAAAAACTCTCAGACAAACCGAATTTCAAATACAATCCAATCAAAAATGGCGACGAGGAAACCTCTAGTTGCTCAAACAGATCTTCTTTACTCAGAATTTCACAACATGGTTGCATTTCTAAAAAACCCAGATGGAACAAGAAAGTTTAGGCAAATAGTTATGTTTCTCAAGAAATCCACAATCAAATTTGCCTTAACAATAAATCCCACACTCTGTGAACAACATATTGTTCAATTCTGGGAAAAAGCTGAAAGAATAGAAGAAGAGGATATCATCAAAATCAAATCAGACATAGATGGACACTCCATTGTAATCACTGAACAAACCATTAGGCAACATCTACAACTCAATGATGAAACAAGTATATCTCTTCTCTCTAAAGAGGATTTGGTTGAAAACATTTTAAAAATGGGGTATGAAGGAAGAACAGATATTCAAACTTTTCAAAAAGGTCTTCTTTCACCCCAATGGAAATTTCTGGTACATACTATTCAACATTGTATGTCACCTAAAAAGAGTACTTGGAATGAGTTCAACAGATCAATAGCATCTGCTGTTGTATGTTTGTGCACAGACCAAGTATTTAATTTTTCAAAAATGATTTTTGAAGGAATGCTTGGAAACTTGTCTGTATCAAAATTTTTAATGTATGCAAGGTTCCTTGCACATATTTTTGACTGTGAAATCCCAAATTTAAATAAAACCAAAAATATTTTTCCTATTCCAGAACTTAATAAAAAGGTTTTCTCAAATATGAACAAAAAGTTCAAATTTTCTGGAAAGGAAACACCTTTGTTTCCAAATATGATCCATGATCAACCCTAAACTGGAGAAGGTTCAAGTCACCCCATTGAACCCCAACCCACTCCATCACTAAATATTGCAGCCCAAATACAATCCCCAATAACCACTCAAACATCCTTACCTCAAGATGTCCTGAATGTGTCCCAGGAACATGTAATAGAACCTCAGAGTGTTACTCTTCACTCTTTGGTAAACCTACCCAAAAGCCAAATTATTACATCCAAATACAAAAGGAAAAGAATCTCCAAAAAGGACACCAGGGGACCAACTGAGTCAGACCCCAGACTCCAAGAGTTGACTTCCAAGGAGGAGAGAAGTCATGAGGAAAGGGCTCTCACTACTGATGTACCAAAGATTGGTGCACATGCTAGTGAGAACATCATTAGGACCCAGACCTCGGCAACTTTGAGTGATGAATCATTTGAGGAAGCACTCGAAGGACCCCGGTGCCAAGAAACCACAAGGGGAGATACTACTGCTTCTTCTAGGAAGAAGAGAGTATCTAAAACTCCCAATGAATCACCAAGTAGTGATGAGGGAAGAATGGAACATATTGATTTGACGGAAAGGATGGAAAACCTTCAAACCAATGTACCAACTCAACCCGATGATGTTCCTAGAAGGACTGAGGGTAGGATGCAACAATCTGAATTGATGGATAGGATGGAAAACCATGAAACCACTGTACAAAACTGCCATACACTCATCAACAATCAAGGTAGAACCATGAGCTATATGAAGCATTACATCAATGTTCTGAACAGAAGGATGCAAAGAATGGATCAAAGGCTTCATAGACAAACTTCAATAATCAGAAAATTGAAGACGAAGGTTGATATTAGTGATCCACAACAGGTTGAGATCACTAAGGGGGAGAAAGATACAATTCAAGGAATGATTGATACATCAATTGCAGCAGCAGCAGCCTCCCTCTTAAATCTCAAAGAAGCTCATGGTGAAACAGGTCAAAGTGATGATGACTTTGACAGAGGAGTCAAAAGTATGGAAGATGTATTTGTGTCTGCACAACAATCACCACCAGCAGAACAAGTACCTTCTCAAGTTGCTACTGAAGTCATGGGTACTACTGATCCCATGGATACTACTGAAGTTCATCAAACAACTGAAGTGATTATTACTGATCCAACTGAAGAAGAAACACAAGAAGCAACATCAGTAATAACTCCTTCACCAGTAGCAGACCCCTCTACTCTACAAATGGTACTTTACAGACCCTTTAACATTCTAAATCTAATACCAGTAGTAACTACATTGGTTACTATTGAGTCTGTAACAGAAACAATTGAAGTACCAGTTACTACTGATTCACCAGTAGTAACCGCAACACCAGCAACAACAACAGCATTAATTACTCAAGACTTTGATGCCAATGTAAATTGGGATGAGGTGGATGAATGTGAACTACCTCCTCACCCAAAGATCTTAGAAAAGAAGAAAGTAAAAACCTTTGCACCAAAAACACAAATAAATGAGGTACCAGATATGAAGTATACACCTCCACCTCAGTGCATAGGTAAAGGCAAAGAAAAATTTGATGATGACTATCCACACAGAGCTCTTGGTCACCATATGGTGAATAAGATGAATCTAGTCAGGCCTTTGAAACAATCACATTGGAAAGTCAAGAGAATGAGGTACCACAGAAAATGTGCCAAAACTCTTGAACTTGAAAACAAGAAAAAGGCTCAACAAGAACAATCTGCAGCTGAAGCAATTCAAGAAATAGAAGATTTTCTTCTAGAAGGTCAACAAGAAGAACTTGACAAAATAAGAAAATATGAAGAAGAAAGACTGGAACTTCTAGAAGAACAAATCAATGAATGCAAAAGATGCAAGATTGACATGCCTCAACCTTTTGATGAAGAGAAAAGTATGATGGTTGAATATCTTAAGTCAAGAGGTCACAGTGCAAAATCCTTTGGAAGAATGAAAATTATTACACTAGTTGAAAGGTATTGCATTGAGAAAAAGAAACAACTGAATGAAGGTGTTCAAGTCATTGAACCTTCAAATATAATCAAAATTGATCCCAATATTGTAATAAACAGAAAGACTGAAGTTGGTGAATCTTCAGAGCAAGGCTCAAAGAAAAGAAAAATTACAGAAGATGATGATACAACTACAAAGAAACTAAAACAAACTCCCCAAATCATAGATGAACCACAACCAATCCAACAAGACAATCCTATTATTAACTGGAGAGAAAATCAAGGAATTCATGAAATCATAAGAAAAGACAAAAGTGTTCAGAAGTTCAAAGCATGGAAACCAATGTTATTCTCTTTTAACATAAGTGATGTTATAACTATGTTGGAGATTGGTAAACCCAGAATGAAGAATAAAAGCTGGAAAAACTCTGGAGCTGGATACTTAACTGAGATGTTTGATGCTGCATTTCATCCAGAGAAATATAAAGCAAAGATTAAAAGTGAAGATAATTTATTTGCTTGGAATGTTCTTCCCACAGTTAACATGTATTTCTTTGAGAGAACTAACAGAAGATGTGAGCTATATTTAATGGAAAGAGACTATGATCACTCACCAAAGACTTTGTATCAAATCATATGTTGTGCTTTTGTAAGACCAAATGATCAATATATGTATACAGAAAAATACAGACAATTATTTCAAAAGAATAAAGCATATGTGGATGAACAAAGAAGATTAAGAGATCAAAGAAAGAAGGAAGGAGATGAAAGAAGAGCTAAGGAAGAAGAAGAAAAGAAAAGAAAAGAAACTTGATTAATTCAAACTGAATTAAGAAGTTTAGGGAGAGATTGTTGGGATATAAAACAAGTTACTACTGATTTGCATACTTGTTACTGATATGCAGTTAATGTTGATTAACTACTTAATGCTGCTAAGGAGTTGATACTGATTACTGAAGATACTACTGATCTTGGTCATTACTACTGATGTTCATATTTACTACTGACGATGGCATATACTACTGATTTTTGTATATGGTGCTGATCGTGTCCGAGATCTTCGTAGAGATAGTTTATAATATCATATCTTTTGAAATTCGAATTGTAATCGTATCCTAGAATAACTAGGGTAAATAGTTAGGCTTCAAGGACTATTATAAATAGTTCCTTATGAATTGTAAACATACGTGTGTATTGTATTCGATCAATCAATATACATTGAAGTTTTTTGTGATAACTGAGTTCTTAATAATTCTCATATTATTTACCGTTTATTGTTCTTGATTGAATCAACATAGTGTTAATCCGCTGTAACTTCTATTGTTGAGTAGATCATTGTGTTTATTAACTATTCTGGTTAATCGATCTTGACAATTATAATGACGGTTATTGAGAGCCGTTGATCTCGATTCACGAGTAATTTTGCGATCTCGATGGTTGACATGATGTGGCCAACCCCAGGGCTGGGGATGAATACGAGCTCTGCAATTGTATTCGCCATTTTTTTGGTTTGGTTGAAGTTTATCTACTGTTTATAAACCAATCCATTTCTTATAGATTTATGATAATCATTATTAAAACCTCAAACCGTCAAACGTTATCTTCATTCTGCAACAACATAAAAAAGCAAGTGGGACCCATCTCCAGTTATGGATAACCATATAAATGTAACCTCGAAAACAGAAGGTCAAAAAGTCTCCACATGCAAACTATTTGTCTCATATAGCATGGATATTATTTAAAATTAAGGACTTCGTGATAGAGGCAAAATAGGTAATTAAGGTGTTACAATATGTTGAGGCTTAAGTGGTGATACTTAATACGGTTTCAGGGTAAAGGCAATCTATCTTACTCATTTATATATCAGTATATATACAATGTGTTATTATTAGAGTTTTTCTAACATATATTTAACTCTTGAGTGACGTGATACTCTAATATATAATGTATATATTTGATAAACGTGTAAAATTCTTCTTGAATATTATCTAATACATATCTAAGAAATTATCTTTTTATTAAGAGTTTTGATAATGACAGCCCTAAGGGCTGTCAATAAGAACAGATAAGAATGAGCAATCTTGATTCTGATTGGAGGAGAATTTGAATGTTGCTAAAATGAAGGAACATAAGTTGACTAATGAAGTTATAAGGGGGTAAATATGAAAATAATCTTCCTATTATTTGTTCTTATTAACAGCCTTTATCAAAACCCTTTTATTAAATACATATTATTATATGCTCCTAAGATAAAAATTAGAAAACTTTTATTGTATTATTATTGTTATTGTTATTATTATACAACAATTAAGTGACGTGATTCTAATTTATATTACTCATTTATAAGTATACTACATTTCAGCAAACAAAAGTCGAAAATTTTAGGGGATGTTTGTTATAAAGTCTTGAATAAGAGAGGTAACAGATGCGTACGACGAACCACCTTCCACCACCGTGGCTCTACTTTTCTGACTCATCTCTTTTACTTTTACTCTAGTCTCGTTATCCTCCATCAACCGTCTTATACCACTTTCTATCTCCTTTGAACTTACAATTACCGTTTTATCCTTAGGATTAAACGTATCCTTTTTATAATCCATCTTAATCTCCACAGCTAATCCCAACTCCACCACCATCTCAAATGCAATAATCTGCTGCTCAGCGTAAATCGGCCATGTTGCCGTTGGTACACCGAACCACAAACTCTCCAACAGCGAGTTCCACCCGCAGTGGGACACAAACCCTCCCACTGCAGGGTGGGCCATGTGCTAAAATATGCCGTCTTTGTGTTCTCTCTGAGCACTAATATGGCCATGTGCTAAAATCCTTTTCATGACCCCTTAGAAGACAAACCAAAAGTCTTCATTTGAGGCGGCACCACCTCTAGATCATATAGTCAAAATTTCACAGCATCTTCGTTGCTTAGATGTCTCCAAAATTTTGTTAAGAGTATTAACTCATCCTTGTTCTCGGCAACGACGTACTATCCTACCTCACATGGATCTATCTTGATTGATAGTACCTTCTATCGTTAGTAATTTCGTTATTACCCATTAAACTTGAAAATAGGAGCACTAAGTTCAAGTTGGGTTTCCATTACTAACGATTCTAGTTTGGTTTTAGACCCATGACTCTCGCGGTAGATGTAACCAAATCTCTCGTCAGAGGTTTGGTAAACGGATCCGTCAAGTACTTTGTTGTCTTGACTTAAATAACTTTGATGGTACCACTATCAATTAGTTGTCTCACAGAATGATGTCGAAGACCTACGTGTCTCGACTTCCCATTATATTCATAATTATATACTTTAGATAGTGTGGCCTCACTATCACAGTACATGGGAATGAAGGCATCGGACTATCCCACAAACGGATATCCAATAGTAGATCTCTAATCCACTCTGCCTCTTTGCCTGCAGTGAATAAAGCAATAAGCTCAGCTTCCATCGTTGAATGAGCTATACATGACTGTTTCTTGCTCGCCCAACAGATAGTCCCACCAGCTAGTGTATAAATCCATCCACTTGTGGATTTAGAATCACTCACGTTATCAATCCAGTTGGCATCTGAATTCCACTCTAGTATACTAGAATTTGACGTGTAAGTCAACTCAAGATTACTACTCCTTTTCAGGTATCCTAGTACTCTTCCTACTGCCTTCCAGTGCTCTGTACCGGGGCTGACAGTATATTGACTTAGTTTGCTTACTGCAAAAGCAATGTCAGTTCTAGTGCATTGTGTAGCATACATCATGCTTCTAATTGTACTAGCATATTCTAGTTGAGCCACTGCTCTACCAGAGTTTACTTCAAGTTTTACACTAGAATTGAAAGGAGTGTTAAATTCCTTAATATTCAAGTGTTGAAGTTTCGTCAATATTTTCTCTATATAATGAGATTGACTTAGAGAAATTTGACTATCTGTCCTTTTGACCTTAATATCAAGAATGATATCCACTTCCCCTAGATCTTTCATCTTAAAGTTCGAGGATAGGTATTTCTTCGTATCAAGTATACCTTGTAGGTGAGTGCCAATGATCAACATATCATCAACATAAAGACAGATAACTTCGGTGTATTCAGTTTTGCATTTAGTGTAGATACATCCATCAACACTATTATGCTTCAAACCAAATGCAGATACAGTGGTGTCAAATCTCTCATGCTATTATTTTGGAGCTTGTTTCAAACCGCACAGTAATTTAATAAGTCTACAAACTATGTTTTCCTGTCCGGTTACTATGAAACCTTCAGGTTGCTCCAAGTATATCTCCTCATTGAGATATCCATTTAGAAAGATTGTCTTCACATCCATTCGATGAATGTACAGTCCTTTCAACGCTGAGATTGCTATAAGAGTTCAAATTGAACTGATTCTAGCAACCGGAGCATATGTATCAAAATAATCAATACCTTCTCTTTATCCATAACCTTTAGCGACTAATCTCGCTTTATAGACATATATTGATCCATCTGGATGATACTTCCTCTTGAATATCCATTTAGATCATATGGGTCTCATACCCTTGGGAAGATTAGCTAACTCCCAAGTTCCGTTTCCCATAATAGAATCTATTTCATCATTAATGGCATCCTTCCATAAAGGAGCATCTCGCGATGTAATGGCTTCTATAAAAGTCTTAGGATCATCATATAAATTAATAGCTGAAATGACCTCTCTCGTCACCTTATATTGAGATCCTTCAACCAAGTATGAAAGAAAATGTCTCCAAAATTATTTTCCCTTCTAACCCTTGTACTTCTCTTTGGTTCTTCTACAACAGAAGAAGATGATATAATATCTCGAGAAGTACTGGGTGCTAGAATATGATTAAGGCTGGGATTGGAGTTGTCATCATCTCCTATTAACTTATCCTCGAAGAACTCCACATCTCTGGATTCTACACGACACCTGATTCTTTATCCAACAATCGGTAGGCCTTTCTATTCTAAGCATACCCGATGAATATACTCTTCATAGCTCGAGCTCCCAACTTGGATCGTTTAGGATCAGGTGTACGATAATAATTTAAACACCCCCACAGTCTTAGATAATCTAAGTTAGGTTTTCTTTCATTCTATAACTCATATGGACTAGAAGGAATCACACGACTAGTGATTCTGTTGTGCACATAATATGCAGTCAACAACGCTTCCCCCCACAGATTGTGTGGCAAACCTGATTGATTCATCATATAGTTGACCATTTCAACAAGGGTTCAACTCTCTCTTTCAGCTAATCCATTCAGTTTGGGAGTATATGGTGAAATTCTTTCATGCTTGATACCATTCTCTCCACAAAATGTATCAAACTATTCTCCGCCTCTTTCCAAGCGAAGAATCATAATGTGTTTGTCATGTTGATTTTCAGCCATGCACTTATACAGTTTGAATGCATTAAAAGTTTCATCTTTTGAATGCAACAAGTAAACATGTAAATAACGGCTATAGTCACCACAAATTGTAATGAAGTATCTTTTACCTCCATGCGTGAGTATTCCATTCAGTTCACAAATATCTGAATAGATCAACTCTAGTAATGATGTAATTCTTTTGACACTTGAAATAGTTTCTTTGTAAACTTTGATTTTATACAAGTTTCGCATTTGTCAAAATCTTTATTATTTACTTTTATCAATACTTTAGATTGTGTCTTTTCAATATTTTTTAATGTTAGTGTGAGCTAACCTTTTATGACACAAAGAAATTGAACATGCAATATAATTTGAAAAACTATTTCATTAATTCGAAACTTAGTTACATCATCACTAGCGATATTGTCACTAACGCTGACAGTATCATATTCTCACGATTACAAAGATCAACATCTGACACATAATCATTGGATATAGATACAACATTATCTTATCCATCACCACATAGATCAAGCTTATACATTCCACCCATGTTGATGGTTAGACCCCAAGTAACCCATCTTTGGAGAACACAATATGACCATTTTTATTACCAACTTGTAACCATTTTTGTCAAAATTGTTCTCTGATATAAATCCCTTGGAGGTTTAAGGAACATGTAGGACCTCTCGAAGGGTAACCATAATTCCATTTCAGAATTTTAGCACCACCGTGCCAATATCATGAACACGTACTCTATGGCGGTCTACACATGTCACCACAGTTCCTTCTCGAACCATACCATAAATTTGGAAACTATCACGATTTCCACAAACATGAATGCTAACTCCAGAATCCTACATGACCCAAACTTGCACCCAAGTGGGTTAGATTTGCAACAACCTTTGCAATTCCTTTTACATAAGCAAAATCCAAGCTCCCACCTAACACGTGGTACACACTCAATCTGACTTTACTCTTTTGATCTCTTATGAGATTTTCCTTCTTAATAAGGAAGTGTTTCAACAAAACATCCAAAGAGTAGTCCTCAAATTTGTGAAACTCCAAGTATTTAACCACATTCAAGGAAAACATTATTTAGTCAACCCTTTTCGGTAGCTCCATTCGAATACAACCAGGAAAGATGGTGAGGGTAGACAGCGCTAGTGCGTATCGGAACCACCCCCATTTGGAGTCAGAAAAACCGCCTTTATCTTTCCTAGACATTGTAATAAGAATAGGTGAGCCTATTTGGGGCTGATTGATAATTTATCTCACTTATAGGTTCAATACAATGCTTAATGATACACAGCTGGAAAGATTTTGTTCAACACTAAAATTATCTATTTTGTATAATCATGATTTTTCAAATAGTACACTTTTTCAAACATAAAAGTATATTGAAATAATCTATATACAAGATATAATAATTAACTCAATTATAATGCTTCAGCCATAAGCATGATAATTAATCTACCATCCACTTTATACGAGATTATATTTTTTACTAGAAAAAACCTTTTGTTTTAACTTGTCTATTAGATTAAAATAGATATTTAAATGTGTCATAATAAAATAAGTCTATTAAATACCCATAATTAGAAAAAAATGTAACTCATATAATTTAAACTAAATAGTCATAATGTTCTCTTTTAAAACCATTAATCCATAACATAAATATATATAAAAACCATTGACATAATATCTCAATTTTTTTATTAATCACCGAATATATATTTATCTAATCACCATGGAAGCTTAATCACCAAATATTTTATAAAAGAAAATATGTGTATATATTATATATACACAATAATATATAACAAAACAAAAAACCTTAAAGATTGTTGTTTGTTTTATATATTCGGTGATTAAATAATTAGACACTTATGATATTAAAACCGTATTTGATATTGATAATTCAATATCAAACTCAACACATAAGAAAGAACCAAATGGAATGAACAGACCTGATTCTTGATGAAATAACGAACCGCACGGAATTGTGATTCCTGTCCTTTAAGGTTTTTACGCGCTCTATATGCTGCAAGCCTCAACGTAGAACCCCAGGATTTGATGCAGTTTGTCGGTATGATTCTACAGCAATAGAGTTACCGATAACACAAAGTGACTACTTGGAAACGCATGAAATCTATCAAGAACGCGACAGCATGATCAAGAGTAGAGCTTATTCATTTTTTGTGTGTCTCAACTTTCACCACAAGTATGCTTTTTATAGGCTCTCAAGTCATAACTCAATTTTATGAATAGCAAAAAATAACTTATTATTTTAATGCTCACATTAGTGTCAACATTAGTGTAGACATTAGTGTCAACATTAGTGTCGACCGTTATGACATTTCAAGAGGCTCGACAACAAATAAAGCTCCACAACTCCTCGTGACCGATGCAAAATACGACGTATGATAGGAAATTTGCCAACTTGCAAATACCCTTAATATTTCCAACATGTGTTTCTACTTCCAAGAATGTATTTACCACTATTGCTTTGACCTCTCTGAGTTTCCGGGCACACTGTAAAACGAGCTCCAGCCCTTCTCTGGTCTCGACCTTCTTGGGAAAGACCTTGGTTGGCACCGGGTTCACAAAACTCGGGACGGGTATCAAGGTATCCGAGTGAGTCAACTTGACAACGTCTTGGTTCTCATCATCAAATAGTTTTTGTAAATATAATTTAAATCCAAGAAAGGCAGCATTAGACGTGTAATAAATATATGTCGGAACATTAAACTCATTAGCCACATCTATCATACTTGTGCAAAACATGTCTATAACAAACCCTGCAACCCGATTTGAACCCGGTTGACTCATCATGTCGGACACCACGTTTCTAACATATTTGCAGTGACGGCTGATGAAAGATGTGATTGGAGATTTCGGGTCATGAATTGGTGCGGTTTCATCTTGAGGAAGTTCGATGAAGGATATACGCTCGATACCGTTTATAGTAGCAGATCGAGAACCCGAACTAGCAGACTTGATAACAAGGACGGTTATTGAGAGCCGTTGATCTCGATTCACCAATAATTTTGCGATCTCGATGGTTGACATGATATGCCCAATACCGGGACTGTGGATGAATACGAGCTCTGCAATTGTATTTGCCATTTTTTTGCTTTTTAGTTATTGAACGGTTTGTTTTAGGTTTGTAACTTTGTATAATTATACATACTATAAGAATACGTAATCTGGATTTTGCAACAGAGCAAATGGACCCATCTTCAATTCGCATGACATTTTTCCACCGTATAATTGTATAAATGTGACCCAGAAATCACGTGGTAAAATAGACTCCACATGCAACATGGACCAAAAGCTAGGGACATCATTTAAAGATGAGGAGACGAAAATTTAATGCCAATTTGGGTTAGGTTTGAACGGTAACATTTATGCCAATTTGGGTTCGGTTGGAATGTTGGATTGATCGTTCAAGAAGACATGAAAATACTATATGAAAATAAAACAGGTTTGTATTTATTGTGTACCTTCAAAATATTTTATAAGGCAAATTTCATAAATATTATGTACTTTCCATTTCAATTCGTTGATTAACCAATGTATTAAATTTTGTTTTTTAAGTTGTAAAAGTATGACATGATAATTAAAGTGATGAAGTACGTAGTTCAGTCATTGCATAGCTCTTTATTTTATATTTTCTTTAATTGTCCCGTCGATAATTTTCACAACCCAAACCTATAACTAGTGAAATGTTTAGATAAATGAGACAAATAAAACAAACTATTAATGGCTAATAAAAGGTAAACCCATATTATTAATCTATCACAAAAGCAAGTACCTTATCAAATATAAACTAATTACTTAATTAAGAAAATTAACTATTAAAAGTAACGTCAATATTTAATAATTAAAACGATTAGTTTGCCCCCCTAACAATCGTCAATTTGCTCTATCCCTTTGACCATTAGCACTTTTGTCAAAAAGACACAAAACAAAAGTCACATTTAGGGTATGCTTATTATGAAGTCTTGAATAAGACGACCAACAGATGTATACGAAGAACCGCCCTCCACCACTGTTGCTCTAGCCTTCTCGCTCATTTCTTTCACTTTTGTTCTAATCTCGTTACCCTCCATTAACCGTTTTATACCACTTTCTATCTCCTTTGAACTCACAATACCCGTATCACCCTTAGGATAAAACATATCCTTTTTATAATCCAACTTAATCTCAATCGCTAATCCCAATTCCACCACCATTTCAAATGCGTTCATTTGTTGCTCGGCGTACATTGGCCATACAGCCGTTGGTACAGCGAACCACAAACTCTCCAACAACGAGTTCCACCCGCAATGGGACACAAACCCTCCCACTGCAGGGTGGGCCAGCAACATCACTTGTGGGGCCCACCCGATCACTTTCCCTATACCACTTGTCCGCTCCAAAAATCCCTCCGGCAACACCATTCCGGGATCCACGTATTCACCAGGGATTATCGACTTTTCACCTGATGAAGGTCAACGTAGGGACCACACGAAACGATAGCCACTTTGCTCTAGAGCACGTGCTATCTCCTTCACTTGGGCTTCATCAAAACATCCCATACTCCCAAAACATAACAACACAACCGAGGAAGACGGTTGCCCGTCTAACCACGCGATGACATCAGCGTCCAACGGTTTTCCGGCGGCACCGGCACCATCTTCTAGGTTGAGTAATATCGGTCCCACCGGATACACCGGCGGGATGCTGATGTCATCCGACAACGATTTCATCACGTGTGTTTCCAATTCCAAGAATGTATTAACCATGATTCCTTTCACATTTCTAAGTTTCCGGGCCAACATCATAGCAAAGTCCAGTCCTTCTCTACACTTAACAACGCTCCAAAACGCTCTCGTTGGCAACGGTTTGACGAAACTCGGAACCGGTATCTCGGTATCCGAGTTACTCAGCTCGACAACATCTTGCTCCTGATCATCACCCATTGCGCGGATAAAAAAACTAAACCCAAGAAAAGCAGCATTAGAAGTGAAGTAAACGTAACACGGAACATTAAACTCATTAGCTACATCTATCATGCTTGTGCAAAACATGTCTATAACAAACCCGGCGACCCGAATTGAACCCGGTTGACTCATCTTGTCGGACACCACGTTTCTAACATATTTGCAATGACTACTAATGAAATTATTGAAGGAAGTCATCGGAGCTTTCGGGTCAATCATCGGTGGGGCCTCATCATCTTGTGGGACTTCAACGAATGATATACGCGCCGTAGTATTTTTTTCCAACGATTCGATGAAAGTGGTGCTACCCAAACCCGGAACCTTGATTATAAGGACAGTTATTGAGAGTCGTTGATCTCGATTCACGAGTAATTTTGCGATCTCGATGGTTGACATTATGTGACCAACCCCTGGGCTTGGGATGAATATGAGCTCTACATTTGTATTCGACATCATTTTTGGTTCGTGAATGGTTTGTTTGAAGTTTATCTTATGTTTATAAGCCGTTTTCTAGTAGATAATGTGAATTTAGCTGACTCATTTCATTGCTCGCATGTGCATCGTATAAAGTATAACCACTAATTAACTTTAATTTTGTATTGTCATTTTCATTCTGCAACAAAGATAAAAAAGGAAAGTAATTGGGATCATTATTTTCTTTTGTGTACCACATCATCACACTCAAATCACGTTGGATTTCGTGATAGAGCATGGTCACAGCAAGAGCACGGGTGTGGTAGAAATCAAAATTCATTAAGTTGTGGGGCACTTTCACATATAGTAAGGTGCTGTTTGTTTTTTTATAGAAGGTCTTCCTAAGGTCTTTTGTCTTCGCGGCGCAGACCAAACGCAGAAAAAGGCTTGCGCACATGTTTGTTTTTCGGAAGCCCGCCGACCTTATATTGTCTGCCTAAGGTCTTCCCCAGGAAGACTTGGACATTAGCTTCTTGGTTCTTCCAAACTTTAAAAAAAAATCTCCAAACTTAATTAATATTATTATATTAATATATATTGTTATATTAATATATATTATTATTATGTTAATATATAATATTATTATATTAATTATTATTATTATTATATGAATTAATATTATTATTTTATTAATTATATATTGATTAATATTATTATTATATTAATATATAATATTATTATATTAATTAATATTATTATATTATTAGATAATAATATATATTATTAAATTTAAATTATATATATTAGTATTATATATAAATATAATATAATACTAATATATTAACTAATATTATTAATATATTAATTAATACAATTATTATTATATTAATATATAGTATTATTATATTAATGTATAATATTATTATCTTAATTAATATTTCAGTTTATTTGAGTAGTCTGCAGATGTTAAAAAACAAACAATAGTTTTCTTGCAGACTGCAGACCTTTGGTCCATCTCAGAAGCTGCAGCAGTTGGCAGATGTGATCCGCAGACAGCAGATCTTTTTGCTCTAAGAAAACAAACAGAGCAGGTTTGTATTAGAGCTACATAGGTTGTTGTGTGGTCATGTGGATTAGCCCGTTTAAGAAGACATGAAATAAGATACGAAAATAGAACAGGTTTGTATTGGAGCTACATAGGTTGTTGTCGTAAACAAGTCGGTACATTCCTTATTTATTAAAAGGGGCGGTTTCGTTGAACTTCCCACCACTTAATTTCTAACCCAACATCCCGTTTAAAAATATATTTGAATAAATAAACATTATATAAATTATTGTGGTTTTTGGAAAAATTGCATTGTATTGTCTCGACTCGGCTTAATTAGACTGTACTGTCGAGTTTTAAATTGCTAGCCGAGGAAACCATGCAACAACTTGACAATTTTTGTATTGTCAACAATAATTACAATGAAAGGAAATAACTTTATCAGATACAAACTAATTACTTAATTACGAAAATTAACTGTCAAAAGGAATGTCAGTATTTAATAATAATTAAACGATTAATTTGCCATTCTTTTTGACTTCATAACAAACTAATCGAATTTAGTTAGGGGTGTTTATTATGAAGTCTTGAATAAGACGACCAACGGATGCATACGAAGAACCGCCTTTTGCCATTGCTGCTCTACCCTTCTCACTCATGTCTTTCACTTTTGTTCTAATCTCGTTACCCTCCATTAACCGTTTTATACCACTTTCTATCTCCTTTGAACTCACAATGCCCGTATCACCCTTAAAATTAAACACGTCCTTTTTATAATCCAACTTAATCTCAACCGCTAATCCCAACTCCACCACCATTTCAAATGCATTCATTTGTTGCTCCGCGTACATTGGCCACGCAGCCGTTGGTACACCGAACCACAAACTCTCCAACAACGAGTTCCATCCGCAGTGGGACACAAACCCTCCCACTGCAGGGTGGGCCAGCAATGTCACTTGTGGGGCCCACCCGGTCACTTTCCCAATTCCCGCAGTTCGTTCCAAAAACCCTTCCGGTAACACCATTCCAGGATCCTCATATTCACCGGGGAATCTCGATGTTTCGTCGTCTGATGGTGGTCGACGTAGGGACCACACAAATCTATAACCACTATGCTCTAAAGCGTATGCTATCTCCTTCACTTGGATCTCATCAAAGCTTCCCATACTACCAAAACATAAGAACACCACCGAGGAAGGTGGTTGACCGTCTAACCACGTGATGACATCATCATCCAACGGTTTTCCTGCTAGGTTGAGTATGGGTCCCACCGGATACACAGGCGGGATGCTGTTGTCAGCAGACAATGATTCGATCGCGTTAGTTTCTACTTCCAAGAATGTATTAACCATGATTGCTTTGACCTCTCTAAACTTCCGGACACAATACCGAACAAAGTCAACCCCGTCTCTAGTCTGGAGAACAGTCCAAAAGACGTTGGTTGGCACGGGGGTCACAAAACCCGGGACGGGTATCTCGGTAACCGAGTTGCTCAACGCGACAAAGTCTACGTTCTGATCATCACAAAGTGTCTGGATGTGTAATAAAAAACCAAGAAAAGCCGCATTAGAAGTGAAGAAAACGTAAGTCGGAACATTAAACTCGTTAGCTACATCTATCATGCTGGTGCAAAACATGTCGATGACGAACCCGACAACCCGAGTTGCACCCGGTTGACTCATCATGCCGGAAACGACTTTTCTAACAGAATTACAGTAACTACTGATGAAATTATTGAAGGAAGTCATGGGGGTTTTGGGGTTATGAATTGGTGGGGTTTCATCTTGAGGGAGTTCAATGAAGGATATGCGATTCATAGGGTTCTTAGCCAACGATTCGAGGTAGGTGGTTGTATCGGGTGACTTGATGACAAGGACGGTTATTGAGAGCCGTTGATCTCGATTCACGAGTAATTTTGCGATCTCGGCCGTTGATATGATATGGCCAGCGCCTGGGGCAGGGATGAATACGAGCTTTGCAACTGTATTCGCCATATTATTTGTTTTGGTTTTGAATAATTTGTTTGAAGTTTATATTATATGTTTATGACTCGAGCAATTCCTTATATGTAATGCTTTTAGTTGCTACAAGAAGTTAGTTACATTTAATGGTAATGTTTGTTACCTACCATAAATCCAAGACATGTGAATTGCACACGCATCAACTTATTATGCCAAGTGGTACCCCTACCACTTGTGACAAACCCTTCTACCATATAAATGAATGGCTTTCAATTCGTGTTGTTTTCGAATTGATGTATTGGGAGGTTCATATATTCCAACTTAACCCAACTCGTTTAGTTAATCGTATCGTGAAGTTTAACCCTGATAAATTATATATTAATCACAAAAACTGATCCCTTTTGCCCAAAAAAAAGTTCAACCCCAACCGACCACGGGCTAGTCATGTTAACCCAATTATGTTGCCAACTAGAATACAACTTTAGAAGATAAGTATCAAAAGGTAAGAATCGGAATATTTAAGACATAAACAACAGTAGTATACTATTTTGAAAGTACATGATAAATTGTAGTATAATGTAAAAATAAACACATAACTAAGATTTTGGGAAAATGAAATTAAACTTATGGTATATAATGTTTAACTTTATAATTGGGAAAATGAATTAAACTTATGGTATATATGTTGGGTAATCTTGATGGAGCGGGTCCAGTGGGTCATGGGTCAGTGGGTAATCCACAGTTGACCGGGTTATGAATCATCGATATGCTAGTTTTTGTGGTTGACCGAGTATCAAGGAAGTTATAGAGTGCTAGTGGGTTAGTAGTGCTCCTAGTTGCTTAAGTTTAGGAAACTTAGTTTATTTCCGTTATTTGCTTTCATGTATAAATGTAGGAAGTTTAGCATTAATTATGTGGATGGTTTTTGTCAAGTTTTAGTCGTGTAATTCCTTTAGTTGAATTATGGAATTTGACGTACACTTAAAAGCCATCTCTTGTTCTCCATATTTCTTTTGTTAGTCACCTTGTTATCTCTTAACATTTAAGTACGTTAAATATGTGCTTGCATGTTGTTTTGGTTGAAGTTACAGAAAGGTCATTTATGTCCAATAGTTCAAGAATGGTGGTGTTATTTCCAACAATATAATGTTTAACTTTATACAGTAATTGTAATTTTCAACAAATAGGAAAGCTTAATCCTGCTTGTTTTTGTGTTGTTGAGGAATTGACACCTATGTATAAATGTCACCCTGAAAACATAAGGACAAAAAGACTCCACATGAAGTATTAATACATGGTTCGAATTAGATTTGGTTGAACCCACACCTCTTGTCCATTTAATATTTCTTACATATTATTTAAAGGGAAATGCTAACAAGTGCCCTAAGGGCAATGGTTAAGAAAATTTTGTGGCTTAAATTAATTGTAAACTACCTAATAAAAAACCACCCCCCATGTATTTTATTAACCAACTCTAATTTGTTATGCTTTATTTGTTGTACATTAACCACTTTAATCATTCTTAACCATTGCCCTAAGGGCAATGGTTAGCAAATCCCTTATTTAAATAAGAAATTTTAAGCATTTAATACACGGCCCACTTCACTTTTAACTTAACTCTTCAAACTTTAAATAAAATCAAACCTCTAACCAATGGGGTACCTTGGAGTTATTTGTTTTAAAACATACATTATAAAATTATTTTTTAACCGCAGATCTCAATCTACTTTTAAATATCATCTTATAACACGACTTGAACTCTCAACTATAAAAATAAGGGCAAATACCATATTATTAAGTCAAAGTCCCTTAGTATATGGAAAATTGGTAGCAAGACCTATGTTATACTAATCATCTATCATAGATGAATGCAAAGGGTGACATAAGTTTATATTAAAAACAGTTGTTTAATACGAATTAACACAGGGTCATGTCGGGTTAGATTGACCCCGACACTTTTGTCCGCCTTTCATATTTTTAAAATCCTTAATGTATTAAATTTGATTACAAAAACGATACTACTAAAACACTAATCCTATTTTTTTAACTAAATAAATTTAGGAGGTTGAGCATATGAATACATTTTGGACGACTTCCAACCCATTTCATTTTCAGTTAACTTTCTATACTTCACACACTCGGACCCTCTATAATGAGATATTACGTAATAAAATAACATAAACATTAATAAATTGCAAAAAATAAACGATTACCCGAATACTCAAGATGTATAGTCAGCATCCAAAACATCAAGCATTTGATACATATCATCACCATTATCAACCCAACTACGCCCAATTTCCTTCAAAATTCCTTTTTCATACATTTCTTTCCTTAATTTATCAACAAATTCCCAATTTCCTTCTTCTGCATACATATTTGACAACGTTACATTATACCCCGCATTCTTATTTCCAAACCCCATTTCAACCAACTTATTAGCAACAACTTTCCCCAACTGAAACTCACCATAAGTTCTACAATATCCCAAAAGCGACCCCCAAAGTCTCAAATAATTACCGTTTTGCCCCAAACTTTTAACAAACTCATAAGCTTCAGAAACCCTACCAACTCTACCCAATATATCTACAACACAACAGTAATGTTCAAGTGAAGGAGTGATATTGTAATCAATTTCCATTTTATTAAATATATTAAGACCTTCGTTTACTAATCCCGAATAACCACATGCACAAAGAACCGCGGTTATTGTAACCGAATCGGGTTTTATCCCGTTTTCTCGCATTGAATTAAATAAATTAATAGCTCTTTCACACATCCCGTGCTGCCCGTACCCTAATATCATATTCGTATATGTTACCGCGTTTTTTTCGCTAGAAAACGCAAATACGTTTTCCGCGTATGAAATTATACCCGATTTCGAATACGCGTCGATTAACGACGAATGCACAAAAACGTTATAATTTAACGAATTTTTAACCGTAAATGCGTGAATTTCTTTAGTTAATCTTGAACTACCGATTACACTACATCCCGGGAGAATCGATGCAATTGTAACCGAATTTGGTAAAATATTATGTCCAACCATTTGTCTGAAAACACTAAACGTTTGCTCGGTTAATCCGTTTTGACAATTTCCCGCAATCATCGAGTTCCATGTGGCTCGATCCCTATCACTCGGGAAATTTTTCTCGAAAATATCCCGGGCCGTGTGTATCAAACCGGATTTTGAATACATATCGATTAGGTAACTCTCGATTCCTTCGAATTTGATATTATTTCTAAGAAGATAACCGTGCGTTTGTTTCCCGATTTCCCGGTTTCTGAGATTAGATGCTGCTGATAACAAAGCGGTTATGGTGACATCATCGATTACAAACCCTAGTTTTTGCATATCCCGCACGAGGATCAAGCTTTCATCGTTCATCCCGTTCTGTACTAAAGACGAAATCATAGTGTTCCATGAAACGGTATCTTTTTCGGTCATACGTTTGAAGATTTTCAAGCTATTTGTAACAGAATTACACCTTGAATACATAACCGCAAGTGCATTTGTTACAATCACTGGTAAAACCGTTAGGGTTTTGATAATGTAACCGTGTATCTGTTCACCAATTTCCAGATTTTGCAACTGTGAAGCTGCTGTTAAAACCGAAATTAAAGTCACATGGTCAATAACGACATTATCTGATTCATGTAGGGCTTGAATGAAAATATCAACTGCTTCAAAAGGCAAATTGTTCTGAACATAACCGCCAATCATAGTGTTCCAAACTTCTATATTTCTCTCTACACTATTATTAAATATATTTTTTGCTGATTGGATCGAACCGATTTCAGAAAACATTGAAATAGCTGAGCTTGTAGCAAATAGATCTGTGGAATAATCATCGCCTAATTTAACAAGTAATCCATAAACAACATCAGCTATCCTAAATTCACTGATTTTTGCTACAGCAGGAAATACATTAATAAAGCTTACAACCGTAGGTTTGATTCCTGATTTCATCATTTTTATAAAATGTGTAACAGCTTCTGCAAACAGTCCCTGTTTCACATGCCATGAAATCAAAATGTTCCAGGAAATAACATTCCGTTTCGGCATTGATTCAAACACTGTTTTAACATCATCATACAAACAGCTGGCATACATATTCAAAAGAGAATTGCAAACTATCTTACTAGGATACAGATGTGATCTTATAATATGACAATGAACAGCTTTACCTATTTGAATACTTTGAGTTTCTGCACAGGCTTTCAGAATCGAAGAGTAAGTGTACGAATCAGATGCATAATTTTTGGATTTCATTTGAGAGTAAAGGAGTATAGCTTCATGAGGCAGGTTATTGCAGATGAATCCGATGATTATTGCGTTCCAAACAACTGTCGTTGGTTTTGGAATTTCGTCGAACAGTTGGCGTGCAAGATGTGGCTGGCCTTCTCGGCATAATTGACTGAGACGGTATCGAATTGTTCGAGGCTTTTGATGCGAGTTGAGCTGATCTTTGGGCGATTGGATGTGTGAAGATGTGTTGGATTGTGGAGGCAATTGTAATGAAGAAGGATTGAGTGATTGATGATTGTGTATTGAAGATGAAGAAGAATTCATGGAGATTGGAAGTGAGAGTGATGATGATGATGATGACGTCATTGTGAGGCGTGTATGTATTCTGTTATCTGCTAGATACTCAAACAAGGATTTGTTAGCTTTACTTACAGTCATGGAGTTGCTTAAATTACAGAGATGGAATAGATGGGGGTAGACTTAGAATTTATCAGAATTTAAGGGCATTTCTGTCAATTAATAAATTGGTGCAAAAAGGTGAAAAACTACTGAATATGTAAAAGATTTATGACAAATAAATTGTTTAGTATTTATTTTTTTAGATAATTGATTTTTATTCGGATCAATTTTATATCAAAATATAATTATTTTCTTAGTAAGAGCGGCAGACGGTAGCAGCCGGCGGTGGCGGGCGGCGGCGGCCGGAGGTGGTTGCCGGCGACGGTGGTTGTATATTAAATAATCACGTGTAATTTGACGATAGTGATGGTTGTATATTAAATCAAATACAATTTGATAATAGTATTAGACTAATGGTTAAGGAATATTTTAATTTATCTTTTATGACTTTATAAAATTTAAGAACCTCCCTCCAACTCTACATTTATACACATATAAGTGAAATTTACTAATTTTCAATATAGTAAAATTTGATATTGATATAAATTTACGTGTGGTGCTGTGACATGTTCCATATTAGCACATCATAAAGTTGGTAATTTCATCCTGAAATTACGTTAAATAAACACTATAGCCAACATGGACAAGTTTAAATCGTCAATATTATCGTCTGTTTTATAGTTCGTATATTATTCAAACATGGTATTTATATGTTTACATTTTTAATTGCAAATCATTATTATCGTGATAATAATGCGTCCAAAGCTAAAAGAAGATCGCATTTTTATATTACAAAGTTGGTATTTATAAAAGAATGATAGTTAATATTACTATGGTAGCTTTTTTTATATGATGAGGCTTAAATCATTGAATAATTTAAGTTTCTTTTAATAATATTTCTTCTTATTAACAGTCTTTATTATTGAACCCTTAAATAAATAATAAATAGTATATAATAATCATTTTGTATTGTCTCTTTGAATTTGAAATTTAATGCATGTTACATTTTAGTTTTTAGGCCTCTCTCAACCCTTCCCCATCACTAAACCCATCACTAGCGCCACGTCATCGCATCCTTACTGACCTGCTACTGACACGTTCGTGCCAACCCTACCCATCACTAACCCATCACTAAACCCATCCTTTCCACATCATCATTTCCACATCACCATTTTAATTAATATAAAAACACATTACATTAAATAAAAAACATTACATTAATAATAAAAATAATAATAAAAACACCGGCGTCATCGTTTGGATCCATTGAGTGGAAAAAAAATATGGAAATTGGGAAGAGAGGAAGTATGTGATTGTGAGAGGAAGAGAGGAAGTATGTGATTGTGTGTTTAAATGGTATAGTATAGTGGGTTTTTATAGAGGTTGTGTGTAGTATTAATTATTTATATTTAAAAAAAAAAAAAACAAAAAAAAAAAAAATTTTTGAAAAAAAAAAAACAAACGCTCCCTCGTCCGTACCCCTCGACGCCCTTCCCCGATCCGTCGACGCCACGACGCATACGCCACGACGCCGGCCACGACGGGCTGGTGCCAACGCCGTCGTGGCTCGACGCAAGCTCGACGTGCGCCCCGACGCAGGGTTGGCACCGGTCTTAGCCAATACTTTCGCATTTTTGTCATGTTTTGTGCAAATGGAACCATCATTCATTCCAACTGCATTCTTTGTGGATCATCGGCTAAACCTTTGGTCAAGTGTTCGGTACCATAATTCTCACATGGGCTTGCATTAAGGGAGCCTATTATTTTTCTTCTCAATGCTAATGGCCACTATAAAATGCAATTTCTACAACCAACTTTCTTCACCAAACAACAAAAACACACAAAAAATGACTCTCATACACTTTTTACTACTACTTCTTAGTGTAGTTATAACATCATCTACACTTTCCTTAGCTAATTACTTGCCACCAATCCATCGTAGGCCACAACCGCTACACCTTCGTCACAAACCACCATTTTTTCCGGTGATGGTAATGCCACCGCCACCGCCACCGCCAATGGTCAATCCAATTCGAGACTCACCACCAAGAAGACATGATTCCCCTACGGCTCAACCAATTAGCTACACACCACCACCGGAATTTGATAATAGTCCACCACCGACAAGACCTATTCGCGTGGCACCACCTGCGGGTCCACCACCATCGCCTGACCATAGTCCGCCGCCTAGTGGACCCGTTCACATGGCACCACCCATCCACAACCAACAACCACCTAGCGCACCCGTTGATCAACAACCACCTCAGTCAGATCCTTTCGATGATCCACCAACCGAGAGTGAACCGCCACAAACTCCTACCGACATACCGCCGCCACTTGAGGACGATGAACCACCACAAACTCCGACTAAGAGGCTACCACCAATTAAGGATGAACCATCAAAAGCTCCAATTCGCATGCCGCCACCAATCGAGGACGAACCACCAATCGAGGACGACGAACCACCAGAAACTCCAACAAACACGCCGCCACCTATCGACGATCAACCACCGGAAACTACCATCTCCACACCACCACCCGCTGACGATCAACCGCCAGAAACACCCATCGATACGCCACCACCCGTTGACGATCAACCACCCGAAACTTCCATCGACACGCCACCACCCGTTGATGATCAATCACCAGAAACACCGATCGATACGCCACCAACCTTTGATGATCAACCACCGGAAACTGATCCGAGCTCAACGCCGCCAGCACCGCCGCCGGTTGATCAGAATCAACCACCAAAAACTATTCCGCGCAGACCAGTCCGACATCCTTGGAAACCATATTTACCTCGTTACCGTCTCCCGCATTATCCTCGACGCAAGTGGCATCCACCTGCAATCAACGATGACTCATCTGATGATGAACCGAGTCACTAAAAGTGAGGCATATTCCATATTTGTTTATTTCAAATAATCAATGGTAATTAACTTGATGGGGAAGGAAGACTATATTAAATTCATGCATTGTTAGGTTTTTGTTATAATTTGCTAATGTATGTATTAACTTTATGTTTTAAGGTTCTACGGATCTCTGCACATCAACGAGTGATTAATATAACGAGATTATTTTTTCCAAGTAATTAATTAGATATCCGTATAATATGCATACAATAATTAATTTAAGTATTAGTAGCTTATAACCCGTGATGAATCACGTACGGCTTATAAATATTTTTATTAAAATACTTAACAAATTTATGTAACTATTTGCATATTTGTTGATATTATACTAATCTATCATACATGTAAAATTAATAATCAAATTACAACATATTTAATAACTTTGAATATTATGCATAATGTACAACAAAGAATAAGACGTTCATTGATAACTAATACCAGTATTTAATAAATTCAACTATTATGCATGGGTGTACAATAAAGAATAAAATATTCATTGATAATTATAATTATTTACAACTATATTGAATAAACATTCCAGTACTAACCAAGCATACAATGTGATGCTGTTATGACATCACGGGTATAAGCGTCTATTGGCAGCTTTATAAAATTAGGAGGAAGCTCTTGTTCGAGTGCCCTACATACCCGAGTAACATGCAAAATAATATTTGTTTATGATAGTACAATATATTTCAATTTATAGTATTACAAGCACCAATACGATCGGGATGAAACGGGTTATTTTTGTGTTGGTCAAAACAGGTTGGGTTGGGTTAACCCATTAATACTTTTTTAGTCCAAAATTTTACGTACATTGTGCTAATTATGACTAAAAAACAACATCAACTCAAATATAATTTAGTTTTTTTTAATAAAACGATTATAGGAAGTTATATACATCAGAAATAGAGTTCCTGCCATTTTCAACCCGTTTGACCCATTCCCTAATGGATCGAAACTACTTAGAGATACAATGTTAGAAAATAATCAGAATGGAACATACCAAGCAGAGCCAACCAAGAGTAAATACTCTTTTTTTGACATCCAACCTGCTAGCTGCATATTTTCATACATCATTTATGAAAATAAATATCGGAATAATTCAAAAAGAGTACTTACCTCCTGGTTGGCCGTTGAGGATAAATAATGACCAAAAAATAAAAAATACACCTTTGGTTTTCCCAGGGTTTCCGGTCATTATCCTCATGCATAAAGGCATGTTCAAGGTTCAAATCCGCCAACATTATTGTGGATTCGGAACACTACCTCCAACATTTAATAAGCTTCCTGATTTTTTTTTAAAGATCATCAACCAAATTCAAAATTTTATAAGCATCCTGTAGCTTTTTTAACAATCATGTTTTCATAATATTTTATATTTTCCCAAATCTTTCCTTGGCCAATAATGTAAAATATAAAATTTCTTAAATCTAACACTAATCCACACATTATATTAATTGTAAAAAATGCTTTCCGAAGTGAAGGGACTTCTAAGTTTGAAGCATTAATTAGGTTATTACGTGTTAATCTTGTAGAACCATTTCGATTTTCCATGTCTACAAAGGATTCTTGAAAGATGTTAGTTTCCATAGCCGTATGATTATTACCTTAATCATACAGTCGAAAATGTACAATTTCAACCTGAAGTCAAAATTCTTTGATCACCATGCATCAATATCAATTCAAATGTCTTATCATACAATTTCATATGGTTTTTGATCATTATGATTCTGATCAGTGTATAGTTTTAATGGTATGATGATTTTTATATGTTTATGTTTCAGATTATTATAATAAGTGTGACTATAAAAGTCAAAGTGAAACCACATAGAGATTTGTATAATAAAATTGAAATAATAAGAGTTACTTTGACCATAAAAGTCAAAATGTCAATCACACAAGTAAAAAACTCTTTAAATCCCCCCGAAAGTGTTTAATTTCTGTCTTATAACCCGTCTTTTGTACATATAAATAAGCTTTTAATTGATGATTTATTGCATCAATTTATGATACACATAAATAAACTTTTAATTGATGGGTTAATGCCACTTTATTATGACATAATCCCATTGATGTGGACTGATGATGTGGTTGATGACATGGTACTTTGATGAGGTGCTATTATGACATGGCATTGTCTAGGTGGCAAAAGTTTCTTTTTTATTTCCTGAAAAAAAAAGATTATAAGACACAAATTAACGTAGAGCATAACCTTTTTAACTTAATTATAAGAGTTTTGTTAATTACATATTGTCTTTAAAATTCTATTGGTTGCACAATGTAATAAATGCACTTATGGTACTCCTGTAGATCGATCAAAATAGGTTAATTAATTAATTAATTAATTAATCAAAACAAAATACTGATTTTTAATTTACTAAACCCTAAAAAGTTTGAAAAACCCTAAAACTTAAATAAGATTTGACAAACTGACAGGTCGTAGACTGTCGAGAAAATAAATGCCTTAATTACACCTATTAGCTAGGACAAGTAAGGGTCGAATCCACTGAGGAACTTAGGTTAGTAAAACAGTTCTTAGTTGATTTAAACGTAAATTTGGAAGATTGGTTGATAAAAGTAATTAAACTTGTAAAGTAAATAATTAAACTAACTTAAACTGATTAAAATTATAAACTAATGAAAACGAAACTAATAAATTTTAGACGAAAAAGCTATATGAGACGAATGCAATCACTACTAGTTTTGGAATCAATATTTTCTCTAATGTCACAAAATATGATTATTTTACTTAATTTAGGGTAGTCAGGTTTCATAGACAAAACCGTTAAAATATTTATTCTACCAGACCAAATATGGGCACAAATTGTGTAAATCAGCACCCACCGTCTATAGCATTACAAAGGATGCTTAAGCGCGATCGGTCCAACCACTACAAGTTGTCTTACACTTAATCTAACAAAAGAAATAAGATTTAATTACGGAAAACAAATAATAATCATAAAGAACCAAATCAACGTAACTAAATAAGCTCCCCTAAATCGTTCAAACAATTGAAACCTACTCCTAATAGTGATCACAAGAAAATTAGCCTAACATTGAGAAGAAAATTAAACCAAACTCAGTAGAAGAATTCATGGTGTTGTCTGAATTCGTCCATCTTCGTTTGTATCTGCAGTCGTTCGCGCCTTTTCAAAATATGTGACAAACTCTTCTGAATTGAAATCCCACCGTCCAATTCTTAATTTGTGTGGCTGTGATTTAATGTAATTCTCATTGTGTTTATCTCTTCTTCTCATTCAAATATACGGCCTAATCTTAAAGAGTTATCCATCTCTATCTCCATAACAATATGTAACCGCCTTCCTTTAAATTGCATCAAAAATATGCGTAGGCTTCTTTTTAAATGTTGAACTCCAATAACTTGTTTTAATGATGCATTAATTAATGTTTTAGAGTTATCTTAATTTAACTTGGTCTTCTTTGGTTAATTTGGTCAATTTAGCTCCTTTTATTTTCCGACGTATAAAATAATAAAACTAATCAAAGTAGCATATTTAATGATATATCGATACATTTATTAAGCAAATAAGGTACATTAAAATGTAATATAAAATGTACCGATCACAAGCTTTTTTTTTTCTCTGATCAGCATGTTGTTCATCTGAACCAATGGGAAGTATGCTCATTGATGCTTACATTTATGATCTCCAAACTTTTGCACGAAATCGAATTAACAACTTGATTATGATCGTAATCTTTTCCTTTCCTGTGAATTTTATTTGTTATTGAATCAATTTTGGGATCAATCAGCACGCCAAAAAGCATAATAGTCCCAACTCTCCAATTCCTGCATTCTGCTGGAGTATGATTAGTCTGTCCACATTCCGTACACTTTATCATGGTTGAATTCCTACAGTTTTTTCAATTTTCCCCCTCGATCTCTCTCTTTTGATTACTATAGGAATTCAAATACTCGTGTAGATCGAGAGGGAAATTGAAAAAATTGTAGGAATTCAACCATGAAAAAGTGCACGGAATGTGGACAGACTAATCATGCTCCAACATAATGCAAGAATGGGAGAGTTGGGACTATTATACTTTTTGGTGTGCTGATTGATCCCAAAATTGATTCAATAACAAATAAAATTCACAGGAATGGAAAAGAACACAATCATAATCATGATCAAGTTGTTAATTCGATTCCGTGCAAAGGAGATGACGGCTGCAAAAAATAAGATGAGGTGTAAAAAACCTTAGTACCTATATATAGAATATGAATTTAGGTTTTTGGAAAGGAAATTTGTTATGAAAAAAATCTGGATTACTCTTCTGCAATTATTCGAAATCCAATGATGATAACTTGATAAGGTTGAAAAAAATCCGGATTACTCTTTTGAAATTATTCAAATCGAATTAATTTTGGGTAACACTATAATTCGTCGACAAATACGGCTATTTGGGTTCAGGATTTACAGTGTTATAATCAACGGGCCTAAGCCCAAACGATCCACCCAATTCTTCATAAATACGATCCAATGCAATCTCAATGATTTATTCAAATTTCTCGCAAGTTTTTGGAAACATTGAATTAAAAGTTCCTATTATAGAGTGACAACTAACACTTTTACATCACATCAACTTCAATAATTCAAAATTTCACTCTTTTTTCTCGTTCATTGAATATGGACGATATAATTATATTGGTATTAAATGTTAAACTTAATCGTTAAGCGTAAATTTAAATATAATTTCCTAATAATTCATTGGATTAATTAAGTAACCATAAATTGTCAAACGGATAGATTCCAAACCCCTTTAAAATATCCTTTTCATGGCACTTTGACTCTCTCCCTCCGAAACCGACTCTACTCCATTAATTAAATCCAAGCTCTCTAATTTCCTCTTCAAAATCCCCAAATTTCTTTCTCCCTAATTTATTGATTTTTTTTAACAATTTTGTTTCGATTCAGACGTTGTGATTCGTGCTCAAACGTTCAGATCTGACGTTTAAAACAATGGTTGTTAACGGCCGTCCAATGAAGAGGATGAAGAGGAGAGTAACGGCCGACCTAAACGACTTTCTGACTTTTCCGTCCGGCGAACAAACGGCGACGGGACCGTTTAGGACGAGCGTGAGGGAGTTTTTATTCAGGCACGCGCTTCTACCGCCTCCGTCGTCTCTCCTCCCGCATCTGCTGACGTGGCAGATCTTATTTAGAGTTGGGGAACAGAGCAGTAACGCCAATGGTGATGCATCTGTGTGTCTGGACGTTGTGGAGGAAGACGTGATCAGATCTAGGTCGGTTTATTGCGATCAGTGCCGAGTTGTTGGTGAGTTAACTCAACTTGACCGGAAAACGATTCATATTGACTCGGTCGTGTTTTGCATGTTTTGTCGCTTCGTTTGTTGCCTTTTAGAATTATCTAAAATAAATCGCCAGCTGGATTGGCGGGAAGTTTGGTGATTAATTAATGATGATAATTATGGTTTAGGAGGACAAGGATAAAATAGTAATTTAGCACTCACCTTTAAAATATTGATTAAAATTATTGCAATAACAAAATATAATATAATAATAATAAATATAACCTTTAAAAAAAAGTTTTTAAAATATGGATCGGTTGTCATGGCTGATGTGATTGATTACTTAACCACATCCGTGGGTCTACTCTCTCTCGCTACGTGTCTATAAATCACATCCAAAAACTTTACAATAATAATTTTACTTGTAATATTATCTATTTAATATGAATTTAATTTTGTAATTATTAATTATTATTAGCCACTATCATATAGTGACAAAGTTATTCATGATCGTATTCTTATATGACAAAGTTAATTGAATTTAATATAGTGCCTTTTAGGTATCTTATATGTTTGTTATTTATTTAGATTTTAATGCATGTGTCATGCGTATTCTTTTGAACCGTCGTCGTATTAATAAGAAAACAGGTTAGGTGCCAGCTAGGAATTGTATGTTCACTAATTGTATTAGGTGGCCCAATTGAGATAATTAAAAATTAATTATTTAATAATTTCTAATAAATGAATGCTTGATATATTAAGGATGGAGCGGAAACCCGGTATGTGGGAAAAGATACCATTTCATAATAAAGAGTGATGGGGCTTCAATTGGTAGTTACAACAAGTCATGTGCTGGTTGTGGTTCTTCCCTCCATTTAACTGACTCAAGGTCTGCTTTTAAGTCCAACAAAAAAAATAAATCAACTTAAATCAAAATCAAAATTTAAAATAAATAAATAATACAAATCCCTGTATGTAGTTCAACTCCTAAATATATAAAATAATTGTAAATAATATGATTTTTTATTTATTTATATTATTACAGGTGCAAATCATGCAATCATGTGATGACTACCGAAGATATTGAGGACTGGATGTATAACCAATTGGATGACACGAATCATCTTTTGCACGGTGTTGTTCATGTTAACGGTTTTGGTCACATTTTAAGAGTCAATGGTAGAGAAGGCGGGTCCCGCCTTCTCTCAGGAACTCATATTATGGACTTTTGGGACCGAATTTGCAAAGTTCTTGGAGTCAGGTTAGCACTCTCCATCTCCATTACAAAATAGTTTATGGTACATTTTGGTAATTATAAGTTTTTTTGGGCTGTTTTAGTAATCATAGTATTTTTAACCGGCTATTTTGGTAATTTAGTTGATTTATCACTATTTTGGTCGCTTGTCTAAAATTTCTGATATCATAGCTTATTACATGGACAACTTGGTTGTATAATTTGCCACGTAGATAATTATTATCAAATTATATATAATGTTTCTAGAAGCCCTAAAATTCGCCGTAAATTTGCACTCAACGTCTGATCTAAATACATTATATTTAATCAGATAACATTTATCTACGTGGCATATTTTAAAAGTTTTAATTACTAAAACGGGCCAAAAAGCGTATAATTACCAAAATGGGCCACCCCATTAAGTTGCTATTTTCCGACATTTACTGAAATAAAAAATGCATTGGTTGTATTTTTAATATTTTGTAATAATTTTTTCGTATATGTATAAACAGACAAGTGAGTGTTATGGATGTATCAAAGAAATACGGTCTGGAATTTCGGTTACTTCATTCAGTTATCAAAGGAAATCCATGGTACGGTGATTGGGGTTACAATTTTGGTACTGGTAGTTATGCAATTACTCGTGAAAATTACCAAAACGCCATTGAAACCCTAGCAAATACGCCATTATCTACATTATTATCACAAGGACGAAAACCCAGAACACATTTACATGATCTAATCGCATTTTACCAATCATTATCAGATCGAGAGCTTGTAACTAACAGAGATCTTTTCAGTTATTTAACTACCTTAATACACGATGCTAACAGAAACTATAAAACGGTTGATTTTGGGCCTCATAAGAAGGCTAAGTTGAGTGATTCTAGGGTTTTGTGTGTTTGGAATATGAGTGATGTTATACGTGTTGAGGAAGCAATGTTTAGGGTTTTGAAAGCGGTTAGTGGGTCGTCATGGGTGAGCTGGCGGTCTTTACGTGGGGCGGTTTGTAGAGTGGGTCGACCCGAATTGTTGGATTATTGTTTGAAGGAAATTAAAGGGAAACAAGCTGCTAATGGGATGGTGGTTAATGCCCGATCTAATCCCGATTCTTGTGCTCTTGAATACAGGTTTATTTTATATTTATTTTTTAATTTTAATTTTAATTATTAATTGGCCAAAAAGTTTTTTAATATCCTGAATTTGATAAAGTAGCCGATTTGATACCCCTAGCTCACTAGTTAGGTCTTGTTTCCTCAAGTGATTTGCTCAAGTTCAGGGTGACTAATATCAATATAGTGAAATAATATACATTTTTTAATCCGTCAAAAGCTTTAATGAAAATAAAACGTGATCAAATTAATGAGTAATGGTACAAAATTGACTATTTTGTCAAGTTTATTGCAGTGTACTAAAAAATGTATTTTGGCCTATTTAATTTAAAAATTCAATTTTTGATGTTTATAAATGTTTATATGTGAACCTAACTTGATGATTTTATGAATTCATGCAGGCTTGAATCGGGTAACTCACATTTAACTAATTCGGGTAACAATGACCCGATTGCAATTTGTCCATCCGAAGACCATTTACTACTAGATTTAAGATACTTATACGAAGCTTTACTTCATCCTCAAACAATGATAAATCATATACCTATTACAAAGAGGGGCATAATCGTAAATTCAGCTATGAAAATTCTCGATTGCAAACAGTTCGTGAAAAACTACCAACCCGAACCCTGTTTCCTCAAATCAAACCCGAATTCAATAATACTTTCATGTAAACCCGAACTAACCGAAGAAGATTCCGTAAACGCACCTCCCGAACACATAATCCTTCCCGAAAACGCGACTATTCGTGATCTTAAAACCGAAGCATCGAAAGCTTTTCAAGAAATGTATTTGTTATTTAGGAGATTTCAAGTTGAGGAAGTTGTTGGATTTAGAGGTGTAGATGAGTCCACCCAAATCAAGCTTCTAATCGGGTCGAAGATCGAGCCCGTTTGTGTTCGGGGAAAGTGTCTCGGGAAAAACGCGCTGAACCGGTATCGAATGGAGAAAGGGGAGGAAATGTGGAGTTTGGATTGTAAGTGTGGGGCTAAAGATGATGATGGTGAAAGAATGATGGCATGTGATGTATGTAATGTATGGCAACATACTCGGTGTGTGGGGATTCGGGATTGTGATATGGTGCCGGTGAAGTTTGTTTGTTGTAAATGTGGCGGCGATGGTGGTGGTGGCGGTTATGTGGCGGTGGTGGATGTGGTCGGAGATGGTGGTGGGTTGATGTGTTTCGGTGGCTGATTTATTTATTTATTTATTTGCACTTAGAAATAGAAATGGTTTTGTAAATGTTTTTGGTTTTGGGTTTTTGAGGCTTTCTAATGTCTAGTGGAATGATGTAAATATTTGGACTTGGGATAGTTTCTTGAATAAAACACACTAACATGGAAGTTTAATTGAAGTATTTAACAAAAACATGCTTGTTGAAAACGTAATTAGAAGTATAATCTAATAATTACAAAGTTGTATGTTTAACAAAAGCATCCCTACTAATTTATGAGACTAGAAAACATCTTTACTAATTTATGAGATTAGAAAGAAGAAAAATAGTTAATTTACATATCAATTATTTTATAAATTAAATGATAAAATAGAAAATTTTAGTAGAAATTAATATAATTTTTAAATGAACAATGATCTTTATTCATCATATGCTAAATTTTAAAGAAAAATAAAAAATTTCATTGTTTGAAAACAGATGGTATAGAAGAGCAGATAAGAAAATTAATAGAAGCTAGAGTAAACTACTCATGATTATGCAGGGATGCAATGTAATGGCGTACATTTCTTATAATTCCTCCGATTCAAAATAAGTTACACAAATTTCTTTTTGGAGTGATTCAAAATAAGTGACACACTTTAAAAAATTACTTTATTTGAAAAAAAATAATTTCTTTTTGAAGTGATTGAAAATAAGTGACATACTTTAAAAAATTACCTTATTTGGAAAAAAATAATGAGACTCACACGCACTAATTATCTATTTTTACAAAGTGACATGACTTCTTTACCCTTACTTTTTACTTTTAAACATTATTAACTTTATTCAAAAGGTGTGGGACTCATTCTCCAATAACCATCTAATTAATCTAATTTAATCATCATTATAATCTTTTACCTCAAAAATCGTGAAACCCCAAGTGTGTAACTTATTTTGTATCGGAGGAAGTAGTTATAAATAAAGTTTTTCTAACTTATGCCCCTGGGGCATATGATAATGTGCATTAATGAGTCGATAATTACCATCTAAACATAAATTCGAATTTAATTCATCTTCTAAAATAGTAGCTTTTAAAGTGCATTAATATTAATCAATGCATATTTAGAAATATTGTCACTTCATTAATATACATTATTATATGCCTCACTGACATATATTAGAAAAACTCTTATAAATATGAAGATAGAGAAATGTTCAAGGTAGTCCAAGAATTTTGGCTAGTCTCAAGGGACAATTAATAGTCATTGGATCAAGAAAAAGTCAAATGTCAAGATCAAGATTCAAACCATACAAGCACATGTGCTTCAATACATCAATACCCCACCCACCTCCGGCGGCCGGAGACGGCGGCCGGCGAACGGCGGCCGGAGGTGGCCGCCGGAGGTGGTGACCGGTGGTGGTGTTCGTGACTGGAAGCACATGTGTTTGAAACACATGTGTTTTGAAAATAAAAGAGTGTATATGTACAGCCAAGCACATGTGTTTCAAGTAATGAAGCACATGTGTTTCATAACGTCAAACACATGTGCTTCGTGATTCAAACACAAATGACTTGCTTGTAAGTTACATGTGTTCAGGAACAAAAACACATGTGCTTGGCTTTATGAAGCACATGTGCTTCATAATGATATGTTCGTCACTTGTTTTGATTTTTTTTCTTGTTAGTGAAGCACATGTGTTTCATTGTCAAGCACATGTGCTTCGTGATTCAAACACAAATGACTTGCTTGTAAGTTACATGTGTTCAGGAACAAAAACACATGTGCTTGGCTTTATGAAGCACATGTGCTTCATAATGATATGTTCATCACTTGTTTTGATTTTTTTTTCTTATTAGTGAAGCACATGTGTTTCATAACTTCAAGCACATGTGCTTCATAATGATATGTTCGTCACTTGTTTTGATTTTTTTTCTTGTTAGTGAAGCACATGTGTTTCATAACGTCAAGCACATGTGCTTCGTATGCTCCCCTGTGTGTTTAGGAACTCATGTTTTAGTGACTTGAAACACATGTGTTTCGTGACCTGAAACACATGTGCTTCGAAGTAATATGCTATGTTTTAGTGAAGCACATGTGTTTCAATACATCAATACCACCACCACCCCATTACCACCAGTGTAACACCTCAAATTTTAATACCAAATATTGGCCAAAATAAAACATTTTTATAACTAGAAGAACATCCTCAATTTGGATTTACAAAAACCTTGTTATGATATCAGAGTATAAAAGTAGGTGTTACAAAATAGATCATAACCAAGCTAAGAATAAATCCAATCTAGTGTTCTTCTAATCTAGGTTCCGCATCTCTATGCGTACCTAAGCCTTCGATCCCGAACCTGAGTACATAGCAAAACAAAACAAGGAGTACGTGAGGCAAAACGTCTCGTGAGTTACATGGGTTTAGACCCATTAATAATAATAATCGTTTATCCAAGTAAACAACAAACAAGTAATTTCGCCCATCCATATAGTCACCCTATGGTAACTCCAAACCTTGCTTTCCTAGCAACACATATCTAGTTATCGGGTTGCCCCCGAGCTAACTAGCAATACTAACGTGCCTAACTATCGGGTTGCCCCCGAACTAGCTAAAAGCACCCATAAATCCAACTATCGGGTTGCCCCCGAACTAGCTAGAAACACTAACATATCTAACTATCGGGTTGCCCCCGAACTAGTTAGAAACATCACCATGTCTAGTTATTGGGTTGCCCCCGAACTAACTAGCATCACGTCATCTCGTTCTCACCATAACTCAAAGGTTATGTCAATCTAGTCCTCGGCTATCACATTCATCATCAAACCAGTTAGTTATATATATTAGCAATAATTTCATAACTAACTAAACAACTATAAGTCTATTCAATTAAGCAATTAGACCGTAACACAAGTATGAAAATGTATTTCAAAGGCTATGTACTCAATAAAGTCCACACGTACTCACCTTAGCAATAAGGTGCTTTAACCGTATTCTTTCCGCCGGTTCCTTGTTCACAATTCGTCCACTTCAACACTTCACCGAATGTCTAAAACAATTATCACAATAAGATTATCAACACAAACTACTACCAATGTGTTCATCTACCTCTAGATAACACCCATCAATCCATTTCCCCCAAATATATTGATTTACCAAACCCTAGGTTTAACCAACCCGAAGATTCTTACAAATCATAATCATACACTTGTTTTCCTTGTTAATATACCATCTATTAAGTGTATACACCATTTATTTCACCATAAATCACCAACCCAAGAACTAGGGTTTCAAACCCTAGCTTCAAGATCCATAGATCTTGAGCTACAAAGATGAAAGAGTGAAGATATACCTTTAATCTTCCACTAGGAGTGAAATCTACCAAGGATTTGTGAAGAAATCAACCCAAACCAGATGCTATGCTCGAAAATCGCCAAGAGAGAAAACTAGGGTTTTGATATGGCATTAAATGAGCTCAACCCGTCTTTAATGCTGGTCGTCTAGAGTTCACGGCGCGAACTAAGTTCGCGTCGCTAACTTTGCATGTTCGGCCATACTTAGCGATCGCTACCCAACCGCGAACTACATCACGCCACCTGACCAAACTCCCTGGCCCTACTTCCCGATCGCGAAGTAGGGTTCGCGTCGCGAACTCCCTTAGGCATCAGGGCTGCACTTTTCCAACTTAGTCTCGACCCGGTTTCGCCCATAACTTTCTCGTACGGTGTCCAAACGACACGAAACCCATTTCCACGTGTTTTATATGATTTATCCGTAATTATCATATTTTTACATATTTTATTTATTTACAATTTCGGGTCGTTACAACCAGCACCTTCACTGTCAGCCACCACCACCGGACGGCGGTGGTCGGCGGCGGCGGACGGCGGCCGGAGGTGGCCGCCGACGGTGGTTGTAGTTGCCTGTTAGGTGGGGGATTTGATCTTGACCATCTTGATCCAATGGCTAGGATTTATTCTTTGGGACTATGCAAAACCTTTGGACTTCCTAGAATACACCTCTATGAAGATAATTTACATTGAATCTTAGTTTCGAGTGGTGTGTCAGGCTATAATAGTTTATTGGCATATTTTTGTTGTTTCAAAAGGTAGCTAAAATTTATAGGGGATGATTTTTACATTAAAATTTTTAATGCATCTATCACAACTTATGCTTAATATACTTGTAGAGTTAGCTCTAAAACTTATTGGAATAACAAGTAAAAGTTGTGGTGAAGAAATGAATTCCCAAAATTTATTACTGCTTACGGGTGTAATGGGTGTATGCTTATTTTCCTATTTTAAAGGGGAATTTATTTATGTACCACAATGTTACTTCTTATACCACATTGTACAAGTTTTACAGTTAATTGTACAAACATGTAAAACTATGATTGTGGTAGATGAATTAAAAGATGTTATATGAAAATCACTCCTTATTTTAAAAGGTTGGTAGGTCTCTTATAGCATTAACGACATATATTTTAGGGGTATGTTTTTCTTTTAATTTATGACAATTAATTGGTGTTTGTACATGATATTCATCTTGAAAATGGCTTTTTGTTTTCATATCATTGACGTTAAAAAAACTTAACATGGGAAAACCATATGTGCATCAAAATAATTCTATTTTCAAATAATAAAAATAAAAATTTCTTTTACCGTATGGTAAATAGATTTTAATTACATAAAACAGGGTAAATATAATCAATAGGTTCATCTTAGAAATTTAAAAGATCATGAACAAATATAACCTTAGTTAGTTAGTTACCATTTTAACCCTATTCTAATCCAGAATATATATAGTCAGAAAACGATAATATTTAATATATTTGAATATATTGGTTGGTTGAATGTCTAACGAGAAAACGAGATGGTAGAAGATCAAAATGAGACGATTAGATTGATTATAGCTTTGTCGGATCATGCTGGTTGGACTTAAAAATCTGGTTGAAATGTCCAATCGAACCTCAAGGAACTGTATTTATAAGAAATAGATAAATAAAATAGACATTGCTTTTTTATATACATCTTGTAATTAACTTATAAATAAAAAACTTAATTGAAAATTAGGTTTTAGAAAATATTTACCTTTTGTCATTTTATTTTATATTTTCTACATTTTTATCATCTGAAAATCAAGTGGTTATCCGGTTGACGGACCAACCGAATGTATTTGTAACTTTAAAACATCGAATTAATAGATAATTAGATATAAACAAAATGTTAAAATTAACGTGTCATGTCATGCAAAATCTTAATCACTTACCTTTTTATTAATTAAAAACTTATCCCATTTGTCGATGTTAATCTATAAACATTCGATAAAATTTATCATATACAAATCTTTACCAAGACATAATATATTATGGACAGAAATAAACCGAGTTACCATTTCTACTCTCTTGTAATAAAATCTATAAATGTCGGAACCAATTCCATCAACTCGTATCAAATTATTTTCTCATCGATCTCTTCATTTTTACCTACTGTTCATACTCATCATGGTAAGCTTTAATATTTCATCATATATGATTAATCAAAACACTACCTACGTTAAGTTGGTTAATATTATGTTTAATATTTGATCAAACGCTGCAGGCTACTAACAAAACACTTACAATTACGTGCATTCTCATGATGATCTTTAAGCTCACCCTTAACTCGCCGATCAATAATTTAATTACTTCGGAAGTCGATGTTATGACTTTTGGAGCTGTTGGAGATGGTATCAAAGATGATTCATTGGTAAACTAATAACTCTAGGTCTTGTTTTTTATTGTAAATATATAGAATACGTACACAAATATGTCATGCAAAAGTAAAACCTATATATAGTTAATATTTGGACGTTTATGGTTTTTTTTTTTTTTTTGTTGGTTTTTTTACTTATTTTTTAAACTCGGTGTATGACACCTTGTGCATTATAGGCAATCAACCAAGCTTGGGATGTTGCATGTAGTTCGGGTGGGCAATTTACGTTGCCTAATGGAAACTTTCTAGTTGGACCGATGACATTCTCTGGTCCATGCAAAGCTAAAACTATGGTTGTCAACGTAAGTAAATTAGATAATTAATTTAATCATCATTCATTCTTAATTTCATTAATTATATAATTGTTAAATTCGCTATGTAATTAACTTAATTAATCAGGATATATATATTATATGATTCACAGGTCATAGGGACCGTTAAAGCGCAACCCAAGAACATTGGTTGGTCCGCAAACCCTGACACATGGCTTAATTTCCAGCACATCGATAATCTTATCGTAACTGGAACCGGAACTTTTGATGGTCAAGGGTTTACGGGCTGGTGGGACTGCGAGGTGACTAAAACTTGTGAAAACAACCCCACTGTAAGTCACTGTTAATTTTTTGGTAACGTACATCTTCATATTTTTTTGTCATGTAGTATAATTAATTAATTAATCAAAGTTTTTCTTTTCCCTTAATTCATATATAGGCATTGGGGTTTCATTCTTGTAACGGACTTAAACTTGTAGGAGTTAAGTCCGTTAATAGCCCGAGAAACCACATTTCTATAAATGCTTGTAACGGGGCGGTTATAGACAATGTCAATATACAAGCACCAGAAGACAGTCCTAACACAGATGGTATCGACATTTCTGCTACAAACGGTGTTACTATTAACGGTGGAAACATCGCGACTGGTATTATACATTTCAAGTACTTGATAGTGTAAGTTTAAAACTATATTAAATTTATTTATTGTTTTGTAATATCAATTTAAATTAATTATATATTTAGGCGACGATTGCATTGCGATCAATGGAGGTAGCTTTAACATCAACGTCACGGGTTTAACTTGCGGCCCTGGTCATGGCATAAGGTTCGTTATAACATTTTATCATAAATCAATCACTTAATTACAAGTTAATTATTTTTATCAAAATTCACATGACATTAATTTATGGGTGTCTTGATTATTGTTTTTATTTTTATTTTTATTTTTAATTCTAGTGTTGGAAGTCTAGGAAGGAACGGTGCCATAAACGACAACGTAGGTAACATCATGGTCGTCAGCACCACCTTCAAGGGTACTCAAAATGGAGCCAGAATCAAAACTGTGCCGGTATTCGTTGATTTGAATTATACTTCAAATACGATTTAGATTTTTGTAGGTTAATTAATACGAATTTAATTATTTGATTAATTTTTTAGGGAGGGTCGCACATTCCGTGACATAATAATGACGAATGTTCAACACCCAATTACACTCAGCCAGTTTTATTGCCCTGCAAATGCCCAGATATAGTAGGTTCATTGATTTAATATTCGTGATTATAAGTATAAATTTAATTAATTTTGTTTTTTTTTAATGAATGAATTAAATGAACAGTTACCTTTTGTTGGAATAAACGGTGTTTCGTTCATCGGTATTAACGGGACTTCTAGCGAGCATGTGGCGATTGTTTTTTTTTTTTAACGGCAACGGGGATACCCGAGAGCTTCGGCATTGCCATCACCCCCGAGACACCCACAAAAAGAAATTTATTAAAAAAGCTAGTAAGCCACTAGCCGAATGAAATACAGGAAACAAAACAGAAGGAAAAACAACCAAAAATACACCCAATCAAAATCAAGCATGTGGCGATTGTAGTGCTCATCCTGGGAGCTGTGCAAATATAATCCTTGAGGGTATCAACTTAAAACCCGCCAATCAAAGTCGAATCCACCTGCAAAAATGCTAAACCAATTGTTAAAGGAATTGTGTTACCTCAAGTTGATTGTACTCCAAAAACCTTAATAGAGATGCCATTGGAAAGCGATCAAGAAGAAAAAGCAGAACTCTAAAAGCTTTATTAGTTTTAGTTTTTGACTTCAAATATGATTAATTTTAGGTTTATGTTCATGCATAGATACTAGTATTTGTTTGGATTTATTTTTATGAATGTATCTATGAGACTCTTGAATAAAATATTAGTTCAATAATAGTACTGCTTTTATTTTATTACAATAACTAGGTTATAACCCGACGGGTGCTCAATAATTTTATTGATCGCAACTTTTATAAAATACAAAATTATTTTGTTAATTACATGATTATTATATATATAATAAATAAAGTATAATGGTTCTAAAACGCTAATTATATAAAACATTAGAAAATTTAAGATTAAATTATAATAAATTATACAACACAATTAGGGGTCTTTTTAAATTAGTTTATGATGAAAAATATTATCAGTATGATGAATTTTCTATTTACGGAATCATTATTGTTTACGTAAAATTTATATAAGCCCTATGGCTTATATAATTGATTAATGGCTTACTGTATTAAGCCCACAGAGAAATGGCTTTTTATATAATTGTTCATTTCTCCCTAAAATTAAAATTCACGCATATAACCTCGTATATATAAAAAAACGAAAACTGTGTTGTATTTATAGAAGTTTTACGAAAAAATTACAAATAGCTACACCATGCCCATGGATCTCTTTAAGAAAATAATTTGGTTATCGATTATGTTAAATAGTAAAGAATGTTTATAAATTTCAGAATGTAATTTGGTTTAATAGTATTTGACCAAAACATGGTGATTAAAATGTAATTCAAAATTAAAATATAAGTCAAAATATAATTCTGTTAAAAATTATCTGACCAAAAATTGGCGACTAAAATGTAATTCAAAAATAAACTACTTACATTTATTATGAGAATTTTGAATATAATTTGTATGTAGTTTCGGATATTATATAGTTTTTTTAGTAATATGCAAACTAATGATGTACTCCCTCCGTCCCATAAAAAACTTTCCATTTGAGTTTGACACAAGTTTTAAGGTAATAGTTAGTGATGGGGTGTTGGTAATAATTTTGATTAAAATATTAGATTGGTTTGGAGAGAGAAAGATAGTTAGTGGATAGTAAGTTGTGGGGTCTTTAATAATAATAGTATTTTATTATGTGGAGCCCATCAAGTGTATGAAATGGAAAGTTTTTTGTGGGACAAAAATTTAGAATGAAATGAGAAGTTTTTTGTGGGACGGAGGGAGTATAAAATTATCACATTGAAGTTTGAAAATGAAATTTGATCTAATAGTTATGGCATTAAGCATATTCATGTTTTAAATTTATGTTTGAAAAATTTTATTGATATTAATAGCTAAAATGATAAATCAGAATTAAAATAAAAGATCACCAACTACCTGGTTATGCATAAACACTTGTACATAAAGTCATAAACCATGTAATTTAGTAGCTCTTAATCATTGTCCTAAGGGCATTATTTAGCATAACTCTTAAGAAAAGCCTCTATGATTAGTTTCAAAATTTACACTCAATTTTAACTTCTTTTATCAAAAAGAAACAAAATAAATTTAAAATATAAAAAGCCAAAATGCATTTTAATACCCTGAACTTGGCTGACTGGAATTTCTACTACCCTGAATTATTAAAGGTGCGCTATGGTACCCTGAACTTGACAAAATGGTCGATTTAGTACCCTGACTCATTATTTGATCGCGTTTTCTTACTTGATTTAATTCCGTTGGAGCTTTAAACGAACTAAGAAATATACATTCATCTCAATATGTTGATATTAGAAGCAAATCACATGAGAAAACAAGACCAAATTAGTAAGTCAGGGTATTAAATTGACCATTTTGTCAAGTTCAGGGTAACATGGTGTACCTTTAATAGTTCAGGGTAGTAGAAATTCCAGTCAGCAAAGTTCAGGGTACTAAAATGCATTTTGACCAATATAAAATACAAAATTGTAAAATCTAAAAAATAAAAATATCAGAATTAAAAGTAACATCTATTACTATTAGGTTCGGAATTCATTTACTGCATATATTACTAATTGACTTTAAAAGTCAAAACTGAAAATGAGGACAGTTTGAATGTAAAAAGTCAAACCATGAAAAATTTAACTTTTTCTGATTATTTTAGAAAACAAAATTGATATGCTTTATGGTTACACTCAACAAATAAAGATAAACATTTAATGATTAAAGGAGTATTACAGTTTAATATGCTGCAACTGAATTGATATGGTTCAACTTTAAAACTGGATTGAAAGAGACCATAAGTCAACATGAGACTTTTTTTATGGTTCAACCTTTTGTAATAATAACTCAATGTATGCTGAATTTATAATAATTGTGGGTTACTGACTGAAATAAAGCATAATAATAACATATGAAAAACAACAGTTACATTGTTCATAATATAGTAACAATTTTTTTGACCTTTTTTTTCCCCCAAAAAGAAACAAAATATTTTTTTTTTAAAAAGTCTCATATTGAGTTTGTAACAATTTTGACATGTTTTGACTTCTTTTAATCATGATTATTTAAGAAAACTGAATTGATATGCTTTACTTTCAATATAAAAGATAATATCAGCATTTGTGATATGAATACTGATAAAAAGAACATGCAGAATACTAATACGAACCGTAAAAATGAGTGTTTAGAACAACCTAATCATACAGGCTGCTACAAAACTGAAGGGTCTGTATAGAAAATTTCTTAAATACTAATAATGCAAATTGTGAGCTCCTTGAGGCTACAAGATATGCTAAAGGTATTAGAAAATTGGTAGGCTTTAAATAGGAAAAAAAAATAACATTAAGCGATTGTCTTGTTCCGTATTCTCTGCTGTATTTTAGGTAATTTAAATTGAATGTGGTAAAAATTCAAATACTATGCAAAAATTTTAATTTGCGTTCCTATCAATTATGGAATTAGTGATATATTCTAGTTTGAATTATTTAAGGAAATTGAATATACTATCTAAGAAAGGAGAATAAGAGTTTCATATGGTTGAATTTTATATGGCTAAATTAAGAGTTTCCTAACTTTTACAATGTAATTATGCCCTTGATATTGAATAGTACGTTATTCGCATGAAGTATTTCCGGATTATATGCAGAATTAGTATTGGTATCTTAAAATATTATATCGAATACTTGCCCTATTATGATGCTGAGTTCGAACCAGTGTACTCAAGGACGGGAAATTAACACAGGGGCCAATTAAAAGCTGTCACATGGCAAGATGGCTTTATAAAAAAGTGACAAGTGGCATGTTAATGCTTCTTCTATTATAATTAATTAATAGAATAGATAGATTACTTAATAATGTGATATTCTATTATGTGTTCTTCAAATCAATCACATACGACTAGTTTTTGATATAATTCTCCCGATATAGCAGCTTCCATAGTACTTTCAGGATTCAAACCCTCATCACTCACTTTTGTATCCATGGGTACATCCTCGGGTTTGACCAGCCCACCTTCTTCTAGAAACAAAGTCAACAAATTCTTCGAAAACCCACTAAGCAAAGCCACCCCATTCTGGCCAGCTGTCACAGGAGTAGAAGACGAATTCCTAAGATTCCAAAACACAATTTCCGGCACATTTTCATACCCAAAATTTTTAAATTTTCTCTTAATCGCTTCATAATCAGTCTCCCATGGATCTGAAGAAGCTTGATCAAACTCCATATCGCTAAAAACAAACACTCGTTTCACCATATCATCTTCACTCACCTTTTCATTCACAGCAACTTCCAGTAATTTATCAAAAACTTTTTGGAAATTTGTGTTGAAGCCTGCGTCCATGTTTCTTATGGACTCTGTTTTTGATCTGAGATCTCCACCGTTGATTAAATGAAGCTCAGGTGATCTACTGAATGTGATCACGTGACCTTTCCATGGCTCTGCACTAACTTCTGAAACTAATAATCCGAGTGCTACTGACACCTCCATTGGTGTACCTGACATGCTACCAGAAACATCACAAACCGCAATGCAATTTGTTAATTTTCCTTTTGTTAACACATCATCCACCATTCGTTTCCATTGAAGCTCAGCTACAATGGCTGCACCGCTTCCTCGTTTTAAGGAGCTGATGATTTCGTGAGGTAGTAAAGCTCCTGCTGCAATTTTTGCATCACCGGTTTTCACGTTTTCTAGATAGTTGCGAAACCGTTGGTTGTCTCGATGCAGGAATATATCAGTGTAGTTTTTCATGGCTATGGAGGCTACTCTATCGTAAGAAATTGAGCTCCATTGTTTTGCACTCATGTAAACTTCTGGTAATTTCAAGGCATTGTGAAGAGGAACGAGGATTTGTTTCCTAAATCGATTTTTTATTCTAATGATGTAATTAGCCTCATCAAGTGCATCAAAATCAGGATCTGAATTTCTAGGGTAGATTATTCTAACAATTGATTCACAAATCAGTATGGCCTTATCATATGAGGAATCAACATTAGGGCACCACTTTGCAGCTAAACTAATTTTCGTAATATCACCAGAATTCAACGATTGGATATCAGATCTTAAACGATCAGCGAAGAACATGGATACCTGATCATGTAAGAACTTGTAATCTGGATCTGAATTGTATCTGTCATTTGCTTTTGTCGCCATCTCCGATTCCTTCTCTCTCCGTGATGTTTTTGCTTTCTCTTTCTCTGCCATCATTTGTGCCCTATTTGCTTCAATCCTTTGCTCTCGAGACATACTTTCCCTCAATTTCGCTTTCATCTCCTTATCATTTTTCTTCTTCTGCTTCTTCGAAAGGAAGTACCTCTTTCTATCAAGACCTTTTCCTTTCACCGATTTCTTCGCTATCCAATCGTATTTCGCAATCTGTCGCACTTCAGGACCTTCAATAAGCCTGTAGAGAATCTCTAACAAGTCCTTGAAGTAGCCGAACTCGACCAGAAGGTAAATATTCGAAGCTAGGGTTTTCGGATGGTGTTTATGGAGCCAAAGCGCCGCCGTGTAGAAGCTCTGTTTGTCCGATTTTCCACTTCCACGTACACCTCTGAGATTGCAGATGAGCTTAAGTGTGGTTAGTGAGTTGTGATTCCAAGCTAATTGTAGCCGATTGATCAGATCTTCCGGCGGTGTGTCAGGTACGACGTGAAAGAAGAAGTCGAGGCAGGGGTTTTGAGAGGATAAGTAGGTGGCGGAGTTGTTCTCGGTGAAGGTTATAAGAGGCTGGTTCTCAAGAGATAGACTGCTTGTTTCGTTTGCTATGGCGTCGTCGAAAATATCGACGCCGGCGTCGGTGGTGTTTTGACTGTTTTCCGGTGAGGTGGAAGAGAGTTGAAATTGGAGATCCATCTTGGAAGTGACGGAGTAAACTGGTTGCTGTGCTAGGTGTCTAAAATATAGAAGTCATTGCTTGCAGCCCACGCAATTTCACGATTTAATTACATTTTCCACCAAAGATTTCAAATAGTAACAAAAATTAGTAGCTATTTGTGTTTATTTATATTTACTCGTTTAATTTACATTAATGAATAATAAGAAGAAAAAGAAAATTAATGAATTATAGTAATAAATAGCAAAATAAAATATAAATAAATTATAGACCATTAATATTATTTCTCTTCTAATAAATACATCATTTAATATCCAATCCAATAAATAAACTCAAATGACATTTTAGTATATAGTCTCTATATCAATTTATTATGATGGAAAAAAAAAATACTTTACTTCAATTTTTTGCTCCTTCATTTATAAGTAAAGTGATATTGATTTCTATCTTTTATGTTTACCCACTTAATAAGATAACATATGTAATTTTTTTTAATATTATGTTTTGATTTTGACATATATTGATAAGTGAGTAAACACTTCATATTTTCATTTATCTCTCCAATATCAGTAATTCAGTACTCTTTGTCTTAACCTTCTAATTTTCACTTACGGCATTGAATTTACAATATTTTATTTTTGCCCAGCCACTTCAGAGTTTTTAATTTTGTTTCAGCTTCAGACGTAGACTTGCGTACGTTATTAACGGAGGTTTGATTTTAATTTGACGAGTATGTAAAGTTGCATCTTTCATCTATTTATAGATGAGAATTACTTACTTGATAAAAGTTTAACGTGCCAAACTTATTCGATTTGGTTTTCTATTGCGATTTGGTTTTCTACTTTCTATAGAAAAATGATAATGACAACTTTTAGAATGTCAATAACAAAACAAAATAAATGTAAAAACTACCCCCTGAATTTTAAAAACATTACCTTATCAATAAATATACAATCATTTTATGCATGTTACTATCCCCATTAACAACTCAACCCAACCCAACATTTTCATTAAAAACTAATATCTCTCTCTTCCACCTACACAACCCAACATTACCCTAAAAGTATGAGTATATTAGGGTTGATCCCTAAGAGGAAAGATAATGTTTTGAGCTATTTGGGGTATAATTGACTTTTGAGTCAATCTTTTGAGTATAGCAAATGGTTTAATGTATTGGTATAGCGAATGGTGAACCCAAGAAGTGGAGAAGTTCCACGAGATCAGGAGGCGGATTCAAATCGAATCCCGACTCATCCCGGTAATAATGGAGAGGGTTCCGGTTTGGATGCAAACCAAACCCCGATAACTATGGAAGCTATCCAGAAATTGTTTACCCAAATAAGGGAAGTGGTGAATGAGGATGTGAACCGGATCATGACTAACCGGTTCAATGAGGAAAATAATGATAATTCTAAGTCCCGTGGGGGAAGTAAGTCTTCGGGTAGCAAGACCCGTACCGAGGGGCCATCGACCGAAGGGAGTGATGATTCAGAGTCGGAGGAGAGAGAAGGATGCACCTACAAGACATTCATGTCGTGCAACCCCGGAGTGTATTATGGATGTTCGGAACCGAAGGTGACGATGTGTTGGATTTGGGAAACTGAGCAAGTACTAGAAAGTAGCAAGTGTTCGAAGAAAGATATGGTTTCTTATGCATCCCGGCAGTTAAAGGATGAGGCGTTGACATGGTGGGATACCATGTATGAGACTTTGGGTAGGAAAGTATTGTACAAGATGTCGTGGAAGGAGTTCACGAGTAGATTGAAAGAAAAGTTTTGTCCCGATGAGAGATCTAGAGGAATTGCAAGAGGAGTTCGTGTTCATCAAGAAGGGTAATATGTCGGTGGAAGAATACACCAAAAAGTTTACGGGATTGCTCCCGTTTGTAATCAAGGCTTATCCGACTGAACGTTCGAAAGTGGTTCGGTATGCTAATGGGTTACCATCAGAGTTTGAATTGGAAGTCAAACGAGCGGCCACGTTAGATGAGGTCATTTGTACCGCTCGAGGTGTTGAGAGGGTGTTTCATCGAAGGGCACAAGAGTCGGCATCAGGAAAGGAAAAGAAGAAGCTCGATAATAGCTTGGGATCAACAAGGAAAGAAGGATTGGGATCGAGTTCATCAAAGCATAGTGGTATTGGAAGTTGTCAAAGTTGTGGAAAGAATCACCGTGGAGAATGTAAAGCAAATACGACTATCTGCTTCAAGTGTGGTCGTGTAGGGCACCGAGCAAAAGATTGTAAATTAAGGAACCTTGACGAAGTAGAATGCTACACTTGTCACGAGGTGGGACACTATAGTAGTGCGTGCCCGAGCAAAAGAGCCAACACGTCAGCATCAACCGCCAACAGGAATTAGGTAAAGGAGGCTTATTGAGCCGCTTCAGGTAAATTGTTAATGAAATTATTGGTATATGCTTATAATTCGCTTGCTTATATGTGCACAAATTGGTGCTTGATTGAATTGCGTATGAAAAAGATAAATTATAAATGGATAGTAAAGTGTGAAAAATAAGTGTGGGAGAATATCTCCCCGGTTTATTATATGTGTATATATGAATGGGTTGGCGACCGGTATGTCGCGGGAGGTAAGGGTAGAAAGGATTATGTCATTGTAGACTATCAGAAGGTGAATCATGAGAACGGTTGATGTGTTCAAAGAAAGAGTAGTAGCACAACAAAGTGCTAAGCTTCGGTAAGAATGGTAATGTATGAATGGAAAGCTATAGAAATGATGATTTTGAAAACGAAACTCTAGTGTTCGGTGGGAATTCAGATAAGTCATGCAAAAGTTTTTGTCAGGAATGTCGGATGCGATGTCAAGAAGGGATAATTAGATAATTGATAAAAGTTTATAGAAAAAGTGTGATAGTGTATGTTTTAGTTGTAGATCGGAGTCAATGGGTTGACTCATAAAGATCGGGTGAATCGGTAAAGTATGGATAATTAAAAATATTAGTGGTTACCTCGGTGGTAAAGGAAAGGTTGGAAAATTTTAAAGTTGAGAAAGCATTTTTAGTACAGGTCGATTGATAAATAATTTGATTAGTGAATATGTGTATACCGTGTGGTATTGTGTGTAAGTGGAAATAATGGCCTTTGGAGGGCATGAGGTTTTAGAGAGATAATGTTATGTGGAAAGTGGGAAAGTGAAAATTTGGATAGAAAATGTGATTGATTATGAAAGAAAATGATAGCATGATGCTAAGTGAATGATGCATGCATGAATTGTATGCAAGATGAAATTGTATTGTATGGATCTTGTTGGATAGGAGGCTTTCCGCTTAACGAGATTGGATAAGTCACTTTGGATTGGAGGCTTTCCGATCATTGTGACAGTTTGGACCTTGATGGATTCGAGGCTTTCTGATCATCTCGGTGGGATAGTTAAAGTATGATTTGAAGTATCAGGATTATGATGTTTATATCTGGGGTATTTAGAACCGTATGGTTGGTTATTGCTATAATTATATGGTAAGTGAGAACTTGGGTTGAAACGCGGGTTGTTTTTAGAGTACAGGTATGGGTAGGTGATGCCTACAAGGTTGTAGAATGTGAAAGTGGATGCTTTTAGGAAGCAATAATTTATTAGTAGCCGATGGGTGGCGAAAGTGTATGATGAGTGGTTAGGCCACGATTGGATATGATTGAGGCTTTAAAGCTGATAATCGGGAATTACAAGTATGTTATAAGGACGTTTGAAGGAAATTATAAATGGTAAGTGATTAAATGAAAGTTAAAAAGGTAATAGAGATTGGTATTGCTTTAAATGGAAATTATTAATCGATTGTGGAAACGGAAATTGAGGAAAATGGAAAGAATTGAGGAACGAGATATGGATATTGGAATCGGGAATGAAAAAGCTTGGAAAGTGATGCCTCCCTAGTAAGATTATGTGAATTTTTCAAGTAAGTTTGACTTTATTCATGAGTCAAGGTTAGTCAACTAGTGGATTGTTGACTTTGGTCAAATTGGGTTTGACTTCCGTTTGGAATGGTTAGACGAGGATAAGAGCATAAGACATCATTTATATGATTATAAGAAGGGTTAGTTTATTAATGGAAAGAGTTATAGTCGAAGGATACGACTTTGACCCGTTTGGATGATAAGGAATAAAAGTTTGATTTATAACCCGTTTGAGCATAACGGAGTTAAGTGGGTCTTTAAAGGTATAATTGTCATCGGACCCTGATTGGAAAAGTTAGTTATGATATATGTAAGAGAATAAAAATGGTATGCATGAGTGAATGCGGGTTGAATCCTTGAGTTGATTCCGAGGACGGAATCCTTTTTAAGGGGTAGATAGTTGTAACGATCCGAAATTTTGAATCAAACAAATTATGGGAAAAATATGATAAATAAGGATAAATCGTTTAAAAGACGTGGAATTTGGTTTCGTGTCATTTGGACACCGTTTGATATGGTTAAGGACGAAACCGGGTCGAATTAGACAACAAAAATCGCAGCCTTAGCTGCCAGGCAGAGTTCGCGGCGCGAACTCTAGTTCGCATTCGCGAACAATGAACAGAGACTTTGGTAATCAGACGCGAGGAGTTCCCGACCAAGTTCCCGATCGCGAGAAAGGCGTGCCAGAGCTAGTTCGCGGCGCGAACTCTGGTTCGCGGCGTGAACTTTCCGGCTGCAGTATAAAAACGTGATTTCAGCCACTTCTTTCATCTCAAAACCCTAAAATCTTCTCTCAAGTGTGTGTGTACGATTTTGAGTGTAAGGAAGCCATTGGAACCGATTTTCACACTCAATTTTGAAGATTCTTGCTCTATTGTTGAAATATAAGGTAAATCTCTACTCCTATTTGTTATAGATGGTGTTTTTGGGGAAAGTTTGGTGTTGTATGCAAACCCTAGTTGGAGGGTTTATCATGGGTGATGAAATGGAAGTATATAACTCAGATCTATGGTATTTTAATAAGGAAAAACATGTTCATAATATGCATTTATGGAGATCTCAAGATCTATGAAAACCTAGGGTATTATGGGTTGTCAAATTGGGGAAAAGTGATACTAGTTGTAAACTAGTGGTAGAATATGTAGTCAATGGTGATGTTTGATGTTAAACCTTGTGTGGTTTCATGATTAGGGCATTTGTTGGAAGAATTGGAGTTCACAAGTCTTGGGAAGTGAAGATTTGATTCAAGAAGCTCAAGAGGATTAAGCTTGGCTAAGGTGAGTACATGAGACTTTTACTGGGTACATAGCAAATGATTTGAAAACTATAATGTTTTACGAGTCTTTATTATTAATGTTTTTAATAAAGATATGCTTGAAATGATGAGAAAAAGTAAATAATAGACTATTTAAATGTGTCTAGATGATTAATGATTTGAAAGATATTATGTGAATGAAAAGTGAATAATTACTCTTTATAAATATGATGTATGACTAAAAGTAATGACTAAGAAAGTATGGTATTTGGTTTATTAATAATATGTATTAATAAAGCTAATGACAATGATTTCTAAGTATCAAGTATTGATTACTGCATTATGCTAATATAAGTAGAGATTGATCTACTAAAAGAATAAGTATAAAGTGACTAGTAAGGAATAAGTGTTCTAGTCAAAGTAAAATTAAAGTAATATGATTTCTAATAAATAATAAATATAGTTTATTTATTAAAGGACTTGTTAAAGTCAATATTGAGAATGATTAAGTAATGAGAATGATGTGATAATTAGAATAGATGTATTCTAATTAAAGATTGAATTTGATGAATGGAGCTGAGGCTCATATGTGATGAATAAGATATCTGGAATAAGACCGCCCAGAAATGGGGGAGCATGAGACGTCTACTTGGGGTGGTACCTCCATGCGCAAAGAGTAGAATGTCACAGTTACGACACCCAGTGTTGGGTGAGCATGACGACCCGGAAACGGGAGAGCTTATGAATCTCGGTAAGATGGGAATTCCCAATTACCTTGATAGAAAAGTGTGAGCTTGGAGATAGCTTACAAGTATGTGATTAAATGTTGAATAAGCTTATGGTAAGCATATTAGTTTGTGCAATTAAATGAGTAGAAAATGATATATGAGTTTATAAAGTTGATAAAAGATAAGTATTTATATTGTTATAAATATTATATATAAACCTTTTGAGAATGGGTCGAAAACCCATGTATCTCACGAGACTATTTTGTCTCACGTACTACTTTGTTTTTGGCTATGTATTCAGGTTCAGGATCGTTGGATTAGAAGCTCCCGTTAGAAGTGGTCTAGTGTTGATCAGCTCGGGAGTTTGTATGTAGATCCCGTTTATCCTATGGTTATGATACTGTTTTGTAACACCGGTTTTAAACTCTGATAAACTTTTTAATGGGTTTTGTTAAACCGCATTTTGGGATATTGGATCTTGTAATATTTTTATTTAAAAATATGATTTAAATGATGTTTTAAAAATTCAGGTGTTACAGTGTTGGCATATTTAACACTGGTTCGGATCTCCTTTTCCATAGCAGTGGTCAGCCTACCCTTGATCATAGCATCACACCACATCCAAGCCATATAATTTGATGCACCTTTTTCTGGTTTGTCGATGGTACCATCAACAAAACGGATTTTGTTTTTGGCGAACAGAAAGTTCTCCATCTCTTGAACCCAATCATTGTAATTGTGATCCGTTAGAGCATCGTTTACTTGCATCTGACGAGGGTAATCTGGTGCATGGATGTAAAATGGAGAATTGGGATCGGGGTTGAACTTTTCGGTACTCTTTTGTGATTTGCCGGAGTTATCGTCTCCGCCGGCCATGATCCTTGATGGCGGCTGTTTTTAGGGTTTGTTTTGGAAGGGAGGAAGGAGCGTATCCCGCTCTGATACCATAAAGAATTTGGTTGTTTTATTAATTGAATGCCGATTACAAGAAAGCAAAGGAGTATTTATACACCAATTAGCTAACAAACTTCCTAAGTTATAGAAAAGGTATAATAGGCTATTATCATAAAGAATAAGATAAATATGGAATAGATTTGAATTCCAATACAATGCGCATACCTCAAACCACATGAGTTCACTGGGACCAAAATCAGCATAGGTTAGTGCTATTGATGAAACACGAGTCGAGTTTCAATTTTCATTCAAGGTATAGGCAAGCATAACTTATCTTCGTCAATCAAATCCCTTTGGACTAATGTAATACTGATATTGATCTATTTTTTAAATTCCAATCAATACATTTTGTTCGTATGAAAACTTTAAAACAATTGTATAATAATCTAGCTCAACCCATCAACATAATTCGTGACTTGACGGATTATATCAGATCATAAGGACTTGTAATCTAAAATTAAATCATATAGAGTTATTGATGTCATAGATCTATTGTTTTGACTATACTAAATTTCATTTGAAAATATTATGTATTATTATTGTTGTATTTCCGCTACATCATGTTATATAAATTCTTATTAAAACAATAATCATCTCATGAGACAACATGCTTTCACCTAATAAACTCTAACAATATAATTAATTTGAGATAAAATAAAATAAAACCTTTTGCAACTTTGATTCGTGACTTGCATTCATGCAAATATCGGTTCGTCCTAGATTATATTTTGATAAAAAGACCAAAGAATGTTTTTCCTAGAAAAAAAATCAAATTTACAAAGAAAGTAGAAAAAGTAATACTATAAGTTAACTTTTGTTTTCTATTGAAAAAGTCAACAATTGCTCCAAATAGTCAACCCCTAAATCCTCAAACACCACCACATTCTCCACCTTCTTTTCACCCTTGTGTCTTTTACTCTTCTTACTTGCATCTTTCATCCTCATCGAATGCTTCTTCTTCAACACCATCGCCGGAGACCCACCGCCTTCAACCGTCGGTCCGCCACCCATCATCTCCCGCAGAGATTCCCTCACCCTATCCACCGGAAAATTCAGTATCGCCGACGAACCCCTCATCGACAAAGCAGCTTGATCGTAAGCTAAAGCAGCTGCTTCCGCACTATCAAACGTACCCAACCACACTCTCACTCCGTTCCTCGTTGAATCCCTTATCTCCGCCGCGAATTTCCCCCACGGCCGCCGTCTAACGCCCCTGAATGGGGTGGTGATTTTGGTGGGCTTTTTTGAGGTAACTTCGTCGGAAGATGTGGTGTCGAAACCGGTTGTTAGGAGGCTTAAAAGAAGCATTTCTTCTGAATCGTTTTCATTGAAAGGAAGGAAGTCCGGTGAAGAGCCGATGGAGGATTCCGGCGAGTGGGTGGAAAGAGAGGATTCCATTTGAGTTTGATAGCTCTGTTCGTCTCCTTTGCTTCCTTAAATACCAGAAACCAAAAGGGAAGCTTCGAAATTTGTATGGGTGCCTATAATGGAAAAGTATTTTTTATTGAATAGAAAATAGTACTTCATCCGTTTCTAAAATAAGTGATACACTTTTCATTTTAAAGTGTTTTAAAATAAACGATACACTTTAAAAACTTACCATATTTAGTAAAATTGAGTGAGACGCACATCAACTAACTATCTCTTTTAATACTCCCTCCGTCACAAAAAAAAAAAAATCTCATTTCATCATAAATTTTTGTCCCAAAAAAAACTTCTCATTTGATACATTTGATGTGCTCCACATAATAAAATATTATTATTACTAAGGACCCCACTACTAACTATACACTAACTATCTTTCTCTCTCCAAACAAATCTTATATTTTAATCAAAATTATTATCAATGACTCCACCACTAACTATCATCTTAAAACTTGTGCCCAAATGAAATTAGAAGTTTTTTGTGGACGGAGGGAGTATAAAAGACACATTTATTCTTACTTATTAAACATTATTAAATTCATTTTAATCAATATCTTACTAATATATAAAGCATTTAGGACCTCCCTTTATAGCATTACTTAATTTTCAACCATACTATTTCGGGAAGTATCTTAATTTTTAAAAGCATCCAAAATATAAAACACAGGCCACAGGATTCGAACCCATGACCTTGGGTATAAAGGATTCATGCTTTTCCATCTCAACTACATAAGATTTGTGCTACTGTTTCTTTTTCGATGTACTTATTCAAATGAAATAACAATAACTGCTAACATTTATGAGGTAAACGGCCTCATTTCAAATAATTTTTTAATTATCTTTATTTTACAATATTTCATTTTCTATTTATTTATCTTTTACTCCCTCCGTCCCACAAAAAATTACCCATTTTTTCTTATATTTTTGTTCCACAAAAAAGTACACATTTCTCAAATTAATGGGGTCCATTTAATAAAATAATATAATTACCAAGGATCCTACCAATAACTATCATTCTTTCTCCAAACTAACCTTATATTTTAATCAAAAGTATTAACAATGACCCCACCACTAACTTTCATCTTAAAACTTGTGCCCAAGAAAAATGGGTACTTTTTTGTGGGACGGATGGAGTACTACGTATAATATATATTTCAGACTTTGTCAATTTACCAAGCTTAATTATTAGCCAACCAGCTTGTTATCTCAGGAAACATTTGTATTTAGGAAAAAATTGACACCCCAAGGACTTGAAGTTGCGACTTCATGTTATTAGAAAGGAGCTCTAGTCACAAACTCATATCATTTTGTAGCACCACCACCTACTACCACCCGCCACTAGAATCACTACCCTCACAATTACTACCGAACACACTATCACTACTGCCACTATCGCATAATCACTATCGTTATCGCAAAATTTAGTTATAGGGTATCCGCCGCCGCATTGCGCGGGTACCCTGCTAGTATGTGGAACTCATCCTCCACTAACTATCCAATTTAAAGTAACTAACATTCATTATCATATTTTACATCAAAAGTCATGAACTCTAAAATATATCACTTATTATGAAACGGATGAAGTATAAATTTTTTCTTATTTTTAACTTTTTAAGATATCTTGCTAGAGTTATATATTATAGTAACTTTTACTTTTTAGTGTAATATAGAAAAAACTAACTTATATTATAACCCGTGATAATATACGGGTGACTTATAGAATTTTTCATATACCTATAATTTTTTACTTATGAATTATTTATTCATTGAAATTTTTATACATATGAAATATATAATTCAAGTATTTATCAAAATATATATTTAATTAAAATCGTATTTATCTTGAATTTTAAGTTGTTGTCAAAAGATATATCTATTAGTTAAATTCGGAATTATTATAAATTATTAAGTTGTTGTCAAAAGACATATTTCAAATCATATTTATCAAAATATGTTATATAGATTGCGTGACGTACAATATTTTTTTATTAAAGATAAAGATTATATTATAAGATATTAACATGTCAGGCCTATAATTCCGAAACTTATATATGTTATACAAAAAGATTACTATTTCTATATGTTTAACTGTAAAATTTAGGTTTATGTTAAGATAAATTGTGTATTTTCATTTTAATTTTGTATATAAATATCATCGTACCACCTTTGGCCTAGCGTGTTGTTTTTTTCTCATTCTTATAGTTTAATGTTCAAAGTTTCATTGTGAATATATGTTGTCTTTAAGAATATATTAGAATTTATTGTTAAAAAGTAACAAAAAAATATAAAAATAAAAGAAGGTTAGATATTAAATATGACATATAGTGATCACAAATAAAAAAAATCATATACAACTATAATAATATTTAATCTTAATGGCTTGTAGAACGAAAAAAAAACGAAATCTCTTAAAAAACCAATTATTGTGGTGCAACATGGAAAAATGGCTATACTTATTTTAAAGCGACAAGTATTGTAACTCACTAGACTTTTGGTTTTCTTATATTTACACCTATCATTAACTTGTGTAATGGTCATTTATTCTATGACTCTTATAGTGCCAACTTGTGGCCTATATAAAGAGGTTGAGATGTATGTTTGAAAACACACCAAAATATATGAACTTGATCGTTGGAATGAAATCTTAGAGTTTTGGCTATTTTGTATCACAACACGTTATCGGCACTTTGCTCGAACCAAGTAATCTCACCAACTATTCTTCATAACATTAAGTGATTATACTACAATTTCTTTTGTCTTCAAAAGTTAAAGAACTTGTGGATTTATGAGCATTATATGCACTTCCTTGAAAAGTTATTAATCATCCACAACTAGGCTCACCTATTCTTAACAATGTCTAGGAAAGATAGGCGGTTTTTCTGACTCCTAATAAGGGTGGTTCCGATACGCACAAGCGCTGTCTACCCTTACCGTCTTTCCTGGTTGTATTCGAATAGAGCTACCGAAAAGGGTTGACTAAATAATTTTTCTCTGAATGTGTTTATATACATATGCTGAATCGGTGTCTCATAATCGACCTGTCGTTCGATAAATGAGAACCTAATATCAATTGTGTTTTTCGAACCTGCTGATTCGACACACAATTTGTGCTTATACAAACCATAAACATATAAACTTATCATCTTGAATGATGATTGATCCAGTATTTCTCCTCCCGTTGTAGGAAAATGTCTATCAAACTTGATTTCCCGATCTTGGATGCTGCCGGCAAGAACTATCTAGACTGGACTCAAGATATCCAGAACCATCTAGATACTCAAGGCATATTAGATGTCATCTATGACGAGGATAATCGTGAGGTTGAAGTTACCCGCGAAATGAATGCTAAGGCGATGATATTATTTCGTCGACATATGTCAGACACGATGAAGTCTGAGTTCATATCAATCACCTCACCCAAGACATTATGGGACTCTTTGAAACAACGTTTCGATCACCAAAAGACCATTTGGCTTCCTGAAGCCCGCCAAGATTGGCTCAATTTACGATTCCAAGACTTCACTTCGGTTACAGAATATAACGCTGAAGTTTGTAGAATTCGTGCACTTCTCCACTACTGTGGTCAACAGTTAACTGATACTGACTTGTTCGAGAAGACTTACACCACATTTCCTAGTTCTGACAACTTGCTTCAAAAGCAGTACCGCCAATCCAAGTTCACAACTTTCCCCGAGCTCATTACCCAATTGTTATTGGATGAGAAAAATAGCATTGTTTTAATGAGAAATAACAATTCTCGTCCTGCTGGGACAAAGGCAATTCCAATGCCTGATGCTAATAATGTTCGTGGGCCTCAATCGCGGAACGGAAACCGAGATAAGGGCCAGTCGTCCCGAAAACCGAAGCACTATGGTGAGCGTAAACCTCACCAAGCGAAGCGAGGTTCTGAATATAATCCATACCAAAGACCTTCAGGTCGAGGTTCGGAATATAACTCGCACCGAAGACCTTCAGGCCGTGATTCAGAATATAACTCTGACCGGAGGCCTTCGGCTTCTAAGCCATCTCGTACTGGGAACAATAACAGGACGACCAATCGTCCCAATGAAAGGGCACATACTGATAAGCATACCCTTTGTTACAAATGTGGTGATTATGGTCATATGCAACGAGTTTGTAAGGCTACTCCCGACGAAGTTCGTAACTATCATAACGGGAAAAGAGCTGAAGCAAATGTGGTTGAAACCAACACACATGAGTCTTTTGAGACACCTGATTTTGTGGCTCAGATTGAAGATTAGAGCTATTGTTGAGCTCCTGGATCATGTTATTTTATGCTTTCAAGTTTAAATAATGTTCACTTTTGGATAATGGTTTGTTTACAATGAACGCATTTCTCGAAATAATTTAAAGTTTTTCCTTATGAAAATACTACATACGTGTGACCGATTTTAAATTATTTTTACTTTTAGGCATGCATATTGGGTCAGTTGATTGTCTGGTTGACAGTGGTACAACCCACACTGTCCTAAAATACAAGGATTACTTCATCAACATAACGCCTAAAGTAACTTCATTGACAACTATTTCGGGCCCGTCGACCCTTGTTCAAGGCTTTGGTAAAGCACAATTTACGTTGTCAAATGGTACTGTGTTAACCATTAATGAAGCCTTATATTGTCCAAGTTCCGGTCGAAACTTGTTGAGCTTTAAGGATATTCGAGAAAACAAGTTTCATATTGAAACTGCTTCAGAAAATGGTATTGAATACCTCTACATTACCTCTGATAAATACGACCAAAAGCGTATATTGGAGAAGTTGAGATGTTTGTCAAATGGTTTGTATCTAACCACGATAAAACACATTGAAAGCAATCTAGTCATTCGTCGAGCCCCCGTTGATGAGGGAACTTATATGTTATGGCATGACCGGCTGGGACACCCGGGTCAAAATACGATGCTTCGAACTATGAATGCATCTCATGGGCATCCTCTTGGAGGTAAAAATTTCGTGATTAAACCAAAAAGCCTATGCCAAGCATGCTCGATTGGCAAGACACATCTCAAACCACTTCATGTAAAACCTACAAAAGTGGTTTCCCGTTTTCTTGAGAGAATTCAAGGGGATATATGTGGACCTATCCAACCAACATGCGGACCATTTAAATATTTCATGGTATTGGTTGATGCATCAACAAGATGGTCACACGTCGCTTTGTTGTCCACAAGGAATGCAGCATTTCCTAAACTCCTAGCCCAAATCATTAAGTTGAGGGCTCATCATCCAGATTATCCAATAAAGTCAATTAGACTTGATAATGCTGCGGAGTTTACATCGAAAACATTCGATGATCATTGCATGACATTGGGCATTGATCTTGAACACCCTGTTGCGTACGTTCATTCCCAAAACGGTCTTGCAGAAGCATTCATTAAACGAATACAAATGATTGCGAGAACTTTAGTTATGCGTACAAAACTTCCAATTTCTGCATGGGGTTATGCGATATTGCATGCTGCTGCATTGGTCCGTCTGAGGCCCATGGCCACCCAACCACTTTCTGCGTACCAGCTGGTAACTGGATATGAGCCTGATGTCTCACATTTACGCGTGTTTGGGTGCTTGGTAAATGTTCCAATTGAACCTCCAAAGCGTTCGAAATTTGGACCTCAGAAACGACGGGGAATATATGTTGGTTATGAATCCCCGTCCATCATACGCTATTTAGAGCCCTTGACAGGCGATCTCTTTAACGCTAGACATGCGGATTGTGACTTTGATGAGGCAATCTTCCCGTCGTTAGGGGGAGATTTGCACGTTAACGTTGATAAGGAACGACGTGAAATAACGTGGCATGAACCCAACTTGTCTCATATGGATCCCCCAACTGCACATAGTGATAAGGATGTGCAAAGAATTCTAGGTTTACAAAATGTTGCTAATCAGCTACCAGACGCATTTAATGACCTAGCAAATGTCACGAGATCAAATATACCTGCTGCAAATGTGCCTGCAAGGATAGACGTCCCTGAGAGACGCCATGTTCCACTTGAACATGTTGCACCGGTCGTACCCACCGTGCAAAGGACGCTACCATCAGCTGTCCAGTCTGCTGCTCTTCCTAAGAAAAGAGGAAGACCAGTCGGTTCCAAGGATGTTCTGCCTCGAAAGAGGAGAAATTCTTCTGAATCCGTTTTGCCACATGAGATCATTAAGGATCACGGGAGTGTATTGGAGGAGCGTGTTTCAGATGAAACACCAATTTCTCATCATCCCGATAACCTTGAAATATTTGTCGAGTATGCTAGCTTAGACGATATTTTAAAGCGAAACGAGACTGTCATTGATGATGTGTTCATATACGCAGTGGCCACTGACATTATGAGCAATGATGACATGGAACCACGTACTATTGTTGAATGCCAACGTAGAACGGACTGGCCTCAATGGAAACAAGCAATCCAGGAAGAATTGGATTCCTTAGCGAAAAGAAGAGTGTTTGGACCTGTTGCTCCAACACCACCCAATGTTAAGCCAATTGGTTACAAATGGGTGTTCGTAAGGAAGCGTAACGAGAATAATGAGATTGTAAGATACAAAGCTCGCCTAGTGGCGCAAGGTTTCTCTCAACGCCCTGGAATTGATTACGAGGAGACATATTCTCCCGTAATGGACGTTATAACGTTCCGCTACTTAATCAGTTTAGTAGTTTCCGAAAAACTGAATATGCAGCTTATGGATGTGGTCACAGCCTATCTCTATGGGGATCTTGACACTGAGATATACATGAAAGTCCCTGATGGACTCAAGTTGCCTGAATCAAGTAGTTCTAGACCACGGAACACGTTCTCGATAAGACTGAGACGATCACTTTATGGATTAAAACAATCTGGACGGATGTGGTATAACCGCCTAAGTGAGTACTTGATCGGACTGGGATATTTGAACAATGAGATATGCCCATGCGTGTTTATTAAGAAATCCACTTCAGGATATGCGATTATCGCAGTCTATGTAGATGATATGAATCTCATAGGAACCTCGAAAGAGTTGGTCGAAACTGCTGAAATCCTGAAGAAGGAATTCGAGATGAAAGATCTTGGGAAGACACGTTTTTGCCTCGGCCTGCAGATCGAGCAACGTAGAGATGGTGTTTTTCTTCATCAAGAAAATTACATCCAAAAGGTGTTAAGACGCTTTAGTCATCATGATGCAAAGCCGTCTTCTACTCCCATGGTCGTTCGTTCTCTAGACATTAAAAAGGACCCATTCCGTCCAAAGGAGGACGATGAAGAGATATTGAGCCCCGAGTGTTCATATCTGGGTGCAATAGGCGCATTATTGTACTTGGCTCAATGTACTAGACCGGACATCTCGTTTGCTGTGAACTGCCTGGCTAGGCACAGCAATGCGCCAACACGCAGGCACTGGAATGGTATTAAAGACATATTCCGTTACCTAAAAGGTACGGCAGATATGGGCTTATTCTATCCCTACGCGTCGTCGAGTGGATCAAACCCTAATGATACTCGAAATAACGCAACCCTTACTGGTTATGCTGATGCAGGTTACTTATCAGACCCGCATAAGGGACGTTCCCAAACTGGTTATGTCTTTACCATTGGGAACACAGCGATATCCTGGAGGTCTTGTAAACAGACTCTGGTTGCTACTTCGACAAATCACTCTGAACTACTTGCGCTCTTTGAGGCAACTAGAGAGTGTGTATGGCTTCGATCTGTAATTGGTCATATTCGAAGTACATGTGGTTTAGCTTATGACCCCGATGAACCAGTTGTTATGTATGAAGATAACTCTGCTGTCATTGACCAAGCGAAACATGGTTACATCAAAGGGGATAACACTAAACACATCTCTCCAAAATTGTTCTTTACACATGAACAACAGTTACTTCAAAAGATTGAAGTGCAACATATTGGATCGGAGAAGAATCATGCAGATTTGTTCACCAAATCACTGCCAAAGTATTCATTCCAGAAACATGTCAAAGCTATTGGACTTAGGAAACTCTCCGAGCTACCTAAGTGACATGTATCATGCACTTGTATATAAATAATAATTGCATCCTGACGTATGCTTTGCACCCTGTTGAGTGCATGTGAGGGGGAGCATCCCGATGAATGCTTGTGTGCTCTTTTTCTTTAGTTCAAGGGTTTTGCCCCATTGGGTTTACCTTGACAAAGTTTTTTAATGAGACACTAACTGTATCCCACACTCAATAAGAATCGCTGAATTCAGGGGGAGTATCGAGTTGATTACTTATTAGCCATTGTGCACTCTTTTGTCCTTCGTTAGAGTTTTTGTCCCACAGGGTTTTCTCTTAACAAGGTTTTAATGAGGCACATCATATATGGTTCCTTCCCTATCTCAAGACATCCTGATCGTACTCTTTTATCCTTCAACCAGAGTTTTGTCCCAAAGGGTTTTCTCCGTCAAGGTTTTTAACGAGGCGAATGTTTCAAGGATTGTCTGAAGATACAAGATGAAGTGCATGTATAGTTCAATATAAATCTAAGCAACCAAGGGGGAGTATTGTAACTCACTAGACTTTTGGTTTTCTTATATTTACACCTATCATTAACTTGTGTAATGGTCATTTATTCTATGACTCTTATAGTGCCAACTTGTGGCCTATATAAAGATGTTGAGATGTATGTTTGAAAACACACCAAAATATATGAACTTGATCGTTGGAATGAAATCTTAGAGTTTTGGCTATTTTGTATCACAACAACAAGAAAATAGTTAATAATAGTCATTTTTAGGACAACTGAACTTACGCCTACTGTAGCAAAGTTCTAAGACCGGTTGCGATGGGGGAGTAGGAAATTATCGGTGAAAGGCATTGGATAGGCATCGCAGATCTAGAAATAAAACTGAGGGATATTATAGGTTGTACATTTTTTTTCTTAAATATGTCACATACACTAAAAAAAGGAATTTTTTTTAAAAAAATTAATTTTATTTTAACACTAGTCAAAAAAAAAAAAAAAATTCACCATATTTAGTCCTACCCAGCAGATAGAGGAAGAGTGGCCAGTATTTTGTATGTGTGTATATTTTATTATGGTATAACCAAAAAACTTAAGCTAATATGTATTGATGACATATATAAGTATGTCAGTTGAATTATAAATTGATGCGATGCTAATTTGACAAAAATTAAAGTGTAAATTGACATCATTACTGGTAAAGGCTATATATAGTAACATCAGGATAGGCTATATATAGTAACGTTGTATAATCCTAGTTATCCTTCTAAAACCCCTGATAAATTATGCTGCTTGACATAATTTAAAAATTACAATAATGAATAACCTAATGACACAAATGAAAGAGAATCAAAAAGTAAAATTATTAAAATGACTTGATATTCAACTTTGGTCAAATGGAAGCAGCTGGCGCATGTTAGACTCTTGAACATTCGCATAAAAAAGACCATATAAAACTATCATTCAAATATGGGCATCAAAGCTTCAAATTGGTTAATTAAACTAATACTTTTCCTTTTTATTATTGACTTTAATTTTCCATTTAACAAATTTATAAACACCATTTAAATATTTTTTGTAGTAAGATTACACAGTTGCAATCATTATAGGCACCGCGATTAGGCTACAGCATATCGTCCATGTTGCTACAACATTACTAATATTGATGATAAATATTTTTAAAAGATACAGTGTTTATTAAGTTTGCATAAATAATACATATATATGAGATTGTTTATTGAAAATAATTATGCGTTTTGAAATTGGATAATCAAATAATTAGTGGTTACAAAACATAATTCTAAAAAATTGTGTTTGAATTTGATTATGTTGTTTAATATCACAATAATCAGTTCTTTTAGTGTTTAACAAACCTGATTTGTTTAGTTAATAGGTAGAATGAAAATAATCGGTTTTCAAAACGCAATAAGCATATCTCCATCTGTATTTCCAAAACTTTGTCTCGGATGCCCTAAAACACAAATAATTGATTATTTCAAACATGTTGCCAAACACTAATTTTATATTTGTTGCGTTTTTCAAAACGCAATAAACATATACTCCGTAATATGCTTTAAATCGCAATGTCAAACACATTTTAGTGGCACCTGATTCAAGAAAAATAAAATACAAGTATCAAAATTAAATGATTAGATTAAGAAAAATAATTAATGGATTATATATGTTAATTGTTTTATCTATAGATAAAAATAAAATAAAATATGAACAATGAGTAAGAATCAATGGCAATTTTTATGTTCAGAATTATAATTACGTAACAAAAGATAAATGTCATTTTCTGTTCTGTTAGCAAGAAACATGTCCGTGATGAATTGTATGCGTTGGACTATCTATCATCTGATATTTAATTCATTAAATTACGGGCCTGTATTCTTCATTGCATATAGTTGAAGGAGACAAATTATTCTTATTGTCAAAAATTGATGTAAACCAGTAAACCGCAGCAAAATAAAAAAATAGTCCAAATATAATTAACAAAAAAAAGCTTTGAAACAACTAGTGATTTCAAAGGCCATATTTTCAATTTATTATATACGTAGTTTTTTAAAAACTATACTATTTTATATTATATGTAATATAAAAATAGATATGAATATTGATTCAGTATCTAAAATGATTGAATACAATTAAAAATCTCATGGGGTCATTGACCATCGGTAAGAACATTTTGAATTTTCAAAATAGATATTTTATTTGTAAGTTCTTAAAATTTTGGTTATCATATTTTATAAGTTCTTAATAATTATGAGTTAGTACTTAGTAGTTGGTTAAAATGTTTTTAGTGGTATCTAAATGTGAATACTCATCATAATGAAACAAAAATAATAATTTCACTATTAACTATTAAACTGAAAAAAGTTTATAATAACATAGCAAGTTTTCAATTAAAAAGGTCAAATAATAAGAATAATGGAAGGAGAATTTGATTACGGCTTCTCTTGTAAAGTACTCATATCTAAATACATATTTAGTTGACTTGGATGTAATCTTGACCAGCAACAAGACAAAACGATGATGTACTGTTTAGTGAATTTTATGCATATGGTTATTGGAAAAAAGTAAGGTTTAAAAACCCGAAAAAAATAGAGATAAATAACAAAATAAATTAAAAAAATATCATTTTTTCCAAAAACAACTTTACCGACTTTATGATTTAAGAATAACCCGTACGACTTTGATGTTTTTTGTGTGACTCCGGACTTTTAGTGCAACCAAAATGTTTTCTTTTCGTGCGATCAATATAAGACCATTTTATGTGCGACTAATATACGACCAGAAGTCCAGATCATTATTGTGCGACCAAATGACACTTGTCAAATTTATATAAATTGCACCATTTATTTTGGGAATGTTTGAAAGTGAAGTTATTTTTTAAAATTTTTCAGATTTTACTAGGTTTATTTTGAAAATCACTTACATATATAGATTTTTGTTAATAATAATCGTAAGAACTGTCTATAAATTCATAAAAGTTATGTATTCATTTATGAATGGATGATTTTTTAAAATTAAGTAGCTGGTTATAAATTGATGTATACATTTTTGATACATATATTAACATGAGTTTTTCTAACATGTGCCCCCTAGGCACATGTTTAGGTGGATTGGATCATTCAAACTTTCCTTAAAAACTAAACAATGCATTTAATACATCGGTTGAATATGTAAAATATGAGGTTCATTAATGTGTATTAAGATTTCATTAGGAATGTTTGAATTATTTAATGCATCTAAACATGTGCCTAGAGGGCACATGTTAGAAAAACATATTAACTTTAACCCATATTTTTATAACATTTAAAATAAATTACACAAATATATATAAATATAATTGTGGTGAGGAGATATGATGTTGGAACTAATTTTGGATGTCATAAATCATAACCATACTATGCCCATAATTGGAACTTTGAATGTCAGAGAAATGACGTATTGTTGCCAATGAACATACGTACACACCTACGTACGTATGGCGATAAGCCGATAGGGAAATGTTAATTTCTATCCTAGTGAAACAACATAAAATGAGAAATAATATTTATTATAGTTTAATATTTGTACTTATCTATTTACCTATCTAGGTAATATAAGTATAAGATCAAACGATGAGATTATAAAAGAGATTAGTGGATTGTATATGTTAATCATTTTATGAGTAAAATAATAATGTAAGAAGGTTTAGTATAAATTAAATTTTAAACTATAAATAAAAGAAGGTTATGTTTTAAGGACTTAAGCACTATTTATTATTTTTTATATGGAAGCTGATTCGTACAGAACAACTTTTATCCATACAGAACAAATTCATTCCAAATGACAATCATGCCCTTAATGGGAGGGGTGATATGCAAAATGTGTTAAAAGTAAAGGAAGGGCATGATTGTCATTTAAGATGAATTTATTATGTATAGATAAAAGTTGCTCTGTACGAATCAGCTCCATTTTTATATTAAAACTGAACAATGTGTTTAAAATTTATTCTAGAAAATCTAGAATTTTGTAGAGACGCAAATTCAAATCAAAATCTAGCTTGGAAATGCGTAGATGGTCAATTGGTCACACCAAATCTAGAGATAGTTTTCTGATGGAATCTACTTTTCCTTTTGTAATTCACATTAAAATGCATATAACTAGAAAAATACATCGCATCTTTATGTAAATAGAGTGTGGATCGGTTTTATTAAAAAATAGAATAATGGTATTTGTGCTTATTAAATGTGCCTATCAATTTGATTATGACAAATATCAAAATCAAATGATTATATAAAGAAAGAAAATTAGTGGTTGATAAATGTCAAGTTTATAAGTGAGTAGACCTATGAGTATGCATAAATTGTAGGCACAAATATGATTTCTCAAAAATAAACTATATATTTAGAGGATAATCTTGTGTTAATCAACAATGATTTTTGTATGTTTTTTTTTTTTTTGGGTCTTTCCTAAATAATTCAGTTTATGGTTTGAGCATACCCTATAAATAAAGTTGATTCGTAAAGTGGTATTATTTTGCAAAGTTTTTTTTTTTCTCTCTCTTTTCTTTTCGAACAACATATCATTTCTAATTTAAAAATTAAATAATTATATTATTTGCGGATAAAATTAATTATAAAGATTAACTTATTTGAATAATTGAATATATTCTTTTCAACCCATTGAATTTCTTCCCGTTTTTAGACAAATCATCTCTAGTTATTTTCATTTAATTAGTCAGAGATAAAGTATAATATGAACTCTGTTAAAACAACACTGACAATTAAATAAATGCTAAAAATACATCTTTGTCTATTTTTACAGTAATTTTTACCATCATGAATCCGAAACATATATATTACAAAGAGTATCAAACATTATACATCACGCAAGCATTAAAGATTTAATTAACCTCATAACATTATAAACGGAAAACCAACACAATTAACCATTGCAACCCATTTTTCATTTACAATATTGTACAACATTGGTTCGTTTTCTTCGCCTGTTTATAAAACATCTGTTCAACATAAAAAATTGTATCAGCATATTTATAAAAATAGGTCAATTTATAGACTCAAAGCTTAGCATACTTTTTAAATTCGAAATATATATGGAAATAAATTAAGATAATTAGAGGCATTAAGTATAATTAGCACCTGTGAAGCTGAACTGAGGTCTGAACTTTTCTCAACTAAACTGTCCAGCTTTTCACCTCTTTCAAGGACGCTATCGATAGTCCTATGCTGTAACAAACACAATAAATTATTAAAAATTAAAAGACCAAAATGCATTTTAGTACCCTGAACTTGGCTGATTAGATCATCTACTACCCTAAACTATTAAAGGTGCAACATGGTACCATGAACTTGACAAAATGGTAACTCGCTAATTTGGTCTTGTTTTCCTTACGTGATTTGCTTCTAATATCAATATATTGATATGTACATATATTTTTTAGTCTGTTAAAAGATCTACTGGAAGTAAGTAAAGTAAGAAAACGCGATCAAATAAATGACTCAGGGTACTAAATCGACCATTTTGTCAAGTTCAGGGTATTGTGTTGCACCTTTAGTAATTCAGGGTAGTAGAAGACCTAACTAGCCAAGTTCAGGGTACTAAAATGTATTTTGGCCAAATTAAAATAATATGAAGCAAAAAGACTAAATTGCCCTTACAAGTATAATTTTTGTTTCATCTAACTCCCTCTGAATCTTCAGCAGCTTGTCTGCCTGAGCAGGATCCTGATATTCAAAGGTAATCATTAAATTTGGAAGTTGGAACAAAACTTGCTGAATTTAATTACTCCTAAGTTTATAAATTATAGTAATAAAAAGATATACAACCTGAAATCTGGTCAAAGCTTCATCTAGATAAGGCCATGGTTGGCTGGAATCAGCTTGCACAGCTTTCCATGAATCACCAAAGTTCTTTTGGTATTCATCTAAAACCTAAAAACCACAATTAAAGTTTATTAATTTTCAATTACGAGCTAAATACATGTTGGACATAAATGATATCAGCTTACTTGATTTAGAAGAGAAAATGCACTTCGAACAGGATAATGATCATCCATAAAACCCAAAGCACATATACCATTTCTGTTGTAGGAATGCACCTTGTATTCTGTTTAACAGATTAAATTAGGGCTTTTCTAATTTTAGGATTAGGTCTTACTGTTCGGTAAAATTGATTGATCTCAACCAGACCAATAAAGTAAATTCATCAAAAAAATTCTTACAATTCAATCCATTGAAGAGAGACATAGATCTGATTCAACTTACGATTTCACATAATTCAAATTGCAATCGAACAGATAAATTACAAATTATAAACTAATGGTGAATAAATATAAGAATTAAAAAGGCTACCTTCGTGTTGAACGGATTGACGTTGGGATGGAGGAGTACGTTTGGCGACTGTACGACCAACAAAAACTATAAATTCCTTAACGCTAGACCTCTGAAAGTAACCGAAATGGCTAACGTCGGTGGCATTTGCTAAGATCACCGGATCCGATGATCCGTCGGGATTGCATTTAAGAACAAGCAAAGCTGTGATCTTCATCTTGTGATTCGACTGTTGAATTGGGGGAAGATGGAGCTCAAACGCCTGGTTGATTGTTGTTGTGAAGGAGGTAGTAATGACGGCTTTCCTAGAAATACCTTTGACTTGCCAAAATAGTGGAAATAAACGTAAAATGGAAAAGATATGTACTCCTTATTTATTAGTAGTTATTTTTTCATTTAATAACAAATAGAATACCCAAAAAATAAAATAAACTTTATTTGCTATGGTTATCCAACTCGAATTAAATCTTTGGGATCGGAATGTATTAGCTATATCCTACAAGTGAAATGTCTTTATATCGAGTTTTAAAATAAGCACTTGATATTGGAACTTAAAAAAATCCGACTTAGTTTGAATTGACCCATAGCACATGAGTTCAAATCTAAACTCGTTGTCTTTTCAACTCATTCGGTTAAGTGTAAACCTTTCATTTATCACTTAATTAATTAGTTTAATCAATACCTATTAATTGTACTTCCTCCGATTCAAAATAAGTGATACACTTGAGGTTTCACGGTTTTTGAGGCAAAAGATTATAATGATGGTTAGATTAGATTAATTTGATTGTTAGTGGGGAATGAGTCCCACACTTTTTGAATAAAGTAAGGTTAATGATGTTTAAAAGTAAAAAGTAAGGGTAAATGGGTCATTTCACTTTGTTAAAGTAGATAGTTAGTGGGTGTGGGTCCCATTTTTTTTTGCCAAATAAGGAAACTTTTCAAAGTGTATCACTTATTTTGAATCGGAGGAAGTATTTAATTATTTCTTTCCAACTTTGGTCACTAGTTGCAATATAAAGACCAGCATCACAACTATTTTCGGTTGACGAGACAAACACTCGAAACAATACACGACCATCCACTACATTTTCAAGCAATTCAAGAACTGTTTTAAGAGAATTGTGTGCAATGCAAACTCCAACCAATTAGAAGTTTTATGTTCTTACTATGTGTATCATGTTATTACCAGTTTTGTTGGTGATCAAACTGTTTGTTTCAATGTAATTCGATAATCAAATATCGGTTTTATTATTGTAGAATTTTCCCCTAAAAATCAACCCTAACTCGGTACTAATTTGAAGGTGTTAAAAACTAACGATGTCATGTATGACCCAACCCCGTTTAGACTCAATCTAAACCCGCTTATGTTAATATAGTGATCGTATCTCGATGTCATTGGCTTACAAAATTTGGTAAACTGAATAGAAGCAACATATATATTTACATAATTTTCAGTTATGGAACATGTTTTATAAAAACCAACATGTTCAAAATACTTATTTAAATTTAATTAATTTACCACGTAACAACATTAATGAGCAAGAATATTAAACTTAAAATACTACAACTTGAAATTGTAAATCTCAATGTATTTGTCCATTTTAGACAATTTGTTACAGAAATTCTATATTTTAAGCATATAGTTTTGTAAAAAAGATATGTTTTTCTGCAAAACTTAATATTTTAATAATTTTATCCGTCAGCCGATTTAGACCACTACAATATTTTATGCGGCAAAATACAACATTTACACGTGTCGCACCGTCATTGGTAATTGGCCAATCCTTTTGCAAAACGTGACGCCCGAATAGCAGTGACATCTTCTGTCAATCAATCAATTTCCAAAGTTAACCCCACCCACAACATTAAAATTATTACTTTTTTTATTTTTGTTACAAATTTCAGCAAAAGCTATGTGATCTTTGTAGCGAGAAGACTAAAAATTAGAAAATCATATCTAGGGTTTCGTTCTAATAATCGGCAACGATTGTATCGAAATCAACATCAAATGGATCCTTTCGAGAATACTAATTGGGATCTAATCGATTACAACAGTCTCATCAACGATGTCGCATCCACCGATCTTTATTGGGGAGACCAGAGGTAACTGATTTTGTTTCTCGTATTCCGAAATCTGAAGTGTTCTTAATTTTTTGGTTTATAGATTTTTGTTTTCGATATTAATAGTTTCTGGCTCGATTATTGTGAAAAACAATCAGGATTTCAGAATTATTTATTCTGAATTCAGATTCTAGGGTTAAAATGTTGCTGAATGACAGTAAAATGCTGATTGCTGTAGGTATTACCGTGTTAGGAGTATTTCCATTTCCATTTCCATCTGCAATTGTATATCATATACTTGTGGAATAGTTGCTTCTTTTCTCACTAATTCGCAAAGATTAAAATTTTAGCTAATTTATATGCCGAATTCTTGCTGTTCTTGAGCCGAATTCAGGACAATACATATGTTTATAGTTTTATGAGAAGAATTAAGCTGAGCTATGAATGTTTTTCATGGATTTTGCAATGTTATATGATTGATTAGAAGTTGGTTTGTATCACAGTGCTGCTGTACAAGTTGATACTTCAATACCTACCCTTGCACGAGCGGATGAGTCTGCAGACAAAGAATGCTCTAGAAAGAGGTATTACAAGTTTCATTTGAGTATAAGTTGTATTGTTGTATACTTGTATCACTCCTTTATCCAAAGGAAATCACACAATTGACTTTATAAAAAGTCAAACAGCACTCTAAAAAGATAATAAAAATTGCTTTATACTGTTCAATCATGTAACAGGGCCCGCAGTAACTCATGCAGTAGGGCTGAGAATAAAGCATGCCGTGAGAGGCAAAGAAGAGAATTACTGAATAACAGGTCACCGTTTTTTAATATAATTTCTAATAAGCTCTTCTTTAATGACACTTATTTTATTAAATAATTTTTTATTTTTACTTTTTGCAGGTTCTTAGAATTGAGCTCTACTTTGGAACCTGACCGGCCTGCAACCACTGATAAATTGGCTATACTTGGCGATGCTATCCGAGTTCTAAATCAACTCAAATCTGAATCCAATGACTGCAAAGAAATGAACGAGAAATTATTAGAAGAGATTAAAACATTGAAGGTTAGTTTACATATACACATACTGATATACATATGCATATACTGATATACATATACATATACATATACATATACATATACATATACATATACATATACATATTCATATACATATAATGATATACATATACACATACTGATATACATATACATATACAGGGTCCGATTCAGCGCAGAACCATTTAAAGGTGCAGAACCGCAGAACCATCCTAACATCCAATGTTTTCTATGTTATACATAAGATGTACATTTTCATACACGCTGTAACACATTTACACATCCAATGTTTCCAATTTTTTATACACATAATATATAAATATACATTCTGTGCATTAATGGACATTCAATGTAACGCATTCCGTGCACTATAATTTATACACGCAATGTAGCGCATTCCGTGTATAACATAGAAAACATTGGATATTAGGATGGTTCTGCGGTTCTGCACCTTTAAACGGTTTTGCGCTGAATCGGAAACTACATATACATATACATATAATGCTGCTTTTATGACTTGCGAAAACGTATAGGCTGAGAAGAATGAGCTTCGTGAAGAGAAACTTGTTCTGAAGAGTGAAAAAGCAAAAATGGAGCAACAGGTAAAAGCAATGACCAATAATATTCCGCCACCTGGATTTATGACACCTGCATATCAGGGTGGAGCAAGCAAGATGCCTGTTTTTCCAGGGTATGGTTATCTTCCTATGTGGCAGTATTTACCACCAACTACACGTGACACATCACATGATCATGAGTTGAGGCCCCCTGCTGCTTAAATGGTGTTACAACAACTAATAGGAAAATTTGTTCCTTTATTGTAGTTTGTAAATATTTCTATTTCTATTTTAAATGGTATTCTCGTCTATCATGGGCGGGGTGACCGAGTTTTTTCTCGCGACCTAACTGTTGTCGTGACCGTTTATGAACCTTATTTGTTATTGATTTCTAGAGACGGTTAGATCCATTGTACAAGAAGTTTGTTAAATTGAAATAATATCCTTTCGGTACTTCTTTTATCCTTCATAGATTGTACGCTTTCAGGACTCTGTCATGGAAATTTTGAAACATGGAACAAGTAAATCTGAAATATTGACTATTTGACTTGATTGGTTGAATGCTAATGATAAAGTATCTAACAATGTTTTCATATGTTTTACACTTTGGTTACCGGTCATCAACTTGAACCGTTTATTTATGCAACATACGATTTTATATTATAATGGGGTGTTTCATTGTCTTGTTATATCTGGTTTTTGTTCAAATAGTAAAGATATTGTCTGTGAATTACAATGTCATACTTTGGGCCACTATTGAACCATTAGACATACTCCTTTCAACATTCTTTTAGCTTAATATCCGCTAAATATTAACAGAATAAAAAAACTATTAATGTAATTTAAAGGACTAGCGGTGTAGTATTTTTTTAAAGTTTAACGAAACATTTGATTGAAGGACTGTAGGTACAAAATGTTAAAAAAAAGAAAAAAATATTACCAATGTAATTTGTTTAAAAGTAATTGACTATATAGGTCACATTTGCTGCAAACTTCATATACTATCTTTGTTATTAATTATCTTTTAAATTAGAGAGTTGTAAATGTGTCAACCAGTATACTTTAGTTAACTAACCAAGATGACCTAAGCACTCTTTATATTTGACTATCTAATACCATCAAACAAATGTGCTTACAATTTATATTCTAAATGTCTAACAGAAAAATGATGTGTGTTGTAAGTTGCACATAAAACTTGCGTATAACTTGGCTTATATGAGATGTATACAATACAAGGGTGCTAAAGAAATATGCAAGAATTTTGAAGGGGCTGTTTCTGTTTTCTACGTTATATCTCATGCACGATTAAGGCAAATTGAAATTAGAGAGACTAAATATGGAGCACAAAAGATAGAGAAGGGGGTATGTATGTAAATATTCAGAACCCCTTTCCTCCCCATCTTCATATACTTCGATTTCAATGTACAGTTACACAGAGCGAAAGCGAAATCCAATTCCGAATCACCACGGCAATTTAGCCTTCAAGCTAACAAAATCAACCTAGGGTTTCTGTTCAATTCGATTTCACCATGGCTCGTAACGAAGAGAAAGCTCAATCCATGCTCAACAGGTTCGTCACCATGAAAGCCGATGAGAAAAAGAAACCTAAAGAGCGCCGTCCTTTCTTAGCCTCCGAATGCCGGGACCTTGCCGACGCCGACAAATGGCGTCAGCAAATCATGCGTGAAATCGGCCGTAAAGTTGCCGAAATCCAAAACGAGGGTTTAGGCGAACACCGTCTTCGTGATCTCAATGACGAAATCAACAAGCTAATCCGCGAGAAGCTCCACTGGGAGCGACGAATTGTCGAGTTAGGCGGCCCTAAGTACTGGAAATATTCAGCTCAAATGACTGATTTGGAAGGAAATATCGTTGATGTTCCAAACCCTAGCGGACGTGGACCAGGATATAGATACTTCGGAGCTGCGAAAAAGCTTCCCGGTGTGAAGGAGCTGTTTGAGAAGCCACCAGAGTTACGAAAACGAAGAAGCAGACACGATATATACAAACGGATCGATGCAAGTTATTACGGTTACAGAGACGATGAAGATGGTGTTCTGGAGAAAGTTGAAGGACCGGCTGAGAAACGGATGAGGGCGGAGGCTGTGGCGGAGTGGATGAGAATGGAGGAGATTAAGAAGGAGGCACGGCGGGCGGTGAAGAGCGGCGAGGTGGCGGAGGTCGGCGCCGGTGGTGCTGCTGCTAAGACGATATTGTTTGAAGAAGAAGAAGATGTGGTGGAAGAAGAGAGAATTGAGAGGGAATTGGAGGAAAAGGAGAAGGAGAAAGAGTTTGTTGTTCATGTGCCATTGCCTGATGAGAAGGAGATTGAGAAAATGGTGTTGCAGAAGAAGAAAATGGAGTTGTTGAGTAAGTATGCCAGTGATGATTTGGTGGAGGAACAGAGTGAAGCTAAGGCAATGCTTAATATTCATCGGTAGATTGGTATGCTTTCTTTTCGATTTTTAAATAATGTTAATTTGGATTCATTTTGATCAGATAATATCTTTATGCTATGGTTCCATTTGCAGTTTTACACTACTTTTGCTGCTGTTTTCTTTGATTTTATACTTGAAATGTAAACCAGTTAGACAATTGCTTAAAGCTAGAGATAGCTATGTGGTTCTAGATTTATCTCAGCAGTCTGTTTGCTTAATTGGTTATCTAAATCTGATTATTTTGATCTTAAGTAACTAGAAAATCATAATCAGTTTATCCAAACACTACAAACTGATTGTTGCCAATTCAAACTGCAATAGCCTATGATATACTCTAAATCTGCATTGATAATTTGCATGTAAATTAGTATATTTTTTATTGTCATTATTCAGGTGTAGGAATATACTGATCTTGATTCTTCTTGTAGGTTAAATTTGAAACCTAATCGAGTTAGTTGTAAGCAATGAAATCAGGAACTCTTGGACAAGGTTTTGAAGGGCAAAATAGACATTGCAACACTTGTTAATTATTTCACCGTGTTCAGTTTTTGTCATAGTGAAGTTACAGGGATATTTTCATGTTTTTAGCTCTGTTAACTCCCGACTTTTGACTGAATCTTTTCATATTTGTATGTTTGAGCGATTTTCGATAAAAGTTGACATTACAAATGCTGTAGGTATACATGCACAACTGCCTAAACACACAAACAAGATTTATAATACTTGTAAACAACATTTGAAAGCACCATAAACCATATACATGGATCAATTCATAACATTTATAGATCATTGTACTCAAGTTTGTAATATCTATTACAAGAGAAAAACGACATTTGGATGACTCCAGTTTTAGTGACACCCACAAAAGTGTCAATGTTGGTTTAGCGAAACTTTTTCAATAGTATAGAAAAAAATTCCACACTTTTATTCGCAGTTTATTAAATTTGTTGAAATTTTTTATAACCTGCAATTTTTTGTAGAGCCTCAAAAGAAGGAAATAATTACAACAAACAAGCAAGTTGATTAAGTACACATTGTAACCTTAACTGACACTCAATTTTTATCACATTAACATTACATCAGTTGACACTTTGACTTACATACCATTGGCAACCATACGCATTCATTTAATATATTGGCCGTACAGACTATAAAATACACACACAAAATACTAATATCCACATTAAACACTTTTATTCAAATGGGTCCCACGCCTTTTGTCTCCTCTTTCGTCCCCAAACCGAAGGCACGAGCTGAGGGTGACAACCGAAATTCACTGCAACTTTATGTAATAAACAGAATTTTAAACCTTGATGTTTGCAACTTTAAAAGGATCGAGTGCGGAATTTTGATGCATTCCTTTAGCGATTCGAAGTGTCACATATTCTTTTAAGTTAGTGTCCCTATAAACACGAGGCTTTTCTTCCGACACCAACTCCTTAATTGGCCTGTAAACTTTTGATTCAATCCCCTCATGAAACGGCCGGAAGAATCCTGCAGCGGATATCCTTGTACTCCCTTTTTGCGCTAATACTCGATGATGAACACTTTTGAATCTATCGTTCGTAATAAGCTACAAGATGTAATTATATACAGAAAATGAATATGTCAAATGACAGAGAAGGACCTACTGTGTAGCATGTGCAACCCTCACACTTTCCCAAATAATGTTAAAATAATGCTTAAAAAAGTTTTAATTTTCTTTTTAGTTTAAATGATAGCATAAGAAAAATATGTGCAACTGTTAGATAATGATTATTGATTTAGCTTTCAAATCAAAGAGATATGATGTGGGTTGTGAGTCTGAATGTAGTGGAAAAATATGAATTAAAGAGGAAAAAAAAGGTTAATCCCAAAATTAGGCCAAGTAAATCTAAAAATTCTCAAAAAAGACTTCACTTTCAAATTTTCCCAAAATAGATCGTGAGACTATGAAATCGTGAGACCTCCACACAAAAATTAACAAGTGCCCTGAAGTCACACAAAAAGTGGTCGGGTCGCACAAAGACGGTGGGACCTCCGTACACCAGTCGCATAATAAAGCACTGGCTGCACAAAAAAACATCTGAGTCGCACAAAAAATCAAAAGTCTCACAAATACACATCAAGTCTCACGGTTTATCAATAGTCGCGCAAAATACAAACAAAGTGTCACGGTCTATATTAGTAATTATTTAAAAAGAATCAGTTAATTAAGTAAATTTCACGGATGGTTTATTACATTCACATTCCTTTATCTTTAGTTTATTACAAAAGGCCAAAATGGTAGTTTGGTCATTTAAAATATTTTATTGGCGATAACGAGTGTAGTAAACAAACTTAAAGAACTCAGGTAGTAATAAATAAAATATTTTAACGGGGACTTATGTAATTTGCTCAATAATCATTCATTTTAGCATAAACTTGCCTGTAAAAGGTCCCCGATATTAACCACTAAAGCTCCGGGAACCGGTGTGACATTAACCCACTCATTTTGATGCACAACTTGAAGACCACCCAATAAATTTTGTAGAATTATGGTAAAGAAACCAGAATCCGTATGGCAACTTGCACCCAATGTTAATTCGGGTTCAGGACAAAATGGATAGTAATGACCCAACACGAAAAGTCCTTCTGCACAACCCAAACTTTTGAGGTGATTTGGTTCCAGACCAAGAGCTTCAGAAAATAACTCGAGCAGAGTAAACCCTAATTTCATAATGTGGTTGGAGTACTCAACTAAGATGTCTCTGCAAATAACAAATTCATAATTTGATAAACTTAGACTTCTAATCAACAACTAGCTTCTGTAAAGGTAATTTGATAAAATTAGACTTCTAATCAACAAAATTAGACTTCTAATCAACAAAATTAGACTTCATAATTTGATAAAATTAGACTTCTAATCAACAACAACTAGATTCTGTAAAGGTAATTTGATAAAATTAGACTTCTAATCAACAAAATTAGACTTCATAATTTGATCAAATTAGACTTCTAATCAACAACCACTAGATTCTGTAAAGGTAATTTGATAAAATTAGACTTCTAATCAACAAAATTAGACTTCATAATTTGATCAAATTAGACTTCTAATCAACAACCACTAGATTCTGTAAAGGTAATGTGATAAAATTAGACTTCTAATCAACAAAATTAGAATTCATAATTTGATAAAATTAGACTTCTAATCAACAACAACTAGATTCTGTAAAGGTAATTTGATAAAATTAGACTTCTAATCAACAAAATTAGACTTCATAATTTGATCGATGTTTCACATTTCATTACCTGCAAATAAGAGGAATTTCTTCGAATTGAGGACGATTAGGAGCCATAACCGATAGAAACGAATCACTCCAAGTTGCTAGCTCATCTGTAAACAAATGAAAATTACTAGTGTAAAGAAACTGCTTCCGATAATCACGAGAGTAATACTTAATCTTCTCATTCGTCTCCATCTCATGAAACCCTCGCACACCATCTGTCATTCCATCCAGAACACTTTTCGGGATCCCGTGATTGATTATCTGGAAAAATCCCCAATTTTCGCAAGCATCCTGCACTTTTTTTATAAGCTCGCTACGAGTATCGACTTCTTTGAGGTCTATGATTGGGATATTGAATCGATCTGTTGATGAGTTTGTATCCTTGATTAGTGATGGATCATGGATGAAAATGCGAGGGATTTTGGATAATCCAGAGTCAACAAGGCCTTTGACTCCCGATTTTGAATCATCGAAAGCTTTTAGTTCTGATTGATAATCGTCGTTTGATCCGATTTTCAGTGCCATAATCGTAACTTGATGATCGATTTGAATCTGATAAAGACGCACTTGAACTTTACTGTAGCTAGCTGCTTGGCAAGATAGGCAGCAGAGTTGAGACCTGAGAGTGACATATTGTAATTGAAAATTTGTAAATCTTTCATGATAATATTTAATATTCATTAAATAATATATTTAATAATTAACATGTTTTTATTAATTCTTTTTTTTTTAATTTGAAGTCTGGGAAGAATATCGACACCTTCTTATTTCTTTTGCATTTAATATTCTTGATTTCTTTGGTGAGTTTCTTAAGAGTCTAATATTATGGCATCTAGATCTATAACTATTATTTTTTTAAAAATTTAATTTTGAAATATAAAAAGGTATAATAACGCAACTTATTACTTGTTTGCCTATTTACTATGTAAAAAAAAATCTTTATACCAACATGTATATAAAGACAAAAACAAAGTAAAAACCGCCCCTGAATTTTAGGAACACTACTCTATCCATGAATGTACAAACTTTTTATGCACGTTAGAGACAGCCCTAAGGGCTGTCATTAACAAAACCCTATAAAGATAAAGCAGGAATATTGATACTTTTATTACTCAGCTACGTTAAACTGTCAAACCAGAAATTACGTTCTTGCCTTTGTATTCATGCTAATAGCACAATGTATATCCGGTTTTTTTTTTCTCTGATTTTTTATTTATTTATAAAGACTTGATGAAAAAGAAATGTATAAATTACACAACTCCTGTAAAAACACTACATAAAGTTGAATCTCTTATTCGGATCCTTTCATGTGTTAGTATTCATCTAATTTTATTAAGATTATAAATTAAGACGAAACTTTTATTTTACAATAAGGTTCCATAATACAAACGTTACACAATCTTCAAAATAACAATTATTACTTTCCAATCATTTATTTGAAACCGATAATCTTGAAATCATAATGCTCAGATCTTGAAACCCAAAAGAGCGGAAGTGCCATCAAGTCCCTTTGAGAGAACACGAGTTTCGTACTCCTTGACTGTCGTGCTCCTATATTTTGCTGGATTCTCGGTAGAAAGCAACTCTTTGATTGGTTCAAACACTTTTGATGATTTAAGCGTACCCGTTGTAAAGAACGATGCCACCGACACTCTTGGACCAACATTGTTTGCCAATACTCTATGTTGTGCACTCACAACTTTGTCGTTCGTAATTAGCTGCAAAACCCCATAACTGAAAACTGTTATTCAATATTTTAGTTTTCTTGTCTTAAAGTTATTGTACACATTACTATTTTAGTTTGTTGTTATCCTTTTTTTTTTTAACTATTTACCAAGTACTTCATTTTACATATAAGTATAAAAAGGGTAAAACTGGCATTAGACTAATTAAAAGTTGAATCAACTCCACATTTTTTAACATTTGCGTTTTTATTTGGTGGACAGTTCTTTTTGAGACAGATGTACTATATAATAACTTTTTTAGGTTAGAAAATTGCCTGAAGAAGATCTCCAACATTGGCTACAAGAGCTTGTGGGTTAGGAGGAACATCGATCCATTGGTTTTGATGAAAAAGTTGGAGGCCACCGACATGGTCTTGTAGAAGGATTGTGATGAAGTTATTGTCGGTATGTTTGTAGGTGCCAATCGTTAACTCGGGTTGTGGACACGGAGGGAAGTAATGACCGAGAACGGCGAGTCCTTCGGCACACCCCATATCGATGATATGATTCGGGTTAAGCCCGAGAGCTTCCGATATCAACTCCAATAAACAAATTCCCAACTTCATTACTTGTTTCGAGTACTCGATCAATATATCTCTTAAAAACATCCATTGTAACATCTTGTTAATAACACACTCAAACAAAATAAAAGTTATATCACTATACGTGTAACATGTGTGTAACATACCAATTTCATCATTTTTGTTTATCTTTATCAAATTACATACTTATACATTTGAGTTTCACATTTTTAAGGAAAAAAGTTATAATGAATGTTAGGTATTGTTTGGAAACATCTGAATAATTAATATCTAAATGATGCAGACGTCTAAATGATTCAAACTTATCCTTACATCTGTCCGATTAAGAGGCAGAACATGTTTAATTTTTTTATTCAAATACTGATTAAGAGGTCTTACTAAACGCTCTGAATCAGTCCGATTAAGAGGTTGTCCTCTTAACTGATTCATTAAGAGACTTACCAAACAACACCTTAGATTTGATTAAATTAAATAGTTAATAGGGATGAATCCCACACAATTTGATTATAGTGAGTTTAATGACGTTAAAAGTAAAAAAAAAAAAGGTAAATGGGTTAATTTTTTTCTATATTAAATGTGATAGTTAGTGGATGTACGGCTCACTGCTTGTTATAGCAAAGACGTCATATATAGTATTGTTTTTCTCATTATATTGTATAAATTTAAAAGAAATTATTGTATAAATATATTAAAATAAAATATAAGTTATGATATAAGTTGTGATGGAAAATATGTATTTATATCGTCTATAACTATAAGTATTACCTCCCTTCTGCAATATTTGTCTTTCATTTAATTAACTAAAATTTGCTATTACGACTTTAAGCAGCTTAAATATCTTTTTAATCAATATGTAAGATCTAATTTTATTTTATTTTATTCGTGAAGTATAATTTGGAAATAAGTAAACCTGCAAGAAGGAGGAAGTTCATGTGGTTGTGGTGGAATTGGAGCCATGGAGCAGTAGAAACTGTCTCTCCAACTAGTCACCGGCGCAACATACAAGTCAAAGTTGCTATAGTACGCCAGCTTTTGCTTCCCGCCGGTGTCCCTTGTGTACCACTGCTTCTTCACCTCATCGTCATCCTCAAAAAACCCTAAAACCCCCTTCTTCATCTCCTCCATCACGCTCACCGGAATTCCATGATTCACCGTCTGAAAGAACCCCCAGTGTTCCAATGCATCCTTCATTTTCTCGATCGCCTCCTTGCGCCGGACCGGATCTTCGTTAATTCCGCCCAGGTCGATTGTTGGGAGAATTAGGTCTGGAGACGGTGGTTCGCCGGAGCTCTGGTTTTCAGGTGAAGGTAGGATGAATATACGAGGAATGGTGGTGATTCCGGCGTCAACAAGTCCTTTGACGCCAGTTTTGGTTTCGTCGAACGCCCTGAGCTCAGCTTTCCGATCATAATTCTGCAGGTCTCCGGTCATCTTTTCGGTGGGGAAGGATACTATCTGAAATGTGATTTACGCAGTAGCCACACACAAAGTTATATTACTCACAGGTCACACCCTCTTCCGTGAGAAAAACAAAAAAAATAGTACTATAATTCAAGTGGTAAATTTATAAGTTCGATTTGCTTGCGAAAGCGTATCGATAAGTCAAAAATAAAATAATTCAATATCTGGTCGAAGTGGACCGTGATTCATAAAAAATACTCAAAAAAAAAAATCATTTCATATAGACACAATTTTTAAGATGATAATTAGTTGTGTATTCATTGATAATAATTTTAATTAAAATATAAGATTGGTATGGAGAGAGAAAAATAATTAATGAAGAGTTAGTAGTGTGTCCTTATAATAATAATATTTTATTATGTAGAGCCCATCAAATGTATCAAATGAAAAGTTTTTGTGGAATAAAAATTTAGGGTGAAATGAGAAGTTTTTTTTGGGACGGAAGTAGTATATTGTTTTAATAATAAATTTTCTAATGTATACTTCATGCATTTTAAAATAAGTAGTATACTTTATATCTCATGATTTTTGAGGAAAAAAATTATAATAAAAATTAATTAAATTTAATAGATATTTAATGGATAATGGATACCATAAATTTTGATTAAAAAGTAAATTTAATGATGTTAAAATTAAAATTAAAGGTAAATGTGTCATTTTACTATATTAATGAGATCGTTAGTGGGTGTGGATCTTATTACTTTTTATTAGAAAAAAACAAGTTTTAAATTGTATCAATTATTTTAAAACATCCTAAAATAAAATATATATTACTAATATTGAAATGGAGGAAATATGAAATGTTTTAATATGTCACCTAAATATATATGTTTATAAAAATCAAATTTAATTATTAATAAAGTTTAAAATATATTTGTTAGAAAAATCTTTTAATAATATTAGATAAGAGTAATATTCGATGATCATTTTAAAATTTTTATTTATTTAAATGTGTTTTGGGTTACATTTAACTTATTTAAGTATCTTTCGGGTTACATTACGATTATCTCCAAAGAGGACCCCACCGGCCCAAACCGTACGTCAAATTCAAACACGTGTTTTTGGTGAAAGGCCAAATATGTATGAGTCATAATTTTTTTAAATTGTTTGTTGCTTTTTTCTATGTGTCAAATGGTATAGGAACCTGTTTTATATTCATAGTTATTGTACATTTTGTATCACCGTAGTTGGTGGTTAATATAAACATATTGTAACCATAAATATTATTATTACTTGGCTTTAAAATTATTATTAGTGTTTTTTAAAATATATCTATTTAGGGCTTTAGGGCATGTTTGGGAAAGTTTATTTAACGGACTTTTAAGTTTTAGTTTATTAAGCTCGAAAATTACTTTAGTTTTTAAGGTTAATAAACTAATAAGCTTAAAAGCTTCTTAAATAAGTTTCCCCAAACATATCCCAATATTTCTGGGACATGGGATAACAGACAAATAAACAAGCTCAATGGTCATACATTTGTAAAGGTACAAATGGTTAAAAAAAATTAATCAGTTTTAACCCAACCTTTGAACTCATGATCCATTATTTGGGTATCTAACAATTAAGTTTTTACATAAATTCAATAGTTCTAGGTTTTTATATTAGCCTAACATGAACGTTTTTTCATAAATCTAACTTTTGCAACTCGAGAGACATCGTGTTTAGTGTTGAATTTAAAGATATCCACACAGTGTAAGTCATCGACGATGTTAGCGGCATCAGATGACATGTTAACATCGTTCAGACGTAAAGCCCATAATGCTAGTTTTTTTTATATAATGTTTCTTTTCGTAAACAATATTAGTAGTAGCATATGCATTTGTATAATTTAATATCGTAAGTTATACCATTCTAGCTTAATTTTAATTAAATTATCTTAACATAATTATCAACAATATTAATGTTGTATATACTTACATTATGCGCATGATTCGTGGGTCTACTAAGTAGATCATGCCATTACGTCGTTTAATTTGTCTCTCTCCTGGTCTACTTTTTTTTCACCATTGTATTACTACACATATAATATAGGAACAAGTGTTGGTACAAATCTCATTGTAAACAAAATTGGTGTAGATTAAAAAACCGTTAAAAAAAGTGTGAGTACAAATATCATTATCTTTATTTGTCTAATGCATGTGCCATAACAGTTTATATGTAATTTATTTTGTCTTTCTCTTCATTTCCTTATATCCATCTGAGAATGTGTATCAAATGTAAAGTCAGTCGTACAATATCGGTGGATATCTACCGACCGGGTAGCACCTAATGACTTAAAAACCTCCAAACCTCCTATCATATCATTCATGCCATCACCAAACCCCTTATCTGAAACTGTAAGGTATTTTGATTTCATTTCCAACTTGTAACATCCTTTAGAATGTTACTAAAATAATCTAAATACTGTAAAGTCGTAGATAGTTGTAGAAGTTACGTGAATTTCAAAAGCTATTATATAAATCAATAAATCATCAAACATAATTAAGTTATTCACCTTAGTTTGTTACTTCGCCACTAGTGATGTTTTTAAAAAGTCAAGTCATTATCAACTTCTTCAATGAATATACAAACTTTTTATATGCTTATTAAATTTTTTAATAACCAAAATATTACTCCCTCTATCCCACAAAAAAATTCTCATTTCCCCCTAAATTTATCCCACAAAAAAGTTCCTATTTCTCAAATGGTGATGGACCACGTAATAAAATAATATTAAAACTATGTACCCCACCAGTAATTATCTTCTAAAAGCACTTTCTCTCTCCAGAAAACCTTATATTTTAATGAAAATATCACCATGGACCCCACCACTAACTCTCTCCTAAATACTTTTGCCCATTAGAAATAGGAATTTTTTTATGGGACGAAGGGAGTATGTTTTAATAACATGCATAGAATAAAAATAAGGGTGATTTCCTAATATAAACCAAATCAAACCAAGAATTCCAAAAAAAAAATTAAAATCCGTGCGACCGTGCTAGCCCAATAGAACGCCGCCATGTGTTCAGTTAGTACTGCTCAAAATTTATTACTACTGCTCAAAAGTTAATGTTGTAATGTTGTTAAGTTAGTACTGCTCAAAATTAATTAGTATTGCTCAAAGTTAGCACAAACTTAGTACTGCTAAGTAGTTAATTGTCGCATGGTCTAGTTTAGGAATTTTAAATTCGATCAGTCATAATAGGGAATTAAACCGGTCGCACGGTCTACATTGAGTAATTAATTCTAAAAATAAAGCTAAGAGTTGCTGTTTATTCAATTTAAAGCTTCAAATGCTGCAAACGAGAAGTACCATCAAGTCCCTTTTTAAAGGAATGCTGAATGTAGTCATAAACAGTGGTTTCTCTGTACCTCGGTGGATTCTCATCGGAAATCAGCTCCTTGATCGGTCCGTACACCTTCGACGACGGCGATAGGGAGGTGCTGAAGAAACACGCAACCGACACTCTCGGTCCTTTCTCATTTGCCACCACTCTGTGCTCCACACTCCTCAACTTGTCATTCGATATCATCTGAAACCCTCAATTAACAAAATCAGAACCTAATTTTGACTTCCCGTAGTCAAAATCAAATATAAAACATACCTGTAGTAAATCTCCAATGTTGATTACAAGCGCACCAGGAGTTGGAGGAACATCGATCCATTGATTTTGATGAAGTATTTGAAGCCCTCCGATTTCATCTTGTAGAAGCACAGTAAGGAATCCATCATCTGTGTGTTTAGTTGCGCCCATGGTTAGATCTGGTTGTGGACAAGCAGGATAACAATGTCCGACGAATGCAAGCCCCTTGTCACAATCCAGATCTCCTAAATGATTTGATTCCAGCCCTAAGGCCTCTGAGATCAATCGAAATAGTAAACCGCCTAGTTTCATCACCTGATTACAATACTCGATTTGTATTTCTCTGCAAACCTCCGGCAATTCTTCCGGCTGCGGAGGTGCCGGAGCCATGAATACATAGAAACTGTCTCTCCAGTTTGCGGCGGGAGAAGTATGCAGATCGAAATTGCTATTATATATCACTGCACTCGAATTATCTCTCGTGTAAAACCGTTTCTTCACCTCGTCATCTTGTTCGTAAAATCTACGTATTCCATTAAGCATCTCGTTCATCACACTCACTGGAATTCCATGATTAACAACTTGAAAAAACCCTAGGTTCTCCGAGGCCACACGGATTTTTTCCACAGTTGAAGATCTATCGGTCGAACTGAGATCTACGACTGGAAACTGGAAAGCCGTGGAGGTTTTGGGGATGGTTTCCGGTGGATGGATGAAGATGCGAGGAATTTGTTGTACTCCGGCATCGACTAGGCCTTTGACGCCGGATTTTGTTTCATCGAAAGCTTTCAGTTCAGTGGCTCGATCGTATGGTGAGGCTATTGAAGAGGTGGCCAAAGTGGTATCCATTTTTGTGATGATGATCGAATGCAAATGTTTATTTCAACATATGGAACTTTGACTTTGGTCAATTAAAAAATCAAACCATGGCCTCAATTTTTAGTCAATAAAAAATCCAAAAAATTAAAAAACCATGGCCTCAATTTTTAAGACTAAACTATATCAATCGTCTCTAGCATTTAACAAATGGAACTTTGACTTTGGTGAATTAAAAAATCAAACCATGGCCTCAAATTTTAGTCAACAAAAATCCAAAAAACAAAAGATAATTTTTTTTAAAGAGTATACTATATCAATCGTCTTTAGCATTACATATGAGGTGAATTAACAAAAAAAATTATTGTTAATTGGTGTAAAGTATTATGAGTGCTAACACCTTTCAGAAATAAAGATTATCATTTCGAATTATCAAACTAAAGATAATTTGTGAAATTAGACATCTTCTCCTATATATGAGCCTACATTTGATTTATGTTTGCCAACTCATCAGTTTGGAGCTCTTTCATTGGTCCATATTGCCACGTGTAATTACACCATTGGTCAACGAAATACATTCCTAAAATATTCAAATTAGTTTCAGGCAATAAATTCGGAATTTTATTTTTATTCAAATTAAAGAGGATGTAGTATCTCCAATAAATACATACCTAAAATATTCAAATTACAAATCGTTGCCACTTTATTCGGAATTTAAAGTTACCAGTCATATCCCCCATTAAATATTCAATACTTTAATTTAAATTGATTATAGTTAAAAGGATATTATTCGGGGGGCGTAATTTTTGTGATGGAGAAGGTCTATTATTCCAGCATCAATATTGAGAGAATTATTCAAACCTAAATGGTAACTAACAAATATCTCTACAAAAATAAGGATATAGATCAAACTTGACCATTTTTAAATTTGGAAATACCAAAATTACATTGGATATATTTGTAGACAATGTATTGTTAATTTCAACGAAATCTCCTAAAAAGTTATACCGTATCTGTGCAGTGACAGCAGGTTAAATCTTGCAGTGCTTGGCTAATAGGTTTATTTCTAAACTTTTTAAATGAGAAGGTAATTCTGTTTTTACATGCCCTAAATGAAAGGAAACAATTATTTGAAATTTTAAAAAACGATTATTTGCTTGCATATCTAAAATCGATTTTGTAAATCATCAATTTAAATCATTATTCAAAGTTTCCAAATTTCAACTATATTCCTGAAAATTATGGAATCAGAGCACTTACCTCTGTGAATGCTTCATTATATAAGCCATTTAGGATCTCTGTGAAATTCACATAACCTTCGTTACACATGAAGGTCCAGCCAAATCGATTATACTCCAGCTTCTTCAATGTGGAAAATTTAAAAGGTATGCATTCTTATTAGTAATCTATAACAATGTTTTTAATCAATGATCTTTAAAATTAGAATTAAGATGTAGTCCCGTACTTTTTCACAATATAAACAATATTCATGGAGGAAAGAACTATCATTAATTCTGCTTTAATTTGTATTTAAAAGTACTTTGTTCCGATTTTGAATCAATAAAATGCAGTATATATACTGGGATTTAAATGCAGTATATATACTGACATAGTTATTGAGGGAAGAAATACCGGATATTTAAAATGATTAATAATCTGTTATTAACTCTTACTTTCAGCAACTCATTATCAAGGTTGATTCGTTACACAGCCAGGTCCTTCCGAATTTGCAGCCCTCCAACTTCTTCAATCTGCAAAATTTCAAAGGTATGCTATTCATATTGTTAAATTTCCTGTGTGTATCATTCCAGTTTTAATTATTTATACAACTCACTGCAATTTGTACCCTTGTGTGTTTATTTGTCCTATTTTTAAGATTTTTATGAGGCTCATTAAAGACCACAAAAAAGAAGCTGTAAAACTGAAAAAATAAATAATCATTTAACAAAATAGTAAGAAATGATTGTTGACAAATTAGGGATTTAGGGCTTTGATGTTTCGACAAATTCCATCAAATTCCAGGCTCGCATGTATTAAAATGGTAGATTTCAGGCCTGAAAAGCCGTGATTAACATAAAAATTAAACCCAAATTACCGTAAAAATATGAATTGCTGCGTTTCACAGATATTCAATTGACAAATCACAATGCTACAGATGACCTTTGATCAAATTGACAACTTTATTTGCAACCTTGATTCACACATCTTGATCTGATTGATAGGAAGATCAATAAAATACTGTATCGAAAGCCCTAGAATGCTCGAATTTGCTCCCGTCAAAATGATAAAGTAGGAAATGAGAAAACGTTTGTTTCTTGAGAGGATGGACTGTGGAGATTATCAGTAACATGGCCAATATTTGAAATGAACTTTCAGTCCATATAAACGGATCAGTATATTGTAGAGTTGATATTGATATTACTTTTTAGCCCATTCTCCATGGCTCCACAGCCACCCGATATTGGTCCAATTTAACTACAAAATTTATATTTCTTTATTATGATAAAATAACTGGTGTACAATGTAACTTGATATTTTTCTATACAGGGTTTTCATGTATAGAAAATAACGCTTATTATCATTTCATTATCGTATTACATTTAACTTGGTCAATTAATCTTTTTATTGTTATTTTTCTACAGATATTATACATAAAGATTATATAGACAAGTCTAATTCAACAATAAATTTCGGATTATAAAAATATTATATTTTTAAATTTGTTGTGACAAAGATGACAATTACACTAATTCTACAACATATGTCGTTAACAAAGAAGTCTTATTTCATCTATAAATTTTCTGTAACATTTATTTATGTATCAAAATTTGTACAAACTTATCATTACAACTATAGATTCTTATGTCATTTAAAAAGTATTAATACTTGTTATATTTTTTAATATATCTTTTGAAGCATGCCCGCCCAATCGGGCGGGCTATGAACCTAGTATATATATACCAGATGTATAATTTGTGTAATTTTAAAGAAAGCTTACTATATGTATAGTCAATCAATCTCACAAGGAATAAAGATAATATCATAATTTAAATTAGTGAGTAATCCTCGAATTAAAATCTCAACTCAAAGAATGTCGCATAGTTCACAAGAAACAACAAGATCTAAAAAAAAAAAACATACAAGAGATTGCATTAAACGGCAACGGTTCAGCAAAGCCAAAAAATAAGAAAATGAAAATTGCATCCATCACCTTAATGCAACCTTACAACATGACATTTTTTAGGTGGTCTTCGTTTTGGTAGCCTTTTTTGTGGTTGAAGATCGTCTGGGGATTGAATTCTTCATTCCAACGAAGAACAAAAGTGCCCCCAACAATGCCAAACTCTGCATAACCCAAAGTACAACATTTAATAAAATTTAATTTTATGCATAAAATTGTACATAATTAGGTGCACGTTTTATTGTAGTGACATAAAAATTAGTATTTCAATAATGATATGGTTTTTTATTTATTAAATGATTTAAAAGGTTTTATACATAAGAAAACACTTTGGGCGACTTTTTCGAACCGTTCAACCCATTTGACTAGTTCCATTTTTAACTATTTATTTCATTTTACCACTTTTAAGTGATATTATACCATGCTGATTGTAAAAAATTGGTTGCTAAAAGTAAGAATTCAAATAAATTATTAAAGTATGTTTTTTTTCTAACCAGTGTAAATTTGATGAAGAGTTGAAGGAATTCCTTCTTCTCAATGTCATAGTTGTAGAAGTCGTATAAGATGGGGGTAGCGATCAACTGGTGCAAAATCTACAAAAACGGTTTTATAAGAAAGTGAGTTAGTTAAATATACAATTTTAAAGAAAATATATAATAAAATTAGATGGTGGTTGAAAACTTGAAATGCTAACCAGAAGAGTGGCACCAATGGTACTGCCAAAGACGAAAAGGAAGCTTCCAAGAGCTTTCAAAGCTATAGCTCCAGCAATCAAGAATTTGATCTATATGATAACAATTAATCATCCAATTGATGTAAGTTTAGAGGTAAAATAAAAAGTCAACCAGCTAAGCATGACTTCAAAGATGAAATGGATCATACCTCAAAAGCTGGCACTTGGACACCTGTATGTGTTGTGAAATGCTTTGAAAGCACATTGAACTTTGGAGTAAGGGCTTTTGCTGCAGATCCACCATCAACTCCAAAATCATTAAATCTACATGTACCAAAAGCAAATGATTCATAACAAAACTTTTGATAATTGATGTTCCTTAAGGAACATTTTATTTTAAGAATTAAAACCAGCATTATCACTAATTATCACAATCAAAAATCTAAAAGCAATGGATCCTAAAGTAATGATGAATTGGTGTCCCATCTAACATATGTAATAGTTCCATAACTTTATTTAAATTGAAGACAAAAAATATCCCAATATACTGGTGATAATTAACATATCCAACTGGTAATGATGTCCAAACTATAATATGATATAGTACCATAAGTTTATCCAGAAGCTTCTCTGTTTGAAAATCTAAAAAAACTCACACGAGATCTAAATATTTTACATTAAATCATAGCACCTCCGTTTTAATATTTCCAATAAACACCATTTAGCAGGCAAATAGGTCGGTTTTAATTTATTTTGTTTTAACTAGAAAGAAAAAAGTATTGTAAGTTTGAAAATAACATTTTGTCCAATGCAATTTACAATCTATCTTTTGCTATTTTTATTGAGGAGCTAGTAATATTTAGCTTCTGAATTTTGTAATTCAGAGTTAAAAAACTTATAACGTAGAGTTCATCAACATCAATCAAGTAAACCTAGCCTCACATAATTACAAAATAAACTCAAAACCTTAGACAATTCGGAAACAAAACACCAAAAGTAGCTACACGATACCACAAATCTCCATAAAAGCTCGTAATTAATAAACAACCACAACTACAGCTGCACAGATCAATACTTATATAAACACATTTAATCTCACATACATCCACAGAGGCAAAAATGGATCATAACATTCAGATCCGAAACCACACAAAACGATGATGTATAAATTATAAAGCACTTTGAATTTTGAAACGAGATAGATCTGGAATTGAAGAAATTGAGCTTACTCTTGCCAAGCAGAGAGAACGAAGACCGAGACGAAAAGTACACGACCGACGAACGATAAAAACGCCATTGATGCAACTAAAAGCTTTCTCTCTCTAGTTTCTCTCTCTAGACTTGTTCAACGAGCTGAAGACAGAGTGAGAAACTGAGGCGAATTGTCGTGGAGACGAGATGGGGGAGCACAAATGAGATACGGAGTACTATTTAAATTTTGGGGAAAACTACCGCTTTAAAGATAACTTACACTTTGGTACCTCGACCTTATATGTATTGACCAAGTTGAGGACTTTTAGCATGAAAATATATGTTTTGCTCCCCTATGATATAACTCAAAAGTCAAAATTCATAAGAAAATCAAATTGTAGTATTATAATTTTTTGGTTAATGTGATTGCATTCCATATATATCAGGTCAGAAGTTAAAAGTAAGCATGTTTGGTTGGATTGATTGATTTGCTAATATATTTTTTTCCTTTGTTAATAGATAATGAACTTATTAAATGTGATTGTAAACTATTATTAAAATAATAATATGCTCTTCTAATTTAATAATCAGATATGAGGTATTATATGGATTTAAGAACATTCAATGTGGTAACTTAATGGTGTTGTCGTCCTCCATGTCACCCCGGTAACGATGCAATCCCACGCCACGACATTGATAACGTATGTCTGACAACATGTGACTTCCATGTGGCCGTGTTATTTTCGGATATTGGTGTGTAATGTGAGTCAGGGGTATTTGATAGGTCTTAAAAGGAGTGTTGTAGGTTGACTGCTTGAGTTTGGGTGAAGAAATATTTTGATATGTGAATGTAATATTTAAAGTATTCGTAGTCATTACAACATTATTACTATCACTTTTTGTTTGTAAGTTATTGTGGGGTCTAACTATACACTAATAGTGACTTTTTCAATTGCAAAGACAGGGGTAGAAGACGCAATATTCAAATAGTATAAGTTGGTACTAAGATGAACAAAAAGTCATGAAGGAGGTATTGTGGACTTATGCCCATAATTGGACTCCCTGATTGAAAAACAATTAAGAGGTATAATCGTACGCGCGACCTCACGGCAAGCCATGTTCACCTGCTTTAGCAGCATTCCACGTGGCATCAAAAGAGCATACACGTAGTTGGACCAATAGCAAACGGCCGGACACGCACGCGCCTATGCACATGGCTTTTAATTTAACGAGTTTTACGTAATATCTTAGGTAATCGAGCGTGTGCTCATAAATTGTGATTAATTACGAAATGGACCCTTGTATTATCGTTAATCCAAGGGGTGAACGTGATCTGAAAATGAACCAAACTGAAACTGAAACTAATAAATTTTCAAAATGAAACTGAATTGATTAAATGTTATCAGTTTTGGTTTGGTTCGGATTCGCTTCAGTTCGTTTCAATTCTATTTTCCCCTCAAATGCTCATCTTTATCCGAATACCAAACCGAACCGAAATCGAAAATGATATGTTTTCAAAACTGAAACTGAACCAATTACATGTTATCGGTTTATGTTCAGTTTGCTTTCAGTTGGTTTTGGTTTGGTTCAGTTTTTTCGGCTCAAATATTCACCCCTAGTTAATCCTACAATTTTTATCATCTGATTTAAGAATTTTGCTAATGATTGTCCTTGGGATAATGGTTAAAAATTATTAGATGTAAAAGATTGATGCCATAAAAAATCACCCCCTTAATTTCACAAACCACCTAAAATTATACTTTACAATTTGTACCTTAACAATATTACTTCCTCTGATTCAAAATAATTGATACATTCTTGATTTCATAGTTTTTTAGACAAAATATTATAATTGGGTTAAATTAGATTAATTGGATGATTAGTGGGGAATGAGTCCCATAATTTTTGAATAAAGTAAAGTTAATAATGTTTAAAAGTAAAAGTAAGGGTAAATGTGTCATTTTAATTTATTAAAGTATGTAGTTAATGGGTGTGGGGCCCACTACTTTTTATCAAATAAGGTAAAATTTCAAAGTGTATCACTTATTTTGATACACCCAAATATAAAAAGTGTATCACTTATTTTGAAACGGAGAAAGTATTAATCAATAATCATTGTCATAAGGGCAATCATTAGTAAAACCTTAGATTTAAACATTTTTAGTATTAGTTGACCCCTTCTTACAAATACTAGTTTTATGATAATGCAACTAAGCAAGTTAACAAAATAGCCCGATGACTAATTACGAAAGTGAATGTTTAAATGTGTTGATACAATGGATGTCTAACGATCGGGTTCTTGTCTCTAGCTCATATGTAAAACTAGGTTAACAAACTGCCTTTTGTCATCTTATCACGAATACAAAAAGAAAAAAAGAGAGAAAAGAGCACTTGAATAATATCAAATTTGATCCCTATAATAATAGTATAATTAGTTTGCCGGATTTAAAAAAAAATTTGAAAGCGCATAGAAAAAAGTGACGTGTTCATATGAAATATAGACATCACTGAGTTTTACCATAGGTCTAAAACGTTTATCACTACTAGAAAAAGCCCTATATTCCTACAGATTTTTTCCTAGGGGTAATTTCCCTCGGAAATTCCTACACATTTCCGAGGGATTTCCTAGACAATTCGAATAAATAAACTTCCTCGGAAACCCCTAGGAAATTCCGAGGGAATTCCTAGGGAACTCAAAAAATGGCGGTTGAAAAAAGCGTCCTCGGAAATCCCTCGGAAGTTCTGAGGGATTTCCGAGGGAATCCAAAAAATTCCATTTGAAAAAAGCTTCCTAGGAAAACCCTCGAAAGTTCCGAGGGAATTCCTAGCAAAATTTAAAAATATTACTTCAACCTTACTTCTCCTAGCAAATCCCTCGTAAATTTCCTAAGGAACTCAAAACATTACATTTGAAAAAAGATTCCTCGTAAACCCTCGAAAGTTCCGAGGGAATTCTTAGCAAAGTTTAAAAACATTATTTCTCCTTGGAAATTCCTCGGAAATGTTCAAGAATCCCTCGGAAACACCTGTTTCTAAGGGATTTCCAAGGAAATCCCTCCTAGGAATACATGCCTTTTTCTAGTAGTGTATGAAGCAATTTTTTCAACATGCAAATCATCTTTACTAGGCATCTTGTTTTATGTTTGGAGTTTGGACTACGACGTTTATGAACCTTTTTTAAGAAATCTATAAAAAAAATAAAAGTAATAATAAAGTAAATCTTGAAGTAAGAAAAGAAAAGGCACATCCAACTCATTCAATTAGATTCAACTTACTAACCACTTTCTATATCACCTTTCAATAAAAGTGGGCGCAACCGCACCATACATTCGGAAAATAATATACTACACGTTCTCAAATCTCAAGTCCGTAATCTAAACTTTTAAAGGTATCTGTTTATAACATGCTATCGATGCAGCCTATCTTTGCTCATAATATACGTAAGAGATAATTACTAAAATATACTCCCTCCATCCCTAAATAAAGTTATCATTTCTCCTCCTAGTTTTGTCCCTAAATAAAGTTCCATTTCTCAAACTTAAGAGCCCCACTTAATACAATAATATTATTACCAATACTTTCACCACTAACTATCTCCTAAAACACTTTCTCTCTCCAATTAAACATTATATTTTAATCAAAAGTAATATCAAATACCCCACCACTAACTGTCTCCTAAAAAGTTGTGCGCAAGAGAAATGAGAACTTTATTTAGGGACGGGGGAGTACTAAAAATATCCATATTTTCCAAGAATAATTTATCAACTTAAGGTTTTCAAAAATAAACTATGTGATCTGATGTTTTTATGCGACTTCGGATTACTTTTGTATGACCTGGAAATATTTTTGTGCGACCAGATCACTGATGCATGATCAAACCATTTTTTATACGACCAAATCAACACAATCGATTTAAAAAAAAATTATTATTATTATTATTATTTTATTTTTTTTTTGAATTTAAGATTCTAATAGGTGTATTTTTGAAAATGATCTTATAGACAATCTAACTAATATCGTGATCATATTTTAAAATTTCATTAACCATTTAGTACAGCTTATCAATTTGTAGGTTATACCCTTTCTTAGAGAAAAACAAGTTTATAGGTTATATTAACTTTCGTTTTGTAGGTTATAATAACTTTTTTCATAAGAATATGTTTTGCTCTCATTAATGATTAATATGTACGTAAATATAGAGGAATTGAGAAAATGCAAAAATAAGATGTTACAAGTTCACAATTTTCAAGGTCATTAAAATATTAATGAAATTCTAACTTTAGTAATATGAACATTTTAAAATTCTTATAGAAATGTCTACACTACTAATAAACTAAATAATTTTCCGTAATATCATTCAAATAATTATAGTATGATTTTACGGACATCTTTGTTCATCAAAATTAGAATACGAACTTAGTAATTAAGCAAGAGAAAAGGTATAAAACCTGTGATTATCTTTACATCTTCAATGACTTGCCCATCAATTGCCCATTATCATGTCCCACGTGACCCGTTTGATTATTTATTATGTATTTATGTATTAACGTTTGCGCATTTCAACCCATCACTTACACATAACGGGCCACTTGGTTTATATATTCAATGAATTTGGGGTATCAAATTGTGATGCAATGATAAGTTGTAATATTTGTATCAACATGAGGGTATTGTAGTAATTTTGTTTTTGCAACTTCACCTAATGACATAAACCACTTTTCTGTAAATATTTTACGTAATTTAACCTAATGTGATAAATGTTACCTGCAATGATAAAGTATACACCAACCCACAATTGATCAACTGACACTCCTTATATAAACTGCAAAACTGAAGCAGTTAATTAGCTGCAACTGTTACTAGAAGAAAATTTTAAGAATCTGACTTAAAAAAAAAAATAAAAAAAAATACAACAGCGATATTTTTTTAACGTAGTTCAACGCTTCATCTTGCTTGAAGACTTGAATCCAATCTTGCGTTTCTTGTGTGTTTCCGTTTCAACACTCTCTTTTAGTTTCTCCAAAGCTGAGTCAGCATAAATTATAAATAAATAAATATAGAGGATCAAAATTGCAAATATTAATGCCAAGAAAGTCAAAGGATAATTGTATCTCCTGCTTCAAAGTTTTTTTTTAGAAAGACAAGGCAACAACTTTTAAAAAAGTCAACCTTTTTACAAAACTCAATTGAACAATCATTCAGAATAATCATATATTCATATATATATATATGAATAAAATAATCTTATCTTATATAATCATACATTAATAATACTTATTCATATATGAATAAATCCAAAACTCACAATCTCAACCTTTTTGCAAAACTCAATGGACTATAGATTTACGACTACATATTTACAAAAAATTAAAATTAAATAATTAATTTTTTTTACCGGCATCATAGGTCGATCGAAGGGACTCTACTGAATCCAATGAAACCGTATGAACAGGACAAGAATCGATATCAGCTTTCTTTAAAAGCTTTTTAAACTGCTTTACCTGAAAAAGACATACAAAATACAAAATACAAAAAAACATGTAAAAACCAACAAACGAAGACATTTTAATAAATTAAAAAAAACAGTATAAAAATAAGTGAGAATGTTATTAAAATGGAGAAAATACCTCATCTTCATGTAACAAGGTGAAACAACGACCAAAATTTCCTGCTCTTGCAGTACGGCCCGCACGATGAATATAAGTTTTAATATAAGGAGGTTTATCATAATTAATTACATTTCTAACTCCTTCAACATCCATGCCACGTGTCATTGCATCAGAAGAAACAACAACTTGAATTCCACCTTCCCGAAATGCCCTCAAAGTCTTGCTATAAAACCAAATTTCAAACAAGTCAAATAGGGTCAAAGTCAACCATCGGGTAGTTTAAGACTAACTCCTAAATTTATCTGACCTTCTAACAGTTTGATGTTGATGACCAGAATATTCCTTAATCTTGATTCCCAAATCTCCAAAAAATTTAAGTAAAGTGCAAAGTCGGTGAGTTGACTCAACTGATGATGTGAAAACAATGCTTTTTTCCCCTTGTAAACTTTGCAATAGTGCAAAGAGGCTTCAGCTTTGCTTCACAAACCTACAAAACATTATTGAATATTAATTATCCACACTTTCATTGTTAATAATACTATTAAAATATAAATCATTAAAATCATATGTGATAACTAATAAAAAAACTATTATCAAGTAATTTTTTAAAGTATATATTTATAGCTGATACATATAAATATGTCATATTCTAATACCAATTTATATGAATCCAGATGTTCTGGAAGTTGATATCGTATCTTTCCAGTTGTCAAGAACAATGGATGGTGTAGATCAAGTTGAGCAAGCTTGCTTGGATCTTGGGTTAATGTAGCAGATAAAACCATCTTCACAAGCCTAGGATATGGTTCACTCTTAAATCCCCTTTCTACACCACTGCAAAAAATTACCTAAATTTAAGCACAATTTAATAAAAACTACAACTCAATCCATTTAAAGAAAATTGGTACTTACACTCTCCTTATAGTTTTTAAACAACCAAATGTAGAAGGAAATGGCATAAGAAAAGAAACCATCAACACTAGAGCTGGTACACTGAAGAACTGTAGGAAGCCATGATTGATATGATTCCCTGAGCAATCGATCAGTTTCATCAACTACCTGAATTACAGATTTATCAGCATAAATCAAACAAAATTTTAATTGAAGACTTACAAGAAATCGAAGATGCTCAAGTGTAAAACCCTTGGTGTTGTTAATATGATCCATGAGTCTTCCAGGTGTTGCCACTAATATATCTACAGCACTTTGCAACTCAACAGAATGATATTCAGGATCATAACAGATGCCTGCTTCCAGTTTTGGTCTCTCAATGAGCATTGAAATTTCATCAGCTATTGAAGATTGACCAAACCAACAGATAACCCTACTGCAGGTGCAATAGTGGCAAAAACATCCCTAACCTAAGAAGAACATTGCAATAAACCGCATTCGTGTAACTGAATAACTGATTCAGTTGCAAAAGCAAATTCTGTTAATACTTACCTGTAAAGCTAGATCACGAGTTGGCAAAACAATTAAAGCTCGAAGACATTTGACAGCTCGAGTTGAAAGCGTTTGTACAATTGGTAGTGCATAAGCTAGGGTTTTACCACTTCCTGTAGGTGAATGTCTCTGTCAAATGAACCAGGTCCCATAGTCTCTTGCCAAACTGCAACTTGAACTGGAAAAAGTGAATCAATTCCGCTACTGCACAGAGCAGCTTCCAGCCTAAATTCAATTTTCAAACAAGCACGAATAAGCAACAAACTCAAATAAATCAACGTGTTAGCTTTAATCTAACTACGGAAGCTAAAACAAACACAAATTCTGATACGATTATCCGATTAACAAACCAAACACAACGTTTTTTGAAACTGGTGACCTAAAATGCTCTAATTACAGGACGGCAGGGGTATAAGACAGCATATATGTTCGATTAATAAGCATCTGATACGGTTTAAACGATAGATATGCAGTACCTTGGGTGGAGAAATGGAAGCTTAGTAAGAGGACATTTGTTGAACGAACTAACATCAACAGGATTTCGCATCCATGGCAACACTGCAATTTTAGTTCTCGCAGTCGTCTGGTCTTTTGCTTCTTCCTCCATTGTTACAGAGAAACAGACTTACAGAAGCTGGTGATGGCTTTGGTGAATTTGTTCGCGATTTTGCAGTTGTGAAAGAACAGAAAAATATAGCGAATGATGCCCTGACGGCTCAAAAAGCAAACATACCCGAGCCTAACTTTTAATTGGGCTATAAATATGGTTAGCCCAAGTTTGGCGACTCCTCTAATTATCATAAACAATTTAATTACGAAATAAATTTATTTTAAATACTTTGTATTTACTTTTGAAAAGTACTCCCTTCGTCCCACAAAAAAATTCTCATTTCACTCTAAATTTTTATCCCACAAAAAACTTCTCATTTCTCATATTTGATGGGCTCCACACAATAAAAAAATATTATTACTAAAAACCTCACGACTAATATCCACTAATTATCATTCTCTCTCCAACTCAATCTTATATTTTAATCAAAAGTATTATCAATGACCCACCACTAACTATCACCTAAAAACTTGTGCAAAAGGCAAATGTAAAGTTTTTTGTGGGACGGAGGGAGTAAATAATACAAGTACGATGCTTAGTTTAGTTTAGCATGTAGCTTTACTAAGGGTGTGCTTGGTTGAGGGTGTTGAGTGGTGTGCAATGAGATTGATCGCCATTATAAATACTTGGTTAGTTCCTAGGTAATCAATGATTACTCCCTAGTAAGTAATTCACCATTCCCCACTAAATTGGGTGTAATGAACTCTATAATGCTTTAATCCACTATTATTATATTAAATTATATTATTATTATATATAAATATAATATAATATTATTATATTAACTAATATTATGATTAAATTATTTAATATTATTATTATATTAATATATATTATTGTTATAATAATATATAATATTATTATACTAATTAATATTATTATTATATTAATATATTAATGTATAATATTATTATATTAATTAATATTATTATATTTAATATTATTATATTAATTAATATTATTATTATATATTAATTAGTATTATTATTAATTAATATATAATATTATTATATTTATTAATATTATTATATTAGTATATTTAAATTATAAATATTATTATTATATTAATTAATATAATTAATCTTATTGTTATATTAATTAATATTAAATAATAAATATATAGTATTATTATATTAATTAATATTATTATTATATATATATATATATATAATAATAATATTAATTAATATAATAATTAATGTTATTATTATATTATATTTAAATTATAAATATTATTATTATGTTAATTAATGTTATTATTATATTAGTATATATTATATTAATTAATATTATTATTATATATATATATAATAATAATATTAATTAATATAATAATTAATGTTATTATTATATTATATTTAAATTATAAATATTATTATTATGTTAATTAATGTTATTATTATATTAGTATATATTATATTAATTAATATTATATATATTATATTTAAATTATATATATTATTATATTATTATTATAAACCAAGCAACATTAATAGTCAAAGGAATACTAAGGAATGCCCATTGTATTCCTTAGTATTCCTATTACCTTTCCCTTTCCTATTGCACACTTTAACCCAAACGCCCCCTAAATCACTCTGGAAATACATACACAAATTTTAAGCTATGCTAAACTAAGCATGGTACTTACAATATCTAGAATAAAAATCATCAAATTCATAAATAGAAGTATATTTTTCAAATTTTCAAACATTACAACTTACTTTTTCTTGATGAAACGTATAAATTTACTTTTGTGGAGTATTAAAATATGCACTAACTTTTACCACATTTAGTATGACTAGCAGGGTACCCGCGCAATGCGGCGGCGGGTACCCATAAACTATATTTCGTGGCGAGCAAGTATTGTTCGTTTACACGGTTTTTCCAACAATAATTGCGCAAATGAATGATTTTTTTCGTCTTTAAAAATTGCAATTAGTAATCATTATCATCTAGAACATAATAATACATTCAAGTTAACCAATAAACTTAAGGATTATAATTAAAGAATATGTGAGCACACAAACAAATACCTTGATCATGGAAAGTTCGATACAATATGTTTTCTATTTAAAGTTGGTTGTTTATTTGTTCTAAAACAAATTGTCATTTAGAGCAATTTGTAAATGACAAATTGGTGCGTAAGGAGTCTTGACTTTTCTGACTTTCTTACCTCTATTAGCAGTACGTGAGCGCTTACCTAGCTTGCACCAATTTACTTAAATCCTTATAGTAGTCAGATTTCTCAAGAGGTCTTGTGTTCGAATCCTGGAAGCAACACTTTTTTATGTTTGTGGTGTTGAAGAACTTACTAAAAGTGGAAATCTCCTTAAACTTAAAATTAAGGAGCTCCTTAAAATTTCTTAAAATAGTAGTCCTAAATATATTAGTAAGTAGTAAGATTATATATAACTTTTATAATTTTCAACTCCATCTGTATATGCTTAGTCAAACAAAATTTCAGCTTTAAACTCTAAAAAAACCACTTATAGCAAAAAGTTACAACTATTAGCCACTTTTACCAAACCTACATTAACATAATATACATTTATGATTTAATTTGCCATTAAATCACTGTTCATACAAAAATGGACGTCGTTAAATACTGAATGGAGGAGGATGGTTGAACCAATGAGCTTTAAAAGCTTTGCTTTCATTTTTATACTTCAGGTGGCCAATATCCACCATCTCCTTTTTCTATTTTTTTTAAAGTTTTGTATTTGTAATTTTTAAATTTTGACCCCTAAGTTCTTAACAGCTTATACTTTTAAGCTTATTTAATATATTTCATTCATATTTGTTTACTATTTAGAAATACACATCCCCTCCTTCCTAAACTTGAAATCAAGCTCGAAACTATAATATTATCTATTTTTAAATTTATTATTTAAATTATTTATGGAAAATAATTTTAATGTTAGATATAATGTATAACTAATATGATACACCTATTACAAAAAGTTTAACTTATAATAATATAACATTAAATGTATAAATATTTAGTAAATAAACTAGAGAAATGTTCAAGGAGGTCCATCATTTTTGCATAGTCCCGAGGAACACATCTCAACCATTGATCAATAAGATCTAATGGTCAAGATTAGTCACATATTTTATACATGAAGGGTATTATGGTCATTTGGCACTAAAAAAATCGATTTTTTTTTATTTTTTACACATTTGGTTTAGTACACAATCACATGTGATTCAGTATGCAATCACATGTGATTCAGTATATACTCACATTACGTGTTGATAATAAAAAATAATAATTTTTTTTAAAAAAATAAAAAAGTTAATAATTCTAAAATAAAAAATAAAAAATAATAAAAAAATATTTTTTTAAATGACCAAATTACACCTCAATGCATAAAATATGTGATTAATCTTGACCATTACTTATAATCAATCAATGATTGAGATTTATTCTTTAGCACTTCATAAAAATCAAGAACTTCCTTAAACACAACCCAAATAAACTAATATGTAAACATATACACTTTTCAGTTTTATAAATAATACAATGCGTTTTGTTTTTCTAGAACAATAAAAAATATAGTGGTTAAAGTTTTTTAAAATGACAAACCTTATAAAATTGCATAATATTATTCTGGTGTGAAGCCCGGACCTCATAAAAACTTGTTTGAAAAAAAAACCATAGTATGACTTTACACAAGTCTAAATATAAAATGTTGCACTATTTGAAATGCAAAAATAAAGGGTTTTGTTAATGAGCCCTAACTCCTAAATGTTGTTTCTAACATGTATAAAAGGCTTGTACATTTATTGATAGAGTAGTGATCCTAAAATTCAGGGGATGTTTTTACTCTGATTTTACCTTCTTATTGACAGCCCTAAAAACCGTCATTATCATTTTTCAAAAATAAATTACCTAAAAAATTAAATAAAAAAGTTAGTTGTGAATTAAATGAAAATTATAAATTGTGGAGGAAGGGGTAGTTAAGTAATTATCCATGAATAGATTTCCAAATTCCAAGTAGATGAAAAGAAATCAGTGTCATAAATAGCTCTCCTCGCTAGTCTGAAGAGACAATCACTTTGATTTCTTCTCTTTCATCGAGTTCCGACCGCCGGCACCGGCACTAGCGCCACCGTAGATTTCCCCTGTTCCAGAGGCAACCACCCACCTACTCTACATACACTACACCTTGAAACACACACAAACACACACCCATCCATCATACATACGGAATGGGTTTCTTCTCCTTCCTCGGAAGGCTGCTATTTGCCTCTCTCTTCATTCTCTCCGCTTGGCAAATGTACGTAAATCCGTTACTAGATCTACATCTCAATGTACCTTTTCGTTTTACATCTGATCCAATTGCTAGTACTATGACAATGTATGAATTTATACTTGTTTAGATCTACAATTACTCGGATTTACGACGGAATTTTGCGATTTTGATGTTAATTTTGCAGTTTGAGGAATACACTTGCAATCTGTTTAGGTTTTTTTTGCTTGAATGTTAACGTTTCGTCTCATTTAGGTTTTAATCGTTAATTGCTTGGTTTGCGGTTGATTTGGTATTAGAATGTATGATTTGGAACGTTTGATTGTGCAATTATGGCTATGAAAGGGACGATCTAGTTGATTGTGTGTTTCGTACCATTTTATGCTTGTGTTTGGATGAATTTGTTTTGTGTTATCTAAAAAAACACTTGATGCTTAAACTAGCTTTTGATACCTTCCAATTGTTAGTTTTTTAAGCTATAACTTTTTGTTTGTATATATTTCAAGCTATAATAACTTATTAATTCAGAATACGGTTTTGGTTAATTAAGAACCATACTCTGTATAGCTAACGAGTTACTACAGTATAGTACTTATAAGTTAGCTACAATCATGATGCTGTGTTGTACTTATAGTTATTTGATTTGTACGTGTTTTCTAATCAGGTTCAATGATTTTGGTGATGATGGTGGCCCTGCTGCAAAGGAACTAGCTCCAAAATTGTCTTCTCTTCACAGATTTTTAGTCTCCAAGATTGGAGTTGGAGTGCCAAAAATTGATGTGAGCCCCTAATTATTTCATTATAAAAAAATTACTATCAAATGGTGTGATCTTAATGTGTGACAAAACAGGCCGGGTTATGTGTACCTTATCAAATTCTATTACTACTTTAATAAGGTTCAGAAAATTTGATTAACACTTTGGGGGACTTTGAAGTTTGAACCCTCGTATTTTAGTAAATTTTTATGTTTGCTCATTTGACCCGTTAAAGATAAAATCTAATTTAAGTTGACACATTTTCAGGTTAAGCATGTTGTTTTGGGTGCAATGGCTCTTAAAGGTCTTGGAGGGATTTTATTTGTATTTAGCAGTACCACTGGTGCCTATTTGCTGGTAACATTCTGCTAAAAACGTTTGTATTATTCAAATATATGTAACACCTAAATAAATTCAAAATTTAATCAGATTATTTGTAATTTAATTTAATCATTGTTTAAACTTTTTCCTGTCATCTGCAGATGTATTACTTGATACTTATGACTCCTTTGCTACATGACTTCTACAACTATGAAACTGATGATTCAGAATACCACACCCTTCTTCTAGATTTTGTGCAGGTTATTTAATATATATTTTCTATTTATTAATTGAATTTTGATCACATTTTTTTTTTTTTTTGCTTATTTTAACGGGTTTGCATGTATTTGTTACAGAGCCTTTCACTGTTGGGTGCACTTATATTTTTCATTGGAATGAAGAAAAGGCTACCAAGGAAAGTAGTGAAGAAGAAGAAGAAGCACCTAAAAACCAAAACAACTTAGATTTTGTGACAAAGTGATTTAAATTCTAGAACGTTTTTGGTTCAATGGTTTTGTTCGTTGACGTGTTTCATTTTTATTTATTACCAACTTTTAATTTAATTTTAGGTATTGTTCTTAACATGGGAAGATATTCGTTAGATGGAAATTTTTGTTGTCTATTTTTCGTTTCTCTAATATTCTGGTCTATAGTTGTTGATTTGGAAGTTATTATGTAGATATACATACTAGTTTGTCTTTTGCAAGCTGAAAATAGGTCGTTTTGTGTAGTGCAATGTGTGTTGCAGAAGCCATTTCAAATAGTATTCTTTCAACAGGTACACCACCACCACCATTTCTGCTTAAATATTGTTATTTTTTGTTTATTATTAATTTAAAAGTTTTTTTTTCTTCTTTTTTTCTGGAATTATTAGGACGTACAGATCTACAGAGGAAGTTGTTTTGTAGCTTGCAACTGGTGAGTTCCATGATTTCAGAACAATAGACCCATTTGTAACATAATTCTAAGTATTAATTCTTTTAAAGATTTAGATCGGTATTGTAGTAATATTGTTTTTTTTAATTCTTTTAAAAAAAAGTCAACACTTTTGACCCTCAACTGGGGACCCGGCCCGTTTCAAGTTTCAGCCCGTACCGGTTTTGACCCGCTAGTCTTTCTGCTTCTAATTTGATCCAACGAGCTTATAAGAATTGACATATTTTTAATATTGTTGATTGGTGGAGTTGCTTTGACAACCGGTCTTATTTCTGCTGTGGAAGAGAGGTTTGGAATTAATTGATTTTTTTTTATAAATCTTGCTGATATTCTTTTTCTTTTCTTTTTTAAATTATGTTTTGCAGAGTTTTACAAGCACAACCAATGTGTTGCGTAAACTCCTAGAATTATAGAATAATATGTTCAGTTGATATCATTAACCTACACTAATCGCCACTTTCTTCAACTATTTAGTATGTTATTTAGTTTAGATTGTTCATGTTCTATTTAGTATCAATATTAATGGGGTTGAAAGTAAAATATTGTTGTTAATTTGTAATGTTGTATTTTTAATATTGTTCATGCATTATACATTTATACCTACTTAGATAAAAATATACTTATATTTTATGTCTTTTGTATAGTTACATGGTGAACCTTTTCAAAGATGAAACCATTAAAAATATACATACATGTTTCAGTATTGTGCCTAGGGTTATGTAGTAATTCCTCCCGTTCAAAATAAGTGATACACTTTTCATAATTGGGTGATTCAAAATAAGTGATATATTTTAAAATTTTACCTTATTTGGTAAAATGTAGTGGGTTCCACACCTACTAACTGCCTACTTTATAAAGTAAAATGACTCTTATACCTTTACTTTTTACTTTTAAACATCATTAACCTTAATTTATTCGAAAATTATGGGACTCATTCCCCACTAACCATCCAAATCCAATTAATCCAATTTAACCCTCATCATAATCTTTTGCCTCAAAAACCGTGAAATCCACAATGTATCACTTATTTTGAATCAGAGGAAGTATAAGTTTAAGGAATTACATTAAAATTACTGTCACATTAGTAATCACATCATATTATCTTGGAAGAAGTACTTGCCACACCTAGACACTCACCAAAATATGGAGGGGCTCCTCTAAATGTAGAGAAAATAGCCTCCCACGCACGTGTTTCAATATGGCAGTCCTCATTACGAAAAGGAAATTAATTTTCCCACCATATTTTTTGATGCATCTACCACAATATATAAGTATTCCTGCAAACTGTATAAACATGTAAAACAATTATTGTGATATATGGATTAAAAGATGTCACTTCTTTTATGAAAACCTAACACGACATGGAGGGGAGTGATAATCTACACGCCTCCACACCGTGATTGACATGCCACATAGAACTCAGTGCAGTGATCATACCGCACAGCCTAATTTTTTTTTTTTTTTGATCAGCAAACAAATTTTAAAAATAAACAGCTAGCAAGAAGCCAGGTAATCGACAATATAGGCATGGGTGCTAAAGGATAACTGGCATGGGTGCTAGAGGATCATTCACTTGGCACAAAAGTCGATGCAACCTTTATACATAAAAAAAAAATTTAAAAATTTGCTACACGGCTATTTTCAAACCCACGCACATCGAAAGCCCGAAAGGTATGACTCTATATAGTAGGCAAATAAAGTCAAGAATCTTAACTTTATACTAGAGCTGTCAAAACCTAACACGACACGATAAAAATACACGAAACGAAACGAAATTGGGATGAAATCGAATTTTGAATTCGTGTTCGTGTCGTGTAAAACAAACACGAAGTCGTGTCGTGTCGTGTTCCGAGATTAATACGAAATTAACACGATAGTTATGATTTTGGGAACATTTAGAAATTTATGTTATATTTTTGTCGTGTTTTTAACATGTAGTAAGTAATAAATTTGATATATTTGTTATTTATTCCGTGTTTGTCGTGTTTATCGTTTTTTAATTGTGTCGTGTTCGTGTTAGCAACATAAAACACGACTTCGTCTTGTTTTCGTGTTGAACGAATTCGTGTCGTGTCGTGTCGTATTGTTCAAAAACACGAAACGCTAGAACGATTTGACAGTCCTACTTTATACTAAGTAAACAATTTCGTCCTATCCGATTTCATTCACATAAAATTCAGTCAAAAATAGATTATATATAACGAGAAAAATTAATTTTGGACATATCAATGATTTTCTACTATAGTAAATAAACAGAATTATGCTATTTTAAGTGCTTAAACCTTGTTTTTGTCATCCAAAATCTATATTTTTTCCTTGTATTAACAAAACTCATACACTTCCACATATATTGTTTCTAAAAGAAATTACCCTAATCATTTTACCCGTTATCACGTCTTATAGAATATAGTCATGTTATACACACTATATAAAAAAGCAATATGTTTTTGTTTTTGTTTAAATAATCTGTTCCTTATGCCTTGTGGCCTCCTATCTTGGTGCCGTATCATTCTTTTTCCCTTCTTTATAAACCCTATCGGCAGGTTATTTGATTATAAAACCAGCCAACGGCAAATCCAAATTCCGACCGGCGATATGTGTACTCTCGAAAAGCGCGGTAACATCTTCTTCCTTACATTGACCGGCGACGGCGCTGATGAACATCGTCTGAACCCTACTCTCATTTCATCCATCCGATCTGCTCTTTCCGAAGTCAAATCTCAGTCAACTCCCGGAACCGCCCTAATCACCGTCGCCGAAGGCAAATTTTTCTCCAATGGTTTCGATCTAGCCTGGGCGAAATCCGCCTCCGGTGGATCTCCATCTGAAGCCGTTAACCTCCTCCGTCACATGGTGCAGCTCTTCAGAGGTGTAGTCGCCGACTTAATCTCACTCCCTATGCCGACAATCGCCGCCGTCACCGGTCACGCAGCCGCAGCCGGACTGATGCTCGCGATGAGTCACGACTACGTCCTGATGCGGCGAGATCGGGCGATTTTGTATATGAGTGAGGTTGATATTGGGATGACGTTACCGGACTATTTCACGGCGTTGATTAGGTCGAAAGTGTCGAAACCGGAGGTCCGGCGGGACGTATTGTTGCGTGGTGTGAGAGTGAAGGCGGATGATGCGGTGGCGAAGGGTTTGATCGATTCAGCGCATGATAGCGTTGAGAAGGCGGTTGATGCTGCTGTGCGCATGGGTGAAGAGTTGACCAAACGGAAGTGGGACGGCGAAGTGTACGCCGAGATAAGGAAGTCGTTGTATCCGGAGCTCCACGGCGTTCTCGGCTTGGCTACAAAGGAACTTGTAAAAGCTCGGCTTTAGAAGGGGTGGAGTTGTTATTTTTATATCTGTAAGGTTGTTTTTGTTATTGGGGAGTATTTCAGGGGGTGTAATTGTATTATTATATCTTAATATTGCGACAGGAAGTGAATTATAAAATAAGGAAAAAACGTTATTATTATTAAAATAAAACACCTTCATTATGATATGGTGATGAAAAGTTAGGTGACATTTCATGATATTAAGGATAATTTTCATTAAGTGCATGTTAATCTATAGGCTTGTAGAGAGAGGTACAGGAAGAATATTTTTTGTGTAATTATTGTTGAAAGTGTGGAAGTAATAAATGTGTATAATGAAGTCAAATAATTGAACATTATACGTGTTATTTTTTTACGTCTTATGACTGGTAACTATATTTACCAATTAAACGGACGAGCTCTTTTTTAATTTGTAGTTGTACAAAGTACAAAATGTTTACTACATAATGACTTGGTAGAAAGTGTTTTTAAATAATGATCTTTACACATTTTTCATAACTTGCTCGCCCAAAAACAAGCTTGTTTGTGCTGCAGATAGGTATAATGTTGAGGTCAATTTATAAGAAAATTAAAAAAAATTACATTTTATTGCTCAGATTTTAACTAAAAAATGACCAAAAGGCAGTTATATTTTGTAGGAAATGGAACCACCATTAACACTTGCATGTAATTTAATACCATACCAAAATTAAGCTCTATATTGGATGACAGAATCAGAAAAAGGTGTTAATCTTGAGAAAGCAGAAGAAAGACTTCATCCTTGTTGGGCTGCTTATCGTATATGTGATGAGTATGACATTTTTATATAATTTTTGCATCTAGATAATCAATTTTATATGGAAAATTTCATAAATATAGGTAATATAAGATAAGAAAAAAAAATCGAAATGAGGAACTAGAGGTCATATTGCACATTAATAGAACTAAATGAAATTGTTACAGCAAAATAACCTATTAATAGGAGTAAATGTTCAATTTTGTTAAAAGAAATGAACATTTACTATTATTAACGTGGAATACGATCTTTAGTTTCACATTTTGAGCTTTTTGGGATCTTAAATTACTTTTTTTTTTAATTTTTCCCAATATTATACGGTTAAAAGAGTCAAATTTTCAATTTTTATAATATTTACTCTTTACAGAAAGGCAACTGCAATTTATGTAAATATTTTCTCTGGGAAGCAACTAGCAAATTCCCAAAAGCAACACAAACTGCTTAGGAGGAGTAAGTTTCTACTATTTTATTTTTTTTATTTACTGCTTTCATTTTAGGTAATAATTAAATTTTTATTATTTTTTAATTATATATTTTTATTGTAGGATGAGCTTGAAACCCATTTTGAAGCAAACAGTATATCTGTTTTTGTTCATTATGGACTTATGGTGGTGGTGAACTGGTGATAGAAGCAATGACAGTTAGACTTTTTTTTAATAAATTTTAATTCAATTCAACCCTTAATTAATTGTCTAAAATTTGTTTCATACTACCATGGAATTATTCTTAAACTATAATAAAACCTCTGATTTTTGTTAATTTCAGCTTTTTTAATTTGGTAGATGAAGTCAAAGTCAAACCTTTTCCTCCCTAATCACTAATCAAAAACACCTACCATAAAACTTTATATGTTAAAAAAATTCTTTTTCTAGACTTCCAAGAAAGAAAACTCAAGATTTCTAAAGTTGACCAACAACTTTCAATATTATGACTTTTAGGATCATTTAATCCACCTAGTATTTAATTTTTATTTCAAATGTTCTTCAAACGTATATAGTCTAAACCCGTGGATTGTATAGGCAAAACCATTTTCCATAGTTTCAGAGATATAATAACTTCTATTTATATTTTAATGATTGAAGTGTTATTTTGTTTTGAAAAAAGACTTTGACTTTTTTGTTGATTTAATTTTGACTTTTTTGTAGGATACCATTGAGGAACGAATGCAACAAGTTCAAGCAAGAAAACAATAAATTTGCTACTGATGAGGAAGTCCGATCAGCTCGACTTGAAGACTTAAGATGCTTTTTTAGATCATTTTTATGTTTATCAAAATTTATTCTTTTTTAATAGGAGTGATTTTTGATTTAGGCAATTTGGAGTATTATTTATTGTTCTTTATTAATTAATCACCACCCTGAAATTTGGAGTGATTTTTGATTTAGGCAAGAATCGGACTGGTAAGTTTGGTTCGGTCTGATTGATTTCAATTTGGCGGTTCTAACCGGTTTTCGGTCCAATAAACACATTACTACTTTTAAATGTAACTCATGATATGAAGACTATTTTAATCCCACTTACAAAAGTTAATAGTTTTTGGATCAAATCTGCATGGTTATAAATAATGTTTAGATTAACTTTTTTAATATAAGGATCGGGAAAGGGCCACGTTTCTCAACCATCACGTACCTCATGGGAAACAAACGGTAACGTGAGAACAAACATCGGATTAGTGACACGTGGGTGGTGTATGAATTGTAAGCTATATTGACCGTTGGATTGTTGATTTCAGTCAAAGATCTGGAGAATATGTTTACTAAACTTGAGATCCTATCTTATCTCCCACTCTGCATCGGCGTGGCTTGGGTTAGGGTGGCTCGGCTCAGCTCGGCTTCCACTCACAAAGGGTTTGTTTTAGAATACGACGCGACTTATACGGACCAATCCACTTAATCAGGCCCATTAAGACCGGGCTGTTTCGGATTGAATTCGACCCATACCAATTGTTTGCATCAAATGTAATGTTTTAAAAATGAGAAATGATACATGTGCCTATTATTTATGTCTACTCATATGTCTACTCACTTCTAAATTCGACATGTGTCATCTATTAATTTTCTCTCTTCATATCATCCCTTGATTTTAACACTTGTCATGATCAAATTAATAGGCACATGAGTAGACACAAATAGTAGACACAAATACCATTACTCTTTAAAAAGAGTTAATTTCATAGTAATAAAGTTTCAAAAGTGTTTCATTTAGGTTAATCAAGTTTTACTTTTACTTTACAATAATCAAGTTTTCAAAAGTGTTCCAATCTATTGAAATTTACCTTCTATAACATGTTACCAGGTCATTTTATTTAAATTTATATATAAGGTAACCTGATAACCTGTTATATAAGGTAAATTTCACGTGATTTGAATGACTTAAATGAAACACTTTTGAAACTATGTTACTATTCTAAGATATTAACCCTTTTAAAAACATGGTTTTTACATTTAAGATTTAACCGAATAGGCGCCAAAATCCAGTTCCACTGGTTGAAACGGACAGTTGAGCTCATTTCATTTTTAATATTTTTATCTGAATCAAAATGGTTTTGTATGGTTCAGGTCAACAGTTCAACGTTGAACCAACAGGTTAATCTGGCTCGTAATAACCCATTAAACCGGAAATTCACCCGATTCACTGTTGGGCCATTTCAACCAGCAAATGTGTTATTTATTTGATTAAGGGTTTTAAGGAAAATTGAAAAACATAAGCTTAAGATATATATTTTTCTTCTTCTTGTTTTCTAAACTGCAAAATGAATTATTTCATCACCTTAAGTTTTGCCATTAATCTAATTAGTCTGCTTCTCAGACATATAAATAGACATTTTTAGTCAGATAAATATACAATCATTCATTATCTATTGTCATTTCCCCAAGTCCAACTCACAATATTACAAGCCTCTTTAATTTTAGGTAATCACAGATAAATATAATATTTTAGCTATATTTAATTATTAATAATAAACTCAGTAATGAGGAAGCTATGGCTATGATTTCTAACATTTCTAATGAGGAAATTAAAAATGCTATGTTTGAAATTGGGCAGAATAAGGCTCCTGGGCCTGATGGCTATACTTCTGCATTCTTCATTAGTGCATGGAGTATAGTTGGCAATGATGTATGTTTGGCTGTGCATGAATTTTTCAATAATGGCAGATTGTTAGGGGAGATTAATGCTACAGTCATTACTCTGGTCCCTAAAATCCCTCTTCCTAAAAGGTGTCTGATTTCAGGCCCATTGCCTGCTGCAATGTTCTATATAAATGTATTAGCAAAATCCTGACTAATAGGATTAAGGTGGGACTGCAAAAATTAGTAAACTTCAATCAAAGTGCATTTATTCCTGGAAGATTAATCCAGGACAATCTGTTAATTACCCAGGAACTGATGAAAGGGTATAACAGGAAAAATGGAAGTAAAAGATGTGCTTTCAAGATTGATATAGCTAAGGCATATGATACAGTTGATTGGGAATTCCTTAAAGCTAGTTTAATTCACTTTGGTTTTCATTTGAGGATGGTAAACTGGATAATGACCTGTGTGTCCTCTGCCTCTTTTACTATATGTATCAATGGTAGCAGACACGGGTATTTTAAAAGTGGTAGAGGTCTGAGACAGGGAGACCCTATTTCCCCCCTACTTGTTCACCTTGGTTATGGAGGTTTTCACGTTGATGATGAAAAGGAAGATCAAGGAAAATCCAGGATTTAAATACCACAAAGGGTGTAAAGAATTGAAGCTAACTCACCTTTGTTTTGCGGATGATCTCCTAATTTTGAGTAATGGTGACATACATTCTGTCCGTATTATAAAGGAGGCATTACAGGAATTTAGTAAAAGTTCAGGTCTTATTCCTAATTTAGGGAAGAGTACTGCTTTCTGCAGTAATATTCCTAATGATATCAAGGATAAGATTTTGAAGGAATCGCCCTTTGGGATTGGTAAACTTCCAGTTAGGTACCTAGGGGTTCCTTTGGTGGATAAGAAGCTGAGTATAAAAGACTGCAAACAATTGGTGGATAAGATAAAAAACAGAGTGAATAACTGGAAAAACAAATTCCTGTCTTATGCTGGCAGACTGCAGCTTATTTCCTCTGTTTTATCTGCCATGCATACTTACTGGGCTGCAGTATTCCTCATTCCCACGACTGTTATTGCAGAAATTGATAAAGTGCTTAAGAATTTTCTGTGGAGTCATGGAGATGGAAAGAAGGGTAAAGCCAAAGTGGCTTGGAAATTAGTGTGTAAACCTAAAGACCAAGGAGGGCTGGGCCTGAAATCTATTAGCTGTTGGAATATTGCCCTTCTTAGCAAACATTTGTGGAATATTGTTGCTAATAAGAAGTCCCTTTGGGTTGAATGGGTGAACCTTGTAAAATTAAAGGGTAGACACTTATGGGATATTAGTCCTAATAAAGGTGACAGCTGGATGTGGAGAACTATGTTGGGGTTGAGGGACAAAATTAGTCAATATATTGTCCATGAGATTGGGAATGGGAAAACTGTTTCCATTTGGTATGACAACTGGAGCAACATTGGCCCTCTGTACAAAATTGTCAATAAGAGATGTATATATAGTGCCAGACTGCAGGATAAGGCCACGGTGGAGAATATGTTACACAATGGTAACTGGATATGGCCAAATGATTGGTATCAAAGATATCCTACCCTGCTTAATCTGGTGACCCCTGCCCTTAATGATAGTAAAAATGATGCTATAAGATGGAAGTCGATATCTGGTATTATGGGGAATTTCTCTGTTAGAAGTGTTTGGGACAATTTGAAGCTTCCTAATACCACAGTTAATTGGTATAAGGTTGTTTGGTTTTCTCAAAATAACCCTAGGCATGCTTTCATTATGTGGTTGGCTGTGCAGGGTCGGTTACTTACTCAGGACAGAATGTTAGCCTGGTGTACTAATACAAATTTAGTATGCCCCCTTTGTAACCAGGGGAATGACTCACATGATCATCTGTTTTTCTGTTGTACTTTTGCAAGTCACATTTGGCATAAGTTGAAGAAGATGATTTATGCTGCTAACCTTCCTAATGATTGGGGAAACATTGTTAATTGTATGGCTGTTATGCCATGTAACAATAACATCAAAAGTATCCTACGCAGAATCACTGTTGCTACTGCTGTATACTTTATCTGGAGAGAAAGGAATGCAAGACTTTTCAAGAACCAACGCATGGCTGCTGATGTGATTTTAAACAAGATCATTGAGAATATAAAGTTACAATTGATGAATTTAGTGGTGAAACCCTCAAGGAATGTGATGACAGTCGCCATGGACTGGGATGTCAGATTGCAATTTACTACTTCCTAGTTTGCTTTTAGCTTGTTTGTGTATTCCATTGGTTGTAATTGTAAACCTTTGATGTAATTTGTTCTATTAATATATTTTTGGGGGCTTGGTAGGGGTGATGGCAATGCCGAAGCTCCTTGCCAGGTTTCTCCAACTTTTTCTCAAAAAATAAAATAAAATAATTATTAATAATTATTCATTTGGCAAACGCATTATTCCAATTCACATGTCATTTTCTGTTTCGGCATATTAATGTTGAATTTTAGAGAACAAGTTTTACCGACATTAATAGATACGTATAGTATAGAAGAGACATTAGGAATCGAACCTATATATTTAGTAAATTCTTTCTTCTTAGTGGGATTCCACGAAATATGGAGTGGGTTTTTCTTTTTGAGAAGGTGGTGTTCTATATTTCTGTGGTTTTTTATCGTTTGCATTAGGCTGCAAGGTATGAGTACCACATGTGGTACCCATATGTCTTGTAACATCACCGCCACCTAAGCAACCACACTACCACCACATCACATCATCTCTAGGAAATACCCACCACACCACATCACACCATTTTATTCCATTAAATTTTAAATATAATAAAAAAAAAATACCCCTCAACCAATCACAAGCAAGCACCCATCAAAAAGCAACCCCCAACGCTCGTTCTTGTCCGTGGCCCATGGCCTCCTCCTCCCACGCCGACCCCCCACGCCGTTGGGGGGGGGGGGGGGGCGGTGTTCCCTACCCACACCACGCCGTCGCCATCCACCTCACCCCCTACGCCACCCTTGCCGTGGACCCATTCCGTGAAGCCTTATGATTATTTGTTTTAGTGCCACAATAATTAGAGGCAAAGAGGGTGAATATACACTTTTACTTTTTTGTATGTTTTCATACGAATTGCTTTTTTGAGTTTTGATATATAAAAATGGGAGTTAATTTTGATACCACAAATATTGATGAATATACCACACTGTACAACTATTTCTGCAGACTGTACAACTACATAAAACATTTGTTGTGATACATGAGTTAAAACATGTGGTACAAAAATCACTACCTTATAAAAATAGAGTTGAGAAATGAAGGATAATAAAACAAACACCAAAAAATCCTTGAAAGAATATACATATATGGGTAATGGTATTTGTGCCTACCATATGTGCATACTCATATACCTATCAATTAGATCGTGATAAGTGTCAAAATCAAGGAATGATATGAAGAGAGAGTATTAGTGGATGACATATGTCAAGTTTAGAAGTAGGTAGGCCTATGGGTAGGCATAAATGATAAGCACAAATATCATTTCTATACATATACTTCCTCCGATTTAAAATAAGTGATACACTTTCCATATTTGGGTGTATCAAAATAAGTGATACACTTTGAAAATTACCTTATTTGGTAAAATGTAATGAGCCCTCCACACCCACTAACTACTTTAATAAAATGAAATGACTCATTTACCCTTACTTTTACCTTTAAACATCATTAACCTTACTTTATTCAGAGATTGTGGGACTCATTCTCCACTAACCATCCAATTAATCTAATTTAACCCTCACTATAATCTTTTGCCTTAAAAAGCGTGAAACTAACAATGTATCACTTATTTTAAATCGGAGGAATATTACATACATGGCTAGATTTCACAAGAATCTGTTAATGAATTTAGTCGAGTTCAAATTGGATTTGAAAATTTAATAACTTTGGCTTGAGATATATTTGCAAGTCTAAGATAATCTATCGAAAACTTGGTTTGAAAAATTTAATATCTTTGAAAAGTAGTGAAAACAATATGAATTCTTATGTAATAGAATATATAATGTAATTAACTACTATTTCATTACTAAATATATAATAAATAACTTTTTTATTACATTAAAATAGTTTGATTCAATTCTTTTTTTATTCATCTCTCTCTACTAAACAATACCATGAGATGCAAATATAGACCTACGGATTGGTTGAGCTGTTTACACTTTACAGTTAAACAACTTTAAGCTGTTTCAAATCCAGCTGGCAGTCAAACCACGAAACCCTTTTACGTGACCCGAGTTTTCTGAGCCAGCCCGAGCCGAGCCTTTAAAACTCTTTTCCAGCTCAGCGTGCACACCACACGCCTCTCTTTCTATATAAATACTCACCACGCCCACAGATCGCCAACCATTAATTTCAATCAAAACCTAATCCCCAAATCTCATCAAATCCGAATCTCTCTGTTCTTGTGTGAATAATCACCATTTGTTGTTGATTGAATAATATCTGATTATTATGGCGGATGAATCGATGAAAGCTAAAAGACAACCGAGCAGGTTACAGCGTAGAGCTCCGGCGTCGATACAGGTAACTCCGGTGAGTCAGTGGAATGTTGCGATTCCTCTTTTATCTCCGTTAGCTACGTCGCCGGAGGTAAAAAGAATTTGTGTTGATAATAGTAAAGATGAGTGTCGAAGAGTTAATCGTGATAATAAGGTTGTGCCAGAGCCGGAGAAAACGCCGATTGTGTATAAGATATGGCAACATCCGGCAGCTCCGTTTTATTATGAGCCGGCGCCGACGTTATTACAGTCGATTTGTACTGGTGTTGTTGATAGGAGCTGAATTGCTGATGATTGATACAGATTTAGAACGTTTCATCATCACAACATGTATTTCTAATTTGTAGCTTCATAGAACTGAACTTTTTTAGATCTAACGGTGAATGATATCTTCTTTTTTAGTTAATTTAGTTTGCTTAAATTATGATGAACAAGTGGTTCTAAATCCGTGTTGACTACTATGATTAGGGCAATAACATTTGTTTATTTATTTGATTACTGCTTGAAGGAATCATTAAGCAAAAAAACAATATTTAATAATTAAAAAGAGAGAAAATTGTATGTTTATATGGTTTTTACCTTTTGGCGCTTAGTAGCTATTGGAATCAACAAAACCACACAACCTAAAACTGAAGAATTTCAAAGAAATAATATGTGGAGAATGAGTAGGATACAATAATATAGATATTATTAGGTATACCTAATAATTTTCGGTCGAAACAAATTATTCAAAGATCATCCATCAACTAATATTTATATCTCCATTAATATTTTTAATTATTTGTAAGGTAGCTTATCGAGAACTAGCTACTTTGGTCTTGAAACGTTACAATCATACATATTTGCAATATAAGTTAGCATGTGAATAAGGTGACGATGACCTTATGTATGGTACCTGAGCAATTGGGACTAAATACCGGAATTGAACCTGTCTCGTATCGTACCGAACTCACTGCTTTCCGCCTGAAAGAACCACTCACTAACTAGTCGGACTAGTGGGGGAGTACCAATTCGATAATCGTTACCGAACTGGAATCAAATCATCCAATAATGGTACTAGCCTATGGTACTTGCTACTCATTTTTTGGATTTTTTTAATATTTGGTATCGAGGTACGGGGTATCGTGCTCATCCCTAATGGTGCCCTGAGACTATTGCGGAGTGTAATACAACTGACACCTTCAGTTTTTGTTAAATCAACATCCTTTGGGTCCACTCTCGCGTGTCTCTACTCTTTGGCTAGAAGAAGAGAAAAAACGATGAAGAACTGACGAGCCGTGCCATTAGCTTGACAAAAGTAATCGACTTGATGACAAAAGTAAAAAATACACAGTTTAAAAAAAACTCATTTGTCACTAATCAAATTTTTTCTTTCCTACTTAAATTTATTTCTTATTAACTAAAACTAACTAAAACTTATAAGTAGAAATTTCTTTTTGGATGGAGGGAGTATAAAATTTCTGTGCATATCAAATAAATAATCTGGTTCTAAGGAAGTATTTTACAAGAAATTTATATGAATTAGATGCTATTATTTGAAATATAGTTTATAAAGCTTTTAGTTTTATTTCCTATATTGATGAAATAGACCAAAATTTGTTAAATATTATGTACTAAACGTCTAAATCTTATTTTGTAGTTGTTGATTCTTAAAACCTCAAATTTTAGAGAGACGAAGACGACTCAAACCCGAAGCCTTAGCCTGAGAGCTCATATGGGCTTCGTTAGAAAACAATAAACAGTAAGCCCAAGGATCCTAAGTATTGAACACAGCGCCCACTACATAGGTTATATGAATAAAATAAAACCAAAAGGATTCTCAATTAATTTTATATACATTAATAAATAGTCCTCAACTGGATTTAGGCCCAAAAAATTTTAGGATGCATTTGTGGGTAAAGATCAGTTTTTTTTTTTTTTTAAAAAAAAAAAAGAAAGGTATCTAAAGGTTAGAGTTTCGACATTGCCATCACCGCAACCAAAAGCTCCTATGGAAATATATAATCAACCACAAATTACAGAGAACAAACATTCTGAAAGAAAAAAACATACAACAAAAAACCAAACATCTAAACCATTTAACCAACAGCCTATGCTAGACTCATTTATACTTCCATTTGATATCCCATTCAGTTGCCACTTTTACCACTTGGTTAGATTCTTTAACTATCAAGCATAGTGCAGTACCTTTCCAAATTGTACAAATAATGTTGTTTTTGGGGCTTTTGCAAAAATAATGCTATCCCCTAGTGCCACACCCGGATCCCCTTCTTTCCCCTAGTACCACACCCGGATCCCTCTTGAGCCTGCACACTCGTCTGTACCTTGCGTACTTTGCGTACTTTCATGTAGGAACCCCTAGTAGTACACCCGGATCCCCTTGGGGTATCCCCGAGCCGTACGCCCGGATCCCCTTAGGGTATCCCCACTTGGCACGCCCGGATCCCCATGAAGCTTCCTGCAAACATAATGTTCTGATTTCTTTTCCTTTAATTAATAATAAACTTTAAAAAATCTTAAATTCAACCTAATTATATAATTAATAATACCGTCATCAAATCGCTGACATCTTTTTTTTCATACTTGGAGCAATTGAAATCGTCAAATCGCGTCCTTCAAGAATCGTAATTCTCCAAGAACTTGGAGCAATTGAAAAAACCCACTTTGGGAAGTTATTAAAGTCAAGAACTTGGAGCAATTGAAAAAACCCACTTTGGGAAGTTATTAAAATCAATTGCTAAAATACCCTAATATTTTACAGATAGATTTTAGTACAGAGGGTTATGAATGAGACAGAAAGATTACAGGCTGGAAATATTTTCCAGATTTAAAGTTAAAATATTCAGAACAATCATGCTTAAATGACTTGTACATATTGAATAACTAGTTGTGTATTTCTCTAGGTTATGACGTTTTTAACTCTGTAGAATGATAGCTCGTGTGGGAATGACCTGGGGACACGTATGAAAAAAAAGATGCCAGCGATTTGACGGTATTATTAATTATATAATTAGGTTGAATTTAAGATTTTTTAAAGTTTATTATTAATTAAAGGAAAAGAAATCAGAACATTATGTTTGCAGGAAGCTTCATGGGGATCCGGGCGTGCCAAGTGGGGATACCCCAAGGGGATCCGGGCGTACGGCTCGGGGATACCCCAAGGGGATCCGGGTGTACTACTGGGGGTTCCTACATGAAAGTACGCAAAGTACGCAAGGTACAGACGAGTGTGCAGGCTCAAGAGGGATCCGGGTGTGGTACTAGGGGAAAGAAGGGGATCCGGGTGTGGCACTAGGGGATGTCATTATTTTTGCAAAACCCCCAAAAACAACATTATTTGTACAATTTGGAAGGGTACTACACTATTCTTGCAATTTCTTCAGCAAGTTGGCTTCTAATGTTCTACGCACCACGTTCTTTATCTTTTTTATTAGAAAACAACCTTTCATTTCTTTCTCTCCATAGCCCAACTCTTCTAATCACATTTCTAATGTTATTATTACAAGCAACATCAAGAAGTTTATTCACAATATCGTCCCATTTGTCAAGGAACTGCTAGCATTGATTAACATCTTGATTTTGCTCCACACATCAACAGAGTAAGTACATTCGAAAAACAAATGGTTATAAGAGTCATTACCATTATTACATAGAGGGTATTGCATACTTATATTGGTTAGCCATTTCAACAATCTGTCCTGATTCTGTAACCTCCCTAGGGCAACCCTGATTAAACCAAACGAATTTCCACCATCTTACTACTTCACCCTCGGTATATACTTATCCATACATTTTTTAGGGTAAAGATCAGTTATCTTATGACCTTTGTTATTTTGTTTAAGCGACAATAATAACAAAAAGATCTTATGACCTTTTGGCAGGATTTTGGCCCAAATACATTAATAAATAGTCCTCAATTGTGTTAAATACTAATATAATGAAATTGTATTTTTTAAATGCCAGTTAGTAAATTAGTGGTTCGAGTCGTGCAGTAACATCCGAGTGAGCAACATGCCTTTCTCAAATATATATATTTTTTTTGGGAAATAAATACCACCTTTTATATATATATACACTGAGGAGTGCATTCAACAATGCTTGAACTCAAGATTTTTTAAAGAAAAATCCCTATGACTCTTCTTAGTGTCAAAATAATATAAACTAATTGTTTAATGAAATTATGTGTTGAATTGTATCTAAATTTATTATGTGTAACAATTAATATTGTAATTATGTAAAAAGAAAATTATTTAGTCTTTGATAATAAAGTGTCATAAAGTAGAGAGGTTTGGAAGGTTGTTTCTACTTTCTACTACTTCACCATAAGTATGCTTTGACTTGTCAACACCAAAAAGGTCCACTTGCTGACCTCCAATCATAATGTGGGATTGTACAACACTTCCCATAAATTGGTGAACCACCTCACAACTAAATTTTCCATTTAACTAATAAATTATTTATTCTTTGTCTTAGCAACATTAGGTCTAAACAAAATCAAATTTTGTATTTTTTTAAAATTTTGTAAAGGACACACGATATAATAATAAAAAGTGCTAAATGTTCAGATACATTTCACTAGAAGATGTAAGTTTTTGTAGTTTCAGTTTCTTGTTTTTTTAGCTTCATATATTTTTCTTTTACTGTTTTAAGCCCCAAAAGCTTTTCATGACTTAATTTTTTTTTTGAAACGGCAAATGAAATAACGGAAGCCTACTCGCAATTATTCAGCGAGCACCCCGTGTTTGAGCTCCGCATAAGCGGGCAAACCCAGCCCCCAAAGGGATTTCCAAGGAAAATTCTCCATATGTGCCCGTGTGAGGTATGAGTTAGATTACACTAATGCAACGCTCCCAAAGAGATTCAAACTCAAATTAAATAGACAGTAACAGTCAACTTCCCGTTATAGTTGTTTATTTTGAATATGTGATTCTAAAACGTTTTAAATGAGAAGTGATTTATTTTTTTATTTGCAAGAGAATCTGAAGAATCATAATCACCTTAAAACTTAACACAAAAAAAGACAATGGAATAAGGAATCGTTGGTTGACTTACACCCATCCTTTTCAATTTAGGAAAAAGCTGAAAAACAAAGGAAAGTCAACGATTTTGACTTTGAAAGTTGCATAATCTTCTTCCTCCACAACCTCTCCAACATGTCTCATTGTCTCTCTTATAATTGACCTCTAAATTCTGTATGAAACAATGTTAATGGTTAGACACATTCGTTATTCCCACTTGCCCCATTCCAAAATTCCCTACTTTACATTATTTTATTCCCCCCTTTTTTTGGTAATCTTTATTCTAATTCCAATTATACACCAACTAATACTAACTGTAAATTTAAAATTCTATGCAATTTGATAATTCTATAACAAATAACTAATCGAATAAAAATATGATAGCAGGGTTAATCATTTTTATTTTAATAATAAATTTTCTTAAAACAATAATATATATTGTTTTCCCCAAAATAGATTGTTTCATCATAAATAGCCAAAAAGTCATGACCATCTTTTGCTAAACTTCCAAAACGATTTTTGTGACTTCAAAGTGGGTAACTATTTTAACATGTAATTCCAAAAACCCCATGTTATATACTTCAATTATAAAGAGAACTAAGCATGCATTTTAGCGTCTAGAACAAAATACAACCAATATAATATAACGCATAACAATGATGGTGTTTAATATTTGGACGGGATTATGAAAAACAAATTATCAAACCAAACTAAAACAAAACAAAATAAAACAAAACTCATATGTTGAATTCCGAATTCGAGATTGGTTTTAGGTTGATTCTAGATCAAACCGAATCGAACTGAACTATATGGTCGTGATTTTGTCTTAGCATCCTTTTTAGTCTCATAGTGATGGTGTTTCAAACATGTTGCAAAATTATCTTATAACTATTTTTGTGCGTTTTCAGTTAAAAATGAAATGTTACTATTTTTAATTTTAATTTTTGTTAATATAATTTATAATGTATAGTTTAGTTGTTTTTGTTTGTCAGTATATGAGTCCCCATATAATACATGGCACAGAAAGACAGTGGTGCAGTTGAGTTGAGATTGGCTTTATTCAAACTGCCATTTCCCCTCTTCAAATATACCCCCAAACTCCATACTATCGATCAATCTCTCGCTCTATATTTCCCTCCATCTACAATAATTCCAATTCAATCTTCATAGTATTAGTAATTCTCCAGAACAATTCAATCATTTCCTTGCTTGTTTAAACCTTCAATTTCAACAATTTCTGCTCAATTTTGTAATGAATGCAATGCAATTACTCAAACTCTGATTAGATCTACGCAAACATCTTTTTTTGCGTTTTTAGTGTGTCTAATCGCAGAGATCTCACAGATTCAGCAATGGTGGCTGAGCCTTGGTTACTGAGACTGGGGAATCAAATGAGTTCGAATCTCAAACACGCGCTTCTGTTGGAATCGTCGTCAAAACCACAAACGAAGAACAAGCAGGAAATCCGTAGCAAAACTCCGGAAACAATCGGAATATTATCATTTGAGGTTGCGAATGTGATGTCGAAAACCGTTCATCTCCACAAATCTCTAACGAATTCCGAGATCTCCAAATTAAAAAACGAGATTCTCAAATCCAACGGCGTCAAAACCCTAGTTTCTTCCGACGAAACCTACCTTCTAGACCTAGCACTATCGGAGAAGCTCGACGACCTGAGTTTCATCGCCGGCGTTGTATCTAGGCTCGGGAAGAAGTGTACGGTACCACAACTCCAAGGTTTTCAGCATGTTTACGGAGATATAGTTACTGGAGCTATTGATGTTGGTGAATTAGGGTTTCTAGTGAAGGATATGGAAGCAATGGTGCGAAAAATGGAAAGATACGTTAATACAACAGCTAGCCTCTACAGTGAAATGGAGGTTTTGAACCAATTGGAAGCTGCTACGAACAAATTTCAGCAAAATCAACATGAAGAAAGCCGAAAAGTTTTCGAACAGAAAGTTATTTGGCAGAAACAGGATGTAAAGCACCTGAAGGATGTTTCTCTATGGAATCAAACTTATGATAAAATCGTCGAGATGCTAGCAAGAACAGTATGTACTCTATACGCTCGTATCTGTTTAGTTTTCGTTGATACAATTTCTAGACGTGAAATGTTTTCAAATAGCTCTGTTTCGATTTCGAATTCGAATTCGAATTTACATTCCTGTAAAAGTCTAGCTCCAACTTCAAGTCAAATTGATGCTCGTAGTACAAAATCTGGTGGTGATTTTAGTAATTCTAGTACTTCAGGTTTTGATAAGAGTGCAGTTAGGGTTAAGCCTCAAATTAGGTCAAAAAAGGGGGAAATATCTCTATTTCAAGCAGATGATTTCAATTTTGCTTGTGGATTAGGACCAGGGAGATTGTTCATGGAATGTTTAAACATTAGCAGTCCGGTTTCAAAATCTGACGATTTAGATGACGGTTCTGTTACAAAAATCGATGATCGAAGCAGTCAAATTAGTGTTTCAAGTAGTATAAGAAAAGATATTACAAATCATTCAGGTTTTCAAACCAGAATTCCAATGATTAATGAACAAAAACGGCTTAAAATCAATGTTACTAAAAAAAGCCGATTAACAGTAAAAGCTCCATTAAACACAATCGGTGGATCTGGTTTAGCTTTACATTACGCTAATGTTATAATCGTGATTGAGAAATTACTTCAATACCCTCATTTAGTCGGTGAAGAAGCTAGAGATGATTTATACCAAATGCTACCAACAACCTTACGATTAGCTTTAAAAACGAGTTTAAAATCTTACGTAAAAGATTTATCAATTTACGATGCACCACTTGCTCACGATTGGAAAGATAGACTTGATGGAATTCTTTCTTGGCTTGCCACGTTGGCACACAACATGATTAGGTGGCAAAACGAGAGGAATTTTGAGCAGCAACAAATCGTTTCAAGAACAAATGTTCTTCTTTTGCAAACATTATATTTTGCGGATAGAAAAAAGACCGAAACCGCCATTTGTGAGCTACTTGTGGGATTAAATTATATTTGTCGGTATGAACATCAACAAAATGCGTTGTTGGATTGTGCAAGTAGTTTTGATTTTGATGACTGTATGGAATGGCAAACGCAATATTAAAGGTTTGATAATGGCGATTTGGTGGTTTGTTTGATAGAAGTAATCCAAATATGGTGTAAATATCGAAATATTTTTGGCTTTTTAGAGATTTATGATCATTGTATGGATAAGTTGTTTTATGTAATTTGTTGCCTATGCTTATGAAGTACATAATTTAACTTGATGAACAAGCTACCTTCTTTAATCTATAATGTGTTTCACTGCTACTCAATTTCTGCTGATCTTTTGACTGTTTGATTTACTTTTTATTAAGTTCGGTATGAGGTGACCTTAACTCGTTTGGGACAGAGTGTTTGCTAATTATCATTTCCATTTTTTATTTGGTTCAAGGTTCTACCCCAACCTGATCTGGTTGGAGAAAAAGAGTTGTTAGACCTAGTGAAATGTGACCTTATTACTATTACACGTTATGTTATGATGTTTACTTTGGTTTATACGTGACTTTTACTATTATTTAGCAATTAACATGTAATAATACAAATATAAAGAAGTGTAAAATGGTTATTTTGATCATTCAAACATAGTCACCCATAGACATATCAAACATCATTCAATCAGATGCAGATTCAGTTTAGAGCTCAGACCCAGTCAGACTTTTTACTCAGTCAACAACTATCAAACAACCCCTAAATTATTTTATATGTATTGCACTTGATTCGATAACACGTAATGATGAAAATTAAAAAAATGTGCACTAAATATATCATGGTGAATACTTGATTTATATCTTGTTAGGGTAGCAAAAAAACATGTAATAATGTAACGTGTGCGTGTATTTATGTCATTTCCGAATTCTGATACTTGAATTCTCTAACATGCCTTTGCCAGCATCATTGACCATATTTTTGTTAAAATTCTTGTTTCTAGAGCTTTTTTCAACTGCAACTAGAACTCATACCTCACACGGGCATATATGGGGAATTTTCCTTAGAAATCCCTTTGGGGGCTGGGTTTCGGGGTGCTCGCTGAAAAATTGCGAGTAGGCTTCCGTTATTTCATTTGTCGTTTCCAAAAAAAGAACCATTGATTGTACTGTACAACCAAACGATGCATTTTAACGACCTGGTTTATATCGTTGATAGGTGTGGTGTGGTGGAGTCGGATATATATGAGTATGTGGGGTCTACTACAAAATGAATTAACTTTTAGTTGCTAGTAATATTGTAGTTGTGGTAGTGGTTTAGTTGAAAAGGAAAAGGTTAAAAAAGTAGCTGAAGTAAGCAAACAGCTTAAAATTTTTTTATTAAACCTAACCAAAACAATATTGAGATCTTTTAATCCAGTTTATGACGGATTTCTTTATGTAGCAGAGCTTTACTCGTGATGTACGTGATCTAATTGTTGTTGTGACTATTCCTCAATCTAAATGTTTACCTATGACTGAATCGAATTCGTAACCTTTAGGAGACCATTTTAGGTGCTCTTAGCGCTAGGCCATCATCAGATGGTTTAAAACAATACTGAGATCATATACTGATATACATGTAACGCTTTTGGGCGGGTCCCGTTTACATGATACAAAAAGAAACAAGGATTAGATCGTAAACCTGATTTACTTAAAATGATTGAACTAAAGGTCGATCAAAAGACTGAGCTGAACTCAAGTGTGAAAAATGGTCCCATTTAAATGTGAAGTTGACCATTGGAATCATCATGAGAGCATGCATGTTTTGTATTTTCAAGCCTGTTGAGTGTTGCCCAAACTCGTGAGGATTTTGCTTACTTTTCATTTATTTATTCTTATTTTATTATAATCTTCCGAGTACAATGTACAAGTTATTGCTATATATTGTTCTTGATTTTGAGCAGGCTAGCATGGAAATTGATTTATAAAACAATAAAATTGAGTTTTATCCATAAATATTGTTTTAAAAAGAATTACTTTTGCAATCTAAAAATGGTTAGCGTTGCTAATTGTTGTTCGTTTGCATCTATCATCTATGTATAAAAATCTTTCCTACAGAATTTATTTCATGAAAACAACTGGTTATAACTTATAAGTTATAACTTATAAATGGTCATGCTTAAACGGGCCCAAAATTTTGGGTCATGGACTAGGCCCATTAACTATTTTCCCATAACGATTTCAACAACTGGGCCTTTATGTGATTATGTCTAGCTCTATGCTCTTTGCATTATTGCATATGTTGCAAACGTCGTATTTGATTGTCCAATAACTCCATACAATCATCCCTCTTTTAAATATTTATTTTATTTTTCTTTTTATTAGTAGTTTTTAATAATATATAAAATATATATATTTTTTATCTTTTTATAAATTTTAATATATTAAGTTTTTGTTTAGTTAAAAATTATGATGTGAAGGTGATATGGTAAAACTGAAGAAGGAAGAATGAAGAAGTGTTATTGGCAAGAGTATTCAGTGAAAAAGTGATGATGTTACGCTAATGTGATAAAATTTAAAAAATAATAAAGAATGGACAGTTTAGGAATAACCTAATTAAATATGCAGTGAATGCTTTACATTACGTATTTAGTCGCTCTTCTCTTTAAGTCCAATCAAATTACATGATGGAATCATGGACTATGAAGCATATTTTGTACATCGAATCAAAATACAAGTGTGAATTATTGATGGTCTATATGTCTCTATCTTTGTCGATTTGGCAAAACATAACTCTATTATCTTTCTTATTAAGATTTTCCGGAATCATCTCATGTTATATAGATTTGCATATCCATGATTTATAATAATACACACGCTTATCTCTTGTCGTAATCATTTTTTTTGTCCAATTTTAAGGAAAGGAAAACGATAGATAGATAGATATGATTTTTGATGGACTCTATGCACTTACACTTCTTAAACAATACATAATTTTGGTCAGGTTAAGAAAAGTGTAAAATACGGTAAATAACCCTTTATGTTTAGAATAAAAAAACCAAATTAGTTTACAATTTGCAAATTTGAGATTTCGTAGTTTAGATAATCTTTCACTTTATATTAGTACTTTTACTAAGTTTTCAAGTTGCCTATAGTTATTGTTAAGTTTTTCAAGTCGATATCTTAAATTATGTAATTCAATTTACATCTCTTATGTTGGTTGTAAGATATATAGAGTGAATAAAGTTATTAAATTAATGTAAATTATTATTTTTTTTAAAACAAAGACTGTTTAAGTTATTCATAACCTTATTAATTAAGAAGTGAACTTATTTCTTTACATAGTTCGGTTTCCATATATACCAACTTCTTAAAGTAAAATGCTTTTTTTTTTGTTTGTGATAAGAGTTCATGTCGTTATGCACATTCATTACGTATCTTCTTAGATTTCTATCATTAATTTAAATAGCGTGTATTTGTGAATAAACTATTTTCTAAAAGAGAACAACATTTTTTTATGAGTTTTTCTAGTGTATGACTAGAGACATATATTATGACATATTTAATTAAGTAGTTATTTCAAATTTAAACAAAAAATCATATTTAATTTATTTTCTAAAATGATAGAAATTACATTTTTTTAATATTATTTAATACATTTTAAAAAATAAATATCTCTACTACTTTATAAAGCATTTACCCCCTTTCCATAAATACCTTTTAGAAAATTCAGCTACTTTCTTTCTATTTTGAGATTTCAAGAAAATCAAGAAAAAAAAGGAGAAGTCATGCCTCGAACCCATGACCTCCTCCTCATAAGTCAAGCACTAAACCACCTGCTCTAGGAGCTGCTTGCGTTTAAAATTGAAAACATATACCAATAAACTGTTTCGGATTTCGGCCTTATAGAATAAACGCAGGCCCTTTCAAATTGAAAACACACGCCTTTTCAAATACCCTAATCACAGCCGTTGCTGCTTCCCTCGATCTTCGTCTTCTAGCCTTGGAAGTTGCAATCACGTTTACAGATAACACATTGCAATCACGTTTACAACTACCCACCTCGATTCTACAATAACCCCTTTCAAATGCCCACCTCGATTCAAGAAATCAGCCTCTTCAACTTAAGGGTTTCTAAACCCTATAAATACAAGACGAATGAGCTAAGTTACAGGTTTCATCCAGCTTTTGATTCCAGAAGATACAAAATAGTAATCGAATTCCCATTGAACAGGTTTGCAATTCCCATTTGTTATTAATTTCAGTTTTGTTTTAAAAACTCTACTTAAAAATCGTTTTTTTTTAACGAACACGAATGTTATTCTGATTGAGTGAATCTCTTTTTGTTTATTTCGTTTTGATATGTTTATTTCGTTCATTCATTCTCAGATCAACGAATGGAATCCAAAAATCTGAAGGAGGTAACCGATGTTCCAACAGACCCTGCTACCATCGGAACAATCAAGGTATTACACTTTCTTATTTTTATCAAAATCGCATGTTATTAATTAAATGGGGATATCAAATTGCATAAATTTAAGGAAATCAAATGCACACATGGATTTGGCGAACCCGTTTTGATTCACATGGAAAAACTGCCCATTTGGCGAACCCGTTTTGACCCGTTTAGGCTATATCCCGCATTGCAGCCCTTTAAAATCACCTACTCTGTTTTCATACACCACAAATGAGTAATTTTATGGTTTCATTAGGTTACTATCATTGTATTTTATTCAGAATTATGAAGTTTGTATTATAAAATGTGGTTATTTGAAAACTTATGTACTAAAACAGAATAGTTTTAAATTCTTTTTCATTTAGTAGTTCTATTTAAAATTAGCATTTCCAAATAAATGGGACGTTAACATGCTCTATAACACTAATTTGGCTATAGCTATTAGCACATATATTAAGCTAATACCACTAATTCTTTTAACCTTAATAACACTAATGCATTTGTTTTTTTAATTTAAAAGAACTCTACTATCGTCACCAATGAAGGGGCCAACAATGGTTCTAACCGCAACCACAATAACTGCAGCCACAATTCAGGTTACGAGTTTATTTACCCTTTTTTCATAGTTGACTTGGTTAATGAAATATAAGTAAACCTTTGTTTAGTAACATGCAGTCCAAATTAGTAAACACTGGACTAATTTTAATAGTTCCTTCGAAAAAAATGGACACAAAAGACAGACAAGCTTGCCCCATATTTTAATAGTAAACACCAAATTAGTAAACATTGGACTAAAACATCATTAAAAAAAATAAAGGGGTTGTGGGTAACATTCCTGAAACACAAGCTTGCCCCATATTTTAATAGTTCCTTCGAAAGCTTTTCCACACAAAATGGATACAAAAGACAGATTAAGCATTAATTTTCTTAATGTCTTGCTAGAATGTAATGTCTCCAAAATATGTTCTTGTTCTTTCAGATTTAGGGATTGAAACCTTAATTGCTATAGATTTGTGCAGAAAATTCAATTCTTAATCCAAATGTGGGTGTAGAATGTTGTCTACACCCTATGAAGCAGCCTATAACTACACCAATTTAACAAATTAAGAATTTTTTTTAAAAATAAAAAGAATAAAGGAAAGGGTTAAGAATCATTTTCTGATTTTACCTCACACTAATGCATTTGTTTTTTTAATTTAAAAGAACTCTACTATCGTCACCAATGAAGGGGATGCTCCAACAATGATTCTAACCGCAACCCCAATAACTGCAGCCACAATTCAGGTAATTAACTAACATTTTAGACCAGTTTACTTTAAATTTTACGAATGGCTTGATTTGGTTTTACAATCACTGTCAGTACCAACGAATGTGATGCTCCAACTATGCTTCAAACCGCAGACACCCTGGAGGTAATTCCCTAAATGCCTACTTTGTTCATTAAATCTTTATATCTCTCTTTGGTGTGTTTGACATATTTAAATGCCTACTTTCATGTATTAATATTAATATTTCAGTCCCGACCCTATGAAGATCAGATACATTGGATAAAAAACACTTGGAGTGATGCAAATTTCGATCGTTTTCTAGGTGCTTGCATTACAACGAGTATGAGATCAAGGGGGAATGTATGTTCTTTGCGGTGACGAAACATGAACTTTAACACTAAAGGGAGATTGTTATTGCCTTTACTTATAGACGAAATGTAGAACTTACTAATTTGCAAGTATCAGGATCTTGCAAAGAAATTTTGGCAGATCTCAAACAGGGAAGTTAAATGATCAGGCTATTGGAGAACTTGAGGTGAGCTATTTGCTCTAAATTTTGAATGATATTACCAATTTGGTCAAGCTTTTTATTCTGATTTATCTGTGTTATGTTGACTCAGTTGGTACTTTAATAGGTATTCTACGAGGCATCAAAGCAGAGATTTCATGGTGATTCTGAATTCAGGTGTAATATTCAACTTTGTGGCCTGGTGTAATGATTTTACTACAATTTTTTTTATTGAATGCTCCATTTTCAAATTTATTCACTATGTAGGTATCACCTTAATGTAGGTATCACCTTATTCAGAGAGAGCATTTTGTAATGTTTTTCACAGTAAGCCATTTTCTGTAAAAATTTAAATAAAAAAATGTTGAATTAGATATTGATATTTTACACATGGCTGCTAAACGTGCAGGATGACTACCAATTGATGTAAATAAATACACAAAAACAAATCATGTTGGATTTGGCCCTGATTTTGGTGATGATGGAAAAAGATTTAGGACTCGTACTGAAGTTGTTAAGTTAGTTGATTTACTTGATGAAGCTAAAACTATTAAAGCTGCTCTTGTGGAGATCTTTTTAATTATTATAAATTATTAATTGTTTACCTTAAAACAATGAGTCTCTACTATATATAATTTCAGTCATCTCATTTGCTATTTTCAGAAATATAGGCTACAACAATTTGAACTTGTGACTCTTATAAGGAGCTTGATTAACCGAGTCACCATGGAATTTGTTGTCTCTTAGCTAAACATACACCTGCTATTAAAGATGTTTTCAATGGTATTCCAATTGTCATCTTGCATATGGAATGTTGTTTAGATCTTGTGGTTCTAAGAAAACTTATGAATAATGAAAGAACTTGTTTTTAAATACCGGATAACTTTGGCCCCTTGATGCCCCCATTGCATCTTCACTTCAACTTTTACTGTCTCTTATTCTTTTTAATAAATAAATTTTCCTACATACCAATAAAATAGACTTCATCGAGGCTGTACGCAATGAATTAAAAAAATTCAAATTCTTTGGATTTAACGTGTAACATTTTCTAGAACGGCGGCTACCCGGAGGCTACCGGTTTATTAATTACATACTAGAATCGCTTAGTACGTTACCTTGATTTTAGGAACCGTCAGTTCTGGGTCAGTTCCGTTTCAAATTTCGGCTACTGTCTTTGCTCAAAATATAGTTACAAGTGCTACCCGCCACTGCAAAATAACGTTTGCTCGCCACGAAATGTAGTTATACAGGGTACCCGCCGCCGCATTGCGCGGGTACCCGGCTAGTTTTCATTAAATAACCCATAGAAACACCCCTTTTGTTATAGTGATTGCATAAAGCATAGTATATTAGCAAACGATAAAAAGTTTTTCCTTTCCAAATATAGCTTTCACGTGTGATATTAACAAAAATCAAAAGCATCAGCATAAAATTTGTAAAAATCGTCAAAAGAAGCATCGATCCAATAAGTTTACTTTATCACATTTTTTTATATAAAAAGCCTTTGGCCTAGCGGTATGGGGTTCACCTCTCAACCTTAAGGTCAGGAGTCCAAGTCCCGTCGTGGACATATGTGGTAATTGAGAGTATATTAGATTTGCCGTTTCAAAAATAAAAAATAAAAAAAATTCTTGTTTATAAAGGACTCTCAAATGATGGTTGAACTTTGCTCATGATATACGCTACCTAATCATTGTTGTGACAGTTTGCAGACTTTCTCATGATCATCTGGTAATTGTTTACCTACGAAAGAGATCACACATATGATCTCTAGAAAATTATTTTAATTGCTCTTATCATTAGACTATCACTGTATATTCTATACACATACATATACTCTATATTACATGTTAAAATGGTAGGCTTCAGCAATGAAATCATTGATATAATAAACTAAAAAAAACATTTGCAAAATCAACCTCCAATGAAAATGACAAGAGATATGAATATGTACATATGATAGAAAAGTAAACCTTAAATCAAGAAATGGACCACATTGTCATGTTAACATCTAAACATATGGAAAGTGTCACCATATTGACCAAATTCATGCATGCTTCATACTATTGTCAAACATTACATGTTATCTCCCATTCATATTGGGTCCTTAACTACATACACTACATGACACCATGTGCATGCATGTCTCATGTCGTTTTATAACATCAATTATTGATTTTTTTATTTACATGGGTTTTCTCGCTCATCATATTTCATCATGTAAGATACTTAAATTTTTTTTGTCAAAGATAATAACATTATACTTTGAGGCGTGCTATACTCTAGTAATTATAAAAAGAATCTAGCCCGTTTTAATAATTAAAACTTTACTCGCTATTTTAGTAATTAATTTTTAGGAGGTTATTTTGGTAATTAAATCTTTTTAACGGACTGTTTTGATAATTTAGCTAAAATGTTACAGTATTATTTTTGTTGTTTTTCTTGCCTTTAAGATCACATAGCTTATTACATAAACAACTTAATTAACTTAGCTTGTTTTTCAATTGTATGTAATGTTTTTAGGTAACCTAAAATTCATCCTAAGTTTACACTCAACATCTGATTTAAAAACAAACATACAAGTATACAACTGGATAACATTTATTTATGTGACTTATTATACAATTAAGTTGTTAATATAACAAATAATGTCATCGTAAATACTCCTTAAATTGGTTACATGTCAATTAAATTATCAAACTAGCTCCTTATAATAGTTGTGATTACTAAAATATTCTCTTAAAAATTGTAATTAATTATCAAAATGAACCACATCTCAAACTAAAATGCTATTGATTTTCCAAAAAATAAATAAAATACTACGATCTTATTTAACCTTTTAAAGTTTTCTTCAATGGGATCATGATACAGAAGACCAAATCTGCATTTACTCCATCTTTACACTATGAATATAATAATATATTTCGAAACAATATCGAAAATATTCCCTAATTTCAGTTAGATATGTTAGTTTATTCCTCAACCACCTTCTCAGATCATCACCTTTGACTTTGACTTTGACTAAACCTTGTTGACTTGAATCAAAACCCTCCTAAGTTCATCAGCAATACCTTGCAACAGAACCGGTTTCTGAATAATCCCATTCATCCCAAATTGCAAACATCTCTCCCACAAATCTTCATCACCACTAGCACTTGAACCAATAATCAAAGGCCAATTCCTGCTCCTAAATTTCCGGATTCTAGAAGCAATTTCAAACCCGTCTAAATCGGGCAAATGGAGATCCAAAATCAAGATTTGGTAACCCGAAACGGGCGGGCTGAGGGCGGTTAGGCAGTCGAAACCCGAGGTCACAGTGGTGACAATGCAACCCAATTTCTCAAGAAGTTTGCGGGTTACAGCCCGATTTACATCGTCTTCATCGGCTAACAGAATTTGAAGATTAATGAATAATGAATTTGATTGCGGGTGTTGGTGATGATCGGATGATCCACTTGTTTCAGAGATTCCGATCATGATTGAAGGTCTGAGTTGAAATTGAAGAACGAGTGACATGCTTTGATCAAAACCGATTGGGTTCGGGACCACCCAAATGTTTCCTTGCATCATCTGTCAAAAAAAAATATCATTTATTTAAATTAAATACGTCATAAAAAATACTCCCTCCGTCCCACAAAAAAGTTCCCATTTCGTCTTGGCCCAAGTTTTTAGGTGGTAGTTAGTGGTGGGGTCATTGGTATTAATTTTGATTAAAATATAAGGTTTGATTGGAGAGAGAATAATAGTTAGTGGATATTAGTAGTGGGGTCTATAAGAATAATAATATTTTATTATGTGGAGCCCATCAAATGTGAGAAATGGGAACTTTTTTGTGGGACGGAGGGAGTAGTTAAATATGGAACACCTTTTGACCTAAAAAAGTTATCTTTTTTTATAGATAATAAGCGTGTTAAATATGATACGAAGCGCTTCAAAACTCTTTAATAACATGATTTACAAGGTTTTATGCATTAATAATACGCCAAAATACATTTTTTACCTGAATTTGACTGACTAGGTATTCTACTAAATCGACCATTTTGTCAACTTTAGAGAAGTATAAGACCTAGTCACCCAAGTTTAATACATGCATTAATAATACATTTTCTTTCGACATGTTTGGCTTGTTACTTTTTTCGCAATTTTTTTAACTTGGAAAAAACGTAACAAAATCGACCCGTTTTCTTATACAAAACGGGTTGGGGCGAAATACTAACCTGGACCAACTTTCTGCACATACTAAAGCTCAAACTTTCTTCCGCAACAACTCTACGGGTCCTCTGATCCCGAGAAGACCGTTCCAATACTGAAAACGCGTCATTTATACCGATTTCAAATTTAACAACAACATATCCATCAACCAAATTAGAATTCGACCTCCAAGAACGCCAATTTTGATCATTATTTCTCCCAAAACTTCCACTTTCTCTTAAAATCCTTAAAGTCAAACACCCGCCCCCATTACCCCAACTCAAAAGATTCCCAACCATATGCAAAATCACTTGTAAAACCCTCCGTTCATCGCCCATTACATTATCCGGTAAATATTTATCGATATTTATATCAAATTCGTACCCTTTATAAACACATAAACATTTTGCTAAACACGACGCTTCTTTAATCATACTATGAAGATTAAAAGACCGTGTTTCTAACGGGAATTTCCCGTTATCTTTTGACGAATCGTCCATTACATCGTTAATTAACATTGATATAACATTGCTTGTTTTGACCATTGTGTTGATAAGAACCCGTTGTTGACCGGGTTGACTTTCGTCTTGCAAAATTGAAGCCAAACCCATGATCGAATGCATCGGTTTTCTTAACCCTTTACTCATAACGGTTTGAAACGAGCTTCTAGCTTGACTAGCTCTCATGGCATCATGTTTAGCTTGTTGTAAAGCTTGATTTTGAGCAACTAACTTATCCCTCATGAGTCTAGATTCTTCTAGAACCGCAGCATGCGAGAGCGCAACCGCCACTTGGTCAGCAACAACTTTGACTATTTCAAGCTCCGAATTGGTCCAATTTCGAAAATTCCCGCTCGGTAAAACTAACACCAAAATTGCGTAACAAGCTTGAATCATTTCGGGGGTCCCGCCTTTGAAATCGGCTACCCGTAACATCGGCATACGGATCGCAGCAACTTGACCCGGTTGACTCGGTCCACCACTGCTCAACTTGGCTAATCTTGACTCGGGTTCTAACAACTTCACTACTTCACTTTTCTTGATTTCTTGAACATCGGAATCGTTAATTGGGATGTAAAACAAATCGACGGTTGACGATTCGCCACCTTTTAACTGATGGGTGAGATTCATAACCGTTTTATCTTCATTCGGCATCCAAATCGCACAATTTTGTAAATCTAAAGTTTCTGATAATTTATCCAAAGTTGTGTAAAGAATCGTGTGTCGATCGAGTGATTTTCGAATTTCTTGTGTGAGCATTCGGACATGCCACCCGGCTTCTTTTTGTTTCTTGATCATCCCCATTTCTCTACCCAGATCCCAAAATTTCTTCCTTAGCATAAATTCTCTAACTTTAACCTTTAACAGTAACGGAATTAACGAAAATAACGTAATTGCGGTTGCAAACGATACTAACGCCGTTAGAAACTTGAATATTGTGAGTGCGAGCATTAGTTGAAATTGGTGTGCGTGATAAGTCCAACCGTTTAATAAATGTGTCATTCCACATAGAACGATGAAAAGAATGAATTGAACGAGAACCCATTTGAAAGGGACATTTGAACAACTAACGAAATAAAGTAATTCAATCGGGATCGAAAAATAAGCAGCTGCGATCAAGAAATCGCTCACTTTTTGTGTTTCCATGATGTTTCTGTACCCGAAGAACCCTTCAATTTCGCAATTGCAACTCGGATATCCATTTTCGGATTCGGGTGCCGAAACAGAGAGCAATGACAGGAAAATTATCGCGAAAATCGGGAGTGTTTTCGTCATCGGGTTTGTTAAATTGGTTGTTGTATTCGCATATGAACGTGTTTTTCAATCCTTTTGTTGCATGAATTTAACATCCTGTTGATTCAATAACTTGAATTAAAATCAGAGAGAAACAGAAGAAAAAAGAACAAATTTTTGTTCAAAAATCAAAATTTTAATTTCAGCTGGTAATTTGTAAATTACGATAATTTCCAGTATATAAAAATATAATATTATAAATTGCTTAAAGTAGCTCCAAAAGAAATCCAACGAAAAATTTTAGCAAAACCGAGATTTGCAATTTCCAAACAGATTAAACACACGAAACAAGAAATAATGAAAAATCTAAAACCCCCAAAACCGATCAATTCAAACGGAAATAAAACTTAATAATGTGAGCAAAAAGTCGAAGTGTACCTTCCATCAATGTAACCCGGATTCCTTTCGTTCAGATCAGAACATCAATAATGGCAAACAAAAGCCCTTGTAATTTCACAATTCCCCAACATCTCAAACACGAAATTTGATTATCGCGCTTACTAATCAATCAATTTCATTAAAGTATAATCAATTTCAACAGATATCTAAATCGGAACAGCCTTTGCATGATCCAATTTGCGGAAATAAAGAGGGAAAACCCAGGTTTATCTGTGTGTGTTGGAAGTGTGTAGAAATTTCTTTGAATTGAATAGAATAAATGTTGTAGAGAAGATGCATGCACCCACCACCCCTACTTCTAATCTCTTGATTTTGACATTAGAGATAATCAAATTGGTAACCATATAAAAAGAAATACTATTACTCAATGGGAATTGATTTGTTCAAGACATAATTTACTTATCTAAGATAAATAAAGTTATTTAAGGTAAATAAAGTTATTAACAAAATCTTCTAAGATTTTGTCTTTGATAATATATCTTGTAGGAGTTGGCGTACCTAATAGACGCTTTTTTATTTTTCTTACCAAAAGAACAATATAGTTCTAATATTTAACATACTTAGGTGACATGCTAATTGCTAAACCAAATTCTTAGAACTTTAGGTATGTTTTACCATAAATAGAAAAATAGTCTTCGTGCTTTTAGAAAGCTAAAGTTATTATCTAATTTATTTTTCTTTATTAAGAATATTACTCCGTATTCATATTATCATGATTATGCTTATTATTATTTGTTATATTATTCTCAACTTTTAGGATCAATATAAAAAAAGACTAATACCAAAGTAGTATTTTTTTTTAAATATTATTATAAAAGCATAACATGTGACCATAAAGGAGGCCCTTTCGCAACATTATTATTATTATTATTATTATTATTATTATTATTATTATTATTATTATTATTATTATTATTATTATTATTATTATTATTATTATTATTATTATTATTATTATTTCTTCTAAGATATGGCTCAATAGCAAATTTTAAAAATATATTAATACACTTTAGCTATCTTAAAGTATTTTTACCATACTTATTCGTTAATGAATAATTATTGCAAAATTATTGTTTCCAATTAGAAAATGGGTAATAGTCGTAAAATCCAAGAAATAAACCACCATTTATTTTAACTAAGATGCACAAATTATTATTATTTTATTTAATATATATAAAAGGTGATGATTTTTACACCACATATTTTGACATATGTACCATAATGGTTACTTTATATGTTTGTACAGTGTATAATATTTATACAATGCGATATAAGCATCAAAATATATGATGTAGAAATTAATTCCTATATATAAATAGACAAACACTAAATAAATAATTATGAGTATGATTTAAAGGTAATTAAAATCAATCAACGGCCCCCTCCTCCTATCGAAACAGATGGTTCATGCACACGTGGAATTAATTGGTTCCGTCCAATTGACGACTTCACATCAAGACATAATATAGAATAGATGATATATTTGAGAAAAGCTCAAATGATTTTATGTTAATTTAGCTAAAATGTGTATTTAAACAAGCAAATTAAAAAAATAAAAATAAATAAATAAATGTACAAAATTGCCTGCGAAATAACTATCCTACTTGGAAAAGTGTTTATCTTCATATTCGTTTTATATAAATAAAAAATGACAAGTACATCCCTAAGGAATTTCACTAAGATCTTAATAAATACATCGAAAATCAATATCAATTTTTTTTTTACTTCAAGTAAATTTAAAAAGGTTAATCTAATTAAAACTCACATACTTAATCTTTGTTTTTCCTACCTTAAAATGTAAAATATTGATTAATGAGCATGAGCTAGTGTTGTTCTGTGTATTTTGCCTATGTAGACTCCACTTAGCACGTTTTGCTAGATTTAACTTGTAAATAGTATGTCGATGTAACATTTCATATATTATTATTATTATTATTATTATGAAATTAAATAATTTAAATTCATCGACACCCTTACATCTCATCTACGATTACAAAACCTTAATATTGATTCAGACGGTACTTATAGCGCTCAAATTCGAACGGAATAAAAGCTAGGTTCGAACCATCAACACGTAAAACCCTTGTAAAATGGTTCACTTAACACCTTATCGACAAGATACATGTATGGCCTACCGACAAGCCTCAAAATGGTTGATATGAAATGAACACTAGAAATGAAAGGAAGATAAGGGCCCTTCTCTTGTTTTGATGATGCAAAAGCAAAGTAAAAGATTGGCAAAGAAGTCAAGTTTATTAAGTTCATTGTCTATACTTAATTACATGTTCAAATTAGGCTCAATAATCACATGCGCATGGCTTTACTCAATGTTTTAACGAGAGGATATTTTTTACTCTGTTGGATTGAACATGTTACTTTCTGAAAATTTCACCCTTATAAAAACCAAACTTAATCATTAGGCATATGGTTTTGGTGTTATTGTTCATGCTTCTTTTTTTCTTCCCTTTTGACTTGATAATTAACTAATGCAGGGCTCCTTAGTATCATCATCGTTTATGGCGATAAACTACGTTATTAGTTGGATTTTGAATAGCAACACCCAAAAAATCATTATTGGTCGAATACTATTTAGTATTTTTATTTTAGCAATAGGCCGGGTATTGTAATAATGTAACGGGTTTAACTAAGCGGTGTATATTAGGACATTTGGCATTAAATGTCGTTATATGCATGATGATAATTGGGTCAAGATCAAATATGAGATATAGCCCAATAGGAGCCCACAGTCGTAGCTTGAGGTATTTAGGCCCAATCCGGCATACGTAAACAGGAGAAATGTAGTAGTGTCTCAAACTTGCAAACAGGAATTTTATGTGGGGTGTTACGAATATGAGTAAATCAAAAATTGTAAATATATAATTATTTAAATCATATATTGTTGATTTTACGTAATGAATAAAATTGAAAAAAAGTTTTGCTAGTATATGTTTGAAAGATATATGATAGAAATGTTTAATGTCTATTTTGAACTCTCAACGGCATGAGTAATAACTCATCGATAAGAGTTTAGAACTTGTCACCATTGGCACCAACGCATCACTACGCAACTCATCGTGGATGTCTTCTCTGTGAGGACGAGTTTAGAACTCGTTGTGAGGTGGGGGAGGGTTGCAAGGGGGAGGGGTTGAGTTTTTTAATATATATATATATATATATATATATATATATATATATATATATATATATATATATATATATATATATATATATATATAGGGTCCGGATCCGGTGAGGACTCTTTTCCCGGTGAGGACTGCGATGACTCCAAAAAAAACCCTAAAAATGATCCAAAACTAACTTTTTTCAAAAAAATTTCTTTTTTAAATATCATAATAACGGCCTATAAGATCCAAATAAAAAATAAAAAATTTCAAAAATGATCAAAAAAAATAAAAATGGATCTTAGTAATGATCCACAAAAAAATATGGATCATTATTATGATCCAAAAAAAAAGTGGATCATAATTTTATTTTCAATTTTTTTTTGTCAAATGTAGTAATAATCATGGGGAGTTATATATATTTTTTTCGGAATTTTTTGAAATTTTTTTGAGGTGTCCTCGCGAGTCCTCACCGTTTTTTGAGTCCTCACCGGATCTCACTTATATATATATATATATATATATATATATATATATATATATATATATATATATATATATATATATATATATATATATATATATATAGGGTCCGATTCAGCGCAGAACCGTTTAAAGGTGCAGAACCGCAGAACCATCCTAACATCCAATGTTTTCTATGTAATACATAAAGTGTACATTTTCATACACACTATAACACATTTATACATTCAATGTTTTCAATTTTTTATATACAAAATATATAAATATATTTATATATTATTTGTATAAAAAATTAGAAACATTCGATGTTAGGATGGTTACAGCGTGTATGAAAATTTACAGTTTATGTATAACATAGAAAACATTGGATGTCAGGATGGTTCTGCGGTTCTGCAGCTTTAAACGGTTCTGCGCTGAATTGGGCACTATATATATATATATATATATATATATATATATATATATATATATATATATATATATATATATATATATATATATATATATATATATATATATTTAATTAGTGATGAGTCAGATTTGTTGCTACCACGAATTTGTCAGTTTCTTATCAACATAAAAGATGTTGATGTGGCGCTAGTGCGCTACTGACGAGTATGGGAACTCGTCACTGTTGAGAAAAGACTTACTATTTTTGTTTAAGAAAACAACTTTAATACTTCCTCCGTATCAAAATAAGTGACACACTTTCTATTTTAGTGTGTATCAAAATAAGTGACACATTTTGAAACTTTCCTTATTTGGTAAAAATAATGGGACCCATACCCACTAACTATCCACTTTAATAAAGTGAAATTACCCTTATACCCTTACTTTTACTTTTAAAAGTCATTAATATCACCTTATTCAAGAAAAGTGAGACACATCCTCCACTAACTATGTACTTTAATCTATTTTAACCTCTACTTTAATCTTTTACCTTAAAAATCGTGTAAGTCAATTTGTGTCACTTGTTTTGATACGAAGGAAGTAATTAACTATATAAGTTATGTGATTAGGGTAAGGAGTGTAAAGTAACACAGAAAGATGCAAATACTTTTCACAAAATATGTTACTTCACGGTAAACGTAGGATGTTTTTTGTTCGCAGATGGAAATTAAACACAAGTGGCTAAGGTTTTAGCGTTTTACACCAATCATGAAGATTAACGTATACCACCACAGTCGCCAGAACTATACCGATGGCAATGACAGACTATCATCACTTGCACCACCAGTTTTAGTCTTTCGATGTTTCCCAAGAACTGCAATATTTTATTACTATTATATATATATTATTATAAAATAAAATGATAAATTAATTCAAATATAAAAAAAAGTTTTAATTAATAAATCATATACTTCCTCCGATTCAAAATAAGTGCAACACCTTCCAAAAAGAGGTGATTCGAAATAAGTGCAACACTTTCCTTATTTGGCATATTTTTATCTATAAAATTACCATTTTATCCCTACTTAACTTTATTAAACATCATTAATTTCTCTTTCTTCAATAAAGATAAAAGTTATAGTGGGACCCTTTTCACTAATTATCCCTTTAATTTATTATAATCTGCATTACACTATTTTACTTCAAAATCCGTGAAAATGCAAATGTTGCACTTATTTTGAATCGGAGGAAGTATATATGCTGTAAAAATGCAATATATCGTCATTACATCATTAGCAAAGGTTGTTTTGTTATAAAATAATATGTAATTTCAACTCTAGGGACTTTATTTATAATAATTTCTTAATACGTAGTAATGTTATGTTATGACACCTATGTATCATTTGAGTAGAGCTCCTCATTAGAGTAAAATGTGTTATACATAGTATTAGGAGTAATACTTAGATTCACATATATTATTTTACAATTCAAAAGGTCATAATAGCGCAGTTTGTTAATCGTTTATTTTCTTTATCTATGTAAAAAAAATAGAAACATGCTTTAATTTTTGTGAAACTAAATAAATAATTACAATACACATAAGTTAAAAGTTTGCATAGGGAATGAGAACAAATATTTTGAAGAGAAGACTGAAACACGACCTAAATGTGGGGTAGATTTTAGGAAAAGGTACCCTTGGTCAGGACCATGATTTCCATTTATAGTAAGTAGTCACCAAACCTAAGGAAGTAAATATATCTCCAATCCTACTTCACCTTCAATGGAATTCAATCTTCTTGCATCATACATCATAATCTTTCTCTCTCTAGATCTTGTTTTACAATTTGGCAACAATGGAGGAAAATGGAAGTATGAGCAAATCTAACAAGTTACAAGACTTCAAAAAAGGTGTAATCAGTACTTACAAGAAATATGCAATAGATCAAGAAAGTTTTGGAGATGGTGATCAAGATTTGGTTGGTGAGTTTTCATGGCCTCCAAGATCTTACACGTGTACTTTCTGTAAAAGGGAGTTTAGATCTGCTCAAGCACTTGGTGGTCACATGAATGTTCATAGGAGGGAGAAAGCAAGGCTTAGACAAATAACTCCTTTTCTTCATCCTCAATCTCAACACTTCTATTCAAATTCAAATATTCTTGACCTAAACCTACATCCAAACCCTAACCCAAATATTACATCATCATTTCAAAAAACGTTCACACCCTTTATGTATTCTTGTTGTCTAATTCCATCCTCTAATCCTTCCCATTTCAATGGTTTGTGTTCTCCAAATAATGCAAATTTTAGTACATTTACATCTCGAAAACCCGAGCTCATAGGAGATGTATTTGATGGATTCTCTCATAAAAAAGAGATCATGATTGTGAAGAAGTCAGACAAGTTTGATGATTTGGATTTGGAACTTCGACTTGGGTGGTCTTAGGTTCATTTTGAGGATCTTCATCTATTAGCCTACCTAGGTCAAGTAGGTCAATTTGAATAATTTTAAACCTTGAAAATTTGATATATATGAACTTAAGTAAGAGGGGTCATATGATCGATCGATCTTATTTTATCTAGAATTTGATTACTATAGATCTAGTTTAGTTTCTATTTTAGAATTCCCAAATATACTTTCTAAGGTGTTGTTTGGTTCGCAGAATGTTTCTGATGGAATTGGAATCTGAGAAGGGATTGGAATCCAATTCCATACTCTGTTTGGTTGGCATGGAAGGGAATTGGAATCCAATTCAATATTCTGTTTGGTTGACATGAATTCGAATTGAAATCATATAAAATGACGAATTTACCCTTAGTGCTTGTAGTGGTTGGTTAGTGGTGGTGGGGTAGTTGTGGTGGCGGTGGGTGGTTGTGGTGGCGGCGGTGGAGAGGGTGACGGCGGTGGTGGTAGTGGTGGTTGGGGTGGTGGTGGTGGCAGAGGCGGTATAGGTGGGTGGTGGCGGGTGGTGGTGGTGGGTGGCGGTAGTGGCGGTAGTGGTGGTGGAGGGGGTGGCGGCCGTGGTGGTGGTGGTTGGGGTGGTGGTGGCGGCGACGGTGGGAGGTGGCGGTATGTGTTGGTGGTGGCGGGTGGTGGCGGGTGGTGGCGGTTATGGCGGCGGTGGGTGGCGGTGATGGCGGCGATGGGTGGCGGTATGTGGTGGTGGCGGCGGTGGGTGGTGGTGGTGATGATGAATGATGGTAGTTGTTGTGGTAGGTATAAAGAGTATAAAGGTAAAAGAACATTTCATCCAACATTGGAATTCAATTCCATCAACATTTGGATGGAATTGAGATTCCTTCATTTGGTGGAATGTTTCCATCATTTTGGAATCCAATTCCTTCCATTATTTTGAACCAAACACTGGAATATGGTGGAATTGGATTCCAATTCCATCAGATTCCAACATATTCCAGCGAACCAAACATCACCTAATTGTCTTTGACGTTCGGAATTATGATCATGTTTAAGCGTAATATATTCAAATTACTTACATTCTCATCGTTTTGTATGTTGATGGCGTAATTTGATAGAAAATAAATATTGAATACTTCTTGTTCACATGAAACTTATAAGGTTTAGTTGATGACTTGATGTGTGACTTTAATTACATGGATCCAAGTTAAACAATAGTTTGTATTGATAGTAAATAGACAAGAATTAATATACGTCGCTATCCTTCTTCATGTTTGAGCCTAATTCGTTAGTCTTTTTATTATTACCATATAATCATAAATATATTAGAATAAATATAAAGACCAGTCATTTAACTACTCACATTGTTTTAAATCGATCAAGTCTAGCTAAGTGTTTTTAGGTATAAATAAATATATGTTATAAACACGATTAAATACTTATAGTTATCAAAATCATGAATCACGTGACTCCATCATACCACCTTTAGGTGGACATGAAAAACAGAATTGACATTATGATTCACTAGAAAAGTTTGATAATTGACAAAATATAAGATTGATATTGAACAGCAAATCTACCAAAAGCAATAGAGTATACTTTTTTTATTAGGTTGCCAATATTAATGTTGCTACTACCGTCAAACACTAAATATATTTTGAATAATTAGTGTAGCTGCCGTCTAAGATTGTTTACGTTTTTTATTTGTATATGGCAAAGTATATATAAAGAGAAACAGCGGAAGAAAAAGCATGGAATATTATGGGAGAAAATAACCCGAAAATATGTCATCCATCATCCCATTGCGAAAGGAAAAGAGGTTTACTTTTCTTTATTCTCTACTTTATAGGTTATATTTTCGTTTTCTTTTGTAGAATCATAATCACACTAGTATTTGTCTTCACGTATAGTCAATAGTTATAAAGCTTACAAATTTAAAATACAAAAATGGTTAAATTAAGAGGCTTGTGTGAATATCTGAAAGATATCTTAAAATATACAAAAAAATATCCCCAAAAACATTTAAAATTTTGATTTTTCAGATTCGGATAGTAAAAATCACTATTTGAAAATCTGGATATCCAAAATTTGGATATCTAATCTTAAACACCCCTACGGTCGTCCCTTGCGCCAAAGGCCACTCAAAACCACCGGTGCCGAGCTCTCAAGGTTTTTCTTTGTTTTTTCAGTGTAATGTGAGTGGCAATTTTGGTTGGTTCTAAACATGTTTAATGAATTGAGATATGATTAATTGAGTATTCTGGTGTGCGAATGTGAAAAGATAAATGATGAGATGACTTTTTACTTGAGCGACATGTCCCCTCCAACAACGAGTGACGATGAACTATATTCTTCAACATTGTTTTTCTTCTTGACGACTTCTAAACTAATTGAACTTAAAATCAAATAAATAAGTTATTACTGAATATACTTTTAGTAAAATTAGTTTGTAATAAATCCAAGAAATTGAAAAAACAATTTCACGATCACAATCAATGTACGTATGAGTTTATCATATAAAAAAGCTAACTACCTTTTTCACATGGTACGAAAAAAATACTCTTATCAGTTATCACACTAACCCTTAGGCTATTCGATATTAGATAATAAAGTTTATGATGTGATTCTATATGCATGTCAACCCACCACATCGTGGAAGACTAATGAACACACCCGAGGTGGTTTGAGGGTTTTCTTGTATTATAAACAATTATATGTCGTTTCCAAAAAAAATAAACAATTGTATGTAATTGTTATATACTTATACTTCCTTCGTATCAAAATAAGTGACACAAATTGGCTTACACGTTTTTTGAGGCAAAAGATTAAAGTAGATGTTAAAATATATTAAAGTACATAGTTAGTGGAGAATGAGTCTCACTTTCTTTGAATAAAGTGATATTAATGAGTTTTAAAAGTAAAAGTAAGGGTATAAGGGTAATTTCACTTTATTAAAGTGGATAGTTAGTGGGTATGGGTCTCATTATTTTTACCAAATAAGGAAAGTTTTCAAAGTGTGTCACTTATTTTGATACACCCCAAAATGGAAAGTGTTAAAGTATACATATGTCATTTCGGGTGATTTGGCTGAAATCTGAATGGATGATACTTTGCATGTTCCCAACAATGCCTGGGTGTCAAAGGTCATGATGAGCTTTAATTACCTTATACAGTTCAGGATGTGTTTTTGGTGCAGAGTTTTAAGTCTTAGGACTCACATTCTTTCCTTTCTTGTACATCCAATTTACTAACCATTTGGTCTGCAATTGAAGAATTACTTTTTAAATTTCTGACTTCAATTTTGGTGTAGTAAGCAAATTCACTTAACAAATTGTTGCAAAACTACTTACTAATTGGGTGTGTGTATAAAATTGTTGCAAAACTTTTTTTTGGAAACGACTTTCAATAAAAAAAAACTAGCAAATAGCTAGCAGCGAACAACACAAGAGAAAGAAAATCAACAATTACATGGTAAAATAAGCCATTCGGCCCAACTAACTCTAAACTTAGGTTTACGGTACCAAATCCAAAAATACGCTACTTCTTTTATAGCATCCACAAGTAAATTTCGCCGGCTATCCCCGTTATTAAACGTGATCGCATTCCTATACCTCCATATTATCCAGATCACCGTAAGAAACACCGCCTCAATAATCGATTTCCACCTATTGCTTACGGAGCTATTATCCAAATTAAGCAACAACTCATCCAAATCTTCCACATTAAAATCAACCACTTGTAACCAATTCCCGATTGCACGCCACACAGCTTTTGTAACCTCACATCCCCAAAAGATATGATTCGTATCTTCAACACCATCACCACACATCACACAATTTAAATCGTCAAAATGTATTCCTCTAAGAGATAAGTTCACTTTACAAGGGATACGATTTAAATTAACCTTCCAAAAAAGAATGTTTACTTTTCTTGGAACTAACGTATTCCATCTAGTTTGAACCAAAGACGACGGAAGTAACAAACTATCAAGCCACCTTCTGGTACTACTCACTTCATACGTACCATCTTGACCAATATCCCAAAACCAACGGTCCGGTTCATGGGATAACGTAACACCATCTAACGATCGAGTTAAATCCTCGACTTGTGCCTCTTCTCTACCTCCCCTGATGTCTCTCCGCCACTCCCAACGCACCACCCCATTTTGTAACCGATCCGATACCGAACACCCACTATTAGCATCTAAATAAAACAATCTATTAAATGCCAAACACAAAGGCCGTTGGCCAATCCAATTATCCGTCCAGAAGCTTGTATCCCTCCCATTTCCGATCCTCTTTTGTAAATGGGCTACAAGGTCCATGCCTTTGTTTTTAAACTTCCGAATCAAGTTCAAAATTTGGGCCCACGGCTGCGGCCCACTTGAGACAATATCTACCGAGTCCAGATTACCTTTCTCGCCATAGATAGACTTTATAACATTAGACCACAAACTATTCCCATTATTCACAAACCTCCAAATCCATTTTATGACAAGAGCAATGTTAAACGCATACAAACTCCCAATCTCAAGGCCACCATTTTGTTTAGATGCTAAGACCAACTCCCAATTAACCCAATGAATCTTTCTTTTTTCCCCCATACCACCCCAAAAAAAATTGGATCTCAACTTCTCTAAATCTTTAGCAACAATTTTAGGCATCACAAACATAGACATATAATAAATACCCATACCACCCAACACCGTTTTTAATAACATAGACCTACCGCCAACCGAAAGAGTATTAACTTTCCAACCCGACAATTTTTTGTTAAAACGATCAATCAACACTTCCCAATTCTTTTTTTTAGACATACAAGCTCCCACCGGGAGCCCAAGATAAACAAACGGAATTTTTCCATGACACACACCAATTTTAATCGCCATTTCTCTAATCTCCCCAATTCCATAAAGATTTGATTTATGGAGATTAATTTTCAAACCCGATGCCATATAATAGTAATGTAAAATAATAAGTAAATTTTGCAAATTACCAAGCGACCATTCCCCCATAAAAATGACGTCATCCGCATACAATAGATGAGAAATTATAACCGAATCTTCTTTGACCTTGACCCCTTTAAACAAAGCGAGAGACTTTGCTTCTTCCATTGCTACATGCAGACCTTCCATAGCAATAATAAATAAGAACGGAGATAAAGGGTCACCTTGACGTAAACCTCTTTCTAATTTAAATTCCTTAGAAGCGTTGCCATTAAGAATGACCGATGCCCTAGAAGAATGAAGAATCGCCTTTATCCATTTTCGCCATTTATCCGGGAAATACATAAATTCCATCATCCGGTCTAAATATTCCCAACTTATGGAATCATAAGCCTTTTCAAAGTCTACCTTCAAAACCATTGCACTTTTCTTCTTTTTTTTATACCAAGCAATAAGTTCATTGACTATTAACGGACCGTCAAGAATTTGGCGACCCTTAATGAAACCCGATTGTTCAACACTGACCACCGAATCCACCACCAAAGCAAGCCTCATAGCTAGTAATTTAGCTATAATTTTGTACTGTACACCAATAAGACTAATTGGACGATAATCGTTGGCCACCATCGGGTTGATAACTTTGGGAATCAAAGTAATGAACGAAGAATTGCACCCCGTGGGAAGAAAACCTGTTTCAAAAAACTCAACAACAAACTTAAAAATATCAGTTTTTAAAAGATCCCAGAATTTTTTAATAAAAGCAAAGGAAAAACCGTCCGGCCCGGGGGCCTTGTCGTTTCCACAGCTCCAAATAACACTTCTAAGCTCCTCCATCGTAATCGGCTCCACCAACAGCCTCGCGCTATCCTCAGACAAATTTTTGAATTTATCACTTCTATTTGCAACCTTGATGCCCGGGACACACTTAAACTTATTAGCATAATAATTGAAGAAAATATCTTTAACCACCACCGGGTTCGTGATCCAGTCCCCTTGATATTTCACCCCCCGAATCGTAGAATGTCTTCTCTTACTATTAATAATACCGTGAAAATATTTAGTATTTTCGTCACCTTCAATACACCATTTAATTTTTGCTTTTTGAGACAAATCTCTCCATTCTTTATTATCCAACTTATACAATTCCACCTTTGCATTTTGCCTCTCGATACGATCATCTTCAGGAGCCTGGTTTGTCTCCATCTTTCCTTCAATCTCGGTAATTTTTAAATTCAACATTTTTCTTTTTTCTATCAAACCCTGATTTTTTATCTTCCACCAAGCCTTGCACTTATCATATTGCATTTTCGGAAGCCATAAACAAAAATCAGTTTTGTGGTGCCTCTCTTCCTAATGACGGTCCTACCTTATCCCATTTTTTATATGCAAACGATGTATTATTTATCGGTAAGTGGTCAACGTTAAATATCAAAAACCTTAAAAGAATTCTAAATTCCCTTTATTTAGTATCGGTTTAAAAGTAAATTATTCGGAAAGCAAGGTGTATGGAGTTGGTGTAGGGCCGTCCCTGAGATAAAGGCGGTCGCACAGGGTCCACAAAATTTAAGCACCTACTTTAAAAAAAAATATATAGTCCATGTATATATGTGTGTAAACTCATTTAAATAAAAGTAAGTGCAACGAAATATTGAAAATAGGCGGACTACAGGGTCCATTCTGGACACTTTACTTGGGGATTTGGGTGACAGTTTTAATTTGGCGGAAAATTTTTATTTATTTGGAAAAAAGTTACTTTCGGGGGCCCATTTTTAAAATTTTACCCAGGGCCCACAGATTAATTGGACCGATCGTGAGCTGGTGTATAATGACGGTCCCTGTTTCCCTTTTGCCAAGACTCAAACTGCTAGATGACCTGCTATCTCATGTTGTTTTGTCCGAAATAGTGTTGGGTTTGTGATCCAAGCGGAAAATATACGGTAAAATCATTAAAAGGTATTATCAAAAATTTAGAATTTAATTCACAAAATGATTAATGTTTTTGGAACAAATGGATTCCCCCAGGAATTAATTGTTATTGTGTGGAAGTTGTTTTTAAGCAGAATTCCTACAAAAATAAATCTATCAACCAAAGCCGTATTTCTCCCCTCCACGACCTGCCAATTATTTCATATGCATGATGAAGATGCCGATCACTTATTTTATAAGGGAGTTAATTTGCCTACTACACTTTTTGATGCCTATACCATATTATATAATTAATTATACGTAATGTATAAATAAATAATACAATTATTGTGGTAGATAAATTAAAATATGTGATGTGATGTAAAAATCACTACCTATTTTATAAGTGCCCGGTCTCAATCAAGTTATGGGAATGGGTTAGGTGGTGTCAATTATCGGTTGGGCATCACAACTCTCTAAACCAAGTGATGCATTGTGTCATTGAAGCCGGAGTTTCAAAAGGCTTCTAAAACATTTATTGGAGGTTGTGGTTGGCGGTCTTGTGTGGTTGGTTTAAAAAGCTAGAAACAATTTGGTATTCAACAATATAAATATCTCGGGCTCGGGCATCAAGGAGGAGTCGCAATCTATGTTATTTTTATGGATGAAATTTAGAGTAAATTGTAATAGTATATCTTGATCCATGTGTGCTTTTGTCATATTTTGTTTCTTAGAACTTAAATGTTAGCTTCTTGCTAGTTATTTGTATATATCTTGGGCCAGGGGTCGGAGGGTGATGGTCATGTCGAAATTTCCCCCAATCTCCTTTTCATCATTAAAAGAAAAAAAATTAACAAATATATATCTTGCTTATGTTACATGTTAAACTAATATGACATCTTAGGTATGGTTTTTTGTTCTTGATTAAAATGTAGAGGTGCTTAATTAATAAATTGACTAGATTGTTTAAAACCTAAATTTGATTTCAAGCCCATCAAACAAACATCTTCAATCCCTTTTTATCAAACCCATCAAATAAAGATACCCTTAAACTCTAACGTTTAACATAAGTTTTGGGGAACACATTCATCACTTGCCCTGGTGCATTAAAAAACAACGATGTCCGATACTTGCAAATAAGGAATATGAGAGTGGTAATATATAAAAGATTTGATTCTTACTATTTGTACCTACTCATATGACTATCCATTTGGTTATAACAATTGTCAAAATCAAGATATAATATAAGGAAAGAGAATTAGTAAATTACACATACCACATGTCAAGTTTAAAAATAAATAAGAATATATAAATAGAAATAAAATATTTGAAGAAATATCGTTTCTCAATATATCAACATTCATATCTTTATCCCAATATATCACATGGCAAAACAAGCTTTTACGAAAAAGCCCTTGTAAAATCACGTTTTACATTGTCGACTTAGAAAACATGATTATAAAATATAGTGTTTAGATTTGATTATGCGGTTTAATATCGCAATAATCAGATAATCAGTTTTTTTAGTGTTTGACAATTGATTATCTAAAGATTAATTACGTAAAATTACCAAAATTTCCAAACAAACATAATGGTAATCTGACATGTTATCTCTTTTATTTCAACAACCCCAACATAAATCTTCCCCCACATCTACCAAAACCTGCGATTTCTATTTCAAAATTAAGCTTTTCTTTAAATAAATTGATACTGGAAATTGAAATCAACAACGCCGTCTTCAAAAGTCGACCTCCGATCACACATTTATCGTCGGTCAAATTTTCGAAATCAGTCAACTATTTCTTCATGTTCCTCTCAATAATCTGGTAATCTATACGCTATTATTCAACTATTTCTTCATGTTCCTCACATGCTTTTGCAAATCTGCGTTTTGATGCCCCAAATAAGTAGATAAGTGATTTTCAATTTTGCTTTGCCAAACACTACAGATTGATTTTCTGAGATCTGTAAACGTGATAATGAGATAAGTTGCTTGAAAATGCAAACCCAAACACCCTCTTAGATGCATTAAATTACAATTTAAACATGTTCATAATCAGCCCTTACCCTCTAAATATCTTACTATTATATAAAGTATTTAGGCCTACCCCATTAGGCAAGTTTAAGGAGCTCCTTAAACTTGATTTTAAGGACGTTTCCACTTTTGTTAGTTAGTTCTCTAACTTAAAAAAAAAATCGTGGCTAATAAGATTCGAACTCAAGACCTCTCCTAACTTATCACTATGTGTTAACCACTTGCTATACATTACACTTTGGTAACACCACCCACACTTAATAACAAAAGTCTGTTACCCGAAAACCATTTTACCCAATAACATTAAATATACGACGCTGTAAATCATCAACTCTTACCAAAATCCACATTTCCGTTTAATTATTTATTTCTAACAACAATTATTACCGTGTAAACGAACAACACTTGCTCGCCACGAAATATGGTTTCTGGGTACCCGCCGCCGCATTGCGCAGGTACTCTGCTAGTATTAATGTAACACCATAAAAAAGAAGTGATCAAAACATAATTGTAAAATAATCTATGGTTAAAGTTGTCAAAAGCTGACACTGGAAGGGCGATGTTGGGTAAATAATAAAGATCACAGTTGTTGATCATTGCCGAAATTAGCGACCATAAATACATTATATATAGATCGATAAAAAAAACTCTAAAAAAGTAGGAGAGCATCAAGTTCGTTGTTTCATATTCGAAGGCTAGGTACATTCGAAACTTAATTCTAAACCATTATTTAAGCGATTGAATCGATTACTGTGTTTTCCTACGTCATCCTAAATTCCTAATGTCGTGTATTTACGTCATATAATGTAAGTGGTAAATCTCGGTTTATCAGTGGGTAAACACTCAATTTTGTTGTTTTATTTGAAATAGATTTGCATTAAAAAGGTTAATTGTTATGGGGAAACGAAATAGGGGGACAACCCAAATAACAAAAGTCGAGTCAAGAAGAAAAGGATCAGACCCGTTATTCTTTTGTAAACTGGATATAAAATGGTGGGTTCCTTTATGGAAAATGATAATTACAGCCCTTAGGGCCTTCATTAAGAAGGCAAAAAACAAAAAACAACCTCCTGAATTTTAGGAATATTATTTTTTTAATCAACATGTTAGGGCTGTCATTAACAAAACCCTTCATTTATAATGGGCTAATGGTATTGGGCTAAAGTGATGGCAGACCCGTTATACTATTGTGCAGGAGTTGTCGTAGATTGCGAGTTTTTATAAAATGTCATTTTACAAGCTTTTGTTTTAAATAAATTCTGGAAATTTATATAAGGAGCTATACGTTAATAAAATCATGATTTTGGCCATAATGATAATTATATAATGTTACATAAATTCCAGAAAAATTATTAGACTTACGATTATGATTTTGTGATATCATTTATCTTAATGAACTAAAATTTATGAAGTTCAGAATTTGTGGAGCGATAAAATGGAAGGTAGTTCAACCTCATTAGATGAAATATCAAAAGGAATCGCTACAATGTTGCACCCTTCATCTGTCAGTGATGATGATTGCGGTATTATTCTTATTTTAGGTTATGATTAATTTATTATTTGTTACCATATATAATCGTTATTTATTTTATAAAAAAAATGTAGGACCAAATCCTACCGACCTTTACGGAAAGTATACATGGAAAATAAACGGATTCTCACGTTATAAGAGAGAAATTCGTAGCGATGCGTTTGTAGTTGACGGGCACAAATGGTATATTTTTATTTGGCCAAAATATATTTTAGTATTTTGAAGTTCGTTAATTAGTTTTTCTGTTACTCTAAACTAATAAATGTGTAGCATGTTATCATGATCTCGACAAAATGAACAATTTAGTATGTTAACATATGTTGGAGACTACTTAGTATATATTGGTCTCAATATATTGATATTAGAAACAAATTATGTGAAAAAAAAAGGTCAAATTGATCCGTCATTGTATTAAATTGATCATTTTGTCAAGTTCAAGTTACCATGCTACATTTTTAATACTTCAGTACAATTCATAGTAAAAAAAGAAACATGTCACTTTATTCAAAAGGAGTGATATATTCTCCACTAGCTATTCACTTTAATCTATCTTTATATTTTATTCTTTTGCCTCAAAAACCGTAAAATCTCAAATGTTTTACTTATTTTGATTCAAATGTAGTATTTAACTTATTTCCCTTTTTCTTTCTTTATTTTTTTCTAAACTTAACTTCTTTTTCTCCACCATGTATGTCTTCTCGGTCTCCCCCGAAAAAAAAAGAATAACTAAAAATCATTACAAATATAAGAGTATTTTAGTCATTTAATGTCAAAATGGACAAAAGGTGAAATTCAAGAACCACAGGGACAAAAATCACAAAATAAAAGTTTGAAACAGAATTGTAAAATTCAAAATAACATAGGGATAATATCGGTAATTTACTCTAAACATACGTTTGCAGATACGATGCATCTTTTCTGGAATAAAGAGCATGACTGGGGATGGAAAAAATTCATGGAATTAACGAAATTGGCAGATGGGTTTATTAATGATGACAGCCTTACAATAAAAGTTCAAATTCAAGTTATCAGGTTTTCTTATCGGTTTTTAATTCTTTAAAAATCAATATTTTTTATTTATTTTGAAAACATGTACGATTGCTATAGGGAGATAGCAGCGCGTCCTTTTCGCTGCCTTGACACTATTTACAGGAGAGAACTTACAAGGGTATATTCGTCAAATATCCAGAACATATTTCAGACTTTTGTTGAAGAAAAAAAGGAATTGATAAGGAAATTGATAGGAGATCAAGTTAGATGGTCAAGGTATGTTACTTATATGTACTTCTTAATGATCGAATGGTAAAAAACTATGTAAATTTTTTTATAAATAATTTTTTTTCATAAAGAATTTGTTTTATTATTTTGGTTTGAGTAAATTACGGAAGATCCTTGTGGTACATACTAATTACAACCGCAGTTCCTGAACTTCGTTTATTACATTGGACATATTCTAGTGTATAGACTTTGTTACACTCATGGTCCTTATTACGCTTAACTTTTTTTAAATGACCAATATACCCTTTTGGCCTTAAACGAAATTCAATAACTTGTTTTGACCATGAGTATAACAAAGTCTATACACCAGTGTATTAAACGAAATTCAAGGACTATAGTTGTAATTAATGATGATATACTACAGTGACCTTCTGTGTAATTTACTTTTTTTTTTTGTTTTTCTGTTTCAGCTTTTGTGATATCTGGTCGGGAATCGATGAAAAATCTCGGCGTCAAATGTCGGCAGTCAAATTGGATTCAGTGTTGAGAATTATTGTGAAGAAATTTTTTAAGGAATCGGATGTGACAACACCTTTGGTAATGGAATCCTTATATGAAGGATTAAAGGCATTTAAAAATAAAGGAAAATGTGATGAAAATGAAGAAGAAATACAACACGTTGTTCGGATGGAAAATGACCCGTTTGCCCTTGTGGATGATGTATTGTTACTGCTTAAAAACGCGGTTTTGGAAACATTGCCCCCAAAAGATGAATATGGTCCTGAATACCGCGAGGTTAGCATAGTAGGGGTAAATTGGTAATTTTTATTTATTTTTAATGTTTTCTTTTCTTATGGTAGTATGATATTGAGCGTGATGAAAAGAGACTAGCTGAATTGGGACGTAAAACCATCGAAACATTTATCCTATCTTTCATATTCAGGTAATTAATCTAGCATGATTTAGTCAAAAATAAATTTCTTCATATAATTCCTTCATTTCAAAATAAATTATACATTTTTTGTTTAAAAGTAAATTGAATAGTTAGTGAGTGATAGCCTATTGGTCTCACAAATTTTGAATAAAGTAATAATGTTTAGAAGTAAAAGTAAAAAATGTCAATTATCTGTGTTAATGTAGATAGTTAGTGTTTGCAGGGTCCATTATTTTTTACCAAATAAGGAAAATTATCAAAGTGTATTATTTATTTTGAAACTGAGAAAAACGAAAAGTATGTCATTTATTTTGAAACAGAGGAAGTAAGTTTTTTTTACCATCGATTTAATTACTGCAGTAAAATTGAAGAGGAATACAAAGAAATTGTTGCTTTGAAGAGACAAGAGGAACTTATCCGTGAAGAAGAGGAAGCAGGGGTTGCTAAAAATCAACAAAAAGCAAAACGTGGGATCTGATAAAGGACACAGTATTAAAAATATGATTTACTGTTGAATAATTGCAATTTTACCAACTTTTGGTTTATTTGAATTTTGCCATGATTTTTGATTATTTAGTGTTTTGGAAATGTCAGAAAACCGTTACGACTTTATAAAATTGCATTTGACAATTGTTTTTTTTTTTTTTTTTTTTGACGTGTTAACAGTTGGTTTACATTGAAAATTCAAAGAAGTTATTTTGCGATTATGAAAAGTAAATTATATTTCAATCATATTATGTGTAATTTGATATCAAATTTTCCATGTTTCAATCACCATGTATAGTTTATGGTCCGGAATTGTTCAAAATTCGTGCAAGAAATGTCACAGGGAGAAATATGATTCGATATTAAAAGTTGTAAAGCACTTCAACTTTGGTGATGGAGTCCTTATGCTGTAAACTCACTCAAATGTTATTCGTTATTAAGGATCTTATTATATCAAATGCTAAAATGGTTATATTATAGTTAAAAGGGTTAAAGTTACCTAAGTATAATGGTTTTTTTAATATTTGTTTTAGGTGTTAAACTTTTTTGGGTTTTGATAATTTAGGGCTGTTAAAAAACATGTATAAAAAAGTTATAAATCCATCTATATTTGACTCCTGAATTTTAGGAATTACTATTTAATACCACTTTTAATGCATTTAGAGACAGGACTGTCATTATTAAAACCTTTTTTTGGGTATTTAAATCGTTTTACTCTTTGAAACTGTTTAGTTGTGTGTCGGGCTTTGTTGACATGACCAACGATTTCCAACACACCAAATCCATTATTTCCTAAAGTTTTTGAAAATTAACAGATTTTGGCGCTACATTACAAATTAGATGCATGTATAAAAGTATAAAACTATATAATTGACATCATCCGAAGACATGACTAATATGATTTCTTTTTAATTAAAATATGTAAAGGAAAAAATAGCTGGTTAAATGCATCTATAAATCTGTAATCATGATGCTATAAAGCTTTTTGCATAAAGAATAATTAATTTTATATATACTTAAGCAACTTGGTTTATACACACGTGTGACTTCGTAATACAATAATAAATGATTGGGAGCCTTTGACCTAGCGGTATGATGCTTGTATCTTGACCTTGTGGTCAGGGGTTCGAGTCCCGTTGTGAATATATGTGGTAATTAGGTATAGATTAGAATTTTCCGTTAAAAAAAAAAATGATTGGGAGCGACACCCTATGGATCCTACAATGAAGCAGTTAGGCCTAAGGGTGTTAGGCTTGTGCCAACCGCACTTCGTTGGGCCTTCGGTTCTTCAGTTTTGAGCACTTATGTAATGGCTCTTCTGTTAGATGTCGTTGGTGGGATGTTTTGGATAATTGAAGTATCAAGTGAAGGGAAATTTGTGTGTAATTGTGTGTTTTATATATAAAATATTAAGTGAATGAGTATTGTTAGCATAAATGTGTCAGTTGAATCGATGTTGATTTGACAAAAGCTAAAGTGTCAATTGGTGTCACGACCACAAACGGTCTTACTGAACCGGGGCGACGCGACAGATTGAAATAGAACTGAAATACAAAAGTAACAAAACTCATAATCTTTTCATAATTTCTCATTGTTTCTTCTAAAAACAGTTACTAATTTACTATTAAGATTATGGTGTTGTATTCAAGGAAGTTCTTGATTTTTATAAAGTTTCAAAGAATAAATCTTATTCATTGTATCAAAAGATCTCTTAACCACCACCATCATGAAATCACATGTGATTCAATATACAACCGCCACCATCATCAAATCACATGTGATTCAATATAGAACCACCACCACCGGCTGCCGCCGGCCGTCCCAATCACATGTGATTGTGTACGCAATCATATGTGATTGAATAATGTAATTTATAGTTTTAACACGAGTTTTGTTTCATGAAAAAGATTTCAACTTGACAAAAGTGCAAGAGCAATGATAGTTGGAATTATGATTTTCTGTAACATTGTGCAACTATTGTTATGTGAGTACTGTCCATTATTTACTAAAGAAATAGTGAAAGCTTATGCCAAGATCACTTTTTTATATGTGTTATTGTGTGCGACATAAGGAATAAATGAACAATGGAGTAAACCAATTCCCTTAAAAGTGTGTTACCTTCTCGAATGAGTAGGAAAGGTTTGCAAAACATAACCTTTATCAATCAGTGTATTTTGGTTGTATTTAATCCAATTGGGTCAAATAGAAAAGGTTGTCTATAATAAAACGGGTCAAACAGGTTGAAAGTTGCCCAACGTCTGTTGTAAATGTCTATAACCTACTTGTTTTATTCAAAGATTTCATTATGATTTAAAAATAGCAAACATGTGTTGGCGGATTAAGCTAACCTTGTCCAGCCCATTTTGACTCGTGTTAGCAAAGTCATTTTTGAGATATTCGTTTTCAGTTTTTTTATATTTTTATAATTGTACATAAGACTATACTTTAAATATGGGAAAATTAATTTTTACCAAAAATTAGTCAAACAAACAGTATTGCCTTCGGTTTACTATGTAACATTTTTTATATGCACGAGAACAAATCAAAAGTAGAATACAAGAAAATTGCGACATTACATATGACTAACTTCTATATAGTGCCTCATATTATGTTGCTTAAGTAATTAATTTTTTAACAGCTTGATCAGAGTTACAATAGTACAATTCAAAGAATTGACTCTTAAATGCAATTTTTAATATAAATAAAAGTTTTTTCAAACATCTGTAAGTTTGACACGTTTGTTGTTCTGTTTTGTTGTTCCTTTTTTTATATGTTTGTTATTTTGTTGACCACATGTGTAATCTGATCATATTAGCAAACGAACGACCTATGGAGATAACTGATGAGGTCAAATTTAATTTATTCATTTTAATTAAATTTTCTAAGTTTCATAATTTTTTCCAAAATTCCGGACATTATAAGTAGGTGAATCTGCATGTTTCGTTCTCGGTCCATTCAAGTCATAGTCAAGCTTTTAATCCACTTGATTAACCGATGTGTTTGAAATCAAATCGTTCTTCTTTAGGCAATGTGAGAAAGACAATACCTCTTCAATATTAAACTTATTATTGTCAACACATGTTTTTTTATATATTTTCTACTTATATTTGTGAATAATTTTATAAGGCGCCCGTGATTTATCACGGGTTATAGGCTAGTATTCCATATACATATTGAGATATTTATACTGTATATAATACATTTAAAATTTTCTTAATGACAAAACTTAATTTTCAACCAATACATTTGCTATATCAGGGCATATCACAAACATTCACCATCCACGACCACAACCCGTCAAATTGGTCACTGCAGAATATAGATATGTGGTACTCACTACCGCATTGCGCGGATACCCTTTTATGTCAAAAATAAAAAATATTTTATTTATGTCGAAACAAAGAAAATTAAAGATATTCAAGATAAACACATTATTTACATCTTTAGATTTGTCTAACTCATTTCTTAAGGTCATAAGATAAGATAAATTTAATAATTCCAAAGTTTTTAAAATTGCATAAATAACCATTAATGAACTCCATTTTTTTATTAATTTATGAGACGCATTACATGTATTTTTAATTATTCAGATCTTTCTAGTTCGGTATATTATTTCATACCCTTAGTGCATATAAAGTCTGTCCTATTGATATTTCCAAAAGTCGTCGATTCGTTCGTTGGAACTCGTCAATCCACAGATACCGTTGGTACGAGCTTGTTAGTGGAATTCGTTGGTGGTTCTTATCTGATATGTGATGAATTTACTGTTGGGACGAACCTAACAACCTCGTGCATTTTGGGAAATTTTATTCTATTAATAAAAATAAATGTCCGATAATTAATAATTTTCATTAGCAAAAGCTAATTACAAATTAAATAAATATAAATAATAATTAGTAAACATATTTCTATTTTGCCCTTTACTCACTGCTGCTCCTTGTACCTCAAATCTCTAACTTTCTCTCTCTTGTCTTTCTCTTCTCTGTTTTCTGTATCTATCCATCTCTCTCTTCGCCTCTTTCTTTCCTAGACCTAAAATCAGCTTCCTTCAATCGCCATATAACACCTTAATTTCTCTGTTCTCAGGTTGTTTAATTTCTTATTCCATCATTCGATCCGTCAAACCTTTTCATTTTGGATTATTATCCCGATTTGCTGTTATTAATTAGGGTTTGGTTTTGTCGATGATTAGTTTGCATGTGAACGATCTCTCGTTTTCATTTCTATTTGTATACGAATTTGAATAACAAGTCTATCGGACTTACATAGGATTTGCAGAATTAGAGGGTTTTACTAATTGCGCAGAGTTATAATTTTCTTACGATATCGTCGTCTGTTAGTTTTTCCACTTGTGTGTTCAATTAATTAGGGTTTTTCTCGTAAGATGATAGCTAGGGTTTATTGAAGACTTTATCCAACTCATCGAATTGAATTAAAATCTGTGAACTTGAGGAGTTTGTTTGTTTGTTTGCTTACGCCTCGTAGCTGTTGGTTTGAATTGTTATCAAGTTTTATATCGAATTGGATGCAATTAATCTATAAGGAGTGATGTTATGAGCTTATGATTGCTAAATTTGATGATGATTCTGTTAATTTGATGAATTTAGGGGAAATTGGGGAAGGGTTTAGGGAGCTGTGAAGTGTGAAAATGGCGGGCAGCTCAAGTGAAGAATCTGGGATTAGTAGATCATTAGAGGGACAATCAAACGGGCAGCAAAGGGGTGATGCAATTGCAGAATGGCGGTCTTCTGAGCAGGTGGAAAATGGAATTACCTCAACATCACCACCTTATTGGGATACTGAAGATGATGATGATTGTGGTATGTTTTTACTTTTTATATATTTAATTTCAATCCAAATATAAGGTAGCTGTTTAGATATTTACAAGTTAGAATATGCCAATGATGGTGTATCTGTATTCTTCTTTTTCTTCACAAAAGTCCATCTAAATACCGATTTTATTAATCTGCAGGACCTAAACCTTCTGAACTTTTTGGGAAATATACATGGAAAATAGACAAATTTTCACAAATTAATAAGAGAGAACTTCGAAGTAATGCATTTGAGGTTGGCGGTTACAAATGGTATGTCTTTCTCTTTTATTACCTGTTTTAATAGTCATTTGTTGCAATATTTATTATATTTTGTGCAAATGCTGATGGTGTACAAATAACTGTAGGTACATATTGATCTACCCACAGGGCTGTGATGTATGCAATTTTCTGTCTTTATTTCTTTGTGTTGCAAATCATGACAAGCTTCTTCCAGGTATGTTCTAACAACATCTGAAGTTAAAAAATTAATGTATAGGTATATATATATATATACACACACACACACATACAATATACATATATATTTCGTTGATTAATAGAAAGTGGACTCCTTTTACTAAAACAGGATGGAGTCATTTTGCTCAATTTACAATTTCTGTGGTCAATAAAGAGTCCAAGAAATCTAAATATTCTGGTTAGTTATTTTTTTCTGTCATTATTATTATTATTATTATTATTATTATTATATTTGATAAAAACTATATTTTCAGACACATTACATCGTTTCTGGAAGAAAGAACATGACTGGGGGTGGAAAAAATTTATGGAATTATCTAAAGTGACAGAGGGTTTTGTGGAGGCTGACACACTCATAATAAAAGCTCAAGTTCAAGTTATCAGGTATATATATATTTAATTGATTTTTTAAATCTTTTAATAGCCAATTATTGAAAAAAAAATGTTTTTAATTAAATATTAACTTGTTTTAATGGTTTTATTATAGGGAGATTACAGACCGTCCTATTCGATGCCTTGATACAATATATAGGAGAGAACTTGTAAGGGTATATTTGTCAAATGTAGAACAAATATGTCGGCGTTGTGTGGAAGAAAGAAGAGGAAGGCTCGGGAAATTGATAGAAGATAAAGTTAGATGGTCAAGGTATTCAAACTTTCCAAAATGGGCGGGTCGGATAACGGGTCAAAATGCTTCGTTTTTTGTACGGGTTGGTTTGGGTTGACCCACCCAAGACACCTTTTTCCGTTTTCCTTGCATTTTTTTCTAATAAATTTTAAAGCTTCTAATAAATATTAATCACATGTTTTTTGCATGAAGCGATTTAGGGGCTTGTATAAAGAATACTCTAGGACACTTTTGACCTATATGGCATGTTTCTTTTTCTTTACAAATATTTTCGAATTGACCCGTTATTAAGGATAAAAAAAAAAAAAACTCAAACTGACCCATTTGGCCTGCTTCTGTAATTTTTAACAAATTTTTTGATTTGACCCGTTAGGGACGAATTAAATTAATCCAAATTGACCCGTTCATAGGTAAACGGTTCGAATTGCCACCTCTAATGTTGTCCCTTAAAAAGATAAACTTTGCAACTCTTTTTAATTATTTTTTTTTATTTATATTTACCATGTTCCAGTTTCTGTACTTTCTGGATGGGAATTGACCAAACTTCCAGACGCCGAATGTCACAAGAGAAATCGGATTCGATATTAAAAGTTATTGTACGACACTTTTTTATAGAAAAAGAAGTCACATCAACTTTAGTAATGGATTCATTATACAGTGGATTAAAAGCCCTTGAATGTCAAAGTCAAAGTCAAACTTTGACCAAAGGAAAATCCGATGCAGAAGAAATCCCGATACCCGTTGTCCGTATGGAAAGCGACTCATTTATTCTCGGTGATGATGTTTTGTTACTGCTTGAACGGGCTGCTTTGGAACAGTTGCCACCAAAAGACGAAAAAGGCCCTCAAAACCGTACTAAAGTGAGTATAATAACTAAAATATTGTATTTTTTATAAAATTTTAAATTTTATTAAATCGGTTATTTCATGGTCTTTTTTGGTGTGTCAGGATGGTGGCTCGGGGGAGGATTTTAGTAAGGATACTATAGAGCGGGATGAAAGGAGATTAACTGAATTGGGTCGAAGAACCATTGAAATATTTGTTCTAGTTCATATTTTCAGGTAATATTTATTTTTTGAGTAAATTACAGAAATTGTCCCTGTGCTGTTTCAGATTTCCATGATTTTATCCCTAAGCTTTTTTTTTTGTGATTTTTTTCATGTGGTTTCCAATTTCATTTCTTTTGTCCGACCTAAAATGACGAAAATACACTTGTAAAAAAAAAATCAAAAAAGTTAATTACAAGGGTATTTTGGTCATTTTAGGGCAAAATAGACGAAGGGACAAAAATTCACGAAAAAAAGTTTAGGGATAAAATTGTAGAATTTGAAACACCACAAAGACAATTTCTGTAAATTACTATTAATTATAAAATGGAATTTGTCCTGCTAAAGGTGGTTATTTTGGCCTGACCCGTTTTGAACTGGCCCGTTTTAACCGGATATCCATTTATTGTCACAGCACTAAGATAGATGTAGCATACCAAGAAGCTGTTTCTTTAAAGAGACAAGAAGAACTCATCCGTGAAGAAGAAGAAGCATGGATGGCTGAAACTGAACAAAAAGCAAAACGGGCCTCTGATAAAGAAAAAAAATCCAAGAAAAAACAGGTTTATTATTTTTTTAGTAATAATTTTAACCCGTTTCTTTTCTTTTATGAATTTTAATCTTTTATTTATACTCAGGCGAAACAGAAAAGAAACAACAACCGAAAATCAAAGGAAAAAGGACGAGATGAAAAACCAAGTGTTGTAACTGTAATAATAGAAGAAAAACCTGAAGAACCGAGCAGCCCGATTGAGCAGCCCGAAACAGTTGAAGATGTTTCTGATGTTTCAGATTCTGTTGATTGTGTAACTGAATCATCACTTGTTCGGCCCGATTCTGATGATAGAGATTCGAGCCCGGTTAATTGGGATACTGATACTTCTGAACCTCATCATCCGCCCACTGAAGCTTGTAGTAGTGGTGTAATTAGTGCCCAAAATGGAGGGCAAAAGAGTAATTTTGTTATGGATGATAGCTCTTCTACATGTTCAACAGATTCATTACCCTCTGTTGTGATTAGTGGGCCCCATTCGAATTCACATCAGAATCAGAAAACCCTAAATTCATCCATCAGGTTATATTCATTCTAGTTCTTTTTTCCTTCTAGAGACTGTAAAAACTAAAAATGGGGTAATTTTTGGTACTGTTTGAAACGGGCCGGGTCGTTTGGCACACTTTTTTTCTTTTTACTAGTTTGGACTGTTGGAGATAAAAAAAAACTTGACCAAAATCGACCTGTTTGTAAGTAAATGGGTCGAAATTGCCACTTGTGTACCATATTTTTTATTTATGTATTTTATATTTTAATATTATTTAGAGGGAAAGTAAAGCGAGGAAAAGCTACTGTTGAAGTGAGCCCGCGGGTCAACAATATACAAAAACAACCAACAAGTGATGAAGTGGAGTGTGATGAAGATGATGTAAAAAAAGTGGTATTGTTTGTTTTTTATATATTGCATTTTAAACGTTTTTTCTGTTTACTTGATTTATAATATTTTTTTGTTTATAATTGTAGGAAGAATTAGTTTCATTGCAAAAGAAGCTAAGCATCAAAGAAGAAGTTGAACCGGAGAAACAATTAAAAGAAAAAATAACCGTTTCAGTTACACCATCTTCACCCAAAAGCCCGTCAAAAGCTTCACCACGGGCCCTTCTAAAAAAGACTGCACCAAATGATTCTGTTATAACCCGAACCGAAAAGCCCGTGGTTCACCCGACCCAAAAACCAACCGAAAAACCCGTGGTTCAGCTGACCCATAAACCAGCTGAAAAGCCCGTGGTTCACCCGACCCATAAACCAGCTGAAAAGCCCGTGGTTCTGCAAGTGGCGGCTAAGCCCGTGGCTAAAGCCGCACCACCCCCACCCATGTCGAGACCTTTGAGTGCACCATTAGCCGAAGGGTCTAGACCTAATGCAACCACCACCACGCCAGCTGTCTCAATGCTTCAAACCGGCCCGTTTCTATCTCGGTCCGCGAGTGCAGCCGGGTATCTGGGTCCTGACCCGTCAGCCATGGGTCAGACTTACGGGCTACCCTCTTACCGAAACGCAATGATGGGTAGCCCGGTTTCGTCAGCCCATTCTCACTCGTATTCACAGCCCGTGTTCCTACCACAAACCCCCGAGAGAATGGATAATAATAATTCAATCGGGCCAAGTTTTTCATTCGGGCTGATGAACACCGATGTTGCACATCAAAACGGGCCCCAGTGGATGGAATCACATAATAACATTCGGGCTCAAGGTATGTTAGCCGATGAATTCCCGCATCTCGATATAATCAACGATCTACTCGACGACGAATACGCCCCGAGTGGATCAAATTCGGGCCCGGGCCCGTTTCACAACGGGCACCGCCATCTGAGCCACCAGTTCACTTTCCCGGGGGATATTGTCGGGTCAGTTGACCAGGGTCCTTCAACGAGCTCGTGTCGGTTTGACCGGACCCGAAGTTTCCATGAAGAGTTCCAACACGGTTACGGGTTTGACTTTTCTCGAGATGTGGTCCCGCAACAACCGAATTTGCAACCGTATGTGAACGGGCAGGTTCAGAACCAGTGGCAGATTGGCGGGTCGGATCTTTCATACGGGTTGAGGAATATGGATAGTGATGGGTATTCGTATCACGTGCCACATGACTATTCAAGTTTGACCATGGGTGTGAATGGGTACGCGGTATACCGACCTTCAAATGGGCAGTGAGTTAATCAATTATGATTCGGTTGTAATAACGTTTTTTAGATTTGGAGTGACCGTTGTAACCGTTAGATAACTGAAAACTTTTTTATATTTATTCTGAAAGAGTGATTCTAGAAATGGTTTTTTTTTTTCTTTTTTTGGTTTGTCCATGGATTGGGATTTGAAATCTGACTTTGCTAGCAACGTTTAATAGATTCAGGTTTTTTATATGTCCTATTTATTGTATAACATTAAAATTCTATCTTGCAATTTACATAAAATAAAATAAATTATGGCAATTAAGTGAAAATTAAAATCGATAATACGATAAAGAAAGTGACCTTTAAAATTCGTTAAAATGATATTCAAATTGCACACTTCATTTTCACGACTCATTCAATGGTTGAACATTACTTGTTAAGGTTGTTAGAATGAGCTTAACTTATTCATATCTTATCGAGTTATGCATGTTTTTTTTCGAAAGTTAATATATAGGTAGATATAGTCAAATATGATCATGGTTTGGTCAAACCACTAACTTAATAATCTTAAGCGGATAATTATGATGAACTCTAAAAACATGATGAATATTATGACGAACAAGGAATTAATCTTGAACTTGATACATAAATGAAGAAAAACATATAGACGTTCAGTTGGAGGAGTTTGTAAACACTAGAAGAAAAAAAGGATTTAGTGACATGATGAGTAACTCGAAAACCTAAAAAGGAATATCGTTATTGAATCAATGAAAATCGTCATCTCTTAACATGTGAAAGTCGTAAAGTGTTGATTTCGTCGTATTTATCTAATAAATGAACATAGAATTAAAATGGACATTAATAGGAAAATAAGACAAAACGGTGTTTGGTAAAACCATTGATTCTTTAATACCTGAGATTGGTAGCTGACAAACAAATACTTTTTGTCAAAAAAAAAAAAAAAACAATAATAATTAAAATTCATATTTGTTATTGTGCGTATGAGCTTCTTAATTACAATATTTTTATATTAAAATAAATATGATGCAAGTTTAACAAAATACTTCTCGATCTATTGACTTCCATAACCTTTTTCACACCTTAATCTATTGACTTATGTTAAGTATGACATGAAAAAAACATTATAAATTGTTTTTTGCCATAATATTCTGAACCACAAAAGTCATACCATAGAACTACACGAGTTCAATACTAACCAATGTATTAGTTTAAGTTAAAGAAGACTATAAACCGTACCAAACATGTGGATGTGTATGTTGTGTCTAAATCATATAATATATAGTTTATTAAGCTACATTTAAATGGCTAGCTATTGATAAGAATAACATTAGAATGTATAAAATAAAAAGTGTTTTTAATGTAAAAAACCCCATTAAATTTTGTTAATTAATTACTTTGTCACGAAGACACTTTCACTTGTTGTATTAGATAACAAACCAAACAATGTTATGATTTAAATATAGATAGGATGGAAAAGAAGGGGATCTCAAATCCATTAAAGTCGTAAATAATGGCCTTTTGTGATGTCCAATTCAACGGTCAAAAACTATATAAATTTATTTAAGAGTTAATTACACAAATGGTCCTTTAAGATGATACCACGTTGCAAGTGTGGTCCTAATCTTTTAATTTCGACAATCTTAGTCCTTTAAATTACCAATTTTGCAATATTTCTGTTAAGTGACCTCATATGTAATGCACATAAGGGTATTTTTGTCTTTTTGCACTTCACCTTGCTTGAAAAAACCCTAAAATCTCAATCTTCCTCACTTTCCTCTCTGTCATCTCTCCTATCCCGAAGCAAACCCAAATCAAACCAAACCCAAATCTCTATCATGTTCTTCATCCCAAAATCAAAAATTAAAAATAAATGTTCTTCTATCAAGAACACCGAATTTTGAAACTTAGAATTTAAGGCTTGCAAATCTTCATAGATCTTGAAGAACATAGATCTTGAATTTCAAAAATCAGATCTGAGAAGATGAGCAGCTCTGGAGCACCCCTTGGTCGACCGGAGAATACGAGCAGATCTGGAGCACACCTTGGTCGGTCGGAGAAGACAAGCAGATCTGGAGCACACCTTGGTCGGCCGGAGAAGACAAGCAGATCTGGATCTGTAAGTAGATCTGTAGATGGTCGAAGCCTCGATGGTGGTGCGACGTTGGTGATGGCTGCTGTAAGGAGGAAGCCAGAAGGGTGGTAATGCAGGTTTTTCATGATGTTCGTGAAACAATCATAAATTAATACAAGAGTTTATTGATGTTTATGATAAATTGAATCTAGCATATGTATTGGTTTAAGTATTGCAGGTTTTTCATTGAATAAAGTAGTAATTTGGGGGTGTTCTTCATGATGATGGTGAAGAAGATAAGTATAGATGTACAATTTTTAATGCACAAGGTACAAGTTATTAGGGGGAAAGGACATAAACACCGAAGGTGGCCGACGGCCGGAGACACAAAAACAGCCGGAATTGCGATTTTTAAATTCGGCGACTCAGAGGTCCGATCTTGTTAAATCAAGGGTGGATCCCCACTAAGAACAACTGATCGCACCTTTTGTTGAATTAAGGGTGGATCCCCACTAAATTAGGGTTTTGATTTTGGGGGAAAAAGATGAAGTGGAGAAGAAGATGAAGTGCGAAAAGACAAAAATACCCTTATGTGCATTACATATGAGGTCACTTAACAGAAAAATTTAACACCGTTTGGTCTATAGGACCAAACGTGCAAAATCGGTAATCTTAAAGGACTAAGATTGTCGAAATTAAAAGATTAGGACCACACTTGCAACGTGGTATCATCTTAAAGGACCATTTGTGCAATTAACTCTTTATTTAAACCAATATTCATCAAGTCAACAGTCAAACCTTGTAACCGGATACTCTAAGAAACTACCTACTACCCACTAGAAAATCTTTATATACATATGCACATGCATAAGCCCACAAATATTTTGATTCACATAATTTACATGCAAGCTGCTAACCAAAATCATGAAGTCATTAAGCATTGTTTGTGTTTTTTTAGCAGTGCTGCTTTTGGTGCATGCATACCCCATCAAAGCTAGTAGAGTTCTTCACATAAAAAGCCACTCGATCGACTTAACGGGTTCAAACACGTTTGTTTTCCAGTCACTTCCTAAGGGGCCGGTTCCACCTTCGGGTCCATCAGGGTGCACTTATATCCCGGGAAGCGGTGGACCGCCTTGTCCTTAATTAATGAACTTCTTGATCGATGGTTCCATGGCTCATAGTAAATGCCAAATTGGTGCCGTCTAGGTTACTCGAATGATCAGGCTATATAGGGTTCTAACTTTCTTCATTGGTTTTTGTGTTGTCGAGAAAACAATTGACGATTTGTTGAATTAAGTGATTCATCAATCGTTTATTCTTTTCATAAACCAATTATTTGTTGGTTAGTTGGTGGGAGTTATAATTTGTACAAATTGTTTTTTCTTGGTCAAGGTTCAATCCCACCATGACATATACTTGTAATTATAAGTGTTTGTTTATTCATTACATGGCTTATACTTTTATATGGTGGAACTATTATTATAAGAGACATCTAAAGTTTACCATGTTTCATCATTTTTGTCTATTTATCTTGGTAGTAATAGCAATAAACTTTGATCAGTACATATGACAAGTGGAACATTAACAACAACGATACTCAATTCCACCAAGAACAATATATGGGGAGGTAAGATATAAACAGTCATACATCTACCCCGAAGTAAAGAAACTGCTTCCTGAAATACTTCCGACAAAACTCTATTTAATTCTATTTGGTACATGGAATTAATTCTCTTGCAAAAATGACGTACTGCAGGGAATTAAAACTTTAACAGTATAAAGGAAGTTGCTTAAGGTCCAAGGACCATCGTGCATGCATGTACCTTTGAAGTTTCCTTATCAAGAATGCATACCAATTTTCTACATTTTTAGTAAAGTTTGGCAATTCCATGTAATTTTAAAATTCTCCCCACTCAATGAAGCCAAGAACCGCAATTATCCATTGCCAACATTGTATTAGTTTGTAAACATATTATCAAATACGGTAGTCAATTTAACAGAAATAGTCAAATATTGAAAAAATGAAGTAAACATGTGCATAGAACACAAATATATTTGGGTAAATGTGTAAATGGATAGGGGTCCATGTTCAGTTTACAGGGAAAGTCAAGTATTTAATTCTGAAGTAAAAGTATTTAATTCGGAAGTAAGCCGCCAAACCATAAAATTGACTAACAAAGATGGTCAACTTCATGTATATATTGTCGTTACAAGGTGTGAAACATGTGATATATGTTCTCTCAATTCGCGTGTTTACAAATTCTTTCATTTACTTATTTAACATATCTTGACTTTTCTTTGGTCAAAATAGACGATATTTCGTATGAAATTATTATGACATTTGTTGTAAACAACTCAAATTTAAACAAATTACTATATAAATAAGTGGGAACGCTAATAATTGCAAATATTGACCAAGTGATGTTATTGAAAAACAAAAGAAATCCATGAAATACTAATATATATTATGAGCAAGTTGGAAACTTAACTCCATTAACTTATTATATGCAATGTTTTTATAAAACAGGTTTTTGCATTGACCGACTAGTTTTATGAATATTGTCGAATTTGTCAAATAAGATGAGTCGACTAGTCGAATGTCAATATTGAGTATTTATGATACAATAAATATTTAAATAATCTACGAATGTCATGAAACTAGAAAAATATAAAACAAATACTATATAAAATTTAAAAAAACCCCCAAAAATGGTATTTTGAACTATATTTAATACTTTCAAATTCCAAAACTTACATAAAAAATAATATTTTTATTTCATTCACCTAATTCTTTTAGAAAAATCAATTTTTTTTTCGGTTGGACCCGTATTTTTATGTCAAACCCACCAAATTATAAACACTGATTTAAGTTCAACCGTGTTTTTAAAAGGAAAAAACATATGTTCCATCAAAATTACAACTCTCCTTTCCTCCAAGAAACCACTATCGGTTTTAACTCATTAACTAAAGAAATAAAGATAGCTCGACCTCTCTTCTTTTCTTCTAGCAGAAGGGACAGAATTAATGTATAATTATTGCACATAACTTTCTGTTACGACATGCTATTGATCAAACTTTATGAGTCGGTTTCAACACCTTAATTTATTTAACCCTAGACGTATTAATTAAAGACAACTTTATGTCTATATATATTTTTTCTCATCGCCTTAATTCAACATTCAAACTAACAAAATGAAGTCATTAAGCATTGTTTGTGTTTTCTTAGCAGTGCTACTTTTGGTGCATGCATGCCCCATCAAAGCTAGAAGATCACTTTTTCATGAAGTAAAAGACCACTCGAACGACTTAAAGGGTTCAAAAGCGTTTGTTTACCGGTCACTTCCTAAGGGCCCGGTTCTACCTCCGGAATCATCTGGGTGCACTTTTATCCCAATCGATGGACCGCCTTGTGCTTAATCAACTTCTTCTTGGTAATTAAATAATGTTGTTAGTTTGTTTTGAGAAATACAATAATATAAATTTAATATTCACGTTTCATATCTTCGCAATGTGGCGCCAGTAGTGAAAAAAAATGTGTTAGTAAGCAACATGTCGTTTTGATACTTTTGTTTGGAGATAAACATACCATCTTTGACGGTCGGAATATAATGTGTCGATTTTGAAGTTGAAATTAGTTTGTTTTGACTATTTTGGTCCAAGTCAAACAGCTTTAGAACCCTCAACTTCAAAAGGAAGATCATCAGATGCAACAAACTCTTTCTGACCACTCTATTCCATTGCATTGAATTACCTATAACCATGAATTTATACATTTTAATCACAAACTAATTTAAAAAAAAAAAAATTAACGACTGGTTTGAATTTAGGCCATGAATTTCTGTTTGTAACATGCAATTAATGAACATAATAATGTCATTTATAATCGGGTAAAACGACCATATATAAGTCATATATAATTGATTTGAACTTCTTGTCTTTATTTCCTCTTTAATAGATCATTCGTTCGTCTGTAATAATCGGCTTAGTTATACATTTAAATCATTTGCATAGATAATAAGATATATATTCTTTTCAACGTAACTTCAAATGAAAAAAACAAGAAACAAATTTGAATCATGGCGTGATTCATCTTCGACAAAAACCAATAATATATAGTACTACTATTACCTTTTAGTAAACATTTCTCTCATTTAATTAAGGAATATTATAATGATAGCCCTGTCAATAACAAGACAAAACTAATATAGAAATCGCCTCCTGAATTTTAGGAACACTACCCTATCCTTAAATGTACAATCATTTTATGCATGTTAGAGACAGCCCTAAGGACTGTCATTAACAAAACCTTTTAATTAATAACAAAATAATGAAAGAACTAATTACGAATTAATCAAACAAGTAAGACGCGGTCAAACATAACCTCTTGTTTTTTTAGTTGTAATCACTTGACCGTGCAAGCCTAAAATAAAATACAGAGAATTATGTTACGTTAAAATAGTGATCGGCTTTTAGGTTTTATAGTTTGGATCTAGTATGAGAAACTTTCAAAATCATAATAAAAATCTAATCATGTTATAGATAATTATTAGTTATTTTATGTACATCGGTCGATCTCGATGTGAACTATATCATATTTTGCATCATAAAATAGTTAATAACTTTGATATAAAAATTCATGACAATATCCACAATGACAAAGGGATAAAACCTAATGGCAATGTCATATAATAATGAAGCACATGATCCTCTTTCCTTATAAATTTTGGCACCTACTTTTCATTTTTGTACAAGCTTTTGAAGGATGAGAGAAATGGCTAACTGCGGCAACGGTGAGAGTTTTATTACCTATTAATTAGAATTCTAAATCATTATTTTTAGTGTTAATGAGTTACAATTATTTTTATGATGTTTTAAATTGTAGTTAAGGGCAAGAAATCGTGGCCGGAGCTGGTCGGGACCGATGGTCAAACAGCAACATCCATAATTGAGAGACAAAATGATAATGCGGACGCCGTGATTGTGGAGGAAGGAGCTTTTGTGACCGGTGATATCCGATGTGATAGGGTTAGGGTTTTCGTTGATGATAACAACATAGTGAAAGAAGTACCTAAAGTTGGTTAACCGACATCTTAATTTCCATAGCATTTTGTTTGTTATGTAACGGTTTAGTACCGTTTTATGTTTCATCGTATTATGTTTGGTGTGTCACGAAGTTTGAGACTTCTTGTTATTGTTACAATTCTTCCCTTTTAGTATAATGAAATCGTGTTGTTTTAATTAATTAATAAACATCCTAAAACAAACCACTGAACAAAAAAGTGATCTAATCTATTGAAAAAAGTTATGGTTTCACGATTCATGACTACAACTAGGGTGGTAATTCAGGTTAGGTTCGGATTCACGGGTTGGTGGATCAGAAACATTCAACCTGAAACCGACATGTTTATATAAACGGGTCAGATATCTCAACCCTAATCTGTTTACCTTCAACCCGAAGCTGACCCATATAACCTGTTTAATTAAACGGGTTAAACAGGTTAGCATGTCAAACATGTTAAACGGGTCAAACAGGACATATATGTTGTTATTATTCCACAAATTCATAACAAAATACCAAAATGACACATTTCTAAGTAATTTTTTTAGTTTTTATCTAACTTTTAATTACGTTTAAACTATGAAACTATAAACTAAATACAAATATATGATTTTTAAATATATTTTCATAATTAAACGGGTTGGCGGGTCAACCCATTTAAATTATCATTGACCCGAACCTAACATGTTTAATAATTGGGTCAGTCTCAGGTTGACTCGACTGACCCGTTTATTAAACAGGTTAGCTTCGGGTCAATGATAATTTAAATGGGTTGACCCGCCAGCCCGTTTAATTAAGAAAATATATTTAAAAATCATATATTTGTATTTAGTTTATAGTTTAAGAGAAACGTTCAAGAATGTCCATCTTTTTTACGAAGTCCCGAAGAACAAATCTCAACCATTGATCTATAAGATCTAATGGTCAAGATTAACCACATAGTTTATACATGAAGTGGGTAGTTTTGGCACTTAATTTTTTTTTTGATTTTTTTGATTTTTGATTTTAAATTTTTTTTATTTTTTTATTTTTTTAAAAAAATAATTTTTAAAAAAAAAATAAAAAAAAATAATTCTAAAATAAAGAATAAAATATAAAAAAAATATTTTTTTAAATGACCAAAATACCCCTCAATGTATTAAATATGTGATTAATCTTGACCACTAGATCTTATTGATCAACGGTTGAGACTTGTTCCTCGGGACTTCGTAAAAAAGATGGACCTCCTTGAACGCAACTCTATAGTTTAATAGTTTAAACGTAATTAAAAGTTAGATAAAAACTAAAAAGACTACTTAGAAATGTGTCATTTTGGTATTTTGTTATGAATTTTTAAATATATTTTCATAATTAAACGGGTTGGCGGGTCAACCCATTTAAATTATCATTGACCCGAACCTAATCTGTTTAATAAACGGGACAGTCGAGTCAACCCGAGACTGACCCAATTATTTTTTACCTTAACCCAAACTTGTTTATTTTCGTGTCGGTTTCAGGTCGGGTATTGTATCGGGTCAGAATTGCCACCCCTACCTACAACCTAAAAGTAGCACGTGCCTTTGGAATTTTTTTTTATGGATATTTGAAACTGGGTTGCGCTAGATATTTTATTTTCTTTTACCCTAAATGATTTTGAAATAGATAATAAATTATGAAAATGTAGATTAATATTGCATTACTTTTGTTGGTATATATTTTTTGGATTTGTTATAATTTTGTTTTGTATTTTTTAGGTTTTTTTTTAATATTTATGCACCTTTTATATTATTAAATTATCATAAATACTTAATAATATTATAATCAAATTCAACCGGTCGGTTCAAACAATATGACCGTTTATAAGCAATCGATCGGGTCAAAACACATTGCTCTCGATTCTCCTGAGACGGCTAGAATCTTTAGAATTACTGCTTTAATCTCTTTAACGCAACGAATTATATCAACAAAACATAGATTTTTTTTATATTAAAGAAATTACATGAAGATGATTTACAACCACATATACAATATGCTTCATTAGTTTTACGAACAAATTCCCTAAAACAAAATACAAATTCTAATAATAATTAACTTATAATTAGCCAAATATAATGTTATTTACAATAAATCCGTTCTCATCTACCCATACGAGAACCCTATCGCATATGTTTATCTCACTAATAATTGTTTCTTTTATGATACTTTGTGTATTAACCAATGCCTTTTCTTTTTTTTACAGCCGTTGCGGTCCATTCTCTGTCCTTGCCAATTTCATATGATCTTTGGCCTATAAAAATCCCAAACGATAAAGTGATAAACCATCATACGGAGTATGAATTTTGCAAACTCCAATAAACGACAAATTAACATAATGATGATGATAAAAGGGTAATTATTTTTTAAAGTGAAAATAATTGAAGATAATATCTATACTATAAAAAGTTATATTCGTAGTATTTATTGATGCCTGAAAACCTACAAGTTCATTACGAAACTATAGAAGGTTTGTGCATGGTTCAACAACCGAACTGCTTGGAACCAAATTAAACCGATGACTGAGAAAATGGTTTCGGACAGACCGAGTACCGAAGCGATAACGTCTTGGACCGGACAGAGAATCACGTTTCAAAAAAAATCAACTTTTTTGGTTTTCGAGCTCACCGGACCGAAATAAAATCAAAATTTATATGAAAATTAGAATTGAGAACCGAACCGATATAGCTCAGTTCGGTTCGGAGGTTCCGGTCAATTTTTGGTCCAGTTTTCACATTCTTAGTTTCATATAGCATATGAAAAAAAAAATTAATCTTTATAAAAGGAAAAATACTCAAATGGTACCTTTTTGCACTTTTTCGGATATAGATGCCATCTCTCCTTAATTTGTGATTTAGATGTTGTGTGGATTTTGTGTTCTATTTGGTTTGAAGGATCAATAATTCAGTGGGTTACTTATAGGAGAACATTTTTTATTTTATTTTTACTCTTATTTTATACTTTTTTCTTGTTGTGGGTAAGGATTAATAGCAGTCAAAAACCAGATACTGTAGTTTAGAATTGGCATGCTGCTGATCAACATATAACACCACCCATTCTGACTTTTGACATGAGTATTCCAAAAAAGTACTTCCTCCTATTTAAAATCAGTGATAAATTATTGGTTTGTTTTCTGAGTCAAGAGATTATAATGAAAGTTAAATTAATTGGATGGTTAATGGAGAATGAGTCCCACGATTATTGAATAAAGTAAGGTTAATAATATTTAAAAGTAAAAGTAAGGGTAAATGAGTCATTTCACTTTATTAAAGTAAGTCGTTAGTGAGTGTTTGCCCACTACTTTTTACCAAATAAGGTAAATTTTCAAAGTTTATCACTTATTTTAAATCGGAGGAAGTATATATAGAACGCTCCTTTAAATTATATAATAAATACACTTTATTCGTATAACATAATATGTAACATATTATAGATATTCAATAAAAAAAAATTAATTTCATCATTATTTAAAATGTATCTTTTGATAGGACAATATTTTTATATGAATCCCGGCTAATAGTAAATTAATAACTTGTATAAAACATATATAAATATATTGGCATGGTAGATACATTATTATCCTTCATTTTAAAGTTTTACCAATCACATATTAAATACAAAATAATAATAAATCAAATACATAATTTCATAATCATGTATTGAATGTGTACTTTGTTAAAAGGGCAAATATATAATTTCAATTAAGTGAATTAGACTTATCTCTTGTAATAAACAAGTGTTTAGCTGAATTTAAAATTTTATTTCTTTCTATTTAGGAAAAATCTCAAATCTATTTATACATTTACAAAAATATATTTACTTTACCGTTTTCCAAAACAAACACAAGATTCAAATATGCGATAAGAAAACAAAAACTCTTTAGGTATTAATAGATCTAACTTTCATAGAAAGAAAGACAAACTACATCATATCACATTACAAAAACCATAATAAAAGAATAAAATCCAACAACCAGGACACATATATGTAGCCTTTGCTTAAAATAAAAACTAACCAACCCCTCAAGACTTGCTAAAACTAGTTACAATTGGGATTATAATCACAAGAATGATAATCAAAAGTAATATAATTCCAAAACACATACACTTTCTACTACTTTTTTGGTACCCTTTTGCAGTTTTTAGATTTTTTGAACCATCATTAACATATTGAGCAGCATTCATTACATGATGCTCAATATCATCCATTTTTTCACCTTGAGCTTCCACCATAACCGCCATGTCTAAGAACACTTGGTGGAGCTCCAATAAGCTTGTTTCGATCTCCTTGGCGGCATCGTGGCGGTCTTGTATCTCCACCACCGTCTCTAGCACCTTTCCCCTTCCATGCTCCTATAAAATTTCCAAAATTTGAACTCAAATTATAATGTCATGAACTTAAGGATTTTAGATTTGGATTATATGCTTGTACTTTGTGCATAAGATTTTGTACTTTCTCCCGTATAGTGATATTTTTCCTTAACATTATAAAGTGCAACAAATCAAAATTTTAAATTATAATGTCATGAACTTAAGGATTTTAGCTTGGGATTATATGCTTGTACTTTCTGCATGAAATTTTGTACATTATCCCATATAGTGACATCTTTCCTTAACATTATAAAGAGTGACAAATTAATTATCAATGCATAAGATTAAACATGTGAAATGAATTATTATCAGTAGTTGTACTTCGTGCAAATTATGTTGTACTGTAAATAATTTTTTTTAATATTTTCATACCTGTATTGCTCTTGACAAAAACTCTTCACCACCTTGTCCATCAGTCCCACTAGATATGATATTTTCTATCACTTCTTCGTTTGCCTGTTCTCCGGTGACCGTGAAATACCTCCGGCCGACGGTCTCCTTGTACTCCGTCATCATCCTCTGTCTCAGCAACTGAAAATCCATCATCAGCTCTTTAAGCTTCTTCCTCAGCCCATTCGCAACCGCCGTTCTCGTCCGATCGACCGGCGTCCCCTGTTTACATCCGGACAATCTCCGGCTCTCTGCATTTGCTCGATCCATTTCCTCCAAACGCGATTTGATCGATTTTGCTTTTTTCAACACAGTGACAATATCGCCGTTAATACGACGTCGGTTTGACTTCAATGCATCTGGATTGTGGAGCGATTTTGACTCCTGATTTGCTGATTCCAGGTGAGTTAGGGTTTCGCGAATTGAATTCATCTCTTGTTTCACGAGCTCGGCTTCGTGGAGAAAAGCGGTTAGATTGTGATCCGGTTGTTGAATTGTTTGCATCTGGATATCGTGATCTGGACCAGCTTCTAGATCTACGTCTTTCATGGCGGATTTCTTCAGATCTACATAGCTGGTGAAGGATTTTGTCAGCAAATCGTTCATATTTGCTGATTGGGGAAACTGATTAGAAATTGGTAAGAATCAGAAATTGATTGAAGAGAAAGATGGAAACTTGTGTTTGACTTGGGATGAAAGGGGTTTGTAAATTGAAATTTGATTTTAGGAGTATATGAAGGATTTATGAAGTAGCCGTTAGGGTAACGGCTCTATTCTGATTTGGATTCATGAAAGTATTCTTATTAGAAATTACATTATGAGTACTATTTGTATTACTTATTTAGGTTTCTAGTTAATTGATTAGGATAAGTTATGATAATGAAGAATATTTATGTTTCTAGTTAATTGATTAGGATAAATATTAAAATTAAGTGATTTATTAAAAAAAATTAGTGAATTATATATGTTATCTTGTGGTGAATAACAAGTAAGCATAATTTACTATTGCATTTGTTATTCATCACAAGATAACATGTATAATTCACTATTATTTTTTTTCTCTTTAATAGAAGTACATGCCCTCTTACATTGTTTTAATATACTATATTTGTATCAGGCTACATATGAGATTTTATAGTTTTTTATACAAAAAAATTAAAGTGATATTAAGGTATATTAAAATGAATAGTTATTGAAGAATGAGTCTCACTCATTTTAAACAAAGTGATGTTAATAATGTTTAAAATTATGAATAAACGGTAATTTCACTATATTAAAATAATTAGTTAGTAGAATATGGATTCTACTGTTTTTATTAGATAAGGTAAGTTAAAGTGCATCAGTTGTTTTGAAACACTCATAAATGAAAAATGTATTACTTATTGTGATATGAAGGTAATATTATTTTTTAGATATGATATTGCCTTCTATTAAATGATTTTATTTATTCTTCTACTCATTTGATCAATATGTGTACAAATTAAAATATGAAATTAAGAAAGAGAGTTAATGAATTTTCAATAATTTTATGGTAGAAAAATGAAGTAGGGGGATATAATAAATAAATATTATTTTCAATATTTATATTTGTTAAGTTTCTAATATAGATTTTTATGATTTTATCAAAAATTGATAATTAGCTTTGTCTAACTAATTACAGTACATGTTAAGAGCATGTAACTTGAACTTTTCAATAAAAAATGCATTTAACACTATCTTTTAAGTTTATATATAGATTCTTAAAATAGACATGTTTTTTTTTTCCTTCTCATCTCATTTAGGTTTTCAGAAAATGTGAACTATCTATAAACATGGTGTTAATTGGCTAAACCTGTAAGCTATCGGATCTAAAACATATCATTTCTTCACATGTGCATCTTTAAATAATCACTAATTACATATATTACTAAATAAAAAAAATAGAAACTAAATAAGATATTGTAGCCACAGGCCCACAACAATTCAACATAGATATTCTTTTATTACACTTGTATTTTTTGTAAGCAACTAAACAAGAAAACACTATTTTTATTTTTAACATGTATAAAAGGTCGATAAAAAAAGTGTAACCAAATGAATATTTCATGATATTACAAAATCCGTGAGAAAAACATGCCCATTATAACAAATTGTTTTCATGAACTAGAGACCCAATGTTCTTCTCTCAACTAGCTTCAATTTCAAATCTTTCACTCCAATTTTTGATGTTTTTTGCCACCATGCTACAAGTTCGTCCTATAAAAACAAATATCAAAGAATATTGATAAAAAACATAAAGATAAAAATAAAAATATTGCCATGAAAGATAATTAAAGATCTCAAATTTGACATTGTGGGTACCAAAGATTTCTTCATCAAAAGAAGTGAAAGTTCAGTTTTCAAATAATTTAAAAAAATTTATAAAAATTAAACTAAATTTAGGTCCTTCAATTTGTCAAAAATTCACTCCTAAATCTGCTGAAATTTGAAGGGAAAAATTTGTAGCAAACCTCTAGAAAATCACAATTAGAGATATGTTGACTTTCGACAAAACATTCAACACCTCCAACTTTGACCCGAATAGGTTGCTTCAAACCTTTCCATGGGGGTTCTCCTTGTAACCCTGCAATATCATAAAATTATACGATATATTGTTAAATTATTTATAAGTAAACATAAAAAATATCGATATTTTTTACTAGTATTAAATCTTATATAAGTATTTAATTAATAATAAAGTTATACCTGTTATGCAAGCAACATAATATCTTGATCCCCCTGTTCCCTCTTCCCATTTTGCAACCCGTAAACGTAGGAAAAAACCATCTAAATTTGCAACCGTTGATCGCGAGTTTAGCAATCTGGCATAAAATAATACAATATATATTAACAAAATTATCTTTAAAAAGATCAAGCAAAAGAAAACGGGTCAAAACGGGTCATACCCAAAATAACCATTTTGACCCGTTACCCGTATTTATTGTCTTACTTGAGGATATCCGTACGCGATAATCTAAGCTTCCGTATGGTCTCAAATATTCCTTTTGGAGCTTCTTTTGTTACTCTTTCATATAAACTTATATTTTTCACAAGATTATCGGCTTCTTTCTCTTTAATCTCCAAACAATCGAGTGATTTTATGCTACATTTTTTGGTAATAACGGATTTGTTCTCGATTTGTTTAATACTTTCGTGTGCTTTTGGATCCTGCGTGTATAGAGACTGAAAAACGTTTTGAAATCCCGTTTTTCTGTCACAAATATTGATTCTTGGATTATAATTCTCGTGACTCTTTAACCCTTTTAACATGTTTGAAATCCAGTTCATAAAAGTGCTATCTTTTTTAGCCATGTGTTCGTCGGTTTGTTTCTTGATTCTTTTACTTTCAAGAACCGATTGTTGGTCAAAGTTTGACTTTCTCTTGGTCAATATGTTGTTTGCACTTTTGCAACTTTCCATACTTCCATAGCTTTCAACTTCGTGTTTTTCATCGTTTTCTTGATAATAAGACATTTTTTCTTTTAAAGAATCACATCGTTCGGCTATCTTTTCGCTCTTAAAGTTAGAATCTTGTGAATTTTTACAAAAAGGGTCACTAAAGCAACCATCTTTTTCCTTTTTTTCATTATCAAGTTCAAGATTGTTGCTTTCATGATGTTCTTCGGGCTCACATTGAACCACGGGCTCAATTCTCAAAGGTGGGGTACTATTTGGCCCCGGCCCATTAACACCACTAGTCATTCCATCTTCAAGTAAACGTTCGTATGGTGGATCATGATTGCTTGCTTCTTGGTTTTGTTGATCAATTTGGTCTACAAAAAAAGGTTGACTTTGACTTTTGAGATCAAATTTGATACTTCTCACATTCAAATTTTATGTATTTGGAAAAAGTTCTCAAAAGTATAACTGTATAAGTAGGCTATTGGAGTTCGCAATTTCGACCCATTTACTTATAAATTGTGTCAGATTTGGGTGGTTAATCCTTAACGGGTCAATGAGTTTAATCAAAAGAATTAGCTACTAGAGAAACGGTCACCAAAATGTATTTCTAATGTGTACGACCTTCTAAATCATTTTAATATAAGATTAAAAAATAATATTCTAATCATATAAACGCATAAACTAGCCCGTTTCGACCCGAACCCCTTTTTACCCGTTACCCAACCCCTCCGACCCGCCCATAGAATTGACCCATTAGACTTAAAATTTCAGCAAAATACCTGTGTGCACGTGACTTGTATCACTTGGACCAACTTCCCACAAAATAGACGGTTTCTTTTCTGCAAATTTGATGTTTAAACCTGTTCTTGGAGACCAAACTAATTCGGCTAATGTATCAGATCCCAAAAACGACATCATATTTGCCTTTGAATTTGTATTTGCATTTGCACCTGCACCTGCAGTTGTATCACTATTTTTCCATTCGTTAGTAAGCCCTAAATCTTCGTTAATATCATTCAAATTTGTCATTAGCCCTAAATTTAAGTTTGTAAATTTGATGAAAGTTTATATCTTGGAGCAGAAAATAATCGTATATTATTGATTATTTTTATAAAAATGACAAACAAGTTCTCTGTCACATTTAATATATCATATTCAATATTTTTCTTTGATTTGTTGCACCATGTGAGTTGTTGGAACCAATACTTTAGATGTTATGTTAGCCAATTTTCGACCTTAAGTTGTCGGTAAGTTTAATATCAATCAAAATTAAAAAAAAAAAAAAAAACTAAAAAAAATTGGTAAGTGAAAAATATATTCAGTTAACCATAATTCAATACGTCAAGTGAACCCTAATCAAAGTGGAATTTTTCCAAAATTATTAAAGTTCTTAATTTTTTGGATAAGCAACAAATTGAGATACAATTATACAAAATAACCAGAATTTAAATTCAGAAATCGAATAAATAAGCATACTTATTTACAATTTGAATCTAAACGAAATTGGAGAGAATCCACTAACCTTAAACCCATTAGAGCCATGAAATTGATTCAATTCTCCCTCAAACCACCAAATTCGCTCAATATAGTCAACGAAAAGTCAAACTGAAATCAAAATCAGAAAATTTGTGGATTTATTTCTGCAAATGGAAAAGAGGGTAAGAAGGAGATGTGTAGTCCAGGCATCTAATAAAAATATGACATTGCATAGAGCTGCTTTCTGCCAGAGTGGTTGATGATCTGCCACGTGGAAATTTATGAATGGTGCTAAGAAACTGTGGAGAATCGTTACTGTTTTTACCCCTGAAGTTTCTAGTATTTTGTGTTTATGGTCCAAAAGTTTTGATTAATATCATTACGGATTTCAAACTAGGGCTATGCAGAATCTGGTCCAATTATAGCATCGGGTTTGGTACGGATGGGTGGGTACGGGACGAGAAGAAACAAAAATCTTTATCTTTTAATTTAGAGTTTTGATAATGACAGCTCTTAGGGCTGTTAATATCCACCCAATCTGATCCACTAATGGTAAATATAGATAAACCAAATGCCTGAAAAATAGATATGGATATGAATATATGTAGTTATTAGTGGATCGGATATTTATGGAACAATGCGATACCCTTGCGGCAAACCTCACGCCAACATGCTGGCGCGTTATTAGATTTTATTTTTTTTTGTGGTATGTGGTGTGAGTGATGAGTATTTTGGTGGATTTTAAAAAGGATGTTTTAGCTTGAATTATGAGTAAAGAGATATTAAGAGGATGAATGTGAAATACAGAATGTTGAGGTGCCGCTAATATAACACTTAAGTAAGTATTTGACTCAAGCCACCATACTAAACGCTGTCAATTGACAACATAAGTGGGGATCTATCATTCATGTTGTTTGTTTTGTGCAAACCATAGAAAAAGTCAAAAGCAATGAAAGACACAACACCAACCACTCATTACCTCCCACTTGCTAACTTATCTTTCACCATAAAAGTTCTCATCACCTTATTTATGTTGGCTTCCTTCAGTTGTGGCCTGTGGGCTTGTCTTACTTCTTCTCTAGGATTTATTATTTGGTTATATTAATATTATTATAGTTGTAATATTTTAAACTATTGTGATAAAAAGAAACTTGAAAAAGAAAAAAGATCTATTACTAGCAAAACGTAGATACTTTTTTTTCCTTCAAATGTTAGCAAGAATAACCATTTTTTTGGACTTAATGTGATTGAAAAAGTTCATTTAAAAACCCTTTAAAACTTAAAAATATTGGAAAAATTGTCAGTTTCTTCGACCAAAAATCGTTTGAAACGAAATATGTTTACATTTTAATTTTTGGTTCTCTAGTTCTTACAAGTTTTCAAGTAAAATCAACATTTTCAACTATACAACTGAAATAACTAATTTCAACAATTTTATGTGATATAATCATCTATAATAGCAATTGAATAACCTGAATTTAACTATAGATAAACATCAATTCTTACAACGATTGAGTAGTTAACTATATATGTATCATATACAAAAAAAATTCAAACAATAACTTAATCCTCGTGCAGTTAAAGAAAATATCGATTTATTATACTCGTTATAAACCTCTATTCCAACACTCATCTTCTTTGGGCAAATCTTTGTCCCGCACCAACCAACAACACTTTCCCTAAGTTCCCGGTGCGAATGCCAAAAACAACCGCCATTGCACCGCCAACCGCCACCCATCTCCAATCCACTCCACCACCAACTTTGCCGCCTCTAGTGGCGGCAACAACATCTTGGGGACCAGTCTTTTGGTCCCCAGGGAGTGCTGAATCAGCACTCTCATCAAATGATATCTTTGTAGAAATGGTTGCCATGAGTGCACATCTCGAGAGTGTCGGGTCGTGTTTTCGTGCGGTTTGATAAGCCCGGAAACCACCGTGTAGTTTTTTCACGGTCCCCCACATCCCGTGACGAACGCCTAATTTAGCAACGTCTCTCGGGATTCCCATGTCTTCGCAATGTAATAGGATTACTTCACATGATGTAAGTAATCCATCTCCTTTTCGGGATTCAACTGCATTTAATTTAAAACAGCCAAAATGCATTTTAGTACTCTGAACTTGGCTGACTAGGTCTTCTCCTACCCTGAACTATTAAAGGTGCAACATGGTACCCTAAACTTGACAAAATGGTTGATTTAGTACCATGGCTCATTAACTTGATCGCGTTTTCTTATGTGATTTGCTTTTAATATCAATATATTGATATGAACTTGTATTTTTTTAGTCCGTCAAAAGCTCCAAGGAAAGTAAGTCAAGTAAGAAAATGCGATCAAATTAATGAGTCAGAGTAGTAAATCAATCATTTTGTCAAGTTCACCATTGTTGAAGACCTAGTCAACCAAGTTCAGGGTACTAAAATGTATATTGGCCTTTAAATATTCTTTTAAATATAATAATCATAAAAATTATTTTATCATAATAAACTAACAATAGCTAATTACAATACTTACCAGGCCTAATCACCCAGCTTGAGAAATAATGGTCCACACGTCTTGGCTTGTCACGCCGCCTAAGAGCTGGATATGGCACTCCCTGCACCACAGAATTACCAATTTACCCTTGGTGATTCACATTTAACAAGACTATAGAAAAATTACGAAATTACCCTTACCTTTGTAACACAATAATAAGACTTGCCAGCTTCCCATATCCTACGACCAATTATATATTCTCTATCACTGCAGAAAAATGGGAACTGCAAGAATAGACATAATTACAAAGCCATATTAGCTAGATTAATATACAGGAATTACTATTTAATTGATTAATTATGATAACCTTTTTAATCCAGTGAACAATCATTGTTCCAGTATGAGAGCATTCTTCTAATATTTTGACATAAGTCAACATCGGGTCCCACTTAGGTCTAAATTTATCATCCCAGAAGAAATCTCTGACAAGTTCTGGTGTTGCATCTTCAAACACGGTTCTGCTACGGTACACAACTGGCCCATTCTGAAAATATTTAAACGAATGAAATTGACCATTTTGCCCTTGTTAAAAATAGGAAACTTTTGGATGTTAGGCCTCAAATATGGCAGTTATGCAGTGTCCTTAACTAATACAGTAGGCATGATCTCTTTAAGTAGAAGTATATTTTGTTCATAAATACATCTAGAAAGATAGATATTGTTGGTTTCTTAATTCTTATCCATCTTTTGTGGATTTACAAGGCATATCCTCACTTCTCATATATTTCATTTAAGTTTTAAGGATAAGACCAAAAGATATATTGTTCACAAGATAATTGTAGCATATATTTTAATGTAAATGTGGGAATTTATTAATTAGTTTTTGAAAATAATAATAGTTTATGTTAATTTACCTCAGGTTCATAACGCCAAGCTTGACAAGCCATGTTGGTAGTGGAACGTTCAATCATGCTTTGCCAAACAGCATCTTTACCATCAAGAAGATGCAACAAATATTCCAGATCTTTGTCCATCACAACATCATCATCTCCACCTGAGTTTACAATGCTGCACCTGTTTTCAAAATCCACATCATTATTATTTAATTTTTTTATGAATTAAAATCCAAAATTGATGAAGAAATACTTGAATCTTAAATGCCCTACTATTCATACCAAGTATGAAGTATGAACTATGCTTTAACAATTAATTATTGCAGGTTCAAACATTTTTAGACCTAAGCGACAAAAGATTTCTGAGTATGGATAAAAAATAATAATAAAGTTCTGCAATTATGTAAACCTAAAATGAGTTTGCAACTAAGCCACAATGAATCCAGCTTTACAGTTGAAGATCATTCACACAGACATCTTAACATAATCAGTAGCATTAATCACAAGCACAAATTATCACACCAAGCGAAACAAAAAACTCCAATTGGTAGACCTAGATTGAATAAGGAAAATCAATAACTGGAGATAACATTTCAATTCCAGATTCTAAACATCAAATCACATATAATGCCATCAAAATCTCAAATGATAAACCCTAATCAATCAACTACACTTGCATAATCTATGCACAAATACACAAATGAAATTCACATGAGCTATATCATATATGATTTAGGAAATGAATGATAGGAAGAAAAAAAGGGGAGAATTATACTAACTTAATATCAACGCCACGTCCATCAACATACTGAGCGGCCGGCGACGACTCACCTCCGGCCACCGCACGCGGCGATAATTGATCATCCTTCCGCTCCTTCTCCCGGAAGTTTGACCACATCCGGCGACCTACAGAAAACGCCGAGAGCGCCGTGAAGGCAAGCCAGAGCCGGCGAGCACCGAATCCCGGTGGAGCCGTCCAAGCAAACCCTCGCAACTTCGACCGGAAACCTAAAAACACGAGACTAGTCCACCGTGGCGTCCAGGCCCATCCGATCAGAACTCCGACCATCACCGCTACCCAAATCGGGACCGCACAAAAGAAAATGTCGACAAATGTTTCAATCAAAGCCGGTTTGGTTACGAAATCCATCAAATTAACGAAGTAATTTTGATCCTCCATATCCTAATCACTTGATGAGCTGATCAATTATTCATGTAGATAAATACGTGCTTGATTTAGAAAGAATCGTCGGAGTTTAAACCCAATCGGTGCCGGGGGAAATATGAACAAGAAAGAGGGACGAATTAATGAGGAGATAAACAGGTTAAAGAGATAGTACGGAAGTGTGACGTGGCAGCCGGTGGATTTTGAGATTATTGTTCTGACAGGAGCGTGGATTACAATCGCTGATAATCGTTGTTGAGCATCTCCAATGAGAGTTTTTTTAAAACTTTTTTCCCTTTTGTGTACATCATTTGAAGATAAATAACCTTCTAAGAGCATCCCCATTGGTTAACCTCACAAAAATTTATTACTTTTATCACATCAACATTCTACCAACAAAAAAGTTATTCCTAAATAACATCTCCAATGGTTAACCTTTTACAAAAACTTTTTCTTTAACAATATTTCTAATTTACCTTTATCTATCTCAAATGTTTCATAAATACCCCTTATATATAAATTGACAAATTTTTTTACATCTTATAAAGCTTAATATATTTAAAAATATTTCATACAAAAATATTATAATCTCTGACATTAATATTTAAATAGATAAAAACATAACATTGCAAATATTAAAAAAAACATTGCAAGTGTGTTAAAATGTTTAAAATGAAAATTACTAAAAATAGGGGACCAAAAAAGACAAACATTGAAAGTGTATTAAAAGGTTAGTAGAAAAAAAGTCATTGCAAAAAGCTTTTAAAAAAGCTTGTAATTGCAATGGTAAAAAGTCATTCAAAAGCTTATTGTAATAGTAATAAGCCTTTGAAAAAGTTCCATTTGGAGATGCTCTAACAAAAAGTTTTTACTTCAAAAGTTTTTTCTCCCCTAAGGCTATGGGGTATGGGTACAACACCCACACCATTTTTTTCTGTCACATCATCTGCCACCACTGTAACCACACCACCCCCCACACCACATCATTTGGTGGAAATACCCACCACACCACACCACACCATTTTAATTTTCATCTCATCATTTTATTTCCAATAATTTTTACACACAACTAATATTTTATATAATTTAAAATTATAATATTTCATCAGTTCTTCGTATATTGTTAGCATAAACAAATCATCGTCGTCAGATGATGAACCAAGATAATCCATTATTTGTATGTTGGGGTGTTTTGGTAGAGTTGTGGTGTGTTTTTGGTAGTGTTTTGATAATGTTTTATTGTGTTTATATAGGAAATAAATAAATTTAAATTAATTAATTAATTTTCTTTTTTAAATTTATGACCGTTCAACGGTCTTATTTGCTCGAAACCATCACCCACACACGCGTTACTCGGCGTTGTCCGTTGCCCCTCCACCTCACCCCCACGCTGCGCAATATTACGCCCATTTCGAGCAGCCTAAGTCATTGCTAAGACACACAAAAAGCTTTTTCTACATTTACATGCATTGGAGCAAAAGCTTTTTTGATAGCTTTTTATAAATATTGAGTGGAAAATCTACATATCAATTTTAATAAATCATTGAAATGACTTAACCATTAGAGATGCTCTGAGTATATTCACATGGCTTGGTAACAACTTTATTATTTATTTATTAAATTCTTAATTAGCAGGCTTGATCCAACCAGCCGAATTGACATAAAAATAAATTTGGTCTAGTCAGCTTAAGAATCTGGCCGAAAATTAGAAAGAACATAAATGAAGGATAAGAGATTAGAAAATAATATTGTTGGTGACTTGATTTGTATTATTGTTGATCAAAATTTTAATATTAATATTAAGAGGTTTTCATAATGACAGTACTAAGGGCAGTCTTTAAATGCATTAAAAGTAGTACAAAAAATTAATTCCTTAAATTAAAGAGTCGGTTATAGATGAATGTATAATTCTTTTGTGCATGTCTTATAACAACCCTTAAGGTTGTTATTATCAAAACCCTAATATTAATACTTCCTCTGATTCAAAATAAGTGTTACACTTTCCTTATATGGGTGATTCAAAATAACTGCTACACTTTCCTTATTTGGTAATTTTTTATATATAAAATTACCATTTTATACTTACTTAACTTTATTAAACATCATTAAAATTACCTAATTTACTTTCTCTTTTTCAGTAAAGCCAAAGTTTATATTGTGGGACCATTCTTCACTAATTATCTCCTTATATATATCATAATCTCTATTACAATGTTTCGCATCAAAAATCGTGAAAATAAAAGTGTAGTACTTATTTTGAATCGGAGGAAGTATCATTATTATGTTTACTAAATTGTACTTAAATTGATGGGTTTTTTACTTTAGAATCATAATCAAACCCAAATGGTTAGCTTTGGTGACAATTAACTGACATAGATGATTGTTGAGCAGCAGAAACTAATAATAATCAAGACTTCGTATGGGATAGACGACAACATTCTATAATAAATCGACCCATGTAAGATTTTATGACCCAAACATTATCTTATATACATGTAGTTATTTACTTTTAGTACAAAATGGAACTACACTAAAAAAATTTGTTTGGTCGTTAATGTTAATGACCCGTTTGATTATGTTGTCTGGTTCATGTATTTGTTTAAGCGATCACATCTTCTCCTATATATGAGTTCTAGGTTTGATTGAATTTTGCCAACTATTCAATTTGGAGCTACCCCATTGGTCGACAATGCCAGGTGTAATCCCCCCATTGGCCGCCCAGTCATCCTCAACATATTCTGCGATTATTTGGAAACATTCTCATGCAGTTATGAAATGCACGATATTAACTTTTGAAAATCACATTTATCCCCAAACCACATGCATATTTCTTCCCAAAAGTTTATCCCCAAATTGGTTTCTTCACGTAGGAAAGACGACGAAAAGATGATGGATCCCGAAGCCCCCACCACAGCTACTCCCAATACCGACACTTTACACCCAATCGGCCCTGAAAATTGTGAGTCCTTTCCGTGACTCATTACGTATCGTTCGCCAATCGAATTAAATGTTGCTTTCGGCTATTCTAGGGTTAGTTTTCCTGGTGAATATTACTTGAAGCGACGATTAATTGTTGTTATTTGAAGTTTATTTGTAATTTTGATGTCTAATTTGTAACATAACATATAGAGGTAGATACCATTCAGCAAAATGTCTTCCCCAAACCCGATGCTTCCAAACTGGCTGCTAAGGTATTACCTTTTTTAAGGCTTTATATTTTGCTGATTGATTCTAAATTAGTTTCTATTCTCTACTAATAATGAGATTTTTTTAATTAACAGAAAAATAAGGAATAAGAGAAACCTAGAGATAAGTTAAATGATTTGTTTAAAGTACCTGTTGGCAGGTGTAGGTTTAGTTTTCGTTATATTTGATTTTTTTTGTTGAAAAAGATTAATATTTTTGTGGTGAAAACTTCTCTTATATTATATATAGAGAAGTGAAGATTTTAATGTTTAAAGAGGGACATACCAGTGGGCAAAACCAATATCTAAAGTTGAAGAAAGCAATTATTCTGAAAAAAGTTATGATGATGGGCCAGCTGCTAAAAAGGCACCTGCAAAGAAAGAAAGCAGCTCTTACAAGGAAGATGAAGAAGAAGACGAGGATATCTCCGAGGAAGAGGATGAAGCTAAAACTGCAAAGAAAAATGTAAATGTAATTTCTTTTAACTAATTATTCGGTACAAATAAGTCTAAAATAGGAATTTTAGATAATTCAATTTCTAATTCATAATTTGCAGAGTGGTGATTTGGAAATGGTTGAAGCAAGGTCAAGGATAATCCATATTTGTTACAGAATTCGTTTATAATGAAGATTTTGACAATCACATAGTTAAGTTATAATTAAAGAATCAGGTTATAAATTGATTTTGGGATTTTTTTTTTTTTTTTTGGTTCATATCAACCCTTCCAGGGGATAAAGCTGTTGATTTATATGTATTGGATCGAGCTATGTTGCCAATGCATGCTTCATGTGGAAATGTGATTAGTCAATGTGAAGTTACATACCTTCTCATAAAATAGAATTCATTATTTGATTTTGAAACTTCTTATTTTTTAATTGAAAAAAATAATCGACAGTATAATTGAATTTGACATTTTTTTAAGATGGATTAGATACTTACAACATATAGGAAGTCTTCAAACCAATGGTCATCCACACTTAACAAACTCGGTCAAGGTACAAGTAATATTAATTAATATATTGTATTCTTTTAATTTTCAAATTAAATGCAACATAAAATGTCTTTCATTGGTCACTCATAATTAACATAAAGTATTTCTATTTTTTCTTTTGTCACTAATAAGGATTTTTCAGATAATTTTGTTGTCTATATGATGGTGCAATTTGTATCTTGACTTTGAAACAGTTAGACTACGATGTAGGAAGCGAACAATATTTGGATGAAATCCAATACCTTTTATCATACGATGTTCGGGCAAGAAACCAGCAATGTGTTTTACGGTTCATTGGTTTTAGTTTTTAGATTAAATTATTTGCTTTTGAAACCTTCAGTCTTCATTCGGTGTGTTCATATTATTGCGATTATTATTGTAACGTGATTGATTTTGTGCTTGCATTTATTCATGTTTACAGGTTTTAGAAGGGGTGAGTAGTTGGACCGAAAAACCAAACCGAACCGATAGATTTTATCGGTTCATTTTCGGTTTATAAAGAAGTTAAGTTTTATTTTGTCTCTAAATTTCATATACCATTTATTCATGTATCAAAAATTATTTCTCATCATTTTAATTATGGATTGTTATGTTATTTCAAAAGTATCATTATTTTGTTATTTACTATATCTCTCTCGAAACATGCCCGCCCAGTCGGGCGGGCTTTAAAACTAGTATCTATATATACATATAATTTGAACGTTGTTATAATGTACTCCGCTATTCACAAAAAAAAAATTGTATTTATTTTTGGCACACATTTTTAAAGGATAGTTAGTGATGGACTTCTTGGTAATAATTTTGATTAACATTTAGGGTTTTGATAATGACAGCCCTAAGGACTGTTAATAAAAAAGAATATTTCTATTTAAAAATTATTGTTTAATTAAATTAACTCATGTTTATCTTTATTAGTCAAAAATCTTCTATATTTTTAGAAATATTAAACTACTCATGTAATTAATTCAATTAAAAATTTCCTTTTTAAAATTGAGTATTCTTTTTTAGTGACAGCACTAAAGCTGTCATAATCAAAACTGTAAAGTTATAAAGTTAATTTAGAGATAAAGTGTTTTTAGTAAATAATTAATGGTGAGATCCTTCTTATTAATATAATTTTATTAAACAGTTTCAGTCAATTTGAGAAATGGAAATCATTTTTAGAACAAAAGTTTAAAGATAAATAATAATTTTTTTATAAGACGAACCAACTAATATACGTATTGCGTAATTGATTATTGATCAATGTAGTAGTTTTGGAGTGGAAGGCACGCAAATGGCAGTCGCGTGGGTAATCGGTGTAGCGGACAAAAGTTGAAGTTTTTGGAAGATGCCTTTATACCTGGAAAATGGTCCCCAAATGGGTAGGTGGTGCAATTCATGACCAACGTACATCCTTTAATTCATAGTGTACAACTCTTTCTTTCACAAATAGGATTTTAAATTGATCGAAATACTTCAAAAATATAAAAAAGAGAATATACTTAGAATAACAAACTGATTCGACATGTGTCATCAAACCACACAAAACATGTGCATATATATTGGCCTGGATTACATTTGCGCCAACTCGACCACGTTAATTACACATTTTACACTAGTAGTAAGGGTCCATATAATCTACTGCAATTTGTTCACTCTATTACCTATAAATTATAAACAATATCTTACACTAATATCATTATACTACAAGTTTTGAGATAAGAGTTCAGGATATTATTGGAGCTTTTCCCTTCAAGTCCTTTTTTGTTGTTGCTCAAAAAAATTACATTAAATGCAACCGTGATCATCACTGGCACCTTATAGCATTACCTCAACATTTCTCTTTACAGACAAAGACGTAACCAAATGCATGTAGTGCAGACTAAATGCATTTATCAAACTAAAAAGGGGCGGGAGAACGAAGATTCAAGCAGCTTTTTGACAAAAATTTGGTCGACATAGTGGCCAGACCAAGCCAAAAATAGAAGGAGAATGTGTTGGCCGGAGTTCACATAATGGGGGGACGAGCCGCGTAGGAGGAACTCACGGTTCAATCACCCATTATATCTTTACATATATGAATACTAGCTTCATAGCCCGCCCGAATGAGCGGGTATACTTTGAGAAATAAAAAGGGAAATATCAACTAAAAAATCAAGATGATTATTTTTCTTATTGATAATTAGTATATGACAAATATGATTTAAGGAATGAGTTTAGGTATCAACCAGAATGTTTGAAGCACGAGTTAGGTACTCCATCTTCCCAAAATTCATCCTGGTGATTTTGTAACTGAGATTGAATCCAAGTGCTCATAGTCAACATACAAATTAGTACAGTTGAAATATGGAGAAAAAAAACTCAAATGATAAATAATAAAACATGCAAATTAATATTTCTATACTTTTTACTCTAGAAAATACTACATACAATTGTTCCTGAGAAACACCACTCTCTTTTTGTGCATACTAATATTTGACAATAATGACTTTGACTCCAGTGAATGGTCATAGCAAAAATGGTTGACATTTATTTAAAATCTCAATCATAGATAGATTCTATTAGCTTGGAAGCCCAAATTGTCCCATATAATCGGTTAACATATAGATGCATGTTTTATTTTGCAAGCCTAATAAAATTTACGATCACAACAATTGTATTATGATGGACCTTGTTAGGTATAGCTACGAAAATTGCGACGGAATTCATTTGCGAGGAAGAAATTTGCTACGGAATTTTGCTGAATAGCTACGGAAAATCCTGATTAGCTACGGAAAATCAGTTTTTGTTACGGAAAATTAGCTTTTTGCTACGGAATTGTCCGTAGCTATTCAAGAATTTTTTTGTAGTGTTAGTGACAATCATTAAAAGATGAGTTCAAACCCCTCTTGAGCCTGAAATTGATAAAAATTGCTTGGTTGCCAATCGATTATTCATTATATTCCTACTAGTTTAGCAACTGTTTTGCAATGATTAGAGGTGCATAAAATTGGATTTGTATTCGATTCGATCGGTTTTAATCGGATCCGATTTTTCCTTAACGTATGTAATCCGGTTTTAATCGGATCTGCAATTAGGAGTAGTTTCAAGTTACCATTAAAAAAAATTCTAGTTATTTTTCTTCATGAAATTTCACTTCCAATCCGTGTAATTTCGGCGGAGTTTGTTAACAGTTAACTATCAAATTTCGTTTGTGCGTTAGATTACACGTTTTCACTAGATTGGTTAACTATCAGATTTCGTGAATGTACAGTTTGTGAGTTAGATTACACGTTTTCACTAGATTTAAATCTATGTTTTGGAGATATTTTCATGTAATGTGATTTCAGTTTTACGGGGGTTCAAAAGTCACAATGATGTGCAATTTATTAACATGTATTATCATTAGGGTTTAATGTTGTAACCATGTAAAGATATTTTGATTAACGAGTGTTTTTAACAGGGTTTAATAGCATAACCTTTCTTACCACTGGGTTTTAGTGTCATAACACCTTGAAGAAATTCAATAACATGTGTTTTCTCTAATGTTTAATGTCATAACCATGGGTCTTTTGTATAATTCGTTTGGGCTAGATTATTACGTAAAAATCATTTGATTGTGTTCTTTATTGAATTGTTTTTGTTTTGTTGATTATGAGAGAAATACATCAATCATTACAACAGTGTGGAGCTTATGATTTCGGTTCTATCGGTCTCGGTTCAGTTCGGTCATTAGATAAAGATGAGCACTTAGGCTGAAAAAAATGAATCGAAACCAACCCAAACCAAAGTCGAAACATGTAATCGGATCGGTTTTGAAAATTCATCATTTTCAGTTTCGATTCAATCAGTTTCGGTTTAGTTCGGCTTCTGGACCACGCTCATCCTAGTCAAATATAGTTCTAACCCATTACAATTATGGTGAGTTCCACTATGTTGTTACGATAGATGTAATTATGTCATGATCAACAAATTAAAATAGTTCAATGAAAAATTTAATCAAATGATAACAGGATTGGGCGCAACACCACGGTGGGCGCCGTGTCTTGCCATTTTGATCTCAAATTTTATTTTAATTTTTTGCAGCATCGGAAGAGCTTTGTAATTGTTATTTATTAATTAATTAGTTTTCTTAGTGTTATGTTTTGCTAAGCAAGATTAACAAATTCATCCTTGATTTTTCAATATTCGACATGGACACCAATGTTTCAATACGAAAAAAAGAAAATGTAAATTCGATGTTGATATAAACGAGTAAGTTATGTAAATGGGATCGTTACTTAGTTGCCCATGGACGATTTTTGTTTATATACGCGAATATGTAACAGGGTATTTCTATCTACAACGGTTACTCCTATAGTGGGTAAATTTTGCTTGTGATGTGCGTGATATAAACATTATCTTAGTTGTTTCTGAACATTTATCTGGTCATCTAGTAATGTTTACTGTTAGAACAAGATCACATGTCAACTTATTACTGATGCTGCAGTTAGTACTGATCATAGTTATTACTGATGAATACTATGGTTGTTACTGATGGGGCAGAATAACTTACTACTGGTCACCAGAGTTACTACTGACGATGCATATTTACTACTGGTGATTGCAGTTACTACTGGTACGCGTTTTGGAAGCATATCAAGTCCGAAATCTTCGCAGAGTTAGTTATAAAATGTAATTCAATGTATATCTTTTATAATTCGATGTAAATCAAGTCCTAGAATAACTAGGGTAAATAGTTAGGCTTCAAGGACTATTATATATAGTTCCTTACGAATTGTAAACGTACGTGTATTGTTAATCGATAATATACATTGAAGCTTTTTGTGAAACTGTGTTCTTAATATTATCATATATTGTTCTTGCAGTTTATTGTTCTTAATATATTGATATAGTGTTGATCCGCTGCAACTTCTATCATCAATTAGATCTAAAGGTGTTTATTAACTCTTCATAGTTAATCGATCCTGACATTTACTTAGGAAAAAATCAAACCCATGACATCTGATTAAAGGCAATGAAATCATAAATAAATATATATTTATATTTATACGAATTTAGATTGAAAGTGGCATGCCTTGTCGGGCCCAATTTCTACTGACATGAATTTACCCAAGGTTCTAAATAACGTGAGGCGTGTCGTGGCTGCATGGTCAAACCTTACGCCTTAGTGAGTTATGGCGAAGCCATGGCGAGTCGTGACGTTTCCTAAGGCGTGATGTAATGCGATAAATTTGTACATAAATATGAATTATACATAAACCATTGTTATATTCGGCATATCCAACCATTGTTATAACTGATAAATTATATATATATAACTCAGTTGTTTTAATACGCTTAGAAAACACAATTTATTATGAGTAAATGAGAGTCAAGTTAGACCTCAGCATACGCATGCAAGCCTTACGTCCCGAGCCTTGGACCATGACGTGACGCCATGGTCAAGCCTCACGCCTTAACGTGCCATAGTGGTAGTTAAGGCGAGCCTTTTAGAACCACGAATTCAACTATTCAAGCACATTCTAATATTACATAGAAAATCAGGCCCAATCCTGCTCCCTTTTTATTTTAATCATTTTGTCTGGAAATCGCCTCTAAAAGAATCATCCACCTACAACTGGATTGGCTTTTTTCCTTTAATCACTTCTAAACTTTACAATCCACAATCTTGATGTTTTATTACTTTTCTAGATCTTGTATCTATTGATTTAATTCATTTTGATTAAAAAGAAAATTCGTGTAAAATATAGAATGTCAATCAATCACATTCTATCTTAGACGGATTGAGATCCTCTCATATTCATGAAATATCGGGTTCCCTCGCATATAAAATGTGCGGATCCTTCATTGCAATTCAAAGATTGGTCCTTCAACCTTTTCAAATTTTGCATACGAGGGAACATGGCGTCTCATGTTGCTCCAGTATGAGAAAATTTCAATCCATATCGGATAGTAAGTTCAATATATTTTAGATTTAGTTTTAAGTATTGACGTTTAAATTACTGTCCAAATTTACAAAGAGGAGAGATTAAGTGTGAATGTGTAATAGATTATGTTATCTCTTTTGCAATATCATTATTTTATTTTAAAATTTGTGCGTACACTATACCCTTGTGTTTTGGTGTCACCATGTGACCAATTGGAATTAATATCCACAGAATAATAATATTTCTAACATCACTCATCTGAAATACTCCCACCGTCCCACAAAAAAATTTCATCTCTCTTGGCACAAGTATTTAGGAGATAGTTAGTAGTGGGGTCTTTGATATTATTTTTGATTAAAATATAAGGTTATTTGGAGAGAAAAATTGCTTTTAAGAGATTATTAGTGGTGGGGTCCATGATAATATTATTATTTTATAGAAATGAGATTTTTTTTTGGACAAAATTTAAATTAGAAATGAGATTTTTTTTTGTGGGACGGAGGTAGTAGTACTTATTGATAGTTGATACAATGTTATATTCTATGTTTAAAGGTGTCGGATACTCGATCACAATACTTGTTTAAAAGTAAAAGTTGAAATGATAGTTTTTCTTTTCTTTCCTTTAGTATCAAAACATTTTATAATTAATTAAAAATTCAAAAGAAAAATAAACTTATTGCGAGTGAATTCCATTTAGAAAAAAAGTATAAGGAGAAATAAAATATTAAGAACCGCAATGTCGATACGAACCGAAACACGGAAAAACCCAATAAAATAAAAACAGGTCTTAGTTGAAGCTAAAAAAGTTTAGGTCATAAATAGACCGATGTGCCTAACCTGTTTATAAATAATTATATTTAATATTGCAGAATAAAAACATGTATTATAATTTTAAATAGTTTAGGTAGAAAGTACAAATAGCATGTAACTCCCATCCTTGCATTTGTTACCTACACATACTTTGCTCATTAACTCTCTATGTGATGTTGAAGGAAGATATGATGGTTAGGTTCTTTGATAAAAAATTTAGAGTTAATTGCAATAATGGTCTATATGATTTGGTTAAATTGTACGTTTGGTTCCTGTGTTTTATTAAATGCAGGTGTGGTACCCATAGTATGCATTTTTTTTACACTCATGGTCCTTCCATCCTAACATTATTAACTCAAGCCTGTTAGCCAAAAGTATTTTGGTCATGTAGCATGTATGGTCCCACCACCCTCACCTCACCTTTCTCTCTTTGGTTTATCTCTCTACACCCATTAAAAACACGCATTAAAAAACACACAAAAGAAACAAAATCACCAATTTTCACAACAAAATTGAAATCATGATCGCACTTCTTCTTCTGCGCTTAATGAAACACCTGGACTAAACATGCAATTTAGCCAAATCTCAAAGAGTTAACTCAAAATTTTATGAAAGTATAAGTATTTTTTCAATTATTTGTAATTATTAAAATTTAATATGAGTAATAATTTTTTATGAAAGTGATTTATCGCACTTACATGTGCTCCAATTATGATAATCAGACATTATTGTAACTAATTAATTACGTTACTTATCCACGTTTCAACCCAAATGTCAAAGAGACAAATGTTGACTTTAAGATGTACATAAACAACCACACATGTGAGTTATGACACATTTCCCCTGAATAAATAGATAAGTTTATTTTCCCGTCAAATACACCATTTTCCGGCGATCCCTTTCTTCCATTTTCCGGCGAATCATCTGTCAAAAACTGAGTCATGCACAGAGGTCAATCTGTCTCCCTCTCTGTCTCGCACACAAACACACACTCACATCATCTGAGTTTTGTACAGATGGGTACAGCAAGCTAGTGGTGGCGCACATCCTCGCCGCAACAACCGCCGGTTTCATCTTCGCCGCCGCCACATACCGGCGCCGGAAAAACTCAATATCACTAAAGACTGAAAAAGTTGTTCCTCTGCTAAATGTTACCGGATCCGGACATCTTGGAAGGCTTGAAAAGTTTTCTCATTATGTTGGTAGGCTTAATTACTAAAGTTTGATAATTAATATTTTAGGTTTAATATCTTCATGTTTTGTTTGATGATGCAAGAGCTAAGTCTTGATTTTTGTATGAATTCGGTACAGATATCAAGTTTTTAGCCGTTTTCTAGATTTAGTTGGTCAAAGGTCAGAAATCACGTTTAAAAAATAAAGATAAAAGATGTATTTTTCGAAAACTTGTTCCTTGTGCATATAAAATGGTACATTGCCAAAATAAGGTACCCTGGTCTGGTAAAATTGGTCACCAGTCACCACTATGACCATTTGGTATTGAAAGAGAAAGTTGAGGTTTACATATGGTCACCATTACTAATAGTTTAGAACTAAATTTGACTAGAATTCCTAGCAACTAGTTTTGAGTATTTACGTTATGATTATAGTTTTTTTTTAATCTGTGTTTCGATTCGTTTTGCGAGCAAATTGCTGGACGACCACCCGCTTTGCGGGTAATCCTGATTCGGTGTAGGTGAACCTCCATGGCCACAGGGGGTATATTTTTTTGCTCTTTGGAATTCCAAACATTTTCGTCAAAGAAGACCAAACTCTTACCACTAGTACATGCTGGTTATAGTTATAATTAATTAAAGTCAAATTACTTAGATCTAAAGAAACATGTAACTTTATAATGTGAGTCAAACACTTTGGTACAGTATTGTTTTTCTAGCATAAATCTTATCCTTCATATATATAAATAATTTTTGTTTACATAACGGAGGAAGTCATTATCTTTTGATTATTTGTAAATGAATTTGCAGCAAGGCAATTTGGGTTTAAAGATGGAAATGAGTGTCCCGAATTAAGAAAATTGGCATCGGATTATGCTAGAAACTCAAAAGGGTTTGAAGATAGCATGTATGTCTATTTTTCAGACGAACAAGAAGTTGAATCACTTTGTGAAAAGCTTGTTCAAGAGCTTGAAAGATGCATTCTTGGCTATTTTGCCTTCCATTGGAGCCAAGCTTCTGTTATGATTAATCAGGTAATATAAATTAATATAGTCACAAATTCCATACTTCTAAGTTCTAATGTCATATTGATGGCTTTCCAGAATTTTACCACAACAATAGTTAAAAATTAAAATACAAAAATCATCTATTCATGATGTGGTAAGGGCTTCTGAATAACTTTTTAGACATCACATGTTCAATCCCTCCCTATGTAAACGAGCTGCTCGGCTAACCAGAATCCTGTTATAAACGAAAATACTCTTTTAAGTTAAAATACAAAATAATATTATTGCATGTTAATTTATAATATCTTTTTATTTAATTTATTATGGTTTGTATTAAATATTTGGGATTGAAGGTGCTGAGCGTTGGATCCGATGAGAGGAGGCTTAAAAACATGGTCTTGACCGCTACAAGGTGACTTTTCTCATCTTTAATTTAAATAAACGTGTAATTCTAGTAAAATTTGACATAAAATATAATATTGGATTAGGATCGTGACATATGACATTATATTGTTGCGTATCCATCGAATTTTATATATTATATATTTACATTTACATTATATTATATGGCTTAGTCGTTGAATTGTTAAGTCGCATATAAAGATAACATTGATTAAAAAAAAATTATAGCAGCATTTATCATTATGTTTTAAAATAATTTAAAAGGATCGTGCATTGGGTGGGAATAACTTATATTCGTTATTAAATAAATCAACAAGTTGGGATATGAATCATTCAAATATAAATAATGTTTTGAGAATGATGTGGTTGGTACATCTGATATCTTGTCAAGGGGTGTTTTGGAAGTGGGATTATTATTTCCGTATATTCAAATAATTATTATTTCGTTAAACTATTTTCTTTCAGAGTTTTTATATATACCCGCTTGCAAAAGTTTAGTTTATTTGATACACTAGTTTAGAAGGGGATTATTTCAACAAATATCAAATGTCATAACACATAATTATAAATGGACGTGCACATCAAAACTGATTTGTGATTTGGGACTGGTTTCAAAACTGGATCCGAACCGAATTCAACCTTACCGGAACTGTCATGATTTGGGAAGTAAACCGGTTTCCAAATCAGATCCTAATTCAAACAAATTGGTTTCAACCAAAACCAATTTTGACCGAATCCGATCTTGTTTTGAAACCAGATCGATTTCGATTTGAAACTAATTTGTGCACCTCTAATTATAAAACTACTAGTGACATATATTATATTCACTTTTATAGATCTCTAATAAAATTATAGATCGTTAACCTTTTAGTTTAAAAATCATCTTACTTACGAATTCATTTCTGCACCACAACTTTTGATTGTTAGACCACACGGTACAAATTTTACAACTAACTGTACAAGTGTATCAAGCAATAGTTGTGGTAGATGGATTAAAAGTTGTGATATAAAACTCATGTTAAATACGAAGTAGAAGAAATACCTTTGATACATTCTAATTTTGTACAAATAAGACACGTTCGAAAATGTAATTCTTGTGGACCAACTCGCCAACCCATGTGGCCAACACATTTAGGAGTTAGGACTGGCCTTAGAAGTTTTTTCTTTAATATTATTCTGTACCATATGGAAAAGAAAATACAAAATATAAAAAAGTGACAAAACTAACATTTAGTAAACGGTTAGTTTAGACAAACTCTAAATAAAACACGAGATCTTTACTTTTATGTTTAAAAGAACCCGAATCTAATATCCAATCACACCAAGAGAAAGACATACTTTTACGTACCAGCTTTATTTTGATATGTATTACATTAATTGATGGTTATGCACATGTAGAAAGCAAAGATTTGAGAAAGTGACAAAGGACTTAAAAGTAACAAGGGCATTCTCAACAATGGTAGAGGAAATGAAGGTAATTGGGACCCCAAAAAGAGGTGATGCCATTGCCAATGATGCTTTCACCGAGGTAATGGGCCCCGTGGCCCATTGCGACAGAAGCCCCGTGCTTCTCTTCATGGGTGGTGGAATGGGTGCCGGTAAGAGCACCGTGCTCAAAGAAATATTAAAAGAGTACGTATCAATAATAACACATTTTCACAATAATTATTGTATTAAAAAAGATAGTTTTTTTTCATCTTAAATTATTGAATTTTCTGACGTGGCAGAGCATTTTGGTCGGAGGCGGCAGGTGACGCGGTGGTGGTGGAGGCAGATGCTTTCAAGGAAAGGGATGTCATTTATCAAGCCCTTAGCTCAACGGGTCATCATAGTGATATGCTTCAAACCGCAGAATTGGTACTTTTAGCTTAATTAATATATTAGTATTAGTTTAGGGGTGACAGCAAGGTTTGGTTTGGGTTGGTGGGTTGGAATAAGTCAATCTGAACCCGACATGTTTAGCAATTTCGAGTCAGAAAAATCAACCTTAACCCCAACGTATAACTTAATAGGTTGGTGGGTCAAATGGGTTAGCAGGTCAAAAATAAAAAATGGACCCAAATACAATGGTAATTTTGAGGAACTGAAAGGTTAAACAGAGATTCATAGATACTTTATGAAATTTTAAACATCGACAAATTAAATCTTTTTATATAGGTGCATCAAACGTCCACGGATGCAGCTTCGTCCGTATTAGTAACCGCATTAAACGATGGGAGAGACGTGATCATGGATGGGACATTATCATGGGAGCCATTTGTGGAGCAAACAATTGACATGGCAAGAAATGTCCATAAGCACCGTTATCGTATGGGTGTTGGCTACAAGGTCTCTGAAGACGGAAATGTTATTGAGAATTATTGGGAAAAAGTCGAAAACGAAGAAGATGAGGTTAAAATGAAGAAACCTTACAGAATTGAGTTGGTCGGTGTTGTTTGTGATCCTTTTCTTGCTGTCACAAGAGGAATTAGGTACCCTATCAAACCTTGTGCCGTTTAAAAGTGTAACTTTTAGATGCTCACAATATTTATAAAAAAAATTAGTACATCTATATTTATCATGAAAATATATTAAAATAACTTATCTATATGTATAAATGTAGGAGGGCTATAGCAGTAAAAAGGGCAGTGAGAGTAAATTCACAATTAAAATCACACAAGAGATTTGCAAATGCATTTCCAAAGTACTGCCATCTTGTAGACAACGCGAAGCTCTATTGCACCAATGGTATTGGAGTCCCTCCACAAGTAAGTTCATAGTATTTCATTTATAGAATTTTTCGGCAATTTAATATCATAATTTAATTATTGTGTCGTTTTTTTTTCTTGAACTATAGTTGATTGGATGGAAAGATGGCAATAGCAATCTATTAGTTGACCGAGATGAAATTAAATGCTTGGAATCGTTAAGTGAAATTAACGATGAAGCGGATTCCATACACGACCTTTATAAGGACCCCAAAATGTTGACAGATTCTGACTCTGTATGGAAAAAACTTGTGTCGACGCCGACAAGAACCGGTCTTCAACGTGATCTCAAAATTGTGATTGAGAGAATCGAAAAGTCAAGATAGTAAAATTTATTTCTAAAGCCAAAGGCAAATTTTACTTTTATTCTTTTTCCATTGAGTGTTTGTGTTACTTTTGAGTCTTGGATTTTTTGTTTTAATAAATTGCATAACTAATTAATAGTCCAATAATTAAGTGATTTAAGTCTGATTTTTCTGAAGATTTATGCGTTGTGAGCCCTTGTTTACCCTCTCATTTAAGCCTTGCAAGAATAAAGAGAGCACATAAGTGACAATGTTATAGAGATTTATCAAGGCATGGATAAATAGGGAAAGAGTCGATCAAAATTCAAGTAAGATCCATAAAAATTCCGGTATTGTTTATAGGTTAGATTGGTAAATATACCACCACCAATAATAATTATACCTAATCATCATGTCAAAGGCAAAATATGTGAGAAGTGAGATGTAAACAGTTACCTCTACCAGTGATTGCTTTCATGAAAACTTCTTAAAAAAACATATCTATGCCAAATCAATATATCTACCCGGATGTCAAGACATTATCACCACTCATCACCATCATAAGTACTCAGCATTGCCACAACCACCATAAAGTTATGAACACAGTATAATTAAGCAAAAAAACATGAAAGACAATTTTGTCATTTAACATATTATAATTCCATTTCGCATTTTCAGCGAACCAGACAAAATATGTAATTAGTTTCAAATTATATCTTCTGTGTAAACAACTTTTCTACTCAAATGAAAATTCTTGAACAATTCTAAGTTTTTTTTGGCAGATTTAAATAACTAAACGTAACCTTATGATGCAAAATTTCACAATATACAGAGATTGTTTTTGTCGACGATTTGGATCATTATTGATTAGTTTAATCATATCCAAATTCCAAAAAACACAAGCCCACTCATACAGGCCCAACTGTCATTGGGTTAGGCCCAATTTTCATTCAAAAATAGGTTCTAACCCTAAATCCTATATACTTATAAGACTCATCGTTCTCTCCAGCAAGCTCGAAACCCTAGCCGCGACAGCAGCAGTCGATCTCCATCCTTAGCAAGCAACTCGACAATGGTGATTATCTATCTAATTTCTCTATTCGATTCTGAATTTTGTTTATCATTATGCATGATGTGATTCGATCACGATTTTTAATTGTGCATTAATGATTTTGCTTTTGTTTGTAGGCGGAAGTGGAGGTTGCTACGGCAGCTGCCGGAGAACCGAAGAGAAGAACGTTTAAGAAATTCAGTTTCCGAGGAGTCGATTTGGATGCTTTACTTGACATGCCCGCTGAGGAGCTCGTTAAGCTGTTCACTGCTCGTGCTCGCAGAAGGTATTTATCTCTGTCATGTGCACTTGCATCCATAATTGTTACATTTTTAGGTTATAACGAATTTTGAATTTGAATTTAATTTGAATTTGAATTTGTAGGTTTCAGAGAGGCTTGAAGAGGAAGCCGATGGCTCTGATTAAGAAGCTTCGCAAAGCTGTATGTTTTCTAAACCGTTTTATAGTTATCGTTTCGTTTATGTGGTTAATTTTGCACCTAGTTTTTTTATTGATAGCAAACATTGTTACAAAATGCCATAAAAAATAAGCAGCTCCATCTATGTAATTAAAATCCTGTCAATTGCTTTAAAAATTACAAATCAAAACTGTATTGATGATATAATGTTTTTTTAAGCTTATGTGGTTTCTCTATGATTAATTACTTATTTTCGCTAAAAAAAACTGTTTTAGATGCCTGGATATAGAAAAAGTTGTAGCATTACTGCATTAGTTTAGGTCTTACATGATATAAATCGAGTTAAGCCTTTGGTTATTGAATGCATTCACCTACCACTATATGAAACTTTGTATATTGTGGTTTTTTATACTTTATAGTTTTTTTTACAGTTTATTGATTAATGAATGATTGTTGTTTACAGAAACGTGAGGCGCCAGCTGGCGAGAAACCCGAGCTAGTGAAAACACACTTGAGGAACATGATCATCTTTCCTGAAATGATCGGTAGTGTTATTGGTGTGTACAATGGGAAGACATTTAACCAGATTGAAATCAAGCCCGAGATGATCGGTCACTACCTTGCTGAGTTTTCAATTTCTTACAAGCCCGTTAAGCACGGTAGGCCCGGTATTGGTGCTACTCATTCTTCTAGATTTATCCCATTGAAGTAATCAGAATTCGGCGGTTGGTGTTTGGTAATGAGGATGGATGATTTTTGTTCTCTGGATTTTTAGTCGTTTTTTCTACAGAGATTTAGACAATTTTGTGTTTTTGAAAGATTTTGGTTTTTAATTCTCTGTGATGATACTCCACTTTTATTAATTGATATCTATCCAAGTTTTTAGAGATATACTATATAGTTTCTGCCATGTTAAAGTCGTGTTTACAGTGTGGTTTTCGTATGATGAATGATCCATAGGGATTTTTGAGTGATATGCTCATAATAAAGTAAATTTGATTACCTTATTTTGGTACGTTTTTGTAGTCAAATAAAAAATCAAATTAATTTCAGTTAATTTAGCTCACTCTCAGTAAAAGGTCAACTTATTTTGGTACGTTTGTATAATATTTAATTTCTTCATTCAACAACAAAAATAAAAAAGACAAGAAGAAAAACATGTGATACAATTTTGTAAGCTATGTATTAAGTAATTTGAATGACATACAAATCAACCATCTTAAAACAACTAAAGAGACATTTAAACTAATTTTTACGTGAACATAAACACCTTTTATTCTTTTAACACTCAAAAATACCTTTTATAATCAACTATCTTTAATCTTTATTAAATAGCTAATAGCAAAACAACTTATTATATATTTAATCTTATATATACCTTTTGGTTTCTTTATATTTTGAATCTCACTCCATGTTTAAATCCCACTACAACACCACAAACGTCCTCCATTTTGCATCAACTGAGCAAAGGTTTCTGCATCCTTTCAGGTCAGTGCTTTCAGTTTCTTATTGCAGATCTGTTTTTCTATGATTTATTTTCTGAAATTCGAAGTTGTTTGATTCAAACTGAACTCTCTGACATCAAAAGAGTGAGTTTGGATGTGAATTTAAACTGATTATTTTGAGGTTTTAAGGTAAAAATGATTATGAATATGGTTCTCTGATTATTTGGGATCAAAATAATCACTATGAATGTAATTTACCTGCATATCAATCCCAATAAATAATCAGTTAATTAACTGTTTGAGCTGTTATAAATTCTCTTAACACGGTTACTTATCTTTTTCCAGAAGGAAACAATCTTTCATGAAATTGAATGCCTCCGACACGTTGCAATTCCGACATAAAATCACAACAAAAACGGGAAAATTCCCGCAAGTTTAGTCGTTTCCCATCTTTTAAAAGAGTTAACAATATACAAAGCCCTAGAAGAATTCGGTTACTTTCTCGGAGTCACCAAACTAAAAACAATCACCAATCTTAAAAAACACAATTCCACAATTCACATCGACTTTTTAGTATCGTTTAACTGCCGAACACTTTTGCCTGTGAAAGGTGAAGTCGTGATTGGCAACGTGCACACATTACGTAGATGCGGTGTTTTCTTGAAATCGGACTGATGAAGATTGTTTATTTATCGGTTGGAAGGTGAGTCATTTGGGCCCGTTACTACGGTCGGGTTGGATGGGTTCGAGATCTAGTTTGATTGGTCCGAATTGTGGAATCGAGTTGGTAGGTATTGGGTAAATTGTCTTTTTTTAGTTATGGAGGAAAGTAGGAAGTTATTATTTAGTTATAGTATATGGTTATAATCTTGTATATAAAGGTAACGTTTACATTAAAAGTTAAAGTGAAAGTCAATTATATGGCTTTTGGAATTAAGTTACTATTATAGCCCTTAAGTTTGATACTTTCTGCTTCATTGCACATGAGGAGGTGGCGAAGCTCCTTAACAGAGTCTAACGTGTTACGTGTTATTTATAGTAATGTTATGACATATAGATACACAAAAAAATGTTTTTAAAAGAATTAGTTTTTCAATATAAAAAAGGCGCAACGGAGCAACTTGTTGCTCATTGTCTTCCTCTTCTAAGTAAAAAATATCTTTTATTGAATGACGATAACTATTTGTGTTGTAAAAAGAAAAAAAAAGAGCTTATGGGCTTAAGTAGATCACAAACTCAAAAGTCGTAAGTTGGAAAAGAATAAGTTTATTGGCTTTTTCAAATATTAATAAATCCACGAGCCGGGAAAATAAGTTCAAACTGTATGTTTATGTGTCACGTACAAGAAAAGGAAAAAGTAATTACATATGCAATCCACCCCGCATGCCAAAAAAGGAACTAAAAATAGCCAAATATGATGCTTGGGCCTATTTTAAAAAGTTGTGTGTTGTAAAATAGTGTAGGTTCATTGCCAAGATGAGAATTAAATACTTTTTTTTCATTTCGAACCCTTATCGAGATTGAAACTGACTAGGATTGTTGTGTTACAGAGATTTGCTATTTTTAATAGTTGAATCTCTATAACAAAACAACTCTAGTCCCCTTCAAGATCAACTAAAGCCGTCACCGATTTGAGCCCTAGCTGTTATGACAAAACTACCTCCTTTGTCATCGTCAATCTATACAAAGAGAGAGATTTCATAAAAACCATAGGAGGTACCAAAGTTTATCAACAATATCCTTTTTTTTAACGACTATCAATAATGTCCTCACCCCCAAATTTGACCTAAAAAACAAAATTTACAAAAAATTGGAAGAATTACATTATGAACTCATTTAACAAATTTCCAAAACCTATAGGAGGTATCGTGTTGAGATATTTTGATAATTCTAGTTATAATTCACAAATATCAACATTGCTATCGAATGCTTTAGATATAGCTGTATCTAAATGAAAATATTATGAAATTTTGTTTTTAATAAAATTAAAAGAAACTAGACATGAGAGGGAGGAAAAGGATTGGCATGAGCTATTGGCCAATGGGACAAATAGGGGTGTTTTAGTAGATAACTTTTTCGTATAATTTCGTGGCTATGTCGTTTTCTCACGTTACTTCTTTTTGTCACATATCATCATGTTACATTAAATCCCATATGTCAGCAAATTGAATTATAGAAGCCAACGGATGAGTGTCTTGCTAAACAATGAAAACTACAGTTATTTAAAGAACCTTTTTACTATTTTATTTCTCATTTAGACTAGTAATAATAGTGATAAAAAAGACTATTTTATTTCCCAATTAGACTAGTAATTATAGTGATAAAAAGCACAAATCTAGTCACCATTACGACTCAGCATAATGATAAGATCGCTCTCAATCGTGTCACCAACTAAAATTTCAGTTTTTACATTAGTGTTCATGCTAATAATATGTTTTCTTTTAATATTTTATGCAAAATACACGTATAAAATATCACACTTACAAAAATACACCCCACCCAGTTCAAATAAGAGAAGTGACGAACAACCAACTAAATTGATGGCAATGGTCTAATTGGTTAAAATCATACAAATAAATAACGTTAAATTTCAAAATTTTCATTGATCTCAAGAAAATTATGGTTTAAATATCTCTCATAAACACTACAATGAAAGGAAAATAAAGCAGAAATAATAAAGAAACATGTATCAAAAGAAATAAAATTATACATTATATATTCCATACATCATTCCTTCACTTCTATCTTATATGTATATTGATATAGATACATGATGGTAATGATACTACCCCATCTAGTTCTCAATTTTGAAAACAGAGCATTGTCTAAATGGTCTCGAAATCGGTCCACCAGCACTCGCCGGGCACGCCGTTAGCCCCACCGCCGGTGGGACCATGCAATTATAACTCAAACACAATGCCACCCCGTCCGGCAACACCGTGTCTCTCTCCTTCTCAATCGGAAACGACGTTATGTAGTTATGTTGCAGGTACAGTGTTCTCATTGTTCCGGCGAACACATTCTGCACGTAACTCTCCGGCACTTTTCCGGTGAACTGGTTGTTGTTTAGAAACAATGTCTCGACGCCGTCTAGAAAGTCGGGGATTTCGCCGGAGAGGGAGTTGTGACTGAGATCGATGGTGGATCCTGCGCCGTACGAAACGGGGATTGATGACGGTGACGGTGGTGGTAGCTCACCGGAGAGATTGTTCCGTTGGAGATACATTGATGAAAGAGAGGACCGGAATAATGAATCTGGTATGGGCCCACTGAATTTGTTCATGCTTAAATCGAGATACACTAAATATGATGAAGGTACTCTATTTAATGGGCCCCACAGACCGTTACTCGATAACGACAAGTAACGGAGCGTCAACGGCGTCGTCTCCGGCAGCGTTCCCGATAACATATTGTTTCTCAAATCCAAGTGAATGAGCTGTGAATTAACGGAGAATTCAGGTATTTCCCCGGCGAGATTGTTGTATGCAAGGACTAGCACTCTCAGCTCCGGTAACCCCGACGCAAGTGTCGGTGGAATTACGCCGGTGAGTTTGTTGTGGCTGAGATCTAAAGTGTGGAGGTTTTGGAGCTCGAAGATTGTCTCCGGTATGGTTCCGGTGAGTCGGTTATTGGTGAGTGATATTACACGGAGGTTTTTGAGGCGGCTGCCAAGTTGCGACGGGATGAATCCGGTGACGATTCCAGGGTAAAGAATAAGCTGAGTCAGCTCTGTGAGCTCGTAGATCCCGGTATCGGAGATTGTGCCGGCGACTCCAGGAGAGTCTGAGAGTCCGGTACCGAGGAAGAGAGACGTGACTCGCAATTGATTGCTGATTACGGAGCAAGTGACGCCTGCGAACGAATAACAAGCATTTTCCGGCGAGGAGAAGTTCCATGTTGAGAAGAATCCGCCATTTCTTACGTCGGTGAGTGTGTCCATGATCTGATGAAGAGCATTGAGATCGACGACGGCGAGTTGTTGTTGAGTTGATGGAGAAATTGAGAGGAGAAATGCAAGCGAGAGTGTCAACAGTTGACGGAAAATGTTGCAGAACTCCATTGCAGTTCCGGTGAAGATGTGGGAGTTTTGTTTTGTCGGGGGTGGTCCGGGGATATAAGATGTCAAAGGGAGCGTTTGTTTGTTTGCTCAAAATTGGAAATGGAGAGCCACAATTTTTGTTTTGGAAATAAACTAAAGTCCAAAACTTCTAAATATAATAATGTTTTTTTAAAACCATTTATGTTCAAAAAATATTCCTTAGAGATATTAGTCAGAGTTTTGTGTTTTAAAATATTAAATAAATTAGTCATGACTTGAACACATGATTAGTGTATACACTATTAAATTTTATCCATTTTTTCAAGTTTTTTTTAATATTATATATATATATATATATATATATAATATATATATTATATATATATATATATATATATATATATATATATATATATATTTACATTACTAGCAGGTTACCCGCGCAATGCGCTGGTGAGTACCTTGTGATTAAATTTGACGGCGATCAAGTTGTGGGTGGTGACGACTGTAACATCCTAAAACTGGCCTAGATGTTTTAGGTATATTTTGATATTTGAAAATATGTATTTGACCATATGTGGAATAATTTGATTAAGTGTTAAATGAATTGTTTGACATTTTGTCCTTTTGTGATATTTTAATCAAGGGATTAAAATATCTGTTTTCTGAAATGTTTAAATGAAAATGTGATTTTTATATCTTTGGATTCCCCTTTTAATATCGTCTCCAGAAATACTTTCGTTTTTAAAATTAGAGCCCGTTTGGTATTTTAAATAAATTAACTACGAAAGGAACTTTTGTATTGTATTTGTTAAAAATGGAAAAAAAAGTCTAGTGGGTCCCACCCCTTGTTTTTGAACGGCTTTATGGAGATGGGAAAACCCCATCTTCTCTTTTCCACCAACCTTTCTCTCTCTCTAGCATTTCTCTTCACCATCTCTCTAAAACCCTATCCACAAAACCCATTTGTGTTCTTGAAGATTTTAAAGAAGAAACTAGCTCAAATCTTCTATTCTTTGGCTTAAATCTCGGATTTGTAGTAGCTTTTGGGTAAGACCTTGTTCCTTCATCTTTGTTCTTAAAGTTCATGCAAGTTAGTTAACTAGGGTTTTGATTCTTGAAGTCTTTGTTGGTGAATATTGTGTTAGATGTTATAATAAATGTTTATACAAGCTTCGGCATGTATTGTATGTATTATTTGTGGGTGGAGCCTTGATTTGTTGAAGTTCATCTTCAACCTCCATTAATGGAGTTATGAGGAAGATGAAGCTTCTTCCAAATCTTGGAACCTTGGATGTTAGTGATTTTTATGGTTAGTTTAGGTTAAACTAACATGGTGGAAGTATTAATTGTTAGGATGATTAATTATGATTTGAAATGATGAAATTGTTAGTTAAAATGTGGTATGTGATTTATGCCTAAATTATAAGCTAGTAAATGGGTTTTTGCGACAAGTTGGTGTAATTATGTCAAAATAGGTTTTATGGGTTTTGTTGCTTGTATATGTTAAAATGACATGTTAAATGTGTTAGTTATGAATTATGTCAAGATTAGTGAGATTATGGAAATGCTAGTTGGTGTTTGGATGTTCTTGGTGAAAATGTTTAATTAGTAAATTGGAAGTAAAATACATGGATTGTTGGTGACTTGGAACTTGATGAATTGATATATGATTATGACTTGCTAAAATGTTGTTTAATGTCATGGTAAAGTTCATTGTAAGATTAAAGAGGTAATAATTGGGCATGTTGACAATTATGTGATTTTTGACCCGTTTGGGCCAATTGGTAGTAAAATGACTAAGACACTTGAATTGTGAAAGTATAAGTATTTAGGCGGGCTTATGTGATTAGAAATGTTATTGATAACAATTGGTAAATTGTAAGTTGATGATATGTTTATAGTGGTAGGATGTATTATTGTTTAATAATCCGGTTTGACCCGTTTGAATGTAAGACTTGCAAATGACTAGTTGACTTGTTATTGTAAGTGTAAATGGTCATGCCATGGTTATATGATGGTTTAAGTGTTTGGCTATTTAGTTAGTGCAAGTGTTAGTGTTAAATGTATATTTAACATTGCTTATAATTTGGTGGAATTATATACTAATTCGGTATTCCTTTAGTGTACAGGAATCGGGATCGTGACTCAGAAACATTAGACCTCTAAGTTCGACAAGTAGAAGGTTTCGGTGAGTGGATTTAATCTCCAACTTGTGTTTGGTTACAATTAGTTTGGTATATGCATGCTTGTTGAAAATGCAGGAAATGTACCAGCTTCAAGGAGTTCGCGACGCGAACTAGAGTTCGCGAAACGCGAACTCGAGACAGAGAATTTGGGTGAAGGTCGTGACAACTTCGCGACTGAGTTCCCGAACGCGAACTCGAGTTCGCGACGCGAACCTGAGTTCGCGATTGGGAACTCTACCGTGACGTTTTTCGCAGTGTTTTTCGTGGCTAGTCTACTTGTTATGTATGCCTAGTGTTAGGGAATACCATACATGACCTTGTGCACATAGGTGAAGAGACTTGGCTTGACGGGTAGCTACAACTCGGTTTGACTTGGTGACCGAGGTTTGAGAAGTCAGTGCGCTGGGCAATGGGTGTCGACTAAAGGGTATCCGACCTTACCTGTATTTGTTGCATGGTCAAGGGGAGGGAGTTGCCCGGGTGTTGGTCACGAACCGCTATCGGTTACTGTGGTTTGGCCGACCATGGTTTAAGGCTCCGGCAGGACCCCGATCTTCTTGAACGAACCGGGAAGCGTGTATTGAAACTTCCGTGTTCCAGCGATGACCCAACCAGAGATGTTTATTTAAACTTCCGGGTTTAAGTGATGACCGAACCGGAGATGTTTTATAACTTCCGTGTTCTAGTGAACAGTGATACGTGGTTAGTTGGCTTTTAGATAGTAGAGATGTCTATGCTAGCTTGTTGGGCTTTACAGAATTTGTAGATTATATTCATTCGCTTAGCTTTGTGCTAATCCCTCCCTCGTTGAATCTTTTCAGGTGATCGGTGCTTTGGACGGGATGATTGACCATGCTCAGTTGATGTGTTTTAAAAAGGAGCCATGTCGTTTAAGTGACACCGTTTAAATAATTAATGTTTTGAAGTTTATTTTGGGACATTGGTTTGTAAAACTAAACCTAAACTTATTATTATCTTTATGCTTCCGCTAAACTAACCTAGAGGATAACCTAATCGCCTTCGGGCATAAAAAAAAAAAAAAAAAAAAAAAAGCTTCCTAAATTTTGCGGTGTTACAACGACGGTAATGATAGTGCCTGCTGGTTGTGGTCCTTCGGATGGTGGGTGATATTAATTTTAATTTTGTAAAGATTAATAAAGCTATTCTATGTCAAGTAAAGAGCATATGATCTAGTGTCTCAAGTGCTTAGAGCATGTGTTAATAACAGAGAGATCTCAAATTCAAATCCTACATGGTGAATATTTTTTATAAACACAATATCCCAAGGAAAATATTTAAAACGTAAGGATTTAGTGTGTGTTTAAGATTAGGCCAAAATGCATTTTAGTACCCTGAACTTGGTTGACTGGAATTTCTACTACCCTGAACTATCAAAGGTATACCATGGTACCCTGAACTTGACAAAATGGTCAATTTAGTACCCTGACTTACTAATTTGGTCTTGTTTTCTCATGTGATTTGCTTCTAATATCAATATACTGAGATGAACGTACATTTTTTAGTTCGTTTAAAGCTCCCACGTAATTAAATCAAGTAAGAAAACACGATCAAATTAATGAGTCAGGGTACTAAATCGACCATTTTGTCAAGTTCAGGGTACCATGGTGCGCCTTTAATAATTCATGGTAGTAGAAATTCCAGTCAGCCAAGTTCAGGGTACTAAAATGCATTTTGGCCTTAAGATTAAGGGGAGTTGATATTGAACCAATAATTTTCCCTAGCTCAGTGGTGGGTTGTTTGGAGCATTGGGTGAGAGGTTGTGGGTTCGAATAGGGGTGGCAATTCAGGTCAGGTTCAGGTTGGCGGCTTCGAGTTCACGGGTTGGCGGGTCAGAAATGTTCAACCTGAAACCGACTTGTTTATATAAACGGGTTAGATATCTCAACCCTAACCTGTTTACCTTCAACCCGAACCTGAACCATATAACCTGTTTAATTAAACGGGTTAAACAGGTTAGCAGGTCAAACAGGTTAAACGGGTCAAACAAGTCATACATGTTCTAATTATTCAACAAATTTATAATAAAATACCAAAATAACACATTACTAAGTAGTCTTTTTAGTTTTTTTTATCTAACTATTAGTTACGTTTAAACAATATTAGTTACGTTCAAACAAGTAACTTATAAACTAAATATAAATTTATATTTTTTAAATATATTTTAATAATAAAACGGGTTGGCGGGTCGACCCATTTAAATTATCATTGACCTGAACCTAACATGTTTAATAAACGGGCCAGTCGAGTCAACCTGAGACTGAACCAATTATTTTTTACCTCAACCCAAACCTGTTTATTTTTGTGTCGGTTTCAGGTCGGGTTTCGTGTCGGGTCAGAAATTGCCACCCCTAGGTTCGAATCCCGGATGTTGCGTTTTAATATTTTGGGTTCTTAAGTGTTTAAGACATTTTCCAAAGAAGCGGGGAAAATTAAGACCTTCCATTAGAGGAAGGCCTAAATGCTTTATAAGTACTATATACTATAGATTATAGATTTTGATCATAAACGAGTTTCAACTCATAAACGACTTTATCAAGCTCAAACTCATCAACGACCCTATCGAACTCGAATTTACTTTATATTAAAAATACATGGTTTTGATAATGACAGCCCTTAGGGCTGTCTCTAATGCATAAATAATTGTACATTAATTCATTACGGGTGATAATTCATAAAATTTAGGAGTTGGTTATAGATTGAAGTACAAAATTCTAATGCATGTTTATTGACAGCCCTAAGGACTGTCATTATCAAAACCCTAAAATAAATGTTAAATTACTAAACAAGTACCAAACTTGAACATTAAAGAAATATTAAGTCGAGCCTAGACATAAATTTCTAATATCCTTTCAAGCTTAAATCAAGTTTGAGACGAGTAATTATTAAACGATTCGACCCTAAGTGTTTATTTATACCCTCATGTGCAATTTAACTAGAAAAATCAATACACGTCTGACTAAAGATCATATATTCATATGTTCAATTTCAAAAAAAATGTTATTAATATAAAATTTTAAAGTAATAATTATATGTGAAATAGTTAAACTACATGAACTATCAGTCTAATTTTCTTAAAAAGAATATTCACCTTTATATTTGAATTAGTACTAAATTAAATACTACCCCCTCGTCCCACAAAAAACTTCTCATTTCAATTTAAATTTTTGTCCCACAAAAACTTATCATTTCTCATATTTGGATGGGTTCACACAATAAAAAACTATTAATACTAAAGACTCCACCACTAATATCCACTAACTATCTTTCTCTTTCTAACTCAACCTTATATTTAAATCAAAAGTATTATCAATGACCCTACCACTAACTATCACTTAAAAACTTGTACAAAAACAAAATGAGAAGTTTTTTGTGGAACGGAGGGAGTACTATTTTGTTAAATAATTTACCAGTAGTACAAGATTTTTACAAATAACATTTTTAAAAGTGTGTATATCTCACAAAAGGAAAATCGATATTTCTTTTCAAAGAAAAAACATATTGGTAATAAAATAGTTATGTGACCGCTACAAATTAATTTTTTTCTTTATACTGCATAAGCATTAAATAATATCCTGAAAAGCATCCGTTGCTGAGTTCATCCGCAAATAACCTAAACCCACTCATGCTCGTGACGCTGCACTACTGCTAGATCATCAAAAACGATAAAAGCAGAGCTACACCCTACGCAACACTCACGAAACCCTATCGTAAGTATCATTTCACTCATCTTCATCCTTTGATTTTTGATTTTAATTTCCGCTCAAACATCTGCGAGCTTGTTTTACCTGTCAAATTAGGGCAAATTTTGAATTCACTTTCTCCTGAATTCATCATCTAATTCAAGTAATTTTAGTGATTTATATGGATGATTTGCATGTGTGTTTTGATTTTCGTGTTTATAATCTAAATGCCTAATTGTTTATTGGAATACTCTTGTTTGTTTAAGCCTTTATGGAGCACATTGCTGGTTTAGACTGAGATTTTAAACCTGTAAATTTAATAATCATGTTCGATTGCGCTCTAATTATAAGTTTTTTTTGAGTGAGATTGCTACGGTTTGAGGAGAAATTTAGTTTATATGCCTGAGTTAGTATTTTGAATAGCTGGTTCATAATCATCTTATTTAGGTGTTTTTCTTCTTCATGTAGTGTGATTTACCTCTTTAATCTTGTGAATTAGATGAATGTGTTGGATACTGATCTACAACTAATTTAACTTGGATAGTGCATAAATTGCTTTTCTTAGGTGAAATTCTTCCTTCATTTGGTATAATTAAGCAAAGGTAAAACGAAATCAATTTGCTAAACACGGTTATCATTAATCAAAGAGAAAGTGTCAAAAAGGGTAGGTGAAATTTTAAAACAATCTCTTTGTAGACATTTGCATCATAGTTTACCAGTTTGACCGATTCAAGGACCACTTGATTGACCGATCATATTAGAAGCTTTGATGATTTCAAGTTTTAAAAAACACCCCCCCCCCCCCCCCCCTCTCTTATTTGCTGTTAATTGTTAAATGCTCTTTAATATTTTTCTCTGATGTATTATGTCACATAAAAGAAACTTAAGGCACTCTGTTTGCATTTAGTATCAGTGTGTACTCTGTGCATGTATCTGTTGATAGTTGATACTTCTCTGTTTTAATAACCGCAACATTATCTTAAAATTTGTTTTTTATTTTAATTATAATTATAACCAATTTTCTAAATTCTATTTTGTTATGACAGGTAGACAAATGTTTCTCAAGGTACAGTTGAGCTGGAATGTGGTAATCCCAGCTGAAAATCTTGACATCAAAGGTTTAATGTTACAAAAAGCAATTCTCGTGCGTTTACTGGACGATTTTTCAGCAAAAAGAGCTACTAAAGATCTTGGATACCTTTTAGCAGTAACAACTTTGGACAAAATCGGTGATGGAAAAGTGAGAGAACACACGGGCGACGTGTTGTTTCCGGTCAACTTCACTTGTTTGACTTTCAAAGTCTTTCGGGGAGAAGTAGTTGAAGGCATTGTGCATAAGATTCTGAAACACGGGGTGTTTATGAGATGCGGGCCCATTGAGAATCTTTATCTCTCGAATCAGAAGATGAGTGATTATCAGTATCAGATTGCTGAGAGCCCGTGTTTTCTGAATGTGAAAACGGGCTCGAGGATTGAGAAGGATGTGAGTCTAAGGTGTGTTGTGATTGGGGTTAAGTATATGGAGGCCCAGAAGGAGTTTCAGGCTGTTGTTGGGTTGGAGGGAGATTACTTGGGGCCTGTTTAGTTGTGAGGGTATTTTTGGTCTTGTTGTTTGAAATGTGTTTTGACTTTTTTTAGGACTAAGGATTATGCGAAGTTTGACTGATTTCGATGTGATGAATATGTAGAAAGATTGACTTTTTGATGTGGTAATTCTGTTAGCAAGATATGTTATTTTATTTGTGTTTCTTCTTGTTATTCAGACACATTTGGTCCTATTAGTTCCGAGTTGTATGCATAACTTTTGAGTCAAGTTCGAGTATAAAAAAACTCAAATTATAAAAACTAGAGATGAGCATTTGGGCTCAAGACCATTTTATATTTACTCTTTTATACATAATTATTGTATTCTGTAATCAAGTCTAGCTGCGCATAGAAAAGAATCACGGATATCTTATAAATGCTCGTTGAGTCGAGCTCGAAAGTATCAACTACACTAATACCAACTTTTGTGGTTATTATTATTATTGACATTTTGATATTGATAAAAAGTCAGCTTGAAAAAGTTAGTTATTCTGGCATTTTGATATTGATAATAAGTCGGCTCGAAAAAGTTAGTTATTCTGACATTTTGATATTGATAATAAGTCGGCTTGAAAAAGTTAGTTATTCTGACATTTTGATATTGATAATAAGTCGGCTCGAAAAAGTTAGTTATTCAGAGAAGCTTGAGCTTCTCTGATTGAAAATACAACCTTGAGTCAAGTTTCAATACATATACTCAGATATGTGGTCAAGTTTGGCATAGGGGTGAGCGTGGTCCAGTAACCGAACCACACCGAAATCAATAATGACGAATTTTCAAACCCGAAAACCAAATTGGATTACATGTTTTCGGTTTCGGTCGGATTTCGGATCGATTCGGTTTTTTCAGCTTAAATGATCACCCTTATCCGAGGACCGGAGCGAACTGGACCGAAACCAAAAATCATGAAATTACAAAACCGAAAACCAAATCAATTACATGTTTTCGGTTTAGGTTTAATTTGGCTACGCTCGGTGTTTCAGCCTAAATGCTCATCTCTAGTTTGACATCATGTCAGCTCAACTCGCCTCAATTACATCCTTACATCTACCTTTATAGTTATTTTCCTTGGTTTTGTCTTAAGACCATTTTTTTACCATCCTATTAGCTAGGTGATTAGCAACTACAAAATCGTATATAGATTTTCTCAAGTTTGCATTTTTAAAAGAGACAATTAATCATTGGTTTCAACTTCTTCTCAATTTGACTTAAATCAGTTTATTGCAGATAAACTGAATTTGTTAACCAATATTTTCTAAGTTTTAATGTTTCATAGTTCATATCTTCTCCAAGTAACTGCTCATAAACTGAATTTTGGTTGTGATTCCTATGCCAATGTGAGAGATTGAAATAGAACACAAATTGGATCACAAGCCACAAACCACGAAGATAAAATCAAATGAAGAACATGATTATCAATTATCATTTATCAATCAAGCTATATGTTTACATAATTTAATACTATTAGCAATGATCACTGTAATGTTAGTATCCAAATAACCAAATCAGTTTTGTTCTTCAGCAATCCAATCAAACCTGCATATATGATCCTTGTGAAGGTCCATCCTCGTCAACAGCCGAAAGCAAAGCTCCATATGGCGATTCAGTATCATCAGGAGTCCTCAATATTGCATGTAAGCTTACCACGAGAGCTGCAATCATGATCGAGATGAACAGATTCCACCAAACACTAGCCACAGCTACTGCAACGATTGTAATCGCGCTCAACGTAATCAGAACCAATCGATCGCCAATTTCGAAATCGAAAACCACCAGCGGCTCATCCCTGGCGAAGAAGAGGTAGATCCAGCCGAAGATTATGACCAGGAACACGATCGCAGTGATTGGGCGGAGAATTAGGGTTAAGATGAAGATCAGTAGAGAGATAACGGCGTAATTGCCGCGATAGGTGTAGATGTTGCTGTTGAAACGGAGGGAGAGACTGGGGAAGGAGAGAGGGAGGGAGAAGGAGGAAAGGAAATCGTCGAACCATGGACGGATGGAGTGGCGGATTTCGGCGGCGGCGCTGTAGGTGTTGGTGGCGCCGGCGGCTGGTGACGGTGTCATTGTGTGAGAAGAAAGGGGAATTGGAATTTTCTAGGGTTTGTTGATTGAATAGGTAGTGATTTTGAGGTTATGGTGATTGGAGATCAAATGGAGAAGATTAGTGTATTCTCCGTCGTGGTTGTGGGTTCCTCCGTCGTGAGTGGTGGAGCTGGTGGTGGTAAACAAAGTATATACTGACAAAGACTCCAAGTCAACCATATATTAAACGATTTAAATTTAAATTAGAGATTTTACTAACCAAAAGCCTTTATACAAGAGAATTGATATTTATATCACAAAAAGGGCAGCGAACCGTGATTTCATTTGGGTTAATTGGATTCCTTCAAAGGTGAGTATCTTTGCGTGGAAACTGTATCAAGGCAGGCTTCCAACAAAATGCAACCTTCAGCGGAGAAATATTCCCATAATCTCAACAGATTGTGCAATGTGTTTCATGGCGGACGAAACAGAAAAACACATTTTCGTTGATTGCGAGATTTCGAGGCAGATTCTATCTGAATTTGGTCGTTGGTAGGGCGTTGATGTCCAACAAATCAGGCATACGGATGATTTAATCCTATGGGCAAAAAATGCGGACTTAAAAGGTAACCTAAGGAAAGCATTTACGACGGCGGTTTTCTGTTTCTGGTTTATCTGGAAATTCAGAAACAATAAGATCTTCAACTCAACCCAAAGGGAGAAAACCACATTCTTATTCAGTCAAATTCAAAGCTATTCATACTTCTGGATAAAAAATAGGACGAATAAAAGTATTCTAAATAATAGATGGGCAGAATTGTGTTCTAATCCCATATTATGTTTTTAATATTTGTTCTTGTTCTTGTTTTCTTTTCCTGTTCTTGTAAGCTCTAGCTCCTTGCTAGTTGTTTTAATTTAAATTGTCGTTCAAAAAAAAAAACTACTTTTTTTTTTATCATATTGTACATATTTTAAATTAAAACAGTCTGTATAAGTATATCAAAGTACAAATTATGATACATTATTAAATTATGTGGTATAGATATCATCTTTTATATATTAACTATAGAAAATCAACTTTAAGAAAAAATTAATGCTTAAACATTAATTAATTAGAAGAGTAGAAACTCTCATAATTATTAATTCAAGGTGATGAGGCGGAACCTTAAATTATTGAACATAATCAACCGCAATCTGAAATAGAAGTACTTTAGCTTAATTGAGGATATGATATATGATAGAGACTTTTGAAAAATTAGTATTTATTGTAACTCATTTAATCTTGTAACTCATGTCTATTTGGTTGCTTATACTTATGTCCTTCATTATGTGTATTCATTACATGTCTCTTGATTACCACCTTGTACCCTATATAAAGGGCTAGCATGTACACCATTTGTAAGAGATATCATATGAATGAGAATGTTGAAGAAGATCTTATTGATTGAGCTAATTGGTTCACAACACGTTATCAGCACTTTGCTCAAGTCATAAGTATCAATTTCTTCGTTGTTGAATTCTATACTCCTTAGTACGTCTCTCGATCTCTTCTTGTTTAATTCATTATTTATAATTTTCTGATTTATGATTCAATGCTTAGACATTGAATCATACGGATCAGCGTGGTTCAATTTGTGTGATTTCCAAAATTTTAACATATATAAATGGCTATTCATTCACAAAATTGATCAAATTCTTAATATGGTTTTTTTTAATACTAAATGTCCAAAATCATTTGGACGATTTGATTCTCCAATTAATATTTCATATGAGGTTTTTTAAGAAAAAATGTGACAAATTGAATTTCTTTGTAAAAATTGAAATTTGATATTTGAAGACATAATTTAGAGTAATAAAAACCAATCATTTGTGGCAATCATTTTGAGTGTAATCAAAGATATTTTTAATGGTTTATTTATTTGAAAGACAATATCTAATTTTGTCATTTATTCACCCAAAGTATAAAAACTTATAATATAGTGTGAAAAAAAATAAATAAAGGTACAAACATTTATTTTATTGTGTAATTTATACACACTTATGACAAGATTCAACTTTTATTTAGTGAAGATTTTTTATTATTTGAATATCTTATGATATTTGTAAAATTACAATGTTATATGTTCGTAACAATCAAATGTTAATTTTGATAAAGCTCAGTTCTTTTCATATTTTACAATTAAAGATTATCATTACAAAATGATAATATTTATTACTAAGGGATTTATATCAATTTTTGCGACAAATTTTCTAAAAAGAATTGATTATTCGATTGTTTCTAAAAATGAGATAGAAAAAAGTGGCATCATGAATTATATGTTGGTACATTGAGTTGATGCACTCACGTGATACACGATGTGTATAATTGCTATATAGCATTTGAGATATCTAAAAATGAGCATTGTACTTAAAATGGAAAAATTATTAATCATCCCTGAATAGGCTCACCTATTCTTAATACAATATCTAGGAAAGATTGGCGGTTTTCTGACTCCTAATGATGGGTGGTTCCGATACGCACAAGCGCTGTCTACCCTCACCGTCTTTCCTGGTTGTATTCGAATAGAGCTACCGAAAAGGGTTGACTAAATAATCTTTCCCCCGAATGTGGTTATATACATATGATGAATTGGTGTCTATCAATCGACCTGTCGTTCGATAAATGAGAACCATTCACGTTTGTGTTTTTCGAACCTGCTGATTCGACACACAATTTATGCTCATTCAAACCATAAACATTTAAACTTATCATTTTATATGATAATTAAATCCAATATTTTTCCTCCCGTTGTAGGAAAGTATCGAAACAAACATGAATTCTTTGACTCCACCGATTTTATGGCTCAAATGGAATAATAGAGCTATTGTTCAGCTCGGAAATTATGTTTCTTTTGGATTATGCTTTCCCATTTGAATAATGGTGATCTTTTGGATTATGGTTTGTTTACATTGATTATGTTTTCTCGGAATAATTTAAAGTTTCTTTTCCTTAAGAAATTTGTCTGAGGCATGCATATTGGGTTGTTGATTGTCTGGTTGATTGTGGTACCCAAGTACACTTTCATAAAACATAAGAATTACTTAATCAACATTACGCCTCACAGTAACTTCATTGACAACCATTTCGGGCCTGTCGACCCTTGGTTTTGATAAAACCCAATATATGTTGTCAAATGGTACTATTTTAACCATAGATGAAGCCTTATAATTTCCAAGTTCCCGTCGTAACTTGTTGAGTTTTAAGGATATTCGAGAAAATATGTTTCATCTCGAAACTGCTCGAGAATATGGTATTGAATACCTTTATATTACCTCTGATCAAATACGACCAAAAGTGTATATTGGAGAAGTTGAGATGTTTGTCAAGTGGTTTGTATCATACCACGATAAAACATATTGAAAACACTATAATCATTCGTCGAGCCTCCGTTGATGACGGAACTTATATGTTATGGCATGACTGGCTGGGATACCCGGGTCAATATACAATGCTTTGAACTATGAATGCATATAGTGCATCAGGATATAATTTCGTGATTAATCCGAAAAGCCTATGCCAAATATGCTCGATTGTAAAGACACATCTCAAACCACTTTATGTATAATCTACAAAAGTGATATCCCGTTTTCTTGAGAGAATTCATGGGGATATTTGTGGACTTATCCAACCAACATGCGGACCATTTACAAATTTCATGATATTGGTTGATGAATCAACAATGATGGTCACACGTAACTTTGTTGTCCACAATGAATGCAACATTTCCTAAACTCCTAACCTATATCATTAAATTGATAGCTAATCATTCGAATTATCCAATAAAGTCAATTTGACTTGATAATGTCGGCGAGTTTACATAAAAAAATGTTTGATGATTATTGCATAACATTGGGCCTTGATATTGAACACATGTTGTGTATGTTCATTCTCAAATTAATCTTGCGGAAGCGTTTATCAAACGAATAAAAATAATTGCAAGAACTTTGGTTATGCGCACCAAAACGCCCCATTTTTATATAAGGTTATGCAATATTGCACACTCATGCATTGGTCCGTGTAAGGCCCATTGGCACCCAATAACTTCTTGCGTACCAGCTGGTAACTGGATATGAGCTCGACGTCTCATACTTACGCGTGTTTGGTCAATGTTCCAATTGAACTTTCAAAGCGTTCGAAATTTGGACCTCACAAACGACGGGGAATATATGTTGATTATTAATCCCCATCCATCATACTCTATTTAGAGCCATTGACAGGCGATCTCTTTAACGCTATACATGCGCATCGTGACATTGATGAGACAATCTTCCCGTCATTAGGGGGAGATTTGCACGTTAACGTTGATAATGAACGACGTGAAAGAACGTGCCATGTACCCAATTTGTCTCATATGGATCCCCTGACTGCACATCGTGATAAGGATGTGCACAAACTTAGAAGTCTATAAACTATTGCTAATTAGCTACCAAACGCATTTAATGACTTAGCAAATGTCACGAGATCAAATATACCCGCTGCAAATGTGCCTGCAAGGAAAGACGTCCTTGTGAGACGCCATGTTCCGTTTGAACATGTTGCAACAGTCGTACCCACCGTGCAAAGGACGCTACTATTGGTTGTCCAGTCCGCCGCTCTTCCCAATAAAAGAGGAAGACCGGTTCGGTTCCAAGGATGTTCTGACTCAAAGGAGGAGAAATTCTATTGTATCTGTTTTGCCACACGTGATCATTAAGGATCATGGGAGTGTATTGGAGAAGCGTGTTCCCGATGAAACACCAATTTCTCATCATTCCGTTAATCTTCAAATATATGTCGAGTATGCTAGCTTAGACGATATTTTGATGCAAAACGAGACTGTCATCGATGATTTGCTCATATACGCAGCTGCCACTGACATTATGAGCAATGATGACATGGAATCATGTACTATTGTTGAGTACAATGGACTGGTCTTAATGGAAACATGCAATCCAGGTAAAATTGGATTCCTTACCGCAAAAGAAGAGTGTTTGGACCTGTTGCTCCAACACCACCTAATGTTAAACCAGTTGGTTATAAATGGTATTCGTAAGAAAGCGTAATGAGAATAACGAGATTGTAAGATACAAAGCTCGCCTCGTGGCGCTAGGCTTCTCTTAAACGCCCTGGAATTGATTACGAGGAGTTGTATTCTCTCGTAATGGACGTTATAACGTTCCACTACTTAACCAGTTTAGTAGTTTCCGAAAAACTGAATATGCAGCTTACGGATGTGGTCACAACTTATCTCAATGGGGATCATGACACAGAGATACACATGAAAGTCCCTGATGGAATCAAGTTGTCTGAATCAAGTAGTTCTAGACCACGGAACACGTTCTCGATACGACTGAGACGATCACCTTTTGGATTAAAATAATTCAGACGGATGTGGTATAACCGTCTAAGTGAGTACTTGATCAGACTGGGATATTTGAATATTTGGATATGCCCATGCGTGTTTATAAAGATATCCACTTCAGGATATGTTATTATCGCAGTCTATGAAGATGATCTGAATCTCATTGGATCCTTGGAAGAGTTGTTTGAAACTGCTGAAATCCTGAAGAAGGAATTCGAGATGAAAGATCATGGGAAAACACGGCATTGCCTCGGCCTACAGATCGAGGACCGTAAAGATGGGGTTTTTCCTCCATCAAAAGAATCACCCTAAAGGTGTTAAGACGCTTTAGTTGCCATGACACAAAACCTCCATCTACTCCCATGGTCATTCATTCTCTAGACATTATGTCACACCCCGCCAAAAATGGTTTTGCGGAAGAACGAGGTGCGACTAACATTAGTAACATTACACGTCGATAAATAGTAAAGCAACGCAAATAAAGTAAATTACCAATATTGTTTACAAAATCCAAGACACATGCGATGCTTTTAGGTTTGTTTAGTTTCCATTACCTGAGAAAACATATAGAAAAAGTGTCAACACAAAGGTTGGTGAGTTCATAGGTTTTGTGACTCCAATAATCAAAATCGTTTTAAATCGTTTCGTACAATCTTGTACAATTTGTATCGTTGTTCTGAAATATTGAACAAAAATAGTTTTTAGGTGCAATTCATAATCCCTTGACATGCTTGCAAGACATTCAAGTTAAGGTATAATCAAAGAGCCTATAATCAAACCGAAATCTAGTTGTTTGAATATAAAGCTCACTCTCAGGTAGACTAGCGTGACTAGTCATGAGCGGGGGATCAATCCCGATAGTACTATCTCTATATTCCTTGGCTACCACAAATAGTTAATGATTACTGTTAAACGTGGACTCGTAGCATGGTCCGTTGTCCTTCATCGTTAGGTACGTGTACACAACAATGATTATACAAAGATTATTTATCACAAAATAGTTGAGTAGTTATATGTTTTCTCCCCCAAGAAAATAGTTATAAAGCAGTAAAAATGGGGCCGTGAAACTCACCTTAGCGAAGCTTCCAAATTCGTAATCCACAAAGTTGGGGATTCCAACCAAAAGTTCCTAGCGTCCTAAACACATAAGTATAGTAATAAGTGACGGTCTAAAATGACACGCCTAGACTATATGATGCATGAATGTTTCTCTCCACTCGAGTTTTGACATGAGCGATATGTTGGTGAATCGACATGGTTGGACTCGTATATTAATTACGTTTGTATAATTTAAGCACATTTCCAAAATATAGTTGCACTTTACTTGGAAATAAAGGACGTAAATAATTATTTAAAAATAATTTAAATAATTAAAATTGACTGTTAACCAGTTAATAATTAAATAAAGAAATTCTGGTTAAGTAACAATTAGTACTGATAATTAATAATTAAAAGTAATTAAGTAAATAATTTATTTATTGATAACCAATTATTATACAACCAATTTATTAATATTCAAATTAAATGTTAACTAATCATATCAGTTAATATAAACAAAACGTTACTTGCTTTCTTTTTAAAATTAATGTAGTTTTGGGCTCAAGAGACTACTGCTTTTTGTTGGCTTCATTTAAACTGAACAGAAAACAATGGTCTCATGGGCTCGGTTTGGTGTGGGGTTTACGTATCACACATATCAGCAAAACAACTCGCCGGAAACACACCAACGGTGACACTTTCCGGCCACAAACTTTCTCATACACCCACACACATGCATGAAGAACTAAAAAAATAATAAGAAATTGTTATACCTATCGAAAGAGAGAGATCGGAGATGGTTGCCGGTATAGTGTGAGCTTAGCCGGAGAAATGTCTGATCGCTAGGAGAGAGAGAGTTGTGAATCGCCGGAGCTTCTTAAACTCGCCGGTAAACGTTGCTTGCGACTGCCGGAAAAGAGAAACAACAGGGATGATGACACACATTTGTACGAATAAACAAACTCACGGTGATCAGGGTCATACCTTGGCTCAAATCCGAGAGATATAGACCGTAGAAAGAGACGAGTGAAACGGCCACCGGTGATCTGGTTATGGAGATGCCGGAGTTTGGTTGCTTCACCGGAAAAAGGGATCGCCGAAGTTTCTTGTTTCTACATGGCCGTAGCGGTAAACGAAAAAAAAAGGAATGGAGATGGTGACTTCCTGGTTTGTACGCAAGTCGAAGAGAGAAAATTGTGAGATTTGATTTTTGAGAGTTGTAAGGTAGAATGATGATTATAGGATTTAGAGTAGGCAAACAACATACTATCTTTAATCCCTAAAAAGTGGGAAATCAGTTAATGGAGGAGATAGGTTGATGATATAGGGGTGTGGGGTTTGACGATTTCAGGTGGGTAAAGGGGTAGGTAATTTGGGTTTAAAAATTAAATTAAGTGTTTACTTGTTACTGGTACAGTTAACTGGTAAAATATTTTTATCGGAGTTTTACTTGGTTCTTGACCGTGGTTATTTATTGATAAAAATATATCACCACAAAAATACATTTAGTCACTTTCGATATTCTCGTGTTATACATAGTAGTACATGTTAATACTTGTATATTTAATCGTGTAGGATAGTTCATGTTATATTCGTACCTGTTACTTTGGTCTCACTAAAACTTCATTATATAAAATATAAAGTTTATATTTTTGGTTCCAATTCACATTTACTTAAATCACCAACTCGCTAAATTGCAGTTTTAACTGTTCAAACACCATTAATCATTTACTTGCATCAATAGTGATATGCACTAAAATACATAATGTGTAGGTTTTTGCTAGACCTTTTATTAATGATACAAAATTGTTCAATAATCTAGGTTGAAATAAAAATCGGGTCAAATACCCGATTTTGAGGGTTGTCACACATTAAAAGGGACCAATTCCATCCAAATGAGGATGATGACGATGAGATATTGATCCATGTGTGTTCATCTCTCGGTGCAATAAACGCAATATTGTACTTGGTCCAATGTACTAGACTAGACATCTTATTTGTTGTGATATGCATGACTAGGAATAACAATGCGCCAACACGCCACCATTGAAATGGTATTAAAGACATCTTTCGTTACTATAAAGGTAGTACGAATATGGGCTTATTCTATCCCTACGCGTCATCGAGTGGATCAAGTGTGATTGATACTCGAGATAACGCGACCCTTATCGGATATGCCGATGCAGTTTACTTATCAGACCTGCATAAGGGACGTTCCCAATCTGGTTATGTCTTTACCATAGGGAATGCGGCAATATCCTAGAGGTCTTGTAAATGGACTCTAGTTGATACTTCGACAAATCACTCCGAAATACTCGCGCTCGTGAGGCGACTAGAGAGTGTGTATGGCTTTGAGATGTAAGAGGCCATATTCGAAGTAAATGTGGTTTGGCTTATGATCCCAATTAACTAGTTGTTATATATGAAGATAACACCATTGCTATCGATGGAGCGAAACATGGTTATATCAAAGGGGATAACACTAAACACATATCGCCGAAATTGTTCTTTACACATGAACAACAAGCATTTCAAAGGATTGAAGTGAAACATATTGGATTAAATAAGAATCATTCAGACTTGTTCACCAAGTCACTGCCAAAGTATTCTTTCCAAAACATGTCAAAGCTATTTGACTTAGGAAAGTCTCTGAGCTGCCTAAATGACATATATCATGCACCCAGTTGTGTGCGAATAACGATTGCATCCTGATGTATGCATTGCACCCTGTTGAGTGCGGATAATGAATCACCCTGACGTATGCTTTGCACCATGCTGAGTGAGAATAATAATTGCATCCTGACGTATGCTTTGCACCTTATTGAGTGCATGTGAATGGGAGCATCCCGATGAATGCTTGGGTACTCTTTTTCCTTTAGTTCAAGGGTTTTGTCCCATTGGGTTTACCTTGACAAAGTTTTTTTTTAATGAGACACTAACAGTAACCCATTCTCACTAAGAATTGTGGAATTCAGGGGGAGTATCCAGTTGAATACTTATTAACCATTGTGCACTCTTTTGTCCTTCGTTAGAATTTTTGTCCCATTGGGTTTTATCTAAACAAGGTTTTAATGAGGCACACCATATATGGTTTTTTCCATCGCTCAAGAAATCCATATCGTACTCTTTTGTCCTTCGAATGGAGTTTTAGTCCCAAAGGGTTTTCTCCATCAAGGTTTTAACGAAACGAATGTTTCATGGATTGTCTGTAGATACAAGATGAAGTACATGAAGAGTTCAAAATAAAATCTATGCAACCAAGGGGGAGTATTGTAACTCATTTAATCTTGTAACTCATGTCTATTTGGTTGCTTACACTTATGTCCTTCATTATGTGTATTCATTACATGTCTCTTGATTACCACCCTGTACCCTGTATAAAGGGCTAGCATGTACACCATTTGTAAGAGATATCATATGAATGAGAATGTTGGAGAAGATCTTATTGATTGAGCTAATTGGTTCACAACAGTATTATAATAGATGCCTAGAAGATTAGCTACTTTCTAGTGTATAGGGTAGTAACTTATATGATCGTTATTCGTTAGGAGACTAAGGTAGTGTTTGTTTACAGCTTAATGGAACCATTCAGCGTTTAATGCTGAATCATTCAGCATTCAGCGCGTTTGTTTGGCGCCTCTGAATGAACTATATGCTAAATGGGACATCAAAAAACTGCTGAATCATTCTTCTTTAGAACATATGCTGAATCATTAAGCAATCAGAATTCTTATACAAAAATCTCTCACATTCAAAATAAGTTCTATACAAAACCTCTTAATCATTCAGAACGTTGAATCATTCAGCACTTAATTATATTTTTCCTATCAAACAGCGCCTAAGACTTTCATGATTGACTTTCATGATTCAACATCTGTATTTGTTTATGGGCTTCTTAATATAAGATTGAATTATGTATATGATTATTTCTTGATGGATAATTTGGTTGATGCATATTATTTTATATTCTTGCATAACTTCTTTACACTCATACCATATGCACACATATACTCCCTCCGTCCCTAAATAAAGTTCCCATTTCCCCTTCAAGTTTTGTCCCTAAATAAAGTTCCCATTTCTCAAACATAAGGGGTCCACTTAATATAATAATATTATTACAAATACTTTCACCACTAACTATCTCTTAAAACACTTTCTCTTTCCAATCAAACCTTATATTTTAATCAAAAGTAATACCAAATACCCCACCATTAACTATCTCCTAAAATGTTGTGCCCAACCCAAATGAGAACTTTATTTAGGGACGGATGGAGTACATAATTACATAATTTACATAATCACCACACTCTTTCACACACCACATATGCACATTTTCGGACATCTAATTCGTATATTGTGTATACTTTTATTAGTCATCTCATTTACTTCTAGGTATATTTTTCTAGATAGGGGGTGATTTTTCTACCACAATTTTTAAGGCATGTACCACATCCAATGCTTAATATACTTGTACAGTTAGCTGTAAAACCTGTACTGTGGTTGTACACCTATTTTAACAACACAGCAGCCATCATTCACCTACCACCCCTTCTTCAAATACTTTTGCAATGGCTTCACCCATTCCTCACCAACCACCGTTAAATCCAACCCATCCATTCCATGGCAGCGGCGGCGGCGACCACGACGGCGACGGCCTCTTATTCCACACTCTCGCCCAAACATAATCTGTCTATCTCCACAAACAATCATCTCCGTAAGAACGTTCTAGGTTTTGTATCGGAAAACTCTGTTCGAATTCGTCCCCTTTCTCTTTCTGGCTCTCGTTCAGCTAAACTTCCGATGAAAGTTTCTGCCACATCGGCTGCGACTCCGGTGATCGAAAACAGCAAATCGAGTTCTGGTGATGCTCCTACCATAGTTGATGTTGATTTAGGTGATCGGAGTTATCCAATTTATATCGGATCTGGTCTCCTTAATCAACCGGATCTTCTGCAGAGGTACTGTTACAATTGTTGCTTTTCTGTTTCTCCTTTTAATTATTTACAATTGATTCATAAGTTCAGGGTGCTTGATTACAATTAATTACGGAAATACTGTCATTTTGGTATGGTTAATTCTATTCAATCAAATCATTTTTAGGAATTTATTGTTAATGAGCTTATATTTCTACACTTTGCAATGCCATTATATACAATCCAATTGGTAGCTACCGAAAACTGCATCTCTGGCTCTCTGCTGCTGTTGTTGATTCTGTAAATACTGCTTGTGAAGATTTGAATTATTAAACACACTTTTCAGACATTGACTAGCATCCTAATCCTTACCTAATTACAGGCTTGCCATCAGGTCTTGGTTAAAAAATGTGATACCATTTTGTATATTTAATTCATAGGATGTTTCAAAATTTAGGACATGTTTGGGAAAGCTTATATAAGGGCTTGTTAAGCTGATAAGCCCTTATATGAGCTTTCCCAAACATGCCCTTATAGTAATGAACTACTAATTAAGTTGCTGAAAATTATATAATTTGGGTACACAAGAGCGTTCTAGCATCAGATTAATAATATATAGGTTTATGAGCAATTTTCTAATTTAGCTATATGTTAACTAATTTAGCAGCTAATCAGGTTCAAGTAAATGTTAGTAGCTATGGATTCTTGTAGCTCATTTTAAAATGATTTTTTGCAACTGAACAATCAATAAGCAACGATTAAGCATGTTATATTTGTAATTTCTAGGCATATACATGGGAAAAGAGTTCTTGTGGTCACCAACACCACAGTTGCACCCCTATACTTGGATAAAGTTGTAACTGCTTTAACAGCTGGAAACCCTAATGTTAATGTTGAAAGTGTAATTTTACCCGATGGTGAAAAGTACAAGGATATGGTAAGTATCTAGAACCTTAATATGCACTTTTAAATTCCATATCTGGATCAATAAACATTCCATTTTTTTAATTTAATAATAATAAATAGGACACTTTGATGAAAGTATTTGATAAAGCGATTGAATCTCGGTTGGATAGACGTTGTACATTTGTGGCACTTGGTGGTGGGGTTATTGGTGATATGTGTGGTTATGCAGCTGCTTCTTTTCTTCGTGGTGTTAATTTCATTCAGATTCCTACAACTGTCATGGCACAGGTAATTTGAATTTTGACCCGTTTAAAAAGTAACCAGATTTGATGACCCGTTGGGTGAAAGTTGCCACCTTTACTAATTAATATTTGGTAGTGTAGGTGGATTCTTCTGTTGGGGGTAAAACTGGAATTAACCACAAACTGGGGAAAAACTTGATTGGTGCATTTTACCAACCACAATGTGTGCTTATAGACACAGACACATTAAACACATTACCTGATAGAGAATTAGCATCTGGGCTTGCTGAGGTCATCAAATATGGGCTTATTAGAGATGCTCCATTTTTCGAGTGGCAAGAAAAGAACATGCAACCACTAATGTCTAGGTAAAAAAAATTTACAAATTTTTTTTTTTTAATATTTTTTAATGTGTGAATTTTGAATATTATTAGGGACCCTGATGCTTTTGCATATGCTATAAAGCGTTCATGTGAAAATAAGGCTGAAGTTGTATCTCAAGATGAGAAAGAAAGTGGATTAAGGGCAACATTAAACCTTGGTCATACATTTGGTCATGTGAGTTTTTTTGTTTTTTCTTTTGAGTAAATTACACGGATGGTACTTGTAGTTTGCCTAAAGTTTTGGATTTGGTCCCTAAGTCTCAAAAAGTACACGGATGGTCGCTAAATACGAAACAATGTCACATTTTTAGTCTCTAATGCTAACCTCCGCTAAAATTAGCTGTTAAATTTTTCTAAAATGACGATTTTACCCTTTATCATGATCTTTCTAAAATGACAAATCACAAGGACCATCCGTCTACTTCTTGAGACTTAATAGATTTTTCTTTTCTTTTTCCTATTGTTGACTTTTTGTTTACAGGCTATAGAAACCAGTTATGGTTATGGACATTGGCTTCATGGAGAAGCAGTTGCAGCTGGCACGGTAATGCATCTCATCCTGTAGCATGTTGTTGATTACAGGTGGCAATATGGGCCGGGTCGGGTAACGGGTCAAAACATGTTCAGGTCAAATGGGTATATTCTTATGATGTTTTTTTTTTGTAATTTAAGGTAATGGCGGTTGACATGTCATACCGTCTTGGTTGGATTGACGAATCGATTGTGGAAAGAACAACCAACATTTTGAAACTAGCCAAACTGCCAGTTACTCCTCCTGAGATGATGACTGTAGACATGTTCAAATCTGTCATGGCTGTAAGTCAAACTTAACCCGTTTGACCAACCCGTTAGACATAAAAATAACCCGATTGAATTTGAATTTGTTGGTGCAGGTGGATAAAAAGGTGGCAGATGGATTACTAAGACTAATCCTGTTAAAAGGCCCACTTGGAAGCTGTGTATTCACAGGAGATTATGACAGAAAAGCCCTTGATGAAACCCTACGTGCATTTTGCAAATCGTGAGTCATTATGGTATAATTCATGTGTCATAATTCGTTATTAGTTGTTGGATTTCTTGTATCAGCAAGCGTGAATTCATTGCAAAATGATAATAAATAATTCCCCCTTAATTTTGACGAAATTATGTAAAAAGTGTCGATATAAGTTGTATTTGATTCATAATGAGGTAAAACTGGTTATATGATTTCATTCCAAGTCATTTTATTAAAAATGATACATTAATATTTTTAATAATTTAGGTTTTTATAAAACAAATCTATTATATATTATCATCTAACATAAGTTTGGTATATATGCTAACTATATTTATAAAAATTCAATAACCCCAAACTACTATTTATTTACTTGAACTACCGTAACCAAAATAAAGATTCGGTTCTTATTAATATCAAATTATCAAACCGATCCAAAATATCAAATAATCCAAATAATGAACACCTTTATGTTTGGATCAAATTATAAAAACTGGACAAATTAGTTATTTCTAAATAATTAACACCCATATGTGATATGTTTGGATCATTCATAACGCCCTTAAAACGTTTATGCATAGCAAGCATAAGTTTGTAAATTATAAGTTGTGAATACCCTTTTAACTCTTAAGCGGTTAAAAGTTTAACGATTAATAAAATCCTAATTTGCTTTAAATTTTATTTCAGTCAAATTTATATTCTTTTTAGCATAATTTTATGTTTAGTTGTCTAATTTTATTGACTTTGTTTAATAAAAATAGACCGGATTCATGTATCTAGTCTTTTCGTATATTCAAAGCTAAGTTTCGACACTCGGTCTTAATCAAATTATTGAGTGAGTCAAAGTTGACTGTTTACAACACATTATTTAATGTTCACATAACAATGAAGCTTTATATACTTGTATAGTCTGCAATAATATTTATATGTTGTGGTGTAAACATAAAAAAATATCATACCAAAATTAATTCCCTATATGCATAGAGTATATATCCATTTTCGGTGCCTAGAAATGTGTGTCGAATTTTCAGCTTTCGGTCAATCCGTGCAAGACTATATGTGGAACGAAGGTCCAGTTCGATCTTGTTGACTTTCTATCACTTGGATTTACACCTCTTTTAATTTGTTTTGATTTAGGAGATGATTGTAAATAAATTAAAGGTTTTAATTTGGGTGAAAATAATAATTATTTATTAGTTTCTGAACAAAGTTTAAGTTCGCAAAAACCCATACTGCCATGCAATATACCATAGATCTGTTTCATATTATATTAAACTCCTTGATGTCAGATCTGTACATAGTACCAAGGTTCTAAAAGACGCAAGGCGTGGCGGCACCATCAAGCCTTGACCATGGTGAGTCGTGGCGAGCCATGACGTTTTTCAAAGCGTGACTTAAGGCGGTAAATTTTTTAATATATTTTTTATATATGTATATCAAATTCAAAAATAATTATATCCCTATTGATTTACATGATTTTCATATGTGAAATTATAATAATAATGTTAAATCTAAATTTATTATTATATGCCATCATTTTTTTCAATAAAAATATCATTTTTTCAAAAAAAATTCAAATTTTTACAAGATTTTTCAAAAAAACTCGCCAGAAGGCGCGCCTTACGCCGCCTTATCGCGTTTTTTTCGCCACGCCTTATACTACCGCCATGGACTGTTTCGTAACGGCGGAGTCGCGCCTCACGCCTTGGCGACGCCAAGGCGCCGCCATGGCGCGTTTTTTAGAACCTTGCATACTACATACCATATCGAAAAGTGTCCAAGGTTATGCGGTGAACTCACATTTTAACATATACATCACAATAATTACATTACATGTTTATATAGTATACAGAATTACTTGTATAGTATAGTATATGTATAAAAATGTGGTGTGAAAATTATATAACGACAATATCTATCATTAACATATACGGTTTTACAGTTTGTTACCATGTCTTTACCAACAAGATATATGTTCACACCTTTTCATGTGTTAGGTAAAACATTTGGACATTTTTGTGACTGATTTTTCTACTATATAGCAATAGCACGTTATTTCATTTCTAGCTTGGAAGTTAAATTGGGCTTCTCTAATCATATGGATAACCATAATTTCTACTGTTATTATAAGAATAAAATTAACTTAAATTAATTGATTGAAATCCATTATGAATGATGAAAGAATCAAGATGCATGATTTAGAGTGTTTGATTGGGGGAGAAGAGACCATGCATGAAGCTTCTTTTTATAATTAGCATGTGAATCTTTTTAAATAAATGTGATTAGTTGTTAGTGATCCCATAAATAATTTTATTAAAGCCAACACATATTAGACATGCATGTGCTTTTAACCACAATCAACAACATACTAATCAATTTCCCCTCTCTCACACAAAGTCAAAACTTCTGATATTCAATATCAAATATATTCTTTTCTAAACTTACTTTTTTTTAACAACAAAAGAGAGATACAAGAGAGCTTTGACAATACCAACTAAGACTTAACATTTCTCGTTTTAAGAATTTTGGTTTATTTGAATTTCACTCCCTCTTACATATTTTTTTTTGGTAAAAACAAATTAAAGAAATCAAAGTCGATCTATACATGATTTCATCTTCATATAAAAATTGTATATTTTAAAATCTCGCTGCAACATATATACATGTAGCAATCCTTGTTAATAACAAGTTAACAACTATGACTTGTATACACCAAGCAAAATGATCCTAAGATCCATATATAGAATTTCCTCTTTCCAAATAAGTTGTCATATATGAGAAAAGAAATAGAAAGATAATAAGAATAATGGTCATGAATGAATAGCCCCATAAACATGCACATGCATTTGTTCCCTAGGTCCCTGCCAGTTGGGGCATTAATTATAAACCCATGCTTCATTAATAATTATCCTTGATTAAATATTCAATTCACTTAAATATAGTAACTTAATGAAAAATAATGACAATTTACAAGATATAAAAGATTTACCAATACCAATTACATAAAAACAAAGATGCATTATGCTTTAATGTGATTATGAAACAATCAATCAACATTTTCATGACAATAGTGAACTGAAAATTAAAAATTAAAACATTATTAAACACTCCAAATATGTTTTGTGAGGCAAAACCAGTAGGAGATTAATTGTTTTTGTCCATTACAAATGTCCCAAATCATCTTATGACAAATTCTATATACTAAAATAAACAAAAAATACACAAAAAAGAGCAAAACAAAAACAAATCCAAACACATTCAAACATTAACAACTTGATCCATCTTTTTGTTTTTTTGATTTTGAAGTTGTCATCCACATGAACCAAGATTCGAGTTTGCTTCGGATATGAGTTTAGCACCTGTTCTTGCATTTCGCCATCGCTCTCGGGGCTGCAAATTAAATCAAGATTAGGGTTTTCATCAAATTAACATTTTTTTCAAGATTTGGTTTACTTCAATCTATATTAACAATCAAAGATCGCCGTTTTCTTTTTCGTTAAATACGCACTTACCTAGTCCAATTGCATCCGAACCCTTCATGATTCGAAGGCGCTTGCAAGAATCAACGAACATTCTGAACAAAAATGAGTAATTTGGATATATTATTGATCAATAACCATTTTTTAATTTTCTTGATTAATTGTATTAATAAGTTTTAATTAAGATGAAGAACTTACTGCCATGGGACGTCTCCTACGAGCATCCAATCACCATCTTTATCTTCATAGCTTGGAACATATTCAGAACTGTTTAGAAGATCCATCAACTTGTTCTCGTTCATGAAATCAATCATTCCTTGGGATCCATAGTCCCCTGCAAGGGTAATTAAAAAAATAATTTAAATACTACAAGAATCTAACCTTATAAAGATCAATAAGTTGTAAAAAAAAATTAAGCTTTTTGAACAAGTAAAAAGTAATATTTTAATTAATAGAAACCTCTAATAAATTTACGTAAATAATGACTTAAAACGTATATACACTTTCATATCAAATTGATTACGATATACAAGATTTAATTAGTAAACCAAAAAAATGAAAACTTTCATCATTTTGAGCGCAAGATCAATTATTAGGTAATTAATTAATTAATGGCTAATTAAGATGGACATACCCTTAGTGAAGGAACTAAACATCTTGGCCAAAGCATCAGATAGTTGTTGATAACTCTCATATAACCGGAGGTCCACCTTGCGAAGATACGGTGCTCCATCCATAGAAACCTTCACAAACGCCGCCGTGCTGCCGCCAGTGGCGGTGGCTGCCACCACCTTCTCATTTTCCTCATTGTTGCTCTTCTGAGCCATCACGTTCTTGCGATAGTTTCGCACCGGTGGCCATCCTACCACCTGTGTCCTATTAATCCAAAATTTAAAAATATATAGATAAGAAGAATTTAGAGTACGTCTATATATATTAATTAATTAATATTTCTCAATATATAACATATCTTAAACAAAAAAAGTTTATCAAGATTTATATGTGCATATATATATATATAAACATATATAATGAACATGTAAATATGAATCTTTATATTTATGTATGTGTGTATATTTTGTTATAATGGATTAGAGAAGCTTACTTGGCTGGTGGTTTGATGATATCTTTGTTGGTTTTGGGTGAGTTTTGCAACTTGTTATCATTCAATCCAGTTGAAGACGAAGATTGATCATTTGGTTGAAGATTAAGCATGAGATCAACGGTCTCTGAGTAGCCACGTTTTCCGGTGACCTTTAACGTCTCCGACTCACAACCACCACCGGCTCCTCCGCCGGGCAAGCCAAGGCATAGCTCAGTTTCCTTTAGGTGCATCATGGTTTTCTTTGCAAGCAATCAAAAGTTCCTTAATATTTTCTTTTTTGCACTTCTTCAAATATTCTTGATTGTACCTTCAATACATTCTTTCTTATGGGATGAGAGGGGGGGAGAGAGAGAGAGAGAGTTGCAATAAGAAAGAGATCAGTGGGAAAGAGATTCATGTGCATATATAAGAAAGAGTTGCATCCTTCGCATAATGAACTGACGGATCATATGCAAACACGTGGTAGTATTTGGTGTGTAAATCTTCTAGGATCAAGGGCTTATTTTTATAATAAAATTAAATAATGCAAGTGTCACAAGCTAGAATTATTAATAGTACTCCTTTTCTTTCTTCTAAAAACCAATATTAATTTAGGTCTCATTATTTCATATTCAAATGATTAAAGTTGAATTAGAATTAGAATAGCCTAATTATTTTAAATCCAGAATATATTAGAGTAGATAGTTAATCATCAATATTACAATGATGGACCACTGATATACATTTTCATTTTGGATATGATTTTATATGTCTTCTATATTAACATAAAATAACATCTTTATATATATTTCTAGTTAGTATGTCTTCAAATTGTATTGACGTCAAGTGATTAAGTGGGGAGGTTTATAATAGCCCGTCCCACATTGATATAAGATAACAAATTTGAAACCCTTATAAGCTTAAAGTTGTGGGCTACTGATTTAATAAGAGTTTTTAATAAGAGTCTCATGTTAGGGTGTATTAAATAACATCAGCTTTCCTAATAATTTGTTATTATATATTAATGAAGTTCATATGTTATATTTTGAGGTGATATATTAAATGTATTTTGAATTCTAATGGAAAGTTGATGTTATTTAATTAATGTACCCTAACATGTGTCTTGAGGTACATGTAAAAAAAACCCATTTAATAGTGCAATCTAACATAATTTTTAATTTTTAGTTGAAACCTATCAACGATACAAAGAGAGTGTGAGAATATATTTTTTTTTCATATTTCTTTTCCTATAAGAGCAAACACATAGATGTAATGTTTTATCTACTTTCTAAAAAAATATTGATACAAATGGTCACACGTTTTTACTCTGATTTACTAAATATCAATCAAGGTTTCTCATATTATGGAAGTACAATAATAAGTTTACATTTCTCTTTATCAATAATAATCATTACTTGAATTTAATTAAAAACTCTAATAGTAGACCATAGGGGTTTTTAATACTTTTTTGTCCTTAATAATTCTTTTATCGACACATCAATAATAGAACACCTTTATTTAATAATATATACCAAAAATTGCAACAAACTTTTAATCGGGAAAACATATTAGTTCTTCTGCTCTTCATAATCATTGATTCATCGTCGTATGATCATCATCATTTTATAATTTGTAATACTTATTTAAATTAAGGTTTAATGTAGTACTCCTTTACATTTATTTATGGAAAATGATGAAAATAAACAATAGTTTAAGCTGAAATGGACCACTAAATTTGAAAAATTGAATAAGAAGATATTATTGTTTCTTACTAAATCTTCCTACTTATTTTCCTACTAATATGATCCATACATAATACAAATGTTTAAATTAAATGATGAGATTAATAAAGATGATTAATAGATTCAACATGTCAATAGTTAATAGGTAAGATAATGAAATAAGAAAACTTAATAGAAAACAATTATACAAGTTTTCAAAATAAATATTTAGTTAATAAAGGTGTATTAACTTTTTGGGTAAAAATTAATTGAAGGTGGCATGATTAGGGGAAGTAGCCAAACGGCAGTTGTGGTCCTAATTTTAGTTCAAAGGCGAATTAAACAACTAGCTACCATAATGGAAAGGTATCCACTTTTCAATTAATGTGGAAAATGGTTTATACTCAAAATACGTATTTTGAAGATCCTAAAATAAATTACAGAAAGCTAATCTTAGCTATGAAACAAAAAAAAAAAAAAAAAAAAATTACAAGAAAATAAGACGCGTAGAAAACAAATACGAGAAAAATAAAATAAAATAAAATAGGTTTGTTTAAGGTTGTATGCCAAACTTGCCAGCATCAAGTCCATGCTTTTATCGAGCATTTGTGTAATGTGTATATGTATTTTCGAAAATCTTTTTTATGTTACTGCCTGATATGCGCAAATCTCTACGTCCGAGGAGATGATGTCACAAAAGAAATATCACCTCCCAGCGTGGGGTTTTTATGGGAGAAGGATGACCACGACCTCGATTGACCACAAGATGTGGTACTTATTTTTGGGGTGTCTTAGTGTGATTGCTTATGTGGTATCTGATGTGATAAAAAATTTAGTATGATTAGTGATATCCATATCCACTAGCCTTATCATGTAACCATCCCCTTCTGTATTGGAGGCGAACCAAAATCACCCTGTTTTCTTTTTAGTTCAAAAGGCGTTTTCATGTTCTAACCATTAAGGTTTCTTTTTTATGCATCATCACACTTCACAAACTTCATGATTATGGCCTAGGGGTGTCTGGGTTGTTTGAGTTTGGTTAGAGCTCTTATCGAATTGTACTTATCGGGTTTCAGTCTATATAATAACAAACATCTTAAATTAAAAAGGAAAATCCCTTTAAAATTCAACCGGGTCAACCCGAAACCCGATAAAGACAAGCAATCCAAACTCGATATCTAACCTGATGCTAACGTCAAGTTTTCCGGGTCGGCTTAAAGAACATGTTATCAACATAAGATCGTAATATACCCGACTCGACTAACATAATGGGTTGTATTGACCCTCTTTACACCCATACTCATGGGTATATTACAATAATTTCAAACTTGATTGACTTTTTTTATACTTTATAGTATGGTGGGTATGTTTAAAACCTTTTGTAAATTTAAATGGCCTTGTTGTAATATTATCCATTTTGTTAATATTGAGTATTCCTTGCACTCGCGAGTACTCAGGATCTGTTGCATACAAGTTGAGCACAGAAAAAACAACATTTACAAAATGATTGATAGATCTATTAATTGAATTAAGTTGTTCTTCCATATATTGACTTTCTTGAAGCAATATGCTTAATAGCCACTATTTCATCTTCTTAAAAATACAGCTTAATTATATTGGAGTATTTTAATTTTATTTATATTTAGGTTTGTGAGTTCAAGTTAGTTGTGTATGGTATTTATAAGTTGTGTAAAAGAACTTAACAAAATAATTTCTTTATGATTTTTAAAAGAAAAGTTTCTAGATTGTAAGTTTCTTGTATAGTTTGCTTTTATAAATTATATAAAACAAAAGAAAACAATTAATATCTCGTAACCCAAAAATGTAACATGTCATGTGAAGGAGGCTTCTTGAGTTCCCTGACAGTCTTTGTAATCAAAGAGGAGGTCGATCGGTTGGGAACATTCACTGTATATGCATCAATGTTTATATGTATGTGCGCATATAACATTTTCTCCAATTCATTAAATAAAATAATACGAATGAGAATGCGAGAATAGATCTCAGCCGTTGATCTTGGGGTGAAACTTAGTTTATTCATATATGAATACACTATATTCATATGAAACTGTAGTTTATTCATATATGATTACACAGGGAACTCGCGCCTCGACAAAAGACGCTTCACGCCTCGACAAAGGATGATGACTCACGCGCGGGACGCCCCTGTGTAATCATATATGAATATAGTGTATTCATATATGATTAAACAGTCCATCTTAACGCGAAAAAGGGCCACTCGTGCCGCGACGCCGCTTTGTAATCATATATGAATATAATGTGTTCATATATGAATAAACTACAATTTTTTTCATAATTCTTTTTTTTTTTTGAAAAAAAAAAGTACGTTTATTAATATATGATTCAGCAAGAATCATATATTAATACCCAGCGCAACCGCGCGCGTGAAGAATCATACATGAATAAAAAATTTCACATTCTCACCCTTTTTTTAATTCTCAAAGCAACCCTCCACTAAACTAATATATATAAATTATAATGGAAAATGATAATGACAGTCCTAGCTGTCAATAAGAAACCAAAACTAAAGTAAAAACTGCCCCCTAAATTTTAGGATCACTACTCCATCAATGAATGTACAACCATTTTATGTAGGGGTGTTCATTTCGGAATATCCGAATTTTCGGATATCCGATTTCGGATATCCAAAATTTTGGATAGTGGATTTTCGCTATCCGAATCCGAATTTCGGATACGGATATCGGATAATCCGAAATATCCGAATCTGTAGCTTTAATGTTTATAAAAGGCTAAAAATGAAAAAAATAATGTTTCGAGCCAACGCGACCCGTATTATAACTCAAACTTGGCAACAACAAGTACTTAAATACATACATACAAACTCATCCCCATGTATCATTAGAAATAAGTGTTAAAACTTTATAAAATTCTTAACTAAATATCATACTTTTCCGATATCCGATTATCCGAAAATTCTCATATTTGATATCTGAATCCGAAATTTCGGATATCCGAAAATCTGGATATCCGAAATTTATGATAATTTCAGATCGGATTTCGGATATTTTTTTTTGGATTTTCGGATACCAGATATTATTGAACACCCCTAATTTTATGCATGTTAGAGACAGCCCTACGGACTGTCATTAACAAAACCCAATTATAATATATCTAACAAATGAATATTTATTATTATTGTTCATATATATGTATATATAGGGATAGATTCATGTGAGAATTCAATTTTTTTTTTAAACTTGAAAACTTCTAATTAAATTATGTGTTAATTTATATATTTTAATATTTATTCATAAATAAATATTTGTAAATATTCACACATGGGCAAGAAAGTTTAAAACTTTAAAAAAATTAAAAAATTAACTTTAAATAAGTTATATATCTTTTTTTCATAAGTGAATGTCAATATTTATTCATAAATGAACAATACAAGAAATGTCACATAGAACAATAGGGGTGAGCATTTGGACCGAAAAAACCGAACCGAACCGAAAACCGACCGAAACCGAACCGAACCGAAACCGATAAGATGTTATCGGTTCGGTTTCGGTTTTGAAAATTCATCGTTATCGGTTATCGGTTCAATCGGTTCGGTTCGGTTCGGTCTTCGGAAAATGATGAGCATTTGGCCTAAAATAACCGAACCGAACCGAAAACCGACCGAAACCGAACCGAACCGAAACCGATAACATGTTATCGGTTCGGTTTCGGTTTTGAAAATTGATCGTTATCGGTTATCGGTTCTATCGGTTCGGTTCGGTTCGGTTTTGGCCCGATAATCACCCCTATAGAACAACATAAAGGGCGCTGTTGTTCTTTATAATGACATTTACAATGCCATTCCCAAGTTTAGTCTTGCTTTTTAAATCTTGACCCGATTAGATTATAGTTAATATGCAATTTGATGTGATTGAATATTTGAATGCCAATAGCCATATAACTAAAGAAAACCATTACCTTCCAAATAGGAGTGTTTAGTGAACATATTTACATCCCATAATTTGTGTTTTAATCCACAAAAGAAGCAACTATTGATACACATGGAAGTAAATATGCGGGATATTATGATAATTTACATTTTATATTTTACATCTAATGCATTTTCATAAGAAAAATAATTATTAGTTTACAAATAAAATGTTACATGTGATAACTCTAAGAGCGAGCACATACTCCTTTCTTACAAAACCAAACACGTATCATTTGCCGATTTGTCATCCAAAATTGATGTCACAATCTTATCAGAGCGGGCCGGGTAGTATAGAGCCCTAATTCATTTGATGGAAACCACACACGAATACGATTGGAAGTGCAAAGCTTTGTAATTGCAACCCGTGGATATCAAGCAAAGTTAAACACACAAACATGTAGCAATAAAATGGTGTGATACACACTATGGACATATATTATAAGTTTTAGGGTATGGTTGTAACTTAGAGACAAGTCACATCCCCAAAGAGAAATTAAGAAACATCCCTAACCCTAGTTGTGCCCTTTGCATGGTCAATTTCCACACCCAACGGCCAATGTTATCTCGTTGTTTACCTCGTTGGGGAAATATGCGTAGGTACTAAGTAGTTCCGATAATTTTATAGACAACGCGTTCAAAAGTATTCCTCCTAAAATTTTTAGACAAATCTAAATTTAATAGTGGGCAATATACAAGACCATATGTGAAAATAAAAGATTTTGGTTGATGAGTCTAATATACTTTAAATGAAAGTTCAAGGTAAAATGGGTAAAAATAAAAAAGGATGTATCTGCGTTTCGCGACGGACTTGTAAATATACACATTACATTTTAGTTATAGCAAAAAAATTTTAAAAGTAATATTTATAAATAGTCGGACCGGTTCAACTGGCAGGTTCAACCGGATTACAATGCTATTAAATATTTATTATAAAGGAGTTATGTAAAAGGTATATAAATGCAAACAAATCCTACAAATTTACAAAACAAATATTATAAAAATCTAAAAAATTATAAAAACTATTTTTACAACAAAATTCAACACTTTAAGATCGTAATATATAATAAAAAAGAGACATAACACTTAACATTCAACTAGAAACTTGGTTTTTCAAACTTCAAAACATATAAGCTTTAAACAAATAAAAAAATAATACAAAATATTCACTTTAATTTTAAAAAATGAGATTAAAATAAAAAAATACGGTTCAAATCTGGTCAAATCATCCCGGTCCGACCAGGGTTCACAGTTAACCCGGACGGTTCGAAGTTGTTCATAAATGGACTTTAAACCGATCGATTCGGCCCGTCATATTTTCATTTCCCTGTCGAACTGGTCCGACCGGCCGGTCGAGCCCGAGTTTAAAAACACTGTGAAATACCAATTTTTCTCATAAATAATGGCTAACATTATATATGTGTTTATTCCATTGCTTGTTTTTATTCCAAGCGGGCAATATGCATTCGTTAAACATATCTCCTTTTGGGGGAATAAGGCTCACCTCCTTTTTTAATCTCCTGAGGAACACTCTTAACAATTACATGTGAATTTATACTAAAATCACATGTGATTAAGTACTACACGTAATTATCAAATAAATATTGTTTTTGAACGAAAAAAATAATAAAAATAATAATAAATACTCCCTCCGTCCCACAAAAAACTTCCCATTTCACCCTAAATTTTTGTCCCACAAAAAACTTCTCATTTCAATAAAATACTATTATTACTAAGGACCCCACCACTAACTATCCACTAACTATCTTTCTCTCTCCAAATCAATCTTATATTTTAATCAAAATTATTGTCAATGACCCCACCACTAACTATCACCTTAAAACTTGTGCCCATCTCAAATGGGATGTTTTTTGTGGGACGGAGGGAGTAATACAAAATCAAAAAAATCAAAAAAATTAAAATAAAAAATTAAAATAATTGAAATTTTTTTTAAGTGTGAAATGACCAAAATACCCATTCATGTATAAAATATGTGATTAATTTTAACCATTAGATCTTATTGATCAATAATTGAGATATATCCTTTAAAACTACGCAAAAATTAAGAATGTTAAACATTTATCTTTTTTTTTTTTTTAATATAATGAGGAATACTCTTATCAAGTTTAACGATTTGATTTTTTAAAAGAGGTCAACATTAAAGTACGTTAGGTATTATCGGGACCCACATTAAATTGGGTTATAATAAAAAGAAATAAAATAAAATAAAATACAAGTATATAATAAAGAAGAGGAATCTTCACCGCCAGAAATACGATTCTAAATGTTTGTAGAAAATGAGACATTGAAAGCCATTGTGGGGGATACCCAGTCTCCATGACTCCATGGAATGTCCCTTGTCATATTTAATTCTTTCTTTTACAATTGTACCCTTCTATCATCTATCAAATTACAACTTTTTTTAACAGCAAATACACACCCTCTACATTACTTTTAATTCTATACTATTATCCACAACGGGACTCGAACCCTTGACCACAGACCAAAGAGAAACACCTTCTAACACCTTATACCGTTAGACTACAAGCCCTTTGATTCAAATTACAACTGTTTCACACGTATTGTTTCAGTTATAATTATCATTAGGTAAAATGTCATAAAATGAAAATGTGTTTTAGACATTCTTAAGCTGGTTGTATCACTTTTGGTAACGAAAATCGTGCATTTTTTGTGCATTAACATAAAGGTGTATGAGTTTATCATATTGAATTTCGGTTTGGATTTAATTTCTAACAAGGAAATTGGATTTTAAATTTAGTCAGTTATACAATTTTGGTTTATGTTTTTAACGAGCAATGGGTAGCCCGCACTTTGTAGCGGGATTTATAAGCCTTCATTTTTTTAAACAAAAATTATTGTTTGATTTATATCGGATTTATTTATTTATTATTTTTCATTTTTCATTTATGACACTATTTTGAGAGAATCTTATCTTCTAACAATAAAAATATCAATAAAATTACTATTGTTAATCTGTTGGAGTTTCAAAATGTAAAATTAAGAATATTTATATATTTTTAAAATACATAAAACTAACATATAATAGTTACAGAGTAGAAACTAAATTTTGCTATTAAATTTACCAATTTACCTAATATTTTTTATATACTTATATGTTTCACAAAATAATACAAAAAATATACTTTTTTTATATAAGTATATTAATATTAATGAGACTATAAACGCTTATTCTATTCGGTGAATGTCATGTGGGTTGTGGCTTCCACAAATAATAAAAGCTTTACAGCTTTACTATAACAACTGAATAAATTAATAACTATTTTACTCAAGACATTTAAACCACATCGAATGTATTATGTTGTTAATAATAATAGTAACTTCTAATGCAATGCAAAGTTTTATCTAATAATAAAATAGTAATCAATAATATTACCTTTTCACCCTCATGACCTCATCGAATGTCATGACCGTTTTATCAAAATTCAAAATGAAAACTAAGTTAGGGGTCATTTATCATTACTCAAAAGAATAGGGGTTATAATCAAATATCAGAAAGAATCAAATACTTCCTCCGATTCAAAATAAGTGCTACACTTTCCTTAAATGGGTAATCAAAATAAGTGCTACACTTTGAAAAAATACTTTATTTATCAAAAAATAGTAGGACCCACACCCATTAACTATCTACTTTAACAAAGTGAAATGACTCATTACTCTTACTTTTTACTTTTAAACATCATTAACCCCAATTTATTCAAAGGGTGTGGGACTCATTATCCACTAACCATTCAATTAATCTAATTTAACCATCATTATAATCTTTTGCATAGAAAACCGTGAAACTCAAAGTGTAGCACTTATTTTGAATCCGAGGAAGTATCCTCTATTATCAGCTTCACACTACACAATACACATATTTAATTGCCTTTCTATTAATAGGCCCACATAACGGGAACCTTTCAATAACGGAACGGGATTTTTAATTTTCTAATGAACAGTGGGTCTTTGAATGAGAATTGTATATAAAGTACAATACAATATGCTATTATTATTATTATTATTATTATTATTATTATTATTATTATTTATGTTTATAACATGTTTAAGTTTAGAAAGAATTACTTTCTAATAAATTTTCATATTTATTTTTATTCATTTGAACAATATGAATGTCTAAATCAAATAATAATAAAAAGAATTAGTGAATTACACATGTTAATTATTATATGAGTAAGAGGATAAAATATGAATATTTAGCGGAAGCAATACAATTTTCTTAAGTTTACCATGTTATCAAATAATGAAATAAATGTGGATTAAAAAAACAAGCCTCACTCACAAAATAATGACTTGAACATGAAAATCCACCCTCATGTATTCATGATCCATTTGGCTTGGCAAATTAAGTCATGCATGACGTGAGACGAGACAGGAGGCTCATAGTTTAGTAGTGGTGACAAAAGGAATAATAAATATTGTAGTTTAAACATTAAGCTAGATCAACAAAACATACTATTTTTTTCGTTTGTTATTATAATTAACTTACATATTAAAAAAATACTTCATTGGGTTTATTAATTTAGTTAAGTCAGCATGATGGTATTCTTGGTTTTAGTGAAAGCCTTTTAGCATGATGGTTTGTTACACTGGAATCAAAGAATGAAAGAAATCATACGTTTTATTGAATTGAAAAAAAAACCTTTTTGTTTTGACCTACAAAATGCAACTAGATTACATCATAAAATGAAATGAAAAGTTACAGTTTTATAATCACTACTAAAGTTGGGCAAAAGTAGGAAAAGTTATAATTTTTCCTAATGGTAATTTAGTTATAATTGTTTTGTCCTTACATATTATGCTTCTCTATCTTCTTCTTCTCTTTCATTTTGATATCTTTAATTTTGGTTTATTTTCAATTATGACAGTTAAGATTCTTGCTCACTATTAGACAGTTAGGAAATGTGTTCACTATTTGTTATAGCTAAATACCAGGTAGAGAAAATGCGGCAGCCCGGAATATAATCTGTTTTATTATTGAATAAAATTAAATTTAAAATTAAGTTAAAAAACAGGAATGGGTTTTCTTTTATATTTAGATGGAATAATCATTCACTTCCATGTGCCAATTATAAATATGAACTTTCAAAAAATAAGTAATAATTAGTAGCATAATTTAATCTTGTAAATTAAATTTTTACATAGACATGTATATTTTTTTTGAACGGTTAATACACACGTTTTAATTATACATTTTTTTTCCACATTGGACTTGAACTCATAACCATATCGGACATCATAAACATCAAATATTGTTGTGTTATAAGCCCTTTAGTGCATAGATATGTATATATGCATCGGTGAAGAAATATATTCTAATCAACTAATGTAATTTAAAGTGGTATAAATTTTATATTCAATACATGAAAGTCTTCCGCTAAAAGAAATAATTGAAAGTCACTATACGATACACGTGTATGTATAAATCATGAATGAATTTCGTTGGTGTCATCTTTCTGTCATCGATCGGGATCAAAATTTATGGTCAATATGCAATATTTGCTAATTCTATCGGAACATCATAATTATCGATTGTGATTTTCAGGAAAATAGATTGATGTTTACCCTAGTTTTGAATACTCGTGTACGAATTGAAGAAGAGTAGTTGTGAATTTAAGTTACATTATTAGTAGGGAATTTTCAAGTTGTCATGAAAATCAAGTCATTAAAAAACGAATAAGTCGTTTGCTCTAGATACTTATAATTGTGGCCAATTTTAATCGATTAATTTGATGGAATGTATGCTTTTATTTATTGAGATGTGGTCCAATAGACCTTTTATTGGGTATTAAATTTGTAGTGAGTTTTCTCTCAAGTCCATAACTCATTTTTATTGCATTATGATCCAATTATTTACTTCATATGATATGGTAATTATACCATAAATCTACAACTATCAAGCCCGTGTATTTTTATTCCTCTAAATCTCTCGAGTGACACCGTGAGTTTTGTAAAAGTGAATATCAACCTTGAACTTGTGATTATTTGCTGTTTCAAAAAAAACCTTGAACTTGTGATCTTTTGGAGTAAAATAGAACATGAAACCAACAGACCACAAAGTAGTTGGTAAATATAATAGTATATGATCTTACAATAGATCTTTATCCAATCACGGGATAGCTACAAATGCCCACATAAGAGTTGTGTCCGATTTGAGCCGAACTTGATGGGTTCGATCGATTTAATGATAAATGAAGTGGTCCACGAAATAAGAATGTGTCTTTTTAATGGCTCAAGATATTGAAAGGTGGAAGATGAATTTGAAATTGGTAGGTCATTTTATGTTTGTGTGCAATGTATAAAGTGGTCCTTGGAATTGAAAACAAGGTGTGTAAATTAAAAATAAACACATTTAACATTTTCCTTATTTTAAACTGTTGGAATATGAGGTGGTAAAAAAACATCTTCTGTCATCTTCTAATTAAAAATCTAGAGTACTTATTTTCGTATCAATTTGAATAAGTATGTATACATATGTATGTATATGTGTGCGTGCGTGCCTACTCACATGCATGACTGTAGTAGTTGGTGTATTACTAATAGTAGTATATCTTCGATATGTATATGATATATTTTGCTAAAGTTAAAAGCGTCTTTTTATGTCATGAAGATTATAGTTCTTGTTTCCATATATGAATACAAATTAAAACAATTGACTTTATTATCCGAAATGAGCAACAAAATCTTTCATTATGCTCTCTTCATAAAAGCATCCTTACAACATTTAGTTTGATAGAGGAAATTGTTAAACTTTTAGTAAAGATTAAACGTGTATCTCAATGGGCACACGATAATTATAACAAAATTTTTGCCAAAGGTAAAAATATATATGAAAACTAAAATAACCAAAAAGTTATGATCCAGTAAATTATAATTTATATTAATTTAAGCATCAAATGGGTCACTAGATAATAATTTGCTACTTGTAGATTACGGTGGGGTTCTTAGTGAGTTGGTTCATCCCCTCTAGGCCTCAATATTCATAGGTTCAAGAACAATGCACATTGCCCATGCCATCAAGCATCAATACAATCTTATTATTTATAAATAATTTGACATTTTAATAAGACTTGTGTATTTAGTCATTGAATTTAAAAATCAAATATTCGGTTATTCATTACGAAATTCATTATATTAATATGAAAAAGTAGTGGCTGTTTAGACTTTTAATAAGTCTTTTTAACTCCAAAAATAGGTTTAGGTAAATTTGCTTATTGATTTTTAGGTTTTGAATATATATTTTTTAAGAAAATATTTGATTTAGCTTATTAACATATTTTTATTGAAAAGTTGATCCGTCATTTTTTTAAAAATTGTTTGGATTAACTTTTAGGTATAAATATAAATTTACAGCTAAAAGTCATAACTATTTTAAAATATTAAAAAAATGCGTTTTTAAGAAAGTGCATCATCAAATACATTAATGTGTCTTCCATGATTATTTCATTTTAAAAATCAATGGTTTAGATTGAGTTCTACTGGTTCTGTAGCCTTACTTGGTTCTGATTCTAATTCTACAATATAAATATATATTATTTTACCTATTAGCTTTCCAAAAAATTAATAAGTTAATAAACACTAAATGGCTGTCCAAAACCCCATTCAATCTGTGATTCTTTTATTCTACTGATATTCCCTTGTAAATGGTTATATTTGGATTTTAACTTCTATATATTTCGGGCTTAATCGTTAATAATCTAAGATGGGAACGAAGTGTTTGTTGGATCAAGTTGTTTAGGGCCCAATAAAGCAGTCCATTAGAGCCGAAATTAATTGAACTATTGGGAAATAGAAGGCCTGCTTTGCTCATCAAAAACTTTGTAAAACCATTAAGCACGTAAAACATGGTTTAATTAATTAAAGTAATAAAATATAAATACTTTGTTTAATAAGACCATAGATGGTTCAATAAGCATACTTGATTAATGTAATCTCACTTCGTTAGTATGAGATATCAATGGATTTATGAGCAGTTATATATGCATGTTTTATACATACACATATACGAAGTATAATGTCTCACAAGTGTTCTGCCGGTAGATTTCCCACTCATAATTAGCAACGGAATTATTTGAGATTTCGTTGGTAAATTTTAATAAAGTTTACCAATTTGGTGAACTATATAAATTTACCAATTTTGCCCAATTATTAACCTTAAATTATTTACCAACCACCTTATGGAACAGTGATTGCAAGTTCTCTTACATGTTAAGAGGTTACAGATTCAAGGTTCGTACTCATCTTTATAAAATTCATGCGTCCATTAAAAAAGTTTTGAGATCTTTAAATAAAGATCTTGGGTTTGAGTTTTGACTCTGCCAAAACTATTCTTTATATGGTGGACAATCGATGGTGCAAAAAACATTTGAGATTAAAATGTACTCTCTCCGTCCCAGAAAAAAGTTCTCATTTCTACCTAAAGTTTTGTCCCACAAAAAAGTTCCCATTTCAATAAAATAATAATATTATCATGGACCCCACTACTAACTATCTATTAAAAACACTTTCTCTCTCCAAATAACCTTATATTTTAATAAAAAATAACATCAAAGACCCCACTACTACCTATCTCCTAAATACTTGTGCCACAGACAAATGGGAACTTTTTTTTAAGACGGAGGGAATATTACTTATTTTGAAAGTGAAAAAAAAACATACCACTTATTTTGATACGAAGTAAGTACATTTTGTGTGTTTCACTATGATACATATCTCTATTTGCATTAAATTTCACTATGATTGGCCCTCATGAGCCGCAACGTCCGTACACAAATTTGTTAACAACTTCCAGTCTCGTACCACTTTCACCATTAAATTTAAGTCGGCGTAAACATAATCGTATTAAGAAAATGCTTAATAAAGATGCATTTATAGTAGATATGAATTTAGATAAAAAAAGAATTTACAAGATGTGTGAAGATACATTTGAGTTGACTCGATAATATTATTTTTCCATTTATCTTTCCTTCACTTGCTTTAAAGTACATATATATTTGGAACATTTTTTAAGATAATTTTATCGCTTTTATAGTTCTTTAAGTTAATTCCGGTTTAACTCAATTAATTCGTCGAATTGTCCCTTTATTTTTTAACTTTTTTCTAAGTTTGTTGTTCAGAATTGGTTTTAGGAAGTGTTTGGGTTTTACTCATTTATGTTAGTTCAATTTGGCCATTCTTCTTTTTGTTACTTCCCAACTTGTAAAATTTTCTTAATTCAATAATACTTTGATTGCTAAAGGAACAAATATCATTTCTCAAAAAGTTACACATAATATCAAGGCCCGTGGCCAAATTATGTAACCTCCACTAGCCATACAAAATAATATATTCGTCATATTCGTATAAATTGCACAACCTACTATAAGTACTCATATATACTTTTCTAAAAAAATCGTGTGCCGGTAAAGATGAGCGACAATTTTATATATATCAAAGACGAAGATTTTACGTCCGAATTTGATCAAATTCATGCAATTTTGGCTGAAATGCAGTCCCCTGTCTTTGATGCTGATTCAATCCTAGTCTGGTCGTCTCGAAGATTGGAAGTTGTGAAAGTGTCTTCATCCACCGTGACGTCATCACAAAGCATACAATCCAATCCTAATATAAGCAAGGCACCACAAAAGTTGTCAAGCGGGTAATTTATCTTTTACACCAAAGCAGCCATGAGTTTTGTGAGCAAGTAAACCAAACGATATGTACTCATCTATAGGAGTTACGTTTTAAATAAGTTGTAGGCTTTTGAAATAGGATTTTTCTAATGTATGCCCCTGGGGCATTCAATAATATGCATTTAATGAGGTTGAAATTTTCTAAATATGTATTGAACGATATAAATGCACTCTAAAACCTACCATTTTAACAGAAGCATTAATTTCAGTTTTATGTTTAAATGGTAATGATGACCTCATTAAATGCACGTTATTGTATACCCCAGGGGCATACAATAGAAAAACCCTTTGAAATATGATATTATGATCTATGTGACTATGTTTAGTGCATATTGATAGGAAATCATGTTGAAATTTTGTGCCATTTTTGCTTCATAAAATTATAATGAGAGTTTGATATTTGCATAGTTTCAGGGCATGTTTGGTTGGGTATAAACTATGAGCGATAATGAAGCATTACCTACTAAATTGCGGAATACATTATATTCAAATTTTTGGAACTAGTCTCTCTATCTTCCAATAGATGATAACTGTCTACATCTTACCTCTATCATATGCCTCATTCATATGATTGGATATCGTTGTTTTGTTGTACATTATATTCAATTGAGTAAATTACAATTTTTGTCCCTGTGGTTTTCGCGATTCTGTGTTTTTGTCCTTGTACTTTTTTTTTCATTTTTTTTGTCCATGTGTTATGCCAAATTCCGTTTTTTTGTCCTTCCGTCCACCTGCCGTCCCTTTTTGACCGTTAAAGTCCCTCACGTGCCAAGCATGTGAGGGTATTTCTATCTTTTTCTTTCAATTACTTGTACCATGTTCTTTATAAGTTGTACTTTTATATTTACATTTTTTTTCTTTCTATATTAAATGTAAAAAAGAAAGGGGATAATTTTCTTCTTCAAACACCCACATTAAATCTCTTTCTAAACCCTACTTGCAGTCATCTTCTTCCCATAATCAACTTCTTCATCCCAACTTCTTCCAAAGATCACCAAAAAACCCCAACTTCTTTTAAAATCCGAAATCACAAACCATATTCGAGATTACAGATCTGGAACTTCAACACAACAACTTCAACATAACCTACAATTACAGATCTGGAAGATGATTCGGGGAAGATGACCGGAGAAGACGACCGCCCGCCACTACCGCACCTTCCCGTCGTCTTCTCCGACTAGCGTACTTCTTCCCATTGCTGTGGCAACTCACCGTCGATTATGTCAGGGGTTGAAGAAGAAGAAGATGACGGTGGTGAGGGTGTTTCCGGAAGTGGTTGTTGAAAGTTATCATCTTGAGGTGACGGTGGTCAGGGGTTGAAGAAGAAAATGAGTCTGGTGTTATCCGCCACTTGTGTGTATTTTCCGGTCTATCTCTCCCCTCTTGTGAGCACCGATTCCGGCGACCGCCGCCGCCCTTACCGCCGCCACTCGATTTAAGTTAACAACACACACCGACATAAATAATCGACTCATTTTCCTCGATTAAAACCTTATCTAGCATGACCAATAGTAAAGTGTGAGCGATTTCACCAGATCTGCTTCTTGCTTTTCGAGTTTTTTTTTTTTTGTTCATCTGGGTTGTTCATCTGGATTTGATTTTGATGTTTTGATTTGATTTTGGGTAAGGTGTTTTGGTGTGATGAAGAAATAAAATGGGGGGTGTTAGGGTTTGTGGTGTTAATTTGGAGAAGAAGATAAAGGAAAGAAAAATAAAAATAAAAAGGAAAAAGTAAAATGACAAAACTACCCTCACGTTTTCAGCACGTGAGGGCTTTAACGGCTGAATTCAAACGGCAGGTGGACGGAAGAACAAAAAAAACGGAATTTGGCATAGCACAGGGACAAAAAAAATGAAAAAAAAAAGTACAGGGATAAAAACGCAGAATCGGGAAAACCAGAGGGACAAAAATTTTAATTTACTCAATTCAATTTGCATTCATATTCCTATCTTATCTTATATTCTTATAAAACGAACAAAGCATGCCCTCAATGTTTTTTAGTATTTATCTTTTATGACTGTAAAGTTTTAAGCCATGACTACGTTTTAATGATTTTAATTTAGTACTCCGTAATATGGCTAATTTCTAAAACTAGTATATAAAATTATACACGTTTAAAAGTGTTGCCACTTGCCACCATAAAGTTGAGTCACATTTGAAAACTATCATCTTAAAACGGTAGTTGTATGTTAAAATAATATATAACGGCGTCATAAAAGTTGGTCGATCCTAGTAAAAATATCCGCAATAAAAATTTTCCATAAGTGCTCTGGCTTAAAAAATTTCATATTATTATAGAAAAACACTTTTTAGAAATAGTTTAGTGTTATACTCCGTACAAGTTATCTTAGAGTTTAATTGTTAGTTCTAAAAAAAGGTTTTTTGTTAAAAAGGGACAATTAATTGGAATACGAGGCAAACTAAACTCCCTCACATTAAAGGTGTTAGTGTTTCAATTTGTCTAGTAATATTTAGTAGCAAGAGTTTTCAGATTTTTTTTTTATAGGTTATGGGTCAATTATCTTCCTAGATAAGCATTTACTGGGTTGTCAAATGAATGTTTGAAAATTCTCATGGCAATGATTAAATCGTATATATCACAAGCAAATCTCAACCACTTAAACAACTTTGAACTCGTGCCATAATACCGACAATGGTAATTCTTTCGATCATATACTCTACAACTGAACAATTCACAAATTTAATGTACGCGGTTGACAAAAAAATATATAATTAACTAAGATTATTGTGAGGTTCTTTGATAAATATGGGCTATATTTAAAATTTAAATTATTTTAATGATACCTTGACAAAAAAAACATTTTAGGCGGATGTCATGACAATAAACCAATCATTAATTAAAGAAAAATGATAATGACAGTCCTAAGGGTTGTCATTAAGACGTCCATGCATAAAAAACTTGTACAATAATCAATAACCGCCCCTGCATTTTAAGAATATACCCACACTAATAAAAGTACAAATTTATGCACGCAACTAACTCTTAATAACAGCCCTAAGGGCTATCATTAACAAAACCCTTAATTAAAATGGGGAAACCAATTTTAATTATTAAATGCTAAATGAATAGTTCAATTTGGACATGACTAAAAAGAGAAAAAGAAAAAGCTAATATGAGATTTGAACTATTAGATATAGATTGAGTGAGTAATAATTTTTCTAACAAATATAGGCAATAATAGTACACATAATAATAATCGTAATAACAACAATAACAATACCAAAGTAGATATATGATATAAATACATTCGTATTTGAAATAAAATTGATCATATATATTATCAATCGAGTGTAGATATCTGGTTTTTGCTCTTTGAGTAATAGCAATATATCCTCGAGTACTTGATGTGGTGGTATTGTGCATCTCGATTTGATGCAGTGGATATGGAAGTCTGGAAATGCAAAACTGTTTCAAAAGACAAAGATAGCGACTATTAAAGCAATATATTAGATTCACGCAAGTACACAACCACATTATTTCTCATTAGAAGCATATATAAAATATATATTAAATTTGTCATGACTACTAATTATGAGATAATGGTGTTGTACATATGCTTTTATCGATATTGTAAATGTGTGATTTAGTAATGTATGGATAAATCTGATGATTTACAAATTAACACTCATATTGCAAAAATATATATCATATCATACACGATCATTCTTATAATACCAAAAAGTTATTAAATAAACCTATCTTGCAAGAACTTGGCGTGGTGAAAAGCCATCCTCAGAGAGATCGGTGAACAAATCATCGTTCTTACACAATGCATAGACAATATCCACCATACTCGGTCTTCTTGAAGGATCCTTATGTAAACAAGCAATGGCGATTGACATAATGTTCATAACATTGTCAATCGAACACGATTCTTTCAAAAGAAAATCATCAATGAACCCTTTTAGCTTATTTCTATGTTTTTCTTCACTCCCATTGAAATTATTATAGGCTTCTACCCATAAAACCTTCCCATTTTCATCGACGGCCTCCTGACCAGAAATCAACTCAAGCAAAACAACCCCAAAAGAGAAAACGTCCATTTTAGTAGACACAATTCCATCCGATAAGTATTCGGGAGCAATATATCCTTGAGTTCCCACTATATGCATTGTTATAGCATTGCATCCCGATTTAGCTAGCCCGAAATTTGCAATTTTGGCTCTCATGTGTGAATCCAAGAGAATGTTGCTACTCTTGACATCCTTATGCACGACACGTGGTCTAGTGTGTTCATGGATGTATTGAAGACCGTTAGCTATATCAACCGCGATTCTTAGTCTTCTTCTCCAAGTTAGCCTCTCTATCTTGCTCTCGTGTAGTCTTGTATATAGAGATTCGTTTTCGAGATACTCATAAACAAGATAACAATTTGCATCATTGGAATCTATACAAAATCCTTCCAACATCACCAAATTGCCATGGTTTACCTTCAAAATAGAGGACAATAACATAAACTTTTTGGACACTCAGAACAATAAAAATACAATCCTTTGACGAATTAAATAAACTATTTTCTACATATAGTAGTATAAAATTCATCCTAATAATAAGCTTATGTAATTTTTTAATTTTTTTTTTGAAACGGTAAATCTAATCTACTCCTAATTACCACATATGTCCACGACGGGACTCGAACTCCTAACCTCAAGGATGAGAGTCAATCACCATACCGCTGGGCCAAATGCCCTTTGGTATAAGCTTATGTAATTAATGGTGGTGATTTATCATATAAAATGTTCGAAATAATTAACCAAATATACTTAAGAGATGCTTTCATGGTCATCGGTATATTTAAATGTTTTATTTAAATATATTTGTATTTAAATATAACCTTTTATGTCATCCTCCGGCCTCCACCTATAATTAAAAGAAAAAGAAAAAGAAAAAAAAAACAAAGATCAAGCTAAACAATATATATGTCATTTCTTTTAGGGTATTTGTGGTATAATGAGTATCCTAAAGTGGTCGAGTTTTATTTATGATGTACTCTACCTGATTGTTACCATAGTTATTTTCGAATATTCTCTTATCATCTATTTGGTAAAATTTATCCTTAAAGGGATCGTACTACTGGTCCGTCGAATATCATTTATTCATAAACAATTTGATTGAACATTTTTAATTTCAAATCCTTTATTAAAAAAAAAATAGTATAAGTTAAGTTTTCTAATAAAGAAAGGCAAGATCAAGCCAAAATGTAAAAAGGTGTGTATAATGACGGTCATATTTGCATTCAAACTTTGGTTGATGTAAAGACAAAAGGCTCTTTATAATTGTCACGTTATATATTCTTTTTAGGAAAAATAATCACACTTGTAAATATGAAATCCAAATTACCTAACCTATGTTTTTTTAATACTATAATCCATTGTCTATTTGTCCTACTTGCAAAAAGGTTTTTGTTGGGTTTTACTTTATTTAAGTTTGGTCCCCCACAAATTATTTTATTTAACTCATATAGTACAACTTAATTAACATGATTACATGATAAGATATTGTTTAAATATTATTGGTTTTTAAATAATCATCAATATGTAAAAAACAAATCTTTAATTAAAATAATTTAAACTAACTAGAGTAAATGCATTTTTAATATTAGTAAAATGTCTAGATTTAGATGTAACTGTTTATAAAACTTTAGAAATTTTACTATGAAGATGAAAGAGTGATGTACCTTCTGCAAGATCTTGAGTTCTTCACAAGCATTCCATTTCATTTTCTTGATTGCATAATATTTGCCATCAATATAACCCTTAAAAACAGATCCTTGAATCACATATTTTTCATCAAATCCATCTGTTGCTTCATTTAATTCTTCAATTCTATACACTTTATATTTATCCAAACAATCTGAAACATCAGCCATAAGACTAATCTCCACTTGATCAGCTTTCTTGCTTTTTGCATCATCATATTTGTTCTTTCCTACCCTTTTCTTCCATAAAGACTCTCTATATGCCCAAAACCCACCAATCAAAATCAAGAAAATTCCAAAAAATCCAAGCCCAATTCCCAACCCAATAACCTCCCCTTTTCTGCCCCTCCTCCCGCCAGACAAAACGCTGGCGGCAGGGGGCGGTTGAGTGAGCTCAGGAAGCCGAGAAACGGGCACGAAAACAGTAGCCCATGGGCCAATTCCATCACCATTTGCCTCCACTATTGACTTTGTGGTTGACCCAAATCTTGAAGCAATGGAACCTATGGTGTCAAGTGGTTGAAAAACATATGAAATGAAGTAATTTACTTGATTTTGGAGTTGGGTTTTTGTTGGGCACTTGCAAAAGATTGGAAAGATTACATCTTGACCTATGGTGAGGTTTATAGGGACAAGGGTAGGATTGACAATTTCCACAGATTGGTAGGTGGTAAGGTTTTGATAAAGATTTGTGGACACAAGATAAAAAGTGTCATCTTTCTTGATGGTGTAGTTAAGTTTAGCATAAGATAGGTTTGTAGTTGTGTTAACTTGATTGCAAGTACAAGTAAGTGGAATAAAGAGGGATTGGTTAGGAGAAAGAGATGAAGTTAGAGAGGTTAAGTTGCTTGGTTTAGCGATCATCGGGCGGCTCACGGAGAATAGATCGCTAATGGAAGCTAGATCAAGATGGTTCGGACCCATGGCTCTAAAGAAGGCATAGGTTTGGCAAGATGGTGTGGTTTGGTTGAGGTTGCAAGCATAGCCAGTTGTGTTTGGAGGTAGGGTTTGGGATGATGAAATTTGGAAGAAGATGTGAACATAAGAAAGAAAGAAAATTAATAGTCTCATTGTTTTTTTTGGTTTGGTGTTTGTTGTGTTGGTGATTGTGTTGTTTTAAGAAGGGGGGCTATATCAAATTGAATCAAATCATATGAAGTCATCAGTAGTCTATTCAAAGTAGGGGTGTTCAAAAATAATCGAAAAAACGGGTACTCGAAAAAATATCCGATATCCGAAATTTGGATACCCGAAAATCCGGGTACCCGAAAATCCGGATACCCGGATTTCGGGTAACCGGTTTCCGGGTATCAAATACGGGTAGTGTTTTTCTAAAAAACCGGGTAATTGGGTACCCGGTACCCGAATTTTATTTTTCCAACTTATTTTTATATATATTTTTATATTATTATTAGACATTAATTATCATTAGATATGGGCATATGCTTGGCTCATTTTGAAAAATGTCTAAAATTTAAAACTCTGTCTCAATTCTCACGTGCAAACAATCTAATTCTCACCTCCGTCGTTGAATTATGGTTTTAAATCATTGGATGTATTTAAAGATTTGGTTAGATTCATTACTAGTAATGATTTTTCTTTAAAGAAAATCATAACGTAAATTTTTAATAACAAATTTATTAATAAGATTTAAAGAAATTAAATATATACATAATGGCGACTTCCATTTATGTAATTTTTGTGACAAAGAAATTATATTTCCGGGTACTGGGTACCCGAAAACCGGGTATCCGAAAATCCGGGTACCCGAAAACCGGGTACCCGAAAATTCGGGTACTGATACGGGTACCTAAATCTACTACCCGAATTTTAGGGTACCCGGATTTCCGGGTACCCAGTTTTGAACACCCCTAATTCAAAGTTAGTCGGTGCCACAGAGGAAATTCTTTGGTCAACCATCATCCTAAAGTCAACAAATACTAATTATGATTACCAAGGCTGCTAAAATTAAAACCGGTTGAATTTCTTAACGTATTAATACACTAGTAAAAACTAGATAATTATATGTAGTGGTGGGTACTTTATAATTTTATTTTACAGCGACTAATCAGTGGGTGGTAATGGCTGGTGGTGGATGGTTGTGATCGCAGATGGTGGGTGGTCGTGGTAATTTCAACTTTAAAATAAGGGATTAACAAGTATACTTATGATCAAGTAATAACATATGGTATAGTAGGTTAGTTGGTTAAGACATTATGTTAATAATACAGATTTCGCAAGTTTAAATCCTGCATGGAACATATGTTTTCTAAACATAAATCTATTTCAAAATATTAAATATGTTGGGTGAAAATTAAACTCTATCAATATAAAAATATCTCAAATATATTATACTGTATATAGTAAGATCGAATTCGTGTTAATTACCACAAACAGTAATGGGATGACCAAGGTTGCTATTTTGAAATTCACATGAAAATTTTCAAATCAACACTATCTTGACTATTGACTTATAGAAAGCAAATAGAAGATGATAAAAAATTCTACATCGAAATGATTTTTTGCTCCACTCTTTGAAAAACAATTACAACAATTTCAAAGTTCTCCACATATAACTTTAAATTAAAAATCATATCTTTCTATCTTGCCATTGAAAAAGGATCTTTTTTCCACACTAAATATCATTTTACACTTTTATCAATAGTTAAACAAACAACAACAATACTCAATATCTTTTAAAAAAAAGATTTAGAAGTAAGTATACACATTACACAATCATACATCTTTCCGGAAATAAAGAGTTTGTTTCAAGAAGAATTTAAAGTCAAATCCCATAAATTTTGTTAAACATTTTTGTTGAAATTCGATCATCAATTAAACCCCATAATTTTCATAGACAAGAAATGGCTAAATAATCAAAGTAGTAATTGATTTAGTACTTTTAATTACATGCTTATGTTCTTACGATCACATAACTTACCTCAATACTAGTTTTATTATTAGTCAAACTAAACAATATTAATAGCCAAGAGACGATTGACTCTATTAAGATCGAGCTCCATCATCCCCATTTAAACCGCCCAATTCACATCTAGACCTAACACATTGCAATTACAACGAATAGAATCTATAATCCATAATGAACATCAAATTAAAAATAAACTAAAATAACATAAAAACAGAACATTATACATTATCTTATATATCATGTATGTATACACATAGATACAGAGTTTTTTTGAGTCAGCTCAAATCGAAAACGGGTTTCCCATATATACGAATTTGAAAAAAATCTATCTTTTCGTAATTTCATCTTTGGTTACAGTGAAATCCCAAAGCTCCCCGTATTTCTCATTAAAGTCCCAAATATCCATGGTGTTATAATCCGATATTAATTTGTCACGTGCACCCGTTTCCATGTTATATATTTGTGGCTCAAAGTTGTACGCTTCACTCGGTTTATCCATCTCGATTATACAAAATATTACAACGAATATAGCCGCCCCTATGTACAAATATTCTCCCTGAAAAAAATATTAAGCCGTATTTTATTTGTGTTTTGCAAAAAAATAATGTTTTAGAAAACCGTTATAAAAAGTAGTGTTTTTATATATTTATTTATATAAAAGTAACATTTAGAGTAAATTTTAACCGGAACATTGAGGTACATCCCTAGAGCAACTGAGGGGAGAAATAGCCATGAAATGATGCCTAGACGATAGATATAAGATCGATGTTAGTTTAGTATATATATTATTAAATGTTGATATTAATTGATTATTATTTATAGATATACCTTGAAAACCAGTTGGAGGACCGACAGCTGCGTAATCTTCTGCTATTGAGCCCCAAAATGTTGCTGAAATTTGAACTTTGATCATTAGTGATGCAAAACCATAATATGTTCTTTTGTTTTTTAAAAGCAGTTTACGGAACTTTCGGGCCCAAAAATACTGTTTTTGGAGATTTATTTGTAATTTTAGTTTTTTTATTTACTTTATTTTAGACTCAGTGTTCGGTCCGCTTGTCTTTTTTGGTTCATTAAAAAAAGTCTAGTCCTTATTTAGTGTTTGTTTAAGACTCTGAAATATTTAGTTGATACTTTTATAAAAACTGAGTTTTCTCTCAATATTCGTGCTCTTTTGTTGAACAGATATTGAAGATAAAATTCACGATATACTTCAAATCAACATGATTTTTGGATTAAATAGTCTTGTGTATTCTAAGAATTGACGTGACTAATATTTTTATTCTTTTTTTTAGTTTACATCAGTTAGACCAGTAAATATAAACAATCATACCACTAACTGATATTTGAAACCGTTGAAACAAATGGTAAAAAATTTAAAGTTCAAATAAATTTTCTTACATTTGTCATCTCCTTCGTTGTATGTGTGGTGTCCATCATACTCTCCGTAGATAAAATCATCCTACACAAACACCATTATAAATTCAGAACCAAAATAATAATTTTTTAGATTTAATATCATATTACCCATATAATCCAAAACTAGGTTAATTGAAGAACAAATCACATCCTAACAGAGAAGTCAACAAAACTTTGACCAAAATCAATCTCTAAAAATTACTGATAAATTCGAGAGAGAAATAGGAAACATACGTCACTAATACCGCTGTTTTCCCATCGATCTACAGGATCTTCATTAAGGTCAGGCTCGATATCAGTCAATCCAGCTGCATTCAATCTCAATTTCGAGTTTCTACCATTATTAAACCTGTTGTTGATTCCGTATCTGAAACCAATTGAAGTAGAGCAAATTGGACTGCTTGAAACCCTAATTCTGTTTGCAGGTTGTTCGGATTTAGCAGAGATTTTGGGAATTGAGGCAGTGGATAAAGCAGAGAGTGAAATGGCCGCCATTTTTGTTTGGATTTTAATTGTGTGGTCTTTGGGTTTTTGAGTTTTCATGGGAAGATGGTATGATGTTCAAGCGACTGGTTGGTGATGTTTCTTATGTCAATGTCAAGTAACTTTATGCCACGTGGTTTTCATACCAACATGAGAATCTATTTTTAATGTAAAATTATATTCAACGAGTAGAAGTTTCAAACACGACCTAATATAGTTCATATTAAGAAACACTTAATCAGCATGCTAATTGAACTACTATAATACACAGATATGTTCTCAAAATTCATAAATGGTTGCTTATACATGAGTTCGGATAGAATAATTTACACAAATTCATTAGGATGAACACCAAATGTTGTTGATATTTTAAGCTATGTTTATGACATAGAATAGAAACAATAAAAAAAAAATTGGGGTAAAAACCTATAAACAACACATATATGAGATCGATTGAAGGAGGAAAAAAATTTGGACCATTTCTCGATTTGTGCGTCTCATCCTTACGCAGGGGTCATGCTAATCTTCTCTATATCGTTCCAGTTTTATCGGATGTCCCCAAGCCTAAATATATATCAATGGTTCACATAAAATTTAAAACATTCAAAAAAATATCAATTCTATCTCTAAAATATGGTATGTTGATCGCACACATAAAATTTGAACTTATGTTTGATTAAAAGGTTTTTTGAAAGAAAAAAAAAACAAAGATAAACCTTGTTTTGTTGAGTTAGTTAATACACAGTGCACGAATCTATAAACAATGGACATTTTTTATATAAATATTTGATTGTAAGGCTTACAAATAGTGACTTGGAACGCAACTTCTACTATTCATATGTTTCTTGTGTTTTAAGACTTACACCTACAATTTATTACCAAATGGAGATATATCATGACCAATTGACCATCCCATATTTAGTGTGGTACCTTATTTGAAAATTTTCTTGTTTGGTGGTTCTAGAATTTAAGGGACAGTATATTTATAATTTATGTGTGGACAGTGTGGTTAAAACTTAAAACTTAAATTAAACGATCGAGAAAAGAAATCGAGACAAAATCGCAACAATATGGATGTTAAGTGAAATCATTAAACGGAAGGGTCGCAATTGAAAAACAGGGTAAATAAAAGGACGATTTATGTAATTTACTCTTCTTTCCGAGAGATACAAAGGACGTTACTTTCCGCCATCATTAGCTCGCCGGCGATCGACTCACCTGAAATTGACCGTCGAATTCAATGAATCGTAACCGCCGGAAGTCGGAAACTCAACAGTCGCATACTTTTGAAACCATGATCTACCGTTTGACATGGTTTTTTACCTTCTCGTTGTTGCAATTCCACAAGAGGAATTCTTTTCGGAGCTCCGATTCACAGGAACCATCATCAATCTGGTGTAAGTACATGATTTTTCTAATTAAGCTGTATAATTATAGTAGTTTATATCAAATTTTCTATGTTGAGCTTTTTTACAATTATGCTGATGTATCAGTATTCCCCCAATTCTCTTCCTTCTAACCACTTCCATATTTGTTAATTATTTTAGGAGAAAAAAAAGGAAAGATGAGTTCTTGAGTTTTTCAATTGTGAGAAAAATAAAATAGATATGGAAAGCAATTTAATGAAAATCTTCTTCGTAAAATTCAAGCCAAAATTAAAAAGATTTGGAGAGATACAAATCAAAATTCAAATATAGAAAATGTTAATCACTAAAATACCCCTAGCCTGAAATTTGTATAAATATCCTGCATATATTCAATTTAGCCGTATGTTATTCTCAACCTTTGCAAGTTATTCTCAACTTTTTCTGGTATTTTCGTTTTCATGTTTTTTTCATATTAATAAGAAAAAATTGTTTCCGTTTTCGTCACGCTAAAAGGAATGTAAATTATAATATAGGAGCGAACATATAAATATTATATATTCTTTTATCTTTATGCTAATGTATTTGCCATCAATTCTCTTCCTTTTGACCACTTTCATATTTGTTAATTATTTATAATTACACAATCTTTCCCTACAAGTTTTGCACTATTTGAGTATTTGTCTTATAAATTATGTTCCCCTAATCAAATTTCGTTGATTGTAACACAGGCTTATACAATGAGTCATCACAACCGTTTGATTATCGGGATCATATGGATCATGGTATTGCTTTCACAACGCACCGAATCATTTAGTTGGTTTTTCTCTAATGAAAAACCTTCGGAAATTCGTGAAATTTCTCACGATATTGTTGCCGAATTCTCTATGGAATCGTTTAATAGTAAAAAAGGGATGAGTTTGGTTGAAAAGGCGAAACGGAAGGTTGTTTCGTCTAATTCGTGTTGGCAAAACGCGTACCAAAATCTGTTTGCGGGGTGCTCGGAGATTTTAGCGGGTGAAGATCAACGGTCGAGATTAGCTTGGCATCTTACTGACTGTTTTCAGAAAGACACCGGGAGATCGCCTTTTCCGTATTGCGATGTTAAATCTCGTATGATTGATTGTTTGAAAAAATTAGATCAAGATTCTCATAGGATCTATCTCGAGTTTTATCTTGAAACAAACACCATCTGCCATCAGTTGCAGTTACTCTCTCTCTCTCTCTCTCTCTCTCTCTCACACATACACACATTCATCCATTGTCGGGTTAGGTAACGGGTAAAGCGATATAAATTTTATGCATGTCAAAATAGGTTGGATTGACCCGAAACTTTTATGTTGCAGAATTTTAAATTTTGCTCTAAATAATTCGCTTGTCAAATTTTATGGCCAAAATTTGTATTCCTTGCAAGGTTCTTAAACAAATAAGGTGTGATGTGGCAGCACTATCAAGCCTACATTTTTTAAGGTGTGGTTTAAGACGGAATTTTTTTAATATAATTTATATGTATATCAAGATAAAAAAAATATAAATCTATTAAGTTATATGATATTCATAAATGAAATTTACAAAAAAAAATGTTACGCCTATATTTATAATTATATATTCTATTAATTTTTTTCAAAAAAATTATATTTTATAATGCGCCTAAAAAAACACGTGATGAGGCGCACTTTACATCGCCTTATCTTGGTTTATCTTAAGCCGCGTCTCGCTGTTTTTTAAAACATTGATTGCTTGCATAATAATCTAACTTTTGGTATAAAATGATTTTGATGGTTTATGCATTAGAAATACATTTTTAGGCGACTTTTAACCTATTTGGGCGTTTTCTGTTTAGCAAATTTTATTATTTTACCCTTTAGAGATTACGATAACCAGAATTGACCCGTGTAGAAGTAAATGGGCCAATTAACCACATAATTATAATTCCGTAATTTGATTTTTAGGACCGATACATTCAAGAGACAAACAGAAAGATTAGTAAATGAACTAAAAAAATCGGCCGAATACGCAGAGGACAAATTAGAAAACATAGAAGAAAAATCCGAACGTCTGTTACATGATTCAGATCAAATTCACGACTCGTTATCTTCTATCGATCTTCAAACACAAGAATTAGCCCAAACATCAAAACACGTCGAAGAACGTGTCAAAATTGTGTTAGAGCATTCACACTCTGTTTACGAGCAATCCCGCAAAATATCCGATTCGCAAACGGAGTTAAGTAACCAACAAATAAAAATGAACGAAAAAGTGGATGAAGGGATAACGATGCTCAATGAATCGGCCAACAAATTGGGGGCCGAAATGCATAAATTACAAAATCAAGCGGTTGAAATTGAAAACGAGATCGTTAAAGTTGGGGATACGATGTTTTCGAAGATGGATACTTTACAGAATAAGGCTGACGATATCGAGAATATAACGGAAACGTCGTTAAATCGACAAAAACAGCTTCTAGAAAGTCAGACTGATGCCCTTGACGTTCTCAAGACCGTCACAAGTTTTCAATCTCAAGCCCTAGAAGAAAGCAGGTAATATGGATCCGGGTCGGGTCGGGTCAAAACGGGTGGGTTAGGTTATGGGTCGGTTAAAATGGGTTGAATGTATACTAATTGAGTTGTGTATTTGGTTGCAGGGGAACTCTGCAACAGTTGATTGAACTTGGTCAAAGTCAACAACAGGAGCTTATACAAAAGCAAGAACACCTTAAACAAGCTCATGATCATCTAGTTGAGAATTCAAAAACAATTTTGGCTGCACAGGTTGACCTTTTTGAATAATTTTAGTTTTTTTTTAAAGGGTATATCTGTTTATAACAACTCCTAGTAAATTTTTCTAGACATTCCCTTAGTTAATTTCATACGTCTTTTACTACTAAGTAATCACCAGATAGTTTTTGATTTAGTTTATTGTTTACTCAATTAATTGCATGTTTTTTTATTCTAAATAACTATTTTTATATTTTATAGGAAATATTTGAGTCAAAACAAGCAACCATGTTTGTTGCAATCGACAAGCTTTTCACTTTACACAACGCAATTTTGCTTGAATCACGACTGATGAAATCTTTTCTTGTATATTCTTTTTTCATCTTCACTCTTTATATGTTTACAAGCACAAAACAAACCTACAATGTGAGACCAAGGTTATACATAGGTACGTTAATTATCGATCAATTAAATATTTTTTGGCCTATTTTTTATGGGAATTAATTATTGTACCACAAAAATTAATGCATATACCACATTTTACAAGTATAACTGCACACTATACAAGTGTATAAAACAACCATTGTGGTATGAACATTAAAAGATGTGGTGCAAAAATCACCCTTTATTTTTTATATCTTACAATAAATTTTTTTTGTTCACTTTTGTGCAGGGTTATTTGTGACCTTTTTAATTGAATATGTTGTGCTTCGATATGGAAACGATATTGAACAACAATATTGGATTATAGATATTTTTAGGATAATATTCGCGATTCTTGCATTATGCCAACTTCTATACGCCTTTTACACCTACAGGTACAAGATAAATACGTTTTTAGATTTTTTATTACATTACTTTTAATTGTAACAATATTTTTTATTTTAATTTAAGCAGAGACTACGAAACATTAAACCATAAAATGCTACAATCACTGATTGAGAAGGTTAATGGGATGCAAGGAAACAAACAGTTTTTATACAATGATTATGATAGCGATGTTGACTGGTCTTCATGGGTCGACAGTGATTTACCCGAAGATGAACTAGAAGATGTTGACTTTTTGCCCCCTGAAGAAGTCAACGAGAATTTAATCACCACTTCGGTTTCTAGAGAATATAATCTCCGTAGACGCAAATAGCTTCAAGATTATACAAATTTTAAGGCAAGATGCATATTAATCTTTATTATTATTGATATTATTTGGTTTCGTATATAAACTTGCATACACATACACTTTTATGATAAAAATAATGATACTATCTAATTGCATTAGAATATTGTAATTGAAAACATACTCTGCCATATAATCTACCCTGTTTTCTGAAATAAAATGTGTTACAAAATCCGATTTCCCTTTAAACGAAATTTTTGGCATTGCGGTTTTTTTCAAAACTACCTCTAAAAGTTCCCCATTTTTAAGAATATAATCGATTACAACGGATTTAATCAAGCTCATTCCGGTACAATATTAACATATTTTAGTTTCATTAATGTTAGGAAACATACTTTCATTAATTTACAAAGAAACTGGTAACATACTATTATGCTTTATTATTATAACTAGCATATAACCCGTGATAAATCACGGGCGGCTTATAAAATTTCATAAAATTATCATAATTATCATAATCTTTTACTTTTACAAAAAGTATTAACTTGATATGGTAACGGGTCAAATGGGTTAAGGGTCAAAAGTCATTAAAGCTTTTTTCAAATGCTTAAAACCTCCTTTAAAGCGTTGAGATTACCTGTATAAAAAATGAACCAGGTCCAATGATTTCCAGTAACAATGAAAAAAGAAAATGAATATACTTTAACTTGGTCTCCAATGCTTGACATTTTAAAATAAAAAAGTATACATAATATTTCTGGAAACTTAAAAGGAAACACATCATACTGATTAACCGAATGATAATGATCAAAAGTTATTTAAAGAGTATTTAAATACATAAAACCTCTTACACCATTTTACTCCAAAGATTTACGTTATTACACAAATATTATGACCTTTTTTTACCATAAAGGAGATGATAATTATTTTCTTGATAAAATACAATAGTTTCAGAAAACGTGTTTTGGGTCAGCCTAAGCCGACCCTACACATTTGGTCACATACCAATAAACACGGCCAAAGTATACAGATTTAGCGTTGGTAACAGAAAAGCCCTGCTAAAACCCTAAAACCTCAGCAGATCAATAAGTTGATGTTTAGCTGAGGTTTTAGCAGGGTTAGACTTAACCATAACGACTCAAAAGATAAAGACTTTTTCTAAATCGAAATTTGTAGTAACCAAACCTGTAAACATAAAAAGTAACAATATTTTTGTATAACGTAATCACCATGTTGAACACAAAAGTACATAAAAGGTTTGTTTCGGAAATCACATTTAATGTAACATATTAAAAACAGAATATATGATCTTATTAAACCCAAACTAATACAAAAGATCATCAGGTAGCAGCAAATTGAGCCATTTATAAGTAAATGGGTCCGTCAAGAAATTTAAATTTTCTTGAAAGTTTAGAGGGTCAATTGCCACAAGGTGTTAGAATTTTGACGAAATTGGAACGATATTATCGATTTGGATCGAAAAGTAAAAATAGAGTACTCGTTTGAGTTTTAAAGTTAGACGTACCGATTTCTAAGCTTATGATTTCTACATGTATGACTATAAAAGTCAAAGCATTTAGCATACACCTATTTTTGTAGAAATTTGATATTACTAACCAGTACTCTCCAAGATGAATCGATCCTGCTAACTTCTCAGCCTTTTTGACTTTATGATTTTTACTATTGACAAAAACATCCGATCTTAATTTCTCTATACCGATGATCGAACTTGAAAAATCTTTAAGTCTTTTTTAGTTCAGCCGTGGAAAAAGATTCATTTACCACTTTTTGTGTATTCTTCTTTCCTGAAGAAACACCATTTTAATTAGTAAAATGGACGATGAGGATCAGTACATCAAAAACTTGTAATACCAAGCCAGATTCTTGGCACATCTGGACCAACTAATGACAAAAACTTCAGTACTTCAAATGCAAAATTTTATAAAGTTGGGATAATTTTAATGCCGTTTATTTAAAAATCTACAAAGATGGAATTAGAAAAGAAGATATAATAATTGTAGTTGTAGGGATTCAAAACCTATGCTAAGTGGGAAAACATATTACATACGCTAACATAGTAATATTTAAAGAAAACAAACGGGCAACCTACACTGAGAACGAATAATCGCCCATGCCAAGAGGAACGGATAGAACATCACCCCATAACTTTAACAAGCTTGATCGAATGAATCTTATTTCAACGGCCTAGCAGCAACAATATTCCCACACCATTTGAGACAAAGAAAAACTAATTTAAAAAATCACAAATGAAAGAAACCTTACCTTTTTTCCTTTCACACCCGTACCCATCGGTGGCGTTATGATCCGGCTTCAAGACGAAATCACTGGCGGAGAGATTCTCTGCTAGGAAAGAATATTCGAGATTTGCCTGAAAAAACATATATCTGATTATTAAATTGTGCAATAATAAGTTGAAATCTTCTTATATCAGCTATTTCAAACACCCTGAACACAATGAGGCATTAATGATGGAGCAAAAATTCAATAATCTAATCTAATGTTTGGAACAACATTGAAACTTTCTTTTCAATCGCTTCAAAACCCCCTAACTTCTACTGATGCAGGGCAATTAATAATGACGAACCCTAATTCAAAATCGGAAACTAATCCGCCATTGAACACAAATTCGAAACAATGTGATCAAGGTATGGGATCATAGAAACTTTATAAACACGTACAGAGCACTGGTATTAACCGCATAATAACCGCTTAAGTTTTCAAATTTGCGCTTAAAGATTCGTGCAGCGATTTAGAAGGAAACGAATGTTGCATCAAAATTTGAATGTTGCCAGTTAAAAACGCAGAGATGGCAACCAGGATTTGCATTAAAGCTGATGTGGCAATTGACTCATCAATGAGTCATCATAGGTTTAAAAATCTTTTGGTTTATTATATATAAAGATAAAGATTGTTACAACTTATGATAAAAGAATAATATAAATACATAAAAAAACAGACAATATTGCTATTTCACGCAGCTAAAAAAGTCATGTAAAGAAAATAGGCAAACAATAAATAGCATGGATCTATACTTAAAAATCGCCATCCGTGGGACTCGAACCCACGACCACGTGGTTAAAAGCCACGCGCTCTACCAACTGAGCTAGAACGGCTGTTGATTAGTGTTTAAGAAACTAAACTATTATTACTAATATGAAGTTTGTATACAAGTAACACGATATTAGTTACTGAATTCACCCGATTACATGATGTAAGCCAGATTGAGGAATGTTTAGATTACTTCAAATACTATTACGTGTTTCCATTATACGATGACTTGGTAGGGCTCGATCGACGTCACAATTACATAAACTATTTTATAAAAAAAAAATCTTGTTGATATATTGTCCCCGTATACATAAAGAGGTTTATTTCATGATCCATATGGATATTACATATAGAATTGAACTAACCTTAATTTGACATCTATATAATGTTTTCACGGAACGTAACACTAATCGTGTTTGGTGAAGCAGAATTAATATTGGCAAAAACGGTATTATACATGAATTCATTTCAAAGAAAATATCTTGTTAGATATTTATGAGACTTTGAGGTGGAATAATTTCAAAAGTCACATACTTTAACTTGAGTGCATGCTTTAGATTCCCACTAGGAAATCTTTTATTTCCACCCTTTTCCATTTTATAGAAATTCCGTAATGTTTTTAATTAAAATATGATTTGCCGATGAATGCAAACGAACAAACAACGTACATATATGAGTTAGTCCCAGATTAAGTATAAATAAGTGTGGAAGAGTTTAAATATACTTATACGGAATTACTGAACAATTTAAAATTGTGAACACCCAATGTGAATAAACTTTTTATTTATTAATCAATAATCAATAATTGATAATAATACAATAAAGTACATGTAATTGCCGAATAGCTAAAAATATAATCGTAACTAATGAGGATCTGAACACAAAGGATAGTCATACACTCACAATCTGATCAGAACACTTTTTCAGATTATCTTCAAACTAGTATATGTTTCAACATAAACAAGGGTTGTTCTCAGCGAACCAACATATGAAATAATTGGTTTCATATACATTCTAATATTGTAACGCGTAAGTCATAATCAAGCCGTATAAAAGCATTAGTTTTAACGGCCATCAATCGCCAAAGAGTTCGTTAACAAGTCGTTTCGTCATCTTATCTCTTTTTACTCTAATTAGCTAAGCAGTCTTTTTATCTTTTCCGAACAAAACCTTGTTAAAAATAGTAATTAAATTAGACTTATGCGTCAAATTGCAATAGATACATCCTCTACACCCAAGTTTATTTAAATGGCACATCACACATTACATCATTTACCATAAGCTTGATAACTATTTTTTCATAAGGATTAATTAACAAAAGTTAATGACCTATAATTAACACCATTAATTTGCTATTACAAAAAAAGGTGGTTCACTGTACATAATATCATAGATCACTATGCCATGAAAGACCAATGTCTTGGAATCCCACTTTGAACTCATCCCAATCAACCTCACTAAACCCATCGCCACCGTCTACCACCGTGATTTCCACCACCAACAACTCCGGCACAACCTCCAACACCTTTGACATAACCTTCACTCTCCCTTTTACCAAACCAACAACATTATCTTTATCTTCCTTATTCTTTAATTTATAACCTAATCTCTCACCAACTTCCACCACCGTTTTCTTGATCTCCTCAGCCGTCACCGTCGACGTGAACCGGCGCTCTTTCTTCACCGGTTTTTCTTCAAAAATACCCGATAAATTTAACCCGGGTGACATTGAAATTATATCAAATGCATTCATCGTAGTCTTGTACTTCATGGGACTCGAATCAACCGAATCTTGTTCGTCGTATAATTCAAGGGTAGGATCGGGTTTTAACGATTTCTTGAACCATGGAAGACCCATTAAAGTTTCGATACTCATCCGGGTCTTTGGGTTCGGGTCAAGTAGTTTTTGAATTATGACCCGCGGATGCTTCGGGATCCAATCCGGGTAGGCGATATCCCGTTTGTGAATTTTCCGGTACATGTTCGGTATATTAGCGTCGTCGAACGGTAGGTATCCGGTGAGGAGATTAAAAAGAATAATTCCACACGACCAAGCGTCCGCCTTTGCGCCGTCGTAGCCTTTGCCGCGGATGATCTCCGGCGCGGTGAATGCCGGTGTTCCGCACGTCGTGTGAAGCAAGCCGTCTTTTTTAGATTCCGGCAACGCCGACAGACCAAAGTCGGAGATTTTAAGGTTACCTTTCTTGTCGAGTAAAAGGTTTTGTGGTTTTAGGTCACGGTGCGCGACGCCGTTTTGATGACAAAAGTGGAGGGCCGAAACAAGTTGTTGAAAGTAGAAACGTGAGGTGGCTTCTTTTATCCGACCCCGGCGAGTGAGCTGTGTGAAAAGCTCACCGCCGGCGGCGAGTTCCATTACTAGGTAAATCTTGGTTTTTGTCGCCAAGACTTCGTGGAGTTTAAGGATGTTTGGGTGGTTCAGCCGCCGCATGGCGCCGACTTCACGGATAAGTCTTGGTTCCATTGCCGGATCTGCGGTGGCGGGTTTCTCGATGACTTTGACGGCGACGGAGGAATCGTCGGTGAGTGAGCGACCATGGTAGACTTTGGCGAAACTGCCACGACCCAAGAAACGAGTAAGGTGGTATTTGTTGAGAATGACGGTGCCGCCGTCGCTGGTGGTTCGGTTGATTGTGGTTTGTGGCGGCGGTGATGTTGCCATGCCAAAACGGCAATGGTACGGCCGCCGAGGAATATAATATAGAGATAGTAGGTTTAGTTTGGTGGTAGTTTAAATTGTTTACGATGTTTTATAGGGATCAAAATAGTGAAATACAAATGACAGTTGGCCCTACCTGTATTCCTAGATTTTTTGGGATAATGAAATTACACTTTCGCCCTCTACTTGTTCTCTCACATTTGTTAATTGTTTTTAAAAAGGTAAGATTAAATTTATGTAACATTAATTATTATTGTATTTGAGAAGGTTCTTGATTTTTATGATATTTCAAGAACAAATCTAAATTAATGATTAATTATAAAGAATGGTTAAAATTAATTGCATATTTTATACATACAGAGGTATTTTGGTCATTTTAAAAAAAAAATTTATTTTATTTTTTTATTATTTTTTAATTTTTTTAAAATAATTTTTTCATTAATAACATATAATGTGATTGTATACTGAATCACATGTAATTGTACTAAAACATCAAATAAATATACAATCACATGTGATTAAGTAATACACGTAATTATCAAATAAATATTATTTTTTAACAAAAATAATAAAAAAAATCAGATTTTTTTTTAATTGTCAAATGATCAAAATACTCTTTCATGTATATATATATGATTATTAGATCTTATTGATTAATGATTAAGATTTATTTCTTCGAGATTACGTAAAAATGATGAGTCTCCTTAAAAGTTTTTTCTATAATAAAATAGCTACTAACTATTGTTTATGGGTGAGCGGACTTAGGTGTCTGTGATTATTCATTAAAAATCGATTTATATTTTGAAAACTGATAAGAGAAACTAAGGTGCTGTTTGGTTCGCAGAATGTTTCTGATGAAATTGGAATTTAGGAAGGAATTGGAATCCTTCAGGAATTTGAATCCAATTCCATACTCTGTTTGGTTGGCATGAAAGGTAATTGAAATCCAATTCAATATTTCGTTTGATTGACATTAATTGGAATTAGAATTATCTAAAATGACGAATTTACCCTTATTGCTGGTAATGGTTGGTGGTGGTGGTGGTGGATGTGGTGGCGGCGATGGAGGTATGGGTGGTGGTGGTAGTGGCGGCGGGTGGTGGTGGCGGAGGTGGGTGGTGGTGGCGGCGTCGGTTGGTGTTGGGTGGCAGTGGGTGATGGTGGCCGCGGTGGGTGGTAATGGAGGCGTTGGGTGGCGGCGGTGGTGGAGGTGGGCGGCGGTGGTGGAGGTGGGTGGCGGTGGCGGTGGAGGCAGCAGTGGCGGTGGCGGTTGGTGTGGTGGCGGTGGGTGGAGGTGGCGGTTGGTGGTGGTGGTGGTGGGTGATGGTGATGGTGGTGGTGGCCGCGACGGTGGGTGGTGGTGGCGGTGAAGGTGGAAGTGGCGGTGGGGGTTGGTGGTGGTGGCGGTGGGTGGCCGTGATGGCGGTGGCGGGTGGTGGTGAGTGGTGGTGGTGGCGGTGGGTGGCGGCGGCGGTAGGTGGTAATGGTGGCGGTGGGTGGTGGTGGCCGTGGCGATGTTGGCGGTGGGTGGCGGTGGTGGTGATGGATGATGGTGGTTGTGATGGTCGGTATAAAGGATATAAATGTAAAAGAACATTCCAACCAATCTTGGAATTCAATTCCATCAACATTTGGATGGAATTGAGATTCCTTCATTTGGTGGAATGTTTCCATCATTTAGGAATCCAATTCCATCCATTTTTTTGAACCGAACACTGGAATGTGATGGAATTGAATTCCAATTCACTCAGATTCCATCGAATTCCAGCCAACCAAACAGCCCCTAATAATATAACAACAAATGGTCTCTTTTACATGTGAAATGCATTGATGTTATAATATCTACTTTTATTGTTTTAATTCAAACAAAACAAAATGGTAACAAAAACAACAAAATTTAGTCATTTATTTTTGTTTTCTTCTAAAAACATTTTCTTAAACATGGTTCAATATCGTCGCTTTCTAAAAACATTTTCTTAGTAAAATTCCCAAATAGACCTAGGTTATTTCTTCTTAATTCTAAAAGTTTTTTAAACTCCATGATTCTGCGTTGAAACCTTGATAAATTTTAACGAACACTTAATTTGTCTAATTCAATAAAAATCTGCTTATTTATAGTGTAAAATGTTTCTTAATAGTTGTTTAGCAAAAAGAGTTTTTCTTGTTTCATATAGGAATTTTATTACTTTTGATTAAATTTTTTTCATTATAAATTCCAAGTATTATATACTTTCTCGGTATCAAAATAAGTGAATCACTTTCTTTTTCGGGATAAATCAAAATAAGTGAATCACTTTAATAATTTACCTTTTTGATAAGTTTTTACATTTAAAATTACCCATTTACCCTTAATTATCCATCTTTAAACATCATTAAAGGTGTGGTCTCCATCTATTTTTGTCATATTTCTATATTTCACATTTTCACCATTTACAAAAGGCAACAAAATAGTGCAAGGTGTGTGGGCCATCAATTTAGCTACCCTATTTAATTTCACTAATATCTTATTATTTTATTTTACCTCAAAAAAATAAAAAATGTAAACTACAAAGTAATTCACTTATTTTAATACGGATGAAATATTTGTATATTAGTAATGTTTTTTTTCTACAAACATGTGATGACAAAAAGCTAGTATTTTGAGTAAAAAATGTTTTATTATTCAACTTGATTGGACAAGCACTGTAATGCTATTTTAATATAAAATTACCTCCACTCATGATTTATGAAAGTAAAAGGAAATAGTCAAAGTTGGTGGTGTATAGACTTTTCTTCAAATTCGCTCCAGGGGCAAAATTATAAGTTTATCGAATTAGAAACAAGAAAAAATATATTTTATACTCCGTATATAACTATTAAGGAACATTGTATTCATAACAAACTTAGTATAAGTTTATCGAATTAGAAACGAAGTGTATTCGTTAAAGTGTATCAGGGTTCCAATGCAATAACATGATGTTTAGAAAATCTTTTAAAATTAAGAAGAAATATCGTTGGCCAATTTGAAAATTAAACTAAAAAATGATTTGAGAAAGCGACATTAAACCATGAGTTAGTAGAAGACAACAAATTAAAAGACGAAATATTATTGTTTATTTAAGTATTAATTTGTTTCATTTGAAGTGGCATGTAGTTTAATATTGTTATGTGGTTGTGGTAGCAGCAATAGTAACATCAATAATAAAACAGCTCCCTACGGTTCGTTGGTTTCGCTCGTAGTCTTTGTCGCTTCACCGATATCATTAGTACGGCCTCATCGACGGACCTCTTCCTTTAAATTGTCACTTAACAAAATATACTTCTTCCGTATCAAAATAAGTGACACACTTTCTATTTTGGGGTGTATCAAAATAAGTGACACACTTTGAAAATTTTCCTCATTTGGTAAAAATATTGGAACTCATATCCTCTAACTATCCACTTTAATAAAATGAAATTACCCTTATACCCTTACTTTTACTTTTAAAACTCATTAATATCACTTTATTCAAGAAAAGTGGGACCTATCTTCCACTAACTATGTACTTTAATTTATTTTAACCTCTATTTTAATCTTTTACCTCAAAAAATATGTAAGTTAATTTATGTAACTTATTTTAATATGGAGGAAGTACATGGAAGAGATTAGTTGTGAAGAGAGAGGGAAGAAGTGGAACCGGGGGCAGGGTTGGGGTTGGGTTAATTTTAGAAAAATTAATTTAAAATTCAATAAAAATGATGGTAAACACCATAATTTTTGCCAAAAAAACATTTGGTTATAAAAAAGGTTAGGTTGTATTTAAGAGTAAATTAAAATTTGTGCTTAAATATTAAGTTTTACTGTTCCTTTGTTTTCTTTTTTTAGTTTATAATAATATTAAGAAAATATTTTTCTTTTACTTTGTTTTGTTTTTTTAACTTTTTGATTTTCTTATATAAGTTTTAATATACTAAGTTTAGTGTATAATTAAGAAAAGATGAGATGATGTTGGTGTGACAAATTTGAAAAATGAATGAAGAAGTGTTATTGTCATGTGTGATAGTTAGCATGTTGTAGGAACATGTGATGTGGGGCAGTGAAGAGAAAACTATATGTGTGAACTAATAATAAGTGCATGCTTGGTTCATATTGAGTAATGAGGAAGGGAATGGAAATGAGAATACTAAGGAATCCAATGGATATTCCATTGCATTGTTCATGCTTGGTTTAATTGGCAATAAATTACAAAACAACAAAGAAGTATCAATGGCAGTAAAGAAGCATCAATAGCACAGGCAATAAATTAATTTATATGCCTATTAGGATGGGATTAATATGAAATAAGATAGATTGGGGGAAATGAGCAGAAGAGATCCGAATTGAGAGGATGAAGGGATAGCAATTGTACCGATTATAGAGCAGACCTATTTCCATTACCCCCAAATTTGAGAGGAATGGCCTATTACCTAAAAGTGATTAATGATTGATTGCTTTATACTTTACCAAACAACCTCAATATACTTCATTTCCATTCCTTACCCCTTAATACCATGAACCAAGCACCCCCTAATACCATCATAAGTAGTAGTGTTGTTTTTTATGTAAGGACTAATATTGGAGGTGGTCTTTTATAAGAATTAGTGATTTTTTGTGAAATTTCAGGAATTCGTCATTGTTTGCAATGTCCAAGCTAAAATAACAAGTGATTTTTGTTAATCTTGTGTCTAATTCTTATTTTTGGAGTTCTAATAAGTGTATAGAATGATCGTTTAATTGGGTCGGTTGATTACATGATTTATAACTTGCTGTCTATTTGATGTAATTTGTACTATGGTCTAATTTATTATTAGACCTTTTGTTTGAGCTTTTTAATATATTTTTAGTCTTAAATTCAGGATGGCGACAATGTTAAAGTTCCTATCTTAATGGGCATTTTTTTGCTATTAAATAGTACTCGTAGTAAAGAAGCATTAGTATTACAGTAGGAACAAAAGCAGCACCATCAACAACAGTTTTAATATGTCGGAAAATGTGAATAAAATAACAAAATATATAATTTTTTTGTGTCAAGGCATTTCACACATAAACTAGACCTTATCACCCTTTTTGTTATATTATTAGTTAAATTTTATAACAATACAACATTAAAATAATTGTCTTATATTTAGAAATTTGTATGTGATGTATCCATAATGGATTTTGTAATCTTAGATTTATCATGTTGCCACATACAGTCATTCAAACATTTAAAACTTTGTTGACCAATTTTAAAATTTTTGCTAGTGATACAAATCTGTATTGAGTTTGTAAAATCTAAACTACCATTTATGTCCTAATTTAAAGTGATCTTATATTATACTTCATTCGATTCAAAATAAGTGCTACACTTTATATAAATGGGTGATTCAAAATTAGTGCTACATTTTCCATAAATGTCAAAAAATAGTAGGACTCACACCCACTAACTATCTATTTTAACAAAATCAAATAACTCATTTACCCTTACCTTTTACTTTTAAACATCATTAACCTCACTTTATTCAAAAGATGTGGGACTCATTATCCACTAATCATTCAATTAATCTAATTTAACCATCATTACACTATTTTGCTTAAAAAACCGTGAAAGTAGAAGTGTAGTACTTATTTTGAATCGGATGAAGTATATACTATATGTACATGTATGGGGAAAAAATGACTTATAATAAAGGTATTTTTTACAGTAGCACTATGAATAACACATAGCAAAGCAGCGCCCAATAATTTGACAACTTCCATCATATGAAATGGGTTCAATGTCCAGGTTTGGAATGATGGAATCTTTGAAAAGGGGGGAATTAACAACCTTGGCTAATTTAGGTGATATTTGGTTGCATCTGAATGATTAATATCTGAATGAATTATAGGTCGGAATGATTTAGACTTCCCCTTACATCTGTCTGATTAAGAGGCAAAACATGTTCAATTTTTTATTTAGGAGCTGATTAAGAGGTTTTACCAAACACTCTGAATCTGTCCGATTAAAAGGTTAGCCTATTAACTGAATCACTAAGAGGCTTACCAAACATGACCTTACTAGATATATGCAATTTATATAGGATACCAAATAAATGAGAAAACTAATCGCAATGGAGTGATTTAGTATGCCTTTGTAATTGACATATTAGAATGAAAAACAATAATAATAAGGCAAAAGGGAGAAGGAGGGCAATGCAATAATATATATTTTAGAACAATTAGAAACAGAGAGACAGACAATATCTAGAGTTCTAGACCAAGAAATATTGTTACAATTTGGCTATATTTAATCCAATAAAAGACCATGCTTTGCAACTCCTCTTGAATACCAAGGCCGAGAAAGATGAGTTATTGAAAGTCATTTTGTTACTATCTTTCCAAATTAGAATGAAATGAACTATCCAAATATTTTATTTAGCATTAAGATCCAATACATATCTCAAGTTTCAAAAGTAAGAGATAACCATCCCTGTATATTTTAAGTTGATTGACAATGATATAAAACCCTAAATGAGAGTTATCTTTACCACACTAATGATGTCCTTAAGTTTATCTTCTCTATTTTAAAAAAAACTTGTTATTTAACGATATCATCAAATAAAACAAAAAGGACAAAATATATATTGGCCAAAACAATACCCAAAAGCCACTAAGAACTTAAATCACTGGAATTATTGGCCTCCCCTATTATTAAGAAAAGTTACTTCTTTCTTAATTGTATCCTTAGCCAACTTAAGTTGATAACCATTAATTATATTGAGTATAGAAATGTTAAGTGGAGGTGTGGATATTCACAACATGTGGCTTTATGTTTTAAGTTTTATTGTCATGGATAAAAGATATGTAATACTTCATCTTCACATGATTCTAAACAAACTTCTATAATACGATTATCTAGAAACCTAGCATGATCACAACGAATTTGGTTAACATCTAAAGAATTTGGTCACCATTTGGCAAAACCATCACCCCGAACGTGTAGACAAACTTTAATTAAACTGTTAACTGTACCTTGTCGAAATGGTGAAAATGACATCTCTATACCGTATTTAATCTTACATTCGATGAAATGATTTTATTTGTTTTTTGTATCAACAAGCCAAACACTCCGTAGGGTGTTTTGATCCTAAGCATAAAACAGAGGTACATAGAAGTAGTATTCTGTCTATTTCAAATGGATGTACTTGTTAGGACCAAAATTGTAATAGTTTTGACCTTTAAGTCCGTTAGTTAACGATTCCCTTGTTAAGTGGTAGATGGTATAAATACTTGAATGTTTGTTTTTCAATGTAAGCTTTCCCACTCTTTACAGATATACAATTTAGAAAGTTTCTGTTCTCTCTCGTTTCACACACTTACACCTTAAACACACACACTCACAAATTCTTCAATTTCTCTCTTGATTATCAATGGATTAGCTTGATCTCAGTGTTATACGATCTCTCAATTGGTATCAGAGCGTAAACTCTCTGTGAGTGGATCCAAATTCAGCTTAATTCGATGAAGATCTGAGAAAGTTTGAAGAAAAGTTCGTTCGTCATTGAAAATTTAATGTTGTAAAATTTTTGTTCAAATTGAAGATTTGATCATGGATTAGTGTTTCTCCAGTGTTTCTAATCATAATAGAATCAAAATTCGATCCAATCCGTCAACAGATCACTTCAATTTCGTGATTTTGATGAAAAAGTGAAAAAGTTGAAAAACCTCTGAAAATCGAAGATTCGAAGCTTATATGTTATGGATTGAAGAAATTCATCGGATCAAAGTGTTAGAAAGTTGATTTCGAGCAGTTAGAAAGAAGAATCATTCAAATCGGTGAAGAAATGAGCAAAAATCGATCAAAACAGTGAAGAAAAGGTACGTACATTCTTCGTCGCATAGTAGTTCGGCATGATGAACATCATCGGCCCGAACTATTAGAAGTTCGACTCTTTAATTTCGGCCCAAGTAGTTCGGCCCGAGGTTCTGCATAAAAGAAGTTCTGCCCGAAGTTAGTAGTTCGGCCCAAGTATTTACAAGTAGTTCGGCCCGAACTACTGAAATTAAACAAGTTCGGCCCACTTCTAAATTGATCCAAGTTGTAGTTCGGCCCGAGATTCACAGAAGTTCGGCCCGAGCAATTCTTTTGAGAAGTTCGGCCCGAGATTTAAAACACAAGTTCGGCCCGAGAATTAATCATACAGAAGTTCGGCCCAGCTGTTTCCTGTACTTCGGCCCGAAGAACTTATCTACACCTAGTTCGGCCTGAGTTTATTGCACAACTTCGGCCCGAGGATTGTACCTAGTTCGGCCCGAGGTTTATTAAAAATAGAAGTTCGGCCCGAACTTGTAGAAGTTCGGCCCACACAATTTTTTTTTTATTTACATAGTTTGACACATAGTTTGACAACAAAATGACGTCAAGAGATGCATTGTCGATTGGAACCGATCTCAAACCTCCGGTCCTATACCGAGGTGAATACGCACAATGGAAGAAACGGTTCCTCCATTTTATCAAAAATCAAGAACTGGCAACTGAAATACGTGACTCACTCGAAAATGGTGAAGCGGTATTCTACGAAGACGTAATAGCTGCACCAAACGCAACACCGCCAGTTCTTGGAGGTCGAACCCCGCTTCCTAAATTAAGATACAATGCTCAACAAAAACTACGAGCTAAAGCAGATTTACAATCGTTTTCATTCGTACTTCAAAGTTTACCGAACGAAATTTATAACAGCTTGGACAGTTTAGAAACCGGTAAGGAGATTTGGGATGAAATTCGAAAGCAAATGGAAGGCACCGTGTTAGGGAATAAAGCCAAGATGGTAACCACTCTAAATGCTTATCAATCGTTTAAAGCTTCCACCGGGGAAGAATTAGAAAGCACTTATCATCGTTACTGCAATTTGTTGAATGAACTTCGAAGGAATAACTTGAAAAAGGAAAATTTGGAAATCAACATCAAGTTCATCAACAGTCTTCTACCAGAGTGGGCTACATTTGGTAACAGTGCCATGCAACATAAAGATCTGAGCTCAATTGATGTGCATGAACTGTATGAGTATTTACTTCAAAATGCTCCAATGGTGAAAGATATAGTCAAAACAAACAGGAAAATGCAAACACTCTTGATACTCTTGCTCTTCTTACAAGACAATACCAGTCAAATTCATCTGGTAAACTGAAAGAAAAATCAGAAGAACCTGTCAAAGATACAAAAGAAGAGATGGAGAGCGAATTAGAACAACTGTTGCAAGCTATGTCTTTCATCTCAAGATATGAGAAGAAGTATTATCCAACTCCTACAAATAACAATCAGAGATCTTCATCCACTTTCAAGTCTGCACCATCTGCATCAAACACATCTGATAAACCAAAAGTTATAACACCTTTGGATCCGACAAAGAAATGTTATAACTGTGGACTTCCTGGTCATTTCTCCCGAGATTGTAAGAAACCTAGAGTTCGGGATTCTGAATACTTTAAACGCAAAATGTTAATGGCCAAGCAGATTGAGTCAGGCAAGGTATTATTAGCAGAAGATCTTCAATGGATGGACGATTCTGATCCCGAAGATGAAGAGCATTCGGCAAATCTATGCTTTATGGCTCGTGAAAATGCTGAAATTTCTGAACGTTTATCTGATGATGCCAACAAAGAAATAGAGGTAATTAATTCTTTCTTATCTCATTCTTCACATTTAATTGATTCTGAAAATTGTTTTGTAACAACTCAGGATTCTGAAATTGAATCTTTAAAACAAAATCTTTTGGATGAAAAAGAATTAAATACTTTACTTCAAGGAAAATTAGATGAACTAGAAAACGAAAATGAACAATATCTTGATCATAATACACAACTTGTTCATATTCTTAGACAAAATAAAAATTTTGAGAAAAAGAATCTGACGTTACAAAATCAAATTTCAGAATTGACTGTTAAATATGAGACTGATATTCAACATTTGTCTCATACCATTTCTGAACAAGAAATTAAGTTGACCAATCTTAAAAATACACAAAGTTCCACATCAAATGCTGACAATGATAAATATTACAAGTTATACATTGATGCATGAAATGAATATCAAATCACTAAAAACTGGTTGGAACGTAAACAAAAAGAATTTGATGATAATGAAAATCAGTTTAAATCATTAACCTCACAAATTAAAGAATTATCAGAAACCATTCATGAAAATGACATTCAAACAAAACAAGAATTAAATAGCAAACAAAATGTCATTAATCAACTACAAAATGATAAAATTCAACTTTCTTCTCACGTCAAAAACCTTGAAGAAATCATTGCCAAACGAGGACAAACTGATCAAACAATTCACTTGAACAAGCCTAAAGATTTCAAATACTTCAATTCAAGAGAAGGACTGGGGGCGAACAATCCAGAATATCTGAAGATGGCTTGTAATGTGCTTCCAACACTGTATGATTCTAAATACATACATGTTGATGTTTGGCAAAGTTTCCTTCGTATGACCGATGAGGAAGAAGAAATTGAAGCATTCAACAGAGCTAAATCAGAGAATGCACAAATTAGTTTCAATTACAATGAATTAAATAAAACTTATGAAACTAAAAAGGCAAATTTTACAAATGATGAATATTTTCCAATTATTACACCTGCAGAATTTGAGATCAAAGGAAATGCGGTACTTCAAGAAAAAGCAACCCGTAAAGTTTACATTCCTTCTCTAATTCTAGAAAAGAAAATTTATCAATTGGAAACCGAAATAGATGCAACCCAAAAGGCATTTGACAAAGAAAAATCTGCTTTACAATAAAAAATTCATGCTTTAGAAGATAAAATTGTTGAAATAAAATCTGTTTCAAGTCCCAGTGCTTCTCCAAAATCAAAATCAGTCAATGAGAATTCTTCTTCTCCTAAAACTCCAATTCTTTTAAGAAGAAATTCTAATTCTCATGTCTTACATTTTTCAGATAAAACTTTAAATTCCAAGCTTAAAACACCGATGCAAGACAGGATGAAAGCAGTTGAGAAGTCTAAGTCGTCTAAGTCTAGTATGCTTAAGTCAAATGCACTTAAGAAGTCTAGCTCTTCCTCATTTTTAGCTTCTTCTTTTTCAAATTCTAATAAATGTAATAACTCAACAACGTTGATTTCACCTGCTACATGTTATGGAATTGTCTATGATTCAGCAATTTATCGTCCTGTTAATTTCACTGTGAATGGTGTTAATTTGATTGTTAAAACTGACAAAACTGGTAAAAAGGTTTATTTTGATAGAAAAACTAATACACCAATTTCTCAATATGATACACGATATTTTGTTCGAAAAGATGCTCCTTGTGGTCGACGACATGATGTTCTTCATAAAAACGGATCAATCATTCATTCATGTATCACTTGTTATCCAAAACATTGCAAAACAATGCTTGCTCGATCGCAAACATCTTCATCTACACGTTCTTATCCTAATCCGTCAAAATCTGTTTATCGTGTAGTTTCTTCATCCAATACTTCAACATCCACATCTAAACCACAATCTCGGATTCAATCTAACTCGACAAAATCAGTAAATCGTGTGGTTTCTACACTTAAACCAACCAAATTAGTTTATCGAACTGTGACTCCAACTACATCATCAAACTCCAGTTTTTCGACTTCATCTAAAAAGAATTCCAAATTTGTTAAATTTACATGAATCCAAAATGAAAATTCAAAATGGATTTTATCCTCACCTGAGAAATCCTTCAAATGGTCTATCAAAGTAACAAATCCAGAACTGCCTCCTTGCAGTTCTCCAACTCTCTAAATTCAAATCATATTCACTAATTCTTCATAAAACATGCATTACTAATCGTATAGGACCCATATCTGATTGGGTACCTTTTTGTTAATTGTTTTATGTAGAATTTATGGTATCTTGATTCTGGTTGTTCAAGACATATGACCGGAAACAAGAATTTATTAACAAATTTTAGAGACAAATATTTGGGCACCGTTAGATTTGGTAATGACCATTTAGCTGCTATTATGGGAATTGGAGATATCATCCGACACAACCTAATCATTCGAAATGTAACCTATGTTGAAGATCTCGCTCATAATCTTTTTAGTATCGGTCAATTTTGCGATAAAACATTGGAAGTTAATTTTCGCACAAAGAAATGTGCTGTTCGTACATATGATGGAGAAGAACTTCTTACTGGAACTCGAGAGACAAATCTGTTTACTATCAATCTAAACGATGTAGTTCCACTTGAAGAAGTTTGCTTAATGTCAACAGCTTCATCAGATGAATCTTGGTTATGGCACCGTCGCCTCTCTCATCTTAACTTCAAAAACATCAATAAGTTGGTGAAAGGTGGACATGTATCTGGTCTTCCAGATCTTAAATTTGAAAAAGATCATCTATGTTCTTCGTGCGAGATGGGAAAAATGACAAAGAAACCTCATAAGTCTAAACCAGTTCAAAGTACTTCAAAACCGCTTGAATTACTTCACATGGACTTATGTGGACCTATGAGCGTTCAATCTTTAGCAGGAAAACGGTATGTGTTGGTTATTGTTGATGATTATTCTCGATACACATGGGTTCATTTCCTACGTACAAAAGATGAAGCAACTAATATCATCATATCCTTCATCAAGAAAACTCAAACCAATTTAGATTTAAAAATACATACCATCCGCACTGATAATGGAACTGAATTTAAAAATCAAGTTTTAGATTCTTTTCTTGACTCAGTTGGTATTACTCACCAATTTTCCGCTGCCAGAACACCTCAACAAAATGGGGTTGTTGAACGAAGAAATCGAACTCTTGTTGAAGCTGCTCGTACCATGCTTTCATATTCAAAACTTCCATTATCTCTTTGGGCAGAAGCTATTAGTACAGCATGCTTCACTCAAAATCGTTCAATCATCAACAAAGCATACAACAAAACTCCCTATGAACTGATCAATAACCGCATTCCAAATATTAAATTTTTACATATTTTTGGGAGTCGGTGTTTCATTCTGAATGATAAAGATAAGTTGAATAAATTTGATGAAAAAGCTGATGAAGGAATCTTTGTGGGATATTCAAGGGAATCTGCTTCTTATCGAGTTTATAATCGATCAAAACGAACGATCAGAGAAAGTGTTAACGTTAATTTTGATGAGACATTTCCTATCAATTCAGTTATTTCAAATGCTGAAACTCCTTCACCATCGTCAACGCCTTCAACATCTGAGAATGACTTGGATATTTTATTTCGTCATTTTTATGATGATTATCATAATATTCGACATATTTTACTGGAGGAAGCTGGCGTTCCATTTCCAACAGTAGCTGAAGTTCAATCTATTTCTGTTCCTGATATTCATACTTCAAGTTCTACGGATTCTCCTTCTCCAACTTCTGCTACTCCACATAATGATTCTTCTCAATCACCTACTGTTTCACAACCTGAGACTTCATCATCTCCGGAACATTCTTCACCTTTGCTACATCAAGCATCTCCGGACGATTCTCCACCCACGATTAATCAATCATCATCTTCTGGTCAAGCTGCTACTTCTTTCGATTTATCTTTAGTTCCAGATCAACCTCCACCTTTGGTGATAGATTTTTCTAGATTCAACGTTCAACGGGTTGTTCCTCCACCGTCTACATCAACTACTCAAAATGCGATCATTCCACATCCTGAATTCACTGATACCTCAAATATTAATCCAGGTCAAATTCCACTTCCTCATTCTCTTAAATGGACAAGAGAGCACCCTTTACATCAGATAATCGGTGACCCTGAATCTTCTGTTCAAACCCGACGAGCTACTGCTGATGAATGTCAGTATACTGCATTTTTAAGCTCAAATGAACCAAAGAAGGTCAGTGAAGCTCTCTCAGACCCAGACTGGATTATTGCTATGCAAGAAGAAATAAATCAGTTTGAAAGATTAAAAGTCTGGCGTCTTGTTCCAAAACCTCCTGGCAAATCTGTTATTGGTACAAAGTGGATTTTCAAAAATAAAAAGGATGAAAATGGAATTGTAATTCGGAACAAAGAACGTCTAGTTGCAAAAGGGTATGCTCAGCAGGAAGGCATTGATTTTGAAGAAACTTTTGCTCCTGTAGCCCGTATAGAAGCCATTCGAATATTCTTAGCATATGCAGCACATAAGAATTTTACTATCTATCAGATGGATGTAAAAACTGCATTTTTAAATGGCATTCTCAAAGAAGAAGTGTACGTTCATCAACCCGACGGATTTGTAGATCCACACTTGCCTAATCATGTTTATATTCTCGACAAGGCTTTGTACGGTTTAAAACAAGCTCCCCGGGCGTGGTATGATGTATTATCAAAATTCTTAGTTGAGTCTGGTTTTTCTAAAGGAAAAGTCGACACAACTCTCTTCATCAAACGTCAAGGGGAAGACATTGTTCTTATTCAAATTTATGTCGACGATATAGTTTTTGGTTCTACAAATCCCAAATATTGCAAGAAGTTCTCTGCTCTTATGGTCAAAAGATTTGAGATGAGCATGATGGGTGAGATGAATTTCTTTCTGGGTCTTCAAGTTCGCCAATTACCGACCGGAATTTTCATCAATCAATCCAAATATATCACTGATTTATTGAAGAAATATCTTATGGATGATTGTAAACCAATATCGACGCCGCTGTCGCCTGGTTCGAAATTACATGCTGATCCGGATGGCAAACTTGTTGATGTTACCCACTATCGGGGGATGATCGGATCTTTACTATATCTGACTTCGAGTCGACCAGACATTATGTTCTCTACATGCATCTGTGCTCGGTATCAGGCAGCGCCTAAAGAATCTCATCTTCAAGCGGTTAAACGAATATTTAGGTATCTGAAGGGCACTCGAGATCTTGGTCTCTGGTATCCTAAAGAAACTTCCTTTGATTTAACTGCATTTTCTGATGCTGACCATGCTGGATGCATGTTGGATCGAAAGAGTACGTCTGGGAGTGTTCAATTTCTGGGAGATAAACTGGTGAGCTGGTCTTCACGGAAACAAAATTGTGTGTCTCTTTCAACTGCAGAGGCAGAATATGTTGCTGCTGCAAGCTGCTTATCCCAGGTGATTTCTAATATTAATTCCAGGGGGAGAATTAGTAATTCCAGGGGGAGAAACTTTCTAATATCAATACTTTTATACCCGTTTGAATTTTTTTTAATCGACATATTTTTTTTTATCAAACGACAATACCTTCCTATGGTTTGCCAGAACCGGCCTAACCTTCCCAGGGAAATACTTTTTAGCCAAAATTGGTAAATGTGAGAGTATATGTCCAGGGTATAGATTTAGGTGAGTGCAAGGTGATGTGAAAACATGATAATTTTAAGAAAACACACCTGTGAGTGCATCCAGACCGATAATAAACCGGGCAATCTCACAAAATTGTGTTCATTCATGTGTTGAATGATTCACCAGACTTAACTGGCCCAGTCAAGCATTTGCACTCCACCACCAACCACTCAGATTCCTCTCAACAGGAATTTGTTTCAATTCATCAGGGGACGTAGCACATACTCTATCGACTACTCATTTGGAGTATGTTGGTATTGAAATAATTAACCTTCTGCCCCGGGTTACGTCTTCAATTGAATGCACAATGTGTCTAGATCTCACCGACAAATATTTCCAATTTAGGACACATACACTATTGAATATGAATCTCCGTGTATTCATCGGAACACTCATAGTGGCATCACAATCTGGTGTTTCACGAGGATTGAGTGGAAATCCTGCTAGAGCTAAAATTGCGCCAACTCTAATCGCAGGTCACACATTTGAATCAATGGTTGTGCAAACGACTATCGATTCATACCGTGTGTTAACGGATACTCTATGAGAGTCCGGTTTTTCCATAATTGTTCAAGTTGCTGTGCCTAAACTTTTATATCATAAAGGCAACAACTTATGCCGGAAACACATACATTTTCCGATGAAAAATCCATGTTATTCCTACAAAATAACATCATAAATGCTGATAATTTGCACATGAGCGTTATAGTTCACTCTCAAATTACTCCTATGATCTGCTATAACCGGCATGATCTTCCCCAGGAGCCACCTACAATATAGGACAATATGTAAGGGTACATAGGTCTAGGTGAGCAGAACAAGTATCACGGGATCTTGATTGGGGTGCGCTGAGATAAAATTTGAGAGGGGGAATGTAGTTTGGGGTGCAATTCAGCTATACATGGTAAAATGAAATGAGGGAGTAGTCGAAAAATGAATAAGTAAGCTTGAGTGAGGAGGGTGTGACAGGGTTAAAGAAAACGAAAAACCCTTTCCAAACTGATAAAAAGCCGGGTAGCCACGTCTCTATCAGATTGCATGTGTTGCTCTCTGATATTGAAAAAGACATCATGGAACCCAGTGATGCAATGCACAACCCCCCCAGCCACTCAAGTATTTCTTAAAAAGTACTTGTTTCATTTCCAACGGAGATTAGCTCATATGCTATCGACATCTCACTTGGAGATTGTTGATATTGAAACAGAGGACAAGTCTCTCCAGTCCTCGCCTTCGTTTGTCCACTAATTGGGTCTAGAACCGAAATACACTTTTAGGACACAATGCATAATACCAAGCTTATCTTTGTGATAAAGCCGGAACATTCATAGTGATATCAACGTTCTTGGTATTCCACGATGATTGAATGGAAATCCTACCAGTGCTAACATCTATTCCAACACTGAATGTAGGTCACACAGTTTGTGTAACTGTTGTGTCAACGGGTAATCTATGTGATCCCGGTTTTTCCCGACTTAGTTCGATCATTGCGATTAAATGCCAAATGATTTGATCGGATATCTACGTTATCAACTTTGATTCGGTTTTCGATAATACAATATGATGTATATTGATTCATTCAAAATATGAATATATCATTATTCATCATATTTGTATTCATGGGCTTCGAAGATTTTCTTCATTTCACCTCGACGAACTTCACATTTTTCATGATGATTCCGATAAATCTTAATCATCATGAGGGGGAGAAAATTTACTAAGAAGTTCAGTTTATGAAGAAAATGCTTACAAGATTTACGAAGATTCATTAGCCCAGTTTACTCCACGTCAAAAAGACATATGCACCGATTAAGGGGGAGTAAATGAGAAACCGAAGAAGATTCATTAAGACATAATTGTTTGTTCGAGGGGGAGCGTAAACTTTAACAACAATTTATCCCTAACAACAATTATCAATGATCATAAATCGACAAAGCCACAACTTTAACAAAAGACTTCCGCTACAAAACAACTCTATCTATCTATGGGTCTACATTTTTGTCGATGTACATGAAATAATTTGTGAAGAAAAAGAAACCGACTTATCTTCAGAAATTTCTCACAAATCCTCAACATTTCCATTTCAAATCTTAATCTGACAAATCATTCTATCCAAACCACAAATTCACATCCTTATCCATTTCAAAATTTAACCGTTTTAAATCTTTCTTTCCAAAATTCCATAACAACCATATCCATTCAAAAGATTAACTGTTCTATTCTGTTGTTCATATCAAACACAAATTATCCACATTCATCCAAAATCCTAAATGTACATATCATTTTTCCATACATACAAAACATACATACACACATATCCAAAACTTGTAACTTTCAAATCATTCTTACCGAAACAAACACACACATCCAAAAATTTGATTGACAAACCATTCAAAAACATTATAATTCTTTCCTCAATATAATCCTCTACCACAAAATTCAAAAACAACTTCTTCATTATCTGAAAACCCAGTCAAATCCTTACTTAACTGATTTTCCTTTCCCAAAATTTTACAAATCTTTACTAAATCAGTTACAGGATTTTCTCACTCAAACAGTATCAACGAAAAACATATCCTCTTTGAGTATCTTAAACTTCCAGATTTCTGCAAATGTTTTGTTCTTGAAATACAGAAAAACATTTTCTTGTCAAAGATAGATGATATCAAGAATCTGAAGTTTGAAGACTGAGATGAAGTATTAAAGATCAAAAAGGGGGAGATTGTTAGGACCAAAATTGTAATAGTTTTGACCTTTAAGTCCGTTAGTTAACGATTCCCTTGTTAAGTGGTAGATGGTATAAATACTTGAATGTTTGTTTTTCAATGTAAGCTTTCCCACTCTTTACAGATATACAATTTAGAAAGTTTCTGTTCTCTCTCGTTTCACACACTTACACCTTAAACACACACACTCACAAATTCTTCAATTTCTCTCTTGATTATCAATGGATTAGCTTGATCTCAGTGTTATACGATCTCTCAGTACTTTATATCTTTCTTTGTGCAAACATTTTTTATTGGATTTGCACCTGTATTTGGTCTGTGTTCAAAACCATTGTCACGTGAGATGGCGTAGACAGGTACATAACGTAATCTAGACACTTATTAATGGGACACACAACGTATTAAAAGAACATATTTTAATTTTAGGTCTTGCCTTCTTGCTTTCGTTTCGTGGTAAAAACCAACCGTAATGGGCGACCGCATCTGAAGATTACGACCGCGTCCTCTCATTATGTGACCTAAGACAACATGTTCCTAATCGACTTTTCGTGTGCGTTTGGTCGCTCTGACAACCAGACTTTAATGAGATGAATTTTTTTGTATTATGTATTAGGGGTTATACCTTACTTTTTGATGATAATTGATGTGTGTTTGGACAGTTTGCTCACCACTACTAAGATTTGATCATATGTTTGTTTTGATGAAGAAAATTAATATGATGTTCATATGACACTAGTGAGCAAACATAGATTTAATCACAAATACTATTAGTCTTATGTTACTATTGTTTGAAAATATCTATCTATTGTAACACCTCATATTTTAAACACAAAACATTTGCCCAAAATAAAACATTTTTCATAAATAGAAGAACTATTCCAAAATAGGGATTTACAAAAACCTTTGGTATGAAAATCAGAGTATAAAGTTTGGTGTTACAAAATAGATCAAAACCAAAGCTAAGCATAAATCCAATCTAAAGTTCTTCTATTCTAGGCCCCGCATCTCTATCCATGCGTACCTAAACCTTCGATCCCGAACCTGAGTACATAGCAAAACAAAACAAGGAGTACGTGAGACAAAAACGTCTCGTGAGCTACATGGGTTTAGACCCGATAATAAAAATGAATGTCACATTTCATATAACCAATCAATATACATATATATATCCAACCATCCAGACTAGTCACCTTAGTGTGACTCTAACAACTTTGCTTACCTAGCAATCACAACTAACGTGGATGAGTCGATGGGAATTCACCCCAACTGCCCCTCACTCCACACCTCATGACCGGGAGTATCCCGTGACATCGCATAACTAACGTGGATGAGTCGATGGGAATTCACATGGAAATTCACCCAACTGCCCCTCACTCCACACCTCATGACCGGGAGTATCCCGTGACATCGCATAACTAACGTGGAAGAGTCGATGGGAATACGCCCAACTGCCCCTCAATCCACAACTCATGATCGGGAGTAGCCCGTATCATCACATCGTCTCAATCTCATCATAACCCTATGGTTATGCAAATCTAGCTCTCTGCTAGCACTTTCATCATCATCAAGTTAGTTCAATACTATCATAGGTATAACTAACTATCAACTACTAGTCTACACAATTAAGCAAATAGACCATAACACAAGTAATGAAAATATTTAACAGGACTATGTACTCAGTAAATTCCACACGTACTCACCTTAGCAATAAAGATGCTCCACCCGTGTTCTTGACACCAAAACTCTTGTTTCACAAACCAATCAACTTTCCAAGACTTCACCAAAAGCCTAATACAATTATCACAATATGATCAACATTAAAATCTACTAACAATGTGTTCATCTATCTTTAGATAACACCAAACAATCCATTTCCCCCAAATATGGTGATTACCAAACCCTAGGTTTAACCAACCCTTAAGATTCTTACAAATCATAATCATACACTTGTTTTCCTTGTTAATATACCATCTATTAAGTGTATACACCATTTATATCACCATAATCCATAACCCAAGAACTAGGGTTTCAACCCCAAGCTTCTAAACCCATAGATCTAAAGCTACAACTACAAAGGATTGAAGATATACCTTAAATCTTCAACTAGGAGTGAAGAATCACAAGATTTGATGAAGAAATCGACTCCAAATGATGCTTGATACCCAAAATCGTTTACAAGTTCGAAGAGAGAAAAACTAGGGTTTCACTTGGCAATAAATGAGCCAAATCCCGTCTTTAATGCTGCCAGACACAAGTTCACGACGCGACCATAGTTCGCGTCGCGAACTCTCCTTCTACACGCATACTTAGCGATCGTTATCTAGTCGCGAACTACTTAGCGACACATGGCCAAACTCCCTGGAGCGAGTTCCCGATCGGGAACTTATAGTTCGCGTCGCGAACTCTTGATGGCAGCAAGGCTGCACTTTTTCCAACTTGACTCGACCCGGTTTCGCCCGTAACTTTCTCGTACGGTGCCCAAACGACACGAAACCAATTCCCACGTATTTTATATGATTTATCCATAATTATCATATTTTTATACAATTTATTTATTTACAAATTCGGGTCGTTACAATGAGCTTGATATTTTCTATATACCTTTAATACTTCAACCAGTTGAAATGCATAAGAGAACAACTAAAGATCCTTTTGACAATGACTTTGGTCAATTAAATCGAAAAGTTGGAAAGTAATTAACCAACCCCGCAAACTTATCTTGTGTTCTTTTCATGTCATTTCATATCAACAGAAATAATATAAATAATATTTTAAAGGGAATTATTAATTGATTATACAATTTTTGCTTCTTTTTGGTTAACATGTTGAACTTGGGGATGAATAAGACACAGAAGTACTAAAGAATAAAAAAGAGTATAAGGATTTGATATCTTTGTCGTGGTTATAATTAACGGTGGAGGGTGGATATATAGCTTTTATGTATGATTTTTAAATATTATCACATATTACTTTCAATTTATTCCATTTGCTTAATTACTTATGCAATTACTTACTTTAATTAGAGGCGTGAGTGTAAAATGGATAATTTAATATGCTTCACCTTTTTTACAGGGCTGCACTATATTAAAAAAAAGAGCTTGCAGTTATATTTTTAAATAAATATATGTTTAAAATTTTTAATAAAGATAACCGGGCATACAAAGTTATTACAGTTAAGTAATTAACATTTATCATAGTAGCTCAGTTATTATAGAGCCCCTTGCTAATAATATGGAGGTCACATATTCAGGTATTGTATGTTGCATATTTTTTATAAATACAAATATGTCAAGAAATGCAAGTATGTTAGCTGATTTACGAGTAGATTTTTTATTAATATAGTAGTATTTTTGGCTTATGTAGTGTAGTTTTTAGTGCACATATACGAGTAGATTTATCGTACGTTTTACGATTTACATTATCTTAGTGTAAAAAATATATAATGTGTACTCTGAGATGCACTTAAGAAACTTATTATGTTATTTTGAAGGCAAAAAATACCCTTAATTATAACTTTTTTTAACAAAAGTGGGAGATGAGACCCATGAACAAATTTGGTGATACATCTACGTCGGTGTGATTTTCAATTCTCCTTTTTAACTTGGAAATTATTGAAGATAATATATACTTGGACGGACAATATAAAACTAAAGTATGCAACAAAATCATCATCGTACCATCAAAGTCTGTCACCCTACAGATTCTACGGTTATAAAATTTTGATATTATTTTAACATATCACTTACTTTTTTTTTTTAATCAAAACATATTAATTTAGTTTTATTTCATTGGAAATCTGGAATAATAACTTTTATAATTAACGTTATCTTTATAAAAGAGTTTAGTTTATTGTTCAAACGCAACTTCTTAAGTAGCAACTTTTTTTTATATGCAAATATAATATTTTTAATCTTAAATGCTATCTTTTTTAGACATAAATTAATTCAACCTTTGTGATATTTGGTTGAAACTATATTCAAAACTCGCTTGTCAATTTTCTTTTAATCTACGTACATAATAAAAGGCAAAAGTACACTTTTGCTAAATATTCTTACGGACCCTTTTAATCACGGGCAATACATACGTCAATCAATACACATGGTAAATTCTATAGAAATGAAGTGTGTATTGATAATTTAATAAAGGCGCAAGACAAACTATATTTTGTTTACATAACTCTATTTTCACATGTTTTTTTTTGTTCTCAGTGTAAATCAGAAAAAATTGTTTTTTTGATGTTATTATGTCAAATGTCTATGAATGATGTACGAGTAGCCTTAATATTGTTTTAGAAATTGGTCGTTATAGTTGCAAAATCAATGATTTATATTTTGGAAAAAACAATAGTTGTTTTCGCTTGCTCCTTACTAGTTGGTAATAAAAATTTTAACCTCTAAAAAAAATGGTACAAGATAAAATTCGAAGATGGGAAAAAAAAAGTTTTATTTACTGGTAAAATAGTTATTTTCTAAAAGGGTTAAGGAAAGTTGAAGAACATTAAAACGTTTTCAAATTTAACTTGTAAGAAAAAATGTAACGCAAACAAGATACAAACACGATAACCTATTTTACAAAAAAATTAAACTAATTTTAAATTGTTGGTTTGTAGTTTACAACAATTAATTTCTAATATTTTTAATTTTTGAGCTAAAAATCGAATTTTTTTGAATATATTTTCAAAAAAGTTAGTAGCTTTTTTTTTTATATGAAAATTAGCATTATACCTTAATAAATAGTGAATATTATTATACTTGGTGTTTATTATATAAATGTTTTAAGTTACATATATATAGTTTTATCAAGTTTGGTTATATGTTACAGGTTTATAATACATATGACTAAACCTGAAAAAAATAGGACTAAAATCAAAAACTATGAAATTACAAACTAAAAAACGGAATAAAAATCACAATCAGTATTGGTTCAATTCAATGCTGAGTATATTTCATTTTTTTCAACTCAAATGCTGAAGTCTGCAAACTGTATATTGTAATTGATGCATGCGTCGACATAGTAGTAGCCAAAATAAGTTTTGACATGCTTAATGTGTTGACTAGCAATTGGAAAATGATTGTGTGGGCCCATCTCAAATGTAAAAGGACGGCTGAAAACGAGACACGTGTCGATAAAGTATCAGAAGCGGGGTCCAAAAAGCACGACGATACTTCTTCGGAAAACTCATTAATATGTGGGGTTGCCGGCTTGGATTTGGATCGTCCATTCACATTTCACCAAATTATATAGTGGTGTTGTGCATGCCTTTATTCTTGAAAGCTCATGACACTTTATTTATTTATTTATTTTAAGAGTTTATAATGAATGTTTTAATGACTGTTTTTTAAATGTTTTAAAAATTATTGTTTTGTTAAAGATAATTTTTAGGGCTGTTTTTGACATGTATAAAATATTTGTACATTTATTGATAGTGCTAAATTTCAAGGGGCAATTTTTATATTAATTTTGGTTTCTTATTAACACCCCTAACAACTGTTATTATCATTTTTCCTAAAATTATACATTTATTTTTAGAGAATAGTTCTTAAATTTATGCGTTTGTTATAGATAAATGTACAAATTTCATATGTCTTAACATTTTAATAACAGCCTTTAAAACTGTTATTATCGAAACCCCTGTTTTTTACTATTTTCATTTTTTTTCAATATTATAACTAAACAACTTATCTTAGTTCTTTTGTTTTATCAATCTATTTTGCAGACTATATTTTTCTTTCTTGTAAAAAAGACGTAACAAGACAAACGTATTAAGACAACATAAATAAACACATACTATGTACCTTATGATCCAACCTAAATTGTTGTTAAACAGCCTATACACAACATCATTAAACGCATATTATGTCTCTCTCATTTGAAAGGTTTCAATGATATCATTATTTTGTTAAATTATTGTACTTCTTGTTTTCCAAATTTTGTGTTGTTAACAAGTATCTTATGTTAAACATTATTACAAAACAACGGTATTTAATCTCATCAAATGAATAGGTATGTGTGAGGTAAAATATATACATTCATACATCTATCAGGGGGTAAATAGACTACTTCAGAGGAACATTTGGCAAGATTGCTAGTGAGATGATATAAGTGTATAAGAGATGTATCAGCATGCCTAGAAGTACATGCTCAAGTAAAAGCTAAAATGCAAAAGTTTCTTTTAAAGAAGTGTATCGAATTGAATACCAAACTTTTTGAACGAATTAAACATGAATGTAGCCTTCTATATTTTGGTAAAAGAAAACATGATTTTTTTAGTTATTATCTAAAGCTTAAGTTCTTGTATTTTAATCATAAAGTTAAATATAAAATCAGAAATTGCTTTATTTATTCACAGTTAAAATCTTATAATTCTAAAACGGGCCTTTATGCAATAGTCCATCACTCCATCAGTCCATGCCAACAGCCAATATAAAGTTATAAACCCGACCCGACCCGACCCAGACTCGTTTAGTTCAGTCGGTTCCCTGTTGTAAAATCATAATCCACAATCACACATCGTTCTGTTAGGGTTTAATTGAGCTTCAGAATAAGCAATTTCAACAATCGGAACCGATTTCAGTTGCCGGAGACGTTAACGATGACATCGTTGGGGACATCCAAAGGCGTATTGGAGATCGCGAAGTTCGCCGTTTACGTTACCGTTCCGATCGGACTTATGTATTTCTTCGCCAATAACACTAAGAATCTCACCAAATTCATGGGCGCTGTAAGTATATTGTTAATATTTCAGCAATTAATGTTATTCTGATTATAAATTGATTTGAATTTCATTAAATGTATAGAAGTTTGATCTTAGCTGGTGATTTTTCTCGGAAGCTAAAAATTCATATTAATGTTGAAGCTTATATTGTTAATATATCATCAATTATGTTATTCTGAGTATGAATTGATTTTGATTTTATTAAAGTCATGGAAGTTTGATCTCAGCTGGTGATTTTTATCGGAAGCTAAAAATTTATATTAATGTTGAAGCTTATTAATCATCATTTTAACAATTGAAGTCAATTTAGTACCACATTGTAAGATACATTCAACATCTGGATCTATTATGAACTAATCGTCAAAATGAAAACCAATTTCATGATAAATTACACAGTAGATCGATCAGAGATGCTAATTTTCACCTTTAAGTTAAAAAAAAAATAAGAATTCCTTATTCCTTAAACTTTAATAGATCGAACATAATGTGATTAGAATACATCAGAAATCAAATTATTATCCTGGAATCATAGCAAGCATAGTATCTCACTCATATGAACAAATAGATACATATTATATTATTATGAACTGTTTTGTTGTTTATTGAAAATTTGAAATGATTAATTTGTATTTGTTTTGAAGCGTCAATATGTTGTGTACCCGCCAGAAGGACCACGACCCCAATCACCCGAAGAATTAAGAGAAATGGCCCGTGAGATAGCCCCTAAGCGAGAATAATTTTATGGTTTTGTTTCAGAATAATTTTGTTGTAACTAATAATTATGTTGTCACATCTCATTTTGAGAACTATATATTTAGATTTATATCGGTTATCGAGTTTCGTTTTTTTATTTACGTTCACGATGTATATTGCGATAAATTGTTTTCGGCCTAAATTCGTAAGTTAATGTGAACTGATCAACACAAGTGAAATTTGTGGTCCAGTTTTTGGCCCATAAGAAGGGTGGAGGCATATAATCCACACGATTGTATTCGAAATTGTATGAAGAAGTCAATGAATCTGTTATTATACACTTATTTAATTGATGGAAGAGTTTTATATTTTTGTCAAATTTGTCATATTGATGTTTAATTTTATTATTATGTATATGAATTTGGTGGTATACTATAAATTGCTTTTGGGATATTTAAAACTTTAAATACTATACGACTCTAAATTGATTATTGTTTAGATTTCGGAAAAAGGGTTGTTTTGGGTATTATAAATTGTATATATTGGAATATAGATTTGCCAAAAATTTTAAACTTCTGATATTATTTGAATTATTTTGAATTTTGTAATGTTTGAAAAAAATTGGTTCATATTTCTTCTAGTGAAAAATTAAGAAAAATAAGTCAAATATTCTTAAAAAATACAGTAAATTGATTATAAAATAATATTTTAAATCTGATATATTTCATGTAACATAAACATAAACATTTAATTCTATTTCTTATTTAACTATTGGTTTAATAGTCTCCAATAACGCGGGATAAAAACGTATTAATCCTAATTGTAAGGGGAAAAAACATTAATTATTAATTTCATGAGAAATTTCGTGGAAAACGAATCGTAATGTTGCCACTTGCCAACACTAACGACTTTGAGAATTTTAGCAACGGATGTAGACTTGGAAGTCAACTCGGTCTTCCTTCCTTTATTTATCCTCATTTTTAATGTTAAAGCTCCCTTCTTGTTTCCACAATGAACGTCTAAGAACATATTTTCAGCTGTTTACAGGTAATTCTCCAACACCAATGTCTATAATTTGCTTTTTCTGATTTCATGGTTGTAATTCTTGTAATCAAGTGAAGAAATTAAATTTTGTTTTGTCTTTTTATTCAACTTTTATGGAATTTTGTCGAATCGTTTACTCGGTTGGAACTATTGGTTCCATGTAGATTTTGTGGTCATTTCGATCATATTCTACATGATTCCTTTGTTTTGAGAGATATATTTGGTTTCATTTCATATCTCAAATCTTCATATTCTTGCAAAGTTGTTAGATTTCATATCGATTTTCACTTTGCGTATTCATAAAACCAGTTTCTTGATTAAAATCTACATCTAAACCGGAAACTATTATAGGCTTTACCATTCTCCTTTAGCTAAATATATTTTTTTCATTGAAAGGGTCAAACTGAAAATATGAAAGTTTGAAACTTGAGTAGCAAAAATTAAAAAAGACAAAACTTTGAAAACGTTACAATTTTGATCTCCTAATATGAGATTATTCTTCTTAGGGTGTTGGAATTGTGATATCAAACAAATTTGTTTATTGCATTTTCGAACTGTAATAATTTAGTGTATAGCGTTTGGATAAGTAGCTGTTTTTTAGAAATGCAATTCTAGAAACATCAATTTGGAAAGGGAATTAATTTTGCTACCACACTTTTTGATGTTTATAACACATTGTACAAGTATATCTACATACTGTACAAATAAGCAATGCAACTATTATGGTAGATGCATCAAAACATGTGGTATAAAAATCACTCCCTATTTGGAAACGCAGTTTTTCAAAAAGCAATCCGCCTTATGAGCCTTCTAATTACATCAACTCATTTTAATAGATTTATTCATCCTCAAACCTTTGTAATTAAATTCTAATTAATTGTTCTCAATTGCATTAGGTGATAATCGTTCATTTTTCATATCAAAATCACCATACAACTAGAGTTTATTGCTCTTTTTTGGCTATTTTCACCATACCATTAATGGCAGAAATCCTACCAATTAGTACAATTCTAGCAGTGGCTATAACCCAAGTGATCAAAACAGCTAATGCCGCTAATGACATAATTATCGAAAAAGAAAGTTTCAAGATTCTTTCATCTCACCTTTTTAACATCGCACGTGTTTTAAAAGAACTCGAATTAGGAAAACTAAACGAATCACCAACCGCACGAAAAGCTCTCGAAAATCTCGAAACCGACGTAAAAAAAGCCAACACACTCGTAGAAAAATACAAAAACCGAGGTCGATTTTATCTACTAATAAAATGTAGACACATTGTTAAAGAAGTACAAGATGTAACACGAGATATCGGGAAATCATTAAACACGTTATGTCTTGCAAATACCGAAATCCTATCGGGCATGTCGGATCAAGTAACCCGGTTACAAAACGAAATGCAACGGGCCGAATTCGCCACCTGTCAATCTCAATTACAAATTGTGGATAAGTTAGACGAGGGTTTAGCGAGTCAAAAACTCGATCAAGGTTTTGCAAATGATATAATTGAAGATATAGCTCGGGCGGTTGGCGTGCCCGTTGACCCGTGTGAAATAAGGAAGGAATTAGATAGTTTCAAGAGAGAGAAAGAAGAAGCCGAAAACCGAAAAGAACGGGCCGAGGTTTTTTTCTTGGGCCAAATTATCGAGGTGTTATCACGGGCCGACGCCGCGCGGGATTACGAGCACGTGAAAGATCAATATATGCAACGATTACGGGTCGTCGAATGTCACGGGCCACACGAAGAATTTATCCCGCCTTTTAAAGCTTTTATTTGTGGTATTACCAAAACCGTTATGGTTGACCCGGTTAGCTTATCAAACGGGTCGGCATACTCTAGATTAGCTATCGAATCATGGTTCGGGTCGGGCGAAAAAACCGACCCGGTGACCCGTGAACCGCTCGAAGATTTGTCTTTTCGGTCAAATATACAATTGCGACAGTCGATTGAAGAATGGAAAGAGCTCAATTATTGCATGAGAATTAGATCTTGTAAACCTAAATTGTCATCCGAAAACGATTTGTCCGTTAAAGATGCGATTTTTCAAATTCGGGAGCTTATAAAAGAGAATTCGGTTAACAAAGATTGGATTTCGATTGGTGGTCTTACTCAATTGCTTATTAATATTCTACCAAATTTGCATAATCAAGAAGTTAAAATAGATGCATTACTTACTTTGAAGGATGCCATTGAAGGACATTCAAGAAACAAGGTAAAAATAGAGTAAATTATATAAATTGTTAGCTAAATTGTCTTTGCGGTCTTCTAAATTCTATTATTTTGTTCATAATTTTTATTCCGTGTTTTTGTCTTTATAGTTTTCATATTTCATTTTTCGTCCATTTTGACCTAAACTGACCAAAATACCCTTAATATGTTCTTTTGATTTTTTATTATTTATTTAATTAAAGCATAGGTCAAAATGGACAAAAGAATAAAATTTGGAAACTATATGGATAAAAAATCAAAAAAAAAATAAAAATATATGGACAAAATTATAGAATTCGGAAGACCACATAAACAATTTCTGTAATTTACTCTTTTATTTTATTTTTTTGTTTAAAATGTTAGACCTAATGTTTAACTTTTTACATATAATAGGAAATCTTCATAGCGAATAGGGGATTTTGTAACATTGTTCCATGCTTAGGTTGTGAATCAAGTTTATGTGAAGCTGCATTGGACTTAATACGTGAATTAGTACTTGATGAATCGGGTCAAAATATGGATAATACCCGTGAACTCTCGGAGCAATGTAACCCGGTTTCATTGCTTGTTACAATTTTAAAAGGTTCAGAAGTTGCATCAGCCGAAAAAGCAGTAGAAATATTGTTGAAACTTGTATATATTGATGAAGAAAACGTTATTAGGGCTGCTAAAGAGGGATGGTACGGCCCACTTGTAGATCGCATTGTTCAAGGTTAGAATTGTCATTTTACTTTTGGCCACTTTCAGCTTAGCGGTGTGTATAAAAACCGGAAAACCGGAACCGAACCGAACCGGCTTAACAGGTCCGGTTCCCGGTTCTTAGATTTGATAAAAAATAACAAACCGGGTTTACCGGTTCCGGTCCTGGTTCGGTTCTGGTCCCGGTCCGGTTCCGGTCTTTTCGGGTTTGGAACCGACATTTAAATAGGTATATAGGCTTACGAGTTTTCATATATATATGTCGAAATAATAGGTATATAGGCTTTTAATATATACATATTTTACTTAAAACAACCCGTTAACACCTACAAACATCATACTTTTATTAAAAATACGATGAATTATATATTTTAAGATGAAAATATGCATTGAAAATGTATAATCGGATGACAAACACAAAAACCGGGTTTACCGGTTCTAAACCCGCTTGAAGACCGAACCGACCCGGAACCGGACCGGGCCCGGAACCGGTTTAACTGGTCCGGTTCTCGGTCCTTGAAATTTCTTTTTTTTGGGTACCGGGTTTACCGGTTCCGATCCGGTTCCGGAACCGAACACACCCCTATTTCAGTTTGCCCCATTTCTCATTTTTCACATATTTCCTTCTTAACTAATCTTTTTAATTACTCATTAGAAATCTCTACTATATATAATGCATTTTAAATATTATTTTGAACATTCTTAAATTAGCAAGTCTTAACTTTCTACCAATACATTTATTATTTCAGGATAAATTTGTGTTTTATCAAAATTATGCAAATGCAAAACTTGAACTTTTAACCTTTGTGTTAGTGACACTTAGCATTTACCAACCAGAGTTAGTAGACAGTATGTTTATTAATTATCTATAATTATCTTTCTTTTAATTAGGCGAAAAGTGGAAAAGTTTTAATTTTTCCTTTTTATATATATGTAACTGGTTTTTTTTGGGCTTATAATTGATTTAATCACTACTCAAGGTCCAAAATCAACAAAAATGGCAATGTTGAGAGGGATTATTAATTTGGAGCTTGAAGAACACAACACAAATATCTTATGTGAGCTAGGTTTAATTCCACCATTAATCGAAATGGTATCTGCTGACCTGGAATCAAAAGAATTATCGTTATCTATGCTCGTAAAGCTTATAACAAATTCAGAAAACAAACGGTTATTCGCGGCTGCTGGTGCAGTTCCTCTTACGGTGGACCTCATGTGTTCTTCGCCGTTACGAATTCCCATTCTTGCAAAATGCTCAGAAATCCTTGAAAAACTTTCATCAAATGGTGACGGGATTAAGTTTCTTGTTAAGATTAACGGAACAAAGGTTAATCTCGAGTCTTTAGTAGAGAATTTATTAGCTTTTTTACAAAATTCACGGTTACCTTGTACCGTATTTCGGCCCGTCTTACGTACGCTTTTTAAAATATGTGAATCGGAAATCGGGCTCGTGAAAACCGCGGTTGTAACCGCAAGTGGTGTGTCACTTGTGTTGACTTTACTTGACCATTCCGATAGTGAAACACGTGAAGCCGCTATTAATCTTTTGTTTTTATTCTCGAATCACGAACCGCAAGGTGTTGCGGAATTCCTCCTTAAACCGAGGAGATTAGAAGCGTTTATCGGTCTTCTAGAAAGTTCCGACAAATGTAATGTACAAAAAGCGGCCGTTGGTTTGTTAGCAAACTTACCAAAATCCGAAGTTATGTTAACTAAGAAACTAATTGAATTAGAAGGACTAAAAGCGATTATAGAAATACTTGAATCGGGTAATACGGAAGCGAAAGAAAACGCTTTGAGTGCACTTTTTCGGTTCACGGATCCGACCAATATCGAGTCTCAAAAAATAGTGGTCAAACTCGGTACTTATAGTATACTCGTTGACTTTTTAAAAAACGGTTCGCTAACCGCAAAAGCACTAGCCGCTGCTCTTATCGGTGATCTTTCCATGCGTAGTTCCGAACTCGCTTTGACTTCAAAGAAAAGTCAATGGTGCTCGTGTTTCGGTCAAACCCGGGTCAACATATGTCCGGCTCACGGCGGGGTATGTAGCGTTAATGGTACTTTTTGTCTTTTGGAAGCGAAAGCGTTACCCGATTTGGTCAAACTTTTACACGGTGAAGTCCATGCAACAACGTATGAAGCGATTCAGACACTTTCGACTTTAGTGGATAAGGAATCACCTCGTAGGGGTGCACATGTTTTGCACGCGAGTGATGCGATTGTTCCTATTTTGGAGGTTTTGAATTGGGGTTCGGAGTCTTTGAAAGTGGAGGCTTTAGAGGTTTTGGAGAAAGTGTTTATGTTGACTGAAATGGTTGACTTGTATGGGTCAACGGCTAGAATGGCACTTGTGAGGTTGACCGGTGGGAGTATTCATGAAGATGGACATCTTCATAGGAAAGCTGCTAAAGTGTTGTTGCTTATTGAACGTCATTCACGTCGATCGACTTCACTTGTTAACGGATTCAATGGGTAACCGAGTGCCGTTTTTGATCTTGGTATGTTTGTTTTTATACATATAGATAATAGATTGGATTGTGTGTAATACATGTGTTGATATGTTTTGAAGCTTAGGAAGTTACACTTTAAGAATCTCGTATAAATTGTTTCTATATTTGAAATATCGATTTGTATTTCTATATTTTTGAATTAAGAAATTGTTTGAATGATATATATTCCTACAATTTGTTATTACTTTATCTTTCTATTTATCGTGTAATCTGTTAATTTTTTTTTTTTTATAATATCATTTAACAAAGGTGAGTGGCGTTTAATTCGAATTGAGTAGAGGTTTAATGAAACAAGAGATATCACACCACAAGAAGTTGGCTTGTGACTAAGATGAGTTGAATTTAAGTCGTTCTCGTAATTGTGACACAAAAGTCACAACCATTATTTTAGGTGGTCGTCCATCTGTTTTGGAGAAGACTGAAAACCTCAAAGATGATTCAAGTCCAATCAAGTATACGATTCAATCAACGTATTTCTCATCCAAGCAAATTTACGTTTGATTTATGTGAAATTCTCAAATTCCAAAAGTGTAGATTGACGGGAACACTCCAACTCTGGTGTCTTTGACAACAGTTATTATCCACCCCACAAGGAATAGTTCCAACAACTCTTTTGGCTCAATGGAAATCCAACTGGAGTTAGCACGAGTCGAGACTCAAACAGACTCTAGATTCCTTAAATTTTTTCAGTTGATTAATAAGTTTTGTTCATTAGATAACAACCTTAAACTTGATAACTTCTTGAAATGTAAGAGAACTTGTAACTATTTCGTACCAAATGTGCTAATTACTTTTAACTTCTTCATCTCATCTATTTCTTATGTGTGAGGTACTAGGTTTTACTGCTACCAGATTTTGTAGTCGAACTTCTTTCCAACTCCACATAACTAAAATATATGTAATTTTTGTAAATTACAAAAATTATTCATGTGATTCGGTTAAAATTATGAAAATACTTTCTACACTTCAAAATTATATGGATGATTCTTGATCTCTCTTGAAAGGTTACTCCGTCCTGGAATATTTCCCCATCAAACATTCCAATTCAACCAACTAAACATACGAATCTATAGAAATTAGATTCTAATTCCTAAGGTTTTCAGCGAACTGGCTTTGGTTTCACTCAATGTTTCACTATTTCTCGTAAAAAATTTTGATTTTTGAGCAGAATTAATATAAATAACCAAGAGATTTTAAATATATACAGTTAACCCCGGCCAAGTTTCGCTCTATATTTATTCTCCTACGTGTGATAATAAAATAATTATATTTTACAATAATTAATCGCGAAATTATGCAACCTATATTTTTTTGACCTTTTTTTTTCTTATTAAGTTGATGATTTTGATTTTCAAAGTCCATCTTATTATATATGGCAAATAGAAAAGATACATATTTATAAATATTAATATTATAAACATGATCTCATCGCCATTTCCAAATTAGCTAAGGAGAAAGTATATATTTATACATTGATATAAAATTCTTATCCACCATCCCTAATTCTCTGCTACCCTACCTAATTCTTTGTTACCCTAATTCTCTTTCCTCATATCATCCTTTGATTTTAACTTATCATCATCAAATTGGTAGGCACATGAGTAGACACAAATAAGACGAGCTCGAACTGACTCGATGTTGTCAGGTTAAATCTGAGATTGATTTAATAACTCCACGACTATTAAATATTTATGATAATATTCATCACAACTGCAATTGATTAATTAATTAAAAAGCTTAAATAATTCGAAAATAAGATATAGAAGATAATTAAATGAAGCCAAAGTTATGTCAAATAAAACCGGAAATATATAGCCCGAAGCTCTTTGCTTGACTTTGTTTTGCTGTTAAAAAAATTACATTTTTTTAATGGCATATATCAAATTCCAATACCGCTAAATTACAAGCATTTGGATAGTTAAAAAAAAAATACATGATATATATTCTTTGGTAATCCCATTTGATGAGAGATCTTGTGTCATTTATTGTAATCGGTTTCCTACAACATTGTTAGAGCTTATATATTTATAAAAATATTTGCATATGAGAAAAATAAATTTATATTCCACTTTTACCCTTATTCATTCGTTTCCTTGAACTTGGTCTACAAACCTCAACACCATAATTAGTTGACCAGCCACTGCCAGCAAAAAGCGGCCCACGTGGCAATGACGCCACCCCTTACAAAGTAACCAGTCAACGCACCCCATCCAAAAACAAACACAAAACGCGATTACAACGAGATGCTAACTAACTACTTCCAACTGTACCACATTCAATGTCATCGTTGCCATACTCTCGTCTATTAAAATTTTAAAAATAAATACTTCGTCTGTTTTAAAATAAGTAATATAAATTAGCTTTCACGTTTTTTGAGACAAAAGATTGCAATAAAGGTTAAATTAGATTAAATTGGATAGTTAGTGTGTGAGGGATCCCACATATTATGATTAAAGTGGGTTTAATGATGTTTAAAGGTAAATGTAAGGGTAAATGAGTAATTTCACTTTATTAAAGAAGATAGTTAGTGGGTATGAGTCCCACTATATTTTACCAAATAAGGAAAGTTTTAAAGTGTATCACTTATTTTGAAACACCCTAAAATATAAAGTGTATCACTTATTTTGAAACAGAGGAAGTATAAACATAACTCAGTGAGATAAAGTGATAAATATTACTTCCTCCGATTCAAAATAAGTGATACACTTTGGATTTCACGGATTTTGAGGCAAAAGTTTATAATGATGGTTAAATTAGATTAATTAGATGGTTAGTGGGTAATGGGTCCCACACTTTATGAATAAAGTGGAGTTAATGATGTTTAAAAGTAAAAGTAAGGGTAAAGGAGTATTTTCACTTTGTTAAAGTAGATAGTTAGTGGGTGTGAGTCCCACTATTTTTTGCCAAATAAGGTAAATTTTCAAAGTGTATCACTTATTTTGATACACCCCAAAAAGGAAAGTGTATCAATTATTTTGAATCGGAGGAAGTATATGAATTATATAATTAGCTAACAACAACGATATTCAATTCATTCAAATGATAGATATAGAGGAGGTTAAATGTAAATAGTCATACATTTATATCAAAATGAGAGTAAAAACCGATTGAGTTGTATTGGATTGACCCGTCAACATTTTTATATTTGCTTTCTTTATTGGTAATAAGATTTATATATTTATAGTATCGTCATTTTTGTCACTGGTTGCTATCTTTTACCGCCTTGCCCGTGATGAACACCCTGCCAACCAACTTGGACACCATCTTGTTCAACACTCAAACGTCATGCCCGCTATCGCTTTTGGCCTGCATGTCGGCCATTATCCGATTTCCGTCAAGCAATAAATTCATCCAACATCAGTACTTCGGTTTGAACAAGACCAAGTCTTGTCAATTCCAAATTTAGAATCTAAACATTTGACTACATAGCATATTGTTATAACTTTTATTTTTAAGACTCCCAACAACATATTCCCTCCGTCCCTAAATAAAGTTCCCATTTGTGTTGGGCACAATATTTTAGGAGATAGTTAGTGGTGCGGTATTTGGTATTACTTTTGATTAAAATATAAGGTTTGATTGGAGAGAGAAAGTGTTTTAGGAGATAGTTAGTGATAAAAGTATTGGTAATAATATTATTATATTAAGTGGGCCCCTTAAGTTTGAGAAATGGGAACTTTATTTAGGGACAAAACTTGAAGGTGAAATGGGAACTTTATTTAGGGACGGAGGGGAGTATCTAATAAAGGAAATTAACGAAGTTAACTTACGTTTTTTATTATGAAATAGAGGGTTAACTTCACAAAATATCAACATATTTCAGTTAACTTTTATTTAAGAGACTATATGTTTCTTGGTCCATTTTAGACAATAATTTATAAATATATTGATTGTTGTTCCGCATAAACAATGAAAACAAAAATGTAATATGTTCTATTTAAAATTCAGCAAATTACTAGAAAATATATAGTACATGAAAAATAATTTTTTTAATATAATATGTATCTTTGGAAATATGTTGCGAAACACGAATACATGTTCCTCTTTATACATAATTGAACATATTTGTTAGACACAAAATAATATTTATAAGACATGAAAGGTGGACTGGTAGTATAAGCTCTCGAATAATTTTCAAGAAGTCATATGTTAAATTATTTTTTGAGTAAATATTTATTTGATGATGAGAAGAATATTCAAAATTAACCAATACAATAATAGATTGCATACATGTATTTTTTTTTTTTTTTGAACGGCTAGTTAATAAGTTAGTGGTTTGAGCCTAGACAGTGTCATTCACAACGGGCAGTATTTCTTCCCTCAAACCTTCCACCTATTTATCCACGACGGGACTTGAACCCATGACCTATAAGTCATGGGCAACAACTTAAACCTTCCTCCAATACATCTATTTAGTCAGTCTTTTTTTTTTGAACGGCAAATCTAATCTACTCCTAAATAACCACTTATGTCCACTATGGGACTCGAACCCTCAACCACTAGGTTGGAGGGCAAACACCTTACCGTTAGGCCATTGACCCTTTGGTTATTTAGTCAGTCTTTCATAAAGAAAAATACTGAATTCACTGGATAAGGTACAAACATAGAAACAAAAGCGAAGTTATTATTTTTTATTATTTTAATGAATATAAGTGTGTTTTGCATTAAAAAGTTCGTTGGGGTAGTTGCACCCCCATCCTACCCCTTTCTCCTTTAAATTCCCATTTCCCCCCTCTTCTTTCATATCACATTTCCCCAAATTCACTCTCTAAATCGATTTTTCTCCACTGGCATTCTTCAATTTCCTTAAAATTCATTAACTTTTTGCACCAATTTCAAACGGTTCTCTTCAATTTCCCCTAATTTATTTGAATTGCTTCCATGGCGGATTCACACCAACCACCGGCGCCGGCCACCACCGCCGTAAAACTCCCCAATTTCTTACTTACAGTAAGACTAAAATACGTAAAACTAGGTTACCATTACTTAATTTCACACGCTATGTACCTTTTATTAACCCCTCTAATCGCAATCATCGGGATTAATTTATCTACAATCACCTCCGATGACTTAATCCATTTATGGAACCACCTCCGATTCAATTTCGTGACGGTGGTCATCTGTTCGTCGCTAATGGTGTTTTTAGCTACACTCTACTTCATGAGCAGACCAAAGAAAGTATACCTTGTTGATTTCGCTTGTTACCAACCCGAAGATGAACGAATGATAACTCGTGAGATATTCATGGACCGATCAAATCGAGCAGGAACATTTACAGAAGAGAATTTAGCATTTCAAAAGAAGATTCTAGAGCGATCTGGATTAGGACAAAAGACATATTTCCCAGAAGCTGTGATGGCAATTCCTCCAAATCCGTGCATGGCGGAAGCTCGAAAAGAGGCCGAGATTGTGATGTTTGGAGCGATTGATGATTTGATGGCGAAAACGGGAGTGAAAGCTAAGGATATCGGGATTTTGATCGTGAATTGTAGCTTGTTTTGTCCGACACCTTCGTTGAGTTCCATGATCGTGAATCATTATAAGTTTAGAGGGAATGTTATGAGCTATAATCTTGGTGGAATGGGTTGTAGTGCTGGATTGATTTCTATTGATCTTGCAAAGCAACTTTTGCAGGTAATTCCTTCTTTTTGATTCCCAAATTCGGGTAACAAACGTCGTTGATTATTGGACTAAGTATGTCAAATGATGTTTTAAGAGATGTTTTAATTTACGAAATGACGTTTTTTTGTTTGTTTTCGAAAATAGGTAAACCCTAATTCATACGCGTTGGTTGTTAGCACGGAAAACATAACATTAAATTGGTACCTTGGAAACAATCGGTCAATGCTCGTGTCAAACTGTCTCTTTCGAATGGGAGGTGCTGCGGTTTTATTGTCAAATCGGTCTTCTGATCGTCACGGTTCAAAATATCAACTCATTCACACTGTCCGTACACATAAAGGTGCCGATGACAGGTGCTACAATTGTGTTTTCCAAGAAGAAGACGAAAGCAAGAAAATAGGTGTAGCGCTTTCAAAAGACCTTATGGCGGTTGCGGGTGAGGCTTTAAAAACAAACATCACGACACTCGGACCACTAGTGCTTCCTATGTCGGAACAACTTTTGTTTTTCGTGACATTAGTTGCTAGGAAAGTCTTTCAAATGAAAATAAAACCCTACATTCCGGATTTCAAGCTCGCGTTCGAGCATTTTTGCATTCATGCGGGAGGAAGAGCGGTTCTTGATGAGTTAGAAAAGAATCTAGATTTATCTGACTGGCACATGGAACCTTCTAGAATGACTCTTAATAGGTTCGGAAACACTTCAAGTAGCTCGTTGTGGTACGAGTTAGCTTATTCTGAGGCCAAGGGTAGAATAAGAAAAGGTGATCGTTCATGGCAAATTGCTTTTGGGTCGGGTTTCAAGTGTAATAGTGCCGTGTGGAAGGCGTTGAAGACAATCGATCCGGCTAAGGAGAAAAACCCTTGGACGGATGAGATAGATGATTTCCCGGTTCATGTTCCCAAGATTGAGAAGATCGGTTCTTAAAAGGGTCGGTTTATGAATAACTTTTTGTTGCTTTAATAATTTGATAAAAGAAATACAGATTGTTGTGTTATTGTAGAAAGTTGGAGAGACGGTTTACACGTTTACATTATGATGTAATGGTTTTATACTTGGATATTTAAGCTAACATATTTTTAAACACATTGTAATATTTCAGACTTATATAATGTCGTGACATTTGACGAAAAAAAGAAAAAGAAATAGCATTGGTAATATATAAATATTTTAAATAATACTATAGCGATACTCCAACTTGATACGAGATTAAGACCTCTTACAGCTCATGCCAATGGTGCAAACATGTCGTGTAAATGGGATGAATTACTGCAGAAAAGTAAAGAGAGGGTTGTTGAACAAAGTAATGACTAATAGGACACTGGATCACTGACACAATAATGTACAGAAAAGGTCATGGAATCAAATATATTTTTTATTTTTTTATTTAGAGTTATTCCGCTTTAAAACTGGTTTTCGAGGTGTCCTGAGTTTTACTCGTGATGTCGTGACCTAGCTATTGTTGTTATAAGATCATTTCGAATGTCTTTATTGTTTGACTATCACCGGATGTTCAAAACTTCAAATACGTGTGAGATATACAAAGTTGTATAGTTAAACAAAATCATGTTGGGTTTCTTTTTGTTACGATCGAGCAACACGTATATATAATAACTAGCTACAAAACCCGCCCGATGGGCGGGTATGCTGTAAATTTTAGTATGTAGAAAAATGTCCAAAAACTTTATATACTTCTAAATGACATAATAATCGATAGATGTGATGATGATTTTGTACAAAAAAACGGTAAATGAAGAAATGTTACATATAAATGTTACATATAATTATTTGTTTCCTTCGCTGATTGATCTTTTAAATATTTATTTGTTTCCTTGTATGTAGGATATTTTAAATAGTTATTTGTATGTACGATATTTTAAATAGTTATTTGTTTCCTTGTATGTAGGAAGCCGTATATGGAGCATATGAATGTAGACCGTAAGCCGTACCAGATTCGTTTGCCGTATATGGAGCATATGAATATGAATGTAGACTGTAAGCCGTACCAGATTCGTTTGTATTAGTGCAAATGACGTGGACCAATCAGGGAATTCCAAGTGGCATTATGGACGAATAGGAATGCTTGGAATTGCCATGGTGTCAAACCCTCTTCAAATTTAGGCCTCATATATAGGGTAGGATAAGAGTAAATTACGCGAATGGTCCTTTAGGTTTATATCAAATTTCGCCAATGGTCCTTTAGTTTAAAAAATTACACCGATGGTCCTTATTTTTGAAAGGTTTTTCACCGATGGTCCTTTACGAAAAAGTCCGTCTATTTTTTAAGTTAACTAACATCACATGTGATGCACATGGGGGTATTTTTGTCAATTTGTCTTTCCCCTTCTCAATTAAATTACACGGATGGTCCTTTAAGTTTATAGCAAATTTCACCAATGGTCCTTTAGGAAAGATAAATTGACCAAAATACCCCCATGTGCATCACATGTGATGTTAGTTAACTTGAAAAATAGACGGATTTTTTCGTAAAGGACCATCGGTGAAAAACTTTCAAAAATAAGGACCATCGGTGTAATTTTTAAAACTAAAGGACTATTGGTGAAATTTGCTATAAACATAAAGTACCGTTCATGTAATTTACTCTAATAATAACTATCAAATGATGCAACACAGATGTTGACTGACGTCATTATCACATCGCATATTGAAAAACAAGCAAAAACTTTCATCAAACCTAAGGCCTCTAAACCCATCAGTAGCGCCACGTCATCACATCCTTACTGACACGCTACTGACACGGTCGTGCCAACCCTACCCATCACTAACCCATCACTAAACTCATCCTTTCCACATCATCATTTTTAATTAAATTAAATAATTATAAAATAAATAAATTATATTGATTTAAAAATACATTAATTAAATAAAAATATGATGTTAAATTAAAAAAATTACATTTAAAAATACATTAATTTAAACTTATTTTTTTCTGAAAAAAAGTATTATATTTTTATTCCTAAAACAAATATATAATTTATTTTAAAATTGAAAAAACAAATATATAAAAAAAAGAGAAAAAAAGCATTTTTGTTATTAAAAAAATGAAAATTGTACAAGCTTTTAAGCTTGATGTACAACCCCAACCCCCTCCCCTACCCCTCTTCCTCTTCCCCCTCCCCCCTCTCTCTCTCTTCCCCTCTCTCTTCCGGCACCCACGACGGATTCTCGCCTCCGTCCTCACCCCGACGTAGTTCCGGCGACGCCACCCACGACGCGGCCGTGCCAACGGCGTCGTGGGCCGACGGCAAAAAAATGCCCCCGACATGGGCTACCGACGGCTTGTTGGCACGGGTCTAAGTAATTACTCATTATTTTAAAATCAACTAAACTCACAACTCAAAGTAACTCAAACCACATTATAAATTTTACATAAGTAAAAATTTAGGGGTGAAAATGAGCCGAGCCGTTTGTTAGCTACTCGGAATCGGCTCGTTAAAAGCTCGAAACGAGCCGAGCTTAAACGCATATGAGCCGAGTTCGAGCTTAACTAAGAGCTCGTTTATTAAACGAGCCCGAGCTTGATCAACTAAGATTGATTAGGCTCGCGATCCTAAACGAGCACATATATATTAATTATTACAAAAATATAATTATATATTAAATAATTTTTATACTTATGTGTGTATGTATACTATACATATATATGTATATAACATAATATACAAATGAAGTGCTTACATAATATATTAAATATTACAATTAAATAAAAAAGTTTATATATTTTGTGTATATAGGAGCTTAAATGAGCTTAATCGAGCCGAGCCCGAACCTGAGAAAACCTAAACGAGCCGAGCCCGAGCTTTACATATAAGGCTCGAAACGAGCCGAGCTCGAGCTCCTTAAAACTTAAACGAGCCGAGCTCGAACCTAGTCGAGCTCGGGCTCGGCTCGGCTCATTTACACCCCTAAGTAAAATGTATATATGCGAAGAATTAAGTCAATGAAGTAAATTAGAATTATAGTTTCAAGTTTTACATTCAGAAAAGAATATTAAATATAATCTTAATTGATTAACAATAAGAAGATAGGTGTTATATCGTTTTCAAATAATCATATCCTACAAATTAACATCATGTAATTAATATAACGTAGATAGAATGCCTACGTACATATACAAATGTATGTTAGAAATATACGTATTTTATCGGAAGTCATTACATATAAAATGTAAAATGTAAAATTCATTTTGTTTTTCTTCCGAAAAATGTCTTTTTTTTTTCTTTCTTAGATTATAATGAAGCCCAAAGTTGTCACAACTGACTAAAGTTCTATAAGTAACAAATGCTTGGAATACAATAAATAGGGTTTGCGGTTGGAAAAGGTGTTTTTGATTCCATTAAATGAAGTTACTTTACATTGACAACTACCAAAAAATTATGAATTCCATTCTTTTTCTACGTGGTAAATAAGTTTTGGTATTTAACCCAATGTTTGTAACCTAGTGGTTATGGTATTGGAAGGAGTAAGATGTTGCCCATGACCTATAGGTCATGGATTCAAGTCCCGTCGTGGACAATAGGAGTAGATTATACGCCGTTCAAAAAAAATAATAAAATAAGTTTTGGTATTTATAGTATAAAAGTCGAGAACCGAGAACCAGCCAACCGAGCTATACTATCCGGTTATCAGTTTGGATTTTCATACAAAATCGATTCTTGATCCGGTTTAATTCTGCTAGGTCCAAAATTGAAGTAGACTGTACAAAATTGAAAGAAAAAAAACCCCCCAAATAAATCCGGTTCTTGGTCCAGTTCGATCTGGTCCAAGACGTCATTGGTCAGGTCTGTGATCCAGCCAAAACTCTTATCTCAATTTTAGTCCAGTTCCAACCGGTCTGGTCCATTTTTTGAACCGTTGAAAGGCCTAGATCAAATATAAGGTCGTAAACAACAGAATTGTTGATTTCTCTGTCACTTTCTTAACCATTAAATCGTATCACTAGCGTACTCTACTTGATAGTCACTTTTGGACTTTAGCAAGAAGAAAGTAATCGAAAGCAACACCTATGAATTGTTAAGACTGGAAGTTGGGTATTAAATATAATTGAAAATAAACCCTTTTACACCTTCAATTGGTTATACCTCTGATTAGAATTCAAAATCATGTAATCAATACATTGACAAATATCGACCAACAAGTTTCATTTACTCATTTGTTTCTATAAATGTTTTTTAAAGATAATACAAGAAACCGAAGTGATATTGTCGGCCTTAATTTTATAGCTACAAAAAGCAGGACCAAAATTTGGAGTTATTTGTGTATTATTTATCCATGTAACAATGTCGAAAAATCTTATGTGACTCCTAAATATACAATCAAACCTTTAAGGGTAGTAGTTGTAAATTGTCACCATGTGTTTCTACATCTAAGTTTTTGCTTCCCAAATGCAAGATATGAGATGGTGTTTGTACGTCCAAACGGCCCGTATTCGGGACAAGGAAAACGAAACCCAAAGTTACAAGTCTCATGAGATTCCTTATAAAAATCACGAGCCATAAGTTTGTGAAATCGGTCCTTGTGACATGAAACACATTAAGAATTACTGCAGCACCCCACTTGGAAGAAAGCGAGCCGAGACTATCAATGCTCATTAAAAGTGCAAAAAAAGTGCCTTCAATGCCTATTGGGCATAAACTCGTGCTTAAAACCATCATAGGCATCCACCTAACCCTACTTATGATTCGGGAAACACATTCTTCTAAGACCACAAATAGGTAGTCGGGAAGCCCGAGAACGAGGTTCCACCGTAAGATGAATATGAGGTCTAGAAAACCGGAGAGACCGTAGACGAGTTGAGCAAAGAATAGGAGCTTTCTAAATGGGTAGTCTTTGAAGAGCTTGTGGTAGATTACAACTCCAACAATTGAAGCTAAGGCTCCAATTGCATGTACCATTCCAACCAATTCCTACATTTAAAACTCAAATAGATCATTAGTCGATGGCTTTTAATCTTTATCTTTACTATATGTAATGTATTTGAAATCTTTATATTTATATTTGCTGTTCAAAAAAAATAATATAATGTATTTGAAATGTTTTCAAATTAGCAAGACTTAATTTTAAGTTAACACACTTGCAATTTTAGGAAAGATTTGCATTTACAAAAAACAAATATATCGTCAAGACTCGAACCTGTGACATTTATGTTACTAGAAAGAAGCTCTAACCAACTGAGCTACTAGGGAATATGTTGATTAATTGACTGCAATTACTTATGTATCATATTATTTTTAAGTGGGTACCTGAGAAAATGCAGGACCTGCTTTAGGGTCTGTGTACCAATAAAACTGGCCTTCATGGGTACTAAAACTAAGAGCCAAAGAAAGGTACATGTAAAGCGATGGCTTCCAAACTTGTTGGATTTGAATGGTCTCATACATGCCTTTTACTGCTGCTCCTAGGTTTTCTATTGCCTGTCAATTATACAAAAATAAATAAAATATTACATTTTACAGTTCTTGATCGAATACCAATCAAGATATTTCAGAAAGGAATTAACTAACCTGTCGTTTCTTTGGGGACGAGTCATCGGATGTTTTCTTTTCGTAAATCACAAATCCTAAAAATATTTGTGATGCTGCTGGAACGGCCAAAAGTCCTAACGCAATCTTTACATGCGTTAGTAGAAATTAATTCAAAATTATTTTATTATGTTTCGAAACATTTCAAGAATGCAAACCGATTAATATTAAGCACAATTTTATACCACGACTTATTTGTTAAAAAATGTTAATAATTTACAATACCAATTCTTGATTGAGCCGAGTGACACTAGAATAATACTAATTTTGTGTTACTAGGTGACCTTTTTGTGATATTAATACGTTGTTGTGTTTTGAGATACTTATGGAGTAATAAATTTGTAATTATGGCATTTTAGTTTAAATGTATGTTCATTTATGTCATTTAGTTATCTACATATATCCAGTATAGCTTCATAGCCCGCCGAATGAGAAGACATGCTTCATAAAATAAAAAGGAAAATTCTAAAAAAAAACTTAAGATATCATATATTAATCTATAAATGAAATGATGATAAACGTTTGATACATATCACAAATGGTACACACAATTTACAGACGAAATAAAACTTATTTGTATACGACAAGTGGTTATTGAGTTAGTGTAATTGTCATCTTGGTCGCAACAAATAACTTTCAATCATTTCTTGCTCTTAAATCTAGAGACATCGACATACAATTGACCGTGTGAGAATACTGGATTTTGAAGAAACAACCAAACTTGTGACAACGTCTGACATTGGCTTTTATTAATAGTCATAACAAAGCATACTTAAACATAAAACATGGGCATCTTGTTATCGAAAGAACTAATAACCATGCCTTTTCAAATAGTCCAACGATTAGTGCGGCACAAATGTACACATCTGGGTCACATATATTATAAGGGCATGTTCGGACTTTGTCACAATCAATTTTCGTAGATTTCTTGAATTATATAAAGAGGTCATATAATATTTCTTAATTTACCTTAAGTAGTTAAGGTAATATCCCTTTAATTTGAATTTTGATAATCGACAATATCAACCTATTTTAACATTTTTAATTATAATAATAGTTTTAAATTCTGTCAAACTAATTAAGGGAACTTGCTCATTATTTGATTGTGTCAAAAGAATTTATTCATTATTTGTCTAAAGTTCAAAAAATTAAAATATATATTCCTAAAGAATTACCTAAAGGATTGATTTGACAAAATATATATTTTAAAACTTAATTGAAAGTTGAGATAGAAAGTCATATAATTGTGTCAAACGAATTTATTAAATTTTTCTAAAGATTCGCAAATTACCTAAATAGGATTTTAGTTATTTATTTATTTTTATTAAATTTCAAATGGTTTACCCAATAATCCGTAGGCATGATCTTGTTACCTAATATAATTGCATGATTTGCGGAAATATAAATATTTGCGGAAACAATGGATGTGAAATTTGTAGAGGAAGTTTGTTAACTCAGCAGGAGGAGAATACCACAGAATTTTCAAGGTATAATATAAGGAGGATTTCGTTGGCCAATGGTTGAATTACAAGTGGCATTCTCGACAAATGAGTGAGCTCCAAACTGCTGAGTTGGCAAAAGTAAATCAAATGTAGGCTCATATATAGGAGAGAGATTTTGTAATTGAATTACATGAACACAAACAAAAATATTAAAAATCTGCACAGAATTACTGATCTAATAGAATTGGCCGTCAGTAAAGACCTGATTTGATATAGTGTTAATGCCTTAATGGGCTAGATTAATTTGATTCAGCCGAATTTTCTATAATTGGGCTTTGGCAATAAGCTCACAGTTTTATTTTATCATCTAATAACCTGATTAATGACATGTTTATTGAGTTTTATAAGTTCAGATAAATATATATTATGATACTCCAGTTTTATTAATTAGAGAATCATCAAACTGTCTATCAAAGTAACAATATAATTTTCGAAATTATTTAGGATTTAGTCAAATTTGAATACAAGAAAAACATAAAATATTCGGCAATCAACGAGTTCTTTATTACTGAAATACACGTGAGGTCACCCTATACATCATTAGCTTATAGTTATGATATACTCCCCGTCCCACAAAAAACTTCTCATTTGGCTTTTACACAAGTTTTTAGGTGATAATTAGTGGTGAGGTCATTGATAATACTTTTGATTAAAATATAAGATTGGATTGGAGAGAGAAAGATAGTTAGTGGATATTAGTGGTGGGGTCTTTAGTAATAATAATTTTTTATTGTGTAGAGTCCATCAAATATCGGAAATGAGAATTTTTTTATGGGACGGCGGAAGTAATATTTTGATAACGAATATAATATAATTAGTTAAATAGAGTAAATTGTCACAAAAGAATAAATATAATAGCATAAGTTAACCCAACCCTTATTAAAATTAGAAGTTATCTTTACTAGCTAGTTTGAAATTTCTAACATTCTTAAAGTTTAATTATAAAAGTGAGAAAAATAAGAAGCAAAGTGACCTGAGGACCAAGATGATGAATAAAGAAACCACTGGTGGCGTAACCGATAAGTGCACCGGCCGACGAGCAAACGCCGCATAAACTTTGCATATCGGGAGCCAATGATTTCATCTCAATGCTATTTCTTGCAATGCAAGCATCAATCGTCACATCCGCCATCGCCATCCCCGCCGCAACCGCAATCAAACACCACAACGCCGCCGCCACCCCCACCCTAGCACCGCCCTCCGCCACCATAGTTGCCGCCACCACTCCAACCGTTCCGGCCACAATGAAGTAGGGCCGTCTGTTGTACCCCATTACTGGAAAGACGTCTGTCATGAGGCCCCACAGGGGCTTCATGACCCATGGGATGTGGTACAACCCTACGAATAGTTGTACCTTTGAGGGTTGTACCTGTTGTACGTCTTTCCAGTAATAGTCGGTCACGACTTTGAAGAAAGAGCCCGAGAAGCCGTGACTGAGCCCGTAGATTAGGAAGATTCCGAGGATGAACGATGGGTTGAGCTCGGAAGATAGCATTTTTAGCCATTGGAATGGTTGGAGTATGATTGATGATGTTACTGGGTTGGGTTGTTTTGAGTTGGTTTCTGGTGGTGGTTGTGGGCGGTGGTTAGTGGTGGCAGGAGAATGGTGAGGTGGGTCGATTAGATTTTGGGTTTCTAAGTTGGACATTTTGAGATCTGATCGACAACAAGTTGACTTGGGGAGTCTTCAAGAGACGTGATAATTAAATTAATTTGAAGAATTTTTAATTAAAGAAATTGGGATTATGCAAAAGAGGCAATGTCCTTGTTGCTTGCTTTAACATGCTTCACCATATTAATGCATATTAAAGTCATATTAAAATTATGTTAAAACTCAAAAACTCTATAACATGTAATTAGGGTATTCGCACTTCATCTTTCTCTTTGAATGAAAGCAAAGTTTGGGTATTCAGTGCCCATGTCAGCTCACTTTTCAATCCACTTTGAAGAGCGAGAACAATCCTTTTACTATTTTGATCTACACAAGACTAAAAATAAATACTTAGGGCATGTTTGGGAAAGCTTATTAACGGGCTAATGAGCTTATTAGCAGCTCCAAATAAGTTTAAATTTGAAGGTTAATAAGCTCATAAGCCCGTTAATAAGCTTTCCCAAACATGCCCTAATTTCAAATCACAACCTACAAATTATTAAGGTTGTGGAGTAAAATTAGCAGCTAAATCAATATCAAATTTGTATATATTTTAATATAAAAAGGCAAAATCACAGAATTAGGGTTTTGAAAGGACTAACCAGCGAAAGAGGAATGAACTTGAAGCGATGGGCCAAGGAGTGTCGACGGAGCTGCCGCGACAGCCAACGCCGCCGCTGCCATGTTGCCGGCGGTGATACCGAAGCTCTCGTTTCCGCATCTCTCTTGGCACACGAAACACACGTGCAACGGGACTAACTTATTTGGTTTCTTTTTTAAAACTCGCCACAAACGTTTAAAACTATTTGCAATGTGCACACTTTTATTCTTAAACCTTTTATTTTAATCATTTCCGTCATTATCCATTTACACTTTAACGGAATAATAATCAAGTATCAATCTAACACAAGGCTTGTAGTCTAGTGGTTATGATAGAATGGGTAAGCTGTTGTCCATGACCTATTGGTCATGGGTTCAAATCCTGTTTTGGATAATAGTAGTTTATTAGGTGTTGTTAAAAAAAAAAAAAATCAAGTATCAATTTATGATCCATCATATATTTATTTTTCATAAATTATACTACTACTACTATTATGATTCTCAACTGGATTTGGTCTACTTTGTAGCTAGAAACAAACTGATGTTCTTTTTCAAATTTGAAACAATGACAGGTTTGGGTCTAAATCTATATTTTAAAGTGTAAACCTACCTAAACCAAATATTGTTAAGTTGTTTTTTTCCATTGGTTTTAGTTTTAGGTTATGTTATATTTGGTTCATAATCTATGAACAATATGTTTTATTTTTATTCTTACTTTTTGAAATAATAAGTTTATAAATGTTGTTCGGTTTTAGAATAAAACAACAAAGTAATGGTATTTGGAACTTCAGTCGCAAACCACCTTGCTTTGTATATCATTTTAGGTTAAATTAACTTATATCGTTCCAATTATCTTGTCATAAACTTTTATATGTGAGTATAAATTTTAAATTTTAGTTCCAGAAAAAATCTATAGTTTATAACTAAAAGGTTGTAAATTTAAGTTTTGTTGAAAATATATAAGATATGAATCTTACGTGGGTTAATTATAAATTCAAAAAAAATCATCTTGAAGCAACAAGTTTCTCGAAGATAACACCATTATAGGTCACGTTTTATTTTAATTGAAAAGCGGCAATTATGTATCCCCCTTTCCATAAGAGGGCCCTTCCCTAACATGTGCACATTAGATACTTTACAACTTGTACGTATAGAAGAAACAAAAGCTTATTTGTTTTTTTCTCACCGTAGTCCCTACCCTCCTATTGGGTGCATAAATCACGTGCATTATTTAATAATTTTGCAACCTAAAGCTTGTATCCTATTGATTATAGTGGAATCCTATTGATTATACTGGAAGGAGTAAGGTATTGTCCATGACCTATAGGTGGTAGGGTTTATTCCCCGTAGGTGGAGGGTTCGAGAGAAGGCATACTGACTCTTGTGGATGTCACTAGGCTCGAACCACTAACTTATTAACTGGCAGTTTAAATCCGAATTAATAATTTTGCAACTTGTGAGTGTTTTCATATCTATTTTCAAAATGGCTATCGTGACATATGAGAATTAATTCTTGATGTTTCTTTAGTTTGGGTAAAACAGTCGCAGTTTTGAATCGAAAAAAAAGGTAAATATGTGTATTTCATGTGCCTAATTCATATGTTTACCAACATAAATATGACATGTGTGATTTATTAGTTATATCTCCTCATAGTATCAAATCAATTTTTCATGTGTCACAATAGAGACATATAAATTAGTCAGATGTTTAAAACATATAACTAAAAATCTAATAGAACCAATCGGGGTGAAATAGGCGAAATATAAGCACATAAGTAGGTATCAAAGTGATGGACACAAATGATTAAAGTGATAAGGGCACTTACCCATCCTATACGCCAACTTATCATTGGAACGACCAGTGAATGTTGATAATAATTCTTTGATGACAAAAAGCCAAGGGACTGAAAAGTAAATATTCAAACACTCAAGTATCAAAATGGCATATGTTCAAGCATATGAGAGAGTAAGCGCAATGGGTCCGGTAACATATTACACAATTCACGTATTCCACGCTACATTTGTGCACGGTTCAAGAATCGAACCGAATTGCTTGAAACTGAATTAAAATGAACTGAGAATCGGGAAAATGGATTCGGACAGACTGAGGATTGAACCGACTAGACCGAGAACTAGCCGAAACTGAACCGAGAACCGAGGGAATTTACTTGACTTTTTTTCGAATTGTCTCGGTTTTAGACCAAACCAAACCGCTTTGGACCGAACCAAACCAGACTGAGAACCGATTATTCATAAAAATTAAAATCGAGAACCGAATCGATATAGCTTGGTTTGGTCCGTTTTGATACAGTCCGATTCGGTTTTATGGTTCTAGTCGGTTATTGGTCCAATTTGAACAAGATCAATAAATAATATGTACAACACCACTAGACATGAATTGGTGATTTGGTGTTGTATGATAAATTTATCTAGTGTACGAACCATCACGCATTAGATATTATACTAAAGGTTAGAGGGGGCCCTGTGATTTTTTTTCCTGTTGTCCTAGAACTAATGTTTTACACGTTAAGTTAAAGATTGATTGTAGACAGTTGAGAACCATCACTTCAAACTAGTTGGTAAATGATTTTTGTAAGAGTTTTTCTAATATGTACTAAAGAAGTAGATAGTTAACACTTAAATTTGTTATATACTGATAAACTTACTTATTTACAATCTCGATAAAGAACGTGTACAACACTACTAACAATGAATTCGTGATTTGGTTGTGTATGGTAAATTTAGTTGGTGTATGAATCACCACCTAGTGGATAATATATTTGAGGTTTTGAGATCGGGATAGAATTTGTAGTTACGTTATACATGTCAACTTGATTTCGGGTAGGGGGTTCAGTTAGCTAATATTTGTTCTTATTATGCCCAAAATTAATGTTTTGCACGTTAAGTTAGTAGATCGTAGACGGTTGAGAACTAGGCATATCACCACCACCACTATTCTTGACTACCACTAGCACTAGCTACCATCACTACAAGTATCACCACTCATCAATTGGTCATTACAGGTACTTCTTGTCGCATTATACATGTATTATTCTATTATTATAAGTATATAAAGCATAGGTATTATTTCCAAAAAAGGAAAAAAAAGTAAAAACTTTAACATGATATTCATGTTGGAATTTTCCATTTAATGTTGTTTTTTTATGTCCACATAAACTGGATAAAAGATAAAGGCGATATCCAAAAAACCAAAATAAAAAGACCACCAAGCAGAAGCATTCGTAAAACGAAACTTCAAAAGGGGTCAATCTTGCTACATATTCTTTCAACTATACGGAGATATTTTCAGGTAAGGTTCTAAAATTCTTGCTAATTCCTTACTTTTCAAATACTAATCTCTGGCTAACTGCTAATCATATTGTGTGTCATGTATAATTCACATTTGTTAGAACTTATGTCGCTTGGATTTCCATTCTTATCAATTATATGTGTGCAGTTAGGCAGTTGTGTCGTGTGTCCATATGACTTATGTTTTTTGATTGCATGAAATGTCGGTTATTATGATATCAAAATTGTGTCTATATGTATTCCCACTTATTCTTTTAACGACATGTAATCTACTCTTTTGTTTATGACGGGAACTTGAACCCATGACTCATAAATAATACTTTATATCTTATACTAATATCACTAGACTATAAACCTTTGATATGTTTGTGTTCCCACTTCCCACATACTATTGGTTTTTTTTCTTTCTAGAAAACTTTATTAAAAGAAAATTTGTATTGATTTATATTACTCTTCTACTTTATCCTCCTATATGTAATATGATTAACATGTGAAATCCTTTAATTCTTTTATTAATTTCATTATTTGATTTGTACACTTATATCATCAAATTATATAAGAAAGTAAATAAATAAAATATAGTATAAAAACAATATTATCTCTCTACATATTCGGTTCCACCAAAGAGACATGTTAGAGGCAGAAGATTTGCCATAAAGCCCGAGATTTACAAATAGAGAGATGATTTTTTTTTTTTGGACGAGAAGTTAGTGGTTCGACATATGCAGTGACTTCCAAGCGGACACTATGCATTCCTCGAACATATCTCATTTTTTGGGGAATAAACCTCACCACTTTTTTCTCCAAAAGAATGCCCCAACAAGTCTTAAACCCAAGACATCTTGAAGGTAAACTTCCCAAGGCAACCGTTGGTGGCCAATTGATCTAGATCAATTGGTTAGAGAGATGATATTTCTTTCTACATTTTCTTCCTACTCATATTCCTATCCACTTTTAAACTTAACATGTATAATACAACTAATTCTCTTTTCTCATATCATCTATTGATTTTGACACTTGTCATGATAAAAATGGTAGACACAATAGTAGAAACAAATGGTAGGAATCAATACCATTTCTCATACAAATATATATTCGGGGATGAGTAATGGTATTGGTGCTTATCTTTTGTGTCTACTTATGTATCTATTCATTTGATCAACACATGTGCCAAAATCAATAGATGATATTATGAGATATAATTAGTGAATTATACATGTCATTTTATTAAATTTATAGACACATAAGTAGACATTTTAAATTTTATATAAAAGGTAGGAATGAATTATCATTTCTCTTTATACCATGATTATTTGTAAGAGGGTTATAATAAATACTATTTATCGTCTAGATAAAGAATTATATTTATTTGATTACTATTAAAAGATATTAAATTTGTAAATGATATTTGGTCATATCATTTAGTCCTACACCCTACTTATTGTTATACTTACTTAATAGGATAACATGTGTAATACACTAATTCTCTCTCCTAATATTATAACTTGATTTTTACACATATCTTTATCTAATAAGTAGAAATATGAATAAAACTAAATGCTATAATTAAATACCATTACTCATTAAATTTATTTTTACACCTACTCTGAAAGATTTTTACTCACATATCTCGTTTTTATGCGAAAAGAACACATTCATATCCTAATGTACGCATAACATAATATATTTATAAAAATATAATACATGTTATTTAAATTTGTTATAACAAAAACAATAACAATAAATATAATAAATATTACATATATACATATGATTATACACACATATATAACTAATTAATAAAATTAAATAAAGTAACAAATACATATACATATATATATATATATATATATATATATATATATATATATATATATATATATATATATATATATATATATATATATATAAGAATTAAGAAGTGGTCATGGTATTGTATCAATATCAAACTGATAGTGTCGAGTTTTATCGGATCCCAAAATTGGGTACTCAGTCGGTAGCAATTTGGTCTTCGTATTCATTTGGACTTGCTCATGATGGTACCCAGGGCCGGTCTAATCATTTTTTGGGCCCTGGGCGAAGTATCAAAAAGGGGCCCATAGAATTATTTTTTTCCCAAATAAGTAAAATTTATAAAGATAATATGTACTTAAATAAAATTTGAAGAAATAAAGAACTTATAATTAAATGACATTACCGATGTTGTTAATCTCGACTTTAAAGTTTGAATTTTCAAAACTTTCTTAAAAATCCAAAAGAAAACTTAATAAATATTTACTTCTTTAAACTTTTTAAGAAGCAATACAAATATTTAGATTACAATATGCATCTTTAACAAACTTAAAAGTTTCAATTGCAGACTTAAAGTATTTAGCAAAGTGATTTGTAATACATTTAGTTCGGAGAAAAAAATCTAAATCCACATCAAGAACATCGTTGTAAGAAAACGTATTTGCAAAATTAATACTATCTTTTCTCAATTCAAAACCATTCATACTCCTTCAATTTCCTTTACAAATCTAATTAAAAAAACAAACGAGGACTATTGCATTAAAATATGGGACCATTCAAGAAAAAAAGAAACAATATATATCTGCAATTAAACCTTTCAATGGTGGATTTAGCGAACCAAGCAGCAGAAGCCGGTAGTGTAATGGAGTAACCACCTTCGCAGTATGATCATTCACAAATTTGAGATGAGCAATAAAAGGTTCCAATAATCCAGATGCAAGTGTCTCTTTATAATCACCAGCACATATAACACAATCACATCTTAAAAACCGCAATTCAATTTTCAGAAGAAAAAAACTAGGTATTAGAAGCATAAATAAATGAAAATTAGAACTTAAATTAGGGTTAGGGTATCTTAGCTGAAACAGAGCATAATCTACCTGATTTCTGGAATCCATTGTCGTCACGAACAAATCAGAAATCGGAAATCAAGAACAAAATCACTGAGAAACGAAATCATAAATCAGGAACTGAATCATGAACGATTGATTACTCATTTAGTATGATACCATCACGAACGAAATGGAAAGAAACCAAGGAATGAACAGATCAATTCGTCGAGTCGCCGTTTCCCATTCCAAATCACGAAGAAGACGAGAACGAAATGGTCTGGACTAATCCCGAATGGGCCCTTAAAATTTGAAAATAGACTACCATCGTTAATTGACCATATGGGCTTACACCTTACACTGGAAATTACGAACATACCTAAATTATGAAAGTGGGCCCTTAAAAATCATGGGCCCTGGGCTGTTGCCCTGGTGGCCCAGGCCCAGGGCCGGCCCTGATGGTACCTGTTCGGTACTGAACTGGTGGTACCGAGTTTTTCCGGATCTCAAAACTAGGTATCGAGTTTCTCCGTTCAGTTTGATACCATTACGGATCAATTCAATTCTAGCATTCGATCTCAATTGCTCTTTATCTATCATATCAATAAAGTAAACTCATCTGTAATTAAAAAGAAGTTAATTCTCATTAAGTCAAATACATTGCATCAAATTGTGAAGATCAATGCATTAAATGTTCTTGGGACCATATGAATATGAATATTGATTTTATTTCCTCAGAAATAAGGAAAAAAATTAAAAGCCCAAAAAACCTAAAAATAAAAAGACCAAAAAGTAGAAGGATAAATGGAGTGTGTTCCAACACGAGAGTAACAAGATACGAGTGGCGCCCAAATTCTCTCGCAAGGGATTTATCAGTTAAACTCAAATTTCATCCGCTCCAATAACTCGGATTTTGTTCAGGTAATTCTAGATTTTTGCAATTTTACAACATTAATCTCTTTTGAAGTGCTGCTCGATTGATGAATTTCGTGAAAACGTTACCACCTCTGTTGCGATTTGGCTGTGAATCTGTGATCTGATTCGGATTTCGTTCTATTTTGTTGAGATTTGCTGTGTTTACCGGATAGAAAATAGAGAATTCTCGAGGTTCTATATTGTTATAAACAATTTCATGTCTGTTAAACTGTTAACTAGGTATCTGTGTTTATATGTAGATTCATAATTCGCAAAAAACTCAGAGATGTGATTTCTGTATAATTCCGTTTAGCTAAATTTGCTGTTTATCGCTTTTGAACTGCGTGAATGATTTGCTCTACTGGTATCCCAACCGACACTATGTGTTTGCTTGCAATTTTAAAAACACATTCACATACTATTAGTCTATTACTCTATAAACTTATTTCTTTTACAATTTTAGATAGTAAACCATTATATAATTGGGAATTTGCAACAAATTATGTGATTAGGAATTTTTTAGCTTTATGAGGAAACTGATAATCAATACAGAATGACATAATTAGTATTATAAGCATCTTCGCGATGATATAAATCATTGATAATGATAATTTATTAACCTTATTGATTTCACAATCTTTCATTTAATATTTGTAGAATGGGAACAACTGGTGAAACGAAATACGGTTCATTTACATATGAGAATCTCGAGAGGGAACCTTACTGGCCAACAGAGAAACTTAGGGTTTCAATCACAGGAGCAGGTGGTTTTATTGCTTCACACATTGCTCGGCGGTTGAAAACCGAGGGTCATTACATAATTGCATCTGATTGGAAGAAAAATGAGCACATGGCAGAAGACATGTTTTGTCATGAATTTCATCTTGTTGATCTTCGTGTGATGGATAATTGCTTGAAAGTTACAGAAAATGTTGATCATGTGTTTAATTTGGCTGCTGATATGGGCGGTATGGGGTTCATTCAGTCAAATCATTCTGTTATTATGTATAATAACACCATGATTAGTTTTAACATGCTCGAGGCTGCCAGAATCAGTGGAGTTAAGAGGTATGCTATTTTATTAATATAATCCTATTATTAACTAATTATCGTTGTGATGATTTTAGTTAATTATAACCATAACTTCATATTTGTCCGTTCGTAATAATTGCAATTCTGCAGGATTTTTTTTATTGGCATATTTATAAGGCCAAAATGGTCGAACTTGACAAAATTATCGATTTAGTACATTGCCTGATTAATTTGATCATGTTTTCTTCCATGATTTACTTTCATTACGTTCATCTCGATATATAGATATTAGAAGCAAATCACGTGAGGAAACAAGACCAAAATAGTGAGCCAGGATACTAAATCGACTAATTTGTCAAGTTCAGGGTACCATGATGCACCTTTAATAGTTCATGGTAGTAGATGACCTAGTCAGCTAAGTCTAGGGGTACTAAAATGCATTTTGGCCTATTTTTAATCAGTAATTACCTATTTTTCCGTTGCTAATAATTGCAAATATCGGTAACATTTATTTTTAGTTTTGAAGAAGGTTACTTTAGTAATTTGACCAGTAGTCAACTCTTTCATTAAACATTGTATTTTTGGAGGCAAACAAATATTTTGTGATAATATCGATATCTATCATGTATTTGACTCTTTGTGTTAAGTCAAATTTAATTTTTTTTCTTGTGCAGGTTCTTCTATGCCTCTAGTGCTTGCATTTACCCTGAGTTTAAACAGTTGGAAACCAATGTTAGCTTGAAGGAAGCAGACGCTTGGCCTGCTGAGGTAATTAACTAGTTAAAAACTAATTAAATATATTTTAATCACTTATCATTTTTAATTATATTATATTTTACTTTTTTAATTTTAGCCTCAAGATGCTTACGGTTTAGAAAAACTAGCAACCGAAGAGTTATGCAGGCACTACACCAAAGACTTTGGAATCGAGTGCCGTATTGGACGTTTTCACAACATTTATGGACCTTTCGGCACATGGAAAGGTACAATTTTTTATTAAAAAAATAAATTTTTTACTATATTTTTTATTAATTTTCTTTAATTTACAGGTGGAAGGGAAAAAGCACCTGCTGCTTTTTGTAGAAAGGCCCTAACGGCTACTGATAAGTTTGAAATGTGGGGAGATGGGTTACAAACTCGGTCTTTTACATTCATTGATGAATGTGTTGAAGGTGTTTTAAGGTACTCTTTTTATATTTTTTTAATATTTTTTTATGATTAATTTACAAAGATTTATATTTATATCAGATTGACAAAATCTGATTTCCGTGAACCGGTGAATATTGGGAGTGATGAAATGGTAAGCATGAATGAAATGGCTGAAATTGTTCTCGGTTTTGAGGACAAAAAGCTCCCGATTCATCACATTCCGGGCCCGGAAGGTGTTCGGGGTAGAAACTCGGATAATACTTTGATCAAAGAGAAACTCGGGTGGGCCCCAACTATGAGATTGAAGGTATTAGTTTTTTTTTTAATCTTTATGTGTACATATTCCTATGCATACATATATGTATACATATAGGGGTCAAAATGCAATTTTGATACCCTAAACTTCGCTTACCAGGTCCTCTACTTCCCTGAATTTGACAAAACGGTCGATTTAGTACCCTGACTCATTAATTTGATTGTGATTTCTTGCTTGACTTACTTTCGATGTAGCTTTTCACGGACTTAAAAATATACGTTCATCTCAATATATTGATATTAGAAGCAAAACACGTGAGAAAACAAGACCAAATTGGTGAGTTAAGGTACTAAAATACTAAATTGATCATTTTGTCAAGTTCAGGGTACCATGCCACTACACCTTTAATAGTTCGGGGTACTAAAATGTATTTAGACCAATAACTGTAAAAGTGTTGTTTTGACTTTTCAAGTCAACCTCTATGCATACTTGTGTTAAATTGAATATAAATGCAGGATGGATTAAGAATCACATATTTCTGGATCAAGGAACAAATTGAGAAAGAAAAAGGTGAAGGTTTTGATCTTTCGGTTTACGGGTCGTCTAAAGTTGTTGGGACCCAAGCACCCGTTCAACTTGGATCTCTTCGGGCTGCTGATGGCAAAGAGTAAATTATGCGGGCCCAATTTCTGTCTTCTAATGTCTTAAATTCAAGATTTTTCATGGTTTGTTGAATCTAAATCAAAATCCATATTTATATTTATTTCCTTGTGTAATCTTCTTAGATATTTCAGAGATCTCTGCTACTTTTGCATGATCTCTTACCGCTCGGTTATTATTATTATTATCATGCTTATTTTGTTATGAATTTTATGATTATTAGAGTATTGTACACGCTCACAAATTTGGTGGTTAACTCTATTATATTGTGATATAAAAAGTAGTAACTTTTTTTATTGAATCGTTTTGTACCCGATTTTGGCCTTTTTAACTGAGACTAATCAGCTCGCAAAGCAGGTTAGAAGAAAAAGGTAAAAAAATTTATTTCAGTTGCGGCCTTTCTCATGTTCATCTTATTATTAGTTGCAGGAGTTATAGGAAGTACGATAATGTATATTCATCATGAATGCACAACTCAAATATTTATAAAAAGAGAAATAATATTTAGTCCTACCATTTGGTCATACTCATAGTCTTATCCACTTGATAGGATGACATGTGTAATCCACTAATTGTCTATTATCATTTGATTTTAACATATGTCTTCATCTAATGAGTAAAACTATGAGTAGGACCAAATGATAAGACTAAATACTATTACTCTTATTAAAATTAGTTAAATTTGTTTACTTAACACAACGTAACTTTGTTTTAACAAAAAGAAAACCTGAAACCCGAAATAAAGATCATGAGATTTGTTTGTCTTTGGTTCCGTATTTTCTTTGCGAAATTGCTTTCTGTTTCAAACTTAATTTAAATTCATGTTAGGTTACTAATATCTGTTAATTTGGCATGATAATCATGAGATTAGACAGATATTCGGCGAGTGTTCTTGTTCGCTTGAGCCATAAAAAAGCCACTTTCGGAAATTGACGAGGTTACAAAACTCTAAATAGGTGGTTGCATCTATCTAGTTAACTTTAAGTTGTAACAATTATTCGAAACATCGTTGACATATTTGATTGAATTATTTCTAAGACAACAATAACAACTACCCTATTTAGAAATTGAATTAAATAGCTACAAGTTGTCATTGTTACGTATAAAATCGATATTATATGAACATGAATCGTTTTGGTAATGATTGGTATTGTTAGGTGTAGGTTTGTATGCAATTTGCAAGTTCGTAAATTCGGTTTTCTAAACAACTTATAACAATACACGTTTTGATAATGATTTGTAGGTTTTTTCTTAACATTTACCAAGTTATATACGTAATAAATAAATAAAAATCAACAATTTTCTTTTTGTAAGTTCTTATGTCAAGTACTAATCACCACATGAAAATATAATCGTTTCATACTTGATCCACAGATTCTACTTTTTTATTTATTAAAGATTTCAGACATTTTTACAATAACTAATTATTTTTAATCAAGTTAAGCAAATTAAGGGAAATATTACATATGAATACTCTTACCTATTTCATATATCTACAAATAAAGATATAACATGTGTAATACTAATTTTGTTTCCGAATATTAGGCGATCAATTTTCCATATGATCCAATCCAATTTGTAGGTATATAAGTAGTTCTATAAGTAAAGTAAGGGCATACAATAATGTTCACAAATTAAATATGGAATTCTTATTTCAACGAGTGATATATTATTTTTAACTCGTGAAATTCAAAAATTAATTTAATGGATTGTAATAAGTAATACAATATGAATCTTAATATACAATCTTTTTTGGGTCATTTAAATTCAATCCGACTTTTCTTTAGTATATATCAAATATATCATTTGGTCTTCAAGCTTTGAATATTATTACAGAGTCATATTGGACTTCTATGTTAATCATAAGACGAAGTTAACTATTGATAACTATGTTATTAGTTGAGAATATACCTATGGTGGGTCCAAATGTCCAATACACACCTACTCGAATGCCCATTGATTGGCTAATAATATTGTGACGTGCAACATTTTATTCCATATTTTGTACTTGTATCTATAGTTGTTCGAAAACAATGTTGGCCTTTTGTTTTTTTTTTCTTTTGAAAAGAATTATTGTAATTTATGTATTTATCAACAAACGGTGAGTACAAAATATTAGTAATAAAGTTTTTTTATTAAGCAAAGTTTATATAAAAAATTGTTTTTTTAACGGATATAAAATATTGTTGACCCATGAATCGCACCATGTGTCCATGTGTAAAAGGCTTTAAGTTCACGAACTTTTAACATCTTTCAACAAGAAATATTGTTGTTCCCACCTACCTAACCCATACTTTCATTTGCGTGGTCAAACTAAAAAGTCACACAAAAAGGAACACCCATTATGAGCAAAGTCGTGTCTCATAGATTGTTGTACGTCCAAAGTTACGAGGTTGAAAAATTAATTATGATTTCAAAAACATAAAGTTTTTTATTTTATAAAATATCTTAAAACTTGTGTTAATTTTTATGAAACTGAAAGAGGTTATTTCCAATGTTTCACTTATACTTCTGTTAGCTTTGTCCACTGCCACAAGCATTTGACCAATATAAAATTTCACTACGAGTATGGCTATGGTAAAATTAGAAAGAGAAAAAAAAACAATTTCCTTTATTCCAAACTAAGTATGGTTTTAATAATTTACCATTTTATCAAAACAAAATATGTAGAATTTTATTTGAAAATTGAGAAATGGGAAAGTTTTCTCCCTGCGCTAGGGATTTTCATCCTAAACCCTAAACCTAATCAAATTCAGATTATTTTTTTGATTAAAAATAGGCCGGCGTCTTATAATTTGGAGAATTGTTGGTTAGATTGGGTTTCGAACCCCATGTTTTGTTTTTAAGTTTTCATGTATTTTTTTTCTTCTAGCTCCTTGCTAGCTATTTTTGAAACGGCTAATGATAAAAATGTAAGACTACTCGCAACATTCCAACGAGCCTCCTGAGTTCGAGCTCATTTACATGGCAAACTCAGCCCGTATAGGGATTTTAAGGAAAAATCCCTCATATTTGGCACCATAAAGAAGTGTTTACAAAAATCAAACTCCAAAACTCACACCTTATATGAGTGTAAAACTCATGCATCAATACAGATGAGCTAGACATCATTTATTAATTAATACATAAAATTATAGTATCCTAGTATTGCAAATTATCCACATATTGTATTACTTTTTTTTTTAACAGCCAAAAGGGAACTCAAGCAAAAGGAGCTTCGGCAATGCCATCACCCCCGGCAAGAGACCCGAAAACTAACATAAAACTAAGACTAGCAAGAAGCTACTGGAGAGAAGGTTTCAGAGTAATCAATACCATATGTTTGTGTATAGCCCTTTGCCACCAATCTTGCTTTGTGTCTTTCGATGGTTCCATCTGGTTTATACTTGATTGTAAATACCCATCGACAACCAACGGTCTTCTTCCCTGGTGGTAGAGTGCATTTACTCCAAGTTTTGTTTTTTTTCTAGAGCCTTCATTTCTTCCTCCATTGCATTTTTCCAATGTTTGGATTTCAGGGCTTGATCAACATTTGTAGGAATTTCTTCGGAACATATGGCTAATGCAAAGGCTTTGGCGTTTTCAGATAGGTTTCCTTTGGCTATATTTGCCATCGGATACCTGCATTTCGTTGTCTCTCTTTCTGGTGAGTACCTGTTAGGTGGAATACCTCTGTTTGACCTTGGGGGTAAAGTATATTGTGGAGGTTCTTCTTCTTGAATATTGTTGTTGATATCTTCTTCACCTTCATTACCTAAATCTTGTGTTTGAACATCTGCTGGCAGATCGTTAGTATCAATAGGTATAGGAGATGGAGTACTTACCTCGGGTACCAGTTCGGGAGTCGAGTCTTGGGGGCACTGTCTTCAGTCTCTTGATGTGTTTCTGTTGAGGATGTATCACGATCTAGTTGATTGTTGTTTATTGGTTTGTCAATTGCCTCAAGCCAACTCAGGTTGTCATCATTATTCGTACTCTCCCCCTGACTACTGAGGTTGGAGATATAATAGTATTCTGTTTCAAGAAAATCACAGTTCATGGTGGTAAACATCCGTCGAGTATTTGGGTTATAGCATCGGTATCCTTTTTGGTTTACACCATACCCGACAAAGACACATTTTTCTGCACATGGGTCATGTTTGGACCTAGTAGATTTAGGTATGTGTACGAATACGGTACAACCAAAGATACGGGGTTCTAGTGTGAGATTGGATGGAGGTTTTGTATATTCTGTCAGAATTTGTAGGGGTGTTTTGAATTTTAAAATATGGGTTGGAAGACGGTTTATAAGGTATGCTGCAGTAGCAAGAGCTTCGGGCCAAAACGATCTAGGAACTTTAGATTCTATTAAAAGTGCCCGAGTTATTTCTAACAAAATACGATTTTTCCTTTCAGCGACACCGTTTTGTTCAGGAGTGTGACGGCAAGAAGTTTGGTGAACTATTCCTTTTTGTTGACAAAAAAGTTTCATTTCTGAATTAATATATTCTCCACCGTTGTCTGGCCGAAGGACTTGCATGGATTTTTGAAATTGTGTTTGGACCATGTTGTAAAAGGTAGTAAATTTTCCAAAAACTTCATTTTTATTTTTTAATAAATATACCCATGTCATACGAGTACAGTCATCAACAAACATGACAAAAAAATGATAATTTTGTCCCCCATTAATTGGTGCGGGACCCCACACATCAGAATGGATTAACGAAAAAGGTAGATCAACTCTAGTGTTATTAGGTTTAAAGGTTTTCCGATGACTCTTGGCAAACACACATGTTTCACAATGTGACTTACAATTTAAAGGAAAAAGTTTAGGAAATAAAGTATGCAAATAGTTGGTGGATGGATGACCTAGCCTTCTATGCCATAACCATGCTTCTCTTTCTGTTGTTCCATGGGATAACATTGCATTCCCATTTTGAGTTACTTCATCCACATAATATAGTCCATCTTTTTCAGTGCCACGCCAAATTATTGCTCCCGTCCTGATATCCTGTAATATACAAAAAGTGGGTTGCATGAGGACCGAGCAATTCAATTCTTTTGTAACATGGCTAACGGATAAGAGTTTATGTGACAATTGGGGAATATAGAGACATCTAGAAAGTTTGAGAGTTGGAGATATTTCAATATTCCCCCCGCTTTCACGTGTAACTCTTCTCCATTTGCCGTTTTTATGTAGGCTTTTGTGGGTGTACTTGTAGACGTGAAGTCAGATAAATCGTAGGTCATAGTGTCTGTGGCCCCACAATCAAAAATCCATAATTTTTCTTTTTCATTATGTTGAGCAATATTTACCCAACCCTTTCCATTATTTGATTTTGTACAATTTGTGAGACTTTTATCAAAGAAAGAACTAAATGATACTGTTTTACAACCCATATTTCCCTTAGAATTAAAACAAATTTCCTTTTGTGAGAAAAAGGAGGTATCGGGTGGATCCCCATCGAAAGAAATGGGTTTTGTTTTAAAATTGCCCATTTTAGTTTTGTGTTTAACATCCTCCCTTTTAAACAAACTTTCTTTGGTGTTAAATTGTGAATTATAAAAAACAGTGGGGTTCACCACCGGTTTTGAGGAAAGTTTGTTGTGCGTTTTAAAGAGTAAAATGGGGTTTGAGAGTTTTTCATACTCTCAACCCCTGTACCTGTCTCCACCGAGAAATCCTCATCTTCGTCGTCATTGGGGGCGGCTGTTGCGATGCCTCCAAATCCAGAACTAGATGATGGTTTTCGATCAGTATTGTTGCCATCGCTTCTTCCTTTCTCTGACCCGTTCTGTTTGGTGCCTTTCTTGTGGCCGTCGGTCCACCAATCGGGATATCCGACAATCTGAAAGCATTGTTCTTTTGTATGTCGTCTCATGCCGCATTTCTCACACACAAGGTGCGATTTGTCTTCTTTGTGTACCGAATTGCTCCTTTTTCCTTCTGGCCGACGATACCCACGGGTAGCGAGCCCTGCTCCTTCGGGTTCAGCAGCGGTAACAACAAGTCCCGACGCAACACCCTGCGTTTCGAGGTTAGTTGCTCCCAGTATAAGCTGGTGAGCGGCTTCCTTTCGCACCGTGGCGTAAGCTGCCTCAGTAGAAGGAAGAGGGTCCAATCGGAGGATTTCCCTCTTAATGTGTTCATATTTTCTGTCAAGGGAATTTAAAAATTGAAAGAGTTTTTGTTCTGACCGAATTGTAGAGTAAACCTTTATGTCGTTTGGACATTTCATCGGGTTTGGATCGATCCTTTCGATTTCTCCCCAAATCCCTTGTAACGTGATCCACAGTTCCTTAAGAGAGCTGTCATTCTGTTTGATGTCGTTGGCTTTAACGTGAAGGTTGAATGTTTGTAGTTTATCCTTAACGCTACTGTAAGTGACCACCAATGCGTCCCACAAGCTTTTTGCTGTGGGGTATTCAGTTAGGTTGCCTGCAAGAGCAGGCTCGATGTTTTGAATTAGCCATGAAAAGACGATTAAGTCTTCCTGCTCCCATTGATCAAAGGTTTCGTGTGCTTGATCTGGTGGGTTTGATGTTAAATGAGATAGCAATGATTTTGATTTCCCGCCTATGGCGACTCTGATCATTCGAGTCCATAGAGCGTAGTTATGATTGTTGAGTTTGAGGTTTATTTGAAGGTTATCGGAAAGTTTGGGAGTTTGGTTTTGATTGGTGTTGTTTCTGAGTAGGTTTGCAATTTGTAGTGACAAACTTGCATTCGAGTCGCCGTCTACGGACATGGCTGGGCTCGGAGTGTTTGATCAATTATGAAAAAGATCGGTAAATGATGAGCTTAACACTGCTCTGATACCATGATAACTAATGAAAAGAGAATTGTTTGTATATTGTATTCGTTCTTTTTTTTTTTTTTTTATCTTACATTACAGGGATGGTTTGGTATTTAAGAACAAGTAAATAAGCTATACAAGGAATGATATTGATAACAGAATAATAGTTGAGGCTGGAATCATGGGGACAACGGCTATAATATGGCTGTACATTGCTGGTATTCTTGGTAAAATATTTGTTTCCTTTCTTCTTGTTTAACACAAACAAATAACAATGGACTCTGCACGCTGTCTCAATAGTTTATTATTGATTTCTGAGCCAACTAATCTCGCTTCTTATTATTTAAAATTTCTTATTAATAATGTAAAAGTAAAGTATGTTCAAAATTGAAGACTAAAGTAAATATCAGTCTCTTTTAACATTTTAATTACTCCAATTTATACCGTGTATATTAGTATCGATTTAGAATAAGAATAGTAGTGAGTTTTTTCGCACACATAAAGGAATTAGGATGAAAGATGAATTTATTTATAATATCTGAAATTTTTTAACTTTTATATATCATTTTTTTTTTACTCGCTGGAAAATGAGTAAAGTGAAAGAAAAAGAAAAAAAAAGTAAAAAATTCCAAAATTTGTTTATTCCTTCATGCTTTCTCTGTGAAAAGAGAAGCTAATCCGGTGACCACTAATTTACTTCCTCTCTCCACATTCCTCGGTTTTATCGCCGGTGGCTGCCATATGTCAGCTGCCGACGAGACAAAACCGTCATCGGACTTTCTCAACGGTAAACTACCAGTTGGAGATACATCACTTGTCTCCGTTGACTGCGACGGCGTCGTTTCCTCTCCAAAAATCAGTTCAAAAACTCCGCACTCAGACTCGATCGCCGATGAAAAAATCGGCTTCGATGTGGCGTTAGCGTCTGGTGTTGGAGGTGGAGTTGGTGGCGGTAGATGCAGTACGGACGGTGACGGTGGAGTTCTGATGTGTGCCGACAGCCATTTGGATCTCATGTACTCGAATTTCCTCCATGGAGGAATATGCATTCCTTTCTTCTTCAAGCTCAGTTTCGCTGATTCAGAAACAATTGATAGAATCTGTTGCAGACGATCGGCTTCACCGACGAAGATGTACGGTAGTGATTGAAGGATTGCTTTGTAGTTTCCGGTCGGCCGAGCTATCTCGAACTCCGGTCTAAAGTCTATATCAATTAACACTCTATCTCCACCTTCAATTATGACATCTATATATTCATATTCACCTGAGAATAAAACGTTTCATAAATTCAAACTATAAACCAAAATCAAAATCAAACTATTAAACATATTGAATCGATTAAGATGTAAAGAGATCTGTACCGGCAGGATAGGAGGATGATTTCTCCCAACGAGATTTACAAATCGAAGAATCGTAGCCAATTAACATTAATCCTTCAGTAACAAGTTTCCTCATTTCATCTTTCCGCTTGCAAAATTTGTTCTTCTCTACAATTTTGGAGGTGTCTGCTAAGAGATTTCTCTGAGCAACACTCGCGCAAGGTGTCAAACTCTATACCAGTTAAATAATTTTCTATTAATTAAGCGAAATCTTAAATAAACGAATAGATTTATTTCTTATTTTGAACATGAGTTTACCTTGAGAGTTTCGGAAGGATCTCCGGACCATGAGTTAGGGTTAGAATCACCAAAAAATCCAGCAGCAGAGTGATCGAATTCATCATCGGAAATGTCGTTGATCCTTCCGTTGAAACAATTGCAACGATTGCGACCGCATTTCAGCTTCTCAGGAGCGGTGTCTTCGATGAAATTCTGCACCATTTTATCCAAACAAACAGAGCTCGGCTCGAATTCTCCATCCTTGACTTCACCGGTTCCGTTAGTCTTCTCCGAATTATTCTTTAGAACGCTCCGATCGAAAAGTCTCTTCAGCCTAGACTTCAACACCGGCTTCACCGTTACCGTCGCCGGAGACTCAAAATTAACTGTTTCTTCATAACGCTGATTATCGATCGGTTGAATCTTCATCTGGAAATGCATAGCTATTTACTATACTACAAATTACTTTCTCCTAGTCGCTCTTACAAACTGTTGCCAAAAGTAAAATCAGAAAGTAGTTCTATCGTACCAAAATTCGCTAAATGCAAACAGAAAATCCTCACTTTTTACATAGATTATACATGATCGATGGAGAAAGTACCAACGTAATCAATGCATTAGAGTAATTACTAAGTTACGTGTTCAAATCTCCGGATCAGATTATCAGTTTGAAGCAAACAAAAATGATACCTTTCGTCTCAGTTAGAACGATAAGAAACGAATAACTTCTAAAATTAGAAATACAAAACTTGTTCTAGTGTTTTTCATGAAGAATGTGACGGCGATGAACAGGAACTTTAACGTTTGGTAGGTGTTTAGAGTAGTACTGAGTTGCCGGAAAATTCATATTTCCGACGAGGTTATTATCTCCGGCGTTTATGATGGTGAAAAGTTGTTGGTTTTCTTATTTGGGGGTGAGTGAAAATTATGGAGTCAGTTGGGTGGTTTTATACAAGAGTAGTGGATTAGAGAGGGGTGCTTACGTGGATAATAGGACAGATGGATGCTGACGTGGCATGTATTATCCAATAATTTGAGATCGTGTCACGTGCTGTGTGGGCATTTGAGCTATTTGGTTTTGTATGTCAGTAGACTTGGACACTTGGTTTATTATCAGTGGCTGATTGAAAGCATAATTACCTTACTAGAAGTTATACAAAAGCCTTGAAGTTCTAACTATTGCCTCTTTTTACCCTTTACTCCGAAACTTTGTACTTTAATTACTATGATGTATATAAAGTTTTTGTACATAGATAGGGTTGTCTACCTTTCAAGGGACTGAGAATTCAAGGGACTACCTTTCGATGTTAAGGTGATTTTTGATATTAAGAAGGATATATACGAGTTTGATGTTAATGTGATTTTTGTGCTATGTTTATAGTAGCTATTTTTCTATAAACAAAACAAGAAGGAAATTATGGACAAGTCATAAAGGACAAGATGCCATTATGTAGAGTGCATTTATAAATTATGGACAAGTCATAAAAGGACAAAAAGAAAGTCACTCCTACTACTATTATCCTATTTTTGTGTATTACGTTAAACTCCATATTTTGGCCAACAAAAAGTCATTTGTATAGTATGAACAACTAATTCAACTAAATCACCTAATCTTAAACTCTTAATTATTCTGTTTTTTTTCTTCTGCTAAAGGTAGGAGCACAAAGCCTTACAATAGTAAAAGTTTAATATCCAAATGGTGAAAACTTATACTACGTATTATGCAAACATTATAGATACATTTCTCATGATTCATTTTGTTTTGACGGTTGTCTCGCTTTTAAAGTTCAAAAAAAAAAAAAATTATTTGCCCAATTGAAAGATGTATGCATTTATTATTGTAACGATAATTAGGTATGAAAGAAGTCGATGTGTGTTAAAGTATATACACTATACGTTCCAAATCAAGTATTTAATAAACTTCAAATTTGCAAGCGATGTATATCATGTCCTTTTGGAGAAACTGACTAGGTGCTTAAAGATAATCTATTTTATAATCTTTATTTAGCATAATTTTATGGTATTAACCCTACCAAACACCCTACTCCATTACAATAATAATTTAAAACTAAAACTTATGGTGGAAAATGGAGTTGCTTTTGATGTGAAATAAAAGGCCATCATATTCATGGTTGATGAAGTTAGAGCTCTTTTCATCATACTAGACATGTTCATATTGGGGCCTATGGAAATAAATACATGGACGATGCCTTTCCGAAAGATGTGACATGATGAATTCAAATAACAATACACCCTTGGAGTTTCTTGAAATGCCATTACACACCCTTTAAAGTTTTAATTACAAGTTTTATGTTGATCTTAAATGTTACTTCATCTTATTCGCATAAAATGATATATTATTAATTTCATAATTTTTGAGTTAAAATATTATAATAAGAAATATATGTATTATATGTTTTAAATAAGGTAAGATTAATTATTTTTAAAAATAAAGTAAGGGTAAATGAATCATTCACCGTATTAAAGGAAATATTTAGCAGATGTAGGCAACATTACATTTTACCGAATAGATAAATTATCAAAATGTATTACTTATTTTGAAGCTTTTTAAAAATGAAAAATATATTAGTTATTTTAAAACGGATTATACCCCAAAATATCAATTTTTTCAGTATCAATTTAGTTTTTTAGTTCGGTTTCTGCACACCCATATAGAATTAACATTGTTTTTTAAAACAATTAATAGGAATTGAAATATTTTTCTATAACGTGTCGTACAAATCCTTCTAATATGACGATAATGGTAAACTAATTCACAAGAGCATAAAAAACTCATTTTCACACGTTCTAATGAATTCATATTTTTTTGTGATTAAGAAAATATGCATATCTCATTGAATAAATAGTCTAATATATTTTATTTATTTTTCCCTTAAACATTTAAAATGGATAAAATTTGATGACAACACTATGAGGAAATAAATTTTTGGCCCCCTTTGACTTGACTTATCATGAAGAAAAAAATCCGGCGCATAAAAAAATTGCCGTTTATAATTTTGTAACCTTAATCGTCATATAATAATTTATGATTTTCACTATTGTAAAAAAACAAATGGGCAATAATAGTACTAAATATCAATTTTAAGAACTACAAATTTTAAGAAAGTGCGATTACATTCGGGTTACGTTATCAAAGTTATATATATATATATATATATATATATATATATATATTCTATTTTTCTTTTTTCTTTTTAATGGCAAAATGGCAAAACTATAAAGAGTTCCGGTAAAACAATCACCCTCTACTAGCAATCCACAAGAGAAAAAAAAAAGCTCTATAGAAAGAAAAAAGCTCTAAAGAAAAGCTCTATAGAAAACTAGTAAAACTATAAAGAGTTACGTTATCAAACTTTATTTAGGGACAGAGAGAGTAATAAAAAAGCTCTATAGAAAGAAAAAAAAATAGTTACAATTGAAATAAAGGATTACAACACCACGTAGACTAAATCAACAACATACACTTAGCTCTAAATATATATTACTCCGTATATTTTACTTGATTTCCACCTTCTTGACTCTAGTGTTTAAATTAACATGTGTAAACTGTACTAATAACTGATTGAAACCGACAAACAAACCGAATAAGATTGAGCCGAGCTATATAGGCTCGGTTCTCGGTTTTAATATTAATGCAAAATTCTTTCTCGGTTGGTTCAGTCTGGTTCCGAGCGATTCGGTCCAAACCGAGAAAAAACCAAAACAAACGAAGAAACTTTCTCGATTCAGTTCTGGCATGTTCGGTTCCAAACGTCATCGGTTTGATCCTCGGTCCGTTCGAAACCATTTTCTCAATTCTCAGTTCGGTTCGGGTTAATTCCAAACGAGTTGGTTCTTAGATTGTGCAACATGCCTATGCTTAAGTACATAGATATTTTCATGAAAAAACTATAATTTATGATTATCATAACAACTTGTACCTTAGCAATTTCTAAGCTCAAAATGATAATCATACATCGACTTGCATCTCACACAACAAATGATGTACTTTCTCTCTAGTTTAGTCGATCTCATTTTTAGAAGCCTGTCATGTATATCGACTTATCCCTTATGCAATAAATATTGTACATTTATATGGTTTGATCGGAAAAAAGGATAAACAAATGCCTCTTTTAGAGAACAATTTTTCAAATTTTGATACAACAACAATATAGTTACTTGTATTTCACACTTAATAGCTTGTACATAGAGGTGAGCAGAAAAAGAGGGTAACCGGAATTGGAACCGGAACCGCTTCGGAACCGGAGGTTCCGGACGAGGAACCTGTTAGGAGGTTCCGGTTCCGGTTCCTAAAATCATGGAACCGCCCTAAGAGGTTCCGGTTCCGGTTCTCAAAATCAGGGAACCTGGAACCGGTGGATACCCTGGAACCGGCAGTTTTCCGATATATTTTTAGTAAATATAATAATATATAAGATAATATACATTAAATTTAAGAGGTTTACCTAAATGTAAAATACCTCACAAACTTAATAGTCTAAATAAAACGGGTTTTATCTTTATTATCACTGATTGAGTCATATTTAAACTCGTTGAATATGGAAGTCAAGTACCAGAAAGTGATTTTTGTTCACTTATTTCTATTTTGAACTCGTTCAACCATATTTAAAATCGTTAAACGGTATTTATAATCGTTAAACGATATATGTAATTGCTAGTTTGTGTGATTTATTGTCTTGTTTATTTAGTTTGTAATACTTAAATTTTTATGAATTTAGAGGCAGGGTAACCGGAACCGGTTCCGGAACCGGTTCTGGAACCGGCGGTTCCGGTTCCGGTTCCGAAAATTTAGGAACCTGTCTTCCAGGTTCCGGTTCCGGTTCCGAGATTTTAGGAACCTGCGGTTCCGGTTCTGGTTCCGGTTCCGGTCGGAACCGGCGGGTACCCTGTTGTGCTCACCCCTACTTGTACATTTAGCTTGTACTACTACAATTTCAAAATTTGAAGCAAATAATAAAAGAGTTGATGAGGACATAAAGTTGTTTGATTATAAGGAGAGAGATATATGAGATGAGATGATAGGTTTTGTCTTTGTCTCTCTTTCCCCACACCTAAAGAAAACTTTAGTGATTGTATATTAGTAGTCGGGTCCTCTTCTTGTGGTAATCATGTTTGTTTATTTTACGAGAGATAATATTATTATTTACTAAATTTCAATATTATATTTCTATCAAAATAAATGATATATTTAAACATTCTCAGTTTATGAGGAAAAAGATTAATATATGATTTAAAATAGATTAAAGTGGATAGTTAGTGGTAAATAAGTCTCACTTCTTTTGATTAAAGTGATATTAATGATGTTTAAAAATAAAAGTAAGGGTAGAAAGATAATTTCACCTTTTTAAAGTAAATAGTTAGTGGAGAATGACCTCACTTTTTTACCAAATAAGATAAGTTTTAAAAGTGTATCACTTATTTTGATTAACCCATAAATAGAAAATATATCACTTATTTTGATACAGATATAGTATTAATTTGATAATATAAGTGTACAAAACAAATGATAATATTAGGAAAATAAATTCGTTGATTTCATATTAATTATTTTATGGGTATGATTATAAAGTAAAAATATTTAATATGAAACAATACAATCTACTACTATAATAAATTAAAGCCTATATAACCACATGTCATCTTTTTAGACCCCCACATGACACGTGGCAACCATATAGAGGAAATTTTTTTACTCCGTAGATAACTAATTTGATTAATTAAAAAACTAATCTTGAATATTTAAAAAATAAGGTGATTTCTTAGTGTGCCATATGGCATTGAAAGCTTTAGAAAATACCATGTGTCAAAAAAAGTTTATTTTATTATAATAGTAGATGTCCTTGTTCGCAACTTTCTCCTATATTTTTTTCCACAAAGATTGTTTTCGTCATCTTAGCTTGGTTTCTTGTTTTACAACTTGGAACGTAGGGTAAGGGGAAGGGGTCGATATCTATCTAGTATTTGAGTGAATAATTTACCCTAAGAATACGATTTGGAAGTGATGAAATAACATATTAAAACGATATAACAACAAATTAAGATATGTAATATAAATGTATTACTTCCTTCGTTTCAATATAAGTGACACACTTTTAATTACATGATTTTAAGGTAAAAAATTATAATGAATATTAAGTATATTAAATTAAATACTTAGTGGGGATGAGTCTCATACATTTTGATTAAAATGAAATTAATTATGTTTAAAATTAAAAAGTAATGGTAGATATGCCATTTCACTATATTAAATGAGATATTAATGGGTGCGAGCCCACTATTTTTTCCAAATAATGTAAATTTTCAAAGTGTATTACAGAATATTTATTTTGAAACATCTAACATGTAAAGTGTACTACTTATTTTAAAATGCAGGAAGTATAACTCATCATATGAAAGAAGATAAAGAAATTTGTTATTATCTTGTGATGTTTTATTATCTTGTTATAATTAGAATAAAATTTAAAAAGTTTAGAAGAAATCAGAATTGTTTGCCATTTTTGGATCAAAAACCTTTATCCATATTTGTTATTTCTAGGAAAAGCTTATTTTCCATTAAGAAACGAAAAGAATTTAAGTAATCATTGTCTTAATTTTCATAGAAAACATCAAAAGCTCAACTTTTTTATGAAATGCATATTTTCCTTATATTATAAGAATACTATGATTTTAGAAATCGTGGAAGGTTCATCTTTTTAAGAGTGATTCACATTTTGAACCGTATAATTAACATTTCACTACAAATTAATTAAAAATAACGTAAAAATATGATAAAAACATGCAGTCGTTTGGGATGTACAGTTTTGGACAAATTACGTAGGGTCGCCAAAACAACAATACATCAAGTATTATTTGTTGAAACTCAGATTCATAATTTTTTTTAAAAAGTGGTATTTATGTTATTATGAGTGTCATTAGGATTGCCAAATTTTGTTTGTGAGTCACGTGACTTAACTGCTACTATTTTGTTTCTGAAACTATACTTTGTTATATGATAAATATTTAACTGATAAATATTTAACATCTAGAAAATCATTCAGACTACCTTGTTAAAAATTTATTGAATAGAAAAATATAATACATAGAAAAACAGTGAACTTTTTAGATATTACGTACGGGAATCAAATAATTTATGGGGTTGGTTTGAACTAGTCTTTGAATTATTTGTTAGAAACTTGTGGGCCATGGGGTGGGGCCCACATGGCATGATTACAGGCCAATATGGCAATCTCAATGATGGATAAAGCCCATCAAAATTATTACTATTTATTTTTCATTTTTCAATGTCCTCATCTTGATGTTTATAAAGTTTTGGGACCATTGGAGTGGTTATTTGGGGACAAAATTATCTCACTTACCCTTCAATATACTTTTTGGTGAAAATAAACTATTGCTTACCTATTTTCCAATTTATTTATTGGGTAAATAGTCATTAAATTTATTTTACACTTGTTGTGTAGCTTATAGAATGTAACACCATTGTGTCTAGGTTAATTTTAAGTTTTTCTTTATCATTTGCTAATCAAGCATGGAAAAGAAAATTTTCAAAATAATTTCTTAAAATAGCCCAATGATCATTATGATGTTTGTGATTTTTATGAGAGGATATAAATAACACAAATAACGTGGTCATTAATTTAAAGTAAATTTTAATGAATAATATGACATGACCTATGGATAGGCCCTTGGTGAAAAGGATACATGAAGGTGACCCATCAATTTTTCTTTTCTTTTTTGTGAAGTAAGATTGTTCATATAAATTAATTTATTTCCCTTTTATATAAAGTTATGAACTATTTCTGTGATAAGATTTCACATACTAAAAGTTCTATTTAAAAAAAGAAAATATTATTTATACTTTAGTAGTTTTTAAGTTATTCTTAAAAAGTTTTTGTAAAGGTATTCAGAATTGCATAAATATCTTCAACAATACATACATATAGCTTTGTGTAACGGTGGTTTTCTAACCCTTCTACTAGGCAAATGACTGAATAAATAATTTTACAAACTAAGGAAAGTGTTTTAATCCAAATAATGGTTGTAGAAGGTTAATAAAATTTAGTAATTTTATCAAACCCTGTATTAACAACCTTTAATATTTATCGGTAACTAAAGTTATTAAAACATGTATTAAAACCTTTAATACTTTTATGGAGGATAAATTCTTTCACTAAAATCCAAGCACACCAAAAGGACTTGACCAAAGCCAAGATGATTACCGAAGACTTGAAATTTTCATCCAATAATAATCACTTTTATAATATAGAGTTCATAATCAAATATTGTTATTACTGTTCTTTACATAAGAATCCGTATGACAGGATTTGTTGACCAACAAATTCCATTCTTATTAAACTTCATTATATATTGATTAAAGTAATATTATTAATCTTAATGACATAGTTATGGTACAATCATCGATGGTACATATTATCTCAAGACGTTTACATAGAAGCCAAGTTTTTGTTCGAAAAGTTTATGATAAATGATTTTTCATCAACTTTGGACATATATAATTGTATATATATTTGTTATATAGTTATTGATTGGTACTTTTGTGTTCTCCTTTGTAAGAGCTACACAAACGGTATATAGCGTGTCCAAAGTAGAGTTGTGGTGAATGAGATATCGACTATCAAAGTAGGGTGTTTGAAACAAGAAATCTTGAAGTTGGGATGTTGGGATGCTATCCCACATTGGAAAAAGATCAAACATTTGTTGGTTTATAAGGTTGGAAGTATGATGGAAGATTAAATCCTTATACATGGGTTTTACCCGCACGCCTACGCGCGGAGGGTGCAATTAATTTGGACCGAGTGGCCTGAAATGGCTTGAACTCATGTGCGCCCGGACGACCTGCGGACACGAATGCAGCTCCGAAATCCCAGGCTCGTGACGCAGTTTGCTATTTTGATTTCTTGTTCATTTGTAGACACACCTCAACAAATTCTTCACCTACTTCTAAAGATCACAGCTTTTCTCTTGTGAAAACACTCTTAACTTCGGTTAGTGTTCGGGCTTGGGTTATATCCGGTAATGTAAAACTACTCGGTTGTTTTTACCCTGGGAAATAGACAACGAATCTATTTTAAGGGGATTGCGAATTTTACGAGACTCAGCCAAAACTTGTTCTTGTTTGTTCTATTTATTTTGTTTCAATCTACTGTAAACGTTTATTGTCAATTTCCCTTATTGTAATTATATTTTATTAATGAAAATTTATATTAGCTCTTACAGTTAAACAAGATGATTGCTAATATTAGAGTAAATTACAAATGTTTTCATTGGACCATTTCTAAATCTGCGATGTTAGTCGTCTTCATTGCGTTGATTTTGTTGGTTTTCTATAAATATATTAACTTAACAATGATAAAATTTAAGATATTCATGTAAAAAGCCCATAGAACTCAATACACGAAAAATGTATATAGTTGGTTTTCATTTTTTTTTCCTATTTAATTTAGATAGATTATCATTTTTTTTTATTTGTTAAGTAACTAAAATTAAGAATTTTCTATGTATGGCGTTAGAGGTTAAAGATAAATGATTATAAACTGATTATTCTGAACGATCATCTCAAATAAAAAAACTTAACGCGTGCAAACTACGAAAGTTTAACGATATTTGCAATTTAGTTCTAATGTTGTTTCATATGTATACATAACATATACATTAATAAACATATACAGTATACACATGTTTTTGTATGTGGTTGTATAAAATATGATTTTGATAATTTAGGGTTGTCATTAAGTGCATAAAATGTTGTACAATGGAGTAATTCCTAAAAATTAGAAGTCGTTTGTAGATTAATATATAAGTTTCTAATGCATGTCTTATCACGGTTATTATCAAAACTCTATAAAATATACACATCAAGAAAAAGAATTATGGCATCAAATTTTGTCCTCAATAGAAATGGAAAAGTCAAAATAAAAGTTGGTCAAATAAGTGTCAGTAAAGACAAAATACATGTCTTGCTCAATGCAGTTTTTATTACTCCCTCCGTCCAACAAAAAAATTCTCATTTCTATCATAAATTTTGTCCCACAAAAAAGTTCTCATTTCTATTAAATAATATTATTATTATGGGCCCCACTACCAACTATCTCTTAAAAACATTTTCTCTCTCCAATTAACCTTATATTTTAATCAAAAATAGTACCAAAGACCCCAATCAACTATCTCCTAAATACTTGTGCCGAAAGGAAATGAGAACTTTTTTGTGGGACGGAGGGAGTAATATTTATTGTCATTACTATTGGAGTACCACTTACTAGGAGTATTTATTATTATGATTATTACCGTAAAACAATTACAAGTATCAGATTTTTTTTTTTTAAAAACATTTTAGGTAGTACTTGAAAATATGTACTTTATGTCAATATATATGTAAAATACTTGGCCATTTTTATGGAGGACTACAAATAATTTTTATGTAGCAATTGCTATAATTCCATCTTCATGATGTGTTCTTTTTATTAAATTCGTATACTTTATTTTGAAATTAAGGCTAGATATAATAATTCTCTAAAATAATTAAGTCTAATAATATTTCTTATGATGTAATATCCTATTGAGTTTTGAATATCAAATTATCTAGTTTTCTAACATGATAATCAACACATTAAGTATAATAACAATGATGTCATGATGCTTTATTATATCAAAATATAGTGTTACTGTCTAGTGAAATAATCGACTATCTAGTGAAATAATCGACTAGTTATATGCTGGCGTGTTCTCTGTATATATATATTTATATATCTATATATATGATGATCAAATAGCAGTTAAACTATATTATTTGAGAAAGAGAACTAGTATCTTGATTCTTGATATCACATGGTTTTTTATAATAACTTACATTTAAGTGCATTGCATTACATTTAATTCATTATTTGATTTAAAATGTTAATATGCTTAACAAATACTTCTGTTTTTGTTATGTGATACACACATTTACTTCATCCCAATAAAAATAATTTCAAATTTTACAAAATGAACCACTTGTTTGTTTGTTGGTTATAAAATCTTTTATTGAAGTGGCCGGCCCATTGTATTGAGACCACAAAGCAAAATTTTCATCTTAATAAATAACCGTATAAGTTCCAGTCCAGTTGTTTGTTGGTTATCTATGTTATATTATAAAGTCCAGCCCATAATGATAAATAACCATAAGGCAAAACGGGCTCATTAGCACACTTTTCACCAAAATGATACTCCCTCCGTCCCATAAAGAAGTTTACATTTCTCTTGGTCACAAGATTTTAGGTGATCAATTAGTGGTGGGGTCACTAGGAATACTATTGATTAAAATATAAGGTTGGATTGGAGAGAGAAAGATAGTTAGTGGATATAAATTGTGGGGTTCTTAGTAATAATAATATTTTATTATATGGGGTCCATCAAATGTGAGAAATGTAAACTTTTTTGTAGGACAAAATTTAGTGAGAAATGTAAATTTTTTTGTGGGACGGAAGGAGTATATTACATCAAAGTGAAATTATATTGATATCTATTATTTGTGTATATTTATATACTTACTCATTTAATCAAATCAAGACAAGTGTAAAATTAAGGAAATATATGTGACGACCCTCAAAATCGGGTATTTGACCCGATCATTATTGTAACCCACTTTGTCTTAGTACACATTGTTTATTATGCACCTGTCAGTTGTCTATAATTATATATACAGTTGAAACTGTGATTAGCGAGTTGGTGACTCAACACAAATGTATTAAAGTGAACAAAAAGAAAATATATATATTTAAATTTTATAATTTACAGTGACACACTAGCTCAACCAGATTAACCGATACGAAAAATATCGATGGTGACAAAATATACACCTAAACCAATAACTTCTAATAAGAAAATAACAAACAACGGAAACCAAATAAAACCATGATTGAATTACTCTACGGACAAATGTATTAGCAAAATTTAATAATTAATTGATATCTATATTATCATTTAATTCAAATTTAAAATAAGTTATACCCCACACCCCAAGAAATTCGGTACCCATAACCCACATCACCGTACGTAATGCAATATTTTAATGAAGATTCTAACTAAACCGAACCAGAGGCACACTTTCAACCCCACCAGAAGTAAACCACGCCACTTTTATGCATTTCCGGCAACCATCGTGAATCCCGTTTCTTTTCCGAAGAGCACAGCAACCGCGGACAACCTCCGTCGAGCTCTCTCTCTCTCTGGAACTCACATAGAGGTATCATCTCACACTTTTCTTGTAAGTGTTGTGTGTGACCTCATCGCCGGCTCTCCATTCTCGCCGGAAAAGCTTTCTAGTAGCTGGCTTCGGCCAGTGCACTTCTTTTGTTGAATTGTGGTGTCCATTAAATCTGACCTATGAGCCCAAAATAATATTCAAGTCCAAATAACCATCTTAGATAAGCCCACTCGTATATTTGAGCCCAACGTTATAGAATCTGATTTTTATACAAATCCTTTTGACTTAACCAATATTATTAATTTTACATATCAGTTCAATTCATAATTATCAAACAATTTCTAAATTCTTTTCATTTAATGATTATTTATTTAATTAATAATCAAACAATTAAGCTTATTTTCTTTGAGTAATTATCAATTGTGTTACAATTCGTTTACTTTCAACAAAGTGTAACGCATTCCAAAATTTACATAATCAAACAAACACAGTTAATAAACGAGTCAAAACCCATCATGTCACCAACGTATCACTCGAGTCTAATTTCCCTTAGGGAATCAATGTGCATCATTTTGTGTCAGCGTGTCATATAGACCGACACTCATTTATATATTTTTATTGCATAGAGGAAGCTAGTGTCATTTCACGTGGTTGGAAACATCATCTCATTATTTGAGTCTTTTGGAAGCATTGCATCAAGTGAGTTCACAGCCCCACTTTTACTGCATTTTATTTACTGTTTTACAACTTTGGGGTGGAAAACATAACAACCGCTTTTACAAATCTTTACATTATATATTACAGCGTATTTAATAAACCTTATTGTGACTGTGATTTCGCAACCCCTCTTTTACTACATTTTAACTATTTTACTATTGGGTGAAAAACATATCAACTATTTTATAAATAATTTCCATTACTTATAATCATTTATTTATTTGTGATGAAACTATTTTTGGAAACTAGACAACGAATCCTTATGCTTGGACAAAGTTTAGAGGTACATGGAAGTGCGTATATGTTACCTACATAATCATTTGCTAGTTGCGACTAGGCCCTGGATATGCAGATAGTACTATTGGCTGAGACTCACCCTCCCATGATTTTGATCATTTTTATCGGTGTTTACCGAACCACGAGGAGTGCATATCTAGCACGATAGAGTTGTTGTTTTGGTTATGGACTTAGGGTCAGCATTTTAACTCAAAAGGGTATAACTAACCTTTTGGGGGATCACCGTCATTTGTTTCTTCTTGCGATTTATATCGTGCTATTGCTCTCGGAGCAGACTATTTTGACGTTTATACCATCACACTATTTTTGTCATCGATGGCATACGAAAACGATTATTTCAATTACTGCTTTTGAGCATACTATTTTTAACGTTTATACCATCACACTATTTTTGCTATACGAAAACGATTATTTCAACTACTGCTTTTGAGCAGACTATTTTTAACATTTCATACCATTACACTATTTTCGCCAGCGATGGCATATGAAAACTATTATTTCTACTACTGTTTTTTTTTTGCAGACTATTTTTAAACGTTTTGTATCATCAAACTATTTTTGCCATGAGTGGCATACAAAAACTATGAAACTATTTGAACTTATTAAAAACCTGTGAATTCACTCAACAATTTAGTTGATACTTTTACTTATGTTTTTCAGGTATCTAAGCTAAGCATTGAGTCACATGCATTGAAGTCAAGCTTTCGTTTTGTAAAGATGTCACCTCTAAATTTTAGTTTAAAACTATGTTTGGTTCAACTACTTTATTTACATTAAATTTTGGTGACATTAATTCTTATCAAACATTTATTGTTTACGATAATCATATGCTATGTTTACTCATGATAGTCGCACGCCCGTTCTTCCGCAAACTATTTTCTTTTCTAAACCATTTTGGCGGGGTGTGACAATATATGAGGAAAGAAAATTAATGGATTACACATGTCATCTTATAGTAGGTAGTCACATGAAGTATGCACAAATAGTAGTCATCAATAACATTTTTCCTACATAAATTTCTTTTCTTGAAATATTCTCTACCAAAGTGTCCGAGCTTCACTCCCGATGTATTTAACTTAACTGCTATCATGGCTGTTTCTAAACCATCCTCTGGTCATATGGAAAATATCTACTTAGAAACTTATTTCTCTAACCTTTATGAAATCATTAAACGCACTACATAGGTTATATATAACATAAAGATATAATTTTTAATCTCAAAAATCATGATTACCACCTAAATATGACAATCTTTTGATAACAAATATAACCCACAACGATTAACGAAAACTCCGCAATTTTTAATTTTCTCTACAAACGATTTTTTTAAACGTTTCTGCACAAGAACCAATCGGGCAAAGAAGATTATTGTCTGCATCTATAATTGCAATTCAATAAAAAAAAAATGATAACAAAATATGTATTTGTGTTAAAGTATCCAGCATCTGCAACCTGATTTATGTTGAGGTCCCTCAAACCATTGATCCCATGCTGGATTTGTGGGCCCGTTTGTCCTGCCATAGGCAACAAAATTAACCATATTCACAAAATCAAAATTAAAACGTCATTTGTCTCCTGAAAATTGAATTACTGAAATTAACCATATACACAACCAACCGTTTTTTTTTTTTGTTTTGCAAAATTTCAATCTAAAATGACTTATTTGCCCTCGTTGAGACGTTGATGGTAGTTATATAAATAGTGTGTCGATTATAGTCACATAATCATCTCATTTCAATAATAATGTAATTTTATAAAGAAAATTATTCAGGACATTTTATGCATTAAAAAATACACTAACCGGTTCGACCCATTTATTTTGAGCTATTTTCTTTTTATTTTGCCCGTGTTTAATTCCTCTAGTAATAATTTTCATCAGAAGCATATTATTATTTTGCAGCAAGAGAAAACCTAACAATATTATAAACCAGAACCCGTAACAAGAAAAACTCTTTCTAAGTGACCCGTTTTGGCCTGTTACCCGACCCGACCCGCCCATCTATAAAATATTCAGAAGGTCTTACATGGGAAGCAACGGATCCGGCCTTGTTGCCACATTATTCAAGATTCTATCAACAACAAAAAAAGGTTAGAAAAAATGTAAATATTAACATTTATTTTATACTTTTTTATTAATAATTTGTAAATATATACTTACTCCTTGCATGCAGCTGAGGCTGCTTCCATTTTTTCTAGCTGGTCAAGTTCCTCCTGCACATAATATCACAAAATCAAGTTTGTAATAAATACTCTTATATATAATTTATAGTTGAAATTCATTAATCATGTACTAGGAATGCTTTATTACTACAATAACTTATTTCATTTATGAAAATAAGAAATTAATTTGTTCATAAATTGTAATCATGACAATATCCAAATTTTAACAGATTAAATTAAAAATATTCAAAATAAATCATGATCCCTTGAATTAATTTCAGTTATTTAGTTTGTAAATCCCTAACACTCACTAAACTAACCAGTTTCATTCCTCTTAGGGCATGTTTGGGAAAGCTTATTAAGGGGCTTATTAGCTTAATAAGCTTGAAATGTCAAGCTTTTATGGGCTTAATAAGCCCCTAAATAAGCTTTCCCAAACACCCCCTTACATAATCATGAACCTCACTGTCAAATTCAAAACATAAAAACAGATATCTACAGGCCTCTAATTCGGATTCAGATAGAGAAAAAGTTCCAATTTTGAAGTAAACCCAGAAAAACCCATATAGATTAAAGCAGCAAGAAATCATAAAAATAAAATTTTGTAATTAAAAATATATAAAAAAGAAAGAAATCAGACCTCCAAATGACGAGTTTCTTGTTCAAGTCTTTTCAATTCAGCATGAATTCTATGCTTCCCTCTTGTATCTGCTGCTGCCGATCTTACCGGTTCTGATTTCTCTGTTTGCATCGCTTAATTTCTCGCTCTTTACAAAATCAGAATCAAGCACCAAAATTGGAAACCCTAAAGAATCAGAAATGGGTGAAATTGCAAGCTCATGGCACCAAAATTCACTCGTTTTTTCAACTTTTTATAATAGGTGCAAAAGAATTAGGAAAAAAGACAGCTTTATGTGAGTGTTTGGCTTTTGGTGTGGTGAATTTTGGTAAGAATCAAGGAAAAAAACAAAATCTTTGCTAGCAAATAAAAGAGGTTTTTTCTGGGTTTTTAATTTTTGGTTTGTGGGATAAAAAGGGCCCCCAAAAGCTTTTGTCTTGTTGCCTTTTGAGTTTTCCCCCTTTGATTACTCCATTTTTAGTCTTGTTTTAATGATTGAAAGGTCTAATCTCACTCACAGTTGGAAGCGTGGGTGTCACTGTTTATGAACATGCCCTACTTGTTTCTATCTTAATTCCTAAATCCTTGCTAAATGGTTGGTAGGTAGGCAAAATCGCAACAAAAATATATATTTATACTTGTATATAAACATTAATACAAGTTCATGTATATATACAAAAAACTTCAATATAGGTATATAAACATTAATTCAAGTTCATGTATATATACAAAAGCTTGAGCCGAGCCATCAAAAGCTCTAAGTTGACTTGTTAATCTTTTTGAACTCGTTGGTTAGGTCTGTGTTCAGGTTAATTTGATAAAAACTCGACTCAATTGAGCCGAGCTTGAGCTTAAATATCTTACTTCCTCCGATTCAAAATAAGTGACACACTTTGGGTTTCACGGGTTTTGAAGTAACATATTATAATGATGATTAAATTAGATTAATTGGATGGTTAGTGGGTAATGAGTCACACACCTTTTGAATAAAGTAAGTTAATGATGTTTAAAAGTAAGAAGTAAGTGTAAAGAAGTCATTTCACTTTGTTAAAGTAGATAGTTAGTGTGGGGGGTCTCACTATTTTTTATCAAATAAGGTAATTTCTCAAAGTATGTTACTTATTTTGAATCATCTCAAAAAGGAAAGTATGTAGCTTATTTTGAATCATAGGAAATAATATATTTATCTCAATGACAATCCAAAGTACCTTAATTAACAAACCCTTATTTAAAAGTATTAATAAACATTATAAATCAAGTTATTATTTCTAAGATAAAAAGTATTTGACAAATGAGTTTTACTAACGTATGCCCCTGGGGCATACGATAACGTACATTTAATGAGCCAGTAATTACAATTCAAACGGATATCGAATTTAATGCATCTTTTATTAGCAATCAATACATATTTAGGAAATTGTCACTTTATTAGACTGCTCCCAATGGTGCACCCAACTGACGCCGTCAATTGCTGCCAACTTAGCGCCACGTCAGCAGACACACAAATCAACATTAAACTGACTACCCATGCCAACAATACCACTTCCCTTTAATTTTTTGGGACCAACCATTACAAAACATACACACACAACATACCTCTATGGGCCCTACCATCACCCACTGCTCTCGTTCCTTCCTCCGTCTTCAAAGTGGCGAGCCAAACCGGCAGACCCAACCGGCGGGACCGTGCCAACGGTCGCCACAACCGGCGGGCCAACCAGCGGCGTCGGTAGGCTGCCATTGGCACTCGTCTTAATGCACATTATCGTATGCTCCAGAGGCATACGTTAGAAATACTCTTAGATAAATTTATTTTTTTCTTAGCAATTTCTGCTATCAATATTGCCTTTGTTATAGAAACAAGTTACTAAAAATTAAATAATTAGTATAAATGCTAAATATAACGGTAGAAAAGAATAAAAATCATTAAAAGGGGCGCGTGAATGCACATGCGTATGGTGGTGTTTGGATTGGTAGGTGATTGAAATGGGGTTCCGCATATAACAGGTGGCGAATGGTTGTCTGAATGCGTGATAAACGCGCTATTGTAAGCTCGTGAGTCCTTGTTGCCGGGTTTGGTGCCCCGGAGTGAAACCCATGTTTAAAACCTGAGTTTTATTTTTTTTTTATTTTTTTTTTTAAACTAAGCATATACACGGTACAAAGAAATAAAAAGAACTATTCGGAATTAAACCAACCGATAATTAAGAAAATAATTAGGGTCGAATTGAGTACCGAATCGATGACACTTAGAGAATATCATATGATGTGCAATTTTTTTAAATTCCAAATACCACTTATATAGATTATGTTCACAATATGATTTGAACCCTTGACTATAAGAATTATTACAGACATACATATTGAGTGTGTATTTAAACAAAATTCCTTTCCGTGACACAGCTTAAAAACGTCGCCTAAAAATAAAAGATTAACACAAAGTGTAACTAACAGAGAAAAAGTTGTACAAAAAGAGCTTGACTGCTTGAGAATAAAACTTTTGACCATTTCGGGACACATTTTTTATGGGCCTTTTTTTATTAGAAACTGGCAATTCCTAAATTAATTGTACCTTTTCCTACAATTTTAATATCATCTTTAATGAGAGGTTGAAAAAAAAGTTAATATTATTTGAATAATCTCTAAAATGACTTTTTACCATTGGAATGAATGAATTTTTTAAGAGGTCACTCCAACCACTTGATCTTCCCCAACCACTTGAACAACTTTCAATATTTGATTCTTTTAGTCCCTGTATTTAATAATTTTACATTTTAAACTCATGTATATATTTATATGTGAATAATTTATTATTATTTCTATAACTATTAATTATAATTTATCATATTTCAATACTTTTTAAGGTCAAGCATTATAATATTTTTGTAAGAGAAATTTTATAATGATGTTAAGTTTTGTAATGCTATAAAAATTGTTAAATTACATAAGTGAGGAACATTTATAAAACATTTGATATAAATAAAGGTAAATTAGTAATATTAGTGAAAAAGTCCTTGGAAAGGTTAATAATTGGAGAGGTTTTCAACTAATAGGTTATTAGATGATGTGACAAAAGTAATAAGTGTAACACCCGTATTTTTATAGCGTCGTTTAAATCCTTAAAATACATTTTCTCAATAATAGACGTGATGTCCAAAATACAGTTTAACAAAAACTTTAAAATCGTTATCAGAGTGTACAAAAATACGGTGTCACCAAATATATCAAAACTATAGGCAAACGGGATCTACCTACGAGCTCCCGAGCTAAACATCTTTAGGCCACTTCTAGTGCAACCTTCTACCACTTCAACCTGTACCTGAGTACATAGACACAAACAAACGCAGTACGTGAGACAAAATAGTCTCGTGAGATACATGTGTTTTAGACCCCCATAATGATAAACATTTCATAAATAAGCATATAAACATGTATATATACTGCAACAATACCGTCTAGTCACCCTATTGTGACCCTATCGATCTCGCTTGCCTAGCAAACATATCTAGTACCTAAACATATAGGTACCAGAAGCACAATCATATCTAGTACATAAACATATATGTACTAGAAGCACATTAATATCCAGTACATAAACATATATGTACTGGAGGCTCATCATATCTAATACATAAACATATATGTATTAGAATCATACCACGACTAGTACGAAAACATATGCGTACTAAAGTCCATACGTGTCTAGTGTATAAACATATATACACTCGTCTCAGTGATCGGGGATGCACCGCGTCACTACCATCTATCTCTTATCATAACCTAACAGTTATGCCAGTCAAAGTCTTCGGCTATCACACCAAACGTCAAACAAATTAGTTATCTAACGATAACGATATATAATTAGTTCACATAGCGTGAACGTACCTGTATGGTCCCATGGACCCGATGATAAGCAACCCACAGTTACTTCTACATCTATGAACCCTAGATGGTCCATACTTACTTATTTGAGGAGACACATTTCCCATTTATCGATATCGTAATACTTTTATCTATTCGTTGACTATAATACATAATTATTACCAGTCACAACATATTCCTTTTCATATATATTCGTCCCTTACTTTTATTAGTATTTCTTACCAATAGGTTCTCATTGTCATAAAATAATTTCCAATTGCTTTACTATCACATATTTATTAATAAAGGCCCAATATACGATCTTTCACTCAATAACTTTATTACTGTGGATCATTAATAAAGATTCCATCATTACTTTAGTTTATCATATTTACTTCCAAATTCATCAATCATACTAGACTTACTCTAGTATCACATTACACATACTTTCTTATCTTTTCAGTCACTAACTTTATCAAAGTATTTATTAATAAAGACTCATAAAAATATCATACATGTATTCAAAAACTCTTTGCTATGTACACAGTTTAAAAGAAAAGTCTCATGTACTCAACTTAGTGATAGTTAAATCTATATCGTGTTTATCAACACGAATCCTTGCTTCCCGCCTTTGGAATATCTCCAACTTTTAGGTCCTTGCATCCTATCAACATAATCATCACATTTCTAGTTATCATCTATAACTAAACATCATCTGGCATCAACATAATCAACCCCAACCACCAAGTTTATCAACTTGGTGTAGATCCATAAACCCTAGTTTATGGTTACTAACCCCAAATCATAGATCTGACATAACCCATAGTTCACACACTTCCTATGTGTGTTTTACACTCACCATCAACATATTTAGGCAAGACTTGACAAGTTACCATTGTCACCATTTTCCCCAAATCATCTTCACAAACTAAATAGGAGATGAAATTTACCTTAGATCTTTCAACAAGGAGTTTTAATCTTCAAGATTGGTGAAGAAAATGAGCTTGAGAGCTCCAAAAACCCTTCTTCCTTCCTCTTCCTCGGTTGCACCTTTGGGGTGAAGAGAAATGAGCAAAAACCCTAGAAATCCCGTTTTTAAAACTGTGTCTGAAGAATTCGCGCCGCGAACCCCAAGTTCGCGCCGCGATCTTCCCGTGTCTGTAACGCCCCGAATTTTATAAGAGTAATTTAATTGCATTTTATCCAGTTTAAACACTTTTATAGTTTATTTATTTTAGTAAACCATGGGTGACGTTTAGTTTATTATTGTATCTTTTATGTTCTTGTGTCTCTAGTAAAATAGGGAGTTCTAAATTTGGTGCCAAGATGACGCCGGCCGGAGGCCAAGGCCTATAATCAGTAACACCTATTTTGTTGAAATAAAGTGAGAACACTTAGGAGCTACTAGTTCCTTTTTCCTATCCATATTATCCGTGAATTAGAAGAGGTATGCGAGACCAAGTAGGATTCGGGCTTTCTGCTTGGGAGCGTTCTAATTCTCATATCCGGAAGCCTATCGGGCCAAGCCCAATTGTTATTCTATTCTTCTTGTTTCGGTAAGTCAAGGAGAAAGGCCGAAGCCCAAGAATGTTTAAAACATATAAATCTCCCTTGCCACCCTAGATGCCGACAAGAACTCCTTTTCTTCCATTCCGTGCGGCAGATTGAATCATCCTTGCGATTTCCTCCTGCCTTCGATCAGATTAGTTTTCTTGGTGCTCGAGTGGAGAGCAATCAATCATTCCAACTCTGGCGATCACCTGGTATGGACCAATGTAACGAGGTCCCAATTTTCCCCTCTTCCGAAACCTGATTACTCCCTTCCACGGGGAAACTTTTAGCAACACATAATCCCCAACCTGAAATTCCAAAACAGAACGCCTTTTGTCTGCATAGCTTTTCTGGCGACTCTGTGCGGTAATCAACCTCTCACGCACCATCTGAATCATCTCGGTAGTTTTCAACACGATCTCAGTACTACCCAGTACTTTGTGCCCGACTTCGCCCCAGCAAATAGGCGTTCGGCACTTCCTACCGTATAACATCTCAAAAGGCGGCTTACCTAAATAAGAGAGAAGATTAGGAATCGATCCTACACAAATTAAAGGAGGAGAGAAAGGTTAATAAACTTACGAATGCTCGAGTGGTAACTGTTGTTGTAAGAAAATTCCGCCAACGGTAAGTACTTATCCCAACTACCACCAAAATCAAGCACACATGCTCTCAGCATGTCCTCGAGCGTCTGAATCGTCCGCTCGCTCTGACCGTCCGTCTGTGGATGAAACGCGGTACTGAAATGAAGTCTCGTGCCCATCTCTTCTTGGAATTTCTCCCAAAATCTCGATGTAAAACGAGTGTCTCTGTCTGATACAATAGAGACTGGTATACCGTGTCTCGCCACAATCTCACGAACAAAAATATCTGCCATCTTCTCAGCTGAAGAACTCTCCCGAATCGGAATAAAGTGGGCACTCTTAGTCAAACGGTCAACGACTACCCAGATAGCATCATAACCTCCTGGCGTTTTCGGTAACTTGGTGATCAAATCCATAGTAATCTGTTCCCACTTCCACACTGGAATCTCTAATGCCTGCAACATACCATGTGGTTTCTCTGTGAACGATATACCTGCTTTTGTATTATTTGATAGTGGGGCAACCCACTCGTTTGTCTCTCATGCTTTTAGCAAACTGATGTCTCACAAATTAGAGAACCTTTCTGAGCCTTTAGTGATAGAAGTCGTCAACGAAAAAACTCTAACGGTTACAAAAGTTTACCGGAATTGTCTGATAGAGCTGTGTGGGAAGAAATTTCCCATAAATCTTATTCCTATCGCTATGAGAGAATTATGTGTGATTGTGGGGATGGATTGGATGACTGAATACCATGCTGAGATTTTATGTCATCAGAAACAAATCCGTATCAAACCCCCAAGTGGGATTGAATTGGTAATCCAGGGCGACATAAACCGTCTGGTGCCGGCACTGTGTTCAGCTGCGAGGGCAAGAAAATATCTTCAGCACGGTGACGTGGGTTATCTAGCTTATGTTATCGACACCATTCTTGAATCAAAACCGAGGTCGATTGAAAGTATTCCCATTGTTAGCGAGTATGCCGATGTATTTCCCGAGGATCTACCGGGAATACCACCAGAGAGGCAGGTGGAATTTCGAATTGATTTGGTACCAGGTGCGGCGCCAATTGCTAAGGCTCCTTATCGCCTTGCACCGCCAGAAATGAAGGAATTGTATGACCAGTTGCAAGAGTTGCAAGGAAAAGAATTTATTCGACCGAGTTGTTCACCGTGGGGCGCACCGATATTATTTGTGAAGAAGAAAGATGGGTCACAAAGAATGTGTATCGATTACCGTGAACTAAATAAATTGACGGTGAAAAACCGTTACCCCTTGCCGAGAATCGATGATTTATTCGACCAACTTCAGGGTGCTTCATGGTTTTCAAAAATCGATTTACGTTCAGGGTATCACCAGATGCGGGTGAAAGAAGAAGATATTGAGAAAACCGCCTTTCGAACACGTTATGGGCATTATGAGTTTGTAGTGATGCCCTTCGGACTCACTAACGCACCAGCGGCTTTCATGGATCTTATGAACCGGGTGTGTAGTAGTATGTTAGATCGTTCGGTGATTGTATTTATTGATGATATTTTGGTTTACTCAAAGACCAAGGCGGACCACGAGGTTCATCTTCGCGAGGTGTTAGACACGTTGAGACGCGAGGGTCTTTATGCAAAATTTTCCAAGTGTGAGTTTTGGTTACGTGAAGTGCAGTTTCTTGGGCATGTAGTGAATGAAGAAGGTATAAAAGTCGACCTCGCAAAAATCTCAGCAGTGATGAAGTGGGAAGTACCAAAGACGCCATCGGAGATTCGTAGTTTCTTGGGTTTGGCTGGGTATTATCGTCGTTTTATCCAAGATTTCTCCAAAATCGCGTCACCTTTGACAAAGTTGACAAAGAAATCAGCTGCATTTAGTTGGGGTAATCAGCAGCAGGAAGCTTTTGAAGCATTGAGGAATCGGTTATGTGAGGCACCGATTCTAGCCCTGCCAGAGGGTGTAGAAGATTTTGTGGTTTACTGTGATGCGTCTATTCAGGGTTTGGGTGCCGTGTTAATGCAAAGGGGTAAAGTGATTGCATATGCTTCTAGACAGTTGAAATCTCATGAGGGAAATTACCCTACGCATGATCTCGAGTTAGGTGCCGTGGTGTTTGCCTTAAAAATATGGAGGCATTATTTATATGGCGTGAAAATCACCATCTACACTGATCATAAGAGTTTGAAATATTTGATGGATCAGCAAGATTTGAACATGAGACAGAGGAGATGGCTTGATGTGTTGAAGGATTATGATTGTGAGATCCTTTATCATCCGGGTAAAGCCAATGTAGTGGCTGATGCGTTGAGCAGAAACCCTATTCGGGGTATTTGTATGAGGTTGACGGCAGTAGTATCGTTGTTGGATTCTATTCGCAGTGCACAGGTAGAAGCCTCAGAAGCCGAGCAGGCTAAGAAAGAACGAATTGTAGGTGTGATTGGTAGTTTTGTGAAGGACAGTAGAGACCTTTTGACACATCTTGGTAGAGTTTGGTTCCTTCACACGGTGGTAACCGTGAAGTTTTATTAGACGAGGCTCATAAGTCTAAATTTTCTATTCATCCGGGTTCGACTAAGATGTATCGCGACCTTCGTGAAAACTATTGGTGGCCGGGTATGAAATTAGAGGTAGCTGAGTATGTTGAGAAATGCTTGACTTGTCGCAAAGTCAAGGCCGAGCACCAGAAACCACATGGTATGTTGCAGGCATTAGAGATTCCAGTGTGGAAGTGGGAACAGATTACTATGGATTTGATCACCAAGTTACCGAAAACGCCAGGAGGTTATGATGCTATCTGGGTAGTCGTTGACCGTTTGACTAAGAGTGCCCACTTTATTCCGATTCGGGAGAGTTCTTCAGCTGAGAAGATGGCAGATATTTTTGTTCGTGAGATTGTGGCGAGACACGGTATACCAGTCTCTATTGTATCAGACAGAGACACTCGTTTTACATCGAGATTTTGGGAGAAATTCCAAGAAGAGATGGGCACGAGACTTCATTTCAGTACCGCGTTTCATCCACAGACGGACGGTCAGAGCGAGCGGACGATTCAGACGCTCGAGGACATGCTGAGAGCATGTGTGCTTGATTTTGGTGGTAGTTGGGATAAGTACTTACCGTTGGCGGAATTTTCTTACAACAACAGTTACCACTCGAGCATTCGTAAGTTTATTAACCTTTCTCTCCTCCTTTAATTTGTGTAGGATCGATTCCTAATCTTCTCTCTTATTTAGGTAAGCCGCCTTTTGAGATGTTATACGGTAGGAAGTGCCGAACGCCTATTTGCTGGGGCGAAGTCGGGCACAAAGTACTGGGTAGTACTGAGATCGTGTTGAAAACTACCGAGATGATTCAGATGGTGCGTGAGAGGTTGATTACCGCACAGAGTCGCCAGAAAAGCTATGCAGACAAAAGGCGTTCTGTTTTGGAATTCCAGGTTGGGGATTATGTGTTGCTAAAAGTTTCCCCGTGGAAGGGAGTAATCAGGTTTCAGAAGAGGGGAAAATTGGGACCTCGTTACATTGGTCCATACCAGGTGATCGCCAGAGTTGGAAAAGTTGCTTATCGTCTAGATTTACCAGAAGAACTCCACCTTATCCATAACACTTTTCACGTTTCACAACTTAGAAAGTGTATTGTTGACGAGTCTGTGGTGGTGCCATTAGAAGACATTCAGATTGATGAGAAGTTGAACTATATCGAGCGGCCGGTTGCGATACTTGACCGCAAGGTCAAGACTCTGCGCAACAAGGAGATTATGTTGGTTAAGGTGCAGTGGCAACACCGCAAGGGTTCCGAGTGGACATGGGAACCCGAGGCTGAGATGCGTGATAACTACCCCGAGCTTTTTGCAGACAGTGACTTCGAGGACGAAGTCTGATTCAAGTGGGATTGAGTTGTAACGCCCCGAATTTTATAAGAGTAATTTAATTGCATTTTATCCAGTTTAAACACTTTTATAGTTTATTTATTTTAGTAAACCATGGGTGACGTTTAGTTTATTATTGTATCTTTTATGTTCTCGTGTCTCTAGTAAAATAGGGAGTTCTAAATTTGGTGCCAAGATGACGCCGGCCGGAGGCCAAGGCCTATAATCAGTAACACCTATTTTGTTGAAATAAAGTGAGAACACTTAGGAGCTACTAGTTCCTTTTTCCTATCCATATTATCCGTGAATTAGAAGAGGTATGCGAGACCAAGTAGGATTCGGGCTTTCTGCTTGGGAGCGTTCTAATTCTCATATCCGGAAGCTTATCGGGCCAAGCCCAATTGTTATTCTATTCTTCTTGTTTCGGTAAGTCAAGGAGAAAGGCCGAAGCCCAAGAATGTTTAAAACATATAAATCTCCCTTGCCACCCTAGATGCCGACAAGAACTCCTTTTCTTCCATTCCGTGCGGCAGATTGAATCATCCTTGCGATTTCCTCCTGCCTTCGATCAGATTAGTTTTCTTGGTGCTCGAGTGGAGAGCAATCAATCATTCCAACGAAGAGGGCGATCGCATAGAATCTGGTTAGGCAATTCGCACGTGGGTAAGACTTCAATTCCCTATTCCGTTTCCTGTTTTCTCTCATATCCGGTTATTAACCTAAGGTTATGGCGTTTGAATTGTGTTCTTCGGGACAAACAGATTATAACCCGAGAGACGTTGGTCCGTTAACTTCTTTCTAGCAACCGAGGATTCGCGGAACAAGAGGCCAAGTGTGAGAGTTCTAACTCGGTAGTCTTTTGTTTATTGAAGTCTTTTGTTTATTGTAGTCATTATTTTTCCGGGAACCTCTTTGTTATTAGTTGTTGGCTATAGGAATCCCAGGGCTGCTTGTAAGTAGTTGACTCCGAGCACAATTAGTTTCGGTTTGAATTGTTTAGGGATGAGAATTGAAATGCTATACCGAAAGGGAACCGAACCCGTAGGGTTCTAGGTTCCCAACCGGGAATGCTTAATAGCCTTAGATTTTAGAACCATCATCGAATGACAATCTGAATTGTTAATGCTGCTGATTTCCATATAAGAATGTTCGGGTTTTCGGGTTAGGGTTGAGGCGATTTGTTATATTTTAAATCACTGATTTGAGCAGAATCTACCTTCTGTTCCAAGCTGTTTTTGAAGTACTTAAATTAATCTTTTGAACTTTTTGCCCATGATGAAACCTTGGTTTTTGAATTAGCTTTCCAACGCCGCAACCCGCTCGTTAATCCGAATTACGGTTTAAAAGTTATAGTCGATTTAGTATGCTGCTGTTAGGATTTTGAGCTGTGCAGCATGTCTGTCTTGCACCACTGTTTTGAGGCACTTAGAGTCTGTTTTGGCCAGTGACCGTCTCACAGTAAATTGTAGTTTTGATTGTCTTCTAGCCATGGTTAAAATATGAGGAAAATCTAATAAACCGTTTGGGAGTTATGGCAGTTTCCGTGAGACTGACGGGGGCTGCCAGTTTTCTGAAATAAGTCCTCGGGCAGGATTTTAATTCCGGGTTTCACTTTTGGGTTTTAGGATCGTCTAGGAGATAACGTACTATCTTTCTGATTTTCGGGAACCTTTGGAGCTTGCATTTCTCGAGGTGAGTATTCTCACTGTGTATTCAGTTTTAACGTCGTACATGCATGACTTATGTGTTATATCTCTGTGATTGATTTGTTATCTGAGACTGATTTGTATCTGAGCCTGATTTGTTATCTGAGACTGAATTACTATCTGAGATTGATCTGTTATCTGAGTCAACTACTATCTGAGTTTTCGGTGATTTAGCTTTCTGAGTTCTGAGTTTCTGAGATTAGAGTTAAAACATTAAACATAATATATCTGACTTGACACCGAAGAGCACTGGTGTCAGACGTTTGACTTGGCACCGAAGAGTACTGGTGCCAGGCCTTTTGACTCACACCGAAGAGTACAGGTGTTGAGGTGGGTGAGGCGGGTCGAGGTTGATCTCTCGTCCCAAGTCACCCTAGCGCGCTATATAAATTAAAATCTGAGTAATAAAATCTGAGAAATAAATCCGAGTAATTAATCGAGTAGTTTCTGATTAGGAGTACACCTATGTGCCCTCATGTGTTGTATGTTAGAATTGTTTGCATTTTGAGATATTCACTCAGCTTCTCCAGCTGACCCCCCTATTTTCCCCACCATTTCAGGTACTAGCAAAGGGAAGGAGAAAGTGGACGGTTGGCCGCTGTATTCTACCCATGCTGATGTGGACATCAATTATTATTATTACAAACTTTTACTCTATTAAACTATTTCCGCTTTTAAGATTTTGTTACATACGATCTTACTATTTTGGGATTTTAAATATTTAAATTTTTGGGACATTTTACATTAAATAATACACTTAAAAAGTTTTAAAAATCTTGTAAATTTGAGGGTGTTACAGTGTCGCGAACTCTTCGCTTCGTGAACCTGATCGTGAACTCCGACCTCCAAAATACCCAAATCTCTGTCCAATGTTCACGAACGCGAACATAGGTTCGCGTCGCGAACTACCTGATGCAACAGGGCTTCATCTTTCGTTCTTTGTCTCGACCCGGTTTCGTCCATAACTTTCTCGTACGATGTCCAAATGACACGAAACTAATTCCCACGTGTTTTAAATGATTTATCCATATTTATCATATATTTTTCATAATCTATTCGATTCAAAATTTCGGGTCGTTACAATAAGTCATTTGAGAGGTTAACCATTGTGGATGCTCTAAGACGCGTAGGTAAAAATTATGTACTTTTTACATTGCGAAACTCAACACGAAAATAACCAGTTACGAATTGAGCTTAAATGTGTACCAGTTAAATGGACACCCCAATCTATCACATTAAGTAATTACTCCATTCGTCCCCAAAAAAAGTTTACATTTCTCCTTAAAATTTTGTCCTACAAAAAAATTTATATTTCTCAAATTTGGGGCCCACCTAATAAAATAATACTCCCTCCGTCCCACAAAAAACTTCTTATTTCACTTTAAATTTTTGTCCCACAAAAAACTTTTCATTTCCCATATTTGATGGACTCCACACAATAAAAAATTATTATTACTAAAAATCTCACCAATAATATCCACTAATTATCTTTTTCTCTCTCCAATCAAGCCTTATATTTTAATCAAAAGTATTATCAATGACCCCACCACTAACTATCACCTAAAAACTTGTGCAAAAGCCAAATGTGGAGTTTTTTGTGGGACGGAGGGAGTATTATTACCAATCATTCCACCAATAAAACACTTTCTGTCTCCAATCAAACCTTATATTCTAATCAAAAGTATTACATATGACTCCACCACTAAGTATCACTATACATTGTTGGTTTCACGCTTTTTGAGGCAAAATATGGTAATGATAATTAAATTAGATTAATTGGATGGTTAGTGGGAAATGAGTCCCACAAATTTTAAATAAAGTGAAGTTAATGATGTTTAAAAGTAAAAGTAAGGGTAAAGATGTCATTTCAAATTATTAAAGTAGATAGTTAGTGGGTGTAGGTCCCACTATTTTTTACCAAATAAAGTAAGTGTTCAAAGTGTATCACTTATTTTGATACACTCAAATATGGAAAGTGTATCTCTTATTTTAAATCGGAGGAAGTATAAGATTGTGTTAAAATGAAATGTAAATTTATGTGTGGGAGTAAGGAGTATAAATTTTCAAAAAAACAAAAATTCAAATGTTTTATGTATCAACCCAACTTGAGATGAACAAGCTTTTTGACTCGGAGAAAGTTAGTCTTCTTCTACCACTCGTAGACATATGGGACAACTACGTAACGTTTTACGAATCAAAGTGCACTACTATAAAAGGGTCTTTTGCGACTGGCAAATTAATCCATCACAAAATTCGAAGCAATATTTATTTAGTATTGTGCAACGGATTCGCGATTTCTCGAACATGTAGATATTAATTTTAAAAGTATTTACTTATTACTAATTTGCAACGGATTAGCGACAGGTAACATTTACCATATAGTAGTATATATTTATCCCTAATCGGACGCTACAAACTTATTAGTCAAATGTTGGTGGAATTTGTTAGTGGTATTTGCATATTCTAAGTTTAAAATCATAAATTTATTCTTCTCATCATTAGCACGATATAATTTACTTCAAATCTCATATCATTCCATGGAAATTATGATTAGTTACATACATATTTTCTACCAAAATAATAATAAAAATACATAATGGGAGACTTAGGAGAAGACTTTCACCCTATAAATAACCCCTCTCCAACCTCGTATTTTAAACCACCACACAAAACAAAATGAAAACACCACACTCAACTCTTCTTTTTGTCGGGATATTTCTCGTCACTATCCTCTTCCCGGATCCAGTTGCATCTCAGAATTGCAACTGTGCTTCGGGCTTGTGTTGTAGCAAGTACGGTTATTGTGGCACTAGTGATGCTTATTGTGGCAAAGGTTGTCGAAGTGGCCCGTGTTCTTCATCAACTCCTATAAATAATGCCTATGTCCCCGGTATAGTGACAAACGCATTTTTTAACAGGATATTCGCTACTTCTGCGAGCAATTGTCCTGGGAGAAGATTTTACACTCGAGACGCGTTTCTTAAAGCTATAAGTGACTTCCCCCAATTTGGTAGATCCGGTTCAATTGCGGATTCAAAGCGTGAAATTGCAGCTTTCTTTGCTCATGTTACTCATGAGACTGGACGTAAGTTATCGAGGGTTTTTTTTTTTTTTTCCTTTAAAGAATAACACGACATACATTTTCTTAGACGTACCACTCTTTGCATTAGAAAAAAATTAATTGCTATTTCAAAAAATAGATATAGAAGATTCAAAATTCTAAAAGAATACACCATGCGACTGGTATGACTCCACATAAAATTTGACAAGTGACATCTGGTCGCAAAAAAAATGGTTTGGTCTAAATAAAAATGGGTTGGTCGTACATTAGTCGTACAAAAAACATCCGTGTCGCACACAAAAATCCGGAGTCGCACAGCCGCACAAAAAAATCAAGTCGCGACAAATGAATCGAAATATGTTGCTAATTTTGAGCTTTTATGCACGCACAGATTTTTGTTACATAGAAGAGATAGACGGTCGCTCAAAAAACTACTGCGATAACAGCAAAACCCAATATCCATGCAAACCTAACAAAAGATACCATGGGAGAGGCCCCCTTCAAATCTCATGGAACTACAACTACGGTGCAGCCGGGCAGAAACTCGGGTTCGATGGGCTCAACAACCCGGATATTGTGGCTAATGACCCCGTGATTGCATTCAAAACCGCGTTGTGGTTTTGGATGGAGAATGTTCATTTGGACTTTGTTTCGGGCAAAGGGTTTGGATCTACAATCAAAAACATCAATGGAATGGAGTGCAACGGTGGGAACCCGGCCACTGTGACCACTCGTGTCAATTACTACACGGATTATTGTAACCAACTTGGTGTGCCGGCGGGCAATAATCTTAGGTGTTAGACTTTGGTTATGTTCATAAATAAGCATATGAAAACCATCTCATGTGATCTAGCTTAATACGGAGTAAGTGTTATGCTCTAGAATAAATGTTCCCGTGACATATATTTTGCTTAATATATGACACTATGAAGGTTAGTATGTGGTGTTGTATTAAAGGTATTATGGTACTTCTTGGGACTTGGTTTAAATTCATGGTAAAAAAGATCCTGTTGTTAAACACTTAAACTTATTAGCAAGTCAAATAGCTAAATCATGCAAATAAATAAGTTTAAAAAATTATGTAGAAAATAAATAAATCCGAATGATTTTTTGAAATTTACCCGTACAACATAGTTGTTATGGAAGATGAAATCGTTCATACTAAATCTCCATACTTATCTTCGTATTCATTTGATTAATATAATCGTTCACATCAAAATATGAAATTAGGAAAAAAAATTAATAAATTGCATATGACAATTATTTTGTAAAGTAAGATTTAATTAGTAGTAAGTAATACAATTTTTAATTTGTTATATATATATATAAAAGGAAAAAATATTAAGAGAAACAAAACTTTTATTGATAACATGACATCTCAAATTAAAACATAAGCCTTCACCAAAAATCACAACCATCGCACAAAATGAAATATTTCGAGTCTACTTGTTACAGTAAATGAAAATAGACACAATTTGCCTATGGAATAATCACCATACTCGTTTTGTATACTACTAGAATTGCTTCATATGTATGAAGTAATTTTGATAGTGCACAAATAAGCTCGTAGAATAGAGCTAATTACCATAAAGAGCCCTAATCCCTCGGATGTCGTCTGAATTCAAACCTTTTGTTACTCCTGAGTTGAAGGTAGCATACATTATCGCGTTTTTAAATTGGCTATGACCAAGCCCGAGTAGGTGTCCGATTTCGTGTAAAGCCAAAGTCTCGATGTCATAAGCATTCGGGACTGCCCCAACCCCCCAACGGTCATCTGCATCGTAGTGTAGTCTTCCATCGGTAGGTGCAAACGCATGGGCCAACACACCACCACGTCCATCAAATGGAGACCCGTCTCCATGGTTTCCACGGTGAAAACTAATCTTTATATCCGCACCTCGGTAAGTTCTAGCTTTTGAAAATATGAAATGTCGAGAAGCGATAGCCCATTTGTTAAAAGCCCGTGCAATAGGCCGCATAAATCGAGTAGGGAAACGTGACCCGAAAGCATAGGTTAGATGCTTTTTATTTTTAGGCCATTTTGGTTTACCTACAAAAAATCGATAATGTGCGACTGTATGTAGTGATCCGTCGTTATGTTGGTGGGTTTCCTTATCAGGAAACCCGCAACGAGGCATTACCATCTTGGACACTGTTGGCTCGTCAAGCAGCCCAGTGGCGTTGAGATGGTAATAGACTTGGTAAGATTTGATGGCTTCCTCGAGATCGTCATCAAAATGGTCTTCTTCGGGATTTGAGATATTAGGGTTATTTTGGTAGTTTAGGTATCCGAAACGGCTAAGATAACGTTTAAGGTTACGGATGCCTTTTACGTTTTCGCCCTTGCCGCACCCTTGAATGTTTTTTAGAAATTCAAAAGGTGACGGGTGTGAGTTATTACCTATTAACTCATTTGGATGCAACTCATGAGGGTACTGAAAATGTGAAAAGACAGGTATAACGAGACAAACAAGAAAGAAAATACATGAAGGAAAATAAAGTGTAGACATTGTTACAAGCAATACGTTTGAATTTTGATACACTTTTACAAGATTTAAGAGCCCTATTTATATCAATCTCCTCTTAATTTTTTATTCATTGTTAAATTCATGAAAAGGTGAGAATGTGTATACGATGTTCAGGCTAGGCTTATTTTATTCCAAAATATTTTTTTTTTTGAACAGCAAAAGGGTACCCGACAAGGAGCTTCGGTAAAGTCATCACCCCCGTCAAAGAACCCAAATATATTAAAACACGGGCTAGCCAGAAACTAGCAAAAAGTTACAAAGATAAAACAAACCCACCGATTACATGACATACTAAATTAAAATACTAAAAGTAAAATCATTGTCTTTTCCACTAATGCAGCATCTTCAATTTTTCCTGTTTCCGCCAATTGACCCGAAACACCCGATCCCATGAGTGTAGTCATCTATTTGTTGGATCGGATATCCATCTCCCCCACTCGCAACTGCTCCATCTTGCCTTTGATCTATTTTTGATCCACGAAAACGAGTCGGCCTGTGCTTGCAAGAACGAGTAATGAGTACACCCAATCTTTTTGTCAAAAACAGATTTATTTCTAAACATCCAGATCTGCCATAAATTGGATACTAAAGCAGACATAAACTGGTCGTGTAGCGCCTTTGGAAGACCCACCCGCACACTCCATTCTCGAACCTGCTTAATATTATGCATCTGCCCAATATCAATGTTCCACCATTTACAAAAAAGAATCCAAAATTCTCGTGTTACACTACAGTTCCAGAAAAGGTGCAAATCATCTTCAATTTCCCTGTTACACATACTACAAACAGCGGATTGTAGCATAATACCCCGCTTAAGTAGATTATAGCACGTTGGTAGCCGGTTGAGCAAAAATCTCCAATAAAAAACATTGATCCTTATCGGGATAGTTTTTGACCAATGTATGTCAAAATCAGGCAGCAGGCCCAATAGAACCCCATCAAAAGCTCTCCTTGCCGATGCTACCGAAAACACACCATCATTCTCAAAAGCCCAAGACCATTTAAGTTGGCCCGTATCGAGATTTTGCGATGCCTGAAACCATGAGTCTATTGGTATATTAATTTTATTCAAATGATCTCGTACCTTGGTTATATTATTCCAAACCCCCGAGAATTTGCTCGTTGGAATATTATGGTGTGGAATTTTATGTAATGAAACAGTAACATTCTTCCAAAGAGAGGTGTTTTCGTTCTTCAATCTCCACCACCACTTTGATAATAAGGCTAAATTTAGGGCTTTTAGGCTAGGTACATTGAGACCACCCAAGTTAATAGGAGCGTGAATTTTACTCCAACTAACCCAATTAATTTTCCGATCACAATTTTTTGAGCCCCAAAAAAAGTTAGCCCGAATAGACTCTAATTTTTTAATAATAGATTCCGGGACTTTAAAGATGGAGAAGTAATAAATCCCTAACGCCCCAAGCACGGATTTAATTAGAGTTAACCTTCCCCCATATGATAAAGTTGAAGCTTTCCATGCGGATAATTTTTTTATGAAATTTATTAACAATACCTTCCCATTACCCCACTCGGTTCATAGAAGACCCGATTACCAATCCAAGGTACTTAAATGGAAGCGTACCTATGTTACAATTAAGCTTCCTTGCAACCCGATCCACTTCATCATTTGGAACACCAATACCGAATATATTACTTTTTGACATATTAACTTTAAGACCGGAAGCAAGATAAAAACAATTAAGAATTCGGTGAAGATTCTTTGCATTAGACTCCGACCATTCCCCGATGACGATGGTATCATCGACATATTGAAGATGGGAAATTGAAGGTCCATTATTAGGTAGACTAATACCATGGAACACACCCTTTTCCATAGCTTCACACATGGCTATATGTATACTTTCAACGGCAATAATAAATAGAAAAGGTGCCATCGGGTCACCTTGTCTAAGCCCACGTTTAATATCGAATTCCGAAGTTGGAGACCCATTTAGAAGCACGGATGCCCTAGCGGAATTTAGGCACTTGTTGATCCATCTTCTCCATTTCAAGCCAAAACCCATTTGTTCCATAACCGAGTCTAAGAACCTCCAATTTAGGGTATCATAGGCTTTTTCAAAGTCCACCTTGAATACGAGGGATTGTTTTTTAGATTTTTTACACCATGATATAATCTCACTCATTATAATCGGCCCATCAAGGATATTACGTCCCTCAATGAATGCCGATTGTTCTCCGCTAACCACATCACCGATTACCAATTTTAGCCGATTTGCTAAACACTTAGCAATAATCTTGTAAAAGCTACCGATAAGACTAATCGGTCTATAATCACATAGCTCGAGGGGGATTTCACATTTCGGTATAAGAGTGAAAAAGGATGAGTTACATCCATTATTTAGATTCCCACCGTTTTCAAATGACTTTACCGCATTCATTAAATCATTTTCAATAGTGTTCCAAAATTTTTTATAGAACGAGAAAGTGAACCCATCCGGCCCCGGAGCTTTTTCAACCCCGCAATCCCATACCGCCTTCTTTATTTCATCCCGTGAAAAAGATACTTCAATTAAATTCATTTGCTCTACCGACAATTTTTTAAATTTATGACTAACAAACTTTGGTCTTGCTTCGTTAGAATCAGAAAATATTTTAGAAAAGTGGTTGTAAGTACCTTTCTTCATATTCTCCGGATCTTCATTCCATATACCGTTGAAGGAAAGACCGTGTATAAAATTCTTTCGGTTATTATGATTGAGCGATCCATGAAAGAATTTTGAGTTTTCATCGCCATCCACATTCCACTTTATGCGAGCTTTCTGCTTAATATCCCGAATCTTGCGTGTTTCTAATTCCCGGATTCTTATGTCAATACTTATTCTCTCGTTTTTTTCACCATCATTTAGACCAAACTGTTCTGCTTTAATATCGAGATCATCTTTAATTTTTTGTAAATCAATACCAGACCGATCAGAAGCAGCCGCCTTCCACTGTTTAATTGCAATTTTTACATTTTATTCCAAAATATGATTGAAATTAATTGCGATTATAACTAAATCACTCAATAATAGAGAAAGAGTCAATAAGTTGACTTCACTAAGAAATGTCAACTGACAAGCCCGCATGTTTTATGTTTCATGGCAAAGTTTATTAGTCTTAAATCTATTTTCTATCATAAAATATTGATAATTTATTATTACTTCTTTCAAAAAGTATTTGAAAGTTTAAGGGCATTTTAAATATTTAATACTTCATCCGATTCAAAATAAGTGCTACACTTTCGTTATATAGGTGATTCAAAATAAATGATACACTTAGAAAAATGACCTTATTTTGGCAAAAAAATAGTAGGACCTACACCCACTAATTATCTACTTTAACAAAGTGAAATGACTCATTTACACTTACTTTTTACTTTTAAACATCATTAACCTCACTTTATTCAAAATGTGTGGGACCTATTATCCACTAACCATTCAATTAATCTAATTTAACTACCATTATAATCTTTTGCCTCAAAAACTGTGAAACCCAAAAGTGTAACACTTATTTTGAATCGGAGGAAGTATAATACTACCCCCGTATCAAAATAAGTGATACATTTGAAGAATTACGATTTTTGAGGCAAAAGATTAAAAAGTGGTTTAAATTAGATTAAAGTGGATAGTTAGTGGATAATGGGTCCGGTCCCACTTCTTTGGAATGTAGTGATATTAATGATGTTTAAAAGTAAAAGTAAGGGTAAAAGGGTAATTTCACTTTATTAAAGTAGATAGTTAGTGGCAAATGGATCCCACTTTTTTACCAAATAAGGTAAGTTTTGGAAGTGTATCATTTATTTTGTTCCACCCCTAAATAGAAAGTGTATCACTTATTTTGATACGGAGGTAGTATAATAATTTAGATGGCTGAAATAATCGTCAATTTCAAGATATTTACGATGTTTATACCAAGAAATTAGATGTATCAAATTAATTTTTGAATCAATTGTTTAGCATAACAAAACTCTATATTTCTTCATGTTCCCAATTGTGAATATTGCGTGATCAAATTTAGGAAAGTGTACGCTACGCATTCATCTAAACCATAAACAAAAATACTTGTAAAATTCATATATTTGTCACCCTGACCGTAAAGGATCTAATCAAATTTTGTAGCCCAACACAATGATGAACGGCCAAAGGATATGAACAAACCATACTTCATTACCATAATTTCAGCATTGGAATTATTTACTTGGTATATTAATTAATGTTATCCCCAACCAACATCGTACTTGGACTACTTATAATAATTAATAATTTATTCCGTTTGGATAATTTAGTGGAAATCACATTATGCACAATTGCACATTTTGATATTCAATTAGTGCTCAATCATGTTATGTTTGGTAATTTAGTTTTTTCATTTTGGAGAATTAAAATAATTAGATATTACAAGTAATTGTGGCAACATAACTGATTTTTACGGTTAAATATAAACCAGTTTCAACCATCAATGTTTCTCATTCTCTATTTGGGTGATTTTTCTTTGCTGCAACACGAGAGGAAATTTATCAAGTTCAACCTCAAATTAACTTCCTTTTGGATTTACAAACAGAATATGCAGAATCTTGTCTTACTTTCCACATAATAAAATAATGGGATTTGCTAACCATTGCCCTTAGGGCAATGGTTAAGAATGGATAAAGTGGTTTTTGTACAATTAATGATGCATAACTAATCAAAGGTGGTTATTAAAATGCATGGGGGTGGTTTTTTATTAGTTAATGTACAATGATTTAAAGCCAATAAAAATTTCTTAAACATTGCCCTAAGGGCAATGGTTAACATTTTCCTAAAATAATATAAGTTTAAAAAAAAAAAAATATATATATATATTTTTTCAATTTAATTTTTTCATTTGATTTAAGATTATGTCGTATTACAATCTAATTTTTATTTATGTGACTCTCTGTACATAATATTAAAGAGAAAAAATTGCATTCCTTGTTGGCGTATTCTCAATTGAAAGGTTAGTACTTCTTTTGCGTCAACCTTTTACTTTCTGTATATACTTTATTTCCTATACCATGGCATTGTGTTATTGTTCAGATGAATCGCTATGCAAGGATATGAATTTCCAAAGAAATGCATGTTCGATAAAATTCCCCTGAGAACAGGATTACTTATTCAAATGGGTTTTTGATGTTTTCATAGTACCAAGTATACAAAATAACATCTGGATCTGGGTCAATTTGATTTCATAATTGTAAAATAAAATTTGTTGATTTAATTTTGTTCCAGTATATGTGCATTTGTGCTACCGAATTTCAATCTGTGCTTCCATAAACAATTTTTATTCAATTGGGCCTTTTATGTATTTGTGCTTCAGAGGCTTCTACATCAACTAATATTACACCCTTGTCTTCTTTAAAACTATATGCATCAAAATGGTCTATTAAGGTTCAAGTTACATCAAAAAGAAACATACACCAATGCAAGAGATGAAGGTTATGTCTTTTCAGTTGAACTACAATACTCAGAAGTAAGTTACATTTCATATTAATTACAATATATCATAAATTTAATCTCTATGAAAACAATATTCTTGATCAGGGCACAAAAATACAACCAACAATGTTCAATAAAGCTGTAGGAACTTCTACAATAAGTTAGAAGTGGAGAAAATCTATTTAATTTCAAATAGAACAATTAAATTATCAAACAATAAATACAACTCCTTAAACAACGAAGCACAATTATACAGGAGGTGAAAGATGAAAAAATGAAAATGCCTATAACACAATTTAACTTTGTACCTCTGGATCAACGCCTCCCTTACTCTAAAGACAACACACTTGTAGGTACACTTGTAGATACTTGATTTATTTAATTGATATTCTTCTTTTGGTTCTTTATGTCACTGTGTTATACAATATGTATGACTTAGTCATATGTTTACCATGTGGGTTTTTTTGACTTAAGTTCTATCATATAACACCTTATATATGTAATTGCCACAAATTTTCTACATCAATAATGTAGACCTTTTGCTAATGAATATTTTGTCGTCTACTATATATATATTTCCAAACAACACTATGTTAATCAACTATTTATACGTTCTATCTTACTTTATTATTATATTGTCATGTTTTTATTATTCATAATAATCATCAAGATAACTCAATTTGTTTAAACACTAAAGTAGAACCCATCTGACCCGTTTAAGTTGTCTTTTTTCCCTGCGTATTGCGCGGGCATAAGACTAGTATAAATTAAATATACAGACCTGCCAGGTAAAAAAGTGAAGGAACCCTCGATGGACCCCGGTGAATTAGCAGCTGAAGTTGTGCAGCTTTCATAAACAATTTTTTCCCCTGGGCGTAACAAAGGATCTGTAGATGGGCAAAATTGTCATTTGATTAGGGCTCCAAAATGGATCACAATTAGGGGTGTCATTGTGTCAATCATGTTGTTGTCGGGTTAAGCTCTTATCGGGTGGGTAGGTGCGTCGGGTTTAAACTAAAAATCACAAACCAGCCCAATAAGGAATTGGGTTGAACGGGTTCAAGTTTCAGGTTTGTCGGGTTACATAGTTTCACCAGAAACACACATATATAATTATAAATGTACATGTACCATTTATTCTTTGTAATATACGTGTTTTACAATACCTATAATAGTGGCATATACATAGAATTACTAATTAGTCAATAACCGCATAATCAATTGTTAATCTCGTATAACAAATATAATTAGTATCTCAAAGTCGATTTGCTATTGCTCCACCATTATCATGGCCATATTCCCTTCAATTTTGCACTGCTTATGAAGACACTTACTTGGATAATGAGACTATGAAACCTCTCACAACTTCATTACTTTATCGCACTAAAATTTCCCTAAACTGCTTCATTTTTTATACGTTTCTAGCATATGCTTCATTTTTAAGAGGTTCTGAATACTCAACACCTCTCATGTCCACTGCCAATTTAAGACTCGTATAAAGTGTTAGACCGGTGCCAATGGTGACGGCAACTGACGCCGTCAGTTGCTGCCAACTCAGCGCCACGTCAGCATATAAACTAACTAACACTAAACTGACGTACCCATGCCAACAGCACTCCGTCACTTCACCAAATTTGGGCCCCACCATTTACTTTTCTTTTTCTAATAAAATATACAACTAATTAAAACATATAACTAATAAAAATAAATTACATTAATTAAAAAAAGACATTATATAAAAAGTTTATTTTTTTTAAAAAAAATTAGAATTTTTTAGATTTTTTTTGAATTTTTTAGATTTTTTTTAAATTTTTTTAAATATTACTTTTTTTAAAAACTTTAAAAGAAATTAAAAAAAAAAAAAAAAAAAATCAGATTATACGCTCTCTCTCTCTCTTCCCCTCTCTCTCGCTCCAACCGGCATCTCCTCTTCCCTCGCCACTTAAGCGACTGGCGGCCAACCGGCGGCCAACCGCACGTCCGATGGCACCGGTCTTACACATCCAATCTACTACAACAAATTAGTTGCTTTTTGATTTTTTTTTTTAAAAATTGCCAGTTACAAATAAAGACAGAGATAGAATATTAGAATTAATTCAGGAGATATATTGATTTGAAAGAGTATTAATGGTTTATAAATATCAACGATTATACTACAGTAATAAGAGAATGAAAATACAAAGATTTAATAGAAAACAATACAAGTTTCCTTAATAAAGATGAGGACGAGAGTTAGTTTTTTTTGTAAAAGTAAGACTGGGTGTAACGGGTGACTAAATCCAGTTTGGTCACTCATGACACATCAGCGTCACGTCAGCTTTTTCTCTTTCGATCATACACATTGAAAATCCCGATCAAACCCACGTAACCGGCGACCAAACCCCTTCCCTTCCTTTCCCTTCATTTTCCTTCCTTTCCACCGCGACCCTTACCGGTCGTCTGGACGACCAAAAAAGGGAGGGGATGCGTCCATCAAATTGCTCTTCATGGTGTGCGACGCGTTGCACTAGGCGACCAAACAAGGGGACTCATTGGTGGTGACACACCTTTACTTACAGTCTAAGGGTGTTCGAAATAACGAGTCAGAACACAGTTTACAAAATAAGAGTAAAATAATAAAAAGTGATTTATTTAAAGGGATTTGCTAACCATTGTCCTAAGGGCAATGGATAAGAGATAGTTAAGTGGTTAATGTACATATATTATAGCATAACCACTCCTGGGTGGTTAGTGAAACGCAAGGGGTGGTTTTTTTTTTTGGTTAATGTACATCAAATTTAAGCTTTTTTTTTCCTTAACCATTGCCCTAAAGACACTTGTTAGCATTTCCCTTATAAAAAAGAAAGATTGAGATAAAAGTTTAAAAGATAAAAATGTAAACACCTATATCTACTAAACTTTTTTCAAAATACCCATATTTTTACAAAAATGTCGCTTTTTCAAGTGTGAATAAAACATTTACAATGTAATCATGCTCCTATACTCCGGGAACCCAAACATGCATGCACCACCGCACCATGCAACCTATCATTAGCTTCAACTGACTCTTAAAATTCTCATCCGTTTTTATGACTCGTACATATACACAAATACAATCCACAACTGCATTTTATATTTTGTTGCAACAAAAACAAGAAATCAAACATGGGAATTAAGGCTTTTTACAGGTGGCTGGTGTTCAAGTACCCCAAAATAGTGGTTAATGTGGGCGAAGAAGTCGATGACGTCATTGATCAATTTGATAATCTTTATCTTGACATGAATGGAATCATTCATACATGTTTTCACCCTGAACATGATAACGACCTTCAATATGTATGTCTCTTTAATTACCTTTTTTTTTAACGTTTTTTAATCGATTAACTGGTAATACATTATGTTCTTCTTTTTGTTGTTTTCACAGTTGTACAGTCCAATAACTTATGATGAAGTTTTCAACAATATGTTTGAGTACATAGACATGATCATGGAGATTGTACGACCCAAAAAACTGATGTATATTTCGATTGGTAATTAATTGAGTTATATCTTGTTAATTTCTTCGTTTAAAGTTCATTGACTATAGATAATATTAATTCAAATGAACATTTTTTATCCCTTTTTCCCAAAAAAGATAATATTAATTCAAATGAACATTTTTTATCCGTTTTATCTAAATAAGACAATATTAATTCAAATATTGCCAATGCTTAAATTATTTAGTATAACTTTATGTTCGTGTACACGTAGATGGTGTTGCACCAAGAGCTAAAATGAACCAGCAACGAACCCGAAGATTTAAAAATGCCAGAGACCGTGAGACCCTCGTATGTTTTTTCAACCCCTTCATTTTAATGAGTTCATAGAAACCATAGAAATTCCGGGCAAATAAATCTGTTAAAAATAATAATCAACAGAAGATGGAAATGCTTTAATGTTAAAATTGAGATTTTCCATTTTCATCAATTTGCAAGTACCATATTTACAAACTTTTGTTAAGTACCAATTATCTTATAACTTCACTCACTTTTAGTTTTAAGTAGGGGTGTCAATAATGAGCGTTGGGTTATAAACGGGTTGAATTGTTTGGGTTCGCGGGTTGAAAATCCCAACCCAACCCAACCTTTTTATCTAAACGGGTTGAGATCTTCAACCCAACCTATTTATTAAACGGGTTGGGTCATATACGGGTTGACCTAATATAAACATCAATTATAAAAAAAATAGAAAAACCACACATAATTAAAGACTAAAATACCAAATTAAGTTGACTAGTTGCAAAATACAAACAAAAGTTAACAACTACTAAAAAATACAACGTGAAAGCTTAAGACATTAACTTCCCGTTTTACTTCCATCATCATATTGTAAGAGATTTAGGTCGTTGATCATTTTCCAAGAAGATAAACACGTGACTCATTTTATATGTATGCTAGATTTTAAATTATAATATATAATATATTATGTATATGTATTTAAAATAAATAAATAAATAGTAATATATTGTATTATATTATGCATTTAAGATATATATAATATTTAAATGGGTTGTAATTTGAACCCAACCCGACTTGTTTTGTGACGGGTTGAAAGTTATGACCCAATTTCGGGTTCTGAATGGGTCGGGTTGACAGGTTGGGTTTGATTTTGCCATCCCTAGTTTTAAGTATATGAATATGCGAAAATTTTGTTAATTTACCGAATATTAAATTAATTGTCATGGTTTCATTAGTCAAAACGTACATTTAACTGATAATATCGTTGATTTTAACTGAGACTGCATGTCAAAAATGTACTTATTTTTATTCATTTTAATTATTCAAATTAAGATGTGGAATCAATGTGTATATATATAATAGGAAAAGGAAGAAGCTAGATTGAGAAGACAGTTCAAAATGGAAGGCAGAGATTTACTTCCAGAACAAGAAACAAATTTGTCCGATTCAAATGTAATAACTCCCGGTACAGAGTTTATGTATGAGTTATCTAAAAACTTTCATTCGTATGCGTATAGCAAACCATGGAAATCTTTAAAGGTAATTATGTGTATTTTGGAAATTAGTTTATTAATAAAGTTGTGTGCATGATCACGTTTTTCCTAATGTTTAAAGGTTATTTTGTCGGATTCCAATGTTCCTGGAGAGGGAGAGCACAAAATCATGACATTCATACGGCACTTGCCCTGGCTACGAGACACATGTCTTGTATGGTTTGGTAAATAATTAACTTCAAACTTATTATACTCTGAAGTCATATATTGAAGTTTTTGGTTAATTAGTATTTAGAAATATATTTGACAACCAAGTTTAATGGATGTTAGTACCAAAAGCGTGAAATGTTTCGTATTTATGGACTATTTTTGGCGAACCACAAGATCACCATCGTTGTAATATATTTACTCATCTATATATATATATATATTCTCTTTTGCAGGATTCGGATCTTATTATCCTAGCTCTGGCAACACATGAAATTCATATTTCCGAGAGGTTACAACTTTAATCCTTGTAATTTGTTCATGTTAGTTAATTTCTTACATCTTCTTGGTTAATCTGATTTTATTTCTGTTAGGAATATTATTATTAATATTCATTAAAGATTTGATTATGTCAAAACTACTAAACTACAAGGACCTAAGTCGATGATATGAAGTTCAAGATTCAAATAAAGATTTAGGAGATAATCATTAATGTAAAAAGATATTGTATATCTTTATTAGTTTAAAAGATTTAGTTATTATCTTTTCCTTGTAAGTCTTGGGTTTTCTAGTATATAAAGAAACCTAATGACATAGAATTAGATGTTCTTAGAACCCACGTTTTAACGTGTTTGTGTGTAAAAACCTAAGCCTCAAGGTCGTTTGATCCTGTTTAATGAAAAACCGTTCTATGTATTCATACATAGAATTGGGGCTTTTAATGATGAAAACTCGTTTAGCTATACAAATCTGTTTATCTAATTCCGCAATTTTATGTTTTGTATATGCTTATTCCAGATAAGAACTAACTATTCTTGAGCCTAAAGATCTATGTTTATGAAGAGTTATTCGATCTTCACAATTGGTATCAGAGCACGGTGGCTCAGATCTGGAATAAAACAAGGTTCAAGTGAATTATTTTAACTAATATTCGTAGATCTGGAGTGAGGATGGTTTTTGTTTAAAGGTTAAAAATAAAATTCACATATTCAAAGGCTTAGCAGTACTATTAAACCATTCAAATAGGGCTTCCCTTATTTGAATCCTCAGAAGTTTACTCGTTTACCCCAACCCCTCAAAATCAAAATTGAATCGAGATATCGGTTAATCCCCAAATCATGGAACATGATAATCTGGTTAATTCCGTATGTGCGAAAGGCAGAGATTTAATGACCTTCTTTCAAAATCAATGATACAAAGCAACAGTGAAAAAAGAGGGACAACCGCCAGAATTACAGAAACAACGACGACCACCACCGTCACCGGTGACCGGAATTCGCGGCTATTCTTGGATTGAACTTGAACCACTAGAGGTGATTGATCCAGAATAAAGGTGTATGGTTCTTCAATTTATGATTCCGATACTTGTGGTGTTTTGATTTATGGCTGGGAATGCGACATTTGAACCAGCTTCAACCAGTTCATCAGAGCTAGGTTTTTCTGGAAATTACCTGAATGGGCAGAGGGGTGCTCGTTCAGCTGCAATTGGACCTAATTTGGTTAGATCGGGAAACTTTAGAGATGGTTCTGATAGCAGGATGTTTGGTTCAGGGTTAGCAGCCCCACATGGTGGAAGTAATATAGCTATAGCATCAGGCGATTTCCGTATGTTATCACAATGTATTTCACTAGAGCCATTTGTGATTAATGATCAAATTTCATGGTAATTTCAACAATTACTACTGATCTTTCTCGATTACTACTGATCCTTACCTCATGTTATTACTGGTCCATGATAACATCAATTTTACTACTGCTGTTTCATGCCAACTTTACTACTGATCAGTAGTATGTCCCGATTACTACTGATCCAATGCTCAAAAAGATTACTACTGATCCAACATCCATATTTAGTTACTACTGACCAGTAGTAAAACAAAATTACTACTGATTCAGTGTTTCGATTACTACTGCTGAGTTGACTGATAAATTATTCAACAGTATTGACCGAAAAAAAAAAATTTCAAATTTTTTTTCTGATTTTTTTTTTCGATACATCATACTTTGGAAAGCATGACACACACCATGCTCATTCCATACTACGGTTTATTGATCGTATCTGATAATAATGTGAAACGAATCACATTATTCACACAGGTTGAAGGCATGATAAAGATAAAGGAAAGTTTTATTTGTTACATATTTGATCTTTATCAATTGATTACAGAAGATAATTGATTATATTTTATTTGAAGATGAAGTGGAAAGTCTTACTATATAAGATGTTATGTATTGTTGTAACTGCAATTCAACCGAATCTTAACGAAAAGATCTGTTGAAGACTAAGATAAGCAAGTCCCTCATACAAGATATGAAGTTGCTGATTACTATATTTAGACGAAATGTGATGTTTAGTTTGAGTTTCTACTTCAACTTCAAATAGAAGATAGTTGATTTTCAATGTAATTAATATAGCCTTGAAGAACACAAGAATGATAGCACACTTTTAGGGGAAGAAAAAGTGTTGATCATTCAAGGGGAAGTTCAAGTTTCTCGGATTCGTATTTGATTATGTCAAAAAGGGGAAGAGACTTGAAGATTCCTAGCTAATTCTACAAGTTTTGTCAAATCAAATAGGGGAAGATTGTTAGGAATATTATTATTAATATTCATTAAAGATTTGATTATGTCAAAACTACTAAACTACAAGGACCTAAGTCGATGATATGAAGTTCAAGATTCAAATAAAGATTTAGGAGATAATCATTAATGTAAAAAGATATTGTATATCTTTATTAGTTTAAAAGATTTAGTTATTATCTTTTCCTTGTAAGTCTTGGGTTTTCTAGTATATAAAGAAACCTAATGACATAGAATTAGATGTTCTTAGAACCCACGTTTTAACGTGTTTGTGTGTAAAAACCTAAGCCTCAAGGTCGTTTGATCCTGTTTAATGAAAAACCGTTCTATGTATTCATACATAGAATTGGGGCTTTTAATGATGAAAACTCGTTTAGCTATACAAATCTGTTTATCTAATTCCGCAATTTTATGTTTTGTATATGCTTATTCCAGATAAGAACTAACTATTCTTGAGCCTAAAGATCTATGTTTATGAAGAGTTATTCGATCTTCACAATTTCTCATGTCATCAGAACGTTAATCTTGTTGAAGATAACACACTACCTCACCAGGTAAAGTAGTGATCAAGGAATATATTAATTAATTGTAGCATTTGTTTGATCATATATTAATTGTTTACCACTATAAATTGCGGACAGTTTCTACATGTTTGGATACTGAGAGAGTATCTGCACTTGGATCTGAAAACGATGAATCTGCCAGAGAATTTTGAACTTGATATTGAACGGTTGATCGATGATTTCATCTTCATATGCTTTTTTGCTGGAAATGATTTTATACCCCACATGCCTACCTTGGGTATTTATGAGGTTAGTTTAGGCTTTATCTTTTTTGCTACACAATATTGTCTCAATAAATTTGTCAAATGACAATGTATTAAGAGGCAATTTATGCTTAAAACTTACAACCAATTGTCGGATATTTTGGAGGTAGAAAATAACTGATTTCTAATGATTGTTGATCAGGGTTGTTTGGATTTGTTGATTCATGTGTATAAGGAAGAATTCAGTAACCGTGGAGGATGATGTGCAAAGGGTAAGTGTAGTTATGGAACAATTTTATGTCAAAAGACAATTATGTTCTTCTTTCCTTTTACCATATAGCCACTCCCGCATAGTTGTCATTTAATATGAAATTGTTATACATGAATGAAAAATAAGCTGTAAGAATCAACTCCTTATGTAATTATAAGTGCTATTTTTGGTGAAGTTTCTATATAGTTTTGCTTTATTTGTAATAAATGGAAACAGATTGGTGAAAAGAAAGGTTACATCGACTTAGAAAGGGTGGAAAAGTTCATTCTTGCCATTGGAGCCTATGAAGATAAAATTTTCACCAATTTTTGAGGACCAATTTAGACTTAAACTTTCGGAAATGGAGGTTATAATCTAGATATTTACTTCATCACCATATATACTCATTTTCCTATAATGAATTCTTACGTATATACACGGTTTTTTATTAATATTCTGTCTAGATAAAAAATGAAGAAGATGAGACATCTACAAACCAAACGGGCTTTGCTGAAGGCTATAATGTTGATCAAGATGTAAAGTGCTTTCTATTTTTATGATTTTTGTTGTACTTTTTACTAAGTCTTATGTACATGATCGAGTTGTTGTTTTTCTTGTTTGCTCAGATTCTAGAGAACACTAAAATGTTGAAGGAGCAACTGAAATCTTACACTCATGATGAGATGTCTGATTTAACAAAAAATGGTCTTGTTACAAACATGGTATATATTAATGTTCTTTTTAAACAATATTAATCATGAGTACTCACATATGAACTTGTTATCGTTAGGTGCAATTTGTCTCTCCTGGATGGAAACAACGGTATTATAAATACAAGTTTTCTGCAGAAACAGAACATGATATTGAGAAAATGAGGAAAAAATTGGTACTTATTATGCATTTTCCCCATCTAAAATGTTAAATAACACAAAAATGAGTGCATTTTTTATGTGTTTCAAAAGCAATATGCAAAATTAGGGGAATATATGGAAGTGAATCTTTTATATTTTATTTTGTTTTTCTGTTCTGTTTTGTAGGTTGAGAAATACACAGAAGGATTGTGTTGGGTTCTTATCTATTACTTCTCGGGCATTCCATCGTGGACTTGGTGAGCCAATAGCTCATTTTTATTTGTATCGAATTGAAGTTTATATATTCATGTTCTTAATTATTAAATAATTTTGGATCTTGAATTAATATTTTTCAACAGGTTTTTTCCATACCATTATGGCCCATTTGCATCGGATTTAGAAGGTCTTTCTAGCACGAAAGTGATTTTTCAGAAAGGATCACCATTTGATCAGCTGATGGCCGTCCTCCCCCCTATGAAGTAATTTGTTGGATTTGATCTTTTAAATAAAATTAATTTCTGTTTATTATTGTGTTTATATTAATGGTGTTTTATTAAATATATATATATGTTCATGTAGCGCGCACATACTTCCATCTCCATATCAGTCACTGATGACAGATGAGAATTCAGTTATCCGTGATTTCTATTATCAGTCTGGTGAGTTTAAATCTTAAACATCTTTTTACGGATTTATATTTTTGCGAGTGTATAAAGTTTTACACATGTTTAATATTTAATTTGGAAACAATGTTAATCGGGTTTATTTTTGTTTTTTATACTCAGATTTCAAAATCGACTGTGATGGGAAAATATATCTTTGGCAGGTTAGGAATGAATTGATGATCATCATTAAAAAGTTATTTATAAAACTGAAAATAACCTTTTTATTTTGTGTATTTATCAATTTTTAAAGGGTATCTTCAAGCTACCTTTTATCGATGAAGAACGCCTTCTTTCTGCAACAAAGAAGATTGAGAGAGAACTCACTGTAAGGCCGAATGATTTTCAATATTCCCTTTTCCCATTGAGCAAGACTCCATTAATTAATTTGATATACTGTTAATGTTAATTAACATGTTAATAATTAGGAGGCAGAAGCTAAAAGAAATATGGAACGTGGTCATCAGTTATTTGTACATTCTACTGAAGATTTAGCTCTACAAATTATCTCAGCCTTTAACAATGCAGGCTCAATCAAGATTAGTATGAGATTAAGGTTGTTAAATTCAATTAGTTCTCCTAGTGATTATGTTTGCTAATGAATATGCATGTTAATTTTGATTTCAGTGGAGACATATATGGTTTTATACGTCCTAATATCGACCCCAAGAACGATCATGATTGTGGCAGACTTGCAAACCATCTTGATGTTCTGTAAGAAAATGATTCTTGGCTGATCTTTAGCATGTTTCACCAATTTAAATATTTTTTAAATTTATATATTATATATGTGCAGGTGTGTGTATTATGATCCACCTTGCTTTTCTGTGCATATCCCCCGCGTGCTCGAGGGAGCAACCATTCCCGATACGGTATTATACTTTGTCTCGTAATTTTCATAGAAAAAAATATAGAAGAATCTAGAATCATGTAATCTTTTGAATTTCAAGTTATTGATGGAATATTTGGAAAATTTTGTAAATAGATTGTGACTGAATCCGACATCAAGATTAGGAGGCTATGGCATGATATGCATGTTCCCGGCGGTCGAAGGTTAACAACTGTCTAATTTTTCTACATTGTTATCATTATGGGTGGGGTCTGTCCAGAAACTGAACCGAATTGAAACCGAAAATGATTAATTTTCAAAACCCAAACCGAACAGATTACATGTTTTCGGTTTTGGTTTGGTTCAATTCTTTTTTGCCTAGATGCTCATCCCTATCTGAGGACCGGACCACCTGTACCGAAACCAATAAAACCGAAAACAAAAATGATGGATTTTCAAAACCGAACCGATTACATGTTTCGGTTCGGTTCGGTTGGTTTTAAGTTCGGTTTCGATTGGTTTTCGGGTTCGTTTTTATTGGCCCAAGTGCTCACCCCTAACGTACACAACATGTTTGTAATTAAACTTTTGGTTTGCAACAGATGGTGCAGCAGAATAGAAGAACCTAAAACTAAAAGTAACCACTCGTCACTTGATTTAAGTCATAATGGTGCTACAAAGTTGCCAAAAGGTCAATCTTGGTGGGCTACTCATGGGAGAGGTTCACGAGAAAACAGAAATCTTGCGAGCACGGATTGTCAACGAGGAAAGACTCGGGTTCTAGCAGTAATCAAGGACCGAGGCTGCGGGACAGGAATGCCGATAATGGTAGATGGTGATCGAATGGTTTGTCTAAAAACTAAAACGTACTATTTTTGGTTTCGTGTGTCTAAAACTATGGCAACGTACTAGTCGTGTGTATCTTTGTTTTGTACGTGTCTAAAATTAACACGTACGACTTCTTTTGGGGTTCCAAGAATGGTATATGTACGGTTTTGGACTTCTATTTTACTCCTTGTACGTTTTGTTTTCAAGAGATCTTTCCAAATTCAAATTTTTGGGCAAACCATTTACTCATATTGTTAACATGTAGAAATTAAATTGAATGATAGAAATTGACAGTCACCGGAGATCAATTCAATAATGATTAGCTGTTTAAATAAACCCTAACTAGCTAACCTAAGTGAAAGTAACTTAACTAACATTATAAACTTCAATTTCTCAAATCAGTGAATGCGAATGTAACTAGTGAATCACATTTTGACGAATTACTACAAACAATTTAACAATTAAATTAAGAAAACAGAAATTATCAGATGAATACCTTAATCTCCAAGTCGAGGACGGCAGAGACGCCGCCGGAGAAGATACTATTCACAGCGGTGGATACTTTTGCTGGTTTTAAGAAGAGAGAGAGGGATCTGGGTCGGGTCGGGTGAAGAAAGAAAACTGATGAATGGGTTTTTGCAGTATTTTATTTTACTATTATATTTAAATTAAAACTTAATGGTACATAATTTTATTTTTAATAAGTTCATATTGTCATTTATCATAATCAGAGAAGTAAGATACATCTTAACAAAATTTGTTTCTTAACTAAATTCGGATAATAAAATGTTAATCTCGGTGCCTATCTCTCAATCAATATGCAATCACAAGCCCAATCATTCTTTTGGCTAAAAAACCGGACAAAGGCGAGATGGAGCTGAATTCTTATGATCTTGTTTGATTCTTTCTACTGATTTGCATATACCACTACAGCTCCAATCAAACGAAATGCACACATTACCTGTTTCTGCTTTCCACTCGCACTCTACATAAAAGTCAAACTCTGATGTTGACTCATAAAAGTCAAACATCAACTACTTCCTGATAAAAAATTAGTAAAAGTACACACCAGGATGGGTCCCACAACACATGTTCCGGTCGGGTTTTCCTTCAAGAGGTCTTGGATTCAAGAGTTGTTGGAGACAAAACTTGGAGATAAAAAAGGTGGTGAGAATAAAAAGGAGATGGCTTTGAGAAATGCATACTACTGGTTTGGATATCACTATTGACTTTAACCACTAACTAACTTGTCGTTCAAAAAAAGGTAAAAAGAAAATAATAATAATAATAAATCTGGACCAATAAAGAAGCACCAAGTAACACATATTCATTAGACCCTAGGCTTTGACTAATGGCAGCTAACATGCCTGCAAAACGATGATTAAGGGCAAATGAAATATAATAATATTACGGTAGGTGGTGTAATACATCATATGTTATAGAAAATTTACAAGTATATATTTCTTTAATACAAATTATTCCTTGCTGGGCTAGTGCCATCTAGAATTTTCAATAGAATATTAGAAAATAAAAACCGTTGACCAAAACAATAATTGAAATCACTATAATTGTTCCACGTACTTATGGTCGTGCAATATTTTTATGATGTTTCGCTGTCATATTTATGTAACAACGTTGACTGTCTTATTACTTAATGTTTAAAAACAAAAGTCGTTCATTTTATCTAATCGGGTTATGAGGTTATCCATGTTCGTTAAATATGAAATTTACTGATTCATGTACCTTTTTGGCCTTTTATACTCATTCGTGTAATTAAAAGTGTGAGATAATTTAGATCAACACGGAAAACAACGGATCTAAAAAAATTTACTATTGTGAATCAGTTAAATTTCAAGGTCAATCTACACTCAAAGCTAGAATTAAAATCCCATTAAAATGGAAATGATAGTATATTTTAAATAAAATAATTGTTGAAATATTAGGGTAGGTGGTGTGATCCATCAAATATTATAGAGAATTCACTGGTGTTTTATTTATTTAATACCAACTATTCCTTTGATTATAGCTGGTGCCACCTAGAGTTTGCAATAGAATATTAGAAACTGTTGACCATAACAATGGTTGAAATCACTATAAACACCAGTTGACATTGTTGTTTCTATGCACTCTTACAATTAAATTCACATCTCTAATTCATAATCGATAATACATACAAACCGTCCACAGTTTACTTAATCAGTACCAACAATGGCTGAAAACATTGCTATTGAGCTCTTCAAAGTCGTCTTCCAGAAGCTGAGTGATGAAGCCCTGAAGCGATTTGTTCGCTCTCAGGGAATTCAATCTGAAATCAAGAATTTGGGGAAGACGTTATCTAAGATCCGCGATCTGCTTAACGATGCTGCTGAAAAGGAAACTGCTGATAAAAAAGTGAAACAATGGCTAAACAGTCTCCAACATTTGGCTTATGACATTGATGACGTGCTCGATGGTTTGGCAACTGATGCTAAGCATCATGAGCTGAGCGAAGCAACCACCAGCAAAGTAAGAAAGTTCATCCCAACTTGTTGCACTAATTTCTCACTAAGCAATAGATTGCATCACAAGTTAGATTATATCAACACCAAATTACAAGATCTAGAAAAGGAAAAAGTTGATCTAGGTCTGATTGTGAAAGATGAAAAGCCAAAAAGTACTAGCAGAGAAAATGAGACATCTTTGTTAGATGCATCATTCAGTATTGTTGGAAGGGACAATGAAAAGGAGAAATTGCTCCAGAAGTTGTTGGGGGGTCATGGTGAGCCATGTAAGGAAAACTTTAGCATCGTACCAATAGTTGGTTTGGGTGGGGTTGGTAAGACAACGCTAGCTAGACATTTGTATAATGAAACACAAGTGAAGGATCACTTTAAACTCATGCCATGGGTTTGTGTTTCTGATGATTTTGATATCTTTAAGATAAGCAATACCATCTTTCAAGCATTGACTAAAGAAAATAAGGAGTTTAAAGATCTAAATCAGCTTCAACTAGCACTTACAGAGCAGCTTAAAGAGAAACTATTTCTACTAGTTCTAGATGATGTGTGGAGCGAAGACTATGATGAATGGAAAATTCTAGTAAAGCCGTTCCAATCGTGCGCTCCTGGAAGTAAAATAATCATCACATCCCGCAAGGTTAGATTGCTTGAAATGTTGGGTTTTGATCATATAGATCGTTTGGACAGTTTGTCACATGAAGATGCTATGTCTTTGCTTGCTCAACATGCATTGGGTGTTGATAATTTCGATTCAAATCCAACCCTTAAAACACATGGTGAAGGTATTGTGAGAAAATGTGGTGGTTTGCCTCTAGCTTTAAGTGCAATTGGAAGGTCATTACGAACGAAAAAGGACCAAGAAGATTGGGAGGACGTGTTGAAAAGTGAGATATGGGATTTAAAAGACGCTGACAAGATTGTTCCAGCCCTTAGGCTAAGCTACCACGATCTTCCTGCACATTTGAAACAATTGTTTGCATACTGCTCCTTTTTCCCCAAGGACTTTGTGTTTGACAAGGAGGAATTGGTTCTTTTGTGGATGGCGGAAGGGTTTTTGAACCAATCCGCCAAAAGCATATCACCAGAGCGATCGGGTTCTGAATATTTTGAAATTTTGTTATCAAAGTCATTTTTTCAACATGCGCCTAATCAAGATTCACGATTTGTGATGCATGACCTGATGAATGACCTGGCCACATTTGTTGCTGGTGATTTTTTTCTAAGATTTGACAACCAAATGGAGATGGAGAATGAAGCTTTGAAAAAGTACCGTCATATGTCATTTGTTCGTGAGAAATTTGTAAGTTACCTGAAGTTTGAGGCGTTTAAAAAAGCTAAAAGCTTGAGAACATTGATAGCAGTGCGTGTTGGAGTAGAACAAAGCTGGGAAAAGTTTTTCTTATCGAATAAGATTTTGGTTGACTTACTTCCTGAATTACTACTCTTAAGGGTTCTTAATTTGAGTTGGTTTTATATAAGTGAGATACCCGAGTCCATTGGTAATTTAAAGCACTTGCGGTATCTTAACTTTTCTAAAACTCAAATCAAAGAATTACCTGAATGTGTTGGGAATCTTTATAATTTAGAGACATTGATCGCTTTTGGATGCAAAAGATTAAGAAAGCTGCCTAATAGCTTCTTAAAGCTTAAATGTCTGAGACATTTTGACATTAGAGACACTCCACTTATAGAAAAGATGCCATTAGGAATTGGTGAGTTGAAAAGCTTACAAACTCTCACTAAAATCATCATTGAAGGAGGTGATGGTTTTGCAATAACCGAACTTAAAGAATTGCAGAATCTCCAGGGAAAGATATCAATTAAGGGGTTGGAGAAAGTGCAAGTGGCAAAGCATGCACGAGATGCAAACTTGTCGCAAAGAAGGTTGACTGAGTTAGAGTTGGAATGGGGTTATGTATTTGACGGTTCTCGAAATGAAACACTCGAAAAGGAGGTATTAGATATGTTGAAGCCTCGTAATGATCAGTTGAAGAGGCTCGAAATTGTAGCATATGGGGGAATAGAGTTCCCGAATTGGGTTGGAGATCCTTCATTTATTCAGTTAACACATGTGTTGATAAGTTGTTGCAGAAATTGTACATATTTACCGCCACTTGGGATGTTACCGTCGCTTAAGAAGTTGTATATCAAACTCATGAATGGGGTGAAAGTCGTAGGTCCAGAGTTACTTGGGACGAGTACTGCATTCCGGAAACTTGAAGTTCTAAGTTTTGAAGAGATGAATGGGTGGGTGGAATGGTCAACCAAAAGTGGGTCAATAGATCATGTAGTGTTTCCATGCCTACAAGAGCTTCATTTAAATAATTGTCCTAAGTTGGTTGAAGTTTCACTTGAAGCATTACCTTCATTGAAGTTTCTACACATTTCTGGTTGTGGTGATGGTGGTGTGCTGAGAAGTGTTGTTCGGGCAGCTTCATCAGTCACCAAGTTGGAAATAAGTCGTATTTCAGGGCTTACTGATGAGGTGTGGAGAAGTGTTATAGAGTATCTTGGGGATGTTGAATATATAAGTATTTCCAATTGTAATGAAATAAGATACTTGTGGGAATCAGAAGCACAAGCAAGTAAGGTTCTTGTGAAATTAAGGAAGTTGGATGTATATGGTTGTGATAATTTATTGGGATCTGGAGAGAAAGAGGAGGATGATTATGGGAATAGTCACCTAACATCTCTTAAGGAGTTGACTATATGGAATTGTAAGAGCATTGAGCGATGCAGTTGTCCATATAACATTAAGAATTTGACGCTATACGATTGTGATTCAATTACTTCAGTCTCCTACCCAACAGCAGCACGAGGAGGATGGCAGAAGCTCATGTCACTTTACATTTGGGGTTGTGAGAAACTAAATCTTAATGAGTTCGGGGAAGTAAATCTTATCAACAACAACACAAGCAGCATGCCTATGCTTGAATCTGTATACTTATTGCAATGGCCAAATTTGAAATCCATCGTAGAATTGAGTTACTCCATTCACCTCACCCAATTAACAATAAGGGGTTGTCAAGGTATGGAGTCATTTCCGGACATGTCAAATCTCACGTCATTAAAAACGATGGAAATCAGAAAATGTCCAAGTTTGGATCCTCGTGTGTTGTGGCCTCCCAATTTGTCTACGCTTAAAATAGGAGAGTTGAAGAAGCCCATGTCAGAGTGGGGCCCTCCGAATTTTCCAACTTCCCTTGTTGAACTAGAGTTATATGGCAAAGAAGAAGATGGTGTGAGTAGTTGGAGTCAATTGTCTGACCTTCTTCCTTCATCTCTTATTACACTTGTCATATATAAATTTAAGGAACTGGAATCAGATTCAGTGGGATTCCAACATCTCACCTCCCTCAAAGATCTCCTAATTAGCAGCTGCCCAAAGATGACACTTGTTTCAACGGGACTTCAACACCTAACCTCCCTCCAACATCTCCAAATTCACAGCTGCGAAAACATAAAAGATCTACCAGAGAAGCTGTTTCCTTCACTCCTAAGCTTGAGAATCTACAAATGCCCGAAAGTTGAAGAAAAGAAAGATTCCTACTACTGGCCCCTAATCTCCCATATCCCATGCATCAGATGGTGACTTTATTTTGTAACTGCTTATGATTGATTATTCCAACAATTCAACCAGATGCGTGTAATCATCCACGTACAGAGTTTGTTGCAGTCGGGTAGTTGATGATTATGCCCACGAGTGGGTCGTGAGATCAAGTTAACGAATTTTATGTTTCAAAATGTAAAGCCAAGTGATTTCACATTGTAGTTTAAAAAACCCAACCAATTAATATTTCAATTTGAATTCGATCTCTGATCAAACACTGAAAATTTGATTCCCACATCCCAAGAAGAGATCTGTAAACGTTTCAGGATTGCTTTTATAAACATTTTGCCAAAAACAAAAGAAATGAAGATTTTATATTAGAAATATGTATGGCATACAAATAGCAAATTACTCGTAAAAACTTACTAATTCTAATTAACACAGAAATGACAACTTTTGCTGGTTTTAAGAATAGAGTGAGGGGTTCGGGTGGAGTGTAGAAAGAAAACTGATGAATGGGTTTTTGACACTATTTTTGTCAAACTAAAATTTTAATAAAATATAATGGTACATATATTTTTTTAATAACTTCATATCTTTATTTACCATCTTAAGAAAATTTTAGTTATACACTTAATAAAAAAAAGTTACTTGGCTAAATACGGATAATAAGATATTAATTTAAAAGTGAAGTAAATTTGAACTCATATGTAGATTGGGACATGAAGTAAACATAGAATGACAAAATAACCACGATCTTAATTTGTTAATCAATTTGATTTCAAGGTAAATCTACACTCAACTAGAATTAGAATCACCAACTAATTTTGCATCATCACTGGAAAATTCACTTTCATATAGCCTACATAAGTATTCAGGTGACCATATAAAAGACCAAATAACCATATGATATGATAACATATGTTATACAGTGGAACATGATGCAAACATAGAATGACAAAAACAAAAAGGTTGTCATGGTTTGGTTTAAACATTCAACACTCTGTTGAAGTCATCAACAATGTCATCATCTAAATCAATTGTGTTGGGCATACGAAGCTTTTGGAGCTCTAAATTCAACTCTGCAATCTGTTTTTTTAACTTCTCTCCATTGTCTCCTAACCTTGCAACCATTGTCTGTATAAATCACAAAACCCCAACATTATATCTCTAAACTAAAAGTTAAACACCATATATTAAAACAATCAAACTTATATGAATCTTTATGTATTTAACGAGGTTTTAGTTTCAACATTGTTAAAGATTGATTATTAATATATTGCCCAAAATATATTTGTTTTTTTAACAAAAAGTAAAAAAAATAAAAAATGGTAATGATTACTATTTTCCTTCCATAAATTAATAATAATTTTTTAAATAACTTATTGTAGAAAATAATTAGATGATACCTTGTTTGCATAAAGTTGGGATAAGCGGTTGATTTGTTGCTTGATTTCTGATTCTGTTAATTTGGTGGAAATACTAGGGGACATGTTCTTCCTTTGCCCAACAATGTCCTTTGGATTAAAAGCAAATTGAGAACTGTTTTAAATAAAAACATTATTAACAATATATAAATAAATAAAATTATTTAAAATAAAAGTATTGAGATTGTGAGAAGACATACGCATCCACGTTTGGTTCATATGAAGAACGTGAAGATGATGAGTTGCCCACATATGTTGATTGCCTGATCCTATACAAAGGGAGCAAATTAAATTAGATTATAATTAATTCTAGAAATACAAAATATGTAAAATACCCAAAATGCCCTTGGGTCTCACCTGTTCAGTTCTTCCTCTAGTACAACTGGCACTGGAGCTGTCTTGGAGAAGAGCAGACTGTGTTGACTAATTCCAGCTATGCCAAGAGATTCCAAAAATTTTGTGTGCATTTTGAGAGACGGATTCCTGAAAATATTTATTATTATTATTTTGATGGTATATTTTAAATAAAATAATTGTTGAATAAATCACAAACATTTTGTGCTCGGAATCATGCTCTTCATATAACTGTTGCTGAGTTATAGAAACATCAAAACCTTGTTTTGGAATACTAAACAGTTCCCTAAGATCCTGAGATAATAAGCACAAATGTCAATAACTTTTAAATAAATGATTAATTGAAATAAAATAAAATTAATATTAAATTTTCAGTATTGACCTGTTGACTGAAATATCGAATTTGTTCTTTGTGTTCAGTGGCACTTCTGAACAAACCACCTTTGTATATCTGTTCAGAAAAAAAAGCAATCAGATATAACATATGAAGAAAAAAAAATTATTAAAATAGTATTAAAAATTAATAAATATAAAAACAATCAATCATGTTCAACCAACCTGTTTTCTGTATATTTTTTCTTCAACAGTGCCACACGTCATTAAACGATATACAAGAACATCTTTCTTTTGTCCAATACGATATGCACGGTCAACACTTTGACTATCAGTAGTGCAAAGAAATATAAATTATTAAAACTGTCAATAAATTTAAATTTTTCTATAAATTATAATAATTTAAGAGAAATAAAAACCTTGGGTTCCAAGCTGGATCGACTACAATAACACGGTCTGCCTTTGTAAGAGTAAGTCCCAATCCACCAACTTGAGATGTCAAAAGAAAAATTGGAGCTCCAACACCTTCTTGAAAATCCTGTTATAAATAATATTTAATATTTATATTGAATATTATAAAATTAATTAATTATTAAAATAAAAAATTACTGACATTCACAATCTTTAATCTGTCACTAGCTTTTGTAGTACCATCAATCCTCAAGAACTTGTAGCCTCGGGCATTAAGTGTATCCTAAAAAATTAGAAAAATAAATAAAATTAGAAAATAGGGTGGTTGGGATTGGTAACAGATCAAAACGGGCCGAAACTCTTTTTATTTAAAAAAATTAAATATTTCTTAAAAAACAGATAATGTTGAAATATGGTTAAAAATCAATTTATTTCACAAGACTCCAAGTTTTTAAGCTATATTCTTTTATTTACCATTTTGAAATAGAAAACAACATAATTTGTGCAGAAGATATTCACAAAGATAATAAAACAATTTGGAAAAAACCTCAATATGATTAAGCATTTTACGGGTCTGGGAAAAGATCAGAACATGATGACCTTCCGGAATCAGCTTATCCTGGTACATAAATTTAAAAAAAAAAACAATTATCACACGAGATTTAATAATTAAAGTGATTAAAATTGTGTACTAATATTTTAATTTCTAACCAACAAAGATGCAATAAAAGATATTTTGCATGAAAGATTGTTGTTATTTTCCTCAATATCATATTTATCTGCATGATCGGCTAAATGCATAGCTAATTTTTCTGCAACACCATGATCTTCTTGATTTAAAACAGATTCCATCCCTTCAAGAACATCTTCAGCAGCTCTTTTTGTTAGCAAAAGTGGATGATCACATATCTTTTTCAATATCTAAACAATATATGTAACACACAAACATTAAAATCATTATAAAATGACTCACAATTAAAAAAATGTATTTAAAAAAATAACAAAATAGATGTAGTACTGTAAGAGCAGCCAAAGGTGAACCATCAAAAGCTGAAAGAACAATCTCACTGTTTAAAAATGCTTCATATAGTTGGCGCTGCAAACAAAAAAAAAAAAATTATTGAAAAAAGATTATTCTATTAATTATTAATGATTATTATAAGTACCTGACAGCTGGATAATTTCAACCACACGATAATCTCGTCCTTTTTTGAAAGCTTGGCTGTATTTGTACCACCATCTTCACCAAACACCTCGCTTTTAAGCCGCCGAAGAAAATAGGGCTGAATACAGTTTCTTAAATCCTGATTGTTATATTACAATAAAGTTTACAGTTAATAATAATTTTATACTAATTTTTTAATATTGTTTACTGGTGTATAATGAAATATATATATATATATATATATATATATAATTAATAATAAAATAAAGCATAACCTGTGCGACAGCTGAACCAATGCGCTTATCTCTATCAGATGCATTTTTGTCATTTCCACGAAGGATTGCTGCTTCATATCTTTCCTTGAAACTGAAAGAAAAAAATATAAATTATATATCACAATTAAAATAAGAAAAAAGAAAAATAAAGTGCAAGTCAGATGGGACTCTTACCATTTCTTGTCACCCAAAAGCTCCGGACAAGAGAAGTTAAACAAAGCCCATAATTCCTAGATTAAATTAACATAACACATAGATCTGTAAACTGGATTTAAAAAAAACAAATTATTATGTAAATTCAAATTAAATAATATACCTTAAGATTATTTTGCAGTGGAGTGCCACTAATGATTATACGATGAGCACAGGGTATGGCAAGTAAACTTTTAGCCCTTTGTGTGCTAGGGTTTTTAATCAGATGACCCTGAGTGTACATTTTCAAGATAATTTGGAAAAATCAAATAAAAAATGTATAATCTTTCTAAAATCATAATGAAAAAACAAAAATTTAAACTAAAAACATGAAATAATTAATAACCTCATCAAGAATAATGTAATCCCATGTAACAGCATCCTCATCCATCTCATCATAGTCTCCAGATAAAGCTTTTACATTGTTTCGAACAATATCATAAGTTGTAAGAAGAACACCTTTATCCTAAAAATCAAATCCAGTAAATCATAAGTATACATTACTGAATAGTGAATATTACTAACACTTATGCAAGCAGGTTTGACTAAAAAGAGAGTCAAAGAGTACCTGGAGTATATATTGGAGCTCATATTGTCGAGCTTTGACACAAGTTCCAAAATATCTGGAAAATGTAAAAGAATAAATTATAAATATAATAAATTAATTAAATGTTTTAGAAAAAAACATAACACTGGATATATCCAAAAAAAACTCACTCTCTTGTCTTTCTTGAAAGACCAACCACGCCTAATTCTTTCTGCCAATGTGGTAACACTGTTTTAGGTGCAACAACCAGTACCCGTTTAATCAAATTTGAGTGAAATAATCCCGCTAAAAAGCCACAAATCTGAAACAATATAAAAAATTATAAATTTTTTACCATAATAAGTTAATAACATCTTTATTTATAAAAAAAAAAAAAAAATTCATACCTGCATGGTTTTCCCGAGACCCATATCATCACCCAAAATACCACCTTTGCCCTTACAATGAAGGGACCAAAGCCATTTTAAACCTTCACGTTGATGAGGGTATAACATGTTTGCAATTTTACTAGGTAATTGAAAATTGAATTTAGGGTTACTAAGTGAAAATGATTCTTCATTTTCTGAAGCAGAATCATTTGTGTCATCACTTAATGTATAGTATTTGTTTAAATCATCAGAATTTGAATGCTTTTTTCCATGCTTATTCTCGACTTTTTTGACAAACTTCTGGCCAGTTGTAACCATACAATCATCATCATCATCATCGTCATCAATGTTTTCATAATCATAACTCTTGTTTTTGTGAGGACGAACGAAGCTTTTATTTGATACAACTTTTTCTACTTGATTCTTTACATATCCACTGTTGAAATTCTCTTTTTTAGTACCAGTTGCAATGGAAAATGATGAATTTTCAACATTTATATGTTTTGAAATTTCAACTGGCTTCTTTTGATTTAAAGTTTCAGTTATAACCGAATCAGATGAAGTTGGAAGGTTTTTAACGGGACGTTTTCCCTTTTCGATGGATAGAAACTCAAACTTTGAGCTCAAATTACTCAAAATATCTCTAATTTCATCACCACTTTCTTGTGTGTTTCCAGTATTTTTTACAGGGCTAAGAAAGTCAAACTCAGGGACTGCAGCTGGGAAGTCTGAGTCAACATCATGAAATTTCTCATTTTCCTCTTTGTCATCTTCCACCACAACTTTACAGAGCCTTCTTCGTCCATTTATTTTAACTTTTTGAGGTTTTTCAGCTTCTATAATTACAAAAAACGTACATTAAATAACACAAAAAACAAAAGTTTCACACATTAAAAAGAAATGAAAGAACATGATTACCAAGCTGAGAATCAAAGTCATCTAGAATGGAGCTAATGGATTCATTAATAGAAGCACAATCTTCATATTGTTCAGCAGGTGAAGATGTGTTTTCATTTGTAACTTTTGATGGAATTTTCTCTGCTCAATTTCAATCAGTAACAAGTTAGCATAAGAAATTAAAGATCATGCAGCAACAAATATAGAATTTACAGGTCTGTTCACTAGGGTTCCATGTTTTCTCAAGCACAAAAATCAGATCAATCTACAATCTACATAAACGTATAGCAGAACCAGTATAATAACCAAAAACGTAGATAGAGATGAGCAAAAAACAAGTACCAGAAGAACTATCAGGTTCATCATGAAAGGCGCTATGTTCACCACCATCAGCTCGTTCCATTGACGAAATTAGGGCTTAGCATCAATTTAGGGTTTATAATTTTCGAATACCAACAAGCAATCAGCTACAGTTATATATATTATTGAATAATTACAGATGGATTAAACAGGCTTACGAGAAGGAGAATCAAAACCGAAGTTAAACGAAGGGGCATCGTCTTCCTCCTGATGTTCCCGATTCTTCGCTTCTGTAGAAAACGAAGGTCAGATATAAGATCTAATCTTACCGACACTGATATCATAACGAAATTTCCAAAATAAAAAGTAAAAATCTAGGGTTTATGATGATGGTAATTATAACTACCAGATAGGAAACTGTAAGCATTCGATTTGGATTTAGAAGCTACGATGAACTGATTGTGAAGTTGATTCAAACTCATCGCCTTCTTCGATGATTTTTCACCCATTTCTCGCTGTCTCTCTACCCTCTCTCACACACACATACACTGATGGGTTTAAACTTTAAATACACTTTTTTCCCGCTTATGGTTTGAATTTTCTCATTGGAATCCAAAAAAACACATAAGAGCATCAGGTGTGGTAACACTAAGTCAGATGCCACCTACGCGCCACCTAAGCGTCAAATCACCATTTCACATTTCACATTCTAAACCCCAAATACCTCATCTACCATAACTTAACCTAAAATATTTTTTTGGGACCCACTAAAATACCTCTTACCCAATAAAAACACCCCAAATATACTCTCTCTCTTCCGCCGGTCTCGCCAATAGTTCGACGCACACCATCACTCACCCAGCGGGCGGTGTTGTGGCGAGGGGGGCAAACCGGCGAGGGTTGCCACATCACTTTTTTTTGTCCGGCGAGGGGAGGGGGTCCGCCATCACACCCCTCCCTCTAAAGAGGAAGGGGAAAAATTATAGAGTATTATGATATCTCTTAACAAATTAGTATGAAAAATGATAATGTTTTAACTAAGATATGTTATCAAATTTGTGAAGTATATAAATCAATAATTATCCTTATTTTTTATATATCATTCGTCCAATGAAAATACAATTTTTTTAAGTGTGTAATATTTTCTAAACTCTAGCTTGTTTGCCAAAAAGTTAAAGGCCTCACTTCACTTTTTTTATGAGATCATTATTATTGTTCGGCTTATGTTGATGATTCTTCGATATATAAGAAGAATACTCTAGTTACTTGATTTGTATTGTTCTCACTTGTTTTGTGTAGAGTTTTTTTTCCCGGTGCGTATGGCATGTAATAAACATAGTTAGTGTCTCCGCAAGTTCTTCGATTTAAGTTAATGTGGTATTTCAACTACATTTTTTATGTACATCAGTTTTTGTGATTAATATATATTACCCTGATGATCCTTTTTACTAAAATGTTGTTTTGATTGTTTTGGTTAACAGAGCTCTTAATTTATTATGGTAATAAATACAGGGTTGAGAGTTTGTGATTCTTTGCAGTCTTGTGTGCAAATATTAATGATATGATCCTATTTCTAAATGATTTTGAGCCAAACCTTTTTATAAATTACATTGTACTTTCTAATTAAAAGTTTTTACTTATAAATGGCTATACTTTTTCATTGTTAGTATTAATCTGAAAACTTACAGTCTTAATTTACATTTTAAACAAATTTTAATACTTTCATGTCATTGTATTAGGAAAAACATTTATTTGGTTATATGATAAATGAAAATACAAAATAGGTGAATTACCATCCAGAAAATAATTAAAAAACATGCATAAGCATGTTAATGCTTCAGCTATAAAGATTAAGCTCAGTCTGACTGCATTTTAATGACTTTTTAATAGTGATTCTTTTAGAAACATAATATTTAATTTTGTCTAAGTAAACTTTAAAATCAAGATAGTAGTTATAAGTTTTTGTCATTTGTAAATACTTGAGGGTAAAAGCTGAATTTTTTTATAAATATTAACTAAACCATGTTATTTTGTTGTAGTATTTGCAAAGGTTCCAGCATTTTTACCTTTTTCCAGTGACTAATATCATATATTCATATGTTACAAATCATGCATGCACATTTCAGTATTCCAATACCTATAATTTATTGTCACTTTACAAACTTACCCTTAATTATATCATGCCCAAAATCAAGAAAAATCCCATAATTTACTCGTCGACACATAAGCTTGCAAATTTTCCTATCAACAAGAAAACCTTAGATGGAATAATTAGCTGATGATGCAGAGATTAGAGAGAAGAAGAGCTGTAAAATCTATTTGTATGCCATACATATATTTCTAATATAAAGTCTTCATTTTCTTTTGTTTTTGGCAAAAATTGACATATATTGATAAAAGCAATCTTGAAACGTCTATAGATCTCTTCTTTGGGATGTGGGAATCAAATTTTCAGTGTTTGATTAGAGATCGAATTCAAATTGAAATATTAATTGGTTCGATCGGTTTTTTAAACTAGAATGTGAAATTACTTTGCTTTACATTATAAAATATAAAATTCGTTAACTTGATCTCACGACCCACTCGTGGGCATAATCATCAACTACCTGACTGCAACAAACTTTGTGGATGATTACAAGCATCTGGTTGAATTGTTCAAAGAATCAATCATAAGCAGTTAATTAATAAAGTAATCATCTTAATGTTATATCGACAATTGCAAGTCTGCAACGCTCAATGCTCTTACAATTTTGTATAGTCAACTCCTTAAGAGATGTTAAGTGACTATTCCCATAATCATCCTCCTCTTTCTCTCATAATCCCAATAAATTAACACAATGAAATACTTCCAACATCCTTAATTTCACAAGAACCTTACTTGCTTGTCCTTCTGATTCCCACAAGTATCTTATTTCATTACAATCGAAAATCCTTAATTCTTCAACATCCCCAAGATACTCTGTAACACTTCTCCACACCTCATCAGTAAGCCCTGAAATATGACTTATTTCCAACTTGGTGACTGATGAAGCTGCCCGAACCACACTCCTCAACACACCACCATCACCACAACCTTCTATGTATATATAGGTTTTTCAACGAAGGCAATGCTTCAAGTGAAACTTCAACCAACTTAGGACAATTAGTTAAGTGAAGCTCTTGTAGGCATGGAAACACTATATGATTTACTAACCCACTTTTGGTTGACCAATTCCTAATGGCATCTTTTCTAAAAGTGGAGTGTCTCTAATGTCAAAATGTCTCAAACATTTAAGCTTTAAGAAGCTATTAGGTAGCTTTCTTAATCTATAACATCCGAAAGCAATCAATGTCTCTAAATTATAAAGATTCCCAACACATTCGGGTAATTCTTCGATTGTAGTATGAGAAAAGTTAAGATACCGCTCTAATAATTCATAAACAAAACCTGAAACATAACACAATAAGATTCATCTCGAGTTAACAATAACGCTCTAATAACTTTTTTCGGTTAAGTTATTCTCTCGAGTTAACAATAACGCTCTAATAACTTTTTTGGTTAAGCTATTCTCTATAGATCAAGACATAAAAAAACAAACCTGTGTGATCATAATCTATTTATTTCAATATCATGTTATCATCATGATATTCTATCGGTAATTATCACCCATAATATGGTCTTATTAATAACTTTGTTAAAATTTTATTCATGTGCGAATGTATACACAAACAAATCTGAATAATATCAGTTACACATTTTTGTTCACATACACTAAAAAAAACATTTTAATATTATTCAGATTTTTATTTTGAGGGATTGCATACAAACTTGATCTCATTTACCAAATGTCTTTTGCTTCATTCGTTTCCCTTTACGTGTCCCCCAATTCTCTCTCTCTCTCGTCGCAGCTTGACGCCGGCGGTGATCCACAGGATTCGGTGGTGTTTCTCCGGTGACAGAACCTCATCTTCTTCCCTTAGATCCTCACTCCGGTCATAATCCACAGCCATGAATCCTGAGTAGTAAGTTTCTTATTGCATCAATTTCACAAATCTTACTTTTCGATCGGATCGTCTTTTAGTATGATCGCTATTGTTTTCGTAATCGCTTACCTAATTCGTCAATTAGATGATTGTCTTATTTTATTGATTGGATTTGGATGTTTGAATTTGTGTATTTTCTGCGATTGATAAGTTAGGGTTTTGAAAAAAAATCACGTTTGATCACCCGAGCTTGAAAAACAAATACTTAGTTATTATTATGCATACGCTCAGTATTTGTTTGGTATAATTTACATCATTGTTTAAATCATAGAATTCTGCAGATTCTAAAAATCTAGAATTAGGACGTTCTTATAAAGTATTGTATTGCATTTGGTGTTAGATTTTAGTGACCATACATGAGTCATGTAAACTATCTGCATTTTGAAGAAATTTACAATTATTTCCATGGTGTATATATTTTCAATATTTAATACTTCTGCAATTTTGTATTATGTTTAATTACCAACATTATCATGTTTGGCAGTGACTACCTATTCAAGCTTTTGCTTATTGGAGATTCTGGAGTAGGAAAGTCATGTTTGCTCTTGAGGTTTGCTGTAAGTGTCTTTAATCTTACACAAAATATGTTTTTTTTTAAATATTAAATATTTTGTTTTATTTTTACATCTCTCATGCTATTGATATAATTCATGTAACAGGATGATTCCTACTTGGACAGTTACATAAGCACCATTGGAGTTGATTTTGTAAGTTAATATTCCAAATTATTAATTTCTAACATGAATTTAGAAAATTATTAATGAAATTAGGTTAACCTTTTTCACATCTTCTTGTTTAGAAAATTCGTACTGTGGAGCAAGATGCCAAGATTATTAAGCTTCAAATTGTAAGTCCATATTAAATTCTATGATTTGAGTGATTTATTACATTAATATTCTTTCTTTTTTTTATTTTTAAATAATATTTCTGTGGTAACTAACAGTGGGACACCGCGGGTCAAGAACGTTTTAGGACAATCACAAGCAGTTACTACCGAGGGGCACATGGCATCATAGTGAGTTTTTCCACAATTTCTTTTATAAAAATATATTAAGTAAAATTACCGATTTACCCTTTTGGATCTATAATATGTAATTAGGTGGTTTATGATGTGACGGATCAAGAGAGTTTTAATAATGTTAAACAATGGCTGAGTGAAATTGATCGTTATGCTAGTGAAAATGTTAACAAGATTCTTGTTGGAAACAAATGTGATCTTGTTGCAAATAAAGTTGTTTCAACTGAAACAGCCAAGGTAAATAAATATTAAAAAATGGGATAAAATTCAATGAAAAAAGAAACAATTTTTTTTAATTTAAAGATTTAATTGCTTGTATTAATAATAATATTTACAGGCATTTGCTGATGAAATTGGAATTCCTTTCTTGGAAACAAGTGCAAAAGATTCCACCAATGTGGAACAGGCTTTCATGGCCATGACAGCTTCCATCAAAGATAGGTAACTGCTTTGATTTTTTTATTTTTTTTATTTTTTTTTATTATCAAACAATTATATATTCATTTCTAAAAAGAAAAAAAGAAATTTAATTTATATGAAGACATGATTATCCAATTCAATTCCAGATTCATTATGTTAGACTTTGCAAAATGACCCAAAAATACCTTTTTTATTTTATTTTGAATAATAATAAATTAATTATGTTTTTGGTTGTGTATTAAATGTAGGATGGCAAGTCAACCGACTTTGATTCCCTCAAAGCCGCCAACGGTCAACATTCGTGGTCAACCCGTGTCACAGAATAGTGGATGCTGCTCTTGAAAGTACTCTGTGTTATGGGTTATATTTGAATGGGTGGGTCAACAAGTGGGGTCAAATGGTCAATGTAAAAGTATGATTGTGTTAGTGTTGAATTATTTTGACTTTCCTTTTGTTAGACTGTTGGGGATTGTAAAAAAGTCAAGATTTCTTTAGTTCTGCTTGTTATGTCAACAAAACACACGAATTTGTCTCGTCAGTTTATATGTTTGGTCAATCGTTATTTCGATATCGTTAAAGATCATGATTTGGGGGTTTTATTTATCTAGACATTTGATGCAAGTTGGATTCAATCTTTGTATGGTTATATTTGCCCATGAGATAACCTTTTATGTGCATCGTGTCTCATGTAACTAAACTTTGTTTATGAATTATAATTCATTATCTTAAATTTCATTAATTTTAATTTTAGCTATAAAATATGGGTTTTACTAATATGTATCCTATGTACATATGAATGTATGATAAGAAATCTTAAATATCTTTTTTGCCTTTGTATTATATTTTAACTTTTCTCATCTTTTAGTTTTAGGAAGGGTAGGTTTAGTATAACACAAAATATTAAATTACACTAGTTAAGGAAAATTTTGCTTGTTAAATGCATGTTATCGTATGCCCTAACGGCGAGCATTTGAGCAGAAAAAACCGAATAGAACCGAAAACCAACTAAAACCAAAGACATGTAACCGGTTCGATTTTTGGAACATTTTCAGTTTCGGTTCTATCGATTTTAGTTCGTTCTTCGATTAGGGATGAGCATTTGAGCTAAAGCACTAAACCGGAACCGAACCGAACCAAACCAAAACCAAAAAACATGTAATCAGTTCGGTTTTGAAAAGTCACTATTATCAGTTTTAGTTCTATTGATTTCGGTTCGATTTTAGGACCGTACTCACCCCTAAACTATACCCGTGGGAAAACCCCACAAAACTTTATTCACACCGATCTAACTTCATTTGAGCATCTCACTTACCACCCAAAGTAGGGAAACCCATAAAACTTCATTCATACCGATCTAATTCCACATATCAATTATTTTATAAATAATAATACAAATAGATCTAGTAACATTCAATACCATTAATCACCAATCATCGCATATTCATATATCTCAAAACCACACAAGAAAACTTTGCTAAATCACAAGCAAGGAAAAAAAGACTAATAATTGTGATTAATCTATTCCAGAACAAAACTGCGAAATAAAGACAAATTAATTGGTTTTCATACGCCCCGAAATCTCTAAACATCAAAATATTCATAAAATAAAATAAAAAAAGACAAAATAACAAAACAAAAGTCAAAAGGTACACAAGGAGCATATGAAAAACACAAGAAATTTACATATTTTAAGAAGTGGGAAAGTCTTATAGCCCCATTTTCCCGCCATTTTTAATCAAAATATTCCATGAAATGATGATTTCAAGCATCTCACTTACCACCCAAAGTGGGAAAGTGACTCGGGTCTTCAATTTTAGGAGCTTCCGGTGCATAACCACCACCACGGCTGCCACTACCGCCGCCACTACCGCCGCCTCTAGGTCCACCACGACCCCGCCCACGACCACCAGGGGTGTAATACCGTTCACCTTCAGCCGGTTTCAAAAACTCATTGATGCTCAACGACTATAACAACATAAAACCAAACCACATATTAGCTTTTATGAAATAATTTAGGGTTCATTTCATAAATTAAGTCTCAAAAGTGTTCTAACTCCTAACCATGTAAAATTTATCTTCCATTATAGTTTACCATTATAGTTTACCATTATAGTTTACCAGGTCACCTTATATATAAATTTAAGTGTTCCAGTTATGAGTTTTTTTATATATAAATTCAAATAAGGTGACATGTTAACCTATAATAAAAGGTAAATTTTACATATTTTGAACACTTTTGAAACTTTGTTACTATTCCATGAAATTAGTTGTAAAATTTGTATATAATTATGTATCCATGTAAAAAGGGAATTAATTTTGCTACCACACTTTTTGATGCTTATACCATACTGTACAAATATTTCTGCATAATGTACAATTAAGTAATGCAGCTATTGTGGTAGATGCATTAAAATATGTGGTATAAAAATCACCACCTATGTAAAAGAGGGGGAAAAAATATAAATTTTCTTTTACCTTCTTAGCTCGTTCTTCTTTCTCAGCAATCTCTTTGCGTTTATCCTTATCAGAACCCTATAGAAATCAATAAAAGTTAGTTAATAAGTACAGCAAAAAGAGCTTCCAGAAGATATCATTTAAAAAACAGTTAAAAAAATTAATTTTGAAATAAAAAAATTGTTACCAATTTGACAAAAATTTCGTCACTGGTTTTCTTGTTTGAGAGTTGTTGCATAGATGCAAGATCTTTGTCAACTTCCACTTTCCTTTCTTCAGTTTTGAGACCTTCCAAAGCTTTCCTCTTTTCTTCTAGAACCTTCTGATACTCTTCAAGTGTCATCTCCTGCATTACAAATAATAAAAACAATTAATACTAATTATAAAAAATAAATAATTTATTTTTAGTTATTTATTGACCTTGTTCTCAGGCTCTTCAACATTTGCAGAATCGTCCTTTTTATCAGTTGCTTCTTCTTCAGTAGAAGGCTTATCAGAAGCCACAGTTTTCTCTCCTTCAACGGTTTCCTGAATCTCCCTATGATTAAATATTTGTAAGAATTATTTATTATTTATAAATTATAAAATAAGAAATATTCGAGAATAAATAATTAAGAGACGTAAAATATATTACTGATTGATTTCATCAGTTTGATTTCCCCAGTTCCCACGGCCTGCTCCTTCACGTTTGAATTCATTCCTGAAAAAGAAAAGTTAATTATACAGATAATTAATGAAATAAATATAATTATGAAAAATACACAATTTAGATAATAATTTATTTTTATTAAAAATATATATATTAGATAATATCTTACCCACGTCCTGTGCCACTGCGACGTTCATATGGCCGACGATTATTATTACGTTCACCATCTTCACTATCTCCATTAGCAAAAGACACCTGGCGGTCACCACGGTAACCGCCACGAGAACCACCATAACCACCGCCGCCGCCGCCACGTCTTTCAGAAGATTTACCATCAGATTCTTCAATACCACCACGATTACCGGATGATTGAAACGAACCATCGTTATTGCCTGAATCTCTATTAAATCCACCACGACCACCACCGCGACCGCCGTACCCACGACCACCGCGGCCGCCGCGGCCACCTTCGTTTCTCTGTTCTCTCACTGCTCAAACCAAAATTAGAAGCGTAATTGAAGTCAAATTGAGTTACTAAACTATATGGATAAGATCAGATAGATAATCTAACTAATTAAATCATTCGATTAATAAGTATAGATGTAACTGGAATAAACAGATTAATTCGAAAACTCACCGGCCTGAGCTGGAGGTAGAGGCTTAGATGGAAGCTTAGCCGGCTGTGCAGTGGTTTTACCGGCCGGAGCTGCCGCCGGAGATTTCTTCACCGGTGCAGCAGCGATCTTCTGCACAAGCTGTGACAGGTCGTCGTTGTCATCATCTACGAGCAAATCAAAAGGGTTCGCAGTCGCCATTTTGTCGTTTCTTCACTTGAATTCTTACAGAACCCTTTGATGTAAAGTTTCAGTCTTTGAAACAGATAAGAACCCTAATTCCGAATTGTAATTGTCATGTTTAATCAGATCGATTAACCCACAAAAACCCTAATTTTTTCTTGGAGAGGTTTGGTGAAACCCTAGCCGCAATGCAGAGTGGAGAGAGATAGAGGGAGGGTAGAAGGTATCAGGAATAGTTGAACCTGATCTTTAAAAGTCAGAAATTTATTTTCGGAATGGGTTATTTTGTACTTTGATCCTTGTACTTTTAGCTATTTATAGTTTGACACTATCTTTTTTCGGAAATAAATATCTAGATGAAGTAAGAACCGAGTATAGGAAGTTGTTATTTGGTTCGGTTTTTGGTTAACTGATTTGATTGTTTTGGTTATTTCATTCGGGAAATCTTAAATTTGCTATTGAGTTTTGAATTACTGTACTTTGGTTCTTTATTTGTATTTGGATGAATGAAAATTCGAATTTAGTTAGTGTAACTAAGAAATATTAAATTGAAAATATACACGTTTTAATTTACATGTAGTAATATATTTGAAGTTTAAACATTACATTGCTACACATAAACATACATATGAATATGAAAATAAAAGAACACTATTATTCATACAACAAAGCAAATTACCTATAATAACATTTACCTTTACAAAGCAAATTACCTATAATAACATTTACCAAAGGTAAGTACACCTATTCATCTAACGGTTAATGAATAGTGTGTTTTTTAAATTTAACCTATTTTTTGATTATTGACAATTTTTTCTTTGGATCTTTCACGTGACTCTATCATTATTATTATATTTTCTTATGATGTTTAAATGATATTTTCTTAACAATAATGATAGTATGATGACATTCCCTAGTCCTTGTCAAATAAAATAATTAACTACTAAGAAAATAAATGATAATACAACCAAGCTTAACACCGGAATCAAACCTTTCGATAAATCTCCCAAAAAGTTACAGTGTGCACAAAAGTTATAGTTTACAAAGAACTATAAAACACATAGATCTTATTAACCCAAGTTTATCAAAGTAAAAAGAAAATGGGCAAAATGGTACAAAATTATAAAAACAATCATCAATTTAACATATACCTCGATTTCTTTGTTTCTAGAACCGAAAGAGTAGAGGTCTATCATCATTCCTTTTTACCAGTCATACCCGCAACCACCTGCAATAATTCATTATTAATTGATTGAATATTGGAAATTTGAGTGTAATATGGTCCATAAACAAGCTATAAAACCTTAACTAACATCAATTTCAGATTAAGTACCGAAATGGTGTACTCACATCGCTTAAAGCAGGTTGAGGAACTTGCTTGGATGATTCAAAGGAATCCAGCATAGGCCTCACAAATGCAGGAAGGAACAGACCTAAATTTCACAATAAATATATTAATTACAAAATTTCCCAAAATTAAAACATATATTGAAAAAAGATCCATCATTTAATCAGTTTCATCCTTCAAAGTTCAACCCAATCCACTTGCATGAACTAAAACATTAGGTCAACTGAACACTAAATTTTTCTTTCAGATAATGCAAAAGGAAATACAAGAACCTAAATCCTTAATGCAAAGCTAATCAGAAGAAGAAAAAACAATGAACACACAATGAACAATTCGAAAATGCACAAAAGTAACCAGATTTCAGATAATACATAATTCGAATCACCAAAGTTCAAGTTCGAGCTCATAAAATCAACACCCGAAGCTTACAGCCTTACCGAACGATATACAGATACAGAATAATCATATACTTTAAACTGATTGGTCAATTATATTAAAATTAGACCCGATCGGAACAAAACTTCAGAAATTAGGGCTTGTGAAATAGGAAAGGGGAAATACCGAATCCACCGATGAGGCAGGAAGCGGCAACAATTGGTTCTTGGACGACGAACATCTTGAGCTTCTCCATCACCGGCATGGTTGTTCGATCTTCTTGTTACGGTCTCCGGCGTGGGTTGTCGATGGTAGTTTTCAACAGGTATAGTTTTCAACAGTTTTGATTGAGCTGGCTAGGTCTGACCATTTGTTGACTTCAGTTCGGCCCATTTAGACTTGATTTCTTTTTTCTTGGTGGAAAAGACTATACATAGAATTATAGAAATTCTAAAATTATTCTACACCTCCTCTCATTTTCTATTTTCTAAAGTTTTAAAATAAGTAACTTATTTTAAAATTTACCTGATAAAAAATTAGAACTCTTCCTCCTCTCATAAGCTTGAGTAGTTAAGGTGTTATAATGAGATAAACTGTTTTGAAAGATACTTTGTACAAAGTGACAAACTATGCAAAAACATATATTGAAATCAAAATTTGTTTATTCTTTTTGCATTTGATATTTTTTGTTTCTTTTCGCATTTGATATCATTGCAAAGTGATAAAACTTGCTCGTTTTTCTTCACAAAAAAGGTTAATCTAGGGACGAGCTTGGGCATTGACATCACCCCTCATCTAGACAACCGCAATATATATCAAATAATAACAGTTTCATACAAAGTTCAATATGAAATGACAATACAAGAAAAAATCAACAATACACAGTCTTTTCCAATGCTGAAATTTCACATTCCAATTCCTTCCAACCATCCGCACTTACTTGGAATTCTTGACCCGCAAGCTCATAAGTTGCATTCTAACATTCTCTTTAATGATACCCAACAGAGTCTCAGCTGTCATATATTGTTGGCTAAAAAGTCTCACATTTCGTTCCTTCCATATATGATGGACTGCTGCAGCAACAACCATTCTCCTTAAAACACTTTTGATGATGTTATTGCATACGATAGTCGCCATACCATCAACAATTTGTCTCCAATCATTAGACATGTTATTAAGATACATCATTACTTTTAACTCCTCCCAAATAACCTTTGAATACTTGCAACAAAAGAATAAGTGTGTGTGAGAATCATTCCCATTTTTGCATAATAGGCACCAAGCAATTAATCTGTCTTTATTTTGAAATCTCCCCGGATAATTAACCATAAAATAAAAGCATGTCTAGGATTACCATATTGATACCACACAAAGTTATGGAAATATATATTGAAAAATTATAAATTTTGTATAAGCTATTCATAATTTATCAAGCCTTATAAGTTACATACAAACCTTATCAATTTTAGTGGTCCTGGCTATAAATCGGGTCAAAAATAGCGGGCCGGATACATGATCCAAGAAAGTGCATGGCAATATCGTTTGTTGACTTGAAAAGAACCCAAATTTTTCAACAATTTAATATTCAATTTAAGAATCAATTCCCATTTTCATCTCTTCAAATTCCTACGATCTATCTGATTCTCTTTCACGTTCATAATCTTCTACTACAATCGTGATTCGTTGATTATCACTACAGTTTGACGCGAAAACCCCTGATCCGTTTAAAAAGGGGGAAATTATTCGAGTTGTAGGGTTTTCCGTCACCAGATAATATGGCACAGAATCAAGGTGGCGGTGGTGGCTTTTTCAACACGATCGCTACAACTTTCACCAGTTTTAAGAAACAAGTTAACGGGTGAATGATTCTAGATTCTTCTCCTTCTGTTATTTATACTAATTGCCCTAATTGAAATCGATCAGTGATCTGCATGCCATATCTTAAGCGTGTGAATCATGAGATTAATCTGCATGCTTGATTTGATTATAAGTTTTCGGTTTAGAACTATCAATCTACATCACTTGATTGCTTAGGTTTTAGCTGTGATCAGCTTGTTGATTTCGTTTATAATTGATATTTCACTCTGCTAATGCTCACCAGAAGCAATAAATTGTTACACCAGAGTAAAATTGTTACTATAAGCAATAAATTCTAGCTTAACTTTATGCTGTGTGATGATCATTCTTATTAATCTGCATATGCTTCAAATATCAACTAAATGCTGTAGAAAATCTGAATTCTGAAAGCATATCTAAGCTGGATTACAGGAATATGGTGAAATATATTGTATAAATGTGTGATTTTTTTTAAATTTTTTTTAGATTGCTTGGTTATGAAGGACTTGAGGTTATTAATCCTGAGGGTGGAACAGAAGATGCTGAGGTTGAAGCACAAAGAGGAAGATGGAAGGAAGAGGTACAACATTTATATATCTTTTTTTATAATTTTAAGTTTTTAACAATCTCATATTTTTTTTCATTACTTTTAACAATTTTTTTTTTTGTTTTTTTCCATTTATTTAGGAGCGTGACAGTTACTGGAGGTCAATGCAGAAGTATGTTGGTGCTGACATCACATCAATGGTGACTCTACCAGTTCTCATTTTTGAGCCCATGACAATGCTGCAGAAAATGGCAGAGGTTTATAATTTATTCAAAAATTAATTCCAAAAATTCCATTATCTTCTATATTTGTTGATTGTATACTTGTTAATTGAATAATAAATTGTTATAATTTTTTGGTAGTTGATGGAATATTCTCACCTTTTAGAGAAGGCAGATGAGTGTGAAGATCCATACATGCGGTTAGTATATACAGGTACATCCTGCTACTATATTTCTCATGCATATTTCAAAAATAATGGAAATTTTTATTAATTTTTTATTAATTATTATTTCCTATTACAGCATCATGGTTTATATCAGTATATTATGCTTTGCAAAGAACATGGAAGCCATTTAATCCAATTCTTGGTGAAACCTATGAAATGGTTAATCATTGTGGCATTACATTTGTTGCAGAACAGGTAAAATATGCATCAAGATTATCACTTTATTAATCTTTCTGCTAACCATTGATTAATTAGTTATATATATTTGTATAATATATTAATATGAAGAAGTTAAATATTTGATTAAATTTGTATCAGGTTTGTCATCACCCACCCATAAGTGCTGCACATGCTGAAAATGATCATTTTGTATACGATATAACTTCAAAGGTTAAGACCAAGTTTCTTGGTAACTCGGTTGATGTTTATCCTCTTGGAAGGTAATATAAATATACTTTACAATAAATAATGAATTAGTAAAATATCTATTATTATTTTTTAATTTTTTTGCAGAAGTCGATTGAAACTAAAGAAAGATGGAGTTATTTTAGAACTAGTCCCGCCACCGACAAAAGTCAACAATTTAATATTTGGAAGAACATGGATCGATTCAGTAGGAGAGATGGTGTTGACCAATTTGACCACAGGAGACAAAGCTGTGCTTTATTTCCAACCGTGTGGTTGGTTCGGGTGTGTTTCTGTTACTTTTTTTTTAATTAAAATTTTTTATGCATGTTTTTATTTATTTATTTATTAATTTATTGCAGTGCTGGTCGTTATGAAGTGGATGGATATGTATATAACTCTAATGAAGAGCCTAAAATATTAATGACGGGAAAATGGAACGAATCAATGAGTTATCAGCCTTGTGATTTAGAAGGTGAACCAATTCCAAATACTCAACTCAAAGAGGTAGTTATATTACTTAATTATAATTATTTTAGTAAATTACACGGATGGTCCTTTAAGTTTATAGCAAATTTCACCAATGGTCTTTAGTTTCAAAAATTACACCGATGGTCCTTTACACTAACTGACGTTAATTTTTTTTTTTGTTAACTTACCCCATGTGCAATAGACGTGAGGGTAAAAAAGTCATTTTTAATTTCTTTTCATTCTTAAATTATTATTTTTTAATCTTTTTCTTGCATGTTAACGATGGGATGAAAGAAAGAAATGAAAGTTTTTAATTTAAGAATAAAAAAAAATAAAAATTGACTTTTTTACCCTCATGTGCACTGCACATGGAGTAAGTTAACAAAAAAAATTAACGTCAGTTAGTGTAAAGGACCATCGGTGAAAAACCTTTCAGAATTAAGGACTATCAGTGTAATTTTTGAAACTAAAGGATCATTGGTGAAATTTGCTATAAACTTAAAGGACCATCTGTGTAATTTACTCTAATTATTTATTATTATTTTATTTTATTTATTTAAGGAAATTGATTTGTTTTGAAGGTTTGGAGAGTTGCTGAAGCCCCTTTGGATGACAAATTTCAGTACACACATTTTGCACATAAAGTCAACAGCTTTTCAACTGCTCCAAAACAGTTATGGCCTTCAGATTCTCGTTTACGACCCGATAGATACGCACTCGAGATGGGTGATTTGTCAAAAGCCGGTTCAGAAAAGACCATGTATCTCTCTTTCTCTCTCTCTCTCTCACACACACACACACACACACACACACACTTAGGTGTTGTTTGTTTTTTGACAAAAGGTCTTCCTGGGGTCTTTTGTCTTCGCGGCGCATACCACATGCAGAAAAAGCCTCCCGCAGATGTTTGTTTTTTGGAAGCTCGCAGATATTTTTATGTCTGCAGAAGGTCTTCTCCAAGAAGCTTTGGGCATTAGCTTCTTGGGTCTTCTGATACGATCCTATTATTAGGATATATTATTATTATTTAGGTATTATTATATTAGGATATTATTATTATATCGTTTCCTTATTTATCTAGGTCTAGGAATAGGGCCGGCTCTATTAATAGAGACCGATTCCCTCATTGTTTAGTCATTGAGAAATTGAGTCGTTTATTGTTTTGTCTTTCATTGTTATTAGGGAGAAACCTGGTTCTCCAATTCCAGGATTATCAATAAAGCATTCGATTAGTGTCTTTAATTACCGGTTCGTATCAAATTGGTATCAGAGCTGTTCAATTCTGGGCCAATCGTTAGAAGAAGAGAGGAAAAAAAAAAAAAAAAAAAAAAAAAAGTACTGTTCACGACGGCACTGTTCACGGTGGCACTGTTCATCGGCGACACTGTTCATCGCGCAGTGTACATCGGTTACTGTTCATCGCGCACTGTTCATCGGTTACTGTTCACGAAAAAAAAATCGGTTTATTCAAGATGTATGAGGTTGAGGCTGGTCTAGTTCAATCCAAAGTCGCCACTGGTAAAAGGTCTAGTAATTTTGAACAATGGATGAGGGATTGGAAGGAAAAGGACCGACAATGGAGGGAAGAGAACGAACGACACAGGGAAGAGGGCGAACGACGCCACAATGAAATTATGAACCTGCTCCGAAGCTTGATTGCAAACGGAACTCTAGTAAGAAGGGCAGATTCACCAATGTCATCAACCACATCCTTGAAAGAGATGGAGAACAAAGTCGTGGAAGAAGACCTAACGGTTGTTATTGAACCAGGGTTGATTGATGACAACAATAATGAAAAAGATGAGTTGAGCAAGACTAAAATAAAAGAGGTCAATGAAGATTGCCCTGATGCTGAAGATAGAGGAGGGCCATGTTTGCGATCAATGAGAGAAAACAACCAACAGCGATGGCATACCAGGCGGGCTAAGGCGAGAGAGTTTTGGAAAAAGTTTGTCACTGCAACGAGTCAAACCAGAAAAACGAAGCCACAAACTACTGGTCAACGAGTTGGAGATGCATCTTATCACAAAGGCGTTAATCCTTGCCATGCTAATATAACTCTACAAGGGCCAAATAGAAAACAATTAAACCAAGACTCTTTTGCAAGCGTTTTGCGGTTTCACTTTCATTCGCAAAAGATGGACCTACAAGTCAAAACATGGGATCCAGGAATCGTTTGAAGCCACACCTTGAGGACAAGGTGTGTTTTGGGGGCGGAGTATTGATACGATCCTATTATTAGGATATAGTATTATTATTTAGGTATTATTATATTAGGATATTATTATTATATCGTTTCCTTATTTATCTAGGTCTAGGAATAGGGCCGGCTCTATTAATAGAGACCGATTCCCTCATTGTTTAGTCATTGAGAAATTGAGTCGTTTATTTTTTGTCTTTCATTGTTATTAGGGAGAAACCTGGTTCTCCAATTCCAGGATTATCAATAAAGCATTCGATTAGTGTCTTTAATTACCGGTTCGTATCATCTTCCAAACTTAAAAAAACACATATCCTTCAAACAACATACTATATTGTTGTATGAATTATTTAAATGTTGTTAGACATAAGATATATTAAATTTCTATTTATTTAAGCAAGTCTACAGATGTTAAAAAAAAACAACAAACAACAGCTCTCTTGCAGACTGCAGACCTTTGGTCCACCCAGAATCTGCAGCAGTTGGCAGATGTGGTCTGCAGACAGCAGATCTTTTTGCTCTAAAAAACAAACAGCACCTTAAAGTGTTAAACCTAATCTGTGTGTTTTTTTTTTTACATTTTTCTAGTTTGGAAGAGAAACAGAGAGCTGAGAAAAGAATGAGAGAATCAAAGAATAAGGAATTTGTGCCAAAATGGTTTGATATGATTGACCAAATTGCCCCTACACCGTGGGGTGATTTGGAAATTTATGAATATAATGGGAAATATTCTCAACATCGAGCAACTGCTGATAAATCAAGTAGTGTTGAAGAGGTTAGCATCAGTAATACAGAGTTCAACCCGTGGCAATTTGGAAATGTTGCTGAAACCAGTTTTAAGGAAAATAACTGATTTTTATTTGTTTGGTTGGTTGGTTACTACTTGCTAGTTGTTTAATTTCCACATAAATGTTTGTTAAGTAAAGTAGATTCTTGTTATTTTTTGGTAGAAAAAGTAGATTCTTGTTGATGGCCTTTGTTTGGAAAAATACTTCTATATAAACTTGTTGAAAATTATTGAATGGTTAAATGTAAAAGTTAGAGGCTAATGGATTAATTACAAGCTAGTTATATGTGTTGCATTTTTTATTTTTACCAGTTTCAAAATAAAAAATACACTTTAAATTATTTTATTTAGAAAAAAAATAGAATTCATCTTTCACCACTTATAAACTTTAATATAATAAATAAAATTAAACCATTACTCTTACTTTAAATATTTAATATCATTAATATCACTTTATTCAAAAGAAATGAGAATTATCTTCCGCTAACTATTCACTTTAATCTATTTTTAATCCTCATATTATAATCCTTTGGCTTAAAAACCATGAGTCACAATGTATCACTTATTGTGATAAGATTCAAGGATTACGTGAAGAAAATTTCAAATATCATGCTCCAAATCCAACTACTGCAAATACCATATCACGTACAAACAAAACCAGACAATTTTAAATAAAAATGGCAAAACTGCAGCTAAATACTTTTGTCAAGCACAATACAAAATAAATAATGATTAATTAAACTCTTGGTAACCAAACAAATACTAAAATGGTGCATCTAATCAAATAAGCTGAAACCCATGTCGTCATCACTCTCTTCCTTTGGTTCTTCCTGCATTACATTATCATTCAACACAAACAACACATTAGCAATAAAACAAAATGCAATTTGTATCAATTGAACAGAAACAAAAGAAATGAGTAGAGAAAACAGAACCTTCTTTTCCTCTGGAGGAGGGGCGGCAGCTGCTGCAGCACCACCAGCAGCAGGGGCGGCAGCCACCGGAACACCACCACCACCACCGCCAGCACCAACATTGACAATGAGATCCTCAATGTTTTTCTTCTCTGCAAGCTTGGCAAACAAGCTTGGCCAGTAAGATTCACAGCTCACATTGGCAGCCTTCAAAAGGGTTGCAATCTTCTCAGCCTGCAGTAACAAATTCACTTATGTTAAGATATAAATCATTTCATTTGACCAAAAGACTCGAACTGAAAATCTTTTTTGCTCAAATTGAGCTATACATATTTTTCATCACCCATTTGTAAAAAAATATAGGCAAATATGAATTAGATGAAGTGAATCAAAATTGCCTCTTCTTAATAAGGTGAGCAAAAATGCAAATTTGGTTGATTGTGAATTAAATCATGTGTATAATTATCCAAAATCATAGCCTTAAACGTGAACAAATTTACAATAAAGGTTAACTGAGGTAGATTCTGAATAATAATTCATGAAATGTTCGATTAGGATTTGTCAATGTTCATAAAACAGTAATCATGCACATATAATATACAGATCGAATGAAGTAGTAACGGTTATTACCGTGATGGCGATGCCATCGTCACTGAGAATCAAACATGCGTAAGAACAAGCAAGCTCCGCGATCGACATTCTTCTCTGTAACCATAATCCAAACAAAATGATGAAATCGTCAGATTCAATCCACTTAATCAATAGAAACCGTAACGAAAACACACACACACAACTATGAACTAATATGATTATACCTTCAATGAAAGCAAACTTTCCTTTTGCTGTTCGAGCCTGCAACCTGCAAGTATTGAATAGCGGAGGCCTAGGGTTTTCCAGATATAAAAAAGGTTAAGTGGTTCTAGAGTTGGATCAAAGAATGGGCCTGCTGATATTCGTTAGCCCATTAGTAGATTTTTGGATTTCTTATGTTTGGCATTTGCTATGTGAACTTTTCGATACATTACATAGTTATAAACATACATTATTAGGGTGAATTTTTATCTTTTGGAGTTATGTTTTGTTTTTATAATATAAAATAAAATATTAAATCATTATATTAATTTGAGAGTTATGTAATATAAAATATATTTGAAATGAAATTTTTTGGAATAACTGTTTGGGTGTCATCTGAATATTAGTAAACTTTCTTTTGAGTTTCATATGAAATTGCGCATGTGAAAACCTACTAGTAATCTTTACAACAATTATAATATTAATTTTAAACTTATTTAAGCACAACCAATACAACATCAATATACAATTTTCCGCCATCACTACAAAACATTCACAACTTCATATCGACTGAAAAAACACAAGTAGCGGGAAGAAAACACGCACATACACAGATCAAATTTTCATTTTTACCATAACGAGAATAATACCTAATTTTTGGTAATCATTAACTTTTTAAGCTGAACAGATAACATATCATGCTCGTGCCTCATTTTCTCCAAAACTGTCTCAACAATAAGCATCTCTTCTTTCAGATGTTCCATCTGTTTGTTCAGTAATGAAACTGTCTCTGCCCTTCTGTCTATACGACTGTTACTCATCCAGGCTGTATCAGAAACCACGTGCACAGTTTGTGGTCTCATCAGCAGCACAACAATGCTTACCTGCACAAAACGGGCCGGGTCGGGTCGGGTAATGGGTACGGTTCAAGATCCAAAGTAGAAATATAGAGTTTACCTGCATAAGAAGGATGACTATAGCCAGAAGGATGACAGCAAAGGAAGGAGCTTGGTTTTGAGACTGGAAAGATGAGAATATTTTTGGAATTGAATCTTTGAAAAAAGATGCAGGAGAACCACTTAAAGATGATTGTAACGAGGTGCTGACTGGATTTTGTGTTTGTGTTACTGCCATGTCACTAGGCTGATGTGGCGTTTCTGATTGAACCGGGGCCCGCAATTGTGGTTCTACTGACACCTCAGCAACCACGTTGGCTGAAAAGAATTAGCATAAATAAATAAGCCATATTGGATATTGTAGCGTTTTATTAAATTAATGAAAGTTTACCTTGTTTATTAGTATTATTTTGTTTCAGTGAGGCATTTGCCTGAAAGAAATTTGAATAAAATTAATATTTAATAACTGGAGAATAATAAATTGGGTGATAGAGAATTAAGAGTATACGAGTTGTATAAAAGTTGCAAAAGTATCTCGGCATTCTTCAACAGTAGCCTGCACTATCTTCCCTGAAAAATCGTAAAATTCATTGATATATAATAATCAATACATTACACTAAAGTCAGATATAAAGTAAAAAAACATTTTCCATATTAAACAGTAAAAAGTAACTATACAATGCAAAAGATGAACATTTTTTTCCTTTAATCAAGGCCAAAATGCATTTTAGTACCCTGAACTTGGCTAACTAGATCTTTTACTATATTAGAACTATTAAAGGTGCAACATGGTACACTAAACTTGACAAAATAATCGATTTAGTACCCTGACTCATTAATTTGATCATGTTTCCTTGCTTGACTTACTTTCGTTGGAGCTTTTGATGGACTAAAAGATATACGTTCATCTCAATATATTTATGTTAGAAGCAAATCACGTGAGAAAACAAGACAAAATTAGTGAGTCAGGGTACTAAATCGACCATTTTGTCAAGTTCAGGGTATCATATTGCAACTTTAATAGTTCAGGGTACTAAAATGCATTTTGGCCTTTAATCAATCAGTTGTTTTACAGTGATGAATATGAGAAGAAGCAAACCTTTCCACATGGTTTTCTTGGAGAATGCCACATTCACATAAACCTTTAGTGAGCAACCACCATTTGAGTCTTCTACCACATCCCATAGCCCCTGTAAAACATATTAATAACATTATTTAAATATTCAGAGATATTATAATTTGATCAGATAAAATACATACCTCCACACAAAAGTAGTCGCCATAGGGAACATCATTGATCACTTGTGATGTCTTGACAACCAAATGACTGTCACAAATTAAAATATCAAGAAAAACAAAATTCATGCTGTAAAAGGGAGGAACATTGAACAAAAGTTGTATAGAAGAATCACCCGTTTCTATAAACTCGATAGTTTTGTACTTCATTGCAAGTACCAAATCTAGCACCTAAATAGAAACAATATAACATTAACTCAAGACAATTTACACATGCTATTATGAGTTATGCAAATTCTTACCAAAATAAATTTTGATTGGATGTTGAAACCCCACTTCACGAGTATAACCAAGTTGATCATGAGGTTTCCATGACGTGCAAGTAAGATCTACAAACCAAAAAAAATAAAAAAATAATTCATTTTTAAGCGTGTGATTTAATATGATTAGATCCATCCTTAGTTACCTTTATCTCCACATTCTTTGTGATATGATTCAAGGAAAGGGAGTGCATCATCTGAGAAAAAGAGTTTAAAAAACTCATCCACCTTTATCTGCATAAATAATCATAAATTTATTTATTAATTATGTGCATGTCAGAAATTTTAAGTTAAGGAAATAAATACTACCGCAAATGTAGATTCTGCAGCCAGTGTATATCCCTCAGGGACTGCACAAAAAAATATATAAAATAACAAAAAAATAAAAAAGATTACATGGCATAATTACCCTGTTATTTATATTTTATATGGTAATCATATTAAGGAAAAATACTAACCATTTGGTGCATCAGCATCCTCAATCTCCCATGCTAAAGATTTTCCAGAAGATGAACATTCAGTATTCTGTACAACAACTGTATCCTCATTTACAACATCTTCCGCTCTTGATGATGTCATCGCCACCTCAGCTTCATTGACTGGTGAACCATTTGGAACTTCTGGTGTACTCTCACCCGTGTTTCTGTTTCACATGACATCGGTTAATTAACTAATTAATAAATAAAAAATTAAATTTGTTCCTTTCAGGAACGTACCTGTTTATAGTTACCAGATCATCAACTAGTGGTCTGGCATCTTCAGCCACAACAATTTCAGGCTCTTCATCAATCAACTCAGATCTTGAGTCCTGTAATAATAATAAAAAATACCAACTATGATTATCAATTTATTACCATTTTTGTATTTTTATTTAAATGTATAAACCTGCTGATCTGAAATAGCTTTGCTTCCATTTCCATTTCCATGTTCAGCCCAACCATCAGTTATAAGCTTTAAGGCTTCATCACGTGATAAGAACGATGTAAAGAAGTACTGTTGCAAGTTAAAATGTCAAAAAAAGCAGACTAAATTTTCAGAAAAAAAACCCTAAAAATACAAAGAAGTATTGTTATGATTATATATACAGTGGAGAAAGATAAATGGTGCTACCTTTTTTTCTGAAGCTATTAACTCTATAGCAGTAGGGAATATTCCTGCAGTCTTTGCTCTGTTTACCGAGGTAATTGTATCAAAAGGAATTACTTTCTGCATTTAAACAGCCAACATTTTAATTAATTAACATCATCAAATAGGAATTTGAATATAAAAAGGAATGATTGGTTCAGTAATACCTTTGTCTCAAATCCAAATAGGTTTGAGTAAAAGCATATGTGATGAACAAACAGGTACATATGACCCTACAACTCATGAAGCAAGAACAATGAGAATCAAAGTGCACATCAAGATATGAATAATATTTAGTAACTCAAAATTGAACATTAAAAGGACCAATCAAACCTGAAGAATGAAACTCTCTTGCAATGCACAATTGAAATCTTGAATAAGGACCTATATAAAGATACACATATTTGATGGCATCAATATCAATATACTTTATATGTTTTTCTACAACCATATATGATCCATGGTACCATTCATATGCATTCTCTAGATGGATAATATCACTCACCTTCCATCTCTTTTAGTAAAACCAAATTGAAATTCTGACTAGTAGTTTCTAAAGTAATATCCTACATTTAAGTTTGTAACATGCATCCACTAACAAAGGCAGAAGGATAGCATTATCATATTAGCAAGAACCCTAACATAAGCTCCATCCTACCTGAACAATCTGATGATAACGAATATGAAATTTGAAACACCTAATGTTCAAGCGTGATCAAATACAATCCAAACAAGCCAAAATCATAGGAAATTGAACTGTTTCTTCCTTTATATTCATATATGTTCTCAATTAGGGTGTAACGTGACCAAAACACTGAAATACACACGCAAAATGTATAAAAAGTGGTTTCTGCTAAAAGTCTAGATAATTACCTCTTCAGGAGGAAGACGAAACAGCTGTCGATATTCTTCGCTCCTCAAAGACGGCTGAGACAATAAACAAACAATTATAATAAAATTAAGAGATTGAAGAAAAATCACGATCAGTCAAATAGTCAACTTGATCTTCAATTTCCAATCCAAATTCCATTAGTCGCACCTGAAATTCGATTTGTCTGGAACGGTTAGGTGAGGAGCTAGAACTAGCAACCGGATCTGCCGCTCCGGTGGATGAGGAACCATTTACCGGCGACAGAGGTTCGTCGGTGACCGTAGCATCCGATGAATTTGCTGTAGGTGATTTGTCCATGGATTGTGAGGGAGGTGCGATATTGTCGCTGGAGGAAGTCGTCGCCACCGCCATGACACGGAGGTTGTGACGGAGAAATCGCCGTGAAATGACGTGTACCGGCGGGCAATGGTGACTGGATGAACCACGTGGTTTTTTTCCTCACTTGGGAGTTGACGTTGTAAGACGGTAAAGTAAACTCTGCAAGTGATGCTAACGATTGCGATTTTTCCAGATCCAAAATTCTTAAATACATAGTAAATTGCAAGTTTTAATCAGGGATTTACGTTTAGTAAAGGAATATAAGTGTGGATTTAAAAGTTTAGCCCTGAGAACAGATAATTACTAAAAATTAAGATAAAATCACTCCTGTCAGCTTAGCGACACGTTAGCAGACACACTAACTAAATAATAAATTGATGTAGTCATGACAACAACACCTCTTCTCTTCACCAAATTTAGGGCCCACCATTTATTTTTCTTTATTTTTAATTAAAACAAAAATATAATTAAAACCATAATACTTTTATTAAAAAATATTACAATAATTTAAAAACATTACAATAAAAAAAACAATACAATAAAAAAAACATTACAATAATTAAAAAAAAATTATAATTAACATTGACGGAAATTGGGCGGGAGTTGCGAAATGTGGTCTACTAGTGCATTGCGAAGCTTGTGATGCATCTCTCGATCTCGTAATTCTTTGTCCATTCGAGCGTGCACCACAACTCTCTTATTCCACGAGCGTTGTTGTATGTTTGGCCGATTATTCAAAAACGCCTCATCAATTGGACACATATTGCGTCTGTCCTCATCGATTATCATGTTGTGTAAAATTATACAACAATACATGATTCGACGAATTTTATTGACGCTATATGGTCTTGCTGGATTTTTTATGATCTGCCAACGCCCTTGCAAAACACTAAATGCACGTTCAATATCTTTTCTCGCGGATTCTTGATATCTCTTGAACCGATTTTGTTGTTCAGATAGCGGAAACCTAAATGTCTTCACAATGGTTGACCATTCCGGATAAATACCGTCACCGAGATAGTAACCTTTAATGAATTGTTGCCCGGCAATGGTAAAAGGAATAGTAGGATTCTGTCTTGCAATAAGTCTTTGAATAAGTCTGATGCATTAATGACATTGATGTCATTGCTCGAGCCAGCTGGGGCAAAGAAAGCGTGCCAAATCCACAAATCGTAAGACGCAATAGCTTCTAGCATGATCGTTGGACACCCTTGATCACCTCGTGTGTATTGTCCTTTCCATGCGACCGTACAATTCTTACAAGGCCAGTGCATGCAATCGATGCTGCCGTGCATACCGGGAAAACCATGCACCTCAGCATGACGTTGATGTAAGCGTTGCACGTCATGCGCCGTGGGTTTTCTTAAGTTCGGGCGAAAATAGATGGAATACACATTTGACAAAATTATCCAAACAATCATATGATGTTTGTTGTCCCATGTGTAAATATTCATAACGAATCGACGGCACAACCGTATGTCAATTGTCGTAGGGCGGACGTACATTTTTGAAGAATATTAAAGCTCGATCTTCCGGCAGCGTCGTTACGTTCATGAAAATATAAAAAATAATCAGGTAAAGGATTTTCAGTGTAGGAAGTTATACCTTCGCATATGCGGAGGAACAACGCTTAGGGCATACGAAAACGTCGCCTAAAATAATCCTCCGGGAACGTTGGATTTTCGGCAAAATAGTCTTTCATCAAACGTTCAGCGGCACTTTCTCGCTCTCGAGGTATGTACCTTCTCGGCGCTCTCGGTATCGGAATAAATTCTTCATCGTCCTCTGTATCCAAGTCAATATCATTCACAATGGCGACCATTTCCTCAGCGTTATAAGCATTAACTATCGTAAGAATAGCTTCCACATCGGAATCGCACTCGGAAGAGGAACCAGAAAAAGTATCCATTTTATAGAAGAGAGAATTTTAGTATACAGGGTGGAAGAAGATATAATTTTGTTGTGGAAAATATAGAATGAAAGTTGGGTATTTATAGAGGTTTAAAAGGTTTAAAAAAATTAAAAAATAACGGTAATATTACCGTTAAAAAAATTAAAAAAATTAATTTTTTATTGTTTTGGGCCCCACCTTTTACCACTCATCTTCACTCTCACTCTCGTGTCTCTACCAGCGAGAAGCCACTGGCGAGATCAACTCATTGGACCGTGCCAACGGTTTGATCTCGCCACTTCAAGTGGCGGATGCAACTGGCGGATCCAAAGGGTGCCGTTGGGAGTGCTCTAAGAATTGTTATTTTTTCAAAAAATTACTATAAATGATATATTTTTTATTTTTTTTAGCTATGTTTATTCACTTCTAAATTTAAACATATATATATATATATATATATATATATATATATATATATTCTACTATATTTTTTTTATTATATCATCATTTGATTTTGACACTTATCATAATTAAATGAATAAATATATGGGTAGAGAAAAAATATCATTACTCAAAAATTATTTTAATAAGAAATTAGAATTATAGTTGTACGAAGTACGAACTGAATGAATATAAACATGGTTTGTTTGTTTTTGTTCATTAACATTAGGCGAACATATTAATAAACACGAACAGATAACATGCTCATTTGTTAAGAAAATAAACTTGTTCATGTACGTTAAAAGGTAAATGAACACAAACAAACGCACGAAAATAAAACAAAATCTTACGCAAATCCGACACTATAAAACATTAAAAAATCTCAAAATAATTATACATCCTTTTGTTTTAAATACTCCACTCGTCCCACAAAAAACTTCTCATTTGATTTTTACATAAGTTTTAGGTGATAGTTAGACTACCCGTAATGGGTGACCAAACTAAGTTTGGTCACCCCTGCCACCTCTACGCCACATCAGCTTTCTCTCTCCTAATCAAACACATGACCAGACAGCGACCAATAGCTCGTAATGGGTGACCGTTTGATTTTTTTTTTGGTTTAATTTTAATTTAAATAAAAAACAATACATTAATAATAAAAAATAACATTACATTAATAATAATAAAAACATTACATAAATTAATTAAAACGTACTAAAAAAAAAACTAAAAATCCAAATTATATTTGGCCTTGATTTTTGCTTTCCTCGCCAAAACCCACTCAAGCTTTATGACGAAGCTTATTCTTCCACTTGCAGTTAAGTGAGTCGTATGTTCGGTTCGTCTCACCCATTTCGCTCGCAAAGTAAACTAACACATCCTGCCAAAATCCGGTACACACCCTGTAGTTCGCCTTAACGACATTTTCGGAAGTGTTGATCCAAACCTTGCATAAGGCTACCTCTTCTTGCGTCGACCATGTCGCGCTTCCGCCGGTCACCCCCTTTGTCGGTGGTTGACGCCAGGGGAGGACCTAGTATGGTGCCCGGGGTTGCCCGGGCAACCCCTCAACTTTTTTAAATTAGTGTTAATTTTTTATTTTTTTTAATATAGGGACACCCCTAAGAAAAAATGGTCAACCCCTCAAAAAAAAAAAATTAGTGCAGGGACACCCCTAAGAAAAAGAGTGTAAAGAATATTTTTATGTAGTAGAAAAAATAATACTATATGTTAGACTAGCCTATAACCCGTGATAAATCACGGGTGGCTTATAAAATCTTCCGATTCTAAACCGGTCAGGTCAGATTAAAATGATACAATTTTTATTTAAAGTTTCCAACTTTTTGCAACTAATTAGTGTCCTAAATATAAGTTCCAAACGAATTGAAAAGAAAACATAGTCATATCTATTGGCTTTCTCAGCAAATAATTAGGAAGTCTGCATGATTACCTCGTAAAAATATGTGGCAAGTGCCCTAGTCTCTCAAGCTCAAAAATAGTACACATCCAACACAATTTATAAATTCAGACAAAAATTAATTAGAAAACATCTCTTTGTAGACAACATCTTTGGACCCTTCACGTATGAAATCTATTTTGGGTCATGCTCCAACCCATTCAATTGCCAAAAGTATTAGAAAAATAAGCATACTACCTTGTATGATTCTATCCTAAACATCATTGACTTTGAGTGTCTCTGTTTTTAGCACCTCTGGGTGTTTGAGATATTTTGGCTCGCCTAATCTAATTACCGGATCTTTAGAGATATTTTTCATATGGAAGACTAATGAGACCATTTTGATTCTCATAGAATCTGCACATACCCAAATGATGTAACATCATATGATCATGTAATGCAACAAAGTTCTCACCTACAAAATAACATTGAGATCATAATATTTAATACTCCCTCCGTCCCTCAAAAAACTTCCCATATGAGAATTGGAGGGACCCACTTAATAGATTAATATTATCTCATTTTATTACCAAACACCCCACCACCAACTATCTCCTAAAAACATGTGTCCAAGTCAAATGAGAAGTTTTTTGTGGGATGGGGGGAGTATATATTTTAAAATATGTAAAAAGGGCATACAATATAAAAAAATATTCAAAATTTCCCATCAGATGAATTTAGAATCATACAGGTTAAGGACTGACTTAACCAAAAGATTATCCGCAAATTCAGGGTAACCCGAAATGATGCTTAATTTGAAAAAAAGAAATTTATGATAAAATTACAAAAGTTTAATAGGGGAGTTTTAAATTACCAAACATAAATCATGGCAGAATGAATCATTGTGTTCTGACCAACTCAGAACCATCTTTGACCGGAATTCTCAAAAGGTCAACTCTACCCGATATAATCAATTTACAATGCTGCATCATTTAAAGCATTAACTTCTTGCACATCTGTTTTTTTCTTGATTTATGAACTCATTTATACTCGAGTACTTCAGCAACTGCCATTGCAAATTCCTCAGCATGATTTTGACCCGTACGAAAACCAGACCCGTTACTCAACCCGCCCATCTTACCATCTACTTAATAAGTTATTTTTACAAATATTAGACAATTGTTGTTGAAAAACAATAACAGTTATAATTTATCCCCAACCTTTAAGATAAAATAATCTCTATGAATTGTAGCTATCTAAGACTACCCTAATGGTTCATAGTTCGTACCCGAGATACTGGAATAACAATACAATTATAAATTTTATGGGAAGTTATAATCTATATTTGTGCTTAAAAAAATTACTCACATTGATCGATAGTGTTGGCCAGGTTGCTTTTTACCGAGAACCCAAGGGACATACACCCCATCATTTTATCAGGAGTTATTACACCACCGAAGGATTGAGATGACGAAGGATTGAGATTGTGAAAAGTGAAAACCCATGTGAAGAAAGAGAACATGGTGTGAAAATCAATTTTGTTAAATTCTATTAGAACTTGTACGGTGTGCATAGAAGATTGTTATGACCTATGTGGCTTTATATATGCCATGTGGCTTTTAGAATTGCCATGTGGCATTTAGAATTGCCATGTGGCTTTAGGAGTTGCCATGTGGCTTTAAACCTTTTGTTTATTATATATAAATATTTAAATATTTATTAAAAAGAATATAACTTAAGTCCAACAAAAAAATTAACTAAAGCCCATTACCCTTTATTTATTAACTTTCTTTTATTTAGGGAAAACCTAAACCACTTCAATTAAAAATTTCAAAAAGAGGTCAACTTTAGAACGTAATTTATAGTCATTTTGTTAACGTATGTAATGAAATCGTACTTTTTAGTTTCTTTTTATGTTTTTTATATAGTATGAGTAAAATATTGTGCAACCCCTCAAAGTATTTCCTGGGTCCGCCACTGGTTGACGCCTTTTTGGTACCTTCTTTTTGGTTGGCGCTACAACGGGCTCGTCGGAAGATGCGGAAGACTCAACGTCGAGGGGAGCGGCGGGAGTGGCGGGGGAACTACTTTCTGTTCGTGGTTGGTAGTCGTATTGGTCGAGCTCGGCGAAAGGATCAAAACTTTGATGGTCCATACCAAAATAATTTTGGTATTGTTGTGGTGGTTGTTGATATTGTGGTGGTTGTTGATATTGTGGTGGTTGTGGTCGGTATGGTTGTTGGTAGTAGGGGGAGAAAATGGATTATTTTGATAACATTGTGGGATTGGTTGACTTGTTTGGTGTACGAAACTTGGTGGTTGAAAGTTGATCGTGGGTGATTGAGAGGGTGTGGGATTGTTTGCTTGGCGTCGAGATTTTGAAGCTTTGCCTTTGTTCTTGGAGGAAGACATTTTTGGAGAGGGTGATTAAGAGAATTGAGTGTGTGTTTGAGTTTAGAAAGAAATGAGAGTTGTGAATTATTTGGTAAAAGAATTGGGTATTTATAGGGTAAAAAAAGGGGTAAAAATTAAATTTGAAGGGGGTAAAAAGAGCCGTTTGAGGGGGAAAGGGAGCGTGCAATGGTCGAGTTTGAACGGTCGAGTAGTCGACCGTTGGAGGGGGCGACGCGTCGGGGTCGAGCGGGCGTAACGGGCGGGACGCGTCGGGCAAGGCCGAGGTGGAGGTCACGAGCGGTCGCGGGGTCGTGCGTTACGCATGGTCTTAGTGCTAAGATCATTGATAATACTTTTGATTAAAATATAAGGTTGGATTGGAGAGAAAAATATAGTTAGCGGATATTAGTGGTGAAGTCTTTAGTAATAATAGTTTTTTTATTGTGTGGAGCCCATCAAATATTAAAAATGAGAAGTTTTTTGTGGGATAGAGGGAGTATGTAATTATGTTCGTACCTATATAATGATTATATACCGACTCACCATTTTCATAATCTAAGGGGTGCGCTTGGTTCGAAATGGGTAATGGGAAAGGGAAAGGTAATAGGAATACTAAGGAATGTAATGGACATTTTTTAGTATTCCTTTAATCATTGATGTTGCTTGATTTCTAAGGAATTTATACATGCATGAATAAAAATTAATATTTAAAATTAATATAATATATTATATTATATTATATATAAGTTATATATAATATATATTATAATATATTTAAATAATATTAATAATAACTAAATAATTAATATATATTATAATATATTTAAATAATGTATATAATATATATTTAAATAATAATTAAATAATTAATATAATATATATAATATTTAAATAATATTAATAATAACTAATTAATTAATTTATATATATATATAATATAATATATATAATATTTAAATAATATTAATAATAACTAATTAATTAATTTATATATATATATATATATATATATATATATATTAATATTTAAATAATATATATGATATTTTAATAATATATATAATATTTAAATATTAACAATATTTAAATGATAGATATAATATATATATTTAAATAATATTAGTAAAAATTAAATAATTAATATAATATTTAAATAATATTAATATATATATATATAATAATATAATAATATATAATATATTATCTATAATTAATATAATATATTATATATTGTATTATATATATAATATAATATATAAATATATATATAATATAATAAAATAGAAGAGAATACTTACGGAATAATTGTTAAAACATTACCTAGTTCATTACCCCCAATTTGGTGGGTAATGATGAATTGCATAGTAATAAGTAATGATTGATTGCCTTGTGATAAAACAAGCAACTTTAATTATAATCAATCTCATTACCTACCTCTCAAAACCTCCAACCAAGCACACCCTAAGTAGTAAAATCAAGGTTCTAAAAGGCGCGCCATGGCGGCGCCTTGGCGTCGCCAAGGCGTGGGGCGTGACGTCGACTTTACGAAACAGACCATGGCGGCTGGGCTAGGCGTGACGTGAGATGAGGCGTGATAAGGCGCGATAAGGCGCGCCTTATGGCGAGTTTTCTTGAAGGCGTCTGTAAAAAATGAATTTTTTTTAAAAAAAAATTAACATATATAATTATAAATTTAAATGTAATATTTTTTATGAGTTTTATATATGAATTGTTATATAAATCAATAGATTTATAAAAAAATTCAATTTAATATACGTATATATATATATATATATATTTTATATAAAAAATTTGGCGCCTTAAGTGACGCCTTGAAAAACGTCATGGCCCGCCATGGCTCGCCTTTGCTGAGGCTTGATTGTGCCGCCACGCCATGCCTTACGCTTTCTAGAACCTTGAGTAAAATATAAGAGAATACTAACAAACAAATATAAATGAACATTCACGAACATAAATAAGTAAACAAGACTATTTTTAATGTACGTTCATTTAACTAAACGAGGCAAGGATCTTAACATCTATTCATTTACTAAATAAAAGAACATAGTCGAGGTTTCGAATGTTTTACAAATTGTTCACCGAATATTTGGTTCGCTTACTTCCTTAATTTGAATACATGAATGGCTTTCACATAAATTATCTTTCAAAAAATTTATCGGCAATTATAGAAAAATGTATTTGTTTTTTCTTTTTACAAAGCTCGACTATTCGTTAAACTTTGATGATCAAAATAATAATTTAAACAAACCAGGTTCCACCTTTGTAAAAATATTCTTCCTCCGATACACTTTCCATTTTAAGGTGTTTCAACATAAGTGATACACTTTGAAAACTTACCATATTTGGTAAAAGGTAATAGGCACACACTAATAATCTCCTTTAATATAATGAAAAGACATATTTATCCTTACTTTTACTTTTAAAAATCATTAAATTCACCTTAATCAATATATGTGGGACCCATCTTTCACTAACTATCCAATTTTATCTAATTAACCATCATTATCATATTTTGACTCAAAAAGTGTGAGCTCCAAAGTGTATCACTTATTTTCAATGTTTTAAAACCGGGATTTTGAACCGGACCGGCCGACGCCTAAAAACGGTCGAAGCGGTCGGACCAGTCGAACCGGCGGGTAGAACCGGATTACAATATTATTTAATTATTATATAAAATGAGTCAATTTGAGTTATTTTATGAACTTTAGCTAATTAAAAAGTGTCTTATGCAGCCTCACATATTGGTTTATTCCAAATCTTTATAAATCGTGTGTGCGATCTGCTTCTTGTGGTGAGATGAAAATCAGATAATTACATTCAGCACACCTAATAATAGTAAAAATTCTTGAAAGAATATAGTTAGCAGTCATCAAATTGAATTATGGTATATGTTATTGTGACGTGTGTATAATAGTTGTTCATTTTTTTAAAGGTATTCCTATTATAATGAGTTTCTTTGGAGTACTCGAGTTTTGCTAATGATTTATACGAACTAACTGTTGATGTGATTGTTTATAAACTTTCTCTTAACGATCTAATAAATGTTTACTCAGAGAAAAATCAAACTTATATTTATCTAAAAAATCATTTGGAAACTCATACCATTCGATAATTACATGATGGTATTCGAACCATTAATTTAGAACAAGTTATAAGTTGTAGTGATTGGGCTTAAATAGAAGTCCCTTACTATGTCCAATTACACGACAGACAAATTTATATGAATTAATTACTAAAATAGACAAAAAGAAAAAAGTGGGAGACTTTCATTTAAGATTGATAGACTTCAATCTTCCCAAAATTTGAGCAGCACTAACTGGGAGCAGCACTAACGGAGTAGCACTAAGTGTTTGAGAAGTTTTAACGAGCAGTAGTAACAAGGTTGGACAGTATTAACGAGTAGTAATAACAAGGTTTAGAACAGTAGTAACAAGGTTGAGCAGTACTAACGAGCAGCAGTAACAAGGTTGAGTAACACTATCTCGGACACGTGGCGGCGTTCTAGTGGAGTAACACGGTCGCACGATCGCACACACGGTCGCACAGTCTATTTTGAGAAGAATTGAAATACAAGTTTATACTTGGGGAAATTTTATTTTATTTGGACCAAAGTTAGGAATCACCCAATTTATATTATTTAAAAGTAGTTGTTTGGTTATGCATATAGACACGCACGCAATCCAGCTTACCCACAAAGTCACTTATCAATTGGGTAATTACAAGTGTAAAGATCTTAAATATGATATGGAGGTTACTATTTATACAGGGGCAACTCGTAATTAGATATGCAATTTGATTTCGATCCATATGCTCACTTGTTCATGGTTTGATATGAAAAGCGAACTGAATAGAATCGAAATTGAGATGAAATTCATACCAATTGTTGAAATCGAGAGTTGGACCAAACAAATTCCCAATATTTTGTTCAGTTTCATCGAATTGAATGCTCGATCATACCAATTTCACGAGCAGGAAATTCGACTCCAATGGTCGACTGATTGGTTTTCAATTTTACAAACTTCATGAGCGGGAAACATCGACTGCAATGATCTACTGATTGAGTTTCAACTGATTGATTTTACTAATTTAATTTCTGGTCAAGTGATTGGTATATAAAATTCTATTCTTATGCACTCTAGCAAACTACATTCCCGATCTTTGTTCCTGTATCAGAGCGATCTCTACAATTTAAGTAACTATTTTGTGATTCGTTTTTCTGTTTGATTATGTTAATTAACTAGTAGAATTTACCTCATGCGATGCCGCGGGGGATTTTCATATAATAGTTAAAATATATTTGATAATATCGATTAAAAATATCGAAGATTTACTTTTTAATTGTCAGTAGAAAAATGTATATCCCCGCGAAATAGAAAGAGAAAAAAATAAAAATAAAAATAGGATTTTGCAGACCATAGCCCTTAGGGCAATGGTCAAACAAAAATTAAATCATAAACTTATTGTACATTAACCATAAAAAGACCAACCACATGCATTTTAAAAACAAACTTAGGGTAGTTATGCTTAACAATTTGTATATTGTCATCCTTAAGCATTGTCCTAAGGGTAATGGTTAGTAAAACCTAAAAAATTAAAATGCCTACTTCAAACGATTTATTTCAACCATATTAGTTTGTATTAAAATTAAAAAAAAGAATTATTTATCATGTAATCAACTAATGACTGTAAAATTAAAAAAAGAAAAGAAATTTATACATCATGTAATCAACACATTCACTTTCAAGTTTTAAAGACTTCCTATAAAATATTATGCTGACATCATCTATCTATCTTAAGTAATATAAATGTTAAAAGCAGTTGTCAACAATTGCGGCTATGAGGAAGAAAATTTGCGTTAGAGGAAGAAAAAAATGACGTGTGTGTATGTCATTATTCATCTAGTTTCAAAATGTATTAATACTAATTGGAATGTTCGGATTGTTGGTTGCTCAAATGCAGAAAATAAAACTAAAAATATATTAAAGATTAAAAAAATGGTAATAGTAGTAGTATTAGATATTGAAGCAAAACACAAAGTGGATGAAATCATGAGGCCTCTCCCAACCGTGACGCGTCACTAAACCCGTCACTAGCGCCACGTCATCGCATCCTTACTGACCTGCTACTGACACGGTCGTGCCAACCCTACCCATCACTAACCCATCACTAAACTCATCCTTTCCACATCATCATTTTTAATTAAAATTTTAAAAATAAAAATTATAAATTTTTTGAAAAAAAAAGTAATATATTATTCCTATAAAATAAATATATAAAAAAAAAATTAAAATTAAAAAAAAAAAATGAAAAGAAAACAGAGAATAAAGAGATTTTAAATTAAAAAATACAAAATGTACAAGTTTTTATCCACAATGTACAACTCCCCAAACCCCTTCTCTCTCTTCCCCCTTCCTCTCTCTCCCCCTTTCTTCTTCCTCCTTGTACACGACGCCAGGCAGGAACACGTCTTCATCCCGGCGGCATCCCAACGACGGCACCCACGACGCGCCCGTGCCAACGGCGTCGTGGGGCGACGGCGAAAAACGAGCCACGACGGGTCCGTCACAAGGACCGTTGGCAGAGGTCTGAGAAACCTCTAACCGTCTCCCTTTTTTGTTGGGTTCAATACTCTCACTTTCATAACAGCTTCTGGGTTTGTCTTTAAAAAAGCTGCTAATGGTCCCAACTAATTACAAGTAATTAACTAAATAACTGAATATTTTTTTTGCATACTTAATCAGTGTCTTCTATACATTCGAAATTTACACCCCTTATTTGTGTATTAAGGAAATAAGGGTTTTAATAATACGTATCATAAAAAATACATCTTAACAAGTATTAAATATTTATTAACAATATCTTATTTAAAAAATTAAACAATTTTTAAAACATAATTAGAAAGATTAAGACATTCCTGAATACTGTTTTTCCAATTTTTTAAACCAACAAAGGAACTTTCATGGGGTTGAAGACCCACGTGACAAATTCATTTAGGATCATGGACCTTTAATGATCAAAAAATTTAACATCAACTCAACATATCTAAACTCAACCAATATAATACAAAACATTCTTTTACATATTGTCTTTCTAGAAGCAATCTTTCTACTTCTTAATAGAAGAATAATTATTTACATTTTAATTTTTTTATCTTTATATTTCTCATTTGAAAGAATTGAATATCTTTGACGTAATATGACAGATGAATTTGTATCTTCTAAGCCGGACCCATTTTAAGCATTGTTTTTACTAAAATGTATATATACTTGAATTCGATTAGAAAACAGGGAATAACAAATAAAGGCAGAGTGAAAGAGACAAATCAATAAGCTTTAATGGGTCAAAAAGAGCGTTTTACAAATTGACCCCACATTCTTTGTATTAACTCAACTTTATATCCACATTGTACCTTTTTAGACAAAATGGCCATTTTAACACCTTCATTCGATGAAAACCACAAATGTCATTTCAGCTTTGAAATTTTTTAATTTCATATACTACATAACATCTAGATGGAATTGAAAAAATTACACTCTTTTTCAGCTCAGGATACTTTTTACACATACTATTATAAGTTGCAATTGTTCTTATAAAAAGATTATGCTAAAGTTGCGTATTTACTTATTAACCATCGTCAAATTAATGATATTGGTTTAGGTTTATAATATCTTCACATCTTTACCTATTTTCACTTTTACAAACTAGACACATGCTTACCTAAGTTATTAATGCAACACCTAATTATAAAGGATCGGTATGGTAGGGGACTATTGTTGCTATTAATCCAAGAGTAAGAGTAAAGTAGGGGGCGGTCGTTGCTACCAGTTAACGAGTTGGTTAATGGTTATGACATGTGTTGTATGATTATTACAAACCAATTATTTTTTTAAGACTATTTTCATGTCTATGAACAGTAGAAGTGCAATACACTTGGGTTAATTCACGAGTTACTTGAGATGGGCTTAAAAAATATTTGAAATTAACGCGGTTTAAGTTTATCTTAAGTATGAAGATACCAAGGTCGTAAAGCTTGCTAATTTTATAGAGTTTGTATCATTTTATATTTTTACATGTATATGTATTTATACACAATTATAATACTCTTTAATCGAGTCGAGTTAAACATGTCGCATTGAGTCATACTGAGCTCCAAATTATGGAATACACTATTACTAACTTAAAAATATAATCCATCAAGTCAAACTAAAAAATGTCTATTGGTCTCGTACTTGAAAATATAATCTGAATGGAGCTTGAATCAATTCACAAAATTCAAGTTTTATAATTAAGTTAGCTTGACAATATTTACCGGTGTGATGGACTAGTCATCAATATCAAATAAAAAACAATTTTAATACATATATCCCTTCGTAAAATTGCAAGCAATGTGAAGTGAGATCGAGGATCAAAATCCATCAAAATCATATCATGATGAACATACAAAACAAAAAATAAAAAAAATAAAAAATATATAATACTGAAAATAGATGTAGTGTAAAGAAGAGACATACATGGGCCACCATCTAATGGTGACAAATCAATTGCCCCCACTATGCTTTCTTTCTGTCCACCCAACCCCTTATATTATTTTCTTTCTTAACTTTTGGCATGAGACATGTGACATTTATACAAACCAATAAATTTAAACATATCATTTAAAATGACTTATATATAAAACTAATAATATGATGATTAGATAAGAATGTTTAAAATGATCTTTTAGAGGTTATGTATTCATTACACAACTAGTTGGGACGTTTATGTTTACATGTCGCTTCTAATCTTGTAGATTACATACACAACTTAGTGGTGTTGTATTCTAGTAGATCAATAACGTTGAATAGTTGGTTTAATCTTTATTTTTCTCTTTGACTCTTTTCTCAAGTGCATGCAAAAAGATGCTTATTATTCCACTGATGTCTTGTGAAAATAGGCATGATTGATTTGTGCATTAAAAAGAAGTGCATCAAGTTGGAATTTAGTCTACAATAATTGCATAACTCTCCTTATACTTTTATATTTTAAATAAGTGCACAACCATTTATAGATTGGTATGCATCGGGCGAAAAAGCATACACTCATATATTGGTTTTTTTGTGTTAATTTATTTTCGAACGCCCATCTGGTTTATGGAAGTTTAATAACTTCATTATATCTTAATTATAGAGATAAGTTTACTGTGGACTACCATAGACTGAGGATGCGTTTGGTTTTTATGTAGGAATTACAATAGGTATGAGTTCAACTATAAGATAGAGTGAGAATGCATATCATACTTTAACAACTTATCACTGATTCATTCCTGACTAAAATTATATTATACCAAAACACCCTTAAAGTTTAATATACCTTAAAAACTAGAAAATTATAATATTCTTTCCAAAAGATTAAAATGTACATCTTCATAAACATATCATGCTAATTTTAATAATAATCATTTAGCATTAACTTATATATCTAATTTTTTTTTTTATATATGCACGTCATATCTATCATGTAGCATGAAGTAACCCGTACAAATATATAACCCTTTAAAATCCTTCTAATAGTAATTAAAAAAGGAATTTTTTTAATACATGACACTACTAAGTAGAAAAATATACAACTGGTTATATTTTTTTTCATAGATTCACACCTACATTTATGCATATCCATTTCGAAGATTGCTATGAAATTGAAGAAAAATATAGTATAATTAATCATGTAAGATATTATATGATGATTATGGGTGGATTATACACGTAATATATATCTCTCTCTTCCTTGTGAACACATGAGTAAAGTGGTGATGAAAGAAAAGAAAAGAAATGAAGAGAGAGAAAATAAAAAAACAAAAAGGTAATATGTTGTCACTGTCATACCACCAGTCCAGTTGCTCCCTTCCTTCTTTCTGCATTTCCAGACTCTAACCCAAATTTCACCTCCATAATTCTCTCTCATCTTCAAAACCCTAGCTTTAGTTTTCAACCAGCGTAGCAAGAAGAAGAAGAAGAATATGAAATCTCACCATCAATTCTGAACTTTCCGGTGTTCTTCTATAGCTGTTTGTCTCAGATCTGTTGGTGAGTTTCCGTAATTGAGCATTTTCTCTCGTGAATTTTGCTTGATTTGAAGTCAGGTTTAGTGAAATTGGAAGGAAATTTCTGTTTATCTCAATGCTTATAGCTTATCGATTCTAGTCTCTCATTTTATTGATTCCATTTTGTGTAACTTTCTGATTTGATTTCATTTTTTAGCTGATGATGTGATGTTTTGCTTTAAACAGTGATACATTTGATCCGTGGAAACTTTTGATTTTAATACCTTTTTCAAAGTGTATCTATTGTGAAAATAGCAACAACTATGAATCCTAATCAATTTTGCAGTTACAAAATCGGTTTTTATAAAGTAGATTAACTGAGGTTGTAGTAGTAACACAGGGCTAAGTTTTTGGAAATTTAGACTAATAATCAAACACTTTTGTTAATTACAGAGTCAAGCACTAGAAATGTCAACAATATTTTTGGTAGTTAGGTTATTTAGAGCTACAAATTTCAGTATCTAGTTTTCAAATTAACATGAACTATTTCTCCATTGTAATGTCAAGTCAAAAGCTGCTATTTTCAAGTCACAGAGGGAGTAAATGTTCTTCCATGAATCTGGCGTATTAAGAGATTCATTAAATTGCTCACTTTATTAATTAATTATTGATTTATTATTTTTCCAGAACTGTGATATCATTCAATGAAGTACCAAAACTAGCAGAAATGAAAAGGATTCATGATTCTCAGAAGCTTTCAGTTTCAGGGCAGGTGCATGATATCATTGCAGTTACAGAAAACATGAACCCTAAAAATCCAGAAACTTTTCAAGATTGGAAAGGAAAAAACTCTTTGTTAAATAAAGAAACTGACGATTCTTATGACGAAATCGGTTCAACCTCTTTCTCAGGAGTGAGTCATCCCCCCGAGCCCGTTGACATGGACCTAATGAGGCCCGTTTTCGTACCAATCGGGCAAAAAAACACCGTAAACGGCCCGTTTCTAGAAGATCTATCAATCCATGTTCCCGAAATCTTAACACCATCTTCACCATTTGCTGTTCCACGGGCCTCACAAAATACCGAAAATACCCCTACACATCAAGATTCTGATGAGAAAGAGTGTGTTTGGGATGCCTCTTTACCTCCAAGTGGAAATGTAAGCCCACATAGTAGTATCGGTAGTACAGGTGTCGTCACGTCAATGAGCACAAGTAGTGTTGACCGTAATTATGGAATGACCAAAATACCCTTTCGGGGTGAGTCTTTAGAAAGTGGGAAAACGAGTGTTAGTCGGGCTAGTGATAGTAGCGGGCTTAGTGACGATAGTAACTGGAGCAATTTCACTGGGACCACCAACAAACCGCACAAAGGGAATGACCCGAGATGGAAAGCTATAATTGCAATTCGGGCCCGAGACGGGCTTTTGGGTATGAATCATTTTAGGTTGCTTAGATTGCTCGGGTGTGGTGATATTGGGAGTGTTTACCAGTCGGAATTAAGCGGGACCCGTTGCTATTTTGCTATGAAAGTGATGGATAAAGCATCACTTGCTAGTAGAAAGAAACTGTCACGGGCCCAAACGGAAAGAGATATTTTACAACTGCTTGATCACCCCTTTTTGCCGACTTTGTACACGCACTTTGAAACCGATAGGTTCACGTGTTTGGTTATGGAGTATTGTCCAGGTGGCGATTTACACACGTTGAGACAGCGCCAGCCTGGCAAACATTTTTCCGAATATGCAGCAAGGTATGCTTTTTACTTTTTTAGCGGGTTTTATGCAATATGGCCCGTTTCAACCCGAACCCGGTTTGACTTGTGTAATTTCTGTCATTTTTTTATAATTTTTTATTTTGATTAGGTTTTATGCTGCTGAGGTTTTATTAGCTCTCGAGTATCTTCATATGCTTGGAGTTGTATACCGAGATTTAAAACCTGAAAACGTTTTAGTTCGGGATGACGGTCACATAATGCTCTCAGATTTTGATCTCTCATTAAGATGTGCAGTATCACCCACTTTAGTAAAATCATCATCACTAGATTCCGACCCATCTAAACGAGGCCCAAATAGCGCCTTCTGTGTCCAACCCGCTTGTATCGAGCCCACATCCGTCTGCATCCAGCCCGCGTGTTTCCTCCCCCGTTTTTTCCCTCAAAAAAACAAGAAAAAACGAACCCCGAAACCCCGATCCGACCCGACCCCTCTTTTCGGGCAGCTCCCGGAGCTAATTGCCGAGCCGACCGCTGCCCGGTCAATGTCGTTTGTCGGGACCCACGAGTATTTAGCACCCGAGATCATCAAAGGTGAAGGGCACGGGAGTGCTGTTGACTGGTGGACTTTCGGGGTGTTTTTACATGAATTATTATATGGGCGGACCCCGTTTAAGGGTTCGGGCAACCGGGCCACTTTGTTCAATGTGGTTGGTCAACAATTACGGTTTCCCGACTCACCGGCTACAAGTTACGCGAGCCGGGATCTGATTCGGGGGTTGCTGGTTAAGGAACCGCAAAATCGGCTCGGTGTGAAACGGGGTGCTACTGAGATTAAACAACACCCGTTTTTTGAAGGTGTGAATTGGGCTTTGATTCGGTGTAGTACACCTCCGGAAGTGCCTAGACCTATGGAACCTGAATTGCCCGGGAAGTTTGGGGCAGTTGACCCGATCGGGGCGGGCAGTAATAGTAAGAGAATGGTGGGGACGGGTGTCAAACCCGGAGGTAAATATCTTGATTTCGAGTTTTTTTAGACACCCGATCGTTGTTTCGGCTTTTAGGATTGTTGTAGAATTGTTGTTGATGTGGTGTAATCACTTGCTCTATTTGATCTTTATGTGCAATTTAGTTATGCATTATTGCGTTATGTTTCCTAGAATCATTTGATAATATATTAGATTTGAAATATCCACATATTCAACATGAATTGTAGATATGTATTGATTTTGATGAGAGTGGATAATGTGTTTTAAAAATATTAATTAATTAGATTATAATTATTAATACTATATATTTATGCTGTTCAATGATAACATATCTAATTAATTAATGTTTAGCAACATTTCATCTCAACTAAATGATGGCCAATGATAATATATCTAAATAATTAAAATTTTCAAAATACATTATCTAATCTTGTTAATAGTGGTAAAACTGTTATTATCAAAACTCTTATATGAATAATAAAAGAAATGATAACGACTTTACATATTATCATGAATTTGTAAATCATTAATAACCAACCTTTACATTTTAGAATCTACCTTCATTGCATCAATGAAAGTAAAAAAAAAAAGTTATGTCTTAACATATTAATCACAATAATTAATAAAAAAAAATGATTTATATATGGTCCAAAGTCCATACTCTCAAATCGGGTTAACCAAATTGTTTCTAATCAGTTTGACCGAACCTACAAATTTGGTTGGTTGGGTTTTGAATTTTTCCGAAACGATCGGATCGTGCTGGAATCTAGTTATAGGTTGTTAAAAATTAAGGATTTGGGGTAAGTTTCAAGAGATCTTGAAAGATCTGACTAGTCAACGAGGTTCTTACATCTTCATATGTTTATTTTAGTTTCTTGATTAATAGACATGACCCGTAAATAAAATTGACGGCAATTTACAGAACTTAAACTCGAGATGATCTTTTATAGCATACGTATAGACCTTAGTGGGGGCCCTTTTTTAGTTTCTATGAATCTTTTCCTTTTTTATGGAAATATAAAATATTGTTGGTGTAATTAGTTTTGGCGGGATCTTTTTGTTTCTAATTGCATAATTGGGTTACCAATCATTATGGTGTTATGATATTCTTTCTTTAAATTGGAAAATAATAAAAATTTGACTATGAATCTTGTTTTTTCTAGTTCCATGTTTCTGGTTGCATAATGGGCTATTGCATAAACCTTCAATTATATTAGCCTAGTTCTATTGCATAAACCTACTTTCTGATCATTGTTTTGCATACACATTACATGAGCATCTATCTTTAACTTCAATATATGATGCGTGACATCTGACATTTTTATAGTATACAAAAATTATGTGGTGTAAAGATCGAGGCTAAACATAGTATCATCAACAATTTCATGTGTGAGTGTTGATAATAATATGTTTAGACTATAATATTTTTGGATCATAATATTTTTAAACATTGATTATTATAACTTTCGATCATGATAAAATTGGATTATAATAAATTTGGATCGTAACATTTTGTGATCATAACATTTTGTGACCATAATAAATTTAAATTACATTTTTAGATCATAAGATTTTTTTCGTAAAATATTTGAACCATGACATTTTTTTGTTCAAATTTTTATGTCTATACTCATTTCAGAATTTAATTATAAAAACTTTTATTTTCTTTAAATTTTGGTGATTATAACATTTTGTGATCATAATAAATTTAAGCTACACTTTTAGATCATAAGATTTGTTTTCGTAAAATGTTTGAACCATAACATTGTTTTTCCAAATTTTATGACTATACTCATTTCGTAAATAATTTAATTTTAAGAACTTTGATTTTCTTAAAATTTTTGAGATTATAACATTTTGTGATCATAATAAATTTAAATTACATTTTTAGATCATAAGATTTTTTTTCGTAAAATGTTTGAACCATTGTTGGGTCACATTTATTGTAACCAATAGTCTAGGGATCATTTTGTATTTAGTTGAAACTTTGGCTAGGTATATATAGTAAGTAGTAACCTAATTTGCATAATCTTTGCCCAAATTGTAGCAGCCCCCATCAATAGCAAAGTGTTCAAATATTCCATCTGTCTTAATCTTTCCATATTATCACTTGTTTATGCTTAATCTATGAATTAATCATTGAATTCACAATCTACAACCATGACATTTTTTTTTGAAATTTTTATGACTATACTCATTTCGTAAAGAATTTAATTTTAAGAACTTTGATTTTCTCAAAATTTTTTGTTTACAAATAAAAAACAAAGCTATGGGCGAAAAACGGAGCGAGGGAAGACTTGAATATGTTTCCATATAAAGAAGAAGTTAATTGACTATTATGCCCTTTGAGTCAGCGTCCATGTCATCATTAAGAAGCAATGTTATTGGTACATGTCATCAAATTAAAATCATGTCCTTGCTCCATATATAGGTGGGAGATACTTGCTATAATATAACAGAGAAAGTATTAATTATAATATAAAAATACGTTTATGTTACTATAAATACGTATGCACACAACCTTGGACACAATGGTCTTAAATGGATTAAAATAAAATAATATTTTTAAAGTTTTCAAAATGGAAAAATGAATTGGCCCATACGTAACTACTTCTGTCAATACATGATGATATACACAGCAGCATCTACTTTTCAATATACATAAATTCCAAAAGAATGAAATAGATATGAATTAAAAATTAAAAAGCGGGATGAAAATGATTGATTTAAACAATTAATTTCAATTTAATAATATATCATATATAATCACGACTTATAAAGAAAATAATAATTTCAAAAATGTTTGAGTTTGACACACGAGCGTGGCAATATTTTTTGGAATTTTAGTTACTTGTATTGCAATAAAATTGTTATGAAATTTAGAATTAAATGATTATATGTCAATATCTATTTAGGTACCTCTTGATATATACGATTGGTGATTTTCAGAATTGCATGTTTATGTCTATTTCTTGATTAATGTTTTTGACGATACATGTTATAAAATGCGCGTCGCATACATATATTTATATAGTTTTTGCACACTAACTCATCACACTCTCATAACATAATAGTTTGTTTGGTCGATTTAGTAATCATATATAGAAAATAACTTATATAACATTTATTATTGTTGATTCCAGGCTTTTGATATTTTATTATCATTAATCATTTGGTCTTTTGTATGATGTATGTGAATCTATTGGCTTTTTAATGCAAGAGGATTCTGATTACCCACATGATTTGTATATATAGAAAGATATCAAAGATTTTAAGATAAAAACAAAAAATTGTATGATGTAATTAAATAAATTCTTAATTAAACTTCAATCAGGAATTATACAATTAGCAGCCGTAAAAGAGCATAGACAAGTACATGATCGTATAACCGGTTTTCACCAAAGGGTCTTTCACCTAGTGGTATGGTGTTTGCCTCTTAACCTTATGATCAGGGGTTAGGATTTGCCGTTCAAAAAAAAAAATAAAAAAAGTATAACCGGTTTTCGATTGACAGTTTGACACACTACAACATCCAATCGACAAAGTTATATCACACGGCCTAGACCTAGAATGATTATGATTTATGAGTTGAAGAACTCAAGAAACTTGATAATTATCATATGAACAAAATTGATAAAAGCCCTTTCGATCATGACGAATATTAACCTAAACTTCTATGAGAAGATTCGAGAGAAGTAGATTTGCATCTCATATATCACTTGTTGTATAGAAGTTTGTGGGTAATTTTATTTACATATATCCAAGCTTGAGATAATCGGTCCTTCAATCTTCAACAATGTTTACTTGAGATCTCATATTTCATTCTTTACGGACCAACCCTCCTAACTCATACCACAATTTTTAAAAAGGAAAAATATTAGTACAAGTAACTCACATAATTTTTACACCACTTATGTCCCCAATGAGATAATTTTCACATATCACTAAACTAGAACCCATTTGGTACTCATACCACAATATATGTTTTCTTTTGAACTTACAACCTACATTAGAAATTTAACTTCAATGCAACAGACTAGCTAGACCAATATGCATGTGGGTAGCCTGGTAGGGCGATCATGTTTTTTGAGTATAAAAATACGTTAGTCGGTTACTTTTTTATTTATTTTTCTAGACATCACATTCGTTTCATGGTAAATATTTCTTTCCCAATGTTTCTTAGGCTTTTGGTTTGTCTTTCTTGTCTGTAGTTCATCTCGTCAGTTACCTTTAATTATACGGAATTTTTAAAAAAAAAACTTTACAACATTAACTTAATTAACGTTTTCCGAACATGACACCATGTTACATTCAGTGCATTATTCTTTACCCTAGAATACTTTCTTTAAATTATTCAAAAAAGAAGTGACAGTCACGTATTGATGTGTCATCTTTTGCATTTTAAAGCTCTTCATAAACTGATAACAGTAATTACATTATATCCCCAATTCAGGTTTGAAGATGATATAAAGAACTGAATATATATTAATTTAATTATGACCTGAAATCTGATCAAACTTTTGTATTGATTTCCTTGAAGATTCTCGAGACCATGAAATTATGTCAAAGAAGTTAATCTATAAACTTATACAAACATCTTATTGTTATCGAACTACCGATACCGAAATGATCATGAGTCGCGTACGGACTCGATCACGGTTCGGTTTTTGGTGTAAAACCTTTATTTTTCAACTTACACTCTAAAGCAACTTGTGTCAAGGAACATAAAGGGTTTAGGGCTTTTGACCCAATCAAATGTGGAAAATTAACCATGGCCCGTGAACCGCGAATCTTGAAAGCCGCTTGATCATAAGCTAATGCGGCTTCTTCGGGTGTTGTGAACGTCCCGAGCCAAATTCGGGCTCCTTTCTTACACGGGTTCTTAATTTCGGCTGCAAATTTCCCCCATGGACGACGTCTCACGCCTCTAAATCGTCTCCAATCTTTACTTTTTTGATCGTTTTTCTTGATCTTTTCGGCTTTTGCTTGTGTGAAATCGACTTTAAATTGTGTTTCCTCCTTCAAATTCGGGCTATGAATAAGAGATGGTGTAAGTGTACCTTCCCAATTTGTAACTTGAAAGATAGTTGAAGTGTCCGAACCAACACTAAGTGAGGAATGGGATCGGTTGAAGCTTGGACGACTCGGGCTCTGAGTTGACTCACTGCATGAACTCGTTATTGAATTATCGTTGAAAAATGGGTTGATGATCATATTGCTATTGGTAGGGCTAGACAATCCTGATGATTTGCATGAACTTATAACAGAAGAGAGTGAATCAACAAATGAATCGACACCGAATAAAGGTTCGTCGGTGGATTTATCGAATGAAAATGGGCTTGTGAAACTTGAACTCCGGCTGAAATGTGGTTCGTCGGAGGGAGTATTTGTCACCGGGAAAGGACTTGAGATGTCGGGATCTTCAAGAAGGTATTTTCGAACAAAATCAAGCATGGCAGAATCAGAATCTGAGAGGCTTTCTGACATTTTTAATATCAAATTTCTGGTTTTGTGATAAATAGTTGTAAGGTTTTAGTGATTCTTTTTGGTGAGTTGAAAAGAATGGTTTAAGGTTCTTGGCTTAGGACTTCTATTTATAGCCATTAAATAAATTAATAATTTTTAATTTAGTTTTATTTGACGTGTACTTGGAAGAAATAGTTGATAAGTAAGATTTAATAATGGAGAAATGATATTTAGTCTTAGACCTACTCATAGGTCTATCCATTGATCTAATGACATATATATTCCACTAATTCTCTCTCCTAATATTATCCCTTGATTATGACACGTGTCTTCATCTAATGAATAAGTCTGTGAGTAAATCTAAATGGTATGCCTAAATACCATTACTCTTAATAATAGGACTAAATGCATATAGTTGTAACAACATATTTTATTTTTTGTACGTTATCTGGAAATTATTAAGAAATGTGATAGAATATATTGATTTTTATAAGAGTTTTGATAATGACAGTCTTAAGGGCTGTCAATAAGAATGGATAATTGTTTTGAAAAAACTAAAAAATAATTACTATTGTAGATAATCCCATATTTTTCTTCTTGATAAGTTTGTTTTTTTAATTAGTTAGACTTAAATAGAAGGAAGAAAAAGTAAATAACTTAGAAAAACATGGATAATTATATGGAATCTAATTAATTTTTAATTATTTAAATCAAATTAATTATTTTTATTGAAAGCTCTAAAGCACTTATTATCAAATCTTTTTTATAATAATGGACGTGTAAAAAATAACATTCATAACATAGATTTAATTTCTGACAATTAGTATAGTATTAACCATAACTGCAACAAAAAAAATGTTGTAAATTCTAACAATGAAAAATACTCCCTCTGTCTTAAAAAAAAACTTCTCATTTTACTTTGCCACAAATTTTAAGGTAATAGTTAGTGGTGAGCTAGGTCATTAATAATAATTTTGATTAAAATATAAGATTGGTTTGGAGAGAGAAAGATAGTTAGTGGATAGTTAGGGGTAGGGTCCTTAATAATAGTATTTTATTATATGGTGCCCACCAAATGTAAGAAATGAGAAAAATTTTGTGGGACAAAAATTTAGGGTGGAATGGAAAGTTTTTTGTGGGCCGGAGGGAGTAGCAATTTTCCTACTAATATTCCCAAAATTGTCAATGTTCGGGTTTATATTTGCTTTTTAATTAATTACTAAAATAGACCAAAAAAATGAGAGACTTCCATTTAAGATTGATAGACTTCAATCGTCCCAAAACACCCCGTGCGACTGGGAGACTTGAGCACTACTAACTGGGAGCAGTCCTAACGGAGCAGCACTAAGTGTTGAACAGTACTAACAAGCAGTAGTAACAAGGTTGAGCAGTATTAACGAGCAGTAGTAACAAGGTTTAGAGCAGTAGTAACAAGGTTAAGCAGTACTAACTTGGACACGTGGCAGCGTTCTAGTGGAGTAGCACGGTCGCACGGTCTATTTTGAGAAGAACTGAAATACAAATCTATACTTGAAGAAATTTTATTTCATTTAATCTAAATTTGAGAATCACCCTTTGCTTTTGACGAACGACATATTTACTCATATTTTTTCATGTAAAGATAAACGCCTAGACATTTTTATAACTATTATTTTGATTTTTAGTAATATTTTTTCTGTGTGTCATTAAGCGATATTTTCTCGTAGTGAAAATCGCAAAACTCGTTCTAGGCCTCTTGACACATTGTGCCGGTCCTCGATGGGAAAACATAGTGAACTTAAAATAAAATTAACGCATTTACAGTTTAAAACACATGGGTTTCAATTTGCTTTATAAATTATAAACAAAAAGATATATAACATGAAACGTGGAACCATATACTATTTATTTTGGAGTACATACACTGCAAAAGGATGTTTGGTTGTATATTTTAGAAATTCTGTAACTAAGATAATATAGAAAATATTATTTGCAGGCGTGTAATACATGTGGTAAAAAAAAGATACTTTGGGATATGCCTTTTCCGATCGTTTACAAACGGTAAAAAAGTGTATTTTTGGGAACTGATTTTCGGGTCACTAAACAATGTTACAAACCCAAAATAAAGACCCAAAGTGTATATTTTTGGGGAAAAGTATAGAATGTTAGCTCATATACTACAAAGTGCAAATTTTGCACTTAATTGTACAAATATACTAAATAATGATTAATGTAGTGAATGCAATAAAAAATTTGGTTAAAATCACCCATCTCTTATTATAGATAGTTTCCTTTAGAACGATGCACAAGTGATCAACTCTCTAAGTAACTAGAAATAAAAATTGTTTTCTATAATAACTAGAATTACAAAGAGCATTAGTTTATAAAATGATAGTGATGTTTATTACAATTAAAACGTGGAGAAAAGGTAAATTGCAATCATTTTATTCTTGGAATTAAAAAATTGGCAATTGTGAGCTTAGACGTACAAAAACAATCTATTAATTAATCAGCATGGCCTCTAAATTTGATTTTAAAAAACAATAAAGAAGCATATGGTATAATTTACTAAATTTAATTTTGAAACAACAGCAACTCCTCAATCAATAAGAAGTAATAACTGGTTTTACTAGTGTGAAATTATATGACTTTGACAAAAGAAGCTCCCATCAAAACTCTACATTAATTGATCTTGTATTAGTGTGAAATTATATGACTTTGTCTAGTAAACCCTCAGTTCCTCACAATCATCTTCTGAATAAAAAAAGAAATCTCTTTTTTTAATCGATCTTTTGATTAAAAAGATCAATATATTAGCAACCCGAGTAACATAACATGCTAGGTACAAAGAGAATTGTACTTTCACTTTGAATCTTAGAAGTTCATTTCACATATTAGGGCTGTCGAAAATAACCAAAACCCGTTCTACCCGCTGACCTATTTCGAATTTGGGTAGAACAGGTTGGGTAGTTTGGGTGATCGGGTAGAAATAGTTGGGTATCGGGTAACCCGAAGATAAAGCGGGCCGAGTATAAGGTAATATTTTAAGTAGGCGGGTATGCCCGAATACCCGAATGTTTTTAAAAGACTTTATTTAAAGGTAATATTTTATGGTTATATAAAATAAAATACGATCGTTATGCTTGTAATACATGAATTTCATCTAAAATTCAATGATAGAGCCTCATGTTGGTTTAAATTTGATAAAATTACAGAAAAAATGGTATATTGAAATCAAAACAAAAACATTGTGGTCGCCGGCAATACAAGTATGACAATTCTCGGGTATTGGTGGATATACCGTACTCGACCCATTACCCGAACTAACCATACCCAAATACCCGAATTTAATTTGGTTTGGATATTGGATACTTTTTATATTTGAAAAAACCCAAACTACCTGACCCGAACTACCCGAAACCCGAAAAATATACCCGATCAACACCCCAATGTCTATCTTTTTAACCAAAAATATCCATATTCAAAATCTCTAATTTTGAAGACGGTGATTCATAAATCATATAAATAAAATTTATAAATAGAATCCAATAAAATCGAAATGATACAGAATAGATTAGCATGACTTTGCGTAAGGATAACACACAAGTGGAGAAATGGTCCGAAAAAATTAAGGAAGTAGAAATCTAACACATTATGATCAAATTTATATATTTGGCGGTAATTTTGAGGCTCTAAAAACTTCGAGAGTTTGTGTAGTTGCACACATCGCACACACCTTGAAAAACGCCCCTATCACATGGTCAAATTCAAGTATCTTAGACTACTGATTGATGATTATGATGTTTATGTAATACATTATTTACTCGAGCAAATAATCAAAATCAAGAAAGTTTATGACCACTATTTTGTACACTCTCATTGCTAAAAAGACGAAAATTGACAACAATAATATATTTTACAAACAACTCACTAATTTATTAACTAAAACATTAAAAAAAGCAAGTGTGATAAAATATAATTCGTTTTATAGAAAAAATATGTATCATTATTGTATGAGAGAAACTAAAGGACTTTGTATAGCGGTATAAGATATTGAAAAGTGTTCTTTATTGGTTTGTGGTCATAAATTCAAATCCTACTATTGACAATACGTAGTAGATTTAAACGTAGTTTAAAGGGTGTATGTTCTAGTGTTAAAACAAATTGTTAGTGAAAGAGAATCACCTTTATTAATGAATAATAAGCATTATTTAGTAATTTATTTGTAAAGATGATTCCTATATTTATTTTATGCTTGAAGATATCTACTTTGAGATCCGCAATGATGTTAAGAATGGAATTATGGAAAGACAGTTATAAAGTATATGTTTCTTATGGTTTTGTTACGTACATAACTTTGGCCGTTGAAGTTCTTAATGTGCATGTGTTATTATAAAAAAGGAGCATGGGTTATGATTGATAGTTTACAGATTATACTTATTTTATTATTGAAACTATATATTTTGGAACCAATTAATGTGATTAGTTAGTAATTTAGATTATAAGGCTATTTTCCAAGGTACGACACTAAAACATCATAAGAATATGGTCATGTTCTTATAAAGCAAACATAAGAAGCTGAATTACTGCATTAATGTCAATAAGACTTTTCGTTTGATGTATTCAAGTCTGAACTTATGGGTCATGGATCGATCCGAACAATTTGCCGGTATAAAATAAATACTATGTGATTCATTACTTATTAGTATAAACATGTCCGGACAAAAATATCAATTTCTCCTTATAAATGAAAGGAAGAACGATAGAAAAAAATGATGGCAAATGTGATACAATAACTAATTACATTAGCAATTATAGACGTGTCATAACATATACAATAGAAGTATATATAATTGAACCATGCACGCATTCATCCATTTATTTATTGCAATAAAGTGTATATACCTTTTTCTTATATATAACTAAGAAAGACAAAAAGCTTTTAAATGATTATAACCCGATAAAAAATAATAAGCCGTCGCTAATTTTCAATTAACCGAAATAACAGGACATATAACGACTTGTAGATTAGAAAGAGTATAAATTTTAGTGAATAAAAGTTTCGGAACTGAAACTCAATACTGATATTGCAATAATAATCGGGATTTCATGATATAATTTATCTACTCTCAACGCAATTATATTTGATCTAAAAGAGCGGTTAGTGGGACTGTTGAGAACATGAGGCCGAAGAAAAGTTGAAATGGTCAATATTGCATCCGAGATAAGTTGATATTCGTGATCAGAGGAGTCTGATTCATGGAATTGAATTGAAACTTAATAAGGCAATTGTGAATGTGTATTACCAGTCGTATCTAAAATTTTGTTACACTAGATGTCACTTAAGCAAATCACACTATATTACTTTGCAAGAAATACCTATCACACCACATCGCACCCATTTACACACTCACATTTAAATGAGGGTCCACCAAATAGCCCGCTTCCTCTTTGTGCAACACGTCGTAACAATATGTGGTCCTGGCCACGGATGACTGCAAAAGAGGAACCCCCCCCCCCCCCCCCCCCCCCCCCTCAATTTTGTTGAAATTATCCATGTGGTATTACAAATTTTACGATATACAGTGTTAATGCGGAAACCCTTTTTTTGGCAGAACCATGATGACATTAGATTAAGAGATAAAATGCTAGGATTAACTAACATTTTTGTAAATAATAAAATATTAGTGATTCATTAATATGAGGTAGAAGGGCAAAAAGGTAAAATCACAGCCTTACTAATTATAATATTTTTTAATTAACAAGGAAAATGAAATTAAAAATGGGAATGCTCGAAATAAAACACACACTTGTGTGTGTTTTGGGGTTTTCTCTCCTGCCTTTCCGAGAATTATTATTTTTCTGTATTAATGATTTTGTTAATTCATTAGGGTTTAGTGTCGAATTAATCTTTACTATATTATAAAGAGTTTACCACTTCCACAATTAACAAGGCTGAAAATTCAGCCAACACACTTGCTAATTATGGAATTATAAACCTTTTGTGAAAAAAATATCATCTGCCAGGATTCGAACACGCCACCTGTGGGTTACATAACAACTTCAATACCACTCGGACAAGCCTACGGCTGCGATATCATTCCAAATGCATTTAAGAAAACTTACTAAAACGTGGGATAAGCCCACAAGTAATATTTGTTTACTTCGGCCCATCTGCTTAAAGCCCTTTGCCCAATCTCCTTTGGTCTGATCATGACCAATCAATCATTCGTTTTCAACAGAGCGTATCTGGCAAGTTCACCTTTTCATTTCCGTCTCTTTGTTCCCGTCTCTTCATTTCTGCCTATTCGTTCACCATTCTCATAACCCTAAATATCATTTCTCAAATCAATATACTCTCACTTCTATCACTTCTATTTTGTCATTCAAATAACCCTAAAAACAAAACAGTATCTTCACACCCCCAAAAAACAGTCGATCTTTCTCCTTGAGTTCACAAAACCGCTGCTGGCCCCTTCTCCACAACCCTCTCCATCGACGCACGCCGAAGTCCTCTCCGTCACCACCTCCTTTTCTGGCTATTTTCATTGCACGGGTTTGTTATATTCAAATTTCTTCATCTTTTTTTCTGACTTTTTTTGCGCGATTTTTTTGCGATTTTATTATATTCAGGTTTGTTATAGAAGCTGCAAAAACCATTGGACTTTGAAAACTTACTCTTACTCGGTTTCTCGATTTACTGGTAAAATTTTAAACTTTTTATGTCAAACAATGCTTAAAAGTTATTTTATTTAGTTCAGTGTTAATGCTAATGCAAATGTTAATGCTAAGTTTATTCGCAATTTAATATACATAATGAAGTTCAAAAAATAGGGAACGATTTTTGGAATGAATTTCAGTTGTATGTTGTAGATGTTTTGGAAGATATTAGTTGATATTGCAATGGTTGGTATGTTGGCACCATATGCTCCGGTCTGAAAGTAATCATTAGCAAGTGACAGTAGTGTTTTAACTAATTGAATTTAGTGGAGATTTTAGATTTATAGTTACGAGACATTTCCAGGTGGACAAATTCACTCAAAATTGTGGAAGTCAACACTCTTTATCTGTTCAAATGCACCTCAAGTTATTATAAGACTCAAACATACGATGGATTTGCAGGTATGAAAATGACAACTCAAGATTCTACCTTTTGTTTGGCATTTGTGATAAGTAGTGTTTTGTTTTATTTTTTGGCTTGCTTCTGTGTATTTAGGTTTTTGATTATTCAAACATTATTTTTTATGGTTTTTACATCTAGGGTTTCATCCTTTTAATTACTTTGTAACGATGTTAGTTGTGTTTGGAGAAGTTGAAAGATACAATATGTTTCATGTTGCATTTAGTTTTTCAGATTCAAACATTATATTATGTCAGATGTATTCTTCTAAAAAGGGATAATACTTTGTTAATTGTGCTTGTATTAAAGTATTTCAACTACATGTTGACTGTATTTTAGACGTGCAGGAATCTGTCGGGATTGCTAAACATCTTGATTATTATCATTATGATTATTTCAATTATTGTTTAACATCATTGCCTGAATATGGAAATATACTTATAGATTTTAACAAAATCATTGTAATATTATTACAGTGTTGTCAACATCTTGATTTATTGTTTTGAAGCATCCCAACAATTTTCCAGAACAATAAAATAGTTGTTTCAACTTTTGGTGCCTGGATGTAGATTTAACTATGTTCGGTTGTTTCGAGTTGTGTTTTATCTTGAACGTTTTGAATATATTTTTTTAGAAAGGGCACTGGGTCAATACCAAAATGCATATTGTTACTTTTGTATCAGTCAATCTCCTTTTTTGGCAATGAAAAATTACAGGAAAAAAGTTTTGGTTTTTAAATCAAGCAAACTTTTGAATGTTTAGATGACGGTGGCTTTCAGGTAAGCTTCAAATCTGTTTATTAGTTTTTTTCATTCTAATTTGTGCCTTCATAAACATGTAGTTGAGGAGTCGATAAAGCCTCATCTTCCTAAAAAGTAAAGACATCCTCCGTAGTTGATGCAGAGTTTGAGATCTCCAAATTTCATATGCAAAGTGTTTCTTATAAAATATCAATCTTACCATACCAATGTAGAAAATTGTATCCCATTTGACCTCTGGAACTCTTGTGAGTATCGTGCTTTAATACTATTATCTTAACATTCTGTTGATTTCACTTACTACATTTGTCTGTATTTAGTTATGTAAACTTTGATTCGAAATGCTCTTGTTGATTTCTTTTTTGGTGTCTTGACTTTGGTATGGGATAATTAGTTTGGTAGTTGTGTTCCCTCTGTTTTGCAATTATAATTTTGATGGCTGTTGACTTATTTTGTATTTCTACTTCCTCTGATTCAAAATAATGATGGTTAAATTAGAGTAATTGATTGATTAGTGGATAATAGGTCTCATATCTTTTGAATTAAGTGAAGTTAATGATGTTTAAAATTAAAAAATAAGGGTAAATGAGTCATTTTACTTTGTTAAAGTAGATAGTTAGTGGGTGTGAATCCTACTATTTTTTGCCAAATAAAGTAATTTTTTAAAGTGTAGCACTTATTTTGAATTAATTATTTATGGAAAGTGTAGCACTTATTTTGAATCGGAAGAAGTATATTTTGAGATCATGTTATACTATTTTCCTCTTTATATGTATAGTTGTTTCACGTGATACAAAATGAAAGTGAAGAGCGTGTTTAAGGCCCGTTTTAAAATTCCAAGGCTGGATGTAATTAGTTTCCTTTCAAAGAGTTTTACTCAGTTTACTACTATTTTCTTTTTCAAGATAGAATATGGTATTTTTTATCGTTTTAATGTTTATTTAATTTTATTTTGTGATATTAGTAAATTTTAATGCTTGAGCTAATTAGTTTGTATGATTTGGAAGAACCTTAGTCAAAGTATTGCTGACATATGGAACGATGTCTCATTGATAATTTTCTTAATATCTTCATGGCGTGCAAGAATATTTTGAAAAATTAACAGATGCAGCAACTACAAAATAAGCTTCACACAGATATGAGTCGATTACATGACAAATTCGTAAAGTTTGGGTCGCTTAATTGGCTTTCAAAGTCGAAGACAATTGCCACCATCGAAGATAATATTGTTGGCTTTCAAAGTAAAGTATCAAAAACGATATGTTACTACCAGACAACTTTTAGTCGGCGCAGGTTATATAGTTATAGGGTACCTACCGTCGCATTGCGCGGGTACCTGCTAGTATTGTTGTAAACAGGTGAAAAGAGTAGTACTCAAAACAGGTCAAACAAATATTGTCTCAATGTAACATTTACTTGCCATTTTGAAAGATAACCAAAAGATATAGAAAATATAGCTCCATGCCATATAAACAATTATATCCAAAAGATAAAATGATACACATCTCTAACATCGAATATGTTCCACCAAATTATGCAACACACACAATGTTCGCATATGGGAGATGTCAAAACAACCATCACTTGGAGCCTCCCCATGCTAAAATACCACCATTTTACCAGATTTATAACACAAAATGAATCTTTATATATATAATAAAAGAAAGCATTTTTGAATTCTCGCCACGTCACTCTTGCCACATCATAAAACACGTCATAATTCGTTGCCACATTCTTGCCAACTGTGTGCCACCTATTCACATTCAAAATTCAAAAGATTATGCAATCACTTATTTTGCTGAACCGATTATACAATCACATTTCCTTTAATATGCAATCAGTTTTCGTTTAAATATATTCAAAAGTTTTAGAAAACATTAATTTTTGGTAACAGCATTAATTGGAGAAATAACGAGACAAAATCTAAAGATGTGGTTGATGTGAAGTAATTGGAAAAATGAGATTATTGTTCAACATGTGTTTTTCCGTCAAACGGTGGCGGTGAGTGATTCAATTAAAAAAGACAAATTAAGTCAAAGATTATGTCATTTGAGATGCACTCATATCCATTTCTTAATGACATTCCAGATTATCAAAAAGAAAAGTTAAATAGAACATTGTGTTTCCATTTCTCTATTTAGTATAACCAAACAAGCAAATTGATTCGTAATCTCATTTCCTATGTTCATTTTGTATTATAATTCTATTACTGTATTTGCAATGACCACGTACCAAACACCCCCTAAAAATGTATTTTTGACATAAGTCAGTCTGCGGTGAATTACATAAATCACGAATTACATAAGTGATAATTTATGTAATAAAATTAATTTGTTATTTGTTAGGGGGGGGGGGGGGGGGGGGTATTTTTTTTTTCTTGAACGATCATAATCTACAATTATACCTATTGATATCATGACAGCTTTGATATTGATTTTGCTCTAACGGTAACCCCATTTGTTATTGACTCATTACTCCTTTAACATATGCATCATTAGATAATGAAATGGTACGCTAAAGTTGAACATGTCATTTAATAAATAAATGGTTTCAAATAAAGATTTATCATTAGACACTTTAACAGCAACATTTGGAGCAGATTGACGAGCGAAAAATAGAAAGAAAAAAATAACAGAAAAATGGTAAGGTTGTGAATATTTATGTCCACTATAAGATAATAGCTCCAACCTCAAAAGTAAAAGTAGCAACAAATTGCAAAATACTTAGCGTGAAATGTAAACATTAAATGCAAGGTACTGTAGCAGGCAAGTGTGCAGACAATAGTTGGTGTCTAGCAACACGTTATCTCCTAATGCGGAAACTTAACAAATAGTATTAAAATGTTTTAAAATTTTTAATGTATGACACTCTTAAGTAAAAAATGTGTAACTAATTATACCCCTTGGTTTTTTTCTTGGCCTGCTTACGGGTATTCAGTGTGTCAATCATTTTATGGTTAAGAGGATGAAATAGCAAAATTTAGTAAGAATCAATAGAAATTTTCATAACTATTTTATGATATACTCTATTTTCTTCTATGTAAGACCACTCCCAATCATTACACAAACCGACACCTTCAGTTTTTATCAAATCATTGTCACGTCAGTTTACCCTCCAACCAAAGTTTAAACTGACATACGCATGCCAAAAATACCTATTCCCTTCAGTTTTTCAGACTCACCATTACAAAATACATACACACAAAATATCTCTTTGGGCCCCGCTTCACCAACCGAAGCATACCCTCTTCTCTTCCCCAGACTAAAATTTAAAACCTAAGGCATCAAACTGAAGGGTCATGCCAACGGTAAGATGCCTTCGTCACCCACCGGTCAAATATCTAGGCACATCCCTGGACACTTTGTTTCGTGACGTTAAGGTAAACATACCGTCTAAAGAATTTACGTATTCATCGACTCGAACCTAAACAGCCAGTTAAGTTGAACCAATACTGACCCAAAACTTCTTTACCTCAACCCAAACCTGTTTATTTTATTTCGGTTTAAGTTGGGTTTCATGTCAGATCAGAAATTGGCACCCTTGATCATAAATGTGAAATTTCTAGGATGTCCCAAATTCAATCCATGTGAGAAAAAAAAACCCTTTGTGGACATAAAGATTAACATACGCCGACTCCGAGCTACATGCAAAGCGGGTGGTCAACTTGAAATTAATCGGCTCGTGAGTAAGAATCATCTTAAACAAAAAAAAAATCACAAACTTTTGATTATATCATAGACTTGTAATCAGAGGTGGTTCTGATCATTTTTTGAATTCGTCAAAAATCAATTCAAATTCTCACGTGGTTGAAATGGATTTTTCTGTTCTTGAAACACAATATTCCCAAAACTCGAAGCATTTTCATATGATATAGGACCAAACACATAACGCCAGTGAGGGCGTACGGATAATATAACTAAGGAAGTTGGAGGGGCAAAATTGACAAGTACGAATAATGTTAGGCCAAAAAAAGACATAGTAATCAACGAAAAAAATCGTTATATTTCAAGACTGTCAAATGGCGCCAAATTTGGTAACCTTCAAAACCGGCTTAACTCCAACCGGTCCGGTGCCGGTGTTTTATTCGTTATTGCCGGCTTCCTAGAATTTTAGATTCCTTCTTTCAACAAGTACATGTACGGCCACTTGTCACACTATTCAATCTCTGAAGGATAAAAACAATATTAAAATCTCATATTATTTTCTAATTAATATACTTGTTAGAAAGAAAAAAAAATATTTATTCCTACAATTTATTCTTCCTCATCTTCTTACCTACTTGATATTTTATATGAAGACATGTGTAATTCACTAATTATAGGAATAAATGATAAGAATTAATATTATGTCTTGATTTTGACACATATCTTGATATAATGAGTATGAAATTAAATAGGAATAAATGATAAGAAACAATACCATTACTCAATAAAAAATATACACATAAAATATCAACTAATTATTTATATTTTCATTTTGTTCACTCTAAAATTTTTGTGTCATTAAAAGCTTCATGCTTTTGTCCTCAATGTTGGAAACAAGCCATCGATACAAGTGTTCAAATTAAATGATGAGATTAGAAAATTAAATAGTAAATTTCACATGTTAATCATTTTATGGATATGAGGATGAAGTAAGAAGTAATACAATATACTTAATTAGTTATATAAAAATTAGATTAATATTATAAAATTTAAAGTTTAGATATAATAGTTTTTGTTTAAAGTGAATAAACGGGATGAAAACAAGAAACATATGAGTGTATATATAGTTCACCTGCTTCAAAACAAACTCAAACACACATTTATTCACTCATTCCCACTTAAAATTTAGTTGCCATTTTATCACCTGCTTCATTGCCATTGGTGAAAAATGGATGACATGTCAATTGCTCTGAGTGCAGTAATCCGGGAAGCCATAGATTTGGTATTTCTAAGCTTTTACTACACAAAAAGTGATATTAATTTATATATTTTAATAATACAAACTCTATGGTTAATTATGCAGGAAAATGCACCATTAGAAGAAGTATTCCAACATCTGAAATGTACAAGAGAAGGTTTAAACACGAGTGAAGTTCAAGAGCGTTTGGACCTATTTGGGTACAATAAACTCGAAGAAAAGAAGGTATTTTAACAAAATTATAAGCATCAAAAGATTTTTTTTTTTTATTTTATGTTTTTTTTTTCTTAATACAGGAAAGTAAAATCTTGAAATTTTTGGGATTTATGTGGAACCCGCTTTCGTGGGTTATGGAAGCTGCAGCTATCATGTCTATCGCGCTTGCTCGTGGAGGGGTAATTTTTATTATTTTAATGTTTGTTTGTAATTATGCTTTTTTTTGGTATTTTCGCAAGTATGATAAATGGATCGTTGACTAAGTCAACCACTTGTTATTGGTATTCAGGGGAAACCTGCTGATTATCATGATTTTGTGGGGATCATTGTTTTGCTTGTTATAAATTCGACAATAAGTTTCTTTGAGGAAAATACTGCTGGAAATGCAGCTGCTGCTCTTATGGCCCGTTTAGCTCCAAAAGCAAAGGTTTTGTTAACCTTAGATTAATTATTTAATTGTGATTCCTACAAATTTTGCTCCTAAAAGTAACAAAGTTTGCTAGGTAATGGGTCAAAACAAACAATTCCTAGGTATGGGTTGAAACAGGTTGACTTTGATTGACCCGAAACACTTTTTTCCAAAATTCACAAATCTTGTTATAAATAATTAAATTTTCAAATCTGATAACAAAAGCTATACATTTTTTCAAGAATAATCTACTTTTTTTTAATAAAATGACCACTGAGAGTACACTTTGGGGCCCGTTTCATTTGGCCCGTTTGACCTGTTCTTCCACAGGTCCTTCGTGACGGGAAATGGAGTGAGGAAGATGCTTCCGTTTTGGTTCCAGGCGATATTATCAGCATCAAACTTGGAGATATTGTTCCTGCTGATGCCCGTCTTCTAGAAGGCGATCCTTTAAAGATTGATCAGGTCTCTTAATCCCCATTCTAAAACAATAATTATTCATTAATTAACATATTATTATTTTCATATTCTAGTCTGCACTCACCGGAGAATCACTTCCGGTGACAAAGAATCCGGGAGATGGTGTTTACTCCGGCAGCACTTGTAAACAAGGAGAAATCGAAGGGATTGTAATTGCAACCGGAGTTCATACTTTTTTCGGGAAAGCTGCTCATCTTGTTGAGAACACAACTCATGTTGGACATTTTCAAAGGGTTTGTGATTCAAACGTTGTTCTTAAGGTTTTGAGTTACTACTTATGATATATCATAAAGTTTTTTATTTTTATTTTGAGTAGGTGTTAACGTCTATTGGGAACTTTTGCATTTGCTCGATTGCTATCGGTATGTTGATTGAGATAGTTGTTATATACGGTATTCACAGGCGAGAATATCGTGTAGGAATCGATAATCTTCTTGTTTTACTCATTGGTGGAATCCCGATTGCTATGCCTACGGTTCTTTCGGTCACAATGGCTATTGGTTCACATCGTTTGTCTCAACAGGTAAACCAAAGACTTATTATTATCCTAATTTTCTAAGGTCAAAATAATCAAATTTTTGAAAATAATGTGATTTAAATAGGGTGCAATTACAAAAAGAATGACAGCGATCGAAGAAATGGCGGGAATGGATGTGTTATGTAGTGACAAAACCGGTACATTGACCCTCAACAAGCTTACAGTTGACAAAAATATGATTGAGGTTTGTAAACTTTGTTTGTTTTTTTTTTTTTTTTTTGTTGTAAAGTACTAGGTTTGAGGTTTAACATTAAAAACATAATCGTTAGGTTTTCGCGAAAGGCGTTGACAAAGACATGGTGGTGTTAATGGCTGCACGAGCATCACGGTTAGAAAACCAGGATGCTATTGATGCTGCAATCGTTGCAATGCTCGGAGACCCTAAGGAGGTACTATTTTTAGTGTGTCACATATGCTAGAAAAGTATATAATTTGATTATTTGACTTATTAGATTATATGTTTAATGTTTGATAAAATTAGGCCCGATCTGGTATCCAAGAGGTCCATTTCCTACCGTTTAATCCGACCGACAAAAGGACAGCACTTACGTACACAGATAAAATCGGTAAAATGCATAGAGTTAGCAAAGGTGCACCCGAACAGGTATAAAGTCATCAATTTATATTAATATATTGCTAAAATCATACAAATTGTTCCTGTATTTTGTAGATACTCAATCTTGCACATAACAGATCAGAAATAGAGAAAAAGGTACATTCAATCATCGACAAGTTTGCAGAACGCGGGCTTCGGTCCCTTGGAGTTGCCCGCCAAGAAGTGCCAGCTGGCACCAAAGAAAGCCCGGGTGGCCCGTGGGAATTTGTTGGTCTTCTTCCACTATTTGACCCGCCACGACATGATAGTGCTGAAACCATCAGGAGAGCATTAGATCTAGGTGTAAGCGTCAAGATGATAACAGGTAATTCCTTATTAGTTAACATAAAGAAAAAAAAAAGAAAAAATATCAATTAATAGAGTTTATTTTACAGATAGTCTATATGGTTTACCATTTATTACATGCGTTGGTCAAAAGGGTAGTTTGGTCATTTAAAAAAAATTAATGGGGGTAAGACCACCAGTGTAACAAACTACATACAACATTGATGTCTGGTGTGATAAAATGAACTTAAAAGACTGAAGTTTTTTCTGTCATGTTAAGGTGATCAACTAGCGATTGGTAAAGAAACGGGAAGACGGTTAGGAATGGGAACGAATATGTACCCGTCTTCAGCTTTACTCGGTGATAACAAAGACGGTTTTGGAGCTTTACCGATCGATGAACTCATCGAAAAAGCCGACGGTTTTGCCGGAGTTTTTCCCGGTAAAAAGAAACAATTATTCCCATAAGTTATTTGCAACAAAATATAGACCCAAAATGCTAAAACAACATTGTTATTTGGTTGCAGAACATAAATATGAGATTGTAAGGAGATTACAAGCCCGAAACCATATTTGTGGGATGACTGGTGATGGTGTAAACGATGCACCCGCTTTAAAAAAAGCCGATATCGGTATTGCGGTTGCTGATTCAACCGATGCTGCTCGTAGTGCTTCTGATATCGTTTTAACCGAACCAGGGTTAAGTGTTATTATCAGTGCAGTTTTAACTAGCCGGTCAATTTTTCAAAGAATGAAGAATTATACGGTAATTGTTTATCCTTTTTGTTTTTTTTTTTTTTTGTTTTTCGGGTTAAACTAACTATGTTTCTCGTTTATGCTATAGATATATGCCGTTTCTATCACTATCCGAATTGTGGTAAGTCTTGTGGAACATATGAAAGTAGTAGTATGTTTGACCTGAAAAGTCAACTGACTTCCGACGGTTGACTTTTTTTTCCGCATGCGTTGCAGCTAGGTTTTATGATGCTGTGTGTGTTTTGGAAATTCGATTTCCCTCCGTTCATGGTTCTTGTTATAGCCGTGCTTAATGATGGTAAGTCAACGTATTCCCAAACTAAACTTATTTAGTCAAACACAAGGCTAGGGGCCTTTTGATCCGGTCTGCATGTTTGATTTCTTCACAATTCATTGGACTCGGTCCAAACTATCATGTTGATCCGGTCTAGATAAAGAAAGAGCCGGACTCAGTTAGCAACTAATTCAGTCAGAACTAACTCAATCAGCAACTATCAAACCTCTAAGATATAGTGACATACATTTGTTGTTTTTTCAGGTACAATCATGACAATATCAAAAGATAGGGTAAAACCATCTCCGATTCCCGACAGTTGGAAGCTAACAGAAATCTTTGCAACCGGGGTTGTTCTCGGTGCTTACATGGCCCTAATGACAGTTATTTTCTTTTGGTTAACATATGAAACTAACTTCTTCCCGGTACGCAACTTACTTAAAGATCAAGTTTTTTTATACATTTTAACACAAATCAGATGACCCATTAAAGATAAAACATAACCCAAATCAACCCTGATCTTTTTTATGCAGAAAATATTTAATGTCAAGGACTTAAATTCAAAACACCGAGACCTAACAATTAAATCCGTAAACGAAGAGTTAACCGCATTGATGTCATCGGCCATTTATCTTCAAGTCAGCACTATAAGTCAGGCGTTAATCTTCGTGACCCGGTCTCGGGGTTGGTCGTTTACCGAGAGGCCCGGTTTTTTGCTTGTAACTGCTTTTATTATTGCTCAACTGGTAAAATATCTCTTGATTCTGACAACTTCTTCTCATATTTTTTTGGATGAGTTTTATAATGACAGCCCTTAGGGCTCTCATTATCAAAACCTTTTTTGGATTATTTTAACGATTTTTATAATTTGTACAGGTGGCGTCGGTGATTTCGGCAACTGTCACGTGGGAATTAGCCGGGATTCAAAAGATCGGGTGGGGTTGGACCGGGGTGATTTGGTTGTTTAACATTTTGACTTACTTGTTACTTGATCCACTCAAATTTGCTGTTCAATATGGGCTAAGTGGAAGAGCTTGGGGCTTGGTTGTGGAAAAAAGGGTAAGTTTTCTAAAAAATAGCTAGTTTGACCTCAAAAACCTCAAACTTTTAACCCAAAAAGTTACCGGTTTGACCGTGAAAGTCAAACGTTAAGTGCTTATAAATATTTGGTCAAATTTTGTCGGTTTTCCAGACTGCATTTACAACAAAGAAGGATTTCAGGAGGGAAGCCCGTGAAGCTGCATGGGCGACAGAGCAACGTACACTACACGGGCTTCAACCTGTAGAGCAAAAAATGTTTTCTGAGCAACGAACATTTAGGGAGATTAGTCTAATGGCGGATGAAGCTAGAAGACGAGCCGAAATTGCAAGGTTTGTGTATTATGGTTTTTGTGGGTCTCGTTTATCAGCAAGTAAAACGGGACCCACAATAAACATTATAAAGATTAATAAACTTACTTTTTTCTTTTGATATGATTTATGTAGGTTGAGAGAGATTCATACACTAAAGGGCAAAGTTGAGTCTTTTGCTAAGCTAAGAGGATTAGACATTGATGCAATGAACCAACACTACACAGTTTGATTGGAGCCTAAATTTTGCATTTTGACTTCTTTTTGGGAAATTGATTACATTTTCATGTACGGTTATCGTGTACTTGTGTTTTCCGTTATACGATTTATGTACGTTTTTTGGGATTTATATCTTGAAATAATTCTTTGTATTTTGTGTCTTTGTACAATTATATTAAACATGATATTCATTCTTAAAAACAACCTTTAATTATCGCAGTCAATAATTTTTAATAATAAGGATAATGTTTATGCTTAAGACGGGTGCCATCGGGAGGCCGGTTGGCCGCCGGTTGGCCACCGACGGAACCGGCGCCGTTGGCACGGTCCGCCGGTTGGCCGCCGGTTGGACCGCCAGTCGGGAAAGCGGCGAGGGAAGAAACGGAGGAGGAGAGGAGCGAGAGAGAGAGAGGGGAAGAGAGAGAGCGTAATATTCTTTTTTTATTTTTTTTTTGATTTTTTTTAAGTTTTTAAAAAAGGTAATATTTAAAAAAAGCTAAAAAAAATTCTAAAAAATTCAAAAAAAATCTAAAAAATTCAATTTTTTTTTTTAAAAAATAAACTTTTTATATAATGTCTTTTTTTAATTAATGTAATTTATTTTTATTAGTTATATGTTTTAATTAGTTGTATATTTTATTAGAAAAAGAAAAGTGGTGGGGTCCAAAGTTGGTGAAGTGACGGAGTGCTGTTGGCATGGGTACGTCAGTTTAGTGTTAGTTAGTTTGTATGCTGACGTGGCGCTGAGTTGGCGGAAACTGACGGCGTCAGTTCCCGTCACCATTGGCACCGGTCTAACATGTTATACATAAACCACTAACTATCAACAACTCATTTTATGTAACGATAAATTACTAACTTAAAACGAAAAGAGCAAATTACATAGGTAAATTTATAGGTTTCATTTTAAATTGAATTAGTTGTAAACGGAATAGCAGTTATACATATACTTCCTCCGATTCAACATAAGTGTTACACTTTTCTTATATTGGTGATTCAAAATAAGTGCTACACTTTCCTTATTTGGTAATTTTTGTATATAAAATTTTCATTTTATCCTTATTTAACTTTATTAAACATTATTAAGATTACCTAATTTACTTTCTCTTTCTTTAGTTAAAGTGTAGCACTTATTTTGAATCTGAAGAAGTATTACAGATTTATTTATTGTCTAATATGAAACATTACTTAACAATAATCCAGTTCAATACCAAACACCCAACTTTTCCTTTGCCAAACAAAAAAATACATTCTTATCCACAATCCATTTAGATAACTAAATACCAAACACCCAACTTTTCCTTTGCCAAACCAAACCAAACCAAAAATGATTAAAAAACGTAAGTGGCAGGAAAATTTCTGTAATTGGAGGTTTCCAGAACCCTAATTACCTGTCAACTACCTCATCCACATAAGCTTTCACAGTTACTTGTTCACATAACTCACTCTACCCATTTTGACCACTAGCTACTATATCCGTTATCTCTTTCTCTCTCATACACATAAACAACGAGTGTATGTATATATATATTCAATACAGATCTCTGCCTACCCACAATTAGGGTTTATTCTATCTTTTTTACTGTTGATCCCTCCCAAAATCAAATAATAACCCAGATTGCGTTCTTAAAAGGGCTTTCTTTTTAAGCTTTTAATTCTTGTTTATCCGCTTAAAGTTTGGATTTTTATGGCATCTGTTACACTTTCAAGATTCTTTATAATCTTGACTTTGTTTCCCCTGATATCATATTCTATCCCTTTTGTTGTCTTCCATGGTAAGTCTTTCTTTCTCTTTCTGTTTTTATTGATAAGGGATTTGATTTATGCTTCATCGACTTAATTTTAATGTTGTGTATTTGATTTCCCATTTTCCTGGATCTTGCTCGTGTATCATGTGATGGTTGTTTGACTTTTGGTACAAGTCAATTCATGTAAAATCTTAGGGGTTCAAAGATCAACCCCTCACGCATAAAAATAGAAAATTTCTAACATAGATTTGGTGGTTTGTTTAGGTCAATTTTGTTCTTGCAAGAAACTTCATCAAGTTTAAAAGCAATACATCACATAAATCATAAATGTATGTGTTGCCCCATGAAAATATGCCATGTTTTGAGGCTCACAGTCTTGGTATTTGGGGAACTTTTTCCAAAATTAATATAGATTTCAAACAAATTATTGGTTCTAAGTGTTTTTCGAAGTGTTTTTAAAAGTATATCAATCATCTGTTTATAATATAACTTTGTTCTAATCAAGGAAAATTTCTTCAAGCTCTCAAATTGTTTATCTATTATTTTTTATAGGCATTGCTGATAGATGCACCAAAAAAGGAGTCACACATTTCACTGATCTTCTAAGCGAGTGGTCTAATACTCAAGGATATTGCATGTATGTATAACTTTTACTTCCATTGTCGATTTTTATAGCAAAATTACATTTTTTTATTATTATTTTATTTTGTATGTGTAGAGAAATTGGAAATGGAGTGTGGGATTCTTGGTTTATGCCCTTTGAAGAACAGGTGATTTATTATTTTATTGTGATAAAACAATTTCTAATTATCTTTTGAACAATCGATGATAAGTTTTGACTCGGGATTTTTGTGTTTCGTCTTGTAGGTTGAGATTGCTTGTGAAAAGGTAATGAAAACCGTTGCCAAATACTTTCTTGATTCCTTTTTTACTTTATTTTTTACAATTAATAGGTGAAGCAAATGAGTGAACTCAAGCAAGGATATAACATAGTTGGACTATCCCAGGTGAGAATGATCAAATTATGTTGACTTTTTACATAAAAATTACATTTTTATTAAAAAAAGGTGATTTTGCAGGGTAATTTGGTCGGGCGAGGAGTTCTTGAGTTTTGTGATGGAGCTCCACCGGTAAAATTTGCATAAAATATTTATTTTTCTATTTATTTTACACTGCAAAAATATATAAGGTAATAATTTAATAAATTTGAGTGTGATTTAACAGGTGAAGAACTTCATATCTGTGGCAGGTCCTCATGCTGGGGAAGCATCCATACCATTTTGTGGTGTAAGTCTCCTATTTTTTCCATTTTAACAATAATAAAATAAATTGATTTTTTTGTTAATTTTTTTTTTTTTGCAGAGTGGTGTGATGTGCGTTTTGGTCGATAGATTGATTAAGGGCGCAATTTATAGCGACACTATGCAGGTGAGATTTTATTTTATTTTATTTTTCTGGAAAAATTGAATAGATTGCTTAAACAAATTAGTATATACTAGAAACATACCTGTGCAAAAAGCAGCAGATAATTATCACACTACATTTCAGTTACAGACGGTTAGAACTAAATTTGTAAATGTTCATTGCTTCAAATACTTATTTTCAGGTTTTTCAGTTTTGTTAAGATTTTAAATTATTCAAAATGTTGTCTCTAACTATACATGTTTTTGTTAAAAATTAATTTATATTAATCTTTTAAAAGGTGAATATGTAATGTGTAATTAATTTATATTAATCTTTTTAAAAAATTAATTTGTAAATATTCATTGCTTCAAATACAGGAACACTTGGCTCCAGCAAATTACATTAAGATCCCAACTGTAAGTATATATTTTTTATTAACAACCATACTAACTAACTTATAGGAAGAAAAAAACGGTTAATGATGATGTCATCTTTAGGCTCTTGATGCATACCAAGAAGGATGTAAATTCCTCCCGAAACTAAACAACGAGTTTGAAAAAAACGCTACATACAAAGAAAGATTCTCTAGCTTGCAAAATTTAGTGCTTATAATGGTAAGGTTCTGCATGTACAACTTTCACTGCATGAAGTACAAGTTTTCTTAACATCAATTTTTGTGTTGAAATGTTTACAGTTTGATAAAGATACAGTTTTAGTACCAAAAGAAACCTCTTGGTTTGGATACTTTCCTGATGGAGCCTGGGAACCAATACTTCCAGCACAAGAGGTAGGTACATCATGCATTAATGACTTGTACAGTACAACTCATCTGGTGATTCTTGATCATTTGCAGACAAAGCTATATATTGAAGACTGGATTGGTTTGAGGGCATTAGATGAAGCTGGGAGGGTCAAATTTGTAAATGTGACAGGTGGACATTTGGATATTTATGATGATGATATGAAGGAATACATTGTGCCATATTTGATTGATCAAGAAACAGTTGAGAAACCGTCAAAACCGAACCGGGCAGGATTTTCGTCTTTTTCTGATGATACGGATGCTGGTTTTATTAGAAAATTTGGTGGAATTCAAGATCTTCAACTAAATGTTATTCATCGTTCATAACACGGGATTCATGATTGTTTGCGGTATTCGAGGGGCGTTTATGTAAATCTGGAATATTTCAAACTTGATTTGAGAGCTTAATTAGTAGCTCAAAATGTGTATTTATGAGTATTATGTTCAATAAAAACAAGATTAATAATCCCAAAATGCATTTTAATATCATGAACATAACTGATTAGGTCATTTACTACCTTCAACTAATAAAGGAGCATTATGAAATCCTGAATTTGACAAAATGGTCAATTTAGTACTTTAATTTAATAATTTGGTCTTGTTTTTTATAACGTGATTTGATTCTAATATCAATATATTGAGATGAACATATACTTTTTTTAATCCATCAAAAGCTCAAATGAAAGTAAATGAAGCAATAAAATAAGATCAAATTAATGAATCATGATACTTAATCGATCATTTTGCCAAGTTCAGGATATCACAATGAACCTTTAATAGTTCAGATAGCAGAAAACCGACTCAGCCAAGTTCAAGATTTTACTTGTAATATCAGATGAACTTATATTTTTTAGTCCATCAAAAGCTCAAACGAAAGTAAGTCAAGCAATAAAACAAGACCAAATTAGTGAATCATGGTACTAAATCGACCATTTTGCCAAGTTCAAGGTACCATGATGCACATTTCAGTAGTAAAGGACATAGTCAACCAAATTCAGGGTACTAAAATGCATTTGAGCCTTTATAAAAAGTACCAATTGTAGAGACAAAACTTATACAAACCAACTTCCACTAACTGAGTCACATTCTATTTAGGGTTTGGGGGAGGGAAGAGAGATATTGGTAGGCATATAACTGTTAACATTCAGGTTTGACTTTATTACTTTCTAAGTTTGACCTGACAATTCCATGTTTCTCAGCACAATTCTTGCAAATATTTTTGCTTCTATTGGAGCTGATGTTGCAGCTGCTGCTGCCCGTAAACTTCGGGATGCGCCCAATCCTTGCAATAACTTCACATGGTGGCCCGCGTGCCGCCCGCCCGCAACCGTGAACTATTATAATAATAACAAAAAATCAGAATAAATTAAAACTCATTAATAAAAGTAAAATATTCAAGTTGACAGTGTTTGACTTTGACCTGAAGAAGAGCAAATGCAGCACATGCTTTAAGTTCGGGAGATTGGTTACGTAACATGGAGACGAAACGTCCGATTTCACTTCCACTGAGGATAATAAATTATTAATAAAAATATAGTTATTTTATGTTAGGGGTGAAATGACTAAAATGCCCTTGGTTAACAATACCTGCATCGTAAATGGCCTGCTTCTAGAATACGGGCCGATTCTATTACTTGTGCTAATGGTGCAGGAGCTGATGAAAAAGCAGCAGCAGAGAAGGCTTGCGGGTCAGCAAAAGTCAACACAAAAGTTTCAATTTGTTTTAAAGCCATTCTTCTGGCCCGTTCTAAACCGACACTTTTTGAACCATTTTCTGATGAGCTTCCTACAAGTGCATATTCATCCATTCTGTACGAAAAAGAATTAAGAAATATTTAAAACAAAATATAAAAACTGTTTTTTGAAATTGGAAAGTCAACAAAAGTCAACTACCTGCCATCAAACATGTATGCTAAAGCTAAAGCAGCCATGAAACGAGCCATTTTTGAGATTGATGAAGAACAAAGAAGAATTAAAGGTGGAACACCACCATCTTCTACTATACGAAGAGCATTTCCTGGATTAAATGCAAGATTCCAAAGGGCTCCAGCTGCAGTCTCGTGGACATCCTGAAAACATTTTATAATTATATTTATCTTTTTTATTAATAATTAATGCGTTAAATATGATTACGCAGACTATATGTTGCCATAATATTATAATAATCTATGTTTTTAGAATTTCAAATATTTGACCTGTTTGGCCGTTTCTTTTTTAGCTTAAGCTGTATTGCTAATATATAAAAGTGACTAATTAAATTGATGATTTTTAAAGTAATTTGTTTTAATAAAATATATTTTTTCAAGAATTCAAAATCTTTTTTAGGCCGTAGAAAGAGAAACAAATACTGACTTCTGTGTGAGAGCGTGCTAGGGTTATGAGTGGTGCAACACCCCCTTCTCGTCCAATTGCAATGCTAGTAAAGATTAAATAGAAAAATATTTAAAGAATTAGTATAAATATAGTTAGGTCAAAGGTTGACTTTTCAGTTTTAATTTTTTTTATAAATGAAGAAATAATATTTTCATGTACCTGTTGACTTCTGAAACTGAAAGTCCCCATAGAGCACCAGCTGCTCTCTCCTGAAGACTTGGAGAAGCGTTTGCACATGAATGCGCAAGAGCCACCTGTAAATAAAAAAATAAAATAAAAAATATAAATATAATTTCGGATTCCAAGATTGATAATTTGATAGTAATATCGGAAGTCAAAGTCAAAGTCAAACCAAGGCTTCAACACCACCAGCTACTGCAATCCCTTCTCGGTTTCGGTCATCAAATGATAAATTCCACAATGCACCAGCTGCTTCTTGTCTGTTATAAAATAATGGAAAATAAAAAATTATAAAAAATTAATTAAAAAAATTAAAAATGTATAATTACCTAACACCATCATATGGAGAACGGGTTAATAAAACAAGGGCTTCAAGAGCTCCAGCTTCTTGGCCCACTGCAGCATTATTAGTATTGCTATCTCCATGAGCTGCCAAATTAGCCAATGCACGAGCTGCCTATAAAAATTAACCAAAAAATTAAATTTATTTTAAAAATAATTAGATTTAAAATAAAAAAGAAGAAGATTGTATTACCTGTTCTTGCACACCTTCATGCTTGCATTTACTAGCAAGCATTACTAAAGCATTAATACCACCAACTGTTGCAACTTCCATGCTACATTTATCATCAGCTGCCAAATTTGCAAGTGCGCCAGCTGCCCGTTCCTGCTAATCAATCAAAGTTTACAAGACAAGACATTTTTTTACAAAAAGTCAACTATGTTGACTCGCCATAGTCAACTTTTCACAAATTTCTGTACTTTTTCGATTACCCTCTTTGCTTTTCTTAATTGCTGTTACTTTTACTTATTGCATTTGACTCAAAATCAATAATTTTTTTTACAAAACAGCTCCTGCCTTTGCAAAAGTCAACTATATTGACTCACCATAGTCGATTTTTGCACAAATTTTTATACTTTATAGATTACCCTCTTTTCTTTTCTTGATTATTGTTACTTTTACTTGAAAAATCAAGAGAAAAAACTATGAAACAAGTTCCTGCCTTCAAAAAAGTCAAATATAGTTCTTACAATACTTGATTTTTGCATAAATTAAATTTCTCTACTTTTTACTTTTCAGATTGTGCCCTCTTAGTTTTTTTAATTTATTTATATTTTAGTCAAAAAAAATTCCTAATTTTGAACATATGACACAAAATTGAGGCACATACCAAAACTCCATCACCACCTCTTGGCCATTTAAAGATTAAATCGACTAATGCTTTTATACCACCAGCTTTAGCAATAGTTCCCTAAAACAAGATTATTCATATCAATAACTAAAAAAATCAGTACTACTATTTGACATTTTAACAAAAATAATAATAAAATGAAATAAATTAAAATAAAAACCTTATGTTCCTCCCCAACAGAAAGGTTCCATAATCCACCAGCAGCCTCTTCAGCCACCAACCTGTTCATCGATCTTGCTAAACTTGCAAGAACGGTAATGCCACCACCTGCCGCCACTGCTTTTGCAAATGCAGGGTTGACTGAAAGATTTGCAATCGCCTAAAAAAAACAGTACTTTTTTAAAAAAATTAATAAAATTCTGAATTTTCTTATATTTTTTAGATAAATGGACTAAGAAAGTGAAAAAGATTCAACCTTTGTAGCTTCTGACTGAAGCCCTTCTTTCCAAGATCTTGCAAGATTCAAAAGAAACTGAATCCCACCACCTTTCATAACCGCTTCAGCCCGGCCCACATCAACAGTAGTGTTTTCTTCATCAACCACCACAAAAGTAGCCAGCCCGGTTGCAGCCCGTTCTTGAACATCTTCTTGAAAACTCTGCAATAAATTTAGCAAAAGATCTGCACCTTGATTCAGCCAAAACTGATCCAGCCCGTTTGGGTTAGGGTTAGTCTCTGCTACACGTAAAAGTGTATGTGAAATAACCCATTCGACCCAAATCATAAACTCATCCAAAATCGGGTCTTTTTTACCCGACCCGTTTCGCCAAGCTGTAAAAAGATCTCGTTCATGTTTTGTGTCGGGAAAGATAGATGACAGTTCTTTAAAAGTGTCGATAAAGAAACTAAGCATCATTTTACCATGGCAGTTAGTTTTGGTATAAACCGTTGTGTCTTCCTCTAAAGACGGACAATTAAATGCACACAAAATTTCCAAACTTTTAATTGACGAAAATAACCTCATAACCGCATTCGGGACCACGTCGGTTCTAGAAACATCTACACCTTTTAAATTTATAAGCTTGCACCAATTTTCACCAACTAAATCCCATTTTACATTTGTGGTCCCTGCAACAGACAGGAACCGAAGTGATGTCACATTCCCTAATGCCACCTCATCGATCTTGAGACAATCGATAAACCCGATTTCAGAAAGATCTTTACAATGTTCGGCTAAATTATTTATAGCATCTTTATTAATATCCCGAATTCCCGATAACCGAAGCTTTTTCAGTTTCGGGCAGCAAAAAGCAATTGCCATTATCGCGTCACTAGTGACCCGTTCACAGAAATCGGGCCCGAGTTGGAGAGTTTCTAGAAGCTTGTGACGGGCCACAATTACTGCAAGGGTCGAATCGGTTAATTTCCTGCAATAATCGCCACTTAATTCTTTTAAATATTTGGCCCGAAGATTGATTAATGAGTCAGCATTGTCGGCCCCACGAAACCGAAGTTTTTGAAGATTTGAACATCGGGAGGATAATGAATCCATGATTCCCCAATCACACTTATGGGCCCGAAGATCTAAAGATTGCCATAAACACGAAGAAGAGCCCAAGAATCTCCAACTTTTACAAGTTGATGACAAATTGGCCCGGTCTCGGGAGTTCAATTGAGTAAAAAGGTGAATTACTGTATCATCGGGTAACCGGGTCCAATCAACATCCTCAGTTTCAGGTTGGTTTTGTGAATCTAATTTTTGGGTTGCTTTTGCACACTTTCTACGAACCCTACGATTCATCTCACAAAAACACACACTAAACTTGCAGAAAAACACACAGAAACACTAAAGATGCAAACTTTTTTGCATCAATGCATCATTTACTTAACAACAAAAAATACCCTTCATCCAATTTGGTTATGGATCACAAAAACAAGAAAAAGAAACAAAAAATTGAACCTCAAAAATATAACTAATTACTAATGCACATCATATAAGGGCGCCTGATTATGAACATTGATCAATCTTAAATCCCAATTAGCATAAATATTTCAAGAACCCTATAATCCAACTAACAACAAAAAAGAATTGAGCAGATTTTACATCATAAGAAACACACCAGAATCCCTCAACGTCAAAAATTGCAATAACATCGATTAAAAGTCGGCGAATTTCGCAAACCTGGTGAGGTTTTTGCATCAAAACCTCAAATTTACACCCATCAAGAAACCAATTGCAAATTGATTTCAAGAAGCTGAGAATGGTGAGGTTTAGAGAGAGAAATAGCGGTGTTTGTAGAGAGAGGAAGGAGGGTCTAGAGCGAGAAGAAAAGAGGACAAATGTGAGCAAGGGTCGGAGAGAATTCAGGTACTTATTGCATCAAAAAGATGAATGAGAAATTGAGATTGTGAAGCAAAAGCCCAAAAACAATAAAGGGCTTGTAGTTGTGCAGTTTTTCATATGTTTGTGGGAAGGGGTGTTAATTCGGGTCATCGGGTAGGGTTTTGCTCTAGTCGGGTCGATTCTATCGGAATTGAAGTAAAACAATATATAACTCGAAACCCGAACATATAAGAAAACGGGTTGGTCGGGTTCGGGTTAGTCGAGTTTTGGGTTGGTCGGTTTCGGTTTAGTCGAGTTACGTATCCAATTTATAAGATAAGTTCATGGAGAACAAAGTGAATCAATGTAAATTGATTTGTTCGGTAAGTGTTACGTTAACGGTTAGATTATGTATATCACGAGCAAAATTCGGTTATTTTGAGGAAGTTTGTTATAAACAGGACTAAAATTAACATTCATTCTTATACTACCTCCATATCAAAATAAGTGATACACTTTCCTAAAAGGGGTGGAACAAAATAAGTGATACACTTCAAAATCTTTCCTTATTTGGCAAAAATGTGGGACCCCTTCTTCACTAAATATCTACTTTAATAAAGTAAAGTTACTCTTTTACCCTTACTTTTACTTTTAAACATCATTAATTTCACTACATCCAAAAGAAATGGTTCCATTATCCACTAACTATCCACTTTATACTATTTTAAATCACTTTCCAATCTTTTGCCTCAAAAACCGTAATTTCTCAAATGTATCACTTATTTTGATACGGATGTAGTATATGGTTTATTGAAGTTGGACCGTTTACCATAAAACAAAAATATATTCTAAATTAATATAACAATGATGGTTTTAATCAGTATTGGATTACATACATGCATACCACGCTCACAGTTTAAATAATTAAAGTTAACGTATAAAAACTTCAAATCTACTCATTAGACCCCGTGCCAACAGGCAGGTCAAGGGCACGTCAGGGGGCATCGGGGGCGTTGACACGCCAACGTTGGTAGCCAGCATTGTGGGGGTGACGGGGGAGGTGGGGCGTCGATAGAAGTGTGTGTAGGGGGGTGTTTTCTATAAAATCTATTTGTGAAAATTAGGCTCCGATGAAGCCTATTTTTAAAAAAAAATCTATTACATGCAAGAACAATTCCGGCAAGTTTCCGATGAACAAAAAAATGAAAAACGTTCTGTAAAGACAAAAAATTAATGATGAGAGATTCTTCTCGTTCCTATTTCTCTCAATTTTGGTCTTCAGCACTGAGAGCTAAACCACTTAGCAATTCTTCGGACGTTGTTCGTATAAACTCCGGCGAAGGTCTAGTCCGCAGTCTCGGACCCTTCGACCTGATTCTACTCGGCATTGGCGCCTCAATTGGAGCAGGCATCTTTGTCGTCACCGGCACCGTCGCGCGCGATGCTGGTCCTGGTGAGCGTTAATCAAAATCTCAAATTCATTGTCATATCTAATCCATTTTTAATTTGCAACTGCATGATGAATACGAAGTGTTAGTTCGTAGATTGTTACTAAACGGTAGTTTTCCTTTTTACGTTCTCATTTTCATTTATGATAGACTATAACATATGCGACCTGCTCTCGAATTCGTACAATTTTAGCTATGAAAGAAGCAATTGTACGAGGCAAAACGTTCTAACTCGATTACAATACTGAAAGACATTCCTATTTCAGTGTGATTTCTCTAATCGTAGTTGTATTTGACTGATCAGCTCTAAAAATTACAGATCTAGAAATTGAATTGTGCAATTGATCATATATCACCTCTCTGTTTCTCTATTGCTCTGTTTAGAGAAGAAACACAGTTGCATTTTAGGGTTACAATCAGCTAACAAATGATCTGATTACAGGAGTTACAGTCAGCTTCATACTTGCAGGAGCATCATGTGTGCTGAATGCTCTCTGTTATGCTGAATTAGCATCTCGATTTCCTGCAGTTGTTGGGGGAGCATACTTATATACATACACAGCTTTCAATGAACTAACTGCTTTTCTAGTTTTTACACAAATGATGCTTGATTATCACATTGGTTCAGCTAGCATAGCCAGAAGCTTAGCAAGCTACATTATCAATATATTAAAACTAATTCCATTTCTCAATAACAATATTCCAATTTGGGTCGGGCATGGTAGTAACCAGATTCTAGGGTTCATATCTATTAACTTATTGGCTCCAGTTCTTCTTTTGCTCCTAACTTTAATCTTATGCCGTGGTGTTGGTGAATCATCATTAGTCAATACTATCATGACTATAACCAAGGTGTTTTTGTGAACATTTTATGTAATTTGTATCCTTAATGACTATATTTATTGTTATTTTTTTGGCTAATGACAGATAGTTATTGTTCTTGTGGTGATTATTGTTGGTGCTTTTGAGGTTGATGGTTCGAACTGGTCACCTTTTGCTCCAAATGGTTTTAAATCCGTGTTAACAGGGGCAACTGTAGCTTTTTTCGCATATCTTGGATTTGATGCAGTAGCTAATTCAGCTGAAGAATCTAAAAGACCACAGGTATCTTTTAAATCGGGCCAAAATGCATTTTAGTACCTCTAAGCTTGATTGACTAGGTCCTGTACTACCTTGAACTTGACAAAATGGTCGTTTTAGTACCTGGTTCACTAATTTGGTCTTGTTATCTCACATGATTTGCTTCTAATATCAAAGTATTTAGATGAATTATACTTTTTAGGTCGTCAAAAGCACAAACAAAAGTAAGTCAAGTAAGAAAACGCGGTAAAATTAACAAGTCAGGGTACTAAATCGACAATTTTGTCAAGTTCAGGGTACCATGCTGCACCTTTAATAGTTCAAGGTAGTACAAGACCTAGTTAGACAAGTTCAGGGTACTAATATGCATTATGACCTTTAAATAGTTGTTGATTTGTGGTTCTACCTGATAATATCAAATAATTTTTTATTTTTTATAATTATGTCAGCGGGATTTACCAATAGGTATCATTGGGAGCCTTGTTGTTTGTATAGCATTATACATTGGTGTTTGTTTAGTTATTACTGGGATGGTTCCTTATAAATTTCTTGGAGAAGATGCTCCTTTAGCCGACGCTTTTAAATCCAAGGGTTTAAAATTTGTGTCGGTTTTAATCAGTGTTGGGGCGGTTGCTGGACTTACAACCACCCTACTGGTTGGTCTTTATGTTCAGGTAAACACACCTCACTTTTCATATACAGATGTGTTTACCTGAACATAAAGACTAATATTATCATGGGCAGTCTCGTTTATATCTCGGGCTTGGAAGAGACGGGCTGCTGCCCGGAATATTTGCCCGTGTTCATCCAACCCGTCACACTCCTATCCAGTCTCAAATATGGGCTGGATTAACCGCATGCATCTTGGCTGGATTTTTAAATGTTCACTTACTCTCACACGTTCTTTCAGTTGGTTCATTGGTACGTTATAAAACATTAAAAAAACATATATGCCTCCTTTTTAAAATAATCATTTATTTATGCCAAAAATACATTTTAGTACACTAGACTTCGCTGACTAGGTCTTCTACTGTCCTGAACTATTAAAAGTGCAACATGATATCCTAAACTTGACAATCGATTTGATACCTTGACTCACTAATTTGATCGCGTTTTCTCACGTGATTTGCTTGTAATATCAATATATTGAGACCAACGTATATTTTTTAGTCCGTTAAAAGTTCGAACGATAGTAAGTCAAGTAAGAAAACAAGATCGAATTAATGAGTCTGGTACTAAATCGACCATTTTGTCAAGTTAAGAGTACCATGATGCACTTTTAATAGTTCATAGTAGTAGAAACTAGTCAGCCAAATTCATGGTACTAAAATATATACTTTGACCATTATGGTTTGTTTCAGGCAGGTTATTCTGTAGTGGCAGCATGTGTAATTAGTCTTCGATGGGAGGATAATCTTGGTAATCAAGTTTCAACCACTTCTGTGCCACGTAGGCATGAAGGAATCATTTGCATTACTGTCATTGCTTCTTGTGGATTTACTGCTGGAATTCTTTTTCGTTATCTTGTTTCAAATCTTGCACATATATTTCTAATCCTACCCTTAACTATTGCAATCCTTGCAACTACAGCCCTTCGAATTCGACAAGTGAGTTAAACCCTAATTATTTCAACGTTTTTTAATTATATTTTAATTTACAATTTTTTAGGTACAAACGGATGCACCGGGCTTTTCTTGCCCGTGGGTTCCAATGGTGCCTGCTCTTTGCATTTTTGTTAACTTATTTTTGTTTGCACAGGTTTGGTTTCAAAACAAAAATTATAATTGCAACTACTTATTAATGTAAGAGTAAATTACATAAATTATCCCTGTGGTCTTTCGAATTTTACAATTTTGTCCCTATACTTTTAATTTCGTGATTTTTATTCCTGTACGTTTTAATTTCGTGATTTTTGTCACTGTAGTCTTTAAATTTCATTTTTTTCATCATTTTAATTTCCTGTTTTATGGTCATTTTAATTCAAATTTGACAGAAAAAGTGAAATTTGAAGACCATAGGGACAAAAAAAAATATGAAATTTAAGTATATAAACAAAATCATAGAATTTGAAAGCTAGCAAAGATAATTTCTGTAATTTACTCTTGAATCTTGATGTAATGTTTGAAGTGATATTATTAAATTGTGTTTTGCAGCTTCACTATGAAGCTTGGGTGAGATTTATTGTTGTGAGTGTTGTTGCAGTTGGTGTATATGCATTTTATGGCCAATTTCATGCAAATCCTACTGGTGAACGTGAAATCGTTACTTACCATAAAGCACCCCAAGAAGAAGAAGAAGAAGCAGCTTTATAATCATGATCTTGTTTATAAATTGCCTAATTTCTTAATTAGTTAGTTTTTAGTGTTTAGAAATATCTAAAAATGGAAAATTGGCAGTCTGAGTAACATGTCAAAATGGGTTCAGGTTGCTATTGTTCACTCAATAGCATACAACATCGGAATAAAATGCTATTGTTCTCCTCGTACAGTCTTTGACACCAAGCAATTCCACATCAAAAACTTCAAATTGTTTTGAGCTGAAAAATGTAGAAGGTCCAACCTACAAGCACAACACAATTTTGACTTTTGTGAGTCAAACCTAATACTCATTAATTTTGACTTTTATTGAAAGGGAGGAAGATACAACGTACTGGTGGTCCAAGTTCAGGGGGAATGATAATTCTCCTCTTTCCTCCAGGTTTCATGTCTTTTATCCCTTCTTCAAATCCTGTGTCAAATCCACCAAGTAGACTTCTCAATCAGTACTTATTGACTTTTTGGTTTGACTTTTTTAGTTTCAAATTAACTGATCATATGAAGTCAAAGGTTGACTTTTTGATTGAAAAAATAAACCTACCTGGGACCAATGCGTTGGTGCCCATTCGTATTTTGGCAGGGGTACCTTGTTGGTAACTACTGTCAATACGACGACCAGACTCATTGTAACCAATATAATGAAAAGTCACCTGCAAAAAATAAAAATACCAAATAAAACATTCCATAAATGTAAGTGCATTTTTTTTAAAGTCAATGTAAAAGCTTAAAAACCTGTTGACCAGACTTCGGGTAATCACCAGCACCGACTTCAAAATCACGGTATATAAGTCCCGAGAAACGTTTTACATAATTATCTGATGCAACAACTCGAACCTCAAACCCTAATTATATTCCTGAAAATAAACGTCAGGATTCAAAAAAAAAAAAAAAAAAAAAAGAAAAAAGAAAAATTAACAAGACAAACCTTCTCGAACGAAACTTGGAAAATCATCTGGTGCATTGTTTTCTCTTTGCACCCTTTTATTTTGTTCGAGCAGCCGTTTTTCATCATACGGGTTTTTAATCTTTGTTTTTGCAATACAAGGTAAAGTTGGAAATGAAACCAGAATCACAAGAAGTTGCCTACGCTTTAAATTCAAATTCTCCATATTTCCATTCTGTTCTCTAGCCATGAATTAAACGTTTTTACTAAAAAAATTAAACAAATTTGTTGAGAGAATTAGCAAAAACTGGAAACAATTTTTTTAAAGTTTTTACCTTGAAGTTTTGAAGTTGCAATTTGAGCAACAATGGAGAATGTACTTATTTTGAATCGAGATTTCTCTTATTGTAGGAAATGGTGTGAATGATCTATCTGCGCATAACAATTGAATTTTGCAGAAAATATCATTATATCTATATAAAGTACAAACTCAGAATTAAGTAGTATTTTGGGAATCTTGAGCATTGGTAGGGTTCAGAGTTCAAATTAAAATTCTTTTAAGTTGAAAAGCTAAGCTTAATTTTCTTCGATTTTATATTTTCTACGTGTAAAACGCCAAACCTAATTTCCCATTTTTTTTGCATGCCAATTAGGTCTCTGATCAAAACTTCCTCACATTAACAGATTAAAATTTAATCTTCAAATCTCCAGTGATGAGAAAATAACTATGTTCAACCAAAATTACACGAATTAAACAGTTTCCGAAAATCTTTTCCAGACATTTCGTCAGTCACTAGGCTTGATTCTAAAAAATCCAACTTCAGAGTGTCAGTGTGTGTGTGTGTGTGTGTGTGTGAGAGAGAGAGAGAGAGAGTTACATTTAACTGATTGAAGAATTGGAGATGAGAGCATCAGCATACTGCAGAGCTATGGAGATCAATTGGGTTTACGGAGAAGACGATAAGCTTTTATATGGCTTATCTTCTTATTGCTAAATTTCTATTTTGGCCACTATATTTTTGACAAATAGCGATTTGACCACTAGAGTTTTTCATTCTGTTTTTACCAAGAGAAATGATATTTAGTCATACACATATTCCTACCCACTTGATAGGATGACATGTGTAATCTACTAATTCTCTGTCTTAATATCATCTCTTGATTTTGACACATGTCTTCATCTAATGAATAGGACTATGAGTTGGACTAAATTGTAGGACTAAATATCATTTTCTTTTACAAAATGGTAAGTTCATAAAACAAAGCTTACATTTTGGTTACTATGGTTTTATTTCAACCGATTACAATAACTATGGTTAATTAACCCACCTAATTAGAGCATAAATCTTGGTTATCTTCTAACCGTTTAACTCATATCATGTCTACTACATCATTAAATCGATACCTGATGCTTACTCGTAATACTTGAGGTTGATTCAAATGCAAGAAAATTATAAATTTGTATGGAAGTTATAATTGTGCAACTGTTAGAAATTAGATCATACCAACAAATCCTTCGGTCGTTGAGAACTTGCGGATGGATTTTAAGTCCATTACTAGATGGTAAGGCCTGTTTATAGATAATGGGTTGGCCCAATAGTATTTTCTAATTATCGAGGCTATTTATCACCAATATTTGTGTTTTCCCCTCTTTAGAATTAAAATATAATACTTCCTCCGATTCAAAATAAGTGATACACTTGGGGTTTCACGGTTTTTGAGGCAAAAGATTATAATGATGGTTAAATTATATTAATTGGATGGTTAGTAGAGAATGGGTCCCACACCTTTTGAATAAAGTAAAAATGATGTTTAAAAGTAAAAAGTAAGGATAAAGGGGTAATTTCACTTTGTTAAAGTAGATAGTGGGTGTGGGTCCCATTTTTTATGCCAAATAAGGAAACTTTTCAAAGTGTATCACTTATTTTGAATCACCCCAAAAAGGAAAGTGTATCACTTATTTTGAATCGGAGGAAGTATAATTGTTTATTTTTTATTTATTTTTTTTTTTTTGGAAATGGCAAATGAAATAACGGAAGCCTACTCGCACCTCGAGTTCGAGCTCCGCATAAGCGGGCAAACCCAGCCACCAAAGGGATTTCCAAGGAAAATTCCCCATATGTGCCCGTGTGAGGTATGAGTTAAATTACGCTAATGCAACGCTCCCAAAGGGGTTCAAACTCACGACCTGCAGCCCACATGGGTATAAATCCAGTGTCTCAGACCAGCTAGTCTGGCCATCATTGGCAATTGTTTATTTGATAGAATAATATTTTATGAGATACATGTTTCTTTATAGATCACTGATATGGTTCTAAGTGGGCCCATGATATAATATTTTTGTAAAGTTATGGAGTCAAATAGACACCACATAAGAACCTCTCCAAAGTGTACATGACAAGGTTTGTGGGCTTTGACATTATGTCTCTTACTCTCTTTGCATTTGCTTTTTGACATCATTAGTGCAAAAAAAGGGTTTTGGATAGAAAGAAGAGAGAGTGACTTCCAATGCTAACATGGTATGTTTTTTGCACTTTGTCATCATGAAATATTGGCAAGGTTTTGGGTGGATAAAAAAGGTACCAAAAACAAAATAAAATACTTCTATAAATATGTGTTTGCTAGACAGGGAAACCGTAATCATTCGATGTAAGACGTGGACTTTACGTGTCCATGCGTCATTTTAAACGATACGGTATTATTACATCCCAAGTTGATCGGCAATCGATATAAATCTTGTCTACGGGCCCTTTCGCAATTATTAGTAGTAATGTTTAACGTTTATTTCTGCCATTCTTGTTTTCTTTATTTCATATGACTAATGATGATCCATTTCGTCATGATAATGATCATGATTATATTGTAGTATTAAATTCATGTGTAAAAATATTAGTTTTCCCGTATTGACTATATGCATGCTATTTTGTTCTTATGGTTAAAAATCGCCTTACTTGGTCAAATATAATGCCTTAATGAATACAAACATATTTCTACAATGATATATTAGAACGAGAGAGAAACGTTCAAGGAGGTCTATCATCTTTGTGAAGTCCCAATGAACAAATCCTAACCATTGATCAATAGGATCTAATGGTCAAGATTAATCACATATTTTATATATTGAGGGGTATTTTGGTCAATTTTTATTTTAAAAAAAATATATTTTTTTATTTTTTATTTTAAAATTTTTAATTTTTTTTTACTTTTTATTATGAAGGGGTATTTTGGTCATTTGGCACTTAGAAAAAATTTCGATATTTTTTATTTTTTATTTTAATTTTTTTTTATTTTTTTATAAATATTTTTTATTAAAAAATAATATTTATTTGATAATTACAAATATAACTTAATCACATGTGATTTTAGTGTAAAATCACATGTGATTTTAGTGTAAAATCAAATCATTTGATGTATTAGTTAAATCACATGTGATTCAGAATGCAATCACATGTGATTCAATATGCAATCACATGCGATTCACTATGCTATCACATTATGTGTTATTAATGAAAAACAATTTTTTTTAAAAAAAATATTTTTTTTAAAAAAAAATAAAATTTTTAAAATAAAAATAAAAATAAAAAAATAAAAAATATATTTTTTTTCAAAATGACCAAAATACCCCTCAATTAAAAATAAAAAATAAATTTAAAATTTAAAAATAAAAATAAAAATTAAAAAAAAAATTTAGTGCCAAATGACCAAAATACCCCTCCATGTATAAAGTACGTGATTAATCTTGACCATTAGATCATATTGATCAATGGTTGAGATTTGTTCCTCGGGACTTTGTAAAAATCATGAGCCTCCTTGAACACAACTCTAGAACGAGATTACAGGGTCAAAATAATCGTATGATATATTATTCATAATTTATACTCCCCCTTCCTACAAAAAACTTCACATTAATTACATTTGATGAGCTCCACATAATAAAATATTATTATTACTAAAGACTCCACCACTAATTATCCACTAACTATCTTTCTCTCTACAAACCAATCTTATATTTTAATCAAAATCATTATCAATAATCACACCACTAACTATTACCTTAAAACTTGTGTCAATGTTAAATAAGAAGTTTTCTTTATAGGACGGAGAGAGAGCATTAGTTTATAGCATAGAACCTTCCAAAAATTGACGACATCCAATTAAAATTTATAGTATATTTTTGTGGTTACATGTTTAACTGTATAACTATATTTACTATTTTTTTTTTTGAACGGCAAAAAGGGGAATCAAGGATAGGAGCTTCGGCATTGCCATCATCCCACCCAAGACACCCAAACTGAATTAAAACACTAGCAAGCAACTAGCAGAAAGTGTATTTACAGAACAAGGAAACTAAACACCAAGCAACAAAACCATGGAAAATAAAAATAAAAACACGATTATAAAATTGGTCCAAAGCAACCACTTGGATCTGTCACCCAACCGCCCCAATGATTAACTCCAATGCCTCCTTTTGATCTATTTTTCAGCCAGAAAAAAACCTGAGCTTGCATCTGCGAGACATCTAACTTGAAGATACTCCGGTCTTGCGGCTTGAAGACAATATCGTTCCGGTGTTTCCAAACAGACCAAAGATAAGACAGAACGACGCCGGTAAAAGCATTTAATCGCAGACCACTGAAGCTAGCATCTCTCCCCCACGTCCAGAGCTGCGACAAATTCGTGATGTGTTGGCACGATAGTCCCCACCATGCTGCAATTCCCTGCAAAAAAAGACGAGAAACACTACAAGAAACAAAAAGGTGTTCCTCTGAGTCACTATCCTGACCGCAAAGAGGGCATGTGCATGTTAAAATTGGGATTCCACGTCTCTCAAGATTGAGTTTAGTTGGGAGACGGCCAAGAGCAATGCGCCACGCGTTCACGCAGATTTTCTTTGGAACCACCTTAGACCAAATCGATTGATCAATATCGACCTTTTTAAGGGTGAGATCATCGTTGTAACGACCCGAAATTGTGAATAAATAAAATATATAAAAATATGATAATTATGGATAAATCATATAAAACACGTGGAAATTGGTTTCGTGTCGTTTGGACACCGTACGAGAAAGTTATGGGCGAAATCGGGTCAAGACACTTGATGAAAAGTGCAGCCCTGCTGCCTTAAGGAGTTCGCGCCGCGAACTATAGTTCCCGATCGGGAACTTGCTCCAGGGAGTTTGGCCATGGGACGCGATGTAGATCGCGTCGAGTTAGCGATCGTTAAGTGTTGCCAGATATGGAGAGTTAGCGACGCGAACTATGTTCGCGCCGTGAACTCTGGACGACCAGCATTAAAGTCGGGATTTGGCTCATTTATTGCATATCAAAACCCTAGTTTTCTCTCTTGGCGATTTTCGAGCTTAAAGGCTGGTATTGGTTGATTTCTTCACAAATCCTTGGTAGATTTCACTTCTAGTGGAAGATTAAAGGTATATCTTCACTCTTTCATCTTTGTAGCTCAAGATCTATGGATCTTGAAGCTAGGGTTTGAAACCCTAGTTCTTGGGTTTGTGATTAATGGTTAAATAAATGGTGTGTACACTTAATAGATGGTAGATTAACAAGGGAATCAAGTGTATGGTTAAGATTTGTAAGAATCTTAAGGGTTGGTTAAACCTAGGGTTTGGTAATCACCATATTTGGGGAAAATGGATTGATGGGTGTTATCTAGAGGTAGATGAACACATTGGTAGTAGTAATTGATGTTGATCATATTGTGATAATTGTATTAGGCTTTTGGTGAAGTCTTGGAAAGTTGATTGGATTGAGAAGCAAGAGATTAGGTGTCAAGAACACGGTTTGAGCATCATATTGCTAAGGTGAGTACGTGTGGAAATTTACTGAGTACATATCCTATGAAATACATTTTATTACTTGTGTTATGGTCTATTTGCTTAATTGTGTAGACTAGTAGTTAGTAGTTAGTTATACCGATAGTTGTATTGAACTAACTTGTTTGATGATAGACGTGATAGCCGAGAGCTAGATTGACATAACCATCGAGTTATGATATGGTGAGATGATGATGATGATGCGGGGGACCCCCGGTCATGAGGTGTGGTGTGAGGGGCAGTTGGGTGGATTCCCATCGACTCCACCACGATAGTAGTCTTGCTAACTGGAGGTAGTCCGGCGAGTAAGGCAGGTATTGGTAGATTGGGCGAATCCCTCTTGCCAGTATCTTGAGGCTTATTAATGGCGATGGATTTCGGTTAATAAGTCAAGGTGGTTCTAGTTAGTTCGGGGGCAACCCGATAACTAGATATGATTGCTAGGAAAGCAAGGTATTAGAGTCACAATAGGGTGACTAGTTAGATGGATGAGTTACTTGTTCTATGTTTACATGTTATGTTATACTTACCATTATTGTCGGGTCTAAACCCATGTAGCTCACGAGACGTTTTGTCTCACGTACTCCTTGTTTTGTTTTGCTATGTACTCAGGTTCGGGATCGAAGGCTTAGGTACGCATGGATAGAGATGCGAGACCTAGATTAGAAGAGCACTAGATTGGATTTAGTCTTAGCTTGGTTATGATCTATTTTGTAACACCTACTTTTATACTCTGATTTCATACCAAGGTTTTTGTAAATCCAAATTTGGGAATGTTCTTCTATTTATAAAATGTTTTATTTTGGCCAATATTTGGCATTAAATTTGAGGTGTTACAACTTGGTATCAGAGCTATAGTTTAAGTGAATTAGGTTGGATGACCATCCTAGTCTTAGACTGTAGCATTAGGAATATAAGATTCCTTAAGATCATAGGTTGACCTTGAGACTTTATATTAAGTTTAGGGTTGAACCTAGGGGACCGATGAATTTGTTATGATTATGGATATTGAGCCCTATGAGACTAATGGGTTGTACACAAGGTACTAAATGTTTAATATCTTTCGTATAGTCTTGATCGAAAGAAATGGTGAACACTCGTAGAAGTGGTAAAGCCCCGGAGGCCCGTGAGGAGGAAGTACCTCCTGTTGAGAGGGTGGATGAGCAAGAAAGTCAACCATCAATGCATCGGGTTGATGAATCGGAGGTCGGAGCTAATAGAACTCCGGTGACCATGGCGGATCTCCAAACTATTATCGACCAAATCAAGGGGACGGTGGCCGAGGAAGTGCACCGAATTATTGGAGACCGTGAAAGGTCGGGTGGAGACCGTGAATCCGAGGCTAAATCGGAAGAAATAACCGGGGGTAGTGGCACCGGGGAGGAAAAGTCCTCCACGGGTGGCCAAAGTGATGCTAGGGCTAGGCCCGTTGTGAAAGAAGGTTGTTCATTTAAATCCTTCATGGCTTGTAAGCCAAATGTGTATGCGGGTAGTTCGGACCCGAAGGTAACAATGAGGTGGATCCGAGAAACCGAGAGGGTTATCGGAAGTAGTAAGTGTAAGGATGTTGATATGGTGACGTATGCGTCACAACTTTTGAAAGAAGATGCTATGGTATGGTGGGATATTGTGTATGAGACCCTCGGGAGGGAGGTGATTGAGAAGATGTCGTGGGATGAGTTTACCACGAGGTTGAAAAAGAAATTTTGTCCCGAGAGGGATATGGAGAAAATGCATGAGAAATTCTTGACCCTTAAGAAGGGTGATATGTCAATTGAAGAATACTCAAGAGAGTTCACGGGATTGCTCCCGTTTGTTGCTAAAACCTACTCGGATGAGAGGTTGAGAGTGGTTCGGTATGCAAGTGGGCTACCGTGGGATTATCAATTGGAGGTGAAGAGGGCGGTTTCACTCGATGAGGCTATTAGTGCCGCCCGGAGTGTCGAGGAAGTAAATGAGGCACGGGTTGCCGAGAGGGCCCATGTGGGCGAGAAAAGGAAGGCTGAGAGCGGCTCTAGTTCGTTCAAAAAGGGGAAGTTCACTTCGAGCTTCTCCAAACAAGGAAGTGTTGGCTCGTGCAAGAAATGCGGGAAAAATCATACCGGCATATGTCGAGGAGAGTCAAAAGCTTGTTATAGTTGTGGGAAGATGGGGCACATAGCCCGGGATTGTAAGGCCAAGTTGTCGGCCGATGTGGAGTGATATTCATGCCATGAAAAAGGGCATTATAGCAATGTATGCCCAAAGAAGGGAATCGAGTCGATGGTGTCCACGGCTCAAAAGAAAGTGGAGCCGGCGAAGGTGAAGGGGCGGTCCTTCCAACTTACTCGGGAGGAGGCGAAGGAGGCACACGATGTGGTGTCAGGTATTCTATTCATTAACTCCTTGCCAACTCATATTTTATTTGATTCGGGTTCTAATTATTCGTTTGTGTCCTATGAGTTCGGTTGTAAATTGAATGTGCCGTCCGAAATGTTAGATGAGGTTTATGAGATAGAAGTAGCCGATGGAAAAACGTCTATGGTTGAATGTATTTATAGAAATTGTGAAATAGAAATAGACGGTAGAAAGTTTAAGGTAGATTTGTTGCCCATGGGAATTAGGGCGTTTGATGTGGTTATCGGTATGGATTGGTTGGGTATGCACCGAGCCAAGATTTTTTGTGGAAAGAAAATTGTGTCGATTAGGACACCCGAGAATGCGAAAGTGTATGTGTATGGGGAGAAACGACATCACATGCCTAATGTGATTACCGCTATTAAGGCGAGGAAGAGTATATCGAAAGGTTGTGCATCGTTTATTGCATATGTACTAGATGGCCGAAAGGAAAAGAAGACAATGGATAGTGTAAAAATTATTCGGGAATTCCCCGAGGTATTTCCCGATGACTTGCCCGGTTTGCCACCGGAGAGACAAGTCGAGTTCAAAATTGATTTAGTGCCGGGGGCGACGCCGATTGCTCGTGCTCCCTATCGTTTAGCTCCCACCGAGATGCGGGAATTGATGACCCAATTGCAAGAATTGTTAGATAAAGGTTTTATTCGTCCGAGTTCGTCACCGTGGGGTGCACCGGTGTTATTTGTTAAAAAGAAAGACGGTTCGATGAGAATGTGTATTGACTACCGAGAGTTGAATAAGGTAACTATTAAGAACCGTTACCCGTTGCCGAGAATTGACGACTTATTCGACCAATTGCAAGGTGCTAGTTATTTCTCGAAGATCGATTTGAGGTCGGGGTATCACCAAGTTCGGGTGAAAGAAGGCGACACCGAGAAGACGGCTTTTCGTACACGTTATGGTCATTATGAATTTCTAGTGATGCCGTTTGGTCTTACCAACGCACCGGCTATTTTTATGGATTTGATGAATCGGGTTTGTAAACCGTTTCTTGATAAGTTTTTGATCGTGTTTATTGACGACATTTTGATTTATTCGAAAACCGAAGAAGAACACGAAGGTCATTTGAGGCTTGTTCTAGACGTGTTGAAACGGGAGAAATTGTATGCAAAATTTTCAAAGTGTGAATTTTGGTTGCGGGAAGTACAATTCTTAGGTCACGTGGTGACGTGTGATGGTATTAAGGTTGATCCGTCCAAGATTGAAGCGGTGTCAAATTGGGAGCTTCCGAGGACTCCTACCGAGGTTAGAAGTTTTCTTGGATTAGCCGGTTATTACCGAAGATTTATACAAGATTTCTCGAGAATCGCGATTCCACTCACGAAGTTAACGAGAAAAAGTGAGAAGTTTGTGTGGGAGAAGAAGCAAGAAGAGGCGTTTAAGTTGTTAAAAGAAAAGTTATGTAACGCGCCGATACTTACGTTACCGGATGGTATGGAAGATTTTGTGGTTTATAGTGATGCTTCGAATCAAGGGCTCGGTTGTGTGTTGATGCAAAAAGGAAAGGTGATCGCGTATGCCTCGCGACAATTGAAGAATGCGGAATTACGGTACACGACACACGACTTGGAATTGGCGGCGATTATATTTCCCTTAAAATTGTGGAGACATTATTTGTATGGTACTCGGTGTACGTTGTACACGGATCACAAAAGTCTACAATACGTGTTTACTCAAAAAGACCTAAATATGCGACAAAGAAGGTGGATCGAGTTGATAGCCGACTATGATTGCGAAATTGTGTATCACGCGGGTAAGGCGAATGTGGTGGCCGATGCCTTGAGCCGAAAGGTATATGAAAACCCGAACCGAGGAATTTTAACACGTATAGAAGTCGTCTCGAGCATTATCGAAAGGATCAAGAATGCCCAACGAGAGGTTTTGGGAAAAGACGAGTTAAGACAAGAACGGTTAGGTAAGAACCAACATTTTCTTGAAAATGCACAAGGGTTGAAGACCGTAGGCGGTCGTATTTGGGTTCCTAAGTTCGGGGGTATCCGAAAAGAATTGTTGTACGATGTGCACAAGTCAAAGTATTCAATTCACCCGGGAAGTACAAAGACGTATCAAGATATGAAACGGGTTTATTGGTGGCCCGGAATGAAGGCGAGAGTGGCCAAGTATATCTCTAAGTGTGCCACGTGTGCACAAGTGAAAGCCGAGCATCAAGTACCGTATGGGGTAGCTCAATCATTAGTTGTACCGGCCGGGAAGTGGGAAGATATAACTATGGATTTCATAGTGGGTTTACCGAAGACGAGTAGAGGTCACGATGCCATTTGGGTCATAGTTGACCGGTTGACCAAGAGTGCGTTATTTCTAGCAATTCGGGTAACATTGCCACTTGAGAAATTGGCTAAGTTGTATGTTGATGAGGTGGTTCGACTCCACGGGGTTCCGTTATCGATTGTATCCGATAGGGACGCGAGGTTTACCTCGAGATTTTGGCGATCTTTACAAGAAGAATTGGGTACAAAGTTGCGGTTGAGCACGGCTTATCACCCGCAAACCGACGGTCAAAGTGAAAGAACAATTCAAACGGTCGAAGATATGTTGAGATCGTGCGTGCTAGATTTCGGTGGTAAATGGGATGAACATTTACCGTTAGTCGAGTTCTCGTATAATAATAGTTATCACTCGACTATCAAGATGCCGCCTTATGAGGCGTTATATGGTAGAAAGTGTAGAACTCCATCTTGTTGGTTGGAAGCGGGAGAAACGAAACTCACGGGTCCCGAGATCGTGAGAGTGACAAATGAAAAGATCGGTATTATTCAAACCAACATGAAAGTCGCCCAAGATAGACAACGAAGTTATTCGGGTTTGAAGAAAAGGCCATACGACTTGGATGTCGGTGATATGGTCATGTTGAAAGTGTCACCTTGGAAAGGTGTGATGCAGTTTGGTAAAAAGGGAAAGTTAAGTCCAAGGTATGTTGGACCGTTTAAAATATTGAAACGGGTCGGGCTTCAAGCTTTTAAGTTGGAACTTCCACCCGAGCTTCAAGGTGTGCATGACACCTTTCACGTGAGTTATTTGAAGAAGTTTATCGGGGAAGTTGAAAACATTATTCCGTTGCAAGAGTTGCGGGTTGACGGCCCGAACCGGTTGATTGAGGAGCCCGAGGCTATATTAGAAACGAAAACAAAGAAGCTTCGGAATAAGGAGATCGAGTTAGTGTTGGTCAAGTGGAAGCATTCACTTGGGCCGAATTTGACTTGGGAAGTCAAGGACGAGATTCGGAAGAGGTACCCGGATTTCGTGAACTATGATGAGATTCCGAGGACGGAATCTTCTTAAGGGGTAGATAGTTGTAACGACCCGAAATTGTGAATAAATAAAATATATAAAAATATGATAATTATGGATAAATCATATAAAACACGTGGAAATTGGTTTCGTGTCGTTTGGACACCGTACAAGAAAGTTATGGGCGAAATCGGGTCAAGACACTTGATGAAAAGTGCAGCCCTGCTGCCTTAAGGAGTTCGCGCCGCGAACTATAGTTCCCGATCGGGAACTTGCTCCAGGGAGTTTGGCCATGGGACGCGATGTAGATCGCGTCGAGTTAGCGATCGTTAAGTGTTGCCGGATATGGAGAGTTAGCGACGCGAACTATGTTCGCGCCGTGAACTCTGGACGACCAGCATTAAAGTCGGGATTTGGCTCATTTATTGCATATCAAAACCCTAGTTTTCTCTCTTGGCGATTTTCGAGCTTAAAGGCTGGTATTGGTTGATTTCTTCACAAATCCTTGGTAGATTTCACTTCTAGTGGAAGATTAAAGGTATATCTTCACTCTTTCATCTTTGTAGCTCAAGATCTATGGATCTTGAAGCTAGGGTTTGAAACCCTAGTTCTTGGGTTGGTGATTAATGGTTAAATAAATGGTGTGTACACTTAATAGATGGTAGATTAACAAGGGAATCAAGTGTATGGTTAAGATTTGTAAGAATCTTAAGGGTTGGTTAAACCTAGGGTTTGGTAATCACCATATTTGGGGAAAATGGATTGATGGGTGTTATCTAGAGGTAGATGAACACATTGGTAGTAGTAATTGATGTTGATCATATTGTGATAATTGTATTAGGCTTTTGGTGAAGTCTTGGAAAGTTGATTGGATTGAGAAGCAAGAGATTGGGTGTCAAGAACACGGTTTGAGCATCATATTGCTAAGGTGAGTACGTGTGGAAATTTACTGAGTACATAGCCTATGAAATACATTTTATTACTTGTGTTATGGTCTATTTGCTTAATTGTGTAGACTAGTAGTTAGTAGTTAGTTATACCGATAGTTGTATTGAACTAACTTGTTTGATGATAGACGTGATAGCCGAGAGCTAGATTGACATAACCATCGAGTTATGATATGGTGAGATGATGATGATGATGCGGGGGACCCCCGGTCATGAGGTGTGGTGTGAGGGGCAGTTGGGTGGATTCCCATCGACTCCACCACGATAGTAGTCTTGCTAACTGGAGGTAGTCCGGCGAGTAAGGCAGGTATTGGTAGATTGGGCGAATCCCTCTTGCCAGTATCTTGAGGCTTATTAATGGCGATGGATTTCGGTTAATAAGTCAAGGTGGTTCTAGTTAGTTCGGGGGCAACCCGATAACTAGATATGATTGCTAGGAAAGCAAGGTATTAGAGTCACAATAGGGTGACTAGTTAGATGGATGAGTTACTTGTTCTATGTTTACATGTTATGTTATACTTACCATTATTGTCGGGTCTAAACCCATGTAGCTCACGAGACGTTTTGTCTCACGTACTCCTTGTTTTGTTTTGCTATGTACTCAGGTTCGGGATCGAAGGCTTAGGTACACATGGATAGAGATGCGAGACCTAGATTAGAAGAGCACTAGATTGGATTTAGTCTTAGCTTGGTTATGATCTATTTTGTAACACCTACTTTTATACTCTGATTTCATACCAAGGTTTTTGTAAATCCAAATTTGGGAATGTTCTTCTATTTATAAAATGTTTTATTTTGGCCAATATTTGGCATTAAATTTGAGGTGTTACAATCGTAAGCAACCCTAACGGATGAAACAGAGAACCCGACTGATGGGTTCAGTCCCCAAATCAGCCTGCTTGGATCTGAATTTGACCTTTGAAACCAGGAGTCAAATGAGATATTAAGCTTGTGGAAGTCTTTGTATATTTTAAGAACATTCCTCCACAATCCCGGGATTTTCCCGGTTGGTTTTGGCCCTGACAAACCACCATTTGGACCATGAATCGCCGATATTACCGAGCTCCAAATAGATGGACTGCCCCGCTCAAATCTCCAAACCCATTTAGCTAAAAGACCAATGTTTAGAGCTTTCAAGCTTCCCACACCAAGCCCGCCATTAATTTTGTTGTTTAGGGCTAAATTCCATGAAACCCAGCTGATCTTTTTCGCCTCAGGAGATCCGCCCCAAAAGAAATTTGACCTAAGGCTTTCAAGTTTCTTGATAACCTTCTCCGGTGCCTTGAAAAGCGAGAAAAAATAGGAACCAAGGCTACCTAGAACGGATTTTAGCAAGGTGACTTTACCACCGGTAGATAGAGTTCTCGCTTTCCACATACTCAATTTTGATTGGAATTTATCGATAATTGGTGCCCATGATTCACATTTATTCATCGAGGCACCCATAGGCACACCTAGATACACGAACGGGAATGTTGCTGCCGAGCAATGATGTCTAAACGCCAAATCTGCCACTTCTTCTTCATTAATACCAATTCCGAAAATATTACTTTTCCCAAGGTTCATTTTTAATCCGGAAGAGAGAAAGAAACACATAAGAATCCGAATTAGGTTAAAGATGTTGCTTTCCGACCATTCTCCAATTATTATGGTATCATCCGCATATTGCAAATGTGAAATATGGGGGCCATTGTTGGGTAATGAGATCCCATGGAAGATGCCTTTAATACAAGCCTCCTTCATTGCAATATTAAGAGCCTCGGCAGCAATAATAAATAAAAAAGGTATTTACTATTAACATTCGAATCTTACCATAGTAGAGAGAGAGAGAGACTGTGTAATTGTGTATGTGTGGACTGTGGAGGGGTACAAGTGTAATTTGACAATAAAGAAAGAATATTGGGAAGTATCCGATGTTGAAACCAATGATTAGGGAAGATTGGAGGATATTAATGTCATTTTAAGCACGAATTATTGAGATCTCTACATGCACGTGCTTAGCACGGACAAACCTCACTGCACGTGAACATTCTCCTGGTTTCAATGCCCCAACCCAAACCTCACATGATGATGGGCCGACCCCCCCTGAGAATATTTGTTATTTGCACTAACAACCTTTACCTATTGGATTACTACAATCTAAAACATTGTTTTCAACTTATCTATTAGGTGTTCTAAAATTCAATCTTATCAAAGAGAACTTTAATAGGTGTTACCTGTTTTAAACATTTCAGATTGAATGGGTTCAGTAAAAATATAAATGTAAATAATAATTTACTTATATGTTTTATAAATAAATGTAACGTAAGGTTGAAGAGAATGAAGTAGAGAAAAAAAGAAGAGCGTATCTTAGAAATAAAGGAACATTGTGATGCACACGGGTGATACAACTTGGGCCACGTGCATCCCACGTAGTCATCACTTTGCACGTGACAACTTTCCAATTTTAATTGTTAAACTAATTATCCTGTTTAAATAATCACTCTCTATATATAGTGGAAATAATAAGTTAGAGTTTGAGAAATTGTTGTTCAAGTTAAGCCCTCATTATTTAAGATACTAATTTATCCTATTCTGAAATTTCTTGCAAAAATCGGTTGTTATCACTACAATATGAAGTTTTGAACATTGTTTGAAGCTGCTAAACCAAACATGTTTGACTAAAAAGTTATGTTTAATACGTTTAGTAGTTCATTATTAGCATTAAATATGCACTAGTGTGAGACCTATATCATACATAAATTTAAAACTACAATTTGTAAACATCTCATCCTTGTTTTCCAAAACTTTCCTTTACAAATTTTGATTTCTATATTGATCATTTTATAACTCGAAACGTGGAGTATGGAGATTTTACAAGAAACAATGTAATTTTTCTTTATCTAATTTAATTTTGAATCTACCAAATGGTTGTTGGCCAAGTGATATGATATTTGCGTCTCATCTTTGTGATCAGATGTTCAAGTCTAGTAGTGGATATATGCGATATTAAGTAGTTTATTATTTGTCGTTACAAAATAATTTAATTTTGAATGTGATGAAACCTATTATTAGGCATCTCTAAACAATGATTAATTCTCAAATTCGTCAGTAGATTAATATCACTTTCTTTTATATCGAAAAAAAAACTGACAAGTCGTATTTTAACCCTTGCAGTTGGCTGGGTCTGATCACGGTTTCCTAGAAGTAGAAAAAACTCTTTGGTGGTTTTGAAACCCCACATACCCTTATATGATAATTAAATGATTGACACTCGATGCCTCTGCTTGCCTTTGTCCCATCATCATTGCTTTATAAGCTTTTTCATTTTACAAATAATTTTACAACTCATACATCAAACATCAACAAATTAGATGATATTTATATAAATAAAGGGTATTTGGCCTAATGGTATGATATTTGTCATATAATCTTAAGGTTGGAGGTTCAAGTCCCATCATGGACTTAGGTTATGAGGTTTATTTCCCATAGGTGAAGGGTTCGAGAGAAGACATACTACCCCTTATAGATGTCACTGTCTAGACTTAATCCACTAGCTTACTAATTGACCGTAATAAAAAGAAGATGACATTTCTGCAATATAATTACTTTACATTAAGACTTAATATGAAAAAACAAAGTAACTTATAAATCACATAATCAATTACTTATTGATTGCATCCATTTAGTATAAGAAACAATGACTGTTTTCCTTTTCTTTGTTCATCATGATGTATTGTGAGTCTATCATCCTGCTAGATATTATTTAAGTTTTGTAAGTGGTAACTTTGTTGAAGCTTCTTTAAAGCTTCCTTTACTTGAATTTCCTCTTTAACATTTAAAAAGAATATTATGATATACTACATGAGAGAAAGCATTTATGATTTCATTTTATTTCAAATAATATATTCTTATTTATGCCGGTCTTCCCAGGGATGGTCAAACTTGCACAACCTAATCATTGATGTGACTGTTTTCAAACATTATCTTAATTATCTGTTGAATATTTACTCATAAAATGATTGAATGTATAACTTGTACAAAGTCTTCACACAAAGCTTACAAAATATGGCATATAAATTATAAACTGTCTACTTATTCTGTTAATATAATGGCATATAAATTATAAACTGTCTACTTATTCAGTTAATATAGTAATACTTCCTCCGATTTAAAATAAGTGATACACTTTCTATATTTAGGTGTATCAAAATAAGTGATACACTTTAAATTTTTACCTTATTTGGTAAAAAGTAGTGGACCACACACTCATTAACTACTTACTTCAATAAAGTGAAATTACCTCTTTACCCTTACTTTTACTTTTAAACATCATTAACATTACTTTATTCAAAGATTGTGGGACCAATTCCCCACTAACCATCCAATTAATCTAATTTAACTATTATTATAATATTTTATCTCAAAAAACGTAAAATTAACAATATATCACTTATTTTAAATCGGAGGAAGTATGAGTATTTTAATAAATTGTTAAAGACACCCCTTACATCTTTTGATAACTTTGATTTTTTAGTTGTTCTTGGTGTAATCTATTTCTAACATTTTATTAGTTTTATTTTAGTATTGGATCTCTTGCTAAGATGATAATATTATCGAAACTTTTTTTTTGAACGACAAGTTAGTAAGTTAGTGGTTCGAGCCTAGACAGTGGCATCTACAAGGGGCAATATGCCTTCCCTCGAACCTTCCACCTATGGGGAATAAACCTCACGTCCACGACGGGACTTGAACCCATGACCTTGGCCATGAGCAACACCTTATTTTTTTCACCAATACCACTAGGCTAGAAGCCTTTGGTAATATTATCGAAACTTCTTTGCTCGAGTTCCACTTTGCAGTTTCAAAAAGTTAAAAAATGGGCAAAATGCATAGAAGGGTAACCTACTTTCCATCAAAATTCATTTAAGTGTATGTACTTTTGTTTTGATCACTAAAGGGTAACATACTTTCATAAAAGTTGATTAAAAGGTAACCTACTTTCATAAATGTTGATCAAAGGGTAACCTACTTTTATAAAGGTATATAAAAAGGGGAAAATGACTTACTCAACAAGTTTAACTTACTTGTTCCAACCAAAATGAACCGTTACAAAAAAAGTAGTTCAAAGTGTACATGCTTCTTTGTTTCTAAATCATTTTACTCAAACAATAAATTCAAAAAAGGGTCATGTGTCGGTTCTTAAAATTGAGCTTCTTCATGAGATGAGTCTTGAACTTGATTAACTTGGATCACTAGATTAGTTTTGTTTCCATACCTTAACCATTAGTTCAAGGAAAGATGGAATTTGAACAAAAATTGATCGACTTTATTTTGACCTAGTTTGAAGGTTGTGAAACAAAACTAATCATATAAGCATTAAATAGTCGCGTGGGAAACAAATGGAAGAATTGATTACCGGTAACCGGTTTCACAAGTCACATTTTACTTTTTTATATACTTTTATGAAAGTAGGTTACCCTTTATGATCAAAACAAAAGTACATACCCTTAAATAAACTTTGATGGAAAGTAGGTTACCCTTCTATGTATTTTACCCTTAAAAAATTTCCATGCAAGTCAATGGATGGAAACTGGGTGTTGAGTGTTGACTATTGTACAAACATTAAATGGCATTAATACGTTTCATTGAAAGTCCTTATGCTTTTGCCCCTTTCCAAAGCCAATTGGACCTTTTAGCCTATAAAACATAAAATGAAATTCATCTTTATTGAATTTTTCTATTTTAACTTTTTATTCATTTAATTAATATAATTGTTAAATTAAATAATAGTTTAAGAATTTTTTTTTTTTTTTTCATATATCAATCTTTTTATATGCAGTTATACGAACTATAAAAATTTAATAGGGAATGATATGAGTTTCCAAAACTTAACTTTAAGATTCAGAATCACAAGTCTCTAAAGCATAATGCACAATTAATCAAACATCCTATATGCAATAGAGTTTAAGTAATAGCAGAACCTCTTTTTCTCTCTGTAATAGCCAATTAAAGAAATTATAATTAATTGGGGTGGGGTGATATTCACACTTCCCCTTTTAACCCTAGACCTCGATTATATTACAAAGCAGGTCCCTCACACTATTTCTCTCCTACTTTCATCGACATCAATTCCCGTTTCTTCCATTTCAGGCAATCTCTTTTTCACCAAGTCTATGCCAGCAACCATCCCATCAGCTTCGCCTCACTTGGTTCTTCAATTTCCAAAATTAGATTAATGAAAGATGTCCATTAATGAGTTATCTAATGACTTTCTTAAAAAAAAAACAATCACTTACCATACCGAAAACTATGTCGTTTAGTTTATTTCTAATTCTAAAACACCATAGTATGTTTGCCAGTCACTTTTAGTTTGGCATCGTGATATATAAAATAAAGTTGACAACTTTTAATTTACTTGGTATCATGAAAAAAACATGCCCCAAATTTTGTGTAATTAGTTATTTGTTCTACATTGCAAGTTTTATACGTATTCACTTAATCCACGTCAATTAATTCTACTTATGCTCTACCATAAACTCTAAAATATCTAGAAAATAGAAGTATAGACGCTTAATTATTACTCTTTCTGTCCCTAAATAAAATTTCTATTTCTCCTTAAATTTTTATACCTAAATAAAGTTCATTTCACTAGTTGATGGGGTCCACTTAATAAAATAATATAATTACCAAGGACCCCACTACTTATTATCCACTAACTATCTTTCTCTCTTCAAACCAACTTTATATTTTAATCAAATTTATTACCAGTGACCCAACCACTAACATTCTCCTTAATTCTTGTGCCCAAGAAAAATGATAACTTTATTTAAGGACGGATGGAGTATATAATAAAATTTGTGGACGCCATATAACATTTTATAATTAATAAGTAAATAACTACTTAAACTAAAAACCAACTTATTTTAATACGTAAAAAAAACTCTCAAACAACCTAATTAGTTTGCAAAACTTTTATACTTCGTCTAATTCAAATTATGTGATACATTATCGGTTTCATAATTTTTCAGACAATACATTATAATAAAAGTTAGATATTAGAATATATTAAATTTGATAGTTAGTAGAGACATTTTTGACACCTTTTAAATAAAGAGATTTTAATAATTATTAATATATTAAATGGATAGTTAGTGAATTTTGATCAAATAATTTTTTACTAAGTAAGTTAAATTATTAAATTATAATACGATGACTTAATCATGTAAAACGTAGAAAGTATTAAATTATTTTTATGACTTATTAACTAAGATAAATACATAATATTTTATGGGTTTAAAATTACAAAAAGGATTACACGTGCAGCAAGGGAAGGGGCCCAATGGGTTCGAAGACAAAAAACATGATGATCGTGATGATGATGAGATGGAGCGCGTGTTCGGGTAGGAGCGCGTGTGGTAGTTACTTTAGAGGGTTTCCCTTCACGAGGAAAAGCATACTCTCTTCCTCACACTCTTTTGGTCTTTGGTCAACGACTCAAAAGCCGCTTTTTTCCACGAGGAGATATGCTACAAATTGTTTGCTAAAAAGAATTTCGAGAACATATATTTATTTGAAAGATATGAAAGTACTTATAATTAAGATTGTAAATATAATACTTCGTAGTAGATAAAGTTATATTATATTGATTGTATTCGAAAGGCATTATATAAAAACATTTCATAGAAGATTAGGAGTTCTCGCCTTCTCGGTATGACAAGTTAAAAAGGCACTAATTGAGTTTTGGAGGCACCAAATCGGCACCGACACTCGGGGTGAAAACGAGCCGAGCCGTTCATGAGCTACTCGGGATCGGCTCGTTAAAAGCTCGAAACGAACCGAGCTTAAACGAGTATGAGCCGAGTCTGAGCTTAACTAAGAGCTCATTTATTATACGAGCCCGAGCCCGAGCTTGATCAACTAAGATTGATTAGGCTCGCGAGCCTAAAAGAGCAAATATATATTAATTATTGCAAAAATATAATTATATATTATATATTTTTATACTTATGTGTGTATGTATACTATACATATATATGTATATAACATAATATAAAAATAAAGTGCTTACATAATATATTAAATATTATAATTAAATAAAAAAAATTATATATTTTATGGATATGTGAGCTTAAATGAGCCTAATCGAGCCGAGCCCGAACCTGCGAAAACATAAACGAGCCGAGCCCGAGCTTTACATATAAGGCTCGAAACGAGCCGAGCTCGAGCTCGAGCTCCTTAAAACTTAAATGAGCCGAGCTCGAACCTAGTCGAGCTCGAGCTCGGCTCGGCTCATTTACACCCCTACCGACACATGCGCCAAATCTGTGACATAGGGCCATGCCATATCTGTGATATAGGGCCATGCCAATGGTTTAATGGCCGGTTACATAACTTCACTTTCTTTTCGTTAAGTTGTAATCGATTTAAGCTATTTATATCACTCCTAAAAGGATGTTATAAGAAAGTTATACAATGAAAGGTAATTTAGAATTGATGTTAAAACTATATTAAATAGACAAAAATAGATTTAAAACATAATTCTAACTCCAAATCATACTTGGTACTCTAAGGAGTATTTGGTAAAATGCAAGGAAGAAGACACACAAAGTTTACATGTCTCACATAAATAATACGAATATCCTTACAATTAGTTTAATAATTTTGGGGGTGTTTAAGAGAGCTTTTTAAAAATTTTGTGCTTATTAGCTTTTAAATTTATTTAAATTAATAAATTTTTATTAAATAAATATTAAAAAAAATTTAGAACAAAGTAAACAAATACACAAGAGATGATGGATCAAAAAATATATCCCAAATTTAGATGTTAGAAATTTGTCTTTTTGTAATTTTAAATTTCTTGCATCGTTTTTATTTAGGAAGAAAGGGGAAAGTGACTACACTAACTAAAAGGAAAGTCTTAACCAAAGATATAGTCAACCTAACTCAGCCACAGTTAAAAATATCACCTCTTTTCCAGACCCAAGCTTTCCAATTCCACATTAACTTACAACCACCAATGCACAAAATACAACTCCTTCAAAAGCACCTCTCCTAAATCCAATAATTACCAGATTTTATAAACCAATATTCACCACCTTTAAATTTTACCAATTCATGTCTACTTTCTCTCTCATCATTCATTCTCTCTCTTCCATGCAAAAGCTGAAGCAAAAGCCAAAGCTCAATCCCATCATCATCATTGTGCCAATAGAGCAATCCCTGACACATTTCATGATTGCACATATCACCACCACCCTCATTCTCCTTCTCTCTCATCCTATACATATATGTCATTGTATGTATATATACATATGTAGACATACAGGTGGTGTTGGTGTTTTCTCTGTGAAGTCCACAGTCTGAAACAGCGAAGGGCAATAAGAAGGCAGTGAAAAAACCAAAATCTCATTTAGAATCACTCTACTTTGTCCCTCTGCCATATCAAATCAACCATTTTTAGTGAGAGAAAAAAAAAGTTTAATTTTATTCTAGAGAGAGAAATTAACCACAAAAATGGGTGACAAGGATGATGGTTTAAGCTTAGGTTTGAGTTTGAAATGTCCGGAAAATTATCCACCACCACCGCCGCCGTCTCTCCCGTCGGCGGCTGCCGGTTCAAACGGTGCGACACGTTTTCCGTTGAATCTGTTACCTTCTCCGCCTTTGTCGTTTGTTCCACGTCAGCATTTTCCGAATCAGCAAAAGCTTTCGTTCGTGATCAATCATGCTACACCTCCTGGTAAGTACATGTTGTATTGCATGTGTTACAACTCAATTGCATGTGATGGTGATACAGCATTTCGATGCACGTAATGCGTGTGGATACACACACGTGCCGAGATTACACACGTACGAACGCACGCACGCACGCGTGCAAGTACATATTTTTTGTGTGATGTTTGATCGTGATCGTAACTGTAGATCTGAATGCGGAAAAGAGATCTTACTCTCGAGGAATAGACGTAAACCGGCCGCCGTGGGTGGCGTTAACGGCGGAGCGTGATGACGAAGCTTTGGTTTCGTCGCCGAACAGCACGGTGTCGAGTGTGAGCGGGAAGAGAGTCGAGCGAGAGGAAAATGAGGCGGAGAGAGAATCAAGCTCACACAGCGGTGAGGACGACGACGGTGGTGATGCGTCGGCAGCAAGGAAGAAGCTCCGGCTATCCAAGGATCAAGCGGCGGTGCTCGAAGAAACATTCAAGGAGCACAATACACTGAATCCGGTGAGTGGCACATTTCGTAATTTACTCAAATTATATTTAGGTTAATTCTAGTAACAGAGTTTTAATTAGGGGTGAGCAAAAAAAGAGGGTAACCGGAATCGGAACCGGAACCGGAACCGTCTCGGAACTGGAGGTTTCGGACCTGGAACCTGCTAACAGGTTCCGGTTCCGGTTCCCAAAATCATGGAACTGCCTTAAGAGGTTCCGGTTCCGGTTCTAAAAATTAAGGAACCTGGAACCGGTGGATACCCTGGAACCGGCGGTTACACGGTATATTTTTATTAAAATATATAATACTCCGTATATAATATATTACACATGATTAAATTAAATAGATTTTTGATTTATCTAAATGTAAAATACTAGTCCAAATAAAAATATAAATTGCATTACTCGTTATAATTGAGTCAAAAATTGGGTAATAGTGAGATATTTACTCGTTGTGAGGTCGTATCTTTGTGACTGATTTTTACATGAATCACACATTTACTGTGTTTTTGTCATTCTTATTCACTTATTTCTATTTTGAACAATATTCGTAATCGTTGAAATATATATAAAATCGTTAAACGATATTTGTAATCATTAGTTTGTGTGATTTATTGACTTGTTTATTCAGTAAGTAATGTTAAATTTTTTTGAATTTAGATACAGGGTAACCGGAACCTGCCCCGGAACCGGTGGTTCCGGTTCCGAAAATCTAGGAACATGTCTTACAGGTTTCGATTCCGGTTCCTATATCTCAGGAACCTGCGGTTTCGGTTCTGGTTCCGGTTCCGGTTCCAGTCAGAACCGGCGGGTACCCTGTTATGCTCACCCCTAGTTTTAATACTCCCTCCGTCCCAAAAAACTCATTTCTCATCTAGATTTTATCCCACAAAAAAGTTCTCATTTCTGAAAAGTGAGGGTCCACTTAATAAAATAATATTATTATTAATGATTTCACCAATAAAATACTTTCTCTCTCCAATCTAACATTATATTTTAATCTAAAGTATTACCAGAGACCCCATCACTAACTATCTCCTAAAAGCTTGTGACCAAGAAGAATGTGAACTTTTTTTTTGGGACGGAGGGAGTAATAATTAATTTTCAATCTATAATAACAGTTAATTTTTTCAATAATGTGAAATTTATTTTTTATTATTATAGGTTAACGCGTAACCTTATATATATAAATTTAAGTGTTTTAATTATAAGTTTTTCTATATAAATTCAAATAAATTGACCTTGTAACAGGTAATAAAAGGTAATTTTAGTATGATTATAACAATTTAAGCAAATAAACATTTTTGAAAATTTATTGTTATTTTATAAAATTAATTCTTAAATCTAATACCGAAGGTCTTTTTTTAATTCCTTGTACACTGTGCTGATGAGCTGTTTTTTTCTTCGTTGTGTGTGTTTTTGTTTTCGATTTATTAGAAACAAAAACTGGCATTAGCGAAACAGCTGGATCTGAGGCCAAGGCAGGTAGAAGTTTGGTTTCAAAACCGAAGGGCAAGGTGAGGAATTCATTCTTTATCTTGAGGGTATTTTCGGGCTTTCATAAATGTATTTATTGTACAAGTTCACAATGCATGGCTTGTCTTAACATTAGTACAATCATTAATCCATATAGTACCACTAATCTATACTTTTTCTAATAACACTGTAGCATTGAAGGCAAGTACACCTTATGCATTAAGAGTTGTGCCACTAAAATCCTCATATTGAATTTGAAATCCGATTTTTGGGTACAGATGTTAAAGCATAGGGTACAAGTGGATAGGATTGACTGTAGTCTGTAGGTACATCGGTACTTCCACAGTTCCACAACATGGAGGATTATATAGTACATGCATGCATCATTAGTTGTACATTTGGTTAAACAATTTTGGTGGGTTTTTTGCTATTTCCGATTTATAGCCAATAAAGGGTATGAAATGTCATTGATTATGGTAGCTTTAATAGCCATAGACCAACTAAAATTGACATTAAGTCAACTCATTTAGTACCAAGGATATCTTTTCAAGAAAACGAGTGTGTGCATGTAAATTTGATTTTTGACCAAAGTTTGACCTTTTGAATTGGTAGATTTGCCTAGAAGGGCAAAATCGTCTTATACATTCTCTTCTTAAAAATGTAAATTTAATACTGTATGTTATACATATAGTTATTGGTTTATATGGTCCTAGAAATGTTACACCTCCTTAATAATCATTGTTGTAGATATAGTTATATCGATACACTTACTATATTGATTTTTAATTCATACGACCCCTTATAGTTTTTGTTTATCATATGGTTACATTACAAATTTGCAAATTGCTAAGTTATTTCTTTATGTGTCAATCTAAACGATGTAATGTGATGAATGAACACATGTCTTTGTTTTGTTGAAGTTAGTATAGATAAAATCGTTTTTAAAACCGGTGGGATGTTGCAGGACAAAGTTGAAGCAAACGGAGGTCGATTGTGAGTACCTAAAGCGTTGTTGTGATACATTGACGGAGGAAAACAGACGGTTGCAAAAGGAGGTCAACGAGCTTAGAGCTCTCAAACTTTCACCACAATTTTACATGAACATGAACCCACCGACCACCTTGACCATGTGCCCTCAATGTGAGCGTGTAGCGGTTTCATCATCATCCTCTGCGGCTGCAACGTCTTCCGCCCTTGGTTCAACCGCTCTCCCTAAAGCACTCCATGGCTCGATGGTCCCTAACCACCAAAAGCAAAACAACCCCTTCTTACCAAGAGCCACCATCATCCCCCATGATGCCCACCACCCTAGATGGTAAAAACAAGGGCAAGATGGTAAATGTAGGGGGGTGTCAAATGGGATGGGAATGATTTTGTTGGATTAAAGTGAGATTTGGTGTAGGAATGGAAGGGGACAATGTGGGAATTGGTTTTCTATTTGTCTTGGTTCTTTTCTTTTGGTTTTAATTTAATTTGGATTTTGATGAGTTGCTTTTAGAATCTAAGCTTAGTCATGAGTCATGATGTCTATATTGTGTCTTCCCCCATGCTATTTGTATGTGGGACCACACGATTTGAGGATAACATGATTGGTGTGTACATATTTGCTAGTATTAAGATATGTTGTTTTCTTTATGCACCTACTCCCATCTCATCATTACTTTGTTTCCATAACCTAAATCATTCTTGATAAATCAAAATATCTGTAAGAACATAATGCATTAACAAGAAATGAATTAATGGTTGTAAGAATACCCGTAATGGTCCGCCGTCCGTCGCCTCCAACCCAACACATCTCACCCCTAACATGGCATCACTGCGAAGCGTTTCCAAATGGGACTTGGTCGCCCTAACGACTGTTAGAGGTCGTGTGATTTCAAAAGGGGAAAATGTTTGGTCACTGCTACGTGGGTTTAGTCGGCATTGTCACGTATTTAGTTGGAAAAAGATAACTGATGTGACAACAATGACCAAACATAATTTGGTCCTCTTTACGCATATATTAATATTTCCTTCACTGAAGGTGTTTGGATTGTTTTTTTAAATTATTTATCTGCTTATTACATTTCTTAAACACATGCAAGTAGTTTGGACTTTGGAGCGTTTGTATCTATTGTCCTTGATTTGATGAACTTTAGTTATTAAACATACTTCTAGTAAACAATCATGACCCAAACATCAAATGATGCATATATAAGTAATCTAATGATGCATTTTCTTTGAGATCGAGGAACTATGAGTTATGCACATGACCTTAACAATTTTAGGCTTTCTAGTAAACAATCATGACCCCAACATCAAATGATGATTCCTTTGGATTTGGACGTCAACACTTTGATTTAATGCCTCTTGTTCAAATGTTAGTTTTTGTTTTATAGGCTTATTTTATTTGACCAACCAAATTAAAATTCATTTAGACAATATAGAAAAAAACATTGTCTATATATATGTACACTTCATGGTTCATACAGAAACAAACAAACTCGAAGTGATTTGTATATAGCAATGTTTAGTCATATACAACAAGTACAAACAATAAAAACATAATGCTTCCTCGGTATCACAACAATAAGTGATACACTTTTTATTTTTACAATTTCAAATAAGTGATAAACTTTGATAATTTATCTTATTTGGTAAAAAGTAATAGAACTCATACCCACTAACAAACAATAATAATAATAAAATTGCTAACCAAAGACTAGCTAAAATGGTACAAAGTTCGGAACAAACAAATCCAAACCCACCTACAAACAATTACAAAACCAAAAGACTCACCAAATAAAATTCCAACAAAACAAACAATGCATCATTTAATGGAGTACATGTAGCCAACTTATAATACTCATGTGGGGTGCATCTTTTCCCCACATAACATCAACAACAATAATGAGTTAGAAAGCAACTAATCATTCCTAGACATATCGGACTCTTTACTTTTTTATACCATGAATGTAAATTAAATGCATCCTATACATAGTCATATTAATGGGATATTTATGTAATGAATGAATGTCACAAAATGAGTAGACGAGGTAAAAGGTTAAAACACTTACGAGCTAACGAATATTATTATTGCGGTTCATAGTCGGAACAAGTTGACGTGCAATATTATTATTATTATCTTTTTCTTCTTCTTGTAACTCTCTTTTCCAAGGACGTCTCCGAGATTTTAAATTCCCTGTGCGAATTAATAAAAATAGACCCCTAAGTACAAGATTTATATAAAAATTTAGGATTTCTATTTTTTTTTTCTATTAAATAATAAGCGGACTTAAGATTTTAAGATGATATATAATAATATATATATATAATTTAGGTCTCTATAAAATATGGATCATGTGCGGCTGCACCTCCTCAAAGACACCTCTGCTCTTTTCTAACCTCTTATATAATAAATGTGTTGATATTTTATCTATATTACATAAAGTATTAGTCTATATGATAAATTAATTTGGAGTTTTTATACATTTTAATATAATTTAGACAACTTCTAACTAATTTAAACATTATAAATTATAAATAAAGTATAAACCAAGTCTCACTATATAGGATTATATAACACACATATAAGACTAATCTCATTAGTAACTCAACCCAACCCAACTTTTTCACTAAAAAATAATATCTCTCTCTTCCACCTACACAACCCAACCTAAATATTTATTATTTATTAAAATCAAAACAACCAATCACAAAATACCACATCACATTAAAAACAAAAGGAAGGAATAAAATAATGGATGGCCATCATGTGACCTTGGTCTCTTTCACCAACCTAGGTCACCTCTTTTGGTGACCCCCAATAATTATTTTCATTATTATATTGTGGTGACCCAACCCTCAAATATACCAATAGGAGTAGTCTAAGGTAGGTTGAATCAATTTTTGGGTCATGTGAAAGAATATTAGAAGTGTACCCTTATTGTATTAACAAACCACATTTGTGCGAATTAAACCCTTATCTAGCTAGATCGATAAAAAGTTATGTGCATAACAATAGTTAGTAGCTAGAAAGAAAGTATCTGCATGAATGATATTTTGGATGGATATAATAACTACTGAAATTCAAATAAAACAGACTATGGCTCGATAATTAAAATTATTTAATTTTTAAACCATAATTACTTTATAATTATTAACAACTATTGTACGTTTTATTTCAACTCTTTCCTAGCGTGTTACTGTATAAATAAAACAATAATTATGTAATGTTCAAAGTATTGTGTGGTGTTTATCCTTCGTTTGTTAAATTGAAGCCAAGTCATGGGAAAAACACAAGCCCAACTATAGATATCATGTTGTGACTGGTGAGCCTATGGTAGGGGTGAACATTTGGGCCGAAGAATCGAATCAAATTAAAACTGAAAATCAATTGAAATTGAACCAAACTGAAAACATGTAATTGGTTCAGTTTTGAAAATTCATCATTTTCGGTTTCGATTCGGTTCGGTCCTCGGATAGGGATGAACATTTAGGCTAAAAAAATCGAACTGAAACTGAACCGAACCAAAACTGAAAATATGTAATTGGTTTGGTTTTTAAAATTCTTCATTTTCGGTTATATTGCTTTCAGTTCGGTTTCTACACCACGCTCACAACTAGCCTACGTGTTTTCATATTTAGGGCCTGTTTGGGAAACTTATTTAAGAGGTTTTCAAGCTTATAAGTTAAAATAAGTTTGAAAATTCATATTTTAATATGTAAAACTCATACATCAATAATGGATTTGTAAACAATGGAAATATCATACCTCGTATTAAGTTCATCATCCACACCATCATTGACATAGCCTTGCAAACCAAATCTATTTACTTACTAAACATTTAGAAAGTTGCAAAACACATAAAATATTATTCACATCAACCTTATAAACGCAAACCAAAAATCATAAGAAAAACAAATTGTAGATATCAGGACTAATGTGTACGTGTAAAACTCGGGTAAATAGAGAGGGATCTCTTTCCATTATCTATCACCGACTTTTTCCATGTCCATCCAAATACGTATAAGTATAACAATCAATAAAAAAAGTTCAAAGGAAATAAACATCATAATCATTACTCTTAATTTTATTATCATAATTAAATGGATACATCGATGGTAATCATTCCATTAATCTCCACTCATACATATATTTCTCGTGGCTTGTCGCCGTTATACGATCACCTTCTTTAGAGAAATAAAAACCTCCCACAGTAACGATCCAATAACATATATACGTCTCAGGTAAATCCGAAACACACATCTTTTCAACTTCTTTGTCGAAAACGTTGAAATTTGCTGTGTACACATAATCTACGTATGTGTCAACCCATCGGAAATAACAACTGTACTTATTATCACCGTACATAGCTTTCTGAAATTTATATGTAAATGAGTCACTTGGTTGGAGTAACTTTTCCTGAGCATAATTACATACAACCCTTAAGTCTGGGGCGTCGTGATTTATAATATAAATTTCATAGGGTTCAATCCATTTGCTCGAAAGTGGATCTTCACCTATTGAATGAGTATCAAAACTGTTTGCAAAGATGGAATTATGTAACATAAGATATAGAAGAAAACGACATTTGGTTAGACTCATCTTTTAGAATATAGTGCCTCCCTTGTTATACACACATATATACAGGACCAGGATCATGGTCTCATGGGTAGTAATGTAGTTTCCAATTAATAAAATTATTATAAAACACAGTTTTATTGAAAATTAAATGCAAGATAATATTTTCTTGATTTTTTCCTTGTTACGAGGCAAGATAACCTCATAAGCTAAGGTTATCAAAAGTTTACCTATTACGGAGTATAATTTTCAATAATATTTAAAGAGAAATGATATTTAGTCCTACCATTTAGACCTACTCATAGGCCTACCCACTTGATAGGATGACATGTGTATTCCACTAATTCTCTCTCCTAATATTATCCCTTGATTTTGACACATGTCTTCATCTAATGAGTAGGTCTATCAGTAGGTCTAAATGGTAGGCCTAAATACCATTACTCATATTTAAAAGTGTTTTAATATTAGTGGCAAGCATTTAAATATTATTATTTATTTAGGGAAAGCTCACATTTATTACCAAGCAAGCAAAGAAAGTAAGAAACTACCGAACAAAAATACACAATATATTAGCAAGACGAAGAACAAAAAATATAGATCCGATTAATTAAGAATGGGAATATCAAACATTAATTCCGTGAATACATGAATTGCCAATTCTCATCCGATTGATTTAAGAATATTCCATTCTCTTTGGAGATATAAAAATCATTCTGAGTGATCATCCAATAAAATCTGTTTATTTTAAATAAATTCGAAAAACAAATCTTTATGACTTATTTATATAAAACATTGAATGATGCTTCTTCAACATATCTGTATCTATTTGAAGTCTCACAAACCAACAATTATACCTATTATCCCCAACTCCCAAGGGGTTTTTACGAAATTTCCAAATAACCATGTACCCAATCCAAGGCCATCACATTGATAGGTTAGGTTGCGTCTACTATAACTTCTATATGGCTAAGCCATTTGCTTGATTGTGGAGTTTTGATTTAATACAGTAAAAATTCTTTAAATTAATAAGGTCGGGACGTGAGAAATTTATTAATTTAGAGACTTATTAATTTATCGATGAGAAATCTTTTATAATGGCCCAAGTCCGGACCAAATAAATTTATTATTTTAGAGAATTAACTAATTTACCGAGTATTAATTTAAACAGATTTTACTGTAGATTCAAAGACATTTCTAATGATAAACATTTAATGTTTATAAATAAGAATAAAACTTTAGATATAAATAAAAATTTAGATATAAATAAATTTATATGCTACTCAATAATTGATTACACATTAGAATGTTCCCAAAGGAGTTTAACAACTTTAAATGCTATTTATTTAATAATTGCTAAAAACTATAAATAACATAATAAATTATTCACTTATTTTGATAGTAATACGTGTAAAGCTGTAACAATTTAAAAATTGTAGTAATATGTTACTAAATTACCCAAGACTTCTAGCCTAGTGGTATTCAAGGAGGATTTAAGGTGTTGCCCATGACCTATTGTCTTGGGTTCAAATCCCGTCGTGGACAAAAAAAGGTGGAAGGTTCGAGTGAAGGCATACTGCCCCTTGTGGATGTCACTGTCTAGGCTCGAACCACTAACTTACTAACTTGCCGTTCAAAAAAAAAAATGTTACTAAATTAAATTTGGAATGAGAATTTTTTAAAGTGAAAATTAGAAAATAAAGAGATAAAAATTAAACGTGAAAATGTATTTATTAAAGGTAATGTGGATAGTGAAATGTTCAGGTAATCCTTAATTTTTGTATAGTTGTAAGGGACAAATCTCAGTAATTGATTAATGATATCAAATGGTCTCATTAAGTTGTTTTCTTTTTCTTGGATCACTCATCGGAATCATAAAATTAAGATTACGTGGGTTGATTGGTTGTTAAATCCTTTGTAATTCTTGTTTTAATCTAACTTTTTGCTAGATTCAAGTTCTATTAATTTAAGTTTGGAGGTCTTCGGGGGGGGGGGGGGTGATGACAATGCCGAAGCTCGGCCCGTTGCCTTCTTTTTTGCTGTTAAAAAAAAAAAGTCACATATTTTATACATGAAGGGTATTTTGGTCATTTGGCACTAACCATAAAAAAGTAGGATTTTTTTTATTTTAAATTTTTATTTTTATTTTTTATTATTATCTTATAATTTTATAATTTTTTTTCGTTGAAAAAATATATTATTTTATAACTATGTGTGGTACTTAATCACATGTGATTTTAGTGTACAATCAAATGTGATTGTATATTTGATCACATGTGATTCAGTATACAATCACATTATATGTTATTAATGAAATATAAATAATTTTTTTAAAATAATAATAATAATAATAATAAAATAAAATAAATTCTAAAATAAATAATACTCCCATTCGTCCCTATATAAAGTTCCAAATTCTCTTAGACACAAATTTAAGGAGAAGTTAGTAGTGATATCCTTGGTAATAATTTTAATTAATATACAATGTTGGTTTAGAGAGAAAGAAAGATAGTTAGTGAATAGTTAGACGCGATCAAACGGTACACCTGAACCACCCATAAGAAGCACCGCCAATTTCTTTTCGCATTTTAAGCACCTCGCGTCACCACCATCATAGCCAACCACGACCCCCCAAAATAATTGACGTGCTTAAACCAGAAACATAACTAAACGCCCCAACATATGATTAAAACCCACCATATTATACAAGAAAATGTCTACTGCCTAAATCACAATGATCCACCACGCCACATTCACTTTAAGAAAATGCTAATTAATAAATCACTATTGAAATATGGATTTGTCATTGCCTGATTATGCCTTACGAAAACCCAAGTTTGAGAGCACCTCAAATTGAGATGCCAAAGTTTTTAATTAATTCAAGCAGCATATTTAGGATGTCAAAATAAAGAACACTTCCCCTGCCACCGCCTCAAATATGAACACATGCCACAATTTCCATTAATTTGGATGATTCTTCAAAATTCGCCGCCACTACAAGAAACGTAGGGTAATGTTTTTCCTTTCTGTCGCCCGAAGTGTACAAGAATAAAAGATGGTTTAAAACCCCTAATTACACCAAGTGTCTAGCCCATAATCACTACCCGGGCCCTGGCCTTTGGCCGGCCCAAATTAAAAGAATGTAATCCAAATCTTACGCTTAACTAACCGGTTAGAACCCGAAACATTCACACGAATAACTAACACTTAATAAAAACGAACCGTCTAACTACAGGTCGTCTAAATAATACAAAACGTCTAACTTCATTATAATTATAACTAGTCAATTAAACACGAGACGATACATATTCGTCACCAGAATAAATAAAAAGTAAATATCGTCTAATTTAAATTTATAAGTAATATTTAATTACTTAAAAATTTCAGGGCGTTACAAAGTCAGTGAAGCTTTGTCAGACCCAGGCTGGATTCTTGCTATGCAAGAAGAAATCAATCAATTTGAACGTTTGAAAGTTTGGCGTCTGGTTCCAAAACCACCAAGTAAATCTGTTATTGGTACGAAGTGGATTTTCAAAAATAAAAAGGATGAGAATGAGATTGTAATTCGTAATAAAGCACTTTAGTCGCCAAAGGTTATGCTCAACAAGAGGGCATTGACTTTGAAGAAACGTTTGCCCCAGTTGCACAAATAGAAGCCATTCGAATATTTTTGGCATATGCAGCACACAAGAATTTTACTATCTATCAAATGGATGTAAAAACTGCATTTTTAAATGGCATACTCAAAGAAGAAGTGTTCATTCATCAACCCGAATGTTTTGTAGATCCACACTTGCCTAATCATGTTTATATTCTCGACAAAGCTTTGTATGACTTGAAACAAGCTCCTCGGGCATGGTATGATGTGCTATCCAAATTTTTAGTTGAGTCTGGTTTTTCAAAAGGAAAAATAGATACAACTCTTTTCATCAAACGACAAGGGGAAGACATCGTACTCATTCAAATTTATATTGATGATATCATTTTTGGATCTACAAATCCCAAATACTGCAAAAAGTTCTCTGATCTTCTGGTTAAACGTTTTGAGATTAGTATGATGGGTGAAATGAATTTCTTTCTTGGCCTTCAAGTTCGCCAATTACCTATCGGGATCTTTATCAATCAATCCAAGTATATAACTGATCTCTTGAAGAAATATTTTATGGATGATTGTAAACCAATTCCGACATCGATGTCACCTGGTTCGAAATTGCATGCTGATCCTGATGGCAAACTTGTTGATATTACAAATTATCAGGGGATGATTGGATCTTTGTTATATCTTACTTCAAGTCGACCAGACATTATGTTCTCTACTTGCGTATGTGCTCGGTATCAGGCTGCTCCTAAAGAATCACATCTTCAAGCTGTCAAACGTATATTTCGTTATCTGAAGGGTACTCGAGATCTTGGTCTTTGGTATCCTAAAGAAACTTTTTTTGAATTGACTGCATTATCTGATGCTGACCATGCTGGATGTATGCTGGATCGCAAGAGTACATCTGGAAGTTTCCAATTTCTGGGTGATAAACTGGTGAGCTGGTCTTCACGAAAGCAAAATTGCGTATCTCTTTCAACTGCAGAAGCAGAATATGTTGCTGTTGCAAGCTGCTTATCCCAGGTAATTTGGATGCAATCACAACTAAAAGATTATGGCTTTTCATACAGTCGTATTCCTTTATATTGTGATTCACGAAGTGCAATTGCAATTTCATGCAATCCTGTTCAACATTCCAAAACTAAACATATTGATCTTCGATATCATTTTCTAAAAGATCATTTTGAACACGGTAATGTGGAATTGTACTTCGTTTCAACTGATTATCAATTAGCTGATTTGTTTACCAAGGCTTTAGACGAAAAACGCTTTAATTTTCTTGTGTATAAGCTTGGTATGCTAAATCTCAAAACTTAAACCGTTTTACTGCTTTATTTTTTTTTGTTTTTGTTTTTATTTTTTTTTATAATAAGATGGCTTTCAAGTACATCTGCTTGAAACTCGTTTTCCATCGATATCATTGGTTGAGGGGGAAAATTTTTATATTCACTTGTCAAGGGGGAGAAAATGGACATTCTTATGTCAAGGGGGAGCATAACCGCTCTATGATTTTTGAATACTAACTGTCGAGGGGGAGCATCCTTTATAATCGCTAAATACTTTTTCAATGCACCTTTCAAATTTTTTTATAATTATCAATATGGGGTATCAATTTTTGTAATATCCGTAAACGATCTCATTAACAATCTTAATTGGTACTGATTGCATCTATTTATTACAAATTTTCTTATTCTATCTTGATAATAATTTTTTTTTACCTCAAACAGTTTTTCAACCTCTTACATATTTACAATCACACAAGGTTATCAATGTTGAATATTAGCTTTTGCAATATTCGTAAACGATCTCTTTACCAGTCTAGGTTGGTACTGATTGCATCTGTTTATTGCAAATTTTCTTATTTCTCATTGCTATCTTTGTGTTCCTTCATTGTTAAAATTTTTTCAATTGTAAATCAATATTTTTCTCCTTTTACATACAATTTTCATTTTTTAAAAATCGATACTTAATTACAAATATTTTTTTACTCATATACTCATAAATTCTTTGTTAATTTGTGATGCTCAATATTCCAAAATTTTTTTAACACACTTTGTGCTCACAATGATGTGTTCACAACGTAGGATACAAATTTTTGTCATATTCATAAACGATCTCTTTACTAGTCTCGATTAGTAAAGATTGCATCTGTTTATGACAAATTTTTCGTCTCTTGCGTTGTGGCTCAATTTTTCAAAACCCTGATTTTGCACATAATGTTTTTCATTTTTAAAAGACTTGTTTGCAACACTCAACACAATTTGCTGTTAAATTCGTCGATCTCTTTACTGCTTTCAATCAGTACTGATTGCATCTGTTTTTTAACACCATCTTGGATTGATTGTTCTTACTATTTTCAAACGGTTTTCATTCTTAAAAGATAAATGGAGAAATCATTTTTCATCTTCTCTAAAATGCTCAGATTCAATTCTGACTTTCTCCAGTTCTCACACACTCAAAATCGTTTTGAATGCACATTGTTATGTCATTGATCTTTGTATATCCGTAGATCTCTTCTATGCACACGTTCAGAGAAGATTGCATTTTTATAAGTGGTATACTTCACTGATCTGTGATATAACCAAACAAATTGATCTCTTTTAAATTTCAAATATTTGATTAACAATGTCTCTAATCATCGTGTTTGTCATATCCGTAAACGATCTCTTTACTGAAGTTCTTCAGTAAAGATTGCATCTGTTTATGACTTCACGTGATTATTGACACTGTTATTCTTCATTTTCAAATATTTTTCTCCAACATTCTTGGATTAAATCAAATTGTCCCTGGTTCCTTCATGAGTACTACATGTTTCTGGTTCTCATTCCGATATTGGCTCTCGATTTACACCGACCCACAATTCCTCTCTCCGTTTCCAAAACGCAACTATTAAGCTTTATCATGAGGACCCTGGTCATGATCCTCATGAGGGGGAGAAAAAGAGCAAGAAATAATTCAAATATCGGATGTATAACTGAATAACATCAAAAAGAACCACAAACATCCCATCAAAGAAGAAAATTCATAACTCATGTACTCAAATCAACTGCAAAATCAGAAACGTTTTAGATCAAGTGATTAAGAAAAAGAGAAAATGATAATCAGTGTACTAGACAGAAAAACAAGTGAAGAAGAACAAAACCGATTCATCTACAAAATTCTCTCTCAAAATCTCAACCACGTATATCACAAGCTTAACCGTATAAATCTTTCTTTCTAAATTCCATAACATTCATATCCATTCAAAAGCTTAACTGTACTAATCTGTTGGTATATCCACATTCATCCAAATCTTAAATGTACATATCATTCTTTCCTACATACAAAACTTACAAACACACACATACAAAACTTTGACTGACAAATCATTCAAAAACATTATCGTTCTATCATTAATATAATCCTCTACCACAAAATTCCAAAAACAACCTCTCCATTATCTGAAAACCCAGTCAAATCCTTACTTAACTGATATTTCATTTCCCAAAGTTTTCAAATCTTTAGTAAATCAGTTATAGGATTTCCTCACTCAAACATTATCAACGAAAAACATATTATCTTTGAGTACCTTAAACTTCCAGACTTCTGCAATGTTTTGTTTTTGAAATTCAGAAAAACATTTTCTTGCCAAAGACAGATTATGAGAAGAATCTGAAGTCTGAAGACTGGGATGTTGTATTAAAGATCAAAAAGGGGGAGATTGTTAGGACCATTTCTGTAATAGGTTTTGACCTTTAAGTCCGTTAACTAACTCTTGTAGTGTTAAGTGGTGAGGAGTATATAATGTTGTAATTTGACTTTGGATGTAAGCTTTCCTTCATTTTGAATTGAATTACTCTTAGAAAGCCTTCACTCCATCTTCATTCTCTCTCAAGCAAAACACACACAAACACACACTTGAATCTTCTATCTTCTTCAAATCACCATGGATTAGCTTCATTTCAATCACATTAGATCTCTCACAATCATTTGTGATTCACTATACAATCACATGTGATTCAGTAAACAATCACATGTGATTATTACATTATGTTTTATTAATGAAAAATAAATATATTTTTTTTTAAAATTAAAAAAATTAAAAATTAAAAACAAAAAAAAATTCTAAATAAACAATAAAAAACAAGAAAAATTATACATGTATTCATCTAATGAGTAGGACTATGAGTATGACCAAATAGTAGAACTAAATACCATTACTCTTTAAATATATAATAAAATAAGAAATTCAAATCTTTGTAATCTAATAGAAATTAATTAATCATCAATTATTCATACAGAAAAATGGAATTAAAAAATTGCTTGAACAATTAAAGCATGTAATAGGTAGTTAGGGGAGCGTTCATGCGAGAACCATTATTATTGCGAGAACCGCGAGAACCACTTTTTAACCATTCATTTATTTTAATTAATTTTTTAATTCATAAGGGCAGTATCGTCTTTTTAATTTCTTTAATTATGGAAGTTAAATCAATTAAATTAATACAAACTTTTTTTAATCATATTTATTTAAAATTGTCGAGTGTTCACAGTAAATTATAAACAAATTTTACTACCACGTTGTTCAATGGTGAACGAATGTTGGGAATGAACAAATTATACTACCACATTGTTCAACGGTGAACGAATATTGGAATTGAACAAATACTTTAAACGAACAATTTTACGAATGTAAATAACAAATGCATCTTTTTTTAAGAAATAACAAATGGTATTCAACTACTAACAAATGTATAATTTATACAATCACTACTTAATAACAATGACTGAACAAACTACTAAAATAACTTATACAATAACTACTGAACAATAAATAGTGAACAAAATTACAATCAATAAATTACTAATGAACAAAATTACAAACAAATAAATCACTAAAACCGCCCTCGTGTAATGTACAAAAGCACAACCCTATCTCTTGTGAAACAAATCAACACTCATGTAATGAACAAAAAAGTTTGTTCATTCACACGCCACTATATATGAATTCTCATTTCGGATGCCAACTTAAAGTTTAGTTCCTACACCGTCTGTGCCCGCTACAATATGTGAATTCCCTGCTAAAAAGATATAACGTCTAAAATCACAAATCATTTAAAAGAAAAATATATTAAATAAATAAAATTACCTAGTGGAAATAGGCCACCAAAGCTCCCAATCTGGGGTCCTTGTTTGTGAAAAAAAAATTATTACTTATAAAATCACAATACAAACAAGCTCTGATCAAGCTCTGATCCAGCATCAATGTCAACAACAGATATATATTATTAGTGAACGGACCTTAAATTGATCAAGATCAAAAACGATTTTTTTAATCGAGATCGAGACTACAAAATTTACCAAAGATGTCATTAACAAACCTTAATTGATCAGTCGATTGTTGAAGCAACTCTCCTAAAAACCCTAAAAAACACTGCCGACGTAACCCTCAGGGCCGGTCCAATGTGTTTGTATGCCCCGGGCGAAGTGGGATAGCAATGCCCCCAAGCATGAATTTAATTATGCATAAAATAGATATGTAACATAGATGTATAAACAAAAAAGTTACAAATTACCAAAACGATGCCTAGGTGCATTTTTTGATGCAAATTCATCAATAATTTTATTATAATCAATATCTACCAGAAATCGATTTTTAATGCTCAAAATTGCTAAAGTGTTCAATCTCTCAAAATTGTTAAACTTATGGTTCCATGTTCCAATTTATCATTGCCCAAAACTCTGCTGCAGCTAAAAACAGGGGCTGTCCTTTTTATGTAATTGCATTTTCAAGTTAGTGACTCCTATCATGACAATTAAGTATCAAGTAGTTAACTTATTTTGATTAAAAAGTTTAAATTAATGAAAAAATATTGTAAAATCATAACAATTCACATGCAATATAGAAACTTAATAAAATTTCTAACATTATTTTCATTTTATTTCTATGAATCATAGTAATATGTTTTGTTAATATGTACTCTAGCCTTCCGTAGGCAATCAACATATATTATGAAATCATTAGTAGGTTGCACCAACCCATCATTTACTATTTTAAACTTCAAGTTTTCCAATTTACAGTAAACTCAATAACGTTTTAGTTCATGTGACATTAGAAATGAAAAATCAAAGGTGTAGAAGCCTTTAATATTGAGTAAGCATAAAATCAAACAACTTTCTAATTTCTAAAATAAGCATAGCGCTAATCAATTTTATAAACCCAAGGAATTTAAAATTATCTAAAATATGCTCGAACTTATCTGAAGAAATTCTGACCGACTGAAATAATGATGTAGTTGGGACGGATGGAGTGTGCTGCCGGTTGTCCTCTTTTTCAGCTTCTCGCAAAGCAGAATACAATGGGGAAATATGCATAAGTCAAGGGAATTTCAATCGACGGCTTCTAGAAATCTGCCCTCCTTAATTTTTAATTAATTTTATATACATGGGTCTAGGTATATAGACATTGGGTTGAAAATATGATGCCCCAATACCACTTGCTGCCCTGGGGCATGTGCACGGGCTGCACAGCGGCCCTGGTAACCCTAGATCTGAAATTTTCTATCTCTGGCGGCGGCCGGAACCCTAGATCTGCAACACTTTGTCTCTAGCGGTGGTGGTGAAGTCATTTGTGCAAGCTGAGGTGATGTGATGGTGGTGCGGCGGAGTCTCTGGCGGTTGTGCTGGTGGAGTTATCGGTGGTAATGCCCAGCGATTGATAAGAAATCGAACGAGATTCAAAAAACGAACCAGATCTGAAAACACACACAAATGTGTGTTGATAAGCAAAATTGAAAGAGAATTTCAAAAACACACACATAAGTGTGTGTTTTGAACGGGATGTGCGAATTAGGGGTGGGTGGGTGGGTGGGTTTATTTAAGAAGTTAATTTAAGTTAAGTTACCCTTTTACCCTTTAAATTTAATCCTTTAAATTATTATTTATTTACAAAACTGTCACTCTTGATCTTAGCCATCCATCTCAAAATCTAAATGCCAGAAAGTGGTTCTCGCAGTTCTCGCAATAACAATGGTTCTCGCATGAACGCTCACCTAGGTAGTTATAATAAAACTAGCTTATATCCCGTGAAAAATCACGAGTTATTAGTTTTTATGTTGTACATATCAAAATAGAACACAAAAATTAAAAATTAATTGCTAATTTCATGATGATTTATGTATGTTGCAAGTAATTTTACGTTGACCTTCGTTTAATAAACCAAAACGACTGATGAAATGCTAACATTAATTAGGATGTGATTCTTTTTAGAGTTAATTACACAAATAGTCCTTTAAGTTAATATATGATTTCAATTTTGGTCATAATCTTTTAAACTGACAAAGATAGTCCTTTTATTTGAAACTTCTGTCACATTTGGTCCTTTAGGCCCAATGCTGTTAACTTTTTCTATTAAGTCTCCCCATGTGCAATGCACATGAGGGTAAAATAGTCATTTCATTATTTGTGTACAACCATTCAAACATAAGTTACAACCATTTATTAGTGTACAACTAAAGATGCACATTGTACAATCCTATTGTGTAACCATTCTACAATCATCTTCTTCACCACCAGTCCACCACTTTGCCGCCTCCATCACCATAAACCGACGCCATCAATTTCGTCATCATCATCGTAATGGATCTGGTGTTGATGTAATGGACACGAGTAATGGACGGAGTTCGTCCGGAAAGGATGCTCTGGCGGCGAATATGACCCATAAGAACAGAAGAAGCCGTTGCAATTGCATAATCAAAGACCGGATGTTTTTTTAGGGGGTGATTTTCCTACCACAACTTTTAATTCATCTAACACAACTGTTGCTTGACATGTTTGTACAGTTAGCTGTAAATCTTGTACGTTGTGGTATAAGAAGTCAAAGTTGTGGTACATAAATGAATTCCCTTTTTTTTGTATGTGTGTGTTTGGTAGGTGTAGGTGTAGGTGTAGGTATATGTAACACTCGTATTTTTATAACATCGTTTTCAATATTTAAAAATACATTTTCCAACAACCATCATGTTGCCCAAAATATAATTTAACAAAAACTTTAAAACTTTTATCAGAGTATACAAAAATACGGTGTCACCAAGTATATCAAAACCATAGACAAGGGATCTACCTACGAGCTCCCGAGCTAAACATCTCTAGGCCACTTCTAGTGCAACCTTCTATCACTTCAAACCTGTACCTGAGTACATAGCCACAAAACAACGTAATACGTGAAACAAAATAGTCTCGTGAGTTACATGGGTTTTAGACCCCAATAATAAAAATCATTTCATAAATATATAAACATATATATACTACATCAATACCGTCTAATCACCCTATTGTGACCCCATCGATCTTGCTTCCCTAGCAACATATCTAGTACCTAAACATATAGGTACCAGCAGCACAATCATAACTAGTACATAAACATATACGTACTAGAAGCATCAACATAACTAGTATATAAACATATATATACTAGAAGCACATTAAATTATTAACCGGGGATCCCCCGCATTAATAAGCCTCAACCGAATCTAATACATAAACATATATGTACCAGAAACATACCGGGATCCTCCGAATTGCTCAAGATAACGGCAAGAGGGAATCGCCCAATCTACCGATACCTGCCTTACTCGCCGGACCTTCCTCCAGTTAGCAAGACAACTACCTTAGATGAGTCGATGGGAATCCACCCAACTGCCCCTCACTCCACACCTCATGACCGGGGATCCCCCGCGTCATCACGTCATCTCATTCTTACCATAACTCATCAGTTGTTTCAATCAAAGCCCTCGGCTATCACATCAATCATCAAACAAGTTAGTTATCTAATTATAACTATATATAACTAATTCAACATCGAGTGAACGTACATGTATAGTCCCATGGACCCGGTCATAAGCAACCCACATCAACTTCTATATCTATGCACCCTAGGAGGTCCATATTTAATTATTTCATAAGATACATTTCTTATTTTATCATCATCATGATACTTTATCTCTTCTTTGACTATAATACACATTTATTACTAGTCACATTATACTCAGTTTCATATATATTCGTTCTTCTCTTTTGTTAGTAAATCTTACCCATAGTTACCCAATATTATAAAAGTCATTACCACTTGCTTTACTAATATCTATTTATTAACAAAGACTTAGTATTCTTTCTTTTAATCAATATCTTTATTATTATGGTTTATTAATGAAGATTTACATAACTACTTTAGTTTACCATATTTACTTCCAAAATCACCGATCATACTAGACATGTTCTAGTATCACATTATGCCTACTTTCATATCTTTCCTATCACTATCTTTATCAAAACATATATCAATAAAGACCCAATAAAATATCATACGTATTTTTAACAACTATTTGCTATGTACTCAGTTTAAAAGTCTCATGTACTCACCTTAGCAATAGCTAAATCCATATCGTGTTTATCAACACGGATCCTTGCTTCCCGCCTTTGGAACATCTCCAATCTTTAGGTCCTTGCAACCTATCAACATAATCACCACTTATCTAGTTATCATCCACAACTAGACATCATTAAACCACCGAAATCACTTCCCACTACCAAGTTCATCAAACTTGGTAGAAAACCATAAACCCTAGTTCATGGTGACCAACTACAAATCACAGATTTGATACAAACTCGAAGTCTACACAATTTATATGGGTGTTTTACACCCTCCATTGACATCTTTAACAAGATCTCCAACACACAAACCCCATACTCACAATTCCCCCAAATCGAGTTTACAAAACTAACTAGGAGATGAAAATACCTTATATCTTTAACAGGGTTGGAAGATCTTCAAGAATGATGGTGTTCTATGCTCAAGAATACCCAAAATCGCCCCCAAGAGCTCCCAAATCGGCTGCACATTTTGGAATGGAGAGAAAATGAGCAAAAACCCTAAAATCCCGATTTTTATGCTGCACAGACATAAATCGCGCCGCTAATCCCAAAATCGCGTCGCTATCTACAACCCCGCGTTATTTCGCGTCGGCACATCGCGTCGCGATCTCCAACGCGATCTCCAACGCGATCTCGATTTCGCGTTTGCCCCAACGCTATATTGGTTCGCTGTTCCCATATTGCACCAGATAGCGCCGCTATCTCCCAGATAGCGCCGCTATCTATACCTGGTACCATAGGCTGCACTTTTTGATGCCTTTATCGACCTCGTTTCGTCCGTAACTTTCCCATATGATGTCCAAATGACACGAAACCAATTTCCACGTTCTTTAGATGATTTATCCTTGTTTATCATATTTTTAAATAATTTACTTAACACAAAAATTCGGGTCGTTACAGTGTAGGTGTAGGTGTAGGTGTAGGTGTTTGGAGAAGACGATAAGGTGGGGTTGGGGGAGAAAATTTTTTACATTTAAAAATAAAAAGAAAAGAATGGAAAATGACTATTTTACCCTCATGTGCGTTGCACATGGGAGGACTTAACAAAAAAAGTTAACATTGTTTGACCTAAAGGATCAAACGTGACAAACGTTTCAAACAAAAGGACTATCTTTGTCAGTTTTAAAAGATTAGGATCAAAGTTCAAATCGGGTATCAACTTAAAGGACCATTTGTGTTCTTTTTAGAAGCAAAATTATTACATATTATAATGGAAAATTAATAGGTGATTATTTTTAAAAACAATGTTAATTAACAGGTGAATATTGTAGTTTTAAGTATATTCAAATATTTCAAATTAAACCTATGAGTTTTAATGTTTATACGAGAATTAAGTATCTCTATAATTGATGTGATAATATATAAGAAGCGTTTTAAGAGAAACAAACATCTTTAACTCTTAAACATTTTTGTTAATATAAATGAAACAACTTAACAATGGAAATATTAAACATCAACTCCATGAATACATAAATTGCCAATTGTTATCCGATTGATTTGAGAATGTTCCATTATCTTTAGAGAAATAAAAACCATTCTGACTGATCATCCAATAACATCTATTCATTTTAAACAAATTTGAGCCGCACATCTTTGTAACTTCTATGTCAAAAACATGGAATGATGCCTTCTTTAACACATGTGTATCGATTTGAAGCCATGCAAACCAACAATTATACCTATTATTCCCAAGGAAATTTTTTCGAAATTTCCAAGTGACTGTGTTACCAGGTAGAAGTAAACCCGATCCAGGTCCATCACATTGATAGATTAGGTTTGGAACATCTGCATCAGAGACATAAATTCTATATGGTTCAAGCCATTTGCTTGATTGTGGAGTTTTGATTTCATCAAAACTAGTTACAAAGATTGAAAGATATAACATAAGATAAAGAAGAAACTGACATTTTATTAAGAAGCTCATGATTTAAAATCTTACTTTCGTGACAAAAGTATACTTATAATCTTGTATATGTAGAGGATCGTGGGTAGTAATGCATTACCAAATTAATGAGTTTGTTAGGAAAATTACAAAACACCATTTAGTGTGTTAGTTGACTTTTTCTACAAATGATGTTTAATTCAGCTGGATTGATACATTACTTTTACTCTCATATGAGATGTGAGGTTTGGAGTTCGAATCCTGTAAACACATCTTTCGGTGCAAAATATGGGGGATTTTTCCCTGGAAGTCCATATGGGGGCTGGATTTGCCCTGTAAAGGAACTCGAACCCGGAGTGCTTGCTGGAATAATCCGAGTAGGATTTCGTTGTATTATTTGCTGTTTCAAAAAAAAAATTTAGAATTTTTCTTTAACACTTTAAATGTCAAATTAAATTATTAGTTTTTGTTGGTGAAAGATGATAAACTAAAGCCTCATAAGCCACTAAGGTCAAAGATGATAACATCAAAGTTATATATAGATATTTTTTAATGACAAACATTTAATGCTTATATAATACAAATATAAATATAAATAAAACAAGAGAAAATTATACAGATAACCCATGCGGTTTTCATAATTTTTATTTTAAAAATGATGCAAATAGTCATTATAGATATCAATTATTGTAATGTTGACCCGTTTAGCTAACTGTTATTACAATTTCTATTGAGTCCCCTCATGTGCAACGCATGTGACAATATTTTGGTTTTTTGAATCAATATGATAGATTTGGGATTTTCAATCGATTATATAGATAAAGGATTTTCAATCAATTTTATAGATATGGGTTTGCAAGTATGATCAATTCGCACAATAAACTGGAGGATATTCATTACTTTGTAGATAAAGTTGACTTTTTTTTGGAACGACAACTAATATAATTCTTTTTTATATATACGACGAGACTTGAACCCATGACCTATTGGTGGGCAGCATCTTATATCCATCTCCATAACCCTACAAGCCTTGGGTTATAGTTGAAAAATAAATAGTAGTATTACAAGTCTTATGATGACAATAACTCCGGTGATTCCTAAATTTGAACCAAATGAAATAAAATTTCCTCAAATATAGACTTGTATTTCAATTCTTCTCAAAATAGACCGTGCGACCGTGCGTGCGACCGTGCAACCGTGCTACTCCACTAGAACGCCGCCACGTGTCTGAGTTAGTGCTGCTCAACCTTGTTACTACTGCTCGTTAGTACTGCTCAACCTTGTTACTACTGCTCCAAACCCTGTTACTACTGCTCGTTAATACTGCTCAACGTTATTACTACTGCTCATTAGTACTGCTCAACACTAAGTGTTGCTCAAGTCCCCCAGTCGCACGGGGTATTTTTGGAAGATTGAAGTTTATCAGTCTTAAATGAAAGTCTCTTACTTTTTTTTTATCTATTTTAGTAATTAATTCAATAACTCCAGTAGTGATTAATGTAATTATGTAATCAATCTCTAGTGACCTCTTGCTGTAATTAATAAATACAGTAGTATAATTCTTATGAAACTAATTAATTTCTGATACTAATTGCCAACTTCATCATGTATATATATGAAGTAGGGCTGTCGAAAATAACCAAAATTCGCTCTACCCGTCCGACCCGTTTTGAATTCGGGTAGATCAGGTCGGGTAGTTCGGGTATCGGGTAGAAACATTTGGGTATTGGGTAACCCGAAAATAATACGGATCGGGTATAAGGTAATATTTTAAGTTGGCGGGTATACCCGAATAACCGAATTTTATTAAAAAGAATTTTTTAAAGGTAATATTTTATAGTTTTATAAATAAAATACGATCGTTAAGTTTGTAGTCCATGAATTTCATCTAAAAGTCAATGATAGAGTCTCATGTCAGTTGGAGTTTGGTAAAATTGCAGACAAATTTGGTATATTAAGGTCGAATATAATCACTGCGGTCGCCGGCAATACAAGTGTACAAATTCTCGGGTTGTAGTGGATATACCCGTACCCGACCCATTACCCGAACTACCCATACCCGAATACCCGAATTTAATTTGGTTCGGGTATTGGATATTTTTTATATTTAAAAATACCCGAGTTACCCCACCCGAACTACCCGATACCCGAAAATTATACCCGATCAACACCCCTAATATGAAGTATACCAATACCAATGTTTAGAAGAAGATAAATCAAAAACATTATTTGGAACCATGAGTTTCTCATTAATATGTTCTTTTCGCATATTTTTGTTGGTTCATCTCGTTTTCATAGCATACAGTGCTAGTAGTTGTTGTAAGTTTATATATTCGGTGATTAAATAATTAGACACTTATGATATTAAAACCGTATTTGATATTGATAATTCAATATCAAACTCAACACATAAGAAAGAACCAAATGGAATGAACAGACCTGATTCTTGATGAAATAACGAACCGCACGAAATTGTGATTCCTGTCCTTTAAGGTTTTTACGCGCTCTATATGCTGCAAGCCTCAGCGTAGAACCCCAGGATTTGATGCAGTTTGTCGGTATGATTCTACAGCAATAGAGTTACCGATAACACAAAGTGACTACTTGGAAACACATGAATTCTATCAAGAACGCGACAGCATGATCAAGAGGAGAGCTTATTCATTTTTTTGTGTGTCTCAACTTTCACCACAAGTATGCTATTTATAGGCTCTCAAGTCATAACTCAATTTTATGAATAGCAAAAAATAACTTATTATTTTAATGCTCACATTAGTGTCAACATTATTGTAGACATTAGTGTAGACATTAGTGTCAACATTAGTGTTGACCGTTATGACATTTCAAGAGGCTCGACAAAAAATAAAGCTCCACAATTCCTCGTGACCGATGCAAAATACGACGTATGATAGGAAATTTGCCAACTTGCAAATACCCTTAATATTTCCAACAATCCCCCACCAAGTTGGAAAGTTTCCTTTCACTCAGACAAATGTTATCACTTGGGTATCACGAAGATTAAACCCATGTTTAATGTGAGCAAACAAGAGGAGACTGATTCAATGGTATCCTAATAGGTTTAAACCAAGAACCTTAGTAGCTTCCCCGGTTTACCCCCACACAACATATGCCGTCTTTGTGTTCTCTCTGAGCACTAATATGGCCATGTGCTAAAATCCTTTTCATGACCCTTTAGAAGACAAACCAAAAGTCTTCATTTGAGGCGGCACCACCTCTAGATCATATAGGCAAAATTTCACAGCATCTTCGTTGCTTAGATGTCTTCCAAAATTTTGTTAAGAGTATTAACTCATCCTTGTTCTCGGCAATGACGTACTATCCTACCTCACATGGATCTATCATGATTGATAGTACCTTCTATCGTTAGTAATTTCGTTATTACCCATTAAACTTGAAAATAGGAGAACTAAGTTCAAGTTGGGTTTCCATTACTAACGATTCTAGTTTGGTTTTAGACCCATGACTCTCGCGGTAGATGTAACCAAATCTCTCGTCAGAGGTTTGGTAAACGGATCCGTCAAGTACTTTGTTGTCTTGACATAAACAACTATGATGGTACCACTATCAATTAGTTGTCTCACAGAATGATGTCGAAGACCTACGTGTCTCGACTTCCCATTATATTCATAATTATATACTTTAGATAGTGTGGCCTCACTATCACAGTACATGGGAATGAAGGCATCGGACTATCACACAAACGGATATCCAATAGTAGATCTCTAATCCACTCTGCCTCTTTGCCTGCAGTGGCTAAAGCAATAAGCTCAGCTTCCATCGTTGAATGAGCTATACATGACTGTTTCTTGCTCGCCCAACAGATAGTCCCACCAGTTAGTGTATAAATCCATCCACTTGTGGATTTAGAATCACTTACGTTATCAATCCAGTTGGCATCTGAATTCCACTCTAGTATACTAGAATTTGACGTGTAAGTCAACTCAAGATTACTACTCCTTTTCAGGTATCCTAGTACTTTTCCTACTGCCTTCCAGTGCTCTGTACCGGGGCTGACAGTATATTGACTTAGTTTGCTTACTGCAAAAGCAATGTCAGTTCTAGTGCATTGTGTAGCATACATCATGCTTCTAATTGCACTAGCATATTCTAGTTGAGCCACTTCTCTACCATAGTTTACTTCAAGTTTTACACTAGAATTGAAAGGAGTGTTAAATTCCTTAATATTCAAGTGTTGAAGTTTCGTCAATATTTTCTCTATAGAATGAGATTGACTTAGAGAAATTTGACTATCTGTCCTTTTGACCTTAATATCAAGAATGATATCCACTTCCCCTAGATCTTTCATCTTAAAGTTCGAGGATAGGTATTTCTTCGTATCAAGTATACCTTGTAGGTGAGTGCCAATGATCAACATATCATCAACATAAAGACAGATAACTTCGGTGTATTCAGTTTTGCATTTAGTGTAGATACATCCATCAACACTATTATGCTTCAAACCAAATGCAGATACAGTGGTGTCAAATCTCTCATGCCACTGTTTTGGAGCTTGTTTCAAACCGCACAGTAATTTAATAAGTCTACAAACTATGTTTTCCTGTCCGGTTACTATGAAACCTTCAGGTTGCTCCAAGTATATCTCCTCCTTGAGATATCCATTTAGAAAGATTGTCTTCACATCCATTTGATGAATGTACAGTCCTTTCAACGCTGAGATTGCTATAAGGGTTCAAATTGAACTGATTCTAGGAATCGGAGCATATGTATCAAAATAATCAATACATTCTCTTTATCCATAACCTTTAGCGACTAATCTCGCTTTATAGACATATATTGATCCATCTGGATTATACTTACTCTTGAATATCCATTTAGATCATATGGGTCTCATACCCTTGGGAAGATTAGCTAACTCCCAAGTTCCGTTTCCCATAATATAATCTATTTCATCATTAATGGCATCCTTCCATAAAGGACCATCTCGCGATGTAATGACTTCTATAAAAGTCTTAGGATCATCATATAAATTAATAGCTAAAATGACCTCTCTCGTCACCTTAGATTGAGATCCTTCAACCAAGTATGAAAGAAAATGTCTCCAAAATTATTTTCCCTTCTAACCCTTGTACTTCTCTTTGGTTCTTCTACAACAGAAGAAGATGAGATAATATCTCGAGAAGTACTGGGTGCTAGAATATGATTAAAGTTGGGATTGGAGTTTTCATCATCTCCTATTAACTTATCCCCGAAGAACTCCACATCTCTGGATTCTACACGACACCTGATTCTTTATCCAACAATCGGTAGGCCTTTCTATTCTGAGCATACCCGATGAATATACTCTTCATAGCTCGAGCTCCCAACTTGGATCGTTTAGGATCAGGTGTACGATAATAAGTTAAACACCCCCACAGTCTTAGATAATCTAAGTTAGGTTTTCTTTCATTCTATAACTCTTATGGACTAGAAGGAATCACACGACTAGTAATTCTGTTGTGCACATAATATGTAGTCAACAACGCTTCCCCCCACAGATTGTGTGGCAAACCTGATTGATTCATCATATAGTTGACCATTTCAACAAGGGTTCAACTCTCTCTCTTTCAGCTAATCCATTCGGTTGGGGAGTATATGGTGAAATTCTTTCATGCTTGATACCATTCTCTTCACAAAATGTATCAAACTATTCTCCGCCTCTTTCCAAGCGAAGAATCATAATGTGTTTGTCATGTTGATTTTCAGCCATGCACTTATACAGTTTGAATGCATTAAAAGTTTCATCTTTTGAATGCAACAAGTAAACATGTAAATAACGGCTATAGTCGCCACAAATTGTAATGAAGTATCTTTTACCTCCACGTGTGAGTATTCCATTCAGTTCACAAATATCTGAATAGATCAACTCTAGTAATGATGTAATTCTTTTGACACTTGAAAAAGTTTCTTTGTAAACTTTGATTTTATACAAGTTTCACATTTATCAAAATCTTTATTATTTACTTTTATCAATACTTTAGATTGTGTCCTTTTCAATATTTTTTTTAATGTTAGTGTGAGCTAACCTTTTATGACACAAAGAAATTGAACATGCAATATAATTTGAAAAAATATTTCATTAATTCGAAACTTAGTTACATCATCACTAGCGATATTGTCACTAACGCTGACAGTATCATATTCTCACGATTACAAAGATCAACATCTGACACATAATCATTGGATATAGATACAACATTATCTTATCCATCACCACATAGATCAAGCTTATACATTCCACCCATGTTGATGGTTAGACCCCAAGTAACCCATCTTTGGAGAACACAATATGACCATTTTTATTACCAACTTGTAACCATTTTTGTCAAAATTGTTCTCCGATATAAATCCCTTGGAGGTTCAAGGAACATGTAGGACCTCTCGAAGGGTAACCATAATTCCATTTCAGAATGTTAGCACCACCGTGCCAATATCATGAACACGTACTCTATGGCGGTCTACACATGTCACCACAGTTCCTTCTCGAACCATACCATAAATTTGGAAACTATCACGATTTCCACAAACATGAATGTTAACTCCAGAATCCTACATGACCCACACTTGCACCCAAGTGGGTTAGATTTGCAACAACATTTACAATTCCTTTTACATAAGCAAAATCCGAGCTCCCACCTAACACGTGGTACACACTCAATCTGACTTTACTCTTTTGATCTCTTATGAGATTTTCCTTCTTAATAAGGAAGTGTTTCAACAAAACATCCAAAGAGTAGTCCTCAAATTTGTGAAACTCCAAGTATTTAACCACATTCAAGGAAAACATTATTTAGTCAACCCTTTTCGGTAGCTCCATTCGAATACAACCAGGAAAGACGGTGAGGGTAGACAGCGCTAGTGCGTATCGGAACCACCCCCATTTGGAGTCAGAAAAACCGCCTTTATCTTTCCTAGACATTGTATTAAGAATAGGTGAGCCTATTTGGGGCTGATTGATAATTTATCCCACTTATAGGTTCAATACAATGCTTAATGATACACAGCTGGAAAGATTCTGTTTAACACTAAAATTATCTATTTTGTATAATCATGATTTTTCAAATAGTACACTTTTTCAAACATAAAAGTGTATTGAAATAATCTATATACAAGATATAATAATTAACTCAATTATAATGCTTCAACCATAAGCATGATAATTAATCTACCATCCACTTTATACGAGATTATATTTTTTACTAGAAAAAACCTTTTGTTTTAACTTGTCTATTAGATTAAAATAGATATTTAAATGTGTCATAACAAAATAAGTCTATTAAATACTCATAATTAGAAAAAATGTAACTCATATAATTTAAACTAAATAGTCATAATGTTCTCTTTTAAAACCATTAATCCATAACATAAATATATATATATAAAACATTGACATAATATCTCAATTTTTTATTAATCACCAAATATGTATTTATCTAATCACCATGGAAGCTTAATCACCAAATATTTTATAAAAGAAAATATGTGTATATATTATATATACACAATAATATATAACAAAATAAAAACCTTAAAGATTGTTGTAAGTTTATATATTCGGTGATTAAATAATTAGACACTTATGATATTAAAACCGTATTTGATATTGATAATTCAATATCAAACTCAACACATAAGAAAGAACCAAATGGAATGAACAGACCTGATTCTTGATGAAATAACGAACCGCACGGAATTGTGATTCCTGTCCTTTAAGGTTTTTACGCGCTCTATATGCTGCAAGCCTCAGCGTAGAACCCCAGGATTTGATGCAGTTTGTCGGTATGATTCTACAGCAATAGAGTTACCGATAACACAAAGTGACTACTTGGAAACACATGAATTCTATCAAGAACGCGACAGCATGATCAAGAGGAGAGCTTATTCATTTTTTTGTGTGTCTCAACTTTCACCACAAGTATGCTATTTATAGGCTCTCAAGTCATAACTCAATTTTATGAATAGCAAAAAATAACTTATTATTTTAATGCTCACATTAGTGTCAACATTATTGTAGACATTAGTGTAGACATTAGTGTCAACATTAGTGTTGACCGTTATGACATTTCAAGAGGCTCGACAAAAAATAAAGCTCCACAATTCCTCGTGACCGATGCAAAATACGACGTATGATAGGAAATTTGCCAACTTGCAAATACCCTTAATATTTCCAACAGTAGTACTATGAAAATCGACACTCCGCCTTCGGGCAAATTTTTTGAACCATATAGAATTACCATCACTAATGGAAGGATTCCAAAAATCTTAGTGGCGTGTGATGGTCATGGAATCGAGCTACTCACAATTGGGAATTCAATTTCTTGGAAGTTTCGTAGGAATATGTGGGACACAACGAGTTATAGTTGTGGATTCTATTGGTTTGCGGATAACAATAATAATAGTCCTAAGGCGGTTAACTTTCCGGTTTTCAATGATAATATCGTTTCTATTTGTTGTAAAGAATTGTTTCAAATGAATAGATGTAATTGGTATATTACTCAAACAGGTTTTTATGTTTCCAATGGTACTAATAGTTTTCCTAGTAGCAATTGGCATGTTATGTATCTATGGAATGATGCATGATAGTTCAAATATCATCTCCTATTTCATTGTAATAGGAACCTTCAATCAATTATGATAATAACTATTTTTTGAGATTTCCTTCTATTAGTAACTCTTTAGTGGTCAGACTGAGAGATGTATGTAGTCACTTTTTATTAACTTTATTGATCATCAAATGAGCAAAGACTCAATGGGTTGGTTACCTAAATTTGGGTGGTCACTTTTCTGACATTATAGGACCAAATTATAAATGGTCACTAATTTTTTATAAGGTCATTGTTTTGTGATAATTTCAATGGAGAGCATAATTCGAAGTCGACACTTCAATAATTCGAAGTTATTGTGTAATAGGAAGATGTGTGTTCTAGGAAGTACATCAATAAAACAAAATTCCAAGTAACAAATTTTAACCGTTTGATCAAAAAAAGTCAAACGGTCAAGATCAATCTTTTAACCACCGCCATACTCAAATCACATGTGATTAAAAACATAACTACCACAGGCCACCACCACCATCAGTTACAACTATTTCAGTGCTAAAAAATAAAAAGTTAGCATCTTTATATGATGAACGCGCACTTATGATGAATTTTAGTCCTAAATACACATACACTACAACTTTAAACATTTACCTTAGTAGCAAGCATCATTGCACACAAAATTTGAGTATTTTGCATTGCAATACGGAGATTATTCAATGTCTCTTGATGATACTCGTGAGTTCCATGAGAGAAGTTACACCGGGCAAAATTCATCCCTGCCAAAGTAGCCTCTCACACATAACCATGAGTAATCATGAGCATACGATAACGTGCAATTAATGAACATAAAATTTTCATTTAAACAGAAAATCATAATTAATGCATCTTCTATAATTGTAAAATTAGAGTTAACTAATGTTATGCAATACATACTTAGGGTTAGGAACCAATTGCTTCATTAATTGGATGGTATCATATGACTTGCAAAACTTATATACGTAGTATTTAGGTTTTTTTCTAACTCATGTCAAAAAAACATATACTCCTTCCGTCCCACAAAAAACTTTACATTTCTCACTAAAAATTTGTCCCACAAAAAAGTTTACATTTCTCACATTTGATGGACCCCACATAATAAAATATTATTATTACTAAGAAATTCATCATTAATATCCACGAACTATCTTTCTCTCTCCAATTCAACCTTATATTTTAATCAAAAATAATACTAGTGACCTCACCACTAACTATCACCTAAAATCTTGTGCCTATGAGAAATGTAAACTTTTTTGTGGGACGAAGGGAGTATGAAATGCATGCCGTTCAACAACAACAACAAAAAAAAAAAAAGATCCATCGGACTTCTCCAAACATTTACGTGCCATGAATTACCCTGTATGATATAAATAGAAGCAATACCTTAAGTTGGACCTTCTTTTCAACAATTCTGTGTAGTACAAGTGCTTATATTTGAGATCTAAAAAAAAGGCGGAGATGCCAAAAATTACCAAATACGTACAAGGACTCATTGAGATAAAAACACAAAGTACAAGGGTTACACTAAATAATTGATTATTTTCAACTGGAGTGCAAACTTTGACAATGATTCCATAGAAGACCCTCCATTACTTAGAGCTTTCATGGCAGCCACCTTTAGTTCTTTCAACCTTTTCGATATCTTCTTCCCTTCATCTCCCTCCATTAATACCCTCAAAACTTTTCCAATCACCTCTTTCCGGACAATTCCATTCTCATCGGTTTCGGTTTTTAAAGCCAAACAAAGCGCTTCGGTCATCACTTTAGCATTCATGTGTTGTTCCGCGTAAAGAGGCCAAGCAATCATTGGCACCCCGTGAACAACACTTTCTAAAACCGAATTCCATCCACAATGAGTCAAGAATCCACCAGTTGCTTCGTGACTCAGTATCTCGATTTGTGGTGCCCATGACGACACCACTAAACCCTTATTTACTGTCCTAGCCAGAAACCCTTCAGGTAAAAACCCTGAAGGGTAATTCTGGCTTGACGCGGTAAAAAAGGAAGCATTTGAAGGTTTACTAGGACTTCTTACTATCCATAAAAACCTTTGGCTACTCATCTCTAACCCATGGGCTAGCTCATGGACCTGGTCTACCGAAAGGGTCCCACCACTCCCAAAAGAAACTAACACCACAGATCCATTTGGTTGACTGTCCAACCACTTTAAACACTCATTTCGGTCTGACCGGTTACTCGGTTCAGACCGAATAAGTGGCCCAATCGAGTAAATAGGCGTTTTACTAGCCGTTCCGGCTCGTAAAACTTTAAAGGTTTCTTCTTCCAACTCCTCAAAGCTATTCACCATGATGCCATCAAGCAAAGTTAGCCTCTTGGATAGTAGAAGATACCCTTTGTATACTTCATCGGTTCGGACTTGAACCGGGGCCATTAGGTCTCGCCCATGAAAACTAACCGAACCTGGTACATGAACCGGGTACGGTAAGTCTTTATACTCACATGAAGACTCTTCATCAAGCTTTGGCAAAGTAAAAGTAAAAGACAAAGCCATTGCACTCATTGGAAAGAACAAGAATTTAAAGATGTTAAACTCTTTTGCAATTTCCATTGAATCATGTCCAAACATGTCAAATACTAAAGCAACCAACTTGGTGTTTGATTTCAAGGATTTTATAGCATCTCGGACACTTGGAAAACTAGTTTGCATGATGAAGGAAATTAGAATCTCTGGCCGGACACCATCCGGCAATCCGTCAACCTTAACCGGTGGCAGAAACAAGTGGTGGACGTTTTCCGGCAACGATTCAAGGACGGATATTTGGGCTTGGGGAGGAGTTCCGGTGGTTGGAATGATTATAGTGGCGGCGATATGGTGGTGTTCGACAAGTCGTTTAGCGAATTCAGCCATCGGAATGAGGTGACCCATTCCTGGACTGGGAAGGATGGCTATGTGAGGTTTTTTCTCCATTGGCATCAAGAAAAACTTTGATTTGATAATGGAAATCAACGACTATATATTGTGGGTTTTCTAGGCATTGTGGTGGTCCAGTTGACACGTATATATATATTTTGTTTTTTGTTGCATAAATTTCAATCGAATTATTATTGTATGATTGTATCCATTGCTATTCAATAAATGACAACTAAATACATGTTTCCATGACAGTGAGAGTTATTATGATATAGTCAAATCGAATCTTACTATGTCTACAATCTATATCAGGTGGTGCAGACAGCAGACGTGTGGATATTTTGGAGTGGTGCGAGTGAAAATGTGTTTTACTGTAGGGGTGTGTTCGGTTCCGGAATCGGAACCGGACCGAACCGGTAACCCGGTAACTGAAAAAAGGAAATTTCAAGGACCGAGAACCGGACCGGTTAAACCGGTTCCGGATCGGTTCGGTATTCAAGCGGGTTTAGAACCGTTAAACCCGGTTTTTGTGTTTGTCATCCGTTTATACATTTTCAGTAATGCATATTTTCATCTTAAAATATACTTTAACTTAAATATTTTAGCGTATTTTTAATAAAAGTATGATGTTTGTGGGTGTTCACGAGTTGCTTCAAGTAAAATATGTTTATATTAAAAGCCTATGTACCTATTATTTTGACATATATGTATGAAAACTCGTAAGCCTATATACCTATTTAAATGCCGGTTCCAAACCCGAAAAGACCGGAACCGAACCGGGACCGGAACCGGTAAACCCGGTTTGTTATTTTTTTTTATCAAATCTAAGAACCGGGAACCGGACCGATTAAGCCGGTTCGGGTTCGGTTCGGTGCCGGTTCGGTTCCGGTTGTCCGTTTTTTATACACACCCCTATTTTACTGGATTCAGAAAGAAAATTTTGACTTAAGTTATAGCTGAATAAATATTTAAGGTGTGAATATAAAATAAAATATTCTGAGATAATGCTGAAATGATGCTTGACTCAACCACCACACCAAATACTCTTGACAATCACGATTCAAAGGAAAAAAGCCATGTTCTTTTTGCACTTAATTTAATATAAGTTGAATAATTAATTAATTATTTCTTAGTATATGTTATATACATGCATCCATTTATGACTTTATCTAAATGCTCTGTCGGAAGAAAATAAATGGTAATGTAGTGTGTTTGCCTTTTTAACCGTTGATTATGTAACGACCTGAATTTTGTGTTAAATAAATTATAAAAAAATATGATAAACAAGTATAAATCATTTAAAACACGTGGGAATTGGTTTCGTGTCATTTGGACATCGTATGAGGAAGCTACGAACGAAACCGTGTCAAAGAGGACAACAAAAAATGCAGACCTGCACAAGTTCGTGGCACGAAGTGAGACAGAAAGTTGTTTTTGTGATCCGCTGAACGCGAAGTTTCAGTTTCGTGCCACGAAGATAGCCCCGCCAAACTTCGTGCCACGAAGAATTTATTTCGTGCCACGAAGGTGTCTGGACAGCATAAAAACAGGATTTTAGGGTTTTTGCTCATTTTCTCTCCACTCCAAAGGTGCAGCCGATTTTGGGAGCTCTTGGGGGCGATTTTGGTTGTTCTTGGGCATAGAACACCACCATACATGAAGATCTTCAAACCTTGTTAAAGATCTAAGGTATTTTCATCTCCTAGTTAGTTTTGTAAATAAGATTTGGGGGAAATGATAATTTTGAATGTGATGTGGTTGGAATCTTGTTAAAGATGGGTAACGAGGGTGTAGAACACCCATAGGAAGTATGTAGACCATGGATATATGGTTAATTTGCAACTTGGAAGTAGTTGTATGAACTAGGGTTTATGGATCTCCACCAAGTTGGTGAACTTGGTGGTTGGGGTTGATTATGTTGATGCTAAATGATGTCTAGTTATGGATGATAACTAGAATTGTGATGATTATGTTGATAGGTTGCAAGGACCTAAACGTTGGAGATATTCCAAAGGGGCGGGAAGCAAGGATTCGTGTTGATAAACACGATATGGATTTAGCTATTGCTAAGGTGAGTACATGAGACTTTTAAAACTGGGTACATAGCAAATGGTTTTTGAAAATACATATGATATGTTATGGGTCTTTATTAATAAACGTTTTGATAAAGATAGTGACTGAAAAGATAAGAAAGTAGGTGTAATGTGATACTAGAATAAGTCTAGTATGATTGATGAATTTGGAAGTAAACATGATAAACTAAAGTAATTATGAAATCTTTATTAAGGAACCATAATAATGAAGTTATGGAGTAAAAGAATGTATATTGAGTCTTTATTAATAATTATGTACTAGTAAAGCAATTGGAAATGATTTGATAAGTAATGAGTATCTATTGATAATAATTACTAATAAAAGAAAATAACGAATATACAGTAAAATGATTATGATGTGACTAGTAATAATTATGTATTATAGTCGCGAAGAGATAAAAGTATTATGGTGTCGATAGACAAGAAATGTATCTTATGAAATAAGTGAGTATGGACCTCCTAGGGTTCATAGATGTAGAAGTATGTGTGGATTGCTTATGATTGAGTCCATGGGGCTATATAGGTACGTTCTTTATGTTGAACTAGCTATATATAGTTATTATTAGATAACTAACGTGTTTGATGATTGACGAGATAGCCAAGGGCTTAGATGAAATCACTCGAGGAGTTATGATAAGTGATAGTGTGGCGGTGATTCGGGGGATCCCCGGTCACTTTGGATGGGGCGGAATGGGCATCGACCCATGGACCATCATGTGTTAGGAGGCTTGCTACCGGACGAGATCCGGCTAGAAGTCGGGTAACGGTAGATTGGGTGATTCCCTCTTGCCGTTACCATAAGGCTTATTAAGGCGGGGGATCCCCGATTAATAAGTACGTGAGTTGATAGGTTATTTGGAGATGTTCCAAATAACTAGTGGTGACTGCCAAGGAGCATAAAGCGATAGGGTCACAATAGGGTGACTTGACGGTATTGATGTAATATATATATATATATATATATATATATATATATATATATATATATATATATATATATATATATATATATATATATATATATATATATATATATATATATATATCTATGAATTGATTATTATTATTGGGGTCTAAAACCCATGCATCTCACGAGACTATTTTGTCTCACGTACTACGTTTGTTTTTGTGGCTATGTACTCAGGTACAGATTTGAAGTGATAGAAGGTTGCACTAGAAGTGACCTTGATATGTTTAGCTCGGGAGCTCGTAGGTAGATCCCGTTTGCCTATGGTTTTAATATACTTGGTGACACCGTATTTTTGTATACTCTGATAAAGGTTTTAAAGTTTTTGTTAAACTGTATTTTAGATTACATGGAAAATGTTGGAAATCGTATTTTAAATGTTTTAAACGATGATATAAAAATATGAGTGTCACAGATTACTCCTGAAAACCAATAGATTATATATATTAGGCTTTGTATTGGTTTAAGGCTCTTGCTAAGACTGCTCCCAACGGAGCTGTGAGTTTGGCGTGAGTTTGCAAGTGACGGTATCAAATTATTGGCACGCCCCGTTAGTGTTATCGCCGGTTGCGTTGGTGCCGGATTGGAGACGGGAAGGAGGGGAGGCGTGAGTTGGTGAAGTGGGGCCCAAAGGGGTATTTTTTGTGTGTGTGTATTTTATAATGGTGGGTCCCAGAAAAATGAGGAGAAGTGGTGTTGTTGGCATGAGTATGTCGGTTTAGTGTCGGTTGGAGGGTGAGCTGATGTGACGCTGATTTAGCAAAAACTGATGGTATCAGTTTGTCTCACTATTGCAACCGGTCTAATGGCACGTCAGGGAAACTCGTCTGAGGCTTCAAAATTTTTTTACTTTTTTATATTTAAAAGCCAAAGCTTTAAATTAATAAGATCTAAAATGAAAGTAAGGGGGATTTAAGTCAAACCTCCAAAGAAAATGCCAAAATAATTTTTTAAAGTATAGTACTTATTTTGAATCACTTATATAAGAAAAGTGTAATATTTATTTTGAATCGGAGGAAGTATAATAATAAAAATTGACTTTCATGGCTTGGGCCGGTAAACCTCTTTTATATATTCCAAAATAATGAAAGTTACACTAGTTGTAGTGGAAAGTCATGGGTCCGTTCATTCGCTTGCCGATCCTCCCACTACGAGCCTTCCATTGAATGTGTCCCCCTTCCAAAATGGCTTGGTTTGGTTGGCTTGATGACAGAATGCTTTGCACGAGAAATAACTTGTGCATCAATGATGATTTGGTTATGCGTTTGGTAATTACTACGGGCATTTGGTAATGTGTTTGATTTTAAAGAGAAAAAATATAGTAATGCATAGTTAAATTGTCCGTATGGGTCCTAAATAAATCCGAAAACTAGATATCCAATATCCAAGTGTTCAAAAATCTGGATATCTGAATTTTAGATATCTGATCCGGATAGTGTTTCAAAGACGGTTATCCAAATTCTAATAGTAAAAATTTGATATCCAAAAATCCGGTTATTCAATTTTTAACTCAATTTCTACCAACTTTCATGGGTAGTTTAATCTTACAATAAGAAAAGAGGAAAAACCCGAGTAAACTAGGTTTTGATTGGCCAACCTTAAAGAGGCCGTCGACCAACAGTTACAAGCCCTAATTCTACTTCCCCCTTTATAAATCCCAATTTCTTCAATTCGACGTAAATTTCACCTATATTTGCTTGCAGATCCAAATTTCCACCGTTTTCACAACTGTAATCAGCCCCCTCTGTTAGGTACGAACGATTATTCTTGCTTTCTCCATTATCTGTAATATTATCGTTGATTTTAGTACTTTTTAGCTTCTGGGTCTTCGTCAAAATTAGGTTTCCGATTGATGTGTTTGAACTGTTTATAGATCTATGTGTATTTTTCAAAATTAGGTTTTTGATTTATGAATTTGGACGGTATAAAGATGTATTCTAAATGCTTGTGCAGCTGTGCTTGCAAGTTCCAATTTTTTTCATGTTGTGTGATGATTTGCCTTGTTTTTAATTAGTTCGGACAATCTGACATGATATGTCTTTAGGGAAGATTCAGAATTAGATTTGAATTTGAGATTTTGGTTGAATTGAATTTTGTCTTAGATTACACATTTTTGTATTAAATTATTAAATAATTGATTTTGTATAAAGAACTAGGGTTAAGGGTTTCAGGATAATCTGGACATAGCAAATTGGGTACTTCCTTCAGTCCTTGTAGATATTATTAAGGTTCTGGTTTAACGATGAGTAATTCTCATTAAAAACGATGAGTAATTTTCATTAAAATATTCTCTTCAATTATTTTTGTATAAACAATTTAATAATTGTTACTCAATTTTATTTTTCTTGTTATAGTTTTCTACCAAATTCATCATGTTTGGTCGTGCTCCTAAGAAGAGTGATAATTCAAAATACTATGAAATTCTTGGTGTTTCACAAACTGCAACTCAAGATGAATTAAAGAAGGCGTACCGGAAATCTGCCATAAAAAATCATCCTGACAAAGGTGGAGACCCCGAGAAGGTAAATTCTTACTAATTAAATTAAATTGAATTATTTTAAAAATTCTTACGAGAATGTCCTTATGAAACAGTCAGTAAAAATATGAGATTTTTACAACTTTAAATAAGAAAACCGTATCCAAACTATATATTCCACCACATGTTTTACTATATAGTGGATTATCTTATTATAATTAGTTAACTAATATAATGCTACTTTCTTTTTTCAGTTCAAGGAATTATCTCAAGCATATGAAGTTCTTAGTGATCCAGAAAAACGAGAAATCTATGATGAATATGGTGAAGATGCTTTAAAAGAGGGTATGGGAGGTGGCGCCAGTTCTGGCGGGAACCCCTTTGATATTTTTGAGCAGTTTTTCGGCGGCGGCGGCGGCGGTTTTGGTGGAGCTTTTGGCGGTCAGTTTTCTAATTAAACTTTTGTTGTTAATTTATCACAATTTTATCAATAAAAAAAGTTTGTATATATATATATATAGGTGGTGGTAGTTCAAGAACTAGGAAGAAGCAAGGTGAAGATGTACAACAGGTTCTAAAGGTTTCTTTAGAGGAAGTTTATAATGGCACTACTAAAAAACTCTCTCTTTCGAGGAATATTTTATGCAAAAAGTGTAAAGGGTAAATAACAAATAGAAAAATAATCTGATTTATTTATTAATTAATTTATTTATATATAAATGTAATAATATATCAGGAAAGGTTCAAAAAGTGGTGCATCATCAACATGTCATGGATGTCAAGGTTCTGGAATGAGAGTTACAACTCGACAAATTGGTCCAGGAATGATTCAACAAATGCAACATATTTGTCCTGAATGCAGAGGATCTGGTAATTTATTATTATTATTATTATTATTATTATTATTATTTTTATTATTATTATTATTATTATTATTATTATTATTATTATTATTTATGAAATTATTTTCTATCAATAAACAGGTGAATCGATTAACGAGAGAGATAGATGCCAGCAATGCAAAGGGAAAAAGGTTACACAGGAAAAGAAGGTTCTAGAAGTCCATGTTGAAAAGGGAATGCAACATGGTCAAAAGATAACGTTCGAAGGTCAAGCTGATGAAGCTGTAAGTAACTGTTGACTTTTTATAAAAAAATTCTTGTTTATAAAAAGCGTTTGACTTTGACCAATATTGATCTGTTTTGACTTTTGCAGCCTGATACTGTTACAGGAGACATTGTTTTCATACTGCAGTTGAAAGAACACCCGAAATTTAAGAGAAAACAAGACGATCTTTATGTTGAACATAATATTAGTTTAACCGAAGCACTTTGTGGATTTCAGTTTGTTGTTACTCATCTTGATGGCAGACAACTTCTTATCAAAACAAACCCTGGAGAAGTTATCAAACCTGGTACCAAAAAATAAAACTTGAATTTCGTTATTTTACATTTTTTAGGGTTACATAAAAACTGAAAAAATGAATTAACCGACCCAAAATAACGGATCCGTTACGATAACCAATTGTTCGCTTTTTAATTGAGTAAATTACTTTTAATTTCGTTTTTTCTGTCCCTATACTTTTTAATTTCGTGATTTTTGTCCCTACGGTCTTCAAATTTCATTTCTTTTGTCATTGTTGACCTAAAATGACTAAAATACCCTTATTGTCATACTAGGTCAAAAATGGTATTTTGGTCATTTTAGGTAAAAATGGACGAAAAAAAATGTAATTGAAGACCGTAGGGACAAAAATCACGAAATTTAAACGTAAGAGGACAAAAAAATGGGGAAAAAAAATTAGGGACAAGATCGTAGAATTCGAAAAACAACAGGGACAATTTCTGTAATTTACTCTATATTTTATTGTTGGGCCCGTAAACATGGTACCTTTTACAATTTGATTTTTTTGAAAAGTAGGCCGAAAATGGGATAAAAATGAATGCGGTTTAACCAAAATTAATCGAACCAGTTTATTAACCAATAAATGATCCATATAATTACCGAAACCGAAGTTTTGGTTAATGGTTCAGTTTGGTGTCAAAACCATCACCCCTACTTTTTAGCAACCACTTTGACTTTTTGAGGTCAAACAGTAAACAAATCCGTGTATATTGTTACAGATTCATACAAAGGAATAAATGATGAAGGAATGCCACAGTGGACAAGACCATTCATGAAGGGGAAACTAGTGATTCATTTCAATGCTACATTTCCTGAAACAGGGGTTTTGAGCCCTGAAAAATGCAAGATTCTTGAGACGATTTTACCCTCCAGCAGGAGTTCATCTGAAATGGCGGTTGATGATTGTGAAGAAACCATTTTACATGATGTGAACATGGAAGAAGAGATGAGGAGAAAAGAGTATCAGAGACAGCAAGAAGCCTATGATGATGATGATGAAGAAGATGATGAACCTGGAATGCAACATGTCGGTTGTAATCAGCAGTAAAAATATTCGTTTTTTTGGGGTTTTATAGAAAGGGGATGGATTTGTTATTATGATACTTTTTGACCGATTTGCTTGCTTTTCCATTATTCTCAGATTTTGGGCTTATTTTAAGCTTATGAAATTGATTTTTGCTTGATTTGTTTGGTATGAAAGTAGAGGATGCTTAGCACATATCTGTAAACCGAATTGAAACCGATAGATCTGAAATTAAATATGATAAATTTTCAAAACTGTAATCGAACCGATTACATATTTTTGGTTTTGGTTCGGTTTCGGTTCAATTTTTTAGCCCAAATACGCATCCTATCTGAAGATCGAAACTGATAGAATTGAAACCGAAAATGATGAATTTTCAAAGCAGAAGCAGAATTGATTATATGTTTTCAAATTTTGATTCGGTTTTGGCTGGTTTTCGCTTCTGTTCGGTTAGTGTGGCCCAAATACTCAACCCGGGTGATCGATGTGGTGGGGGTGAAACAATGTGCATTTGCATTCGTGCTTGTGCATATTACGGCTTTTTGTGGTTGTTAAGGGTGTCAATATGACTATGTTTGTGTACATCGTTTAAAAGGACAATAATTGTTTGTGGCAGGTAATGCATAATAACGTCGAGATTCCCATCACTCAATTTTAAGATAATAAACTGCTCAACAAATATCGACTAATCTCATTAATCAGTAACATCATAATAGAAAGAAAAAAAAAACACTTGGAATTCCACTACACTTTTGAGTATATCTATGATTTTTTACATTTCATATCCCTCATATCTCACTTTTGGCAGTATTGAGTAACGTTGTTAAAAACAGTTGGACGAGAACAACATTTTTTACTTATTCACAAGCTAGGCGTTTATGAGCTTCCAAGTCGAGGGAATGTGGAGTATTCAATTTTTGAAAGCTAGAAATGTAAATAACCAAAGTATAAGGGTGTAAAATGTAAATAATTTATGAGCGGTTAAAGTTTCTTAAGAAAAGTAAGTTAGGTTAGAAAGACAAAAATGTGTATGAAGGATAGATAAGCTCATTTATGTATGTAATTAACAGAAATTACACACTTCTTCATCTCAATTGTTCTTGGATTCGATCTTCTTGATTTTGAATTAGATCGAGCATTTTTATCATATAGTAAAAGATTCTTGAGTTTGAGAGTGTGTTATGATTACATGTGATTACCGATGTATGAATTACTTTGTGTAATGATAGTTGTACGCTACTGTAGTTTGAGCTATGTCTGTCGGCATGCAAAATGACAAGCGGAATTATTATATTTTTGGTAATATATAAATCATGAAACGAAAACTTTTTATTCAATAAATATGTTTTTCTTGTTTTTTATCAATCCTTTCAAAGCTATCATTTTTAAAAGGAAACTAAAAACATCAAACCACTCCATTGAAATAAACAAGTTATCAAAATTAACTTATTATTTTATTGATCCTTCACCTACTCCCATACTCTATTAAGCCTTTATACAACTCGTAACTTCCTGTTTTAGTTTCAACAATTCGCCAACTCGTTGCTCGCTTTCAACAACTCGTAACTTTCCTGTTTTAGTTTTGTATTTTGGTAGTGATTTTATTAGTTTTTTTTCTTTTACGTTCGCTTTATATATTTGTTTCGTTTGTTTGTTTTCGCCCTAGCTTATTTTGGCTTTGAACTTTGTATTGGTAGTGATTTGGACTCTTATTTTAGAAATTAAGTTTTTAGAAGTTAGAAGAATTTTTAATTTAAAGGCATTTTAAGCATGTTGTAGACGTTGTTATCAAAAGATTTTCTATAAAAATGACGAGTGGATAATGACATAACCTTATGTATGTTACGACAAATATGTAGAGAAAAACATGTTTTAAACAATACGACACTAAGAAAAATAAAAATCAGCAATAAGCAAATACAAAAACTCAAAATTGGTTACTTATATATTGTACTATATGAAGTCATTAGGAATATAAGTTTTGTATAAATTCAAACAATAACCAACAAAGTAATGACCATAATTAATCAATTAGGCATTTGATTATTTAACTTTTTGATCGATAATATGATTTTATTGATAATTTCATAATAATAACAATAATAAATATACTACTGTAACCAATTATATTTTAGAAGAATTTAATCATGATGAACCCACCATTATTATAGACATCTATAAATACACAACCACATAAACTGCAAACTACAGTGGTTTGCAATTAAGGCATATATGTGACAAAAATGCTTACCACAAAAATCTGTATGAGGATCCAAAATAATACTTAAATACATCAACATGTTTTATAATAAAATATAAAAAGTACAAGCTAGGAATAATAATTTTCGATCTTTACACAATAATCAATTTTAAAATTTCATAAAGATGATTGAAGCTACAGTATATACCTGTTACCATAAGCTACAGTATATACCTGTTACCATATAAAACAACAATGATAGTTTTATATGTAAATTATAGGTATTGGTTCTCGTAGTTTCTAGAATTATTAAGTTTTGCCCCTCCCAATATTTTTTTGCCAATTTTCTTTTGGTTAAAATTTTGCAACCTTATTTTCTGTTGGTTAAATTTTCAAAGAAAAATATTTCTTGTACATCCATAACTATTTCTCTCTTTATTACTGTACTATTTTAATTTTGGCAAATTTTCACAAATATAATCACTCTTTTAATTTTATTTATGTTGAATTATATATAAGTCGAATTAAGATAGCAAAAAAGTCTGTAATCCAAACTAATTAACAATTATATATTCAATTTACAAAATACAATTAAAAAATCAAGCGATATAACTATCCTCCGTGTTGCGCGAAAACCCAAATGACAAAAGCCTAAATAACTGTTGTTTATATGTTAGGATATGTATTATGAACGGGTAAATTAATCAATAAGAACATTATGTATTTAAAGCATCACCTCTCTAATAATGAAATACAAATTAATAATACATATAATTTATAAAAAAAACTGTCCTAATTAACCAAACTAATAAAAGTCGTAGATCGAATAATAAAAAAGATATACATATAACTCTACACAAGACAAGTCGACATGATATATAATGCAAAAAGAATAAGATGCTACGTAGGCCTAATCAACTTTCCTTATTTAAACCAATTTCATCATTTTATGCCAGAATCAAATAAAACAACACTCATTTTCCTCTTAACTATATGTTCCACCATTCAACAACATTCTTTTGTAGCTATCAACCACAACTTCATAAAAACAAGAACAAATAAAATGGAAAATGTACCTTCAAAGAACTGCAAAGTTCAAAGAGGCTCAAAGAGATCTCAAGATCAGGGAAACATAAATGGCAACGAGCAAAAGAAACGGCATCAAAATCATCCAACTTACCGCGGCGTACGAATGAGAAGCTGGGGAAAATGGGTATCTGAAATACGCGAGCCTAGAAAGAAATCAAGGATATGGTTAGGAACATTCTTAACCGCAGAAATGGCGGCTCGAGCCCATGATGTAGCCGCCATAGCCATCAAAGGCCGTTCAGCTTTCCTCAATTTCCCCGACATGAAACATCTACTACCGCAGCCAGCCACCACATCACCTAAAGACATCCAAGAAGCAGCCGCCAAAGCCGCCGCCTCGTGTGGCTGCAGTGGTGGCGCCGAGCCACCAAGCCATGAAACACTTTCTCACTCGAATTCATCGAACACTACTCAAGAATCAGTGACATCATCATCTAAGCAAGATGATGATGATGATGATGATGATGATACATTTTTTCACTTGCCGGATCTTTTTGTCGATAGTGATCACGATTTCGGCTATTACCCTTCGTCGTGGCAACTGGTGGCTGAAGTCGATACTGGCTTTCGGCTTGAAGCTGAAGAGCCATTTCTTTGGTAAATAGTCGATTATGTCACCAGTTGGATTATAGTACTAATAAATAACTCGTGTGAATTTTGGAACAAAATTTACATATGGGTTCGTAAGGCTGTTTTTTTAGTAATTCAGTAAGTCGAGCAACCCTGAGTCATACTTGGCAGGTGGTTTTGTTTAATTGAATGTAAATCATTTAGTAATCAATAATTAACTCTAGTTTGTGCACTTCAATTTTCGTGATTCTGATATCTCATTTGATTATTTTTAGATAGATCTTACTTTACTTTATTTGTTAGTTGTTATTTATTAGATCAAACATAAGGGGAATCCCATTATAATTAATATTCCTTCGGAAACAACATCCTAAGAAATCTCTAGGAAAATATTCATTAGATAATTCCTCAGAAAAGTTGCGCGCACACATTTCTGGTAATTTTCTCAGTATTTTCTACAAGAGCAATTCCTTGGAATTCTTTCGGAAATATTTTCCGATGAGCACTCTTCCGAGGGAAATTGACTTTCTCAGAAATCTCTCGGAAGCACCCGTTTCTGAGGGATTTCTTAGGAAATTTCTCCTATGAACACTTGTTTTTTTCGAATAGTATTATAAAGGGAGTACCCTTTTTATATAAATAGAATAAACAAAAGTAAGCATATATCCAAAACCATACGCTTATATAATTTGAAATGATGTATCGTTTTTCTTGCAAAAAGAATGTATCACATGGATGGCCTTGTTGTATAAAACAAATATATGTCAAATATAAATGTAACATTTTCCATTTAATTTTCTAGATTTGGCGTGCATTACCATAAAATCAAAATTGTTGTTATTATCATAATGTAGCCTGAATCAAACAACGTTCTTATGAACTATTATTCGTACCCTTTAATTAGATTGGTTGGTTCAATTCAATTAATCCATGATTGACCAGCCACTAATTAAATCAACATGAATTGAGCTCTATCGAACATTCGAACTATATAGAGGCATATACGCATCTTGACAACCTTATTTGTTTATTTCTTGATAATTTACAATTTTTTTAAAGTTAGAGAAAAAGTGCATATCTTCAATTTGATAAATTTTTGTTCTCTCATCGATCAATTGTGAATTCATGTTTGAATAAGTATTAACTTAGTTTATTAGAAATCTCATAATGCAACTATGACCTTTTGTCATCATATTCTTGTCTAATTTTCCTTAAAAGAATATCAAACCCGTACCGTACCTACTACTCGAATATAGACGCACATGAAAGTGGCAATAAGAACATGGCAAGATGTTAATGCTAAATTAAAGTATATTACTACTCCTTTATTCTATAAAAAAACAAACTTATAAAAAATGCAGACTTATAAGGGTATGTTTGGTTTAAAATGGAAACGGAAAAGGGAAAGAGAATATTAATGCTAATTAGTGGAATGCATTCCTTTCAGAGTGTTTAATTTTAGTGGGTAATTCCTCATTAAGTAGAATTGATCGGATCCGTTTGGAACCGGATTAAAAAGCGATTCTTAATGAAAATAAGAATCGAGATCGGATCCGTTTGGAACCGGATTAAGAAGCGATTCTGAATGAAAATAAGAATCGAGAACCGAACTGATATAGCCCGGTTCGGTGTAATGATTCAATTTGATGGTTCTGGTGGGTTTCGGTCCAATTTGTATGCATAATACATAATTAAGTAGAACGACAATGAAATATGAAATGTATCTTTCAAGCAAGTCAATAATAACCAGAATCCAATAAGCAATTGTATTCTTTTATGTTCGATCCATCGGTTTAAGGGGTCCCTACTAATTGAATTTAATTTCAAATCTTTTGTGGTGTAGGCCAATCTCACATCAATATCAACTGTATTCTTCACGTTTGTGAAAATTGTATTCTAACTCGTTAATTATTATATTCGTTTTGTTTTCTTAAAGATTTTCATATTAGAACATAATTTCAAGAAAAATTAACTCACGAGATATTGTCAGTGAAAGTGAAAAATATTTATTTAAACATATATAAAAAAGTGTATCACTTAGATTTCTTATAATGTGACAAAAACTTAACGTGTTAACTCAGCCACTATTAACACCAATGTAATTTGTTTGTTTTAAACAAATGGATTGAACCGCCGTGAATGATTCAAATGAAAGAGCAAGATACAACAAAACTTGATTGATTTCATATTTTCATGTCTACTGTCTTGTCAAAGTCCGCGTATATTTCTGTTCCTTGAAAGAATCCAAGGACACGTACCAAACAATAAGCAAATATTCCCATTAAAATGTAATATATATTGAACCATTATTGAATGGATGACATAGACTATACCTAATAGGTAGATTAAACCGACACACTACACTACACGATGGGATTTTTTTAAGAATACTGTTGATTCTTTATTATTTTTTTTTTAATTTTCACAAATGATACATTTTTTCTTTGTCTTTCAAAAATAGCGTTTTTGGACTCCTAGAGTCCGGAATTAGCTTTAAAATGGACTCCAGGAATCCGAAATTACAGTGTACATGTGTACCAGTCGGACAGAAACTGTACCAGTTGACAGAAAAGTACACAGTTACACTGTAATTCCGGACTCCTGGAGTCCAATATAAAGCTAATTCCGTACTCTAGGAGTACAAAAACACTATTTTTGAAAGACAAAAAAAATGCATCATTTGTGAAAATTAATAAAAGACAGCAATATTCTTAGAAAAAAATTTAGACGATGAATCTAGTTTATTATCACTTGCATAAATGTCACGAACATTTATGTCACTAAAAGTAAAAAAAATATATATTTTTTACAAAGATTAGATAAAAACATAGAACTTTTAATCTCTCTTTAAAAAAGTATTTTATATACACATAAGAAAGTTTAGATAAAAACCTATAATAATATAAATAATAATATAAAAATGTAGGTAATAAAATTTAACTTTCTAGTGACTCATTTTTCTTACAAAGTGCGACTCAATTTAAAAAATTTAGTTTTACTCGTGCATTTTATAAAGTATGTGTAAAAGTTAAAACTTTTCCTACGTATAGCGACACTTTCTTTTGTGTGTTACTAAAACCAACATGTAGCGGCAGTTTTTTGTATGTCATTAAAACAAGAGTATGTCACTGAATTAATATCGCTTTCCTTGAAATACTAAATAAAAATATAATTTTTTTTAACAAGTTATTAAGTTAGTGGTTCGAGCCTAGACAGTGACATCCACAAGGGGCAGTATGCCTCCCCTCGAACCTTCCACCTATGAGGAATAAACCCCATCATTTGTCCATGACGAGATTTGAACCCATGACACATAGGTAATGAACAACACCTTATCTTTTTTACCAATACATTAGGCTAGAACCATTGGGTAATAAAAATATAATGTTATATTTGAATATGTAGTGATACTTTATAAGCCTATCCTCATTCACAACCCAACTCAACCTAACTTTTTTATTAAAAAATTAATCTCTCCCTCTTTCACCTACCCAACCCAATAAATTTAATTTTCCACACGCATTAACAACCCAACTCAACCTATCGTTTTAAAATCAAACATACCAATCAAAATAATCCACCTCATATTAAAACAAAAAAAATAAAAGAAAAGGTACTACTTTTGGTGACAATCTTCATTTTTGGTCTCCCACCACAACCTAGGTCACTAATTTTTGGTGACCCTTTTCAATTTTTCTTATTATTTTATTAGGTGACCCAACCCATTTAATACCAATGGGGTAAAGAGTTATGTAAGTCTTATTTTTTTTTTTATAGAAAGTATCACTAAAACATTGAAGTTTAATATTTTATCCATATTTTTTATCACATCATTTAAAGCCATTTTTATTTTGACACTAATTAATACCTTTGTCACTAAATGCCATTTAGTGATATTTTTTTTATGTAGTGTAACTTGTAAGAACTCTTGATACATCTTAATCCTACTTCATACAATTCTTAAATAGTAGCATACGTTCTGAACACAACTTTTGATGGAGATACTATGAAAATATAAAACATTTGGAAATAATATTTGAATAGCAATTCCTTGCAATATATAGGAAGAACACTAGAAATTAAATATATGAATCCTACCCCCATCATGATTCTTGGCAGAATTCCTAATATTGAAACATTCAAATTACATTTTTTAAAGATACTTAATTTGTATAGCAACTATATTAAGTTAATAGAGACTACGAAGAAGAATGCCTTCGAAAGTGATACCGGGGCCAAAAGCCAAAGCAAGCCCCCATTCTTCCCCCTTCTCTTTGTTCATCAACTCATCTCTCATATACTCCATCACATAAAGTATAGTGTTACTACTCACATTCCCAAAATCCATCAAAGTCCTCCGGCTACAATCCAATTTCTCCGCCCTCAACTTCAACGTCGTCTCCAACCGATTCAATATAGCCGGACCGCCCGGATGCACGGCCCAAAACAAATCATTAAAGTCCTCCAAATCGCCCGCTTTTTCCATCAACTTCTTGCAAAACCCTTCGATGTTGTCATCAATCTTTTGAGGCAAATCGCGGCCAAGTTTGAAGTTTATACCCTCTTCGGTAAGCTTACCATTAATCACACCATGAGTCCCCGGGAGGAACTGCTGAACAGCATAACTCAGTTCCATGAACGGGGACTCAACGTTGATTATTGGGTCAGTCCCAATAATCGCGGCTCCAGCTCCGTCTCCAAAAAGAGCGGCTCCAACTAGATCGTACGGACGGGATTTGTTCGGTGGTCGAAACCCTAAAATGGTGGTTTCGGAAGTGGTCAACAAGACTCGGCTTCCGGGGTTGTTTTCCGCGATATCTTTAGCGATTCGAAGACCGGTAACACCTCCATAACAACCCAAAAAGTATAGCATTACACGATTAACATCGTTTCTTAAACCGAGCTCACTAGCAAGGTAAAGATCGCCTCCCGGAAGCCGAATTTCACTTGATGAAACATAGACTACGTGAGTGATGTCTTGCGCAGATCTTCCCCATTGTTTGAAGCATGCTAAACTTGCTTCTTTTGCCATTTCGGTTACCGCTTTGTTGGCTATGCTGAGCCTTTGTGAAATAGTTGCCGTGCCTTCGGTTGCTAGTTCTGGATATTGGTCTAGGATTTCCTTCGACATTACTGTGTATCTCGTTTTCACGGTAGTTGTTTTACCTAGCATTTCAAAGCCAAAATGAGGGAAAATCTTATAAAATGGAACAAAATTCCAAATCATGCATTATTACTTTGCAACACTCACCAATATATGAGTATATACTACTATTCATATACAATATATGAATAATGTTTTTTTTTATATTAAAATGTAGTGTTATGAATATGTTAGTTTATAATGATATGAATATTTACAAACCTGTCAAGAAGCACGAACACATACTTCTCCTTACATACACGCATAACTTGCGAAAGCAAAACCATGGGAAATGGTGTATGCATGCATTTAATTAAGGTAGAATGTTAATATTTTCACTAATAAAAGTCATACGTGATTTATCACGGATTATAAGCTAGTAGTAATAATAACAATATTAGTTGACAAAAATAACAAATAGATAATGAAGAGGACAGATTAATTCTATGTTAAATTCTATGTTACATCGTTGCAAATCATACTCTATGTAAACTTAGATTTTTAAAATTCAGTTGTTCGAATATATATATATATATAGAGAAATAGAATCATAGGCAAATACTCAAACGAATTAATAAATTTAGTTAATATGCTTACACAAGCGTGCCAACTTTTCTTTCATGGCAAAATCGGCACAATTTGTGTCACGGAAGTAGCCTTCAACCAAGCAATCCTGTGGAATGAGTTGGCTCGGGAAGGCCTTTCCAATGGCGAGCACGGTAGCTTTTCCGGGAGTAGGAAGACGCCTAGTTGGCAATGATTCGTGCTTTTCGGATACACCGTTATCGTTGACATTTGACATGGTTACTTGGATTCACCTTGACGGTTAAAAGTTTGGTTGTGAGAGATTAATGGAGTTTGATGTATTTATAAGGAAATGGATAGCTAGTTCTTGGAGAAAGTTTGGTTTGAAGAAAAAATAGCATGAAAAGATTTAAAATTGCCTAATAAATACTTGATCTTGGGTTTCTTTTGGGTTCATTGATGTGTTGGAAGTGTGATGGAATATAAGCAAATCAAGAATCATATGATATATTAAGAAAGGTTAATTTCTTCTTTTAGTGGGAGACCTGATTTTAACTACCAAATTTTCACATTATTTAATAGCTTGGGATGGTCAAGTAAATGATCTTATTTTCTATTGTTGTGCCATTTTTCTTAATTGTGTTAAAACGGTTGGGTTCTAATAAATATGGGCTTGATCAAACTTATCATGGTGATGGGCTTGCTAAAGATGTTTTTTTATGGGTTTGGGTATTTGAGCCTAACCCACACGAACTGCATCAAACAACTAGACCCTTTTTAGTAGAAAATTTCAGGTGAATTTTTTGCAAAAAATATATGATTTGGAAGGGGAAATTATATTCGAGTGGAATTTATTAATCATCAACTTAAATTTATACTAACATGTTTAACAAAAGTATAATAAGTGATTGAGAGATGATATTGTTTATATTAAATTTTTTTATTTATCTTCATGCTCATTTGATTAATAAAAATGTTCAAATTAAATGATGAGATTACGAGGAAAAAAATTAGAGGATTTCACATATCAATTATTTTATAGAAAGGAAGATTTAGTTAGAACTAATACAATTTTTCTAGGTGATTGGGTTTGTAGGAATTGTCGTATTATTGTTTAAGATCTTAATGATGATTCCTCATTAGAATTGGTCATTAGATGGTACAAAGTGGGAAATAAGTGGACCCTTTTGTCACTTTGTTGGCGGTATCAACACTAACCTTACTCCTTGGTATCAAACTCTTAATCATCATTAATTTTATAGTGCACTATTTTATATTCCCTCTTTTTCTTGTTATAATATTAGCTTCCATTGTTCCTTACTTTCAAATTAATATTTAATATGTTTTTGGACAATAAAGAATGCTAACAACGAAAACAATTACGATACCTTATATATTCTGTCAGGAGTGGTACCAGAAGATATTTTAAAGGTGGGTAAAAATTGTAGAGTGCAAGTCAGGTTTTTTGAGTAAAGTTTTCTTTAAGGTCAAATCGTAAACCAAATCAAATCAATTTTTGTTTCAATAAAGTTTAATCGAAAACTAAATCAGTCAAAATCATACTTCGCGTGTTAGTTAATACAATAAAAAAATCTTAAAATTTAGCAATATAATAAATAGAATGCAATTTTTTGTAGTGATTGATTTCGTATATAAAGTTTTTATTTTTAATCCATATTCGTATTCAATTTTGTAATAACGTTCAAGTAAATTATTTAAAGTGTTTGATATGGACTAATATGTCACTAGTTAGAATGCACGTGTAATCAAATAAAGATTAAACATAATATTTTTAAATCGAGAAAAATTAGGGGAAAATAAGTCAAAAGTAGAAAACAAAATTTTAATGGGAAATAAAGCGAAAAAACGTTAAAACAGTATAAAAGAAAAAAGAAATTTTAGAAGAATCTATATGCATATAGATGAGACTTGAATTAAAAATATGTTTTAAAATAAATGAGTTAACCACTAAGTTAATATACGACTTGTATTAGTTATCGTCCATATATTATGTATATTTAGATGAGCAAATGTCGTATATGAAGTGACACGTAAAAAATTTATACTAATTGAAAAAACTTTGGGGTGGGCAGCTGCCCACCCCTTGCTACCGCCACTAATTCTGTGTTACTAAAGCGGTGAGTGTAGTATCACCGATCACACTAAAAATTTTGACACATCAGATATCACCTTAGCAACCACATCATATCACTTTGCAAGAAATATCCATCACATTACCATACACACCCACATGTGAAGGAGGGCTCACCAAATACCCTCCTTCCTCACACAGACATACTGTGACCATTCTTGGCCGTGGCCACGCTTCATCATAAAAATGGACCACATCGTGGAAGCATGCCACATCATCACTACAACACGATCACAAGACCCATACAGAGTAACCTAAATTTTAAAAATAAATATTTTCTTATTTTGTCAAACACGCAATGATTATAGATATTCACGGCTCTTAAATAGAACGAACCAACTCAGAGTGAAAACAAACACACAAAGCGTTTGTGTGTATATGTTTGCAAGAAATAAAAAAGAGAAACCAAATATGTTGTCTAATTAGCAAACAAGAGCTTGTTGGTGCCCATGTCGTTTTATTGAAGTGCAAATGCTGCCCTACCATATACTCATTTTTAGATGACCTAAACTATTACCATTGTTCTAAATTATGTTTTGCTTTAATAAGAGACATTTGAATACATTTTCTAATTATGAGTATAATGATGAAGTCACTAAAGATTTTTAGTTGACTCGTAAATGGTTCATGATGTAAGAACCACAATCGAGTCTTCATTTCAATTTTCTCGAGTTTTAATGAAGTCATGAATCGTGTTAATAAGTGTAACGTTCAAACGCATGATTTTTATGTTATTATAAGCGAGCTCCTTGCCACGTGTCTTAACATGCACCTAACAAGTTTTTTTTTAAACTTGGATTCCGACTCGCTTTGCGAGCCGACTAATCCCAGGGCGGTCACCCGCTTTGCGGGTAAACCAGAGTCGACACGGGTTGTTAGATTGTATCTATTTAGTTTGTTGACTTTGTTACAATTCTGTTAGATTATCACGTGTTCCTCACGTGAGTTAGTTAGACTTTTGTCTTTTTATAAATTAGCCCTCTTTGTACAGTTTACAATTTAATGAGAAATTCAATCAGTTTCTCTCAACTCTTCTTTCAATCACAACCTGGTATCAGACGAATGTTCATGATTCATCAATTCAGCTTCCGCATTCAATCAATTTGAATCGTTCTTTGTTTTTTCAATTGTTCTTCAAACCTTCAATCATGCGTGAATCAACGAACACGAGTGTTAATTCAGGAAATTCTGGTGAAATCGGCGCTTCTAATCCTCTTTTTCTGAGTTCTTCAGATTATCCTAGTGTGATTCTTGTTTCAAAGCCGTTTGATTGAACAGGATTTGTCTCCTGGAAGAGGTCAATGATTCTGGCGTTATCTGCGAAGAATAAGTTTGGCTTTGTTAATGAAGACATACCACAGCCGTCGCTGATTGATTCATCGTTCCTAACCTAGAATCGTGTCAATTCCATGATTACCAGTTGGATTCTTAATTCTCTGAGTAAAGATATTGCTGAAAGTGTTCTTTATATTCAAACGGCAAAGGAAATTTGGGACGAATTACATCAACGCTATGAACAATCCAACGATACACTAATCTATCAAGTTCAGAAACAATTGTACTCTATTGCTCAAGGTTCGGATGATTTTGCTTCATACTTTACCAAATTGAAGAGAGTTTGGGACGAATTAAGCATGGTTCAAAATCTTCCTGCATGTACCTGTGGAACTGTTACACAGATGCATAAATTCATTGAAGAACAGAGGCTTATTCAGTTACTTATGGGACTTAACGACTCTTACAAGTCTGTTCGTACTCAGATTTTAATGACTTCTCTGCCTAAGGTATCTGTTGCATATTCTATGATTTTGCAAGAAGAGAATCAAAGAGAAATTGCACCTGCTAATAATAACTTTCATGAAAATGTTGCTATGAATGTTGTTACTGATAATAAGAAACTGTTAACCTGCACTTATTGCAAGAAAACTGGCCATACCAAAGCTACTTGTTATCGCCTTATTGGTTTTCCTACGACTTTCAAGTTCACCAAATCAAAGAAGGATGAACCAAGACCTAGAGATGAGCCACATGTTGCTGCTCATCATGTCGCTTCCAACGGTATTCAAAACATTTCCACTGAACAATATGATCAATTAGAAGTTACTTACTCAAAATATTTTTTCTGTATCTCATGGTGCAATGGAAGGAACAAGTATTTTCTCATGCTCAAAACATTTTGTTGGAAATTCTAGGCAAATTCCTTTTTTACAGAAGTATGTATCCTAGATAATCGATACAGGGGCCACTGATCACATGTGCTCCAACAAAGGCCTTTTCTCAACATTAATGAAATTACCTTTTCCAATTTCAGTTGGTCTTCCTGATGGTCACACTACATTAATTACCTTGATTGGGACTGTTAAAATTCACAATTCGATTCTCTTACAAAAAGTCTTATACGTTCCTTCTTTCAATTACAATCTTGTTTCTGTTTCAAAATTGGCTAAACAGTTAAACACGTTTCTTCTTTTTACTAATCATGCATGCTTGATGCAGGACCCTTCATTGAAGAGTGAGCTAGCACTTGGGGTTCTGGGCACACAACTGCATGATTTGTATTCGTTTTCAATTTCCAATTTGTTGAATAATCTTATTTTCAATTTGTCTTTCAAACATTTGACATCTAGTTTTTCTTCATTTGTAATTACAAGTAACAGTTCTGCTTTACTATGGCATAGGCGATTTGGACATATGCCATTTACAAAAATAAAATCTCTTTCACTGTTACCTGTTTCAAATAATTCTTGTTTGGATTCTTGTAATGTCTGTGCTAAATCTAAACAACACAGATTATCATTTCCTTTAAGTAAATCTCAGTCTGCTAATCCATTTGATCTTGTTCACATGGATGTTTGGGGGCCATACAAACATCTTACTCACAATGGGTTCAAATATTTTTTGACCATTGTAGACGATTTTAGCAGACATACTTGGATACATCTTTTGCCAACTAAAAGTTATGCTTTCACTATCATCAAGGATTTTATTTCTTATGCTAAGACACAATTTGGGGCTGTTATTAAAGTCATTTGAACAGATAATGCATATGAATTAGGATCTAGTAATGAAGGTATTGAATTTTTTTTAAATCATTGGGGATCATACACCAAAAATCATGTGCATATACCCCTCAACAAAATGGCATAGTTGAACGGAACATAAGCATATCTTAGAAACATCACGAGCACTGTATTTTCAATCAGGTATATGAATATCATACTGGGTAGAATGTGTTCAGACTGCAATTTTTCTGATTAATCGGATGCCTTTAAAAGTCCTTGATAACATTTCTCCTTTTGAAACCTTATTTAATCACAAACCTGATTTTTCTCAGTTGAAAGTGTTTGGTTGCTTATGTTTTGTTTCTTCAAATCCTTGTGGTAGAGATAAGTTCATGTCAAGAAGCAAAGTTTAAGCAAAGTTTGCATCTTTATTGGTTATCTCTCACATAAAAAAGGCTTCAAAGTCCTTGATTTGCAGACTAAGAAAATCCTTATCTCAAGAGATGTTGTATTCCATGAAAACATATTTCCACTTGTTTCACAGACCACTAATACCCCATCTCATCTTCATCTTCCAATTTCTGATGAAGATTCTCATCTTTCTCAACGAAATGATGCACATTCAACACAACCTTTAAATGAACCTCTCAACAATGTTCTAGATGCCACAATTATCAGTGAACCTCTCAACGATGTTCCTATTGAATCCACAGATTATCATCAAACTGCAGAACCTAATCAGCCTGCAGAACCTCCAGCACTTGCAGAACCTCAACAAGTTGCAGAACCCAAAAGATCTACTCGGTCTAAGCAACCTCCTTCCCACTTAGAAGATTATTTTTGTGGTAACATTGTTTCTTGTTTTCACACTATTACCAACCTCTGCATCAGTCCATCTGTCCATACTTGTGAAGTACCCTATTCATTTACTGCTTCAGCTCAAACTCACACATTTGAGCCTGGTTTTTATAACCAAGCCAAAGATAATCCAGTTTGGGAATCTGCTATGAAAAAGGAATTTGAAGCATTAGAAGCTAATCATACATGGGACATAGTTCCTCTACCTAAAGGAAAGAAACCTATAAGTTGCAAATGGGTTTACAAAATTAAACACAAATCAGATGGCAGTATAGAAAGACATAAAGCCAGATTAGTGGCTAAGGGTTTTACTCAAAAGGAGGGTGTTGATTTTCATGAAACTTTCTCTCATGTGGTCAAATTTAATACTGTTAGGAGTCTCATTGCCTTAGCAGTTAAGAGGAAGTGGAAGATTCACCAGTTTGATGTTAATAATGCATTTTTGCATGGAGACTTACATGAGGAGGTCTACATGAAATTGCCACCAGGGCTTGAACAAACTTATCCTTCTATGGTTTGCAAGCTTAAGAAATCATTATATGGTTTAAAGCAAGCTTTTAGGCAATGGTATGCCAAGCTTTCCGCAGCTTTACAATAAAAAGGTTTCACTCATTCTAAGAATATATGATCATTCTTTGTTCATAAAGAAGTCCTCTGCTTCCCTAGTTATTGTTGCAGTTTATGTGATGATATCCTTGTAACTGGGAACAATTTGGCAGAAATTTCTTCTTTAAAAGAATATCTAGATGATCAGTTTAAAATCAAAGATCTTGGTTTTCTTCATTTTTTCCTTGGTCCTGAATTTAATGAAGTCAACGGTGGTATGGTTTTACATCAGCAAAAATTCATCAGAGAACTTTCAAGTTCCTATTTTGTTCATGACTTACCTACTGTTTCTACACCATTACCATCCAAGTTAAAGCTTTTCAAAATCATGGATGAACCTTTAACCGATCCTACAATTTATAGACAGTTAGTGGGCAAATTGAACTTCTTAATGCACACAAGGCCTGGTATTTCCTTCTCTACACAATACTTAAGCCAATTTAACCAAGCTCCTTGTCAAGCTCACTTTAAAGCTGCATTACATGTTTTGCAATATCTTAGAGGAACTCTCCATCAAGGCTTGTTCTTCAATGATAGCCCTTCTTTCAAAATTGAAGCCTTATGTGATTCTGATTGGGCATCTTGTCCCATGACAAGAAAGTCGGTTAGTGGTTATTTTATCATGTTTGGTGGTAGCCCTATTTCTTAGAAATCCAAGAAACAAGTAACTGTCTCACTCTCTTCAGCAGAAGTTGAATATCGTTCAATGTGCAGAGTTTGTTCTGAATTAGCATGGCTTAGTAGATTGTTCACAGAATTTGAAGTTCCTGAAGTATTGCCTATTCCTTTAAAGTGTGACAATCAAGCAGCTATATACATAGCTTCTAATCCAGTTTCTCATGAGCGTACTAAACATATTGAAATTGACTGTCATTTCGTACGAGAAAAACTTCATGATGGATTGATAACCTTGTCTTATGTTCCATCTCAACATCAACTAGCTGATTCATTTACCAAGCCTTTGGCCAGTTCTGATCATCAGTCAACAATGCACAATCTGGATTTCTTACCATATCCTCCAGCTTGAGGGGGGTGTTAGATTGTATCTATTTAGTTTGTTGACTTTGTTACAATTCTGTTAGATTATCACGTGTTCCTCACGTGAGTTAGATAGACTTTTGTCTTTGTATAAATTAGCCCTCTTTGTACAGTTTACAATTTAATGAGAAATTTAATCAGTTTCTCTCAACTCTTCTTTCAATCAAAACACGGGTGAACCTCCGTGGCCACAAAGAGGTATTCTTTTTTTGCTCCCAGCGGAGATTTGAACCCGGGACATCCTGACAAGCTTGTGCACCACCATTGTGGTTTGCACCTAACAAGCTTGTGCACTATATATATGCATGTTTCTCCAACTTTCAAGAACCACTACTAGAAAAAGGCTCCAGTTCCTAGGAGGTATTTCCTCGGAAATCCCTCGGAAACAGCCGTTTCCGAGGGGTTTCCGAGGGATTTACATTCCTCGGAAAAGTATTGGTCGGAAAAAAATTCCGAGGGAATTCCGAGGAAGTTTCCGAGGGAATTCCGAGGAAACGAACTTTGTAGGAAACGCATAATATTTCCGAGGGATTTCCGAGGGATCGTTTTTCCGAGGGATTTCCGAGGGTTTATATTTCCGAGGGAACATATTTCCGAGGAATTTACGAGGGGACATATTTCCGAGGGATTTCAGAGGGGTCATATTTCCGAGGGATTTCCGAGGGGTCATTTTTCCGAGAGATTTCTGAGGAGTCTTATTTCCGAGGGATTTCCGAGGGGTTATATTTCCAAGGGATTTCCAAGGGATATTCTTATGTGCATGTGTATCCATTGTTGAACCTAAACTCTAAACATATTTATCTCGTTCAAATATAATTTGATGTATATGTGTACTTATGTATGTACACATGTAAAAGTTGGTGATATAAAAGAATATAGTATGTAACCATGTTTTACAAGATATTGAACCAAAAAAATGATATTTAAACCTTAAAAAGGGAAAATATATTTTATTTCTTAGGAAATCCCTCGGAACTTCCTATACATTTCCTAGGGATTTAGAAATTCCCTAGGAAATCCCTCGGCATTTCCTACACATTTCCTACAAATTTCCAACAAATATAATTAGTTTTTCCTTTTTAAGGGGTTTTACATCCTTTTATTATTCCATAGTTTTCACAACATCATTACACATTAAGGACATTCTTTTTATCATGTTACAAATTATATATACTTATGTGCATGTGTATTCATTGTTGAACCTAAACTCTAAACGTGTTTATCTCGTTCTAATATAACTTGATGTATATGTGTGCTTATGTATGTACACATGTATAAGTTGGTGATATAAAAGAATATAGTATGTAACCAAGTTTTAAAAGATATTGAACCAGAAAATGACATTTTAATCTTAAAAAGGGAAAAGATATTTTATTCCCTAGGAAATCCCTCTGAACTTCCTACACATTTCCTAGGGATTTAGAAATTCCCTAGGAAATCCCTCGGAAATTCCTACACGTTTCCTACAAATTTCTAACAAATGAATTAGTTTCATTTTTAAGGGTTTATACATCATTATACATGATGGACATTCGTTTTACTCTGTTACAAATTACATATACTTACATGCATATGTATCCATTTTATATAATGTATAGAATGAAGTATAGAAATTGAAAAATTAAATTTTATTCTTGAAAATTTCCGAGGGATTTGCTAGGAGAAGTAATATTTTTAAACTTTGCTAGGAATTCCATCGGAACTTTCGAGGGATTTCCTAGGAAGCTTTTTTCAAACATCATATTTTGAATTCCCTAGGAATTCCCTCGGAATTCCCGAGGGATTTCCTTGGAAGATTTTTTCAAAAATAAAAAAAAAAACAATTTTTTTAATTCCCTAGGAATTCCCTCGCAACTTCCGAGGGATTTCCGAGGAATCTTTTCTGAAACGCTATTTTTTGAGTTCCCTCGGAAGTTCCGAGGGAATTTCGAGGAAGTTATTTTATTCGAAATGCCTAGAAAATCCCTCGGAAATGTGTAGGAATTTCCGAGGGAAATAATCCCTAGGAAAAATTTGTAGGAACAGGAGCCCTTTTCTAGTAGTGAACAAAGAGCCTAACTTATTTAGGTGTTTTATCACCACGTAGGTACACTAATCATGCTCTAATGGCCGGCTAAATAACCTAGAGAATACCTTGATCACGTAGGAACAATTTTTGTTCATTTAATAGAATTAGTTAAACCCAATTTATAATTATATATTTTTTAGGAAAGATCATGTTCTTGTACTGTCTTCATTACTTTGTCATGACTTCTAAAACTTAAACTTCGACCAAGGCCACGTTAATTATAACATTATTAACACTTACTTTAAATAAAATATTTAATATCGAGTATAACCGATTAAACAATCAAGGGTATTGATGTCATTCAAAAAATTAAAGTATCCTATAAATAAATCTAGCACCATAGTTACTTCATTTTTTAATTTGCAATTGTCACCACCACCAGCCTTAGACAAAATGCAGGCGAAAGCATTTAATTTCATTCCATTGAAACTGTCGTCGCCGGCGATCAAACTACCACCACCTCAAGCAATCTCCTTTCCCGATCAAGTCCCCCGAGACATTTCCATAACCATACCTAGTCAAGAAGCATCGACTTCCGTTGAAGATGGAAAAATAGCAGCTTACTGGGATTACCAGTTTTTGTTCGTTTCCCAACGTTCAGAAACTGTTAATCCCATCAGCTTGCGTATTATTGAGGGTTCCATACCCTCAGATTTCCCGTTAGGAACGTATTACTTAACGGGACCCGGATTATTTAAAGATGATCATGGTTCAACGGTGCATCCTCTAGACGGTCATGGCTATCTTAGATCATTCACGATTGATGGAGCTAAAGGCGAGGTCACGTTTATGGCTAGATACATTAAGACCACTGCTCAAGTTGAGGAACATGACCGTGAAACGGGCGAGTGGCGGTTCACGCATCGTGGCCCGTTCTCGGTACTTAAAAACGGGAAAAAGATGGGGAATACCAAAGTGATGAAAAACGTTGCTAATACTAGCGTGTTGAAATGGGGTGATAGGTTGTTTTGCTTGTGGGAAGGTGGTGCTCCGTATGAGATTGAATCCACATCCTTGGATACTATCGGGAAGTTTGATTTGATCAACGGTGGTGATCAATCATCGACAACATCAAATTCCGAGTATAAACCAAGGATCGGTAGTGTCGATGCCTTAGATCTTGCTACAAGCATATTAAAGCCAATATTACACGGTAAGAGTATTTATATTATTAAATTAATAACTTACTAAAGAGAAATGATATGTAGTTCATGAGTAGAAAAATAGGGTAACCGTAATCGGAACTGGAACTATCTCGGAACCGAATGTTCTGGACTAGGAACCTGCTAGGAGGTTCTGGTTCCTAAAATCATGGAACTTCCCTAAGAGGTTCCGGTTCCGGTTAATTAAAATATATAATATATAATATATTATACATGATTAAATTAAATAGATTTATAATTTATCTAAATGTAAAATACTAGTCCAAATCAAAATATAAAATTGACCTTACTTGTTATAATTGAGTCAGAAATTAGGTGAGAGTGAGACATTCACTCGTCGTGAGGTCGTATGTTTGTGACCAACTTTCACATGAATCACACATTTACTATGTTTTTGTCATTCTTATTCACTTATTTATATTCTGAATAATATTCGTAATCGTTAAACTATATTTAAAATCGTTAAATGATATTTGTAATCGTTAGTTTGTGTTATTTATTGTCTTGTTTATTGGGTATGTAATGTTAAATTTTTTTGAATTTAGATACAGGGTAACCGAAACCTGCCCTGTAACCGGTGGTTCCGGTTCCGGTTCCGAAAATTTAGGAACCTGTCTTCCAGGTTCCGGTTCCGGTTCCAATATCTCAGGAACCGGCGGTTCCAGTTCTGGTTCCGGTTCCAGTCGGAACCGGCGGGTACCCTGTTATGCTCACCCCTAGTAGTTCCACTTGATAGGATGACATGTATAATCAATTAATTTTCTCTCCTAACATTATCTCTTGATTTTGACACATGTCTTCATCTAATTAGTAGGACTATAAGTAAGACCAAATGGTATGACTAAATACCAATACTCTTTACTAAACTATTACTACTGTTTTTGTACTTCCTCCGATTGAAAATAAGTGTTACACTTTCCTTATATATGTGATTCAAAATAAGTGCTATACTTTGAAAAATTAAGTATATTTGGCAAAAAATAGTAGTAATTATCTATTTTAACAAAGTGAAATGAATCATTGACCTTTACTTTTTACTTTTAAACATTATTAACCATACTTTATTAAAAAGATGTGGGACTCATTATCCATTAACCATTCAATTAATCTAATTTAACCATTATTATAATCTTTTACCTTAAAAACCATAAAACCCAAAGTGTAGCACTTATTTTAAATCGGAAAAAGTATATCTTATTGGAATTATACCTGATCTTAATATTTACTATTTGTAGATAAAAACCAATTGATTAAACACATTTCGAAGCGAATATCTATATTTTATTAGATAATAATTTGATTACATTATCATTGCAGAAATTCTGTTTTTATTCTATTAAAAATATCTCCGTTTATTTTATTATTTTTAAGTAAACATTATCACATTTCAAATTGAATTATTAATTATTGTTGGGGATTCTTGTACGCAGGGATTTTCATGATGCCACCAAAGCGATTGTTGTCGCATTATAAGGTGGATGCTTCGAGGAATAGTCTTCTTATGATGTCATGCAATGCAGAAGATATGCTCCTCCCACGAAGTACTTTCACCTTCTATGGTAAGTTTCTGTGTCAAGGAAAAAATAATCATACACTTCATAAAGGGTGAACTCTCCAATTAAAAAAAGGTGATATATGCACCACAAAAACTATATTGCGTACCACATTTAACAGATCTTAAAATAGAGTACTATACAAGTATAAAAAACATAAGTTATGGTTAGATAAAACATATTTAGCATTAAAACTTGTATAAAGTATATTTTCTTCTAATCGTATAGTCTATACTCTATAGAGGTAGATCATGTTAAAAAACGTCTATATTGTAATAGCATAAAAGTAAGTTTTACAATGGAATACTCCCATGTCCTATAAAAAAAACTTCTCATTTTACTTTGACACAAGTTTTAAGGTGATTGTTAGTGGTAGGGTCATTGGTAATAATTTTGATTGAAATATAAGAGCATCTCCAATGGGAGGTTGAGTAAGATGTTGATATTATTTGAATAACCTCTAAAATGACATTTTACCATTGGAATGAATGCCTTTTTTAAGAGGTCACTCCAACCACTTGATCTTCCCCAACCACTTGAACAACTTTCAGTGTTTGATTCTTTTAGTCCTTATATTTAAAATTTTACATTTTAAACTCATATATATATATATATATATATATATATATATATATATATATATATATATATATATATATATATATATATATATATATATATATATATGAATAATATATTATTTCTATAACTATAAATTATAATTTATCATATTTCAATACTTTTTAAGGTCAAGCATTATAATATTTTTGTAAGAGAAATTTTATAATAATGTTAAGTTTTGTAATGCTCTAAAAATTATTAAATTACATAAGTGAGGGGCATTTATAAAACATTTGCTATAGATAAAGGTAAATTAGTAATATTATTGAAAAAAGTCTTTGGAAAGGTTAACCATTGGAGAGGTTTTCAACTAATAGGTTATTAGAGCATCTCCAATGGGAGTTTTTTCTAAAGCTTTTTACCTTTTGTCTAGGTCATATGAAGGTAAATGACCTTCTAAGAAAAAGCTTTTGCTTCAAAAGCTTTTTCTTCCATAAGTCATTCCTTAGACACACAAAAAGTTTTGTTTACATTTACATACATTGGAGCAAAAGCTTTTTTAATAGCTTTTTTGTGAAAGTTGAGTAGAAAGTCTACATGTCATTTCTAATAAGTCATTGCAATGACTTAACTATTGGGGATGCTCTTAGATGATGGAGGCAAAAGTAATAAGTTATTGGAGAGGTTAACCATTGTGGATGCTTTAAGATTGGTTTGGAGAGAGAAATATAGTTAGTGGCTAGTTAGTTGTGAGGTCTTTAGGCGAGTGGGTACGGGCCAACGCCCCACAAGGCGTGGGGGTGTGACTCGGCACCAACGGCGTGGCCTCGAAGGGGAACACCGCCCCCCCCCCCCCACAACGGCGTGGGGGTGCGGCGTGGTGGAAGCAGGCAACGGTCGACGCAGGGAAACGGGCGTGGGATTGCTTGTGCCGAGCTTGTTTGGACCGAAACTAGCCGTTATACAACGGCATTAATAGCCGTTACATTTAAAAAAAAAAAAAAAATTTTATTAAATTATTTTCCTATATATATTACACACTTTCACTCATTTTATACACACAATTAACCCATTTTACTCTCTACAAACTCCTATCTTCATACCTCTCTACTTACAATGGATCCACACAACAATCCTCCACAAACACCCAACCAACCTTCACAACAAAATATACCGCCGAACCTAGGATTTGGTTGCTTCGACCAATACGCGAACATCCTAAGTTCCGGTGTTGTCCCACCTCCACAATATTATCCACAACCCCCACCTCAATTTCAACTCCCTCAATTTCAACAACCCCAATATTCACAAAATATATCTCAATTTGCACCCACCGGCCAATATTTTCAATAACAAGAAATTCATCAACAAGCCCAAACACAAGAACAACAAGCGGGGGGGAGCAAGAGAAAGGCGAAAGGGAAAGGGAAAGGGCCCGAAAAGCCATGAGCGATTTAGGATTGTAGTTTTTAAATTTTAAGTATTTTTAAATTTAAGTATTTGCATTTTTAATTTTAAGTATTTTTATTTTTAATTTTAAGTATTTGTATTTTTAATTTAATTTAATGTATTGTTATTTTAATTTTAATGGAAGTTTAATATTATGTTTGAAAAATAAATGGAAATGAAATGATGAGTTGGAAAATAAAATGGTGTGGTGTGGTGTGGTGGGTATTTCCACCAAATGATGTGGTGTGGTGGTGGTGTGGGGGTGTGAGGTGGCGATGATGTGGCGGAAAAGGGCACCACCACATGTGGTGCCCATACCCACTAGCCTTAGTAATAATAGTAATTTATTATGTGGATTCCATCAAATGTAAGAAATGAAAAAAAAAAATTATATGATAAAAATTTAAGGTGAAATTAAAAGTTTTTTTTGAACAGAGAGATTATTAATTATTGTTTTTTTGCAGAATATGATGGTAACTTCAAGATCTTGCAGAAACAAGAATTTAATATACCAGAACATCTAATGATCCATGACTGGGCTTTCACAGATTCTCATTACATATTGTTTGGCAATCGGATCAAACTTGACATTCTTGGTAATTTACGTTTAATTTTTATTTATATTTTTAATTGGGTTTTGTACGTTGTAATATAGCTCTCTTGTTCTTTGTTTTTTTTTTTTTCGAATATTTGTCACAAACAATAAATTTGTTACTTTTATGCGTGCACAACTAGAAAAACGACATTTAGTTACTCATGTTCTAGTGACATATAATAAGTGTCACTGTATGTGGATTTTAGCTTATTCAAAAGTGTAGGAAAAGTTTTAACTTTGTGGGTAAAAGTCAAAAAATTTAAGTTGTATCATCAAAATGTTAAATAAAAATTCACTCACATTTATTGTGTCATTATAAGCTTTTACTTGCCCGATATTACCCATATAAAACGTTAGTTAACACTTTCTAAAGAGAAGTATTAGTGACACTTTATATTTGTTACTTTTATTGACACTTTATGAGTGTCACCAAAAGAGATTATATTATAATAGTGGGTTAAATAATTGTTTTATTGAGAAAGCAAAAAATGAAATGTAGGATCATTGACGGCAGTCTGTGGATTTAGTCCGATGATATCGGCATTATCGGTGAATCCTAGTAAGAATACATCACCGATATATTTGTTACCTCGTTTTCCCGACCATAAAGAAGGGAGGGATTGGAAAGTGCCAATTGAAGCTCCTTCTCAAATGTGGGTACTTCACGTCGGGAATGCATTTGAAGAAACAGATCAACATGGAAATAAACAGATTCAAATACAAGCTAGCGGTTGTTCATATAAGTGGTTCAATTTTCAGAAAATGTTCGGTATGTTTATCGATAAATTGCTGACTTTTGGTAGTTGATTATAAGCTGAGGATACACTAAAACATTTAAATTTCATTTAGTTTTTAGGAAGTAGTTAGTTAGTTACTACCACCTCCACAACAATAATGATATTTAATTCCTTCAAATAAGGGGTATGATTTTAAGGAGACCTCAAGCAAAAATGCTAGTGAGAATATATAAATGTAAAATAAATGTGTTCCAGGGATTCAATATAATGATTAAAGTTCCACAACATCTTGAAATGTGTCACTAGATAACATTTTTATTCTAGTGTTGATCTAACGACTTTTTTTAACAGGGTATGATTGGCAAAGTGGTAAATTAGACCCGTCGATGATGAATGCTGGCGGAGGAGAAAACAAACTGTTGCCTCATCTAATCCAAGTTTCAATTAACTTTGATGCAACCGGAAATTGTGAAAAATGTTGTGTGAATCCTTTAAACGATCAATGGGACAAAGCAACCGATTTTCCCGTTATCAATCCAGATTTTGGTGGAAGCAACAACACGTATGTATACGCAGCAACATCTTTAGGTGTTCGTCGAGAACTGCCACATTTTCCGTTTGATACTGTCGTGAAATTCGACACCATGAAAAACTCCACCCGAACATGGTCGGTTGGTGCCCGAAGATTCATCGGTGAACCCATTTTTATCTCAAAGGGACGTGATGAAGATGATGGATACCTTCTAGTAGTAGAGGTAATTGACATAAGAAAATTTATATTATTTACTACTAAATCTGCATACATCATCTTTTTATCCATAAAATATTTGATATATGGAATCCAATAATTCTCTTTTCTAATCTCATTATTTGATCTGGACATTTATACTGATCAAATGAGTAGGAATATACGTAAAAAAAGATTTAGTGTGAATCGATACCATCTCTTGATCTAAATGTCCGAAAACATTTTCTAAGTGTTTTGAATATTTTTAACTTTGTTTTGAATGAATTAACTAAATTAAATGGTAATTATTAACAGTACGCGGTAGCAGAACAGAAGTGTTATCTAGTGATTTTGGATGCCAAGAAGATCGGGGAGACAAATGCAGTTGTGGCAAGATTAGAAGTGCCTAAACACTTAAATTTTCCTCTTGGATTTCATGGTTTCTGGGCACCTATCGATTCAAAAACATAGATAAAATGTAACGATATTTTGTATTTTTATTTACTATAGCAAAAAGAAACGTTGAATTAAAAATGTATTATTCTAGTAAAGGTAGATTAAAAAGTATGCATTTTATTTAATTTTCAGTTTGAAATCTACTTCCAAATTAAATGTGCAAGGGTAGTTATAAAACTCGCATTTTAGAAGTATCACTAACGAGTAACGTCAATTTGGACATTGTAATAGAGTTATTGTAATTATTGTACAAACTCATATGAAGACCGAAAAATTATTCAAAAACTATGTCCTAACGAAAATTTAAAGAAGTTATGTCAGATCATGTCTCGATTCTCCTAGTCACAACGATTATAACAAGTACGACAACCGATAGGAGTAGAGAAGATCGTACTTTTTCTTCCAATATATCATCAAGTTCCGACATTGTGGATTTCTTATTTTTTGACATGGTGTGTAGTATTTCAGTCACAAAAACCTCTAATTTCTCGATGAAATCAATGATTTTAGATTTCATGAACGCAAAAATCCACCTAGTGATAAGAGATGTCGATTTGGAATCTCTCGTGTCTTTCTCCATGCTTTCTGTTGCTATGAACACAATAATGATAGTAAGCTCAAGAGGTTAAATTTTCCAATTTTTGCGACCATAGCGTCGCAAAATGGCGACTTGGCCTATCTGTGTGATAATTTTTTGCCCAAAATGAAAATTTGTTACACAACTTTGCCAATTATACTCATTTAATTCGTTTAATAAATAATTTAACATATTATAGTAAATTTGATTATATAGTACATTAAATCCGGTTTATATAAATACGACATATGAACAGAAAAGGAAAATAAACCTGTTTGTGGCAATGAGCCATGAAGATCCTGAACAGCATCATTCTTCAGGATGGCATCCCACACATCTGTATCTGATGAAATCGAAATCACTAGCCTCTACACAAAATGAAAAGTAAATTCAGAAAGAAAAAAAATCAATTTCAAGTTATTGTGACGGATATTGCGGTGTCACTAGTTTCACATTTGAAATGCCTAAAAGCGTCGCAAAAGGATCAACTGACGATTGCGGAAAAGATAAGGTATTAAGGTTACCTGAAGTGAAGCATCAGTTTGTAGCAGATGATATGCATCAAGAAGCCTCTTTTGCCCCAAAGATTCCACTAAAGTTATTTCTGAATTTGTTGAACTCATTACCCTAATTTAATTTCAAAATCATAATTGCAAACTTATACTTGTAAATTTTGAGTTTTTTCTTCTATTTTTTACCCGAATAAAGAAAAAAACCCACCTTTGAAGATCAGAAATGGCGTTTTGCACTTCAATTTGAGAAGGAACATGTCCAAAATTGGTTTGATTGGAATACTCGCTCGCTTTTCTTTCAATTTCATCGGCCAAATAGTAACTTTGTGTACGGAAATTGGATGAAAAAGGTGAAGAAGATGGTGGTCGTGAGAGGTGGTGGCTGGCGGTGGTCGCCGGTGGTGGTACCGCTCCTCCTCCCATACTTACAAAAGTGAAATTAATCAAAATGAAAAATCAATAGAAGATTAATTGGTTTCGTGTTCATCAATTGGCATTCAAGATAACGTTTGTTAATTCGGTAATTACTTTTCGCGATTAAATCCTTGAGTTTTAACAATTTACACTTCAGTCCACCTTCTTTTTGTAGTTGCTGGTTTTCTTTCCTTTATCTAGAATCAGAAATATTAAAGGCCAAAAATTATATTTATCATAAACTGGTTGATTTTAAGTTATCATTAACCAAATTCTCTGGTTTTAAGCCCCTTTGTAGATAATAAACACACAAATTAATGAATTATCATCCACTTATATGTCAATTTGTAAAAACTAAAAATATATGAAACTTGTGATCGAGTCTGTAAATACGCAAATCCCAAGCGTCTTTTTCAATAAATAAATAAAAGGAATTAATCATCCAAATATTTAAATGTTTGTGTATAAAAGACGTTGATTTAATTTATTTTTGTATTTGCTTATGTAAACGCCTCTCGCTGCTTGGTAGGCAATTCTAGTTCAGGCTCAAGTGAACCAAGGGGAGAAAAGTATTCGTCAATCATGTCTTGTGTCACGTGCTCTAAGCTCGGTGGGTCCCACTACATATTTCAAATAAAAAAAAAACATTTTAAGCCCATAAAAACAAGCAAGGGTTAATTTCACAGTATAGTAAAAAAGTTTTAAAAGTGTTCCATTTAGGTCACTTAAATTTCACTTTCACTATAATAATAATCAAGTTTCAGAAGTGTTTCCAATCATGTAAAATTTACCTTTATTATATATTACCAGGTCACTTTATGTAAAGTAATATATAAAAAAACTCATAATTGAAACAGTTTTGAAACTTGGTTATTATTATAGAGTGAAAGCAAAATGTAGCTGGTTATACCTTGGGTGCAAAATCTTTATCCACCATTCGTGCACGAACACCTTCACAAAAATCACTTGATATTTGGCATGACATTGTTCTTGATGTGAGTCGGTATTCGCGTATTAGGCACTCATCAAGTGTTTGAAACCGACCTTCTCGTATCTGAATACAAAAGAATTAAATTTATAAACTTAATAAAAAAAATTAAATTTATAAACTTACTGATTTCAAGGAAATCTTCAAGCTTAAAGGTGAAGCATATTTCAGTTTCTTCAGGGTTGAATCATACCACCCGTCATGAGTTTTTGCAGCTTCGCGCTCCTATTTATTTAATAAAAAATTCATACAAAGTTAAAAACCGCCAATAATCGAAACTTGAAGGGTAAAAAGGTCAAATTTTTACCAATGCATCAATGATTTCTTCAACGGTATCTTGGCTGAAACATTTATCAACTGCTTCCATCCTATATAAATGAAGGAAAATTATTAACTTAAAATGGTAATTTCCAGAAAAAAAAACATGATAATTCACCTCTTGAGAACACTGTTATTATCTGGATAATCAAAATCACTGTATTTTTTAAGACAAGTTTCAATTACAGAAGGATCATCCGTTATCAGATTCTTGAGACATTCTTCAATTGCTCCAACATTCTACAAGTAAAATTATGATGATAATAATAATAATAATAATAATAATAATAATAATAATAATAATAATTATTATTATTATTATAATTATAATAATAATAACTAACCGTGCTGTGTGAATAGTGTGTAGCAAGTCCACACGCCATCATTTCAACGCCATTGAGTCTGTCACCCGTTAGACCCAAATACTCCCCTGAAAATACATTAATCTCATTTTCATTTCACCATTTTTAACCAACTAATTATTATTATAAAAAAATTATTTTAATTTAAATATAAGATACCTAAATAACCAGGAAGATGTGAAAGGCGAAAGGAAGCACCAGCATCAGGATGAAGACCAATTAATGTTTCAGGGGTAGCATAAATCTGTAAATCTAATTAATAGCAAATCCAAAAATCTAATTTAATCATATTAAATCAAGCAGTTTGAAACTTACAGTTTTTTCGGTTACAATCCGGAATGTTCCCGGGATGGAAATTGCAGCCCCTCCACCCATGGTAATCCCATCCAAAATAGCTACCTAAACATGATATTAATAATTAAAATCATTAATGTTTATAGATAAATGCTCATTAATTAATTAATTATCTAGTGCTTACATTTGATTTTAAATATGTATGTACAAGGTATGCAAAACTATATGTTCTCCTAAATATTTCTTTACTTCCTTCAATATTTCCTGCACAAGTTAAAGTTATTTACATTTTATGTTAATTGCATACCGAAAATCAAAAAAGTGGCGTTTTTTATTACCTTTTTTGATCATATCGCGTACAGAAACTATATCAGCACCAGCACAAAAAGCATTGCCATTTCCCTATGAAATAAATTATAAAATCAAGAATTATGAATGAATTCTTAAAACTTATTGTAAAATAAGAAAATGATGAAACAAGAATGTTAATTAGACTCACCTTCATCACCACAAAACTATATCAGGGTTATTTTCCCAACTTTCATATAGTTTGTGTAACCTTTTCATCTGCAAATGTGAATGAAACCATATTATTAAAATTATTTTGTACTGTCTGTTGAAGAAAATAATAACTGGAATATATAATAATTGAAGTTACAACAACTAAAATTGGCAATTTGCAATTTACAATTTACAATGTTTCAATAATTAACTAAAAATTTTAAATGACGGATTGGACTTTCGTGACCAATTGTTTAATCTAAAAATGTCAATCCCCTTTCTCCATTCCCAATTCCAAAAAGTAAAAACAAAATTACATAACGAAATTAATCAAACCAGGGGAACATTGAGTGAATTAAGGACGGAGGGTCGATTGAGTACTGCGGTTCTCGAATTTGCATTGCCTTCCACTAATACCTGCATTAAACATATAATCAATCATCAATTTCTCCCAAAAACTTACGCAATCAAGTGCGTGTGTGCGCGCGATAACTCGATTGGAGTTAAACTCACCAAGGAATCAGGATCATTGATGAGTAATTGATCAGAGAGAGCACTGTTGCTGTTGCTGTTAAAGCTTCGATTGAGGAAAAATCGAGAGCAATGGCGAACACACCGCTGTTTACTCACAAAGCTCTGCATCTGTGTGTGTGAAAATGAAAATTCAATTGTGTTTTCGTACCAAAAAGGGGTTAAGCAATTGATCGTAATTACTAATTAGTAATTGTAGAGATGGTCCCTTAATTAGTGTTAGTTTGTTTGGTTTGACTTCATGATCTGTCAGTAGCCAACCCTAATCTCCACTAGAATCAAATTTTACACTAATTATCATTAATCGTGTAACTTATTTGAGATACAATTAAGGAGTATAAATGAATAATAAAAACAAATTATTATTACTACGATTTTACTCAGTTTTAAGTAGTTTAATAAATGATTTGTAACCTAGCGATGTAAGATGTACTCTTTGGCTTATATTTAAAAATAATTTAGAAAATTTAAAAGAAATCTATGATGCATGAACCAAAAATAACACATCAAATTGGTACAAATAATGCATCTTTGGAAAATATTTCCTAACCAAAAGGTTTAAAATGAAAGCAAAAAATATTTCCAAACTAAACGACTACAGATATAATTATGTTACCTAATATTTACATGGTTTTCCCACCAAAAGCTAGGAATTTGTAGAATAGAGGCTAAAGAATAATAAATTTTTATTTTCAAATTTTTATTTCATGAATTTGGTTTTATAAAAGCCTCTCGTTGTTTTGTAGGCAGATCAAGTTCGGGTTCGAGTGCATTTAGAGGAGAAAAGTATTGATCCACCATGTCGTGTGATACATGTTTTAAACTCGGTGGGTCCCACTGCAGAGTTTAGAAGGGTAATTAAGTAAATGTTAAAAAGAGGTTTTTGTGTCAATGAAATAATAAAATGTTTGTACCTTAGGAGCAAAATCTTTATCCACCATTCGTGACCGAACACCCTAATGAAAATATAAACCGATAATATTACATATAAAAGCAGAGGTAGGATTTCAACCCGTTTACTTATGAACGGGTCCATATGGGTAAAATTTTAGAAATAAAAAAAATTCTTAAAATCAAATGTCATATAAGTTGAAATTTGACACTCGGGCGAAGTGTATTTTAATGCATAAAACATCCTCAGATAAAATAAAAGTTATGTAATCATATTGGGCACAATTTTTTTAAAGTTTTTTTTAATAAATTTGGAGAAAAAGTGTTTACCAAAAATACCCACTTTGGCCTGAACCCATTTTACTGACACTCCCATTTTATTATTTTACCATCTCTAATAATATATATAATCTTCATGAATAGATAAATAAATTATGTTAATACCTCAAAGAAATCACTTGATATATGTCCAGAAATAGCTTGTAATGACATTCGATATTCACGAATTAGACATTGATCAAAGGTCTGAAACCGGCCTTCTCGTATCTGAATATAAAATGAATAAAAATTCAATAATAATAATAATAATAATAATAATAAATTATTTGGATTAATGAATTGAAGAGACTTACTGATCTCAAGGAAACCTTTAAGCTCAATGGTGATGCGTATTTTAATTTCTTTAAAGTGGAATTACACCATCCATCATCAGTTTTTGCAGCTTCACTTTCCTGTCGGTTTTTATTATTTAAAATTATTTTTTATTAAGAATACAAAATAATAAAAAAATTGAAACTCTGAGGTGTAAAAGGTTACAATGTTTTACCAAGGCATCGATGATTTCCTCAACATTATCATGGCTGAAACATTTGTCAACTGTCTCAATCCTTAAATCAAATTAAAGTAAATCATTAATAATATAACCATCATACCAATTTAAATTAAAATCACCATTAAAACATACCTCCGGATAACACTTGTATTATGAGGATATTCAAGATTACTGTACTTTTGAAGAGAAGTTTCAATAACAGAAGGATCATCAGTTATCAGATTCTTGAGACATTCTTCAATTTCTAGAACATTCTATATGCAAAAAAAAGATCATATTATTCATATTATAATAAAATTAATGATGTCATAAATTAAAAAAGACCCAAAAAACAAACCGAGCTATGAGAATAATGTGTAGCAAGCCCACATGCAATCATTTCTATTCCATTGAGCATGTCTCCTGTTAGAGCCAAATACTCCCCTAAAAAGAATATTTTATTCTAATAATTCAGAAGCAGTTTAGGTATTTAAATTTAAAAAAAAAAAAAAAAAGAGTTAATTACAAGAATGGTCCTTTAACTTTATACCAAATTTCACCAATAGCCCTTTAGTTTCAAAAATTACACCGATGGTCCTTATTTTTGAAACTTATTGCACCGATAGTCCTTTAGGCTTAACGGTGTTAAATTTTTCTGTTAAGTCTCCCATGTGAGATGCACATGGGTGTGGGTGTGTGCAAGTGGTGTGGTACTTTTTGCCTTAAAAGTTGTAAATAAGCTTGTTTTTTAATTTTTTTCGCAAAAAGTGAAATGGGAAAAGACTACAATGCCCTCATGTGCATCTCACATGGGAGACTTAACAGAAAATTTTAACACCGTTAAGCCTAAAGGACTATCGGTGAAATAAGTTTCAAAAATAAGGACCATCGGTGTAATTTTTGAAACTAAAGGGCTATTGGTGAAATTTGGTATAAAGTTAAAGGACCATTCATGTAATTAACTCTAAAAAAAATTATAAGAAAAACAAACCTAAATGACCAGGAAGATGTGAAAGGTGAAAAGAAGCTCCAGCATCAGGATGAAAACCAATTAATGTTTCCGGTGTAGCAAAAGTCTGCAGTGCAGTAACATAATTTAAAACAAAATTGAAAATTTAAAAGGCTAATATTAAACATAAAACATTTAATTAAAATGTAGTGTATTGATATACTTACAGTTTTATCAGTTGCAACCCTGAAAGTTCCTGGAATTGACACTCCAGCCCCTCCACCCATGGTAATCCCATTTAAGATAGCCACCTAAATAAACCAACTGAATTAAAATAATTGGTTGATTTTCATCAAAACTCATTACCAATTGTAAGTAAAAATAACAACCCTTTGGGTAGCATTATACAACTGTACTTACGTTTGGCTTTAAATATGTACCTAAAAGGTACATAAAACTATATACAGTCCAAAAGAATTCTTTGCCTTGTTCAATATTTCCTGTACAATTATGAACCCAAAGTTATTAAAATTTTAAAAAATCACCAACAAATTCATTTTATTAGTAAAAAAATATACTAATTGTGCCAACTTTAATTGTTTAATTTATTTATTATTCCGTACCTTTTTTTATGCTATCATGAAGAGCAACAATATCACCACCAGCACAAAAAGCCCTGCCACTGCCCTACAAATGAAATCCAAAAGTATGAATCGAAATACATCAAGATAATTAATAATTATTAAAGTAAAAAAATATTTGGTATAAGTTTGTAGAGTTACCTTCATTACCATAAAACCTATGTCAGGGTCATCTTCCCAATTTTTATATAGTTTATGTAACCTTTTTCCCTGTAGATCACACTCACACACACCATTATTATTGCCAATACTAAGTTTAAGGAAATGCTTAAAAGATTAACTGAATATATGACTGTCTTAAAATACTAACTGATAACCAATAAAGCAGTTAGCATATGAGTCTATTTTGACTTTTAATTTTGAAAAAAAACTGCAAGAGAAACAGTGAAAACTTGGAGATATAAACAATAGAGTTCGCCCAAACATATTTGATTATTAAATATTGTACTAATTAAATCGCTGAATGTGTTCCTTATATAAATTGAATTGACCTAATTAAAAAACATCTGCGTAATAATCGAACCATGGAAGTATTCAGCGCATTGAGGAAGGAAGGTCTGTTGAGAATTACGGTTCTCGAACATGCATTGCCTTCCACTAATACCTGTAAAATCATCAATTTTAATCAAAATGTATGTTATAAAGTGTTTGAGTGCGCGATAATTCGATTAAATCTGGACTCACAACGGAATCAGGATCGCCGATGAGCGAATGATCGGAGAGAGAGCTGTTGATGCTGCTGCTAGTGGTAAGGCTGGTTGTTGTTCGTTTGAATTCATTGAGGAAAAATCGAGAGTGATGAATGAAACGTTGCCTTCTCGCTAAGCTCTGCATCTCTTGAGTGTGTGTAAAATGGAGGAATTTTGGTCGGCGGTAATGGTGGTTTCAATCATCTTACGAAATGGACAAAGTGACAAACAGATCATAAGTTACAGATATGGTCCCTAGTTTAATTGTTTGGCTACACTTTTTATTTCTTGCTGATTATTTTTGCATAAATAGTCACGATTTCATGGTGGTTTGGTTGCGGTTGATTAACATTTTTCAAATTTAATCCGATAAATTTAATCTTTTAATAAATACTACTAATTTTATATTGAAGTATTAAACATACGAGATTAAAATCATGAGAGTTAAAAATGATCATATGTATTATACTAAAAGTTATGTGATTTTCACACTACATAAATTACTTCATACATTATACAACATTTAAAAATAAACAATATTAACTAATGATTATAATGCATAGATTAACTTTTTATTGTGTAAAAATCAACTCTCAGGCTAAAAACTAAATACTAGTTAGACGTAAAATTGTCAACAACTATATTTAGGTTCTAACACCCCATTTTTTAGGTGCATGTTAGGTAAATGTATTGAAGTGAGGCTAATATTAACCTTGAGTCATCACATTCCTCTCTCGTGTGTTTCTAGTAAAAAAATTACATTATTATTCGTTATAAATTTATAGGGTATAAAATAACATATATGACGCAAACATCTAAAACCAGCTCGAATTACTATTTCGGTTCTAATGGATATATATCTGATTTACTCGAACTGAACCGAAGCCGGATATTGTAAAACAATTTGGTTCACGGGTCTACTAATCCTCTGAAATCGAGTCTCAGGTATTTCAAGTCCAGATCCATCTTAATCGATTATGAACCCAATTACATCCCTACTATTATCTCATTCTCCTTCTACTAACGCGTTGAAAACATATCCATGTATACTAAAATCAACATAACAAATATATTGCATGTATCAAAACATCTCTAACGTATTAAACACATAATATAACGTAGGTAAATAAAGTTTAAACAAATTAACAATCACATAATACATACCTGTAAGATTGCTATTATTTGATTAGACAATATTCCGAAATGTCACTAATAAAATCGACAATTGTTTCTTGTATTTATGTGTTGAAGCTATTGCTTTACGTTTGCTCTCTCTTATTCACACGCATACATAGTCACAATCTTTGTGTTTGCTTCCTTGAGGTTTATCCCCAAAAATCCAGTTGGTGTTTTATCCTAATCCTAATCCTAGTAATTTAATTAATATTATCATAACGTAACCTTTATGTAATTAAAATAATTGATAGAGAAAAAATGTACCTGGCCACCGCGTGTTAGAATAGTTATTTAGATTTGCCGATGAGATAATGTTTACACGTGCTATGATAAACAGCCTTATTTTATCATCTTTTTCATTTTTCCCCTGCGAAAGAAAGTTATTACACGACATGGATGGTATTTATTTTCTTAACTCAAATAATTATAATGGTAATTCTTGTTTTTGAAATATTTTACTGTTTAGGTGCATTAAATACATTGTATTAAAACTTAAAAATACATTTAATACATCTATTCAAAATGTAATTTATGAATTCCATTGATGTCTAATAACATTTTATTAGGAAACTATGAGTGAGTTAATACACCTTAACATATTCATTGGGGGATATGTTAAAAAACCCTTTAAACTAAGCTTTTAAATTTATTTAACTTTTTTATAATATGAGTTGAAAACATGACTTTAGATAATTAGATTATTAGGAACATCAAACACTAAACAACACTGCACTATAAGAGAAATTATATTTATTTTTACTTTCTCTTCATGCTCATATTCCTACCTATTTATATACCTGACATATATAATTCAGTAAATGTCTTTCCTCGTATCATCCCCTAATTTTGACACTTATTATGATCAAATTGATAGACATAAATGATAGAAACCAATACCATTTCTCTTATATTGTTAAACCTATTAGTTTATCTAGCAAGGTTTCCATAAGCCCATTTTATGTGGCTTATTTGGTGGGATGGGTCATGGGAGTATAAAGACACATTTACCAATTTTTTAAGTGGCTTATTAAAGAGGGTATGCTTTTTTTCTTTTTTGTCATTTTACTAACTCGAACATAATAAGCTAATCCAAATACTAAATCAAAAGCTTATTAATTAATTACCGGGATCCCCAATTGCCATTCAAATAAAAAGCTTATTATCTTCTTTTTCTTATTCAGAAAAACACCAAGCATCAATCATCAATATACTGAAAACAAAACCAAACCATGTACCAAAAAAAGACACCTCCTAAGTCATAACCATTATTCAACCATCAAATTCATTAATATGATTTTTAATCCATTATTAACATAACATCATCTACATTTATTAGGGTCAGGAATTCTGATACTACAAGCTTGTGCAACTTTTTTAGCACCAGGCATTTTTAAATACTTCCCAAATTGGGGATTCTTCATGTAGCCACAAAGACAGTTTGTTTGTTGATGAAGATTGTTACAACATGGTGAATTTGGAGGTGGTGCTATATTACCGACTATGAATTGAAGGCACGGGAGAAAGTTTCATTGGGTCGCATTGTTGTGCCATTCCCAATTGCACTTCAACCATAAGATTTGTCATAACAACAAATATCATCACCCAAAACATACTAGACATCTTCATTTTTTTAAGAAAAAAAAAGTACAAAAGTATAGACTATGGGAGATGAGAGATTATTAACTTTTGGAATGGTATTTATAGACGTTCAAAAATATGATTGTGAAAATCCTGACTGTTGATTTTGAGATCAATGGTGATATAAGAAAGTCAATAAAGTAAATTGATCATAAAGTACTAGCCTACAAAATCATGTTAAAAACTATGTAACAAACTCAATAAATGTTTACTTTACATTAACTATCATAGTAAAAGTATCTATTTTTGGTATGTATTCTTCTTGTTACAAGAGCTTATTGAGTGGCACGTTTTTGGTAATTTACGTGATCTAACTGTTATCGTATCTATTTCTGAACGTTTATCCAATCATCTGGTAGATGTTTACCCAGGATGTGATCGAATTCGTGACTTCTGAGAAATCATTTGTGAGCCACTAAAACACCACCTATTGATATTTAAAGGCCAAAATGCATTTTAGTACCCTAGACTTGGCTAACTAGGTCATCTACTATCCTGAACTATTAAAGGTGCAACATGTTACTCTGAACTTGACAAAATGGTCGATTTAGTACCCTGACTCATTAATTTTATCACATTTTCTTCCTTGACTTAATTTCGTTAGGGCTTTTGACGGATTAAAACATATACGTTCATCTCAATATATTGATATTAGAAGCAAATCTCGTGAGAAAACAAGACAAAATTAGTAAGTCAGGGTACTGAATCGACCATTTTGTCAAGTTCAGGGTACCATGTTGCACCTTTAGTAGTTCAGGGTAGTAGAAGACCTAGTCAGCCAAATTCAGGGTACTAAAATGTATTTTGGCCATATTTAAATGAACCAAAGGGCTTATGATCCCGTTGTACCCAGTGTTTATGACATACCATAAGGTTGTGGTTCAACTCCCACCGTGAACAAAATGATTTAGATATAGAAAGTGTGTTTGTTTGCGGTTCAAAAAAATTAATATTTAAATGATAAAGAAAAATACAAAAATGTATGTAAAGATTTTATTACTGCTAAAACATCCTACAAAACCCAGCCCAATATCGACCTCAGCTAAAACATGCAAGCCCATTAATGTCGAGCCCAGCACAAACAGCTCGAAAGCCGACTAAAAATTAGAAGACTCTGCTAAAGCATGAATTTGGAACCAAACCAACGACTACTAGACAATTGTTTAAATTAAATGGAAGGGATATTGAAGTAATTAATTAAAATTATAGTTTAAATTAATTTTTTTTGTAAATTAGACTTTTAGGTTTTAAATTGTGGCCAATTACTAATTTTTGCATCTTAAATATATGATAATTTACAAAATATGTGATTTCTTGGGTTAATTGGCTTTCAAATCCGTTATTGTAATTGCTAGTTTCTTGCTAGCTTTCGTGTTTTAATAAAATTTTCGTAGGGGGTCTCCGGGAGGGTGATGGCAATGCCGAAGCTCGACCTGTTACCTCCTTTTTGCTGGTCAAAAAAAAAAACATGTGTGACTTGTGTTTCAAGTCACTAAAACACATGAGTTTCTAAAACACATGTGAGCATACGAAGCACATGTGTTTCAAGTCACGAAACACATGTGCTTGGCTGTACATATACAATCATTTATTTTCAAAAGAACTGTTATTAGTGAAGCACATGTGCTTCTAGCTTACAAACACATGTGCTTCATTACTTGAAACACACGTGCTTGTTGTACATATACACTCCTTTATTTTCAAAACAATTGTTATGAGTGAAACACATATGCTTCTAGTAACGAAACACATGTGTTTCAAGTCATGAAACACATGTGTTTGGCTGTACATATACACTCATTTATTTTCAAAACACATGTGTTTCAAGTACATGTGTTTCAAGTCACGACCACCACCGTCGGCGGCCACCTCCGGCCGTCGTCCGCCGCCTCTGGCCGCCGGAGGTGGGTGGGGTATAGATGTATTGAAACACATGTGTTTGTATGGTTTGAATTTGATCTTGACCTTTGACTTTTTTTATCTAATGACTATTAATTGTTCATTAGGACTAGCTAATATCCTTAGACTACCTTGAACATTTACCATAGATATTAATATAATTTGTTTTTTTTAAATAAAAAATATTTGAGTGGCGCATGAGGGGGGTGCACGTGACGTGGTGTTTGCATAGGGATCATAATCTTGGTCACGTGACTCAATAATGTGGGAGCACGTGATTGGGTAAAGGAATATTTATTAAAAAATGTGACGTCCGAGGCTGCCTAACGCGCGTCAAGAATGGAGCTGTTAACTACGAGATATATTCTCAAGTAATACTTTCAATTCTTTTGACTTTTCTTAAACAAAATGTTTCAATAATAAATTTGCAATATCAAATTATATTCACTAGTAATTACAATATCTTCTTAAAATTTTGTTTAAGAAAAGATGTTTCAATAACTAGCGTAAACATTTGTGGTTATGAGTTTAATAGGTCTCGTGGTTATGAGAAGCTAAACATTTGTACTGAAATTATATACTTCAAGAAAAATTATACTACGTATTTAATAACTGATACATGAAATCAACTAGTGCTCTATTATAATTTTATTATTTGATTTGATCACTTTTATTAATTAAAGGAAATGGAAATAAATAAGAATATATGATAGCAAGCGATATCATTACATACGTAAACAATAAGTAGCTAATTAAGCTATGTGTCCAATTTTTCATCGTAACTTTTATACTACGTATTTAGATTGAAACTTTAGACTATTTTATGGTTTTTTTATATGTTTATGTAATAAAAATGAGCTGGAGCCAGCTGTCGTAAATGTAATATCCAATTGGGTGAGGCTGTCGACGACGTTTTATTAAATTTCCCTGTTTCCGTCTACTTCTACCGCCCTCTGTATCCATGTCGTCAGATGTTGGTGTTGGTCGTACTCTCTCATACTTCATAATATATTCTTATTCCCCCCTTTATGTTTGCTTAATTTGCTTTTACAACCTTAAAAGTATTAAAATGGTTACTTCATTGGTCAGAGAGTAGCTAGAGGTGTTAAACTGATTGACTTTAATAACCGTTTCGGATAGTTTTAACTTTTAAGAGAGAGCTTAGAGCACAAGGTGTGGTGGTGGTGTTATAGCTTAGTTATAGCTTTTTTTGGGCTATAACATGACTATAACTAACACCCACAATTGTGGCTCCTTGGTGTTATTACTATAACTATGTTATAGGGGCCCCACTTGTTTTTTAATTTTTTTTAAACACATAAAAATACATTAAAATAATACATAAAATAAAACATACATTAAAATATAAATTAAAATGACGAAAACAAATACATAAAAAAATAAAACCTACATAAAAAAATACATAAAAAAATAAAATAAAATCATGCGTCTTGAGCGTCACGTTCCAATTTTAGTTGCCAAAGATGTTCGACTATATCACGGCGAAGGTCGTTGTGTACAACTTTATCCCTTAATTCTTTGTATTTCTTGCGGTGAACGTCACATCTCTCGACCCAGGTGCGTTGCAAATTCTGTTGTGGACTGACATACAATTCGTTAAATTCGCTTATTGCAAATTCTTGATCTTTTAATATCATGTTATGCAATAGTATGCAGCAGTACATGATTCTTCGAATTTTGTTGACCGAATAAGCTCGTGCCGGATGTTGAATAATACCCCAACGACCTTGAAGGACCCCAAAAGCTCGTTCAACATCCTTTCGTGCACTTTCTTGAGCCTTTTTAAAATTCAAATCTTTTGGGTTTCTAGCAACCGCGTAAGTTTTAACGAAGGTGGACCAAGTTGGATAAATCCCATCCGCTAGGTAATAACCTTTGTCGTATGTTTTCCCGTTCACCGTAAACGGAACCTCGGGAGCGACTCCGTCTATGAGGTCGTCAAATAAATTTGAATGACTAAGAACATTCAAATCGTTATTTGAACCCGCTACCCCAAAAAACGCATGCCAAATCCACAAATCTTGAGACGCAACGGCTTCTAGCATAAGTGTCGGGTACTTATGATCACCTCTCTTGTATTGCCATTTCAATGCAGTCGGACATTTTATCCATTCCCAATGCATACAATCTATGCTACCGAGCATACCCGGGAACCCATGATAACTTTCGTGTTTTGCATATAAAGTGTTGATATCTTCAAGAGTGGGTTTTCTTAAAAACTCTTCCGAGAATAAATCCCATATACATTTTGTAAAATTATCCAAACATTCACGACTACAACGTTCGCCAATTTGTAGGTATTCGTCAAAAGCATCCGGGGTTGACCCGTATGCTAGTTGACGTATGGCAGACGTGCATTTCATTATAGGACTAATGCTCATCAAACCTCTACAGTCGGGTCGTTGTTTAAAAAACATAAAATGCGCAGGAATAGGTTCTATGTTATAATTGGTAATACCTTCAACTATAGAAAGAAATAGGGCGGAGCTCATACGGTAGCGGCGTCTAAAAAATCGTTCGGGGTATTTCGGGGCAGGGCCAAAATAATCTTCCATTAGACGTTGTTCAGCACCAACTCGATCTCGCTTGATATATTTTCTAACTCTGGGTTCGTCATCGGCACACAAGGTTTGATAGTAGTTATTCCAATTGTTTAACCTTGTCAATTTTTGAAGTTTTTCCTCACCCGATGTTGAACTCGAATCAGAAGAATCACTATATGTTGAAGAACTCATTTTGAAAGTGAAAATATGAAAAAATGTGTGAGTTGTTTGGGATAAATGGTTGTGTATTTATAGAAGGAAAAAAATAATTTAAAAAAAAAGTTTTTTTTTTTAATAAAGTAGCCGTTACAACGGCTGTATAGCCGTTGCAACTCAAACATCAAACAAAGCAGCCCCTTTAACCCTCGTTATTGCCTTGGCGGTGATCGGATAACGGGCCGATGGCGCCACCCACGGTGTGGGTTTGGCGCCGTTATCGGCGGATAACTTGCCCAATAACGGGCCACACCGAGCGCTCTTATAAATTGAACTAAAATGGCTTGGTCGTCTGTCTCACCAATAATGTTTGTCTATGTTCGAACAACGATTGTCAAACACGAATATTAGGCGACGTCAACCTTGGATCTCCTGTAATGATCACAGTGCAGACCCAACAAGTTCTTGGCGAACCTAGGGTGATCGAGGTTGAGTGCGAAGGTGAAAGTGAGTGTAAGTTAACTATGTGTTTTAGGCTTCTTTTCTGTCTCAGTATCCCCTTGACAATGAGTTAGGCCATGTATTTATATAGCCTCAGGTATATGGAACGTTGGCTCATTATGACTACAATAAAGCAGTCATGAAGCGCCATTATGATGCGTGTCAATGATCGTGTAACGCCTTACTATTATGACTGCAATAAAGCAGTCATGAACCGTCATTATGACGGGACGTCAGCCACGACTCCAATGACAGGCGCTGACAATTCTGACAGGCGCTGACAATTCTGACAGGCGCTGACAATTCTGACAGGACAATTCTGACAGGCTGACAATTCTGACAGGCGCTACAATTCTGACAGGCGCTGACAATTCTGACAGGCGCTACAATTCTGACAGGCGCTGACAATTCTGACAGGCGCTGACAATTCTGACAGGCGCTGACAATTCTGACAGGCGCTGACAATTCTGACAGGCTCTGACAACTTGGATAGGCGATGACAACTTGGGCTTGGTTGTAGTAGCCCATCTTCATGTTTAGGTGATATTTACCTATATATACATATGTAATCCCTACTAACCTCATCATGCCCCCGAGTTAGGATTTGCCAAAACAACTGTTTGCGAGCCGTAACTATCAGTACGCGTAAGTCCTTTGCCTTTTTGCGTTTATTTATTTTATTTTATTTTATTTTATTTTATTTTATTTTTTTGTTTTTGACCGGCTGCCAACCTTGAACGGCGGCCATACCTGGACCGGCTGTCCGGCGGCGAGTCCGGCTGTTTAGAGGCGACGGTTGATCGCAATTACAAGCAGTCGTCGATCGCAAATACCGGTGGCACAAGCAGACGATCGCAGACCGGCGGTTTTAGGTGACACGTGACCGGCGGTTTTAGAGGCGTGACCGGCTGTTTAGAGGCGACGGTTGATCGCAATTACAAGCAGTCGTCGATCGCAACTACCGGTGATACAAGCTAAAATCGGCGGTTTTAGGGGTCGACGGTACGCGGTTTACGGACCGGCGATTTACGGGTGAGACCGATGATATAAGCCGAGAACCGACGGTCGAATGATGGGATACCGACTGCGGTATACTGTTTCGACCGGCGGTTTGGTTCCGGCCGGCGGTTTTTAGGGTTTAGACCGGTAGTTGTGTTTCGGTCGGCTAGTTAGCGGCTTCGACCGGCTGGTGTGTTTCAGCCGGCGGTTTAGCATATTCGACCGGCAGTTTTATTTCGGCCGGCCGTTTATAGTTTCGACCGGCGGTTTTGGCTCTCGTCCGGACCGGCGGTTTAAACGTCCCGACCAATGGTTTTGGTTCTCGTCCGGACCGGCGGTTTAAAAGTCCCGACCAGCGGTTTTGAGTTTCGTCCGCCGGCTTTGGGTTTCGTCCGAACCGGTAGCCATTGCGTAACCATGGACTGGCGGTAGGCGGTGACCGGCGGTGTTTAGGCCGAGAGTTTTAGCCAACTTTTTTGTACGCTTAAATAATTAACTCCTTGCTAATTGTAATTGTATGTCTTGATGCAGGTTTAACTAAGTTTCTCGCTACCTTACAGGTACGTACTTGCTTGTCCATTGCTTTGCTTTGAAAAATCATGTTTTATTGGATGATCAAGCCAATAAAACATTTTTCTTTGTTATCTTTTTATTATGGATGTTGTGTCTATGACACAGTCTTGGGTGTGTGTGACAGTGTGTGTATTTGGTTGTGCGTACGACACTTTCTTGAGGGCCCGGGATGCCTTTGTATGCCCATGACCTGGGTAGATTTGGGTATCTCTGATGTATGCTTCATATTGTGCCTGTGACACTGTGCCAATGGCACTTTTGTTGGTTAACCTTTACTTTGTTTACTCGCGAGGATTGTCGCTTCCCAGTGAGAAGTGCTTATCTTTTATCAAGTAGATTAAAAGACAAGTATGATTGTATGTTATTTGGCCAGACAAGGTTGTCTTTCTTGGCTTCATACATGTTGTATTGAACTATGTTCTTAGTTGTGTACATGCACATGCGTGTGCAAGTTGTAACATTGTACGTAATGAAAGTGCATGTTTGGCCTTAGACTGAGATGTCTATTGTGGCCTTATGCTTTTTGTATTGAATCCTTACTTCAATATTTATTTGTTTATGCAAAAACCATAGAAAAATGATATTTGTTTATGCAAAAACCATAGAAAAACCACGAGTGCTTGCAACACGCGCAACATGTCATTAGATGTGTCCTGTGGTGGATGTGGTGGTGGGGTGTGAATGGGTGGTTGTCTTAACTGCTCCAATAATTGTGACAACGGATCTACTGGTTGAACAACCGTTGGCTGCGGTGCTGGGCGCAACGCCGCCACCAACTGAGACAACAGGTCCGATGAAGTAGGTGGTGGGGGAGGCGGTGGTGGCTGAGTACTCTGAGCCAACCTTCGGAGTAACTCCACAATTGGATCCTCCCGAACCCCCGGCATAGCGGCCTGTGGGAAGTTGGAAACAGGTTGCCTGACCGGATCCGTGCCATCCTCCTGAGAGCTTGTCCCGTGGGACAAAAGAGGCTGACATGAAGGGATGGGCGTCACTGGCTGTGGTGAGGTAAACGAACTTGATCCAACCAGCCTTGTGGAGAAAAGTGGACTTGTTAAAGAGGGATACCCTCGTGTCCTGACTTCCGACACCGTCCACTCAGAATCGACGTATGGTTCCATGATACGACTAGGCGAGGTTATCACCGCCTCGGGTATAGTGGTAATCAGACTCTACTCTAGTAGTCACTAGACTCACTATAGTAGTGCGTCCGGCTGCTCTTGCTGAAATCATTATGATGGATAGTCACCCATCACACGGCTCTCAAACCCAACCTGTGGTGGATCCCGGGTGACAAAGTAAAAGCCTTTGTTTGATCCTTTGCCCCCACCATAGATCCGGAAAGCAAACAGCATCTGGCTTCATGAAACAGGGGCTCCGAAACAGAAAAAGACAAAAATCTGCGATGTCGTCATCATAGAACTCGTTGTTCTAAGCACTGCCCTTCTACTTTAAAAGAAGTTAAATTTATTATCTAATATAGAATAGAAGTGGTAGTGGTTATTAATGGCGATGAAGAAGTGATCAGCGATGGCTGTGTATCCGCCATAGGAACGGTTGATTATTGAGGGAAAAAAAAAGTTTGAGAAGTGAAACGCCGTTTAAAAACGTGTCCCACGGATGGCGCCAATGTTCGAGCAACGATTGTCAAACACGAAGATTAGGCGACGTCAACCTTGGATCTCCTGTCATGATCACAGTGCAGACCCAACAAGTTCTTGGCGAACCTAGGGTGATCGAGGTTGAGTGCGAAGGTGAAAGTGAGTGTAAGTTAACTATGTGTTTTAGGCTTCTTTTCTGTCTCAGTATCCCCTTGACAATGAGTTAGGCCATGTATTTATATAGCCTCAGGTATATGGAACGTTGGCTCATTATGACTACAATAAAGCAGTCATGAAGCGCCATTATGATGCGTGTCAATGGTCGTGTAACGCCTTACTATTATGACTGCAATAAAACAGTCATGAACCGCCATTATGACGGGACGTCAGCCACGACTCCAATGACAGGCACTGACAATTCTGACAGGCGCTGACAATTCTGACAGGCGCTGACAATTCTGACAGGACAATTCTAACAGGCTGACAATTCTGACAGGCGCTACAATTCTGACAGGCGCTGACAATTCTGACAGGCGCTGACAATTCTGACAGGCGCTACAATTCTGACAGGCCCTGACAATTCTGACATGCGCTGACAATTCTAACAGGCGCTGACAATTCTGACAGGCGCTGACAATTCTGACAGACGCTGACAACTGTGACAGGCTCTGACAACTTGGATAGGCGATGACAACTTGGGCTTGGTTGTAGTAGCCCATCTTCATGTTTAGGTGATATTTACCTATATATACATATGTAATCCCTACTAACCTCACCAGTCTACTTAAAAAAAATGTATATTATTTGAATGATAATACGGTTTAAATAAGCATCTTAACACATATTAGGAATTTTAAAATTCGTTCTACTTGTGTATTTTTACAGCTAGTTCGGTTTATTTTACTGGTTTTGATACGAAAACAATTTTGATGTTTTAGCTTATATATATACTAGCTACAAAACCCGCTCGATGGGCGGGTATTTAAAACGGTAATGAAGAAATGTTACATATAAATGTTACATATAGTTATTTATTTCCTTCGCTGATTGATCTTTTAAATATTTATTTGTTTCCTTGTATGTAGGATCTTTTAAATAGTTATTTGTATGTACGATTTTTAAATAGTTATTTGTTTCCTTGTATGTAGGAAGCCGTATATGGAGCATATGAATGTAGACCGTAAGCCGTACCAGATTCGTTTGCCGTATATGGAGCATATGAATGTAGACCGTAAGCCGTACCAGATTCGTTTGCCGTATATGGAGCATATGAATGTAGACCGTAAGCCGTACCAGATTCGTTTGCCGTATATGGAGCATATGAATATGAATGTAGACCGTAAGCCGTACCAGATTCGTTTGTATTAGTGCAAATGACGTGGACCAATCAGGGAATTCCAAGTGGCATTATGGACGAATAGGAATGCTTGGAATTGCCATGGTGTCAAACCCTCTTCAAATTTAGGCCTCATATATAGGGTAGGATATGGGGGGTTTCATGGGTCTTTTTGAAAAGTAAAGCATTGATTTCTTTTTTCTATTTTATTACAGTAAAAAAGATGGAATAAAAAGAAAGAAAATAAATGTGACCCCATGAGGAAAAGAGTTGTAGTTGGCAGATGTAGCATGGATGCATGAATGTTTATGAAGAATATACCTACCCATCATGCCCATCAACCAATTTAATTCCCCACTCTATCCATTAGAGTGATAGGTATTGTGGCTCTAATTTATTTTGTGAAATCAGCGGATCAGAATTTCACATTTCACATTCACACCCTAAATATCATTTCACTCATAATTCAATTCACATTTACCATAAAACTTAAAAGAATATCTCAATTTTAGGGGTTTTACAGATGATTTTTCGGGTATCAGATATTCGAATATCTTGAAAACGCTCTCTGAATACAGTATCCAAAATTCAGACATCGGGATTTTGAAATACCCGAATTTCATATATCAAATTCTTGTATGGGTAAGTGATAACGTAGACACATGATACATGCATACATATACGTTGAAGGTTATACTTGTATGGATAAGTATAAAACCCAATTTAGGACACATATTGGTCAATAGTATGGGTACGGATGTGGGGTACATACATGTTTGTGCAAGGTACTCTCCTAGATATAAATAAGTTAGTAATTCTTTAATGCAATACTATATGAAAAATCCAAACTTTAAGGTATACTCTCCTACAAATCAACATGAATGTATATTTTTTAGATATATACAATAATACTTTTTTTCTCAAACATATCACATGCGAGTGCATAAAAGGAACGACACTATTCAATTAGATTCACGTATCTTCTATCTTTGGTGTTAGTTTTGTATTTGTGCGTTATTGTTTAACACAAAGACGAAGATTGTATAGAAAACCGACTCAATTCGCCCAATCGTTAAGACACGATGAAGTGTATTATTCTAATATGTATAAATTATAATAGGTGTATGTCTATACATAGCAAGTTAGCAACTCATAACACAAATATGGCATACCTATGTACATGATATGAATATATACATACATATATGATACGTAGATATTATATGAAAAAGATTAATAAAAAAGAAAAAGAAAAAGTAAATTGATCAGAGAGTTGCAGAGGCTTCACATTGCATGGTCACTCTACCCACGTTCTTTTGGTCCCCACCTCCCCTCTCGAATGGGTAGTAATTTTAAGACCATATAAATTACTTCATCTACCACAATATATAATATTTAAAGTATATATTATACAAGTATTGTAAAGCAGTGATTTTAGTGTTTGAAATAATTTATATGGTTCCAAAATCACTACCCCTATCGAATACCTTAATCAGTAAACCCCAAAAAATACACACTATATCTATCTATATCTATATCAACCCCTTTTCTCCTCTCTATCTAAACCCTACCTACCTGCACACTTCTGAGGAAGACGACTGTGAGAGCTCTGAAGCTATCTCATCAGTTGTCGTCCTCAATTTCACACTTAATTTCACATCTAATCTGAAATAAATTAACAGTTAATTTGGTTTCGTTAAGTGTGTAGTAGTGTACCTGTTGACTCCCAGCTTGCTGGCGGATAATTGGAGGTGAGATTGATGGATTTTTACGGTATGTCGTCGGCCGGACAGGACGTTTTCCGTGTTGACGAGCTCTTTGACTTCTCCGGTGATCGTGATAACGATTTCTCCTCATCTGCCACCGATATGTTACACAATATCACCTCCTCCACCGCCTCCGGTAGCCAATTCCAGTACTCTGCAGTTAACAATAATTATACCACAGCTAACGGTTATCACCACTCCACCGACTTCACCGACAACTTATCCGTTCCGGTGAGTACGCTGATCATCTTTCACTTATACTGTGTGTTTTTACTCTTTAATTTTGCTGGAATAATTGAGCAAACTTAATGGAAAATAATCAAAATATATTGATGATTTATCTGGAATGTTCCAGATTGATGACGTGGCGGAGCTCGAATGGCTATCGAAATTTGTCGATGATTCATTCAGCGATTTCCCGGCGAATAATATTGCTGGAACCATAAACTTCCGTCCGGAGAACAGTTCGTTTCACAGTAGATCAAGGAGTAAGAGAACTAGAGCACCGTCAAATAACAGCTGGATATCAACACCGGTACCTACCACTGATCAGATCTCTGAAACATCGAAAATAAAGAGAGAGACTTACACATCGTCAACATCTTCATCCGGCGATACGGCGACGGAGAACGGCGTCGTTAGGCGTTGCACACACTGTGCATCAGAGAAGACACCTCAATGGAGAACGGGACCGTTAGGTCCGAAGACGTTATGCAACGCGTGTGGCGTGAGGTACAAATCAGGTCGGTTAGTACCGGAGTATCGTCCGGCGGCGAGCCCTACGTTTGTGCTAACTCAACACTCCAATTCTCACCGGAAAGTAATGGAGCTCCGTCGGCAAAAGGAAACGCTGTTAGGCCAACAACAACACTACCACCAGCAACAACAGCAGCAAATACTTTCATCTGAACATCAAATTTACGGCGGTGGCCACCATCACCGGCGACAACAACAGCTACACCAGGGTAGCAACTACGAGGTATGCTGACGTCAGCTGGATCACCTGCCGGCAGCGTAAACAACCATGAAACGCAAAATTGATTTGGAAAATACTTTACCGGATGAGAAGAGATCATGAAACTGTTACGAGTTTCAAATTTTCATGATATGATTTTATTTTATTTTATCTTTGCATGTTAATTTGAAGATTAAATAAAAGTTTATGAGAAGTATAAAAGAAACCATACATCCGGACAGTCGGTACGGTTCTAATGTACCCAAAAAAAATTAATTCGATAACCAAGTTGTACCAACTTTCACTTTTTCATAGTTACTTAACTCACTAGTAACTTATATTTGACGAATTTACATCTACCCATAATATTGACATTAAAAAATATTTGATATCTAAATTTTGGATACCTAATTTGAATAGTGTTTTCAAAACTTTTTGATGTTGGATAATCGAAATCCAAAATATAAAAATATCTTAAATTCAAACTTATATAGACGAAAACAAAATTTCATTAAGATTGGACATTGCCTAGATGAACTTTTAGTGTTGCTATTTTTTATATCAACATATAGTTTACTCGGTCAATGGTTTTAGAACCTAAACAAAATTAGTTGATCGCCATGTACTGTTCATGGTTAGACATACTCGTCAATTTGACCAGTTTCGAGATTTATGAAATTAGAATATGCATTAATGTACAATTTCTAATACTACAATTAGAATATGCACTAATGTACAATTAGAATATGAAATTAGAATTTGACCAGTTTCGAGATTTATGAAAAACTTGAAGTGCAACCTTTAATTCCAAGTGAAGAAATCTATCATGCAAGGAAAATTGAAATATTCCTTGAAACTCATCCATGACCTTTTGAGTTTTGTCTGTGGGCTAAATTTTAATGAGTTGGGCCTAATTTTTTCAGTAATTTGACCGGCCCTTCACTTGCGTCTTACAATACAAGAGAAAGAAATCAAGAATGTGCGTTTATACATGTATAATTTATGGGAGTTAATTTCTACATCACATTTTTTGATGTGTATACCACACGGTACAAGTATCACTACAAAATGTACAAGTATATGAAGCAGTAATTGTGGTGTAAGCATTAAAAGATGTGGTACATTTATCACCACCTATAATTTATACGGATGAAGGTCATAAATAATGTGTAGCGTGACAGAATGGTCACCTTCAAATTTAACGATAATTTTGTATATAAATTATGTTATACAAATAAAGATAAAAAGTACACAACTATAATTTTCTAACATAACTAATCAATCTTTTTTTTTCATGTTCGGTGTATCCAACATTTTTTGTAACGAATTAACTATGTATATTTAATCCATATAGCTCAGTTACTTTAATAAGCCTAAAATACACTACTTATTACAGGTAAATGTAAACCAAGTTATACCACAGAAGTCTTGCGCCGCGTGGGCGCATGACCAAATCTCAGATCTTGGCGAACCATGCCGGAAGGCAAGAAGAGTTTTTGAAAACCATAATTCGGATACATATTTTGATTAAAAAGATATTTTTTTATATAGTGGATATTTAATCCAATAGAACTCATAAATTCCGGCCGAAATGATTTGTATCCAATATAAATTTAAGCTTAATTTAAATTAGATATTAAGGTACATAAATTTGCTAAAAAATGCAAATAATCGAATTTATCCCCTCTAATAAATGGATTGGTTTTCATGGTGATAAAAATCTTGCACAAATTGAAGATTATATGGTTAAAAAGTGATGGTTGCATAATTTTTAAGATATGTGTGGCTTTCTCCGCCGTTCGTTGGCGGCGCGCCACCGCTACCACCACAAAAAAACATTAATTAAGTCATAGAAAAAGTCTCTAAAACTATTACCCTCCTCCCACTTGTCACACACACTCAACTCTTACTTCATTTTCTCTCTCTCATATCATAAACCATTACTCTTACTAAAAACATGGACAACTTCTACTACAAGATCACAACCTCATCTCTCATTGTTTTCATGTTCTTCAATTCATGGCTTGTTATGACGATAATCAACAACCAAATTTCAAGCATTTTTGCAAAATTTGTAAGAAGGGGTTCATGTGTGGTAGAGCTTTAGGTGGACATATGAGAGCTCATGGTGTTGGAGATGAAATTGAGAATCTTGATGATGAAGATCTGACCACCGGTGGTGGTGGTCGGGATGGAGAAAAAACGTATGCGTTAAGAACAAACACTACTCGGTCTAGTCGATTTTGTGAGAATTGTGGCAAAGAGTTCTTATCTTGGAAATCTTTTTTGAAGCATGGGAAATATTGTAGCTCCGGCAATGGTGAATCTTCGCTTGTTTGGTCACAAGAAACGGATAACGATGACGACGGTTATGCGCCCCAACACGGCGGCGGTGGCGCTGGTAACGGGTGGTCTAAGAGAAAGAGGTCATCTAGGGTTTGTTCAAGTGAAAATGAAGAAGATATCACATTAGCTAAATGTTTAATGGCATTATCAAACACTAGGGTTGATCATTTGATGGAAATGAAGGCAGATGACAACCTTCGAAGGCGGAACCCTATATTCTCGCCTGTGTTTCTGCCGGTTTTTACAAAACCGGCACCAGCTTTAGATAAAGCCAAAGGGGTGGCAACAACCACCACCCCAAAAGGTATGTTTGAATGTAAAGCATGCAAAAAGGTATTCAACTCACATCAAGCATTGGGTGGACATCGAGCGAGTCACAAAAACGTTAAAGGTTGTTACGCAGCACGAAATGACCAGTTTGACGATAACTTACCCGATGAATATGTTAACATCCACGATGATTATAAACCTAGCAGCACCTACCAACCGGACCACGAACCTAGCACGGGTCCGGTTGTAGGGCGGAAATCAAAGGTCCATAAATGCACCATTTGCAACCGAGTTTTCGCATCCGGTCAAGCCCTAGGTGGGCACAAAAGGTGCCATTGGCTCACTTCTAACTACACTCCGGAAACTTCTATTAACAAGTTTAATCTTCATGAACACATCGAACAACTCCACCAACGAGCTTTAGCAATTATACCGAAAGAACTCGAACTAAACCTCAAACTCCCTACATCCACCAATGCATTGAATGCAATAAATCAAGAAAATAGTGATGGGAATGCAAAAGAAGAACATAAACATCAATTGAACAATAAAAATGTCGGTCAAAATGATCATCTTGCAAATGTGGATGGTGAAGGTGAGAGTAAGGTAAAGTTGGCCAAACTCAGTGAGTTGAATAACACAAACGGGACTTCATCTTCATGGTTGCAAGTTGGAATTGGTTCAACCGCTGATGTGGCTCCTGACTCATAAGTTATATTTTTCCAAAAAATTATACCAAAACAAGTATATATGTAACTAGGTCAGAAACTGCATGTAATTATCTTCTTTATTTTTGTATAATTTTCTTAATTAAGTTGTAAATGATATATAACATAAAATAAATGTGCTAATAGACAACTTTATTTATAAAGTGTACAAAAAAGTTTTAGAGTAACAGTAATTAATATACATTATGATTTATGAATTTATATTAAGAACTTGGTGGATAAACTCATAAAAGTCTTCAAATACCTTACTCGGGGTATAAGTTGCAAGAAGGAACGTTGAGGGACCATTTTTGCAAATTATAAAACCAAATTTATCTCCGTTTTACACTACTCAAATTTGTCGGTTTCTGGTTCGTGTGTTCTTCAATTTCTTAGGTACGGAGCTTTCGTTCATTCAAACGCCACAATCAGGTAAGAGAAATTACGCGGTAGTTCTTTAGTAATGAATTTTTTTAATGCTTTTTCTGAATTTTTTTAGCTTTCGTTCATTCAAACGCACTTTTACGTAAATTGTTTTGATTTAATGCTTTTTCTGAATTTTTTTAGCTTGATTTACGCTCTATTCAAAACTACGATTCAAAAACCTTCAAAATGGTATAGGTTTATCCCAATTAACAGCTGATGTGCCCTAAATGTGTCTTCTGTCTTCAATGATGAAATTATTTGAGCTGAATTCTGCCAACTGTACCCGCAGTAGAATTCCATTGACGTTAACGAATTTGCAACATAATTATTACTTCATTTAATATCTTTGAACCCTAGACATTTGGTTCTCTAAAATTGGGATTCTTTTAGCTAAGAAACTGGTTATCTGGAACTTAATGTAGATTTTGCTTTAGGATTAGGTATTATTTGATCCTTCGATTGGGTGATAAATATAAACTTGTTTATTATAATCTAGACAAAATCTGCATATTTCTTAATAGAAACTTGGAAGAAAGAGAGTTTGAAAATCTATCTAAAATAGTAGCTAAAAGACTATAATTTTCATATGCATTGATTTGCAACACCTTTCATAGATTGCATGATGAATGTGACATATTAATGTGTCTTACAGAAGCCAACACACACACACACACAGAAACACGCACTAGCGCATTCAAGTGAGCAAAAAAGGTATAAAAAATTACCATGATGCAATCCAAGGATCCTTTTAAAGTAACAGCAGATGAACATGATGAATCACATTCTTTAAATCCACCAAAATCAACAAGCAAATCAGCCTCCACATCAGCAGCCACCAAAACTGTCAAGAATAAAGAAGATGATGAAGAGGAGAATATGGATGGTGAACTTAATAAATTACCATCTTCTAGTGATCCATCTAAAATAGCTAAGATGCAGTAAGTTTTCATATGTTTCATGTTTATTTTACTGTATATATGTGACCCATGTTGACTCGAATTTTAAATTACATGTTTCAAATATGACCTATAAACCAACTGTTCTATTTTTGAGCAACACACTGGTGTTATTTTTCAGGTCTATTTTATCCCAGTTTACTGAGGAGCAAATGAGTACATACGTCTTTCTCTCTCATACAAGGGGTAATTTCAACCCTATTTATTTGAAAATGTGTCATTTCGGGTTATAATAATGGGTCAAATAGTTAAGCGCAAAAATTTTAGCTAAAAACAGGGTTCATTTTGTTTAATATATATGTTTCGTGCGACGCATACTAAATTGTTACATTTTTTTGTTAAAAAGATGTATGTTAAATGGCCTAAATCTGGTTACTTAGGCTTGAAACTTGACATAAAACAGAATTCTATAAACAAGTAACAACTTGCAATCTCTGTGATTAACATAATGCAGTTATTAGGGAGCATCACTGGAAGCAATAAAATCTCAATTCCCATGACTATTGTGGTATCTGGAATTGCAAAGATTTTTGTTGGTGAACTCGTTGAAACGGGTATGTAACAGATTCGGGCCAAAAAGGGCCCGTTTTTCTCCGAATTTTGAATTAATATATAATATGAAATTGTAATTACTTTGCAGGTATGTTGGTGATGAAAGAGAGAAAAGAAAGTGGGCCAATAAGACCATGTCATATTTGGGAAGCACACAGAAGGTTTAAATTACAAGGCAAGATTCTCAAAAGATCAATGCACAGACTTTTCCGATAAATTTATTATTATTATTATTATTACTATTAATAATAATAATAATAATAATTATTATTATTATTATTATCTTTCTGTTATAAAGTATGTTTGTAATTAGTTCTCTTTTTTTTCTTCCATATTTAGGGTTTACTCACGTGTTTTTTATATGCTTTACGCACGTATATACAGCTTATCCTAGATCAGATTATTGTCATGTGTTGTTGAGTAGAAAACATTATGGTTAGTCACTTTGTTGTAAGAGTATGGTATGACTAATGACTGTATTATTGCTTAAATTAGTGTTATTATAGAGCTTAGTGTTTTATCCTCATAATACCAACACTTGAATTTGGGTTTTGGTTTGGCATTAATAGCCATATTATGGATTGTGGACTTAGGTTCTCGTGGATATTTTAAAAACTACATCGGTGATTTTTTCCCCTTTGATAGTCGTCGTTAGAATGTTGTTAAAATAAAATATGGAATTTATATTAAATATACGTAACTATTCTGGTGCATAAATAAACCACTAAATAATGATAAAATATGTCATGCTTTTGAAGTTTAAAGTGGGAATCTAGGGAAGAAAAAGTCAACGACATTGTGAAGTGTAAAATTCTATATGCTAAAGTTCAAAACTACGATGTGTTTTTATTATGAAAATTAGTTTCGTTCGGGTTTTTATGGGCTTTTCTGAGTTTAGGTGAAAACCGAGCCAATCGATCTATACGCACCACCTGAATATTGGATAATTTTCTGGTATCTGTACATACTTTGGATAAAAATATATAAATTTAAGTGTTTATACTGAAATGAAAAGAAATTATCGTCTGCAGATCATTTGATGGTGTGTCCATGGTCCTTAATTTTCAACGGATGGTAAATATTGTCTTGTATATGTCCCAAAAAACGACCAAAAATTCCATGCTGTAATAAAGTATCAAAGGGTAAAATAGTAAATCTACAAAAGAAAATATCAAAAGAAAGTGCAAGTAATTCCCTTTTTTGTCGATTCCTGGTATTCCGCTGCAAAGTGGTTTCCTTTCCTCCCCCTTTCACCAAACAATTTGAAAATTTTCGTCATAGAAAAACAAACCCCTAATTTCTCGTACAAAATTCACAAATTCCCTCAATTTCTCGATTCAGTTCTTACAACACACTCACAAAACATGGAATCTAAACGTCAATTGATTGATTCTCTCACCTCTCACATCTCTCTCTACAATTCCCACTCACCATCTTCATCGTCATCATCATCAAACCCTAACCCTAACCCTAGATCCTCGATTCTCAAATGGTTTATATCACTCACACCTCACCAACGCCAATCGCACCTTACTATCGTCGATAAATCATTCACACAGCTCTTAATCCAATTGCAATTCAAACTAAAAAACAACGGACATGGTTCGTTCATCGTCCTTCCGGACATACCTTCTTCTTCGTCAAAACCTAATATTCCGAGCTTCTGTTATCGGAAATCGCATGGATTGCTAACGAGAATTAGCGAACTTTCGAAGCCTGAGAAGCTGATTCGTGAATCTGTACAGGTGTTTGATTCGAAAGAAGGTGAGAATTTTGGTTCCTGCTGTTGTAATTGCCTAGATTCTGTTACGGTTAGTACCGATTTTGTTGAAAATGTGGATGCTTTTGTTGAGGCTATGGATGGGGTATCGAATGGTGAGTTTTTACGAGGTGAAGAAAGTGTGTTGTTGGGATCATTAGATTGGGTGGAATTAAATTGGTTAAAAGTGAAAGGTTATTATAGTATCGAGGCATTTGTGGCAAATAGATTCGAGTTGGCTTTGAGATTATCATGGCTGCATTTGAATATTGGGAAAAGACGAGGGGTTAAATTGAAAGAAAAATCTGTTTGTGCAGCTGCTGGTGTGGCAGCAAATGTGTTTTGGAGGAAGAAAGGGTGTGTAGATTGGTGGATGAAGTTGAATGATCAAACCAAAAAGAACGTTTTTCGAATTGTTTTGGGAAAATCTGCAAGATCATTGGTACTTTTCTGTTAAATTATTTATTAATTTGCCCATAATTAATAAAAAAAAAATCATCTTTTTTTTCCTATATGTAATTTTCAGACTCATGACATTTTATATGGAAGATGCAGTAGCGTTGAGGATGAATTACAGACCGGTAAAGGAAAAGATTTTGAATCAGGATCGAATCTATTTATTCCTAAATCTAAGAAATTATCTTTAATAGCAAATCAATTTAATCGTCTATTAATTGTTTGTGAGATTTCAACAATGTTACTAGCATTTGACCATGGTCAATTTGATGAGAAAGCACTGTTCTTTACCTCATTGGAGTCTGTTAGTACAGTTTCTGATCGGTTGTTAAGGAGATTAAGGGGTTTGCTGATGGTTGTTTCACTTGATTTCACAAAACTTGAGCTACTTGAAGACCTAAACTTAACTAAATCCGTGAAGAAACCAAAAACCAAATCAAAATCTGTTTCTGGTAAAAAAGGGAAGGCACGTGATGTAAAAAAGATTCCTGTTCAACAATCTGGTAACAGTAATTCCATTCCAGACAACCCTGTAAAGGTGGATTTTTTTCTTCCTTTTTGGGCCACCCGGGCCTGTTTCGACCCGTTACCCGCCCGCTTGACCCGTTTTTTTTTTTTTCTGTTTTTTTTTCCAGGGGATATTTCAGGTTGAGGGGGATACATTGGAAATTCAAGAAAACGATCACAAAACAGAGGCTTTATCTACAACTACATCAATTGAAATGGTTGTGATTGTTTTTGTATATAAATTATAAAATACGGGTCTTATGTTTTATGAATTGTTTGTAACTAATTGAATGTTATCAGGAACATGGTGATGGTGTAATAAATGGAACAGTCCAACCCACTTCAAAAAAGAACAAAAGATCAAGAAAGAAACATAAGAAAGATGGCGTAAGTCAACAAGTCAAACAAACAGTTTCCCAAATTACCCCTGCAAAACCCAACCCGTCAACTACTGATCACAAATCGGTATCCGAGAATCCCAACGCCAAAACTGTTGAAAATCCAGTAGAAGGTAATGATGCATCATCACCTGTTATCACACCTATGGTCGAAAGTCAAAATAGTCATACGACCGAAAGTCAAAATGTTGACTTTATCGACCCTGACCATGTAAAGAAAACAGAGACACAATCTTTAGTTACTAACAAGGAACAGATAAAAGAAAAGAAAGAGGAAAAACCGGTGGTTATTCATGATAATGGGCCCGTGAACTTTTCGGGCAACCCGTATGACGGGCTGCCCGGTGCCTTTACGGGCTTTGTACACCCCGTTGGGCTTTGCACACACGATAATCATTGGGTCGGTGAAGACGATTTTGCGGTTTCGGGTATGGATTACAGTCAGTATTTTGGTGGTGGTGTTATGTATTGGGATTCTTCTGACCACCCAGTTGCCACCTTCTCCCGCCCGCCATCCCTGAGCTCAGATGACAGCTCGTGGGCATGGCGGGATGCCGACATGAACCGAGCGGTTGATGACATGGTGGCGTTTTCATCCTCGTACAGTACAAACGGGCTCACATCACCATCCGCCACCTCATTCTGCTCCACTTTTGACCCGCACGGGTATGTCATACCCGGTGGTGAGGTGACCAAATTGACCGATTTATCCGATGAGAAAGTTTCGGGCTCGTTAGCGTCTTTCCCAGGTGATATCGAAGCAAAAACGGGCGATTTATTCCCGTACCCGATTTTACGGCCGATTATAATACCACGAGATAATCGTTCGCGGGAATTTAGACGGAATTATGAACATAAAAGCCCGTGTGTTCCTCCAAGAAGACGGGAAGAACCTAGGATTAAGCGACCGCCGTCGCCCGTCGTGCTTTGCGTCCCGCCCGTTTCCGATTCGAGAAAGCAACGGGTTTTTCCGTCGGTCAGATCGGGCAGCTCGAGCCCGAGACATTGGGGGGTTAAAGGTTGGTTTCATGACGGGATTAATTTTGAGGAAGCGTGTGTTCGGGTCGATGGTAGTGAAGTTGTTTGGAGAAAAAAAAGTCTTTCGGCCCGTCAATTAAGTCAAACCTTACCCGGAGCCCTGTTACAAGACCGTTTAATTGCAATTTCACAACTAACCCGTGATCAAGAACAACAACCCGATCTAGTCATCCCTTTACAATCACGTGAATTACTCGATTCTTCTAATCGGTTAGCTTCTCTTCCAATCATGCACGGGTTACTAACCGACGAAATCGACTCGTTTTGCAAACGGGTCGTGGAAGTCAACACGGGTCGGAAACCGTACATCAACTGGGCGGTCAAACGGGTCGCCCGTTCTCTCCAAGTCCTATGGCCACGGTCCCGAACCAATGTTTTCGGGTCAAACGCAACGGGCCTATCTCTCCCAACGAGCGATGTCGATCTCGTGGTCTCTCTACCGCCCGTTCGAAACCTCGAACCGATCAAAGAAGCCGGAATTTTAGAAGGCCGAAACGGGATCAAAGAAACATGTTTACAACACGCGGCCCGTTATCTCGCAAATCAAGAATGGGTAAAAAACGACTCGTTAAAAATCGTCGAAAACACCGCGATCCCGATCATCATGCTAATCGTCTCGGTCCCACCCGATTTAATACTCCCAATCAACCAACAAATTTCCCGACCCGAAACCGAACCCGAACCCGAACCCGAGACACAATCGATCCGAATCGACATCAGTTTCAAAGCTCCGTCACACACGGGCTTACAAACAACCGAACTCGTTAAAGAACTAACCGAACAATTTCCCGCAGCTACTCCCTTAGCATTAGTTCTAAAACAGTTTTTAGCTGACCGAAGTCTTGACCAATCTTATTCGGGCGGGTTAAGTTCATACTGTTTAATTTTACTAATCACGAGTTTTCTTCAACACGAGCATCATTACGGGAGGCCGATTAATCAGAATTTCGGTGGTCTTTTGATGGATTTTTTTTATTTTTTCGGGAACGTTTTTGATCCTCGACAAATGCGGGTTTCGGTTCAGGGTAGTGGGGTTTATATAAATCGGGAAAGAGGTTATAGTATTGACCCGATTTATATTGATGACCCGTTGTTTCCTGCAAATAATGTTGGCAGGAATTGTTTTAGGGTTCATCAGTGTATAAAAGCGTTTGCTGATGCTTATTCTACTTTGGAAGATCAACTTGATAATTGTGATTCGGGTGATAACTTGTCGGTCAAGTTACTCCCGTTAATTATTCCGAGTGTTGATCGTTTATAATTGATTAAAAAGAAAATTTTCGGTTTCGGTCAATCGGGAAGTCAACCGCCGTGTTGACCAACGGGTCGGAGCAATGGGTTGGGCCCGTTTGTGGAGTTCTTGTCTTCATGGGTCGGAACATATATGCAAAGGTACGTTCTTTTTTTTTTTTTCTAGAACCTTTATGAATGGGTTGATTTATGTTTTGTTTTTAACAGGTCAAACTGGTAAACAAAAGTTAGCTGAAGAGGAAACAAGTCAAACGGGTCAAATGGGTTTATGAGAAGAGGAAACAAGTCAAACGGGTCAAATGGGCTTATGAGGTTGGCGCTAGTTGAATGATTTTTTCATCAAAATCTATCTTACATCTCATGTACGGTTAGTTGTTTTCTATATGAGCCAGTAAGTTATATATGGAGGCTGTATGATAGTTGTTGACTGAGTCAGAACTTCTAACTGAGTTAGTTGTTTTTTTTCATTTGGACCTAATCTGTAAAATTGTTTGGACTGAGTCAGAAGCAAATCAAATGGGCTCTTACCGACTTAAGAGTTTTTAACTAATTTTTTTTGCAGGCTTCATGGAACTACAAAAAGGTGGGATTTTTGATGTCTTAATGGCAGTTGATGTAGGAATGAATACATGTACAGAAGTGAATTACATATTTTTAACCTTAAAACTTTTCTTGTGGCCAATTCTTTTATTTTTCAACATAACATATTAATTAATCATATGGAAGTATAAGTTGATATATTTCTTTATTTGAGTCCTCTTTGAACAATTTCCCACGTCGCATTTTCTGGTATTTTCTTTTTATATTGGAGATCTTTCGGAGATTCCTAGGAATTATCCTTTTCCCATAATCACAATTCTTCACGCGTTAAGCTACAGAGACAGTAACAGTTCAGATAGATATTTATGTTATACTCCCTCCGTCCCACAAAAAAGTTCCCATTTCCTTTGGGCACAAGTATTTATAAGATACTCCCTCCGTCCCATAAAAAAGTTCTCATTTCTATCATAAATTTTGTCCCACAAAAAAGTTCCCATTTCTATTAAATAATATTATTATTATGGGCCCCACCACCAACTATCTCTTAAAAACACTTTCTCTCTCCAATTAACCTTATATTTTAATCAAAAATAGTACCAAAGACCCCACTATCAACTATCTCCTAAATACTTGTGCCCAAAAGAAATGGGAACTTTTTTGTGGGACGGAGGGAGTAGTTGATAGTGGGGTCTTTGGTACTATTTTTGATTAAAATATAAGGTTAATTGGAGAGAGAAAGTGTTTTTAAGAGATAGTTGGTAGTTGGGCCCATAATAATAATTTTATTTAATAGAAATGAGAACTTTTTTGTGGGACAAAATTTATGATAGAAATGAGAACTTTTTTGTGGGACGGAGGGAGTATATTTTAAAATAAGGGATTTGCTAACGACCATTGCTATTAGCATAATAGTGAAGGATGTTTGAAGTGGTTAGCGTACAATTAGGTAAACATAACTATTAATATGGTTAATGAAATTTAGGGGTAGTTTTCGGCATCCTTTACCAAAAAAGAAATTCTTAACTATTATCGTTAGGGTGATGTTTAGTATTTTTAAAAAAAATAAATATAAGAATTAGTGTTATTTCTTTTAAACTATTCTTAATTGACAATTTGCAAATAAAATAAAATTTACAAGGTTATATAATTACTCAAATATAATAATATGAGTGTACACGTAATCTAATGGGATAATTCTTCATAAGATTACAAGAAATTGTATCAATGAACAAATAATGCTGCTTATATATGGTAACCAAACCGAAACACATAGACCATATTCACCAAGATGGGTTAATTTTATTTTTCATTCTCATTTGCTTTAATATCAATTTTCATACCCATAGTCATTTCGGACACCTAACCAAACACTCTAGAGTATTCTATTCATGAACAAATGTTAGTTACTAATTACTATAATATAATAATAAAAGTTTTCCAACACTCCAGAAAAGTTTAATAATACGAGTATATTACGGAGTATCATCTTTATAAACTACAAAATAAAAGTTAAGAATCCGCACAAAGAACAAACATACTTCTAATTTTGTTCAATATGCGTTTTGGTTAACGTAAATGCATACAAATGAACGGCACATATAATGGTCGAATCAGAGTTTGAACTTTTTAATTTTAGTTAAATAAAAGAAACAATTATTAAGAAAACCGGGTCCAATCAATGTACTATTTAATTACCAAAAAGAGTAGTATTACTTGGTGTTGGTCTAAAGCATGAGTATTACAAATGGAATATGCCAAGAATTTTCTTGCATCAAAGACTTAATTCGTACCATTTTTTCTAACTGCCACTGCATTCACGCCAAGCATATGCTCTCCAAATATTCTAACACTTTCTTGCTAATAAAATCTCACAAAAAATCATCATTTTCTATTACAAATTTTGATTTTTGTGATGTGGGTATTTTAAATTTTGACTCTTATAACAATACCCATATCTTGGTTTCGAGGTTTTGTTTGATCAAGAAACTCGAAATGAAGTTTGGGAAGAGATTGAAGCAACATGTTCAAGAAACTTTGCCTGGGTGGGGCGATATGTATTTGAATTACAAGGATTTGAAAAAGCTGGTGAGGTTAACTTGTTCTTCGTTAGAGTACGGAAAATCTGAAGCTGAATTTGTGTATCTTTTGAATAATGAAATCGAGAAGTTTAATGCATTTTTCATGGAACAAGAAGAGGACTTTATTATTCGGCATAAGGTATGTTTTAATCTTGATTTGTTTCTGATCATTCTTTTATTTTAAATGGTAGTTTTGTTTTTAATAATGGGCTACCTAGGGTGGTTAAAATTTACTCTACGTGACCTAACTGTTGGTTGTCGTGACTGTTACCGAATATTCTCTGTAAATTTGTTAAATATTTACCTAGCATTTCTAATAGTGTTACTACTACACCATTTGTTTATGATCATGTTATTATTGTATTCGCTAAAGAAAAGAAGTTTTGGTGTCACTTTGAACGGGAAAAAGATTTATTTATTTTTATTTAATGATAATAATAATGTTATGGGTAACTGGATAAGCTTTTATAGAGTGTCGACATAGATATCGTACGACTTAATATATTATTAAAAAATGTAGTTGACTACAATATGTACAGGCGTACTAGTAATTGGGGTTTTCTTATTCGTCTAAAAATCACAACATAATTTGGGTGTCAAAAATAATTTTTATCTTTTCTTGTCAAGTAAACAAAAAAATCTAACTTGATCTGGCTTCTTCTTTCGTATATAGATTAGGAATAGCTTTTAACACGATCATAAACATCATATTCGCTTATGAAAACAAGATCCCTTTACTGGTTATAGTGTTTTTTTTAACGGCATTTAAATCTACCTTAATTTTGTCCATAACATTACTTGAACTCATGATATTTACTGGTTATAGTACGTTAGTACTCAATCATGTCGCATAGTTGAGTTATCCGATATAATTTTAAGTTTTTAACCAATCATCTATAAGTGCTTTGTCTTATATTGTTGTATCGAATTATCTTGTCAGTTATAATTTGTATGATGTATTGAAACCGTTTGTAAAAGATTCTACCAATCAATTGAAATTTCGTTAATGTTAAGATGGCATAACCATCATGTTGACTTAGTCAACGACTCATGCCTTCTAAGATCGAGCTTCTCCAAAATTTAGGGTTATTTTAATTTATCTCTTTATATTGCAAATGTAGGAGCTGCAACAAAGAATAAAGAGGGTGAATGAGATTGAGCCATCATCATCAGGAGAGTCCGAGGAAGAAATGGCAAAAATCAGAAAAGACATAGTTGACTTTCATGGTGAAATGGTGCTTTTAGTCAACTACAGCAACATCAATTACACCGGTAATTAAAGAAAGGAATAGAGTCAACCTTTTGACCATTTTACACTCTAATTAAGCTCTTGAAGCCAGAAATCCATTTTTTTGTATTTCCTTATAATTTTTAATTGTGTGGCTATGAAAATTGACATACTTCCTCCGATTTAAAATAAGTGATACACTTTTCATATTTGGGTGTATCAAAATAAATGATACACTTTGAAGATTTACCTTATTTGGTAAAAAATAGTGGACCCCACACCCACTAACTATCTAATTTAACAAAGTGAAATGACCCCTCTATCCTTATTTTTACTTTTAAACATCATTAACATTACTTTATTCAAAGATTGTGGGACCCATTCCCTTCTAATCATCCAATTAATCTAATTTAATCCTCATTATAATTTTTACCTCAAAAAACGTGAAATCAACAATGTATCACTAATAATACTAATTTTTTTATTTATTTTTTGGCAAATAGGGATGGCAAAGATTCTAAAGAAATACGACAAACGAACGGGAGGATTGTTGCGTTTACCATTCATCCAAAAGGTGTTGGAGCAACCATTCTTTACCACGGAACTAATCTCAAAGCTTGTGAAAGAATGTGAAACCACCATCGATGAGCTTTTCCCGACAATGGTGGCGGTGGAGGAGTCAAAAGAGGCGGCTGCCATGATGGTGGGAGAAGGAATTTTTAGAAACACCGTTGCAGCGTTGATGACAATGAAAGAGATTAGAAAAGGGAGTTCGACTCAAAGCCATTTCTCTCTTCCAGATTTGAATTTGCCTGATACCGAACTTATTCGCTCTTGTCAACTCAACTCGCCTATACCTATCGTTTAACTCAAATTTAGATATGTACTTGTAGATTCCCTTAATATATTTGGGATAATATGGGTTACACGAAATTTTTACTCATTTCGACCGTGAATGGGTGGTAATTTGATATATATTATGCGTTATCTCAATGTCCGATCACTAGATATGTCAAGATTTTTGCTAATTGTCAAGATGTTTTTAGGAAGTGTTATTGTTTTAAAAATACCTTTTCTTTAATGCACTTGGGAAATATGTGAATCTCAAACACGTAACATTTAATATGGGTGCTATACTTAAAAAAATCAACATAAAAGTATTTGAAAATTTCAAAATTTTTAAAAAAGTTTGATTTAATATTCGAACCAGACTCAATTGAACCGACAAGGTTTAATAAAAGAAAGTTTGAACTAAAAGTTATACTCCCTTCTTCCCGAATTAAGTGTCCACTTTATTATTTTACTTTGTATGAAAATAAGTGTCTATTTCCAATTGCAATCAACCATATAAATTCTAAGTGGGTAATATGAGATTTTATTGATATATAGTGTAATATTTGTATTTTTAAAAAAAATTATGTGATTTATATTTAGTAGACAATTAATTTTTGACGGAGGGAGTAGTAAAAAAAACAATGCAATAAAATTTATAATGAAGGAACCAAATGGAACATAATTGTTTCCGTCAATTCAGTATCGAACCAGTACTTGACATATTCACTTCATGCTATATACTAGTATAAGAATAAAATTAGTGTGGAAGACAAATGTAAGAAACGAATTGTCAAAGGACCAAACTTGTAGTTTGCTATTTCTCAGTTCTCGTTTTGTTTGTTATATGGATCGAAACTGAAGTAAACAGAAATAAACAGAGGCGAGCTCGTGTTTGATGTTGCAGAGATCATTTTCTTCGAAATCAAGTGAAGCATAAAACCTAATTAGAGGAGCCCTAATCGATTCACGAGGTAATTGTTTCTATTCGAAACCCTTAATTTCTCTTACGTCCTGGTAAATTTGATTGAACAAAAGAAAAAAACGAAACTTGATTGAACTTTGGATTCTGTTAACTATGTTGATTTCATTTCATTTTATGATTTCCTGCGATTTCCATTAGCTTGTTTGATTAGTTTTAATCCAGAAAACTCACTCTGAAGAGTTATATAGCTTTTAGGGTTTATCGAACTAATTTTAAAATTTGAATTTAGGATCAATTTTTGAAGTTTTTCGAGGCTGATAATAACTACAACGTGATTATTACTACTTATAGATGATGATATTGTATTTTACCAATTCGATTTCAATTTGTCCATTCCGTGAATATTATAACTCATAATTGCTGTTTGACCTAATAAATAAGTGATTATTGCAGCTGTAATCGTCAAAATTAAAACTGAAGATTTGGATAGATAAAATGGCTTTCGTTGTACGACCTCCATCTACAATGGCATCAATGATTCTCCCCAAAATCCAGTCTACAAACCGCAATTTAAAACCTGCAAATTACAGGTTCACATTTCCTCATTTACCAACAAAACACCGCACCATTTGCTGCACAAACGTATCCCCATGGGACCCGCCACCTGTCACATACGCCACGAAAAACGATACCACCAAAGACGAGTTTTTAACAACTCCCACCACCTTATTTGAAACCATCGATTCCAACATAACTGAAACAGTTGATTCTGTTACAACAGATGCTAAACGGGTCACAAAAGTCGGGTACATCAGATGGCCCATGTGGCTAGTGGGCCCGTCTATTCTTCTTGCAACCGGAATGGTGCCGACACTTTGGTTACCGATTTCTTCAGTTTTTATAGGCCCGAATATTGCTAGCCTTTTGTCACTAACGGGCCTCGATTGCATATTCAATTTGGGTGCATCTTTATTCCTGTTAATGGCAGACGCGTGCTCACGACCAAACACCCCGTCTCAAGAACCGTGCCATAGTCACCCCCCGTTTGGTTACAGGTTTTGGAACATGGTGGCAACCGTATCGGGTTTCATAACCCCGTTAACCGTGTTTATCGGTTCCCAAAAGGGTCTTTTTCAAACGCAAATACCTCCGATTTCGTTTGCAATTCTTTTGGGCCCGTATCTGTTACTTCTTGCAGTGCAGATGCTGACTGAGATGCTGACGTGGCACTGGGAGTCGCCCGTGTGGCTGGTGACACCGGTTGTGTACGAGACGTACCGGGTGTTGCAGTTGATGAGAGGTTTGAAACTTGGTGCTGAGCTGGCGGCACCGGGTTGGACGGTTCATATGATTAGGGGGTTGGTTTGTTGGTGGGTGTTGGTTCTCGGGGTGCAGATCATGCGGGTTGCTTGGTATGCGGGTTTTACAGCTCATCTTTATCAAAACGGGTCATTATCGAATCTTAAAAATGTTGAAACTTCTTCCGGTTAATCATCAAATCAAATTTCTTATTATCATTTGGGTTTGTGTATAAAGTTCAACAATAAAGCTATACTTGTACAAACTATCTTTTAACATGGTCATAACTGAAAGTGGATGTTACGTCTTAAACGGCAATAATTACTTTAATTAAACAGATAAACAGATGAGGTTTTCCCTATTGAGTTAATAAAACATAATGTTTTGTATATGAGGTTTTAGACTCAAATTTCATTTCCAATATATTTTTCAAGTTTTAAAACACAAAGCTCTTGTATAAATAGGGTCGCTGAACTCGTTCAACGCGAGATTGTGTGAAGCTCGATTTGCTTGTTTGACTCGAATAATTGAACGTGTTTTCAATTGAGTCGATCTGAGTATCACCTGTTTAAGTTCGACTCGTGGAATTAGTCGAGCGATAAGTTCTGTTGAAACTCGACTCGAGTTTGATTAGTAAATATTTTATATGGTAGAGATGACTTGATTAATACATTTAGAAGGGTGGATATGATAATTGTTTTTTTTAATAATAAAAAGGTGGAAAATTGTTTGTTGACTAAAATGTTCCACAGCCCACACCAAAGGAAAATAATGATAGTCACTAAAATAGAAAAGTAATCAATTATTAATATACAAATAAAGTAATAGTATAAATAAAGTTTGTAGTATGTTAGGAAGTTTGTTTAGAGTCTAATAATTTAAGAATATTGTAATTAAGGACCCAACCAAAAACCATATATTTTTTTAATTAGTTTTTAATGAACATGTGATAGATTATTTATAGCATAAAAGTAAACAATGTAGTTAATTATTTATACCAAAGATTTATATATAGTGCTATCTGATGCTCAAGTATGGTTATAGACAAAAGATGCAGATTTAAGAAGTTTGCGTTATTTGTTTAGAAAAATATGCTTTATTTAATACGGGTATATTTATATTGTTCACAATGTATGTATGTGCCTGAATCAGAGTTATTTTAACGTTTCATTTTTTTACAAGTTTAGATACCGTAACGTTTACGATATACAAGTGTTAAACTACTTTCTAATAGTTATTTTTACAAGATTAACATAAGTAATTTTTATAAACAGCATCGTTATTTTTGAGGGAGTGATATTGCTACCACATAAATTAATTCATATACCACATTTATGCTTTACTACAGTTGTACAGTCTGCTTTAAAATTTGTACAATGTGGTATATGAAGTAATTGTTATAGTATGAATATCAATTCTCGTATTTTTGTAGTCTTGAACCGGAAGATACGTAAATAAAAACTACTGAACCGGATATAACTGCAGTCTCGGAAGACAAAACGCGCACAATTCGAAAACGAGATCTCTCTCACTCTCGCTGGATTCTCCGACGTCGGTAACGGGATATACCTTCTATTGTTGACTGCCGGAAAGAGTATATTTTTCCCTAATTTTCAGGCGAAGGTTTGGTCAGTGGTTGAATTTGAGAAAAAGAAAGAAATGAGTACCGGAGAGCTTCTCAGCGTTGAGCCCCAGGAGCTTGAGTTTGCTTGTAAATTACACGATTTTATTACTCTTTTACTTAAATTATTGCGTGATTCTGCTTCTCGTTTTCAGATCTGTTACTATTTACTCCAACTGAATTCCTAATTTTCTGATGTGGTTGTTGTTTCCATAGTTGAATTGAAGAAGCAGATCTCATGTTCCATGCAATTGACGAACAAGACGAATAATCATGTGGCGTTCAAGGTACTGTTACTGCTATTTAGTATCAATTTATTCTGTTTTTGATGTTAGGTTTCTCTGTAAATTAATTTTGTGTTTTGAGGTAAAAAAAACCGTATTTACAAATATAAGCCTATTCGCTTTTTAAATTTAACATTACAGTAAAGTGTTTTAATCATAAATTTATCATTTTGTAAACATTACAATGAAAAAAAAAGGGTTAATTTCCGTTTATAAAATCAAAATATGAGTTTTACACAATTCGGATTCAATAAAGCTTCTGATTAATCAATAAAGCTTCTGATTCAATAAAACCCTAATATTAAGAATATGGTTACTTATAATCTGAATTTTCTTAATTTTACTGAAATTCAGGTGAAAACTACGAATCCTAAGAAGTATTGTGTCAGGCCTAACACTGGGGTCGTGTTACCTCACTCGACTTGTGATGTCGTAGGTTAGTAAAAGTATATAACTATATACTATAGTTATTTATATGTATCTATTACTTGCTATGCAAGTTACAATAACTCATATTTATATATTTTTACAGTTACAATGCAAGCTCAAAAAGAAGCACCACCTGACATGCAATGCAGAGACAAGTTTTTGCTCCAAAGTGCAGTTGCAAGCCCTGGAGCTGCTCCTAAAGATATTACTCCAGAATTGGTAATTAATTAAGTATTTAATTAATCATATTATATAATTAAATGGAAAACTTATACATTTTTTTGCAACAGTTTAACAAAGAATCCGGTAATCAAGTGGAAGAATGCAAATTAAAAGTTAATTATGTTAATCCACCACAACCACCATCACCTGTAAAAGAAGGATCAGAAGAAGGTTCTTCTCCTAGGGCTTCAATTTCAGAAAATGGGACTGTAAACACAACTGATTCTACTTCTGTGAGATTTTAATTTAATTTAATTTTTTTTTTTGGTGTTCTACAAACATCTACAACTGTCTATATATAACTGATGTACAAATGCATTAATTTTAATTTTGCAGGCTCCACGAGCATCTGCTGAATCACATAATACATCGTCAGAGGTTATTTTCTGAGCTACTAATGTTGATTTTTTGTTTTTTGGATTTATAAAATGTTTGAATTATATCTGTATGTTTTAAAATGTCACGATGCAACATTGCACCTAATTAAATTTGAATATATGTCTTGGTTTCCCTGTAGAGTAGAAATTAAGCATTAGGCATATCTAAATTATTATTGACATTGACTTTTTACCAAGTCAAGATTGCCTCAATTTTTTTGTCTTCAGAAGCAACTAATCCAATTTTTTATTTTTTTAATATTTATTGATTTTATTTTAATCTTGTGCATGTTTTCAGACAACTACGAAGACCCTTATTTCTAAGTTGACTGAGGAAAAGAATTCTGCTATTCAACAGTCAAAAAAGCTTCACCAAGAACTGGTACATGTTTTTAATTTAATTCTTAATTATGTGTTACCAATTCTTTGTTATCCTGTATCTAGCTTTTTGTGGATAATATTTTAATTAAAAACCATAAGATAAATATGCATCACTCATTTGACTTGAACCTAACCTGGCTAGCTTTAGATTTTATTTTATAGCTATAATTCAAGACCTATTTTCTGTTTAATTGTATTAGAGATTGCAAAAGTGAGCGGACATTTTCGTTATCCATCTTTTTTATTGTTATATGATCACATAAACTATATTATTAAACTGATAATCAAACGTTTTTTTTTTTAATTAAGCAACTTAGTATTCAACAAAATTATTGGATAAAATCGCACTGAAACGTATTCAACTTTACACATTTAATTAGTATGTATAGATTATGTAGCTTGGTTTGTCCAAAGGTTAATTATTTTTACAAATAATTAGTGTGTCATATAATTGCAAATATCCTTATTTCAATTACAATCTAATTACATTTTGAATAAAATGATTAAGAAAAAGGTTTTATGCATGTGAAATTCATATAAACAACTGGAATTGATCTTAATTAATACATATAAAGCGATGCTTAGAAATTAAAAGCGACACTTTTTGATAATTATTTTTATACTTAATGTATTGAATCTAATTACAAAATATAATATTTTTGCAGGAACTGTTGAGGCATCAAGGCAACAAAAACCATGGTGGTATTCCATTCATATACATTATTCTTATCGGTTTTATTGGCATTCTCTTGGGATATTTACTAAAATAACCTTCCAATTTCTCCATGAAAGCCTGTTTTGATTGTGATATGAGAAGATTTCATCAAAGTGACGATGTTTTTTTTTTTTTTTTTTATCTTTTTCATTTGTTGTGTAATTTGCGTAGCATTCATTTGTGTGTCCAGTGATTATTATCATCGTAATCTTAGAGTCTTGTGTTGGGTTTTTCTTATATTTGGTACAGAGTTAAGTTAATGCGATTAGGAACCATATTTCTGTGCTAATTTGTTTTCGTTTTCTCCGTACTAGTTATAATTTCAATATTTGTTTAAGATAAACAAAATCATGTTTAAATCAGTGATTTATGTCTTCTAATCTTGTTAGCCTTAGGACACCTTTTACTTATTATAAGTTACTAAGAAACAAAATCTGTATTACCAGTAATATGTTTTATTAGTAATAAAACAATATTTTTTCTTTCTTCTTTTACTGTTGTAGTTTATACTTTTCATTGATGCATCTTTAGAATTTTTGTAATGTTTAATATAATATTTATTTATTAATATAATGTATTTATTTTATAATAATTATTTTTTATATTATAAAATGGTTTTATGGCACAACTGAAGAGCGAAAGAAGATATGCTTTTGACATGAAATTGTAAGTTTTTTGTCAGTACGGAAGAGGTTACAGTGATGAGATAACTGTTGGGAGAGAACTATCATAAATACCTAGAGGTACTAAATAGCACTGAAAGAAAACTTGAAGGATTAAATTGCAAATGGTGGATATGACAATATGAATGAATGATGATGAAAATGACTTTAGAGCTTTAGTGCATAAAAGGGGTTGACCTAAAAGAAATACAAACCCTAAATCCAGTGACGAATAAGTGTCCCTTTAAATCATTGTATGGTGGTTAAAGAGGAGGAACATATCATGGATTTGTGGGCATCACCACCACAACCATCCACCTCCATGCAAGGTGGTTTTTAGAGATTTGACCACAGAAGACTTTATGTATGATCGGTATTAGTACACATGTAACAAAATCATTGCACGGTGCTACGCGACGTTTTAAGATTTGTCGATTTTAGGGTTTCCGAAAGCAACATACTAGATCAATTATGATACATAAAATGTTTCTTTTATCACTCAAATTCTTAGGGTGCTCTACCATATTTTATTGCTAGGGAAGTTATAATTTGTACATTACAATATTTATTTTACTCGCTAAAACTATGTTATTGTGGTATATCTTATAGAATATGACTTTTAAGTAATTTTATGATGTATAAATCTTTTTGTTATGTTTATTCAATTCAATATATTATTGACAAAAAGTAAGTGGGGTGAGACCATGGAAGGCGAAGGTGTCTTTGTTGATACAGATGGGTCTACCATAATGGGCTTTTGGCAAGCATGAATACTTAACTTTTTGCCTTTTGGGGGTATTTATGAAAGGAAAAAGAAGTATGTGGGCAATAAAGAAAGCATTGTTTTCAAGTGGACCTAAAATGAAATTTATGTAAAACTAAGGATTTATTTTAAATTTAGTGGTTTACACAAGTGTTGTTTGGAATAAATATTTACAGATTGTAATAAACAGTACACTTCTACTTGGGAAACATCATGTAAAATTAAACTATAGAAGGCGAACGTAGAAGAAAAAACTTAAATCTTTATGCAATTAAATGAGACAATTTAGAAGATGGTGATTGGTGGGCAAGCATCTAAAAAAGGTCTTGCATCGGTGAAGCCTTTTTTGCACACTCACACCCATGTAGATATTGAACCCCCTTTCTTTTTCCAATTTTAAATTTGTATTACTCTTTAAGTCCTACATATATTTTTTTTTGAACGGCAAAGGGAAGAGGAAAGGGAGCTTCGGCAATACCATCACCCCCCGCCAAAACCCAAAAATATAATATATATATATATATATATAAGAAAACACTTCTAGCAAGAAACTAGAAGAAATTACAAACAATTCAAAAAACCAAGACCGGACTTAAACACCATATAGACCACGAGATACTGTGACACTTAGCCCTATATTTTACCCACGAATACAATAGGGATTTTAGTTCATCTTGGATTCTACACACCGATACATTTAAATTTTCAAACGCCGAATTATTCCTTGACTTCCACATAAGCCAAACAAGGCCCCCGATTGCCGCCTGAAAGAATTTCTTCACCTTGACCGAATGCCCAGCACTAATGATAGCATTTATTAGTTCTTGAAGCGTATTATGATTTTGAATTGACATTTGGCACCATCGTAAGAACCATACCCAAATGTTCCTGCTAATCGGACATGAATAGAACAAATGTTCCATTGATTCTTCTGCAGAATCACAAAATTGGCAGCTAGTAGATGGAAGGTTAATACCTCTCTTAACAAGATTTACCTTTGTGGGGATTCTATCTTGTAGCAGCCTCCAAACAAAACAATTAACTCTAGGGGGCATCCAATTATTCCAAAAACAATCAAAATCTGGGGAAGCATATGATAAATTATCAATAATTGTTTTCAATGAGCCTACCGAAAATATTCCAGTAGCATCACCATTCCAACGCCATTGATCATTCCCGGCAACTAACTGAACATGGGCCACTAATTCTTCGATTTCTTTCAATTTAAACGCACAAGCCGCCGGGAATGGAGATACCGACCACGACCATGACACCATATTATTAGCTGTAATTCGATCCGCCACTTTGCATTTTTTGTTTGATTCTAACGAATACAATTCAGGGAATAAATGACATAGTTTCGGGATTCCTAACCACCGATCATGCCAAAACTCCGTATTTTGACCATTTTTTACTGCCCTTGTGCATAATTCTTCTATGTTTAGATTTATTGAATGTAAATAATTCCCCGCTTTTGCAATATTAAGCCATGTACCTGTGTATTTTTTCTTTGCAACAACAGAAAAGCTAAAGTTTGTTGGGCCATGAATTGCGGTAATTACCTTGGCCCAAAGGGCATTTGCTTCCGTTTTAAGACGCCACCACCACTTAATTAATAATGATGTATTGGCGTGTTTTAATGACCCGATACCAAGCCCACCAAGTTTTTTTTGGGGCGATTGCTTTAGCCCAATTAACCCAACAAATTTTCGTTTTACCGTTGCTTGCCGATCCCCATAAAAATATTCTTCTAATTTTGTCAATTTCATCAATTACTTTTTGAGGTGCGGAGTAGAGGGACATAAAGTATAATGGTAGGCTATTTAGAACCGATTTGCATAATGTGACCCTACCCCCAAATGATATAGTTTTTGCTTTCCATGCCGACAATTTGGATTTTATTTTTTCTAGCACCGGTTTCCAATTTCTAGCAAGATTCATATTTGCACCGATTGTTATACCCAAATATTTAAATGGTAGCTTATCCGCCTCACATTTAAAAACGGAAGCAAGACGACTAACTTCACTATCAATCACGCCCACACCCATAACTTTACTTTTTGTATAGTTGACTTTTAGACCTGAAACAACATGGAAGCAATTCAAAATTCTCTTGAGATTTATGATGTTCCGGGAGCTCCATTTACCTAGAAATAGTACATCATCGGCAAATAGAAAATGTGAGAGAACCGGGCCACCATTTGGAAGTTGAATACCTTCAAAAATATTATTATTTACCGCCTCATTCATTGCGATATGCAACCCCTCCATTGCAATAATAAATAAAAATGGTGATAAAGGGTCTCCCTGTCTAAGCCCCCGAGAGAGTGAGAATTCACCCGTAGGGGAACCATTAACAAGTACGGAAGCCCGGGCCGAAGCAAGACAATTTTTAATCCAAACCCGCCACCTGTTACAAAAATTCATCTGATCTAGCACCGAATCCAAGTATTGCCAACTTACCGAGTCAAAGGCTTTTTCGAAGTCAACCTTGAATATCAAGAGTTCTTGTTTTACTTTCTTTGCCCAGCTAATAACTTCATTCATCATAAGAGGGCCATCGAGTATTTGTCTACCTTGAACATATGCGGATTGTTCAATGCTAACGACTTTGCCCACCACCGATTTCAATCTAATTGTGAGTAATTTGGAAATTATCTTGTAAATACTACCAATTAGGCTAATTGGCCTGAATTCTTTGAATGATTGTGGATCTGGATTTTTGGGGAAAAGGGATATGAATGATGCATTGCACCCCTGTGATATTGAACCGCTGTTTTCAAAACCTCTAACCATTTTTATTACGTCTGGCCCGACAATATGCCGACATTTTTTAAAGAATTTGAAAGTGAAGCCGTCGGGACCCGGTGCTTTGTCACCCCCGCAGCTCCATACTGCTGATTTTATTTCTTCATCAGAAAATTTTGCCACGAGAAGAGTATTATCATCATTAGACAGTCTTTTAAAATTTCTGTTTATGAATTTTGTTCGTTGTCTTACTGGTTCTAAGAATTTTTGACCAAAAAAATCCACCGCTATTGATTTAATACAACCTGGATCAGGGATCCATGATCCGGACACTGACAAACCGTGTAGTCTGCTTCTATTTTTATTGGTATTGATCATACCATGGAAGAACTTCGTGTTTTCATCTCCATCTACTGTCCATTTTATGCGAGACTTTTGTTTTAGGTCAAGTGCTTTCATATATTCGAGATCTTTGATTTGTTGTTTCAGTTTTAATCTTCTATCACGCTCGTCATCGGATAGTAATCGAGTGTCAGCAATTTGTTCGATTGAGTTGACGAGATTTTTTAGCGCCCCTAAGTTTGATTTTTCTTTATCAAGGACCTGTTTTTTCCAATCTTCGAGTGCACCTTTTGTGGCTTTGAGCTTATTTGCCAGTATTTTATCCGCCATCCCCCGCCCCGTAACAGAATTCCATGCATTTGCAACAATATTACAGAAACCAGCATGATAAATCCAGGAATTATAAAATTTAAAGGGTGTCTTACCGAAATCCGCACCCACACATTTGACAATAATTGGGCAGTGATCGGATTGATCTCTTGGAAGCGCTGTGGCGGATACGTTCGGCCATATGCCAAGAAAGTCAGCAGATACAAACACCCTGTCTAATTTGCTTAACGAGGCACCATCATCTTTGATCCAAGTGAATTTTCTCCCCCCGAGGTTTAGTTCTGACAGACCTGAATTAGATATAAAACCGTTGAATTTATCGATAATCGATTGAGAGAAATTTTGACCTATTCTATCTTCTTTAGACGGATGTCATTGAAGTCACCCAGTAGAATCCAGCATCCTGGGTTGGCTTGCATTAAAGATAAAAGATCTACCCACAATTGCTGCCTATACGCATTGTTACATGGAGCGTATATATTGGCGATGAAAATTTTTTCACTACACCCTTTTACGTGACCTATTGTAATTATAAAATTCCTTCCTGTGATTGAACCGACTTTGTTGAAGATAGACGGATCCCAGAGACTAATCAGTCCTCCGGATCTGCCCGATGCAGGGATTGCCTCGAACTGTAAATGCTTATAACACCAAAGATTTTCGACTTTTATATTTTGAACATTTGTAAATTGTGTTTCCTGAATTGCAATAAAATTAATATTATGATTTCTTTGTAATGTTCTGATCCACTCCGCCTTATTAACCCCTCCGATACCTCTAATATTGATAGAGATATAATTCATTGGATAACCGTCACATTCTCCTGGCTTGTGACTATATTTCTTCGTATCTCATCTTGGAACCCATTCAATTGGAAACCCAATGTATCACCAATCACCATAGTTTCGTTTACTTCCTTATCCACTCTTGCTTCTGAGTTTACAGATTCTGATACATGTGTATCAGAACTCGCAGCAATGGTAGTGGCCATGCTAGATCTCCGTTGAGAGATTTTTCTACCTCTTTCACTCATCCATCTCATCGGTGTCCTTTTTGGAATTGATCGGATTGGGATTTTCATATTTTTTCTCTTGCTAGATAGGAAAATAAATGCCGATGCTTCTGAAGATTCATGCGCAGGAGTGTTATTTAGGTCAAAAATAGGGTCTGGATTATCCCCAATTGGATTAGGATCAATCCTGTTTGGAATCACCTCTGGTACGAGTATATTGGGCCCCACCTCTTCATTATTAAATTGAGAATCCACCATATTATTCTCGGGCATTAATGAATCCTCCGAATTATTGTAATTAGGCCCACCAAACGAATTAAAGCCCAAGTCATCATCTGAGCCCAAAGGGAATTTTGTAAAGTCTTCCATGACAGGTGATTGGATATTATAGCCGCCGATGACTGTTGTTGGTGGACTTAACTCGAGGTTGATTGCATCGGGACCCGAATTGTCGTTTGGTATCCCCCTGTCATTATTGTTGCTACTTTCTCCAACGTTACCCTGAGTCTTTTCAACATCCGAAGACCGGCCGGTCGGAAATTGATCGTCGGTGTTTTTCTTGTCATTCATGGGTCGATCATCATTCCATGAATGGTCGTCAATATCGCTACCGATTTCCGACCCTGACACGGAATCATCATCATCCCGAGCCCAACCGGATGATTGGAGGTATTTGGGCTTCCAAAGTTCTTCAAGTTCTTTGATTATTATGGTGTAACTCATCCTCTTCCAAATTACAGACAAACGATCATGGATGGTGGCTTGAGTGTCAACGAGAATGGCGGCTTTGAAGAATGATAAGTCGGCCTCTGTATTATCGGATGGTGGGGGAATGATCACTCTACCAATCGAATTGGTTATTTTTTGCATTATCTCCTCGGTCCACAGATGAGGTGGTAACCCTGATATTCTGAACCATGCAACTTTTTTGGAGTTGCTCGGGAATTTATGATATTCTCGAAGCCAGTTAAACCAAATCCCCCATAATTTCTTATTTGCTAGGAATTCCCTAGCTGTAATAGTTCCATTAAACACTAGCATGACTGAAATTCCACCCAAGTATTGAATTGTTATTTCCTCCGTACATTCAGCTTTTAGTAATTCAATAATGTTATCAAGTACATGAATGTTCTTAACTTCACCGTACAGGGCATTAGAAGGGATTACCAAATTTGAGGCCTCACATTTATCGTGAATATGGAGTGTTTTGATGGGTGGTGCTAGTGCAATCTTCTTCCCAACCGCATTAGCGTACGACATACCCTTTGCAGAGTGCATGGTTGGAATTGCCCCAACATTCCGGCTTTGAAACGGAACATGCCCGCCAGCGTTTGCAAAGGAAGATGGGTGTTTGGGTGGGGCATTAGATTTTCTTCTGTCATGCCTTGCGATGTTTGCCACCAGATTCCTGCCATGGATTTTCACCTGTTGAAGTTTTTTCTCCATTTCAGCAACATTTCTAACCCTTATGAATCTGACAAACCCGAAGTTATCTCCATTCTTTGATTTGCGGAGAGCAATGTATGCGTCAACAATGGCTCCCAAGTTTTCCACTGCATTCCAGAGATCTCTGTTTTGAATACCATCTGGGATGTTCCCGACGAAGAAGGTTGTGCTGATGGCCTTGAGGTTGCTCACGTCTTGAAATGATCTCCGATGAGATTCCGGTCGCCTGAAATCGCATGCCCTTTCGTCTCCTCTCATCTTTTTTTTAGCCCTACATATATGCTTTTCGTAATCACATGGTTTATGGCCTTTTTTATATATATAAATATGTATATGTATGAGAGTATATCTGCACGCATAAATGTATTAGGCAGCTAAAAGGGCCGTGATAATCACGGCCCAAAAAAATATTAAACGTTGACATTTGTTGTAACCAATTGTATGAAGTCCATAGTATGTATTTATGTATGGTGGGTCCTTTTGGATCGAGGTACGAACTAAATGTTAGTGATATATACAAGATTACTAACGCACTGTAATAGTTTCAAAACTATTGTAATGATATTATAATCCGTAAACTAAATATACCGTTACATTGTGTACTAACTATAAAGGCATTACGAAAATGTCACAAACTTCCGCTCTAGTATCGTTTTTTAAATTATTATCAAAAACTAGTAACCGGATTTTGTTTGATGGTTAATTTAAAACATAACAACTTAACTCATGAAAAGTTTAAAACAATTAAACATTTAAAACAACAATTGGAAACATGAAAAGTTTGTCGAATAAGGGAGGTCTATATCGTAGCGGCAAAAGTAAGGAAGGAGGCGGATTAACATGGTATTCATGCTAAACAACATATAGTTATACGCTTCAAATATTATACACATATATTATCAATATTTATCATTTTAATATAAGAAAAAGAAGATTTAAAATTATAGAAGTAAGGAAGGAGGCGGACTAACATGGTATTCATGCTAAACAACATATAGTTATACGCTTCAAATATTATACACATATATTATCAATATTTATCATTTTAATATAAGAAAAAGAAGATTTAAAATTATAGAAGGCTGCGTTTCTTTAAAGAGCTTGTAAAAAAGGACCACACTTTTCTAGTCTTTGGATGCTCACTCCTTCGTCAAAGCACTTTCAAATATTTTTTTTTTTTTTTTTTTTGCCATGGTGATGAAGTAAAAGCCACTTTCAAATCTCAAAAAGACAGACGGAGAAAAAAAAAAGAATTTTTAAATATTTTGTTCTAGATATATATTTTATTACTAATTCTTTGGATTCCCTTTCTTAATCTCATCATTGATTTTAATAGTTGTATTAATTGAATGAGTAAGATAATAGATAAGAAAATATAGACTGGTGTCAACCGTGCTTCGGTGGACACTTCTCTTTTCTTCAGTTTTCTCAAGCCATTGGCGTGCCGTTTTGGTTATGTTCCTTCGGTTTTTTCCATTGGCTGGACGAAGAGAACGGACGGAGGGGAGGTGGGCCCAATGAGTATTTTAATAGTGTACTTGTTTTGTGTGTATATTTTGTAATGTGGAGCCCAAAATACTGAAGAGGATGAGTACTATTGGCATGAATGTGTCATTTGATCAAATGTCAGCTCGACATGACGTTAATGTGCCAAAAACTAAATGTGTCAGTTGGTGTTACGATTGATTAGATCAAGCAAAATACCATATCTCTTATTAATATGTCATCCAAAGATAGTGCTAGACAAAAAGAGGGACTTGATAGAAAACACAACTGGGGAATCCAAAAACGGTCCAACCATAGAAAGTGATTACAGGTACAATTGCATAAAGCATAATGTCTATCACTTCAAGAATGGAACTAGGGTTCCTTATCTTGTTGCACATACATATAACATCTATATGTTCTTGTTAGCTTAAAGGTACGAGAAAATGACTCTTCAACATATATTTGTTGTCTACACTAATTCGAATTATAAAAATTCCTTTGGTTATTGGACCTTATGTTGTGTGTGCATGTGTTGACTACTTTCTTATAAGTTTTTTTTAAGAGATCATTCTAGTAAAATTCTAGTAAAATATGTTAACCATAAACATATACAGTACATATGAATATGCCAGAAGTACCACGTTAACCTCAATCAAAAGTTTATAAACAAAATTAAGAATGTTTATAATATGTCATAAATATAAAACTAACTCTATCTACTAAAACAAATTAACAGATAACACAATAAAGTGTACATGTGCATGATGATGCATTCACCCCTAAACTTCTTTTTTAGTACACTAGTAAAAGCATATATAGGATCATAAATGTACATGTGCATGATAAACGATTACAAAGCAAAGTCATACATAAACTTGGGTCATACAATTTTATCAAAGTTCAAGACACTAATTGATCTAAACGGTAGAAATTGAAAGTTTGTTGCTATTTCTGAAAATAAAACATTTCTTTTATATGAATGGCAAAAAGATGAAAGATTCATATTTTTTTTTTTTTTGAACGGCATGAAAGATTCATATTAATATTTGAAAATTGAAAAAGAAAAGAACCAATGAGTAATCTATTCGAAGACAATTTATGAACAATGGATGAAATTTTGTGGGGTTCACTGCATGTTGGGCCCTTGACCAGTCAATGGATTGAATATCAAAATTCAAAATGATAGAGGGATAATGAGTTATGTCGGGTGAATTGAAAGTTATTTTCACTCTATTTATAATAAATGCAAGTTTTCATTTTGTTCATGCTATTTTACTAGTCTAATATGTCTTGCTCTAATTTTTTAAATCCCAATAATCAATTTAAAATATAATCCAAATAGCGTATATTTAGTTGTGGGTCTGGTTTATACTTTCTCCAAATATATAGAACTTATAAAGTACCCAAAAAAAGAGTTTTACGCAAATGGAAGATATTGCGCAAAGTTAAAAACTACAAGGACCATATTGCAATTGTGAGGAGTGAATAGGATTGTCTGCATCGGCACCCCACTGGTTTGGGAAAGTGGGCCACGTCAGTGATCCATGAGAACTGGCCATTCGTAGATGTTTGTTTGTATTTTCGCTATTAACCACCTGTGACTGTGCCTACATTGTCGACTCACTTTTGTCAAGACAAGCCACATCACTTGCTCACACGTGCTTTGAATCGACTTACTCAAACGAGCTCTTTTGCTAATATTGTTTTCAAGTTTAAAATAAATTGCAAGAATAGTCTATTTATTTTGATGAAATTGCATGTTTGTTATTTGTGGTCACGAAAAAGAAACAATCCCTATGATTTGTATTTTTGAACTATTTTGGTCACTCACGCCAGACATGTTCGATTGCCTCTATTAAATGAGAGTATTTTAGTCATGTTTACAAAATAAATTATCGTTTTACATGGAAATCAATATAAAATAATTTTTTTTATAGACAAGTGGTTTGTGTATTATGTAATTTGACTTAAGTATTAAGGATGAATGAAATGCTTCTAGGAAATTAAAGGCTAAACTTCTTTTGTCCAATAGGAAAAGTCCCATGTGATAGGGTGTATAAGCAATAGTCATGTCTAATTAAATAATTAGTTGACAATAATATACAATAACGAATATATTAAATAATTATAACACCAAAAGGTTTGCATAATTTTTGGCCTAACAATGATTAATATTATGAGATAATGATGAATATACATTCATGAGAAAAGCCAATATATAACATTCAATTAAACATAATACAACTACCGTTTTATTATATGATCACAAAAATCAAGTAAAAAAGAAGTCTTTCACGACGAAAAAAGATTTTAGCCAACACATAAACGATTAACCGACAAGCATAAAAACAAGTAGAATCAAGATTTGATGAATCTTGTTCCCAAAAACAATAATGCATATTCATTCATATACTAAGAAGTAAGAACACCATCATTCCTAAAATGTTTGGTTCCTAAAAGTAAAATTAAACATTACAACACAAGTAAATGACAAAAAAAGGACTCAAAAGATAGTTTTACACCATAATCCATATTCAAGAATCCTCCTTCAAATCGTACGTTTTTTCCGGGTTTCAACATCTCCAAACCGAAGCAGAAACGAGCTCCCGATTTTGCCAGCAAAGCACGAGTGACGATTGTCTCCTTTCGATGTGAAATCCACAAATCGGTGTCCTCTCGATCACATACAATGCTTGACTTTCTGTAAAATTGCTAAAAGTCAACGGTGAAAACCCACTTGATAAAAAGTGTGATCTCCAATGTTGAGTCTTTTCCGGGAAAGAAAACCGACTCGTTATGATCTTTTCGACACTCGGTTGGATCAAGAACCGTTCGATCCTTTGTAACGAGTCTAGGTTCATGTTGACCACATCAAGAGACTCGAGTAGGTTTGTGAAAGATTGAAGGGCGCGAATTATATGATCCGGGAAGGGTAAATCCGTCCTTTCACATCCTCGATCAACCGAAACTACAATCTTCGGAGAAAGACTTTTGACAAAACGGAGAACCAACGGGAACGGAATTTGGTAGTTTGAAAACGTGCTAATCGGTAGATTCACACCAATTGCTTCATTATCCGATACACGAAAGGGTAAAGACCAAGAAACCGAAGCAAGAACATCAATGTTGACTATCTCAAAGTCAAACCCGATGTTCAATTCACTTGCGAAATGGACCAAATTGTCCCTAGTTAAGCTAAGTTCGAGATGATCGCTAGCGGGTGTCGCGAAAGCTGTGATTTTTAGCGATGGGGTTCGATTATTATTGTTTCTTAAAGCAAATTCTTGCATAAATGAAGCCCATTGATCACCGTACCCAATGTCAAAGTCAACGATATGAACATGGTCAAAGTCGTCAAAACATTCAAGTAACGCTTGATTACAAGTGAAATTGGTGAATTGAATGAATGGGGATACTTCGGCGAACGATTTATAAGCACCAATTTTGAAAAATAAACTGATTGGTGAACTAATTGGGTTCGTATTGTTGATAATCGAATGTATTAGTGATTGAATAGCTTCCTTGAAATAAAAAGCAGCCCGTTCGAAAGGCTTACCGATTGGAGAAAGCTGATGATTGAGCCGCGCCAATATCGATTGCGCGAGTATCGGATTGTTCCCAGATTGAATCATTCCTGCTGCTTTGAAAAGCTGATCGATGATTATCTGATGATGAGATGATTCGTCATTGGGTTGAATTTTGTTGATTTGTGGTGGTAATTGAAGTGGGTTTTTTTGAGGTGAATCGAGAAAAGGGGGTTTAGGGATTTGGTTGAGGTTGGACAGTGTGCTTCCTGGGTTGTACCTTTTGGGTTGTGGTGGAATTAGGGTTTGATGTTCTGATGGTACAAAAAAGGTTGGATTTTGAGGGGGGTGAGATTGGTTTTGGTTGATTAGGAGTTGAGGTTTTACGTCAAATTGGTGGATTTGGGAGAAAAATGGGGTTTGAGGGTCTGAAAACTTCTGGTTGTGGTGGTCGGAGAACATGGCTTCCGCCGCCGCAGAAGCCGGTGGTGATGGTTGAGCGTTTGAAGATAACCCTATTTTTTCATTGGTAATTTGATGGAGATTACTTATTTGACCAATTGGGTTGTTGAAATTGAACCCTAGATAACTTTGATCCACAACACCAAACCCGGTGTCGAGTTTGCCGTCGTCCGCCGTACCACCACCGTGAAGCATTTTGTTTAAACCCATTGATGGGTCTTCAACATCACCTATGATCCACCGGAGAATAGACTGTTCTTGGCCGGATTCCGCAAATACGCTCTCCCAGTCCTCCATTTCACCACATTTTTCGTCACCGCCGGTGACGTCTAGAGAATTTTCCGGCAACCTGTAGTGAGTGTCAACAACTCCAAAATTCGAGCTGCTGGTTTCATGATTTTCCGGCTGCAACCATTTTGCAGATGGATAGCCGGAAACCGCCTTCCACACACCTCCGCCACCGCCGCCACAACCTCCGCCGCCTCCCGGAGAAGAAGACAGGGTTGAAGTGGAAGTTGGAGGGCTTGGACTGCCGTTGATGTTATCCAGCACAGATTTTGGTTCTTCAATACACTTCCTTTTCCTGTTTACAAAATCTTGAAAATGTACAACTTGATTAACACAAGGAACAACAAACTCCGGCGCCGGTTGCAACACAGCCTCCCCCTTCATCTAACTAATAAACTACCCACCGACAACTGTCCGCCGGTGACCACAGTCTGCTGCCGGATTTTGCAGACAATAATTTCTAGTAAATTGGTAAATGCATGTGAAAACAAAAACCCATTTCACCAAATTGAAAAAGGAAACAACTTGTTAAAATTTTCTGTTTACGTGTTTGGCTTTCTCTCTGTGATTGATAAACTGTGTTCCTTCTATTTTCTGCCATGGATGCGTGCAACATAAAAAAGTGGTAAAGTTACTCCTCTGATTTTTTAGTCAAGTTACGAAATGGTCCTTGCATTATATGTTGTTACACGTTTCTAGTCCACCAACTTTAAGTTTTGCATCAACAAGTACCTTTAAAAATTATATTTGTTTCCTTTTTTGATTTGTAGTGGATCTAATCTACATCAATCCTTGCATTTTAACATGTAGCATTTTCTAAGGCGTGAAAGTACATAAATTAATAAAATACAGAAAAATCGTAGGCTTCTTACTAAATCTTTATAATTTATATGTTACCTATAAAATAATTAATATTTGAAATCAATTAATTTTCTTTCTTAATCTTACATTTAATTTGAACACTTATATTAATCAAATAAGTAGAAAGATTTAGTAGCAATTATGTCATTTGTTTAAATTATAATCAACCTTGTGTTGGTTATGAATATTGATTTCGTTACGAATAAGTAATATTTTAGTTGATAACCTTATTTGGAAAACTGTAAACCAAGTAACAATTTGTATTTACATAATTTTTAAACTTTGTTCTTTATATAAGTTGATTTCTAACCATTTTCTCTTATTTGATTTATGAAGGTATAAATACATTAATCAAAAGTTATTTAAATGTGTGAACTTATTTCCATTGTCTTTCTTACATACAACAGTCAGATATGTCTGTTGCTGCCTATTGCAACTTGAATCACAACGAGACAAAATCATTCTTTAAAATGTTTGTGGATGTTAATTAAATGGATTTTATATGTGGGCTCAATTGGTTCTAAGTGTTGTCACTGTCTATAAACATGATATTATGAGATGATCACAAAAAGAAACAAATTAGGACATTACTGAATAAAATGATTTAATCTTTAATGGTTAAATCAAAACTAAAGCTAACATTAACATAAAAATAAAAGACAGACGAGCAAGAAATTACACCAAATTACACCGCTAATTCTTAATATGTTATGTAGCCTTTTTAACAACAGACACGTACTCACTAAATTTACACCAATGTTTTTCATAATAGAACTTATATCCACAACTTTGGTACACCTAACCTTGTAGTTAAGTAGCAAATTTATTCTTCATACTTAAATGCTCTTCAAAAAGTTTAACTAGAAAAACTATATAGTAATACCTTCATGATGTCGAAAAACGTCATTGTACCACTTTAATGTATATAGTCACTTCTTATTAATAAATTGCGAATATTTAATCACAATCATTGGCATCCCCATACTACCCTTCCATCACTCTCCCACATACATAAATGTCAAAGCTTATCTTGGTTAACTTATAATCACCATACATGAAATAATAAATAACAATTTACGTGGTACTCTTTCGGTCCCATAAAAAAGTACTCATTTCTCTCTAAACTTTTATCGCATAAAAAGTTCTCATTTCACAAATTGATAGGGGTCCGCTCAATAAAATAATATAATTTTCAAGGACCCCACCACTAACTATCTTTCTCTCCAATCTAACTATATTCTTAAGACTAGTGCCCAAGAGAAATAGGTATTTTTTGTGGGACGGAGGGAGTATTTTGGTTCATTTCATACATACAAATGATTAATGCACCTATACATGATTAATATATTTCTAAAATATTATAAAACTTAGACAAATTTTAATTTGCTCTCTTTGTTAGTATTGTGATCTTAGCGTTTAACATTAAAAGTTGTATTATTAAATATTTGAATGAACAAAAACTTAATTTTATGCGTAGAGAAAATGAAGTACTATCACATATCATGTACATATTATGTTTTGAACACACAAAAAAAAAAAAGGATATATATTTAATATTGCTTAAACAAACATTGATTAAGTTGTATATAATATCTGATTGTAGTTTTTAGGCATATAATTAAAATTATGTAGATAAACAATTGGTGCAATACATTTTTTTATTTCCAAATCTTTTCTATGTTTCCCTACAAGATATGTTTTTTGATTTGACAAATTATTAATGTTGTTTGTGTCATACAATACAATGTACCTATTTCCTTTGGATTCGTCAACCTTTTATTTTAGTTGTTTAAATAATATCTATTTTTTGTATACTAGGGAAGGAGAATAATTTTTAGAGTAATGAGTGATTGAATTTTGTTGTTCCTTTCATGCAATGTTATTTGCATAAATTTTGTATTAGGTTAGATATATCACATTGAATATGATTTCAAATCAAATCAATCCGTATTTATATAAGAATGATGATCTAATATTAGCTTCTAACAGATACGGTGGTTCATAAATATACTTAAAAATTTTAATTATAAAACAATGAAAATGTTTTACTATTAAACAAAGACAAGTGTACCTATCATTCAATGATTAGTTTTTAGTAAGTGAAAATCGAATGTCGTTCGCAATGAGTGGTGCATTTGATTGATATTTTATTTTTCAAAATTCCAAACTTGATCCTTTATGTATCATTTTATTGCATAAATATTCTTTGTAAACATTATATGTTGTTAGTTAAAGTACCATTTTATTGTATGGTAGAAGTTTACACAAACTCATTCACCTTTCGAGTTTATATCTCAAAAGTTAAGCTAGCAAACCCTATCCATTTTTATGTTTTTGCTACTATGCCTATTAGATAAAATGCATTGCTTATTTGCTTGTATTAGCTCTATGCTTAAATTGTTCATATGCTCTTTTAAATTCTAGATTTTGTCACTAGACATTTTTGTGACTATTAAAAATGGTCCGTTTGTCTTATTTGGCCCATTTAAAATTATGAGTCTTCTTTAAGGTTTGTTTGAGTTATTGTAACAATTAGTTCTTGATTATATGAAAATTAAGTTTTCTCCCCCAAATTCATGTTGTTTGCATTGAACGACTTTTAAATATCCAATAGCACGATATTCTTAAATGAACGTTGTTTTTGGTAATATTGTCCCGATATTTGTGGAATCACCAGGTGCTATCTATGTTATCATTTTCGAGTCTACATTAATACTTCTTTATCTAACAACTCAAATTACTCTACACTTCCTCAATAAAGAGCACGTACCCAAAAATAATTTGTAATCATCCTCAGAAGATTTTGATTCAAACACACCAATACAAAACAAAAACTCTAACTGATAAATTAAGTAGTACGTCTTAGACATAATAACAACATAGTAGGCACGTTCGGAGCATAGAAAGGCTAGTTAGCTATTTATATATCATTATTAGCCTTAATTCATTTTCTTAATACGGAGAAACACCTACGTTGCCCGTGGTAAGAAAATTGTCTTTCATGCGAAGATCATCCCCTTCCTATACATTTACAAGTTAATATATAAGTTGAACATATATAATATTAGTATTTTTTTTATATACGTTAAATTTTGTTCTTGTATAATCAATATCTTGTATTATACTAAAGTAAATGGGTTAAGGGAGTACCTGTTGGCACAGATTGGGTTTCTTAAGGGGTTGATCGGGCATAAGACCAAAGTGGATGTGAGGAAAATGTGCCCACTGAAATACAAGAAATAAACAAGTTAATTTATTTACAGTTAACCATAAAAATCCCTACTTAAAAATATTGAACTAATAATTCCTAGAATATATATTCAGCATATAGGTGAATGAGTTTTGGCTAGGTTTGTTACAAAATGATATGCGTAGCTGTTAATATATAAAAAGAAAGCACTAAATAGTAAAAAAACGCATACCTTGAATTTTATAAAAAAGACCAATTTATTATTATTAAAAAAAAAAAAAAAGATCTTACGTTTTTTGCAGCTGCACTGAAGGCTTCCCTATGACTTATGTCTGGATTTCCTGCTTTGATACGTTGGATCTCCTCCCTGCGATTTTTATTTCATTTTTGCTACAAGATTAATAATACATTTTTGTTTCATATAAAAATTGAGTTTTTTACGAATTATCGTTAGGAGTACAATCCGATACCATGAAACTACAATTTTATGATATACTAACTCTTATACAAATTCAATTATAATGTATACACATTACCTTAACGACATTAAAACTTATGACTAACTTGTACAAAATAATGCTACATAAACGACTTATAAATTTGCATTTTGTACCTAATATACTATCCATGTCATGAATAGTATTTATATTTTATACTAACACTAGAACACTAACAAGATAGTAGCTTTTAATTAGTTAAAATATGGTTGATTTTAAAGATTAATTAATTAGTTTTAAAGATCACGTATATATAAGTTAATTAAAATACTTGGCTTTTCTAAGAAGTATATAATTAATATATACATACTTGATAAACCTGTTGTAAGCAGAAGGAACTCTCTGGCGCTTTTCTGGAGCTGCAAATACAAGACAAATATAACGACAAAGTAATCAGATATTATTTTTAATTAAATCTTTTTGGTTTCTCTGACTATTTTTCGTACTCTCTCTCTCTCTCTCTCATCATAACTTCATCATTATCAATATCTATCAAGAAATTCTAATCATCTTAATTTCCGGGGGAGTCGCCATTTTTAATATCACACACATGCAAAATCCAAGAAAACAATAAAGGGAAAGAAATTATAGGTGCATAAAATGGATATGATGCTTCATTTTATGATAAAAAGATGTGGGATTTTAATGGCAAACGCGTACATATCTATATTCTATTATTCTATACACTTACATATAAACTTGAAAATTTAAAAAAACACGCTTTATATGATTTATTTTCCATCGACAAATAGTGATTAAGTCCAAATTTGGTGAGATTTTCTTAAGTCTTCGGAAGAAAAACAATAGTCTTGCGCATTTTAGGTCTTTTTTTATAGAAAATTAGACAAAACAACATAAAAGGACAAAACTTTCTAGAAAAATATTAGGGTTTCTTCTTGATAGTAATGATTAATGAGTAATGCAACCAACTCCATATTTGCGGAAAAAAGTTATTTTTTTGAGAGAAAAAAAAGGAAAAAAAAAAACAGAGAATGAAAATTAAGGTCACGAAATAAAAGCTAAAGAAAGAGGGTTCCTCCATATACAACATCCAATTAATGTTCAACACACCATTTAGATGCAAGCTTCTGAAAGTACATACACTCAACTATTTTTATAACTTTCCTGATTCACTGAGAAACTAACCGATTTCTGCGTTTTATGTCAAAAAGGAGAATTAAAACAAAAGAACCTTTAAACCGTATTTAATCTACTTACATATTTAATTGGCAATTTTAAAATGAAAATTAATAATAAGGCAAGAAATCTTACGTCTATTCACCACAGGAGGCTTATTAAGAAGCTCATCAACTCGAACAGGCCCATACGGTTCTGGAATTGGCTGATTCATCATCAGGTTGGAAGGGTTGTTTCTCATTTCCTCCTAAATATATATTCTTACAAATTATTGCTAAACTAATTAAATATACATTTTAAAAAACTAGATCTACTACATTCTTACTCTGTTCATATAAAAAAGAAGGAAATCTTGTGACCTTTTTTATGAATTGAAAACCCTAATTTCTATATTACTCTGAATCGATTCATTAAGAGCTTGAAATTTTTTAAATCTTTGACCTAACAAATACTTAAAACCTAATGCAAGACACCTTGATATATACAATCTATGTGGTAATGAGAGAGAGAGAGAGAGAGAGAGAGAGAGATGATGAGGTATTTAGGTATAAGTTTATTTTATTCTTGGTAGAATCTTTCAAGACTATTATATGTAAAGTGTTTTGTAACAATTAGCAAGTAATTAATTGTACCTGCATATTGTTTTGATGAGTGAAGAAATTATGGGGAAAATGGAGGTGATTTGCAGCAGCAGTAGGAGGAGGAAGAAGATTTGCACGCATGTTAACTGACAAAAGATTAGTGCAGTGGCCACATCTAACCGTAACAGTTGCGTACAAACTGCTACAAGGAACACTCACCTAAAATATGATGAAAATTTGTTAGCTTTATATATAAATCTCGATCGAAATAAATTCGATCTGTTGGTAATTAATTGAATTTGTGTATCTTCTTTTTGAAAAATGTGTGTATTTAGATCCGTCCATGCAAAAGCATACGTACGGCCAGAACGGTATCACAGAAGTTGCACTGGACGTAGCAGAGCTGGTCTGTGGGCGGAGAGTGGTGGTGGTCCGACGAGAAAGCAGCTGAAGACGACATGTTTCTAGCTTTATGCTATTTGATCTTCTCTCTCCTGGAGATTTTGATAGTTTCTGAGAGATTGATGTGATTGATTGATTTATAAGATTTAGTGAACGAACAATGTGTATGAATTGATTGAGTTTTGGGATCTGGCGTAATTGTTGTGTTTGTGTTTGTGCTGTGAGACAAGTTTGAAAGAATGGAGAATGTGAGAGAGAGAGATCCACTACATGTATAGCCGCACTTGCATTAACCAAACCCCACATTTATCTATTTTGTTTTTTTATAATAATTAATGGGTAAGAATTGAATGTTGTCTTCTGACTTCTAACCCTATTTTTCACTTCCAAATTATTATTTTCTTTTCGATCTTCTTGTAACGCTACAATGATATCACCATATAGCGTCGATCAGTAGCGATTGACTAGAGCTGTCAAAATCTGACACCACGACACGACAAAGTTACGTGAAACGAGACGAAATCGAAATTTGAATTTGTGTTGTTTCATGTTCGTGACGTGTCGTGCAAAACAAATACGAAACACATGTGTCGTGTTGTGTTCGGGTCAGAGATTGCCAATGTATTGACACAATAGTTATAATTTGGGAATATTAAATAGTGATTATGTCAAATTCTTGTCGTCTTTGTCAGTAATTAACATGTATATAAGCTGTAAACAATTTGATATTTTAGTTGTTTATCTCGTGTTTATCGTTTTTTTAATTGGGTTGTTTCTTGTTCAGGTTGAGAAAAAATAATTCATGTCATGTCATGTCGTGTTACCTAAAACACGAAACGACGATTTGACAGACTTAGTAGCGACGACACGTATCGTTGCCATATGCTTTGGTCGCCACAGGGTCAAATTCTTGTAGTGTACGTGAATGTCACTTTGCACCTTGTACCTAAGTTGTGTTAGTTATTATGAAGTCCAAATGTATTGATAGATATGGTAGAATCGTAGAAACTAAAATTCATTTAAGTTTTCTACTTGTATATATTACATCAATAAAATCTCAATTAAACTTCCAGTTTTGCCTAATTTTCATTTAAATAGTTGAACATTTTAAATTCAAATTGAGGATGTTTTAAATTAGATTGAGAACAAAGTCATCAATTGGGATTTATATTATTAGTCATTTAATTAGGTTGCTAACTTATATTAAAGCTATATATATTGCATACAAAATAGAGATTTTGAGAGAGAAAAATCCTAGTTAACAAAGAATTCGAATTAAGTCGTTTAGCTGATCAAAGTGATCAAACTAAGTCGACGGATAAAAAAAGGAACATCTTTTACTCTGTATGCAAATATTTCTCTTTTTTTATCTTTAAGGGGCAGAGCTGGGCAAATATTTTGTTTCTATATGCCAGGTGATTTCAAATCCTTATGCGCTGCAAATTCCTAACAGTTAGTCTACCATTTACTGTTGATTTAGGGTTTTCATATTCATGAGTGTTTTTTTTCTTTTCCCCAATTTGTCCATATATATTAATTATTATATGTCATCTTCATATTATTTTCATGGCGAGTCTTCTTAATTAACAACTAACAAAGTAACAAGGCCCTTGTAATTAATTAGTTTGGTGTTCAAAAACTACAAATATTTGGTATTGCATAATTTTAATCTTGGCAATGCAAAATGCAAGAAATTATTTTTTTCTTTTTTTGAACGTCAAAATATCCTAATTAATCTATTCATAAATAGCACATATGTCCACTATGAGACTTGAACCTCCGACCTAAGGATTGGGGAAAACATTTTTATCATTACTCTAATGACCCTTTTGTCAGGATCGATTAACTATAGACAAGTTAATAAACACCTTAGATCTAATTGATGATAGAAGTTGCAGCGGATCAACACTATATCAATAATTAAGAACAATGAACTGTATGAACAATATGCAAGAATATTAAGAACACAGTTTCACAAAAAGCTTCAATGTATATTATTGAGTTAACAATACACACGTACGTTTACAATTCGTAAGGAACATACTTATAGTAGTCCTTGAAGCTAAACTATTTACCCTAGTTATTCTAGGACTTGATTTACATCGAATTATAAAAGATATACATTTAATTACATTCTATAACTATCTCTACGAAGATCTCGGACTTGATATCTTCTAAAAACGCGTATCAGTAGTAACTGCAATCACCAGTAGTAAATAAGTAACATCAGTAGTAAACTTGGTGATCAGTAGTAAGTCCAGATACATCGTCAGTAGTAACTACAATGATCAGTAGTATCTTCAATCTTCTTATGATCAGTAGTAACTTAGTTATAGTGAACACCAGCATCAACTTCATCAGTAGTAAATGTTTCTGCCCCATCAGTACTAATTATGTCAGTACTAACTGCAGCATCAGTAATAAGTTGATCTGTGTTTTGCTCCAACAATCTCCCCCTAAACTTATTGATTATGATTTAATCAATCAAGTTTCCATTTATTTCTTCTTTTCTTTTTCTTTTTCTTCCAACAGTTTTGCTCTTCTTTTATCACCTTCTAATGTCTGTTGGTTTTGTTTATTCCTTTGTGCAATAATGTATTTGCTAATCTTCTTTACAAATTCATTCATTTTATTTTGAAATAGCATAGCATCATGAGGTTTAATGAAGTTCATGCACCATAGTTGATAGAGAGTCTTCTCAGAATGAGGATACTCTTTCTCATAAAGGAATAAGTCACATTTCTTACTTGTATATTCAAAGAAGTACATGTTGACAGTTGGTAGCACATTCCAAGCTTGAACATTCTCTGAATCTGCATACTTCTCTGGATAATTTTCTGGATAGAAAGCAGCATCAATCATTTCAGTAAGATAACCTGCAGCTGAATTCTTCCAGAACTTTTTAGTCATTCTTGGTTTACCAATGATCAACATCTTGATAATGTCACTTCTGGTTAGGGACATGACCAAAGGTTTCCAAGCTCTGAATCTTTGAGTGACTTTATCTTCTCTGACAATCTCAATCATATCATCTATATATCTCCAGTTGATGATTGGATTATTTTGTAAGATAGCAATGGGGAGATCATAAACTTGAACCATTTGTAATTTTTTCTTTGGTTGATCAAGTTCTGAAGCAATTGTCTTTCTTTTCTTTGATATTTGAGAGGATACACCAGATGATTCTCCAGATATTGTTTTTCTTTCTTTCATTTCTTTGGAGTCTATCTGTTCCAGTTTAGTGGTGTATTTCTCATTAATGTCTTGTTCAGTAAGATCCTTCTTCTTCTCTACACAGTACTTTTCAATTAAATTGATCAACTTCATTCTTCCAAAGGCTTTTGTGTTGTAACCTTTTGATTTCAAGAATGTGATCATTTCTTTCTTCTTCTCTGCAAATTGTTCTGGCATATCAGCCTTTTGCTCTTTGCATTCTTGTACTTGTGCTTCAAGAAGTTCTATTGTTTCATGTTCAAGTTGCCTAAATTTTTCCAGTTCTCTTCTTTGTAATTCCTTTCTTGTTTCAGCAACTTGTTTAGTTTTGATCTTCTGTTGAAATTGTGGCAGTTTTGATATATCTGCTATATCTGCCAATTTGATTTCTGTGAAAGGTTGTCTCAATATTCTAGCCCTTTCTGCTAATCTTTTGTTTTCATTTGCTAGAGAGACTTCAACCTTCTTTAAATATTTTGCTCTTTTTACCTTCCACTTATCCTGTTTGGCTGATTTGGCATAATTGATTTTGTTGACCATTTCATGACCTTGTGCTCTGTTAGGTTGGTCTTCATCAGCAACTTCCTTTCCCTTTCCTATGTAATTGTCTTTCTTCATATTTGGTTCAGATTCAATAACAAATTTGGGACCATAGTAGTGTATCTGTGATATGGGAAGTATTTTAGGATGTGGAGGCAGGGAGCATTCATCAACTTCCAACCAATTTACATCATCATCAATATCTTTCACCACCATTTGTGTTGTTTTTCTTTTTGGAGATGGTGGAAGTATCACTTTAGGTTCTAGTAGTGGTGGCAGCTCAATAATGTCATCAGTAGTAACCAAGTTAGTTACTACTGGCATGTCTTCAGAGATTACTACTGATAGGGCATCAGTAGTGTTTGCTGCCTTTTCTTCATTCACTACTGCTATGATATCAGTAGTAGAAGTTACTACTGGTATTTCCTTTTCAGCTTGTTCTTCCATTGTAGCAGTAGTCATAGGCTCTTCTTCTGTCACCATCATCTCTGGGCCTTCATCAACATTTGTTTCTTTTAAGTTTAAAAGGGAGGATGCTGCTGCTGCTATAGATTCATCAATCATTGTCTGTATATTATCCTTCTCCCCCTTAGTGAGCTCAACTGGTGGAGCCTCACTATCATCAATCTTTTTCTTCAATTGTCTGATGATTTTGGCTTGTTGATAAAGCCTGTGCTCATATAATCTCATTCTTCTGTTGATGGTGTTGACATGCCTTTTCATTGCAGCCATGGTTTTCCCTTGGTTAGTTAAATATATATGGCAATTTTGTACAGTGGATTCAAGAGAATCCACTTTATCCGTCAATTGAGTGATTTTAATACTGCCCTCACTCCATCTAGCAAGATCATCGGGCTTACTAACAGGTACATTGGTTTTAAGGTTTTCCTTCCTTTCCATCAATTTCACAGATCTGCCCTCATCACTGCTTGGTGATTCATTGGGTCTTTTAGACATTCTCTTCTTCCTAGAAGAAGCAGAGATGCCCCCCCTTGTGGTTTCTTGGCACCGGGGTCCTTTGAGTAATTCCTCAAAAGAGTCATCACTCAAAGTTGCCGAGGTTTGGGTCCTAATGATGTTTTCACTGTCCTGTGCACCCACCTTTGGGGCATCAGTAGTGAAAGCCCTCCCCTCATGTCCTCTCTCCTCCTTGGAGGACAACTCTTTGAGCCTGGGGTGTGACTCGATTTGTCCCCTGGTGTCCTTTGAAGAAAGTTTCTTTCTTTTATAAATTGTGGAAATGTTTTTGGTTTTGTCTGGTAGGTCTTCCACAGAGTGAAGAGTAGCACTCTGCAGATTTATATCAAGTTCCTGGGACACATTCAGGACTTCTGTTTGGGTTGGTGATTGAGTGGCTATTTGGATTGGTGTTTGGGCTGTATTTGGGGGTGATGGAGTGGGTTGAGGTTCAACTTGGGTTGTAGCAATGGTTGAACCCTCTCCAATATTGGGTTGATCTTTGATCATGTTAGGAAACAGAGGGGTTTCCTTGCCCGAAAATTTAAATTGTTTTCTCATATTTGAGAAAACTTTCTTGTTCAACTCAGGTAATAGAAAAATGTTTTTAGGAGTTGACAAGTTTTGTAATTCACAGTTTATGATATGTTGTAGAAATCTGGGATACATTAAAAATTTAGAAGAACTAAGATTTCCCAACATACCATCAAATATCATGTTTGAAAAATTAAATACTTGGTCTGTGCATAAACAGACAACAGCAGAGGCTATTGCCTTATTAAACTCATTCCAAGTACTTCTTTTAGGAGAAATACAATGCTGAATGGTATGTATTAAAAATTTCCATTGTGGGGAGAGAAGACCCTTTTGAAAAGTAACTATATTCAGTCTTCCCTCATATCCCATTTTATTCAAAATTTCAGCAATGTATTCCTTAGGAAGAGTGGACATACCTGAATCATTGTGTAGTTGTAGATGGTGTCTGATTGATTGTTCTGTTACTGTAATGTGCTTTCCATCTACTTTAGATTTTATCATTGATGATGTTGTTCCTTCTGTTCGCTCAGCATTGGTCCAGAAATCCACCAAGTGCTGTTGATATGATTTTGGTTTTACAGTTAAGGCAAACTGTATATATGAATTTCTCAAAAATTTTACGATCGGACGGAAATCTTTTGTTCCGTCGGGATTCTTTAAGAATGCAACCATATTGTGAAATTCTGAGTATTTGAGATCGGTTTGCACATCGAGAGCTTGTAAGGTTGCCATTGTTGTTGAGTTTTTGCAAGAATTTTGTTAAAGATGAAGGGTTTTTGATCGTAAACTAGGGTTTATCGAAAGGTGTTTAGAGAATCGAAGTGAAGATAATGCTAAATTAATCATCTGCCGCCTTTTATATCTTTCGATTAAACCTGCAAAACTACGAAAATAGCCTTCGAATCATAACATAACGGTTATTTTCATGGGGGTTAGTTTGGTAATTGTGTTTATGAAAGACCAGTAGTAAATAAGACATCAGTAGTAAAACGTCAGTAGTATCTACTAACATCAGTAATGACTAAGGATTTTGACATCAGTAGTAACTATAGACATCAGTAGTAATAATTAACACACAAGACCAGTAGTATATGTGAATACCAGTAGTACTGACTTACCAGTAGTATCTGTGTAAACCTAAAATACACCAGTAGTAATGAACTATCAGTAGTATTTTGTGCATACACTTTCACACCAGTAGTACAGCAATACCAGTAGTAAAACACTTAAGAAAATAATATTTTACAACACTAACTTTACACATGATTTTAAGTGAGATTTTAAGTTATTAAAATCATTCCAATACTGCTAACCAAGAAGTTGAATCTTCCTACATCAAATGCTTTTGTAAAAAGATCTGCTAATTGATCATCAGTATGGATTTTAACTACTTTGATTAATTTCTTTTCATTACAATCTCTTATAAAGTGAAATCTTATTTCAATGTGTTTAGTTTTTGAATGTTTTACTGGATTATTCACAATACTAATAGCACTTTGATTATCAATAAAAATAGGAGTTTTAAGGATAGAGATACCAAAGTCTAGAAGTTGATTTTGAATCCATAGTACTTGAGCACAGCAAGCAGATGCAGCTACATATTCTGCTTCAGCAGTAGATGTTGATACATTTGTCTGCTTCTTACATTGCCATGACACCAGTCTTGATCCAAAGAATTGACATCCACCAGTAGTGGATTTTCTATCTTGACATTCACCTCCATAGTCACTATCTGTATAGGCTATTAGTTCAAAGGGTGAGTCATGTGGATACCATAGGCCTAGTGATGGTTTGCCTTTCAAGTATCTGAATATTCTTTTAACAGCCTGCAAGTGTAGTTCTTTGGGTCTTGCTTGATATCTAGCACACACACAAACACTATACATAATGTCAGGTCTTGATGCAGTTAAGTACATCAAAGAGCCTATCATTGATCTATATAAGTGTTCATCTACATCCTCCCCCTCAACATCAGGATGTAGGTGTTTGTGTGTTTCCATTGGTGTACTAGCACTTTTACTGTCTTTCAAGTCAAACTTTTCCAAGATGTCTTTGACATATTTTGATTGATTTATCAAAATACCATCAGTTCTTTGATTGACTTGGAGTCCAAGGAAGAAGTTCATTGGACCCATGGAGCTCATCTTGAATTTAATCTGCATCAGCTCTTCAAATTCTTTGCACAATGTATCATTGGTTGAACCAAAGATGATATCATCTACATAGATTTGTACCAGTAGTATATCATCTTTGACTTTCTTTGTAAACAATGTTTTATCAATGGCTCCTCTTTTAAAGTTGTTCTTCAATAGGTATGATGATAATGTGTCATACCATGCTCTTGGTGCCTGATGTAGGCCATACAGAGCTTTATCCAATTTGAACACATAATCACCATGTTTTGGATCTTCAAAACCTGGAGGTTGGCAAACATAGACCTCTTCTTCAATTTTCCCATATAGGAAGGCACTCTTAACATCCATTTGATAGACTTTGAATTTCTTGAATGAAGCATATGCTAGAAATATTCTTATAGCTTCAATTCTAGCAACAGGAGCATATACTTCATCATAGTCTATTCCTTCTTCTTGAGTGTATCCTTGGGCTACAAGTCTGGCTTTATTCTTGATCACTATACCTCTTTCATCTTTCTTGTTTCTGAATATCCATCTTGTTCCAATGGCTCTTTTTCCTTTGGGTAGAGGTACAAGTGTGCAAACAGCTTGTAATTTAAATTGAAGGAGTTCTTCTTGCATTGCTTCAATCCAGTTTGAGTCCTTCATTGCTTGTTGGATCTTCTTTGGTTCATCCTGAGACAGAAAGCATTCATACATACATTCATTAGCAATTAAACTAATGTTACACATATTTGCAGTTAAGCTTTTATTTAATTTGCTTCTTGTTTGAAGTGGTGAGTTAACATCACTTAGAACAAGGTCTAATGGATGGTTCTTCTGAGTCCTTGTAGTTGTAGCTTTATCAACCACTAGTTGATTTCCAAGATTGGACTCATTTGTCTCAGGCAGTTGTTCATCTTGTGATTCTTCATTGTCATGGATGTTTGGTTCATCATCATCTTGGTCAGAGTTACTACTGAAATTATCTTCATTAGGATCAGTAGTATTGTTGTTGTTACTGGTGTCAGTAGTATCATGAGAATCTAGGTTATTGTTGGGACCAGTAGTATTTTCAGTACTATTACTGGTACCAGTAGTATTGGAATTACTACTGACCTCATTCTCAGAGTTACTACTGCTTTCAATATTTGAGTTATTACTGATATCAGTATTAACTATGGGAGCAGTATCAACAATTATGTATCTCATCTTTTCTTGACCAGTATTAACAGATGATGTTCCTTCTTTTTGATTAAGACAATTTGAATTACCTGCATTGAAATTCATATTAGAATTAAAGGATTTGGTTAGATTGTCTATGTCAAATAGCCAATCTGGACCATTTCCTTGTTCATTAGGTACATTTTCATTAAAGGATACATTGATGCTTTCTTCAATTATCCTTAGTCTTTTGGTGAATACTCTGTATGATTTGCTTTGAGTAGAGTATCCCACAAAGATTCCATCATCAGCTTTGCAGTCAAACTTACCAATTTGTTCTCTTGTAATCAGAATAGTACAAGGACAACCAAATGATTTTAAGAAACTTATAGAAGGTTTTCTTTTATTAAAAAGTTCATATGGTGTTTTAAAATGTGGCTTCACTATTAATACTCTGTTCTGAACATAACAAGCAGTATTAACAGCTTCTGCCCAAAAAGTGATTGGTAATTTTGAATCTGCTAGCATTGATCTTGCTGCTTCAATGATGGTTCTATTTCTTCTTTCAGCTACACCATTTTGTTGTGGAGTTCTAGGTGAGCTGTATTGCCTGTCAATACCTTTAAGATCACAGAAGTTAATTAAGTTAGCATTTTTAAATTCTGTGCCATTATCACATCTTATGGCTTTCACTTTTTGATCAGAAGTGTTTTCCAGTTTGATAATTAAGTTCTTTATGAGTTCACTTGTTTCATCCTTTGTCCTGAGAAAGAAAACCCATGTATATCTGGAAAAGTCATCAGTAATAACTAGACAATATTGTTTCTTTCCAATACTCATTACATTTGTAGGTCCAAAAAGGTCCATATGTAAGAGCTGTAAATGAACAGAAATAGAGTTCACAGTTTTGGACTTATGAGAAGTCTTGTGTTGTTTACCTTTTAGGCATGCAACACAGTGATGATCACACATGAATTGTTTTTGAGGTAGTCCAATTACCAGATTTCTTTTTACTAAATTATTCATGTTTTTAAAATTTGTGTGACACATCCTTCTATGCCAAAGTTCTGATTCAGTGGTGTTTGCCTTGGATATAAAACAGTTGACCTCATTTGTAGAAATGAGTTCTCCCCCTATATCCAGGCAATACACATTGTTTCTCCTTGGAGTTCTTAAAACAACATATTTTTCATCTAAAATAAAATCAGGAGAAAGAATTATGCACTCAATGTCTGTGAACAGAATCTTGTTCTTTTTATCACAAACTTGAGACACACTGACAAGATTGTATTTTAGTTCAGCTACATAAAATACATCATCAAAGGTAATTTTTCCATTAGTAACAGTACCTTTACCTGTAATCTTACCTCCCTGGGGATTCTCACCAAATGCCACATATCCTCCATCAAATGACTTGAAATCTTTAAGAATTTGCAGATTTCCAGTCATGTGCCTTGAGCATCCACTATCAATATGCCATGTTCTTCCTTCTTCTGGGATCTGAATGCTCTGCACAATTGAGTAAAGGATTAGTTAAGTTTGGGAACCCAAGCTTTATATGTCTTGGGTTCATCCTTTGAGAAATGAGCTGTTGGGGATTTAACTCTAAAGACTTTTGGTACCCATACTTGTTTATTACTGGTATTTTGTTTTACTACTGTCCTTTTGGAGTTATTACTGGTGTGAGAATTTCCTACTGATCTTGGTTGATACCCATTGTTTTTAGCTTTTGAATACTTTACTACTGATGGACCAGTAGTATTTGGGTACTTACCATGTTTAGAATGACCAGTAGTGTTTTTAGAGTTAACACCAGTAGTGTTTTTGAAATTTGTTTTGGGAGCAGTAATATTTTTGAAATTAGGGTTTTTACCAGTAGTATTCTTGTACTGGTACCATACAGCATTATAATTAGGGTTAGCACCAGTAGTAAATTTGTTAGAGTTTCTACTGGTGTTGGAAAATTTAAAATATTGTTTATTTTGATTGGATTTTCCGTTGTTCTTGAAGTAATTGCTGTTCTTTGGGCTGCCAACTCTTCTGTTTTGCACAAATCTTGGTGCACTTCTTCCAAATCTTGTAGTTTCAGCAATTGGAGTTTTGATTGTATTTGCTACTGAAGGACCAGTAGTATCTTTTAACCTTTGAGTTTTTGCATTTTCTTTAAAAACTTTAAATTCTTTGAACTCCTTGCAATTTATTGGATTGAAGTGACAATCCTTTGCTAAATGATTCACTTTATTGCAAATAACATATTTTAATTTATTTTCTTGAACCTTTATTGTTTTTCTTTGTTCTAAGAGTTGGTTTCTATTTCTTTGGTTTCCTCTTTTTAGAATTTTGGGTATATTTTCTGCATTATATTTAGGAGAATCATTTGGACTTTGAGCTGTGTGAAAACTTGTATCAATTGATTTTGGTGATTCAGTTTGAGATATTGTAAATTCAATTGATTGCTCATCATCTGAAGAATCATTTGATTCAGATGTTTCATTATTAGATTCAGTTTGATTTGCAGTTTTTAATTCATTAATGATTCTTTCTGAACTGTTTTTAAGTGGAGGAATGAATTTGTGTGGAGGTGGTACAGCATGATATCCCACCCCATGAACAACTTTTTCTGTAGTTTGATTATTAGTTAATTCATCTAGAATTTTAGTGCTTCTTTCAAACTTTTTAATTGTTAATTTATTTTGTTCAATTTCAAGCTGACATTCTTCTAATTTACTTGTTAGTTCTTTATTTTTTGTTTCATAGAACTCTTTCTCATCCACAGCTTGAAGCAATTCTTCCTTGATCCGTTGATCAATCATCTTGTACACCTTTATTTGATGTTCTTGATCAGCAATTACACTATCAAACTCATGATTTCTTCTGATTGCTTTTGCTAGATCTTCATTTAATTTAGTGTTTTCTTTTTCTAGATTTTTAATAATTTTAGCACATTCAGGAGTACAAGGTTTAGATTTTACCTCAGTTTTGTTGTCAGTAAAGGCCATGAGAGCTTGATTTTGAGTATGCTCTTCTGCTTGGAAGCTCCAGTCATAGCCTTGTCCTTGTTGTGACACAAGAGCAGTTGATTTTGATCTTTTGTCTGGTTGAGGACATTCTTTTGCAAAGTGACCAAGGTTGTTACAGTTGTAACACTTGACTTTAGTCTTGTCAAATCCTGCTTTGTCACCTTTGTTGAAATTGAGGCTTGTCCTACCAGTTCTTTTTAAGAATCTTTTGGTCCTTAGGCTCAGCATAGCCATCTGCCATTTAAGATCCATCTCCTCAAGATCATCTGGATTCAATTGTTCCAAGTCATCACTAATCAATGCAGTATGCACATGACTAGTGAAGAAGGATTCTCTTGCAGTATCCTCAGAATCTGCAGCCTTTCCTGTGGAGGATTCTTGTCCTTGACCTGTACTAGACACAAATGCAGCATTGTTAGAAGAAATAGAAGGGTTTTTGTGATTTACCTCAGTTTCAAACACTCTGAGATCATTATAGAGTTCATCTAACTCCTTTTCTTCTAGAGCATCTCTTTGTCTATACACCACTGTGTACATGGCCCATTCTTCACTAAGAGACCTTAGGAACTTCATGTTGACATCTTCTTGATCCATCTTTACACCAACTTGGTTGAGTTCACCAATTAGTTTGTTGAATCTGTCAAACACTTGAGTGAGTGTTTCATTGGGCTTTCCTTTGAAATTTTCAAAGTCTTGTTTGAGAACAGACTTCATGTTTCTTTTTGTACTCTTTGTCCCAACGAATCTCTTCTCCAGTGCTTCCCAAAGCATCTTAGCATCATCATATTCAACAAAGAGATGTTGATAGTCATTAGGAATAGCCAGTAGGAGAGTGCTTAGAGTTTTGAGTTCGATGCCTTTATCTTTCTTCTCCTTCTCACATTTAAGTTTGTCTGCCTCAGTTACAGAGCTGCTTGCTTGAAGTTGACCAGTTTTGTTTCCTTCACAAACGACTTCCCACATGGAATAATCTGTAATAAGCATGTATTGCTTAATACGATTCTTCCACATCCCAAAATTATTGGGAGTGAGCATAGGGATTTTGTTGGCCTGAGTGCTTTCATTATTATCAGTCATGATTAATAATGTGTGTGTTTTAAAGATTAAAACTTTTTGTTGTTCTTAACAAATAGTAGATCTAGAACCAATATGCTCTGATACCACTTGTCAGGATCGATTAACTATAGACAAGTTAATAAACACCTTAGATCTAATTGATGATAGAAGTTGCAGCGGATCAACACTATATCAATAATTAAGAACAATGAACTGTATGAACAATATGCAAGAATATTAAGAACACAGTTTCACAAAAAGCTTCAATGTATATTATTGAGTTAACAATACACACGTACGTTTACAATTCGTAAGGAACATACTTATAGTAGTCCTTGAAGCTAAACTATTTACCCTAGTTATTCTAGGACTTGATTTACATCGAATTATAAAAGATATACATTTAATTACATTCTATAACTATCTCTACGAAGATCTCGGACTTGATATCTTCTAAAAACGCGTATCAGTAGTAACTGCAATCACCAGTAGTAAATAAGTAACATCAGTAGTAAACTTGGTGATCAGTAGTAAGTCCAGATACATCGTCAGTAGTAACTACAATGATCAGTAGTATCTTCAATCTTCTTATGATCAGTAGTAACTTAGTTATAGTGAACACCAGCATCAACTTCATCAGTAGTAAATGTTTCTGCCCCATCAGTACTAATTATGTCAGTACTAACTGCAGCATCAGTAATAAGTTGATCTGTGTTTTGCTCCAACACCTTTTGTTAAATGCAAGAAATTAATGAAAGTAGAAGAGAGAAAAGTGATATTTCAACCAAATCTTGTTTTTTTTCCTTATTTTCCACCTTCCTTCTATTCAAAGTATTGTATCTGTATGGATGTACAACTTGGTGGTGCTGTAGAGAGAGAAGCAAATGTATGGTTGCCATTCCCGATGAATTCACATATTTTCGTATAATATATATATATGTATTATGTATATATAGAGAGAGAGTGAGTGCTAGAGAGAGAGAGTAGGGCAAGGCAGAGCGGCAGAGGTGGGGGAGAGAAACGAGAAAGGGACGTGTGCATGGAGCGATTACCCCTTCCCACATTCACCTGTTGTTTTCAATACTTATGAGCTTTTCTAACCCTTTTCAATACTTATACTAACTTCGTCTCAAAATTAGTGTTAACAAATAAAGAATTAACATAGTATAAAAAGGATACTTCTTCCGATTCAAAATAAGTGCTTTCATAAATAGGTGATTCAAAATAAATACTCCAGTTTTCATATATGGCAAAAAATAGTAGGACCTACCCTTACTTTTTACTTTTTAAACATCATTAACCTCACTTTATTCAAAAGGTGTGAGACCCATTATCCACTAATCATTCAATTAATCATTTAACCATCATTACACTATTTTGCTTCAAATACCATGAAAGTAGAAATGTAGCACTTATTTTGAATCGGAGGAAGTATTTATTACACTGTATAATTAATAAAATTCTATCTTACCCCCGCTCTAAGTGTTATTTTTAGAGGTGAAATTTTCAAGTAGTACAATAATTTTGAGATATATTTTAAAAAGGAAATATATATCAACAATAAAATTAGGACGGAATAATTACTTTTTACAGTTTTAACGAGCTCATATATAAGGGCTAAAATAACTTTTAAATAAAGGTTTGACATATTTATTTACAATTTTAAGTATTGTTAATAGTTATGAGTAAAAGATTTGCAAAATATACGTAGTTTATTCATATAATCATGAATTAAAAAAAATATGTAATCTGATGTTATTACTTCCACTATCGTTTTTACTCGGGCTCTGTTAATGTCCCTCTCGTTTATACTCGGAATTGGTGAGCTTATACTCTTCTTTTCATTAATTTATTCAATTTCTTTAATATTTGCCCTATAATATTTTCTCATGGTTATGTCTTGATCGAGTAAATATTTTTCTCTCGCCCAAAATATCAGTATAATATATCAATTTATATTATTATTTTGTCCCCGGTTAACATTACAGTGGGTTTCAATAGGTCAATTACTCCATTTCTTTATCATCGTCTTCTCTTTGACGACAAGTACAAAGCATTCAATTGCAGCCTTAAATTTATTGATTCAACTTCCATTGGAATTACCACAAAATTATACATTATAAATGCCAACTTTTTATGTAATTTTTAATTAGAAGAGCCAAATTTGATTAAAATAAAGAACGCCTAGTCCTTAACATGATGTTAAGCAAACTAAAACTCAATTACTTTACAAAACCACCTAGCTAGATCCAACTTAGCTTCAAATTCGTACTTGTATTAATTAAAATCTAAAGAAACGTTAGTAATTTAACGCCATCTTGATCTATTAGTGTAAGTTTTTATGCGTACCCTGCTACGTACTATATAACCTTGCATTTCATTAAGTGTCCAAAATTCGATCTAAATGGTTTGGTGTCTTGATTTTGAGTTCACACTATCTAAAATCTCTCTCTCTCTCTCTTATGTCCACATTAAGAGGAAGGACCATAAGTATAACCACCCTACTATGTTTGGAGAAAGGATGTCCTTGTATTCTAGTTGCAACAATGTAAAGGACATTATCGAAAACGTCTACACATGGCTACCCATGTTATGCTGATCACTTCAATTCTTCCACCCCACATCTTTAATACGGATATCATCAACAAAGACAAATTCACGATATTAATTAGTTTTTTATTCGTCTTGATCGATCATTCGTAATAATATAATTAAATGATTCAATTTAAACCCGATCTAGCAATCAAATCTCGATGATTTGTTGTATAGCATGTTTGTAAGATTCACACTTAAATTTGTAAACGCTATTGTATGTCTAAGGTAATTATACAAAAAAGTAACTAACTCGTAGTTTTTTTCATGAACAAGCAGAGAATAACTATAAGAATGAGGTTTTGTCATTGTCAATCGTATCAAGGTCAAACATATATTAAAAACCCCACACAAAAAGTCTAACAAGAAGCTCAATCATAGTACGAATTACATCAAAGAAACCCCAAACAACGAGTAGTTTCTTAGTAAATATATAAATTTCGAGATTGTTTCTTACTCATGTAACATAAAGAAAGTGTTGTGAACGAATACGTAATTTCTTATTTCAAAGTAGCTCGAGCTAGTAAAATATTAGTCGAACGGCAAAAGCTTGACAATCATACGGGAAAAGACAACACTAAAAAATAAAAATGAACATAACTTTTGATAATAAACAGTGTTCCTGCTTGTTATTAATTTCAATAAAATTAAAGAGTACGTTAGAAGGATACAAGTCTTTGACGAGATTTGCAAATATTCCATTGATCATTTTTTTTAATTTTTTGCACAAAATTCTTTTTGCATATGTGAAGATGAAGAAGTAATTACAGATATTAAAATGTGAAACACCTTCTGTGAAATAAAAGGTGCAGAAAAAATCTGTACCCCAAGATGATCAAATATATATATGATATATAACCAATAGGACAAGATGTAAATAAAACATTTTGTTATAAAATATACTTGTTGATTTGACGAATCGATTACTCTCGATCCCACCACTTATAATATGCAGAAAACATTTGTACCCCAAGATGATCAGATATGAAAACCAAAAGTACAACATCAAAATATATTATTTTGCTATAAAATAAATACTTGTTGATTTGACCACTCATTTGCTCTCGATCCCACCGTTATAATATACACAAACCAGAGTAGTCAGCGATAAATGATAATATACATATTGATCAATCGTCATTCTCCTCCATCTTTTTGTCGTTTGCAACTCTAGGTTATTAGTATTCAGAGTAAATTACAAAATTGGTCATGTAATTTGCTAAAAATAGTTTTAAATATAACAATATTTAATAAAATTTAATCTTTTCTTTGATGTTTCTTTAGCACTGAATTATTATATCTAATTAAGGTGCTTTTATAAGTTTTTTAAAGCATCTTGGTGGAATCCTCTTTATTTTCTGTATTTGGTAGGGAGAAATTCAGAAAAATGAAATGATCTGGAAAATGAAGTGTGAAGAAATATAATGAGTTGAGAAAAAAAATAAATTTAAATATTTGGTAAAGTCAAAGAATTGATAGGAAAAATTAACAGTGAAATCAATTTTCATGTTTGGTAGATAAAACCAAAAGAAATAAAATGTTTAATAACTTTATCTTCTGTGTTCATCGGCACTTTCATTTCCAAAGGATAAAATCATCACAAACATGCAAGGTCAACAAACAATTGCGACAAAAAGGATTCTAATATGAATTGCACAGTATAATTCGGAAGACTAAAATGAAAAATGTTGCAGAAACATAATCTTGTTCAGTTCAAAATGGTGGATGACATCAGCAACATCTTCGATCAACACAAGTAATTGCTTATTTGGTGTGCTTTGCAAGAATCGACGATTAATTGAAAGAAAGACTTGCAGATGCTTGAATTGCTAGAGAGAGAAAGGTTAGAGGATTTTACAATTTCATTGAAGTCATGTGCTAGTCACATGATTTTTTGTTCTTTTATATACTTCTTTTACAACAGTGAAAAGGGGGAAGAAATGGAATTCTCCGTGTCTTTAATTTGTAAGCTAAAAAGGAGAGACGATTGATTTCTCCCCAAAACATAGAGAAATAGGTTGCATGTAGTTGGAATTCTCAGTGAAAAGGAATTCTCCGTGTTTCAGTTTCTCACCCCCAACCAAACAATGGAAGTGAATAGATATTTATTTATTTGGCCTCATTTCTCTCAACCAAGAATACTTGGACTGAACCGAAACCGAAAAATTAAATATTTTCGGTTTTGGTTCAGTTTTTTATTTGGCATACATGCTCATTCTATGAGCACCGAATCAAAAGGAGCCTAAACTAAAAATGATGAATTTCAAAATTGAATATGAACTGATTAAATATTTTCAGGCTTAGTTTTATTTATTTTTTTGGGTCCAAATCCTTCCCCTATAGCCTAGCTATAGCATTATCTTGATTATGTAGAACTAGTCTGGTCTTAGTTGGGCCTATAAGGGCAAGCCCATATCAGTCCTAAAATGACTAGGATGGTCTTACAAGTCAGACTTACGGGCTTTTTAACAAGCTTGATTTTTATGATAATTAGAAAATTCGTTTTCGAAGTTGCTAACATTGTCATATATTCCTATAGGAAAAATGATATTTAGTCCTATTATTTAGACCTGCTCATATGTCTATCCATTTGATAGGATGACATGTGTATTCCACTAATTATCTCTCCTGATAGTATCCCTTGATTTTGACACGTATTTTCATCTAATGAGTAGGTCTATGATTATGTCTAAATGGTATGCCTAAATACCATTACTCTTACTATAGATTATACTAATATTTTTATAAAAAAGGTTAATTTTTGAAAAGAAAAAAAAGCATTTCATGATAAAATACTATAAAGTTGTCGCCAGTTCTTTAATTACCATTTTTAATTTATATTTACATGTTAAAATTTAATAAGAACTTAATATTACTTCCTCCGATTCAAGATATGTTATACACTTTCCTTTTTAAGGTGATTCGAAATAAATGATATATTTTAAAAATTATTTTATTTGGCAAAAAGTTATCTACTTTAATATAATGAAATAACTTATTTACCTTTAATTTTACTTTTAAACATCAATAGTCTTACTTTATTCAAAACGCGTGGGATTCATTTCCTACTAACTATCCAATTAATTTAGGGTGGTGATTTTTACATCATACTCCCTCCGTCCCACAAAAACTTCCCATTTGATATGGGCACAAGTTTTAAGGGGATAGTTAGTGGTGGGGTCATTGGTAATAATTTTGATTAAAATATAAGATTGGTTTGGAGAGAGAAAGATGGTTAGCGGATAGTTAGTGGTGGGGTCCTTAGTAATAATAATATTTTATTATGTGGAGCCCATCAATTGAATGAAATGGGAAGTTTTTTGTGGGACAAAAAATTAAGGTCAAATGTGAAGTTTTTTGTGGGACGGAGGGAGTATAATTTAATCAATACACCACAATGGTTGCTTTATATATACTTATAGAGTCTATAGTAATATTTGTACAATAGATAACCAAAAAATGTGGTGTAAAATTAATTCTCATTAAATTTAATCATCATTATAATCTTTTGCCTCAAAACCCGTGAAACCAATAATATATAGGAAGTAATTTTTTTTTTGCGAAACCTTGGTCTTAAGTACTTAAAACATAAGGTAATATTCAATTAGGTATTGTTATAATTTTATGTCAAATTTCATTTGGTTAGATGTCATTCATGATTCATGTCTTCTCAAATGAGATCGTTCTTTGTTTTTTTTTTTTTTTTTTTTTTAAAGAAGGAAGAATATATATTAACAAATTAAGAAAATACAAAGGGCAATTCACACACGACCTCGTCATCTGTTTTGTTTTACATTGTTTTTTTTTTTTGAACGACAAGTTAGTAAATTAGTGGTTCGAGCCTAAACAGTGACATTCACAAGGGGCAGTATGCCTTCCTTCGAATCTTCTACCTATGGGGAATAAACCCCACGTCCATGACGAGACTTGACCCATGACCTTGGTCATGGGCAACACCTTATCTTTTTCACCAATACCACTAGGCTAGAAGCCTTGGGTTGTTTTACATTGTATGTTAACCTTTTTTTTAACGGTAAGTTAGTAAGTTAATAGTTCGAGCCTAGACAGTGACATCCACAAGTAGGGGTGGAATCGGGTCCGGTACCGACCCGGATGGATCCGGATGGATCCGGACCCGAAATACCCGAGAACCGATTTAGGAGAATTAGTAGACCCGAGAACCGAACCCTTTTGCAGAATACGGTTCGAATTCGGTTATGGGTGCGGTTCGGGTAAATCGGGTATATACTCGATTGCAACCGAATTAGTAATTGGAGTTGTTTTTTGATGATTTTATCATATTTGTTAGTTTATACATGTAAATATTATAATAATTTACAAATAACAATTGTTTAATTAAAATTAATCAAATACTATAATAGTATTATACCACAATAAATTCCAAATACATAGTTATAGAAATATGCCACTGACGTGAGTAAAGCTAAAGCAACAGTAGTATTTAGGTCTTAGACCTAATTTGTTCTATACCCGATGTACCGGACCCGAATACCCAATACCCGATTTCTCAAAAGTGTTGGACCAGATACCTGAACTAATTTTTAGTAATCCGGTTCCGGTTCGGTACGGGTACGGTTTCGGGGTTTCGGGTTTTCGGTTCTACGTCTCATCCCTATCCACAAGGGGCAGTATGTCTTCCCTCGAACCCTCCACTTATGGGGAATAAACCCTATTATTTTTTCACGATGGGATTTGAACCTGTGACCTATAGGTCATGGGCAACACCCTATCTTTTTAACCAATATCGCTATGCTAGAAGCACTGAGTTACATCGTATGTTAACTAACAACCAAAATTTGAACTCTGATTTAAATTTTAAAGTTAGATTAAAAAGTTATTACATGTGAATATAACACCGAAATGTATATAATTAATTAAATATATAATTATGGTAATCTAAAAAGATGAAGAACTGCAAAGTCAGTCATGTAGTTGACGAAAATAATTGAGGAGTAGTATCACATCAATAAACATATTTACCCTTCAATTTTATTTTTCGTGAGAAGAAACTATAGGGCTTGCTAAGTACATGCCTAAAATGGTAAAATGATCGGTTGCTTCATAGTTAATCTAGTGGATGCTGTGTTCCTTCGTTAGGAAACACACACCTTTTCATTGTCCTTTTTTATGTATTTTAACAAACAAGCATCTTTCTTTTTTCTTTTTATAAAATGTGAGTGTCACCTAAATTTGAATGTTTGAATTTATTATATATTAGAACATCTGATATGGTGGCTAAAGCCATTTTGTTAAATCGGTGCTACCTTAACGCTAGATAACTATTTCACATTTCAAATTTAAAACTTCAAATATCTCTTCTACCATAACTTAACTTAAAATACCATATGAGCCCACTGAAATACCCCTTATTTACATAATATAAAAAAAAAACATTCTATCCTCCGCCACTCAACCTACGCAACCTCTCACTCACCCAACGACCGGTACGGTGACGAAGCCTACGTGGGTTTCCACCTCATCTCACACACCCCTCCTTCGTTACTGTACCGTGTGCTCTTAGATTGTTGTCAACCCTTACACAATTGATATTTTCATTTTTTTGTCAAATCAATATCATGTCAGCTGACATTTCAACTGACACTCAACTGACATATTAATGTCAACAATATTCATTCTCTTCAATTTTGTGGGAATCACCAACATAAAATACACACACATAATCTATAAAAATACTTTTGGTCCCACTAAACCACCTCTCATCCACGTTTCTTCTCTTCGGCCACGAAGCTAAAAACTTATGCTAAGAAGGTGACTGACCGTTCCAATGGTTTGGAGCAAGCCAACGCCTAAAGTTAATCGAAGGGCTGTTGGCACTCGTCTTAATTATAAAAGTATAATTCCTATAAAGATTACCAATAATTAAGGATGTCTGTATTTTAATACATGTACGTTATCAATTATAATAATTCTTTTACGTTAACAATTATAAGTGTCCAAAAACCACTTATATAGGAGGAAATACAAAACTAATTTTGTGTTGTACAAAATCTTATATTCTAAACATTAATGTTAGTAAACGAGTATAGTTGGGCCGCACATTATTGCGGGGATATAGATGTTATATTATTTTTTTTATTCTTTTTTTATAAAATATGAAAGATCAACATATTGAGTTTTATGAATTATAACCACAAAATACAAAAGTTTAGGGAGGAAAATGTTATTCTCCTTTCCAACCTCGGGGTGGTGATTGCCACATGCACACCACACCACAGGGACTCATACCCCATAGCCTTTAATCAAGATTTAAACCATAACGGAATAGGTGACTTAGACTTGAAAAGCAAAACTTTTTCTACTCCAGCAACATACAACTTTGTTACCATTTCACTTATAGGATTATATATCATACTTTTTAATCATTTTGGTAAATGCATTATAAGGGGAATATTTAGAAACGCTAATGGAACGTATAATACAAATTAATTAGTTCAAAATAAATATCATGGTCTTTTTGTTTCTTCCTTTATGGTTTTTTTACGAACAATATTTATATAAAAAGCTAGCAAATTAATGATGGACAAAACAATTACATATTAATGAAATTTTCTGTAAAATTTTCTAACCAACTAACCAATTGAATACATCATAGATTTCATATCAGAATCCTTTATAGTTCTTTTAGTTCTTTTTTTTATTCCAATTTTTTGGTCTCATCTTTGCGGGTTGTATTATATAGTTTATTGGCCCCTCGGCCCCCTCTAATGGCTATATATGAATCCAATAATATATGTATACACATATATACATGACTCTTGTTTGTGCAGGCATAAAGACACGAAAATTAGTTAGCTAATCTATTTACCTAGGTAAAAAGATGAAAAATTATCTTCTAGCTTTTTTGCTTTTACTTGGGCAGAGAAAGTACAAATCTGGACACTTTAAAGTTGTGTACAATGTACTTAAACGAAAAATATCATTGTTTATAAAAAAACCTAATGCGATCTGTTTTGCTGTCAGAAGTAGGCAACCAAAAATAGTTTTAGATTGAAATATCTAAAATAAATCGTGGTAACTATCTTGAGAATTTAAGTAATGTTATTTTACCGCAAAATGTAATACTTCATCCTATTCAAATTAAGTGATGAGTTTGATTTTACGGAATTTGAGTTAAAAAATTATAATAAGAGATATATCATATTAAATCGGATAGTTAATAGAGAATGAATCTCACATCTTTACAAAGTAAAGATTAATTATGTTTAAGATTAAAATTAAAGTTAAATGAGTATTTCACTATATTAAAATAAATAATTAGTGGATATGACTTTTATGAAATAAAGTAAATTATCAGAATGTATAATTTATTTTGAAACTAATAAAAAGTGAAAACATATCAGTTATTTTGAAATGAAGGAAATATAAAAAATAAGTCTTTTTGTCATGTGTTTTGTTAGAGGGAAAATATAAACAAGTGAAGAAAGAAGTACCAGGACCAACTAGGCCTAGTCTTCTGAGGCCCATTTAGGGTAGAACAAGGTTCCGGCCCACATGGCGAAAAATGTTTTGTAGAAAAATTACAAAACATATGATTAAAGGTGGTTTTATGTTTATGAATAGGGAATTGATTTGTTCAAGGCATAATTTATTTATCTAAGGTAAATAAAGTTATTTAAGGTAAATAAAGTTATTTAATTGCCTTGAAAAATTCTAATTTGCCTTGTATGAATTATAAATTGCCTTGAACAAATAGGTAGTTACTATAACCTATCTTAGGTTCAAAGATGGTATAGAAATCATGCAATATTATTAAATAAATTGTCTAAACATTATTCAAGGACTTATCTTGAGCCATTTTTACGAAAAAGTAACCCGTACGCATAAGTTTTCTTTCTATTGAAGTAGACAACTAGAAAAAAAGCAAACCGCACGAATACAAATTTTTGGAGTTCGCTTATCGTGTAATATTTTGAAATTAAATGAGTGATTAATAATTGTTTAATAAAACATTATAAGCATATAGTTAGAATATTGTTAGCTAAAATAAATAAATAAATAAATAAATAAATAAATAAATGTAGTTATCCTCTTATTTCTACAAAGCTAACCTATCATTATCGTGCACCTAAGTTTGATTTTTAATGGGGCACAAATTCTATGGCAATAGGTTGTACGATAATGACGCTAACGTAATTTGATAGGAACATTAACTTATTGATTAGGAAAAGGAAACTTTCTGATTTTTTGGCAAAGGCAAAGAAAAGTGTCGGACTGACTAGATTTATTTTAAAAAATAGCAATAAACGATTAGATTTGTTGATTACAAGTTAATAAGTAAGAAAAAAAAATGGGCATGATCATCATTTTAATTTATATCATAACCATGATTAATTAACTTAAATATGCATGTTTATGTAAGTAATTACAGTTGATTGGCTCCATAATTCCCCTTAACATATATAAAAGAAAAACTAATACTCCGTATAAAGTAGTCCTTTAATAAACTAAAAGCTTTTACATGTGTCAAATTTCCTTTTCGTGACAAATAATCTGTTAAAAGCCAAATCTCTAACAGGGCTAATAGCATACCATAAAACAAATTGCCAACAAAAGACTTATAAAAACATTAACCACATAGAGTTGTATTCTAGGAAGTCTAAAAGATTTGTCTAGTCTCAAGAGACAAATCCTAGCCATTGGATCAAGATGGCCAAGATCAAATTCCCCACCTACAACCACCGCCGCCCGCCGCCCGCCGCCGCCGCCGTCCGCCGCAGTCACCGGCGGCGGCGGCCGGCGGTGGTGGTGGTGGCTGACAGTGAAGGTGTTGGTGGTAATGGGGGTGGTGGTGGTATTGATGTATCGAAGCACATGTGCTTCACTAAAACACAGCATATTACTTCGAAGCACATGTACTTCAGGTCACGAAACACATGTGCTTCAAGTCACTAAAAACATGAGTTTCTAAACACACAAGGGAGCATACGAAGCACATGTGCTTGAAGTTATGAAGCACATGTACTTCACTACACATAAAAAAATCAAAACAAGTGACGAATATATCATTATGAAGCACATGTGCTTCATAAAGCCAAGCACATGTGCTTCATAAAGCCAAACATATGTGTTTTTGTTCTTGAACACATGTAACTTACAAGCAAGTCATTTGTGTTTTGAATCACGAAACACATGTGCTTGACGTTATGAAACACATGTGCTTCACTACACAGAAAAAAAATGAAAACAAGTGACGAACATATCATTATGAAACACATGTGCTTCATAAAGCCAAGCACATGTGCTTCATAAAGCCAAGCACGTGTGCTTCATCAGCCAAGCACATATGCTTCATAAAGCCAAGCACATGTGTTTTTGTTCCTGAACACATGTAACTTACAAGCAAGTCATTTGTGTTTGAATCACGAAGCACATGTGCTTGACGTTATGAAACACATGTGCTTCACTACATAGAAAAAAATCAAAACAAGTGACGAACATATCATTATGAAGCACATGTGCTTCATAAAGCCAAACACATGTGCTTCATAAAGCCAAGCACCTGTGCTTCATAAAGCCAAGCACATGTGTTTTTGTTCCTGAACACGTGTAACTTACAAGCAAGTCATTTGTGTTTAAATCACGAAGCACATGTGCTTGACGTTATGAAACACATGTGCTTCATCACACAGAAAAAAAATCAAAACAAGTCACGAAGCACATGTGCTTCCAGTCACGACCACCACCACCGGTCACCACCGCCGGCGGCCACCTCCGGCCGCCGTCCGCCGCCGCCGTCCGCCGCCGGCGGCCGTCGTCTCCGGCCGCCGGAGAAGCACATGTGCTTGTAGTGGTGGTGGTGGTTTTGAATCTTGATCTTGACCATTAATTTTTCTTGATCCAAGGGCTAATAAATGTCCCTTGGAACTAGATAAAATTAATGGACTACCTTGAACATTCCACATAAATCAAAGGTGTATATTAGTTCTACTTTCTCGTATGATCAATCAAATCATATTGGCTATTCGTAGTACAACCGGATGATTTATGAATAATTGTGTGTGTCTAAAACATCAACTTAAAAAAATTAAAAAAATAACAGAAAACCTCTTTTCTGGTAGACCTGGGCATGTTCCATGGCGTGAAGTCTCTTCTCATCTAATAGCTCTCATTTTGGGAGCAAGGCTGCGAACCCCGTGGAGCTTGCCTTGTGTCTATGCCTCGGCTTCGGAACATTGGCTTAGGGTAGGGATGGCAATGATCATCCGATCCGATGATCACCCACCCGATCCGATCCACCGGTAGTGGATATGAATGAAGTTAAATTGATGAATATCGGATGTGGAGTGGATATGGATGTTTATTGGAGCGGATATGGATGGTGATTTTCAATCCATGGATGAATCAACTTAACCCGAAATTAACTTTTTTTATATTACAATTTCACATAGTTAATAATATGTGTCTCCACATTTTCTATTCAATAAACTTTATACATAACATAACATTGAAAATAACTAAATTTGTAAACATTACAAATCATATTGTAGGCTTTTATATATATTAAGTTACATTTTTTATTTGTATCTATCCTTATTTGAGGATTAGTTAAAAACTATGTTCAATGCCTCTATGCATCAAATGTGTGTTTGTAATTATGTTTTCGATTGTATATTCTTTTGGAGGAAACTATGAACATATTCAACAAAAAATGCAATATTATCTATAAAACTATCGTACTTTATTTAGAAAATAATTTTTTTTCGAAATCCAACGGATGCCCATTTACCCGCTATAATCCAATGGATATGGATATGGATGGATGAAATGATTTTAAATGGACATGGATATGGATATGGACGATGTAAATTTAAATGGATATGGATGTGGACATCGCATCATCCGGTCCACATCCGATCCATTGCTATCCCTAGCGTAGGGATCAGTGGATATATATCAAAGTCAATTTCAAAATTTAATAATTCTCTCTGTTATAAGACTCAATGTTACATAGATTTGTGATGCAATCAAGCCCAACAAATTATTTATTATAACTGTATTATTTAATTTTAATTTTATTTTAATTGGATATCTAATAGATATAGACATGTCAATTTAAATTTGATTATTTAACTTTGTAATCTCAGCTATAGCCTGGTGAATACTTTTATCATCAACTTATTGGTAAGAGGGGCATGTATGGTCGCCGCCAAAGGTGACCACCACTTATGTGGCTAAGTTTTTCCACCGCCACCACACCTCGCGTTACATGAGTGAGGTGGCTCATCACTCAAGTGGCTGAACTCACGGAGGAGAGGGAAGGAAATTTGTGAGGAATATTTTGTGAGTGAAAGATATTTTGGTGAGTCTGAAAGAAGTATTATTGGTTGAGTTATGAGTGAAAAGTATTTGGTGTTTGAATGTGAAATACGAAATAGTGATGTAGCGCTGAAGTAACGCTGAATTGGATATTTGGCTCAAGCCACCATGCCCACGTGCCCACCCCTCTAAGCCCCTTATTCTTTTATTGAATTAAATTTCTATAAATATTGAATTGGTTCTTGTCCTCTAGTTTCGAAGGTTTTGTACACTTATATTTAATACCATAAAAATTATCTACTTACAACAATGTTTTATATACGGCATTACCTTGTATGAAAAATACAAACAGCCAACTGGATAGAAACAAGGAATCATGTCTCAAGCTTTGCAGTCCTCATCAAAATAAGCGTACAGTCAAATCTCTCAATTAATAACCTTATCAGGACATAGTTTTAGTGACAAGACCGTATTGCCACATAACATCATTTCACGGATTAATTTGTCGCAAAGATAACAATCTTTTGTAACATTTAACACAATACTAAATTTATATGATTCGTCGGTGACATAAGTATGTCAATTGACGAGATAAAAAATACACCATAACTGATTAATTGATACCCAGCGTATTGAAATTTTCAATTAAACAGAGATGTTGCACACGTAAGTACCTATAAATTTGGACTCATATGCAGCACAATGTTTTCACCATATGCTGTATGATATGTACCAAACATGTAATTATATATCTATGTAATATTTTTGTTTCAAAAGCAATATCATCGTGATAAGCTATATGCAATGTATCAAAACTTAAATAATCTCATATTGAAGAACGCCGTCGTAATTAGGGGTGTTGAAAATAAGTGTAACCAAATATATATAACCAACCCGAATAACCCAAATAATATAAATCAAATGATGGACAGTAGTGATGGTGGATGGTGGACGATGATTGTTAAAGTTTAAACTTTTTAAATGTTAAGATATTAATAGAATATAAGAGAAGTGATATTGTTTCCTACTATTTAGTCATATCCATATTTCTATCCACTAGGATTAAAACAAATATCAAAATCAAATAATGATATGAGGAAAAAAGAATTAGCAGATTACACATGACAAGTTTAGAAGTGAATATGACTATGAGTGGACTAATTAAAAGGTAGAAATAAATATAATTTCTCTAGTAATAGATATATGATCTAGTGTCTCGGTTGATTATGATATTGTATTGATTTATACTTACATATACTTCGGTTGATTATGATATTGTATTGATTTATACATACATATACTTCGGATAAATTTTTTTAAATGAAACACATAGTTTTGTGGGTCTTAAACGGCTGCTCTAGCGGTCCTTGTTAAATAGGATCGACCCTATTTCACAACGCCACTTAACGTCATCCTAGTCAGCATGAATGATGTAATAGGCGTTTAAAGTGTCAGCAGTGTGGATGCTCTAAGAAGTTCTTGAATATGATTTAATGATAAATTATATGGAAGTCTAATGTTCAACTCCAACACGTTAACTAGAACTTGAAAGAGAAAACTAGTTTCACAAAGGAGAATTACACAAAAAGTCACACAAATTGATGTTACAAAGAAAAGGTGAGTTCAACCAATACTTTATAGTATAATTTACAATATCAACTATTAAATATAGAGAGGAATTTAAGGTTGTTTTTAATTATTATGTAAATCTAAAGGACGAATCTCAATTATTGATTAGTTATTAGTAATGGTCAAAATTAATCACATATTTTATACATTAAGGGGTATTTTGGTCATTTTTATAAAATAAACATATATTTTTATTATTATTTACTTTTGATTTTTCTTTTAAAAATTATTTATTTTTCGTTAATAACACATAATGTGATAATCACATGTGATTGTATATTGAATCACAATTGTATAATGAATCACATTTGATTAAATATACAATCACATGCTTATACACTAAAATCATATGTGATTAAGTACAACACGTGTAATTATCAGATAATATTGTTTTTAATGAAAAAAATAATAATATAATAATAAAAAATTGAATAAATAAAAAATAATAAAAAATAAAATAAATTGATTTTTTTTTGTAAATGCCAAACGGCCAAAATACTCATTCATATATAAAATATGTGATTAATTTTGACCACTAGATATTATTGATCAATAGTTGAAATTGTACTTTAGAATTAGACAAAAATTTAAGACTACCTTAAAATTTTAACATTAAATACTACTAGGGGTGTAATCGAGTCGAGACATCTCGTGAGTTACTCGAGACCGACTCGCAAAATACTCGGAATCGACTCGTTGTGAACAGAGTCGAGCTCGAGCTCGAGCTACTCGAGTAGGGCTTCGAGTCGAGTTCGAGTTCCAAAATACACAGCTCGCTTAGGCTCGCGAGCCTTATCGAGTTTTTATTTAATTACCTTTTTACCCTTTTCATATACATAATTACCTTTTTACCCTTTTCCATATACATATTTACAACAAAAAAGTGCACTTCTAAAAAAAATCAAGATTTTTCGAGCCGAGCCGAGTATCGAGTCGAGTTTCGAGCTTTCACTGAGTCGAGTTCGAGCTTAAAAACGGAAGCTCGTCGAGTTTCGAGTCGAGTTTCAAGCTCGAGTTTAGATTAGCGAGTCGAGCTCAAGCTTGGAAGAACTTGGCTCGACTCGACTCGTTTACACCCCTAAATACTACTAGCTACCAAAGACCTAATGGTCTAGCGGTAAAGGTGTTTGCCCTAACCTTGATAGAGGTTGTGGGTTCGAGTCCCATAGTGAACATAAGTGGATTTCGGAGTAGATTAGATTGCCGTAAAAAAAAAAAATACTACTAGCTTCCAAACTATAGTTTAATTTATAATATTTGAACAAACACCTAAAATGCACTCTTTTTTCTCTTATTCGTTTTTTTGAAGAAGTTAGAAGTAATTTTTTCTGCATCTGATTAAAAATATGATTGTCTACATTTTATCTCACTTCATACTCATCTTTTGAAAAGATTGAATATTATTGTCGTTGTTATTGTGCTTCAGCAAAAGCTAGGCGGCATTTAGTTTATTGGATCGGGGTTTACGAATGACGACTGTAGAGTTTGTTATTCTTCGTCTTTGTTTGCTCTTCTTCTTTGGTTGCTCGATATATCTAACGACTATTCGAATTCAACTACCATCGGTGACTACTTTATCCTCTACACCAAACCCCTTTGAAAAAAAATATAAAAAGTCCACCATGCAAAAGCAACTATTAAATTCGACATCTCTCTAGCTTACACCATTCAGTTACGTGCTTACCTTAAACTCATCCACCAACGAATTATGGATGCATGCACATGTGTCACACCATGAATCTATATGTGTGTATACATGTAGGAATGTGGCATTTTCTAACGAATTATAGTATCTTTCCAATTATTTTATTAATTTGTTATGCATGATTTTAATTCTATCCGTTTTTGTTTGTGAAGCGTAAAAGTAATATCAACTCGCAGAGTACGCAATAATTCAAAGTATGTTTATAAAAATAAGAGGGACCCTAGCGATAGTCATTTATAGTGATTGATCACACCTCGTATATTATTTCAATTTTCCCAAGTCCTATAAAATATACTTTAAGGGTAGAGGTACAAAATGAAGTTTTTATGTCAGCAATATGATTTATTTACTACAATGTTTACTTTATTATTTAATATAGTTATACAGTTTATTTTAAAATTTATATAATATTATATATGAAGTAAAAATTGCGGTATAGAATTATCCTAACAGTCATCCTTCACATTCATTTGTCGTTTACAAATTATTGTCGGCTTTATAATAAAAGATGCATAATGATGATCTAATCAATGGGCTTTTTGAAGAAAAATTTAGTTGCGATTAAAAATTGTGGGCTTCTAATGAAAAATTGACATAGAGGGGCAGTAAATTTAGTGTGGGGCCTTTTAATTATAAGTTAAACATTTTGTCTAGTTGGGCTAAGTTAGACCAAGGGCCTCCTCTCTTATGTCCACTTGGATTCATATACGTATTTTTATTATTTATAGGTTTGGTTAATTCTAGGCTAAAGACAATTATTTCCCGATTCAAAATAAGTGATACACTTTTTATTTTATAATAATTAAAATAAGTAATATATTTTGAAAACCTACCTTATCTAGTAAAAAATATTAGGACTCACACCCACCAACTATCTACTTTAATAAAATGAAATGACTATTTTACCCTTACTTTTACTTTTAAACATCATTAACCCTCACTTTATTCAAAATGTGTCGTACTCATTCCCACTAACCATTCAATTAATCTAATTTAACTATCATTATAATTTTTTGCCCCAAACACCGTGAAATCCAAAGTGTATCACTTATTTTGAATCGAAGGAAGTATTAAAGATTAATTATAACCTTCGACTTCTGGAATATTAAAATGATGTCTAACCGATTGAGGTAACCATATGTTAAATGTTTAACTATAATTATCTTTATTAATCCCTTAAACTTTAAAATATTGAATTATCATCACCACCGTCACTAGCTATTACCCACCATCACTATAGCCACCACCGTCCGATCTTAACTGGGTTCAAGTTAAATGGGGTTGCGTGTTCGGTTTTACTAATTGGTTAAGAGTTTTGGGACCCAAAATTATTATTCATCTTTTAATATTTCTATGACATCCTCGAACCCACAGAAAAAATTACAAACCAATTACAGTTTAAGAAAAAACGGAAAAATTGCTTTAATACGTGTTAACCAATTGGAAGAAGTCCGGAATGATTTAGCAGTGTTAAAGTAGTTTAAAAAAGAGTCTTTAACATGGATTTTAACATGGATTTGGTGCACCATATCGAGAGCTAGCTCTTATTGCAACCAAACTATAAAGTAATTAATTAAAGACTCTTTACGAACCATTGTTTGTTTGTGTTGAGAAGACGGTGTCGTATTCATTCATGCATGTGATCGATTCGTTCTAATTGATATCACGTCTCATCCTTATTCCATTAATGTCTTTTCTTGGTCTTTCGATCTCAACATCTTACCATACTCCCATACCAAGCCCCAACCGACACATGACTTCGTAACGGTGACACTACAATTGAACTTGCTTTGATGATTCAAACTTTTGTGAAATAAATTAAATTATATAAATGTAATAAGGATTGTGATATTTCTAATAATATGTACAGGAAATTACAATAATTTGATAAACAAAAGTAAGCCATTGACACCAGCAAGATTGAGACATGCTAACAATAACTTACTCCAATATTAAATCATATGCGTCAAGACTTCCAATTTCCTTAATATTTTCAAAGAATACTTATCTATATTTTATCTTTTCAATCACTATTTCCTTTACGATAAAATAAATTATCATCATAATTAAAGTAAGACTTCTGTTAATATCTGGTTTTTGAACATGTTAATTAACCTGGTTTTTGGTTCATGTTATTCTAAATAGATGAGCTGTGCAATTACTGGCCGACATTTTGACTTCTACAGTAGAACATATAATGCGTACAATACAAGTATCTTTTACCATGTATCCTCGCGATTTATATCTTCCCAGTATCGATATCATAATCATGATTTCTTGAGTCGTTAACTTCATGAGTCGTTATTTAAAGATCTGAAAATTTAATGGACATAACGTCGCATTCAATTTGATTAATTATAGCTACGTAATTGGTCTTTGTTTAAATGTCAAATATTTGGTAATGGTTTTCTAACATGAGGTATTTATTGAAAACAATTTTTCTTATACAAATCTTAGATTATACGGAATACTACCCTTGTTTTCATATTTAGTTTTCCCCCACCTATATTATACCAACCATTTTGTGATCTAATAATTTTTAATTCTCTTACATTCTAATATATTTTTGCTAACCGCTTATACAAATACTATGGGTCATATAAAGGTTATGATGAATAATAAGTTTGGAGTTCGAGTTTTAACTTTTGCTATATAGTTGGTGTCTCATTGAGTCATGAAAGTTTGTGGAGCTATTCCTTATTGGTTCGACAATAACCGGTGCCAAAATTACATAGGATTTGAATTCCCCCACAAATCTAATTTTTAAAGGAATATTACCTTTGCATTGAAAAAAATGCGTTTTTTAAAACGAATAAATTCATTAAATAAGGACAAGTTGTATACTAAAAATGACACTATTAATAAAAATTAACTACATAAATTCATGATATATCTTTTTTTTTTTCGAAGTCGCCGTGCAAAAGGTTATTCTAAAACCGCCTAATTCCTCTAATAAAATTTTGGCACCATTTTGACAACTAACGAAATTACGTGATTCCCTTCCTGTCTTCGATGCATGCATAAACAAATGAAAAGAGAGGACACAACTTAGTTTATTACATTTCTTATTAAAAATATGTAAATTCTCTCCCACGTGCAACTTTTTTTTATATATACAAACATTCATAATAACTAATCAATATACAAAATTACAAACTGAATATATATAGTCATATAGTCACTTGATTTGTATAAAAAAAATGTTAATTGTAAGTTGTATTATTTATATTATCTGAAAGCTAGTTTCTTTCAAAAATTGTAAAAATGACCAAAAATTGTCATTTTGAACTTATATGTCTTGCATCAAACTATCAAAGAACCAAAAAGTAAATTATCTTCAAATTCCTTTTTTCTTTCTTTATTAAAAGAAAATCACATTTAAGTAAATTCATAGTATTACGGTCAAATTAAACCGGCTGACTACATATGTATAGGTTTGCTGGTGCACCTCTTTGTTGGATTCCACGTCTATATAAACCAACCCTTTGCATGCAAACACTCACTAATGAGGTATAAACTAAATACCATCCTGATTTACGAAGACCCCCGGACGCTAGAAGGAAGACGGACGCAGGACGCGAATCCCCACTGTCAGGATCGATTAACTATAGACAAGTTAATAAACACCTTAGATCTAATTGATGATAGAAGTTGCAGCGGATCAACACTATATCAATGATTAAGAACAATGAACTGTAAGAACAATATGTAAGAATATTAAGAACACAGTTTCACAAAAAGCTTCAATGTATATTATTAAGTTAACAATACACACGTACGTTTACAATTCGTAAGGAACTATATATAATAGTCCTTGAAGCTAAACTATTTACCCTAGTTATTCTAGGATACGATTTACATCTAATTATAAACGATATACATTGATTTACATTCTATAACTATCTCTGCGAAGATCTCGGACTTGATATGTTCCATAAACGCGTATCAGTAGTAAAACCAATCACCAGTAGTAAATAAGTAACATCAGTAGTAAACTTGGTGATCAGTAGTAAGTCCATAATCATCGTCAGTAGTAACTACAATGATCAGTAGTATCTTCAATCTTTGTATGATCAGTAGTAACTAAGTTATAGAGAACACCAGCATCAACTTCATCAGTAGTAAATGTTTCTGCCCCATCAGTAATAAACATAATTATCACTAACTGCAGCATCAGTACTAAGTTGATCTGTGATTTGCTCTAACAATCTCCCCCTAAACTTATTGATTATCCTTTAATCAATCAAGTTTTCTTCTGTTCTTCTTCTTCTTTCTTTCTTCTTTCTAATGTTCTTTGATTTTGTTGAAGTCTTTGTTCAATTATGTATTTGCTGTTCTTCTTGGTAAAGTAATTCAATTTATTTTGGAACATAACTGCATCAAAGGGCTTCATTAGAGTGTTGATGAATATCTGATACATTTCTTTTTCTGAGTGAGGATATTCTCTTTCATATAAGTACAACTCACAATTTTTACTTGATCTTTCAAAGAAATACATATTACAAGTTGGGAGAACATTCCATGCATACACATTTTCTGGATTTGTAAATAACTTTGGATATTTATCTGGATAAAAAGCTGCATCAATCATTCTTGTTAAGTATCCAGCTCCAGATTCTTTCCAAGATTTCTTTGACATTCTCGGTTTTCCAATGATCAGAAGTTTAATCACATCACTTCTTGTACAGGATCTGATCAAAGGTAACCATCCAGTAAACTTTTGAATGATTTTGTCTTCCCTTACAACTAATAGAACATTATTGGGCAAGACTTTCCAGTTTAGTATTGGGTTATTTTGAAGTGGAGCAACAGGTACTTCAAGAACAGGTATAATTTTTTCTTGTTTTGCTTTCTTTTGAAAACTCTGTTCTTGAGCTTCATTCTTTCTTTTCTTTGTCTGAGCAGATGAGGATTCACCAATAGTAGACACACTATTTTCTTTAATTAAATTTGGACTTATTGGGATTAAGGTTTTTGCTGATTTCAATTTCTTTTCTTCTTCAGCCTCTTGTTCAATTAAATCTTTCCTTTTTGCAGTACAGTATTTTTCAATTATGGTTGTCATCTTCATTCTTCCAAAAGATTTTGCACTGTGACCTTTTGTCTTTAGAAAGTCTATCATAAGAGATTTTTGTTCAAATATATCATCTGGTAAATCACCTTTTGTTCTTTTGCATTCTGCTACAAGATCTTCAAGACAATTTAGATGTTCTTCTTCTACTTTTCTAAGCCTTTTGAACTCTGCTTCTTGGGCTTCTATCTGAACATCTTTAACTTGAACAGGTAATTTAACAGGAATTTCTCTTTGATTTTTCTTCTTTTCAAGAGCTTGATATTTAGCTACTTTCTCCCAATATCTTTTATCCTTCACCTTCCATTTATCTTGTTTATCAGCTCTCACCAGATTAATCTTGTTTACCATGTAATGACCAAGAGCTCTGTTAGGGTAATCTTCATCATATACTTCTTTACCCTTTCCAATATGTGCTGTAGGTGGAGGTGGAATATACTTCATGTCTGGTACTCCTCTTATTATAACAGAGGGAGAAAATGATCTAATTTCATTTTGTTGAAGTATTTTTGGATGTGGAGGAAGTGAGCATTCATCAACCTCAAACCAATTCACATTATCATCAATGTCAGGTATGATAAGTGGTTGATCAGGTGTTGGTGGTTTGGTAATGATGACATGTCTCCTAGCATCAATGAGTTCAGGAAATTGTAGTTCTTCCTCATCAGTAGTAACCAGAGTAGTTACTACTGGTGTTATTTCAGGAGTTACTACTGATAGGGCATCAGTAGTGTTTAGTTCAGTTAATTCCTCTTCTTGACTTACTACTGCTATATCATCAGTAGTAGGAGTTACTACTGGTATCTCTGTTTCAACTTGTTCTTCCATTGTAGCAGTAGTAATTGGCTCATCTTCTGTAATCATCATCTCTGGGCCTTCATCAACTTCTGTTTCTTTTAAATTCAAGAGGGAGGAAGCTGCTGCTGCAATTGATTCATCAATCATTGTCTGTATGTTATCCTTCTCCCCCTTAGTGAGCTCAACTGGAGGAGCCTCACTATCATCAATCCTCTTTTTCAATTTTCTGATAAGCTTTGATTGTTGATGAAGCCTAAGTTCATATTGTCTCATTCTTTTGTTGATGATATTGACATTTCTTTTCATAGCAGCCATAGTTTTTCCTTGATTTGTTTGGTAATAAAGACAATCTTGTACAGTGGATTCCAAGGAATCCACTTTAGCCGTCAATTGTTGGATTTTAATACTGCCCTCACTCCATCTAGCAAGATCATCGGGCTTACTAACAGGTACATTGGTTTTAAGGTTTTCCTTCCTTTCCATCAATTCCACAGATCTGCCCTCATCACTGCTTGGTGATTCATTGGGTCTTTTAGACATTCTCTTCTTCCTAGAAGAAGCAGAGATGTCCCCCCTTTTGGTTTCTTGGCACCGGGGTCCTTTGAGTAACTCCTCAAATGAGTCATCACTCAAAGTTGCCGAGGTTTGGGTCCTAATGATGTTTTCACTGTCCTGTGCACCCACCTTTGGGGCATCAGTAGTGAAAGCCCTCCCCTCATGTCCTCTCTCCTCCTTGGAGGACAACTCTTTGAGCCTGGGGTGTGACTCGATTTGTCCCCTGGTGTCCTTTGAAGAAATTTTCTTTCTATGATAAATTGTGGATATATTTTTGGTTTTGTCTGGTAGGTCTTCCACAGAGTGAAGAGTAGCACTCTGCAGATTTATATCAAGTTCCTGGGACACATTCAGGACTTCTGTTTGGGTTGGTGATTGAGTGGCTATATGGGGTGGTGTTTGGGCTGTATTTGGGGGTGATGGAGTGGGTTGAGGTTCAACTTGGGTTGTAGCAATGGTTGAACCTTCTCCAATATTGGGTTGATCTTTGATCATGTTTGGAAACAAAGGGGTTTCCTTCCCTGAAAATTTAAATTGTTTTCTCATATTTGAGAAAACTTTCTTGTTCAACTCAGGTAATACAAAAATGTTTTTAGGAGTTGACAAGTTTTGTAATTCACAGTTTATGATATGTTGTAGAAATCTGGGATACATTAAAAATTTAGAAGAACTAAGATTTCCCAACATACCATCAAAAATCATATTAGAAAAATTGAATGCTTGGTCTGTGCATAAACATACAACAGCAGATGCTATTGCCTTGTTAAACTCATTCCAAGTACTTCTTTTAGGAGAAATACAATGCTGAATGGTATGAACCAGAAATTTCCATTGTGGGGATAGAAGGCCTTTTTGAAAAGTTACAATATTAAGTCTGCCTTCATACCCCATTTTATTTAAAGTATCAGCAATGTATTCCTTAGGAAGAGTATACATACCTGAATCATCATGAAGTTGTAGATGATGTCTGATTGATTGTTCAGTTACAGTGATGTACTTTCCATCTACTTTCGATTTTATCATGGATGATGTTGTTCCTTCTGTTCGCTCAGCATTGGTCCAGAAATCCACCAAGTGCTGTTGATATGCCTTCGGCTTTACAGTTAAGGCAAACTGTATATACGAATTTCTCAAGAATTTTACGATTGGACGGAAATCTTTTGTTCCGTCGGGATTCTTTAAAAATGCAACCATGTTGTGAAATTCTGAGTATTTGAGATCGGTTTGCACATCGAGAGTTTGTAAAGTTGCCATTGTTGTTGAGATTTTGCAAGAATTTTGTTAGTGATGAAGAGTTTTTGATCGTAAACTAGGGTTTATCGAGAGGTGTTTAGAGAATCGAAGTGAAGATAATGCTAAATTAATCATCTGCCGCCTTTTATATCTTTCGATTAAACCTGCAAAACTACGAAAATAGCCTTCGAATCATAACATAACGGTTATTTTCATGGGGGTTAGTTTGGTAATTGTGTTTATGAAAGACCAGTAGTAAATAAGATATCAGTAGTAAAACGTCAGTAGTATCTACTAACATCAGTAATGACTAAGGATTTTGACATCAGTAGTAATTATAGACATCAGTAGTAACCATTACCACACAAGACCAGTAGTATATGTGAATACCAGTAGTACTGACTTACCAGTAGTATCCATGTAAACCTAAAATACACCAGTAGTAATGAACTATCAGTAGTATTTTGTGCATACACTTTCACACCAGTAGTACAGCAATACCAGTAGTAAAACACTTAAAAAAATATTTTATAACACTAAATTTACACATGATTTTAAGAGAGATTTTAAGTTATTAAAATCATTCCAATACTGCTAACCAAGAAGTTGAATCTTCCTACATCAAATGCTTTTGTAAAAAGATCAGCTAATTGATCATCAGTATGGATTTTAACTACTTTGATTAATTTCTTTTCATTACAATCTCTTATAAAGTGAAATCTTATTTCAATGTGTTTAGTTTTTGAATGTTTTACTGGATTATTCACAATACTAATAGCACTTTGATTATCAATAAAAATAGGAGTTTTAAGGATAGAGATACCAAAGTCTAGAAGCTGATTTTGAATCCATAGAACTTGAGCACAGCAAGCAGATGCAGCTACATATTCTGCTTCAGCAGTAGATGTTGATACATTTGTTTGCTTCTTACATTGCCATGACACTAGTCTTGATCCAAAGAATTGACATCCACCAGTAGTGGACTTTCTATCTTGACATTCACCTCCATAGTCACTATCTGTATAGGCTATTAGTTCAAAGGGTGAGTCATGTGGATACCATAGACCTAGTGATGGTTTGCCTTTTAAGTATCTGAATATTCTTTTAACAGCCTGTAAGTGTAATTCTTTGGGTCTTGCTTGATATCTTGCGCACACACAAACACTATACATAATGTCAGGTCTTGATGCAGTTAAGTACATCAAAGATCCTATCATTGATCTATATAAGTGTTCATCTACATCCTCCCCCTCAACATCAGGATGTAGGTGTTTGTGTGTTTCCATTGGTGTACTAGCACTTTTACTGTCTTTCAAGTCAAACTTTTCCAAGATGTCTTTGACATATTTTGATTGATTTATCAAAATACCATCAGTTCTTTGACTGACTTGGAGTCCAAGGAAGAAGTTCATTGGACCCATGGAGCTCATCTTGAATTTAATCTGCATCAGCTCTTCAAATTCTTTGCATAATAAATCATTGGTTGAGCCAAAGATGATATCATCTACATAGATTTGTACCAGTAGGATATCATTTTTAACTTTCTTTGTGAATAGAGTTTTATCAATGGCTCCTCTTTTGAAATTGTTCTTTAATAAGTATGATGATAGTGTGTCATACCATGCTCTTGGTGCCTGATGTAGGCCATATAGAGCTTTATCCAATTTAAACACATAATCACCATGTTTTGGATCTTCAAATCCTGGAGGTTGGCAAACATAAACTTCTTCTTCAATCTTCCCATACAGGAAAGCACTCTTCACATCCATTTGATAGACTTTAAACTTTTTGAATGAAGCATATGCTAGGAATATTCTTATTGCTTCAATTCTGGCAACAGGAGCATATACTTCATCATAGTCTATACCTTCTTCTTGAGTGTATCCTTGGGCTACAAGTCTGGCTTTATTCTTGATCACTATCCCTCTTTCATCTTTCTTGTTTCTAAAGATCCATCTTGTTCCAATGGCTCTTTTTCCTTTGGGTAGAGGTACAAGTGTCCAAACAGCTTGTAACTTGAATTGAAGGAGTTCTTCTTGCATTGCCTCAATCCAGTTTGAGTCCTTCATTGCTTGTTGAATCTTCTTTGGTTCATCCTGAGACAGAAAGCATTCATACATACATTCATTAGCAATTAAACTTATATTACACATATTTGCAGATAAACTTTTGTTTAATTTGCTTCTTGTTTGAAGTGGTGAGTTAACATCACTTAGAACAAGGTCTAATGGATGGTTCTTTTGAGTCCTTGTTGTTGTAGCTTTATCAACCACTAGTTGATTTTCAAGGTTGGACTCATTTGCCTCAGGTAGTTGTTCTTCTTGAGATCCTTCATTGTCATTAGTATTTGGTTCATCATTATCTTGGTCAGAGTTACTACTGCTATCATCTTCATTGAGATCAGTAGTATTGAAGTTGTTACTGGTATCAGTAGTATCTTGAGAATCTAGGTTATAGTTGGGACCAGTAGTATTTTCAGTACTATTACTGGTACCAGTAGTATTGGAATTACTACTGACCTCATTCTCAGAGTTACTACTGCTTTCAATATTTGAGTTCTTACTGACATCAGTATTAACTATGGGAGCAGTATCAACAACTATGTATCTCATCTTTTCTTGACCAGTATAAACAGATGATGTTCCTTCTTTTTGATTAAGACAATCTGAATTACCTGCATTGAAATTCATATTAGAATTAAAGGATTTGGTTAGATTGTCTATGTCAAATAGCCAATCTGGACCATTTCCTTGTTCATTAGGTACATTTTCATTAAAGGATACATTGATGCTTTCTTCAATTATCCTTAGTCTTTTGTTGAATACTCTGTATGATTTGCTTTGTGTAGAGTATCCCACAAAGATTCCATCATCAGCTTTGCAGTCAAACTTACCAATTTGTTCTCTTGTAATCAGAATAGTACAAGGACAGCCAAATGATTTTAAGAAACTTATAGAAGGTTTTCTTTTATTGAAAAGTTCATATGGTGTTTTAAAATGTGGCTTTACTATTAATACTCTGTTTTGAACATAACAAGCAGTATTAACAGCTTCTGCCCAAAAAGTAATTGGTAATTTTGAGTCTGCAAGCATTGATCTTGCTGCTTCAATGATGGTTCTATTCCTTCTTTCAGCTACACCATTTTGTTGTGGAGTTCTAGGTGAGCTGTATTGCCTGTCAATACCTTTAAGATCACAAAAGTTAATTAGGTTAGCATTTTTAAATTCTGTGCCATTATCACATCTTATGGCTTTCACTTTTTGATCAGATGTGTTTTCCAGTTTGACAATTAAGTTCTTTATGAGTTCACTTGTTTCATCCTTTGTCCTGAGAAAGAAAACCCATGTATATCTGGAAAAGTCATCAGTAATAACAAGACAATATTGTTTCTTTCCAATACTCATTACATTTGTAGGTCCAAAAAGGTCCATATGTAAGAGCTGTAAAGGAACAGAAATAGAGTTCACAGTTTTGGACTTATGAGAAGTCTTGTGTTGTTTACCTTTTAGGCATGCAACACAGTGATGATCACACATGAATTGTTTTTGAGGTAGTCCATTGACCAGATTTCTTTTTACTAAATTGTTCATGTTTTTAAAATTTGTGTGACACATCCTTCTATGCCAAAGTTCTGATTCAGTGGTGTTTGCCTTGGATATAAAGCAGTTGACCTCATTTGAAGAAATGAGTTCTCCCCCTATATCTAGGCAATACACATTGTTTCTCCTTGGGGTTCTTAAAACAACATATTTTTCATCTAATATAAAATCAGGAGAAAGAATGATGCACTCAATGTCTGTGAAAAGAATTTTATTCTTCTTATCACATACTTGAGACACACTGACAAGATTGTATTTTAGCTCAGCTACATAAAATACATCATCAAATGTAATCTTTCCATTTGTAACAGTACCTTTACCTGTGATCTTACCTCCTTTTGGGTTCTCACCAAAAGCCACAAATCCACCATCAAAGGACTTGAAATCTTTAAGAATTTGCAGATTTCCAGTCATGTGCCTTGAGCATCCACTATCAATATGCCATGTTCTTCCTTCTTCTGGGATCTGAATGCTCTGCACAAGAGAGTAAAGGATTAGTTAAGTTTGGGAACCCAAGCTTTATATGTCTTGGGTTCATCCTTTGAGAAATGAGCTTTTGGGGATTTAACTTTAAAGACTTTTGGTACCCATACTTGTTTATTACTGGTATTTTGTTTTACTACTGTCCTTTTGTAGTTATTACTGGTGTGAGAATTTCCTACTGATCTTGGTTTATACCCATTGTTTTTAGCTTTTGAATACTTTACTACTGATGGACCAGTAGTATTTGGGTACTTACCATGTTTAGAATGACCAGTAGTGTTTTTAAAGTTAACACCAGTAGTGTTTTTGAAATTTGTTTTGGGAGCAGTAGTATTTGTGAAATTAGGGTTATTACCAGTAGTATTCTTGTACTGGTACCATACAGCATTATAATTAGGGTTAACACCAGTAGTAAATTTGTTAGAGTTTCTACTGGTGTTGGAAAATTTAAAATATTGTTTATTTTGATTGTATTTTCCATTATTCTTGAAGTAATTGCTGTACTTTGGGCTTCCAGCTCTTCTGTTTTGAACAAACCTTGGTTTACTTCTTCCAAATCTTGGATCTTCAACAATTGGATTTTTAATTTTATTTACTACTGAATGACCAGTAGTAACTTTTAACTTTTGAGTTTTAGCATTTTCTTTAAGAACTTTAAATTCTTTTAACTCTTTGCAGTTTATTGGATTGTAGTGACAATCCTTTGCTAAATGGTTCATTTTATTGCATATAACACATCTTAGTTTCTTATTTTTAGCACCTTCAGGTATTCTTTGGTCTAAGAGTTGTGTTTTATTTCTTTCATTCCCCCTTGTTAAAATTTTTGGTACATTATCTGCATTATATTTGGGAGATTCATTTGGACTTTGAGCTGTGTGAAAACTTGTATCAATTGATTTTGGTGATTCACTTTGAGATATGGTAAATTCAATTGATTGTTCATCATCAGAAGAAGTATTTGATTCAGATGTTTCATTAGATGATTCAGTTTGATTTTCAGTTTTTAATTCATTAATGATTCTTTCTGAACTGTTTTTAAGAGGTGGAATGATTTTATATGGAGGTGGTACAGCATGATATCCCACCCCATGAACAACCTTTTCTGTAGTTTGATTATTAGTTAATTCATCAAGAATTTTAGTGCTTCTTTCAAACTTTTTAATTGTTAATTTATTTTGTTCAATTTCAAGCTGACATTCTTCTATTTTACTTGTTAGTTCTTTATTTTTTGTTTCATAAAACTCTTTCTCATCCACAGCTTGAAGCAATTCTTCCTTGATCCGTTGATCAATCATCTTGTACACCTTTATTTGATGTTCTTGATCAGCAATCACCCCATCAAACTCATGATTTCTTCTGATTGCTTTTGCTAAATCTTCATTTAATTTATTGTTTTCTTTTTCTAGATTTTTAATAATTTTAGCACATTCAGGAGTACAAGGTTTAGATTTTACCTCAGTTTTGTTGTCAGTAAAAGCCATGAGAGCTTGATTTTGAGCATGCTCTTCTGCTTGGAAGCTCCAATCATATCCTTGTCCTTGTTGTGACACAAGAGCAGTTGATTTTGATCTTTTGTCTGGTTGAGGACATTCTTTTGCAAAGTGACCAAGGTTGTTACAGTTGTAACACTTGACTTTAGTTTTGTCAAATCCTGCTTTGTCACCTTTGTTGAAATTGAGGCTTGTCCTTCCAGTTCTTTTTAGGAATCTTTTGGTCCTTAGGCTCAGCATAGCCATCTGCCATTTAAGATCCATCTCCTCAAGATCATCTGGATTCAGTTGTTCCAAGTCATCACTAATCAATGCAGTATGCACATGACTAGTGAAGAAGGATTCTCTTGCAGTATCCTCAGAATCTGCAGTCTTTCCTGTGGAGGTTTCTTGTCCTTGACCTGTACTAGACACAAAAGCAGCATTGTTAGAAGAAATAGAAGGGTTTTTGTGATTTACCTCAGTTTCAAACACTCTGAGATCATTATAGAGTTCATCTAACTCCTTTTCTTCTAAAGCATCTCTTTGTCTGTACACCACTGTGTACATGGCCCACTCTTCACTAAGAGACCTTAGAAACTTCATGTTGACATCCTCTTGATCCATCTTTACACCAACTTGGTTGAGTTCACCAATTAGTTTGTTGAATCTGTCAAACACTTGAGTGAGTGTTTCATTGGGCTTTCCTTTGAAATTTTCAAAGTCTTGTTTGAGAACAGACTTCATATTCCTCTTGGTGCTCTTTGTCCCAACGAATCTCTTCTCCAGTGCCTCCCATAGTATTTTTGCATCATCATATTCAACAAAGAGATGTTGATAATCATTAGGAATGGCCAGTAAGAGAGTGCTTAGAGTTTTGAGTTCGATGCCTTTATCTTTCTTCTCCTTCTCACATTTAAGTTTGTCTGCCTCAGTTGCAGAGCTACTTGCTTGAAGTTGACCAGTTTTGTTTCTTTCACAAACGACTTCCCACATGGAATAATCTGTAATAAGCATGTATTGCTTAATACGATTCTTCCACATCCCAAAGTTATTGGGTGTGAGTATAGGAATTTTGTTGGCCTGAGTGCTTTCATTATTATCAGTCATGATTAATAATGTGTGTGTTTTAAAGATTAAAACTTTTTGTTGTTCTTAACAATTAGTAGATCTAGAACCAATATGCTCTGATACCACTTGTCAGGATCGATTAACTATAGACAAGTTAATAAACACCTTAGATCTAATTGATGATAGAAGTTGCAGCGGATCAACACTATATCAATGATTAAGAACAATGAACTGTAAGAACAATATGTAAGAATATTAAGAACACAGTTTCACAAAAAGCTTCAATGTATATTATTAAGTTAACAATACACACGTACGTTTACAATTCGTAAGGAACTATATATAATAGTCCTTGAAGCTAAACTATTTACCCTAGTTATTCTAGGATACGATTTACATCTAATTATAAACGATATACATTGATTTACATTCTATAACTATCTCTGCGAAGATCTCGGACTTGATATGTTCCATAAACGCGTATCAGTAGTAAAACCAATCACCAGTAGTAAATAAGTAACATCAGTAGTAAACTTGGTGATCAGTAGTAAGTCCATAATCATCGTCAGTAGTAACTACAATGATCAGTAGTATCTTCAATCTTTGTATGATCAGTAGTAACTAAGTTATAGAGAACACCAGCATCAACTTCATCAGTAGTAAATGTTTCTGCCCCATCAGTAATAAACATAATTATCACTAACTGCAGCATCAGTACTAAGTTGATCTGTGATTTGCTCTAACACCCACGATGACAATCTGGGGTGAAGCGGAGATCACGGAAAAGTGTTTTTGAGTCCCAAGAGCATTTAATGCGAACAAGTCCCCAAGACGGCGGTGGCGTGGTATCCTGCTACGACACAATGAAGAAAGACTTCGGACTCTACCTTTTGACCGATGGACATCCTGCAAGACCAGTCCGAGAGAAGGCCTCCTTCTCTATTTGGGTCTTCCGGATTGGCTATAAATTCGGATCCGCAAGCAAAGAACAGACGAACAGACTCGGTACATTCATTACTTACTCCTTACATGCAATACGATCTTTACATATAGCATTAATTACCCGATAGACCTTACGTCAATAAATACTGACTTGAGCGTTGGAGTGCCCTCACGAGGATCACCCTCGGGGAGCATCTAACCCAAGGTTTGCGGTTGATTTCAGGTCTTCTTACAAGGTTCCAGGCGAAAACGACCTTCCGTCCGGACCTCCGGAGAATTGGTTTCAACATTTGGCGCCATCCGTGGGACCTTGAACAAAATGGTCCAAGAAATAGCGTCGAACGATCGTCACCAAACAACGCCGATCCGGCCCGTGGAGCCGGTGGGGGGAGTATTGACTCCTGCGTCGGTTTCTACCTGTCCGCCACCGGAAAATAGAGGGAATGAACCCACAGAGGAAGAGCTAGAAGATTACAACCTTTTCTGTAGATTCCGGAAGATGAGGTAGATGGAGAAAACTAGAGCGAAAACCAAAGAGACGCTCGGTGTAGAGAGGAACTTGACGTACTCAAGCGATGATGAATCCGTGGAGGTGGTATACAAAGACCCCATCCCCCCCAGGAAGATCCCATCCCTCCAACTCGAAAGGCGAGAGGAAGATAGACGCCCCGCACGGAAGAAAGAAACGAGGAGTTGTGATCACCAGAAAACTTCGGAAGAGAGGGGATTCCGCTCTCCGTTCACGGATGATATCAACGAGATGCCCATACCGCCCGGTCTGAAGGGACCACGGGTCAAATCGTATGACGGGACGGGAGATCCAGATGACCACGTAGCCAGCTTTCATTGTGCCGTGAAGATGATCCCTATGGATCCAAAGCTGTGGTGCCTGTACTTTGCAGGAACCTTGGAAGGGTCCGCACGATATTGGTTGTCAAGCCTTCCGCAGAGAAGCATCTCTAGCTTCGAAGACCTGGTGACACAGTTCAGTCATAGCTTCATACAACAGAAGAAATATCAGCAGCGGTCCCAGTCAATAATGGCCTGCAGACAACGAGAGGGAGAATCCAACCGGTCGTATTTCAAAAGATTCAATGAGCAGAGCCGAAAGATGCCCGTGCGGGAAGATTCCCTCATTATTGCAGCGTTCACGTACGAGTTAAGAGAGGGCGAGCTGTTCAGAGAGCTGTCGAAAAAAGATTTTTATAAAGCCGATGATATGATCAACGTTGTCAATAGAGTGTTGAAGCAGGAGGAAGAGAGTGCGGAGAAGTTACGCTTTGAGGCACAAGAAAGGAAGGGGACTTTCGGTTCGGCCCCGAGTCGGAATCCTGAGAGATCCAAAAATGCTTACCGATCGCCGCTCCCGGGAAGGTTGTCCTTCCGGGGGAGGATGTCGGGAGGAAGAGCGCCGGGCGAAAGGTACGAGCCGTATCGTCAAGAAGCGTTCGTAGCAAATGAGTCACAGGAAGATAAGGAAGGAAGGCCCATCCGAAAAAGATATCCACGGGACCCAAACGCTTATTGTGAGTTCCACAAAATAATGGGTCACACCACTACCACCTGCGAGAGCTATAAACGAGAGAAGGAAGCCCAGAGGAAAGGGAAGGGAAAGGAAGTTCAGACGGAAGCCCCGAAAGGTAAGGAAGCTGTTTATGATACAGAAATTCTTGCGATAGAAGGGGCAGTTACTTCTAGCCCTCCCTTTAGGAAAAGAAAAGAAGCAACTATAGAATTCGGAAGAAACGAACCAATCCCGGAAGGATACATAGGGATGGAGCCACTTGTAATTTGCGGGGCTATCGCCCGAACGATGGTACGCCGCATTTACGTTGACGGGGGAAGTTCGGCAAATATCATGTATGATCATTGTTTCGATAAGTTCCCTCCGGACGTTAAGGCGTTCCTCAAGCCCGCCACCTCTTCGGTGGTGGGATTCTCTGGAAGATCCGTGTGGCCACGAGGAAAAATCCATCTCCCCTTGGTGTTGACTGATTGGAACACATGTCGCAACAAAACTATCACCACCGAGTTCATCGTCATAGAGGCTCCGTCCCGATATAATGTCATATTGGGGCGAACCGGAATGTGGCAATTGCAGGCCATAGCTTCTACGGTCCACGGTTTGCTTAAATTCCCTTCGGACCATGGCATACTCACCGTTCAGAGCATGCCCATGCCGGTGGCGGAGTGTGGAAGTATTGTAGATCAGGATAGTTGGACGGAGCAGGAGGAGGTTCAAGTGGTCATAAATCCCGAATTCCCGGAAGCTACCGTCCGGATGGGTAGCGACCTTCCGCTCAAGATAAGAAAGGAGCTGGAGGCCCTGTTAAGAGAAAATAAGCAAGTGTTTGCATGGGGACCCAAAGACATGACGGTCGTCTCAAGAAACGTTGCAGAACACAAGCTAAACATCAACCCTACTTTCACGCCCGTCAAACAATCAAAAAGGGGAATGGCAACCGACCGGAGCAAGATGGTCAACAAAGAGGTAGATGATCTGGTATTAGCAGGTGTCTTGCGAAGCACTCAATACCCGGAATGGGTGGCCAACCCCGTATTGGTCAGAAAGGGGGATGGGTCCATGCGGATGTGCGTGGACTTCAAAGATCTTAATAAAGCATGTCCCAAGGACAGCTACCCCCTCCCAGAAATCGAACAGAAGGTAGAAGCACTGGGAGGATACAAATGGAAGTCTTTTCTGGACGCTTACAAGGGTTACCATCAAGTTCAGATGGCCAGGGAAGATGAGGAGAAAACGGCCTTCCATACGGCCAGGGGTACATACTGTTATGTCAAGATGCCGTTTGGGTTGCGGAACGCTGGTGCTACATACCAGCGCTTGGTCGATAGGGCTTTCAAAACACAGATAGGGCGAAACCTGGAGGTATATGTGGATGATATGGTAATCAAGAGTAAGGAAGATGGTGACCTAGTCAAAGATGTGGCAGAAACCATCCGGCAACTACAAAAGATTAACATGAAGCTGAACCCTAAGAAGTGTTCATTTGGAGTAAGTGGGGGGAAATTCCTGGGTCACATTATCACCCCGTCCGGGATCCAGGTTAATCCAGAGAAGATAGACAATCTGTTAAAATCAAAAACTCCGCGAACGGTGAAGGACGTGCAAGCCTTAAACGGGAAACTTGCGGCGCTCGGGCGTTTCTTGGCCAAATCCGCAGAAAAATCCATACCCTTCTTTAGAACGTTGCATGGGTGTACCAAGAAAGGAGAAGTGGAATGGACGGAGAAGGCGGAAAAAGCATTCGGGGAGCTCAAGCAGCACCTACGAACCATCCCAACAATGGCTAGCCCGAAAGAGGGAGAGCCTCTTGTCATGTATCTCTCGACGAGCGAGGAAGCAATCAGTTCGGTCCTTCTCGCAGAAAGAGAAAAAAAAGCAAATTCCAGTTTACTTTGTTAGCCGAGTATTGCAAGGCGCGGAGTTGAACTACTCCCTCATTGAGAAACTGATCCTGAGCCTCATATAATCAGTCAGACGCCTGAAAAGATACTTCCAGGCCCACTCGATAACAATCTTAACTAACCAACCGATCAAGAACATACTACTTCAGCCGGAACGGTCGGGACGCATGACCAAATGGGCGATTGAGTTGGGAGAGTACGACATTTTATTCAAACCTAGATCCAGCATCAAAGGTCAGGCCCTGGCAGATTTCTTACTTGAAATACCAGATGAAGGGAAACTGCTCACAGAAAGCATGCAGGCAGAGTCGAACGGTACGGGGAGTGAACTCGCAAAGAAAGACCACACTCCATGGCGTATGTATACGGACGGAGCTGCAGGAAAGGAGGGTTGCGGAGCAGGAGTCGTCCTATCAGGACCAGACGAGGAAAAAGTAACGTACGCCCTCAGGTTCAATTTTGCTTGTTCAAACAACGAAGCCGAATACGAAGCATTACTAGCAGGTCTAAACCTAGCTCGGAGCTTGGAGATAAGCGAGTTGGAAGTATTTGCAGATTCGATGCTAGTGGTGAACCAGGTGAATGGGTCCTATGAAGCTAAAGAAAGCCACATGAAGCGATATCTGGAGCAAGTGAATACCAAGGTAGCAAAGTTCAAAAAATTCAAAATAACACAAGTGCCTCGCACCCAAAACAAAGAAGCGGACGCACTTAGTAAGCTCGCTTCTATGTTATATCATCACCTCACAAAGGAGGTTCTAGTTGAAGTCCTTCCAGAAAGAAGTATCGAACGGACACCTGACAAGGAAAGCATGGAGATAGAGGAAGACGAAGGTTGCTGGATGAGGCCAATGATACGATATCTGACGGAAGGTTCGCTTCCGGAAAACCCGAGTCAGGCGAGAAAGGTAAGAATGAACGCAGGGATGTACACCATGAAAAATGGGGTGCTTTACCGGAAGGGCTATTTAACTCCTTGGTTGCGGTGCTTAGGGAGGATAGAATCTCAAAGGGCTATAAAGGAAGTACACGAAGGTTTGTGCGGGCCTCATACGGGATCAAGGGCTTTGACGCAGAAACTCTTCCGAACAGGATACTTCTGGCCTCAAATGTCGAAGGACGTCCAAGAGTACGTCAAAAAATGTCAGAAATGTCAGGCATACTCTAACATCCCGAGCCAAGCACCTACCACCCTCACAAGCATCCACAATCCGTGGCCGTTCTGCCAATGGGGCATCGACATAGTGGGACCTTTCCCACTAGCTCCGGACGGTTTAAAGTTTTTGGTAGTCGCAATAGATTACTTCACAAAATGGGTGGAGGCGAAGCCATTATCTTGTATCTCGGGGGCAAATATCATCAAGTTTATATGGAAACAGATCGTCTGTCGGTTTGGCCTTCCGCACACCATTATCAGCGACAATGGAAAACAGTTCGCTAGCAATCCCCTTAAAGAATGGTGTGCGGGATTATGCATTCGGCAAAATTTCACGTCTGTTGCTCATCCCCAGGCCAACGGCCAAACCGAGGTAACTAACAGAACCATCGTGAAAAGAATTAAAACTCGTTTAAACCGATCAGAAGGAGGATGGGCAGACGAGCTACATAGCGTCCTTTGGGCTTACCGAACCACGACAAGAAGGGCTACACAGGAAACTCCGTATAGTCTGGTATACGGATCTGAAGCGGTCATCCCTTTGGAAGTTGTATTGCCATCTCCCCGGGCGGAAAACTTTTGTCTTGAAGGCAATGTGGAAGCATTAAGGCATAATTTGGACCTTGTAGAGGAACGAAGGGAAAATGCTGCCTTACGGCAGGCTGCATACAAGTCAAGAACAGAGAAGTACTATAATGAAAAGGTCCGTGCAACAGCATGTAAAGTAGGGGATCTAGTTCTCCGAAAGAATGAAGCCAGTCTGCACTACAAGCCTAGCAAATTGTCCCCTAACTGGGAAGGTCCATACAGGGTAAAGGAGTCCAGAAGAAACGGTTCATACTTCTTAGAAACAATGGAAGGGGCAAGCATTCCGCGAACCTGGAATATGAAGAACCTCCGCAGGTTCCATTTCTAAGAAGGCTTTTTTTTTGTACGCGCGGCATGGATGAATTACGTTTATTTTTGTTTGTCTCTAAGCCCTTTTGGTTATTTATCCAACTAGCAATGTACCCAACGATGCGTGCGAAGTTTATTAGTAAAACTCCTTTCGAGAAAGGTATCTTTTAATTATTAACTAAGTTTGTTAATTAATTATTAGTATCATAACTATGACCGGAACGCCCACACCAACGAATCAGCGTGTGTCCGGAGCAAATAAATAACGAACGAAATATCGAAACAAACGACGAACGAATATAACAAACGAATTTCCTTAAGTAAGAGGGACACTTCTACAGGAAACATAAGTTGATTCATTAAAATTTGCACGAAGCAATACAATACAAAAAATAAAAACATGAAGAAACAAAAGAAACATGTTCAAACTTCGGCACTACGGTGCAGATGACACATCTTCCCTACGAGAGCTTTCGCCGACATCCTCCGGCCCGGGCAAAGATTTCTTCACCAACCCTTTCAGTTCCGCTAAAGAAACCGTGCCAGCCTTAAGGGACTGTAAAAGAGGATAGTCCGGAGTCACCAATTCACCAAAAAGGCCCATAATATTGGTCTGAGCATCCGGAAAATCATGCACGAAAGGGGCATCCTTCAACAAACCAGCATACTCCTTGTGAGTATCTATACATCCCCTATACTGACCAAACTTAACACACTCCATTTGCAACTTGGAGTTCCTACCCACAAAATCCTCTGAATTTAATAACAGTTCGCACAAACCAGGCCCTCCTTCCCTAACTAGCCACTCCACGTCTTCCTGACAAGCTCCCAATCGATGAGACTGTAAAGCAAAGTCTTCCTTAAGCCTGTCATTTTTAATATCCAGCTCATGATAGAGGCGCTCAACCTCATCCAACTGAGAATCTTTCTCAACAAGGGATGCCTCCAATTCAGCGATACGGGCAGAAAGGGAACCATGCTCTGCATTTAGATCAATAATGCGGGCATCCTTAGCAGCAGAAACACGTCTCATATCTTCCATGCACGCATAGAGATCCCTATTCTCCTCCGACAGACGCTCATTTTGCTTTAACAAGTTTTCTTTTTCCTCTAACTCACGTTGGTGCAAGGTCTTTACTTTGCCCATTACCTCCTCCATCCGTTTAAACTCTTCAAGATGAAAGGAGGCCGCCTGCCTATTACGGATACCCCAAATTTGCAGTTCAGACAGTAACTCCACAGCACGTAAAAGGTCCGTTCGAGCGCGCAGGAAAACTCCCTCATCAAACACATCGGGGGGGATTCAGAAAAACGGAAGGAGGAGTTACGGAAGCATGCACGATTAGGGGGGGGGGGGGTCGGGGTAATTGTTGCTTGCAGACTCTGCTCTCGGGATATTTGAATCTCAGACGGACCCTCCTGCATGGAAGGGTCGATGGAAGCCAACCCTTTCGTAGACCCCGAGATGGTAGTGCGAACTTGCCAAGCTAGAGAAAGCAAAAAGAAATTAGCAAACATAAAGGAAAATAAGCGAACAAATAAACACATACGTCGAAAGGGGAAAACATGTAGCAATGACTGAGGCCGAACGGGTGGTACCGATTAGGCAGATCTTCCGGTATGAGGGGTCTCGAGGCCGGAAGTAAAAAGAAGGCTGCTAAACAAGGCTATGGCCGATGGTTTCGGTGGTGCGGATGTGATCCCGAATGAGGTTGACGGTATGGTAACACTTGAAGTAACGGCGGTGGGAATAACCAATGAGGAAGGGGTGAATGATACGGTGACAGGAACCTCTGCAGACTCTGAAACAATAACGAAAGCGTCCGACGTATTCCCTGCAACAAAAATAAAGCGTCAATTAGCAGAAGCAGAAATAAGGAGAAAGGCGTAGCTCGATTTATACTTTCAGTTCTTGGCCCCTTGGTCGAGGAGGAAACTGTTCTCTCACGAGCCCGCTTGGTTAAGGATTGGACGGAACCAACCTTTCGGGGTTCTGAGATATCCGATTGGGAATCATGAACCATGGTGTCTTGAGTCCTGAACACTGGAGACTCCACGATAGGTACCGATACCCCAGAAGTGACCTCAGTCTCACGCTCCGGAGCGTCCGGCGTTCCCTCAGAACTGAGGACATCTTCTGTAGGGGGAAGGAAGGGAGCTAGGGCCCCCTCAGCAAAGGACGCATCCCCTTGTATCGGTTTCGGCATTTGAAGGCGGTGGAACAGAGAAACAACTTTTCCATCCATTTTCCAGACCGGACGGATTTGGCGAACGAAGTAATAGGGGCTCAGGTCGGCCATCCCTAGGAAGACTTCGTCAGGATCTTCCCATGCAACCTCCGAAGCAGATAGGCGATTGACATAACCAATCTCAACATCGTTTAGGTCAGGAGCGGGTTCGGAGGTGCGTCCGGTTATTCTCCCCCAGGAAAGAGAAGTTTTGTTGAAAGCCAGACGATCGACATAAAAGAAGGCATACTTCCAATCCCTAATAGAATCCTTCAGCCCGACGATATGCTCGTTCCGGCCTGGGCGAAGGGTAAAAACGGCCCAGTCTCCCCTTCCGGTTACGGTGTACAGATTGCGGAATACCTTGGTGGATAGAGGAATTCCAAGAGAACGACTAAGTGAAAAGCACAATAACACTGATTCAATCCATAAAATGGTGTTTGATGATGATTCTAGATGGAAAAAGGATGAAGAACAAATTAGGGTTTTAGAGAGAGAAAGTTAGAGAGATGGTAGAGAGAACAATTGCTGGAAATGAGAATTTGATTAATGGCAAAAGTTAAAGTTTTAAGCCTTACATGTTGGTATTTATACCATGGCTTAAAACTTGGTTAGTTAGGACTAATTCCTAAACAAAACTTAACATCTATACAATGTTTCACTTTTACCCCCTAGACTATCTATTACAACTTTCTAGTACCTAACAATCTCCCCATTTGTAATAGTAGACTAGGTTGCATATCTTTGAAGACTTCTGTGTTTGTAAGGCTGGAGCTGAGATTTGAACCGTTGAGCAGTTATGTTGATAAAACAGCATCAGCCTTTGATCATCGTTGACAGACATACATTTAAATGGCTTTTCAACCAATATAAAGTATTCCAGAAGACTTCATGCACATCGACTGAATGTAAACCCATAGATAGAGCGGTTAGCAGCGGAAGTCCTTTCTTGAAGTTGTGGCATTTGTCGATTTGCTGCAGATCCTTGGTTCCTGATGTTTGTTGGAGTTGAAGCAGTGCGGAATGTTTATATGTTGTGGATTTTCTGACCGTTGTTGATAATGTTGGAGTACGGTCATAAAATCACTTATCTGATGTGTTGACTGTTGTTGATAAGATTGAAATACAGTCATCAGATCTTCTATCAGACATAGTGACCGTTGTTGATAACAATGGAGTACGGTCGTCTGATCTTCGCATGAGAAGGTATCAGGGTAACCCAGGATCACATAGATTGCCTGTTTGCACAACAGTTACAGAAACTGTGTGACCTACGTTCAGTGTTGGCATTGATGTTAGCACTGGTAGGATTTCCATTCAATCATCGTGGAATACCAATATTTTTAGTATCACTATGAATGTTCCGGCAATATCTCAAAGATATGCTTGGTAGAGTGCCTGTGTCCTAGAGAAATTTAATTCGGTTCTAGACTCTATACGTGGACAAACGAAGGCGAGGACTGGAGGTGGGTCCTCTTTTTCAATATCAACAATCTCCAAATGAGATGTCGATAGTGGATGTGGTAATCTCCGTGATTTTGAAACAAGTACTTTTTGTACTTGAGTGGTCAGTGGGGGTTGTGCATTGCATCACTGGGTCCATGATGTCTTAATCAGAAAGCAACATATGCAATCCGATATAGATAAGGTTACCCGGTCATTTGTTCGGTTCAGGGAGGGTTTTCCGTTTTCTTTAACCCTATCACACACGCTCCTCACTCAACTCACTTTTTCATTTTCAACCACACCCTCGTTTTTATTTTTACCATGTGATAAGCTGATCTGCACCCCATACTTCATACCCCCTCTCAATTTTTACCTCAGCGCACCCCAATCAAGATCCCATGATACTTGATTCTGCTCACCTAGACCTAGGGACCCTCACTTTTTAGTTCCTATATTGTCGGTGGCTCCGGGGAAGATCATGCTGGGTTTAGCAGATCATAGGAGTAATTTGAGAGTGTCTAATACGCTCATGTGCACTTTGATCAGCTCTTTAAAAGATGTTGCATTTTGGTTGGTTCACATGGATTTTTTGGTAACACCGGACTCACATAGAGTATCCGTTAGCACACGGTATGAATCTGTAGTCGTTTGCACAACCGTTGATTCAAATGTGTGACCTGCGTTTAGAGTTGGCGTGATTTTAGCTCTAGCAGGATTTCCACTCGATCTTCGTGAAACATCAGATTGTGATGCCACTACAAGTGTTCCGATGGATTCACGGAGATCCATGTTTGTAGTGCAGGTGTCCTATATTGGAAATATTCTTGGGGGTGAGAACTAGACACACTGTGCATAAAAAGAGACTTAACCCGGGGCAGGAGGTTATTATTATTCAATACCGACATACTCCGAATGAGTAGTCAGTAGCTTTTGTGCTACGTCCCCTGATGAAATGAAACAAATCCCTGTTGAGAGGAATTTGAGTAGTTGGTGGTGGCGTGCATTTGCTTTACTGGGCCAGTAAAGTCTAGTGAAACATTCAACGAATGAATGATCACCTATTTAATTGGTTGCCCGGTTTGTTTTCGGTTTGGATGCACTCATAAGGTGTGTTTTCTTTGATTTATCATGTTTTTCACATCACCTTGCACTCACCTAGTTCTATACCCTAGACGTATACCCTCACATTTACCACTTGGCTGAAATATTTCCCTGGGATAGGTAAGGCCGGATCTGGCAAACCATGAGAAGGTATGTCTTTTGAAGTAGTAAGTAACGAGAATTAAAAGAATTTGTAATAAACAGATGCTATCTTTACTAGGGAACTAGTAAAGAGATCGTTTACGGATATTACAACGACTTATAACTAACGTTACAAACATAAAACCTTTTTGATTTGGGTAATTTGTTTTTATTTTCTTAATTTTCTCCCCTAGAAATAATAATTCCCCCCCTAGAATTAGTATTTCTCCCCCTCGACAAAACAAAAGTATTAAAAAGTTTTGAGATCGAAGGACGTACCTTATACCTCGTCGGAGGGTTGAAGGAGAGGTTTTGCGGTTAAGCTTGATTGAGATTTGTGGTTTCTTTTAAGAGCGGGTTTTGAATCTGTTTTGATCAGAAGCCATATTGGAACAGGTGAAGTGCCTCCCAGTATTTGAATGTTAATGCCGCCCACGTCTTTCATACGGTTTTTGGCGATTAACTGATTCGTCCCGCCATCTGAGCCCATGATATTGACCGAAAGGTAGTGGCATGTTAGGAACTTCAGTTGTGTAGGTAGGCGTTTTACTTCTGTCTCGTACACCCAGGTGAACCTCAAAATGTCTAATCACTATTCGCCAGCTTAGTCTTTCCTTAATGGCAGTGATTAGTGTGTCAATATTGCTTCGAAGAGAGGTGTTTTCTGGGTTGCTGGGATCTCTGTTCATGTGCCTCCCCTTTTTCTCCAATTTCTTCTTGAGGATGTTCAATGTGCCGTCACAGTACTTGGCAATGTCTGACACAAGAAAGAAGACTCGTTCTTTGAAGTAGTTCGTGTAAGTCATTCCCAAGTTGGGTTCACCTAGAACAACTGTTCTCCGAGTTTGAATCTCGGAGGGAAGTGATCTGTAAGGAGCAGCTAAGTGAACCTTTGCTGTACCACTCTCAATAGCCATCTGCACATCTTCCATTCGAGCATCTAATGTTTTAACAAGCATGAAGCGCTTCAGAGCAGCCTGAGCGAAATTTCTCGCATGCTTTTTAATTGGATGAGGCGTGTCTGGTAGTAAGCGTACTGTGTTGTAAAGAAATTCTATATCCCGAGGTTCAAGAATATAGAAGTCTCCTTCAGTAATTGTGTACAGTTGATCATCTGCTCTGCGAATATGGAAGATTGTGTACCAGTAGTAGCCTGAGAAATGGTCGGTCGTTATCTCCAGGAGTTGTGTTATCGGGAATTTGCTGTATCGATCGGTTTTGCCCCTAAGGTAATGCATTGTAAGGTAATACATTTTCTTTTCTCGGAAAGGCAGTACCACTTCTTTGTATAAATCCTGATAAATGACAGGCAGCTCTGTCTCCTGGAAAATAGCAGAGAAGCGATCTTCAACAAATGGCATTTTAACTTATTGAAAGAGGCACGCTTTGGAGATCATCAGGCGGCGTTTGTTAGCTTTATCCGCCGCTCTCTTCTCGCTATATGATAATACCGGCACATCATGTGTAGGAGAGGCAGTTGGTGGTTCCGGTGCTGGAGTTCTGGCGGCGACCAGTTGATCGTAGTTTCGGAAGTAACGGTGATAATTTTCTCGGGTGAAGGGATATCTTTTGACGTCAAATGGTTCATCCTCCCCTGCTTTGTCGCTGTCGGAGTCATCGTTTGAAGGGGAGGTGGCAGGTTGAGTTGATTCGTTAAAAGCATCCCTCACAATGTTGTCTTCTTCCGGGTCACTAGGTAAATCAATAACTGTGTCCGCCTCTTTTCTCAGAACCTGTTGAACGTTGTCGTTTTTATTGTTCTCAACCTCAAAATTTATAGATTGGAGATGACACATAGATTCAAGTTTTTCGGCTTCAGTCATCTCACTGGATTTACGGTTATTTTGGGGCAAGATGTCTTCACTCTCATCTACTCGCCACTGGTTGAGTGGTTCAACGTTCAGCACCTGATTGTAATCAAACTCAACAATCGCCCAGTCATGTACATACTCATATTCTTGTTGGCCTCCTCCCCGTGTTTGATGAGAGGAGCTGGGTAGGTGTTGGGAATGACTTGCATCTCCGGAGTATTGAGAACTGGATCCACCACGTTCCAGAATTCTCCTCTGTCCTCCTCCTCCCTGAGGATCATCCTCAGGGTCTCCCGGTCTTCTGTATATAAGGGATCCTTGCCTGCATGGCTCGACCAGTTCTTCTAAGCGATAGTTGTACATCGCTTTAATTTGTTCAATTGTAAATGAACGGGATGCTTCCAGGAGCATTTCTCTGTTAAGTGGATCAGAAGTCGGTGGAAGAGGAGCAACATTTGCCAGCCTACCCTCAAGGTTTTCCAACCTCGTACTGAGTGATTGGATTGTGGAGGTGAGATGAGGGATGATCTGCATTTCTGGATTTGGCATTTCAGTTGTTGTGGTAGTGGTAGCCTCGGATGATGTATACTGTTGAGGGAGAGTCATTACAACTGTTGCAGGAGGAGTTGTATCGACCCTCGAGGCAGTACCACTTGTGTAGAATGGGGGAAGTGATGTGTCTATTGGAGGTGTTGTTATAAACGGTGAAATTGTGGTGGTTACTGATGGAATTGTGGTTGTGACTGGTGGTATGGTGGTTGTGACTGGTGAGATTGTAGTAGTGACTGGTGGGATTGTGGTGGTGATAGGTGGAGTTGTGGTTGTTACTGGTGGAGTTATGGTGGTGACTTGTTGAGTTGTGGTTGTTACTGGTGGAGTTGTGGTAGTGACTGGTGGAGTTGTGGTTGTTACTGGTGGAGTTGTGGGTGGGATTGTGGTTGTGACTAGTGGAATGGTGGTTGTGACTGGTGAGATTGTAGTAGTGACTGGTGGGATTGTGGTGGTGATAGGTGGAGAGAGTGGAGGAACATAGGTTGTTGATGTCAGAATTGTGGTAGTTAGTGGGGTAGCGGTTGATGTTGTTGGTTGTTGGATGTGTGGTGGAGAGGGATCCGTGAAGATAGGATCATCAAAGGGGTTTGGGGATCCTTGTGGTGGTGGTGACTGTAGACCATGTTGGGGTGGTGAAGGTGGACCGTGTGGTGATGGTGGTTAATCTGGTCGATCAGACATTGTTGCGGCGGAGTCTGTTGATGATGAAGAAGAGGATGGTTCAGCTGGTTGTGATGGTGGTTGTATGATGGGTCGAGTTGGCGGACGTTGAGGTTGTTGGGAGGCAACTGACCCACTGCCGGAGGCATCATCGGATGAGATGCGAAGGCGTTTTGTACGACGTTGAGCCGGTGGTTGTTGTGTAGCTGATCGACGTCGATGTTGTGGTTGATTTGGTGGTGGTTGGTGTGGTTGTGCCTGTTGTTGTTGTAGTGTAGCAGCTGGTTGTTCAGGAGGAGGTTGTACTCTCTCGGGTATCCAATGAGGATAATGACGAGCCCGGTATTCGTTGATGCTATCCAAATTGAAGTTTGCAATTTTAAAGAGTGGGAGAGGGATCGGGGCATCAGGGACTGCAGTTGTACCACTGTTGCTCCTGAGAAAGGTAACACTGAAGGGTATGAATTGCTGTGCAACATCTCTGATGTGAATGTTTTGATATCGTTCCATGAAATGTGCGATCATGATAGACCAGAACCTCGGGAATGGCAGATATTTTGGTTCCTTTGACTTGGAGAGCTTGAATTCTTCCCATAAATAGGCAGCATAGTCATAATGTCGGTTGTAGCACATGGCATGATAGGCATGGTGAACTTCTTTTGAGGCCCTGTCGTGACCGGTTGACTTTGGTGTCATGCAGCGATTGAAGATCGTGAAGACGTGGGACCAGCTCCTTGCCATATTTTTCTTCTTGAATTCTCTGAGGTCAATAGTGTGCCGATCAAGGTCTAGACCTAGGTCGTGTATTCCGAGATACACTTCCTCGAATGGCAGCTGTGGTTCAAATGCAGTCAGTGGTGGTCTTGAGTCGGCACGAGGTAACTGGAAGATGTCATAAAGATCATCTTTTGTGAAGTGAATTGGTTGTTCATCAATCATTGTTTCGAAGTGTGAGGGGGTTGTTGATGTCACCAGTGTTAGGTTGGCGAAGAATTGTTGAACATACACCGCTGGAACCGACGGTCTGGCGTTGATGGAGTAGAATAGAGGATGACGTTGGAGAACATGCGAGTGAACCGGGAAATCGATGGAGAACGAGTCTTCTTCTTCCGGGGCCCAGTACGGGTTGTTCTCTTTTAGCGGTTTGAGCTTGTATTGAGGAACCAGGGTGTTCTCGTCAATTATATGTTGTGCCGCCATCTGAAGATTAGACACTAAGAAAATGCGGCACAAAACAATGATTAAAGTTAGTGCACAGTGTTAACAAAAGAAATGTAACGATGATGTTTCACACTTATCGAGACGAGAGGGTTCAAAGTAATTTTAATAGTATTTAAAATATAAGAATAATATAAAAATTTTAAATTTATTAAAAATATTTAATAAATAAAAATTAGTAAATTATAATTATAAAGAAAATAAAATAAAAAACTTAAAAGAAAGAAAAATTTTCAAAAAGAAGTTCGGGCCGAACTACAGTAACAACTTCGGGCATAGGATGTTCGTGCCGAACATGTGTAACAACTTCGGGCCGAAGAATAAGTAAATGTTCGGGCCGAAGTTGTATAAGTAGTTCGGGCCGAAGTTGTTCAAGTAGTTCGGGCCGAAGACTTTTACGCTGTTTGGTTTCCTTAACTGTTTTTCAAATTTTGGCATTCCTAGTTCGATTTGTACAGTAAAAACTGGCCTATGGGGTTCGGTTTAACTAATCGAACATTGTAGATTACGTAGGACAACTTATAGAACCCTAGATCGAACTAATCTCCTAATTTTGAAACCCTAGAAAAGCCGAGACTGTAATTGATCGAATTCGGTAAAACGAGATGTAAATAGATGAAATTTAGGGTTGATATCTTACCGAAAACAGACGTAAAGTAGATTACGAGTGATGTGGAGTGGATTCGATCGAATTTGAACACGAGAATCGAAGATCGGGCTTAACTGTGTGTGTCGGCGGTGTTTGAGTGTGTGTAGACGAGGAAGAATAAATGAAATAGTGAAGTTCGACACGACCTTTTATAGGTGAGAAGTTCGGGCCGAACTTCTTAACCGACTAAGAACTTCGGGCCGGGAACAGTAAGAAGTTCGGCCCGAGGAACACTTTTTTTTTTTTTTTTTTTTTTTTTTAATTTAAATGACAAAGGAAACACAAGTAAAATAAATCATTAAAAATTAAATGAAATTAAAAACTAGTTAAAAATAAAGAAGAACTCATAATGACTGTCGAGAGACGAAATTAAGAAACGCTGCATCAGCTCCCCCGATACTGATGTGATGAGTGAAATCTCTCCATGGACAGTTGACGACGATTTGACGATCGGGTTTCAAGACGAGTTTCTTGAAAGCCATAGTGATGATACGAAGAATGCAACGATTTACCAATTTGAAAAATATGAATTGTAGACAATTAAGTTTTGAGATTTAGCATACCAAGCTTTGAGACAAGATAATTAAAACGTTTTTCGTCCAAAGCCTTGGTAAACAAATCTGCTAATTGAAAATCGGTGGATACGAAGTACAATTCAACATTGCCCAGTTCAACGTGATCTTTGATAAAGTGATATCGAAGATCGATATGTTTGGTTTTAGAATGTTGAACTGGATTGCAAGATATGGCAATTGCACTTCGAGAATCACAATATAAAGGAATGCGGCTATAGGAAAAGCCGTAGTCCTTTAATTGTGATTGCATCCATATCACCTGGGACAGACAGCTAGCAGCGGCAACATATTCTGCTTCAGCGGTTGATAGTGAGACGCAGTTTTGCTTTCTTGATGACCAGCTGACTAGCTTATCTCCCAAAAATTGAACTCCCCCAGATGTACTCTTCCTGTCCAGCATGCACCCAGCATGATCAGCATCAGAGAAGGCAGAAAGATCAAACGAGGTCTCCTTGGGATACCAAAGACCAAGATCTCTGGTGCCTTTTAGGTAACGGAAGATTCGTTTGACTGCCAGAAAGTGAGATTCTTTGGGAGCAGCCTGATACCGAGCACAGATGCATGTTGAAAACATGATATCCGGACGACTGACCGTTAAGTAAAGGAGTGATCCAATCATACCCCGATAGTTTGTGACATCTACCGGTTTACCATCCAGATCAGCATTTAGTTTGGCGGTCGTGGACATCGGTGTTGCGATAGGTTTACAGTCGTCCATGAGATACTTTTTCAGCAGATCAGAGATATACTTTGATTGATTAATGAAGATGCCAGTTGGAAGTTGACGAACTTGAAGACCTAGGAAGAAGTTCATCTCACCCATCATGCTCATTTCAAAGCGTTTTACCATGAGATCGGAGAAACGTTTGCAATATTTCGGATTTGTAGACCCAAAAATAATGTCATCGACGTAGATCTGAATTAGGATGATGTCTTCCCCGTGTCGTTTGATAAACAAGGTGGTATCAACTTTTCCCTTTGAAAAACCAGTTTCAACTAAGAACTGGGAAAGAACATCATACCATGCCCTAGGGGCCTGTTTCAAGCCATAGAGAGCTTTGTCGAGAACATAGACATAATCTGGATGTTTGGGATTTACAAACCCTTCTGGTTGATTAACAAACACCTCCTCTTTTAGAATACCATTTAAGAATGCAGTCTTTACATCCATCTGATAGATAGTAAAGTTTTTGTGAGCTGCATATGCTAAGAAAATGCGAATGGCTTCTATGCGGGCAACAGGAGCAAATGTTTCTTCGTAATCAATTCCTTCCTGTTGAGCGTAACCTTTAGCTACCAACCTTGCTTTGTTACGAATGACGATTCCATTTTCATCTTTCTTGTTCTTAAAAATCCACTTAGTTCCGATTACTGATGATCCCGGGGTTTTAGGAACTAAGCGCCAGACCTTTAATCTTTCGAATTGATTAATCTCTTCCTGCATCGCAATTATCCAGTCTGGATCGGAAAGCGCTTCACAGACTTTCTTCGGTTCAGTGGAGCTTAAGAATGATGCATGATGACATTCATCTGCTGAAGCCCGTCTAGTTTGGACCGAGGAGGCTGGGTTTCCGATGATTTGGTCCAAAGGATGTTCCTTTGTCCACTTCGTAGAATGAGGAAGTGGGAGTTGACCAGGGTTAACGTTGGAATTATCAGTGAAAGCAGGATGTGGTATGATTGCAGTTTCAGTATTGTGAGTATTGATCGGAGGTGGTGGATCGACTCGAGGAAGATGAAATTTAGAGAAATCAATCACCAGTGGAGCGATAATATCTGAGGGAGGTGGGGGATCGACTGGTGAAGATTGAGTTCCTAGTGTCGATGTTGAAGGACCTGCACTTGATGTGGGTATTGTGAGTTTGGAGCAGGTGAGGTAGGTGATGGGGTCTCATTTGGGGATGGAGTGTTGATTTCCGGAGCTGTGATTGATTGAGCATCTACCGGAGGTGGGGGTGGAGGTGGAGGTGTAGGTGGGGTGGGTGTGGGGTTGGGGGTGGAGGTGGGGGTGGGGGTGGGGGTGGGGGTGGGGGTGGGGGTGGGTGTCTGACGTTGTGATATTCATCATGGAAGTGTTGGACTAGGATTTCAAGATCATTCAGAGAGTATGAATGGTTAGTGGAGGTTGTGGGTAGAGGTCTTTCAATGCCAGTTGAGCTTGAATCAAGCAGGAATGTTTCATCAAATGAGACATTGACACTTTCTCTGACCATTCTTGTAGAGCGGTTGTATACTCTGAATGAGGCTGAATCCTTTGAATAGCCTATAAAGACTCCTTCCTTGGCTTTCTCTTCAAACTTGTTGAGTTTCTCGTTATCAAATAGGATGAAGCATCGACTACCAAAGATGTGGAAGAAGTTAACATTTGGTATTCGATTGTTGATTAGCTCATAAGGAGTTTTGTTGTATGTTTTGTTTATGATTGAGCGGTTCTGTGTAAAACAGGCGGTGCTGATGGCTTCTGCCCATAACGACAGAGGAAGTTTTGAAAATGAAAGCATCGTACGAGCAGCTTCCACTAAAGTGCGGTTTCGTCTTTCAACAACACCGTTCTGTTGAGGAGTTCGTGCAGCGGAAAATTGATGGGTGATGCCAGCAGATTCAAGATAAAAGTCAAGGACCCGATTCTTGAATTCAGTACCATTGTCGGTACGGATTGTTTGAACATTTAATTCCAGGTTTACTTGAGTTTTCTTGATAAATGAGATTATGATCTCTGCGGCTTCATCCTTTGAACGAAGGAAATAAACCCATGTGTATCTGGAATAGTCATCAACAATAACCAAAACATAACGTTTTCCTGCAAGACTGTGAACGCTCATTGGACCGCATAAGTCCATATGAAGAAGTTCAAGAGGTTTGGAAGTACTGGGAGCAGGTTTTGGTTTGTGAGACTTTTTGGTCATTTTCCCTTTTTCACACGAAGAACATTTGTGATCTTTGTCAAAGGCAACATCGGGCAATCCCGACACATGACCTCCTTTTACGAGTTTGTTCATGGTTTTAAAGTTGAGATGAGACAAACGTCGATGCCATAACCATGACTCATTGGCAGTAGCTTTAGACACGAGACAGACTTCTTCGGTTGTACTCAGGTCATTAAGATCAATAGTGAAGAGGTTTGTGTCACGAGTTCCAGTTAGAAGTTCATCCCCGTCATATGTCCGAATGGCACACTTCTTTGTGCGAAAGTTTACTTCTAGAGTCTTGTCACAAAATTTTCCGATGCTGAAGAGATTATGTGAGAGATCTTCGACAAAGGCAACATTTCGGATTATCAGGTTATGGCAGATAAGATCACCAAGACCTAAGATGGCTGCTAAGTGATCATTTCCAAATTTGACCGTTCCTAAGTATTTTTCACGAAAGTTGGTCAGGAGATTTTTGTTTCCTGTCATGTGCCTCGAACAGCCCGAGTCGAGGTACCACACATTCTACATAAAACAAATAAAACATTTTAGGTACCCAATCTTGTATGGGTCCAGAACGATTAGAGACATATGTTTTATGCAGATATTATGAGATGATCAATTTAGAGCTTTTGGGAACTGCTAGGAGGCAGTTCAGATTTGATGATCCATTTGAGAGATTTTTCAGAGGATTGGAGAATCCAATGAGATTTTTCGTTTTTAACCCAAGTATATTTCACATGAGTAGACGTTTTAATGGATGGTTTGTCGAATATGGGGAGAACTGACGCTTTTGGCTTTTGTGCAGCTTTACCCTGAGGAGATGTGCGACTAGAAGAGAAGTGAGAAACAGAAATTTATAGTTGTTTAGACGGTATCTTTGATTGTTTTGAGGGTAGCTTTTGAGCTTTTGATCTTTTGTTAGAAACAGAAGTCTGTTGTTTGAAAGCCGGAGATGATAAGATCTTTTGAGGTGATTTTGCTGGTTTAGTGACGTATGATTTGCATAGATATGGGTAGCACGTTCTGCATGTGTGTATAAGTTTACCAGATTTATGATAGACGATGGTCTTATGAATACTGCAAGGTGCATCAAGTTTTACAAAAAAACGTTTATCAGTTTGAGTTATCTGTTTCTTTGTAATTTTGTCAAAAAATCTTTTTGTTCCATATTTGTCAGTTTTAACATACACATCACCAAAATCAGGAGAGTAACGGACAGGACGATAAACTGTAGAATCATAGTCCGTTCTAAAAGCTGTTAAAATAGTTTTCACAAAATTAAAGTTTTTACACATGCCATGAGCTTCTTTTGGAGAAATAAACTGTCTAGAGTCATTACATTTATTTTGAACAGAAAAAGATGAAACTACAGACTTAGGTGGACTAGACTTCTTAAGTAGACTAGGCTTCTTAAGCATACTGGATCCAGTCTGAATAGACTTCTTTGACTGTGTGGCTCTGTTGACTTCTGGTTGCTTCATGGACTTCTTCCCTCCTGACTCTAATCTTCCATCTGCAAGATTCAAAATAGGTGGATTAGAGCTTCTCTTCAAGATGGTTGGAACAGGATTTGTCGGAGCTGGCCCTAATAAAGAGGCTGTAGAATTTTTGGAAACAGCATTATTCGTTGTAGTTTTTAATTCTAAAATGGTGTCCTCTAAATTATGTATTTTTGTTTGAAGATTTTCCTTTTCTTTGTCAAATGCTTTGTGAGTTTCATCAATTTCAGATTCAAGTTGAACAATTTTCTTTTCTAAAATCAACGGTGGAACATAAAGCTTTGGTTCAATTGTTTGTTTTAAAACTTCATTTTCAGAGATGGAAAATTCTTCTGGAGTGATAATCGGGAAGTACTCATTGTTTTCAAATTTTGCTTTATTCTTTTCATATGTATAATTCAATTCAGAATAGTTAAAGCTGATTTGAGCGTGTTCCTTCTTTTCTCTGTTGAACTTCTCGATTTCTGCCTCCTCGTCCAGCATATGAAGAAAGCTTTGCCATATTCCCAAGTTCATGTAATCGTAATTGTATAGTGTGGGAACAACATCAGCAGCTTTTTCCAGAGGACGGGATTTCTCAGCGCCGAGACCTACTTTTGATTTGAAAGATCTGAACTCTTTTGGCTGATTTAATTTTATCGTTTGTTCAGTGTGGCCAGCTTTCACAATCGTCTGCTCTAGTTTAGAGATATGTTCTTCAGCATTTTCTTTCTTGACAGTAAGACTGTGTATGGTTGCTGATTGTTCATCGATTTCCTTATTAAAATTGTTTGTAATGTTTGTGATTTGTTCATTTAGTTTTTGAATCTCGGTATTAGCTGTCTTCAACTTGTCTTGGTAGTCTTTCATCTTTATGTCAGCCGACTTCATCCATGTTTGCTCTCGACTGAGTTGGATAGCTAAGTCATTTATCAGCTGCTTGGAGTCGTCTTTGTCATTTGAGACCGTCTTCATCGTTTTGAGGTTTGATATTTCAAGATTTTTTGTATTAATTATGTGATTTAGACGATTTACTTCACTGGTGTGAGCAGCATGAAATGTTGACAACTGTTGTTGTAACTCTTGTGTTTTTTGATTTGAATTATTAATTTGATTTACTTGAGGAACAAGAGTTTCAAGTTGGCGACGAAATGTTAAATTTTCATCTTTTAATTTTAGGATTTGTGTATTTGATGCATTCGTTGTATTTATTTGTGTTTGTAGATCATTTTGTAACTCAGTAATTTGAAATTGAAAAACTGACTTTGATGTAGACAACTGATTTTGTAATTCCTTGTTTACTTGAGTTATTTGAAAAGAAACTTGACTTAATTCACTCAAATCATTTAAGAGTTGACCTTTTTCAGATTCCAAATCAGTTATTTGTTTTGTGAACTGTGATTTCTCATCAATTTTAGTAAAGAGTTTTTCATTAAACAAGGAATTCTCAGATTCATCAGTGTCTGAATCAGTTAATAAAGAGTGTACCTCATTTTCATCATTCTCAGGAATGCCCAGTGCAGCTCTGAGTTCGTTAGATCTCGCCATGAGAGCCAGGCTTGCTGTGCATTCCTCTTCCTCTTGATCATCAGAGTCCTCCAACCATTGTAGATCCTCAGCCAGTAGAACTTTCCCATTTTCAACTTGTTTGGCCATGAGCATTTTCCGTTTAAAGTATTCTGAGTCCTTCACCTTTGGCTTCTGGCATTCTTTGGCAAAATGGCCCGTCAGACCACAATTGTAACATTTCTTAGGTGGCTCGGTGGAGGAAGATGAGGATTTGTTGTTCGGGGTTTGAGAAGAGGAATTGAATTTGAAATTTGAGGATGATCTAAGATTGTTGTTGGTTGGTTTCTTATAGTACTTTTTGTGATAGGAGGAAATGAGAGCCAAGGCTTGACGAACTGAGTCGATTTCATCTTGTGTCCCCGCTGGGATCAGAGTTTCTGGTTCTTCATGTACCACCTCTTTTGTTTGTGCTGCAACCATTGCTTCGTTGATACCTTTGTTAAGAGCCAGATTTTGTTTGGTCAACATTGCCAAGGTGTCTGTCATATCTTGCCTGTTTTTGACGATTCCTTTCACCATAGGCTCGTTTTGATGTAGGTACTCATATAGTTCATGAATATCTATGGAGCTCAAATCCTTGTGCTGCATTGCACTGTTTCCAAACATCTCCCACTCCGGTAGTAGGGATTGGATGAATTTGATGTTGATCTCAAGCTTCTCTTTGATGAGGTTGTTCTTTCGGAGATCGTTGAGCATGTTGCAGAATCTAAGATACGTTTGCCCTAGTTCTTCCATTGGGGTAGCTTTGAATTGACCATAGGCGTTTAAGGTCGAAACCATCTTTGCTTTATTACCCAGGTCGGTACCCTCCATTTGCTTTTGAATTTCATCCCAAAGCTCTTTCCCCGTGCTGAAGCTATCAAGGCTGCTGTAGATTTCATTTGTTATGCCTTGTAGCATGTAGGAGTGTGCGAGCACATCCGCCCTAGCCCTATCCTTTTGCTCTTGAGTGTATTCCGCCGGGGGAATTTCGATTACACCTCCAGGTATTGCTGGTTCGGTGTTTAGGGCTGGAGCCACAGCACGATAGAACTTAGCGGGTCCGGTTGTAAGGGATTCAAGGATAGATGGACCAGCTTGTTGGCTCAGGATGAAATGGAGAAACTGTTTCTTCCATTGACCGTATTCTCCTCGGTAGAGAACAGGTGGTTTCGTGTCTGATCCAATGGACAAGGTGTCCTTGGAAGTCATATCTTGTTGGAAGAAAGAACGACCGAAAAAAAAATTAAATATGGAAAAGAAGTTCGGGCCGAAGTACAAAAGAAGTTCGGGCCGAGGTACAAAAGAAGTTCGGGCCGAAGTACAAAAGAAGTTCGGGTCGAAGTGTAAAAGAAGTTCGGGCCGAAGTTCAAAAGAAGTTCGGGCCGAGGTAGTGAAAGAAGTTCGAGCCGAAGTAGGGTTTGAAGTTCGAGCCGAAGTAGGGTTAAAGTTCGGGCCGAAGTTGGGTAGTAGTTCGGGCCGAAGTTAGTGTTGAAGTTCGGGCCGAAGTTGTTGATGATGTTCGGGCCGAAGTTGTGTAGAAATTCGGGTCGAAGTTGTGGTGTGAAGTTCGGGCCGAAGTTGTGATGAAGTTCGGGCCGAACTTGTTACTGTTCTAGGGCCGAACAATTTCTTGAGCAGTACAGTTACGAGCAGACCCTGAAAACCCACTAATTTGATCCTAAAATGCTCGTTTCTTGCCCAAATTCACTGATTCTTATAGCAAACTGACCCAAATACTATTTTCTTCAATCCATTGCAACTATATTACTTAAAAACAACCTAGATCTATTCGAAAATTTGAATTTAGAGGGTTTTTGAAGCTTTAATGGTTTTTCCTAAAACCCTTAATTCTTCATCAGTATGGATTAGATTCGATCCTAGCTTGATTCTAAGCTTAATATAACAATAAAAGGAAGCTATTCAATCCATAATAACAAGAAATAGTACCTTAAATCTGATTTTTGATCTTAAACCCCTTTTTCTTCAAAAACCTTCAAAAACCCGCTGATTCTTCTGATTTTAACACCAATTGATGGATTTGGATCGTTTTCAAGATGAAATTATGCTCTGATACCAATTGAAAAGCACAATAACACTGATTCAATCCATAAAATGGTGTTTGATGATGATTCTAGATGGAAAAAGGATGAAGAACAAATTAGGGTTTTAGAGAGAGAAAGTTAGAGAGATGGTAGAGAGAACAATTGCTGGAAATGAGAATTTGATTAATGGCAAAAGTTAAAGTTTTAAGCCTTACATGTTGGTATTTATACCATGGCTTAAAACTTGGTTAGTTAGGACTAATTCCTAAACAAAACTTAACATCTATACAATGTTTCACTTTTACCCCCTAGACTATCTATTACAACTTTCTAGTACCTAACACTAAGCATCATGAAAGCGATAATCTTGCGGAAGGAATTTGGAGCAAGTTGAGCAAGGTGGAGCTTGAGATCTTGAAGAAGAGCAAGAATGAAATCATCCAGTGGGAATCGTAACCCTCCTGAAATGTGCTACATGTACACCGGTTCAAATCCGTCGGGTGCGGAATGGATGGTATCAGAAGGTCCAGGGAGTAGAAAACGATAACATCGATCAATATGAAAGTCATCGTAGATTGCGGAGATGTCAGAAGGAGTAAGGTTGGTATGCGTATTTGCCGCGGTTCGTTGAATAGACTTCTCACCTTTGTCCTTCGGTGCTTTGTCTTTCTTTGTCATGGCTGAGTGATGAGAGAAAGAAAATGGTGGCGAAAAGGGAAAATTGAGAAGGCGGAGAAGCGAGTGACAAAGTAGATAGAAAGAGGAGCACATATATAGAAAAGGAAGTGGAAAGGTTCTTACGAACCGCTGAGATGACGGTAAAACTTAACGGTCATAAAAGCTACAACGGTCATTTTTTCCTACGACAAGACAGCTGAGTAGGGGTGAGCATTTGGACCGAAAAAACCGAACCGAACCGAAAACCGACCGAAACCAAACCGAACCGAAACCGATAGCATGTTATCGGTTCGGTTTCGGTTTTGAAAATTCATCGTTATCGGTTATCGGTTCTATTGGTTCGGTTCGGTTCGGTTCGGTTTTCGGAAAAGGATGAACATTTGGCCTAAAATAACCGAACCGAATCGAAAACCGACCGAAACGAAACCGATAACATGTTATCGGTTCGGTTTCGGTTTTGAAAATTCATCGTTATCGGTTATCGGTTCTATCGGTTCGGTTCGGTTCGGTTTTGGCCGGATAAGCACCCCTACAGCTGAGCGTCGTTACAAGTGAAAACGAGTCTTTTCGCAATAAAGCCTCTTTTTAACTTAAGGGACTTAATGAGGTATAAACTAAATACCATCCTGATTTACGAAGACCCCCGGACGCTAGAAGGAAGACGGACGCAGGACGCGAATCCCCACGATGACAATCTGGGGTGAAGCGGAGATCATGGAAAAGCGTTTTTGAGTCCCAAGAGCATTTAATGCGAACAAGTCCCCAAGACGGCGGTGGCGTGGTATCCTGCTACGACACAATGAAGAAAGACTTCGGACTCTACCTTTTGACCGATGGACATCCTGCAAGACCAGTCCGAGAGAAGGCCTCCTTCTCTCTTTGGGTCTTCCGGATTGGCTATAAATTATGATCCGCAAGCAAAGAACAGACGAACAGACTCGGTACATTCATTACTTTCTCCTTACATTCAATACGATCTTTACATATAGCATTAATTACCCGATAGACCTTACGTCAATAAATACTGACTTGAGCGTTGGAGTGCCCTCACGAGGATCACCCTCGGGGAGCATCTAACCCAAAGTTTGCGGTTGATTTCAGGTCTTCTTACAAGGTTCCAGGCGAAAAAGACCTTCCGTCCGGACCTCCGGAGAATTGGTTTCAACACTCACCAAAACCAACTCAAAACCTTTCTTATATTAACACTTTTTGCTTTATCAAGATGACATCCTTTCCGTATTTGGCAACCCTAATTTCATGTCTTCTCTTGCTTCTCTCTCCGATGGTATACGGTTACACGTACGAAATCAGACATCGGCACATGGTGTGCACAAACACCTCATCCGGAATCTTGCGAGTATTTCTTGGTTGATAATAAGGATTCCGGTGCGGTGAAGCAAAAACCCGAGTTCATCAAGGCGTTAGTAAAAACAACCCTAGATCGAGCTATACATGCCGAGTCCAACACTCGTGGACTTGGGACAAAATGTGGTAGCAAGCTTGAAAAAGCCGCATGGGAAGACTGTATCGAGCTTTATGAGAACACTGTTCAGAGGATCAACATGACTGTTGATCCTCGTAAACCATGTAACCAGTACGAGATGCAAACCTGGCTCAGCACAGCCCTCATGAATCTCGAGACGTGTAGGGCTGGGTTCCAGGAGCTAGGTGTTGGTCACAATATATTGCCATTATTGAACAATAATGTATCCTATTTAATTAGCAATGCATTGGCGATGAACAAAGGGGGATCTCCCCCAAATGCCGAACCTAGGTACCATAAAGGGTTCCCTACTTGGGTGAAGCCCGGTGACCGCAAGCTTTTACAATCTTCGAGCCCGGCTTCTCAAGCTAATGTCGTGGTGGCTCAAGATGGTTCGGGTAACTATAAGACAATAGGAGAAGCCGTATTGGCTGCAGGAAAACGGTCCGGTAGCGGTAGGTATGTTATATACGTGAAGGCGGGTACTTACAAGGAAAATATCGAAATCGGTACAAAATTGAAAAACATAATGCTATTAGGAGATGGTATCGGAAAAACCATCATAACCGGTAGCAAAAGCGTTGGAGGAGGCGCTACCACTTTCAATTCAGCCACCGTTGGTAAGTCGATTAATTAGACATATAATTAGTCATGCTAATGACTTCATTTCAATTAAATACCATGCACTTTATAAAATGAAAACCTCTTGTTGACTAGTTGTTATATAACTACGTACCATATTTCCTATACACAACTTTCGTGATATCAAAGTCATGCTAACTTTTATAATGTTGGGTTTTCTAAAGTTTCATTGTGACATGAAAATGATAGATAAGACTATAACGTACATATTATAGATGTTACATATTTAAAGATGTCACATTTTAACGATTTCTATATTAATTTTATATTTTTTTTCCTTGTATAAAATCAGCTGTCGAGGGAGACGGATTTATCGGTCGTGGGATCACCGTTAGGAACACAGCAGGACCACAAAACCACCAGGCGGTTGCACTCCGTAGTGGTTCGGATCTCTCGGTGTTCTACCAATGCAGCTTTGAAGGTTACCAAGACACACTCTACGTCCACTCCGATAGACAATTCTATAGAGAATGTGACGTATACGGGACAGTTGATTTTATTTTTGGTAACGCTGCTGTGGTATTTCAAAACTGCAACATTTATGCTCGAAACCCTCCTAACAAGACAAATACCGTGACCGCTCAAGGGCGGACCGACCCTAACCAAAACACGGGAATCTCGATACAAAATTGTCGTGTCACGGCCGCCTCGGACCTAAAAGGGGCCACGGGGTCCGTTAAGACGTATCTTGGTAGACCATGGAAACAATATTCAAGGACCGTTTTTCTTAAAACGTACATCGATAGTCTAGTGGACCCCGCGGGGTGGTTGCCATGGAGCGGTAATTTTGCACTCAATACTTTGTATTATGGTGAGTATATGAACACGGGCCCGGGTTCATCAACCGCGAACCGGGTTAATTGGAAGGGATACCGTGTGATAACTAGTTCCACCGAGGCGGCACAATTCACGGTTGGAAATTTCATTGCGGGTGGATCATGGTTGCCGGCGACTAATGTTCCTTTCACTTCTGGTCTTTAATTCACTCATTCGATATTACTGAATAGTACGTTGATATATTTTGATTGATTACTTACTAATTACATGATTAAAGCTAAAGAATAAATGGTTGGTACTTCAAAAGTCCAACATTATAGCATGGGGAATATATTCTTTATAATTTGTATTACTTTTCTATAAAAAGAAATATGGATGTCATTTCTTATGGATTTATCAAAAGAAATTTTGATGTATTATAGGTGAATAATATTAAAAGGATACAAAGTTTGTTGATTTGTCGTTACTTTTGAGCATTTATGAAATTAAATATAGTTGAAAACATCATGAGGGTCTTTCTTTCTGTTTATGATGTAATGAAATATATAAATTGTATTTATCTTCATATTTTCTATTAAAAATATTATAATATATCAATGAGTAAAAGAATAATAGTATCTTAAAAATAAAAATAGCCTATCCATCTAATTCACCTTAGACGTGCATAACAAAATTGGTTTTCGAACAGAGCCGGTTTCAAAATTGGTTTGTAACCGGTTCGGGACCGGTTTCAATATCATTGAATCAAATCGAGTCACGAACCATCCAATCGGGATCAGATCGAGCTTCGAAGGATGAACCAGTTTTCAAACCAGATTCGAAAAACAGGTTTAATATTACCGTTAAAAGAGCCATTGGAACCCTTGATTTTTAAACCGGTTTTCCAAGGTTACCATTTTTTACCGTTAAGCAGCCATTGGAGGTCGTGAGACTAGCTGTTTTTGCCATTTTTTATTGTATTTTACTCAAAATCACCTATAGATACCCCTTAGGTGCTAAGGATCTTTTACCCCTCGAAACATTCATACAAAACTTAAAAACTCGGAACACGCTTAAATATGCAAAACCAGTCACAAAAATTGCTTAAAAGTCTCAACCTTCGGTTAATAATACTCAAATCAATCACATCAATACATTTAAGTCTATGGGCCCTATTTGCAATAGCCAAAAGATTAGCCTGTGAACAAACTTAAAATGAATTAGATTGTCACATGATCATTACGTTATGGATTATTGGGTCCTAACCACCACCCCCTCCCACCATCTCTACCCTACCGGAAGTCCATATCAACCCGCTAATGATATAATTGCCAAATTTCCATGAATGTACATTTTCAATAATGTTTATAGAGGGTTTTTAAACTTTCTAAACACGTTACTAAAACTTTGTGGGATAATTGAAATTTTTAGTTAAAGTTTGTCATGTGTTTGACAGAAGTGAATATACATATTTTAATAACAAATATAAGGGGGAAACACCCATTTTCATATAAATTTGAAATCTAATTTCTTCTATTTTGTCAACAAAACATGATATAAGATAAATTCTTAGTACCAAAGCATGAGATCACAATAATTTATTGTTGGTTCCGGCTTCCGTAGCTAAGTCAGTAGAATGGTTCCAATGGTGATTTTCTGCAAATCAAATGAACATCTCTAAGTCAAAGGTTCCCCGGGTGGTTTCCCGTAAGAACGCTCCGACGATCAAGTCAGTATGTGTATGAATCGAGGGTTTATGTAACTTAATAAATGTATTGGAAGTGTTAGGTGAAAAGCAATAAATGTGAAGTGTTAAGGTTGTGTATGAAGAGAGCGTTTAAGTGAATGTGTTTAGAGTGCTGAATCGTCGTACCTGGAAGGATACCGAAAGGCATCCTTTATAGCCGAACTGCTTTGAGCGGGAAAGAAGAGGTTTCTTTCCTTAGACCGAGGTTTCGGTAAAACCGTTGGGTAAGAAACATGGCCGTACCCAAGGGTCCACAGGGTATTGAGCAAGGCTTTCGCCTTAGCCGACTTCGAGTATTAGTCACATTTAATGCGCACATGCAGGGGAGGACCTAGTATGGTGCTCGGGGTTGCCCATGCAACCCCTGAAATTTTTCCGAATAATGTAAAAATAGCGTTAAAATTTTTAAAATTTCTTTTTATTAGTGTAAGTGCAACCCCTGAGAAAATAATGTACAACCGGTGACACCCCTCAACTTTTTCTCTGGGTCCGCCACTGCGCACATGCTTCGATATACTTTATCCGGGAAAGGCGCTCGACACGTCGATCATCGTTGAGATTCGCACCTTACCCCCGTTCGTCCATTCGTTGCGACCGTCCGTCGTTAGCGTCCTTCCGTATGGGTATATGGTTCCGGACCATATCTCATTATTTATGAACAAAATTAAATTGACTTCGGTTCAGCAAACAAGTAGATAGGCTTGATTTTTATTTATTCTTAACTTGGGCTTTTAGAATATTTAGCCCAATATAAAAAGCTCTGAGCACAATACACAAAATCTAAACTGTTTTGCCCCAGCGCCCAGTCCCCAAATAACTAACAATCAACCGATTAACATAATATAAGACGGAAACCGGAATAGCGGTGCTACAATTGCAGTTTTGACAAACGTTTATGCTATTAAAGAAACTAAATTTTTGTCGTATATGACTAAATCAATTATATCAACATATATTTTACTCGTATTAAACAATTAGAAAATTTAATCTTATCCAATTATATTTCTCAATTTCAATTGATGATGTCATCATTGGTAAATATACCTTCTAATTCTCAAAACATTCTATCTTTTGCATCATTTTGGACTACCCTTTGAAAAACTCTTAGAAATCAATTCCTATTTCTCGCACATATTCAAATTTAACATACCAAACAAACTTTGATGGGAATGAAATTATTTTCTCAATTCAAAACCCGTATACCAAACTCCCCCTATATTTAACTTGGTTTTTAACAATTTGGAAAAAGCTTAATTGCGTAGAAGTAAAGTACATGCCCAAATTAAATATAGGTCTATATTACATTACACATTTATCTTATTTTCCTTTAGTATAACATACTAAGACAACTTATATAGCAAAGTTTCCAAATCAAATTAATTATTTATTAAATAGAATTAAAGACAGGTTGGTCCATCTATAGTTACATTATTGAAGACTAAAATACACAAAACGTTTATTATAATGCATGTAAAACCTTTTATAGAACGTATTAATTGTAATACAAGGTCACATTTTATTAAATCAGTTATAAAGTATCAACCATCCGTATAATTTATGTATAAACAGTAAGTACAAAGTATAAGGTTTATAAAAACGTAAATTTGATAGCTTTCCACTTTCCTAGCTATCCATCAACTAATTATTTTTTTAGTGTAATTGATAATCAATTCAAAATATATCAACAGTTTATTAATATTCGTATTGATTGAGTGTATTGATTAGAGGCCAGAAGTGAAGGGAACACCGGTTGCCGGCAACCAAGATCCACCGGCGATGAAACTTCCCGGAGTGAACTTTGCCGCCTCGGCAGTGCTAGTGATCACACGGTAGCCTTTCCAATTAACCCTATTTGTGGTCGATGAACCTGGGCCCGTGTTCATGTATTCACCATAATACAACGTATCAAGTGCAAAATTACCACTCCAAGGCAACCAACCCGCGGGGTTCACTATGCCATCAAGGTACGTTTTAATAAAAACGGTCCTCGAGTATTGTTTCCATGGTCTACCTAGATATGTCTTAACGCCGTTTAAGCTTGAGGCGGCCGTGACCCGACAGTTATGGATAGAGATCCCGGTATTCTGGTTCGGGTCGGTTCGGCCTTGTGCGGTCAATGTGTTGGTCTTGTTTGGAGGGTCACGTGCATAAATGTTGCAATTTTGAAGTACTACCGCGGAATTTCCAAAAATGAAATCGACCGTGCCATATATGCCACATTCTTTATAAAATTGTCGATTTGAAAGAACATAGAGTGTGTCTTGGTACCCTTCGAAGCTGCATTGGTAGAAAACCGAGAGATCGGAACCGCATCGGAGGGCCACCGCTTGCTGGTTTTGCGGGCCTGCAGTGTTTCTAACCGTAAAGTCACGCCCCATAAATCCGTCTCCATCCACCGCTGAATTTATTAAAGAAACAATTAATATAGTCGGAAAAAATGTACTATATAATTCTACGTACTTTTAACTATGGGTTTTCAAAAATATCTGAAAATCCAAGTACCCAAAAATCTGTATATCCAAATTTTGGATACATGGCCGGTTATTGTTTTCAAGATTCCCGGATATATGATATACAAAAATTATTCGAGATATCCAAAATATCTGAAAATTTGAATAATTTGTTTCTTTTTGAATAGCGGATATCCAAATTTCGAATATGTGAATTTCAGTAAAAATAATTAAAATAATGGTTGTGCTCACCCATAGTAGATGACTTAAAAGAGGTAGACCCTCCTCCAACACTTCTACTACCAGTTATGATTGTTTTCCCTATACCATCTCCTACTAGCATAATATTATCCGCCGTAATCTCAATGTATTCATTGTAAGTGCCTTCCTTCACATATATCACATACCTCCCACCGCCCGATTTGGCGGCGGCTATGGCGGCTCCAATAGTCTTATAGTTACCGGAACCATCTTGAGCCACCACAGCATTAGCTCGAGAAGCGGGGTTTGGAGATTGCAATAGCTTCCGATCACCGGGTTTCACCCAAGTAGGGAACCCTTTTTGATAACTTTGTTCATTATTCATCGGTTTACCCCCTTTATTCATTGCCAATGAATTGCTAATTAAAGAGGAGACATTATTATTCATTAGTGGCAACATATAGTCACCAACACCAAGCTCCTCGAACCCGACCTTACATGTCTCAAGATTTGTGAGGGCAGTGCTTAGCCAGGTTTGCATCTCAACCTGGCTACACTTTTTATGAGGATCAACAGTCATGTTGATCCTCTGGATGGTGTATTCATAAAGTTGTAGACAATCATCCCATGCAACTTTTTCAAGATTATTACGGCATTTTACACCGAGCCCTCGAGTGTTCGACTCAGCCTCAACAGCTCGTTCTAGGGTGACTTTCAATAACGCGTTGATGAAGTCGGGTTTTTGCTTCATTGGACCATAATTTGGTTTACCGGCCAAAACATACTCACAAGGTTCCGGATGAGGGGTTTGACTGCACCATGACCTAATCTCGGGTATGGTGTAACCAAAGACCCCCGGAGAGAGAAGGGTGATTAAAGAAGAAAGAAATGCTAGAAATGAATATGTTGCCATCTTTAGCACACAAATTGTTGAAAAGAAGAGGTTTAGAGCTTGTTTTTATCGTGGGTAGCTTCCCATGCAAAAGGTTGCTTTATATAGAAGTTGAAACCAAGGGTACCCCTCAAGAAAGTAGAAGATGGGGCAACAACTTCGCTTATCTTTTTCCCCATTTTATTTGATTTATTACTTATAATCAAAATACAAAAATATAAAATAAATATAATGTTCAAGATAAAAAAATGTTTGTAAGTTAGTATTCGAATTGTTTTTTAATACTTATATGTTTATCTGCATTAAATCCATATAAGATTATACCTTTAGTATCCAAAACAACCATTAAGCACAAAACAGAAGTATGTACAAGATGATAGTCTATTGCACCAACTAGGTATCGAGATAGCCTTTTTTGCATGGTGATTTCTCTTTGCAAAGGGTTCGGTGGAAATTTAAAGTTGTTAGTTCATTTTCAAATGTATAATCAATTTGTCAATGAATGCGAAAACGATCAAGATAAGAAATTTTAATCGCTAGCCATTAGGTTAGAAAAGTTCTTCTAATAAGGGTATTCTTGTTATAACAGCTCTCCGAAGTGATCAAGTTTACTATGGTTGTTTTCGAACATTCGACTGACCATTAGGTTTGAAAAGGAAGCAACTAAGGGCATGTTTGGGAAAGTTTATTAAGTGGACTTATAAGCTTATTAGCTTAATAAGTTTGAAATTTCAAGCTTATTAGCAAATAAGCGCATGTTTGGGAAAGTTTATTAAATGGCTTATTATGTGCTCTAGGGGCATATATTAGAAAAACACTTAAGCTAATAAATCCCCCTTAATAAGTTTTCCCAAACACCCCCAAATACGTTCGTATATTGATTATTATACAGTAATGGAGGATCAAGAAATTTGAGTTAGGAGGTCCAAAATTTGTAATTTCAACTTCTAACTACTACTTAATACAAGACAATAGAAAATTAATAGCAAATGTATCAAAGCAGATCGACATCGATTATTGAAACACCGACATAACGGTTGCGATATTTAACTTACGAGAAATGAATGATTTTTTGGTGTGAAAAATAGAAAGAATCGTAATTTCGATCAAACAATTATAAAGTCACAAACCTTTAACTAAAAATAGACTACATTTATTGTGGGGAAGAACATACATCTAGCGAACAGCATAAAGCAATTGTACTATATAAATTGTAGGTTGTACCATACGATATAGGAAGTTTATATTGTTAGAAAAAAAATTAAAAATCAAATGCGTGACTAATTATTGCCAAAGTTATAGATTTTGAATTAGATATCGTTTAAATTCAGTTCCAAATTTTCAAAAACGTATAAAAACTAGGATCCATAAAACTATAAAGAATTCTCCAATTTTAATATTTTTACAGGTATATTTACATTTGAAAAATGTAAATGATTATTAACTTAGAATTAGGATCACTAAGTATTTGAATAAAAAAATTTACAAACAATCTCAATCCATTATTATAGATACCATATTACTTTTGTGTAACATGTAACCATGTTTCTAAAAGACTCTGCGTTGGTCCTGGCCCGCAAAAGATTAAAGGTCGATCTATTTAAATTAGTATCGACTCGAACCTAACTCATGTAATACTTGTTTATTTTTATTACGAGTACATATCGAATAATTTCGAGTGCACAAGTTTAATACTTTGTCTTAAAAAAAAAAAACTTTTATCCAATGATGCGTCTATAGTTCTATACATATCATGAATTTGACCCAATTTGTAGCATATAAAGGAGTATACTTATAAAAAGAAACAGTTCTGAGTTTTTATTATGGGTCCAATGTGGGACAAGTGAAGTTACAATCGCTTCGTGTAATGGTGGGCTTGAATGAACCCTCCATACAACTCCAATTGGACCACTTCCCATGTTCTAAGAGCTAACATCAATATCCTATAATTATATGTCTAAATAAATTGTAAAACGAGCATAAATTTGTCGTAATGTACATGATATATTAACACTGTTAGTTTTAATAATGTAATCATGTTATAATGGGTTCTTCGCTGAATTGTGTTTGTGATGTACATGACCTGATCGTTGATGTGGCTAAATTCAAACTTTTTCTCTGACAATCTGCTAAATGGTTACCCAATGACAGATCAAACTCGTGACCTATAAGAAATTATTTTTAATTCATTACCACTAGGCTATAACCAACTGATTTTGCTATGTATTTTAGCATGCTGTAAATCGGTAAATAGTGTGTGGGGAAATTATTATTTTTTGAAAAAAGTTGAAGATAGAAATTTGGAAATCCTGATTAAAGTTAATGAAGCAAATGTTTGTTAGCAAGTCTCGATCTTGCAGTGCTGTCAGCCTGCTTTTTATCTTTTAAATATAAATGTGAGTTCATGTTTTCTTTATCAAATTAACAAAAAAGTCACATATTTGATTATCTTTAAATGTAGAAATAAGTCAAATCTCTGAGTATTTATAAGTTAATGACAGATAATTAGAATAAAAAATGAATGACGGTGTAAATTTTAATTAAATGATCCTATATTTTTCGAATCGGTTGTTCACATAAACTACAAACCCAGATTGGATTTTATCCTTATTTTGGAGGTCAAAATAGGATCAAAACCGGATGAGAAATGATATTTAGTCCTACCATTTAGACCTACTCATAGGCCTACCCATTTGATAGGATGACATGTGTATTCCACTAATTATCTTTCCTAATATTATCCCTTGATTTTGACACGTGTCTTCATCTAATGAGTAGGCCTATGAGTAGGTCTAAATGGTAGGCCTAAATACCATTACTCAAACCGGATTTCTTTTTCTCCGGTAAAAAATCTGGTCGCCTCAAATAATCCGAATCCAATTATAATATTTGGTTTCAAAAAAATCCAATCCAGATTAAAACAGTCATGTTCTTAAAATCCGATTTCAGATAGTTTTTTTTTTTTTTTTTGGCAAAAATAAATGTTCTGATTTTCTTTACAACTTTAGTTACGGTTGCACCTTCTAATAATTGGCCCATCTAGTCTAAACCTATATAAATGCTTTGAATAAATAGGGCCGGGTTTGGTAGTATGTCAAGGACTAAAGGGAGTCTTTTGGTCTTTGTGTGAATCCACTAGGCTGCTTTTAAGTTGGTTTGATTTAAGTTTTACTTTAAACATTGAGGAATCCGATTAAAAACATCGTTATTAGTGTAGGAAAGCAAAGGTTATCATATTAAATAAAATTTTAGATGAGATCAATTGAAATGATGAAATGTTCATAATAAATGGGAGATATGTAACGAATGGAAGTATGAGATTCAACTAGAAACTATCAAAGATCAAATTATCATAGGTTTAAATTACTACTTATTAATTAGATCGTGCAATAGATTTTTTAGCCCCTTCACTTGGACTTTAATTTATATAACTATTGTTGTCACATTTATTCACCAATGCATATCATATAAGCATGTTGCATGGCCCTTGTCTATACATCTTTTTATTCACTTTAATGCACGGACTTTTTATTTTTTATTTTTTTGAACGGCTGCAGAACATCTTTTTATTTTGCACGGCCCATTAGAGGTTTTGACTTAAAAGTTAGAGAATATAATCAACTAAGTTGAGAGAGTGACATTTGAGATGGTTTTAGTTAGCACAATTCGTGTATTACAATATCAACACAATTTACTCAACATTACAATACTTGTATTAATTAGCACAATATAAAAATTTGTTTCCTCTTTCAAGTTTTTTCTTTTTTCTTCATGATTATAAATATTTTCTACTTCTTTAAAATAGCTTATGTTTAGTGAAAGCAAATGGGATATGTCCATTCGTCCAAAGAAAATTCTTATATAACTTTCATTTCAAGATACATATCTTAATTAAATATTATAGAAGATTAGAAGTTTAAGCTAAGTCATGGTAGTTTGTAAATATTAACTTGGGTTTATGTTACTCCTGTAAGCAATCTGCGCGCATTACCAAAGGGCGTTCTTATGTATTTAGTTTAATAATATATATTTTAACTATTTAGTCCATCAGATGTTACAAGAAACTTCTCAGAGGCAGTTTTATAAGACATGTAATTTATATCATTATCAAAACTTCATATTCACATATTACATCCACAATTATGTAAAGTAAATAAAAAACAATTGACAAGCATTACATATAAACTAATGTAACATAACAACAACGGGTTTCAATTGACATGTATATATATATATTAGACTCCATAATGACCAAATTTAGGGGTTCTTGATGGCTCGGGAAGCACGATGTTTTGCAGTAAAACGATTGAACAACGTAAGAGAAATGCTACTGAGTTGTTTCACGTTCAAAAACCTTGCTTTAATCATACTTTTCGTCTTACCCCCAATTTGATCGCCTAAAGTTCCATCCATACAACTTGTGGCGTCGGTTAGGGTAGCACTGACCCAACTTTGCACGTTACTCTCGTGCCATGCAAATTCTTGCTCCCCCGCCTTTGCCCATTTTCTGTAATTCTCTCACGGACTGAGTAATTTGGTTCACCCCATTGTCGATCTGGCGCAAGCAGTCTTCCAAAGCTTGGTATTCGTCATGATTATTTGTTTTGTTGAATTGTTTTGCTATTGTGCCCACATAAGCCTTGGTTAACCGAGCTTTGGCTAGACACGTGGTTAATGAAATTTGAGCTATTTTTTGTGGGCTTGGCAGCGTGTTTTTATTCGCATAAGGTAGAAGAGTTCGGACACATAGATCAGAGTACAACGCTGATTGACAATGAGCCTCAAGGTAAGTCCGTGCACGTGAACGTGACTCGACCATGCCCAAAAAACCTATGATGGTAAAAAAAATGAAGAATAATGAAATAGTTATTTGTGCCATTTTTGTAAACTTTTGTGTGTTTCTTTGTGTGTGAGTTAGTGTTGTGAAAACATGGAAAAGGTGGTAAGGGTTATATAGAAGAGCTTGTCATATGCATTCCAATTATATTTCACATGCAACTTTGCTAAAAAGGTAAGTTAATTGTTTTGTTGTTACTAAAATAGTTTTAAATAGTGTGATTGAGTAACTATAAAATCTAAGTAACCTTTATTTAATCAAATACGACCGTCCACGGGAAAATTATAATAAAAAAGAATACATTAAGGCTGACTTTTCTAGCTCGCAAATCAAGACCATATCGATGAAACATGTTCGGATAGAATGTTTGATTAGCTAATTTTCCAATTTAAGAATTCAAATAATAATTACAACCATGGAAAGCAAAGGATTGTTATGTTTGTTAAAGAGGATCTCATATATGAAATGACTAAAATTATTTCTTCAACCTATTGGTCAAAATCAAACATTATAATTTTCATAACATGGACGGAATATCATTGTATGTAAATTAACACTAAACTAATAATCAAATGAGATTTCGTCAATCAAATATAATCAATTTTCTTTTATTTAAAATAAACAGAGTAAGCCACACGGTTTGATTATGCAATTGACAACTGTGTAAACAATGGCAAAGATTGGCATGAGACAAGCGTGCTTGTCTTAAGCTAATCAAATCAACACATTGCTTAACGAATAAAAAGATGTAATCATTTAGATAAACATAAGAAACAAGCTATTCCACGTTTCAAACCTTTCTATTAAATAACCATAATTTCCTAACAATATGCTATCATTTTACAAAATAATGGATTAATCAATTTTGATATAATTGTAGCAAAAAAGAAAAGAAAATAATACAACTTATCATAAAATGTGCCACAGAAGATTTTAAGAATAATATTACAGTACATTCTTTCTAATTGTCATCATTATTTGGTCTAACTATCATTCTTTTTGTGTCGTTGTTAATGGTATTTTGCAAATATGATAAATGTAAAATTAATTCATCCAGTTGTGTCGTTACATGTGATGCATCAACACCTGGGCCAGGCTAAGCGGGAATGCACGTTATACGGTTATCAACAAAAGGCCCACCAAGTGAGAAATTATAAAATCCTGTTAGCCCAACAATTTCATGCAATTTGGGACTTTTTATACTATAGCACAAGCCAGCACCCGAGTTATACCCGATTATAAAGTCATGGGGCCATTTCGAGGGTGGTCCATGGATATCATGGGAAAGATCTATCCCTTATCTTAAGGGGGTGTTTGGGAAAGCTTATATAAGGGTGCTTATAGCTTATAAACTTATATAAGCTTAAATAATCCCCTTTCAAATGAATTATTTAAGCTTATATAAGCTTATAAGCTATAAGCACTCTTAGATAAGCTTTCCCAAACACCCCCTAAAGAGCCAAAGAGGTCATACTTTTATCCTAGTAAAACAATTGGTCGGAAATTTTTGTATCTTTTTACATATTATTTGCAATTGATTAAGCTAGTAAAACAATTGGTTTTTATATAAAAGAGGAGTTATATAAAATAAATGTGCTTATGACACTTATACACATGTCATGAGACATTATGCCATATTTATAAAGAATTAGGACATGGATGCCTCAACTTGTAGCATCGTGCATATAAATTTAGCTCCCAAATAAGGTCAATGTCAAATAGGGATCATACTATTCAAAGCCTTTGCATCATATTTTTACTCGAGATTAGAATTTCCGAGATAGAAAGGATGTGCGTGATAAATGCATTGCCGAGTAGGAATAATCCAACACGGGCACTTACTTTCTCTGTTTCAAAATTATTATTCACGGATAAAATCACAGTTTAGTTAAAATATATCTATTATATTGTACAACTAATAAACATTTATCCTGATGTGTTGAATCACATATGATGTCGGTGGTGGTTGTAATTTGAGGGTTGATTAATCCAAAGACTAAAATTTGTCCCTTAAAACTTTATAAAAATCATGAAGCTCCCTGAACGTTTCTAATATTATATAAAGTGAACGTTTTAGTTTAATCATGTGAATTTAGATAAATAAGGTGTCAATACGAAGCGGTCGAAGCACCTCTAAAACCCCGACAAATATATCATCACATGGAGATTTTGTTCAAGATCTCAAAATAAAATACTAAATTTAATTAACCATTATGTGGTCCATTTTGCCTATCAACAAGTTCTTTCTATAAAAAAGCATATTCTTTGTCCTCCATTTTCAATTTCGAAAAGATCTTTTTTCGTTTTTTTGTTCATATATACTTTAAATAAATTTTTTTTTATCATTTCTCAATTTACGGTATTTTGTTAGCTGGAATTTCTCTGTATTTAAATCTTAAAAAAAAAAAAACATAATGTCTTCAAGCCATTATCATTGTAAACTGAAAATGATATTCATTCATATTATACTGAAAACAATTTAGAATAACTCCAAATTCTGACGCTTTTTATTATTTTGTGTTTTGTCGGTTTAAAACAATAATAATTTCTTCACCTTATGCGGTTTGTTAAAATAAAAGTTTGTTTTTAACATTTTCAAATTATACTATTCTAATCAACGTAAATAGTTTATCTTTATAGTCGTACTCTTTTCAATTAAAAGAATTACATTATTTAATATAGCACATAGTTTAACAAACATTTTAAACTAATCAAGAAATAACTAAATTACATATATATTGATATAGTTTCAATTTGTACGAGTACTACTATAATACTAAGTTTTTTTTTTTAACGAAACTTGATCTACTCATATTGTCCATGACGGAATTTAAACTCATGACCTATGGTATACACAACACCTTACTCCTTCCACCATAACCACTAGGCATTGAACTCAAAGAGTGTTATAATACATTTCGGTGTTGTATTCATTTTTACTTATATAATTATATAATTAATTTGTGATTTTTTCTTCCTAATTTTTACTTATATTCATTTTTACATTTCATGGTTATATTCATAATTAAAAATTACGTTTTAGTCATGTGTATAAGTAAAAGTTAGGAAGAAAAAATCACAAATTAATGATTGGAAATAAAAGCATTGAATCCAGCCATGAATCTAACACATTCCAATGGTGTAAAACTATGAAACCTCCTAATAATTAGCCTCAAAATCACATCCATACCATCTCCCAACACACACTCGCAAATCCCCAAATAAACAATCATCAAAATTAAAGGCCTCTGAATTTCAAGCCCTCCATTCGCCAATCAAAACCCCCTAAAATCACACTCCCAGTTATGCATCTTAAACTTGTTTTTCATTATCCATTCATTTAAAAAAACAAAAAAAGTGAGTGAAAAAAAAATCTCGAATACAAAAACAGAAAAACAAACAAAAAAACCCTAATTTTACCCCTCAATTCATATCAAATTTTCTGCAAAGATTAACCCTTTGACTATCACTTTTTCTTGATTTCGATTATCTGTAATGAGTCCACCTTCGTTATTCATTATTATTTTTTTAGTAAAAATCAATTTTCTTCCCATCTTCATATAGTCCACCTCTCTCTTACCTTCTCTCCCCAATCACACATCTCTTTTTCAATAAATCTTTAGAATCAAGAAAACCCACAAAAACAATCAATCGCTTCAAGAAACCACAATATTCCACCATTGATCAACAAGCTTGGGGAGGAACAACAACAACAACAAAACCCACGATTCCCTTTTCATCCTTTTTTTTTTCTTTCATCAATTATCAGTTTTCTTAATAAGATTTGAATAATTCATCAAACCCTTTGAAATTTTTTAACAAAGATTGGATTTTTATTCAAACCCTTTGGAAAAAATTAACAAAGATTTGATTTTTATTCAAACCCAGATCACATTCCAAGAAAATTAAACCTAAAAAGAGCTGGGTGCTGACCATTTCAAGATTTAATTGGAATTTTTCTTGAAAAGTGATGAAGTCATCTCATCTGGATAATATCCCATCAACACCCGGGAAATTTAAGATGGAAAAATCAAGCTACAATCACAGATTCAGATGGCATTATTCATATTTAGCAAAGCTCACATTTTGGAGTTTTGTTTTCTTGGGATTAATCTTTGTTTTCTTCTTCAAATCACCAGAAACATCATCATCGCAATCATCAATCCCATCAGATCCTCGCAGATCGTTAAAAACCCGATCTTGGGGCGGACCCGATTGGGAAAAACGGGTCAAATCATCAGCCAAGATCCGATCAAAAACTGGGTTTTCCGTTCTAGTCACCGGAGCAGCTGGGTTCGTCGGAACCCACGTCAGCGCAGCCTTGAAACGCCGCGGCGATGGTGTCCTAGGTCTTGATAATTTTAACAATTATTACGATCCTACCCTCAAAAGGGCTCGTCAAGCTTTACTAGAAAGAAGTGGGATTTACATAGTGGAAGGAGACATAAACGACGCCGCTTTGCTCAAGAAACTATTTGAGGTAGTTCATTTTACTCATGTAATGCATTTAGCAGCTCAAGCTGGTGTTAGGTATGCTATGGAAAACCCTAAATCATATATTCATAGTAATATTGCTGGTTTTGTTAACATTCTTGAAATATGTAAAAATGCAAACCCACAACCAGCAATTGTTTGGGCATCATCTAGTTCTGTTTATGGATTAAATACAAAAGTACCCTTTTCAGAAAAAGAACGAACCGATCAGCCCGCAAGCTTATACGCTGCTACAAAAAAAGCGGGTGAAGAAATCGCACATACATATAATCATATTTATGGTTTATCATTAACTGGTTTACGGTTTTTTACCGTTTATGGACCATGGGGTAGACCCGATATGGCTTATTTTTTCTTCACAAAAGATATTTTAAAAGGAAAATCTGTTTCAATTTTCGAATCGGCTAATCACGGTACGGTTGCTCGTGATTTTACGTATATTGACGATATTGTAAAAGGTTGTTTAGGTGCTTTAGATACGGCTGAAAAGAGTACGGGTAGTGGCGGGAAGAAAAAAGGGGCTGCACAATTAAGGGTAGTTAATTTAGGTAATACTTCCCCTGTTCCGGTGTCGGATCTTGTTAGTATTTTGGAGAAATTATTAAAAGTAAAAGCGAAAAGACGGGTGATGAAATTGCCTAGAAATGGTGATGTACCGTTTACTCACGCGAATATTAGTTTTGCGCAAAGGGAATTCGGGTATAAACCGACAACCGATTTACAAACGGGGTTGAAGAAGTTTGTTAGATGGTATGTTAGTTATTACGGTTCGGGAAAGAGTGATCATTGAGAGATGAGACGATGTTACTACATGAGATAAGGACGATGATAAATGGTAACTTTGTTCTTGAATTGTTATTCGTTTTGATATATTCGTTTTGTTAAATCTTGTACTTTTGGGAACGGATTATCTTGTTTTCGGCTTGCGGGAAAGAGGGATCACATGATGAACGAGTTTTGTTTCGGGTTTTTTTTTTAAGTTTTGTGGTTCGATGGGGCGTTTGATTTGTGTACCAAAAGAAAGTTGAGAACTTTTGTGTTCTTGTGAACTCATGGGAATGTAATATGTTGTAGCATTATTATTCTAGGATTCATGGCTGATAGAGCAAATTTGCTTTGATTGGTGGACTTGTATCATTTCATGGAATTTTAATAAATAGAACACAATAGTTTGAATGTTCGTTAAGTTTCTTGATGTGAGTTTGTCTTTAGTGTGTTCTTGTTGAATTATTGATTCAAGTTGGCCTTTTGTGTTCTCTATTAATGATATCTTGCAAGAATTTTGAATGATGAGAACTCTTTTGGCTAGTGAATATCATACATTTATAATGTTAACCGTTACAAGATTGTTGGTAAATGTTGGTCATAAGATGTTTGGTTATATGGAAACAAGTGTACTCGACACTAACACGTTTAAAAACAACGTGTTTGTGGGTTAATCGAACCCGACACGTTCTAAAAAATGGACACAAATTGACCAATTACCTAACCCGCACGAACATGCCCATTTTGTAATACGAATTGGTTCCAAATACTTTTATTAACTAGCAAGATTTACGTTGCGGATCATAAGTCAAAATGTTGTTAATTTGGTTATATTTTGAATCAAACATATCAAACCGTTACCATCGTCACACGGGTATCAGGTGAGACAGGATATATGATAACCAAAATGTATATAAAAAACATATAACCTTATACATCGTTTTATTTAAATATTTTAATAAATAATATCCGTTACAATATTCAAGGAAAAAAATGGTTACGGGTCAAGTTAGCCTGGCCTATTCTAAACGATGACCCATGTTGACCCGTTGCTCTGCCCAATATAAACTAACCCAATGGTGGAAAAATACGCGAATGCGATGAAATAACAGACTCTCGTATATATTTACCCGAATTATTCGGGTCAACCCACGAAATCTCACTCATATTTGGTGTCTCCACAAACACCATTGTAAACTCTCCCACTTTTTCTACCTTACCTCTTCTGCCAGCCCTTAAAACTAACTGATTAACGCGATTAATCTGATTAAACGAGAATATTCCATTCGATAAACGTAAAATATCTCCAGGTTGAAAAGCGTCACATTCTTCATCCCAAAACTGAAAGTGAACCGATGCAGTTTCGTCAGCAACAAGTCCTAAACATGTTCTGTTGGTGTTTTTACTGTCTGATGTTATTCCACCTTTTTCTAAGACTATGAATTGTGTGTTTATGTTGGTTTGTGCTGCTGGCACCAGTTCTTTCAAAGATTGCATTTTTATAACTTTAATGCTGTCACAAGCCAATGAAAAAGAATATTTGTTCTTAGTATAGTATATTTTGACTTTTCATGGTCAAATGAACAGTCATTCAGATCCTGAAAACCTATTTCTTTTGTTAAGTGAATTCAACATCCAGTAGCATTTATTCATCCAATTAAGTATTCGTTATTCAGTTAGAAACATCTAATTTCATAAATACATCAGTGTCTAATGGTGAAATTTATGTATTATGTAAAAATAGATATATGGTGGACAAATACGCGAATGCAGATCCTGAAAACCTATTTCTTTTCTAAGCAAATTTAACATCCAGTAGCAACTATTCATCCAATTGAGTATTCATTATTGAGTTAAAAACATCTAATTTCATAAATACATCAGTGTCTAATGGTGAAATTTATGTATTATGTAAAAATAGATATATGGAAACATGAATTTAGCAAGTGCACAAACGAACTATAGATAAGTAATTGTTTATGTAAGTTAGCCCTAAAAATTACTTGCACAGACATTAATATGCGATTATATATAGAAGAAAGCTTACCTGGCAACTGCGACGAGACCGATGCCGGAGAAGATAAAACACGTCTGACCGAAACCGGTGGCAAAAGAAGAACTGATGACGTCACTTGTGGTTGTATTGGGCTGATTTGGGCTCACATTGGGCCTTTAGCTTGAACTTGTTTAATTTATATTGTTTGATACTGGGCTTTGAGCAAAAAGTACACAGCACAAAAAGCTTAATGGGCTGAAGATCTACTTATGCATTGGACATGTTGCCTCTTTTTATTTATAATGAAATCAAATTCCTCCATATGTGTGCAAATTGGGATGTGGGATTCTCTATAAATCCCAAATTTATTAAGAAAAAATATTTGATACTTAGATATTCATGTTTAAATGTTTAATGCTGTTTATAATCTAAGGTTATGTTTTCAAATTCTAACGTGAACAAATTTATACTAGTTAGGAGTCGTATAAAATATACTTTAACAAAATATGTTAAGTTCTATATTGTTGTATAATTTTGGGTGGATTTGTATTTATTTCACAAAACAAGCAAATGTTGTCTCTTTCACATGGCAGATTCCTTTTTCTGAATTTTTTCACACACCTTTTCAAGCTAAAATCGTAGCGTATAGCAATCCTTTTTCCGAAAGACAAAACCAAAAACTAAAAACTAAAAGCCAAAAACCAAAACAAAATATGATTTTCCACAATTTTTTCGTTATTTTTTCTTATAATTTCGGCAAAAATAAGAAAATATATATTATAAACTCTTCAACAAAGTCTAGAAGTGCTTGGGATAAACGGATAATTGGGAAGTGACCCTAACGAAGTGTTTCGGATTGCAGTTTTTAGGTGATGCGTAGCTTATTGCATCTTAATTCTTAATGAGAAAAAAGTGAATATTTACTATTTTGTGCTATTAATGCAAATGCCATTGAAAATCGCTACTCACAGGTCACAAGAATATTAATAAAATATTAAAGAAAACATAGTCATTTCACAAATCTTTGAATATAGCAAACAACTGGTTAAATAACAATTTTGATATATTAATAAGTTGCTGCTTACAGACATTTTTAATTAAGCATATTATAATATTATACACATATTCTTACTCGCATATATTTCCTTGCCTATATTTTTTTAGCATGCACACATATACGATATAATCTTATTTACATTTTTGCCGGTGATGTTTTTGTAAGCAATCTCTTTACCTTCAGACTAAAGGTAAGACTGTATATATTTTATCTCCCACATACTCCTAACTTGAAAGGATTGATTATTATTATTATTATTGAATATCTTGTCAATTTTGAAAATTTATGTTCTTTACTCGATCACTAATCACTATATCATAGTTATAGTTATTAAAGATATTCTATAGATCTGTCTTAAATCAGCTTCAGTGTATTAGAACTAGTAGACAAATTATTCTCATGCTTGAAAAGAAAAACAATAAGAACAAACAATACATGTTGCCATAAAAGTTGAAACAAACACTGATTTTTCCACTCAAAAACTGATGGTGACATCTGTTAATTCATTTGCTTACCCATATTCACATGTTCAATTGGGCATGGCTAGAAAAAAGCTGCCATCATCATGCTAAAATAGAATATGTCACTATCTACCATTCTAGAATTAATTTTTTTTCCCTTACAAATTATAGTTTTACTAAAAATACGATGATAAGTTAAGTTCTCATGCTTAATTAGGCGAAGTTACTAAAACACCTTTCAAATTCGCATGAGACTTTAGCAATTTAGTTTTCAAATTGATATAAAGGGTAATAGATTTACAGTAGTGCATTGTTGCAACAAAGTGAAACAGTTGGGGTTCATTTGTGTTAATGGGATCATGGAGCTTAAAGTGGGGATTTTAACTTTTAGAAAGAAAAAAGTTGTATGTTAATTATCACAACAACTACTGCTATAAATGTATAACGGAGTTTGTGGTGCAACCTTTTTTTAAACAACAGAACATACCTCTCTAAATTACCCATAAAACTACATCATTTTGTCTATGGTTGAACTCGGACAAATGACAAAAGACAATGGGAAAATAAAAACATGATATTGTACTTTTAATGGCAATAAAAAGTCCAAGTGTGCATAACCAATCTTTTTGATCTAAAGATTTGAATTTATAAAGACCAAGGAATAAATGTTGCATTCAAGACCAACACCAGATGTATTGTAAGGGTTATATTTATTGCATATTTATAATTTATTACTTCTTGTGTTGAAGAAAACTAATACTTCGCATTTTACTAATTTGATTTAAAAAAGAAATAATTTACTTTTTGAGTTGCAGCTAATTTTTTTATTGGAAAATTTTGTTTTATGAAGTGCTACAAACTTCATAATAGAATGAAAGCACATTGATTACAGTGTAAATTATGTACTAAAGAATACATGTGAGAACTATGAGTACCATAACTATAATGTAGGGACCAAAACAGACATATATGGATAGAACAAGGTCCTAACTGTAACTAATTTGAACTCAAAGAACAATACCGTTTCAACATCTACAAGATTTGGATTCACTCCGTGTGTCTTTCTCATGTGACTTTTGTCTTCTCACTCATTCTCTTCATTACTTCATCTTTCAAACCCAAATTCCACAAATCATTCCCAAAATAACCACCATGAAACCTCTCTCTCTCCTCAATTCTCTCTCTACCTTTTTTATTGTTCTTCATCTTTTCAATCCCTCATTGCAAACCCTAGCTAACAATCAAGAAAATCCCACTTCAGAGCTTTCAACCCTCATAAAAATCAAAACTTTTTTAGACCCAAAAGATGAAACCCTAGTTTCTTGGTCCCCAACTGCCACAAGTTACTGTGATGGAACTTTTGAGGGTGTTGCTTGTGATGAATTTGGTAAAGTGATGAATATTTCTTTACAGGGTAAAGGGCTTTTTGGTAAAATACCTCCTGAAATTGGTGAGCTTAAAAGCTTAACTGGGTTGTACCTGCATTTTAATGGGTTGCATGGTGAAATTCCTAAAGAGATTGCTGAGTTGACTCAGCTCACTGATTTGTATCTGAATGTCAATAATCTTTCTGGACAGATTCCTCCCGAGCTTGAGAAAATGACTAATCTTAAAGGTTAGATTTTTTTGGGGGTTTTCCTAATTTTTTTAAAATAATTTGTGGGTTATTTTTAATATTTTACTATATGTGGGGTTTTTAAAATTTTTTTGTCATAAAGATTCAAACTTGATTAATGCATCTGTAAATAGACTTAAAATGTGGCTTTTTTGGTACGTTATATGGATTTTTGGACATTTATTTTCAACAATCTTTCTGGAGAGATTCCTCATGAGCTTGAATAAATGGCTAATCTTCAAGGTTATTTAATGTGGAGCTTTCTTTATATTTAACAATTTGTGGGTTTTCTCTAAGAAAATTATAATTTGTGGGGGCAATATTGAAAATATTAATATTTCTTTATTGTTTTTAATATTTTGTGGGTTTCTGCAAATTTTTATCCAAAGATTCAAACTTGGTTAATGCATGTATATATAGACTTACATTATGAACTTTCTGTTATGTGATTTGGATTTATAGACATTTAATTGTAATAATTAAAGGAGGTATAATCATGTGTCTATGTGTGTGTATAATATATTAAAAGGCTAATCTTGTAGGTTAGTTTTGTGGGATTTTCTTAACTTTTCTATTATATAAAGATTTAAACTTGATTAGTGCATGTATATCATTCAGAAATGTTGTCTTTTTTCAATTGTAATTTGGATTTCACACATTTATTTGAAATTAAAGGAGGCACAATCATGTGTGTGTGTGTGTGAATTAATTAACATAAAGAGTATAATGTAAGGTAGAAGGAATCAAAGTTAGGTAACCCTTTAAGTAAAAACAAATAATATTCACGTAATTAGCATTTCTATGTGTTTGGAATTTTCTGATCAGGGAATTATTTTTAGCAAATGTAATCTAGTAAAATGTGTGGTTTCTTGATTTTTGTTCACGTAAATGGGACCCACTTCCATATGTTAGAAATTCGTCCCATTTATATAAGAGAATTGATTTTTATACCACAACAATTACTTCTCTTACCACATTGTACATATTTTAAAACAGTCTGTACAAGTATATCAAAGCACAAGCTAGTTATAGTACATTATTAAATTATATGGTGTAATATCATCACCTTTTATATAAGGCATGATGAAACAAACATGTGCTAGTGCGATGAGACTCACAAAATGAAGTAAAACATTGTAAACCAACAAAACCAACAATTTAACGTTTTTGTAACGTTATTTTCGTATCATTTTTATAGTTTTGCAACTATGCTACAACCAATTGAGTGGAAGCTTGCCTACACAACTTGGATCTTTGAAAAAACTCAATGTTCTTGCTCTTCAATACAACCAACTAACCGGTGCAATTCCTGCTACACTTGGAGATTTAACGACATTACAAAGATTGGATTTGAGTTTTAATCGTCTTTTTGGCTCGATCCCTTTGAAAATAGCCGATGCACCATTATTACAAGTGTTAGATGTTAGAAACAATACCCTTTCGGGAAATGTCCCTTTAGGTAATTTTACTTTATATAAATTGCTACATAATATTATAATGATATTATGATAATGATAATTAATTACCGATCGAATAATTTTTTTTTTACATTATTTTTTGAAGTTTTGAAGAAACTCGATGACGGATTTCAGTTTGCAAACAACACGGAGTTATGCGGGTCCGGTTTTGCTGATCTCAACGCTTGCAACTCGTCTTTTAATCCCGAAAACCCTAATAAACCCGAACCTTTTACACCACAATCAAAAGCCATTCCTCAGTCCGCATACGTAACCACGCCCCAGTCAAAGTCAAAGTCAAAGTCAACAAATGCAGGACTTGCTGCTATACTCGCAGCTGTTGTGACAACAATGTTATTGACCGCGGGACTTTTTACTTTCATTTGGTACCGAAGAAGAAAACAAAGAATCGGGACCGCTTTTGAAAGTTCGGATAGTCGAATTAGCACCGATCAATATCAAGTCAAAGAAATAGTCAACCGAAGAAGCGCTTCGCCTCTCATAAGCCTCGAGTACTCAAATGGGTGGGACCCGATGTCAAAAAGTCAAACGGGTAGCGGGTTGTTGCAAGAAGCTCTCGAGAGTTACGTGTTCAATGTTGATGATGTTGAGTCAGCAACTCAGTTTTTTTCTGACTCAAATTTGTTAGGAAAAAGCAGCTTTTCAGCTACTTTTAGAGGGATATTACGGGACGGATCTATAGTTGCTATTAAACGTATAGCGAAAAGTAGTTGTGTATCTGATGAAACCGAGTTTTTGAAGGGTTTAAGGATGTTAACCTCGTTGAAACATGAAAATATTTTGAAATTAAGAGGTTTTTGCTGCTTGAAAGGTAGGGGAGAGTGTTTTTTGATCTATGATTATGTTGCAAAGGGAAACTTGTTGCGGTATCTTGATGTCAAGGGCAAAATTGGAAACGGGAATGTTCTTGATTGGTCGACTCGATTCTCGATTATTAAAGGGGTCGCTAAAGGTTAGTTAATCTCGATAATCAAAGTAGAGTGACAATTTGTGTCGGGTTTGGGTTGTTGGTCGATATCTACGGGTGAGCGTGGTTCAGAAACCGAACCAAAACTGAAAATGATGAATTTTCAAAAGCGAATCGATTACATGTTTTTGGTTTTGGTTCGGTTCGGTTTCAGTTCAGTTTTTTTTCAGCTCAAATGCTCTTCCGTATCAAATGATGAATTTTCAAAACCGAAAACCGAACCGATTACATGTTTTCACTTTTGGTTCGGTTCGGTTTTTCGGCCCAAATGCTCACCCCTACCCAAAACACTTGGTTTTTACAACATTTGATACTTTTTTTGTGTGTTTATTATTGTAATAGGTATCGAGTACTTACACGGGATCAAAGGAAAGAAACCGAATCTTGTTCATCAAAACATATCAGCTGAAAAAGTGCTAATCGATCAAAACTACACCCCACTACTCTCCGATTCGGGCCTCCACAAACTACTAGCCGATGACATCATCTTTTCAACACTCAAAGCAAGTGCTGCAATGGGATACCTTGCTCCCGAGTACACAACAACGGGCCGGTTTACCGAAAAGAGCGACATTTATGCATTCGGGATGCTCGTTTTTCAAATCGTTTCGGGCAAATCGAGAATTGGCCCGTGTATTCGCCAAGGTGCTGAGCTGGCAAAGTTTGAAGATTTTGTGGATGCTAATCTTGATGGGAAGTTTTCTGAAACGGAAGCTGTTATGCTCGGGAAAATTGCGTTGTTGTGCACTCATGAGTGTGCAAATTCGAGACGGAAGATTGTGAATGTGGTTCAAGAATTAAGTAATGTCGGTTCTACCCCTTAATTTGGTGATTGATTATGGTTGTAGGAGTTATTAGGCTCGAGTTTCTCACTCGAATTAGTTAAGTTTAGGTGATTTGGAATTATCTAGGGTTTGTATGTTCGTTTAGTTAAGGTTGGTTGATTTTGAATCTGACTCTAATTGGAATGTGCCTAAAGTTCTATCTAAATTCAAAATACTAGTAACAACTTCGAATTTTTTTTCCCAATAAAAGCAACAAACAAATGAACAAGTAGAAAATGATGGGATTATTTTTTATAACTAAATAAATAATTTATTGACGGTAATGCAATAAAACCCTCCAATCCAATGTTAGATTCTTGGATATGTGTCTAGATATTCCTTTAATGAGAACAAAAGATAGCTAAATTAATACAGTAATTTTTAAGGAATTAGTAAATATTTGTGCAAAAATAATTCGGAATCAATTATTGTATCAAACATAATATTTTTTGTAATAAGTTTAAAGTAAAAAAATTTGATGTATTACCCTTTTCGGAAAAATATTCTTGAACTCAAGGACAAGCTATACTTTTAGTAATAAACAGGGTTTGGCACTTTGATGAAAAGAACATAGGTGCTCGTGAACTCTTGGTGTCCTTTTCTTATGAACAATCAAGAATCCAATGACACTTCCAAAATGTCTTTAATTCATTCAGTAAAAAATGTCCATTTAAAAAAAAAAAAATCAGTTTAATGATTAAGTTAAATGAGATATGGCACCCTTTACAATCATGGAGTTATAGAACTAAAAGTCATGTGTTATGATACAAAAAGATATATGTCATTCTGCACAATGATTATTTATCAACTTTTTATCATTACTTACCAAAAGTGCATTAAACCTGATTTAGAGGTTGTTTGGTAGATACATTCAGTTATTGGACAGTCTGAAAATAGAACAAATATTAAATTCATACACAACAATTATGCATTTGAGCTATTATACTCTTATATTAACTTTTGACTCATTTCCCCCACTTTTTCTGTGTATAAATAAAATAGCTAAACACACGTAATTATCAAGTAATATATCCTATAAATCACGAAACTAGTTGACTATTACGTATGGTCGAGTCATCAAAACGTTACTAATCTACATATCATGTAACTTGTTAACCGTACACATAACTTACACTTAACTACAACTACTCCAATTACTCTTAAAAATACCAAATTCCGGTTCACCGTCTTCCTATGTTCTCCCGCTTCTTAAAACCCGAAACCTAAAATCAGTTGCAGCCCGAGTGACACATGTCGCGTTCTGAGTGGCTTCAGAATTCATGGAAAAAAAAGTTGGTGTTTTAGAATTGTTGGGAGTCTAAATCTGGTTTTGAAGGATACTCGAGACCCTGAAGAGCAGGCATTCTTCTTAGATCTTCATCAATGTATGCGGGAATAAACCAGTATCTCTCAACCGTCCCGAATACCTAAATATTCATCAATTTTATTTAGCTAAAAATACAATAAATATTAATTACACATTTTAAAAAAAACATAATATTACCCATTGAGCGTATATATAAAACAAGATTGAAGATAATGACATTATACCTGTTCAAAGTTCCTCTTGCGCCCAAGATCGTATCGCCATTTTGGACTTGTTTTCTTCTCGTATGCCTGATCAAAACTAGATTATGTTAAATTGTTGAGTAAATTACATAACTGTCCCTACGCTTTGGTCAAAATTACAGATATCTTACATCATCAATACTTCTTACGGATATGATCCCTATTTTCATTTATATATTTTACCAAAATGCAAGAAAATGATACCTCGATTGTTGTTGTATTTCCGGACACTAGCGATATGTGCATAATCAAAAACCCGAAAACACTTAAAGCAAAAGCCAAATTCAAAACTGTTGGGAAAAAAAAGGTAAGAAAAGGTGAATCAAAAGCTAGCAAATTAAGAGGGCTAAAAGTGTAAATATACGAATTTCATATATATCGTACCAAATGCGAGAAAAGTTGTCGCTAAAGTGCTGGGTGACCCAGGAATTTCCCCGTCGCTAAAGAATGCTATGAAATACGGTAACAAGGATAATGTTACAAGAGTTGTTTCTAGAAGCGTATAGAACTGCAACAAAAAATAATTTTTAGTTTATTAAATTTCGTTACAAAATAAACTATATAATAAAAATTAAATATACCAAAAACAGAAGAAAGTATTTGTAGTTTAATGCACCAACACAATTAACAACCCACACACAATGATGATCCATTTTTAGCACACATCTCCCACCTGAAATTCACAAACAAACATATACATTTTATTTAAATTCATAGAAGAAAAATATATTTTTTATTAAAAAGTTGCATTATGTCGTCATGCTGACTTCATACAATTGTAAAGAGATATGGATTTGAACTTACAAACAGAACAATGGTGACAACGAGGAGGTTTTATGTGGTTACATTTGCGACAGTAACGAATTCTGGTATTTGTTGAATGATCAGTTGTGGTCAACGGGCTGAATTCAGATCCGGTCAAACGGTCAACATCTCCTCGTTCTTCATCTACTGTTGGTCTATAATTAGGTGGCACACCACCGGGGTCCGTCAAAACCACAGAGAAATAACTCCATAATAACATCACTAACTGCATTAAGTCATTAACATAGTTATTAATACTCTATAAGTTAAACATTGAAAAAATCATCCAACTTATAAAAACTCAATTATCATTAGCATGTTATTGAATTTTTGGTCAAAATTACCAAAATAGTCAACATACGATTTTTATGGTCAAATCAGTGTGCCGTTTATAAAACTTAATAAAATCACAAAATTAAGAATCTTAAGTCTTAACTAACCCTATGGATAGGTAGCTGAGAAACTCCTTGAACTGATAAAATCATAATTTTTACACATAATTAAGTAAAATTTATACTGAAACTATATTCAAGAATTAAACTATAAATTAATTATATTTGCATATAGTCAAGTAAGACTTTACTAACACTAGGGGGTTGTTTGGGAAAGCTTATTTAGAGGGCTTATTGCTTATAAGCTTAAATAATCCCTTTAAAAATGACTTATTTAAGTTTATATAAGCTAATAAGCCCTCTAAATAAGCTTTCCCAAACATCCCCTAGAATAAAGAATTAAACTATATACTGTGTATTCATGATCTTTGCGCATAATCAATCCATATTTTACAAAAATTAAAATCAATTGAACTATAAAGTCATGATCTTTGGCACATAATCAAGTCAAAATTCACTAATAATCAGTTTTCTTTTGATCTGTTTGTCAATTCGATCCTAATTCTACTTGCATCGAGTAAATGAGAGCTAAGAATGACATCTTTATTTACTCACAACAGAATATTGTAGCTAATTTCAACATATACAAATCATATTTTTATGAGTAATAGTTTTAGGTAGCTGAAAATTGCCTTCAAGTATCATACACAAATTAAATTACATTAATTTTATAATCAACTCACACTGTTATGATTTGAGTAGCTCAAATTTCCAATTTTGGTAAAACTCAAATCATAACAGTTAAAGAAGGTCAACCTCAGTTTGTTTTAGACTTTTACTAAATTCAGAACTAAAGACACAAGATAACAACTATAAATCAAACTTATAATAAGATACCAAATCTAAATAAAAACTTCAAAATTCAGATAAAAATTGGTTACCAGAGTATGAAACATGATCAAAACAGCAAGTGCAATGAATGAATCAAGACTGCCAGAGGTCAACGCAGGACCATAAATGGACAAAACGACGGCGTAATAAGAAAGACCAACAACACCAAGAACCAACAAGATCATGATCGAACCTAATCCTCTGAGTGCCGTACAAAATTTGAACACATTCCATGCCATAACAGCTCCAGATCTATACATAATACTTTCAAAATTTATTCTTGAAAAACAACCAAGAATTCAAGAAAATTAAAACCCAGAAAAAATAAAAGATTTGATTTTTATTTTTGGTAGCGCGTTTTGAATATTTGTGAATCTTGAGATATGGGTTTGTCAGATTGTGGGGTTGTTTTTCTTTTTTAATTTTTGATTTTTGAATTTGATCTCAAAGGTTTAAGATTATTAGGTAAGAAGTAGTGAATCCATGGTGAGAGGAAGAAAGAGGGAGACAAGACCAATGGCTTTTTCTTGAAGAAAAGGGTGAGGGATAAATTAAGGTTAAATTATTTCTCATTTTGTATCTTTTTGGCATTAAATATAGATAAAGTAAAGTACCATGCATTCCTTTCTAGATGTATGTAATCTAGATAAAATTATGTGGTAATTTTTATATTATATTTTTCAATTTATTTTTATATATTTATATGTTATAGTAGTATTTTTCAAATATGTTATATATAGTAAAAAAAGAATAAAGATAAAGTATTCAACCTCTTCTAAATAAAAAATAAAAAACTTGAATTGACGAGGAAATTTAACACCATCTAAGGCGAGAGAATAAAATGTTCGAAAAGTACAAACTATCAGTCCCATGTACTTTCGTGACCATAGACACCAAGCGTGTACTTTCACCAAACTACACTATTCTTGCAATTTAATCTAAATTCAATTAGTTTCCGACCTTTTTAGTTATTCAAATCAACGCTTAACTATTCAGAACAGTGTTTCATTTATGTTAATCTTCCTATTACTATTAATTTCTCGATAGCCGTGTTTAAACATCACTCTATTTATGTGATTTCTTTAATTGCAATCTAAATTGTGAAACTACCAGTTATGGAACAATGTTCTTTGCTATTCAAATCGTGAATCAATAATAGACGGAACAAAATAGATTCCAGATTTGGAACGTCAATTTCTAGAAACGAGTTGTGATCCCCGAATGTTTTTGGGAATGCAAATGTTCCACGATTAGGTATGGACGCTCTGGATCGCATATCATAGGTGGACTAGCGTTTTTGGGAATGCAAATGTTCCACGATTAAGGATTTGAATTTTCTAATGTTGAATTATAGAAGACGAAGACTTCATTAAATATACACTGATCCTATAGAAAGTTAGTTCATTAAATATACACTTAACCAGTTAACCGATTAGCTTTGCTTTAACAAAGTTAGTTTATTATTAGTTTTTTAATTCACTAATTTAAGCAAGTAAAATCTAATTATATTGACATCTACATTGATCCTATAGAAAATTAAATCATTTTTATAAATAGAAAATCGTAAAATTGTAAAATATTAAGATCAAAATCGACATCGTCGACATAGTGAAAAAAAAAAACGTATACACATAAATCGTAGGTTGTCTAATACATGTGTTAATGAACTTCTTCAAACGTTTTCTCTATTAAACTTAGAGAATTGTTTTAATATAATTAGAACTAATTATTGACTTTGTGGGAAACACGATGCCATATCTTGTACCTACTCATACTTGCTTCATGCATGGATTGTGGACCTCATCAACGGCTCAACGCCTAGTCGTTCTCTTATTTTTTCATTTTTTCCAATTTAAATTTCTTTTCTAAAACAACTTTTAGTCTATATTAATAATCTACAATACGATGAAACTTGTTAGACCAATCAGATTTGAGACATTACTATTACAATAGTACGTAAAATTAGCTTAGGGAGTCTATGAACTTTAGAAATGCATATATCTATACTAATAATTTATTCATTTTTCTTAGGAAGTTAAAAATTTAAGTATCGTTAAATTGCTTTATTATTTTTAAATTTAAGAGAAATGATATTGATGCTTACTATTTGTATTAACTTCATGTTACTACTCATCACAAGATAACATATACTACCTCCGTATCAAAATAAGTGATACATTTGAAAAATTGCGGTTTTTGAGGCAAAAGATTGAAAATTGATTTAAAATAGATTAACGTGGATAGCTAGTGGATAACGGGACCCACTTCTTTTGAAAGAAGTGATATTAATGATTTTTAAAAGTAAAAGTAAGGGTAAAAGAGTAATTTTGCTTTATTAAAGTAGATAGTTAGTGAAGAATGAGTCCTACTTTTTTTGCCAAATAAGGTAAGTTTTGGAAGTGTATCACTTATTTTGTTCCACCCCTAAATAGAAAGTGTATCACTTATTTTGATACGGAGGTAGTATAATCTATTACTATTTTTACTCATATCATCTAATAATTTTGACACATGTCTTCATCAAGTAAATAAACACATAAGTAATCACAAATAACAAACACTAATTCAATTTTTCTTAAATTTAATATTCATCATCCGCTAACTTTATTTAAATTTATGATAAATTTGCAGATTAAAGAATACTTAAGGGACTACTTTTGTAACTCCATCTTTTCGTGGGAAACAAAGAGCGCTTAAAACCTATCACCCTTAAAATTGACACTCTGTATCCGGCACCCCCTCCCCATCGTTCTCTCTATACATTCTCTCTCTAGAATTCAATTTTTGTTCCTCACGATCGAAAGTTCCATTTCAGATATTTGAATTTTCGAATTTTCGATTCTTATATTGTTAATCGGAAAGAAGCGAAAGATATAAATTAATGGCAAAAAATGCCGATTCATCATCTCAAGGCGGGGATTATAGAACTTTCCGCCAAATCAGCCGTGATAGTAAGTTTGCATAACCAGGATACATTTTCGGTAATCCAATTCGTTGATGTTTATAATGTATAATGTTGTTTTGCACGACGTTATTGATTTATTCAATTGTTCGGATGTTGCATTGGTAATAACGTGCTTTGAATTGCTTAGATTAGTTAGGATATCCGAATTTGATGTTGATCGTCTGAAATTAGGTTAGTTCATAGAATAAAGTTGGTTTCTATTGCCTCACAGTAGCAGAATTTCAAAATTGATGTGGAATGCAGGTGAAATTTAACAATATTTAACAACATTACAGTTATGTATTGAATTAATTTAGAAATGGTTAGATTTCAATTTCCAATCCAAAGTTGGGAGGTGGGTGTCCAATTTAAGTGTTTTATAGCTTCAAATCCTTTAAGTGCCATTTTTTCCTCATAGGAATATTTATTAGATAGCTGTACTAATATCAAGAGCATGTAATATTGTTTATGTTTTTGGATATCTCACGAGTTCCACTTATTCTGTTAACATGTAATAATCTTCAACTTATAAACTTCTTTCATGATTGAATTAAAAACGAATATTATATTCCAGGGTTGCTGCACGAAATGCTCAAATCCTCATCAGGGGACCCGAGATCAAGTTGGAAGGTATGTACTTATAATTGTTGCATGGAACATATCCTATAATAAATTATGAATTACCTATTTATATAGCAAGATTTTCATCTATATGTTTTATTTAAATCTGTGAAAGTCAATTTTAAAGACTCTACTGGTCTCTTACAGGTACTTATCATGGATAAAGTCACTGTGAAAGTTTTGTCTGCTTCATGTAAAATGACAGATATTACAGATCAAAACGTTTCATGTAAGCATACAAATTTTAATTTTAATTGTCATTAATTATATTTAATACTATTAAGTATTAACTGTCTATATTTCTTTGCAGTGGTGGAAGACATCTTCAAAAGAAGGCAACCTATGCCTTCTATGGATGTCATATATTTCATTCAACCACTTTATGAGAAGTATGCCTTTTTTTTTTTTTCATTTTCATTTTCATCTTGTAATCTAGTTATTGTGATGGGAGGTGATTTGTACACTACAGAAACTACTTCATGCACCACATTGTACAACATTTAAAGCAAATTATACAAGCACGGTTAAACAATGATTGTGGTGTGTAAAGTAGTTTTTATGGTGTACAAATCACCTCCTTATAATTATCATTTAATAATTAGGGGTCAAATATTATGTCTAAACATATGCAATCTCATCTGTTTTATGGACTATAAGAATGAACTTTTTTCTTTGTTTTGATTTGCAGCCTAATCATGTTTCTATCTGACATGTCGGGAAGAGAACCTTTATATAAGAAGTATGCAAATATACGTAATTATTGTTTCCTATTAAATTAATCCTCATTTATTCTGTTAATTACCTTATATCATGTATTGTTACTTCCTTGTTTTGCAGAGCTTTTTTGTTTTTTAGTTATCCTACTGATAAAGATTTTATTAGCAAAATTAAATGTGACACGAGTGTTGTACCACGAATTGGCGCTCTAAGAGAGGTAACATCTCTGTGTGTGTGTGTGTGTGTTTGTGTGTGTAATTGATCGAATTAATCATTAATTTGACTGCAGATGAATTTGGAATACTTCCCGATAGATAGCCAGGTAACTGTTATTCTTAAAATCTTACATATTGTAGCTTAATGTCATATATGTATAGAAAAAAAATTTATATTTTGTATGAATTATATATGATAGGCATTCACAACTGATCATGATGGAGCTCTAGAAGATTTATACAATGCAAATGCTGAAAATACTCGGCAATTTGATCTTTGTTTGAACACAATGGCCACTCGGATTGCTACTGTTTTTGCTTCAATGAAGGTAATAATAAATAAAAACTCATTATTATTTTATAACTATAAGAAAATACATTAAAAAAATATATAATTATTTTATTTTAGGAGTTTCCTATGGTATGGTACCGTGCAAAGGGCATGGATGGTACTACTGCAGCAACATTTCGTGATTTGGTGCCTGTAAAACTTGCTTCTGCTGTTTGGAACGCCATTTCAATGTACAAGACTACTATTCCTAATTTTCCACAAACTGAAACGTGTGATTTTATCATTGTGGATAGATCTCTTGATCTGGTAAGTAACTTTATTTTATATTCATTCATTGTAGTTTTAGTTATGGATATGTTTATCTGTGCTATGTTTTATGGTGAAAATACATTTTAGTACCCTGAACTTTGCTGACTAGGTCTTCTACTACCCTGGACTATTAAACGTGCAACATTTTACCCTGATCTTGACAAAATGGTCGATTTAGTACCTTGACTCATTAATTTGATTGTGTTTTCTTACTTGACTTACTTCCGTTGGAGCTTTTGAGGGACTAAAAATGTGTGTTTATCTCAGTGTATTGATATTAGAGGCAAATAACGTGAGAAAACGCGAACAAAATAGTGACTCAGGGTACTAAATTGACCATTTTGTCAAGTTCAGGGTACTAAGATACATTTTGGCCGTGTTTTATCTCAAACGGGTCGACCCGGCCCATCTTGCCTGGTCTAGTTTTTTAATATCATACTGTGTGTATAAGTTCAGATTGCACCCATCATTCATGAATGGACTTATGATGCAATGTGCCATGATCTGCTAGATTTGGAGGGAAACAAATATGTTCAAGAGGTACATTTTCTCTGGAATTTTATTTTTATAAATAAATAAAATATGATCGAGGGGTATTTTGAAGCATGTTTTTATATAGATCCCGAGTAAATCTGGTGGTGAGTCTCAGAAAAAAGAATTTCTTCTAGAAGACCAGGATCCAGTTTGGCTTGAAATGCGCCATTTACACATAGCTGAAGTATGTTTATTTTGCTTTCTGTTAGCTTTAAAATATTAATTTTTTATATTTGCTTTAGCTTTAAAATATATATATTTTTATTTGCTGCCACATCAGGCTAGTGAAAAATTGAGTGACAAGATGCAAAATTTCATGTCGAAAAATAAAGCTGCACAATTACAACAAAGGTTAGTGGTACCAAGAAACAAGTACCTTATTAAAATTTTAATTATTTTCATGTTAAATATTAGAATATACTGGCAAAGATAGATTGACTTTTTGACTTATATTTCTTTTTTAATTGACTTAAAAATGCAGAGATGGTGGTGAATATTCTACTCGAGAGATGCAAAAACTGGTTCAAGCTTTGCCTCAATATAATGAACAAATGGAGAGACTTTCACTCCATGTTGAGGTCTCTTTCTTATTAACCTAATTATAAATATAAAACAATATAATTTATAATGTAATAACCTGAATTAACTTAATTTAATTTTTAAAAAGGTTGCTGGAAATATTAACAAAGTAATCAGAGATGAAGGGCTAAGAGATCTTGGTCAAGTTGAGCAGGATCTTATCTTTGGTGATGCAGGGAATAAGGAAGTTATTAACTTTTTAAGAACTGCTCAGGTGAATTGAGGAATATTTATTTAAAAAATAAAAAAATAAAAAAATGCAGGATCTTATCTGTATATTATTATTATTATTATACCTATTATAACAGGACACAAGGACTGAATACAAGTTGCGATTAATGATGATATATTACATGGTTTCTCCTGAAAGTTTTGAAGGTGACAAAGGAGCAAAGCTTATGCAGGTAGCTATCTGCCATACTCATAACTTTTAATATTTATATTATAAAATAAAAACACTTTTGGGATAAATTGTTTTTGCTTTTTTTTTTGTTTGTTGTCCTTTAGTTGGCAAAATTGCCTCCTGAAGATATAAAGTTAATACAAAATGCGAAATTACTAGATGGATCAAACAGCAAAAAGAAACATCAAGGAGGGTTCTCACTTAAATTTGATGGTCAAAAGGTAATTACAAAATAAAATATTAGGATATATGGATCTTAACTATTATATATTTCATTACAAAAAATGGAAAATTTAATGTTCTGTTATTAGAAAAAACACCATGCATTAAGAAAAGATAGACCAGGAGAAGAGGAAGAATGGGCACTCACCCGATTTTATCCCATGTTAGAGGTAACATAACAATGCCTCTTTTGTCATATTTTGTATAAATAAAAAATAGAGTAAATTACACGGATGGTCCTTTAAGTTTATTGTAAATTTCACCAATGGTCCTTTAGTTTCAAAAATGGCACTGATGGTCCTTAATTCTGAGAGGTTTTTCACCGATGGTCCTTTACACTAACTGACGTTAATTTATTCTGTTAGCTCACCTCACGTGCAATGCACGTGAGGGTAAAAAAATCAATTTTTAATTTCTTTTCATTCTTAAATTAATTTTTTTTTATCTTGAATAAAACTTTTTAGTTTAAGAATAAAAAGAAAAGATATAAAAAATGACTTTTTTACCCTCATATGCATTGCACATAGGGTAAGTTAATAGAAAAAATTAACGTCAGTTAGTGTAAAGGACCATCGGTGAAAAACCTTTCAGAATTAAGGACCGTCAGTGTAATTTTTGAAACTAAAGGACTATTGGTGAAATTTGCTATAAACTTAAAGGACCATCCGTGTAATTTACTCTAAAAAATAAATAAAATAATTATTGATTTTGTCAGGATTTGCTTGAAAAATTGGGAAAACGTGATTTGGATAAAAACGAGTACCAATGCATGAATGGTCCAAATAGTCAAAGCAGTTCTAGTCATAGCAAGAATGACACGTCAGCAAAGAGTGGTGGGTCTGGTAATCAGCCGCAGTCAAGGCGATCAAGAAGAACTACCAAAACTACAACCACAGATGGAAATTCAAGGTATTTTTCAGATGTTTACCAACTTACATACATCTTGTTTTGTATCTATTATTCTATATTTTATAATTACAGTTTTTTAAAAATAATTATTTTAACTGTTATTGTAGCAATTCGGGTGGTACTAATACAGGAACTGATTTTAAAAACATGGGGCAACGTCTTTTTGTTTTTATTATCGGTGGAGCCACCAGATCCGAGGTAAGGGGTTGTTTGTTATTTTTACTCATTAAGTTCTATCTGGTTAAAATGTGTGGATATATTATGTCTGTCCGGATAAATTGATTCTCTTATTTATTTTATTTACTGAATAAATAGCCCTAAAAATAAATTTTGACAATTTTTCCATTTACAATACCTCATTATTGTAAATAAAACATAATTAAGTGATATATAATTTTAGCAGATGTTTAATAATAAAAAGATTGATATATAACTAATAAACTTGAATTTTAAAATAAAATTTTTATTTTTAAAAAATAACATTAAAAATTAGACACTTTTCTAACTAGACCGTATAAAAACATGAAATTATAATTAATATAAATTGCATAAATATATATAAAAAAAGTTGCGACTTAATGGGTAAAGAATCATCTCGTGGCTTTTCTGGTCAAATTATGATGTACCACAAATACCTCATAATTCAGTTGCATAAATATGATACTTTTTTTTTTTTGGGCAGTTACGCGTTTGTCACAAACTTACTGCTAAGTTAAAGAGGGAAGTTGTACTAGGTTCATCTAGTCTCGATGATCCACCACAATATATATCAGTAATAATTCTTACATCCCTTTTTTCCTTTATACGTAATAAACACTATTTGTTTGATATTACTTCCTTTTTAAAATGCTCTATTTTCTGAAATTTATATTTGTTTTTTTTGTTGTTGCAGAAAATGAGGTCGATTCTTGCGAAAGAACCCAGTCGATAACATTGAGATAGATACAACTTCTTATAGTTCCACTTTCATGTTGTATATTTTTCATTCATGAGAGTTTTCGATATATTCTCCATTTTGTTTGTAACTTGTAAGCTACATACATCTCAAATATGATGTGTGTATACCTCTAATGACTTCAAAAACTAATACTTTTGTTTTTTGTAACCTTGATTCCGACTTGCTTTGAGAGTCGACTTGTTTTAATTTTTTGTAACTAGAATAAAGATGTTTTAAAAATGTTTTCGCAAATAAGAGTTTGAACTCTGATTTATAACATTTTATTTCCTTCTTCATTCTTCTGTTTTTGTTATAAAATCATAATATTAAGTCTAACGCTAAAGCTGGATAGAATATTACTTTTGTCAGCGGCATATGTATATAGTCAAAGTGATCATTAACATACAAGTATTATTAACTGCAACGAAATATGTCGATTTAAAGCAAAGAAGTTCATTTCATGCAAATATAAATCCAAGATCTGGAAACATTCAAAGTAATAAAAACCGATTTTAATCTAATAAAAAAGTTTTTAAGTTTGGTTCATAAGAAAAACTGACAAGACAACAAATTGCAATATGAAAGCTTGTTTGGTAACACAAACTAATCCTTGCGAAGTTGTTCACTTTCACGACGAACACCATTAGCATTTAGGATTATAATTTCAACACTATCTCCCTGCAATATATAAATGAATTAATTCGTTAAAATCATAATATAAATTTCAATTTTTTTAATTAGTTTGTTTGTTAGTTATTATTAAAAAAAAAAAAAACATATGAAGATAGAAGCGTAAGGCAGAGCAGAGTTACAGTGTATATATCTCTTTCGGTTGCAGATGAGAAACAAGTTTTCACCAAATCAACTGCTTCAGCTTCTGAAAGTGGTGTAACCGCATCCTGTACACCAATAAAAACACGTTATATAACACACATTAATATTAATTAAACATTTAACTTCTAGTGTGTGAGTGTGTGTGTGTGAGAGAGAGAGAGAGAGAGAGAGAGAGACCTTTGCAGGTAAGAGAAGAGGACTTGGGGATTTAAGCTGATTGTCCAAAAATGGGGTGATGAGAGTAGCACCAGAACCTTGAGCACTGTATCCAACTCTCTCATATGATCCAACAGCATCATATGTGAAAACACATCCCTTTCCTTCATTTTTATTAAAATAAATAATGTTAATAATACATATCAACAAATTACTTTGTATATAAAATAAAAGCATAACATACCTGCACTATCGAGTCCACCTAAAACATTAAAAGCATAATAAGGGAAGAAACGCTTGTAGTACAGAGTGTTGGACAGAAGCTGAGCCATAGCAGGGCAACTCATTTGCTTGTTGTGCTGGTGTTGATAAATCTGTTAAATCAAACATCACCATTTTACTAATCTCATTATTCTTGACAAAGGGGTAAAATGGTCATTTACTGAATAGTATAGAAGTTGAAGAATGTATCTTACCAGGTGTCTAGAAGACAGAACCTTTTGAAGTGCTTTCACATCAGCTTGGAATCCTGAAGAAGCCATGAAACTTTTGTCCGCTCTGAAAGTAAATATTTGCCATTTTAATTCAGAAAGCTTTTATTTGAAGGGAGATAAATGTAAGATTACTTAATCATGTTTAAATATAATCGTCTAATTATCTGATTTTGTTTTCAAGTCGAAATAATCACTTAAAAGCAACCCTAATCTCCTCTATTTTCCTACACCAGATCAAATCACTGAGAGCAAATACTACACATTTATGTTTTCATCTACGACTAGCTAAATGCTACTGAATTTGTGGAAATCTATAAACCCTACGCCTTAAGATGGACCAAATTAAAACAGCACATAAGTAAAATTTAACAGTAAAAAATCAGTGCAAATAGAAACCATAAATCAATCAAACAAATCCTCACAAAAATTAAAGCTCATACAATTTACAGATTTTGGAGTAATCTCGGGTGAGAATACTGTAACCGGTGGACATCCGAGTATCTGCTGCAATCACACAATAATCCGCACCAGCAATCGCCACACAGGTTCTGCAAATATACACATAAGATAAAATTAAACGTCAAGAACAAAATTGAAAGATAATTAGGGTTAATTAAATGCATAACGATTACACACCCTCCATTGTTGTCGTATGGAGACCAGTTTGCGTGTTCCTTCGGCATGATGATGATGATGATTGATGTTGGGGTTTTGGTGTTTAGATCACAAAGCACGTATTTTGTGCGTGAAGACGAGCCCTTCTTTGCTGTTTTGTTCTTCGATTTCTTTTCTGTCAAGAAAACATGTAAATTAGAAAGGGGGAGCTACTTTGCAGTTTGGTCCTTTGAGTTTACCATTAGTTCTATATACCCCCTCTAGTGTTGGGCTTTAACAGAATTTTGAACTTAAGATGGCTTGATAGTATATTAGTATTATCGCACTAGAATACATATTATAGGCACTAGAATTTTGAACTTAGCACAACAATTATGTATTACAGCACTAGCTATAGTGAGGGTGTTAAAGTAATGTTAAAAGTTTTTTAAGGCTTTAATATAGGTTAGTTTAACCATGTTAAATGTCCTTTTCCTAGTGTTAAACGCTCATACTTGCCAATACCCTGCGTTTTCGGGCTGATTTAACGAATCATTAAATCCGTAACGAATAAATCTTTAGCGTAACATAGGTGTTAAAAGGCTTTAACGACCGCCAAAAGCATTTGAGTAGTCTTTGGCGAGCCCATACCGCTGCTCTTTGTAATTTTATGTTTAATCAAAGCAGCCCAAGTGATTAACAAAAACACCCCAAAATTAGCTCAAACAAAAACTGAGGGCGTTAAAATATTCTATTTATTGCGGAGTTGTGAGCAGAAGAAAACTGAAAGGGAACGACATCGTTTTTAGAGATTAGATCACCAAAAGCATCAGGATTCCAAAACCCATAGAAGACTTGGAGAGTCTTCCTCCTTTTTTCTGCCATAAAAACCAAAGTAGAGAGAGAGAGAGAGATGGGAGATCTAATCGCATGGCTATTCTCCTTCTTCATCCTCTTAGCAGTCATAGCCCTTGTTCTTTATCAGGTAATTTCATTATCCACACTCATATTCTTTCAATTGCAATTGCAATTTCTGTTTGAATGCATGTGTTTCACGAATTTATAATACCTTTTTTCAGTTGCTATAATTGCTGATTTGGTTCAACCTAATTCGTTAAATTGTCTGTTTTTTTATCAGCTGCATTCGCCAGGAATTGCAATTTAGTTTGTGTTGATTCTGTATGTAAATTTAATTAATTTAATATCTGTATGTTTTTGTTAATCACTTGCTGGTTTCAATCGACACCAATTTTACATGAAGGAATTGGATTCTGGTTGTTACATGCTTTAGGATCAAGTCTTTAGTTGCATGTCCTGTAGCTATTAAATTAATATACTATGTGTTAATCAGAAATTAGATTCAGTTATGAAATTAAACGAGGTTGATAAAGGGAAAGTTTCATGATGGAATTGCTATTGATTTATTTTGTACTAATTTGTTAATTTTCAAGGAAAATTGCTAAGTAATAAAGTATATAAGAATTACAGCCAATGATTTTTAATTCCTAAGTACTTAGTTGTTATTAATTTGTTAACTTTTGCACTTGGAATTACTAACTAAAAACGTATCTTTATTCTGTAATACGAGTAATAAATTGTTATAATTGCAGATAATGTGCTTTTTGGACTTGGAGACTGACTATATCAACCCATACGAGTTAGCAACTAAGATAAACAACATTGCATTGCCTGAGTTTATTACTCAAGGAGCATTGTGTTTTCTACATCTCATCTCACTCCACTGGATCATGTTTCTGTTATGCCTCCCATATTTATCTTATAATGTGAACCAGTAAGTGCATTTCTCACTCTTATTTTTCTGCAAATTAGTTTGTTAAATTACTTAATCCACGCTTTCTAGTGATGTTTTAGGGGTCAAAACAGGTCAACTGTCAAATATTAGTTTTGACAGAAACTTCATGGCAGAAATAATCAATATAAATAGCATGATACAAATATTTATTGAACAAATTAAACAAATTCCATATCCGAGATTAAAAAAATTATGCTTTTTTATTATATTTATATTTCAGGTACATTCATAAACGGCATGTAGTGTATGCAACAGAGGTGTTTAGTGAGTTGTCATGGCAAAAGAAACAGAGAATATTCAAACTTGTTTATCTTGCTTTCCTTCTCTTCTTTTCCATATTTTGGTATGTACTTTTGATCTAATTTGGATTTCCCAACTTTAAAAATCATATTTTTCTGAAAAAAAAATCTACTTTTTTAGGATGATCTGGAGTATTATCGATGAAGATTATGAAAGCGACTGAAGATTTCTACAAATCTGTATGATTTTTCTATTTAACAAGTTGTTTGAGAACTTGAGTAGAAGTTTAAGAACGTTATTTTGTGTACAGGTATCTGTATATTTAATTTAATCTAGCAGTTGGAGTATTATTCTAACTATATTCTTCGGTTGTAACTTGCTTTTTTATGTTGAACAAAATTTTGTATTGTTTATTTAGTAGTCCGGTTTACATTCGTTTGTACTGTTTTCAGGAGATTGAGATTCTTGTGTAACAATGGGTATATTCCACACATTTTACCATTTTTAACAAACTTAATGGTCATTTTATCGACTATAATATTACAATTTTATACGATATTTGTAAATATATAAAATTTGTTATAATGGAAAGGAAACATAGAAATAGTTAAAGCTGTTGGCCTCTTTTGTCCCTGAGGTATTTCTGCATCAATCATCCTGGTTACATAAAGAAATAACTAAATAACAATAACACAAGCAACAACACAACCTTTTCTATCCCCAAAATGACCAAAAAGTCCTTGTCAAGAATCACTGTTTCTTTCAATCTTCCCTCAAGGTTAAGTTCCTGTCTGTTTCATCCCTTCTCCAGTCATGCAGAAAGTTAGGGGCAGGGGTAGTATTGGTATTTCCTGTGCCAGGGGTAGAATTGGTATTTCCTGTGTTTTGGTGGTCCGCATTTGTAATACGCGGGATTTTAATGATGTTTTTCTGTTTTCTGGGTTTTGGGCTTAACGGGTTTCCTACCTCGGGTAGAAAACTGGCTACAACAACCTGAGATATTTTAATATAAATATTAATATTGAAACATATATACATAATTGGTATGGAATTTTATTTGCAAATTTAGACTGACGACAGATATACATAATTTGTGGTATTTTCAAGTATTAAAATAAAGGGATAATTAATTTTATATCCTTATAAAATTCATAAATTACTTCTATATCCTTCTCCAATTCATAAATTGTCTTTATGTCCTTCTAAACTTTATAATTACCTTCATATCCTTCCAAACCTTTAAAACTCTTTTTTATGTCCAAAAACTAATTTTATTATTTATTAAATCGTGATAATATCAATAATAGAGACAAATAAACATCATTTTTAATACATAATCAACATATATATTACATACTTATTTAATAATTATTGATATTTTAATGATTTAATAAATACTAAAATAGGTTTTTGGACATAAAAGAAAGTTTTAAAGATTTAGAAGGATATGAAAGCAATTACAAAGTTTAGAAGGACATAAAGATAATTTATGAATCAGAGAAGGATATAGAAATAATTTACGAATTTTATAAGGACATAAAAGCAATTATCCCGTATAAATTCTTGTTTGACTTTTAAAAGTCAAAATAGAAGAGTACCTGAACAGGAGCAGCTGCAGTTAGAAGGCCTGCAAGCAGACCACCAACAACACGGCCATCAGGGCTGGATAAAGCTATACTCATACCACCTTCTCTCGATCTTATTTCGCCAGGTGTAAAAGATCCAGATAATGATAGAATCTCAAATCTTCCCTAAAGTATTAAACTTTTATCAGATTATATAAAAAAGACCAAAACGTATTTTAATACCCTGAATTTGGCTGACGTATATCAAGTTAACGAGTTAAAGTATTAAATCGATCATTTTGTCAAAGTTCAGGGTACCATGATGCACTTTTAATAGTTCAAGGTAGTAGAAGACCTAGTCAGCTAAGTTTAGGGGTACTAAAATGTAGTTTGACCTATAAAAAAAATGGATTCATTCGGATGAAATCTTTTTTGCATACCTCGTATGTTACGGTTCCTCCAGATGAACTAGCTTGGCGCAAAGTCACATGTGAAACAACACCAAGTGCAGATAAAACGCATATTGCACGAGGCCCGTTTTTTGAAAATGACAAGATTTTAGATGTAACATCCTGTAAAAACACATTTTATGTAAATGAGAGACTTAATATGTTTAACTAATAAAGTTGAAGGACTATAATGTACCAATGTTATTTTTATATTTGTTGCATACAACTTATGTGCTGTCAACAATGTAATGATATATGATTTCCTCTTGCATTAATTAGTTGGAAAGAAATAAATTATATTGTTGGTGTAGAACTTTATTTAGTTAAAACATACCTCTCCTGGATTTACTGTGACCATGTGAGGGGTAAAGCTTCCACCAGAAGTTATTTGGTCCCCTACATGAAATAACAAAAAATGACTGATTTACCCTCAAGTTTCTATATTTGTTTGATCACATAAACAAAAATATAATTGAACATAGACTAAATTTAAGCAAGTACTGAAACCAAAACTATATGTAATAAGCAAATGAAGCAATTTACCTAAACTCATGTTTGATTTATTAGAAGAAAACATTTTCCTTCTTTTTTTCTTCTCAGCTTGAAACTCACCACCACTTTCCGCCAGACCACCAAATTTGATATCGGAATAACCGCCGGAGGCCGGTGAAGAGGCGGAGGAGAGCGGCATTGGTGATAATGTCCGGCCACTTGCACCACCACTCACCGCCACCCCATCTGGCCCATACTTCCTAGGCCTGCCCCTTTTCTTCTTTGCCAAAGATGATGGCATGCCGCCAGTCGCCGGAGAAAACCCTGGCGGTCCTGTTATGGGACCGCTAGGGTTTTCAGGCAAATTGGTGGCGGTGTTAGTGGTCAAAGCCAATTGATAGCTTGGTGGAGCCTCAGGTGCTTTTGTTTCTTCTGATGGTATCATATTTTCTCTTGATTCCATTATGATTAGTGAATTTGAATTTTCTACACTAATTAAATTGAAGAAATTAAAATAATTAATAACTTTATCAAATTTACGCACTCACACATTATCGTCAATAACATATCAAACCATGAAAAATGTTCAAATCTGAAAAATTAATCGAGGAAATTGTAAATTCACTCGATCAAAGCTTACGTGCATAAACATTATGGTCAATAAGAAGTCAAAATTCCATGAGTATGAAAACTGAAGGAAAAGATTATAGTAATCGATCGAGCTGAACAAAATTGCATTAGATTAAAGTCGCTCGAGCAGAACAATTAAGTTTTACCGATAATGCTTCGTATTATACAAGATCAAAACGTGATAAATCTTAATTTATCATACGAACGCATACGGAAATGAAATATAGCAAAAGCTACAGATAAATTACTGAAACATAACTCCTCATTACCTTCGTATCTTCCGAATCATAAACATGCATAATGGCTAAAATCATACTAAAAAGCACGAAAATTTCACATTATTCAATCACAATCGCGTAACAGCACGAAAATTACACAACGAGAACAATCTAAAGCCAAAAATTTAGAATCATACACATGAAAATTCAAAATTAATTCAAAGAGTTGGTACCTTCTTCCGATGAAACAAATGAATTTCAGGAGCTGGTTTGGTCAAGAGCAAAAACACACACCCTGAAATTCACTGAACTGTGTGAGAAATTTTCAGACACATGCGTCTTTTTTCTCTTTTTCTAATGAAATCAACAATAATTAAATCCCTTAAATTATTTACAACTAACTAAAAAAAGTTTAATAACCCAGAAAACTCATAAATGAGCAGTTGATTGCTAAACCCAATAAAGTAATTTTTGTTTAAAAAGAGAATAAAGAATATTGTAAGTAATTATATATGATTTTGAACAACTAGATAAATTAAAATGTGAGGGGGTCAAACGTATTAAATAACGTTTAAAAAAATAGTAATATTTTTGGCTCGTTAATTTTAAATTGATGTTCTCAACATCTTTTAATTTTCTTTCTGAAAAGCTACATATAAAATATATATTAATATAATGACTAAAATTACATTACATTATTAATATATAATCAAGTTTATTAAAAATAAGTACCTTTGTCATAACTGCAGTCACCTTTTTCTTCCTTAAAAATGTATTCTTGTTTATAACAAGTTTTCCAAGAATGGTCGAGTTTTGTTTGTATTCGTAATGTACACGACATAACTATTAATGTGACCATTTTGAAATTTTCTCATATTTGCTGATGTTTATCTAAAGAAGATATTAAACTCATAATTTTTAAAAAGTCATTTTAAATGTTATTACTGCTACGGTAAATATTTAACTTATTGTAACTCCTTAAATTTTATTAATTAGAGGTGTTTGAAAAAACTACAAACATTTTTGAAAATTTTACAACTATAGTAATTTGTTCAAGGGAAGTCAAAATATCGATCACACAAATAATGAAAATTTTTAAATATCTTTTGATTCAATAATTCTTTACAAGATTACTTATGAGTCTCGACCAAACAAAATAAAGACACGAAATTAGTATTTAAATAACAGTTATAAATAAAAAATTATTTTGTCCGTTGTAAAGAATAAAAAGTGGGGATACAAATCTCCCTTTGACCTGACTTTTGTCTTATAAGAGTAAAGGTTCCGTATTTATCACCCAATCAATTTATTATCACACTTCTTATTTTATTTACTTGTTTGTGTATCTAATATTTCAATTTGAATTTTACAGGAGATATAAACCTTTTAGATAAAAATACGTGAATGGGGTTATTCGGAAAAGATTAAGCCTTTTATTTACTTTGGATGATTATAAAGCTTTTAAAATTATTTTTGCTTTGTGAAATAACTAGGATATGTGAAGATGGTAATTTTAAAGCGAACATGTTAGATAAGTTAAGTGATTGAACAAAACTCGGATAAACCAGAGTTTCTTTTTCAAATGTGTCGTATTGAGGCTATTCATCAACAAATTATGTTTTTTACAATTTTCAAATATAATTAACAAATTAAGTATGTTAAAGAATGGGCCTGCGAGTGAAGGATATTTGTCTGTTTTATGTAACAAATTTTCCATACTTGATAGTCAATGCCATGGTATACCAAAAACAATACTTTCTCCACATCATAATAAATAATATATTTTTCATTTTTGTCTATTTTAAATTACATCCTCCGTATCAAAATAAGTGACACACTTTCCATTTTGGGGTATATCAAAATAAGTGACACACTTTGAAAACTTTCCTTATTTGGTAAAAATAGTGGGACCCACTAACTATCCATTTTAATAAAGTGAAATTACCCTTATATCCTTACTTTTACTTTTAAAACTCATTAATATCACTTTATTCAAGAAAAGTGGGACATAATCTCCACTAACTACGTACTTTAATCTATTTTAACATCTACTTTAATCTTTTACCTTAAAAAATATGTAAGCTAATTTATGTCACTTATTTTGATACGGAGGAAGTAAGTGATATACATAATAATTTTTTGATATAAAAATAATAAGATCCACATCTAGAAATAACTATTTTACCCTTACTTTTCACAACACATTGTTCAAACCTTTGTTGTAACTTGTATGACGTGTTCAAAGTCTTCAAACCCAAACTCGTATTTGACCCATTATCATTAGAGAGAGAAAAAAATACAGCAATAGGATAAACGGATGGATCCAAAACTTCCCAACACACCCATTGCACCAACAAAACATTTTGACACAAAAGACCACACAAACAAGTACGAGTTGGAACAAGTTTTATTAAATGTTTTGGAAAAAAACTTAAGAGAATTACTTAGCTATTTATGGGAAATCGGCGAGCTCGTATCTCCTCAAACGAATACTCAACACCATCAGTACCACGAGGAACATAAGGTGTTGAAGGAGTCATAGTCATTTTCATCAAAGATGTTGTTGACTTTGGTGTTTTAATGTTTTCTTCATCAACAACAGCAACATATGATGATGTTTTTGAAGGTGTAGCAGCAGCAGAAGAAACTGGACTTTTGTTAAAAGAAAGTGTTTTGTTTGGATGATTAGGAGAGATAATATTGGCATTGGATGGAGAAACAGGTGAAAGGGGTTTTCTAGCTGCTGGTGTTGTTTGATTGTTTATGTTTCTCTTGCCTGCAAAAAATGTTGCACCAGTTGACTTTATCAGTTGACTTTAAACCGTAAAAGGACTTCTGTATGCATTTGGACAAAATATTGCACCAGTTGACCCATTTTGCTATTAGCTAAATTTTTTTATTCGACCCGTTTGAGATTTAAATAACCCAAATCGAACAAGTAAATGAGAAATATTACCAGCCTGGATTTTTGCACTTTGGTACCGATTATGTGAATTTTTAAGATTTGAAGAAACAGGAGTCTGATTGGACTTTAGATTTTTAAGTAATCCAGCAACTGAAATCCGTCGATCATTAGAACCCAAGCTTGGAGCTTTAACATGCTTTTTCCCACTTTTTGACCCAAAACGTGCTTCTTGCTCCACTATCAACTGTCCTTGAAGCTTCTTATAATCCTATTTTTTTATAAATAATATTAGATGGTAAAAAAAAATGAGAAGTGAAAGTTGTTCAATTTTTTACCCTTTGTCTTTGACGTTCTTCATCTTTCTCTTGTTTTAAAATGTCATAATCATCGAGCATAGAGAGTAATAAAACCTGGAGATTAAACCAACAGTTAGCCCAAATTATATAGGTGGCAATTTTAACCCGTTTATGAATGAACGGGTCAATTGCGGTTAGTCTAACATTAATGGGTCAAAACATAAAATTAGCCTAAAAGGAAACGGGTCAAAAGTGTACTTTTAATTACAAATGCATAAACATTTTAAATCACTCTATTCGAGAATTAGCCTATTATTGAAATGACACAACTTTGTAATTATATTGACGCTAACCGCCTAGAAAAAATATAAAAAGAATTGGAAAAGAAAAGGGTTGACCCGAATCTGTTTCAACTGGTACCCAAATATACCAGTTTGACCCATTACCCAACCTGCCCATTTTTCCACCTCTACTTGCATGTGACTTCACTATACAAGTTCTTACATTGTCATAAGAAAATGGAACTCCTCTTTTTTGCTCCCATGTTGTAGCTTTCTCACGTAAAGTATCTACCATAGCTGGATTGACGTAAGCCATATCATTATACATTTAATTAATTAGTGTGACAAATTACAAAAATCATATTAATAACAAACTATGCTTACTTCTAATATAAATACCAAATTTGGAAGACGAATTCAGTTAGAGTCATACCAGGAATTTTATGAACCAAGGTTCGGGCTTTCTCAGCACGCTTTAAAAGAAGATGTGTTCCTCGTCCAGCACTATAACGATTGTGATCCTGTAACGCCATAATAATTTTTATTAAAAAGGAAGCATGATGGAGAAATGTGGAATGAATAATTAAAATAAATGAAAAAAATACCATGTTGTACTCTTCTAACCATGTTTCCTCTTCACATGCAGCTAACCATTTATGGATCTTTTCTAGTATGTCTTTCCTGCTGAAAGCTTCCTCCTTTACCTTTGAAATTTGACCTTCTACTTGGTCTAACAAGTATAAAGGGTCAACTGTACCTTCAAAAAGATAATCATGTCATTCAGTTAAGAGATCATAACTGCAAAATTGAGCTAGGTACATTAAATAAGGACCATAATGCCCTCATGTGCATTGCACATGGGGTGACTTAACAGAAAAATCTAACGTCCGTTAGTGTGAAGGACCATCGGTGAAAAACTTTTCAAAAATAAGGACCATCGATGTAATTTTTGAAACTAAAGGAGCATTGGTGAAATTTGAAATAAACCTAAAGGACCATCCGTGTAATTTACTCAAAATTATATAATTGATAGTAATCTTATTTGTTGAATAAAACGGGTGATTCCTTTTTAACTAGATTAATGTTGATTCGGTCTACTTTTAAGAGTTTTACCAGATTCTAATGTTTCAACAGAAAAATCAATTGCTTCATACATCCCAACAGGTATGTGAGCCTCAATGCATAATTTCTCCAAGTCTGCCCTCTTTTTCAGGAGTACTTCCATGATTTTGCTTGCTTTTAACTGTTGCAGCCTGGAAATCTCTGTCTCAGTCTTGAAAAAGAAACCAGAATTATAATATATCATTTTAAAGTTACATTATAATTACTATATATTATGGAAATTTTAATCTAAACTCACAAACATAATGGACTCCAAAGAGAGAGCATTTGGTTCATCGACTTCGTTTTCTGAGGCAGCTATATAACGTGTGACATTATGAAATGGTTCTTGCTCATCGTTTGATATGTCCATCAAATTCCAGAGTCCAACCATTGTTGTTGCAAGATCTTGTACCTGAAACAGTTACAAAGGTTAGAGAATTGAAATTAAATAATTGGAAATTATTTTTCAATATGGCCATAGTACTAACCCTTTGCAATCTTTGTATCTTGATCTCATTCAACCTAATGACTGCATTTGATAATTTCTCAATAGTATCAGAACTTATGTTCCTTTTGCTACCAGGATTGTCCAAAGTGGGATTAATTTCGTTAATTGTGGTTCTGAAATCCATCCCAAGTACAGCACAAAGTGAATGAAGAGTCTTCAAATGATCTAGAATGTTCTTTAAACGGTCAGTCTGCAGAGAAAATTGAGTCGCATAAATCATTATTCCTCAATGTCGATTCGATTAAATTTCTCAAAAGCAGTGAACAGAGGAACATTTGCAAACATACCTTTTCTTTTTCTAGTGCATGTAATTCAGTTTTGAGTTCTTCCAGTTTTCTCAAGGTCAAATCAGATTCATCAATTACCGGCTTGTGTGATTTGTCCAGTGTGGATGTGCATAATTCTGTTGATATATTATGTATTTGATCAAGTATTTCTGTGAATTGAAGCATCCTCTCAGTTTTCTTCTTCTGCATCATTTCTAACTGAGGCAAAATGGCTGAAAGCTCTTTCTTTAAACAACGTGGCTCAATCTGTACATGCTTAACAAAATTAGGGTAAATTGTAATGACTAGAGTATGGTGAAACAGAAATGCAAGTTTTACACAAACCTGCTTTGTAGGCAAAGATTGCTCTCCTAACGAAGCAGATATATGAGCAAGTTTTGCTTCTGAGTCAGCAACAGCTTGCTGCAGTTGAAATCTGAAACGGCTTGCTTGATCCACTTTTCTTTTATATGCCTCCAAACACTCTTGTTCTAACTCTAGAAGCATCTTATCCCTATTTTTTTCAGGCTCTCCTACTTCATCCCAAATTTTCTAATTGCAGACAAAATCAATTCGGTGTTGTCAGTACTATTGCTAATTTTCTATATCAACATTCTAGAGAAAATACTGCAAGAAATGCTCATACCTGTAACTCAGTTATGAGAGAGATACATGTTGTCCCCATACGACTCGCTGATGATTAAGATAATTACACTGATCAGTTAACACCAGATGAACTCATATATTACATACCAACTGAATTTCAAGTTCAAAATTGACACAACTACACAAGTCATGAACATTATATCACTGCTGCCACCTTAAGTATAATTCTATTTATAATAACAATCGTCTCTGTTCAGGATGTGATTAACAAAATTGATTTCGGTTTTTATTATAAATTTTGTGCGATTGACTTGTCAAAACAGTGATTCTATATAACATTATAGTTTCAGAGAGGAGGTAACACCAGACGAACTTCCACACATACAAAATATCGACTAAAATTTCAAGTTCCAAAATCCAAATCGACATCAGTTGAACTCTATAATTATAACAACATGCAGAAATATATCGTTTGTAACAGAATTCGTCTGAAATCTAGATGTGATTAACATACAATTAAATTTCACTTGCGGTTCAAATCAAAGACGCAAACCTGGTTGATAGAGTGACATACGGAATCAAACTTCCGGCGCTTTCTATGCCGCTGATGAAATGTTTCACCGGAAATGGAAGCTTTCGCCAGTGAATGATGAGTTTATTCCAAGGAGTGATAATTCGTAGAATCAAGCGTGATAGAGACGAAAATGGTGAAAGATCGTATGATCATTTTTGTTTATGGAAAGAGCGCTACGTTAGCGGGGGTTTCTGTTGTTACACTTTTTTCGAAATTTTGAATTAAATTGCCATAAGTAAATGGAAATTTGAAGTATGTATTCCAAAAATAGTCCTTCTACTATTAGCTAATTTTCCTTTTTAGTACTTTCATTTGCTAATATTTCTTATTATCCTTTGATTTAAAATTTCTCAAGGTTCTTATCTCACTCACCGGAGATTCACTTGATTATGTATTTGGTCTTCTCGACAATCTTAAAGAAATATTTTCAACTTGCAAAGCTTCAAAATTGCCAAGAGATTTTAAGTTCAATGGTACTCTGAGTCGATTAGTATGAGTTTTGCAAGATGTAAGAATCAAGGTTAATATAGTCATAGAAAAAAAAGTATGAGAATCTTTATGTAACAAAATTGACTCATTAAAGACAACATTTCTACTAATTACAACCTTTTTAGTTTCAGGACCATAACTTGTGCAAGAATGCCCAATGGCTATACTTTAAAAATTCACAAGCAACAAAAGCCTAAAGCATGTGAACTACTACATTTTTATGTGTACAACCAATAAATATACAACCAATAACTAACAAATGTGAACTGCACCAAACAAACGCTGGGATTCAGTTACAGTAACTAACTCTTTCTTCTGTTATAAGCTACCATTTTGGATTCTCAGGGTAGAAACTGTCAACTTGCAAATCAACAAGGCTATCTGTCTCTATACATTCATCATGCCTACTTATTACAGGCTTTATTAATTTCGAATCCACACAATCAAGTGTAGATTTTTCATCAAAGACACTACATTTTAACCAATTTCCAGATTTACATGTTTCACCAAGAAATTCTTTTTCGTTTCTGCAATCTGCTCTGATTTGATCCCATGTTCGTCCAAAACTGTCATCATCATCTTCAATTAAATCTGCATCTTTACCATCTCCATAAATTCTTTGATGATCACTCCAATCTGTTAAATCATTATCTCCAACCAAAACATTGTCTGTATGCAATTTCTCAGATGTCAATAATCCTGATTTTGAACCGTATTCTCCTATATTTCTAACTTTATTCAACAAATCAAACAATTCATGAGAAACTGAACCCAACAATTCGGGTGCAATTTTCGTGACTTTTCCTTCAAGCAACCCAACTTCGTTTCTTAATTCCTTTACTTGCTGCAATACAAAGTTATCATTTTCTGGTTCTTCGTTCATCTCAGAAACCAAATCTTCATCCATTAATATCCCACCTTTATGCCCAACAACTCGATGCATAATCCTTGCATTCCCATCCAACGGTCCTGGTTCATGCCCTGAATGCACTGCATACAGCTTAAAAACAGCCATCCCTTCTTCTTGATAAACAAATGTTTTGTCTTTTTCATTATAATTAGAAATCGGTACAATGGCTCTTATTCGAAATCCACAACCACAACGTTTAGATGCATAAGGTTCCCTTTTTAACATCCTTGATTTCTTTGATGGTTCTCCTGCTCGATGACATGCATAATCTTTAACTTCTGCCATAAATGGTTTATACCTGATATACTTTTGCCTTATACACAGTACAACTTTGTGTTTAGCAGCTAATTGATACAGCTTATTAGGCACCTGTTTTGCAGGAACATCGAATGACTCTGTGTACTCGAATCTACGCCTTTTAGAACCACTGCAGCCAGATGTGTTCAAATCTGAACAAACAGGACATGCTGCTACACAAACCCTAATGTAAGATTCAGGTATGCCGTAAAATTTAGCACCTACAGTCCAAACTTGCTTGATTCTGTCGATAGTGTCTTTTAACCCTAGGTGCTTGAAATCGGTATCTCCATGGAATTTCATAACTATATCTTGCCACTGACTAACATGTGAAACGAATTGATTATTGGAATTGTTCTTAAAACAAAGGAATTCTTTACCATGTTCATCAACGTGGACTATGAGCTTGTCCTGAACTCGCTTCCATGCTGTCAGATACGCTGTGTCCTCATTCCGGTCCTTCCACACCGACCGCCAGCTGGTTAGCACCGCTTGCGGTGTCGCAGCCCTAATTTCTTCCGGAGACCCGAGCCGGCGTTCGAGTATACAACGGATCATCAACGAGTGAGATTCGTGGTTAAACGTGTAAAATTGAGATGATATATGAGGCTCCGGGTTAATAAATTGAAACCTAGGGTTTATTTTTTCCAATGATACTGCATTGGTATTGCTCGTTATCGGTGGACCAGGACCACCGTCTGCATCGGAAGAGGTGTGGCTAGCGGAATCCTCGTCGTCTTCGTCACGAAACAAGACGAATTCCGATACAGAAGGTAGACAAAATTCCGATGTTGACGGCGGTTGATCCTCCCGGTGATGAAGATCCATAATTAACGGCTGAGATTCTTCAATTGGATCAAGTTGATGATGGAATAGATCTACTTCAACTTTGCTTGGATTCATCGCTATTTGTTTCCAAATTTGAAAAACAAAATTGAAGAATGAAATCTTTTGAAGCTCAACTAGCTTCAGTTTACTCCGACCAGAGAGACGGTTCGAATAGATCCTCTCTCTAGAAAAAACACCACTTTCTCTCTCTAACGTTTTTCATTATTTTAGGAGGTGATGATGGCGCTTGTGGTCTGCTAACTCTTATTTTTTTCTTAAAAGTAGGAAATAATAATATTTCTCTACAATCATACGTTTTTAACTTTTAAGTTAAAATAAAATTGTTACCCTAACCTAGCAATCTAGTATGACAAAAACAAAGATGGTGAGTTAGTGATTAAATTTGTTCTCTTAAAGGATAAATTTTTTAGAATGTTTTATATTTAGTCCCTGTTATTAAAAAAAATATTCCTTTGTAATTATGAATGTTTTAAATTTAATCCCTGTTATGAGTAAAAAAATTTCCCTTATACCTATGAAGGTTTACATGCTCGACTCTAAGCTACTCGCAAAGCGGATAGTCGTATTGAGATTAATCACCTCGCAAAGTGAGTCAGAACTTATGTTACCATTAAAAAAACTAAAAGAGGGTTTCCAATGCTAACGTAGGTTGGTCACTTCACTTGCTTTCCTCCATTGGCATGTCTCTTCAGTTTCAACTATTCGGTTGTTCATTTTGATATTTGAAGTGAAAAGTGATATGTGTGGAGAGGGAAAGTGTATTTGGTGGGTATTTGGTGTGTATGTATTTTATAAAGTTGGAGTTCAAAAAAATGAAGAGAATGAGTAAGATGATTAAAAATTAGCACTGGTCTGAAATATTATTAAGAACTCTTAACGTTTTCACTCTAAAACTTAACAAGCTCAGCTACATAATAATCTATATCACAGAAAATGATGAAGTTTGTTCAAAAGTAGGTACCGAATTATGAAATTATCAGTATACATTTTATAACATGGCGGTATGTGTTTATTTCAAGTTTTATTGGAGATATATATAGGTTATTAAGTTGTATTATGTGTATGGATATTTGAAGTTATAATCAATATATCAATGTAAATTCTTTTATATTTTCTTTTTATAACAGTCTTTCAATTTATTCCTTCCTCAAATACATATAGAGTTGTTAATATATAAACCAGTGATTATTTTTAATCCTTGTAGTTTTATAGCAAAAACACATATTAACATAAGTTTTCGTGTCACATATTATCATATTTAAATATCCATTTTTGTCAATCAAAAATATTGTATATCAATACACGTATATCCAAACACCCGGTGTAATAAAATCTCAAGATATTGTCTGAGTTGTCTCCCTAGTTTGGTCAAACGTGTGTGGGTTAAATCCAGCCCATTAATACGGTAGCTTGATCACACACCTTTGTTGCAATGACATACAAAGTATACTTACGGCCCAAAATTAACTTAGAGCCGTTTTGTAAGTTAAACTTAAAAGATAAAATATAAATAAAGTAAGACCCAGTAACTCAGTATGAAGAAAAGATAATTTATAGATTACACATGTTATATTATGGGAGTAACAACACGAAGTAGACACAATTAATAGATATAAATATCATATCTCCATGCATATATATAGATGTGTATACTCATTAAAAGGCATTTATGAATAGCACGTAACATGGATTAGAAAAAAAGTCTATTTTCACAGTAAACATTTTTAGAGCAAAGGGTATGGGAAATATGTTAAAGTTTGAGTTATATGGTTTTTTTGGTTAACATTGCTACAATATTAACAAAATAAAAACATTCTCCCTCTTAAGACATGCTTATAATATTAATTTAGTACTCATCAGAGGGAGGATGTTTTTTGTTAACATCCTACCTCTTATAGAACTGCACCTTTGACGCGACGTACCTTTTAAGGTCGTCAAAGTTACTTTTAGCGCTTGCTCTTATAATCTTAAACTCTTTTTTTTTTAAAAAACGCAAGCAACCCGTTATTTATGATTCTGTTATTAGAAAATACAGGTGGACCCACGTGAGATAAAAAGTCCGTTTTTGTTGAAGGAAGCAAGAGACCTAAAGACCAAAAAAGATATAGTCAATGATCACTTCCCCTTTTCACTCAAATTGTTTAATCCCATTAGCTACCAAACAATCAAGTTTGTTATTCTCATAAAAGTATGTTTTCTCCCGTTTAAAAAGATTAATTAAACATAAATTGGTTTAACAAGTTTCAACATTAATACCTATATGAATTTTAAAAAGATTAGGTTGTTGGTGTTCTAGGCATCTACTAAGTTTTATGGTGTATTTAGAAGCTCTGAAATGAAGTTATATATTGACTCTTGCTCCAATTCGGTTTTATTTATGGCTAAAGCTCAATTGTTCTTCTGGATGGAACACATATCAAATTTAAGGTGAAGTTGTTTAGATTGGAGTCCTTAGTGTAATGATCATTTCGTTAATTTTGTTTGAATATTGTTGTCCTAGCTAATTGCTAGTCCTTGCGTTCTAATGCTATTTTTTTTTTATGTTGCTGCTACAAAAAGATATAAAGACGAGTCGACCAAAATTGCTTTGAAAAGTTCATTAATTACATTAAAGTCGTTAATCTAACTACTTTGACCACTTTAAACTCGTCTTAATTTAATTCAGGGAAATTACTTGTCCCTTGTATAGGAGACACCATGTATATTCTTTTCTGCCAAATGCCAATTACATATTGGCAAATTCTTTGACCTTGACCAATTGAGTGTGTAAAAGTCGAAGTCACGGATCCAAAATGTCCTCTTGGATGGACATAATCACATGAGAAATCTGATTTTCAAAAACATTCCGAAATAAAAAAGCCAAGCAATATTAATTAAAATTAAAGAACCATAGTAACTCATGATATTTCTGGCTCGCATTACAAAAGTTAGTTGATTTCACATTCCCCTTATAATATAATTATCATTCAAGTTCGTACCGTTCATAACATATTATTAAAATAATAATTTTCTTTACCAGTAGAAAAGGGTAGAAAATGTAAGTGGAGAAGCAATAATCTATTTATCTTGACAAATCTTGACACGTATTTCTTTTACTATCCCTCCCACTTTTCTCATTAAAGCAAATATTATGTTTTTCCAACTCAAACTTTTAATAACTTTTAAGGATTTTTTCATTAATCTGTTGCCCATAATAAATTTGTAAACATTAATATGATAGAACATATAGAATAATTATATCCCGCTGCGAAGCGCGGGTACTTTTCATCCTCGTTATTTATACATGGAGCAAATAAACTAAACATTTTTATACTAACATTTAATTTGATGATTAAACACGTCTCTAAAGGCAGGAGCCCACGGCTTCACTACAAAACCATTTGTACATGTAACACTTGGAGTATACTTTAAAACCGCAAACATTCGTCCCCATTTCTGTTTTTAAGCCAAATATAACATTTCATTTAACTTAACAAATTAAATTTCATAAAAGAAACAAAAGAAAGAAAATGTAATGGTATCATATGTGTGAGTTTTTGAGTTGATAATAATTAAAGAAAATAAATGTCTTATTTTCTTATGTTGTTGGGTTGTGAGATAACCTTTCAAATAATTTTTCCAACTATACTGAATTAGTAAGAACATGTTCAATGTATGCACAAAATGTATTTTACACTTTTTTAGTGTACAGATGCGCAAAATTCTCTCTAATATGTACCGTGAATACTACATTTTTTAAATATAAATTCAATGTTAAATCGTAACGTTAATTTTATAACCAATTAATCTCCAAAAACTACAATTTATAAAAAGTTAAAATGTTAAATAATCACTACTTTCATAATTAAATTAGCTAGTTCGGTATCAAAACTATGATCACCAGTCACCGCTTAATTATCGATCGTTCTATTTTTACAAGTAACTAATTAATTTATGGGTTTAGTTAACTCATGCTCTAAGGGCACGAGGTAAGGAGTATTAATTGAACACATTCTCTCATAACATATCAAAAAATGCATTAATTGAACAAATTCTCACACAGGCACATGTTAGAGTGCATTAAATAACATCAACTTTCCATTAGAAAAGCCCATTATTAAATTCATTTGTCAATATAAATGGTAATTGTAATATGAAATGCACAATAACACTGATTCAATCCATTTGATGGTGTTGGATGATGATTTTGGCTAGAAAAGTGAAGAATGAGATTAGGGCTTTTAGAGAGAGAAAGTAGAGAGATGGTAGAGAGAACAATTGCTGGAAATGAAGATTTGATTAATGGCAAAAGTTAAAGAATTGAGCCTTACATCTTGGTATTTATACCATGGCTCAATTCTTGGTTAGTTAGGACCATTTAGGTAATAAAAACTAACCTATATACAATGTTACACTTTAGCCCCTAGACTAACTATTACAACATATTTAATACCTAACAATCTCCCCCTTTGTAATAGTAGACTAGGTTGCATATCTTTGAAGACTTCTGTGATTGTAAGGCTGGAGCTGAGAATTGAACCGTTGAGCAGTTATGTTGATAAAACAGCATCAGCCTTTGATCATCAGTGGCAGATATACTTTTAATCGGCTTTTCAACCAATATAAAGTATTCCAGAAGACTTCATGCAAATCGACTGAATGTAGACCCATAGATAGAGCAGTTAGCAGCGGAAGTCCTTTCTTGAAGTTGTGGCGTTTGTCGATTTGCTGCAAATCCTTGGTTCCTGATGTTTGTTGAAGTTGAAGCAGTGCGGAATGTTGATATGTTAAGGATTTTCTGACCGTTGTTGATGATGTTGGAGTACGGTCATAGAATCCCTTATCTGATGAGTTGACTGTTGTTGATGAGATTGAAGTACAGTCATCAGATCTTCTATCAGACATAGTGACCGTTGTTGATAACAATGGAGTACGGTCGTCTGATCTTCGCACTAGAAGGTATCAGGGTAACCCAGGATCACATAGATTGCCTGTGTCCTAGAGAAATTTAATTCGGTTCTAGACTCTATACGTGGACAAACGAAGGCGAGGACTGGAGGTGGGTCCTCTTTTTCAATATCAACAATCTCCAAATGAGATGTCGATAGTAGATGTGGTAATCTCCGTGATTTTGAAACAAGTACTTTTTGTACTTGAGTGGTCAGTGGGGGTTGTGCATTGCATCACTGGGTCCATGATGTCTTAATCAGAAAGCAACATATGCAATCTGATATAGATGAGGTTACCCGGTCATTTGTTCGGTTTAGGGAGGGTTTTACGTTTTCTTTTAACCCTTTCACACACGCTCCTCACTCAACTAACTTTTTCATTTTTCAACCACACCCTCGTTTTTGTTTTTACCATGTGATAAGCTGATTTGCACCCCATACTTCATACCCCCTCTCAATTTTTACCTCAGCGCACCCCAATCAAGATCCCATGATACTTGATTCTGCTCACCTAGACCTAGGGACCCTCACTTTTTAGTTCCTATATTGTCGGTGGCTCCGGGGAAGATCATGCTGGGTTTAGCAGATCATAGGAGTAATTTGAGAGTGGACTATTACGCTCATGTGCATTTTAATCAGCTTTCAAGATGTTGCAATTTAGTTCACATGGATTTTTCATCGGAATTTTATGTGATTCCGGTATAAGTTGTTGCCTGAATGATTTTGAAGTTTAAGGCACAGCAACTTTGTTCTTTTAAGGTAACACCAGACTCACATAGAGTATCCGTTGGCACACGGTATGAATCTGTAGTCGTTTGCACAACCGTTGATTCAAATGTGTGACCTGCGTTTAGAGTTGGCGTGATTTTAGCTCTAGCAGGATTTCCACTCGATCCTCGTGAAACATCATATTGTGATGCCACTACGAGTGTTCCGATGGATTCACGGAGATCCATTTTTATAGTGCAAGTGTCCTATATTGGAAGGTTCTTGAGGGTGAGAACTAGACACACTGTGCATACAAATGAGACTTAACCCGGGGCAGGAGGTTATTATTATTCAATACCGACATACTCCGAATGAGTAGTCAGTAGCTTTTGTGCTACGTCCCCTGATGAAATGAAACAAATCCCTGTTGAGAGGAATTTGAGTAGTTGGTGGTGGCGTGCATTTGCTTTACTGGGCCAGTAAAGTCTAGTGAAACATTCAACGAATGAATGATCACCTATTTAATTGGTTGCCCGGTTTGTTTTCGGTTTGGATGCACTCATAAGGTGTGTTTTCTTTGATTTATCATGTTTTCACATCACCTTGCACTCACCTATTACTATACCCTAGACCTAAACCCTCACATTTACCAGTTGGCTGAAATATTTCCCTGGGAAGGTGTGGCCGGATCTGGCAAACCATGGGAAGGTATGTCTTTTGAAGTAGTGAGTAACAAGAATTAAAAGAATTTGTAATAAACAGATGCAATCTTTACTAGAGAACTAGTAAAGAGATCGTTTACGGATATTACAACGACTTATAATTAGCGTTACAAACATAAAACTTTTTATTTGGGTAATTTGTTTTTGGTTTTGGAATTTTCTCCCCCTAGAAATAATAATTCTCCCCCTAGAATTAATATTTCTCCCCCTCGACAAAACAAAGATATTGAAAAGTTGTCAGTTGTAGAAACGTACCTTATACATCGTCGGAGGGTTGAAGGAGAGGTTTTGCGATTAAGCTTGATTGAGATTTGTGGTTTCCTATAAGAGCGGGTCCTGAATCTGTTTTGATCAGAAGCCATTTTTCATTGAGAACCGGGTTTCAAGCTGAAGTACTTGAAAGCCATTTCATTGAAGCTCGAGTCATATACTGAAGTGTGTATAAGTCATTCTGGTGAAATGCGAGTTATACATTGAAATGTGTATAAGTCATCCTCCAAACTCCAAACACCTTTCTGGTAATTCTACATAAAACAATTAAAACATGTTTGGTACCCAATTATGTATGGGTCCTATACGATTAGTGACAGATGTGTTATGTAAAATTGTTTTAAGATCAATTTAGAGCTTTGGAGGACTGCAAGGAGGCAGTTCAGAGGTTGTGGATTTAACTACCCATTTTAAAGATTTTTCAGAGGATTGGATAATCCAATGAGATTTTTCATTTTTGATCCATGTGTATTTCACAAACGTTGAAGATTTGGTCGTTGTTTTGTTGTCGCTGTTTGAGGAACCTGAAGACTTTGGCTTAGGTGCGGAAGATCCTCGAGAAACTTTGCGACGAGAAGACGAGTGTTTATCAGAGATTGGTGGGGTTTTGGAAGAACTCTTCGCCTTTTTGGAAGCATGTGAAGATGAACCCTTTTTATTTGGTTTGTGTGGATGAGAGACATATTTCTTGCATGGTTGTGGAAAACATGTTTTGCATGATTTTATAATTTTACCAGATTTATGGAAAACATTGATTTTCAAACCACATGGAGCATCTAATCTAACGAAAAATCGATCGTCAGTTTCATTGATTTGTTTCTTTGTGATTTTATCAAACAATCTCTTTGTACCAAATTTATCATTTTTAAAGAACACAGTATCATAATCAGGTGAGTAATTTACAGGACGATAAACAGAAGCATCATACACTGTACCAAACGCAGTTGCCGGAGATGTAAATTTTTTGGAGTTGTTACAATTAATTTTAACAGTAGACGAAGAAACTGAAGAGGTATATGGTCTAGACTTCTTAAGCGTACTAGACTTAGACGAACTCGGCTTCTTAGACTGCACATCTCCTTTGACTCCATTGGGCTTGGGCTCCTTGCTCTGAGGCTCTAAGTTTCTAAATGAGACGTTTAAGGCTGGTGAATTAGAGGTTCTTCTCAAAGTAATTGGTACTGGATTAACAGGTGCCGGTCATATTAATGAAGATTTAGAATTTTGAAAAACATTTTCGTTAGTTTTATGTTTTAATTCTGAAATCGTGTCCTCTAATTTATGTATCTTTGTTTGAAGTTTTTCTTTTTCTTTATCAAAGGCTTTATGAGTTTCATCAATTTCAGATTCAAGTTGGACTATTTTCTTTTCTAAAATTAACGTTGGAACATAAAGCTTGGGTTCGATGGTTTGTTTTAAAACTTCATTATCTGAGATGGAAAATTCTTCTGGAGTGACAATCGGGAAGTACTCATTGTTTTCAAATTTTGCTTTCTTCTTTTCGTACGTTGAGTTTAAGGCATCATAATTGAAGCTAATTTGAGCATATTCTTCCTTTTCCCGGTTGAACTTTTCAACTTCTGCTTCTTCATCTGGCATATGAAGGAAGCTTTGCCAGATTCCCAAGTTCATGTAATCGTAGTTATATAACGTTGGAAGAACATCTGCAGCTTTTTCCAGAGGACGGATGTTTTCTGCTCCAAGACCCACTTTTGACTTGAAAGATCTGAACTCTTTAGGCTGGTTTAATTTTATCGTTTGTTCAGTATGACCAGCTTTCACAATCGTCTGCTCCAGTTTTGAGATGTGTTCTTCAGCATTTTCTTTTCTGACAGTAAGACTGTGTATAGTTGCTGATTGTTCATCGATTTCCTTTTTAAAATCGTTTGTTATGTTTTTGATTTGTTCATTTAATTTTTGAATTTCGATGTCAGCCGTCTTCAACTGTTCTTGGTAGTCTTCTATCTTGATGTCTGCGGACTTCATCCATGTTTGCTGTCGGCTTAGTTGATTCGCCAAGTCGTTTATCAGCTGCTTGGAGTCGTCTTTGTCACTTGACACCGTCTTCATAGTTTTTAGGTTCGAAATTTCAAGATTTTTTGTATTAATAATGTGATTTAGACGATTGACCTCACTGGTGTGAGCAGCATGAAACGATGACAACTGTTGTTGTAACTCTTGTGTTTTTTGATTTGAAAGGTTATTTTGATTGACTTGAGAAACAAGAGTTTCAAGTTGACAACGAAAGGTTAAATTTTCTGCCTTTAATTTTGAGATTTGTGCATTTAATTCATTAGTTGTGTTTACTTGTTTTTGTAAACTTTCTTGTAATTCAGAAATTTGAAATTTATAAGCTGATTTTGACGTAGACAACTGATTTTGTAATTCCTTGTTTACTTGAGTTATTTGAAGAGAACATTGACTTAACTCACTCAAATCATTTAAAAGTTGTTCCTTTTCGGATTCTAAACAGGTAATTTGTTTTGTCAATTGTGATTTCTCATCAATTTTAGTAAAAAGTTTTTCATTAAACAAGGAATTCTTTGATTCATCAGTGTCTGAATCAGATAATAAAGAATCAAAGGAAAAAGAGAGTACCTCATTTTCATTATTTTTTGAAATGCCCAACACAGCTGTAACCTCATTTGGTATTGCCATGACTGCCAGGTTGGCAATGCACTGTTTCTCCTCCTGGGCATTCGACCCGGCAGCCAATGTTTCTTTGGAAGTCATGTTAAGAACACTTCACGGGAATTTTGATTGAAACGGGGTAAAGAAAATTTAGAGAATGAGAAGGTTCTGGAATAGAATATGTGATGTAGACCGTGAATTTGTCTTCAAAAATTCAAAATTACCGAAATCTTAAACTGGTTATTCCAGATGATAAAGTACACTTTAAATGTGCCTAAGATTTTCGAATTAGGGAAAAACGACGATCGGGTTAGAAACTGGGGCTAAACGAAGTTTGGAAATTGACCGAAAAATCACAAAAACGCAAATTAAGCGATCGAAACAAGCGTTTTTGGGCCGGCAAGTTGGGTAAACCGCCTACGTCGTAGCCTTCGTCTTAAGCTTCGATTTGGTTACTCGTGGGCTCGAAACGGACACCCGAGCTGAAAGTTATGACCGTTACAGTACAGCCCCTTTTGTCACGCGAGTGTTGAAAGAGTTCGGGCCGAAGTTGTGTAGAAGTTCGGGCCGAAGTTGTGTAGAAGTTCGGGCCGAGGATTGATTGAAGTTCGGGCCGAAGTTCGGGTTGAAGTTCGGGCCGAAGTTCGGGTTGAAGTTCGGGCCGAAGTTCGGGTTGAAGTTCGGGCCGAACTTGGGGTTGAAGTTCGGGCCGAAGTTTGGGTTGAAGTTCGGGCCGAACTTGGGGTTGAAGTTCGGGCCGAACTTGTTACTGTTCTCGGGCCGAAGTCTTTCTTGGCAGAACAGTGACGAACAGAACAGAAAAACCCACTAATTTGATCCTAAAATGGTCGTTTCTTAGACAAAATCTTCGATTCTTTTTGCAAAATGACCCAAATACTATTTCCTTCAATCCATTACTACTATATTACTCAAAAACAACCTAGATCTATTCGAAAATTTGAATTTAAAGGGTTTTTGAAGCTTTAATGGTTTTTCCTAAAAATCCAAATTCTTCATCAGAATGGATTAGATTCGATCCTAACTTGATTCTAAGCTTAATATATCAACAAAATGAAGCTATTCAATCCATAATAACAAGAATTAGTACCTTGAATCCGATTTTTGATCTTAAACCCCTTTTTTCTTCAAAAACCTTCAAAAACCCACTGATTCTTCTGATTTTAACACCAATTGATGGATTTGGATCGTTTTCAAGATGAAATTATGCTCTGATACCAATTGAAAAGCACAATAACACTGATTCAATCCATTTGATGGTGTTGGATGATGATTTTGGCTAGAAAAGTGAAGAAGGAGATTAGGGCTTTTAGAGAGAGAAAGTAGAGAGATGGGAGAGAACAATTGCTGGATAATGTTAACTTGATTAATTGTGCAAAAGTTGTAGAATTGAGCCTTACACTTTGGTATTTATACCATGGCTCAATTCTTGGTTAGTTAGGACCATTTTGGTAATAAAACCTAACATCTATACATTGTTACACTATTACCCCCTAGACTAACTATTACAACATATCTAGTACCTAACATAATATCAATAAATGCTTTTATCTCATGCCCTTAGGGTATGTGTTAGAAAAACTCTTAATTTATTTGGATAAATAAACTAGCCACCATAGGGATTTTCAAGTAAAAATCCCTCATATTAGGCACCATAAAAGGTGTTTACAGGATTCGAACTCCAGATTTCACGCCTCATATAGGAGTAAAACCATACATCAATCCAGTTGAACTAGACATCATTTGCAAATTTCCAACACTTAAAATGTAAAAAAAAAACATGGTTAGAGCGTTTGAGGAGCCCTTTTATGGTAAATCGTGTTTTGTTCATGTTGTGATGCGGTTCAAATACATTATTACTTTATTAGTATTTTTGATTTTACAAGTAACTAATTAATTTATTTGGATAAATTTCCAACAATTAAAATGTCAAGAAAATAAAATTGTTTGTTTGCATAAAAGAAGGAAAAAAAGTGTGTGTTTTTTCAAATAATAGATAGAGATCTATCACCCACGTTTCTTAGGCCACAAAACTTACATTCTAACCCCTCACATTTCATATAATAGCACCTTAGAGTTTGTCATGTGTAGTCGAGAGAAAAAGTTATTTAGTATTTATATGTCAACAAATAACCAAACCACTATGCATAGTCTAAAGGGATATATATCTATCTATACACACATATATACATCTACATCTATATTTATATATAGAGAGAAATTAAGAAAGAGAAGCATGAGAGTTATGTATATAGCCAACTTCACGAGATGAAGGATATATATATCGATAAGCAGCTGGCTATATGGTATGTTTGCTTCACGCAAGCTGTCTAATTTCGGTTTACTTTCTGGCGTGCCTTCAAAGCTTTCATTTTCCTCTTATAATCCTTCTTCTCTTAACCCATACACCAAACATTAATTAATTTCTCCATCTATCTTCATCTCGATCTCTAGCTACCCACAAACCCTAATTTGCAAGATCCTAACAAAACAAATAAAACGTACATAAAAAATGAGTTCAAATCCAAGCACTAGCGGCAGTGGGCCATGTGGAGCTTGCAAGTTTTTGAGAAGAAAGTGTGTTGCAGGGTGTATTTTTGCACCATATTTTGATTCCGATCAAGGTGCAGCCCATTTTGCAGCGGTTCACAAAGTGTTTGGTGCAAGTAATGTTTCTAAACTCCTGTTTCATCTTCCGGTTCAAAGGCGGCATGAGGCGGTGGTCACTATTTGTTATGAAGCTCAGGCGAGGCTTAAAGACCCTGTCTATGGTTGTGTTTCTCATATTTTTGCTCTTCAACAACAGGTAATTAATTTAATCATTTAATTCCTCCCTTTAATTAATTTTCTCACACACACTATAGTGTATCAACTTATATTGTTTTCACACATAATACATAAAATGATGTAGTTTATTTTATTTTATTTTTTAGAGAAATGTTATTGATTTTTATAATTTGTGATTACTTTATCTTCGTACTTACTAGATTAAGATAAGTATCAAAATCAAGAGATGATATAAAAAAAAGAATTAGTGAATTAATTACACATCTCATCTTATGATAATTAGGAAGATGAAATAGATACAAATTGTAGAAAGTAATATCATTCTGTTTATTTTATTGATCTACATAAGATAAGAACGTTACGTGTGTCGATATTATATGTTTCGGTAGTAATACATATAAAATATAAAGTTATTTTTTATATAGTTTAGTTGGAAAATAACGCGACATCATGTTTTTCTTTTATACACACAAAGACGAAACCGAACCATTATTTCAGGGTTATTGTTTGCCGTTATGTTTAATGTCGTTCATATAAACTTTTTGGTCTTTATACGTTACGAGAATTTTGAGACGACCTACTTTATCTTCCGTTACACCTTTACAATAATGCATTAAATTTTTTATGAAATAAACACACAATTTGATACAAAACCATTCTTATATATAAAGCCTAGAGAATCATTTTTTTTAAACTAATATTTACCTTATAAAATATGTAGCTAATTAGGTGAGTCAAATATACAGTTGTTGTAAATTGAATATGCAGTTTCAAAACTGAATATTCAGTTTATGGTATCAGTCTATCAGAGCATAGTATCCGTTATATAAAACTTGGTATGCTGGTGTCACGTTTCGCATTGCCCTTCCAAATCTTGATATAATTTATGTTACAACTAGGCAGACACGTGATATTATATCTTTCCTTTAGCATGATAGGTAAATCATGTCTTTAACTTTGGCGTGTTGTCACATGACTTCTTAGAATGTAATGTCACATGTTAATTCAGAAGTAACACTTTCATAAGCAAAATGTTGCGCTGCAATATAAGTTATACCTTTGTTGGCTAAAACTTTTAAATTTTGTTCTAGGGGGTGTCAGATCAATAATATTCTCATTTTGTTAGCGTGTGTGAAATACTAAACTAATTAGTCGACGACAAATTATAGACCTTATAATGAAAAACAGCCCATCTATATTTAAGTTGATCGGACGGCAAATAAATCATGTCACATCAACATTTATCTGTTATATCATCAATAGAGATGATATTGTATTCTACTAATGTTTTTACTAATCTTATTAATATTTTTTATAAGTATCAAGATGAGATAGAAAAATAAGAAGCAATTCAATTATTCATCATATCAATCAATCAATATATGTACTTCCTCCGATGTTACACTTTCCATATTTGGGTGTATCAAAATAAGTGATACATTTTGAAAATTTACCTTATTTGGTAAAAAGTAGTGGGACCCCACACCCACTAACTACCTATTTTAATAAAATGAAATGACCCCTTTACCCTTACTTTTACTTTTAAACATCATTAACCTTACTTTATTTAAAAAATGTGGGGCCCATTCTCCACTAATCATCCAATTAATCTAATATAACCCCCATTATAAAATTTTGCCTCAAAAAGCATGAAACCCAAAGTGTATCACTTATTTTGAATCGGAGGAAGTAATATACAAATGTGCGATATTATTTTTTAATCAATAAAAATCAAAGTAATTGTACAATAGACATAAGTACATAACACTGAACTAAAAACATATATGATGTATCAACTAAAAATGAATAAAACTGAATGCATAAAATAAAACTATAAATGAGATGATAACCAAAAGATAACATGTTTTAAGAAACACTTTGAGTGTTTGGTAAAAGATCAAAAGATATAAGGAAAAATACATATTTATGAATATTAATCTTCGTATGGGGATCTACCGATATTTTGTTTCTTTTTTGTTTTGAATAGTTGTCATGTTGAGTAAACTTTAAGGTTTTGAGTTGTCATTTGTCAAACTTTCGTTATCACATCGAAATTGAGTTGCCTTTATATATTTAGCTATATATAGTAGACTAGAAGTGGGATCCGGTGAGGACTTCAAAAACGGTGAGGACTCGCGAGTACACCTCAAAAAAATTTCAAAAAATTCCGAAAAAAAAAATATAACTCCCCATGATTATTACTACATTTGACAAAAAAAAAATTTAAAAAAAAATTATGATACACGTTTTTTTGTGGATCATAATAATGATCCATATTTTTTTGTGGATCATTATTAAGATCCATTTTTATTTTTTTTTATCATTTTTGAAAAAATTTATTATTTTTTTGGATCTTATAGGCTGCGATTTTGATATTTAAAAAAGAAATTTTTTTGAAAAAAGTTTGTTTTGGATCATTTTTAGGGTTTTTTTTGGAGTCCTCGCAGTCCTCACCGGGAAAAGAGTCCTCACCGGATCCGGACCCATATATATATATATATATATATATATATATATATATATATATATATATATATATATATATATATATATATATATATATATATATATATATATAGAAGTGGGATCGAGTGAGGACTCTTTTTCCGGTGAGGACTGCGTGGACAAATCTAAGCCTTTAATCCATAAAAATTAATGGCTAGGATTGAATGTGAAAAAGATAAACAATGGTTGAAGTTTGGGGGTTTTGTGTAAAGTTTACCAAAATAATGGGGGAAAAAAGAAAATTTAGAAGGTTAAATAGTCACTTGCAAACACTTTCTCTCTCCTAGTGCCACATGTCAAGTCTTGATTTGATGGGTTTTTTTTACCTCCACCTTTGTTTTTCGGTCATAACTTTTTTTTTCTTTGTAAAAAAAAAAACTAAAAATGTCAAAGTTCTTAAAATTAAATTATCTACGAAATGAGTATAGTCAAGAAAATTTGAAAAAAAAACCCGGATAAAATATTGGATCATTTTGTTAATTTTGGATCATTGTCTTTGGATCATTTTGTTATTTTTGGATCATTGTTAATCTTGTATAAACATAATTTTGTATAAATAATTAGTCAAATAATATATCATATATAATATTGGATCATTTTGTTCATTCATGGTCATTTTGTTTACTTTGTACTATTATTAATTTTTGGATCATTTTGTTACTTATGGATCATTGTCAATTTTGGATCATTTTTTTTTTTTTCAAATTTTCATGACTATACTCATTTTGTAGAAAATTTAATTTTAAAATTTTTGGCATTTTTAGATTTTTTATTTTACAAATAAAAAAAAAGTTATGGGCGAAAAACAAAGTGTGGGGGAAAAACACACTTCCAATTATAAGAGGACAAGTGGCAAAAGGAGGAAAGGGGGTTTTCAAAAATGACCTTTATGCCCTTTTGAAGATGAGTGGACGAAAATTGTCCTCGCAGTCCTCACCGGGAAAAGAGTCCTCACCGGATCCGGACCCTATATATATATATATATATATATACATATATAGGGGTGAGTTATATAGAGAACTCATTTACACTTTTAGCCAATCAGAAATTAGATTAATATTTTCCATTTAATTAAATGTGAAGGGCAATTCTGGTATTCCATATATTTCGGTTTTTTTAGGCACAATTAATTTAGATCATATAATTATGGAATGTTGAGATTTAAATCCTACAATTAATTTAAATACTATAATTTCGGTTTTTTTGGTATTCCATATATCTTCCTTTGATAATTTCGATTTTATTAGGGATAATCAGAATGTTTGAAGAATACTATACTTCCTCCGATACATTAATGTAATTTGATGTACCATTCTTTTATAATTTCGATCTTGTACCATTCTTCCTTTTATAATTTCGATTTTATTACAATACATCAATGTAATTTGATGTATCATCATTCATGTATCATCTATAAATTAGTGTAACTCAATACATCAATGTATCATCATTGATGTCTTCACAAAAATATCGCTAAAAACAGAAAAAAAACATTGATGTCTTCACAAAGTTATCGCTAAAAACAGATAAAACATTGATGTCTTCACAAAATCAAAACATTCATGTAATCAAAACATTGATGTCTTCACAAAATCAAAACATTCATGTAATCAAAACATCGATGGTGCGGGTGGTTGACGTCGTCGACTGAAACCCTAGATCCGCCGCCGTCGACTGAAACCCTAGATCCGTCGCCGTCGACTGAAGCCCTAGATCTGCCGCCGTCGACTGAAACCCTAGATCCGCCGCCGTCGACTGAAACCCTAGATCTGCCGCCGTCGACTGAAACCCTAGATCTGCAGTCGTCGAAACTAACCATGTTGATTACCGAAATGCAGGCATGTGAGGGCCAAACGGTGGCGGAACATGCATTTGCGGGCCAGACGGTGACGGTGACGGAGCGGCAGTGGAGGGACATGTCGACGGGCGGTGTTCTTCTGAGAGATATGAGAGATGGAGAGAAAACTTCAAAACAGAGACTAGTGGTTACAGATCTGGTAGAAGAGACCACTGGTGGTTACAGATCAGGTCGCCGGTGGTGTTCCGCCGAAGATACAAATCGCCGGTGGTTTCTGTTGTGAAGATGGATGGTTGCCAGAAGTTTTTATTCATTGGGGAGGTCCGGTGGAGGTGGAGTTGTGATTGAGGAGAGAGAGATGATGCACACACATGTGTGTACGTGTATGTGTGTGTGTGTGCGCGTGCGCAGTTAATGTAAATGGAGAGTTATGGTTTAATTTCCTTTTTTAATTCTTTTTTTTAAAACAAAAAAAAGTAATTGTAAATGTCAGATTACGAAAGTAGCCTTTTTATTTAAAGAGAGAGTTCTCTATATAACTCTCCACTATATATATATATATATATATATATATATATATATATATATATATATATATATATATATATATATATATGGTTCGGATCCGGTGAGAACTCAAAAACCAGTGAGGACTCCAAAAAAAACCCTAAAATTGATCCAAAATAAACTTTTTTCAAAAAAATTTCTTTTTTAAACTTAAAAATCGCAGCCTATAAGATCAAAAAATAAAATAAAAATTTTCAAAAATGATCAAAAAAAAAAAGATCATAATAATGATCCACAAAAAAATATTGATCATTATTATGATCCACAAAAAAAAGTGGATCATAATTTTTTGTTCAAATTTTTTTTTTGTCAAATGTAGTAATAATCATGGGGAGTTATATATATTTTTTTCGGAATTTTTTGAATTTTTTTTGAGGTGTCCTCGCGAGTCCTCACCGTTTTTGGAGTCTTCATCGGATCGCACTTCTATATATATATATATATATATATTATACATCTTATTCATCATACTTAAAAAAAATACCCCTATATTGTTAAATTATAAATCAACTAAAAAAGATTTAGTGTAAGATTTAGTGGTCTGTAATACATCAAGAACCATAAAAAAATCCTTTTTATGAGCTAATTGACAGAGATGTCTTTGAGTAGGTGTAGAGCTCACACTTTAAAGGGACCCCAATTTTTATATAAATCTTATATAAAATCTTAAAGTGTTAGGTTCACTTAATAATTTAATAGAAAGAATTAGAATGTCTGATTTCTTTTTTATATATATCTTGGAGTATTATTTATGAGGCTTACTTTCATCTATTTGCACAAGCATTTAGAATTTTAGAAACAACCATGGTAATTGGTAAAATAAAGTTACTACTAAAGGTTTATATGAAATTAACAGGTGGTGAGCTTACAGGCGGAGCTCGCATATTTCCAAGCACAACTAACCACCCTAGAAGGCCTAAGTACTCCACCACCACCTCCACCACCACCTACTCAGTTATCCATCAACGACCTTACAACTGTCCTTGCTTCATACGATTTATCATCGCTTCTTGAACCAATGGCAATTCCACCGTCATGGACCATGCAACCACCAAGGAATCCCCGCCAGTTTATGAGTTTCGAGGCCATCGGAGGAGCTCCGACCGACTTGCCTCAACCACACGGCGGCGCAGGTGACTTTCAGGAGCAACCTGTTCAAAGGCCAAATCGTGGGAATTCTGAACCAATGACATGCAAAACAGAAGCCTCATCAATGCCACCACATAATCGATAAAACAAAAACAGACTTTGATTTCTTCTATTTTGTTCTATAGTTTTGAACTTTTTTTTTTTTTTTGACAAAGACATATTTTTTCTTCATGTTGTGAGGTTTAAATGGGCAAATTATCTCAAGTACTTATATAATAGGACTTTATATTATTTGCCTTTTGCATGAAATGTAGTTTTTAATAGTTTTATAAATATCTATTGCATGATATATATTTACAAGTCAACGTAACCTCATTTAAGTTCGAGTACAAAAGAACAAAATCATAACATATAACTAGTCAAATTCAATCTATTATAAGACAATTAGTCTAATTCGATCTTATTAAAATTTATAGAGAACTAATATCAATCAACTTTTTTTTTGGCTAAGTTTGAGCCTTTTTACCAATGTATGATTTTTTTGGGCTAAATTTATAGAGAACTACTAAAATAGGGGCCCTTTTGTAACGACCCGAAATTTGTAGATAAATAAATTTTGTAAAAGTATGATAAATAAGGATAAATCATTTAATGAACGAGGGAATTGGTTTCGTGTCATTTGGACACCGTATGGAGAAGTTATGAACGAAACCGGGTCGAAAAGAATAACAAAAATTGCAGCCCAGCTGCAATGCCCAGATAGCGCCGCTATCTGGGAGATCGCGACGCGATCTGTTGCGGGGTCGTGCAGCGACCCGTTTTAGCGTTTGGAGAGGGACGCGGATTCGGGAATTGAAAGATAGCGTCAGAGATAGCGACGCTATTTAGCGCCGCGAATTATCGCGGGGAGGAGATCGCGACGCGATCCTTGGATTAGAGGCGTGATTTTCTGTCTGTGCAGCATTAAAGTCGGGTTTTGGTCATTTAATGCATAAAGAAACCCTAGTTTTCTCCCAACTCGAGTGTGTGGTCGTTTTTGAGTATAAATCATCATTTGGAGCCGATTTCTTGGTCAAATCTCGTGATTCTTCACTCCTAGTTGAAGATTTAAGGTATATTTTCACTCCCTTGTAGTTATAGCTTTAGATCTATGGGTTTATTGGCTTTGGTTTGAAACCCTAGTTATTGGGTTGGCGAATTATGGTTAAATAAAGGTTGTATACATCTTGTAGAAGGTATTTTAACAAAGGAAACAAGTGTATGATTAAGATTTGTAAGAATCTTGAGATTGTTAAACCTAGGGTTTGGAGATCACCAAAATTTAGGGAAAATGTTATTAAAGGGTATCTAGGGATAAATGGTCATGATATTAGTAGTATGTGATGTTGAGCATCTTGTGATTGTTATATTAGGCTTTTGGTGAAGTCTTGGAAGGTTGACCGATTGTTGGAGCAAAGGGTCGGTGTGAAGAGCACACATTGGAGCATTGTTTGCTAAGGTGAGTACGTGTGGACTTTACTGAGTACATAGCTTTGAATTATTTTATTACTTGCGTTATGGTCTATTTGCTTATTTGTGTAGACTTATGGTATGTTGAGTTAGTGATAGATATTATTGATAACATTGGACTAACTTGTTGATGATTGATGTGATAGCCGAGAGCTATAATGACATGACTGTTGAGTCATGGTAAGATTGAGATGATGTGATGACACGGGCGACTCCCGGTCATGAGGTGTGGAGTGAGGGGCAGTTGGGTGGATTCCCATCGACTCATCCACGTTAGTAGTCTTGCTCACTGGACGTATTCCGGCGAGTAAGGCAGATATCGGTAGATTGGGCGATTCCCTCTTGCCGGTATCTTGCTTCTAGTTAGTTCGGGGGCAACCCGATAACTAGATATACATGTGCTTCTAGCTAGTTCGGGGGCAACCCGATAGTTAGATATGATTGCTAGGAAAGCAAGATTGATAGGGCCACAATAGGGTGGCTATATTGGATTGATGGACTATATATATATATATATATATATATATATATATATATATATATATATATATATATATATATATATATATATATATATATATATATATATATATATATATATATATATATATATATATATATATATATAGATGTACATATGTAAGATTGTTTGACTTGTGACATTTTATTATTGATGGGTCAAAAACCCATGTATCTCACGAGACTTTATTGTCTCACGTACTCCTTGTTTGTTTTGCTATGTACTCAGGTTCGGGATCGAAGGTATAGGTGCGCATGGATAGAGATGTGGGGCCTAGAGTAGAAGAACACTAGAACGGATTTAGACTTAGCTTTGGTTTTGATCTATTTTGTAACACCAACTTTATACTCTGATTTTCATACCAAAGGTTTTGGTAAATCCGTATTTTGGGATAGTTCTCCTCTATATTAAATGATTATTTTGGCCAAATGTTTTGTTATAAAATTTAAGGTGTTACACCTTTGATGTTTGGGGGCCCAGGGCGGTCGCCCAGCTTGCCTAGCCCATTGAGGCGGGCCTGCCCTTGTGTGATATAAATGGATAAATGTACTGAGATTTCCCCTATCCAAACATCGTCTTGTGCAAGTATTATCTAAAGAGTTTTTTAAAATGTATCATAGAAACATATGATATGAAACATTTTCTTATTTAATAATTAACGAGTCATTTATTATTTTGTGTTAATCCAATTTTACCATTGCTATAAATGAGAAAATTAAATATTTTATAAATTAAGAGTTGTATTCTAGGAAGTCCAAAGGTTTTGCATAGTCTCAAGGGACAAATTCTAGTCATTTGATCAAGATGGTCAAGATCAAATCCCCCACCTACAGCAACCGCCGGTCGCCGCCTCCGACCACCGCCCGCCGCCGGCGGCCACCGCCCGTCGCCGCCGACCACCGCCGATCGCCGCTGTCCGCCGCCGTCCGTTGGTGGCCGGCGGCGGCGGCGGTGGTGGATGACAGTGAAGGTGCTGGTGGTAATGGGGGTGGTGGTGGTATTGATGTATTGAAGCACATGTGCTTCACTAAAACACAAAATACTACTACGAAGCACATGTGCTTCAGGTCACGAAACACATGTGTTTCAAATCACTAAAAACATGAGTTTCTAAACACACAGGGGAGCATACGAAGCACATGTGCTTGACGTAACGAAACACATGTGCTTGACGTAACGAAACACATGTGTTTCACTAACAAGAAAAAAAATCAAAACAAGTGATGAACATATCATTATGAAACATATGTGCTTCATAAAGCCTAGCACATGTGTTTTCGTTCCTGAACACATGTAACTTACAAGCAAGTCATTTGTGTTTGAATCACGAAGCACATGTGCTTGACGTTATGAAACACACGTGCTTCACTAACAAGAAAAAAAATCAAAACAAGTGACGAACATATCATAATGAAGTACATGTGCTTCATAGAACACATGTAACTTACAAGCAAGTCATTTGTGTTTGAATCACGAAGCACATGTGCTTGACGTTATGAAAACACATGTGCTTCACTAACAAGAAAAAAAATCAAAACAAGTGACGAACATATCATTATGAAGCACATGTGCTTCATAAAGCCAAGCACATGTGTTTTTGTTCCCGAACACATGTAACTTACAAGCAAGTCATTTGTGTTTGAATCACGAAGCACATGTGCTTGACGTTATGAAACACATGTGCTTCATTACTTGAAACACATGTGCTTGGTTGTACATATACACTCCTTTATTTTCAAAACAACTGTTATTAGTGAAACACATGTGCTTCTAGTAACGAAACACATGTGTTTCGAGTCATGAAATACATGTGCTTGGCTGTACATATACACTCCTTTATTTTCAAAACACATGTGTTTCAAACACATGTGCTCCAGTCACGACCACCACCACCGGTCACCACCGCCGGCGGCCACCTCCGGCCGCCGGCCGCCGCCCATCGCCGCCGGCCGCTGTCTCCGGCCGTCGGAGGTGAGTGGGGTATTGATGTATTGAAGCACATGTGCTTGTATGCTTTGAATCTTGATCTTGACATTTGACTTTTTCTTGATCCAAGGACTATTAATTGTCCCTTGGGACTAGCTAAAATTCTTGCACTACCTTGAACATTTACCTATAAGTTAATATAAAAGTAAAAATAATATTTAACATTTGATATCATGTAATACATATTAGCAACCTGATTGTCATTTTCACTTCCAAAAAAATACATTCGCCAAAATTTAAAATTGACGCCATGTTTATTGATTTGTAACGTTACCCAAACCCCCATGCAGTCAACGCAGATCTAAGGTTATTATCGTCATTTCGGTATTTAAACAATATTTTTTTCAGGCCTCAATTTCACAAAATCAAAAAAGTACGCGATCCAAACTGACTTTCTCTCCGTCTCAAAACCACCACGCTCTGACAAAATCACCACCGCCAGCCACCAATCCACCACCGATCCACTCAACTGGAATCACCATAATCCACCATTTCACCCCACAACAAACCGGAGAAACTCGGGAAATGGCTTCTTCGGAAGCCGAATCCCGTCTCATCAACAGCATCTTAGTCCCTGCGCTAGAAAAAATCATAAAAAACGGCTCATGGCGCAAACACTCCAAGCTTGTTAATCAGTCTAAATCCGTACTCAAACGCATCACCTCACCGGAAACCCCTCCTTCTCTCTCACCTACCTCCCCTTCCACACCTTCCACCCCGGAGAATCAATCAGGCGTCGAGTCATCGTCACAATTATGGTCTCCCGGCGTTCTACATGATTCCGGTACGAATGAGCTAACCCTAACGGAATCTGAATTCATATTATCCCCGATTATCAATGCTTGTTCTTCGGAAACTATTAAGATCGTGGAGCCAGCGTTGGATTGTATACATAAATTGATAGCTCATGGTTGCATACGTGGCGAATCGGATCCAGCTGGTGGACCGGATGCCAAATTGATAGCGAAATTGATTGATTCCGTTTGTAAGTGTCATGAATTAGACGACGAAGGAGTAGAATTGCTGGTTTTGAAGGCAATTCTATCTGCAGTTACATCAATGTCACTGAGAATACAGGGTGATAGTTTGTTGCAGATTGTGAGGACTAGTTACGATATTTATCTAGACAGTAATAATGTGGTTAATCAAACAACAGCTAAAGCATCATTGATTCAAATGCTTGTGATTGTGTTTAGGAGAATGGAAGCAGATTCATCAACAGAGCTAGTACAGCCGATTGTAGTAGCAGAATTAATGGAACCTGTAGGAAAAGGAGAAGATAGTGATGGAACAATGACAATGTTTGTTCAAGGGTTTATCAGTAAAGTTATGCAGGGAGTCGATGGAGTTATGAACCCTGGATCTCCAGTATCATCTAATTCAGGTGGTAACGAGGTACATGATGGAGCATTTGAGATGAAAATGTCAACAATGGAGTCAACACATCCAGCTGATATGTTGGATTCTACTGATAAAGATATGTTAGATGCTAAATATTGGGAGATTAGTATGTATAAAACAGCATTAGAGGGAAGAAAAGGAGTATCATTAGATGGTGAAGCAGATAGAGATGATGATATGGAGGTTAAAATTGGGAACAAACTGAGAAGAGATGCTTTCTTGGTGTTTCGAGCTCTTTGTAAACTATCCATGAAAACTCCACCAAAAGAGGCAATGGGGAATCCACAGCTTATGAGAGGGAAGATTCTAGCCCTAGAATTGCTCAAAATTTTGTTGGAAAATGCAGGGACCGTTTTTCGTACCAGTGAAAGGTATGAATCTATGATTTGTTGTCATCTTGGAACAAAATTAGATGCTAAAATTGGGATGATAATTTGTTTAATTTTGTTGGTACAGATTTTTGGGCGCAATTAGACAGTATTTATGCCTGTCACTATTGAAGAACAGTGCATCAAGCTTGATGATTATTTTTCAGCTTTCATGCTCGATTTTCATCAGCCTTGTGTCAAGATTTAGAGCTGGATTGAAGGCAGAAATTGGAGTCTTTTTCCCAATGATTGTTCTCAGAGTTCTAGAAAATGTTGTTCAACCCAATTTTCAACAGAAAGTGATCGTACTACGGTTTCTTAAAAGACTCTGTGTTGATTCACAGATTTTAGTAGATATATTTATCAACTATGATTGTGATGTTAACTCCTCTAACATTTTTGAAAGGTACATAAATATTCTCCATATTGCTTTTCAGTTAACTTATGTTTATGTTATTATGTCTAGTGTGTCATTTTTTAGGTCAAAATACATTTTAGTACCATGAACTTGGCTGACTAGGTTTTCTATAACTATTATATGTACAACATGATACCCTAAACTTGACAAAATAGTCGACTTAGTACCCTGACTAACGAATTTGGTCTTGTTTTCTCACGTGATTTGCTTCTAATATCAATATATCGAGATGAACGTAGATTTTTTAGTCCGTCAAAAGCTCTAACGAATATAAGTCAAGTAAGAAAACACTATCAAATTAACAAGTCAGGCTGCACCTTTAATGTTTTTCTAAAATGTATTTTGGTATTTTTGGCCTTTTTCTAATATTTTTTTGTACAGGATGGTGAATGGACTTTTGAAAACTGCTCAAGGGGCCCCACCTGGTGTTGCCACATCACTTTTACCTGCACAGGAAGCAACCATGAAGCTTGAAGCTATGAAGTGTTTAGTGGCTCTTTTGAAATCAATGGGAGATTGGATGAACAAACAATTGAGAATTCCTGATCCTAATTCGGTCAAGTTATCTGATGTTACTGATTATAATCCCGAAATTAAAAACGAAAACGGGGTTGCAACTGATCATGAGATTGTTGATGGATTAGGTTCCCGTTCTGAATCATTAAATGAAATTTCAGATGCTTTAACAATTGAGCAACGCCGTGCTTACAAGCTTGAACTTCAGGTAAGTGTAGAAAAAAAAATTAAATATTTTTTTATATTTTTAATTTCATTTACAGCTGGCATTTGGCAGCAGTCTAATGATAGATTAATGGCAGGAAGGTATATCATTATTCAATCGAAAACCTAAAAAGGGGATTGAATTCTTGATCAATGCGAATAAAGTGGGAAATTCACCTGAAGAAATAGCAGATTTCTTAAAGAATGCTTCCGGTTTAAACAAAACTATGATCGGTGATTATTTGGGAGAAAGAGAAGATTTATCTCTAAAAGTAATGCATGCATATGTTGACTCGTTTGACTTTCAAGATATGGAGTTTGATGAAGCAATTAGAATCTTTCTAAGGGGCTTTAGATTACCTGGTGAAGCACAGAAGATTGACCGAATTATGGAAAAATTTGCTGAATGTTATTGCAAATGTAATCCAAAAACATTCATCAGTGCTGATACAGCTTATGTTCTTGCATATTCTGTTATAATGCTGAATACTGATGCTCACAATCCCATGGTGAAAAATAAGGTATTTTTTATTCTTTATTAACAAAAAATGGACCTAATTATACTAAGTATTTGATATTTCTCATCTTTGTAGATGTCAGCTGATGATTTTATACGAAACAATCGTGGAATAGATGATGGAAAAGATTTACCAGAAGAGTACATGAGATCGTTGTTTGGACGAATATCAAAAAATGAAATTAAAATGAAAGAAGACGATTTTGCCCTTCAACAAAGGCTTTCTGTTAATCCAAACAAGATTTTGGGGTTAGATAGTATATTAAATATTGTGATACGAAAAAGAGGTGAAGAAAATCATACAAGTGAAGATCTTATGCGACACATGCAAGAACAATTTCAAGAAAAAGCACGAAAATCTGAGTAAGTTCAGTAATCTGGTTTTATATTTATTTTTATTTTTTATAAATACATTATTTCTATTGGCAATTTGTAGGTCAGTTTATTATGCTGCTACAGATGTGAATATACTTAGATTTATGATAGAAACATGTTGGGCTCCCATGCTTGCTGCCTTTAGTGTTCCTCTGGACCAAAGTGAGGACATGATAGTAATTTCACAATGTTTGGAAGGCTTTAAACATGCAATTCATGTTACAGCTGCAATGTCTATGAAGACTCATAGGGACGCTTTTGTAACTTCACTTGCAAAGTTTACTTCCCTTCATTCACCAGCTGATATAAAACAGAGAAACATTGATGCAATCAAGGTCAGTTTGGTCTTTTTACAAACTCACCATATGCGTGTGTTTGTTTTAATTCTTATAAATGATTAAATTGTTTCATAGGTGATAGTTGCAATAGCAGATGAAGATGGGGATTACTTACAGGAAGCATGGGAGCATATTTTAACATGTGTTTCTCGGTTTGAAAATTTGCATTTATTAAGGGAAGGTATTCTTCCAGATGCCACTTTTTTTGCCTCTAATGACACCGAATCTGAAAAGTCAAATAAGTCAAAGTCAAACGTTCTTCCAGTTCTTAAGAAAAAAGGGGCTGGAAGAATTCAACAAGCAATGAGAAGAGGATCATATGATAATTCTGAAATTGGTGGGAATACTTATGCTGCTATTACACCAGAACAAGCACATAATTTGGTCTCTAATTTGAATATGTTGGAACAAATTGGTGATATGAATCGTATTTTTTCAAGAAGTCAAAATCTTAACAGTGAAGCAATAGTTGACTTTGTGAAAGCTCTTTGCAAGGTTTCCATGGGGGAGCTAAGATCTACATCTGATCCACGTGTTTTCAGCCTAACAAAAATTGTTGAAATTGCGTAATTTTCCCACTCTTTTTTCTTTCTTATTTATTAATTAGTATACATTAGTTACAGATCTATAAAATGTTTAGAGGTTGCAATATGGTCAGTTATGGAGGGTTGGGTTTGGGTTGAAACGGGTCATTTTTCGTTGATGTTAAAACCGGCCAGGTCAACTCACAGACACTTTCTGTTCCATTTTATTTTAAAATCTTCTTATATAGTTTATTCGTTTATTTTGATTGTAAAGACATACTATTGCAACAGACAATAGTAGTCTTAATCTTTGAGTAAAATAATGGGTAAATGTCATAAAATAATGATATACTTTAGGTGGTGGACTATTTTGGTGATAATAACTGTCTAAGGCCCGTTTTAGTAATTACAAGTTTTTAGGTGGCCTAATTAGTAATTATAACGTTCAAAAATGTAAAACAGTAATAACCTAACAACGGCAACAAAAGTACTTATAATTAACAGAAAAATAATTAATTACCAAAACGGGCTGTGTAAAAACTTGTAATTAACAAAATGGATTGTGAAAGGTTATAATTACCAAAACGAACCACTACTTCGAATATATTGATACTTTATGACATTTGTCCTAAAATGATTCATGAGGTTGTATGCATTAAACATAGACAAAGGTCACAAGGGTATATCTTTACATGTTTGGTCCATTGACCCGTTTGAGATAATAAAACAACCCGTTGGTGATATCTGTTTTTATTATTGTTTGTTCAGGCACTATAACATGGACCGGATTAGGCTTGTTTGGACAAGTATTTGGAATGTACTATCTGAATTTTTTGTGACAATAGGGTGTTCTGAAAACCTGTCAATTGCAATATTTGCAATGGATTCCTTACGCCAGCTGTCAATGAAGTTTCTGGAGAGAGAAGAGTTGGTTAATTATAATTTCCAGAATGAATTCATGAAACCTTTTGTGATTGCAATGCGTAAAAGTAGCGCTGTTGAAATTAGAGAATTAATAGTCAGATGTGTTTCACAAATGGTTCTGTCTCGTGTTAATAATGTCAAGTCAGGATGGAAAAGCATGTTCATGGTAATCTTCACTTTTTAAAAATATATATATATTAAAATATTGAATATTTAAGACATATATATACATTCTCCATAGAAAGAATACTGTTCATTAAAAGTAGTGAACGGTACGGATCTTGCAAAACAGGATTTAAAAGTTTTCCAAAAATGCCCCTAAAAGTAAAACAGGGAAGACTTTGTTAAATTAATTTATTATTTTTAGTTTTTACTTCTTAACCATTTACAAACGATTAAGTGCAAAATGGGATTTAAAAGTTTTCCAAAAATGCCCCTAAAAGTAAAACAGGGAAGACTTTGTTAAATAAATTTATTATTTTTAGTTTTTACTTCTTAACCATTTATAAACGATTAAAATTTTTATTGTGGTAATCTAAAATCTATCTAGATGAAATTAATATTCATTTTCCGAAGAGTTTTGCCATTAAAAAGGTTATTGGAATAATTAAAATGGATAATATGAATAAGATGCATGTTACTAGAATAAGTTGTATTCATAAATAAAAAGATCAAATTCGATATAAACTAAATATTAGTTTTCGCTTAAGAAAAGAACGTTCGAAATTTCCGCTGCATCGCGCGGACTTGAATATGACTAGTTTAAGACATATATGAATTTTGCAAGTAATATGGTTTAAATTATGAATTTTTAACATTTTGTTGTTTAATTTTGAGGTGTAATTATTATGTGGCAGGTGTTCACAAGAGCAGCTTATGACGAACAGAAAAGTATTGTACTTCTGGCGTTTGAAATGCTAGAGAAAATAGTGCGAGATTATTTCCCATATATAACAGAGACAGAAACAACCACTTTTACAGATTGTGTAAATTGTCTAATTGCATTTACAAATAGTAAATGTAACAAAGATATTAGTCTCAGTGCAATCGGATTCTTGAGATTATGTGCTGCAAAATTGGCACAAGGCGATATTGGATTTTCAAATTTAAAAAATAAAGAAAAAGAAAAAGAAAATTCTGAAATTGTCAGATCTCCACATCAGTCCAGATCTCCAAATCATAGGAGACATGAAAACGGGGAGTTGATAGATATAGAAGACCATGTATACTTTTGGTTTCCATTATTAGCTGGTACGTAAATATAATAATAATATAATATATATATAGGGTCCGATTCAGCGCAGAACCGTTTAAAGGTGCAGATTCGCAGACTCATCCTAACATCCAATGTTTTCTATGTTATATGTAAGGTGTACATTTTCATACACGCTGTAACACATTTATACATTCAATGTTTCCAATTTTTTATACACATAATATATAAATATATTTATATATTATTTGTATAAAATATTGGAAACATTGGATGTTAGGATGGTTACAACGTGTATGAAAATTTACAGATTATGTATAACATAGAAAACATTGGATGTTAGGATGGTTCTGCAGTTCTGCGCCTTTAAACGGTTCTGCGCTGAATCGGGCACTATATATATATATTTGATATTTTTAATATAGAATTTGGTTTATTTTAATTTTACAGGGCTATCTGAACTTGTCTTTGACCCGAGGCCCGAAATCAGAGAAAGTTCTCTTCAAGTACTTTTTGATACATTAAGAAACTACGGTCACCATTTCTCTCTATCATTGTGGGACCGAGTATTTGAATCTATTTTGTTCCCAATATTTGATTATGTTCAGCATGCAATTGATCCATCGGCTGATAATAATTCATCTGACCAAAGAATCGACGGTGATGATGAACTTGATCAAGATTCTTGGCTCTATGAAACATGCACACTCTCACTCCAATCGTTAGTCGATCTTTTTGTTAATTTCTACACTACGGTTAATCCGCTTTTGAACAAGATTTTAACATTATTATTGAATTTTATAAAACGTAATCATCAAAGCCTTGCTGGCATTGGTATTGCTGCATTTGTTCGGTTAGTCAGTAATAGTGGAGAATTGTTTTCTGATGATAAATGGGTTGAAGTGGTTTTGTCTTTAAAGGAAGCAGCTAATGCAACACTTCCTGATTTTTCTTTTCTTTTAAATAAAGATAATAATAGTTTTGTGGATCGTGAAGACGGGTCGACCCGACAGCGGGACCGGGCCCACTTATTTACTGCTGTTTCTGATGTTAAGTGTCGGGCTGCTGTTCAACTTTTATTGATACAGGTAAATACATACATTTTACTATTAGCATAAATCAAGGGTTATGATTAGCATAAATCAAGGATAACGATTAGCATAAATAAGTTTCATATAATGTGTAATAATGCCGTTTAATGTCTTGATTTATTACCTTATTCTTGGATTGTAACTGTAATTTCATATGGGTATTTATACCCCATTTCTATCAATGAAGAAGGTACCAATTCACATTATCTTACATGGTATCAGAGCCATTCAGCTACTCTAAAGAAATCCCAACGGAGTAAAATCATCCTCCGGTCTCTGGCTAACCGCCGGTGATCCGGAGGGATCCTGTTCTTTTGTTTTCTTTATTCCTTCATTTTCCAGCAAGTTCTCTTACCTGTTAAACTTGTTCCCTTTTTTTTTCGTGCAAACAGCTACGGCTGTAGTTTATGTTCTGTCTTGCGGCATAAATCAAGGCTGTGAAGCAATATTTCATGTGTTTAATTCGTTTGTTGAATTTTCACATCGATGGTTTTTTGGATCATCGTATCGATCGTTTCTTAATCATCGCATCAATCGAAGATTTTGACAGCCACGGCTGTGTTTCTTAATTTCCAGCTACCTCTGAAATCGTCTCTGAAGCCACGGCTTCTGTTGAAACAATCATCCCTTCGATTTGTCGACCCACTCTATTTTCCATAGTCGAAATCACAACCCTAGTCGAACTACTTCTGGTTGCAATTTCAATTCAACCAGACGCAATTTTAATTCTCGTATACGCTGGTTTACTCAAGGACTTCTACTGGTCGTAATTTCAATTCTTTGGACGCTAGTTTACTTCAATTGTGACCCGTCCCAGTTTCAGTTTTGGGTCACAGCCCACTAACGGCAAAATCTCTTAGCCCAATCAACATATATGTTCTGGCCTTCAAAAAAAAAAAAAATAATAATATTTTTATTTTTTACGTTGTTTTATTTTTACTTTTTTTCTTTTTTTTGTTTTCTATGTCTTCGTTTAATATTTTGAAGCCACGTGTTTTGGATTTGTTTTTTTTTTTTAACTCAATTAGTCATGAGCTACGGCTCTTATTTTAGTTTATGTCAAGAGCTACGGCTCTATCTCGTTTGTTTGTTTTCAAAGCCACGTGCTTGAAAAATGTTAAGAGCTACGGCTCTATTTCTTCTTTACTCATTTTATGTTTAATCATTTATGTCAAGAGCCACGGCTCTGTCTCTTTTGTTTTCTTTCAAAGCGTCGTGCTTTAGTTTTATAGTCAAGAGCCATGGCTCTATCTCTATTGTTTTGAAGCCAGATGTTAGTGTACCAGTCTCTCTATGTTAGTGTACCAGTCTCTCTATTTGGCCAGCTACAGATTCGACTGCAGGGGAGTATTAGCATAAATCAAGGGTTATGATTAGCATAAATTAAGGATAACGATTAGCATAAATAAGTTTCATATAATGTGTAATAATGTCGTTTAATGTCTTGATTTATTACCTTATTCTTGGATTGTAACTGTAATTTCATATGGGTATTTATACCCCATTTCTATCAATGAAGAAGGTACCAATTCACATTATCTTACATTTACTATTATTTTTTTTCCGAATATATTCTTTTTTTGTAAGGCCAAAATGCATTTTAGTACCCTGAACTTGATTTACTGGGTTCTATACTACCCTGAACTATTAAATGTGCAGCATGGTACCCTGAATTTGCAAAAAATGGTCGATTTAGTACCCTAAATTAATTTGATCGTGTTTTCTTACATAATTTACTAAATTGACTATTTTTTCAAGCAAAAGACGTGAGAATTTAAGACCAAATTAGCGAGTCATGGTACTAAATTGACTATTTTTTCATGTTCAGGGTACCATGTTATACCTTTAATAGTTCAAGGTAGTAGAAGACTCAGTCAACCAAGCTCAGCGTACTAAAATGTATTTTTGGCCTTTTTTGTAAATATGTGCAGGCAATTACAGAGATCCAGAACATGTACAGATCTCAACTACCAGTAAAAAACACCATGATTCTTTTCGATGCAGTTCGTGTAATTGCAAATCACGCGCACAACATAAATACCGACATCACAATCCGATCCAAACTACAAGAAATGGGCCCCATGACCCAAATGCAAGATCCACCATTATTACGCCTCGAAACCGAATCATACCAAATCTGTCTCACATTTGTACAAAATCTCAGTGCAGACAAACCACCACTTTACCAAGAATCACAAGTGGAAAATTACCTAATTGACCTTTGTCTTGAAGTCCTGAAATCATACATTGAAATTGCACGTCCTGCAGATATGACCCATTTGTGTTCTAACAACCGAGAATCTCATTGGTTGATACCGTTAGGTTCGGGTAAAAAGAAGGAATTGGTTGCTCGCGGGCCCCTTATTGTTACTACTTTACAAACTATATCAAGTTTGGATGATTCTTCATTTCAGAAAATTCTTGCTCGCTTTTTCCCTCTGATTTCAAGTTTGATTAGATGCGAACATGGGTCTAATGATGTCCAGCTGGCACTTAGTGAAATGCTTACCGTTTCAGTAGGTCCTGTTTTGTTTCGGTTATGTTGAAAATGGTATCTTTATTCGCTTTTGTTACATTTTTTTCTTAATTATAGTTCATAGAGTATGCAGTTATATTTTTTCGGGTGTAGATACATCTAGAATAAATAGATCTGATGAGTTCTTTTTGTTGTATTGTAGTCAGTTGTTTGACTGTCTAATTTAGTCTTGAAATAATATTTAATGTAACAGGAAAAACAAAGGTATGCTGTTGTTTTGTTGCTGCTGTTATATTTCCACAATTGCAATAAGTACAATTATATGTGGCAAAACGACTTTTAAGACGAGTCAAAATGGTTGTAATAACCTAATTACAAATGTTAAAACTGTACCATAGAAAGTAAAGGAAATCTAAAAAAAACAATAAGCTTTTCGGATCAGTTAATCACACAATAGAATAAACAAATTAGGTTTCAATAAGAAGACGACAAAAACACACAAATTAGTGAGTCAAGAGGGACACCCGTTGACTTGCATATCATTAATTAAGATTTGGTTTTATTAAGCAAAACGTCGAGCAGTTGGAGGGCATCCCTCAACAACACTTTCAAAGCGTTCACCATCAATCACATGGTCACCTTAAAAATGGTCGGCTTTTTTTAATCCATGAAAATCAATCCAAGTACTCTACCAATAATTGCCAAAATTAATGGATATATTGCTATATTTAGTGGTAATTGTATGGATTAATAATTTTTAATACTCGTAGCATATACTACTACTTAATCGAAATCAATTGAAGTCTGCATTTGATTACACCATTTCCAAGACACTTAACAACTAAGAAAGCATATATAGTCCAAGAAAGATGAGATGGGAAAACATGATATTAAAAGTTATTTTGGTTAGATTCAAAGGTGATTAGGTTAGGTGGTCATCACATGAATGCAACATTGTGTTGTGTATTTATATATTCTTCCTTTTTAAAGTGGTCCAGGTGATTATATAATATTATAATTACGTCTTATACTACTCATTAACTTATTAATCTGGTTTCATTATTTTAATGTGAATATCAAAAGGGTATTAAGGCTTTTAGCCTAGTTATTGGTGTAAGATGTTGTACATAGCCTAATGATCATAAGTTTAAGTCTCGTACTCTGGTCATTGAGATTTATGGGCGATTCAGATGTTTATTTAGGTTTGGAACCCTATAATCTTCCCCTTTCAAATAAATCGAAATGATTGAAGTTTTTCTATTTTGAATCGTGTTAGGTCTAATTTCTATTACTTTTTGGATGGATTGATATATTAGAGTAGATTATGTGTTGTTAGATAAATATATATTAAAAAGGTAACAGAATGAAAAACATAAATGACTAGATTTTGTCTAGTGACATATCGGATTAAACAGAAAGAAAAAGTTATAGAGATTTATTAGTGGTATTAACATTATCAGAAAAATTATGGTTTAGCGACACATAGATAAAAACTCACTAAAACTCAGTCACAAAGGTGTTTATGTACGCACAATGTGATTAACGACGTCATTTGAAATATATATAGTGACACCTAAAGAATTTAAGGATAAATTTTGACTTATTTTTAACACAATTTGCTCATATATAAAAAATATCTCTAAAATCAAAATATATAAAAATAATATTTCCCTTGTGGTGTAAAGGTAAAAATCGTATATAAAAATAACCTTTGCAATATTAAGTGACGTAATTAACGAACCTTTGTGTGAAATCTACCTACTAAATCCCTTTTGATGTATGAACATAATTCAACAAACCCCAAAATTCAAAAGTTCGACCCCATCCCGACTTTGCTGAAACTGTCTGATTTTTTTATAGGTAAACTAAATTTACAAATAAAAATAGCAGAAAATTATAATTAATATTCTAAAAAGGGCAACATCACAGGGCACTAAAAAGTGTTTTGTACAATTTGAAATGTGTCTTATTCATTATCTTGGATATTGAAGATTATTTATATTAAATGGCCTTATTGTTTAAAATTACCAGCAGATCGTGCGATTGGTAATTAGTGACATTTAGAGAAAAAGAACGTCAACAAAAGACATAACCATGTCACTAAAGATTTTTAAAAAAAAAGTACTATCTATTAATTCAGTGTTACTAATTAAATCTAGAAATACAATATTTTACCTACCCTTTTATAGTACAGTTAATGATGGTTTTTATTGTATTACTATGAATTAAAATTTATTTTATATAAATATTTAGTTTGTCTCTTTTCACTTGTTTAATTACCTTGTAGTTGTTGCGCAATCGTCCAAGATAATGACAACAATTTTCCAAGTTTGTAGCTGCTCTCTCCAAAGGAAGACTAGGTTTTCTTGAAGACCCCACTTAATTTGTAGGTTTATGTTATCGTCTTTATTAAAAAATATAGATTTCATTTTAACTATATTAACTTAATCGATCAAACTCTACAATTTAAAATTTTATCTGTGTTATTGGAGGAAGAACACTGAAAAACAAACTGATAAATGGAAATTTTAAGATCAAAATTAAGCAGACGTGCATATGGGCGGTGGAGTGGGTGGCGGTGGTTTTGGGCCGTTTGCGGTGGTCATACGCGTGGACGTTGGTTCAGTTAAGCTCGATCTGTGTGTCAGACCATGGTTTCTCATTTTGGCCACCGCTTCACCTTCATGTCTACACTAGCTAGTGGATTTTTATTATTATACAAACAGTGACCTTTTGACCAACAAATCACATTAGAGAAAAATAAAAAATGTTTATTTGTGGACACATCTGTAAGTTATTTGTTTGCTGATTATATGATATAATAAGGTGGTACTAGTTACTAGCTAGTAGTAGTGCAGTTTGTCTTCTTTAGCTTTTTGTAAATAAATGTTAAACTTAAATCAGATATGCATTCTTATTCAATGAGTATTTGATTTTGATGTACGCATCATGTATTCCCGTGGGTGTAACTGGATAATTTTTGTTATTTAAAAGACATAGTGCAATATATTCCAATTCGAGGTGTCCCAATCCAATTGTAATTTGGATATTAGTAGGTGACTTTTAGAAACAAGATGTCATTTCATTGTCTTTGATATAATAAAGCTTTAGAACTGGCTTAATTGATATTGTAATCCTTGCACTGATTAGCTATCCTTGTTTTTTTAACCTAACTTCTTGCTAGATGTCTCTTATATAATATACAACGGTTTAGAGAAAAAGGTAGGATGTTGTGGTAATTTAATTGTCTTTTATATAACGGATCTATGGAGTTGTTATGTTAGTCAGGTGTTCTTGGCCTTAAGTGTTTCATTTTTATAATGTTTTTGTTAGAATTCTAAATTTCTAATTATGTTAATTAAATTCTTCTCTTAGCTCCGTTATTTCAAGGTGTTTGTATATTAACTCGTTGCTAGTTATTCTATCATAATTTCGTTTTTGCCAATCTTTTGATGCAAAACAAATACTTCGATGCCCAGAAAGAACATAAATAGAAAAGTTAAGTATGGTGCAAAAGAAATTTTATTAAAGTCAGAAACTGAACCTGTAATAAAGAAACATATAAAAGACTTGATTCTATTGAAGAACCATTTATTTCACTTGTTCATATAATAAACTTTTTTTTATTCAAATGAAAATTTTATGCATAATTAATTTAAAAAAATATGTAAGTTCCAATTATAAATTGATCGAGGATATCAATGAAATCAATTTAATTGCAAACAACCTCATAATTTGATCTCACATAGCACTATAGCAGTTTGTTTTATAAATATATAAAAATATAAATATAAATTTTACTAATTAATATTTAAACTATATTATAGATCGATCAATCCTCTGAGATTTAAATTAAGAAAATAATAATAATAATAATATTAAAGAGTATCAATAAAAAGACAAAATTAATGTAAAAGCAACTACTGAATTTTAAGATTACTATTTTATCAATAAATGTACAAATTAGTATATACATTAAGGGTTTTTCTAATGTGTGTCCCTTAGGTAGGGGCGTTCGTTTGGACGGTTTGGTTTTATCCGATCCAAATAGGTGAAACCAAATAAAATCCGGTTTTCAAAAGTTCAAACCGAACCGTCCAAACTAATTCGAAAACCAAATCGATCCGAACCAAATAATAATTTGGTTGGTTTGGTTTTATCCATTTGGTTTTTCCTTAAAATTTTCAAAATATTCCAAAAGTATGTAACATAAATAATATTAAGTTCATATGTAAAATTCCAAAATTATAAACTACTTTGTACATAAAAATAAGTCTAATTCATATATTGTGACATTTACAATTATATGTAAAAAATTTGACATCAACTTTATCAAAAACTCCAAAAAGATTGTACATCACCAACTTATACAATATAAAATGGAACAAATGTTAGTATATAAATCAATTTACTATAGGAAAGGGAAACCATAATTGCTTACATTGGAAACCAGCAAGTGTTTATATATAAATCAATTTACTATATATTACTATTTGGTTTGTTTGGACAATCCGGTTTTCACAACGGAAACCAAATCCAATCCGAAATCCAAACTATTAATTTGGTTCAAGTCCAAACTGATCCAAAAAACCAAATAACCAATCCAAATAGTCCGATCCAAATTGTACAATTGGACAATCCGGTTATATCCGAATAGTGAACACCCCTACCCTTAGGCACACAATAAAGTCAATAAGTAATCTAAAACTTTCCAAGTAATTATAAAATGCAATTAACACATCACTTAAAAATAATATATTATAACTTCATTAATGATTATTATTCTAATTTTAAAAGTTTCAAATGAATTTAATATCATTTATTATGTGGACACACATTAGAAAGACTCATATATCAAAGACATTACTTAAAATTGTCATTAACAAAATATTTTAAATTATTGAAATTAAAATAATTGATAGGTATTGAGAAATAGAGAGGAAAAAATAGAAAGAGGGGAGAACGTGGGGGAGACAAGGGAAAGAGAAAGGTGGTCCCACCCACCGCCCCCATCCTCACGTCAAAACTCTCCTCTTTCTCTTCACTCAAACCCTAACACTTTCAGTTCTCTCTCTAGCTTTCACCCAAGATACTAGCTTCTGTCAATTCATTATGACGATTTCTGCACTGAATTTCGTTAGGTTTTTCAAAAGCTTCAATCCAACTCTTTTCCCCAGAAAAAAGTAGCTGAATTTGGTAGTGGGAATTTGATAGTTTTGTTAATAAAGTGAAGAAGAATATGAATCCAGTTACAGCTCATGGTCGTCCTCTACCACCTCCTTTTCATACAAGAGATCTTCAATTACACCATCACCATAATCAATTTCAACAACAGCAGCACCACCACCAGCCGCCACCGGAGGATGAAGAGCAAAGCGGTGGAAGTAGCAGCCACAACCATGGCCAAAAGCGGGAGCGAGACGGCAATTATAGCAATAACAATGAAGGTAATAATAGGGAATTAGCTTCGGTGGTGAACGGAGGAGAAGGAGATCATAGTAGCGGTGGTTCGAGGCGGCCACGTGGTCGTCCGGCGGGATCGAAGAACAAGCCCAAACCTCCAATTATAATCACACGAGATAGCCCTAACGCACTTCGGTCTCATGTGATGGAGGTGGCGAATGGGTGTGATATCCAAGAAAGCGTAGCGAATTTCGCTACGAGAAGGCAAAGAGGGATTTGTATAATGAGTGGTAGTGGGACGGTTACTAATGTAACCCTGAAGCAGCCTGCATCACCGGGGGAAGTAGTGACACTGCACGGACGATTTGAGATCTTATCCCTGTCAGGGTCATTTCTTCCCCCTCCAGCACCACCGGCTGCTTCAGGGCTAACTATTTACTTAGCCGGTGGCCAAGGGCAAGTGGTTGGAGGGGGTGTTGCAGGGCCCTTATTAGCATCAGGGCCCGTGGTGATTATGGCCGCATCTTTTGGAAATGCGGCCTATGAGAGACTTCCTCTCGAGGAAGAAGAGACTACACCGGTTTCAGGAAATGAACCGTTAGGATCGCCTTCTGGGATCAATGGTCAACAACAACAACTCATGAACGAGGGAAATGCATCGTTATTCCATGGATTACCACCGAATATGTTAAATTCATGTCAATTACCGACGGATGCATATTGGGGAGCGAATCGACCCCCTTTCTGATAAGAATTAATGATTAACATGAATCATATACTCGATCTCGATCTTGTTTCATTATCCTCACTTTCACTTAAACTTGTGCAATTTTCTTTGGTTTTACTTCGAATTTTTATCTTTTCACATAAATTAGTATGTTTGTGATGTGTTATTGATTAATTGAAATGATTAGATCTCCATAGCATGTTCGATCAATTCCTTGGGTTGTACAAATTTTGTGAAATTAATATCTATTTCATATGTATGTGCCTCCTTTATGATCTTTTTGGTTAATTTCTTCTAAAAGTACTGAAAACGACATTGACCAATGTCAAAATCTTCGATCTTCATTCAGTCAATACCACAACTTGTGGTAATTTGTGTAAGACTGTAATCAACACACTAGCTAATATCATTAAAAATCAAGATATTTAATTAAATATCTTGATAAAGTTCAAACAGTTTGTACAAAACAAGCTCTGCCATTTTTCTAGTAATTAATCAAACCTTTTGAGTTGTATATTAACAATTTTTGAATAAAAGGTAAATGAGACAGCCTAGCTAGTTTTAGATGCTTTTTATTTGTGTATTCAGTGGTTTTCTTTTAAGTTGTATAAATCATTGAACCCTCATTAAAACCCTTTAAAATTGATCTCAACTTTAAAGCTCTCATTCATATATGTTGCCCTACATATTAATATACACTTGTCAATAAATCAATAATATTCTAGTTTTTTTTTTTCCAATTATTTAAACAACTAGCTAATTAATTAATATTCATTTCGTGTAAAAAATATATATGTACATATATAAGTAGCTGAAGTACAAATCAATTTTTTTGTCGATATATCTTTTAATTTAGGCTTGTGCAGAATATGGTAAAGTTGACATCTTTATACCATATGTGTGTTTCAAGAAAACTTAACATGATACTGGAGGCATGGAGTTAACTGCTTGTTTAAAGCTTAATTTGGGAGTATATATATTTCTCTCTCTAGAATATTAGAGATATATAGATATGATCGTGTGTATATAATGTTTCTCTTTCTAAATCTATGTGCATAGATCTGTGTGGGGCGTCTTTATTTAGGGTTTGGAGAGAGATGGGTGTGTTTGGATTTACACGTGCAATGCAAAGAGCTCTTTTCCAAGGCAATAAACAGAAATTGCAAATGCAGCTCACCCCATTTTCACCAAACACTTCTCTCTCTGTATATACATATACATACATATATATATAAATATATGTTGCTGTGTGTGTAGATTTATATATACATATATAGCTAATCTCTCTCTCCCACTCACAACCTCTGTGAGTTTGTTGCAGAAAACAGTAATTGGTTTGTCTTGTGTGAGGAATGGAGATGCTTTGTTAAAACCTAGATATGCTCCTTTCTTTTATATATGCTTCTAAAATAAAACACATCGTGTTCGACATTTTGTGTAATGGCACCATATCAAACCTTTAACTTTATTGAGTCATGATATTTTGTAAAGCCTAGCTTAAAGTGACAATATTAAGTTCCAAAAAAAGTTTATAGATCTATAAAATCATATGATATTCATATGTAAAATTTATTAAAAAAAAATATTACATCTAAATACATAATTATATATCTCATGTTTTTTTATTTAAAAAAAATCATTAGTAAAACAAATTCTATAACATACCTGAAATAACTCGCGGTAAGATCCACTTTACGCCGAATTATCGTATTTTTTCTTCCGTCACGTCACGCCTTACATTGCCGATACAAATTGTTTCGTAATGGAGGAGTCATGCCGCTGTTGCGCATCTTTTAGAATATTGGTTCCATGTGATATAAACATAATTTTACCGCGAAAATTAATATGATATATAGCATAGTAAGAATTTCTTATAGTATTGTGTTTTGATATTAATTTTCGATCTTTATTCATAATTATATGTTTGTTAATTATAGTATTACGTTTTGATAATTAATTATAAATTTTTAAATTCGTTTTTTATGTTTTGTTTATTAAAACGAACCACATCTTTAAGTTTTGTTTTATGACATTTGCATGGCCTAATTCTCTCATAAACTATTTTTAGAAGTGAAAAAATAGGGTTGTAACCGTGCCAAATTAAGCTGAAATGAATGGTAGGAATTACTTGGGCTCATGACTTGTAGAACTAAATTAGAGCCAAGCTCGTCAGCCCGTTGGTAGTGTTTGTTTCAACCATTTTAAAATTCGAGTCAAGCTCGATAGTTTCTTCTAGTCGATTGAGTTTGAGCTTAAGCTCGATATTTGTTGCAAGAGCATACTAACATATAAATATGTCAAATGTGGGACTAACAAAACGTTATAGCGACCTTATATAATGGACTTGGAACCCAATTTAAGATGGACCAAAGCAGCATTCTTCTTTTCACACACGTGTGCATAGAACAATGAATATGATATCTACACCATAAAAGCTATATCGCACACCACAATTTATGCTTCGATATACTTGTACAGTCTACTTTAAAACTTGTCCAATATGGTAAGTCAAGTAGCTTTTGTGGTGTAGATATCACCTCCCATAAAACAAGTGTTTATTATCCTATAGACAACATCGAACCTGAGGCAAAACCGCAATAGAGTGGTATGCCAACAAGAACGTTACAAAAATATGATATTGTTTTGTTAAAACTATAACAAAACCATAAGCTACAAGTAGTCCCAAAACCATCGTATTAAATATAAATCATAACAAGGTTTAGATCTCTACTTGTAACCGCCGCAGTTCGGTTGAGAAAGTTTGACTAGAAGTCAAAGTACGGCGAGCAAGAGACCGAATATCGTCTCTCGTACAATCACGTGAAATTCGAACCAGCTCCCACAGAGCACCTCCACTCACCATGTCTCTTGCATTTACTTCTGATATCACAAATTTAATAATCACAAAAAAAAAAAAAACAAAAAAAAAAATTGTTATTTTCGAATTTTTTTTCCTTCCTTTTTTGAAGCAAACACACACACACTTATTGATTTTGAAGGATTAAAGTCAACAAAGTGTAACATACTTTCCAAATATGTTCATTTGTTGTATTTATTTTTGATCATTTAAGTCAATGTACTCTTTAAACTGGTAAATTATCTCACTTTTAACTCGAAACTTAGATTGCCAACGAGAAAACTACGACAAATGCAAAAGAGAGAATTTAAGATTCTGGTTAAAAAGTGAGGTAATTAACAGGTTTTAAGAGTACACAGACTTAAATGACCCAAAAAAGTACATATAAATATGACATTTTTAAAAGTACGTTAAACTAATTTGATAACTTTAACCCTAGTTTACATGAGTTTAAATTTGTAACACACTTACCATGTTGTGCTAAATGACAAAGCGCAAGTTCAATGTGGCGTCTAATTATCGATGCATCATTATTGGCATTTTGCACAATCCATGGAAGTGCTCCATCTTCTATCAATAGAGACCGGTTATTTTTGTTCCCTAACAAATTTTTAGTATAATGCATTAGTTTATACCAACTATAAAAAATTAAAATTAAAATTAAAATAAAATAAAATATAACTTACCTTTGCTATAGGTTCGGGACTCACATTTTGCAAAATTAGCAACACCGCGTGCAACTTGAGAAAGAACATCTGGATGTCTTGACCTAACCATCCCCAACAAAGCCTTAATCCCACCTTCAGATCGCAGTTGAGTTTGTAATTTATCTGATAATTTCAATTTTCGAACCAATATGTTCAGAACATAGATCATAATTCATAATTAATTTATAAATTATAATTTTATAATGGTTTTTTAGCGTACCGTTTCCACATAAATTAGCAATAGCTCCAGCTACCATTCTTAGAGTTTGTGGATCTTCAGCATCAGCTGCAGTTGTTGCTAACAGACTAATCCCTCCTTGAGCCATTATAAGTTCTTGATTAGCCTCTGCATACGCCATAAATTAATAATAAAGATTACCATAAATGTCATTTAAATAAATAAATATTAAATTATCATACCATTCATTGCAAGATTTGCAATAGCACCAGCTGCTATTCTGCAAATTGTTTCATCAAAACTTCTGCTTCTAAGGAGTGCCAGCAGTGATGAAAGACCACCAGCTTCAACTATTCTTGCCTGATTAGTATCTGCGCATAATACAAAATAATTAATCCAACTTATACTTGAATATATGTAAATTAATCTTCCTTCTTTTTAAATATCTTAAAATGGATAATTACCTTCAGCTGCTAGGTTGGCCACCACTTTGACTGCGTGCAAACGTACATTAGGTTCTTCTGACTCTAGTAAAGATAAGATCTTTTGCAATCCAACTATAAAATTTAATTAAAAAATAAAAAAAATTAGAGAAATATAAAAACCATTTGTTGAAGTAATAAGTGCAAAATATGTGTACCATGTTCGTGAAGGTTGGTTATTGATGTTCTCTCTTCATTGCCTCGATCTTCAGCCTGTGAATATCTTGGCTGAAAATGATATTGAATTATATACAATATAATATAATAAAGAATTTATTATAATACCTGACCAGAACCAAAAGTGAGTTGTGACAATCTGCTTTGTAACAGCAAAACTTCTTCTTCAAGTTTTTGTTTCTGACGAGTTTCTTCATCGAGTAAATTTTGAAGCTTTATGACATCAGCATTTACACCTGCCTAGTCCATGTGGATAATATGTGATGTAATAAATATTCAAGTAAACAAAACTTAAATATAATGTGAGAATTCTAATTGGATATTAAAAAAATGCAGACCTCTGTAGGGACAAGTTGTGAATTCCTAAGATTATGGATTTCTTCTTCTGCACGTTTTCGTAAAGTAATTTCCTTTTGAAGCATTTTCTTTAATTCTGTAATATCTTCATCGACATGATCATTTTTCTGGTGATTTAGATGGAGTTAGGGTGATGAAAGAATATTATAAAAAATAAAAATATTATGATTACCTCTTTGTGATGACTGCCATTAGTGAATCCATTTTTAGGTTGATTGTTCATCCATTTTTCCTCAAGCTTTTTAATTGATTCCATGTAATCCATCTGGCATTTCATCTTCTCCCTCTATAACAACATATAAACTTTAGTTCTCAATGAAGCATGTTAATTTTACATACTATTAAATAAATTTATTTTAGAGAAAAATTTGATTATAATTTATAAACACATATCTAAAAGTTAACCTCTAAAGCATCTGTATAACTAATTTCAGCCTCAGAGATTCGTTGTTGTGCTTCAATAGTTGTTCTTTCAATCTCATCCTCAAATGCTTTTTGTTGTCTTTCATTTTCTGCAATAAGTTTGTCAATTTGTGTCTCAAGTCTTTTACACAAACTTTTGTAATCAAATTCCTCCTTGATTTTCAACATGTTCTCCACCTTCATGGCCTGATATAAATTGATTAAAAATAACTATATATATCACATAAAAAAATAAAAATAACAAGTTTGGTTGCTTACCCTTTGTCCAAACAATATAGTACTAGCAGTTTCTGCACGATGACGTGGAGATGGGCCCACAGTTACAATCAGTGACGTTCTTGCAGTGCCTGCAGATAAAAATATCACACTTAGAAACATAATATATAAATATTATGTAAACTAGAAATTTAATTATCTTCAACCAATAATATAATTTACAGAAGTAATAAATAATTATTTGAAAATATTGTAACTGACCTCCAAATGAATCTTTAAGCAGCCTTGTGAGCTTAGAATCTCTAACGGGTACATGAGGACTATTTTCTGCAAGAGCATTTATGCATTTTCCTAATGCACTTAATGAAAGATTTATAGATTTGGCTTCCTCTAATGTGTGTCCCTCGCTTCCTAAGAATATAAAAACAAATCCAAATGTAAGAAATTAAAACTATATAATATTATGATTTATGACAGATTTTTGAGGAAATGTCATGTGTAAACACCTGACTTGTGAACACGTTCAGATCCTGCAAGATCTACAACAACTAATTTTCCTTTTCGGATAATAGGTGGTTTAGAATTTTTGCTCATGTGGAGAGAACGGTCATTTTCAGTTGATATCTCAGATTCCATATCTGTAACAGACCTCTTAATGTGAACCTGAAGTAGATTATTAAAAAAAATCAAGAATATTTGTTAACTTAATCACCTAATTAGTATTAACCATATGTCAGTTATTTACCATTAAAATAGCATGACTACGAGAAGACTCGGTATTAAGTTTTGTGTTTGCAGCAACTCGATGAGCTTCTCCCAACCGTAATAATTCCATAAAATCGTGGTGGGTCCGGATATCTACTAAGGTTGCAGTTGGTACAGAAACATCGCCAGTTTTTGGATCTTCAACTATTGAAATATTATCATTCATTGGATTTAAAAGGTCTTGAATTGACTCCATGTAAAGCTGCAACGAAGAATTTTGATATTTTATCACAAGTGTAAACCTAAGTTTTTTATAATATTTATGTTGCAGTTAGAGTGAATTATAACTGGCAGTTAGTTACCTGTAAGTATGAGATCATAACCGAATCAGAATCACGAGATATATTAGCTAATATATCCTCCATTGCACGAACCATGATTCCACGTGCTGATGTGTCTTCATCACCCAATCTTCCTAAAGTAAAAGTCTTCCCTGTACCGGTTTGACCATAAGCCATTACTGTCCCATTGTAACCATCTAAAACACTCTGAAATGCATATAAAATAAGATAAGAATAAATATAGGCATTTGCATTTGACCTTAAGTAATCGAATACAAAAAATAAAGTATAATATCACTTACCTCCACTACAGGTTTTGCAACAACTTCATAAACACGCTTTTGCGATGCAGATTCAGTTAGCACTTCATCGAATTCATAGGTGTCTGAATCCCAATTGTTCTTTCGAAGTTTCAACCGTTTAAACTGACATAAATCAAAATTGTGATTAATCACATAATTACTGAACCCTAATTGGAAGAATGTAGTTAGATGTCCCTTAGATTCTAACTTGTAAGGGGTATGATTTTCACACCTCTGGTTGTAATTCCACACAATCTGCAAAATCAGCATCTGCCACCATTTCTTCAGCATTTTGAGGTCTTAATCTGACAGCAACTCGAACTCGGCCAGAAACTGCAATGCATATTTAAGATATACCAAAGTTCGCATGTTTACAGTAGAAAGTTGTCCTTTAAAGATCATGTTACAGGCTAAGGTGAAAAAAATGAGAAATCTGAACTCTGAACAGTATTTAGAAGTTAGAACCATTTGAAGATGAATTATTCAGAAAACTTAACACACTGGAGGTATGAAGTTAACTACTATTACTAAACCTGACTAGTAACAACTCTAAAAAGTTCATGAATGCAATGATGCCATTGAAATTAACACAATAGTATCATACCATAAAATTCATAATCAACATGTGTAATCATTCTCTAGAAATGAATTTACCTTAATTGGTCTCACTACTGCTAACAATAAACACAGCTAAATAAGTGCACTAATGTCAATCAAGCTGTAATACATTATCCAGAAAAACTGAACTAAAAACAAATATATAGGTAGCGTCGGTACATCGCAATCATCAGAAGAGATCAGCACTCACGAAAACGAAATCTAAATTAAATATAAATAAAAAATTTAATAAAACTCAAAGCTCACCGGAATCATTGAAAGCAGCAGTGGAGCTGCTACGACGAACATTAGAGGTCTTCGGTTTGAAGGAAGAAGATGCTCTGAGATTTGCAGAAGCAGTTTGTTGAACACGATCCAGTTTCACCGTCCCCCTACCATTTCTAGAGGATGACATAGCTCTAACTTCAAAATGAACGATTAGTTCATGGAAACCTATATGAAATTGTTAGAGAAATTTGGGAGATTTTGAAGTTCTCACTGTTTCGCTTTATCGTATAGAGTGTTTATGGAGTTCAAACACAAGATTGAGAGAGTTGGGACCCAGCTTTGCGGTGGGGAGGTGGAGAAAGGGGGAAATGAATTGAAGATACCAATCAGTACACACAAAGTGTTTGAAGAAATTAACTTTTAAGGCAGGTTAATGTTTTAATTGGACTTTTATTTAATCTGTTTAATAAGTAAATTAAAAAATCAAAATTAGACGAAATTGGAACAAAAATAAAAAAAAAGTACATGGACAAAAATTCTGAAAAAAAAAAACTAAAGAAAACTAAAACCAAGGCATTAGTATTGCCGTTTCAAAAAAAAAACTGAGAAATCCTAGAAACCACAAAAAATAATTTATTTAATCTACTCTAAAAGTTTTATTTGTATCCTTACTTCCTTAGAGCTTGGCCCTTTTGAGTTATATAAAATGCCAATTTCTAGAAAAAGATTAAAGAAAAGGGACATCTTAACCTTTCAAACCGTTTTTTGAGCTTAAAAACGCAACCACCACATAAGCAAGTTTATTTTTGTTTAAAACCACGACATAAGAATCTTCAATTAACAATCTGAAAAAAACATATTATATAAAATTAATGCATACTAAATTGCTTTCTATTTTGCGGTCTAGTGATCTTGATAATTTTAAATGTCTATTTATTTTTCTCTTTTGTTCATTTTAGAGTGGAAGGTAGAGATATGAGTTGAGGATTATAATGACAATATACCTATAACCATGTGTTTGTTTTACGTATGAAGTATGGGTACCAATGAGATAAAACATGTGATTGATAAACAAAGATTTGATGTGAGACATAAGCGTTTACAATATGAAAAGCCGATATGTAGGATTGTAACTAAAATGACGCAACAATAAATTTCCATTCTTAACTAATGTAACATCTCTAAAAAAAATGAATTTGCCTAGCTATCATATTTACAAGCATACAAACACAAAACACAATGGTGTAAAGTGAATATCTAAATTGTCAAAAGGTTAAAAAAACAAACTACTAAAAACAGTACCATAAGCCCCCTGAACTTCTCTTCCCTTGCTTATTTCGGTTAAATAAGATCTGCAACATTTCATCAGAGATTAAGTCTCTTACTTTGTCCCAACTTTAAAACCCAAACAAAATCATAACAGCCTTTGATACAAACCGCGCCAGTTATGTCGATAAATAGATGAATCAAGATGACATAAATCACCTTATCTTAAAACCAAAAAAAAAAAAAACTAGTTTTAGAAGTATGAAATATAATTAAAAGGAAGCCAAACCGATCAGTTTGATACGATCCAATCTGGTCAGGACTCAGGCCAACCCAAAAACAGTTGTTTGTCCATTTTTTTGTACTTATAAATAATTAACGTATTAAATATGATTTAAAAACATACCTTTAGTCTAGATGATGCAGTTCTAGTCAGAATCTTGTTGGGTAGCTTCATCATCATCATCATCATCATTATCATCATCCATTGGTTCAACCGCTTTATCATCATCATTATTCGTCATATTATTATTATGATTATTATTATTCCGTTGTGTCTCCCCATCAGATTCATCAGTACAATCTTGAGTATCTGAATTAGAGGCAACACCTTTCTCACTATCACTCTCAATAACACCCCCATATTGTCCCTTCATTTCGGGTGCAACAATCCCAATCATTTTAGTAAGTTCTTCATGTTCAAGATTCCTCCCAAACCCTGTCTGACTCTCAGCCGCCACACTGGCGGAATCATGCAAAACACCGCCACCGCCGCCACGAGTGCCGCCACCGCCACTTCCCGGAGAATCATTCTCTCCGTGACACGAAGGAACTGTATCAATAGCCCAACTTCCAGCTACTTCAGATGCCAAAAGATCACCTGTTTTAACTGTACCTCCCCCTTCTGTATCTTCCTCAATTGGGTCTCTCAATTCATTCAAATTATTCTCACCATTATTCATATTATTATAATTATTATTTATATTACTATTGTTAACAATATGTTCATCTTCATCATCGATCACCATTGTATCACCAGCTAACTTATTCAAATCCAGATTCTGTGTTTCGGTTTCCAAAACTTGTTCGGTTTCAATTGCCGCCGTATTGCCGCCATCGATATCGGATCCAAAACCACCTTTAGCACCACTTGTAAACTCGGCTTCTTGTGTTTCTTCACAAGTTTCGTGATTTCTTGCATCACATTCGTGTTTTTCGGTTACACTTGCTTCATCACTTGATGTTTCGGCTTCATTTCTGTCTCCTTTCTTGGTGGAAGTAACTGAATCTGCCGCCTTCATGCCGCCACTGCATTCAGACCCGATTGCTTTTTTATTTTGGTGAAAAGAAGGGGTGTGATTATTGTTGTCAATATTAGGGTTAATATCAAGTGATATATTCTCATAGTTTTCTTCATCTTCTAGTGTTTTCTGCATTGATTTTAACTGTTCTTGTTGTTTTGAAAATAAACTAGAGATTTCCTCTGTTGTTGAATAAAAAGCCCTCAGTTGAGTTTCCCTGCATATTTATTAGTTTAATACAAAAAGTTGTAAATTTCAAAAACTCGAATAAATTTCACTAAACCCTAATCAGAATTTGGAATTACCGAAGCATTATTCTTTCGCGTGCAGCTTTTAGCTTACGTTTTTCATAATCAAGATTCCGAATTGCAGCATTTAACTCAAGTTCAAAGGCAGAAACTTTAGCCCAAGCTTCTTCTCTAGCTGCCTGCTAAACTCAAAGAACAAACCTCAGTTCAACATTTTGGGTAGTGGGCCCGGGTCAAAGCGGATCAAACCAACCCGACCCGACCCGCATATTAGGTTCTTGATTGTATAATGAGGAAAAAATGTACAGAGATTCCTACCTTTTCGCTTTCAAGTTCTTTTCTCAATCTGCTACCTTCATGCTCGAGTTCTTGTATCTTCTGCAAGTGATAATCACACAACGTACGATCATAAACCACTTTATACATTTAAAAGATAAACATAATTTATATCTTAGCAGCAGTGTACTTACGGTTTTACCAATGGAAGAAACCTGTTGTTCTTGAGAAAGTTGGGATTCCAGCTGGCGGACCTTATTATCTGAGCCGACCAGTTTCTGCCTAGTGTCTTCCTGTTGTTTAGAAAAACGAGAAAGTTAAGGATACAATGTTTAAAATCTGGTAAAGTGGTGGTGTAAAATGTAAATTTACCAATTTGGATCTCAAAGTTTCCACCAATGAACACCTTTCTTTCTCTGCCTCCTGAAAACATGAACATTAATGCATAACTATTTTATATTAATGAAAATATTCCATATTTATTAAAAAAAACCATTTTCAAACCTTAAGTTTATTAATTATTTCTTGCTGCTCGTTTTCGCGTCTAAGAGAAGCATCTGAGAGCTGTTTTAATTCCTCCTGAGTTTCTGCTTTAACTCTTTGTATTGATGCTGCTAAGTTTGCAACAGCTTTTTCCCGATCATCTTTTCTCTGTTCTCTCTCTTCATCTAGAAGCATCTTGAGTTCAGAAATTGATGCATTCTGGCTACAAAAATAAAATTAAAAAAATAAAATTTAATATGTTTTCTTAACCAAAAGGAGACTGTGACATGCATATCATAATTGATAACTTATTCACTCACCTACGCATTATTTCCTCTGATTCTGTACAGGTCTGCATAGATGCATTGAGTCTTTCCTTAAGGTCAACCATGGCATGTTTTTGTTCAGAATTTATTTTATTAACTTCAACTAATTCTTTCTGTTTTGCTTCAAGCAAACTGCGTATCTCATTGAGCTCATCTACATAAGTTTTTGAAATAGACTCCTTTAGGTTCTTCTTTTCCTGAAAATTTGAAACAGAAAAGTAATGTGAGGTAGAGTTTTTTTTAACTTTTAAGTACAAACAAGTATGCTGAACGTACAACTTCATGAAGCTCGGTGGCTGCACGGTGTTCATTACGTAATTGGTCAATGGTTGCAACTTGATCTTCCAATTGCTTCCTTAATTCCTACAAATGGATTGGATATTATGAGTCAGATTGTCAGAAACTGTATTTTATGATTTTTATTAATCATAGTTTATAGGTGAATAAATGTTATAAATAAGAATACCGTGTTTGACCGTTGAAGGCTTCGAAAATCATCAAGAGAAATAGGACCTTCAGAACCACCAATGCCTATTCCTCTTAGTCTCTTATTTTCAGAGCCAAACTCATCTTTGCACAACACCAAAAAAAAAAAAATTAAAATTAAAATTAAGTTAATAAACAGAAACAATGATGATAAGGAATCACATACCTGCTTTTCTTTTTAAAGGTGTGCCATTTGTCCCCGAAGTAGGTTTGGTAACTTCTCGGAAGACAAACGCATAAGCAAGTTCTGTTATCATGACGAATTGACGATATTATATTAATTTAGACAAAGCATCAAATGCCCAAAAAATATAATTACAAATTATTAAAAAAGAATTTTACCATGTTGAGGAGGTGCTGCAAATGATACAATATCTCCATGTTGTAGTTTAGCCTCAGGGCTGTTCTTGTTCAACTTTTCCCAATTAAGAAACGTCCCATTTGTGCTGTAAACGTATAAAAAGCGTCAGAAATTTCATACTTCAAAATTTATCATACTACTATAAGCTTTAGTTACTTAAGAGACAAACAACCTAGTATCTCTCAAAAAGCAGCAGTTAAAGACTCTGGATTGACTATCTGAATCCTCAGTAGTAACATTCTTCCTGTAAATTTTGCAATGATGTTGGCTAACTTGATTCGACAAAATCTGGAACCGAGAATCAGCTGCAGTGCGCCCAATTATATGCTCATCGCTAGTCAGAAGCATATTTATTCCCTGGTTTGTTAATGTAATTATCAGGTTAGTTTCATTAACTAAATTCAATTGGTAAAGAATTGCATTCAACCAGTTTAGATTTAGTAAACAAGTTCAATACTCCTACTCATCAATAAGGAGAATCATGGACTATAAACAAGTAATTTCCCCAATAAGATGTACGTTTTGACTTTAATGTCAAATCTACTTCGATAACCGCAGATTGATAACCAATTTGTTTACAAATTGAACAGCATTCTTACTCAATTAGCACAAAGCTATCACATTTTCATAAAATTAATACATTAAACCTCAATTGGAAGTCAAAGGGTTCTTCCACATGGAGCATTAAACAAATAGATGAAAGCAAAAAAAAAGTAGGTTATAAAATGCATCAAATTAGCAAAAAGCAAAACCTGACGGCGTTGGCGAGCTTTAGTAGAAATTGCAGTGAGTACGCCCCACACATCAGGATCCGAGTTCTGTAATGGCTGGGATGCGATATTTGAAGCCACTGATAGTATAAATTCCTGAGGGTTTGGAGGTTTAATTAACGGATGGTTACCATTAGGTGTAGCGTTAGGACTAGGGTTTGAAGCTATAGACGTTCCTTGGAGATTATTAAAATTATCTCCATTGGTAGCCATGGTTGAATGGGAGGAATTTTTCTTGGAAATGGCGGGGATGTTTGGGGATCATTGTGATTTTAGCGCCATAATAGAAGTAGTGTGTAGGGGACGCTACTGTTGGTAATTTGGGGAGCGAGTAGCGACTACGAACTCCCACGTAAATTTGGCTAGTCTGCTTAATTACCAATAGTACAAACAATGAATTCACTTGATTCATATCATAAGATGTTTGATCTAGTGTTTACCCTTGGTCTGATTTTCAGTTCCCATTTTATGTCAAAATCAGGTTTCAGGTTTACTGCTTTGGTTCTGTAATTTTTCGGGTTTGAAATCGGCATTTAAATAGTAAATAGGCGAGTCTTCATTCGATGTATGTTGAAATATAGGTATATAAACTTTTAGGGGATGCTTGGTTGGATGTATTAGGAGGTAAGGAATAGTAAAGGTAATAAATAATGTTGCTTCCTATAATATTATTAATGATTACCCACTAGTAGGTAATGAAACATTCCCTAACAAATTGAGGGTAATGAAATTTCATTACCCACATATGTTACACACACATATACATACACACACATATACAAATTGGGGGTAATGAAATTAGCGTGTGTATCATGTATATATGCATACATACATACACATACATAATACACACGCTCATACATACATACAGAACCAAGCAATGTTAATGCGTTAAGGAATACTAAAGAATGCTCATTGCATTCCTTAGTATTCCCTTTGCCTTTGTCTTTCTCATTACACCGTTTCAACCAAGCGCCCCGTTAATATATACACATTTCACTTAAAATACCCGTGAGCAACCCGCAACATCATACTTTTATCAAAGAAAACGCTAATGTTTAAAAAAAAGTAGCACTTAAAATGTACAACAGTTAATTAAAAAAAAACACTGTTAAAAAACACGAACGACTAAAAATGATTATGCATGAATAATCAATTATACACCAAATATAATAATCGTACATTATTAAAATTATGTCTTTTATCTAGTTTTACTTAATGTATAATAGGAAGTATTTCTTTATAGATACAAGGATGCAAGCCCTTATTATGTTTCATCTCGCATGTTAATAAAATAAACTTGGTATATAAATCGAGAAAATGATATAGAGCAGATCATATTTCAAGACAAATATAAGCAGAAAATAAACTTTCAACTAGCACAATTCACGATTTTGTTCACGAACATGCTAATTTTTAGGTCACGGTGGAATTCATAGAAGACCACATGAATATGAAGCTAGCCCGCAAGAGGGTTAGCATGGATTGTAATACGGTTAATCCTGATCTCTGCCAGTGGCCGGTCCCCAGGTCCTGTTGGAGTCTGCAAATAAAAAATAAATAAATAAACCCATGTAACATGTGTGTAACTTTCAATTTATATATGCTGATAAAAGTGAAATAGTTCGTAGTGACTGGTTTTGATGAGGCCCAAAAGATGTTCATACCTATAAACAAAACTACGTAGTTTTGACTCGTGAATATACTAAGTTTACCTTTTCCATGATATCAAGAACTTCAAATCCATGAATGACTTTGCCAAAAATGGTATACAATCCATTGAGATGTGGTTGTTTAGCATAAGTGATGAAGAACTGGCTCCCGTTTGTGTTGGGCCCACTGTTGGCCATTGATAGCATACCTCTGGCGTTGTGCTGAAGAAAGATAAGAGCAGTCACACATTTCGAGTATTACATATATGTATGTATGTATGTATGTATATGTGAGTATGTGTGTGTGTGTTTGAAGTTTACCTTGAGAGAATCTCGTATCTCGTCATTAAACTTTTTGCCCCAAATACTTGTGCCTCCTTTACCGGTCCCAGTGGGATCTCCTCCTTGGATCATAAATCCCTTAATGTTTCTGTGGAAAATGGTGCCATCATAGTATCCACTTGCACATAATGCAAGAAAATTCTGTTGAAATCCGAGTATTACAAATCCATCAGCAAGGAAACTTTCCATTGTACAGTAGGTCAAAGTTTTCTAGCTAGTTAAACGATTACAGGTTCTAGGCTAAGATTCATTGAATAATTGCACTAAGCGTGACTTCATGGACATTTAGAGTGGAAATAAACTGCAATAGTTGGTTTACTGATCGTTGATTAACGTCATGTGCTCTTACATGTACAAACCAGTAATATGATATCTGTTATGTAAAGCAAAAGGGGTGGGGGTGGGAGGATTGTATATTTCTATTTTAGGTTTAAGTTGTGTTATTAATTCTTTGACAGTTATGTTGTGTTAATTCTATATCATAAGGTATTTAGTTATCATTATATTTCATCAAGGAGTTCAGTTGTAAATTGTAAACATAATTGAATCTAGAACCTTATAAAATACGTATCCATCAACAATGTTTTGAAGAAAATTGCTCAAAAATTCCTTACACAGAATTAGCAAAGTATTGATTTGATTATGGAACAAGAGTATCTGTGCAGTCCACAAGACACTACCTACACCTTAATTCAGATGTAAAACGGGTTATTTTTAAGGATCCATTTTAAATTGAAAACTTATAGCGAACATGGAATCCGAACTCTTTTAAATTTGACATATAAATCGAATTGGTCTACAATATGACTAACCTCTGATGCTTTTGGTACTTCATCACAAGCAATTTCGCACTTGATGTCTCCGAGATTAGTATGAAGCGTAACTGACTATACGCACGAAAATTAAGTAAGCATTAGTAAAGCTAAAGCGTCATTTAGCCGCGATGTAATGATGCAGATCAGGTGTTCGACGAAATTCGTGAGAAGAAGAAGAAGATATGGAACATACCATTTGCACTTCCTTAGCAGTTGTATGATGCTTAAAAAGTAGCTTTGTTTGTGTGAATCGTCGATCCTTTTCGCTCCAAATGAGTTGGTTTTCGCTGTTCGTCGTTCGTAAACTGCAGTCGTAATGTTGGAAATCTCTAGAAGTGCGTGTAAATAAAAAGAGATTTTAAGGCTAAGTTTTACACTTTACCCCCTCCTAGTTTTAAAAGTGTAGAATACACTATGAAGATTTAGAAGGTTATATACCAGTATAAATAATAAATTTCAGGCAACTTTCACCAATTTGACTGATGAGTCATATACTCATATGACTTCAACTTTTTCTATCAAGGTTTTTTAAATTTACTAATTTCACCATTTATAAGTAAATGGTTAGAGATCCAAACTTAACTAGTAAAAAAACTCTCTGCAACACAAGCAAGCCGTGTACGCTGACATGGCATTCTCCGACCGTTATTATATATAATTATTATAATACCTTCTGTAAGGCAAGTTCATTGTGCCTACGTATTGAAGCTCCTGCAGAATGTGCAATTTTTCCACCAGCATCTTGTGATGATTGAATTTTACCCGCCTTCGCCCTTGTCACATATCTGCAAAAAACATATAGCTAATTAATATGGTTATTTAACTATTATTTTCAATAAAAGAGGCATTGATAATGGTCAATTACCGAGGATATGTATGCTACTAAATTACGTTAAACTATTTTTTAACAAAATAAAAGTTCATTGTGCCTACGTATTGAAGCTCCTGCAGAATGTGCAATTTTTCCACCAGCATCTTGTGATGATTGAATTTTACCCGCCTTCGCCCTTGTCACATATCTGCAAAAAAACATATAGCTAATTAATATGGTTATTTAACTATTATTTTCAATAAAAGAGGCATTGATAATGGTCAATTACCGAGGATATGTATGCTACTAAATTACGTTAAACTATTTTTTAACAAAATAAAAGTAAGCATAAAGACGAACCTGTGGAATGTTTTGTGAGCAACAACTGAATTTCCATCAAAAACACAACCAGCAAAATGCCCACCACTAAGAAGCAACATAATCCTCACATGTGTGTTGTTTCTAGGTTCATGGATTATTTTTAGCAGTTTTTCAGTCACTTCCTTCACTGTCACAAAAGGTGTGTCATCATCTTTTTTGGATGAAGATAAATCATGTTCAAGCAAAATATTCTCAGCGTCTCCCAGAAGTAAGCACTTCCAGAATGAAATTGTTTCTCCATTTGGTAGATGCATAAACAATTTCTGCTTAATAGTTGTTAAATCATTAAGGCGGCCAGATTCTGGATCATCTTCATCCTCTGAACCTGAGATGCTTGATATATCATGATCCTTAACTGGTGAATTAGAACTCCATTCATCAAATTCGTCTTCTGGAACAGTATCCTTTCCAGCAATGCTTAGCTTTATCTGAGATAATAAGGTGATACTTAAAAACACAATGCTTAAAAGAAACAAATTATGATATTAATTCTTATGATGTTAAACCGATTAAAGCTTCGTGAAACATATAGAATTTTGTGAATGTGAAATTATAATAAGAAATGCACAATTAGGTTAAGCAGATTTACATTGAGTCGATGAAAATCAGATTTGAAGTGAGACCGCTGATCATGAAGCGATTCAAAACTGGATTTGCAAGTATTACACGTCCATCTCTGACCAGATTTTTCTATAGTATATTCCGTTGTTGCAGCGGTAGCGGTAGCGGTAGTTGTGGTGAGTTCAGGTGTTGAAAGCAGTTCAATAAAACGGCATGAATCCGAGAAATTGGACAACACTTCGAATATCGAATAGTTTCTTCTTTCAAATTTACTATGCTCGTCGGAATTGGCGACGGCGGTACGGTGGTCGGAAGTAAATTCCATTTCAATCTGCAACACCGTTTGCGCCGGTAATCAAATAATTAATGGCGGAGGCAAGATCAACTAGTTTGGACTCCACATAGCTTATTATATTGGGCCAAGTCCAACTGATTATATCAACAAGCCCAATTCAATTGTGAACAACTATACCCAATTCATGATTTTCAGTTTCACTACGATACTTAGACAATCATTTTTATGCTCGATTCATAACCCAGATATTGACACATACAATATGATGCATATGCACAAACATAAAGCGTGTGCATATAAGTTACATGTTTTTAAATTTTTAGAAGTGTAAATGTAAATCGACTATGAATCATCAAAAGCCAAATCAATTAGAAAATTAAAGGAATCAATGGAACTATAAACTGAGCACTTAAGTAAAATCACATATCACTAAATTCGAATTTTTCATTGAATATAATCAGATAGGAACATAACAAAAGAGGCGACATCAAACCAGTCCAAATCTACATAATAACAACACAAATCATAGCCTAAGCTCTCTCACCACGAATCCTACGAGCAAGTTGCATATACTCTGGCATGATAGTCACTCTTTTAGCATGAATAGCACACAAATTTGTGTCTTCAAACAGTCCAACAAGGTATGCTTCAGAAGCCTCCTGAAGAGCAGCAACCGCCGAGCTCTGGAATCGTAGATCGGTTTTGAAATCCTGAGCGATTTCCCGCACGAGCCTCTGGAATGGAAGTTTCCTGATCAAGAGCTCTGTGCTCTTCTGGTACTTCCTGATCTCTCTTAATGCGACGGTTCCAGGCCTGAATCTATGTGGTTTTTTCACTCCTCCGGTGGCCGGAGCTGACTTCCTTGCGGCCTTGGTGGCCAGTTGCTTCCTTGGAGCTTTTCCTCCGGTGGATTTCCTTGCTGTCTGCTTGGTACGAGCCATTTGAGAATGAAAGGGAGAGAAATTTGTTTCTGAATTGTGAGTGAAGTTTGTTTGAATTGTGAGTGAATTGTGTGATGATGATTTAGGGCTTATATAAGGCGTGGATTTGGGGGAATTAGCGGTAAAAGTTCGAAATTTCTGAAATTTTTTAGGGGGTTTTTAAATTTTTGGTAATCCCTTGTAAACTATACACGATGGCAATCCGTGTGGAGTATGTAATAGCCAATGATATATCTGAAATGGATTCAATATCTAGGCCGTTCGATTGGATATTTGTAACACTATTGTTAAAGATTATTAGGTGTTGATTGGTAAGTCTTTTGATAATTCAGCTAAGAGCATTTTCAATGGTAGCTTTTTTAATAGCTTATTACTATTATAATAAGTTTTTCAATGACTTTTTATCATTGGAATAACAAGCTTTTTTAAAAGCTTATTGGAAATACTTTTTTTCTACTAAGCTTTTAACCTACTTTCAATGTTTGTCTCTGTAACGACCCGAAATTTGTAAACAAATAAAATGTATAAAAATATGATAATTATGGATAAATCATATAAAACACGTAGGAATTGGTCTCGTGTCGTTTGGACACCGTACGATAAAGTTATGGGCGAAACCGGGTCGAGACAACAACCGAAAAATGCAGCCGTGCTGCGTAAGTGAAGTTCGTGACGCGAACTATGTTCGCGTTTCGCGAAGTAGCGACAGAGATTTTTGCCTTCAATCATGATGTAGTTCCCGACCAGTTAGCGATCGCGAAGAATGCGTATAAGAACGGAGTTCGCGACGCGAACATAGTTCACGTCGTGAACTTGTGTCGAGCAGCATTAAAGTCGGGTTTTGGCTCATTTAATGCATTTCCAAAACCCTAGTTTTCTACTTGGCGATTTTTGAGTGCAAGTGCTGATCTTGATTGATTTATCCATCAAAGCTTGGTAGATTTCACTCATAAGTGAAGATTAAAGGTATATCTTCACTCCTTGATCTTTGTAACTTTAGATCTATGTATTTTGATGCTTGGGTTTGAAGCCCTAGTTATTGGGGGTTATGGATTATGGTGAATAAATGGTGTATACACTTAATAGATGGTATATTAACAAAGGAATCAAGTGTATGATGATGATTCATAAGAATCTTAAGGGTTGGTTAAACCTAGGGTTTGGTAAATCACCATAATTGGGGGAAAGTATTAGTTGATGGTATCTAGTGATGAATGGATACATTATTAGTAGTATGTGATGTTGAACATTGTATGATTGTTGTATTAGGCTTTTGGTGAAGTCTTGGAAGTTTGACCGATTGTGGAAGCAAGAGTTTTGGTGTCAAGAATTCGGTGGAAACATCTTATTGCTAAGGTGAGTACGTGTGGACTTTACTGAGTACATAGCCTTGAAAATACTTGTTATTACATTCGTCGAGTCTATTTGATAATTGTGTAGAATTTAGTAAATAGAGTTAGTTGTATATTGTTGAATATAGTTAACTAACTTGTTGATGTTTGATGTGATAGCCATGAGCTTTGTTTGATATAACCGTTGAGTTATAGTAAGGTTGAGACGATGTGATGACGCGGGGGATCCCCGGTCATGAGGTATGGAATGGGGAGCATTTGGGCGGATCCCCATCGGCCCATTTCATGATAGTGGTATTGCTAACTGGAAGTAGTCCGGCGAGTAAGGCAGGTATAGGTAGATTGGGCGATTCCCTCTTGCCTTTACCTTGAAGCTTGTTAATGCGGGGGATCCCCGGTTAACAAGTTAACGTGGTTCTAGTTAGTTCGGGGGCATCCCGATAACTAGATATGATTTCAAGGAAAGCAAGGATCATAGGGTCACAATAGGGTGACTAGATAGATGGATGACTACTTGTATGCTTGTTATATGCCTTATGATTATTTTTATTACCGGGTCTAAACCCATGTAGCTCACGAGACGTTTTTGTCTCACGTACTCCTTGTTTGTTTTGCTATGTACTCAGGTTCGGGATCGAAGGTGTAGGTACGCATGGATAGAGATGCGGGCCTAGAGTAGAAGAACACTAGAACGGATTTAGACTTAGCTTTGGTTTTGATATATTTTGTAACACCGAATTTATACTCTGATTTTCATACCAAAGGTTTTTGTAAATCCGTATTTTGGGGTAGTTCTCCTCTATTTAAATGATTATTTTGGCCAAATGTTTTGTATTAAAATATAAGGTGTTACAGTCTCTTTTAGTCCCCCATCTTTAATAGTTTTCATTTTAAACTTTAGATATATTATACATAAATTCTTTATTATACTTTTATTAGTTAATAAATAAATTATATAATATTTAATGTCGATTATTATAATATTTTTGTTTGAGATATTCTATAAAATATTATATTTAGTAAGATGCTATAAAATGTGTCAAATTATATAAGGTGTATTTATAAAACATTTAAGATAGTTAAAGCTAAATTAGAAATATTGTAAAAAAAAACTTTTAGAAAGTTTAACCATTGGAGATGCTATTTATGTAAAGTTTTTTGGTTAGTAGATTGTTGATGTGGCAAAAAAACAAAAAGCTATTATGAGGTTAACCATTGAGGATGCTCTAAGTTGACAGTTTCTTGTAAGGTCTTTTAATCAGTCTCTTAATAAAAATTAAATATGTTCTACTCCGTATCTCTTAATTGGAAAGATATAAAGGGAAGACTGAATCATTCAGAGATCTGCATCATTTATATATTAATAATTCAGATATTTAATCTTTATTATTTTTAACACGAATGTATATACTACGTATAACAAAAACATATATTTTGTCACAACTTCACTTCATTATTTTCTGACAGCTTCTTGCTAATATTTTGTGGTATCTTTTTCTTTAGGGTTCCTTGTTAGGAATGATAATATTATGTTTTGGTAATGTAAATTAAAAACTATTATATTTTTTAAATCGTATTGCAATGATATAACAAGCTAATAAACATTTGAAAAAAATAACGTACATCTTTTTCAATTTCTCACTTCTTGTACTTTTTACAAATTTGTCATTTATTTCAATATCATTAATTAGAAATAATATCATGGTTCTAAAGGGCTTGCATTGCCTTTCGTCATGGCACGCTAAGGCTTGAGGCTCATGCCACTATACCATTGTTCAAGGCTCGGGCAAAAGTCTTGCGTATGTCGGGGTCCAACTTGACTCTCATTTACACATTGTAAGTAATTATATAACTAAAATATCGTTTTTTACATGGAGAAAGAAGGTAAACGTACAACAAGTTGCGCGATATCCCTTTTGAATTACAAACTAATTCTTTGAAAAACAATATTTGTGGATCTGGGTGTCATAACATTGCTATGCATAACACGTTGGACTCTGTTAAGAAGCCCCACCGTCTCGGGCGTAAGGAAACCGAAAGTATCAAATGCAAAAGGAATGAACCCCGTGTTGATTTTCAATGCATGCTTTTCTCGGGCTTTGTCACTTTACACGAGACAGCTTTCAGAGCAGCTTGTCCCACCGTAACTGGTTATTCGAACCACATATATATAATTAATTAGCTATAAAAATTGTTGGATTTGCCAAAGATGAGGAAAAAAATTGATTAGCTATGTTATAAAATTTTAATTATATTTGTGTTGCTTATCTTTGTTTGTATAATTGTATATGTATAATTATAATTTATGTACATGATTATCGCTTTACATTAAGTCCTGGAAACACCATGATCTCGACATGGTTTCACCATTGCTCGTCAAAACTCGAGACTTGACCATGCCGCCATGCCACGACACGCCTCACGTTATTTAGAACCTTGAATAATATTAATAAGAAATTGTATTGATTCTTAGTAGCCTACTATATACTTCTACCCCTATAATTATGAATATGTAGAATCCACTAATTCGCTTTCCTAATCTCGCCATTTTATTTTGATACTTATATTGATCAAATACATAAAATTATTTACTAAGAAAAGATACCGTCTCTCAATATAAAATGATATTATTTTATAATTTAGACTGGTAAAACAAATTTCCCCCTACTTGTCTAATATAACACTCATAAGACAAATCCTAAAGGGGGCGTCGGTTGCCTACCGACGACTTCTTCTCCACACCAGCGGATGGCACCATAACTCGGTTTGGGGTGTCGGTTGAATTGCACTCGCTGAAGACTGGATACGAGTTTAGGTTAGGACTCAAAATATTTTAATAGGGTATTTTGTATTCTCTGTGTGTGTATTATAATGGTGAGAACAAAAAAACTAAAGTGAAGATATATTAATGACACTAGCAGGGTACCCGCGCAATGCGGCGGCGGGTACCCAGAAACCATATTTCGTGGCGAGCAAGTGTTGTTCGTTTACACGGTAATAATTGTTGCTAGAAATAAATAATTAAACGGAAATGTGGATTTTGGTAAGAGTTGATGATTTACAGCGTCGTATATTTAATGTTATTGGGTAAAATGGTTTTCGAGTAACAGACTTTTGTTATTAAGTGTGGGTGGTGTTACCAAAGTGTAATGTATAGCGAGTGGTTAACACATAGTGATAAGTTAGGAGAGGTCTTGGGTTTGAATCTTATTAGCCGCGATTTTTTTTTAAGGTAGAGAACTAACTAACAAAAGTGGAAAGGTCCTTAAAATCAAGTTTAAGGAGCTCCTTAAACTTGCCTAATGAGGTAGGCCTAAATACTTTATATAATAGTAAGATATGTATGTCAGTTTGAATGTTAACTAACATAACATTAATCTGGTAAAACCTGAAGCGATAGTTTGCATCACGAATGATAGTGACATCAAAGCATGACATAAAAACAAATTAAACGCCAGCTAAGTTTATTTTATTCAAAGAATTTAATGTGTGTTATCCACTTTCATTTCATGAAGTAATGACAGGTAAATGATGCATGCTTTAAGTGATAAAAAGTATCAAACCGAACGGATCTAATTTTCCAAATCGGTCAATTACAAGATTGCCATAATTTCCCATGTATGTTTTAAAAAAAGGTTTGCCTAACTCATATCCTAAAGGCATAAGGTAAGAGCATTAAATGAAAAAATCTTTCTTAATATATTGTAAAATACATTAAATGAAGTCTAATTTAACAACTATTAAATACATTTTGCAAGATAAATGATAATTGTAAGATCAATAAATGCTTTTATCTCATGCCCTTAAGGAATGAGTTAGAAAAACCCTCAAAAGAAAACAAGATTGTCATAATTACGAAATATGTTTGATAAGATTAAAAGTGAGGGGTGTGGTGGCGTGCACATGCATTTTCCCGACGTGGCATGGCAAACTAGCATCGCCACCTCACCGTGTGCGTTCTCAGTGTCTCTCTGATTGAGATGAGTGGTGCAGCTGGTTTGAGAGTGTCAACTAATATTTAAAAATTGGTATGTCCAAAAAGAAATATTTCGTGTTAAGTTATGTATTTGAGGATTTAAATGTAAAATGTTGATACGACGATGAGTGAAATAACTAGGGGTGTCAAATCTGTACCAAACAAAACCAACCAACATGCTACCAACCATACCAATAATAGATGGTAGCCAATATGTTGGTAGCCAACATGTTTGGTTGGTAGTACCATACCAATCATATAATCATGGTACGGTAATGGTACAAATATTTTAATACCACGGTAATACTGTAACACCTCAATTTTCAAAACAACATTTAAATACCATTTAATTCAAAATACATAATATTGTATCAACATCAAATGCCAGTTTTACAAAAACGAAAAGGTTTCTTGTTCGAGATTATCAGAGTTTACAAAAACGGTGTTACAAATTATATCTTAACCATAGGATAAGGACCTCTAATCATCAACACCGAGCTAATCTCAACAAGGCCTCTTCTAAACGGGCCTCCTAGATCTTCGATCCCGAACCTGAGTACATAGCAAAAACACAAACATAGTACGTGAGACAAAATTGCCTCGTGAGATACATGGGTTTTAGACCCGATAAACAAATAGTCAAATAATATCATTAAATCTTAAAATAATATTACTAAGTTTGTTTTGGGTCACTTTATCACTTTCATCATTGGCCAATGTCAAGATAATCGGAATGCCTCCAATCTATCAAGACCATCATTTCCACGGTAATCGGAATGCCTCCAATCTACCGGGACTCATAGGTATTGGGTAATCGGAATGCCTCCAATCTACCACTAACCTTAAGGTACCGTAATAACCGGAATGCCTCCAATCTACTACGGCCCTAGGGACATCATCATCGTCATCATTACTTATCTTTTATCGTTATGAGCTTATAGCTCCATCATTTCTCAATCAATCAATCATTTCATCATTGATGAGGTTAGTAGGAATTACCTATGTATATATAGGCTAATTCCCCAAAACCTAAATAATGATAAAGTCATGACCGCCTGTCAAAGTCATGACCGCCTGTCAAAGTCATGACCGCCTGTCAAAGTCATGACCGCCTGTCAAAGTCATGACCCCCTGTCAAATTCATGCTCGCCTGTCAAAGTCATGCTCGCCTGTCAAAGTCATGACTGCCTGTCAAAGTCATGCCCGCCTGTCAAAGTCATGACCGCTTGTCAAAGTCATGCTCGCCTGTCAAAGTCATGCTCGCCTGTCAAAGTCATGACTGCCTGTCAAAGTCATGCCCGCCTGTCAAAGTCATGACCGCCTGTCAAAGTCATGCTCGCCTGTCAAAGTCATGACTGCCTGTCAAAGTCATGCTCGCCTGTCAAAGTCATGACCGCCTGTCAAAGTCATGAACGCTGTCAAGTTATCAGGTCAGGTCATCACCGCCTGTCAGGATGGTCAGCGTGTGTCTTATTGGCCGTCATAATGGCGATTCATGACTGCTTTATTGCAAGGCGTTACACGATCATTGACGTTGTCATAATGGCGCTTCATGACTACTTTATTACAGTCATAATGGGCCAACGTTCCATGTACCTGGCCATATAAATACCTGGCCTAACTCATTGTCAAGGACATACTCAGACAGATAAAAGAAGCCTAAAACACAGAGATAACATACTCTCACTTTCACCTTCGCACTCAACCTCGATCACCCTAGGTTCGCCAAGAGCTTGTTGGGTTTGCACTGTGATCATCCAGGAGATTCAAGGTTGACGTCGCCTGGTCTTTGTGTTTGACAATCGTTGTTCGAACATTGGCGCCATCCGTGGGACACGTTTTTCAACGGCGTTTCACTTTTCCAAACTTTTTTTTTTCTTCCTCAATAATCACACCTTTCCTATGGCGGATACACAGCCATCGCTGATTACTTCTTCATCGCCATTAATAACCACTACCGTGATTACCACTATACCCGAGGCGGTGATAACCTCGCCCAGTCGTATCATGGAACCATACGTCGATTCTGAGTGGACGGTGTCGGATGTCAGGACACAAGGGTATCCCTCTTTAACAAGTCCACTTTTCTCCACAAGGCTTGTTGGATCAAGTTCGTTTACCTCACCACAGCCAGTGACGCCCATCCCTTCATTTCAGCCTCTTTTGTCCCACGGGACAAGCTCTCAGGAGGATGGCACGGATCCGGTCAGACAGCCTGTTTCCACCTTTCCACAAGCCGCTACGCCAGGAGTTCGGGAGGATCCAATTGTGGAGTTACTCCGAAGGTTGGCTCAGAGTGCCCAACCACCACCACCTCCTCCACCACCTACTTCATCGGACTTGTTGTCTCAGTTGGTAGCGGCGTTGCGCCCAGCACCGCAGCCACCTGTTGTTCAACCAGTCGATCCGTTGTCACAATTACTGGAGCAGTTACGACAACCACCCGTTCACATCACCCCACCACCACCTCCACCACAGGATACATCTAATGATATGTTGCGAGTGTTACAAGCACTCGTGGCAGCAGCTGCACCACCCCGAGCGGCCACTATGCCTTTGTCGGTGGTTAGTTCGAAGTTTTGTGACTGGGTGGCCAGATTCCCTCTCCCAGATAAACAAAAAGTTCCAACCATAGTTGGTACTTACGACGGTACACGAGATCCTGATGACCACCTTGCTCTTTTTGAACAGGCCATTATGACAGAGAAATGGCTAGACCCAGTCGCTTGTCACATGTTCCCTGGCACGTTACAGGGTTTCGCTCGTGATTGGTTTGCTGACTTACCGGAGAGGAGTATTCAAGACTTTGCAGATCTAAAGGCCAAATTTGTGACTCACTTTATCCAGCAAAAGAAGCAGCAGAGAACTCATATAGAAGCACATTTGCTGCGACAAAGGGAAGGCGAGGGGTTACGCGACTTCATTCAGCGTTACACGCAGGAGTGCCAGAAAATTGTCGCCTTACCCGAAAGTCAGCAAATTTCGGGTTTTACCCTCTCCTTGCTTCCAGGACAACTGCAAGAAAAGTTAATCAAGAGAACTCCAATTACTTTCAAAGAAGCCACGGACAGGGCATATGACTATCTAAGGTCAAAAGAAACTGTCTCACTGACAAGAGAGGTAGGCGGCAAGTCATGGACTGACACGTCAGATCGCAGGCATGATGCTCTCACTGGTGATCATCAACGAGATGAAAGGAGCAACCGGAGGTTTGGCCCATACGATAAACATCCGTCTGAGCGTGCTCTTAGCAAAACACCAAAAGAAATCTTGATAACAGAGCAGGTGTGCGCTACCTTCACACCTCCACCCCAGATGGAGCATATGTCGGGTACGAAAAACATGAATAAATACTGTGATTTCCATGAAGATCATGGACACGACACGAATGCCTGTAGAGAGCTAAAAAGGGAAATCAGGCGGGCTTTGGAAGAAGGCAAACTAGAACACCTTGTCCCTGGCGCTAAGCAGCAAGCAAATAAACTTCCATTTAAGAATAGTTATGCCTGGCAAAAGAAGGGGGAAGACACAGAACATCCCGGACCACCTGATGGTCATATCCTCATGATACATGAGGGAGCCAATATTAACTGACCTATCAAGGTGCGATACTCTTTACTGTCATTTCTTCCTTTATGTTTTTAATACATGTTTCCAAGCACATGGAATGTCATGGTCATGCATGAAACTGGCGATAATAACATTTGGTCTGATCTTGTATCCCAATATTATCTCACAATATCATTTTTCTATGGTTTTTGCCTAAACAAATAAATATTGAAGTAAGGATTCAATACAAAAAGCATAAGGCCACAATAGACATCTCAGTTTAAAGCCAAACATGCACTTTCATTACGTACAATGTTACAACTTGAGCATGCATGTGCATGTACACAACTAAGAACATAGTTCAATACAACATGTATGAAGCCAAAAAAGACAACCTTGTCTGGCCAAATAACATACAATCATACTCGTCTTTTAATCTACTTGATAAAAGATAAGCACTTCTCACTGGGAAGCGACAATCCTCGCGAGTAAACAAAGTAACGGTTAACCAACAAAAGTGCCATTGGTACAGTGTCACAGGCACAATATAAAGCATACATCAGAGATACCCAAATCTACCCAGGTCATTGGCATACACCGTCATGCACACCCAAGACGGTGTCATGGACACAACATCCATAATAAAAAGATAAAAAAATGTGTTATTGGCTTGATCATCCAATAAAACATTATTTTTCAAAGCAAAGCAATGGACAAGCAAGTACGTGTAACGTAGCGAGCAACTTAGTTAAACCTGCATCAAGACATACACTTACAATTAACAAGGAGTTAATTATTTAAGCGTGCAAAAAAGTTGGCTAAAACTCTCGGCCTAACACCGCCGGTCACCACCTACCGCCGGTCCATGGCTACGCAATGGCTACCACCGGTCGGGACTTTTAAACCGCCGGTTCGGACGAAACCCAATGCCGGCGGACGAAACTCAAAACCGCCGGTCGGGACCTTTAAACCGCCATCGATCAACACCAACCCTAACCCTACGACCGCCGGTCTCGACTGCTTGACGACCGCCGGTCTCGACTGCTTGACGAACCGCCGGTCTGTGCCGGTCTGCGTGAACTAGGAAAGCCTGCATGAATGTGACCGCCGGTTCTGCATGAATGGTGACCGCCGGTCTGCATGAATGGTAATCGCCGGTCTCGCTTGATCGCCGGTCTGTACCGCCTGCCCTTCGATCACCTTGCGCAACTTGTACCGCCGGTCCAACTAAACCGGCAACCGGTCAAACCCTAAATTGACCGCCGGTTCCCAACGAACCCTAAGATCGAAATCAAATGACCGCCGGTCTTAGGCTTCTGACAGCCGGTTAGCGATCGTCTGCGGACCGCAACAAACCTCACATAAAGTGTTGAAGCTCTCCCTGTTTTGCGATAATAAAGAAGCTCTGTAGATCATCGAATTAAACCTAACCTTGCGGACCGGTGTGCGGATTGCACGAACCGCCGGTCGTTACCTCCGCCGGTCAAGGACAGCCGGTCATAGTTACGAGTCGAATAAAAAACCGGTCAAGGACAGCCGGTCATGGTCAAGGACAGCCGGTCAAGAGCAGCCCAAAAAAAAAAAAAAAAAAAAAAAAAAAAAAAAGCGAAAAACCGGAAGAAGACTTACTTGATAGTTACGACTTGCAAATCGACTTTTTGGCAAATCCTAACTCGGGGGCATGATGAGGTTAGTAGGAATTACCTATGTATATATAGGCTAATTCCCCAAAACCTAAATAATGATAAAGTCATGACCGCCTGTCAAAGTCATGACCGCCTGTCAAAGTCATGACCGCCTGTCAAAGTCATGACCGCCTGTCAAAGTCATGACCCCCTGTCAAATTCATGCTCGCCTGTCAAAGTCATGCTCGCTTGTCAAAGTCATGACTGCCTGTCAAAGTCATGCCCGCCTGTCAAAGTCATGACCGCCTGTCAAAGTCATGCTCGCCTGACAAAGTCATGCTCGCCTGTCAAAGTCATGACTGCCTGTCAAAGTCATGCCCGCCTGTCAAAGTCATGACCGCCTGTCAAAGTCATGACTGCCTGTCAAAGTCATGCTCGCCTGTCAAAGTCATGACCGCCTGTCAAAGTCATGAACGCTGTCAAGTTATCAGGTCAGGTCATCACCGCCTGTCAGGATGGTCAGCGTGTGTCTTATTGGCCGTCATAATGGCGCTTCATGACTGCTTTATTGCAAGGCGTTACACGATCATTGACGTTGTCATAATGGCGCTTCATGACTGCTTTATTACAGTCATAATGGGCCAACATTCCATGTACCTGGCCATATAAATACCTGGCCTAACTCATTGTCAAGGACATACTCAGACAGATAAAAGAAGCCTAAAACACAGATATAACATACTCTCACTTTCACCTTCGCACTCAACCTCGATCACCCTAGGTTCGCCAAGAGCTTGTTGGGTTTGCACTGTGATCATCCAGGAGATTCAAGGTTGACGTCGCCTGGTCTTTGTGTTTGACAATCGTTGTTCGAACAATCATCATACAAGCAATTCATCATAAATCACATAAATGACTAAATTACTTAAAGACTCGACAAATCATTTAATCATAAAAACATTTACTAGCTATCTACCCAGTTTGAAAGTTCACATGTACTCACCTTTGCCAAGCCTATCCAATGTTGTGTTTTCTTGAACACCAATATCACTTCTCAAGATTTGAATGCCTCAAATCCTCCAACTGACAATCTATAACAAAACCAATACAATGGTTTGCATTAAACATCTATACTAACTACATAATCTATGGCTAGTTAACTACTAGCACCATTTTCCCCCAAATTACCAAACCCTAATATCATAAATCACCACATTTTCATGTATTCATAGCATGACCACGTTTTTCATGACCAAATACCATAGATCTAAGTTATATTACTTCCCTTTAACCATTCATGAACGATTCCATAACTAGGGTTTGAGATTTAAGCTTTCCCTACCTGAATCTATGGCTAAAAACTCAAGAGGAATGAAGATTTACCTTAGATCTTCAACTTAGGAGCAAGAATCACCAAGATTTGATGAAGATTGAGCTCCAAACGATGCTTTACACTAAAAAACGCTCACACACTTGAAGAGAGAAAACTAGGGTTTGATGGAAATGCATTTATGACCAAAAACCCAATTTAATGCACTGGTCGGAAGAGCTCGCGCCCCGCTCGCGCCGAGCTCGCGTCGCGAGAAGACGCGGGTCTGCCTGCTAGTTGCCGCTTTTTACCAGATTTCGCGCCAGGCTCGCGCCAGGCTCGCGCCTGGCTCGCGCCTGGCTCGCGCCGCGAAGTCGACGCGAAGTCGACGCGAGATGCTCGCGCTCCAGCTCTGGTCCCTCTGCTCAACCTCGCGTTTCGCTCGCGCCAGGCTCGCGCCGCGAACTTGCCTGTGCAGCAGGGCTGCACTTTTCGGTCTAGGTTTCAACACGGTTTCGTCCATAACTTTCTCATACGAACTCCAAACGACACGAAACCAATTCCTACGTGTTTTAAACGATTTATCCTTATTTAACATATTTTTGTACAATTTATTTATTTACAAATTTCGGGTCGTTACAACTATCTACCCCTTAAGGAGATTCCGTCCTCGGTAATATCCGGCGAGGCCGAGAAAACTTCTCACTTCGGTTGGAGTTCGTGGCGGTTCCCACTTCATAACCGCTTCAATCTTTGACGGGTCAACTTTGATTCCTTCTCGGGACACGACATGACCAAGGAATTGGACTTCTCGAATCCAAAATTCACATTTAGAAAACTTGGCATACAATTTCTCTCGTTGTAGCACTTCTAACATGTGTCTTAGACGACTCTCGTGTTCTTCTTCGGTTTTTGAATAAATAAGAATATCGTCAATAAATACGATAAGAAACTTGTCGAGGAATGGTTTGCAAACCCGATTCACAAGATCCATAAAAATGGTCGGTGCATTAGTCAACCCAAATGGCATTACCAAAAACTCGTAATGCCCATAACGTGTACGAAACGTCGTCTTCTCGGTATCTCCTTCTTTCACTCGAACTTGATGGTAACCCGATCTCAAATCGATCTTCGAGAAATAGTCGGCACCTTGAAGTTGATCAAACAAGTCGTCGATTCTAGGCAAGGGGTATCGGTTCTTAATGGTCATCTTGTTCAGCTCTCGGTAGTCGATGCACATTCTCATCGAACCGTCTTTCTTCTTAACAAACAATACGGGCGCACCCCATGGAGACGAACTAGGACGAATAAATCCTTTGTCGAGTAACTCTTGCAACTGGGACATCAATTCCCGCATTTCGGTGGGAGCCAAACGGTACGGAGCACGAGCTATCGGCGTCGCTCCCGGAACTAAATCAATACGGAATTCTACTTGCCTCTCCGGTGGCAATCCCGGTAAATCGTCGGGAAATACCTCGGGAAAATCCCGAATCACCTTTACATTTTCCACCGACTTATTCTCTTTCCTTCCATCTAACACATATGCTAAAAAGGACGAACATCCTTTGGCTAAATATTTCCTAGCTTTAACCGCGGTCATAAGACATGGCAAATGATGTCGTCTCTCACCATACACATAAACTTTTTCATTGTCGGGAGTCCTTATCGAGACTATCTTCTTCCCACATAAAATCTTTGCTTGATTCTCACCCAACCAATCCATACCTATAACTATATCAAAACTCGCAATTTCCATGGGTAATAAATTCACCTTAAACTTTCTCCCATCTATTTCCAATTCACAATTCCGACACATATGTTGAACTATGGAGGTTTTACCATCCGCAATTTCTATATCATAAATTTCATCAAGAAGTTCTAATGGCACATTCAACATCACAAAAAAATCATGTGACACAAACGAATAAGTAGCACCCGAGTCAAATAAGATCCGGGCGGGAATAGAATTTACGAGTAGGGTACCTGAAACGACATCGTGGGCCTCCTTGGCTTCTTCTCGGGTAAGTTGGAAGGACCGTCCCTTGACCTTTGTCGGCTCCGCTTTCTTTTGAGCGGTCGACACCATGGTCTCACTTCCCTTCTTCGGGCATGCATTGCTATAGTGCCCTTTTTCATGGCACGAATAGCACTCGATTTCATCCAACGGTTTGGCCCGGCAATCCCTTGCCATATGCCCCGGTCTTCCACATTTGAGACATGACTTCGTATCCACCAAACATTCTCCTTTGTGGTCTTTGCCACACTTCTTACAAGCACCCACACTTGTTTGTTTAGAGAAGGTCGGGGTGAACTTTCTTCTCTTCACCGAACCCGAGCTCCCTTCAAACTTCCTCTTTTCAAACTTTTCAAACTTTGGCCTCTCGTTGATTCTTCTTTGGCCAACCTCTTCAACATTTCTCGCCGCACCGATAGCCTCATCGAGTGTGGCGGCCCTTTTAACCTCCAATTCATACTCCCACGGGAGTCCATTAGCATAACGAACAATCCGGGATCTCTCATCCGGATACAATTTGATCACAAACGGGATTAATCCCGTGAATTTCTTAGTGTACTCATCGACACTCAAATTACCTTTCTTCAAATGAACGAATTCTTCTTGAAGTTTTTCTAAGTTTCTCTCGGGGCAAAACTTTGCCTTCAACCGTTTCACAAACTCATCCCAAGTCATCTTGTACATCGCCCTCTTTCCCAATGTTTCATACAAAGTATCCCACCACACGAGGGCCTCATCCTTCAACAACCGGGAAGCATAAATCACCATATCACCTTCCTTGCATTTACTAGCTTCAAGGACTTGTTCGGTTTCACGGATCCAACGGATCGTGACTTTCGGTTCGGAGCTACCATAGTAGTTATCGGGCTTGAAAGCCATAAAACTCTTATAAGTACAACCTTTTCTTTCCCTCGGCTCGGGGTCACTTTCTTCCTCAGTTGAAGACCTTTCAGTTTGAGCAACGCTACTCGACTTGCTCTTCGTGCGGGGTGGAGATTCCTCCCGCCTTTCACGTGCCTTATGTTCGTTGAGGATTCGGTTCACATCCTCATTCACTATGTCCCTCATTTGATTGAACATAGTTTGGAGGTGTTCTACGGTGACCGGGGTGTGAGTATTCCTTTCAACACCCGAATTTTCCTCCCCTTCCCGAGGTGGAGGACCAAACACCGGTTCGACAATGTTGTTCGAATCTTGCCCTTGATCAAGTGGGCCTCTTGTACTTCTAGTTCTCACCATTTTGCTATAATAAGACATTAATCATTTAGAAGTCAATTTATCAAAGTAACGGTAACATTGACCGTCCCAAAACCAAACATGACCTAATCCTCCAAGGTCAACCCTATTGAACCTACACTTAAGGTCTCAATAGCCATTTCACAGGTATCCTATGGAACCTACGGTCCTACTAGCTCAGTTTAAGTCTAGGATGGTCAACTCAACCTAGTTCACTTAAACTATAGCTCTGATACCAAGTTGTAACACCTCAATTTTCAAAACAACATTTAAATACCATTTAATTCAAAATACATAATATTGTATCAACATCAAATGCCAGTTTTACAAAAACGAAAAGGTTTCTTGTTCGAGATTATCAGAGTTTACAAAAACGGTGTTACAAATTATATCTTAACCATAAGATAAGGACTCTAATCATCAACACCGAGCTAATCTCAACAAGGCCTCTTCTAAACGGGCCTCCTAGATCTTCGATCCCGAACCTGAGTACATAGCAAAAACACAAACATAGTACGTGAGACAAAATTGCCTCGTGAGATACATGGGTTTTAGACCCGATAAACAAATAGTCAAATAATATCATTAAATCTTAAAATAATATTACTAAGTTTGTTTTGGGTCACTTTATCACTTTCATCATTGGCCAATGTCAAGATAATCAGAATGCCTCCAATCTATCAAGACCATCATTTCCACGGTAATCGGAATGCCTCCAATCTACCGGGACTCATAGGTATTGGGTAATCGGAATGCCTCCAATCTACCACTAACCTTAAGGTACCGTAATAACCGGAATGCCTCCAATCTACTACGGCCCTAGGGACATCATCATCGTCATCATTACTTATCTTTTATCGTTATGAGCTTATAGCTCCATCATTTCTCAATCAATCAATCATTTCATCATCATACAAGCAATTCATCATAAATCACATAAATGACTAAATTACTTAAAGACTCGACAAATCATTTAATCATAAAAACATTTACTAGCTATCTACCCAGTTTGAAAGTTCACATGTACTCACCTTTGCCAAGCCTATCCAATGTTGTGTTTTCTTGAACACCAATTCACTTCTCAAGATTTGAATGCCTCAAATCCTCCAACTGACAATCTATAACAAAACCAATACAATGGTTTGCATTAAACATCTATACTAACTACATAATCTATGGCTAGTTAACTACTAGCACCATTTTCCCCCAAATTACCAAACCCTAATATCATAAATCACCACATTTTCATGTATTCATAGCATGACCACGTTTTTCATGACCAAATACCATAGATCTAAGTTATATTACTTCCCTTTAACCATTCATGAACGATTCCATAACTAGGGTTTGAGATTTAAGCTTTCCCTACCTGAATCTATGGCTAAAAACTCAAGAGGAATGAAGATTTACCTTAGATCTTCAACTTAGAAGCAAGAATCACCAAGATTTGATGAAGATTGAGCTCCAAACGATGCTTTACACTCAAAAACACTCACACACTTGAAGAGAGAAAACTAGGGTTTGATGGAAATGCATTTATGACCAAAAACCCAATTTAATGCACTGGTCGGAAGAGCTCGCGCCCCGCTCGCGCCGAGCTCGCGTCGCGAGAAGACGCGGGTCTGCCTGCTAGTTGCCGCTTTTTACCAGATTTCGCGCCAGGCTCGCGCCGCGAAGTCGACGCGAAGTCGACGCGAGATGCTCGCGCTCCAGCTCTGGTCCCTCTGCTCAACCTCGCGTTTCGCTCGCGCCAGGCTCGCGCCGCGAACTTGCCTGTGCAGCAGGGCTGCACTTTTCGGTCTAGGTTTCAACACGGTTTCGTCCATAACTTTCTCATACGAACTCCAAACGACACGAAACCAATTCCTACGTGTTTTAAACGATTTATCCTTATTTAACATATTTTTGTACAATTTATTTATTTACAAATTTCGGGTCGTTACAAATACCGTGCCAACCAATTATATATATATATTATTTAGAAGAATTCGAGAAAGGTAAACTAAGTATGTATTACTTTTTAATAAAGGTTATGATATCATAACATGAAAACATTCAAGTTATAACTTCTTAGCCTAACATATCAATATATTACATTTTTGTTATTATGTTTGTATATTATGTTAATAATTAAGCGTCTGAAGCAGACGTGAATGCTATAAGCTAGTATATTATGACAAGAATACTACATAATATGTACCCTATCGTACATAGTGTTTATATAACATTTAACATATACCATTACCGAATATAATAATATAGAAAAATGTCTTGTTTTTAGTAATACTTCCAACTAAGTTTGTGATCTTGTTATATACCAGTACCAATTCGTACCAACTATGATTGTTGGTAGCCAAACAAATTGGTACCAAATATAGTTGGTATGATATTGGTAGCTAGATTAGTGTACCAAGTATAGTTGGTACGATACGTGGTATGAGAAAAATATGTGTGGTACCGTACCATGTTCACCCTAGAAATAACTTGAGCGACCGTAGTTGATGCCCTAATGAATTCCAAATGAGTAGAACTTGAAAAACCAATAATCACCATTAAAATAACCACATGATAATCTAATGCTAATCAATCACTAATCACCATGAAAATTCTAACTACTACATCATAAGCCTCAAAATCCACAAAATCAAATCGTAAATTAATAAAATTAAAAAAGCTATGGAAATTACGCATTAACCAATAATAGGCGAAATTAATACAGTAACTACAGCTAGAATGAACACTCGAGCTTTAACGCCGCCGGCGTCGATTGAATTGCTGTTCCCCATATCGGCGGCAGGACTGTCAGCTGGGGTAGGACCACCGGAAGGAGGTAATGTTGAAGGAGTTGAAGGAGCAGGAGGAGAAACGATCGGTGAAGTCGTCCCTACAGGTGCCGGCGACGAAGCAATCGGTGCAGAAACAGAAACAGAAGCAGGTCCAGGTGCGGGTGCAGATAGCGTTGAAGTTTCCGGCGCCGGTGCGGTGGCATGAACCGTTGATTTGTTGAATAACAGGGACGGGAGAAGAACATTGTCGATTCTGAAGACCGATACCGGCACGGAATCGAGAACCGTACTTTCAACACGGGACACATCAACACCGGAATTAAGCGTCGCCGTTGATTTGAACAGTCATATTGAATTTACCGGCGTCGGTTGAAGCCAACGTATCGATCGGATTCTTCTCCATCTTCAAACTAGTTTTAGGAACGTAAGTCGGAAGCGCATGATACAATAACACCGAAACAAGCTCATCAGGCGATAAATCGTTTAAATTTGGTAATCCAGCAACATTAAAAGCCGCATCCGACGGCGCAAACACCGTAAGCCCCTTCGGCTCAGCCTTCTCATAAGTGGTCTGAGCTCCGGTTTCAGTAATCAATCTCTTACACCCTGCCCTCTCCATCACACTAGTAATATTAACACGCGACGGTCCAACTGCCGACGCAATGATCGGAGCACTAATTTCCAAAACAGATAAGGAATCTGTTTCACCGATTTGGAATACAAACCGGTAAGCTTTGATCCTTCCGCCGATCCAAATCCAACCTACCACCAGTCAAATCCGTTATGTTAACACTTCCAGCGGCAACTCCGGTAGTCTGATACAACGTCGTGGTAATCACAGTACCATCGCCGATAGCTAAAAGCTTCTGAATATCATAATAATCCAGAAGAACGTGAATACTTAACGCCGTCTTGACGACGGGAAGCTCGCTGCGAGGTTTGTCGTGACGTTGTTGTTGAGGACGAGAACGGTGACCGTTTCACGGATGTTGACCTCGTCGTTGAGTTTTGTTTGTGAGAGGTAGTTGTTAAACACACTGTATTGAGGAAACTTGGATAGGATATCGGTGATGTTGTGGCCGGTGACGGCGGTGGAGATGAGCAATAACGTAAAGGTGATGGTGCGTAATGTATCCATACTAGCTGCGTACTTTAGCAATGAAGATGGAAGGAGAAGGGGTTACGAGAAAGAGGAAATGAAGGAGGATGGGTTATGAGAAGGAGGAAGAAGGTGACGAATTCAAAGAGGGTTTAATAACGTGAATGAAGCGAGTAATCAGAAGAATAAGTAATTAAAAGCATGTGGATAAAATACGTGAAGGTATCTTTTACATAATTAAATACAAAATAATAATGATAAAACATCTCACGCATTTAGTAAGTTAGCGGTTCGAGCGACATTCACAAAGGGCAATATGATTTCCCTCCAACCCATGAAATGTACTCCCTCCGTCCCACAAAAAAGTTCTCATTTCCCCTCTAAATTTTGTCCCACAAAAAAGTTCTCATTTCTCAAATGGTGAGGGACCACTTAATAAAATAATATTAAAACTATGGACCCCACCACTAATTATCTTCTAAAAGCACTTTCTCTCTCCAGAAAACCTTATATTTTAATCAAAATATAACCATGGACCCCACCACTAACTCTCTCCTAAATACTTGTGCCCATTAGAAATGAGAATTTTTTGTGGGACGCAGGGAGTATAAAATTTGAAACTTCATGATGTCAAGAAATACAAACACAAAATGCTTGCGAAGAAAATATGAAATAGCATCATGTTATTCTTGCTAGTTGCCACCAGGAGAAAACTCACATGAATGTGACGGTATATGCATCATGATCATTGTTACATTTTAAATTTGTTGCTTATTTGCTTTCATTATGTAAAAAAATCTTATATAAACAATAATGGAAATTGTTATTTGTAAATTTAGATCATATGTAAAGTATGAAATGCTTTATATACCATAAATGACAACAATATCATATTCACAAGTACAATACATGTTCCCAAACATGTATTTTCCCTCTACATGTAACTTGCACGTAACTACTAACTAGCATAACGAGTAAGATTTGCCAACAAATAAAAGAATTGTTTAAAATAAAGGGTTTTTCTAACTAATGCTCTAAGGGCATGAGATTAGAAGCATTGATTGAAGTTACATTACCTTTTATATTCAAAATTGTATTTAATATTTGTAAAAAAATAGACTTCATTTAATGCATTTTTTGATTTGTTAGGAAATGTCTTGTTTAATTAATGCTTCTAATCTCATGCCCTTTAGGGCATGAGTTAACCAAACCCTAAAATAAATCTATAGTATTTTTAATCTAAAGTACAAGTATAACTAGTGTAAACCAAAATAGCCCATTTATGTGTTCATGTTATTGGATGGGTTGGATTTGAATATTGGATCGCTGGTTATACATTAGGCCTGATTCGGCCCACACCAGTTTCGAAATTACCCAAACGCGCCAACCAAAGATGTGATACTCACGCGCGCGTGAACAATCCTGCCATTGTTGTCTCTGTTGAAGGCTGAAACTCTGAAACAACCGTCAGCAAAGGCTCTGACAAACACCTTCCTAATGGCACGACCACCCAATTATCTGAAATCATATTTTTGTACATCCATCTATCTTTTTCCTTCTCACTCCGATCGAAAATGGCGATTCAATTGCTTAAAATTCACTCATCAGGTTCTTTCCCTCTCCAGCTCACATTCAAATTCAACTGTTTGTTTAATTACTTATAGGTTTTTTATTTTCATTTTTGAATGCTTCAGGATAAAATTCATCGCCGATTAAGTTCTCTCTCGGGTTTGTCGCTGGTTCTTCACAACAATTGACCAGGTTTTCCATTCAATTTGACTTCTATTTTGGGATTTCAGCTGTTGTTTTTGTTAGTTTTTTGCATATTTGTTAGATTTTAAGCATTTGATGCATAAACACTTGTGATCCTTTGCTTAATTTTGGGATTCCATGCTGAAATCTGAGCTAGGGTTTAAGTTTCCGTTGTACGCACTTACAAATTTTCATTCAATTTTCGCAGTCAGTGCTGAATTAAGGTCTGCCTATCAGATTTTGCTTGGTTTCTGGGATTTGTTGAAATTTTTATATGTGTCCTGCTTTAACCAACATTTTTGTAGCTATTGAAATCAGGAGGTGTTTGTATGTGCATTTTAAGTGATTATTCAGCAGTGTTTGGTAAAAAAAAGTTACATTTCAGATTTTATTATTGTTTAGTGTCAAAATAATATGATTTCTGAAAGCTGAATATTAAGATAAGTATAAAATTACATATCCTAGAATACACATAGTCAAACACCCCCTTAGTTCCTTATTGCTGTGTTGCAAATTGGGTTTCTAGCTTGATGTTTTGAGTGAGTTTTAGGTTATTTGATTATAATTTGATCATGTTTTGTGAATTTGGTTGTTTTGGACACATCCATCAACTATACTTTGTTGCATATTAAAAGTACTAGTATAAGATTTGAAATAAGGACCTCTAAGTGACATTGACTAGGTTCAAACACACCCTAATCCAATAAAGGTTTGACTTTTTTCAGTCAAAGCATTTGACCTGTGTACCGAGCCTAATGGATGCAGAACCAGGTAGATGTAGAAGAACTGATGGTAAAAAATGGAGATGTCGGTTAGCCGTCATTCCTGATCACAAGTATTGCGAACGTCATGTACACAGAGGACGTTTGCGTTCAAGAAAGCCTGTGGAAGTTCACACAACTATATTAAAGTCAAAGTCAAAGTCAACCACAACTGATCCCATTTCACCACTAAAAGCCACTCCTAATCTTCAATCTGTTACAAATGGGAATGATGGAAATCAGAACAAAGGTCAGATTAATAATCGAAGCTTCAAAATCAAGAAAAATAGCAAAGAAAATGCTCACACGTCTCTTGAGTTTAGCTTCTCCTTGAAAAGCATTCTTCAACATAATAACGGTACGTCTTGACACTAGATGGGTCAATGGGTCAACGGGTCGGGTGGATTGGATAACAGATCCAAATCATGTCTCGGGTTCACCCAACTTCATGCATTGTTGGTTAATCTTTAAAAGATGATATTTTTAAAGATGATATTTTTCCTGTATTATTTATATTAAATAACGATATTCTTGTGACCTTTTTTTCCGTGTAGTTCAACATTGTGGGACCTCAAACAACAATCATATCGGTGCTCTTGCAATAACCGAATCTAACAGATGCCGAAGAACAGATGGTAAAAAATGGCGGTGCAGTAAAAACATACTCCCAAAGGAAAAATATTGTGGTCAACACATGCATCGAGGGATTAAAAAGGTAAAAAATTATGAAAAACCAAACACCGGTTTATCGTTATCAATCGGGTCAAATTGTCAACAAATGAGCGATGATGGAAACCGATCAAGTGAAGCAACCACTAGCAGTGATAGTGATGCTACCACTATCTCTATGTAACGTACTTCATTGTAAGTGGTTTTGTTTTTAACTTGTAAAACTGACTCAAACGGTTTAACCTTTGTGTTTAGCGTGTCTTATTTTTTGGACTTTTGGTTGTATTTGGTTTGTGTTCAGCGTGTGTTTGTTTTTGGGCTTTTGGTTGTGCTTGTCGACTTGTAACTACTGTTTTCTAATCGTTACATAATTGTGCATACATTTTATCTACCGGGTCATTTTAATACATCTTTTTAATAAAATGTTACGAGAACAAACGATCATATGCAAACATACGTTGTGAGTGTTTGAATGTCCGTTAATTGATTGATAATTATTAGTTGAAATATCAATAAGCAACTTTTATATTTAGATTAACAAATATCCACTATTTTGGAAATTAATCTGATTATTCTGAATAATTATTTGACTATTTAAAATTACAAGTCTCACCCAAACAAGTTGGTTACACAGTTCATGTTTTGGTGGACAAATGTTTTTAACAGTTAGTGTCTGTAAAATGAAAAATTAAAAAATAAAAAATGGCTTCGCCCGGGTTCGAACCGGAGACCTTCAGTGTGTTAGACTGACGTGATAACCAACTACACCACGAAACCGTTTTGTTTGCTTTTTAATAGTTTAATTTCTTATTTGCAGCATACTTTTTAATACTTCTTTTATCTGTTGGATTAACTATATTCAAGTAACGATAACTATTAGCAAACAAACAAAAGGTTTCGTGGTGTAGTTGGTTATCACGTCAGTCTAACACACTGAAGGTCTCCGGTTCGAACCCGGGCGAAGCCATATTACTTTTTTTTTAAATATTTATTAATTTTATTATTATTTGTTTTTTTTTTCATTTAAAAAAGGCCCCCAGACATTGAAAAGCAACATGCTGCCCTCCAAAACTTGAAAGGTCCAAAGTACCAGAAATCCAAACTTGTATTTGATTACCAACTATTGGCAATTCTAGAACGATATACATACTTGAACCACATGCAACGTATGTTGTACATTCATCCTTTTCGATAGGTGTTTCATGATCTGTAGCTTGAAAACATGTTTTCTTTAATTAGCACCAAACTCTTTGTTCCATTGCACAAGCTCTTGCTTATTTGAAGGCTTGGTCGAATTACACTCATGGCTTTCTGGAAATCCCCCGTATTTTAATCGTCTCAAAAGTATAACAACAATTGAGCTTGTGCTTTCAAAAGATTTCTTCTAGCATGTGAAACAATTCACCTGATTTATAGATTTTAAATTTAGGGGGTGTTTGGGAGGGCTTTTTTTAGTAAGTACCTAACAGGTTACCCGCGCAATGCGGCGGCGGGTACCCCGTGACTAAATTTGACGGCGATCAAGTAGTGGGTGGTGACGACGCTAGTGATAGTGGCTGCTGGTTGTGGTCGTGCGGATGGTGGGTGATGTTAATTTTAATTTTGTAAAGATTAATAAAGATATCTCATAAGTTTCCTTAAATCCGAAATTGACGTTTTTTTAAATATGGACCGTTTTAGCTATGTTGAATATCTCATAAGTTTCATTAAATCCGAAATTGGCGTTTTTTAAAACATGGGCCTTTTGTGTATGTTCAAGTAGATCAATTGGTTAACACACAGTTCGTACTCGCAAAAGGTCTTTGGTTCGAATCCTGTAAGCAATAATTTTTTTATTTTTGTGGTGTTTAAGATGTTACCCAAAATAAAAATAAGATTAAGTTTAAGTTTAAGGACTTCTATACTTAGTAGTCCTAAACCCTTTAATAAGGAGTAAGATTAACCACTTTTAAGTGTTTGTTTTAGATATTATTCGTCCCTCAACTTTTTTTTATTACACGAATAGGCTATAATATTTATTCCTTTACGCGTCTGAACATTTGTTTTGAAACTTTTTATAAGCCACCCGTTATTTATCAACATGTGTCAATTTTTGCCAAACACAAAAGATAATTAGATTTAGATTTCACAAGATCATATTCTACAGTGAATGAGCAAAATGTCAGATTTCAAGAATCAATACTACAAAAACTTGTAAACAAAGCAAATTACTCCGTAAAAATTTGAGGAATTCTAATTAACAAATGTGTTTGCTTCAACAAATACACAAAAATGTATGCTTTAAGGCACTTTTACTTGAAAAAAACTACATTTGCGGTTGTGTTATGTCAGTTGTAGGGAGGTGAAGTCCGGGCCTGGAAGCCCATTTCTTCTGATCTCTATACGCTTCGATTGCTCTCAACCGAATCCTCTCTTGAGAAGCATTTATTGATGACCCAAATCGCTACAACCAATAAAAATTTACATAAATAAATAGACATCTAATAAAAATCAAAATTTAAAAGGATGAAGAAGCTAACCTTGGGAATATTGACCAATTTCGGTGGAGCTTGAACAACGTCTCCAAATTTGATCTCTTCACGGCCAGGAAACTTCAAATCATCTTCTTCTTTCACTTTCTTGTGTTTCTTTTTCCGTTCTTCCAAAAGTCTGCACAAATAATCCCAATTATTACAATTATATGAGAAAATAATCATGTAAATGCATAAAAAGCGTACTTTTTCTTTCGTTCCTTCCGTTTTGAACCAACTGCACCTAATTCAGCTGCAAACCGAAGGTCATCTACTTGCTTTCTTTTTCTTTTCTTCTTTTTCTTTTCTGGACCAATATCAATATCTTGTTCATGAGTATTATCTTCAATGTTGGACTCAAAATCTACAGATTCAGATTTTTCCTTTGAAGAAAGTTTCTGTAAACAGTAAACACATTTCAGTATACAATACATTCACATTTAAAGCTTAATTACAATTACAATTACAAATAATATTCAATGTGTCTTGATTTCCATTAAATCCAAATTAAGTACATATGAAATTCCCATCCCAAAAACCAGTCTTTTGACTTCACAGATGAAAAAAAATCCCTAAATTTGACCTTAAAGCATTGAATTTCCAATAAAACCAAGGGTTTGACTTTAAAGCATTCAAAATTGTAGAAATTGATCAACAAAATGACTTACATTCTGAATTAACTTTCCACCACTACGACCAACGCCGCCTCTGTTATTCTCTTCACCGTCCACTGACAGCTTTCCAGACCCTAAAATCACCATTTCACAACCAAAATTAGAACCCTAACGAGCAATAAAGCACACAAATTTTCTGTTGTAAACAGAAGTATAGAAAACCTAAAAGCTAAATCAAGTTATGTTTGTCGATTTAGACACAGAAATTAAAGATCGGAAACCTAGGTGTAGGACATGAGTTTGCGAAGCTTAGAGGGAATGACGTCGAGCGATGAACGGACCGGCGGCGGAGGTAATCGATTCTTGCCGACGCCATGGGCTTCTTTGTAATTCTTTTCTCTTCTCTTATTTCCTTTGCCTCCCATGTCTTGTGAACTAGGGTTTATGCTGCTGCAGGGTTTTTGTTTCCGTAAACAAAGACTTGGATATAATAAGTTCAGGTATTTTGATTTTCAAGTGTTTCCATATTAGTTCTGAACAGGTGTCTACCAGTGTTTTAACAACCCGTGCGCGAAAACCGACATGATTGTAGTCAATATGCAACATATGAGTCGGATTGAACCACCTTATTTTTTACCGAACCAAGTTGAACCGGATCCAAGAAAACAGATTGTACCGGGTTTTTATATTTTTTAAATTTTAACCTAATATTGTTTGACGCTCTTGTGTATCATTAAATGTTTTAACCTAAAATTACATTCATAAATCGCCACAATCTTTCTTTCCATTTTCAAGACTCATGATCAGTAATTTTATGAATTTCAACTACTTACAAAATTATTCTAAGTAACTTATTATAAGCTAATGTAGTTCATGTACCGAAAGCATATCAATGTCCAAACACATCATAGTAGGTAACATTAACATTGACATACCTTTCCATGAAACTTTGTGAGATGCCCACTATGATGCAACTTCATAGAATAAAGGCTTATCAATATACAACCCTAAACATAACTAAACTTGTTATTTTGGCCAAACCACAAAGACTGACGGAGCAACTTAACAACGGTAAAAAAAAATTGTGAAGTAAATTTCAGTATCATTAGTTCATTGTAACGATGGCCATTTGCGAATATCATCCATTACGATGAATGAATATATGTGTGTACCATATATATAGTTCGTATAAATTTAGTTGTTGACTATCATTGTAGTATGGTATGGTTTCATACATTTGATAAATACTTGTTCAGTTGCTTTTTTGCTCCTCATTTTACTAGCATTTGGTTTCTTGATGTTGAAACTAATTTCGGTTTTTGCCATCTCACTAAAAATCGAAAACAAATATTATATTAGGCGTCCCGAATCAAATACCAAGCGTACAATGTCATTTTTGCATTTCTAATTGAGGAGATGGCAACATGTATTACATTATATCATAAGAAAAAATCAGAGCAAAATGTACAAGCTAAAAGTCCATTTTCATGGTGACACTGATTTACAAGATCAAAGTAAAAAATTACATGATAGCCCTCTATTGTACATGTAATACTCTGCAATTTATATATTTACGAAGCCGAGACAAATATGTTACACGAGCCCGTAGTGCCCTTCTGGTCAACTCTTTAAAACTTGACTTTCTCCACAATTTTATAAAAATCTGATCCACCATCTTCAAACTCAGCCTACAAGCAACAAGAATTATAGTAGAAAGTCAAGGTCAACTTTCAAATACTCAATTTTTTTCCCGTGAAAATTGCATAATTTTCTTACTGTGTATGTATTGATACTTGGGTTACCATTAAAGATTATATTACCAATATCAATTCCCATGTATACCTCTCTCTGACAAGGTCCTCTTATTATTCATCATCGCTCGAAACACTTGCTAAGCTCCTCCTTGATCGACGTCTACCCCTCGGCAACCCTATAAGTCCGCTTCCTGCTCGCCGGACCACCGTCGTGAATTTCACCTGAAGGACCCCTGAATCAGTTGTACCGTGTTTAAGTTAAAGGAAATTAAGGTAACTTACTGCGGGATCTGTGAAGATTAATAATTGTTGGTCAGACGTTGATACCAACACATTTGTGTTGTCCTTGTTCAATGTTAGTGCCGTTATATCTTGACTTTGTTCAAGTCTCATTGTGTGAAATACCTGTCAAAAATTACGTTGACTTTTTATAGGTCAAAATTCACAAACTAAAAAACTACCTTAAGCGTATGCAGATGAATGAGAGAAACTGAAGGAGATTGAACATCTAATCTCTCAATTTCATCACCTTCATTCAATCCCGAACACGAATTCCATCCAATCAAAACACTCCTTCCATCAAAAGAAACCTCCATGCAACTAACCCTAGAAGAAAACGAAAAATGCACCCGAGCAATTAAAATCCCGTTAAAACTATAACTCGAGAGAGCATGCTCTGAATCATTCCACGTCACCACAACCCCGTGTCTCGAGATCCTAACAATATCAGCTTTCACACCGTGAAGCTTTCTAAGCAACCTCCCTCTACTCACTGAATGAATCAGAACATCTGCAAAATAAGAGCACGAAGCAACCGCCCCAACATCTGAATTCACACAGCAATCAATAACTTCACCAAGATGACCACGAATGACCTGAACGGGCCCCTCGATCCGTCTCCTTCTCGTTTTATCGATGAAACAGCTGGCGGCGGTTGTGGTAGTTGGTGTGGTGGGCGCTTCCGACATGCTGGCTGACCGGAATCTCGGTGACCGGTGTATTCTCCAGATTAGAACCGTCGTGTCTCGTGACCCGGAAACCAGGTATTTGCTATCGGGCGATAGAGATAAACATGTTACGGGTGCACAATGACCTCTTGCTATTTCTAATGTTTTTGCTCCATCTGGTGATACTAATCTGATGCTATTGTCCACGTGTCCACCTGGAATACGGAACCGAGGGTTTTAAAAACTAGCTACAACAGAAACGGGTCAAAATAATACTGACCCGTAATAACTTCATTGTGATATGTAATGGAGACGATTGAAGAAGGATTGGTAATCCCTGAAGCTGCATAAGCATGGGCCTGGGGATACTTAAATTCCTTCGAACTGGGCCGACTAAAAAACCGCAAAAAACCGCCGCTACTTTTTTTTGGATTTAAATTATTTTTTCCAGGTTGAAAAACAAACGGCATTCCTCGTCCATCTGGCGTGTTTGGATGCCATTTATGCAATGCAATGATTGTAGATGGAACATTTTTATCCACAATTACAAGTGCATCTGACGTGGCATGAATTGCAGATGCAGGTAAATTGCATCCAACACTTGATGGAACTTGATATTCTTTTACTTCTTTTGGATTTCGAAATATAGTCTACAATTAAAAAAAAAAAAAATTAAAATTCCATTTTTTATTGTGATATGTTACGTGTGGTATCAGGAATAAAGTTACCTGCATATGAAGAACATCTGAAATTGGCATCTTTCTTGTATGAGGGATTGCCAGAAGACGTGATGGCGTTTGACCAAAGTAACCAACATGATCTTGTACAGCTCGCCTTTGGACCTTTTAATATTGTTTTTCATTTAAAGATAAATTAAAATGCAAAAACAAGAAAGATAAACAGACTTACTGGATCCTCAATTTTGTCTATATCAATAGCCCCTTCATATGTCGCGTAAAAGAATACATTGTTTGCTGAAATAGCATCTTTCCCTTGTTGCTTGTACCTAAATTTATATTGTTTTTGGAATAATATAATTTCTAACAATCATATTTGACACAGTAATTGAAGCAAAACTCACCCAAATATGAGATCAATCCACTCATGCAAATTTGCAGAGACATATTCACTCTCGAGAGCCATTTTATGCTTATGCATAAAATCAACAGGGTTTTCAGCCCAAGGAGGAAGCTTAACAGAATCTGAAAACATAAAATAATATTAAAAAATAAATAAAAAATTTCAAACCGAGAAACGGAAAGCTATTTAAAAAAGTTGATACCTAATTTTTCTCCAAGTTGTGTTGTACCAAAATCAACCGAATTCTCATTTGTCAAAATCTCTGGAAGGTAAAACATCTCAGGGACCTTCAAAAACAAGGAAACAATATAATTATATTTATATTAATATTAACATTCACAACAAATAAAGCGATACGTTTTAGTAATTAAATATATAAAGTTGTACCAATTCCTTCACATCATCCATGTCCTCCAAAACTCCATTCCAAGTAGCACAAATATCTGAAAACATTTTGTCTGCATGATCAAATTTCCCACCTTGTGATTGAACTACAAGGGTGGTAAATGGTTCGACCCGCATAAGATAATGCAACACCTGCCATTAAAAAACATTTTTAAGGATATTTAATTTACAACATTTATTAAAATAATATGTGCAGAAAAAGAAAATGATTGGAAAACCTACTGTCCTAGCCGTTGAGTAATGTGACTCATAATGATACTTGGGTACAACCGGATCATTAAAGCTTGAATAATTTTCCTGAAACTTTTTTAACCGATCATCATTTAATGCTCCAATCGGCTGCAAAAGTAGTACGGTTCAAATGTTACATATTCTGTAATGCAAGTTAAATTATATATGTATAAAAAATAAATTGTTATTAATATGACCTTTGAAAGATCTCGATAAGAGGAGGGATTAGAAAGATCTAAATGAGTTGACTTGTAATCTGAAAGAATCCATGGGAAAACAGGATACTGCAGTTAAACAACAAGTTATTAGTTAGTTAGTTAGTTATTATCAAGAAATTAGTGATAATATAATTTACAATATTTTATATCTATATATATCTACCTGAGTGATGTCATTGTAACTACGGCCAGCTAGCGTGTTGAGCTGCATTAAATATTCAAAGTTGCTGATCTGCAACAGAAATTAGTTAGAAATATTTTTTACTACAGTATAATAAAGTGAAATATAATTTTATAAAAATAAAATAAAAAATTGATTCTTCAAATTCCATATTTCATTCTTGTTGTTACCTCCCACCGTGACCAACGTTCCGTAAGTTGTGTACGTTTAAGTAGTTGTTCAGGTCTCTAAGACAAAGATAAACACATTGTCAAATAAAATATATTAATATTAATATTAAAATAAAAAATATATATATACAAACCTGAGTTGCCAAAAAAATATTATTCAAACGGGGAGGACGTGCATGAACAATAGCTCGATATGCGCACATTCTCGCCTCGGAATTCTGGAAAAAGGTCAACAAATCAACGGACTTATAAGCTAAAAAAGTCAACACTGTATTTTATCCAAGAAACATATACAAACATCAAGGGTAAATACCCCAAAATCAAAGAAGAAGTTTGACCGGTCAAGCATAAATAATTCCAGTGCGCTTTTCCGTAGGAGATATCTGTAACAAATAGCCAAAAAAGAATATTAATATTCACATACAAACCTATAAAGTTTACTTTGATAGTTGCTAACTGAGTTAGTTAGTTGTTGATTGAGTTAGTTATCTGACCTCCTGTTGTGTACTTGATGAAGAGAAGCCATTAACCAACTTCTATCCTTATCTTCAACTTTATCATCGACTTTTTTCTCAGCAAGAAAATTTAGTCTCCTAGTTGTTATCTGGAAACAAAAAATGTGAGTATTTCAAATAACTTGACCCGTTACCCAAAACCGACCCATTTTGGCCCGTTACCTGAAACGTTCCGTGTCGAACATTTAGAGGCCGAACCATTGATGCGGGAAGTTCAATAATAATAATTTCATAATGTTCAGTAGGATTGCAGCCCGGGCCCGTTTCTGACGGGCTTTGTGCAAGATCTTGATAATTTGAAACTTGTGGTTCAGATGAATCCATTGGGACTTGTAACTGCTGTTCTGAAGTTGTAGATTGTCGGTTATGAATATCTTCATATAACCACATTTCATCTGTATTTTCAACTGTATCTTGTTCTTCTTCTTCAGTTGCTATTGCTGTTGATAATGCTTCTAGAGCTAAATTTAAGTTTTGTTTTTCATGTTCGGGTTCTGTTGGATCTTGAGAAATTGTTGAAACATTGGAATGATCTGAGCCCTTGAAATCCCTCCTTAAGCATCTGTGCATTCTTGTACAACTTTCCATGTAGTCTAGTTTCCAGAAAACCTATGCATTCAAACCTCCAATTTTCAGATTTTAAGAAATAAATTATTGGAGCTTTTATATTTTTTAGATTTGAGGAAAAAAGTTCATAACTTTGAACTTAAAAATAAGAGTAAATTACAGAAATTGTCCCTGTGGTATTACGAATTCTACGATTTTGTCCCTAGATTTTTTTCGCGATTTTTGTCTTTATGGTTTCCAAATTTCATTTTTTCTCGTATTCACATAAAATGACTAAAATACCCTTATTTTTTACAATTTTTTAAAAGGGTATTTTGGTCATTTTAGGTCAAATTGGACGAAAAAATGAAATTGAAAACCATAGGGATAAAAATAACAAAAAAAGGTCTGAGGAAAAAAATTGTAGAATTTGATATACCACAGGACAATTTCTGCAATTTACTCTAAAAATTAATATGTTTTATTTATTTTATTCACTACAATTTCTGTATACATATATTATTTGATGGATAAACCAAAAAGAAAACAGGTCGTCAAAATGTTGTCAAAATTTTGTAACGTATTTATAACATAGTATTAGGTTATTATATTAATTAACACAAAAACTAATCATAAAATTAAATAAACATACTCGTTTAGGATTGCAAAGATCATTACTCAATAATCCAAAAAGGCTATCAGTCTCAATCAAATAATGGATGAGTTTTCTCCAACCGAGTATACCAGCACATATACGATGTCTAGCAATAAAATCAGCCCGTGCACGTCTATCGACCTAAAAAAATACAGAATTTAAAAATAATTATAAGAAAAATAAATAAAAATGAAGAAGGGACAGAAAGATACCTCGGCTCGTTGCATATTTCTAGCAAAAGCTAAACTTCCAACAAGTAAAGCAACGAATTTATAAGATAATGCATTAAAATCTTTCCCGTAAACCGATTTTGAATCAACGGACTGCAGACATTCCATCCAAGCAGTTCCCATTGCTTCAGAAACATTCCACCTCATCACACGTTCCATGTCACCTTTAGTTCGTCTCTGTGCTGACGTGGCCATTGCAACTGCACTCAGGCCTCGACCCGACCCGATTTTTGCATTTCTTTCAAGATCGCGGGCTGCAGCTAAGGCAGCTGCACGTGCGGTTGCTTTATCTTTTAAAGCAGCTGGTGCGGATGATGTTTTGGAAGCTTCTAGTGGCGATTGGAAGCTTGAAAATGTGTGTAGTTTTGCTGATTTTCGTTCGAGTAAAGATGAGGAATCGCGTTTGAGATGGATGTTTATGGTTGGTGCTGTTGGCACGGGGGTCTCGCCGCCAGCTGCACCGGCGGCAATCATGGCTAGTGCCATTGCAGCTGGTGGTGATGCAAAAGCCGCCGCCCAACCCGGAGAGATCATTGCAAGAGCACTCTAGTTATTATACAAATTCAAACGGGTCACATATTTTGGTCAAAAAAGAATTTTTCATGATGAAGCTAAAACGGGCCAACTCTACAATTAGAAGCTAAAAGAAAGGAAAAAAAGAAAATTAGTTTAACCTAACCTCTTCGGGTGTTGATTCAGAACTTAGGGCTGGACCATCAACATTAAGCGGGTTTAATCCGCCCGGTGGAGAAAGTTCATAAATTTTAGACAAAAGTGGCCGCCACCGTCTTATCACCGCCACAAGTGGCGGCACAATTGCCTCTAGATACTGTTTCCTTAGCGGTAGTCTTTCCCGGCTGACAGCATTCCAAATCTGCAACACAAAACGGGTCACTTTTGCATGGGTCGGGTCGGATCAACCCGTTAGACACAACACTATTTATAAGAGACAAACCTCAGAATATATAACACATGATGCGACCAACACTCTTTGTCTCTTGGACTCGGTAACTGGCATGTGCAAGATAGGCGAAAGCACACTGTTCATCACACATACACAAAATTAAATCCAAATACTTATAACAATGTCAATTTCATGATTTTCATTAATTTCAAATGTTAAATGTATGTACATATGTATATGTATGTATTTATACCCCCATAATAATGCTGAACCGGGCTGATTCGCGAAATCTCTCGGGCTACTTTCTAAGGATGAAGGAACACTACCATCTTTACTATGTAATCTTTCAGGAAAACCGTCATCAACGTTCTTCATGATCAGCCCGTTTTCACCATCAGCATCATCTTCCCGCAATGAAAGAAGTGTCATACGAAGCATACATAAAAACGGTTGATCACTATCCAACAGCTGATAAAGAGCCGTGGTGCCGCCCGACCCGGTGCCCAACCCGCCGCCCAAACCAAGCCCGTCAACCAGCCCGGGCTCGTCTACTAACAAAGCTTGTAGCATCAAGACACATTTTCTTATCAACGGGATTTCGACCCAATTACCGTTTGAGTCTTTTTCCACACACGAGTTCCAGGTGTCCCAACCACTGGCCCCACCACCAAAATTGGTTGACTTTGACTGGTGACCGACACTGTACCATAATCGGCTTCTGTACTTCCAACCTTGGGCTAAATCCAGAACACAACTCCCGTATGAAACAAAAGCACAGGAAACCGAGTCATACGGTTCGGCTGCTGCTGCAGCCGTCAGACATTCCATTGTTGATGCTGAAATCTCACCATTATCATCAACCATAGAAGCAAGAATCTGTCGAGAAATCAAAACGGGTCATTTTGAGTGCAGGTGACAAACGGGCCAGTTAAGGAAAGATTTAAAACATACATCGGAATCAATTGCAGATGGATCCCCTCCTAAGGGTCTTGACGGGCTATAAATAACAGCTGAAAGAGGAGAAACTAAACCAGGTTGGAAACGGGTCGAACTAAATATTTTACTTTGAAGACGCAAATGATCTTCAACGAGCATTAATATCACAATTGAATTTTCTATTAATGCCACTGAATAAGTGGCTGCATTCTCTACTTCTGCCTTTGAGACTTCGGGTGGTAACCCGTACGATTCCATACCAGCAGATGCTGCAACAATAACTTGGGTCTGCACAATTTATATATTTATTAATGAAATTTCCATAACAGAATACAACTAGAAATGGGCCGTGCTGGATTCGGGTTTTTTTTTTTGTGTGTCAATTTTCCCCTTTTAGAGGTTCTATAACCCGTTCAACCCATTTGACACATTAACAGTTGAGCTATTTTTTGTTGACCCGTTTGAGATGATAAAAATACCAAAATCGACCCGTTATAAGTAAACGGGTTGAAATTGCTTCACCTGAACTCGCAGCTCTCTGGCGATGAATTCCAGCAAGTCACCTAAAAGTCTTCTCTTGAAAACGGGCAATGTTTTCTCACGTCTAGCAAGTCAAATAAAGTCAAAACAACACAATTGTGAGCAATTGGAAAGGATACAAATAGTATTCTTGAGTTAGTTGGATTATTCACCTGGCCCGTTTGTCGCCCGTGCTAGATCCACCTACCATCGAAAGCCACTCTGCACAATGAAGTGTAGCTTCAATATCCTGTCAAGAGGAAGTATGACCAAACAATATAAATGAATTGATAATGCTTAACAGTAATACATTAACTTATATGTATGTATATATATGTATAAGTGTGTGTGTGTGTGAGAGAGAATGAGGCAACCTTCCATCCATCTTTTTCACGCATGGAGGGTTCTAACATGATAATGAGGAAATTGTGTATGAGGTCTTCAACGTCTTTTATGGTTGAGAATGATGAAGCATTTGTAGCAGCCATCTGATGAAATCATATAAAGTCAAGGTCAAACTTTTCATAAATTTGTATTGCCAAATATACCCTCAATAAAGATTAAATCTGACCTCGTTATTAGATATAAGAATTTCCAATAGCCACTCGGGCCATTCCTCCATCATAGTGAGACTGCTTCTGTTATCTGAATGACTGCAAGCCAAAATCAGAAGATCCTGAAATCAAAATGTATAAATAATTATAAAATTTTGAAAAAGCAAACTCGATGTAAAATGGTAAAAAAACAGAAATAATACCTGTAATGCCCGAGTTTGAAAAATCTGTGTTGAACGTGACAGTGACCGCAAAAGAACCAACAAGATCTCTAAATGCTCGAACCGATGTTGCGGGTCGTAAAAATTCAGTTCCTCATCCTTTGCTGATTTATTTAACTGAAAAAAAAATAAAAAATATATATATATAACAAATTAAATCGGTATAATAAAGAAATAGCTAAAAAGAAAACATGTCAAATGGGACAAACAGCTCAAACATTGCCCAAAGTATATTTGTTCTATTTGAAAACTAGATTATCATTGAAATAAAAAGTGTTCCGGGCCAACCCGGGCCCGTTACCTGGCCCGCCCATTTAGACATACCGATGCACTCAATAACGCGGTGTAAACATTCCCAGTCATAAGGCGATTTGGTGCAGCTTGAAGAGTCTTTTGTAAAGCAAAATACAAAAGTGAAACTTTATCATCAAACATACTTCCCGCACCTTCAAGAAACCCGTGAAGATTACCCGTGATCTCCACCGGGCCATGCGACCCGAACTTCAAATGGCCCGAACTAACCAACGCCCCAAAAAGCCCAACAATCGCCACAACAATCCCATCACTTTTATCAATATTATACACATTATTCCTTGCATTTTCAGCAGTTATTGAAAAACTTATCCCGCCCAAATTCTTCATAAACAAACTTTCAGAAGTCGACATTCGGCTCCCGACACTGCCAGCTAGGAAACTACTGGTACGGTTATGAGGATCATAAGATGAAAATTCACTCCCGTTTAAGGATCCCACATCATCGTTGTTACAATTTTCATGAAAATTCTCGGGTTTTGATCCCGAAACTGATAAAATATCATCGTCGTTTTCGGGTAGATCATGATCTCCATCGTTTGCTTCGCGTTGTAATAATACTAAAAGTGTTTCTACACCACCACATGATATAAATGCTTCTGCAAAATTCTCGGCTCTTGAAGTATTTGGTTGTACAACTAACCTGTTTATCAAGTGTAGAGCTCGTGCCACCTGGATTAATAAATTTATATTAATTAACAAAACAAACATTAGCAATGTTATTATAACACATTTAGAGGTGGCAATTTAGACGAATTTACTTTTGAATGGGTTGATTAGGGTAATGTCTCAATTCTAATGGGTTTAAAACGTAAATTACAAAAAAGTAGCTTAAAAGAAAACGGGCCAAATGGATCGAAAGTCACCCAAAGTATACTTTTAATGCGGAAAACCTCCAAAATACTATATTATTAAAATACCATAATTTTGGTAATTATTTATGAAAATAATTACTCCTTCCATTCCAGAATTATTGTCCACCTTACTATTTTAGTTTGTCAGAAAATAATTAATAAGATTGAGAATTTGTACCTGATTTGGTTGTGGACAATCAACCAAGAAGCCTAACAAACACCGAATATCATTAACCGCCATTGGAGGAGGAGCAGCCACCAGAAGAAGTTCAATAACCACCAAAAGTTCATCAACTAAAGCATTCACTTCACCAACGGGCCGGGCCCCACCACTAATAGAAAATGTATTCATGGAATCATCTTCATGAATAATCCAATAACATCTTCTACAACCATCTAGAAGTGTCTGTATAGCTTTTGCATCCCGCATTACCGACGACTCGATAAAAACCATATCTGCTAAAGATGATAGAAGCTTCTTTTGTATCCCGTAACTACATAAACTCCAAATTTTCAAATCCAATAATAACGTGCTAAAAAGTTGCATTTTAAGTGTAGAGTTGTTCTTCTGAGACTGACATAAACTGACAACGGATGCTACGATTTCCTCGTCTGCAACCGTGTGTTTTGTAGCATCGAGTGATGATAAAGTTTTTAAAAGATACGTTAATACTTTTGATAAAACTTCGGGCCCGCGGGTTCGACATAACTCGTTACTATTTCCAAGGTGTTGAATTGCTAGTGATATGATTCTGAATATTGGTGCAGCCAGAGCTGTGGTGGCTAGACATGCTTTAGTCTTGCCTTTTTCGGGCTCCAATGTATCATTGTCAACTTTGCTTACTACAAATGGGAGTAAAGACATCGGGCCTCCATATGCTAGGGCCCACAAAGCTTCAGTGGGCCGCATTCTTGAAGTTACGGGCACGTGCCCGAGAACCTCAGCGGGTCGTTGAAGCACTTCTGAAAAGTAAATGAGAAATATACTAATTATTGTTAAACAAGAATCCAAGTATTTGATAACAATGTTTGACCAGACTACAGGTGGAAATTTTGGCCCGTTTGATTATTAATTGGTCGGTTTGGTTATGTTAATGTCAAACGGGGCAAATGGACCGAACAAGTTAAACGGGTTGAAAGTCGCCAGAAGTGTATATTTTCACCGAATACAATCTCCTAATTCACTTAATTCTGAGATATAAATTACTATTGGAAAAGCAATCTAAGTCTTTGAATAAAACGATTGAGAAGATTGTATGTTGTAAACTTTTGGCTACTTTACCCTTTTAGCTAAATTTTATAACTTGACCCGTTTGAGATAAACCACAACCCAAACCGAACCCATTAACAAGTAAAAATACATATGTAGAAAACCTGCGGGACCAGAAGGGGAAGCATCTTGACAATAACGCCCATTTAGTAAACTCGGGTGATATAAAAGGTGCAGATATCCTGCTATATCTGCATCCAAACGGGCACTTTCCTCTTCAATATTTGCCACATTTGCATTAGTTGACAACCACATCAACCCTGCAGCATCCCCAAATGAAGGAAGTGAATCTGACCCCCTAGAAGCCAACCTGTCAATCAATTCGGGCCCAATTGGCTCTTTAAAGATATAAACCGGGCCCATTTCAGCAAACAACGGGCATTGTCGAGAATTTTGATGCAAGCCCGCCATTGTTGGTGGAGGATTAGTCCCAATGCAGAAAAACGAAAGCGGTTTAGAAATTTTTGGGAGATCAAACGAACGGGCCTCGCTTAATTTCCCATCAATATATAACCTCATTTCACCGTTTGGTGTGTGTTCAAGCCCGATAAAATACCAACATTGTGGTTTAAAAACATGACTAAAATAAACCGGACCTTTTCGCCCTTTCGCGTTACCACTAACAATAACTAAAAACTGAGCATGAAAATAAGCTTCAATTCCTTGATTATCAGAAGAAATAAAACTAAAAATTCTAGGCATATTTGCAGTTCCTTCATCGAAACTCTGGTTTGAAGAAAATGAAAATTTTCCAGATTTAGCTTCTGCTTCAGCTGCAACGGCTGCTGCATTCGTGGCTTTATCTAAAGTGTCGGGAAAAGATTCGACATATATCCATGTTACAAACGCATACCCGTTAGGAAAGGGCCAACGACCCTCTCCTGGCCCGAGTAGGCCCGATGTCTCACCATCAAACTCGAACGAAGCTTGCGGGCCTCGTGATTCCTTCCCACTAAACGCCTTCTCTAACGAAACCATCAGCCGTGGGGCCCACGGGGTTTTAATCATTAGTTTGACTAACCGAAGCCACGTGTTTAAATCAGCAACATTAACCGAATGTGCAGCTAGATATTGAAGACATGAACATAATGGAGACCCGTTCCATTTCAACTGCTTTGTTGACCCGACATCATGGAGAAATATCTTTTCGGCTGATTGTAACAGAACCCCGATTAACCCGGCTGAACAGCACATGGACCGGTTACGCGTGCATGACCGTAAAATGGTCCGTAACCCGCGAACCAAACGGGTCCTAGGCGACATGAACCCGACACTATCGGTTAACCATGGTAACCACGGGAGTAATTCACCCGATATTATCGCAGCTTTCGAGTTTTTCATGATTGTCGGTTTATTATTATTATCATCATCCTCTTCAAAAGAGTTAACTCCCCCCATTGTTGTTAAAAGTGTATCAACTAACTTTATAGCAATACTATCTGCATCAGATCCTTCAAAATTCTCTACACCACTTAAATAATTCTTCATAGTATCTATACCTTCGGGCTGGCCCATAATAGCCGAATCCACTAGATGCAAGATCTCTGTATTTATATCTTGTGAAGCGGGCTTCGGTTTGGGCCTCGGGGATGAAACAAATAAGGACGATTGTTGGGTGAAAAAAGGGGACCGAGGTATTTCTTCGTGAATTGGAGAATCGAACTCAAATTGGCCGTTTTTGTTAAAATATCCGTACGGGCTGTTATAATCGCCATACGGGTTCATTAAATTATCCAAATCTTTATCTCTGTCCAAACATGCTTGCTCAAACATGGCATCAACATCTTTAGTCCCGAGTTTGACATGGCTAAGGATACGGTTGTTAACCCGTTTTGAATCTGATGTTCCTACCCGTTTACCGTCTTTTTTTTCCTTTTCATCATCCATGGTTTCACTTGAAATTAGTTATTATGCAACAATTATTTACACATAATCACCTGAGAGATATCATTTTATACAAACAGGGTTAGGTTAATCAACAATCCAAACACCCCATAATTAATGATTACATAATTAACTTAGAAAAATGGAGTTTGCAAGTGCAGCTCGGCCACTAAGAGCTCATAATACCCTTTTTAAGTAAATTAAAGTAAATAACTACTTAAAATGTTGGAAATTGGAACAATTATATTCACAAAAACACAAATTGAATGGTAAGCAACCGCATTGTATATGCAAACTTAATTCTCATCTTACAAGCCCTAAATGTAACCAATATCATAAACATTTTGTCAAATTTTCAAATTTCAGGTCCATTTTGCACAATTCGCATTTGGGAACATGCATTGAATCAGGAGTTTCTTCAAATTTCCGTATAGATTATCGGAAAAATAGTAGATAGATTACCTAATCGTCGTTTTTTGAATGCAATACATGTTCTAGGTAGCATGGATCCATTCGGATTTTGATGATTTTCAAATCGGAGACTTTTTTGTGGGTTTTGTGGATAATTCAAAATCCCAGTTGATGAAATTGACATGAAGAACGATGAATGAAGGCGAATGATGATGTTCCGGCGATGTTCATATCACCGAATTTTGAGCCCCTCCATGCTAACGTGAAAATTTTCGTTTCTAACGGTTTGTCGTAAAAGATTTGGGCAAAATTTAATTCGTCAACTTTTCTTAAATTTTCGTACGCTTGGTCTAAAATTTGCAACTGCTCTTAAATAAATATTTAATATTAAATTGTTTTTGTCAATTTTTCTATCTAAGTCTAAATTTTGTATTAGCTTTTTAATTTTTAAAAATAAATTAAAAAAAGTTATCACATTTTCATTTGAAGTGTTTTACTTGTCAATGTGTGGTTAAATAACCGATATTGTTTCTTTAACAATACATATCAATTTACTTCATAATCAAATCATTTAATCTTCAACAATATGTAATATTTGGTGTATATCATATTTCAATCTACAAAGGTTCTCAAAAAATCATTAAAACCGTTGAATATATTAGAAGGAATCATCAACCTTTTGGAAACCATTATGTCATTGTCTCTTCAAGAATCTATCGCCAAATTAAACATAAATCTTACCACCTCATTCTGGTGTGATGTTTGGGTTGGTGGTTGTTTGGCTTCCTTATGCCCTAGTCTACTCCGGCTCGATATTAACCCAAATGTCTCAATTGTTAATGCCTCTCATAAGATATTTTGGACTTGGCGTGGGCGTCTACCTTTAAGATCATGTGTGGAATATATAACTAATTTTTATAACTAATTAAGGGGTGTTTGAGAAAGCTTATTAAGGGGGCTTATTAGCTTAATAAGCTTAAAATTTCAAGCTTTTTTGGGCTTATGAAGCCCCCTTAATAAGCTTTCTCAAACACCCCGGAGTAATACACATTTAATAATAACTCAGTTGCTTTAATAAAAACATAAATTATTATGGATAAATGAGAGTCAAGTAGGATTTAGCATACGCAAGCCTTACGCCAGCATTGTCAAACCTCGAGCCATAACATACCATGATGGAAGCCAATGCGAACCTTTTAGAATCATGTGATGCTCGTAGTCTAAATTAACATAATTAAATGCTTTAGGTTAATATTAATAATTGAGAAATTGTATTTATTTCCTACCTATATTCCTATTCACTTCTAAGCTTGACATATGTAATCTACTAATTATTATTCCTGGTATCATCTTTAATTTTGACATTTATAATTAACAGACATATAAGTAGATAAGAATTAATACTATTTCTCTTAATTATTATTACTTGGTATTTGTTCTTGTCATGGGTAAGAAAGTGTGTCTAATCGAAAACAAAAACATATACCAAAGCTTAAAAAAGATGAGACCAATACAACTTTTCATAACCAAAATCCTTACATGCAAACAAAATTTTGATTTTTGAATCTACAGCTCTTCAATTCCTCGATCATAAGCCACCGCATTTCGACATTATTCTTCATCTGCAACGAAACCGATCGGGATCACGTAACAGAAACAAAAACACACACTGGATACACATAGTGGGTGTCGGTCTTTGTGATCACTAAATCGAATTTTAAATTGCACTGGTTTATGATATTAATTTTGAGTTTGATCCAAAATGGGTTTGGTTTTTGGTATGTTTATGGGTTCTTTATTTGGGATTTCGATTATGGCGGGTTGGCGTTACATGATGATATATCGAAGCAAAAATCGTGCTGCCAAGGTAATACATGCATTACTCTAATCATTAAATGTTTGTTATGTTATAACTTTAAAATTATGTACAGATTTTTCATTAGGGATTGTCTTCATCACTGATATTTTTATGCTATTAATTTTGGGTTTTAAGGTAATGAATATGATTTTATCATTATATAGTATTAGAAATAACAAAATTTGGAGAGATGAACTTTAATCTGTATCTTGATTATCAAATTGCACTAAATGTAGTTATCACTTTGAAAAGGCACATCCAAACACCCCGCTGATTTAAAACAATTTAAAGGACGAAAGAGAAATAGTAGTAAAATTAGCTATTTTTAATGTTATCATATATATTGATTTCATTATTGAAGGATATTTAAGATGATCATAGATGGTGTATGCTTGAAGTTTAATGAGCAAGTATAGTTCATTAGGGCTATAAATTAGGCAACTAGCTGCACACAAGTTATACTCAGCAAAAATATAAAGAAATAAAAGTTTTCATTTTTAACCCTCTAATTTTTTTACATTCACACAATACCCCTACGTTTATCGTTTAGTTACTATTTTCTGTTGGTTTTATTGAATCGCATTACTTTTTTTTTCTCAGGCAGCTGATATAAGGCTTCTTGCATCTCTTGATAGAGAAGATTTGAAGAAACTGTGTGGTGATAATTATCCTGACTGGGTATCATTCCCCATTTATGAACAGGTTAGTGTATAAGTATTTCAAAATATTTATTTATTTATTATTCATACACGCTCCATCTCCAAATTTTTAATAATTCTCATTGCCCTTATTATATACTTCAGGCGAAATGGCTGAACAAACAACTGAGCAAACTATGGCCTTATGTTGCAGAAGTAATTTTCCTTATCTTTGATACATTCATTACCTATATTATTATTATTATTATTATTATTATTATTATTATTATTATTATTATTATTATTATTATTATTATTATTATTATTATTATTATTATTATTATTATTATTATTATTATTATTATTATTATCGTTACGCTTATGTCAAATGTTGCATTAATTGCAGGCTGCTACTATAATAATTAGGGATTCTGTTGAGCCGATATTGGAAGAATACCGTCCATCAGGAATCTCATCTTTGAAGTTCAGCAAATTGTCTCTTGGTACCGTAGCCCCAAAAATTGAAGGTATTATTTAACGGATTTTATTCGTTGATAATTGTTTAACCATCTGGTGATGGCCTAGCAATAAGTGTTTGACTAATAGTCAAAATTTAGTTGTCAAGTTAGTTAATTACGTGTAGGTATCCGGATTCAGAGCCAAAAGCAGGATCAAATAACAATGGATATGGATCTCCGATGGGGTGGTGATCCAAGTATTATTTTAGGAATTGAAGCAGGAGTGGCTTCGTTACCTATACAAGTGAGTACGTGTGATCAATTGATTATTTTATGTTTTTTAATCATTTGTTAATTGAAAATCATTTTATTATTTTATTGCCTATAGCTTAAGGATCTTCAAGTCTTTACTATTGTTCGCGTTATATTCCAACTTTGTGAAGAGATTCCTTGCATCTCTGCTGTTGTTGTGGCTTTACTTTCTGAGGTCAATTTCTCACATGTTTTTGAGGGGTATTTTAGTAAAAAGTGCTTCCATGATATGGTTTAAATATTATGATATAAAAAGTAAAAAATGTGTTACTTTATATGACAGCCAAAACCAAGATTTGATTACACATTAAAGGCCATTGGTGGAAGTTTAACTGCCATTCCTGGACTTTCAGATATGATTGATGTAAGTTTGTTGGCTATTTATAATAAAACACTATTTACTTAATTACTTATGCATTAATTAAATTTCTATTTGATTTGTGTAGGATACTGTAAACTCAATTATTACCGATATGCTTCAGTGGCCTCATAGGATTGTTGTTCCTCTTGGCGGTGTACCTGTAGATACAAGGTATAAATGTTTCAAATATTGATAATCCAAAATGCATAATAAAACAAAATTTATAAAAAGAGTTTTCATTAATATATTGTTGTTAAATTATGTAGTGAATTGGAGCTTAAACCACAAGGAAAACTCATGTTAACAGTTATAAAGGCGGATAATTTAAAGAATATGGAAATGATGGGGAAATCTGATCCTTATGCAGTTGCATTTGTTAAACCACTAGAAAAATTCAAAACAAAAGTTATTGAAAACAACCTAAATCCTGTTTGGAATCAAACGTTTCATCTCACAGTTGAAGACAAAGAAACCCAATATGCCGTTGTTCAGGTTTAATTTGTTTTCTTACAGGATATAATTTAATTATTTTAGGGATATTTATTAATCGTATAATGTGTAAATTCCAACAGGTTTTTGATCAAGATATTGGAGCTGACCAGCGATTGGGGGTAGCGAAATTACAGTTGGTTGACCTTGACCCTGAAACCGAGAAAGAAATACAGTTAAGGCTGCAGCCTTCACTTGATATGCTCAAGATTAAAGATAAAAAGGATAGAGGAACTATTACAGTCAAGGTATAAAATTGCTGATTTTTTTAACCGTTTATTTACGTACTACGTCATGCTTTTTATATTGTCGTTTTGTTGTCTAGTTTGTGATAAATGTTTTTTTTTTTTTTTAATTCTATGGTAAATGTTTGAATAAATATGTATACGTAGGCAAAGTATCATCCGTACACTAAAGAAGAACAAGATGCAGCACAAGGGGAAGAAAAGAGGATGCTTGAACAGAAAGAGAAAATGAAAAATGTTGGTGCAATCAATAGCACCATGGATGCCATTGATGATCCAACAAATGTTGAATTATAAGGTAGTGAAGATTCATATTGTCCGAGTGAAAGATTTGATCTCAAAATCTTATAAAGTTTGTCGTTTTTTTGTTTGTTTTTTTTAATTATTTAGTGTTTATAAGGAAATTGATCGACTACTTGTAAATCTTTATGCATAGCTTTGCTAGCTGTTAGTTTGGTTGTTGAGGGAGGTTTGTTTGAGATTTGCATCTTCATAAATGGACTTCTTCCATTTTTTGTAGCAACCATTTACAACTTAATGTGAATTAGAAGATTTTTGAAGATAAACGAAATGATATTTCTAAATAATTAAGATATAGAATCGCATGGCTATGAAAGTTCAACATTAGTTCATTAACACATTATAGAGATAGCAAAATAGATTGGACAAACAAATTGGGCAGCATACCAATATAGTTTAAGCAAAATAAAATCTAACTTGATTTTGATTGACTTGTCAACACCCTTTAACTATAAAGATGTTTTTTCTTAACTACAAAGATGGTTTTTTCTAGAAAGTATTTTTGATATAATGGACTTCCGGGGTGGCCGAGCTTTGCTCGTAATATATACTACTTAACCGTTTATCATAGCTATTTCTGATTCTTTCTTTAGCCATATGATAAATATTACCCGGTAAGGGATCGAATTGGAAAATACTTTTTTTATTGAATAAATTATTTAGAAAGTTATAAGCCATTAAACACATCTTGGACAACTTTTGAGCCATTTTTATGTACCTAATGAAATTTACTTATTTGACTTGTTACATAAGAAAAATATATAAAAAAATCCGTAAATTGGTTAAAATTGATGCCTCCTAAAAATTCACTTTTCTTCCTACTCATATTCCTAATCACTTCTAAACTTGACACGTGTAATCAACTAAAGTAAAACCTCCATAAATTAATAAGGTTGAGACTACGATATTTGTTAATTTAGCGAGATATTAATTTATCGATAAATTAATAAATTATTAATTTAAAGATAATATTATTATAATATCAACCTATCTAATACGTATTTACATATTCACAGGACCTTCAAAATTCGGTTGATGATGAAGTTGACGATAATTTAGTTTCTTTGGAACCGGTCACTCGGAAAGAAGCATTGCAAGCGGCAACAACTCTTCACAACTTCTTGTTGCAATACGAGAATACAATGCCTCAACTCTTAAGTGCAACTGGGAGATTTAAAGATGAACTCAATATAGATTTGAAGTTCACAAAAAAATAAGTGACAATAGATTCATTTTTTACTTGATAACTCTAGAATTTTGGAATTTTATTTTAGTAATTATTAGTTTGGTTGGGACTAATATATATACATTAGGATTTCAAAAAAATTATTATCTTATTATTTTATTGATTGGAGTCCGATTTTGTACTAATCCCAAGTTGGGACCGGATAAATTATTAATTTTATCGAGGTTATTAATTTATCGAGTATTAATTTATGGAGGTTTTAGAGTAATTCTCTTTTCTTCATATCATCTTTTGGTTTTGACACTTATCATCATCAAATTAATAGACATATAAGTAGGCACAAATGATAAGGAAAAAAAATACCATTTATCTATATAAATTGCAATATAAAACCACTTTCTGAAGTTAAAATAATAATTAAACAAGAAACTGTTGATAGATCCAACCCCAACAACATGTTTCAACAACACTGAAAACGTATATGTTTTGACATGTGAAATCCAATTTTACCACCTTACAAAAACTTAACCCTTTATTTCATATTTTTCCTGAATATGCTCGAAATATATGGTGCAAGACTCAAGCTCCCCACATGCCCTACAATTTAGCATGTCCATTCACAAAATTTGGATCAAACCAACTTTAGTAAATCAAATTTGCAAACATTATATGCCACAAATCAAGATCTTTACAACTCCAAAATTCCTTCTTAAACTAATTAACAAAAAAATGTCAAAATTTGATCCATATGAACACCTCAAGATCATTAAAAACGAAGACGGTACACTTACTCGCCTTGTTCAACTCCCGCAAGTTCCCGCCACCGGTGACGGTGACGTCAATCCCAGCCACACAGTCGTCAGCAAAGACGTCCCCCTGGACCCCACCAAAAGAACATGGATGCGTATTTTCCGACCAGCAAAAATACCGTCAAATGATAACAAAATTGCACGACTGCCACTTGTTATATATTTTCATGCCGGCGGTTGGATCGCGTTCAGTGTTTCCGATGTCACCAACCACGAAGCCATGACCAAACTCTCCTTCGAAGTTCCGGCGATTGCAGTCGCCGTCAACTTCCGGCTAGCACCGGAGACTAGACTCCCGGGCCAATACGACGACGCAATGGACGCCTTAAATTGGGTCAAAAATCAAGCTTCGGATCCAAATGGTGACCCGTGGATCAAACAATACGCGGATTTCTCTCGAGTTTTCCTCTACGGAACCTCGTGTGGGGCCAACATGGTTTTGCACACAGCTTTACGAGCTCTCGATCACGATCTATCGCCACTAACGATCGCCGGAATCATACTATCTCAACCGTTACTCGGGGGCAAAAAACGAACGAAATCTGAGCTAAAATTAGCCGCGGATCCGTTGTTTCCATTGCCGGTGATCGATCTTTTATGGGAGCTTGCGTTACCGAAGGGTACGGATCGAGATCATATATTTTGTAATCCGTTAGGGGATCAACAAGTGAAGGAAAAGATGAAGAAATTAGGGAGGTGTTTGGTTATAGGGTTTGGAGGGGATCCATTGATTGATAGACAACAAGACTTTGTGCAGTTGATGGTGATGCAAGGAGTTGTGGTTGAATCAAGATTTGATGATGACGGGTTTCATGGAATTGAAATGATTGATCCTAGAAGAGCTTCTGCAATTCTCAATTTTGTTAAAGAGTTTATTGTTTGAAATTTTTATTTTACTTTGAATCTAGTTTAATATTGTATTTCAAGAAAATGTAACATTCATTTGATATATTCTTGTTTAATCTTTAACGATATATCATGCATTCACCATGAACCATATGTAATTTAAAGGAGAAATGGTACTGATTCTTACCATTTTTTCCGTTTATATGTCTACTTATTGGATCATGACAAATGTCAAAATCAAAGGATGATACAAAGAAAGAAAATTAGTGGTTACATATGTCAAGTTTAGAAAATAGATAGTCATATATATAGGAAGAAAATGTAGGAAGAAATATAATTTCTTAATTTTAAGTCATACCTAATACAGTACCTCTTATAAGCTCTAAACTAATGTGAGGTAAAGAAATTCATGGGAGGCATACCTCATCTTGACGGGTTTAAATATCATTATTGGGAAAATGGGTCGACGGACACGATTCAAAGTATAAAAGTAGAAGGGTTAAACTAGCATTGGATTGACACAAAATTATTTGGGTTAACATGAACGATGTGTTAATCCAAACACCACCCGAATTGGTATCCTTATTAACAACATGATAAATCTTATGAAATCAAAAAAGATAAGTACGAAAACCTTTGTTACATATGTATTTCACTCTCACATATATATACAACTACAGCTACAAATAATGTGACTCGTACTTTTTTTCAACTGTGTTCACCTGATCTCTTTTCAAGAAAACCATGGTCGGCGGTGGAGGCGATACTCCGCCACCTCCTCCTCCTATAAACGGCGGCGAATTCCTTCTCCACTTGCTCAAAAACCCTCCACAGCATCCCCGTTCTCATTCCCAACAACAACCGTCACAACCACTTCCTCACGATCCAGCCGTCGCCGCCGTTGGACCATCCATACCCTTCCCACAACCGCCATTCTCATCACATGGTGGCCCTCTCCTTTTCCCACCTCATAATTACTTCAATCAGGGGTTAGGGTTTCCACAAAACCCTAATCCTAACCCCAATCAGAATTCCAATCTTATCAATTCAAACCCTAATTGGCACTTGAACTTTATGCAAAATCATCACCAAATCAATAATCAAAACGTAATTGATGATCTATCGAAGCTCGGAATCATTCACAACAAACACCATAATCACCACCAGCAACAGCAGCAAGATCGACACGATAAGATTGTTTTTGGTTCGTTACATTCTGATATTCAAACTTCTAAAGCGTCAAAAAATGGTAACTTTGATTACAATCTAGCTAATATTGAGAAGCATTTACTGAAGGAGAGAGAATTGAGTATGGGAAATAGTAGACTAAATGGTTCAGAGGTTGATTTTCAGAGGAATGCTGAGTTCATGCAAGTTAGTTCATTGAATTTTGGTAATTATGTGCCAACCGAAGCTGCTTCACAGCAGCAAGTGAGACGAATACCACCACCTGGATTTTCTAGCAATTCGAGAACCGTAGGGAAGATGAATACAGAACATAGTATGGATAAGAGACAATTTAATCAGAGAGATGGAGTAAATTCTGGTGAAAGATTGCAAATTGAAAGAAATTTTGGTGAAAGAGGGCTAATTCATCAGTTTGATGACCCTGGCCCATCAAGAGGTCCTATGGATGAAAAAAGATCTGGGAACAATGGGGTTGAATCAACAGAATTGGATGATTTAGAGGAACAGGTTGATAATTTATTACTTGAAGATGGAACAGATGAGAAAAATGATGGAAATAAATGTCCTAAATCCCGAGATAAGGTACATGTTTGTTGAGTTATATTAGCATCATGAAATTGGTTAGCTTTTTTGTAGTTAATTTTAATAAAAGATACTTTTATGGTCTGAAATTGATTTTATAAGCATTAATTGAATGCATTTACTGGTTTTTCCTTAAATTCACATTCTTTTTTGTGGATTTTTTTGTTTTAATTATCAAGTTTTGCCATTTGTGATTCAGGATTATAGAATGGATAAAAGGGGACAATGGATACTTAACCAAAGAACAAGAAACTACAGAAGTCGTACACAATGTCGGGGTGATATTAATAGGCTAAATGCTCATTTTCTTGCAATTTATGAATCTTTAATACCACCAGATGAAGAAAAACAGAAACAGAAGCAACTTATGTCATTATTAAACAAACATGTTACTAAAGAATGGCCCGAAGCCCGATTATTTCTTTACGGGTCGTGTGCTAATTCATTCGGGTTTCGAAAAAGTGATATCGATGTTTGTCTTGCAATGGGTGATTCAGAAATTGATAAAGCAGAGATCTTGTTAAAGCTTGCTGACATATTGAAATCAGATAATCTTGAAAACGTTCAGGTGCCTTTTTTTAAAAGGGTATTTTCGTCTTTTTAATGTTTCGATTTTTCAATTTATGCTATTTTTGCAGGCGTTGACTCGTGCTAGGGTTCCGATAGTGAAGCTTATGGATCCGGTTACTGGAATTTCTTGTGATATATGTGTAAACAATTTGCTTGCTGTTATAAATACAAAACTTCTTCGTGATTACTCGAAAATCGATGTTAGATTGCGCCAGCTGGCGTTTATTGTCAAACATTGGGCAAAATCTCGAGGGGTTAATGAAACTTATCAAGGAACCCTATCTAGCTATGCGTGAGTTTATCTCCAATTTTTTTCCTCCATATATCTAGTTAAAGGTGACAAATTGAACGGGCCGGGCAGGTTGTGTAACGGGTCAAAACGGGTCATTTTCATTGCGGGTTGAAAATGTAAAATGGTTTTTTATTTGTTTTTCAGGTACGTTTTGATGTGCATTCATTTCTTGCAGCAGCGTACACCATCAATTCTTCCATGTTTACAGGTTTTTCTTTTATTTTTCATTAAGAATTTTATTAATAATACTCGGCACATTAATATATCATAAAATTACATATATATTATTATCAGGGAATGGAGATAACATATAAAGTAAACGTGGATAATGTGGAATGTTGTTATTTTGATCAAGTGTATAAACTTGAAGGTTTTGGGGCCCACAATGGTGAAAGTATTGCTCAATTGGTTTGGGCTTTCTTTAACTATTGGGCTCATTGTCATGATTATGCAAATGATGTCATATCTATTCGTACGGGGAGCATAGTAAGGTCGGTTGCTAATTCTTTTAGCTTTTATTATAATTCATAATTCATGGAAAAATTATTTGTTTTTCGTTTAATTAACAGCAAACGGGAAAAAGACTGGACTAGGAGGATCGGTAATGACCGTCATTTAATTTGCATAGAAGACCCGTTTGAGGTTTCACATGATTTGGGTCGGGTTGTGGACAAACGAAGCATTCGTGTTTTGAGAGAGGAATTCGAACGGGCTGCAGGAATTATGCAACACGATCCTAATCCTTGTGTAAAGCTTTTTGAGCCCTATGTTCCCAATTGACCTTTTTACCTTAGTTGCAAGTAAGTAAGTCTAGACCTACAACTTGTAAATTCATTGCCTGATGTGCTCGTGCTTTTACATATTTTATTAGGTTTTGTAGGTATGGTTTTGATCTCATCATCATCTCTTTCTTTTGTAAAGAACTATTTTATAAAGATTTTAATTATTTAATCTGTTTATGCTATAAAGTTTGTTTACATACATCATTTTAGTATTGAGATTATCGGACCCGACCCGACCCGGCCCGTTATTCTTCAAGTTTGACATCATTAGGAGGCAAAAAAGAATCATCTGCTAAACCATCAACATTGAACTCGACTTCTTCAATTGTACACGTTTCTTCAACTTTCCATCTCCCGCGGGCCCCCTGCCCGTATCTATGAATTGTTGCAACTGTTTTTCCATAATGTGCAATGTTGACTCCATCTATTAATCGGTAATCTTCTAGGGTTGACTCCATATTTGTTTCATAAAAGACAAATTGCTCGGTACCCTTTCTTGTTGACTTGATTTTGACCAGTTTGGTGTCTTCGAATTGGACTAAGAGGCCCGTCTTTTGACTGAAATACCCCTGGATAATGTGGTGAACGTGTTCCATGTTGGGCCTAGTTTGCTCTTTGAGGATATCTTGGCTTGTGTCGAGCTTAAGTATGAAACAGTCTTCGTTGTTGATCACTTTTTCCCCAACGCAAACTGCACTTAAGAACAGGTTGACCGTTGACCTAGGATCTAACCCCTGTCATAGTCAAAAGTGAAAGTCAAAACCCAAATTACAATACTGCCCTTGGTGCATGGGCTCCTGCTTCTAACATGAATAGTGGCACCAGGTGGGTTGGGTAACATGTTAAACTAGAATGAATGATTGTACGGTACAAGCTGACAATGCATAGTAAAATTTACCTGGAAGAAACGGCGAAGTGGTCTTGGAGGACCTTTGGAAGACTGTTCAGGGTTCAAAGAAGATTGGCTCCACGTCACACTGCCATCACTTCCAGCACTCACTTTGCAGCCCGAAACCACGAGCTCAAGATACCAAAGATTCGGGTTTTTTTCCCACAACATGAACGCCCCCGTTTCAGAGTTTTCCGTCCCAATTGTCTTATCGTGGTCGTCATTGTTGACTTGACCTTGGACCATGTTGACCTGACCCACCGCATACATGTTGCTCACAGAGTCTAGGGTTGCAAGCCCGCCTGTCGCTGCTATGTATTGTTGTACAATGTATTTCGCCGTAGATGCTTCCTGTATGCATTAGCAGTTGTACGTTGCAACAGATTATATTTGTACATTATAAATTGAAAGAAATAGGCATAATCAATCTTTATGGAGATAAAAAAGCTTACAATTGAACCTTCTCTTACGGGCAAAGATAATGCATGATCGAGTTGAACCTGAAACGGGATACAAGACGAGCCCGCAATCCTCAAGAAATACAAAAATTGTTTGTCCTTTCGGCGATCGTTGATGGTGGACAATATTGTGAGCCACCTGGCAGCACGGTCTTTTTCTGGGCAAACAAGATTGGACATACGTTGCCATCGTTTTGTGGCATTTGAGGTTAATACTTCTTCCGGCATAGATATCTCCAACACCATCTCTAATTCATTTTCGTGATCGTTATTGTGGTGGTGTTGTTTAGCCGAACACAATTTTTTCATGGATTGAATCATATCTGGATAGGGAAAACTTTATATAATTCGATTATTTGGTGGCAAACCCGATATGATGGTGATGGGTTCCTCGTGAAGAGACCCGATTGAGTCGATGGGTCTTAGCCAAGGCCTATTTTTGCGCAAATGTGATTCGGGCCATTTCTGTGGAGGATTATCGAATTCAAGTTTTTTTTATGGAGAATGAAAAGGTTTTCTTCTCCTTTCCTCTATGCAAGGATGAACGTTTTTTCGGTGTTAGATTGAGGTTTGAAAATTTCTCATGATGCTTTTATATATTGTACAAGAACTGGGTATTTGCACTTATGCCCCTCAATGATTCAAAACCTCATTATTGTGCCTATATTAAAGTGTAAGGGTGGATTTGGATGGTGTAAAAAAAGGAACGATTTATAAAATCAAAGGTTAATTGTAATTAGACTTAAAACATATATAGATATCGAATGTTGATGGAAAGTTTTGCAACTTATAAGAGGTAAATGTATACTTAAGATGTTAACCATATAAGGTGTTTAGCGTCTAATGGAAATAATCAACAAAAGCGTCTAATGCAAATACAACAATAATACTCAATTCCCGGGATATGAGGAAGGTGAATGTAGACAGTTATTTCTGTTCGAGGGCAGAGAGATTACAAAAGTGTCAGAAAAAACCCACATAAGCAACAAAAGAACATAACAAATTTTCAGAGGTAAAATATTCACATCCAAGTCATTTACAAAACTATGATCTTTTGAACTCTAGACCTAATAGGAAATAAAAGAAAATAAAAAATAGTTGCATACACAATGAACACGTGCTACCAAAATAACAATGAATAGAATCAAATGATTAATATCTAAATGAAATATTTTCATTCATTCGCCTAATTTGCAACCCCGAATGTAGGGATGGTCAAACTTGATGTATTTGACCCAATACGTACGGTATTTTGTCATTGCCAACTCGAGCCATGGTTTCATATTCCCGTTATAATGAATGACGGCTGCTTTCTCGATATCATTCTTATCGATGCTCGGGTTATAACCGAGGCCGAGCACGTGCCATGATTTGTCAAGCGGGTGGGTCAACCCGTAAAATGTCATCAACCCGGGTGGCAAAGTTCCAAGCTTCCATAGAACCCTGTCTTCATTCATATTCTGCCACCTGTGATAAATTCCAGTTATATCCTTCTCTTTCCACACACGAAGATCAAACACATTCATCCCATAAGCCCAACCACACGCATTCGGGTCAAAATTTCTTGCAATATGCGGGTTCGAAAAATTCAAATACTTATCAAACCGATGAAAACTTTCACCGCAAGTTTCAACTGCGCCATTGACTTTCCCATTAAGGTCAACCCTCCACAATCCCGTTAGATCTTTTTGGACGACAATATCATCATCAAGAAAAAGGATTTTGTTCAATTTAGGATAAACTTGGGGGAGATAAAACCGAAGATGATTCAACATGGAAAGATATTTAGGGTTTCTGTATTTTAGATTTGATGAAGCGGTTGTTTGATGATCTGATTTGAAATAGTATTCTTTCATTGCAGCAGATTCCAACTGTCGAAGAACAGGACAGTAGGATGAATTTAACCATTTGAATTCATCAACGTTTTCCACATGGATTGTAGCTTTGCCAGGTGGATTTAATAAAAACCACATATTCATTGCTCCAAAGTTTAATTTATCAGAAACTAGATGGAAAACATGTTTCTCCGGTTCCTGTATTCAACCAAAAAAAAAATTATAACTAATAATAAAAAATAGAGTAAATTACAGAAATTATCACTGCGGTCTTCTAAATTCTATGATTTTATCCCTAAACTTTTAATTTCGTTTTTTTTGTCCATGTACTTTCTAAATTTGTGATTTTTGTCTCTGTGGTCTTCAAATTTTAATTTATCGTCCATTCTTGACCTAAAATGACCAAAATAGCCTTATATTTTTTTTACCCAAATCTAGAAAAAATACTTATTAGTGTATTTTGGTCATTTTAGGTCAATAATGGATGAAAAAAATGAAATTTGAAGACCATTGGCACAAAAATCACAAAACTAAAAAGTATATGGGCAAGAAAAAACAAATTTAAAAAGTACATGGGCAAGAAAAAACAAAATTAAAAGTATAGCGACAAAATCATAAAATTTGGAAGACCATAGGGACAATCAATTTCTGTAATTTACACTAAAAAATATAAATTCATGCATATTCGTTACAAAATTTGTCCAAAATTGTTCATTCTTGCAAACTATAATCGGATTTTCTTTTTCTCCACTTTTCCAACAACATGATGGTTTGAAAAGTCAATGACTTATTTAAACCAATTTATTCTATATTATAATGAATAAATTTATATAAAATATACCTCAGCATTGGTGATTGTTGAATTTACAACAACCGATGCAGCCAAAACATTATCAGAAAACAGAGCATAATGATAAAGATTTGGATTTTCAAGATTTTGAGTTCTGGGGAACTTTCTTTTTTCTAATGGAAGAAGATAATAATCGATAGTTAAACGCATTGATAAACAATGAATCCCATTTGGAATTGTTTTTGCTGCTAATTGACTCAAAAATGTGCTATGTTTTTTCAAGCTCCTAACTTGTTCATCAGCTGATTGAAGCATGGCCCGCAACTTCCCAGTAACTAACTTGCAATCATAAAGCTGTTCTTTAGCTTTTGACAATAGTTGACCCATTGCTTTGACTCTATCTGCAACACTATAAATTAATAATCATAAGATTAATTAAATAGTAATTCTAAAGGATTAACATAAACAGTTAAACACACATGTGAAATCTGACCTAATTACCTGCGATTAAGATCAGCATCTGCAGTTGCATCACCTAAAGAACGTTGACTTTCTTTAAGTTGACTTTGTAACTCACGTGCCAATTGTGTCTTATTTTTCATAGTTGCAATGCTCTTATAAACCCTAGCCATAATCATTTGATCCCGAACCAATCGAATGGTCGTATCAGTATTTTCATTATCATTCTCTTTTCTCCAAATACTGTACTTCCCAAGAACAGCAGAGTCAACCGACTTTGACCGTGCAATAGCTGCATTTTCAAGCTTTATGATGACATCATCATCATCTTGTTTCAATAAATCAGCAGCTCGAGTTTCACGTCTTTTATCTCTCAATTGCTACAACCAAAGTAAAAACCATAAGTTTAAGCACCACGAAAAGGTGTGTATGAATGGATGTTGATTAAAAAGTTCAAATTACAATATTACCCTTCTCACAAGTTTTGCAGGGTCATCAACCGATTCAGAATTACCGTCTAAAATTTTCTCCTGTTTGCCGCCTGTTGGTGTCTGCTTTTTGTTACTTTCCGCAATCTATTTTGAAAATATTAAGATCAAAAATGCCTTATTAGATGAAAAATAATTCAACCAAAAAATCATAAAAATTGAAATATTGATATTCTATTAACCTCAGTATGACTAGAACTATTATCAATTACATTTTCTTGCCCATAAATTTTCATAGAAACTGACAAGTTGTTTCTCCGAAAAGAATCCAGGCTCAAAGGTCCTAAATCATCTGTGTTGGCCTTGATGACATCAATAACCTAGATTATACAAATAATAACAAAATAAAATAAGATAATATCGAACAAAATTTTTGGATGAAGAATTATAATTATAGCTTTTCTTAGCATACCTTTTTTGTGAAAAGCGATCGAACATGCTGTAAAGCCAGCTTTGCTCTCCAATCTACATCCTGCATTTCTTGCTTAAGTAATTACTCAAAGATTTGGGACTCAAATTATGAAATTGAGAAATGAGAAGAAGCATACCTCTTTAGTAAATCTAGTTGAAAAATCATTTTCATCTGCATTAAAAAAAAACATGGTTAAACACTTAAACATGTAATTGCATATGTATATATCTTGATCCGTAGGAATCAAATTCAGATACCCTAAAACTAATCCATTCAATCAAGCCTAAATTAACTAAAAACCAAAACAACACAATTAAAGAAATCGCATTTTCAACACAAAAACTAATAATTCATATAAATTTACTAACCAATTGAAGTAGTTGAATACATCCCACGGCCAATGAAGAAACCTACAGGAGCAAGAAGAAGAAATAACACGATAATCAAAATTGGCATCCAAGATCCACTTACACCACTGTTTTTACGGACGCCTGTGATTGAATTCCCCCTTTTAATCGCCATAATCACTGAATTTTCAAATAAAAACACAAAATTAGAAGCCAAAATCACTACTATTGTTCTTGAATCGATGCGTACAATCAAAATTAACGAAATTAGAGAAAATTACCTGCCCGAGAGGGATCAAGTTGATGACTATTGATGTTCAGATTAAAACCTCATTTTATCACATTACATTGAGAAATTGGAATCGTAAAAGCTGAAGTGAAGTGTGATTTCAAGTACCAATGCTTTTAATGGAAATTGTGGTTTGCGGGTGAATTTGGGAGGTAAAATAGAGATCTGCAAGACTGCATATGGCGGATTTGGGTTTTGCGAATCTGGTTATTAATATTAGACCCAAAATTACGAGCCTGGATCCAAATTGTCACGCGTAATTATTGATTTTCCCAATATTTTTTTTTTTAGCTTTGATATGAGCTGAAAATGAATGCAACAAGAGCATGAAGAGGAGGTGTACACGATAATCATCCACGTATGCTGCCACGTAACCATCCACATATGCCACGTATGCTCCCCATATTAAAACCCAAATTTTTAAGAAACCATTATTTTTCGTTTGATACTATCGGCCACTGCTCCGTCTCTCTCCCGTATGGCATTGCAGGTATGCTAAAATGAGTTTCAATCCAACAGTTATGGTCAATCATAGTCGCTGCAAGAGCTCCATCAATCGCCGGTTTATGTATGAAATCGCCGGTTTGAGTACAATAACCGTTTCGAAGTTGAAGTTATTGAACAAGGTTCGAAATTTTCCATATAATCTTGTTTGATTGAGCTACGCTTTGGTTGATTGATTCAAATTGGAGTTAACTGTTTTTAGGATATTGATTTATGTGACATTATTTTGGCTAGATATATGTTTAGGTGAATTTTGTAGAGTTCTTCCAATTTGACTCACTGATTGAATTTTGTAGAGTTCTTATACGCTTATATTCTTTAATGTACTTTCTACTAATATATTGTTTTTCATTTTGAGGTTGTTGATAACCATACTTCAGTTTAGACTATATGCTTGTGATCTGTGATTTTTTAATTGGTTGCTTAAAACCAAATTAAGATAACCCTAAATTAGGTTCTCTAAATGATAAATGGAAAAAACATGGAAATTATAAGAACCAAAGACTTGTATATTTTATGTACTGATGCAGATTTCGAGCAAAAGCATATCTGTGATTTTTTAATTGGTTGGTTAAATCTTCAATTGATGGAGGATTTTTTCCCATTACTGAATATAATTGTCTTTATGCAGGTTGTTACTAATAAGTTGGAGGGTTTTTTCCAATTAATGTTTTTGCATTTATCACCAACAACTTTGGAATCCATACCTTCAATGTAAATAGTCCTTCCTTCGAATTAAGGTATTGTCCCATTCAAGCAATATTTTAAATCAATTTTTAGGGGTGGTGATTTTCTCATTTATTTTTGCAAGGAAATTTAAAGGAAGTGGACAATCCTATCCTTAAATTTGACATTTTCATTTTCATCGTGTTAGTAAATCAATTATCTTTCAAAATAACACAAATAATTTATATTTTCTGCAAGATTTTCTATATTAGTAATATTTCCATGGTTAAATCCAATCAAAAATTGATTTCATATTAAATCATTTCAGCTCAAATTTGGTATTTTTCAATCAAATTTACCAAAATGCGTTTAGAGATTCCATAAAATTCGCTTTTAAATTTTCCGGATTTTATTACACACCAAAAAAACGATTTTTATTAATCCGCCAAAAATAAATTAAAATTTCCAAATCATAAATCCGGGGTGAAAGGAATTAGGTTATATTATTCTGACCAACCAACCCAGTAAGATTGTCCAGTTGTGAAGCATGCGCTGATATGGTAAAAACATCATGTTTATTGTATATTTTGAATATGGTATTGTTTATAATGTTGCTACGTGTTGATGAAATGAGTAGCAATATCATTTTTGTTTGAGTAGTAGTAAATATTGTTTTGGTTTTGTGAAGGAATAAAGTCCACTCCAAGTGCGAGGACAATTGAGGTAAGGTTGAATTTAGGGTATGTCGTAAATGTAAATGGTTGGCAGGAGTTTATTCACAGAGTGTTTTCAGAATATGTGGAGAAGTTGACCCAAACATACTGTCATTGGCTGAGCGTCCTTATTATGATGAAAACCACCCTCACGTGAATACCACTCCCAACTGCCAATATGCATGTTGTGACCACTTCTCAGTCCTTTCTGTAAACTCATGTACAAACAAGTTATCTTTGTATGTGTTGGGGATGTAAATGTCGAATAAAATCGTCTTAACATATCAAATAGATCAAACATCAAACCGCAAACTTGCAGAATGTAAGAAAAATGATCTAACGCTTACAAACAAATTTAATGTGTTCTTTTGCTCTTAGATTTTTTTTTTTTTTGGGGGGGGGGGAAAATAAGTAGAAGCTAGTTTTAGTAATGAAAATATGACGTTAATAACTATCTACAACGATAAAGATTCTTAATCCCTTTGAAGTAGGGGTATGAGAGAGGTGAGATGTAGAAAGTCCTATCAGCCTGGAGGTAGACAAACTGAACTGTGGTTATACCATTTTCATAAAAGTTAGAAAAAGAGGGAATCTTAAATGGCGAATCTAGAACTCAAAACCAGTAATGTGTTCTTTTAGTCTTAGATTCTTTTCACAATATATAGAAAATGTTCATACAAGTATATATGTGACAAACCATCTAATTGATCTTACAAAATCACTTGTAATATATTTCGGTATCATTTTAAGCAACGCATAAACCAATAATTGACAAACATGGGATAAGTCAAGAACTTGAAAGCCAAGTGTTGGTCAAGTTTGAGAAAGAAAGAATAGTCATGGGCCATTGTGTTCTCAGTGCGTTAATTAATTATTACTAGGGTTTAATTGTCTATACACTACTAAACACGAACTCTAATACATAGTTGAACACGTTTGACACCCAACAAATAAATACTAAATTTTATTGTAATCTTTTTTAAATATTAGTGTAATGTTATTTTTTATCATTAATATAGTTATTTTCTTTAAAAAGGTTCGGTTATGAGTTTGGTCACTACTACATAGGTTTGATAGTGGTTTGTCATATGTTTGATATAAAAATAAAGTTTTGATGTGTTAAAGGTGATCAAATATAGGTCTAGTCAACCTTATACTTGGTCTTATAGTTAAAATAAGGCCTTAAAATAATGATAAAAGATTATAAAATATGTTTTTGGTGATAAATTTTAAGCATGTATATGGTGAATGGTTATCATAAAATAATGATGGGAAAAACACAAACGGGGTGATGTCATTTCCATTGAAATGAAACTCTAGCAGTGGACTCCCAACAAATTGCAAGTAGTAATCCTATGCCATGTCAATTGTCGTATGTATGTACGTACGTATAATAAAATATAATATATTTTCTATTGTTGCATCATTTAGGTATACAATATAAGTTGGGTCGCGTTGGAGTTGTACAACTAATTTATAGTATTACTTGATGGGCCATTTGTATATAAAATAAAGGTTTTGATAATGATAGTCCTAAGGACTGTCAAAAGATATACATAATAAATTTGTACATTTATTGTAATTGACTCTCGCATTTCAGGAATTATTCCCCCCATAAAGTAATGTGCAATTTTTTATGCACTTAAAGACAGCCTTTAGGCTGCTCGGTACGGGCCCAAAATCGGGGACGTGGTGGTGATGTGGTCGAGGGCACGACGTGGAGGACTGGAGGAGGAACAGAACACCGCCCCCCACAACGGCGTGGGGGTTTGCGTGGGGCGACGGTGGCCACGACCACGGGAGGGAATGGGGCGTGGGGCGCGGGGATCGAGCATTTTAGACCGTTGAACGACAATAAACGAGCGGGAGGATGATGTAAACATACCTTGCCGGAAAAGGGCTGCCGGAAAAATGGGTGCTGCTTCCGATGACTGCATTTTATTTTTTTTAAGAAGATGACAGACGTAATGCTACTAAATTATGTTTTTAAGTTAAGCTTTTGGACTTTTAAGTTCCTCTGGTTTGTTATACACTTTGGTAATTAAAATATATTTTGTGTTTTCTATAAAAAATAAGAATTAGAAAATTATATGTTTTCTTAAAAAAAATTAAATATATTTCATAGAATTAATAAGCTTTTTAATATGTTTTGATAAAAAATTAAATATGGTATATCATCGAACTTGCATGACTTATTAATTAAGTGTAGGCCTTTTTCAAACTTTAAACTGAAAAATACAACACAATGGAGTACTTCATAGCAAATAGGACAAGTTCTTACAAGTTACAACAACGAATACCATCATGAATTAAGACCACCCGTATTGCATGACCAAACGATCGGTCGTGACCGGCCACCTCACCATTGCCGACCGGTCGCCGTCGTTACGAGCTCGGAGCCAAGACGCGTCGACCAAGTTGAGTGGTCGAGTAGTCGACCGTTCAGGGATCTCTTTCTTCCTCTTTCTCCTTTATACATATATATATATATATATATATATATATATATATATATATATATATATATATATATATATATATATATATATATATATATATATATATATATATAATTAATAATTTAATAATATATTATATATAAAATAAATATTATATTTATATATATATTAATAAAACGAAAATTCTAAAAAAAAATTAAAAAAAAAATTGGTCGCCGATTCGGTCACCCATTACGGGCATTTGGTCGCTGTCTGGTCGTGTGTTTGATCAGGAGAGAGAAAGCTGATGTGGCGCAGATGTGGCAGGGGTGACCAAACTGGGTTTGGTCACCCATTACGCACAGTCTAAATACTCTTTGTCCAGTAAATAATTCATTGAAAAGGTTTTACATGTTTGTATGTTTTTGGTGATAAAATACGTTTTACAATTAATTTTTATACGACACATTGAAAAGGTTTTGCATGTATACTGGAAATATGACAAATAGTTATAAAACATTTTTTTTTATCAGTATAGAACAATTAAATAATAAAAAATAATTATGTTTTTAGTGAGAGAGGTGAAATCAAAATATGATTAAAAAAAGAAAAACATAATTTTCATTTGTTATGAAAATATTATGTAGGAATAAAAATTACTCCCTCCGTCCTAAATTTATTGTCCACTAAAAAACACACAGTTTAAGAAAAGTACACTAATTATACTATATTATCGATTAAATTTTCTCTTTTATATTTAAATGTTTATTGATTGGTTGAAATTTATGAAAAAAAATCCCTACAGAACAAACTAAAATAATTTATAAGACAATAAAAATGGTACAAGGGAGTACTTGGTAAGAATAGATTTATAAAATTATAATAGTATGAATTGAAAGCACTGAGTAGCGTGACCACACGCGCTGCTGAATGAGGTTGGACAGTGGAGTGGGAAAAAGCAAAGCCCTGGTATAAGTAAAGAAAATGAAAACACAAGAAACTTTGAGAATTTTTTCCATTTTATTGAAACAAGAAACCCACCGAATTGCTACAAATTATTTGCCACTTCCTCTTTCATTCAAGTAGTAATGCCACTTTAAAATTTAAATCCTTTCCTTTACACACATTTATATACTTGTATGCGGGTACCCTTTGAGTCGTATAAATCATTCTGTCGATAAATTTAAGTATTTTGACTATTACTTATATGCGGTATCACCAAATTGATATTGAAACAAGACAAAGATTGCAATTCTAATTTCAGACATATAATTAGAATCGAAACATCAAAGAGAGATTTTTAAAGAAAAATCGTTCATTCAAATTGAGACCCGATTATGTATTTAACCAAATCCGGTTAATTAAATGGTTATTTGCGGTTAGAAATGAACACGTGCAATTATATACTTTATAACATGTATGTTTACCTATGAGTTGCGGGTATATACCACCGGTCACAGGTATGAGTAACAAATTTTGCCTAGCCTGTGACCTGCGGATGTCATCCCTAAACTTGTTTAACATTGCTTTTTTTTTTTTTTTTTCCTTATTTAAAGGGAAAACACAGAACAAATTAGCATATATGGAGTAATCAATTAAAAAAATAAATGCATAAAATTGTGTTTGAATTTGATTATTATATAAGGAAACACACTAAGAATGTTACACAACTTTTTTTTTTTTTTTACAATGTTAACAATTCTATGAAGTATTAAGTGATAAAACAATTAGAATTAGATAATTATTATCTGGACAACAATTGTCAAACTATACTCATTCAAAATAGTTAAATTCACCCTAAATTGATTTTATCTTAAAAACTTGAATATGTTTTGTCATAAAGATAGTAATAACCAAACAACCTCCAAACAATTTTGACACTCCGTTTGTACGTCACCAATTTTTCCTCCCCTTTTATACAACAAACTCCATCTTCAAACAAATCTAGAGAGAGAGAGAGAGAGAGAGAGAGAGTATTGTTAGTGTTATGGGGAGAGGCAGAGTAGAGCTTAAGAGAATAGAAAACAAAATCAACAGACAAGTTACCTTCTCCAAACGAAGAAATGGTTTGCTCAAAAAAGCTTACGAACTTTCTGTCCTCTGTGATGCCGAAGTCGGCCTCATCATCTTCTCCAGTCGTGATAAACTCTACGAGTTCGGCAGCGTCGGGTAAGCTCAACCGTCGCCGGTCACAGCTCACATATACATATTTATATCTATAGTTAATTACTCACATAAATACATACTCACGTACATATATACATATGTGTTGCTGCGATGAAATCATCTATTTTGTGATCCAATCCTCGAAAATGGTCTTTTGACGGAGATCGAGCGAGAGATCGACACGTATTGGAGTGATCTGATGGTACAATTCGTCATTAAACTGACGAGCAACAGATCTAGGGTTTTATATTATTTTATATTCATAAAAGAAGCAAATCATACTACTTTTTCCATTTTTTATTTTGTTTATTGAGATTGAACTTTTGTTTTTTTGTGCTTTGGATCATCGGATCTAATGGTTTCTTCAGTGAACTTTGAAGTTTTGTTTTCAATCTTAAATTTTTCCTTAGGTGATGCAAACATGAGCAGGGAAAATGAAAAGAAGCTTAAATACTTTCCTTTATAAAATGCAAAATGTATATATCATAATTCTATGTAAAAACGTAGAATTTAAAGAAAAATCATCACAGCAATTTTCTTCATATTTTGTAGTTAATAATATAAACTCACTTTATTATTATTATTATTTTTTAGTTTTTGTACTATTGTAACCACATATGTGTACTTTTGTGAATCGAACATCAGGCAGTTACAAAAAATTTATGCTATATCAGATGGTAGGATTTGCAATAATATCGCTAACATCTAATAAGAAGAAATTTATTGAAATTTTATTGTTTCAGAAAAGAAAGAATGATTCTTCTGTTGCTAGTGGCATGACTGTGTTATCGAAGCTCTTTTGAGAATTATAGATTCGTAAATTTCTAGTACTATCAGTTTGAATTCTGGTTTTTGTCCGAAGGATAATATGGTGTTTAAAGAGCTTATATATGCACTTTATATTTTTGTTAATTTTGCTACATAAAATCCTATTTTTTGATATCTATACAATGTTTCTTAAGTCATTATATCCTCTAAATCCCACTGACATATACGAACACGTTTGTGTATTAAACTGGAAGTTACCATAAAAATCTAAAACAAAAAAAAAAATTAGAAGCAAATGATATGATATTATCACTTTTGGTGAAAACGAAAGAATAATTCCCTTTCTGTTCATTGTTTAGCTTGGATTATCGAAGCTAAACTAAAGCATTTTTTATTCTGATTTTTTTTTGGGTAAAATATAGAAAGTTTAAAATTTCTCACTAGCTAGTACTAGTATTTTATTTTCTGGCGTTTGTCCAAAGGATATGTAACACTTGCGGTTTGAATTAAAGTTTCTGCACTTGAATTCTTTTCTTCCTCATTCCAAAATAAAATTATAATTAAAAACAATATTATATATTACTTACTTAGATGAAACTGAAAATATTAGAAAAAAATATTAATGAATATTTTGATAATAGCTACACTTCTAATAACATCTTGATATCCTAGCTTATAATATTTTATCAAGTCTTGAATCAAAATAAGTATGTTGATACTTAATTGCAAACTAATTATCATGTGTTTTTTAATCTGTAGTGTTATGAAAACCCTTGAGCGCTATCAACGGTGCTGCTTTAATCCTCAAGATAACAACAGCGAACGTGAAACACAGGTTACATCTCGAACAAAAACTAAGAACATATAGAATCCGATTTAGCTAAATTTTGTGTTTAATGTTCTTAATTTAATCTAATTGATTCGAGTTGTGTATAGAGTTGGTATCAAGAGGTATCAAAACTAAAGGCCAAGTTTGAATCCCTCCAACGTACCCAAAGGTGGGTGTATATAATATGTACTTTTTGACTATTTTTACTAAGTTAAAAATACATTTTAGTATCTTAAATTTAGCTGACTAAGTGCTCAACTATCTTGAATTATTAAAGGTGCATCATGATACCTAAACTTGATAAAATAGTCGATTTAGTACCTGACTCGCTAATTTTATCTCGTTTTCTAACTTAACCTACTTTCGTTGGAGTTTTTGATAAACTAAAAAATATACGTTTGTCTAAATATATTGATAATATAGTGATATTTTAAAGAAACCATGTGCGAACAAGATTAAATTAGCAAGTCAGTGTACTATATCGATAATTTTGTCAAGTTCAGGTATCATGCTTAGTCAACCAAGTTCTGAGTATTAAAATGTATTTTTGGCCTTTTACTAATGACTTAAAGCTATGGTTCCTTATTTTTATTTTTTAAGTTGTTGTCGTGTAAATTAATTTGATTAATTTATTTATAGACATTTACTTGGGGAAGATCTTGGACCACTTAGTATCAAAGAACTACATAATCTTGAAAAACAACTCGAGGGTGCTGTTACACAAGCAAGACAAAGAAGGGTACGTAATTTAAATATAATCTGTTTTATGTTAAATTAATTACAATTTTGAAAACTTGTTTTATTATTCGAATGAAATGATTGATTATAAACTAATTTTTTGAATTTATGTAGACACAAATATTGGTTGAACAAATGGAAGAGCTTCGTCGTAAGGTAAAACCCGAACAAATTAATCTTATTTGGATATCATATTAAAAAAGCGACAGATTTTTCATTTATGATATTTTAGACCTGTTAAAAAAATGTTGGTACGTTATTTATTTATTATAATAATAATAATAGCTAAATAAATGATAGGAGCGGGAACTTGGAGACATGAACAAACATCTAAAGATCAAGGTCTCGCATGAGTTATCAACGGTATGTTCTAGATCGATATTCATAATATGCGTTTAATAATTAAAAACTATGGATTTATTTAAAAATAATATAAATAAAAAGAAAATAGTTTGTTTATGATGAAAAACCAGCTACTTTGATGCAAAAAGCTTTAGACAAGTTACGGACATGGAATTTAATGCAAGAAATATATCAATTGGTGTTTTGTGAATGTCGTCCTTTCATGCAAAGTATAATATTTTGTAGATGTGACAATACCTCATGTACTATAATTAAAAAATGCTTCGATTTGCATTTATATATAGGTTCATTTAATATCATCTATTAAATGTTTCTTTCTTATCTCATTACCCTTTGACCGCTAACTGGATTTAGTGGTAAAAGTTGTTTACTTGAAAACTAAAAAAAAGTTGTTCCAAACTTTTGACAAGTGATCAGCCTAGCATGATCAATACTTAAAACGAATAATTGTATTAACATGCAGCTTAAAGGGTCTGAGTTGCTCATTTTGTAATCTTTAATTAATATCATCTTTATTTACAAATTGAAGGTAATTGTGATAATCTTGAATGGAATTAAAATAGTTTATGTTTCAGTTTGAGACAGAAGGAGAAGGTTATAGGGGGGCACAGCTTCAATGCCCATGGAACTCTGGTAACAACAACACATTCCCTTCTCATTCCAACCCCATGGACTGTCAACAAGAGCCCATCTTACAAATAGGGTACACCTCTTGTACTGTACAACCTTATGATGCATAACTTATTCTTTTTGCTACTGATTGTACAAGAGTTATTGCTTCAGGTACAACCAATTTATGAATGGGGAGGGACCATCAGTCCAAACGAACAATATGGTTGGTGAGACTAGTATCCACGGTTGGGTCCTTTGACCACACATATATATATTCAATCTATATATATATATGTAAGTTCTTCGTCATATATCGATCATCTTATTTGTATTAATTATTGTTTGAGACTTAATTGATTTGGTAGGATGTTTTTGTGATATAATTTGCAACTCTGTTGCTAACATTAATTATTACACGCGAATGTGTTACATTATACATAATAGTATTTATATGCATTTAAATTTATATGGTTGATGTACTAAAAAAACAATTATATAATTTTGTGATTGAGTTCGTGCTTTATAATTTAACTGTTAGTATGGAAAAAAAATCAAACCATGTTTCTACAACTAGTGTTGATGATAAATGTGTTGATGGCAGCCTTAAAATCTCAACCGACCATTTTTGGAGGTAATTAAGTTCAACTGCGATGTCACACGTCTCTCCAAAAATGGTACTAGAAATGCGAGGACGAGAACTGAATTGACTGTTTTTTTCTACATATGTGCAAACTGGACCTAAAATCGACCATAACCAAGGTATATCGGTTCTAATTTTCATGCAAAATCGGTTAATGATCGGTTTGATCTTGTCCAAAGCAGAGAAAAAACCAAAAAAAGTTGTAGAAACCGGTTGCGAACGTCATCGGTTCGTCCCTTGACCCAGCCAAAACCATATTTTTGGTTCTCGGATTCCAAGCGGTTGGATTCTTGGAGTGCCTATTTTTTTTCTCCCTGTTGAAGAGTTTGTATTGTGAGCCAGTGACATAAAAATGACCTCAGGGGATTTAGATTTGAATATGGGCCTACTGGAAATAATTGGGGTATTAATGGGCCCATTATGAAATTGACTAGGCAAGGGAAAAATGGGCCCACAATCTGGATTTTGATTCGGATTTGGATTTGGCGTGTAGGGTTTAGTGGTGTACATACAAGCTGACTAGTCTTTTTGGATGTTTGCTTATTCAAATTGACACCATGGTCAAAAGTTTCATTGCCTAAAATTGCATATATGGTCCAATTCCGGCGATGATCCTTCCGGTGACTTGATACCTATTTCCGATGGATTCAAAACTGAATCCGGCATTTTCTTCTTCCTCCGCTGACCATTACCGTTGATCATACGATCGTCTTCCTCATCCTTTCGTATTCTGACGAAGATCGAGGTGGACCTGGTAACGCACACCATAATTGGTTTGGTTCTTCTTGATTAGTTTTTGAAGATTATATTTACAATAACCGTGATTTCCGGTTGCCTCAATACCCATGACTTCAAACACATGAATATATGACAAATAATGCTATGAAAGGACCGTCACTATATATGTATGTCCACATAATGGTTGTTTATGCTATATATAAGAAACACTCGATCTCCTTAATTTAATCATCGATTTTTTTAGATATTAATTATGCCATCAACAAAAAAACTTAACATCATACGATCGATCACCTTGGTCGATGATATTCCTTTTTGGTAGCCCGATGAACAATTCTGTTTCCACGTCCAAAGAATCCTCGTTTTCAGCAACGTCTATAACATTCTCTTGTGATCCTTCTATCATTTGAAGTTTATACTAAAACAAAAGGGCAACAGATTAGTTATATGATTGGTATTATCTTAGTTTTAATTGTCTCAACTAGGAACTAACCTTCTCGCTTAATACTTCACTTTCAGCTGCCAGCATTTTCTCCTAAGTATTTCCAAATTAAAAAAGTGGTCAATAATTAATTATTATATGAATCTGAAACAAATATATTCACTTTTGTTGGAAAATAAAAGATTCAGAATTATAGTAATACTCAAAAAGTGCAAAACGAACGTTTAGATAAAATAAATGTTCTGCATTGAAAATTATAAAGGTTGAAGAATAAACTTGCTTTTGAGTTAATTACCTTCGCTTGTAATTGTTCAATCTGTTCATTGTAAACTTGCATCTACAACATGAACATAATAAATATCCAAAAACACACGAGCCAATGTTGTGATCAAGATTAAATATGTAAAAGAAAAAAGTTAAAGTCAAAGACATGGTTTCCCACATAAAAAGTCAACCTTTCTTGCTCTAATAATGCATACACTCTTCTCCAACCGCTGTTCAATCTGTTGTAGTTCTTCAATGGTGGTTGATCCCAGACCTTCCCCCAAAGTTTTCCTGTATATACATATATTGTTCTCCAATATTATATAAAGTTTTTTTGTTCCTTTTTTTTTTCTTTCACACAATGTCATAAAAACCATAGGTGATTTAATTTTAATTAATAGCCATTGAATTACATTAAACAAAAACTTTGCACCTTTTTGCCACTTCCAAAAGTTCTATCTGCTTTGCCATACCTGCAGCTAACTGCCTTAAATGCTGCCAACATATAATTTGATAAAGTGATTAATATGATCAAGTTTAGATGATGAAAAAGAACATGTTAATTAAACCTTTAATTAAAGATTGAAAGAAGACAATATATCAAACCTGGACCTCTTCCGGACACGGAGAATTCATAGTTCGAGTTTCCTTTACATGACCCCTATAACGTTCGATGGTGTCCTTCATGCTGATCCATCATATATATAATCAACAAACCAAAAGTTTGATGCATTAATAATCACAAACTGAATTCATTGTTGTTATAATTAATAAATATGACATCTTTTTTTCTTCTACAAAATTGATGTATGTTTTTTTTGTTGTGCATGTATAGTATATGCATGGTGTATATATACATGGGATATCATCTATCGAAATAAAAGAGAATAGAAAGTGAAACCTTGAGCTTGCAAATTCATAAAGTTTGCTTCTTGGGGAAAAGATGATGAGAGCAACTTCAGCATCACAAAGCACAGAAAGCTCAAACGCTTTCTTCAACAAACCATTCCTTCTTTTGGAGAAGGTCACTTGTCTGCTTGTAGCATTCTCTATCCTCTTCATCTCAGTCTTCCCTCTTACCATTTTCAAACCTAATTATAAAACACACAAACAATATTAATTTGTAACTAACCCTAGAAACATATGTATACACACACTAATTTACAATCTTTTCTGCATAATTTACCCTTGACAAATAAAAAACAAGCTTTTGTTCATATGTTTTATTTATTTAACCAAACGGAAAAGAGAACACAGATAGCATGTAACTTGAATGGTTATATATTTAATAGGTCCAAAGTTAGATAGCATTTAGTTTTATACTTCAACTTTGTTGAATTTTGGTTAGATCTTACATATTTATGTATATATTTGAGTTTTCCCTGCCAATAAAATAGTTAATAATATACTTGGAATCCGAATTGGGTAAAAGTGAAATATATGTGGTGATCAAGATTCACCAAACTAAAGAAAAAAATAATCAAAATTGGATCCACTAAATCTGCTATAGCTTGGTATTCATTTTAGTGATACTATATAGGTTATATATATATGGTCGTGAATCTTTTCCCCTTTACAAATTTGAACAAGTCTTTTTTTTAACAGCTAATTAACACATGCTCCCTAATTTTACACTTTTTTTTTCCACATCGAGACTTGAACCCATAACCTATAGGTAATGGGCAAGACCTTACACCTTTTCTCCAATACGTACCACCTATAAGTCTTGGGTTTGAACAAGTCAAATGGACTTAAAACTTTAGTGTGATCATTATCCATCAAGCAAACAAGAACTTCAAAGCCCTAGATAGTAGGTAGAATTATGTTTGAAAATCATTGGTCAAATTGAAGGAAAATTAAAGCTGTAAGTTATCAAGAATCATCAAACAAATTAACAAGAACCAGAAAACCCTAATCAATTCTTCATTTCATCAAACTTGTTTGGATGGAATACAACCCTACCTCAACGTGTTAACATTTGTAGTTTATGAGTTAGAATATTCTCCAATCCCTTAACCCATTCAAACAAACTGAAAGTGAAACCTTTATGATATCAAGATTTATCAAACGAATTCGAACCTTAAAACCTATATATGCAAATCTTGAACTAATAATTAAACAGACGACATCAATGGCAAATAAATTAATAAAACAAACCTTTATGTGATGAATCAAGATCTATTAAACAAACTCAAACTTTAAGTTCCAAGTAGATTCCTCAACCAAAACAAAAGATTTTACATGTACCAAAGAAGAAAGAGATCCAAGAAAGTACATGACTAAATATATACACTTTTATATAGGATATTGGTAAAAGAAAAGATACTTACAATAGAGGAAAAAACAACACTTTTTTTCTTTCTTTCTTTGGGAATTGGATTATGAAGGAGAGTGAGAGAAATGTGGAAGAAAAGGAAAGAGGGCAGTGTTTTAAATAATACAAGTAGGGGAGTCTATGGGTGTACGGAACTTAAAAATAGTCAAAAAGAAGGCAACATACGCCTAAGAATAGCTAATCACCGAGGTAGCTAGGTTGGAGTTGATAGATTGGCCATATATATATTTACATAAAGGTAAAACCTAAACTCGCCCAATCTAAACACTAGTCTCTTTATTTCCTAGTAAAATCCAAACAAGAGTATTGTTACTCTTAGTTCTTCTGATAAGAAGATTAGGGTATGCATCGATATGAAACTTGATTTAAAAACTATATATATTGTATACTATTGCCGGTTTGGTACCAGTATGATACCATTTTGGTTACAAATCGAACCATGAACCAGACTCGATCCTTGAACTAGTAAACATAGCTTACTCTTTTTCCAAACCCGGCCACTTCGTTTAGGTAAAGTACAAAATAAAATATACGTATTTAAATATCATGGTGTCATGAAACAACAAATGGGGATGTACATAAACCCCTAGCTCCCAACCGATAAACATGAAGAACGTTTATCAAAACAAGAAAACAACTACGACTTCAGTTTAAGCCACTTATAAAGTGAAAGAAACAATAATTAGTTGTTAAGGAAGAATTTTAAATTCTTTTGTTGTTCTCTTATAATTTCTGAGTTTAAACTATTTGTTTATTCATTGTCTTAATCACAAGTCTACATCAATATTCTTTTTGCATGATTGAATGTCTTATAAATTACATACCTCGTAGTCCGTACATAAGTAACATAACAACCGATGTATTCTTTTAAAATAATATTGTGTCCCCATAAATTATATTTTCTTCCTATAATTGTCATCTGTATTTATAAAAAGTAACAACTCATATTATATTTCAAAAATATTGTTATTTTCGTGGCCACGACTTTCCTGTGGACCTAATGGTCCAATAAAGTCATCATTAATCATTTTCAGCATTATTTTAGTAGGTTTAGTATAACTTCTTTTATTTTTATAAGAACTCAAAATTATATTCAAACACCTATTTAACATATTATCTCATACAACATTTGAACTCACAACGTTTATATCTCATACAACAAAAAAGTTCTCATTTCTTTTGGACACAATTTTTTAGGAGAAAATTAGTGGTGGGGTACTTGGTAATACGTTTAACTAAAAATATAAGGTTAGATTAGAGAGAGAAAATATTTTATTGGTGGAATCATTAATAAATATTATTTTATTAAGTGGTCCCTCAAATTTAAAAATATAAATTTTTTTGAGCGATAAAATTTTAAGGATAAATATGGAAAAAAAATTGGGACGGAGAGAGTATAACTTATTTATAGGCTCTTACAAGTAAAATACTGGTGGTGGGGGGTGATGACCGATTGACCGGGTGGGACTTGGGAGTGAACTGGGGGTTAGGGGTACAATTGGAAATTTGTATTGTAAAGTTCGAGTAGTACTATGATCAGCCCAACACCCAATCAAATATCGAAAACGCATCAGGCTTTGTCATAAAAGCAATGCCATCCGTACAATCTTATTAAAATATGTTTATTCCTTTATTAGCCATTTTTGAAAGAATTTATTAAATGGCAACTTAGATGTGATATGTCTATATCTAGAGTAACTGTAACCTCATTCTATCCTTTTACAAACGAAAAATTCAATGCATCCATACTTCATTATTCCCTTTATACGAGGTAACATGGCTCGTGCGATGCACGGGCTTTGTTCATAATAAAGAGTTATTGGTATCACATAGAAAAAAGTATGAATAACAAAGTGTGTCCGAGTTATTTGCTTTACTTTTTTTTTTTATTAAAGCCCGTCTTGCGTCGTCCTGAACTCGAGGGACCAATCCCTTATTCTACTTACCTGCTTCCCATTGTCACCATCACGATGAATCATGAGTTTTCCAATTTTAATGCCTTTACAAATTCATAGTTTATTGAATTGCAAAAACAATAAAGCAATGCATTCTCCATACTTTCACCACTGCAAAAACAATAAAATAAAATAAAATAAAATAAAATACAAATTCATAGTTTATTGAATTGCAAGTTGTTTTATCATCTTGCTATTCAAAGATTTAAGTGCATATATTATCATGATTTTGTTGTTACATGTTACTTCAACATTTAAACCAATATATAAGAAGCAGACATTCTGGTACTCACCTTCGAACAATTGAGACACCACACACCTATTTGCAGAAGTCAACTCCACTATATACGAATCCTGCAACAATACAAACGGGTCGAAGATACTTTTTCTTATTCATGGAAATAAACCTTCTTTTACTGAATTTCTAACAGCTAGTCAAACAATAATAATACATGTTGAGTAATAACCATAAAATTTAAGGATGGACCCGATAAAATTTAAGCTAAATTATTGAAAACGCCACTTCATTTATTGTTTAAGTTAATGCATTGTATATAACCATCAAAAGTTAATGCATTTTATATTCATTTGGTTTCCATCTTTCATTTACGTTTTTAAGATGGGTTTTAAGTGTTTTTAAGATGGTATTTCAGTTAAGTGATACTTACATCGTCATTTCGTCAGCTATAATATTGATAAAGTTGGATTTCTTTTTCTCCTAGAACTATTGCTTAGCCTGATGAAATATTTTTTAAGCATGACTTGCAACTTGAGTTTATGTTCTTGTAATCACATAATTTCTTGCAATTCCACTCCAATCACCTTTTCTGAGTTTTTTAAAACTAATAGAAACATCCTATCTTCTTCCTCTGTCCATGGAACACCTGAAAAACGAATTATATAATCACATATAGTAATAAATTAAGCAACATAATTGCAATAAAATTAAAATATCGCTGGCCCGTGCAATGCAGGTCCAACATATCATCACAACAATGGGTCCGGTGTCATCCTCCTTCAGGCGGTCGAGGGTGATGTTAGTGTATTGTGTTTCAGTGGAGTTCATCATTTTGTGGAGTAGTAGAAATTGATTGAATGTTTGGGAGATTTTCCGAGCAATATTCAAATTAATGTTGTATGTTGTATTTTTTGTTTGAGGTACATGTAATCTATATGCAAAACGTTTGAATTCAGGATGTGAAACGTTAGAATTAAAGGTAGAATTAATTTGCATACGTTATGAAAGGTTGGAGTTTATGGAGACATGAAAGGCTTGAAGTTTATGAAAAAGGCTGCACGTCTATGGACGTCATGTTGTTAATAGAATACGTTATGATATTAAAGGCACGTTATGATATTAAAGGCTTTACTTTAGGAAGTTTCAAGATGAAATTAAAACATGAATTTAATGGTTTTACGTTAGGAAGTCTCAACAATACGTTTATGGAGTGAATTAATATCAAAATGAAATTAAAATGTGGAATTAAAACATGAATTTAATGCAACATCAATCTTGAAACTCGTTTTATATATATATATATATATATATATATATATATATATATAGATTTGAAGTGAGTTAAAACTTTCTTTATATTTAAAGAGAAAAGAGTGTCCCTTCATAAATGGAACACATATACTTCCTCCATTCAAAATAAATGATATATTTTTCATTTTGTGTTGATTCAAAATAAATGATACCTTATTTGAAAATTTTAATTAAAATATAAGATTAATTTAAAGAAAGATAACTAGTGGATAGTTAGTGATGAGTTCCTTGATAATTATATTATTTTATTAGGTGGACCCAATCAATTTGAGAAGAGTAATGGTATTTCTTCCTACCATATTCCTACCCATTTTGATCATGACACGTGTCGAAATAAAAAAGATGATATTTGTTTCTGTCTTTTGTTGAATCTTTTTCAAAGAGAATTAGTGGATGACGCATGTCAAATTTAGAGTGTGTAAGCTTATGGATTGCAAGAAAAGATTGGAAGAAATATCATTTCACAAATAAATTTTTTTTATGGGACAATAGTCAGGAAGAATTGAGTATTTTTTGTGGGACGAATGGTTCCAGATTTAAACTTTAAAGACTAGAAAAGTTGCGACACGCACCAAAAATGTTTTCATGTTTGTTAAGAAACACCGTCATTTGGTTTCCATGTTTGTTTGACTTATTTTTTAATAATTGCATTATCGACTGCATTTTTGTAGGCCACTAATTTTCAGTGGTCAAAGTACAACCACACAACATCGACCAGGAGAAGTTGCGACACTCACCAAAAATGTTTTCGAACCATATATTTGTTAACTTTGATTTTGTATCTTCTTGTTTTAGGTGAAAACAAAAACGACAGAGTTGACTATTCTACTAGCGGTCAGCATGGGGTTTCTTCAGTTGCTTTTTTATGCATGATTCATCTTTAATACCGACTGCAAGCATCAAACCAATCAACCAACACCAAGAAAGGGTCTTACATAAAATCTTCACCAGAGTCAAACTCAATTTCACAATGGTTGACTTGTTGACTTTCTTGACCCGGGTGTGTGTCACCTAACGAATTGTCCACGATCCATGAGAAAGCATCCACCTTCTTTAGGCTTGTAGTCCTTACCTCTCCATATAACTATCTGTTCTTTCTCAAATGTCACTAAGATACATGGAACCAAATCCTATAATATATACAAGTACACAAAATAATCATTATACACGGTTCGTATATATTAATCAAGAACCAAAAACTTAATCGTAATTAGTCAACACTTACCCTCAATTTAGAACCTAGTTTCTTGTAATCTTTCTTTTCAAGACCCCGACAATCAATTCTAACCAATTCTTCCACCAGAAATGTATCTCTAATCATAGGAACAAGACCACCATAGTACCCGTTTTTTTGCTACAATACAACATGAGTCAAAAACATGACAATGGTAATATGTAGTTTTAAGAACTGAGTTTTGTGAGGGCGGGGACATTTAATCCTTTCTTTCTCATTTCTTTTGTTTCCTCGATACTTAGACCTTCAATAGTAGTTTTTATCAGCTTTGGATAAACGGGCTCCTGTGGCTTCCATAACATTAATGGAATCACGGGCCTCTTTTTAGGGTTGTAATTTCTGCCTCTGTACAATATAAGTGAACCACCATGTCTATGTATTATCTTATCAAATTCTTTATCCTGTAAACATACATTTAATCAAACTGCATACAATCTATGCAATAACAGAAAAATGATGTTACCTCTAATTGTGTGCACACATTTTTCATATCAACAGTTGGCACGCCCATACATTTGATCCTAACTGCTTCGGCCTGTTTCCAGTTATTATGAATGTCATTCAACATGTTATGTGTTAATCCATCTCTTCCTACAAATCCACACATACAAACACATATTACCTACCACCTTGACCTAACAGTTCAATATATAGAACACATTTTCAACTATAATCATATATAGAACATGTTAATTGAATCATAGGAAGCTAAATTTAAGCTAACAAGTTCATAAATTTGTAATTTGTGAGCAGAATTACCCAAATTGATTTGCCTTTTGGTTTTATGCTTCCCAAATCTCTCCACCAAAGCAATTCTCTCAGCATTTGTTAATTCCTGACCTAGAATCCTTTCTCTGATCTTCTTCCTCTTTGCTTCCATCTTCTCAGTCTCTTCTTTTCCGGCGATCGGGTCCACCGCAGGAGCGCATACACCCGTCCACACACGATCAACTCTCTCCGGTCCAAACGGAGAGTATTTTGGCTCACGGAGACCAATAGGTCTTACCGCCGGATTGCTTTCAGTGTAACTGAACCGAAAATCGAACTGCCGGACCTGTCTAGAGAAGACGGAGGACGATAGGGAGGCTTCTTTTTCTTTTTGCTGTTGTAGTTATCGGCGTGTTGTGTTTGAGTGTTGGGGGTTTTCATGAAGTGATGGAGGTGGAGTGAAGGAATACTTGGTGTAAAGGTTTGAGAAACTAGAGGCTGAGGGAGTGGTAGTAGGTGTGGTTGAGAAGAGGCGGCGGCGGCCGGAATTTCGACGGAGGATTAATATGAACATTTCTGGTTCGTCACCAGAACCGGCTATCGTAGTTTTTGCGAATATAATTTTGTACCGCTTCAAGAGAAAGGAGAGATTTTATATTTTTTATTTCCTCATTTTGATAATTTTATAAATAATGTCACCTTAGCATAGAAAATTCAAATTTTAATGATAAAAAATAAAGTGATATACTAAAAGGTCAATGGCCTTAACTTTATTGTATGTTATCATCCATCTTTATAATTGATTGTTCGGGTGACATTATAGATATAACTAGTATTTAAAAGAGTATTTGCGTTCAAAAAAGAGATAGGGTAATGTGATATGTGCAAATATCAACACATAATGAGTCAAAATTCCAAGCTTTTGTTCAACATGGCAATATCAACATGGTAGGACAAACCAATTGAATTTGATTAAAATGCAATCACATTTTTTTCTTTACATACAATAAGAGCAGGGGGTATGGTTCCGCCATACCTCCGTTAAATGCCTATAACCTCGCCAATTCCATACCGAAACCCTCGCCATTTGCTCGTTATAACAATTTCGTTGTAGCCATAACGGATCGCCAAAGGGAGGGAAGCCAGGGGTGGGGGTTGGGGGTAAGGGGGTTCAACCAATCAAAATACATCAAATAATAAATATGGGACCCCTATAACACCACTTTAACTATAACACCAGGACACCACTTTTTCATCCCCAAGTTATAGCCAAGTTATAGGACAAAAAATGCTATAACATACCAATAACTACCCTTCCACACCTTGTGCTCTAAGCGTGATTAGTTTATCTTATCCGGTTATTTAACATCATATCAGGGTCCACTTAGATACAATTTTACCATTTTATTTCCATGAAACCATCACAACAACTTGCGTATGACTTGCATTTGAATACAAGTGTTAGGATCTTGGTTTACAAACCACTCATTCTTTTATAGGCAAAGATCTAGCCCAACTGAATCTTTAATGTTCAAGTTTCCTCTTCATGTCGGTTTTGTGTCCCAGACTGCAACCGCATCTTCCTCACAAGTAAAAAACGAAAATTTTAGAAGGTGTAATGCAACAAACCGACTATAAAATCTTGATCGTCAAGTCAAAACAGGACCCACACTCTCATTTTTGTTGTCTTCACATCAAGTAAACTGGCCAGCCCGAACCTAGGCTAGACATCTAAAAATAGGACCTTTCTTTTCTAACACAACATAGGAACAAGAAATTTTGATATTTATCCTTTAAGGTTTCCCAATTGAAAACCTTACTCAACTCACTATTTATATTCCTCAAAATGCTGCTTTTTCATGATAAAGTTTTCTGTTTTTTGAAACCATCCAAGGATGTCGAGAAACTTACTTCCCGTTTATTGTTTTCTACTATTTTTCATCACAAGGGGTCAATTCTTAGGAGTTAAAGGAGAAACAAAGGTGGAGTTAAATATATATGCATTTTTGTTATGGTTTTACATGTTTTATTGAATGTCGGATGTAACCAACAATGCAGGACTATTACATTGTTTTCTTGAGCGATGAACAGGCTAACAACGAATCTAAGGCAAGCAGACACATCAGCATCCTATCAACATTGAAAGGAAGGTAGTAATTAGTAAACTCAAGAACAATCGGGTCCAACCCGTTTCAACTATGGCCCACTAAATTATGTACTGACATATGTGTTATCATATAGTGAGCTCGATGCAAAGGAATCCCATGTTTATAGCTATACAAAAAGCTTTAATGCATTTGCGGCAAAGCTCTCTGGATCTGAAGCCAGTGTGTTATCTGGTATGTGTCCTTGGCCCGTGTGCAGCCCAGCCCGTATATGTGTTTTTTTGTAAATATCATTTGGTTGTTAATGAAGGGATGGATGATGTGCAATCTGTAATCAAGAATCGGTATCGCAAATTACATACAACAAGATCATGGGATTTTGTAGGATTGCATCAAAATGCAAGAAGAAAGAAGCTTGAGAGTGACATTATTGTTGGAGTAATGGACACAGGTAAATTATGAAACTGAAATTATGAGCCTTGATATCGGCTAATAAACACTTTAATTTTTTCTAGTTATTTATTAATTTTGTGAACTTTTTTTATAACTTACTAGGGATAACCCCGCAATCAGACAGCTTTAACGACAATGGATTTGGCCCACCGCCTGCAAAATGGAAAGGATCTTGTCACCATTTTGCTAACTTTTCTGGATGCAATAAGTATATATAATTCAATTCCATATGTTCATTTCTTGTGCTTCAAGTTTTGATTGAAAATTTTCATGTATTTGTTTTCAAAGCAAGCTAATAGGTGCCAAGTACTTCAAGCTAGACGGGAATCCCGACCCTAACGACATTCTATCACCAGTTGACACAGACGGGCACGGGACCCACACGTCATCTACAGCAGCAGGAAGCCCGGTCCATAATGCAGGGCTATTCGGGCTAGCCAAAGGCACAGCCAGCCCGAGTTGCAATGTACAAAGTGTGTTGGGCTAGTTCGGGCTGCTCTGACATGGACTTGTTAGCCGGGTTTGATGCAGCCATTCATGATGGAGTTGATGTTATATCAATCTCAATAGGCGGGCTAACGGGCCGCTACACTAGTGACATTATATCTGTGGGCTCGTTTCACGCCATGAATAAGGGGATTCTGACTGTGGCCTCTGCTGGGAATGACGGGCCGAGTTTGGGCAGTGTGGCGAACCATGCACCTTGGGTTTTGACGGTTGCAGCCAGTGGGATTGACCGTGGGTTCCAGAGTAAGGTCGTATTGGGCAATGGGAAGACTGTATCGGTAAGTTCTTAAACGGGCGGGCTGAGCAGGTCAGGTCGGGCTGATAAGTAATCTTTGTGTATGCAGGGGATCGGAATAAATGGTTTCGACCCAAAACAAAAGATGTACCCAATCACGAGTGGAGATGATGTGGCCATAGACTCCGAAAGCAAGGATAGTGCAGGGTACTGTTTCTGATGCATCAAGTACACGTGTATCGGCTGGTGTATTTATATCACTATGCTTATTGCAGGTACTGTGTTGAAGAAACATTGGACGCGAGTAAAGTGAAGGGCAAACTTGTCCAATGCAAGCTCGGGAATTGGGGTTCTGATTCTGTTATCAAAGAGCTAGGAGGAATCGGGACCATCATCGAAAGTGAAGTGTTTCTAGATACTGCCCAAATCTTCATGGCACCCGCAACCATGGTTAATTCAACTGTTGGTCAAAGCATCAACAAATATATACACTCAACAAGGTAAGATGGCAATTTTGACCCATAAACGGTCAATTAGCCATGTGCGGTAATATACAAGTCAGAGGAAGTGAAGATTCGGGCTCCTTTTGTTGCTACATTTTCATCAAGGGGTCCAAATGCAGGGACAAAACATGTATTAAAGGTAAGTAAGTAACTACATTTATTAAAGGTAATATATTTGATTTGATTGGATTATTAGTAAGTTAGTTTTGGTTACATGAAACAGCCAGATATTGCAGCACCAGGAGTGGACATTTTGGCATCATACACGCCTCTACAAACGCTGACTGGACTAAAAGGCGATACACAGTTCTCCAAATTTACCATAATGTCAGGAACTTCTATGGCTTGCCCACATGTTTCTGGGGCGGCTGCCTATGTTAAATCTTTCCATCCAAATTGGTCCCCTGCTGCAATCAAATCGGCTATCATGACTTCTGGTAAACTTCACTAAACTTGAATTTTATTAATATTAATCGCCTTATATAACACATAACTACAAAAAAAGCATAAAACAATTCATAAAATGAGCATTCAAACTGAGGACATTTCTTACTTTTGACAAATAAAAGCAAGACCTATGAGCTCAAGAGTCAACAAAGAGGCTGAGTTCGCTTATGGTGTTGGTCAACTGAACCCTACACGAGCCGTAGATCCAGGGTATGGACACCATGTCATACATACAGTTTCTATGTCATGAAGGATACGATGGATCATCAATCGCCACTTTGATTGGTTCAAAATCTAACATCAATTGTTCTTCATTGCTTCCACCCCTTATTAGTGATGATTCCATCAACTACCCTACCATGCAACTTACCTTGAACAACAAGAAAGATATCACTAAAGGAGTCTTTAGAAGAACTGTGACAAATGTTGGGCATGCTAAAATTACTTTATTAGAGCACCAAAAGGAGTAAACATAACGGTTGAACCAATGACACTATCATTCTCGCATGCTTTACAAACGCGAAGCTTTCAAGTTACGGTTAGTGCAAAATCCATGGCTACCACAAAACTTATGGTTTCGGGATCCTTGATATGGAGAAGTTGTTATCACATTGTAAGGACTCCAATTGTTGTTTATAATCCACAAGATTAGAGCTTGGGATGCATGCTAGATTCAATAAAGTTTGATTTTTATTTTCTCATTGGTTTATATATGTTTGTGTTTATGGCAAATGCAGCATAAACAACACAAGTTATGAACTAAAACTAACAATTAATCGTTTGAAGTTTAAACCATGTATAATACAAAAAAGTCAGTTGAGAACAGCCATAGAACCTGACATGTTTTTTTATTGGATTTACCAAAAAAGTTAGTTGAGAAAACTACAAAACATCGAATATGTGACAAAATCATTGTAGTTGCGATTCTAACAAAGCGTTCATAAGTCATGTATTTCATTAGATTTTCAACGGGAAATACTACTAATTTGAATAGTTTTTTTTTTTAAGTTGTAACTTAGAAATTTGAATAAATTCAATTGTTTTTTGAGTAATGGTATTTTTTCCTATCATTTCTTCCTATTCATTTTGATCATGACAAGTGTCAAAATCAAGGGATAATATAAGGAAAGAGAATTAGTGGAGGATACATGTCAAACCAAACTTAGAAGTAGGTATTTATTCAAATATCATTTCTTTTGTTTTTTTAATCATTTTCATTTTTCACGTCAAATTATGTATTTATACAAATAAAAACCATAGATATAATTTGGGAGTTCATTTACACCACAATATATAAGTTTTAAAGCTAACTGTACAACTCCTTAATGCAACAATTGTGGTATATGCATTAAAAGTTATGGTGTATAAATCACTACCTATATAATTGGGTGATTTTATCCACCTGGCTTAGCAAATGAAAGGCACCATTGAATATTAACATGGTTTAACTACTTGATCAATAAATAAAACTTAAAAACTATATTTGCACAAACTAAACCGATAACCGACCGGAACCTCTAAACCGGACCAAACCGCACTATACCAGTTGTCCGATCGGTTTTAATTTTCATACAAAATTGGTTCTCGGTCTGGTCCAGACCGGTTCAGTGCGGTCTGGTCCAAATATTAAACAGTGCACATGTCTAAATAAAACATATCATTATTAATAATCTAAAATAAAACATATCATTATTAAAAATCTAAAACATACCCCTGTCCTTAAACGAGTCCTAAATTAGCTAGATCAGGTGCTTCAAAAAATCATTTTTTCCCCTTCAAACTCAGATTTCCTCGAGAGCAAAAATATAACAAAAATATCTTAAAATAGGATTTGGAGGTTGACAATGAGGAATTCAAGCTTCTTGATTCTTTCAGATTGACTGACATCAACGTCAACATCAACATCAACATCGTTATTCTCAGTTAATGCCTTCACCCGCAATTCATAGGTTAAACAGGTTCATACCAAAATCAATGACATTTGGCTGTAATTTCCATTTATTAATTCCGCAATCCCATATTCTATTCCTTGATCACATTTCACCCATCAAGATCATTCCTTTTCGAGAAATTTGAAGGTATTTCTTCGAAGTAAAAAAATGCAAATTTAATTTGTTTTTGCATATATCGATATTAGTGTTGTAGAATGGATAATAATTATAATCAGTCATCGCAATATAATCCATACGGATATCAGCCCAACTCTGCAGATTATCCCCAATACCCACCCCCTGCAAATTATCCCCAATTTCCATCTCCATATCCACCACCACCTTCAAATTACCCACCTCCAAATCCAGCTCCTTTTCCACCATATCAAGCACCGCCGCAACCGGAGTATGGATACGCTCCTCCACCACAGCACGAGATTGGGAGCGACGATGGTTATTCATCAAGCGCGTTATACCCTCCTATATTTGGTAATTTAAACATGTCGGACAATCTACCATCTGCCCCTGCTTCTCCACTCGCCGCCCCAATCTACCAAAGCGTATACCCCCTTAATGTTAATCCTACAGCTACTGATTCTCATCTGCTCAAAACCCTACTTTCCCTCTGTTTATCAAATGGTACCCTCTAAAAAGGCTTTAAAAGTCCTACTTTTACACGGGAATTTAGACATATGGGTCCACGAGGCCATAAACTTACCCAACATGGATATGTTTCATAAAACAATGGGGGAAGTTTTTAACCGTTTACCCGGCAGTAAAAGTAGTGACCCATACGTCACGATTACAGTAGCAAATGCAGTTATTGGAAGAACTTATGTGATTAATAACACTGAAAACCCCGTTTGGAAACAACATTTTAACGTGCCCGTTGCACATCATGCTGCTCAAGTGCATTTTGTTGTTAAGGATAGTGATGTTGTCGGGTCACAACTTATAGGAATTGTGGCAATTCCCGTTGAACAAATATACTCGGGAACGAGAGTTGAAGGATTTTATCCAATAATTGGCACAAACGGAAGGCCGTGTAAAAGCGGGGCCGGTTTGGGCCTCACTATTCAATACTTTTCAATGCTAAAATTGAGTTTGTACCATAACGGGATCGGGGGAGTTCCGGGCACGTATTTCCCGTTACGAAAAGGCGGGCGGGTCACTCTGTATCAAGATGCACACGTGCAAATCGGGTCACTCCCGGATTTTAACCTCGATCAAGGAATGCACTATGTTCACGGGTCGTGTTGGAATGATATATTTGACTCAATAAGTAAAGCCCGACATTTAATTTATATAACGGGTTGGTCTGTGTGGCATAAAGTGAAATTAGTTCGTGGGGCCGGGAATACGCCCGAACTTACACTCGGAGATCTTTTGAAATTGAAATCACAAGAAGGTGTGAGAGTTTTGCTTCTTGTATGGGATGATCCTACTTCAAGAAACGTTTTGGGCTACAAAATAGTAAGTTGTTATTTTATTCTTTTTTGGAATATGGGTAGTTTGGTAATTTCACATTTATCTAAATATTTGCAGGATGGGCTTATGGCTACCCATGATGAAGAAACTCGAAAGTTTTTTAAGAATTCTTCGGTACAAGTATTACTTGTTACTCGTATGGCGGGGAAAAAACACAGTTGGATCAAGAAACAGGTATGCAAAAATTGTAGGAAAAAAAACAACAAAATATTTTTGCTTTTTTCTAAATTTATTTCTTTTTAGGAAGTTGGAACTATTTATACACATCATCAAAAAACAGTTATCGTTGATACTGATTGTGGATATGGTAAAAGAAGAATCATATCATTTGTGGGAGGACTTGATTTATGTGATGGCAGATATGATTCTCCACAACATCCCTTATTTAGAACCCTACAAACGCTTCATGCAGACGATTTTCATAATCCTACTTTCACGGTAATCACACAAATCTTTGATAATTTGAAGTTATTTTCAACAAAACTAGCGTAAAGATCGGATCTTTTTAACTGCATACTAAAAAATTACCCGTATTGAACAGGGTAATCTTGTGGGGTGTCCACGAGAACCATGGCATGATATGCATAGTAAAATTGATGGTCCAGCTGCATACGATGTTCTCAAAAATTTTGAAGAAAGATGGTTAAAAGCTTCAAAACCTCACGGTTTAAAGAAACTAAAAACATCATATGATGATGCTTTGCTTAGAATAGAGAGGGTTCCGGAACTTTTGTGTGTAAATGATCCACCTTGTCTTAGTGACCAAGATCCTGAAGGCTGGCACTGTCAGGTATTTAGTTGACATTTTTTTAATTAATATTTTATTTTCTGTATAATATATATGTGATGCAGATTTTCCGTTCGATTGATTCGAACTCTGTTAAAGGCTTTCCTAAGGATCCTAGGGAAGCTACTGCGAAGGTATGAACATTTTATTTGGATTATTAACTTAGAGAATTAGAGGTTTAAAACTGAAAATGGGTAATTTTTGTTTTTTAAAATACATTTGTTTATAAATAAGATGTTTTAAGAGGTGAAAAATACAACTTTTTAAGCACTTTTTGTAACGATAAAAACATAACCCAAATGAAATTTGTAAAACAGAATTTGGTGTGTGGGAAAAATCTTATAATTGATATGAGCATACATTCGGCATACCCGTTCTGCCCAACATTTCATTTATATCGAGAACCAATACTTTATCGGATCATCATACAGTTGGAGTTCATATAGAGAATTGGGTATTGATTTCATACAAAATTCAATGTTATCTTTTAGTTACAGTTTTCCATAACTGATTAACAATTTGATCCCAATGGAGATTGCACTTAAAATTGCTAGTAAAATAAAAGCAAACGAAAGGTTTGGTGTATATATCGTGATCCCTATGTGGCCCGAAGGTGTCCCTACAGGCTCTGCTACACAACGTATTCTATTCTGGCAGGTAACTTTGAGTTTCAGGTCAAACATGATTTTGTTTTTTAAAAATAAAAATAAAAATAAAAATGCAGAACAAGACAATGCAAATGATGTATGAGATAATTTACAAGGCTTTGGTGGAGGCTGGGGTGTATTTGCACCACAAGATTATTTAAATTTCTTTTGTCTTGGAAACCGTGAAGCCATTAATACTTTAGGCGACGACCCCCCACATACTCCCCAGGTCATGCTTTATTAAATCACTACTACTACTACTTTTTGGTTAATTATTATTATTATTATTATTATATTTCAGGGTCGATTTATGATTTATGTGCATTCAAAAGGCATGATTGTTGATGACGAGTATGTGATTATCGGGTCAGCAAACATTAATCAACGGTCTTTAGAGGGAACCCGAGATTGCAATGGGAGCTTATCAACCTCATCATACTAAACTCTCAAATCCACGAGCCCAGGTATTCTTTTCTTTTCTTTTTTTATTAATTAATTATTAAGCTAATTTCTTTTCTAGGTGTATGGATACCGGATGTCTCTTTGGGCGGAGCATTTGGGGGTTGTAGATACTCACCCGGAATCTATAGAGTGTGTAAGGCACGTGAGAACATTATCTGAAGCAAACTGGAAACAATTTGCGGCGGATGAGGTGTCGGAAATGCGGGCCCATCTACCCTGTTCACGTCGATCCAAGGGGTAAAGTCAAATCTCTTCATGGACACATCAATTTCCCGGATGTCGGTGGTCAAATTATCGGCTCATTCCTTGGCATTCAAGAGAATTTGACTATTTGATTTTCACAAACTTAACTTCTTAAGTTTTTGTACTTTGATCGTCATACTGTCTTTCTATACCTACATTCCTTTTATCTCTTAATAATAATAAATTTAAAATTAAAATAATTGATTAGTGGGATTTGAACCCTCGGACCAGATGGCGCCTTAGACCATCTCAACTTTTAGTTACGAAATCATTATCCTCTTATTTAATCAGTATTAATATTATAATAATCAATTTTTCTCCAACGAAATCTACGAAAAGTAAAGATTAAAAATTATGTCAACACTCGATCATCAATTTACTAGAAATGAAAATATTACAACGATAATCGATTTGCTCAAATTGTTAAATCACACGAACATCCATAATCACTTGTTTTTTTCTGAATGTATTAGAATAGTCATTAATGTCATGATCTCAGTTGAAATTCATAAACTTGGGCTCGTTAATTTGGTACCTATGTTTTTTGGCCCATTAAAATCGCCCAAAAAGACGAGACATTTTCATGAATATGGTTTTAGGTGTCTAAAAACATTAACTTGAAGTGTATGTCGTAATCTATCTAAACCATTACAAAAACAAGTATGAAAAAAAACATGGGAAATAAAATAGGAATTATACAAGGTTGTTAATGATGATATTAATGATTAAGTGGTTTTTTTCCCTTTCCTTGCTCTTTCTAGTTCAGACTCGGCTTCTTTAAGCTGTTCTTGGAGCCTTGAAACTCTTACCTCTAACTCTTCTACCGTGCCTTTGCCTTTACTAACCGACGCTTCATACGGTTTCAACAAGTGTTGTGAAAATGCTTTTAATGCTTCAACTCCACAAACCTGCAAAAAATACCATTTTTCACTTTTTTTTTATGAACTTATCACAAAGAACAAGAAAACTAATTAAGATGAATTTCCTGAGGGGTCAATTATCTCTAATAAAAGTTCACAAATAAAGTCCACACTTAAAAGTCAAACCTTCTACTTATTTAAAATCAACATTTCTCAAACTGCAACAAGAACAAATATTGTAGCTTTTTGAAACTAAGAAAGTTGTCAATTGACTCACAAAAGTCAAGATTTTGACATTTTTAGAGTGTTAGAGTACAGTTTATGAACTGTAAAAAAAAAATCATGTACCTCTTGTGGCAGCAATGGCAACTTTGTAATATTGAAATCATCATACAACATGTAAAACTGATCTAGGTATTTTTGTTGCATATTCATTCGGGCTTTAAGCAACTTTGACTCAACACCTGGAAAATCAACAAGATAAAATGTGGTAAATGAATATAACCCTAAATTTGTCATCACTAAAACCATGAGAAAGTGTATTGTACCTTCTTCATCAAAAAGCACTTGGTTGATAATAATATTATGTGTATCGATCTCAAATTTAGTCAGTTCTTGCACCAGTCTCTCCGTCTCATATAATGACAGGAATGCACACACACACAAAAGTCGTCATATCCTGCATACCAGTGTATAAATGTAGATATATAACAACATTTTAGGAAGCTTTATGTCAAATTTACTTCTTTGCCCAAGAAAATTCCTAATTTGTTTTGCTACATACACCTAAGGGTATTTTAGACATTTCAACATACCGGATCTTTGAACTGCCTTGTTCAATAACTTCTTTCATACCCTCGAGCCTTCCCAAGATTGCATCCTCACCAATATTAGACAATTAGACATATTATATATTTACCTTAAGTAGAAGGATTAGAGTGTAAATATATTCCCTATATATTGTAACCTCGTTGAACATAATCAATACACAATCAATTACAAGTTTCATATGGTATCAGAGCCATCTAAACCCTAAACCAAAAAAAAGTTGCCGACTTTTTTCCCTACAAACCCTAATCGGCATTTTTTCCCTACAAACCCTAAATCGCCGACAACCACCACCAGTTTTCTTCTTCTTCTCCAATGACTAACCTTGTCGCCTTCACCACACAAGAAAAGACAGCCCATAACTCACACAAGTTTGGGTTCACCCTGTCACCTACAAACTATGGTTTCTGGAAAACAATGCTAGAACCATTCCTCATCACCAATGGTTTATTCGGGTACATCAATGGCACAATTCCATGCCCGTCACAGTATATTAAAACCACAAACTCGAAAGACAAAGAGAACAACACCTCTGATGCAGAAAAATTAAATCCAGAATACGATATCTGGATCACGAATGATGCTCACATTCGAATGCTCATTATATCTACTATTTCTGAATCATCATTCCCGCAGGTTCAAGGTACTAATGCTCGTGATATTTGGCTAAATCTTGAACGTGCTTATGCTCCACACTCTTCATCGCGTGAATACACGTTAAAAACACAGCTACTAAAACTCGAGATGAAAAGTGACGAAACCGCAGCAGCATATTTAAATCGTGCACAAGAGTATTCTGATGCTCTTGCTAATATCGGAGAAGCCATGAAAACAAAAGATGTTATTATGCTCGTGATTTCAGGTCTTCGTGATGAATACAATAACCTGAAATCTACTTTTCTTACCAATCCACCACAACAATTCTCGGAACTCCATGGCATACTTGCTGATTATGATTATTTATTGAAAAGAAATCAGCCTGAAGTCGCACCTGCTCAAGCCTTCACCGCCACAGCCACCTCGTCCGGGACTCCATCTGGTGATCAACTTACTGCCCTTCAGCAGATGTTGTCTCAATTCGGTCTTCAAGTTCAACCACAAACCAATGCACCCGCCACTGCCTTTTATGCAAACCGAGGACGTGGTCGTGGTTACCGAGGCCGTGGGCGAGGCAATCACCTCGGCTCAAATAACAGGTCACAAAACCAATCCGGGGGAGGTAAATTTTCTTGGGCTTCTAATCAAAATATGGTTTATGGTTCATGCAACAGGTGTGGTATTGGACACATTCCATCCGAATGTCCTAACCGTGACCCATCTACACACAAGAGACAACAACAACCAACACCATCTGCTTACTATGCTGATCACCGGTCCAATGCAACATCTTCATGGCTTCCGGATACAGGGTGCAACCATCATGTTGCTTCTGATTTTTCCAACTTTGATCATACCGAACCTTACAATGGCACTGATCAACTTCATGTTGGTAATGGTAAGGGTCTTCCCATCTTACATATCGGTTCTTCAAAAATATTTTCTCCAGACAAAACCTTTTCTCTTTCCAGCATATTACACGTTCCTCAAATAAAACGAAACTTACTTTCTGTCAAACAATTTTGTACTGATAACCACGTTTATTTTGAATTTCATGATTCTTTTTTTGCTGTGAAGGACAAGTCTACACATCGTACCCTCCTCACGGGTCCAAGCCTTAATGGTCTCTACACCATCAATGTTCCACGTTTTCAACCACTATCCAAAGTTGATTTCTCCGCGGTTCGTGCGTCCCCTCAAACGTGGCATCATCGTCTTGGACATCCACACTATCAACTTTTAAATTCTATGTTTTCTAGATATACTTTACCTTTAGAAAATAAATGTTCTTCTTTTACGTGTGAATCATGTTTTATTGGAAAATCATCCAAACTACATTTATCGTCATCATCCAATAAAAGTACAAACATTTTAGATCTTGTTTTTTGTGATGTATGGGGACCCGCACCTATCACCTCATCGAATGGCCATCGTTATTTTTTGCTTTGTGTTGATCATTTTACTAGTTATATGTGGTTTTTTCCTTTACAACAGAAATCTGATGTCTTTCCCACATTTAAACGATTCATGCTTATGGTTGAAAGACAATTCCAAACCAAACTTAAAACCGTTCAAACCGATTGGGGTGGTGAATTCCGCAATCTTCATTCTTTTTTCTCATCCATTGGAATTGTTCATCGCCTCTCTTGTCCACACACGAGTGCACAAAATGGCACTGTTGAACGTCGCCACCGACATGTGGTTGAAACTGGTCTCACACTTCTTGCCCACTCACATGTGCCTAAACATTTTTGGCACTTTGCATATGAAACAACCGTGTACCTAATCAATCGTATGCCTTCCCGCTCTAACCACAATACCTCACCCTTTGAACTTATTTTTAAAACCAAACCAGACTTCTCGTTTCTTCGCATTTTTGGATGTCGTGCTTATCCTCACCTTCGACCCTACAACCAACATAAAATGGATTTTCGGTCAACTCCTTGTGTTTTCTTGGGCTACAGCACCTCTCATCATGGCTATCGGTGTCTTGATCCCGACACCGACCGTATCTACATTTGTCGCCATGTGAGGTTTGATGAGTCCTCTCTTCCTTTTGCAACTTCACCTCCTACACCTAAACAAAATTCACATACCAACTCCGACCCTTACATTTCTTCCTACCCTAACCCACCACCCGATCACACTTCCCACACCACAAATAACCTTCATCCCGAACCTCCACTCCTCTATACGTACAGCCGGCGACCCAAACAACCTCACTCTACACCAGCCGATTCCTCTACTGTTCCGGCAGCGGCTGCTACTGTTCCCACCACAGCAGCCGGTACCTCGGCGGCCCACTCCACCCCTGACCCGCCACCTGTTCAGCCGCCCGCTGCCTCCACTCGCACCCGACCAACTAACCTTCGTCAAAGTACGAAACCTCCCTCCTTTTATGATCCTTCCGCATACCACGCCACTCTCAACTACACACATAACGAACCTCCATCCTTTACCATTGCCAACACCATACCACAATGGCGCCAAGCTATGTGTGATGAATATTCGGCCTTGATCAAAAATGGAACGTGGTCTCTTGTTCCACAAAAACCAAATACTAACGTTGTTGATTGCAGGTGGGTTTATACATTAAAACGTGATCAAACAGGGAAAGTCACGCGTTACAAGGCGCGATTGGTGGCCAAAGGTTTTAACCAACAACCGGGTATTGACTATCAAGAAACTTTTAGCCCGGTCGTCAAAGCCACAACCATTCGTGTAGTGTTATCTATTGCCACTACACACAACTGGCCACTACGACAGATGGACATTCAGAATGCGTTCCTACATGGTGATCTGAAAGAAACGGTTTACCTTAAACAACCTCCTGGTTTTGTAGATGCCAGTAAACCGAATCACGTGTGCTTGTTACATAAAGCACTCTACGGGTTGAAACAAGCCCCCCGTGCCTGGTTTCATCGGTTATCCAGTGCTTTACAGAAAATTGGCTTTCGGGGCTCCCGCACAGATCCATCTCTTTTTACATACTCTCATCAGGGCACCTTATTATATATGCTTGTGTACGTTGATGACATTATTTTGACAGGTAATAATTCACAGGCTCTTGAAAAGGTTGTTCAAACTCTCAGCACTCAGTTTGCAGTTAAAGACATGGGAACGCTTTCGTATTTTTTGGGCATTGAAATTACTCGTCAAAAGGGTGATCTCATATTGTCTCAAAAGAAATACATTCAAGATATCATCACCCGAGCTGGCTTAACAGAATCAAAACCGGTTCCATCTCCAATTACAACCAGCTCTAATCTTCATCTTGGCGACAGTCCCCTCTTTGATAACCCAGTTCGGTACCGACAACTTGTGGGGGCTCTACAATACGTTACATTATCTCGCCCAGATATCACATATGCAGTGAACAAAGTCTGCCAATTCATGCATGCTCCCACATCAAATCACTGGTCTGCTGTCAAAAGAATAATTCGGTATCTACAGGGAACGTCATCACTGGGCTTACGAATTCAGTCTGCATCAGATACACAACTTCATGCATATTCTGATGCATCGTTTCCGAATCTCACAGCTTATTCCGATGCTGATTGGGCTGGATGCCCAGACGACCGTCGATCCACGGGGGGATATGCGATATATCTTGGATCGAATCTAGTCTCATGGTCTGCTCGCAAACAACGTACCGTTTCTCGCTCATCCACCGAATCAGAATACAAATCCATGGCAGACACAGTTGCTGAACTAACATGGCTGCAAGACTTATTAGGCGAATTACGGGTTCCTTTCAAAGCCGCTCCTACACTATGGTGTGACAACTTGGGAGCCACATACTTATCTGCAAATCCTGTGTTCCACGCCCGAACAAAACATGTTGAAGTGGACTTTCACTTTGTTCGAGAAAAGGTGGCTCAAAGAAGGTTGTGTGTACAGTTCATATCCACAAATGATCAAATCGCAGATATCTTTACCAAACCGTTATCGTCACAACGGTTCGAGCTTCTAAGATCCAAGCTAATGCTTGCTCCCCGGCCTTAGCTTGCGGGGGAATATTAGACAATTAGACATATTATATATTTACCTTAAGTAGAAGGATTAGAGTGTAAATATATTCCCTATATATTGTAACCTCGTTGAACATAATCAATACACAATCAATTACAAGTTTCATAACCAAACTCTTCTCCAACACCAAACATTCGAGTCATCTGCCATTTCAAAAATCAGTTAATACCTGACATTGTGGGATCATAAAAGAGAAGTACTGTATAATATACATGGCCAATGAGGCCACCAAATTTGTTCATCATTTTGGCAAGACCTTTTTCCAATGTTGATGGAAACTGCAACAACCGAAGTGTATGGCCAGTGGGAGCAGTATCAAAAACTATCACCGAATAATCCATCGTTTGCACCAACCTAAACCAGAATCTTTTGAGTTAGTAAATTGTAATCTTTTATAAACATAATAAATAAATAAATAAAGGAACTGACAAAACTCATAGCTTCATCGATTCCAGGAATCGAATTTGCTAAATCTGATAGAAAACCATCCATTCCTTCTGAACTACCCGTATCTTCATTCTCCACAGTGGGGTCCACTTCCTGCAACACAGATTACCAAAATCATCAGTCAACATAAAACTAATTAATGAAGATCCCTCAACCAAAATCTGAGAATTTATCCTGAATAACCACAATTGAACATATAATTGAAAGATTGATGGGTATAAAAAAAACTAACCATAGCATACAAATTGGTGAAACCATTAACCAAAGTAGGTGAATCGTTGTTGAAAAGCGTCACTGAGATTATGAGCTGGATCAGTTGAAATGATAAGAACAGAGGATCGAACAGAAGCTAATAGGATTGATAGAATTGAGCTGCAAGTAGTTTTGCCGACACCGCCTTTGCCACCAACAAAAACCCATTTCAAACTCTCTTGTTCCAATACATTTTTAATCGTTGCTTCTGGTGCATCTTCTTGTCCACCCATCTCTCCCTTGTTTTTATTGAGCTTCAGTAATTTTACGCAAACCCTGGAGAAAATTTGGTGGGGGTTTTGATGTGATTAGTTTACTTTGGGGGTAGATTTCGATGGCTTTTCTTTTCTTTCATTTTATTCCCTTTTTAAATATTTGATATAAAACCAACTAAATCGATATTATCACTTTTTGTCAAATTAGTATTACGTCATTACAATTGACATTCAAATAATATATTCATACCATCAATACCGATTCTTTCAATTTTTGATTTCACCATTATAAAATAAATATACACAAAATACCAAATACTATATTATATTAACTTGGACCCCACAACTTGAGAGTCTCACCCCTTCTCCCAACCGATGTCTTCCACCGACGGCTTCATAGTGACGAGGCGGGCCAATGGAGGAAGGCAACTGATGTCATCGTTTACACTTCGTTGGCACTGGTATAATAACCTACAACTGCAAAACTGAATTTTTTTAGATCAGAAATAATATCAGTGTTTACTATTTGGCATGATTTATATGTTTACTCACTTGATATAATAATTATCAAAATCAATGTATGGTATACATAAAGTAAAATTATGGATTACACATATTATTTTGTGTTAAGATCACTCCCTACAGTGACACCAACTGACACTTCAGTTTTTTGCCAAATCAGCGTCACGCCAGCTCAAACTTCAACCGACATTGAACTGACATACTTATGCTAACAATACCACTTCTCTTCAGTTTTATGGGCCCCACCATTATAAAATACACACACACACAAAATATGAAATACTTTATTTAATTGACATGGACTGATGGACCCCACAATATCACCAACTAAATTCTTCACCAAGCCGGTGTCTAAAACCGATGGAATCAAACCGATAGGACGTGTCAATAATTCTCTATCTCTTCGGTTGAAGAGGAGTCCCAACCGTTGGCATACATTTAAGTAGTAACAAGAAATAAGCACAAAAATAAGTGTAAATACAATTTCTCTTTCATGAAAATTAATAATCTAATATTTTCTCATAGCTTCATGAATCATGGTTATTGTCTTGTCAACTCTTGTTGATGTTGTCGGGTGGACTTACATAATAGTTTGGGCCTTATGGCCCATAACTCTTAAAACAAACACAATCGTTAAAAGAAAGAGATCATCCAATTATTTTGTTCCATTCAACGGCTCAAACCGACTGCCTCCCCATACTTTCACCTCTCTACAAATTGCTGAAATTTCGAAAATTATGAACGATCAAACTCATCAAAAAATATCAATCAAATCACAAAAATCCGTTATTTGGTAGCGTTAATTTCGAGGAAATGGGTGTTGGCGGGAATTTTTGGGATATACTTAAACCCTATGGGCGAACAGAAGGGTTTGATTTCCTAAGAAATAAAAGGGTCGCCATTGATCTATCGTATTGGATTGTTCAACACGAAACTGCAATTAAAGTTCACACTCGAAACCCTCATCTCAGACTCACTTTCTTCCGTACCATCAATCTCTTTTCCAAGGTAATTTTATTAATTTATATCTATAATTTTTAAAACATTTGTTTTTTTTTTTTTAACTATTTAAGTTCTCCATCGTGGATTCTGATTTAAGTTCATGAATGATGAAATTGATCATAGTGGGTGTAAATTAAACTGCACTTTTACAAGATATGATTGATTGTGTATAATAATTTCATTTAAGTTAATTTATATGAAGTGAATTCATTTGATTTAATGTGGCTTGTTTATGTTTATATAATTAATCTGAGGATTAAAAATGTGAAAAGTTTATATATGTTTGGTTATCTTTATATATATATATTTTTCTGGTTGTGCTAGGTGGGGTGATGGCAATGCCGAAGCTCTTCCCTAGTTTGACCGTTTTTCTTTAAAAAAATAAAATAAAATTTGCATATGAACATTTATCTTAAGTGATGGTAGTTGCACCTATGTTTTCCCCATATTAAATTTCAAAACATGAACTTTTTGCAGTTTGGTGCTTTTCCAGTTTTTGTGACAGATGGAACCCCGTCACCATTAAAGTCTCAAGCAAGGATTATGCGATTCTTGCAAGCATCTGGTATTGATCCTGCAAGTTTTCCAGTCTCAAATGGAATTTCAGTTGACAGAAATAAAAAGTTTACAAACTGTGTTAAAGAATGTGTGGTTAGAAATTTTCTGTTAGTTTAGATAAAGATTAAATAAATGATAATCTTGATTAAAATTTGATTTTGGTGAACATGTTACAGGAAATGCTTGAATTATTTGGAATACCTGTTTTGAAGGCAAGTGGAGAAGCTGAAGGACTTTGTGCACAATTAAATAGGGATGGTCGTGTTGATGCTTGTATTACTTCTGATAGTGATGCATTCCTCTTTGGGGCTAAATGTGTAATTAAACACATTAAACCCAACTCTCAGGTATCATCTTTTTTGGACAAACTGGTTGACCAATATTTGAGGTGGCCGTTTCGACCCATTTACTTATAAACGGGTCAATTTGGGTTGTCTTTATCTCAATTTGGTCAATAAAAATCCATCCTTTTTTGGGAAATTCTCATTTTAGATTGACTAAAAACAGGAACCATTTGAGTGCTATCAAATGTCAGATATCGAAGGTGGTTTAGGACTAAAAAGAAAACATTTGATAGCAATTGCTCTTTTAGTTGGAAACGATCATGATTTAAAAGGCGTTCAAGGAATCGGGCTCGAGACAGCACTCGCTTTTGTGAAATCTTTTACCGAAGATGAGGTTTTAGATAGGTTTGACTTTGACCATTTTTTCTTACAAAATTGCTCATCATTCGACATATTTTTAATGCATGTTATGTGACTATTTTGCCCTTTTTATTCAATGTTTATGCAGATTGTGTGGATTAGGTAGTGAAAACACGTGTGATTTGCCTTATGTGATTGACTCTGATTATAATTTCGATGAGAATATAGCCAAAACTAGGGTTTCCCATTGTTCATTATGTGGTCATCCAGGAAGCAAAAGAGCTCATTTTAAAGATTCTTGTGAACGTTGTAATTTGAGCACAAATAACGGGTGTGTGCAAAAACCGATTGGGTTTAAATGTGATTGTTCTTCATGTGATCAGGTAGATTAATCATTTATTTTCAATGAAAATGATTGACTTCATTTTATAAAAGTTGTGTATATACATAAGGTTTTTTTCAATAATTAAAAGTGTTATCGTTGATCTAAATTTTTTTTATATATATATTTAATTGAAGGATAAAAAGGAAAAGGAACAAAAGAAAAATGAAGCTTGGAAAATGAGAGTTCACAAAAAAATTGCCACCGAGCCAAATTTCCCGAATATTGAAATCATTCAAATGTATCTAAGCAATAACCATACCAATTTCACTGGTAAGTTTGAAATTAGGGTTTTTCTAAATCATGCTCGTATGTTCAAATTCACAATCTTTATGGGTTGTCCCCAAAAAAAGTTCCACCTTTTTTATTCATGTATGCTCGTAACATCTTTTTTTGTTCTATTTTAGATGCCGAACCATTTATATCATGGAAAAATCCAAACACGGATATGCTGGTTGATTATGTAGCTTATAAGCTAAACTGGGAACCCTCATTTACTCGACAAAAAATCTTCCCATTTTTGTCCACAATTTTCTTGAGAAATATAGCTAAAAATCAAGAAACCGATTTGTTGTATGGACAGTATGAGTTTGACTTCATTAAGAAAACTAAGATGAGGTTTGGTCATACATTCTATGTGGTTACTTGGAAAAAACCTGAACAAAAAGTCAACAATAATATCTGTACAACACCTTTGGAAGAAGAACCTGAAGTTGAAGAAGATCATGATGAAGCAGTTAATATGTTTGATGAAAGTGATGTCAGCAATGTTTGTGTTGATAATGGGTGTTTGATGACTGATGAAAATATGGATCTTGTTGCGGCTGCTTACCCGGATAAAGTTGATCAATTTATGCAACTAAAGGTTAAAACTTTTTGCTTTTCTTTTACTGGGTAACAGGTCAAAACAGGTTGGGTCATGTTGAACCAGCCCAGAAATGCTTTTTTATCCATTTTCTTGAATTTTTAAAATCATTAATGTGATAAAAACTATACTATTATGCTAACTTATGATTCTTATGAACCAAATAGACCCAATTTGGCATATGGATGTTCATTTTTGCTCTTTTTCTGTTTGAAAAACTTGCAGGAGAAGAAATCAAAGAAAAAAGGTAAAGGGAAATCTGCATTGACCCATGAGGATTCATTATCACCCACTTCAAAAAGTGTTCAATTAAATATAACACAATTTTACCGTTCATCTAAAGGTGGAGAACCAACTGAAAACTTAAAAGATGACGGTTCTTCTAAATCAAAAAGAAATGTTGGTAGCAGAAAGTTTTCAAAATCTGCTAGGCGTCGTCTTTTATTCGGCTAGTATGTGATTTTTCTTGCTTAATTAGGAGTTGTGAATGTAGTTGAAATTGAGTGTAAAAAGTTACTTTCAGGGTTTCGAGTAGTGAAATTCCACTTTTGCCCTTTAAAATGCAGTATCTCTTGCTTCATGTTTAAAATTTGATTGATCCAAACTTATGTGAATATTTAGTCTTGTATGGTTTTGTGTGATGAGAAGCATGGGTAAAAGTGGTCACTTTTGCAATTAACAACCATGTCTTCAGCTTGGATTTGTCTTTTGTGCGTAAAAATATTGAGAAAGGATATTTTTAAAATGTAAAAGTGGTCACTTTTGCAATTAACAACCATGTCTTCAGCTTGGATTTGTCTTTTGTGCGTAAAAATATTGAGAAAGGATATTTTTAAAATGTAGAAATTAGAAATAGTGGAATAATATTATTAATTTCATAATGTTGTCGTGGATGATAGGATGCATGTTGATTTGTCAATTTTGCTGCGGTCACATCTTTTCGTTTTTTTTACTTGTCAAACGAATCTGTTAACATATAAATATCTAGTAATCTGATAATGGTTTCTGAATGACTTCTTAAAAGTCACGAGTTTGATTCATCACCGAATAAATATTTACCAGATTGCTAGAAGATGGTTTGAAAATGATCATGACAATAGTTAGATCATTACGAGTAAAATCTGGCCACCCAGTCCTTATAATGGAAACTAATAAAAGAATATAAGTATCATGACATGATTCAGTATATATATATATATATATATATATATATATATATATATATATATATATATATATATATATATATATATATATATATATATATATATATATATATATATATATAGAAGTGGGATCCGGTGAGAACTCCAAAAACAGTGAGTACTCGTGAGGACACCTCAAAAAAATTTCAAAAAATTCCGAAAAATATATATATATCTCACCATGATAATTACTACATTTGACCAAAAAAAATTTCAAAAAAAAAATTATGATCTACTTTTTTTTGCGGATCATAACAATGATCGATATTTTTTTTGTGGATCATTATTATGATCCATATTTTTTTTTTGGATCATTTATGAAAAACTTTTTTTTTTGTGGATCTTATAGGCTGCGATTTAGATATTTAAAAAAGAAATTTTTTTGAAAAAAGTTTGTTTTGGATCATTTTTAGTGTTTTTTTGGAGTCCTCGCAGTCCTCACCGGAAAAAGAGTCCTCACCCTATATATATATATATATATATATATATATATATATATATATATATATATATATATATATATATATATATATATATATATATATATATATATATATATATATATATATATATATATATATATATATATATATATATACTAACTTCAAAGCCCGCCCATTAGCTTCAAAAAATAATGTGTATAATTACGAAAAAAATATATGAAATCATATAATCAATTGTTAAATGATGAATAAACGTTTAATGTAAAAATAAAACAAATTATATTGTCATACATATGACCCATTATTATTATAATTAAGATTAAGATTATTATTCTTTTTTGTAAGCATACTTATTACTCATTACAAAGTTTTAACAGTGCACAAAAAAGTGTTATGTATTATGACCCGTTAGCCAGTCCATCCGACCCATGCATCTTGAGCAAACTTTTGAGTAAAGAGTAAAATACCATCAGGTAAAGAGGTTTCATCATCTTCAACAATAGACACACTTTGTATCAATCCTTTTTCTTTCGATCCAGAACTTTTCAGGAGACGTTCTTCTTCCTCCTCCATTTCTGCTTTAGCTTCATCACTAAGCTCATGCTTAGCTCCAATACGAAGCAACAATCCATGAACCTACAAAATTTAAATAATTAAAACTGGAACACATGACAAAAAATATACAAAATAATATTATTAAATATCGAAAACTATTAAAAGGATATAGTATTAAAAAAACAAACCATAAAAAAACTTTTACCCTCTTTCCCCTGCTTGTCTTGCATCTGTTTCTACTGAAATTATTATGTCATTCAACACTAAGTGCTGGATGAACATACATGTTAAGTAAATAATCCTAAAATTTAATTAGGTTTATATCATAAATTAAAAATCGATAAGGCTGTTTTTGGTACTTGTAACTGCATAATGTTCTCAATAAAAAAAGAAACTAAATTTAATAGTTTGACATTATTATCTAACTTTCCCTCAACATAAAAAATATCATATAAATTAAAAAATACAAAATCAACTCATTATTAATAAATAAATAAAATCAGCTTCATACCAATAAAAGCTTGAGTTCTGGCACATGTTGGGATATAGACAAAACATCAGTAGTATTCCTCCAATATTAATTAAACTCGCTATATAGAATTTTGAAGATTTGGAAGAGTATGAATGTAATTAAAAAATCTAGAAGTGTATAGAGATAAATTAGGAATCTTGAAATAATATATAAATAATTAAATAAAATGTCGTATTCATAATAACATTTTGTAGAGATTTGGAAATTATGATTTGGATCGATTGAATTGGGTGGGAATAAGTCATATTTGGTTCGGTTTTTCATTCTATGCGTAAAAGAATAGAATTATGTTTATTAAGGTTGTAATTGGTTTATATATGGAATGGCATATGTAAGATAAAGTTAACGATTTCATCACAAATACCAATTCCGCCTTGATAAAACGTCCTAGTTACCAAAATTCATTGTTCTGTAAACTATTTTTTGTTAGGATTTACCTTCTTAATTACAATTGACCATTGTTGATATTGGAAAATTTTGATTGGTTGAAACCTACCTATTTGTCTAATTGATGATGATGGCATAACATATATCATAAGTGAATTGCGAATTTTGAGCTATAAACAAAACTCTTTCACATTGATATTGGGCTTCAATTTTAATTCTTTCTTACTTACTGATTTCATGATCTTGAACAATTAATGCAAAGCATACCTTTACCATCTTCAAGGCAAAAACTCGGGCTCGACTGATAACGACTTTGTTCAAGATTCAAACCGACATGTAAATGGCAAAAACGGGTTATATGGAAGGGGATAATCTGCCAATTCAAAACTGCACCCAATTTAAACTGAAGTTTCAAATAAGTTGACTCACCAAAAAATAAGTCAACATACTTGAATGCAAATAATGATGATGACGATGCTACTGCATAAATCACAGATGACTCTAATGTTTTTCATGACGATTTCAAGATCAAATAGAAATCAATTCGAAACAAATGAAAACTCAACTGGAACTCATATGTTGAACCAATAAACAATTTGAAAAGAAAATTAGGATGGAGAAGAATAAGAGTTTTCCTACCAGATGAGAAGCCTAATTTTTAAGTCATCACTGATTTAAAACTGCACCTAAATGAAAGTGACCTGCAAAAGAAGTTGTTTCACAAAAAAAAAAAACAAAAAAAAAAAACAAAACCATAACGATGATGACGATGCTGCATAAATCACAGATGAGTATAATGTTTTTCATGACGATTTTAACATCAACTAAAAATCAATTCGAAAACTCAGCTGACTTTGATATGTCGAACCAATAAACCACAGAAGATTTGAACCAATCTGCTCAGAGAAAAACGGTCTTGCCCCAATTGGAAGAATGAGTCAAACATGAAAATATATTTTATTAATTTTTAAAAACAGAATATGAACTAAAAAATTGTTTAAAACAAATTAGTGCCATTCGTATTAGGCATACCTCTTTGATGATTTCAAAATCTTCTGATACACAAGGCGGTTGAAATTGACCTAACTTGAAAAGCTGAATTACATTCCAAGTAATTAGGTTAAATCAAATGAAAACAAACCGTAATTTGTAAACAACTCAACCAAAACTACACGTATGCTCAATGCATCAATGTTTAAATAAATAAATACCTGAAATTTCTCCTAAATTTGAAACTTTTAACTTAAAATAAATAAGGTAAAAATGAGTGATACCTGAGTCGTGTGAAGGTCGAAGTTAAAAGAGTGTTATCCATCAGGTTCGAGAAACAACTGAAGCTCCAGATTCCAGGTCCGATTGAAAACCGCCGACAGAGGACCCCATCGTATTTCAGAGGGTTTGATGTTGACAGATCTTAATCGAACATTGTTGAGCATTTTTTTAATCGGACTTGGAAAGAACATCTCAAATCGACACCTAAATAGCTAGATTGGAAGATTTTTCTGGAATTGCCCTGTTTGTATGTTTTAACGGATGATTGGTGTTGCAAATTGAAACATCAAGAGCCTGAGACAATCCTTCAAACGAAAGTGTTCGAGGTTCAGCAATGGACAAGCAAGATGAAGGATAGAGCACGAATCGATGGAACGCAGGTTTTTCATAACATGAAAGTGTGAGTGACAATGAAGATGAACGAAGATTTCAAATCAACTCAAAAATTCAACCATTGTACTTTCCAGCTGAGTTGAATAACATTTAATTGTATTTTAATGGGGGATACGGTTATGATTTTTTGAAATTCTGAATTATGTGGCTAAAATAGTTGAAATTTTGAGTTGATTTGAAATCTTGATGGTTTGGAGCGTACGTAACAGGTGGCATTAATTGCCATTACATGTCAGCATTGGCAGCCAATAGGGGAGCTTGAAATAGACAAGTTGTCAAATTTAATTCAAAATTAGGCCTCATATATAGAGGTAGATATATATATATATATATATATATATATATATATATATATATATATATATATATATATATATATATATATATATATATATATATATATATATATATATTTTGTCTTTTGTTTTTATTTTTTATTACTTTTAGATTCTTCTATCAGCAAGTTTATTTTGTTTTTGCATAGAGGAAAGCTTGTTGTTGTCCCATGAAATGTATTGGATGACATATGTGAAGTTAGGTGAATATGTTTTGTCATTATCTTAACATAACATGTGATGATGTGTTTATCATTTCAGTTCATCTTTTTCTTTAAAAACTAAAATATTAATCTAATACTCATGTGATGTCGTTTTGGTTTAGATAGATCTTGTTAATTTAGACTAGATTTGAAGGAGTGTGCATTTTTGGTTTCAATCTCTTGCAAGTTCATAAGTGTTAGCTTTCAAAATCATTTTGAATTTTTATGTCCTTTTTATATTTAATTAATACTTACTAAAGAACATTGAATATAACTTAAAATGTAATTTAACTCATCATTACAAACATGTGAAAATTATGGAATTACTGATTTTTTTTAAGATTTGGATTTTTATGATTTGGGGTCTACTTCATACACATGCAGCATCCCCTGCCATGTCTGCTTTTATTAACTTTAAAAATTGTTGAGATTTTAAAATTCAAACACATCATCAACGGTAATGCATGTTTGTTTGAACACAAGGCCCACTGATTTGATTTACACCCACAAAGATGTTTCATATGATATTATGTAATCAAATTAAAATAAGTCGTTGTAACAAAACAATTTGTTATAATAAGTAGTGTTTCAATATGTTTTGACAAATACTGATAAATACAAAAGAAGAAAAAAAGATTATTATTGTTTCCAAGGATAGTACTTTGTAAGTAAAACAAGAGTAAAAGCCCTTTCAAAGTAAGTTGCAAAATAAAATTTATATTATTTTTAAAAATACATTGAATACAAAATTTTCATTTAAATAAAAATCTTATATTTATATTAAACATCAATCAAAATTGTAAGTTCACTATTCGTAAAAGGGGATGACTTTTACACTACATTTTTAATACATCCATCATAATTATATTTGATATACTTGTACAATTAACTATAAAACTTATACTATATATTATAATAAGTAAAATTATGGTGCAGAAATAAATTTATATTCGTAAATACAATAACTAAAAAGTAATTACTTGATTTTGATGGCTGGAAAATTACATATCCACACAAGCAGGCTCCATAAAGTGAATCTTGAAGACAGCACAACTCAGCAAATTCTGACATAATACTTTTTCCTTCCAAGTCCCAATTAACGTTTTTATAGATTAATATATTTTTTTTTATATTTTTGAATGCTCTCATTCTTCTCTGTCGGCATCCAGTTAAAGCTTGATCACCTTCATCACTGGTAATTTACACCTTTTCCTTATAAAAAAGAACAATTCAGTTTTATTGGCATATCAGTTCTCAATTTCAAGATTCCCAATGATTTTATATTGTTCTTTTTCATTACCTTATGTTAATAATGTTTTCACGTGCCACTCAAAAATGAAACAAGAAAGTCAAGCAATTTATGGTGGTGCAAGATTGTGTTTCTTGATCCATTTTCTGGTGGGTATTAATCGAATTTCTTTCAATTTGATTCTTGAGCCAATTGATATGGAAATTAGTGTTTTTTGAACTCGAAACTTCGGTGAGTTTGTCTCAAATCTATGATGAAATTAATTATTTTTAATTTGTGTTGAAGTTTTTGATTTGGGGGAGCAGAGCTTTGAGAGGTCAACCCTTTTGTGGGTATTTCTTGAACTTCTTCATTCTTGATACCTTATTTTTTGTTTCTGCTTCTTAACTTGGGAAATTAGGGCTTGATAAATCAAATTTGGTGGTGTGTGTCAACTCCTTAATTTTTAGTTTTTGCATATGGAATAACAAAGTTTTGAAGCTTAATTTTGGTGGGCACAAGTCAAAATTGATTAGTTAATCCTAGTTTGTACTATATTATATTGAGAATTTGGGCTTAAAGATCAAATCTTTGGTGGGTATAAGTCAAATTTCCATAAAAATGAAGTCTTTTAATGATTGACTATATGCTCTGAATTCACTCCATTGAAAAGTATTATTGCATAAAAGCCCCCTTTTGTCTTTTTTTTTTTTTTTGCTAGAGATTAACCTTTTTATTGTACTTTCTTTTCAGTTCTTGTAAAAAGAGAACCAAAAATCATTACAATTCACAAGATCAAATTTTGATTATGTTTTATTGAGTCCAAGGCTATCAAAGGGTTTGAGCATTTAAATTATAGCAAGACACCAATTAGTTTAAGGTATGATCTTGATTTTGTATTTATATTTTATGAAATAGAAAAGGAATAAATTGGTTGTTTGGTCCCATTTCAAAATTTAAATGCATCATGTATGACTGAGTGTACCATTGGAGTTAGATAGTGACCTTTCTTGTCTTGTCTTCAAAGGAAATTAACATCTCTTTAAAGATAAGTAGTACTCAATTACTCACCCACATCAAAAAACTGCAACAATCACTTTTGGTACACAATTCGGTAAATCTAAGTTATGACTATTTGTCTCGAATATTTATCATTTAAATTTGTGGGTCCTATTAAATGATGACGGGACCCACAAAGCAGAAAACCAAGGTTCAAGCTTTATCTTGGTGTGTTTGCATGTGTTCGTGTGTGTATGAATACTTTGTCTCTTTTATTATAATTGAACAAAGCTTTATGATCATGCAAGATTCTCAAAAGTTTTGATCTTTATTATTTTTTTCTTTTTAAAATATGTTCAAAAAGTAAAGTTTGTTGATCCAACTCATCTAACTACTACACAACTTTATTTTTCATGAAAAAATCATGATCTTGATCTTCTTTTTACTCTCATTTTGGGTCCCTTTTGAACATGTTGGTTTGTTCGAGCTTCAAGAATCATATTCATGACCTGGATTCAACTTTCTCATCTAAATGTTTAGCTGTTAAAACAAAAGTTGGCTTATACGATTGGTTCTTGGAACAATTGAGTCTCAAAATTTAGTACTTTAATTTGTTCTTCAGGTTTGACTTCTCACTATCTCTGGTTTTTCCGGTTTGACTTCTCTAAATTTGTTCTTAGATCATTTCTTACACATATTCTTGAAATTTTCATGCTTTTTTCCGCATGTTTGACTTTTTGAAAATTGAGTTTGACATTTAAATTGGTTCATGGATCACCGTGGTGTCAAAATCTTGAAATTTGCTCGTTCTGTCTGAACTGACATTTCTAATTGATTCATACATCAGTTTAGGCTTAAAATTTACAAAATTTATTGCTTTTTAATTATCTATTCATAGTTTCTGCATGTTGACTTCTCTGTATGCCAGTTTGACTTCTTCGGTTTCGTTTGTGGATATTTCTCTTCATATATGTTTGTTGATCGTGTATTTATGATTTCAGCAGGTTTGAGTTTTCTAAACTGTTCCCAAGATCATTTTGGCCCTAGAATTCTCAAATTTTATCACCAGGTTTGACTTTCTGCAAATTGACTCCCGTATCATTTTAATCCCAGTATCTCGAACAAACCATGTTTAAAATCTGTTTATATTTCCAACAGGTTACATTGCCTCAAAATCCATTTTATTTACAAGTTCCAAAACCATGGTAGAAGACCATGATAAAGAAAATAAGCCCATGGTTGACTTTCAGTCAACCGAAGAATGGCTGTCATATGCAAATGATCTCGTTCCGGTAGCTCTCGAGAAAGCCCAAGAAGTCAAAGGGTTTCCTAGAAGATGGAAAATGATCATATCAAAACTAGAGCAAATCCCAAACCGGTTATCAGATTTATCAAGCCATCCATGTTTCTTGAAGAACAAGTTATGCAAAGAACAGCTTCAAGCAGTTTCAAAAACTTTAAATGAATCACTCCAAATTGCAGAAAAATGTTCAAAGGAAAAATATGAAGGGAAGCTTCAGATGCAGAGTGATCTCGATGCGTTAGGTGGTAAAATCGATTTAAATCTACAAGATTGTGGGCTGCTAATAAAAACAGGTGTTTTGGGCGAGGTTGCATCGTTGGGTTGTACCTTGTCGGGAGTTGAAAGTACAAGTCAAGGAAGCTGCAATGTTACCGAGTTGTTAGCTCGTTTGCAAATCGGGCACTTGGAAGCTAAGCATAAAGCTCTTGACAGTCTTGTTGATGTGATGAGAGAAGATGAAAAGACCGTTTTACCCTTCTTGGGCCGAAGCAGTATCTCGGCTTTGGTACAACTCCTGACAGCTACATCTCCAAGAATACGGGAAAAAACCGTTACTTTGATTTGTACATTAGCAGAGTCCGGTAATTGTGAGAATTTACTTGTTTCAGAAGGCGTTTTACCGCCTCTCATAAGGCTACTTGAGTCGGGTAGTTCAGTTGGTAGAGAAAAAGCCGCAATTGCCCTTCAAAGATTGTCCATGTCAGCAGAGACAGCCCGTTCGATAGCGGGCCACGGTGGGGTGCAGCCACTTACGGAAGTCTGTCACACAGGTGATTCTGTCTCACAAGCTTCAGCTACTTGTACTTTGAAAAACTTATCGGGCATACCCGACCTCCACCAAACCCTAGCTGAAGAAGGGGTTGTAAAGATCATGATCGATATACTCGATTCAGGGGTATTATCGGTATCTAAGGAATATGCAACCGAGTGCTTACAAAATCTCACATTAAGTAATGATGATATAAAAATGGAGGTTATCAACGAAGGTGGGGTCCGCAGTCTATTGGCATACATCGATAGTGGTTTACCTCAAGAAGCCGCAATCGGGTCGATCCGTAGCCTCGTGGGGCCCGTTTCGGTTGAAACCCTAATTTCACTGGGGCTCCTACCGAGGCTCGTGCATGTATTTAACTCGGGCTCGATTGGGGCCCGTAAAAAACTAGTGGGTGAAAGCGGGTGTATTCCGTTACTAATCAAATTACTTGAAGTGAAACCGTATGATGTTCGGGAAGTGGCGGCTCAGGCACTTGCAGGCCTAATGACACTTCCGTGTAATGCTCGAGAAGTTAAACGGGACACACGAAATGTCCCGAGTTTGGTTGAATTGCTTGACCCGAGCCCGCAAAACACGGCTAAGAAGTATGCGGTTTGTTGTCTCGGGATTCTTTCAACGAGTAACAAGTGTAGGAAGCTTATGATATCATATGGTGCGATCGGGTATTTGAAAAAGCTTACGGAAATGGATATAATCGGGTCGAAAAGTTTGTTGGAAAGGTTGCAAAGAGGGAGATTTAATAGTTTGTTTGGGAAACATTAGGATTAGATGTAGAATTTGTTGTTTCATTGTCTTTTATGAAACGCATATTATTCAACTTGGGATGCTTTTATAAGATGTAAAAAGTAACTTTTACTAATTCTCACAACGCACAATGTCTGTTTGTATTTTATTAAAGAGAACAATTTGTTGTCATTATCTATTAAGATAATGTGAGAATATTCAAAAGAGAATTCGAATTTTGTACCACAACTATTACTTTCTATACCATACTGTATAAATTTTATAGTAAACTGTACACACATATCAAGCAATATTATGGTACATGAAATAAAAATTATGGGATGAAAATCATCCCTTATTAAAAAATATATGTAGTGAAATGAGTGGGTTGGATATAAAGTTGGGTTGACCCAAAACAATCTATACCGGGAAATTTTGAACTTTTTAATCAAATATTGATTTGAAAAATATAGCTTATTTACACTTTGGGTGATTTTTGACCTCACATATTTGTTTTAACAATTTGACCTATTTAAAAATGACAAAAGAAAAAAGAAACGAATCAGCCCGTATTTTAAAGTGTTAATAATGCTTTTTTCAGGGTAATTATCAATATGATGCATTTACTGGATAACTGATGCAAAATTTTGGTGGGAATGATTTTTGTTCTTTATGAAAAATGTCTTCATCAGTAGCTGAGGAAATGTTGAGGCAAAGTTGCTTCCAAAGGCCGTAAGAAATCACTGCAGAAATTAATAGACTTTTTTGAGAAAATTATTTTAATAAAACATAAAATTGGACCAAAAGAATAGTAGAGGGTAAAATAAACATATGGTGTGGGTACCAAAAGAATATTCCTGTAGGAAGGGCAATTTCGGAACATCACTAGTATCCAATGTTACCTTCAATAGCAACCGTTAGATCAAACGATCATGATGAACCGGACGGCGAAGAATGAAAGTCTGACTAGTTTACAGAATGAGGTAAGGAATGAATGATTGGCTTTTTTCAGGTTTACTCCTTTGACTAGAGAGAGAGAGAGAGAGAGAGAGAAACAGAGAGATTTAGGTGGGGGAGGCTTGCGTGAGGTGTCGCTAATAACGACGGTGGCAGCGGTGGTGAAAGAGCGATTAAAGCTTGGGTTTTATTTTGGAGAAAGTGTGGTTTCTAGAAAGAGAGAGAGAAAGTGGGGAAATTTGGGTTATGATTCACAAAACATAATGAATGTGATGCGTCGTCTGAAGAGTATTGCTTCCGGTCGCTCGTCGGTTTCAGATCCCGTAAGTTTTATCGGTTACCTTTGATAAATTTTTGATAAAATGGAAAGTTTTAAATTTACTGCGCAGCTAATGAATCATGAAATTTTGCTTCTTCATATGATTTATCGACATTTATTTATATGATAATAGTTGAGTCATTTAATCTGATTTTTTAAAAGGTTGTGTGATCTTCATTGATATATTGCTACTATTGTTTGATTTGAGGATAGATAATATTTTATTGTTAGAGCTTATCAAAATGCTTATGGTTCAGCTTTTTTTTTCCCTTCAGAAAATTGAATTAAAGCATTAGATAATTGGTAGGAGTATATTTTGTTTTGTTATTATTTTATAAAGTGTGGTGTGTAATTGAACTTGTTAATCTTGTAGGGTGGAGATTCTAGCATCAAGAGAGTAAAAGTTGAGCAAGAGATTGAATCACATGTTATTGAATCAGTAGAGAAGAGTACAGAATATGTAGATCAGCATATGGATGTTACATCCACTGATGTGGCTGCAAGTACTTCAAACACATCTTCAGTTGCAAAACCTGAAAAATCCGATCTTGATGAGCTACCAAAAGAATTGCATGAAATGAAAATCAAGGAAGATAAATCTGAAGAAAAGGTAAAATAAATCAAATTCATATAGTTATTCATATCGATATTATGTTAGATTGTTATTGATTTTATTTGTAGTGCAGGAAATTGAGGCTACTGTTGTAAATGGTAACGGAACGGAAAAAGGTCAGATAATAGTGACTTCTGTCGGTGGCCGAAATGGACAGCCGAAGCAGGTAATCAATCAATTATGGGAATGTTTTCGATGTATTTAATTCTTTTTGTATTTAATAAATCTTTCCTATGACTGCTTTATGTAATTGTTTGACTGACATTATTGAATCTATTTTGGTCTAGACTTTGTCTTACATGGCGGAGCGCGTGGTTGGCACCGGTTCATTCGGTGTTGTTTTTGAGGTACTCGAATCCAATTTTAATTTTTTTAAAATATAAAAATGTGTCGGGCTTCTGTTTATGTCGGTGGATTATTATGCATTAAATATTTTTTTAGGCCAAATGTCTTGAAACGGGTGAATCTGTTGCTATAAAGAAGGTGCTGCAGGATAAAAGATACAAGAACAGAGAGCTTCAAATTATGCGATTACTTGATCATCCAAATATTGTTCCCTTGAAAAATTGTTTCTATTCAACAACCGAAAAGAATGAAGTTTATCTCAATGTTGTGTTAGAATACGTACCCGAAACGGTGTATCGGGTGACTAGGCATTACAGCAGGATGACTCAGCACATACCTCTTCTATACGTACAATTGTACACATATCAGGTTAAACATGTATTCAAATATTAATTTCCTATCCTTAATTAATCCATACAATTGACTCTGATTCTATATTCTTGTTGGATTCAGATCTGTCGGGCACTTAACTACATACATAGTGTAATTGGTGTGTGTCATCGTGATATTAAGCCACAAAATCTATTGGTATGATCTTTTAGAATATTTATTATTATTTTTATAAATATCTGAGATGTTGATTTGCAGGTTAATCCACACACTCATCAGCTGAAGCTATGTGATTTTGGGAGTGCAAAGATGCTGGTAAGTAACAGTTTTTTGCTAATTAGAATGCAGTTAATTGTTTTTGTTTAATTATAGGTGGCTGGAGAACCAAATATCTCGTATATTTGTTCAAGATATTATAGGGCTCCTGAATTAATCTTTGGAGCAGCAGAATACACCAATGCAATAGATATGTGGTCTGCTGGTTGTGTTTTGGCTGAGTTACTACTGGGACATGTAATTTAGTTTGGTTTTTTAATCTATAAATTTTTAAAACTGTCTGCTGATCTGTAAAGTTGTGAACATTTGCAGCCTCTTTTTCCTGGTGAGAGTGGTGTAGATCAGCTGGTAGAGATTATCAAGGTATTTTATATTTTTCTTCTGTTTTTTGGTGCTGTAAATTTATACTTTGATTTCTTTTTTTGCGTGACCTAATTTAGATATTGGGAACACCAACGAGAGAGGAAATCAAGTGTATGAATCCTCATTACACTGAATTCCTCAGATCAAAGCTCATCCATGGCATAAGGTTTGTTAACAATCAAGAAATTTGTGTTACAAAATTATTTAGTTGGTGGTTTACATGGGCTAACAAATTAGTATGCACACCTAAATATAAGAGTAGAAATTTATTTTGATACCTGTTTATGATCAGATTTTTCAAAAGAGAATGCCACCTGAAGCAGTTGATCTTGTCTCACGTCTACTCCAGTATTCACCCAAATTGCGATGTAGTGCTGTAAGTAGATCTTGTTATGCATCCTTCTTATTTCTCTGATTAACTAACAAAGAATCTTTTCAGTTGGCTGTCTTTTGTACATTCTTGATGAAAATTTTGAAGTAAAAAAGATGTTGATGATTATTGTTGTTTTCAGTTGGAGGCATGTGGCCACCCATTCTTTGATGATTTGAGGGACCCAGCCACAAGTTTACCAAACGGAAAACCCCTTCCAGCCCTCTTTAATTTCACACCACAAGGTACAACCATTTGACCCGTTAGATATATATATATATATATATATATATATATATATATATATATATATATATATATATATATATATATATATATATATATATGTATGGTAATGATAATGGGGTGAAATTGTGACGTTTAGTAATTATTTAAAGAATGATAGTTATATATAGTGTGTTAACTCGTGCAGAGCTTGCCCATGCATCACCAGAATTGGTCCAACGTCTTGTACTCATGTTGAAAAACTAATAAAGTTTATATATTTGATTCCGAATGCATGGTCAAAACAGGCACAAATGAGGAAAAAGGTTAAGGTATTGAAATATAAAGGGTTATTATGTATTTGGTAGTTAGTATACATATATGCTTTGGGTATATTATAGGTATCTTAGTTTTTTATTTGTAAGCATCTGTCTGCTCGACAGACTGCCCAGAAAATTTTAGTGTATACTTTTGCTAGGTTTCTTTTTTCTTTTTTGTTAATTTTTAGCTATGAGATGAGTTATGTTAAAATTGCCATTCTGTCTCATTCAGCTTAATTATCAGCTTCTATAAAATATTGTTTTAATTTAATAAGAACTTGGTGTCCTTTTTTAGTGAAAATTACTTCTCTTCCTTCCACGGATCCACTGTCGAAATTATAATTATGATATCATTAAAACGTTTCTATGTTAAACTTATTTATTATTTGTTATCATTATTACAGATATCTTAAGAATGTTAATTTTCTGTGTTTGTTGTCATCTTTCTTTTTTAGATACTATGGAATACTTCAAATTAATACTTTTAACAAGAAAACAAAAAAGAAAAGAAAAAATAAATACGACAAACTAAAATCATATGTTCGGACACCGTGTCGTGTTGTCTTTTTCTTTCTACATTTTGACAAACACAAATGACAAATGGTTGGACGCTGATTCGTACATAGCAACTTTTATCCATACAGAGTAAATTCATCCCAAATGACAATCACGCCCTTACTTTACTTTTAACATATTTTACATTTCATCCTCGCATTAAGGGCATGATTGTCATTTAGGATGAATTTGTTCTGTATGGATAAAAGTTGCTCTGTACGAATCAGCTCCCTAAATGGTTGGGTATAACTAAAGTTATCGGGAAATTTGTGCACTCTGTATGAGGTGACAAATCCAAAGTATAGACGTTCGGTATGTATTTATTAATTATTTTATAATCAGTCTATGTATTAATATATATGTTTATATGATATGATAATGATAATAATATGCCAATACCAAATTGAATAAATATAGATACATGAAAAATGAGTTGAATGGACAAATGGATAAAATCCTAAATCTTCATATAATAATAGAAAGGAACATACCAATATGCTAAGAAAATTTTGGTCAATTTTCCTACTAAAATTTTCAGCTTATAAGTTGAAAATGACTATGAGTATGAAAACAAGTTTGGAAAATTACCATTAATCTTTTACTAATGTCTAATACTCTCTTATTATTTTACAGAATATTTTTATTTAACGTTTTAAATATTTATAAATTGTTTAGAAAAATGCGTGAATCCAACCGGTTCATTCCGCATGTAATGTAACAGAAGACGATAACATCTAATCGCATTGACCCAAAACCAAACCGGAACAAAGTAACTAACTGTTGATCGAACATAATTCGTACAACTTTCACAATATACAGTAGTTCTAAATTTAGTAATTCTTGTTTTGGTCAATGATGGCCCGCCTAGCTGGTCTGAGACACTGGGTTTATACCCATGTGGGCTGCAGGTTGTGAGTTCGAATTCCTTTGGGAGCGTTGCATTAGCGTAATTTAACTCATAACTCACACGGGCACATATGGGGAATTTTCTTTGAAAATCCCTTTGAGAGCTGGGTTTGCCCGTTTATGTGGAGCTCGAACTCTACTCCCTGAAAAATTGTGAGTATGCCTTTCAGTTATTTCATTTGCCCCGTTTCCGAAAAAAAGTAATTCTTGTTCTGGAAAACGATTCCTTCATCTCCATCACCATCTCCGTCTTCAACCTCGAGCTCTCCCTCTCCATTGACTGTATCTATGGCCGTCCATTAACACCCAATTTCAGCATAACCGTTTCCCCCACGATGTCCACGCCAATTCCCTCTCACTCTTCATCCGAAGAAACCCCCACCAACATCGATTCGAATCCGTTGCTCTCAACGACCTCCGAACAGATCTTCCTTACTCAGAGGTCCACCGTCTCTCCGCCTCCGCCGTGCCAGCAGTCGGAGAATGCTCCGTGAACCGTCAATGCGAGTAAGGGAATCGGCTGCTGAGCAAATTGAGGAGTGATTGCTCGCCCAATTGTTATTTTAGACCTAATTTGGAACCTGGCGTTCCAGTTGCGGTATTGATTATGAGTTTGAATGAATCGCCGGTTGAGGATTTGGATATGCGATGCAGTGTTTGCTTCACATGGTTTGTTGAGTATAAGCATCGAACGTTGGTTCGATGTTAGTAATGGGAATCCGAATTCAGAAAGTGAAGTTGAGGAGAATCTTAATTTAGCTTCCAGTAGGTTGCAGAATGATACTAGGTAAATTTTACTAACCACTTCTTTTCTGATTCATTTACATTTGCTTGTAGTTGTAGTATTGAGAAAGATGAGATTTTTTTTTGTTTTTCTTAACTGTCTACATTTAATCTTTTGGACTATTTGAGTTTGCCTAAATACAAGTTTAAAAGAATCAGCGATTTTGAAAAACAAAACGAGCAAGCTTTTGGTGGATTAATGGTTGAATGTAACACCGATGCCCCCATCGAGCCCCGAGAAGATGCTGTAAATTTCTCAATCTTTAATAATTAACTTAACAATATTTCTGTTTATGAACATATTTAATTAATTAAGCATGCTTAATCAATCTAACCACAATTAGGTGTATGATTAACAGCTATGTTGCACGGATACGGATACGGCACCGGGATACGGATACGCTACGGATACGGGATACGGCAAAAATAAAAAATTCAAGATACGGATACGGCAGAGATACGGAAAATATAAAATATAAAAAATATGTATATATGTTAAACAAAGAAGACGAATTGAAGTTTAAGCGAATTGAATGAAGCAGAGCATGTACGTACGAATGAAGCTGAAACAGAGTAGGGGAATTGCCGTAATTTTGATCACGATACGAGGGTACGGGTTTAAGGGCTTAGGGGAATTGACATATCTTTTATGGATCAAAAAGCCCATTACTCCATTAGCCTTCATTAGACTCAAATAACCCATCAAACAATTTTGAAAAACACGGATACGTCCCCTGAAACGCCGTAGAAACGGCGCAGAAACGTTTCCGGCATCGGAGAAACGTTTCCGGCAAGTATCCAAGGCGTATACGTATCCTAGGCGTTTCCGATACGGGAGCGGCACCCTAAGTGGCGTATCCGTGCATCCTAGATTAACAGGAATGTTGTATTTGTCTTTGTGCTTATGATGATGGAACTGATCTTCGTGAGCTCCCTTGTTGCCACCATTTTCATGCTGTCTGCATTGATAAACATCAATGCCACGTGTCCACTTTGCAAATTCAACATTTTAAAGAACGATAACCAAGGTAGCAATGACAATTTACACGTTTCTCATGGCATGTTATAGTTTATAATAGTATTAATAATAATAATATACAGTAATAGGAGATTATCGTTTATTATTGCTGAGTTGAGGGACTTTTATTCGGTATTGTAAAAAAAGCGCGAGATGTGAAGTTATAGTTTCTGACGATCTGTGTGTTGTAATTTATGTATGTAAATTCTTGTCATTTCGTTCGTGTTTTATTAGTGTGTACATTATGTATAATTGGTTGTACATTCGTGTGGAAATCTCCCATGGTTTTTCTTTGCTTCTATCTTTTGGGATCAAAATTTACCATAATTATGATTTCTTTTGTCCTAAGCTTGGCTTATGTTTAAATTGATGATCTTCCCGCTATCTATTTATGATGATTATTTATGGGTTTTGTTAATGAAAAAAGATGTCTCTAACTTGCATAAAATGTTTGTTATGGAATAATGTTCCTAAAATTCAAGGGCGGTTTTTACCACTTTTGCAAAAACCGGGCTAGGCGGCCGCCTATGCGGCGACTAGGCGCTAGGCGGGCATATGACGCCTGGATTTGCAAATCAGCCAATTAGGCGCTAGGCGGAGCTAGGCGGCTCTAGGCGGGCTAGGCGGTCAACTGAAAATTCAATTTTTTAAAACTAAAAATTAGTTTTACGATATATTTTTTATTTGCTTATATATATAAGTATTACGATAGAAAATGGGCCGCAAACATACAAATATAGAGACATAATGATCTAATATTTATTTTTGAAGTTATATTGTTTTAAGTACTTGAATTACTATGTTTAATTGTTTACTTTGTAACATCAAACTATGTTAACCTTGAACTATTTGAAATTTGAAGTATTATATTATGCTATACATATTATTTATAATATATATATTTATAAAATTTCAATCCGCCTAGTCCTCGCCTGGGCAGATTAATCCTCAAAAGTGGTCGACCGCCCGACCAGCGCCTAGCGGTTTTTGCAACATTGGTTTTTACATTATTTTTATCTTCTTATTGACAGCCCTTAAGTCATTATCATTATTTATTGAATTTTGATAATGACCGCCGTTATAATGCATATAGAGCTGTAAACTAATCTACAAAAATGGGTAATTCCTAAAAATTAAAGAGTTTGTTATAGTTAGGTGTATAAGTTTTTAATGCGTATCTTATGACAAAACCCTTATTTATTTACAACAAGAATGGAAGCATTATAAATAAATTAAGAACTTACTTAAAAATAATCATTTGAGCATTGTTTAACATTTGAACATTATGGTTAAAACAAATAAACAATTGCCTTAAATCCTTGAGGAACAAAAGAATTTTGATGTTTATGAATTTAAAACACAATTGAAACAAAATAAAAAATAATAAAATTGGAACATAAAAGTATATGAATTTTCTCACTTTAACTTGAAAGAAGTTTGAAGCTTTTTCAATAACGCTTTTGAACCGGAACACCAATCACCACGCCATGAGATGCGCCTTGACCAATTTTAGATCCATAATTCCACCCTGTTGCCGCCGGTAACGAGGGAGCAGTGGAAGTACCAATGCCGGAAAAATTACTCGACGACTTCATCCTAATCGAAAGATTAATAATCCCATTCCGTTCGCCATCTCTATCTCTCAATCTATAACTCAAAAAATGCAAATAATTACTTGGAAAACACCCGCCCGTGAAATCCGACACCGGAACCCTAGCCGACCCGATAACGCGAATGTCGCACTTCCAATGTGAAAAAAGTCACATGCATGGGCATCTCAACGAAAAACTTGTGATTCCATGAAGGCCAAGAGCCGTTTTCGGTGTCCATGGCTGTGGCTAATTGGTCGTTATTTGATTCGATTTTGATGACGACAAAAGCGCTTTTCTTTACCGGACGTAGCGATAGGGACTCAGCGGATATGATTGTGACTTCGAGATCCCTACAATTGGCTGCCATTGTATCAATTTGTCTGCTGCCAATATAATAGGGCTTGGGATTTTGTGTCTATATATAAAAGTTTTATGCGGCAAAAGGCAAGAAAGCGAGAGGATATTTCCCGTGGAAATTGCGTTTTACACGTTTCCTGAGTATAAGGAAATTTTGGTTCAATATAAGGCCTCTCCCAACCGTGACGCGTCACTAAACCCATCACTAAACCCTTCCTTACTGACGGGTTACTGACGAGGTCGTGCCAACAGCAACACATCACTAACCCATCACTAACCCATCCCCACTTAAAATAAATATTAAAATATTACCCAACCCCCCTCCCCTCCCCTCACAGCTCGCTACGACGCAAACTCTTCCCCCGTCGTGTAGAAGACGTGATTTAGTGATGCATGCTTGTGATGGAGTGGTGCCAATGGCATCCTTACTTGACGTGGTAGTGACGGGGGTAAGACGTGGCCATTGGCACCCACCTAATAATTACCTAAATTTTACTCAAATTCGTATAAGTTTTAAGAAATTTGTTAAACCTGCCTTTTATATTTGGAGCTCAATACTCATTGTCATTTACGATCGATTTAATATTTTTTAAATAAATTAATTTCCAAACTTTATAATTTCGTTTTTATTGAGATAAGCTTAAACTAGAAGATTAAATATAAGTTCATATTTAAATTAGGAGTTATCTATATCTATTAGGAGTTATCTATTTATGTGTTTAGCTATTTGTATTGGTTTAGGATTACGTTTTTTTCCTGGTTATACTAGCCTATAACCCGTGATAAATAACGGTTGCCTTATAAAACTTTTACTTGACGGAGGATGCCAAATTTTGAAGGAGAATAGTTGAAAAAGATGATGGAGGGAGAAAAAAAAATAGAAATAAAAAGGAAAGTGGAAGAAGACCAAAATACCCTCAAATGCTTGGCATCCTCTCTTAGTTAACAGCCAAATTTGGACGGAATGACATAAAACCTGAATTTTAAATAGTATAGGGATGAAATCCTCTAAAAAAGTATAGGGACAAAAATGTAAAATCGGGAAAATCACATGAACAATTTTGGTAATTTACTCTTTTATTCTTTATGGGATTTCAACTCGTAAAAAGATTGACCTACAAATATTTTTTACAATTTACATAATACTCTCCTTGTTTTCTCCTTTATAATGTACTTTAGGCACACCATGATTGAATTTGAGCAAACAATAGTTAGAAATTTAATAGTTAGAGATTTAGATAATGAACAAACATCATAAAACTATCTGCATGTTTGACGAAAATACATTAAAACTGATCACAAATTCATAAATGCAAAAATAAGGCATCATCTATACTTTCAAGGAAAATTGATAACATAATGACCACTTGATAGCTAGCATGAATAGCAATTTTCCTAATTCCTTTGATTATTAATTTGATTTCTTAAGACCGCCACACAAATACATTAAACTCAATATTTATATTTCAAGTCAAATGAAGCATATGATTATGCGAGATAATTAGATGGTCCATTTCCTTCTCCAAAGTCTAAACCATGCAAAAAATTAACAAAATTTGAAATTACAAAACAAAATATACAAAAAATATTAGGATTTGTAATTTGTATCCTTTCATAATAAAACTTGAGCTCTGACCATACGTTGAATCATCATCATCAACCCGATCCATGTTCTCCCTAACGTTTTCGGGTATACTAATAGAAATCACACTATGATTATTTGTTGTAGACTACTCGTAATGATTAATTGACTTAGTACCCTTAGCTTTAATTAGCTTCACCAGTTGCCATTATTGACAACAAAAGGATCGTTCAATTCATGTAAATACAAACATACATACATATACATTACAAGTATGAAAGTATCTAGAAAAATTAGAGAAATATAAATAAAATTATGAAAAATAATAAAATTAAAAAAAAAATTTGACCGACCCATCTAATGGCTGAATATCCTTTTGCGTCCAGATGGAGTATTAATGGAATTTCCATGCATAGGATCACTAATCCACATGACAATCTAACCGGCCCGTCTAATAACTCTAATAAGATATGAAGATGTGTAAGTTTGACCCAACTATTCTCGGTTCCCAATTTTTTTAACCCACATATCTCATTTGAAGAATAACCCGAATGAATTTGTTTGATAGCTGACCTGCAATTACATATTCCAAATTGAAAAAATTATGCAGCATATATTCATTGTGAGGGAGGATATCTTTAACTATACAAAACTTAGTAAAAAACTGTAAGTGAATGAAAAACCTAAATCTGTCAAGTGTCAACCAAAGTTTAAAACTTTAACTGAAATTAAAGACACAAACAACTTGTACAAAACTTAGTAAAAACTTCAACTGAAGTTAAACTTTAACTGCAGACATGTGATATCTGGTGTTTTTTTTTTTGTTAACCAAATGCGAGGAAGGAAACATATGGAAAACCGACATACAGTTTTTGGCGTTGGAGTTAAGTTTATCCTTTTGTAGCTCTCCACGTTCCCTAATATTCAGTAAAAAGAAATCCATTTAATATTTACAAAAGATTAACAGAAGACAAAGATTCATAGATCATTGTAACATCCTAAAACTGGCCTAGTAGTTTTAGGTATATTTTGATATTTGAAAATATCTATTTGACCATATGTGGAATAATTTGATTAAGTGTTAAATGAATTGTTTGACCTTTTGTCCTTTTGTGATATTTTAATCAAGGGATTAAAATATCTGTTTTCTGAAATGTTTATATAAAAATGTGATTTTTATATCTTTGGATTCTCCTTTTGATATCGTCTCCAGAAATGCTTTCGTTTTTAAAATTGGAGTCCGTTTGGTATTTTAAATAAATTATCTACGAAAGGGACTTTTGTATTGTATTTGTTTAAAAGTGTTAAAAGTCAAGTGGGGCCCCCTTATGTGGGTTTTCGGCAGCCAAAGGAGGGAAGGGGAACCCTTCCTCCTCATTTGTCTCTTTTCCTCTCTCTCTCTTCGTTATCTCTCTCCCTCTCTCTCTAAAAAAAAACCCCATAACTCATCCTAGTGTTCTTGAGCTCCAAGTGGGTTTTGCTAGCTAGTTTCTTGTCCAATCTTTAATCCGAACACGTTTTTGGAAAGCTCTTGAGGTAAGCTTCAACCTATATGTGTTCGTTTTCGATTCCATGATAGTTGATAAATTAGGGTTTATGTGTTCTTGAGCTTTGGTTGGTGATTATTGTGTTAGATGGTATATTAGGTGTTTATGCAAAGTTTGACATGTATTGTTGCTTATGTACAAGTGTTTTAGCACAAGGTACAACCTTTTTAGCATAATGTACACATATGTGTGTGTGTGTGTGTTCGTGTGGGTGTGTGAGTGTGTGTGTCAATTGTGTGGTTTTGGTTTATGCTTCTAACTTGACTTAATATGGGTTTTAATGTTAATGTGGGTTAAATTAATATGTAAGATTGTGATTTATGGAATTTATGTCTAGTTATGATAAATGACATGTTGGATATGTTAGTTGTGATAGTGAGAGTCAAAATTGTTAGTTTTGAATTATGTTGGGATTTGGTGAGATTTGATAGCTAGTGTTTGGATGATTTGGGTCAAAAGTTATAACTTATGATTTTGAAGTAAAATAGTTGGGTTGTGATAGCTATGAGCTTGTTAGATTGATTAATTGGTTATGATTGCTAAATGGTAGATTATAGCATTTGTAATTGTGTTTGGATGTTTTTAGTTAAAAATGATTAACTAGTAAACTGGAAGTAAAATACATGGATTGTTGGTAATTTGAGCTCGATGAATTGTTACATGATTATGACTTGTTAGTTATAGAGAATTTGTGCTAATTGATGGAAATTGGAAGTGTTATAGTCATATTCGGGCTTTTGACCCGTTTGGGCCATTTAGGGGTAAAATGACCTAAAATAACTTGGATTGTGAAGATGTAAGTATTTGGTTAGTATTATGTGATTAGCAATGCCATTGGTAACAATTGGTGAATTGCAAGTTGATGTTATGTTTTCAATAATAGGAGGTATTATTGTTTAATAACCCGGTTTGACCCGTTTGAATGTATTACTTGCAAATGACTAGTTGACTTGCTATGTAAGTGTAGATGGTCATGACATGTTCATATGATGGTTTAAGTGTTTGGCTATTTAGTTAGTGCAAGTGTTAGTGTTAAATGTATATTTAACTTTGTTTATAATTTGGTGGAATTATATACTAATTCGGTATTCCTTTGGTGTACAGGAATCGGTATCGAGACTCAGAAACATTAGACCTCTGAGTTCGACTAGTGGAAGGTTTCGGTGAGTGGATTTAACCTCCAACTTGTGTTTGGTTACAATTAGTTTGGTATATGCATGCTTGTTGAAAATGCAGGAAATGTACCAGCTTCAGGGAGTTCGCGACGCGAACTAGAGTTCGCGAAACGCGAACTCGAGACAGAGAATTTGGGTGATGGCCGTGACCACTTCGCGACTGAGTTCCCGAACGCGAACTCGAGTTCGCGACGCGAACCTGAGTTCGCGATTGGGAACTCTACCGTGACGTTTTTCGCAGTGTTTTTCGTGGCTAGTCTACTTGTTATGTATGCCTAGTGTTAGGGAATACCATTCATGACCTTGTGCACATAGGTGAAGAGACTTGGCTTGACGGGTAGCTACAACTCGGTTTGTTTGGTAACCGAGGTTTGAGAAGTCAGTGCGCTGGGCAACGGGTGTCGACTAAAGGGTATCCGACCTTACCTGTATTTGTTGCATGGTCAAGGGGAGGGAGTTGCCCGGGTGTTGGTCACGAACCGCTATCGGTTACCGTGGTTTGGCCGACCATGGTTTAAGGCTCCGGCAGGACCCCGATCTTCTTGAACGAACCGGAAGCGTGTATTGAAACTTCCGTGTTCCAGCGATGACCCAACCGGAGATGTTTATTTAAACTTCCGGGTTTAAGTGATGATCGAACCAGAGATGTTTTATAACTTCCGTGTTCTAGTGAACAGTGATACGTGGTTAGGTGGCTTTTAGATAGTAGAGATGTCTATACTAGCTTGTTGGGCTTTGCAGAATTTGTAGATTATATTTATTCACTTAGCTTTGTGCTAATCCCTCCCTCGTTGAATCTTTTCAGGTGGTCGGTGCTTTGGACGGGATGATTGACCAAGCTCAATTGTTATGTTTTAAAAAGGAGCCATGTCGTTTAAGTGACACCGTTTAAATAATTAATGTTTTGAAGTTTATTTTGGGACATTGGTTTGTAAACCTAAACCTAAACTTATTATTATCTTTATGCTTCCGCTAAACTAACCTAGAGGATAACCTAATCGCCTTCGGGCATTTAAAAAAAAAAAAAAACGCTTCCTAAATTTTGCGGTGTTACAACTTGGTATCAGAGCTTCGGTTTGGCGATGGATACACGGGGTTGGTGGTCCATTCCCAAATCGTGGCTCAAGTTTGGTCAAGCATTCCGTACGAGCGGGATTAGAGCAACGGTGAATGAAGCTAGTTTATAGTTAGTATGTAGTTACTAACGATTTAAACTAAGCTTTCGTGAGATGTTGTGTTTTGCTACAGATATGACGGATAAAGAGAACCCGACCCCCTTGACCCCAGACAAAGTTGCTACCCCAAGTAACAATGTGGAGACTGACCGGGAAGCACATATAAAGGCGTTGGAAAACGAAGTGCAAGAGTTGAGAAATCAGGTACAACAACAACAACGGCTAATCAAAGGAATGACACCCTCGATCCTCGTCCCATTGCTTCTTGCTCTCCCGTCAACACAACCACTACCAAATTATCCATTCCCGCCACAAATGAACCAACCCTCTCCACCTCAGATAAATCATCCACTACCACCTCAGGGACTTTACCCATACCCACATTTGGAAATCCCGTCATATCTAGAGTTAGGGTACCAAGGTGCCTATAAACCACCGGGAAACATGAGTTGTAAACAGACTGTTCGTGGATCAGGTCAGAAGAACCAGTGGTGCCGTAAATGTAAGTCCGCTCATTCGGGGACGTGCACAACACAGACCATGAAGTGCGTTAAATGTGGCCACTTTGGGCACAAGGGTATGGATTGTGAGTTTCCACGGGTTGTGTGTTGGAATTGTCTAAGTGAGGGACATGAAAAGAGTAAATGTCCTTTCAAAAAGAAAGAGGATTATGGGTCAAGTGCGGTGGTGGTCGGGGAATCTTCATCAACGGTAGAAAGGAAAAGAAAGAGTGCTGACGTCACTGACCGTGACAGCTCGGGTATGTTTTTATAAACTCAATACTTGTGTTTATGTAGAATTGTTAATTGAGAAGATTGCTTAATTAAAGAATTGTGAAATGTTGTGATAAACTGAACTGCTTACCTTCGGTGTGTTTTGTCACTTGAATTAGAATAATTGATTACTTGTTGATTTGGGATACATCTTATGTGTCAGGAGTTTTGTAGATATAAGTGATGTATGCTTACATGTCCCTTTTGTCGAAACTTGGACAAAGTTTAGAGTGATATGATGTATGGATTAGTCTAGTTAATAAAAGTTATACAAGATTGTTTCTTTTCTTGTTTGTCGGGACACACATAGTGTCCCGGTGGTTAAAGTTGCTTGTTTCCATATTGTGCAAATTGATGACATGTTGATTGTAACTGTTTGTTTGTTCCTTCACTCTAGGAGAAGCGAAGAGAATCGGTTGTATGTCGGTTTCGGTCACAACATATGTGACCATGGATCAAATTGAGTATAGTAGTAACTATTGTAAACTGTGGGAATGTGATGCTTGTAATTAAAATGGATGGAATTGTATGCGTGAATTGAATAGTCCAAGTAGGACTAGTGTTTGTTATGTGAAAAGTGGAATTTTGTTGTGACCCGACGGGTCACCTATAGTGACTTGTATAGTAGGAATCAGAAATGTTATGAAATGTGAACAATTTGATGTTTGTTTTTGTTATAGACAGTAATTGTGGCAGATAGTCAGTGATAAATATTGGAATGGCCTGAAATGTTATGATGCAAACCTGATTGGTTTTCTATGTTGAATTTGGATTCTGAAAAGTGACTAATGAACTGTATGTGTAGATCTTTTGAGATGACTTGTGATAGTAATAATTGGAGATAAAAGAGACTGTTAAATGATTTGCATTGATTATGAAATTATTTGAGAAGAGTTTGAAAATGTGATTTATACTTAAATCTAGTGTTTAGATTTAAATGATTGTATAGAAATGATTTATGTTAATAAAAATTGATCATAGCTTAAATTGATGATTTTTAAAGTGCTTAAGGCGATGTTGATGTTTTATTGATTGTAATAAAAGCTGTTGAGTTGAGATTTTGAGGTTTTATGTCTTAAGAGTTATGTTTCTAGATCAAATATCATGATAGAAATGATGGAAGTTGTTTATGCTTAATTGCAAATTGAACTGATGAAATTATCTTGCTAGTTGGATGTTAAATAAGTAAGAGTTAAAGAACGAGTTGTATGATAATTGGTCGACTTGAGGCTAAGTAAAGGTTGGCATTTAATTGAAAATAATTGTTAGTCATCACATGAGTTTGACATGTTTGATGAACCGTGAATGGTATGTGTGGAATTGTTATAATAAATTTATCAATATTGACCCGTTCAAGGTAATTAGTGTCGAGACTTGATTGGTTGCATTTTAAAATTGCTAGATTTTGATTGTGATGGAAATCGTTTGATAATTACATGAGTCGATTTGGTGAGTAGCTTGTCATGTTATGGAAGTAATAAGAACAATTTTTGGATAATAAAACTTGTTTTGATCTGTTAGGTCATAGGTATGACTAATTGGGTATAAAAGTTGTTGCTATTTGTATTGCCATACTTGTAATGTGGTTGATTATGCATAATAGTTGATGATTGTTAGAAGTATTGTTAACTAAGGACCTTGGTTAGTGTCATGAAGAATTGCTTGTTTTTGACCCGTTGTGCTTAGTATGCAAAATTGATGTGACTTTATGTTATGAAAGGGTAGTTTTGAGGATTAAATGATTAAGACCGGTAATTTTGAATTGGAAATTCTTAAAATTGTGGGTCGTTTAACGAGTTAAATGGTGCAAAAATTGTAAATTTTGATAGAATAAAGAAGAAAATGAGTAGATAATTGAGACTTGAAATAATTGTGTGATCTTGTGTATGGAAATGATGTTGTAACTTATGCTAGTTGATTAACTGTTATGGCATGAAGAATGCTAACTTGTTATGAATGGTAAATACTATATGAGTAATGAGATTAATTGGGGTAAGTATAGACTACAGAAATGAATAGACTGTTAATTGAAATGGCAATGTTTTGCGGGAACATTATATGGAAAAGTTGGAATTGTTAAGTATACTATAAAATGCATGACATATTGGATGTGATTTTGTTTGAGCATGTATACGTGAAAGTGATTGGATTGGAGTTGTAGACGTATTGTGATAAATGCTTGCTAATTGGATTTTGTTGTTGGATTCCGGGGACGGAATCCTCTTTAAGGAGGGTAGAGTTGTAACATCCTAAAACTGGCCTAGTTGTTTTAGGTATATTTTGATATTTGAAAATATCTATTTGACCATATGTGGAATAATTTGATTAAGTGTTAAATGAATTGTTTGACCTTTTGTCCTTTTGTGATATTTTAATCAAGGGATTAAAATATCTGTTTTCTGAAATGTTTATATAAAAATGTGATTTTTATATCTTTGGATTCTCCTTTTGATATCGTCTCCAGAAATGCTTTCGTTTTTAAAATTGGAGTCCGTTTGGTATTTTAAATAAATTATCTACGAAAGGGACTTTTATATTGTATTTGTTTAAAAGTGTTAAAAGTCAAGTGGGGCCCCCTCATGTGGGTTTTCGGCAGCCAAAGGAGGGAAGGGGAACCCTTCCTCCTCATTTGTCTCTTTTCCTCTCTCTCTCTTCGTTATCTCTCTCCCTCTCTCTCTAAAAAAAACCCCATAACTCATCCTAGTGTTCTTGAGCTCCAAGTGGGTTTTGCTAGCTAGTTTCTTGTCCAATCTTTAATCCGAACACGTTTTTGGAAAGCTCTTGAGGTAAGCTTCAACATATATGTGTTCGTTTTCGATTCCATGATAGTTGATAAATTAGGGTTTATGTGTTCTTGAGCTTTGGTTGGTGATTATTGTGTTAGATGGTATATTAGGTGTTTATGCAAAGTTTGACATGTATTGTTGCTTATGTACAAGTGTTTTAGCACAAGGTACAACCTTTTTAGCATAATGTACACATATGTGTGTGTGTGTGTTCGTGTGGGTGTGTGAGTGTGTGTGTCAATTGTGTGGTTTTGGTTTATGCTTCTAACTTGACTTAATATGGGTTTTAATGTTAATGTGGGTTAAATTAATATGTAAGATTGTGATTTATGGAATTTATGTCTAGTTATGATAAATGACATGTTGGATATGTTAGTTGTGATAGTGAGAGTCAAAATTGTTAGTTTTGAATTATGTTGGGATTTGGTGAGATTTGATAGCTAGTGTTTGGATGATTTGGGTCAAAAGTTATAACTTATGATTTTGAAGTAAAATAGTTGGGTTGTGATAGCTATGAGCTTGTTAGATTGATTAATTGGTTATGATTGCTAAATGGTAGATTATAGCATTTGTAATTGTGTTTGGATGTTTTTAGTTAAAAATGATTAACTAGTAAATTGGAAGTAAAATACATGGATTGTTGGTAATTTGAGCTCGATGAATTGTTACATGTTTATGACTTGTTAGTTATAGAGAATTTGTGCTAATTGATGGAAATTGGAAGTGTTATAGTCATATTCGGGCTTTTGACCCGTTTGGGCCATTTAGGGGTAAAATGACCTAAAATAACTTGGATTGTGAAGATGTAAGTATTTGGTTAGTATTATGTGATTAGCAATGCCATTGGTAACAATTGGTGAATTGCAAGTTGATGTTATGTTTTCAATAATAGGAGGTATTATTGTTTAATAACCCGGTTTGACCCGTTTGAATGTATTACTTGCAAATGACTAGTTGACTTGCTATGTAAATGTAGATGGTCATGACATGTTCATATGATGGTTTAAGTGTTTGGCTATTTAGTTAGTGCAAGTGTTAGTATTAAATGTATATTTAACTTTGTTTATAATTTGGTGGAATTATATACTAATTCGGTATTCCTTTGGTGTACAGGAATCGGTATCGAGACTCAGAAACATTAGACCTCTGAGTTCGACTAGTGGAAGGTTTCGGTGAGTGGATTTAACCTCCAACTTGTGTTTGGTTACAATTAGTTTGGTATATGCATGCTTGTTGAAAATGCAGGAAATGTACCAGCTTGAGGGAGTTCGCGACGCGAACTAGAGTTCGCGAAACGCGAATTCGAGACAGAGAATTTGGATGATGGCCGTGACCACTTCGCGACTGAGTTCCCGAACGCGAACTCGAGTTCGCGACGCGAACCTGAGTTCGCGATTGGGAACTCTACCGTGACGTTTTTCGCAGTGTTTTTCGTGGCTAGTCTACTTGTTATGTATGCCTAGTGTTAGGGAATACCATTCATGACCTTGTGCACATAGGTGAAGAGACTTGGCTTGACGGGTAGCTACAACTCGGTTTGTTTGGTAACCGAGGTTTGAGAAGTCAGTGCGCTGGGCAACGGGTGTCGACTAAAGGGTATCCGACCTTACCTGTATTTGTTGCATGGTCAAGGGGAGGGAGTTGCCCGGGTGTTGGTCACGAACCGCTATCGGTTACCGTGGTTTGGCCGACCATGGTTTAAGGCTCCGGCAGGACCCCGATCTTCTTGAACGAACCGGAAGCGTGTATTGAAACTTCCGTGTTCCAGCGATGACCCAACCGGAGATGTTTATTTAAACTTCCGGGTTTAAGTGATGACCGAACCAGAGATGTTTTATAACTTCCGTGTTCTAGTGAACAGTGATACGTGGTTAGGTGGCTTTTAGATAGTAGAGATGTCTATACCAGCTTGTTGGGCTTTGCAGAATTTGTAGATTATATTCATTCACTTAGCTTTGTGCTAATCCCTCCCTCGTTGAATCTTTTCAGGTGGTCGGTGCTTTGGACGGGATGATTGACCAAGCTCAGTTGTTATGTTTTAAAAAGGAGCCATGTCGTTTAAGTGACACCGTTTAAATAATTAATGTTTTGAAGTTTATTTTGGGACATTGGTTTGTAAACCTAAACCTAAACTTATTATTATCTTTATGCTTCCGCTAAACTAACCTAGAGGATAACCTAATCGCCTTCGGGCATTTTTTAAAAAAAAAACGCTTCCTAAATTTTGCGGTGTTACAATCATAAATCATAAAGCGGTGTTTCAAAATTGATAATCAAATATAAAATCACCATATATGAAATCAAAATGAAAAGGCTGCCAATTGCTTGCCGACGGCGTCTACACGGTGAATTAATCTCACGAACAAAAGGCAGATGACAATTAGATGTGATTTTAAGTCACCATATTTGAATTGTTTATTTGAAGTTTAAATTGTATTTATGTTATCTTGAATTTTAAGATATTGGAGGAAGATAGAGACTGGATTAATGTCGTATATATCTTATTGTATTATTTTAAATTTTAAGATGTTATCTAGAGAAATGGTGGGTGATGTGGAATAATTTCATTGGTAGATGATTTATGATGTGGCAAAGATGATGTGGCAAAGATGACATGGCATGCTTTCTTTTATTATAGATAGAGATAGAGTTAGGGATATAGCAATGAGCCAATGATATGAGTTATGTATAATTGTATTCGATGCTTATGGTTTGAGTTATAAACCTTAAGTTAATATATAAGAGAGTTATTCTTATTAATTGAGTGTGTTCTTTAGTTATATTAAATATTTGGTATCAGAGCTTGAAGCTCTCTGTAACGACCCGAAATTGTAAATAAATAAATTGTATAAAAATATGATAATTATGGATAAATCATATAAAATACGTGGGAATTGGTTTCGTGTCGTTTGGGCACCGTACGAGAAAGTTACGGGCGAAACCGGGTCGAGACAAGTTGGAAAAAGTGCAGCCTTGCTGCCATCAAGAGTTCGCGACGCGAACTATAAGTTCCCGATCGGGAACTTGCTCCAGGGAGTTTGGCCATGTGTCGCTAAGTAGTTCGCGACTAGATAACGATCGCTAAGTATGCGTGTAGAAGGAGAGTTCGCGACGCGAACCATGGTCGCGTCGTGAACTTGTGTCTGGCAGCATTAAAGACGGGATTTGGCTCATTTATTGCCAAGTGAAACCCTAGTTTTTCTCTCTTCGAGCTTGTAAACGATTTTGGGTGTCAAGCATCTTTTGGAGTCGATTTCTTCATCAAATCTTGTGATTCTTCACTCCTAGTTGAAGATTTAAGGTATATCTTCAATCCTTTGTAGTTGTAGCTTTAGATCTATGGGTTTAGAAGCTTGGGGTTGAAACCCTAGTTCTTGGGTTATGGATTATGGTGATATAAATGGTGTATACACTTAATAGGTGGTATATTAACAAGGAAAACAAGTGTATGATTATGATTTGTAAGAATCTTAAGGGTTGGTTAGACCTAGGGTTTGGTAATCACCATATTTGGGGTAAATGGATTGATGGGTGTTATCTAGGGGTAGATGAACACATTGGTAGTAGTAATTGATGTTGATCATATTGTGATAATTGTATTAGGCTTTTGGTGAAGCCTTGGAAAGTTGATTGGCTTGAGAAACAAGAGTTTTGGTGTCAAGAACACGGGTGGAGCATCTTTATTGCTAAGGTGAGTACGTGTGGACTTTACTGAGTACATAGCCTATGAAATACATTTTATTACTTGTGTTGTGGTCTATCTGCTTACTTGTGTAGACTAGTAGATTATAGTTAGTTATACTAATAGTTGTATTGAACTAACTTGTTTGATGATAGACGTGATAGCCGAGAGCTAGATTGACATAACCATCGAGTTATGATATGGTGAGATGACGTGATGATTCGGGGGATCCCCGGTCATGAGGTATGGAATGGGGAGCATTTGGGCGGATCCCCATCGGCCCATTCCATGATAGTAGTCTTGCTAACTGGAAGTAGTCCGGCGAGTAAGGCAGGTATTGGTAGATTGGGCGATTCCCTCTTGCCTTTACCTTGAAGCTTGTTAATGCGGGGGATCCCCGGTTAATAAGTTAATGTGGTTCTAGTTGGTTGGGGATGTCCCGACAACTAGGTATGATTGCTAGGAAAGCAAGGTATTAGAGTCACAACAGGGTGACTAGATAGATGGGTGATTGCTTACGTGTTTGTTGTTTGTCGTTCGGTTATTATTATTATTATTAACTTTGGGGTCTAAACCCATGTAGCTCACGAGACGTTTTTGTCTCACGTACTCCTTGTTTGTTTTGCTATGTACTCAGGTTCGGGATCGAAGGTTTAGGTGCGCATGGATAGAGATGCGGGACCTAGAATAGAAGAACTCTAGATTGGATTTAGTCTTAGCTTGGTTATGATATATTTTGTAACACCTACTTTTATACTCTGATTTCATACCAAGGTTTTTGTAAATCCGAATTGAGGATGTTCTTCTATTTATAAAATGTTTTGTTTTGGCCGAATTTTTGGTATTAAAATTTGAGGTGTTACAACTTGGTATCAGAGCTATAGTTTAAGTGAATTAGGTTGGATGACCATCCTAGTCTTAGACTGTAGCATTAGGAATGTAAGATTCCTTGAGATCATAGGTTGACCTTGAGACTTTATACTAAGTTTAGGGTTGAACCTAGGGGACCGATGAATTTGATATGATTTTGGATATTGAGTCTTATGCGACTATTGGGTTGTACACAAGGTACTAAATGTTTAATGTCTTTCGTATAGTCTTGATTGAAAGAAATGGTGACCACACGTAGAAGTGGTAAAGCCCCGGAGGGCCGTGAGGAGGAAGTACCTCCTGTTGAAAGGGTGGATGAACAAGAAAGTCAACCATCAATGCATCGGGTTGATGAATCGGAGGTCGGAGCTAATAGAACTCCGGTGACCATGGCGGATCTCCAAACCATTATCGACCAAATCAAGGGAACGGTGGCCGAAGAAGTGCACCGTATTATTGGAGACCGTGAGAGGTCGGGTGGAGACCGGGAATCCGAGGCTAAGTCGGATGAGAAAACCGGAGGTAGTGGCACCGGGGAGGGGAAGTCCTCCACGGGCGGCCAAAGTGATGCTAGGGCTAGGCCCGTTGTGAAAGAAGGTTGTTCGTTTAAATCCTTCATGGCATGTAAGCCAAATGTGTATACGGGTAGTTCGGACCCGAAAGTAACGATGAGGTGGATCCGAGAAACCGAGAGGGTTATCGGAAGTAGTAAGTGTAAGGATGTTGATATGGTGACGTATGCGTCACAATTGTTGAAAGAAGATGCCATGGTGTGGTGGGATATTGTGTATGAGACCCTCGGGAAGGAGGTGGTGGAAAAGATGTCGTGGGATGAGTTCACCACGAGGTTGAAAAAGAAATTTTGTCCCGAAAGGGATTTGGAAAAGATGCACGAGAAGTTCGTGACCCTCAAAAAGGGTGATATGTCAATTGAAGAATATTCGAGGGAGTTCACGGGATTGCTCCCGTTTGTTGCTAAAACCTACTCGGATGAGAGGTTGAGGGTGGTCCGGTATGCTAGTGGGTTACCGTGGGACTACCAATTGGAAGTAAAGAGGGCGGTTTCACTTGATGAAGCTATTAGTGCCGCCCGGAGTGTCGAGGAAGTGAATGAGGCACGTGTTGCCGAAAGGGCCCATGTGGGCGAGAAGAGAAAAGCCGAAAGTGGCTCGAGTACGTTTAAGAAAGGGAAGTTCACATCGAACTTCTCTAAACAAGGGAGTGTTGGCTCGTGCAAGAAGTGCGGGAAGACTCATGCCGGCGTGTGCCGAGGAGAGTCGAAAACTTGTTATAATTGTGGGAAGCCGGGGCATATGGCCCGTGAATGCAAGTCAAAATCATTGGCCGAGATCGAGTGTTTCTCGTGCCACGAGAAGGGGCACTATAGCAATGTGTGCCCAAAGAAGGGGATGGAGTCAATGGTGTCCACGGCTCAAAAGAAAGTGGAACCGGCGAAGGTGAAGGGGCGGTCCTTCCAACTTACTCGGGAGGAGGCGAAGGAGGCACACGATGTGGTGTCAGGTATTCTATTCATTAACTCCTTGCCAACTCATATTTTATTTGATTCGGGTTCCAATTATTCGTTTGTGTCTTATGAGTTCGGTTGTAAATTGAATGTACCATCCGAAAAGTTAGATGAAATGTACGAGATAGAAGTAGCCGACGGGAAAACGTCTATGGTTGATTGTATTTATAGAAATTGTGAAATAGAAATAGACGGTAGAAAGTTTAAGGTGGATTTGTTGCCCATGGGAATTAGGGCGTTCGATGTGGTTATCGGTATGGATTGGTTGGGTATGCACCAAGCCAAGATTTTGTGTGGAAAGAAAATTGTGTCGATTAGGACACCCGAGAACGAGAAAGTGTATGTGTATGGGGAGAAACGACATCACATGCCTAATGTGATTACCGCTATTAAGGCGAGGAAAAGTATATCAAAAGGTTGTGCATCGTTTATTGCATATGTATTAGATGGTCGGAAAGAAAAGAAGTCAATGGATGATGTCAAAATTATTCGGGATTTCCCCGAGGTATTTCCCGATGATTTGCCCGGTTTGCCACCGGAGAGACAAGTCGAGTTTAAGATTGATCTAGTTCCGGGGGCGACGCCGATTGCTCGTGCTCCATATCGTTTAGCTCCCACCGAAATGCGGGAATTGATGACCCAATTGCAAGAATTGTTAGATAAAGGTTTTATTCGTCCGAGTTCGTCACCGTGGGGTGCACCGGTGTTATTTGTTAAAAAGAAAGACGGTTCGATGAGAATGTGTATTGACTACCGAGAGTTGAATAAAGTAACTATTAAGAACCGTTACCCGTTGCCGAGAATTGATGACTTATTCGACCAATTGCAAGGTGCTAGTTATTTCTCAAAGATCGATTTGAGGTCGGGTTATCACCAAGTTCGGGTGAAAGAAGGCGACACCGAGAAGACGGCTTTTCGTACACGTTATGGTCATTATGAGTTTCTAGTGATGCCGTTTGGTCTTACAAACGCGCCGGCCATTTTTATGGATTTGATGAATCGGGTTTGTAAACCGTTCCTTGATAAGTTTCTGATCGTGTTCATTGACGATATTTTGATCTATTCGAAAACCGAAGAAGAACACGAAGGTCATTTGAGACTTGTGTTGGATGTGTTAAAACGGGAGAAGTTGTATGCAAAATTTTCAAAGTGTGAATTTTGGTTGCGGGAGGTGCAATTCTTAGGTCACGTGGTGACGTGTGATGGTATTAAAGTTGATCCGTCCAAGATTGAAGCGGTGTCAAATTGGGAGCCTCCGAGAACTCCTACCGAGGTTAGAAGTTTTCTTGGGTTAGCCGGTTATTACCGGAGATTTATACAAGATTTCTCGAGAATCGCGATTCCACTCACGAAGTTAACGAGAAAAAGTGAGAAGTTTGTGTGGGAGAAGAAGCAAGAAGAGGCGTTTAAGTTGTTAAAAGAAAAGTTATGTAACGCGCCGATCCTTACGTTACCGGATGGTATGGAAGACTTTGTGGTTTATAGTGATGCTTCAAATCAAGGGCTCGGTTGTGTGTTGATGCAAAGAGGAAAGGTGATCGCGTATGCCTCGCGACAATTGAAGAATGCGGAATTAAGGTACACGACACACGACTTGGAATTGGCGGCGATTATATTTGCCTTGAAGTTGTGGAGACATTATTTGTATGGTACTCGGTGTACGTTGTACACGGATCATAAGAGTTTGCAATATGTGTTTACACAAAAAGACCTTAATATGCGACAAAGAAGGTGGATCGAGTTGATTGCCGATTATGATTGTGAAATTGTGTATCACGCGGGTAAGGCGAATGTGGTGGCCGATGCCTTGAGCCGAAAGGTATATGAAAACCCGAACCGAGGAATTTTATCACGTATAGAGGTCGTCTCGAGCATCATCGAAAGAATCAAGAATGCCCAACGGGAAGTTATGGGAAAAGACGAGTTAAGACAAGAACGGTTAGGTAAAAACCAACATTTTCTCGAAAATGCACAAGGGTTGAAGACCGTAGGCGGTCGTATTTGGGTTCCTAAGTTCGGTGGTATCCGAAAAGAGTTGTTGTATGATGTGCACAAGTCGAAGTATTCGATTCACCCGGGAAGTACAAAGACGTATCAAGATATGAAACGGGTTTATTGGTGGCCCGGAATGAAGACGAGAGTGGCCAAGTATATCTCTAAGTGTGCCACGTGTGCACAAGTGAAAGCCGAGCATCAAGTACCGTATGGGGTAGCTCAATCATTAGTTGTACCGGCCGGGAAGTGGGAAGATATAACTATGGATTTCATAGTAGGTTTACCGAAGACGAGCAAAGGTCACGATGCCATTTGGGTCATAGTTGACCGGTTGACCAAAAGTGCGTTATTTTTAGCAATTCGGGAAACGTTGCCACTTGAGAAATTGGCTAAGTTGTATGTTGATGAGGTGGTTCGACTCCACGGGGTTCCGTTATCGATTGTATCCGATAGAGACGCGAGGTTTACCTCGAGATTTTGGCGATCTTTACAAGAAGAATTGGGTACAAAGTTGCGGTTGAGCACGGCTTATCACCCGCAAACCGACGGTCAAAGTGAAAGAACAATTCAAACGGTTGAAGATATGTTGAGATCGTGTGTGTTAGACTTCGGTGGTAAATGGGATGAACATTTACCGTTAGTCGAGTTCTCGTATAATAATAGTTATCACTCGACTATCAAGATGCCGCCTTATGAGGCGTTGTATGGGAGGAAATGTAGAACTCCATCTTGTTGGTTGGAAGCGGGAGAGACGAAACTCACGGGTCCCGAGATCGTGAGGGTGACAAATGAAAAGATTGGTATTATTCAAGACAACATGAAAGTCGCCCAAGATAGACAACGAAGTTATTCGGGTTTAAAGAAAAGACCATACGACTTGGATGTCGGTGATATGGTGATGTTGAAAGTGTCACCTTGGAAAGGTGTGATGCGGTTTGGTAAAAAGGGAAAGTTAAGTCCAAGGTATGTTGGACCGTTTAAAATATTGAAACGGGTCGGGCTTCAAGCTTTTAAGTTGGAACTTCCACCCGAACTTCAAGGTGTGCATGACACCTTTCACGTGAGTTATTTGAAGAAGTTTATCGGGGAAGTTGAAAATATTATTCCATTGCAAGAGTTGCGGGTTGACGGCCCGAACCGGTTGATTGAGGAGCCCGAGGCTATACTAGAAACGAAGACAAAGAAGCTTCGGAATAAGGAGATCGAGTTGGTATTGGTCAAATGGAAGCATTCACTTGGGCCGAATTTGACTTGGGAAGTCAAAGACGAGATTCGGAAGAGGTACCCGGATTTCGTGAACTATGATGAGATTCCGAGGACGGAATCTTCTTAAGGGGTAGATAGTTGTAACGACCCGAAATTGTAAATAAATAAATTGTATAAAAATATGATAATTATGGATAAATCATATAAAATACGTGGGAATTGGTTTCGTGTCGTTTGGGCACCGTACGAGAAAGTTACGGGCGAAACCGGGTCGAGACAAGTTGGAAAAAGTGCAGCCTTGCTGCCATCAAGAGTTCGCGACGCGAACTATAAGTTCCCGATCGGGAACTTGCTCCAGGGAGTTTGGCCATGTGTCGCTAAGTAGTTCGCGACTAGATAACGATCGCTAAGTATGCGTGTAGAAGGAGAGTTCGCGACGCGAACCATGGTCGCGTCGTGAACTTGTGTCTGGCAGCATTAAAGACGGGATTTGGCTCATTTATTGCCAAGTGAAACCCTAGTTTTTCTCTCTTCGAGCTTGTAAACGATTTTGGGTGTCAAGCATCTTTTGGAGTCGATTTCTTCATCAAATCTTGTGATTCTTCACTCCTAGTTGAAGATTTAAGGTATATCTTCAATCCTTTGTAGTTGTAGCTTTAGATCTATGGGTTTAGAAGCTTGGGGTTGAAACCCTAGTTCTTGGGTTATGGATTATGGTGATATAAATGGTGTATACACTTAATAGGTGGTATATTAACAAGGAAAACAAGTGTATGATTATGATTTGTAAGAATCTTAAGGGTTGGTTAGACCTAGGGTTTGGTAATCACCATATTTGGGGTAAATGGATTGATGGGTGTTATCTAGGGGTAGATGAACACATTGGTAGTAGTAATTGATGTTGATCATATTGTGATAATTGTATTAGGCTTTTGGTGAAGCCTTGGAAAGTTGATTGGCTTGAGAAACAAGAGTTTTGGTGTCAAGAACACGGGTGGAGCATCTTTATTGCTAAGGTGAGTACGTGTGGACTTTACTGAGTACATAGCCTATGAAATACATTTTATTACTTGTGTTGTGGTCTATCTGCTTACTTGTGTAGACTAGTAGATTATAGTTAGTTATACTAATAGTTGTATTGAACTAACTTGTTTGATGATAGACGTGATAGCCGAGAGCTAGATTGACATAACCATCGAGTTATGATATGGTGAGATGACGTGATGATTCGGGGGATCCCCGGTCATGAGGTATGGAATGGGGAGCATTTGGGCGGATCCCCATCGGCCCATTCCATGATAGTAGTCTTGCTAACTGGAAGTAGTCCGGCGAGTAAGGCAGGTATTGGTAGATTGGGCGATTCCCTCTTGCCTTTACCTTGAAGCTTGTTAATGCGGGGGATCCCCGGTTAATAAGTTAATGTGGTTCTAGTTGGTTGGGGATGTCCCGACAACTAGGTATGATTGCTAGGAAAGCAAGGTATTAGAGTCACAACAGGGTGACTAGATAGATGGGTGATTGCTTACGTGTTTGTTGTTTGTCGTTCGGTTATTATTATTATTATTAACTTTGGGGTCTAAACCCATGTAGCTCACGAGACGTTTTTGTCTCACGTACTCCTTGTTTGTTTTGCTATGTACTCAGGTTCGGGATCGAAGGTTTAGGTGCGCATGGATAGAGATGCGGGACCTAGAATAGAAGAACTCTAGATTGGATTTAGTCTTAGCTTGGTTATGATATATTTTGTAACACCTACTTTTATACTCTGATTTCATACCAAGGTTTTTGTAAATCCGAATTGAGGATGTTCTTCTATTTATAAAATGTTTTGTTTTGGCCGAATTTTTGGTATTAAAATTTGAGGTGTTACACTCTCGATCGTCTCCGATGGGCGACAATAAAGGTGAAGCTTCCGGAGAAGCTGTGATAACGTCCAAGGAGATCGGATCCTCCTCCATCAGATTCCCGATGCTAAACTCCACAAACTATACTGTTTGGTCCATGAGAATGAAAATCGCACTAAAGGTTAACAAGGTGTGGGAAGCTATTGATCCAGGCAACGATGCTGAAGAAAAGAATAACATGGCGATCGCATTGCTGTTCCAATTAGGGATGCAAATTTAACCCGCGGGTTTGGGTACCCGCGGGTACCCGAATCTTACGGGGCGGGTATTACCCGTCTAAACGGGTAACGGGTCGGGGATGGGTTTAAAATTCGTACCCGAGAGCGGGTACAGGTCGGGTACGGGTCTTATAATACCCGCACCGTCTATACCCGACCCGAATATATATTAATGTGTAATTTTTTAATACAGATTTAGCCCACTAGTCACTACTCAAACTTAACCCAACTCTTAATCTCTCATTAGCCAATTTAATAATGGTTAAAATATGGCTCTTCTCCCGTTAGTCAATTACGTATTGAACGAAATAAGACTGAACGAACTAAGAGTATTAAACGTTTTAGCTATTTTGTTTAATTTTTTTATAGAACGGGTACCCGACGGGTTACCCGTACCCGGCGGGGATTTTTCTACCCGAACCCAACGGGTATTTGACCGGGTACGGGGCGGGTACGGGTATGGGAATAGCAGTCGGGTACGGGTTTTGTAGTACCTGCTACTACCCGTACCCGTTTGCATCTCTAGTTCCAATCCATACCCGAAGCCTTGATACTACAAGTTGTATAACGACCCGAAATTTGTGAATAAATAAATTATGTAAAAATATGATAAATAAGGATAAATCGTTTAATGGACGTGAGAATTGGTTTCGTGGCGTTTGGATAACGTATGAGAAAGTTAAGAGCGAAACCGGGTCGAGACACTTGATAAAAACTGCAGCCCTGCTGCACTGTGAAGATCGCGGCGCGAACTATTGTTCGCGATCGCGAACGTGAGGCAGAGACTTTGGCATTTTGGATATTGGAGTTCACGGCCAGCTCACGATCGGGAAGAGTTCGCGACAAGGGAAGTTCGCGGCGCGAACTTGTAGATCGCGGCGCGAACTCTTCAGACACTGCATTAAAGACGGGATTTTGCTCATTTATTGCATATCAAAACCCTAGTTTCTCCTTTTGGCGATTTTTGAGCTCAAGAACAGTTTGAGGGCGATTTCTTCACAAATCCTTGGTAGATTTCACTCCTAGTGGAATATTAAAGGTATATCTTCACTCTTTCATCTTTGTAGCTCAAGATTTATGGATCTTGAAGCTTGGGTTTGAAACCCTAGTTCTTGGGTTTAGGGTTAATGGTGAAATAAATGTTTTATATACTTAATAGATGGTATTTTAACAAAGGGGTCAAGTGTATGGTTAAGATTTGTAAGGATCTTAAGGTTTGGTTAAGCCTAGGGTTTTATGAAACACCAAAATTGGGGAAAAGTGTTTGTAAAGGGTATCTAGAGATGTGTGGACATATTATTAGTAGTATGTGATGTTGAACAACTTGTGATTGTTGTATTAGGCTTTTGGTGAAGTCTTGGAAGGTTGCCAAATTGTTGGACCAAAGAGTTGTGTGCCAAGAACACGGTTGGAGCATCATATTGCTAAGGTGAGTACGTGTGGACTTTACTGAGTACATAGCCATAGAAATATACTTTATTTACTTGTGGTCTGTCTAGTTGATTAATTGTGTAGACTTGTTGTATGTTGAGTTAGTTAATATTATTGTAAATAGTTGACTAACTTGTTTGGTGATAGATGTATTAGCCGAGGGCTTGGATTGACATAACCGTTGTGTTATGGTAAGGATGAGATGATGTGATGACGCGGGGGACCCCCGGTCATGAGGTGTGGATTGAGGGGCAGTTGGGTGAATTCCCATCGACTCATCCACGTTGGTAGTCTTGCTAACTGGACGTATTCCGGCGAGTAAGGCAGGTATCGGTAGATTGGGCGAATCCCTCTTGCCGGTATCTTGAAGCTTATTAAAGGCGAGGGATTTCAGTTAATAAGCTAATGCAAAACTTATTAACGGCGATTGATTTCGGTTAATAAGTTAAGATGCTTCTAGTTAGTGCGGTGGATTCCGGTAGCTAGACATGATTGTTAGGGATCGAGATCGATAAGGTCACAATAGGGTGACTAGACTAAGTTGTCATGTTTGTTTATATACTTATGTTTATATAATCTGTTGTTTGATATCCTTGGGTCTAAAACTCATGTATCTCACGAGACTTTCTTGTCTCACGTACTCCTTGTTTGTTTTGCTATGTACTCAGGTTCGGGATCGAAGGTATATGTGTGTGTGGATAGAGATGCGGGGCCTAGAGTAGAAGGACACTAGAACGGATTTAGACTTAGCTTTGTTTTGATATATTTTGTAACAACAACTTTATACTCTGATTTTCATACCAAAGATTTTTGTAAATCCGTATATTTGGGATAGTTCTCCTCTATATTAAATGATTATTTTTGGCCAAATGTTTTGTATTAAAAATTGAGGTGTTACAAGTTGGAGATCTTGAATCAGCGAAGGAAGTTTGGGACGTAATAAAGACTCGACATGTTGGGGCGGAAAGAGTAAGAGAGGCTAGACTTCAAACCCTAATGGTAGACTTCGATAGAATCAAGATGACGGAAACCGATACAATTGATGATTTTGTAGGAAAGATCTCCGAAATCTCGTCCAAATCAGCCTCTCTTGGGCAGACTATCAAAGAATCAGACATCGTAAAGAAATTCTTGAAAAGTCTGCCAAGAAAGAAATACATTCACATCGAACGCCTCTTGGTGGTAATAAATGAAGAACCATGGGACTTCAACGAAGCAAAAGAGTCAAAAGTGTGGATCGAGGCATGCAAGGAAGAGCTTTGTTCCATAGAAAAGAACAAAACTTGGGATCTTGCTGATCTTCCCATTGGAGTAAAACCAGTCGGGTTGAAATGGATGTTTAAAGTGAAACGGAACTTCGACGGAAGCATAAATAAACACAAAGCTCGATTGGTAGCAAAGGGATACGTTTAAAAACATGGCATCGATTATGATGAGGTGTTTGCTCCGGTGGCTCGTATTGAAACCATTTGCTTTGTAACTGCTCTAGCAGCCTCAAATGGTTGGGAAATACATCACCTAGATGTAAAAACTGCATTTCTTCATGGTGACTTAAAGGAAGAAGTCTATGTCAAGCAACCGGAAGGATTTGTGATACCAGGAAATGAAAACAAAGTGTTTAAATTAAACAAAGCCCTTTATGGCTTAAAGCAAGCACCTAGAGCATGGAATACGAAATTGAACAATATTCTCTTAGGCTTGAATTTTGTGGCGTGTTCTAAAGAACCATCGTTGTATCGCAAGGAAGAAAAGGGGTATCTTCTCATTGTTGTGGTATACGTGGATGACTTGCTTGTCACCGGCTCATCTATATCGCCAATACTCGAGTTTAAGAAAGAAATGTCAACAAAGTTTGGAATGAGCAATCTTGGAAAATTGACATACTATCTCGGAATTGAGGTAGTTCAAAACCAAAGAGATATTGTGTTAAAGCAAGAAAGATATGCCCAGAAAATATTGGAGGAAAACGGGATGAGTGAATGCAACTCTTGTCATGTGCCGATAGAGTTGAACTTAAAGTTATCTAAAGCACAAAACGAAAAAGGTATTGATGAGAGGAATTATCGAAGGAGCATAGGATGTCTTCGACACTTGCTTCATACGCGTCCAGATTTTTCATACAGTGTTCGAGTATTGAGTGGGTACATGCAAGAACCAAAGGAGTCCCATGGAGCTGCGTTGAAACAAGTTCTAAGATACATACGAGGCACCTGTTCGTTTGGTTTGGTGTTCAAACACAACAAAAAGATAAAATTGATAGGATACAGCGATAGCTCACACAATGTCGACATAGATTACGGAAACACTACCGCTGGTCATATTTTCTATCTTGATGACTGCCCAATTACTTGGTGTTCACAGAAACAAGAGACAGTTGCATTATGTGAAGCTGAGTTTATGGCCGCTACTGAGTCAGCAAAACAAGCTATTTGGCTTCAAGAACTCTTGGGTGAGATTGTCGATGAACCATGTGAAACGGTGACAATAAGAGTCGACAATAAGTCTGCTATTGCTCTGACTAAAAATCCAGTTTTCCATGGTGGGAGTAAACATATTGTAACGACCCAAAATTTTTGTATTAAATAATTATATAAAAAATATGATAAACAAAGATAAATCATTTAAAAACCGTAGGAATTGGTTTCGTGTCATTTGGACATCGTATGAGAAAGTTATGGACGAAACAGTGTCGAAAAGGGCGACAAAAGTCAGATAGCGTCGCTATCTGGGTTAGCGACGCGATCAGCTACGGAATTCGGACAGCGACCCGAAATAGCGACCAACATGTACGCGAAATAGCGCGGGGACTAAAATAGTGACGCTATTTCTGCTTTAGCGACGCGAAACATGTCTGAAACATGTTAAAATCGGGATTTTGACCATTTTGAGTTCATTCTTTATCCCAACTCTCTCTCACTAAGTGCTTATACATATTTTGAGTGGAAAAAGGTGTTTGGAGCTGATTTTGCACTCCAAATCTGGTGATTTTGCTTCCTTGTTGAAGATAAAAGGTAAATCTCTACTCCTATTTGTATAGATGGTGTTTTTGGGTGAAGTATGCAAACCCTAGTTGGAGGGTTTGTCATGGGTGATGAAATTGAAGTTATATAACTTAGATCTACAACATTTTGACAAGGAAAACATGTTCATAACATGGATTTATGATGATATTGAGATTTATGAAATTAGGGTTTGGTAGAAATTAGGGAAAATGACACTAATTGTTAACTAGTGGTATAATATGTAGTCAATGGTGATGTTTGATGTTAAACCTTGTGTGGTTTCATGATTAGGACATTTGTTGAAAGACTTTGAGTTTACAAGTCTTGGGAAGTGAAGATTTGGTTCAAGAAGCACAAAAGGATTAAGCTTGACTAAGGTGAGTACATGTGACTTTTTAACTGGGTACATAGCAAAAGGATTTTGAAATGTAATGATGTTTATGGAGTCTTTATAAATGTGTTCATAAAGATAGAGATTAGAAAGATAAGGAAAATGTGTTTAATATGCTATTAAGTTATAAACTGTATAATTGACTATTTTAAATAAATAAGCATGATTATATAAATTGTTAATGAGTTTTTATTAGTAAGAAGTATTAATAAAGATAATAATTGAGAGTATATGATATGAAGTTTTATTACTGAATACATTGATAAAACTAATGATGATGATTTTTAAGTAATAAGTAATTATTAGTAAGATTTTACTAATAAGAGTAATGATTGAATTGCTAAGAGAATAAGTATAAAGTGACTAGTAAGAGATAAATATTCTAGTCAAAGTAAAGCTAAAGTAATATGATTTTTGATAAATGATAATATGTATTGTTTATTAAAGGACTTGGTAAAGTCAATATTGAAAATGATTAAGTAATGAGAATGATGAGATAATTAGAATATGTGTATTCTAATTAAAGATGAATTTGATGAATGGAGTTGAGGCTCATATGTGATGAAAAAGATATCCGGAATAACACTGCCCAGAAATGGGGGAGCATGAGACGTCTACTTGGGGTGGTACCTCCCTGCGCAAAGAGTAGAATGTCAAGTTTACGACACCCAGTGTTGGGTGAGCATGACGACCCAGAAACGGGGAGAGTTATTGAATCTTGGTAAGATGGGGGTTCCCAATTACCTTGATAGTTTACCTATGACATCCTATATCGAGAGAGTTGGCTTCGGAGAGGTCCGTTGCAAATGTGATAAAGAAATGTGTGAGCTTGGAGATAGCTTACAATATGTGATTAAATGATGAATAAGCTTATGGTAAGCTTATTAGTTTATACGATTAAATAAATAGAAGGTGATATACGAGTTAATAAAGTTGATAAAGATAAGTATTTATAATGTTATAAATATTGTTTATAATTTTATTGAGAATGGGTCGAAAAACCCATGTATCTCCCGAGACTATTTTATCTCACGTACTACTTTATTTTTGTGGCTATGTACTCAGGTTCTGGATCGAAGGATTAGAAGGTCGCGATAAAAGTGGCCTAGTGTTGATTAGCTCGGGAGCTCGTAGGTAGATCCTGTTATCCTATGGTTATGATATTGTTTTGTAACACCGGTTTTAAACTCTGATAAACTTTTAAATGGTTTTTGTTAAATCGTATTTTGAGATATTGGACTTTATAATATTTTTATTTAAAAATATGATTTGAATGATGTTTTAAAAAATTGAGGTGTTACACATATACATAGAAAATATCATTTCATTCGAGAATGTGTTAAAAATGAACAAGTAGAAGTTGAATGTGTACCGGAAAATGAACAAAAGGCTGATATCCTAACGAAATCACTTGGAAGAATCAAATTTAAAGAGATGTGTGATCTTATTGGAGTTCAAGATGTAAGTGAAGACAAGTTCAAGCTTAATGGGGAGAATGTTGAGATAAGCTTAAACTAGAAGATAAAATATAAGTTCATATTTAAATTAGGAGTTATCTATATCTATTAGGAGTTATCTAATTATGTGTTTAGCTATTCGTATTAGTTTAGGATTACGTTTTATTTCTGGTTATATATAGCAATGATACGAGTTATGTATCATTATATTCGATGCTTATGGTTTGAGTTATAAACCTTAAGTTAATAAATAAGAGAGTTATTCTTATTAATTGAATGTGTTCTTTAGTTATATTCAATAGTTTTTAAGTTTAAACTAGTAAGTTCGACTTGAAGAAACTCGTCTATGAACATAAGAAAAAGTTATGCATGTGTATATGTAATTGTACAGTAACATAGTATTAACATATAAAACTCGAAAAGAGTAGGTAAGAGTTAATGGTTTTAATGTTTTATATATAAATTCTTAGTTCAAATCTCATTACTAACATATACTTCAAAGTTTTTTTTTTTTTTTTTTAAAAGAAAAGGGAAACCCTGGTATAAAGCTTTGGCATTGTCATCACCCCGACTAAGGGAACCCTGAACATATACTTCAAAGTTTTAAACCACAAAAATCACATATAAATTAGGTTCGACTCGCTAAGCTTGTTCGACTCGAATACATAATTAGCGAGTCGAGTCGAAAATTATTTTTTTATCCTCAACTCATGAAATTAATTGAACAATAATTTTTGTTCGAATTCATTTCAAGTTCATATATTATCAAGTTCGAACTCGACTTAAACGAGCTTGAACTCGAATAATTCTTTAGTTACTTATCTCGTTAGAGTTGCGTTCAAGGAGGTCCATGATTTTTATAAAATCCCGAAGAACAAATCTCAACCATTGATCAATATGATCTAATGGTCAAGATTAATCACATACTTTATACATGGAGGGTATTTTGGTCATTTGGCACTAAAAAAAATTTATTTAATTATATTTTTTATTTTTTATTTTAAAAATATTTTATTTTATTTTTTTTATTTTTTAATTGAGGGGTATTTTGGTCATTTTAAAAAAATTATTTTTTTATTTTTATTTTAAAATTTTTAGTTTTTTTTTTTAAAAAAAATTATTTTTTAAAAAAAAATTATTTATTTATTATTATTTTTTTAAAAATTATTAATTTTTGATTAATAATACATAATGTTATTGCATAGTGAATCACATGTGATTTAACTAAAATATGATTTTACACTAAAATCACATGTGATTTTACACTAAAATCACATGTGATTAAGTTATACACGTAATTATCAAATAAATATTATTTTTTAATAAAAAATTAAAAAAATAAAAATAATTTAAAATAAAAAATAAAAAAATATCGAATTTTTTTTGTAAGTGCCAAATGACCAAAATACCCCTTCATAATAAAAACTAAAAAAAATTTAAAAAAAAATAAAAAATAAAAAACAAAATTAAAAAATATTTTTATTTTTTAAAAAATGACCAAAATACCCCTCAATATATAAACTATGTGATTAATCTTGACCATTAGATCATATTGATCAACGGTTGAGATTTGTTCCTTGAAACTTCCTAAAGATTATGGACCTCCTTGAATATTTCTCTATCTCGTTAATACCCATACTAAGAGTTTAAAATATATGTTTTGAATTAGTAAAGCGTAGATAATTGAATTAATTTTTTAACCATTGTATTTATAGTTTGATTGTAGAGTTAATGATTATTATATTTACTAAAATGCAAAGAAAAGCATTGCGAAGTAAAATATATTCAAACACGTAATATCTAAATGCGTGTATTTTATATTAAAAAGAGAAAAAAATAGTATGTTAAAATTTTTATTGTATGTTATCGTACAATCATATTTTATTCCGTTATAGTAAGATAATGTCATAAACGGCGTCGCTTGCAAGTATCGTCGTTACCTATCTATCCCTTCTTCCAGAATCCATTCCCTTTGAGCTCAAAGCAATGGCTTCTTCACTCTCTCATAAAATCTCAACTGCATCACGAGATTCCATTTCTACCCCTGGTTCAACCACCGTCTTCAACCACCTCTCTCCGCCGCATTTCATCCGATTCCAATCTCCAACTACCGATGCTCACTTCTCTAAATTCAGATGCTCCGCCGCAGGTTCCGAGACTGGATTTTTCACGAAATTGGGACGCTTAATTAAAGAAAAAGCGAAAAAGGACGTGGAGAAGATATTTTCCGGTGGATTTTCGAAAACAAGAGATAATTTGGCGGTTATTGATGAGCTACTTCTTTATTGGAATCTCTCTGACACCGACCGAGTTCTCGATGAATTAGAAGAGGTAACATTTTATTTTTTTTTGTTTGGAAAACTGATGTGAAATAAGTATTGATCAGGTAGAATTGCTGCAGTCGATAGAATTGAATTTGAGTAGTAATCATTTGTAATTATATGCAAAGTGGATTGATATGTTCTTGACGTGTACTGCTAGTAAAATGTTTGGATTAACTTTGCAATCGAAGGACTTGGTCACACTTTCAAAACCTAATATTAACTTCTGTTTAGGTTGTGGTTGAGCACTTGAGTGTGCTTCTAAAGTGATTGTTCATAGGGAGTGTTAATTTGCTGATCTTATATGTTTATCTTAGTATTTTTGAGTGAAAGAAGCAGTAATTTGATTATTTGATGATCAGTCTCATGTCTACGTTTGAAAATTGTGTCAATATTCTATGCTTTTAGGCATTATTGGTTTCGGATTTTGGCCCGAAGATCACAATAAAGATTGTGGAGAGCTTGCGGGATGATATATATGCTGGAAAGCTCAAAACAGGAACTGAAATTAAGGCAAGTCTTTTGACCTGAGTATAACTATCATAACAAATTTCTTTTTAAAACTGCAGAACACTGAACACTGCAAATAAACGAACTAAAAGTTCAATAAACTTTTTTAGGGTCGATCTTTCACCTTTGTCTTATGTGCATATTTTGTAGGATGCTTTGAAGAAGAGTGTGCTGGATATCTTGACCAAAAAAGGTGCTAAAACGGATCTTAAACTTGGATTCAGGTTTGTGGAATGCTTGATTTTGGTATCTTTTGTGTCTTTATGCTTGTAGGTTTGGATTTGTTAATGTTTATTAGTCATGATGTTTGTGTTTATAGGAAACCAGCAGTAATCATGATTGTTGGCGTTAATGGAGGTGGAAAAACTACATCTCTTGGTAAGTTTGATGGTAATTGATTTATTTTACATCCTCTCTTTTGTTTCCTGAAAAATATAAATGTGTCCATATATATGTCAAAATATGGGTCGGAATCATTACCTAATATTTTTGTATTTTCATAACTCGACTAATATTTATTTTCAAATAAATTATAATTATTAATTCTACAATAACAAGTACAAAATATATAGTTGGTTTGGAAACTATTGATTTTGATTTTCCATAACAGTTTTGTTTTCAGTTATTCAGTTGCAGACCAAAAATTAAACATCTCTAACAATATCTAATTGTTTAATGCACAGGGAAACTGGCCCACCGGTTGAAGAGTGGAGGCGCTACGGTGAGTTTATATTCTAATAATATTTCACGTCTACATACATATATATTCAGAATGAAATTTGAAATTAAAAATAGAAAGTATTTTTGGTTACTCTGCTAATAAAATTATTAATTTACTTTCTTTTAAACTTGTGTAGATATTAATGGCGGCTGGTGATACATTTAGGGCAGCTGCAAGTGACCAACTAGAAATTTGGGCAGAAAGAACCGGTTGTGAGATTGTTTCAGCTGAAAAAGAAAAGGCAAAAGCGTCATCAGGTAGACAACTTGTTATAATCTCAAATAATATACATATATTTTGTTGCAGCTATTATAACTTATTACTAACACGTGATCTTGAAGTTATTTTTGAGTAGTTCTATCACAGGCAGTTAAGAAAGGGAAAGAACAAGGTTTTGATATCGTGTTATGTGACACCTCTGGACGTAAGAAATGATGTTGGTCAATAACATTTATTAAATTTCTAATCTTTATTTTAAATTTATTATATTTTTTTATTATACGGTGAATAGGTCTACACACTAATTATAGCTTGATGGAAGAATTGATTGCATGCAAAAAGGCCGTCGCTAAAATTGTGCCTGGTGCTCCTAATGTACACTATTTTTCCTTCTTTTTTTATTTTTTAATATATGCTATCTGAGTTTCGTTTTATTTCACTTGTTTACTTCTTTAACCATATATATAGGACAGTGCTATATGGTTTTAACATATTTGTGATCTAAGTGTTTGTTCACAATTATACAGGAAATTTTACTTGTTTTGGATGGAACAACGGGGTTGAATATGCTCCCACAAGCTAGGGAATTCAACGAGGTAAATATTTTTTTTTTACATTTTGTAAAAATGTATTTTAAATTGGCCTCATATTTTATAAGAAAAACCATATGTGGCAGGTTGTAGGTATAACTGGTTTCATTTTGACAAAACTCGATGGCTCTGCAAGAGGTGGTTGTGTGGTATGTGAAATTTCTTCTTCCCGTTTTTGTGTTCATATAATTTTTTTTATTTGTAAGTAGTTAAATTTATGAATTTTTAGAGACGAGTTGTGATTACAGGTTAGTGTAGTTGATGAGCTTGGAATTCCAGTGAAATTTGTTGGTGTTGGGGAGGGGGTTGAAGATCTCCAACCGTTTGAGGCAGAAGCTTTTGTTAATGCCATTTTCTCATAAGGTTTTCTTTCAAGTAAAATTTGACTTAAAAATCAACTAGTTGACATTAAAGAGGTCAAACATTGAGTATCGTTGTTATTGTTTCAGGTGCATGAATCACCATTGACATTGAAGATTTGAAAACAACACCGTGAAGCTTGAGACGATATTATATGTATAATTAAGGTGGTTGTGTGATTAAAAGTGGCTTGGAAATTAATGATTAAAAGGTGGTTGAGACGATATTCTTCTCCTATATATGAGGCCTAATTTGACTTGAGTTTGACAACTAGGCAGTTCCGAGCTCTCTCATTGGCCGGTTTTGCCACGTGTAATTCCTCCATTCGGCCACGTGGCATCCCATGTCTCTCCTACTCCGTCTCTCCCCCTCTGTCTCCCTTTACACAATTTTTTAAAAACCCTAAATTTTCATTCCAATCTCTCTCCCTCTACTACGTCTCTCTCAAATCAACGATGGAGTTTCTGCCGAATATGTTTCCACAGCCGTACCTTCCACAGCCGCTACCTTCCACAGCCCCTACATTTGTCGACCCTAATTTAATCGGCCATTTCACTACTACCTAATTGTTGTCGCCTCCTTCCACAGCCGCTACCACCGCTACAGACACATACAAATCGATGAAACCCTAAAAACAAACGGCTTGCATCTTCAGCCTGGATTTCGTCTGCAAAGAAATGGATATAAAAATGGTACGAAATCCCTTTTGTTTCATCGATTATATTTGGGGAAGAAATGGTAAGAAAAAATTAATTTTTCACCCTTTTAATTGAGTTTACTTTCAGGAGTTATCATCTGCAACAGCACAAAAAGAACCATTTGACAATTTCTGATACTGATTATTTATCAGACTCGAATGGATTTGAAACCGAAGGGGACAACCCAATCAGGCAAGTGACTCAAGGATCACATGGTGATAACAAACTAGAATCAGTTGAAAACAAGAAAATTCAGTTAAAAGCAGCTGATCATACATTTTTAGGCGTAAGTTATATAAAATTTATCTGGAATTATTGCTATGCTGTCACTTACATGAATTCTGTGACCTGCCAATTATTGAATTAGTATTCTTGACTTGCTGTATATATATAGATTGGTAATACTTATAATCATTCATATATAAGCCAGAATGGACATAATATGCTTAATAATTTGCAACATTTAACTTAGGCTCTGCCTTTTGATTAATTGAGCTATTGAGTTCTTACACAATTCAATTAAGAAAACAGTAACTTATTTGCAATAAGTCAGAAAATCGTTATTCCTAAACCGAAAGTTAAGAGCATAATGAAAGAATGATTAGCTACATAATGAAAGGATAAATCTACCCTCGAAAGTTTGATCAAGTCATTGTAGTTAAAAATTTAAATTGACCTTTTATGTATAGATAGTTTTTCTTTAGGATCCGAAACTAATGTTTATATGCTTAACTATTATGAGAATTACTCAATTACAAAACAAATCCCCTTCATATCTGGATGTTAATGTCTATGTTCAGGAAACCAAACAAAAGGACCAGAAAGTTGGTAAAAAAGAAGTTACAAAAACCAAAAACAAGAAAATTGATGAAAATATTATGTCAGATAGTCGTGTTCGGAATCTGAAAGATCAGTTACTTATTTATCTTTCCCTTTCAGCAACAAGAACAAATGCACATTTTATTAAAGAACTTAGGTTGAGAATGAAAGAAGTCCAAAAAGCCCTAGGCGAGGCAACAAAGGATGCAGATCTACCAAAAAAGTAAGCTTTATTTTTAATTTAAATAATACATAAATATAATCTTTATTTATTTTGTTATAATTTAGTGCACATGACAAGATGAAAGCAATGGAGCAAACATTAGCAAAAGGCAAGCAAATACAAGATGATTGTATTGTTATTGTGAAAAAACTCCGTGCTATTATTCACTCAACTGAGGAACAATTAAGGGTACACAAGAAACAAGCTGTGTTTTTAACTCATTTAACTGCCAAAACTGTTCCTAAAGGTCTCCATTGTCTTCCTTTACGTTTTGGCTACATCGGTTGTTGTCAATTCAACAGTTTCCAATGTAAAGGTGATTATTGTTTATTGTCTTTTTGTAATAATTAAGTTTTTGATGTTATTTTAAAGGTTGAAAAAGTATGTTGTTTGTGTCAGGATCCTTCAAAACATGTGTTTCACATTGTGACTGACAAACTGAATTATGCTGCAATGAGAATGTGGTTTCTTGCAAATCCGAATGTGGTTTCTTGCAAATCCACCTGGCATGGCTACAATACAAGTTCAAAACATCGATGAATTCACATGGTTGAATGCAAGTTATAGCCCAGTTTTAAAACAGTTAGCTTCTCAAAACATGATTGATTATTATTTCAAAACACAAAAGTCAGATTCTGATCCAAATTTGAAGTTTCGAAACCCTAAGTATCTGTCAATGATGAATCATTTGAGATTCTACCTTCCAGAGATCTTCCCAAAGTTGAATAAAGTGGTATTTTTGGATGATGATATTGTTGTTCAGAAGGATTTGAGCGGTCTTTGGTCAATTGATTTGAAGGGAAAAGTCAACGGTGCTGTTGAAACATGTGGGGAGAATTTCCATCGGTTTGACCGTTATCTTAATTTCTCAAATCCAATTATAGCTAAAAACTTTGACCCACGTGCTTGTGGGTAGGCGTATGGAATGAATGTATTTGATTTGAAAGAATGGAAGAAGCAAAACATCACGGAGGTTTATCACTCATGGCAAAATTTGGAAGGTGGTTAATTAAATTACTTTATTAATTAATAACTCAATAAAATTTGGTATTTGTATTTGAACTTTTGTTTTGAATCATACTATAAGCCACTTGTGATTTATCTTGATGTTGTGCCAAACTTGCTTATAATTTTAATAGTATCACTACTTTGTTATTTTCCTATATCTCTCTTGAAGCATGCCCGCCCATTCGGGTGGGCTTTGAAGCTAGTTATATGTATAATTAAGGTGGTTGTGTGATTAAAAGTGGCTTGGAAATTAATGATGGGGTGGTTTTTGTTTGTAAAGATAACTTAAGAGTGAGATGAATAAAGTGTGTACCATTTGCTGTGTTTGTGTGGGGATTATAGGCCCCATGACCCAACACCCAGTTTTTGCATTATTATCAAAGTATCAACATACTAACCTCAAATGTATTATTTGAGGGATTTTTTTTTTTTTTGCTTATTAAGATAAGTCTGAGAATGTGTCGTGTCGCAGGGGATGTGGATAATAATTAAAAAAAGGAAGGGGTCAGTATTTGTGTTTGTTAGGTCTCCCTAAAAGCATATGTAATGCTATGGACTTTACCAGATTCATAGCACCGCCATATCAACTCTTACCTCTGTACTACTAGACTTCTTCAAGTCAATAACTAGGTCCGCCTTTTTTTTATTAATTTATTTATATAAAATGCAATTGAAAGCAAGTGGGTGGAGCCTACAATCGTTTTCTCTCCTTGGTCTATGCACACCTATAAACTTTACCATGTAATATTATTACCGGTGTAAATGAGCCGAGCCCGAGCTCGACTAAGTTTGAGCCCGACTCGTTTAAGTTTTAAGTAGCTCGTCGTTTCGAGCGTTATATGTAAAGCTCGAGCTTGGCTCGTTTAGGTTTTCGCAGGTTCGGGCTCGGCTCGATTAGGCTCATTTAAGCTCCCATATACACAAAATATATAAATTTTTTATTTAATTATAATATTTAATATATTATGTAAATATTACATTTTTATATTATATTATGTTATATACATATATATGTATAGTATACATAGTATAAAAATATATAATATATAATTATATTTTTGTAATAATTAATATATATTTGCTCGCTTAGGCTCTCGAGCCTAATCAATCTTAGTGGATCAAGCTCGGGCTCGGGCTCGTTTAATAAACGAGCTCTTAATTAAGCTCATACTTGGCTGATACTCGTTTAAGCTCGGCTCGTTTCGAGCTTTTAACGAGTCGATCCCGAGTAGCTCGCGAATGGCTCGGCTCGTTTTCACCTCTAAATATTATAATGACTACAACTCATCCTCCACGGTAATTAATTAAGTGGTGGTAGTCGCAATAACGATGGTGGTGGATGGTGGTTTCGGTAGTTATTACGGTGGTCGTGAAATAGTAATTGTGGTCGTTGTAAATTATGTTTTACTAATTTGGGAATAGTATAAATGTACTATATGTAATAAAAAAGTACCCACATAATGCAACGACGGGTCTAATGTAACTATATTTTGCAACATCTGTTTGGTGGGTAGTGCTGGTGGTAGTAATGCTGGCCAGTGATGGTGGTTGCGAATGATGCGCGTTGGTGGTAGTGATGGTGGGTGGTGATAATTTCAACTTTCTAAAATATAGAAAAATTATAAAGATAATTAGAGTTAAACAATGAACATATAATGTAGTAGCTCAATTGGTTAGATGTTGTGTTAATAGTGCAGATATCGTAAATTCAAGTTTCACATGATGCATATTTTTTTATAAACATAAATATGTCTTGAGATAATAAGTATGTTAATGAAAATTAAGTTTTGCTAATTTAGGAAGGTTCAATAGATTATAAGAGTTGCGTTCAGGGAGGTTCTTGATTTTTTTAAAGTCCCGAGGAACAAATCTTAGTCATTGGATCAAAAGATCTCTTAACCACCACCATTATTAAATCACATGTGATTCAATATACAACCACCACCGTCAGCCACTGTGGTCGGCGACCACCTCCGACCGTCGTACGCCTCCGGCCACCGCCGTCCACCGCCGACGGTGGCGGACAGAGGTTGGTGGTTGTGGTGGTGGTGGTCGGCGGTGTGCAATCATATGTGATTTAATACACATGGGTGGTGGTGGTATTGATGTGTTGAATCACATGTGATTCTGGGGGTCATGATGGTGATTTGAGATTGATTGATCTAATGGCTGAGATTTATTTCTCAGAACTTTATAAAAATCAATTACCTCCTTAAACGTTTTTCTAGATATCAAAATAAAGATAAAAGACGTTTACTGAAAAATCCAAAGTTATTGAATTTAAGCAATTAGAACTCTATTAAATTACATGCCATGTGTTCACGTGATGTACGTGCTTACTAGATTATTTCACCGATATATTGATATAATATATATCTTTTTATATTATGCATAGTGATTGGTGATGATCATGATTAAAATGTTTAACATTAAAGACATTTTTAATTATTAAAATATGTATGTTCCCTTTTCAATGTCGTTTTATTAGTAAAAGACAAACTACTGAAAAGAAATAAAGTTGTAATAATATGTACACTATAATTACCCTTGCGGAAAAATTCAAACTTTCAATAGTGTTTTTTTTAATATCTAAAAATATTATTGCCCACCTTTTAATCAAGAAACAAATGCTTCTTTCGAATTATTGGTAAATTTAGTTGCCAATTTAGAATAGAGTAATGATATTTGTGTTTATTATTTGTGTCTACTTATGTGTCTACCAATTTAACGATGATAAGTGTCAAAATCAAGGGATGATATAAAGAAAGAGAATTAACAGATGACATATGTCAAGTTTAAAAGTGGGTAGACATATCGGTAAGTACAAATAGTATATGCAAATATAATTTCTCTTTAGAATAAATTTAGACATTTTACTAATGAAATCTTTATTGGAATATATAAGTGAAATAATTATGAAGTTTAACCGTAATAAAAAAAAAGCTTTCAAAAAACTTCCATTTCACATTAAAAAGATTTACTACTTCCTCCGGTTGTCTTTGTCACATGCGATGTTGCAAGGGGGTAATTGACAAGGGGGTAATTGACAAAGATAAATTGACCAAAATACCCTCATGTGCATCACATGTGATGTTAGTTAACTTAAAAAATAGACGGACTTTTTCGTAAAGGACCATCAGTGAAAAACCTTTCAAAAATAAGGACCATCGGTGTAATTTTTGAAACTAAATGACTATTGGTGAAATTTACTATAAACCTAAAGGACCATTCATGTAATTTACTCTAAAAAAATATTAAGTAAACTAATTGATTTATTTAACTTTAAATAAAATTATTTACCTGCCACAATTAGGGGTGAGCATAACAGGGTACCCGCCGGTTCCGACTGGAACCGGAACCGCGAGTTCCTGAGATGTTGGAACCGGAACCGGAACCTGGAAGACAAGTTCCTAAATTTTCGGAACCGGAACCGGAACCACCGGTTCCAGGGCAAGTTCCGGTTACCCTGTATCTAAATTCAAAAATTTTTAACATTACTTACTAAATAAACAAGACAATAAATCACACAAACTAACGAATACTTATATCGTTTAACGATTTTATATATATTTCAACGATTACGAATATTGTTCAAAATAGAAATAAGTGAATAAGAATGACAAAAACATAGTGAATGTGTGATTCATGTTAAAGTCTGTCACAAAGATACGACCTCACGACGAGTGAATGTCTCACTATCCCCCAATTTCTGACTCAGTTATAACGAGTAAGGTCAATTTATATTTTTATTTAGACTGGTATTTTACATTTAGATAAATCAAAAATCTATTTAATTTAATCATGTGTAATATATTATATATTATATATTTTAATAAAAATATACCGTGTAACCGCCGATTCAAGGGTATCCACCGATTCCAGGTTCCTTAATTTTGTGAACCGGAACCGGAACCTCTTAAGGAGGTTCCATGATTTTGGGAACCGGAACCTCTTAGCAGGTTCCGGGTCCGGAACCTCCAGTTCCGAGACGGTTCCGGTTCTGATTCCGATTACCCTCTTTTTCTGCTCACCCCTAGCCACAATATAAATAAAAGAAGTCATCAGTTGTTAATTGAATATTACTTTTATTATAGCCATCAATTAATACAAGAAGTCAAATGATCATAATTGATCGATGTGCTAATTAATTAAGGCCTGCTGGTTCTATATATAGTAGCTACATGACCCTACTTTTTGGCATCACAAGTTAAAGTTGTAACGGTTTCTCTCAAGCAATTTCTCTAAACTAATTATTTGTTATGGCTAATAACGTTGTAGTTAGTCCTTCAGAAGTCAAGCGCAGTGATTTTCCCGATGATTTTCTCTTCGGAGTAGGAACATCTGCATATCAGGTATGTATGTGTGTGTTAACTACAGATTAATATATCAAAAACTGCAAGCACACAAATTTCTTTTCAAAAATTAACTACTTTAGTTATAATTTTCTTAAATTTTTGTTTTTAACTTGTACTATCTTAATTTTAGGTTGAAGGTAGCTGGAGAGCAGACGGAAAAGGCTTAAGTGTTTGGGATGCTTTTACCACTAGACATCCTGGTTTCTCTCTTCTATCGCCTTAATTTTATTTTAATTTCTCTTTAAGTTATTTCATAATCTATCTTTCATAATCTATCTTTGCTCATATTCGCAGACAAGATTCAGGGAGGTGTGAATGGATGCAACACTGTTGAAAACTATGCAAGAATGAAGGTAACGGGGGAAATATATATACCTGCAGACATATATATTTTTATTAAATATATCGATATGTTATGAATAATTGTAGTTCTTAATTTGTCTCCTTTGTCAATAAACCTTGCCAGGAAGATGTCCAACTGTTGAAGAAAATGGGTGTGAACTCTTACAGATTCTCTATTTCATGGTCCAGAATATTACCAGGTGAAGCAAAAATGTTCTGGTAGTTAATAGTTCATGTCGTAAACTTTAGGAAAATGAGAGAATTGTATGCCTAAAAAAACAACTACAATATTCAATGTTTTACAAGATTCCGTTTTCTTAACGTATGCACTAATAGTTAAGAGTAAATTACATGGAAGGTCATTGTGGTATGCTACTTATTACAACTACAGTCCTTCAACTTCATTTATTACACCGGAGGTCCCTGGTGTATACACTTTGTTACACCCAAAGTCCTTACCGTCAACTGCCGTTAAATTGGGCTGTTAAAACATGTTAAATGACAAATTTACCCTTCTATAAATTACATGTTTTTTCTTAATAAATAAATAAATTGTGGCCCCACTAATTAATGCTGCAACATAACTCTTTTCTTCAACTCATTTCTTCATATGCAATTGTGACGCACCCACTTGAACAGGAAGATGATGAAACAGAGCATCAAAATTCAAATCAATTTTCTCAAAATATCCATAAATTCATACAAAATTAGACATTTTTCTCAATTTTAACTTTCTATTCATCACCCTTTCTTACCATTTTCTTAAAAACATCCTGCAAATGAGCAAATCACCTAACTTTCCATACCCTGCACAAAATTCATCTGGGTTTTTATTCTCAATTTTACTAGTTGGATCCATTAAATGGGAAGATGGTGAGGATCCATTTGTTGATATTTGAGATTAGTGTTGTGTTGGGTGGTTGTTTACGAACAAGCTTTTGGAAGATGGAAGCCATTGATGAGAGGTAGAAGATAAAAGAGAAGGTTTTGTGACTTTTTTCCTCCAACGATCGAGACCAATCGCCTCCCAGCTCCGGCCTCCGCCTCTTCCTCTTTGCCTTCCACCTGCGACGTCTTCTACCTGTTCCCCTCCTGCTCTACTATGTATATGTATTTTGAGTTGATTCAAAACTAGGGCAGAAACAAAGGGAATAGAGAAGGGATGAGAAAAGGGTTTGAGGAAGAAGGGTTGGAAAATGACATTTATGCCCATCATGTGAGAAACACGTGACACTTTTAAGGTTTAAAATGGACGGCTAGTTGACGGTAAGGACCTTGTGTGCAACAAAGTGTATATATCAGGGACCTCCAGTGTAATAAACGAAGTTTAGGGACTGTGGGTGTAATAAGTGGCAAACCACAGGGACCTTCCGTGTAATTTACTCAATAGTTAATATATATAGGTGGGAAAGTAAGTATGGGTAAAAGTGTGGAAGGGATCAATCACTACAACAAGTTAATAGATGAGTTATTAGCTAATGGCATTGAACCGTTTGTCACCCTCTTTCACTGGGATACTCCAAATGCCTTGGAAGAAGAATACATGGGCTTCCTAAGTTCAAAAATAGTGTAAGTGGTTGTCATTTATATATTTGTGATTTGTTTGTGTGAATCTTGCATACCTCAACTTATTGCTTGTTTTAAATATTATACATGATAGGGATGACTTTGTCAACTATGCGGAAATTTGTTTTTGGGAGTTTGGAGATCGGGTGAAGAATTGGGCGACATTAAATGAGCCATATGCAGTAGCCTTCGGTGGGTATGTGATGGGTACATATGCACCCGGTCGAGGCGGTAAAGATGAAGAGGGAGATCCTCAAGTAGAACCATATACGGTAGCATACAATCTACTCAAATGTCATGCAGCTGCTTATAGGAAATATGAAGAAGAATACAAGGTATTAGATATATTCTCTAAACAAAACATTATTCTACCTAACAAATTGATTTTAAAATGATCTTCCACATACTTATAATATTTTATTAATTGCAGCCTTTTCAGAAGGGTAAAGTAGGCATTACATCTAATGCCAGCTATTTTCTACCTACTCCCGGTTCAACTAATCCGCAAGATGTGCAAGCTGTTGAATATGCTTATGATTTTACGTTTGGATGGTGAGAATCATGTGTACATGTAACAATGTGTTGCAGGTCGAAAGCTTAGACTAAAAACTCATATATGTATATGTATGTGTAATTTTAGGTTTGTGGAACCAATAATAAAAGGTACTTGGCCAGAAAGTATGCAAAAATTTGCCACTACTCCAACACCAGACTACCCAAATGGCCGTACTTTACCCAAGTTTTCCGCTGATGAGCTCAAAAGCTTGATTGGTTCGTATGATTTTCTAGGATTAAACTACTACGTCGCAACTTATGTTCAATATCAAGAACCATCTGCTGATATTCCTCTAGGATATGCTACAGACTGTCACTTTAAGGAAACTGGTATATAATTAATGAGTTGATTTTTTTTTTTAGATTAGTTATATGTTACTTCATAACCCATATTTCATCTTCCATTGTTGTCATAGGACACGTAACCTCAGGCGCCAATATTGGAGAGCATGTAAGACTACTTGTGAATTAAAACGTATTTATATGTGAATAAATTTAATATATGCCGTTGAATAAATTATAAATCTAGTTCATAAAATTAAAATTTTGATTGGATTCACAAAATGTCGGATCACGGTTAGTTCTTGACACTGCTTTCAATTTGTGTTTGTGCTGAGCAGTTTTCTAATCTCTTGGTGCTTATTAAAAGCAAATACAACATGACGAAAAATATAGTGATCACTGAAAATGGTAAAATAATTAATTTCGTGCTTGTTTTTGTGATTATGTCAAATTAATTTATGATGCTATTTTGATTTGTTGTAATAGGCACTGCTGAAGTGAGTGCTCCTGGAAAAACTTATGAACAAGTTCGCAATGATACATCTCGAATTGATTACACACAGCAACATATTAATGCCATTAAAGTAGCTAGGAGGTAAGTTGATTTTCATATATATGTTTCATTACATTATCGTTAATATCTTACGTACACTCATTACAGTAACAATGTGAATGTGACGGGATACTATGTGTGGTCGTTCATGGATAGTCTTGAATGGACTTTTGGGTTTGGTCTTAGATTTGGGATGATCTATGTTGATTACTCCAAAAATCTAGAAAGGTACCCCAAAAAATCGGCTGTTTGGTTCCGAAAATTCCTTGGGGAGGACAAAAAGCCATCGGTTAAGAGGAAAAGGACAACTGAACAAGAAAACGAAGCTAATGTCGTGTCAACCAATATGGAAGTGAGCCTGCTGAAGAAGTTTAAAGGTTTTTAAAATTTGAGAAGCCAAACCTAAAACACATCGATATCACCCATTACGTATACCGATTTGGGGAAAATAAGTGTATGTTTTTTTTCTTTTTAAGATGAGATAAAGCCATCGGCTGAATAAATTTGTGGTAGTATGTCTGTCATTAAGACAAGTAAAGTCATAATTAATGTGTGTGGGTCACTAATCTTTTGATTGTAGGAATCTATGTAAGGTGTGTGTCGCCAAGTGTGCAATAAAAAATCATGTTGCTGCAATAATTGCATTTGCGTTTTTTAAACTAATGTATCAATCTAGTTCTTGTTTTACAAGTTAACAAATCTAAAAAACGTAATTATCATGGACCCAACAACTTGTTGGACAATAAATTACCTAATCAATTAGTTTAACGATTTCAAAGCCTAATCAATTAGTTTAACGATCCCAAATGTATTAAGCTGCGCAAATTGGTTATTTAAACTTTTCCACCATAGTTCAAAAGTCACAGTTCAAATTAACCATTATACAACAACAAGATTATGTCGTGAATATGATATAGTTCAATGATAGTTTTGTCGAGAACATATTTAATTTTACTTACTCTCTAGAATTTTTAATGGCTTTGAGATGCTCTTTAATGTAATTGATGGAAATTGATAGATGCAATTCTAATTAGCAAAACTATGTGGTTCGTTTATTGTCACCTAAATCTTCACCATCTTCAAACTTCTAAAAACATATATCCGCATAGTTTACAAAATCATCCCTAACTGTTGGATAAAGTCGTAAAACAAAATTTAATGAAGCGATAAAATAAAAGGAATATAGAAAGTGAGAGTAATAATAATTAGAAAGAAATTAAAGAAAAAAGAAAGACATTTTTAGAAGGTTTAGGGATTAAGTCGGGTGAAAATAAAAACCATAAGGACGATCAATGTAATTAATTTGTTTTAGGGGCTAAACATGGAAAACGAGAAAAGTACATAGATGGAATCTGTAATTTACCATAATGAAAATGATCGTATGAAAACGTGGTTAATATTCATGGCTCCTTCCACTCGTTCAAATGTTCAATCAAAGTTTCTGAGTTCAAAATTTGCTAAGTTGCTATTGATTTAGTGTCAGTTTAGTTTTTCTAATTCCATTTAATTTTTTTTTAAAACGGCAAATAAGTCTACTAGCAATATTTTAATATTCGAACTCCTCTAATAAATATTTCCAGAGAAAAAGATGAGTTGCAAGAAATTCAATTTGTGGCGAACCAAAATGAGAATATAAAAATCACGGGAAAGCCCTTAATTCTTCGGGCACCTAAATCAATCACACACTTGCCCGAAACCAAGTTCAGTGATAGTCGTCCTCATATTCCCCTGCCCGTCAATCTCGGTCAATCCCACTCGATCCCCCAAAGAGTAACAAGTTTCAACTGCAACAAGCCAACAACTTCCTTCTGACGATTCAACCTATACATACAGATTCTCTATATATGTATACACACTACGCAACCGACAGTCTGTACATAGTGGTGCTCTAGATTTTTCTTCTGTGCGATTCAGGGAAATGTGGAGGAGAACGGCGGGTCGATCTGCTGCGGCGTTGAATCTCCGGCAATCACGGAGGTTATCTGTCGGAGCGTCGACGTCGCCGATTCCTGGTCCTTGTATTGTACACAAGCGTGGAGCTGATATTCTTCATGATCCATGGTTTAACAAGGTTAGTCGCCGTGAGAATCTGATAGCTAGTGAGTGATTATGTGTTTGTTTTTTTTTTAGTTTGTGTACTTGATTAATGATTTTGTTAACTTCAGTAGGATTTGGAGTACTAGTTACAACTAGTTTGTAATTTGTGAGAGCTTTTAGTTAATAGTTTTAATTGTGGTGAACCTATTGAACTGATCATATGTTAGGAGTATGGTGTTCTTCACGCCTGTATTATGAACTGATACAGATTTAAACTTTAAAATTGACATTGACTCGTAAAATTTGCTCAAAGAAGCTTTGAATCAGTTGAAAGCTTAAAAGTAATTTTTGTTTGATATTAATGAGTAAATTAGAAATTAGACAGGTTGAATTTGTTCGACAGATGTTCATTGTATTGTATTTACTTTTGATTGTTTTGCAAGAGCAGGATTTCCCTTGACAGAAAGAGATCGACTTGGACTTCGTGGCCTCCTTCCACCTCGTGTGATATCATTTGAGCAGCAATATGAACGTTTTAGTGAGTTCTGCACTCTTTTGTGTTACCATTTTTTTTCAAGTCAAATCTGGTATAGCTTTATTAAAATCGATGATTTTAGATGGATTAATCTGTGTAGTATATTAGGTATTCAGTCTTCAAAGAGTAGTGAGTTGCCTATTTTTATGATTTCTCTTTTCCAAAAAATTTGGTGTCTATTTTTTTTACTGGTTACAAGAATGATACAAAGACTATAAACTCATTAATCTTTTTTGCATTCTGTTTTTTAGTGGAATCATTTCGATCATTGGAACATAATACTGAAGGTCAACCTCTGTATCATTGGCAAAATGGAGAATCTTAAATAGACAGGAATGAGATATTATATTACCGAGTAAGTATTTTGTTAGATACCTTACTAATTTACTATATAAAGCCATTAAACATCATATCAAGTTTAAGTAATCTAACCTCTGTACAGGTACTTATTGATAACATTAAAGATTTTGCTCCTATAATATACACACCAACCGTTGGTTTGGTGTGTCAAAACTATTCAGGAGACGTCCACGTGGAATAGTGCAAAAGATAGGGGAGAAATGATGTCCATGATCTATAACTGGCCAGCTAAGCAGGTTTCTTTTTAACCCCAAAAGTCCATACTTAAAGCATTTTTTAGTTAGAATTATATATTCATTAACTAAGTTTAGGTTTTAAATTTCAGGATAGTTCTTACAGATGGCAGTCGTATTCTGGGTCTAGGTGATCTTGGAGTTCAGGGTATGGCATTGGAAAACTCGATATGTATGTTGCTGCTGCTGGCTGGTATTAATCCTCAAAGAGTATGAATGTTATTAAAACCTTATATTTTATGTCTGTCAGACTGCTTGCTCAAACACAATGTTTTTTTATTTATTGTCAAAAGAAATTATAAGATGTTTTCTGTTTATATCGTAGATCCTTCCTATTATGCTTGATGTTGGAACTAACAACCAGTAGATAATCCCCTTTGTAAGTACATAGCTAAACTGAATGTATGACTTATGGGATTCATAATGATCTCTTTTACCTAAAATTATTATGACAGATATAGGATTAAGACAACCTAGGTTGGAAGGAGAAGAATATATATCGGTGGTAGATGAGTTAATGGAAGCTCTTCATGCACGTTGGCCAAAAGCTATTGTCCAGGTTCTTTTTGTATATTTATTAGAGTAAATTACACGAATGGTCCCTGCCAAAGGTTTTGGATTTAGTCCCTAAGTTTCAGTAATTACATCCGTGGTTTGGACTTCGTATTGAAGGTGGGGCTCTCCGGAGATGGTGTTGCAGATGGGGTTGCCGGAGAGACTGAGATGGTGTTGTCGATTGAGCTTATTAAATAAATTAATTTATAAGAGATGAAGGATGTGAGTACTGTATCTGTGTGTAAGATGTGATTAGATGATTTTTTATTTAGGGTTTGATTTGAGTGTGTTTTGTCGTGAAAGAAAGAGGAAGGAGATGGTGAGAGTGAGGGTAAAGTTGTCAATTAAAAAGATTTAACGACAAATTTTAACGGCGGTTAGTATTAGGGACCAAAAGCAATACGAAGTCCAAACCACGGGTGTAATTTCTGAAACTTAGGGACCAAATCCAAAACCTTTGGCAAACCACAGGGACGTAATTTACTCTTTTTATTATCTATGTTTGGTGGCTTATTAATGTTGAATTAATCCGAGTAATTTGATGATTGACCATGTGAAATTAGTTCGAAGACTTCCAATTCAAGTGGGCTTTTGAAACTCTTGAAAGATATCGTAAGAAGATTTGCATGTTCAATGATGACATACAGGTTTGAATCTATCTATCTATATGTATGTTGGGTTTTGTACACTTTTACCAACACATTTGTCAGTCGCAGAATTACAAACAAACAAGATAAACGACAATTCCCGATGAAGCTATTATGACCGTAAGGTTTACAAGTCCAAGGTAACTAGATAATAAAATAATTAAATCGAAACTTACATTGGCGGCAATTGGTGGAGACAATCCTTGTGATCGAGTACGAGCCACTTTGTAACCGGTAGATTTCAAGAAAGAAACCCTCTACTTGTTCACACCTAACCTAAGACTTGTAATCAAACGAGACAATATACCACGTTGTAGTATAATGTACTCTTGAGAATCACAACGAAAAACCAAACCGAAAACAATTCCGGCGGCGGCTGGCGGAGCAGCGGCGGCGCTGGGCTACCGGCGGTGGTTGGGCGGCGTTAAGAGGGGCCGGCCAAAGGGAGAGAGCACAAGAGGTTTTTGGTGTGTCTTTTCTCAAGTCTCATGCCTTGTATTTATAGGGTAATTAACCCTAATCTCCTAATGGGTTTAACACATGGATCAAGCCCATCTTAATAGTTAATTAGGTCCATTAACTATTAGCCCAATTTGATTAACTCTTATTAATCATTAGCCCACTTTCAAGATTAACTAGTTAACTAACCCGTTAACTTAATCTAGCCCAATATCGATTTTAATTAAACCTTTAATTAAAACGTTTTCGTTTATTCTCGTGTTTGATTGTACCTCAAGGGCAACCCGAGTAGGACCGATAATATACGTCACATGGTTAACCGTTTATTTGATGCGGGTGGACACATATTCCAACAGTCTCCCACTTGGACATCTCATCAACTATAAACAGTTTCTTATGTGCGTATCTATTAAGGTGCGCAATCAAATGCCGCTGCTAAACTCTGATTCTAATCAAGAGATCAGCTCCTAAGATAAGGGATCATATCTCCTTCGCTTCTGATGTCACAATAACTAGAGACACGGACCGTGTCAATCTCTGGTTATGATTATGTTTCCTGATTCAAGATTTATGATGACTGAGCAACTACTGATTGAACATTCAATCTAGTCATGACCTGCGCAGGTACTTTGTTTGTCACATCAAATCAACAGGGGGCCCAAAGACATCGCTTCTTCCACTGTGGAAGAAGGAGCGAATAAACTTCGCCTACATCTCCTCGCCAATAGTTATCCCATAATATATGGATATGCTCTGTATAGCTAACATTTACGAATAGCGTTGGAACACACCAATATATCATAGTGTCGTATCACGAAGACTAATGCATCTAGGTTTTAAGACTTATATGATATTACCGTCTCACTATTACCTTTGATATTGTCCATGAGGTAATACTCTGAGCGTGGGTTGGTCCAACATTTAAAAGAAACTCCTTTTAAATGCTCATGAGAGTAGCAGCAATCTCCATGCTATGTTCAATCCTTTGAACAATCTACTCATTCTCTCATGACATCTTTGTTCAATTCTCACTCCCACGAGAATGATCGACTGTGGACGTTTTAAGTAATCTCTTAGGTTACTTAGGAAGTAATTCTAAACATGCAAAATTGAAACACAAAATTTAAATACAATATGAAATGGTAGTACACTTTCAAATTATTTAATCTCCATAAATAAATCACCAAGTCATACAATTTTATTTTGTTACAATGTTTCAAATAAATAAACTAACATAGCTCACTATGAAATCTAATTCCTATCGTCCTTGCATGCTCGTCGTGCTTGGATCGACTTAGTGGCTTTGTGAAAGGATCAGCTGGATTCTCTTCCGATGATACCCTAGTCACAATGATGTCTCCTTCCTCAACACGCTTTCTCACATAGTGATATTTTCTGAGTATATGCCTAGTTCGACTATGATCTTTGGATTCTTTAGTCAAAGCGACTGCACCTTCATTGTCACAAAAGATTTTCAATGGGTCCTTGATGCTTGTTACAACACCAAGGTCACCGATGAAATTCTTTAACCATGTAGCCTCTTTTGCTGCTTCACTAGCAGCAATATACTCAGATTCACATGTGGAGTCAGCAACTGTCTTCTGCTTGGAACTCTTCCAAGTGACAGCTCCTCCATTCAATAAGAATACCCACCCAGATTGTGAACACGAGTCATCTCTATCCGTTTGGAAACTCGCATCACAATAACCTTCCACTTTCAGTTCGTCTTTCCCACCATACACTAAGAACATATCTTTTGTTCTCCTTAGGTACTTGAGAATCGATTTCACTGCTATCCAATGATTATTGCCAGGGTTGTCCTGATATCGACTCACCATGCTCAAAGCATATGAGACATCAGGACGAGTACATATCATGGCATACATGATCGAACCTATAGCCGAAGCATATGGGATTCGACTCATCTTATCCCGCTCTAACTCAGTGCTGGGACATTGACTCTTAGTCAATGTTATGCCATGGTTCATTGGTAGATAACCTTTCTTAGACTCAAGCATATGAAACCTCTTCAATATCTTGTCTAAGTATGTACTCTGGCTTAATCCTATTAGACGTTTTTCTCTATCTCTATATATCTTGATTCCAAGTATGTACGCTGCATCTCCTAGATCCTTCATTGCAAAACACTTTCCCAACCAAGACTTCACATCTTGCAGTGTAGGAATGTGGTTGCCAATGAGCAATATGTCATCCACATATAATACTAGGAAGACTACAGTGCTCCCACTAGTTTTGATATAAACACAGGACTCATATTCGCTTCTCAAAAATCCAAACTGTTTGACTCTTTCGTGAAAGCAAAGATTCCAACTTCGAGATGTTTGTTTCAATCCATAGATGGATTTCTCAAGCTTACACACTCTCTTAGGATGCTGCTTGTGGATAAAACCTTCTGGTTGTGCCATATAGACATCCTCAGTTAACTTTCCGTTCAGGAAAGCAGTTTTCACATCCATCTGCCAAGTTTCATAGTCATGAAATGCAGCTATTGCAAGCAATATCCTTATAGACTTTATCTTGGCTACTGGTGAAATGGTTTCATCATAATCAATCCCATGTGTTTGAGTATAACCTTTTGCAACCAGCCTAGCCTTATAAGTGTGCACATTCCCATCCATGTCTGTCTTCTTCTTGAAGATCCATTTACACCCAACGGTTTTAATGCCAGGTGTAACGTCAACCAAGTTCCATACTTGATTGTCATACATGAACTGAATCTCGCTCTCCATAGCCTCTTTCCATTTATCGGCCTCAGGGCCTTCCATAGCTTCCCTATAGTTTGATGGCTCATCATCATCAACTGGTAAACCATTATCAGTCGATGCATCGCCTTCAGCAATATGGTATTCATAATAATCACCAATATGCTCAGGAGGGCGAACAACTCTAGAGGATCTACGTGGAATGGTAGGAGTTATATCATTTTGTTCAACATGAGTCTCATCCTCAGGTTGAGCACTAGTGTCAACTTAAAGGTTCCGATTCAATTTCATTGGTTGACTCTTGAGACTCTTCAAGATCAATTTTGCTCTCACTAGCTTCTTTGGATAATAGCTCTCTCTCAAGAAAGAATCCTCTTCGAGTTATGAACACTTTGTTCTCAGCCGGTTTGTAGAACCGATATCCAAAAGACTGGCGAGGGTAGCCAATGAAATGACACTTCTCTGATTTTTCTTTCCAGTTTGTCATGAGTTTCGTGTCCCACGTAAACCTCACAACCCCAGATTTTCAAATGTCGGAGCGAGGGAGGATTCCCTGTCCACATTTCAGAGGGTGTCTTGGAGACCTTCTTAGTTGGTACAAGGTTTAAGATATGAGCTGCTGTTTCTAGGGCGTAACCCCAGAAGCTCACTGGAAGAGTTGCACGACTCATCATCGATCGAACCATATCTGACAATGTTCGATTTTTCCTTTCTGATCCTCCATTAAGTTGTGGAGTTCGGGGAGGGGAGAGTTGAGATACTATTCCACAACTCTTGAGATGACCGATAAACTCTTGACTAAGATACTCTCCACCCCTGTCAGAGCGTAGCATCTTGATCTTTCTGCCCAATTGATTCTCAACTTCGTTTTGAAATTCTTTGAACGTTTCAAAGGTTTCTGACTTATGTTTAATCAGATAAACATAACCATATCTACTGAAATCATCAGTAAATGTAACGAAGTATCGTTCACCATGCCTAGTGCTTGACTTAAATGGTCCACACACATCAGTGTGTACAAGATCCAGTAAGTCTTTGCCTCTTTCACAAGTCCCTGTCAATGGCGCCTTTGTCATCTTGCCAAGTAAACAAGATTCGCACACGTCATTCGATTTGAGGTCAAATGATTCCAACACTACATCCTTTTGGAGTTTGGCGATTCTTTTCTTGTTTATGTGGCCTAAGCGACAATGCCATAGACATGATTTATCCAATACTCCTTTGGACGAATCAACATTCAATATTAGATTTCTATTGTTAACGCAAACAACACTTTCATACATGCCAGAACAAGGAATAGCTTTGAATATAAAAACATCATTTTTATGAACTAAAATAGAACCATTTTCATTATCAAAACCAAAAGTAAAACCATCCTTAAACAATGCATAAAATGAAATTATGTTTCGCGCCATGCAAGGCGAATAACAAACATCTAATTAAATGATAGAACAATCACTACTAAGCATGAGCTCATATTCTCCAATTATGGTGACAGCAGTCGAGACTCTGTTTCCCATGATTAGAATCAGCTCACCATGCTTCAGCTTCCTACTATTCCTTAGTCCTTGCATATCAGTGCAAATGTGAGTATCACACCCTGTATCAAGGAGCCAAGAATTTAGACATAGAAGCACTGTGAAGTTCAATCATAATTGTACCTAGGATGCCATACTTTTGGACCATGTGATTCTTCACATCATCTAGGTATTTTGGGCAGTTTCTTTTCCAGTGAATCATTCATTGCAATGAAAAACACATTGAATCCTTTTGTGTTATTAGTGGACTTCTCTTTCTCTTAAGCTTTCGTTGGGTATGTCCCACCTTAGCTTCCCATTTTTCATTGGGGTGAGAAGGTTCACTTGTCGTAGCACCACTTGATTCAATAGTTAGGATAGGAGTATCAGAAATAAAGTTATGAATGTCTAACATCCTTGTTTCAGCAATTATTAGTTCCATGCATAACTCTATGAGTGTAATGTCTTTATTATTCTTTATCGTAGTCTGATACGAACGAAGAATATGTAGGAGTAAGCGAGTTCAAGACTATGTCAACTGCTAATTCCTTAGACACATTTACACCCAAACTTTCTAATATGTAGTCTCTCATCATTTGATGAAGCTACATATAAACTCTCCTTTTCTCACTTTGCAATTCTAAATGAATCTTAGGTTTTCAACAGCAGCTCGTGAATTAATCAGATAATTCACATAGTTAAATTTCGTAATACTGTTACGAGATAAACTTTTGAGATAGAAAATCGAGGACGATTTTATGGTGAAAGTGGAAGTGGAAGTGGTGGTGGAGGAAGATTGTTGTTGTCTTTGGGAATTGACATTTACAAAAGAAACAATTTCTTTATTAGTTTATTATTTATTAATCCTTATAATAATTTCCCAATTTTATTCCATAAGGTTAGGATACATACACTACACCATTTGATGTGAAGAGGGATGCCGTATTTCACACCAAATAGTTTCGTGCAGTAGACACGCTATTGTCAATTTCAATCATATGAAATCCCTAGTTCTTTTAAGATTCATTCTCATACGAGAATGACATGTTAATCTTGAATCTATGCTCTTTCTAATCCATGACAGGGATGCAGTGGATCATAGATTAGAAGGTGAAACAACCATGAAACAACCACGAAGATTCTCGGCTCAAGTTCGCTTGGGTATCGCGAGAATCGTTTCACTCAAAAGAACAATCTCAAAATTAACGTACCGGCAAACCGCACGAGCTTCGTTAATTAGATTATAATTAGAATGCGTGTCTTTCATGGAGAGCACACTTTGTTCACATTTTTATATTAAACGGGAGTTTTGTTTAATTTATATGATTATACTTTTAATCTTGACATTATCCTATCATGTCCTTTTGGTAGCTCCATTCTAAAGCAAGGGAAGCGGCGGGGCAGGTCAGCGCAAGGCGTATTAAAAACGCAACCCCGTTTGAGATCATAACATCTCTCCTTATACCTCCTTTATATGCAATAGACTATGGGTGAGCCTACTTGTGACATGAGTGACAACGTATTTAACTTTAGTTATAATATATATAAACTTTTATAATATATGCATTTTATGAGAATTAAACCTTTTAATTTCATTAACTAAAGTTCATATAGTTTTAATTTGATTCTATTGCGACGTATTAATTATTAATTGAAACTATATTCATATAATATTTAATATACTATTTATTACAAAATATTATATAAGGAAGGAATACTAAAAACTATTTTGGTATATGGAATTTTCGAATTCTATATATATATATATATATATATATATATATAAATATATAATTGTACCATTAATTATTACCATATATGTATATATCTATTTATAGATGTTATTTATTGTATTAATTATTTCAATTAAGGAAACAATTCAAAATATCAAAATAAATCAAATCTACAAAATTGAAAAATTCCAAATTAAATCCCAAATCTTTTATATCTTATAAAATTTTCGGAATTTATATTTAAATAAATATATATATTCGAAATTTAAAAACGAATATATATACCATATTTAAATATTTCAATTTCCAAAAATTCAAATTTCTATTTTGGAATGTATTTAAAACCTTTTAAATTATTTGAAAAGATTTTGGAAATCTTTTATTTATGTATATACATAAATTCAAAATTTATGTATCCATAAATAACTTAATTTTATTTATTTAAAAATCTTAAATAAATATACATAATATATACATAACCGAAATTATATATATAAAATATACAAATTATTTTAAACCCTTTTTAAATAAATCTCTAGACAATTATAAAACACTTTTAATAATCTAGTTTATATATTTAATTATTAAAAACGATTTTAAAATTAAAATATATATTTTCGATTTTCGAAAATACATAAAACATTTTATGGGATTTTCGGAATTATTAATCTAGTACACTTAGATTTGTAAACCGGTAGCTCTGATACCACTGTTGGGTTTTGTACACTTTTACCAACACATTTGTCAGTCGCGGAATTACAAACAAACAAGATAAACGACAATTCCCGATGAAGCTATTATGACCGTAAGGTTTACAAGTCCAAGGTAACTAGATAATAAAATAATTAAATCGAAACTTACATTGGCGGCAATTGGTGGAGACAATCCTTGTGATCGAGTACGAGCCACTTTGTAACCGGTAGATTTCAAGAAAGAAACCCTCTACTTGTTCACACCTAACCTAAGACTTGTAATCAAACGAGACAATATACCACGTTGTAGTATAATGTACTCTTGAGAATCACAACGAAAAACCAAACCGAAAACAATTCCGGCGGCGGCTGGCGGAGCAGCGGCGGCGCTGGGCTGCCGGCGGTGGTTGGGCGGCGTTAAGAGGGGCCGGCCAAAGGGAGAGAGCACAAGAGGTTTTTGGTGTGTCTTTTCTCAAGTCCCATGCCTTGTATTTATAGGGTAATTAACCCTAATCTCCTAATGGGTTTAACACATGGATCAAGCCCATCTTAATAGTTAATTAGGTCCATTAACTATTAGCCCAATTTGATTAACTCTTATTAATCATTAGCCCACTTTCAAGATTAACTAGTTAACTAACCCGTTAACTTAATCTAGCCCAATATCGATTTTAATTAAACTTTTAATTAAAACGTTTTCGTTTATTCTCGTGTTTGATTGTACCTCAAGGGCAACCCGAGTAGGACCGATAATATACGTCACATGGTTAACCGTTTATTTGATGCGGGTGGACACATATTCCAACAATGTAAACATAGAAATAATATTTATGTTATTTTTTTCTCTGTAGGGAACTGCTGGTGTTGCATTGGCTGGATTACTGGGAACCGTTAGAGCACAAGGTCTTCCATTATCAGAATTTGCAAACCAAAAAATTGTTGTTGTTGGAGCTGGAAGGTAATTCAGAACTCAATTTTCATTTTTATTTAAATTCAAACTTAATTTTAATATATATACGGTTTTCAGTGCAGGGCTTGGTGTTCTTAACATGGCTTATCAGGCGGTTGCAAGAATGACAGGAACAGAAGCAAAACCTCAATTTTTCCTACTTGATAAAAATGTATATTATTTTTATTTAAATTTTGTTATACGGAATTGTTTGCCAATATGCAGTTCCTTTTTACTTTTTACATACGGTAAATCTGAATATATTCGATGTAGGGTTTGATCACAACGGAGAGAGTTGGTGTTGAGTCAGCAGCTGCACCATTTGCCAAAGCTATTGGAGATGTTGAAAAATTAGGACTTCATGAAGGATCTGATCTTCTTGAAGTGGTAATTATGTTTTCTAATTAATCATGGATTTTCTTGAATTAGACATCTAATAATCAGAGTTTTTTTTTTCTTTCTATATAACACATTTTGATATGCTAATTTTTGGTGTTTTGCAGGTTAAAAAGGTCAAGCCCCATGTTCTTCTTGGTTTGTCTGGAGTTGGAGGTATTTTTAACGAGCATGTATGTATTCAGTTTTAATATATAATTGTCCTAAGTGCAGTCTTCTTCGTTTTTAGAACTATATAAAAATAATATTAATTTTAACTTTTGCTTGTTGTATATACAGGTGCTTACGGCCATGAGAAATTCTGATTCTCCTAAACCTGCTATTTTCGCCATGTCAAATCCCACCTTAAATGGTTTGTCTGTGTGAATCCTTTATTTGCATCCTTTAAGTCAATCACAAATTATTTATTAATTTAATAGTTAATTACATTTATCACTTATGAAAACAGCTGAATGCACTGCTGCTGATGCTTTCAAGTATGCTGGTGAAAATATAGTTTTTGGAAGTGGGAGCCCTTTTGAACATGTTGATCTTGGTACTGTTAAATTTCATCTTTTCTCACTTTCAATTTAATTTCCAATTTATTCGTTATTTTCTTAATATTATAATCTAAAACATTTTTTTTTTATTTGTGCAGGAAATGGGAAAGTAGGTCATGTTAATCAAGCAAATAATATGTACCTCTTCCCAGGGTCAGTGCTTGTTCAAAAACCGTGTTATGTAAATTAATTTTTATTTTTAATTTGTTATATTTCTTTAATATTGTTTTCTTGTTCAGTATTGGTTTGGGATCTCTACTCTCTGGTGCTCATATTATATCAGATGGAATGTTGCAAGCGGCTTCTGAATGGTATGAGTTATGAATCATGAGTTTAATTTATTTTATGCAACAAAAGCTGATGGACTTGCTATCATGATTATCGAGTTTATAGTTAGTTTTATGTGAAATTGCACAGATTAGAAAAATGGTAGTAATACTTCCTCCGTTTCAAAATAAGTGATACACTTTCATTTTTGGGTGTTTCAAAATAAGTGATACATTTTGAAACTTTCCTTATTTGGTAAAATATACTGGGACTCATACCCACTAACTATCTCTTTTAATAAAGTGAAATTACTCATTTACCCTTACGTTTACTTTTAAACATCATTAAACTCACTTTAATCATAATATGTGGGACCCCTCACTCACTAGCTATCCAATTTAATCTAATTTCACTTTCATTACAATCTTTTGCCTCAAAAAACGTGAAAACTAATTTGTATTACTTATTTTGAAACGGAGGAAGTATAACTTATTTTTTGTGCAGTCTTGCTTCTTATATGACAGAAGAAGAAATTCAAATGGGCAGATTGTATCCATCTATCGACAGGTAATCTTCATCATGCACTTTGACTTTTTTTTGACTTCATGGAAGGGTATTTTAGATATTTAACAAACAGTCAAACATTGCAATATTTGTAGTATTCGACATATTACTGCTGAAGTAGGGGCAGCAGTGGTTCGGGCAGCTGTTGGTGAGGAACTGGCGGAAGGACATGGTGAGGTGGGCCCCAAAGAGCTTGAACACATGTCAAAGGTATGATTTAATTTTTTTTCCAAAATTAGAAGCTTTTAAAACCAATTTATTTATTTATTTTTCCCTTTATATTATTAAACATTTGTTTGGAAATTGGTGGTGGATGCAGGAAGAGACTGTTGAATATGTAACATCAAACATGTGGTATCCTATTTACAGTCCACTTGTTCATGAAAAATAAGGAAATAATTCTTCTACAGATTTTATTATTGAAATCTAATGCAACAATTTGAAACACATGGTGTAATTATAGGGGAATTTATCAGATTAAATTTTATACTCTACCCACAATATTGTCGATCTATCTCAGGTAATTATTTACACAATTGCATTGTCTATGGAATTAAGGGGGAAAAAACTAAGCACGTTTGTTGTATCATTGCATGACTTATATCTCTTTTTCCATTTATATGAATTTATGTTCGATGTCATTTTTCTATAATGACTGTAATTTATATAAATGTACGCTCTATGTGAGTAAGGATCGAAACATGTGATTTTATTTATTTATACGAAGTATAAAGTTTCAATACACTATTGGGATATAATGACCTCTCGTTAATTGTGTAGAATATGGATGGTTCGTACATTTACAAGTTATAATGTAAAAAAAAGTACACCACCGATATATTAAGAATGGACATTTGACATGGTCAGGAAAAACTCAAGAAGGTACCTATTTTTAGGTCATCAAAAGCGGACTTTTGTCAAGTTTTATCTTGAAGTTACAAGGATCTCCAACCACGTATCAATATTATGCTGTATAAATTAAACATAAACTTTTCTAAAATAATCGTCGAAAAATAATCAAGTTGTAAATTTCTGTTTTCTTTGATTAATTGTCCGTTTCTACCCAACTTCGTTGGTCTCCTTTCTTGAAATAAATAGAAAATGGAGTTTGGTGGAACCGTTGACAAATGCAATGTTTGCAACAAAGTTGTTCACTTTAATGATTTAATGACCATGGACAACGTCATTTATCATAAAACTTGTTTCAAATGCCACCATTGCAAAGGCAATCTTGTGGTTCGTTTCTTATATCTCATATCTTTCATCTCTTATTAAAATTTCTGATAAAAAATATTATATAAAATTATAGTCTTCTTTTTCTCCATTTTGAAAGTACAATTACTTGAGCAAAATATTTATCCTACGCATCAGTATTATTATATATATATATATATATTCAATTAATGGTTTAATACTTATTTACATATACACTTTATTAATTAATTATATAACACAACGTATAATGTTTTATACTTATTATTTTCTGGATATATTACGTACAATGATGTTTATTTAAATGTTGTTTGTTATTTATATTTACTAATTTTTGAAGATGAGCAACTACTCCTCCATGGATGGAACACTCTATTGCAGGATTCATTTTGAACAACTTTTCAAAGAAAGTGGGAATTTCAGCAAGAATTTCCCATGTAAGATGATTTTTTTGTATTAGTATTTTCTTACCTTTTCAATATTCGGTTGTTGAAACCTTTTGTGTCTGTTATTTTTGCAGCAAAGCTAACTAAGAGCAATTCAACGGTACGTTTGCTTTTAAGAAAAGAAATATATATGAGTCGTATATAAAACATACTCTCTTTGTTTTTATTTATTAACAATACCCATTATTTAAAATAATTTTTTGATGAGCATAATGCAGGGACAAGCACCAAACAAATACTCATATTTCTTTTCGGGCACCCAAGATAAATGCCACGCTTGTGACAAAACTGTTTATTTTATGGAAAAGGTTCCTATTTCATGTTATTATACATAAAACACATGTGAGAAGGTACTAATTAGCTGACAAAAACTAGATGACGATGGAAGGCTTACCCTACCACATAAAATGTTTCAAGTGTGCTCACGGAGGGTGTCCTTTAACGCAATCGTCATATGCAGCCCTGAATGGCACTCTTTATTGTAGAACCCACTTTGCTCAGTTATACTTGGAGAAAGGCACTTTGGCTCATGTTCTCGAGGCTGCAAACAAAAAGACAGACGGCCAAGAAGCTGAAAATGAGACCAAACAGGAGACAACTGAAGAAGAAGCAGAAGCAGAAGCATGATGAAGCAAAGAACAACAAGCATTTTATGAACAATTTGTTACCAAACTTAGGTTATATTATAACTCTCAAATGGATCATGTAAAAGCATACATAAAAATGAAATCAAGTATTTCAAAACTCATCTTTACGATTTTCCAAAACTAAAAATTGTTACTTTTTTTTATATAAAACTCCAATGACTTTGTCATTTATTTTTACTTTCTATCTTTTGTATAAGTTATACGAAATAACAAATGTAATAATATGCATATTGTTTTTGGTGTTTGATATTGTCTGTGACTTGGATTCAAGTCTCAAAGTATAATTATTTTTAAAAAATACAAATAATTCATTAAAAAATAGACTTCTTAATAAATACATTTATTTACTATGAAAGAGAATTTGAAGTTTATACTGTATAACATTTCTAATATTATAAGCCTGATTAGGTGGAGAAAAAACAACTTTTGATTGTAGGAAGATGAAAGCATGAGTGGTAAACCCCACTTATATTTAATTGATTTAATCAGTTTAAATTGTTTTAAAAAGTATAAGTGTGTGCTAATCGCAGCATCCTCGTGAGTGTTTTTTATAATTACGGCAGTATATTCAGACACACCCTCCAGCCACTGACGTCATCATCCCCTTGGTCCTTTTCCATTGAAGTTGACCTATTAGTAATTGGATTTAGATAATTGAAATTTGATGCAATAAACACCCATGTGCATATAGACACATGCAGATATATGTGGTTGTTCGGTTATTTTGATAAGCATTGAGGAAGATTAAATAAGCTGTACTTGAGCATGATCATGAATTGCATTTTGAACGCATATATTCATCAATATATGAATGTGTGCATTTCTAGTAGTATTTTAGAGAATTTCGGGTACATCTGACTCATGTTGGAGTCATTTTTACAAATAATGATTGGAATTTGGACATGCATTTCTGTTTGTCTAACTGAAGCAACTTAACCTATACTTAATCAGGATTTAAGGACACATTAAGTTAAACTGGAGTACAATTGTAAGATTAGACTAATAACGGTTGAAATTTGATTGTTAAGGCATGTATGTAATTTCCTGCATATATGTAGTTACATGCAATAAAAGGTACCGCCCATTTGTTTTCTAGGTTGAAGTAGTATAAAAAACTTATGTTAATGTGATCATTTCAATTCAACTACATCTTGGATCAGGTTTGTATTCTATCTCATGTTAATCAATTTGCTTTAACAGGTGAATGATGACACCATAATAAATATCAAATATATAGTTAGAAAGTGAGATAAACATGGACATTTCATGTATTTTTCAAACTGGTGGTGTTGAAGTTGCTGGTTGTTAAAACAGTTAAGGTTTGATTATAAAATTGTTTAGCAATACACGTCTCGTTGGCCCTAGGAAGACATTGATTGCATCTAGTTGTAATGTTCAAGTAAATTATCTGGATGTGAATTGAAAAGTTGTTTGTGGAGTTATAGCAATGTAGAGTTTGTTTACTTAAAACATCAAGAGGAGTAGAAGTAACGTGCCAAGGAAATTAAGAAGCTGTTCAAAGAGCAACGATGGCTCTTTCAAGCTAAGCTTAGAGTTGCTATTGATTCATTACAAGTTGCAAAAGAAAGAAATGAAAATGAAGAAGAAAAGATTAATCCAGTTGCAGAAGAAGATGATGAATCTGTTTTTGCTGCTCACAGAAGAATGTCGTTTGATTTTGGCAAATTGTGAGGGAGCTTTGGTTCAATTGCAGAACAGAAAACACGATTTGCAAAAAGAAGTTGAAATACTTAAAGAATCTGCACAAAAAGCAGAAACGAATGCTTTGAAAGCTGAAGAAGATGTAATGCTTTTAGCAGAAGAAGCAGTTGCTTTTGAACTGGATGCTGAAATCGCGTTGCTGAGAAATTGCTTTCAATTTCACATGTGGATAATTCAGTGTCACAAAGTGTTGTCACAAGGATAAGGTTGTTATTGAAGCTGATATTAATGATGCATTAGTTGATGGTTAGTGAGGAGATAATTCTCAAGTTTTTGATGATAGTGACCAAGAGAGTGAAAATGATGCAAAAATCCAAACAAAAAAAGCAGAAACACACACTAAAGCATTTCTTCACGTTTTTTTTCAGCATCATTTTTCTCTTCTGATACTCCAACTTCTTTTTTCAACTTCTTTGGAGTAGTTTTCTTGCTTTTCAATATTGGGCTTGAGGTTAGTGATTGTTATACACAAGTCTGATTTGAAAATTGATGGTTGAAAGATTGAGTTGTATGAAGAAATATGTTTTTGGATTAGGTTCGGCTCAGAGAAACATTTGGTTTTGTCTGAGGGTATGTAAATGATTGTTGTGGGATTGGTTGCCCATTTTGTGTGTGGACAGGTAGGGCCTGCTGCAATTGTTATTGGCATCATCTTCCACTGCTGTTGTTCTTCAGGTAATGAATTAATATATTTGTTTATACTGAACTAATAATTTTTCTCATTATAATAAATAAACCAGGCTGGGCTTTCAATGAGCATTTTTGGCTGGTTTGTTACTTGCAGAAACTGTGCAAGTTGAATCAGATATTTCAATGGCAATCACACAGCTGCTGGAGGGCAGCTATCGTTTTGAGCAACAAGATGTTCGTAGCTGTAGAAAGTGAGGTAATGGCTTATGTGATTTTGATACGTAAAAAAAGAAGTTGTTGATTGTTTTCAGACGGATGATCTGCAAGGTCATATTATTATATGTGGTTTTGGACAGGTATGTTTTGTTTGTTACTAAAGTTAGTGTTTTAAATTACTCTGTCAGATCATTGGCCAGCTTCTTTCTGAAAGACTAATTCCATTTGTTGCTCAGGGAGATTGTTAAGTTTAATTATGGTTTTGTTTAGTGATTTAATTTTTTCAGCGATCGAGTAGAGCAGTGGGGCGTGCCCTGTGTATTTTGGAGATGTCATAACAAAACACAATGAATCTGATTGATTTAGGTTTTGCACAAGATAGGCGCATGTGCTGAGTTGGCAAGTATTTCCCCAATGTCAAGACTTTTGGCCTTAATTATGGTAAGTTTCTGTTTGACCTAGGTGCCGTGAACCCATATGCTTTATGAATGGAATGAGTCAATGTTTTATCCTACATAAGTTCACCATTTGTAAAGGCTTGTTGTTTTTAGCTAGTAATTATATTTAGAATTACAACAAAATTAAATGAAGTAAATCAAAGTCACGTAGAGTCTCCTAACAAGCTTTAGCTTCTTCATATCATTTTGGGCGGGGAAATCGAAAAACAGTTGTAGTCGGATGAATCTTGATGAGCATACAAGTGTATGCTTTTGAGCTCGGCTTGTGAAGGTGGGCTAGAAGAAGCAACTTCACTTTTTAGAATTCCGAATGCCAAATACGTACAATCAGAGTTGGGTGTAGATTGGGCTAAAAGTAGTGATGGGTCAGGCGTTTTCGCAAGTGAGTGTTCCTTGATCACGAGTTTTTCTTCTTCAGGGACCACGTTTGATGTCTGGCCGGAGGTAGTTTGTCCACGTCCACACCCTGCCGCCACCATATCATTTTAGATTATTTGTACAAAAAAAAGGTAATGAGGGGGATAATTAATACAACAAAAAACACTACTTAATTGGTTACTTTGAACTTGACTTAATTTAAGGATTAAATGAGAGAGCTTTAGTGAAGTGGTAAATTTACAACGCCATCAAAAATTAATCAGTCGCTACAGTTATCCTTTTCTTTTCAATTAAGTTTAGAACTTAAAAGAGCACGTAGCTTATTAAAAATCTAATTAGTGAAAATTGAAGGCGGATATCGTGAAATCAGAATAAACAAAGATTTCAGCTTGGTGAAATTGCAGGGACCTATCCACGTAGTTTATGCAAATGCCTCCAAATTTTAATCCCTATAGGAAACTCACCTATCCACTATTCTTTTATATGTACCAAATAAAATGACACAAAATGATGGGTAATTAATTTATTGTCTGTGGATAGGAAGAACGTACCCTAACAGGTGGACATGATGATGATCCAAATAAAACTTTTGCAAAGTAAAATTAATGTTGTTTTTCCTCTTTTACAAGCTTCCAGCACCATCAATTCGTACAATTTACCATTCAATTTCACGAGCAGCAGCATATATATATATGGATAATAATTGCAGTCCATTAATTAAAGAGACAAGTGTAGAGAGAGGAACTTACTTGCAGTTAAGATAGCACTGCAAAGCAACGAGGAGAAACTTTGCAGCGAATTGAATAATATGAGCATTAATGGTGGAATTGAAGAAGAGATATTGGATTCGAAAAACCAAAGGGACAAATATTATTGTTTGTGTACGTATTGTCCCTTCATATCATACATGTTTATATATGTGTGTATGTATATATAGATTGTATGTATAGGTTGCAGAGAGAGAGTGTGTGCGCATTAATGGCGATGAGCATTAAATTGGAGAGTGAGGTAAGGGGGGAGGGGCCATAGACATCTACACATGACTTGTGTAATATGTACTTCGTAATTGGAGGTCAATTATAATAACTTTTGAGTGAGTCTTTATAATTTAGAGATAGAGTAGCTACATCTAATCATATGATGATAGTTTCAGTTTTTTAACAACTCATATACTACCTCCATATGGAGACTTATTCTTCATTAACTATTCATTTTAATTAATTTAACTTATTTTTATTTTTTTTGTAAAAACCATAATTCTTTAAATATATCACTTATTTTGATACGGGGTATTATTAAATGAACACTAGCAAAGATATTAGGAAGAAACAATTACAAGCAAGAAAAATAGTTCCTTACTAAACTAACATTAGATACCCTACTTTGAATCTAAAAAATAAGACAATTTTTGGATTTGACTACACAAAAAATCGCCACATTTAAGAGTTTAGTAAGAGTTTTTGAATAACTTCTTAAATGTTACGGATTTATTTATTCTTGTGTAAATATTTTACCAAATAACCAGAAAAAAGTTGAAAAACAGTAACAATCATAACAACGGTTAGATAGCATATATCATAAGCAAAGATAGGTACTCGGCGAGCCCATAAACGAAAATACTGTTTGAAAAAGATTATAAAGTAAGACCATAACATTATGTTTTGATATACTTGCAGTCTTTGAGTGTCGTGGGTAGTTATATGAGATCACCTCCTTTTATCTATATTTGGCATTTGACAATAGGAGGCGACATAAGTCAATGGGGTCAAACAAGTAACTGTGATTTCAGCGTGTGGGGTCCATCAATGTGGTCAAAGAGTCAAGCCATCATAATTACCAGTCCATGCCCCTATCACCTTATGGATAATATTTGTAGCCTCCAAATTTATGGTAGCGAAAATAAATAAAAAGACACATTTACACTTGATCTTATCTTAGTATAGTATACATTTTCTTAAAATTGAATAATCATTTTAATGACATATTATCACATATAGATATAGGAGAGACGTATTAAGTGATTTGTGACATTGTGTTGGTAGATAATTTAATTAAGGAATGAAACACCTGATTTAAAACTACTAATAAGAAGGAATCCCTTAAACTGTCGTATTCATTAGCAATCCAAGTACGTATATTGTAAAAGAAGTGGTTTATATCATAACTAACTTTGCCGTTTATGTAAAGCTGTTATCACCGACAATAAATAGCCTGATCAATGAAGGGGGGAATCTGCTTAATCTCGGTCCCAAGCTCTTGTTCAATCCTATACCTGAAATCAATTAAAACTAATTACCAAAATGCCCTTTGAAAATCTTTAGCAAGTGAAAAGAAAGAGTATGCATACAAATTGAAGCGATCTTCATATGTGATCAGGTTTACAGCTAATCCAAGGTGTCCAAACCTCCCAGATCGACCAACCTATAAAAGAATTAAATTCAAATTAATAAATATAAATAAGATCAACACTCAAATTCATATCATCCAATCCTACTCTGTGCAAATATGTTTCTGAATTCTTCGGGAAGTCGAAATTCACAACAACATTTACTGCTTGAATATCAATACCCCTAGTAAATAAATCTGCAATTCATCGTGTGTGAATGTTAATCAAACTGCAACCTACAAAATAAAAAAAATAAAATAAAATTGTACCAGTACAAACGAGATTCCTGCATGCACCATTACGAAAATCATGAAATACTCTGTTACGATGATCTTGAAGCATTTTTGCATGAATGTAGAAACAAGAATAACCAAGCTCTGTAATTTTCTTAGCCAAAAGTTCAACTCGGTTCACAGAATTGCAGAAAATTATCGATTGGTTAATCTGAAGCTGTAAAACAAACGGGTTTCGCCCATACTTATGTATACATTATTTTAATATGACAAAAAAAGATTAATTAAGAATATAAATACCTTAGAAAAAAGAGTGTTGAGGCAGTGAACTTTCTGCCTTTCTTCAACAAATGCATAAAATTGTGTTATTCCCTTAAGTGTTAGTTCATCCATGAGGTTAATAATATATGGCTTACGCAAGTATCTCTCTTTAAAATCCTTAACAGTCACAGGAAACGTTGCTGAAAACATTAAAATTTGGCGGTGTTCAGGCATAAAGTGAATCAACTGCTCAACCGATGGCTGGAACTCAGGTGACAGGAGTTTATCTGCCTGAAAAGCACCATCTATTTAGGGGTAAAAGTGTAAATTGTTAATGACAGGAGAAAAGTACCTCATCCATTACAAGCATTGAACAATTTTCCAATCTGCAGATTTTCTTGCTTGTAAGATCTAATATTCTTCCAGGAGTCCCAACAAGTAAATGGACGGGCTGATATAACCGCATGATGTCATCTTTTAAGCTGGTCCCACCAGTGGTAACCATTACTTGAATATTTAAATGTTTTCCAAGTTCTTTGCAAACTTGTGATGTCTGAAGAGCCAATTCTCGAGTTGGAACCAGTATAACAGCTGCAAAAACATGAAAGCCTTAACAAAAACTTCCTTTTTTTTTTCTTTTTCTTCTGAAGATGTAAACTATAAAAAGACGGGATTAAGGTTTGAACCTTGAATAACATTGTTATCTTGATCGATTTTTTCTAAAACGGGGATGCAAAAAGCAGCTGTTTTGCCAGTCCCATTTTTGGCTCTAGCAAGAATATCACTCCCTGTGAGAGCAATGGGAATACTTTCCTCTTGAACTGGTGATGGCCTCTCAAAACCTTTCTCATATATCCCCATAAGCAAATCACGCTTAAGAAAGTAATCTTCAAACTCATTTCCTTTAGTGGCTGTTACGTCCTGATAATTAAATTAAACAACTAATTAGCTTCTGATGTTTAATGTGATGAAATGATTATGCATTCAAATGACAACCATACCTCTGTCTTGTATCGAGTGTCGGCTGGTGGGAGTCTCAATTGTGCTTTCCAATCTTCCGAACTATCAAATGTCAATAAATCGATATATATTGTGACACATAAGATGGTTCATATTTATACATCATAAAGAAATGGTTCAATTCAAGTGAAACATCACATCCTTCATTCCTTCCCCAAGAAAACAGAATTACACAAAATTGTGGTTTTTATAAGAAATAAACGGTTGTTATGTGCTATCAACCAATTACCCCAAGGGGATTCATACTCTCATTCAATGTTTTCATCAAGAATATGAGTTTGCTTTAACAAGTGCACGAGCAGAAGCGGAGACAGAGTTGTCATTATCACTTGTTGATATCACAAGGTGGTCAAATCATGTTTCCATCCGATAAGATCAAAATACCATACCAAGTTTAACAATGACATTATGTGCAATACCAAAGAAGTTTAATTAACACGAGAAAATAAAGAAACGAAGGATTGTACCTAGAATCATTCCCATCTGACTGCATAGTCTTTTCGACTTCATTAGTCGTGCTTGAATTGTTTCCTACAAGATTTCTTCTCGACCACTGTTGTTGCTGTTGAAACTGTTGGTTGTTTATAGGATTCCTCTGTGCATACTGCTGCTGCTGTTGATAATTTCTTTGTTGCTGGAAACTAGGGTTTGTGTTTCCCTGATAATTTCCGCCACCACCAGCACCACGGCCAATTCCCGGCGGATACCTTCCTCCTCCGCGTGCGTTATTCATCTCAAACGATCAATCAATCCAAAAACCCTAATTAAATCAATCAATCAATGTGACTCCAAATTCTCAACCGAAAACAAATGAAACTAAATCTACAGAAAAGAGTTCGACAATTGATGGTGGATCACAAGAAGCGAAAGAAATGCGTTTACGAACAAAATCGTGAAACAAAGTTTATCTAATCCATTATTATATGTTGCGATTGAGATTGAAAATGACTTGCGTAAGGAATAAAGAGAGATCTTAGGAAGTGAATTTGATGATAATTGTTGGTATTTTTGACCTGAAGTCAAGTGAGAAAGAAATGGACGAGACAGGCTTGCAATTGGGGAACAAAAATAGCGATCTAAACTTACCAATTTAGGGCTCACAAAAGAAGGGTAACTTAGTTTTTGTTCATCATAATACGATTTCAACTACTAAATTACATCAACTTCTAAATTACTTATGATGTCAGGTTATAATATATCATAAAATAATTTGTTGAAAATAACAAAATGCTTTTATAAATTGTTATATTCAAACATCGTAAAACTGTTTTGTTGAAATAGGTCACTCATGGTGATCTATAATAGTATTGTAAGAATGTTTTGTTGAAATAGGTGACTCATGGACCATGGTGAGGTGGGCAAGTTAATTTTATTAAGTAATATCTCAATCATAGGATATGACATAAGACTACCTGAAATGAGTGGTTGCTTGACGACTGTGACCCTCCAACCCCATTACGTGAGAACTAGTGACCGAGACCCCTTCTCTTTTTCATTTTATTTAGTCGGGGCAGGCGTCCGATAATGGTTGCTTATACATAATTATGCATCATCCCTTGTACATTATGCATGATTAATGGTACATTTAATAATATAATCAATTTTAATGTTTGGTCATGAATTTGTTTGCGAGAGTTTGGTCATGTGTTTTTATCTGAAGATACAAGTGATATTAAAAGATTAAATACATTCGAAATATGAAACACCAAAAACCCCAGGTGTAAGTTTGAATTCAATTTAAAAGCAAGATATTAGTCCATATCTCTATAATGTACTGAAACTCAAAACATCCTTGTCAAAGACACATTCAGTATAATGCAAATATGCATGCGTACCCCAACAGAAAAGGGCTATGACTTTTATTCGTAAGTTAATTATTACTTAGGATTTTCAACCACCAATTTGTAAGTAAGAATTGAGAGCCAAATCCATGGTTATGGCTATGGGTTTAAGTTGATTAAGAAGCTGATGTCTAGAATGCTTTGGAGAATTAAGAGTAAGTTTAGAAACATCCATCCTCTTACACATTTCCAGGGAAGAAACACATACAAACAAGCAGACCTTAAAAGAACTAAATAATCTTCAAATGTTAACTAGAATCAACCGGAAGAACCACCTTAAATTTATATCACAACAAAGGCAAAGTACCACTACTTGTACATAAAGTACAAATTCCTTGTCTCAACTACTGTATATCAACATAACAAACAAACAGAAAGCAATCTACAACTTCAAGGTACAAGTCTCTCTAGATAAATCAACGGTCATAATCTTTGGATCGGGTATTGTAAAACAAGATAAAACTAAAACGGTTAATAAAATTTGAATTTGGTGCATATATTATTTATGCAGGGATCATGTTGAACTGAAATCTTGAAAGCTGCTGTGGTATGGTTGAAATTACTGGTCCATATCTCTGCACATATAATATATACTTAGCAGAACCCAAATAAGCAAACTTATAACATTTCCCAAACTTCTGTTTTCTGGAATGGAAAGCTTGAGTTGACTTTGACTTTGAAGTCAAGAATATGTTTTGTTACCAAAAAGGCATATATATTAAAGAAAGAAGAGCGAAAATGAGATACCTGAACATTATCATAAAGTTCAAAAAGTGGAACAGCAAGAAGTTTGAGATTTTTGGGCACTGCAAAGTACTCTCTTTCCGACAAGTGTACAACATAAAGTTTCTTGCATTCCTAAATTGCAAATAAATAAAATAAAATGTGAACATATTTAAACCCTAAACCCGTGAAAATAATATAACCAAACCAAGAATAAAAAATATGAAAAACCCAACTTATAAGATCCTTAACCTTAGGTTTAGAAATGTGTGGAGGGCAATATGGGTACATAATAGTTTCAAAGTTTGGTCTCCACCATACAGCCACACACTCGCCAATCTGCAGGCCCAATATGCACAAGTGAAATATAATCTAAACAAAAAATATAAGGTAATTAGGCAAGATTTTGGGACCTGCCAATTAGGTTGCATATTAGGTGAATTGGCAGCAAGTTTGCTAGACAATTTCCTTTTCAATCCTTCAACTTCTGCAATGGGGAGTATAAATATATTATATATATAGAGTGTTGGATGGTGGTGAATGCAGAAATAGAATACCGTTTTCTCCAGGCTTTAGTCGGCCGCCAGGAAGTTTACAGAAGGTGTTGCCGATTTGCAGAAGAAGAATGTGAGGATGGTTATGCTCTTGCACCTGCAACCATATGCACTCACATCACGTGCACTAATTAACAATTATGGGTAACAATATGCACTCATTAACATTTATGGAGGAGATTTAAGACTAACCAGTAAGATTGCTTCAACACTCGTCCGCATACCTTCCTTTGTATAGCTGTCAAACCAAATTCTTAATATCAACTCTTGTGCAACAACAATAATAAGAAATAAGATGATACAATCACTTGCCTAAACCTGATAACTGAATTCATGACTTAAATGCCATAACTTAATGGAATGGGATTCTTAAAAAAAACGTTAAATTTATCAAAACTGATTCTCGCTGTTTAATTTGCAATTCTCAAATAAGAATTTTCCAACAAACATCATCACATGTACCAAAAAGAGTGCTAAAGTTAGCAACACTTAAAATATAATTATACTTCTCCATTTATTGAGAGTAACATCATGTACATATCTATAAGGACTAAAGATAAACTTATATGAAAAATTAACACTTTAAGCATTTTTCTATAACTTTAGCTTGTTCATCAACTCGATAATATTAATATTCAGAGTCCAAAAACTAGACCTTTCCACCTCAACTGCCAAAATGTGTCTGTTTATTTGTACGATATGGATGATGTTTGGATGTGCATCTAGAGTGAGTATTGTGACTCTTGAATTATAGACAAAAAAATGATTTTGGTTCTGGCTTTCTGAGTATTTAGGGCAAAATAACCAAATTCGGGGAACAAGATTGCATAAAAGAACTAGTCAGATAAACGTAAATTTACAAATCCATGGCATTAAAGTACATCTAAATACCCCCCAAATATCATTTCCCATTCAAAGTAGCTAGCTTGAAATAACATGATCGATCAGTAACATTAGCACATACATCAACTTAATTTCAATTCTAAGATATAATGAAAATAAATAAACCCAATCCGAGCAAAAAACCCTACAACAGGATTTCGAAGAACCCTACCTCATCAAGCATTTCAAATAGCTTATAGGGTTTCTTCCACATTGTTTCGAGCGATCAAAACAGGCACATAGTTACATATATACACATACAAGCTACATGGTAGAGAGAAAACAAATGAAGGCATACTTGAGTTTCATACGAGCAAGACGATCAGCAACAGAAGTGTCTTTCTCCATTTTAGGTTCTTTTGTGCCGAAAGAGTAGCTGGATAAAGGGTATGTGTTTACGACTGATGAACTCACCATCTCGATCGAATCGCACAAAAATATAGAGCGGGGAATGAAGATCAAAGAGAAATTGTGTTTGATTTGGTGGTGGAACGGAAGGCTACTTGTTGAAGAAACAAAATTAGGGTGAACAAGTACAGTAATTGGTAAGTGGGGGAATTTACGCTATTTGGAATGGGGCACCATAGCACACCATTTTTTTAGACTATTTCTTAATATACACCAAATCAAATTAAGAATTTCAAAAAAACTTCTAAAATATGCGACTGTATTATCTCATTAGGCCTCTCCCAACAGTGGCGCGTCACTAAACCCGTCAGTAGCGCCACATCATCACATCCTTACCGACACGCTACTGACACGGTCGTGCCAACCATAACCCATCACTAACACATCACCAACCCTTAAAATATTACATTTAACCCCCTCCTCCACACACAAACAAACTAGTGACGCACAGTATCACACGTCTCCGGTGCGACGCGTTTTTGGTGACGTCCCCACGACGGGGTGGTGCCAAAGGCATCACTCCCTGACGGCCCTTTGACGTGGTAACGACGCGTGCGTTGGCACTTCTCTTAGAATACCGCCATGTGTCCAGTTAGTGCTGCTCAAAAAATATTAATACTGTTAAAAAATAGTTATCACTACTCAAAATTAGTTATTGTTGTTCAAAGTTAGCACAAACTTAATACCGCCAAAAGTTTGTATTGCTCAAAAGTTAGTGCTGCTCAGTAGTTAATACTGAGGCACGGTCTATTTTGGGAATTTTGAAGTCGATCAGTCTTAATTAAGAATTTAACCTGTTGCACAGTCTATTTTAGTAATTAATTCATTTTTTTATGTTATATGACCACATCATCTGTCATCTCAACAACCACACCACACCACACTATTTATTCAGGAAATACTCACCGCACCACACCTACCACACCCCACTATTTTCATTCCATTTAATTTTAAAAACAAAAAAAAAAAACTTTCAGCCAATCAAACCCATCCATTCCACACCAATTTGACGGTTTTAAAGGACACAGTATGCACGGGTCTAATTAATCTAATTTAACTTTTATTATAATATTTTGTCTCAGAATTCGTAAAATATTAAATAAGTCTATTAGTCATTCTCGTGTAATATTCAGAGAAATACACTCAATGTACATAGATAAGATTCAAAACCAACCTAACTTTTCTCTTTAGACACACATTGTTTGATTAACACCTTTCAATTTGTTCATACGATACAAACAAATGTTTTTTAATAACTAATATTATAACATTAGAAATCAAATAAATTTAATCCTAGCCAACATATATAGATTCTCGAATCAAGTTTTTAACCTAATTTCATTCATTAGAGATGCATTGTTTGATCGAGATTTTGTTTCACAAGAATCTACTGGTCGGATCATCATTGTAATTGCAACCAAATGAACGTCAACACGCTAAGGATAATAGTTGTTTGAGCACAAGACAAAAACCTTTTTGATATATATTGAGTTTCCCTTGGACAAAGTTAGCAAATACCATCAAGATAACATGAAGCAATCCACAATTATCTTTTCCTTATAACCTTGTTCATATCATCATGTGTTGATGCTCAAACTTGCAAACCAAGTGGGAAGTTGAGAGGCAAAAAACCACCCCATGGGCAATGTGTGAACGATCCAGATTGTTGTAAACAAGGCAAGTTATATAAATGCTCCCCAAGCGTCACTAAACATACAAAGGCAACACTGACGACTTTGAGAAAGGCGGGCCTTCTGAGTGTGACAATAAGTTTCATTCGAACGAGAAGCCAGTTGTGGCATTGTCAACGGGTGGTACAACAAAGGGAAACGGTGCTCCAAGTTTGTTAAAATACACTACAAGGGTAAGAGTGTGAAAGCTAAGGTGGTGGATGAGTGTGACTCAACCAGAGGGTGTGATGGTTTCCAACCACCTTGTCCTAATAACGTTGTCGACGGATCTAAAGCTGTTTGGGAGGCCCTTGGGGTGAAGCCCAAGTTACCTGGTCAGATGCATGATATATCCCTCATGTTTGATAGTAACTTAATAAAGAAGCTTGACACCATGATGAATAAAGTAACCCTAACAATAATGAAAACCGAATTATTCTCGGATAATAATTCCTACATGGAAGAAGGGAATTTTGAACTACGGTTCGAGAAACTGCTTTTCTTCTTCTTTATTATTGATGTCCAAAAGCCCAAAAAATGCAAGAAATGTGTGTCCTTTTCCTCTTAGAAATATATAATAAACATACCCGAATTAAACTATTATTATTCTCCTAATAACGTCTATAATTCTCACATCATTGTGTTGTATATGCGTATCTAACAAAAGATTATCAAGTCTCAAAGAGGGGAACAATAACACATGATTGAAAAGAATTTTCAAAAACTAATGTAATAGCGTAAGGATGTTATTGCTAACTTTTAATATTGCTAAGGATGTTGATATGGTTGATGCATATATCCAAGTGAATGTATTGAGAAGAAAATGGAGAATTCTTAACAAAGATAATGCGATGTATTTTAAATTTTCTTTTCTTACCAAAATGTAACATAAATACAATTTTCAAACATATTTAAGGAACATTTAATATATCTTTTTGACAATATAAAACTAACATAATATACCAAATTGATATATTATTAAGAACGTTTCTCAATCACACAATAAAATTCTCATAGCATCAATTACATAATTTTTGTTCGAATTTCATCCAAATCAGACTAAGAAAGTTTAAATATTCAATAATTAACTCGGTAAAGATTAAAGATTGATCGTCGTTATAAACCAAAGATAAGAGTGTCACTAAACACTTGGAATAGTGAGAGAATTAACTATGTTGGAAAGTCAGAGCGGACTATAAAAATAATGAATTAAGTGATAAGAATTAAAGAGGGTTTAAAATAGTTAATAACTATGTTGGAAAATAATACTGTCGCTTACCAGTTATCATACAATGATTAGAATACACAGTTACCAGTAACGTACGTCACTGATTTTATCGAAAATTGGCTCTCTTATTTCAGCATACCATATAGTGACAAATTTACATATATTTGAAGATCTGATAGAAGTAAACTGAGTAAAACGAAATTCTGAAAAATGAGGAATACAATTGATATTTCATAAAAAAACAGATACTTAATTGCTTTTAACGTGTTCTGTCCGTTGTTAAATAATAGTATTATGTATTCGAATAATAAGAAAGAAAAAATAAATCACAAAAACTAGGTAGATTAACATTGTAATTCTAACCTCCAATTTACCATAAGAAATATAACCACTCAAGCACAAGACAAAAGTCAGAATCCCTATATATATACAACACCTTTTAGCCCAATTAATTATCTTCATCGAATACCATCTACAAGTTATATATATGAAAGATGGATTAAATGAAGCAATATGCTCTAATTATTCTCTTGATTTCTACGAGTTTATTTATTTCATGTATTCATTAAAGGCAACTATGACTATCAACGATTTTGAGAAGGGCGGGAAAAGGTGCTCAAAGTTTATGAATATATATTACAAGGATAAACATGTGAAAGCTAAAGTAGTCGACGAGTGCGAGGGTGTGCAGATGATATTGTTGATGCATCTGAAGCCGTTTGGAAGGGCCTTGGGGTGCCTAAAACTCAATGGGGTGAAACCGAGGTCAGATGCCTAATCGATCATCAATTTAATAATCCATCATATGTAATAAGTGTCATATATCAAGTGGCCAATTATAATTAACAATAGAAAAAGATTCAGTAATCGAACTATATATATATATATTTCGATGAAAATTTCCTTTGTCAAAGAGAATAACTGTAGGTTCTTGGAAGTGGTAATAACAACAAAATATGTGTTCCGTCTTCTAGCATTTTGATTCATGTAATCGGTGGTGAAGATCTGAGTCCAGAACCTAAAAGATTCTAAACTGAAATCTTGTTTCATAGATAGATTAGTATAGATCAATGGGTTATAGAATCTAAACTTACATGATTAATTGGGAAAGAAATACTACCTCCGTATCAAAATAAGTGATACATTTTCGATCTTTTGGGCAGATGATTAAAGGATAGGTTAAGTTGGATTAAAGTGAATAGTTAGAGCACAAGGTGTGGAAGGGTAGTTATAGGCATGTTATAGCAATTTTTGGCTTATAACTTGGCTATAACTTGGGGAGGGAAAAGTGGCTCCCTGGTGTTATAGTTAAAGTGGTGTTATAGGGGTCCCACATTTGTTATTTGGTGTATTTTGATTGATTGGAATACCCCACCCCCACCCCCCACCCCTGCCTTCCTCCCTTTTGGCGAGACGTCATGGCCATGGCGGACAAAGTTTTAACGGAGGGGGCGGTTTGGTATTGGCGACGTTATTGTGTTTTTTGGGTGTATAACGGGGGTTTTAACCCCCCACACCGAGCCCTCTTAGCGGAGAATAAGTCTCACTCCTTTTGGATAAAATGATATTAATCCATGGCAGACAAAGTATTAACGGAGGGGGCGGTTTGGTATTGGCGACGTTATTGTGTTTTTTGGGTGTATAACGGGGGTTTTAACCCCCCACACCGAGCCCTCTTAGCGGAGAATAAGTCTCACTCCTTTTGGATAAAATGATATTAATGATGTTTAAAAGTAAAAGTATGGGTAAAAAGGTTATTTGACTTTATTAAAGTAGATAGTTGGTGGAAAATGACACCCACCTTTTTACCGAATAAGGTAAATTTTAGAAGGGTATCACTTATTTTGATCTACCCATATATAGAAAGTCTATCACTTATTTTGATACGGGGGTAGTATATGTTTTATCACGTGCGTGAGATTCATCAAATGTATAAATATTACTCCCTACATCCCACATAAAAGTTCCCATTTTCCTTTGGCACGAGTTTTTAGGTGATAATTAGTGGTGGAGTCACCAAATATACACTAATTTTATCCTTAGCGGAGGTACACCTAAATACGTTGATACCGCTAGGCTATAAGTCATTTGGTACTAATTAGTTGTATGTGTTACCTGATCTATTTCTTGTAGTACTAACAATTTTTAAGAACTTAATCCATTCAATCGATTGAACAAATTACCCTTTCATCGGGTAAAAATACATATATGCATGGATTCGACCGGAAAAAATCAAACTTGTAGATAGTTGTTTAAAACAAGTGAAATGATAGTTACAAGTTACATGCCAATATCTAAACCATCAATAACAACAACCCTAATTAGGTTTTGTTATCTTAAGGTTCATGTTTCATTGTAATTTCAACCTAACTTGCATCAACAAATATATCCAGTTGAGCATGAGACAAAAACCTCCTCACTACTCGACTTCTTCTTGCCGAATGGCATCAACAAAAATATTAAACTAAATATAAAAATGGAGAAATCCACAATTATCTTTCGTTACTTATTACCCTCTCCATACAACGTGTCAATAGAACTAAATACACAACTCTTTCCATGACGGACAACTACATGGTGCATACAAAATGAGTATATGACCCATAATGACAAGAAAGAAAAACAAGAAATCTTTATATATAATAAAAGAAGCTTTTTGCAACCTAAACAATGCCACTTCATAATAACACCTCATCAAACTGCCATGTCACTAGCCACATCATCAGTCCACATCAGCCCTATGCCTTCATAAGTTGCCTCAAGGTTTTTCTTCAACTGGGTATTTTTAAATTCCCGTGCAATTTCAAACTCCCAGGAAATTTGAACGTGATCTTCTTTTCTAATTTTGAAATAAACCCTAAACATGTCGTCATTTTCTTTTCACCGTGGATTCATTAAGAGCTATAAGTTTTTCTTCACCGATTGAATATCACGGTTACCAGTTTGGAAGGCTACAAAAATCAGTTTTTTCACCGATCGAAGATCACTGTAACTATTTCTCGCTCCATATAACTACTATTATTCATAATAACGCACTCAAAATCCTAATCTGTAATCTGATTTTTTGAGATTATAAAGTTGATAACTCGAATGTTTTCTATTTAATTCAATTCATTTTTTTCCCGCACCCAATTTATTTCTTCAAAATTGGTGGCTGTTAAACTGTTCACAATTGGATTCAACCATTGAATCCATAGCAATATGTTAGAATCGAATCATCTCCTTGATTTAAGGAAATCCTTATGTGAATTAAAGGTATATAGTTTTACATGCATATCAACTGTTCGATGATATATCTGAATGGAAAAAATAGATTTCATTTATATATACGATAAAAGTTTAGTAGTTGTTTTGGGTTCATATATCCGATTACACTAGACTCATATGTGGTTGTATATGGTAATCTATACTCTTGGATTACAAAGGTGAACCATGGGATAATGCAAGAAGATTATACAATATTTTCAACAACTTATTAATGTTGTTGATTATTGTCTCTTTGTCATATTAATCTAAATGTACCCGACATTTACTTAATAATTATTGATTCATACTCACATATGTACACTAATTATTTTTTTAACACTACTTTTTCTGCAGCTGAAAAATTTGCTTCTAGATGCTTATGTAAGCCTTGAAGTTTGCAGATTTTGGATTGAGAGCCCCTTCTCAACAAGTTACGGTAATTAAAGATTGCAATTCCTAATTGTTAAATCTTATATTTTTTCATGTTTATTTATCAGACAAAATGGTAATATGTAAATTTTAAAAGATAATTTTACAGGATGACAGTTTGCTTCACACATCATGTGGAACTTCAAATTATGTGGCTTATGAGGTAAAGAGAAATTTTAATATGACATATTTCTTCATTATGCATACAGGCATATGGGTTGGATAATATGTCCAAACGGATCATTTTTATTACGGGTAGGGTAGGGCCTAATTTTTGTTTTGAGTAAATTACATAAATCGTTCATTTGGCTTTTATGAAAGTATCACTTTTGGCTGTTCAAGTAATGGGTGTCCTTTAGGCGTTGAATGATAAAGGTTATGATGGGGCAACTGCAAATTTAAGGTCACGTGTGGTGATATCTTTGTATAGCTTGCAGGTTATTTGCCATTTGAAGATTAATCTTTATAAAAAAAGTGATACTTATTATATTATATTATGTTGTAGAACATAGTTGATTTTATGTTATCATAGTAGTTGTGTTGTAGATTTCAACTACATAATTCACTTGTTCCAAAAGCCCCTTGGGTTTCATTTACTGCCGTGAAGTTGATAACTCAGAATTTTGGATATCCCTAACACATAAGTTTTTGTTACTCCATTTGTTAGTTTAGATAAATTATCACTATATTAAATAAAACCATCATGATGGTTGTTGACTTCAACATATGAACATAATAGGGCTGCCAAGGGGAGGAACCTGAAGGTTTCGACTGTCAACCAATGCCATCCTCCCATTGCATCTCATCGGTTGGCAGGAACCTGAAGGTTTCGGCTGTCAACCAATGCCATCCTCCCATTGCATCTCATCGGTTTGAAAATTCAGTTCAAGGAAGAGTAAATGGTGGGGCCCAAATAATTTAGTATTGTATTTTGTATTTTTTGTGTGTGTATATTTTATAATGGTGGGACCCAAGTAACGGAAGAGAAAGTGTATTGTTGGCATGTGTATGTCAGTTGCAGTGTGAGCTAATGTGACGTTGATTTGGCATAAAAATAAAGTGTCATTTGGCGTCACTGTTGGGAGTGGTTTAGTGGGTATGTTTGGCAAAATTAAGATAGAGTCACTAGCTATAATTTTTATTAGAAGCTTAAAACTGGAAATTCTGTTTTATAATTTACTTCAACCTTATATTTATTATTTTTTACTTTAATTGATATATTATGTTAGTAAAAGTTTTATAAGCCTCCCGTGATTTATCACGGGTTATAGGCTAGTAATTAATTAAAGTTAGATGGAGTACTAGCTAGGGTTGTTGCATCTAACAAAGATTTGGACAAGAACAAGAACAAGAACAACTCAAGTGATTCTATTGCTATGCGACAAATACTTAATTAGTTTAATATAAAACAAAGCCCAAGTCATGAATTAAACAATGTGATGAACTGACGTCATGTCGTTTTACATATATATGTGAAGTGGCTTTTTATGCCATAAAATACTTAGTTGGATGCAGGTATCTGTGTAGCTATGGTAATTAGAGAAATGATATTTAGTCCTACCAAATAGACCTATCCATAGGCCTATCTACTTGATAGGATGATATGTGTATTCCACTAGTTCTCTCTCCTAATATTATCTCTTGATTTTGACACGTGTCTTAATCTGATGAGTAGGTCTATGAGTGGGTCTACATGGTAGGCCTAAATACCATTACTCATGGTAATTATACTAACATTATAATTAGAATCTATTTGCCGTTTACCCCACACCGAAAACACTAACATAACATGCATTTAAATTTACCTAGCTACCCTCGGTCATTTTACGTACCTAAAGGTTTTGTTGTTGTTGTGGTTGTTATTGAATGCGTGACGTTTGAGTTCAGCTTTTTGAATGATACCGGCAAATAGAGCTACCGAAATAACATGACATGCACACCACAAGAATTTTACCTATAAAATTTTGTCACTAAAAGGTTGACATATCTTAGCTATAGAGTTGGCGGGAAACGAAATAAATTAGTCGCTATAGGGTGATTTCGTTGTAGTGGCATGTGTATAAGAAATTACAGGTTGGATAATGAAGATTATAAAAAAATTAAAGAAAAAAGCCTTATGTTTTTGTATAATTATTATATCAAAGTTAAAGAAAAAAACGCTAGACTAGATAGCTAGATTGGTGAATATCTTAATTTTGATTTTTTGACATGTATGATTAAGACTCAATCCTAATAATGCAAGCAAATATTAGGAAAATGTTGAGGTGTAAATTTAAACCTAGCCAAGACAAAAATCCCGTGACTATATATTGAGTGTTGAAAGCACCAATTTCTTCACACCATCAACATAAATATATATATATATAGTTGTAGAGAAGAAGAAAAATGAAGCAATATTCGAGCTCAGTTGTGTTTGTGGTGCTCTTTACTTTATTTAGTTGGTATGTGATGAATGGTGAATCTACAGAAGCGACCATGACGATTAATAGCTTTGAGAAGGGCGGGAGCGGTGGCGGGGCATGACGGTAAAATGACAACACACTGATTGTGGCACAATCATGGAAAGCAAGTTCATTAACATAAATTATAAAGGAAGAAGCGTACAAGCAAAGGTGGTAGACGAGTATTGTGGACGCTTCCAAAGCAGTTTGCAAGTCAGTGGGGTGAAACCAAAGTTACTTGGTCAGATGCATAATTAATATCCATGATCACTACCCCTTTTAAATTAAAGGGAGGTTTTCATTTCCAGTTTTTATGTGTAACATATTGAATAAAGTCAAACTGCAACAGGTGGTCACTACCCCAGCAGCCGATGCTTTAAAACCATATAAGAGAATGAATCAATAATAAAAATTGAGAATTGTTATTTATTCCTACCATTTCTTCCTACTCACTTGATAAGATGGCATGTGTCATCAACTAATCATTTATCCTAATAGCATCCTTTGATTTTGACATATATTTTGATCTAATAAGTAATAAGATAAGTAGGAACAAATAGTATCAACATTCCTTATAAAATTTACTTTGGCGTTGGGACATCTATGGCCATCAATAGTGTGGCTTCCTTTTTATATAAACCATTTGCACATCGCTAACAACCGAGTCAATCACAACGTTATTCCAAATTGAATGTTTAAGTTATAACAGCATCTCCAATGCAAGCTTTTGATTTATAACGTTTTTTAAAGATTTATGATCTTCTAACAAAAAACTTTTGCTTTAAAAGCTTTTTATTTTATAAGTTTTTTTTCAAGAGACACAAAAAACTTTATATAAATTTAAATGTATTAGAGCAAAAGCTTTTTTGAAAGCTTATTTATGTATATTGAGTAGAAAATCTATATGTCAATATTAATAAGTCTTTGCAATGACTTATGCATTGGAGATACTCTAAATTGTGTGAAAATGTAACATGTATATCTATTCTTCTTAGTCTAAAACCTTACTTTCTTAATAGAAAAGGTGAAATACCATAGATTTTATATTGCTATATGAATTTCAACCTTATTTTTTTATCAATCGATTGTACAATATATAAAGCATGTTTATATGTATAATTTACACATTTGAAAGTTACCGCTTAACCAATTATACGTTAAATAAATACAAGTTGCACGTAGCCATATCTAATCATGTTCATTCACCAAATATGTAACGTCAAAATGTCAAATAACAACAATAATCAAAAACAAAAAGGAGAAGTTAGATTCAATATTTAATTTACATTTATGGTAGGTTTTATATCTTAAACGGACCCACATTCAGACAAGAACAAGAACACCAAAATCATACTATGTATGTGACAAAGATTTGATATAAATTTTCAAGAATAATATAAATATCATATTACGCCATTAAGCTCCAAATTTCGCAAAGCTTTCAAGCTGACATGGCGGTTGCCATGAAAGCTTATTCCGATGTAAGGTACTATGAAAATATAAAAAATTCACCTGCAAAACTCACTCGAATTTCTGTAGTACACTAATCCAACTTTTTTTATATAAAGTATCTAAACTTGTTACCTTATGAAAGATGGCGCACATAAATAAAGATAGATAGACAATGCCTAACATTACACAGCTGTACATGCGACACGTCAAAATTCTTTTACTTATTTTTGCAAAATATGAAACAAAGGCGGGAGTTAAAATAACAGATTGCGAATTCGAGCACAGGTAATTGACAAAAGCAATAAAAAGACCGAAATACAAAGCATGATGATAGCTTTGAAATGTAAAGAAAAACTTGGTATCCGTATTAATTTCTTGCCATAAAATGCAGAGTGAAGCATACTTACTATCAACTAATTCTGTTGGACATCAACTTCCATTGCTTGAGCAGCTTTAGCTTTGGCCAATGGCGTCATTCTAGTCTTCAACTTCTTTTTCCCAACTGTAAATCCACCACTACCTTTACCCTTCTTCTTGCTTACACTTCCATCAACCTGACCACAAAACTTGTAAATTCACTCACTTTTACAATAGCCGCTATTTGCATCAATTAGCTCCTTTCCTACATTCACATGTGTTACTAACTACTATTTCACTATATCACAAGAAATTTCTTGTGCACTCATAAAAGAAAACCGCCCGTTGCTAAAATGAAATTTGGGTTGACACAAAACAATCACTCTATCTATTGTCTTCTTACAACTCAAGTTAGAATTTCGAATTTGGAACACATTTGACATCAGAAAATCCTAAATGAACACATTTTGTTTTCCAAACACATGATCACAAGCTCATGTACTAAATAAAGATCACAACCGAAACAAAAGTAACATGTATTTATAATCAACACATATTTTTACTGGAACCCAAGTATTGCCTGGTTTAATAAGTGCTAATCAATTTTGAAAGCCCTTATTTATTCTGAGTTTGCATAAAAGATCAAATTTTGGTGTTTGTCTCATGAAGATTAATAGTGAAAAAAATATTAGTAAATGAAATAAATCATCATAATTCCTTACAAACATTATTTATTATAATTAAGCATATATCACTTACTTTCATCTTGTTCTTCTTAGCTTGCAGCTTCTTCGCCTTCTTTTCTTTCGCTTCCTGTTCTCCTAATTCCCGAAAGTAAATAAATTTATAGAGCAATCTTATAAGAAATTGAAAAAAACAGATAACAAACTATAAATTATAAAGATTCACGTCGTTTTGAGAAATAGCTTACTTCGAAGCTCGAATTCGTGCTGCTTTTTTCTAAGCGATAAGTTGTTTTTCTTCGACATCTCTGATGAATTGTTTCCCGGCAATTATTCTGACTCAATTGATGGTGGAGGAGATTATAAATCGACTGCGCGAAAACCCTAACCCTAGCGGACAATTCAATTTGGCGGATTTTCATCTCTTCAAAATTAAAACGTTAATTTATATTTGCAAAAACTTGATGATTGCTATTAAACCCCTACAGCTTCCCTTTTGTAACATTAAGCCCCTATTGTTCTTAAATATTACAAATTGACACCAATTTAGTCTGGGAATAGATATTTCAAGCTCGAGTTATGTAAAAAAGAATCTCATTCACCTAACCGCTTCTAACCACCCTGCACTCCACTTCTTTCAACATGTCCTCACTCTTCCAATTCCTCCAAATCCTAACCCTAATTTCCATCCATGACAACTGCCAAATCCCCATTTCAAACTCTATCATCGTTACCTTCTCCATCCAGAATTTCCCCCAAAATTCCCATTAAAACCATCCACTATCACATGTTCACAAAATCCTAACCCCCGATCTCCACCAAAATCGGTATCAATTGTTCGATCGATTCCCGACGGCATCAAGGAGAGGCGTATGAAACAAAGTAAACCGCTTTACAAGCATGAAGACTGGGTCCGACACAGAAAGACATATTAGGCATTTGCTCTCTAGTCTCAATTCTAGGGTTATTTTATCATTGGTGCCACGCGTTTACATGCCTTTGTAGCAAGTTACAACACGGCGGTTCTCTGAAATTTGTTGCCGGAGGTATTGAGAGGTTTTCAGTCATATTGGAGGTTTGAAGAAGGGAGGAAGGCTTGGAGTAAGGTGATTTCTGGAACGAAGTGTGGAGAAGGATTGTTCTTTGAAGACAGCACTGCTTTTGCAGTATATTTCCTGTTGCTCTTAAGGTTTGTATTTGAGTAGCAATGCTTTTAGTTTTAACAGCAACGACAGATTCCCTCTTTCGTCTGACCTCTTGTGTTATGGCATCATTCTTTGGGATGATTGTCAGTCTATTCTGCATCGAAGAGGTCTCTTTGACTTTTGAAGGTCAACCTTGTTATCCGTTCTAATCAAGTAGTTGGTTGATATGGGAATTTGCAGGTGATCCGTTTCAGATGCTTGCTCTAGATGACCTCTGCAATCGAGTACAATGAAAAGCGAGAAAAGAATTCAAGAAACTTTAATAATGAAAAAAGAGGGTGCATCACACCCAATCTCTGGAGGACTTGTTCATCAAGATAACAACCTATTCGCTTACATCCTTCACATTTTCATTTATTTCCATGTGAAAATGTTGAATATTAAATTAACCTAACCGCCATTTTGCATCATGTGTGGGTTGTAGCTCTAGAATTCTTATATGTATATGCTTACTATTTTTGTTAATAAAGCTTGACAGAAAATCTTGCGGTTTTGGAGGTAAACTCTTGCGTGCTGAATTATTTTCACAACGACATCCTGTCCGTTCGTTTAAGGGTCATTTTGATGAATTTTCAACTTCAAAATTTGACAACGTCATATCATTTATCTGACCACTTTTTGTTTATTTAAACAAAATAATATATGAAATAATGATGTCAAAGAGGGCAGATAGTTTGTTGCAACATTTTACAATTGGTGTAATCATATATTTTGTTCAGCTACAACTTTTTTAATAAGCGCAAAAGAACTATTAGAAGATATATTTAACATAAAATTAAATATTACAAATAGATAAATAGCTAACTTAATTTATTTTGACTTTATGTATCATTTACTGTTCACTTCTAATTTTACCTTCGTTGTTTGCTAATATATGATTACTAGTGGGTTGCTAATTTGTTTTCACGATATGTTTTGTGTTTTAATATATTACTTTTGGTTTGGTTAGTATAATTTGTTAATCCGCAATGCCATTACTTGTGAAAACCATTTATGTTTAAATGTATCGTAGAATTTGCTCATCACTTTAATGAATATATATGTTATTCAATTTTTTGAATTAGATTCATGGGAGTAGAGCTTTGTGTTCTTTTGCTTCTTGAGTTAGCAGAACTGCTTTTTGATCCATTTGTAATCGCGCTTTATAGCCATTTAAGTTTGTTTAAGGTTTAAGTCGGACCTAATTACAACATTAATAAATCGTGCAACATATCAATGTTAACAGATTGATCTCGTAAATGAATTGATAGGCGCGGGCTTGTCTTGCGGGTTATCAAGCTCGAAAGACATCCGGGCCCGGACATCCCACTAGCCCAAGGTCAAACCTTCAAGAAAAATATAAAGTTAGCTTATAAATTAAATAAAACTCGTATAAAAGTTAACTTAGACTTCAAGAGGATTTAGTTATAGATAAAATTTCTTGTTATGACATTTTGGAAATAAACCGCCGAATTATAAATTTTGGCTGCATCAACCGAACCAATCCAAATCGGTTTGGATCAGCCATCTTGGTGGTTTAGGCCGATTAAGGTACATGAGTTGAAATTGTCGGTTCTAAATAAATCATAAATTAATTAAGTTAGGTATTAGATTTATTTTAAAACAAAACATGGGTTGTGTTCATGTGAACGTTCAAATGGACTTGAATGATATATTATATTGATATTATATTAAACCCGAAGTCAACTCCATCAACCATTCATGATCCTTACTATTTTATATTACCCCATTAAATATTCCCAAGAAATTAAACTCAACTTTAGTGACTTGCACGTCTGCAATAAAAACTTATACACATCTCGAAAGATTTTGTTTCCAAATAAATTGAGATATTTAAACAAATTGCTCCATGAGTTCACGATGGACATAAGTTTGTCTGTCTTTTCTTTTATTATGTTAGAGTTCATAAAGTATTTTACCAAGTAACTACATATATTTTTATATATATAGAATATGATAACAAATATTATGTATCATGTCATGGTGTTGCCATATAATATGGATTTGTTTATCTAGTCAAACTCGGTAAAACACGACCATTTATTGACTTTGTTGTTTTACTAAAAGGTAGGAGATCGATATGCAAAAACTATAATAATAGGACGAGATGATTGCTTTTGCATACAAATTTATTCGGAGGACATGGTCCCCTTAGCCTTAGGTAGGGCTGCTTTCGTATTCTTGTTTAATAGCAGTGGCTGGCAATTACTGATCGAAGAGTAGTCGTGATTGAATCTAAATACTAAGTTTTAAGGTTTGGACCGCTCTACATATGACACTTTTGTGTGTCTTGCCGACACTTTTCTTGTTCTAAGAAATGTTCGCTTGTTAATTCTTATACAACTTCTATCCTGTTTTTTTTATTTTATCTTTATATGTTATAATTCTGAAGCCGGAAATATTGACTAGGATTTACATCTTTCTATTCAATATTTTTTATAATAAAATGTGTCTACATGAAATTAAGTATTTATCTTTTTACAGTATATACAAAATGGGTATATATACCCATGACCCTATACATTTTATTATATATTTTGTGTCATGAAGTAGTTTCATTATATTTGACTGTCTATATTCAAACCCAAATATCATTGGTGTTGTATTCGTTTAATTTTAATACTACTATGTGTTGTTGACTTTTTGAACGTAGAATGTCATTTGAATTTATATATGGGTTTAATTATTTAGCAACAAGAATAAAAAAGAAAATGTGTTCCCTCTGAGCTTGAAAAGATTTATTTATTCAAACACGATGAAAGTCTTTATAAGTTGAATGGAATCAGTTTACACAACGTGAAACAATCATTCTTCTGCATCACACATCATCATCATCTTTTTCATCTTCAGCAACTAAGCTTTCTCTTGTTTGATATAAGTCAGATATTGTTCCAAGACGTGTGCTTCTTTTCTTTTAGTAGTCAGGAATCAAATACAAAATCACAGATTAACGATAAGGAAAAATCGAATAAGGATTGAATCTCTCTCTCACTTTTTTTTGGTATATACGTTTGCTGGATTGCATCATTGGGTTTTATTACTTCCGAATTATGCACACCAACTGTTTGTTTTAATGCTTGACTGAACTTGAAAACATTTTTTACAGGAAGAGGTGGTAAAATGGAGAAATTAGAGGAGTTTGATCGAATTTCTTCAATGGATCATGATCAGTCAGAGACAACACATAGTGTCAATTCTTTTCCTTACTGTAGAACTAACTCAGAGATTTCAGGTTTCTCTGAGCAATTAACAGATGATTTTAATAGCTGTTCATCAGAAGCAAATTCTCCGGTGTGCTGGGCAGCCACAGTGAGATCACCTTACCGCCCAACCCTTTCTAGATTTGGAGGAATGAAGCACAATCTCAAGCTTGAAAAGGACAATAAGGTCAATGATCAGAAACCTACTGATTTGGGTGAGTTTTTATTGCAATTTAATTAATGGTTCACTGGTCTCTTAGAAAAAAGATTACATGTTACACATTAGTGGTCGAATGGATACATAAAATCACATATGGTGCAGAGCTTGAAATGATGAAAGAAAGATTTTCAAAGCTTTTGTTGGGGGAAGATATGTCAGGTGGTGGCAAGGGAGTTTCAACTGCAGTTACTGTCTCTAATGCAATAACAAATCTTTATGGTATGTATATGTAATATTCATTTTACAGTTTGTAACAAATATTATCTTTGTCGATGGTTTATTTTAATATTATTTTTAATGTCTGTACATGTAGTTTCAATGTTTGGGCAGCATCAGAGGTTAGAACCGTTGTTTCCAGATAAAAAAAGAATGTGGAAAAGAGAAATGACTTGCTTATTATCTGTATGTGATTACATTGTTGAATTTGTTCCTGCATCACAAAACGGATCATCCATGGAGGTAAACAAAATGTTTTATTTTAATTTATACTAACCGTTGCTGAAAAGAAAATCACAGTTTGCAATAATTAGCAATTGTCTTCAAATTATGAACATATAAATTGTTTATTATTGCAAATCTTTTGGGACAAATGATGGTAAAAAAAAAAAAAAAAGTTTATAACTCATAATTTTTATGCATTTTCTGTTTTTATATTTGAGACAGGCTTTGTTTATGTAACTTTCAGATGATGATTAGCCGGCCAAGATCAGATATAGATATTAACCTTCCAGCATTAATTAAACTTGATGCCCTTCTCATTGTAAGTCCAATTTTGTTTTATTAAAAAAAGTTGTTGCAATGTAAACAATAAAATATCAATTTTGTTGAAGTAAATAATATAATGGTTGTACGTACGTATAGCAACAACAAGTGAATCAAATGGTTTGTAGGAAATTCTGGAGAGTTTTGGTATGATGAAGAAGGAAGCATGTCGGGGAAGGGGAAAGAAGAAAAATGGTGGCTGGCGGTGCCCTGTGTTTGTTCAGACGGTCTGTCAGAAAAGGCGAGAAAACATTTGAGACAAAAACGTGATTCAGCAAATCAAATACACAAAGCAGCAATGGCTATTAATTCTAGTGTTCTTTCTGATATGCAAATTCCCAGTACGTATACTGCTTCTCTTCCTAAGGTTTGTATTTTAATTTTTATTAATTATTGTTTAGTTGTGTGAATTCAAGATTATAATAATAAATTAATGAGGGTGTGTTTGGTTTCAGAGTGGAAGAACAAGCGTAGGTGATACCGATACATGAGTTGTACAAATGTATTCTCCCCTTGATTGGCTGAATATAATAAGGTCAGAACACGAAGCACTGGAATTAGCTGACCGTATTGAGGCCTCAATGTACAGATGGAGACAAAAGTCATGCTCCAAAATTATCATGGGAAATGGTCAAAGCACAAATGGAGGGTGACAAGAATGTTGTATTGGCTGAAAGAGCAGATATGTTGCTGTTTAGCCTCAAACAACACTAGACACAACCAAGATTCAGTATAACAAGGTGAGTTCACTTCATGACAACAAGTCAGTTATTGTTTGATGTTGATGTTGATGTTTGATTTACTTACTTGTAGGATGTGGGACAAGCAATATTGGAAAGCTATTCAAGAAGGTTTAGCATTCAATATTGTTAGTTGGATTGAAGATGTTTTGTTTCTAGATAACAAATCAACAAGAGGGGGAGGGTTAGTTAGGCCTTGAATATTATTGTAAAATTTCTACTTATTTAACTAAGTTTTACCTGTTGCATATACATTACAATTACTCGTATAATATAATACGAAAATGGTTAACTACTGAAATGATGTTGATAAATAGCAGTAGTTTACTTTAGGATCATACATGAGTCAATGAACCACTCCTAAGCCTTAACGGGAAAGGATTTGAGTTTGGTTTGCATTTCTCATCATTTCCTTCCAAACATTTCTTCGGTTACCACCACCATTCTTCACTTTCTCCTCATCCCCTTCCATTCTTGATCAAAATTAAGAGTTCTCACAAGAATTACCCTACAAAAAAAAGCATCATTTCATCATGGTAGGTAGCATCACAGAAAATCAAAAGCATTTAGAATATGGTAAAATTTAATAACTAGGGACGTGGACCAAAAAACAAGAAAATAGTTATTAGTATTACGCGCCACTGAAACTCAACAACGGAGACCTTTATTTTCTCTAAGCCTTCTAGAATCAAAATTGGGAACTATGTTTTTTTAGAAAGAAAAAAAAAATTGTCTTAATACTCGTATTAAAAATCAAGAAACGGAAACAATGTGTTCCCAAAACAAGAAAATAAAACAAAAATGCAAGTAACACATATGGAGCATAAATTTCGGAAAAAAAAAACATTGAAATTCTTCCCAAATCTAGATTGGGAACAAGGGTTTACAGGAAATAATTAAAAATCAAGTGCCGATAACACTTTGTGCCAAAGTAATAAAATCCAATATTTGTAATAAAACTCCACAGCAAGAGTTGGGGTTTCCAAAACAAGAAAATAAAAACTTAAACTTGCAACAAAAATGCAAATCAAAATTGGGAACAACAAAATTGAATATTTTGAACATACTTAAAAATTTGTCAGTGTGTGCAAAACACACAGAAAGAAGCACTATAATCTTCAACTGCTCCATAGCCATAGGCCTTGTTAAAGTGACAGTGCAGGTGAGGTGACTGACAATGGATTTGTCTTTTATGGTGTGGGGCCTACTTCAACACTCTACTCAATGGAAGCATCTTATGAGTTGACTTGAGTGTCACCACACAATTCAATTCTACTAATATGAGATGATCTTAATCCAATTTAATCACGATCATCATGTACTAAGATTAACAATCAAATCCTTTATACATCATGATGATCCTAACTACATACAGTAAATCAATCAATCTATAAAGTGTAAATCAATCATTAGTTCATCACCACATGCTTAAGTCAACCAATTGATTTTCCAGTATGACATCCAAAAACAAGCATTAACAAAACACAAAGCAAAAATCACACTACAAGTTTAACTGCATCAAGTCTATATATTGCTCGTGATTTTAAACTGGGGAAAAAGGATTAACCTTCCTCATACTCCACATAACCATACAATAATAATAATAATAGTACACAAGTATGTAAGAGAGATGGGGGCATTAAAAGAGCTTCCAGCTCAATATTCCTAAAAAAACAAACAAGTGCAGATATCAATCTCTCTTGTTTTTTGTTTTTGCTCAGATATCCCTCTATATATACAATAAATCTCCGAACCATCATCATATGGTGGTTCAGGACTATGATCCAAGGTCATCGAGCCAAACCAATGCATCTGGATGCCCGAATGCCCTGCCCTGCCCTCAAAAGAATATCATCAATCCCAAAAAACTGCTCACGGGCACCTGACCCCAAAATGGTATTTTACAAGTTAACGAATCAGGGCATGACTTTGAGTTTGAGTTTTGTAAAAGTTAAAATTATCAGCTGTCGTCATCATCTATGGCGCCAATATAAGTGAGATCCATCCTCCTAACCCTAACAGCACCCTTGAGCCAGCTAGACGCCTTAAGATCACTTATGGAAGATCCTGCTCCATCTTCCAAAAGGGTCCACGGGTCAATCTCTATATCGGGCTTGGGGGCCTTTCCTGAGATGGCCCGTGATACTTGATTGTTTCTAAGACTTGACGTGGTCGGTTGAACAAGAGCGAGCGCAGAAAGAGGGATGTTTGGTGGTTGAAAAGATATTGTAGATCTGACACACGGGAAAACACATGGCATTGCGGTTTGAATCCGCCACCTCACCGCGTCTGGTAGTTGCATGCCATCCAACTCATTCTGCAAAATATATACAAAAATGAATAAATCACTTTGAATATAATAAAAGTAAAATCCCTGACCTGTAAGTTTTCTGCAATTTCACCATCATACTGAGTGGTGGCTTCAGGGGTAGATTTGGAATTTAACTTTGGGCTGAGCCAGTAGGGCTGGGAGGTGCTTAACAGGGCATGCAGTACCAATAATAAACGATCAAATAAAGTTTCACCAAGATCAGATGAGTCTCTAGAAGCTGGATTTGCATCCTCATGAACAACCCTATTTCCAAGAAGACGAAGTACCACTGAAGCAAGCATGTGCCTATTGTTACGGGCTGATGGCTCCCTGTAACATACATATATTAAATTAGAATGATAATGATAATGATGAATTTAATAACCAATTAATATAAAAAGACTTACCCATCAGCAGCACAAATTACAGGAAGCAATCTTAAAAGTAGTTGCAAACGCAAAGACACAGAAGCACGTAATGCTGAAGGTGAAGGTCTAGCCAATCCCAGACTGCCACCTCGTATACCTTTCCTAGTATTCCCTTCAGCAACGGGTCCATGACTTATCTGCTGCTCGATTTCAATCATTTGCTTAACTAAATCACTAGCAAAAGTAACCCGTGACTCATCAGAGCTCTGGTCAATGCATGGAACAAGGAATTCCACTAACGCTTTCTCGGTTACATGCTGCTGACCAACTATAAAAGCTTCAACATCTGAAACTTGACTGAACGTTCTAGAATGTCGTTTTGTGTCCGTCCCATCACCTTCCTCAAGTGAAGTCTTCCGTTTATTCGTGGGCCCGTCATTGCACCAACCCCATGGTTTTGAATACTGAATCTTGGTTGATAAACCTTTGTTTTCAGCAATGTTAATTAACCGTTGTCGAATGGATTTTCGACCAAACAGAACATCGTGACCTTTAAGAAACCATTTTGCTTGCAATAAAACTTCGTCTTCTAGTGACCTCCCGAGAAGGTGGACCACCTCAGAGAAAAGTGGAGCAGCATCGGGTCGCACCAGCAAACGGGTCAACACCATTTGAATGAAGTTGTTTTCATTCTCGGAAGTTGCCATATTTTCATTATTTGGTGAAAACGAGCTCAAAGCTTTTACTAAAGAAGCATCTCGGGCTTCTACTTTTTCAATCAGGGCTTGTTCGTTTAGTAACAATCTGAGCTCCGCCCACTGCCAATGAAACTTTGCGGGCTGCAACGTGCCCAGAATATGTACAAGCTTATCAACAAGCTTCACCTCGTTTAATTCAGCCCGCTTCCCATCATCAATATCGTCTGGAATTTTACAATCGATGATGGCGTTTAGAAAGATTCGAGCCCGTAGAGGGACAAAGGCTGTAACTTTTGAGTGCATATCGGGCCCACTTAAGTCCAGCATGGCAGCAAACTCTGTGTCACTAGCATCGGTAGATACAATATCATATAATGCAGCACATTCTCTGAGACACACGTCGCGAAACGGTAAATGGTTTATTGCATCAGTTATAGCAACCGTTAAAGACTGAAATAACTGGGAGATGTTGTCACGGGCCATAATATTTGCATTGAGAATGAAGCGTTTCCATACCAAAAATCCAAACATAGAAAAAGCGGGTGTGAAAACAAGGTTAATAGGAAGCAGGCGTTGGTTTCTTGACAATGCTACAATTGAAGGTTCACCCAGAAGCTCAACTATAAATCCATCAGACACAGCCCTGCAATTCCCAACAAGAACCCTAAACCAATGAACCGAAACTTCAACCAAATTATCGGTTTTTAAATCGCGTGCACTCCCATTTGAATTTGATCTTGTACTCCTCACATATTGAATCACATTTAACCCTTCCTTTAATCTGAAAACAGTTACCATTCTTTCAAGACTAGCAATACCCTGAAGAACAGCCCCGATTATAAGCGCAGAAATTGCACCAGTCGTTTTAGCAGCTTTAGAAAATGTCATTTTTCCAGGGTTCTCGTGGGTTTCAGGTGACAGTTGTAATTGGGCCCGAGAAGATTTTGGGGGTGAGAAAACTTGGGCTAAAGCAGAAGAAGCTTCCGTTGCAAGAGCAATTTCAAAAACCCGACTTTGACGTTCTCCCAGTGCATCTTTTAGTAAAGACAAACACGTAAGATGGATACGTAAAATGCGTCTCGCAAAGTTCAATGAATTCGGGGGGATTTTAGCAATCACATTACTAACAATTGCAGAAACAGCATATGCTACTAAAGTCGGGTCACCTTCTTGGGCTGCCCCGCCCGTTTGTCTCATGCAATCCAACAACCCTTTTACAACCTGTTGAGCTACGTCATCGACATTTGGTCTTTCCAACGCAAAAGACTTCTTTTCCTGACCATAAAAGGCTTCATCAATGAGTCTTTGAACAGTTTCCCGCATGCTCAACCCGACCCGTGAAATCCGAACACCGCTAATTTTTTTAAGTAAAAATTCATCAAAATCTTGGACTCCTGCAGGAACACCAAGTGGGAAACCGAATTCCCCATCTGATGATCTACCAGATTCCAGTTCCATAACGAGTCTTTTATCAGACGATGTTTTGAAGTTTCTGAGCCATTCAACAACACTCGTTACAGGCCCGTATTTCTTTAACATCTGGCGAGCAAAAACTAAAGCAATTGAACCAGAAACCCGCCCGTTTGAAACTGAAGCCCGATGCATCATGGCCGATAATGTTTCGGGAATAAGATCAGCTGCAGCAAGTATGTTTTCATACCTGACCAAAAAGATTTAATATCAGAAATCTTTAAAATACAATATTAAAAACTTAATAGATAAATAAAACCTTCTGAGAGATGATAAAACAAAGGCTTCTCCAACAGCACACAAATGATTGTCAACATTTCGTTGTACAATCATAACATTTCTCCCACCATGACCTGAAGGAATCGGGTTAACAGGAACTTTGGGCAACAACCAAATAAGAAATCGAGCTGCAGAAACTAAATCATCACAAACATCCATTAAATACAAGATATTGGATAATTCATCTTCACCAAGTTTCCACTTTGTTACACTTTTATCATCAACACTCCTACCATACGGGCCCACTTTTGCTGCAGTTTCGGCAGCCTCATCAACAAGTGGCCTCACAATACCCAATAACCACACAACAATAGCCCGTTTCTCATCTAACGGAGCCCGTTTCAGAGCTTTCCCAATTGAAGAAATGTCAACCGTTTTGATCAGATCAGTTGTTTTAGATACATCGTTATCGTTACTGTTCCGGTGATGAGGACAGTTAATTCTGTTATCACATACATGACTAGTGGATGCACCCTGACTACCCTTGATCCGGGCAGCTGCTAATTGAGCAAGACTTGAAGTTTTACGAACCGTTTTTTGTCTGCCTCTTGTGGCTTGTTTGACGGGTTTGACCGGCGGGTCAACTCTAAAAGACTCAATTGACTTTAGACCACCCTTTTTAACCCACCAAATGTCTTCATCATCAGAAAGATATGGCCTTTTTTCTTCTACCTTTTGTCTTTTAGCTCTTCTGCATTCTTCACATCCAGGTGTTGCTTCACTAATAACCATTGGCCCAGTGGGCCTTTTAACAGCAGGAGACTCATTAAGCCCGTTTACAGTAGGTGTAGAATGGGAATTTGGGAAATGAAGCAGGACTGCAATAGAACTCATTAATTCATCAACTTTAGGAGTTCTGTTACCATTTTTATTTGATAACGGTATTTTCCGGTGACCTTTTCCAAACTTTTGATGGTTTTTTGCCTTGTTAATATTTTTGTGATGATCATGAAGCAAAAGTCGTCTTTCATTTGAGTAAATCTGCATAGCTTCTGAAATAAGAGATATTTCTGCAATTTGTGCTTCTTCGAGTGCAGATTGAATATATGAAGCAGGAAGATGTTTTAAAAGTTTATAATGTCTTGTTCTTCGGTCAAAGTCAACCACCGAATCATTTCGACCCATGATTCCACTAACAATAAGCTCTCTCACATACGCTTGAGGGTAAAAAATACCCGATCGAATGAGTTCGTTTATTAGTAATTGAACACGTTTAAAACCTTCTCCGTTTTGGACTTGATGTTGATCAAGCCAACACACGATAATATCATGTAACGGGCCTGGGCTTTGAAAAAAATGTGACAGATCTTTGACTTTTCTCTTACCAACTTTTGACTTGCGCATGTTTCTCATTTTCATCTCTAAAAGTCGGGTAGTAATATATATCTGTGAAAAGTCTCTTTTGCCACTAAATTTAACACCACTAGGAGGGGTAGTTCTAAAATCCCTAAAATCACATGTGGCCCACTCACAAATAAAAAATATAGAACCTATATATGAGGGCCCGATTGACCCGATCCATTTAAGAGATGACATTAAATACGAGCTAACTTCTGATATCCACCTTTTATCACCTGTTTCATCACTTAAATCCTCAAACATACACTTGTATGCAACAGAAATATATCCATTTATAAGTGTTTTATCTAACTCATTAACTGCCTTAGCCACATTATGACCCGATTGGCCCGGTCTTGCAGCTCTTCCGAGATTAGTTGCACATTTCTGAATTGAAGAAACAACCGAATCAATGGATAAGGATGGCCCGTTAATCTCAACCCATTTACTCCCACATTCACTGGGTAACCGTGTTATTAAACTACCATCATTTGTTGCATTTAAAACCACACAAGATGGTAATGGGAAACAATTTAGGGCAACAAAAGTATCAGGTACAGCAAGGATTAAATATCGAAGAATCTCGGTTAGAGCAGATATGGTGTAGGCCCGCCTAGAATTATCCACAAGATCTGAACCACCTGGAGATGGTTCTTGGATGAACCGAACAGCTATTCCCACAAGGGTACGAACGTAATTTTGCGATAAAACAATGGTTTCTATAACACCGTATATAATAGGCAACAGCAATTGCAATATCCCCAGTAATTCCTTCTCCTGAAAATGACAAAAACAGTACCCTTAAATTTTATAATAATCATATTTTACAGCTTAAAACTTCAACCCAACCCATATCAAATAACCGGTTTTGGCCCATGCCCGTTGAGAAAGATTACCTGCAATTGATTAAGAAGCCAATCAATGATTAAAGAAGGAAGAATCAATCCTTGTGCATAATGCCAGTGTATAATTCGAACGACATACCACCATTTAAAATGTAATGATGGTTCTTCACCATCAATAAATGAGTGCTGGAGGGAGTGGGACCCACCATGAGAATTGTTTTTTGAAATAAATTCATCGACAAGATGTTGTAAAAACTCGATAACATCTCTTGTCCACTGATCTGAGCGCGAAAACCGATTTTTGTCAGGCCGGACCTGTAAGATAAAATCATCATCTGTTGTTACATCTCAAAAACTTTTTTTTGTAAAGATTCTACATATGAATTAAATAAATATGTACCTGGTTTAAATATGTTACTTTAATAAACCATGTGGCCCTTAGTAAAGGTACATTGTTTCTAATAAGAACTTCAAAAAGTGATTTGCGTCTATAACCGTGAGGAACATGATCAGCTAACGACCGTAAACGTTTATGTTGTTGAGATAAGCCCTGCACTCAAAAATATTAATAAATAAAGTTTTAAAAAATAATTAAGTATAGTTGAACAGAACAGAAGACAAACCTCAATCCATTTTTTGCGAAAATCTTCACTGCCAGCTTTCTGTTCTGGAAAAACACCGTCCTTACTCAACAAGTTACCAGTAAGAGGGACTCCATAAACTTGACCAGCCTGTAACACCCACCCTCAAATTACTTGATGTTTACATCAACAGTTGCAATATATAACAATACCTTGCGTTTTTGAGCACGAGATTCATTAATCGCACGGTGATATTTTCTGATTGCCTGCACAAATTTATAATAAATAATGTGATAATAATAAATAATTAAATGGCATAATGATGGATTTACGTTTACCTCCTTGCACTTTAGGATTACAGGCTTGGTGAAAGTTGGAATCTGTGATAAAGATATCTCTCTCGACTCCTATGACAAATAAAACATCATAATTTACTCTCATTAAACAGTAAAATAAAAATATACCTCAAGCCCTTCAACTGTCTCTCTGTATCCACCAAGCACATACTCCTTTGTAAGTGTCTCCTCTGGGCAATTGGCAGTTGGAGGGTGAAAATCAGGTGGTGGAAGCCTGATAACACAAATAACACTTACTAAGTATTAACTATTATAATACTAATACAAAACAAAGTAACTAATAACCCTTTCTGCCAAATGTGACATTTATCAAAATAAATATAAATCTAGTGACAGCAAATCTGAGTTTTTAAGATTACAGAAACTACCTTGAATTTAGGGGATCTTTCTCACACCTTAATTTGTATGGTGCAAGCTGTGAAGGACTAGGCGCAAATCGAAAATAGAAAGTTAAGATACAGTTATAATTATTATATGATAAATAAATGGAAAATGCATACCGAATTAATGGAAAATTAGGTGGAAGAGAAGAGGAGTCAGGTCGGGAGGCAGTGTTATTGACTGCACTACTGCAGTTGGTACCATGATACCTTTGCATTTCTCCAAACTATGTCCCGCATACTGTCTCACACATTGAATATCTGCAAATGTATTACCATCTTAATCAAAAATACGCCAAAATTTTATCTCTAAATACATATTTCGATATAAACATACAGTAATTGTATGTATGTAAGTTCAGTGAAAAAACAGATATTAATGACAACTCTATTTAGCAAGCATCTATTCCCAATTTGTAACTATGATATAATCTAAGTGCTAGTAACCACATGAGATGGCTTGAGGTGAAGTATTTAATTTCTAAAATAGTTTAGATTAGATGGCAAATTTAAGTATTAAATTAATATGATTACTTGGCAATTTATAATGGAAAGTTTTTTCACAAATTTTTACTCGTTAGATGACAGGTAGGCATTGTTGGATTTTCTTAGGGTTCACGCCAACGGCCTACCATATTTATATTATGAACATATATCGATTTTGCACTGCCAAACGCAAGATTAAATGCCTGATGTAAATGATGACATCTACTATGTTGCTTGTTTAACAACGTAATTTCATTCCCCTATGCTGCATCTAATATAATGATTAAATTAATGCACATAACTCATTTGGAGGAATACAGCTGATTTCAATTACAGCCTAGCACTTAGGTTTAAGTTACTGAGAAACATAAACCCGACACAAGTTAATTTTAACTCAATAGTTGCTGATCGATCACCTACTGTAAAGATGTTCCAATCATCATTAGGGTTTCAGCTCTTGAGTCCACACACCATTACCCAAGTTTATAAACTGTTTAATAAGACAAACAACTAGACATTTAACCTATGGTTATAGGCAAGTTCTGACATTATATCTTAGAAAAACAAACCTACTCACCAGAATTTCAGTTACTCAATTACGCACAAACAAACATATACATATTTTCCTCAATACTAGTACACAACCCACGATCACTGACTGGCACAAAAAACATTACTTGATCATTTAGATCACAGTGATCTTCAAAATTTTCGTCATACACTATCAAGTATGAACAATTTACAACTTCAACCAGTTTCCCTGAGCTCTGAGTGTACTCAAAGTATCAGCTCATATACAACATAACATTAAAAGTAACTAAATTTAAATGCATAATGCCCAAATTAAACTCATCAAACGATGAAATAAAAAAAAAAAACCATTCGGTAGCAAAACATACATAAAAAATTACAACATGGCTGCAAAATTAAGCATACCTTTGAAATCAAGCAGAAGCCTTTACGAATTAAACCCCAAATCAAGTTCGAAACATGCAAAACGCAGTTGTTGGAAGTTCGATGAATGGAAACTAGGGTTTCTGATGGCTGTCAGTGAAACTAGGGTTTTGAAGCACAAGAACAAGAAATCAACAAGGGTAAAGTGTGCGATGCGAATTATAGATACAAATTGTGTAGATAAATATGTATAATCGAACAAAAACGTCGAAGAGATTAGGGATTTGAAATTTGAGAAAGAGGAATCGTGTGTATATAGAGAATGGGGCTTTTGACCCTTTTTTTAATTTCTTATTTTTCTATTTTTTTTCTGATGATGACGACGACCAAACTAGAGGGTGCGCAACTTAATAGCTTGTCTAGTTGAGGGGGTGGTTTCGGACAATTTTTAGTTACATAAGACCGGTGCCAATGGTGGCGGCCGTCAGTTGCTGCCAACTCAGCGCCACGTCAGCAGACAAAGTAACTAACACTAAACTGACGTAGTCATGCCAACAGCACTCCGTCACTTCACCAAATTTGGGCCCCACCATTTACTTTTCTTTTTCTAATAAAAATATACAACTAATTAAAACAAACTAATAAAAATACATTTCATTAATTAAAAAACATTACATAAAAAAGACATTAATAAAAAAAAGAGATTAAAATAATAAAAAAAAGACATTCGAACTAAAAAAAAAACTACTAGTCAAGAGATTCATTGTCGTCTTCGTCTTCGCCAACCGGTCCTTGTGTTCCCGAACCCTCACCGTCACCCTCCTCGTCATCCTCGTTAAAAATCGCCAAATCCTTATGAAATTTCCTTGCAATTGATTCTTGAGCGTTTTCAAGCATTTGCTTACGACTTTCGCTAAGGTCGTTCGGTACTTTTGTGGCTAGGAATTTCCAAGTTTTCAAAATTAATTTTTGCTTAGCCATTTTTGCAACCTTAGCGATAGCGTTAGATTGCTTATGGGAGGTTTGTCTAACCACGTTCAAAGTGTCCAACTTAATGGACCTTGCAGAAGTTGCGGCATCGGACGAGGAGGAAGGTTTTTGACTTTTCTTACTAACACTCCGGCCGGGGGGCGCCTCAACGGGTCATCTTGGAACAACGCATGCATGTTAGCCGGTGTCGTCGTCCTTGTATCCAAGCTAACCGGTTCGGTGTCTTCATCGAGGCTTATCGGCTCGGTATCCATGACGCCCACTGAAAAATAGAACTCTGGGCAATCTTTTACCACTTCCCAACAGTCCTCGTATATAAAATTACGGCCAACATTTTCACGGAATTGTTGACGAGAAGCTTTTAGAACGTCCTCGTCTCGCGTACCGCTTCCACGCATGTCGTTTAAAAAATTGTATATAGCACTGAAATTTTTCACGTCAGCCGCTATTTTTGTAACACCACAATCTATAGCCATTTTTTTTTAAATGCATACGGAAGCGATTTAAGAAACCATAAATCCTAAATTATTACACATCATAAAAACTTTACATATTAACTAAATATATAAAACATTTAAAGGTGTTACTAAAACAGGCTCGACCCGGTATACAAAATCAGAGTACGGTCAGACTTCCAAAACCCGACTCTAGTCAAGCTAAATCCACAACCTGAAAAGAGTCAACAAATGAGGGATTAGCACAAAGCTAAGTGAATAGAAATAACAATCAATTTGCATAACCACAACAAATTAAAGACAAGAGAAATCAATCTGGAAACCCGTCCAAACTTCCACAAGCAATTGGACGTTATGAGAGTATCGGCGGACTTGAAAAGTACCTACAACTGTTGTTGGCCGAACAACAGTTTACCGATGACCACTTTACTATTAGCACGGTACTCACCCATGACGGAACACATTCGTAGGAGTCCGAGCACCCCATCCAATAGTAACGAAGCCTAGCCAAAACTCACTCATAGCTAACCTCTAGAAAACATGTGCACATACTACCATTAACAATCCCACAATTAATGGTACCACTGGAAAATTTACGAAAAACCAAGAAAAATGAATTTTTCCCAAAACCAGCCAAGATAGCGCCGCTATCCGAGATAGCGCCGCTATCTTTCAAGGAGATAGCGCCGCTATCCAAAGATAGCGCCGCTATCCTCCAAAAGATAGCGTCCGCTATTTCAATACCAAACGCTATTTCAGGTCGATGTTCCAATTTTCTAAACACGAAGCAGAGATAGCGCCGCTATCTTAGAGATAGCGCCGCTATCTCCCCCAGACCAGCCAAAATGCTGCACTTTTCTCCTACAAGCCCACCATACCAAAACCTTTGTACATCACACAAGAAGAAGGTTAAGTCCACTCACCTTAGCTTCCTTTTAGTACCGAGCTCAGTAATCTTATATCACTGAGGCTCCTTCCCTTTTCCTGTACAAAATGAATACCGAATTAGTTACCCGAAATCATCAATTGTGTAACATGTAATATAAGCTTAAGACCACATCTTACAATCACCACTTACAACCAATTACTTTCATTTCTACACATAATCAATACTAAAGTCTAACACTTCATCAAGTCCATTCATTAGGCATATTGACCAATTTGCACACTAGGCCCAAACGGGTCAAAACAAGAATAATGAGTCGGGGCTACACACAACATCATCCAATGAGATATCCTACTTGATCAACATCAAAATTACATAACTAACAAGTTACTTGCACTCAATTGCAAGTTTCACCAACTTTGACCTTATTTAGGTCAAATAGCACCAATTGTCAAACAAACGGGTCAAGACCCGAAACCAACACAATCAAGCTTACAATTCATTCAACTAACACATTGCCAACATGAAATTGATAATTAAAGTTTACTAGTCACACAAGACTAAAGTCAACTCCCAGGTTTGACCAAAGTCAACAATCTACAAATTTAGCTAGTTATGACTACATTTCCATCTAGCCAAACACTACCATTCTTTAGGCATTTTCTCCATAGATAACTAATCATCTTTATAACTAACAATTATAATTCTCACATGCATAATTTAACATAATAACACCTTAAGAACAACAAGATTCACATTTCACCAATTTAGGGAAGATCTTCATCTTCTTCCCAAGACCACCATTGATGGAGCTTCATGAAAGCTTCACCAAATGAGCTATAACTAACAACAATTCATACAATACTTGCAAGAACTCAGTTAGACACCAAATCATGCATCAATTTTGGATTTCCAACAAGATTCAACATGAACTTCATAAAAACCCACTAACTCAAGAACCCTAGTTCATCCCTACATCAAGAACATGAAACCCTAGCCAAGGAAGGAGAGAACTTACTTAGTTTTGCTTCTAGATTCCGAAAATCACAATGAATAGGCAAGATCTTCAAGCAATTATCATCAATTTGGAAGAAAACTCAAGAAAGTGTATGTGTGTGTGTGTTGGGTCGACTGGGAAAGAAAACAAGAGGGGAAAAATACAAATTTGACACCTGCCTCTAAACATGTACACCCCCTTCCCCACACAGGTATTTTCATTTAAACACAGTACAGGTTATTAGGTTCACAGATAATTAATTTAGACCTAACTAACTCCAAATTTAACAACGAAGATATTTTTAGAACCCCGGTTCAGAAATGAACCCAAATATGTAAAAATCATTTTAACATTTAAATATCTCAGTTTTACTAATTTTTAACCCCATGGTTAAAAATACAATTAATTCAATTAAATCAAATAAAATCATATAAAATAATAAAATAATAAACAATAAGATATTACTTACCAAAAGTAATAAAATATTATTGGCCGGGTCTCGGGATGTTACAAATCTCCCCTCCTTAAAGAGATTCCGTCCCCGGAATCTCACCTTGATCAAATAAACTCGGGTAACGGTTCCTCATATCCGCCTTGGTTTCCCATGTCATATCGGCACCCAAACTGTGTTTCCACTTAACCAAGACCATCGGTATCTGCTTCTTTCTCAGTTTCGTTACCTTTCGATCTAAAATTTCCACCGGTTCTTCAACTAACCTCTTTCTCGAATCCACCTTTAAATCTGTAATTGGTAACACCGGGATTTCATCGTCTATATTACACTTCCTCAAATAACACACATTGAATGTGTCATGAATACCCGACAATTCAGGAGGAAGATCGAGTGCAACAGTTTGGTCATTCACCACCTGAGGAATAATAAACGGCCCAATATACCTTGGTGCTAATTTTCCCCGTTTCCCAAAACGAATAACACCTTTCCATGGAGAAACTTTCAAATAAACTCGTTCACCCTCAATAAAAGTCACGGGTCGACGCCGAGGATCCGCATACATTTTCTGTCTATCCCGAGCAGCCTTTAACTTTTCACGGGCTATTGCCACTTTATCAGCCGTCATCTGAACAATCTCGGGACCCACAAACTGTTTTTCTCCTGCTTCTAACCAACACGTGGGAGTTCTACACCGTCTACCATACAACATTTCATACGGTGGCATACCGATACTTGAATGATAAGAGTTATTATAAGCAAATTCAATCAAAGGCAAATGAGAATCCCACGATCCACCATATTCTAATACACAAGCCCGCAATATATCTTCCAAAGTTTGAATAGTTCTTTCAGATTGACCGTCTGTTTGTGGATGATAAGCCGTGCTCAAATTTACCCGTGTGCCCAATTCTCTTTGCAAACTTCTCCAAAAATTAGAAACAAACCGAGGATCCCGGTCGGATACAATAGATAGCGGGATCCCATGTCGGGAAACTATCTCATCAATATACAATTTAGCCAACCTATTAAGTGAAGCAGTTTCGTTGGTGGCTAAAAAGTGGGCACTTTTTGTTAACCGATCAACAATCACCCAAATCATATCATGGTTTCTCGGTGTACGGGGAAGTTTGGTGACAAAATCCATTGTTATATTCTCCCACTTCCATTCGGGTATTTCCAATTGCTTTAACGACCCGTACGGCTTTTAATGCTCGGCTTTGACTTGGGCACAAACATGACATTTCTCAACAAAATGAGCAATATCCGCCTTCATAGTAGGCCACCAATACAAAGTTTTCAAGTCATTATACATCTTTGTACTTCCCGGGTGGATAGATAACCGTGACTTATGGGATTCGGTCAATATTACATCCCGCAAACCCCCGATTAACGGCACCCAAATTCGAGACCTAAACGTTTTCAACCTCCGAGTATCTTCCACCAACTCATCTTTTCTCTTTTTCATAATTTCTGATTTTAAGTTTTCATCTTTCAAGGCCTCCATTTGACAAATTCTCAACCGGTCAACGAGATCGGACACGATCTCCATACGCATAAACTGAGCAACATTTGGTGATTCCTTACGGCTTAAGGCATCGGCGACTACTTTAGCTTTCCCCGGGTGATATCGAATTTCACGATCATAGTCTTTAATGAGTTCTAACCATCTTCTTTGCCTCATATTCAATTCTTTTTGTGTGAAGACATATTGAAGACTTTTGTGATCGGTACAAATAACACATTTGGTTCCATAAAGGTAATGTCCCCACAATTTTAAGGCAAAAATTACCGCCGCGAGCTCAAGGTCGTGAGTCGGGTAATTCTTTTCATGAGGTTTCAATTGACGTGAGGCATAAGCAATCACCCGGTCTCTTTGCATCAATACACAAACCAAACCCGCAATAGATGCATCACAATAAACTATAAAATCATTGGAAGTAGAGAAAACACGGTTGCCGATGCACTAAGTCGGGTGGATATCCCATCAATGTTAGCAATTTCTTAGCAATTTCTTATCCAACAGCAACATGGCTAGACGACATTCGTGCTTATTATTCCAATGATCAACGAGGAAAAGAATTCGCATCTAGCATCACCAACGGCCCAACTGTTTTTCCACACCACATGTTCCGAGACGGGTTGATTTACATCAAAGGTAAACTGTTTGTACCACCGATAGGCCAGATTCGTTCACAACTAATTACCGAGTTTCATTCATCTTTTATCGGTGGCCATGCGGGTATCAATGCAACGGTCAAGAGACTATCGAGTAATTTCACTTGGCTCGGTTTAAAAAAAGATGTTACACAATTTGTCAAAAGTTGCAACGTTTGTCAAACTATCAAACCAATTAATCATAAACCATATGGTCTTCTTCAACCATTGCCAACCCCGTCACAACCATGGGATGATATATCGATGGACTTTATTACTCAACTACCCTCCTCACATGGCAAAGTTTCAATTTGGGTCATCGTGTACCGATTGTCAAAGTATGCACAATTTATTCCCTTTAACTTCTAATTATACCGCACTTACTTTGGCAACGATTTTTATGCATGAGATTTATCGATTACATGGCCTTCCAAAAACGATTGTATCGGATAGAGATCCCTTATTTTTAAGCAGGTTTTGGAAAGAATTATTCAAAATCATGGGCACTAAACTAGTGCATTCAAGTGCATACCATCCCCAAACGGATGGTCAAACGGAAGTAGTTAACCGTTGTCTCGAGATGTATCTTCGTGCATTCGATTTTGATGAACCACCTGTTGTAATATGCTTCGCGTTCATGATATATAGTTATATGGCTAGACGTATGTGAGCCTAAAGGGTCACACACTTATACACCAAACACCATTTAATATATATAATATAATTAGGGTAATTATATTATTTATATACAAACTATAATTACTTGGCTAGTTATGTTTTAATTAATTGTTAAGTTAAAACGTATTAGTGAGTAATCATAAAGAATCAAAAGTGCAAGGGGCTAAGTGTCATATCTCCTAACTTGTAATTAGAAGATATGTATATAGATTAGGGAGCAAGTAATTAAACCCTAATGCTTCCCACTTGACCCCTCACGGCCGTAACCTAAAAATAATGCAAAGGGGTGTCGTTTTTGTGTGGTGTGTGCGACGCACAAACCAAAAACAAAGATATACTTCCTCCTTTATTTTGATGGTGAACGTGGACAAAGGATGACAAAAAGCAGTTTTGTTTTTTGTTAATTTAGTTAGTTGTCACATTGGTTTTGATTCTTAAGCAAGGGACTAGCATTCTCATTGGTGTTCTTGATATGGTGTAGTGTGGATACCATTAGAGGAATTTTACTTTGAATTCTTGGAGTTCTTCATCCTCATTCATTGGTGTAATTAAAGGCTTCAAGGGTATGATTTCCATACTAAACTCTTTATCTTTTATTTATAGTTTAATTGTATTAATCAATATTAGATCCGTTCATGGTGATTAAACTTTTCCGCTGCGTTTTGGTTCTTGTTTTAACCTTAAATCACCATTAGTGATATCACGAGTCATTATATTGATGATATAATTAACTAATTTTTGTAAAAAGTAGCAAAAACCAAATTTTTTGGTCTATTTTTAATTCCGATCGGACGAAATAAAACCCTAGGGTTCTTATTTTTTTCGCAATTTTAAAAGAAAAAGGGTTAAAAATATGATTTTTTGGAACCCTACATGCTACTTGTTACAAAAACCCAATTAAAAAATTAATCTAGTTTATTGATTTTTTGATTATTTGGCTTGGAATTACTTGTTTAATTTTGTTTTTAATATGGCAAAACATGTATTTTTGCCATATCCCAAGCCAAAGCCTTGTCAATTGTTGCTTGTTTGTGTAAACCGATGAAAACCTAGACCGTTTGTGATTGAATGTGGTTGTGTTTGATTGTTTGGTTGTTTTGGGAAAAGTCGTGTTTTTGGCTTAATTGTTGTATTTGTTTCATTTTTTTTCCTTTTATTTTTGGTGCCATTTTTTGGGGCAAATTTCATTGTAAAATTAATTAGAATAGTTGTATTTTGTTTCTTTGTACTTTGTAATTTGTTGACCAAAGGTGAAGAATAGATGAGGACAACACAACAATTTTCGGCACCTCCTGCGCAGCTGCACGAAAACAGACTTTCCCAGTGATGGCTATTCCGTTGGACCTGAAACCACCGTCAAAATTTCCGCAACTCAGAGACCTAAAACTTTACAGAAGGCGGGGAAGACCACCGAAGACTCCTTCAGTGACTTTTCATGCCTTGAAGTCAGACTGAATTTTCTGGCAGATTGCATTTTTTCACAAAATGATGGTTTCTACTTGCCCATGAATGTCATGGGGCAAGTGGTAGCCCATTGGGTTTATGTAGGCCCGTTTGGGTTCATGTTGGCCCGTCCCCTAGTTTGACCCTTCGGTCCGTCGTGATGACTCAAGTGACCGAACCTAGGATTTCATCGGTCGAGGTTTGCACAAAATTTGTTGCATGTTTTATTTATGTTTGTGGTTGTTTTCATTTCTATTAAATACAAGTAATAAAACAATTAAAATACGATTTTAGACACAAACATTAAAACATCCAAACTTTTTATCATCTATGATTACTTGTTAATCATTAATGATTAATTTTTAATCTAAACTTGTATTTGAGATTAAACACAGTTTAAATACGATTTGAACTTACACCTTAATAATCGTTACATGTTTTTACCGTTTATTAACCGACTTATGAAAGTGGTATGAATGAAGTACATGATTCATTCATATCTTAATAAAATTTTATCTTAAAATTTTCCATACCTAAAATTTAAGTCACGCCGTCCAATCGGTTGAAATCACTTGCTTCTATTTTTGAATTCACGTGAGACGTGGTTTGAATTTAGATCTGAGGTCATTATTCTTTACGCGTGAGACCTAGATCTATTTTGACATGATTTCACATTTGATGACTTAATCGAGTTAACGGTGAGACTTTGACTCGAGGCGAAGATGCGACAAACATGCCACTTGAACTTACACAGTTTAAGTCACGCCGTCCAATCGGTTGAAATCACTTGCTTCTATTTTTGAATTCACGTGAGACGTGGTTTGAATTTAGATCTGAGGTCATTATTCTTTACGCGTGAGACCTAGATCTATTTTGACATGATTTCACATTTGATGACTTAATCGAGTTAACGGTGAGACTTTGACTCGAGGCGAAGATGCGACAAACATGCCACTTGACCCTAGATGCTTGTTCACTAGGTGCCATGAAGTCCCATACCTCTAAGAGTTGCACTAGTAATGCAATTGTTGATCGTCACCTACCTATTGGATCTATCATCTCTAGCAGATCAACTGATGCGGTGATAGAAGCTCAATGGGATCTTAGCTTTTAATTAAAATTAATTGGGTAGTTAATTGATTAAAAGAAATTATTATTGAAAATACTATTTTTTGAACTTTGTTTGTTATACAGATAACAACAACAAATCAAAACCTAAGTATCTCCACTCTAAAATCAGTTCTTGAAAACTGAAACTGACTAATATCAACTTTATCGATTGATATCGAACTCTAAGGATTGTCCTTAGAGATGAGAACAAGTTGATACACCTATAAGAGGCCTTACCTGAGGCACCTCCTGCAAATGATTCTGCTGCTGTTCGTCAAGCCTTTACCGAAACGTTTTAACGAACATCAAGAAGTCGCTACTCCTATGCTTGTGAGCATGAATCCCGAGATCCGAAAGAACTTCGAGGAACTTACAACATATGACAAGATAAGCGATTTGAAAATGATATTTCAAAAACATGCAGAATTTGAACTATTCAAAACAGTTAAAGCATTCAACGCTTACAAGCATGAGGACGGCCAATCAGTTAGCACTTACATCTTGAGTATGAAATGCTATATTGATCAAATGGAGCGTCTTGGTTACCCATTGCCACATGTTCTTGGAATGAGCTTGATTCTTACCTCACTATCCAAGGACTATGACTAGTTTGAAAAGAGTTTTAAAAGTACATAGCATGGGGAAGACAATCGTTGATAACATGCTATGGTAAAACTAGTTGAGCAAAGGTTACCCAATTCTTTTCTAGGAATCAGGGAAGGTAAAACCGCAAGCAAAAAGCAAGAGTCTAGGTAAGGGTAAGCTAGTTTACTTTTCCAAACCTATGATTCCCCCACCTGCTTAAAAGGAGCACCCTGCAAAGGATATTTCTTGCCATCATTGAGATGAAACCGGCCATTGAAGGAGGAACTGTCCTGCCTACTTGGCAGAGTTGATGAAGGACAAATGTGTTCTAGCTAGCACATTAGGTATCTTCATTATAGAACTCTATACTTTTCGTAATAAATCTTGAGTGTATGACACTAGTTGTGGAACTCACATTTACACAAATGTGCAAGATTAAAAGTGAAGTAAAAAGCTAAATGAATGGAAGCTGTGATCTTATCCTTCCTAATGCGTTAATTATTGTTTTGAACAATTGTCAATTATGCATTATTTAGCTTTATCGTTTGTTGAATAATGGATTATGAAATTAATATGCATGATCCTAATTCAAACGATAGTTCTATATACAAATGTAGCACTCAAGAATCCAAAACGGTTTGGATTCCATTTACCTAGAGCATTGTCATCTTTTCCAAATAAACAAGAAACGCATTTTGATATTACAACTCGACGGGCTTCTTAACAAATGATTATGAATCATTTAAATGTCTCTCTTGTATATTATGGAAAGATAATAAGAAAGCTTTTCTCCCATGTTGGCGAAAGAGCTGAAATCTACTTGGACTCATACATATTGATGTATGTGGCCCTTTTAGAACTAAGACTAGGGAAGGTGCCACCTACTTTCACTGATGATATCATTCGATGTGGTTATGTTTACTTGATTAAACATCAACATGGAAGCTTTAATGATATCAGTCGCTATGGTTATGTTTACTTGATTAAACATAAACATGAAACCTTTGAAACGTTCAAAGATTTCTAAAGTAAAAGTAGAAAATAAACTCGACAAGACAACAAAGGCTTTCAGTCCTGATTGAGGATGAAAGTACATGAGTCAAGAGTTTCTGGATCATCCAACACATCGTGAGATTGTCTCACAATTCACTCCTCCATACACTCCACAAGATAATGGTGCGTCTGGAAGGAGACATCGGACCCTGTATGACATGGTTCGGTTTATGATGAGTCCCACTACTCTTACACTATCCTTTTGAGGGCATGCACTGAAGTCTACTGCTCGAATACTTAATATGGTTCCGACCAAAAGGTTAAAAAGACACCATATGAGATATGGCATGGGAAAGTCCCTAATTTGTCTTACTTGAAGATCTGGGGTTGTGAGGATCTCGTGGAACGAGACATGCCGAACAAACTTGAGCCCATATCTATCAAGTATATCTTCGTTACTATTTTACTTCCCAACTGAGAACAAATTGTTGTTACTCGGTATGCTGAGTTTCTTGAGAACAGTCTCATTTCACAAAGCAAGTGGGAGCACTATAGACTTTGACAATATTCAAAGTGAAGATACACAACCTTCTGGTAACACTAGAAAATATCATTCTGAGGCTGGACATATAGATGTTGGACCACAGGATGATGTTGTTCCCATTCGTAGGTCCGCAAGGACAACTCATGCACCTGAACGATATAGATTTATGTCGATGCCGAGGAGTAAAGTTTTGAGGATCATAATGAACCCCCTAACTATCAAGTTGCATTATCAAATTTTGAATTCGAAAAATGACTTGAAACTATAAATGCGAAAATGAAATCCATGAGAGACAATCAAGTTTTGAACTTAGTTGATCCTTCTCAAAACAGTAAGACTGTTGACATGGATGAAAATATACACACCTATAAAGCTCTTTTAGTAACAAAAGGTTACACTCAATCCTACCGGATTGACAATGATGAAACCTTCTCGCCTGTTACTAAAGACATTAGGATTCTTATAGCCAAAGTAGTGTACTATGAATATGAGATTTGGTTAATGATGAAATTGTGACAACCCTAAAAATTTGGTATTTGAACCGACAATTATTGTAACACCATTTTGTATTACTACAATCACCTCAATAATGAAAGCATTTACTTATCATGTAATTCTAGCAAAGACATTCGTACCATGTGTATGTAGTACACACCATCATTAGGCACACGTCAGTTTATCAATGTCTCGTACAATTAAAACTATACATTTAGCGAGTTGGTGACTCAACGTAAACTCAAAGTGAACTTAAGAAATATAATCTTTATCATTTATAATGATACACTAGTTTGACCGAATAAACATGTATGAAAAACGATCTTATTAAATATACTACTAACATCAAATAAATACTTGGTACATTAACAAAATATGAAAGTAACTAAATATAAAACCGAAAATAATATGTTATTATTATGAAATAATCATTGTCGAAGACCAAGTAAAACCCTGATCAAAACGTTATACGTGATATTTATACATTATACAAGTATTAATAAATACTAGTATCCACATCAATTACAAGTTAAAATTTAAACTTCACACAGCCTACCTATCCCCTCTTTGACCGGTAACTACACCTCGATCTCCCCTTTTTCTCGGTCAAACCTCCCTATAATGTGTTCACCGTATTGAATTTGTTGTTATTATTCTTAACCCATCGTCATCATCATTCATCACCATTCCCTCATCTCTCATTTTGAAAGTAACAGAAACCACCATCACATCTCCTTTGGCTTACTCCTGCGAACTAGTGTTTGTGCGGCGAACCCAGCAACAAAACCAAAGCTCCTACGATCTTTTATTCTCATTTGTTTCGAACCAGACAAAAGAAATCTCATCTCCCTTTCGTTTTACAAAACCCACGCAGCAGAAACGTTTCCTCCGACGACAACCAAGACAAAAGTTACGGACATACTCAGTAAGATCCGACGAGCTATCGCCGACGAATCTCGATCTCTTACCCTCTCTTTCTCTCGTGTGAAAGCAGAAAGTAGAAACTGCTCACCGTCAATTTCGGACGATCAGACACGTTTTCCCGGCGACATAGATGAGCTCCGGCGATTGCAGCATATCCCCGGCAACCTCAGACACTATCACCTCGACTCTCCCTCCCGGATTCTCTCTCTCTCTTTCGTAAGGTATAACAATTTCCTACTTTTTAGTAGTTCTTCATACATGTGTGTGTGGGTGTGTGAGAAAGTTTCTGGCCGGAAAGTGTCACCGTCGGTGTGTTTCCGTCGAGTTGTTTTGCGGTTATGTGTGATACGTAAACCCATCAGACCTTTGTTTTCGTTCAATTAAATGAAGCCCTTTATCACTAATATTTTAATTAGCCCAGCATCTCTTAGCCCATTTACAGTTAGCTAAATCTGATTTTAATTTGTGATTAATTATAAATTTAATGTTTTTGTATTTTATAAAATATTTTAATGAATATTTCAAAAGAAACTATTTCATTTATTTATCTAATTAGATCAGATTGCTTAATTATTTATACAATTAATAGTTAATGGTACGAATCCAATACTTTCAAACAAATTGTTTATTTTTGAAATCCAAACGAATGTATTTGAAATATGAGATCAATCCAATCGAGTCATCAACGTATCACTCAATTCTAAATTTTTATTAAGAGAACCTTCATGCATCATGTAGATTAGGCGTGTCAATTAGACCATCGCTTATTGGTTTATTACTATGCATTTAGGCGCAAGGAAACTTTGGTTGGAAATCCTAACACTTATTTAAATGCAAGTTTTGCTCGATGTGCTAAGGTGAGTTTCACGGCCCCACTTTTACTGTTTTTATAACTATTTTACCTGGGGGAGAAAACATATACTATTCAACTATTTTGCAATAAATAATCCTTGTGTAATCATTGTTGTAAACACGTACCTACCATGAAGGACAAACGGACCATATTGCGAGTCCACGTTTAACAGTAATCATTAACTAATGTGTTAGCCAAGGAATATAGAGATAGTACTATCGGGATTGATCCCCCGCTCATGGCTAGTTATGCGCTAGCCTAACCGTGTTTGAGCTTTATATTCTAACAATTAGATTTATGGTTTGATTATAGGCTCTTTGATTATACCTTAACTTGTATTGCTTCGCGAGCTTGCGAGGGATTATGAATTGCACCAAAAACTATTTTTGTTCAATATTTCAGAACAACAATACAAATCGTACAAGATTGTACGTAACGATTTTAAACGATATGACTATTGGAGTCACAAAACCTGTGAACTCACCAACCTTTGTGTTGACACTTTTTCTAATATGTTTTCTCAGGTAACGGAAATTAAACTTTTAAGCATTGCATAAGTGGTGGGTCGTCAAGCATTTTTCAAGAATTAAGTCTACTAAGTTTGGACATCAATTATTTTTCAAACTTGGTTTATTTGGTTGAAAGGTTTTCAACCTTTTCAATTACATTTTTGTAAACGATTGTTTTGGATATTTACTATGATTGCGTTGTTTTACTATATTTGATGTGTGATGTTACCGATGTTAGTCGCACCTCGTTCTTCCGCAAAACCATTTTTGGCGGGGTGTGACAGATTGGTATCAGAGACATTGGTTATAGTGAATTAGCGTGAGTCTAGTCTATAACCGGAAAAGATTTTGAGTCAAAATATTTTCACTTCAATTAGAGTTGCATCACACATAAACTTGCATTGCATGTAAAGTTGCATTTCATATCCCTCATTGGACATACTATTAGGAGCTTTAGCTGCCTTACTTTTACATTAGATAGAGCACTCTTATATTATAGGATACTTTACGTGAAACTATATGTGAGAATCACTACAATATATCATATACTCAATACACTACATTACACTACACTTTTCACTTCACATTTACTCCACATACCTTAGACCTAAATTGGACCTTATCTACACTTCACTAATCACTTAAACAAAAACACGAATTCGAGAATTTCTACCGAACATCTACAAGCAGTGAATATGTTGGCTACTCTACTCGACTGGATAGGGAGCAGCAGGACATCACGACTTTGCACAATAAACACCTATACACGTGCACCACGTATCTTAATCGCACGCTACATTTATTCTCATCTCACGCAATATATACAATATATATATCATTCTCACACAATATTCCTCGCGCGAGTATCACAAACTTAATCCAAAATTCTGATTCTACTAATCATAAAACTCGAAAGATTCATCGCTTGATCAAAGACTGAATGTCTACCCATCAACCACTAATGCCACGAAATTTGGTCAATCCAATGCGATAAAGATAAAACAACCGAAAGATTCTTTGACTTTGTAAATTTGTGATCGTGAATACGAAAGTTGTCACATGTCATCTTTAGGATGTTTTTTAAAATATATATTAAGCACAACTCCTAAATTCATGTAATCTTATGTGAATAGAAGATTTCAAATTTGCCTAAAATTGATAATACAACACCTAAATTTCACATACAATACGAAACACTCATATTAATGAATGAAAATATGAAGTGATAATGATGATGAAACATTGTACCATGATATTATAAAAACGGGTGGCCAGCGTGTTTATAGTTAAATAGTACAATGTGTAGTTATCAAAACCATGGATTATTGAAAGGAACAAATAAATAAGCATCCTTAGCATATGTATTAAAAAAAAGAGTCAAACAACAAATCAAAAGCATACATATCATACGAATTTATTGGAGAATTTTCTAAAAGGAGTTACTAAGATTTTCACAACCCTCATCAAAATTGAATTCAAAGCTAATCTAATTCTGAGAACCTCATCGATCGCACAGTGACCCTACGCCTAGAATCCAACCAAGACGCAAGATTTGTCATTACAACTGCCAGAAGTTCTACATATTGAATCTACTCTAACTAAATGTTTCTCTATAAGGACGCAATTTTATTCTTACAAACATCAATCCCTATGAATGTGTATAACCTAACGAGTGCTAAGAAAAGTAATCATCTGGAATCAACACTTACAAGTACAACCGCTAGCGAACGACCAAATCTGATCAACTATAAAATTTTAGTTCTTACTTGAAAATCGAATTACATTCCTATAACTGCAGACAAAAGTTCAAAGTGAAGATGTTACAAACACCAATATGACCTACAAATTTCCACTATATATAGCAAACTAGCCCGTTTCGTTCCTCATCTCGTAGCCTGATCGTGGGAAAAACGAGAAGTGTATCAGGGGATTTGTGCCACAAATCAGAGGAATGAGCACCGCGTCCCAAACCTTAAAGGTATAAATTATGTGCCACACAACAATAATAGCCCTACCTGAAGTAAACCGAAAAATTTATTATCTAGTGCGGCACGCCACACCAATGATTAGATCGTGTATCGAAATTTTGAAGAATTAAAAATTAACGGAACCAACACGCAATGGAATTAAGAATTAAGAAGTGAATAAACAACAATTACATAAAAAGGAAACAAAAATAATAATAGAAAGATAAATTGGGATGGTCAAAACAAGAATGGATATGGAGGCCAAAGAAAGAAAGAAAAAGTTTATGTCTATGTTTTAATTATAACGACCCGAAATTTGTAAATAAATAAATTGTACAAAAATATGATAAATAAGGATAAATCGTTTAAAGAACGTAGGAATTGGTTTCGTGTCGTTTGGAGACCGTATGAGAAAGTTATGGACGAAACCGTGTTGAAACCTAGACCGAAAAGTGCAGCCCTGCTGCACAGGCAAGTTCGCGGCGCGAGCGAGGCGCGAGCGAAACGCGAGGTTGAGCAGAGGGAACAGAGCTGGAACGCGAGAAGTTCGCGTCGACTTCGCGTCGACTTCGCGGCGCGAGCCAAACGCGAACCAGACGCGAAGTCTGGTAAAAAGCGGCGACCAAGGGGCAGATCCGCGTCACCTCGCGACGCGAGCTCGGCGCGAGCTCGGCGCGAGCCAGTCCGACCAGTGCAATAAATTCGGGTTTTTAGCCATAAATGCAGATTTAAAACCCTAGCTTCTTCCAAAGACGATTTTCGAGTGCAAGGGCTGTTTTGGGTTGATTTCTTCATCAAAGCTTGGTAGATTTCACTCCTAAGTGAAGATTTAAGGTATATCTTCACTCCTTGATCTTTGTAGCTTTAGATCTATGTATTTTAATGGTTGGGTTTGAAACCCTAGTTCTTGGGTTATGGATTATGGTGATATAAATGGTGTATACACTTAATAGATGGTATATTAACAAGGAAAACAAGTGTATGATTAGGATTTGTAAGAATCTTAAGGGTTGGTCAAACCTAGGGTTTGATAATCACCATATTTGGGGGAAATGGATTGATGGGTGTTATCTAGGGGTAGATGAACACATTGGTAGTAGTAATTGATGTTGATCATATTGTGATAATTGTATTAGGCTTTCGGTGAAGCCTTGGAAAGTTGATTGGATTGAGAAACAAGAGTTTTGGTGTCAAGAACACGGGTGGAGCATCTTTATTGCTAAGGTGAGTACGTGTGGACTTTACTGAGTACATAGCCTATGAAATACATTTTATTACTTGTGTTGTGGTCTATTTGCTTATTTGTGTAGACTAGTAGTTTATAGTTAGTTATACCGATAGTTGTATTGAACTAACTTGTTTGATGATAGACGTGATAGCCGAGAGCTAGATTGACATAACCATCGAGTTATGATATGGTGAGATGATGTGATGATTCGGGGGATCCCCGGTCATGAGGTATGGAATGGGGAGCATTTGGGCGGATCCCCATCGGCCCATTCCATGATAGTAGTCTTGCTAACTGGAAGTAGTCCGGCGAGTAAGGCAGGTATTGGTAGATTGGGCGATTCCCTCTTGCCTTTACCTTGAAGCTTGTTAACGCGGGGGATCCCCGGTTAATAAGTTAATGTGGTTCTAGTTGGTTGGGGATGTCCTGACAACTAGGTATGATTGCTAGGAAAGCAAGGTATTAGAGTCACCATAGGGTGACTAGACAGATGGGTGATAGCTTATGAGTTTGTTTGTTTGTTTGATTGTGATTTGGTTATTATCATTAACCTTGGGGTCTAAACCCATGTAGCTCACGAGACGTTTTTGTCTCACGTACTCCTTGTTTGTTTTGCTATGTACTCAGGTTCGGGATCGAAGGTTTAGGTGCGCATGGATAGAGATGCGGGACCTAGAATAGAAGAACTCTAGATTGGATTTAGTCTTAGCTTGGTTATGATATATTTTGTAACACCTACTTTTATACTCTGATTTCATACCAAGGTTTTTGTAAATCCGAATTGAGGATGTTCTTCTATTTATAAAATGTTTTACTTTGACCGAATTTTTGGCATTAAAATTTGAGGTGTTACAACTTGGTATCAGAGCTATAGTTTAAGCGAATTAGGTTGGATGACCATCCTAGTCTTAGACTGTAGCATTAGGAATATAAGATTCCTTGAGATCATAGGTTGACCTTGAGACTTTATACTAAGTTTAGGGTTGAACCTAGGGGACCGATGAATTTGATATGATTTTGGATATTGAGTCTTATGCGACTATTGGGTTGTACACAAGGTACTAAATGTTTAATGTCTTTCGTATAGTCTTGATTGAAAGAAATGGTGACCACACGTAGAAGTGGTAAAGCCCCGGAGGGCCGTGAGGAGGAAGTACCTCCTGTTGAAAGGGTGGATGAGCAAGAAAGTCAACCATCAATGCATCGGGTTGATGAATCGGAGGTCGGAGCTAATAGAACTCCTGTGACCATGGCGGATCTCCAAACCATTATCGACCAAATCAAGGGAACGGTGGCCGAAGAAGTGCACCGTATTATTGGAGACCGTGAGAGGTCGGGTGGAGACCGGGAATCCGAGGCTAAGTCGGATGAGAAAACCGGAGGTAGTGGCACCGGGGAGGGGAAGTCCTCCACGGGCGGCCAAAGTGATGCTAGGGCTAGGCCCGTTGTGAAAGAAGGTTGTTCGTTTAAATCCTTCATGGCTTGTAAGCCAAATGTGTATACGGGTAGTTCGGACCCGAAAGTAACGATGAGGTGGATCCGAGAAACCGAGAGGGTTATCGGAAGTAGTAAGTGTAAGGATGTTGATATGGTGACGTATGCGTCACAATTGTTGAAAGAAGATGCCATGGTGTGGTGGGATATTGTGTATGAGACCCTCGGGAAGGAGGTGGTGGAAAAGATGTCGTGGGATGAGTTCACCACGAGGTTGAAAAAGAAATTTTGTCCCGAAAGGGATTTGGAAAAGATGCATGAAAAGTTTGTGACCCTTAAAAAGGGTGATATGTCGATTGAAGAATACTCGAGGGAGTTCACGGGATTGCTCCCGTTTGTTGCTAAAACCTACTCGGATGAGAGGTTGAGAGTGGTTCGGTATGCTAGCGGGCTACCGTGGGATTATCAATTGGAAGTGAAAAGGGCGGTCTCACTAGATGAGGCTATTAGTGCCGCCCGGAGTGTGGAGGAAGTGAATGAGGCACGTGTTGCCGAAAGGGCCCATGTGGGCGAGAAGAGAAAAGCCGAGAGTGGCTCGGGTACTTATAAGAAGGGGAAGTTCACATCGAGCTTCTCTAAGCAAAGTAGTATTGGTTCGTGCAAGAAGTGCGGGAAGACTCATGCCGGCGTGTGCCGAGGGGAGTCGAAAACTTGTTATAATTGTGGGAAGCCGGGGCATATGGCCCGTGAATGCAAGTCAAAATCATTGGCCGAGATCGAGTGTTTCTCGTGCCACGAGAAGGGGCACTATAGCAATGTGTGCCCAAAGAAGGGGATGGAGTCGATGGTGTCCACGGCTCAAAAGAAAGTGGAGCCGGCGAAGGTGAAGGGGCGGTCCTTCCAACTTACTCGGGAGGAGGCGAAGGAGGCACACGATGTGGTGTCAGGTATTCTATTCATTAACTCCTTGCCAACTCATATTTTATTTGATTCGGGTTCCAATTATTCGTTTGTGTCTTATGAGTTCGGTTGTAAATTGAATGTACCGTCCGAAAAGTTAGATGAAATGTATGAGATAGAAGTAGCCGACGGGAAAACGTCTATGGTTGATTGTATTTATAGAAATTGTGAAATAGAAATAGACGGTAGAAAGTTTAAGGTGGATTTGTTGCCCATGGGAATTAGGGCGTTCGATGTGGTTATCGGTATGGATTGGTTGGGAATGCACCAAGCCAAGATTTTGTGTGGAAAGAAAATTGTGTCGATTAGGACACCCGAGAACGAGAAAGTGTATGTGTATGGGGAGAAACGACATCACATGCCTAATGTGATTACCGCCATTAAGGCGAGAAAAAGTATATCGAAAGGTTGTACATCGTTTATTGCATATGTATTAGATGGCCGAAAGGAAAAGAAGTCAATGGATGATGTCAAGATTATTCGGGATTTTCCCGAAGTATTTCCCGATGATTTGCCCGGTTTGCCACCGGAGAGACAAGTCGAGTTTAAGATTGATCTAGTTCCGGGAGCGACGCCGATTGCTCGTGCTCCATATCGTTTAGCTCCCACCGAGATGCGGGAATTGATGACCCAATTGCAAGAATTATTAGATAAAGGTTTTATTCGTCCGAGTTCGTCACCGTGGGGTGCACCGGTGTTATTTGTTAAAAAGAAAGACGGGTCGATGAGGATGTGTATCGACTACCGGGAATTGAATAAGGTAACTATTAAGAACCGTTACCCGTTGCCGAGAATTGACGACTTATTCGACCAATTGCAAGGTGCTAGTTATTTCTCAAAGATCGATTTGAGGTCGGGTTATCACCAAGTTCGGGTGAAAGAAGGTGACACCGAGAAGACGGCTTTTCGTACACGTTATGGTCATTATGAATTTCTAGTGATGCCGTTTGGTCTTACCAACGCACCGGCTATTTTTATGGATTTGATGAATCGGGTTTGTAAACCATTTCTTGATAAGTTTTTGATCGTGTTTATTGACGACATTTTGATTTATTCGAAAACCGAAGAAGAACACGAAAGTCATTTGAGGCTTGTGTTGGATGTGTTAAAACGGGAAAGGCTGTATGCAAAATTTTCAAAGTGTGAATTTTGGTTGCGGGAAGTACAATTCTTAGGTCACGTGGTGACGTGTGATGGTATTAAAGTTGATCCGTCCAAGATTGAAGCGGTGTCAAATTGGGAGCCTCCGAGAACTCCTACCGAGGTTAGAAGTTTTCTTGGGTTAGCCGGTTATTACCGGAGATTTATACAAGATTTCTCGAGAATCGCGATTCCACTCACGAAGTTAACGAGAAAAAGTGAGAAGTTTGTGTGGGAGAAGAAGCAAGAAGAGGCGTTTAAGTTGTTAAAAGAAAAGTTATGTAACGCGCCGATCCTTACGTTACCGGATGGTATGGAAGACTTTGTGGTTTATAGTGATGCTTCAAATCAAGGGCTCGGTTGTGTGTTGATGCAAAGAGGAAAGGTGATCGCGTATGCCTCGCGACAATTGAAGAATGCGGAATTAAGGTACACGACACACGACTTGGAATTGGCGGCGATTATATTTGCCTTGAAGTTGTGGAGACATTATTTGTATGGTACTCGGTGTACGTTGTACACGGATCATAAGAGTTTGCAATATGTGTTTACACAAAAAGACCTTAATATGCGACAAAGAAGGTGGATCGAGTTGATTGCCGATTATGATTGTGAAATTGTGTATCACGCGGGTAAGGCGAATGTGGTGGCCGATGCCTTGAGCCGAAAGGTATATGAAAACCCGAACCGAGGAATTTTATCACGTATAGAAGTCGTCTCGAGCATCATCGAAAGAATCAAGAATGCCCAACGAGAAGTTATGGGAAAAGACGAGTTAAGACAAGAACGGTTAGGTAAAAACCAACATTTTCTCGAAAATGCACAAGGGTTGAAGACCGTAGGCGGTCGTATTTGGGTTCCTAAGTTCGGTGGTATCCGAAAAGAGTTGTTGTATGATGTGCACAAATCGAAGTATTCGATTCACCCGGGAAGTACAAAGACGTATCAAGATATGAAACGGGTTTATTGGTGGCCCGGAATGAAGACGAGAGTGGCCAAGTATATCTCTAAGTGTGCCACGTGTGCACAAGTGAAAGCCGAGCATCAAGTACCGTATGGGGTAGCTCAATCATTGGTTGTACCGGCCGGAAAGTGGGAAGATATAACTATGGATTTCATAGTAGGTTTACCGAAGACGAGTAGAGGTCACGATGCCATTTGGGTCATAGTTGACCGGTTGACCAAAAGTGCGTTATTTTTAGCAATTCGGGAAACGTTGCCACTTGAGAAATTGGCTAAGTTGTATGTTGATGAGGTGGTTCGACTCCACGGGGTTCCGTTATCGATTGTATCCGATAGGGACGCGAGGTTTACCTCGAGATTTTGGCGATCTTTACAAGAAGAGTTGGGTACAAAGTTGCGGTTGAGCACGGCTTATCACCCGCAAACCGATGGTCAAAGTGAAAGAACAATTCAAACGGTTGAAGACATGTTGAGATCGTGTGTGTTAGACTTCGGTGGTAAATGGGATGAACATTTACCGTTGGTCGAGTTTTCGTATAATAATAGTTATCACTCGACTATTAAGATGCCGCCTTATGAGGCGTTGTATGGGAGGAAATGTAGAACTCCATCTTGTTGGCTGGAAGCGGGAGAGACGAAACTCACGGGTCCCGAGATCGTGAGGGTGACGTATGAAAAGATCGGTATTATTCAAAACAACATGAAAGTGGCCCAAGATAGACAACGAAGTTATTCGGGTTTGAAGAAGAGACCATACGACTTGGATGTCGGTGATATGGTGATGTTGAAAGTGTCACCTTGGAAAGGTGTGATGCGGTTTGGTAAAAAGGGAAAGTTAAGTCCAAGGTATGTTGGACCGTTTAAAATATTGAAACGGGTCGGGCTTCAAGCTTTTAAGTTGGAACTTCCACCCGAGCTTCAAGGTGTGCATGACACCTTTCACGTGAGTTATTTGAAAAAGTTTATCGGGGAAGTTGAAAATATTATTCCCTTGCAAGAGTTGCGGGTTGACGGCCCGAATCGGTTGATTGAAGAGCCCGAGGCTATATTAGAAACGAAAACAAAGAAGCTTCGGAATAAGGAGATTGATTTGGTGTTGGTCAAGTGGAAGCATTCACTTGGGCCGAATTTGACTTGGGAAGTCAAAGACGAGATTCGGAAGAGGTACCCGGGTTTCGTGAACTATGATGAGATTCCGAGGACGGAATCTTCTTAAGGGGTAGATAGTTGTAACGACCCGAAATTTGTAAATAAATAAATTGTACAAAAATATGATAAATAAGGATAAATCGTTTAAAGAACGTAGGAATTGGTTTCGTGTCGTTTGGAGACCGTATGAGAAAGTTATGGACGAAACCGTGTTGAAACCTAGACCGAAAAGTGCAGCCCTGCTGCACAGGCAAGTTCGCGGCGCGAGCGAGGCGCGAGCGAAACGCGAGGTTGAGCAGAGGGAACAGAGCTGGAACGCGAGAAGTTCGCGTCGACTTCGCGGCGCGAGCCAAACGCGAACCAGACGCGAAGTCTGGTAAAAAGCGGCGACCAAGGGGCAGATCCGCGTCACCTCGCGACGCGAGCTCGGCGCGAGCTCGGCGCGAGCCAGTCCGACCAGTGCAATAAATTCGGGTTTTTAGCCATAAATGCAGATTTAAAACCCTAGCTTCTTCCAAAGACGATTTTCGAGTGCAAGGGCTGTTTTGGGTTGATTTCTTCATCAAAGCTTGGTAGATTTCACTCCTAAGTGAAGATTTAAGGTATATCTTCACTCCTTGATCTTTGTAGCTTTAGATCTATGTATTTTAATGGTTGGGTTTGAAACCCTAGTTCTTGGGTTATGGATTATGGTGATATAAATGGTGTATACACTTAATAGATGGTATATTAACAAGGAAAACAAGTGTATGATTAGGATTTGTAAGAATCTTAAGGGTTGGTCAAACCTAGGGTTTGATAATCACCATATTTGGGGGAAATGGATTGATGGGTGTTATCTAGGGGTAGATGAACACATTGGTAGTAGTAATTGATGTTGATCATATTGTGATAATTGTATTAGGCTTTCGGTGAAGCCTTGGAAAGTTGATTGGATTGAGAAACAAGAGTTTTGGTGTCAAGAACACGGGTGGAGCATCTTTATTGCTAAGGTGAGTACGTGTGGACTTTACTGAGTACATAGCCTATGAAATACATTTTATTACTTGTGTTGTGGTCTATTTGCTTATTTGTGTAGACTAGTAGTTTATAGTTAGTTATACCGATAGTTGTATTGAACTAACTTGTTTGATGATAGACGTGATAGCCGAGAGCTAGATTGACATAACCATCGAGTTATGATATGGTGAGATGATGTGATGATTCGGGGGATCCCCGGTCATGAGGTATGGAATGGGGAGCATTTGGGCGGATCCCCATCGGCCCATTCCATGATAGTAGTCTTGCTAACTGGAAGTAGTCCGGCGAGTAAGGCAGGTATTGGTAGATTGGGCGATTCCCTCTTGCCTTTACCTTGAAGCTTGTTAACGCGGGGGATCCCCGGTTAATAAGTTAATGTGGTTCTAGTTGGTTGGGGATGTCCTGACAACTAGGTATGATTGCTAGGAAAGCAAGGTATTAGAGTCACCATAGGGTGACTAGACAGATGGGTGATAGCTTATGAGTTTGTTTGTTTGTTTGATTGTGATTTGGTTATTATCATTAACCTTGGGGTCTAAACCCATGTAGCTCACGAGACGTTTTTGTCTCACGTACTCCTTGTTTGTTTTGCTATGTACTCAGGTTCGGGATCGAAGGTTTAGGTGCGCATGGATAGAGATGCGGGACCTAGAATAGAAGAACTCTAGATTGGATTTAGTCTTAGCTTGGTTATGATATATTTTGTAACACCTACTTTTATACTCTGATTTCATACCAAGGTTTTTGTAAATCCGAATTGAGGATGTTCTTCTATTTATAAAATGTTTTACTTTGACCGAATTTTTGGCATTAAAATTTGAGGTGTTACATTAATAAACAAAGTATTATGACACCTGTATAACTGCTTAAAACACTTTAAATCTATATTTTAATAAATGCAATTAACTATGAGAATTTCACTTTTATTACCGCAAATAGACGATCTGTTTGACTTACCACAAATATTAAAGTATACTCGAATATCCATCTACGTTCTGACGCCCTAACCAATTTAACATAAAAACACAAGAAAATTTGACAAAGAGAGAGAAACAAGAAACCCCTATTCCAAAAAGAAACTATATCACTCATAATCACGAACTACGTGCCATGTTTTCGCGTTAAAAATCTGAAAACACTACGTATACAATACCAAATGCACAATATTCACCGACGAAAAGAAAACTGCCAACACATATATTTGACCAGACGGAACTTAACATAAAACAACGACATTGCGTCGATTCGCTAAATGATTACAATGGCGAAAAAAAAAAAAAAAAAAAAAAAAACTCGGTAAGGCCAAATGTAGTGGCAGACGCACTTATTTAAAAAAAAATAATAAATAATAAAACAAAAAAAAAATTACGTCAAATATAATTTCTAGAAATGTCTATACACATTTTTTTTTTCCGACTCTCAACCTAGTACCACAATGTCTTAAATTTCGGGACGAAATTTTTTTAACAAGGGAAGAATGTGACAACCCTAAAAATTTGGTATTTGAACCGACAATTATTGTAACACCATTTTGTATTACTACAATCACCTCAATAATGAAAGCATTTACTTATCATGTAATTCTAGCAAAGACATTCGTACCATGTGTATGTAGTACACACCATCATTAGGCACACGTCAGTTTATCAATGTCTCGTACAATTAAAACTATACATTTAGCGAGTTGGTGACTCAACGTAAACTCAAAGTGAACTTAAGAAATATAATCTTTATCATTTATAATGATACACTAGTTTGACCGAATAAACATGTATGAAAAACGATCTTATTAAATATACTACTAACATCAAATAAATACTTGGTACATTAACAAAATATGAAAGTAACTAAATATAAAACCGAAAATAATATGTTATTATTATGAAATAATCATTGTCGAAGACCAAGTAAAACCCTGATCAAAACGTTATACGTGATATTTATACATTATACAAGTATTAATAAATACTAGTATCCACATCAATTACAAGTTAAAATTTAAACTTCACACAGCCTACCTATCCCCTCTTTGACCGGTAACTACACCTCGATCTCCCCTTTTTCTCGGTCAAACCTCCCTATAATGTGTTCACCGTATTGAATTTGTTGTTATTATTCTTAACCCATCGTCATCATCATTCATCACCATTCCCTCATCTCTCATTTTGAAAGTAACAGAAACCACCATCACATCTCCTTTGGCTTACTCCTGCGAACTAGTGTTTGTGCGGCGAACCCAGCAACAAAACCAAAGCTCCTACGATCTTTTATTCTCATTTGTTTCGAACCAGACAAAAGAAATCTCATCTCCCTTTCGTTTTACAAAACCCACGCAGCAGAAACGTTTCCTCCGACGACAACCAAGACAAAAGTTACGGACATACTCAGTAAGATCCGACGAGCTATCGCCGACGAATCTCGATCTCTTACCCTCTCTTTCTCTCGTGTGAAAGCAGAAAGTAGAAACTGCTCACCGTCAATTTCGGACGATCAGACACGTTTTCCCGGCGACATAGATGAGCTCCGGCGATTGCAGCATATCCCCGGCAACCTCAGACACTATCACCTCGACTCTCCCTCCCGGATTCTCTCTCTCTCTTTCGTAAGGTATAACAATTTCCTACTTTTTAGTAGTTCTTCATACATGTGTGTGTGGGTGTGTGAGAAAGTTTCTGGCCGGAAAGTGTCACCGTCGGTGTGTTTCCGTCGAGTTGTTTTGCGGTTATGTGTGATACGTAAACCCATCAGACCTTTGTTTTCGTTCAATTAAATGAAGCCCTTTATCACTAATATTTTAATTAGCCCAGCATCTCTTAGCCCATTTACAGTTAGCTAAATCTGATTTTAATTTGTGATTAATTATAAATTTAATGTTTTTGTATTTTATAAAATATTTTAATGAATATTTCAAAAGAAACTATTTCATTTATTTATCTAATTAGATCAGATTGCTTAATTATTTATACAATTAATAGTTAATGGTACGAATCCAATACTTTCAAACAAATTGTTTATTTTTGAAATCCAAACGAATGTATTTGAAATATGAGATCAATCCAATCGAGTCATCAACGTATCACTCAATTCTAAATTTTTATTAAGAGAACCTTCATGCATCATGTAGATTAGGCGTGTCAATTAGACCATCGCTTATTGGTTTATTACTATGCATTTAGGCGCAAGGAAACTTTGGTTGGAAATCCTAACACTTATTTAAATGCAAGTTTTGCTCGATGTGCTAAGGTGAGTTTCACGGCCCCACTTTTACTGTTTTTATAACTATTTTACCTGGGGGAGAAAACATATACTATTCAACTATTTTGCAATAAATAATCCTTGTGTAATCATTGTTGTAAACACGTACCTACCATGAAGGACAAACGGACCATATTGCGAGTCCACGTTTAACAGTAATCATTAACTAATGTGTTAGCCAAGGAATATAGAGATAGTACTATCGGGATTGATCCCCCGCTCATGGCTAGTTATGCGCTAGCCTAACCGTGTTTGAGCTTTATATTCTAACAATTAGATTTATGGTTTGATTATAGGCTCTTTGATTATACCTTAACTTGTATTGCTTCGCGAGCTTGCGAGGGATTATGAATTGCACCAAAAACTATTTTTGTTCAATATTTCAGAACAACAATACAAATCGTACAAGATTGTACGTAACGATTTTAAACGATATGACTATTGGAGTCACAAAACCTGTGAACTCACCAACCTTTGTGTTGACACTTTTTCTAATATGTTTTCTCAGGTAACGGAAATTAAACTTTTAAGCATTGCATAAGTGGTGGGTCGTCAAGCATTTTTCAAGAATTAAGTCTACTAAGTTTGGACATCAATTATTTTTCAAACTTGGTTTATTTGGTTGAAAGGTTTTCAACCTTTTCAATTACATTTTTGTAAACGATTGTTTTGGATATTTACTATGATTGCGTTGTTTTACTATATTTGATGTGTGATGTTACCGATGTTAGTCGCACCTCGTTCTTCCGCAAAACCATTTTTGGCGGGGTGTGACAGAAATCAAAACGTTTGTTTCACCTAAAACACAAATTGAGCATGTGTATATATGAAAGCTAGTGGGAGCGTTGTCGTTTCTCAAGTCATACATGTTGATGACATGTCACTCGTGGAAACAATATACCAATGCTACAAGATGAAAATCCTGGCTTGAAAAATGTTTTGACATGAAGGATTGTAGGGATACGACATACATACTTGGAGTAATGATCTATAATGATAGATCAAAGCGGTTAATTGGTTTAAGTCAAAGTGCTTACATTGACAAAATTCTAAACGGTTTAGAATGGTACTCCCAAACGAGGAAGTCCTCGCATGCCACACAATGTAAACTTGAGTGAGACTCAAGGACCTTCCACGCATGATGTGGTGAAGCGAATGAATGTAATCCCCTATGAATCGGCTATTCCATTCATCATGTACGCTGTAAGGAGCACTAGGCCAAATATAACGTTCTTAGGGGACCTTACTAGAAAATACCGACATAATCCATGAGAGAGTCACTGGATTGCTGTTAAGAACACATTGAAGTATTTTGAAATACTAGATATATGTTCCTTGGTTATGGTGGAGATACCAAACTGAAACTAAGTATACTTGCTATACTTATGTTGGTTTTGAAATAGGTCGTGATGACGCTAGATCCTATATACGAAGGTTCACTACATTCGAATGATTAATCGAGATATGTGAAATTCGTACTCTTAAAGTTCAAACAGATAACTCACTAGCTGACACTTTATCGAACTCAATGTCTTGTACCAAATATATTGAATATGGATGGAACATTGGACTTCGACAAGCTAGTAGTTTCATGTAAATCTGTTTTAGTATTTGGATAATGGAACGTTGAGCAGTTTTTATTGGAATAAATTGATATATTTGATATGATCATTTTTATATGAATATCTACTGTGTTCTATATTTGCATGTTTATATCCATGAATATTTACTGTGTTTTATATTCTAAATTGTCCATTGTCATATTAATAATATGGGAATATTATTAAGACTAATCTGAGGACATTGATGACATTATCTTAGTACGACTAAGGATGATGGAATCAAACTCACATGTTGTTCATTGTGATGCACAATTGGACTGACCCAACCTATGAGAAATCATTTCCTGGATTTATGTCACAAGTGAATCTCACAAAGGCTTTGTCGCTTATCCTCTGACTTGAGATGCAAGTTGGTTTGTGTGTGTGGAGTGTCAAACTTTGATGTGGTTAAACGCTGACCTGAATAAGGCTGCTATAACAACCATCTTCAGGTTTGATATTAAGCATATATCAAACACGTGTAGTCAATAAAGAATTTGTTCCTGCACATGTTTGGATTAGATACTACTGGGCCCCTCGATGATTTGAATAGATGCTTGTACGGCCGTACCCAAAGGTAATCAAGATGAATCTTGATTGGTTTGGTAATCTACTTCAATGTATAGATCGAGAAACAGAATCGTTGAAATTTTAGATTGACATTAATCCTTGTCTAAAATTCAACATGGTATCAGTAACAAAAGGATAACTGATTGAAAAACTTTGAACCTGGACTTTTCTGAAACTCACTCATGTACTTCTAGGGGCATTGGCGGGTTGCTAGACTCTAACCTTTGCTTGTATAACTACTTGATGTTATGACGTGCGCAAGTGGGAGCTGTTGGAATATGCTTCACGTTCATTATATATAATTATATGGCTAGACGTATGTGAGCTTAAAGGGTCACACACTTATACACCAAACACCATTTAATATATATAATATAATTAGGGTAATTCACTACTACAGATCGGGTTTGTTAGTGCGGACCAATAAATTTATTTATTGCGGTGGTACAATATAACCGCAACAACAAATTCAGTTCGCACTGCAAAAGAAAGAACCGCAACAACAATTCAATTTGTTGTTGCGGCCATGATAAACCCGCATTAACAATTCCATTTGTTGTTGCGGCCATGCTAAACCCGCAATAACAATTCCATTTGTTGTTGCGGCCATGCTAAACCCGCAACAACAATCTAAATTTTCAGTTTAAATTAATTAATTAATTGGCAAACAAAAACAAATTTCATAAAGATACAACGATAACATTACATATATGTAACATACTATTATAAGCCAAACCAAAACAAGGACAACCAAAACCTAAACACAAAGCTAACTAACATCATGTTGATTCACAGAAGAGTAACGTTGAAGATAACTCCAGCACCACGGTTTTTTGTTTCGAGATCAAGGGTGAACATCACATGTTGGTTCGTGCGGATGCCCATCTTCTGTTTGAAGTCGACCATATCACCATTGATAGTCATATGGTCTATAAAACGAACATTGGGCCTCCTTCGATCACTGTGGCGTAGTAAATTGAAAACCATCATGAGACATATACAGAAGGCATCCCAGCCACCGAGGTTTTATAATTTGCTCGATTCCATTGGGTTGATATGAGCATGATACATTGTTTGTCAATGTAAGCTTAATATTTTACTATTTGGGTATAATTGTATTTATTAACTTTATGTTGTATATTTAAGGTATTATTATGCAATGGCGGGCAGCAATTCACGATGTGCATTTTTCAATGCACACTATATTACCGATCCAGAATGTCGCACCAACAAGAACCATGTCACCCAACATATCAGGGATGTTTTAAATCATCATCCAAGCAAGTCATACATTCTTGCACCATACTATCAACAGTAAGATTTGATTTTCCATAATACACGCAACACTGGATGTTTTAAATCATCATACAAGCAAGTAACTTTGATTAATTGCTTGTGTTTACTTGCAGGCAACACTAGATGCTTTTTATCCTCTGTCCTAAAACGAATATGGCATATATTGTTGATTCTTTAAAGCGTGAATCTGGTCCCGATTACTACACTCTTGTAGGAGTAATCAATCATATGTTTCCCCGTAGATTTAAATGGATAAACACAACTGTATGTTTTCAATTTCCATTTTTTACCAATTTATTTAAGATGTATAAAATATTCAATATATTGAAATATTACAGTGCTGGAAACAAGACCAAAGCTGGGAATGTGGTTACATTGTTAGTCGACATATTGAAGAATTTTTACAGACCATACAGTTTAACATCAACCAATCTGTAAGTTTATGTTATAGTTTTAAAATATTACTCATTTAGATGTAAAAATTATTGATATTAATTGTTTTTCATGAGCAGATGTGGAAGAGTAATAAGAGTTTTGATGCTTCTATGATTCATGAATACATAGAAAGGTTGTTGCCACTGTATCTCGAATGGATGAAGAGGTGCAAGCAAAGTGATGCCACTATTAAAGGTTAGCAATTAAGCAAGTGTAAATTTTTGAACATATAGTTGTAAATTTTTGAAACACGGCCCATTACAATGATCACAACCTGCAAGTGTACATTTTTTTGACATTAAGTTACTGTGCGATTGTACATTTTAAATATATAAGAGCTAGATTTATATATATATATATATATATATATATATATATATATATATATATATATATATATATATATATATATATATATATATATAGTGAAGAGTTATATAGAGAACCCTATATATCGTACAGAACTCGTAGAACCCTTATTGACCAATAAGAAATTAGTAATATATTTTCCATTTATTTAATTCATAAGGGTAAAATCGGTAGTTTAGTAATTTTCGGAAATTAGGAATTAATTAATTTATTCCCTACAATTATGGGAGGAGATTTGATCCTATCTAACTATCTTCCTATTGAAACCGATTACACCATATCTTCCCGAATTATAGCAAATTCAACGCCATTAATCATAACCCCATTATACACGTTCATATTTTTCCGAAAATTTGCAGGCAGTCGATTTTTTTTCATATTGCTTTAGAAATTCCGCCATTATTTTTTCCTGATTGAATATCGTCATGGTTGAATCAGACGCACCTGGTTGTTCGAGTGATGTTCCAGTCAGTAATCATTTGGTAGACGCCCCCCTGATTGAAGTTCAAGATGAATTGATGGATGATTGTATCGAAGATATTCTAGTTGATCAAGACGGTAATTGGTTTTTTTTTTCTTTACGATGTGGCTGTTATGCATTGTTATGATCATATGCTGTGATATGGGTTTCATAAGCTATGATTAATATTACATACGTGTATTAATTAAAAAATCCCAAAATTCTTAATTCCGATTTTTATAGTTCTTAATTTATATTTTGTTTGTGCAGAGGAGTCAATTTTTAATGTGATTAACAATGAAATAGATGTTTTATCTACGCCTGGAGGTACTAAAAATTGGTTCCCTTATGTACCTATTGTTGATAAACCTGTTGTTGGGGCCATTTACGAATCCTTTGAAGCTGCGTATCAAATGTATAAATTGTATGCTGATAATGGTGGGTTCAACATACGCAAGTCTGGTATTAAGCGACACAAGGGTATAATAACCCATAGATATGTGTATTGTAATCGTGCTGGAAAGTGTAGATCCAAATTTGATATGGATTCGTTAAAAGTGGCTAATGATGCTGAGAATTTGGAAAGAGGAGGTGACGTCAAAAGGAAGCGCAAAACGGTGACCACCGTTACATGCAGTTGATGAAGATGATGTGGTCGAAGATGATTTGGTTGAAGATGTTGTGGTTGAAGAGGATGTCGATGAAGTGGAATATGATGATACAGAAGACGAGGATGTGGAGGACGTTTCGGCTGGAGGAGATAGTGATTTTAATGAAGAATCTTTAATTCAGACATTATTTTTAATTATTATGTTTTTTTAATTTCTTTTGAACTGCTTAGTTTGTTTGCATTTATGTTTTAAGAATTTTTTTTATTGAACTAATGTTTCTGTTTGTTTGTGGTGTTGATACATATGATATTCTGTTCAATTTATTGGTCTTTATAATTAATGGTCTTGTAATACTCTTTTTAATGTTAATACACATCTGTAATTAAATAGTTAGAATTTAGTACACACCTGCTTGTCAGTAAGAAGGACCACATCAGTTTGTTTTAGCAAAATACATGTATGTATTTTCGAGGCTTGTCTTTAGGGTGCACGTCTGCACCTATATGTGTGTTCAATTAATTTACTAGTTAATCCACGGTCGTATATATTTACAAGATAGTTAAGTTATGAACGAAGGATGAACTCATGTGTCCTTGTCATATGTTTTATCATTACTTACTTATTAGACAAATTTAAAACATGAAAACCATATATAACATCCATGTAACCAAAAAAAAGTAACTGTCTTCGTTAAAACCATAGCCAAATAGTGCAACCATGCATGTTACCAAAAAAAAGATAAACAACCATAAAAAACAAACCTAAAACTTAAAATACGATACCATGTAGTCTTTTTAACTAATTTAAAACCAAAATATTGAAAAGGAAATCATCCAAATTCACTTCATTGCATCCAAATTTTTCTTGTTCATGTCCTTTCTGGTGTTGCATTCACTGAGGAGCAACCGGGCTGCATACTTATGTTTCAGCAGATTGATTTGCTTGCCAATTTTTGTTGCTCCACCACATAATCCGTTGTCAATGGTTTTCAATTGTTTTTTAAGTTTCCATAGACACCCCTGCATTTAAATATATGCTATCATGAGTATGTATTTAACTATAAATAATGAGAAACATATATGTAATTAGAAACACATATGCAATTCTAACATATATGGTTACGGGAAAATAGGTGTAACTGGAAACAATGAGAAACATATATGTAACTAGAAACAATCTGCGTCATCAGTGTGTATTTCTAACAATTTTACAATTTTACCTCAACATCAGGTGGTATTTCTAACAAATCTTCCGCTTGTTCTGATCCTACCAACTCACATTTTCCAATCCCTCCACTTATAATTTCTTCCATCTCCCTTTCACTAAGGAGTTCTGAAGACCATACTGATGTCGGGGGCCTCTTATTTGCAACATTAACCGCACTACATTTGCATTTATCGACATACAACATCTGCATCAAAACCCATAACTAATTAGTAATCTAGATGTTTTCCATCAACAACCACACATTGAACTTACTACATGATACATATTTACAGTGCAGTTATGTAATCCAAACGTTACAGTGCAGTTATGTAATCCAAAACGGTTTGATTCTAATTACACTAATTCACATATTTGTCAATTAATTTCAATATATATTAATCTATTTCAAAAATAATTATCACAAAATTAATGTTATTCCTTACATAACAACTGTAAAACTACTTTTTTTTTGTTTCCAAACTAATACATGTATGCATATGAAACATTGGTGCAACCTAATACATCCTTTCGAACCATCAGTGCTTTATGTACATTCAAAGCAGCTTTGCATCCATGCTAAACCCATTAAAAAAATCAGATTGAAGTCTTTTATAATATTTTATTATGAAATTCAGACACGTTTTGTGCTTCAAAAAACATGAAATCGAAGGCATATACTCGTTTGCGTTTCGTAAATAGAATGTTGTAAGAGATTTTTACCTGTCATCATTTTTCGAGTAGGTTTTTTGTTCGTCGTCTCCGTTTGAAGCTCCGATAACAATTTCGACTTCCAATGGTTTGATTTCGGACCTTCTCCTGTTATATATGTTGTATAATAGCAATCTTCTCCATTTTTTTGATAATATCGGCACCCAAATTAACCGGATTTGGGAGATTTTATCTTCTTTTAAATCAAAAAACCTCTTTTGAAAAACCTCCGTAATTTTGGCTACAGGGGTGTAATCACGGAAATTAAGTAACTACCTGTTATAGATAACCATCTTTCTCTTTTTAATTTTTTTTTTTAAAAAAACCGTGTATATCAATGTTAAGATTACCGATGTACCCTTTTTATTTAAAAGAAATTAAAAAACCACACCCGTAATTTGCATTAATGCCACTTCTTATTTCAGCCATTGGATTTGTTTTTATACGGGTGAGATTTAAATTAAACGGTTCTACGGGTTCTGCACGCTATATTGGGTTCTCTACATAACTTGACCCTATATATATATATATATATTTATATTTATATATATATATATATATATATATATATATATATATATATATATATATATATATATATATATATATATATATATATTGTGGAATGATTTTTTTTTTGTTTATTTTGAATATCAAATATTGCGGTTACTTTATCATGTGTGCGAATAACTAATATTGCGGGTATAGCATCTAGTGTAGTGTGCGAAGAACTAATAGCGCGTTTTGTTATTTAATGTTGCGGTTTCTTTCTTATTGCGGTCTCTGTGTTTGATATTGCGGTCTCTCTTTTGTTGCGGTGTTGGCTTTAATATTGCGGTTTCTTTCTTGTTGCGGTCACTGTGTTTGATACTGCGGTTTCTCTTTTGTTGCGGTTTGTTTGTTTGATAGTGCGTAGTTTGTTAGTGCGTTCCTTTCCCCGCAACAACAAATCGTTTTCCCCGCAACAACAAATCGTTTCTGTAGTAGTGATTATATTATTTATATACAAACTATAATTACTTGGCTAGTTATGTTTTAATTAATTATTAAGTTAAAACGTATTAGTGAGTAATCATAAAGAATCAAAAGTGCAAGGGGCTAAGTGTCATATCTCCTAACTTGTAATTAGAAGATATGTATATAGATTAGGGAGCAAGCAATTAAACCCTAATGCTTCCCACTTGACCCCTCACGGCCGTAACCTAAAAATAATGCAAAGGGGTGTCGTTTTTGTGTGGTGTGTGTGACGCACAAACCAAAAACAAAGATATACTTCCTCCTTTATATTGATGGTGAACGTGGACAAAGGATGACAAAAAGCAGTTTTGTTTTTTGTCAATTTAGTTAGTTGTTAATATGGTGTTCTTGATATGGTGTAGTATGGATACCATTAGAGGAATTCTACCTTGAATTCTTGGAGTTCTTCATCCTCATTCATTGGTGTAATTAAAGGCTTCAAGGGTATGATTTCCATACTAAACTCTTTATCTTTTATTTATAGTTTAATTGTATTAATCAATATTAGATCCGTTCATGGTGATTAAACTTTTCCGCTGCGTTTTGGTTCTTGTTTTAACCTTAAATCACCATTACCACGAACATGGGCAAAGCTAATATATCTTGCTGAATTCTGTTACAACACAAGCTATCATTCCTCTATCAACATGACCCCTTTTAAAGCACTATATGGACGAGACGTCACGTTAATCCATCATTATACTCCCGGGTCGACAACAACAGGTTCAATTGAAATTTCCCTTCTCGAGCATCAAAGCATTATGGATGCATTAAAACATTCTGTTGAGATATCAAAACAAAAGATGGTGAGCCAAGCTAACAAAAACCGGCTGGATAAGCACTTTGTGATTGGCGAATGGGTATACCTTCGGTTACATAAATACCGACAAACTTCGGTTAACAAACGTACCAATCACAAGCTTGCAAGACTTTTTTATGGGCCGTACAAAGTTATTGAGAAAATCGGGGAAGTTGCATATAAGTTAGAATTACCCGCGGGTTCCAAAATTCATCCCGTATTTCACGTCTCATTATTAAAACCATCACATGGGACCACTGCCGATTCGACTGACAATTTGCAAGCATTCGATCCAAAAGAGGATTTGGCATTTTTACCTGAATCTATCCTCAATTCCCGTCTTGATTCAAAAGGTGAACCCGAAGTACTCGTTAAATGGGAAAAACATAACATCGAGGAAGCTACTTGGGAGAATCTACAATCACTGAAGATGCAATTTCCCAATATTGATTACATTGAGGACAATGTAAGTTTTAATGGGGAGGGGGGTGATGCAGCCCAACAGGCTCCAACACTTAGCCCGCAATCACCTCCGGCCCAGCAGCAACCAAGGCCCAGTCGAGAAATCAAGAAGCCCATGCGTTATAGAGAATGAGCTGCACGTTCCCATGTTTCCATGTTTTTATTCACTGCATTGTTTTGTTCGGTTATTTAGACTTAGTCTTTGCATGATTAGGAGGTTATAGATAGTGGCATGAAATAAGGAACATGGGTGATGAATCCACTTCCATAGCATGTTTAAATTACCAATTGTATGCATTGTTTGTTTTTTTAAGAAATATATGAGAAAATTGCTCCAACTTTCCTCTCTCAAATTCTCCCTCTCTCGTCTCATAGTTACTAGGTGCCATCAGTATGTATTTACGAAACTTAATTAATACAGGTAATTCTTTTCTTTTTGCAGTGTTTTAAAGTGATTTTTCATGCTCAAGAATCAAAGATACCACAATATCAATTCATGTGTAAGTCGTTTTGTATTTTTATTTTAAATGCTATTTTTTTGTATTGTAACTTTAAATACAATATATATTTTTCTAAAAGGGATTTTAAACACTATTTGCGGCCGAAATACGTTTTATCACATGTTTACTACGCTTTGAGATGTGGGACGATTAAAAGTTGTATCATACTTTTCTGCATTAAACGGTTCTTCAAAGTACGGGACACACCACACCATATATATTTGTACATTGTTAACTTAAAAGGGCAACTTCATCTTACTTACGTTTTTTTTTCCACAAGATAAAGTTGTGGATATATCAAGATTCAAGTGTCAAGTTTAAAGTTGGGTTTTCTCACACGTTGGTGGGTAATCTACTAATTTACCCAACTTTCTTCTTACCCCAAAGTCCTGTACTAGGCTTCAGGAGTTGTTTGAATAATGCCATCTTTGGCACATTCCAGTGCTCCACATGCCTGCCATTTATACTTGAGTATTACTATTACATGGAAATGGATGTATTCAGCTGACCAAATTGTATTAGTATTACCTGCATACTTTCCCCGATTCTTTGCTAAGATAATACTCTGTGTAACCTGTAGCTGTAATGAAATTTGATTAAACCTTAATTTTTTATGTGGATGCTGACAGCTTGTCATTATATATATTTACCTGAAAGAATAGGTTTCCATGGGAATGACATTGTGCAACTGAAACGCCAATGCCCGATCCCTTTATCCTACAACACAAATTATTCTAAATCAACAATACATGAAGAAGAAAAAACTACCAACTTCTACCTCAAAATCTTCCCATTTCATCAGCTTCATGTTCGATTTCTCAATTAGAGACCCAAAATTTGTACAGTTTCTTTTGAACCGACCTACACCTTTAAAGGAACCTGCTGGATCAGCAAATTCACAGTCGTCTTCGTAAGCATCCACTGTAAGACCACCTGAAATTCAAATCTCAACACACAATTGCAATAATTAAGACCAGACATAACTAAAATGAGTAATAAAATCAAATCAAATAAAAGTTGTAATCAAGAAACAAATAATCAGTTTTCATTACGAAAATATACAGACTGTGATTTGTTTAGTTACCCGTAACGAAATAAGACCTCTGGAAATCCCCTTTTATAGTTTCAACAATAATTGAGCGGTCAATTCCATCTTCAGCTAGCTCGATGACTTTATTGGCTTCTTCAACTACGTTCTCCGGCGAACGGAAAAAAGAGGCAGCAATTCCAAGAAGCTCGGAGCCATACCAAGCAGTTTTGAGCAGTAGATTATCAGACTCAGAGCCTGCACCGGAGGTAGATGAATCGGTACTTGTTGAGTTACCTCCTCGTCCGGTGCCCTGGATTTTCGTGAAATTTAGGTTGCGACTTGATCGCAAAACCTCAAAGGCTCGGTGGTCGGAGTGGCGGTAAAGAGTGACGGAAGTAGCAGGAGAGAATGTGGTCGCCATTTTAGCCAGAGATATCAGTGGACCGTTTAATGGTTGTCATTATTTGGGATATCTTTATTTTGTATATCCTAAATTACATCTTCTTAATTCTTATCAACCATTTTAAGAGTTAATTATGATGATTATATTATATCGAGTTCCATATCGTTTGACTTTTCGTAAAAATGTACTTTATTTGAGTTTTTCTACATTGAAAGTATGTAAGATGATTTTTAATTTAGGTGCATTATATACTAGTGTCTTGAATATATAAATGATTTTCTACATTTGAAATTACTTTATGTAATTACGTGTTCGGCTAGATAGTCATTAGAAGGTTCAGAAATTACCATGATAACAATTAGATCAAGTACATCATGAGTAAAGTTCATTCACCTTAAGAAAGTTTGCTATAAACTAGAATACTTTGAGAAATGGTGGTGTAGGTCAAAAGAGCCACTCTCTCCGTTTCAAAATAAGTTATACATTTTTCATTTTTAGCAGTTTCAAAATAAGTGATACATTTTGGTAATTTACCTTATTTGATAAAATGTAGTGAGGATTACACTCACTAACTATCTAATTTAATATAGTGAAATGATACATCCATATTCCCTACTAACTATCTAATTTAATCTAGTCTAACTTTTATTATAATCTTTTGCGTCAAAAATTATAAAATCATATATCACTTTATTTTGAAACAGAGGAAATATATGGGTTAAGATTATTAAATTTAAAAGTGTTCATGAGGAGAATAGAGAGTTAAAAGAAGCGGGGAACAGAAAATAATATCTTTAATGGGACATTTTAACTATTTTACAAAATTTCTGTTTAGTATTAACTTTTTTTTGTTAACTGGATTATGATTCATTTTAAAAACCAACTAATCTCAGACAATCACCCACTTTATGGATAGCCCGGATCTAGCGTGGGTGAATTAGACTATACTATTATGAAGACTAAATCCAAGTATTAGACCACCACTTTTGTAGTTTTAAGTATCAAATTAGGGACATAAGGGTTTGGTTGTCACTTAAAAGAGGATTTATGTGGTGTAATAAGTCGAGCGACACAGAGAAGTAATTAGTCTTGGTCTTGATCAACAGTTTAAACGTTTAAAAGGTGACGTGTGTGACAAGAGCTTTATATCATTGTAAACTTAGGAGACTGGATTGATTGTGTAAAAAAATAATGATTAGGTAGGTATTGCATTTTTAGCATAAAATAATAAACATGTCAAACCCAACTCAATACTCCGTATTACCGAATCAAGCTTGCACCAAGGGAAATCGACTCCATATACATATATGATATTTTTATGTTAACTATTCCTTCATTGAATACAATCGCAATTTGCAAAACAAATTCTCGAGAAACCCAGAAAACATAAAGAAAGAAAAATTCATCTATTTTGTTTATACATCTAGATAGGAACATATTTTTCAAAGTCTCGGGTTAAATTTGCTTCAACTACCAATTAACTGTTTACCTAATCTTTAACTGACGGAAGACTCCGATCCAACGGATTAGACCTTTTTTCTTTGCGACATCAAACCACACAACAAATTAACGCCCTCTGCTTTCTTTCCCGCCATCAGTAACTTGGATTTCACGACCTTACTGTCCCTAAGCGCCGTTATGCTGGTTGTGGATTCCGTTCCATCGGAGAAATTAACTGATTCTGATTCTGCTTCCGAGCTTCTTTTAGATCCTAGACACCGTGACAGTCGCCTTTCACCAACTTGATAATCATTTCTATTATTTTTCCCGATCAGCTCTCGAAAACATATGGCAGAGATTCCTGTTAAAGACGGGAAATCGGAGCTATTGTAAACGGTTGCGGCGATATTAAGGACGCCGTGAACTGTACCGGACGGACGGCGGATGTGGAGTGCGGAGAATCCTGGAATCCCGATGACGTCACCCGATCTGGAAGAGATAGGACTGCTGCTCAAGATATAACGTACGGTGCCGATAATATAGTCTCGTAGGTAACCAACGGCGCAGATTTGGAATTGGACGGCGGTGGTGTCGCCATGAATGAAATCCTGAGAAACGCGGAAGATGAACTTGTCGTTCCAGGTAGGGTTTTCGCCACCGACACGATCGAGGTCGCTGCGAAGCTTGGCGTTTGGATGTACCCATGCGAGTGCGTAGGTGTGCATATGACGCATCAAAGCAGATGGAGGGATCTTCAAATTTTGCGCCGAGATCAAGTTGATCTCAAGAATCCTCGTCTCCGGTACATTTACGTTAGTTTCCATCTCAAAAGATAGTCACTGTGATTCAGAATTCCTGAATCGGGATAGCTTGACTGAATTTCAAAATTAAGATCAGTGAAATTGATCAGAAGTGGAAAGAGACAGAAATCAGATCGGAGAGAGGGAGTGAATTTCGTTGTGATCTTCTCTCTCGCGGAGATACTGCGGTTGCAGCGGGTTTATATTTGAAATTACATTTGGGGACGGTCAAAGTCAAAGTCAAATGGGCCGGGCTTTCTGTTATTAATCCATTATTTCTAAAATTGATCTTCTAATAAAACATGCCCATTTAAATTAGCTTACATGTATTAGCATAATCATAAAGTTTTTAATCATGTTACACATTAATTAGTTTTAAATTAATTCAACAATGAATGTTAATGGATTGAACAAACGACTTTGACGTGAACTCTCATTTTGTGGCTCTATAAAAGATTGGATTGGTTGGGCAATTGTAGATTTGATGTTCAATAGGAAGATTTTGTTAATTCACTTTTTTAAAGTACCTAACCAAAGTGAAACTTGAAAGAAAACCGGTTTGCTTAACTGCATTTAAAAGTATGGTTAATTTGAAGACGTGTCATCTGAGTATGTTTATATTTGTCAAGCTTCCCTTCCCTTGCCAATATAAAGAGGCAAAATAAAAGGTTGTGTTTGATCGCAAAGCAAAAGTTAGTAAACTGAAGCAGTCAATCTTGTTTTGTTATGAGAGAAGTGAAAATGTAGAGACCAGATAGGTTGTGTTTCAAAAGAGGAGAAGAAGGGAAAAGGAAAACTATTTATTTATTTATTTATTTGCCATCAGCATCACCTTCCAATTGGGCTTGGGCTTGGGCACATGTCCCATCAGAATGAGTTTGGTGTTGGATAGCATCATGTTGAAGCTCATTATAAAACTGAACCAGAATGAGCAGTAAGTAGGGGCCTCCCGTACAATTGGATGCAATCTGAATGGTTTTGATATTTGGTTGTGGAGAAAGAGTAGGTCAAGTGTTGTTGTTTCGTAAAGAATCAGATTTAGATTTTGGTTCTTCTCTTCTCTTCTCCTCCTCAGCCTTTTGTTTAGCTGCCTTTCAGCCAATCTTACATTCTTGTCGATGGTGTTGGTGTTAGACGGAAACCAAAATATTGGATAGGAGGGGCAGTCCCTTCCTTGACATGTCTGCATCCACAGCACGGGTGGTCATAATCATACCAAACACCCCTTTAAATAAGCTTTCCCAAACACCCCCTAAGGCCCCTTTAACACAAAATATAAGCCCAGTTATATAATGTATTTTCTTACCTTCTTTGTGTACTTCCTCTATCTCAAAATTATTGTCCAGTACAAAAATCATAATTTAAGAAATAAGTATTTATTACATTGTCTAATCAATAAAATTTTATCTTTTCCGGTTAAATATTTTTTAATTAGTGGATATTTTAATTTTAGGAACAACCAAAAAGAAAAGAAAAGACGGATTGAAGCGAGGGAATAGATATATAGCCCAAAAAAGTTGTCATTAGCTTTCATGTAACAATAATATCTCGATTTGCTTAATTTATTGGTTGTTGGGTTTCTACTCATTTAGCTGAAGTCTGAATAAAGTATGTGTCAGTTTGTTTTATGTGTCTGCTTTTGATTAATTAATAACTTTGCATATTTTACTACCATAACTAAGGAAGGAAGAGAGTTCATCATCAGCATCATAGGAAAAAATGAAATTTACATACAAAACCCTATGCATCTTCATCTTCATCTTACCCATACAAAAAAGTAAACAGCAAAAATCATGAGTAAAAAAGAATTGAAGTAATGAAACTAGAATTACACTGGTAAAGAACATGGACTGTCAAGATCCTACCTATGAATTGGTGTGTCATTCTGCGGTGGCGGTTTGACCGATGACTTTTTGATGAGTGCGGTTCTTGATTCTCTGAATCTTGGCTCGGGTATTTTGCTTCTTTGTTTCTTTCTCTTTTCTGGATTGAATCCTTTCTTCTTCATAGATTCCTTGGGAGAAAACCTCCCCGGTTGAGGGCCACAGCCAGCGCCTTGGGGAGTGGTCTGAGTCTGAGTCAGCAAGGTCTTCATCCATGGCCTTGAGAGTGTTGAAATCAAACCATTTGATCCACATTTTGCCTGCCCGTTTCTTGAAATCGTGGTGTTCTTGCATTGCTCCAGTGCGGGGGTCGATGTACACCATCCTTCTGGCGCTATGGTACGCCCACACATTTACAAGAAGCTCAAGGACCCGTGAGTAGCAATGCTTGTCCTGGCGCCATGGAAACCAGTTTATAATGATAAGAGAAAAATGAATGGAAGAAAAGGTTACCTTAGACAAACTTAGGTAGCAGAATCCAGTCTGATCATACACTTGGCCATCTAACGCGTCTACAAACATCCTGCAGCAGATACAAACCAAACGTACGTTTATATCTTTCTTTGTAATAGAAAAATGCAAATGCACATATGACATACCTTGAGAACATGACAAACTCAAGGAAGGATTTGGTGGGCATAGCCCAGCTATTCATGACTGACCAAGTGCTCCCGGGCATTGGAGGAACAACACTTGAATTGTCCCTTATCCCATACATTTTCTTCAAACCCTCCGACAACGCAAACCTAAATAACATCATTAATCAATTCATTTCATTAACAAATGTTCATTGTGAGAGGAGCCTTACCTGCAGTTACCGGCATTTATAGAATCACAAAATGACCAGAAATCCTGTTGGGTCGGATTTCTTGGGTCCTTATCCATATGCACCCAAAAGTAGAGAGCGTCACCGTGTTTTTGAGATTCAATGTCTTGTACCAAAGCAATCTCAGCAGTGTTTGATAAAGATTCCTGTTGTAAAAAAGATGTAAAACCCTGAGGGAGGGAGGGAAGAAATGAAATGAACTTGCCTTGGCTCTCCATGAAGAAAAGCCGATCCAAGGGTTTTTGTGTATACGGTCAATACGGTTAGCAATAGCAAGAAAGGCCCCAAAATCAGAGAGGGTGTCCCGGTAGTAAGATGTGTTTAAAAGAGGAAGGCGAGAAGGTGCATCTATGTCATCTCTTCCTGCTCTTCGCCCTTTTGTGGACTGCAAAAACACATGATTTGTATTATATGCTTAAATGATGATGTTAAGAGAAAAAAACATACCAGTCCAATACCACGATATAGTGATTTATGGTGCAGAAAAGGCCAAGATCCTTCACCAAAGTAGGGCTCATAGATGCACAAGGGCTGACCTGTCCTTTCCAGCTCCCCGTCATCCCTCTCATGCAGATCATTCCTGCTCCTGTCTGCTCTCTTTGCATTTTTATACACTTCTTCCCATGTTGCCCCCCTCATCCCCTCTTCACTCAACTCATCCTCTTGTCTTGCTTTTCTTCTCTCTTCTTCCCATAAACTGTATACAAACACATCATCATCCTCCTCCTCCCCTTTTAAACTATCATTCTCAACCTCCTTTAAAAGATGCTCATTTTTTACATCTGCAAAAACATCCCATTGCCACTCTCTTCTAATATCATAAGGAATTTCCGATACTGCCCTTGGGGTTGCAACCTCTGAAGGAAGCTCCAAGATGCTTTCCATCAATGAAGCATACCCTTCTATGGATTCCAATGCCATCAGGTTTCTACCACTTCTTTTCCCTGCTGATGCAATATTACGAGCTTCAGATGTTACTTTTCCTTCAGACACCAACTGCACCGCTATTCGTGTTAAATCCTTCATATTTTCCTTTACAAAAACATGCCCATTCACCCCATCATCAATCTGAAATGTATCATCAACCTCATTACTTTAACATAAATATTCTCAAATACAAGCTTCACATAAAGGATGCTTACATGTTTCTTGATCATTGATAGATCAGGAGCAATTATTGGTTTCTCCAGACACATTGCTCTAATCAGAACATCGGGAAAATATTCTTCTTCCAGGAATGACCCGTATACTACTAAATCCACTATGCTCAGAACACCAACATCGCCAACATGCTTCACACTATCCTTTGGGTAATTAAGGTTTGAAGCAATTTCCTACAACAAAAACATCAACATCTTATCTTAAGCAAGTTTTACAGGATCAAGACCCATTTACCTTGATGGCTGCACTGTAATTAGCAGTTAAATCTTGAGTAAAAATAATGATCTTGAGTTGAGGAATTTTGGGCACAAGTGGCAATAAAGCTTTCAAAACAAGAGCATGCTCTAACCATATTCCTTTATATAAAAACTGACTGCCCACAATACCAACAACAACATCATCAACATTAACATGAACCCCTATATTCATATGTACACCCACGCTTTCTTCCCGAAAAACCGTTACTTTGCAGGCCCCACAAGGAGATCCAGGTACCATAAAGTAATTTCCAGAATCAAATGCAGCATACAACATCTGCAACGTACAGAAATAATATAAAAATCATGTCATGTAAATGGCCTGAATGATGACATACCGGTAGGGCATAGTTTGGGAAAACAACAACAGTGGCTCGACTAAAGATAGCTTTCCAATCATCAGTTTGGGCAGCAAGAGTTTTTTCATGGACAGTCCACACAAGAGGTACAGATTTGAAGGGTTCCTGCAAAAGCCTGTAACAACTAAATTCAGTTTATTTTTTCAAGAAAATAGAAATGGAGGGACTTACGAAGAAATGACAACTTTTGCTGCAAGAGAGTTGACAAGTACACCATCATAGCTACAAAAGCCATAGTATAGTATTAGTATTAATGCATTAAAATGTAGTACTGTAATTCATAACATACTTTAACCAGTCGACCATAATGCCCCTTTTATCCACGATATTGACTGGAACTCCAATACTTTTCCAAACAGAGTGGATAGGCCCGTCTTCAAGCGAGTAAACCTGCACAATAAGTAAACCATCAACACTAACTACTTCTCAATTACAAATTATACTCTGAAAATCACAGACCTCAAATTCATAGCCAATTGCCTTGAGAGCAGCTGCAACACTGACCATCAATATCTGTTGCGGGTCATCCGACAGATCTGCAAAAACCTACAAATGGAAACTTATAAACACTGAAACTAAAATCAACAGGATTAAATACTGACCAAAGCAAGCTGAGGCTTTCTATTCCCAAATCTCATTACTGTTCTTGAACCACTGTAAGAAATTTTATTCACTTTTTCTCTTTCGAATTTCATCGTGGGGGCATCTTCACCAAAATCCAAACCTTCCAATAAAATCTTCAAATCCCAATCAATTAAATCATCCTCTCTTTCTTTCAAGAAATCCCCATCAGGTCTTGAAAGAGGCAAAAACAATTGGAACAAGAACATAAAAAAGATGAACACAGCTAACGCAGAAATCCATTGCAAGTAGTCAATCTTCTTCAAAATCATAAACCCTGAAAGTCTTGATCTGGGTCTTTGCGAATACGAATTCATTTTCTCATTTCCTGCTGAAGATTTTAACGGCAGCACGGGACTAAGAGAGCCCATTTACATTCTCATCAATAACCTAAATCGGTGATCCTACAAAACCCAGTAATAACTCAAAAAACCAGAATATTGAAAATAGAAAAAAGGGGGGGTTTATTGAGCTAAGAATGGAATCAAAATCATGACATATAGCGTAGTGATGATATAAAACACAAGTGTGGAAGGAATGAGTGAGGTATGGCAGAAGGACTATTTTTTAATTTGATTTTGATTTTGATTTTGATTTTACCAAGATTGAACTCTTTCTTTCTCTCCGCCTTTTTTTTCCGGTCGATTTTGCTTTATATTTGAGGTCAACTCTTGTTCTAACGTGTACTTGATTTACTCTTTCTGAACGCGATTATGAGTAAATTTAGGAATTTACTTTGATTTATTATTTTCTTTTCCAAGGAAATGACATTATAAAGAAAAATTAAAAAAGGGCACGTCAGCGCTTGGTATGGGCCGTGAAGGGACGCGGATCGGGATCGGAATTGGATATATTAACTCGAGCTTTTAACAAATTATTCGAGTTTGAGCGAGTTTGTTTATATCAAACTCAAGTCTATATTAATTCGATCTCGAGTCGAGCTCGAACATAAAACAATACTCCATTAATATCACGAGCTGAGCCTAATAATTTAATACTCGACTTGTTCGATAGCTCGTTTAGTCTCGAGCCGAACGAGCCAGACGATCTTAGCAAGCCGAACAAGTGCTGTATATAATAAGTACAAGTGTTGATGCAATATGTACAAGAATATACATATCTCCCACCTATATATGGAGCAAGGACATGATTTTAATTTGATGACATGTACCAATAACATTGCTTCTTAATGATGACATGGACGCTGACTCAAAGGGCATAATAGGCAATTAACTTCTTCTTTATATGGAAACATATTCATGTCTTCCCTCGCTTCGTTTTTCGCCCATAGCTTTGTTTTTTATTTGTAAACAAAAAATTTTAAGAAAATCAAAGTTCTTAAAATTAAATTCTTTACGAAATGAGTATAGTCATACAAATTTGAAAAAAATATGTCATGGTTGTAGATTGTGAATTCAATGATTAATTTATAGATTAAGCATAAACAAGTGATAATATAGGAAGATTAAGAAGGATGAAATATTTGAACACTTTCCTATTGATGAGGGCTGCTACAATTTGGGCAAAGGTTATGCAAATTAGGTTACTACTTATTATATATACCTAGCCAAAGTTTCAACTAAATACAAAATAGTCCCTAGACTATTGGTTACAATAAATGTGACCCAACAATGGTTCAGACATTTTACGAAAAAAAATCTTATGATCTAAAAATGTAATTTAAATTTATTATGATCACAAAATATTATAATCTCAAAAATTTTAAGAAAATCAAAGTTCTTTAAATTAAATTATTTACGAAATGAGTAGTCATAAAAATTTGAAAAAAAAAATGTCATGGTTCAAACATTTTACGAAAAAAAATCTTATGATCTAAAAGTGTAGTTTAAATTTATTATGATCACAAAATGTAATCACAAAAATTTTAAGAAAATAAAAGTTTTTAAAATTAAATTCTTTACGAAATGAGTATAGACATAAAAATTCGAACAAAAAAATGTCATGGTTCAAACATTTTACGAAAAAAATCTTATGATCTAAAAATGTAATTTAAATTTATTATGGTCACAAAATGTTATGATCACAAAATGTTACGATCCAAATTTATTATAATCCAATTTTATTATGATCAAAAGTTATAATAATCAATGTTCAAAAATATTATGATCCAAAAATATTATAGTTTAAACATATTATTATCAACACTCACACATGAAATTGTTGATGATACTATGTTTAGCCTCGATCTTTACACCACATAATTCTTGTATACTATAAAAATATCAGGTGTCACGCATCATATATTGAAATTAAAGATAGATGCTCATGTAATGTGTATGCAAAACATTGATCAGATTGTAGATTTATGCAATAGAACTAGGCTAATATAATTGAAGGTAAGACCGTGACAAAGTTTGTACAATTTGTGTTATCCCACGTATGATTATTAGTCCTTACGACAAAACTATGCCTTTCAAATTGAGCCGAAGAGAATTTCCTATTTAAGTACGTTTTTCAATGACTATTAAAAAAACCATGGGCGAACATTGTCACGGGTTGATTTGTTTGTCCAAATATCAGTATTCTCACATGACCAGCTATATGTTGATGTATCAAGAGTAAAGAGAAACAAATACTTGAAAATTATTTGTTGCGACCAAGATGGTAACTATACAAACTCAACAACAAACGTCTTATACAATAAAATTTCGTTTTCTTTTTTGATTTATTTTTACCGATTATTCATGTACAACAAAACCTTTAATCATCATTTTAATAATAGTTGACCATATAATTTCTTATGTTTTTTCATCATTATATATTATATTTCTTACAGCTAGCCCGCCCATCGGGCGGGTTATGAAACTAGTATTATTATAAGAGTGTTAACAAGTCGAGTAATTAACGAGTTTTTTGAATTTGTAAATTAAGTCATTTCAAGAAATATGGAATCATAAACGAGTATCGAGCTCGAGCTCGAACACTACATAAATACTTGTGCTCGATCTCGATCTCGAGCACAATTTTAAAAACTTATTCGAGCTCGAGCCAAGTAATTAGTAAACGAGCCGAGCCTGAATTTTATGATATTCGAATCGAACCGGATCGTTAACACCCCAATTTGGAACCCCCGCCCTCAACAATTCGGGTGAATTGCTTGTGAGTCATCACCTAATTCTCCTGATGAGTATTTATGAATATATAAAATGACTATTAGAGAAAGTATGTATCATTAACTAACTAATCAAAATGAAGTGAATAGTAATTTTGGTATGACAATTGTATAATAAGAGTAATAAATTAAATAAATTGGATAACTTGGCTAGAAGAGGCATTCCGATCATCTCTCCGGACTACGTGATGTGCGATGCAGAACCCGAATAGGTTGACCATTTATTTTTTGGTTGCTCTCTGTCTCGTGGGATTCTAGCTGAAATTGGTCGACGGTGGGGCTTTGACATCAATCGGGTGGCCAATGTGAAGGATTTGATTAACTGGGGGCATATTATTGAGTTAAAGGGTGTACCTTATAAGGCTTTTTATGGCAGTGATCTTTTGTTATATGTGGCATATCTTGAAATTCAGAAACTTAAAGATTTTGAGCAGCAAATTAAGGAAAGTGACAAATTTATTTTTTGCCAAATCCAAAGCTCTTCATTCTTTTGGTTAAAAAATAGGTTGAAGTCGTGTAATTTGTGTAATCGATGGGGTGACTGATGTATTAGCCCTATGTCGTGTTTTTAGTTTTGTTGTTTTGTCTTTCCTTGTAATTGTTTTCGTTCTAGCTCCTTGCTAGTTTTTAATTTATTCAGCCGTTCAAAAAAAATAAAAATAAAAAAAATTCAACACTAATATATAAGAGAAATGATATTTAGTCCAACATTTAGACCTACTCATAGGCCTACCTACTTGATAGGATGACATATGTATTCACCAATTCTCTCTCCTAATATTATCCCTTGATTTTGACACGTGTCTTCATCTAATGAGTATGCCTATGAGTAAGTCTAAATGGTAAGCTTAAATACCATTACTCAATATATAAATAAAAATTGATTTATTTAAGGTATGTTTCATTTAATCTAAGGCAAATTAAATTGTTTTCCAGTTATACCCTTATATTTTCCCCCATTCTCTTATGGGTTAACCTAATCTCACGTATCTTTCTTCTTCATCCATCATTTTCTCTACTCTCTTATATTACATCAACCTATATCTACTTTATTTATTTCTCCTTCATTTCTTTCTTTCTTTCTTCCTCATTATTTATTCTTTCCTTCTGTCTTTTGTGCATTTATTCAACAAAAGTCAACCTAGTTGCTAATGAAAAGCATCTAATTTATTTTAATTCCATTGAAGATACACGGAAGAAAGTGTTTTGCTAAGAAAGAATTAGAGTGGATAAGTGGGGCTTTAATAAAGTAAAGAAGTGGTGAACAAGAAAGAAATAAGTTACTATAACTGCGGCCAGAGAGTCAAATAGGTCGGGAAGAAAGAGGTCTGGGTTGGGTTGGACGATATACATCTCTTGGTTGGGCTGCATCGGGTACCAGAACAGGGACGTGATATTCCAGATGAGTTGAAAGACTATAAATCCAAACCAATCAGTGTCGTCTTGTCTATCATTACTTGCAGCTCCTAAGATTCCGGAACTATAAGGGTATAAATGTTAAATAATTTTTTTTTGCCTTAGATGAAGTAAAACATGCCTTTAACAAATATATATTGATCGATTGATACTTATGAAATGAATGTAAAACATGCCTTCGTGGTATGATATCGTGAAAACAAGTATAGAGCGAATGGTTCAGTCCATGAAGATGGAAAGAGGAATATGGGGTTTTTTTTTTTAAGACGAGACGAGACGAGTCGTATTTATTAGAGAAATTTGGTAATGCATATACAACTTGAAAGTACAATCATAGTCAAACCAACTCCAACTACTTTTGCATTGCATTGCATACGCCGAGCTTCCTTTCCGTACAAATGTTACTCATAGCATCATCCTACAAAATTATCTCATGGCTTATACTATTTGTAATCAACTCCTTTGACTTTGATGTTTGATTCACAAGGAAAGGAAAGATAGTTTTAGCCATGATCTGATCCAGAGCACTAATGAGTTGTACTATGTGTAATGAAAGTTGTACCTTGCTTGGGTGTTTTTTGTTTGACAAAGAAAGCTGACAAGAGACTCTTGGTGCGACGCACAGTTTCACGCTTAGGATTATCAAATGATCGGAATGGTGTGATTGGATTGGGAGCCTCACCCGGATCCTGTGAAATCCATCCATAAAATGGTTGTCAAAGTCAAACAGAAACATCCTAAGATGAAGATGAAAAGAAGACGTACCCGGCGTGAGATGCCAAGTGTCTGCATAGCTGTACTTGAAGCTGTTGATGATCTTTTACGCAAGCCCTCTTCACCATCTACACACACACACACACACAAATATCAGTTTACCCAAAAAAAATTAAAAAAAAAAAAAAAAAAAACTCATGCATACTTGAAGTGTGACGACAAGTTTTCGG